>BLIW01000009.1:24005000-33574509 GCA_016586305.1 Ophiorrhiza pumila
TCTTTGATGCAATGAAATTATGACTCTACGTACGTACGTTGAGGTTTTCTTGGATAAAAACTTAGAAATATGGGAAAATGATCAGTAGTGATTTATTTTTGTAGTTGGGATGCAATGAATTTCATTTATTACGCAGAGTGGTTTCCAGTTTTCATGCATACGTTTGTCCACTATAAAAGGAAGACACTTGCATAGTTGGAAACTAAATTGAAATGCATGACAAAAGATCTCTTGAATTTGGTCAAAATATATATTTGTAATGCTAAAAATATATCAATTTCTTACCTTATTTGGTGGATTGATAATGATTGCTGAAAATATAGTGAATAAATTACAGAATTTAAGGCACAATTAATAAGATGTTTTATTTGTTTTTTTTATGTCTTAGGTTCCTAACTCTGCGTCTTCCGCCACTCCACTACTGTTGAGTTTTGGTCCTCAAGCCAACTGTCCTCTAACCAGTTGAGGCTGTAAACCGCGGGATGTGCACGCAATGGGTACGACTAATCCTGTGCCTCAAGCCAACCGTCCCCTAACTAGTTGAGGATGTAAACCGCAGGATGTGCACGCAATGGGTACTAACCTTACGGTAGTAGCCCAAGTTAGGTACCAAGGTCAGTCTTCAATCATTGGTCACCAAGTCATACACCTCCCGGCCTAAAGTGTTGACGATGCTCCTCCGAGAAATTCCAACCCCACAAGGCCTCACTCTTGCTCACCAAGGTCAGTCGTCAATCATTGGTCACCAAGTCACACACCTCCCGGCCTAAAGTGTTGACGATGCTCCTCCGAAAAATTCCAACCCCACAAGGCCTCACTCCTACGCACAGACACCATAATTGTTCTCCATTGTGTATGTGCCTCGGGATAGTTGGAGCATCTCACAAATACTCCTTCTCTACCCATTTATCCATAAACCATAATTGTTCTCCATTGCGTATGTGCCCCTGGATACTTGGAGCATCTCACAAATACTCATTCTCTACCCATTTATCCATAAATGGATAGAGATTTGTTTTCGAACCATGGTTGCCATGGTGAAATCCCACCTGGGATAGCAATTGAGCTATGCTTTTCTTTGTTAATGACAAATGCATAGTAATCTATTTTCTCCCAATATTTTTCTTAAGACATTATAGAATCAAATATACAAAGGAAATATTATAAAACAAAAACAATTATCCCTCCCGAATTATTAGTCGGATGTTCAAGACTAGGAAAGTGTCCATGCATTTGATACGTAGTATGGAAATATATGTTCACAAGAAGCAAGATATAATTGGTTAACCTCAAATAAATTTTAAAGCGCGTTAAAAGTTTCATAAATTAGGTGCTTATTATTTTAGAATCATAATACCGTGATCATGGCGCTATAAAGATGTATAATTCTTAAAAAGAACAGCTAGAGGAAGTTAACACAAATGAAATTTATTTATTTGGCAAAACTTCATTTCCTTTCGTTGTGCATCTTAGATCTTTTAGTGCTTAGTAACAAATCAAAATATAAAAGCGTGTTTCAGATATGAAACGAGTATTATTTAATAGTAGTTAAAATTGTAATTTTATTTTTTTTATTAATTTTATTATACTTTGAAATTTAAATTAACTTGGATTTTATATATCAACCCACCCCACTAGAAACGAACTGCACTCATAATTATATTAGGTGGCAAGGAGAAATAATTCAATTTCTAAAGGGTGCTTTATAATCACCACCTCGCTTGTCCTTTTACATCATCATCTTCATTTTCTTAAAAACAAGTCGTTTCTTATTCTTTTTCGATTTTTATTATGTTGGTTCGGACAAGTCTTATCGATGGATGTATACTGGTTTGAGAGGAAATGACTAGTGCCTTTCCTTAAGATATTTCGAGAATCCATCGAAAAGATTGAATATCAGTAACCCCAGAAAGATAGCAGGATTATTTCTAAAAGAGATATGGATAGAAAAAGGAAAGAATTTTCATTGAGAAATGACATGGTTTACTCAGCATAACTACTCAAGATGGGAAAAGATTTTCGATTGTACCATATTAGAATGACGTTATTGATTAATGTCGAGAAATGATTTTGAATGCGATACATGGCTGAAGCTTAAAAATGCAATGCTGACTCCAGTCCTTGCGGTATTGTTTGTTGTTCTCAGTACGCTCTTGTTGTTTTCATTTTCTAATTTGTCACACTCGCACATGTATGCTGTGTTTTCTTCACCGCGATGTGTAGCTCTACTCGTACAATGGGTGATAAACTTGTTTCAGTCCGATGGAAGATATGGCGTTGTCTATAGATGATGAGAAAAACGAGCTGAAATTAATGTTTTCGGTGCCAATTGTTCATGATAATAATTTTCTGTGCTAATGTAGCTACAACATGATAGCATTCTTTGAATTGTATTCTTATGCGTATTACACTGATCACGTAGCCGTATGCATTAGTCCCAAGACCTCAAATATTTTATTGAAAGTAGAGCAACTATCAACCTCCAACTGTTTGTCCATTGTTTGGTGACTGTAAGTGTAGGCCATTTTAAACCAGTACTTAAGCAAGATTGTAACGTTTATGAAGACTGAGTTTTGTTTTAGTTCATAAATAAGTTTTTATTTCCTTCCCACCTAAGCTAGAGTAGTTCAATATATGGGGTGGTATGCATACTCACGCCCCTTCTATACCCGCTATTTCCTCATTTTAGCGAAGTATAAACCAGCAAAATTTTGACTTCAAATATAATTAGGTAGGGTAATTATGATTGCGAGTTCTATGCATATACGAGGTAATTGCGGATAATATATAAACGGATATTAACACATAGTTTGGATGTTTTATTAGAGAAAAATGGAACTTTCTTATAAAATAACTTTTTTTAAAATATTATTAAAATAATATACTTTTCAATAAATATTTATTTAATAATACTTTTTTTTGCTCTGTGAGCGGTTTATTTTGTCACAAATTTTTTTCAATAGTTCTTTAAATAAAAAAATGTGATATTATCATATTGATTATTTTTATAAGTGTTTTTAGCCTAATTGTGCATTAATATGATTGACCATGAATTGTTTATACTAGTTAAGTTGGATATTTGGTGAAATGATAACTCAAACAAATGATGATATATTTAAAAAGTAAACTAACAACTTCAAAAATAAATAATTAAATAAAACAAAAAATAAATATTTGTCATTGGAAGTTTCTAGTATCTCAAAAACTTGAAGGGATTAAAGTAACCATGCCTTCCCCCATCGTTAATGGCGTTGCAATCCTATTAAGTAATAATATTAATTTACAAATTGCGTATGATGAAATAATGAAAAAAAAATTTATACATCTCATCTTTGAATGCTTGAATAAAAAGGAAACAATAATAAAATTTTTAGAACTGTTTCCAATTTCTTATTTAAAAATAAAATCTCTTAAGGCCATCTAATAAGTTAACATCAACCAAGAAACTATACTTTTGGTTAACATTTTATATCCTAAGAATTTAAGAGTAAATTTCTCCAAAGATATTTTTCGCGGTTTTTTTTTCCTTTTAGCTTTTTTAATGGTTAATTGAAAGTGAATCAATATCATTAAAATTACCAAATTGATACACTTATTAATTTGAAAAAACCAAATTGATAAAATATTATTTTTTGTAAATTTTAAATCATTTGGAGAATACCAAAAAGGAATTAACCTTCCCATATTTCAAAAACGTAATTTTGTGGGATACGAAACTAGTCTTGTTGGATGAAAGAAATAGAAAAAAAACAAAACAGGTTGTAATTTTGAAGTGCAAGATTCACACACACCGCTAGCTATATTATATGCTTATGTTGAATGCACTATATCATCATAGATGTATGGATGGATGGTTAGTGCAATGGTGGCATATTGAGTTCAAAGTTTTATGTGAGATTTACCCAAAATACAAGCGATAAATATTATTCAATAACATCTATTAGAGTATTTATCACTTTGGAAAACACATGAAAAACTCTTAATGTTTTTAATTCAAATTTATTATAAAAAAATGTTAAATTTATAGTAAGAGTTCAAATGATTATAGTTATGGGTGTACGCAAGTGGCATTCATGTTGGACAGCCCGAAACTTATCATTAACGTCAAGAAAATTGAACTTTTTTGTCTTTTTTTCTCAACTAACTATAATTAACCACGTCACTTGAAACAAAAAAATTTGAGTGCGGAAGAGGATGTTGAAATGGGTATATATTTTTCTGCTTGACAAATTCAAAGGAAAGAGATTTCCTTTAGCATATCCCATAACTTTAAGGGTGGTATTCACTATTATTTGGTGGTTAGTAGTTGCACACTTATTTTCTAGAAATGATATGGCTCTTTTGTTTCATATATAAATATATAAAAGATCATGAAACTATTTATGTGATTTTGTATGACAACATAGTTGTTATGGATTGGTTGCTGGTGAAAACATAAAATTTGTATGAATATTATTTATTAAACAGGTTAATGGTGAAGAGATAAAATTTGCATGAATATTATTTATTAGACCTGATGGACTGGATAACTAGGAAGAAGGTGTCAAGCCTCAGCTTGTTCAAGAATTGCAGCAAGAAATAAGAAAAGAGAAGAAGAAGTTCAGAACTTGAGAGAATGAGTTAAGGAAATGAGTTGAAATCTTGATTGACGAGAATAGAGAGAGAGAATGATTTTATGTTTTTCAAAACATCCCATCACTACTGCCCATCTTGCTTATTTATTACGCAGACCTAGAGGTGGCAATTGGGCGGGTTTGGGCGGGTAGTGAGCGGGTAGTTAACGGGTATTGAAAAAAGGGGCAACTACCCGCTCATACCCTATTTTGTTGATGGGCGGGTTTGGGCGGGTAATAATAAATTTGAGGGTACCCGCGGGTACCCGTGGGTACCCTAATGTAGTAAATTATGGGTATTTGTAGGGTAATTCACGGGTAGTTTGCGGGTAGTTGCGGGTACCCATAATGGGTATTAGTTAAAAGGGTTGGCAATCATAAACCTTGACCCGCGGGTCCAACCCAACACAACACTATACAGTTTTTACACATACTACACATTTTTTCACACACTACACACATTTTCACACACTACACACATTTTCACACTTACTACACATATTTTCACACACTTCACACATTTTCTCACACACTACACACATTTTCACACAGACACACATTTTCACACACTACACATATTTTTCACACACTACACACATTTTTACACACTACACATATTTTTACACACACTACACACATTTACACACACTACACACATTTTCACACACTACACATTTTTTCACACACTACACATATTTCACACATTACACATATTTTACACATAGTACACACATTTTCACACACTACACATATTTTATACACACTACACACATTTTCACACATTACACATTTTTCACACATTACACATTTTTTCACACACTACACACATTTCACATACTACACATATTTTTCACACACCACATATTTTACACATAGTACACATATTTTACACACACTACACACATTTACACACACTACACATTTTTTCACACACTACACACATTTTCACACACTACACATATTTTACACATAGTACACACATTTTCACACACTACACATTTTCACACACTACAAACATTTTCACACACTACATATTTTTTCACACACTACACATTTTTACACATAGTACACACATTTTCACACACTACACATATTTACACATAGTACACATATTTTCCCACACTACACATATTTTACACACTACACATTTTTTCACACACTACACATATGTAAAGTTTACTTAGCTAGTTATGGAAGACGGGAAATTTGACCGTGTTTCAATAGAAATAAAGTTTATCTCAATTTAATAGTGAAGACTATCATGGCAAACTTGCATTCTCGTATTGCATCATAAAAGGGAATTGAAAAGAATCAGATTGAATTGACAAACTAAAGTGGGGTTTTAATATACGAGACATTTTTAGAGTATGAATTTAGCACATTTTTGTTCACTATTTTGACTAAAATAGTTTTGTTTGATTCCCTCAATAGAGTGGAGTTGTGTTAAAAAAAAAACACTCTTTAAATACTTTTAGTATTTTATCTTATTAATGAAAAATTATTATTATTTAAAAAAAAAACACCTATAGATAGAGCCATCAAAATTGACCGACTTCCAAAATGCACTTTTAATCCATAGTAGTTTAGTAATTAATTCATCGATATCATACAAGTTCAGTCCTCTTCCCTTTGATTGTCTCACCAAATGCTCAAAGAACACGCAGAAGAGAAGCTAAAAGAAGTGATTGGAACACCACAGATATTCATATGGTGTCAATTAAGATCCTCAAATGTGCAATGACATAAACAAATATATGTTATTGTCCAGAGCTTGCTTGAAAGGAAACAAACACATTCAGTAGAAATTAATGAAGAAACACTGAAATGAAATTCATGAGTCATGACAATTCATGAGTCATGACTAAGTCTCGCCATTAAACTTTGGATGTCAGTAGAAAGCCCATCCTCATCATTGTCATCGTCAGAATCTTCACGAGCTACTATAATTTGAGAAACAAAATCAGAGAATATTATTTGAAAAAATATTAGAAATACACATAAACCTTTGAAATAAATAATTTGTAATGTTACCTTGTAGGTCATAGAGCCAATCTCGAGTGCAAATAAGTACTTCAACATTTTTTGGCACAATGGAACTTCGAAACTTCTCAATAATCCTACCGCCATAGCTAAATGCAGATTCTGAGGCAACACTTGTGATTGGAATACTTAAAATATCCCGTGCCATGAGTGATAGTTCAGGCCATTTCATCCTATTTGATTTCCAATGTTCAAGAACATTCAACTTTTGGTTTCTTGGAATTGATGTTTCCTCCAAATACATGTCTAGCTGGGACTTGTTTTGTTGAAATCCATGTTCACTCTCATACAATTCAAATTCCTACACCAATCAATAATATGTTAAAACAATAAAATTATGTATAAATTGTAATAGAAGAACAACATGTGCGTACCAACTTAACCAAAGTACTTACCAAATCCATATCATCTTGATTCTCATCATCCATAGTAATAACATCATCCGAAGCAAGCAAAGGATCACTTGAACCAATATGCACATACTCATCAAATAATGAATATAATGCAGTTTTGAGATTTAGCAACTTATTTCCAGCTGTGCTTGGATCAAGAAACTTAAACACAGACTCCACATAATGCAATTTATACCGAGGATCTAAAATAATAGCCAAGGATAATACATGACTATAGCAATCCCAGTACTTTTGAAACTTCTCAAGCATAAAAGTTGCTATCTTACAAATTACCTCATCCTCACTTGTCAAATGTTTCACGATCAACCTTTGAATTTTGAACACATTGGGGAAGTACAAATTTGCAGTTGGATAATGTACCCCAGAAAAGAGAGTCGTGATTTCATAAAAGGGTTTCAAAAATGAAGCAATTTTTTCAAGTCTAATCCATTCTTCTGGAGAAGGGAAACACTTATATTGGTTGTCTACGTATTGCAATCGATGAAATGCAGCACGATAGGCTATTGCACTGTCAAGCATTAAGTATGTCGAGTTCCACCTAGTTGGGACATCTTGTCTCACTTTCTTGTTCACATTTAATCCCACAACGCGACAACAATCAGCAAATTTTAGCTTTCTAGCTTGGGAACTTCTTACAAACTTGACACTTTCTCTTATCTTTATCACAACCTCATCCAACGCTTTCAAACCATTTTGTACAATCAAATTCATCACATGAGCACCACAACGTACATGGAGAAAACGACCATTATCTATTAGCGAATCATTGAAATATAAATGATCCCTTAATACTTTTACTAATCCATCTTGATAACTTGCATTATCCAATGTATAGTAAAAACTTTCTTGTCAATGCCCCATTCTTGCAAGAATTGAACCAAGTATTCACCTAAAAGTTGACCACTATGGGGTGGAGGTATGTGTCTAAAAATTAAAATTTTATTTTGCAACACCCAATTTGAATCCACATAATGAGCTGTTAAACTCATGTAGCCATCTGTTGTGAGGGATGTCCATAAATCTGATGTTAGACATATCCTACCGGTGACCAACTCCAATTCTTTCTTCAATTTCTCTTTTTCGTGATCATATATTTTCAAAATATCAGCTTTTATAGTGTTTCTTGAAACCGTATGTACTGTGGGATTTAAAAACTTGTGCACACTCCTAATTCCTTCATGCTCCACAAAACTAAAGGGATAATTGTGCATCAAAATTGCTGTGGCAATATATTCACGATACTTAACATGATCAACAATTGGATAACTTAGACTATTTTCAATGATATTACCACGGCATGTCTCCCTATGACGTCTCATACTAGATGTTCCTGATCTAGAATCCGCAAGTAATATAGACCCACATTGCTTACACTTAACTTTTTGTCTCTCGCCATCAAGTTTAGGCAACCTCTCAAATACATCCCATACCTTGCTTGGTCCTTTTCGTTTACCCGTACTTGTAGAACTTCCCTCACTGTGCTCTAACCCCTCATTAATGTGATCAACATTCTCCATACTAACCTGCACATAGAAGAAAATTATGAGAACCAAATGTTAAATCAATGTAAACTGGAATCTAATACTATAGAACATTGATCCCACTCCAAATCAAATTCAAAAATGGAAAACTCATAGTCAAAGTTATCTCCATTTTTTGTCAGATATTTACTCCTACTTCAACTGTTCTCACTCAGATCTAAGAACAATTACCAATGCATGCATAAAAACAATATCATAAACTTGATTCCAGGCAAAGATTATTCAACAAAATGTTTATGCATGTAAATTTTATAAACTGGGATACAATGCATTAATGTTATTAATTGAAGTTTTGGTCATTTGAGTGAATGAATTGGTTCTATCTGTGCACTTTTCTTGAAAGAAATGAACACATTATACCATAAATAACTGTGCATACTTTTGGGAAGCATGCACATTCAATGTCTCAACTTAATAATTTGCAATAAGGCACACCTACCCAATGCATAAAATCATTAAAATTTTCTTTGTTTTTCATTTGTTTATACTTTTGATCAGTCAACTTCAATTATGCAACACACAAAACTGTGCTTTTTATCCTTTTTCTCTCAAGTTAAAATACAAGTTGTCCATATAAGCTTTTCCCTACCTCCTCGTTACCGATGACTTTTATCTTTGACATTCGATCATCTCCAAGTTTTTCAATAATGGATCTGAAAATCATTCAAACAGAGAATAACTCAGCAAGTAGCTATGTTAGCTCAGCAAGATGTACCATCAGAGATTTGGAATCAATCCATATTATCAATTTTCAGGCTGCAAGAAATGTTGTAAGCAACCAGACCACAAGAAGTTCACAGATAATTAGTTGACAAATGAAATTTGGAGACTAGAGAGTTAAACTTTCAGGATGTTTAGAAGCATGACAAACCTTCAAAGTTACTGTCAGTGCAAGCAAGAAAAGAAGCATATAATCAGGTATAAAAGAACAACATTCTCAACTGTTGGAACATAGATAAAACATTTTTAAAGAAGTTTTTCATATATCCATGTCCTGAAATTAGTTATCGAATGCCTCCGCGCTAGGTTTCATTCTAATTGCTTCCTTCCTTATCCATGCTATTATTACTATATCACCAATCGGTACAAGAATGTTCCACCCAGAAAAAAACAAAATCACTTGGATGTAACATTTCCAAGAAATTGGAGCACATTTGAAGTCATAAAACTACAGAACCACATCTTTTTCACAAGTTTCAATCATAATTCATGTGAAAATAGACACAATTGCTGATTGCTCAAAATCAAAACAACCATTGGAAATCTACTAAGGAAACTAAGCCCATGTTCCATTAGCCAAATAGGAACTTTTCCACTGTATTGGAGAATTATAGGTCCTGCAAGGGCAAAAAATAGAATTCTGGAATTTACAATCAAAGTGATTGTGACCATGCTGCACTATATTTCACAATCCTATTGTAACTCAAAAACATTAAACTCTTGTTTGACATAAACAACAGTAACATTACATTTTCTTTCTTTCTCTTTTTTACTTCTAACACACTCTACCTTAAGTCAACTAACAAAACTGCACATTTTTTCATATGGGCTACAATTTCTTGGAATATTTACTGATTCAATATGTATATTTTAGCTAAGATCCAAGCATATCAATTCAGGCTGGGTGAAATCATTAATTCTGTACATGCATGCATTTTGATAAAGACTAAAATATTTTAAACTTGTGAGCTAGATTAATTGAAGATAAAGTGAATTTGAAAAGGAAGATGTGCAGGTATGGATATGCAGAATTAAGAATCCATGGTAACTCATTCCACAATTTTCATTGCCGTCAACTCCAGCTAAAGTAATGGAGGAAGATGTGCCAGTATGGAGTATGCTAAATGGATGAATATATATTACTCGTGGATTAAAATTCACGTCGGATTGTACACATTACCATTTTGGCTCAAAGAAACCTTTCAAAACTCCAACTACTATTGTTTGTATAAAAAAAATATACAGACCCTTCTAATCTTTAACCACGAAGCTTTTAAGGAATTTGATTTCACAATCAAAATTACAGAAAAAAGAATGGATATTGCGAATACGATAAACTCCCTTCAGGGCAAACAGAATAGACGATTGTCAGTCAAAGACAAAGAGGCAAGCTTGATTTCACTTAAATCGATTAATTATTAAATGATAGAAAAAGCAAGAATCGGATGAGATTTGGGAAAGGGAAAGGGAAAGAAGATACTTGAGAACGCCCAAGAGCACCGGGAGACCAACCAACGAACAAAAGCAGCAGTCTCCTCAGGGCGTGGCCCTAGATAGCTTAAGGGTTGAGGGTGGTCGTCCGCTGTACTGGCTCTTCAAAGGCCGCCGAATGTGAATAGGAATATCGAGGTGGAAGTGAAAAGAGGTCGGGGAAGATTGAGCGTGCCTATAGAGTGGACGGCTAATACCCGCTAATACCCGGTCACTACCCGATAATACCCGAGAATAACTACCCGTTAATACCCTACTATTATTACTGTTAATACCCATAGGTCCCGCTATTATTTCAACATTGAAGAAATTTTGTTGACGCTAAGTATCCTCTATTAGCTCTAAATTAAACAAATTTTGACATACATTTTGCTTTCATAAATTACTAGTTTTGGAAAATATTTTTTTCCTTAACAGTTTATTACTAAATTCAGTAAATTGAAGGTATCTTTTATAGTATATTTTCACATACTATAAACAAAAAATGTATATAGTATGTGAAAAAATGTGTGTAGTGTGTGAAAATGTGTGTAGTGTGTAAAAATGTGTGTAGTATGTGAAAATATGTGTAGTGTGTGAAAAAATGTGTAGTGTGTGAAAATGTGTGTAGTGTGTGTAAAATATGTGTAGTGTGTGAAAATGTGTGTATTGTGTGAAAAATTGTGTAAAATATGTGTAATGTGTGAGAAAATGTGTAGTGTGTGTAAAAAAGTGTACTATGTGTAGTATTTATAAAAATGTGTAGTGTGTGACAATATGTGTACTATGTGTAAAATGTGTAACTCTTTCCTTTTTTTTTATTTTTTCACTTGAAAATTAATGAGGGTAATTTAGAGTAATTAATGAGGGTAGTTTAGGGTACCCGTTAATACCCATTTATAGCGGGTATGAGGGTACCCGCGGGTACCCTGATACCCGCCCGCATATTACCCGCGCCCATTATTACCCTATCCAATAATACCCGTTGCCAAAATGTTGCGGGCTTGGGCGGGTAATTTTAAGGGCGGGCTTGGGCGGGTAATGGGTAGCGGGTAATTTTGCCACCCATACGCAGACCCAATAAGCTACTAACAAAAAGAATAAAAGAATATGCTAATCCTACTTCTGGACAATCCATTCTGCAACTGAATTTTTGGCAAAAGCGTAATTCCCTCTAGGCTGAAGTCGTGGTCCTATATCCATGTGCCTGACAGAAGGTTGGTGGTGAATGGGCATGACTATCGGTTCCAAAATGAAACGGGATAGGAAAAATGGGTAAATACTCGTTCATATCATTTTGTTGACCGATGAAATTTGGCAGGTAAATGATTAATTTACGGATATCCTTATTAAATAATTTGTGGGATACACGCATTATGTTATTTAAATTTGTTTCTCAACTATAGAAGATGTATTTTTTTCTTTCTTTCTTTCTTCTTTTTTGATACCACATTGTATAAACTTTGGTATAATAGTAAGGATATAAATAAAAATAAGGTGAGTATTATTATAAAGTCAACATTGATATAACATATAGTAAGCATAATTAAAAAAGGGGATAGAATTATATTATAGAAAATATATAAATCGATAAATATAGTCAATATATATGCATCTCAAATAAGATTAGATGAATCTATTAAAATTAAATTTTGGTTAACATAGTGCTGTTTTGATTAAATGGATGTCGTTTAGAGTATAGAAATTGCTGAGAATCTTCCATTCTATTCTGAAGGTCAACAGTTCCGTCATTGATTGTAATTAAAATGTAATGATGTTGTAAATGATGACTATGGAAGTAATAACACATGAGGTTTTTTCTGCTGAATCTCTACCTTAACTCTTTTCTTCTTTGCCATTATTACTTATTCTTTCGAGAACTCAATAATCGGGATTATAACGGTAAGGCTTGACGCTGAATCGACAGTCATGCTCACCCACCACCAACGTTCTTCCTAGTAATCTGGCCCATCAGGTCTAATATATAGTTGTCATACAAATTTCATCTCCTCGCCACCAACTTATCTATAACAACTATGTTGTCATACAACATTAATAGTATCATGACATTAGATAAACACACAGTAATATCTGGCAAATGAAAAAACAAGAGCTATATCATTTGTAGAAAATAAGTGTGCAACTAGGAACCACTAAATAACAGTGAATCCCATGTAGAATTAAACTAAATTTTCTAAAACTAATATAGTTAAGTTGCTATTTGGTTTGTTTCTTAATTTCTTGTTGACATGAATTAGGAAGTCTTTTGTCTTATAAATAGAGTTGTAGATTTATTTGATTTTGTAGATGCACAAAACAGAAAGTGCTCGTGTGGTTTTGAAAAGATTTAGCTTTAGTTCATAAAAAAGATTTTGTTTGCTGTCTCCAGTTTTAGTCTTCTTGGTTTGTGTGTTGCTTTATTTTGATTACAAGTTTTGTTTATATAAATTCGATCCTACAAACTGGTATAAGAGCTTGGTTCTTTTAGTAGTCATGGAAACAACAAATATAATTTGTGATGTTCCCAAACTTATGAGAAAACAAAATTATAATATTTGGAGAGGTCAGATGGAAACCCATTTGGAAATTTTTGATTTAATTCAATACGTTTAAAACGAAATACCTGAAGATGCTACTGTGGAGAAAAAAAGGCAAGGAAAAATGGCATTGTCTCAAATTCATCAATCCGTTGATCAATTGGTTTATCTGAAATCTCAACAGCCAAAACTGCAAAGAATGTTTGGGATATTTTGGAAAAGACATACAAAGGTGTTGACAAAGTTTAACAGAGTAATTTGATGATGTTGAAACAAAAGTTTGAGCTTTGCACAATAGAAAAAATTGAATCCATTGAGGAGTACTTCTCTCGTCTGTCACTGATCAGAGACGAGATGGAATTAAATGGACAAGTTTTGAAAAGTGAAGGTTTTGTCGAGAAAGTTTTTAACATACTGCCCATGAAATTTGATTATGATGTGGCTATAATGCAAGAAACCAAAGATTTATCCACATTAACAATTGAAGAATTGCAAGGTACATTAATTACACATGAACAATAAATTAATGGAAAGTAAAATGATTCTGCGGAAAAGGAGACTCCAGAGAAGGCATTGCAGGTCCAAATAGATAAATTAAAGAATAACTCCAATGTTGTTGCGACAAATGCTCATGGCTAGAATTTCAGAGGAAGAGGACGCGGCATAAATAATTATCGAGGTCGTGGCAGAGGTAACCAATTTTTTCAACAAAGAGAAAATAATGAATTTAATTTTCAACAGTCTAATAATTTTTATTAGAGTAAAATTCAATGCTATAATTGTGAAAAATTTGGCCATTATAAAAAAGATTATTGGGGTACAAAATCTGAAGTGTATGCCCAAGTTGCTGAAATTGATGGGAATAAACAAGAAGCTGTTTTATTTTCTACTGCTGAATGTGAACAAACAAAAAATAGTAATTGGTATTTGGATTATGGCTGTAGTAATTACATGACTGGAAAAAATAGTTATTTTCTTATTTGGATGAATCATTTAAAAGCACAGTTAAATTTGGAAACAATACAGTTGTACCTGTTCTTGGAAAAGGGAGTATACCCATTACTTTGAAAAATGGGCCGACAAGTTTTATTGGTGATATGTTTTATGTACCCAGTCTTTATCATAATTTATTGAGCCTTGGACAGTTATTTAAAAAGGGGTATGATTTGAATTTTAAACATGGAACTTGTATGATCAGTGATGCACAATTGGGATTAATTGCAAAAGTGAATATGAATCATAGTTGAATGTTCCATATATCTCTGAATTATGGTGATTCATCTTGCTTTAGTTCCACTATTTCTAATGATGCATGGTTGTGGCATATGAGATTTGGTCATTTCAATTTTGGCAGTTTAAATTCTCTGTCCAAGAAAAATATGGTTTTGGGGCTGCCTTCACTTGATTTTTTCTCCTAGACAGTGTGAGTCCTTTATTAAGGGAAAAAAACACAGACATTCTTTTCAAATAGGCAATGCTTAAAGGGCTAGTCATCTATTGGAGCTTGTTCATTTAGACTTGTGCTCAATGTAGATACCTTATAATGGCGGTAATAAGTATTTTATCACATTTATTGATAATTTTAGTAGAAAATATTGGGTTTATTTTCTGAAGAATAAATCTGAGGCTTGTGATATTTTCAAGAGGTTAACGGTGTATGTAGAAAAACAGACTAGGTTCTACATAAAGACTTTGAGAACTGACAGAGGCACTGAATATATTATGTGTGATGAATTCTTGATTAATCATGGTATTAAACATCAGATGACAACCAGATATACTTCTCAACAAAATGGTGTGGCAGAGAGAAAAAATAGAACAGTGATAGATTTGGTGAGATCCATGATAGTGTCAAAAAATATGCCAAAGAAATTTTGGGCAGAAGCTGTGTATTGTGCTATTTATATTTTGAACAGATGTGGTATGAGGTATAATCATGGGATGACTCCATACAAAATTTGGTATGATAAGAAACCAAATATTAGTCACTTAAAGGTATTTAGTTGTCTAGCATATTCTCATGTTCCTTATGCCTTGAGGAAGAAATTGGATGATAAAACAGAGAAGTGCATATTTGTTGGCTATAGTCTATAGACAAAAGGCTATAGATTGTTTAATCCAAATACAGAAAAGATAATTGTGAGTAGAGATGTTACTTTTGATGAACAAGGAGCAAGGAATTGGTCTTCTAAAGAACCAACAATATCAGTTGGTCAACCACCAATACCTTTAATAATTGAGGAGGAAGAAAATAGACAGCAGACAGTGCAAGTTGAATAACCACCACGTGATCCTTCATCTTCAAGTGTGCAAATAATTCATGCACAGTCTAGTTGACCACAACGATAATTACCAACTCGATTGCAAGATTATGTTGTGGGTGATAATACTAATGATGATTTATCTGATGAAGATGTTGTGAATTTTTCTTTATTTGCAGATTCTGACCTAGTTGATTTTAAGAATGCTGCTCGAGAAGATTGTTGGATAAAAGCAATGGGTGAAGAAATTCATACCATTGAGAAGAATGATACTTGGGAGCTTACAAAACCTTCCAAGTTGGAAGAAAGCAATTAGAGTGAAGTGGGTTTATAAGACAAAATATAAACCTGATGGAGAAGTGGAAAGATATAAGGCGAGACTTGTTGCTAAAGGTTATAAGTAGAAACGTGGAATTGACTATTTTGAGGTATTTACTCATGTTGCTAGACTTGATACTTTCATTTGATAATTTCTTTATCTACACAAAATAATTTGAGGATTTATCAAATAGATGTTAAGTCTGCATTTTTGAATGGTGTTCTCGAAGAAGAAGTATATGCTAAGCAACCTGCTGGTTTTGTTAGAAAATGTCAAGAAAATACGATTTATAGGTTGAAACGAGCTTTTCATAGCTTAAAACAATCTCCAAGGGCGTGGTATACTCGCATTGATTCTTTCTTTGTGGATCATGGTTTTCAAAAGTGTCCATATGAGCATACTTTATATGTGAAATCATCTAGTTGGGGTGATATTCTTTTGATATGCTAATATGTAGATGATTTGATTTTCACAGACAATAATCTGGAGATAATTGCTGAATTCAGGAAGGCCATGATTAAACAGTTTGAGATGACCGACTTGGGTGTTATGTCTTATTTCCTTGGGATTGAGGTTTTACAGTCTGATCAAGGCATATTTATCTCTCAGAAAAAATATGCAGGAGATATCTTGAAAAAATTCAAGTTGGATGGAGTTAAACCAATATTGACTCTGGCAGAGGAAAATTTGAAGGTAACAAAAGAAGGGACAGGAACACCTGTAAATACGACATACTTTAAGAGTACAGTTGGAAGTTTGAGATATTTGACTTCTATATGACCAGACATTACTTTCAGTGTTAGTTTGATTAGTAGGTTTATGGAAAATCTACGGCAGTCACATTTACAAGCTGCAAAGAGAATTTTGAGGTACATTAAAGGTACTTAAGGAGATGGTATTCTTTATTCATCGAGTGATCCAGTTGAACATTTTAGGTTCATGGATAGTGATTGAGCTGGTGATACAGTTCAAAAAAAAAGTATTTCTAGATATGCATTTTTTACTGGTCCAGGTGTGTTTTCTTGGAGTTCAAAGAAACAACAAGTGGTTGCATTATCTACAGTGGAGGCAGAATATATTGCAGCGTCAAATAGTTCTATACAAGCATTGTGGCTAAGGAGAATGCTTGGATTTCTTCAACATAAACAAGATGGTATGACTACTATATTTTGTGATAGCAAATTCGCTATTGAATTGGCAAAAAAATCAGTGTTTCATGGACGGAGCAAAAATATTGATATCAAGTTTCACTTTATTTGTGAATTGGTTCGAGATAAGGAGATTGCAATTAACTATTGTAAGTCTGAAGATCAAGTAGCGGACATTTTCACAAAGGCATTGAAAATGGAGACCTTTGTGAAGTTGAAGAAGCTTTTGAGAATGACCAAAGATGACGACTTAGTTTAAGGAAGGCATTTGTAGAATTAAACTAAGTTTTCTAAAACTAATTTAGTTAAGTTCCTATTTGATTTGTTTCCTAATACCTTGTTGACATGAATTAGGAAGTTTTTTGTCTTATAAATAGAGTTGCAAGTTTATTTGGTTTTGTAGATGCACAAAACAGAAAGTGCTCACGTGGCTTTGAAAATCATTAGCTTTTAGTTCATAAAAAAGATTTTGTTTGCTGTCTCCAATTTTAGTCTTCTTGATTTGTGTGTTGCTTTGTTTTGATTACAAGTTTTGTTTATTTCGATCCTACACCACCGCTTAAAGTTATGGGATATGCTAAAGGAAACCTCTTTCCTTTGAATTTGTCAAACAGAAAAAGATATACCCATTTCAACATCCTATTAAGAAATTCAAATTTTTTTTAGATATTGCTATTGCTTCGTGTTAGAGTTCTTACATCATTTGATGATTTGGAAACTATATATAGTACATTTGTAAACACATTTCAAGAGGTTGCAGTATTAAGAGGTATATTTGAATGGTAAATGAATATTGAGATTACTCCAGAAGATCTTACTGGGATTGATAAACTAAATGTTGAACAAACAATTGCATTTGATATGATCATTAAAAACGTATACAATAATGGAGAAGGATTATTCTTTATTGATAGTCCTGGTGGAACTAAAAAAACTTTTTTGTATCATGTACTACTTGATGATGTGAGATCAAAAGGTTTTATAGCTTTAACAACTACAACTTTAGGTGTAGCCGCTGCTTTGTTGCCATAAGGAAGAACAACCCCACTTACACGTCAAAATTCCACTTGATTGAGATGAAAAATATGTTTGCACTCTAAGTAAACAAAGTTCAATTTCGAAACTAATTCAAGATGCAAGATTGATTATATGGGATAAAACTCCTATGACATATAGATTATCAATTGAAGTAGTTGACAGGCTTTTGCAAGATCTAATAAGTTGAACATCTTATTTTGAAGAAAAGGTTATGATTTTTTGAGGAGATTTCAGACAAATTCTTCCAGTTGTACCTAAAGGAAGTAGGTAAGACTTTATAAAGGCAATCTTAATATCTTCTTCAATTTGGTCAATTTTTATTTTAGTTGAGTTGAAATAAAATGTACGAGCACAATTATACCCTAATTTTGCAAAATATTTGCAGTATATTAAAAATGGAGAAGAGCATATCAATGAAAATGATGAAATTAGAATATGTGGTGATTTGTTGATACCTTGTACATTTGAGGAGGAATTATAGTCTCACCTAATTGATCTTGTTTGTGGTCTCACCTAATTGATCTTGTTTGTGGTGGTTTTAAAGATTGGCTAATACTTGTCGATTAATATCAAATCAATAAAACACATTGATTACAAGGAATGATTATGTTGATGATATTAGTGCAATGTTGATTAAGAGATTTTTGGGAGACAATAAAAAATATGCCAGTCGAGATAGAGTTCTTCCTGGTTCTCAACCAATTTTATAAAGATCTTTTGAATAAATTAACACCCGATGAATTTCCACCACATAAATTGATTTTAAATGTTAACTGATGTGAATGGTCGAGGCTCAAGCTCCTGGACCAAACAAATATCCACAATCTTCGGATCGTTGCTGCACAAAAACGTTAGAACAAGACACCAAAAACAGATTTGGGCGGATGCAATTCAAAGGGAACGAAAAGGAATGACTTGAAGCAAATCAAACCCTCCACGTTATTACAAATTGATTTGGCTTAACTCGTGAAAATTCAAGAGCTAAACTTAGTCGATTTGGCTTGTTCTTGAAATCAAGAACTTGGTGAAGTCACCTAAAGGTCACGCTAAAGGTAGACTATCTACAATGAAGAACTAAATTATTCTCCAAGACTTTGACAGCACAAGGTGTTAATCACAAATTTAGCAAAGCTAAAATTCTCGAAAATTCTCTCTCTATTGATTAAAACGTTAAAGGCCTCCTTAAATAGGGAGTAAGTCGGCCACAATGATTTAGGAAACAAGAAACCCTAGAAGTTGCAAAACAAAACTTGACTTCTTAACTAACTAACTAACAAACTAACAAACTTAGTTTCCTAAAAAGTAACAAAACAAAACCGTGTTTTGCTTCCTCTATGAAAAACGTGTAAAGCTCCGAAAAAGTAGGAGATTATTGGGCCAAGTAATCAACTTATTAATGAATTAATTAAAGCCCACATTAAGTGTTTTGGACTTAATTAATTTACAACAAAATAAATCCTAACAATTAAAGAATGGCGTGATCCAATTTGAAGCCCAAGTACACGCCTTCTTCTTGGTCATCAATTCGGCCATGGCAATTTCTTCAAGGTGGAATTTTCTCGAGTGTCGCAGCTCGTCAATTTATCCTAATTTCACTGAATATAGTAGCAGTGAGCTAGGTTTCGTTCCTCAGGGAAATAGTCGATTCAAGAAGTTTGATATGCTCAGTTATGTCACCCAAAATATAACAAGATTAAACACTAAATACAAAATTTAACAGGAAGTAAATTGGTTTAACTCCACAAAATTACGAATTGAAATGAACACACAAGTAAGACTCAGAAAAGTAAAAGCAAAGTTCTCAAGAAAAATTAAGCTGATAATCTAGGCTACTTCCGGGTTAATGCAACTTCTCATACATGTAGTATTACTAACATAAAATCAAAGCAGATGAGGAGAATCACAATTGGAAATAGAAATAATAGTTAGCATGGTCACTACACTACAATTTTAGTCTCCCGACACCATCCTATCCTCTGGTCAGGCCTAAGGATGGTGAAGTGTGAACAAGCTGTCTCAATTCCCCACTCAAATTACTCAGGCATGAACACCTAGAATCTCCCATGGTGAGGCCCGATCCTAGCATGTAAATTCATCATTTGAGTAGGAGAATCTCTTATCACCTTGTTCTCAGGATTATACAGACTCAAAGCTTCCTATGATGAGGTATAGCCTTAAGATCTATGCAAATTCAAACAGGTTTAAGAGCTCATGCATTCTCAGGTTCTTATTCATGATTTTCATCCAAATCTTACAAAAGAAGACTCAATTCAGCATGACGACCGCAATCAAATCTCATTTCATCAAATTCAGATCAAAAGCATGCACTTAACAAGTTTTACAAATTCATAGCTGAGAATTTCCATTTCTTATAATAGATTGTTAGTTCTACTGCACAATTACAATTTCAACCTAGCATTCACCCACAGTATCCTACATTATCATACAATTAGCCACGAATCTCCATTTCAGCTTCACAATCAACAAATTGGAAGATTAAACAATTCATAATCATTAATTGGAAGAGTTTACCAATTAAGAGTCTTAAAAGCTTCCAAATGCCGAGAGGATTGTCACTTTTCTTCTCAATTTCAAGGAGATGTATAATGATGAAAGCAAATCTTTGATCGGAAACCAAATTGAAACAGCAAGCTTAGAGAGATAAAGTAGAGAGAGAAAGTAGATCTCAAGAACACTTCTCGCCTTTCAAAATCAAAAGTCGGTTACAATATGGAAAATGTGAGTAGTGAATAATGAATCGGATCCTTTAAAATGTTGACTATTCCTCTATATATAGAGGTTACAAGGATCGTAAACATTACGCAAACGTAAAAATGATTAAGATATTACAATAGTGCCATTGCAAAGAATTTCTCTAAACGTGTTTGAATTCCCAAGTCAACAATTTCACGCCTTTAGCTTTGATCTCTGGCGCCTTCATCACAGTCCAGGGCCTTCCAGCCTCTGAAAATCACGCCTCCAATTTAGTATACAGCCCTCAGATGCCCTGCCTCAATCCCGCCTTTATTACTGCGACTTGTCGCGTCTTCAACAACTCTCATGCACCTTCAAGCTTTAATCTTCCACGTCTTTAGCGTCAACTGCACGCTTCTGGGCCTTCCTTGATCACACCTTCCACCATCCTACAAACACATAAGAAACCATCACACTTTGCCATTTTTTCTCAATCCAGAATGTAAAGGGACGAGGTCTGATAAGTCGGGTTGTACCGACTTATTTGCTTCACTTTTTTGATCTTTTGTATAAACTTTTCATGAAAATGATGACAGATGAACAAGTATGTGGTTGAAATATTTACATCCGGTGAAATGTGGGAATTGGCTAAGAGTTGTGTTTTTGCGAAGAAAGTAATGATTTTTGAGTTATGTAATACTCTTGGTCATGCACCACATTAAGTCCCAAGCACTCCACTACACAAGTCCACTACACAACACTTGCTTGCACACACTTCACACACTTCGCACAACACTTCACACACATTACACTGTGCTGGCGCCTCATGCACACACACTGTGGCGCCCGCACACTCACACACACACAGACCTGTGCGGGCGCCTATGCGCCAGCACAGGCCATGCACACACACACACACCTGTGCGGGTGCTACAAACGCCTGTGCGGGCGCCAGCCACACACACGCACACCTGGCGCCCGCACAGCCCACACAACCGCACACTGTGCGGGCGCCTTGCGCCCGCACAGCACACTCACGCACGCACATACGCGGGCGCCTGTGCGCCCGCACCCTCACTCGCACACATGCACACTTCATTTACACTTTTTCACCCGCGCACTTGTACATATTTCTTATCCTTGCATCTACGCACCTAGTACCACGCTCATGCTCCCACCACACTCGCACATGCATATTTAAAACAAGCATGCACAAACTATTTGAGTGCACCAACTGTTTGATTAATTGTGCGCTAGAACATTTATCAGTTGACCTCACTGCTTTGGTTGACCGTCATTTGGCAGAATACGTGACACTCACATCGCCTAAGGCGGAAACTTCCAGGAAGCTTAAGCAGACACGTGGCATTCTCCCCATGATGGAAGGAAATTTCTAGGAAGCATCATAGGCACCTCCACGGGGAGAAAACTATAAAAGGCAGAGAAAAACCAGAAAAAGAGGAGGACTTTTTATTCGTAGGGGCCGCACAATAGAATAGAGCATAGCATTCTTAGATTAGGGTTCATAGTTTAGATTAGGTTCTTTTCTCTCTTTTCCCTTTCATACATTTTACTGTCTTGAGGATTAATTGAATGGATCTTTAGCTTATTTGAGAAATTCGGATTGCTCATTACGTATTTGATATTGTTTCATATATCTATTTGATGTTTTATTTCAATGCTTACTCACTCACGCTTAGGCACTTCATGTGATTTGCGGTGCCCACTGAAGTCAATCTAGTGCTATTAATGGAAATTGAAATAACATCACTAGAATAGGGAACAACTTGGATGAGTCCTATGATCTGTGTATGGTTGCGACTTCAATTGTGCGGTGCCCACTGACAATTGAAGTCAATATAATAGAAAAGACTTAGGATTATTTGAACATTTGAACTTGAACTTTGGATGACTGTCTTGTCTGGGGGAGTTAGGGTTCTAGTGTCAGATAGGGATCGGGAATTAGGAAGCCGAGCCTAGGTCTTGCCCTACCAAGGGAAGACGGAGGAGTATGGTGAATTAGGGTTGTGAGACCTACCAAGGAGATCGACCCTAAGCTCACTAGAAGGTCAACCCCCTCATTCATGCTGTTACACAAGTCGATGATAATAGGCTGAGGTCCATACCAATTGGTTCATCCTCAAGGCAGTGCTTGCATACTAACCTTGCATTCATTCTCATTTTTGCATTCATATTGTTTTGCATTCGTCCCATTTGCTTTGGTTTCTTGAACAAGTGATCTCTTGACATCCAAACCTTCCCTGTGGATACGATCCCACTTGCCACTTCTACATTAGTTGAGTAAGTTTGGGTATTTGACGAGGTCGAGTGACCCAACCCCGCTCAAATTGGTGCCGTTGCCGGGAAAGGCACGGTTGTTGGGGATTATTTGTTCTCTTGAATTGTTTGTTCTTGTGTTTTTGTCATTTGGTTTTTGGTGGTGTTACTCTTTTTATTCTGTTTGTTATTGTGTTTGATAGTTAGTTTATATTTTTGTTCTTGGTTCCAGTACTGTGTTTAGCTGGTGGTGAGTGCAGGTGATTTGAAAATTCACTAAAATTGGATTGTGCACACCCCAAAAGGCCAAATATGTCTAGGTGGTTTGGGGACTCTTTTGAGCCTTATTATGATTACCTACCAGATTGGACGGATGACACACGACCAACACCTGGAATATTTGGCAACTTCTCCCCACCAAGATATTATGAGACATGGCACGACCAACAACAGAGCAATGGGTCCTATCTCAGAGAAGAGCAAGACCGAGAATACATGTTGTCTCAAATTTTGGACAAGGCTGATAGAGTGAAAACAAGGTTGGCTCAAAAGAAAGAGAAGCCTCCAGAACCACAACAGAGACTTGATCACAAGAGTGCCTTAATGAGCAACTTGTGGGAACAACTTGAGACACCGGTTCAAGATGCTCAAGGCCACTCAGAAGGTATATCTCTCCTTACTGAAACACCCACTCCTGAGGAAAATCATTTTGATGTGAATGCAATTTTTGATTGTGGTCTAAAGTGTCCGAGGGAGTTGGAGTCTATAAATGTTGGAGATGTTATGCATGAGTGCTTTGTTGATGAGTTTCTTGTGCATGAACGTTTGAGTCCTCCTTGTGAGAATGATGTCTCTTGTGATGAGTTTAGTGATGAAGCACTTAGGGCTATTTGGTTTCTTACGGCCATAATGGAGGGTGTATCTAATGAAGAGTCTTATATCAACTTTATGAATTACCATGAGAATGATGACATTGTTAGACTTCCCTTAGATGCTCCTCCTGTCCTTGAAAGCCCGTTGAATTGTACAGAGACACATTTCATCAACCCTTGTGTGAGCATGAATGAAAATGATACTGCACTAGTTAATGAAAATGACAACATGTCCATTGAGCATCTTGTTGAGGCACCAACTTTTGAGACTATGCATGAATCTGAACCTTTGAATGGTGACCAACAAATAGAGGACATTGAGATACCTTTGTTAGATGTGCAAAGTGAACCAATTTTTTTTAGCAAAGGAGAGACCCAAAAGAGTACCCATGTTAGTCTATGTTACGATGATTTAATGTTCTGTAAGGAAATTGCTAACATGGTGGAAAATTGCTTTGTTGATGTATCCATTTTTGAAATCACTGATGAATTTGTTGAGACTATGGATGCACAATTTGTGGTTGAGCCTTGCAGGGTTTCAGAGCCAAGCTTGGTGGGAGAAGTGAAAGAGGTGTTTCCTATGGGGGAACATACATGGTCTAAAGTGGAGTTCATTGAGATTGTTCCCCATGTGCATGAGCTCCAACACCTTTTTTTGAAAAACAATTGCCCAGTTCCATACTAGAGAATAAAGAGTGATTATGAAAGGGCATTTTTCTGGTACAGAGATGGGTACTCTGAATCTTGAAGGAAGAAACTTCATGAATAAAGTCTAGCTGGAGACTGAATAAATCCAGAACTACTTACTCTACTTCCTTTGAATAAGTTGTGTTTGAATTCTTAGTTGATTTTGCTTTACCTTATCTTATGTAGGATGCTCTCTTGTGTGCGGGGGCCTCAAGCAAAGGCCTCTTAAATGCCAAGTGTGGGGGTGTTGTCAAAGTGCTAGTAAAATAACCCATTATACACCACCATGACCCAAGGTCATGGTGTGGCCCTCACTTGCACACCACATCTTCTCTTGTACATCACAAGTCACTACTCACATACGCACAAAGTAAGTTATGTAGCACCATCACTTTAACACCAAGTTTCCAGCAAGCCACTTTTCACTCATGTTTGTACTCGGTAGAAGGTATGAGCTCGTTCCCTTGTGCTTTATTGATCTCTATTTTCTATGGGAAATACCTTCCTGAAACTTTTATGGTCTCATGTGATGTGAATACTGTCTAGCGATTGGTATTCATGAATATTGCAAAAATGTGAAGTGGTGACCATGTATGAAATTTAAACGTGCCATGAACATAGTGCATCACTGGGACGCCTTTTTTGCATGAAGTTCTACTCTAGAATGGGATACATGGTTAGTGTGCTACATGAATATATGATTTATCCATATAATGAGTTGTGTTCTTTTGGTGCAAGGATTGATGAGTCCAAGTGTGGGGGTGTGCAAGTGGAAAGGATGAGCTCGAATGCTGGATCCAGTACACCAAATTTCCGAAATGCACAATCCTCTTTCCTAGGTTTCTCCAGTTTTTCCAACCAGCCTCCACCGAGCTTAAACGCGGTAGTCTCTTTCTTTTTCCACAATGGGAACCATTGTTAATTTCAAGTGTGGGGGGAGATATGCTATTGGGGATGTTGGCCTATGATAATGCTGTGTGTGGTTCCCTGACCTCCAAGCTTTAAGGAATGCTTGTGTTTGTAAGGCCCAGTGCCTTTGCTTAAGAATTTCTTCTGTTGATTTGCTTTGGGTATAAAAGGGGAAATGGTGGTTGTGTGTAGTACATTAGTAAGCATGTAGGATGAATAAATTTGTGTTGTTGCGGAAAAGAAAAACAAGTCAGTGACTAGCACTGATCTTGTAATGTGCTTTAATTTCCTTGTTGTTGCGATAAATGCGATAAATGTGATTGTTTGTTGTTGTGTTGTGAAATATTCCACTGGCTAGTCCATCCAGCACACCTGCACGCTCAAAAGAACACTCGCACTCCCAACACCATCGAAAAACCCATAAATGTTATTCAATGATTCATGCATGCAAAAATTTTTGAGTTTTACAGTATACATTTGATGCATACATTTTGCTGGGTAAAGTGCGATGTCAAAGTAAGATAGAGACGCCAGCACCAATTTTGACATAGGAGAGAGCTTATGATTCCTTGCTTGTATGGGCTTTCTACTCGTAAACACTTATTCTTGCATTGTGAATATATAGTCTATTGAAGACACACATGAACACAAAGTGTGCGGAATTACGCAAATAAAGGGAAAAAAGAGTTACAAAACCCTGGCAGCAATAATAAGCACCAATGTGCATTGAATAAGGGGGAAACCCAGGGGAAAAACCCCAGTAAGCTTAGCATATACAACTTATAGCTCTTATCTTTTAATGTTTAAAGTGTTCGTGTGTGTGGACAACAGATTGTAGTGCAAGAATTTTGTTAAGTGTCTACTTGAGTACTCTGCTTAGACAGTGAGAAAGCATAAGAAACTCTCATCACACAATGCACACTGACAGTTTGGTCTTTATTCGTTGCACCTTACTCGATAAATTGTGTAAGTTGGATGAATTGTAAACTCACTGCTCATATCTTTCTTGTTGCATGCGAAAATTTTGTCAATGGACTGTCGATGATGTTGTGAGTGTTTGAGTGTGGGATGGACAAGAGCTTAGTTATTTCTTTACTTTGCTCGGGACTAGCAAAGGTTTAAGTGTGGGGGGATGATAAGTCGGGTTTGTACCGACTTATTTGCTTCACTTGTTTGATTTTTTGTATAAACTTTTCATGAAAATGATGACAGATGAACAAGTATGTGGTTGAAATGTTTACATCCGGTGAAATGTGGGAATTGGCTAAGAGTTGTGTTTTTGCGAAGAAAGTAATGATTTTTGAGTTATGTAATACTCTTGGTCATGCACCACATTAAGTCCCAAGCACTCCACTACACAAGTCCACTACACAACACTTGCTTGCACACACTTCACACACTTCGCACAACACTTCACACACATTACACTGTGCTGGCGAATAGGCGCCAGCACAAGCCACTCACGCACACACACTGTGCGGGCGCCTATGCGCCCGCACACTCACACACACACTGACCTGTGCGGGCGCCTATGCGCCAGCACAGGCCACGCACACACACACCTGTGCGGGCGCCTAGCGCCCGCACAGCACACACGCACACACGCCTGTGCGTGCGCCTGGCGCCCGCACAAGCCACACACACGCACGCCTGTGCTGGCTCCTGGCGCCCGCACAGCCCACACAACCGCACACAAGGCACCCGCACAGCACGCTCACGCACGCACACACGCGGGCGCCTGTGCGCCCGCACCCTCTCTCGCACACATGCACACTTCATTTACACTTTTTCACCCGCGCACTTGTACATATTTCTTATCCTTGCATCTACGCACCTAGTACCAAGCTCATGCTCCCACCACACTCGCACAGACATATTTAAACCAAGCATGCACAAACTGTTTGAGTGCACCAACTGTTTGATTAATTGTGCGCTAGAACATTTATTAGTTGACCTCACTGCTTTGGTTGACCGTCATTTGGCAGAATACGTGGCACTCACATCGCCTAAGGAGGAAACTTCTAGGAAGCTTAAGCAGACACGTGGCATTCTCCCCATGAAGGAAGGAAATTTCTAGGAAGCATCATAGGCACCTCCACGGGGAGAAAACTATTAAAGGCAGAGGAAAACCAGAAAAGAGGACTTTTTATTCGGAGGGGCCGCACAATAGAATAGAGCATAGCATTCTTAAATTAGGGTTCATAGTTTAGATTAGGTTCTTTTCTCTCTTTTCCCTTTCATACATTTTAATGTCTTGAGGATCAATTGAATGGATCTTTAGCTTATTTGAGACATTCGGATTGCTCATTACGTGTTTGATATTGTTTCATATATCTATTTGATGTTTTATTTCAATGCTTACTCACTCACGCTTAGGCACTTCATGTGATTTGCGGTGCCCACTGAAGTCAATCCAGTGCTATTAATGGAAATTGAAATAACATCACTAGAATAGGGAACAACTTGGATGAGTCCTATGATCTGTGTATGGTTGCGACTTCAATTGTCCGGTGCCCACTGATAATTGAAGTCAATATAATGGAAAATACTTAGGATTATTTGAACATTAGAACTCGAACTTTGGATGACTGTCTTGTCTGGGGGAGTTAGAGTTCTAGTGTCAGATAGGGATCGGGAATTAGGAAGCCGAGCCTAGGTCTTGCCCTACCAAGGGAAGACGGAGGAGTATGGTGAATTAGGGTTGTGTGACCTACCAAGGAGATCGACCCTAAGCTCACTAGAAGGTCGACCCCCTCATTCATGTTGTTACACAAGTCGATGATAATAGGCTGAGGTCCATACCAATTGGTTCATCCTCAAGGCAGTGCTTGCATACTAACCTTGCATTCATTCTCATTTTTGCATTCATATTGTTTTGCATTCGTCCCATTTGCTTTGGTTTCTTGAACAATTGATCTCTTGACATCCAAACCTTCCCTGTGGATACGATCCCACTTGCCACTTCTACATTAGTTGAGTAAGTTTGGGTATTTGACGAGGTCGAGCGACCCAACCCCGCTCAAGGTCTCGTGGCGAGACCTCGCCACTTTGTGCGTTTGTGTGGCGAGACCTCGCCATGATTGTGTGATTGCTGGCGAGACCTCTCGGCGAGGTCTCGCCGTGCAATGTGTGAGTGGCGAGGTCTCGCGGCGAGATCTCGCCGTGTAGGGGCAAGTGTGTGTGTGTTGTGAATGTTTGAGTGATAAACAATGTAGAGTGCTGTGAGGTTTAGGTGATCAAATGTGAGATATAATGTAGAGTAGTGAAAATGAATTGTGAGACTTGAGTGAAATTGGTGTTGTGAGTGTTATGAAATGAGAGTGAACGTGAGTGTGTGAAGTGTTTGTGAGTGTTTGAGAATTTTGAATGAATGTGGAAATGTTGTGCAAATGAACATAATATATTGTGAGTGATGCAAAGTTCATATGAACAAAGGATGTTTTGTGTACTCGAAAGTGAAATGTTGTGTATTACATGATATGTGATGAATTGAGCAAATGCTATGGTTGTTCCTTGCTGTGTAGAGCTTATAAGATATGCATGGGGGTATAATCTTAGTGTGCAAAGGAAATGAGAAAATTTATGCGTGTGAATGTGCATATAATGTTTAGTAAGTGTTTGAATGCTCTAGTGCATGTGTGCGTGAGAGCATGCGGCGAGGTGATCTCGCCGCATGGTGAGTGTGTGCGGATGTGCGATAGGAAATGCGTGAGTGTGTGCGAGAGTTGTGCAGCGACAGGTGACCTCGCCGCACATTGTGTGTGCGAAGTGCAAATGCGGCGAGGTGACCTAGCCGCATGAGTGTGTGCGAGAGTTGTGCGGCTAGGTGACTTCGCCGCACATTGTGTGTACGAAGTGCAAATGCGGCGAGGTGACCTCGCCGCATGAGTGTGTGCGAGTGTAGCAGTGAGAGGTGTGGTGCTAGTGTGCGAGATAGTGTGCATATGTGCGCATGAGTGTAGTGAAGTGTTGGGTAGTGAGTGCATGTCAGTGAAGTGTAGTGAATGCAAGAACAAAGTGTGGTGAGTGCATAAGTACTTAGCCAGAAAAAATCATCCAACTTCCATGCAAGATTCGTGTAACTTAGACTGTGAATTGGACTTTTCAATGAACATGAAGGTTATAGAAGTTCCTGTTGGCTTTCTATAGGTTCAAGACTCAACCTCATTGGATACCTATAGCTCAAGATATACAAAATTAACCAAACTGTGGCCGAAAGAGAAAACTCTACCAAACCCTAATCCAAACACAACAAAGATGCCTTCGTTTCTCATAATTGCACACAGAATTTGGAGAAAGTTAAAACAAAACATTTAAAGTCCAAACAAAGAGCTTTCCAAATCATCCAATATCTCCTCATTTGGATCAGAATTGAAAGAGTTGTTCAGAGCACAAGATACACACTCAAAACTGCCAAAAACCCTAATTTGGCCGAAAATGTATCCTTGAATTCCTTCATTTCCTCTTTGACATTTTTCGATTCATTTACCAACATTTTTGCTCTTTTTGCACCATTTGATCATTTTCACATTGCAAACATATAAATGTATAAAACCTCTCAAAACATCACATATATACATAAAGCACACAACCAAGGCCAAGCATTTCATCACATATTAGTTGGTATAAAACCAACTTATCAAATTCCCCCACACTTGTACTTTTGGTTGTCCTCAAGCAAACTCACACTCACATCCACTTAGTACTAAACCCTGCTCTTTTAACGACTCGTTCCCATTTGAGTTCATCGAAAACAAAATTTTCATGCAATATCAAAATCTCTTAACATATCCTTAATTCCAACCTATCAAATTTCAGCACAAATTATCAACCAAGGCACGATGAATAAAGACCAAAATGTCATGCGTGCAAGTGTGTGTTGAGGAACATGAACTTCATCTATTCCCTTGCTATACACCATCTAGCTGGTCTCACATACCATTCAATACATGCCAATCTCCTTGTACACCCTTATGAACATGCAATCACAAGATCAATGGTTCCTATGCGTACATTAGTACTCTATGGGACATTGCCCTTATTCTGCACATTAGTGCTGCACATTGGTGCACATATTGATGACTGAAATAATGCCTGGGTTTTTCAGTCATTATGGCTTTTTCCTTCCCAGTTGCCCTTATGGCTTTTTCCTTCCCAGTTGCCATTATGGCTTTTTCTCCCATATCATTTCTTGTGCAAGCACATGTTCATAAGAATTCCAAATTGACTAAACATGCACGAATTCTGAAGACACCAGATAAATGCATAACAAAAAGAAACGAATCCACACACATTACCTCCTATGTCAATTGAGTTTTTGCATGGCATATCTATCTTACATTAACATCGGGCTTTAACTAACAAAATGTACCAATTTCATCAAGATTGGAGTTAGGGACATCAAAACATCTTTCGCATGCAACATATGAAAATAGCACTTGATGAACCACAAATTCAAACAAGACTTCAAAAGAGTTAAAGTCCAGTACAAAGCATTTCATCCTTAGAAAAAAACTTACAACGACTTACACTCCCACTACACTTTCAACATTCATTTAGTACAATCACTACCCAATAAAGAAAACTACTACACCATTTATTCAAACTCAACTTTTCCACTAAAAGATAACATCCACATAAATTCTTGACTTCGCTTCACATACTTTCACACTCGAACTTCATACGAAAAACTTCACAAAAGCTCTTAACGATTCAATCTTCATGGCAATAGCTAATCATCATAGCAACAATCTTCCAGAGAACACTTCAAATTTCAGCAAGGCACCACTTCACAATTCATCAAAGCAGAAAAATTCCAAACTTCAACTTCACAAAATTCTTCACTTCAACTCAGAATATCTCAATCAACATGAAGTCCAAATATCGTCAAGATTACTCACAACTCCGTATCCCCCCTTTCAACAATATTAGGCACCCACATGCATTAAAAAAATTTTCAATCATCACACAGAATATCAACCAACATAACAAACACAGTACACATCACACAAATTCCCTCCCCCACACTTGATTTAAACATTGTCCTCAATGTAATAGGCTAAGATGGAGGAGAAACTCCTGAGAAAATGATGATGGAGCTGCGGAAGAAGGAGATCCAAACGCAGTTGTACATGGCAAAGACTGTCCATCCAGTGGTGCTGTAACAATTGAGGAAGTACCAAACGATGATGGAGTAAAGGAAGAAGGGAATTCAAATGCCGCTATAGATGACAATGATGCTGTAGCAAATGTGGGAGCAACAAAGGGCTGATGCACATACTGAAAAGGGCCGTGAGTTGGTCCTTTAATAATTTGATCAGTTGCTAACAATGGAAATCTTGTAGCAGGTGTAAACCCCGGATTTGGTAGGAATGTGGGAGTATAAGGCATAGAAGGAATTCTACCAAATGTAGGTAATGACGGAAGGGACGGCATCGCAGCTAACTGTACCGAAGTTGGAGTTGGTTTAGGAGGTCCTGCATCCGAATGATAATAGACCGTCATCTTGTTGCTCCTATCGATCTCCTGTTGCATGCACCATTGCCTATGATAAAGCACTTCAAATTGCTGCTGGGCTACTGTGGTCATGTCATCCAATCTGTGATCCATGCTCGAGGCATGAGTTGTCCATTCTTGATGCATAGTCTCTATGCCCTCGTGCATCCTTTCCATCCTTTCATCTATGTTCATAAAGCGATGTTCAATAGTTTGTAGCCTCCCATCCATGTTCTCGAAACGATTTTCTATTGACTGCTGAAAATCCTGAATTGCTCCTTGCCATGTCCCAAAGTCATACATCTGAGATCCCTCATCCACCTCAGTAGGTGTAGATCCAGATTTGCTCTTTGATTTCTTGGTGCCCGCTTGCTTCGCTTTTCGCAGCTCTCTCTCTTCACCTTGATACTTGATATACAAGGATGTTCCAATCGGTCCCGAATTCCTTCGCCAATCCCAAGCTACAGAGTCCACTCCCTGAGCCATACAGAGTTCCTCAAGCAATACCAGAAAATATAGAGCAACACTGTCCATTGCAATTCCAGATTGAATAAGAGAATAAATCTTTCTCCCCACATCAATTGGCTTCCTTCCTCGAATTGCTGAAATCAAATGTAATCTACTTCGAAGCACCTCGGTGGATTGGGAGCTGGGCATAAGCCGAGATAATACAAACATCAGCCATATCTTAACACCACTCCTCAGCCACTCCCTCGTATATGCTTGCGCCCCCCCTTTGTATTCATCTCCCATTTTGCTCCTGGCAAGGCAAGTTCTGTTGATAATGCAAAATCATATTCATCGTCCTCTGTAATTGGCAAGGGATCATGAGAAAAACTGGGTGTCCCAAGATGACTGTTGATTATCTCACTCGAAATATGCACCCATTTCCCTCGAACATAATATGCACCATCTTTATTTGGAAATTTGGCATTAGCATAAAAACTCCCGTGCTAAACTTGCATTGCATAACCCCGGTGCACTGGTCAGCTTCTTGTCAAAACAATAGAATTCCATCAATTCTGGAAATGGCCCTCCTTCAACTGCAAACGCCCTTTCCAAATGCAATCTCTTCATGCATATCCCTTCTTCCCATATTTGTTGAGCTTGCTCATTAACAAATATAGATGGCTCCTGGCCTGATGCTCCTTTCTTTTTCTTTGGAGTGGTGGATTGTACTGTGTATTCAGGTGGATCCTCGAAGAGTGGTAAATCAACATCAGGGCAGTAATCAGAATCTGAATCCTCAACTAAAGGCTTTTTAGCTTTTCCCTTCTTCGAACTTTCACCCTTTTGAGTTGATGCTGCCTTCTTGGAGGCCATTCTCTTTTGAGAAATTGAGTCCTTCTTTGGGGCCATCTCTGTAAGAATAAAAAACACCATGAAATTTCAATTAGCCAAAGTGGATTTGAATTGAGGAAATTATAACCAGAAAACCGAGAAGTGTCAAAAAATGGTCAATTCAGCAATTTCAGCAGCATGAACATGTATTGTCTCCCAAAATGGACAATGATCCAGCTAAATCCAGCAAAAGTGTATAACATAAACAATGAAGCTCATAGTCTTAGCTAAAATCTCCCACTGGAATCAACAGATTTGAACATTCCATTTGCAAGTTATACCCAAAATACCGAGACATGTCAAACTGGGCAGATTCATCAAATTCAAATCCTGATTTCCACATGTATTTCATATTCTAAGCCTTTTTAGTCTATTTTCCAGCCACAATTAACAAAAATGTACAACATTAACATCGAAGACCATCATGTTAGCTAAAGGATGCAACTGGAATCACCTCATTTCATCATTCCTAACTCAAGTTATGCTTGAAAAACAGAAACATGGCAAAGCTGGAGTAATCAAAAATCGAAATTTGTAATCATGCTTCCCCACACTTAACATACATTTGTCATTCAGCTATCAACATCATGTTTCCCATATTTTCAAAATCATGCATTCACTTTCATTACTTTGACATTTCACTTGAACACCAAAGATTCACAAAGCTTAAAGGAGGATTTGAAACATACCTTGATAGGAAGCTAGAGTCAACTCTTTGAAGGAACGAAATTAAGAGGTTTAATGGGAGCACTAAGCTTAATTATCACTGCCCTTATGTTTTCAACAATAGACACCTTACCAAGACAAGCACTAGACGTTGCCCTTTATAGACAAATGAGGAAAAAGAAAATCGGTCAAATACAAATAAGCTAAGCAAATGCTCCCACCAAACACTACCAACAAGCAAGTCATTCAAAATGTGGGACCCGATTGATAATTCAAGTCATGTGAGCTTCTCAGCTTTTACCAATTCTTATGCATTCACTCCTCACAAGACTACAACATCAACATTATTGCATACACTCAATTCGGTCAACTCACCTTGCACAACATGAATACAAGACAAGACTAAAGCATTCATATCATTCAAAGCAACAACCACAACGCTCTCCTTACTTTTTTTTCAATTCAGCCGATTCAATGTCTCAAACATCCTGAACAACAAAACAAAATCAACAACTTCTACATTTTTCATGTGAACTTATCCTGCAACACATAGAAACGTCCAACAAAATGTCAGCCTTTTTCCTTTCATTTCATATCCATTTCCTATTCATGACTCAATATCAATCCAATCTCTACGTCAATTTTTATCAGCTTTTCAGAAAATTGAATTCATGTTCAGAAGGGTTCAGAAGTGCAGAGATTCTCTTCATCAATGCATGTGTGAATAAAACCGAACATCACAACAAAGAAATTTTATTAACACGAAATACAAAAAACAACAAAAAATTTAGACATCACAACCTATCTAGTAACAAAATCACCAAAAGGCTAATACTACTAATACTATACTCAATTCAATCATGGCAATTACCCTCCTTAACCATAATTATGGTAACCATACATGTTCCAACCACAACAATAATCAAGATATCTTGGCAAAATCTCCCCCCACACTTGCATAAGACACGGTCCCCGTGAGATAAAAGAAACAATCAAGACAAAGGAACCTGGCCTTCCACTTTATACAAGCCACGAGAAAGTCTGGCAAGTTTTTCCTCCTCTTGTAAAACAGGCCACTGAGGAGGTCCCAAAAGACCAAGAGGATGTTGAGGATTATCAGCTGAAGTGATATCAACACCCTTCTCACGAGCCATGGCTGTTATCAACGCTGGAAAGTACATTGGTCCAAACTCACTTCTTTGTGCTCGCCTGATGAACTCCAACACCAACTTCCCAACATCAATAGAGAAATCATGTAAAATAGCATAAATCAAAAGAACGCGTTTTCTAGATGCGATATCTGCACGGTTAGTAGGTAAAAGCCTGGAATTGATAAACATTAACCATAATTTTGCCTCGACTGTAAGTGCACTGGTAGGTACATATAAAGCCTCGCGTCGAGCATTGCTCACCCATCTAGCACCAGGTAAAGTCACTGAAGCCAACAAGTGATCAGTGTCGTCAGCCCGAAGCAACCTACAATAAGTACTACGAGAAAAATCATCAAGAAGATAAAGCATATTGATACTATGTCGGGTGACCCTCAAATACTTCCCTCTTACAAACACTGAGTGAACACCATTAGCCCGTGAATTAGCATAAAATTCTCTAACTATGTCCATATTCACTACTACTGAAGCTCGTGCAAAACGAGACCATGATTGCCTGAAGATCACATCCTCAAATCTCCTGGAAGGGACCTCGAATGGTCTCTCAATCATAACAGTTCTATTGCTAAAACCATAGTACAAATTCTCAGTATTAGCATTAATAAAATGAGGAAAGTTAGCTGGTTCAACATCAAGCACCACCGCATCATCATTAGAAGAGGAAGAAGAGGATGAAGTAGTTCTTGGATCTTCACTAAAGATAGCATATTCATAAGGATTCTGATGAGGAGAATAATCAGCCATGATCAAGAAATGGAAATGTCTAATAAGAGCAACAATGTAAAGAAGTGTAATGAGCATGCAAAAGAACGATATTCAATATATAGAATTGCCATCTAGCTACCCAACAAACACATGTGAATGATTCTGAAAAATGAAAGCCTACATGTCTGAGCTTATTGTCCACATTATTCTATTATTGAAACCATCCAAAACAGCAATGCATCAATAATGCTCTCAAGGTCACGGGACTAGATTCAATTCTTACCATCAGAACTTTTACCTGAGTTGTAGAAAAATACACTCATTTACCCAAATGAATAGAAAAAACCAAAGATTCATTTCCTGCTTTTAGCAATAAAGCCCATCATCATCCTCATGCAAATCTGCCAAAGGATAACCCTGAGTTATGTTCGAAGATTTTGCCACAATTTGAAACCAAAATCGACAAAAACTAAAAATTAACAAAGAAAAATTGTTCCAACTAAACAAAAGAAAAGAAACAATGGAAAGAAACACTGGGTTGCCTCCCAGGAGCGCTTGGTTTACAGTCCACAGTCCGACCATGCCTCAAAGCTCAATTAGAGATGATAGGATCATCAAGGTATAGCTCATGTGGATCTCGTTCCACGTTAGTGCTATCCTTGTCCTGAGAAATTAAGTAAGGCTTGAGACGATGACCATTCACTTTCCACACATTGCCATTCTTGTCATTCTTGATTTCCACTACCCCATAAGGTTTTACATCAACAACTCTAAAAGGACCACTCCACCTTGATTTCAATTTTCCAGGAAACAATCTGAGTTTAGAGTTATAAAGCAATACCAATTGCCCTGGAACAAAAATCTTGGATTGAATCTTGGCATCATGAATTGTTTTAGTCCTCTCCTTGTACATCTTGGCACTCATGTAAGCATTGAATCGAAATTCATCCAGTTCATTCAATTCCAACATTCTTTTTGATTGAGCCTCAGACAAATTCATGTTCAATGTTTGAATAGCCCAATACGCCTTATGTTCAAGTTCCACTGGCAAGTGACACTCTTTACCAAAAACCAATCGAAAAGGAGAAGCTCCAATTGGGGTCTTGTAAGCTGTTCTGTATGCCCACAATGCATCATCTAGCTTCAAAGACCAATCTTTCCTTCCTGGATTTACCACTTTTTCAAGAACCCTCTTTATCTCCCGATTGGAAATTTCAGCTTGCCCAGAAGTTTGTGGATGGTAAGCTGTTGAAACTTTGTGAGTAACACCATATTTGGCCAACAAAGATTCGAAGAGCTTGTTACAGAAATGAGTTCCTCCATCACTTATTATAGCCCTGGGAGCGCCAAACCTATTAAAGATGTATTTCTTCAAGAAAGCAGTTACACTTTTTGCATCGTTATGAGCTAAAGCCACATCTTCCACCCATTTAGAAACGTAATCCACTGCCACCAGGATGTACTCCATACCTCTTGACTTAGGGAATGGCCCCATGAAGTCAATCCCCCACACATCAAAAATCTCTACCTCCAGGATGTTATTCAAGGGCATCTCATTTCTTGAAGAGATGTTACCAGTTCGTTGACAACGATCACATTTTCCAACCCAGATTCTGGCATCCATGAAGATATGTGGCCAATAAAACCCACATTGCAAGATTTTGAAGCCTGTCCTAGTTGATCCAAAATGACCACCACAGGGGCCTTCATGGCATGCCTTTAAGATATCCTCATTTTCTTCTTCCTTGACACATTCCTTATCACTTGATCACTGCATATTTTATATAAAGAATTGTCTTCCCAGAAGAAATATTTAGCATCACTTCTCAGTCTTTTCTTCTGATCACTGGAGTAGTAAGATGGAATTTTGCCAGCAACAACAAAATTTGCAATCTCGGCGAACCAAGGCATTGTCCTTTCAACCACTTTGAACACCTGCTCATCAGGGAAATGCTCCTTCACCAAAACATTTGAATCATCTTGAGCCTTTGATTCCAATCTTGAGAGATGGTCAGCAACCACATTTCAGAGCCTTTCCTATCTTTGATTTCCACATCGAATTCTTGGAGCAACAAAACCCACCTAATCAAACGTGGTTTTGCCTCTTTCTTTGCAAGCAGATACTTTAATGCAGCATGGTCTGTATGAACAATGACCTTTGACCCCAAAAGATAAGCACGGAATTTATCAAATGCGAAGACTACTGCTAGCATTTCCTTTTCTGTAGTTGTATAATTCATTTGGGCCTCATTCAATAGCCTGCTAGCATAATAGATAGTGTGAAACACTTTGTCTCTTCTCTGGCCAAGGACTGCTCCTAAAGCATAATCACTGGCGTCGCACATAATTTCAAAGGGTTCACCCCAATGAGGAGTGACTATCACAGGAGCCTCCACCAATTTCGTTTTCAAAGATTCAAATTCCTCAACACATTCAGCTCCAAACTCAAACTTGACATCTTTTTCTAAGAGACTGCATAAGGGTCTAGCTATCTTTGAAAAATCCTTAAATAAACCTTCTATAAAATCCAGCATGTCCGAGAAAGCTTCTGATACCCTTAACATTGGTAGGTGGAGGAAGTTTGGCAATGACATCTATCTTAGCTCGATCTACCTCCATCCCAGCATGAGAAATTTTATGGCCTAGCACAATCCCTTCTTGAACCATGAACTGACATTTTTCCCAATTCAACACCAGGTTCGTTTCTTCACATCTCTTCAAAACCTTTGCTAAGTTCTCCAAACAACCATCGAATGTCATTCCAAACAAAGAGAAGTCGTCCATGAATATTTCAATTATTGATTCCACCATGTCATGGAATATTGCCATCATATATCTCTGAAAGGTAGCTGGGGCGTTGCACAGACCAAATGGCATTCTTTTATAAGCAAATGTGCCAAAAGGACAAGTGAAAGTTGTCTTATCCTGGTCCTTGGGATCAATTGCAATCTGATTGTACCGAGAATATCCATCCAGAAAACAATAGAAAAGGTAGCCAGCAATTCTATCCAACAATTGTTCCAAGAATGGAAGAGGGAAATGGTCTTTTCTAGTTGCCTTATTTAGCTTCCTGTAATCCATGCAAACTCTCCAGGCACTGACCACCCTTGTTGCCAGAAGTTCATTAGCCTCATTCTTTATAACCGTGACCCCTCCTTTTTTCGGAACGCTTGAACAGGACTAACCCACTCACTGTCTGAAATTGGAAAAATCATCCCAAAGTCAAGCAATTGATAACCTCTTTCTTCACAACTTCCATCATCGGGGGATTTAGTCCTTCTCTATCTATCCGTACTGGCACAGCATTTTCCTCAATCAAAATCTTGTGCATACATAAACCTGGACTTATGCCTTTTATATCAGCAATTGTCCATCCAATAGCCAACTTAATGTTTCCTCAAACTTCCACAAGCTTTCCTCCTCTTGCCAACCTTCAAGCTTTGAAGATATAACAACTGGCAATGTCTCATTTTCTCCCAAAAAGCATATTTGAGATAAGGTGGAAGTGGTTTTAACTCAAGCTTTGGTGCCACCACAATGGAAGGTAAAAGCTTTTCATTCCTACAACGAAATTCTTCCTTCCTCACCTCAGTGGGATTACAATCTCATTAGTCAAAACATGTGACAACATAACGAATCATGTTCATGTCCTTCACACAGTTTCATGCATTTTAACTTCCACAACATTACTTTGCATTTTCACAAATCGAGTCTTCCCCAAATAGCAGCATTCAATAATATCCTCAATTTCAGAAATAATTTTCTTGTCCTCATCATCTAAGCCAATCCATCAAAATCATCCTCATAAACACTTAACTCATCAACAACTGAGAAATCATGCATATTATTCAAATTATTCAAAGAAGAACATGTTATGGCTTTGATAGCAAAACAAGACTCCATATTTAGAGTTTGCTTCATAGCATAGTTTACATCAAAACCACTTCCTTATTGTTAATCCTAAACGTGACTTGTCTTGTTTTCTCACACCAATCAAGCATCACCAGTGGCTAAGAAAGGACGACCAAAATGAGAGGAACCTCAGGGTCCTCTCCCATGTCAAGCACAATAAAATCAACTGGTAATGTAAATTTATCTATTCTTACCAAACACCTATTTACGACCAAACCAGTGGGAGTTACCAATGATCTATCTGCCAATTGGGAGTTACTGCAACTGGGCGAATCCGGCTTTCCAATCCAACATTGATAGCAATGGATAATGGCATTAAGTTGATTCCAGCACCCAAGTCACACAACCCGCCTTTGCAAAATACCTTGTGCCTATTTTTCATGGGATAGTGCAACTCCCGGATCCTTAAGCTTCGGAGAAGATCATGAACCATCAAGCTTGAGTGCACTCAGAAACCATCATGGGAACATCACATCTCAAGATGTGTTCTTTGTTGAAAATGAGATCCTTGAGATATTTGGCATATTTTGGCATTGATGTCACTAAATCCATCAAAGGAAGATTCACGTTCACTTGCTTGAGTACATCCAGGAAACGATTGAATTGAGGGTTCTTTTAGAGGTGGAAGTTTCTTCTCCCTTTCTGAAATGGAGCTTTTGGGGCATAATCTGGGAAGTTATAAGGATTGGAATTCCTGGTAATCTCATTCCCCACCCTTGCTGATATTTATTTCCTATTAGACTTATTTTCCTCTTGCTCACCATTCTTCTCAGGTTCCAAAACTTCCTCAGCTTCATCTTTTTGGTCCTCCTCCAAGCCATCACTCTTGTCTTCTGCATGTTTGCTTCCAGGCAACAATTTTCCACTCCTCAAAGTAATAGCATTGCATGCTTCTCTTCCCTTGGTATTTGGTACTCTGCGTACTTACTGCGTCACTAGGAAGAGCTCCTTTTGGCTCTGGTGACAGCATTTGGCCAGCTGACCAAGTTGCATCTCGATATTCTTCAGAGTAGCTTCGTGATGCTTCACAGTGGACTCCAAACCTCCAATCTCTGTTCGTTCTTATCCTTCTTTTCTATCAGCTTTTGAAACATATCTTCCACAGTTGGCTTCTTTTGTTCTGATGTGCTAGCCTGATTATCAAAACCAGGATATGGTTGATTCATTGCTCTCCTGGAGTCATTACCTTGATAGTAATTTCCTCCTTGGTTCTGTTGTTGATTCCAATTGCCTTGGTTTCCACCATATTGTCTGTTGCCTCCATTGTAATTGTTCCCAGAATAGTTTCCAGCATACTGGGGCTTATTACTGTAGTTGTTCACATACTGAATAGATTCAGTAGTGATCGCACATTCATCCGTGTGATGTTCTCCTTTGCATAGTCCACATGAAAGTACTGGGGCTTTGGTTTGAGTCGCCTTGTAAAGTCTGCACCTGCTTGGCCAATGCTTCAAACTTAGCACTAAGTGAAGTCTCCTCATCTACATCAAGAATTCCTCTTTGTCTCCTGACATGCAGCTTTCTAGTCTCTGGGAAAAGGTATTCATCCTCAGCTATCTGGTTAAATAGTTCAGGCACCTCAGGCACAGATTTGTCCTTAAGTGCCCCATTAGCACAAGCTTTAACCATCAAAGAGGATTCAGGAGTTAGGCCCATGAAGAAGGTATTTAATTCCCTAATCTCGCCCAAGTCATGGTTGGGGCATTGCCTAATCAAATCGTTGAATCTCTCCCAAGCTTCCCTAAATGACTCACTGTCTTGCTGTTGGAAGTTCATAATTTCCAACCTTCTCTTTTCAAGCTTAGCTGGAGGGAAGTACTTAGACAAGAACCTTTTCTATAGATCATCAAATGACATTCCAGCATTTGCTCCCCCAATACTTTTGAACCAATGTTTAGCCTTTCCACGCAGAGATAAGGGGAACAAAATTCGGTAAACCTCACCCCTGTCGACCCTTGGCAACTTGATAGTGCTACATAACCCGAGAAACCAATCAAGGTGGTCATTAGGATCCTCGTTATCAAGACCTTGGAAGAATTGGCCTTGGGTGATCATGGAAACAATTTGTGGAGGAATGTGGTAACTTTCCACATCGATGTCCTGATGACCAAATCGATTGTCAAAATTTACTGCATAGTGGTCTCCGAACCTCGGTGCTTGTACTCCTTGAGCTGCCATATCTCTCTGCCTTGCTTGAATCCTTAGAGTTCTTTCCAATTCAAGGTCCAATTCAAATTCGGGATCTCCTCTAGATCTTACAGACCTGGGCATACACAAACAGAAACAGCAAATGATATCGAGAAAACAAATGGATCAATCTGAAAACCAAACCAATACAAGATGGTAAAAGTAACAGAATCAACACACCGTAAAAAACAAAGTAACTAAATCAAAGCAATAAAACACACAAACTAAGAACAGAACAACAACAAATTCCAAGAACCGTGCCTAGTTTCCCCGGCAACGGCGCCAAAAATTGATGTCGAGTGTCGCGGCTCGTCAATTTATCCTAATTTCACTGAATATAGTAGCAGTGAGCTAGGTTTTGTTCCTCAGGGAAATAGTCGATTCAAGAAGTTTGATATGCTCAGTTATGTCACCAAAATATAACAAGATTAAAAGAACACTAAATACAAAATTTAACAGGAAGTAAATTGGTTTAACTCCACACAATTACGAATTGAAATGAACACACAAGTAAGACTCAGAGAAGTAAAAGCAAAGTTCTCAAGAAAATTAAGCTGATAATCTAGGCTACTTCCGGGTGAATGCAACTTCTCATACATGCAGTATTACTAACATACAATCAAAGCAGATGAGGAGAATCACAATTGGAAACAGAAATAATAGTTAGCATGGTCACTACACTACAATTTTAGTCTCTCGACACCATCCTATCCTCTAGTCAGGCCTAAGGATGGTGAAGTGTGAACAAGCTGTCTCAATTCCCCACTCAAATTACTCAGGCATGAACACCTAGAATCTCCCATGGTGAGGCCCGATCCTAGCATGTAAATTCATCATTTGAGTAGGAGAATCTCTTATCATCTTGTTCTCAGGATTATACAGACTCAAAGCTTCCTATGATGAGGTCTAGCCTTAAGATCTGTGCAAATTCAAACAGGTTTAAGAACTCATGCATTCTCAGGTTCTTATTCATGATTTTCATCCAAATCTTACAAAAGAAGACTCAATTCAGCATGACAACCGCAATCAAATCTCATTTCATCAAATTCAGATCAAAAGCATGCACTTAACAAGTTTTACAAATTCATAGCTGAGAATTTCCATTTATTATAATAGATTGTTAGTTCTACTGCAGAATTACAATTTCAACCTAGCATTCACGCTCAGTATCCTACATTATCATACAATTAGCCACGAATCTCCATTTCAGCTTCACAATCAACAAATTGGAAGATTAAACAATTCATAATCATTAATTGGAAGAGTTTACCAATTAAGAGTCTTAAAAGCTTCCAAATGCCGAGAGGATTGTCACTTTTCTTCTCAATTCAAGGAGATGTATAATGATGAAAGAAAATCTTTGATCGGAATCCAAATTGAAACAGCAAGCTTAGAGAGATAAAGTAGAGAGAGAAAGTAGATCTCAAGAACACTTCTCGCCCTTCAAATCAAAAGTCGGTTACAATATAAAATGTGAGTAGTGAATAATGAATCGGATCCTTTAAAATGTTGACTATTCCTCTATATATAGAGGTTACAAGGATCGTAAACATTACGCAAACGTAAAAATGATTAAGATATTACAATAGTGCCATTGCAAAGAATTTCTCTAAACGTGTTTGAATTCCCAAGTCAACAATTTCACGCCTTTAGCTTTGATCTCTGGCGCCTTCATCACAGTCCAGCGCCTTCCAGCCTCTGAAAATCACGCCTCCAATTTAGTATACAGCCCTCAGATGCCCTGCCTCAATCCCGCCTTTATTACTGCGACTTGTCGCGTCTTCAACATCTCTCATGCGCCTTCAAGCATTAATCTTCCACGTCTTTAGCGTCAACTGCACGCTTCTAGGCCTTCCTTGATCACGCCTTCCACCATCCTACAAACACATAAGAAACCATCACACTTTGCCATTTTTTCTCAATCCAGAATGTAAAGGGGCGAGGTCTCGTGGTGAGACCTCGCCACTTTGTGTGTTTATGTGGCGAGACCTCGCGATGAGGTCTCTCGTGTTGTGTGATTGCTGGCGAGACCTCGCGGCGAGGTCTCGCCGTGCAATGTGTGAGTGGCGAGGTCTCGCGACGAGACCTCGCCGTGTAGGGGCAAGTGTGTGTGTGTTGTGAGTGTTTGAGTGATAAACAATGTAGAGTGCTGTGAGGTTTAAGTGATCAAATGTGAGATATAATGTTGAGTAGTGAAAATGAATTGTGAGACTTGAGTGAAATTGGTGTTGTGAGTGTTATGAAATGAGAGTGAACGTGAGTGTGTGAAGTGTTTGTGAGTGTTTGAGAATTTTGAATGAATGTGAAAATGTTGTGCAAATGAACATAATCTATTGTGAGTGATGCAAAGTTCATATGAACAAAGGATGTTTTGTGTACTCGAAAGTGAAATGTTGTGTATTACATGATATGTGATGAATTGAGCAAATGCTATGGTTGTTCCTTGCTGTGTAGAGCTTATAAGATATGCATGGGGGTATAATCTTAGTGTGCAAAGGAAATGAGAAAATTTATGCGTGTGAATGTGCATATTATGTTTAGTAAGTGTTTGAATGCTCTAGTCCATGTGTGCATGAGAGCATGCGGCGAGGTGATCTCGCCGCATGGTGAGTGTGTGCGGATGTGCGATAGGAAATGCGTGAGTGTGTGCGAGAGTTGTGCGGCGAGGTCATATTGTGTGTGCAAAGTGCAAATGCGGCGAGGTGACCTCGCCGCATGAGTGTGTGCGAGAGTTGTGCGGCGAGGTGACCTCGCCGCACATTGTGTGTGCGAAGTGCAAATGCGGCGAGGTGACCTCGCCGCATGAGTGTGTGCGAGTGTAGCAGTGAGAGGTGTGGTGCTAGTGTGCGAGATAGTGTGCATATGTGCGCATGAGTGTAGTGAAGTGTTGGGTAGTGAGTGCATGTCAGTGAAGTGTAGTGAATGCAAGAACAAATTGTGGTGAGTGCATAAGTACTTAGCCAGAAAAAATCATCCAATTTCCATGCAAGATTCGTGTGACTTAGACTGTGAATTGGACTTTTCAATGAACATGAAGGTTATAGAAGTTCCTGTTGGCTTTCTATAGGTTCAAGACTCAACCTCATTGGATACCTATAGCTCAAGATATACAAAATTAACCAAACTGTGGCCGAAAGAGAAAACTCTACCAAACCCTAATCCAAACAGAACAAAGATGCCTTCGTTTCTCATAATTGCACACAGAATTTGGAGAAGTTAAAACACAACATTTAAAGTCCAAACAAAGAGCTTTCCAAATCATCCAATATCTCCTCATTTGGATCAGAATTGAAAGAGTTGTTCAGAGCACAGGATACACACTCAAAACTGCCAAAAACCCTAATTTGGCCGAAAATGTATCCTTGAATTCCTTCATTTCCTCTTTGACATTTTTCACTTCATTTACCAACATTTTTGCTCTTTTTGCACCATTTGATCATTTTCACATTGCAAACATATAAATGAATAAAACCTCTCAAAACATCACATATATACATAAAGCACACAACCAAAGCCAAGCATTTCATCACATATTAGTTGGTATAAAACCAACTTATCAAATTTTCTTAAGTTCCAATGTAGAACTCTTAGAAACATCTTCATGGATTGTTATTGAAGAAACATGCCAAAGAATTTCATTTTGAGATGGTTCGGCCTCCAAGTTTTCACAATGTGATGATAATAAATTGTGCAAGGCTTCTTTCATTCTTTTGTTCCTTGATCTTGTCATTGGACCATCAAGATTCTCCAATGGATCATGCAAGCTAGGCCTTGGCACCATGGACATAGGCGGATTGCTATCATTCCCTCCCTCCTCGAAAAGATTCGTCCTCGAATCACCTACATCATACAAAGATAAATCAGCAACATTGAATGTAGATGAAACATTACCATACTCACTGGGAAGTTCAATCTTGTATGCATTGTCGCCTATCCTTTCCAAAACTCCAAAAGGACCATCTCCTCGTGGATGAAGTTTAGATTTCCTTTTCTCGAGAAACCTTTCTTTCCTTAAGTCAATCCAAACCCAATCTCCTGGTTCAAAAATCACTTGTCTTCTACCTTTATTGGCTTGCTTGGCATATTGTTCATTACGCCTTTGAATATTATTTCTAACCTTTACATGTAACTCCTTAATAAATTCAGCTTTCTTTTTACCTTCAACATTAACAAACTCATTAATAGGCAAAGGCAAAATATCAAGAGGAGTCAAGGGATTAAAACCATAAACAATCTTAAATGGCGAACAATTAGTTGAACTATAGACAGTTCGATTATAAGAAAATTCAATATGCGGAAAATAATTTTCCCAATTCTTTAAGTTTTTCTGAATAATAGCACGAAGTAAAGTAGACAAAGTGCGATTAACTACTTCAGTTTGTCCATCAGTTTGTGGATGTGCAACAGTAGAAAATAACAACTTAGTGCCTAACTTATTCCAAAGAATACGCCAAAAGTGAGATAAGAACTTTACATCCCTATCACTAACAATACTCTTAGGAAGTCCATGCAATCTTACAATCTCCTTAAAGAACAAATCAGCAATATGTGTAGCATCATTAGTTTTGGAACATGCAATAAAATGTGCCATTTTACTAAATCGATCCACTACTACAAATATGCTATCCTTACCATTGCGTGATCTAGGCAATCCAAGTACAAAATCCATAGAAATATCAATCCAAGAATTGCTAGGTATAGGCAAAGGTGTATACAAATCATGAGGCATTATTTTTGATTTTGCTTGCTTACATACAATGCATTTATCACAAACACTTTTAACATCTTTAATCATGTTAGGCCAATAAAAGTGTTCATTCAAAACAGCAAGTGTTTTAGCAATACCAAAATGCCCCATTAACCCCCCCCACACCATGGGTTTCCTTAACAAGTAATTCACGAATGGAACAAAGGCGTATGCATAATTTATCTTTTCGAAATAAGAAACCATCATGCAAATAGAAATCTCCATTCGGCCTTAAAGTGCATTCATTAAAGGCGGTATTAAAATCAACATCATCTTTGTACAAATCTTTTATCAAATCAAATCCAAGTAACTTAGCATGCAAATAGGTGAATAATGTATATCTCCTAGATAATGCATCAGCTACAACATTCTCTTGACCAGATTTATACTTAATTACATATGGAAAAGTTTTAATAAATTCTAACCATTTAGCATGCCTTTTATTCAATTTATCTTGAGTTTTCAAAAATTTAAGGCTTTTATGATCAGAATGAATTATAAACTCTTTGGGCCATAAGTAATGTTGCCATACCTGTAATGACCTTACCAAAGCATTCAACTCCTTGTCATAAGTTGCATACTTCAAAGCTGCCACATTGAGCTTTTTACTAAAGTAAGCCACGGGTCTAGATTCAGAAATTAAAACAGCTCCAATACCTATCCCGGAGGCATAACAGTGTATCTCAAAAGCTTTATTAAAATTTGGCAAAGCAAGAAGAGGGGATTGAGTCAACATGTATTTCAATTTATTAAAGACGTTTTCATGCTCATCTTTCCATTCAAAAGTAATATTCTTTTTAACAAGTTCATTTAAAGGTGCAGCTATAGAACTAAAGTCTTTAACAAACATTCTATAAAAACTTGCCAAACCATGAAAACTCCTAACATCACTAGCACATGTAGGTCTCGGCCATTCCATAATAGCCTTGACTTTTGACTCATCAACATAAATTCCTTGAGAACTAACAACATAACCCAAAAAGATAATGGATTCCATGCAAAAATAACACTTTTTAAGGTTAGCATACAATTTGTTCTCACGTAATATAGCAAACACAAGTTGTAATGTTCAACATGTTCATCAAGTAACTTGCTATATATAAGGATGTCATCAAAATAGACCACAACAAATTTTCCAATGAAAGATTTAAAGACATGATTTTTAGCCTCATAAAAGTACTAGGTGCATTAGTTAGACCAAAAGTCATGACTAACCATTCATACAAACCATACTTTATTTTAAAGGCTGTTTTCCATTCATCACCTTCTTTCATTCTAATTTGATAGTAGCCACTTTTTAAATCAATCTTGGTAAAAATACACGAACCATATAACTCATCAAGCATATCATCTAATCTAGGAATTGGATGTCTATACTTAATTGTGATTTTGTTTATGGCACGACAATCAACACATATTCTCCAAGATTCATCTTTTTTAGGTACTAAAATAACAAGAACTGAACATGGACTAAGAGACTCACGAACTATACATTTGTCAAGGAGTTCATCAACTTGACGTTGAATCTCTTTCGTTTCCTCAGGGTTAGCTCTATAAGATAGGCGATTTGGAATTTGAGCTCCTGGTATGAAATCAATTTGATGTTCAATACCTCGAATAGGTGGCAAACCTATTGGCAAATCCTTGGGAAACACGTCACTAAATTTCTGCAAAAGAGATAAAACAACACTAGGCAAAGAAGCAAGGTTATCACTATCAACAATAAGTACAAAGTCCTTACGAATCATCAAGTACAAAGGTTGCCTATCTAGTATTGCTCTCTTAATATCACTTTTAGAAGCAAAATAACAAGATTTTGAACTATCTAACTTTCGGCTATTACAAGTGTATCAACAATGTCACGGCCTAAACTAGATACATTCTTTTTATGCTATTGTTCCTTCTTTTCCTTTGCTTCTTCTTCAGTCATCTCACAGAAAACTTGTACAATCCTTAATTGGTCTTGAAATGCTTGAAACGGACTTAATGCCCTAAGATTGTATTTTCGGCCTTCATAGTCAAAAGAGTAGTAATTCTTCTTGGCATGATATGTTACATCTTGATCAAATTGCCAAGGTCTACCAAGCAAAATATGACTAGCTTCTATTGGAACCACATCACACAAAATTTCATCAACATACTTTCCAATGGTGAATGAAAATTTCACTTGTTTAGTCACTTTGCTTTCTGCCGAATTATTTAACCATTGAAGCTTATATGGTTTTGGATGTTTCATGCAAGTCATGTTCAACTTCTTAACAAGTAAAGTGCTTGCCACATTTGTATAGCTACCACTATCAACAATCACACTACAAATCTTTCCTTGAACCATGCATCGTGTGTGAAATATGTTATCTCTTTGAGACAAGTCATCATCAATTTATGGTTGTGCATTAAGAACTCGACGAGCAACTAAAGAATAATTACCAACCTCATATGATTCAAGATCTTCACTACCTTCACTTTAGTACTTCTCTTCAAGAGGTGGCATGTCGGCACATTCCTCATCACTTTCAACTTCTCCATTATCACGAATTATCATCAATTTTTGAGTTGGACAGTCGGATTGATAATGGCCATAACCTTGACACTTGTAGCAGCGAATATCCCTTAACCTCTCATTAGGTTTGGACGTCGGCTTTGTTGAAGAATCAGCAGCTTGATGGACTGATTTTGGAGCATTGTTTGAAGTGTTTGAAGGCTAGTTTGGTGTGAATGAACTCGATTTTGTTGGTGGTGTAAATGGAGATGAGTTCGGCTTTTCCTCTCTTCTCCAAGGTGGTTGTGGTTGTTGGAAACTTTGACCCTTTCCCTTCATATGTTTCTCAATTTTGATAGCTTTGTGAACAAGTTCATTAATATCAACATAACTTTGAAGATCAACATGGTAAGCCAATTCAAAATTCATACCTCTAAGGAACCTCTAAATGGTTGAGTCGGGATCCTCTTGAACATTGGCTTTAATCATCAAAGCTTCCATCTCATGATAATAATCTTCAACTGTTCGGCTACCTTGAACAAGAGAGTGCAATTTTTCGTTGAGCTCTCAGTTATAATGTGAGGGAACATACTTCTTTCTCATAAGCACTTTCATTTTGTTCCAATTCTTGATTGGCCTTTCACCATCTTGAAGTCTAGATCGAATGACTTCATCCCAACATAAACTAGCATAATCCTTAAGGTGCATAAAGGCAAGGCGGTATTTCTTACTTTCGGATACATCATTACCTTCAAAGAAGTGTTCTAATTCTCGCACCCATTCAAAATATGACTCGGGATCTGATTTTCCATGAAACGTAGAGATAGTGAGTTTAGCAGAACCAGTTGAAAACTTAGACTTGTCACATTTAGAAGAAGAACCCGTGTTCTCCCCTTCATCATCCTCATCGTCGGATACATCCTCATCAAATTTGAGTTTCTTTGAGGTGGATCATTTGGATGTCGACTCCAAATTATCAAGTTGGATATTGATCTTTTGAAGCATGTTGAAAAGCACATCATTGGCGAACTTTTGTTCGGCTTGGGTGAGTGTTTTATCACCTTTTTATTCTTCCATTGGTACCTGCAAGTTAATAAAGAAAAACGCAAGAATATATATAGATAATCCTCACAGGTTCCTCACTTTGGGGTAGTAGGTACTCTCCACTCTATTAAGTAGTGTTCTCTCTTGTTTATCCTAGCTAATACTCTCAAGTAATGGATGTGTTAGAACTGTTGAGACTTACCAAGTTCAATAACTTATAGAACACGTCTCAATCAACAAGTTCCACAACAAAAATTACACAAGTAAAAACCAAAGAAGTTATCAAAGAAAACACGTCATAAGAAGATTTAGATCACGTGTGGGTATAAATTGATTTAAACTTCAGAAACTACGAAAAAACAAAATAGAAAATAGGTTCGGACGGTTGGCGCGCGGTCGTCCGAAACTTTGGAAAATTTTGGTCCTCTAAGAAGTTTTGGTTCGGACGGTTAGAGTCGTCCGATATGGTCGTCCGAAACTTTGTGAAATTTCGGTCCTTGCAGTAATTTAAGTTCGGACGGTGAAAGGCATCCGAAATGGGCGTTCGAAACTTTTTGTGATTTTTTTTTGTTCTGACACAACCTAGGACAAAACAAAAAGTTTAAGGTTTGGACACAAACTTTGGACAAACAAAGTTTAAAGTTCGGACAAGAACCTTAGACAAAACAAAATTTTAAGGTTTAAGGTTTTAAGATACAATCCTAGGATTTAAGGTTGTTTGTCTTATGTTGTTCAAACAAACCTTAGATTTAAGGTTTTTGTCTTGTCTTAACCTTAAAATTTTAAAAATTTAAGCCTTTAATATCTCACCAAATATTTCGAATTCAAAGATGCCACTTTAACAAGATATTCAAGATTTGTGATAAAGATCAAGAATATGGATCAAGAAACAAATTTCAGCACTTTCGGATTTTCAAGAAATTCAAGATTTTCAAGAAAATGTCCAAGAACTTGTCTTTCTCGGGTATGATAAAAGTTTTATTAGAAGACAATATATGGTAGACACAATAATGAATCTAACACAAAAAAACGAAGACAATTGGATAAGAAACAAGGAATTTATGAAATCTTGACCGAAAAACCCTAGTTGATGAAACCCTAGTTTTTGATTCAAAACTCTAGCTATTTTTTGATGTGTAAAACAGCAAGGAAAACACACGAAATTCAGCACTATGATGATGAACAAAACAATGCAGAATTTGACACAACAAAACAGCAAAAAAGACGCTATGAATCAGCAAGAGAACTACACAAAAATCGCAAAACGCAAAAACAAGGATAAGAACGATTTCGGGCAGAATTTCAACAAGGATGGTGCATGCGATTTTGACGAATTTAAGGGGTGTTTTCAACACAAATTAAGACAGCAAGGACACTAAAACAGCAGCAAAAGAGACGCAAAAACTCAGCAGAATTGACGCTAAAACTGCAGCAAAAAGATGACACAAAAATAGCAAGAATGCGGAAGAACAAAGAAGCGGATTAACCTGAATTTTTGAGACAACAACCTATGCACTGATACCAATTGATGTGAATGGTCGAGGCTCAAGCTCCTGGACCAAACAAATCTCCACAATCTTCGGATCGTTGCTGCACAAAAACGTTAGAACAAGACACCAAAAACAGATTTGGGCGGATGCAATTCAAAGGGAATGAAAAGGAATGACTTGAAGCAAATCAAACCCTCCACGTTATTACAAATTGATTTGGCTTAACTCGTGAAAATTCAAGAGCTAAACTTAGTAGATTTGGCTTGTTCTTGAAATCAAGAACTTGATGAAGTCACCTAAAGGTCACGTTAAAGGTAGACTATCTATAATGAAGAACTAAATTATTTCCAAGGCTTTGACAACACAAGGTGTTAATCACAAATTTAGCAAAGCTAAAAAACTCAAAAATTCTCTCTCTATTGATTAAAACGTTTAAGGCCTCCTTAAATAGGGAATAAGTCGGCCACAATGATTTAGGAAACAAGAAACCCTAGAAGTTGCAAAATACAACTTGACTTCTTAACTAACTAACTAACAAAGTAACAAACTTAGTTTTCTAAAAAGTAACAAAACAAAACCGTGTTTTGCTTCCTCTTTGAAAAACGTGTAAAGCTCCTAAAAAAGTAGGAGATTACTTTCCTAAACTTTTACTTGCTATAATCATGCAAGATAATTGGGCCAAGTAATCAACTTATTAATGAATTAATTAAAGCCCGCATTAAGTGTTTTGGACTTAATTAATTAACAACAAAATAAATCCTAATAATTAAAGAATGGCGTGATCCAATTTGAAGCCCAAGTACACGCCTTCTTCTTGGTCATCAATTCGGCCATGGCAATTTCTTCAAGGTGGAATTTCCTTAAGTTCCAATGTAGAACTCTTAGAAACATCTTCATGGATTGTTATTGAAGAAACATGCCAAAGAATTTCATGTTGAGATGGTTCAGCCTCCAAGTCTTCACAATGTGATGATAATAAATTGTGCAAGGCTTCTTTCATCCTTTTGCTCCTTGATCTTGTCATTGGACCATTAAGATTCTCTAATGGATCGCCTTGGTACCATGGACATGTGCGGATTGCTATCATTAACTGTCCCGTTATTTTGCTACGCAATGTACATCCTATTGAAGATTGTGCAATGGTACGAGATTGATTTGTTGAGATGTAAGAGAAAATGTCATAAATGGTATTGTTGTGGCTCGTGAACAAAGTGGAAAACAAGTATTTATTCATAAGATCAATTTTAAACTTCATAATAATCAAATATCTCCTGTTTTTTTTAAGGACACAATTAATTTCCTCTCCGACTTTGTTTTGCAATGACAATCAACAAAGTTCAAAGAAAAACTTTAAATTTTCTTAGTATTTATTTACGATAACAAGTTTTTTCTCACAGCCAATTAATGTTGCTTTATTTGGAGTAAGAAATAGTTTAAAAATTTTGATCTGACCAATTTTCTTTCACTAAAAAAGGGTTTCACAAAAAATATTGTTTACACTCAAGTTTTAAATTAAAAAAAACAATTTTTTTTTCTTTTTAAATATTATTATTTTCTTTTACTTGCATGATAGCTTTTGCGAAATATTAAATTATAAATATTATTATATGGATGTATTCTATGATTTTTCTTTAAAAATAGGCACACAACAAGATGTATTACATCTTATCATTTTGCATCCAATATTGAATTGTTTTTTTCCTCTTTGATGGAGTGAAAGAAGAAATTATTTCTGTCCCATATTTTTGTTTTCCTATGGTTTTAGCCTTAATTTATTAACAGGTTGATATGTATATTTATGGTCCCCTTGTTTTAGATTAGTGAAATATATATATATATATATATATATATTTTGATGCCTCATATTCCTAACTCTACAACTCTATGTCTTCCTGCCACTTCATTGTTTGTTGAGTCAGAATATTGCCTGAAGTTGCATTACATTCTATAATAGTTTTTGTTATTTTTTCTGTTATATAATTTAATGCAATATGGGGCAACTCTTAATTATTATGTGTGATATCTGATTTGTGATATGTCATATAACTTACATGAAATCTCACTTTTGAACTCATTATGTAACAACTTACTTTTTTACCGTTGTCTCTCTTTATTTAACGAATATTTGTTTCCATGGTTTGTTTCATGTGAATCAATTACCTATTTTTCGCCTAACGTATGATATTTTTTATGATTAATATAAAATTTTCCAGTTAATAGTTTATTATTATTTTTTCTATATGTTTTTCCATTGTTTTAGTTTAATTAACGTTATAGTCTCTCAACAACATTTGTTATACTATTTTTTTTTTTTTGTGAAAAATGTTTAAACATGTATGTTTTGATCCGTCTCATAGTATATATTTTTATCACATAGAAATATTGTTTGTCTTATTACACGAACTCAATCTATGTACATGATTGTTATTGCTTATCTTGCCAAAACTATGTAATACTTTTTGATTCACTTCATTCATTTATATATCTTAATAATAACTTTTTGTCAAATCCAAATTTTCAATCAATGTGTTTCTTGTTTTGGTATTATGTGCACCTCTCTTCCAGTTGTAAAATATTTTTCCTTTGTTTCCCTGCCTGTAACATTTTATTTTAGTACATATGATTTATTTCAATATATGACAATCATTGTATAAGTAGAAAAATAGATCAAGATACCATAAAAATCTTGAATATTAGTGGAGGCAATAAATCTTGGACTGCTCTTATACAAGTTGTTGAAAAAAGTAAGCCATAATTGTTGACTTTAATCTTTAGTCATTACCACCACAACTTCCTTCACTCTTGCAAAATTCATTCTATTTGCTACATTATACAAACATATGGAGTCGAATAAACTGATCATTTTTTCTAAAGATTTATATTTTCATATATAAAGATATAGTTGGAGTTGCTATTTATGGGATACCTGTGACTTTGAGAGTGCCCAATGACAATAATAGACCAATTACGGCTAAGACATGTTATCAACCAAGAGTATCTACTTTTATTCTTTATATAAAAGAGTTAATACAGAGATCTACACAAGTTATATAACAGTTTTAGCTAGATTAGGTATGGCTTAATAGCCTAATAATCTTTCATGCAGGAATCTCTACCATTTTTTTTTACTTTATGAAAAAGTTTTGCAACATTTGAATGATCGATCATTGCAAATTAAATACAAACATTTCCTATTATTGGAACATTACATGTTAATGGCAGCTTAGCTTCGTAATAATGTTTCTAGTTATAACTTATAATATGCAGTATCATATAAACCAGTGTTTTAAAACTCGGATCGGAGTGCGAACCGGTAGAGCTACTGGGTTAGGGATCAATTGGTTGGACCGGTCGAACCGGTGTCAAAAATCGGATGACATCATAAATATATTTAAAATAAATATATTAATTAAATATTAACATATCTCACATTTTATGTTAAAATAAAATGACTAAATTATAAAAAAATAATATTCAATTGAATTCTTAGTTTTTCATCCATAAAAAAATCATAGATCGTATTGTTTAATAATGCTAATAATTATTTTGTTTATTGATTAAAATTACCAATGGTGTGCTCTCCCTTGTATTGATTAAAATTACTCTCAGATTTCACCAATGGTGTGCTCTCCCTTCTCTCTACTTTGACTTGAATAAACTGTTCACTTAATTTAGCCGTTTACTAATAAAACTACTCCCTAACAGTAATAAATTAGAAGTAACTAGTAGAAGCCTTTGGCCGCCTATGGGCGGCTCCGGCGGATAACTACAAGGAAGCCCTCGGCTCTCAAAAATGGTCCTCTGAAGAAATCTCCATATCATTTCAATCAGGAGTTAATAAAACCCCTTTAGCAACGTTTAAGGGAGAGCCGGTGTTATTTGTCTCTGAAGAAGAAGAGAACAAGCTTGCAGAGGTCTATGAATGGACTTTGGTCGGGAAGTTCTTCTGGGGACGTCCAACAATGACAATTATACGGAAAGAGGTCCTAGCTGCTGGTTTTTTGGGTGAATGTCATGTTGGGCTACTCGATAGCCGACATGTCCTATTCAAATTCGACCATGAACAGGATTTTCAACGAATGTGGTTGCGCAAGATCTGGCACTTCAATGGCTTTCAGGCACGTATCCTCAAGTGGAGTAAGGATTTTGATCCAGCCATGGAGCCGTCAGTAACCCCAGTGTGGGTAAGATTCCCGTTGTTGCCAATCCACCTATTCAATAAGGATAAGTTGTATACCTTAGCTACAGCGGCAGGGAAACCTCTAAAGCTAGACACTACTACCACCTCAGCTACTCTCCTAGTCAGGCCAAGTGAGGCTAGAGTATGTGTGGAAATGGATGTGAAGAAAACGATCCCAAACCAAATTTGGATTGGAAGTAAGGAAGCTGGTAAGTGGCAGGCGATGGAAGTAGAGGATCGTCCAGAATATTGTCAAGAATGCAAAAAACTAGGGCACAACAGCAAAGATTGCAACCCCCCTCAAAGGAAGGTTAAAGCTCTACCAGTTGAGGTAAAGAAAAATCATAAAGACTGGGTGTAGATCAAAAAGAAGAATAATGTCAAACCCCCAGTTGCGAACAATATCCAGGCTGAACCTCAAGGACAAGTCTTGGTCCAGAATAAAGGAAAGTAAACCGTGGAAGGAAGTGTGGTGCTTATTTGCTCCCCTGAAGTGTTTCCAGAAACTTCAAGGCAAAACAATACTGAACCTACAGATTTAATTGAAGAGGGCTGAGAACAGCCCGAAAATCAGAAAGAACAATCTGGAATGTTAAATGATCAGGGAGGGAAAGATGAACTTTCCCTAAAGGGAAGTGGAGCTCAAGGCCTTCAACAACCTAGAGCCAAAACAGATGAGGAACAAGCGGCCCCCTTACAGGTAAATCCCATTGACCCAAAAGTATCTATGGTTAAATCGCCTTCCTCTGTTAATCTGCAGGAGCATATTACATCCTCAGAAGAGGAAAGAGACATAGAGGAGGATATAGAGGGTGACCCTTCCCTAGGGGGATCTTTGGAAGCGGTGGAACAGGAAAAGACAAAGGAACGCCTTGCAGAAGAGATGAACACCATGGAACAGAACCAAGGGAGATATCAGGAAGATAAAGAACAAGATAAGCAGCCGGAAAGATATGAGTTTGGACAAGTACCAGCAGGGGAGGGAATAATAAATGCGAACAAGGAGTTGCTGTTCGTATCCCCCAGTAATCCTGTGCAGCAGAAATTGAAAAAGCAAAAAAGTCCTTAGACTGATCCTGTTAGAGGTCACCAAAAGGTGCCCAAGTCGAGTGCTCTCCTGCCCTCAAAAAGGCAGACAAGAAAGAAGGAACCAGGTATTGTTTTTCAGAAAGCATAATTCAATAGTTAGTTGGCTTTACTGGAATATTCGTAGAGTAAATAAAAAGAAAAATTGAAGAAAATTGAAGAAAATAATCAGTATGCATAAATGTGATTTTATAGCACTTGCAGAACCGTTTATTTATGGTACTAAACTGGAATGTGTGAAGAGGAAATTGAAGTTTGATAATGCAATTAGAAATCATAATAGTTCCTTTTAGGTTATGTATAGGGAGCCTTTTACCTGCACAATGATGGAATCAACTACTCAACAGCTTACCATTAAAGTAGAACACCCAGGACTTAATAGTCCTATCCTGATGTCAAATGTGTATGCCCTATGTCCCTCACTAAATTCAGTTCTTAGAACATACCTTGGGTCATGACGGGAGACTGGAACTGTATTAGGGAACAAGTGGAAAAAAGGAGGGAAACCTTTCCATCACTTAGAAGCTATGGACTTTTCTGAGTTTATTAGTGCTGAAGACCTTTCTGAAATCCCATCCTTTGGGTCTAAGTATACCTGGTGCAACAATAGAGATGGTAAGGCAAGAGTGTGGAAAAAACTTGATAGAGGCCTAGTTAATTCCAGTGTAATCAATGGCCCTATGACTTGGAGGATTACCCATTTAGCTAGAGCTTCATCAGACCATGCCCCTCTTATTTTACAAGCTAAACTGAAAGAGAGGCAACAAGTAAAGTCATTTAGATTCCAGAATTTCTGGCTGACAAATGATGGTTGTCTCTCAATTATCAGGGATACATGGGAACAAAAGGTTTTAGGGAACCCCTTAAGGAGATTTTCTGAAAAACTTAAGAACACTAAGAAGACACTCCAAGCATAGAACCACATTACATTTGGTAACATTTTCACCCAAGCTGAGATAGCTGCAGTAGAATTAGATAAACTAGAACAAGAAGATGAACTCCATCCAGTGTCTAGGGATTTTATTAGCTTAGCTGTTGCCAAACTTCAGAGAGCATTAAGCCTAGAGGAACAATTTTGGGCACAGAAAGCTAATTCTAGATGGTTAGAGGAAGGTGATAGGAACACTAAATTTTTCATTCTCACGTAAAGCAAAGGCAGGCTAAATCATATATCCGTAGGACTAAGGACCCCAATGGGACTTGGGTAGAAGGGGAGGATAGGGTGGGAGAACATGCAATAGAGTTCTTTTCTTCCTTATATGCCTCTGAACCGACTGAGACTACTCTTAAAATGAACCTAGTCCAACCTGTGCTGACTGATATGGAGAGAGAAAGCATAACTCGCATCCCTAACATGGAGAAGGTTCAAGCTATTGTCAAGAGTATGAAACTGGAGAGTTCACTAGGCCCTGATGGATTTACTGGACTTTTCAAAAGTAAGGCGTGGGATATTATAAAGCAAGATCTCCTAGATGCTATCCAGTTTTTTATGAATGGAGGAGAGCTCCCCAAGTCAATCACTACTACTTCCATTGTCCTTATCCCTAAAACACAAAATCCCTCCTTCTTTAAGCACTTTAGACCAATTAGTATTTGTAATTTCGTCAATAAAATTGTGTCTAAGCTGTTGGCCACTAGATTAGATAAAGTACTACCCAAACTAATTTCTGAAAACCATAGTGGATTTGTCCAAGGGAGAAACATCACGGATAGCTACTTGTTAGCAAATAAGCTAATCTCAACAATGCCTAGGAAGAGAAAAGAAGGGAGTGTGGTGTTAAAACTTGACATGGAAAAGGCTTATAATAGGGTAGAATAGCCTTTCCTAATGCAGATTCTAAAACTAATGGGCTTTGGGGAGGTTTGGATAGATATCATGTAGAGATTGATCTCTAATAATTGGATGTCTATACTTATTAACGGAAGCCCAAAAGGATGGTTTAAGTCAACTAGGCGTCTTAGGCAAGGAGACCCAATTTCCCCTTTTCTTTTTGTCATAGGAGCGGAGTACCTTTCAAGAGACCTTAATGATAACCAAGGGTTAGAATTTTGCGTTCCTAGAAACTATCCTAAAGTCTCTCACTTGTCTTATGCGGATGATGTGATCATCTTTACCTCCTCTAAGCCTCAGACATTAAAACTTGTTATGGAGAAATTGGCCCACTACGAGCTAGTCTCCGGACATTAACACCACTAAGAGCTGTTACCTTATCCATGAAAAACTCCCTGCAGGCAGAAAACACATAGTGGGTAAAATTACTAAATTCTCTATAGGCTCATTCCCTTTCAAATATTTAGGAGTCCCACTTCATTTTAAGAGAAGTACAACAGCTAGCTATGGTAATTTAGTGCAGAAAATCAGACAGAAAATAGGATAGTGTAGCACAAAATTTTTATCCATGGGAGGGAGAATTACCTTAATCAAGAGTGTACTCTCTTCTTTGCCTTTTTACAGGCTCGTGAGCATTGATCCTCCTAAGCATGTCCTTAATCAAATTGAGTCCCTAATGGACAACTTCCTATGAGCTGCTTCAGATAGAAAGACAAAGTTTCATTGGATTAAATGGAAGAATCTCTGATTAACACAACAAGAAGGGGGCTTGGGATTTAGGGACATAAATGATACAGTCCTTGCTCAGTCCTATAGGCTATGGTGGAAATTTAGACTAGGAGGGACTTTGTGGGCTAAGTTTGTGATGGATAAATACTGTTCCACTAAATATCCACTTGAGTGTACAACAGGTAGAGGAAGCTCTTCCACCTGGAAGAGATTAGTGAGTGTAGCACAATCAGCTGAGAAGAATATTCTAGTCCAGCTGGGATTAGGAGAGTGCAACCTTTACTTTGATCAATGGAATGACCAAGGCAGTATCTCAGATTTGTTCAACTGTAAGGGTTATCAGAGGTTACGTGATGTAATAGGGGAGGATGGATGGGAGTATCTGAAGATTAAGGAGTTATGCCCAATGGTACCACTTACCTTCTTCTCACTAACCTCTGTGGCACTAACTGACCAACCTGATTCACTAATCTGGAGGCTCACTTAAAATGGCCTCTTTAGCACTCGGTCAGCTTACTCTCACATTAGAGGTCCAATAGCTCAAGGTCCCCCCTGCATTTCATATATTTGGGACCCCTCTCTTCCTATCAAGGTTTCTTTTTTTATGTTAAGACTGAACTTAAACAAATTACCTCTTGGGTGCAACTTGAACAGAGTAGGAGTTCTAGGGCCTTTTATTTGTCCCTTTTGCCATTCGGGGGGGGGGGGCAGGAGACAATAAACCATTTGTTTCATAACTGCTTATTTTCTTTAAATGTGTGGAACATAATAGGTGCTGAACTGGGAATCCATGACCACTCTAGGTCTATTTCCAGTACCCTTAACAGTTGGTGGAGTACCAAAGGTAAATCTGAACCTCTCTCTTTTCTAACTAGAATCTGCCCCTCTTTGATTTGTGGTTTATCTGGAAGCTGAGGAATCAGGTGGTATTTGAAAACCAAAAACCTGAGTCGAAGGCTCTAATTAGCAATGTTTTTTCCACAATCAAAAGTATAGCCAGTGAATCTGGAAGGATATAGCCTTTGGTAGGTGGAATCCCTCTCCTTTTGCTAAGGAGTTTTGTCTAAGGGAACTTGTAATTCTAGAAGCTGGTCTTCCCGACTATACTGTAATACGGCTACGGTGGATATAGCCTTGGTAGGATAGTGTAAAGGGAGGAAGTACTCCCATTTTGCTGCTTTGAAAAATCTCTTGAACATAGGATATTCAAAGTTTTGGATGCCACATGTTCAAAGGATTCCATATTTTGTTAAGATGAATTTGGGTATGGCCATCATCCAAATAATTTTATATAAATATGGAGTGGCGACCCACCTCGAAAACGAGGTTCCGACAAAAAAAAATAATTATTTTGTTTATAATTTAATAAAATTTCATTAAAATACACGAGATATAATAAAGTATTAATTAATTTAATATCAAATCAATCATATTAAAATAAGTTAGAAAATATAGTTTTCAATACACAATTTATTTATTTCAAAACTTAAACTTGTAAATTTAAAAAATTAATGGCATATCATACTTTGAATTTAATTTTGTGTTCTATAAAATAATAATTAAATAAAAACAATAAATATTATATTATAAAATTTGAAATTCATAATTATTTAAATTGTATGAATGTAATTAATTGAAAATATTGATGAAAAACATAATTTCTATATTCATTCAAAATCTTGTAATATGGTAAATTGGAAGCATTTATGACTATTATAATTTATTAAAAATCTTAAAATATGGTAAATTTGAAGCATTTATGATAATTGAAAGATATTAAAAATCTTGAATATAGTAAATTAAAGTATTTATGACAATTAAATATATTCAAATTTTAAAAATATTGAAATATGGTAAATTGGAATCATTAATAATAATTAAAAATCTTGAATATGGTAAATTAAAGTATTTATAATAGGTAATCAAATTTTAATATATTAAAATATGGTAAATTAGAATTATTAATGAGAATTGGGGTGTATTTATGGAAAAGTATTAACTTCTATTAATTAGATTTAAATATAAATGTAAATGTTAAATGTAAAAAAAAAGAAAGAAAACCGGGTTTCAACCAGTTTCCGATTTTCCCGGTTGCACCCGGTTTTTGACCGGGTTTGACCGGTTTTTTAACCGGCAATTTTTTGACATAACCCTGACCGGACGCCTGGCCAGTTCCCGATCCAATCGGTCGGACCGGCCGATCCGGTCCGGGTTTAATAACACTAATATAAACTATAAGTTTTATGACTGTTTTCAAGAAGTCTATGTTATATAACTTATATTATTAAGACTTTTGACATTATATGTTTATATTTTATTTATATATTCACTTTATAAACAAAATTTACAGCATTAAACCTATAGTTTAGATACATATCAAAGTAAGATAACCTTGATTATTCTTATCTAATCAAGGTTGAAAAAATTTAACGACAAAAATTTTGAGAACTATATATTCAAAGGCAGAAATATTTTTCATTGTAGTTTTTTATAGTCGCTCTTAACATATTGTTCTTTACCTCTATATTAGAAAAAATAGACTAATAGTTGCAAAAAAATGGAGTAATAGACAATTAAAATTTTTATCAAATAGAAGTCGAAGTTCGTACAACACAGTCAAAGACAATGAAACTAAAATACAAATAATTCAATATTATTTCCTTTGCCCAAATCCAAAAAGAAAAAACAAATAAATTAAAAAAATATTAATAAATAATCTATAATTTTAAATTACTCAACGAAATAGTGGTTAATATAAAAACAATTAAAGATTGCTTCGAAACAAATTTTTGCCTTATGTCAACGTTGCAAATATCGGTATGTGCTTACGTATTTTTCGAATAATTAAGTTCATTGAAAATATACAAAAAAACTTAAAATTCATTAAAATTAATTATGATTTGTGATATTAGTTTGACAAATTCTTGTGTATTTTTTAAAACCTAATTTTACAGTATAATATAGTTTAATAATGATTAAAATTTACAGGATAGCTTACGAATAACAATTAAGTAAAATTAATATTAAAATTCATGGACAACACTTATGAAATAGTAAATGATAAAATATTTTATGATTAGATTAATGTGTTTCAGTAATAAAAGAATGAAAGAAGTAACTTAGTATGAAAATTTATTGTGAACAATTATAAAACATTAAATGATAAAGAGTTTTAAGATATAGTTAATGATTAGATCGATATATTTTAGTAATAAAAAAGATAAAGAAAATAAGTGTTTCGATCGTGATGTATTGTTTAATTAATGAAAAGGAGACTAAAGTCTTTGGTTAATTATTTAAACTAATATAGATATTTTAACACCCTTAATAATAAGTATATTAAAGTGCGCCCCATTTAATAATAAAGACATGAGTCAGGCCCTTAATACAAATTCTCCCTATAACAAATTGAAAATTAAACACAAAATGTAAACAAAAAGTAAGAAAAGTAATTACTGAAAAATACAACATAAAACAATTGTCTAAAACTTAGTTTACTTTTACCTTGGCAATAATTTTTCTCTAATCTTTGTTTTGGTATTAAATTTTTTGTACATAATTTTATTACTAATAAAATCGTATAAATAGAGTTATTTTTGGAAAGACTGACCATTGATTTACATCTTTATCACTTACCTTTTTGTGAAATTTATATATAATTTTAAAGTCAATTATTTTTTATAATTATGTACACAAAATACTACCACAAAATTAAACAAAACAACAACATATTATGTATGAAAAAACATTATCATCTAACTAATGAAAAAATTTGAGAAATAAATACTTGTAAAAAGAAAAACAAAATCTATGCATCACAATCACATGCGAACTTAACAACAAAAAAATAGACATAGAAATAGTCCATTATAAAAAAAAATCGAAGTCAAGCCCACAATTTAAACAAAAAGTAACAAATTAAATTTTTTAAAAATAAAATAAAATATAAAACAATTGTGCAAAATTTAGTTGACTGTTGTTATCAGAAAATAGTTTAAAATAATTTTTCTCCTATTGTAGGTGATTTGTTTTCGACATTTTACATCATACAACTTAAACACAACACGTGTGTAATTATTTTTTTATGTTCGTTTTGACACTAAGATTTTTTCTTATTTTTTAAAAATAATTTACATCATACAACTTAACTAGTTGTATAATTGTGTAATTTTTTTGCTATGACTGAAAGATTTGTTATCACTTTTAAATTTTTTTTACATCTAATAAATCATGGTTTATAGGATATATATATATATATATATATATATGTATATATATCTTATAACTCTTTTATATGATTCAATTTATCTTTTTCTATTTTATTTGGTTCGATTTTATATTCAAAATTCTCATCACATTTATTTATTAAGATAGTTCATTAACAACATTTTTATATATTATTATTAGATGCATAATCTAAAATAACCTCAAAAATAGATATCGATTACAAAAATATTTTTTGAATTCATGATTGTTTTTACCTAACTATGAAAAATTTATATACGAATTTCTTATAATAATTGAATTAAAAATATACAAAAATAAATGATTCCTAAACAAATGTAATTATAATAATACGGGATAGTTTTTTTACAAATTTTTTTAACCATAATAAACAAAGTGTTATGTCCTATATGCAATCTAAGAGGGGGGATGAATTAGGTTATCCAATTAAAATCCTAATAAAAACTATTTTTTGTAAGCTTATGTTTCTTTGAGGAATTTTGTCAAACACTTGTTAAATTCAGTAACAATTGAATTCACCAAGTTCAATTCACAATAAAATAATTCAATTCACAATAATCAAAATAAAATATGCACAATATCTATTTCCAGCAACACAAGATAAATAATCAAATCACAATGATCACAAGAACATTAAGCAATTGATTATGCATAATTATTAAGAAATTAAAGAAATGAACACAAGGAAGAGACAAAAGATTTATAGTGGTTCAAGTCTCTCCTTAGAGCACTTTACATTCTCTATCTAAGCCCTCAAGTTTAGGATTTCACAATCCACTAAAAATGAACCTCTTCACCAAAGGTGAGATCCAAATTTTTACAAACCTTAGTTTAATCAATCTTACTAGCAACCAATGCTATAAGAATTGATTTTACTCTCATTCTTGGAAAAACCTTTACAACTTACCAAATGTTGATTTACAATTCTTGAAACCCTCTCAATTAGGGTGGATGATACAATTGAAAGCTCACTCAACTCTTCCTCTTAAAGAATGATTTTACAAGGAGAAAGATTGGCTCAAGAAGATGAATACAAATTCAAGCTCAAGATTTTGATCCTTTTAATTGATTTTCAAATTTCTTTTCTTTTGATGTTTCAAAGAATGCTTTATAGGCAATTTTGTGCTCAAGGATCATTTTAAAATATTTTTGAAAGTCCAAGGTATTTATATAAAATGTTTGTGAGGCAAAATGGACAAGAAATCGAATTTTTAGAAAATTAACCGTTACTCAGAAACCTAGGCAATTCGGACGTTCGAACCTCAAGGAGGTTGTCCGAATGCACTTTGAGAAAAACTTGGAATTTCAGAAAATGATGGGTTTGGATGTCCGAATTCAAAATAGGTCGTCCGAATGCATTTTCCAGAAAGTTTCCAAAACTGTAAAAATTGCGTTTAGATGTCTGAACTCCAAAAAGGTCGTTCGGATTTATATTTTCTGAAAAATCTTCAAAGCATTTAAAAATCCAATTAGGACGCTCAAATTCCTCTAAAGTCGTCTGAATTCACTTATTTCTCAATTTTTTTATTTTTCAACTTTTTGAATATTTTTGAGAAAAATGAAAAACAACTTTTGTAAAATACATTTTCAAGTTTCATTTTGGATTCGCTTTTCTTGAGCTTTTAAATGAAATAAACATGCTATGAGCCAATTTACAACTAGGGTTGGGGTTGGGGAATTTATCTTAATTTTGCCTAGTTTCTATTTCTTCAATGCCTTTAACACTTTAAACTTCATCTTTTCCAATTTGCATACCTACAATATTAAGAAATTTATTGAAACATTAGTATATATAATTGTTTGTTAATCATCAAAACAAGTAGATTTAAGACACTAGGTCTTTCAATCTCCCCTTTTTTTTTATTACAAATCAATTTTGTGAGGAGATAAATAAAGGCATAGAAAACAATCCATATGTTACATAACATGAAAAATGCTCCCCCTAAACATATGATCTTTTTCTCCCCCTCTTTTCATCAACACATACTCCCCCTACATGTGTTCTCTCTTTCTTCCCCTTTGACACTCTTACATTTCTAAGTTCATCTTTTTTTTTCTATTGTCATTTCTCATTTCTTATATGACAATTCACATAATCACATAATTCCTAATTTCTCCCCCTTTGTCATCAACAAAAACATACAAGTACTATAGTACACATGAGAGAAATTATCACAAATAAATTCATCAAAACAAATAAGAGCTTGTCCATCAGCGTGTCTCCTAATTTTTAATCACTCATGCACTTTGTTGAAGTGATATCACTTGTTGGAGTGATTGCACTTGTTAGAATGATACCACATTTTGGAATAATGCTCTTACACCAACACTTCATTTAGCATTTAATTTTGACATCCAATAACTCATACTCTAAACCAAGTTATGTAAAATGAGTTCCTTTTTCTTTCAAGGGATAACCTTCCACTCATTGCAAACCTCTCTTTTTTTTTATTTGGCAGAACCTCTTCTTGAGGTGGGTCGCCACTCCCTATTTATTAAATAATTTGGTGGATGGTCACCACTCATTGCAAACCTTATGGGTGAATAGATTTCAAGATTTCATCTAAATTTTAAAAATTGGCTAAGTGTATAATTTTAGAAAAATTTTGTTATATTTTCCTTTATTTTTGGACCATTTCCCATATGCCAACAACCCAATTTTTTTATACAAAAAATAATTTCAAAATATCAACATATAGTGATTCAACATATGAGCACATATCAATGATTGATCACTTTAATCGTTTCTCAAAACAATAATTGCAAGGAGATCATTCAACATATAGGCACATATCAATGATAGCTTTATATAAACTAAGCAAAGGTAAAGTACTCTAAAATAAGAAACACTTTAACTTTGTTGTTACACTATTATCAAACTTAGTAAATCAAGCAAACTCATAATCATTTTATGAATCCCCCCTAAGCATATGCACTTCATATTTCATTTTCCTCACATTTTAGCTTAGTTGACTCTTCAATTTTCTTCTTTACTCATTGTTTGGTTCCATTTTCTACTTCTCCCCTAGCAAAATATTTTCTAGATATATGCCCATTCCTACAACAATAGTCACATATGAAATTGTATTTAAAAGAGCAAGAAAATCTAGAATATGCATTGTGCACGCCATTTTCATGTGCATGATAGAAAGGGCTTTTCTTAGCTTGAACAAATTTAGGTCTTGCTTGAAATGTTTCATTTATGTGCGCATGACCTAATCCATATCCACAATGATGATAGTGTGAACCCTTTTTCAAGTTTTGCACTTCACTATCATAATTATGATTATATGAGTTATGCATTCCATGATTTTGACCATGTGAGTTAGTATTTTTTGCTTCATTTTCATAGTAATGATGGTATGCATTTTGTTTAACTTTCACAAATTTAGGAGTTGAGTTTTGACTCCATTAACCATGTGTATATCCTAAACCATACCCATTGTTTCCTAATCTTTGATTTTCTAAGAGCTTCTTTAAATTTTCTTTTCCTTGATTGAACTTAGCTAAGCAATTGCTAATATCATAAATCATTTTCTTCAAATCTATGTGTTCTTTTCTAACCAAATCATAGGCCTTGATTTATTCATTGACTTTCTCATTTTCCAAGGCTAGCTTTTCATTTTCAATCTCAATCTATCATTGTCCTTTTCTACACTCTCACGTTTCATGATCAAATCTTTATTGCAATTTTTACCTTTCTCTAGTTTTACCTTAAACCTCTTATTTAGTCTTTGACTCTTTTTCAATTCATCAAGTAGCTTAACTACATACAATTCTAGTCTATCATCACAATCATCATCATTATCGACATTATCAACACTGTAATTAGAAGAGGGGATTAGCTTATGGTCTTCAAATCCCATGGAGTACATATTTGAACCTTCTTCATCTTCATCATCCGTTTCCACTTTCAAGTTGTCATCATTAATTTCTTCATACATCTCTTGAAGTTTTCTCCAAATTTCTTGAGCTATTTTGCAACCTTTCATTCTAGTAAATTCAATGTCATCAACAGCATTATACAATATGTTCAAAGCTTTTGTATTTAAAGATAAATGTATCTTATCCTTTTTATTCAATTCTTCTCTTCCCTTCTCTCTTCTTAAACCACTCTCTTTATCTATGATGAAAGATCCATAAGGTCCATCTAAAACAATGTATCATAGCTCAAAATCAATAGATTTGAAAAAGATTACTATTCTATTCTTCCAACAATTATAATTTGTGTTATCAACAAAGGTGGTCTTGTGAAGGATTGCCTCTTTAAAAACATATCATTGTTGGTAGCCATAATCGTTTCTCTAATGGTTTTAATCCTAAATGTCTAGAGATTAGGCTCTGATACCACTTGTTAGGTCCAATATACAACCTAAGAGGTGGGGGAGAGGGGTATTAGGTTATCCAATTAAATTCCTAATAAAAAACTATTTTTCCTAAGCTTATGTTTTTTTGAGGAATTTTGTCGAACACTTTTTAAATTCAATAATAATTGAATTCAACAAGAACAATTCACAATGAAATAATTCAATTCACAATAATAGAAATCAAATAGGCACAATATATATTTCCAACAATACAAGATAAATAATCAAATCACAATGATCACAAGAATATTAAGCAATTGATTATGCACAATTATTAAGAAATTAAAGAAATGAACACAAGGAATAGACAAAGGATTTATAGTGGCTCAAGTCTCCCATTGGAGCACTCTACATCCGCTACCTAAACCCTCATGCTTAGAATTTTACAATCCACTAAAAATGGATATTTTTACCAATGGTGAGATCCAAACTTTTACAAACCTTTAGGTTAATCAATCTGATTAGCAACGAATGCTAAAAGAATTGATTTTACTCTCATTCTTGGAGAAACCTTTACAACTTACCAAATATTGATTTACAATTCTTGAAACTCTCTCAAATAGAGTGGATGATACAATTGAAAGCTCACTAAACCCCTTCCTCTTAAAGAATGATTTTACAAGGAGAAAGCTTGGCTCAAGAAGATGAATATGAATTCAAGCTCAAGATTTTGATCATTTTAATTGATTTTCAAATCTATTTTCTTTTGATTTGTCAAAGAATGTTTTCTAGACAATTTTGTGAACAAGGATCACTTTAAAACATTTATGAAAGTCCAAGGTATTTATATAAATTGTTTGTGAGGCAAAATGGACAAGAAATCAAATTTTTAGAAAACTAGCCGGTAATCACAAATTTGGGCAATTCGGACGTCCGAACCTCAAGGAGGTTGTTCGAATGCACTTTGAGAAAAACTTGAAATTTCATAAATTGATGTGTTCGGACGTCCGAATTCAAAATAGATCGTCTGAATGCATTTTCCAGAAAGTTTCCAAAACGGTAGTAATTGAGTTCGGATGTTCGAACTCCAAAGAGGTTGTCCAAATTAATATTTTCTGAAAAATCTTCAAAGCCTTTAAAAATCCAATTCGGCTGCCCCGAATCCCTCTTAGGTTGTTTGACTTCACTTTTTCTCAATTTTTTATTTTTCAACTTTTTAAATATTTTGAGTAAAATAAAAAATAACTTTTGTAAAATACATTTTCAAGGTTCATTTTTATTCATTTTTCTTGAGCTTTTAGATGAAACAAACATGCTATAAGCCAATGTAAAACTAGGGTTGGTGTTGGGGAATTTATCCTAATTTTACCTATTTTCTATTTCTTCAATGCCTTCAATGCTTTAAGCTTCATCTTTTTCCAATTTGTATACCTACAATCTTAAGAAGTTTATTGAAATATTAGTATATATAATTGTTTATTAATCATCAAAACAAGTAGATTTAAAACACTGGGTATTTCACAAACTAATTATGGATTCACGCTACAAGATATATTACAGCATCATATATATAACATAAATATCTTATAAAACTTTTATATGAATAAATATATTATTTTCTATTTCATTTGGTTCAATTTTGTATTCAAAATTCTCATCAACTTTATTTATTAAAATAGTTCATTAACAACATTTTATATATATTATTATTAGATGCCTAATCCAAAATTACATAAAAAATAGACACCGATTATAAAAATATTTTTAAAATTCAAAAGTTTTAACTAATTATGAAAAACTTATATACGAATCTTCTACAACAAAATTTTTCCTATATATATTTATATTAAAAAACCTATTGGAAAATGTAATTTTCTTAATATTTGAATTAAAAATATACAAAATATAAACAATTCCTAAGAAAATGTAAATATAATTATATGAATAACACATGTAATACATTCGGGGTTGAATGCTCTCTCTTCTCTCTAAAAATCCCACCTTTAATCTTTAACCTCTTCCCCTTGCCTTATCTCCTCCCAATCGGATCTATCTCCTAACCGCACAACAGCCCTTTAATCAGCTTAGGCCTTCACAGATTCTGTATCTCCTTACCCTTCCCATACTTGTTACTCTCTCTTCTAGCCAGGGCGACTATCGCCCTTATCCCTCTGGCTCCGGCCAACCAAGTACAGTTTCACAGTCACGAATCAAGTCAGCCACAAATGATAAAACTATAACATTTCCTCCAACCATGAAATCGGTATCGACGTTTGATAAGGGCAGAGCTGTCACTTTGGGAGATTTTCTCCAGTCTCAACTTCTAGCCCTAAATCAGCCCATTCGATCACTTCCTTCTTACCGACCACAGCTGTCGGCCACGAGATGGAAACCCATGGAGGTTGTAGGCTCCAGCTATTCAACCCTCCCACTCGTTAAAGAAAGTCGGGTACAGCAAGATCAGAACCCTTCACATGCTGCAAAAGGCAAGAAGGTTGCTTCTGATGATACCAACTTCCCTCCGCTTCCCCTCCAGCAAGACCCAAACACATCGACAGATGATGGAAATGGCCGTTCTGCGCCGTTCGTGGATATCCCCGGCAAGGCCTCTAAATCCTACCGGGAAGCTGTATCTGCTCCATGGGCCCAGTCCATTGATGTCTCCCTTCCTTCAGTGCCGGCCTCTGCTCTATCAACATATATGGGGGAACCTGCTATTATCATATCGAAAGAGGAAGAAATGAGATTAGCCAAGGCTTTTCAGTACGCTCTGATTGGCAAGTTCACCAAAGGAAGACCTTCAATGGCCTCAATCCGTAAATCGGTCCTTGCAGCTGGATTTAAAGGTGACTGCCATGTTGGCCTAATAGATTATAGGCATGTGATTTTTCAATTCCAAACACAAACGGATTTTCATAGACTATGGCTGAAAAAGACATGGAATTGTGATGGGTTTAATGCTAAGAGTTTCCGGTGGACACCGGAGTTTAGCCCTGACAAAGAAGCCTCGATTGTGCCGATACGGGTAAACTTCCCTCTGTTGCCGGTACACCTTTGCACGAAGGATATGCTCCAGACTATTGGTTTGGCTGTTGGAACCCCGCTTAAGTTGGATTTAGCCACAGCAGCTATGGAAAGAGTACTCCGACCGAGTAAAGCCAGAATGTGTATTGAGGTTGATCTTCTCAAGCCTCTGCCTCATCGGGTGTGGATTGGAACGGAGGAACAAGGGAAATGGCAGTATGTCAAATATGAAAATCTCCATGCGTTCTGTACAAAGTGCTCAATTTTGGGTCATACAACTTCAGCTTGTAGGTCCAAAAGCTCAGCCCCAACATCCAAGGTGTGGGTGCCTAAGAAGACCCCAGGAGACATGGGGAAGGAAACGACTGTTCGGGCAGTAAACTCAGAACCCTCTAGCTCTATAGAACATGGGGTTAAGGAGGCAGAGCCCCAAGTGATAACCTACTCCAATGAGGGCAGAGACTCCTGTGAAAATAAGGGGAGGCCAGAGCATGAACTGAATCAATTGAACCAAGAAATCTCTACATTGGCCATAGTGTGTAGGTCTGAAGCAACCAATATGTTCAAGCCTGAAGAAAATGAACTTGATCATTTCCTGCTCAATCTTTGTAAACTGTTGGAACTCATTAACAAGCAAGGAAAGGAAGCAGAGATTGCTGCGAAACCATCTCACACAGCTGTGCAACAGGAATTAGGCTCAAAGGACCACTTAGCTTCAGTAGATGAGAGGAGCAAAGAACTGGCACAAAAGGCGATTAATGTGTCCATAAATTGGGAAGAAGGTGAATCCTCGAACAACAATAATGGCTGCTACATGACTGAGAGAGAAATGCTGCAAGCCACCCCAACCTTGATGTGGGACGAGGTACAATGGGTCCAAATGCAAAGAGGAAGCTCCACATCAGATTTAGCTAGATTGCAATTCATCCAAACGGAATCTGAACCAGTGGATGATGGGGACGATTGCTGGACTGAGCACAGCTTCGAGGATGATCCACCAGACCTGTTAAGCAATTTTCTGGACAAGATGGACAAGATGGAGAAATGCCAAAAGCCTCCTAAACAAACGGAATACATGGAGGCTTTGGTAAGTCCTAAAGCTAGTGATCTTTCTGAAAGAAGGCTCAGGAAAAGGAATCCGTTCATCTGCTATTGCGAAGGAAAACGCTGGAATCCGGGGTAAGCTCTCTTCCTTCTGTTGGCCCCTGATTACTGATGTTAGGTCAGATTGGCCATTGTGTCTGTGCAAAATCCTCATTCTGGTTTCAAAAAGTTGGAAAGTCTGTCGCTTGTGGGTTATGTTAGCACTGGTTGGAAGCTATCTTGTTGAACCATGGAATTGTCGAAACAAAACTACTACTGTTGGGAACTATGATCCTTAGTATACTGCTCTGAATTTATTGGGAGTTTTTCGTTTTGGCCTGAGGTTTGCTTAAGGCTGGACTGGGAATGTTTTGTTGAGCTTATTGTTTGATTGCTTATTCAGGAACAATGGGTCTTACTGCCTTGTGTTACATTTTGTTCATGTGATAATTTGTTTTTGGTTAGTCTCTTATTCTGTCGATGGTTGTTGACTATGGAGCATCTGCCATTGTAATGTGCCTGCGGTATGATATTGATAACATCTATATTGACTTGGAATTGCTTTGGCACAATTTTGGTGAGGAAAATGAGGGGTAAGATGCCAAAATTTTTTTTTTTTTGCTAGTTGGTGAATGTGATGAGGGAAGAATGACCTCAAGCTGTTTGATAATATGCCTGATGGGATGCTGGACTGCTTGTGGGTCTGTTGAGCTGGTGGGCCGATTGTGAGAGGTGTTGGACAGATTGGGCTAATGGGCTGGTGCGCCGATTGTGGGTCTGATGAGATGCTGGATTGTCTTCTTTTAATCGGATTTAATGAGGCTTTGTGGTGTTTTGGGCTGCAGGTTAGTAGGATAGAAATTTGGGCCTGAAGACTATTTTCAAGAAATGGGCTAAATGGACTGCTGAATCTATTTTTCCTAATCCTTAAATTTACATCACTTATTTTGTACTCCTAATTGAATTAGATGTAATGGAAATAGAAAGCTTTATTCTAGGAGTCCTAGAATAAACCTTTCTTCATTCCAATCTTTAGGGACAATTACACAATGTAATGGAGTAGTACTCCACGTTTACTGATTTCTACACTGTAACAGTGTTGCTGGGTAAGTCCGACACCGCTTTTGCCTAGTATGTATATAAAACTGTTTTTCTTTAAAAAACAAAAATGTAACTATAATTATACATTTTTTTCACATATCTTCCTTAACATAACAAACAAACTACTACTGGATTAACAGTACAAAATATATTACATTACCATATATATACTATAGAAATGCAACATATTATATTATATATAAAACTACAGACAAATCTGTAGATACTAAATCAAGTTCAACATTTAGTCTATCTGGATACTTACTTTTTTTATAAAAACATGATATTCTCTCAGTTCAAACACTACTATCTCCCCCTTCTGCAACAATTTGTTCTTCGCACCAAAATCAACAAAGTTTTGTAGAATTGAAAATGGGCCAAATCTTGCAAAATATTTTGCACAGATTAATAGTAGTTTCATGGCAATAAAAAATTTAAAACAAAGATAAATTTAATGACCCAACTGCTCATTATCAACTCTAACTGTAACACTACAATGACTATTCTCAGTTGGACCACTATTCTCAATTGTAACACCACATATTCTTTCATTGAAATTTCCTTCTGGAGCAACAGTTAAAACATGCATTTGAAGAAAAATATTTTCTAAATCAAGTGTGCAGTCAACATTCTCTTCAACATTTGTTTCCATTTGTAAAAAAAAGAAAAGAAAAAAACTTAATAATTTTTTGTCTATATGAACCATAACAATAATATATAACAGACAAAGAAGATCACAAAATATAATCCATTGAATGACATTCAGTAAAAAAACTTAAAGATTTTGAAACCACTTTACAATGAATAATTTTTGAGATAGGAATCCACGAGAGGAAATGCAATAGTTATTCAAAATTTTACAACATGCAAGACTACTGATGAGTCTAGATATCTCACGTCATCTAGCAAGTCTTCAGATCATCTTGAACACATCGAATACCTACAAAGAATCCCCGGAATTGTTCCCAGGGAGTCAACTCCGAAACTTAAGTCATTAATGAGCCTTAAGCCTTTATCGATATATAATTGAGAGTACGAATATCGAATCCCCTTCTAAAGTAATGGAGGGGAGGTATTTGTAAAATATATACCTGAGTTAGAGTTGTATTGAAACTCTAGTAACGTACCTTGAAGAAGGTTTTATGTAGTGTAAGAGTTGTAATAGGAATGTAACTCTTAGCATATATAGGAAATAGAAATAATTGTTAAGAAGGAGTTGCACTCCTATGACCTAAAGAATACTTGCTGTATTATAAATCTATCTCTGACGTATTATACTTATAGTAAAATTCAACCTTCATCAATAGCCCCTCAGATCGGATTGCATTTATCCATTCCAATCTGAATAATAATATTTTGGTATAATACCGATCTGCGTGTACACGTTTGCCTCTTTGAGTTTTGTACCCGAAAAACACGCTTTCACGTTCTTCACCATAACTTTCTTGACAGACATTTTCAGCGGCACAATCTCCCACTACGGCTGTCACGTCCGTTCGAATTCTCATTCCTTTTACCTATAAATAGGGCACTTCAAAATTCATTTGCTACTTTCATTCTTCTAGAGCTCTCAACATTTAGTTTGGCTTTCAGCAAATTTTTGAGTATTCGTCAACTCTCAGTTCACTTGTAGAATTCCGAGGTCATCTTCCTTTGAGGCACCTTCATCTTTCTTTTCACAAGTAAGTTATGTCTAAATCAGAACATTCCAACTCTTCTTCCGAAATTCGTTCTGAAACTATTTAGATGATCATAACCTTCACCTACACACGAATCTGCATACACCACATCTAGCAGTAGCGATTTCGATTCTTCCCCCAGTTCATCTGATAGTGACAAAACTAATATAGCTAAAAACTTAAAGACTACAAAAAAGTATAGTTTAGTTCGAATAGGAGAGGAAGACATGGAAGGAAATCCAGATCACGTAGGTTTAGATAAATCAGCTCAGTTAGGGGAAGATTTAGAGGTTGATTTAGATCGGTTAGTCTCCAATACTATCCCTTTAGCTATAGAATTTCTTGAGGATCAACCCTCTTCTAGCCGACCAGCTAATGAAAACCTTCAAGAATCGAATCCGACCAAAAAACCTGTTATCGTTAAGTTAGAAACGCTAAGCTCAACCACAACTTCTTCTGCCTTTGTACATATTCTTAGGGATTTCTATATCAGCCCTCAGATCGAAACTAGAATCCCTTTAGAAGGTGAAGTAGCGAGCCGACCTCCTGAGGGCTTTATTAGTGTTTTCGTAGAGCAACTTAGGTTTGGATTGAGATTTCCTTTATCTCAGTTCGTCAAGGACATTCTTGCTAACTATATGATCAGCTTAACCTAATTAACTCCAAATGCGATCAGAATCTTGGTCGGTTTCGAGTTATAATTTAAACACCTTAACTATAAATGTTCTGTATCATACTTTAGGTATTTCTTTTGCCTAAAGTCTTTTAGAAAAGATCCGGGCTGGTACTACTTCATCTGCCGATCTAAAAGACAACAACTCTTGAGTGGTAAACCCAGCTCCATCCATGAGTGGAAGGATAAGTTTTTCTTCCTTAGCCTCAAATCAATAGGATGTGAGTGGTATTGCAAGGATGCTGGTCGTATTTTCGATCCGATCTCGATGAAGAAACTCCCTAAGGAACTTGCTGAGAAACTCAAACATGAGACATGAGTTCTCAATACCAACTTCTTCCTTGAAAGAGTATTGGTGAACTCAAAAATAAGTCCTGCGAATCTTCAAGCCGATCACCCAGACCATATGAAAAATGGGAGGAAGGGTATAATTCCAAACTTTATTTCACATCTTATTCTTATAGATTCTAATGTATTGTTTTGAATGGTTTCTTGTTTTCTTTTTCTAGTGATCAATATTGAGGATCTCATGGAAGATGTTCCCGAGCCTATAATTGCAGAAGACAGAGCTCGTACAGATGAGGCTGCTACCAATAAAGTCCCCAACAACGAGGTGAAATCGGAAAATAAAACTCTCAATCTGACCCTCGTCGGTTAAATGAAAATAAAAAAAGTTTCCCCCCCAAGGACGGGGAAAAGTTTAAAAACAGTTTTGAAAACTACCGGTAAAAGGAAGCCTGTAAGTGTTAAAGATGTCACTAAGAAGAAGCCAAGAACTGTGGAATTTGAAGTTGACGAGACCGAGATGACCGGTCATTCATTGCTCCTATCCTCTGTCCTCCTTCCGTTCTGACGTGAAGATGGATGTCAACGACAGGCTTACCTTAGAAACGGAACCTGAATTTAGCTACAACTCTATCCCACGTCGGGATAGGAAGATGATGAAAAGAACTGACACTGCTACTCTTCACCAACGCCTTGGTCTTGGCATTGCGCAGGCAACTTGCACACTTCTCAATTATTTTTATTTGATGTTATTATCACTTACTAACATTTGTATTTCAGGTCATGTACTTGGCTGCAGAGGTTATCGACCGTAGCGACGGGACGTCTGACGAGCTGGATAAGCTGTCAGCTCAGAAGGATGCTAATCAGTTGGAGATCCCAACGCTTACTTCTTTGTTTGAAGCTGAGTAGAAGAAGACTTCTAAACTTGAGCAGTAGAATGATCTTCTTCAAGATGACCTCAACGCTGTCAGAGCTTCTAAAGAAGAGCTGGCGGGTGGCTTTCTTGGAGGGAGAAGGTTCTTCTCAGCTAATCTCCATTTTTTTGTCATTAGAAGAGGGGAGGAAACTCCTGGTTCGATTGTGCACTCCAGCTCGCAATCACGGCTATCAAAAGGTTTTGGTTGCGCTTAAAGAAAAATGTCCTGAACTTGACATAACTTCTGAGAAGAGTTATAACGCCAAGTCTCAGGAAGCATTGAACCAAGCCTTTGCCGACCTAAAACTGGTGCAGGTTGATGGCATTCAATACATCCCCCCGTCCTGACAAGAAAGCGTGAAGAAGAAGAAAGCTGAGCTTGTTAGCTCGTAACTTGTAATAATGCTGTAGGTTATTGTATTTATTATCCTGAATAGCAATAGACCAATTTTTTGTCTTTGAAATCTCATATTTGAATTCTTCAATTTAGAAATTCTCTTACTTATTTTGACGTTGATTGGACCATATCTAGTGTATACTTATGCAATCCGATTTCGTTTAAATTGATTTATTAAACGAATGAATCGAGTCATATTCGAACTAAATCAAACTTAAAATCAAGTATTCTAAATGAAAACAAATTTTGTTTCGCCTCCACAATGAATCAAGAATACAATCTTAAATCATTATTGTGATGCGAAATCGATTTGATCTGAAATTGAAAGTCCGAAATGAATCGAACATTTTGCGGAAAATCAATGATACAATGTGAAATCAGTCAATTTGAACTGAATCAAACTTTGGTTTGCATATTTTCTTTTTTTTAGCAGAAAATCAATGATATGATCTGAAATCGAATAGTTTGAACTAAATTGAACTTTGATTTGTATGTTTTCCTTTTTGGCAAAAAATTAATGATATGATCTAAAATCGAATAATTCGAAATGAGTCGAACTTTTGTATGTCGTACAAAATGGACATAATTGCGCTGACTACTACGTTTTTTAATTTGTAAAAAATGAACTCTTAATGAGCTATTTTATTGATGTGTAGCATTTAAGCTGCATTACACTTATTAAGCATCAAAGTGCTTGAATTTATAAGAATAAGCTGAAAAAGCAACTAAGGTTACTGATAGTATCTTCGCAAGTTGGTGACATTCCACATTCTTGGGATGGTTCTTCAATCCAGAGTTTCCAACTTGTAGCTTTCTGCTTCTCCAACTTGAGCTACCTTATAAGGTCTTTCCCAATTTGGATCAAACTTCTTGAGACCTTCTACTCAACTTGCTTCGTTCTTTCTCATAACAAAATTTGTAGGTCGATATTGAGTTTTTCTGACTCGCCGATCATAATAACGAGCCATCTCAACCTTGTACTTAGCTTATGCAAGGTGTGCCATCTCACGTTTTTCTTCCAACAAGTCCAAACTTAATCGCATCTCTTCAGAATTTGCTTTGAAATGTAGTGGATTGTCCTTAGGCTTGGGAGTCCAATTTTGGCAGGTATCACTACTTCAACTCCATAAACTAAGCTAAACGGAGTTTCTTGGGTTACAGTTCTTGGGGCAGTTCGGTACGCCCATAAAACATTCGGCAATTTCTCAACCCAATCTCCCTTAGCTCTTTCTAGCCTTGTCTTTAAACCTTGAACTAGTATTCTATTGGTGACCTCAGTTTGTCCATTTGCTAGTGGATGTGCTACTGAGGTAAAATGCAGTCTTATATTCAGCTCTTCGCACCAACTTCTTAACGGGTTGCTTGCAAATTGTGTGCCATTGTCGGATCTAAGTGTGTTTGGTATTCCAAACCTGCATACTATTTATCTCCAGACGAAATTAACCATACTTCTTCTAGAAATCTGCACAAGTGGTTCAGCTTCTACCCACTTCGTGAAGTAGTCGATAGCCACTACCAAGTGCTTAAGCCGTCCAGGAGCCTTAGAAAAAGGTTCAACGATGTCAATTCCCCATTGAGCAAACGACCATGGACTTTGGATAGTGATCATCTTAGTTTGTGGAACATGTCTAACAACGGCATGGATATGACACTTAGGGCATTTTTGCACCAATTCATGTGAATCTGAATTCATCATAGGCCAGTAATATCCTAATCGCATTGCCTTTTTAGCTAACATGCGTGCTCCAACATGACTCCGACATGATCCTTGGTAGATTTCTTTCAACACGTATGTCGCTTGATCGGGTCCTATAGAACGTAACCAAGGCATGAGATAACCTTTTTTTAAATAAGAATCCATCTTTGATAGTATACCTGGTTGATCGTAGGACCAATTTTTGAGCTGAAGCTTTGTCATGTGGCAATTCTCCATTTGTCAAAAATTCAATAATTGGAGTCATCCAAGTATCACTCACGTCTTCAACCACTAAAACTTGTAGCTCTTCAATACTTCGAGTTGGTAGGACCTCAACCAAAACCTCATTTATGAGGTGAACATGTACTGATGAGGCCAACTTGCTGAGTGCATCAGCTCGTTTGTTCTGAGCTTGGGGTACTCGTTCGATTAGAAACTCTTGGAATTTTTTCTTGAGGTCTTCAGTTTTCTCCAAATACTTCTTCATATTCAGATATCGAGCCTTATATCCCCCAATTACTTGGTTTACGATGAGTTGGGAATCACTGTAAACTTGTAATTTTTTCACTCCTATTTGATATGCTAACTTCATACCATTTATTAATGCCTCATATTCTACTTCATTATTCGTTGCTTTGAACTCAAACCGTAAACATATGTAAATTCTTGTCCATTTCATTTTGTTAATATTAACCCAGCTCCTGATCCATTCTCACTCGATGCTCCGTCCATAAATAAAATCCAAAAACCTTTTATTTCCTTGTAAGAGTTTTTAGATCATTTTTCTTTAAAAGATCTTCCTCCATAACAGAAACTTCTGCTATGAAATCAGTTAGTACCTGACCTTTTATTGCTGTCCGAGGTGAGAATATGATGTCATATTCTCCTAATTCAATTGCCCACTTCATAAAACTTCCTGAAGAATCAGATTTTTGCAAAACTTGCCTTTGTGGTTTATCTTTTAAGACATGAATTTCATGTGCTTGAAAGTACAGTTTGAGTTTTCTTGAAGCATGAATGAGTGCAAGTGCCAATTTCTTCATCGTAGGATATCTCTGCTCGGCTCCTTGCGAAGCACAACTTGTGTAGTATATCGATTTTTGTGTTCCCTGATCATCTCTGACCAAAATTGCACTGATTGCTGCCTCACTTGTTGCCAAGTGTAAACACAAAGTTTCACCATGAACTGGTGATGACAATCTGCCCGTGTCCTTGGTGCCAAAGCCGAATTCATATGTTGATCCCTTGGAGAATCTTGATGGACCAATGACAAGATCAAGAAGTAAAAGATTGAAGGCTGCTTTGCATTCATTGTTGTCAACATATTGTGGAGACATGGATGATTTTCAAAAAGCTATCACACGGCATTTACATCTCAAGAAGGAGCTATTTGGAATATCTCTTTAATTATAATTTATGATGATATTCCTAATAGTTCTACATTGGAGTTTAAGGAAATTCCGCTTCGAGATTTACACGAGTTAAGCATATTAGTTAGTAATAAGCGTGGGGGTTTGATTGGCTAAGATCCAATCTTCACATTTCAATATCCTTTTATCTTTCAGTTGTGTTCTTGTTTATTTATTTTGGTTCGGTTGTTTTATGCAAACACGGTCCGAAGTTGTGAGTTCTCGTGTGGTCTAGAACATCAAACCTCGATCAATCCGCATCAAATTGGTATCAAAGCCAGATTGTTGCATAAAACTTCTGGCTACATCTTTCTTTTTGTATCTTGTTTCTTCTTTGTGTTTACTGAAAATTTCTCATTGTGTTGTTGCTGTCCGTCTTCGTTTTTTTGTTGCTGTTCTTGCGACGTTCTTGCTGTTGTCTTTTTGTGTGTCTATCTTTCCATTTTGTGTGTGATTCTTGTGCTAAAATCATCTAGGATTGCTTACTGTAGTGTCAAACAAGAAAACGTCCAAAAATTAGGGTTAGGGTTTCAGCTTTTGCTCTAAAAATCTGAACTTTCTTGTTTCTTGTTCGATTCTTTTCAAATTTGTTACAATTGTCTCTATTTTGATTCTATATTCCGTTCCCTTTTCGTCAAGTTTTATTTCGTGTCAAAAAGATAAGTTCTTGTATACTTTCTTGAAGTTCTTTATTTTCTTGAATTTCAACTTGCTTAAATTCAAAATCTAAGTTCATATTCTTGTTCATTTGCTTGAATCTTGAAAGTTTGTCTCTTGTGGCATTGTGAAATTCGAATTGGTTGGTGAAATCTTGATAAATTTCGGTTGCTGAAATTTAAGGTTAAGATAACAAGACAAGACAACCTTAAAACCCTAGGATCTTGTCTTAACAACCTTAAAACCCTAGTTGTTGTTCGAAATTCAAAAAAAAAGGCCGACATTAAAAAAAAAAGCCCAAAGGCAGTTCGGTCCAAATACAAAAAAAAGGTCGGGCAATTCAAAAAAAAATCATGCAGCCCAATTGAACTAAGTGTTCACATTGATCATCTTTTGCATGCATTTCCAGTAGAGTTCGACCGAGTGGAAATAATAAGGGGAAGAAAACCAGTTCGAGTATCAAGGAGTTACATAAGCTTCGTTTTTCTTGTATTCCATTTTAGTGGGTTAATCCCCAAACAAAAGTTTGTTTGTCTAGGGTTTGATGGACTCCCTTCAGCCTCCGGCTGAAGGGTTACCGGCAAAGAAGCCGCCAAACTTTGCTCTGAAGTCCTTTGCACAGATATTCACCGCCACGTCCCAACCTCTGATCGATATTCCACTTACAAGCCACAAGGGGGAGGTTGCGATAAAACTGTCCTCTCAAGAAATAGATCGGCTGGCGATTCCCTTCAAACTTGAGTTAGTTAGGAAGTTTTCACATGGGCGCCCGTCGCTGGAGGAGACGCGAAGGGGATTATTCAAATTGGATTTTAAAGGTGCTCTCGATGTGGGGCTTATCGATTATAGGCATGTGCTGTTACGATTCAACAATGAAGCGGATTTCCGTCATGTTTGGACTTGGGGAATATGGCAGATTGGCAGATTTCCTATGCGGGTTTTTAAATGGTCGCCATCGTTTCAAACTTCCAAGGAGACGTCCGTAGTTCCGGTGTGATTTGCTCTTCCTAACCTCCCACTGCATTTGTTTGACAAGGGTGTACTGTTTTCCATCATGAAGGCGGTCGGTGTACCGTTGTCATTTGATTCGGCCACTCTTAATCCTGCACGACCTAGTGTGGCCCGAGTAAACGTTGAGATTGACCTATTGCGCACTATTCCGTCAAGAGTTTGGATTGAGCATGGTGACGCAGGGGACGGCTTTTGGCAAAGTTTGATTCCGGAGAATCTTCCGGCGTATTGCTCTGAGTGTTTTCATCAGGGCCATTCCAAAGCAGATTGTAATCTTGATCAGCGACAGTCCAAAGTAATAACGCAGCAATGGAAGGAAAAAGGGCCTGCTGATAAATTCTTGGGACCGACAATCCAGCCTGTAAAAGGGAAGGATAAATTGCTGAAGGTGGGTAAAACTGATGGAGGAACAAACATGGTGGTTAAAACAGTAACACGCCCTGAAGTTAGTAATGGATCAGTGGCCAAACATGATATTACGCTGGGGGAAAAAGGGTGGTGCGTGTTCCTCGACTGCTCCTCAAATTCTTCGTCACAATAGTGATGAGGTGGTCAGTGAGGTACCCACTAATGGGAATACAGCGCAGGATTTAGGGGTGTTCCTAGTAATTGAATCCCGGGATACGATGAGTGCTCCTGATATGAATGGCGTGGGGATTAAAGGAAAGGAGAATATTCCTCCTTCCTGCAGCGACTGCTTATCTGTGAAGGCTCCTAATATTCAAGAGGTTAATGATCCGATTGTTAAGGATTGGGCTACTATTTTTCATAAGGTTTCTGGGAATTTTTCCCCTAACATTGTTGGTAAAAAGGATACTTTCAACCTACTTACGAAAACGTTTAGTCGACTTGAGTATAACCCGATTGGTGATGAAAAATTTGATGAAGTTGTAACCCCAAATAAAACCGTCGGTCATGGGGTAAATTTGAATGATGATAATGTTGTTGAGGAAAGGGCCTCGAGTGGTGTAGGTTCCAGTTTGGGGAGGGGAGGTTCTAAGGAACTTAATTCTGAACTCGAAACTGTATGTCAAAATCCTGTAATTCTACCAAACCTTGTACCACAAGCTTTAGTCAATTGTGTCTTGGAGGAGGTGTTGGTTAGTGAGCAAGTTGCTGGAGATGATGTCAACGGGATCATGGGTTTGGCTATGAATGGAGAAGAAGTGCCGACGTCCAAGCTGCAGCCAGCTGTTCGAGTGGAGTTAGACATTGGAACTACCCCGATGGTGGTGTACCCCGTGTCCGGCAGGTTGTTGAACCGGCTGAGACCAAGGCTGCCATCCCTCACATTGCGGCGGGTTTGAACCGTGTACTGGCAGAGGTGGAAGAAGTGGAGGGTAGTGATGATGAGGTGATGGCGAGAGGGGTGGCTGTTAGTGAGCAGGTGGTGGCGGAACAGGCGGCAGCAGTGGTTCACAGAAATTCCAAATTTGGTATGTCTGACCGTGTTCTTCGTTCTATGCTTCGTGCATCTCATACGGATCTGTTGAGGTCAGTTTCCTTATGAATTTTCTATATTGGAATGCCCGAGGTATCAAAAATAATGATACTATCCGTAGGGTTAAAAAAATAAAGAAAGATCGTCATGTGGCGTTTTTATGTATTGCAGAGCCGAAATTACAGCAATCTGATTCTGATTTAACTCGGCGTCTGCTGGGTTTTGATCATGTTGTTGTTAATCAGGAAAATGGGTTGTGGTTGTTTTTCTCTGATAATATTCATTGTTCTGTTGTTGGGCAAGGGGCTCAGCATATTTCGGTGTCAATTTTGTGTGCTGGCTGGATAAAACCGGTGATCATCTCTTGTGTTCATGGTTTATCGTCGGTTGTGGGCCGTGGGGTTTTGTGGAAGGATTTGACAGAGACATTTAGGGATTCCATGGGATGGCTTGTCTGGGGGGATTTTAATGCTATTATCTCTCCATAGGAGAAGAAAGGAGGTCGGGGTTTTCATCATAGGTAGGCGCAGGACTTTTTGCGATTTATTGAGGATAATGAGTTATTGGATGTTAGCTTCGTAGGGTCCCGGTTTACTTGGTGTAATAACTGGCGTCGCCCTCCACATATTTGGAAGCGATTGGATCGGGGTTTAGTTAATGAAGGATGAAATGATCGGTTTGTTTCTGTAATGCAGCATTTGAGCAGAACGGGATCGGATCATGCTCCTTTGTTGCTCACTTTTTCTCCCAGGACTATTGTGGCTCCAAAGCTGTTCCGTTTCCAGAATATTTGGTCTTCTAGGAGGGATTTTTTGGAGGTGATTTCTGAGGCCTGGTCCATGCCTTTGCCTTTTCAGGCTAGGCCATTGGTTCGGTTCTGTAACAAATTATTAGCTGTGAAGAGAGCACTCATTGTCTGGAACCGCACTAAGGTGGGCAACATTTTTGATCGGGTGAGGGTAGCTGAGGAGGATGTTCAGAGAGCGAAAGTGGAGATGGAAAATTCTGATACTCCTGTCTCTCGTGAGGGTTTAAGTCGGGCACAAGTGCTCCTTCAGAGGGCTTTACGGGATGAGGAGTGTTTTTGGCGACAGAAATCTCATGTTAAGTGGTTGGAGTCTGGTGACAAAAATACAAAATTCTTCCAAGCATTGGTGAAAACCAGGAAGTCACGGTCAGGTATTTCTGCAATTCGGGGTCCGAATGGTGATTGGATTCGGGATGAGGCTGGTATTCGTGATGCTGCTGTGGAGTTCTTTGACGATCTCTTGTCAGAGGATTCACTAGCGGTGGATTATTCGCGGTTAGGATGTATTCCTAATGTCCTCAATGTTCAGGATAGAGTTGAATTGGAGGAGGATCCGACCTTGGAGGAAATTCGTATGGCTCTTGATGGTATTGATGAATCTAGTGCTCCTGGATCTGATGGTTTTTCGAGTTGTTTCTTTAAGGCGGCTTGGGAGGTGATAAAAGTGGATCTTTATGATGCTATTTCTGAGTTTTTCTTTGGGGGTGAGTTACCGAGGGGGGTTACGGCGACCCTTTTGGTTTTAATTCCCAAATGTGATAGCCCTCAAAGTTTCTCAGAGTTTCGGCCTATAAGTTTGTGCACGGTGTTGAATAAGATCATCACTAAGATTTTGGCTCATCGGATTCAGAGATTTCTTCCCATGTTAATTTTTGTTCAACAAAGTGCTTTTGTGAAGGGTCGAATGATATCGGATAATGTTTTATTGGCTCAGGAGATAGTGCGATCGTTACCTTCTCGGTCTAATAAAGGTAAGGCTATTTTGAAACTTGATATGATGAAGGCTTATGATCGTGTGTTGTGGGTCTTTTTATGTGGCAATCTCCGTCGATTTGGCTTTGGGGAGAAGTGGATTGACATGGTCTAGAGAAGTATTTCTAACTGTTGGTTTTCGGTCATGGTGAATGGTGGCCCGTATGGTTTTTTCTGTTCAGCACGAGGATTACAATAAGGTGATCCCCTGTCTCCTTCGTTGTTTATTTTAATGGCGGAATTTCTTTCGCGCCGCCTAAACAATCTTTTGGAGGACCCGAATTTCTCTGCTTTTCGTGGTACTAGGTCTTTGATCCCGGTTACACACTTAGCGTACGCGGATGATATATTGATTTTCACGTCGGGTGATCCGAAATCCTTGGTGGCGGTGTGTAAGGTGATTGCAGAGTATGAAGCTATATCGGGACAGAAAGTTAATCCTTTGAAGAGTAATTTTTATGTGGGCACTAGTTCTGCACTTTTAGTTCGGAGAAGGATAGCTCGGATTATTGTTTTTTTTCAGGCAGGTTTTCCTTTCAAATATTTGGGTTGCCCAATTTATATTGGTCGGACGCGTTCGGTTTTTTTCCAACATGTGGTGTTGGCAATTCAAAGGTGGCTCTTGGGTTGGCAACATAAGTTCCTATCTTTTGGGGGTCGTATGGTGATGATCAAGCATGTCCTTGCATCTCTCCATACCCATATTTTAGCTGTGTTACTTCCGCCGAAGGATATTCTTCATCAAGTGTCCCAGTTATGCGCCTGATTTTTTTGGACAGGATCGTGTTGGAACGAAAGCAGCACTGGATTTCATTGACCACATTGTGTCACCCCCATATGGAGGGTGGGGTGGGATTTCGATCTTTTCAGGATATGGCGGATGCTTTTGCTTTCAAGCTTTGGTGGTGTTTTAGGCTGCAGCATTCCCTTTGGGTGCAATACTTGCGTACTAGGTATTGTAGTTTGGAGCATCCTGCGATGGTCTCGTTGTCTCGGAATGCTTCTCATGTTTGGTCGCGAATGATTGCCATTCGGCCTCGGTGTGAACAGTTTATTGGCTGGTTTGTTTGGGATGGTGAAGTGGATGTCTTCCATGATAATTGGCAGAAGCTGGGGGCTCTGTCTCAGTTTGGACAGGGTCTTGGATATACTATGATTCGTGACTTGTGGAGGAATGGCGAATGAGACTTCACCAATGTGGACATTCCTGCCCAGGTGCGGGGCCTGATTGAACAGCTCTCGTTGTCCTCTCAGCGAGCTCATCCTGTGTGGATGTGTAGTTCGTCAGGGGGATTCTCAGTGGCTTCGGCTGTTGAATTGGTAAGGGATAAGCTCCCTCCTTCTTTGTTTTTTAGGATGATATGGCAAAAGGGACTGGCTTCTAAAATTTCATTTCTTATGTTGAGATTGTTTTATGGTCGAGTTCCTTTATCTGCTTGGTTACTGAAAATGAATGTGGCTGGGCCGTTCCCTTGTATGTGCTGTGTGGTTCCTCAAGAAGAGACCTTAGATCACGCCTTTGGAGGGGGGGATTTTGCCTCCCGGGTCTGGGGTTTCTTTGGGGAGGCTGTGGGTATTCGTAGAAGGCCCGCTACTTGGAGGGCGAATTGTTTGTTATGGTGGAGGCTGAAAGGTAATGTGTATTCTCGTATGATTTTTGGGTGGTTGCCGGGTCTGATTTCTTGTCAATTATGGAAGCGGAGGAATTGTGAATTTTTTTAGGGTAATGGGATCTCGTGGGAAAAGGTCTATGACCGGATTTTGCTGGATTTAGCTATGCTGTGGAAAGTTCGGTTCCCTTCTAATGGTCTTCCAGGTTCTTGGTCGCTAGTTCTTGACGTTTTGGATAATTTGCAAGTTCCGTGCTCTGTTTCTAGAGTGATTTGGGTTAGGCCAGTACTGGGTTGTTTAAAATTAAATGTTGATGGCTGCTTTGTTGGTAACCCAGGTCGGGGAGGTGGGGGTTCGATTATTAGAGATGGTAATGGCCTATTGGTTGCTGCTCGGATTTTGGGATTTGAATTTGTCACAAGTTTGGAGGCAGAAACATTAGCTCTATTGGCAGGTCTTGAGCTGTGTGATCTGTTTTGATTTCAGGGGTCCAAGTGGAGTCGGATTCCAAGCTTCTCGTGGATCTTGTAAATAGGGTGGGACAAGTCCCTTGGAAGCTTCGAGAGATCCATGGTAGGGTGCGGCATTTCTCGTGTGTGCATTCTGTTCGTCATGTATTCAGAGAGGCCAACCAACCGGCGGATGAACTGGCTAAGGAAGGGTGTCTTCGCCAGCTTGATTTGGTATTTCAGTCCTTTGGGGACCTTCCTCAAAAGGTTCGTGGGTGCGTTAACATGGATCGGTTAGGGGTTCCTAACTTTAGGACTCGTAGGCATAGAGTATAGTTGTATTTATATTTGTATTCTGTACTCCCTTTTTGGGTTACTTCATGATTTCTTAATAATAATAGGGGTGGCGGCCCGAATTTGATTGCCAAAAAAAAAAAAGTGTTCACATTGTTCCTTTAAAACACCACCAACTTAAAAGCGCCATAACTTTCTCAATTTAACTCCGAATTGAGTGATTCAAGTTGCGTTTTCTTTACCTCTTTGTCTAGTTTTTGTTTCTGATAGATTCTATAGCTAAATCAAATTATATCCTACATGTGTTCTTAAATACTTTTGCTGTTATGTCTTGCTTAAACATTCTTGATTTATCTTGTGTGCGTTTTGTTGTTGAACTAGCTGGTTTAACTTGTTCTACAAATCAACGAACAGGTAGGTCTCTTTTACTTTAGGTGATCCATTATTAAGAGTATAGTGAGAAAAGCTACTATAAATAGTGAGAGTGTACCTACTCACCAAAGTGAGAACCCGTGAGGAGATTACATTATTTTCTTGCTGTTTTTTTCACTAACTTTGCAGGTACAATGGTGGGTGGTGAACAAAAAGCACCACAAGGAGAACAAAAGTTCACTAATAATGTGATCTTCAACATGCTTCAAAAGATGAAAATCCAATTCAATAATTTGGAATCGGCTTCTAAACAAGCTGCCACCAAGAGTTCCACCTCAAGAAGAATTGATTTTCATGAGGCCAAATTTGATGATAAGGATGATGAGGACGTCATCATTGAGTTTTCTAAAAGTGGTAAAAAGTTCGAACTTTCAATTTGTTCTTTCAACCTAATATTATCTACTTTCCATGGCAAAACAGATACCGAAGCATACTTTGATTGGGTACGAGATCTTGATCATCATTTGAGGGAAATAATTATCCAGAAGATAAGAGGTATCGACTAGCCTTTATGCATTTAAAAGATTATGCTAGTTTATGGTGGGATGAAGTCATCAAAAGTAGACTTCAAGATCGAGAAAGACCAATCTGAAGAGAGATGAAAGTCATTTGTGAAAGAAGTATGTTCCTACACATTACAATCGGAAGCCTAATCACAAATTGCACTCTCTTGTGCAAGGGAATAGAACCATAGAGGAATAATACAATGAGATGGAGATACTTATGATCGAAGCTAATGTTGAAGAAAGTTCTGATTCTACTATTGAAAGGTTTATTCGAGGTATGAATTCTGAATTAGCATACCATGTTGATCTTCAAAGTTATGTTGATATTTAGGAGTTGGTTCACAAAGCTATTAAAATCGAGAGGCACATGAAAGGAAAGGGTCGGTTTACACAACCACAACCACCTTGGAGGAGAGATTTCAAAGCCAATACTAGTCAAACTACACCGCCACCAAGACCAAGGAAATTCACGCCAAGTCAGCCCCAAACCACACCGTCTGTTAGATCCCAAAATTTTTAAATAATAGTATCTTTTGATTATTTTATGCTTAGCATGTGGAAATTAAAGTTTTATAGCTTGCACTAAATTTTGAGGATTTAATTGGTGACTTTAATTAAAGTTTTATGGCTTGCACTAAATTTTGAGGATTTAATTGGTAACTTTAGAAAGTTATAAGGGGATTAACCATATTAAATGTTAGGTGTTAATGGGTATTTATAAAAAGTTATGGACTTATTTCTAAACTAGAAAAGTTATTATTTAAAAAAAATAGGTGATCTACGTGTAAGCTTACATGTAATCACCACCAAATAATTTGTGGCAACCGGATGTAACCTTATATAACTTTGAAAGGTAACAAGAAAAGATGAAAAGGAACAACCGAGAGAGAGAAAGAGAGAGCGGAGCAGGAAAGAAAAGGGAAAAGGGAAGAAGAAGAAGGGGGAAAAGAAAAAGGAAAAAAAATGAGAAAAACGGGAAAAGAAAACAGAGTAGAAGAAGAAATAGAAGAGGAAGAAAGGAGGACTCTACAAACCCACTTTGCTTGATTTGAAGGAATTTTGGGAAAATAGCAGGTGGGGAAACATCTGGTAAATGTTGTTTTGTAGAGTTATGGTCTCAAAGGTCATTTTTTTTTCCCCTTGTTGGTATATAAATACAAATATGGCCTGTGATACAGTTGTGTAGCAACATAGAATTCATGATCTAAAGAAAAATTATCTTTCTCCCTCTTTGATATTTGTTGTTTGCAATGAATTGAATTGTAAGAATTTCATGGTTGGAATGGTTTGATAAAATCTTTTTATGGTTTTGTGGTAGTTTAGATAAGCTGAAGATTGAATTTGGGAAATGGGTTCATACTAGTAACCTTGCTTGTGGGATTTTGAGTTTGTTTAGAAAAAAACAATTTAGTCCTTTGTAAGGGAGGGTTAGCAAGAGTGTTTTAATCACTCTGTAATATTGGAAGCTGAGGCGGTAAGGAAAACGGAAAAAAAATTGACGAAGCTGGACTAATCTAATCTGATTTGAACATTCAAAACATTATGTGACGATAAAGTGGGTTTAATACTGTTTGGGGAATTAATTGATGGGATGTGGTTAATAAGAAATGGGGTTTGTAGGGTGTAAGGTGGAGTGGACCTTTAAGAATGGGCTTCAAAGCATTACCAATCTGGGGTTTCAGTCCATCAAGGTTGAGCTTCAAAGCATTACCAATCTGGGCTTCAGTCCATCAAGGTTGAGTAATGGTTGTGATTTAATTAAATGATTGTGGATAATAGGAATGTAGTTAGTGTTTAGTGGGGTGTGGACCTTTTAATGATGGGCTTCAGGACATTACCGACTTGGGCTTCAGTCCATCAAGAATTGGTAATGGATGTGATTTAATTAAATGGATGTGAATACTAGGAAATGGGATTTTATAGTTTAAAATGAAGTGGACCTTTTAACAGCGGGCCTCAGTGCATTATCATACTGGGCTATAGGCATAAATAGAATTAATACACAAATAGATTTAATGGGACTTGGTGTTGTTATTTCATTATAAGTCTTAAACTTTAAAATTAATGCTTTATTCTAAAGCTATTGCCAACCTTAAGGGAAAAAAACTACGTTACCTCACTTATGTAAAACAATTCTTGTTTAATACCGACGATGATATTCATAATAATAATGATACTCGTATAATTATAAGGGAAAAAAATAAAATAAAAATGGTAGTGATAATGATAATAAGTTAGTTGTTTTGATGCCAATAATTATAAAAGAAAAGCATAATCATTTACTTGTACCTCTGTAAATGTATAGGCATCTTGTTTGATTACCCCTGTTATTTGTTAGTAAAGATTGGACTATTTGGAAATGTGGAAATATTTGGGCCCCATCATATGTAGCTTATTGGCATTCGAGACGGCAAGGGCCGACGACTATCCTAAGTTTACTATGACACCAACCCCACTTTGGTCGAGTTAAGGAGATTTTAACTCCATCAAAGTGGGTACTGACTGACTGGTGACATATCTGGATGTCACACTGTTACCTATGCGGTAACTACTGACTGTGGTGGATAAGGTAGCTTCAACAGTGGTATGAATATTCCACTTACTGTAAGGTGATATAAAGCTGGTACTGGTCTGGTAAGTATTACTGCTTGATATATATGTGATACTGGTAATATTTGTGCATATTCCATTCGGAATGCTTCTGTTACATGTGACTGACTGACCGGCTTATTAAATTGTTATATTAAATTGTGAAAATAATTGTGGAATTTTCTTACTTTTTGCACCACGTGATCATATTGCCTCCCCACTGAGCATTATAGCTCACCCCATTTTCCTGAAAACCCTTATTTTAGAGGACTCGGAGGAATTTGGAAGGGAGGAGCCAATTTAGCAAGTTTGTATAAAGGTGGAGCCACGGAGCCTGTTGGATAGATTTTGGGAGGTTAGCGTATATTGTGAGATAAAAAGTGGGCTTGTATATTAAAGTATGTATGTAATTTTGTCAGGGATTGTATGAAAGGTTTTTAAGGTATTATACTATGGATACTCTGATACTGTATATGTAAATAATAGTTTGATGTTGTATATACAGACGCGTGTTGGTGTTTAATCTAAGAACAAGAATGTGCGTGACTATTGTGGTATTAGTGTTTAAAAAAAATCTTACGGATATCCTGACTTCAGTTATTATTTTGATATGGAGGATGGACTATATCTTGGTGTAATGCACAGGTTTGATGGTCCAACTAGCCCAGAATAAGGGGTGGGTTGGGTCGTCACAGGTGGTATCAGAGACTATAGCATACTAAGTAGTGTGACTTTTGTGGATTGTTTAGTGGACTGTAAGAATTTTAATCTGTCATCTTATGATATTGTTAAGACAAAATATACTGATATAGAATATTGATGTGTTGTAGGATGGCTGATGATCGACGAGAGATCTGGTATTAGGACGGCCAGGTATAATCCTCGTTTGATAGAGGCACCCGGACGTGAGTGTAGCTGTGGACGCTCATACCCTGACTTTGTTGTGCCTAATATTGGAATTGGTTAGTTAAGCTTGAAGTTCAATTCGAAATTGACTTCTTGCTAGGGTTTTCTTTGTTTCCTTTTTGTAGCCTATTTAAGGCATACTTTTAACATGATTTTAATGAAGAAGAATAATTCAGTTTTTGCTAAACTTTTAGCAAGTCGTTGCTATCCTTTGAAGCTCAATCGATTTCAATTGGCCTTCAAAACAAATCCGCAAGCCTTTAGTTACGACCTTTAGGTGACTGTTCTTGATTTCAAGAACGAGCCAAACCGATTTGTTTAACTTCAAGATTTACACGAGTTAAACATATTAGTTTGTAATAAGCGTGGGGGTTTGATTGACTAATATCCAATCATCACATTTCAATATCCTTTTATCTTTCTGATGTTTTCTTGTTTACTTATTTTGGTTTGGTTGTTTTATGCTAACACGGTCCAAAGTTGTGAGTTCTCGTGTGGTCTAGGACATCAAGCCTCGATCAATCCGCGTCAACTGGAGTAGACAACACCTATAGTTTCGTCAGATATGTCTTCAGCTCATCAAATGCCTTATCACAACTCTCATTCCATTCGAAGGCTTTTGCCTTTTTTAACACTTTAAAGAATGGAAGACTGCGATCAGCCGATCTCGACAAAAAATAATTTAGAGCAGCTAAACGATCTGTGTGCCTCTGAACTTTGTTTAAGCTTTAACGTGGTTTCATGTCAAAAATAGCTTTAACTTTCTCTGTATTTGCTGCAATCCCTTGGTTTTTTTTAACCATATGACCAAGGAATTTCCCTGATCCAACTCCAAATGTGCACTTTTTTAGGTTTAACTTCAGACCTGTTTCTCGCAGTTTTTCCAAAGTTTCTTTCACGTCGTCTAGAAAAATCTCTATCCTCTTGATTTTAACGAGCATGTCATCAACATATCTTTCCATGTTTCTACCAATTTGACCAGAAAAATTTTTATCCACTAACCTTTGATAAGTAGCTCCGGTGTTCTTCAATTAGAATGGCATTTTTGTGTAACAATATACACCATTTTCAGTTATGAAATCTGTTTTTTCCGCATCATCTTCATCCATTAGAATCTGATGATACCCTTCATAGGCGTCCATAAAGCATAAGACCTCAAAACCGGAGGTGGCATCTACTTTCTGATCGATTACTGGTAAAGGGTAGCAATCTTTTGGACATGCCTTGTTCAAATTTGTGTAATCAACACACATTCTCAAGGATTTGTCTGGTTTCGGAACCATGACAAGACTTGCAAGTTAGGTCGGATAGAACCTCTCTGATTATCTTTGCTTGTAACAACTTGTCAACTTCCTCAGATATGGCTTGATTTCGATCTGGCGCATACTTCCTTTTATTTTGTCTAACTACCTGAGCAGACTTATCAATGTTCAACTTATGAACCATCAGATCGGCAAGTACTCCTTTCATGTCATCTGGACTCCAAGCGAAAATATCTTTGAACTCTGATAAGAGATTTATCAATGATCTTTTTATTTCTATTGGTAACGATGAACCGATGAGAACTATCTTATCTGCTTAAACTTTGTCTAAAGAAATAGCTTCTACCTCTTATGTTAACACAATAGGTTCAGCTCGATTTTCTGTGCCGACGTAGTTAAAATTTACCACCTGCTTGTTTTTGTTTCCTTTCAAAGCAATCGTATGACACTCTCTTGCCATCTTTTGATCACCTCATATTGTAACAACTCCTGCCTTTGTTGGAAATTTCATAACAACTCTTGCTTAATCTTTAATTGCACCATGGCAGGTCGTCCTAGAATAACATTATATGGAGACGTGACATGAAGGACAGTAAACTCATCATAGATGAGTCTTTCTTTGGGATATCTCCCAATGTTACTAACAGGTTTATCGTTTCGATTGACATCGATGTTTCCCCTAAAAAGCCAATAAGGTGTGAATGACAAGCTTTCAGCTATTTTTTGTCAATACCCATTTTTTGGCAAGTTTCATAATAGAGAATATCGGTCGAACTGTCGTCGTCTACATATACTCTATGAACTTCCTTGTTAGCAATGATTGCTTTAATTAGCAACGCATCGGCATGTGAAAATCTAGTCGGTACCACATCTTCTTTCTGAAAAAGTGATAGTAAATGTTGCTTTGAACCGTTTATGAACTAGTTTTTGTTTGGGAAATCCTCTGTTCTTGGATTTTTTGGAGGCCATTGATTCCCCATCGTAGGCCTTTCGATAATGGTTTAAATCACACCTGTGATATTCTTATCTGCATAGGGGTTTCTGTCATTACCATTATCTTTTCTCATTTTTCCATCAGGATGATCTGGATCTTTCTTATCTTTAGATTAGTTTGAAGAAACTCCAACATGGATGAACTCTTTTAGGTGGTCGTTCTAGATCAGTTCTTCTATATACTTTCTGAGATCCTTGCAATGCTCAGTGTCATGACCATGTTGATTATGAAATTTGCAAAAGAACTTCTTACTCCTTTTGTTATCTGAACCTGTCATTCGTTGTAGATATCTCACCATTCCTCTGTTCTCCAGGATGGCGAGTACTTCAATTCGCATCTTATTCAAGAAAGTGTAATTCTTGTCTTCGCCAATTGTAGACTCATTGTACAACACTTTATCGAATTTTTGTTTTCAATTTCCACTATCGGATGTTTTGGCTTTTTCTTCTTTCTTCTTTTCATGTCCTTTGTCATTATCGTGCTTTTGCTTATCTGTGTCTTTACCTTTTGCAAATTTTCGAGCTCGCTTCATCATGTCTTCAACACTGACAAACTCTTTATACAACCTTCTTGGTCGTAAGCCATTCATAAAAGCTCTAATCACAACTTTATCCGATCTGTGTCCTAATTCTAAACTTTCATTTAAAAATATGTCCACATATTGAGTTAATGACTCTAAGTCCCCCTTGTTTCACATTAAGTAACTCAACACTAGTTTTTACAAAATTTTCTCGCTGCACAAATCTACTTTTAAAGCTGATGAGTTGTCATCGAAGTCATGAAAAATTTTGGGCTTTAAATTTTTATACAATAACCGTGCAGTTCCCATCATCGTTATGCCAAAACATTTGCATAGGATTTGATCTGGATAATTATAAATCCTCATGCTCTCCGCATAATGATGCAAATGTTCTGAGGGATCCGTTTCTCCATTATAAAGCAGCAAATGTGGCATTTTGAAGCGATGTGGAAGAGGATAATTTGCTACATCATCTACGAATGGAGTAGCTACCTCTGAAGTGCATTTACGTTTTTGTCGTTCATGCACAAAAGACTCATCAACATAGCATTCAGGTATAACATCTCCCACATTTGTGGACTCCAACTCCCTTGGACACTTTAGACCACAATCAACACTTGCATTCATATTAAAAAAATTTTCCTCAAGAGTTGGTGTTTCAGTAATGAGAGATATACCTTTTGAGTGGCCTTGAGCATTTTGAACTGGTGTCTCAAGTTCCCACAAGTTGCTCATTGAGGCACTCATGTGATCAAGTCGCTGTTGTGGCTTTGGAGCCTTCCCTTTCTTTTGAGCCAGCCTTGTTTTCACTCTATCAGCCTTGTTCAAAATTTGAGACAACATGTCTTCCCTTCTTCGTTCTTTTTCTTGATAAGACCCATTACCTTGCTGTTGGTTATGCCATGGCTCATAATATCTCGGTGTGGAGAAGTTTTCAAATATTCTAGGCGTTGGTCGTGTATCATCCATCCAATATGATGGGTAATCATAGTAGGGCTCTGCAAAGTCCCCAAACCACCTGAACATATTTGGTCTCTTTGTGGTGTGCACAATTCAATTTTTTTGTGAATTTTCAAATCTCCACCTGCACTCACCACAAGCTGAACACAAGAGACTTGAACACAAAACAACACATCATCATAAAAATAGAGTCACAAAAATCAAAATCAAAAGAACGCAGCAAATCAACAAAAATTAAACAAGAAATACTGACTCAACAAAGAAAAACCAAAAACTCAATACTATCACAAATCAATTCTGACACTTTGCCTCTCCCCGGCAACGGCGCCAAAAATTGTTCAAGGGTTGTCGCTACCCTTGCAATTTTACCCAAACTCAACAATAAATGCAGCAGTGATGAGTGGGATCGTCTCCACAGGGAGAGAGTTGTAATCAAGTATTGAATAATGATAGCAAGTATGAACAATTAAAAAGGCACTAAATAATACTCAAATGAATGAAAATGCAGGAATGTTGGAACGGGAGATAACTCAATAAAACGGGAGGTGTTGCCTTGAGGGTGGAACAACTAGTATGGATTTTTCTCTTGTTATCCCTGACTTGTGTGAACAAGTGTGAGGGGACTTCTCTGCTTGTGAGCAGGGATTCGATCAACTTGTCAATTCTCTCAAACCCATTTCACAATACTGCTCTAACTTCCTTTGTCAGGGCAAGTTATAGGTACGAGTGAGACTCCCCCAGATCCCGACTCTCCTACTGTGAGCCTCGATTACTTGGATATACTCCCTTGTCAGGGCAGTCATCCCAGATGTGATCTCAATCCACAATACGAGAATACTCTTAGTCCTTTCCTATAGTGACAGTAGTGAGCCTCGATTACTTGGATATACTCCTTGTCAGGGCAGTCATCCCAGATGTAATCTAAACTCACCGTACAGAAACGCTCATTGCCCTTTTCTAAATCATGAAATGTACAGGACTAAGACTCACACAAGCATGTTCATAATCAATACAAGTTGGGATTGATTTCCTTAGGCAAGTTCACAACAAGATCAGTGGTCACCGCAGATTTAATATGAAGTTAATCTAATGCAAAACATCAAACACAACAAGTACAGAATAATGAACATAAATAACACGGATAGAATCCTAAATCAAATGTCTCAAACAAGATTAAATCCATACATGTAACCCCTCAAGGCAACACTCTATGTCTAGCCGATCATATTGATCGGCCCAGAAACTACGATTATAAAGGGGTGAATCAGGATCATGTCACTCTGTTTCCCTTCCCCCTCTCTCAATCGTACTCTCTGGTTTCTCTCAAACCCTAGACTTTGCTCCCCCAAAGTCTCTCTCTCCTCTGATCCCCAATAGAATGAGATCTCTAAAGTCCCGCATCTCGTTCTCTTTCTTTTTTAGCTCCTTTAATACTTTCTCCTTGCTGGGCTGGCTTGGTGACTTTCCTGGAAATTTCCATCTTTTCCGGAAGAGCTGCCACGTGTCTGTGAATAAGTTAGCAAAGGTAAAGTGAGGCCACGTAGTTCACTCAAGACTTAGTCATTAAGGAATTTCAATGCATTTCTTTAAATACTTGGTGCTCAACAGTGGACGTGCGTGAGTGCCTGGTAATGTGCGCAAAGTATGTGCAGGAGCACGAGTGCGGTGAGGTGTATGCAAAACTAATCGTGCAAGTGTGCAAGTGAAAACGTGTAAGTGAGTGTGTGCGTGAGGGTGGGCGGGGGAGCTAGGCGCCCGCCGTGCATGTGTTTGTGCTCGCCCGCACCGTGTGTACGAGGTGAGGGGCGGGCGCGCTAGGCGCCCGCCCGTGTGTGCGTGTGTGAGAGGGGGACGGGCGCGCTAGGCGCCCGCCCCGTGTGTGTGTGTGTGATGTGTGTGTGTGTTGTGAGTTGTGTGTAGTTTGTGCGAGATGTGAGTGACTTGTGAGTTGTGCACAACTTGTGAGGCTAAGGTGGGGTGTGTGCATATTTTCCATAATCGCAAAAAAGTCACAACAAATTCTCCACACTTAGCCATTTTATCGAATCTAAGTTCATGAACAATAATATGCACAAGCCATTCACAAAGTATTCCCTTTACTCAATTTCTATAAAATAAGGATGAGTATGTAAGATAAATAAGTCGGTACAACTCCAACTTATCAAAAGATAGAGAGAGAAGAGAGAGGAGGGGACAAGGAAATACGAACAGAGAAGATAAAGGAGTGAAGGCGGGGAGAGAGAAAGATAAAAGAGAGAGAAGGGAGGAAAGAAGAGAAAGATGAGAGAATTTCTTGCCCTAATTTATTTGAAAAGACATAAAACCCCATTCATTTAAAGGTTTTAATAAAGATAATAGAGTTAATCAACAGAATGACCTAAAGTTATATGTTTACAGAGTTTGATGACCTTTTTGGACATCTTAATAGTTGAGCGATGACAGGTATGTCGCGTACTTGCACAATTTAACCCTACTCACTAATGTAGATGTGATGAGAGGGATCGTATCCTCAGGGAAGGTAATGGCTCAAGAATTTGAAATGTTTCTCAAGAATGTAACAAAAGTTTCACAGTATCAACTCAGTAAAGTAAAAGCAGTACTCGACACTCAAAACCGAAGGTAACTTGCAAGAATAACAAATGAGATTCACAGGAATTCAAGCAGATGTCCTAGAGTTTCTGAATGAGACTACTGAGAGTTCAAACCGGTTACTATGCAATTGACCTCATGAAATACTAATTAGGAAGAGATCTTTGTTGCCTAGGAGTCTAGCTAACACTTAGCATGACGACTACAGTGTTTTCTATTCCCCTTAACACTCCACTTTTCCTATTTCGAGGACTAAGTGAAATGAAATCAAACCGCAACATCTCAACATCATGTTTCTAGCTATTAATTTTGCAATTTCTCAAGTATCCTATGGCGAGGCCTAACTTGAGTGTCTTCAGTTAAGCTAGCTTCATGAAGTCTTCTTTATCTAATTATAAAGATTCAACGATCTTCGATTAGCATGTCGACCACATCTCGGATCGTGTACAAGAACAAACAGGTAAGGAACTCCAGATCGTTCATAATGTATATTATTTACACTATTTTCACTATTAAAGTTGTTTCACACCTTGAACTGGCATGGCGACCTCAAACAAAGTGTAATTCAATCAAACACAAGTGAATATGCATAAAACTTCTCGTATTTTAACAATTCAGTACAAGTATGAACAATCCTTTAAAGATTAGGTCAATTGCTTAGCTTCTTCCGATTCAAATTCACAGTAATGCGATCATAACCCTAGGACATCACCAATTTAGCCAGATAACTCCATATTCAACTCGTAAGCATTAAATTCCAACATTAAACAATTGAATTCCATAAAATTGAGAAATTTCACCAATTGAAGTGTAGAGGAAGGTCCAATGTTGCTTCGATTGAGCTCAATATGTAATCTCCAGTACAAATTCGCGATCAGAATTCAGTTTGGAGAAGAAACTCTAGAGAGAGAAAAATAGATCTAGAGAGAGAAAACTGAGAGATAAGAACTCCCGCTCCCAATTCAAAAGAAGGTTATGAAATCTAGAATATTCGTCCAATTCTGTTAACTAATCCTCTATATATAGAGGATATAAAAAAACGTAACAAATACGTAAACGTAAAATGACTAAACTATTACAGAAATGCCACTATACATAATCCACAAAGTCCATCTTAGAACCGATCATAAGACAGATCACGCCTTGAGCCTTCGCAACCCGCGCCTTCACCAGCCTTCCAGCGCCCTTGGGCCTCCAGCTTCCACGTCTTCAGCATCAACTGCACGCTTCTGGCCTTCCTTGATCACGCCTTCCACCATCCTGCATACACAAGGGAAAACCATCACCATACTTTGCCATTATTTTCCCGAAACCAGAATGTAAAGGGCGAGGTATTGCGGCGAGACCTCGCCTCTTTGTGCGTTTGTAGGGCGAGACCTCGCCGCGAGGTCTCGTCGTGTAACCCTTTGTGTGGCGAGACCTCGCGGCGAGGTCTCGCTGTGCAACATGGTGAATGGCGAGGTCTCGTGGCGAGACCTCGCCGTGCAAATGTGCGTGTGGTGATTGAGTTCGTGAGCATTGAATGAACAAATGGTGCGCGTGTGTTGATGATTGAGTTCACGTTAGGCTCTCGCACATCACGCACACTTCGCCGCATGAACATGCGGCGAAGTCCTACACACTCCATGCGACGAGTGGTGCGAGGTGTGTGCGAGATTGTTGTGCGGCAAGGTGACCTAGCTGCACAAGTGTGTGCGAGTGATGTTGTGAGAGTAGTGCATGTCGTGCTAGAGTGTGTTGGTATGAATGCTGCGAGAGGTGAGTGCTTGTGTGTAGTGAGTGCAAATGCAAAACTCTAATTTGGCTAAGTATTTATTTCAGCACAAGACCCTACTTCCATGCCAAATATATGTGCCCTAACTCCCAAATTAGACTTGATGGTCAACATAGAAGTTTTAGACCTATCTTTTGGATTTCCATTGGATCAAGAATTACTGAAATTAGAGGTCTATAGCTCGAGTTATTGTCATTTTACCAAACTGTGGCAGGAATATGAAACCCTAAAAAATCTAATCCAAGCACAACAAAGAATCTCTTATTTCTCATGTATGCATACAGAATGTGAAGAAAGTTAAATCATGACAATTAAAGTTCACACAAAGAGCTTTCCATAGCTACCAAAATTGCACCATTCGGATAATAACTGAAAATGTTATACACAAAACAAGTTGAATATCAAAACTGCCAAAAACCCTAATTTGGCCGAATATGCATTTTAAGTCCCTTAATTCTCAACCTAGACACATATCTCCTCATTTACCATCATTTTTACCCTTTTTGCACCATTTAAACATTATCAAATGTCACACCACATATATGCATAAAACCACATAAATCACCACATGTTTGCATCATTCACAAGACAAAAGCCAAGAGATTTAGCACAAAATAGTTGGTACAAAACCAACTCATCAATTTCCCCCACAATTGAGCTTTTTCTTGTCCTCATGCAAACTCACACTCACAACCAGTTAGCACTAGACTCAGCTCCTCTGTTAACTTGTTCTCATTTGAGTTCATCAAAACAAAATTTTCATGCATAAAACTCATAACAAATCTGCAACTCCTACCCATCAAATTTCAGCACAAGTTAACAACCAAGGCATGATGAATAAAAACCAAAATGTCATGCGTGCAAGTGTGTGCTGAGAAACTCTGATTCATCCACTCTTTATGCATGCATCATTTCTTTTGTTCCAAAACATCTCTTCGCATAAACAATCTCCATGTCCACACACAAGAACTCAAAATCACACAAGATCAATGGTCGCACATTGGTGCTTCTCTTAATTGATTTCATATCTCTTTTTCTTTTGCACTTTATTGTTTTTGCTTTTTACACACATTGGTGTGCATGCCTGGGTATTTTGGCTTCTTTTTCCCTTTAGCTGCCTGGGTTTTATGGCTATTTTTTTTCAATTATACTTGCCAAGGGTATTTCGGATTTTCATTCCCAATTGCCAAAGGCTTTTTCTCCATATCCTTTCTTGTGTAACCACTAGTTCCTGAATGTCTCTAAAGGACTATGTATGCTAGAGCATCCAAAACAATCGAAGTAATGCATAACAACAAGAACAAATTGAAACAGTTTCCTCCTATATCCAAGAACGTATTTTGCATGGCATATCTATCTTACTTCAACATGATGCCTTGATTAACTAAATGTACCAATTTCATCAAGATTGGAATCAAAGACAACAAAACAATATTCACATGCAAAAATGAAAATAGAACTTGATGAACTACAAATTTCGAACAAAGATTTCCAAAGGAGCCAAAGCCTAGTACAAAGAGTTCTAGACCTTACAACAACTTTCACCACTACTAAACTTTTAATTCAACTCACATTTACTAAACTCCCGGCCACCACACTAGTAATATAGTACTACACTAATTATTCAAATTCAACTTCTAAAGAAAAACATCAAACAACTTTCAAAAAGCTTCACCCCAGCACCAACACCAACAAGAACAACCAACATCAGCAACTTCCCGCACTATAACTTCTTAGATAAACACGAAGAAACCAAATTCCAACAATTTCATGGCATCACTCGATCATGCTTCAAAACAAGAAAACACCATCTTTACAATATCTACTCAAAATCCCTTCAAAGAAAGACTTCATACTTTAACAAGTCATCATCATGCTTCAAGACACGTACCAGCCGCTTCAACTCAAGACACCACTTCTCAGCAGAGCATCACAACAGATCAAGATCACTTCCACATGCAAATTCCCTTATTAGCTATACAAAGCACCCACATGCTGTAAAAAAAATTTATACCCCCCATTTTCAACAACTAGCAACAGACAAAGCATCAAACAATCACAGCAACAGAATACACAACTTCCACGCCCCCATACTTGAAATAGACATTGCCCTTAATGTAAAAGTCTAAGAAGGAGGGGCTCCCTGGGAAGATGATAATGGAGACGAGGAAGAATGAGATGCAAATGCAGCTGCCGTTGAAAAGGATTGTCCACCCAAAGAGGATGCTTATGCAAATGAAGGAACACCAAATGGCTGGGCCACATAATGAAAAGGACCATGCACCCGTCCTTCAAGAGGTTGGCCAGTTGCTATCAATGGAAACCTCACTGCCGGCATGAGCTCAGGGGTTCGGGACAATCTCTGGAGTTGGAGGCAATAAAGGGATTCTTCCAAGTGTAGGCAATGATGGAAGGGAAGGCATTTTTGGCATCCCCGCTGGTAGCTCATGAATAGCGCCACTAACAACATTTATTGAGAGATTTGGAATACGATATCCAGCGAATTGCTTAGATGTTGGCGTTGGTTTTGGGGGTCTAGTATCACTATGATAATAAACTGCTATCTTGTTACATTTATCCAAAGCTAGCTGTATGATCATTTGTCGATGGTAAAGTACTTCAAACTGTTGTCGTGCTACTGAGGCCATATCATCCAGTTTATGGTCCATATTTGAAGCATGTGTTGACCACTCATGTTGCATATTATCCATGCCTTCATGCATCTGTTCCCACCTCTCCTCCGTGTTCGAGAAATGCTGATCAACATATTGTTGGAAATCCTGAAACCGGTTCTCCAGAGAATGTTGGAACTCCTGTATTGTTCCTTGCAAAGCACTAAAATCATACACTTGTGGTTCTTCTTCCGCCTCAGAAGGTGAAGGGCCAGATTTGCTCTTAGATTTCTTAGTTCCAGCTTTCTTTGCTTTTCTCATCTCCTTCTCCAGTGCCTGGTTATTTAATGTACAATTGTGTTCCAATAGGCCCTGGATTCCTTCGCCACTCCCCAGCCTCGGTGTCCACTCCCTGAACCATGCAAATCTCCTCAAGCAATACAGGAAAATACAAAGCTGCACTATCCATTTCAATCCCAGATTGTATAATAGAAAGAATTTTCCTCACCATATCAATTGGTTTCCTCCCTCGGATAGCCGATATCAAATGCAACCTGTTGCGAAGCACCTCAGTGGCTTGTGAACTGGGCATCAACTGAGACAATACAAACATGAGCCATATTTTAACATCGCTTCGTAGCCACTCTCCTCGGATATGTTTACGCTCACCACTTGCATTCAACTCCCATTTAGCTCCTGGTAGAGCAAGTTCTTCTGATAATGCGAAGTCGTAGTCATCATCGTTCTCCGAAATCGGCAAAGGGTCGTGAGAGAAATTGGGTGTTCCAAGATGATTTTTGATTATTTTACTCGTAATTTGCACCCACTTCACTCGCGCAAAAAATGCCCCATTTTTATTCGGAAATTTTGCATTGGCATAAAATTCTCGTGCAAGACTTGCATTGCAAAACGCTGAAGAACTAGTGAGCTTCTTATCAAAGCAATGAAATTCCATCAATTCCGCAAATGGTCCACTTCCAACTATAAACGCTCTCTCCAAATGAAGTTTTTTCATACCAATTCCATCCTCCCATCGTTTCTTATCCAATTTGTCTAAAAACATTGAAGGTTCACTATCTTAACTGGATGACCCTTTCCTCTTCTTTGAAGTTTGAGCTTGCATGGTATACTGAGGGGGATCCTCAAAGAGTGGCAGATCTTCATCAAGACAGTAATCTGAGTCGGAATCGACGAGTGGTGTTTTCTGCTTCTTTTCTTTTCCTTTTCGTGAAGTTGAAGCCTTGTTGGAAGTGGAGTTTTTTTTGCTGCCATTCTGTGAAGATCAACCACAACAAAGAAACAAATCAGTCTTGTACACTTGACTTGCACACTTGACAAACAATCTTTAAAGTTCAAAACAAAAGTCAAGACTCATTTCCCAAACAACTTCAGTAAGAATGTATATTGAAATTCTTCCATTGCCTCAAACAATTATGAACATGAAAAACATTCCAATCACACAATGTAAAGTTCATATCATACAACTCGCATATCCCCATTCACAAACTTTGCATTTCCACAACACATTTCACCTTTTCCAATTCCACACTTCCAAAACTATAACATGTCAAACAAGCTAATCCCCACAAAAAATGCAAAACCTCGCATGTATAAAGTCATAACTTGGATAACTCCAAGTGCTGGATAAAAACATGTAAACAAGACATATCCAAGTAGCAATCTCATCATTACCGAAATGCATACAAGCAAAATGTTAGCAATTTTCAGCTTTGACGCCTCATGAAAATGGTCCATAAACATAATGAAACAATTCAAATTGGTCAAGACTTGCTACTGCAAATTTGTCAAACACAACCTTAGCTGAATTAAGGGACAAGAATTACACCATTCAGACCAAAATTAAGCAAGTTATGGCCAAAAAACCGAGGCAATCCAAATAGGTCAAATCCAGAAATTTCAGATTACAACATAAACATGTATTCAGCCTTTACTCTGATATAAGACTACTTTCTAATCAAAACTGGCAAAAGTGCCCAACATGAAAATTGTAGTTCTATCTCTTAGCTAAATACTCCAATTAGAATCACCTTATTTGGACCAGAATTGAGAAATTTATGTTCGAAATACCGAATGGTGACAAACTGGGCAGATTCAAGGATTTCACATTCTGATTTCAGCATGAACTTCACATTCTAAGCCAATTTAGTCTATTTTCTAGTCACAACTAACAAAAGTGTCCAACATAAACATTGAAAATTATCATGTTAGCTAAATTCCGGAACTGGAATCATGCATTTGCAACATCCCAAACTCAAGTTATGCTCAAAACACATAAACATGGCAAAGCTGGAACAATTGAAAATTAAAATTTAAACCGTTCCACCCCCACACTTCTCATATATTTGTTCCCTTGGCTAATCAACATGATAACTTGCATGCTCATCATTTCCATTATCGTAGCATCAACATCATCAATTCCATGCTCTTAAATTCTTCACTTGAACATTTCACACAACATTAAAAGTCACAAATGTTAAAGAGAAATGAGACATACCTTGGTGGAGAGCTAGAACTTAGTCTTGAAAGAAAATGGAATTGAGAAGTTCAATGTAAGCACTTTGCCTTACTACCACCGCACTTGTGATTCCTACTTGTGATGTCTTGCAATAGCAAGCAAAAGAAACTCATTGCACTTATAGAACACAAGGAGGGGAAATCATTCAACAAGAAAATTAATGTGCCCACCAACACTAGCAAACATTTTGTCATTCAAAAGTGGGACCCATTCATTCCAAGACATGTGACTTCTCAGCTTTTCATTGACAGTAGTGCATTCATTCCTCAGAAAACAACAACAACAACACTATTGCATGAATTCACTTCGGTCAACTCAACATGCAAACATGCTATCATCAATCATGAAAACAAGACAAAACTAAATGATATGAAATCGAGATCATATGTCAAGTCCAAGGAATCCAAAGTACTCAATCCAGTTGTAAAAGACGAGTCTTTCATTTGGAGACCTGGAATTGAAAAACTGGCGTGGACAGCAAGCCACATCGCGACGTGGAGAGGATCCGACGTCGCGACGTCCACACACGTCGCGACGTCCATAGTTGCACGTCGCGACGTCCGTCAGCATTATGGTTTTTATTTTTACGTTTTGTTCCCCGACGTCGCGACGTCGGGCTATCCCCACGTCGCGACGTGCGGGAATATTTGGCGTTAATTAATTTCTGTTTTTTTGGTAATTTAGGATTTAAGTTATTTTTGAGTTTCCTTTTATGAATAAATCGTCTAGGGTTTGTTCTAGGCTTATAAATAGGTCTTTTATTCAGTTGTAATGGGGAGGAAGAAATTTGATTTGAGAAATAAAATAGCGATTGTTTTATCTTTGTGAATTTGATTTCCTACGAAGGGTTTTCAAACTAACAAATCTGAGAATTGATTAGTTTGCGCGAAGCGGCTTTATCAATTGGCGTGTAAATTCCAATCTACTTGTTAGATTGTTCTTGTTCATTGGTTTTATTTGAAGGTCCTGCAATTGCTTCCGTGACATACAAGCCGGGGTTTGGAGCGAATCGATCCGGGTTTCATATCAAGTGGTATCAGAGAACAGTTCTTCGAACAAAAATCAAGTTTTCAAATTTTCCTTATAAAATTGAATTCAAATTGTTTGATACTCGCAAGCCTGTCATAAATTTTATTTTGTGATTGGTGTCAAGCAATTATATCTTTTATTGTGTGGGTTTGATTTTTGGTGGAAAGAAAAATTTAAAAGGAAATTGGATCTTTGTTGTTCATAGCACGTGGTGCAATTTAGATTTGTGTTGGAATTCCTATATTTGATAATATGAGCAAACAAAGTGAAGCTAGTATTAATCAGAATATGGAGGAACAAATGGCGGCTGTGATAAAGCAGCTCTCCAAAATGACAAGTGCTTATGAGCGGTTGCAACGACAGGTGGATCAAATGAGTTCACCAGCTCCTAAACCTGTGCGAAAACCTCTAATGGATGATATTGATGTGATTCGAATGCCTACACCTAGGGTTCATGCTAGGAAGTGTTTGAGATGTATGGCTGTAGGTCATAATACTATTAGTTGTCCAAGATGGTATGATTTGTATGTTGAACCTCCAAAGGAAGACCCAACTGTCAAAGTTGTTACTATACCATTGTTGGAATGTGTTGAAGAACATAGGGAAGAGGTTGATCAAGTTGCTACTCTTGAAGAAGCCCCCTGTGCAGATTTAATTCCTTTTATTGCTTTAAATGATTGTAATTTAGTTGTTATTAATGATGTTTATCATGTGAAGCAAGAAAGTGAATTGATTCATGATTTGAATGGAAAAAGCCTTGATGTGAGGGTTGTAGAAAAAGGTAAAGAGAGGAAAAATAATGAGTGTGAATTTCCATATATTTTGTCTTTTTGTCTTGATAATTTTGCAGATTTTGTGCCGAATTCCCTTGTTAACGATCAACGAGATTTGAGGTTAAATCTTTTTCAAGTGGGAGGGAATGATACAAAATCGAGATCATATGTCAAGTCCAAGGAATCCAAAGTACTCAATCCAGTTGTAGAAGACGAGTCTTTCATTTGGAGACCTGGAATTGAAGAACCGGCGTGGACAGCAAGCCACGTCGCGACGTGGAGAGGATCCGACGTCGCGATGTCCACACACGTCGCGACGTCCATAGTCGCGCGTCGCAACGTCCGTCAGCATTAGGGTTTTTATTTTTACGTTTTGTTCCCCGACGTCACGACGTCGGGCTATCCCCACGTCTCAACGTCCGAGAATATTTGGCGTTAATTAATTTCTATTTTTTTGGTAATTTAGGATTTAAGTTATTTTTTAGTTTCCTTTTATGAATAAATCGTCTAGTGTTTGTTCTAGGCTTATAAATAGGTCTTTTATTCAGTTGTAATGGGGAGGAAGAAATTTGATTTGAGAAATAAAACAGTGATTGTTTTATCTTTGTGAATTTGATTTCCTGCGAAGGGTTTTCAAACTAACAAATCTGAAAATTGATTAGTTTGCGCGAAGCGGCTTTATCAATTGGCGTGTAAATTACAATCTAATTTTTAGATTGTTCTTGTTCATTGGTTTTATTCGAAGGTCCTGCAATTGCTTCCGTGATATACAAGCCGGGGTTTGGAGCGAATCGATCCGGGTTTCGTATCACTAAAGCTATTTAACTTTGCATGTGAACACTACACATAAGCATCCATACCACATTTCAGCTTTTGTCTCATCTTATTTCAACATCCTACTATATTCCAACATCCACTTCAAAGTTTCATCAGCTTTTCAGATGATTTAATTCATACTCAGAAGGTATAGATATCTTCAACATCAATGCATATATGCGAAATTATTCATCTTTATTACTAAGAAACTGAAAAGAAAATAGAAACAATTAGCAGAAAGTTAACAAAAATAAAAAAATTTGCACATTCCACATTAACACTAAATATACACTAGACACAACTTCAAAACATTACAACTTATCCGACAACATGCTAAACAGAATAAAGCAATACTACTACCATGCTACTACCACTAATACTACCTTAGATTCAAACATAGCAACACACTCTTTCAAAACACAACTATGGTGAACACAGAATCCACACTCGAGTGGCCCAACTCCCCCCACACTTGTATAAAGACACGGTCCCCTTGAGAAAAGAAAGAACAAACACGAGCAAAGGAACCTGGCCTTCTATTTTTCTACAAGCTTCAGGAAATTCTTGCGAGTCTTTCCTCCTCTTGCAACACAAGCCATTGAGGAGGTCCCAGAAATCCAAGAGGATTTTGAGGAATGTCATCGGAAGTGATATCAACTCCTTTTCTACGAGCCATTGCTGTTAGCAAAGCTGGAAAGAACATAAGTGCAAATTCATTGCGTTGTGCCCTCCTGATGAACTTTAGCATCAATTTACCAATATCAATAGAAAATTCATGTTGAATAGCATAAATCAAAAGAACTCTTTCTCTAGATGCTATATTTGCACGATTAGTAGGAAATATCTTAGAATTGATAAACATTAACCACATTTTGGCCTCGGTTGTTAGCGCACTGGTGGGCACATACAAAGCCGCGTGTCTAGCATTTCTTACCCATGTAGCCCCAGGTAAAGCCACTACAGCCAACAAGTGATCATTATTCTCTGCCCTCACCAACCTACAATAAGTATCACCAGGATAATTAGGAAGAAGGAAATGCAAATTTATGCTATGTCGGTTGACCTTCAAATATTTCCCTCTCACGAACACTAAATAAACACCATTAGCTCGGGAATTGGCATAAAATTCTCTGACTATATCTATATTCACCACAACAGAGGCTCGTGCAAAATGAGCCCAAGAATGTCTGAAGATCAACTCCTCAAATCTCCTGGAAGGATCCTGAAATTGTCTCTCAATCATAACGGATCTGTTGATAAAGCTATGGTATAAGTTCTCAGCAGTAGTATTAACAAAATGGGAGAAGTTAGCTGGTTCAAAATCAATCACCATCTCCTCATCAGCAGAAGAAGAAGAAGAGGGGGATGAGGTAGTTCCTGGATCTTCACTAAATATGGCATACTCATAAGGATTCTGATGAGGAGAGTAATCCATGAATTTAGAAGGAAGAGTTTCTAACAAGAGAAGTAGCTTAGGGAACAAAGTAATGAGCAAGCATAGGATAGATGTTCAATATATAGAAGTTCATACTAGCTATCAGACAACCACATGTGAATGAACTGAAAACAAAAACACATATGTCATAGCTTGTTGGCTTCATTCCACCATTATTGGAACCACACAAACCAATAATGCATCAATAATGCTCTCAAGTTCACGGGACTGAAAATAAGCCTTCCCTTTCAAGCATTTACCTTGGTTGAAAGAAAAATGAACTCATCTTACTCTTGAGTAAATGAGTAGCAAAGATTCACTCCTTACCCTTAACATGGATCACCATCATTCCTCTGAGAATCTGCCCAAAATGTAACAACCAGGTATGAGATTTTGCTATGAATTGATGCTATGTTCTATGTAAACTAATCAAATACAATCAACACAAGAAAAACAAAAAAAAGAAAAATAAATCTGGGTTGCCTCCCAAAAACGCTTGGTTTACAGTCCACAGCCCGACCATGTTCTTTAGTTCATTGCGAAGGTAAAGGATCATCCAAGTAAAGCTCTTGGGAAGCTTGTCCCAGTTTAGCACTTCCTTTGTCCTCAGAGGTCAGGTATGGTTTAAGCCTGTAACCATTCACCCTCTACTTATCGCCATTCTTGTCATTTTGAATAACACGAAATGGTCCACTCCATCTTGATTTCAATTTGCCAGGAAAAAGTTGCAATCTTGAGTTGTACAATAACACCAACTGACCTACTGCAAAACTCTTAGCTTGAATATGTGCATCATGCCATCTTTTGGTTCTTTCCTTGTACATCATCGCATTCGCATAAGCATTGAATCTGAATTCATCAAGTTCATTCAACTCCATCATCCTTTTGGATTGAGCTCCAGTAAGATCCAAATTCAGCTCTTGAATAGCCCAATAAGCACGGTGTTCCAACTCTATGGGCAAATGGCATTCCTTGACAAACACAAGTCGGAAGGGTGATGCACCAATAGGAGTTTTGAAGACTATTATGTATGCCCACAGAGCATCATCTAGTTTTAACGACAAATCCTTCCTATTAGGGTTAACAACCTTCTCCAAAATCCTTTTAATTTTCCTGTTTGAAATTTCGGCTTGTCCACTGGTTTGTGGATGATAAGAAGTAGAAACTTTATGTGTTACCCCATATTTAGCTAGGAGAGCGTCAAAGAGTTTATTGCAAAAATGAGTGCCACCATCAGATATGATTGCCCTAGGAGTACCAAAACGAGTGAAGATATGTGATTTCAAGAATGCAGTAACACTTCGTGCATCATTGTGAGCAAGAGCCTTGGCTTCAATCCATTTTGACACATAATCCATAGCAACTAGGATGTACTCTATTCCTCTTGATTTAGGAAAAGGACCCATAAAATCAATACCCCAAACATCAAATATCTCTACTTCAAGGATATTGTTTAGAGGCATTTCATTTCTGGAAGAAATGTTTCCAGTTCTTTGATAACGATCACAATTTCCAACCCAGATTTTTGCATCCATGAAGATATGAGGCCAATAGAAGCCACATTGTAAAACCTTGAATCCAGTCCTCGTTGAGCCAAAGTGACCCCCACAGGGTCCTTCATGACAGGCTTTCAAAATGTCTTCCTTTTCTTCCTCTTTAACACATTTACGTATCACTTGATCACTGCACACCTTATATAAAGCATTGTCCTCCCAGAAGTAATATTTGGCATCACTTCGCAATTTCTTCCTTTGCTCAGACGAGTAGTAAGTAGGCACTTGACCAGCCACAACGAAATTAGCAATCTCTGCATACCATGGCAATTTCTCTTGCTTCACCTTGAAGATTTGTTCATCAGGGAAATGCTCCTTCACCAAAAGGTTAGGTGAATCTTGCTCCTGAGACTCCAATCTCGACAAGTGATCCACCACCACATTTTCAGAGCCCTTCTTATCCCTGATTTCCACATCGAATTCCTGGAGCAATGACACCCACCAAATCAAACGTGATTTTGCCTCTTTCTTTGCAAGCAAGTATTTCAATGCCGCATGGTCTGTATGGACAATGACCTTTGACCCCAGAAGATAGGCACAGAATTTATCAAATGCGATGACCACAGCTAACATTTCCTTTTCTGTAGTTGTGTAATTTATTTGTGCTTCATTCAATAACCTGCAAGCATAATAGATGGTGAGAAACACCTTGTCTCTTCTCTGACCTAAGACAGCTCCCAAGGCATAATCACTGGCGTCGCACATAATTTCAAACAGTTCACCCCAATGAGGGGTGACTATGACAGGAGCTTCCACCAATTTAGCTTTTAAGGTCTCAAATGCCTCAACACACTCTGTTCCAAACTCAAACTTAACATCCTTTTCCAAAAGACTACACAAGGGTCGAGCTATCTTGGAAAAATCCTTAATGAAACGTCTATAAAACCTAGCATGACCAAGGAAGCTTCTGATCCCTTTTACATTGGTAGGTGGAGGGAGCTTGGCAATTACATCTATCTTTGCTCTATCAACTTCGATCCCCATATGAGAAATTTTATGGCCTAACATAATTCCTTCATGGACCATGAACTGACATTTTTCCCAATTCAATACAAGGTTCGTCTCTTCACATCTCTTCAATACCTTTGTCAGGTTTTCAAAACATCCATCAAAGGTCATCCCAAAGACAGAGAAGTCGTCCATGAAAATCTCTATTATAGATTCCACCATGTCGTGAAATATTGCCATCATACATCTCTGGAAAGTTGCTGGGGCATTGCATAGACCAAATGGCATTCTTTTATAAGCAAATGTGCCGAAGGGACAGGTGAAAGTTGTCTTGTCTTGATCTTTGGGATCGATAGCAATTTGGTTATAGCCAGAATAGCCATCCAAAAAACAATAGAATAAGTAACCGGCAATCCGATCCAGAAGTTGTTCCATAAATGGAAGAGGGAAATGATCCTTCCTCGTAGCCTTATTGAGCTTCCTGTAATCCTTACAAACTCTCCAGGCACTAACCACTCTTGTTGCAAGAAGCTCATTTGCATCATTCTTTATAATAGTCACTCCACCCTTCTTCGAAACGCACTGGACTGGACTCACCCACTCACTGTCTGAGATGGGAAAAATCATTCCAAAGTCGAGCAATTTTATCACTTCCTTCTTAACAACTTCCATCATTTGTGGATTGAGTCTTCATTGTCTATCCCTCACTGGCACAACATTCTCGTCAAGAAAGATCTTGTGCATACACAAACTTGGACTAATACCCTTTATGTCAGTAATTGTCCATCCAATAGCCAATTTATGTTGCCTCAGTACTTCCAAAAGCTTTTCCTCTTGCCAAACTTCAAGTTTGGAAGATATCACAACTGGTAATGTTCCACCCTCTTCCAAGAAAGCATATTTGAGATAAGGAGGAAGAGGTTTTAACTCAAGCTTTGGTGCCACCACAATGGAAGGTAAAAGCTTTTCATTCCTTCAAATAAACTCTTCCTTCCTCACCTCAGTGGGAGAACAAAATTCATTAGTAACAACAAACGTTTCTTGTTCATTTTCACATTTCCTATCACCCAATTCCTGTAAAGTGTTCTCTCCTACACTTTCATGCATTTTTACCTCAATAACATTATCTTGCGTCTCACAAATTAATTCATCAAAATAACAACATTCAACAAGGTTTTCAATTTCATTCACAATTTTTCTATCTTCCTCATCTAACTCAACAGCATCCTTCTCATCATTATACAAATTCAACTCATCAAGACACATAAATTCATGCTTTCCATTTACATCATTTACATTCACAGCTCATGCAATGGACCGAATAGCAAAACAAGACTCCACATTCAATGGGTGTTTCATTGCATAATTCACATCAAAGACTACTTGTTCATCATTAATTCTAAAAGTGACAGTTTTGTTCCTTACCCTAATCAATGCATCACCCGTGGCTAGGAAAGGTCTACCAAAAATTAATGGTACCTCTGGATCTTCCTCCATATCAAGAATAACGAAATCAACGGGCAGGGTAAATTTATCAATACTCACCAGTACATCCTCCACTAGGCCTGTAGGAGTCACCAAGGACCTATCTGCCAACTGAAGTGTTACTGCAACTGGTAGAATCCTTCCACTCAAGCCCACGTTTATTGCAATGGAAAGTGCCATCAGGTTGATCCCAGCTCCGAGGTCACAAAGTGCTTTTGCAAAATGTCTAGTTCCAATCTTGCAGGGAATAGTACAACTGCTTGGGTCCTTCAACTTTGGAGGTAATTTGTGAACCATCCATGCTTGACTACATTCGGATAGCATCATTGGAATTTCACACCTCAAGATTTGCTCCTTATTTGAAATGAGATCCTTTAGGTACTTAGCATACGTAGGCATGGCTGTCACAAAATCCAACAGAGGTAAATTGACATTCACTTGTTTGATCATATCCAAGAAACGATTGAATTGAGGTCCCTTTTTAGGTGGAGGTTTCTTCCTTTCTGGAAATGGAGCATTTGGAGCATAATTTGGAAAGTTATAGGATTGGAATTTTTGGTTATCTCATTTCCTACCCTTGCTGGTACTTCCTTCTTTTCAGGTTTTCTAGCCTCTTGCTCATCATCCTTCTCAAGTTCCAGAACTTCTTCAGCCTCATCTTTTTGGTCTTCCTCTAGGCAATCACTCTGAACTTCTGAAAGTTTGCTTCCAGGCAAAAGTTTTCCACTCCTCAAGGTGATGGCATTGAAAGCTTCTCTTCCTTTTGGATTTGGAATTGTGTCGCTTGGAAGTGCTCCTTTTGGTCTCTGATGCACAGCATTTGCCAATTGTCCAAGTTGCATTTCAATATTCTTCAAAGTAGCCTCATGATGTTTAACAGTGGATTCCAAGCCTCCAAACCTTTGTTCGTTTTTGTCCATCTTCTGCATCAACTTTTGAAACATGTCTTCAATAGATGGTTTCCTTTGTTCTGAAGTACTGGCTTGATGATCAAAACCAGGAGGTGCATTGGTTGCTCTCCTCTGGTCATTTCCTTGATAATACTGCCCTCCTTGATTTTGTTGTTGATTCCAATTTCCTTGATTCCCACTACATTGTCTGTTACCTCCAATGTAATTGTTTCCAGAATAGTTTCCACCATATTGAGGTTTGCTGCTGTAGTTGTTCACATACTGAATAGATTCAGTTGTGATAACACATTCGTCTGTGTGATGTTCCCCTTTGCACAAACCATAAGAAAGAACTGGGACTTTCGTTTGAGATGCCTTCAGAGTCTGCACCTGCTTGGCTAGAGCTTCAAACTTTGCGCTGAGTGACGTTTCTTCATCTAAATTAAGAACTCCTCGTTGTCTTCTACTATGTGGCTTACGAATTTCAGGGAAGAGATATTCATCCTCAGCAATCTGATTGAACAGTTCACGCACTTCAGGCACACTTTTGTCTTCGAGTGCCCCATTCGCACAAGCCTTGACCATCATGGAGGATTCGGGTGTAAGAACTTGAAGAATGTATTTAACTCCCTCATTTCTCCCAAGTCATGATTGGGGCATTGCCGAATTAAGTCATTGAATCTCTCCCAAGCTTCCCTAAATGATTCGCTGTCTTGTTGCTGGAAATTCATAATTTCCATCCTTCTCTTCTCAAGCTTAGCAGGTGGAAAGTATTTAGCCAAAAATTTCCTCCGAAGTTCTTCAAATGAAATAGTTGCATCTGCTCCCCCAATGGTCTTAAACCAATGCTTTGTTTTACCTCTCAAAGAGAGATGGAAAAGGATTCTGTGCACTTCACTTCTCTCCACCCTTGGAAGTTTAAATGTGCTACAGAAACCTAAGAACCAGTCCAGATGATCATTAGGGTCCTCATTGTCTAATCCTTGGAAAAATTGGCCTTGTGTGATCATTGAGACAATTTGTGTAGGGATGTGGTAGCTTTCAACGTCTATGTCTTGCCGTCCAAATTCATTGTCAAAGTTCACTGCATAGTGGTCTCTAAACCGAGGCGCTCTAACTCTTAGGCAGCAATTTCCCTTTGTTGTCTTAACTGCGCCCTCAAAGTCTTTGCCAATTCAAGATCCAATGGAAATTGCGGTTCTTCTGCAGACCTGCTAGATCTTGGCATACACAACACACTGTCGTGGAGTATAATAGCAAAGAATCAAGAACTTCAAATGTACAGCAAAGAAACAAACCACAATTCTCAACACGTATTAGAAAATGCATAGAACAGAACACAACAGCAAATCTTCAAATGTAACAACACACGAAGAACAAAACCACAAGCAACAACAATTACAATGAAACAGTAGAGAATGAACTGGAAACATTAAACAGAAAAAAACGGAACTCAATGAAACAATGAAACTCAAAGAACACTTGATCAAAATCTTGGAACCTTGCCTTCCCAGGCAACGGCGCCAAAAAATTGACAGGTATGTCGCGTACTTGCACAATTTAACTCAACTCACTAATATAGATGTGATGAGAGGGATCGTATCCTTAGGGAAGGTAATGGCTCAAGAATTTGAAATGTTTCTCAAGAATGTAACAAAAGTTTCACAGTATCAACTCAGTAAAGTAAAAGCAGTACTCGACAGTCAAAACCGAAGTTAACTTGCAAGAATGACAAATGAGATTCACAGGAATTCAAGCAGATGTCCTAGAGTTTCTGAATCAGACTACTGAGAGTTCAAACCGGTTACTATGCAATTGACCTCATGAAATACTAATTAGGAAGAGATCTTTGTTGCCTAGAAGTCTAGCTAACACTTAGCATGACGACTACAGTGTTTTCTGTTCCCCTTAACACTCCACTTTTCCCATGTCGAGGCCTAAGTGAAATGAAATCAAACTACAACATCTCAACTTCATGTTTCTAGCTATTAATTATGCAATTTCTCAAGTATCCTATGGCGAGGCCTAACTTGAGTGTCTTCAGTTAAGCTAGCTTCATGAAGTCTTCCTTTACCTAATTCTAAAGATTCAACGATCTTCGATTAGCATGTAGACCACATCTCGGATCGTGTACAAGAACAAACAGGTAAGGAACTCCAGATCATTCATAATGTATATTATTTACACTATTTCCACTGTTAATGTTGTTTCACACCTTGAACTGGCATGGCGACCTCAAACAAAGTGTAATTCAATCAAACACAAGTGAATATGCATAAAACTTCTCGTATTTCAACAATTCAGAACCAAGTACAAATAATCCTTTAAAGATTAGGTCAATTGCTTAGCTTCTCCCGGTTCAAATTCACAGTAATGCGATCAGAACCCTAGGACATCACCAATTTAGCCAGATAACTCCATATTCAACTCGAAAGCATTAAATTCCAGCATTAAACAATTGAATTCCATCAAATTGGGAAATTTCACCAATTAAAGTGTAGAGGAAGGTCCAATGTTGCTTCAATTGAGTTCAATATGTAATCTCCGGTACAAATTCACGATCAGAATTCAGTTCAGAGAATAAACTCTAGAAAGAGAAAAATAGATCTAGAGAGAGAAAATTGAGAGATAAGAACTCCCGCTCTCAATTCAAAAGATGGTTATGAAATCTAGAATATTCGTCCAATTCTGTTAACTAATCCTCTATATATAGAGGATATAAAAAAACGTAACAAATACGCAAACGTAAAATGACTAAACTGTTACAGAAATGCCACTATACATAATCCACAAAGTCCATCTTAGAACCGATCATAAGACAGATCACGCCTTGAGCCTTCGCAACCCGCGCCTTCACCAGCCGTCCAGCGCCCTTGGCCCTCCAGCTTCCACGTCTTCAGCATCAACTGCACTCTTCTGGGCCTTCCTTGATCACGCCTTCCACCATCCTGCATACACAAGGGAAAACCATCACCATACTTCGCCATTTTTTTTCCTGAAACCAGAATGTAAAGGGCGAGGTCTCGCGGCGAGACCTCGCCGCTTTGTGCATTTGTATGGCGAGACCTCGCCGCAAGGTCTCGCCGTGTAACCCTTTGTTTAGCGAGACCTCGCGGCGAGGTCTCGCCGTGCAACATGGTAAATGGCGAGGTCTCGCGACGAGACCTCGCCGTGCAAATGTGCGTGTGGTGATTGAGTTCGTGAGCATTGAGTGAACAAATGGTACGCGTGTGTTGATGATTCAAAAATGTAAAACACAAGCAAAAAATGTATCATGAATAATTGCAAGAATTGATGAGCTAATGAAATGCAAAAACCGAAACATGAAGAACGTGTATGCAAACTGGAAACAAATGAGTGAGATAATTGGTGAAGTGTATGAGTGAAGTGGATTGTGAGTTGAATGTGTTCTATGAGTGTGTGTGGAAGCTAGTTGAAATGAAGTTGTAAAATGGCATGTTGTGAAGCTTAAAGTGAGCTGTGGGTGAGTTAGTTCATAAGTGCAAATGGAGTGAATGGTGTGTGCGAGAACTTTGTGTGAAAGATGTGTGTTGCATGCGGCGAGGTCACCTCGCCGCATGATGTTCGTGTAAGTGTGCATGCGATGAGGTGATCTCACCGCATGATGTTCGTGCGTGTGCGCATACGGCGAGATGACCTCGCCGCATGGTGTGTGTGCGTGAAGTGTGGCTTCGCCGCACGATGTTGCGGCGAAGTGTGCGAGAGTGCTGCGTAGTGCATGCGACGAGCTTAACTCGTCGCATGGAGTGTGTGGGACTTCGCCACATGTTCATGCAGCAAAGTGTGCGTGATGTGCGAGGGCCTAGCGTGCGAGTGGTGCGAGGTGTGTGCGAGATTGTTGTGCGGCGAGGTGACCTCGCCGCACAAGTGTGTGCGAGTGATGTTGTGAGAGTAGTGCATGTCGTGCTAGAGTGTGTTAGTATGATTGCTGCGAGAGGTGTGTGCTTGTGTGTAGTGAGTGCAAATGCAAAACTCTAATTTGGCTAAGTATTCATTTCAGCACAAGACCCTACTTCCATGCCAAATATATGTGCCCTAACTCCCAAATTAGACTTGATGGTCAACATTGACGTTTTAGATCTACCTTTTGGCTTTCCATTGGATCCAGAATTACTGAAATTAGAGGTCTATAGCTCGAGTTATTGTCATTTTACCAAACTGTGGCAGGAATATGAAACCCTAAAAAACCTAATCCAAGCACAACAAAGAAGCTCTTATTTCTCATGTATGCATACAGAATTTGAAGAAAGTTAAATCATGAAAATTAAAGTTCACACGAAAGCTACCAAACTTGCACCATTCGGATTAGAATTGAAAACGTTATACACAAAACAAGTTGAACATCAAAACTGCCAAAAACCCTAATTTGGCCGAATATGCATTTTAAGTCCCTTAATTCTCAACCTAGACACATGTCTCCTCATTTACCATCATTTTTACCCTTTTTGCACCATTTAAACATTATCAACTATCACACTACATATATGCATAAAACCACATAAATCACCACATGTTTGCACCATTTATTTCGTGATATTTATAGTAGGTAGAAAAAGGACCCATTTATTATAAAATCCTTATCCTACTATCCATGAAAGTAGGCATTTAGTTTTTCCATACAAGTACAATTAATAAGCTAGAATTCTGACTTATTTTTATCTATTAAACTACATGGGTCCCTTAAATAGGACAATATAAAGCAGGAGTAGAAACAACTAGGTAGATAAAAGAGCCGTAAGCGAAGAATCCAATAGTGCAAGGTCGAATAGCCTAATAATTAGTAATAAATCCTAGTAGATTAGACATTCAGACTTACCATACTATTTTAGTGTGGGTTAGGATAAATTCAAGTTATTTGTTGCCTAGAGTGACTAGGCTATAAAATGAAGACTCTTGCGTGAGCGATCAATTATATATGGTAAAATAAAATGCCTTTTGTTTAGTTGGATCTTTCACGGCAAACTCAACTACATATTAATTTTTTTGAACTTGCTTGTGATCATCACTCCAAACTAAATATTATTCTTTGACTCTCAAGCTTCGTTCCTCAAGTTTTGATCAACTTGCATGTGATTGGACTTTGGAATGATCTTTATCATCTATCATTGAGATCAAAGCTTCCTTCAATGGACTCATCTTTTCATTTGTTCTTTTCATTTCCTCTACCGTCTTTATAATTTAGAAAAAGAATGGATGAGGGAAGTGTCTAATTGATGGATATATAAGGTGTGAATTTTAACATGCAGGGCTGTGTCAATAAATAAAAATTGGATCCTAAATTAATTGTAGGAGAGGAAATAATTCCCTCCTCCTCCCTTCATACTAAATGCTTGGTTCAGTTGGTTCCATTTAAAGAAATAAAATAAAGATAAAAAAATATTTTCTAAACATCGATAGAAACTAATATTTTGTGCTTAAGGCTTAGTTTGGTTGTCTAGAATATACAGTTATTTGGGATAAAACCTTTTTAGAATTTATTTAGGGCTAATTACCAAGAACTCTCATGTAGTTGCCGCGTTTTCTTATTATCCATATGTGTTTAAAAAATATACCACTGACTTCATGTGCTTTGGTTTCAAACTGTAACATTAATCATTAAACATTTAAGGTAGAAAAATGAAAAAAAGAAGGATAAAATAGAGAAGAAGAGAAAGGTATTTTAAGAGTTAGTTAGGAGTAAAAATTCTGGTTAGCTCTAATGAAGAAGACTCCAAGTGTAACTAGGTTGTAAAAGAATAAGATTTGAGTAATTTAGAAAAAACAAAATTAATAAGTTGATGAAAAATAATGTTTGGATAATTTAGGAAAAACACAATTATTTAACTAATGGAGAAACATCACACACGCATATTAGGCGTGTCTTACACGCTTTCTATTAACGGATTTGAATTTCATCCAATTTCCACACGAAACTAAAACATATAAAGGTGAGTGGTATTTTTTTTTGAAACACAGAAAAATAAAAGGGAAACATGGCAAACTAGGTAAGGGTTATTGGTAATTAGCCCATTTATTTATGAAGAAAATGAATGCGAAATGTTATTCTTTTCCCGTATTTAAAGAAATAGAAGATCAGCAGGAAACTCTTAGAATCACTTCAACTAAAGGTATTAGAAAAATCCACTAAACCAAAAACTATATCTCTTCTTTTTTTCTTTTTTTGGCAAACCCGTAAACAATGGAGGGGTACCAGCCCCAAATTTTGTTAATAAAGTTAAAAATTAAAGCATTTAATAAAAAGAAATAGGGAGAATTTGTATTGAGGGCACGTCTCATGCTCTTATTATTAAATAAGACGTAATTTTAATGTATTTATTATTAAGAGTGTCAAAATAACATTATAATGTTATATACTTAATAAAAGTTTTTAGTACTTTTCTTATAAATTATAAGACTGATTACTCTCAAACACTTAATTTTCTATTTTTTACAATCCAATATTTTATTTGTTTTTCTTAATAATTTATTGTGGATAAAATTTGATAGTAATTTAACTATTATCAAACTATTTTAAATAATAAAATATACTTATCATCAATTTCTTTTAATTGTTAAGATTTTTTGCAATGTCTTAAATAAAAAAAATATAATCATTGTCAAAAGTCTTTTAAACGTCAATGTTTTTCGTCATGCATATATTTATTATCAAATTATCTTAATCATAAATATTTTTTTCCATGAATATATTTCAAATTTAAAATCATTAATTAACACATCACCCCTCGAGAAATTCAACAACTCTAAAATGAAAATTGAAAAATTAATAATTGTACGTGCTTATGTATTTATCAAATAATTATATCAATAGAGCTAGGTTCGTTTAAAGTATACTAAAAAACTTAAAATTCATTAAAATTAATTATGATTCATGATATTAGTTTGAAAAATTCTTGTGTATTTTTTAAAGCTTAATTTTATAGTATAAAGAGTTTGATAATGATTAAAATTAACATGAAAGTTTATGGATAACAATTAAGTAAAATTAATGAAAATTTATTTATAACACCTATGAAACTGATGAAAAGTTTAAGGTAATTAAGGATTAGATTAATGTGTTTTATTAATATAAGAATAAAGGAATTAAGTTAGAATAAAAATTTATCATAACAATTATAAACACAATTAATAATGAAGAGCTTCAAGATAGTTAATGATTATATTGAGATATTTTAGTAATAAAAGGATAAATAAAATAAGTATTTCGATCATGATTTGTTGTTTAATTGATGAAAAAGATAATAAAGTCAATGGTTAATTATACAAACTAATGTAGATATTTTAATACCCTTGATAATAAATATGTTAAAGCTGCACCCCATTTAATAATAAAGATATAAGCAGTGGCGGAACTAGAACGTTTTTTTAGGGGGGGCTTAACTGTATTTAGAAAAAAAAAATTTTAGCGCTAAATTATCAAATTAATAATCATAATATTAAAAATATAATATATACACATTTCAATAAAATACTTATTTTTTAATTAAATAATTATAATTTATAAATTTAATATTAATTTATCACAATTCACTAATAAATTATTAAATATTTAATTATGATAATTAATTATAATTCACAAAAATATGCACACAAAAATTTAAATATTACCAAAACATAAAAATATAAAAAACTTACTTACACATATTACTAAAAACTTGCATAAAAAATTTAAATATTAATAAAAACTTAAATATTGAAAAATAAACATAAAAACATACAAAATTACTTCAAGATATTATATTATTACTAATTACTAAAAGTTTAAAAGCTAACATAAAAAATTTAAATATAAGTAAAACCTTAAATATTAAAAATATAAGGCTTGTGAAATGTGCATTTGTAAGGCTGATTGCATTTGGTTTGGGCTTTTGATTTTGAGGCATGGTCTGCATGGAAACAAGGGCTTCTGGTTTGGGCTCCAGATTCTTATTAAAAAAAAAACACTTAAGTAAAACGACGTCGTTTTACTTAAGTGTATAAAAAAATTGAAACAGTTTTCATCTTCTTCAAAAGGATGGGCGGCGGCGGAGGGCGGACGCGGCGGGACAGTGGGTGCTAGCGGGTGGAATATAGATACCACCCCCTTGCTCCCCAAAATGAAAGGGGGGCGGGCGCACCGACTTGCCCCCCCTCCCCCGTAGTTCCGCCCTTGGATATAAGACATGCCCTTAATACATATTCTCCCAAAAGAAATATTCACATTATATGTTGGAAGAGAAAAGAAGTAATAAATTATTATGAAAAAATTACAGTATACCTTAGCACCAATTATGGGAATCTTGATCGACATTGATATAAAAGACCGAGGCTTGAAGTCCTGGATCATACAATTCACCACAAACTTTGGATCATTGCTACACAAATTCGTCAACACAAACAACACAAAACAGAATTCTAGCGGAAAGAATTTCAAAGGGAACGTGAAGATTGGAATTGAAGTGAATCAAATCCCCACGCCTTTGACAAAGAATTTGGCTCAACCCGTGTAAATCATGAGTTAATCAAAATTGATTTGGCTTGTTCTTAAAATCAAGAACTTGTAAGCTCACCTAAAGGTCTTAGCTAAAGGCTTGCGGATTATAATGAAGAACAACAAAGAACTTCAAGGTTTTGACAACACAAAGTGTTAATCGAAATTAGCAAAGATAAAATTCACAAAATTCTATATCTTATTTCACGTGAAAACTCACCTTTAAATAAGGCTACAAAAACGTGAACCCTAATGATAATCAAGTACAACTTGACTTCTTAACTGACTAACAAACTAGTTTCCTAAACCAATAACAAAGCAAGTCACGGTTTCTTTGAAGAAGCAAAACACGTTTTTGCTTTCTAAAAACAATAACTTTGCTATCTAAATTACTTTTCATTATCATGCAAGATAATTGGGCCAAGTAATTAACTTAAATAACAAAGAAAACGCAAAGAATTAAGCCCACAATTCCGTTCTTGGACTTAATTAAAACAACATAACAATAAACCCTAATTATTAAGCAATGACGTGATCCAACAATGTAAAGCCCAAGTTCACGCCTTCTTGGTCTTCCATTCGGCCATGTGAATTTCTTCAAGGTGGAATTTCCTTAAGTTCCAATGTAGAACTCTTGGAAACATCTTCATGAATTGTGATTGAAGAAATATGCCATAAAACTTCATGCTGAGATGGTTCGGCCTTCATGTGATGAAAATCGCCAAGAACTTCACAATGTGTTGATAATAAGTTGTACAAGGATGCCTTCATCCTTTTACTCCTTGATCTTGTCATTGGTCCATCAAGATTCTCCAATGGATCATGCGAGCTCGGCCTTGGCACCATGGACATGGGTGGATTGCTATCATTCCCTCCCTCCTCGAAAGGATTCGTCGTCAAATCACCTACATCATACAAAGATAAATCAGAAACATCAAATGTAGATGATACATTGCCATACTCACTTGGAAGTTCGATTTTGTAAGCATTGTCGCCAATCCTTTCCAAAACACGAAAAGGACCATCTCCTCTTTGATGAAGTTTAGATTTCCTTCTTTCAGGAATCCTCTATTTCCTTAAGCGAATCCAAACCCAATCTCCTAGTTCGAAAATCACTTGCTTCCTACCCTTATTGGCTTACTTAGCATATTATTCATTACGCATCTCAACTGTGTCTCGAACTCTTTCATGTAACTCCTTAACAAAATCAGCTTTCTTTTTACCTTCGACATTAACAAACTCATTAATAGGAAAAGGCAAAATATCAAGTAGAGTTAAAGGATTGAAACCATACACAACTTCAAAAGGGGAGCAATTAGTAGAACTATGAAAAGTCCTATTATATGCAAACTCAATATGAGGAAGACAACTTTCCCAATTCTTTAAGTTCTTTTGAATAATGGCTCGAAGCAAGGTAGATAAAGTGCGATTAACTACTTCAGTTTGTCCATCAGTTTGTGGATGTGCAACAGTAGAAAACAACAATTTAGTGCCTAACTTATTCCATAAAGTTCGCCAAAAATCAGACAAGAATTTAACATCCCTATCACTAACAATACTTTGTGGAATGCCATGCAATCTAACAACTTTCTTAAAGAACAAATCAGCAATATGTGTAGCATCATTAGTTTGGAACATGCAATGAAATGTGCCATTTTACTAAATCAATCAACAACTACATATATGCTATCTTTACCCTTGCGTGACCTAGGTAATCCAAGTACAAAATCCATAGAAATATAAATCCAAGGATGGCTAGGAACAGGCAAAGGCGTGTACAAACCATGATGCATTACTTTTGATTTTGATTGTTTACACACAATGCATTTATCACAAACACTTTTAACATCTTTAATCATGTTAGGCCAATAAAAGTGTTCATTTAAAACAGCAAGTATTTTAGCAATGCCAAAGTGCCCCATTAACCCCCCCACGGGTTTCCTTAACAAGTAACTCACGAATGGAACAAGAGGGTATGCATAACTTATATTTTCGAAACAAAAATCCATCATGCACATAATAATCTCCATTCGGCTTTTTCAAACTTTGATCATAGGTGGCAAAAAAATCATTATCATCTTTATACAAATCTTTAATCAAATCATAACTTAGCATGCAAATAGGTGAATAACGTGTATTTCCTAGATAATGCATCAGCTACAACATTGTCTTTACCAGATTTGTATTTGATCATATATGGAAAAGATTCAATAAACTCTAACCATTTAGCATGCCTTTTATTCAATTTACCTTGTGTCTTCAAGAATTTAAGGCTTTCATGATCAGAATGAATAATGAATTCTTTAGGCCATAGATAATGTTGCCAAACTTGCAATGATCTTACCAAAGGATACAACTCCTTGTCATAAGTTGCATACTTCATGGCTACCCCATTAAGCTTTTTCACTAAAGAAAGCCACGTGTCTTAATTCCTGCATCAATAAAGCACCAATACCAATTCCGGAGGCATCACAGTGTATTTCCAAAGCTTTATGAAAATCCGGCAATGCAAGTAATGGAGCATAAGTTAATTTGTCTTTCAATGTGTTAAAAGCTTTTTCATGTTCTTCTTTCCATGAAAATGTAACATTCTTTTTAAATAAGTTCATTTAAAGGTGCAGCTATAGTACTAAAGTCTTTAACAAACCTTCTATAAAAACTTGCTAAACCATGAAAACTCCTAACATCACTAGCATTCTTAGGTCTTGGCCAATCCATGATTGCCTTGACTTTTGACTCATTAACATAAATTCCTTGAGAACTAACAAAATACCCTAAAAAGATTATGGACTCCATGCAAAAAGAATACTTTTTAAGGTTTGCATACAATTTGTTCTCACGCAAAACAGCAAACACGAGTTTAAGATGTTCAACATGTTCATCAAGTGATTTGCTATAAATAAGGATACAAAGTAAACCACAACAAATTTCCCAATGAAAGATCAAAATACATGATTCATTAGCCTCATAAAAGTACTAGGTGCATTAGTTAGACCAAAAGGCATGACTAACCATTCATACAAACCATACTTTGTTTTAAAGGCTGTTTTCCATTCATCACCTTCTTTCATTCTAATTTGATAGTAGCCACTCTATAAATCAATCTTGGTGAAAATACACGAACCATACAATTCATCAAGCATATCATCTAATCTAGGAATTGGATGTCTATACTTAATTGTGATTTTGTTTATGGCATGACAATCAACACACATTCTCCAAGATTCATCCTTTTTAGGAATTAAAATAACAGGAACTGAACATGGACTTAGAGATTCTCGAACTATACCTTTGCAAAGGAGTTCATCCACTTGACGTTGGATCTCTTTTGTTTCCTCAGGGTTAGCTCTAGAAGCTGGTCGATTTAGAATTTGAGCTCCTAGTATGAAATCAATTTGATGTTCAATACCCCTAATAGGTGGTAAACCTATTGGGTAACTTTTTGGGAAACACATCTCCATATTCCTGCAAAAGAGATAAAACAACACTAGGCAAAGAATTAATTTGATCACTATCAACAATACGTACAAAATCCTTGCGGATCATTAAGTACAATGGTTGCTTATCTAGTATTGCTCTCTTAATCTCACTCTTAGAAGCAAAATAACAAGATTTAGAATATTCACTATCTCGGCTATTACAAGTTCTAGGAACAATGTCTTGGCCTAAGCTAGCTATTACATTATTTTGTTGCTCTTGTTCACTCTTTTCCTTTGCTTCTTGATCCCTCAAATCTCGGTAAGCTTGAACAATCTTCGATTAGCCTTCAAACACTTGGAATGGACTCAAGGCTCGAAGATTGTATTTTTGGCCTTCATATTCAAAACAATAATAATTCTTCTTGGCATGGTAAATTACATATCGATCAAATTGCCAAGGTCTTCCCAGAAGAATATGACTAGCTTCCATGGGAACCACATCACACAAAATTTGATCAACATACTTTCCAATGGTGAATGAAAATTTCACTTGTTTAGTCACTTTACTTTCGGCAGAGTTGTTTAACCATTGAAGTCTATATGGTTTTGGATTTTTCATATAAGACAACTTCAATTTCTTAACAAGTAAAGTACTTGCCACATTAGTGGAACTCCCACTATCAATGATTACACTACAAATTTTTCCTTGAACCATGCATCGTGTATAAAAAATATTATCTCGTTGAGACAAATCATCATCAATTTGTGGTTGTTCATTAAGAACTCAGCGAGTAACTAAAGAAAATTCACCAACCTCTTATGTTTCAAGATCTTCACTACCTTCACTTTGATATTTCTTTTCAAGGGCGGGCATGTCGGCACATTCCTCATCACTTACCACTTCTCCATTGTCATTAACATACATCAATTTTTGAGTAGGACAATCTGATTGCATGTGACATTTAAGATCAACATGGTAAGCCAATTCAGAATTCATACCTCGAAGGAACCTCTAAATGGTTGAGTCGGGGTCCTCTTGAACATTGGTTTTAATCATAAGAGCCTCCATCTCATTGTAGTAATCTTCAATTGTTCGACTTCCTTGCACAAGAGAGTGCAACTTTCTGTTGAGTTATCGATGATAATGTGAGGGTACATATTTCTTTCTCATGAGAACTTTCATTTGGCTCCATGTCTTGATTGGTCTTTCGCCATCTTGGCGTCTAGTTTTAATTACCTCATCCCACCATAAACTAGCATAATCCTTGAGATGCCTGAAGGCTAGGCGATACCTCTTATCCTCGGGATAATTATTGCCTTCAAATTGATGATCAAGGTCTCGTGCCCAATCAAGATATCCTTTGGGATCTGGTTTTTCATGAAAAGTAGGTAATATCAATTTAAAAGTACCAATAGACAAGTCGGATGTTTTACCATGTGTAGTAGAACAATAAATTCCTCCTCTTCATCTTCGGATGCAACTTCATCAAAGTTAATTTGTCTTGAGGTGGAACTTTTTGTGGCATGACGTTTGGAATCCGAGGCCAAACTATCCATTTGAATTTGCATCTTTTGAAGCATTTCAAAGAGCATCTCATTATCAATCTTTAGTAAGGGTTGTGACACCAATTTATCATCCTCCATTTGTACATGCACGTTAGTGAAAACACAAATAAATATCGGTATATTCCTCACGGGTTCTCACTTTGGGGAGTAGGTATTCTCCACTCTATTTAAGTAGTGTTTTCTCCTCTATTCTACACCCTAGCTATACTCAAGTAATTAATTGTCCAGAACTATTAGAGACTTACCAAGTTCAGTGATTTGTAGAAAAAGTCTCAATCAACAAGTTCCACAATCAAAAGCTTAGACAGATAAAGTCAAAGAAGCTTTAGACAATCACGTCAATAAGACTATTTAAGAAAAACGTAGGGATATAATATGATTGAACATCTGAAACTACAGAAAACAAAAAATAGATGAAAAACTATGAATTTGGCAATTTGAATCACTCAATTCCGATATATATCAAGAAAGTTATGGCACTTTCAATTTGGTGATCTTCTTAAGAAACAATGTAAGAACGCTTAGTTCCTTTTTGAATTCAAAAGTCCGAAAATTTTCTTCTTTTTTTTTGTATTTGACCGAAACAGCCATTGGGCTTCTTTTTTTTTTCAAGTCGGTCTCTTTTTTTTTTTATTCGGAGAAGAACCTAGTATAAATCAAAAGTTTAAGGTTTTAAGACACAAACCTAGGATTTTTAGGTTGTTTGTCTTATGTTGTCCAAACCTTAAATTTCAGCAATTAAAAGTTCCAAGATCTCACCAATGAATTTGAATTTGAAGATGCCTTAAGAAGAAGATATTCAAGAATATTGCCAAAGAGTAAGATTATGTATCAGGAACTTGATTTTTATGCAATTTGAATTTTCAAGAAAATCAAGATTCTCAAGAAAACAGCCAAGAACTAATCTTTTTGAGTTGAAATAAAAACTCAACGAAAGACAACTGAAAGTAGACACAAGAGAGAATTGAACACAAAAGAAATTAGATCAAACGGATTAGAAACAAGCAAGATAAGAAACCAAGAACCAAAACCCTAGTTTGATGAACCCTAATTTTGTCGAAACCCTAGCAATTTTTTTTGACGTGCAAAACAGTAATGAAAAATTAATGAATTCAGAACTATGATGAAGAACAAAACAACATAGAATTGACACGAAGAACAGTAGCAAATACGCAAAAAGAAACAACAAAAGAAGGACACAAAAATCGCAAAAACAGCAAGCAAGAATAATGGCAAATTGGACGAAATTTAGCAAGAATTTTTCATGCAATTTTGAGCACAAGAATAATGAATTAAAGAGCTGAATATAACACGAACTAAGACAGCAAGAAGGACTCCAAAACAGCAGCTGAATGACGCAACAACACAGCAGAATTTTGACACAAGAACAACAAGAAACACGACAATAAAATAAGACTCAAAACTGAAATTAAAAACCTGAATTTTTGAGGCAACAACCTATGCTTTGATACCAATTGATATGAAAGACCGAGGCTTGAAGTCCTGGATCAAACAATTCACCATAAACTTTAGATCGTTGCTGCACAAATTCGTCAACACAAATAACATAAAAGAGAATTCTAGCGGAAATAATTTCAAAGGGAACGTGAAGATTGGAATTGAAGTTAATCAAACCCCCATGTAAATCATGAGTTAAACAAAGTTGATTTGGCTTGTTCTTAAAATCAAGAACTTGTAAGCTCACCTAAAGGTCTTAGCTAAAGACTTGCGGATTACAATGAAGAACAACAAAGAACTTCAAGGTTTTGACAACACAAAGTGTTAATCGAAATTAGCAAAGCTAAAATTCACAAAATTCTATATCTTATTTCATTTGAAAACTCACCTTTAAATAAGGCTACAAAAATGTGAACCCTATTGATAATCAAGTACAACTTGACTTCTTAACTAAATAACAAATTAGTTTCCTAAACCAATAACAAAGCAAGTCACGGTTTCTTTGAAGAAGCAAAAAAAGAAAGAAAAATTTCCAAAATCTGGTGGAGCTAAATCCTCCTCCACTTCGAATCTGTCAGCCTTTCAGCCTCCGGCTGAAAGGTCCGATCCCAAATGCCTTCCCAACTATAATATAGCCTCCTCTGCTTGAAGGATGTTGGATCTACAACCCAACCTAGCTTACAAATAAGGACTATATCGAGGGGAGACTGCGTTTTTCCTCTTAGTTGCAGAAGAAGCTCGTCTCCCACCCCTCTCAAGTTCCTACTGATCGGTAAATTCGTGAAAGAATGCCCTAAACTGGAAAATGTTCAAAATTTCTTTTCAAATGGAAACTTCCAGGACAAGATCCAGATTGGGAGATTGAGCAGGAAATCTTTCTTGATCAAATGTTCCTCCATAGAAGACACTACACGCCTACAGATTAAAGGTTCGTGCTTTATTGATGGCTGCCGTCTGAGATTTTCCAGTTATTCACAAGAACATCTACATAAAATAGAGACTACAACGGCCCCTGTTTGGGTGGAATTCCCAAACCTACCGATTCAATTCTTCGATTAAGACTTTCTCTTTGCTGTTGCGCGGCAGCTTGGAGATCCAATTGCTCTTGACAATGTGACGCTATCACTGTCCAGACCTTCATGTGCTCGAATGTGTATGAGGTTAACTTATTACAGCCACTGACAAAACGTATTTGGATCCAAGGAAGTAAGGGTGGATTCTGGCAACATTTAATCTTTGCCAAAATCCCTAATTTCTACCAACATTGTTCCATATTAGGACACGAGCTCAAGAATTGTAGGAAAAATTCAGAGCGTAAGACCATGGCTTCACAGCTGGCTCCTGAGCCCTTTCCATCTTCTACAGCGAAATTATTGGAAAACCTACAATCTGTAAATACTATGGAATAGGGGATTACTGGGGAGTCAACTGTGGAATCAGTCAATACCTCCAATACCCAACCTCAACTTCTTCCCAAGGAGGTCTCACAGACTTTGGAAAAAGAACATGACACATCCTCTGCCTCCATTACCTCTAAAGGTCATGCAATTGAGGCGGTAAAGAAATTCCTTGAGGAAAACGCAGAAACATTTTTAGCGGAAATGTTGTCCATCAACCCTGTTTCCAGCGCTAACAGCAACTCCAATAGCTCACAATTCCAAGTATGCTACAAGAACCTGGATCCTAGTGTGTCCATTTGTCCCCCTACTGCAGATCCAATTACGTCCATTTGCTCATTTTCTTCTGCTCCAACTTTGGAGTCTGTTTTGTCTAATTGCAATACATCTGCTTCTCCCCTTTCGGTGGATGGCTCAGGGACTTCCCTTACTACAGATCATCACTTCAAAAATACTAACACAAAACGAAGCCAGAAGAAGTTTGAACCAAACTGGAGGCATAAAGGGAACATACGCAAACGTGATAAATCAACTTGGAGCCGTGGAACTATATCGCTTGCTGCTAAAGACGTTCTGATGAAACAATTCTTCCAACTCCCTAAAATCAAGCCTAAGGTGATTCAGAAGCTAATTGCAATTGCTAATCAGTATCCCCCATTTGATTTAGGTTAAACTAGGTGATTTCCGGATTGGATTATTAGTTTGTTTTAAAAAATTTGCTTGGTCTTGGTACATGTATCTACATGCAGCTTTGAGATTTTTGGATAGAGACGTTAATGGATATGGTTTAGATGTAATTTGAACTTAGAGTGAAGAAGTTTTTGTGATGCCTAATACTTCCCTTTTGTGGACTGTGACGGAATGCAACTTGGGTGTTTTTGTCTTGTCTACTAAGTCCTATGGTAGTATGTGATGGTGGAAGTACAATTAAAAAACTGAGATTAGATGAAGATTTGAATGGATGAATAATTTTTTGTTTTTATGATGAATTGTTGAAGAGAAGTAAGGTGAGAAAGACACTAATGTGATATGATTCTTGTTGAGGATGGTGTGTTGATGGTTTGTATGATAGTTTTTGTGATTGTGAGCAATTTTTTTGGGAACATGTTTGTTGGAAGAACTACGGCTTTACTTTTTGATCCTTCGTGTCTTATACAAGATCTTATGGTTTAAGAATGGAAGGATGATATGTGAAGTAGAATGGAGCTACTGATTTTGTTTTAAGAGCTGAAATGGAGAACCTTTAGTGGAAGTGTAGTTTGTTTGAATGGGCATAAGTGCAGACTTTTGTGGATAATAGAGTTGCTACTTTTGAAGTTTAAGGTGCGCGCTATTCATGATCACATTTTGGACGTGTAGATCAAACTTTGGCTAGTTTTAATTGAGTATACTCAAACTTTGTAACCCACACATGATTTTGATGTGGGAACAAGTGATGAAAATCATTCACGTTTAATCTTAAGGTCTTTAACTTATGTAAAGGAGTAGTTCTCCTTTTTTAAATGCTTTTAATCATGTAACGGTGGTTTTGGGTATATCCTCCACCTTCTTTTGCTCTTATTAAATATATTTCTTTAAAAAAAAAGAAGCAAAACACGTTTTTGCTTTCTAAAAACAATGACTTTGCTATCTAAATAACTTTCCATTATTATGCAAGATAATTGGGCCAAGTAATTAACTTAAATAACAAAGAAAATGCAAAGAATTAAGCCCACAATTCCGTTCTTGGACTTAATTAAAACAACATAACAATAAACCCTAATTATTAAGCAATGACGTGATCAAACAATGTAAAGCCCAAGTTCACGCCTTCTTGGTCTTCCATTCGGCCATGTGAATTTATTCAAGGTGGAATTTCCTTAAATTCCAATGTAGAACTCTTGGTAACATTTTCATGAATTGTGATTGAAGAAACATGCCATAAAACTTCATGTTGAGATGGTTCGGCCTTCATGTGATGAAAATCGCCAAGAACTTCACAATGTGTTGATAATAAGTTGTACGAGGCTGCCTTCATCCTTGTACTCCTTGATCTTGTCATTGGCCCATCAAGATTCTCCAATGGATCATGCAAGCTCGGCCTTGGCACCATGGACATGGGCGGATTGCTATCAGACCTCGATTGCAATTCTGTATTTTAATACTAGCAATTACTCCTCTGCCTACTTTCTGCCATTAGTCCTCTGCCGACTGATGTTAGGGCAGAGATTTTTGTGTGATTGGATATATTGCGATCAAACTGGAGGTTCCTTCTATGATAATGTCTGCTTAACATTGTCTTGGTTGAAAAATGCTCCTGTACCCCTCAATATGTTACTGTGTACTTTGTGGAAGAAGGAAAATTTCTATGGGCATTTCTGGATCCGTAAACTATACTTCTGGGTAGTTCGAAAGCTATCGTTGAGAAATGCACTGAATCTTTTCGATGGTCTGCTGGAAAGAGTGAAAAACAGGATTTATTCTATAATCCTGATTTTGGGGATTTTCACACTCATATGTATGCATGAGCATGTTATTTGGGTTTACGGTTGCATCACTACTGTTGGAACTTGGATTATGTTAATGGGGTGTGAATATATTGCTTGGTTGTCATTTACAAAAATGTTGTTATTGGGATTTGTCTTAATCAAATGCATGTATATCCATGTTATTGGGGCTTGCTGTTGGAACACTACTGCAGAAGTTTTTCATTGCTTATTCACTATTGGAACTGGGAAAATGCTGAAAGGGTGTAAATGTCTGGGACATTTATTGCTCACATCCTTGCATGAGTATGTTTTCTAGGTTTTCTTTTGGCCCTTCACTGCTGGGAAAGAGTTTCAAGACTGCATATCAAGAATTCCTAGATTCCTCAACTGTACATTTAGTTCAATTCTTTTGTATATCAAGGTATATGAGTACAAGCTTTGTAAATGGAGTAGAACTCCTTGTTTCTTTTGGGTTTTTTGTAAATGGAGTTGTACTCCACAGCTTGGTAGATTCAGGTTGGTGATAAGACTGGGAGAACAAGTCCCCATTAGGCCTTGAGCATGTAAATGGGGGAATGTTCTCCAGGTCTTTACTTTCTATTGTAAGAGTGATTTTAGGGTAAATCCATCACTCAAAACACATATTAATATATCGGGAGTCGCGCCCCGCCTCAAAAGGAGGTTAGCCAACTAAAATAAAAAAAAATAAAATACCAGCAATTACAACAAAAGATGGCAGTTGTAGAAAACTATTACTTTTTTTAAAAAAAAAACTATACTTTTTTTGAAACTGTATTGTTTAACTAAAACTTAGAGAAACTCATTCATTTTCACAATTGATTCAATAAAGCTCATTAAGTATTAGAAAAAACATGTCAACCTTCTAACAAAAGTAGAATTCTTTCAAATCCCTAGCACTACACAATTTTTACTTATATAATACTTAAACACCTAAAAAATTGAATTTTTTTGTCTTCAAATATTAAAGAACTTTAAAACTACTATAAAACTTTCAACAAATGGATAACTTAACAATAATTGTGTAAATATTTTTTTTTGACAAGTCACCACGTTTTCTCTTGAAAACCAAGGTTATGCCCCAAAACTTTAATTTTTTGAAGTATTACTTTCCTATATATTTTCTTGTCGTAAATTTTCAATTTATATGTTGCTCATTGAGTTAGAAAGAAAAAAACCATTAAAATCTTGTGTAGATATCATTTTAGAAAATTATGTTTTTCTCTTAAAATTCCAACACTATTTGTTTTTTGCTAGCATAACCTTGTCCATGAGGGGGGCGTCACACCCAATTTTATTAATTAATTTTTAGAGATAGAGAACATACCCAAAGCCATCGGTACAAAAGTAGAAGCAAAATTAGAACTCCTCCTTTATGCAAGTTTTTGCTTGATATATCTATGAAAACATAAATTAGGTGTACTTACTTACATCTACTTTGAATCTGCATAGTTAGTGTATCTACTGATATGAACTTGCCAATAATCAATAAAAAAAAATTATTAGTGTCTCCAACACTATTGCCTATGAAAATTGAGAGATTCAAAATTTTTACCTTTTTTTGGTAATAATTTATTAGTTTACATATTTTTCATTGAGTTGGAAAAAAAAGGACTATTATAATATACACAAATAATTTAAAAAAAATCATATTTTCTTTCCAAAAACTTAAGGTTATAGCCCTCAAAAGTTGAGATGCTTCAAAAGTTTTTCTTTGTAATTTTTTGTTGTGATCAATTAATTCATATATTAACCATTGAGTTGGGAATAAACATAAATCTTTAAATATGTAAGTACATTTTTTTTTTTAAATTTCAATTTTCACCTTCAATCTAAGTTTGTATCCCACAAAATTGGTTAATTTTTATTTTTGACCTTTTAATTTTATTTTTATTATCATGATCTACTAGTTTACTTTTTTTTACTAAGATTTAGAAAAAAAAAACCCTGCTAAAAGCATGCATAAATAAATTTTGAGAAATTACCATTGTTTCTTTTGAAAGCCCATGTCGGTAATCCATAAAATTAAGAACTTTTCCTTTTAGTTTTTGTTTTTCATTTTAACTTTTTAGTTTGCACATTTTCATTAAATCATAAATAAAAAATTAGGTGGTTAAATGATATAGCAGATAGTTTTTAAGAAAACTATATTTTTCTCATGAAAAACCCAAGGTTATAGTCCACAAGATTTGAGATTTCTTAAAATTTTTATTCTTTTATTTTTTTCTAATGATCATTAAGTTTACACGTTATTTAGATAAAAGCAAAGTAGGATTCATTAAAAATATATTCATATAAAAAAATTAATAACAAAAATATTTGATTAAATAAAATAAAATTTTACCTGAAATGTAAAAATTTATTAAAAAAGAAAGGATAAAGAAGGGAGTGAATGAAAGCTGAAGTTTTTATTGCTTTTCATACTAAAAACATGCGATGCTTAATACATTGGAATGATACATATTTATAACTGAAACTAATCTATTATATTGAATAATATTTTGAAGTCCGAATACTACTTTATTTGAGTAGACATTTTCATTGTCTTTATTTGAATGGCAGTCTTCTTCATCTTGTGAACTTCACATGGGTATGTCTTTGAGTGGAAGTCTTAGTCTTCTTTTGAATGAAAGTATTAGTCTTCACATGGGTTTGGGCCCCCATTTTGTCTTTGACTATTCTTCTTGAAAGCATGAGTACGATAGAACCAATAATCTTGCTTAGTTTTTTTAGTATAATATGTCCGCCAAGATTGAATATGTTGTCTTGTTCCTTTAGTTCCATCTTCTAACAAATCTTGATATATATTTTGATGAATAACTTTAGGATTAGATCTTCCTATCTCTCTTTGTTGTAGAAGATTTGTAATGTTGCTGCTTGAACTGCTTGAATTATTTTTAATCTTATCATCCATGAGGAATTTTTTGTCAAAGAAAACCTGCAAAATAAAATATATTGATTATTCTTCAAAAGGATCTTGAGCACAATGTCCTCCGAACATATCTTGAGGGGATGGACTTGGAGTGGAATCTATTGACATTTGCGGTTGTGGTGGCTGTTGTTGATTACTTCTTCTCTGATATTCCATAAATTGGAAAAATTGTTCCATATCTTTTTCTGAGAATTTTCCTTTTTGAGTTGCTGTTGCTGATGCTGAATTTGTTGGAGTCTTTTGATGAGTGGTCTTTTGTTGGGGTCCAGTTGGAGTGGTTGCATTAGTAGTGGGATTAATCCATGTCCTTTTGCCAGTGGTCATGAGAGTGGCCACTGCTTTTTTGACAGCATAATTCTTTTTTGTAGGTATCCCACCATTTGCATTTGAATTGTCTACTCAGTGACATCGGCCTTGGTGCTGGTCTGATTTGCATTATTTGAAAATTCCAACACCATATCCATGGCACTCTAAGAGACACATGCCATTGAATTTCTTTATGATATTCCTTCATTTTGCTATTATTGTTCCAATATTGTAATCCTTGCTGTGCTTCTAATGGCATAATATCTGGCTGGCATCCATGAGTATCCCACCAGTCGAAAAACCATAATGGGAATTTGACTTTGCTATCTTTGTGGAATTGGAAAAACCAAGAATGATCAAAAGACCTTAAATAAAAAGCCTTCTTCCATGCCTGTTTATAATCCTCATAAGAGTATCCTTAAGGTTGGAATGGTATAGAAAATGGTATTTTGGTAAAAGCATTTGGCCAGTCTTCTATATCTAATACTTGTTTAATCACACATTTCGAGTAAGCAATTTTTTGAGTTCCTTCTTCATGAATATGAGTGATTTCCACAGATTCTGAATCAACCAAAATGAATTCGAAAAACATTTGATTTTTCAATAAATCATTTGAAAACCATAGCATATCATTTCGGAATAATTGTTGAGTATAGTTATTTAAATCAGTAACTGGAATATTAGTAGTAAATTCTATTAGACACAAATATTCAAAGGGTTTTTTTTTAGTTGATAGGATGCTTTTCCTGATTCAATATTTTGTGTAGATACAATAGGAAGTGGGGTCATTGCTACTGGGGTTTGTGTTGAACTAGACTCTTTGTTTCTTAATTGTGCAAAAGGTGTTTGAGTTACTTGAGTATACGTGAGTGGAAGTAATGGAAATTCTTCTAGACTTGGAAACTTATTTGATGTTTGAATAACTGGGGATAAGGGTCTTAGAGTATTCACCTTTGACATATAGTCTGCTGCTGTTTGTTTTTTGTGATTTTTGAATGAGGATGATGACTCTCCTTTACTTGCCATCTTTTTGAATTTTTCCTGTCAAAAATTCTCTTATTACAAAATCTGGCAATGAATTTTCTTCCCCTTTTATGTATTCAATATCGAAATCAAATACTGACAAAATACCTTGCCATCTTGCAAATATTTGTTTAGAAACTAAATTCTCAATATCTTTTTGAATTATATCTTTAGCTGATTTACAGTCTATTCTTAATAAAATCTTTTTATTATATAAATCATCTTGAAATTTAGATATACTTAAAACTATTGCTAACATTTCCTTTTTAACTGTTGAGTAATTCTTTTGAGAACCTGTCCATACTTTAGACATATATTTAACTAATAGAGTTTTATTATTTAACTTTTGATTTAGTATTCCTCCATATCCTATTTCTGATGCATCTGTTTCAACTATGATAAATGCATCTGGATGTGGAATTCCTAAACATGGTAATGATTTAATTTTTTCTTTTGCTTCTTTAACTATTTTAGTATGTATTTTTTGACCACGGAGGTGGATTCTTTTTTAATCTTTCATATAATGGTGCACATAAAGTTCTTAAATTTGGGAAAAAATCTGCAACATAATTAAGACATCCTAAAAATCTTTGTAATTGATTTTTATCTTTAATTTCATCTGGGAATTTTTCACCAAACTCTAAGGCTCTATTAATGGGTTTAATAGTACCTTTATTAATATCATGTCCTAAAAATCTTATGTTTGTTTGGAATAATTTCATCTTCGAAGCTGATATAACTAATCCATTTTGAACTACTATTTTTGAAAATATATGCAAATGCCTAAAATGTTCATCAATTGATTTTGAAAATACTAAAATATCATCTATATATACTATCATGAAAGTATATACTGAAAATATATCATTCATAATATTTTGAAATTCAGAGGGTGATTTTTTCAATCCAAAAGGCATTGCATTCGATTCAAATGTCAAGTTTTTCCATAAGTTGAGAAAACATGTCCTCCACAAGAAGCTCTTGTGTCCCAATGTGATGTGAGTTGTTGCTTTGTGCTTGATTTTGCCATTGCCTTTCATATGGTGGTGGAGAGAAGTCCTTGTACCATCTAGACATGCTTGGGTACTTGTGCAATACTCAATTATAGTTAACTTCAATGTCCTGCACTTGACACAAACACACCAAAGCAGACAACAAAACACGACAACTACAAAATGCAACAAAAGTTACCAAAATGAAAAATAACAAGACTACTAAACTACACAAGAAAAGAAAACAGAGCAAATCAAAATTCAAGAAACCGTGCCTTCCCTGGCAACGGCGCCAAAAATTGATAACTTAAAGTCGTATCAGCTCAATTTTACCCTAATCCACTAGCTATAGTAGCAGTGAGCTAGGGATCGTATCCACAGGGGAGGCTTGGGCCAAGAATCTCAATGTTTGCTCACAGAATGTCACGAAAGAAATAAAACTAGACACTAACTAGTAAAGAATCAAATGCAACAAATACAATGTAAAAAATAGGAAGAGAGTGGATGCTCTAGAGTTTTTCCACCAGTTGAATGCACATTAGGCCATGATTGCAATGCTCTTGACACACAAGTAAAACAATGAGGAGATCTCTATTGCCCAGGAGGCTAGCTAACACTTAGCATGACGACCACAGTGTTTTCTATACTCCTTAACATTCCACTTTTTCCATGGCGAGGCCTAAGTAGAACGGATTCAACCCGCAATGCCTCAACTCTCCAAAGTTAGCAAATCTAGAATGCAATTCCTACGGTATCCCATGACGAGACCTGACCTAGGACCTACAGTGTTTGCTTACTTTAGAAAGTTTCTTCTCACTTTTTCCTAACAACTCAATGATTCTCCACTGGCATGGCGACCGCATCTCAAATCATGGTTCAAGCAAAGCAAGTAGAAGACTCAATTATCATACATTTAGTCTTGATTTCATGCAATTCTCACAAATATTGGTAAATCTCACTTCAACTCAGCATGGCGACCACAATCAAAGTTCAATTCATTCAATAAAAGTTTGAATTCATGAAACTCAACAAGATTTAATCATTAAAATCACATATGATTTCATCCTTAAGAAATTATGTCAATTGCATAGCATTGCATAGTCTAATTATACACTTAACCGGTTGAAACTCTAGAACATGAGAGATCTAACCATAAAACTCCATTACCAATTCACGATCAACAATTTGGAACTTGAAACAATTCATTTTCAATAAATGGAAAGAGTTTACCCATTGAATTCTTCCAAGAGCTTCCTTAATTGATATGAGAATTACAATGATCGGAGCAAATCTTTGATCGGAATAGAAAATGGAGCTCAAAAGCTAGAGAGAGAAACTAGAGAGAGAGAAAGTAGATCTTGCAAATTTATTCCCGCTCTCTCTAGATCAAAAGTTGGTTACCAACTAAAATCCTAACTAATGGATGAAAAATAATCGTCTCCGGGATGCCCCCATATTAGCTACACTTCCTATATATATAGAGTTTATGAAAATGTAACTAATACGCAACCATAAAGTGACCAAAATATTACAAGAATGCCCTCGTATAGAAAACCCAACAATCAGCTCAAAATATGAAAATTCGAAATTGAAGAAAGTCATTCAGCAATCCAGCGCCTTCAGTCCAGCAGCTCTGCACCTTCATCCCAGTTCCGGTGCCTTCCAGCTTGCCAAGAACGCGCCTTCAATTCAAGCAAAAATCTCCTCATGTCCAGCGAATACCACGCCTTTATAGGCTAAGCAGATCACGCCTTCGGGATCCCCACTTCAGCTTCCCTTTCTGAACTCAGTTTTTTGTGCGCCTTCCAGTCTTTCCTGATCACGCCTTCCATGCCTCTCCTGCACACTCAAACATCCAAACAACACTTAGCCATTACTCTCGCAACAACAGCAATACTCCATAAGGTGGCGAGACCTCGTGGCGAGGTCTCGCCGTGAAGTGTGTGTGTGTGGCGAAGCCTCGTGGCGAGGTCTCGCCGTGTAATGTCTTTGCCGGCGAGATCTCGCAGCGAGACCTCGCCGTGCACGATTTTGGCTGGCGAGACCTCGTGGCGAGGTCTCGCCAGCTAGTGTGCAAGTGTGTGTTGAGTGAGTGAATGTGTAACACAAATGTGAAATGTTGTGGAAGTAAAGTGAATGTCCAGTGCTTGTGAGTGAATATGAGAATATTATGTAATTGAACTGAAATGCTGGGGAGTTAGAGTAGTGTGTGAGGTGTTGTGAGTTTGAGTGAAGTGCACATCGTGATATTGTGTAATGTGTTTGATAGAAAGTGAAAATGTACAAGACATGCAATATGAGAAGGTGTGTAGTGAAGTAAAAATGGATTGTGAAACATGAGTGAAATTAGTGTATAAGCATGATTATATGAAACATGTGATGTGCAATGTATGTGTTGTGTGTATATTGTGTAATGAAAGTGCATGTGGGCATGAGTGCTTGCGACAAGGTGTGCATGTGCAACGAGGTGATCTCGCCGCACTTCGTGTGTACGAGTGCTGCATAGTGATAATGTGAGTGTGTGCGAGAGTGTTATGCGAGAATTGAGTGCTTGTGTCGAGGGTGTAGTGCAAGGTGCATGCGGCGAGGTGAGGTCGCCGCATGTGTGTGTGCATAGTGCATGTACGATATGTGCGAGATTGAGTGAGTGTGTGTGTAGAATGAGTGCTCGTGTGCGGTAGTGCGAGAGACTTGTGCGGCGAGGTCACCTCGCCGTACAATGTGTGTGCGAGTGTAGCCGTGAGAGTGTGCGAGATGGTTGTGCGGCGAGGTGACCTCACCGCACAAGTGTGTGCGATGATAGTGTGGGTCTGTGCGCATGAGTGTTGCGGCGATAGTGTGCGTGTGTTCGAGAGTAACTGTGAGGCTGTGCAAGAGTGTAGTGTGAAGTGAGTGCTCGTGAGGTGTTTCTGAGAATGCTCGAGAAAATATTGTGCATGTGAGCCTTTATTGTGGCTGAGTGCTTGTTTCAGCTTTAAGACCCAACTTCTACACCAAATTCATGTGCCTTAGCTCCTAAATTGGACTTGATGGTAAAGATAAAAGTTCTAGGCCTATCTCTCGGCTTTCCAATCGATCAAGAATCACTGACTCAGAGGTCTATAGCTCAAGAAATCAACAATCTACCAAACTGTGGCAGAAAGGAAAACCCTAAAAACCCTAATGTAGTGCTCACAAAGAAGCTCCCGTTTCATGGCATTGCACACAGAATTAGCAAAAGGTTAAAACATAAGAATTAAAGAGAACTCAAAGCCCTTTCCAGAACATCAAAGAACTCACCCATTGGACAAGTATAGAGGAAGTTATGATCTAATGAAATTCATTAACCAAAACTGCCTAAACCACATTCTAACCTAAAGAGCACATTTCGGTTTTTTTCCAAAATTCTCACTCACCATTCTAGCCCTTTTTAACTCTCTCCTTATCATTTAGTATCAAACACACATTTGCCTCATTTTAACAACATTTTTGGTCCTTTTTAACCAATCAAGCACAACCAATTGCATATAACATTAATGCACAAAATAGCACAAAGCATCACACATTTGCATGAAAACACAAGACAAAAGCTAAGTGTTTTAACACATATAAGTTGGTATGAAACCAACTTATCAGTGCTCCATCGGGAATCACCTCTTGGACTATAGCAAAGACCCGAGCCTGCACCTGTGGTTTCTCATCCATCTTCCTACGTGCTCCCGGTGTCGCATTCTCGAAGCCCATATTTCTTTGTGGGTTTCGTACATTTGGACATTCTTTTGCAAAATGCTCAGCACTCTCACAAAGTAAACATCTATTTTGTTTTATCCAACATTGACTTTCATCATGATTTCCACGACCACAAAAGGCACATGCCCTACGATTTTGTGATGGTGGGGGTTGACGAACTTGTGGTGGTTGTGACCTTATAGTTGAACTTCCACCTCTATTAAACCCTTGGGTATTCCTTCGCCACTTTGAAGGGTTTTGATTCTTACCCCACTGACCTTCACGCTCTCTTTTCCTCATTTTGGCATTTTCAATGAGGATAGCATAATCTAAAGCTTCAGCAATAGTTGCCGGTTTTACTCTTATCATTTCATCTTGTATCTCATAACGTAACCCTTGGATAAACCGACGTACTTTTCTCTCCTCACTATCCACCAACCGATAAGCAAACTTAGAGAGACGATTAAACTTAGCCTCATACTGTATCACGGTCAACTCCCTTTGTTTAAGGTTGATAAATTCTTCCTCCCATTTTTCTCTACTTGCATTTGAGAAGAACTTAATATTAAATTATTCGAAAAAGTTTCCCCACGTCTTAGTGGTGTGAAGAACTTGCCATTTTTCTTGGATAGTCTTCCACCAATCACGCACAGCTGCTCTCACTTGGAAAGTGGCAAATGCCACTTTTCTCTCATCCTCATAATTCAAAGTGGAGAAGATATCCTCCAAATGTTCCAACCACAACTCTGCCTTATCTCCGTCAATTTCCCCATGAAATTCAGTGGGCTTGAATTTCATAAATCGTTCTAACGCACTATCTTCTCCAGATATTGCATTTGACTTGGATTTATCAATAAGAACTTCAGACATCAGAGTTACCACTTTCACCATTTGAGTCAATAACGGGTTATCTTCAATGGTACTTACCCGAGAAGTTCCACCTCCTTCCCTATTCATGTTTATTGATTCTTGGTGGTTTGCCATCTACATAAAAGAATTAACATGTTGATAATTCACATAATTAAAACTCAAAATTTACACAAAAGCATTCATTTTATACTTTTAACAGTCAAAACATTTCAAGCGTCAGACCATATACTACACAACACTGGCTTAGTCTACCTACCAAGTCATTTAAGTTAACAAAAGTAACATAGTTATAACACATTCCTAGTTTAGTCAGCGACTACAAACCCTATTCACATTGAGAATTTACATAGCCATCCCAAAAGTGTTATATATAGCTACCACAAGAGGTATTAAACTCCCATCTTTGCTGCTAAGTCGAGTCATGCTTTGACTCTTCTTGAACGATCTCAATCCTAACTTTCTTGTTTCCCCGATTAGTAAGATCATCCAAGCCAATGCCGACCTCGGGTTGATTCACCGATTGTCCATCTTGAGGAAGTCCCCTCTTTTCAGGCATGCCACACTCCAAATACACCCGTTCTATAGTATCTCCTATGGCCACATATTGATGGTAGATCTTTGCAAATCCAGCCTTTTGAATCCTTCTCATCTTTTCACATTGATTCTGCCAACCCAGGCGCTCATTAAACTCCTAATATGAGCGAACAGACTCTTCTTGGAGTTCTTTTTTCAGTTTTTCAATCAACTTCTCCTGTTCTCTAACTTTTCCTTCCAAATCTGTTGGGTCCATTGGATTTTGCTCCTTATCACGTAGGATTTGCTGCTTTTCCCTTTCCAGTTGTTTATTTCCACGCTCGAGTCGTTTATTGTCTCGAAGGAGCTCATCCCTTTCCTTAGCCATATATTACATGACATAATCTGTGTATGATTTTCCACAAACGTACTTTGGCCTAGGTCCAGTAGGAGCTTTTGGATCATACTTTTGATACGGTACACAACATTTATGTCTGCATCGTATCACACTTCTTCCTTCTTCAGCCATGTCCTATATCAAAAACTTCACATTATCACATATATATAATCACACTTATGAATTCATCTAATTTCCAAAAATTTCCAGGCACATAGGGTCCAAGAATCCTTTCTGGCTTCATATGCATTAATGCTCTGATACCACTTGTAACGCCCTGGCTATCCTTTAACGGCATCCTGACGGGAGCGTTAGATTACGTTCGACTCACGTCTGGGCTCATTACAAATACTGACGGGAGCGTTAGATTACGTTCGACTCACGTCTGGGCTCATTACAAATAATAATATTTCCAGATAGTCATAACCATAACTCAATCTTTTAATCACGCTTATTCAACGGTAACTTATCTATTTCATCCCAAAAGTTTTATCACACTATTCAATGTCCCAAAGTTTAAGATTAATAACAGGAACCATAATCTTTCAAACCACAAAACATCCAAGTTGTATATATATTACATTCCAAAAGAAAAGCACTTCTAAACTATTAAAATAATCCAACATAACAAAAGACTATTTCAAATGACTTTTTATACCTTAATCTCCTTATCTCCTATCACACAATGCGTCGTTAGTCTTCGAATCCAAACCAGCTCCTAGTTTGTCCCGAATTGCTCTGAAAAATGATTTATAAAAGGGGGTAAGCTCAAAATAGCTCAATGAGGGGGGGCAGAAAATAGTTTTGAGAAAACGTAATTTTAAAGACAAGTACAATTTCTGTAAATACATTACTTTTCCAAGCACGAATAATCATATCGCACAACATGTCACCGAACATATCACATATCATTTTCACATATCGATGTCACATGTCATTTTCACAAATACGTATACCTGTCGATCGGTTCTACCGACCTTTACCAACCTTATATCCCCGAGAAATCTGTTGACGCGTGCACGACTTGTGAAGCTACCTTATCCTTCCTTGTGGCCAATGACCACTACGGCCCCGCAGGCCTAACATGGCATCCGGATTTGTCACTCCGACTCCCGTCAAACAAGATTAAAACCTCCTTAATCTTGTGACGGGGCTCACCAGTGTAGTTTGGGCGTAATCGCCGGTCCGACGCCATCTCGATTATTTTTCAAAACAACACCTACTAGGGCCCACAATATTCAAATACAATGCGCAAATAGTATTTTATGCATAATTCGAGCAAAACAATCACTTTGGCACAGGACTTTGTTTAAAAGATATATGTATCGTGCCTTTTTCTCCCAACATGTCTATTTATGTTCATGCACATGGCAAGAGATATGCTCACAAATATCTTGAAGATTAGACTCAAGAAATATCACAACTAAATCTTCACATAAATTCAAGCTATATCATTGTTTTATATGATATCACAGTTTTGCCAAAATTGATGAAAGTAAGAAAAGACTAACCTAGTGCATAGCTCCTAGGTATACAAATTCAATGCAAAAGAAAAATACAAATAGACCAACTGATCATCACTTGATTCCTTTAGAATCACTTAATAAAAAAATACATTAGTCAATCACTTTTTTTCTCACCAAGAAGCTATAGTTTTGTCTTTTAAAAGAAATCATCAGTCGATCATTTTTTTTCTTCACATGAAAAGCTGCATATTTTCAAAGTGATTGCTGCCCATATTTCTCGTCACATATGTCGCTGAATATGCAGGAAGTAAATTTACCACTTTAATTTGAGAATTTCCAGTAATAATGCAGAACAAGCATGCATAAATGATTCATGAATGTATTGTGGCCCAAGGTCCGGCCACCATCAATCAATAAAATAAAATAAACTAAAAACTACAAGTTTGAAAACATTGTCCACCTACAGAATGTTCTAATATTTTAATACAACAAATATTAGCAGATATGCTATGAAAATTTAATGTTTAGGCAACTGAATTTGTTTAATAACCGCACCATGTCAATCATTTATTTTTCTCACAAACCAACTACTATACCAAAAGAGAAGAGCAACTAAAAACCTTTTAATTTTACTCACCAATTTCCACCAGAATTTCCTTTCACTTGTGTCTCCTATATTGAGCTCTACCTCCATTTGTGCTTTCTTCCTCTTTTTTTCCCACGATTTCCTTGAGTGGCTTATGCCCTAAACCAAGCTGATGTATATCCTTTAATTGTTTAAATTGAGATGTTGTCCCCAGGGTTTAGAGGGTTCAAGTAAAGTCACCAAATTTTAATTAACTTATACAATTAGATCCCTAGAAATTTAGGGATTTGCACTAACGACTGAAACTAGTCGGTATTGACTTAAAAATAGATAACTAATAATTAACACATGTTTTTAACTTAATAATTTTAAATCATAAATATATTTATATTTTTATCTGTTAGTAAGTCGAGGTAAAATTTGTTCCTAAACCAAGCACTAAACCAAAACTCGTATAACAGAAAAATAAAATTTAACGTTTTAAACAATCATGTACGATAAAGATATTTATATAAAACTATGGGGTTTCACAGGAAAGCTCCAGAGTGGCTTATAAATAGGAAGATGAGGAGATAAGGGGCGAATGATCTTTTTTTACTAGAAATTACATGTGGTTTCATTTGGTTCGGTTCATTCTTTGACTGCTCCGCTCTCCCTCTAAAAATGAAGAAAGACTTGTCAAAAAAGGGTTGGTTATTGACCAAGGGAAAACATGGGAAAAAAATGCAGAAATCGGGATTCTATCTCTTGGAGAGAGGTGTAGAAGCTCTCCCTTTGACTCATCAGGTGGGCCTTCAACCACTTCGACTAATGCGGACGCGGTTCTCTCGTTGTGAAGAAAAAAGTAATGAAACCGCGTTCGTTGTTGCCTGTATAGCTTTCTAGAGCAGAGATCTAACAACGCATTCTAGGCACAGATCGTTGGTATTGGATATATCGTTAGGTTATGCCGAGTAAAATCTGCTCCGTTTGTTTTCGTTGCAGAAAAGAGATCCCTTCTCCCCGCTTTAAAAATGATGAATATGAAGTCTGGGAGGCTACAGGTACTATGGATCCTCTGACTCCCAATCCGATTGCCTTCCCAGGTCTAGCCGGTGTTGCCTGTAGGTCGTGATGTGCCTTGAGATGGCCGTCTCCTGTCCTCGATAACTGTCTCCTAGCCACCTGAGGAGGTAAATAGCGGGATGTACACGCAGATGGATACTACTCTCACAGTACCGGCCCAAGCTGGGTACCAAGGCTAGTCTTCAACCTTTGGTCACCAAGTCTCTCTATCCCTCAAGTGTTAGACGATGCTCCTCCAGCGAATTTCAGCCCCACACGGCCGCACTCCTGCGCGTAAGTACCATAAGCCTTTCTCCACTAGCGTATGTGCCCCGAGAGGGATTTTTTCCCATCCTATTTATCCATAAATAGGAGGGGATTTTAGTTAGAGGCAGTTATTGAACTCCTGACCTCCAACTCACCTGAATCGGGTGGTGACCATTTGAGTCAAGGCTCATGGTCCTTTTTTAATTTTTTGTCTATACAGATAAAAATTTAAGAATTAAAAATAAAACTCCTTTCAAATTTTTCTTTGGAATCTTTCATGTTCACTTTCAGAGCATGAAGACCCAAATAACAATTTCGATATCCCAAACCAAAATCTAATAATGCACCTATATGATTTATTAGATGGTATAACATTCGCTCAGATGCATAGTGATAGACTCATAAAGATAATGTCATTAGATTGGTGATAATTAGAGTAATACAGATTTTATATTGAAAGAAAATCCATTTCAAGTATTTGAATATTTATAGACATCAAGAATATATAAATGATAGTATTAGGAAATATATTATTGCTTTTAGTATTTTATTAAAAATACTAAACATTGAAGAATTCAATGAATTAAAATAGTAATTCAATTGTTTATCTTATTCATTTTAATGTAGGAATTTTGAATATTAAGCTTTGTCTACTTGTAAGTTCGTTGGTAAGCCGTTGCCCAGGGAAGCTTAAGGTGTTCCAGGTCTAGGCACTCCTGTGTTCCCCATACACTCTGTATTCTATTAAGTTGCACTAAGACTTTCAGGTACATTTTAAATTATGAATTTAAATGCTTTAAAAAAGTTGTTTAATATTGGTAAGATTACTGAACAAGTAGATACTAATAATGTTAATCAAAGTAATGAAGTAATATTTGATATAAATTCAAAAACAGTAAATCTGTATATCACATAGGAAATTTAAATTTCAATAATTCATATGCAGTCAAAATACATGAACAGGATTTAACATTTAGAGAAGTTTCAAAAACAATAAGATTAATGTCTAGAGTAGCAATTGATAGATATAAATCTCAAGGATTTAAATATATTCATTATGGCTTAATCAAAGTAGTTATAAAACCTTTGCATAGAATAGGTATAGATAATCCTATTTTTATTGCTTTAAGAGATAAAAGATTTATAGAATATGAAGATTCCATGCTTGCATTAATGCAAACTAATATTTGTAATGGAGAAATATCATTTAATTGTGTACCTAATTTCTTAGCTAGTTTAGATTATGAATTAATATTAGATTCATTAATAATGGATATACAAATTGATCAAAATAAGATAGATGCAAGAAGTCGTAGCTTTGTAATTTTATATAAAGTATGTTTTAAATTATTAAAAACGGAAATAGATCCAAAATTAAAATTAGAACAAACAAGTACAGAATAAACAATAATATTTGAAGAAGATTCTGAAAAATTTTCAGTATATATTCCTAAAACTTTAAAGTGGAATGAAATAACTATTCCAAAAACGTTTACAATAGTTGCTCAAATACTACAATCAAAAAATATTCATCAACATAAGACATCAAGAATAGAAAAACAAGAGGATGGTAGTATAACAATACATTTTGATGACATAAGATCAAATAAATATGGAGCAAATATACAACCAGCAAGGCATTCAATTTCAGAAATACCTACTACAAGAAAATTATATAATCAAAATACTAATATAGATACAAATCCTGAAATATATTCAATACCAGTTACGGGTAGTCAAAGAATTCATTATAAAGCACCTTTACCAGAAATAATAGATACAACCTCAATATTTATGCCATCACCAACTAGATCAAAAATGAAACCAGATTCAATTAATGTTCTTACTAATGAATTTAAACCTAATTAAAAATATTTAGATGAAGAATTCAATGAGGATAAGAATATACAAAAAAGACAATGGTATAAAAATTTAGAAGAAGAATTTCAAAAAATACTAAACATTAAATGGGAATAAGCGTTATTAAAACAAAAATTTAATTTTCCCTTCTTTTAATGGTTAGAATATGAAACACAAAATATAGGAAGTAAAAATTATATATAAATGATAGTATAAATGTACAAACATCTTTATATAAAAAATGGAATATAATTGGGGGAGAAGTACTAAGTTCAGTACATCCACCTCTTTTAAATATAAAGATTCAAACAACAAAAGGAGAAGTAGTAGCTACTCTATTTAGAGAAGCTAGAGAAGAAAAAGGAGTAGTAGAAATCGAAGTGATAAGTTGGTTTTATACCAACTAATATGTGTTAAAATGCTTGGCTTTTGTTGTGTGTTTTATGTGCATACGTGATGTTTTGAAAGGTTTTAGGCATTTATATGTTTGCAATATGAAAATGATCAAATGGTGCAAAAAGAGCAAAAATGGTGATAATTGAAGTGAAAATTGTCAAAAGGCAAATGGAGGAACCGAAAATGCATATTTGGCTAAATTAGGGTTTTGGCAGCTTTGAGTGTGAATTTGTTGTGAGCATAAATTCTTCAATAATAATCCAAATGATGAGTTCTTGGATGTTCTGGAAATCTATTTGAGTGTACTTCATTTCTTATGTTTTATCTTTCTTCTAATTCTGTGTTTAAATATGAGAATCGAAAGCATCTTGATGATTGCTACTTCATAATTTAGTTATTGAATTCATATTGCCACAGTCTGGTAGAATGTTAATAACTTGAGCTACAGACCTCCCAATAAGGTGATTCGTGATCCATTGGAAAGCCATCAGATAGAACTAGAACTCTTATGTTTACCATCAAGTTCAATTCAGGAGTTAAGTCACCCGAATTTAGTGTAGAAGTTGGGTTCTAAAGCTGAAACAAGCACTCAGTCACAATGAAGGCTCACATGCACAATATTGTCTCGGGCATTTTCACAAACACCTCACGAGCACTCACCTTGCACTACACTCTTGCACAGCTGCACACACCTCACATGACCTCGCCGCACAAGCACTCCACACACCTCGTACGATTCACTCGCACACCACGCACACGAGCTGACCTCGTCGCACGCAGCTCTCGCACTTTCACGCACGCACACCATGCGACGAGCTCAGCTCGTCGCATGCATCACGCACACACTATGTGCGGCGAGATCACCTCGCCGCACAAGTTCACTCGCACATCCTCACAACACTCTCGCACCACATGCACTACACTCGCACACTAGCACTACACTCTCACCGCAATACTCCACACATATGATTTTCACTTCTTAATTTTCACTTTGGATTTTGCTTATTATGTGTACATTTGGGAGGTCATGATTAATTGATTCTTTACAGCATTTCTACTTCATGAAAGCTTATATCTTGCAATTCAAATGGTGTTGGGTGTTAGGTGATACATTTCACTTCTTACTTGCAGCTCACGGTTTTCACCCTCATATCACACTTCTCAACTCATTCACTTCACTCATTCACACACCACTCTCAGTTTACACTTTCATTTCTTAGCTCACACACTTCTCACGAATTCACTTAGATTTCATACACATTTCACAACTACACTTCACTCCACAAGATTCACAAACACGCACATTTCCACTTTACTTCATTCCACTTCACAACATTCACAAATCCTTACCATATTTCTTCATTCATTTTGTACACTTCACTTTAACAACATTTCATAACAACATTCCTCACTCTTACACACACTTCACAATTCATTTCCATTCATTCATTTCACAAACACTCACACTCTTTAAACACCTCACACCAACTCTTACACTCGCACATGCACGGTGAGGTCTCGCCACGAGACCTCGCCATTAAAATCATTGCATGGCGAGACCTCGCGGCGAGGTCTCGCCAGCAAAACGCACACACGATGAGACCTCGCCGCGAGGTCTCGCCACACACACACAATTCACGGCGAGACCTCGCCGCGAGGTCTCGCCAGCATAATTATTTCGGAGGTGCATCATTGGTGAAGTGAGAGAAATGGTAAAGTGTGGAAGGTTTGTTCCATGAAATCTCCAACTTTGTGCACTAAAATGATTGGGTTGTACCTCCTTCGTCTGAGCTCCAAATTGGGTGATTTCGATGGCTATGGAAAGCTTAGACAAAGGGTTACAACTTTCGTGCTTTAAGTTTTCTCTAATTCACAGGGCATCATGATCAAATCTTGGTGGGAAGTGGCTGCCATGAAACTTGTTGTGTTTGAGTTTTTGGAAAAATGGCTAAGTGTTTAACTTCTGAATTTCTGAAATTTCAGACAGCTGAAGGCGTGGTTTTATTTGGCAGGAAGACGTGAATTTCAAAACGCTGGATTCTTGAAGGCTCGCTGAGTTGCTGAAGGCGTGATTGGATGACAGCTGAAGGCGTGATTCGACTCTGATTTCTTCACTTGGAAGTCAGAAGCAGTGAAGGGATGACAGCTTAAGCCTGAAGGCGCGCGGCTCGTGGCTGAGTTACAGAAGGCGCGATTTGCACAAGCCAGAAGGCGCTGGAATGCTGAACTTTTCTTCAAACTTGGAATTTTTTGACATTTTAGTCTGATTTTTAGTTCTTTCACTTAGGGACACTTTTGTAATACTTGATACATTTTATGTTGCGTATTAGTTACGTTTTCCCAGTTCTATAAATAGGGAAGGTAGCTAACATATAGGGGAATTATTCACTACTCACATTTTTTTTTCATTATTGTAGCCGACCTTTGATTTTAAAGAGCTGGAAGTGTTCTTGAGATCTACTTTCTCTCTCTAGTTTCTCTATCTAAGTTTGTTGCTTCATTTTGGATTCCGATCAAAGATTTGTTCCGATTATTGTAAATCTCCTTGCATTTGAGAAGGCATTCCACAATTCTCTCGGCATTTGGAAGCTTTTAAGACTCTTAATTGGTAAACTCTTCCAATTAATGATTATGAACTGTTTAATCTTCCAATTTGTTGATTGTGAAGCTGAAATGGAGATTCGTGGCTAATTGTATGATAATCTAGGATACTGAGGGTGAATGCTAGGTTGAAATTGTAATTGTGCAGTAGAACTAACAATCTATTATAAGAAATGGAAATTCTCAGCTATGAATTTGTAAAACTTGTTAAGTGCATGCTTTTGATCTGAATTTGATGAAATGAGATTCGATTGCGGTCGTCATGCTGAATTGAGTCTTCTTTTGTAAGATTTGGATGAAAATCATGAATAAGAACCTGAGAATGCATGAGTTCTTAAACCTGTTTGAATCTGCACAGATCTTAATGCTAGACCTCATCATAGGAAGCTTTGAGTCTGTATCATCCAGAGAACAAGGTGATAAGAGATTCTCATACTCAAATGATGAATTTACATGCTAGGATCGGGCCTCACCATGGGAGATTCTAGGTGTTCATGCCTGAGTAATTTGAGTGGGGAATTGAGACAGCTCGTTCACACTTCACCATCCTTAGGCCCGACCAGAGGATAGGATGGTGTCGGGAGACTAAAATTGTAGTGTAGTGACCATGCTAACTATTATTTCTGTTTCCAATTGTGATTCTCCTCATCTGCTTCGATTGTATGTTAGTAATATTGCAGGTATGAAAAGTTGCATTCACCCGGAAGTAGCCTAGATTATCAGCATAAATTTCTTGAGAACTTTGCTTTTACTTGTCTGAGTCTTACTTGTGTGTTCATTTCAATTCGTAATTGTGTGGAGTTAAACCAATTTATTTCCTGTTAAATTTTGTAATTAGTGTTCTTTTAATCTTGTTATATTTTGGTGACAAAACTGAGCATATCAAACTTCTTGAATCGACTATTTCCCTGAGGAACGAAACCTAGCTCACTACTACTATATTCAGTGAAATTAGGATAAATTGACGAGCCACGACACTCGCATACCACGAAGATATCAGAAAAGTTAACCAACATTTAAATTATTCAAATAAAATATTATCAATAGTAGCACATCAATTAGATTTAATCCATACAAAAATAGAAACAATTCCAAACGAAAAAATAAAAGATAAAGATTCAATAATAAAAAATCCTTTTAAATATAGTAGTTTAAACTTTCCAAATGAAATAGCAAAACCTCATTTTCAAGTAAATGATGTATTTTCAAATTTACAATTCCCAAATACTGAACAAGATACATTACAAAAGATTTTAAAGAAATTAGAAGAAACAAGTCCAAGTACAAGTAAAACAGGTCAAATTCAAAATATTCAATTAACAAACCCAATCAAAGAAACTGATAGTGAAAAAGAGTTAAGTTCAGAAAATGAAGAAATATATGAAACAATAGATAATATAGAAGATGAATTTAATGACATAAATAGAATAAAAAAACAATATAAACCGTATAAGTAAAAAAAATACTATAATGATCAGCCAAAATATGCACCATATCAAAGAAAAAACTATCATCCAAAATTAACACCTCCAGATTTACAAATAGAAGAAAGAGGAAAATTTAGAGCAATAGAATATGATTGAAGAGCAATATATGAATGGAATGTAGATGGTAAATCAGAATACGAAATATTAACAGTATTACAAGAAATGGGAATGGCAAAAGCTGCATATAGACAACAAAGATTTGATCAAAACACAACAGCTGGAGCATTTGTTGCAGGTTTCACAGGACAATTAAAAAATTGGTGGGATAATTTACTCACTGCACAAGATAGAGAAGATGTCATGAAACATACAAAAGAAGAAGATGAAAAAGATGTATTAGGAAATATATTAAAAGATGATAAAGGAGAACCAAGAAAAATAAAAGTATCAGATTGTGCGGGTTTTTTAATATTTGCACTAACAGTTCATTTTTTAGGAAACCCTTCTCAAGACCAAAAAAGTTCTCAAATATTTTTAACAAATTTAAGATGTCCTACTCTAACTGATTTTAGATGGTACAAAGAAATGTTTATTACTTATATAAAAGACCAGATTGTTTACAGCCTTTTTGGAAAGAAAAATTTATTACTTGATTACCAAATTTATTGTCTCAAAGAATATTTAATGCTATAAAAGTATCAATAGGACAAGAAGAACTTAATTTCACAAATTAGACTTTTGGACAATTAATTGCTTTAGTAAAAGAAGAAGGATTAAAATTATGTCAAGAATTAAAATTACGAATCAAATATGGATCAGAAAGAAGAGAATTAGGAACTTTTTGTGAAGCTTTTGGAATTCAAGGTGTAAGAGCACCATCAAGAGATAATAAAAAAATCACTTACAATCCACATAAAAAATATAGAAGATCATACCGTAAATCAAATCAAAGTAGCATAAATCCAAATGAATATAGACCAAACAGAGAATTTAAGATAAAGAAATATAGAAAGAAGAAGTTAGTTTGCTATAAATGTGGCAAACCAGGCCACATTGCAACTAATTGTAAAATTAAAAAACGAATTAATGAAATATTTAGTAATGACAATGATAAAGAATTAAGAGAAAAACTAATGAAACTTATGATTAGAGATGAATCGTAAGAAAGTGATCAAAATATCAATGAATTACAAACTGATAGTGATAGTGAATATTATTCAGATGAAACATCACCATGTAAATGTATTAATATTATTACAGAAGAAAAGAATAACAAAGACATTTTATTTGAAATAATAAGTAAAATAAAAGATCCTATAGAACAGAGAAAATATTTAGTTAAATTAAAAGATTTAATCATACAAGAAGATAATAAACCAAAATTTGTTGAAGCATTTAATATAACTACTTTATATAATACATATTCATATTCATCAATTCCAGGAGTTTGTGATAGAACAACAAATAAACAAGAAGATTTAAAAGAATTAAAAATAGAAATGAAAGAAATAAAAAACGATATAAAAAATTTACAATTACAAAATTTAGAAATTCAAACAAAAATGATAATACAAAATCAAGATAATGAAGAGACAATAGAAAGTAGTAATAAAGGAAAAGGTATTCAAATAGAAGAAAAAGATAATAAAGAATATTTAAATGTAATTGATAAAGTTAATATAGAAAAATGGTATGTTTTTGTCACAATAGGAGTTTAAGATTTTAATACAACATGTGTAGCTTTAATAGATAGTGGAGCAGATAAAAGTTGTATAAAACACGGAATAATACCATTAAAATATGTTCAAAAACTAATCAAAAATTACTAACAGCAATGGAACCCATTAATAATTAAAAGTAAATTATCAAATGGATTTATTTGTAATAATAATTATTGTTTTAAACATTATTTTATTATTATAGATGATTTAACTAATGATGTAATATTAGGAAATACTTTTTTATATCAAATCACTCCTTTTAAAAAGACAACTGAAGGATTAAATATAAATATTATGGGAAATAAGGCCACATTTCAATTTATAACTCCAGTTAGACAAAAAGAATTAAATATGTTACAAAAAATAGTATATTTAAACAAATTAAAGAAAAAGAAAAACAAATTTTATTAATAAAAGAAGAAATTACATATAATCAAATTGAATTACAACTACAAAGGGAAGAAGTAGTTAATAAAATTAAAGAATTACAAATAAAATTTACAAATACAATATGTGCAGAACATCCTTCTGCATTCTGGTCAAGAAAAACTCATATTATAGAATTAACTTATGAACAAGATTTTAATGAAAAAGAAATACCAACAAAAGCAAGACCAATACAAATGAGCGCTGAATTAGTACAACATTGCAGAAAGGAAATATAAAACCTATTAGATAAAAAGCTAATAAGAAAATCAAAATCTCCATGGAGCTGTCCAGCATTCTATGTTAATAATGAAGCTGAAAAAGAAAGAGGAGTTCCAAGATTTGTCATAAATTATAAACCATTAAATAAAGCATTAAAATGGATAAGATATCCAATACCTAATAAAAAAGATTTATTAAGTAGATTATATAATGCAAAAATTTATTATAAATTCGATTTAAAATCAGGATATTGGCAAATTCAAATAGCAGAAAAGGATAGATATAAAACAGCATTTACAGTACCATTTGGACACTTTGAATGGAATGTAATGCCTTTTGGATTAAAAAATGCACCATCTGAATTTCAAAATATTATGAATGATATATTTTCAGTAAATACTTTCATGATAATATATATAGATGATATATTAGTATTTTCAAAAAAACGATTGATGAACATTTTAGACATTTACATATATTTTTAAAGGTAGTAGTTCAAAATGGATTAGTTATATCAGCTTCAAAAATGAAATTATTTCAAACAAATATAAGATTTTTAGGACATGATATTAATAAAGGTACTATTAAACCCATTAATAGAGCCTTAGAGTTTGGTGAAAAATTCCCAGATGAAATTAAAGATAAAAATCAATTACAAAGATTTTTAGGATGTCTTAATTATGTTGCAGATTTTTTCCCAAATTTAAGAACTTTATGTGCACCATTATATGAAAGATTAAAAAAGAATCCACCTCCGTGGTCAAAAATACATACTAAAATAGTTAAAGAAGCAAAAGAAAAAATTAAATCATTACCATGTTTAGGAATTCCACATCCAGATGCATTTATGATAGTAGAAACTGATGCATCAGAAATAGGATATGGAGGAATTCTAAAACAATAGTTAAATAATAAAACTCAATTAGTTAGATATATGTCTAAAGTATGGACAGGTTCTCAAAAGAATTACTCAACAGTTAAAAAAGAAATGTTAGCAATAGGTTTAAGTATATCTAAATTTCAAGATGACTTATATAATAAAATTTTTTTATTAAGAATAGACTGTAAATCAGCTAAAGATATAATTCAAAAAGATATTGAGAATTTAGTTTCTAAACAAATATTTGCAAGATGGCAAGGAATTTTGTCAGTATTTGATTTTGATATTGAATACATAAAAGGGGATGAAAATTCATTGCCAGATTTTCTAACAAGAGAATTTTTGACAGGAAAAATTCAAAAAGATGGCAAATAAAGGAGAGTCATCATCCTCATTCAAAAATCACAAAAAACAAACAGTAGCAGACTATATGTCAAAGGTGAATACTCCAAGACCCTTATCCCCAGTTATTCAAACATCAAATAAGTTTGCAAGTATAGAAGAATTTCCATTACTTCCACTCACGTATACTCAAGTAACTCAAACACCTTTTGCACAATTAAGAACAAAGAGTCTAGTTCAACACAAACCCCAAGTAGCAATGACCCCACTTCCTATTGTATCTACACAAAATATTGAAGCAGGGAAAAGCATCTATCAACTAAAAACCTTTGAATATTTTGTGTCTAACAGAATTTACTACTAATATTCCAGTTACTGATTTAAATAACTATTCTCAACAATTATTCCGAAATGATATGCTATGGTTTTCAGATGATTTATTGAAAAATCAAATGTTTTTCGAATTCATTTTGGTTGATTCAGAATCTGTGGAAATCACTGATATTCATGCAGAAGGAACTCAAAAAATAGCTTATTCAAAATGTGTGATCAAACAAGTATTAGATATAGAAGATTGGCCAAATGCTTTTACCGAAATACCATTTTCTATACCATTCCAACCTCAAGGATACTCCTATGAAGATTATAAACATGCATGGAAGAAGGCTTTTTTATTTTAAGGTCTTTTTGATCATTCTTGGTTTTTTTCAATTCCACAAAGATAGCAAAGTCAAGATTCCCATTATGGTTTTCGACTGGTGCGGATAACTCATGGATGCCAGCCAGATATTATGCCATTAGAAGCACAGCAAGGATTACAATATTGGAACAATAATAGCAAAATGAAGAATATCATAAAGAAATTCAATGGCAAGTGTCTCTTAGAGTGCCATGGATATGGTGTTGGAATTTTCAAATAATGCAAATCAGACCAGCACCAAGGCCGATGTCACTGATTAGACAATTCAAATGCAAATGGTGGGATACCTACAAAAAATAATTATGCTGTCAAAAAGAATTATCCAAAATTGTCTTGTTCCTTTAGTTCCGTCTTCTAACAAATCTTGATATATATTTTGATGAATAACTTTAGGATTAGATCTTCCTATCTCTCTTTGTTGTAGAAGATTTGTAATGTTGCTGCTTGAACTGCTTGAATTATTTTTAATCTTATCATCCATGAGGAATTTTTTGTCAAAGAAAACCTGCAAAATAAAATATATTGATTATTCTTCAAAAGGATCTTGAGCACAATGTCCTCCGAACATATCTTGAGGGGATGGACTAGGAGTGGAATCTATTGACATTTGCGGTTGTGGTGGCTGTTGTTGATTACGTCTTCTCTGATATTCCATAAATTGGAAAAATTGTTCCATATCTTCTTCTGAGAATTTTCCTTTTTGAGTTGCTGTTACTGATGCTGAATTTGTTGGAGTCTTTTGGTGAGTGGTCTTTTGTTGGGGTCCAATTGGAGTGGTTGCATTAGTAGTGGGATTAATCCATGTCCTTTTACCAGTGGTCAAGAGAGTGGTCACTGCTTTTTGACAGCATAATTCTTTTTTGTAGGTATCCCACCATTTGCATTTGAATTGTCTAATCAGTGACATCGGCCTTGGTGCTGGTCTGATTTGCATTATTTGAAAATTCCAACACCATATCCATGGCACTCTAAGAGACACATGCCATTGAATTTCTTTATGATATTCCTTCATTTTGCTATTATTGTTCCAATATTGTAATCCTTGCTGTGCTTCTAATGGCATAATATCTGGCTGGCATCCATGAGTATCCCACCAGTCGAAAAACCATAATGGGAATTTGACTTTGCTATCTTTGTGGAATTGAAAAAACCAAGAATGATAAAAAAACCTTAAATAAAAAGCCTTCTTCCATGCCTGTTTATAATCTTCATAGGAGTATCCTTGAGGTTGGAATGGTATAGAAAATGGTATTTTGGTAAAAGCATTTGGCCAATCTTCTATATCTAATACTTGTTTGATCACACATTTTGAATAAGCTATTTTTTGAGTTCCTTCTTCATGAATATGAGTGATTTCCACAGATTCTGAATCCACTAAAATGAATTCAAAAAACATTTGATTTTTTAATAAGTCATCTGAAAACCATAGCATATCATTTCGAAATAATTGTTGAGTGTAATTATTTAAATCAGTAACTGGAATATTAGTAGTATACTCTGTTAAAGATAAATATTCAAAAGGTTTTTTTAATTGGTATGATGCTTTTCCTGATTCAATGTTTTGAGTGGATGTGATTGGAAGTGGTCATTGCTACAGGTGTTTGAGTTGAACTAGACTCTTTGGGTTACTTGAGTATATGTAAGTGGAAGTAATGGAAATTCTTCTAGACTTGCAAACTTATTGGAAGTTTGAATAACTGGGGATAAAGGTCTTGGAGTATTCACCTTTGACATATAATCTGCTGCTGTCTGTTTTTTGTGATTTTTGAATGAGGATGACGACTCTCCTTTATTTGCCATCTTTTTGAATTTTGCCTGTCAAGAATTCTCTTGTTAAAAAATCTGGTAATGAATTTTCTTCTCCTTTTATATATTCAATGTCAAAATCAAAAACTGACAAAATACCTTGCCATTTTGCAAATATTTGTTTAGAAACTAAATTTTCAATATCTTTTTGAATTATATCTTTAGCTGATTTACAGTCTATTCTTAATAAAAATATTTTATTATATAAGTCATCTTGAAATTTAGATATACTTAAAACTATTGCTAACATTTCTTTTTTAACTGTTGAGTAATTCTTTTGTGAACCTGTCCATACTTTAGACATATATCTAACTAATTGAGTTTTATTATTTAACTTTTGTTTTAGAATTCCTCCATATCCTATTTCTGATGCATCAGTTTCTACTATCATAAATGCATTTGGGTGTGGAATTCCTAAACATGGTAATGATTTAATTTTTCCTTTTGCTTTTTTAACTATTTTAGTATGTATTTTTGACCACGGAGGTGATTCTTTTTTAATCTTTCATATAATGGTGCACATAAAGTTCTTAAATTTGGGAAAAAATCTGCAACATAATTAAGACATCCTAAAAATCTTTGTAATTGATTTTTATCTTTAATTTCATCTGGGAATTTTTCACCAAACTCTAAGGCTCTATTAATGGGTTTAATAGTACCTTTATTAATATCATGTCCTAAAAATCTTATATTTGTTTGAAATAATTTCATTTTTGAAGCTGATATAACTAATCCATTTTGAACTACTACCTTTAAAAATATACGTAAATGTTTAAAATGTTCATCAATTATTTTTGAAAATACTAATATATCATCTATATATACTATCATGAAAGTATATACTGAAAATATATCATTCATAATATTTTGAAATTCAGACGGTGCATTTTTTAATCCAAAAGGCATTACATTCCATTCAAAGTGTCCAAATGGTACTGTAAATGTTGTTTTATATCTATCATTTTCTGCTATTTGAATTTGCCAATATCCTGATTTTAAATCGAATTTAGAATAAATTTTTGCATTATATAATCTACTTAATAAATCTTTTTTATTAGGTATTGGATATCTTATCCATTTTAATGCTTTATTTAATGGTTTATAATTTATGACTAATCTTGGAACTCCTCTTTCTTTTTCAGCTCCATGGAGATTTTGATTTTCTTATTAGCTTTTTATCTAATAGGTTTTCTATTTCCTTTATGCAATGTTGTACTAATTCAGCGCTCATTTGTATTGGTCTTGCTTTTGTTGGTATTTCTTTTTCATTAAAATCTTGTTCATAAGGTAATTCTATAATATGAGTTTTCCTTGACCAGAATGCAGAAGGATGTTCTGCACATATTGTATTTGTAAATTTTAATTGTAATTCTTTAATTTTATTCACTACTTCTTCCCTTTGTAGTTGTAATTCAATTTGATTATATGTAATTTCTTCTTTTATTAATAAAATTTGTTTTTCTTTTTCTTTAATTTGTTTAAATATACTATTTTTTTGTAACATATTTAATTCTTTTTGTCTAACTGGAGTTATAAATTGAAATGTGATCTTATTTCCCATAATATTTATATTTAATCCTTCAGTTGTCTTTTAAAAGGAGTGATTTGATATAAAAAAGGATTTCCTAATATTACATCATTAGTTAAATCATCTATAATAATAAAAGAATGTTTAAAACAATAATTATTATTACAAATAAATCCATTTGATAATTTGCTTTTAATTATTAATGGGGTTCCATTTGCTGTTAGTAATTTTTGATTAGTTTTTGAACAATATTTTAATGGTATTATTCCTGTTTTTATACAAATTTGATCTGCTCCACTATCTATTAAAGCTACACATGTTGTATTAAAATCTTGAACTCCTATTGTGACAAAAACATACCATTTTTCAATATTAACTTTATCAATTACATTTAAATATTCTTTATTATCTTTTTCTTCTATTTGAATACCTTTTCCTTTATTACTACTTTCTATTGTCTCTTCATTATCTTGATTTTGTATTATCATTTTTGCTTGAATTTCTAAATTTTGTAATTGTAAATTTTTTATATCGTTTTTTATTTCTTTCATTTCTATTTTTAATTCTTTTAAATCTTCTTGTTTATTTGTTGTTCTATCACAAACTCCTAGAATTGATGAATATGAATATGTATTATATAGAGTAGTTAAATTAAATGCTTCAACAAATTCTGGTATATTATCTTCTTGTATGATTAAATCTTTTAATTTAACTAAATATTCTCTCTGTTCTATAGGATCTTTTATTTTACTTATTATTTCAAATAAAATGTCTTTGTTATTCTTTTCTTCTGTAATAACATGAATACATTTACGTGGTGATGTTTCATCTGAATAATATTCACTATCACTATCAGTTTGTAATTCATTGATATTTTGATCACTTTCTTCCGATTCATCTCTAATCATAAGTTTCATTAGTTTTTCTCTTAATTCTTTATCATTGTCATTACTAAATATTTCATTAATTCGTTTTTTAGTTTTACAATTAGTTTTAATGTGGCCTGGTTTGCCACATTTATAGCAAACTAACTTCTTTTTTCTATATTTATTTTTCTTAAATTCTCTGTTTGGTCTATATTCATTTTGATTTATATGACTTTGATTTTGTTTACGGTTTGATCTCCTGAATTTTTTATGTGGATTGTAAGTAATTCTGTTATTATCTCTTGATGGAGCTCTTACTCCTTGGATTCCAAAGGCTTCACAAAGAGATCCTAATTCTCTTCTTTCTGATCCATATTTTATTTGTAATTTTAATTCTTGACATAATTTTAATCCTTATTCTTTTACTAAAGCAATTAAATGACCAAAAGTCCAGGTAGTGAAATTAATTTCTTCTTGTCCTGTTGATGCTCTTATAGCATTAAATATTCTTTGAGAAAATAGATTTGGTAATCCAGTAATGAATTTTTCTTTCCAAAAAGGTTGTAAACAATCTGGTCTTTTATATAAATAAGTAATAAACATATCTTTATACCATCTAAAATCAGTAAGAGTAGGACATTTTAAATTTGTTAAAAATATTTGAGAACTTTTTTGGTCTTGAGAAGGGTTTCCTAAAAAATGAACTGTTAGTGCAAATATTAAAAAATTCGCACAATCTGATACTTTTATTTTTCTTGGTTCTCCTTTATCATCTTTTAATATATTTCCTAATACATCTTTTTCATCTTCTTCTTTTGTATGTTTCATAACATCTTCTCTATCTTGTGCAGTGAGTAAATTATCCCACCAATTTTTTAATTGTCCTGTGAAACCTGCAACAAATGCTCCAGCTGTTGTTTTTTGATCAAATCTTTGTTGTCTATATGCAGCTTTTGCCATTCCCATTTCTTGTAATACTCTTAATATTTCGTATTCTGATTTACCATCTACATTCCATTCATATATTGCTCTTCCATCATATTCTGTTGCCCTAAATTTTCCTCTTTCTTCTATTTGTAAATCTGGAGGTGTTAATTTTGGATAATAGTTTTTTCTTTGATATGGTGCATATTTTATTTTATCATTATAGTATTTTTTTGACTTATAGGGTTTATACTGTTTTCTTATTCTATGTATTTCATTAAATTCATCTTCTATGTTATCTATTTGTTCATATATTTCGTCATTTTCTGAATTTAACTCTTTTTCACTATCTATTTTACTATCATTTTCTTGCATTGGGTTTGTTAATTGAATATTTTGAATTTAACCTGTTTTACTTGTACTAGGATTGGTTTCTTCTAATTTTTTTAAAATCTTTTGTAATGTATCTTGTTCATTATTTGGGAATTGTAAATTTGAAAATACATCATTTACTTGAAAATGAGGTTTTGCTATTTCATTTGGAGAGTTTAAACTGCTATTTTAAAAAGGGTTTTTTATTATCGATTCTTTGTCTTTTATTTTTTCCTTTGGAATTGTTTCTATTTTTGTATGAACTAAATCTACTTGATGTGCTATTATTGATAGTATTTGATTTGAATAATTTAATTGTTGATTAATTTTTTTAATATCTTCGATTTCTACTGCCCCTTTTTCTTCTCTAGCCTCTCTAAATGGAGTAGCTACTACTTCTCCTTTTGTTTATCACTCATATTCATGGTGGGATACCTAAGTTTAATCGTCTCCCTTCTTTATCCTCTCATTGATTTCTTCATTCAGAGATCCACTTATTTATAGTAGCAAAGACGCAAAAATAAACAACAAAAGAAGGACACAAAAATCGCAAAAACTGCAAGCAAGAATAATGGCAAATTGGACGAAATTCAGCAAGAATTTTTCATGCAATTTTGAGCACAAGAATAACGAATTAAAGAGCTGAATATAACACGAACTAAGACAGCAAGAAGGACTCCAAAACAGCAGCTGAATGACGCAACAACACAGCAGAATTTGACAACATGAATAGCAAGAAACACGACAATAAAAGAAGACTCAAAACTGAAATTGAAAACCTGAATTTTTGAGGCAACAACCTATGCTTTGATACCAATTGATATGAAAGACCGAGGCTTGAAGTCCTGGATCAAACAATTCAGCACAAACTTTGGATCATTGCTGCACAAATTCGTCAACACAAACAACATAAAAGAGAATTCTAGCGGAAAGAATTTCAAAGGGAACGTGAAGATTGGAATTGAAGTTAATTAAACCTCCATGTAAATAATGAGTTAAACAAAGTTGATTTGGCTTGTTCTTAAAATCAAGGACTTGTAAGCTCACCTAAAGGTCTTAGCTAAAGACTTGCGGATTACAATGAAGAACAACAAAGAGAACTTCAAGGTTTTGACAACACAAAGTGTTAATCGAAATTAGCAAAGCTAAAATTCACAAAATTCTATAATCTTATTTCATTTGAAAACTCACCTTTAAATAAGGCTACAAAAATGTGAACCCTATTGATAATCAAGTACAACTTGACTTCTTAACTAAAATACAAATAGTTTCCTGAAAACCAATCAACAAAGCAAGTCACGGTTTCTTTGAGAAGCAAAAAAGAAGGAAAAATTTCCAAAATCTGGTGGAGCTAAATCCTCCACTTCGAATCTGTCGGCCTTTCAGCCTGCCGGCTAAAAAGGTCCGATCCCAAATGCCCTCCCAACTATAATATAGCCTCCTCTGCTTGAAGGATGTTGGATCTACAACCCAACCTAGCTTACAAATAAGGACTATATCGAGGGGAGACTGCGTTTTTCCTCTCAGCTGCAGAAGAAGCTCGTTTCCCACCCCTCTCCAGTTCCTACTGATCGGTAAATTCGTGAAAGAATGCCCTAAACTGGAGAATGTTCAAAAATTCTTTTCAAATGGAAACTTGCCAGGACAAGATCCAGATCGGAAGATTGAGTAGGAAATCTTTCTTGATCAAATGTTCCTCCATCAGAAGACACTACAAGCCTACAGAATTAAAGGTTTGTGCTTTATTGATGGCTGCCGTCTGAGATTTTCCAGTTATTCACAAGAACATCTATATAAATAAGAGACTACAACGGCCCCTGTTTGGGTGGAATTCCCAAAATCTACCGATTCAATTCTTCGATCAAAGACTTTCTCTTTGCTGTTGTACGGCAGCTTTGGAGATCTAAGTGCTCTTGACAATGCGACGCTATCACTGTCCAGACCTTTCATGTGGCTCGAATGTGTGTTGGGTTAACTTATACAGCCACTTGACAAAACGTATTTGGATCAAGGAAGTAAGGGTGGATTCTGGCAACCTTTAATGCTTTGCCAAAAATCCCTAATTTCTACCAACATTGTTCCATCTTAGACACGCGCTCAAGAATTGTAGGAAAAATTCAGAGCGTAAGACCATGGCTTCACAGCTGGCTCCTGAGCCCTTTCCATCTTCTACAGCGAAATTATTGGAAAACCTTACAATCTGTAAATGCTATGGAAGAGGGGATTACTGGGGGAGTCAACTGGTGAATCAGTCAAATACCTCCCAATACCCAAACCTCAACTTCTTCCCAAGGAGGTCTCACAAGACTTTGGAAAAAGAACATGACACATCCTCTGCCTCCATTACCTCTAAGGTCATGGCAATTGAGACGGTAAAGAATTCCTTGAGGAAAACGCAGAAATGTTTTTAGCGAAAATGTTGTCCATCAACCCTGTTCTAGCGCTAACAGCAACTCCAATAGCCCACAATTCCAAATATGCTGCAAGATACCTGGATCCTGGTGTGTCCATTTGTCCCGCCTACTGCATATCCAATTACGTCCATTTGCTCCTTTTCTTCTACTCCAACTTTGGAGTCTGTTTTGTCTAATTGCAATACATCTGCTCTTCCCCTTTCGGTGGGATGGCTCAGAGACTTCCCTACTACTGATCATCACTTCAAAAATCCTAAACACAAAACGAAGCCAGAAGAAGTTTTGAACCCAACTGGAGGATAAAGGGGAACATACGCAAACGGGGATAAACCACTTGGAAGCCGTTGAACTATATCGCTTTGCTGCTAAAGACGTTCTGATGAAACAATTCTTCCACTCCCTAAAATCAAGCCTAAGGTGATTCAGAAGCTAATTGCAATTGCTAATCAATTCCCCCATTTGATTTAGGTTAAACTAGGTGATTCAAATTGGATTATCAGTTTGTTTTAAAAAAATTTGCTTGGTCTTGGGTACATGTATCTACTGCAGCTTTGAGATTTTTGGATAGAGACGTTAATGGGATATGGTTTAGATGTAATTTGAACTTAGAGTGAAGAAGTTTTTGTGATGCCTAATACTTCCCTTTAGGGGACTGTGACGGGGATGCAACTTGGGTGTTTTTGTCTTGTCTACTAAGTCCTGTGGTAGTATGTGATGGTGGAAGTACAATTAAAAAACTGAGATTAGATGAAAATGTGAATGGATGAATCATTTTTGTTTTTATGATGAATTGTTGAAGAGAAGTAATGTGAGAAAGACACTAATGTGATATGATTCTTGTTGAGGATGGTGTGTTGATGGTTTGTATGATAGTTTTAGGTTGATTGCGAGCAGTTTTTTTGGGAACATGTTTGTTGGAAGCACTACGGCTTTACTTTTTGATCCTTCGTGTCTATACAAGATCTTCCGGTTTAAGAATGGAAGGATGATATGTGAGTAGAATGGAGCTACTGATTTTGTTTTAAGAGCTGGGAATGGAGAACCTTTAGTGGGAAGTGTAGTTTGTCTTGAATGGGCATAAGTGCAGACTTTTGTGCGATAATTAGAGTTGCTTACTTTTTGAAGTTTAAAGCTTGCGCAGCTATTCATGATCACATTTTGGACGTGTTAGATTCAAACTTTGGCTAGTTGTTTAAGTTGAGTATTACTCCAAACTCTTGTATACCACACATGATTTTTGATGTGGAACACAGTGATGAAAATCAGTTCCCCACGTTTAATCTTAAGGTCTGTGATATCTTAATGGTAAAGGAGTAGTTTCTCCTTTTTTAATGCTTTTATACAAGTGTAACGGGTGGTGTTTTGGGTATATCATCCACCTGCATTTTGCTCTAATAAATAGTATTGTTTCTTTAAAAAAAGAAGAAGAAGCAAAACACGTTTTTGCTTTCTAAAAACAATGACTTTCCTATCTAAATAACTTTCCATTATTATGCAAGATAATTGGGCCAAGTAATTAACTTAAATAACAAAGAAAATGCAAAGAATTAAGCCCACAATTCCATTCTTGGACTTAATTAAAACAACATAACAATAAACCCTAATTATTAAGCAATGACGTGATCCAACAATGTAAAGCCCAAGTTCACGCCTTCTTGGTCTTCCATTCGGCCATGTGAATTTCTTCAAGGTGGAATTTCCTTAAGTTCCAATGTAGAACTGTTGGTAACATCTTCATGAATTGTGATTGAAGAAACATGCCATAAAACTTCATGTTGAGATGGTTCGGCCTTCATGTGATGAAAATCGCCAAGAACTTCACAATGTGTTGATAATAAGTTGTACGAGGCTGCCTTCATCCTTGTACTCCTTGATCTTGTCATTGGCCCATCAAGATTCTCCAATGGATCATGCAAGCTCGGCCTTGGCACCATGGACATGGGCGGATTGCTATCAGACCTCGATTGCAATTCTGTATTTTAATACCAGCAATTACTCCTCTGCCTACTTTCTGCTATTATTCCTCTGCCTGCTGATGTTAGGGCAGAGATTTTTGTGTTATTGGATATATTGCGATCAAACTGGAGGTTCCTTCTGTGATAATGTCTACTAAACATTGTCTTGGTTGAAAACTGCTCCTGTACCCCTCAATATGTTACAGTGTACTTTGTGGAGGAAGGAAAATTGCTATGGGCATTTCTGGATCCGTAAACTATACTTCTGGGTAGTTCGAAAGCTATCGTTGAGAAATGCACTGAATCTTTTCGATAGTCTGCTGGAAAGCGTCAAAAACAGGATTTATTCTATAATCCTGATTTTGGGGATTTTCACACTCATATGTATGCATGAGCATGTTATTTGGGTTTACAGTTGCATCACTACTGTTGGAACTTGGATTATGTTAATGGGGTGTGAATGTATTGCTTGGTTGTCATTTACAAAAATGTTGTTATTGGGATTTGTCTTAATCAAATGCATGTATATCCATGTTATTGGGGCTTGCTGTTGGAACACTACTGCAGGAGTTTTTCATTGCTTATTCACTATTGGAACTGGGAAAATGCTGAAAGGGTGTAAATGTCTGGGACATTTATTGCTCACATCCTTGCATGGACATGGGCGGACATTTATTGCTCACTGCTGGGAAAGAGTTTCAAGACTGCATATCAAGAATTCCTAGATTCCTCAACTGTACATTTAGATCAATTCTTTTGTATATCAAGGTATATGAGTACATGCTTTTTAAAGGGAGTAGAACTCCTTGTTTCTTTTGGGTTTTTTGTAAATGGAGTTGTACTCCACAGCTTGGTAGATTCAGGTTGGTGATAAGACTGGGAGAACAAGTCCCCATTAGGCCTTGGGCATGTAAATGGGGGAATGTTCTCCAGGTCTTTACTTTCTATTGTAAGAGTGATTTTAGGGTAAATCCATCACTCAAAACACATATTAATATATCGGGAGTCGCGCCTCACCTCAAAAGGAGGTTAGCCAACTAAAAAAAATAAAATAAAATAACAGCAATTACAATAAAAGATGACAGTTGTAGAAAACTATTACTTTTTAAAACAAAAACTAAATTTTTTTGAAACTGTATTGTTTAACTAAAACTTAGAGAAACTCATTCATTTTCACAATTGATTCAATAAAGCTCATTAAGTATTAGAAAAAACATGTCAACCTTCTAACAAAAGTAGAATTCTTTCAAATCCCTAGCACTACACAAATTTTACTTATATAATACTTAAACACCTAAAAAATTGAATTTTTTTGTCTTCAAATATTAAAGAACTTTAAAACTAATTTAGCAAAAATAGTGAAACTACTATAAAACTTTCAACAAATGGATACCTTAACAATAATTGTGTAAATATTTTTTTTTGAGAAGTCACCACGTTTTCTCTTGAAAACCAAGGTTATACCCCAAAACTTTAATTTTTTGAAGTATTAATTTCCTATATATTTTCTTGTCGTAAATTTTCAATTTACATGTTGCTCATTGAGTTAGAAAGAAAAAAACCATTAAAATCTTGTGTAGATATCATTTTAGAAAATTATGTTTTTCTCTTAAAATTCCAACACTATTTGTTTTTTGCTAGCATAACCTTGTCCATGAGGGGGGGCATCACACCCAATTTTATTAATTAATTTTTAGAGATAGAGAACATACCCAAAGCCATCAGTACAAAAGTAGAAGCAAAATTAGAACTCCTCCTTTACGCAAGTTTTTGCTTGATATATTTATGAAAACATAAATTAGGTGTACTTACTTACATCTACTTTGAATCTGCATATTTAGTGTATCTACTGATATGAACTTGCCAATAATCAATAAAAAAAAATTATTAGTGTCTCCAACACTATTGCCTATGAAAATTGAGAGATTCAAAATTTTTACCTTTTTTTGGTAATAATTTATTAGTTTACATATTTTTCATTGAGTTGCAAAAAAAGGACTATTATAATATACACAAATAATTTTAAAAAAAATCATATTTTCTTTCCAAAAACTTAAGGTTTTAGCCCTCAAAAGTTGAGATGCTTCAAAAGTTTTTCTTTGTAATTTTTTGTTGTGATAAATTAATTCATATATTAACCATTGAGTTGGGAATAAACATAAATCTTTAAATATGGAAGTACAAATTGTTTTTGAAAATTACAATTTTCACCTTCAATCTAAGTTTGTATCCCACAAAATTGGTTATTTTTTATTTTTGACCTTTTAATTTTATTTTTCTTATCATGATCTACTAGTTTACTTTTTTTTACTAAGATTTAGAAAAAAAATCCTGCTAAAAGCATGCATAAATAAATTTTGAGAAATTACCATTGTTTCTTTTGAAAGCCCATGTCGGTAATTCATAAAATTAAGAACTTTTCCTTTTAGTTTTTGTTTTTCATTTTAACTTTTTAGTTTGCACATTTTCATTAAATCATAAATAAAAAATTAGGTGGTTAAATGATATAGCAGATAGTTTTTAAGAAAACCCAAGGTTATAGTCCACAAGATTTGAGATTTCTTAAAATTTTTATTCTTTTATTTTTTCTAATAATCATTAAGTTTACACGTTATTTAGATAAAAGCAAAGTAGGATTCATTAAAAATATATTCATATAGTTTTTGAAAAATTGTCTTTCTTCACCAAAAAATCCATAGCTATATAAGCAATAAACAATAAGAAATTTCGGAATAATTTTTTTTATAGTTTTTACTACACCCAAGCTCGAGAATAGGAGGAGGGTTGCATCAAATTGGTAGCGGCATAAAAATTTTGCCATTCAAATGATATGGACCATATTAGAAATCGTTTAAAGGTTAGGATATTCCTATTTTTTATGGAGTGCGCCACAGCGTCTGAATGTGGCGTTTGAGCAAGGACTGCTACATCTCCAAGAGGGATTGAGTATAGTGAAAAATGTGCAAGAATACTCATACATTAATAGGAGGGATAACAAAGGAAAATATAGGAATACTAAGACATGTAGAATAGGTAGTTGGAATATTGGTACTTTGATGGATAAAACGATAGAGTTAGTAGACACTATGAGGAGGAAACCCGTCAATATTATGTGTTTTTTATATGGTGAATTTCTTCACCTTTTTTTCATAATTGCACTTAATTCTTCAATCTTTTTTGTTCCATTTGATTTGTTTTAGTCCATCTTTTGTAGGTTATTGAGCATGGGAGTTAGATAAAGGAGAAAAGCCAAAAAAAAGTCAAATTGGGTGCAAAGTAGAGAAAAAGAAGAAGAAATTCGTGACGCGCTGGAATAAGTTTCCACCTCGCGATGTTGGGAAGTCTCACATCATGACGTGGGTGGACATTGCGACGTGCAAACCTGACTGTCGTGACATCGGTGATGAAGAATTAAAAAAATATTTCAAGAGAGCCATGTTGTGACGTCAGGGAGTTGGACTTCGCGACGTGAGTGGACTTCATAACTTTGTGTTCGAGGAGGTATTCAAAGAGGACCTATTCACGAATATTATTGAAGAATTCATATAAATAGGCCTAGGGTTTCATATTTTTATATACGTGACAACTTGTGGAGCTAGAGTAAGAACTCTTCTCTTTTGTAATAGTTACTGTTTTATCTTTTAGACATTCTTAGGAGATTTTTACAACTTTTGAGTATTGCAACATCGGATTACTTTTGTCTTTTGAAGATTGTTGTTTTGGATTGAGGAATTCTTCTAAGGATTTTATTATTCAAGATGTTTTCCTTCTTTACAAGCTATGTCTTCAATTGTGTTCTCTACTTCTAAATCTATGTTGTTGTTTTGTGTAGCCTTACTTGGCTAAATTAATTGTGCTTCCAGAGTTATGAATATGAATTTTTGTGCATAAATTATAGTATCTGTGTTCTATTGTATGGTTTATGTTTAATGAGTTTTACTTGCCGTGTTCTTCATAATTATGCATGATTTGGCGTGTGGATTATGTATAATCAGCATGCTTTAATTAGTGCAGTAAATTACTGGAGATAACTTGCTTTAATCTTGCCTCTAGCTACATAGAGGGATTAGGGTAGGTTGTTTAGAATCTCTTGTGGGTTGGTTGTGAATTTGTTAGACTTATTTTTCCTTATCTCTTGCCTCTAGCCACATAGAGGAAGTCTGGGTGGATTAGTTTAACATTAGAGTGACTTGGTTTACCGTTGTCTCTTGCCATATAGGAATGGTAGAATTATAGGGTTGTTAGTTGGTAGTTAATAAAAGATTCTAGGTTAATTAGGGAAATAAACAATGTCTCTCGCCACATAAGGAGGTTTAATTAACTTATTAACATCCAATAGGTCAACGCCTTAACTATCCCTTGTCTCTCGCTACATAGGAGTGCTAGGATTTTATGAACACGGTGAGTGCTCGGTATAGAGACCTAGACTATGAGTGATTGTCTAAGCTTATTTTGCATGTCCATGGATAGAATTTTCTTGTGACCTTTATAAGCCCTAACAATAATCTTGAGAGTGCACTTGCTCAATTGTCAAATTTGTTAAGTAATCTTGCAACATATTTTCCTTATTGCATTTTACACTCTTGTTTTAAAATTAAATCAAATAAAAAAGCTAAAAGTATTTTATCAGATTTCAACATCATCCTTTTCCTGTGGGTACGAACTTTGCTAGACTGTCACGATTAGATGATTGTAGGGCATTATTTTTGATTGGTTGTGAATAACAATCACAACTTAAATTCCATATCTATATTTTTGCCTATCAGTCTTCAAGAAACTAAATGGATAGTTGTAAAAGCTAAGATTTTGAATAATATAGGGTATAAAATTTGGTATAGTGGTGAGGATAGAAATAGAATGTGCATGTTCGATAGGCAAACAACTTATTGGAGACAGAATGTGCATGTTCGATAGGCAAATGATGGGGATCATAGTACCAAATTTTGTCACAATTTTGTAAATTGTCGTCGAGCTTCAAATGTGATTTCCAGGGCTAGAGGCCATATTGGAGAGTTGTGGAGAACATGAAATCTATTGCTGAAGAGGCAGTGGGTTACTTTGAAGGATTATTTTCACAATCTGAGGGTGATATGGATCCGAATGTAGTAAAGTAGATTCCACGTTTTATGTCTATGGAGGATAATGAGATGTTAGTCAGTTGGCCTTCAAAAGAAGAGGTTTAGAATGTTATTTTGGCTTTTGATACTGATATTGCTATGAGACCTGACAGTTTTACAAGTATCTTTATATCGGATGCTTGGGATGTGATCGGTTATGACGTGTTTCATGTGGTATTGGAATTTTTTTTTGCTAGTGGGGAATTCCCTCATTCATTTACAACCACTTCATTAGTTCTCATTCTGAAGAAAGCAAAATTGTGAGGAAATGGGGAATTTCAGACCCATTAGTTTTTGCAGTATTTTGAATAAAATTGTGACAATATTTTGTTCTAATCGTCTTGGAAAGGTGTTGCCAAGACTTATATCCGAGCAACAAAGTGGATTTGTGTAAGGAAATAAAATTGCAGATAATATATTGTTGGTGTTGAGTCAAAAATGTATTGACTAAACATTGATATTTTCTTAAACATTTTACCTTGTTTTCATGCTTTTTAAAGTATTTATGTGGAGTTTTGTGTACTTTATAAAATTTTACATAATGAAGAGCTCAATTGATGAAAAGAACTTCTTTTGGGGGAAAATGGTGCAAAAATGATAAAAAAAAGTCTAAGAAGTCAGCACAAGTCAAAGGAGGGGTCAAAGAGGAGTACTTGGCTCAAGGGTGAAAATGGAGCACAATACATGGACGGATAGAAAATGGCCAAGTGTTGGGAGAAGTTTAAGAGCTATAACCAAGTACATTGAAAGAGGTTGGATTCAATGTTTTAAAACTCAGACTGGAGTGCGAACTGGTAGATCTACTGGGTTAGGGCTCAATTGATCAGACCGGTCAAACTGGTGTCAAAAACAGGATGAAGTCATAAATATACTTAACATAAATATATTAATTAAATATTAACATATCTCACATTTTATGTCAAAGGCAAAATGACCAAATTATAAAAAAAATATAATATTTAATTAAATTCTTAGTTTTCCATCCATAAAAAAATCATGGATCGTATTATTTATTATTACTAATAAATTAATTTGTTTTTAACTTAATAAAATTTCATTAAAATACGTGAGATATCAAATCGATTATATTATAATAAGTTAGAAAATGTAGTTCTCAATACACAAATTATTTATTTCAAGACTTAAAACTTGTGAATTAAAATAATTAATGACATATCATGCTTTGAATTTAATTTGGTGTGCTATAAAATCATAAAAAAATAAATATTATATGATAAAATTTAAAATCCATATTTATTCAAATTATATGAATGTGATTGATTGAAAATATGGATGAACAACATAATTTCTTTATCCATTCAAAATCTTGTAATACGGTAAATTGAAAACATTTATGACAATTAGAATATATTCAAAATCTTAAAATATGGTAGATTAGAAGTATTTATGATAATCGAAAGATAATTAAAAATCTTAAAAATATGGTAAATTAGAAACATTTATGATAGTTGAAAGATAACTAAAATCTTGAAATATGGTAAATTGAAGTATTTATGAGAATTGAATGTATTCAAATTTCAAAATCTTGTAATATGGTAAATTGGAATTATTAATAACAATTGGGTTGTATTGATTGAAAAACATTAATTACTGTTGATTACGTTTAAATGAAAAAAAAACTAAAAACTAAAAAATGAAAACCAAGTTCTAACTGGTTTCTGGTTTTTCCGGTCGAACTCGGTTTTTTACCAGGTTTGAATTTTTTTTTTATCCACGATTTTTTCTATTGACTTGGACAGGACGCCTCGCCGATTCCTCACTACTACAAAATGAGCCTATAGCAACACCCATAAAGTGTTGTTTTAGGCCCTAAAAATGTTGCTATAAGCCTAAAGCAACACTTTACAAAGTGTGTTATCAGAAGGTATCGCTTTAGATCTATAGCAACACTTTTTCCATTTTAAGCAACACTTTTTAGATGTGTTGCAATTGTTAGAATATGCAACACTTTTATTTATGCAACACTTTTTTCTCTACAAATGCAACACTTTTTTATGTATTACCTTTAAGCAATTGCAACGTTTTATGAGACGAAAAGCAACACTTTATGCTGCGAAAATAAAACACTTCTTGCACTATTTTAACCCAATAATGCAACACTTTTTCCTATCAAATGTATCACTTTTACATATATTGAACTACTTTAAAGCATCACTTTTTATGAATTAGTAACACTTTTATTTGTGTTTCATTTTGAAAAAGATAATACTTGTAGACGTTAATAAAAGCATGAATGACCTTGAGCACATTAAAAGCTTCCTAGTTCTGCCAGTAATTCCAATCACAAGAACTTGTCACAGATACGATCAAACATATTGATAGCACACTATCGCAAAAACAAAACATTTCATTCCAACTAAAACCTACCCATAACATATCTCAGGATTATCAAGTGGTTGTCCTTTCATCATAGATTCTGCCTTAACGTGCAAATACTATTATCTCCAAACTCTGCCTAGCAAAACCAACCCAAGAGCGTCAACACTATTATCATCAAACTCCTCATAGAAAAACCAAACCCCCTATATGACAGAAGACCAATCTGCAAAACTACCAAATACCAGAATTATCCACAAACATCATTAACAATGCTAACTCACAACCTTCTTGAATCAATACCACAGCAGGGCAACATCACTACTGATGAAAACAACAGCCACCTTTAATCACCCCAAATCAGAAATTTTAGCTGCAGGCTCACACAAATCTTGACAAGACTAAACAAATTTGTTAATTACTCTAGGACTTTCAAATTCACCATCCTGAGCTAAGGATAAAACCAGCCTAACTACGACATAGATCATCCTACAAACACATTAAGAATCAGTGTCTATAATAGCTCTGATCATCCAACCAATCTTAACACATTAAATCCACCAAAGCTTCCTTATAAACATAGCAAATTAAAGTCACCAAAATCTTCATATATATACTGCAAATGTCTTTCTATCAACAAAGAAAAAAATGGTTTCTTCTAAGGCATGGCTAACAGTAATAAAATCTCAAAGTATCCCTCTCACTAGATCTCAAAGGGAGTGTTAAATAAAAGCAGAAAACAAAAGCAGGAATCAAGATGATTTATAGGCTTCTCCTAATTGAATCTCTTTCTGCTCACATTATTACAAACAAATTCATGGAACAATGTACACATAGAAACGTATAAGTTGAAAAATGGAATCCTCAGGACCTCAAACATGTAACAAGTACTTTGCACTACTCAAGATTTACGAATCAATTGCAAATTATGTCCAGTGAAGCTTCAAGATTAGTGCTTAAAACTTTCTAAATTAAAAGATCAATTTTTTTACATCATAACGACAAACCCAATTCAAAAACGATGGAATTGAGTTAATTAAAAGGAATAAAATCTCACCTTTCACTAACATTAAACGAATTAATAGAACAGCAGAGGTTAAAAATCCACAAGAACCCTTCGCTTCACATAAATCTCTTCCGCAGCCTACATATGATTTTGACGTTTGATTGATTCCTTTTTCACTTTGTAATTCCACCAATTTTTCACTTCTTTCTAACAGAAAACTCAAACTAGTAATTTGAAAGTTTGAAACTTTATAAGTTTTGGGGGTTTAGGGTGTAGAAGATTGGAGAATGAATGGGAGATTTAGCATATTTTGGTTGTAAGGGTGGAAGGTTAAAACTTTCTCAGCTGAAGAAGTGCGAAGTGTTAAGGGCGAAATCTGTGTAAGGGCAAAATCGCTTAAGGGCTTAGGGCTTAGGGCTTAGGGCGTGGGGTGTGGGTGTGGGCGTAGGACTGAAGAAGTGTAAAGTGTTCAGCGTTTAGGAGCTGAAAATTGCTTAAGTTAAAACAAGGTAGGCGTACGACGTCGTTTGTCAATTTTTGTAGGTATAAACAATTTGTTATAATTATACAAGGTCTAAAACAATTATTATTTTTATATAAAGATAAATAAACAATTTGTTATAATTATACAAGGTCTAAAATAATTATTTTTTTATATAAAGATCAATAAAAAATTTGTTATAATTATACACAAAAACATTAGCTTATATATATATATATATGTAACATTTTGTAAACTGTTACGTATTCTATAAAGTGTTGCATATATTATATAAGTATTACTTTAAATACCCAATAAAGGCAACACTTTTTAAATGTATTACATATTCCTATAATAATTGTAACACTTATAGACAAGTGTTGCATTTAACTTATATATGCAACACTTATTTGAAAGTGTAGCAACTTTTCTAAAAATTCTGTTCAAATGCAATATTTTAAAAGTGTTGCCATGAAAGTGTTACTACAGCTTCATTTTGTAGTAGTGCCTGGTCCAACCCGGCCAGTCTAATCCGAGTTTAGTAACACTGGCTAGATTATCATGTTTCCTCAAAATCCTAGGACTTGGTCTTCACCTTAACCTTAGAACCCTTGATTAGGAACCAAAGACCTAACCAAAGGTTAGCCCTTCACTATCTTTGACCATGACATGACTAGATACTTAATCTTAAGATCTAATCCTCACTAACCTTAGATACTAGACTAACCCTAGGACACATGCACACACAAATCTTGCACCAAGGCAATCTTTGTCACGGCCAACTTGGCCTTTACCCTAAAAATTAGGTTTATTTGCCCTTGACATTTATCAAGGCCAAGGAACCCTAAACCTTCCCTCTCCTCACACATTGGTTGTGACAAATGTCATGACAAATTAACACACACACACACACACACACACACTCACAACTTTATTTTCTTTTTCATCTTCAACCTTACCTCACACCTCACTTACAGTAGCACTAGGTAAACACTTAGAAATTAGGCTAACTCATTCATTTCATGCATTGCATATAGAACATAACACACACACACACATATGCTTAGGTATACTTGGACGCGACATTTGTCACGGCCAACTTATACTAAAAGCCCTAGGCTAACTCACACATACTACACATTGGGCATGACCAATGTCACGGTCATTTAATATTAACACCCACCAAAACCCTCAAAACTTCACACCTCTTGTACATTGGTCGTGACATTTGTCACGGCTAAGAAACCCTAAAGCACTAAACACCCTCACTCAAAACACAAATGTCACAGCCAACTAACCTTAGGATTTAGGAAAACTGACACTTACACACACACATTGTCCATGACATTGGTCATGACCAATTAACACTAAAACCCTAGCAACTCTCACACATAGTACACTTTGTCATGGCCAATCAACCCTAGGTGCCTAAAAACACTTACTACTACCAAAACCCTCTCAAACCCTCACTTCACTCACATCTCACACACTCTACTCACATTTTTTATGGCCAAGTTACTCTTCATTTCATCATTTGCATACACATTTCACAATAGATAGGGCAATCATATGCATTTTTCATGGCAATGCTATACTAGATTAGAGTATTTTGATGTTTTCTTTGTGTTTTCGTCACGACCAAGTTTGTCTTCTATCTCATTTCATGCATTCTTAGGTCTTAGTTTCACCTAGGCATTCCTTCACCAACCAAGTGTCATGTCAAGTCATGGTCTCTAACCAGCCAAAACACACCACTAGGAGTCAAACCAAGCCATTTCACTCAACCAATCTAAGATAGAACCTTTAACTTTAGTTAAGTCCAAGTTAGGTCAAGTTGGCAAGGTGACCCCTATATCTAGTACTAGTTGACTCTTGTTTACTTAATTGACCATGATTTGACTAGATAGACTATATTTTACTAGTTTGACCAAGTTTGACCAAGTTTGACCACACTTTGACCAATTTTTACCCGACCAACATCAAACCCTAGTTAGAACCTCTTAAACTCTAGTTTAGCTAGATTGACCTAGTTTTATTGGTTAGTTTGATATAGTTTGACTTATTCAACCATAGTTTGACCAAATTTGACCATGTTTGATTTATTTTTTCCAAGTTTGACTTAGTTAGGCTTTATTAAACTAACCACGATTAGTTAACTGATTGATCGAGTTTTGACTATTTGACCAAGGCAACCCTAGTTTGACCACTTTTGACCATAGGTTATCATAGTTAAACATTGAATCTTTGTTAACCCTAGAGGCCTTAGAACCACTCCGAACCTCACACTTAAGGAAAACCATGAACCTTTAGGAATTAAACCATGATCTAACCTTGATTCATATAAATTGGTTCTATATGTTCAAGTCTTGGTTCGTAATGAAGTATTGTTAACATTTAGCCATCAATTGGAGAAGTCAACGTGTTATATCCAGACCCACACTTGGAGGCAAATACAAATCTTTGAACACAAACTCTCAAGGGAGTATTTTGTGAATTCTCAAAGTACAATTTACAATAAGAAGATTCTTTAACTTTCTTAGAACAAAAGTACATTGATTGGAGCCAAAGTACATTACTAGGAGCTAAATCTCAACAGCTTCCTACAAACTTACAGATTTAGTTTTATTGAAGTTAAAGAATTATACTAGTATAAATAGATAGGTCATTTAAAGAGTTATAGGAGTTCCTTTGTTTCTCAGTTCGGTCTCTTTTTTCTTTCCCCATTTAGAAGATTTCTTTTTGTTTTCCTTATAATTTAGAGATGAGTCACTCTCCATGAGTGGCTAAATCCTTTTGTTCTTGGAATCTAGGAAAGGAACCTTGAAATCTCTTTTGTAGATTGACAAGTATACTTGAATTTAATTTGGATCTTTAATTGAAGCTTGCTTACATCTTTGTTTCTCACAAATTATGCTTGGTGTGTAAGAATTAAGTTGAGTCTTATTGAATTCTTTAAGGATTTTTTAGCCGGACCAAGAATGGGCTAGGTTAATTGGTTACATATTTGAATTATCAAGAGTCTATTTGGGTCAATTAATTGGTATTATTTGAAACTTGTCGGGCCAAGAAGAATTCAAGTAAAACATCTAGTTAATTGATTTCGGTAGTCTATTGGGGAAGGGTTGAGGTAGATGACCATTCTCTTTTGTTCTTTCTCAAAGGTAATTTAAATTTCCCTCTTTATTAAAGTGATTGAATTCAAGAATAAATTGGCTTACCATTGAGAGTTGAAGTGACCGGCCCGATTCAACATTTCAAGAGCATATTTTTTGTCTCACATTTTATCTATTTTGAATCATTTGATAGTTAGTTAATTCACCTTTTATTGAATCTTAAATCACAATAATCATTGAATCTTTTGATGAAAAATCCATCCTTGTGGGATCGACCCTTACTATTACTACTATAAGTGTGGAAAGAGAATTATAAATTCTTCCGTTAGGCAGTGTAATCATCCACACATTTGACCGATTTATTTTTTCGACTCGAAAAAAGGCAAATAGTTGGCCTAGTAGATGGTACATGAAATGGGTGGCTAGTATCATAGGCATAATATTTGATTGAAGATATATATGGCAAAACATTATGATAGGGTTTCACGGCAATTTCTTCTAAATGTTTTTCATGAGTTTGGTTTCAGAGAAACTTGGGTAGATATGGTCTGGCAATGCATTACCAATTATTGGTTTTCAGTGGTGATTAATGAGCAGTGTCATGGTTTTTTTTTAACTTTTATAGGGCTTCATCAGGGTGATCCTTTGTCACCAATGTTATTTATTCTTGCAGCTGAGGTTTTGTTGAGGAATCTCAATAATTTGATTAGGTTGCGACAGTTTATGCCATTCAAAGTTTCTTAAAATGTACCCATTTGATAACAGGAATACGAACCAAGGTCAAAACATTGATAGGTCTAGATTCGGAAGAAACAAACAAGGCGATGTGCCCATCACCTTTACACCTCTAAATAGAGCCTGAGCAAAGGTGCTTACAGTACTTGAAGGAAAGGGGATGACAAAATATCAAAAACCATGATTGGACCAGGAGATAAAAGAAGTAAAAAACATTTCCGCAGGTTCCATGGGTAACACAGTCTTTATACAGAATAATGTAAGGAACTGAAAAAATTTATTGAGGACACGATACACAAAGGTCATTTGAAAGAATTCATTATGAATCCGAACAAACGATCTGAAGACAAAAAAGATTATACGTTGATGATGGCAGTTCAGCTAATATAATATACTTTGACACTTGCTAAAAGATGGGAATTGATAAAAAAAACAGTTAAAAAACTTGCCAGTCACATCTTGTAGGCTTTTCAGGGGAAACATCAATGCCCATTAGAACAATAAACCTGCCAATAGCAATAGGAGAGCATCCGACCCAAAAAATCATATATGTGGAGTTTACCATTCTTGACGCCGTCTCTCCTTACAATGTCATTTTAGGAAGGCCATCTATGGTACAACTAAAAGCTATCTATCGCCATACCATCTTGTGATGAAGTTTCCAACAGAAAAAGGAATCGCTGTAGTTAGAGGAGATAAAAAATTGGCAAGAGAATGTCATATGATTTCTCACCAAAAGAGCAAAAAGAAATAGGTGGAAAATATAAACTACGTAGGAATAGAAGAAAACGATGATAGACCAAAGCTAAGAGATGAAGTAGAAACTATTCCATTGAAAGAACGAGAGACAGACAAGTTGATTCAGACCGGAACCCCACTTCCTAATAAATACAAAAAGTTGTTAATAAACCTTTTATGTGAATATAAGGATGTCTTCGATTGGAGTCTAGAAGACATGAGAGAAGTATCATCTGAGTTAATGGTTTATAAGTTAAATATCGACAAGTCTGCTCAAGTGATTCGACAGAAAAAGAGATCTTATGCTTCAGATTGTAATCAGGCAATCAATAAAGAGGTATAAAAGTTTTTGCACTCAAAAATCATAAGGGAGGTATTTTATCTGACCTAGATATCCAATCCAGTTATGGTTTCCAAGCCAGACAGCACACTCAAAATGTGTATTGATTACACAAACCTAAATAAGGCGTGTTCCATGATTGTTATCCTCTGGCCATTATTGATCAAAAAGTGAATGTGACTTCAAGGTATGAAGTATTATGTTTCCTGGATGCATATAAAGGATAATCATCAAATCCAAATTGATGAAGAAGACGCGGAAAAAACATCTTTCATTACAGAGAAATGTGTCTTCTGTTATACCAAAATGTTGTGTGAGTTGAAGAATGCTAGAGCCACATATTAGAGGCTGGTGGATAAGGTGTTTGAAGATCAAATAGAAAGAAACATTGAGATCTATGTTGATGACATACTGATGAAAAGAAAAAAAAATTGAAAGCCTTATTTCTAACGTGAAAGAGACGTTCGAGAAGTTGAAAAGTACATGGCTAAAATTGAATCCTAAGAAGTGTGTGTTTGGGGTTGGATCAGGTAAATTCTTAGGATATGTTGTGTCAAACGAAGGAATCTCTGCCAATCCGGCAAAAATCCAGGCAATTCTGGGCAAGAAACCACCAAAAAATGTAAATAAAGTAAAGTACTCACAGGTCGGTTAGCAACCCTCAATCATTTCTTATCTAGATAGGCATACCGAAGCTTGCCATTTTTTAAGGTGCTAAAGAAAGCCAAAATGTTTTCATGGGATGAAATTTGATCAAGTTTACAGTTCATTAGACCTCATACAAGTTATCAAGTAAAGTGCAATGAATAAAGACCAAACCGTCAGCGTGCAAGTGTGTGCTGAGAGATGCATATGTCCCCTTAATCTCTCTATGCAGAGTACTCAAGTAGGCACTTTAGTTAAGAAATCTTGCACTACAGTCTTTTGTCCACACACACGAACATTTCATACTAAAATGAAAGACAAGAACTTAACTAAGCTTACTGGGGATTTCCCTTTATTCAATGCACATTGGTGCTTATTGCTTTCTTTTCGAAACTCGTGCCGCACATTGGTGCTTGGCTGCCAGAGTTTTGTGGCTATTTTTTCCCTTTATTCGTCGCAATCCATGTTGGTGTGTGTCTTCAAGAGACTATATATATAAATGCAAGAAAAAGTGATTACGAGTAGAAAACACATACAAACAAAGAAACATAAGCTCCCTCCTATGTCAAATTTTGTGCTGGTGTTTCTATCTTACATTAACATCGCACTTTACTCATCAACATCGTATGCAAACGAATGAATACCGAAAAAATCAAAAAAATTTCGCATACATTGAACAGTTTGTGTATTGGTGGATTTTGTTGATGAAATTGGAAGTGCAAATGTAATGGATTGTGCAAGTGTGTTAGATGGACAGTGGCAATCTTTGCACAACACAACATCACACTCTTGCAATTTATAACAACTTTGAAATCAAAAGCACACTACATCACAACTTTGAAATGGAAAGCAAGCACTACAAGGTCAATGCTAGTCACTACCTTGTTTTTCATTCCCACAACAGCACAAAGAAACGAAAAAAAATTGAAATGGAGTAAAAAGAACACAAACAACAACACCTTCTACTACTAACATAAGAACACACCACCTCCAGTCCCTGCAACACATAAGCAAACACACAACAATTCAAAGCAATTCAAAGCCTTTCAGATACAAGCATCAACTAAGCATCAACTAAGGATTAAGTAACCACACATCACACATGGACCTCTGCATGCAAGTCTCCCCCCACACTTAGAATTAACAATGGTCCCCATTGTGTGAAAAGGAAAGAGTCTACCCAGTCTAGGTTGGTGGAGATTGCCCAGCAAAATGAGAGAACCCCGGGAATTGAGTTTGTGCAGGTCTAAAATTTGCTGCATTCGGTCCTGCCCTGGAACTCACCCCTTGTTGCATGACCACTCGTCTACTACTGGAAGTATCCATGATCATTCGTGCATGGGTGTCCATTTCTTCCAATGGTGGAAAGTATGAGTCCGGTCCTTAGCTTTGGTGGTGGTGCACCATCATCAAGTTGAGGTTGTGGACTTCTGTTTGGCATTGAGTGATCTTGTTATCCATTGCGGTCCATTGGGTGGTCTGCTCATGCATTATGGTATCTATCATGGTTCCAATCATTTCCATGCAATCCTGTAATGCAGTCCAGCGCCCATCCATGTCGTCCAGATGCTGCGTGAGGGAGTCCTGTTGATTTCGAATTGAGTTCTGCAGTCCCTCCAATGCATGTTGCATGTGCTGGAAGTTCCCAAACGCCTGAAGCGGTTGTGGGTTGGGCGGAGGTCGGGCTGACCCAGCTTGGGGTTCCTCTACATCAATATCATCTATGTCGTGCTCCTGCTCTGCCCTTTCTCTTTCCCTCGCTTCCTCTTCCCGTTGCTCTCTCTTTGTCTTTTCTTGAGCGTGATACAGCCTGATTTGTCCATTCTTTACGGGGAGTATTGGGTTTCTGCTTTCATCTCCCCCCGACACTTTAACAACCAGTTTCACTGCTTGTTCATAGAGGAAGTGTGGGAAATACATGGCTGGATGATTTTCAGCCAGGGCATTGTTGATGTAGGTTATGATAAACTTTCCCACATCCACTGTCATTCAGTTCTTAATGGCGTAGACAAGAAAGAGCCTGTTCTTTGAGATCCTTGTGTTGTGTGTGGTGGGTATTAGGCGGGAATTGATGAAGAGTAGCCACATCTTAGCTTCTGTAGTCAGGTCCTTCAGGTTGGCGAATCTTGGTTCGCCGTGATGAGTTCTTTCCCAATCAGTCCCAGGAAGGCTCAGTTCACGCAGGATCGCATCGGGGTCACCGGTCTTCCTCAAGTCAGTGATCTGGTCATGTGGATAGTCCTTGATTCCATAATTTTTATTGACCAGTTGAGGTGTGAGCTTCAAATATTTTCCCCGTATGAAAACACCTTTTGAAATCACATCCCTGGCCTCAGCTCCAGCGGCATTGGCATAGAATTCCTTAGAAATGGCCACATTGCAACTACTTGGAGCCTCTGTCAACTTCTGCCAGTTGTAGTAGTGGATGGTTTCAATGTAGGGATTCTCTGTGACTCCGAATGCTCGTTCAACGTGAATATGTCTGATGGCGAAATCACGGAACTTTTCTTGGGCATCGGCGTTGCAAAAACGCTGCAGAACAACCTGTTGTGGGATTTTTCTCTTATTCTGCCTAGTGTCAAGCACTTCCTCATCTCCCGGGAAATATTCTTCGTCTGACCCTAAGTCGTCAGATGTCTCATACTCTATGACCTTGGCGTTGCCCCTTGATGCTTGACCTTTTTACTCGTGAGTTCCATGCAAATATTAAAACCCATGCATCAAGATTTGTTAATGATTAAATCATGCCAATATCCAAAATTCGAAATCATCACATTTCAATTTAAGCTTCCTAGCTAGCAAGAATTTAACACTTACTTGATTGAAGATTGACAGGGCTAATGGTAAATGCAACAAAGTCGTGCAACCCCAACTCAAAGAAATTGATCGTGCTCTGGTGTATTTCTCCCCTCGGTCGAGCTTTTCCCAAGTAATTGCAAGAAAAATGCATGTGAAATATTGATGAATGATGCATGCCTTTTATAAGAAAACTTCATGCATGCGTCGGTCATCCTAGGCTAGAAAACAAATGCATGTGATTTTTTCTAGCAGACTTTCCATTCACTCACGAAAAGAAAAGCTATGGCATTCAAACAAAATTTGTTTAGTCTTGTCAACTATTATGGTGAGAATCGGCCAACTCATGAACCAAGTAAGAAATGGACATGTTAATATATTAAGGCCAAACCGCTAGAGTACAAAATGAATGCATACAAAATGAATGCAAACAAGTGCTTGACCAATCCAATCATCTTTCTCTCACAATTTTCGGCCATATGCCTACTTTCACTACCAAACAAATTGGTGGTCCCACATGTCATTGCTTTGTCACTATTTTTTTCAATTCCTTGCTTGCCTTACCCGATTCTCCCCACGTCATGCAAATGCCACCATTTATCTTACCTTGACCGAGTTACGACCATGGCATGCATATTTCTTTCACTCATGCATAAATCTTATCAAGCTCCACTCGGCCATACCATGCATAATTTTTTTATAAAACGAACAAATATTTAGGGGGCCATAGTGCCATGAATCTTTTCTTCCATAATTATTTCTGGTCATGTATCCAAGAAATGTTTAGCATGCGCACAAGTTTGGTCTTCTCCTTGGTGGATATTTCTCAGATTTTATTCTCGCCCAGAGAATATTCTTCACTATTTACCTGTTACATCTCCTGAAAATCGGGGTATGCCTGTTGTGCGGAATCTCGAGACTATCTGCATTCAAGAGACGAGTGTCAATCTTGTCCATCATTTATTGAGGCTAACTTACTACTACTGAAGGAAACTAAATAAAGACAAAAACTGTGACGGTTGGGTTGCCTCCCAACAAGCGCTTGGTTTATTGTCTTCAGCCAGACACAGCAGTGTTGCTCTCAAATTGGCGGAAGGTCGAGGTACAGTGTGTGTCCCGTGTCTTTCCAGGCTGACTGGGTGATCTTTGCCTTAGGCCCCTTATCTCTCCACCTTGCGTCTGAGGCCCCCATTCTCACCTCTCTGGATGGTGGGTCTTCTGGGGTTTTCTTTTTCTCTCGCCAAACCATCCGCTTGAGATATCTGAGTAAAGGCGGCTGTTTCTTCTTAGGTTGCTTTTTATCTGGGGGTTTCAAAGTGTTGTCCCTGTCAATGACTTTTTCAAGCCTCACCTCGGTGACCTCGGTGGGCACCACCTTGACCTTCTCGTCAGTAGCAACATTGGCATATGTCAAGCTTTAACAACATGCAAATTTTTCATCCTTCTTCTCAATTTTTGTTTTCAACGCCATCTCTCCACTGTGATCATGCACTTCATGATTTTCATGCACATTTTTCATTTCACTCAAATTCTCACCAATTTCACAATTTTCATGGATTTCACATGCAAAGTCCATTTCTTTCACAGATGAATTAATTTCAGATTTTTCATCACAATAGCTCAATTAATGCAGTGTACCCGTTTCCCCAACAATTAACACAGTTTCGAACTTTTCACACATGTCATCATCAAAAGAATCATATAAATCAAGGGAAGACTTACGTTTATGTTCGAAGCTCAAAGGTTGGGGATCACCTTCCACCAAGCTTGCCAAACAACATTGTTTAATGGAATGAGGGTGTTTCATAGCATAGTCCACATTGAAGACGACCTCCTCACCATTGACTCTGAATGTGATGGTCTTACCCTTGACCCCAATGAGAGCATCCCCTGTAGCTAAGAATGGCCCCCCAAAGATGAGTGGGACCTCGGGGTCCTCCTCCATGTCCAGCACTATGAAGTCCACTGGCAGTACAAATTTATCCACAGAGACCAACACGTCTTCTACCATCCCCGTTGGTTGAACCAAAGATCAATCTGCCAACTGGAGCATCACTGCCACAGGCTTAATCCGTTTTCCCAATCCTATACTCTCGGCAATGGATAAAGGCATAAGGTTGATCCCAGCACCAAGGTCACACAAGGCCTTGCTAAAGAATCTTCCACCGATTGAGCATGGCACGGTACAGCTACCAAGATCCTTGAGCTTGGGTGGCAGTTCATTGTTGATCCATGCTTGACTCTCCTTAGTGAGCTGAATTGGCACCTCACATTGCAGGATCTGTTCTTTGTTGGCAATCAAGTCCTTCAAAAATTTTGCATATCTCGGTACTGCTGTAACTAAATCTAGCAAAGGGACATTGACATTTACATTTTTCACCATATCCAGGAACCTTGTGAATTGAAACCCCTTCTTAGGTGGAGGTCGAAGTCTTTGTGGAAATGGAGGGGTGGTGCATATGGAGAGTCATCGCATGGACTTTGAGCTGGAGCTCCCTTCTTCCTTTTACTCTCCTGAGCCAACACACTCTCGTCCTTGCCTTGGGTTTCATCTCCCACCAGTGTGGTCTCCTCACTGACCTCTTCCTCTGGGGCTTCCTCTCATTCTTTTCTCTTATGACCATTTAGCTCCTTTCCGCATCTCAACGTTATAGCATTACAAACCTCTGGTCCTTTTCCTTTGGAATTCGGCTCTGTATCACTTGGGAGGGCACCTTGAGGTCTTTGATGGCTGGCCTTAGCCAACTGGCCCATCTGCATATCAATGTTCTTGATGGATGCCTCCACGTTTTTCACTTGAGTTTCCAGTGTGGATGTTCTCTTCTCGTACATGTCCATTTTTCCCAGAATTTTATGGAGCAAATAATCGGTTGACTTCTTCTGTTCACGGTTGCTTGACTCTCCACTTTGATAATACTGCCTTTCCTGATTACTCTGTCCCCAGTTGACTTGGCATGACTGATTTTGATAACCACCTCCATACTGCTACTGGCGGTTGTTGTAATTGGCGACATACTGGACTGATTCTTGAGTGAGCTCGCACTCGTCCGTGGGGTGATCTCCCTTACACAGCCCGCACATCAACACTGGAGCGACCTTAGCAGCCTTTAGGTTCTGGATTTGTCTTGTGAGGGCCTCAACGTTTGCTTCCAAGGATGTCTCTTCATCCAGTTCTAGTACTCCCCGTTGCTTCCGCGCAGGCATCTTTCTAGTTGCAGGAAATAGGAATTCATCGTCTGCAATCGAATCAAAAAGTTCTCTGACCTCAGGAATGCTTTTATCTTTCAAAGCTCCATTAGCGCTGGCCTTGACCATTAGTGAGGACTCCGGTAATAGACCTTTAAAGAATATGTTGAGCTCCCTGACCTCTCCAAGGTCATTGTTCGGGCATTGGCGGAGCAAGTAGTTGAATCGATCCCAGGCTTCCGTGAAGGTCTCGCGCCATCCTGCTGCTGAAAGTTGCGGATTTCCAACCTCATTCTCTACAACTTCGCTGGAGGAAAATACTTAGCTAAAAACTTCCGCTCAAGTTCCTCAAATGTAGATATAGCTGGACCCCCTATAGAGTTAAACCAATGCTTGGCCTTCCCTTTCAAGGACAATGGAAATAGAACTCTCCTCACATCGTCCGGAGTCACTCTTTGCAGCTTGAATGTGTTACAAAGCCCCAGAAACCAGTCGAGGTGCTCATTAGGGTCCTCGTTGCTCAAGCCTTGAAAGATCTGCCCTTGAGTGATCATGGACACAATTTGTGTCGGGATTTGATAACTCTCGACGTCAATTCCCTGGTGATTGTTTCTCCTCTCAAAGTTGACCGCAAAATGGTCCCCAAACCGAGGTGGTTGGGGCTGAGGTCTCTCCACATTCTGCTCGGCCATTTCAATAACCCTTCTCCTTTGCCTCAAGGTTCTCTACAATTCTAAGTCAAGTGCAAATTTCGGAGCTTCCCCTCGTAGCCTTGCTCTAGGTAGCATAAACTATGATCTCTCACAAGAAAATATCAGTAGAACAAAACTCAACAGAGACAAGTAATGAATTAAGATTTCAACAAAACAAACATATCAACAATTTCAAACAAGAGTTCGTAAATGAACAACAACGTAAAACTATCACAAACAACTCTCAACACTGTGCCTCTCGCCGGCAACGGCGCCAAAAATTGGCAAGGAGCGTCGTCTACCCTAGCAATTTTACCCAATATCACGAAAACAAGTAGTAGTGGCAAGTGGGATCGTATCCAACAGGGAGAGGATTGTATTAAGAATTGTACAAGTGATAGAGTAAAAAGTGTTCAATAAAGCAGGTAGCAAGTAAGAGCAAAGACGTAAGTCAATCAAGAAGTGAAATGGTGTTGCCCTGAGGTAGGTCAGTGTGACGACTCTATTTGATTATCTTTGACTAGTGTAAGAACATGAATGAGGGGATCGTTCTTCTAGTGAACTTAGGGTTGATCTCCTTATAAGACTCACAATCCTAATTCACCCAGCTCCTCTCATCTTCCCTTGGTAGGGCAAGACCTAGGCTCAGCTTCCTAATTCCCGATCCCTACCTGACACTAGAACCCAAACTCCCTTGGACAATACAGTCAACCAAAGTCCAAGTTCTAACGTTCAAATAATCCTAAGTCTTTCCATTACATTAACTTCAATTGTCATTGGTAATGCACAACTGAAATTGCATCCTTAGACAGATCATAGGACTCATTCAAGTTGTTCCTTATTCCAGTGATGTTATTTCAATTTCCATTAATAGTACTAGATTGACCTCAGTGGCACTGCAAGTCATATAAAGGGCCTAGGCGTGAGTGAATAAGCATTGAAATAAAGCATCAACAAGATATAAGAAACAATATCAAACACGTAATATGCAAAACAAATGTCTCAAATCAATTTAGAGTCATCACACTTAATCCCTCAAAGCAACAACCTAATGTTTAGCCAATCATGTTGATCGGCTTTGAAAACAAGTTTGACAAAGCCAGATCAAACATAGCTATTACAGAAAGATAAAATGGAATGATCTCCACTCTGATCTCCTTCTTCTCTTGAAACCCTAACTCTCTTGATTGATCTCCGTTTCTGGCTCTCCAAAGCTCTCCAAAAGCTCTCCTTTCTTCTTGTCCTCCTCTGGCTTTTATAGTTTTCTCTTCATGTCCCTGCCAAGTGAGCTTCCTGGAAGTTTCCTTGCTATGCCCGGATGTTGACACGTGCTCCTGTAAACATAAGCCAAGAATGTAGTGAAGACACGTGTATTTGACAAATAAGAGTGACGAGGCAAAATATCAAATAGATTGGATGCGGTGTTTGCTACGTGCACTTGGACCAAATGTGGAGTCTAATGTATACTAGATGCATGATAAAATCCCTAAGTAAAAATCTAACAAAGGAAAAGTATAACAAAGAACGGAAATATGACAAAGGAAAAATATACAAAGAGTAAAATATGCAGAGTGCATGTGTGTGAGATGAGGCGGGCGCGTCGTGAGGGTGGCGGGCGCCGTGTGCGCCCGCCGTGTTGTGTGTGTGCGTGTGTGAGGCGGGCGCGTGGTGCGCCTGCCGTGTATGCTAGGCGACCGCCGTGTGTAGGCGCCCGCCATGTGCATGGCGTGTGTGTGTGATGTGAGCAAGTGTTTGTGCAAAGTGTGTGCGAGTGTTTGTGCAAAGTGTTGGGTGTTGTGGAGGTGTGAGTGGTTTGTGGACTTTCGTGAAGGCTTGGAGGTCTGTGTTGTGCAGGACAGCTTGGAGGTCAGTGGTGTGCTTGACTAAGTGTTGTGCATTTTACATACATCAGAGCTTTTTCACGTTGTTTTACAACACTTACCCATTTTCGCACAAATCTCCAAAACATGCAGTTCTAGCACACGCTCAACATACCAAGCATTATTTCAGCACAAAGTCCATAGCAAAAAGGTAAGGAAATTCACACAAATAAGTCGGCAAAATACCGACTTATCATTATTACAACTTAAATAAACCCAATTAAAACATTAAAAGTGGCGTGAACAATTAATGAAGCCCAATACGCCATTACATGGTCTTCAATGTAGTCCATGGATTCGCAACGGTAATCTGCCAGAATAACGTCACTCATCTTGGTAGGCACCTTTGACGATGTTAACTTCTGAATCTCGTAAAATGTAAAACATAAAAGTTGTAGCCCTATCTCCTATCGTTTCAGGTCTTCTTGAATCCCGTTATTCGGAGTTATATCGAAAGAGATATGTCAAGAATACCAAACTGTGGTAGAATCCTTCATGATGAATAATTGACTTTATCACCATGGACATGGACACGGCCTCATTCTCATCATTCCCTCCCTCCTCTAAAGGATTCGTCCTCGAATCTTGAAATTGAGCTCCAGGGTCAAACACCAATATGACGAACTCATCAAAACCCAAGTAACATTGGAATGATTCACATCTCGGGCAGCAAACATTTATATCCTGCAAGAACAAAACAAATGTATAAGGCAAAGAAAATTTTAATAATCTAGAATAAGATTTTAAATAATTTCCTTGTACCAAAAGAATGGGACGGGCAGAATATGTATGCAAAATCGAAATACATATAGCATGATTAGTCTTAACAAATTTTGCATGAGTCATAATGTTGAAGTCAATGAATCCAAAAAAACTATGCAAATAACTATCGTGTAGTTTATGTAATTCAGAAAATCGAATGTTCTGAATTAGAGAACTAATCAAAATGAATTCACTATCAACATTCATGAACACTTTTTTTACGTTATTAACATGTAATGTAAGCAAAGGACGTAAACATATATGAATAGAATCATAAGGACAAGAATATTCATAACAAGAAAACATATATACATCCTTGACAAAGTGCAAATCATAATAACGTATGAATACCTACAAAAACATGCGAAAGTTATCAAATATGAGAGTGTAATTCCAAAGATTAGAATGTAAACAATCTATTGAATAGTTGTAAACAGAAAATTTTACCTCTTGGAATTCAAAAGAAATTTGGAACCGAGATAACTTACCATACAAGTGTTGAGTTACAAGATTACCTGTTTGAACTTCATGAAATTGAGTATGGAATCCAGCGACAATAACATGTGTAAACTCTCGATCCCCATAATGAAAAGAAAAGTTAGTCGAAAAAGTATATGCACTACAAACAACACTTTTATTCACAAGGATTTTGTGAAGCTCGAAATGACCAACATTAAGCTCAAAATATAATTCATGTATGAGATAAGCAACATTGCATGTGAAGAAACTATACATAAATTCATTCAAAACAAAATAGTTAGATTTCATAATTGAAGAATTATGTGAAAGAATTTGCTTACTAAAACACAAACCATCAGACTTTAATTCACATGGTAAAAACTTTCGAACTAATGTTTCAAAGGTAGGTGAAAGACATTGAAATTGATTCAAAACAGGATTTAAACTTTGAAAGTGAAAATGAATGACGTTATCAAAGTTCTTGTCATATAAACCATTGAAATCAATCAAAAAGCTTTCATACTTACCTAACTTACCTTGCTTACCTTGTGGAAAACAAGCTAAGGCAGATTGGACTCCTTCCAATTGATAATGAGTTGTTTGCAACTCTATTAGATGTCTAGGAACTCTATAAAACTGCAAAACAAATGAACTAGGCAAAAAACAATACAAATCGTGATCATTAGAATTCATAAGTACAAGATGTTGTTGTTTAGCTCTCAATGAACTCTCATGCTCACTCTTTCTATTACACTTATTTCCCTCACAGCCTATGCTAACTAAATCACTCTTTTGATTTTCATTTTCAACTCTTTCTCTCAATTCTTTTTCCCTCATTTGCTTTTCCAATTCACACTTTTCTTTCTCTTTTTCTTCTCTTAAATCATTACAAGCTTTATCAATTCTAGCTTGATCTTCAGAAACTTCACAGGGCGTTAAAGCACGAAGATTGAAGTTTTTACTATTCTTCATGAATGAATAGCAATTTTTCATATCATTATAAACACCCTTGCAAGCAAGTTGCAAAGGTTTTCCCAATAAAAGATGGGCTGTTTGCATGGGAAATATGTCACATAGTACCTCATCTTTGTAGTTGCCCATGAAGAATGCAACCTTGACTTGCATTGACACCCATACTTCACCACAATTATCACTCCATTGCAGCAAGTAAGGATTTGGATGTGGAGTGGTTTGCATATTCAACTTTTCTACCACTAGCTCACTAGCAAAGTTAGAGCTTCTTTCACAATCAATCTCCACAGCACACACTTTATCTTGGATTTTGCACCTTGTTTGAAACACCTTTTCACATGACGTAGAAGTGGTTTTAGACTCCTCCATTTGTACCTGCAAGGTTAGTAAAGAAAACAAGAAGAAAACAGTATATAATCCTCTCAGGTTCTCACTAATTGGGTGAGTAGATGCTCTCCTCTCTAGTGTAAAGGCTTTTCTCGTGTATACCCTATCTAATCTCTCAACAATGTTTCTCTCAGACTAATTGAAACTTACCGTTCAACAATTTATATAACAAATCTCAACCAATTAGTTCAACAAGTTAATTCACACAAGTTAAACCAAAGAAGTTTGAAAAGAAACACGTCACAAGAGTATTTTAAAGATCACGTGTGGGGTATAACTTGGTTTATTTCAGAAAACTACGAAATTAGCCTCTAGGCAAGAAAGCAAGATGAATGATTTTGATTTCACCCAAGCAAGATATGTCACGATCAATATTGATGATTTTCGAACTCAACTTAAGAACACAGTTCTTTCAAATGGAAATTAAAACAGCAAATAAAGACAAGTTCGAAGATATATATATATATTTTATTTTTTTTTAATTTTTTTCTATGCCGAGTTTCGGACGCTAGTTTCGGACGACTACCTTAGTTTCGGACGGCCGAAACTTAAATTCCTGGGACGACGACTTTTCTGTTGAGTTTCGGACGCTAGTTTCGGACGCCTGTCTTAGTTTCGGACTGCCGAAACTGTCGCGACTGGGTGAAAAATCTGATTTTTCTGACGAATTTTTTTGGAAACTTTTGATGAAACCCTAGCAATTTTTTTGACGTGCGACTCAATCAACGAAAACACAAGGAATTCAACACTATGACGACAATTCAAAAGTGTAGAATGTAGACACCAAAAGAACACAAAAGAACAGCAAGAACGAAAATGGATTACCTTGAGTTTAGAAACAACTACCTTTGCTCTGATACCACTTGATACGAATGGAGTAGCTTTTGAGTTCTATTCCACACGTTTTTCCACAACCTTTCGATCGTTGTTTCACAATTAATCCGAACAAGCACGAATCACAGAAGAACAATGCGAAAACAAGACAACAAAACAATAAAGGATATTGAACGAGAAGGATTGGAAGAAATCAACCAAACCCCAACGTTAACACGAATAGATTCAGTCCAACTAATGTAAATCAAAAGTTAAACTTCCTCAGTTCGGCGTGTTCTATAAATCTAGAATGGGTAAGCTCAACCTAAAGCTCCTCACTTAAGGTTTCCGCGCGTCTTATGATTGTTCAACTAAACTTAGAAGAACTCTCACGTTTTCTCTCAACTTATCACAGCTGGAAGAAGGTTTTAGCAAAGCTAAACTTTATCAAATTTCATCTCCCTGAAAAACGTTACAATGGCCACCCTTAAATAGGGAAGAATTCGGCCATACCCAAATAGGAAAAGGAAACAAGAAGCAAATTACGATTTGACTTCTTGACTAACAAGAAAGTTTTCTAAAAGACTACTTTCCAAATTACCATGCAAGGCAACTAGACAAGTAAGTTTCCTAAAAACCGAAACTAAAGCCCAATTAATTAATGTTAATGGACTTTAATTATTACAACTTAAATAAAACCAATTAAAACATTAAAAGTGGCGTGAACAATTAATGAAGCCCAATACGCCATTACTTGGTCTTCAATGTAGTCCATGGATTCGCGACTGTAATCTGCCAAAATCACGTCACTCATTTGGGTAGGCACTTTTGACGATGCTAACTTCCGAATCTCGTCAAAGGTAAAACAAAAAAGTTGTAGACCTATCTCCTATCGTTCCAGGGCTTCTTGAATCACGTAATTTGGAGTTATATCGAAAGAGATATGTGAAGAATACCAAACTGTGGCAGAATCCTTCAGGATGAATAATTGACTTTATCACCATGGACGTGGACACGGCCTGATTCTCATAAGTTCTTCTTGGCATGATACACAAAATCTCTATCAAATTTCCATGGTCTTCCAAGAAATATATGAGAAGCTTGTATTGGAACCACATCACACAAAAGTTTCTCAACATACTTGCCAATGGTTAATGAAAATTTCACTTGCTTGGTTACTCTAGTCTCAGCTGAATTATTAAGCCATTGAAGTCTATATGGCTTTGGATGTTTCATACAAGACAAATTCAGCTTATTCACAAGTAGAGTACTGGCCACATTTGTACAACTTCCACTATCAACAATAATAGTGCAAATTTTATTTTGAACCATGCAATGTGTGTGAAATATGTTTTCTCCATGGATCAAATCTTCATCAACATGTGGATTAGCATTAAGTTCTCGGTGTGAGACTAAAAAAAAATCACCAACCTTATAATCCTTATAAACTTCAATATCTTCACTACTTTCATCACTTGTATCTTTCTCCACAAGTTCGGGCATATCAACACATTCTTCATCACTTTCCACTTTTCCATTGTCAAGAATAACCATCAACTTATGAGTAGGATAATCAGATTGGTAGTGGCCATAACCTTAACATTTAAAACATCTAATGTCCCTTAATCTTTCATTCGATTTTGGCACCGATTTTGAGGTAGAATAAGCAACATTACGGACGGATTTTGGAGCATTGGTTGGTGTGTTTGAAGGCTGGTTTGGTATAAACTACCTCGGCTTTGTTGTTGGAGTAAATGGAGCAACATTTGGCTTAAGGTCTCTTTTTCCAAGGCTGTTGCAGTTAAGTGAATCACCCCTTGGATTTTAGATGTTTTTCGATCTTTATGGCTTTATGAACTAACTCATTAATATCAACATAACTTTGCAAATCAACATGGTAAGCTAGTTCGGAACCCATACCTCTAAGAAACCTTTCAATTGTGGAATCTGGATATTCTTGAACATTGGCCTTGATCATAAGGGATTCCATCTCATGGTAGTATTCCTCCACTGATCGATTTCCTTGCACAAGGGAGTGCAACTTACGTTTAGTTCACGGTTGTAGTGAGAAAGTACATACTTTTTCCTCATAAGCACTCTCATTTGGTTCCAAGTCTTGATTGGCCTTTCACCATCTTGACGTCTAGTTTTAATAACTTTGTCCCACCATAAACTAGCATAATCCTTGAGGTGCATAAAGGCAAGGTGGTACTTTCTACTTTCGGATATATCATTGCCTTCAAAAAAGTGATATAGGTCTCTAACCCAATCAAAATAAGCCTCGAGATCTGCCTTTCCATGAAAAGTAGGAATTTTTAGTTTAACATAACCAATTGAAATCTCTGACTTGTTACCCTTTTTAGAAGATTCTGTTATCTCCTCCTTCCCCTCATCATTATCACTGTCAGATGCAAACTCATCGAAATTCAGTTTCTTTGAAGTGGAGCCTTTAGAAGCCGATTCCAAGTTATCAAGTCGAAGATTGATCTTTTGAAACATATTGAAAAGTACTCATTGGCGTACTTTTGTTTGTCTTGGGAGACTTGTTTATCACATCCCTCCATTGGTACCTGCAAGATTAGTAAGAAACAACAAGAAAATACAAGATTTCCTCACGGGATCTCACTTTGGGGAGTAGGTACACTTACTCTCTTTTGGTAGCTTTTCTCCTTTTGTATGTATACCCTATATACTACACTCTTTAATGATAAAATTATCTAAACTAAGAATCCAACAAGTCACGTTGATCTTTAGAACACAAGAAACCAGAAAGCTCAATGCAACACAATGTACACAAGTTAATTCAATTTAGAATTTAGATAAGAAACCGCCAAGAATATTAAGGATACGTGTAGGGTATAGTTCGATTTGGTTTATGAAACTATGAAATTCAGAAACTAGGAAGAAAACCAAAAAGATAACGATTTGAATCACTTAATTCCGATCTATATTGAAGACGTTATGGCAAAAGTAATCTTGGTGATCCTTTTAGGAAACAAGCTTAGAACCTTTTAGGAAACAAGTTGCCAAAATGAATTTTGCTTTCCTTTTTGTCCGACTTTCTATATTTGAATTGGACAAATTGCCTTTGGGCTGTATTTTACTTGGTCTTATCTCTTTTTTTTAGTAATAAACATCAATATCTATTTTTGTTATGTTGACTTTTTTTTTGTAAATTTCGGACAAAGCTCTTATATTCAGCAACAACTATATATCAAGATCTCACCAAATAGATAGAATATCACAATGCCAAAAGAAGCAATCTTCAAGATTCAAGACAAGGATCAGGAATATGCACTTAGATTCGGAATTCAACAATCTTGAATTTCAAGAATTTCAAGAAGTTCAAGAATTTGATCAAGAATTAATCTTTTTCATCCAAGATAAAACTTAACTAAAAGAATTATGAAGATGAACACAATAGAAACACAATGGTGAAGAGATTATGCAAATTGGATACAAAACAAGGAAGTTCCAAAAATTTGAAACCCTAACCCTAGTTTTGAGGCGGTTTGATTTCCAATTTTAAGCATGCAATTTTTATATGATTTCAGCACTAATTCACTACAAAAAAATTGCAGAATTTGAAACAAGAAACAAGACTCAAGAAGACAAAACAAAAACAACAGAAAGACAACAAAGAATTGACACAAAACAGACACCAAATTCGTAATGAATTTTGGCGCACAATTCAGCTATGATTTGTATAGATTGTGATATGAATTTCGTGCAGAATTATAACAGGAATTGCAGCAACTCAATTGACCCAAAAACAGCAAGATAATGACACAAAAACAGTAGCAACAATTCCTGTTATAATTCAAGAACGGAAGACACAAAGAAACGGAAAAACCTGAAATTTGAAGTAACAAAAACCTTTGCTCTGATCCCAATTTGATGCGGATGTCGAAGGATCTCCGCTTTACTCACAAACTTTGGACCTTTTGAAACTTCAAAGACACGAACAAACAAGCTGCAGAGTCAAACAAATAACCAGAACAATGTGGGAAGAAAATAATGGAGACGAGAAGATTGGATGAAAACCATTCGAACCCCCATGTCTATTTCAAGCAATCAATCTAGCCTATGTAAATTATGGACTAAACTAATGGTTTGAGGTGTTCTTGAAATCAAGAACTTGAAGGATCTCCTATAGGTCACGCTAAAGGATCTCGGTAAATAAAGCCAACTAAACTTAATTGATCTTCAAGGTTATCACAACTTTTGAGGGCTGTAATTTTCTTAGCAAGAGCTAAAATTCTTTCATTAATCATATGAAAAATAACGTACAAACTATCCTTTAAATAAGGAGTAGTTCGGCCACAAAGAAAAGGAAACAATGAAACCCTAAAAGAAATCAATTACAACTTGACTTCTTAACTAATTAACTAACTAACTAATCTGTTTCCTTAATTGAACTTGAGATACGGTTTTGAATAAGCAAAACACGATTTTGCTTTCCAAAATTATGACACGCCTATCTCCTAAAATGTAGGAGTTTACTTTCCAAAAGATTTCCCTAAAATATAGGAGATTACTTTCCTAATTACCATGCAAGATAATTGGGCCAAGTAATTACCTATTAAAACCAAAATATTAAGGCCAAAAATAATGTTCAATGGACTTAATTTATTACAAATTAAATAAAGTCTATCTATTTAAAATGTTGGCATGATCCAATTAAATTAAAGCCCAAGCAAACTTTCTTGGTCTTCAATGTGATTGATCCATGGAAACTCTTCAAGGTGGAATTTCTTCAAGCTCTAATGTAGAACTCTTAGAAACATCTTCATGAACTGCGATTGAAGAGATATTCCAAATAGCTCCATTTGTTGAAGATGATTGGACCGAAACATGTATGTCTTCAAAACTGTCCAACTCTTCACAATGAGTGGCCAATAATGCTTGCAAAGCATCCTTCATCCTTTTGCTCCTTGATCTCGTTAAAGGACCATCAAGATTCTCCAATGGATGAACAAGTGGAGTTGGCTTTAGCACAGGCGGATTGCTATCAACAGAAGTACACTACACACACACACACACTTTGCACTTCACTTTGCATTTAGAGCTAGTTTATGCATTGTTCTTCCATACACATATCACTCACACACATACACTTAAACTCACACAACACTTGCACACAAGAACACTTAGGTCATTTCAGGTAGTTTTATGCATAGTTCTTCCGTGGCATCTATGCCACGGCAGAAATACACTAATTTGTATCGCCACACCCTTTTTTTATGTAAAATATTGTGTGTATTATGTGTTAGCACATGTAGGACCCATCTCTCTATCTCTAGGTACTTAGAATCTCTCTAAGGAACCTATCTCAATCCTTAACTCTCCACACCTTTAAAGAACCTTTAGAGCCAAACATAAGGATTAAAACCCAACTCTAGACTAGAAGTAGAGCACATTAGAACCCACTAGGACATTATTTTCTTGGCATAAATGCTACACCAATAAAACATACAAACCCTCACTTTCTCTCCAAAACCTTAACTCACCACCCTCTCAAAACAAGTCAATCTAGGCCATTATTTCCATGGCATTTATGCCATGGAAATAATATGCATAAAAGCTTCACTTGGCTTCACCTTTTGGCCTTAGATTAGTTTTTTTTCAAGCAACGACCCTCTCAATGGGTTGGCCTTAGTTTAGCTTTTTTTTTAGGCAAAAGTCTTCTCAATGGGATGGGGATGCCACCCCCTCATTTTAAATAAATTAAAATAAGATACAACAGAAGTTCAAAGATAAAGAAAAATAAAAAATTATTGTAAAACATTCGTTTTACATCTCAGAATTGGGAATCCTAGCCTATCTAGGTTTAGGAAGCGCCTTAAATTCTAGATATTCTAGCCACTCTTGAGAAGTGCAATCAACATTTGCTAATGCGTCAGCAGAAGCATTTCCCTCACAAAAGGTGTGAGAAACATCAATAAAATATTGACCTAACCCTAGATTGCTTCCAATGTTTTCCAAATTCGCTAAGAAGAAGAAATCTGTCTAAGAAGAATCGAGTGAAGAAAAAGGGAATCCTATTTCACTTGCACAGGAAACCATTGATGAGCTACACATAACTTTAAACCTTCCAACAATGTTGAAGCCTCTGATTCCATACTCATGACATTTGCAAAATCAATTGAAACGGCACCAAGAAAATCTCCCATGACATCCCTAATAAGAGCACCTCCTCCTCTATTTCTATGATTGCCTTTTGAGCATCTATTAGAGTTAAGTTTAAAGTTCATAAAGGAAGGTGTCTTCTAGTGTACCAACTGAACACGAACACCAATATCCATAGTTCTCAACCGAGACAAAAACTCCTTAAAAGTTCCATTCAACTCTAAACCTGGAAATTTTATTTTGCAGTAATCCTTAACATCCAACCAGATTGCCTATTGAATCCACTGAATTGACCAACATTTACCTTCAAAAAACATCAAATTCCTATTTTTCAAAATATATCAAAGTATGAAGCATGGAAGGATAGACCAAATATAGGACTCAAAGCGATTACCCCTAACGTTCCAAAACAAAAAACACCACTCCTTTATAGCCCAGGTAGCAAGATTAATCTCCCCATATCTAGCAAATGAATACCATAATCGAAATGCAAAATCACAATACCCAAAAACATGAGATACTGTCTCCACCTTTGACCAACAAACTAGACAAACGGATTGACCATGAACTTTAAAATGATAAAGCCATTCCTGAAGCGCTTGATAGCCATACCAGAGCTTAACTAGAAAACACAACACTTTAATGGGAATAACAATATTCCAAAAGTTATCCAGCTCTATATGCATTAAACCATTATGTCTAAGAATGTCATATGCCGAATTCAAAGTGAAACAACCATCTGAATTCAGTCTCAAGAAAGAACCCCTAGCCAAAAGAGGAGCCCCTATAATAGTCTCCACAATATCATGAGGCAGAATGTGAGACAACTTTCGAACTGACCATAAACCTAAAACCAAAAAATTATCAACAAATATATAGCCTTTACCATTCGTAAACCTATATAGCGGATCCATCCCAAGCCGTCAATCATGGAAGAAATCAATATCACTAGATGAGGAAAATAACCAATATATGGTTTAATAAATTCCCTAATAACAACAACCTGCTCTATGCAACCGAATCTGTCCATTTTTTATCCACCATAACAAGATGAACATTAACACAATATTTACATTTCAAAAACCGACTCCATAAAGAAACACCATGCAAAAATTGCCACCACAACTTGGCAACCCATTCTTGAACATAAACATCAGGTGATCACAATCGAAAACCTCCCTTATTCACCGATCTGCAAACCAAATCCAAAACAAACTAGTGATACTTAGGCTTACCTTCTTTAACACCATATAGGAAATTTTTCATAAGTTTTTCCATTATCCTCAACACTGTTATAGGAGGTTGAATTGTAGCTAGTAAATGCATTGACATCGACATAAGAACATGGCGAATAAGAACAAGTCCTTTACCTCAAATAAAGACATATAGTCTTGTGATCACTTATTAATCTTCTCAACATGGACCATAGAGCATTGTCTATAACCAACATGAACCCACACAAACCACAGGCTTTATAGTAGACTCCACTTAGGCTAGAACCCTTAGTTTTGGCTAGTATCACAAGTTACACTAGTTTTACATAGTTAACAATAGTTTGGCCAAAATAGGACTAGTTAAACTTAATTACCTAGTTCAGTCAAATTAACTCTAATTGATCTAGTTTGACTAGTTAACCTAGAAAACCTTTAGTAAACCCTAGTTAGGTTAGTTGAACCTTAATGTGATTAGTTTGACCTAGTTTAACTTAGTTTGACCAACTCACCCTTAATGAAACCTTAGTTAATCTTGGGTAGAGGACTAGTTTGAATTAGTGTTACTTAGTTTATCCTATAATGACTAGAATAACCTATGTCTCATTAGTTTAGCTTAAGTGTGTCCACTTAACCACTAAATAAGGTAAACTTAGTTAGGTTAATAATGATTTGATCATTTTTGACACTAGAAACCCTTAGGAACCCTTCAGTCTTGCCTCGTAGGCCATTATTCATGCTTTTTCTTTAATTGTTTATTTTAGTCTCAACATTGTTTGTCCCGTGAGAGTGCAAATAATATTTAAGCCAAAGTTCAACACAAGAAAGAGCTCAAGCCAATATGCAAAGATATGAAATGTAAGCAATGACCTCAAAGAGGAAAGAAACGCCATGGATAACATCCAAGGGAAGGGAATAAAATTAAAAACTTACTCCCCAAAAAAGATCCCTTTGTAAATAAATTGTACTAGTATAAGTACCTTTTTGTAAATCATAAAAGTAGATTCTCTTTTCTCCAAGTTTATAGTTAAGTATAAATAGAAGCTCCCCAACACAAAGAAGTGGTTTCCATTTTTTAGTTCGGCATTTTGGGGATTTTTCTAGCTCTAGTGTTCCATTTTCTTTTGGCCAAGAAGCAAAAGTTTAGGCATTAGAGTATAACTAGAATAATAGTAAGGATCAAATTGGAGATAGAGAGAATCAATGCTTCTTGGAAATACCTTTGCTTAAGGATCTTTTCAATATAAGTAAAGCTTGGACCTTTTATTAACTTGTTGAAATCTCTTGAATTTCTTCTCTTTTGCTTTAACTTTTGTCATGAATTTGGCCCTGGTAGGCTAAATCACTATTGTGTTATTGGATAAAGTTTTGGGAATTATGAAATCTAAGAGAAATAGTAGTCTTGTGTTGAGAATAATGATGATTAAACCAATTATGTGTTCTTGAGAAAGATGGAATTGTGAAAACCGGATTCTTTGATATCTAATTTGTGACTTTGAAGGGTTGAATTCAAGGGATTCCTGTTTGTTATGTGTTCGAATAATTGCCAAGTTAACTAACATGTAATTGAAGGATGAAAGTTGTAGTGAATTACTCTAGAGAAGCATAGAACACCATAAATGGATAAAGTTTGCATGCTTTAAATGAACTTATCACTTTACACATGTGTAGACGAAAGTCACCTGGGTATTTATGATGCTTAGGAATTTGAATGTAAAGACTAGAAGGATATTTGGTTTTGGTTGTGATGAAAGGGGTCTTGTCTCTACCAAGAGGAGGACCCTGAGTTCTCTCAACACTTAATCAATGTAGATGAAACTAGTTGTGTAATTAGCCATTGTCATGGGTTCTGGCTTTAATTAATAATTCAAACTTGTCTCTGCCAACAGAATGAAAATTGATGAGTTTTAACCTAAATGTGCCTGCCTAGGTGATTTAGAACCATTCCATGAGGACAATCTTTTACTCCATGAAATCAATCATCATAGCTCAACACAAGCTTATTAGTTCACTAGATAAAATTTCTCACAACACAAGTCCAAGAACACCATTCTCTCTCCATTTGAATACCTTACTATTCTCGGTCATTGCATTGTTATTTGATTGTTTCTTAATTTGCATATTTTACTCTTAATTTCAAGTCCTTTGAACACATCATATCTTTTAGCTAGTGTTCCTATAGGATCAATACCTTACTCATCCTTTTACAAGGTGGGGTAAGATTATAAATTTACTTGTAGTCTCAAAACACACCGATCAAAGCATGCATTTGACAAGTTGACACTGTGCTGGGGATAAAGTAACGAGCAATCCTTTATTCTTATAAACATCTCCCATTTGTGTCATCTTTAATAGTTTGTCGGCAAGTCAGCACTAATTCACATGAGGAGTGTCTTTGATGAAATAAATTTGGCACCATTGCTGCTCCTTGTTAGGAACCTCCTCATCTTCTTCTTTCATTATGAATCTTTAGATTTCTAATGGCTCAACTTTACTTGAAAGTATTTGAAACTCATCTATGCTTGGCTATTCTTCCATAGAAGGCTCAACAAATGGCTCTACATACAAGAATTTAACATAATCATGAGTAATCACATCAATGTGTGCATCAACAACGCAAGACCACACAATGTTAGTTACTTCATTGAAAATCATCAAATCCACATTATTCAAACTAACATAGTGACCTACTTAAGACTTCATTTATTTTGAAAAGGTAATTAACATAAGAAACAACTACGCATTGTTTGTAAAAATCACCTTCTTTATATTTCTTAAAGGCCATACAAAGCAAACCATAGGCATATCAAGGATGGGAGTGCTCTAGAGTCATCTAGTATTCGATATCGTATGTTCCTCTCACCAAAAAGGATGTGATGGGTAGGACTCTAGTTCTCAATTGGTAAATAGAATTTCATCAAGGGTCATCGTACAACTTTGTAATCTACTAATTCTTGACAGATTTCCTTTTGTTTATAACAAACCATAGCAAGGAAGTACTCAATGTATTGTCTTGAACTACCCATGCAATTACCCCCACAAGACCCTTATTTCTCTTATTGCGAATTTGTTTCTTTAAATTTCTATCGAAGTTGAGAAGAAAAATCATTTATCATACTTTACATTTTTCTTTTCTTATTATTTTACTTTAATCCAACAAATAATCACCAAACAAATTATCAACTGAAGAATCCCTCCCTATAGGAATGATCCTTAAACCATACTAGAGAAGTAGTTGTGAATTACTAGTTAGTGTGATTGAGGTTTTAAACTTGATGCGAGTGGATTAAATAGAACTTTTGTGACATTTCACATAGTGATTGTTTTTCACAACAAGTTTTTGGTGTCGTTGATGGGAGGGCAATTGGCATTGAACATTTGTATCTTTGTGATTAGTTAGTTGCGTATAGGGTAATTTTGTTAATATTTTTTTTTCATTTCTATTTTTGTAGTGCAGTTTACTTGTGTTGTGTAATTTATGTTTGTAGGTACTTTTGGAAGTCTTGCATTCACTTGTGTATGCAAAGGAATACTTATTCAAAAGAAGTGATTAAATTTGATTTGAATCAAGAACTTGAGAGAAGTTTATTGGCCGAGAGAAAGATGAAAGAAAAGATGGGTGAACAACAAGGGAATCCATCTTTGCCTTGTCTTAGAGACTATTATGAACCACCAATGCAAAACTGTAACAACTTCTTCGAGATTAAGGCTGAAAGTTATCAAATCCCATCTAAAATCGTTGCTATGATTAGTAAATGGGCTATTTTTCACAAATTGGAACATGAAGACCCCTATGATTATTTGGAGTCATTCTTAGAATTGTGCAATACATTTGAGCTACCTCGACTTCCTCAAGATACGGTGAGGCGTATCTTGTTCCTATTTTCTTTGAGAGAGAAAGCTAAGCAATGGTATAATTCCACCCTTGAAGGAGGTATAGAATTATTTGATGAATTCCAAAAGAAGCTCATCATTAAATATTTCCGACCTTCCAACCTAGAGCATATGAGAATGGAGATCATGGATTTCAGGTAGTTAGACGATGAATCTTTCAAGAAAGGTTGGGAAAGGTTCAACGATTTGATCCGTGCTTGTCCTAACTATGATTGGAAGATGTGAGAGCAATGAACATGTTTCTTGAAGGATTGAATATGAGTCAATTGTCTTGGTAAAGGCTAGTGTTGAAGGAGCTATCAAGGAGAAAACATATCCTAAAATTCAAGAGCTGTTTGACAAAATTGCTGAAGATTGTTGCATTTGGTCGAACACAATATGTTTACCTTCAAAGAAATTAGCGTGTATACTTCAACTAGATGAAGGCACATCTATCAATGCTAGGTTTGATACTCTTACAAAGTTAATAATAGATTTGCATGTTACTAAGGAAGCAAAGCAAGTGTTAGTGTGTGGGATTTGTAATGAAGACTGTCATACCAATGAGTACTACCTCACAGTTGAATTGGTCCAATTAGTGTACAACTAGAGTTGCCCATATAATAGCAACAATAATTGGCAATGAATCGGAGGAAATAGGTTTGGAAATCAGCAAGCTCAAGGTCAATATCAACAAGCTCGGGGACAGTTATAGTTGGAGTAAGGACAACAACAAGAGTTAGTTCCAGCAAGGCCTATGCATCCACTGGGTTTCCACAACTCTCAAAGGACTAAAGAAGAAGGTAACCACAGGGCAAACATGGAAGATGTTGCAGGTTTGATTATGAAGCGACTTGATAAAAATGACATGGAAGCTGAAAAAATGATGAACAAATTAAAAGCGATGGTCAAGGATTAAGATGAAAAATAGTTTCAAAGCAATGCTGCTATCAATAACTTCGAAATGCAAGTTGGTTAGTTTGCTAAGGCACAAAATAAAAGGACTCAAGTGTCACTTCCAAGTAACATAGTCCCAAACCCAAGGGGCAAAGAGCAATGTCATGCCATCTGTTTGAGAAGTGGTAAAGAAGTTAACCATACAAGTGAGAAAGAGCAAGTGAATAAGCAAGACAAGGAAATATAAAAGGCTGGGGATAAAGAAGAATCCCAACCTAAAGAAGTTGAAGATGATATGGAGCCAAGTGAAATAGGAGAATAAAATATGGAGGTGTATTAAGAAGAGGAAGAAGAAACCCAAGAAGAATCCCAACCTCAAAGGGTCACTTTTCCAAGTGATAGAGTCCCAGACCTAGGGGGCAAAGAGCAATGTCACACTATCACTTTGAGGAGTGGTAAAGAAGTTACCCATACATGTGAGGAAGAGCAAGTGAATGAGCAAGACAAGGAAATAGAAGAGGTTGGGGATAAAGAAGAATCCCAACAAAACAAAGTTGATGATGATGTGGAGCCAATTTAAAAGAGAGAATCAAATGTGGAGGTTCTTATTAAGAAGAGAAAGAAGGAACCCAAAGAGCCATTTAATTTCAAGGAATGTGTACCACCTATCCTTTTTCTTTAAAGGGTGAAGCTCACATCAAAGAAGGTATAATACGATAAGTTTGTAGAGCTTATGAAGAAGTTATATGTGAAAATTCCTTTTCTTGATCTTTATAGATCGGCACCTACCAATGTTCCTTAAAGCTTTGGTGTCCAATAGAGAGAAAATATTGCAATGTGGGAAAGCCATTGTGATGAATAAAGAGTGCAAATGTTTGGTGAAGAAAGATTTTCTACCCAAGTTTATGGATCTGGGTAGTTACACTATACCATGTATCATCGGTACAATATATTTTTCCAAGGCCCTATGTAATCTAGGGGCGGGTATCAATCTCATACCATAATCTATTGCTTCTGGCGTAGGCCTTGAAGAACTCATCAAGCTGGTTGCCATCACTTTACAACTGGCGGATTGTTCTATAGTGCAACCCGTGAGAATTATTGAAGATGTTCTTATAAGGGTTTATCAGTTCACATTACCGGTTGATTTCATCATATTAGATATGGAGAAAGATGAAGACATTCCAATCATCTTTGATCATCAATTTTTAGCAACGGGAGATGCCATCATAAGAGTTTGGAGTAAAACCATCACCTTGCGAGTTACTAGTAAAGAGGTAATTTTTTATGTTAACTATGCTATGTAAAATCCTCAGTCCTTTGATTTATGTTTCTTGATTGATGTTATTGAAGAATGCGCTAGACAAAACTTAACTTGTGAAATCCTAAGCAATGAGCATGTTGCTAGTGAGAATGGCATTGTATATTATGACTGGTTAGCGTGTGATAAAAAAATGAAAAGATTATGCAAGAGACCATACAGGTGAGACTCTCAAAATTCTATTTAGTTATTATACATGGATAAACCCTGCTGGTATAGCTGCCATTAATGGAATGCTAGACATAGCCAATCAAGGTCTCCAATGTTGTACACTCTTCCTTATCCATGTGGAGGAAAACAGAGTGGCTGAATGGTTAGCTACAATGGGAGCTTAGTCAATGAATGAGGAAGACTTCAAGAAGATACTTCAACGAGATAAAGCACAGAGTCCGATCTTTAAAAGAACCAAGAGAAGAAGGTAAAATGAAAGGTCTCACCTCCACAGGCTGGTACTAACATGATATTACTGAATTGCTGGCTGAATGTTTGAACTGCTGAAATAGAGCCTTGTATGCTACAAAGTGCATCTGCATTTGACTTTCTCTTGAGCTGAATAGTAATCGTTGCTGCTTTCTGCATATAGAGCAGTGGCCCCTCTCCTTTACTAAGGTGCTATTATTAATTTGGCCTCCTGGGGTTTTTTGCATGACCATTGATAAACGTATGCTAGAAGATGTGTTGGAGTGGTTTGATCTTGCACTGAAATGCATTTTTTCTTACAATAGTGATAGGGCTGGTTATAGATGGAGGAGTCCTCTACATTTATTTTTTGCAAAAGTCATTTGAGTCTCCCCCCATTAGGCTTGTTAATGGGTAGGGCCTTAAATGATCATATTTTGTAAGGGTGGTTTTAGGGTAAATCCACTACCTAAAAAAGCTATGATATAAAATAGGGATTGGTGACCCACCTCGCAATAGAGGTTAAGCCAAAAAAAAAGAATGAAAAGATTATGCATGATAATGCCAATGATATTCAATTGCTTGTGTTGTATTATTTATTCTTTGATACAGGTTGCGATTTTCCTAACAATGTTTATGACCCTATTGAGGTAATGCTAGCAAATGATTTAGATTGCAACCCTAAAAGACTGAAACCATCAGTTGAAGAACCGCCAATATTATAGTTAAAACCATTGCCGACTTATCAAAAATATGCATTCTTGGGAGGTAACGGAACACTGCCGGTTGTCATATCTTCTCAATTGGAGCCAAAACAAGAAGAAAAGTTAGTTGGTGTGCTCAAGGAATTCAAAGAGGTTATCGGTCTGATTATTTCCGCATCAAAGGCATTAGTCCCGTTATATGCATGGATAGGGTTTTGATTGAAGAAGGTGCAACCCTAAATCGTGAGCACCAAAGAATGCTTAATCATATCATGATGGAAGTGGTTAAGAAGGAAATTATTAATCTCCTTGATTTTGGCATGGCATACGCTATATCTAATAGTGAGTAGGTGAGCCTGGTGCAATGTGTACTGAAGAAGATTGGAGTCATGGCTGTGAAGAGTGATACTAATGAACTCATAGTCTCAAGACTCGTCAACTCATATAGGGTGTGTATGGATTATCGAAAGCTAAACAAAACTACCTGCAAGGACCATTTCCCTCTACCATTCTTAGACCAACTCCTTGATCGCATAGCCGAATATCTATTCTATTGCTTTTTGGATGGATTTTTTAGCTACAATCAAATCTTTATAGACCTGAAATATCAAGAGAAAATAACATTCACGTACCTATTTGGGACATTTGCATTTAAGAGAATGTTGTTTAGTCTATGCAATGCACTGACAACTTTCCAAAGGTGAATATTGTCTATATTTCACGATATGATTGTGGACATAATTGAAGTTTTTATGGACAGTTTCTCATTTTTTGGCCGATCATTTGATGGGTGCTTGGAGAATTTTGCCCGGGTGCTGAAGAGATGCATTGACACTAACTTGGTTCTCAACTAGGAGAAGTGTCAATTTATGTTTCAAGAAAGAATAGTTCTTAGGCATAAGATTTCTGGAAATGAGATTGAGGTTAACAAGACAAAGATTGAGATGATTGCAAAGCTCCCTTTTCCTAGTAATGTTAAAGGAATTCGAAGCTTCTTAGAGCATGCCGATTTCTATAGGCATTTCATCAAGGACTTTTCAAAGATAGCAACCTTTGAGCAACTTTTTGGAGAAGGATAGACCATTTCAGTTTGATGAACATTGTGAAGAAGCATTTTAGACTTTGAAGCAAAAGCTGGTGGAAGCTCCGGTCATCACTGCACACGATTGGACGTTACCTTTTAATTTAATGCGTGATGCGAGTGATGTAGCAGTGGGAACAGCCTTAGGGCAGAAGAGAGACAAAATTTTCATGGTGATATACTATGCCATTCGGATGCTTGACTAGACTAGGGGTGAGCAAAAAATCGAAAAACCAATCAAATCGACTGGACCGAATTTAATTCGGTGTTTTGAATTCGGTGTTTTGATTTTTGATTCAATTTTTGTCCGAACCGAATTCAAAAATTTGGTTTTTGATTTGGTTACGGTTTTAGAATTTAGAATTTAAAATTTGGTTAACCAAAAAACCTGAATTCAATTCGGTTTTCGGTACAGTTTTCATTTTAACTGAATAACCAAATATCATATAAGTTGAAAAATTATGTTTAAAATTGGCCCAATTTTATTTCAAACTTTTTTTCGTTATTTATTTTCTAACAACATTCGTTTCAAAATCATTTAAGTTATTACTCACTATTGTTTAAACCCATTTGGCATTTGATCCATCACTAAAACAAATAAGAAACATACCCTAATTTCCTAAACTTTTGTTCCCTCATTTCTTCAATGTTAACTGTTCATCCAATATTAATTGAATTCTAAACATAAACAATGGGCAAATTAATATTGTTCGGTTCTGTTATATTTATTATATTTGAAACTGCATCACTCTTTTATTTATTATCTTTCATAATGAAGATGCCATTTTTTTGTTTGATGAACTAGTTAACCTATTAACTATAATATTGAATTAAAGGTAATTAGGATATGAATTCAAGAAAAATAGTTTTCCTGTTTCCGATTTCTTAGAATTAGCTAATAATTTAGCCTATTATTCATGCAACACTCCAATTAATATTTAATCGTATTTGTAATGTGTTTAATTTTCACAAGAACAATTTAAGATAGAATTTTATATTTAAAAAAAAGAAGAAGATAGTTTTGCATGTGCCACTGCATATGATTTGAACACTAACAAAATATATTTTAGTGCTAAGATAAGATATATATATATATATATGTATATATGAACACCATGGTCCATGTTTGGTCAGAACTCATAAATGCAGTGTTAACTTTGACAACTTTATTAATTCCCCTTACTTTTTGGTTTACTTTAGGTCAATATTTTGTTTTACTCTTACAAATTTTGAATGTTGAAATATTTTAAATTTTATTTTTATTAGAAAAAAAAATTAATAATTTAGGCATTAATTATTTTTTACAAATATTTCTTTAGATAAAAAAGGAATTCAGTCAAAATCGAATAACTGAATAACCGACTGAATTAGAATTCGATTTTCGGTTAATCAGTTTTTGGTTTTCAATTCGGTCAGGAATTTCAGAAAGGAAAAAAAATGAAAAAACTTAATTGAATTAACCGAATAACCAAACCGTGCTCACCCTTAGACGAGGCACAAGCCAACTACATGATGATGAAAAAGAAAATATTAGCCATTGTGTTCACTTTTGACAAATTCAAAGCATACCTCTTAGGAGCTAAGGTCATTATGCACACAGATCATTCAGCACTCAAGAACCACATGACCGAGACAGAAGCTAAACCGAGACTCATCCGATAGGTTCTCCTCCTTCAAAAGTTTGATGTGGAATTTGTAGATAGGAAAGGGATGGACAACCAAGTAGTAGATATTAAAGGGATGCCATGAGACTCCATATGGTGGTCACTTCGGGGGAAGGCGGACAACTTTTAAAGTGCTATAATTGGGTTTCTATTGACCTACATTATTCAAGGATTCCCAAGATTGGGTAGCTGAGTGTCAACAATGTCAAAGGATAGAGGACATAACATGGAGGAACAAAATGCCTTTGAACAATATACTTGAGGTGGAAATCGTTGACGTTTGCGGAATATACTTTATGGGACCTTTCCCTCAATCCTATGGCAACAACTTCATCTTGGTGACTGTGGATTACGTGTCGAAATAGGTTGAAGCAATTGATTTACTGATCAGAGATAGTAAGAACATGGTGAACTTTCTCAAAAGAAATATCTTCACAAGTTTTGTCATACACAAGGCGATCAACAGTGATGGAGGATTGCATTTTTTGCAATAAAAGTTTTAAAGCTCTACTTGAGGAGTATGGAGTGCGTCACAAAGTTGCTAAACCCTACCATCCCCAAACAAGTAGCCAAGTCGAGATATTAAACTGGGAGATCAAGAGGATTTTGGAAAAGGTAGTAGGTCCAATCCGAAAGCACCAGGCAAAGAGGCTAGACAATGCACTATGGGCGTACAGAACTACTTACAAAACACCTGTTTTTGCATCTCTATATCGGCTCGTATTCGGGAAGGCATTTCATCTACCTTTAGAGTAGGAACACAAGACTTATTAGGCAATATAGAATTTGAACATGGATAGGAATGAGGTAGCGAAAGGGATAATGAGAAACCTCAATGAGTTGGATGAGTTTAGGTTTCATTCGTAGCAAAGTGTTGCGCACTTTATAAGGAGAAGACTAAGTCAAGAGACGACAAGAGCATTCTTTATCGTCATTTTGAGCCAAGGCAAAGAGTATTGGTTTTCAACTCTAAATTAAGACTCTTCCGTGGGAAATTGTGATCAAGATAGACTGGACTTTATATGATGAAAAATGTATTCTCGTATAGAACTCTAGAAATCATAAATGAAACAAACGTCAGTGCATTCAAGGTGAATGGACAAAGAGTAAAGCATTACCTAGGAGAACTTGATGACTAAGAAATGTCAAAGACGGCATTGGAATGTCGTGAGGATCAAGAGTGAAGTTGAGAAAAAAGGAAGTAATAAGTCGGGCTAACAACAATAAACCTATCGCTACTTGGGTGGAAACCCAAGATTTCTTTTATTCTCTCCTTAATTTTATTTATGACTTCATTAGGTAATGAGTTAAATTTAATTGATTGTTAATTTAATTCGTAGGAACAACAATGGAGACTAAGAAAAGATGGACTAAAAGTGGAGTAATCGAGGAGCTAAGAGGAAAGAACAACAAATGGAGGTAAAAAATGTAATGTGTTTGCATTTTAGTTCAATACATAGCAACACACATTGCATTAGAGCCCTTAGGAAAATGTGATTAAGTAACCATAGCATAGTTGGAAGTTAGCTACGCCATCTAAGAAGATTAAAAGAGCATGCTTATTGTTATCTTAACATAACCTGTTGCTTGCCCACGCTGCATAGTTTAAAAAATTACGAAAGAGGAAAGGACTTAGCTTAACTAAGACTTAGTTACGCCATGAAAGTCTTTCTCCAATCAACAAGCCTATAAGCCTTCAGAGGATCATGGCGTAGGAAGCTTTAACCTATGCCAAGCTCATTCAGGAGAAAACACATCCTAGCGTGAATGACTGCTAGTTACTCTAAACCATAAACAATCAGCGTAGGATTCCCAATGCTGTGCCATGAAACGTTTTACACAAGTTCTGAAAAACAAATTTTTTGTTTATATAGTGCAAGATGCAGATAATCTATGTTGTGAAAATTGTTTAAAGAACGAACATACACACACACACACAAATGAGTTTTATGCAGCGTAGCTGAGCATTAGTCACATTGCATCAAGGAATTAAGTATGGGGGCATGTCTCTTTACAGCGCAACTAGCGATTAGCTACGCCACACTGTAAATAAGCACCCCTAAGACACGTAGCAATTTAGAGCACACGCTCTGTCGAACTATGCTAAATGTGCAGTCAGAAATAGGAGAATTTACATTGATTTCTTTGAAAAAAACTACCTCTATTGAACACCAAAATTTGCAGCATAAGAAGTTTCTGGTTGCGTCTTAAAAGCTTTTAAGCGACTTCTGGAAAGGAAAATTTTTGTCAAAACGACACAACCAACAAAATGTCTATGCTATAAGAACTTTTCAGATTTTCCTACTCATACGAGAATTGCACATCTACAACATGACTTTGATGTAGTTACGCCATAATAAGATGTTAAGTGTTGGGGGGATTGCATGTTTATAGCGTAACTTGCAATAGATCATGCTAATTATAAATTGGCAGCCCTTGAGCACAAAAGAATCACAATGTAGGCTCCATCTAACTGCACCGATTATAGTATCATTAGAGGAGAGACTTTGCATTGTTTTCTTTGTTGAACATTACTCCTTCTGATACTATGTTTGTGAAGTAAAATGTTAGCGTAGGTAACTAGAAGCTACGACATGTACTGATTCATGAAGGATCTGGGAGTATTCAAAATGCCTTAAATAGTGTAGGCACACAAAATTCAACATAGTGGACAAAAAGTACGAAGCGCAACTTACCCATAGGTTACGCTAAAAATGGGCAAAAAACAAATCTTCTCAGATGAATTATTGTAGCTACTAACTACTTACACAATGGAGTTTGTTTTGAATTGGACCTAACGCTACAAATTTTACCAAGTGTTGAAGCAATTTTGAGGAAAACAAGGAATGATGCACACAGCGTGGTTGCATGAAGACCACACCATGCAAAAATAAAGCCTGAAATGATTTCAAATTTTCTCTAAGTGCTAAAATTCCACAGCACGGTGTGAGTGAAACTACGTTAATTGGGATATCAGAAGAGACTCACTTCAAATCCAACTTCTTTATGAGAAAATACTCCTTCTAATATCACATGAAATTAGTATAGCTTAGTATAGCCCATGCCATAATGCCAAATATAGTTTATATATAAACAAACATTTCTGGCAGAATGGCGGCAATCAACACGTTAAAGGGCATAGTATGTGTTAACCAACGCAAATTGATAGATGATAAGAAAATTTTTTACAGTTAATTTTCTCATACAAAAATATTTCTTCTGACACTACATGAGATTTAGCATAGTATATCGCAAGCTACGCCATTTTGCCAATTGCACTACTTCTGAGAAATAAAAATTTGTGCAAAACAATGCAGCCAGTAGGCCATCCATATCATAGGTGTCTCGACTAACCAAAGGAAACCCTCGATTAACCAACGAGCAAAAACAAGTTACCTAACGCAGACTACAGCAAGCTACGTTGTGTCGTGAGGTGTAACATTTACACCGTGTGGTCTGCAATCACTTGCACAAAAGCTTTCCTAAAAAGCGAACACTTCGAAAAAAATTTCAAAAATTTTTCGCTCTTCCCTCTTCAACACAATAGAGTGACTAAGCTCTCCTAAACGCATTTTTCTCACTCTGTGCACACACTCACCAAATTAACCTTTCAATTTGAGATATTGTGTATAAATCCATCCATAGATTTCATCTGAAACACAACATACATAATTTCACCAATTCATAACAACAAAAAGCATTAGTATCTCATCAAATGAAAGAAAACACTAGTTTTTTAGTAAGAAGGAAAATTTTCAATTCCCATTGTTATTGTTGTATTTCCTTAAAATTGAGTTTGGGTTAGGGTTGCATATGATTGGGGAACATGATGTAAACTATTCCAAGCTCTGAAAATTTTAGGAAATGAAAATGTGAAAATTTGGAATTGTTTTGCTTCTATGTTCTGTGTATTCAATTTTACTCTATGAAATTGCTGGTTTGAATGTTTTATGTGATAATGTTGAATTATTTAAGCTTTAAGAAAAATGATAATGATATGTCAATGCTTAAGAACTGAAAATAAGATATTTGATTACTGAAATTGAGAATTTTATAATTCTAGTTTTTGTTTTCTGAAAATGCTAAATAGATTGATTGTTTAGCATGAACTGAATTGAATTCAATTGTGATTAAGTGATTAATTTTAAGCTAAGGCCTATATGAGAGCTAAAGTAGTTAGAATGAAATTGCAAAGATTTTGAGTGTGGGAATGTGTTGATCCATGTGCTTAAATTCTTTTTCACTCTGTTCATACTGTTTTTGAGCTAAATAATGGTGATAGAATCAAAACAATATAACTCTGTGTTTACACATCTTGGATTTCTATTGAGATAATGAGCATGAATTGAGAGAAGTACATGAAAGTGCGAATGTGATACTCTTGAGGGTCTGAATGATATTGCAAAATCTTTGATAATTTGTGAAAATGAATAGTTGTGATTGAATTAAATAGGATAAACCTTTATGCATGCTTGAAATGTGTGAATTGCTAACCATGGTGATAGTTTGAGCTTAAATCACGTTGAATGAGGTTTTGTGGTCTCGGAAGACAACCTAAAATGTCAAATTGTAGTTTATTATGATACTTGGAGTTTTGACAATTAGTTTGTTGGCTAGTTAATTGATGTGCAAAATAGAATTCATTGGTTTTGTTCGTTTGTTTTATTTTGCTTGTTTTGTGTTTATGTAGTTTTGCTTTTATGACTATTTATTTTGCTTTCTTTAGGAAATATAACATGGCACTAGTAAAACAAAATGCCACCAATAAAGTCAGAAAAGAGAAGCAATTGACCAAGAGGCAGTTACAGTTGGCTCTTTTAAAAGACCAAGTATCACCAAGTGATTCATTCCCTAAGGGACCATCACACCCCACCTCCACCTCCTTCGGGCACAATACCTTGTTGCCATCTCCGATAAGGTCATCAAGGAAATTGGACTCAAGAACCTAATCCAAGAAAGAGGCATTGTTGTGAAGATTACCGAGTACAACGACGCAATCAAGTTTCATAAATGTAAAAAAAATTTCATAAAATCGAAAAAAAAAGCCAATGTCTTGATGGTGCGGGAGTTCTATTGTAACTTGTCGGTGGCAAACAAGGGGGTCGTGATAGTCCGTGGCAAACTAATTGCCATTTCCCAAACAATCATCAACAAACATTATGGGTTTGCAGACATCAAGGAAGATGAGTACCGTAATGCTGACTAGACACTGTTGATTCTTGAGATCATAGACATGGCAGTGCGTCCCGAGAAAGAGTGGAAGACAAACCAACAAGGGAAAATCATAAATGTCAGGCAACAACTCCTTAACTTGTGAGCCAAAGTGTGGCAAAAGTTCATTCTTCCCAGCCTATACCCGGGATAGCACGAGAGCACATTGAGAGTAGCTAGGGAATTTCTCATTTATTGTATCCACCAAGAGATGATCTTCGACGTTGGCAAGATGATTTACATGCAAATCCAATTGGTTTCTTAATCAAGCGACACCAGGTTGTTCTTTCCTTGCTTGATACCATCTTTATGCATGGATGATGGTTTTGAGCCACAAAGAGAGACGAGCTCATGAAGACAACGGGTGCCATCACAGATGCCACAGTGCAGAAGCTCTAGGCCACCATAATTTCTTTGGAGAAAAATGAGAGAGCAGCAGAACAAAGAGGTTTGACAGCCCCATTCACTCATTCGGTTGGTGATACACGGTTAATAGTTGTGGAGAAACAAGTAAAGTCGATGATGGAAATCAGTCCGTATCCATCTTGCCTAGACCGACTTCACAAGATCCATTGGCAAATCTTGATGGTCTAATGACAAGATCAAGAAGTTCCAAGATGAAGGCAGCCTTGCATTCATTAATGGCGTCAACTTGTGAAGTACTTGAGAAAGATCTTGCAACAACATTTACATCTCATTCACATGAAGTTTTATATCATGTTTCTTCAATAACAATTCATGAAGATGTTTCCACGAGTTCCAATGTACAACTTAAGGAAATTCCACCATCAAGAAATATGTGAAGCCAAATAAAGACCAAGGAAATGCGTGCTTGGGCTTTGTCTTTGGATCACGCCACTTCTTGGGTTACGTTAGGATTTATTTTGTTGTTAATTAATTAAGTTCAAAACACTTAATTTGGACTTTAATTAATTCATTAATAAATTACTTGGCCCAATTATCTTACATGATAATGGCAAGTAAAAGTTTAGGAAAGTAATCTCCTAAATTTTAGGAGCTTTACAAGCTTTTAGCAAAGGTAGCAAAACCGTGTTTTGTTTGTTACCTTTTAGGAAACAAAGTTTGTTAGTTTGTTAGTTTGTTAGTTGTTAGTTTCCAATTCCAATTTGGAAAGTTTCCTAAATTGTAATTGGTTAGCTTGGAAGTCAAGTTGTAATTGATAACCATTAGGGTTTCACATTTTGTAGCGCCTATTTATAGTTGAGTTTTCACGTGAATTAATAAGATGAATTTTGATAAACTTTAGCTTTGCTAAGAACCCTTTTTGTAGCCGTGAAAAAGTTGTAAAAAAAAAGTGACAATTCAATTGATTTCAATTGAATCTTCATAAGACCCATGATCTTTAAGCTAGGACCTTAGAGAGAACTTACAAGTTCTTCATTTAAAGAACATTCCAAACTGATCTCGTTTCAACTCTTGATTTACATAGGTTGGACTGAAATCTCTTTGTAATAACGTGTGGGTTTGATTGCTTAATCAATTCTGTCATTCCATATCTTTTCTTGTTATTGTTGTTTAAATTCCGCAATTGTGTTTTGAATTGTCTTGTTCGAGTTTTCTGGTGGAACAATGGTCCAAAGGTGAGGGTTTCGTGTGGTCAAGGGTATCAATCCAAGGCCATCTCGCATCAATCGGTATCAGAGCGCATAGGTTGTTCCCATCAAATTCAGGTTAATCCGCTTCTTCGCTCTTCCGCATTCTTGTTGTTTTTCGTGTCTTCTTTTTTTTGTTCTGTTTTGCGTCAAATTCTGCTGTATTTGTTGCGTCTTATTGCTGCTGTTTTTGAGTCCTTCTTGTTGTCTTAATTCGTGCTAAATTCAGTCCTTTAATTTTGTCAAAATCGCATGCAAAATTGTTGCTAACATTCTGCCCGAAATCATCATGGTTCTTGTTTTACGTTTTGTGTCTGTTGCGTCATTCTTGTGTTGTTTTCTTTAGCATCTTGGCTGCTGTTTTTGTGTTAAAATTCTGCACTCTTTTTGTTTATCTTTATAGTGCTGAATTCTGTGTGTTTCATTGTTGCTTTACACGTCAAAAAAATTGCTAGGGTTTGCATCAAAACTAGGGTTTCATTATCTTGGGTTTTTGGTCTTAAATTCATAAGTTCCTTGTTTCTAATCTGTCTCTCTTCATTTCTTTTGTGTTAGATTCATTATTGTGTCTACCATATATTGCTTTCTGATCAAACTTTTAGTACATCTGAAAAAGATAAGTTTTTGGAAACTTTCTTGAAAATCTTGAATTTCTTGAAAATCCGAAAGTGTTGAAATTTGTTTCTTGAGCAATATTCTTGATCCTTATCACAAATCTTGAATATCTTGTTAAATTGGCATCTTCAAATTCGAAATTCTTGGTGAGATATTGAAGTTTGAATAATTCTGAAATTTTAAGGTTAAGAAATAAGGCAAAACATCCTTAAACCTTAATCCTAGGTTTCTTTGTCTTAAAAAAAACCTTAAACCTAAGTACTTGTACTAGGTTCAGTATTGACTAAGGTTCTTGTCCAAACCTTAAACTTTTTATTTTGTCCTAGGTTGTCCGAACAAAAAAAAAGTGACTGATTGAAAAAAAAGAGTAAGGTCAATTACAAAAAAAAAAATAATAATAATATATATTTGGACTTTATTTTCTATTATTTTATTTTTATTTATTTTATTTTATACTTTGAAAGAACTAAGTGATTCACCAAGATTAAAAGTGCCATATCTTGCTCAATACAACTCGGAATCAAGTGATTCAAATTGCATTCTTTTCGTCTTAGAGTCTACTTTCTGAATTCTTTAGTTTCTAAAGCTAAATCAAGTTATACCCACACGTGATCTTAAATAATCTTGTGACGTGATTGCTTGAAACTTCTTTGGTTTTACTTGTGAAAATCTTGTTGTGGAATTTATTTGTTGAGACTTGTTCTTATAATCATTGAACCAGTAAGTTTTCATAATTTGAGAGTATTAGATAGGGTATACAAGAGAAAAGCCTTCACACTAGAGAGGAGTGTACCTACTCACCCAAATAGTGAGAACCCAAGAGGACTACATCTTGTTTTCTTTACTAACTTGTAGGTACAATGGAGGGAGACGAGAAAATATCCCAAGAAAAATCCAAAGTGGATCAAAAATTTCACCAATGACATAATTTTTGACATGATCCGAAAGCTCCAACTTCAAATTGATAACATGTTTTTTACATCTCGACCACCAAAAGGTTCTACCTCAAGAAAGATTGAGTTTGATTCCGAAAATGAATCCAATGATGACGAGGAGGAGAACACGGATTCTCCTAAGAAAGGTTATAAGTCTAAAATTTTAATTGGTTCTGTTAAACTAACAATTCCTACTTTTCATGGAAAAGCAGATCCCGAGGCTTATTTTGATTGGGTTAGAGATCTAGATCACTTATTAGAAGGCCATGATTATTCGGACAAGGAGAAGTACCGACTTGCCTTCATGCACCTTAAGGATTATGCTAGTCTATGGTGGGATAAGGTTATTCGAACTAGGCGTCAAGATGGTGAAAGACCAATCAAGACTTGGAACCAAATGAAAGTTCTTATGAGAAAAAAGTATGTCCCTTCTCATTACAACCTTGAATTGAATCAAAAATTGTATTCTCTTGTGCAAGGTAGACGAACAGTTGAGGAGTATTATCATGAGATGGAAGGACTTATTATTAAAGCTAGTGTTCAAGAGGATCCCGACTCCACTATAGAAAGGTTTTTGCGAGGTATGCATTCTGATTTAGCATATCATGTGGATCTTCAAAGTTATGTTAACATTAATGAGCTTGTTCATAAGGCTATTAAGATTGAAAGACACATGAAAGGAAAGAATAAATTCACACAACCATCACCACCTTGGCGAAGGGAACAAAAGCCGAATGTTGTCCCTTTTACTCCATCAACAAAGCGACGACAATTCACTTCAAATCAGCCTTCAAGTGCACCTTCAAACGTCCCAAAACCAGTTCCTAAGGTTGCTGATCCTGCCTCTAAAACGAAGTCAAGTTCCGCATCTAGATTAAGGGATATCTGTTGTTATAAATGTCAAGGATATGAACATATACAATAAGATTGTCCCACTCGGAAATTGATGATTACTCTTGATAGTGGTGAAGTGGTAAGATGATGATTGTGCCGACATGCCACCTCTTGAAGAGAAGTACCAAAGTGAATCAAGTGACGATGGTGAAGAGCTTGAATCATATGCATATGAGGTTGGTAACTATTCTTTAGTTTCTCGCTGAGTTCTTAATGTTCATCCTTTAGTTGATAATGATGATTTGATGCAATGAGAAAACATATTTCACACACGATGCATGGTGCAAAATAAGATATGTAGTGTGATTATTGATAGTGGTAGTTGCACAAATGTGGCGAGTACCTTGTTTGTGAACAAACTGAATTTGACTTGCATGAAACATCCCAAGCCATATCGACCTTAATGTCTAAATAATTCGGTTGATACTCGAGTCACAAAACAAGTTAAGTTTTCATTCACCATTGGGAAATATTTGATACTGTTTTATGTGATGTTGTTCCAATGGAAGCAAGCCATATTTTACTTGGTCGACCTTGGCAATTTGATTGTGATGTACTTTATCATGCCAAAAAGAATTTCTATAGCTTTGTACATCAAGGTAAGAAGTTTAATCTCCGAGGCTTATCTCCGGCACAAGTCTTTAAAGAACAACCAAAGATCATAATAGCTTCTAGAGATATGAATGCTGCAAAGGAGAAGAAAGAAAAGAAAAAGCATAATGTAATAGCTAGCTTAGGTGAAAAGAAAGATTTATCTTCTTGTAATAGCCAAGAGTTAGTTGTTTCAAAATCTTGTTACTTTGCTTCTTCTAGGGAGATTAAGAGAGCTATACTAGATAGGCAATCTTTGTACTTGATGATTCGCAAGGATTTTGTACTTATTGTTGATAGTGATAACCTTGCTTCTTTACCTAATGTTGTTTTATCTCTTTTGCAGGAATATCAAGACGTGTTTCCCGAGGATTTACCAGTAGGTTCACCACCTATTCGAGGTATTGAACATTAAATTGATTTCATACCAGGAGCTCAAATCCCAAATCGCCTAGCTTATAGAGCTAACCCTGAGAAAACAAAAGAGATTCAACGTCAAGTTGATGAACTCCTTGACAAGGGTATAGTTCGTGAGTCTCTTAGTCCATGTTCTGTTCCTATCATTTTAGTACCTAAAAAGGATGAATCTTGGAGAATGTGTGTTGATTGTCGTGCCATAAATAAAATCACAATTAAGTATAGACATCCAATTCCTAGATTAGATGATATGCTTGATGAGTTATATGATTCGTGTATTTTCACCAAGATTGATTCAAAAAGTGGCTACTATCAAATTCGAATGAAAGAAGGTGACGAATGGAAAACATACTTTAAAACAAAGTATGGATTGTATGAATTGTTAGTCATGCCTTTTGGTCTAACTAATGCACCTAGTACTTTTATGAGGCTAATGAATCATGTCTTTAGATCTTTCATTGGAAAATTTATTGTGGTCTATTTTGATGACATCCTTATTTATAGCAAATCACTTGATGAACATGTTGAACATTAAAGCTTGTGTTTGCTATTTTGCGTGAGAACAAATTGTATGCTAACCTTAAAAAGTGTTCTTTTTGTATGGAATTCATTATCTTTTTGGGTTATGTTGTTAGTTCTCAAGATATTTCTATTGATGAGTCAAAAGTCAAGGCTATTATGGAATGGCCGAGACCTACATGCGCTAGTGATGTTAGGAGTTTTCATGGTTTGGCAAGTTTTTGTAGAAGGTTTGTTAAAGACATTAGTTATATAGCTACACCTTTAAATGAACTTGTTAAGAAAAATGTTGCTTTTGAATGGAAAGATGAACATGAAAACGCCTTTAACAAATTGAAATACATGTTGACTCATGCCCATTTACTTGCTTTGCCAAATTTTAATAAAGCTTTTGAGATACACTGTGATGCCTCCGGGATAAGAATTGGGGCTGTTTTGATGCAGGAATGAAGACCGGTGGCTTATTTTAAGGAAAAGCTCAATGGGGCAGCTTTGAAGTATGCAACTTATGACAATGAGTTATATGCTTTGGTAAGGTCATTACAGGTTTGACAACATTACTTATGGTCAAAAGAGTTTATTATTCATTCTGATCATGAAAGCCTTAAATTTTTGAAAACTCAAGGTAAATTGAATAAAAGGCATGCTAAATGGTTAGAATTTATTGAAACTTTTCCATATGTAATTAAGTATAAATCTGGTCAAGAGAATGTTGTAGCTGATGCATTATCTAGGAGATATACATTATTCACCTATTTGCATGTTAAGTTACTTGGATTTGATTTGATAAAAGATTTGTTCAAAAATGATGTTGATTTTAGTGCCGCCTTTAATGAATGTTTGTTAAGGCCGAATGGAGAATATTATATGTATGATGGATTCTTGTTTAAAAAGGATAAATTATGCATACCCTCATGTTCCATTCGTGAATTACTTGTCAAAGAAACCCATGGGGGAGGGTTAATGGGGCATTTTGGTATTGCTAAAACACTTACTGTTTTAAATGAACACTTTTATTGACCTAACATGATTAAAGATGTTAAAAGTGTTTGTGATAAATGTATTGTGTGTAAGCAAGCAAAGTCGAAAATCATGCCTCATGGATTGTATCAACCTTTGCCTGTTCCTAGTCATCCTTGGATTGATATTTCCATGGATTTTGTACTTGGATTGCCTAGATCACGCAATGGTAAGGATAGCATATTTTTAGTAGTTGATCGATTTAGTAAAATGAGACATTTTATTGCATGTTCCAAAACTAATGATGCTACACATATTGCTGATTTGTTCTTTAAGAGATTGTAAGATTGCATGGAATTCCTAAGAGTATTGTTAGTGATAGGGATGTAATGTTCTTATCTCACTGTTGGCGCACTTTTTGGAATAAGTTAGGCACTAAGTTGTTGTTTTCTACTGTTGCACATCCACAAACTGATGGACAAACTGAAGTAGTTAATTGCACTTTGTCTACTTTACTTCGTGCTATTATATAGAAAAACTTAAAGAATTGGGAGGGTTGTTTGTCGCATATTGAATTTGCTTATAATCAAACTATTCATAGTGCTACTAATTTCTCACCGTTTGAAATTATTTATGGTTATAATCCTATAACTCCTTTAGATATTTTGTCTTCGAGGTAAAAAGAAAACTGATTTTGTAAGGGAGTTACATGAAAATGTTAGAAATAATATTCAAAGGCGTAATGAGCAATATGCCAAACAAGCAAATAAAGGTAGAAGACAAGTGATTTTCGAACCATGAGATTGGGTTTGGATTCACTTGAGGAAAGAAAGATTCCCTGAAAGAAGGAAATCTAAACTTCATCCAAGAGGAGATGGTCCTTTTCGAGTTTTGGAAAGGATAGGCGACAATGCATACAAGATTGAACTTCCTAGTGAGTATGCCAATGTCTCATCTACATTTAATGTTACTGATTTATCTTTGTTTAATATAGGTGATTCGAGGTCGAATCCTTTCGAGGAGGGAGGGAATGATGGAAATCAGTCCGTATCCATCTTGCCTAAACTGACTTCACAAGATCCATTGGCAAATCTTGATGGTCCAATGACAAGATCAAGAAGTTCCAAGATAAAGGCAGCCTTGCATTCATTAATGGCGTCAACTTGTGAAGGACTTAAGGAAGATCTTGCAACAACATTTACATCTCATTCACATGAAGTTTTATATCATGTTTCTTCAATAACAATTCATGAAGATGTTTCCACGAGTTCCAATGTACAACTTAAGGAAATTCCACCTTGAAGAAATATATAAAGCCAAATGAAGACCAAGGAAAGGCGTTCTTGGGCTTTGCTTTTGGATCATGCCACTTCTTGGATTACGTTAGGATTTATTTTGTCGTTTATTAATTAAGTCCAAAACACTTAATGTGGGCTTTAATTAATTCATTAATAAATTACTTGGCCCAATTATCTTGCATGATAATGGCAACTAAAAGTTTAGGAAAGTAATCTCCTAAATTTTAGGAGCTTTACACATTTTTAGCAAAGGTAGAAAAACCGTGTTTTGCTTGTTACCTTTTAGGAAACTAAGTTTGTTAGTTTGTTAGTTTGTTAGTTGTTAGTTTCCAATTCCAATTTGGAAAGTTTCCTAAATTGTAATTGGTTAGTTTGGAAGTTAAGTTGTACTTGATAACCATTAGGGTTTGACATTTTGTAGCCTATTTATAGGTGAGTTTTCACGTGAATTAGTAAGATGAATTTTGATAAACTTTAGCTTTGCTAAGAAACCTTTTTGCAGCCGTGAAAAAGTTGTAAAAAAAAACATGACAATTCAATTGATTTCAATTGAATCTTCATAAGACCCGTGATCTTTAAGGTAGGACCATAGAGAAAACTTACAAGTTCTAGATTTAAAGAACGTGCCAAACTGATCTCGTTTCAACTCTTGATTTACATAGGTTGGATTGAAATCTCTTTGTAATAACGTGTGGGTTTGATTGCTTAATCAATTCTGCCGTTCTATATCTTTTCTTGTTATTGTTGTTTAAATTCCACAATTGTGTTTTGAATTGTCTTGTTCAAGTTTTCTGGTGTAACAACTGTCCAAAGGTGAGGATATCGTGTTGTCAAGGGTTTCAATCCAAGGCCATCTCACATCAGTCGATGGTTAGAGAACTATTCGAAGTGAAAATAGAGGTGATAGAGATGAGAACAATCATGTCTACATTTATGACACTCACGGGGAACCACATTAGAGGAGAATTAGGAGAACAAATAGAGGACATCCTTCAACCAAAGCAAACAATGGAGTAGCCAGAGTTGTCAACATCCTCTCTACTAGTGAAGGCTAAAGGGAAAGAGAAATATGGTCCCAAAACAATAGGAACAAGAAATAATGCCAAGAGAGGAACCAATGCCAACCAAAGAAGGGCAAGAGACAAATGCAGATTGGACATTAATGGTGATAGAGCCAATGGTCCACCCATTAACCATTGTTGATGAGGTGCTGAAAACTATTGCAGAGGATGAAACAGTTAAACCAAACGCTGAGAAAACAAAGAAACCAGAAACAGTGAAAGATAGAGCCATCTTGGCAGATGTTCATAACTTGGTTGAATTTATTATGCGAGAAGAGATAGAGGCAGGCAGAGAAAGGAAAAATAAAAGAGAAGAGAAACAGGACAAACAATCACAACTGATGAAAGTCAAAAAGAAGAAGAAAAAGAATCAGCAAGTGGTTTAGACAATCGAGAAGCTGAAGGAAAACACCTCCCAAGCCAAGGAGAAAATTAACAATTCCACCAAAGAGGAGTATGGTGGTGATAAGCAAGAGAAAGCTAGAGAGACCAAATAGGCCGAGGAGTACACACAACCACAGGCTTGACAAAGCGAGCAATCAAAAGGGGGGTTCCTTTCACCTAGATGTGCTTGAGTACAAGCACCCTATTATGTGTTGGGGACATGCCTTTTTGTTTGCTTCACTTTTGTTGTTTATTTTTGGAATCTAGATAATTCTATTTTGATGGTAGTTGTGTAGATGTTGGTAGTTGTTTCCATTGAGATTTTAGGGAAATTTGGACAAATGCTTAGTTTGATGGTGTTTTGTTGTTTTAGTTTAGTTTTTATGGTAGTTTGAACAATTTACTATTTTTGTGTTTAATCTATTTTTTATGCTGTGAATGAAAGTGAAGCTAGTTGAATCCCAACTTGTGTGCTGTTTATGTTTCTACTTTATATGAATAAGTGATGTTGTACACAAGAATGGAAATTGAGATTTCGTAAAAATTGAAAATTTTGGTTTAGAAAGTGGCTTGTGGGAAATCAATGATAGAACCTTGATTGTTGTGGTTAAGTGATAAAAAAACATAAACGAGAAAGTTTAATGATTACACACCCTTGTTCTAGGCACATAATATGGAGAACATATAAAAGAGATTGAAACTACAAAAGAAAACAAGATGTAGAGTTAAGTAGTTTTGAAAAGCTCACTTTTAACTAAATACCTCTAAGGAGTGTGGTGTGAACATACATTTATTGAAGAGATGCTCAAAGGAGTATAAATTCCCAATCCAACAGTGGGACTGCCTTCCGAACTTGAAAGGCTATTTGAAATATATAAGGAACTTTTATGATTAGGAATGAGGTATAAAAAGCTATAAGACCATCAACATGTGCTAAATTTGTTTAATTTCCTTAACCAATCTTTATGAGACTGCTTTTTGAATAAAAATTACATTCGTACATAGAAATCATATAATTGGGTAGTGGTAAAAAGATGCCAAAAATCCAAAGTACAATTACTTGCTTGTCTGTGTAAGGAATAAGGCTTATGAGGCATTGGTTAAAGTACATTGATCTTCGATAAAATACTCGGGTGTAAGGACGCTATGTAACTTATGAGGCATTGGTTAAAGAAAGATGCTAGTTTTACATACTAAATTGATGATTGCTCTTTTCTTGTTTGGACAGTGGTAAAAATCTTGAATTCATGGTATCCATGAATACACACTTTCACACAAGAGTTTGTAAACATGTAACGATTGACTTGATGCAATTTTATCACAAGAACCTTAATCATTGAGATTGACACACAAGCCATAAACTTAATAAGAAATTAGGAAAATAGTTGAAATCTCATTTTCAAGTGAACGTATGAAGTTTAGGATTAGAATGGCACATGATCACCTAATGTGAAATAACCTCTTATCTTATGCTCATGTTAGTTCTTTAATTCCTTGAATTTTTTTTCTCTTTTGTTTTGTTTGAGGACAAGAAATGTCTTAAGTGTGTGTGGGGGGGGGGGGGTTGATAAGTTGGTAAATCACCAACTTATTTGTCTTATTTCATAAGGAATTTGCTTTAGTACTCAAGTAATTTGTGTTGTTTATATTAGTGTATGTGTTGTTTTAGGTAAAAAGACCAAATGAGAATTCGATAGAGAGAAATAGACCAAAAAAAACTCAAAAACAAACAAAAAATAGTAAAAAATAGTCATCTAGCGCAATCCACTTCAAGCTGTGCCATGAGAAATTACCCAATGCGTAGCCAGTGTCTTGCCACACTATGAAGACCAACGGATGGTGAGCAAAGCCAAGAACACAACGCAAGTGAATGCAGACTACACTATGAATCATAGGTTGAAGCATAAATGGCAGTGTGATAAGTTGCTTTTATACAAACTTATATGTCTTATTTCACTTAGCTTTTGACTTGTTTTTCATGTATTCGTGTGGTGTTACGTGTCATTTTGTGCATTTATGTGGATTGCAACTTGGTGTGCTAAAATGAAGAAAAATACCAAAAATGTTGATTAAATGAAACAGATGTTTGTTTTAAGTTAAAGAACAAGGAAAGAAATCAAAAGGGTTTAAAATGATGCTTGTGGAGTTTGAAGAAAACCTTAACATGCTTATTTTGCTTATTTTGAAGTTGGGCAGAACGGGTAATACACTTCATTTGAGTGTTATGTTCTCAATAATAATCCAAATGAAGAGATCTTGGATGTTCTAGAAAGCTCCTTAAGTTTATGTCAATTCGTGTGTTTTAACTTTCTTCTAGTTCAGTGTGTAGGTCTGAGAAACAGGAGCATCTTTATTATCGCTCCTTCAGTTTTTGAGTGTTGAGTTCACTGCCATAGTTTGGTAGAAATCTTATATGTTGAGCTACCTATCTCCGAGGTTAATGAATCATAAACCAATGGAAAGCCAAGAGAAATATCTACAACTCTTATGTTTACCACAAAGTCCAATTCGGAGACAAAGACACACATATATGGCATAGAAATGGAATGTTGTGCTGTGAAGGGTTACATTGCCGCACGCATCGCCGCACACACTCGATGCATTGCCACACACATCGCCGCACAAATCCATGCGCGCTGGCACGCGTGCCACGCACGTCGCTGCACACATGCTGTGCGCGAGTGCAGGTACACTGCTCGTGCAGCAACACTCCATCATACTACACACAGGGGCACTTCACAGCACACTTATGCACACACATAGGCACTTCACAGCACACTCATGCACACACATGGGCACTTCACAGCATGCACTTCATCACATATCATGCACCATTCATGCACTCCTCATGCACAACTTATGCACCAAAAACACACTTCATGCACACAACTTTATCAACACAACTTCTGCACACTCTTGAACATTACTTGCATTACATAGACACACACATATGCTCTAGCTCGCATACACCTTGTGCACACCTTTGCACTCACTTGTACGCATCATATGCACAGCCCATGCACTACCCATGCATTCTAGCTACACAACATGCATTTTAGGCATAGCACATGCACTATACAACACTACACGTGAAGGCACAATTTATGCACACTTGAGCAACCCTTTTGCTGCATACTTATGCACACTTCTTGCACTACATGTAGCACACACCTAGGACAAACAACATGCACACTTGTGAGCACATCTCATGCACCCACACAGTATATTCTTGCATATCTCTTGGGCATATCCAGTACAATACTCCAGCCCCACAACACATGCATGATTTCATGAATTCCATTTGCACACTATGCACAAAGTAGTAACACTAAGATGCGCCGCCGAACAAAACATTAACACTGCGACGCGTCTTGGAGGAAGGAATTTTGAAAGCGACGCGTCGCCATTGGGATTTTTGGAATTTTGAGCTGCATATTTTTTCTAAGTGTTGAGTTTATCACTTTCATGTGTAGGTTGTGGAGGCATGAACAGGTGAGGCTAGGAGCATGATTACTGCGATGAAGGCATGGCTGTTGTGGTTCAAAGGCGTGGAGGCTGCAGTGCACGTGCTAATTTTAGACAGTCTATCTCAATAAGTGGCATTTCTGTAAATTAGGGTTCAGTTTACGTTTGCGTTTTTTTTACGTTTTGTAACCTCTATATATATAGAGGAGCTAGTCATTATTTGGATTCGATCATTCTATATTTTTACCATACTTTTGACTATGTGAGCGGGAACTTTATCTCTCTAAGTTTTTCTCTCTCTAGAAATTGTTCTCCATTTTGGAATCCGATTGCACCTTCGTGCCGATTACTACATTTCGATTCTCAATTGACGAAGCATTTGACAATTCTACGCACTTTGATCGGTAATTTGTCCAATTTAATGGGAATGAATTGGTCAATGTTGTTCTGTGATGAATATGAGATGAGAATGAAGTCTCGTGGCTAAATCTTTGATATGCTAGGGTTTTAACCGGATGAATGTGTAATTAGAATACGCAGTGCTCTGCATTTGACACAATCCATAAAGAATGAAATTGTATTGAGAATTAATGCATGAATCTAGTTGAGTTTCATAAATTCTCACGCTTATTAACTGAGTTGTGCTTCAATTGTGGTCGCCATGCTAAATTGAGGTGAGATTTATCGATAAATGTGAGAGTTACATCAAACGAGAACTTAAAGTATGATTTTTGAGTCTCTTCATTTGTGTTGCTTGTTTTTTTTTATCAAAGGTAAAAATTTTATTGATCGATTTTCTCATATACACTGTACACCGGGCATTCCCGAGCCAAAATACATCATAAAGAGACCAAAAAATGAGGAAAATCTCATAAATCTAACAAAAAGATGAAAACACGTGAATCAACCCCCTATTCTAGGATAGAGACACTAGGATACAATGATGAGCCCACCCTATACACGTGTGTCTTTATCCTACTCACAATATCCTGACGTATAGAATCTGTGGTATCAAAATACAACCTGTTCCTCGTGAGCCATATGTAGTAGACCGTGTATGCAAATGCTAGCCTACTCTTGCGACTTCTCCAGGAGGTTCCTCGGCTCTCTTTCTTGAGCCACTTCAATCCTGCCTTCAGAGTTATCATATCCAACCTCTGACAGCACCAACTCCACATATCATCCCATATTGCCTTGGCGAAGGGACAGGAGAATAACAGGTGTTGGATGGTCTCCTCAAGCTCTCCACAGAATCCACAGGCTGTGTCAATACCAAGAAAACCTAATCTGTCCTGCATAAGAAGCACGCCTATAATCCCCAGCCACAGTGTGAAGGGGTACTTGGGCGGAATATAACAATTCCAAATCGTCGACGCCCAAGGTACCTTCGGAGCCGCTTTCCGAAAATAGTGGTATGTGGCCTCAGCGAGTCCCATTTGCTTCCACATGTGCATAAGCGCCTCTGCCTGTTCCATCGATCCCTCTCTCTATAAGATCCGATCTCTGATAGATAGGATACTCCTCATGAGCGTGGACTGCTCTCTGTGTGGAGGAATAACCCAAATAGATCGGTGCTTCAGATAGTAATGCTTGACCGATCGCAACCACAAGGAATCTTTCTTGTGGTGTATATTCCAGAGAGGTTTGGATGAAAGAGCTAGGTTCCATGATGTCGGTTTCATGACTCCCAATCCCCCCTCCTCCTTTGGCATAGCCAGATCCTCCCAAACAACCTTCGCCTGGCTTCCCTCTTATAGGAAATTTCGGGATAACTGAATAATCCTGATGATGACCGTGGCAAGGACCGGTAATGCAGAAAGCCAGAAACAGTAGATGCCCTACACTACCGATCTAATAAGCTCCAGGCGGCCTGTATATGACAAGGAGGAAGCAGTCCATTGGCCTATCTGTGTCGTAATCTTCTCCAAAAGTGGGGCAAACTGCACAACCCGCAAACCCTGTGCCGCCAATGGAATACCCAGGTACTTGATAGGGAAAGATCCGCATTGTATTCCAGTGTAGTTGATAATGTCTGTCTGAACATCTATTAAAATTTTTCCCCCAAAAGAAAATCTGGGATTTCAAGGTGTTTGCCCTTAATCCCGAGACCTCTCCAAACTCCTGTAGGTAATCCCAATGTACTCGTACAGAAGGCCTGTTCCCCTCTGCTGAAAAGCATGTAATCATCCGCATATATCAGGTGCGATATCTTGTGCTAATCACACCAATGATGTAGTGTAAAAGGTAACCGCCTCGTCCTCATGTACTGGAAACGGGAGAGATACTCCATACAAATGACGAAAAGATAAGGGGAAATGGGATCCCCCTGTCGCAATCCTCTCCATCCCTGGAAATGCCTATGTATATCGCCATTGATCCATACTGAGAGTGAGGCGGTGGTAACTCACTCCATCACCCAGTGCAAATACTGAGCGAGGAAACTCATAGACTCCATGGCTTGCCTCAAGAAAACCCAATCAACCATATCATAAGCCTTTCGAAAATCTACCTTTATAAGGCACCTAGGTGAATTTCGCGTAAAACCATATCCTCTAATCAATTCTTGGGCTAGATGAATGTTCTCTAACATACTCCTCCCATCCACAAAGGCTGACTATGCGTCACTGATGAGCTTCGGAAGAAGACCAATGAGTCTAGTAGCCAAAATCTTAGAAATGGCCTTATAGAGAACATTGCAGCAAGAGATGGGCCGGTAGTCCCCAATCGAGCTCGAATGAGCAGATTTAGGAACTAGGGCAATGATCATGTGGTTGAGCAGTCTGAGGATCCTCCACTCCTGAAAGAATTCCTTGACCGCATTGCATACATCATGTCCCACAATTCTCTAGGAGGCCTTAAAGAAACCTGAAGAAAACCCCTTCCGGCCAGGCCCCTTGTCATTGCCAATATCAAATATGGCTCTCTTTACTTCCTCATCCCCCACTAGAAGTGTGAGGTGGTCCGCTTCCTCCCGAGAATCTAGGGCACCTCGCTGGTACACTTCAGGATCAAGTGTTGGCATGGTGTATGAGGAACCAAGTAGATCATGGTAACAGGTGATGAATGTCCTAACTAGGGCTCCCTTGGAAGTTGTAGTAGTACCGTCGCCTGTGATTACCGCCGGTATGAAATTCATCCTACCATTCCTCTTTATTGCATCATAAAAAAGCTTAGTGTTCCGGTCACTGTTGAGTAGGTACCGACACTTAGCTTTTTGAGCCAAAAAACTCCTCTCCGCCTCCCCCAATCTCCAGGCCTTTTTCTTCATCTCATTTACCTTCATCTGTAAGTCCAAGTCCGCAGGCAAGTTATGAAGGGCCAAGAAGTGAAGTTCCAGTTCTTCTCTAACCCTAATCACTCTAGAAGAGATATGGTGGAAGTGTTGCCGGTTTAGCTCTCGTAGGGGTTCCTTCAATCCCTTCAACCTTCTGGATACCATGTATTGCTCCCTTCCATAACACGGTTGAGACCAAACCTGATAGACCACATCAAGAAAGGAGTCATGTTTTCCATAAACGTCAAAATATTAGAACATGCCCTTGGCTCGGTCTAACTGATCTCCCACAAAAGCCAAACATAAAGAGTGATCTGATAAGCGCGTCAAAGTGTCAAATGTGACGTGAGCATATATATCCGAGCTATACCAGTGGTTCTTGACCATAACACTGTCAAGCTTTGACCAAACAGTGCCATTGAACCAAGTGAGGTGGCTCCCCATAGATAGGACGTCAGAAAACCCTAGTGATAAAGTAAACTCCAAGAAATCATTTGTCTCATATGCTGTGACCGGGGATCCGTTAATCCTTTCATCTTCAAAAAGGACATTGTTGAAATCCCCAAGAAGCATCCACAGAGTGTCCACCGGTGCTAAAGTCTTCAAAGCTTCCCATAAAATTTGACTAGCCTTAATGGTATCAAGACCATAAATGAAAGAGACATGGAAGGTTAACTGAGTTACCTTACATGTGACTGCCAGGTGAATAAATTGTGTGTGAACCACCAACAAAGAGATATCCACCTTGAGATGGTTCCATAGTACAATAATTCGGCCAGGTTGATATAGACTGAAATTGTTACATTGGTGCCAACCCGAGAACCTCAATCGCATCAACGAATCCACCTTGCTCTCATCCATCTTGCATTCAAAAACCCCAAACACATCTAGGCTTTGCTTGCCTAGGATAGTAGCGATCTCCTTTTGCTTTAGGGCGAGGTTGAACCCTTTAATGGTCTAGGAGCCAATCTTCATTAAGACCGGGTACGGCCTCCTCCGATCCCCTTCCCATGCCCCTTTACCTTCTTGCCCTTCCCTTTCTTCTTTGTGTGGGCTCGTATCCATTATTGCTCCTCAGTGAGAGGTGTATCCACAAGAAAAGAGGTAGTACTAGCCTCCTCATCAGTGCCCAATATCTCATCCTCTACAGGTAGACAAACCACAACTGGTGTGGAAAAAATCGATGTCTCAGTGGAAGATACATCCAGAATGTACTCTGCCACCATTGGGGCCTTGCCCTTATCAATGACAGTCAAATGTGTAGGGTGGTCCTTATCAGACTGTGGTACCTCTAGGCGACTCATATCTGTTTCATACACATCCGTTACCACCTTCTTGACAGCTTCCTCTCCCAGGCCTGCCTTGGATCTAGACCGACCCCTGGATTTGCTCCTCTTTGTCACAATAGGAGCAATCTCCACTGTAGAACGAGTCTCCACCTGAGGTTGGGGGCTGCAAGGACGACCACCTGCGGCACACGCAATCGTGAATGGGCCCTCTGTGTTCCTACCTTTGGCTTACAATGATCAACGTCATGTCCTATATGTCTACATCCCGTGCAGAATCGAGGCTCCTTCTCGTACAATACCTTTTGGGTACGAGTAATCCCATAAGGTAAACCATAGGTGAATTCCCTGACTAGTGGCTTGGTGATATCAACTTCCACCAGTATCCTCGCAAAAAAGGTCAGCTCCATCTTGGCAGTGCAATGGTCCGTGGAAATTGGGTCCACTACATATGAGGCAATCTTTCCCAGTGCGGCCTCACTCCAACAATCTAGTGGTAGGCCGGGGAGACGGACCCATGTTGGTATGGGGCTAAAACAGCTGTCATCGAAGTTAAAAAATGCCGGCATTGTCTTTAAAAGCCACGGGGTGCCAAAGGATTCATATGGCCCATTTTCCAACACCCTATCACGTTCTCCCTCATCCTCAATCCAGAAGATCATCCATCCACTATAATGTATAGAAAAAATATGGTCTGTCTTCCACCCCATCCGAACATCGTGGATGGCTCTCATACCTGGGAATTTTCCTAAGACATAGCCCACCAAACAATGGACAAAGCTACGTAGGTCCTCAATCTCCACAAGTCGTTTTTTCGATTCCCATTTTCGCAGTTTAAAAGTTGTATCCAAACTCTTACGCTCCTTGAGAAGGGCTGCACAAGGTGTGTTAGCCGGTGCCGCTGCCGCTGCCTTGATTTTGGCCGAAATTTCTCCCACCACATGGGCTGAAACCTTCCCAACCCCCTTTGGTATCACTTTCTTCTCCCCATTTCCCATCATGCTCCCATGTCATCCGTGTGAATAGCCCACAACTGGTGCTGCAGCTACCGATATTCTGGCAGCCAATAGAGTCCAGGTGTGGCCATTTTTTCCGGTTGTCATTTGGGGGCCAAGGAGAAAGCCGCTATTCTGCCCAAGAGAGGGTTCAAAAATTGCATCCCCAAGGAGTGCGTCAACTTGAGAGTGGTGGCCAGCATCAAGTTTGGCAACTTGAGAGTGGTGGCCAGCATCAAGAATTCTGGCGAGAAGAACTCAATTTCCTGGCCCATTTGTGGCTGTAGTTGCTGCGGGTTTAGCCTTCCTTCCTCCAGGTCTTAGGGAGACTTGTAAATCGTGATTCGTTTGCAAAGAAATGGTGGCTTCTTGCGACTTTTCGGTTTGGTTTGTTTTCCCTGTCGGTGGCTGTTTGGTGGTGGCAGCTCTTTTTCCGGCATCATTGGAGTGTTCTTCTGCTTGGTTGGGGTGCCTAGTATGTTCAGCAAGATGGGGGCTAAAATCCTGCCCATTTCCGTCATCTTTTTTGGCAGAAATACGCTCCACGGGTGAGCCCATTTTCCCGGCGACGCAAATTGCTGCAGTTTTTCGTCTGTGTGTGGCGGAAGTAGGTGGTGGTCCCATGCCACTCAGCAGTCAACAAGCCAATAGTGGGTAGGCGGGTGGCAGTGGTCCAAATAGCCCAATGAAAACCAAACAAGTGGCAGTGGGGTTTTCCTAATTGGACAGCACGGCCTACTAGGATTAAGTGGCCAATAGGAAGTGTCCAGGTGGCCCAGTGAGAGGCAGCCAAGTGTCACCTGGTTGGAGTGTACCAATAGGAACAAGACACGTGGCAGTGGGCCCACCGATTATAATGGCAGCTAGGGTTTGCTTGTTTTTTGGCGGAAACCCAATTTTTACAAACAATTCAAAAACGGCCACTGTTCATCATCTTCCTCAACAAACTTTCACATAAGAAAACTGCTAATAGCTCAAGATATGCACTATAAAGATTAAGAACACCAACCTTTAGTACAGAAATCCACTATCAAGAGCTAGGCATGGAACATAATAATGCAATAACAAAACTGGTTCAAGAAAAACCAAAGCAAGCTGCCGAATCAGAAATGAGCCAAATTCGGCCGAGAAATTCCTTGACAAATTCTAAAAAAACTCACGAAGAAATCCTATACATATAAGGAATAGGATCCTTGAGTCTGATGGTCCGATCTGTGCCCAGAATTTGATGAAACTAAGCTGCCAAAATCGAGTTGCACACTTGATGAACAGTATTTTCCGAGACTGCCCAAATGGAAAAAATAGAGAAATCCGGCCAAAATCACCTTTGAAAAATCTTCACAGAAAAATCCCTAAGCATGGAAGGATTAAATTCCATTGATCATTTGGTCTGAATCCATGCCAAAAACCGTGCCAAAATTCAAGGGACAAAGGCTGCCCAAAATGCAAGAAAACCGAGGCATGACTTGATTTCTTCCCGTCTAAAATCCGTTCGACACCACTATATCCGGCCAAAGTTATGGTGATGATGTACCAAGCAATATCCAAGCAAGAAAACCATAAGAAATCCCAAGAAATCCAAGCTTGTAGTGCTAGAAGGAAAGCAAGCCCAAAGGCTGGGAGTGTTTTCTCCCCAACTTCCCTTCACTTGTGTTGCTTGTTCATGATCTGAGATGCGGTCACCATGCCAGTTTAAGTTCAGGCCTCGCCATGGGAAGACTTTAAGATTTGCATGTTAGAGTAGTTAGACTTGGGAAGCTGAGACGTTGCGGGTTACAATCATCAAACTTAGGCCTCTCTATGGGAAAGCTTGATGTCAGGGAGGTTAGGGAGTATTGCGGTCAACAAGCCGGGTGCTAACTAGACTCCTAGGCAACCTAGGTGACAAGCGTGCCGCATACTTGCACAATTTAACCCAACTCACTAATGTAGATGTGATGAGAGGAATCATATCCTCAGGGAAGGTGTTTTGGTTTCAAGAGCTCAAGTATTGTTGCTCAAATTGTGTTGCCAAACATTCAATATCTAGAATCAGTCAAAGTAACGTCAAGCTAAAGAAATAAAAGTAACAAGACAATTGGAGGGAAAAAAGGAAAAAAATACCAAGATTTGAGACAGACATCCTAGAGTTAATGTGCCAGACATCTGTGAATTAAACTTGGCTGCTATAAAATAGACCACAAGCAAAACACAAGTTAGGAGGAAACAATTGTTGCCTAGGAGGCTAGTGAACTCTCAGCATGTCGATTGCAGAGTTATCTATACTCCCTAACATCCTACTTTTCCCTTGTCGAGGCCTAAGCAAGAAGATTGAGCATCGCAACGTCTCGACTTCCAGACACTAACTATTCCACACTCAAAACCTTAAGTCTCCCATGGCGAGGCCCTTCGTAATGCTTATAAACTCAAGCTAGCATCATAGAATCATCCTTCACTCAGTTCTAATGACTCAACGACCTCCGATTGGCATGGCGACCACATCTCGGATCGTGAGCAAAGCTAAACAAGAAAAGGAACTCCATATTCATACATTTAGTCTCTTTCTCATGCAATTTTCACACTTCCTGGTGAATCAAACCTTGACCTAGCAAGGCGACCTCAATCTAAGTTCAATCCGGCCAAAGAAAGTACAAATTCCATGAAACTTCACAAATTCAAGCAGTTTAAAGAATGTATGATCTAATTCGTAAAACTTGAGTCAATCGCATAGCATTTCACGGTTCAATTACACAGTTATCCAGTCAAAAACCCTAGGACATCATAGAATTAGCCACACGACTCCATTTTCAACTCTCGATCAACAATTTGCAATGAAAAGCAATTCATTATCATTAAATCGGAAGAGTTTACCAAATAAAGTGCCCCGATTGCACATAATTGACTATTGAATTGTGAAAATTCTCCTTAATTGAGTAATGTCTTACAATGATCGGAGCAATCGCGTGATCGGGATCAGAATCGGAGTTTGATTTCTAGTGAGAGAAAGTAGAGATAGAGAAAGTGTAAAGAGAGCAAAATTCCTGCTCCGAAAATCAAAATTCTGTTATGTTTCTATTCTCGAATCCTCTCCCTCAAAATTTAACTAAGTCCTCTATATATAGAGGCTACAAAACGTAAATGATACCAAAATGCAAAATGAGTATACAACTACAAGAATGCCACTGCGCATAACAAACAAGATGTTCACGATAACATGTGCATAAGTGCGAAACACGTCTTTGGCCTTGAAACTTTGTGCTTTCATCAGCCTCCCTGTGCCTTCACGCCACCAGTTCACACGCCTTCAACAGACTCTACACGCCTTTGGGCCACTGTACACCACGCCTTTGTCAACCTACAACGAAAGATCCAATAGCCAACACTTAGCCGAATTGTGCAACATCAAGATCACATGAAAAAATTGCCAAAGGCATGGCGTGCATATACTCTCAGCGGCGAGACCTAGTAGCGAGGTCTCGCCACATAACCTAGCAACCCTACGAGGTCTCGCCACACAAAATTGTAACCAGCGAGACCTCGAGCTACGAGATCTCGCCATGTAAAACCCCAATCGGCGAGACCTCGTAGCCAGGTCTCGCCAATTTATACTTTAGGTGCATGTGTGTGAGTGTTTATGGTATGTATGCTAGACAGCTATAAAAAAGATTAGTATTGTGAAGTGTGTGCACGACAGAATGAAAGAATGAAGAGTAGAGTAGTAACATGCAACAAGTATACTTGCAACAATATAAACCACAACATTTGTATTGCACATACAAGAATATTGAAATGGATTGCAACTGTTATGAAGTATAAGTGGTAAGAGGAGGAATAAAATTGACTAGTAAAGAAGAAAAACAACGAGCTGCTATATAATAAAAACAATAAAGATAACATGGTGGAACTGAATATCGCTTAAGTAACTATGTGGTGCATACCTCACTCATGAAATGGAAACTGTAATGTTTGTAAAACATTCGCAAACATGGAAGGGAAAATGAATGCTTCGTGAAATTACAAATGTTGTACAAAAAATAATGACACATGAGCTCACAATATGAAACAACAAAATTGAGGTACAAAGCATGAGTGAAAATATGTTGAGCTGACAATGAGAATGTATGAGACACAATGGCAAATGATGAATGTCAATATGAATACGTAATGCATATGAAGTATGTAAAGAGTGAAAATGTAGTGTGAAAAGCCTCCATGTGAGTGTTAGTGAAATGTGTGAAGTGAGAGCTCGCCGCACGGATGTGCGGCAAGTTGTGTGAGCTCGCCACACGAATGTACGGCGAGGTGCGAGAGATAGTGCTAGAACTCGCCGCATGATCATGTGACGAGGTGCGCATGTGCAAGATCTTGCCGTACATCATGCGGCGAGGTGTGTGCAGGTGTGCGAAAGCTCGTCGCATGTCCATGCGACGAGCTATGTGGTCTTGCCGCATGCATGCAACGAGATGGATGAGGTATGGACGAGAGCTTGCCGCATGGATGTGCAGTGAGGCGTGCGAGTGCTTGCGCCACGAGGTGAGCAATTTCTTGTGATGAAGTGAATGCTCGTGTGTGAGCTCATTCCTTCTAGCATCCTTCTCACCAAACTCCCCAGCAACATTAACATCAACCTACATGCTCAAAATATCTTTCCACTAATACTTCACCATAACAAGTCAACTTTTGCTCAAAACATGCTTCATAACATCCTTTACTCATTTACTCATTTCAATATTAATGCTTCCCAAAATGCACTCAAACAGTACAATTACATCAGTATAAAACTGACTTATCAATTTCTCCCACACTTGAACTTTTGCTTGCCCTCAAGCAGAATTTACACTTCATATCTGTTAATCACTTTTGCACTATACCTTGCTCCCCTGTCTAACACTCTCTCCTTTGAGTTCATCAATATATTTTTTTCACGCAAAGAAACTCGCAAAAGGTTCTTGACTCCAAACTATCAAATTTCAGCACTAATTATTAACCAAGGCACGATGAATAAAGACCAAAATGTCATGCGTGCAAGTGTGTGCTGAGGAATACCTGTCCACCTATTCTTTTCGCATGCATTCCCCCTTTGTTCCAAGAACATCTTATTGCATAAACAATCACCCTATCCACACGCAAGAACTCTTAATCACACAAGATCAATGGTCACACATTGGTGCTTCTATTGATTGATTTCATTTTCTTTTTGTACTTTGGTACATTTGCTACACACATTGGTGTGTATGCCTAGGACTTGTGGCTCTTTTTTCCCACTTGTCTGCCTGGGTTTTATGGCTATTTTCTTCCAATTAAGCTTGCCAAGGGTATTTCTGCTTTTCATTCCCAATTGCCAAAGGCTTTTCCTCCATATCCTTTCTTGTGTGACTAGAAGTTCCTAGATGTCTTTAAAGGACTATGTATGCAAAAGCATCCAAAACACCGAAGTCATACATATCATCAAGAACAAATTGAACCATGTACATCCTATGTCCAAGAATGATTTTTCATTGCACATCTATCTTACTTTAACATGATTCCTAGGTGAACAAAATATACCAATTTCATCAAGGTTGGAGTCAAAGTAAAAAAAAAATTCACATGCAATATAAAGATAGAAATTGATGAACTACAAATTTGAACATAGCTTAACAAGAGAACAAGAGCATAGCACAAAGTGATTTCCCATTAAACATACTTCTACTCCACTCACTACTCATGGCATATTCACTCACATTACATTTATTCAAACACTCACATTCATGACTCATTACTAACAACAATAAAACACCTTAAGAAATACTACAATCTCAAAACCTGAATCCCATGCTTCTCAGCACTATTCTTAAAAGCAAACTTCACATATCTTCACAAAATCTTAGCTTACTTCAAATACTTGCAACAAACTTCAACACAACAACTCCACAACTCGACTCTGAGCTCAGAACAACTTCAAGGTACCATGGTAATGAGAACCCCCATCATCAACAACACATGGAAACCATTTGACAAACAAATTTTAGCAAAGCATACCAACCGAAACAACAACATGAAAAACGGCCTCCACAAATGATGGTAAATAATGGCATTCATCGCAAAGCAACTTCATAACAGCAATAGAACACTCCATGGCAACACATAACAACACCCAAATATCAACACCACACCCCCCCCACACTTGCATCACACATTGTCCTCAATGTAAAAAGATTAAGAAAAAGGAGCTCCCTGAGAAGACGAAGAAGGGGCAGAGAAAGCCGGAGAAGAGAACGATGTTGTAGTGGAGAATGAATGTCCATTGAAAGGCTGTGCTACCCAATAAAAAGGACCAACAGTTGGTCCATGAAGAGGCTGCCCTGAACCAAACATTGGAATCCTTGTTTGTGGCATAAACTTAGGATCCACCCTAAAAGTAGAAGTAGGAGGCATTGGTGGGATATGTCCAAATATTAACAATGGATAGAGTGAAGACACGGCGGGCACCCCCGGTGGAAGCTCATGAATGGACCACTGATAACATCTCTCGTGAGATAAGGGATACAGTATCCAGCCAACTGCGCAGAAGTCGGTGTCGGTTTAGGAGGTCCAAACTCAGAGTAATAATACACAGACATTTTGTTACAATGGTCCAACTCCATCTGCATCTTCAGTTATCTGTGATATAAAACTTCAAACTGTTGCTGCACAATAGAAGACGTATCATCCAACTTAGTAAGCATATTAGATGAATGCGAGGTCCAATCCTGATGCATATCGTTCATCTGTTTATGCATGCCTTCAAGCCTTTTATCCAAATGCTGAAAACGAGTATCCATAGATTGTTGAAATTCTTGCAGTGCCCCTTGAAAAGAACGAAAATCATACTGTTGTTGTTCTTCACTTGATTCATAAGATAAAGGTCCAGGCTTATCTCGAAGTTCTTTAACCCCTGCTACCTTTGTTTTATTCATCTCCTTCTCTAGACGCAGATACTTGGAATACAATAATGTACCAATCGGTCCCAGATTCCTACGCCACTCTCCAAACTTCAGTATCAACACCTTGAGCTGCACAGATTTCTTCAATCAAGACCGAGAAGTAAAGAGCAGCATTATCAGCATCAATACCAGCTTGTAAGCTGGAAAGAATGATACGACCAACATCAATTGATCTCCGCCCTCGAATTGCTGATATCAAATATAATCCATTACGCAGCACTTCAGTAGTTTCAGAACTGGGCATAAGATGCGACAAGACAAACATAAGCTATATCTTACCATCACTTTGTAACCAATTTCCACAAATATGCTTATGATCCCTCCATTTGTTTAGTACCCATTTCGCTCCTGGCAAGGCGAGCTTCTACATTAAAGCTTGGTCCCACTCATTATCGTCCGGGAATGGCAAAGGATCTTGAGGAAAACTAGGAGTGCCGAGATGAGTGTTAATGATCTCACTTGTAAATTGCACCCATTTCCCCCTCACATAAAAGTCTTCAGCTGAATTTTGAAACTTGACATTGGTGTATAACTCTCTAGCCAGACTGGCATCATAGAAATCCGATGCAAAAATGAGTTTCTTATCAAAACGATAGAATTCCATCAATTTCTGAAACGGCGAATGCCCTTTTCAAGTGTAGCATCTTCATACCCATCCCTTGTTCCCAGCGTTGTTGGGCTCCATTACTCACAAACACCGATGGTTCCAAGGGTTGGTCTGAGAAGCCGTTCCGTTTTTTCGGAGTTGGCGCTTGCATCATGTATTTCGGGGGTTCCTCAAAAAGTGGCAAGTCCTGCTCGGGGCAATAGTCAGAGTTGGAGCCTTCAAGGGGTTTCTATGCCTTGCCCTTCCCTTTTTTCGAGGGAGTTCCCTTATGAGAAGTAGTGGCTTTCTGTAGAGTAGAGTCTTTTTTAGGGGCCATATTTGCCATCAATAACCAAAAAGAACTAAGCTTCTCCGTGATTCTCTTAAACAAACATATCGAGTATACTCTAAGAATTAAAACGTGAAGATCAAATTCAAGAGACTACTCATACACAAGAAATATCAAACATTGAAATTGAACATAATACCACAACACCCACTGTACACAAGTAAAGTACATTAAATGTAGCTCGTCATCAACAAAACATAGCAGCTTGAATCACCTCTTCTAATACAAATTTGAAATCGACTCATGGAAAAACAGAACCCATCGCTCATAATGAAATCTCAGTTTCACAGATATCAATAAAACTGAGAAAATAACACGCCAAACAGGGAGATTTAGTAAAAATTTAAAACATCGAAGTTGTAGAACTAAACCTTGGCTAAAACTACGAAATGGAATCACTCAAATTAGAAAAAATATGACCAAGTTATAATCGCATTACTAAACTAAGGCAAAGCTGGCAGAAATGGTTGTCTAATTCCAGCTTGAATCATCACGAAAACATGCAGAACAACATGTTAAGAAGAACGATTTAACCAAAACTTACAACAACAAAGTTACAAAGCAATCTCTTGGCTAAATGTGAGGACATGAATCACTCAATTTGGACTAAAAATGAGCAAGATATGGCCAAAATACCGAGAAGTACCAATCAGGGCATATTCAGCAACACTCAAACGACAACAACAACATCGACAATTCCTTGTCTTCGAAAATGAACCACGTTCCAGTCACAATTGGCAAAAATGCCCAACATAAACATTGTAGGCCATTATCTTAACAAAATTCCCCAATTGGAATCAACTCCTTTGGACATCCCATTCTCAAGTTATGACCAAATTACAGTAATATGCCAAAGCTGAACTAATTGAAATTATTTATACCCTTCCCCCACAATTAGCATGCACCTAGCCCTTGTGGCAATTCAACAATGCATCTTGTCATTCTCACCTTGTTTCTAACGTCTTAACACAATTTTGGTTGGTCACATGCACTTACTTACCTCACCTCCATGGACAAATCATGAACTCCACACAAAATAACCTAGTAAGGGAAGTGGACATACCTATGGTGAAGTGCCTAAACCGAAGCTTTTAGAGAATAATGAAGAATGAAAAATATCAAATTTCGTCTTGAACGAAATCTGAGCTTAGGAATAAAGAAAGTTAAGAACCATAATGGATATTTATAACACAACATTGATATGCCATCCAATTCGGTCAAACCATGAAAGCACATTCAATTACACAACCAACCAAACCCAAGACAACAACAACATCATTCAACGTGGGACCTTACTTCATTTAAGTCATAACATATCCTATCTCCACAATTTCCACACGACAAATTACTCTTCACATGATATACAAAACAAAATAGCTCTACAGCCTTAAGTCATTCCATGTTCCCTTCTAAGCTTCAACCGATACACCAAGAAAAACATGGCTTTAAATTTGTTTCAGCTTTTGAATTCATTTCAATAGTTAATAGCGAACAGAATAGTAGCTCGGGCATTATAAATGTATGTGTTGGAATTGACGCACAATTGCAATAATATTCATACACAAATCAACAACCACAAAAGAAGAAATCCATCACCATGAAATTAAACTACTTCACCATCAAACGTAAAATCTTCATTAATCATTACTTACGTACACAATTGCTTAACACACTGCTAACCAAATGAAAGAAAAAACAAACAAAGCATAAACTCCCTATCATGAACTAATCAACAAAACAATAACGCACCCCCCACACGTAGCACAAGCAATGGTCCCTATTGAGAAAAGAGCGAAAGGAACTGCCCTGCCTAAAAGCTTCTTCGGAATCTTGTCTCTCGTTCCTCTTCCAGATAGCTGTTCCACTGAGAATGACCCATAACTCCCAAAGATGGTTGGAAAATTTCGGTGGAATCGACGACCATTCCCTGTTGGCTGGCCACTTCTGCGAGTAGATGAGGGAAAAACATTGGTGAAAATTCGGAATTTTGGGCATGCTTAATGTACCTCATTATCACTCGTCCCACATCCATTGTCATCATATAGTGAATAGCATAAACCAGAAGGACTTTCTCCCATGTGGCAGTCGTGGTTTGCTCAGCCGGCATAAGTCGAGAATTAATAAAAAGCAACCACATTCATGCATCCACTGTTAAATCACTCGTGAGGACATGGACTGCCTCATTACTTGCATTTCTCACCCATGCAGCTCCCAGCAAGCCCACAGCTGCTAATAGTCGATCTATGTTCTCAGCCCTCAGCAGCCATCTATAGGAGTCCTTTTGAATATCCTCAAGAAAATAATGAAAGTTGATGCTATGGCGATTCACCTCAAGAAACTTTCCTCTCATAAACACAGCATTGTGGTGTCCTGTATTGCTCACATTGGCATTCGTATAAAATTCCCTGGCTATCCCCATGTTAACAGCAGGTGGAGCCAATGTCAAATAAGCCCAATTGTGGAATCGAATAGTGTCTCTTAATCTCTGGGAAGGGGTGTCGAATTCTCGTTCATTGTAGCAAAATCGATGAACCGACCTGTGAAATTGTCTTTCGGCAATAGCATTAACGAATCTTAGAGATGTTGCCAGTTCCCTATCCACTTCGATCTCTGCATCAGAGGAGAAAGAAGACTCGGAGCTGCCAGAGGATTCGCTGAAAATCTCATACTCACATGGGTTCTTGTGGTAGGGATTCAAATGATAATCCATGATGCACTAAAGACTTGCACGATTCCAAAGACCACAACATGAAATTTATAGGGAAAATACGCTAGTGAAAAATGAAATAGAAGACAAAGGCATGTAAGGGAAATAGCAAACAAACAACAACATGTGAGTGAAAAATAATAGACACAGAGAACATCTACTTTGGACACATTCATGCAATCATTCACATGTCGTCCCTGCAAGTGCTTAGCTAAGCAATCATTTGAGTATTGTATAAGGCAAACTCACGGGATGTTTGTCTGTTACCATTATTGCCAATAATGAAATGTAAGCTTACCTCCGTTGGAAAGCCGAGTCTTTTTCGTATGAATGAAATGCATGTTTCGTGACTAGCCGCACACTACAGCTGAAAAAATACATTTATCATTATTAGTAAAAAGTAAACTAAACAATCAAGAAAGTGAAGAAAAAAATGATGAACTCTAGGAAAAGAAAACTAAAAAGGAAATTGAAACAAAAACACTATGTTGCCTCCTAGGAGCGCTTGTGTTTAAGTCCACAGCAAGACATAGCTTCGATTCACTAGGAAATTATTGGATCATCTAAAACAACTCATGTGGAGCTTGTGCCAAATCTGTGATGCCTTCTCTTGAATTGTTAAATATGGCTTAAGTCCCTGACCATTCACTTGCCATGTGTTACCATTTTTCTCATTCTGGATTTCCAGCACACCATATGGCATCACCTTAAGAACCCGAAATGGACCATTCCAACTTGATCTCAATTTCCCAGGAAACAACCTCAAGCGTGAGTTGTACAATAACACCAGTTGCCCTAGCATCATGGAGTTTCTTAGTCCTTTCTTGATAAAGCTTAGAACTCATATATGCATTGAATCTAAACTCATCTAACTCGTTCAACTCTAGCATCCGCTTTGATTGAGCTCCATGTAAATCCATGTTCAGCTTCTGGATTGCCCAGTAGGCCTTATGTTCCAACTCTATCGGGAGAAGAAACTCTTTCCCAAACTCAAGTCTAAAGGGAGAAGCCTCGATTGGTGACTTATAAGCAGCCCTGTATGCCCACAGAGCCTCGTCCAACTTGGATGTCCAATCCTTTCTTCCCGGATTAACAACCTTCTCCAATACCCTCTTAATTTCCCAGTTTGATACTTCAACTTGACCACTCGTCTGGGGATGATATGCTATAGAAACCTTGTGTCTCACCCCATACTTGGCTAGAAGAGCCTCAAAAATCTTATTACAAAAATGTGATCCTACATCACTGATGATTGCACGAGGAGCTCCAAATCGGTTAAAGATGTGTCTCTTGAAAAATGCCGTAACACTTAGCATTATTGTCCGACAATGCTATAGCCTCAATCCATTTGGACACATAGTCCACTGCAACAAGAATGTATTGCATGCCATATGACTTTGGGAAAGGACCCATAAAATTGATGCCCCAAACATTGAATATCTCCACTTCATGAATGTTGTTCAAAGGCATCTCGTTCCTCGAAGAGATGTTTCTTGTTCGCTGACATCTATCACAGTTCCCTACCTAAATCCTTGCATCCAAGAAAATATGAAGCCAATAGAACCCACATTGAAGCACTTTGAATCCAATTCTGGTGGAACCAAAATGCCATCTGCAGGGACCTTCATTGCATGCTCTCAGAATGTCATCATTCTCTTCCTCTTTGATGCACTTCCTTATGATTTAATCACTACAAATTTTGTACAATGCATTATCCTCCCAAAAGTAGTACTTCGCATCACTTCTCAATTTCTTCTTTTGATCAAGCGAAAAATAGGAAGGGATTTGCCCAGATACCACAAAATTAGCGAGTTCAGCATACCAAGGTAATCCTCCCTTGTCCACTTGGAACACTTGTTCATCAGGAAAGAATTCCTTTACCAAAATTGTTGATCCCTCTTTTGTCTCTGACTCCAACCTTGAAAGATGATCAGCTACCACATTCTCTGAGCCCTTCCTATCCTTGATTTCAACATCAAACTCTTAGAGCAACAATACCCATCGAATTAGGTGTGGCTTAGTCTCTTTCTTTGCTAGCAAATACTTTAGTGCAGCATGGATTGTATGTATATTAACTTTCGACCCCAAAAGATAGGCACAAAATTTATCAGAAGCGAAGACTACTGCCAACATCTATTTCTTTGTGGTTGTATAATTCATTTGTGCCTCGTTCAATAACTTGCTAGCATAGTGTATGGTGTGAAACACCTTGTCCCTTCTCTGGCCAAGTACAGCACCTAAATGCGTAGTCACTCGCATCACACCTAATTTCAAAAGGTTCCCCCCAGTGAGGAGTAACTATAATCGGAGCTTCTACCAATATAGCTTTCAATGTTTCAAATGCCTCAATACACTCCGTCCCAAACTCAAATTTGACATCTTTTTCCAAAAGACTATAAAAGGGTCGGGCTATCTTTGAAAAGTCCTTGATAAATCTTCTGTAGAATCCAGCATGTCCCTAAAAGCTTCTGATTCCCTTCACATTTGTAGGGGAGGAAGTTTGGCAATAACATCAATTTTAGCCCTGTCAACTTCGATCCCTTTGTGAGAAATCTTTTGGCCTAGCACAATACGCTCTTGGACCATGAACTGGCACTTTTCCCACTTAAGCACCAAGTTTGTCTCCTCACACCTTTTCAGCACCTTGGCTAAGTTTTCCAAACAACCTTCAAATGTCATTCCAAACACCAAAAAATCGTCCATAAAGATTTCTATAATCGACAACCATGTCATGGAATATAACAATCATACAACGTTGGAAAGTCGTAGGTTTATTGCACAAGCCAAAAGGCATACGCTTATAAACGGGTACCAAAGGGACAGGTGAAAGTCATCTTCTCTTGATACTTAGGATCAATTGTGATTTGATTGTAACCTGAATAACCATCTAGAAAACAATAGAAGAGAAAACCCGCGCAATTCGATCCAACAGTTGTTCCAAAAACGGGAGTGGGTAATGATCCTTCCTCGTGGCCTTGTTTAACTTCTTGTAGTCAATACAAACGCTCCATGCACTAACAATTCTTGCTGACAAGCTCGTTTGCATCATTCTTCACGATTGTAACTCCTCCCTTCTTTGGAACACATTGCACTGGGCTTACCCACTCACTATCTGAGATGGGAAAAATCATTTCAAAGTCTAGTAACTTAATCACTTCCTTCTTCACAACCTCCATCATTTGAGGGCTTAATCTCCTTTGTTTGTCCCTCACTAGCACAGAATTTTCTTCCAACAGAATCTTATGCATGCAAAATCTAGGACTTATGCCCTTGATATCTGCAATGGTCCAACCTATGGCTCTCTTGTATAATCTCAGAACCTCCAACAACTTCACTTCTTGCTATTCTTCCAGTTTAGATGAAATCACTACTAGAAGTGTTTTATTTTCACCCAGAAATGCATACTTTAAATAAGGAGGCAATGGCTTCAACTCAAGCTTTGGTAGCACCAAGATAGAAGGCATAAGCTTCTCATTCCTGCACAAAATCTCTTCCTTCCTCACCTCAGTGGGAGCACAAGTTTCATTAGTTAGAATCTGACATTTTTCATTATCTTTCAAATTCCTAACACAAGATTCTTCTATCATGTCTTTAACAACACATTTGTGCATTTTAACTTCAACTACCTCATTTTGCAACTCAAAATATGGACTCATCTAACACACAACACTCAACAAGATCTTCAATTTCAGAAACAATTCTTCTATCCTCTTCATTCAACTCAACAATCTCAAAATTTTCCTCATATTCATTTAATTCATCAACCAAAACAAAATCATATTTTCCATTCTCGTCTTTTTCGATCACAGAACATGCAACATCTTGAATGGCAAACCAAGACTCCATATTCATAGGATGCTTCATGGAATAATCACATAAAAAACCACTTGCTCATTGTTAATTCAAAATGTAACAGTTTTATTTCTTACTCCAATTAAGGTATCTCCTGTTGCAAGAAACGGGCGACCAAAGATGAGAGGAACCTCAGGGTCCTCTTCCATATCAAGAACAATAAAGTCTACAGGCAAGGTAAATTTATCGATTCTTACCAATACAATCTCTACCATACCAGTTGGCTTTACCAAAGATCTGTCGGCTAATTGCAGTGTGACAGCAACAGGACCCATCTTCATGCTTAGGCCAACATCCACAGCTATTGATAGAGGAATGAGGTTGATCCCAGCTCCCAGGTCACAGAGGGCCTTCTCAAAATGTCTCTTGCCTATCGTGCATGGAATTGTACAGCTACCAGAGTCCTTCAACTTAGGTGGTAAATGTTTTTCATCTCAAGCGCCACTACACTCAGTTAACATCATGGGAACTTCACACTGAAGAATTTGTTCACTGTTGGAGATAAGGTCTTTAAGGAACTTCACATACTTTGGCACAGCACTTACCAAGTCCAAAAGGGGAAGACTGACGTTAACTTGTTTGACTACATTCAAGAATCTATCAAATTGTGGTCCTCTCTTTGGCTTGGCCTTACCCTTTCAGGGAATGGAGGTTTAGGAGAGTAATCTGGAAATTATAAGGACCTGAAGGTCCTCTAATCTTCTTCATCACTTCCTTCTCTCCATTGTCTTGCACCTCCTCCTTTCTGGTGCTATGTCCTCATTGGCATAATTTATACTCAGATTGAACAACTGATTCCTCAATAACACGCCCCTCATCCTCAGGCATAGAGGTCTTATGTAGTTCCTTACCACTTCTTAATGTAATTGCATTACATGCTTCCTTCCCTTTTGGATTTGGAATTGTGTCACTTGGAAGTGATCCATTAGGCCTATGATGCACAGCATTGGCTAATTGACCCAATTGCATCTCAATATTCTTCAAAGTAGCTTCATGATGTCTCACTGTAGTTTCCAATCCACCAAACCTTTGTTCATTCTTGTCCATCTTTTCCATAAGTTTATGGAACATGTCCTCTACTGATGGCTTTCTTTGCTCTGAAGAACTCGATTGATGATCAAAATCTTGGGGTGGTTGGGTAGATCTTCTTTGCTCATTTCCATAGTACTGGCCCCATCCTTGAGTCTGATTTTGATTTCCCCAACTATTTTGGCCTCCACTACCATACTGTCTATTATTGCCTCCAGAATAATTGTTAGGTTATTGTGTCTTGTTATAGTTATTCACGTATTGTAGAGACTCAATTCTAATGGCGCACACTCATCAGTGTGATGCTCAGCTTTACACAATCCACATGATAGCACAAGAGCTTTAGCATGTGTAGCTTTCAGAGTTTGCACTTGCTTCGCTAAGGCTTCAAACTTGGCACTCAAAGAAGTTTCCTCATCAAGATCCAGCACTCCTCTCTACCTTCTACCTTGGGTTTTTCGTGTCTCCGAAAAAAGATATTCATCTTCAACAATTTGTTAAACAACTCTCTAACCTCCGGCACTCTCTTATCTTTCAACTCACAGTTGGTACAAGCTTTCACCATCATAGAGGACTCAGCTGTGAGGCCTTTGAAAAATGTGTTCAACTCCCTGATTTCACCAAGTTCATGGTTAGGACATTGACGGATTAGATCATTGAAACGCTCCCATGCTTCTCTGATTGACTCGCCATCCTGTTGTTGGAAGTTCATTATCTCCATTCTCCTTTTTTCCAATTTTGCAGGAGGGAAATACTTGACTAAAAATCTCTTTTACAATTCATCAAAGGACATTGCTGCATTTGTGATAAGTTGGTTTTATACCAACTTATATGTGTTATATCACTTAGCTTTTGCCTTGTGTTTCATGCAATTGTGTATTGTTTCGTACCATTGTGTGCATTTATGTGGTTTGCAACCTGGAAGTGCTTAAATGGTGAAAAAGGCCAAAAATGATGATGAAATGAGACAAATTTCTGTTTAGGTTGAAAACCAAGGAAAGAATCCAAATTCGTTGGAATGGGGTTTGTGGAATTTGAAGAATACCTAAATTTGCCTATTTGGCTTAGTTTGAAGTTGGGCAGAATTCGTTGTGCTACTTCATTTGAGTGTAACTCTCTCAATACTAATCTAATTGATGACATCTTGGATGTTATAGAATTTTTTTTGAGTGTACTAAAATTCGTATGTTTTAACTTTCTCCTAATTGTGTGTGTAAGTATGAGAAACGGGAGCATTTTTGTAATTGCTACTTTCAGGTTTTTCATTGTTGAGCTCACTAACATAGTATGGTAGAATGTTGATATCTTGAGATCCAAACATCCAATAATGCTGATAATTAAACCAATGGAAAGCCAAGAGAAAGATCTAAAACGTTTATGTTTACAACGAACTTCAACTCAGAGCTGAAGACACACGAATATTGCATAGAAATAGAAAGTTGTTCTGAAAGAAAAGTTGGCTTGCGAGGCCTCGCTATGAAAATCTTCTGCTCACCACACTTCGGTATTTTGGCTATACCTCTCTCGTCCTAGCTCCGATTTGGGTGATTTAAGAGGCTGGGGAAATATAAGACTTGGGGCTACAATGTTCATGTTTTAGGAATTTCCAAAATCACAATGAATAAGGGCCAGAATTGGGTTCCAATGTGACGGTTTGTAAGTTTTCAGAATTTGAGAGGTAAAAAGTTCCAAGTATCTTTACTTGTGTTTTCCTTGCATTTTTAAGAATTTGGTGCACACATTTTGTTGCTAATCATATATAAGTTGATGACCAATTGCACGCACATATTTTCACATCGTCGCACAAGACTTGCTAAACACATGCGCTTATCGTCGCACAAGACACGCACCAGGCGCACATCATGCATACCACCGTGCACAGGTCGCCGCACGTTGCTGCACACATACTCGCACAAACTGAGCACGCATGCGCGCGCAGCACACACCAGCAGCTCCCGCACGCGTGCGGCAGCAACGCACACACACAACGGCATAGGCGCGCAGCTCTCGCCTACACCCATGCCGGCCCGTGCGCGCAGCAGCGCCACAGCATGTGCATTTCACAGCACTTCATAGCACACACATGGGCACTTCACAGCATCACTTGTGCACACACTTAGGTATTTCACAGCATCATTTGTGTGTGCACCTCACAGCACTACTTCTGCACTTGCTGCACAGACTCCCGCCCATCCATGCATGCAGTTCAGCATATCTCATGCACTTGCCTTGCACATTCCTCGGCCATGTTCACAAAAACACTTAGACATAGTGGATGCAGTTTATAGCACATTCTTGCACACACAAATGCATTGTCTTTTCACATGTCCGTTCTTTAGCAAAAATGCATCATTCCTGGAAGTCTTCTAGCATCTCACGCACAAGAACGTGAAAATTAGCTTGCGACGCATTGCAAGCTTTGTGGGAAAATGGCTTGCGACGCATCGCAAGCATGCATAAAAATGGCTTGTGATGCATCGCAGGCATGTGAAAAAATGGCTTGTGATGCATTGCAGGCATGTAGGAAAAATGGCTTGCGTTGCATCCCAAGCATGAGAAATGATGGCTTGCGACGCATCGCAAGCTTTTCATGAATTTGGCTTGCGATGCATCTCTGATTGAAATCCAATGTTCCAAGTGCAAAAATTTGGCTAAGTGTTTAACGTGCTCTTTTCTGTGCAGGTTCTTGAAGAGTGAAAGGTCCAGGCCCAAAGGCATGCTGCTAGGGATGAATACGCAGGGACGAAGGCTTAAAAGCGTGATTGAACGAGTGCAAGAGCTAGCGTTGAACTTGATTGCATTCATAGTGGCATTTTTGTAATATCTTATTCATTTTACGTTTGCGTTTTGTTTACATTTTGTAACCTCTATAAATAGGGGATTTAGCTAGACTTTTTGGGAGGAGATCATTCTAGAGTAGTAAACAGACTTTTGATTTTGAGAGCGGGAATTTTCTCTCTCTAGCTTTCTCTCTGTAGAATTTTCTCTCTCTAGAATCTCTCTTCGTTTTCAATTCCGATCGAGAATTTGGACCGATCATTGTAAGCTTCTACTCAATTAACAAGTATATTCACAAGACTTTGGTGGATTAAGCAATCGAGGCAATTCATTTGGTAAAATCTTTCCAATTTAATGAAAATGAACTGTTCTTCATTACGATTTGATGATCTGGAGTTGAGAATGGAGTTTTGTGGCTAAATTGATGATGTCTTAGGGTTTGGACCGGATGCTTGAGTAATTAAACGAAGGAAATGCTATGCAATTGACTAAGTAACTAAAGAATGAATTCATACTTGTTCTTAACGAATGAAAAATGTCAAGTTTCATAATTTTTGCTCTTTCATTGATTGAATTGAACCTTGATTGTGGTCGCTATGCTAGGTTGAGGCTCGGTTCTCCAATTCGAGTGAGAAATGCATGAGATGATGTCTAAAAGTATGATAATTGAGTCTCTTTACTTGATTTGGTTGTCTGTGATCCGAGATACGGTCACCAAGCCGATTGGAGGTCATTGAATCATAAGATAGAGTAACGAGTGGCTTTTTAATACTAACCGAAGGCTTAGAAACTTAGATCAGGCCTCGCCATGGGAGATTTAAGGTTTTACATGCTAGAGTTGGTGGTATTGTTAAGTTGAGACGTTGCGGATTTCATTCGTCACACTTAGGCCTCGCCATGGGAAAGTCCGTCATTAAGGAGAGTAGAAAGAGATGTGGTCTCCATTCTGGCTTTTAGCTATAATCCTAGGTAGCTCTAGTCTCCTCTGAGTTTGAATGTGTGTCAAATGCATAGCATGAGTAGTTTAATGAATAATCATCCGGCACCTAAATCCTAAGACATCGATTTCTTACTTGCTATCTTACAACACTTCTTGTTTGTGTTTTTGCTTTATTCCTTATTTCTCTGTTTAGATTAGTATTGTCATTTCTTAATTCATCATTCTTGTGACATTCAACGGAATACTTTAGAATTTTTGAAACCAATCCCCTTCCCTGTGGATACGATACCCTACTCACTTTTTCTAGATTAGTTTAGGGGTAAAATTGCAAGTTTAACGACACGCTTGTCAATTTGCTCCCCCAATACTCTTAAACCAATGCTTAGGTTTACCTCGTAAAGATAGAGGAAATAAAATTCGATGGACTTCACTTCGATCCACCCTCAGAAGTTCAAAAGTACTACAGAGGCCTAAGAACCAATCGAGGTGATCATTGGGGTCTTCATTATCAAGGCCTTGAAAGAACTGCCCTTGAGTAATCATTGAGACAATTTGTGTGGGTATATGATAACTCTCAACGTCTATATCCTGTTGGTCAAAGTCATTTTTGAAATTAATTGCGTAATGGTCACCAAATTGTGGTGCTCTTGCCCCTTGGAGGGCCATTTTTTTTTCTTTCTGTCTTCTTCTCAAGGTTTTTGGCAAATCGAGATCAAGTTGAAATTCAGGCTTTCCAGAAGACGTTAGAGACCTGGGCATACACCAAACAACCCACGTGAAGTATAATAGGATAGAAACGAAAGATCACAGAAAAAAAAGTATCAAATGCAAACAAAAGCAGACACACACAAATTTTCATGAACTCGAAGAAAGAAAATTCACACATCACAAAACCGAACAAACAAATACAAGAAATAATTAAGCAATTTCAAGAAACCGTGCATACTTGCACAATTTAACCCAACTAACTAATGTAGATGTGATGAGAGGGATCGTATCCTCAGGGAAGGTGTTTTGGTTTCTAGAGCTCAAGTATTGTTGCTCAAATTGTGTTGCCAAACATTCAATATCTAGAATTAGTCAAAGTAACGTCAGGCTAAAGAAATAAAAGCAACAAGACAATTGCAGGGAAAACAGGAAGAAAATACCAAGATTTGAGATAGACATCCTAGAGTTAATGTGCCAGACAACTGTGAATTAAACTTGGCTGCTATGCAATAGGCCACATGCAAAACAAGTTAGGAGGAAACAATTGATGCCTAGGAGGCTAGTGAACTATCAGAATGTCGACCGCAGAGTTATCTATACTCCCTAACATCCTACTTTTCCCCTGTCGAGGCCTAAGCAAGAAGATTGATCATCGCAACGTCTTGACTTCCAGACACTAACTATTCCACACTCAAAACCTTAAGTCTCCCATGGCGAGGCCCGACCTAATGCTTCTAAACTCAAGCTAGCATCATAGAATCATCCTTCACTCGGTTCTAATGACTCAACAACCTCCTATTGGCATGGCGACCACATCTAGGATCTTGAGCAAAGATAAACAAGCAAAGGAACTCCATATTCATACATTTAGTCTCTATCTCATACAATATTCACGCTTCTTGGTGAATCAAACCTTGACCTAGCAATGCGACCTCAATCTAAGTTCAATCCGGCCAAAGAAAGTACAAATTCCATGAAACTTGACAAATTCATGCAGTTTAAAGCATGTATGATCTCATTCGTAAAGATTGAGTCAATCGCATAGCATTTCACGGTTCAATTACACAGTTGTCCTGTCAAAACCCTAGGACATCATCAAATTAGCCACACTACTCCATTTCTAACTCTCGATCAACAATTTGCAATGCAAAGCAATTCATTATCATTAAATCGGAAGAGTTTACCAAATAAAGTGCCCCGATTGCTCACAAATTGACTATTGAATTGTGAAAATTCTCCTTAATTTTGTAATGTCTTACAATGATCGGAGCAATCGCGTGATCAGAATGAGAATCGGAGTTCAATTTCTAGTCAATTCTTGAAATCATCCCCTTTTCTGAGGAAGGAAACCCTCTCACCACAACTACATTAGAGAATAGGGATAAATTGTTTAGGTACACGATAAGCCTGTCAATTTTTGGCGCCGCTACCGGGGAAGGCACGGTTTCTTAAATTTTGATTTGTTCTATTTTATTTTCTTCTATGTAGATTAGTAGTTATGTTATGTTTCATTTGGGCAATTTTGTTGCTTTTGTTTTTGTGTGTTGTTCTTTCTACGTTGGTTTATTTGTGGCAAGTTCAGGACATTGGAACTCAATTGAGACAGGATAGTGCACACCACAAATACCCAAGTATGTCTAGGTCGCATGGGAACTATTTTGAGTCTTATCATTTTGGCCAACCAATTGGGGTGGTTGATACATGACCAACACCTAGAATATTTGGGGACTTCTCTCCACCACCATATAAGGAGTAATGGCACAATCAAGCACAAAGCAACAAGTCTCATTAGAAACCAAATACTCTCTGAGGAAAACATGCTTTCTCAACTTTTAGAAAAACTCGATAGAGGCCCCAAAAATGAAAAAATGAGATTTTCTCAAGAAGAAGAGTTTCCAACATTCTATCGACAAGGTACACCTCTAATTGCTAGAATACCAACTCTTGAGGAATGTCACTTTGAAATGCAAGCTAATATTGAATGTGGTGAGATTCATTTGAGGGAGGTGGACTCTACAAATTTTGAGGTTGTCTAGCAAAAATGCATTGTTGAAGAACCTTTGTGGCATGAGTCAAATTTTAGCTGTTCTATTGAGAATGATGTCTCCTGTGATGAGCTTAATACTGATGAAATTAGAGCCATCTTGTGGTTTCTTAGTGACAAGATGGGAAGTGTGTCCAATGCTGAGTCTTGCATTAATTTTATGGATTTCCATGAGTCAAATGATGTTGATAGCCATTCATTAAATGCTTTTCCTCTTGATGGCTTTGTGAATTGTGCAGAGACAAATCTTGACGCTCCTTGTGAAATCATGAAGAAAGATAATGTTGCAATTGCTAATGAGAATGTCAACACATTGTTTGAAAGTCTTGTTGAGGCAACAACTCTTGAAACGATGAATGGATTCTAATAGTCTAATTGGTGACTCACAAGAATTGCAACATAAGATACTCTTGTTAACTGATGATATTGATTTTGGAAAACTGAGTAAGAACATCTTGTTTTGTGCACTTGTCTCCGAATTCACTATGCCATGATCCAAGTTAATCACCTCAATTATTTTTTGTTATGTATGCGAAATATTTTTGTCTAAGGCACCAAACTTCGTGAGTGTAGCGGCATTTTGTTGGCCAAGGCATGATGTCAAAGTTAGATAGATATGCCATGCAAACAATCTTAGTCAACATAGGAGGTAATCTGTATTGAGTTTGCCTTTGATGTGCTTTCCTTGTGTATTGGGGTCTTGCATGTATAGTCCCTTGAAGACACATATGAACATGCAGTTACATGAGAAGGGATATGGAGAAAAAGCCTTCGGTAACTGGGAATGAAAAGCCGTAGGACCCTAGTAAATGATCATGGGAAAAAACAGCCATAAGACCTGGGCAAAAAATGGGAAAAAGAGTCACAGAACCCAGGCAGCCAAACACCAATGAGTGGTGGAACGTATGCACCAATATGCAAGAAGATGTGAAAAATGAAATATTTATAGAAGCACGAATGTGCACTAGGTTACCATTGATCTTGTGTGCTTTGCATGTTCATGTGTGTGGACATGAGAACTGTTGTGCAATGATTTAAACGAAAAGCCAAGGGGAGTGCATGGAAAGAGAGAAAATGAAGACAGCGTTTCTCAGCACACACTTGCACTCATGACATTTTGGTCTTTATTCGTTATGCCTTGGGTGATAATCTTTGTAAGATTCTTAGAGTTTTGTACAGGGATGACTTAGAAAGTTTTTAGTATGCGAAAAAGTTTTGACGAACTTGTTGATTGGCATGGTGGATAGGGAGACAGTGTGATGAGTGCGTGTGAGGAGTCATTGTGTGAAGAAGTAAGTAGGGTGGGCCTTGCTTGAGGGCAAGCAAGAATTCAAGTGTGGGGGAAATCGATAAGTTGGTTTTATACCAACTTATATGTCTTATTTTACTTAGCTTTTGACTTGATTTTCATGCATTTGTGTGGTGTTATGTGTCATTTTGTGCATTTATGTTCATTACACTTGGTGTGCTAAAATGAATAAAAATACGAAAAATGTTGATTAAATTAAACAAATGTGTGTTTTAAGTTAAAGAACAAGGAAAGAAATCAAAAGGGTTTAAAATGATGCTTGTGAAGTTTGAAGAAGACCTTAACATGATTATTTTGCTTATTTTGAAGTTGGGCAAAACGGATAGTACACTTCATTTAAGTGTAACATTCTCAATACTAATCCCAATAAAGAGATCTTGGATGTTCTAGAAAGCTCATTGCACTTACGTCAATGCTTATGTGTTAACTTGCTTCCAATTCAGTGTGTAGGTCTGAGAAAGGGAGCATCTTTATGATCACTCCTTCAGTTTTTTAGTGTTGAGTTCACTGCCATAGTTTAATAGAAAGCTTATATCTGAAGCTACTAACCTCCAATGTTGATGATTCTTAAACCAATGGAAAGCCAAGAAAAAGATCTACAACTCCTATGTTTACCACAAAGTCCAATTAGGAGACAAAGACACACATATATTGCATAGACTTGGAATGTTGTGCTGTAAAGGGTTACATCGCCGCACCCATCGCCGCACACACTTGCTGCATCGCCACACACATCGCCGCACACTCTTGCACACATCGTCGCAGCAAGTTGCACACATCGCCGCACATAGCCGTGTACGTCGCCGCACACATGCTATACGTGCATGCGCACTTAGCACACACAGTACGGCGGGCACCAGCTTGCGGCCGCAACGCACACACAGTGCATGCTGTGCGCGCCAGTACGCACTGCACTCGCACTCACCAAAGCACGGGCATACTCACCAGCTGTGCGCTCATGCACGTAGCAGCACTCCCCCACAGCACACACATGGGCACTTTACAGCACACTCATGCACACACATGGGCACTTCACAGTATGCACTTCAGCACATTTCATGCACCATTCGTGGAATACTCTTGCACTCCTCATGCACAACTTATGCACCAAAAACACCCTTCATGCACACAACTTTAGCAACACAACTTCTGCACACTCTTGCATATTAATTTCGTTACATAGATACACACATATGCTCTAGCTCGTATGCACATTGTGCATACCTTTGCACTCAATTGTATGCACCATATGCATAGCCCATGCACTACCCATGATTCTTGCTACACAACATGCATTTTAGGCATGCCACATGCACTATACAACACTGCACTTGAAGGCACAATTTATGCACACTTGAGTAACCCTTTTGCTGCATACTTATGCACACTTCTTACACTACTTGTAGCACACGCCTATACCAAACAACATGCACACTTGCGAGCACATCTCATGCACCCACACAACATATTATTGCACAGCTCTTGGGCATATCCAGTACATTACTCCAACACCACAACACATGCATGATTTCATGAATTCCTTTTGCACACTATTCACAAAGTAGTAACACTACGACGCGTCTTGGAGATGCATCGCCGAACAAAACATTAACACTGTGTGCATCTTGGCGTCGTGTCGCCATTGAAAACTTAACACTTCGATGCGTCGCCGATGAAGGAATTTTGCCTGCGATGTGCCAAGACGCATCGTAGTGGGATTTTGGGAATTCAGAGCTGCATATTTTTTCTAAGTGTTGCGTTTATCACTTTCATGTTTAGGTTGCAGAGAAATGAATAGGTGAGGCTAGGGAGCGTGATTGTTGCGATGAAGACGTGGGTTGTTGTGGTTCAAAGGCGTGAAGGCTACAGTGCACGTGCTAATTTTAGATAGTATATCTCTCTAAGTGGCATTTCTATAAAATAGGGTTCAGTTTACATTTGCGTATTGTTTATGTTTTGTAACCTCTATATATATAAAGGAGTTAGTCATTATTTGGATTCGATCATTCTATATTTTTACCAGACTTTTGACTGCATGAGCGGGAACTTTCTCTCTCTAGGATTTTCTCTCTCTAGAAATTATTCTCCGTTTTGGAATCCGATCGCTCTTTCTTGCTGATTACTGCATTCGATTCTCAATTGATGAAGCATTTGACAATTTTACGCACTTTGATCTGTAATTTGTCCAATTTAATGGGAATGAATTGCTCAATGTTGTTCTATGATGAATATGAGGTGAGAATGGAGTCTCGTGGCTAAATCTATGATGTGCTAGGGTTTTAACCGGATGAATATGTAATTAGACTACGCAGTGCTTTGTATTTGACACAATCCATAAAGAATGAAATTGTACTAAGAATTAATGCATGAATCTAGTTGAGTTTCATAAATTCTCACGCTTATTGACTGAGTTATGCTTCAATTATGGTCTCCATGCTAAATTTAGGTGAGATTCACCGATAAATGTGAGAGTTACACGAAAAGAGAATTTATAGTATGATTTTTGAGTCTCTTCAATTATGTTGCTTGTTCATGATCTGAGATGCGGTCGCCATGCCGGTTTAAGATCATTGAATTATTACAATAGAGTGAAGAGAGATTTTCTATGGTTAATGAAGACAAACGAACCTAGGTCAGGCCTCGCCATTGGAAGATTTTAGGATTTGCATGTTAGAGTAGTTAGACATAGGAAGTTGAGACGTTGCGGGTTACAATCATCAAGCTTAGGCCTCGCCATGGGAAAGCTTGATGTCAAGGAGGTTAGGGAGTATTGCGGTCGACATGCCGAGTGCTAACTAGACTCCTAGGCAACCTAGGTCTCCTCATATTTTGCATGAGTATCAAGTGCATTGCCAAAGTAGTCTAATGTCCATTCATTAGGAGCCAAAACCCTAGGACATCCACGATATATCTGATTCACTCTGATTTACTGATTTTGTTGCTGTTTCTTATTGATCCTTGCTCTCAGAATTAGATTAGTTCTTATTCTTGGAATTTTGTTTTTCTTGTGACACTTAATAGAACAGTTACTTGAATTCTTGAAATCACCCCCTTCCCTGAGGAACGAAACCCCCTCACCACAACTGCATTAGTGAATAGGGATAAATTTTTTAGGTACACGATAAGCTTGTCACAGTGCAACTAGGTGTATGCCTATGGAAAATAATGAGTGTAAAAGCTCTTTCGTCTTTTTAGTCCTTATCCTTATCATTGGTCCATCAAAGTTCATCAATAGATCACATGACTGTATTATCATTGTTTTGGCTGGATTGCTATCAGGCTTAAAGATGGAAATGTTAGTTTTCTATTATATTGAAACCCTAGCATAATGCCAAGAAATTAATAGCCTAAAAACGAGATTTTGAAGACAAAGAGGATTTCATGTGTATTGATGTCATGGCATAATGCCAAGCATTAATAGCCTATAAAAAAGGGTTTTAAAGCCTTTGGCATAATTTGTGTGAAATTATGCCTATTGATGTTGTGGCACCATGCCCCGAGCCTTGGTTTGGCTATTGTGTTGTATTTTTCTATACTAAGGTTTTAGTTCTAGGTCCTAATGTGTTGGTTCCTATGGTTGGTCTTGATTGCTAAAGGTATGTGAAGTTAGTCATAGAGTTTGGTTGGTTAGGAGATTTCTATGTGGCTAAAGGTTTAGAGGTAGGTTCTACTTGGTTTAACACTTCTACAGCAAACACAAATAGACAAAACAGGAAGTGTAATAATGCCACGGCATAATATTCTTAAAATCTAAGAGGATTAGTGAAGTGCATGTTTTGTGTGTATTGATTCCATGTCATCAATTGCATTGGAGAGGAAAAAATATGCAAATAGTGTGAATGTGAGAGGAAACAAGTGTATTGATGTCATGGCACCATGCCACGACATCAATAACCTTGGAATGTATGTGTGTGTTATGTTTTGTGTGTAGTGTATGTTTGGTGTGTCCTAGTTTGGGTTCTAAGTGTTGGTGGTTGCCTATGTCTAAGTTGGGTATGCCTAAGGATTGCTAAGGTGAGGGAAAACAAAGTTGAGTGCAAAGCCTAAGTCATGTGCATGTGTGTGTAATGAGTGGTTTCTAATTGGTGCGCTAAAGTTAGTTTCTAGGCTAAAACCTTGGCAACTTGCCTTGGTTTTAGCTTTGAGCATCCTATGATTCTAGGATTTTATGCATGCATGCTATAAACTGAATGCTTATAACTTATAGAGCAAAAGGCCAAAATGGTCACTCAACTATTACTAAATCCGCCTTTTGGTCAATCCACTATTAAATTGGCCAAAACGGTCATCCAACTCTATAAACGTATGACTTTTGGTCATTCCGTCCATTGAGTCCGTTTGTGCAGACGAAAATCGCTTTTTTCAGGGGTAAAATAGTCCGCACAGCATAAATATCGAGGATAAAATTGTAAAACTCCAACCCTCTTCTACTATCCTCCATAGATGCAAAACTCTCTGCAACTCCAACTGCATATGTTCATCATTACCTTCAGACAAAAATCATCTAACATACTTTACATATCCATTAAGATTTTAGTGTTCACCATTTATGCTTTTACAAAAGACAAAGATCTAAGAAATAATGCTTTGCAAATGACAAAGTCTAAAAACCTATATATTGGCCTCAAATTAAATATTTCATCCATCATATTGTATTTATTAAATCATCCAGCTGAAATTTTGTTTTCTAATCGTCCTGCTGGCAGACATACCAATACAATGCCTGTTAACATTTTATCCTTTGCCCATTCACTCTTTACCAACCATGTACTCTTCGCCAATTGCCTCCACCGGAATCAAAATAGAAACCATCTTGATGTACATGATAAGTACATAAATCTCGATTTCTAGCGGCTGGACAATGATTAAGTCGTGGCCTCCCTCTTCAAGAGCTATTCCTCTCAGTTGGCCACTTTCTCTAAATCATCTCTGTCAGACTATACACTTCTGCAAATCAAGATGCCACTCCACAAGACTTTCATGATCAAGAAGAAGATGACAGCGAAGCAGAGCCTGAACGGATCCGGACGCGCACATACAATACCATCTATTACAGCACCAAGCGTCACCACTAGCGTCACCAATTTATTACACCTCTCTTTTTTCCCCCTTCTCTTCACCCCTTCCTATTACAACTTTCACAAATCTTCAATACCAAATTTCGGAACATATGTAAAGAGTTGATGTTATTTAGATTCATTAAGAGAGACCCAGTGACTTCTAATTTTGATATGGGTCACGAGTTTTATCTGGGTTTAGTTGTTAAAAAAAAGGAGAGAATAATGGTGGAATTTGTTAGAGTAGATGTTGAAATTTGCACAGTAGAAGTCACTGTGAGGGTCGTCATAGTTTTGAATTTGAGGAGGTTGAAGAAGACGACGTTGAGATTGCTTTGAATTCGATGAGGTTGAAGAAGATGAAGTTGAGATTGAAGAAGATGAAGATTATGTTGTGGATGACGAGGACAATGAATTAACTCTCTTGAAAGTTTGTTTTGACATTTTTACCCCTGAAAATAGTAATTTCCGTCTGCACAAACGGACTCAATGGACGGAATGACTAAAAGTCATACGGTTAGAGAGTTTTAGACCTTTTTGGCCAACTTAATAGTTGAGTGACCAAAAGGCCGATTTGGTAATAGTTGAGTGACCATTTTGGCCTTTTGCTCTAACTTATACTTAGCTACATGCCTTAGCCAACGGGGTATGGTGCTAAGCTAATGTTACTAAGGCAAAACACAAGTTAAGTTATACCAAGTTTACTCTAACTTTAACCTTTACCTCTCCAAGGGTGCTCAACTTCACCAAATCTCACCACCATGCCACTTTTCACATTTGTCTCAATTAGCATTCTTGGTCAACCCTACAATTTAGGGTTTATCCTTTCATTGACTTGTTGACTGTTCTTTGACTTATTGACTTTTTGCCAAAATTGCCTCTAAATAAGCCTTTTTTTATCACTTTAAACTCTCCATTTTGTAAAACCTACAAAACAAGCAACAAGGTACTTAAGTACCTAATTAACACTCAAAAACAAAGCAAAAACCTTAAAAAATAGAGATTAGAGGTAGTCTAAGATGGACTCTACAATGTGTGCATTGCGTTGCTCATTAGTGTGCCAAAAAATTTTATTAGAAAACATGAAGATGAATTGCTTCTTGTGATTTTTAACTAGGATAAAGGGGTGTGTTGTATTATTTGAAACAATGATTGGTTTGTGGTAAGATGGTGGGGCTCAAATTCATGTTTTTTTTGTTGTTTACTTAGTTAAAGACACAAATCATTATTTTGACTCAATTGTTTTCGGTTTTAGAGTCTTTTAAAAAGTGTTTTTGTTTTATTTTGGGTTAACCATACTTGTGGCAGGCATGGTCCAGTTGTGGGAGAGTTGATAATGCTAATATTTTATGGTGATAATTTGGCTTTAATTTATGGATTTTTTTTAGCATTAATTGTTTGAAATTGCAGGTTTTTAATGATTTGTTGAATGGGGGAAAATGTAGACAAGAAGTGGAGATTATACAAAGTTTGTTCTACAAATAAGGGTGGAGCGAGAATCGTAGAACAAGTCATCAAATAACAATATCAAGTTTTCTATTTTCAATGTAGAGTTTGGATAGATTTCTGATTAGAGATTTATTTGAAGATAGTTGGAATTTGTTGAGATTTTATTTTGTAAATATTTGAAAGATTTTATCCATGTGATTTCTTCTTGATTATAAGAAGCAGTTTTTTGTGAAACTCTTTAAATGGCTACAATTCATAAGGGGAGTAGTCTGTTATTTTCATAATTATTTTCCACAGTTTTGTTTATTTTAGGCAGTTAATTATTTAGTCTTAGTGCTAGTTCAGTATTCAATTTCTTAATAAAAGTAAGTTCTTAGGTCAGAATTTTAGTAGTTGAATTAGATTAGAATTCTTCGTTGCATTTAGTTTGACATATTGATCAATTCATTAATCAACAAGTATTATTTCATTAGTTTTGGATAATCTTGCAATTCGGTTGCTTATTACATCAAATATTGTAATTTTTTAGTCATTTTATAAATCAACTTCAACAATCATTATCTTGTTGGGTTTATTCTTTATTCTCGTTTCAATTGTCCATTAAATTGGTGAGGTACGTTCTATTCCTATTTAATTCTGAATGGATATTTCTTTAATTTCTTTGTTTTAATTTTAATTTTATTTTCTTTCTAAATTATTTATTTTGAATAAGTTTTGATGAAACATTAATTAAATCATGGAGAGATCTACTTAAAATAAATGAACTGATAAAGCAAGTTTTATTTTATGCTCAATGATAGAAAATTTAGGATCATTCTTTGATTATTAAATATATATACGCAATGTTTAATTAATTGTAGATGAATCTAACACCAATTAAGATAGTGAATCCGTAATTATTCATGAAGTTTAAAGAAGTGGTGAAGTTGTCATTCATTAATAATGGGTATAAGAAGCATATGTGGGCATATGAGTTCATATTGGCATATCAAAATTAGGTTTCACTAAATTTTAATGCAATTAATAAATTAAATCTAATGAAAATTCTCTTATGTTATTTATTAATTAAAAAGTAATTAATAAGGGTTATTTTAATTACTAATAATTAAGGAGAAATTAGGCTATGTCGGTAGGTTCTGATAACTATAAATTGCTAATTTTTTTAAACAAGTTTAATATTTGTAAAAATGATCTTGAAAATAATTAAGGTGGATTCATTACTTGTTTTATTTTATTTACTTTGAATTAAAATTATTTCTTAATTTTATTGTGACCACATTTGTGAGGAAAAAGTACTTTCGTTCCCTTGGGAGACAACCTTACTCATCACTATACGAGAATTAATTCTAGTAAGAGTAGCTTATAATTTTGGTGGTGTAATGATACAAAAACACATATTTAGCTTTCTGCACAAAAAAACATTACAAAAAAACGAAAAGAAAAAGCAAGTATCAAGCTTCGTTATGTGGCCGCTTCATTTTGTCTTTATCAATAGGGCAGCCGCATAAGGCAACTGTTACTTGTACTTCTTCATGTGGCTACCTCTTGCATTTTTCCTCAACCCTCATGCTTCATGCGTAAGTGGTGCATGAATTTTGGTTCAAGGTGTGTGCAATAGAGTGTTCGCAATGTTAGTAGTGAATGGTGTGCATGAGTGGTGAATGCAAGTGTGCAATTGTTGGATACATGTGTGTAGCAAGCAAAGAAATGTGCAATGTGGTATGAGCTTATGCTAGTTTGGTGTGTGCAAGCAAGGAGTGCAAAGCTTCCAAGAGTGCAAGATAGTGTATACAAGGTTGTGCTGGTGAGATATATGTCTACAAAATCATGCATGTGCACGTGGTTGGTGCTTGTAGATGGTGCAAGTAGTGTTCTTCCCTCACGCATATGCACACAGGTGTGTAGCCCTTTGTGGTGTGTGCAAGGCTCCATTGTTATATGCACATTATAGCTTATTTAGCACTCAATTTGGATCTTTTTCTTCCAATTAAGCTCTCGAAATTGTAACCCTAAAAATTGTACAAATTAATACATAAGCACTACGAATTGCATGAAAATCAAATCAAAGGTAAGTGAAATGATATATATGACTTAGTATAAGACTAACTCATCAATCAGCAAGTTGAAGATTAATCATGATAGGTATAATTCTTTCTTTTAGCCCAACACTCAAAGAAGTGGGGAGGAGCATTAAGTTAATGTCACTCCCAAAACACATAAGGCCATAAGCAAATACTTTGTACCGATCAAACATGGGATAGTAAAGCTGCCCAGATCTTTCAACTTTTTAGGGACCTCTTTTTGGATCAAACAACTACAATTCTTTGTCAAAGAAATCACCTCTTCACATTGAAGTTTTTCCTTGCCAGTAATGAGCTTTCTAAAGAATTTGAAATACTTGGAAATATTACTCAAGAGCTGAACAAGAGGGACATTCATACTAAAATTTTCAAGTATTTTTACCCATCAAGTAAATTGTGCATCATACTTAGTTCTTTTCACATGGCTAGAAGAACATGAAGGAAGTTGTAGATCACTCTCGATTCCACGAGAGTTGGGACTTCCTTCATAATATCCATCATTTCGAGTTTAAACCACAACTCTTCTTCTTTAATTACCACTTCTTTCATGTCGTCTTGACTATTGCTTTTCCTTTTTCTCTCACTTGTGGTATCAACTTTTCTTCTGCTTCTTAAGTAGATGGCATTGCATTGATCATCACTCTCTTGAGTGGAGAAGTCATTTGTGTCGATTCCCTAAGGTCCACTATGGATAACTTGAGCTAGTTTCCTCATTTGATCTTGCATACTTTTCACCAAATCCTCAAGGTTTTTTATGCTTATCTCATTTTGGTTTAACCTTTGCTCCATCACCTTCATGTTTTTGACAACTCTATCCATTATGTTACATAACCTGTCCTCATTATATGCTTCTTCTCTTCTTGCTTCAAGGGTTGAACTCCTTCTTGAGTTTGTCTCTCAAAGTTGCTCTCAAAGTGCTTAGGATACCTTGAGTTCAATTGTGCCCCATGAGGTGAAATAGCATCTAGTTGCTCCTTGTTACATCTTCTTTGGACAGTTTTTAGTATTATGCCAAAATATTTCTACTTTAACCACGCGTGTCAAGAGCTCTTCAACTACTTGTATGGACATGGACATTAAAGAGCCCTCCACACTTATTCTTACCTCCCTCATAGTCTCATAAGTCAAACCTTTGAAAAATACTTGAAGGTCTTTTCCATTGTCGAATCTATGGTTTGGGCATCTTCTCAACCTATCTCTAAACCACTCACAAGCTTCACTAAAAGATTCTCCTTCATCTTGACAAAACATGAAGATTTTCATCCTCAACTTCTCAACCTTAATAGGGGGAAAAAATTTTCATAATAAACCGCCTTCTTAGCTCCTCAAATGACACCAGAGAAGAGCCTATCAAAGTATTATACCATTTCTTTCTTTCCCTTCTAAAGAAAACAGAAAAGAATTTTTCTCACCGCATCCTAAGAAACACCTTGTAGCCTAAATGTGTTACATATTTGGAGAAAATTCCTAATATGGTTATAAGGATCTTCATGCTCCAAACCTCAAAATGCAACCTTTTCTTGAATTAAACATATGAGTTTGGGTAGAATGAGAAACATTTCAACATCAAGTTCGCACAAGTTATTATGATCTACGAAACAAAGACTCAAATAGCTCTCCAAACCTTCTTGAACATTGTTCCTCACAGGTAGTCATCTTTTCTAGGACTTAGCCTTGGCACAAAAAGGAATTCTCATGTGGCTCCAAATCAACCTATAATAGACACAAAATACCAAACAAGTAAAATGCACTAAATGTAAAATAGCAAGTAAAACACCAAAACTAGATAATCACAAAATTCAAGCACCAAAAAATGAAAAAAAAAACCATACACAAATGCAAAAAGCAATGAAAATATGTACACTAACAACTTCAAATACCAAACACTATTCTTAACACAAGTAGCCCCTCCTCTATAATGACCCCATTTTGTTGAGAGCCTATTTGCATCACCTCCACAAACAATTTGCTAACTCTAATTTTGTAACACTTGGAAGCAAGGTGTCGAATCCACATAGAGAGGGGGTTAGTGTATAGTATATAGATTAGCTAAATATGCAACTAAATGTGAAATAAAAGAAAAGTGCCATGAAACTAAACTATACTAAAACAAGGTAAAATGACCTAGGACCCAATTAGAAATAGCTAATAATAATACACCTTTTAGTATGTCTTCTTGGTGTTTTCATTATTAATAGAGAAATCTTGTGAACTTTTAACTTCTAAGAGGTGGATTTGTATGCAAAACTTGGATCTTTGGGCATGAATGTTTTTTTGAAAGGCTTCCTCTCTTGTTAAACAAATTACGTAGCTTCTTTCCTTCATATTTTCTTGTGTTTTCCTTACTTAATATGATTATTATGATACTTTGTGAAGCCATGAGAGGCTAATTTGTGTAGTATCTTTAGCGTTAGGCTATAGGTTCTTGATAATTTTTTTGTATGGTGATGAAATTTTATAGCCTTGATTATATGTTTCATATGCTTGATTTTGAGGTCAAACTCCTTGTGCAATAACATTGACATATTTGTGTGATTTGGGTTACTTTGGGAGTAGAATGTTAGTCTATTTGCATGTTGTGATAGAGGGACTCCTTTGTCCATGTGGATGTTGACTGATACTATTTCATGATAGGGGGATTGGCTTGGTAAGTTGTGAATTTTGAATAACATAAAATCGATTGGTTAGTTTGATTGATTAAATTGTGGTTGAGTTTGGTCCAATAATAGTCTTAGACATCAAATTTCTATGAGGTAATATTAAACCACATTAATCAAACAATCACATGAATCACCAATACTACAAAGGATTGAGAAACTTAAATTTATATTCCAAATATACTATTATTTACTTGATTTCTTCTCCATAATCTATAGTAGAGTACTAGGTCATTTTACCTTATTTAGTATAGGTTTAGTTTCATTTCACTTTTCTTTTATTTTCACTTTTAGTTGCATATTTTGCTACTCTATATACTAGACACTAATCCTTAACCTGACTCTTCTCTTCGTGGATTCGACCCCTTACTTCCTAGTACTACATAATTAGAATTAGGGAATTGTTTGTTGAGGTGATATGACTTTATATCATGAATACTCACTCGGTCACACCATAGGAAAATTTATACAGTGCGACTACACAAGAAGTCACACCATGTTGAGATACAAGAGGCAACACTTAGCACCACCGATGATCTTTCAAGTTCCATTCTTTCTTCTATTTTACTTATTCTTGCATAACACAAATACCTTCCCACACACATTCATCACACTCATTAGACATCACTCTATCCATCATAAGCTACCACTCACTGGAATCCATCAAGTCATAAATTATTAGCTTTTTAGTTTGTAATACTCTTCCATTTTCTTTTTAAGGGAAATACCATCTTGAGCCAAAATATTCTAATCAATAGTGAATGGTTGGTTGTTTGTGGATTCATTTTTTCACTTGTGTAAAAATCATTACTAGAATAAATTGCACGTCATGTATTTATTCAATATATCTTTTGATTAATGCAATATTGGGATGCCTTTGCTTGCATTGCATTTACTTTATGAATTGTGTACTAATGAGTGAGAACTTTTACATGCCAATGTGTGAGATGAGATGTTCTTAGTACAATGTTTATGTGCATGTTCTATGCTTTAAAATATTAAAGTGCATTTCTTCTTGAATTCTTTATAGCTATGAAGTTTTTTTTTCTATTTTTCAATTATTAGTCTCTTGTATTGTATTCAACCATAGGAGGAAATTTCAGTAAGGGTTGAGGTAGAAGCAAGCCCAATCAGCATAGCAAACAATCCAAACCTAAGAGGAGTCATCTTAACTATTTTTTTTACTTATATTGGGGACAATATAAGGTTTTACGTTGGGAGGGAGGGCGTATGTTTGCTTGAGTTGATTTAAGAATGATTATCATCTTGGTTGGATAGTAATGATTGAAAGTGCTAGTGCAATACATGTTAGTTTTAGTTTTTTTACTTAATTTTATTTTTACCTTATTGTGCTAATGAATCAATATTGCATGTTTACCCCGTATATTATGTTTTTTTTGGTTTTGTGAAATTTTTCAATACTTTTTTGTGATTATATATGTTAAAAGTGTTTCTTGTAAATAAGTTTTATTTTTGAAACAAACTGCAAAGTTGAAAACTTTGTTAGAGAATATAACTATCCATAGAAAGTAAACTAGTGTAGAAAATGGATTTTTGTGTGATATATAACACAATTTTTATGGAATAAAACTTAGTGGTTGGGGAGAAATTAATGTTAAGCGATAGAACTTGAAGCATAGGCAAAAAAAAAGTTCAATACATTTGTCTTTAAACACAAGTGGAGAAACATATAGGATAGGTTAGGTCATGAATGAAAGTGAGAACTAGGGATGTCTTTTTAAAAATCAATAAAACTTACCTTTGACCTAGTGATCTTGTGAAAGCATGTAGGTGAACACATGCATTAGAGGATATGAATTGAACTATAGCTTAGCTTTAATTGTCTTATTTCTACACATTGCCAATCCGCTATGAGATTGCCTATTGAACTTGAAGGAAACTTTGAAAATAATGGAACTCGTATGATTGGGAATAGGTATAAAAAATCATAAAATCATTGACACGTGCTTCATTTGTTGAATTTTTGCCCAATCCTCTATGAGACGGCCTCTAGAGTGAAAAGAACATTCCAATATGGAATCATATGATTTGGGTAGAAGTATAAAGAGCAAAAAAAATCCAAGGCCCTCAAGTTCTAATGTTGCTGGTTAAGGAAATAAAGCTCATTGATCCTTGTAACAGTGTATTATATGTATACTAGTGGACATGTAGAATATTGGTCAAAAGAAAATGTAGTTTTAAAAAAAACTAAAAACCATTCCTTCCTTATTATTGCTTGGATAATGGCATAGACCTTGACTATTTGGAACCCATTGAACACCAAACACACCAATGTGTTGAGATATTAAATGAGTACTACTTAATTAAATAACTATCATGAAGCGTTGAAGCATCTCTTTACCACCAAAGTGATGCAAGTTTTAGAAATGGATACACACAAACCCATTGATCACATGAACACACTTGAAATTGATGGGATTGTATCTTTACAAGTGATAAAAAATTTGATGTGTTATGCGATATGTTAAGTTTTATTATTGTTTTTATTGCTCGAGAATGAGCAATGCTTTAAGTGTGGGGGTAATAAGTGCATAAAAATAGTTATTTTTGTGCCCTCATTTCCAGAAGTTTATGCTTGTCTTTAAGCCTTTTGTTGTCTTTTATGTGTTGTTGGTGTGTATTTGTAAGGCTTGGAACATAAAGAATTTAAAATGAACAAAATTCATGTTAGAGGTGAAAAAAAAGAGGCAAGAAGAATACAAAAACTCTCAACTTAGATGAACAGGGACAAGAAGGTACGAAAGAAGCAAAATAGGAAGACAAGGCAATTTTGGGCTGGTTACAAGCTAAATTTCAAATGATTTTTATCTTTACCTCTACTCAACAAAATAAGAAAATTTTGGATGCATTGGAAAGCCCTCTGAGAGTACTAAAAGTTTTATATTTAGAGTTTATCCAAAAATCAGTTGGCGTCATGTTTCAATTTGAGTATAAAGTGAACATATGATAGTGAATATTAGAAAATCAGAAATCACTAACATAGTTTGGGAAAATAAGTATAAATCGAGTTGCATAACTTCAGATTTGATGATTTTTATCACATTGTAAAACCAAGAGGGAGAGGAACAACTCTTATAAAAACCACAATGCAGTTCTATCGAGAACACCTTCAAAAGTGTAGAGAATTTGTACTACATATAGTGTTCTGATTACAAAGCTTTTGCCAAAGTAAAAAATGGCTTGGCATGACTAACAACTAAATCACACCGTAAAAATTCTCCATAAACTAACTGGCACCTAAGTCCTGATGTGCAACCCACCAAGTCCACTAGTACTTTTCTTGTTAATTATGTTTTGACACCTACTTTTCAATAAATGGGGTATCACTTGTAATTATTGATTTTTAACCATTTCACTTAGTATTTAAGGCCTTTTAAAAGCTTGATGTTATTGTGGTGAGGGCAGGACTTTGATGTTGTTATGGCAAAAATTGAAGTACATGAGGGCTGTCTTGATTTATTGGAACAAAACAGTAGTAGGGGATCTGTTTCAGAGAATAAAAATTACAGAAGAGAAAGTTTAGAATATTGAAATACGGGTACAAATGGATGCTTTAGAGGCTGTTTGGATTGAGTAAAATAATGCTCAAGTGAAACTCAAAAAATGCTTAGCTGATGAGGAAATGTTTTGGAGACAAAAGCTCACTTAAAATGGGAAAAGAAAGAGGGTAGAAATACACTATTTTTTCATAATTATGTAAAGGGAAGAAGATCTTCAAATACAATATGTTGAGTAAGGGGTATAGATAGTCTATGGTTAGAGGACCCGAACACGATTTTCAATGAAATTAAAAGATACTATGAAGATCAATTTTTGGAGTCGAATGGCGTCATAGATTTGGAGGCTTTGAACCATATTCCGCACATATTGACTGGGGAGAAAAATAATAGTTTAATTACTTGGCCAACAAAGGAAGAGGTGAGTCAAGTTGTGAAAAATCTTGATGTGATAGTGCCCCAGTCCAGATGGATTTACAAGTTGTTTCTTCACTTTGGCTTGAGAAATCATTGGAGATGACATCTTCAAAGAAGTGCTTGAATTTTTTGTTGGGGTATCGATGCCTAGGCTTTCACAATAACTTAGTTAGTGCTTATTCCTAAAAAAAAGAATTGTGAGAGCATGATAGATTACAATATGAGGTATGATCTTCATGAGGGGAACCGATTAGTTTGTGTATGGTATTGAATAAAATCATCACAAAACTTCTTTCTAATTGTTTGACAGTTATTCTCCCAAGACTTATATCCGATCAGTAGAATAGATTTGTCAGGGGTCAGAAAAAAACAAATAATATGTTGTTGGCTCAAGATATTGTCCAATTCATGGGTGGTAGATGCATAAGCATAATGTTATCATCTAACTTGATGTGGAAAAAGCCTATGATCGGGTCTTAGAATTTCCTAATGCAGGTTCTCAGGAAATTTGGATTCAGGAAAACATGGATAGACATGATATGGCGATGTGTGTCCAATTGTTAGTTTTCTGTTGTTCTCAATGGTCAGTCTTATTGATTTTGCCACTCTACTAGGGGTCTATGACAAGGGGACCCATTGTCTCTGCTATTCATTTTATTTGCTGAGGTTTTATCTAGGAAACTCAATGACTTGGTTGGATCAAGACATTTCAAAACTTTTATGGTGGATAGAGGTGCTCCATTGGTCTCTCATTTGGCATATATAGACAATGTGCTTATTTTTTCTAATGCTAAACAACAGTCTATGGGATATGGTTTACGTGTTTTGGAGAACTATCAAAGAGTCTCTAGTCAACAAGTTAATATAGGGAAATTGAATTATTTTGTGCATCCAAAAGCCCATGCTGGTATTCATGATATCAGTACTCGGCACGCACATTTTTCACATACATAGTTTCCTTTCATTTATCTAGGGTGTCCGATTATTGTGGGGTAATCACGGTATTTATATTTTGCAGATATGTCGGGAAAAATTCAACAAAAAGTTATGAGTTTTCAGTAGAGGTTATTGGCTTTTGGTGTAGAATAATACTTATTAAAAATGTTTTATCCTCTATAGTGGTTCACTTATTGGCAGTATTAAGTCCTCCCAAACGAGTGTTACACTTGGCACACATGTTATTTGCCTGATTCCTATGAAGATGTAGATGTGAGATGGGAGGCACCGCATTGGTTGAATTGGCAGAGATTATGTTTTTCTCTAAATGAATGAGGTGTTAGATTTTGAGACCTAAAGGATATGGTCTTGGCATTTTCAGCCAAATTGTGGTGGAAATTTCATGCGGGAACTTCATTATGGGCTCAGTTCATGTTTAGCAAATATTGCAGATTATTGCACCCCATGGCGGTACTTTCTTGTCAGCATGGATCAAGTACCTGGAAACGAATGTTACACGCCCGACACTTCGTAGATGATCAGATAGGGTGGATTATGGGTGAGGGTTTGATGAGTATATTATTTGACAATTGACTAGGTGTTGGTTTACTATTTGATTGGGTAATTGATGATGGATTGGTTGGTGGCTTCATTTCTGCAGCAGAACACTTGGGACATTGAGGTGACAGCGAGGTTTTTCCCATCTAAAATTATTCAACAAATATTGGCATGTCCTATCCCGTTATTAGGTGTGCAAGATACTATAGTCTGGTTACCTCTAAGTTATAGGAAGTTTACATTAGGCTCAACATGTGAATTGTTGTGAGTAAGGAAGGCTATCAATCTATATGTTCTGAAATGGTGGGATACTTGTATTCCAATGCAATTATCCTTTTTTTTGTTATAGTTGTCACTTGGTCGGTTGTCTTTGGAGGAGTGGTTATTGAAAATTAGGATGTTGGGTCCTTTCTCCTGTCATGGTTATGAGTTCTCTTTCCAAGAGTCCATCTCTCATGTTTTTTATGATTGGCTTTTTGCTTTTACGGTTTGGTTATGGTTTGATAATGCTTGTGGGGTTAGGCACCAAGATTCAGGTTGCCGTGGTTGATGGTATTGTACAAGAACCCCTATTTTTTATTTATATGTTGTGTGGTGCCGTTGGTGATATGTTTGCATTTGTGAAAGCATTGCAACAGAGCATTTTTTGAGAATCAAATATTGGATATTGCCATGGTTGAAGTTAGGATCCTCGTTGATGTCTATATTTATGTGATTGCCATATTTCCTAGACATGGTTTTGGTTTATGAGACTAGGGACATATTATCAGTACAGCTCAGGATTGGTCTGTGACTATTGGAATCCGTCAGGTGATTTGAAATTCACCTATCCTTAAAATGAATATCGGTGGACATACTTGCAATTTCATTGGGATATGTGGTGGAGGGGTTATTGTGCGAGATTGTGATGGTAGGATGGTTTTGCCTATTTCCATGGGTTTTCTAGCGGTACATTGTTAGAGGTGAAGGCCAGGGCTACCCATAATGGATTACGACTTTGTGCTCAGGTCGATAACATGATTGAGGTACAGTTTACGTCATTGGGGCTTGTTAGGGACCTTTAAGGACATAGTTCTTTGCCATGGGTTTTGAGATCCATTATTGACAGGTTACGTGATTTCACTTGTGTAATTAGTATCCAACATGTGGTCAAGAAGGAGAATATGCCAACAATTCTTTTGGCAATTAAGGGTTGTGAGTCTCAAGTGCATCATACATATTAAACTATATTGGACCTTCCTCAAAGGGTGAGAGGGGCTCTGAATTTGGATACGGTGGCTTTATCGACTTTTCGTTCAGTTATTAGGTCATAGGCTATTTGTACAAGAGTGATGAGGTGAATTTATTCACCTTTTATGTAGTGTTTATACTTAATTCTTTGGACATTCTAGTTCGTTTTTATTCGTTTCAGTGTTTTAATTGTAGGTTTGTTGACCATGATGTATTATTAGAAGAGGGAAATCATACGGGAGTCAAATCGGATGCAAAGTGGAGGAAAAATGGAAGAAAGATCGCGAAATCATTGAAGAGAAACCATCACGTCGCGCGATGTACACCCTTCACATCGCGACGTCAAAAATGTGATTTTTGGTTGAATTTTTGGAGTAATTTTATGAAATTTCCAGAGAGTTACGTCGCGCGACGTCGGGACCCCTTTCACGTCGCGATGTGCGTCGGCGTGGCGATGTCAGACCCGAGACTTCGCGACATGCGTGGACGTTTTGACTCGCGATCAGGGACGTCGCAACGTCTGGAAAAAGTGCAGATTTACGACTTAATTTTGGAAATTTGCAATTTTGGGCCACTTTAAGACTTCTTATCTGACATGTTTTTCATGAAGGACTTATTTGCTAATATTTGCATAGAATAACTATAAATAGGGATAGGGTTACAACTTTAATGGGTGTGACCACTTTGAGAGATTAAGCAAGGGTTTATGAACAAATTCCCGGGATTATGAACAAGGGTTTTTGTGTTTAATTTACATGCTATGTTCTATCCTATGGTCTTAGTAGAATAAGTTTTGCTGTGTTCTTCATAATTATGCATGATTTGGCCAGATTATGTATGATGAATATTTTCTTAAAGTGCAGTAAATTACTTAGAGATAACTTGCTTTAATCTTACCTTTAGCCAAATAGGAGGATTAGAGTGGGTTGTTTGAGATCTATTGTGGGTTGGTTGTGAATTTGTTAGATTGATTTACCTTAATTGTTACCTTTAGCCTAATAGGAGGAATTAAGAGGATTAGTTTAACATTAGCGTGACTGGTTCGGGCGTTGCCTCTGCCACAAAGGAGCGGTTGAAGTTGAGGGTTTGGTTGAGTTGGTTAGTGCATTAGATTCCAGATTAATCAAGGAAGTAAACTTTGCCTTTCGCCATATAGGAGAGTTTATTGAATTAGTTAATATCTAAGTAGGTAAGTGCTTAAATCATTCATTGCCTTTAGCCTAATAGGAGGGCATGAGTTATAGTATTTACTCTTGTTTTGCATGACTATAGATAGGATGTATGTGTGCATTTTTTATGTAACCCTAAAATATAATCTCGGGAGTACACTTACTTAACTCGAATTTTAATCAAATCACCGACTTTGTTTTAGTTATTTGTTATTTGGTTTCTTATTATTTCGTTGATAAACATTGAAAAACCAAAAATATTTTCTTAAAGTTTCAACACAGTCCTTTCCTCGTGGGAACGAATGTTTAACATTATTTTTGAGTAGGGGTAAATAGCAACCACGATCACATTTTATTACACACATATTTGCCTCCATCAAATTTTGGCGCCATTGCCGGGGAGAGCAGTCGTGTTGAAATTTTATTTTATTTTGTTAGTTTTAGTTTTAATTTTCTTTCGAATTATTTAGTACTGTTGCTATTCTTCTTTGCATGCCCAGCACAAGATCTCTTGGACTAGCGAAATATCAGTACGACCCGGAACTTGCACGGACTTTGCGTGTTAAGAAAAAGTTAGAATTTGAAGTAGTCGATGCACATGGTAATCAGCCCAATATGGTTGTACCTCCAGCAGTGGTTGTTTCTCCAGTCAGAGACCCTCCAGTTATTCCACAAGCACAACCAGTGGTACTGCGGCGTCGGTATGGTGATAATTATGAGCCTCGAATGGATAACTTGGATTCGCCTTTTATTGACACTGGAGAGCACTTTCAAATCCCGCCGGCTTTCATAAATTTGATTCAAAATGGCTAGGTTTTCCATGGATTGAGTACTGAGGATCCAGATGCACATTTAAGGACATTCCTTAACGTGTGTAACACGAGCAATATTCCACATATCCCACATGATGTTTTAAAGAAAATGTTTTTTCCTTTTTCTCTTCAAGGAGCAGCTGAGAGATGGTATGACTCTATTAATGGGGCAAAAATTGAAACTTTTGATGAGGTTGCAAAGAGGTTCATGACTAAATACTTTCCACCATCCCGAATAGACAAGATCCCGATGAATTTCATGCAGTTTCGTCAAGGAGAAAATGTGTCATTCACTGAAGCATGGGATAGATTTCGGGAGCTTTTTAATAAATGCCCAAACAGTGGGTTGGAGCCGGGAAGAGAGCTAAATTTCTTTTGCAATGGACTCAATTTCAATACTATGCATTTGGTAAATCTTTCAGCTGGAGGAAATTTGCGTGATAAATAACCAGAAGAAGTTGAATAGATTTTTGAGAGTATAGTAAGTAATTAGCTAATGTTGCCCACTGTAAGAAGTACCCATGGGAAACGGCAAATTGGCATGTTAGAGTTGGATAAAACAGCCAACTTGGAAGCACAAATGACAGCCATGCAGAGCCAACTTGCTAGTATTCATGCATCATTGACAAACAAAATCACTCTATCTTGTGCATTATGCTAAGGAGCGCATCATATGGTTGAATGTCCTCAAGTCACTAATAAACCAGTGTAATACGTCAACTCCAACCGGAATACTAATTCAAATCAATGGAAGCCATCCGGTGGGAACCAGTGGTATTAAGGAGAACAAATTCGCCCACAGTATAATGCATCAAAACCAACCTATCCGCCTGGCTTTGGAAACCAACAAAACACCCAGAGTGGTACTTCACAAGCAACAATAGATGATGTTATAACTGTGTTGGGGGCGAAGATGGAAAAGCTTTTTGGAGAATGTCAACGGCAACAAGACAGTACTAACAAAACACTGGAGATTTTTGGAGGAATGTTCAGGGAACATAAAGCAATCATTAAGAATATTTGAGACTCAAATTGGCCAACTCGCAAATGAAGTGCATAATAGACCCGCGGGAACTTTGCCGAGTGACACTTTTCCTAATCCAAAGGGAAAAGAGCAATGCAATGCTGTTACACTTCGAAGTTGTAAGGAATTGCAATCTCCAATTATTAATAAAGCAGGCTTCCCAAATGATGATCAAGATGCTGTTAAGGTTCAAATTGTGATGGAAGAGCTTCCAAAGCAAGCCGAACATAAGGAAGGTAGTGCAAGTAAAGGGAGAAAGAAAAATCCTCCAAGTGCCTTTAATTTTCTAGAATGTGCTCCACCACCACCCTTCCCTCAAAGGATTCAGCCATCAAAGGAGAATATTTTGTTTAGCAAATTTGCTGAGATGATTAAGCAGCTACATGTGGAAATTCCTTTGTTGGATTTGGTGAAGACAGTACCTACTTATACAAAATTCTTGAAAGATCTAATTTCAAATAAGGAGAAGATTTTGCAATGTGAGGAGGTAATCCAATTGAATGAGGTGGGGCAATGCTTAATGAAGAAAAATCTTCCCCCTAAGCTTAAAGATCCAGGAAATTGCACAATCCCTGTAGAATTGGCTCAAGATATTTTGCTAAGGCATTATGTGATTTGGGGGCTGGTATTAACTTGATGCCTTATTCTATAGCTATCAGTGTGGGCATGGGTGAGCAAATCAAACCGGTGGCTATAACACTTTAATTGGCTGATAGATCCATCATCATTCCTATGGGTATTATCGAGAATATTTTGGTAGCAGTTGATAAGTTCACAATTCCGTTGGACATTATTATCTTGGACATGGAGGAGGATGAGGAGGTTCCTCTCATATTTGGAAGACCATTCTTGGCAACTGGAGATGCTTTAATTGACGTACGCAGTATGACAATCACTTTTCATGTCAATGGCGAAGAGGTAACATTTAATGTTAATTACGCTATGAAGCATCTGAGGGAGAGTAATACTTGTTTTTTCATGAATGTGGTTGAAACTTCAGTTATCACATGCAATCCCATGAATACATGTCGTAATAATCCTAATGATTCTTTAATGTATATATCTAATTCTGAGTTGCTTAAAATTGATGAGAACATAGCATTAGAGTTGCAAAATATGGTTGAATGTGTTTTCATTGATTCATCCATCTTTGAAATTACTGATGATTGATGATTCCATTGAGGCCATGGATGCAAAGCTTTTGGTGGATTCTTGTAGTTTAAACAGGGTTGAAGGAGAATGCCACAATAATCAGGAGGAGGATGAACCATGGCAAAACCCAAATTCAATATTGGAAGAAGAGAAGGAGGATCCCATCGTAAAGGAGCTGAAAATGGATTATGGGAAGGCAGCTGAGAAAGGGTCATTAGATGTTAATGATTTGGATGAGTTTCGATTTGATGCATATCAAAATGCATCTCTCTATAAAAAGAGAATTAAGAAATGGCATGATAAACGCATCCTACGTAACAAGTTCTAGCCCGGGCAGCTGGTTCTCCTTTATAATTCTAAGTTGAGACTTTTCCCAGGAAAGTTTAAGCCAAGATGGTACGGTCCATATAGGGTGAAGAAAGTTTTTCCCTATGGCACAGTGGAGTTTCTAGATGAGAAGAAGGGAAATTCTTTTATCGTCAATGGGTATAGGTTGAAGATTTATTTTCCTAAAGGCAAAAAGGCTTTCCGAAAAATTGAAAAGGTGACTCTTGAAGAGTCACCGAGGGAAGAATAAAGTAACAGGCATCGAGCTTTTGATGATAAATAAAGCGCTTCTAGGGAGGCAACCCAAGCCATAATTTAAATTTTTAAGTTTAATTTAAGTTTATTTAGAAGCTAGGCTAAAAATTCCTTTAACTAATAGTCTTTTTGGTGCAAATATTTTGTTTTGTAGGTTGGAGAAAGGATTAAGGGAGAGTAGGCGGATCAAATTGACAAAAACGTGGAGAAAATCACCAACGTCTCGACGTCGCGACGTCCAGCAATGTTGAAATATTGGTTCAGAATTCTCCCACGTCACGAGGTGCACGATCGAACGTCGCAACGTCCAGGTTTGTTTAATAAAAAAAATTAGGGTTCATCCACGTCGCGACGTCCTTATATATACGTCGGGTAAGTTTTGGGTTAAAATGAAGAACATATTTACTTTTTCTTATCGAACACTTGAAAAAACCAAAAAGCCTCTCTACTCCATTTTTCTTTCTCAAGTTTTTTCTGAAATTTCACTCCACATTAGTGTTATAGGCTGATTAAGGATCAAATTAACATTCAAAACACACATATTCACCAATTAAAATTCCAAAATTCGTCAGATTTTGAAAAAAAATTTCAAAACCCACAAATTAAAAAATACGAATTTCTAGTGAAATTCGTTAGAATTAGAGGCTTCCAAAGTGTTCTAGGATACATTGGGAAGGTGTAGAGGGTTCAACATTATCACAAAACATAAGATTATTGCATTTTGATTTTTGTTCTTCAAAAGGTAAATTTCAAATTTTTCTCGAATTTTTGTTTTAATCTTGTGTTTAATCGTGTTCATTATGTTCTATTAATATTACTTGGTGATCTGAAATGATGTCTGGATTCTAGAATTGATTTGTGGACTTTTTGGATTAGTTTACCCACGGTTTTGGACGATTTTTATTTATGTGAATAGATTGTGCTCATAATTGTTATTTAATCATGTTAGAATGGGTAATTTTGATCGTTTTGTTATCATGATTATATAGACGTGGTTTTGTTGGACAATTGTCTTGGATTGTGAGTGTTAACAGGATCCAAATTATAACTGTATACTAGGTGTTTGTCAAAATGCCTCACTGACCCATTGTTGAATTTTACACACCTATGTATGTTTGAATATAACATGCATATTATGTGTTTGGCTTAGCACCAACTCTTGTTTGCCTTAAGGTTGTGAACATACTGATCTTAAACTTAATATCAATTGTGGAGATGAAATATTTTGTTTTTGTTGTGTTATGTTTTAGATTTTATGTGTTTCACTATTAGTCGATTTTTCTTCTTGCTTACGTGTGGTAATAGTATAAGTATGGCTAGTATTGAAGACATGTTTTGCATTAAGTGTGGGGGAACATATTAGTTGGCAGTGGTGTTGTTAATTGTGAGGTGTGCTTAGATATGTGATATTTTATTATCACACCTTAATTTGTCAATTGGTTTGTATTTAATATTCTTGTATTGACAGATATGGCACCCAAGAGGACACGCAGCACTACAGCTGGTGATGCACCACCAGCACCACCTCCTCCACCACCGCCACAGCCCAACCCGGTGGGGTTTGATAATTTCCGCTTTATGTGCCTAGAAGCGGAGAAATACCATGATGAGCATCTGGCACTCAAGGGCATGGTAGAGGAGCGCGGTATCCAAGTCACAGCCACACCGATAGCAAATCAGGTCAGGAATTGTCGTTGGCAAAAATTATGCCGACAATCGATAGGCGGCAACGTTACATTGGTGCGGGAGTTCTACGCCAACTACCCATATGCACAGCAAGGTATTTTGCGTATGCGAGGATTGAATGTGCCCGTCAGCTCCACAAAGTTCAACGAGTACTGCGGACTGCGTGACATCGAGGCCAGTGCTTACCGCACCATGTATGACCATGAAATTCCACGTAAGCAGATCTATTCCACTATCACAACTCAACCTCTGGCGCAAGTAACTGTGACATATCGGATATCTGAGTTGAAGTTGGCTCAGATGACTAAGATCACAAAGGCATGGCACTCTTCATTATTGGCAAGCTTATCCTCAACGTCCATCAAGCCTCATGCGACGACGACAAAGCTGTTCTGAATTACGCTATTCAGACAGGCCTCTCAATAGATGTTGGGGAGATTATGGATATTAAGATCAGAAAGGCGCGTCGTTTTTGTACGGAGAGGATTGTACTACCCTTCTGTGATCACAGCCATGTGCTATGCAGCTGGGGTGCCAGCATTGGGCACGGATGAACTATGTGGAGTGCGTGATGTCATCACCACTTCCCAATTTAATGGATATAAGATCAGTTCCTATGAGATAGTAGGACAACCTCCAGTGCCACCGCCGCAGCAACAGCAACAGCAAGAGCAAGGACAGCAGCAGGAGCAAGGCCAAGAGCAGCAACAGGAGCAACAGCAGGACGAGGAGCCTATTCCTCAACCCCCACTCCCACCTCGCCGTGTAATGAACATTGCGGGCATCCATACACGTATGGATGACATGGAGGCTATGATGGCGCAGCAGGCGACGCATTTTGATGAGCGGTTTGACCAGATGGAGATGCCGTATGCCAACTTGTCACATCAAATGTCTCAGATCTCTAATATGGTTCGCCAGATGAGCAGACAGTGGCAGATTTCACGAGGCAAGGAATCTAGTTCGCAGCCTCCTCCACGTGACGACATATAGCAAGATTAGGTGGTGTTTCTCCTTGCTCACTTTCAGGACAACGTGAATTTTAAGTGGGGGGAGTTATGAGAGTGGTCTTATTTTTATTTTTGTATTATTTTTTATTTTTATGTTCTTTTTGTTTTTCTATTTGTTCTGTTTCCTTTAGTTGGATGTTATTTTTCTTTTCTTTTCTTGTCATTTTGTTGTTTTCATTTTGTTTTTTTTTCTTGTTATTTTGCACCGAATTAAGACACTTACGTTAATGGAATTAGGATTTATTTTGATTTTTACTTATGTCCCATTCGTATTAGTTATTCCTTGAGTTAACCTTAGCTCGTAATTAAGTTAGTCGGTAATTATAACTCTTTGCGTAGTTACACCATGGTTTTAGGAATATTTTTTGTGTAGTATCTAATTTTTGAAATGATGATCTTGTTGTGATACGTGTTATGTTGCCAATGATTGGATTTTATTGAAAGATTCGATGTGGGATAGGAAAATAATATGCTATCTAGAGGGAGTCGGGTCTTTGATGGAAAGTTTAGCATTTTGAGTCGACCATTTTTATGCACTTAGGGGAACTACTGAAGGGATTGACGAGTTGTAATCATTAAGTAGGTTGGTGTGTTTTTAACACTTTGTTTAGTTGAAACTTATATAACTCGCTTAAATTTTGTTCTTTAATAAATGTGCTGGCATCAATGTTTGCACTCAATGCTTTTGCATTTTTAAGCTTGTTTTGCTCATATTATCATTCTTATATGAGACTGCTTTTAATAATAACCCTAAGAGAACTCATATGGATGGTAACGGAGATTAGAAGCCGTAAGACTCCGGCGTCATATTGTCACTCCTCTGCGAGACTGCTCTTAAACGAAAAGTCAATGGAGAACTTGCATGAGTGGGAATGGGTCTAAAACCCGAAGGTGAGACAGTACTCCAGGTGGATGTCACAGGATTTCTAATGAAATACCCTAATTATGTGTGACAGTCTGGAGGAAAGAGTGTTTTATTTATGAACCTAAAGGTTTACCGAGCAAATCCTCATTAATATGAGTTAAATAATGAATTGTTAATATGTTAGTGAGAAAGGGTTGAGACGAAGACTTAGTTGTTGGAACCCTGATTTATGGCGTGGTTGTAGATGAGTTATGAACTGAGGTGGAACCTATCGCACACACACACATGGTTGGCTCAACGTGTCTAAATGAGTACATTAGTACTTTGACAACATTTGGTGACGTATATTATGTGTACTTGACATTTGAATACTTGAGAGTATGATGCATTTACATGACATTTGTCCTTAGATCGAATTGATAAAGTTGGATGTGTTTTGTTGTTATGTGTTAGTATTTTGTTAGGGTCTTTGTGTTAGACTTCTGTTTAGGTTTGTTATTTTGTGGTTTAGTTTGTTCAGGGACGAACTAAGGTTAAGTGTGGCGGAAATTGATGAGGTGAATTTATTCACCTTTTATGTAGTGTTTATACTTAATTCTTTGGACATTCTTGTTCGTTTTTATTCGTTTCAGTGTTTTAAATGTAGGTTTGTTGACTATGGTGTATTCTTAGAAGAGGGAAATCATACGGGAGTCAAATCGGATGCAAAGTGGAGGAAAAATAGAAGAACGATCACGAAATCATTGAAGAGCAACCTCCACGTCGCGACGTCTGTACCTTTCACGTCACGATGTGGGTGCCGTCGCGCGATGTAGACCCTTCACGTCGCGAAGTCAAAAATGTGATTTTTGGTTGAATTTTTTGGACAAATCAAATGAAATTTCCAAAGTGGAGGAAAAATGTAAGAAAGATCGCGAAATCATTGAAGAGCAACATCCACGTCGCGATGAAGACCCTCCACGCCGCGACGACAATAATGTGATTTTTGGTTGAATTTTTGAACGTCGCACGTCGAGACCCCTTCTACGTCGCGACGTGCGTCGACGTCTCGATGTCAGACCCGGGACGTCTCGACGTGCATGGACGTTTTGACGCACGATCAAGGACGTCGCGACGTCGGGAAAAATTGAAAATTTACGACCTAATTTTGGAAATTTGTGATTTTGGCCCACTTTAAGACTTCTTATCTAAAATGTTTTTCGTGAAGGACTTATTTGCTAATATTTGCATAGAATAACTATAAATAGGGCTAGGGTTACAACTTTAATGGGTGTGAGCACTTTGAGAGATTAAGCAAGGGTTTTTCTTGTTTGAAATAGCTAGGGTTTCATTCTTTTAGCTATTTACGGAGAATTGCAGCTGTACGAATTGGGAACATACATCATTCATTATTGAATTCATTTATTTAGAGACGAAGATTTCTTCCAAGGATTTACAATTCAAGGTGTTTTCTTTCTTTTTAATTAATGTTTTCAAGAATGTTCTTTAATTTAAATATTATGATGTTGTTTGATTTAGCCATACTCGGCTAAACTCATTGTGCTCCCGGGATTATGAACAAGGGTTTTTGTGCTTAATTTACATGCTATGTTCTATCTTATTGTCTTAGTAGAATAAGTTTTGCTTTGTTCTTCATAATTATGCATGATTTGGCCAGATTATGTATGTTGAATATTTTCTTAAAGTGCAGTAAATTACTTAGAGATAACTTGCTTTAATCATCCATCTTGCATTCAAGAACCCCAAACACATCTAGGCTTTGCTTGCCTAGGGTAGTAGCGACCCTCCTTTTGCTTTAGGGCGAGGTTGAACCCTTTAATGTTCCAGGAGCCAATCTTCATTAAGACCGGGTACGGCCTCCTCCGATCCCTTCCCATGCCCCTTTACCTTCTTGCCCTTCCTCTTCTTGTTTGTATGGGCTCGTTTCCATTATTGCTCCTCAGTGAGATTTTTATCCACAGGAAAAGAGGTAGTACTAGCCTCCTCATCAGTGCCCAATATCTTATCCTCCACAGATAGACAAACCACAACTAGTGTGGGAAAAACCGATGTCTCTGTGGAAGATACATCCAGAATGTACTCTGCCACCATTGGGGCGTTGCCCTTATCAATTGCAGTCAACTGTGTAGGGTGGTCCTCCTCAGACTGTGGTACCTCTAGGCGACTCATATCTGTTTCATGCACCTCCGTTACCACCTTCTTGACAGCTTCCTCTACAGGGCCTGCCTTGGATCTAGACCGACCCTTGGATTTGCTCTTCTTTGTCACAATAGGAGCAATCTCCACTGTAGAAAGAGTCTCCACCTGAGGTTGGGGAAGGACGACCACCTGCGGCACACGCGATCGTGAACGGGCCCTCTGCGTTCCTATCTTTGGTTTACAATGATCCACGTCATGTCCCACATGTCTTCATCCCGTGCAGAATCGAGGCTCCTTCTCGTACAATACCTTTTGGGTACGAGTAATCCCATAAGGTAAACCATAGGTGAATTCCCTGACTAGTGGCTTGGTGATATCAACTTCCACCAGTATCCTCGCAAAAAAGGTCAGCTCCATCTTGGCAATGCAATGGTCCGTGGCAATTGGGTCCCCTACATATTAAGCAATCTTTCCCAGTGCGGGCTCATTCCAACAATCTAGTAGTAGGCCGGGGAGACGGAATCATGTTGGTATGGGGCTAAAACAGCTGTCATCGAAGTTAAAAAACGCCGGCAATGTCTTTAAAAGCCACGGAGTGCCTAATGATTCATATGGCCCATTTTTCAACACCCTATCACGTGCGCCCTCATCCTCAAACCTGAAGATCATCCATCCACTATCATCTAAGGAAAAAATATGGTCTGTCTTCCACCCCATCCGGACATCGTGGATGGCTCTCATACCTGGGAATTTTCCTAAGACATAGCCCACCAAACAATGGCCAAAGCTATGTAGGTCCTCAATCTCAACAAGTCGTTTTTCCGATTCCCATTTTCGCGGTTTAAAAGTTGTATCCAAACTCTTACGCTCCTTGAAAAGGGCTGCCCAAGGTATGTTGGCCAGAATTTCTCCCACCACATGGGCCGAAACCTTCCCAACCCCCTTTGTTATCACTTTCTTCTCCCCATTTACCATCATGCTCCTATTTCCTCCGTGCGAAGAGCTCGCAACTGGTGCTGCAGCTACCGAGATTCCGACAGCCAAAAGATTCCCGGCGTGGCCATTTTTTCCGGTTGTCAATTGGTGGCCAAGGAGAAAGCCGCAGTTCTGCCCAAGGGATGGGGCAGAAATTGCATCCCCAAGGAGTGCGTCAACTTGAGAGTGGTGGCCAGCATCAAGTTTGGCAATTTAGGCAGCTGTATGTTCAAGAATTTCGGCGAGAAGAACTCAATTTCCCGGCCCATTTGTGGCTGTAGTTGTTGCGGGTTTAGCCTTCCTTCATCCAGGTCTCAGGGAGACATGTAAATCGTGATTCGTTTGCAAAGAAATGGTGGCTTCTTGCGACTTTTCGGTTTGGTTCGTTTTCCCGGTCGGTGGCTGTTTGGTGGCGGAAGCTCTTTTTCCGGCATCATTGGAGGGTTCTCCGGCTTGGGTAGGGTGCCTAGTAGGTTTAACAAGATGGGGGCTGAAATCCTGCCCATATCCGTCATATTTTCCGGCAAAATTACGCTCCTCTGATTAGCCCAATTTCCCGGTGACGCAAACGGCTGTAGCTTTCGGTCTGCGTGTGGCGGCAGTAGGTGGTGGTCCCATGCCACCTCAGTAGTCAACCAGCCAATAGTGGGTAGACGGGTGGCAGTGGTCCAAGTGGCTCAATGAAAACCGAACAAGTGGCAGTGGGGGTTTTCCTAATTGGACAGCACGGCCCACTAGGATTAAGTGGCCAATAAGAAGTGTCCAGGTGGCCCAGTGAGAGGCAGCCAAGTGTCACCTGGTTAGAGTGTACCAATAGGAATCAGACACGTGGTAGTGGGCCCCACCGATTATAATGGCATATAGGGTTTGCTTGTTTTTTGGCGAAACCCCAATTTTGACAAACAAATCAAAAACGGCCACTGTTCATCATCTTCCTCAACAAACATTCACACAATAAAACTGCTAATAGCTCAAGATATGCACTATAAAGATTAAGAACACCAACCTTTAGTGCAGAAATCCACTATCAAGAGCTAGGCATGGAACATAATAATGCAATAACAAAACTGGTTCAAGAAAAAACAAAGCAAGCTGCCGAATCGGAAATGAACCAAATTCGGCCGAGAAATTCCTTGAAAAATTCTAAAAAACTCACGAAGAAATCCTAAACATATAAGGAATAGGATGCTTGAGTATGATGGCCCGATCTGTGCCCAGAATTTGATGAAACTAAGCTGCCAAAATCGAGATGCACACTTAATGAACAGTATTTTCCGAGACTGCCCAACTGGAAAAAATAGAGAAATTCGGTCAAAATCACCTTGAAAATTTCTAATTCCTTCACAGAAAAATCCCTAAGCATGTAAGGATTAAATTCCATTGATCATTTGGTCTGAATCCATTTCAAAACCGTGCCAAAATTCAAGGGACAAAGGCTGCCAAAATGCAAGAAAACCGAGCCAAGACGTGATTTCTTCTCGTCTAAAATCCGTTCGACACCACTATATTCGGCCAAAGCCATGGGGATAATGTACCAAGCAATATCCAAGCAAGAAAACCATAAGAAATCCCAAGAAATCCAAGCTTGTAGTGCTAGAAGGAAAGCAAGCCCAAAGGCGGGTTGGGAGCGTTTTCTCCCTAACTTCCCTTCACTTGTGTTGCTTGTTCATGATCTGAGATGCGGTCGCCATGCCAGTTTAAGTTCATTGAATTATTGGAATAGAGTGAAGAGAGATTTTCTCTGGCTAATGATGACAAACGAACCTAGTTCAGGCCTCACAATGGGAAGACTTCAAGATTTGCATGTTAGAGTAGTTAGACTTGGGAAGTTGAGACGTTGCGGGTTACAATCATCAAGCTTAGGCCTTGCCATGGGAAAGCTTGATGTCAGGGAGGTTAGGGAGTATTGCGGTCAACACGCCGGGTGCTAACTAGACTCCTAGGCAACCTAGGTGACAAGCGTGTCGCATACTTGCACAATTTAACCCAACTCACTAATGTAGATGTGATGAGAGGGATCATATCCTCAGGGAAGGTGTTTTGGTTTCAAGAGCTCAAGTATTGTTGCTCAAATTGTGTTGCCAAACATTCAATATCTAGAATCAGTCAAAGTAACGTCAAGCTAAAGAAATAAAAGTAACAAGACAATTGCAGGGAAAACAGGAAAAAAATACCAAGATTTGAGACAGACATCCTAAAGTTAATGTGCCAGACATCTGTGAATTAAACTTGGCTGCTATGCAATAGACCACATGCAAAACAAGTTAGGAGGAAACAATTGTTGCCTAGGAGGCTAGTGAACTCTCAGCATGTCGACCGCAAAGTTATCTATACTCCCTAACATCCTACTTTTACCTTGTCGGGACCTAAGCAAGAAGATTGAGCATCGCAACGTCTCGACTTCTAGACACTAACTATTAAGTCTCCCATGGCGAGGCCCTACCTAATGCTTATAAACTCAAGTTAGCATCATAGAATCATCCTTCACTCAGTTCTAATGACTTGACGACCTCCGATTGGCATGACGACCACATCTCGGATCGTGAGCAAAGCTGAACAAGAAAATGAACTCCATATTCATATATTTAGTTTCTATCTCATGCAATTTTCACACTTCCTGGTGAATCAAACCTTGACCTAGCAAGGTGACCTCAATCTAAGTTCAATCCGGCCAAAGAAAGTACAAATCCATGAAACTTCACAAATTCAAGCAGTTTAAAGCATGTATGATCGCATTTGTAAAGATTGAGTCAATCGCATAGCATTTCACGGTTCAATTACACAGTTATCCAGTCAAAACCATAGGACATCATCGAATTAGCCACATGACTCCATTTTCAACTTTCGATCAACAATTTGCAATGCAAAGCAATTCATTATCATTAAATCGGAAGAGTTTACCAAATAAAGTGCCCCGATTGCTCATAATTGACTATTGAATTGTGAAAATTCTCCTTAATTGAGTAATGTCTTACAATGATCGGAGCAATTGTGTGATCGGGATCAGAATCGAGGTTTGATTTCTAGTGAGAGAAAGTAGAGAGAGAGAAAGTGTAAAGAGAGCAAAATTCCCGCTCCGAAAATCAAAATTGTATTATATTTCTATTCTCGAATCCTCTCACTCAAAATCTAACTAAGTCCTCTATATATAGAGGCTACAAAACGTAAATGATGCGCAAATGCAAAATGAGTATACAACTACAAGAATGCCACTACGCGTAACAAACAAGATGTTCACGATAACATATGCATAAGTGCGAAACACGCCTTTGGCCTTGATACTTTGTGCCTTCATCAGCTTCCCTGTGCCTTCACACCACCAGTTCACATGCCTTCAACAGACTCTACACGCCTTTGGGCCACTGTCCACCACGCCTTTGTCAACCTACAACGAAAGATCCAATAGCCAACACTTAGCCGAATTGTGCAACATCAAGATCACATGAAAAAATTGCCAAAGGCATGGCGTGCATATACTCTCAGCGGCGAGACCTAGTAGCGAGGTCTCGCCACATAACCTAGCAACCCTACGAGGTCTCGCTACACAAAATTACAACCAGCGCGAGCCATAGAAAACCCCAATCGGCGAGACCTCATAGCGAGGTCTCGCCCATTTATACTTTAGGTGCATGTGTGCGTGAGTGTTTATGGTATGTATGCTAGACAACTATAAAAAAGATTAGTATTGTGAAGTGTGTGCACGGCATAATGAAAGAATGAAAGAATGAAGAGTAGAAAAGTAACATGCAACACGTTTACTTGCAACAATATGAACCACAACGTTTGTATTGCACATACAAGAATATTGAAATGGATTGAAACTGTTATGAAGTATAAGTGGTAAGAGGAGGAATAAAATTGACGAGTAAAGAAGAAAAACAACGAGCTGCTATATAATAAAAACAATAAAGATAACATGGTGGAACTGAATATCGCTTAAGTAACTATCTGGTGCATACCTCACTCATGAAATGAAAACTGTAATGTTTGTAAAACATTCGCAAACATGGAAAGGAAAAATTAATGCTTCGTGAAATTACCAATGTTGTAAAAAAATAATGACACATGAGCTCACAATATGAACAACAAAATTGAGGTACAAAACATGAGTGAAAATGTGATGAGCTGACAACGAGAATGTATGAGACACAATGGCAAATAATGAATGTCAATATGAATAAGTAATGCATATGAAGTATGTAAAGAGTGAAAATGTAGTGTGAGAAGGCTCCATGTGAGTGTTAGTTAAATGTGTGAAGTGAGAGCTCGCCGCACAGTGTGTGAGCTCGCCGCAAGAATGTACGGTGAGGTGTGAGAGATAGTGCTAGAACTCGCCGCATGATCATGTGACGAGGTGCACTTGTGCAAGAGCTCGCCGCACATCGTGCAGCGAGGTGTGTGCAGGCGTGCGGGAGCTCGTCGCATGTCCATGCGACAAGGTATGTGGTCTTGTCGCATGCATGCAGCGAGATGGATGGGGTATGGACGAGAGCTCGCCGCATAGATGTGCGGCGAGGTGTGCGAGTGCGTGCGACGAGGTGAGCAATTTCGTGCGACGAAGTGAATGCTCGTGTGTGAGCTCATTCCTTCTAGCATTCTTCTCTCCAAACTCCCCAGCAACATTAACATCAACCTACATGCTCAAAATATCTTTCCAATAATACTTCACCATAACAAGTAAACTTTTGCTCAAAATATGCTTCATAACATCCTTTACTCATTTACTCATTTCAACATTAATGTTGCAGAAAATGCACTCAAACATACAGAAGTCAAGTGAAAAAAACAATACAATTACATCAGTATAAAACTGACTTATAAATTTCTCCCACACTTGAACTTTTGCTTGCCCTCAAGCAGAATTTACACTTCATATCTGTTAATCACTCTTGCACTAGACCTTGCTCCCCTGTCCAACACGCTCTCCTTTGAATTCATCAAAATATTTTTTTTACGCAAAGAAACTCTCTAAAGGTTCTTCACTCCAAGCTATCAAATTTCAGCACTAATTATCAACCAAGGCACAATGAATAAAGACCAAAATGTCATGCGTGCAAGTGTGTGCTGAGGAATACCTGTCCACCGATTCTTTTTGCATGCATTCCCCCTTTGTTCCAAGAACATCTCATTGCATAAACAATCACCCTATCCACACGCAAGAGCTCCTAATCACACAAGATCAATGTTCGCACATTGGTGCTTCTATTGATTTATTTCATTTTCTTTTTGTACTTTGGTACATTTGCTACACACATTGGTGTGTTTTCCTGGGTCTTGTGGTTCTTTTCTCCCACTTGTCTGCCTGGGTTTTATGGCTATTTTCTCCCAATTAAGCTTGCCAAGGGTATTTCGGCTTTTCATTCCCAATTGCCAAAGGCTTTTCCTCCATATCCTTTCTTGTGTGACTAAAAGTTCCTGGATGTCTTTAAAGGACTATGTATGCAAAAGCATCCAAAACACCGAAGTCATGCATATCATCAAGAACAAATTGAACCAGGTACCTCCTATGTCCAAGAATGATTTTTCATGGCACATCTATCTTACTTTAACATGATGCCGTGGTCAACAAAATATACCAATTTCACCAAGGTTGGAGTCAAAGTAAAAAAAAAATTCACATGCAATATAAAGATAGAAATTGATGAACTACAAATTCGAACATAGCTTAACAAGAGAACAAGGGCATAGCACAAAGTGATTTCCCATTAAACATACCTCTACTCCACTCACTGCTCATAGCATATTCACTCACATTACATTTATTCAAACACTCACATTCACGACTCATTACTAACAACAATAAAACACCTTAAGAAATACTACAATCTCAAAACCCAAATCCCATGCTTCTCAGCACTATTCTTAAAAGTAAACTTCACATATCTTCACAAAATCTTAGCATACTTCAAATACTTGCAACAAAATTCAACACAACAACTCCACAACACAACTCTGAGCTCAGAACAACTTCAAGGTATCACGGTAATGAGAACCCCCATCATCAACGACACATGGAAACCATTTGACAAACAAATTTTAGCAAAGCATACCAACCAAAACAGCAACATGAAAAACGGTGTCCACAAACGATGGTAAATAATGGCATTCATCGCAAAGCAACTTTATAACTGCAATAGAACACTCCATGGCAACACATAACAACACCCAAATCTCAACACCACACCCCCCACACTTGCATCACACATTGTCCTCAATGTAAAAAGATTAAGGAAAAAGAGCTCCCTGAGAAGACGAAGAAGGGGCAGAGAAAGCCGGAGAAGAGAACGATGCTGTAGTCGAGAAGGAAGGTCCATTGAAAGGCTGTGCTACCCAATACAAAGGACCAACAGTTGGTCCATGAAGAGGCTGCCCTGAACCAAACATTACCAAAATGGACCATTACAAGCGAGAGTTGTACAATAACACCAGTTGCCCTAGCATCATGGAGTTTCTTAGTCCTTTCTTTATAAAGCTTAGAACTCATATATGCATTGAATCTAAACTCATCTAACTCGTTCAACTCCAGTATCCGCTTTGATTGAGCTCAATGTAAATCCATGTTCATCTTCTGGATTGCCCAGTATGCCTTATGTTCTAACTCTATCGAGAGATGAAACTCTTTCCCAAACACAAGTCTAAAAGGAGAAGCCCCGATTGGATGCCCACAGAGCCTCGTCCAACTTGGATGTCTAATCATTTCTTCCCGGATTAACAGCCTTCTCCAAGACCCTCTTAATTTCCCAGTTTGATACTTCAACTTGACCACTCGTCTGGGGATGATATGCTATAGAAACCTTGTGTCTCACCCCATACTTGGCTAGAAGAGCCTCAAAAATCTTATTACAAAAATGTGATCCTACATCACTGATGATTGCACGATGAGCTCCAAATCGGTTAAAGATGTGTCTCTTGAGAAATGCTGTAACACTTTTAGCATCATTGTGCGACAATGCAATAGCCTCAATCCATTTGGACACATAGTCCACTGCAACAAGAATGTATTGCATACCATATGACTTCGGGAAAGGACCCATAAAATCGATGCCCTAAACATTGAATATCTCCACTTCAAGAATGTTGTTCTAAGGCATCTCGTTCCTCGAAGAGATGTTTCTTGTTCGCAGACATTTATCACAGTTCCCTACCCAAATCCTTGCATCCAAAAAAATATGAGGCCAATAGAACCCACATTGAAGCACTTTGAATCCGGTTCTGGTGGAACCAAAATGCCCTCCGCAGGGACCTTCATGGCATGCTCTCAGAATGTCATCCTTCTCTTCCTCTTTGATGCACTTCCTTATGATTTGATCACTACAAATTTTGTACAATGCATTATCCTCCAAAAAGTAGTACTTCGCATCACTTCTCAATTTCTTCTTTTCGAAAAATAGGAAGGGATTTGCCCAGCTACCACGAAATTAGCGAGTTCAGCATACCAAGGTAATCCTCTCTTGTCCACTTGGAAAACTTGTTCATCAGGAAAGAATTCCTTTACCAAAATTGTTGATCCCACTTTTGTCTCTGACTCCAACCTTGAAAGATGATCAGCTACCACATTCTCTGAGCCCTTCCTATCCTTGATTTCAACATCAAACTCCTGGAACAACAATACCCATCGAATTAGGTGTGGCTTAGCCTCTTTCTTTGCTAGCAAATACTTTAGTGCAGCATGGTCTGTATGTACAATAACTTTCGACCCCAAAAGATAAGCACAAAATTTATCAAAAGCGAAGACTACTGCCAACATCGCTTTCTCTATAGTTGTATAATTTCATTTGTGCCTCGTTTAATAACTTGCTAGCATAGTATATGGTGTGAAACACCTTGTCCCTTCTCTGGCCAAGTACAGCACCTAATGTGTAGTCACTCGCATCACACCAAAATTCAAAAGGTTCCCCCCAGTGAGGAGTAACTATAATCGGAGCTTCCACCAATTTAGCTTTCAATGTTTCAAATGCCTCAACACACTCTGTCCCAAACTCAAATTTGACATCTTTTTCCAAAAGACTACACACAAGGGTCGGGCTATCTTTGAAAAGTCCTTGATAAATCTTCTGTAGAATCCAGCATGTCCCAAAAAGCTTATGATTCCCTTCACATTTGTAGGTGGAGAAAGTTTGGAAATAACATCAATTTTAGCCCTCTCAACTTCGATCCCTTTGTGAGAAATCTTATGGCCTAGCACAATACCCTCTTGGACCATGAACTGGCACCTTTCCCAGTTAAGCACCAAGTTTATCTCTTCACACATTTTCAGCGCCTTGGCTAAGTTTTCTAAACAACCTTCAAATGTCACTCCAAACACCAAAAAATCGCCCATAAAGATTTCTATAATCGACAACCATGTCATGGAATATAGACATCATACAACGTTGGAAAGTCGCAGGAGCATTGCACAAGCCAAAAGGCATACGCTTATAAGCGAATGTACCAAAGGGACAGGTGAAAGTCTTCTTCTCTTGATACTTAGGATCAATTGCGATTTGATTGTAACCTGAATAACCATCTGGAAAACAATAGAAGAGAAAACCATCAATTCGATCCAACAGTTGTTCCAAAAATGGGAGTGGGAAATGATCCTTCCTTGTGGCCTTGTTTAACTTCCTGTAGTCCATACAAACCCTCCATGCACTAACAATTCTTGCTGCAAGAAGCTCAATTGCATCATTCTTCACGACTGTAACTCCTCCCTTCTTTGGAACACATTGCACTGGGTTTAGCCACTCACTATCTGAGATGGGAAAAATTATTTCAAAGTCTAGCAACTTAATCACTTCCTTCTTCACAACCTCCATCATTTGAGGGTTTAATCTCCTTTGTTTGTCCCTCACTGGCACAGAATTGTCTTCCAAAAGAATCTTATGCATGCACAAGCTATGACTTATGCCCTTGATATCTGCAATAGTCCATCCTACGGCTCTCTTGTATAATCTCAGAACCTCCAACAACTTCACTTCTTGCCATTCTTCCAATTTAGATGAAATTACTACTAGAAGTGTTTCATTTTCACCCAGAAATGCATACTTTAAATAAGGAGGCAATGGCTTCAACTCAAGCTTTGGTAGTACCAAGATAGAAGGCATAAGCTTCTCATTCCTGCACAAAATCTCTTCCTTCCTCACCTTAGTGGGAGCACAAGTTTCATTAGTTAGAATCTGACATTCTTCATTATCTTTCAAATTCCTAACACAAGATTCTTCTATCATGTCGTTAACAACATATTTGTGCATTTTAACTTCAACTACCTCATTTTGCAACTCAAATATGGACTCATCTAACACACAACACTCAACAAGATCTTCAATTTCAGAAACAATTCTTCTATCCTGATGAGGAGGCTCACCCAAGAAGCTTTATGGATGATCCATTGCAAGGAGTTGGTGGACCTATGACTCGTTCGAGGAATAAACGTATGAGGAGCGCACTACACACGTTGATCAAGAACATATTTGAGCAAGAACTTGTTCGTGAAGCTCGTGAGGAGGACGCAACCATCATTTCTTGTTTGGAAGTGTCTAGAATGGAGTTCAATATTATGGTGGATCGAAATGAGGCATTGGAATGAAGAAGAAAAGTTTCTGGAGAGTTTCGGACGCATCTCAAAGATTTTCGGCCGTCAGAAACTGTTGAAGAAAAATTGAATTTCTCTGGAGAGTTTCGGACGCATCAGCAAGACTTTCGGCTATTTGAAACCCGCGTCCGAAACTGTCGCTGAATGTTATTTTTGAATTTTTCTGTTGACTCTTGTTAGGGTTTTTGGGAGCCTATAAAAGGCTATTTCATGTACGTTAGCTGCAGACAATTTTGAAATTAAAAACTTGAGAGCTTGAAGCTTTTCTTTTGTTCTTTGTGAAGAACAATCCATTCCATTCAATCAAGATTGTGATTGAATTGAAATCCTTGATAGCAAAGGTTCTAAGGGCAAGTCCACTTAGGGTGTTTGTTCCTAACTTGATAGGTACGTTTTTTATTCATATATTGAATTGGGGGCTGCCTCCTTTTGTGTTTATGTTATAAATTCATTCAAAAATCCTCAAATTGATCTTGGGTTTACGTTCTATAATCTCTTTGGGTAATTAGATCGTATCATATTGGTATCAAAGCCTATTTGGGGAATTTTTCCATCAAAGACTTTCATCTTTGATTGTTTTATGACTTGAATTTCTTTTTCTGTTTTTGTTTTGTTGTTGTTATTGATTGTATCTTGTTCTTCATATCATTGTTTGTGATTTGTGGCCAAGAAGAAAATTTTAAAAAAAGTGCAGAAAACAAAAGTGCAGAAAAAACGTAAAAAAAAGTGCAAAAATTGATAAAAAAAAAAGAAAAGAAGGCCAATTTGAGTTTGGGTTCTTGAGTTTCAGTTTTGGTAACATTCAAGGTAACCTTATCACCTTGATTTCGTAGAAACCTTATTGAAATTGTTGAATTGTAAATTGTGCAAAAATTTTCCTTTTTGATTCATGCTTAAAAGTTGCTGCACTAATTCATTGTGGACATTAGTGAGTTTATGTTGTTTTGGGAAATCAATTGTGTTCTGCAATCTTGAGTCATTGTGTTGCATTTGTTTGGTTCCTTGTTGAAATTTGTTGTGGCATAAAGCAAATTCTTGTGTCATATCATTCTGACCCGTTGCTTCATTGTCTTTCTCTTAAATTTTCTTTTGTGAAATCATTTCCGTTCCTTAAGAGTCTTTCATTGCCTTTAAGCATTCCTAATTGAATTGCATTCTTGGTTGGTGTGTAAGTTTTTGTTCAACTCAAAGAACTTATAAAGAGAGCTAAGTGAGTTTTCATTCTTTTGTGTGATACACGAGAGTGAGAGTAAACACTTAGGGAGTGGAAAGGACAACTTATATTCCTAAATTCATTATGAGTGGGAAAGATACTAGTAATCCTACAGGTACTAGTAATCTCAAAGGTACTTGTGAACCAACAATCAATCTTGAAACTGTTTTTAAAGCTATTCAAGCACAGTCTGATAAAATCAATGTTAGGCTTGATTTTCTAGAGTCTAATGAACCAACAACGGGGGAGAGAGCGGGTAGGAATCCATTATTTGAGGGGGAAGATTATGATAAAGTGTCGGAGGAGGATGAAGAAAGGACATGGAGTCGAGGTAGGAATAATAGGGATCACAGGAATGATAGGAATGATAGGAGGAAGGACAATCACATGGGGTCTATTAAAATGAAAATTCCAGAATTTCAAGGGAAGAATGATCCTGAGGTTTACTTAGAGTGGGAAAGGAGGGTAGATCATGTTTTTGACTGTCATGACTATTCGGGAGAAAAAGGTGAAGTTAGTCGTAGTGGAGTTTACCAATAATGCTTCAATTTGATGGGGCCAGTTAGTACACAATAGAAGGAGGTATGGAATGAGGCCAGTTATGACATGGGCGGAGGTTAAGAGGATAATGAGAAAGAGGTACGTTCCTACTCATTACCAAAGGGATGTAGCGAAGAAATTGCAAACCTTGAACCAGGGTAATAAGAGTGTGGAGGAGTATTTTCAGGAGATGGGGAAATCCTTGATTCGGGCCAAATAGATGAGGACCCTGAGTTTACAATGGGTAGATTTTTGGTGGGTTTAAATAGGGAGATAGCCGATGTGATAGACTGGCAAGAATATGCCGATATGGAGGAGTTGTTGCACATGGCTTTGAAAGTTGAAAGACTTGTTAAGTCTAGAGGGGAAGAATACTTGGAAGAGTTCTTGGAAGGATAATAAGCCAGTGACTAACACCAAATTTAGGAATGCCAATGTTAACTCCAAGCCTAAGGTAGAACCAAAATGGGGAGCCGGAAAGGATAAGGTTGAGATGAAAACAAATGTGAGGAGTAAAGACATAAGGTGTTATAAGTGCCAAGGTATAGGACACATAATGTCCCAATGCCCAAACAAAAGGACAGTGTTCGTGTTACCTAATGGGAAGTGTGAGAGTGTGCATTCCGATGATGAGAGTGATATACCGTGTGTTCAGGAGAGTGAAGAAGAGGAAGAGCTACCAATGGGGCGAGAGGCACTTGTCAACTTAAGAGTTCTAAGTGTCCAATCTAAGATAGAAGGAGAGTTAGTGCAAAGGGACAATATTTTTCACACTAGGTGTTATGTGCAAGGAAAGGTGTGTAGCTTGATCATTGATAGCGGGAGTTGTACTAACATAGCTAGTACATTGTTGGTAGAGAAGTTAGGGTTGAAAACACTTAAGCATCCAAAACCCTATAGATTGCAGTGGTTGAGTACTAGTGGGGAGGCCAAGGTAACCAAACAAGTGAAAGTTGAGTTTGTGATAGGTCGGTATAAGGATGAGGTGATGTGTGATGTGGTGCCTATGCAAGCTGCCCATATTCTTTTGGGACGTCCTTGGCAGTTTGATCGAAAGGTAGTGTATGATGGGTATACTAATAAGTACACATTGGAGATGAATAATCGGCAAGCATACATTGGTGCCATTGAAACCTTGGGAGGCACATGAAGACCAGATTCGCATTGTAAAAGATTTTGAAAAGAAAGTAAAAGGCGAATCAAGTGAGAGTAAAAGCCGAGAGGAAATCATCAAAAGTGAGGAAGAAAAATCAGAAAATGGAAAACAGAAATTGAGTGTTTTTGCAACAAAAAGAGAGATATAAGAAACATTGAGAGAGGGAGAGTGTGTTTTTCTTTTATTGTATAAAGATGTGTTTTTGCTTGATGCTAAGATGCTTGATCTTTTGCCTCGAGAAATGGTATTTTTATTGTAGGAATACGAAGACATTTTCCCCGAGGAGTTGCCTTCAGGACTTCCACCATTACGAGGAATCGAGCACAAAATCGATTTCCTTCCGGGAGCATCTATTCCGAACCGACTGCCTTATCGAGCTAATCCGGAGGAGTCTAAGGAAATCCAGACTCAAGTGGAGGAGTTGCTACAAAAAGGGGCTGTGAGGGAGATCCTTAGTCCATGCGCGGTACCTGTTATTTTGGTCCCCAAGAAGGACGCGAGTTGGAGGATGTGTATGGACTGTCGAGCCGTCAACAAAATTACGGTAAAGTATCGTCATCCTATTCCTCGACTTGATGATATGTTGGATGAGTTGCATGGTGCATGTATATTTTCTAAGGTCGATTTGAAAAGTGGTTATTTCCAAATTCGCATGAAAGAGGGAGATGAGTGAAAAACCGCTTTCAAAACAAAATTTTGGTTTATATGAGTGGCTTGTCATGCCTTTTGGGTTGACAAATGCGCCTAGCACATTTATGAGATTAATGAACCATGTTTTGAGATCTTTCATAGGAAGGTTTGTTGTTGTTTATTTCGATGACATATTAATTTATAGTAAGTCGTTGGATGAACATGTGTTGCATTTAAAAGAAGTTTCATTGTATTACGAGAACATAAATTATATGCCAATTTGAAGAAATGCTCTTTTTGTATGGATTCAATTGTGTTTCTTGGTTTTGTTGTGAGTGCTAACGGTATTAAGGTAGATGAAGAGAAGGTTAGGGTAATCAAAGAATGGCCTACACCAAAGAATGCCAGTGAGGTCCGGAGTTTTCATGGATTGGCGGGATTACATCGAAGGTTTGTTAAAAATTTTAGCACTATTGCAGCACCATTGAATGATCTAGTTAAAAAGCATGCTGTATTTAAATGGGAAAAAGTGCATGAAAAGGTTTTTAACTTGTTGAAGGACAAACTCACACAAGCACCTGTTTTAATGTTGCCTAATTTCGGTAAAGTTTTTGAAGTTCAATGTGATGCCTCTGGGCTTAGGATTGGAGCTGTTTTGATGCAGGACTCGAAGCCGATAGCGTATTTCAGCGAGAAAATGCATGGGGCTGTCTTGAACTATCCAACGTATGACAAAGAGCTTTATGCTCTCGTGAGGGCGTTGTAAACTTGGCATCATTATTTGTGGCCAAAGGAGTTCGTTATCCACTCCGAACATGAACCACTCAAGCATTTGAAGTCTCAAGGGAAGTTGCGTCGAAGGCATGCTAGGTGGATGGAATTCATTGAATCTTTCCCTTACGTCATCAAGCACAAGAAAGGTAAGGAAAATGTAGTGGCAGATGCTTTGTCACGAAGTCATATTTTGGATTTAGATGGTAAGCAGAAGGCGAATCACATCAAGGAAATGCATGCCAAAGTTCGAGCAAACATTGAGCGTCGAAATGAACAAGTTGCTAAGAGAGCAAGTTAGGGGGAGAATCAAAGCTTCTTTTGAACCCGGAGATTGGGTGTGGGTTCATATGCGCAAAGAACGATTTCCACATCAACAGAAATCAAAGCTTCAACAAAGGGGAGATGGTCTATTTCAAGTTTTATCTAAAATTAATGATAATGCATATGTTATTGATTTGCCTAGTGAATTTGGTAATATTTCTAGCACGTTTAATTTTAGTGATCTTTCTTTGTATGACCTAGGTGATTCGAGGACGAATCCTCTTGAGGAAGGGGAGAATGATGAGGAGGCTCACCCAAGAAGCTTTGTGGATGATCCATTGCAAGGAGTTGGTGGACCTATGACTCGTTCGAGGACTAAACGTATGAGGAGCGCACTACACACGTTGATCAAGAACATATTTTAGCAAGAACTTGTTCGTGAAGCTCGTGAGGAGGAGGCAACCATCATTTCTTGTTTGGAAGTGTCTAGAATGGAGTTCAATATTAAGGTGGATCGAAATGAGGCATTGGAATGAAGAAAAGAAGTTTCTGGAGAGTTTCGGACGCATCTCAAAAACTTTCGGCCATTCGAAACTATTGAAGAAAAATTGAATTTCTCTGGAGAGTTTCAGACGCATCAGCCAGACTTTCGGCCGTCCGAAACCCGCATCCGAAACTATCGCTGAACGTTATTTTTTAATTTTTTTGTTGACTTTTGTTAGGGTTTTTGGGTGCCTATAAAAGGCTATTTCATGTACGTTAGCTGCAGACAATTTTGAAATTAAAAACTTGAGAGCTTGAAGCTTTTCTTTTGTTCTTTGTGAAGAACAATCCATTCCATTCAATCAAGATTGTGATTGAATTGAAATCCTTGATAGCAAAGGTTCTAAGGGCAAGTCCACTTAGGGTGTTTGTTCCTAACTTGATAGGTACGTTTTTTATTCATATATTGAATTGGGGACTGCCTCCTTTTGTGTTTATGTTATAAATTCATTCAAAATCCTCAAATTGATCTTGGGTTTACGTTCTATAATCTCTTTGGGTAATTAGATCGTATCATATCCTCTTCATTCAACTCAACATTCTCAAACTTTTCCTCATATTCATTTAATTCATCAACCAAAACAAAATCATATTTTACATTCTCGTCATTTTCGATCGCAGAACATGCAACAGCTTGAATAGCGAAGCAAGACTCCACATTCATAGGATGTTTCATGGAATAATTCACATAAAAAACACTTGCTCATTGTTAATTCGAAATGTAACAGTTTTATTTCTTACTCCAATTAAGGCATCTCCTGTTGCAAGAAACGGGCGACCAAATATGAGAGGAACCTCAGGGTCCTCTTCCATATCAAGAACAATAAAGTCTACAGGCGAGGTAAATTTATCGATTCTTACCAATACAACCTCCACCATACCAGTTGGCTTTAACAAAGATCTGTCAGCCAATTGCAGTGTGACAGCAACAGGACGAATCTTCATGCCTAGGCCAACATCCACAGCTATTGATAGAGGAATGAGGTTGATCCCAACTCCCAGGTCACAGAGGGCCTTCTCAAAATGTCTCTTGCCTATCGTGCATGGAATTGTAAAGCTACCAGGGTCCTTCGACTTAGGCGGTAAATGTTTTTCAACCCAAGCTCCACTACACTCAGTTAACATCATGGGAACTTCACACTGAAGAATTTGTTCCTTGTTGGAGATAAGGTCTTTAAGGAACTTCACATACTTTGGCACAGCACTTACCAAGTTCAGAAGGGGAAGATTCACGTTTACTTGTTTGACTAAATTCAAGAATCTATCAAATTGTGGTCCTCTCTTTGGCTTGGCCTTACCCTTTCAGGGAATGGAGGTTTAGGAGCGTAATCTGAAAAATTATAAGGACTTGAAGGTCCTCTAATCTTCTTCATCACTTCCTTCTCTCCATTGTCTTGCACCTCCTCATTTTCCGGTGCCATGTCCTCATTGGCACAATTTTTCTCAGATTGAACAATTGCTTCCTCAATAACACGTCCCTTATCCTCAGGCATAGAGGTCTTATACAGTTCCTTACCACTTCTTAGTGTAATTGCATACATGCTTCCTTCCCTTTTGGATTTGGAATTGTGTCACTTGGAAGTGATCCATTAGGCCTATGATGCACAGCATTGGCTAATTGACCCAATTGCATCTCAATATTCTTCAAAGTAGCTTCATGATGTCTCACTGTAGTTTCCAATCCACCAAACCATTATTCATTCTTGTCCATCTTTTCCATAAGTTTATGGAACATGTCCTCTACTGATGGCTTTCTTTGCTCTGAAGAACTCTGTTGATGATCAAAACCTAGGGGTGGCTAGGTAGATCTTCTTCGCTCATTTCCATAGTACTGGCCCCCTCCTTGAGTCTGATTTTGATTTCCCCAACTATTTTGGCCTCCACTGCCATACTGTTTATTATTGCCTCCAGAATAGTTGTTAGGATATTGTGGCTTGTTATAGTTATTCACGTATTGAAGAGACTCAGTTCTAATGGCGCACACTTATCAGTGTGATGCTTACCTTTACACAATCCACATGATAACGCAGGAGCTTTAGCATGTGTAGCTTTCAGAGTTTGCACTTGCTTCACTAAGGCTTCAAACTTGGCATCAAATAAGTTTCCTTATCAAGATCCAGCACTCCTCTCTGCCTCCTGCCTTGGGGTTTTTGTGTCTCCGAAAAAAGATATTCATCTACAATAATTTGTTAAACAACTCTCTAACCTCGGGCACACTCTTATCTTTCAACGCACTGTTGGTATAAGCTTTTACCATCATAGAGGACTCAGTTGTGAGGCCTTTGAAAAATGTGTTCAACTTCCTGATTTCACCAAGTTCATGGTTAGGACATTGACGGATTAGATCATTGAAATGCTCCCATGCTTCTATGAATGACTCGCCATTCTGTTGTTGGAAGTTCATTATCTCCATTCTCCTTTTTTCCAATTTCGCAGGAGGGAAATACTTGACTAAAAATCTCTTTTGCAATTCATCAAAGGACATTGCTGCATTTTTGATAAGTTGGTTTTATACCAACTTATATGTGTTATATCACTTAGCTTTTGCCTTGTGTTTCATGCAATTGTGTAGTGTTTTGTACCATTGTGTGCATTTATGTGGTTTACAACCTGGAAGTGCTTAAATGGTGAAAAAGGCCAAAAATGATGATGAAATGAGACAAATGTGTGTTTAGGTTGAAAACCAAGGAAAGAAGCCAAATTCGTTGGAATGGGGTTTGTGGAATTTGAAGAAAACCTAAATATGCCTATTTGGCTTAGTTTGAAGTTGGGCAAAATTGGTTATGCTACTTCATTTGAGTGTAACTCTCTTAATACTAATCTAATTGATGACATCTTGGATGTTATGGAAAGTTCTTTGAGTGTACTACAATTTGTATGTTTTAACTTTCTCCTAATTGTGTGCGTAGGTATGAGAAACGGGAGCATCTTTGTAATTGCTACTTTCAGGTTTTTCATTGTTGAGCTCACTGCCATAGTTTGGTAGAATGTTGATATCTTAGCTCCAAGCATCCAATAATGCTGATCCTTAAACCAATGGAAAGCCAAGAGAAAGATCTAAAACGTTTATGTTTACAACAAAGTTCAATTCAGAGTTGAAGACACACGAATATTGCATAGACTTAGAAAGTTATGCTGAAAGAAAAGTTGGCTTGCGAGGCCTCGCTATGAAAATCTTCTGCTCACCACACTTCGTTATTTTGGCCATACCTCTCTCGTCCTAGCTCCAATTTGTGTGATTCAAAAGGCTGTGGAAAGCTAAGACTTGGGGCTACAACGTTCATGTTTTAGGAATTCCAAAATCACAATGAATAAGGGCCAGAATTGGGTTGCAAGGTGACGGTTTGTAAGTTTTCAGAATTTGAGAGGTAAAAAGTTCCAAGTATCTTTACTTGTGTTTTCTTTGCATCTTTAAGAATTTGGTGCACACATTTTGTTGCTAATCATATACAAGTTGATGACCAATTGCATGCACATATTTTCACATCGTCGCACAAGACTTGCTGCACACATGCGCTCATCGTCGCACAAGACACACACCAGCAGTACATCATGCATACCACCGTGCACAGGCCGCCGCACGTTGCTGCACACCTGCTGCAGGCTGCACGCATACTCGCACACACTGCGCGCACACGCGTGCGGCAGCAACGCACACACACAACGCACGCTGCGCGCCTATGCGAGCAGCTCTCGCCTACACCCACGCGCGCCCGTGCGCGTGGCAGCGCTACCGCATGTGTATTTCACGGCACTTCATAGCACACACATGGGCATTCAAAGCATCACTTGTGCACACACTTAGGCACTTTACAGCATCATTTGTGCGCACACATGTGCACCTCACAGCACTACTTGTGCACTTGCTGCACACACTCCCACCCACACATGCATGCACTTCAGCATATCTCATGCACTTGCCTTGCACATTCCTCGGCCATGTTTACAAAAACACCTAGACATAGTGGATGCAGTTTATAACACATTCTTGCACACACAAATGCATTGTCTTTTCTCATGTCCGTTGTTTAGCAAAAATGCATCATTCATGGAAGTCTTCTAGCATCTCACGCACAAGAAAGTGAAAATTAGCTTGCGACGCATTGCAAGCTTTGTGGGAAAATGGCTTGCGATGCATCGCAAGCATGCATAAAAATGGCTTGTGATGCATAGCAGGCATGTGAAATATTGGCTTGCGATGCATCGCAGGCATATAGGAAAAATGGTTTGCGATGCATCCCAAGCATGAGTGTTTAACGTGCTCTTTTGTGTGCAGGTTCTTGAAGGCGTGGATGGTCCAGGCCCAAAGGCATGCTGCTGGGGATGAATGCGCAGCGACCAAGGCTTAAAAGCGTGATTGGACTAGTGCAAGAGCTAGCCTTGAACTTGGTGGCATTCATAGTGGCATTTTTGTAATATCTTATTCATTTTACGTTTGTGTTTTGTTTACATTTTGTAACCTCTATATATAGGGGATTTAGGTAGACTTTTGGGGAGGAGATCATTCTAGAGTAGTAAACAGACTTGATTTTGAGAGCGGGAATTTTCTCTCTCTAGCTTTCTCTCTCTAGAATTTTCTCTCCGTTTTCAATTCCGATTGAGAATTTGGACCGATCATTGTAAGCTTCTACTCAATTAAGAAGTAAATTCACAAGACTTTGGTGGATTGGAAGCAATCGAGGCAATTCATTTGGTAAAATCTTTCTAATTTAATGAAAACGAACTGTTCTTCATTGCGATTTGATGATCTGGAGTTGAGAATGGAGTTTTGTGGCTAAATTGATGATGTCTTAGGGTTTGGATCGGATGCTGGAGTAATTAAACGAAGGAAATGCTATGCAATTGACTAAGTAACTAAAGAATGAATTCATACTTGTTCTTAACGAATGAAAAATGTCAAGTTTCATAATTTTTGCACTTTCATTGATTGAATTGAACCTTGATTGTGGTCGCCATGCTAGTTTGAGGCTCGGTTCACCAATTCGAGTGAGAAATGCATGAGATGAGGTCTAAAAGTATGATAATTGAGTCTCTTTACTTGATTTAGTTGTTCGTGATCCGAGATGCGGTCGCCAAGCGGATCGGAGGTCATTGAATCATAAGATAGAGTAAGGAGTGGCTTTTTAATACTAACCGAAGGTTTAGAAACTTAGATCAGGCCTCTCCATAGGAGATCTAAGGTTATTCGTCACACTTAGGCCTCGCCATGGGAAAGTCCGGCATTAAGGAGAGTAGAAAGAGATGCGGTCGCCATTCTGACTTTTAGCTATAATCCTAGGCAGCTTTGGTCTCCTCTGAGTTTGAATGTGTGTCAAATGCATAGCATAAGTAGTTTAATGAACAATCATCTGGGACCTAAATCCTAAGACATCGATTTCTTACTTGCTATCTTACAACACTTTTTGTTTGTGTCTTTGCTTTATTCCTTATTTCTCTGTTTAGATTACTATTGTCATTTCTTAATTCATCATTCTTGTGACATTCAACAGAATACTTTAGAATTTTCGAAACCAATCCCCTTCCCTGTGGATACGATACCCTACTCACTTCTTCTAGATTAGTTTAGGGGTAAAATTGCAAGGTTAACGACACGCTTGTCGATTTGCTCCCCCAATACTCTTAAACCAATGCTTAGCTTTACCTCGTAAAGTTAGAGGAAATAAAATTCGATGGACTTCACTTCGATCCACACTCGGAAGTTTAAAAGTACTACAGAGGCCTAAGAACCAATCGAGGTGATCATTGGGGTCTTCATTATCAAGGCCTTGAAAGAACTGCCCTTGAGTAATCATTGAGACAATTTGTGTGGGTATATGATAACTCTCAACGTCTATATCTTGCTAGTCAAAGCCATTTTCGAAATTAATTGCGTAATGGTCACCAAATCGTGGTGCTCTTGCCCCTTGGTTGGCCATTTTCTTTTCTTTCTGTCTGCTTCTCAAGGTTTTTGGTAACTCGAGATCAAGTTGAAATTCAAGCTTTCCAGAAGACCTTGGAGACCTGGACATACACCAAACAACACACGTGAAGTGTAATAGGAAAGAAACGATAGATCACAGAAACAAAAGTATCCAATGCAAACAAAAGCAGACGCACAAAAATTTTCAAGAACTGGAAGAAAGAAAATTCACACAACACAAAATCGAACAAAAAAATACAAGAAATAATTAAGCAATTTCAAGAAACCGTGCATCCTTGCACAATTTAACCCAACTCACTAATGTAGATGTGATGAGAGGGATCGTATCCTCAGGGAAGGTGTTTTGGTTTCAAGAGCTCAGGTATTGTTGCTCAAATTGTGTTGCCAAACATTCAATATCTAGAATTAGTCAAAGTAACGTCAAGCTAAAGAAATAAAAGTAACAAGACAATTGCAGGGAAAACAGGAAGAAAATACCAAGATTTGAGACATACATCCTAGAGTTAATGTGCCAGATAACTGTGAATTAAACTTGGCTGCTATGCAATAGACCACATGCAAAACAAGTTAGGAGAAAACAATTGTTGCCTAGGAGGCTAGTGAACTCTCAGAATGTCGACCGCAGAGTTATCTATACTCCCTAACATCCTACTTTTCCCTTGTCGAGGCCTAAGCAAGAAGATTGAGCACCGCAACGTCTCGACTTCCAGACACTAACTATTCCACACTCAAAAACTTAAGTCTCCCATGTCGAGGCCCGACCTAATGCTTCTAATCTCAAACTAGCATCATAGAATCATCCTTCACTCGGTTCTAATGACTCAACGACCTCCTATTGGCATGGTGACCACATCTAGGATCTTGAGCAAAGCTAAACAAGCAAAGGAACTCCATATTCATACATTTAGTCTCTATCTCATACAATATTCACGCTTCCTGGTGAATCAAACCTTGACCTAGCAAGGGGACCTCAATCTAAGTTCAATCCGGCCAAAAAAAGTACAAATTCCATGAAACTTCACAAATTCAAGCAGTTTAAAGCATGTATGATCTCATTCGTAAAGATTGAGTCAATCGCATAGCATTTCACGGTTCAATTACACAGTTGTCAGGTCAAAACCCTAGGACATCATCAAGTTAGCCACACGACTCCATTTCCAACTCTCGATCAATAATTTGCAATGCAAAGCAATTCATTATCATTAAATAGGAAGAGTTTACCAAATAAAGTGCCCCGATTGCTCACAATTGACTATTGAATTGTGAAAAATTCTCCTTAATTGAGTAATGTCGTACAATGATAGGAGCAATCGCGTGATCGGTATCAAAATTGGAGTTCGATTTCTAGTGAGAGAAAGTAGAGAGAGAAAGTGTAAAGAGAGTAAAATTCCAGCTCTGAAAATCAAAATTCTGTTATATTTCTATTCTCGAATCATCTCCTTCAAAATCTAACTAAGTTCTCTATATATAGAGGCTAAAAAATGTAAATGATACGCAAATGCAAAATGAGTATACAACTACAAGAATGCCACTACGCGTAACAAACAAGATGTTCACGATAACAGGTGTATAAGTGCGAAACACGCCTTTGGCCTTGAAACTTTGCGCCTTCATCAGCCTCCCCATGTCTTCACTCCACCAGTTCACACGCCTTCAACAGACTCTACGCGCCTTTGGGCCACTGTCCACTACGTATTCGTCAACCTGCAACGAAAGATCCAACAGCCAACACTTAGCAGAATTGTGCAACATCAAGATCACATGAGAAAATTGCCAAAGGCATGGCATGCATATATTCTCAGCGGGGAGACCTCGTAGCGAGGTCTCACCACATAACCTAGAAACCAGGCGAGACCTCATATCGAGGTCTCGCCACACAAAATTGCAACCTGTGAGACGTCTTAGCAAGGTCGCGCCACACAAAATTGCAACCGGCGAGACCTCGCTACGAGGTCTCGCGCCATGTAAAACCCCAACCAGCGAGACCTCGTAGCAAGGTCTCTCCAATTTATAATTTAGGTACAACACGTATACTTGCAACAATATGAACCACATGGATTGCAATTGTTATGGACTATAAGTGGTAAGAGGAGGAATAAAATTTACGAATAAAGAAGAAAAACAACGAGCTGCTATATAATAAAAACAATGAAGATAACATGGTGGAACTGAAGATCACTTAAGTAACTATGTGGTGCATACCTCACTCATGAAATGGAAACTGTAATGTTTGTAAAACATTCACAAACATGGAAGGGAAAATGAATGCTTCGTGAAATTACCAATGTTGTAAAGAAAACAATGACACATGAGCTCACAATATGAACAACAAAAATTGAGGTACAAAGCATGAGTGCAAATATGATAAGCTGACAACGAGAATGCATGAGACACAATGGCAAATGATGAATGTCAATATGAGTGCGTAATGTATATGAAATATGTAAAGAGTGAAAATGAAGTGTGAGAAGGCTCCATGTGAGTGTTAGTGAAATGTGTGAAGTGAGAGCTCGCAGCACGGATGGGCGGCGAGGTGTGTGATTCGTGCGGCGAGGTGCGAGAGATAGTGCTAGAACTCGCCGCATGATCATACGGCGAGGTGCGCGTGTGCAAGAGCTCATCGCATGCATCATGCGAGGAGGTGCTTATGTGCAAGAGCTCGCCACACATAGTGTGGTGAGGTGTGTGCAGGCGCGCGGGAGCTCGTCGCATGTCCATGCGACGAGGTATGTGGTCTCGCTGCATACAGATGGATGAGTTATAGGCGAGAGCTCGCCGCATGGATGTGCGGCAAGGCGTGCGAGTGCTTGCAACGAGGTAAGCAATTTCGTGCGACGAAGTGAATGCTCGTGTGTGAGCTCATTTCTTCTAGCATCCTTCTCACCAAACTCCCTAGAAACATTAACATCAACCTACATGCTCAAAATATTTTTCCACCAATACTTCACCATAATAAGTCAACTTTTGCTCAAAACATGCTTCATAACATCCTTTACTCATTTACTCATTTCAACATTAATGCTGCACAAAATGCACTCAAACATACAAAAGTCAAGTGAAAAAAACAATAAAATTACGTCAGTATAAAACTGAATTATCACTAGGTCTCCTCATATTTTGTATGAGTGTCAAGTGCATTGCCAAAGTAGTCTAGTGTCCATTCATCCGGAGCCAAAACCCTAGGACATCCACGATATATCTGATTCACTCCCATTTACTGAGTTTGTTGCTGTTTCTTCTCGATCCTTGCTCTCAGAATTATAATAGTTCTTATTCTTAAAATTTCGTTTTTCTTGTGATACTTAATAGAAAAGTTACTTGAATTCTTGAAATCATCCCCTTTCCTGAGGAAGGAAACCCTCTCAACACAACTACATTAGTGAATAGGGATAAATTGTTTAGGTACACGATAAGCCCTTTCAATTTTTGGCTCCGCTACCGGGGAAGGCACGGTTTCTTAAATTTTGATTTGTTCTATTTTCTTTTCTTCTATGTAGATTAGTAGTTATGTTATGTTTCATTTTGGGCAATTTTGTTGCTTTTGTTTTTGTGTTTTGTTCTTTCTACGTTGGTTTATTTGTGGCAAGTGCAGGACATTGGAACTCAATTGAGACAGGATAGTGCACACCACAAGTACCCAAGTATGTCTAGGTGGCATGGGGACTATTTTAAGTCTTATCATTTTGGCCAACCAATTGGGGTGGTTGATACATGACCAACACCTAGAATATTTGGGGACTTCTCTCCACCAATATATAAGGAGCAATGGCACAATCAAGCACAAAGCAACAAGTATCATTAGAAACCAAAGACTCTCTGCGGAAGACATGCTTTCTCAAACTTTTAGAAAAACTCAATAGAGGCCCAAAAACTGAAAAAATGAGATTTTCTCAAGAAGAAGAGTTTTCAACATGCTATCCACCACGTACACCTCTAATTGCTAGAATACCAACTCTTGAGGAATGTCATTTTGAAATGCAAGCTAATGTTGAATGTGGTGAGAATCATCTGAGGGAGGTGGACTCTACAAATTTTGAGGTTGTCTCACAAAAATGCATTGTTGAAGAACCTTTGTGGTATGAGTCAAATTTTAGCTGTTCTATTGAGAATGATGTCTCCTGTGATGAGCTTGATACTGATGAAATTAGAGCCGTCTTGTGGTTTCTTAGTGACAAGATGGGAAGTGTGTCTAATGCTGAGTCTTGCAATAATTTATGGATTTCCATGAGTCAAATGATGTTGATAGCCATTCATTAAATGCTTTTCCTCTTGATGGCTTTGTGAATTGTGCAGAGACAAATCTTGACGATCCTTGTGAAATCATGAAGAAAGATAATGTTGCAATTGCTAATGAGAATGCCAACACATTGTTTCAAACTCTTGTTGAGGCAACAACTCTTGAAACAATGAATGATTCTAATAGTCTAATTGGTGACTCACAAGAATTGCAACATAAGATACTCTTGTTAACTGATGATATTGATTTTTGTGTTGTTAACAAAGAAAAACTCAGGAAGTTTCTCATGTTAGTCTAGATAACGAAGATGTGAAAATTTTTAATGACATTACTGACATAGTGGAGAATTACTTTATTGATACATCCATTTTTGAGCTTGTTGATGAGTTTGTTGAGACCATGGATGTACAACCCATGGTTGAGCCTTGCAGAATTACAGAGCCTAGTATGGTGAAGGAAGTAAATGAGAGTCTGGTGGAAGAAGTAAATGAGAGTATGGTGGAAGAAGTTAACGAGCTGCCTCCAATGGGGGAGCCTTAGTGGTTTAAAGTGAAATTTGTAGAGGTAGTTCCCCATGTGCATGAGCTTATGTACCTCCTTGAAAATATTCCTTTGGTTCCCTACAGGAGGAAAAAGAGTGTTTATGAGAGAGCATTTTATTTGGTACAGAGATGGATATTCCAAATCTTAAAGAAGAAAACTTAATAAATAAAGTCTAGCTGGACACTTATGAAATCCAGAACTACTTCTCTTTTATATTACCATAAATAAAGTATTTTGATTAATTTGATCTTCATGTCTCTTATATTTTGTTATGTGCACTAAGCACTCATGAACATCAAGACAGGCACATGAAGGAAGTTGTAAGGCAAATCGGCTATGCACACATGAGGCTAAGTGTGGGGGAGTGGTTCCATGGACCCCTCCTGTGCTGCACACAATCACTTTATTTTACATTTCCAGCATGATTTTTGCATGTGCCATTTAGTATTGCCAGTTGCATATTTTTACACCACCATGATTCCTAGTCATGCTGCAACACATTGGCTGCACACTACCCCGATGACATGTTTACCTTGCATTAATATGTAGTGTACTTGAGTGAGTGATTCCTAATAAGCCTTGCTTCACCAAGTGCAGGAAATTTTTCATGCAAGAGGGAACTAGGGACAAAGACTTGCCACCAAGTAAACATTTGAATTCATGACATATCAGCACCAGAGAGCTCCTAAATCTATCTTCACTTTACATTGAGGACAATGTAAGTTTTAACTATGGGGGAGGGAATGTTTGCTATGGTTTGTATCTGTTGAACTTTATATGCTTACTTTCTTGTTTTGTTGTGTTATTTTGAGCTTTTGCATATTTTATCCCGTATATGTTGTGTTTTCATTTTTTGTGCAAATTTTAAATTTTTTGTGAATAAGTAATGCAGCTTGGTAGACTAAGACAGTGTGGTTAGTGTTGTGAAGGGTTAGGTATTGTCTAATGCCATGAGATTGAAGTGAGTAAAATGTAAGCTCGGTAAGCCATAGTGTGGGTGTCGTGTTTTATACTCCAAAAGTGTAGTATGGTGTAGTGTGAGTGTGAACTTAAATGAATAAATGTGTGAATGTGTAGTGTGAGTTTGGAAAACTGAGTAAGATCATCTAGTTTTGTGCACTTGTCTCCGAATTCACTATGCTATGATCCAAGTTAATCACCTCAATTATTTTTTGTTATGTATGCGAAATATTTTTGTCTAAGGCACCAAACTTCGTGAGTGTAGCGGCATTTTGTTGGCCAATGCATGATGTCAAAGTTAGATAGATATGCCATGCAGACAATCTTAATCAACATAGGAGGTAATCTGTATTGAGTTTGTCTTTGTTTATGTGCTTTCCTTGTGTTTTGGGGTCTTGCATGTATAGTCCCCTTGAAGACACATATGAACATGCAGTTACATAAGAAGGGATATGGAGAAAAAGTCTTCGGCAACTGGGAATGAAAAGCCGTAGGACCCTAGCAAATAATTATGGGAAAAAACAACCATAAGACAAGGGCAAAAAATGGGAGCAAAGAGCCAAAGAACCCAGGCAGCCAAACACCAATGAGTGGTGCAACGTATGCACCAATGCGCAAGATGATGTGAAAATTGAAATATTTATAGAAGCACCAATGTGCACTAGGTTACCATTGATCTTGTGTGCTTTGCATGTTTATGTGTGTGGACATGAGGACTGTTGTGCAATGATTTAAACGAAATGCCAAGGGGAGTGCATGGAAAGAGAGAAAATGAAGACAGCGTTTCTCAGCACAAACTTGCACTCATGACATTTTGGTCTTTATTCGTTATCCCTTGGGTGATAATCTTTGTAGGATTCTTAGAGTTTTGTACAGGGATGACTTAGAAAGTTTTTAGTACGCAAAAAAGTTTTGACGAACTTGGTGATTGGCATGGTGGATAGGGAGACAGTGTGATGAGTGTGTGTGAGGAGTCATTGTGTGAAGAAGTAAGTAGGGTGGGCCTTGCTTGAGGGCAAGCAAGAGTTCAAGTGTGGGGGAAATTGATAAGTTGGTTTTATACCAACTTATATGTCTTATTTTACTTAGCTTTTGACTTGATTTTCATGCATTTGTGTGGTGTTATGTCTCATTTTGTGCATTTATGTTCATTACAACTTGGTGTGCTAAAATGAAGAAAAATACCAAAAATGTTGATTAAATTAAACAAATGTGTGTTTTAAGTTAAAGAACAAGGAAAGAAATCAAAAGGGTTTAAAATGATGCTTGTGAAGTTTGAAGAAGACCTTAACATGATTATTTTGCTTATTTTGAAGTTAGGCAAAACGGATAGTACACTTCAATTAAGTGTAACATTCTCAATACTAATCCCAATAAAGAGATCTTAGATGTTCTAGAAAGCTCATTGCGCTTACGTCAATGCTTATGTGTTAACTTGCTTCCAATTCAGTGTGTAGGTCTGAGAAATGGGAGCATCTTTATGATCACTCCTTCAGTTTTTTAGTGTTGAGTTCACTGCCATAGTTTAATATAAAGCTTATATCTGGAGCTACTGACCTCCAGTGTTGATGATTCTTAAACCAATGGAAATTCAAGAAAAAGATCTACAACTCTTATGTTTACAACAAAGTCCAATTAGGAGACAAAGACGCACATATATTGCATAGACTTGGAATGTTGTGCTGTAAAGGGTTACATCGCCGAACGCATCACCGCACACACTTGCTGCATCGCCACACACATCGCCGCACACTCTTGCAAACATCGTCGCACCAAGCTGCACACATCGCCGCACATAGCAGCGCACGTCACCGCACACATGCTACACGTGCATGCGCACTTAGCACACACAGTATTGCACGCACCAGCGTGCGGCAGCAACGCACACAAAGTGCATGCTGTGCGCGCAAGTACGCACTGCACTCACACTCGCCAATGCGTGGGCATACTCACCAGCTGTGCGCTCATGCACGCAGAAGCACTCCCCTACAGCACACACATGGGCACTTTACAGCACACTCATGCACACACATGGGCACCTCAAAGCATGCACTTCAGCACATTTCATGCACCATTCGTGCATAACTTATGCACCAAAAACACACTTCATGCACACAACTTTAGCAACACAACTTCTGCACACTCTTGCACATTACTTTCATTACATAGATACACACATATGCTCTAGCTCGTATGCACATTGTGCATACCTTTGCACTAACTTGTATGCACCATATGCATAGCCCATGCACTACCCATGATTCTTACTACACAACATGCATTTTAGGCATGCCACATGCACTATACAACACTACACATGAAGGCACAATTTATGCACACTTGAGTAACCTTTTTGCAGCATACTTATGCACACTTCTTACACTACTTGTAGTACACACCTAGCACAAACAACATGCACACTTGCGAGCACATCTTATGCACCCACACAACATATTCTTGCACAACTCTTGAGCATATCCAGTATAATACTCCCAACACCACCACATATGCATGATTTCATGAATTCCATTTGCACACTATGCACAAAGTAGTAACACTGCGACGCTTCTTGGAGATGCATCGCCGAACAAAACATTAACACTGTGACGCATCTTGGCATCGTGTCGCCATTGAAAAGTTAACACTTCGACGCGTCGCCGATGAAGGAAGTTTGCCTGCGATGCGCCAAGACGCGTCGTAGTGGGATTTTGGGAATTCAGAGCTGCATATATTTTCTAAGTGTTGAGTTTATCACTTTCATGTGTAGGTTGCAGAGACATGAATAGGTGAGGCTCGGGAGCGTGATTGCTGCGATGAAGGCGTGGGTTGTTGTGGTTCAAAGGCGTGAAGGCTACAGTGCACATGCTAATTTTAGATAGTCTATCTCTCTAAGTGGCATTTCTGTAAAATAGGGTTCAGTTTACATTTGCGTATTGTTTACGTTTTGTAACCTCTATATATATAAAGGTGTTAGTCATTATTTGGATTCGATCATTCTATATTTTTACCAGACTTTTGACTGCTTGAGCGGGAACTTTCTCTCTCTAGGATTTTCTCTCTCTAGAAATTATTCTCCGTTTTGGAATCCGATCGCTCCTTCTTGCTAATTACTGCATTCGATTCTCAATTGATAAAGCATTTGACAATTTTACGCACTTTGATCGGTAATTTGTCCAATTTAATGGGAATGAATTGCTCAATGTTGTTCTGTGATGAATATGAGGTGAGAATGGAGTCTTGTGGCTATATCTATGATGTGCTAGGGTTTTAACCGGATGAATGTGTAATTAGACTACGTAGTGCTTTGTATTTGACACAATCCATAGAGAATGAAATTGTACTGAGAATTAATGCATGAATCTAGTTGAGTTTCATAAATTCTCACGCTTATTGACTGAGTTATGCTTCAATTGTGGTCGCCATGCTAAATTTAGGTGAGATTCACCGATAAATGTGAGAGTTACATGAAACGAGAACTTAAAGTCTGATTTTTGAGTCTCTTCACTTATGTTGCTTGTTCATGATCTGAGATGCAGTCGCCATGCCGGTTTAAGTTCATAGAATTATTAGAATAGAGTGAAGAGAGATTTTCTATGGTTAATGAAGACAAACGAACCTAGGTCAGGCCTCGCCATGGGAAGATTTTAGGATTTGCATGTTAAAGTAGTTAGACTTGGGAAGTTGAGACGTTGCGGGTTACAATCATCAAGCTTAGGCCTCGCCATGGGAAAGCTTGATGTCAAAGAGGTTAGGGAGTATTGCGGTCGACATGCCGAGTGCTAACTAGACTCCTAGGCAACCTAGGTCTCCTCATATTTTGCATGAGTATCAAGTGCATTGCCAAAGTAGTCTAATGTCCATTCATTCGGAGCCAAAAACCCTAGGACATCCACGATATATCTAATTCACACCGATTTACTAATTTTGTTGCTGTTTCTTCTTGATCCTTGCTGTCAGAATTAGATTAGTTCTTATTCTTGCAATTTTGTTTTTCTTGTGACACTTAATAGAACAGTTACTTGAATTCTTGAAATCACTCCCTTCCTTGAGGAACGAAACCCTCTCACCACAAATGCATTAGTGAATAGGGATAAATTGTTTAGGTACATGATAAGCCTGTCACAGTGCAACTAGGTGTATGCCTATTCCATGAAGAGAAAACAATTAAAAAGCACAGCGCAGCCAAAAGGGAGTCACACTGACAAGAGTTGTGCAAGAATCAGTCGCGCTAATGTTAAGAAATAGGGAAATGAAGTTCCAGCGCAACTCATTGTATGTTGTGTTGTGGAAAATTGGACCAGAAATGAATGGCGCAGTCAATGCTTATCCCATGCTAGCGAGTGCAAAACAAGTACTGGGAATCCAGATGCAAGGCCAAAGCAAACAAAGGTTCAACGTGGTCAAGACCAAGCTATGCTGTGAAGAATACCTGCTGAAATAGCTGGCGCAATTTGTTACAACCCACGCTAGAATGCAAATGAACCGAATGAAGATAGCGCAGTGTGCTTCAAGCCATACCATGGTTCTTCCAGTTGTGAAAGTCATAGTGTAGCCTATGTTATCCTACACTAAAAGAGGGTATCGCAACCTACTAGAAGTTGCACTATGCAATTTACAGAACCAAAATGCACTACGTAACCGGAGAACATCCTACACAAGATGACTCAGCATTGTACTTTTGTATTTGTTGCTTACGTTTTACCTTTGTGGTCCTTCTCTACCAAGTTTTTGGGGTTTAACTTGTATTTTAACTTCCTAGGAATAGGATTTAGCATTTTTGGAAGTTATAAAGCTTAAAAAGGAAGGCAAAAACATGAATAGTAAGAAGTAGGACATTAGATTATAATCAAAGTGGGAAGAATTGTACTTTTTCTCTTCTTCTTCAAGAAGAAATATCAAGACTTGAAGTTTAGGCTTAAAAAGCACTACCTTTTTTTATAAAAGCTAGAACTTTTGGAGCTAATTTGAAGACAAGAAGTCATCTTTGCTTTGTTTATATCAAGGGTGATATCTTTCTCTTATCTTATGGCTTTAATCTCAATATTTTATATGCTAATTGTGCTTGAAGTCACCATGAGTGGCTAAGTCTTGGAGGGTTCTTGTTGGGGTTGTTTGTGGGTATATTAAGGTAGGCTATTGTGAAGAAACATGCTATGGGTTGTTTGAATAATGACTTTGCATGTTTCTTTACAATGGGTTCACATGAGTAATAACCTTTTGTAGACTATGTGTAACCAAGGATGAGTTCATTGGTCTAATGAATGAATCTACCTTGTAGCAATTAATGGGTTAGGGATGCCTTAGGAAACTCCACCTCTCACCAAAATAGGGAATTTGTTTTGGTGTTGAATTCTAGAGAAACTACTCTTGAAATTCTTAAGGGGAACACGCAATTAAAGCCTAAGACATTTAGTGTGAGACTTGCTAAGGGATGACAACTTAGCTAGGTGATCTAGGTATAACAACTAGTTCATTGAAGGATTCATTGAGTGTTTATGGTGGAGTTGTGTGTTTAGTGTTAGGATTGGTAGGTTTTTTGTATGCTATCAAGCTAACACTAGTGTTGAGAATTGTAATAGGTTGGGGATGCATAGTTTCTTTGTAAGGGTATGAGACTTAATCTATCAAACCATAGGCATATCAAGGATGGGAGTGCTCTAGAGTTGACTAGTATTCGATATCTTACGCTCCCCTCAATAAAAGGACGTGATGGGTAGGACTCTAGTTCTCAATTGGTAAATTGTATTTGATCAAGGGTCATAGTAGGTATTTGTAATCTACTAATTCTTGACGAATTGCCTCTTGTTTATAACAAATCATAGCAATGAAGTACTCACTATGTTGGCTTGAACTACCCATGCAAATACCCCTATAAGACCCTATTTCTCTTATTGCGAATTTGTTTCTTTAAATTTCTGTCGAAGTTGAGAAGAAGGGTCATTTATCCTACTTTCTATTTTTCTTTTTTTATTGTTTGACTTTAATCCAACAAACAATCACTAAACAAATTATCAACCGAATAATTCCTCCTTGTGGGAATGATCTTTAAACTATACTAGGGTGATAGTTGTGAATTACTGCTTAGTGTGATTGAGGTTTTAAACTTGATGCTAGTGGATTAAATAAAGCTTTTGTGAAATTTTGCATAGTATTTGTTTTTCTCAATAGAATTCAAGATTGGTTCACACTTAATATTAAAGGTTTCTAAAAATATGGTTTCTTACAAATTTCTTCTATCTTCTTATTCTATAATGAAAAGGCCTTTAAATAGGCTACAATAATGAAAACCCTAAATAAAATTCATAAAAAAACTAATAAAGAATTACGAAAGCACTTAAATAGTTTAAGTTTCCTAATACAAAACAAAAACTAAAAATTAAACTTGTTGAAAATCCAGTGTCGCAACGTAGAAGAGTGGGCGTTGTGATGTAGAGCTCAACATGCATGCATCGTAACATAGGTTAATTCTACGTATTTCTCAAAAAATCATCACTGTAGCACATGCTGAGACGTGCAAAGATGTGCGTCGCGACGTGGAGATATCTGTGTCACAATGGAGGCTACTACCTTTGTGCATGTTTAATCTTCATGGTGGAATCTCCTCAATCTCTACGGTTGTGACTTTTGAGACAGCATCATGAACACTTATTAAGGATAAATTCCACACAACTTCATAATCTTGAGATGGCAAGGTAATTTCTTCAAAACCTTTACAACTTATGGAAAACAATGAGTGTAAAAGCTCTTTCGTCTTTTTAGTCCTTATCCTTATCATTGCCCATCAAAGTTCATCAATAGATCACATGACTGTATTATTATTGTTTTGGTTGGATTGCTATCAGGCTTAAAGATGGAAATGTTAGTTTTCTATTGTATTGAAACCCTGGCATAATGCCAAGAAATTAATAGCCTAAAAACGAGATTTTGAAGACAAAGAGGATTTCATGTGTATTGATGTCATGGCATAATGCCAAGCATCAATAGCCTATAAAAAAGGGTTTTAAAGTCTTTGGCATAATTTGAGTGAAATTATGCCTATTGATGTTGTGGCACCATGCCCCGAGCCTTGGTTTGGCTATTGTGCTGTATTTTTCTATACTAAGGTTTTAGTTCTAGGTCCTAATGTGTTGGTTCCTATGGTTGGTCTTGATTCCTAAAGGTATGTGAAGTTAGTCATAGAGTTTGGTTGGTTAGGAGATTTCTATGTGGCTAAAGGTTTAGAGGTAGGTTCTAATTGGTTTAACACTTCTACAACACACACAAATAGACAAAACAGGAAGTGGAATAATGCCACGGCATCAAATTCTCAAAATCTAAGAGGATTAGTGAAGTGCGTGTTTTGTGTGTATTGATTCCATGGCATCAATTGCATTGGAGAGGAAAAAATATGAAAATTGTGTGACTGTGAGAGGAAACAAGTGTATTGATGTCATGGCACCATGCCACGACATCAATAGCCTTGGAATGTATGTGTGTGTTATGTTTTGTGTGTAGTGTATGTTTGGTGTGTCCTAGTTTGGGTTCTAAGTGTTTGTGGTTGCCTAGGTCCAAGTTGGGTATGCCTAAGGGGGTTGCTAAGGTGAGGGAAAACAAAGTTGAGTGCAAAGTCTAAGTCATGTGCATGTGTTTGTAAGGAGTGGTTTCTAATTGGTGCGCTAAAGTTAGTTTCTAGGCTAAAACCTTGGCAACTTGCCTTGGTTTTCGCTTTGAGCATCCTATGATTCTAGGATTTTATGCATGCATGCTATAAACGGAATGCTTATAACTTATCCTTAGCTATATGCCTTGGCCAATGGGGTATGGTGCTAAGCTAATGTTACTAAGGCAGAACACAAGTTAAGTTATACCAAGTTTACTCTAACTTTAACCTTTACCTCTCCAAGGGTGCTCAACTTCACCAAATCTCACCACCATGCCACTTTTCACATCTGTCTCAATTAGCATTCTTGGTCAACCCTACAATTTAGGGTTTATCCTTTCATTGACTTGTTGACTGTTCTTTGACTTATTGACTTTTGACCAAAATTGCCTCTAAATAAGCCTTTTTTTATCACTTTAAACTCTCCATTTCGTAAAACCTACAAAACAAGCCACAAGGCACTTAAGTATCTAATAAACACTCAAAAAACAAAGCAAAAACCTTAAAAAATAGAGATTAGAGGTATTCTAAGATGGACTCTACAATGTGTGCATTGCGTTACTCATTAGTGTGCCAAAAATTTGATTAGAAAACATGAAGATGAATTGCTTCTTGTGAGTTTTAACTAGGATAAAGGGGTGTGTTATATTATTTGAAACAATGATTGGTTTGTGGTAAGATGGTGGGGCTCAAAATTCATGTCTTTTTTGTTGTTTACTTAGTTAAAGACACAAATCATTATTTTGACTCAATTGTTTTCTGTTTTAGAGTCTTTTAAAAAGTGTTTTTGTTTTATTTTGGGTTAACCATACTTGTGGCAGGCATGGTTCAGTTGTGGGAAAGTTGATAATGCTAATATTTTATGGTGATAATTTGGCTTTAATTTATGGATTTTTTTTAGCATTAATTGTTGGAAATTGCAGGTTTTTAATGAATTGTTGAATGGGGGAAAATGTAGGCAAGAAGTGGAGATTATACAAAGTTTGTTCTACAAATAAGGGTGGAGCGAGAATCGTAGAACAAGTCATCAAATAACAATATCAAGTTTTCTATTTTCAATGTAGAGTTTGGATAGATTTCTGATTAGAGATTTATTTGAAGATAGTTGGAATTTGTTGAGATTTAGTTTTGTAAATATTTGAAATATTTTATCCATGTGATTTCTTCTTGATTATAAGAAGTAGTTTTTTGTGGAACTCTTTAAATGGCTACAATTCATAGGGGGAGTAGTCTGTTATTTTCATAATTATTTTCCACAGTTTTTTTTATTTTAGGCAGTCAATTATTTAGTCTTAGTGCTAGTTCAGTATTCAATTTCTTAATAAAAGTTAGTTCTTAGGTCAGAATTTTAGTAGTTGAATTAGATTAGAATTCTTCGTTGCATTTATTTTGACATATTGATCAATTCATTAATCAACAAGTATTATTTCATTAGTTTTGGATAATCTTGCAATTCGGTTGCTTATTACATCAAATGTTGTACTTTTTGAGTCATTTTATAAATCAACTTCAACAATCATTATCTTGTTGGGTTTATTCTTTATTCTCCTTTCAATTGTCCATTAAATTGGTGAGGTACGTTCTATTCCTTTTTAATTATGAATAGATATTTCTTTAATTTCTTTATTTTAATTTTAATTATGTTTTCTTGCTAAATTATTTATTTTGAATAAGTTTTGATGAAACATTAATTAAATCATGGAGAGATCTACTTAAAATAAATGAACTGATAAAGCAAGTTTTATTTTATGCTTAATGATAGAAAATTTAGGATCATTCTTTGATTATTAAATATATATATACGCAATGTTTAATTAATTGTAGAAGAATCTAACACCAATTAAGATAGTGAATCCGTAATTATTCATTAAGTTTAAAGAAGTGGTGAAGTTGTCATTCATTAATAGATGGTATAAGAAGCATATGTGGGCATATGAGTTCATATTGGCATATCAGAATTAGGTTTCACTAAATTTTAATGCAATTAATAAATTAAATCTAATGAAAATTCTCTTATGTTATTTATTAATTAGAAAGTAATTAATAAGGGTTATCTTAATTACTAATAATTAATGAGAAATTAGTCTATTTCGGCAGGTTCTGATAACTATAACTTGCTAATTTCATTAAACAAGTTTAATATTTGTGTCAATGATCTTGAAAATAATTAATGTGCATTCATTATTTGTTTTATTTTATTTACTTGAACTAAAATTATTTCTTAATTTTATTGTGACCACATTTGTGAGGAAAAAGTACTTTCATTCCCTTGGGAGACAACCTTACTCATCACTATACGAGAATTAATTCTAGTAAGAGTAGCTTATAATTTTGGTGGTGTAATGATACAAAAACACATATTTAGCTTTCTGCACAAAAAAACATTACAAAAAAACGAAAAGAAAAAACAAGTATCAAGCTTCGTTTATGTGGCAACTTCATGCTCTAATTTTTTATGGCCGGCCACTTGATTTTGTCTTTATCAATGGGGCAGCCACATAAGGCAACTGTTACTTGTACTTCTTCATGCGGCTACCTCGTGCATTTTTCCTCCACCCTCATGCTTCGTGCGCATATGCATTTGTTGTGTGTGTCGTGCGTAAGTGATGCATGAATTTTGGTTCAAGGTGTGTGCAATAGAGTGTTCGCAATGTCAGTAGTGACTGGTGTGCGTGAGTGGTGAGTGCAAGTGTGCAATTGTTGGATGCATGTGTGCAGCAAGCAAAGAAATGTGCAATGTCGTATGAGCTTATGCTAGTTTGGTGTGTGCAAGCAAGGAGTGCAAAGCTTCCAAGAGTGCAAGATAGTGTATACAAGGTTATGCTGGTGAGATATATGTCCACAAAATCATGCATGTGCACGTGGCTGGTTCTTGTAGATGGTGCAAGTAGTGTGCTTCCCTCACGCATATGCACACAGGTGTGTAGCCCTTTGCGGTGTGTGCAAGGCTCCATTTTTATATGCACATTATACCTTATTTAGCACTCAATTTGGATCTTTTTCTTCCAATTAAGCTCTCGAAATTGTAACCCTAAAATTGTACAAATTAATACATAAGCACTACGAATTGCATGAAAACCAAACCAAAGGTAAGTGAAATGATATATATGAGCTAGTATAAGACTAACTCATCAATCAGCAAGTTGAAGATTAATCATGATAGGTATAATTCTTTATTTTAGCCCAACACTCAAAGAAGTGGAGAGGAGCATTAAGTTAATGTCACTCCCAAAACACATAAGGCCATAAGAAAATACTTTGTACCAATCAAACATGGGATAGTAAAGCTGCCCAGATCTTTCAACTTTTTAGGGACCTCTTTTTGGATAAAACAACTACAATTCTCTGTCAAAGAAATCACCTCTTCGCATTGAAGTTTTTCCTTGCCAGTAATGAGCTTTCTAAAGAATTTGAAATACTTGGAAATATTACTCAAGAGCTGAACAAGAGGGACATTCATACTAAAATTTTCAAGCATTTTTACCCATTTAGTAAATTGTGCATCATACTTAGTTCTTTTCACATGGCTAGAAGAACATGAAGGAAGTTGTAGATCATTCTCGATTCCACGATAGTTGGGACCTTCCTTCATAATATCCATCATTTCCAGTTTAAACCACAACTCTTCTTCTTTACTTACCACTTCTTCTATGTCGTCTTAACCATTGCTTTTCCTTTTTCTCTCACTTGTGGTATCAACTTTTCTTCCGCTTATCAAGTAGATGGCATTGCATTGATCATCACTCTCTTGAGGGGAGAAGTCATTTTTGTCGATTCCCTAAGGTCCACTATGGATAACTTGAGCTAGTTTCCTCAATTGATCTTGCATACTTTTCACCATATCCTCAAGGTTTTTTATGCTTATCTCATTTTGGTTTAACCTTTGCTCCATCACCTTCATGTTTTTGACAACTCTATCCATTATGTTACAGAATCTGTCCTCATTATATGCTTCTTCTCTTCTTGCTACAAGGGTTGAACTCCTTCTTGAGTTTGTCTCTCAAATTTGCTCTCAAAGTGCTTAGGATACCTTGAGTTCAATTGTGCCCCATGAGGTATAATAGCATCTAGTTCTAATGCTCCTTGTTACATCTTCTTTGGAGAGTTTTTAGTATTATGCCAAAAATTTTCTACTTTAACCACTCGTGTCAAGAGCTCTTCAACTGCTTGTATGGACATGGACATTAAAGAGCCCTCCACACTTATTCTTACCTCCCTCATAGTCTCATAAGTCAAACCTTTGAAAAATACTTGAAGGTCTTTTCCATTGTCGAATCTATGGTTTGGGCATCTTCTCAACGTATCTCTAAACCATTCACAAGCTTCACTAAAAGATTCTCCTTCATCTTGACAAAACATGAAGATTTTCATCCTCAACTTCTCAACCTTAATAGGGGGAAAATTTTCATAATAAACCGCCTTCTTAGCTCCTTAAATGACACCAGAGAAGAGCCTATCAAAGTATTATACCATTGTCGTGCTTTCCCTTCTAAAGAAAATAGAAAGAGAATTTTTCTCACCTAATTTGTTTAACAAGAGAGGAAGCCTTTCACAAAGTATCACTTTTCTTTTATTTTCAATTTTAGTTGCATATTTTGTTACTCTATATACTAGACACTAATCCTTAACCTGACTCTTCTCTTCGGGGATTCGACCCCTTACTTCCTAGTGCTACATAATTAGAATTAGGGAATTGTTTGTTGAGGTGATATGACTTCATATCATGACTGCTCACTCGGTCACACCATAGGAAAATTTATACAGTGCGACTACTCAAGCAGTCACACCATGTTGAGATACAAGAGGCAACACTTAGCACCACCGATGATCTTTCAAGTTCCATTCCTTCTTCTCTTTCACTTATTCTTGCATAACACAAATACCTTCCCACACACATTCATCACACTCATTAGACATCATTGAATCACTTTATCCATCATAAGCCATCACTCACTGGAATCCATCAAGTCATAAATTATTAGCTTTTCAGTTTGTAATACTCTTCCATTTTCTTTTTAAGGGAAATACCATCTTGAGCCAAAATATTCTAATCAATAGTGAATGGTTGGTTGTTTGTGGATTCATTTTTTCACTTGTGTAAAAATCATTGCTAGAATAAATTGCACGTCATGTATTTATTCAATATATCTTTTGATTAATGCAATATTGGGATGCCTTTGCTTGCATGGCATTTACTTTATGAATTGTGTACTAATGAGTGAGAGCTTTTACATGCCAATGTGTGAGATGAGATGTTCATAGTACATTTTTATGTGCATGTTCTATACTTTAAAATATTAAAGTGCATTTCTTCTTGAATTCTTTATAGCTATGAAGTTTTTTTTCTATTTTTCAATTATTTGTATTCAACCATAGGAGGAAATTTCAATAAGGGTCGAGTTAGAAGCAAGCCCAATCAACATAGCAAACAATCCAAACCTAAGGGGAGTCATCTTAACTATTTTTTTACTTATATTGGGGACAATATAAGGTTTTATGTTGGGAGGGAGGGCGTATGTTTGCTTGAGTTGATTTAAGAATGATTATCATCTTGGTTGGATAGTAATGATTGAAAGTGCTAGTGCAATACATGTTAGTTTTAGTTTTTTTTCTTAATTTTATTTTTACCTTATTGTGCTAATGAATCAATATTGCATGTTTTACCCACTATATTATGTTTTTTTTTGGTTTTGTGAAATTTTTCAATACTTTTTTGTGATTCTATATGTTAAAAGTGTTTTCTTGTAAATAAGTTTTATTTTTGAAACAAAGTGCAAAGTTGAAAACTTTGTTAGAGAATATAACTATCCATAGAAAGTAAACTAGTGTAGAAAATAGATTTTTGTGTGATATATAACACAATTTTTATGGAATAAAACTTAGTGGTTGAGGAGAAATTAATGTTAAGTGATAGAACTTGAAGCATAGGCAAAAAAAAAAGTTCAATACATTTGTCTTTAAACACAAGTGGAGAAACATATAGGATAGGTTAAGTCATGAATGAAAGTGAGAACTAGGGATGTATTTTTAAAAATCAATAAAACTTACCTTTGACCTAGTGATCTTGTGAAAGCATGTAGGTGAACATATGCATTAGAGGATATGAATTGAACTATAGCTTAGCTTTAATTGTCTTATTTCTACACATTGCCAATCCGCTATGAGATTGCCTATTGAATTTGAAAGAAACTTTGAAAATAATGGAACTCGTATGATTGGGAATAGGTATAAAAAGTCATATAATCATTGACATGTGCTTCATTTGTTGAATTTTTTACCCAATCCTCTATGAGATGGCCTCTAGAGTGAAAAGAACATTCCAATATGGAAATCATATGATTTGGGTAGAAGTATAAAGGGCCAAAAAAATCCAAGGCCCTCAAGTGTTAATATTGCTGGTTAAGGAAATAAAGCTCATTGATCCTTGTAACAGTGTATTATATGTATACTAGTGGACATGTAGAATATTGGTTAAAAGAAAATGTAGTTTTAAAAAAAAACTAAAAACCATTCCTTCCTTATTATTGCTTGGATAATGGCATAGACCTTGACTATGTGGAACCCATTGCACACTAAACACACCAATGTGTTGAGATATTAATTGAGTACTACTTAATTAAATAACTGCCATGAAGCGTTGCAGCATCTCTTTGCCACCAAAGTGATGCAAGTTTTAGAAATGGATACACACAAACCCATTGATCACATGAACACACTTGAAATTGATGGGATTGTATCTTAACAAGTGACCAAAAATTTGATGTGTTATGCGATATGTTAAGTTTTATTATTGTTTTTATTGCTCGAGAATGAGCAATGCTTTAAGTGTGGGGGTAATAAGTGCATAAAAATAGGTATTTTTGTGCCCTCATTTCCAGAAGTTTATGCTTGTCTTTAAGCCTTTTGTTGTCTTTTATGTGTTGTTGGTGTGTATTTGTAGGGTTTGGAACATAAAGAATTTAAAATGAACAAAATTCATGTTAGAGGTGAAAAAAAGAGGCAAAAAGAATACAAAAACTCTCAACTTAGATGAACAGGGACAAGAAGGTACGAAAGAAGCAAAATAGGAAGACAAGGCAATTTTGGGCTGGTTACAAGCTAAATTTCAAATGATTTTTATCTTTACCTCTACTCAAGAAAATAAGAAAATTTTGGACGCATTGGAAAGCCCTCTGAGAGTACTAAAATTTTTATATTTAGAGTTTATCCAAAAATCAGTTGGCATCATGTTTCAATTTGAGTATAAAATGAACATATGATAGTGAATATTAGAAAATCAGAAATCACTGACATAGTTTGGGAAAATAAGCATAACTCGAGTTGCATAACTTCAGATTTGATGATTTTTATCACATTGTAAAAGCAAGAGGGAGAGGTACAACTCTTATAAAAACCACAATGCAGTTCTATCGAGAACACCTTCAAAAGTGTAGAAAATTTGCACTACATATAGTGTTTTGATTACAAAGCTTTTGCCAAAGTAAAAAATGGCTTGGCATGACTAACAACTAAATCACACCGTAAACATTCTCCATAAACTAACTGGCACCTAAGTCATGATGTGCAACCCACCAAGTCCACTAGTACTTTTCTTGTTAATTATGTTTTGACACCTACTTTTCAATAAATGGGGTATCACTTGTAATTATTGATTTTTAACCATTTCACTTAGTATTTAAGGCCTTTTAAAAGCTTGATTTTATTGTGGTGAGGGCAGGACTTTGATGTTGTTATGGCAAAAATTGAAGTGCACGAGGGCTGTCTTGATTTATTGGAACAAAACAGTAGTAGGGGATCTGTTTCAGACAATAAAAATTACAGAAGAGCAAGTTTAGAATATTGAAATACGGGTACAAATGGATGCTTTAGAGGCTATTTGGATTGAGTAAAATAATGCTCAAGTGAAACTCAAAAAATGCTTAGCTGATGAGGAAATGTTTTGTAGACAAAAGCTCACTTAAAATGGGAAAAGAAAGAGGGTAGAAATACACTATTTTTTCATAATTATGTAAAGGGAAGAAGATCTTCAAATACAATATGTTGAGTAAGGGGTATAGATAGTCTATGGTTAGAGGACCCGAACACGATTGTCAATGAAATGAAAAGATACTTTGAAGATCAATTTTTGGAGTCGAATGGCGTCATAGATTTGGAGGCTTTGAACCATATTCTGCACATATTGACTGGGGAGGAAAATAATAGTTTAATTACTTGGCCAATAGAGGAAGAGGTGAGTCAAGTTGTGAAAAATCTCGATGTGATAGTGCCCCAGTCCAGATGGATTTACAAGTTGTTTCTTCTCTTTGGCTTGAGAAATCATTGGAGATGACATCTTCAAAGAAGTGCTTGAATTTTTTGTTGGGGTATCGATGCCTAGGGCTTTCACAATAACTTAGTTAGTGCTTATTCCTAAAAAAAGAATTGTGAGAGCATGATAGATTACAATATGCGGTATGATCTTCATGAGGGGAACCGATTAGTTTGTGTATGGTATTGAATAAAATCATCACAAAACTTCTTTCTAATTGCTTGACAGTTATTCTCCCAAGACTTATATCCGATCAGTAGAATAGATTTGTCAAGGGTCAGAAAAAAAACAAATAATATGTTCTTGGCTCAAGATATTGTCCAATTCATGGGTGGTAGATGCATAAGCATAATGTTATCATCTAACTTGATGTGGAAAAAGCCTATGATCGGGTCTTTTAGAATTTCCTAATGCAGGTTCTCAGGATATTTGGATTCAGGAAAACTTGGATAGACATGATATGGCGATGTGTGTCCAATTGTTAGTTTTCTATTGTTCTCAATGGTCAGTCTTATGGATTTTGCCACTCTACTAGGGGTCTATGACAAGGGGACCCATTGTCTTCTCTTCTATTCATTTTATTTGCTGAGGTTTTATCTAGGAAACTCAATGACTTGGTTGGATCAAGACATTTCAAACCTTTTATGGTGGATAGAGGTGCTCCATTGGTCTCTTATTTAGCATATATAGGCAATGTGCTTATTTTTTCTAATGCTAAACAACAGTCTATGGGATATGGTATACTTGTTTTGGAGAACTATCAAAAAGTCTCTAGTCAACAAGTTAATATAGGGAAATTGAATTATTTTGTGCATCCAAAAGCCCATTCTGGTATTCATGATATCATTACTCAGCACGTATATTTTTCACATGCATAGTTCCCTTTCATTTATCTAGGGTGTCTGATTATTGTGGGGTAATCACGGTATTTATATTTTGCTGATATGTCGGGAAAATTCAACAAAAAGTTATGAGTTTTCAGTAGAGGTTATTGGCATTTGGTGTAGAATAATACTTATTAAAAATGTTTTATCCTCTATAGTTGTTCACTTATTGGCAGTATTAAGTCCTCCCAAACGAGTGTTACACTTGGCACACATGTTATTTGCCTGATTCCTATGAAGATGTAGATGTGAGATGGGAGGCACGCATTGGTTGAATTGGCAGAGATTATGTTTTTCTCTAAATGAAGGAGGTGTTAGATTTTGAGACCTAAAGGATATGGTCTTGGCATTTTCAGCCAAATTGTGGTGGAAATTTCATGCGGGAACTTCATTATGGGCTCAGTTCATGTTTAGCAAATATTGCAAATTATCGCACCCCATGGCGGTATTTTCTTGTCAGCATGCATCAAGTACCTGGAAACGAATGTTACACGCCCGACACTTCGTAGATGATCAGATAGGGTGGATTATGGGTGAGGGTTTGATGAGTATATTATTTGACAATTTACTAGGTGTTGGTTTACTATTTGATTGGGTAATTGATGATGGATTGGTTGGTGGCTTCATTTGTGCAACAGAACACTTGGGACATTGAGGTGACAGCGAGGTTTTTCCCGTCTAAAATTATTCAACAAATATTGGCATGTCCTATCCTGTTATTAGGTGTGCAAGATACTATGGTCTGGTTACCTCTAAGCTATAGGAAGTTTGATATGAACTCCGCCCCGCAATGGACGAAACCCAATACCGAGTTGAGATCCTAGGATCGTTCTACAGCAGGAATGCTAGATGGATAGGTAGAATGACGCCACAACCAACTATGGATTGAATGTTGAAAGTCAAGGGGTGAACGCCACAAGCCCAAGGCTTGATAAGTTCAAGTAGTTCACAAGGAACCAAAGAGAGAAACTCTCACAAATTTGATTAACTCATATTCTTCATATTTTGGACGTTTTTACAACATATAAATAGGTAGAAAACCCTAATCTAAAGGTTACATAAAACAAGAAAACATTTAAGTAAAATCTTGGAAACTTAAAAGGCTAATTAAGGCTTTCTAGGAACTAATGAAGTCATAGAAGATTGGACCAAGACCAGCCTTGATTTCCATGCATTCCTTGACTCTTTGAATGGCTTTTGATCTGCCTCCAAACATTCCAAGAGGCCTTGACCGAAATTAATAGCCTTGAACAAAAACAGCCCACAATTGTTGACCAAGCTTGGGTGAACTTTGACCGGATGAACCTAGCTTGTCCTAGAGCTTCCTTAGCTTTGTATTGGCTGACTAATGCTCCTTTTAATGCACTCTTGAGCTTCCAAACGAAATTTCTAGTGAACCAAGGTAGAAACACAACACAAAAACTCAAAACAATGCAAAAACAACAAGTTGGGCAGATTGCACTTTCATTTGTATTTGCTGCCTCCAACTTGCTCAATTTAATTCTTTTTGTGTTTTCAATGGCTTGGGAATTAATATCAATGGCTTGGGAAGTGTAAAATTCATTAGCATTTGAATTGGAAACACCTTGAAAGGCCAAAAGTCCTTATTGACTTTATGATTAAGCATTGTTGAAATCTTGAATTTTCAACCTCTAAAAAAGTGTATTTGAACTTTTTGGAGCTATGATTGAGATCACATCATACCCCTCCTCTTAAAATTGATTCGTCCTCGAATCCACCTTGATCATTCTTAAAAGACCATCAAAGCTTGCACTTGATCATTTGGAATGGTTTGTTCTTGAGCCTCCTTGCTCGTATTGGATCTTTGATAAGGTGACATGTTGTCAAATCTGCCAAAAGATATATATCCTTACTCACTCCCTTACGTGTTTCACTCTCCCTCGTGTATCACTCTTTTTTTTCTTTTAACCTCTATTAGTCTCAACACTCAAGCCTTTTTTCCACTCCAATTCTCAAGGTTCTTGTCAAACCTATTCAAAAAAAATCAAGATCTTTATAGTGAAGAATTTATCAAGAATCAAGAATTGGACATTTTATATGAGAAATACAATGACCACAATGAAAATTTAATGAAGAAACACACAAGGATCTGCCCAATATGTATCTCAAAATTCTAGGAATAGGAACTGCCCAAAATTTAGCCAAAATATCCCAACATGAAATAAGAACAACTTCAAGACTTAATCCAAAGATTAATTAAGAAGCAAAGATATTAACTTTGTATAATAGCATAGTGAACCACAATGGAATAGTAATGAACAAGATAGAAATATTTCAAAACTGAAATTTTCATGACTCCTTTTTCTTTTATTTTTTTTTTTTTTCTTTGGATCCTTTTGGTTTTTTTTTTTTCAAGAATCTTTTCTCTTTTTTTTTGTTTTTTTTATGGAGCCTAGCACGAAATAGAACAAGAAAGATAAAATGTAGGATATCTTAAAATCAAAGATTCAAAAGTAGGAACCCGACCCAAATGATAAAGAACCCCGCTGCGTAATGGACGACACCCAATACCTAGATGATAAGACCCACTACTACCATGAATCAAGACTTCAAGAATCCCCCAAAAAAATGAAAAACTAAAATAAAAAAAAAAGGATATGCAAACCTGGACTAGAACTAGCTCTGATACCAAATGATATGAACTCCGCCCCACAATGGACGAAACCCAATACCGAGTTGAGATCCTAGGATCGTTCTACAGCAGGTATGCTAGATGGATAGGTAGAATGACGCCACAACCAACTATGGATGAAGTTGAAAGTCAGGGTGAACGCCACAAGCCCAGGCTTGATAAGTTCAAGTAGTTCAAGGAACCAAGAAGACTCTCACAAATTTGATTACTCGCCCTTCAATTTTGACGTTACAACATACGTAAGAGACTGGACTAGGTCACTATAGCATCATAAGACTTATGGTTAACAGTGATGGATAGATATCTAACTGAACGCCACACCAATTTGATAGACTAAGTGAGTCTCAATATCAAAAGACTCTCTCCATTGATTCTACTTCTTTCACTTTATCAATAGTTTGGACCATATCTATTAACAGACACTTGAAACTATAATCATTTCAAAAAACAAGCGCCATATAAATTAAAGTTTGAAATCGCTTTAAGAGAGTATAACTATAAAACTAAGTAGAAATTGGACCTGAGACCATTGATTTCCATGCATCTTTTGACTCTTTGAATGGCTTTTGATCTGCCTCCAAACATTCCAAGTTGAAGTTAATAGCCTTGACGAAATTTAGTGCTATTGGAGACATTAACATGAACTCAGTTGTCTAGACCGCCATTGATGGTGAACTTGTGGTAACTGAAAAAAGTGCCTCCATAATGACTCTGAAAACTCAAACAATTGTTGACCAAGCTTGGGTGAACTTTGACCGGATGAACCTAGCTTGTCCTAGAGCTTCCGTAGCTTTGTATTGGCTGACTAATGCTCCTTTTAATGCACTCTTGAGCTTCCAAACGAAATTTCTAGTGAACCAAGGTAGAAACACACAAAAACTCAAAACAATGGAAAAACAACAAGTTGGGCAGATTGCACTTTCATTTGTATTTGCTGCCTCCAACTTGCTCAATTAATTCTTTTTTGTGTTTTCAATGGCTTGGGAATTAATATCAATGGCTTGGGAAGTGTAAAATTCATTAGCATTTGAATTGGTAACACCTTGAAAGGCCAAAAGTCCTTATTAACTTTATGATTAAGCATTGTTGAGATCTTGAATTTTCAACCTCTAAAAAAGTGTATTTGAACTTTTTGGAGCCATGATTGAGATCACATCAAAGTTTACATTTGGCTCAACATGTGAATTGTTATGAGTAAGAAAGGCTATCAATCTATATGTTCTGAAATGGTAGGATACTTGTATTCCAATGCAATTATCCTACTTTTTTTATGGTTGTCACTTGGTCGGTTGTCTTTGGAGGAGTGGTTATTGAAAATTAGGATGTTGGGTCCTTTCTCCTGTCATGGTTATGAGTTTTCTTTCCAAGAGTCCATCTCTCATGTTTTTTATTATTGCCTTTTTGCTTTTAGGGTTTGGTTATGGTTTGCTAATACTTGTGGGGTTGGGCACCAAGATTCAGGTTGGCGTGGTTGATGTATTGTACAAGATCCCCTATTTTTTATTTATATGTTGTGTGGTGCCATTGGTGATATGTTTGCATTTGTGAAAGCATTGCAACAGAGCATTTTTTGAGGATCAAATATTGGATATTACCATGGTTCAACTTAGGATCCTAGTTGATGTCTATATTTATGTGATTGCCATATTTCCTAGACATGGTTTTGGTTTGTGTGACTAGGGGCATATTATCAGTACAGCACAGGATTGGTCTGTGACTATTGGAATCCGTCAGGTGATTTGAAATTCACCTATCCTTAAAATGAATATCGGTGGACATACTTGCAATTTCATTGGGATATGTGGTGGAGGGGTTATTGTGTGAGATTGTGATGGTAGGATGGTTTTGCCTATTTCCATGGGTTTTTCTAGCTGTACATTGTTAGAGGTGAAGGCCAGGGCTACCCATAATGGATTACGACTTTGTGCTCAGGTCGATAACATGATTGAGGTATAGTTTACGTCATTGGGGCTTGCTAGGAACCTTTAAGGACATAGTTCTTTGCCATGGGTTTTGAGATCCATTATTGACAGGTTACGTGATTTCACTTGTGTAATTAGTATCCAACATGTGGTCAAGAAAGGGTATACGCCAACAATTCTTTTGGCAATTAAGGGTTGTGTGTCTCAAGTGCATCATACATATTAAACTATATTGGACCTTCCTCAAAGGGTGAGAGGGGCTCTGAATTTGGATACGGTGGCTTTATCGACTTTTCGTTCAGTTATTAGGTCATAGGCTATTTGTACAAGAGTGATGAGGTGAATTTATTCACCTTTTATGTAGTGTTTATACTTAATTCTTTGGACATTCTTGTTCGTTTTTATTCGTTTCAGTGTTTTAATTGTAGGTTTGTTAACCATGGTGTATTCTTGGAAGAGGGAAATCATACGGGAGTCAAATCGGATGCAAAGTGGAGAAAAAATGGAAGAAAGATCGCGAAATCATTGAAGAGCAACCTCCACGTCGCGACGTCTGTACCTTTCACGTTGTGACGTGGGTGCACATCGCGATGTAGACCCTCCACGTCGCGACGTCAAAAGTCTGATTTTTGGTTGAATTTTTGGACGAATTTTTTGAAATTTCCAGATAGTTACGTCTCGCGACGTCGGGACCCCTTCCATGTCGACGTGCGTCGACGTCGCGATGTCAGACCCGGGACGTCGCGACGTGCGTGGACGTTTTGACGCGCGATCAGGGACGTCGCGATGTCGGGAAAAACTGCAGATTTACGACTTAATTTTGGAAATTTGCGATTTTGGCCCACTTTAAGACTTCTTATCCGACATGTTTTTCGTGAAGGACTTATTTGCTAATATTTGCATAGAATAACTATAAATAGGGCTAGGGTTACAGCTTTAATGCTTGTGACCACTTTGAGAGATTAAGCAAGGGTGTTTCTTCTTTGTAATAGATAGGGTTTCATTCTTTTAGCTATTTACGGAGAATTGCAGCTGTACGAATTGGGAACATACATCATTCATTATTGAATTCATTTATTTAGAGACGAAGATTTCCTCCAAGGATTCACAATTCAAGGTGTTTTCTTTCTCTGTAATTAATGTTTTCAAGAATGTGCTTTAATTTAAATATTATGATGATGTTTGATTTAGCCATACTCTGCTAAACTCATTGTGAACAAATTCCCGGGATTATGAACAAGGGTTTTTGTGCTTAATTTACATGCTATGTTCTATCTTATGGTCTTAGTAGAATTAGTTTTGCTGTGTTCTTCATAATTATGCATGATTTGGCCAGATTATGTATGATGAATATTTTTTTAAAGTGCAGTAAATTACTTAGAGACTTGCTTTAATCTTACCTTTAGCCTGATAGGAGGATTAGAGTGGGTTGTTTGAGATCTATTGTGGGTTGGTTGTGAATTTGTTAGATTGATTTACCTTAATTGTTACCTTTAGCCTAATGGGAAGAATTAAAGGGATTAGTTTAACATTAGCGTGACTGGTTCGGGCGTTGCCTCTGCCACAAAGGAGCGGTTGAACTTTAGGGTTTGGTTGAGTTGGTTAGTGCATTAGATTCCAGATTAATTAAGGAAGTAAACTTTGCCTTTCGCCATATAGGAGGGTTTATTGAATTAGTTAATATCTAAGTAGGTAAGTGCTTAAATCATTCATTGCCTTTGGCCTAATAGGAGGGCATGAGTTATAGTATTTACTCTTGTTTTGCATGACTATAGATAGGATGTATGTGTGCGTTTTTATGTAACCCTAAAATATAATCTCGGGAGTACACTTACTTAACTTGAATTTTTAATCAAATCACCGACTTTGTTTTAGTTATTTGTTATTTGGTTTCTTATTATTTAGTTGATAAACATTGAAAAACCAAAAATATTTTCTTAAAGTTTCAACACAGTCCTTTCCTCGTGGGAACGAACTTGCTATACTATCACATTCACGGGGTTGTTTAGCATTATGTTTTAGTAGGGGTAAATAGCAACCACGATCACATTTTATTACACACATATTTGCCTCTATCAAATTTTGGCGCCGTTACCGGGGAGAGCAGTCCTGTTGAAATTTTATTTTATTTTGTTAGTTTTAGTTTTAATTTTCTTTCGAATTATTTAGTACTGTTGCTATTCTTCTTTGCATGCCCAGAACAAGATCTCTTGGACTAGCGAAATATCAGTACGACCAGGAACTTGCACTGACCTTGCGTGTTAAGAAAAAGTTAGAATTTGAAGTAATGGCTGCACATGGTAATCAGCCCAATATGGTTGTACCTCCAGCAGTGGTTGTTCCTCCAGGCGGAGACCCTCCAGTTATTCCACAAGCACAACCGGTGGTACCGCGGCATCGGTATGGTGATCATTATGAGCCTCGAATGGATAACTTTGATTCGCCTTTTATTGACACTGGAGAGCACTTTCAAATCCCGCCGGCTTTCATAAATTTGATTCAAAATGGCCAGGTTTTCCATGGATTGAGTACTGAGGATCCACATGCACATTTAAGGACATTCCTTAAAGTGTGTAACACGAGCAATCTTCCACATATCCCACATGATGTTTTAAAGAGAATGTTGTTTCCTTTTTCTCTTCAAGGAGCAGCTGAGAGATGGTATGATTCTATTAATGGGGCAAAAATTGAAACTTTTGATGAGGTTGCAAAGAGGTTCATGACTAAATACTTTCCACCATCCCGAATAGACAAGATCCGGATGGATTTCATGTAGTTTCATCAAGGAGAAAATGTGTCATTCACTGAAGCATGGGATAGATTTCGGGAGCTTTTTAATAAATGCCCAAACAGTGGGTTGGAGCCGGGAAGAGAGCTAAATTTCTTTTTTGCAATGGACTCAATTTCGATACTATGCATTTGGTAAATCTTTCAGCTGAAGGAAATTTGCGTGATAAATCACTAGAAGAAGTTGAAGAGATTTTTGAGCGTATAGTAAGTAATGAGCTAATGTTGCCCACTGCAAGAAGTACCCATGGGAGACGGCAAATTGGCATGTTAGAGTTGGATAAAACAGCCAACATGGAAGCACAAATGACAGCCATGCAGAGCCAACTCGCTAGTATTTATGCATCCTTGACAAACAAAATCACTCTATCTTGTGGATTATGCCAAGGAGCGCATCATATGGTTGAATGTCCTCAAGTCACTAATAAACCAGTGTAATACGTCAACTCCAACCGGAATACTAATTTCAAATCAATGGAAGCCATCCGGTGGGAACCAGTGGTATCAAAGAGAACAAATTCGCCCACAGTATAATGCATCAAAACCAACCTATCCGTCTGGCTTTGGAATCCAACAAAACACCCGGAGTGGTACTTCACAAGCAACAATAGATGATGTTATAACTGTGTTGGGGGCCAAGATGGAAAAGCTTTTTGGAGAATGTCAACGGCGACAAGACAGTACTGACAAAACACTGGAGATTTTTGGAGGAATGTTCAGGGAACATAAAGCAATCATTAAAAATATTGAGACTCAAATTGGCCAACTCGCAAATGAAGTGCATAATAGACCCGCGGGAACTTTGCCGAGTGACACTTTTCCTAATCCAAAGGGAAAAGAGCAATGCAATGCTGTTGCACTTTGAAATTGTAAGGAATTACAATCCCCAATTATTAATGAAGTAGGCTCCCTGATAGCCTAAAAATCGTATCAGCTCAATTTTACCCTAACAACTACTGTAGAAGTGGAAGTAGGGATCGTAATCCACAGGGAAGGCGTAGGTCAAGAAAATTGAATAAAATTATTCTAAAAGTCTTAGTCTCGGAATTTAAGTACTAGAAAAAAGAAAATTCAACACAAAAGAACGAAAACAAAAATGCAAAATATAGCAACAAGCAAGGACGAAATAGATATCTCAGGATTCTTGTATTGGATGAACACAGGCTTAGTAAATCTATGCTATGCAATCAGTAAACAATTAAATGCAATGGAGACCAAAATTGCCTAGAAGTCCAAGCTGTGGCCAGCATGACGACCACACCACTGCTTGTACCCCAAATCACCATCCTCTCCCATGCCGAGGCCTGAGAATGGTGGTATAAGCTCCGCAAAGTCTCAATTTTCCAAGCTAACTACTCTAACATGCAAAGTCCTAAGAAATCCCCTGGCGAGGTCTATCCTAGGGTTTACATATCATCGTTGTTAACACAGAAAGGTTCTTTAACACTTTTCCTAATGTTTCAATTCATTAACACTTCCTATGGTGAGGCCTGAGACTCAGAATTGATTTGATTATAGAAAACGTGTGCAAAGACTTAAACAATCACAATTTAGTTCTCAATTCATGCAACTTCGCTAACTTTGATGAATCACTCCTCAATTTAGCATGTCGACCACAATTGAAGCTTGATCCATTCAAAAATAGATAGGAATTATGAAATTCAACATATGTTTATGCTCAACTCAAATATGATTTCAATACTCAACAATTAGATCAATTGCATAGCATACAATCCACTAAAACACGTATTCATCCATTGAGAATCCTAAAATATCGTAGATTTAGCTAGAAAACATCTTTCTCATTTCAAAATCAACAAATTCCAACATTGATAAGCTCATTCTCACTTAATTGGAAGAATTTACCGATTAAATCGAGAGAATTGTCGATTCCTTTGTCAATTGAGAATAAGAAAGAAGAATCCAGTCCAAAATTCACAATCGGAATTGAGATTGGAGAAGAAATGTTTAGTGAGAGAAAGTAGATCTAGAGAGAGAAAATGATAATTCTCCCTCTTTTTAAAATCAAAAGTCGGTTACAATATGTAAAGATGTGAGTAGTCAATCCCCCCTTTACATGTTAGCTACCTTCCCTATATATAGAGTTGGGAAAACGTAAATAATACGCAACGTAGAATGTATCAAATATTACAAAAGTGTCCTTAAGGGAAGGAACTAAAAATCAGCCAAAAATGTCAAAAATTCCAAGTTTGAAAAAGTATTCAACACTCCAGCGCCTTCATCGACCTCAGCATCCTACATCGCGCCTTCAGGCTCAGCTTCGCGCGGCTTTGCTGCTCAAGACCCAAGTGAAGAAATCAGAATTACACCAGGCCTTCAAGCCTTAACGGATCACGCCTTCAGCAACTCAGCGAGCATTCAAGAATCCAGCGCTTTGAAATTCACTCCTTTCCGCCAAAGCAAACCGCGCCTTCATCAACCTGGAATTTCAGAAAATCAGGAGTTAAACACTTAGCCAATTTTTTAGAAACTCAAACACAAAGTATTTCATGGCAGCAACTTCCCACCAATATTTGATCATGATGCACTGTGAAGTAAGGAAAACTTAGAACATGAAAGTTGTAACACCATGTCTTAGCTATCCATAGCCATCAAAATCACCCAATTTGGAGCTAAAACGAGAAAGTTATGACCAAACTACTAAAGTATGACAAAGCATAAAATCCTATGAAATACACTCAACACTTTGCCATTTTCTTTCCACAACTTCCTAACAATTAGCCTACGACAAAAGTTCATGTTCCAGAATTGGTAGGCCAAAATTTTATCACCACATCATGTCGTGGGCAAAAAAAAACATCTCCAAGAAATGGCCTACGACATGTCGTAGGCCATTTTTTTGTCCTCTTGAGTTTAACCTACGACATGTCGTAGGCCAAATTCTACTTGTTTTTGGCTGCTTAGCTCTTCCTATACCAAGTTGTGTGCATTGGCTTGTGAAGTTCATTTTGCAACACGAGTGGTGTGCCAAGGTGCAAATGTGTGACATGAGTTTCATGGCAAAGTTATGTCAAGTTGGCATAGTTTGGCAAGATTGATTGGCAAGGCTTGGCAAGTTCTTGGCAAGGTCATGACACAATGGTTTTGGCACATTGGTTTGGCAAAGCTCGGCAAGGTCTTGGCAAGGACTTGGCACGATGGTTGGCCGAATTGGCAACAAATATTGGCAAAGTATCCATTCCAACACAACACCCTACTTTCATGCCAAATAAGTGTATCTTAACCTCTGATTCTGATTTGGTGGTGAACTTAAAAGTTCCAGATCTTCCTCTTAGCTTTCCAATGGTGCAAGAAACAACACCATTGGATGCCTAAAACTCAAGTTATCATCAAAACACCAAACCGTGGTAAGCAAATAAAACCCTAAAAAAAACCTAAAACCCTAATGAATGGTATTCTGAAACGAAACTCACATTTCATAGTCTTGCACACACAATTAGAAAATAGTTACAACATAAGAAATGTAGTGAATTCAAAGAGCTTTTCAGAACACCAAAGAACTCACCAATTGGATTAGTATTGAAAGAGATACACTCAAATGAATTTCACACTCAAAGCTGCCAAAACCCTAATTAGGCCAATTGTGCATTTTCGGTTCCTCCACTTTTCCTTAACACTTTTAACTCCATTTTCCACCATTTTTACTATCTTTTCACCATTTCAACATTACTAATTAACACAACACATTTATGCATAAAAACACCTAAAACACCACACATTTGCACTAACACAAGTCAAAGTCCAAGAATTTAAGCATATTTTAGGGTTTTCTTCAAAACTCTCACTCACCATTCTAGCTCTTTCTAACTCTCCTCTTATCATTTAGCATCAAACACACACTTACCTCATTTTAACAACATTTGTGGTCTTTTTCACCATTTTAGCACATCAAGTTGCGAACCACATAAATGCACAAAATAGCACATTTCACCACATAAATGTATGCAATTCAAGCCAAAAGCTAAGTGAATTAGTCTATACAAGTAGGTATAAAACCTACTTATCAATTCCCCCACACTTGAACTTTTGCTTGCCCTCAAGCAAAGATACACACAATTTAACCCTTTTCATCACCCGTATGCAAACACTTTGTTCATTCATCCACACTGACTACATCCAAATTCATCAAACATTTTTTTCACACACAACCTATACTTTGATGGTTTATGGTACCTAGCTCTCAGATTTCAATACAATTATCAACTAAGGCACAATGAATAAAGACCAAAATGTCATGCGTGCAAGTGTGTGCTGAGGAACATGCACTTCATCTATTCCTTCGTTATACACCCTCTAGCTAGTCTCACATACCATTCAATACATGCCAGTCTCTTTGTCCACTCTTATGAACATGCAATCACAAGATCAATGGTACCTATGCGTACATTGGTACTCTATGGGACATTGCCCTTATTCTGCACATTAGTGCTGCACATTGGTGCACATATTAATGACTGAAATAATGCCTGGGTTTTATGGCTTTTTTCTCCATATTTGATTGCCAGGTTCTTATGGCTTTTTCCTTCCCAGTTTGCCAATATGGCTTTTTCTCCCATATCATTTCTTGTGCAAGCACATGTTCATAAGAATCCCAAATTGACTAACCATGCACGAATTCTGGAGACACCAGATAAATGCATAACAAACGGAAACGAATTCATACACATTACCTCCTATGTCAATTGAGTTTTGCATGGCATATCTATCTTACTTTAACATCGGGCCTTAGTCAGCAAAATATACCAATTTCTTCAAACTTAGTACCAAGAACAAAAAATTTCACATGCAAGATTCAAAACAAGTTTAATGATGAATTTGGAATAAGCCAAAGTGAACTAAGAATAAAGTTTCACATACAAGGTGATAACTCATTTTCTCCATTTGGTTTTTCTTATTCACTCTCTTTTGTATTCTTCTTCCTCTTATCAAGACTAAAGGTTCAAAACATTACCAAATCCTTTTCTTCTCACCACTCATATCATAATTCAAACCCTTGCACACAACACTACTCACTTTAATTTCATTGATTCAAAATATAGCACACAACCAAACCCGAGAGACATAATACATTAAAACCCTTACAAGTAGCAAACTACATACTGCTTTCTAATCACTCAACAATACAATAAGAAAAACTTCACACTAAGCTCTTAACATTTCCTCCTCCATGGCATTAGCAAATCATCATAGCAACAATCTTCAAAGAGACACTTCAAATTTTACAAAGCACCCCTTCACAAGATTCATCAAAGTAGAACCATTTCATTCTTCAACTTCACAAAATTCCTCACTTCAAGAAACTTCACATAATCTTCAACTCAGCATATCTCAATCAACATGAAAGTCCAGAAATCTTCAAAATCACTCCCACACTTATCATGCATTTATTCCCTTGGCTAATTAACATAATATCTTGCATGTTCATCATTTCATGCTCTCAACTTCATTACTTTGCATGTTTATACAACTCTCAACAATTTACAAAGCTTTAAGAAAAATGAGACATACCTTTGTGGAGAGTTAACAACAATATGCTCCTACTACCACCGCACTTGTGTGGATAACTTGTGATGTCTTGAAGCAACAAGCAATGTACTATGCATTTATAGAAAAACAAGAGATAAGAAGACTATGCCATTCACTCAATTACTCCATCGGTCAACCAACAAGTAGAATGAATATTCCCACCAAACACTAGCAAACATTCAAGTCATTCAAAGGTGGGACCATTCACTTTTCAATACATGTGAAGTTTCAGCTCTTTGTTTGGTAGCAACGCATTTATATCACACCAAGCAACAATGACAAAGCTATCTTATCACTTCGGTCAACACATCATGCAAACTTACAAAATAAGTTCTCAAGAAATCATCAAAACAAAGTCTAGCATTATTTCATTTTCACGTGAATCTTTCTTGAACTCCACTAATTTTCTTTCATTGCATATCACTTTCCTATTCACGACTCAATAACACTCCAATTCCCACTTCAATTTTTCAGCTTTTCGGAAAATTCAATTCATGTTCATACAATTCATGTTCAGAAATGTTCAGAAATGCAGATATCCTTATCATCAATGCAGGTGTGTGAAACTGAAATCGAAAACCATGAATTAAAAATTGTAACAATCACACAAAAATTTACACAACAACTCACCAAAAATTCACACTAAAACAATCACACAATCCTTTTACTTTAATACTAAACACACAAACGCAACACAATATTCAAACCTTACAAAAGCCAAATGTAACATGCTAAACATAATAACAATATACACTAAATACATTCTCGACTCCATCAGACAAAATCTCCTTACCATCATCATAACCATACATATTCGATTAACTAAAAATCATCATGACTTGCTAAACAATCTCCGTTCAAACATCGAATATCAGAACACAAAAATAACACATCCATCACTTCACCCACTTCCACACACACCATGAGTCACACTCTGCAACTCGAAACAAGAATACTTTCTTCCATGAACACAAAAGGCCTGAGCACGTTTCACAAACCACGAGTCAATCTTGCACTTTTTCCCTCTTGTATCACAGCCATTGAGGAGGTCCCAGAATTCCTTCAGGGTGTTGAGGATTAGCATTTGACGTGATATCACTTCCTTGCTACGAGCCATGGCTGTTATCAGAGCTGGAAAATACATGGGTGCACTCTCACTTCTTTGTGCCCGCCTGATAAACTCTAAGATCAATTTCCCAACATCAATAGAGAAATCATGTAAAATAGCATAAAGCAACAGAACTCGTTCCCTAGATGCTATATTGGTACGGTTAGTAGGAAGAATCCTGGAATTGATAAACATTAACCAGATTTTGGCCTCGGTTATGAGTTCACTAGTAGGCACATATAAAGCCTCTTGTCAATCATTCCTCACCTATGTAGCACCAGGTAAAGTTACTGAAGCCAACAAATGATCAGTATTCTCAGCTCTCAACAACCTACAATATGTGTTACGAGAAAAATCTTCAAGAAGATAAAGCCTATTAATACTATGGCGGGTGACCCTCAAATACTTTCCTCTCACGAACACTGAATGAACACCACTAGCTCGGGAATTAGCATAAAATTTCCCTAACTATGTCCATATTCACCACAATTGAGGCCCTGGCAAAATGAGACCACGACTATCTGAATATCACATCTTGAAATCTCCTAGAAGGCTCCTGAAATGGTCGCTCAATCCTGACTGATCTATTAGTAAAGCCATGATAAAAGTTTTCAGCAGAAGCATTAACAAAATGTGGACAAGTAGCTAGCTCAAAATCAATTACCGTCTCCTCATCAGCTGAAGAAGATGAAGAAGGAGAAGATGTGGTTCCAGAATCTTCACTAAAGATAGCATATTCAAAAGGATTCTGGTGGGGAGAATAGAAATCTATACTTTGAAAATGAAAAAATGACTAGCAAGGGAAGCACTATAGAGAGAAAAGGAATGAGCATGCAAAACGAAGATGTACAATTTATATTTATGACCCCCTCACTATCCAACAAACACATGTGAATGACAGGTCATAGCTTGATGTCATTTCTTCTCCATAATTGAAACCATCCAAACCAGTCATGCAGGCATGGTCACGGATTAACCAATCATGCATGAATGAACAACAGTTCTTACCATCAGAGCTGGTATCATAGTTGTAAATAATGTAGACTCATTGTACCTCACATGGATGGAAAAGTGAAATTGTACTCCCTGCTTCTATCAATAATGCCCAACATCCTTCTGAGATTCTACAAAAAATATACCCAAGTGATGTTATGAGATTGTGCCATAATTTGCTACTCAATACTACTCAAACTAGGATTAACAAATAAAAGAAATCACAACAAATAAAACAAAGGAAGAAAATCAGGGTTGCCTCCCAGGAGCGCTTGGTTTAAAGTCACAGCCCGACCGTGCAACATAGCTCAATTTGAGATGATGGGATCATCTAAGTATAGCTCATGTGGATCTCGTGCCACATTAGTGCTATCCTTGTTCTGAGAAGTTAAGTATGACTTGAGACGATGGCCATTCACTTTCCACACATTGCCATTCTTGTCATTCTTGATTTCAATGGTCCCATAAGGTTTCACATCAACCACTCTAAAAGGACCACTCCACCTTGATTTCAATTTGCCCGGAAAACAATCGAAGTTTAGAGTTATAAAGTAATACCAATTGTCCTGGAACAAAGATCTTGGATTGAAGCTTTGCATCATGGATTCTTTTAGTCCTTTCCTTGTACAACTTGGCACTCATGTAAGCATTGAATCTGAATTCATCCAGTTCATTCAACTCCAACATTCTTTTTGATTGAGCCTTAAACAGATTCATGTTCAAGGTTTGAATTGCCCAATACGCCTTATGTTCAAGTTCTACTGGCAAGTGACATTCTTTACCAAAAACCAATCGAAAAAGAGAAGCTCCAATTGGGGTTTTGTAAGCTGTTCTGTATGCCCACAAGGCATCATCTAGCTTCAAAGACCAATCCTTCCTTCCTAGATTTACCACTTTTTCAAGAACCCTCTTGATCTCCCGATTGAAAATTTCAGCTTGACCAGAAGTTTGTGGATGGTAAGCTGTTGAAACCTTGTGAGTAACACCATATCTGGCCAACAAAGATTCAAAGAGCTTGTTACAGAAATGAGTCCCCCCATCACTTATTATAGCCCTGGGTGCTCCAAACCTGTTAAAGATGTATTTCTTCAAGAACGCAGTTACACTCTTGGCATCGTTATGAGCTAAAGTCACAGCTTCCACCCATTTAGAAACATAATCCGCTGCCACCAGAATGTACTCCATACCTCTTGATTTAGGGAAAGGCCCCATGAAATCAATCCCCCAGACATCAAAAATTTCTACTTCCAAGATGTTGTTCAAAGGAATCTCATTTCTGGAAGAGATGTTGCCAGTTCGTTGACATCGATCACATTTTCCAACCCAAATTCTGGCATCCATGAAGATATGTGGCCAATAGAACCCACATTGCAAGATTTTGAAGCCTATCCTAGTTGATCCAAAATGACCACCACATGGCCCCTCATGGCATGCTTTTAAGATGTCCTCCTTTTCTTCTTCCTTGACACATTTTCTTATCACTTGATCACTGCAGATTTTATATAAAGACTTGTCTTCCCAAAAGTAGTATTTAGCATCACTTCTCAATCTTTTCTTCTGATCACCTGAATAATAAGATGGAATCTGGCCAGCAACCACAAAATTGGCAATCTCAGAGTACCAAGGCATTGCCTGTTCACCCACTTTGAACACCTGCTCATCAGGGAAGTGTTCCTTAACCGAAATGTCCAGTGAATCTTGCTCTTGAGATTCCAATCTTGACAAGTGATCTGCCACAACATTTTCTGAGCCTTTCCTATCTTTAATCTCCACATCGAATTCCTGGAGCAACAAAACCCATCTAATCAAACGTGGATTTGCTTCCTTCTTTGCAAGCAGATACTTCAATGCGGCATGGTCCGTATGAACAATAACCTTTGACCCCAAAAGGTAAGCACGAAATTTATCAAATGCGAAGACTACTGCTAGCATTTCCTTTTCAGTAGTTGTATAATTCATTTGGGCCTCATTCATTAGCCTGCTAGCATAATAGATAGTGTGAAACACTTTGTCTCTTCTCTGACCTAAGACAGCTCCTAAAGCATAATCACTGGAATCGCACATAATTTCAAAGGGTTCACCCCAATGGGGAGTGACTATCACGGGGGCCTCCACCAATTTCGTTTTCAAAGTGTCAAATGCTTCAACACATTCTGTTCCAAACTCAAACTTAACATCTTTTTCTAAGAGCCTGCACAAGGGTCTGGCGATCTTTGAAAAATCCTTGATAAATCTTCTATAAAACCCAGCATGTCCAAGAAAGCTTCTGATAGCCTTAACATTGGTAGGTGGAGGAAGTTTTGCAATGACATCTACCTTAGCTCGATCTACCTCCATCCCAGCATGAGAAATTTTATGGCCTAACACAATTCCTTCTTGAACCATGAATTGACATTTTTCCCAGTTCAACACAAGGTTCGTTTCTTCACACCTCTTCAAAACCTTTGCCAAGTTCTCCAAACAACCATCAAATGTCATACCAAAGACAGAAAAATCATCCATGAATATTTCAATTATTGATTCCACCATGTCGTGGAATATTGCCATCATACACCTCTGAAAGGTAGCTGGGGCGTTGCAAAGACCAAATAGCATTCTTTTATAAGCAAATGTGCCAAAAGGGCAAGTGAAAGTTGTCTTATCCTGGTCATTGGGATCAATTGCAATCTGATTATACCCAAAATATCCATCCAGAAAACAATAGAAAAGGTAGCCAGCAATTCTATCCAACAATTGTTCCAAGAATGGAAGAGGGAAATGGTCCTTTCTAGTTGCCTTATTTAGCTTCCTGTAATCCATGCAAACTCGCCAAGCATTTACCACTCTTGTTGCCAGGAGTTCATTAGCCTCATTTTTTATAACCGTCACCCCTCCCTTCTTAGGGACGCACTAGACTGGACTAACCCACTCGCTGTCTGAAATTGGAAAAATCATCCCAAAGTCAAGCAATTTGAAAACCTCTTTCTTCACAACTTCCATCATCTTGGGATTTAATCTTCTCTGTCTATCCCGTACTAGCACAGCATTTTCCTCAAGCAAAATCTTGTGCATACATAAACCTGGACTTATGCCTTTTATATCAGCAATTGTCCATCCAATAGCCAACTTATGTTTCCTCAAAACTTCCAAAAGCTTCTCCTCTTGCCAACCTTCAAGCTTTGAAGATATAACAACTGGCAATGTCTCATTTTCTCCAAAGAAAGCATATTTGAGATAAGGTGGAAGTAGTTTCAATTCCAACTTTGGTGCCACCACAATGGAAGGTAAAAGCTTTTCATTCCTGCATAAATTCTCACTAGTCCTCACCTCAGTGGGAGTAAAATTTTCGTTAGTCAAAACAGTAGGTTCATGATCATGTTCCCCTACAGTTTCATGCATTTTAACTTCCACCACATTATTTTGCAATTCACAAATTGACTCTTCCAAATAACAACATTCAATGAAATATTCAATTTCAGCAAGAATTCTCTTATCCTCATCATCTAAATGAAGTTCATCAAAATTATCCTCATACACACTTAACTCATCAACAATAGAAAAATCATGCATGTTGTTCACATTACTCAAAGAAGAACAAGTTATAGCTTTGATAGCAAAACAAGACTCCATATTTAGAGGTTGCTTCATAGCATAGTTTACATCAAAAACCACTTCCTCATTGTTAATCCTAAATGTGACTGTCTTGTTTTTCACACCAATCAATGCATCACCAGTGGCTAGAAAAGGTCTACTAAAAATAAGAGGAACCTCAGGATCCTCTTCCATATCAAGTATAATGAAATCAACAGGCAAGGTAAATTTATCAATTCTTACCAACACGTCCTCCACCAAGCCTGTAGGAGTCACCAAGGATCTATCTGCCAACTGTAGTGTCACGGCAACTGGTCGAATCCTTCCACTCAATCCCACATTTATTGCAATGGATAATGGCATCAAGTTGATTCCAGCTCCAAGGTCACAGAGAGCCTTTGCAAAATATCTGGTTCCAATCTTACAAGGTATGGTACAGCTACCTGGATCCTTAAGCTTTGGAGGTAATTTGTGAACCATCCATGCTTGACTGCATTCTGATAGCATCATTGGAACTTCACATCTCAAGATTTGCTCCTTGTTTGAAATGAAATCCTTTAAATATTTAGCATATTTAGGCATGGCTGTAACCAAATCCAACAAAGGAACATTGACATTCACTTGTTTGATCATATCCAAGAAACGATTGAATTGAGGTCCCTTCTTAGCTGGAGGTTTCTTCCTTTCTGGAAATGGAGCTTGTGGAGCATAATCTGGGAAGTTGTAAGGATTGGAATTTTTGGTGATTTCATTTCCCACCCTTGCTGGTATTTCCTTCTTCTCATACTTATTTTCTTCTTGCTCACAATTCTTCTCAAGTTCCACCTCTATTTCAACTTCATCTTTTTGGTCCTCTTCTACATCATCACTCTTCTCTTCTACATGTTTGCTTCCAGGCAACAATTTTCCGCTCCTCAAAGTAATAGCATTGCATGCTTCTCTCCCCTTGGGATTTGGTATTGTGTCACTAGGAAGAGCTCCTTTTGGCCTCTGGTGTACAGCATTAGCAAGCTGACCAAGTTGCATCTCGATATTCTTCAAAGTGGCTTCGTGATGCTTCACAGTGGACTCCAAACCTCCAAATCTCTGCTCGTTTTTATCCATCTTTTCCATCAGCTTTTGAAACATATCCTCCACATTTGGCTTCTTTTGTTCTGATGTGCTAGCCTGATTATCAAAACCAGGAGGTGGTTGATTGATTGCTCTCATTGAGTCATTACCTTGATAGTAATTTCCTCCTTGGTTCTGCTGTTGATTCCAATTGCCTTGGTTTCCACCATATTGTCTGTTACCTCCATTATAATTGCTCCCAGAATAGTTCCCACCATATTGGGGTTTGTTACTGTAATTGTTCACATACTGAATGGATTCAGTAGTGATTGCACATTCATCCGTGTGGTGTTCTTCCTTGCATAGTCCACATGAAAGTACTGGGGCTTTTGTTTGAGTAGCCTTTAAAGTCTGCACCTGCTTGGCCAATGCTTCAAACTTAGCATTAAGTGAAGTCTCCTCATCCACATCAAGAACTCCTCTTTGTCTCCTGACATGTGGCTTTCTAGTCTCTGGAAAAAGGTATTCATCCTCAGCTATCTGGTTAAAGAGTTCACGCACTTCAGTCACAGATTTGTCTTTAAGTGCTCCATTACCACAAGCTTTAACCATTAAAGATGATTCAGGAGTTAGGCCTTTGAAGAAAGTATTTAGCTCCCTAATTTCGCCCAAGTCATGATTGGGGCATTGCCTAATCAAATCATTAAATCTCTCCCAAGCTTCTCGAAATGACTCACTGTCTTGTTGTTGGAAGTTCATAATTTCCAATCTTCTCTTTTCAAGCTTAGCTGGAGGGAAGTACTTAGACAAGAACCTTTTCTGTAGATCATCAAATGACATTCCAGCATTTGCTCTCCCAATACTGTTGAACCAATATTTAGCCTTTCCACGCAGAGATTAAGGGAACAAAATTCTGTGAACCTCACCCCTGTCAACTCTTGGCAATTTAAAAGTGCTACATAACCCAAGAAACCAATCAAGATGATCATTAGGATCCTCATTGTCAAGACCTTGGAAGAATTGGCCTTGGGTAATCATTGAGACTATTTGTGGAGGAATGTGGTAACTTTCCACATCGATGTCCTGGTGACCAAATCGATTGTCAAAATTTACTGCATAATGGTCCCCGAACCTGGGTTCTTGTACTCCTTGTGCAGCCATAGCTCTTTGCTTTGCTTGATTCATTAAAGTTCTTTCCAATTCAAGGTCCATTTCAAATTCAGGTTTTCCTCTAGATCTTACAGACCTGGGAATACACAAACAGGGACAGCAAATGATATCAAGAGAGAATAAACGGATCAATCTATAAACCAAACTAATACAAGATGGTAAAAGCAACAGAATCACACACAGTAATAAAACAAAGTAACTAAATCAAAACAATAACACACACAATCTAAGAACAGAACAACACAGTCAACAAATTCCAGAACCAATTGCCTTCCCCTGCAACGGCGCCAAAAATTGATAGCCTAAAGTCGTATCAGCTCAATTTTACCCTAACAACTACTGTAGAAGTGGAAGCAGGGATCGTAATCCACAGGGAAGGCGTAGGTCAAGAAAATTGAATAAAATTGTTCTAAAAGTCGTAGTCTCGGAATTTAAGTACTAGAAAAAAGAAAATTCAACACAAAAGAACGAAAACAAAGATGCAAAATATAGCAACAAGCAAGGATGAAATAGATATCTCAGGATTCTTGTATTGGATGAACACAGGCTTAGTAAATCTATGCTATGCAATCAGTAAACAATTAAATGCAATGGAGTCCTAAATTGCCTAGAAGTCCAAGTTGTGGCCAGCATGACGACCACACCACTGCTTGTACCCCAAATCACCATCCTCTCCCATGCCGAGGCCTGAGAATGGTGGTATAAGCTCCGCAAAGTCTCAATTTTCCAAGCTAACTACTCTAACATGCAAAGTCCTAAGAACTCCCATGGCGAGGTCTATCCTAGGGTTTATATATCATCGTTGTTAACACAGAAAGGATCTTTAACACTTTTCCTAATGTTTCAATTCATTAACACTTCCTATGGTGAGTCCTGAGTCTCAGAATTGATTTGATTACAGAAAACGTGTGCAAAGACTTAAACAATCACAATTTAGTTCTCAATTCATGCAACTTCGCTAACTTTGATGAATCACTCCTCAATTTAGCATGTCGACCACAATTGAAGCTTGATCCATTCAAAAATAGCTAGGAATTATGAAATTCAACATATGTTTATGCTTAACTCAAATGTGATTTCAATACTCAACAATTAGAACAATTGCATAGCATACAATCCACTAAAACACGTATTCATCCATTGAGAATCCTAAGATATCGTAGATTTAGCCAGAAAACATCTTTCTCATTTCAAAATCAACAAATTCCAACATTGATAAGCTCATTCTCACTTAATTGGAAGAATTTACCGATTAAATCGAGAGAATTGTCGATTCCTTTGTCAATTGAGAATAAGAAAGAACAATCCAGTCCAAAATTCACAATTGGAATTGAGATTGGAGAAGAAATGTTTAGTGAGAGAAAGTAGATCTATAGAGAGAAAATGATAATTCTCCCTCTTTTTAAAATCAAAAGTCGGTTACAATATATAAAGATGTGAGTAGTCAATCCCCCTTTACATGTTAGCTACCTTCCCTATATATAGAGTTGGGAAAACGTAAATAATACGCAACGTAGAATGTATCAAATATTACAAAAGTGTCCTTAAGGGAAGGAACTAAAAATCAGCCAAAAATGTCAAAAATTCCAAGTTTGAAAAAGTATTCAACACTCCAACGCCTTTGGTGTTAATTTCCAGCGCCTTCATCGACCTCAGCATCCTACATCGCGCCTTCAGGCTCAGCTTCGCGCGGCTTTGCTGCTCAAGACCCAGGTGAAGAAATCAGAATTACACCACGCCTTCAAGCCTTAACGGATCACGCCTTCGGCAACTCAGCGAGCATTCAAGAATCCAGCGCTTTGAAATTCACGCCTTTCCGCCAAAGCAAACCGCGCCTTCATCAACCTGGAATTTCAGAAAATCAGGAGTTAAACACTTAGCCAATTTTTTAGAAACTCAAACACAAAGTATTTCATGGCAGCAACGTCCCACCAATATTTGATCATGATACACTGTGAATTAAGGAAAACTTAAAACATGAAAGTTGTAACACCATGTCTTAGCTATCCATAGCCATCAAAATCACCCAATTTGGAGCTAAAACGAGAAAGTTATGACCAAACTACTAAAGTGTGACAAAGCTTAAAATCCTATGAAATACACTCAACACTTTGCCATTCCACAACTTCCTAACAATTAGCCTACAACATGTCGTATGCTAAAAGTTCATGTTCCAGAATTGGCCTACGACATGTCGTAGGCCAAAATTTTATCACCACATTCATGTCGTGGGCAAAAAAAACATATCTAAGAAATGGCCTACGACATGTCGTAGGCCATTTTTTTGTCCTCTTGAGTTTGGCCTACGACATGTCGTAGGCCAAATTCTACTTGTTTTCGGCTGCTTAGCTCTTCCTATACCAAGTTGTGTGCATTTGTTTGTGAAGTTCATTTTGCAACACGAGTGGTGTGCCAAGGTGCAAATGTGTGACATGAGTTTCATGGCAAAGTTATGGCAAGACTAATGCATAAGTGTTGTGCATAAGTGTTGTCAAGTTGGCATGGTTTGGCAAGATTGATTGGCAAGGCTTGGCAAGTTATTGGCAAGGTCATGACACAATGGTTTTGGCACATTGGTTTGGCAAAGCTCGGCAAGGTCTTGGCAAGGACTTGGCACGATGGTTGGCCGAATTGGCAACAAATATTGGCAAAGTATCCATTCCAACACAACACCCTACTTTCATGCCAAATAAGTGTGTCTTAGCCTTTGATTCTGATTTGGTGATGAACTTAAAAGTTCCAGATCTTTCTCTTAGCTTTCCAATGGTGCAAGAAACAACACCATTGGATGCCTAAAACTCAAGTTATCATCAAATCACCAAACCGTGGTAAGCAAATAAAACCCTAAAAAAAACCTAAAACCCTAATGAATGGTATTCCGAACTGAAACTCACATTTCATAGTCTTGCACACACAATTAGAAAATAGTTACAACATAAGAAATGTAGTGCATTCAAAGAGCTTTTCAGAACACCGAATAACTCACCAATTGGATTAGTATTGAAAGAGATACACTCAAATGAATTTCACACTCAAAGCTGCCAAAACCCTAATTAGGCCAATTGTGCATTTTCGGTTCCTCCACTTTTCCTTAACACTTTTAACTCCATTTTCCACCATTTTTACTATCTTTTCACCATTTCAACATTACTAATTAACACAACACATTTATGCATAAAAACACCTAAAACACCACACATTTGCACTAACACAAGTCAAAGTCCAAGAATTTAAGCACATTTTAGGGTTTTCTTCAAAACTCTCACTCACCATTCTAGCTCTTTCTAACTCTCCTCTTATCATTTAGCATCAAACACACACTTACCTCATTTTAACAACATTTGTGGTCTTTTTCACCATTTTAGCACATCAAGTTGCGAACCACATAAATGCACAAAATAGCACATTTCACCACATAAATGTATGCAATTCAAGCCAAAAGCTAAGTGAATTAGTCTATACAAGTAGGTATAAAACCTACTTATCACTCCCCAAAGGATGATCAAGATGCTGTTAAGGTTCAAATTGAGATGGAAGAGCTTCCAAAGCAAGCCGAACATAAGGAAGGTAGTGCAAGTAAGCGGAGAAAGAAAAATCCTCCAAGTGCCTTTAATTTTCCAGAATGTGCTCCACCACCATTCCCTCAAAGGATTCAGCCATCAAAGAAGAATATTTTGTTTAGCAAATTTGCTGAGATGATTAAGCATCTCCATGTGGAAATTCCTTTGTTGGATTTGGTGAAGACAGTACCTACTTATACAAAATTCTTGAAAGATCTAATTTCAAATAAGGAGCAGATTTTGAAATGTGAGGAGGTAATCCAATTGAATGAGGTTGGGCAATGCTTAATGAAGAAAAATCTTCCCCCTAAGCTTAAAGATCCAAGAAGTTGTACAATCCCAGGTAGAATTGGCTCAAGATATTTTGCTAAGGCATTATGTGATTTGGGGGCTGGTATTAACTTGCTGCCTTATTCTATAGCTGTCAGTATGGGCATGGGTGAGCAAATCAAATCGGTGGCTATAACACTTCAATTGGCTGATAGATCCATCATCATTCCTATGGGTATTATCGAGAATGGTTTTGGTAGCAGTTGATAAGTTCACAATTTCGGTGGACTTTATTATCTTGGACATGGAGGAGGATGAGGAGGTTCCTCTCATATTTGGAAGACCATTCTTGGCAACTGGAGATGATTTAATTGGCGTACGCAGTAAGATAATCACTTTTCGTGTCAATGGCGAAGAGGTAACATTTAATGTTAATTACGCTATAAAGCATCCGAGGGAGAGTAATACTTGTTTTTTCATGAATGTGGTTGAAACTTCAGTTATCACATGCAATCCCATGAACACATGTCGTAATAATCCTAATGATTCTTTAATGAATATATCTAATTCTGAGTTGCTTAAAATTGATGAGAACATAGTATTAGAGTTGCAAAATATGGTTGAATGTGTTTTCATTGATTCATCCATCTTTGAAATTACTGATGATTCCATTGAGACCATGGATGCAAAGCTTTTGGTGGATTCTTGTAGTTCAAACAGGGTTGAAGAAGAATGCCACAATAATCAGGAGGAGGATGAACCATGGCAAAACCCAAATTCAATAGTGGAAGAAGAGAAGGAGGATCCCATCGTAAAGGAGCTGAAAATGGATTATGGGAAGGCAGCTGAGAAAGGATCATTAGATGTTAATGATTTGGATGAGTTTCGATTTGATGCATACCAAAATGCATCTCTCTATAAAAAGAGAATTAAGAAATGGCATGATAAACGCATCCTACGTAACAAGTTCGAGCCCGGGCAGCTGGTTCTCCTTTATAATTCTAAGTTGAGACTTTTTCTAGGAAAGTTTAAGCCAAGATGGTACTGTCCATATAGGGTGAAGAAAGTTTTTCCCTATAGCACAATGGAGCTTCTAGATGAGAAGAAGGGAAATTCTTTTATCGTCAATGGGCAGAGGTTGAAGATTTATTTTCCTCAAGGCAAAAAGGTTTTTCGGAAAATTGAAAAGGTGACTCTTGAAGAGTCACAGAGAGAAGAATAAAGTAACAGGCGTCGAGCTTTCGACGATAAATAAATCGCTTCTTGGGAGGCGACCCAAGCCATATTTTAAATTTTTAAGTTTCATTTAAGTTTATTGAGAAGCTAGGCTAAAAATTCCTTTAACTAATAGTCTTTTTGGTGCAAATGTTTTGTCTTGTAGGTTGGAGAAAGGATTAAGGGAGAGTTGGAGGATCAAATTGGCAAAAACGTGGAGAAAATCGCCAACGTCGCGACATGTAAGATCGCACATCGCGACGTCCAAGATCGCACGTCGCGACGTCCAAGATCGCACGTCGCGACGTCCAGCAATGTTGAAAAATTGGTTCAGAATTCTCTCACGTCGCGACGTGCACGATCGTACGTCGCGACGTCTAGGTTCGTTTAATAAAAAAAATTACCCACGTCGCGACGTCCATATATATACGTCGCGACGTCGGGTAAGTTTTGGGGTTAAAATGAAGAATAGATTTAATTTTTCTTAACGAACACTTGAAAAAACCAAAAAGCCTCTCTACTACATTTTTCTTTCTCCCGTTTTTTTTTCTGAAATTTCACTCCACATTAGTGTTATAGGCTGATTAAGGATCAAATTAACATCCAAAACGCACATATTCACCGATTAAAATTCCAAAATTCGTCAAATTTTGAAATTTTTTTTCAAAACCCACAAATTCAAAAATACGAATTTCTAGTGAAATTTGTTAGAATTAGAGGCTTCCAAAGTGTTCTAGGATACATTGGGAAGGTGTAGAGGGTTCAACATTATCACAAAAACATAGGAGTATTGCATTTTGATTTTTGTTCTTCAAAAGGTAAATTTCAAATTTTTCTCGAATTTTTGTTTTAATCTTGTGTTTAATCGTGTTCCTTATGTTCTATTTATATTACTTGGTGATTTGAAATTATGTCTGGATTCTAGAATTGATTTGTGGACATTTTGGATTAGTTTACCCACGGTTTTGGACTATTTTTATTTTTGTGAATAGATTGTGCTCATAATTTCCGCTTTATGTGCTTAGAAGCAGAGAAATACCATGATGAGCATCTGGCACTCAAGGCCATGGTAGAAGAGCGCGGTATCCAAGTCACAGCCGTACCGATCGCAAATCAGGTCAGGAATCGTCGTTGGCAACAATTATGCTGACAACCGATAGGCGGCAACGCTACATTGGTGCGGGAGTTCTACGCCAACTACCCATATGCACAGCAGGGTATTTTGCGTATGCGAGGAGTGAATGTGCCATTCAGCCGCACAAAGTTCAACGAGTACTACGGACTGCATGATATCAAGGCCAGTGCCTACCGCACCACGTATGACCATGAAATTCCACGTAAGCAGATCTATTCCACTATCACAGCTCAACCTCTGGCGCAAGTAACTGTGACATATCGGATATCTGAGTTGAAGTTGGCTCAGATGACTAAGATCACAAAGGCATGGTACTACTTCATTATTGGCAAGCTTATCCCCAACGTCCATCAAGCCTCATGCGACGACGACAAGGCTGTTCTGAATTACGCTATTCAGACAGGCCTCTCAATAGATGTTGGGGAGATTATGGATATTGAGATCAGAAAGGCGCGTCGTTTTGTACGGAGAGGATTGTACTACCCTTCTGTGATCACAGCCATGTGCTATGCAGCTGGGGTGCCAGCATTGGGCACGGATGAACTATTTGGAGTGCGTGATGTCATCACCACTTCCCAATTTAATGGATATAAGATCAGTTCCTATGAGATAGTAGGACAACCTCTAGTGCCACCGCCGCAACAACAGTCACAGTAAGAGCAAGGACAGCAGCAGGAGTAGGGCCAAGATCAGCAACAGGAGCAACAGCAGGACGAGGAGCCTATTTCTCAACCCCACTCCCACCTCCCCGTGTAATGAACATTGCGGGCATCCATACATGTATGGATGACACGGAGGCTATGATGGCGCAGCAGGTGACGCATTTTGATGAGCGGTTTGACCAGATGGAGATGGCGTATGCCAACTTGTCACATCAAATGTCTCAGATCTCTGATATGGTTCGCCAGATGAGCAGACAGTGGCAGATTTCACGAGGCGAGGGATCTAGTTTGCAGCCTCCTCCACGTGACGACATGCAGCAAGATTAGGTGGTGTTTCTCCTTGCTCACATTGAGGACAACGTGGATTTTAATTGTGGGGGGAGTTATGAGAGTGGTCAAATTTTTATTTTTATTTTTTTTATTTTTATGTTCTTTTGTTTTTCTATTTGTTCTGTTTCCTTTATTTGGATGTTATTTTTCTTTTCTTTTCTTGTCATTTTGTTGTTTTCATTTTGTTTTTTTTTCTTGTTATTTTGCACCGAATTAAGACACTTACGTTAATGGAATTAGGATTTATTTTGATTTTTAATTATGTCCCATTCGTATTAGTTATTTCTTGAGTTAACCTTAGCACGTAATTAAGTTAGTCGGTAATGATAACTCTTTGCGTAGTTACACCATGGTTTTAGGAATATTTTTTGTGTAGTATCCAATTTTTGAAATGATGATCTTGTTGTGATACGTGTTATGTTGCCAATGATTGGATTTTATTGAAAGATTCGATGTGGGATAGGAAAATAATATGCTATCTAGAGGGAGTCGGGTCTTTGATGGAAAGTTTAGCATTTTGAGTCGACCATTTTTATGCACTTAGGGGAACTACTGAAGGGATTGATGAGTTGTAATCATTAAGTAGGTTGGTGTGTTTTTAACACTTTGTTTAGTTGAAACTTATATAACTCGCTTAAATTGTGTTCTTTAATAAATGTGCTTGCATCAATGTTTGCACTTAATGCTTTTGCATTTTTAAGCTTGTTTTGCTCATACTATCATCCTTCTATGAGACTGCTTTTAATAATAACCCTAAGAGAACTCATATGGATGGTAACGGAGATTAGAAGCCGTAAGACTCTGGCATCATATTGTCACTCCTTTGCGAGACTGCTCTTGAACGAAAAGTCAATGGAGAACTTGCATGAGTGGGAATGGGTCTAAAACCCAAAGGTGAGACTGTACTCCAAGTGGATGTCACAGGATTTCTAATAAAATACCCTAATTATGTGTGACAGTCTGGGGGAACGAGTGTTTTATTTATGAACCTAAAGGTTTACCGAGCGAATCCTCATTAATATGAGTTTAATAATGAATTGTTAATATGTTAGTGAGAAAAGGTTGAGACGAAGAGACTTAGTTGCTAGAACCCTGATTTATGGCGTGGTTGTAGATGAGTTATGAACTGAGGTGGAACCTATCGCACACACACACATGGTTGGCTCAACGTGTCTAAATGAGTACATTAATGTACTTTGACAACTTTTGGGGACGTATATTATGTGTACTTGACATTTGAATACTTGAGAGTATGAGGCATTTACATGACATTTGTCCTTAGATCGAATTGATGAAGTTGGATGCGTTTTGTTGTTATGTGTTTGTATTTTGTTATGGTCTTTGTGTTAGACTTCTGTTTAGGTTTGTTATTTTGTGGTTTAGTTTGTTCAGGGACGAACAAAGGTTAAGTGTGGGGAAAATTGATGAGGTGAATTTATTCACCTTTTATGTAGTGTTTATACTTAATTCTTTGGACATTCTTGTTCGTTTTTATTCGTTTCAGTGTTTTAATTGTAGGTTTGTTGACCATGGTGTATTCTTGGAAGAGGGAAATCATACGGGAGTCAAATCTGATGCAAAAAGGAGGAAAAATGGAAGAAAGATCGACCTGCACATCGCGACGTCTGTACCTTTCACGTAGCGACGTGGGTGCACGTCGCGATGTAGATTTTTTATGTCGCGACGTCAAAAATGTGATTTTTGGTTGAATTTTTGGACAAATCAAATGAAAATTCCAAAGTGGAGGAAAAATGGAAGAAAGATCGTGAAATCATTGAAGAGCAACCTCCATGTCGCGCTACGTCTGTACCTTTCACATCGCACGACGTCAAAAATGTGATTTTTGGTTGAACTTTTGGACAAATCAAATGAAATTTCCAAAGTGGAGGAAAAATGGAAGAAATATCGCGCGAAATCATTGAAGAGCAACCTACACGTCGCGACGTCTATACCTTTCACGTCGCGATGTCGACCCTCCACGTAGCGATATCGACCCTCCACGTCGCGACGTCAAAAATGTGATTTTTGGTTGAATTTTTGCACATCGCACGTCGGGACCCCTTCCACGTCGCGACGTGCGTCGACGTCGCGATGTCAGATCCGGGACGTCGCGACTTGCGTGGACGTTTTGACGCCGCAATCAGGGACGTCGCGACGTCGGGAAAAAGTGCAGATTTACGACTTAATTTTGGAAATTTGCGATTTTGGCCCACTTTAAGACTTCTTATCCGAAATGTTTTTCGTGAAGGACTTATTTGCTAATATTTGCATATAATAACTATGAATAGGGCTAGGGTTACAGCTTTAATGGGTGTGACCACTTTGAGAGATTAAGCAAGGGTTTTTCTTCTTTGTAATAGCTAGGGTTTCATTCTTTTAGCTATTTACGGAGAATTGCAGCTGTACGAATTGGGAACATACATAATTCATTATTGAATTCATTTATTTAGAGATGAAGATTTCTTCCAAGGATTTACAATTCAAGGTGTTTTTTTCTTTTTAATTAATGTTTTCAAGAATGTGCTTTAATTTAAATATTATGATGATGTTTGATTTAGCCATACTCGGCTAAACTCATTGTGCTCCCGGGATTATGAACAAGGGTTTTTGTGCTTAATTTACATGCTATGTTCTATCTTATGGTCTTAGTAGAATAAGTTTTGTTGTGTTCTTCATAATTATGCATGATTTGGCCAGATTATGTATGATGAATATTTTCTTAAAGTGCAGTAAATTACTTAGAGATAACTTGCTTTAATCTTACCTTTAGCCTAATAGGAGGATTAGAGTGGGTTGTTTGAGATCTATTGTGGCTTGGTTGTGAATTTGTTAGATTGATTTACCTTAATTGTTACCTTTAGCCTAATAGGAGGAATGAAGGGGATTAGTTTAACATTAGCGTGACTGGTTCGGGCGTTGCCTCTGCCACAAAGGAGCGGTTGAACTTTAGGGTTTGGTTGAGTTGGTTAGTGCATTAGATTCCAGATTAATTAAGGAAGTAAACTTTGCCTTTCGCCATATATGAGGGTTTATTGAATTAGTTAATATCTAAGTAGGTAAGTGCTTAAATCATTCCTTGCCTTTAGCCTAATAGGAGGGCATGAGTTATAGTATTTACTCTTGTTTTGCATGACTATAGATAGGATGTATATGTATGTTTTTTATGTAACCATAAAATATAATCTCGGTAGTACACTTGCTTAACTTGAATTTTAATCAAATCACCGACTTTGTTTTAGTTATTTGTTATTTGGTTTCTTATTATTTAGTTAATAAACATTGAAAAACCAAAAATATTTTCTTAAAGTTTCAACACAGTCCTTTCCTCGTGGGAACGAACTTGCTATACTATCACCTTCACGGGGTTGTTTAGCATTATTTTTTAGTAGGAGTAAATAGCAACCACGATCACATTTTATTACACACATATTTGCCTCCATCAAAGAGTTTTTGCTTTATTGTGTAAAGGAGTTGTACTCTTTATTTACATGCTTTTAGATTGTACTTACGAGGTTGTGTTTGTCTACCTCTTTTTTTATTAATAAAATTAGAAGTGGCGACCTACCCCAAGTTTGGGATTAAAAAAATGCCTTTTAAAAGCTAATTTACACCAAGTAGGATAGAAGAATGTTAGAATAAGTAACAATTCATACTAGGAGATTATTTAGGTAAGATTTTTCAAGAGCACACCCTTTAGTGTGTGTTCTAGAATTTTAGAAGAGAAACTTGTAAAACTCTTGGTTCCAATGAGGGATTGAAAGGAAAGCTTGTACCTCTGGGCCTGAATGTTATTTTGGAAGGTTTCTTTTCTTGTTAAATTGATTGGACAACATCTTTCCTTCATCTTTTCTTGTGTTTTCCTTGCTTAATATATGATTATTGTGATATAATGTGAAGCTATGAGAGGCTAAATTGCGTAGTACCCTTGGATGTTGGTCATGAGTTGTTGATTTCTTATGTTTTTGTGTGGATTGATGTAATGGGTAATTATTATTATCGCATTTCATGCTTGTTAACATGGGTCCATACAAATAATGCTACATGTAGATTTGTGTATGATAAATAATGAGATCAATAGTATATCAAGCTTATTAAAACTAAAAACATGTTAAAGAATTGGGAACACTTGGGTTGATATTCGCTCTCTCACCAAAAAGAGGTAGATTAATCAAAATATTGTATTCTAAGTAAATAATTACTTAAGATTGATTAATACCTCTAACTTAGTTAATCCTTTGACCGAAAAGGAAGAATTGAGTTAGGACATTAGTTTGCAATTGTTATTAACTTAGGATATCTAGTCCTCTTGCCGAAAAGGGTGGATAGACTAGGGTTAGCTATTGGTGGGATGAAAGGTAATTAAAACTACCATTTAATAGTCAATTTACTTCTAATTGTAGCCATTCTATAGGATGAACCGCACATGATACACACACTTAGTACAACTAATCATCCAAAGGTACACTTGATTACATGATTTCTCATTCCAATATGCATTTTCTTTCATTTCTTTTCACTTGTAGTTAGTTGCTAGCTTAGTTTAGTTAGTTTAGTTCCTTTTTTTTGTTAATCTTAGCTTTCACTACTTCACACACACTTATACTAAATCTTAGCACAAACTCCCCTCCTCGTGGGATCGACACTTATACTCTCTATTGCTATAAAATGATGGTGCATTGGTGTAATTAAAAGATGCGAGGGGTTAGGGATAAATTTGTATTTTATGCAGTTATGCCTTTGACCCAACTCCAAAAATCGCCTTATCAATGTTATTGATCTAGTTTACTTCCTTAATGTAATACTTAGGTGGTAGATATCTATTAAACGTTTCCTTTGTGATTTTTAATAGTAGTCCTAATCTTAGTAGCTTGGTAAATTAGCAATATTCCCCTGAGAACGATACTTTACTTCATGCTTTATTACTTGCATGACCATGTACACTTGAGTGTTAGGCTAAGTTACGGTCAATCTACTAATTCATATTGATTAGTTATTAATACTTATCCTTAAATAATGATTCAATTAAAAGACACCATTATTGTAATCATAGGTTATCAAGAGTTGTCAATAACCATTTAATAACTTTTCAAAATAGTGAAAATAGCTGGGGACCGTTAGATATTTCAATATTGAAGATATCAATCAAAACACAATTTATAAAACTGAATTTTGTGAACGTCGATGTTGAGACTTAACGTCCCGACATAGAATGTAAATTGAATTTTATGTGAACATTGCGATGTTGTAATGAATATCGCGCGACATTGTGTCTCCAAGTGATGTACAAATTGTGCGTCGCAACTCTTATCATTGTTTAAACAATTGTGTTTTGATTATATTTAACGTCACAGCGTTAATCATGAACATTGCGACGTTGAGACCAAGATTTGTTAACATGCAAATTTGGAATTGTACTATTATTTAGACATATATAACTTACAATTACTTAATATGTTTGAATTCAGACACTTATCTCCAACTAATACTTATATGTTGGAGATTATTAGAAGTTCTATGCAATGACAATTGTGCAGAAAAATCCATGTAGATAAAAGTTAATATAAGAGTCTTATTGGAAGAGAGTTATAGCAAAATTTTATTCCTAGAAAAAGACATCTTTACAATAACACTTTCTTTGTCTTGGAGAGTTAGAAGTCTATATAGTGCAATACGTTCTTCTATATCCTTCATCTTATTCTAGAGGGTCTTTATTCAAATTATGTTGGACATAAATAGAGAGCTAATATAGGTTAAAGGAAAGTGTATTTTCCTTTGCAATTTGAAGGTTACTTTTTTCTGCTACTATCTTGTAATAGAAAGTACTATTCTATTGTATCTCTTTAGATTTAAATTAATACATTTTGGATTATAGACGCTATGTTCAATTTGAGACACTTTTTGTAGATGAATTAATTTATTTGATTGATTTTGGGTTGTTGTAGTGATATTTTGTGATGGAATGAGAGAAGCGAACAAAAAAAATATTGGACCAAAAGTAAAGAAATTATGGTTAGAATAGTATTTTACACTTTCTCGTTTTATCTAACTTAGAAAAATAGACGGAATGGCCTTAATGATACAGTTTTAAAAATATAGTGACATTTTTTGACAAAAATAAAATTAATAATGAACAATGATACTTTAACAAAGCATGGTGACCATTTTTGGAATTTATAGTAATATATATTACTAACTCATTATTTGGTAAGCAAATACTCATTATTTGGTAAGTAGATATTATACATTACCAAGTGATTATTTGGTAAGTACATACTCATTACTTGGTAAGTAGATACTCATTACTTAGTGAGTAGATATTGTTCATTACAAAGTGATTATTTTGTAAGTAGATACTCATGCATGTATATTACCAACTCATTATTTAGTAAGTAGATATTCATTACTTGGTAAGTAGATATTATGCATTAAAAAGTGATTATTTGGTAAATAGATATTCAAGCAATAGGTAATAGGGTAAATTATGTCAATCATCCCTTAATTTAAGGGTTGATTTCGAATTTGTCCCTCAACTTCAAACCGTTCCATTTTAATTCCTTATCTTACATTTTGAATTTTAAATCATCATCGGTCTATATTCTGTCCAAGTGTAGACAGATTACGTCTCTCACATGTGACATATAACAAAAAAGATGAAGTTAAGGAACAATAACTATGAAATAAATAAAATATGCCATAAAATAAATAAATGATAAGCGAAATTGTTTCATCTTGCCCTTTGATTTGTCATTTGTCATGCACATAAGAGACGTAATCTGTCTAGACAATGATGGAAAATAGACCAAAAACTATTTAAAACTCAAAATGTAAGATGAGGCACTAAAATGGAACGTTTTGAAGTTAAATGACAAATTCAAAATCAACTCCTAAGTTAAGAGACGATTGGTGTTATTTATTCCAGATAATATATACACAAAAACTCTTATGAAACGTGATATGCTAATTTTGTTATACTTGATAAGCTAATTTCTTTGTACTTGATACGCCAATATTACATTTGATACGCTACATTTTTTATACTTGATACGCTAATTTTTGGTATTGGATTGATACATTTGGACTCAAAATTGATGCGCTAAAGTGAAAATTTGATACGCTAATGTGAAAATTTAATACGCTAATGTGAAAATTTGATGCACTAAACTGAAATTTGATATGGTAATTTGAAAATTTGATACGCTAAAGTGAAAAATTGATACGCTAAAGTAAAAATTTGTTACGCTAAAAGGAAAATTGATACACTAAAGCGAAAATTTGTTACGCTAAAATAAAAATTTGATATGTTAATCTTTTATATTTGATACTCTAATTTTTGAATTTATGTTTTGGACTGAAAATTGATACTTGATACGTTATATATATATTATATTAATTCATTATTTGGTAAGTAGATCCTTATTACTTGGTAGTTAGATATTGTATATTACTAAGTGATTATTTGACAAACATAGATAGTATTTGGTATAGACACTAGACACCATATGACACTCATTTGTTGAAAGTGAGAGACTTGGGGAGTAAATTTCAATGACTACTAAACTTAAGTGGCCATAGCCTGCAAATTTTCAATTTTTAAAATTAATTTGCTCTTCGAGCACGTGGTCCAGATGTATAATGACGCCTCTTCTCCTTACCACTTCCGTAAACTCTATATACTATTCACTCTGATGCAGTCAACAGAAAATATAATAGAAGAGTGCAAGCAACACTGAGTGAGTATAGTGTGTAGTGTGTGCAGTGTGTAGCGCGTGTAAGATTCACAGGGAGAGAAAGAAGGAGAGAAAGGAAGAGAGGGAAATCAATTATCTTTTCTTTCTTCTTCTTTCTTTCTCGCCGGAGTTCAATCGGAAATTCAAATGGCCGACGAACCTTCTCTCACTCGCTGGACATTTCAAGTATTTCCCCAAAATCCTTTCCCTGCTATTTATATTTTAATTTATTCTTATTTTTGTTTAAACTTTTAATTTTTTGAAGCTCAGACGTAAATGCATGTGCACTACACAGTTCACGTGTTTGATAATTGAACTTGTGTTTACTTCAATGGAAAATTGAAGCTAGGAAATTTATTTATTTTTTTTTTGGGAAAAGGAAATTTTCACAATATTACTTGATTTACTTGATTTTCACTTGTGCATATCGTAAATCACAGGGCTGTATTTGATTTAGTTTTTAATTTCTGCTATTTATGTAAGTGAATGGAAATTTGGTATTTATGATTGAATAAAGTAGATTCCTTTAGTTTTTAAATATTTTTGTCTACAATTTTCGTTTGAGATAAATATGATTGAACTTGTGTCTTGGTGTTTTTTAAGGTCATTGGTAGCCAAGTGATTGGTTGTTTCTTAAATAAAGATGTTTTTTTTTCTGTCAAATGAAATTTTAGTAATTGTGATTGAATACATTATTCCATTTTCCTCTCAGTCATTTATTTTATGGCCATTTTAGGTCAGTGATTGGTAAAATTTTGTGTGTGACTGTTTTTTTATGGCCATTGTAGGTCAGTGATTGGTAAATTTTTAATATAAGTGTCGGAGAAAAAATTAATTTAAATGAAGAATAATTGATATTTATTAGACTATTTTCTTTTTGTACATGTTAGGATTTTAAGTTGTTTTATGATGTGAAGTTTGGGAGAAAGAAAACACCGGAGGCCAAAGAGGCAGATGGGAATGGTCAGGTGGTGTCTAATGGCAATCATTCGAATGTAATAGCCAATGGAAATGGGCAAAGGAAGAACAAATCTGATTTGGCCATTTATGAGCAGTTTCAATTTCAGGTATTTCTTTGTTTGTTTTTTGGTTTTTACAAGGAATTCTGTTTTAGTAATCTAGTTGTCATGGCTGAAATTTTTGGTGTTTTAGGATCGAGGGAGCTTGACAAACACTAATGGAGTCTTGTCTGCTGGAACTGATGCCCCGTATGGTTTAGTGTTGATATCTTACACTTTTTCTCTTTTCCTTTTTGGTTTATGACACTGTGCTGGTGTGGAATCAACTCATTTAGGTAGAGACTTAATTCACTTACTTTACAGTAGATAGGCTTGAGCCTAACTTGTAAGCCTTTTCTGAAATACATGGATTTCTAGGAATATTTTAAATAGGGTAAAAATCCTAGTGGCTATCAAACTATGCTGATTGAGTTTTTTAGCCACTTAGCTATTCAGAGTTTGAAAATTTTTCTGCTTCAATTTTATTTTATTTATTTATTTTTTAACACTTAAGTATATATGTCAGTTTTAACATCAACTCAATTGGAATAAAGCACAAATCAGGCAACAAATTTCCACTAGTCAAGGGCAAATAAGATGAAGTACTTGAAGATTAAACTTTCAAAAGTTTAATGGAATTTATGACGTTCTAAATTGCTAAGTGGCCCCTAGATGTTGTAATGAGCATGGTATTAAGGCTATTGACGCTTTTAATTTCAAATATGCAACTCCATCCTTAATTGGAAGCAAGAACTTTTGGACACTCTTAGAATATGTATCTTACGTGCTTCTTTTTGCGATATGTTTCTCATAATGTTTAAGATGAAGTGGCAACTAGTGCATGACACTCATAACTGAAGCCATGCCATTGGTTTATGATGTTGAAGTATGAGCTTTTGCTTTCCAAGTGTATTCTACACTTTTACGAAAGTTTTCATTTGTACTTTGAGGACACTCTTTATATGTGCTCCTTAATGTTTAAAATTAATGCCATGATGGTTGGAATGACACACTTATTAAACCATGAGAAGGTAGTAGAATCCTTTTTTTTAACCATATAAAAGGCACTTCTTGTGTTTGTTCTAGTTTTGGCATGACTAGAGTTGCTGCAATTATAAAACTGAAAATGTTGCATTGTGCAATTGCTGAATTCTATGACTTGGTAATCATATATCCTATTTGTATATTGTCAGTTTCTCCATTTCTCTGCTTATGTGAATACACATAAATTGAGAATATTTGGGTTTTGGTTTGATTTTGAATAAATAAATGTGATGAAAACATTCGTATGGATGACTTACGGGATCTAGTTGAATACTATCTATTTTTTCATGGATTGCAAGAAACTGAGTTGAATGATCTCAGGGCAACATTATTCTTGTACCCCTGATCGATAGAACTGTAATAGTGAGCATAAAAAGATTAAGAATGATGCTCTGGGAAAGCTTTAGGAAACTTTACTTATATAACATAACTGCTATTGGGAAGAAACATTTTTGGCTATAGAATTCCTAGATACATACTAAAGGTTATCTAGTTTTTCCTGGTTTTCCATTATCAGCATGACATTAGTGCTTCAGGGACCATATGTGGTATAAAGACTCAAAAGTAGGATTAAATGGATTCCAAAGTGAATATTAGGCATCTATGGAGATACTGGTTTATGCATTTCTCTTTAGTCTTGATGCTAGGGACAGATTTTGCTATATTTTTGTGAGAACCTCCTAAAGTTCTAACCAAAAGGATTGAATTGCGGGGATTTCCATCAATAAGAAAAACCGCAAAAAAAAGCTCCAGGTTATGGTTGTTTTCCTGCTTTGGCTCGAAAATACCTTCTAATGAAAAATTCGCAGTAATGCCATAAAAAATGAAAATTCTTGCTTTTTCCCCTCCTCCTTCGCATTAACTGTCAACATAGTCTCATGATAATTGAAGCATAAACATAAGAGAATTACCTGCTATCTCTTATTAGTTTTTACATGGAACTGATCCAGATTACTGCTAGTTGGATAGAAGTTATATGTAGATTTACCATGTTTTCTTTTTTCTTTATGTGCTTATGGCTGGGATTGATAAAAGGGTTGTGAATTTGTGGCGTAGCAAGGGGATTTATTATTTATTGTCAGTTGGCATAGCTGAACTTAAGATGATATTTAAATTCTTTTTATAGTATAGGTTTAGTTCGCTTGCTAGGGTATAGTAACTATGTGCCGTATCATCTTTGGTCAATCCTATACTATTTGAACATAAAATTTGTTAACTTCCAAAAAAAATAAAAATAACAATTAAAAAAATGTGCTTGAGCAAAGATTAAGTCAATACTGAATTTTAATCGTGTGATTTCTTCCTTCATCAACCAAAGAGATTATTTGCATATGAAAGTAGAGTAAATGATTTAGGTGCCTAACATGTGACAGTACACAACTCTGTTGGAAGCCCTAATATTGAGTGTGTTGATTATTAGTGTAGTTACTTGATTGAGATGAGTACATTGCTTGTACTGCATTTTCCTCCAACTGCTAACTTTTAAGTTCTACTTTTCAGACAGAAATCTCTGCTTCCTCCTTTTGAATCTGCGGAAATGCGAAATTTGGCGGAAAGCTTGAGTAGGTAATTGATAATATCAAAATACTTGAAGTATAGGGCTAGTTCTGTAAATCTCTCTTTTACAACTATAATGCTTGGACATGATATTACTGAACTTTTCTTCTGCTTCTGCTATTTCTAATTCAGGGATATTATTCGCGGTAGTCCAGATGTTAAGTGGGAAACCATTAAAGGTTTGGAAAATGCAAAGCGTCTACTCAAAGAAGCAGTGGTCATGCCAATTAAATATCCCAAGTAGGCCTACTATTTAACGATTTCTTCATTTCATATTGTTTCTCATGTTGAATGCAATTTTTATCTAGTTGTCAGTATTCTATAGCTACTGAGACGGAAATGCTTGATATTTGGGAGTATATTTATGTAGAGCAACTTGGGAGTTTCTATGCTTTCTGTTTTATGATTTGCTGGGCATCAGGATTGAACAAAATAATTTGAAGCTTTTTGTAACTTGGTCTAGTTTTTCTTTCCTTTTGTTTTAGGTACTTCACTGGTCTCCTGAGTCCTTGGAAAGGAATTCTTCTCTTTGGTCCTCCAGGAACTGGAAAGGTGGTTTCATTTCTCTGTTTGATTTGAACACTATCATTATGCAACTCCCTATTACTTTTCCCATAATCCTGTTGCCTTTGTTATATTTTATTTTCAATTTTTTGCATATACTGAATTTCTCCTGTAAGGATGTTTTGCCGACATCCAAAATTTGCATGGACTGTGAAGATATACTGCCTCTGCTAGAACCATTGTGTTTCATCTGTTAACTTTGACTTAAGTGTTTCTGTCATCCATAAGAAATAAAGTTCAATGAAACTTCTATTCATTGTTGAACTTTTTGGCGTCTGAGAGTAGTCTTGCGGTCCTGCAGACAATGCTTGCCAAAGCTGTTGCCACAGAATGCAAAACCACATTTTTCAACATTTCTGCATCATCGATTGTCAGCAAATGGCGTGGTATGTTCAGCTTAATAGCTTTGATTGTTATATTTATTGTTGAAACTTGATATTATTACTGGATCCTTGCTGTGAAATTACTTAAGCATTATCCAAGTATACAACAACTCCACCAAACCTGTATCTCACTATGTGAGGTTGGCTATATGGATCATATTTCGCAATCGTGCTATATGGATCATATTTCGCAATCGTGCTCTATCAACACACAAGTTCTATTTATATTTATTTATTATATGTCTTTTTAATAGTTTTTTTCCAATTCTTTTTAGGTCTTCCCCTTTCCCGTTTAATTTGAGTATACCTCACGGTATTCCTTCTTGGGGTGAATTACGTTTGTCCCAAATATTTATTTGAATGACCCCATAATGTTTGACTAAATTTCAGTTCCATTTTGTGCCTTGAATATATGCTAGTACTTGAGAAACTGGGAAAATTCTCTTGACAAATAAAAATGAATATAAAACTCAATGGTGCTTATGGCCCCAATAGTTTGAGTTGAACCAACTGGTTGGTTGGGCTTGGAGCATGGGAGAATGATTCAAGCTGCCCCATGTAGTCTTGGAGTGAGATGTTGAAAGATGTCTTATATTTGTAGAATGGGTTCGGATTGTTATCCAAATTATCCGACAAACAGGAAGATTATGTGGAAAGATTCTTGACTGTGAGCTTGAATAAGACCACAGTTGTGGCATGTAAAGGTAAAATTAAGTTGTGTTTGAATGTATGGGACCTTTGTCTGGCCATGCCTTAACTAGGTTAAGCTTGGACAACATCTGTGAACCATTTTCTCATACTTAAAACTCCTGCTTGAAAAAATTGATTTCCTCAAATTGTTGCCTGTCTGAGTGAGTTGAGGCAGCTTGTCTCTTGTTACAATCCTTAATACTTCAGAGATACAAAAAATACATATATATCACCTATAATACGTATGTTTCTGACCCAGTTACACACGTTTTAGGTCTCCTTTTGTTATTTTAGAGAAGTATTTTGTTTCTTTTACAGTCAGTGAATCTTCTATGATTACCTGAAACTTCAGGTGATTCGGAGAAGTTGGTGAAAGTGTTGTTTGAGCTTGCAAGGCATCATGCACCTTCAACTATTTTTCTTGATGAAATTGATGCTATCATCAGCCAACGTGGTGAAGGACGCAGTGAACATGAAGCAAGCAGACGTTTGAAAACTGAGCTCCTCATACAGGTGGAACTTGATTTTTATACCTGCATGAACTGGAGTTATTTTCTTGTCAATGTGCTTAGAGGTTCTTACTATGTGAAGATTCTCTTTAGGTCTCCCATGGTTGTGTGCCTGATTCACATGATGATGTATTCTTAGAAAATATACCATTTAACCTCGTGCGCTTTCAGTCAAAACATAAAGTATAAGGGAAAAGCTAAGTTAATTGATTTTGAATATCCCTTCTCAAGTCCCTCAATTGCATCTATATGAATTAACAAGTTTATGGCTGATTTTTCCCTTCCATGTCTGTCTTTCCTTCTTAAAATTGTGCAAATGGTGGCTGTGTGGAACTTCTCATGCTCCTCAATTGCATCTATATGAATTAACAAGTTTATGGCTGAATTTTCTCTTCCTTGCCCCCTTTCCTTCTTAATTTTTCTTCTTAAAATTGTGCAAATGGTGGCTGTGTGGAAGGGCATTCTAGCAGTCAACTTATACATGGTGCATTAATTTATGACAAATTAGAAAAGAGTAAAGGCCTCAGTTTAAAGAGAATAAAAGCTGAAACCGGAGAAGAAAATTTGTATTGATACTGGGAGAACAATTAGTGGATGGCATGCCCTGAAAACAGTAAACATAACCTTTTCATCCGATTGTTTATTGTTTGGTGTAAGAAATAGAAGTCGTTCATAAGTTTATTGCTTTGTTGCAAAATATGGGCTTTCTGAAACGAACAATCAGTTCATAAAGAATACTGATTAGCATTAAGTGAATTATCAATAATGAGTAGACCTAGAGAAAGGAAGTATAGCAGAATGGAGAATGGTAAAACAAATCAGATCTCCACCATGAGCAAAAATAATCTTACACTTGAAATTAAGCTTAAAATCTAGTCCGAACTGATCAATTTTCTAAATTCGTATAAATTTCCCTGAAACTGAGCAATTTATATAATTTCCTTCATTTTCATAGGAGGTAAGTATTTCATCTTCATTTTGCTCATGCTTCAGACAGGAAAAGTTTCCTTTTGATTTATATCATGCTTCAAAAATTAATGGTTTGGATTAGATTGCAGATGGATGGTTTGACGAGGTCAGAAGAACTTGTTTTTGTTTTAGCAGCAACAAACCTTCCATGGGAACTGGATGCTGCAATGCTTCGGCGTCTCGAGAAACGGGTATGTTACGTTAGGCCATTGCAAAATTTTAGTGGATCATTGTATGTTTGTTTTGGGGAGAAAACAAATTTGGAAAAGTAGTTGTGTTCATGTCAGTGTGACCATGGATCACGCATGAACAAGTAAACATTTTGTTCACCATGGGATGGAAGAAATTTGTGAATAAAGCATTGATCTTCTTTTTGTGAGAAAATACCACCTTGGAAAATCCTGTAACTGTTCTTTAGTATGTAGTACTACCTGTGTATGCCACGGAACAGAAGAATTGAATAGTGAATGCATATGTTGTCAGTTGTAGAGCGGCCAGTGATTTTAATGCTGGTCACCCGTCATGCATTAAGTGTTAAGTGGAATTATAAATTACGCTATCAGAGAATGCGCGTTAGCGCTCTATTAATTATGTACTTTCACGAGTTAATGACCTTAAGCTTTACTTCTAGTAATCTATTCTTTCATGAGTAAATGATGAAGAAGGTTGCAGGTTTTGGTTGTTTGGGCTTTTTGGGGAACTTTATGATAGTATGTTAATGGTTGGGTTATAATACGTCTTCACCTGTAAGACAGAACTGTTATATGTTCTTGTTTGTTTGTTTCAAATTTACGCTTTAAAATGTGGTGTTAGATCCTCGTTCCACTCCCGGAACCTGAAGCACGGAGAGCCATGTTTGAGGAGCTTTTGACATCTGCCTCTGACGACCAAAAACTTCCTTATCATTTACTAGTAGAAAGCACGGAAGGTTATTCCGGTTCAGATATTCGATTATTGTGCAAAGAGGCTGCGATGCAGCCCCTAAGACGTTTAATGGCTCTTCTTGAAGATAAACAAGCCATAGTGCCAGAGGATGGTATGCCAAGTTTACAATTAATTTTCTTTAATAACAGTTGCGAAATTGAATGAAAAAGACAAAATTTTGAACAAAATTGAAGGAAAAATGGACCTGTAACAGGGACTTTTTTAGGTGCTGATTCATTACATACTGAAAATATGCTTTTTACTTCTGCTAGTACCTTTGTTCAGGTACTGACAAAATTAGCTAAAAGATACTAGCATAAGTAGAAAAAGGAACTAAAGTTGGTATGTACTGCTTCAGGATCTAAGAATTGTGTTGTGACTTTTCTTCTGCAGTCCTTTTTCCCTGAGGGATATATGAATTTGCATTTCTTTCATCACTTGAGAGAAACAAAATGCAGAAGGATGTCCTATCCTGATGTATGCCATGGTACCTAATGGATCTAGGTGACAAACTAACTAGAAAGCCTTGTATTTGCATTTGCAGCCTTGAAAGATGGATTTGGGATTAGTAGTTTTGAAGTTCTAAACTTTGATGTTGGGATGACATAAAGATTTGAAAGACTACTAGAATCTATCATCTAACTTTATTCTGAAATGACAATAGATTTCCAATGTAGTTCATTAGAGTGGATAACCATTCAATATTGCCTTCTGAAGTACCATACTAGGATTTCTTAAGCTTTGAAATATCATACTAGGATTTCTTATAAATTCTACATTTCCGAAATTATTTGTGCACTAAAGATGTTGCTGTTGGGTCCTTGAGAACTGGAAAAATGCTTTGGCTTCATTGCTGATTAGAACTGGAGAGCCGTTTTGACTGTCTAATAATTGAACATATTAAAAAACTTGTTCTACCACTGAGTTCTTCTTCTTACTATATATTCGACTGACTTGTTTGTTTGTGGTGGCTGAATGGTTTTAATGGATTCCAGAGTTGCCAAAGGTTGGACCAATAACGCATGGAGACATAGAGGCGGCTTTAAAGAACACGAGGCCCTCTGCTCATCTCCATGCACCACGATATGAGAACTTCAATGAAGATTATGGCAGCCAAATACTCCAGTGACGGCTCAACCTTCTAGTATCCAAGTGACTATCTTGCCTTTCTATACGGTATCGGGGAAAGGATGTTAGGGCTGGATCCTGTCATTCTTCTTGGAACTGTAGCTACTATCCTAGGAGATCCCTCGCGCTCTAGTCTTTTCTGCTTTGTAAGTTGAAATCTACAAATTCTACTTTCTGGTTCAATTACACAACGCATAGACTTGTGAATATTGCAGTGAACCAATGTTTTGAAATTTATTGCAATGAATGGAGGTTTGTTTACTCCAGGAATTTGGATGGGAAATTAAAATTTGTGATTCTTTCAATGGTAAAATTGAACTGAAGGTTCTAGCTGTCATTACAGAAGTAGTAGTTCTTTAATTAAGGAAAGAGCTTTCATGAGCATGCACTGTGTCCCATTTCTCTTCTGTGGGGGTCCTGCTGCAATGCTCAAAAACAGAAGAGGCGAGTAGGAAAAGAACGGGGAAAGGGTAAAAAGGGCCCTTCTCAAATGATCTGTTAAACTCTAACAATGATGCTTCATTTGCTACAAACTAGGAGAGAACTATTTGTAGGTCTCATTAATGCTTACCATTAAGTTAAGTTTAACATAATATCCTATGCTTCCGACTGTCAAAAGTACATAAAAGCATACGGCTGGTGGTTTTACTTTTTATTTTATTTTATTTTAAATTGGGGGTTGAGGTTATGCAAATCAACAGTCTGACACTCACCACTGGTGTACATGTAAATATCTTTTACCAATCCAACTGTGATGGGTGGAGACAGTCAGCTATGAGTTTAATGCCGGAGAAAATGGCATCAATACCTCTATCAGGCAACATAGCACCTAAGACTAATTTTCTCTGACGCTCATATCTTTAATCCCCTTTTCCCTGCCCGCGGTCCTTGAATTTCATTGATCCTTGACTTCCTCCCTTTCCGTGTTGACTTTGGTCAGGTTAATGTTGCCTTTTTGTATAAGTTGTTTTGTCATTAAAGCTTTTTTTTTTTATTTTTTTTTCTCCTTCTCCTTGTGAGAAGTTCTAAAATTTCAGTGACAAGTCTTAAAATTTAAAGGTCCATGCTCTGCATGGTAAGTTCTAACTGTTTTACCAGCAACAGTTAACTTTTTTGGTACATAATTTAAAGGTGGCCGAAAAACTTCCCATTGTGGTTTGTCTGAAAACTAGTAGATAACACCGCTCGTGCGTGGTGTCATTTGCCATGAAAAAAAATTGCACAAGTAATTAGAACTAATTAAGTTGTAGTAAACAACCTTTCAATTGATAAAAAATTATGATTTAATAACGAATTATAAAAATTTGACAGTAAAAAAAAAATATTTGTAGTATGTAAAGTAAAATAGTGTTGTGAAAATATACCTTATGCATTTTATGTCGTAATGTTTGTAGTATGATAGAAATTTGTAAAAAATACATTAATATATATATATATATAACGTGGCAAAAAAAGCAAAGCATATACAATACGTAAATGATTGAAGTGTATGTGAATAGACAATATTATTAAAAAAAATGTAATGTATATCAAGTATGTATATTGTTTGGAAATGTGTATAATATGTAAATATGAATAATTTGTGGAATTTAAAATATATATATATATATATATATCTATATATCTATATATGATGTGTGAAAAGTGAATATTATCCAAAATATGTAATTTCTGTGAAAATATAGGAAGTAAGTATAAATATGTATAAATATTTAGAGGATGTAAAAAATTGTGTGGTATCCATAAATAGGTATAAGTAGCTCCTGTTAATATATATGATGGGTGAAAAATTGTGTAGTATATATAAATAAATGTTTTGAATTGAATATGTATATTTACTGATGATTATAATTTTATAAGTGAGATGTATGAAATTTGTAATTAAAGCGAAATGGAATATTATTGTGCACGCTTTTGTTGTGATATATAAATATACAGAATTTGTTAACAGAAGAATAGGTGGCGAAAGCGAACATAATTTTGTAATTATAAATTATCTATTTTAACAATGAGAAAGATATGGAAATATTCTATTGTCTTATATAGTTGTACAAAATTTAAAATGCGAAGGGTACAACTTTTCAATATCATGCTTATTAAAAATCACAACAGCATAGGTATAGTAACAAGTATGAACAATTTGTTTGATGGTCGAGTACAAAATAAATAAATTGGAATGACCCAAATCATTAATCAAGCATGGATAAGAGTCCAAAAATTCAAACGAAAATGTATAATTGAAAGTGTAATTGTGGTTGAATTTCTCTGAAAGAACGTGAACATTTATTCCCAAAATTGTTTTAAGATAGTCCGTTTTTTTATTATGCTTTTCCACTTTCTTCCATTTGAGGAATGGATTATGTATTTTCTCTATTTTTATGGTGCTATTTCTGCAACAAATGTAATAAAATAGATAAATGTAGAGTATTATTAAAGAAAAAAATGGTTAGAATATTATGATGCAAAATACCTATATTATGAAGAAATTTTAAGTGTAATTTTTTAAGTGTTGTAAATATATATGTACTTTTGTAAGTTTTAAGTGTAATTTTTTTAATAATCAGAGCAGTTAAGATACACTCTGAAATGAAAAGCACTATAGTATCAAATGAGCATTTCTTTTCTTCAGAGGTGGTTCTACGTCATTCCAACTGGAATCCATGCCAACGATTATTTGGAACGAAGGAGATGTGTCAAAAATGATCAGAGGTGGTTCTACGTCGGATTTAGCTTGTTTGCAGGTCATTCCAACTGACTCAGAACCTGAGGAGGATCGTTGGACAGAGCACAGTCTTGAGGAGGATCGATGGACAGAGCACAGTTTTGAGGAGGATCCCCCAGACATTCTGAACAGCTTCCTCGAAAAAATGGATAAAGGCCAAAAACCAACCAAGCAAACCAAGTACTTGGATGCATTGGTAAGCCCCAAGGCTAGCTTGACATCGGGGAGAAAACTTAGGGACCATAATCCCGTCATATGCTACTCTGAAAGTAAAAGATGGAATCTAAGGTAAAACAGTCCAGCTCTGCCCATAGGTTGATTCCTGAATGAAAGAGCAGTTGAACACTCTTAATTGCTTTCGCTTGGGTTGTCTCCTGTTTTGGTGATCCTTTTAAGCCTGCCCTGTTGTGTTTTGTTTACTGCCTTAGCCTGGAAATGTATGCTTGAGTTGAATGGCCATAGCCTGCTGAAGTTAGGGCTATTTGCCTCAAAAGTTTCCCCAACTGATTTCGGAATTGGAACTGCTCTCCTTGTGCCCTGCTTTGTTGCTGAATTGGTGTATGTTGCTACTGTGGATGGAGGGCACATACTGGGGTTATGCTGCCCGAATTTTACTGCTTGTCACTTGTATAGTTGTCTGAGAGTTTATGTGAATTGCTGCCCAATTGATGATTGTTGCAACTGCTTCTACGGGCTAAACTGATACTTCGATTGAGATGGGAGGAAACCACCAGTTTGTCATAGACTGCATTCTTGGCGTCTCCTCGCCTATAATCTGGCAAAATGCTGAAATTGCTATGGGATTGGATAACCTATGATCTCAATTTGCTGTGTTGTGGAATGTGGGACAACTCTAATCACTTTTGACGTTGATATTGGTCAATTGAGTGGTTGCCTATCTTATTTGGGCAGCAATATTTTTGCAAATATTGGAGCCTCTGTAATCTAACAAGTTTCGAGAGTTCATAGAATTTGATTTGCCTATCTGGCTATCAAATTGTTTGAACTCTTAAACTCTACAAATACTCCTAGTTTTAGGTTCTTTATTTTAGAATAGGAGTCTTTTGTGTCTTGGAATGTAAAGGAGTAGTACTCCTCGCTTATGGCTTTCATTTTGTATCGGGGTATCGGGTATATCCGGCCCCGTATATTGTGTTTATGTTAATAATAATGCTTGATAGCAATCCATCCATGTCCATGCCAAAGCCGACTTCAAGTGTTCATCCATTGACAAACCTTGATGGTCAAATGACAAGATCAAGGAGCAAGAAGATGAAGGAGGCGTTGCAAGCATTATTGATAACTCATTGTGAAGAATTGGACATTTTTGAAGAGCATTATGATCCGGTCCAAGCATCTTCCACCATTGGAGCTTTATGGAATATATCTTCTCTCACAATCCATGAAGAGATGGATCAATCACAATGAAGTCCAATTAAGGCGTGTTTGGGTTTCATAAATGGATCACGCCATTAAACCCTAATTTATTAGTGTTTTATTTTATGTTATTTTAAGCCCAATTAGACGTTTTAATTTATTAAATAATGGGCTTGGAATTTCGAAATTAATTAAGGTTACTTGACCCAATTATCTTGCATGATAATGGCAAGTAAAAGTTTAGGAAACAAAGAAGTCAAATTGAGTTTTGCTACTTGGCAAAACCGTGAGTCACAAATCCTTTTTGGAAAAGGATTTAGTTTGTTAGTTGTTAGTTTCCAATTCCACTTTGGAAAGTTAGATAGCTTAGAATTCAAGTTGGAATTGAATTAAGCTAGGGTTTTACAAGGGTTGGCCGATTTTTGCCTCTATAAAAAGGCCACAATTGTAACGTTTTTAATAAGATGAATTTTGTTGAATTTAGCCTTGCTAAAAATTGTCTTTCAGCCGTGAGAAGCTTTAAGAAAAACGTGAATCAATTCAATTAAGTTTAGTTGAGTTTTTCATAAGAACCGTGAACCTAGAAGCTAAAACCTTTAGGTGAACTTACAAGTTCTTGATTCAAAGAACAAGCCAAACTGATTTGTTTAGCTTATGAATTTTCATAAGTTGGCTGAATCTTTTTGATTCATACGTGGGGGTTTGATTGCTTCATATCAAATCTTTTCGTGTCAATATCTTTATTTTCTTGTTTTGTCAATTCCGCACCATTGTTTCTTCTAGTTCTTGTTTGTGGAGTTTGGTAAGCAACGATCCAAAGGAGGTGGTTTCGAGTGGTTCAAGGTGCTGCATCTTGATCATTCATATCAATTGGTATCAGAGCTCAAGGTTGTCTTCCAAATTCAGGTTTTAAATTTCGGTTTTTGAGTCTTCTTGTTTCTCGGTTTTCTTGTTGCTTTGTGTCTCGATTTTTGCTGCTGTTTTAGACGTCCTTTTTGCTGCTGTTCTTGAGTCAATTTTTCTGCAGTAAATTGTGTCTTAATTCAGTCCTTAATTCGTCATAATTCTGTCCATAAAATCGCATGCAAATCTGCCCTAAAAATCTGCCCAAAATCGTATAACCTTTCTTTAGCGTTTTTGCGATTTTTGTGTTGTTTTGTCTTGCTGTTTTCTTTCGATCCTTGCTGCTGTCCTTTGTGTCTTCTTTCTGAAGTTAATTGTGTCTTAATTCTGCTCTAATTTCGTCTTAAAAGTGTCAAGCAAATCGCAAAAAAAATTGTTGCTCAAATCTGCCCAAAATCGGTTTCATCTTGCTTTTGCGTTTTGACAGATTTTGTGTTGTTTCTTGCTGAAATTCTTGTTGCGTTTTGTTGCAGTTCTTGGTGTCTTAATTCTGCACTTTTTCTTGTCTTCATAGTGTTGAATTCTTGTGTTTTCATTGGCTGTCCACATGTCAACTTGTTAGGGGTTTTTGAAGTCAAGAATTAGGGTTTCTTACAAACCCTAGTTTTGGTCAAGTTTGCATAACTTTCTTGTTTCTTATCCAATTCTTGATCTTTCTTTTGTGTTAGTTTCTTTGTTTCATTCTTGTCATAGTGAGTTTTGTTCAAACTTTTATCACACTTGAAAAAGATAAGTTCTTGAACACTTTCTTGAACTTCTTAATTTTCTTGAAAATTCAAAAGTGTCAAAATTTGAATCTAAAGCCATATTCTTGATCTTCTTGATAAATCTTGAATATTTTGTGAAAGTGGCACATGCAAATTCATAATTCTTGGTGAGATATTAAAGTTTGAAAATTTTAAGGTTTTTAAGGTTAAGACAAAAGACACAACATCCTTAAACCCTAATCCTAGGTTGTTGTCTTCAAACCTTAAAAGTTTGTTTTTGTCCTTTGTTGTCCGAACAAAAAAAAAAAAAAAAAGAGGCCGTATAAAAAAAATAAAAAAAAGGCCCAACTCAAAAAAAAAAAAAAACAGAAAAAGAACAAAATAATATATTAATTCGGACTTTGCATTATTTATTTCTGTTATTTATTTATTTTATTTAATTTTAATTGAAGAACACATTATTCTTGAGTTTGTTTCTTGAAAATCACCTTGGATTAAAAGTGCCATAACTTTCTCAATACAACTCGGAATTAAGTGATTCAAATTGCGTTTTCTTCGTCTTGAAGTCTAATTTCTGTTTCCCTTAGTTTCTGAAGTTAAATCAAGTTATACCCACACGTATTATTAAATACTCTTGACGTGATTTGTTAAAACTTCCTTGGTTTTACTTGTGAAAATTTGTTGGTGGAATTAATTGGTTGAGTCTTGTTATTACAATCATTGAACCAGTAAGTTCCATAGTTTGAGAGTATTAGTACAGGGTATACACGAAAAAAGCTTTCATATTAAGAGAGAAGAGTACCTACTACCCCATATTGTGAGAACCCGTGAGGTATATTTCTATATATTTCTTGTGTTTTTACTAACTTGCAGGTACAAATGGAGGGTGAAGAATCTAAATCACCAAAGGTAGTGGACCAAAAGTTCACTAATGATGTCCTCTTTGACATGATCCGAAAACTCACACTCAAAGTTGATAGTTTGTCTTCGCCACCACCCAAGGGTCCTAAATCCCGAAGAGTTGAGTTTGAATTTGACAATGACTCTAGTCATAATGAGGAGGATGAAGTGGAGGATACGAGTTCTTCTAAGAAAGGTGACAAGTCTAAGATTTCCATTGCTTCTGTTAAACTAACTATCCCAACTTTCCATGGTAAAGCAGATCCCGAGGCTTATTTTGATTGGGTTCGTGAGCTTGAGCACTTCTTTGAAGGCCATGATTACCCCGAAAAGGAAAAGTACCGACTTTCTTTTATGCACCTTAAGGATTATGCTAGTTTATGGTGGGATGAAGTTATGAGGTCTAGACGTCAAGATGGTGAAAGGCCAATCAAGACTTGGGAGCCAAATGAAAAATTCTTATGAGGAAAAAAGTATGTCCGTCTCATTACAACCGTGAGTTGAACAGAAAATTGCACTCTCTTGTGCAAGGTAATAAATCGGTTGAGGAGTATTACCATGAGATGGAAGCTTTGATGATCAAGGCTAATGTGCATGAAGATCCTGATTCCACTATAGAACGATTTTTGAGAGGCATGCATTCTGATTTAGCATATCATGTGGATTTACAAAGTTATGTTGACATTAATGAGCTTGTGCATAAGGCTATTAAGATTGAAAGGCATATGAAAGGGAAAAATAAGTTTTCACAACCGCCACCACCATGGCAAGAGATAAGAAGCCGAATGTGTCTCCTTTCACTCCATCCACAAAGCCGCGCCAATTCACTCCAATCAACCATCAAGCGCACCATCTAATGTCTCAAAATCAGTTCCCAAAGTTGCTGATCCAACACCTAAATCGGCACCAACTTCTGGTCAAAGATTAAGAGATATTCGTTGTTATAAGTGTCAAGGTTTCGGTCACATGCAATTAGATTGTCCAACTCGGAAAAATAATGATGCTTCTTCCTAATGGTGAAGTGGTAAGTGAAGATGATAATGATGATGAATGTGCTGACATGCCTGCACTAGAGGAGAAATATGTAAGTGATGAAAGTGAAGAGTGTGATGGTTCTTCTTATAAGGTTGGTGATTACTGTTTAGTCTCTCGTAGAGTACTTAATGCACATCCACTTGTTGATGAAGATTTGATCCATCGTGAGAACATATTTCATACACGTTGCATGGTTCAAAACAAAATTTGCACTGTTATTATTGATAGTGGTAGTTGTGCAAATGTGGCAAGTACTTTATTTGTAAATAAGCTGAATTTGACTTGCATGAAACATTTCCAAACCATATAGACTTCAATGGTTAAATAATTCAGCTGAATCTCGAGTAACCAAGCAAGTTAAATTTACATTCACCATTGGTAGTTATGTTGATAAAGTTACATGTGATGTTGTTCCAATGGAAGCTAGTCATATATTGCTTGGAAGACCTTGGCAGTTTGATAGAGATGTTGTGTATCATGCCAAGAAGAACTTTTACCATTTTTTCGCACCAAGGTAAAAAGTTTAATTTGAGAGCCTTAAGTCCTACTGAGGTTTTGAAGATCAAGCTAAAATAGCTAAGGCTTATGGTGCAATGCGTGAAGCAAAGGAGAAGAAGTTACAAGAGAAGAACAATGTAACAAGCATAGGGCGAAACATTGTAACTAGAAATAGTGATAGTGATAGCCGTGAGTTAGTTGTTTCAAAATCTTGTAATTATGCTTCTAAGAGTGAGGTTAAGAGAGCTATATTAGATAGGCAAGTAGTGTATTACTTTTTCGCAAGGATGTACTTAATCATTGATAGTGCTCACCTTGATTCTTTGCCTAGTATTGTTTCAGCTCTTTTGCAGGAATAGTGATGATGTGTTTCCTGAGGATTTACCAAAGGGTTTACCACCTATAGAGGTATGAACATCACATTGATTTCATACCTGGATCTCAAATTCCAAACCGTCCAACTTATAGAGCAAACCCTGAAGAGACTGAGGAATTCAACGTCAAGTGGACAAACTTATTGACCGAGGTATGGTTCAAGAATCTTATAGTCCATGTGCCGTTCCTGTTATTTTAGTTCCTAAGAAGGATGATTCATGGAGAATGTGCGTTGATTGTCGTGCCATAAAATAAATAACTATTAAGTATAGACATCCTATTCCTAGACTAGATGACAATGGCTGATGAGTTATATGGGTTCATGCATATTTTCTAAGATAGACCTACTAAGAGTGGTTATTATCCAAAATTCGAATGAAAGAAGGTGATGAATGGAAACTGCTTTCAAAACAAAGTTTGTTTGTATGAATGGTTAGTCATGCCTTTCTGGTTTAACCAATGCACCCAGTACTTTTATGAGATTAATGAATCAAGTTTTTCGTCACTTTCAGTTGGAAAATATTGTTGTGGTCGTATTTGATGATATCCTTGTATATAGTAAATCACCTTGATGAGCATTGTGTTGATCATTTAAGACAAGTGTTTGCTGTTTTAACGTGAGAACAAATTATATGCTAACCTTAAAAAGTGTTCTTTTTGTATGGAATCAATTATCTTTTTAGGTTATGTTGTTAGTTCTCAAGGTATATCTGTTGATGAGTCAAAGGTTAAAGCAATTCAATGTTGGTCTCGACCTACATGTGCTAGTGATGTTAGAAGCTTTCATGGATTGGCAAGTTTTTATAGGAGGTTTATTAAAGATTTTAGTACTATAGCAGTTCCTCTAAATGAACTTGTTAAGAAAAATGTTGTTTTTGAATGGAAGGAAGAACATGAAAATGCTTTTAACAAGTTGAAATATTTGTTAACTCATGCGCCTTTACTTGTTTTGCCCAATTTTAGTAAAGCTTTTGAGATACACTGTGATGCCTCCGGGATAGGTATTGGTGCTGTTTTGATGCAGGAATCAAGACCGGTGGCCTATTTTAGTGAAAAGCTCAATGGGGCGCAATTGAAGTATGCAACTTATGACAAGGAGTTGTATGCGTTGGTAAGGTCATTACAGGTTTGGCAACATTATCTATGGCCTAAAGAGTTTATAATTCATTCTGATCATGAAAGCCTTAAATTTCTGAAATCTCAAGGAAAATTGAATAAGAGGCATGCTAAATGGTTAGAGTTTATTGAAACTTTTCCTTATGTGATTAAGTATAAATCTGGTAATGAGAATGTTGTAGCTGATGCATTATCTAGGAGACATTCATTATTCACCTATATGCATGCTAAGTTACTTGGTTTTGATTTGATCAAGGATTTATACAAAGATGATGTTGATTTCAAAAATGTAATTGATTCTTGTGTTGTAAAGCCGAATGGAGAATTTTATATGTATGATGGATTCTTGTTTAAAAAGGATAAATTGTGCATACCCTCATGTTCCATTCGTGAATTACTTGTTAAGGAAACCCATGGGGGAGTTAATGGGGCATTTTGGTATTGCCAAGACTCTTGCTGTTTTGAATGAACACTTTTTCTGGCCTAACATGATTAAAAATGTTAAAAGTGTTTGTGAAAGATGCATTGTATGTAAACAAGCAAAGTCGAAAATTATGCCTCATGGATTGTATACACCTTTGCCTGTTCCTAGTCATCCTTGGGTTGATATATCTATGGATTTTGTACTTGGATTGCCTAGATCACGCACTGGTAATGATAGCATTTTTGTGGTAGTTGATAGATTTAGTAAGATGGCACATTTCATTGCATGGTTCTAAGTCTAATGATGCTACAAAGGTTGCTGATTTGTTCTTTAAGGAAGTTGTAAGGTTGCATGGAATTCCTAAGAGTATTGTTAGTGATAGAGATGTCAAGTTTTTATCTCACTTTTGGAGAACTCTTTGGAATAAGTTAGGCACTAAGTTATTATTTTCTACTGTTGCACATCCCCAAACTGATGGGCAAACTGAGGTAGTAAATCGTACTTTGTCTACTTTACTTCGTGCTATTATTCAGAAAAACTTAAAGAATTGGGATGGTTGTTTGCCGCATATTGAATTTGCTTATAATAGAACTGTTCATAGTTCTACTAACTGTTCGCCTTTTGAAATAGTTTATGGATTCAATCCTTTAACTCCTCTTGATATTTTGCCTTTGCCTATTAATGAGTTTGTTAATGTTGAAGGTCAAAAGAAAGCAGATTTTATTAAGGAGTTACATGAGAAAGTAAGGCATAATATTCAAAGGCGTAATGAGCAATATGCCAAACAAGCTAATAAAGGTCGGAAAAGCGTGATATTTGAACCTGGTGATTGGGTTTGGATTCACTTAAGGAAGGAGAGGTTTCCCGACAAACGGAAATCTAAGCTTCATCCACGAGGAGATGGTCCTTTTCGTGTTTTGGAGAGGATTGGAGATAATGCTTACAAGATAGAGCTTCCTAGTGCCTATGGCAAAGTCTCATCTACATTTAATGTTACTGACTTATCTTTGTTTGATGTAGGTGATTCGAGGACGAATCCTTTCGAGGAGGGAGGGAATGATAGCAATCCATCCATGTCCATGCCAAAGCCGACTTCAAGTGTTCATCCATTGACAAACCTTGATGGTCCAATGACAAGATCAAGGAGCAAGAAGATGAAGGAGGCGTTGCAAGCATTATTGATAACTCATTGTGAAGAATTGGACATCTTTGAGGAGCATTATGATCCGGTCCAAGCATCTTCCACCATTGGAGCTTTATGGAATATATCTTCTCTCACAATCCATGAAGAGATGGATCAATCACAATGAAGTCCCAATTAAGGCGTGTTTGGGTTCATAAATGGATCACGCCATTAAACCCTAATTTATTAGTGTTTTATTTTATGTTATTTTAAGCCCAATTAGACGTTTTAATTTATTAAATAATGGGCTTGGAATTCCGAAATTATTAAGGTTACTTGGCCCAATTATCTTGCATGATAATGCAAGTAAAGTTTAGGAAACAAGAAGTCAAATTGAGTTTTCTCTACTTGGCAAAAACCGCTGAGTCACAAATCCTTTTTGAAAAGGATTTAGTTTGATTAGTTGTTAGTTTCCATTCACTGTTGAAAGTTAGATAGCTTAGAATTCAAGTTGGAATTGATTAAGCTAGGGATTTACAAGGGTTGGCCGATTTTGGCATCTATAAAAACGGCCACCATTGTAACGTTTTTAATAAGATGAATTTGTTGAATTTAGCCTTGCTAAAAATTGTCTTTCAGCCGTGAGATGCTTTAAGAAAACGTGAATCAATTCAATTAAGTTTAGTTGAGTTTTTCATAAGAACCGTGACCTAGAAGCTAAGACCTTTAGGTGTGAACTTACAAGTTCTTGATTCAAGAACAAGCCAAACTGATTTGTTTAGCTTATGAATTTTCATAAGTTGGCTGAATCTTTTTGATTCATACGTGAGGGTTTGATTGCTTCATATCAAATCTTTTCGTGTCAATATCTTTATTTTCTTGTTTTGTCAATTCCGCACCATTGTTTCTTCTTGTTCTTGTTTGTGGAGTTTGGTAAGCAACGATCCAAAGGAGGTGGTTTCGAGTGGTTCAAGGTGCTGCATCTTGATCATTCATATCAATGCTGCCTTTAAAGAAAAAAAAAGAGCATTTCTTTTCTTCACCAATCAATATAACTCTTACTTGCCAAAAGTGAAAATTTGTAACATCAAAATATAACCTTGCTACTTCATAAAGTTTTTTGAGATACCGTAATTGCACCATCATAATTTTCAAATGACAAAGGATAAGCTGACTTGTAAATTAAATTCATTTCTAAAGTATACCTCCGTACTTCATATATATATATATATATATAAACTTATCGGATTTCCGATGGTATAAAGATACATTTTTCACCAGAATATATGCCAGACCTGATGGTAATCAAGCTTATTGGAAGAAGAAATTCCTTGATGGACTTCCCAAGTCCTTAAGGGATATGGTTCAAGAAGAACTCAGAAACACATATAATGGAGTGGTTCCATATGAACAGATTACATATGGACAACTGACGACACAAATTCAACAGGTTGCCTTGCGAATCTGCAGGCAAGATAAAATGCTCCGACAATTGGCAAAAGACAGGGCACAAAGGAGAAAGGATCTTGGTTCTTTCTGTGAACAGTTTGGACTTCCCAGTTGTAGCCAAACCCAAAAACCTAAACATCATATATATATATATATATATATGGGAGCTATTATTGCCAGAGCAGATATTAGCTGCCAGAGCAATTAATTTATGCTCTTCCCAATCTACCCTTACTTAGTCAACTTCTCATCATTGTCTTCTCCCATTACCGTTATCGATTATCTCTCTGGCCTTTTTATCATATTTTCCTATGAACTTTCGTTTTTTCTTCTTCCACTAATTTCTCTTCAAATTTTATTAATTTCTCCACAAAAATTAATTGAAAAGGGTCTCAAAGATTTCGGCTTTAGAAGTTAAAAAGAAAGTATAAAAGAGTAAGTACCATGGATTCTTGCTATTCCTCCTTAAATTCAGGGTTTATTAACAGTTCTTTGATTTCAATATTTTATTAAAAATTCAAACCAATTGTTGAAAATTTAATTGAATGTGTTTCTTGACACTTGAGTGAGTGAGTTCTTGTTTTTTTATGATCGTCCTAAGTTCTTGTATTGTTGTACTGCGTTGTTTAAAGGGCTCTAATGATCTTTTCTTTCGTTTTCTATGTTCGATCTTTCAATTTATTTTTTCTTATTTTTGCAGTATGGGGTTTGAATATTTAAGCCCATTTTTGAACTTAATTGGTTTTTCTTGTTTCGACTTTGCTTTGGCTGTGGCTTTCGATTTTCTTTCTCTTTTATGATGTTTAGGCAAGCATTGCAGCTGGATAACAAAAAGCCTAAAGCTTTACCAAAAGGGAAGGATAGAAGTCCAGTGATGCAGGTGATCAAAGAATATATATATATATATATATATATTTGGTTATAATTGGTTTAAGGAGATGGCAGAGGCAGTTTGCTTTATATGAACTTAAACTTAATAAAGGTTCTTGAAGATAGTTCTTTTTCCTATATATCTTTCTTTAGCATAATTCATGAGCATTACTTATTGTGAATGGAAGAACAATTTGAAGATCCTCCACCCGCAAATTCGAGCAGCTCCATTTTCTTCTTAGTTGCTCTTTATGTAATGGATTGGGTTTTTGCAATACATGTTTACTGAATTCTCTTTAACCTTTTTGCTTTATACTGTTTCTTTTGATTCAAGAACGCCACTTTTTGTTTTCACCGTCCTTATAGTAAACTTGAAAAAGTACAATTTTGAAAGAGTAATTTAGCTCGCTATGGCAGCCTCTGAAAGTTCTCTCTTCCTTCCCCTTTGAACTTAACATGTGAAACAAGGAACACTATCTTTCGGATATTTGCTTGGTCAAATAGCATCCCTCTTGCCTTCTTGTGGTTTATCAAATCTTCTTCTGTTTGAACATGAACTGATATTAAGCTGAGTATAGTTTGGGTGTAATTTTTATCTCTACGTAGAAGGATGTTTGTATATAACCTTTGAAACTGTAATTGATTCCCATTGTTAAATTTGTTCAAATTGTTGTAAAAACTATAATTCCTGCAGTTAGAAATCAATAACTACAGTTACACAAAGGATGCTTCCACTTGTAAGCTCAATCATCACTCCTTTCAATTAGATCATTTTCCGTGATTTCATATGCTAACCCGTGATCGGTTCTTATTAAAACTTCAGGCACATTTTGCTTCTCTCGCAGCACTATATTCGCTATCTAAATTTGTTTTCTGGCATTCAATTTATGCAGAACGTGATGCGAAGTCAGAACAATGGTGCACAAGCTGGTTTCATCAGTTCAATGTCTTGCTTCATAGGAGGCTTAGGGAGAGGAGATATGAAACATTTAAAGGTTAAGAATTTTCCAAGTCATCAGTGTCGCAATACTTGGAGGACTTCTCTGGTGGCACACCCCCATGTCCCATATTGAAGATATTCAAACATTATTGCATTGTTTGCATTGAATTTATAGTGGCAGATATAAGAATTTACTTAAGGTTGCATTTAAAGTAACACAAATCTACTTGTGCATTGACAAACTTAAAAAATACGATCAATCTTGCAATTAGGGGTGCAACAATACATAATACAAGCATCGTATTTCGTTAGCCTCAACTTATGAGGAATACACATCAGAAAAGAATACATAATGCAAGCATCATATTTCATTGACAATGTGTCTTAGTTTACTATTTAAGCCTCCACTTGAGGAATACACATCAGAAAGAATATGTTTCTTGACATCACATAGCTATTCCTTGATAGAAACTGACTAAAGTTAACTTTCCATGTGCAGATTGGTATGTTATTCTTCTTCTCTGTATTCTAGGGATTCTATCCACTCTACAATGCTGTTTTTACTTTCCCCCAAGAAAGAAGGATGCTAATCAAGGAACGATCATCGGGAATGTACCATCTATCCTCCTACTTCCTAGCAAAAACAGTGGGTGATCTTCCACTGGAGCTTGCACTACCAACTGCATTTACTTTCATAATTTATTGGATGTGGGGGCTGAAACCAGAACCAGCCACTTTCATCCTATCCCTTCTTGTTATTCTGTACAGCGTCCTTGTTTCGCAAAGCCTAGGATTGGCATTTGGTGCAATGCTCGTGGATGTAAAACAAGCCACTACCTTAGCATCAGTGACAACATTAGTTTTCCTTATTGCCGGCGGTTACTATATTCAACAAATTCCTGCTTTCATAGTCTGGTTTAAGTACTTGAGTTACAGCTACTACTGCTACAAGCTGCTTCTTGGAGTTCAATTCAATGAAGATGACTATTATGAATGCTCAAAAGGAAATTGCAGGGTTGCAGAGTTTCCTGCAGTCAAATCAGTAGGTCTAAACCATTTGTGGATAGATGTGTCCATTATGGCACTGATGTTGGTGAGCTATCGATTCATTGCTTATCTCTCATTGCACAGGGTGAAATGAAGAAGGTTGACAATGAGGAACATGATCATCACCAAGGCACGTTGAGGAGTTTTCCTTTTCTTCAACTGTTGAATAAGTTTAGATTTAGATGAAATCCCCACTAGCATATTATGATCATACACACCTAAAATCTGGATGTATTACATACTGGTAATGGTTTGGACAAAACTGACTTAGAATAAATTTGTAACATTCTGAATAGAAACATTTTAATTATGCAACAAAGTAAAACCATTACTCCACAATGAAGCATGCTGCAACACCGCAAACTCCACTGAATTCCAGATCATTGTGCAATATTCCACAGAAGTATACACCAGAAAAAGAAGGAATTCTTTAAAAGATTTAAGTTGAAGTGTACATCCAACAACCATATGAGACATAGGTCTCCTCTCCAGTTGTATACATCATAATATCAGTTTTCTGCATCATTTTTGCTTATCTTTCTGCATCAAGTTTTAAACTTGTAGTAGAGACACATATAGAAGCAGGATACGCGTATTTCTACCAAGACTTCTATGAGTATCTTTCTGGAGATGTTTTGACCCTTTGGTGTCATATTCTTTTAGTAAATCTTTAACCAGTTTCAGGATCTATGCACAATTTATAGTTAGGACAGAAAGAGGAAACTCAGAAATAAAATGATAAGTATGATAGAAACAAAAGGAAAAAAGAACATCATCATATATAACAAGGCTAGCAATTGTAATTCCAGTAGGTAAATTTCTCCATAGAGACCATAGAAATTCCAGAATTGCATGAAATGCATTGAAGGAAGAACCCGACATGATGCGAATTTGGATGTGGCTGCACAGCAAACAAGAAGTGACCCCAAAATCCTTGTCATTTCCTACTTCAAAAAAATGTCTCATCCTATGCACACTATCCCTTTATGAAAAACAGAAAAGGGCATAATTCCTATTCATCTGTACGTTTGTTGCAGTTTTGTGTTGATGTTTACAAGCAGATCCCAGTGTTCTGTGTTCATTGTATGGTGGAAACAAGAAATTAAAAACCAAAATTTGACGGAAGTTCAAGTGGATTGAAAGAATCCATGGTACTTACTCTTTTATACTTTCTTTTTAACATCTAAAGCCGAAATCTTTGAGACCCTTTTCAATTGATTTTTGTGGAGAAATTAATAAAATTTAAAGAGAAATTAGTGGAAGAAAAAGAAACTAAAGTTCATAAGAAAATATGAGAAAAATGCCAGAGAGATAATGGATAACGATAATGGGAGAAGACAATGATGAGAAGTTGACTAAGTAAGGGTAGATTGGGAAGAGCATAAATTAATTGCTCTGGTAGCTAATATCTGCTCTGGCAATAACAGCTCCCATATATATATATATATATAGGGAGAGAGAGAGAGAGAGAGAGAGAGAGAGAGAGACATATAAAGGGACTAGTAGAATTTAACTGTGGTGTTAATAGCTTTCTCTCAAAGGAGATGAGATCTTCGGTTCAAAATTATCTCATTTTAAATTAAAATTATGTCTTATGGTTTATTCATCTCTTAGTTAGTGTCCATTAACTATAAAGTAATTTTAGTAATATTTATGCTTTTAGTCCCTAGTTTTCGTGAAACTATGTCGTTTTTAACACTAGACGTAATAGGGCATGATAATTTTGGACAGAGGATCTGGTCTCCTCTCAGAGATGTATATGATTACCAACATATAACAAAAGAACCTTGATACCTTTATAACAGTCTAAATTTGGGTTAATTCCACTTTACCCCCTTATAGTTTGAGAAAGTTTCCTGTTAAACCCTCATAGTTTCATAATATCATCATAACCCCTCTGTATTTTGGACTAATGTGGAAGATTGACGAAAACCATCTAATCTGAGATTATTTATGGTTAAACTCTTCACAACTTATTAATGGATATAACCCTTTTGGTATGAATAGTTTATCGGTCTGGGCATGAATGTTCTTATTTGGACATCTTGTTTGGGCTACTGGATTTATGTTCTTAATTTCTTGGCGTGTGTATTTGACAAGCTAAAGTCGTATACTCCAATTTTACCCTAAACTACTGTAGTAGTAGTGAGAGGGATCGATCCACAGGGAAGAGGATTAGTTCCACGAATTCAGTAAATTGTTCTGTAGAGTGTCACAACTAGTGATAACAAGTACAAATGCTAACTAACAAAATAGAGAAATGAGTAGTTTAGTGAGTGACGAACACAACAGACGTTATGTGATATCAAGCAATAAATAAATGCCCTAGGGTTTAGGTGCAAGACAATTGCAAATTAAACAACTTTTGCTATGCATTTGACCCTGTGCAAATCAAATCAGGAAGAGACAAAGGTTGCCTAGGAGTCTAGTTAACACCAAGCATGTCGACCGCAATGCTCACTATACTCCCTAACATCCTACTTTCCCGTGTCGAGGCCTAAGCAAGATAAGTGAACACCGCAACGTCTCGACTTCCAATACTAGCTACTCAAGCATGCAAAAACCTAGGTCTCCCATGGCGAGGCCCGACCTAAGTGTCTAAACCTTAGTTAGCATCGAAGAGTCATTCTACACTCTATTCTAGTGACTTAACGACCTCTGAATCTCTGATTGGCATGGCGACCATATCTCGGAGTTATGAACAAGACTTAACAAGTGAAGAAACTCCATGTTCATACATTCAGTCCTCATTTCATGCAATTCTCACTATTATCGGTGAACCGAGCCTCAACCTAGCATGGCGACCACAATCGAGGTTCAATTCTATCAATGAAAGTACAAGTATTATGAAACTTGACATATTCATACATTTAAGAACAAGTTTGATCTCATTCGTAGTAATTGGGTCAATTGCATAGCATTTCATTGTTTAATTATGCAATCATCTAATCTAAACCCTAGGACATCATCAATTTAGCCACGAGACTCCATTTCTAATTCACGATCATCAATGTACGATAACAAGCAATTCATTCTCATTAATTGGAAAGATTATACCGATTAAATTACTTTGAATGCCTCCAATTCACAAATGAACTCTGAATTTCGTCCTTAATTGAGAAGAAGATTACAATGTTTGCTCCAATTCTCGATTGGAATCGGAAACGGAGCTAGAATTCCAGAGAGAGGAAGTTCTATAGAGAGAAAGCTAGAGAGAGAAAATTCCCACTCACAAAATGAAAAGTCTTGTAAAATTCTAGAATGATCGATTCCCTAAAATGTTGACTAATTCCATTATATATAAGGTTACAAAGCGTAAACAATACGCAAACATAAACTAAATGCTAATTTACAAAAATGCCACTGCATGAAATAATTGTCCAAATCAGCATGTGCAAGAGCTTCCATGTCAGCAATCATCTTGAATTCCAGTGCCTCTAAGCCTTGACCAGTCACGCCTACAATTTGCACTTCCACGCTCCCGAGCCTCAAACGAACACGACTTTATAACACTGCACAAACAAAGTGAGATCAGAACACTTAGAAAAAATTCCTGAACAAAATATGCTATCTAGGCCGCACCATGAAAATTCTTCCCACGGTGCGGCCACCTCAATGAAAATCTTTCCACGGTGCTGCCGCCTCCATGAAAAACTTCCTACGGTGTGGGCGCACCATGTACGTTTTTCCATGAGGCGGCCGCACCATGTATTTTTCATGATGTGCTCGTGTTCATGTGAAAGAATTATGCAAGTGTTCATGCATGAGGCATGTAGTGTAGTGAGTTGTGCATGTGACATAGCAAAAATGTAGTGCATATACAAGATGTACGCATATATGTGCAGCCGTGTATGCAATCGTGTTCACAAGTGTGTAGGGAATTGCTGCACTTGTGGGCATCGAATGAGTTGTGAAGTGCCTCAGTGAGTGCATGATTGTGCTGCCAGTGTGCGTGTCTATGCGGTAATGCATGCATGGTTATGTGCATGAGCATGTGCTGTGTGCTAGTGTTGCGTGCAAGTGATGTGCAATGTGTGAACGAGTGGTGTGCGAGCCTTGTGCACCAGTGATGTGCGACGATGTATGCACAGTGTGCGAAGTGTTGTGCGATGATGCCTGCACTCCCGTACGGTGATGCATGCGACGACGTGAGAATGCTTATGCATACACTAGTACCCTAACACGACCAGTTCATGCACACTTGCATGAATGTCCAACCCTTCTTCTACCGAACGCATCACACACACTTCTTCACATAGACTTGTAATTCATAGAACATCACAAAGGTTTCCACTAACACAACACAAAAACCAAGCAACACTCACGCATCAAATATTCACCAATTTCCATCCTTTTTAATCAAGAAAGAATTCAAACCATTCTTAGCACGAACTCGCTCTTTGCTATACCAGTTACGCATAAAGTGCAATAAAACATACAAAATTCAAGCGAAAACAACATTATCATGTCAGTATAAAACTGACTTACCAGTATTGGCAAGAATTGATTGAAACTTTAGCCTGGGCCCATGAACGCACACCTTTAGCCAATTTGATTCGATGGAGAGAGAAACCAATGGCCCTTTCCATTGTGCAAGCAAAGATTGGTTGGATTAGCCCACTTTTCCGTAGGTTATATATTTACTTATGCCGCTTTCTTAATGGGAGTGAGTAAAATTGCTACAATACTCTTAAGTAAGTGTCAAAAAGTGGAAACTGTCTTTTGTTTATTTTCTTTTCTTCTTTGTTTTTATTCTTTTCTTTCTTTACTCTTCAGATTTTTTTAAAAAATTCTTTCTTTCCTTTTTTCTTTTCATTTTTTCCTTTTTCTTCTTTTTTTTCCCTTTTTATTCTTCTTTTTTATTCTTTTCCTTCAATTACAAGGATGTTTCACATTTTTTTCTTTTCTTTCTTTTTATCATTTTTCCTATTTTTTGCAATATGCTTTGTTTTTTCCTATTTGTTTCCAATATACTTAATCATCATTAATCAAATCAATTATTCCAAACCCTACAATTAGTATTATTAATAAAAATAATAACTCCAACATCATTAGTGGGAACAATAATATTATCAACAATTACTCATTTCTTCAAATTTTTTTAATCCTATTTCAAATCAAAATACATCTCTTCATCACTATTCATATCTTATCTCATTCATTTCTATCCCAAACCAAAGTCAATCATATCACCATAATTTTAATGTTATCTCAAACTTTTCTAACCCAGTTGAAACACTATCCAACATAGATTTTTTTTGCCTAAAAGAAAAAGAAACTCAAATTTAGCAAACAACACAGAAGTTCATACTGAATGATACAAAACAGATGAAAGCATTGTTGATTTCACTAATCTCCAAATAATAAAAATTTAAAAGTTTGTTCTCACTACATTTTTTAACTACTGTATAAGAAAGGAATTCATTCAAAACTTTGCCAAAAAGAGAATTTTGTGAGAATACAATCTAATTCATCCTCCTAATCAGTTCATTGATGTAATCTTCACGGTTTCCAACATCTCCACCTTCAACATAGTGATTTCTCTTCTTTTTCAAACTACCAAGAGGTGCCTTAAATTTGAATGGCGAGATAAAGTTGTTAGCCTCCTTAAAATGAGGTCCTACTATCAAGATCTCATGAACACAGTCTTAAATGGATGCTATTCATTAATACCTTATATGTGAATAATAAAAAGCAACTTAACCTCTGGGCTAACATAATATCCTCCCTTCAACCTTGTCACTCGCTTCAATCTGATGAGCTCTCTTTGCTGCTCCTCATACTCCTTAACATACTACTTTGCTATATTATATATCAGCTTCCTTTTTGCCAAATTCTTCTTCTTTGTACCCTCAAGATCCTATTTTTTCTTTTGGCAAAAACCCATTCTACATTCCTCTTCTACTTCTTCATGGAGACTATCAACAAAGATTTAAACAACATATTATTGCGAAAATTACTACTCATAGCGAAAATCACAAGCATTGTAAGAAGAATCACAAATCTGATTGGTGAAAAAATACCGGTGTCATAAACATTAATGTTATTTCAATCTCCTTATATTTGATTGATAGCTTAAAGTCGTATCAGCTCAATTTTAACCTAAACACTAATGTAGAAGCGTAAGTAGGGATCGTAATCCACAGGGAAGGCTTAGGTCAAGAAAATTGAACAAAATTGTTCTTAAAGTCTTAGTCTTGGAATTTAAGTACTAGAAAAATGAAAATTCAACACAAAAGAATGAAAACAAAGATGCAAAATATAGCAACAAGCAAGGATGAAACAGATATCTCAGGATTCTTGTATTGGATGAATACAGGCTAGTAAATCGATGCTATGCAATCGGTAAACAATTAAATGCGATGGAGACCTAAATTGCCTAGAAGTCCAAGCTGTGGTCAGCATGGCGATCACACCACTGCTTGTACCCCCAAATCACCATCCTCTCCCATGGTGAGGCCTGAGAATGGTGGTATGAGCTCCGCAAAGTCTCAACTTTCCAAGCTAACTACTCTAACATGCAAAGTCCTAAAAACTCCCATGGCGAGGCCCATCCTAGGGTTCACATATCATCGTTGTTAACACAGAAAGCTCCTTTAACACTTTTCCTAATGTTTCAATTCATTAACACTTCCTATGGCGAGGCCTGAGTCTCAGAATTGATTTGATTACAGAAAACAAGTGCAAAGACTTAAACAATCACAATTTAGTTCTCAATTCATGCAACTTCGCTAACTTTGATGATTCACTCCTCAATTTAGCATGTCGACCACAATTGAAGCTTGATCCATTCAAGATTAGCTAGGAATTATGAAATTCAATATATGTTTATGCTCAATTCAAATGTGATTTCAATACTCAACAGTTAGATCAATTGCATAGCATACAATCTACTAAAACATGTATTCATCCATTAAGAATCCTAAGATATCGTAGATTTAGCCAGAAAACATCTTTCTCATTTCAAAATCAACAAATTCCAACATTGATAAGCTCATTCTCACTCAATTGGAAGAATTTACCGATTTAATTCGAGAGAATTGTTGATTCCTTTGTCAATTGAGAATAAGAAAGAAGAATCCAGTCCAAATTCACAATCGGAGTTGAGATCGGAGAAGAAATGTTTAGTGAGAGAAAAATAGATCTAGAGAAAGAAAATGAGAGGGAGAAAAACTCCCGCTAAAATTCAAAAACGATAGTTCTAAAATCTCCAATCTCCCTTACATGTTAGCTACCTTCCCTATATATAGAATTGGGGAAACGTAACTAATACGCCACATGAAATGTATAAAGTGTTACAAAAGTGTCTTCCAAAGAGAATGACTAAAAATCAGCCCAAAAAGTGTAAATTCGAAGTTTGAAGAAATGTCCAGCAAATTCGCGCCTTTAGGCTTCTCCAGAGCACGCCCTCAGTTTCCTCATCAACCCGCCGCACGCCTTCAAGCTTCAACGCCAGCGCCTTCGCTTCTCGAAGTCCAAGTGAGGAAATCAGAGTAGCTTCACGCCTTCTGGCTTGGGTGCTTCACGCCTTCAGCAATTCTGCGAAACTCCATGCGAACCAACCTATGAAGAACCACGCCTCCTAGCCTCTGCACACCACGCCTTCAGCTACCTGGAAATTCAGAACTCAAACACTTAGCCATTTTTTCAAAACCAGAAACAAACTCCATTATGCTTTGCAGCATTTTCCAACCAGATTTCGGCCCTGATATATTGTAAATTTGGGAAAACTTAAAACATGAAAGTTGTAACCCTTTGTCTTAGCTTTCAATAGCCGTTTGAAACACCCAATTCGGACCTAAGACGAAAAAGTTACAACCAAATCAATGTAGTGCAACAAAACTGAAAAACTTCATAGAACAATCCTTCAACACTTTATCATTTTTCAGCTCCCATCTTAACAATTAGACCTAAATGCTCTTGTTCCAGAATTGGCCTACGACATGTCGTAGGCCAAAATCCATCTCCAAAATCCGCGAAAAAAACTTTCCTCCAAGAATGGCCTACGACATGTCGTAGGCCATTTTCTTTCTTCTCAAGATTGGCCTACGACATGTCGTAGGCCAATATCCTTTCCTATGCCAACTAATGCTTGTTGAATGTGATAAGTTGTGCTCAAGTGGTGTGGCTAGGTAACCTGCCAAATGAAATATGCAAGTGTTTGTGCCAAGGTGAATGAGTGGTGTGCCACGGTGCAAATGTTGTGCCAAGAGTGGCATGTTGTGTTGTTCACAAATGGTGTGCCAAGAGTGTGTAAGTGTCGTGCCAAAGTCGTGCCAATGTCGTGTGTGAAATGGTGTGCCAATGGTTGTGTGTTGAATGCTTGGCAAAGTGTTGCTTGGCAAGGTCGGCAAGGTGTGTTGGCACAGCTTGTTGGTTAAATTTGGTTAGGCTTGGTACGGTCTGTTGGCAAGGCTTGGCATGGTGTGTTGTCAAGGCTTGGCATGGTGTGTTGGCAAGGCTGTTGTGGCAAGGTGTTGCTTGGCAAGGTAAGGCAAAGTGAGGTGCCAAGTGTGGCAAGGTGGTTGACCGAATTGGCAAAGTGCTCATTCCAGCTCAATACCCTACGTCATGCCAAATAAGTGTGTCTTAGCCTCTGATTCAGACTTGGTGGTGAACTTAAGAGTTCTAGCTAATCCTCTTGGCTTTCCAATGGTTCAAGAATCAGCTTAATTGGAGGTTTGTAGCTCAAGATATAGACAATCCACCAAACTGTGGCAATCTGAATTCAAGTATGAAAACCTGAAGTAGCAATTGGAAAAACACCCCCGTTTCTCATACTTGCACACAGAAATTGGAGAACGTTAGAACATAACAATTGAATTTCATTTAAAGTGCTTTTCAGAACATCCAAGATCTCGTCATTTGGATTAGTAATGAAGAAGTTATGTTCAAAACAATTTCACACTCAAAGCTGCCAAAACCCTAATTTGACCAAATATGCATTTTCGGTTCCTCCATTTGCCTTTTGACAATTTTCACTTCACTTATCACCATTTTTGCTCTTTTTTGTATCATTTGATCATTTTCATATTGCAATCATGTAAATGCCTAAAACCTTTCAAAACATCACATATGCACATAAAACACACAACAAAAGCCAAGCATTTTAACACATATTAGTTGGTATAAAACCAACTTATCAAATTCCCCCACACTTGAACTTTTGCTTGTCCTCAAGCAAAGACATAACACACAACTCACATTTCAAAACCACTTTGCACTAGACTTCACTCTTCTGTCAAACTTGTTCTCATTTGAGTTCATCAAAACCGATTTTTCATGCAATATCAAAACTCTTATCATAACCTCAATTCCAAGCTATCAACTTTTAGCACAAATTATCAACCAAGGCACAATGAATAAAGACCAAAATGTCATGCGTGCAAGTGTGTGCTGAGGAACATGCACTTCATCTATTCCCTTGCTATACACCATCTAGCTGGTCTCACATACCATTCAATACATGCCAATCTCCTTGTACACCCTTATGAACATGCAATCACAAGATCAATGGTACCTATGCGTACATTGGTACTCTATGGGACATTGCCCTTATTCTGCACATTAGTGCTGCACATTGGTGCACATATTGATGACTGAAATAATGCCTGGGTTTTATGGCTTTTTTCTCCAAATTTGAATGCCAGGTTCTTATGGCGTTTTCCTTCCTAGTTGCCAATATGGCTTTTTCTCCCATATCATTTCTTGTGCAAGCACATGTTCATAAGAATCCCAAATTGACTAAACATGCACGAATTCTGGAGACACCAGATAAATGCATAACAAAAAGAAACGAATCCATACACATTACCTCCTATGTCAATTGAGTTTTGCATGGCATATCTATCTTACATTAACATCGGGCCTTAGTCAGCAAAATGCACCAATTTCATCAAGATTGGAATCGAAGACATTAAATCAATTTTCGCATGCAATACAAAAGTAACATGGTTGAACTTCAAATTTTGAACATAGCTTAACAAAAGAGAAAAAGCATAGCACAAAGTGTCAACATTCATTCCATTGCTCTCACTGTCACTACACCTCGTTTCTTTTCATTCCATTACTTGCACACTCACACTCCTTAACACTTAAGATTTCAACCCACCAAAACAGCACCACAAACACCACAACTTTCCATGGTTATGAATACTTTGCCACAGAAATGTCAACTACACAAAACTTGTGTTCAAACATCGCTTATTCAACAAAAATTTAAAAATTTCACCAAATGTTTGAATTTTTCACAAAAAATACAAAAACATCACAAATAACTAGACGTTATATGCTCACACTCAAAATTCACCCACAAAACTTTAAAAAAAAATGTTGCATATGGCACAAAAACTTCACAAATGATTTCATCACTTTGCATATGGCACAAAACTACACAAACGATTTCATCACTCATGCAAGGCAAATAAGCATCCAAAATTCAAGAGATACAAACCATAGCAAACATACACTCCCCCACACTTAAAACATACATTGTCCTCAATGTAAATAAAAGATAGGTTTAGGAGCTCCCTGGTATTGATATAGTCATGAATTCCAATGTTTGCATTGAGGAGATTTCTTAGTCCATCTTTCTCATGAGAAAAATTCTTTGGCATCACTCCCCCACACTTGGCCTCTTGAGTGAATGGCTAATCTCTTGCAATGTCCTTCCTGGTCAAACACCTTTAACATGAGTGGTTTTGAAAAGTGAATTCCAAAATGAAAGGAACTTAAAGACAGAACGAAAAGAAAACAAACTACTTATAAAAGCTAAGGGAAAGAAGTAGTTCTGGATTTAGATAGTCTTCCAGCTAGACTTTATTCCTCCACAAAGTATGTCTTGGTCATGAAAAAACTCAGTAAATCCATCTCTGCACAACACAAAAGATGAACTCTCATTATCATGCTCATTCCCAGAAAACACTGGAGTGTTGAGGAGATGTGAGAGCACAGGATCATGAGAAAAATTTCCTCCAAATTTCACATTCATTTGAAGCACATCATAGCCCTCTTGTAACACACTATCCATAGTAGTCCTGCCAGGCTCAACCAAGGAATGCACATCCATGGTCTCAACCAGCTCATCAGAAAGTTCAAAAGTAAAAGTCTCAAACTCACAGTTGTTAACCATGTTATCATTATCAATAAGAAACTTTACATCTTTATCATCAAGACTAACATGATTGGCTTTCTCATGTAACACTTGTTGTATGTTTCCAGTGACATTCACAGTTTCAAGAGTTGATGATCCACAAAGAATCTCAGCAATTTCCACATTATTTTGATTTAGGGTATCACGATGTTCTTCCAAATGTGACTCTATGCAATTAATCAAGACATCAAGAAAAGAACAGCCATCATCATCAAGTAAAGCATGACCCTCCCTATCATTTGAACAATTCATAACACATGCTTCATGTGAGGTATGATCTACCAACGTTTGGCTTGATAATTCAAAGTTTGCCTCCTTTATTGGACCAATTGAACAACAATCTACCACAGATGCATTGTCAGGTAAAATCATGCTATCTTCTACATCAAGTTCATCACAATCAATTTCTTCATCATCAACAAGTTTATCAACAGAAATGTAGTCATGCTCAACACCATCTTCAACTAAAATTGGAGAACATTCGACAACATGAATGGAACAATAAGACTCTAAATGCATAGGTTGTTTCATTGCATAGTTCACGTAAAAAACTACCTCTTCATCATTAATCCTAAAGGTGACAGTTTTGTTTCGAACTCCAATTAATGCATCACCAGTGGCTAAAAATGGTCTACCAAAAATGAGAGGAACCTCAGGGTCCTCCTCCATGTCAAGTACGATGAAATCAACAGGCAAAGTGAATTTATAAATTCTTACCAAAACGTCTTCTACTAAACCTGTGGGAGTCACCAAGGATCTGTCTGCTAATTGGAGGGTGACTGCAACTGGGCGAATCCGGCTTTCCAATCCAACATTGATGGCAATGGATAATGGCATTAAGTTGATTCCAGCACCCAAGTCACACAACGCTTTTGCAAAATGCCTTGTGCCTATCTTGCATGGGATAGTGCAGCTTCCTGGATCCTTAAGCTTTGGGGGAAGATCATGAACCATCCATGCTTGAGTGCACTCAGAAACCATCATGGGAACATCACATCTTAAGATTTGTTCTTTGTTAGAGATGAGATCTTTGAGATACTTAGCATATTTTGGCATTGATGTCACTAAATCCATCAAAGGAAGATTCACGTTCACTTGCTTGAGTACATCCAGGAACCTTTTGAACTGAGGGCCTTGTTTTGGAGGTGGTTTCTTTCTCTTTCTGGGAAAGGAGGTTTAGGGGCATACTCAGGGTAGTTATAAGGATTAGAGTTCTTGGTGATCTCATTTCCTACCCTAGTTGGTATTTCCTTCTTCACAGTTTTTTGTATCTGATTGTTCACCCTTTTTCTCAGATGCTAGAGCTTCCTGTTCAACATCCTCCACGTCCTCATTGATACTCTCTTTCTCCATTTGATCACCTTCCTCCTCAATAACACATTCCTCGTTCTCAGGCTTAGATGACTTCTGAACTTCCTTACCACTTCTCAGCACAATGGCATTACACCCAACCTTGTTCTTAGGATTCGGCACCGTATCACTAGGAAGAGCTCCACTAGGCCTATGATGTATATCATTAGCAAGTTGCCCCAATTGTGTCTCAATGTTCTTGAATGTGGCAACATGATGTCTTACAGTTGTCTCCAAAGCAACTAATCTGTCCTCGTTCTTATCCATCTTTTCCATAAGACTTTGGAACATATCCTCCACGGACGGTTTCCTTTGTTCTGAGGTGCTGGCTTGGTGATCAAAACCTGGAGGTGCAGTGGTTGTTTTTCTTTGATCATTCCCTTGGTAATAGTTTCCTCCTTGGTTTTGTTGATTACTCCAACTTCCTTGGTTGCCACCATATGATCTATTGCCTCCATTGTAGTTGTTGCCAGAATAGTTCCCACCATATTGAGGTTTATTGCCAGAGTTGCTCACATACTGAATGGATTCAGTAGTGATGGCGCATTCATCCGTGTGGTGATCCCCTTTGCATAGTCCACAAGACAACACAGGTGTCTTGTCTTGAGTTGCCTTTAGAGTTTGTACTTTCTTGGCCAATGCTTCGAACTTTGCACTAAGAGAAGTCTCCTCATCTGCATCAAGTACTCCTCTTTGTCTTCTGGCATGTGGCTTTCGGATCTCTGGGAAGATATACTCATCCTCAGCAATTTGATTAAATAGCTCCCGTACTTCAGGCACAGACTTGTCTTTGAGTGCCCCGTTTGCACATGCCTTAACCATCAAAGAGAATTCAGGAGTTAAGCCTTTGAAGAAAGTATTTAGTTCCCTGATCTCTCCTAAGTCATGATTGGGACATTGTCTGATCAAGTCGTTGAATCTCTCCCAAGCTTCCCTAAATGTCTCACCTTCTTGTTGCTGAAAGTTCATAATTTCCAACCTTCTCTTTTCAAGCTTAGCTGGAGGGAAGTATTTGGACAAGAACCTCTTCTGTAGATCATCAAATGACATTCCAGCATTTGTTCCCCCGATGCTCTTGAACCAATGTTTAGCCTTTCCACGCAAAAATAAAGGAAACAAAATCTTGTGAACTTCACCCCTGTCAACCCTTGGTAACTTGAAAGTGCTACATAGGCCGAGAAACCAATCGAGGTGATCATTAGGATCCTCGTTGTCAAGACCTTGGAAGAATTGGCCCTGGGTGATCATGGAAACAATTTGTGGAGGAATGTGGTAGCTTTCCACATCGATGTCCTGATGACTAAAATGATTGTCAAAATTTGCTGCATAATGGTCTCCAAACCGAGGTGCTTGTGCTTCTTGGGCTGCCATTTCTCTCTGTTGCTTCAACTGTGCTCTCAAAGTTTTCTCCAACTCAAGATCCAATAGGAATTGTGGTTCTCCTGCAAACCTGCTAGACCTTGGCATACACAACACACAGTTGTGGAGTATAATAACAAAGAAACAAGAACTTCAAATATGCAACAAAGAAATAGACCACAAATCTCAACACGTACTCAAAACAATGCACAGAACAAAACATACACCAAAATGAAAGCTAAAGTAAATGTTCCACACAAAAACATAGAGTAGAATAAGTAAAAATCAAGAACAATTGAACAAATTCCAAAACCGTTTGCCTTCACCGGCAACGGTGCCAAAAATTGACAGCTTAAAGTCGTATCAGCTCAATTTTACCCTAAACACTAATGTAGAAGCGTAAGTAGGGATCGTAATCCACAGGGAAGGCTTAGGTCAAGAAAATTGAACAAAATTGTTCTTAAAGTCTTAGTCTCGGAATTTAAGTACTAGAAAAAGGAAAATTCAACACAAAAGAATGAAAACAAAGATGCAAAATATGGAAACAAGCAAGGATGAAACAGATATCTCAGGATTCTTGTATTGGATGAATACAGGCTAGTAAATCGATGCTATGCAATCGGTAAACAATTAAATGCGATGGAGACCTAAATTGCCTAGAAGTCCAAGTTGTGGTCAGCATGGCGACCACACCACTGCTTGTACCCCAAATCACCATCGTCTCCCATGGCGAGGCCTGAGAATGGTGGTATGAGCTCCGCAAAGTCTCAACTTTCCAAGCTAACTACTCTAACATGCAAAGTCCTAAAAACTCCCATGGCGAGGCCCATCTTAGGGTTCACATATCATCGTTGTTAACACAGAAAGCTCCTTTAACACTTTTCCTAATGTTTCAATTCATTAACACTTCCTATGGCGAGGCCTGAGTTTCAGAATTGATTTGATTACAGAAAACAAGTGCAAAGACTTAAAGAATCACAATTTAGTTCTCAATTCATGCAACTTCGCTAACTTTGATGATTCACTCCTCAATTTAGCATGTCGACCACAATTGAAGCTTGATCCATTCAAGATTAGCTAGGAATTATGAAATTCAATATATGTTTATGCTCAATTCAAATGTGATTTCAATACTCAACAGTTAGATCAATTGCATAGTATACAATCTACTAAAACACGTATTCATCCATTAAGAATCCTAATATATCGTAAATTTAGCCAGAAAACATCTTTCTCATTTCAAAATCAACAAATTCCAACATTGATAAGCTCATTCTCACTCAATTGGAAGAATTTACCGATTTAATTCGAGAGAATTGTTGATTCATTTGTCAATTGAGAATAAGAAAGAAGAATCCAGTCCAAATTCACAATCGGAGTTGAGATCGGAGAAGAAATGTTTAGTGAGAGAAAATAGATCTAGAGAGAGAAAATGAGAGGGAGAAAAACTCCCGCTAAAATTCAAAAACGATAGTTCTAAAATCTCCAATCTCCCTTACATGTTAGCTACCTTCCCTATATATAGAATTGGGGAAACGTAACTAATACGCCACATGAAATGTATAAAGTGTGACAAAAGTGTCTTCCAAAGAGAATGACTAAAAATCAGCCCAAAAAGTGTAAATTTGAAGTTTGAAGAAATGTCCAGCAAATTCGCGCCTTTAGGCTTCTCCAGAGCACGCCCTCAGTTTCCTCATCAACCCGCCGCACGCCTTCAAGCTTCAACCCCAGCGCCTTCGCTTCTCGAAGTCCAAGTGAGGAAATCAGAGTAGCTTCACGCCTTCTGGCTTGGGTGCTTCACGCCTTCAGCAATTCTGCGAAACTCCCATGCGAACCAACCTATGAAGAACCACGCCTCCTAGCCTCTGCACACCACGCCTTGAGCTACCTTGAAATTCAGAACTCAAACACTTAGCCATTTTTTCAAAACCAGAAACAAACTCCATTATGCTTTGCAGCAGGACCTAAGACGAAAACGTTACGACCAAATCAATGTAGTGCAACAAAACTGAAAAACTTCATAGAACAATCCTTCAACACTTTACCATTTTTCAGCTCCCATGTTAACAATTAGCCTACGACATGTCGTAGGCTAAATGCTCTTGTTCGAGAATTGGCCTACGACATGTCGCAGGCCAAAATCCATCTCCAAAATCTCGCCCACGACATGTCGTGGGTGAAAAAAACTTTCCTCCAAGAATGGTCTACGACATGTCGTAGGCCATTTTCTTTCTTCTCAAGATTGGCCTACGACATGTTGTAGGCCAATATCCTTTCCTATGCCAACTACTGCTTGTTGAATGTGATAAGTTGTGCTCAAGTGGTGTGGCTAGGTAACCTGCCAAATGAAATATGCAAGTGTTTGTGCCAAGGTGAATGAGTGGTGTGCCACGGTGCAAATGTTGTGCCAAGAGTGGCATGTTGTGTTGTGCACAAATGGTGTGCCAAGAGTATGTAAGTGTCGTGCCAAAGTCGTGCCAATGTCGTGTGTGAAATGGTGTGCCAATGGTTGTGTGTTGAATGCTTGGCAAGGTGTTGCTTGGCAAGGTCGGCAAGGTGTGTGGCACAGCTTGTTGGTTAAATTTGGTTAGGCTTGGTACGGTCTGTTGGCAAGGCTTGGCATGGTGTGTTGGCAAGGCTTGGCATGGTGTGTTGGCAAGGCTGTTGTGGCAAGGTGTTGCTTGGCAAGGTAAGGCAAAGTGAGGTGCCAATTGTGGCCAGGTGGTTGACCGAATTGGCAAAGTGCTCATTCCAAGCTCAATACCCTACTTAATGCCAAATAAGTGTGTCTTACCCTCTGATTCAGACTTGGTGGTGAACTTAAGAGTTCTAGCTAATCCTCTTGGTTTTCCAATGGTTCACGAATCAGCTTAATTTGAGGTTTGTAGCTCAAGATATAGACAATCCACCAAACTGTGGCAATCTGAATTCAAGTATGAAAACCTGAAGTAGCAATCGGAAAAACACCCCCGTTTCTCATACTTGCACACAGAAATTGGAGAACGTTAGAACATAACAATTGAAGTTCATTCAAAGTGCTTTTCAGAACATCCAAGATCTCGTCATGTGGATTAGTAATGAAGAAGTTATGCTCAAAACAATTTCACACTCAAAGCTGCCAAAACCCTAATTTGACCAAATATGCATTTTCGGTTCTTCCATTTACCTTTTGACAATTTTCACTTCACTTATCACTATTTTTGCTCTTTTTGTATCATTTGATCATTTTCATATTGCAATCATGTAAATGCCTAAAACCTTTCAAAACATCACATATGCACATAAAACACACAACAAAAGCCAAGCATTTTAACACATATTAGTTGGTATAAAACCAACTTATCATTGATCTAGACTCGTTCAGATATGATCTAGATGATAAAGTCATTGTCATGTAAATTACATATCTGATCTAGATCATGAAAAATAGATAAAAAAAAGAAAAATAAATTGAAAAAAAGTCTAATAATGTTCTGAAAAATTGATAGAATAAATAATGGTGATTGTGGTTGGTAAACTTTGATAAGTTTGTCATTGAAATTGGTAGAATAATATTGACTACGGTGAGCGAACTTGTGTGGGTTTGTAATTTGGACACGAGATCTTCTGTCCAAAATTTTGTCTGTCTTATTCTGTCCTAATTAATACTACGTCATAGGGTTCACTAATCTCTTGGTTAGGGTCTAATAATTGTAAAGCAATTTTAATGATATTTATGCATTTAGTCTCTACTTTTAATGAAACTACGTAGTTTTAAACGTTAGACATAATAGGACTGGATAAATATTGGACAGAGGATCTGGACTTTGTAATTTGGTTGTATTGGATGAACTTTGATGGGTGGAGTAATAATGGCTTTGATGAGAGAGAGAGAGAGACGGAGAGATGGGTGGAGTATTAAAAGGGACAAATTAGACTTTAATGTTGGAGAAGGGTAGTTTGTAATAAAATTATTTTTAGTACCTAGTACTAGGGGTGTTCTATATTCGGTCTAAACCGAAAACCAATTCGAAAATTCAAAAACCGAATTCGAATTCAGAAATTTGAATTCGGTTTTCGAATTTCGAATCGGTTTTCGATTTAAACCGAATTCGAATTTCGGTTTTCGATTCGGTTTTTGAATTGGGCTTCCAATTCGAAAACCGAACGGAAAACCGAATTCAATATATATATATAATATAATATTTATAAATATAAAATATATAATGATAATAATAATACAACTTAAACTTAATAGACATAATTAGGTCATTCTTTTATGTATTATCTGATTTAATTGAATGTTTGTAAATTTTGATATAATTTATGTAATTTAATGATTTAATTAGCCGAATTCGAATCCAAAATCGAATTTCGAATTCGGTTCGGTTTGTTCGAATGATATTCGAATTCGGTTTGATTTTCGAATTCAAGTTCAGAAATGTCCAAACCGAATAAACCAAACCAAATAACTCGAATAACCCGAAAACTGACTCGAAGAACACTCCTACATAGTACTCAATTTTTTTTATTTTCTACGTGCTGATTCTAGCCCGTGTAAGTCATTCTCGTCAGATTAGACAGTTTCTATCCGTCTTCCATATTAGTCCAAAACACAGGGGGTTATGATGATATTATGAAAATATGAGGGTTTAACATAGAAAATTTTCAAACCACAAGGGGGTAAAGTGGAATTAACCCTCTAAATTTTTATAGTTGCTGATACCTTTCTCTTGGATGTACGGATGATCACCAAGGAAACGAAAATAAAACTAATCAACTTCATTATTCAATTTATTTCCAAATCAAAAAAATAAATATTATTTATCTAATGATTACCCAAATACAATAAAAGAACCTTGATACCTTTATAAAAATCTAAATTTTTATAGTTGTTGATACCTTTCACTCGGATGTACTAATGATCACCAAGGAAAAAACTAACTAACCAACGTCATTATTCAATTTCTTTCCAAACCAAAACAAATCTAAAAAATTTAAAACATAAACTAAAACCTCAATCCAATCAATACAATTATATCAATCCACCAAATAACAAAAATTACAGAGAGAAAACAAAAGTTAGAATAGAAAAGGATTAAAATTTATTATTTTTCAAAATGACTAATACGAATCATAACCGAACAATTTATATGGCTTTTTCTTATAATTCACATTGATTTGTTAAGAAAATAGAGATTAATCATTATTCACTTATTTTCTTCCCTAAAAGATTTTTTAATGGCACATTATATATTTTTTCACTATATCATTATATGTATTTTCTGAATTAAACTATCACCTTTTATATAGAGATCAAACATTGATTAACAAATAATCAAATAAAATAATGGAAATTTATAAACCAACCATAATTATCTGCCAAAAAATATCAACTTTTATATAAAGATCAAATATTGATTAACAAATACAATAATGGAAATTTATAAACCTATCAATTATAAAAGATAAAAACAAAATGCACATAGTAATCATGTAGATTTCGTCCACAGGATACATAGTCTACAGGCTATTGATAACTATAAGCCCTAGCTGCAACCTAAGAAAAGGGGGGGGGGGATTAGATTGGACACTTAAAAATTCTATCTAAAACCGTTTTTCCTAAGCTTATGTTTCTTTGAGAAAATTTATCAAACACTTGGTATGAGTATGTGTGAATGTTGTGAGGTTTATAAAATCTATTAAATCTATCAAACTAATTTACATCACATGAACACAATAATTCAACTAAATATATGTACCAAGTAATTATCAGAATTTCACTATAAACATCAACAAAACATATGTATCTAAGAAATAAAATCAAAGTATAAAAATAGAGACAAGAGATTTATAGTAGTTCAAATCTTCCCTTGGAGCACTCTACATCCATAACCTAAGCCCTAAAACTTAGGATTTTAACAATCCACTGAAAATGATCTCTTCACCAACGATGAGATTCAAACCGTTTACAAACCTTCAAGGATGAACATCTTACTAGCAACCAATGCTATAAAAATTGGTTTAACTCACCCTCTTGGAGAAACATTTCAAACTTACCAAAGTTTGGATTATTACAACACTTGAAAACCCTCTTAATAGGGTGGATAATTACACTTGAAGGCTCTCACTGAACTTCCTCTCAAAGATGTTTTGCAAGAAGGAAAAATTAGCTCACAAAGGATGAAGAATAATTTAAATCTCAATGTTTTTCTCTTCTGAATGATAAACAAATCAAAAGTCTTTTGATCTTTTGAAGAATGTTGTTACACTTGTTTTTTTTGTTCAAAGATCAACTGAAATGGTTGTGTATGTCCTAAGTATTTATAGAAATCATTTGGAAAGAAAAATGGGACAAAATTTTTGTTTTTTAAAAAACTAGCCGTTACTCACAATTAAATCCTGTCATATTAATTCGACGTCTAAATTGGCTGATAGGTCTTCCAAATTGACTAGCTAATGCAAATTTGGATAGCTAAATTTGCCAAAGGTCGTCCGAATGTACTTTTCAAAAAGATTTTCAAATCTTTCACAAAATAGGTTCGGACATCTGAAAGTCTCACGGGTAGTCCGAATTGATACTTTTTGTCAAATTTGTGATTTTTCAATCTTTAAATCATTTTGTAAAGTTTAAAACAACTTTTATGAAATCTTTATTTACAAAAAAACACTATTTTTTTAACTTTTATTTTTTCATTCATTTTACTTGAGCTTTTGAATAGTTCAAACATTTTATGAGCTAATTTAAACTAGGGTTTGGGGTCGGGGAATCTACTCTAATTTACATAGTTTTTATTTCTTTAACTTCTTTGAGACTTTAAGTTTCACCTTTGCCAATTTGCATACCTATAACTTCAAGAAGCTTATCGAAATATTAGTATACATAATTTATTGTTAATCATCAAAACAACAAATAGATTTAAGACACTATGTCTTTTAATCTCCCCATTTTTGATGATGACAAACCAATTATGTGAGAAGATTAATAAAAGCATAGAAAGCAATTTATATGTTATATAATATGAAAATAACATGAAAAATGTTTCCCCTAAATGTATGATCTTTTTCTCCCCCTGTTTTCATAATACTCTTTGTCATTTTTACATTTTTATTTTTCTTTCTATTGTCATTTCTCATTTCTTATGTGACAATTCACTTAATCACATAAGTTCCCACTTTGTCATAAAAAAACATACAAGTGCTATAGTACATATGAGAGAAATTTACACATATAAGTTCATAAAAAAAAGAGCTTGTCCATCAATGTGACTCCCAATTTTCAATCAATCATGATACCAGTTTGTTGAAGTCACGTCACTTGGTAGAATGATACCACATATTGGAATGATGCTTTTATACCAAACTGTCATTTAGCATTCAATATTGACATCAATTAAATTATACTCTAATCCAAGTTATGCTAAATAATTTTCTTTTTCTTTCAAGGGCTTACCATCCACTCTTTGGTGGCTAGATTTCAAAACCTCATCCAAGTTCAAAAATTGGTTAAATGTATAATTTTAGAAAAATTTTGGCATAATTTTCTTTATTTTTGGACCAATTTCCAAATGTCAACAACCAAAATTTGACACAAAACACAATTTCTAATTTTAGAACACATAGTGATCCAACATATAAACATATATCAATGATTAATTCACTTCAATCATTTTTCAAAACATTAAATTCAAGGAGATTATCCATAAACTTTTAAATGATTGCTTATATAAACCAAGCCATGGTAAAGTACTCTAATCTTAAGATATACTTTAACCTAGTTGTTTAACTACTGTTAAACTTAGTTAATCAAGCATGCTTATAATCATTTTTACCAATTTACCCCTAAGCACATGCATTTTATATATTATTTTTCTCACATTTTAGGTTAGGTTCTTCTTCACTCGTTGTTTTTTTTTTATTTTCTATTTCTTCTCTAGAAAAATATTTTCTAGATGCATGTCTTTTCTTCCAACAATAATTGCATTATCAAATTATATTGAAAAGAGCAAGAATGCCTAAGAAAAGTGTCACTTCTAGCTTTATCAAATCTAGACTGTGCATTGTGCACACCATTGTCATGTCCATTGTTGGTTTTGTACAAAAGCCAATTTAATTCTAAGATTATTATTTATATTTATTGCCAAGTGATTAGGAATCTAAAGGGTCACACACAATAGAATTACTTCTTGGGTTAAAATGATTTACATAATTATATGATAATTATGGCATCTAATATACTCTTGTTCACTTTTGGAAAGTGAATTGAGTTTGGTAATAATTCGTTTCTTGTCTGACAAGACAACCTTTTTGGAAGGCTGTATTATTACATATAGATGCTTAATGTTAGGTCAAAGACAACACAACTCTCTCAATAAGAAATCACGTAAATAAGAAAAATGGTTTTTCTTATTAGATTTCTAAGGTGTTGTTTAGAGGGATCTAGCTTATTAACCTAACGTTAAAAACAATCCTTTGAGGATCCAGAAAGTAGTTCGTGTGGATTACTGTTAGAGGCTGGACACTTGTGCGGCTTGTTGGTCGATTAAACCTCGCTCAAGGATTTCGCAAGCATCTCTCGAGGTATATTTTGTATAGATTATCATTAAAGGTCCTATGGAAAGCAATTATAATATAATAATTGTTATATTTTCCGCTGCGTTGTTACTATGTTGATTTCCTTACAGTAGTATCAGAGCCTAATTTGATTTATCTATATGAAATATACCATGTCATGAATGATAAATTGTTATGTATGTATATTTGATTTAATTGGGTTATTTGAGAAATTTTTTAAAAATTCGATTTTTTAAATATTGGGTCAAAATTGTGATTTTGATTTTTATTCAAAACTAGTTTGAATTTTTCAAAAAAAAAAAATTCTCAAATTCTGCTCGGCGTAATTTCTAGCCACACACCAGAAAAGTTCTGGTCGTGGCCGGAGATGCAGAAAGCAAGTGAAAACAAGCAGCCCAACGCGTGGAATTTTCTTCCACCGATAGATCCTCACATGCCGGGATTGAAGTTGTTTTCATTCGTATCATGGCTAAGGTTTGATGGCGTGTGACGCTTGAGACTTTAGTAGGGCTGTTTGTATAGCTCGGCGTCATGCGAGCTTTTGGACACTGGCCAAATTGAGTCGCCGATGGAGCTTGATCAGAAAGAAAGAAAAAAAAAGGGGCAGAAGTTGTTTCCGCGTTTTTTGATTTGGTGAAGATGATGATGACGCCATAAGTGACGTCATCGTCTACCTTTTATTAAAAAAAAAGAAAGAAAAAAGGCTATTTCAAGGCGTGGTTCTGAAACCACAATGTGAAGGTATTAAGAAAAATGATTTCTTAATTAAACATTGACCCCAGATCTGTATTCTATTTCTGATCAATTGGCCCTATAGTTTTGGAAACTATATTTTGACCCATAAAAGTTTCAAAAATTCAATTAAATGATTTCTAATAAGATTAAAAATAATATGCATATAGATTCATGACAGAAAAAATTGTATATTCATTTAATGTGATTATTTGAATAATATGACATATGTAATTTATATTTGATATAAATTTATAAAATATTCAATTAATGTGATTATTTGAATAATTTGACACATGTAATTTATATTTGATATAAATCTATTTTATATTCATTTAATGTGATTATTTGAATAAGATGACATGTAATTTATATTTGATATGAATCTATCATTTAATATGATTATTTGAATAACATGTATATACAATTTATATTTGATATAAATTTATTATATATTCATTTAATATGATTATTTGAATGACATATGTCATATGTGATTTATATTTTATATAAATATATTATATATTCATTTAATATGATTATTTGAATAACATGTGTCATATATGATTTATATGTGATATAAATTTATTGTATATTCATTTAATATGATTATTTGAATAACATGTGTCATATGTGAATTATATTTGATATAAATATATTAAATATTCATTTAATGTGATTATTTGAATAACATGTCATATGTGATTTATATTTGATAAAATAATATATTTATTTAATTGCATATTTGATAAGTCGAGGTTTAGTCGACTTATTTGCTCTGCTTTCTTTATTCTTTGTTGTGAATTATGAGTGGAATTGATGCTTGGTGTATAGATTTATGCTAGGATGTGCATGAGTTGGAAATTGCTGAAGAAATGTCTAAGTGTTGTAAAACAATGTGAAAATGCTATGATCTTCGAATATTCAACACACTTAGTCATGCACATCACTGACCTCCAACATCACTGACCTCCAAGATCGCTGACCTCCGAGTCTTCATGGAAGTCCACAATTCACTATGCACAAGTCCATGATTTGCAAGTCCACACCTTGGAGGTCCACAATCACTATTCACAAATCCACCACTTCACTTACGCAGCACTCACACTTACTCCTGAGCTCACTACACTGACCTCCTACTTTTCTTGGAGGTCCACAACTTCATACAACACACAACACATTTAATCCACAACCAGCACACTTCACACAAAACACAACACATGCACACATTGCACATGGCGGTCGCACGATGCGACCGCCACACACACACACGGCGGTCGCACGATGCGACCGCCCACACACACACACATGCACGATGCGGCCGCCACCCACTCACGGTGCGGCCGCCCTCTCACACACGCACACACGGCAGCCGCATCGTGCGGCCGCCACTCACACACGGCGGTCGCATCGTACGACCGCCACCCCACTAGCACACGAGCACTGTTTGTTTGTTCTTGTTGCATCTTTTCTTTTCTGTTTTCATTCCATTTTATTCATGCATTTCTCTTGGCATGCATCAACTTCACACACATGCACTTCAATGCATATTTCCTCCCTTTGTTATTTTTAGCCTATTTTACTTTTGTCATGTCTTGGGTTAGGAAGTCTTTCAGGCGTTGTTACTTCATCATTTTAGTTAGTCATTTCCTCATGCATTTCGTAGACACCAACTCCGCATTCTGTCTAACTTACTTAGCAAACTTAGTAGTTAAGCTTTCCAATATTGTGTCCTGATTATTGTCGTTTCTTAAGTACACGTGTCTTCACCGAATGATCTGTTGTAAATGCAGGAGCACGTGTCAACATCTTGGCACACAAAGGAAATTTCCAGGAAGCTCACCAAGCTAAGTCGGCAATGCAAAATTTATAAAAGCTGGAGAGAAAGGAGGATCAGGGAGCTTTTGGACGGGGGATCAACTCAGAAAAGAGAGAGGAGTTCTGAGAGTCTAGGGTTTGAGAGATTAGAGTGGAGATCATTCAACTCTATCCGTTTGTAATAGCAATGTTTGATCTGGCTTTGTTAAACTCATTTTCAAAGCCGAACAACATAATCGGCTAGATTTTCAGTGCTGCTTTGAGGGATTAAGTGTAATGACTTAATATCGTTTTGAGACATTTGAATTGCATATTTTGTGTTTGGTTAAAGTTCCATGTCAGTTAGTGTTCCATTTCAATATTTACTCACTCACGATTATGCCTTTATATGATTTGCGGTATCCACTGAAATCAATTCAGTGCAATTAAAGGAAATTGGAATGAACCACACAACATAGAACAACCTATGTATGAGTCCTAAGATCTAATTGAGGAAGCGATTTTCTACTGTGCGGTACCCACTGACAATGGAGGTCAAGGAATGAAAAAGACTTATGATCATTTGCACACTAGTACTTGTCTTAGTATAGTGTCAGATAGGGATCTGGAATTAGGAAGCGAGCCTAAATCTTGCCCTACCAAGGGAAGATAGAGGAGCATGGTGGGTTAGGATTGTGAGACCTACCAAGGAGATCAATCTTAAGTTCACTAGAAAACCGACCCCCTCATACATGTGTTAACACTAAGTCAAGGATAATCGATTGAAGTCATTACTACTGGCTCTCCTCAAGGCAGCACACCTTCTCCTCTTGGTTGATTTCTCGTTTGTTTTCTATTTGGTTTACACATCGTTAATTGCTTATTCTATCACTGCACAATTCTTAATTCTACCCTTTCCCTGAGGATACGATCCCACTTACCGCTTGCTTCTTGTTAGTTGTTTTGGGTAAAATTGCGAGAGTAGACGACGCTCTCGACCAATTTTGTATGTTCAATTAATCAAATAATTTTCACATATGATATGTATGTATGATGAAACCTTAAATTAATCCCTTAATTAAATATTAAATCATAATTAGCTGCCTTCCATTATTATAGTTTAAACAAATTTTTATTAGAGCAACTTGTTGAGCTACCTCAAGGTTGTTTTACTTTAAATACGTTTATGCTATGAGATAAGATCTCTGAATAATGGGTTTGATTTAACAAAGTCTTTTGACTTGTTGAGCTACCTCAAGGTCAAAATGTATTTGAGGCAAAGAGTTAGGGGACATATGAGATATGTGTATCAAGAGTTGATGGACTAACTATCTAAGAGTTACAATCTGTTGTAATTGGTAGATGTTACCTACTTGTTGAGATTATTTTGACTTGTTGAGCTACCTCAAGGTTAAAAATAATTAAAATGAGATCTTAGCCACTAAGAATTTTGTGAAATTCTCGAATCAATTTAAGGGATATTTGATTTGAATAAAATAGTGGGAGCAAAATCAAAAATTTTCATAAGTCCATATTTATTTTATTTTGGTTTTGCTTATTGCATAAATATGAAATATTTTTTATCTTTATTTCTGTTGTAGAAAATTATCTATAATATATTGTTTGACAATATATTAATTGCTCAAATTTTATGGATTGAATTTTTACAACCTAAAAATTGTTTTTAGGTATGAGAAGTTATTTTATGTCCTTAAAATCTTTTTCTTGATGATGATATTGATCAAGTAATCAAAGATACATGTCAAAAACATAAAGATGATTTTGATAATGCATATTGTCTTATGCTAAAAAGCATTTATGAATCTTAATTATAATAGTTGTATGTGAACATGTATGCTTTTACATTATTTCATTAGATGAAATGATTGTATGATATAAGAGTTAAAATTGAAGATATATGATATCTCTCTTACGAACTCATTTAGAGCAAAATGGCAAATAATCTTTAGTATCATCTAATGTACTAAAGGTGATTAGTCTCATTGAAAAATTAGATTTTTTAATTTTGTTATGAACAAAGCTGAGATCTAAATATTTGCTTGAATTGCTCAATAAGACAACAAATGATTCAATCAAGAAGAAAAAGAAAATTGTGTTAATAGTTGAGTTTCCCAAGAAAGTGAAATTGGACCCTGATTTTAAGAAAATCAATAAAAGGGCGCTCAAACTTAACACAAAATAATAAGGACAAAAGTTTAAATGGTATTAAATTCTACTATGGTCTATTAAGATAGACATTAGAATTAAAATTAAAAGGTTCATCGAGATTTTGAAGTAGAAGAAACTTGATGAAGTTTCTAATTCAAATATGTTTATGAGTGAAATTAATGTTTCTGCTTATAAATAAAATCTTTGGTATTAGATACCGGATTTGGATCTCATATTTACATAAATATGCAAGATTTAAGGATATGTAGAAAGTTGAGTAAAGAAAATGCATTCTTATATGTGGTAATTGAATGTGACAAAAGTTGTTACATTAACCATAGCAATATAGAGTTTTCTTTATTCAGAAGATTAATCCTTAATATAAAGGATTGTTATTATCAGTACTTACTAAAATATTATTCCTATTTCATGTTTGACATGAATAGATTTACAATAATTCAAAAGAATAAATGTTGTTCTTTTTATTGTGAAAATATTTTAAGGTGCTGGTTAATTAAATAACAAACTTTATATATTTGAGTTGGATAATCTTCTTTTCAAACATAAACACAAAGAAACAAAAATTGATAATTTTATCTCTAACACTGTAGATTAGTTATATATAAATGAGAAAAGCATAGCCAAATTGCATGAAAAAGTTTATTTGGAATCACTTGATTATGAATCATTTGATAAATGTGAATCTTATTTATTAGAAAATAACTAATTTACCTTTTACTTAAAAAGGTGAAAGATCTACTGAATTACTAAGTCTAATACATATTGATGTATGTAGACCTATGTTAATTGTAATTAGAGAAAGTTTTTCATACTTCAAATGATTATATTAAATATAGTCATATATGTACTTATTGAAGTATATAACTAAATTCTTTGAAGAGTTCAAAGAATACAAAATTGAAGTTGAAAAACAACTTGATAAAAGTATTAAAATATTTCGATTAGATCGAAATAGAGAATACTTGAGTCAAGAATTTATAATTATCTTAATAAAATGAGCTTGTTTCTTTATTAAAGTAATAATCGAATTTTATTAGATATCATTCGATTAATGATGAGCCATACAATTCTCTCAAAATTGTTTTGAGAATATACCATAAATATTGCATTTGATCTTTTAAAGTATATTCCATTTAAACCTATCGATTCTACCATATATGAGATATGGTATAGGAAAGAACCAAAAATGTTTGGGAGTGTCCTATATTTTATAAAAGGTAAAATCTGATAAGTTTAATACAAAATTTTCATATATACTATTTTGTGGAATGTCCAAAAGAAAGTTTTGGATATTATTTCTATGTTCCCAATGAGATCAAAATGTTTGTCTCAAAATATGTCATATTTCTAGAAGAATAGTCTATTCTAGAAAAGGAAAGTGGGAGCATATAGAACTTGATAAAGTCCTTAAACCATAATTTAGTAATGAAAAGAAAATGGAATTAGAGCTTGTACCTCATGGAGATGTGGTAGGACATGAAGCTCTCAATACACAAGTAAATTGTATGTTTAGTAGGATAAATCATCCACATGGGGTGATGTGTTTATCATTAAGAATGATGAACCTACTATCTACAAAGAAGTCTTATTTGATAAGAAATCTAAAAGTGGTTTTGAACCATAAAATCTAAAATGGATTCCATGTATGACAATAAGGTATACCCTTAGTCAATGCATCTAAAGGGTTAAAACTCATAAGGTGCAACTGGGTCTTCAAAAGAAGACAAACATGGAAGGTAATATTGTTACCCATAAAGTATGAATATTGGTCACTAAAGGTTACACAAAATCATAGTATTGACTATGATGAAACCTTTTCACCAATTATCGTGTTAAAATCCATTAAGATTTTATTTGCTGTAATTTGCAAAAGGATTAGTATATGATACAATCTAAGGGTTTTATGTCTAAATACACTAACAAAGTATGCAAATTATAAAAGTCTATTTATGGACTAAAGCGAGCTTTTAAGAGTTCAAATATTTGTTTTGATGAGATAATCAAAGAGTTTGATTTAATCAAAAACAAATATGAATATTGTGTATACAAAAGATTATTGGCAATATTATTGTATTTCTCATATTATATGTAGATGACATATTAATAATGAGAATTTACATAACTACTCTTAATTAGTTAAGGTGTAGTTGTTCAAAAACCTTCTCAATTAAAGATTTTTGGAGAAACAACTTATGCATTGGGAAAAGTCTATAGAGATAGATTTGATAAGTTGTTTGGTCATATACAGTCAATATATATATTTGTATATGTATTGATAAGATGTTAAAATGTTTAACATGCATGGATCAGTTTACAAGGTTTACATTCCTTTATTTGATAGGACTTACCTTAGGACATGTGTCCAAATACTGATATTAAGAAATATAATAAGCAAAATATTCTTAATAAGTAAGATCATTTATGTATATTATATAAGACCAAATGTCTCCTCCGCTATAAGTGTTATGAGCATATTTCAATCCAATTCCAGTGAGAGTCACTAGAAGTGGTCAAGAATTTTCTTAAATACTTAAGAAGTATTAATGATCTATTCTTGAAAGTTGAGCTTAATATATATGGATTCATAGATACTAGTTTTCAATCTTATAAAGATGATTGCAAGTATCAAGATGGATACATATTTATCCTAAATATAAATCTTGTTATTTTAAATGTTTCAAATAGATTATAACAACATATGCTACAATAGAGATTAAGTATATAGTTGCTTGAGAAGTTGCTATAAGATTGTTTGGATGGAAATAGTTTCTTCAATAGTTGAGGAACTAAGGTCTCATCAATGATCCAAACATGTACTAAAATTTTATCATTTGATTAGAGTAATCACTGATAGAATTTAAGTAAAGATACAAGAGATTCCTACAAAGGATAATATAATTATTCATTGACTAAACCATTATCCCAAAAGAAACATGATAGTCATGTTCATTCATTTGGTTTGAAGTACTGAATGATTGGTTTGAGTTATAATGGAAGAATAATTATGTAATTTTATGCAATAAAGATATGGCATATTTATCATTTTGTAACATATATATGTCGATATATATACAATATGATAAAGTCATTAGAATAATATTTATTATTCTTAAATTTCCCTGGTCATAGTATTAACAATAACAAGGACGTTGTTAATGCTGATAGACTAGTATATATAGTGATATATAGGTGAATCATTGGAGAATGTGTTCACTGGAATGATCCTCTTAGAGATTTCCATATCGTTAACTATTTAAGTGCCAATGGTATAATCTCTACGTGACAGTAGTGTAAGCGATACTTTGACTTGAGATCATAAGAGTATCTTTAGTGTGGATGTTATGTTTTGACTCTATTTGTCCATAACCGTAACATGATATGCGAGCGGTAGATGTTGGATATAACAAGAAGCACGGATTGATAGTTTATGATCGATATAGGATTCACCACTCCTAATAGTGGGAGAGTATATTCCTTTCTGGCGCCACTTGTTGAAGTTCAACTCAAAGTGCACATATTTAGTAAGTAAATTTGGAAAAGTTCTAAATTTATTTACAAGGAGTTTAATTTCGGTACAAGAAAGAAATATAATTAGTACAATAAAGAGTTGGCACTTAGACTTTACTCTTGTACTAATTGGAATATAGGATGGTGAAAGGATGATAATTACATGGTACCTGGTTCATGGATAGTGAAGTCGATCAATTGACTTTTTCTAACTCTTGGGTGGTCATGATGTCTTGGCTAGAGGCCGCTCTTGATCTATAAATATAAATGAATTAATTGTTGAATTAATGATAAATTAAAGTTGTTTAATTTATCCTATCTTAGAAGCTCCATGACTAAATTGTCTTTAGTCCAAGTGGGAGTTTGTTGGTTTTGTACAAAAGCCAATTTAATTCTAAGATTATTATTTATATTTATTGCCAAGTGATTAGGAAACCTAAAGGGTCACACACAATAGAATTACTTCTTGGGTTAAAATGATTTACATAATTATATGATAATTATGGCATCTATTATACTCTTGTTCACTTTTGGAAAGTGAATTGAGTTTGGTAATAATTCGTTTCTTGTCTGACAAGACAACCTTTTTGGAAGGCTGTATTATTATATATAGATGCTTAATGTTAGGTCAAAGACAACACAACTCTCTCAATAAGAAATCACGTAAATAAGAAAAATGGTTTTTCTTATTAGATTTCTAAGGTGTTGTTTAGAGGGATCTAGCGTATTAACCTAACGTTAAAATCAATCCTTTGAGGATCCCGGAAGTAGTTCGTGTGGATTACCGTTAGAGGCCGGAAACTTGTGCGGCTTGTTGGTCGATTAAACCTCTCTCAAGGATTTCGCAAGCATCTCTCGAGGCATATTTTGTATAGATTATCATTAAAGGTCCTATGGAAATCAATTATAATATAATTGTTATATTTTCCGCTGCGTTGTTACTATGTTGATTTCCTTACATCCATGAGAAGAGGCAGAGGCGGCACCAAGTTCTATAAATCAACGTTCAGTAAGTTAGAAAAATTAAAATTCAATCCATATTTGGCCAATAACTTAATTTAGCCCCCACCAAGTTTTTCAACATTTAACAAATTAAAAAATATTTCAAACTAAAATTCATGTGTTTTTCATGAGATTTTTTTAGTCCAATAATATAGTTTAGTTCTTTAAGTTTTTGCGCATAATTTGATTTTGATTTTGATTTTTGTTTTCTTGTTATTGTTTATTTTCCTTGTTGAAAAAAAGACATTATTTCATATGGATTTTAGCGGTTTGAATAATTATTTCTTTTATCATTGTTGTTATAAAAATTTTATCCTTAAAAACTTCTTCTACACCCTAAAATTCATATTCTTAAAAAATTTTACATAAGTAACATGCAAATTGTAATATTATGAGATGTGATATGCGAATTATAAAAGTATGTATGCTAATTTTTTATATTTTATATGTTAATATTTGATACTTTATACGCTAATATGCTAATTTTTTTATACTTTACATACTAATTTTTTATATTTTATATGAGACGGTCTCACAGGTGAATGACCCTTGTAACATTTATGATACCCAAAATTTTAAGAATTCTATTTTATCTATAAAAAAATTAAAAAATTTATTAATTTAGTTGAATTTACTAATTATTAAATAATTTATTCAATCCTGAAAAAACATTTATTTTTAAGTGAGCCCCCAATAAAAAACATTTTCTAGTTCCACCTCTGAGAATAGGAGTTTTTCTTAGGTCTTGCTTAATATGTTTCATTTATATGTGCACGACCTAATCTACATCCATAGTGGTGATAGTGTGAATTATTTTTAAATTTTGCACTCCACTATCACAATGGTGATGATTTGAACTATGGTTAGCTCCAACAAATTTAGGGTGAGCTTTAAGGTCATTCACAATATACATACCCTAGTCCATGTCTATTATTCCCTGACCTTTGACTTCTTAAGAGCTTCTTTAAATTTTCTTTTCCTTGAGTGAATTTAGCTAAGCAAATTCTAAGATCATCAATCATTTTCTTCAAATCTATGTGCCCTTTTCTTACCAAATCATAGGTTTTGATTTATTCATTGACTTTATTATTTTCCAAGAATTGATATTCATTTTCACATCTCAATTGATCATTTTCTTTCATTAAACTATCACATTTTATGATCAAGTATTGATTGCAATTAGTGGCTTTTTCTAGTTTTTCCTTAAGACTCTTAGTTTGGTTTGGACTCTATTTAATTTCATCAATTAACTTGACCACATACAATTCTAGACCATCATCATCATTGGAAGAGGAACTTACCTCATGATTTTCAAATTCCATGAAACACATATATGAAACTCCATCCTCTTCATCACTTTCAACATATAGAACTTGAAGAGCTATGTTCTATTTAACCTTTGGCTTCTCCTCCTTGAGTTTTGACCTAATTTTCAATTCAAAATACATAATTGAGCCAATCAACTTATCAATAGGTAATTCTCTTAAATTCTTGAGTTTTTCAATTGGTAGGACTTTTGATTCCTATTCTTTAGGTAAAACATTCAATATTTTTCTATTTTGTTCTCTTAAGGGGTAGGATTTTCCCAATTTTTTTTAAATCCTTTATCAAACTATTAAGCCTACAAGACATTGACTTAATTGTCTCGAATTTTTCATATTGAGTTACAAGTAATGACTTCTTTTCTTCTTTAACATTTTTAGATCCTTCATGAATTTCTCTAAGCTTTTTTCAAATTTGAAAGGCATCCTTACACCCTTTGATTCTACTAAATTTCTTTCATCAAGTGAATTATATAAGACATTTGTCACATTTTCATTTAGGTGAGATTTTTCCTATCGTTTTTATTTAATTCGCTCCTATTTTTCTCCCTAGTTTCTCCATCTATTGTGATTAAGTCCCTATAAGGTCCTTCTTCTACAGTATACAATGGATTTGAGATAGATTTTCATTCTATCTCTCCAACATATGTAGTTGGTTCCATTAAACAAGGGAGGTATCAAATGTGATTGCCCCACTAAGAACATAACACTATTGGTTTCCATAATCGTTTCTCTAAGTATTTTAATCCTAAATATATAGAAATTAGGCTCTGATACCATGTTTTGGCCCTAGATACAACCTAAGAAAGGATGGTTGAATTAGGTTGGACAATTAAAAATTCTATCTAAAACTATTTTTTCTAAGGTTATGTTTCTTTGAGAAAATTTATCAAATACTTGGTGTGTATGTGTGAATATTGTGAGGTCTATGACCATCAACAAAACATATGTATCTAAAAAATAAAATCAAAGCATAAAAATAGAGACAAGATATTTATAGTGGTTCAAGTCTCCTATTGGAGCACTCTACACCCACTATCTAAACCCTCAAGTTTAGGATAACAATCCACTAAAAATGATCTTTTCATCAAATGTGAGATCCAAACCTTTTACAAACCTTCAAGAATGAACCAATATTACTAGGAACCAATGCTATAAGTATTGGTTTTACTCTCTCTATTGGAGAAACCTTTCAAATTACCAAAGTTTGGAATATTACAACATTTGAAAACCCTCTTAATAGGTGGATAATTACACTTGAAAGCTCTCAATAAACTTCCTCTCAAAGCTGTTTTCCAAAGAGGAAAAATTAGCTCACAAAGGATGAAGAATAATTTAAAGCTCAATGTTTTTCTCTTTTGAATGATGACCAAATCAAAAGTCTTTTGATCGTTTTTGGAGAATGTTTTTACGCTTGTTTTTCTTGCTCAAAGATCAATTGAAATGGTTATGTATGTACCAAGTATTTATAGAAATCATTTGGAAAACGAAATGGGACAAAATTTTCATTTTTTAAAAAACTAGCCGTTTGTCACAATTGAACCCTATCAGATTACATTCGGACATCTGAATTGGCTGAGAGGTATTCCGAATTGACTAGCAAACGTGAATTGGGACGGCTGAATTGGCCAGAGGTCGTCTGAATGTACTTCAAATCTTTAACAAAATAGGTTCGAACGTCTGAAACTCTCACGAGGTCATCTGAATTGATATTTTTGTCAAATTTTTAATTTTTCAATCTCTGAATCATTTTGTAAACGTTTAAAACAACTTTTATGAAAATTTTGTTTTCAAAAAACACTATATTTTTAAGGCTAATTTTTTTGATTCATTTTACTTGAACTTTTGAATAGTTCAAACATTTTATGAGCTAATTTACAACTAGAGTTTGGAGTTAGGGAATCTACCCTAATTTACCTAGTTTTTATTTCTTCAACTCCTTCAAGACTTTAAGCTTCACCTTTGCTAAATTTGCATACCTATGACTTCAAGAAACTTGTTGAAACATTAGTATATATAATTATTTGTTAATCATCAAAAAAAACAAATAGATTTAAGACATTATGTCTTTCAAGAATAGTTATTAGAATGGACATCTAGCTGGAGATTCATTGTGTTAGACATGATAGAAATCTGAGAAGTAGGAGCTTTGCCGAATAAAATTTCAAAGGGAAAGTTAGAGAATATTTCAATTACTTCCAAGAATTTTTTCACTTCCCATAATAAGAATATTCATGTATAGATTATGTTAAATACCTTAAATTTTGACAAACTGTTAATTATATGTTTCATACAGATTCTTTATGGAAAATTATTAATTAACACTTAATTATATGTTTCTTTCTAACTGACCTAAAGAGAAAAAAAAGAATTACAAAATATTTAGGAAATTAAATTAACCAAATAGAAAAAAGGGTAATCGTGGCTCATTTTAATGAGCATTAATAACAAAAGAAAATATAAAATATGTGAGTCGCACATGGAGGACAACCTAGACTATTATTCTAAGAACTATTATAAAAGACAAACAAATATAAATAGTTTCATATTCTTCCTTTAAAAAATACACCTATTATTTTCCACCACTTTCCACTCTTCAGTCTTGATTTAATATTCAATCCTCCACTATACATTAACTAGAACATGAAAGCAAATTGAAAGATATACTTCACACTCCACGTTAGTTTTAATCAAACAAACATAGGCAAGCTATCCTAATTAATCATACGTTGGATTTATCATAAAACAAACTATTTGGAGACTATATGTCGACTTGCGAAAATGCACACAGGGGTGTTTTTAAGAATAAGAGAAGGCTTGTTACTTTATCCCCGGTAAGGCGCCAACTTGTCAAATGCGTGTTTTGGTCGGTGTGTTTTGAAACTACAAGTAAATTTATTGTCCTACCCCACCTTGTAGAAGGGTGAGTAAGGTGTCGAACCCACAAGGAGGTACACAAGCTAAAAGATGTGATGCGTTAAAAGGATTTGAAATATAGAGTAAAGTATGCAATTCAACAACAAGCAAGTAACAATGCAATAGTCAGAGGGCTAGTAAGTTATTCAAATGGAGAGAGAATATTGTTCTTGGACTTGTATTGTGAGAAATTCCATCTAGTGAACTAATAGCCTTGTGTTGAGCTATGATGATTGATTTCATGGAGTAAAATATTATCCTCATAGAACGGTCCTAAGTCACCTTGGGAGGCACACTTTGGTCGAAACTCATCAATTCTCCCCTTCCCTTGATAGAGACAAGCTTGAATTATTAAATAAAGCCACAAACCGTGACAATGGCCAACTACCCAACTAGTTTCATCTACATTGATTAAGTGTTGAGAGAACTCAGGGTCCTCCTCTTGGTAGAGACAAGACCCCTTTGATCACAACCAAAACCAAGTATCCTTATAGTCTTTATATGCAAATTCTTATGCATCACAAGTTCCCAGGTTACCTTCGTCTACACATATGCAAAGTGATAAGTTCATTTAAAGCATGCAAACTGAATTCATTTATGATGTTCTATACTTCTCTACAGTAATTCAATATAAGATGCATCTTTTAATTACATGTTAGTTAACATGGAAATTAATCAAACATATAACAAACATGAATCCCTTGAATTCAACCCTTCAAAGTCATAGATTAGAAATTAATGAATTTGATTTTCACAATTCCATCTTTCTCAAGAACACATAAATGGATCAATCATCATTATTCTCAACACAAGACTACTATTTCACTTAGATTTCATAATTCACAACACTTTATCCAAGAACACCATAGTGATTTAGCCTTCCATGGCTAAATTCACAACACAAGTCAAAGCAAAAGAACGGAAATTCAAGAGATTACCCAACTACAGAGAAGGAATAATTCTTAGATTTGATAAGACAATAAAAGGTTCTAGATTTACTTGCATTGAAGAGATCCTTATTACAAAAAAGTACAGATCCTCTCTCTCCAGTTTGATCCTTACTATTATTCTAGTTTTACTCTAAGGCCTAAACTTTTGCCTCTAGGCCAAAAGAAAATGTAGCGCTGGAACTAAAAGTCCCAAACTCTGTGAAAAGGAACGTCCAACAAGAGCCAAAAATCCAAACTCTTTAAATGGACTTGGAAATTTTATTTATACTTAAATAAAACTTAGAGAGAAAGAAACTTTACTTTTATGAATAACAAAAAATGTACCTATGTTGGTACAATTAATTTACAAGGTGAATTCCTTAGGGAGTAAGTCATCATTTTAGTCCCTTTCCTTGGATGTCAATCATGATATTTCTTTTCTCTTTGAGGTTATTGCTTATGTTTGATGTCTTTGGATGTCATCCCTTATGTATGCACCTTGGGTTGAGCTTTTTCTTGTGATGAACTTTGGCTTAAGTATCATTTGCACTCTCACATGAGAAACAAAGTTAAAACCATAATAAACAAGTAAATAAAAAGCATGAATAATTACCCACGTGGCAAGACTACAGGTTCCTAAGGGTTTCTAGTATGAAAAATGACCAAATCATCCCTATCCAAACTAAGTTATATCTTATTTAGTGGTTAAGTGGACACACTTAGACTAAAATAATGAGAATTAGGTTCTTCTAGTCACTCTAGGATAAACTAACACTAATTCAAACTAGCCTTTTAAATAAGATTAACTAGGGTCTTATTAAGGGTGAGTTTTTCAAACTTGATCAAACTAAATCAAACTAGTCATACTAGGGTTCAACTAACCTAACTAGGTTAACTAGGGTTTTCTAGGGTTAACTAGTCAAACTAGGTCAACTAGTGTTAATTTGACTAAATTAGGACTAATTAAGGTCAACTAGTCCTATTGTGGCCAAACTAGTGTTAATAATGTCAAACTAGTATTAACTAGTGAGACTAGTCAAAGCTAAGGGTTCTAGCCTATATAGGGTCCACTATGGAGCCTATTGATAAGTCGGTTTTATACTGACTTATATGTACTATTTTGCTTAACTTTTGATTTGTTTTTAGTGAAAATTGTGTGGTATTATGTGTTGATTTGGATGTTTATGTGGTCCGTAATTTGTAGTGCTAAAATGAAGGGAAAAAAATCCTAAATGGTTGTTTGAGGTACACATTTGCATTTGCATACATGAAGCTGAGCACACACTCCGCATGAGCTACGCACAGCCTGCACACACGAGGCCAACGCCGCGTACACCACGGGCACAGCACTCAAACATGCTACACGCACAACGCACGCAGCATGACACACACACACGCACATGGGCTGCGCGCACCATGTGCGCAACCCTCACATTCACACAAGCCCCTGCGCATGCGTGCAGGCACTCACACACACTAGAAGTCCGTGCATGTGCGTGGAATCACACACGCATGCTGTTGTGCTCATAGAGCAGTAGCTTGGCACCAGCCGCGCTTATACGCACGAGCATTCACACATGTTGTGCGGGCGCCACATATAGGCATCTTGTGAGCATGCGTGTGTCGGCACTACCATGGAAGGCATGGCACATAACACTTGTATTTGCTGCACACCTTTTTCTACACTTGCTGCACTCAAGCGCACTACACGAACAATACTAGCACACAACTCTTGCACACTCTTGGCCTGTTATTGCACACCACTACCTTATGCACACATGCACAAGCTATTGCACACAAACGTTGCTACACCTTTGCACACTCTTGAATGCATTTGACTTATGCACACATACACAACACTCACTCACCCGCACCCATAGCACTCATTGGCACACATGCATAGCACTTTTCTACCCTCACAACTACACCAAATGCTCAAGACCTCACTTACACACATACATGCACAGATCATGCACAGAAAAAAGGCCGTGGCCGCAACATTTAACAAATTGTGCGATGCGGCCGCATCATCGTGTAAATGTGAGTTTTGTGATGAATTTTTTTTAAGTGTTGGATTTGTTTGTTTCTATGTATAAGTCGTGAAGGCGTAGAACTTGAGGCTCAAAGATGTGGAGTGCAAAATGGAAGTATGACCAAACTTGGCTCAAGGGCATGAGAGTTCTGGAATAGTTTGGAGACATGGAGTGACGTGCACGTGCGCATTTGAGATGATTTTTATTACAATGCCATTTTTGTAAATAAGAGTCTAGTTTACATTTTTGTGTTGATTAAGCTTTTGACCACTATAAATAGGGGGAATTTCAGTTATTTTGGGGAGAACATTATTCGGAGATTGATTTTAGACTAGTGAGCGGAAAATTTTTCTCTCTCTACACTTTGTACTCCGATCGTGATTTCTTTTGGATTTACTAGACCAGTCTTTGGAATTCTTTATCAACTAAGAAAGTAAAGAACAATTCTCTTCATGACTTTGAGCTTTTTGAAGCATTTAATCAGTAAAAAATTTCCAATTTCTGAAGATGAATTGTTTAATACTTGTTGATTGTGAGTTGAAGATGACTTTCTCAGGATAGATCTGTGATGTTTTAGAGTTCCGATGAATGAGTACTCTACTTAGGCAATTTTAAGCAATGCAATTAATGTGATATATTAAGAATGAAATCATACTCTGTTTTGCTCGATCAATTTTGTTAAGTTCTATGAATTTGAATCAGTGTTGTTGAATTGAACTTTAGTTGCAGTCATCATGCTGAATTAAAGCTAGATTCATTAATATTTGTTGAAAATTTGTGAAATAAGGACTGGAGTATGAAATGAAGTCTTTACACTTGTTTTATCTTGTTCGTTTTTTGAAATACGGTCATCATGCTGATTTTGGATCTCAAAATCTTAATATTGTAAGTGTAAAGAAATTTTCTGGAGCTAATGAAGACAAAATAACCTAAATTCAAGCCTCACCATGGGAAGTCATTGGAAAATTATTGCTAAAGTAGTTAGAAATAGAGAATTGAGAAGTTGCGGGGTTTAAGCATCAGTTTTAGGCCTCATCATGGTAAAATAGTGATGATAGAGAATCTAGAGGACGGTGCGGTCATCATACTGACTAGAATTTTGGTTTTCATGAAACTAATTCTCCTATGATTTTATACACATGTTAATTGTATTGTATAGGTTGCTAAAGTGAGTATTCACTCAGTGGATGAACCCTAGGACATCCTCTCTCTTCCTGCATTAGTACTTTAACTGTTATTTCTTTCTTTTTTATCACCATTTAGAGCAATTCATAGGATTTCATGACCAACTCTTTTCTGAGGTACGATATCCTACCATCACTACTATAGTAAGTTAGGGGTAAATTGATAGGTACGTGATAAGCCGCATCACCTATGGTTCATTTGGTTTCATATTGGATATGGACCATGCCCTATGGTTTATATTGGAAAGGTTAAGAGGGGATTCCAAGACTATGTGTTTTGGTTTGAGGTAATGGACAAAACAAGCTAAACTAAGGCCAAAAAATAAAACAAATGAAAGCTTTTGTAATGTCACGGCAATAATGACCTTGTTGAGCACATTTTGAGAGGGATGGTGAGGTTTACTGTTCTAAATACCATGGCAAAAATGGCCTTAGGTTTAGGTGTTTTAGTGTTTTGGTGAGAGATTTGTGTTTTGTGTGTATTAATTCCATGGTAATAATGGCCTAGGGGGTTCTAATGTGTTCTACTTCTAGCCTAGAGTTGAGTTCTAAGTCCTAAGGCTTGGTTCTAAAGGTTCTCAAAAGGTGTGGAAGGTTAAGGCTTAAGGTAGGTTTCTTAGAAAGATTCTAAGTACCTAAAGGTAGAGAGATGGATTCTACATGTGCTAACATCTAACACACAAAATATTTTACACAAAACAAGTGTATGAATACAAAATGTTAGTGTATTTCTACCGTGGCATAAATGCCATAGCAGAACTATGCATGAAACTACCCTAAGTTCATAAATTGAGCAAATGTACTTGTGTATGTGTGTGTGTGTTTAGTGTATTTCTATCGTGGCATAAATGCCATGATAGAGATGTGCTTGTGTGCATGTGTTTTGTGAGTTGAGTGAAGTGTGTGTGAGTGTTATATGTATTTCTTCCGTGGCATTTATACCATGGCAAAAATGTGCATGAAACTTTCCTAAAAATGCCTAAAAGTGCAAAGTGTGTGTAGTGTAATGTATTATTCATGTGGCATAAATGCCAAGGCAAAGCTAACCTAAGAATGCAAAGAAATGATGTTTGAAATTAAATGAAATGAAAGAATATTATTGTACCTTTGTCTTGGTATTTATGCCACGGCCAAGATACATGTGAAATGAAGAAAAGAGTTAAATGAAGAGAAAGATGCAAAACATGCCTATTTATGTACATTTCTGTCATGGAATTTATACCACAGCAGAAATGCCCTATGTGTGTATGTGTGTGTGTTTGTTTATTTTGTGTGTTGTGTGTGCTTGGGGTGTCTTAATTTGGGTTCTAAGGGTTAGTGGTTTCCTAAGGTATTCTAAGGTTGAAAAGAGCATATGCGGCTATGCACTAGGGTTTTGGGGTTGGTCCTAGGATTTGTGCCTAAGTGTGCTAAGGTTGTGCATGTGTGGTGTGCTAGGGCCAGGTTCTAGGTTAAAACCTTGGCTCGTTGTTAGCCTTGGTCATCATAAGGGCCAGGATTTAGTGCATGTGATATGTGTAAGGTAGATGTTTCGACCCCACCAACTTATACAATAATTGTCGGATCTAGCATAGATATTCAAACAAAAACAAACAAGCGGAAACATAAAGATAAAGAACGTGAGTTTTGGATATATACCAATCCAACCCGCACGTTTTTACATGGAATAAATTTAATCCAAGTAATCTTGAATTAAACCTTTCCACTTGGCTTGCTCTCATTAAATAGTAGAAATCAAACTTCTAAGTTTCACTCCCTAAGAAGGTTAAGTTGTCAAGTTAGGTTTACTCCCTAAATTGAAGAAAATAAGTAAATCTTAGTGAATTTCTTGCTGGAAAAATCTTATTCTTGATTCATGATAAAAACATTGAGAGTAATGGCTTTAAATAGGCTACAAGAAACCCTAAAAGAAACCAATTTCAAATTGGCTTTTGGTTCTTAGCTAACCAATTCAATTTTAGAAACTTCCAAATTGGTTTGAAATTCTAAAAATGTGTAAATATGAATCCTTTTAGGAAACACGTTTTAATTCCCTATTCTACCCTTAATGAAGTTGGATAATTCCTCTTATTTGTCCAACTTATTATTAAAGCCAAAAAAATCCAAAACACATGCCATTATTATGCAAGATAACTTGGACCATGTGATTATTAAAATCCAAATTAATAATTAAAAAAGTCCAATCAAATATTTTTGGACTTTAACAGAATAATATAAAGCCCTAAAGAATTACTTAAAAGCGTGATCCAAAAGTAAGACAAAAGGCATGCCATCTTTAGGTCTTCACGTGTGATTGATCTTCCCTTGAAATAATCTTCAATCCAGAATTTTCTTAAGTTACAAGATGCTAGGAACCATTAGATTATCTTTTACGATAGTAAATGAATAAATATTCCACAAAACTCCTTGCATAGACATTGGAGTGATGATCTCATCAAATCCTTCAATAGCCTTTCTAAGCAACCCATTCAAGGCAGCTTTCATTTGCTTGGTCTTTGTTCTTGTTATCGGACTGCCAATGTTATTAAAAGGATTATATTCCTTTGCTGGATTCGTATCAGCATGTGTGCTAAAGGTTGGTCCTAAGTGCTTAAAACATAGGCCTTAGCTATGCGCCTTGGCCTAGAGGGTATGGTGCTAAGGTGGTCATCTTGAGGCAAATACAAGGCAAAATCATGTTAAGTATTTACTCAAATATTTTAACCATTACCTCCCAAAGATTACATTAACTTGGCCAAAACTCATATTCACTATAAATTGTGCACAAACTTGAGCTCAAAACCTAGGGTCAAACCCTAGGGTTTAGGGTTTCTCCTCTTTGCCTTGTGGACTCTCTTTTGATGTGTTGACTTTTTGGTCAAAATAACCTCCAAATATGCCGTTTTAGCACTTTAAGCTCTCTACCCTGTAAGTTCTATAATTAAGCCCAAAAAGTACTTAAGTACCATAAAAATATTCAAAAACAAGCCAAAATGCTTCAGAAAAAAGAGATTAGAGGTAGTCTAAGACAGACTCTACACTATAGCATCTTTTTTTTCACAAGTGATAACATGTATTTCTAGTGCACTCCTACTATTAATCGAGTTTAAAGGGTTGGCCAATAAGTCCTTTTTACAATAAATACTCCATGTCTCTAAATTATACATTTATTTAACATTCTAAATTTTTTAGAGTGAAGTTTTTAAAAAAATATTTTACTTTTTGAAAATCTCCTTATTCATTACTGAATATTTTTTAGCTTTAAAGGTCAATATATTCTTTAAATTGTCTTATTTTCATCAATCCATTTATTATTTGTTATTTGATGAACGATTTTTGGAGAAAGGAACAAATACAAAAGCACAACCGCATCAAATATAAATATTTCTCTAACCCCTCACATTTTTTAAGTGTATCAAGATACCCTCAATTCGTAGTAAAAGGGAATATAGGGGTTGAATCTAAAAAGAGTAGATTTAGGCTAAGAAAATAGGGCATGTGTGTAAAAAGTAGTGAATGAAAAGATAAACAAAGGAAACTAAACTAAACTAACTAACAACTAAAATGATAAAGAAGAAATGAAATTGCAATATGGATGAAAAATCATGTAATTAAGTGTACTCTTGGAATGTTGGCTTTACCTAAGAATAGTGTTATACGTGGTCTATCTTCTGAGATCCTTTTGACTAGAAAAATTCATCTTATCAAATAAACCTCTTATGATAAAGAGAATGAGACTCTATTAGACTTACCTCTACCAAAATCCACATACCATCTAAACCCCTTTTTATGATGGAACGAATCGGTCTATTGATGTGAATGGTCGAGGCTCAAACTCCTGGACCAAACAATCCACCACAAACTTTGGATCGTTGCTGCACAAAAACTTTCAATCAAACAACACAAAAAAATTCGGGTGGAAGGAACTCACGGGGAACGAAAAGGAATGACTTGAAGCAAATCAAACCACCACGTTTAACAAACAGATTTGGCTTAACTCGTGAAAATTCAAGAGCTAAACTTAGTTGATTTGGCTTGTTCTTGAAATCAAGAACTTGGTGAAGTCACCTAAAGTCACGCTAAAGGTAGACTATCTACAATGAAGAACAAAATTGATCTCCAAGGCTTTGACAACACAAAGTGTTAATCACGAATTAGCAAGGCTAAAATTCTGAAAATTCTCTCTGTTTATTTCACCCAAAAATCACCTTAAATAAGTTTACAAAAATCGTGAAACCCTAATAGTTATCAAGTACAACTTGACTTCCAAGCTAACCAATCACTATTTAGAAAACTTACCAAATTGGATTTGGAAACTAACAACTAACTAACAAACTAGTTTCCTAAAATATGAAGAAACGGTTTTGTCCTTTTAAGAAACCAAAACCGATTTGACTTTCCTAAATAATTTACTTTCCTAAATCTTTTACTTGCTATTATCATGCAAGATAATTGGGCCAAGTAATTTATTAATAACCAAAATTAATTAAAGCACAACAAAGTGTTTCAGACTTAATTAATAAACAACAAAATAAATCCTAACAATTAAAGAATGGCGTGATCCAACTTTAAAGCCCAAGTACACGCCTTCTTCTTAGACTTCAATTTGGCCATGGTAATTTATTCAAGGTGGAATTTCCTTAAGTTCTAATGTAGAACTCTTAGGAACATCTTCATGGATTGTTATTGAAGAAACATGCCAAAGAACTTCAAGTTGAGATGGTTTGGCCTCCAAGTCTTCACAATGTGTTGATAATAAATTGTGCAAGGCTTCTTTCATCCTCTTACTCCTTGATCGTGTCATTGGACCATCAAGATTATCCATTGGATCATGCATGCTCGGCCTTGGCACATTGGACATGGGCAGATTGCTATCATTCCCTCCCTCCTCGAAAGGATTTGTCCTCGAATCACCTACATCATACAAAGATAAATAAAAAACTTTGAATGTAGATGAAACATTACCATACTCACTGGGAAGTTCAATTTTGTATGCATTGTCGCCTATCCTTTCCAAAACTCGAAAAGGACCATCTCCTCGTGGATGAAGTTTAGATTTCCTCTTTTTAGGAGACCTTTCTTTCCTTAAGTGAATCCAAACCCTATCTCCTGGTTCAAAAATCAATTGTCTTCTACCTTTATTTGCTTGTCTGGCATATTGTTCATTACGCCTTTGAATATTATTTCTAACCTTTTCATGTAACTCCTTAATAAATTCAGCTTTATTTTTTCCTTCAACATTAACAAAATCATTAATAGGGAAAGGTAAAATATCAAAAGGAGTGAACGGATTGAAATCATAGACAATCTCAAATGGCGAACAATTAGTTGAACTATGGACAGTTCGATTATAAGCAAATTCAATATGTGGAAAACAATTTTCCCAATTCTTTAAGTTTTTCTGAATAATTGCACAAAGTAAAGTAGACAAAGTGTGATTAACTACTTCAGTTTGTCCATCAGTTTGTGTATGTGCAACAGTAGAAAACAACAACTTAGTGCCTAACTTATTCCAAAGAGTGCGCCAAAAGTGAGATAAGAACTTTACATCCCTATCACTAACAATACTCTTAGGAATTCCATGCAATCTTACAATTTCCTTAAAGAACAAATCAGCAATATGTGTAGCATCATTAGTTTTGGAACATGCAATAAAATGTGCCATTTTACTAAATCGATCCACTACTACAAATATGCTATCCTTACCATTGCGTGATCTAGACAATCCAAGTACAAAATCCATAGAAATATCAATACATGGATTACTAGGTACAGCAAAGGTGTATACAAACCATGAGGCATTATTTTCGATTTTGCTTGCTTACATACAATGCATTTATCACAAACACTTTTAACATCTTTAATCATGTTAGGCTAATATAAGTGTTCATTCAAAACAGCAAGTGTTTTAGCAATACCAAAATGCCCCATTAACCCTCCCCCATGGGTTTCTTTTTAACAAGTAATTCATGAATGGAACAAAGGGGTATGCATAACTTATCTTTTCGAAATAAGAAACCATCATGCAAATAGAAGTCTCTATTTGGTCTTAAGGTACATTCATTAAAGGCGGCATTAAAATCAACATCATCTTTGTACAAATCTTTTATCAAATCAAATCCAAGTAACTTAGCATGCAAATAGGTGAATAATGTATATCTCCTAGATAATGCATCAGCTACAACATTCTCGTGACCAGATTTATACTTAATTACATATGGAAAATTTTAAATAAATTATAATCATTTAGCATGCCTTTTATTCAATTTACCTTGAGTTTTCAAAAATTTAAGGCTTCATTAGTACAAAAGTAGCCTGTTACATCGGTTAAATCTGGCTATTTACATCAGTTATTTTAAAAATGAACCGGTGTACATATAGGCGCGGTAAAATGTGCAACTTTTTTAAACCGGTTTATAAAATCGGTGTAAAATCTTTGTTACACCGATTATTTAAAAACCCGATGTAACATGTTTTAATTTACACCAGTTCCATGACCGGTGTAACATGTTACAACTTTTTTACACCGATTTTATAAACCGGTGCAGAATGTATTTTTTTACACCGGTTATTTTAAAACCGGTGTAACAGGTTGTAATTTACACCGGTTTAATAATCGGTGTAACATGTTTTTATGTATTTTTAGTTACATCAGTTTTCTTGTATCCGGTCTAATATGTATTTACATTTACATCGGTTTTTTCTTATACCCGGTGTAATATGTATTTTTTCTACGAATTAATTTAAATCATGCATTCACATAACAAAACAAAACAGCCCAAAATACAGAGAGTTTATAAACATATACCAATCCAAAATACATATTGAAAACAATGCATTCAACAATTGCCATTTAATAGTAGCAAAAATTTTGTAAATATATTTACATCTACATATATAATGTCCTAACAGAATAATGAATCAAATCTATTTCAGTTTGCATCCATCAACGCTTGGAGCTCATGATTCATTACATAATTAGCCCATGCTTGTCGAACAATATTCAAATATGTTTCTGTTAATACTTTCACATCTTTTTTGAAGCATTGATACATTCAAAAAAAGTCATTATATTATTAATAATTCATATGCAAAAAAAAAAAGAAATTGAGTAGCAAAATACTATGATAATGAAATAATAAAACAAAACCCAATAACCTTCTTGAAATCCTTCTGCTCTATGACTCCTCGGAGTATGATCATTCGCATGTACCACATGACATAATACCCACATTTCCAATTTGAGACTTGCCTCTTGTGCTACAATTAAATAATAATGTCATAAAAAAATAACATTGTTTACATTAGAACATTAAGTCGAACAATTGAACAAGCTTACATTTATCTCTATCCATTGAATTGGTTTATGCGTCGACGAGTGATCCCCTTCAAGTTGTGCCTGATATACCCTCGATGCACTGTAAAAGACAACATTTAAAATTTTATAAATAAGAATTAGCAAATAAACATGTGATAGTATCAGTAATATAATATATAAAAAATTATGAAGAAATATAAATACGTGTTCATCAAATTCGTAGCATCATCTCGGGGGCCTGAATGTACTGGATCAAACCAGTACACAATCATATGCTGTGGTTTTATTGCCATTAGCATCCAGTGTGCACTGAAAAATAATAATAACATAAAAAATTCCAACTTATCAATGAATAAACCTATTGAAAATGCGGTTAAAAAAGTAAAGATATTTGAAATTTAATTACTTTAGAAAATACGGCGCTAGGTAGATGCTCTTGTTTCCATTCTTCAGGGTAGACGCAATGTACAGTACTCTAGATGTTTATTTATTCCTGAACGGTTGTATATGATCTGGAGATAGGAACCCTATCGCAGTTTGACCATGTTCTATACATAGTGTATACATTGTCCTACAACATTCATTGACAAATATAAGGACACGCTTGATTAGTTAAACTATATTGCAAATTAACCAAAAAATAAAATAAAGTTAAAACTTTAATAATATATACGAACTTAATGAACTTACTTTATGAACACTTGCATGCAATCACCCGTCCCCATATCAAACGACAAGAAATCACTGAGGCTCTCATTAGTAAGATATACTAAATACTCATTGCCCACTATTCTTTCAATCATCTTGACTGTGTAGAAAGAACCAGTCGAATGGTTGCTCACAAATATGCACAATTGCCGTAAAGATCCATCGAGTCGAGATAATACTGGATTATCCATTTCTTGCGGGTGGGCCACCACTTTTGTTTTCGTGGGTTGAGGGGATTTCTTCAACCCTTTAGAACCTTTTGGATCCGGTACCTTTAAAAAATAACTCAGTAATTAGAGATATTTATTAATAAATTTATAACAAAAAAACACAAAGAATCATATATAATTACACCTGCAAATCCGGATCGGTACAAATCTTAACCAATGACCTTGGCTACTCTAACAGATTCCCAAATCCTGTCCCAACTGTCGTGGCCTCATCATCTAGAAATGGCAATGGAGCATCATGTTCGATCGAGGTAATGATATTGACCTTCACTCTGTCCCGCGTTACCTCTTTCCCGTGATTCATTGATAAATTATACAGCCTCCCGATAGCTACAAGACGCCTCCTTTTAGTATGATCAATCACAAATAGGCGACATTCTGTTCCGTCCTGTGAATAATAGACAAATATAGTATATATTAATAAATGAGTTAAATGAAATAATTTTAAAAGAAATAATTATAATTTGTTACCTCGAACTCTGCCAATGAATCTAGGAGTCCAGAACCAGAGCATACCGGTATGTGCTCTGCCATGACTTCCCTGCTTGTAGTCTCTGGATGCTTTAACTCTTGTTGCTTCAATGATGATTCCGTACTAGGAAAATTTGAGACATGTCTCGTAGGAAAAACTGGAACTGGTTTGCCCAAAACTCTGTATAGGTCCTTCAGTGCTTCAGATAAGAGCCTAATTTCCTCTCTGCATTGAGCGTGACTGTCTACATTCGTAGTACAACCGGACGATGAGGCTCCAAAAACTTGAGAAGTCCTCATTCGACCCCCAACACCCCTTATGCGACCGGGGTGATCTTTCTTTCCCGTAGCCATGACAAGAATGTCATTATTTCCCTCTCCAAGGGACTCTCATTGACTCTCGCGATTGGTCAAATCATCCTGATCAATTGTATCAAACATATTCTTAATATAATTCAAATTATTAAATAATATTAATAGACATTTTACTTAATTGAATAAATTATACTTACAATTGTCATACTAACATCTCTAGCCGCGTCGGTTGAAAAGTCACCATGCTTGTTTTTGTGACCTTCCTTGAAGAGAAGATGACCGGGAATTGGTGACGGGGAATAAGTTGTTCCACGGGCCTCCTCTTTGGGCATTCCGGAGTCAATCTTCCTTTGTATTTTTGCCTCAAATTTGTCATGCATCATCCTTTTTTGCAACTTTGAATATCCACCACGAGACATTGTGTGATGGAGTTTGTCCTTGTTCGAACTCTCTTGGCTAGCAACACGCTTTACCTATTTGTCCAAAACAAGGAAATAGATATCATTCAAATTGTTAACTTTACATTAAATGAATAAAAAATTGAATAAATAAATATATTACCTGCCATGCTTCGGTTAATCGATTGTTGCTGAACATCTCCCATGTATCCCTACTAAGATATGGATATATAGCACATGTGTCCTCATCCTTTAGGCTTCCAAATTTATATAGGTTCAAGCTTGTCTTCCAGCCCCGCCTACGTTCCCCAGCCTGGACAAACCACTTCTTTTTCAGTTTTGGTGTCAACTCAAAGTCAAAGGTATTCTGATGGAAAAAAAAATCTAACAATAGTGAACGTAAATTTAATATAAATTGAAAGAAAATATGTGAAAAAACATTAAAAGAACCATTAATATCTTGCACATACCATTACTTCATCCCAAATCATGTCTTTTATGTTCTCATCGACTTTAGGCCATGAGTTAAATTGCACAACATTAGCTTTACTGCGCGCCATCAATGCAATCAAATTAATCCAGTCATTATGTGCTTTTTCAGTCGTAGGCTCACCATTATCATTGAAGAAAATAGGCGTCTTTACTCCTCTTGCCCTCCTTTCCAAAATCTCGCGCGACATTTTGTTCCTTTTCTTCCATAATGTGCATGAGTTTGATCATCACTATCCCCGGTGCGTGATCGTCGTTTATTAGCCATGAGAAACCTTTGTATTATACAAAATTAAAAAAAAGGATATTTAAAATGTAAACAAAATAAAAGAAACTACAATTCAACCATACTGAGGTCCACCTTCCAAAAGAAACACACTCTTTGTATATTCCTTAATTATATTGCTGGCAGTGATATTCATGTTCTTGGTCATATTTATAGGAGAAACTAGTTAACACAAGGTAAAAGACAGAATAAAGCACGAAAAAGTATGGTATTCTTGCAGGGGTATAGTTTTCAAGTTTTGAAATATTATGATCTAATTCAAAACTTCTCCATTGGCCAACAAAACTTTAAGCGTCATGAACAATGAAACCTTTCTCATTTCCATGCCAAATGGCTATGATACAAATTCGAATTAAGGATCATATGCATGTCACTGACTAAACTATAATTTCTCAGCCTCAAGTAAGGATCAAATTCGAATTATGATCATATGCATGTCGCAGCTTTTTTTCCCAAACAGAATAATTACTCTATTCTCAGCCATACAACCAATACCATTTCAACAATTCACTAATCTATAAAGTATAAAACCCAACAAAATCAACATATACAGAAAAGTATTAAAGCAATCCAAGCACAGAGTCCAGCATTCACTGGCAACGAAACTTCTTAAACTATTTCAACATATTAACAAAATTAAACAAAACTAAACAAAACCGGCAGCCAAAAGAACCAAACCTATTAAAGCTTCTATCTTTATCTTCCCCCTATACATTTCAGATTGATCAACACTAAAGAAAACCCAAAATTTTAAAAGGATATTAAAAAAAAAGAGAGAACAATGTATAGACGCTACCTGAAATGGCAGAGTTAGAGGACAACTTGAAGTTTCAAATCACTCTCTCAGATTCATCGGCAGTTCTCCTCAGATTTGGCCATCTTTAATTAAGATCCAATTCTCAATAGCTCTATCTTCGCCTGCTCCTTAGTCATCACTAGGCCTTCCAAAGGCAGAAAGTCCCGATTGTGTAGTTCAATCGAGTTATGAACAGTAACTAAGTTGTGGATTGACAGAGTAAATTCAAGATTGTGTAGGTCGAATGTTGACAGTGTTATGTGGTGAAAATGGAGGTGGAGGCGATTTGTTTTCAAAAGGATAGAGGTGAAAATGGAGGTGGAGATGGAGGCTAAAAACACTTGGAGACGGCGATTTGTTTTGGAAGGACTTTGGAGACGGCGCCAGGGCAATTTAATTTAAAAAACACTTACTACACCGGTTATCCTTATAACCGGTGTAGAAAGATTGCTTTCTACACCTGTTAATAATAACCGGTGTAGAAAGATTGTTTTATACTGAACAAAACTGCACTCCTTATCATTATTACTCTATGTAAAAAATATGATGATAGAAAAGAATAGTGGCAAAATCTTGCAACTCAAGGCAATTTTCACACGTCAAGATTCCAATATACTTTTCACTCTTTACTAGATGTTAGCCATCTACCATCCAATCCGCACAATGTACACAACAAAATATTTTGCTTCTTTTGTATGGAAAATTTTCATGTGCATCTCATCAATTAAGCATGCATGCATGCCTCAAAAGGTTTTTTTATTTATTTTTTGGTTGTTGGCAGGTGAAGGAGGATAATAATAATAAAGGGGAAAAGGTAACGTGTACAAAAAACATCTTCTACACCCATTAAAATTAACCGATGTAAAACACAACAAACTTTCTACACCGGTTATTTTTTTAACCGGTGTAGTAAGTTATTTTAACTATATTTTTATACATTTACTGGTTATTAATGTAAAACTTAAAAATATATATTTAAAACTTAAAAAAATATATTAAAACTTAACTATATTTTTAAAAAGAATGTAGACAGTTACACCGGTTATTAACGTAACCGGTGTAAAAAATAATTTCTACACCGGTTATCACTGTAACCGGTGTAAAATATTAATTTTTTCAATTTCAAATATGCTGTTTTAAAGTTAAAGGGCTTAGGGTTTAGGGTTTAGGGTTTAGTGTTTAGGGTTTAAGGTGTAAGATATTAATTTTTTTCAATTTCAAATATGCTATTTTAAAATTAAAAGCAACCACGGTTTTAGTGTTAATTAGTCTTTAAATATAATCAATCACATATGAATGATTAATGAAATAATAATATACATGTTTATTTCATTATATTTTAATTAAAAATATATTTATATTTTAGTGTTAATTAGTCGTTAAATTCTATTGAAATTCTTCTTAATTAATTAATTCTTTGTATATAAAATATATAAATTCAATCAGAATTAAAATATAATATTAATTAATTAAAATTCTTGTTAATTAATTATTTATTGGTATATAAAATATACCAATCCAATCATAATTAGAATATAATTGATATTATAAATGATTAATTAGAAGTGTGTAGATGATTTAATATTTTAGTGTTTTAATGTTTGGTCTTTAAATCCTATTCTTGGTATATAATATACCAATCCAATCATAATTAGAATATAATTGATATTATACATGATTAATTAGAAGTGTATTGATGAATTAATATTTTAGTGTTTAAATTTTTGGTATTTAAATCCTATGCCCTGTTTAATAATATTGCTTCTAATTAAACCAAATGTCATGAATTACCAAGAAAAAAAATCTGCATGGTATCCCCTGTATCTAGAGCAAAACTACCTGTCAAAAACAAGTGTAAATGTATGCAACTTTATACCACAATAAATATCGATCACTAATATTAACAAGCCTAAGTTCCAGTAACAGATATGATTAAGTTGACACACCATCGTACGTTGAATAAACTTAGTAAAACAATAAAAATGCCCTAATAGCCATAAGTAAAGCCTATGTTGCATGAAGCTCATATCATCCAAGACATTCACCTGTACCAAAACTAACAAAAAAATAAACAAATTAAGTCACAATAGTTAGAGAAGCATAAAACTATCCAAATATGGAAATAAACAAAATAATAAGTACAATGAAAAATCTAAATACACAAAAGTGAATAATAACTTACACACTATATCTCACGACAAGGTCTTTCTTTGTTTTGACAAAGGATCATCAATCTATATGCCTTCCACGTGATCAGTGCGGAGAAAGAATGCATCCATATTACGATCCTCTTCAATTGTGCTCAGTGGGGGAAAACCTGATGAGAACGGCGGCACATCGTGATTATTATCAGTATCAATTTCATCACCGACATACAATTTTTTCCCTTGTAGGACAATGGACCATTTTTTGTCGATGGGATCAGAGACATAAAATACTTGTTTTGCCTGGGAAACAAGTATGAATGGTTCCCCTTTGAAACCTTCCCTATTCAAATTCACTAGCGTAAATCTCAATTCGTCAGTTCGAATGCCATTGTTGTTGTCAACCCATTGCATTTGAAAATTGGGACTTTGAATGTAACATAGTCAAGCACCCATATCTCCTTAATCACCCCATAATAAGACATATTGGCATACACTGGATTTCTATCTCTCGAACTAGACATATGTAAAGCCTCAGACACTAATGTGACCCCACTATCTTGCGTTGTGCTACTGTCATCTTGAGTCTTAGTAGCAAATGAAAATCCATTTATGTCATAGCCCGAATATGATAGCACAACGTGACTGGCCTTATAAGCTAACCACTTTAATGTCTCTGTAACAGTTTGGTCTCCAACAGCAGCACTGAACTAATTCACAAATGTTCGGTTGTGTTCATTGAGTACGTATCTACCAGTCCAACCACGATGGCTTTCTTTTTATTTCACAAATATGAGCATTCACATAAGGCTGTACTTCTTCAAAATTGCGCAAGATATATAGATGCACATTTTGTAATTCACCAATAGAGGGGGTAAACAACTTACCTGCCGATGTCCCTTTTCTTTTGTTCCGTTCATCATGGCAAGGCTTTGGTAGTCCAATAGCATTGGTATAAGACAAGTACCCAGTGCAAAACTCAATAATCTTTTCAGCTATGTACCTTTCAACAATGCTTGCATCAGGACGATTGCGATTTTTCACATAACCCTTAAAGACTTTCATATATCGCTCGAATGGATACATCCAGTGCAAATATACAGGCCCACAAATCTTTATCTCCCTAACCAAATGAACAACCAACCGCACCATAATGTCAAAAAATACAGGTGGAAAATACATCTCAATTTGGCACAAAACTACGACAATTTCATCTTGTAGCTCATCAAGTCTATCACGATCAACTACTTTGCTACATATCGCATTAAAAAAGAAACAAAGTCTAGTGATGCTGTATCTGACATGTTTTGGCAAGATAGATCGAATAGCTATAGGTAAGAACTACTGCATCAACACATGACAGTCATGGGATTCAATCCAACCAATTTTAAATCTCCTATCGAAACAAGTCGACTTACATTTGAAGAATATCCTGATGGGACCTTGATGGTCTGGAGACACTCACACAAACTCTGTTTCTCTTTCCGTGACAATGTATAACAAGAGGGGGGCAAGTACGTGCGCTGTCCTCGAATCTCAGGTGCTAAATTCGCCCTAATACCCATATCAACCAAATCAAGTCTCGCTTTATAACCATCTTTTATTTTTCCAGGTATATTCAAAATAGTACCCAACAAACTGTCACATATATTTTTTTCAATATGCATCACATCGAGACAGTGTCTAACATCTAGTGTCTCCCAATATGGAAGATAAAAAAAGATTGATTTTTTCTTCCAACAGCTTTTATCATTCTTGCGATACTTTTTTTGTTTTCCAAATTCCACATTGATATCCTTCACACGATCATGAACTGTCTTCCCACTCAAGGCAATTGGAGCACTTCTGAACTCCTGTTTCGCATTGAAAGCTCTTTTTATTCGATGATATGAATGAGAATCAGGAAGAAATCTACAATGTCCAAGATAGACCGTCTTGCTCCCATATACAAGCTGACAAGAATCTGTATTCTCCTCACATATAGGACATGCTTGGTGTCCTTTAACAGAAAATCCAGATAAATTACCATATGCAGGAAAGTCATTTATAGTACAGAATATCATGGCACGCAATGTGAATGACTCCTGACGATGTGCATCAAACATCAACTACCCTTCATCCCACAACTTCTTCAAGTCTTCAATTAGGGAGGCTAAATAAACATCTATGTCATTTTCAGGTTGGCGTGGACCTGAAATCATTAATGACATCAAAATATATATCCGCTTCATACACAAGTAAGGAGGTAGATTGTAAATAACCAATATTACTGGCCAAGAGCTATGTGTACTACTTAGACAACAATACGGATTCATCCCATCCGTACACAATCCTAATCTTAGATTTATTGCATCTCTACCGAATAAGGGGTAAACCAAATCAATCTTTTTCCACTGATAAGAATCTGCAGCATGCCTTATCATCTTGTCCTCTGGGGAAATATTTCGATTTGCATACCATGTCAAATTTTTAGCATCTCCAGAATTGGCAAACAATCGTTTGAAGCTCGGTATTATAGGGAGATACCATAACGCTTTCACCGGTGATGATTTCTTCTTCGCATCTATATAATCTTCAATGCCATCACCAATTTGCTTCTTTTTGAAACGAGAAACCTGACATTTAGGACAATACAATGAATCTTCGTATTCATTCCTATATAGTATGCAATCATTTGGGCAAACATCTATTTTCTTATACTCCATACCCATAGGACACAAGATTTTTTTAGCCTCATAAATGCGATTCGGAAGTTCATTACCTTCTGGCAGTACATCCTTCAGTAAATTCAACAGTGCTGTAAAACTAGTATCAGCCCACCCATGTGTCGCTTTCAAATTGTACAGTTTTAAATTAACTGATAATCGTGTGTACTTAATACACCCATGATATAGAGGCTTTTCGCTATCATTCAACAACGAAGCAAGAATATCAGGCTTATCGGCAAAACTACCGACCATATCCTCAACCACATCATCCAATCGATCATTTTTAATCACAACATCATCTTTTACCTCATATTCTTCTTGTTTCGATGAATTTTCACTCTCGCCGTGCCATTTCCATATTTTATAAGCAGGATCAAATCCCCTCCGATACAAATGGTCTCTTATAGTGTCAGGGTCATCGAACAACACAAAATTCTTACAATCCTTACATGGACAATAGATGTACTTGGCATTTTTATAAGCAGATTTAATAAATTTCTCCACCTCTTCTTCATACGCAGATGTTGTCCGATCACCAAATATAATATCAATACGATCCATGACTATCGCACCCTTTAAATTATACAAAAAATAATTATAATAAGTTAACCAACAAAATAAATGCATTAATTGATGCTTTCATAATATTACATCATATAAATTAATTAACAAAATCTGTTTCTAATTTTAATTAAAATAGACATTGCTAAAAATATTCACTTCCACAAATTAAATGAAAGAAAAAATTAAATCATTAATAATTAATAAATTTGTATTATGCAAATGTATCGATAAACCTAAAAAATATACACATGAACGCCTAAATAAAATAACAAAACATCATTTTAATTTCATTTATTACAAATATAAAGCATATATATTGAAATCTACAATTTTACAACTGTTTTAAAAAATGAAATGCAGATCCATATATATGTCAATGCTCTGACGAATGAGAAGAAAAATCATATAAAAGTTATCAGTTTATATATAACTAGCTAACCTCAGATGGTTGAGTTGCATGAACATAAGTTAATTTGTAGCTTTTGATTTGGCCTTCAAAAAGATTTCGTGCGCAGCTTTTGGAAAAAATTCGTAGTTCTTCGCGATAGAGATAATGCTGACTTAAGCTGGAGCAGAAGGAAAAATGTGTGGTTATGTTAAAACTTGTTATTTATACCGGTTAACCAAAAAACTGGTGTAATAGTAAAATATTTACGCCAGTTTTTCTATAACCGGTGTAAAAAATAACACAATTTACACCGGTTATAAGAAAACTGGTGTAATATATAAACTATTTACACCAATTTTAAGAAAACCAGTGTAAATATTTTACTATTCCACCGGTTTTAGAAAAACCAGTGTAAATGGTGTTGTTTTTTACACCGGTTATAACAGTAACCGGTGTAAATTGTTCTCCTTCTTGTTTAATATTACGGTAATGCTACCGCGTTTTTAGAAATTACACCGGATTATGTTTAACCGCTCTAAAAATGGAGGTTTAAAAAGGCCATTTTGTAGTAGTGCTTTCATGATCAGAATGAATTATAAACTCTTTTGGCGATAAGTAATGTTGCCAAACCTGTAATGACCTTACCAAAGCATACAACTCCTTGTCATAAGTTGCATACTTCAAAGCTGCCCCATTGAGCTTTTCACTAAAATAAGCCACGGGTCTAGATTCCTGCATTAAAACAGCACCAATACCTATCCCGGAGGCATCACAGTATATCTCAAAAGCTTTATTAAAATTGGGCAAAGCAAGAAGAGAGGCGTGAGTCAACATGTATTTCAATTTATTAAAGGCATTTTCATGCTTATATTTCCATTCAAAAGTAATGTTCTTTTTAACATGTTCATTTAAAGGTGCAGCTATAGAACTAAAGTCTTTAACAATCCTTCTATAAAAACTTGCCAAACCATGAAAACTCCTAACATCACTAGCACATGTAGGTCTCGGCCATTCCATAATAGCCTTGACTTTTGACTCATCAACAGAAATACCTTGAGAACTAACAACATAACCCAAAAAGATAATTGATTCCATGCAAAAAGAACACTTTTTGAGGTTAGCATACAATTTGTTCTCAAGCAAAATAGCAAAAACAAGTTTTAAATGTTCAACATGTTTATCAAGTGATTTGCTATAAATAAGGATGTCATCAAAATAGACCACAACAAATTTTCCAATGAAAGATCTAAAGACATGATTCATTAGCCTCATAAAAGTACTAGGTGCATTAGTTAGACCAAAAGGCATGACTAACTATTCATACAAACCATACTTTGTTTTAAAGGCTGTTTTCCATTCATCACCTTCTTTCATTCTAATTTGATAGTAGCCACTTTTTAAATCAATCTTGGTGAAATACACGAACCATATAACTCATCAATCATATCATCTAATCTAGGAATTGGATGTCTATACTTAATTGTGATTTTGTTTATGGCACAACAATCAACACACATTCTCCAGATTCATCCTTTTTAGGTACTAAAATAACAGGAACTGAACATGGACTAAGAGACTCACGAACTATACCTTTATCAAGGAGTTCATCAACTTGACGTTGAATCTCTTTTGTTTCCTCAGGGTTAGCTCTATAAGTTGGGCGATTTGGGATTTGAGCTCCTGGTATGAAATCAATTTGATGTTCAATACCTCAAATAGGTGGCAAACCTATTGGCAAGTCCTCGAGAAATGCGTCGTCATATTCCTGTAAAAGAGATAAAACAACACTAGGAAAAGAAGCAAGGTTATCACTATCAACAATAAGTACAAAATCCTTGCGGATCATTAAGTACAATGATTGCCTATCTAGTATTGCTCTCTTAATCTCACTTTTAGAAGCAAAATAACAAGATTTTGAACTATCTAACTTTCGGCTATTACAAGTTTTATCGACAATGTCACGGCCTAAACTAGATACATTCTTTTTATGCTCTTGTTCTTTCTCTTCCTTTGCTTCTTGTTTAGTCATCTCACGGAAAGCTTGTACAATCCTTGATTGGTCTTCAAATGCTTGAAACGGACTTAATGCTCTAAGATTGTATTTTCGGCCCTCATAGTCAAAAGAGTAGTAATTCTTCTTGTCATGATATGTTACATCTCTATCATATTGCCAAGGTCTTCCAATCAAAATATGACTAGCTTCCATGAGAACAACATCACACAAAATCTCATCAACATACTTTCCAATGGTGAATGAAAATTTAATTTGTTTAGTCACTTTACTTTCTGCCGAATTGTTTAACTATTAAAGTTTATACGGTTTTGGATGCTTCATGCAAGAAAACTTCAATTTCTTAACAAGTAAAGTACTTGCCACATTTGTACAACTACCACTATCAATGATCACACTACAAATCTTTCCTTGAACCATGCATCGTGTGTGAAATATATTATCTCTTTGAGACAAGTCATCATCAACTTGTGGTTGTGTATTTAAAACTCGGCGAGTGACTAAAGAATAATTACCAACCTCGTATGTTTCAAGATCTTTACTACCTTCACTTTGGTATTTCTCTTCAAGAGGTGGTATGTCGGCACATCCCTCATCACTTTCCACTTCTCCATTATCACAACAATCATTAATTTTCGAGTTGGACAGTCGGATTGATAATGGCCATAACCTTGACACTTGAAGCAACAAATATCCCTCAATCTTTCATCAGGTTTGGGCGTAGATTTTGAGGTAGAATCAGCAACTTGGAGGACTGATTTTGGAGCATTGTTCGAAGTGTTTGAGGGCTGATTTGGTGTGAAGGACTTCGATTTTGTTGGTGGTGTAAATGGAGTTGAGTTCGGCTTTTGCTCTCTTTTTCAAGGCGGTTATGGTTGTTGGAAACTACGACCCTTTCCCTTTATATGTTTCTCAATTTTGATAGCTTTGTGAACAAGTTCATTAATATCAACATAACTTTGAAGATCAACATGGTAAGCCAATTCGGAATTCATACCTCTAAAGAACCTCTCAATGGTTGAGTCGGGATCCTCTTGAACATTGGCTTTAATCATTAAAGCTTCCATCTCATGATAGTAATCTTCAACTGTTCGGCTACCTTGCACAAGAGAGTGCAATTTTCTGTTGAGCTCTCAGTTATAATGTGAGGGAACATACTTCTTTCTCATAAGCACTTTTATTTGGTTCCATGTTTTGATTGGCCTTTCACCATCTTGACGTTTAGATCGAATAACCTCATCCCACCATAAACTAGCATAATCCTTTCTTACTTTCAGAAACATCATTGCCTTCAAAGAAGTGATCTATTCAAAATAAGCCTCGGGATCTGCCTTTCCATGAAAAGTAGGGATTGTTATTTTAACAGAACCAATTGAAATTTCAGATTAGTTACCCTTCTTAGAAGAATCCGAGATCTCCTCCCCGTCATCCTCATCTTCGGATACATCCTCATCAAATTTGAGTTTCCTTGAGGTGGATCCTTTGGATGCCGACTCGAAATTATCAAGACGGAGTTGGAGCTTTTGTAACATGTTGAAAAGTACCTCATTGGCGTACTTTTGTTCGGCTTGGGTGATTGGTTTATCACCTTCCTGCATTGGTACCTACAAGATTAGTAAAGAAAAATGCAAGAATATATGTAGAAAGTCCTCACGGGTTCCTCACTTTGGGGTAGTAGGTACTCTCCACTCTTTTAAGCAGTGTTCTCTCTTGTTTATCCTAGTTAATACTCTCAAGTAATGAATGTGTTAGAACTATTGAGACTTACCAAGTTCAATGACTTATAGAACACGTCTCTATCAACAAGTTCCACAACAAAAATTACACAAGTAAAAACCAAAGAAAATTATCAAAGAATACACGTCACAAGAAGATTTAGAACACGTGTGGGTATAAATTGATTTAACTCCAGAAACTAAAGAAAACAGAAAGTAGACTCTAAGACGAAGAGAACGCAATTTGAATCACTTGATTCCAAGTTGAATTGGGCAAGATATGGCACTTTAAATATATGGTGGTTTTTAAGTAACAACTCAAGAACACTTAGTTCTTTCAAAATATAAAAATAAATAAAAGAAAAAAAGGCCAAATATATATATATATATATATATATTTGTAATTGACCGTACTCTTTTTTTTGACTTCCTTTGTTTTTTTCAATCAGTCACTTTTTTTTTTGTTCGGACACAAACCTTGGACAAACAAAAACAAATTTTAAGGTTCGGACAAGAACCTTTGACAAAACAAAATTTTAAGGTTCGGACAAGAACCTTGGACAAAACAAAAGTTTAAGGTTTAAGGTTTAAGGTTTTAAGACACAATCCTAGGATTTAAAGTTGTTTGTTTTATGTTATCCAAACAAACCTAGGATTTAAGGTTTTTGTCTTGTCTTAACCTTAAAATTTCAGAAATTTAAACCTTTAATATCTCACCAAATATTCAGAATTTAAAGATGCCACTTTAACAAAATATTCCAGATTTGTAACAAGGATCAAGAATCTAGCTCAAGAATCAAATTTCGGGAACCTTGAAATTTCAAGAAAATCAAGAAGTTCAAGAAAGTCTTCAAGAACTAATCTTTTTGACTTGAAACAAAAACTCAACGAAAACACAAGATGATATAGAGACACTAACGGAATCAACACAAAAGAAAGAATGAAAAACGGATGAGAAACAAGTAAGTTATGAAATCTTCACCGAAACCCTAGTTGGAGAACAACCCTAATTTGATGCAAAAACCCTAGCTATTTTCTTTGATGTGTAAACAGCAAGGAAAATTCAATGAATTCAGCACTATGATGAAGAACAAAACAATGCTGAATTGAGACACGAAATACAGCAGCTAGGACGCAAAGAATCAGCAAAACAAACAACACAAAAGACGCAAAACCGGTAAGCAAGATTCAGGAAGATTCGGGCAGAATTTCAACAAAGATGTTGCATGCGATTTTGAACACAATGTTGACGAAATTAAGGACTGAATCTAACATGAATTATGACAGAAAGAAGGACTCAAAACCAGTAGAAAAAAAAATGCAAAAACAGTAGCAGATTTGACGCGAAAAACAAACAAGAAAAAGCGACACAAAACAGCAAGAAACAGGTGCGGAAAAACCTGAATTTTTGAGACAACAACCTATGCTCTGATACCAATTGATGTGAATGGTCAAGGCTCAAACTCCTGGACCAAACAATCCACCACAAACTTTGGATCGTTGCTGCACAAAAACTTTCAATCAAGCAACACAAACAAATTCGGGCGGACGGAACTCACGGGGAACGAAAAGGAATGAATTGAAGCAAATCAAACCCACACGTTTAAACAAACGGATTGGCCTTAACTTTTGAAAATTCAAGAGCTAAACTTAGTCGATTTGGCTTGTTCTTGAAATCAAGAACTTGGGGAAGTCACCTAAAGGTCACGCTAAAGGTAGACTATCTACAATGAAGAACAAAATTGATCTCCAAGGCTTTGACAACACAAAGTGTTAATCACGAATTAGCAAAGCTAAAATTCTGAAAAGTCTCTCAGTTTATTTCAGGCAGAAATCACCTCAAATAAGGTACAAAAAATCGTGAAACCCTAATGGTTATCAAGTACATCTTGACTTCCAAGCTAACCAATCACAATTTAGGAAACTTTCCAAATTGGATTTGGAAACTAACAACTAACTAACTAACAAAACTAGTTTCCTAAAATAAGATGAAACGGTTTTGTCCTTTTAAGAAGCCAAAACCGATTTGACTTTCCTAAATAATTTACTTTCCTAAATCTTTTACTTGTCATTATCATGCAAGATAATTGGGCCAAGTCATTTATTAATAACCGAAATTAATTAAAGCCCAACAAAGTGTTTCGAACTTAATTAATGAACAACAAAATAAATCCTAACAATTAAAGAATGACGTGATCCAACTTTGAAGCCCAAGTACACGCCTTCTTCTTAGACTTCAATTCGGCCATGGTAATTTCTTCAAGGTGGAATTTCCTTATGTTCCAATGTAGAACTCTTAGGAACATCTTCATGGATTGTTATTGAAGAAACATGCCAAAGAACTTCATATTGAGATGGTTCGGCCTCCAAGTCTTCACAATGTGTTGATAATAAATTATGCAAGGCTTCTTTCATCCTCTTACTCCTTGATCTTGTCATTAGACCATCAAGATTCTCCTATGGTTCATGCAAGCTTTGCCTTGGTACATTGGACATGGGCGGATTGCTATCATCTATTAAGCCTAATTGACCTTGAACTCGTCTTCTTAATACTGAGATACAATACAGTCACTTTACCCTCTTTATGATGGAAAGGATCGGCAAGGCTAATACATTTCCACCATTCCACTATCCTCATACTTGGTCTACAGGAAGCATTACTAGTGTGTAATAATGAATTGGCTTACTAGTGTGTAATAATCAATTGGCTTATTACAAGAATATGTAAATTGATATCCTAAGTTAATCGCTCTTTTATGATGGAAAGAATCAAACTAGCTAAGAGACGTCAACTGAGTTTCTACCTTCCAAGAGGAAATTCAACACGGCCCATCCCAATCCCCCCTTTATTGACGAAAAGGAGAGGATTGATCCAAGTAATTCTAATATCTCTCATGCCGATGGCGTCAATTAGCTTAATTGCATTTAAATCACTAAATAATTACATTTAAGTCTATAACAAGGTAAAATAAGCATGTAACTTGGTTAAATTTGCAAGAAGGACTTGTTTCTTGGTTCCATAACATAGAATCACATAATAACACAAGAATTCATTAACCCATAACTAAACTTCAAGCGTACTAGAAATTTAACCTCTCAGAACTACTATGAGCATAACAAATATCAAATAGAGTAAGAAAATAAGCACAAAAATGCAAAGAGTAGTACTCCCATTTAAAGTTTCAAGGCAAAATATCTAAACTTTCCTTTCAAATCAACCTATTAGAGTCAAGAGTTTACATGCGTTTTCTATCAAAAATGCAAAACACCATAACACACACTAGTGAGTGTGTGTATGTGTATTGTAAGACTAAACTAAAACCATCCTACTTGTTATCTAACCACTTGTTCTACTCATTAGTTGCTAATTTTCTAGTGAAATTAGTATTTGTAGTCACTAAAATATTTTCAAGATGTCCTTATATCATTCATGGTAAGTTCCCATTATGCTCTTGACTTATTAGGAAGCTTGAAGGCTAAGAAAGTGAATTTAGCATGTTTTCAGCTTCAGAACTAGGTGGTGTTGTGACATGAGTCGTGACCCTTTATAATTCGGATACATGTTGCCATTAAGGCCGCAATATGCCAAACTTCTACACTTTTGGTATCTTTTGTGTAGCGAATTTGAAGGTATTCCGAGCATAATCAAATTTTATAGTCTTGATATGAGTTGTACCTTTTCCTCTTAACTTTCCAAATCTTCAAGAATCATTTAATTTGGAGCTTTTTTAGCTCGAGTTATAGTCATTTTGCCAAACTATATTAGTCAACATCTACCTTCCTCACCAGTTCATTTGTAACTCAATTTTAACGGAGATGCCACCTGATTTTGGAAGATCTCAAGGCATAAAAGATGCATATCATTGAAAGAGCTTTCCAAAACCTTTAAGATCTCCTTATTGTTTTAGTAGAAGAATAGATACGCTTATTTGAAGTTTAACATCTCATTTATCCAAATTGTTTTTCTTTCATTTTTTGTCCCTCGTTATGCTCTTGTGCACTTTTATTCTCTATTTTACCAACTTGAATATCTCCAAACTTCGTCACCTATAAAACACATATTAAAATATTGAAAATATCTTTAAAACAAGCAAAATCCTAAGTAAAAGTATATAAATGTGGTAGTAATTTCTGAAACTTTCACACCATCACACTTAAAACTTTTGCTCGTCCTCAAGCAGAAAAAAAGAACTAAAAATTGTATAACAATACATAACAAAACGATTGTAATGATAAGTCAATTTTATACTAACTTAGTAATGTTGTTTTCACTTGGATTTTATATGTTTTAATGCATATTATGCAGGAATGGTGTAGTAATTGGTGTGATTGTGTAAAGGATGGTGTAAACTTGTATTTGATAAAAAGGTTGGAAATTGGTAAATATGTAATGTGTGAGTTTGTATCTTAACTTTTGTTGTGCATGGCAATCTGTGTGATATTGGATGTGATTTACAAAATCTGAGTGAAGAATTGTGTGTGGATGTGTTCGGAAGAAGAAGGACTAAAGGTTTATGTAAGTGTGTATGAATGGGTTGTCTGGAGGTTCTAATGTGAGTGCATCAGTGCATATCACTTGCTGCATGCGCCACATATAACACTCGCACACACGCACATCTCCACATGAGGTCGCAGCACACATCTTGCGCAACATTCACACACTAATTTGCACACCATTGCACACTCTCTCGTATACATGCAGCACATTAGGCACACACTAGAGTGCATCGTAGCACACATGCACACCCTTCACCGCATGGCTTGTGTGCACACTCACACAAGTCGCCGCACATTTGCATGGCATCGCCGCATGGTCTCGGGCACATCGTCGCATAGGCTAGCACGCATCATCGCTCGGCAGCAACATACATACACACTCCTCGTACAACATTCGCACATCTCACCTGCATTCTTCATGTACTTTGTATAACACTTACACTCAAGCACACATACGTACCATACCAATTCATGATTTACGCACACAACTCCTCACACTTCGCAGACTTCACTTTAGCACATAAATAAATCACACACATACATGTGCACGGCGACGCATTGCCATGGAACGAAATACACTGCGACGCGTCGCTATGAAGTGAATAACACAGGGACGCGTAGTCACGACACGTCGCTATGAAGTGAATAACACAGCAACAGGTCGTCAGACCACGCGTCATCGTGGAGTGATCTTGTGCTACGACGCGTCGTGGTTAAATTGAGACAATAGGTTGAAGTTTTTTTTCTAAGTGTGGGAATTGTTCTTTGCAGGTGCAGGTTCATGGTGTCGTGGTTTTGTGTGGCTCGGAGGCGTGTTGAGAGCTACGAAGGCGTGATACGAGTGGACTTGGATTCGTCAGTTGATGGATTAGGGAGCTGACGTAGATGCCTTTGCGTGTGCTGATTTTTGCTAGTCGCGTATATCTGTGGCATTGTTTGTAAATAAGTGCTCATTTTTTATTTGCGTATTGTTTACGTTTTGAAACCTCTATAAATAGAGGAATTAGTCATTATTTTGGGGAATCAATCATTCAAGATTTTAACAGAATTTTGATTTTGCGAGCGAGAATTTTCTCTCTCTAACTTCCTCTATCTAGTATTTTCTCTCTCTTGAAATTGTTCTCTATTTTGGATTCCGATCGCACTTTGGTGCCGAATATTGCATTCCGAATCTCAATTGACGAAGCATTTGACAATTCTACATATTTTAATAGGTAAATTTGTCCAATTTGATGGGAATTAATTGTTCAATGTTGTATTGTGATGAATATGAGAGGAAAATGAAGTTTTCTAGCTAAATCGTGTGACGTCCTAGGGTTTCAACCGGTTGAATGTGCAATTATACTACAAGAAGCTCTGTAATTGACACAATCCATAAAGAATGAGATCATACTTGTGATTAATTCATGAATCTTGCTAAGTTTCATCTATTCTTGATTTTTATTGACTAATTTGTGCCTCGATTGTGGTCTGAGTTGAGGCCAGATTCATCGATAGGAGTAAAAATGTATGAAATGATAACCTTAAGTATGATAATCGAGTCTTCTCTCTTGTTTTATTTGATCATGATCTAAGATGCGGTCGCCATGCCGGTGGAAGTTCATTGAAACCTTAGAAAAAAGTGAGAAGAGACTTTCTATGGCTAATGAAGACAAACAAATTTAGGTCAGGACTCGCCATGGGAAGACCTTAGGATTTGCATGCTAGAGTAGTAAGTCTTGGGAAGTTGAGATGCTGCGGTTTCCAACCATCACTCTTAGGCCTCGCCATGGAAAAGAGTGGTGTTAGGGAGTGTAAGGTAACATTCAGTCTCCATGCTGATGGTATTTTAGGCTCCTAGGTAGCTGGATCTCCACTCTATTCTACTTGAGTGTCAATTGCATTGCGTTAGGTAGTCTATATTGCATTCATCAGATATAAAAAACCATAGGACATCTGATTAAAACTTGCTACCGCATTCCTATTGCATTTACTCGATTTGCATTTTTGTTTGCTCATTCTTGTTCCTTTTGGTGTTTATATTGACTGATTTTGTTACCTTTACTCCTCTATTCTTGTCGTTATTTTCATTGGTTCTTGAATTGCATGTTTTGTGACATAATTAGAGCAACATTCTAAGAATTCTTGAGACTGTCCCCTTCCCTATGGATCGATCCCTCTCACTACTACTATAGTAGTTTAGGGTAAAATTGGAGCATACGACTTAAGCTTGTCAATTTTTTGTGCCACTGTCGAGGAAAGCACTGTTTCATGAAATTTCTTGTGTTGTTCTGCTTTTGTTCTGTTCCTTTTGTGTACATTTGAGATTCTTGTTACTGTTGTTTTTGTTCTTTCCTATCATACTTCACTTGTGGTGTGTTGTGTATGCCCAGGTCTCTAAGGTCTTCTGGAGAACCTGAATATTCACTTGATCTTGAATTGCCAAAAACCTTGAGAATTCAACAGAAAGGGAGAAGAATGGCCAACCAAGGAATGAGACCACAAAGATTTGGTGATCACTATGTGATTAATTTTGAGAATGGTTTTGATTAACAAGATATTGATGTAGAAAGCTACCACATTCCAACTCAAATAGTATCCATGATCACTCAGGGCCAATTCTTCCAAGGTCTAGATAATGAGGATCCTAATGAGCATCTTAATTGGTTCTTAGGCCTTTGCAGTACTTTCAAGCTTCAAAGAGTGCCAAGAAGTGAAGTTCACATAATTCTATTTCCATTGTCCTTGAGAGGTAAAGAAAAGCATTGGTCAAATCCATTGGGGGTACAAATGCTATGACAACTTTTGAGGAACTTCAAAAGAAATTTTTGGCCAAGTACTTTCCTCCTACTAAATTAGAGAAGATGCGTATGGATATAATGAACTTCCAACAGCATGATTAAGAGTCATGTTGGGAAGCATGGGAGCGTTTCAACAACTTAATCCGACAATGTCCTAAACATGATTTGGGGGAAATCAGAGAACTTAACACCTTCTTTAAGGGAATCACAGCTAAATCTTCCATGATGGTTAAAGCTTGTGCTAATGGTGCATTGAAAAATAAGAGTGTTCCTAAAGTGAGGGAACTCTTTGACAAAATAGCGGAGGATGAGTATCTATTCCCTGAAACTAGGAAGGCACATGGTAGGAGGCAGAGAGTTGTCTTAGACCTTGATAAAGAGACGTCCCTAAGTGCGAAGTTTGAGGCTCTGGCTAAACAAGTGCAAACATTGAAGGCTACATAAACAAAGGCACAAGTGTTATCTTGTGGTTTTTGCAAGGGAGAGCACTATACAGATGAATGTGCTATCACAACTGAGTCACTGCAGTACATTAACAATTATAACAAGCCACAATATTCTAGAAACTATAATGGATGCAATCGATAATATGGTGGAGGCCAAGGTAGTTGGGGGAATTAAAATCAAAATGAAGGAGGCCAGTACTATCTGGGCAATGAGCAAAGAAGATCTGCACAACCACCTCCTGGTTTTGACTATCAACCTAATGCTTTAGAACAAAGAAAACCTTCCATCGAGGACATGTTCCATAAGCTTATGGAAAAGATGGATAAGAATGAACAAACATTTGGTGGTTTGGAAACAACTGTAAGACATCATGAGGCCACACTTAAGAATATTGAAATGTAATTGGGACAACTTGCCAATGTTGTGCATCATAGGCCTAGTGGTTCACTCCTAAGTGATACAATTCCACATCCAAAAGGGAAAGAAGTATATAATGCTATTACGTTGAGAAGTGGAAAGCAAGTGCATAAAACCACTAAGCCTGGAGATGATGTTTGCGAGGTTGAGGAAGAGGTCATTGTGGAACCTGAGAAAGATTGTGCCAATGAGGACATGGTACCAGAGAAGGAGAGGGTGAAAGACAGTGAGGACAAGGAGATAACCAAAACGGTCAGAGGACTTCCAAGCCCTTACAATTTTCCAGAATATGCTCCAAAGCCTCCATTCCCTGAAAGGCTGAAACCAAAGCCAAAGAGAGGGCCATGGTTTGATAGATTTCTGAATGTGGTTAAACAAGTAAATGTAAGCCTACCTCTTCTCGACTTGGTGACTGTGGTGCCTAAATACGCAAAGTTCCTCAAAAGCACAAATTCACTCTACCAGTCAATTTCATTGTGTTGGACATGGAAGAGGATCCTAAAGTGCCTCTCATTTTTGGAAGACCATTTTTGGCTACCGGTGATGCTCTGATTAGAGTACAAAGCAAGACGGTAACATTCAGAATCAATAATGAACAAGTTGTATTTGACGTAGATTATGTTATAAAACATCTTATGCATGTTGAGTCCTTTTTTGCCATTAAAGCTATAGCATGTTCTACTTTACATGGAATTAATAAGAATGTTAATCATGATTTTTCTTGTGTTGATGAATTACATGTTTGTGAAGAAGAAGTTGATGAGTTTGAGTTAGATGAGGAAGATAGAAAAATTGTATCTGAAATTGAAAATGTTGTTGAATGTTGTGTATTAGATGAGTCCATTTTTAAGATGCAAAATAAGGTTGTTGAAGTGGAAAAAGATTGTGTAATAGAAGTTACGTTGAAGAAATCATGTGTTAAAGACTTGAATGATGATGGTGATTGTGAGTTTTCAACTAATAAAGTGTGTGCACCCACTGAGGTGATGAACAAAGAAAGTTTGTGTAGGAATGAAAAGCTTATGCCTTCCATAGTGGTGCCTCTAAAGCTGAAACTCAAGCCTTTGCCTCCATATTTGAAATATGCTTTCTTAGGTGAAAATGAAACATTGCTAGTGGTGATTTCTTCTAAATTGGAGGTTTGGAAAGCGGAGAAATTGTTGGGAGTCTTGAGACAATACAAGCAAGCCATTAGGTGGACTATTCAAGATATCAAGGGAATCAGCCCAAGCATTTGTATGCACCAAATTTTGCTAGAAGAAAACTCTGTCCCTGTACGAGATAGGCAAAGAAGACTAAACCTTCAAATGATGGAAGTTGTGAATAAGGGAGTAATCAAATTGTTGGACTTTGGTATGATTTTCCCCATCTCAGACAGTGAATAGGTAAGTCCTGTGCAACGTTTGCCAAAGAAGGGAGGGGTAACTGTTGTGAAAAATGATGCAAATGAGCTTTTTGGGGCAAGAATCGTCAGTGCATGGAGAGTTTGCATGGATTACCGCAAGCTCAATAAGGCAACCAGAAAAGATCACTTCCTACTTGCCTTTTCAGAGCAATTATTGGACAAAATTACAGGCTTCCTTTTCTATTGTTTTCTGGATGGATACTCGGGCTACAATCAGATAGCAATCGATTCAAAGGACCAAGACAAAACTACTTTTACTTGTCCTTTTGGCACTTTTGCGTACAAGCGCATGCCCTTTGGCCTATGCAATACTCATGTAACTTTTCAGCATTGTAAGATGGCTATATTTCATGATATGGTGGAGTCTAACTGATATGATATGACCTAGGAACGATCCTTGATCACACGAATTTTCCACACACTTTAGACCGTTGTACACTAAATTCACGAACCAGACTCGAATTCAAACACAATGCGGAATTAAATATAAAACGAGAAGGAATGATTGAAGCAACCAAACCCCAACGTTAACACAAAAAGATTCAGCTCAACTAATGTAAATCAAAAGTTGAACCTATCAATTTGGCGTGTTCTATAAATCTGGAACGGGTAAGCTCACCTAAAGCTCCTCACTATAGGTTTCGCGGGTCTTATGAATATTCAACTAAACTTAGAAGAATAATTCACGTCTTACAACTTTTCAAGGCTGTAAATTTCTTTTAGCAAAGCTAAATTTCGTAATTCATTCATTCATTGAATTAAACGTTAAGAGAAAGGCCCTTTAAATAGGCTACAAAAAGTGTCAATGATTGGTATTTTTCCAATGTGGGATAATTGCCAATCATGTTTCCTAATCCTACTAACAAACTAACAAACTAGTTTCCTAATCTTAAAAGGAAACAAAGAAACGGTTTTGCTGAGGAAGCAAAGTGCATTTGCTTTCCAAAAACACCAACTTTCCTAAAAGATTACTTTCCTAATTATCATGCAAGATAATTGGGCCAAGTAATTAACTTAACACTTAAATAAAAATGCCACAATTAAGCCCATTAAAAATGTTAATTGGACTTAATTAAAATAAAATAAATAAATCCTAAAATTAACCCAAAATGGCGTGATCCAAAACACAATGTCCAAGCATGCCAAGTCTTGGTTTTCAATGTAGTCCATGAACTTCACGACGGTAATCTGCCAGAATCACGTCACTCAACTTTGTATACACGTTTGACGTTGATAACTTCCGAATCTCGCAAAATGTAATCATAAACGTTGTAGCTCTATCTCCTATCGTTCCAGGTCTTCTTGAATCACCAAATTCCGAGTTATATCGAAAGAGAAATGTCAAGAATACCAAATTGTGGTAGAATCTTTCAGCATTTAAAATTTGTCTTTGACACCTTGGACATGGACACGGTTCATTCTCATTAATCCCTCCCTCCTCGAAAAGGATTCGTCCTCGAATCTTGAAATTGAGTTCCTAAATCAAACACCAATATCACGAACTCATTGCAAACTCGAGCCAAATAAAATTGGGAAGATGAAAATCTCAGCCAACATGATTTTCTATTCTGCAAGATCAAACCAAATGTATGAAATAAAAGAAAATTCAACAATCTAGAACAAGACTTAAAATGATTGTCTTTCATTAAAAGAATTGATCGAGCAGAATATGTTTGCATGTGTAAATCACATAAGGCATGATTACTCTTAACAAGTTGTGCGAGATATATTTTGTTAAAATCATGAAAAACACAGCATTGGAAAGAAAATTCATAACAATTATGCAAATATAAATCATGTAATAAATGCAAATCAGAAATCCTATTACTAAATGCATCACGAAACAATATTAAAAATAACACTTCATATAAAATCACATGTAGTTTTGAGAATATGAAGACATTCAAGACAAACTTTCTAATAACATGCATGGACACATTAACGACTTTAATATGTAAAGTAAGAAAAAGACTCAAACATTTATTAATGTAATTACAAATATTATCCAAGGATCCATAAGAGTACTCATAGCAATTAAACATATATACATCCCGGATTAAATGTAAATCACAATAAATAAGTTTTAACTCTTTGCAAACATGCTAAAGTTATCAAATATGAAAATACAATTCCAAAGAATAAAAACAGAATGTAAACAATCTAATAAGTAGATGTAAACTTAATACTTTACCTTTTGGAATTTAGAAGAAATTAAGAACCTAGATAACTTACCATATAAGTGTTGAACAACCGGATTACCTCTTTGAACTTGACGGATTGGAATGTGTAACTTCACACCAAAATGTGCAAATTCACGAACCAAATAAGCAAAATAAATGTTATGCCAGAAAGTATAATCAACATAATCAACACTTTTATACTCAATGATTTGAGTAAGTTCAAAATGATAAACATTAAGATCAAAATATAGTTCATGTATTAGATAAGCAACATAGCATGTTAAGAAACTATACATAAACTCATTCAATAATAAAATAGTTGAATTTCATAATTGAAGAATTTTGTGAATCAATATGCTTACCAAAACACAAATCATTGAACTCCAATACACATGCTATAAAATTTTGAACTAAATTTTCAAAAGTATGTGAAAAACTTTGAAATTGATTTAAAACAGAATGTAAACTTTGAAAATCAATAATATTGACGTTAACAAAGTTCTTGACATATAAACTATTGAAATCAACCAAAAAGCTTACATGCTTACCTATCTTACCTTGCTTACCTTGTGGGAAACAAGCTAAGGCAGATTGGGCCCCTTCCAATTGATAATGAGTTGTTTGCAACTCCATTAGATGTTTAGGAACTCCATAAACCTGCAAAACAAAAGAACTAGGCAGCAAACAATGTAAATCGTGATCACTAGAATTCATAAGTACAAGATGTTGTTGTTTAGCTTTCTATGAACTCTCATTATCACTTTTTCTAGTACTCTTGTTTTGCTCACAGCCTATGCTAACTAAGTCACTCTTTTGACTTTCTTTTTCATCCTTTTCTTTCTTTTTCTTTTCTAACTCACTCTTTTCTTTCCTCAATTTAGCACAAGATTGCGCAATTCTTGCTTGATCCTCATAAATTTCATAAGGTGTTGAAGCTCAGAGATTAAACTTTTTACCATCCTTTATGAGTGAATAACAATTTTTAAAATCATTATAAGCACCCTTGCAATCCAACTGCCACTATTTTCCCAATAAAATATGGGTTGTTTGCATAGGAAATATATCACATAAAACTTCAGCTTTGTATTTTCCTATTGAGAAGGAACCTTGACTTGCATTGACACTCATACTTCACCACAATTATCACCCCATTGCAGCAAGTAAGGATTTGGATGTGTAGTGATTTGCATATTCAACCTTTCTACCATTAGCTCACTTGCAAAGTTAGAGCTTTTCCAACTATTAATCACTATAGCACACACTTTATCTCAGACATTGCACCTTGTATGAAACTTTTGTACACATGCTGAAGATGTGGTTTTAGACTCTTTATTTCATCAAACTTGAGTTTCCTTGAAGCAGAACCCTTAGATGCGGAATGCTTAAATTCGTATTGCATGTGTCAATTTTGATTGTCAACTTTTTGATCATGTCAAAGATCACATCATTAGTGAACTTTTGATCCACTTGGGGTTTTTCTTGGGGTGTTTTACCATCTCCCTCCATTTGTACCTGCAATTTAGTAAAAACACAAGAAATATATGGATATATATATCTCACGGGTTCTCACAATATGGTGAGTAGGTACTCTCCTCTCTAGTGTATAGGTTTTCCTTGTGTATACCCTAACCTCTCAACAATGTCTCTCTCAAACTAATTGAGACTTACAGTTCTGTAATATGTAGAACAAGTCTCAACCGACTAGTTCACACAATTTAATTCACACAAGTAAAGCCAAAGAAGTTTGAAAAGAAAACACGTCACAAGAGTATTTTAAAAATCACATATGGGGTATAACTTGATCAACTTCAGAAAACTACGAAAATAGAAACCAGAGCAAAAAAGAAGAAGATTGGTTTTTGAATCACTCAATTCCGAGTTAAGATGAGCAAGATATGGCACTTTTAATATTGGTGATTTTCAAAGAGTAAACAAGAACTTAGTTCTTTTCTTGGGCTGTAATTATTATTTTTTGTTGTAAATATATGGTCCTAAATATTGTTTTTTTTTAATTGGGCCTTCTTTTTTTTTTTTATACTTGGCCTCTTTTTTTTTTTTTTTGTTCAGACACAAACCTTGTACAATTCAAAATTTTAAGGTTTTAAGACAAGATCCTAGGATGTTAAGGTTGTTGTCTTGTCTTTAAGGTTGTCTTAACCTTATTTTCCTCAAATATTCAGCCAACAAGAATTATAAATATTTCACCAAATATAATGAATTTCAAGATGCCACTTTAACAAGATATCCAAGATTCAAGGTAAGGATCAAGAATCAAGCTTAAGAATCAAATTTTAGCTCTTTCAGAATTTCAAGAAATTCAAGATTTTCAAGAAAGTGTGCAAGAACTCGTCTTTTTGACTTGTGGTAAAAGTTTGATCAAATCACACTTTAATAAGAATAGAATGATGGAACTAACACAAAATAAAGATCAAGAATTGGATAAGAAACAAAGAAGTTATGAAATTTCTATCGAAACCCTGGTTTTGACAAACCCTAGTTTTGACAACCCTAATTGTTTGGACGTGTAAACAGCAATGAAAACTCAAGAATTCCACACTATGATGATAAACAAAACAATGCAGAATAGACACGAAAAAAACAGCAGTAAAACGCTAAAGAAACAGCTCAAGATCGACACAACAAAATGCAAAACTCGCTTACAGGACTAGTATTATTTTGGGCAGAATTTAGCACGAATTTTGCATGCGATTTTTGGGCAGAATATTAACGAATTTAAGACTGAATTAAGATACAAATTTACTGCAGTATATTGATTCAAGAACAGCAGTAAAAAGACGCATAAACAGTAGCACAAAAAAATGAGAAAAACAGCAAGCGAAAACAATGACGATTTGGACAAAATTCAGCAAGAATTTTCATGCGATTTTGGGCTGAATAAAAACGAATTGAAAAACAGAATTTATCACGATCTAAGACAACAATAAAGACTCTAAAACTGCAGCTGAATGATGCAAGAATATAGCAGATTTATTGACGCAAAACAGCAGCAAAGACGCGAACAAAAACAGCAAGGAAAAAAGCACCAAAAGGACAAAATCGAGAAGAAAGAGTAAGACTCAAAAACAAAATTAAAAACCTGAATTTGAGAGACAACCTTTGCTAATATACCAATTGATGCGATATGACCTAGGAAAGATCCTTGATCACACGAATTTTCCACATATTTTACACCGTTGTACACCAAATTCACGAACAAGACTCGAATTCAAACACAATGCGGAATTAAATATAGAACGAGAAGGAATGATTGAAGCAACCAAAACCCAACGTTAACACAAAAAGATTCAGCTCAACTAATGTAAATCAAAAGTTAAACCTATCAGTTTGGCGTGTTCTATAAATCTAGAACGGGTAAGCTCACCTAAAACTCCTTACTATAGGTTTCACGAGTCTTACGAATATTCAACTAAACTTAGAAAAAATAATTCACGTCTTACAACTTTTCCAGGCTGTAAATTTCTTTTAGCAAAGCTAAATTTTGTAATTCATTCATTCATTGAATTAAACGTTAAGAGAAAGGCCCTCTAAATTGGCTACAAAAAGTGTCAATGATTGGTATTTTTCCAATGTGGGATAATTGCCAATCATATTTCCTAATCCTACTAACAAACTAACAAACTAGTTTCCTAATCCTAAAAGGAAACAAAGAAACGATTTTGGTGAGGAAACAAAGTGCAAATTTGCTTTCCAAAAATACCAACTTTCCCAAAAGATTACTTTCCTAATTATCATGCAAGATAATTGGGCCAAGTAATTAACTTAACACTTAAATAAAAACGCCACAATTAAGCCCATTAAAAATGTTAATTGGACTTAATTAAAATAACATAAATAAATCTTAAGATTAACCCAAAATGGCGTGATCCAAAACAAAAAGTCCAAGCACGCAAAGTATTGGTTTTCAATGTTGTCCATCAACTTCGCGACGGTAATCTGCCAGAATCACGTCACTCAATTTTGTATGCGCGTTTGATTATGATAACTTCTGAATCTCGCACAATGTAATACATAAACGTTGTAGCTCTATGTCGTATCGTTCCAGAGCTTCTTGAATCACCAAATTCCGAGTTATATCAAAAAAGATATGTCAAGAATACTAAACTGTGGCTGAATCTTTCAGCATTTAAAATTTGTCTTTGACACCTTGGACATGGAGACGGTTCATTCTCATCACTATCATTGAGATCTTCATGGACAACTTCTCTGTATTCGGCATGACATTTGATGGTTGTTTAGAGAATTTGTCCAATGTGTTGTAGAGATGTGAGGAGACACATCTGGTGCTCAATTGGGAAAAGTGCCAATTTATGGTGCAAGAGGGGATAGTCATGGGGCACAAGATTTCTAGCAAGAGAATTGAAGTCGATAGAGAAAATATTGATGTAATTCCAAAACTTCCTCCTCTAACCAATATGAAAGGAATTAGGATTTCTCTAAGATTGCGAGACCCCTATGCAGTTTGTTGGAGAATGATGTGAAGTTTAATTTTAGTGAGGAATGCTTTGAAGCTTTTGAGACCTTGAAGAATAGGCTTGTAGAGGCATCAATTATAGTCACACCCGAATGGGGGGAACCATTAGAAATAATGTGTGATACAAGTGACTACGCATTGGGTGCTATTTTGGGGCAAAGGAAGGACAAGGTCTTCCATACAATATACTATACGAGCAAACTAATGAATGAAGCACAGTTGAATTACACAACTACTGAGAAAGAAATGCTGGCGGTTGTGTTTGCATTTGATAAGTCTCGTGCCTATTTGCTGGGATCAAAAGTTATTGTGCACACGGACTATGCTGCTTTGAAATATTTGCTAGCTAAGAAGGAGGCTAAGCCCAGGCTCATTCGATGCTGCTCCAGGAATTTGATGTTGAAATACGTGATCGTAAAGGCTCATAGAATGTAGTAGCCAACCACATCTAGGTTGGAATCAGAAGCCCAAGATGAGCCTAAAATTTTGATTAAAGAACATTTCCCAGATGAGCAAATCTTCAAAAGAGATAAAGAATGCTTTCCATGGTATGCAGAGATAGCTAATTTTGTGGTGGCAGGGCAAGTGTCTTCTTACTACTCACATGAGTAGAGGAAAGATTGAGGAGTGATGCAAAATACTTCTTTTGGGAAGACAATGCTTGTATAAGGTTTATAGTTACCAGGTCATACGGAAGTGTGTGGAAGAAGAAGAGAGAGATGAAATCTTGAGAGCTTGCCATGAAGGTCCTTGTGGAGGACATTTTGGTGCTACAAGAACTGGTTTCAAAGTTTTGCAATCTGGATTCTATTGGCCACATATCTTCTTGGATACACGAATTTGGATTGGTCAATGCAACAGATGCCAGAGAAGTAGAAAGGTTTCTTCACGAAATGAAATGCCTCTAAACAACATCTTGGAGGTGGAACTATTTGATGTCTGGGGAATTGATTTCATGGGACATTTTCCAAAATCATGTGGAATGGAGTATATCTTGGTTGTAGTAGAATACGTTTCAAAATGGGTTGAGACTAAAGCACTCCCACACAATGATGCCAGGAGTGTAGCTGCATTCCTTAAGAAACATATATTCAACAGATTTGGAACTCCAAGGGCGATAATCAGTGATGGAGGGTCTCACTTCTGTAACAAAATCTTTGCATCCCTCTTAGCTAATTATGGGGTAAAGCACAAGTTTTCGACTGCATACCATCCCCAGATAAGTGGCCAGACTGAGATATCTAATAGAGAAATCAAACGAGTCTTAGAGAAGGTTGTCAATGCAAGTAAGAATGACTGGGCTCTGAAGTTGGATTATGCTCTTTGGGCATATAGAATGGCTTATGAGACTCCCATTGGTGCTTCACCTTTCAGACTAGTGTATGGCAAAGAATGTCACTTGCCAGTGGAGCTGGAGCACAGAGCATACTGGGCGATTCAGAAACTCAATTTGGATCTCAATAGGGCACAGTCTAAATGAATGATGGAGTTGAATGAATTGGATGAATTCAGGTTTCATTCTTATATGAAAGCAGGGATGTATAAAGAAAGGATAAAGAAACTCCATGATGCCAAAATTCAATCGAGGAGTTTTGCACCAGGACAGTTGGTCTTGTTATATAATTTTAAGCTGAGGCTTTTTCTAGGGAAATTGAGATCACACTTGACTGGTCCTTTTCGCGTTATTAAGGTTATGCCTTATGGAGTAGTGCATATCCAGAATGAGAAGAGTGGCAATATATGGCAAGTGAATAGTCATAGGCTTAAACCATATGCAATACATAAGGATCAAAATGTGCCAAAATGATCCCAAGCTTCACAAGAGTTGTTCTAGGATGATCCTCTAATCTCGCAGTAAAAAGAAACACAGTCGGGCTATCGACTCTAAAACAAGCGCTCTAGGGAGACAACCCAAGCATTTCTTTCTTTACTTACATATGTTTGTGAATTACTATTCTTCTTATAATTGTAGGTTCTTAGTATTGATTTCGTTTTAGTATGACATTTGAGTTAATGTGTTTAGTGTTAGTCTAAATGGATATGTCATTGTTGATTTGTGCAGGGTGCTTGTGTATAACCGAGAATAGATGGAAGTCAATCAATGCAATGGTATGGGTTGGTAAGATACACACATGGAACAATTACTTTTGTTTTGACTATACTTCTCAGCAAAGATGTTAAACAATGGAAAGTTGAAGTCATTGGGAAATGGCGTAAAGAAGAAAGAATCAAAAGCTAAAATATGAACTAAAAGCTAAAAATGAAATAGTGAATTGGAGAAAATTTTGTGGGAGCATTGAAAGACATAAAGCTGAAGGTTTATTTTGATTCTTTAGGCCATGTGAGTTCATTATGTCGATTGGCTGGGGAAAGGTAGGATAGTTCACATAATTGAATGAACATGGCCCACATTTGTCTTGATATTCATGTACTTTTGTGTTGGTTGGATACAATAATGCATTGCTTTGACCGATTGAATATTGCACTTAAATTTTGGTTCTATAAATAACCAACACCGTTGTTCACATTTCAAGTCAATCACAAGGTGAGATACACAAGATTGGAAGTTGCCCAAGGAGACATTCTTCAGCTTCAACTTTCTCTTCTCTTCAAAGCATTTTCTTTGTTTCCCAAGTAAAGGTATGTTTAGTTTCATTCATCTTAGCTTCTTCGGATTCATTACAAGTTTCAATGAGAAGTTGGTGAGTCATAAGCATGTTCAAGACTTTGTGTAAGGTTTCAAAGAAAGGATGTTTAATGGGATAATGCTTTAATTGGTTGTTATGAAAGTTAAACACATGGTAAGTGTGGGGGAAGGGATAAAGTTACTCAAAAAGTTTGTTTCAGCTTTGACAAGTTTCTGTAAATCTCACATAACTTGAGCATATATTATCCACATTGGATGATTCTAGTTGGGGTATTTCGCTAAGGTGATGGGCTACAATTTTTATGTTTTACACTTTTGCTAGTTATGGACGGAACATTGTCATTTTAATTAAGGAATGGTGCTTTTATGCTGAAATTAGTAGTGAGATGATTGCTGAATTTGCCCAGTTTGACACCCTGGCGGTATTTTGGCCATATATTGTTCATTCTAGCTCCAAATTAGGTGATTCTGGTCCTTATATTTAGCTACGATCTTGCTCTACAACTTTGAGTTTATAAGTTTTGGCTAATTCTTCCATCCTTAGCATGTTATTCCCGATGTTTAGTTGATGTTGAAAGCTGGAAACTTTTATGGGTGTCTGTCTATCCCTGCCACTCCTTGGTATTATGAGCACAATTTGATCAATTGTTTTCCAAATGAGGTGATTCAACTTGTTACCTGCAGCTTACACGTAGGACTACAACTTTTGTATTGACAAGATTGTTTAATTCTATTTGTTTTGAGCTCCGAATTCAGTGCAAAGTTCATGAGCGTGCTGAAATATCACTATGGGTAGAGTGTTTATTTTTGTACGTATTATGGTCTTTGGATAGCAATTGGGAAATATTTCATCATTTGTGTGTTTTGTCAAGATGGATGTTGCATATGAAGTATAGTCAATTGCGATGTTAGGAATTTTGTTTTCATTTGTGTTTTAGTTTTCTGGTGAAGGCATGTCATGCGGGTAGTGGTTGTTGTGTTTATTTTTGAATTTGTGCTTTTAAGTGTAGTTCATGCCCATTTGTCGTAGCACTTACTTATGGGTTTATCTTTTATTCAGGTTTCGGCTACTCATGGCTCTGAAGAAAGGTGAAAGTTCAAAGAAAGGTAAAGCCAAGGGCAAGGCTCAAGTGTCCATAGATTCTGATTCAGAATACTTTCCAAAGGATTCGTCAATCTTTGAAGATCCTCCTGCAGTCACTTTGCAAGCTCGAACACCAAAAAAAGCGAAAGGGCGTGTCAACACCGTCGCTATTCGTTAATGCTGCGGCCCAGAAGATATGGGAAGAAGGCTTAGCTATTAAGAAGTTGCATTTGGAGTGAGCTTTTAGTGTTGATAAGGGGCCGTTCAAGAAGTTGATGCATTTCCATAAATTTGATGAGAAGTTGGTACTAGCGCCCGAGTTTTGCAATGTCAGTCTTGCTCTTGAGCATTATGCAAACGCAAAATTTCCAAACAAGAAAGGGGCTGTTCATGTTCGAGGAACATGGGTTGACATTACGAGTGAAATTATCAATGAGCACTTAGGCACTCCTAGTTTCGCAACGGATCCTTTTCAGTGTCCAGATGATGAGGCTGCCGACAACAATTTGCTGGAGGAGCTTGCACATCCAGGAGTTGAGTGGGTTGTAAACCGACGCGGCGAGCATAATATATATGTCATCAGTTTCTGCACTGCGCGATGTCAAACTATGGCTGATGTTCGTTCTATCAAGGCTTATGCCAAGTTCACAGATGTCAGAGGTTTCGCACAAACGTCTTTATTTGATTTCGGCGATTAAGGGACGCAGGTCCATCGATGTTGGCCGAATTATAGTCAATGATATCCGAGTGGGTATTGAGGAGAAGTTTGCATCCATTTATTTTCCTGTTCTCATTGAGAAATTGTGCAAGGCCCAAGGAGTGAATGATGAGTTGGGGGTGACTGGCGAAAAACTAGGGGTCCTATTGCTACACCGTTGTATCTGAAATATCTGCAACACGACAGAGAATTTCTCAGAGCACAAGCAGCTGAGACTGGAGTGTCTCGCAGCAATGAGTTTGAACACAGTATATGTTGCAAATCAAGAACAGCAGCCTTATGACTTTAGTTCTTTTCAAGGTGTACTTCAGGAGTTTCAACAATCTGTTGATCATCGCTTCTAAAGTTTGGATGAAAGGCTTCAAGGGATGCATGAGCAAATGAATGATATGCATCAAGACTGGACTTCACATGCTTCTAACATGACAACTAAGTTGGACGACATTTCTTCAATCGCCCAACAACAATTTGAGGTGCTTTATCATCGGCAGCTAATGATGCAATTGGAGTTGGATAAGTGCAATAAAATGGCTGTGTATTATCATTCCCCTCTAGGGCCACCAAAACCGTTTCCATCTCTGGCGCAATTGGCAGGATACAGAATCCCAAACTTATCTATGAATGAAACTGGAGGGGTGCAAGAACTTCCTCCAGGGGTCTCTACTAAGTCTTTCCTTCAACCATTGCCAATGTTTGGCCGTATTCCACCAATGCCTCCTACTCCTACTTTTCATGTGGATTCGGACTTCATGCCAGCAATGAGGATACCAATGTTTGATTCAGGACAACCACTCCAAGGGCCGATTCATGGACCATTCCATTGGGTAGCAGCTCCATTCAGCGGATCTTAATTTTCTACTACGGCATCATTCTCATCACCATCTTCATCTGCGCCTTCATCCTCTTAGGGAGCCCCTCCTTCTTAATTTTTTCATTGAGGACAATATGTGTTTCAAGTGTGGGGGGTTGGTTTTAGATGGTTGAAATGATGCCGTAATTGTGTTTATTATGCTCAAGTTACTTTGGGGTGATTGGAAAATGGGGGTGTTGTCCTAATTGTTTCTGTTGGCTATGATGTTGTGAAATTGGTATACTGTGATTGTTCTTTGCTATGAGGGATGCCATGATTATGTTGCTATTCTGATAAAGTTGATCTGGTGGGGTGCTAGGTTGTGGGGATGCTATTGTTTAGTATAATGTGGAGTTCTGGTTTTTGAAGTTTTCTTGTTGTTTTGAAGTGTTCTGGAAGCATGAGGTTGTGTTGTGTTGTGATGCTTATTTTATGTATCGAAGTTTTGTTTTTTTGAAGTTTTTGCGAGAATCTGAAAGTATGCTGTGATATGATAAAGCTTGGCAGTTTGAAGTTTTTAAGTGCTGTTGTTTGTCTTCTAAGAGTGTGAGTGTGATGAAATAAAATGAATGTAGTGTGAGACCTGAGATGAAAAGAAGTGTAGTGGTAGTGTGAGTAGTGTGCTGTAATTAAATGAGTAGAGTGAAGGATCACTTTCCATTTGGACCTTGTTCTCTTGTAACTATGTTTAAGCTCTAGTTTCATCAATTTCTCTTTTATGATAATGCATGTGATATTTTTTTTCCATTTTTGGTTCCGAATTTGAAAGAAATACCATATTTTGTTGGCCAAGGCATAATGTTAAAGTAAGATAAATATGCCATGCAAAACCAGTCCTTGACATAGGAGGTAATCTGGTTTAAGTGTTCTTTTAGTTATGCATTTCCTTGGTTTTTTTGGTGTTCATGCATGTATAGTCCCTTAAAGACACACAAGAACTATTGGTTACACAAGAAAGGATTTGGTGGAAAAAGCCTTTGGCAACTGGGAATGAAAAGCCATAAGACCCTAGCATACATATTTGGGAAAAAACAGCCATAAAACCCAGGCGAAAGTGGAAAAAAGAGCCACAAAACCCAGGAAAATCATACACCAATGTGTGTGGCCAAAGAAAGCACCAGAGTGCAATTTGAATGATCTAATAGAAGCACCAATGTGCGCCTAGGTTACCAATGATCTTGTGTGCTATTTATTCTCGTGTGTGGATAAAGAGATTGTTATGCAATGAATTGTGAAATAGAATACAAAGGGTGATGCGTAATGGAAGAGCACTGAGCCAGCATTCCTCAGCACACACTTGCACGCATAACATTTTGGTCTTTATTCATTATGCCTTGGTTGATAACTTGTGCTGAAATCTAAGAATTTGGAATCGGGAAACTTCTAAGAGTTTTAGTGTGCAAAATGTTTTGATGAACTTAGAGAATGATTTAGTGGACAAGGGTGACAGAGCTAATCGCGTACTCTTTAATTTAACCCTAGAACTACTGTAGAAGTGGAAGTAGGGATCGTATCCTCAGGGAAGGTATTGGTTACCAAAATATTAATGAAATGTTCCAGAAAATTCACAAGTATAGTTTCACAAGTTTTTGAGGACAATAGAAGCACTCAAGAACAATTGAAGACTGAAATATTAAACTAAAAGTAACACAGAAATGAGATATCAACTGTAAGGAAAATGTCCTAGGGTTTCTTTCCGAATGATCATGTAAATTAACTACGTAAGTACAATACAATTGACTCAAATGACAAACGAGAGGGGATCAAACTGCCTGAGAACCTAGATTATGACTGGCATGGCGACCGCATCATTCTCTATGTTCTCTGACTCCACAATTTCCCTTGGCGAGGCCTAGAGTAAAGAATTAATCCCGCAGAATCCCAACCTTCGGAGTTTCACTACTATTGTATGTAAAATTTAGGTTTTCCTATGGCGAGGCCGAACCTAATTCTAGTCGTCTTCACAAAACTCCAAAGATCTCCTCTCACTCAGTTCTAAACTATCATCAAACCTCCACCGGCATGTCGACCGCATTTTGATTCATGATCTAGCAAATCAAGTGGAAGACTCATTTTAATACTGTATGTTCTCAATTCAAGCATTATAACTCCTATTGTAGAATTAAACTCCGACCTAACATGGCGATTACAATCGAAGGGTGATTCAGACGACAAAAGCTCAAATAATTGAATTTTAACTAGATTTAAACAATCTTTATCACTATGAATTCATTCTTAATGAATTAATACAATTGCAAGGCAATACGTAGTCTAATTACACTACATCCGGATCGATACCCTAGAACATAGCAAATTTAGCCACAGAGTTCCACTTTCAGTTCACGATCTTCAAAATTCAACAAATAGCAAATCATATTCATCAATTAGGAAGAATTTACTAATTACTCTGCTTCAATTGCTTCTAGTTCAAAAAGAATCTGTAAAAGCTTCCTTGATTGAGAATAGAATTACAATTATCGGTTCCAATTCTCGATCGTAAATGAAAATGGAGATCAAATTTGTAGAGAGAGAAAGTAGAGTGAGAAAACTCAAACGAGAGAAAATTCCCGCTCTAAAAAATCAAAAGTCGGTTATGAATCTGGAATATTCTAAAGTTGATAATAATCCCCCTACAAAAGTAAACTAATCCTCTATATATAGAGGTTACAAGAATCGTAAACATTACGCAAACGTAAAATAGCTATAGTGTTATAAGAATACCCTCAAAAGAATAACCACAAATCAGCTTGAGAAATAAAATTCCAAAGTTGAGTAGTAATTCAGCAATCTCGCGCTTTTAGGTTTCTAGAATTGCGCCTTCAGATCAGCCTCCGCGTCTTCAAGCCAGCAGCATCTGCTCCTTCAGCTCCCTGGAATTCTGAGTGAAAGAACCAGCTCGCTTCACGCCTTTGAGCCCGGGAATCTCACACTTTCAGTAACCTCTTTACGCCTTCAAGCCCTGAGCCTACGCGCCTTCAGCAAATTCCAGCGCATTCAAGCCCCCGCTATCCAAGCCTTTGGCGATCCTGCACACACGAAACCAACACATCTCAACACTTTGCCAGAATTTTGGCAAAGTATAAAATTGAAGGGCGAGGTCTCGCGGCAAGACCTCGCCGCTTCGTGTGATTGTATGGCGAGACCTCGCCGCGAGGTCTCGCCGTGTATGCTTTTATTGACGAGGTCTCGTGGCTAGACCTCGCCGTGCAAGTGTGCTAGTGGCGAGACCTCGTGGCGAGGTCTCGCCATTTACGTGCGAGTGAGTGAGATTTGTGTGAATAAAAATGTGTCAAGTGTTGTGAGTAATGTGAATGAAAATGTTGTGAGTAGTGTGAAATGAAAGTGCGAGATGAGAGTGAATTGATGAAGTTTGTGAAATTTTGTGTATATGAGTGAGTAATTAAAAAGTGTGAGTGAAGAGTTATGCAAATGAAAATGACATACTGTGAATGTTGCAACATTTGAGTGAACAAATAATGTCTTGTGTATTTGGACTGAAATGAACATGTTGTGAAGTTAGTGAATTGTGAGTTGTGAGTGAATGTGTAAGAATGTGGAAATTTTGGTGAACTTGAGTGTGATAATGTGTAGTGTAGATGTGGGTGAGTTTTAGCAATTTAAAATGCAAATCTTGAATTGGAAAGTTTGTGAGTTGTGTGCTGAATGTGTGTAGATAACATACGAAAAATCATTAGTGGATTGCAAATGTATATGTTGTGCATATGTTTTTTAGTGTAAAATTTATGCTCAGGAATTGAAATGAAATGCAAAAGGAATGTTGTGTGCAAATGTGTGAGAGGTGAAATGAGTGATATGCATATGTGTGTGTATGCAGCGAGGTCACCTCGCCGCATGTGAGTGTGCATAGTAGTGTGCGAGAGTGTGTGCGAAGTGAGCGAGTGAGTATGTGTTTGTGTGCTGTGAGCTTGTGCGCGATGTGTGCGAGTGAGGATGTGCTTGTGTGCAGTGAGCTTGTGCGATGTGTGCGAGTGAGGATGTGCTTGGGTGTGGTGAGCTTGTGCGATGTGTGCGAGTGAGGATGTGCGTAGTGTATGCGGCGAGGTGACCTCGCCGTATGAGTGTGGTGCAGTGATAGTGCGAGTGTGTGCGAGAGTGTAGCGAGGGTGAATGTGATTGTGGTGCGTGGGTTGTTACGGCGAGGTCACCTCGCCGCAACTTGTGTGCGAGTGTAGTGAGGTGAGTGTGTGAGTCCTAATGCTAATGTGCGAGGGTGTTGTGCTGTGAGTGCATGCGAGTGTTGTGAGTGCTAGTGCTAGTGTAGTGCAATAAACCAAATGAAAGAAATTCTAAAATGGCAGTGTGTTCATTTAATTCAAATGCTCTACTTCCATGCCAAATAAATGTACCTTAGCCCGAAATTGGACTTTCTGGTAAACATGAAAGTTCTAGATTTATCTCTTAGCTTTCCATAGGATCCAGAATCACCTAAATCGGGTATTTGTAGCTCAAGATATTGTCAAATTACCAAACTATGGCATGAAGAAGAAACCCTAAAACCCTAATCCGAGCACACAAACCAAGCTCCTATTTCTTATGTATGCAAACAGAATTCAAAGAAAGTTAGAACATAACAATTGAAGTACAAGCAAATATCTTTCCATAGCTACCAAAATCACATCATTCGGATTAGAATTGAAAGAATTATGAACAAAACAAATTGCAAACCCAAATCTGCCAAAACCCTAATTTGGTCGAGAATTCATTCTGAGTTCCTTCATTTTTTTCCTTCTGACACTTTTCACTACATTTACCCTCATTTTCACTCTTTTTGCACCATTTCATAATTAGCAATCAGTACATCACCTATATGCACAAAACAACACAATTCACCACACATTTGCATCAAACACAAGACAAAAGCCAAGAGATTTAGCATAAAATAGTTGGTATAAAACCAACTCATCAAATTCCCCCACACTTGAGCCTTTGCTTGTCCTCAAGCAAACTCACACTCACAACCACTTAGCACTAAACTCTGCTCCTCTGTCGACTCGTTCTCATTTGAGTTCATCAAAACAAATTTTTCATGCAATATCAAAAACTCTTAACATATCCTCAATTCCAACCTATCAACTTTCAGCACAAATTATCAACCAAGGCACGCTGAATAAAGACCAAAATGTCATGCGTGCAAGTGTGTGCTGAGGAACATGAACTTCATCGATTCCCTTGCTATACACTATCTAGCTCGTCTCATACCCATTCAATACATGCCAATCTCTTTGTCCACTCTTATGAACATGCAATCACAAGATCAATCTTACCTATGCGTACATTGGTACTCTATGGGACATTGCCCTTATTCTGCACATTGGTGCACATTTGTTTCACACATTGGTGACTAACAATAATGCCTGGGTTTTATGGCTTTTTTCTCCAAATTTGAATGCCAGGTTCTTATGGCTTTTTCCTTCCCAGTTGCCAATATGGCTTTTTCTCCCATATCATTTCTTGTGCATGCACATGTTCATAAGAATCCCAAATTGACTAAACATGCACGAATTCTGGAGACACCAGATAAATGCATAACAAAAAGAATAGAATCCACGCACATTACCTCCTGTGTAATTTGAATTGTTTTTTGCATGGCATATCTATCTTACATTAACATGATGCCTTGATTAACAAAATGTACCAATTTCATCAAGATTGGAATTAAAGACATCAAAACAACTTTCACATGCAAAATATGAAAATAACACTTGATGGACCACAAATTCAAACAAGACTTCAAAAGAGCCAAAGTTTAGTACAAAGTATCCTAACCTTACAAAAAAAACATACAACGACTTACACTCAACACTACACTTTCAACATTCACTTAGTACAATCACTACCCTATACTAAAACAACTACACTATTTATTCAAACTCAACTTAATTTTCTACTAAAAGATAACATCACACATAATTCTTCAAACACTTCACTTCACAGAACCAACCCAAACAAGATCATCTACTCTTCAGCAAAAGTTCCACATTTCAACTTCTTAGATACACATCAACAAAACCAGAAACACAAACCACTTCAAGGCTTCACTCGATCATGCTTCAAAAGCAAGACATACCATCTTCACAATATTTCTCAAAAATTTCTTCAACAGCAAACTTCATACTTCAACAAATCAACATACTTCAAGACACGTCCAAGCCACTTCTCAGAAGATTATCAAAACTCCCAGCATCCCAAAAAAAAAATTGAACCCCCTCAAAGCATCAAAACATCAATCAAAGCATTAAACAATCAAAACAATATCAACATCAAGCCAGCCATCAACAACACATCAAATCTTCCCCCCACATTTGAAATAAACATTGTCCCCAATGTAAAGGTTTAAGAAGTAGGGGGAACACCCTGAGAGGATGATGATGGAGCCGAAGAAGAAGGAGATCCAAATGCAGCTGCTGACGAGAAAGATTGCCCACCCAAAGATGCTGTAGCAAATGCAGGAACACCAAAAGACTGAGGTACATAATGGAAAGGGCCATGGACAGGGCCTTCGAGAGGTTGGCCAGATGCAATTAATGGAAACCGTGTTGCTGGCTTGAATTCAGAATTCGGGAGAATTTTCGGAGTTGGAGGCATAGAAGGGATTCTTCCAAATGTAGGCAGTCGTGGGAGAGAAGGCATTGCCGGCACCCCTGCTGGAAGCTCGTGAATAGTACCACTAACCACATCCATTGATAGATTCGGAATCCGATAACCAGATAATTGTGCGGATGTTGGTGTTGGTTTTGGGGGACCAGCATCACTGTGGTAGTAGACCGCCATCTTGTTGCACTTGTTCAATGCCAGTTGCATCATCATTTGCCGATGGTAGAGTACCTCAAATTGCTGCTGAGCCACTGACGACAAATCATCAAATTTATGATCCATGTGTGCAGCATGTGAAGTCAGCTCTTGATGCATATTGTCCATGCCTTGATGCATCCTTTCCCACCTTTCCTCCATGTTTGAAAAACGCCTATCAACAGATTGTTGGAAGTCCTGGAACTGATTTTTCACAGAGTGTTGAAATTCTTGAATTGTTCCTTGTAGAGCACTAAAATCATACACCATTGTTTCTTCCTCTGCCTCAGAAGCTGAAGGGCCAGTTTTACTCTTTTACTTCTTTGTTATAGTTTTCTTAGCCTTTTCTCAACTACTTTTCCATTGCCTGATAATTGATGTACAGAGGTGTTCCAATAGGCCCTGGATTCCTTCTCCAATCTCCAGCCACAGTGTCCACTCCCTGAGCCATACAGAGTTCCTCAAGCAAGACCGGAAAATACAAAGCAGCACTGTCCATTGCAATCCCAGATTGAATAATAGAATAAATCTTTTTCCCCACATCAATTGGCTTCCTTCCTCGAATAGCTGAAATCAAATGCAATCTACTTCGAAGCACCTCGGTGGATTGGGAGCTGGGCATCAGCCGAGACAATACAAATATAAGCCATATCTTGACATCACTCCTCAGCCACTCCCCTCGTATATGCTTACGCTCCCCACTTGCATTCATCTCCCATTTTGCTGCTGGCAGGGCAAGTTCTGTTGATAATGCAAAATCATATTCATCGTCGTTCTCTGAAATTGGCAAGGGATCATGAGAAAAACTGGGTGTTCCCAGATGACTGTTGATTATCTCACTCGAAATATGCACCCATTTCCCTCGAACATAAAATGCACCATCTTTATTTGGAAATTTGGCATTAGCATAAAACTCCCGTGCTAAACTTGCATTGCATAACCCCGGAGCACTGGTCAGCTTCTTGTCAAAACAATGGAAAGCTATCAATTCTTCGAAAGAACCACCTTCAACTGCGAATGCCCATTCTAAATGCAACTTTTTCATTCCTATCCCTTGCTCCCATCTTTGCTGAGCGTTTTCATTGAGGAATATTGATGGTTCTTGACTCGATGCTCCTTTACTCTTCTTTGGAGGTGTGGCTTGCACTGTGTACTCGGGTGGATCTTCAAAGATTGGCAAGTCCTCATCAGGACAATAATCTGAATCTGAATCAACCACTGGTGTTTTTTTAGCCTTTCCTTTCCCTCTTCGTGAAGTTGAAGCTTAGTTAGGAGTAGAGTCATTCTTTGGGGCCATTCTTTGAAGTTCAATTGCAACCAAGAAACCAATTAGTTATTATGACCATTTGACACAATCTTGACAAATAATTTGCAAAGTGTAAAATGTCAAAACTCACTCTCCAAATATCATTAATGAAAATATAACATTGAAATTCCTCCATTGCCTCAAACAATCATGAACATGAAAACATCCCAAGCACATAATGTAAAACTCATGTCATACAACTCGTATACCTTTATGCACAAATTTCCAATTCCACAATAAAAAACATTTCCCTCTCCAATTCCACACTCTCAGACTATAACATATAACCCACAAGTATGTAAAACCTCAAATGAACACTATCATATCATGGCAAATTTTCAGAGTTGGAAATGATCAATGTAACCAAAATATAACCCAAAATGCAATATCCTCATTCTTGAAATATGTAGTGCACAAAGTTTGCAAAATTCAGCTTTGACACTTCAAACAATAATCCGCAGAACATAGTGAAGCATTTCAATTTAGTCAACACTTTCTACTGTAAACTTGATAAGCACATCCTAAGCTAAATCTGAGGACAAGAATTACACCATTCGGACCAAAATTAAACAAGTTATGGCCAAAAAACCGAGGAACTCCAAATAGGCTAGATTCCAGAAATGTCAGACTAATACTTCTGCATGAACTCGGCCTTAACTCTGAAATAAGGCTACTTTCTAATCGAAACTGGCAAAAGTGCCCAACACAAAATTTGTAGCCTTATCTCGTAGCTAAATCTCCAACTGGAATCAACTCATTTGGACCACATTTGAGACATTTATGACCAAAATACCGAATGGTGTTAAAACTGGGCAGATTCAAAATTTCAGCATTCTGATTTCAGCCTTTACTTCACGTTTTAAGCCAATTTAGTCTATTATCCAGGCATAACTAGCCAAAATGTCCAACATAAACAATGAAACTTATCATGTTAGCTAAATTCTAGGATTGGAATCATGCAGTTTCAACATTCCAAGCTCAAGTTATGATCAAAACACAGAAACATGGCAAAGCTGGAACAATTGAAATTCAACATTTTAAACCTTCCCCCCACACTTATCATGCATTTAGTTCCTTGGCTAATCACAATGTTAACTTGCATATTCATCATTGCATTGTCTAAGAAACAACATCAACATTTCCATGCTCTCTACTCATTACTTGCATGCTTCATACAACAACAACAAATCACAAAGCTTTAAGAGGAGTGAAACATACCTTTATGGAGAGTTAACACTTAGTCTTTGAAGAGAAATGGAATGGTGAAATTCAATGTCAACAATGTGCTCTTGTTAGTGCTGACTTGAGCTCTCAACTATGGTTATTTTGAAGCAACAAACAATACTCTATGCATTTATAACCACAATGGAAAGAACGAAAGCATGAGCACTTCATTCAATCGGTCAACTAACATGAAGAGTTAATATTCTCACCAAACACTAGCAAACATTCAAGATACTTACATGTGGGACCCATTACTTACCAAGACATGTGAAGTTTCGGCCCTTGTTTGATAACAATGCATTCATATCTCACAAAGCAACACAAACAAAGCCATCTTATCAGTTCAGTCACCTCACCAAGCAAACTTCCAAAATATGCTCTAAGCAAAATCATGAAAAAGAATAAGCACAAAACAAAGTCTAGATACATTTCCTTTGCATGTGAATTTTTCTTGAACTCCACTATACATAAAAAACGTCCAACAAGATGTCAGCCTTTTTCTTTCCTTTCATTTCAACACCATGTTGACAACACTATTACACTGCACATAAACTCAACAATTCATCAGCTTTTCAGATGATTCAATTAATGCTCAGAGATTGCAGATGTGCTCATCATCAATGCATGTGCCAAATGTTCACCATTGATACTAAGAAATCGAAAAGAAAGTTAACAAAAAAATTTTAAAAAATTAACAGGAATTTGTTTTAAACATACACAAACACAACATCAAGACACTCAACATAACTAATAAAATGCTAACCAAAATAACCACAATGCATTTACTACTAAAATTACCATAGAATCCAACATAGCAACAAACTCCTCCAAAACTCCCAAAACACAACCAAGCTATCTATAGCCATGGAATCCATACTTCGAATGTTCTAAGTTCCCCCCACACTTGTATAAAGACACGGTCCCCGTGAGAAGAGAAATAAAAGAACGAATAAAGGAACCTGGCCTTCCCTCTGAGAATCTGCAAAATATACCAACCAATTATGTTAAGAGATTGTGCCATGTATTATGGCTATGTTAGACCCAACTAAAAATTACAAATAAGAGAAATCAGAACAAAGCAAGATAAGAAAGAAAATTAGGGTTGCCTCCCAGGAGCGCTTGGTTTACGGTCGTCAGCCTGACCATGCTCTAAAGCTCATTGTGAAGGGAGAGGATCGTCCAAGTAAAGCTCTTGGGAAGCTTGAGCAAGATTAGCACTGCCTTTGTCCTCAGATGTCAGGTATGGTTTAAGCCTGTAACCATTCACCTTCCACTTATTGCCATTCTGGTCATTTTGAATCTCCACAACTCCATAAGGCTTAGCATCAATAACTCGAAAAGGTCCACTCCACCTTGATTTTAACTTGCCAGGAAAGAGTCGCAATCTTGAGTTATATAACAAAACCAATTGTCCTATTGCAAAACTCTTAGCCTGAGTATGTGCATCATGCCATCTTTTGGTTTTTTCCTTGTATATCCTGGCACTAGCATAAGCATGGAATCTGAATTCATCAAGTTCATTCAACTTCATCATCCTTTTGGATTGAGCTCCTGTAAGATCCATATTCAACTCTTGGATGGCCCAATAAGCACAGTGTTCCAACTCCACAGGCAAATGGCATTCCTTACCAAACACAAGACGGAAGAGTGATGCACCAATAGGAGTTTTAAAAGCTGTTCTGTATGCCCACAGAGCATCATCTAGCTTCAACGACCAATCTTTTCTATTGGGGTTAACAACCTTCTCCAGAACCATTTTGATCTCCCTGTTTGAAATTTCAACTTGGCCACTGGTTTGGGGGTGATAAGAAGTAGAGACTTTATGTGTCACCCCATATTTAGCTAGGAGAGCTTCAAAGAGTTTGTTGCAAAAATGAGTACCTCCATCAGATATGATTGCCCTGGGAGTGCCAAACCGAGTGAAGATGTGTGATTTCAAAAATGCTATAACACTTCGTGCATCATTGTGAGCAAGAGCCTTGGTTCCAATCCATTTTGACACATAATCCACAGCAACAAGGATGTACTCCATTCCTCTTGATTTAGGAAAAGGACCCATAAAATCAATACCCCAAACATCAAAAATCTCCACTTCAAGAATGTTGTTTAGAGGCATTTCATTTCTGGAAGAAATGTTTCCAGTTCTTTGGCAACGATCACAGTTTCCAATCCAGATTTTTGCATCAATGAAAATATGAGGCCAATAGAAGCCACATTGTAAAACCTTGAATCCAGTCCTCGTTGAGCCAAAATGACCTCCACAAGGTCCTTCATGACTGGCTTTCAAAATGTCCTCTTTCTCTTCCTATTTAACACATTTACGAAACACTTGATCACTGCACACTTTATATAAGGCATTGTCCTCCCAGAAGTAATACTTGGCATCACTTCGCAATTTCTTCCTTTGCTCAGATGAGTAGTAAGTTGGCACTTGACCAGCCACAACGAATTTAGCAATCTCTGCTTACCATGGCAATTTCTCTTGCTCCACCTTGAAGATTTGTTCATCAGGGAAATGCTCCTTCACCAACAGGTTCGGTGAATCTTGCTCCTGAGACTCCAATCTTGACAAGTGATCTGCCACCACATTCTCAGAACCTTTCCTATCCTTGATTTCCACATCGAATTCTTGGAGCAACAATACCCACCGAATCAAACGTGGTTTTGCCTCTTTCTTTGCAAGTAAGTATTTCAATGCCGCATGGTCTGTATGAACAATAACCTTTGACCCTAGAAGATAAGCACGGAATTTATCAAATGCGAAGACTACAGCCAATATCTCCTTTTCTGTAGTTGTGTAATTCATTTGTGCTTCATTCAGTAGCCTGCTAGCATAATAGTTGGTGTGAAACACCTTATCTCTTCTCTGGCCCAAGACAGCTCCTAAAGCATAATCACTGGCGTCGCACATAATTTCAAACGGTTCACCCAGTAAGGGGTGACTATGACAGGAGCTTCCACCAATTTCGCCTTTAACGTCTCAAATGCCGCAACACATTCTGTTCCAAACTCAAACTTAACATCCTTTTATAAGAGACTACATAAAGGTGAGCTATCTTGGAAAAATCCTTAATGAAACGCCTGTAAAACCCAGCATGACCAAGAAAGCTTCTGATTCCTTTAACATTGGTAGGTAGAGGGAGCTTGGCAATGACATCTATCTTTGCTCTATCAACCTCGATCCCTACATGAGAAATTTTATGTCCCAAAACAATTCCTTCTTGAACCATGAACTGACATTTTTCCCAATTCAACACGAGGCTTGTTTCTTCACATCTCTTCAAAACCTTTGCTAAATTTCCCAAACATACATCAAAGGTCATCCCAAAGACAGAGAAATCATCCATAAAGATCTCTATTATAGATTCCACCATGTCGTGAAAGATCGCCATCATACACCTCTGGAAAGTTGCTGGGGCATTGCATAAACTAAATGGCATTCTTTTATACGCAAATGTACCAAAAAGACAGGTAAAAGTGGTCTTATCTTGATCTTTGGGATCAATTGCAATCTGGTTGTAACCAGAGTATCCATCCAAAAAGCAATAGAAAAAGTAGCCAGCAATCCGATCCAAAAGTTGTTCCAAGAATGGGAGAGGGAAAATAATCCTTCCTCGTAGCTTTGTTGAGCTTCCTATAATCCATACATACCCTCCAAGCACTCACAATCCTTGTTGCCAGGAGCTCATCAGCATCATTCTTTATAACCGTGACCCCTTCTTTTTTCGGGACGTACTGGACTGGACTTACCCATTCACTATCGGAAATGGGGAAAATCATTCCAAAGTCGAGTAACTTTATCACCTCCTTCTTTCACAACTTCCATCATCTGTGGATTGAGTCTTCGTTGTCTATCACGAACTGACACCGCATTCTCCTCAAGCAAGATCTTGTGCATACACAAACTAGGACTTATACCTTTTATGTCAGTAATTGTCCATCCAATAACCAGTTTATGTTGTCTCAGAACTCCCAAAAGTTTTTCCTCTTGCCTGCTTCAAGTTTAGAAGATATAACAACAGGCAATGTTTCACTCTCTCCCAAGAAAGCATACTTGAGATAAGGAGGAAGAGGTTTTAACTCAAGCTTCGGTGCTACCACAATGGACGGTAAAAGCTTTTCATTCCTGCAAATAAACTCTTCTTTCCTCACCTCAGTGGGAGTACAAGTCTCATTAGCCAACTCCTTTGTCAACACAAAAGATTCATGTTCATTTTCCTTCACAGTTTCATGCATTTTAACTTCTACAACATTGTCTTGCATCTCACAAATAGACTCATCCAAATAACAACATTCAACAAGATTTTCAATTTCATTCACAATTTTACTATCTTCTTCATCTATCTCAATATCATCTTCCTCATCATTATGCCAATTTAGCTCATCAAGACGCATAAATTCATGCTTTCCATTTACATCATTTACATTCACAGCACATGCAATGGACCGAATAGCAAAACAAGACTCCACATTCAACGGGTGCTTCATTGCATAACTCACATCAAAGACCACTTGTTCATCATTAATTCTAAAGGTGACAGTTTTATTTTTAACTCCAATTAAAGCATCGCCAGTAGGTAGAAAAGGTCTACCAAAAATGAGAGGGACCTCAGGGTCCTCTTCTATATGAAGTATAATGAAATCAACAGGCAAGATAAATTTATCAATACTTACCAACACGTCCTCCACCAAGCCTGTAGGAGTCACCAAGGATCTATCTGCCAACTGTAGTGTCACTGCAACTGGTCGAATTCTTCCACTCAAGCCCACATTTATTGCAATGGATAATGGCATCAGGTTGATTCCAGCTCCAAGGTCACGGAGGGCTTTTGCAAAATATCTGGTTCCAATCTTACAGGGGATGGTACAGCTACCTGGATCCTTAAGCTTTGGAGGTAATTTGTGAACCATCCATGCTTGACTGCACTCTGATAGCATCATTGGAACTTCACATCTCAAGATTTGTTCCTTGTTTGAAATGAGATCCTTTAAATACTTAGCATATTTAGGCATGGCTGTCACCAAATCTAACAAAGGAAAATTGACATTCACTTGTTTGATCATATCCAAGAAACGATAGAATTGAGGTCCCTTTTTAGGTGGAGGTTTCTTCCTTTCTGGAAATGGAGCTTTTGGATCATAATCTGGGAAGTTATAAGGATTGGAATTTTTTGTAATCTCATTCCCCACCCTTGCTGGTATTTCCTTCTTCTTAGACTTTATTTTCCTCTTGCTCACCATTCTTCTCAAGTTCCAAAACTTTCTTAGCTTCATCTTTTTGGTCCTCCTCTAAGCCATCACTCTTGTCTTCTGCATGTTTGCTTCTAGGCAACAATTTTCCACTCCTCAAAGTAATAGCATTGCATGCTTCTCTTCTCTTGGGATTTGGTACTGTGTCACTCAGAAGTGCTCCTTTTGGCCTCTGGTGCACAGCATTGGCAAGTTGACCAAGTTGCATCTCGATATTCTTCAAATTAGCTTCGTGATGCTTCACAGTGGACTCCAAACCTCCAAATCTCTGTTCATTCTTATGCATCTTTTCCATCAGTTTTTGAAATATATTTTCCACAGTTGGCTTCTTTTGTTCTGATGTGCTAGCCTAATTATCAAAACCAGGAAGTGGTTGATTCGTTGATCTCCTCTGGTCATTACCTTGATAGTAATTTCCTCCTTGGTTCTCCTGTTGATTCCAATTACGTTGGTTTCCTCCATATTGTCTGTTGCCTCCATTGTAATTGTTCCCAGAATAGTTTCCCACCATATTGGGCTTCTTTCTGTAGTTATTCACATACTGAATGGATTCAGTAGTGATTGCACATTCATCCGTGTGATGTTCCTCTTTGCATAGTCCACATGAAAGTACTGGGGCTTTGGTTTGAGTCGCCTTTAAAGTCTGCACCTGCTTGGCCAATGCTTCAAACTTAGCACTACGTGAAGTCTTCTCATCTACATCAAGAACTCCTCTTTGTCTCCTGGCATGTGGCTTTCTAGTCTCTGGAAAAAGGTATTCATCCTCAGCTATCTGATTGAACAATTCACGCACCTCAGGCACAGATTTGTCTTTAAGTGCCCCATTAGCACAAGCTTTAACCATCAAAGAGGATTCAGGAGTTAGGCCTTTGAAGAAAGTATTTAATTCCCTAATTTCGCCCAAGTCATGGTTGGGGCATTGCCTAATCAAATCGTTGAATCTCTCCCAAGCTTCCCTAAATGACTCACTGTCTTGTTGTTAGAAGTTCATAATTTCCAACCTTCTCTTTTCAATCTTAGCTGGAGGGAAGTACTTAGACAAGAACCTTTTCTGTAGATTATCAAATGACATTCCAGCATTTGCTCCCCCAATACTTTTGAACCAATGTTTAGCCTTTCCACGCGGAGATTAAGGGAACAAAATTCTGTGAACCTCACCCCTGTCGACCCTTGGCAACTTGAAAGTGCTACATAACCTGAGAAACCAATCAAGGTGGTCATTAGGATCCTCGTTATCAAGACCTTGGAAGAATTGGCCCTGGGTGATCATTGAAACGATTTGTGAAGGAATGTGGTAACTTTTCACATCGATGTCCTGATGACCAAATCGATTGTCAAAATTTACTGCATAGTGGTCTCCAAACCTCGGTGCTTGTGCTCCTTGAGCTGCCATTTCTCTCTGTTGCCTTAATTGAGCCCTCAAGGTTTTTGCCAATTCAAGGTCTAATGGAAATTGTGGTTCTCCTGCAGACTTGCTAGACCTTGGCATACACAACACACGGTTGTGGAGTATAATAACAGAAATCAAAAACTTTAAATGTGCAACAAAGACACAAACCACAGTTCTCAACACTTACTCAAGAATGCAAAGAGCAGAACACAACACCAAATGAAAACTAAGGTAAATGACACAAACAGAAACACAAACTAGAACAAGTAAAAATCAAGAACAATTCAACAAATTCTAGAACCGATTGCCTTCCCCAGTAACGGCGCCAAAAATTGACAGAGCTAATCGCGTACTCTTCAATTTAACCCTAGAACTACTGTAGAAGTGGAAGTAGGGAATGTATCCTTAGGGAAGGTATTGGTTACCAAAATATTAATGAAATGTTCCAGAAAATTCACAAGTACAGTTTCACAAGTTTTTAAGGACAATAGAAGCACTCAAGAACAATTGAAGACTGAAATATTAAACTAAAAAGTAACACAGAAATGAGATATCAACTGTAAGGAAAATGTCCTAGGGTTTCTTTCCGGGTGATCATGTAAATTAACTACGTAAGTATAATACTATTGACTCAAATGACAAACTAGAGGGGATCAAACTGCCTGAGAACCTAGATTATGACTGGCATGACGACCGCATCATTCTCTATGTTCTCTGACTCCACAATTTCTCTTGGCGAGGCCTAGAGTGAATAATTAATCCCGAAGAATTCCAACCTTCGGAGTTTCACTACTATTGCATGTAAAATTTAGGTTTTCCTATGGGCGAGGCCGAACCTAATTCCAGTCGTCTTCACAAAACTCCAAAGATCTCCTCTCACTCAGTTCTAAACTATCATCAAACCTCCACCGGCATGTCGACCGCATTTTGGTTCATGATCTAGCAAATCAAGTGGAAGACTCATTTTCATACTGTATGTTCTCAATTCAAGCATTATAACTCCTATTGTAGAATTAAACTCCGACCAAACATGGCGATTACAATCGAAGGGTGATTCAGACGACAAAAGCTCAAATAATTGAATTTTAACTAGATTTAAACAATCTTTACAAGTATGAATTCATTCTTAATGAATTAATTCAATTGCAAGGCAATACGTAGTCTAATTACACTACATCCGGATCGATACCCTAGAACATAGCAAATTTAGCCACAGAGTTCTATTTTCAGTTCACGATCTTCAAAATTCAACAAATAGCAAATCATATTCATCAATTAGGAAGAATTTACCAATTACTCTGCTTCAATTGCTTCTAGTTCAAAAAGAATCTGTAAAAGCTTCCTTGATTGAGAATAGAATTACAATTATCGGTTCCAATTCTCGATCGTAAATGAAAATGGTGATCAAATTTATAGAGAGAGAAAGTAGAGTGAGAAAACTCAAACGAGGGAAAATTCCCGCTCTAAAAAATCAAAAGTCGGTTATGAATCTAGAATATTCTAAAGTTGATATTAATCCCCCTACAATAGTAAACTAATCCTCTATATATAGAGGTTACAAGAATCGTAAACATTACGCAAACGTAAAATAGCTATAGTGTTACAAGAATACCCTCAAAAGAATAACCACAAATCAGCTTTAGAAATAAAATTCCAAAGTTGAGTAGTAATTCAGCAATCTCGCGCTTTTAGGCTTTTGGAATTGCGCCTTCAGATCAGCCTCCGCGTCTTCAAGCCAGCAGCATCCGCTCCTTCAGCTCCCTGGAATTCTGAGTGAAAGAACCAGCTCGCTTCACGCCTTTGAGCCCGGGAATCTCACTCTTTCAGTAACCTCTTTACGCCTTCAAGCCCTGAGCCTACGCGCCTTCAGCAAATTCCAGCGCCTTCAAGCCCCCGCTATCCACGCCTTTGGCGATCCTGCACACACGAAACCAACACATCTCAACACGTTTCCAGAATTTTGGCAAAGCATAAAATTGAAGGGCGAGGTCTCGCGGCGAGACCTCGCCGCTTCGTGTGATTGTATGGCGAGACCTCGCCGCGAGGTATCGCCGTGTATGCTTTTATTGGCGAGGTCTCGCCACGTGCAAGTGTGCTAGTGGCGAGACCTCGTGGCGAGGTCTCGCCATTTACGTGCGAGTGAGTGAGATTTGTGTGAATAAAAATGTGTCAAGTGTTGTGAGTAATGTGAATGAAAATGTTGTGAGTAGTGTGAAATGAAAGTGCGAGATGAGAGTGAATTGATGAAGTTTGTGAAATTTTGTGTATATGAGTAAGTAATTAAAAAGTGTGAGTGAAGAGTTATGCAAATGAAAATGACATACTGTGAATGTTGCAACATTTGAGTGAACAAATAATGTCTTGTGTATTTGGACTGAAATGAACATGTTGTGAAGTTAGTGAATTGTGAGTTGTGAGTGAATGTGTAAGAATGTGGAAATTTTGGTGAACTTGAGTGTGATAATGTGTAGTGTAGATGTGGGTGAGTTTTAGCAATTTAAAATGTAAATCTTGAATTGGAAAGTTTGTGAGTTGTGTGCTGAATGTGTGTAGATAACATACGAAAAATCATGAGTGGATTGCAAATGTATGTGTTGTGCATATGTTTTTTAGTGTAAAATTTATGCTCAGGAATTGAAATGAAATGTAAAAGGAATGTTGTGTGCAAATGTGTGAGAGTTGAAATGAGTGATATGCATATGTGTGTGTATGCGGCGAGGTCACCTCGCAGCATGTGAGTGTGCATAGTAGTGTACGAGAGTGTGTGCGAAGTGAGCGAGTGAGGATGTGCTTGTGTACGGTGAGCTTGTGCGATGTGTGCGAGTGAGGATGTGCGTAGTGTATGCGGCAAGGTGACCTCGCCACATGAGTGTGGTGCAGTGATAGTGCGAGTGTGTGCGAGAGTGCAGCGAGGGTGAATGTGATTGTGGTGCATGGGTTGTTGCGGTGATGTCACCTCGCCGCAACGTGTGTGCGAGTTTGCATGTGTAGCGAGGTGATCTCGCCGTACACCATGTGTGCTTGGTTCATGCGGCGAGGTGATCTCGCCGCATGAATTGTGTAGAGAGTGTGTGCGAGTGTAGTGAGGTGAGTGTGTGAGTGCTAATGCTAATGTGCGAGGGTGTTGTGCAGTGAGTGCATGTGAGTGTTGTGAGTGCTAGTGCTAGTGTAGTGCAATAAACCAAATGAAAGAAATTTTAAAATGGCAAAGTGTTCATTTCTTTTCAAATGCTCTACTTCCATGCCAAATAAATGTACCTTAGCCCGAAATTGGACTTTCTGGTAAACATGAAATTCTAGATTTATCTCTTACCTTTCCATAGGATCCAGAATCACCTAAATTGGGTATTTGTAGCTCAAGATTTTGTCAAATTACCAAACTGTGGCATGAAGAAGAAACCCTAAAACCCTAATCTGAGCACACAAAACAAGCTCCTATTTCTCATGTATGCAAACAGAAATGAAAGAAAGTTAGAACATAACAATTGAAGTACAAGCAGAGAGCTTTCCATAGCTACCAAAATCACATAATTTGGATTAGAATTGAAAGAATTATAAACAAAACAAATTGCAAACTCAAATCTGCCAAAACCCTAATTTGGCCGAGAATTCATTCTGAGTTCCTTCATTTTTTTCCTTTTGACACTTTTCACTACATTTACCCTCATTTTCACTCTTTTTGCACCATTTCATCATTACCAATCAGTACATCACCTATATGCACAAAACAACACAATTCACCACACATTTGCATCAAACACAAGACAAAAGCCAAGAGATTTAGCATAAAATAGTTGGTATAAAACCAACTCATCAAAGGGAGCAATTTGCTAAATGCAAGTGTTTAAAATATGGAGTGTGAGCTTTGCTTGAGGGCAAGCAAAAGTTCAAGTGTGGGGAAAATTGATAAGTCAGTTTTATACTAACTTAGTAATGTTGTTTTAACTTGGCTTTTGTAAGTTTTAGTGCATATTATGCAGGAATGGTGTAGTAATTGGTGTGATTGTGTAAAGGATGGTGTAAACTTGTATTTGATAAAAAGGTTGGAAATTCGTAAATATGTAATGTGTGAGTTTGTATCTTAACTTTTGTTGTGCATGGCAATTTGTGTGATATTGGGTGTGATTTGCATTTTTTTGTTTGCTCATTCTTGTTCATTTTGCTGTTGATATTGACTGATTTTGTTACTTTTACTCCTCTGTTCTTCTCGTTATTTTCATTGGTTCTTGAAATTGCATGTTTTGTGACATAATTAGAACAACATTCTAAGAATTTATGTAATTAAACAATGAAATACTATGCATTTGACCCAATTTCTAAGAATGAGATCATACTTGTTCTTAAATGTATGAATATGTCAAGTTTCATAATTTTTTGCACTTTTATTGATGGAATTGAACCTTGGCTGTGGTCGCCATGCTAGGTTGAGGCTCAGTCCACTGATAATAGTGAGAACTGCATGAAATGAGGACTGAATGTATGAATATGGAGTTTCTCTACTTGTTAAGTCTTGTTCATGATCCGAGATGTGGTCGCCATGCCAGTCAGAGGTCATTGAGTCACTAGAATAGAGTGTAGAATGACTCTTGGATGCTAACTAAGGTTTAGAAACATAGGTTGGGCCTCACCATGGGAGACCTAGGGTTTTGCATGCTTGAGTAGTTAGTATTGGAAGTCGAGACATTGCGGTGTTCACAATATCACACAAATTGCCATGCACAACAAAAGTTAAGATACAAACTCACACAATAAATATTTACCAATTTCCAACCTTTTTATCAAATACAAGTTTACACCACCATCCTTTACACAATCACACCAATTACCACACCATTCCTGCATAACATGCACTAAAACATACAAAAGCCAAGTGAAAACAACATTACTAAGTCAGTATAAAACTGACTTATCATGTCAACACACATAAAAAGAGTACTTTGTTAACTTCAAGTCTACTTAAGCATTCAAAAAGTATCGTGCTCTTGCCTGATAAACTATTCTACTCACAAGATAAGTACTCACTCTATGTGTCCATAATAGTTTTCACTATCCCTTTTGTACTTATTTAACACGTTGAGTCAATCGTGTATGTGTGTGATCATTAAGTACCACTAGTTCAAGATTTATTCATATTCAATGCAATAAGTAAGGGTTTTCAAAAGAACTAAGTCTCATTTTTACTTTTTTTTCACAATCACATAATTGACTAAGGTATAGATACTCAAGCATTTATAAAATCATTGGAACTTTTATTCTCTATTTTTTTTAATTACATTTGTTTCCCCTAAGTGGTCACATATCGTATACTTGTCATTTCTATGCAAGTAACATTTTACTTTGGGTCCTTCCTGGCCTTAATTTTATTTCATAGATTTTGGGACATTTTATACCTATTACTACTCATATAAGTTTACTTATACTTTTTTGTAAGAGCGGTCTCAAAATGGAATAGCAATATTTATTAAGTGTAAGAAAAACTCAAATAAAGCAAGCAAATGCCCAAATCATTTTTCTTTGAAACATAAAAGTATCCACACTAGTCTTTAAGGGATTGTTATACCAATAATCAAACAAAATAAAGTTTAAAAAATTCACAAACCTATCTTATTGTATATCAACTTATCAATCTGCATGTGTCCTCCACTGGTACATAAAAATCAATCGACTAAAAATACCGAAGAATACCAACTTCTATTATTTAACATATCACTTTCCTTATTAACGATTCAAGTTATTGGTTAAAACAAAAAAATCATAGGCTACATAGCTCATCACTTAAAAAGTTCGTCTTTTATCAACAAAAATACGACCCTTATTGCCAAAACCCACACATTTAGCAAAAAAAAAGAAAACAAAAGAAAATATTTATGCACAAGGGTTTAACACATGATTACTAATAATGCCATGCACAAACTCAATGACCTAATGGACATCTAAAATCTAAAAACATAAAAATTCAAGCATTAACATCCAAAAATCAACAAAATATTCAATTAAACATATTTTTTAAACATCGTCATCAAATATTAATCCTTTCCCCCTCCCCCCATACTTAAAATATGTATTATCCTTAACGCATATGAGAGAAATAAGAAAATACATGTTTGACTAGATATAGGCTTAGCCTCCTTAGGGTGCAGGCATCGTGGGCATGGCTCATATGATGATGCCATTTCTTTTTGTTTCTTTATGGATGGGAAACCTTAAATACAAGATATAACAAAGAAAAATAACTTAACTTTATTAAGGAGTTCAAAGAAGAAAAACTTGAATATTGAAACATGTATCCACATAGCACGCAAACCAATCACTCATTACAAAAAGGCTCACATTCACTCAATCACTCTAGGCATTGTCAATATGGCACGTATTTAAACATGTGTTCCGGTGTGTTTTCGAACTATAAGTAAATTTAGTAATCCTTTCCCACCTTGTAGAAGGGTGTCAAACTCACAGGGAGGTACACTAGCTATTTGTAGATAAAATTTTCAGAGAAAATTGGACGGTTTAACAGTGAAATAAGTAACAAGAGTGCAATAAATAGAGAGCAAATAAGTAGGATTCTTTGCTATGGAAAATATAATATAGTGACTTAATAACTTTGTTTTGGACTAATGATCATCAATTTACATGGGGTATAAAATTGTCCTCATGGGCCGGTTTTAAATTATCTTGGCAAACACACCTAAGTCTAGATCTCATCAATTTGTACCTTTTTTTTGGCAGAGACAAGTCTAAATTATTAATCAAAGTCGTAATCTATGACTATTCATCAACCAAACTAGTTTCCTGTGCATTAATCAAGTGTTAAGAGAAATCAGGGTTTTTTCCTTGGTAGAGACAAGACCCCTTTAGTCCTAATTAAACATCCATCTAGTCTTTACATACAAGCTTTTAAGTATCACAAGTACCCAGGTGACCTTATTCTACACATGTGTAAAGTGATAAATCCATTCTAAATATACAAACTCAATTCCATTTATGTTAGTCTATGCTTTAAATGAATAATCCATCATAAATTTTACCTTAATTCATATTCAAGTTAACTTGGTAATTATACAAACACTTGAAAATCATAAACTCCTTGAATTCATTCACTCAAAGTGACATATATGGAAAATTAAGACCTTAGATCTAAAATTTTAAACATTCAAAACACATAAAATGGATCAACGATCATTTTCCTCAACACAAAGTCATTAATTAACATAGATCTCATATACCCATAGCAATTAATCCAAGGATAACTTGGAAGTTTAGCCTTCTATAGCTAGATCTAAAAACAAAATGGTCAAATTAACACGAGAAAAGGCAATAAAAGATAGAATCAAGAGTTTACCCATCAAAAGAAGAAGAATGACTCTTAGATTTCAATAATAATTCTAAGATTCAAGCTTAGTCTTGTATTCAAATGACCTCATTTTGTCAAGGGTTTCAAGAAAAAGTTCTAGATCTACATTTCATTCTTTCAATTAGTCCTCAATATATCATTCTTTCAAAGAAAGCTAAAAAAACTATTATTTATACTTTTCATAAAACTTGGAGAGAAAGAAATCTCTAACTTCTACTTATTACAAAAAGTACCCCGTGCTTGTACTTTTGGATTTTACAAAATGGTACTTCACAAAGGACATGTCTTCATTTTTGAACTTCACTCTGGGTTGACATCCTTGACGTGTGCACCTTGACTTGAGCTCCTTCCATGATTGCTATATTGGGTTACATGTCATGTGTACCCTTACAATAGAATCAAGAAGATAAAAAGATACAAGTAAAGCCAAAAACTTAGCCTATGTTGTGAAACTAGAAGGTTCCTAGGGTTGCTAAGGGTTTTTTAGGGTTTCTAAGCATTTCTAAGGTGAAGATAATGAAATCAACCCTAACTAGACCAAGTTAAACCTTATTTAGAGTTAATTTAACTCACTTGTATAACTTCGGTCATTCTAGTCACTGTAGAGCAAACTAGATTACACAAAGTCAAACTAGTCAAACATAACTAAAATAAAGTTATCTATGGTCATATTCAGTGATAATTGGTCAAACTAGGTTAAAATAGTGTTGACTATGTCAAAATAGGTCAAACTAGTCATACCAATACTAAACACTCCTAACTTAGGGTAAACAAGGGTTAACTAGGGTTGACTAGTCAAAATAGGTTAAACTACGTTAATTAGTGTTAATTTGACCTAACTATGACTAATTAAGGTTAACTAGTTCTATTTTGGCAAAACTAGTGTTAACTAGTCAAACTAGCCAATTCTAGACTAGGTTGGATCAATTTTAGAGCCTTTAGTTCATGTAGCTTAATAATGGGTGTTAACCAAGTCCTATGTTCCATGTTTTAAAGGTTAGAAAGTGCTCCCAAAACTATGTGTTTTGGTTTGAGATAAAAGATAAAATAGGCTTAACTAAGGATAAAAGTTAGAAAAGTTAGTTTTCGAGAATATTGATGCTTAGAAATGGAGATTTTTAGGACAAGATGAGTTTCATGTGTATTGATGATGTGGCATCCATACCACAAAATCAATCGGTCTAGTTTAAGGAATTCTAGGTTTTGTGAGGTTTTGTATGTATTGATGCCATGACATCCATGCCAAGGCATCAATGGCCTAAAATGGCCTTGTGCTCCAAGTTTTCTAGTCTAAAGTTTGGTTCTAAATTCTAAGGTGTTGGTTCTAAAGGTTTAGGTGTGTGAGGTTAGTGCTAGAGATAGGTTTGTTAGAAAGTTTCTAAGTGCCTAGAGGTAGAGAGGTAGGTTCTACTTGGTCTAACACTTAAACAACACAGAAAAATGGACAAAACAACAAGTGAGAATTAGAAAAATAGTGTATTAATGTCGTGGCATCCATGTCACGGCATCAATGCAAATGATTTGAGGAGAGAGAGTGCAAGTGTGTGAATTGTGGCGGATTCAAGGCTATTAATATTAAGGTATCAATGGCCTTGAGAGTGATATATGTGTGTAAAATGTGATGTGTGTTTGTATTTATAGTGTATTGATGTCGTGGCATAAATGTCACAATATCAATTGCCTAAAACTTAGTGTTTTGAGTGAAGTGTGTGAGAATAGACATGGCCAATGTTCTGGAACCACCGGTTCCCAGTTACGTGGCCATTGGAACTGAAACTGAACCGCCCCTCGGCGGTTCTGGTTATGGTTCCAGAAGAGGCGATTTCTGTTCCGGTTATGGTTCTGGTTCTGTTTCTAGTTTCATTTTTTACAATTTTCTTTCCATTTTGGATTAGATTTCAATATCGAATTTCAATTTCCACTTCTGAATTTGATCTTGATTTTTTTATTCCATAATTTAAACTTTAGGTGTTAGGCTTTTTTTAAATTCTATAATTTATACTTTAGGGGTTAGGCTTTAGTAGTTAGAAATACTAAATTTTACAAGTTATAATTTTAGATATTTAGATTGTTAGAAACTAATAAAAATTTTAGTTACAAGTTAGAATACTAGATAATTAGATTGTTAGAAAGTAATAAATAAAGAAACTACTAAATTTTATTCATTTGGATTGCAAAATTTACAAGTTAAGAATTTTAAATCATAAATACAAGTTAGAAATTAATAAATAAAGAAATACTAAATTTTTTTCATAGTTGATGGTTTTAACTTTAAACTTGAATGTTACATTAATACAATTGCAAAATGTATTATGATATACAATAATACAACTATACAAATAAAACTACGAAATTTATATAAAAAATCTATAAATATCAAAATTATAATATTTGAAAAACATAATAAATAATTTCAAATTTTCAATACTCTAAAAATATACAATATCAATTTTTTCTTCATTTTTAATAAACTAATAGTAGTAGTAGTCGTCGTTGTTATTGGCTCTCTCGGCATCGGTGATAGGTGAATTAGTAGTACAAATAGAGCTACCATCAGTGGTGATGTCTAAATCAAAATCTTGTTCTATGTCTTGTTCTTGTTCTCTACAAGAAGCTTTACTCCAATCATCTACTAAAGCTTGAATCCCTAAGGACATGTGACTCAAAAGCAATCGGGTCCCATGTAAAATGTTGCCACCTTGACTAAAAGCTTTTTCCATGGCAATAGTTGATGTTGGGGCCGCCAAAATTTCTTTGGCAATCGAAGAGATGACATGGCACATTATTGTCTTCTTCTTCTACCATTCTAATACTTTGAAGTTCTCACTACTATCATACTATAACTTGTTATCACTAAAATCAAAAGATGTGGTTAAATATTCCTCAAATTCCACACTAGTAGTACCGTTGTGTTTTTTTAACAATTCAAACATTTCTAAATCGGGAGAGATAAAGGAAGATCCAACATTTTTAGTTGAAATAATATTGTGACTAGTGCTAGTGCTAATGATACTACTAGTAGGAACTTGATGACGAAAATTAGTAGAATATTCCTTATATAATGCATCTATTATATTTCTAGTCTCATTTATGCAATTACTTACATTTAATTGTAATTGTATAATTTTTGGATCATGTGGAAAACATTCTTTTAACATATCATAATATAAATTTAAATAATGTTCTAAAACTTTAAATTTATAACGAGGATCAGAAATAATAGCAACTAAATATAAAATTGGAATTTCTTTATAATAACTAAGCCATTTTTTCAACATATGAAGAATAATTTGCATCAAAGCTTCATCGTTTATATGATTTTTTAATACACCAACTATATTACATGCTTCAACTAAAAATAAATGAGAAGTTAGATAATAGACACGTGAAAATATAAAAGTAGCATTTTTAAAAACTTTTTAGACTTCTAACAATTTTAAACAAGAATTCCAATGAGTATTATACAATTCCAAGACAAGAGTTATCAATGTAAAAATTACATAACGATGAACTATATTTAGAATAATGACAAAGTAAATCATAGGTTGAATTCCAACGATTTAGAACATCTTTTTTAATCTTTTAGGTTTTTGTCTATTTTGTATACAATATTTTGCCTATGTTTTCATTAAATTTGGATGTCTAGTAGAATATTTAATTACATCTTTAATTATTTTAATATGACTTTCTAATACACTTCAACTAATTTGAACGAATAAATTTAAAATATAACATATACATCTGACATAAAAAAATTTCCCACCTATAATAGGTGCACAAGTATTTTTTAATTCTACAATAGATACATTATTAGCCGATGCAATATCAAAACCAATTGAAGAAATTTTATCCGTCAAATTATATTCTAGTAAAATATTACTAATTAATCTAGATATATTTAGAACCGTGTGAGAATCATTAAAAATTCTAAATGCAATAACTCTTTTTTTAAACCAATTTGAATCTACCCAATGACAAGTTATACCCATCTAACTATTCATTTGTCAATTATCACTCCAAATATCCGAACATATTGAAACACGAGAATCTAATTTTGAAAATATTCCAATAAGTTTTTTTTTTTCATTTTTAATTTTTTTTAATATCACATGTTAAAATTGTTCTAGGAACACGTTTAACTTGTGGATTTGCATTTTCTTGTACTAATCTTACAAAATCTTGTTGTGTTGTTGTTAGAAATTTTATGCGGACTAATGTTATTTTCTCTCTACATGTCCTTTCTTAGTTCTGGAAGATCTAAGTTTGTTTATGGACTTGAAGGAATCAGGAGGTTGTTGTTGGCCCTTCAGCCTTGTGCTGAAGGGTCCGACCCGTTTTGTAAATAAGCCCACATCTAGCCTGAATCTATGGCTTTAATTCAAGGCAGTAATATAGATCCAAGATCATAGCAAGAAACACCGAAATACAGTAGAGGTAAACATCAGGGACAGCCAGCTATTTTCCTCTCCGAAGCGGATAGCTCAAGGCTAACTGAATCTCTCAAATTTGCCCTAGTCGGTAAAATCTACAGAGGCTTCTTAAGCCTGGATCAAATTCGAAAGCATTTTGAAGACGAAGGCTTTAAAGGTGATCTACAATTTGGGAGTCTAACAGCAAGAAGTTTTCTCATTCGATGCGGTTCAGAATCTATCTTCACAAGGATTTGGTCAAACGGTTCAAGATTCATTGGTGGAGCAAGATTAAGAGTTTCAAAATGGCATATGAGGAATCCCCATGGACTAGATGAGCACTTTGTTCCAGTTTGGATGAACCTTCCAAACCTTCCAGTCCACCTATTCGAGAAGGACTTTCTCTTCTCTGTTGGTAGTGAGTTTAGATCCCCAATCACGGTTGATTATGCCACCTCCATCATATCTAGACCATATACAGCAAGAGTATGCGTTGAGATAGATCTAAGAATTCTTTTACCCAATCGAATCTGGATTGGTAATGGCGAGAGAGGAACTTGGCAACAAGTTTAATTTTGAAAAAATTCCGCCTTTTTGCTCACGGTGTGCAAAGATTGGACATTTAGTTGGAAGCTGCAAACTCATGGAGAATAGGAGAATCAATGAAGGAATTACGCTCTCAGATCTCAAAGGTACAATCCATGTATCTAAAGAAAAGGTATGCCTTTCCCCTGCTTGTACTGCTACAGAAGACAAGGCCATATTAGACCTCTACTCACCGGAAATTCAGATGGAACGCATAGAAATTTTGTTTCCTCTACTCACCCCACTCACACCACAAGTACAATCAACAAAGGAAGAGCTGGAAAAATCAGGCACATCATTGGTGAAAACATTTCCCATCAACCCAGCTTCTAGCGCTAACAGCAACTCTGATAGCTCACAATCTCAAGTGTGCTGCAAAGAATATTCAGAAGTAGAGGTATCAAGCAAGAGTGTGATGGTTGTAGCTCCTGGAAATTTGCCAAAAGATAAGGCTTCGAACAATATGGACGACGAGCAATCAAAGGAAATCAGTTCAAGCCTAGGGGGAAAGGAGATTGAAACCATGCTCTCTCCAACAATGGAAATTGCCACTGACAATCAAGAATCCTCTAACAATGTGGAAACTCCATATTCTACCTTATCATAAATTACTGAATGCCCTGAGGAACAGGACTATTCCATGTATGTCGCTGCTACTACTGAGGAACCGATCAATCACTTGACGATGAAGTCTTAAGGATTTCGATTAAAATCCCATAGGTCAAACAAAGCCTCAGTTTTTAATAGAAAATGATGCATATGAGTAATGGCCTAAGTTGGAGAAAGAAGCATTCAAAAAACCTCCGAAAGAAATCGACTTGGAGTCGTGGCACAACCTCTTTTGCTGCAAAGGATTTGCTGTGCAAACAATTTTACAATCCTCCTAAATGCAATCCAGGTCTGCTACGGAAAGTAACTGCATACATACGCGGGGTCAGGATTATCCCCCCATAAACGCTAGTTATTTTTGGAAGTGGAAGTGCTGATTTTGCTATAGACTTTGGTGAGGTAAAGGAGAAAGATGTGAATGTTATTGTTGATTTTATCTATTTTAATGTGTGATGAATGATTAAATCAGTGCTTTTGATGAGTATAAGATGATCAGGCTATGAGTTCCTTTTCTTTAGGTGAACTGACTATTAGAGAGTAGTTTGTTGTGCCTTTAGTGTTTTTTGGTGATTGATAGCTTGAGGTTATCTGAATTAATGGCTTGATTTTGTGAAGTCGTGGAACCACTATATGAAGCCCTGTTGTGGCAAAGCTAGATTGAGGATTGGGAGAATTTAATCTGATTGGGATGGAGAGACTAATGCTTGCTTTCTGCTTTGAGATACTACTCATGGTAGCTAACATATTAAAAGAGGATCAGTGATGTAAGGGTGTTGGTAATGGTAAGGAACTAAGGACGGGATTATGCATGATTTAAATGGTTTGGTACACACAAGATTACAAATGAGTGATTTGGTGGTAGATATACATTTTGCTAGAAAGGAATTAGCCTTGCGACAATTGTAAACTAAAGGAGTGAGGAAATGATCCCGACAGTGACTTCAAACATGAACATATACTCAAGTATTACATAATATTTTAGCGTAATGTTGATCCAGGATTTAAAAACCCCTACTTTGGGCTTTGTGCTTCAAAGAGGTTTCTAAATTCTGTCATGTAAAATCTAGTAGGAACGTGTAATGGAGTAGTACTCCAAATTTAATGCTTTTGCTTTTGTAACGGTGTGTTTGGGTATATCCAACATCGTATTTTGCCCAACATTAATATAATTTCTTTTCTTAAAAAAAAAGTCCTTTCTTAGTTCACCGAGCAAACACCGTTGACTACCACAAATATTACAGTTAATCTCTCTAACGGTTACTTTGACCTAGGCGGAGCACACTGGCTATGGCGGAGGGGGAGGGACCGCCTCTCCCAGGGACCTTTGCTACTGTGGTGGTGCAATTCTCCGCCAAAGAAAACTCCATCTCGTTCAATTCTGTTCAGAACAAAGTTCCCCTCTCTACTTTCAAGGGGGAACCAGCTCTATTTCTCATGGAGGAAGAAGAGAATGCACTAGCTCAGAAATTCGAATGGACCCTTATTGGGAAGTTCTCCTGGGGACGTCCTGCTATGGCGCAGATTCTGAAGGAGATTATTGCAGCAGGTTTCCTGGGGGAATGCAAAGTAGGTCTCCTCGACAACCGATAAATATTATTCAAATTCGACAAAAAGGCAGATTTTCATAGATTTTGGACAAGGAAGGTTTGGCATTTTAAGGGTTTTCAGGCGTGAATTTTCAAATGGGAAAGGATTTCGATCCAGTCGTGGAGCCATCGATTTCGACGGTGTGGATTTGTTTTCCATTTCTTCCCATACATCTATGTGAGAAAGAGAATTTGTACACTCTGGATACAGTTGCCGGGAAACATCTAAAATTGGACTCAGCTACCGCAGCGGTTACTGATCTTCTCCGCCCCAGCAAAGCTAGAGTATGTGTAGAGATGGACCTCACCAAAGAGATCCCGTCCTGCATATGGATAGGCAGTAAGGAAAAGGGGTGATGGCAGCCTTTGGAAATTGAAGACCGGCCAAGTTACTGTTCCAAGTGTCGAAAAATGGGCCATGATGGTAAGAACTGTGACCCACAACGAAGGCAGACCAAAACTAGGGTTAAGGACATCCCTCAAGAAAGGAAGAGAATTACAGTAACAAAAGTAGGGGAGAAAGAATGGGTAATGGTTACAAGGAAAGGGTAAGAGGTAACTCAGAAAAGTGTTAGGTTCGACAAAGAAAAGAAAGTGGTCCCCTGATAGCCTCGCCACTATCCACCCATTGCAGGAACTCCCTGTCCGAACTGTACCCCCAGGGCCGTCTGGGGTGGCTGCCCCAACCAATGTTACCTTGGAGAAGCTCGGGAAGGAGTCCTCAAACTCTGCCCCTCCTACAGTAGAGAAGAAGCAGAGCAAAATACATGAAGTGTCCCAGCCCCTAGGGACAATTGGTAACAAGTTTTCTGTGTCGGATAATCTACCAGGAGAGGAGGATCCGACCATCTTGCTGGACACCCCGGAGAAGGAGGGCTACACAGTTATGAACCTCCACAGGAGACTCATTTGGAGACCAATCAGCAGGATAGAGACTTATGTCAAAGCATCCAGGAGCAGGTATTTTGTGAGGAAATTTTAAATCATATCAGTAAAATTGTCTCTGTTGATGTTGTGTAGGTTATGCCTTTGATAATGGCAGAGGACAAAGAAGGGGACTTCCCTAATACCACACAGACAGAAGACAGGGTGGAGGATATGTGCAACTATAGCAGTGAACCAGACTTGGGGGAAGTTAGGGGAAAAACCCAAAGTCCTGGCCAAAGTTCAAATCTGATAGACAACTTAGGGATAAGAGTACACATACGACCTCTAATGCTGAAGTTTCCAATGATTAGTTGTACCTACTGGAATATTTAGGAGTATAAGAAAAAGCCCCAATTTTCGAAGACTTTGGAAAATATTGTTACAACATAGGAGTGATTATCTAGTGATTGCAGAACCTTTTGCTGATTTAGACAAGATAGAGTCCTTGAAAAGAAGATTGAAGTTTGAAGTTGCTTATTCTAATACATGCAATTCATTATGGATTATGTTTAGGAAATCATTCTCATGCACCATTGTTGCGATGATAGACAAACATATCACCTTAGAAGTACTACATCCTGATCTGCATTGTCCTGTTTTCATCTCCAACGTATATGCAAAATGTACAAAGGCAAGTCAGGAAGCCCTATGGCAATCCCTAGCTGGACTGCAGCAACTTAGTAAGCCTTGGATTTTGTGGAGAGACTAGAATTGCATAAAGTCTAGAGAGGAGAAGAAAGGAGGTAAAGTGTTTAATATTAGGGAGGCTACAGAGCTTACGGGTTTTATGTCTTCATTAGGTCTTTCAGAGGTGAACTATAATGGGGCTAAATTTACATGGTGTAACAATAGGGAAGGAAGAGCAAGGATATGGAAGAGACTAGATAGAGCTATGGTCGACTTCCAATTTCATAGTAGTAATCTAGTGGCTAACTTAACCCACCTAGCAAGATCTCACTCGGACCATGCTCCTCTTCTTCTAGAAAACCAAAAGGGTAATGTGTTAGCAGGTAAATCCTTTCAATTTCAGTCCTTTTGGACCCATCATGATAGTTGCCTGCTAGAGATCAAGAAGGCCTGGAATGTGGAGATCCGGGATAGTCCTATAAGGATCTTTGTGGACAAGCTTAAGCTAGTCAAGCAAGCACTCAAAACAAGGAATAGAGAAGCTTTTGGAAACATCTTCACCAAGTCTGCTCAGGCGAAGGAAGAACTTCTAAGATTAGAACAGGAGGATGAAATCAGACCTATCTCTATGGAAGTATTGAGCCAAGCTGCAGCCAAAGTCAAATACCACCTGGGAATAGAAGAGAAATTTTGGGCTCAGAAGGCAAACATTAAATAGGAAAATGAGGGGGATAGAAATACTAGATTTTTTTTCATGCATGTGTGAAGAACAAACATGCAAGAGCACATATTCACATAATTCAGAATCAGGAAGGAATATGAATGGAAGGGGAAGATGAGATAGCTGAACTGGCAGTTCAGTACTTTTCAGATCTGTACTCGGCTGAACTGGGGACCAATCAACTTGACTCCCAGCTAATTCCTATGTCCATTTCAGATAGGGAAATAGAGGATCTCACTAGAATCCCAGAAATGTAAAAGTTAAAGATGACAGCACAGAGTATGAACCTTGATAGCTCTGCAGGCCCAGATGGATTTCCTGGATTGTTCAATAATTTTGCTTGGGACATAATTAGTTAAGATTTACTCAGGGCTGTCCAGTCCTTTATGAATGGAGAGGAGTTACCCCAGGCTATGACTTCAACTTCGATCATACTGATTCCAAAAGTCCCTAATCCTTCTTCCTTCAAACAATTCAGACCTATTAGCCTTTGCAACTTCTTAAACAAAATTGTGTCTATGCTCCTAGCCTTAAGATTAGATGTGGTCCTACCGAAAATGATTTCAGAGAATCAAAGTGGATTTCTGGCTGGGAGATTGATAACAAACAACTATCTCTTGGCTAGTGAAATGGACTCCACAATTAATAGGAAGAGCAAGGAGGGGAATATAGCACTCAAGATTGCTATGGAGAAGGCGTATGATAGGGTCCATTAGCCCTATTTACTACAGATTCTTCGACTATTGGGGTTCGGGAAAGTATAGATTGATCGCATATGGAGAATGGTTTCTAATGTTTGGTTCTCTGTGATTATTAATGATGCAAATAAAGGCTGGTTCAGAGTAACTAAAGGACTGAGGCAAGGAGACCCAATCTCCCCCCTCCTTTTTGTGCTGAGTACTGAGTACCTATCTAGGGTCCTAAATAGTAAGGTGGACAAGGGCCTAGAATTCTGTGTTCCTAGGCATTGCCCAAGAATCACCCATCTTGCCTATGCCACGACTTAATTATCTTCTCTTCTGCCAAACCCCAAGCCATCAGAAATATCATAGTTAAACTGCAGCATTATGAACAAGTCTCAGGACAGAAGATCAATGTAGCCAAGAGTTCTTATGTGGTGCATGACAGAATGCCAATTGCTAGGAAACATCTTATTAGATCAATTACTAGGTTTTGGTCGAGGATCTTTCCCATCCAATTACCTAGGTATCCCCCTCCACTTCAAGAGAATCACTGCTACATATTATGATCCCCTAGTAGAAAGGATTAGCCTCAAGATAGGGGGATGGAGTTCTAAATTTTTGACAATAGGGGGGAGGATCACTCTAATTAAGAGTGTTTTATCATCCCTCCCCTTCTACATCACGATGAGCATTAATCCTTCTAAGAGAGTCATCAATCAAATTCAATCCTTGCTTGCTAATTTTCTGTGCTCAGTAGTGGAAAAGGGGTCAAAAAGACATTAGATCAGGTGGGAAGAGTTGTGTTATACTCAGGAGGAGGGAGGCCTATGTTTTAGAGATCTTAACCATGTAGTCAATGCACAAACTATCAAACTCTGGTGGAGATTCAGACAAAGATCCTCTTTATGGTCCAATTTTCTTTGGGCAAAGTATTGAGGATCTCGCCACCCTTCAGAAATTCAGGTCAAGAGAGGGGATTCCCACATGAAAGAGGTTATCTGGCATTGCTCCTACTACGGAAGAATTCATCCAATTTCAAATTGGTAGTGGAGATTATAGCCTGAATCTAGATAGATGGAGTGCTAGAGGTAAGCTATCAGACACCTTTGATTTCCAACGTAACTACCAAGTTGCAGAAGTTATTGGGAATCAGGGATGGGATTGGGGAAAAATACACACCCTACTTCCTCAGATTCCAACAGAGATTTTCAGAGAATATCCGACCATCAAGGAAGGTGCAGATAGGTTGATTTGGACCCTCTCTCCAGATGGTAACTTCAATCTCAGATCAGCATACAATCAGATTAGGGGAAGCCACAATCCTCTCCACCCTTACTCAAATTTCATCTGGGATCCTATAGTTCCTATTAAGGTATCTTTTTTAATGATGAGAATAATCAGGGATAAAATACCTGTTGGGCATAACCTGTACAAGGTGGGCATCTTGGGACCTTTCACTTGCCCTTGGTATTGTGCCAGTGAGGGTGCATTGAGCCATATTTTCGTATCCTGTAATCTACCTCAACAGGTGTGGAAGATTTTTGCAGTAAAAGCTGGTATCACTTGTCACTTGAGCACATTGGCTGACTCCCTTCATACCTAGTGGCAACACCACTCAAGCATCCCTGAATGCAGAAGATTCCTTATTAAGATATGCCCTTATCTAATCTGCTGGTGGCTTTGGAAGCAAAGAAATCAAATAACTTTTGACAGAGCCAAACTGGATGTGGGGAATTTAGTGGAAAACATTTTCAACTCGATTAAAAAACTATTCTAGATAAAGTTCCATGGGCTAAAATTGATGGAATTAAATTGGAACTCCTTTTGGGCAAACTGCATGAAAATCAGAAGAAGGACTGTACTCCAGTGCATAAAGTGGAACCCCCGGATCATTCATCCATTAAAATTAACTTTGCAATAGCTAGGGTGGGGATGCATTGGAGAGCTGGAGGATTCGTCAGAAATCACAGAGGTAATCTTCCTTTCCCCTTCCTATCCTCCTTTTTCCACTGAATCTTTCCAGACTATAGGTGGAGGCCTTTGCAGCTCTCAACTATATAATAGAGTGCAGAGATGTGAGCACGAAAGGGATCATTATGGAATCAGACTCTAATGAGATTAATCAAGGTTTGAAGTCTTGGAAGGCTTGGCAGTTCAGAAATATTTTGGAGAAAATCAAAGAGCTATCCTATATATCTGAAATGCCTATGCAAGCCAACTTTCCTGCCTGTTTGCTTGCTTCAAAACAGGAATCACAGGCCTCTCTTGTTTTACTGTCATTAATCAAACTGGACAGAGACCAAATCCCTTCTATTTTGTTAAAGAACAGTAATGGCTTCATCCTGCAGCAAAATGAGCCTAGAAGACCTTTCCATTTACATCCCCATTTCAGGTAACACTCTTGGCTCTAGCCTGCTGTGGTTAGGGTTGGTTTGCTCTATTTATTTTCGTAGGCCCCAGTCTGCTGAAGTTAAAACTGGATTGCCAATTGTATTGCTAGCTTACCTGCTATTAGAGAAAGATTCTCCCTTTAAGAATGGTAAGGACTCAAATAGAACTGGATTCTCCTGTATCCAACATGCTAGCGGTTGAAGAAAACGAACATCATTTGAACTATTGGGATGCAGTAAATAGCTTCTACCTCTCTGCTGACTACTATGTTGGCACAAGTTTGATATATGTTACCCGACTAAAGGGAGCATCTTATTGCTGGCCGAGAGGCTTCCCAAACATTGGGGGAGAAGAGATGCCTGTTAGTCAAGACAAGGACCATTGTTGAGAATTACTTATATTATATCTTCAACAGATGGCCTGGTAGAAAGTGGCTCTAATTGTTTATATATGTCCAAATAATCTGACCTTTTGTCACTCCTGGTGATTGTAGGAGTTTTTTGCAACATAGACATCGTTACACTTGCTTGTAAATGGAGGAATTACTCCAAATTTATATGGTTAAAGTCCGCGTGTAAATGGAGGAAGTACTCCAAGTTTATGTGTTTCAAACCTTTTGAGCTAGGATCTAGTAGGCAATGTACATGGAGCCGAACTCAAATGGTCACTTTTGTAAGGATGGTTATTAGGGTATATCCACCATCCACCAAATTATATAATACATAGGGAGTTGCGACCCACCTCAAAAATGAGGTTAGCCAACTAAAAAAAATAAAAAAAAAACTTACAAAATCTTGTTTTTCACCAAATGAATTGGTAAATTTTGTGTACAAACAATTCTAGCTAAACCTTCTCTCCATTTTAAATTACTAAATTTAAATAAATTTAAATTATTAGAAGAAGAAGAACATTGTTGAGCGAAATCGGTTAATTGCGTTTGTGACTTATGAATTTCGATTTCTTGAGGATGCGTTTTCTCCAAATGCTTGGTTTGTGTACCAATCCACTCCCAATTTTGAAGGCATATGATTTCTCGGAAAAATTGCATTTTTTTCTAATAAGAACTCCATCGGAATGAACGATATACTAGAATTTCTCTGCCATCTCTCTAGAATCTTTAGCCCTCCGCCACCACCGGCCCTTACCCTTTAACTAATATCTTCAACTCTTACCCTTCAACTATCTCACTCTACAACTCTTTCACATCGCTTTTCTCCTCCAACCTACAAAACTCCACCACCTCTGGCACTTGACCCAAATCTTTTTCCAACATATCTAGCTCCCTTCCTTAAACGAGTGCTTCAGATCGGGCCATACATGCCTCAAATAAGAGCTTCAGCCGGACTGCCATTTCACAGATCTGAACTCCCTCGAGATCTTCGGATCTCCACACAACACCGTCCAAACAAGCCGGCCAGCTCCAGCTACACCTCTAGAGAGCTGAACCCACAAACTCCAGATACGATACTATCCAAAGCTCACTCACAGATCCAGCTGAATCTGTCTAGTTACGCTGCTCTTCAACACTGCTCACCAGCTGGAGTAACTCAACACTATCTCGGCTGACTTTGCTGTGGTGGCAAGAACTCTCGAAAAAGCTCACAGATTCAGTCGATCCAGGCCGACGAATTGGGTCAGAAAAACCAGGGCCCTTTGATCTCGAACATCTGACCCTCTAAGCTCCACCAGTGGCTCCGAGCTCCTAACCGACATTCACCGAAGGTTGGAGGATAAACTAGCTCAAAGCGCTCCAATGGTCAGATTCGTGACAATTGCTGGGACTCCACCACACCGGCTCTGTGGCTCTTGTTGAGCTACTTTGCAATCGAGATGGTGGGGACTGTTGAATCCAAAGCCACTGATGCAGACTAAACTAAAATGGTTTGTGTTATATTCAATGCTTTGTTTTTGGCGATTTATTGAGCTTATCATGTGCTTAAAGTAATTTGGAAGGCTACTGTGGATTTAGCCTTCCTGCATTTAAATTTTGGCTTGCTTCATTGCTGGGACAGTGGTGATTAAATGGTGATTAAATCACTAAATAATTTCTAGTGATAAAATGGTGAATGTTGAACTCTGTATTGAACTTGTATTGGTTCAATATTCCTCAGTCATGTATTTAGTGGGTTGTGCTCTATGTTGAATTTGAACATGTATGAATGTGGATCTTTTGGAGGACTGTGCTATAAACATTTGAAAAGAGTACCCATTTAACTTGCTTGGTAAATCACTCATATAATTGGTAAATAATTCTAGTGCTTCGTGAGCCATGTTTGCCGATTTTGGTTGCTTATTTGTTGAAGTAAAAACTGGTTTCACTCTTCTCGAATGGATTGAATATGGAATCCTTGAAGAAATTTATGATAAATTTGAGGAGAATTCCCAGCCAAATTGCTATTGGCTTTCATGTACTTGTTAATTTTTCCTGCGTTTGATGAGCTATGTTTGTCTGCCGTTTTGGTGGAATTTGCTACTGAGTAGAAATTGGCTCAATATCCTTATTCATGTGATTCATGCTCATGTGCTTGGTGTGGTCAGGCCTTTTCCGATCTCTAAACTTGAATGAATATGAAATCCTTAGGGTAATGTGTGAAAAACATTTGAGGAGATTTCCCATTCAAATTGCTTCATATACTTGTGTCTCAGAAGGTTTTCCTCTTCGCTTGCTCCAAAATGGGACAATGGTTTGAATCGCACCTTAAGACATCATGGTCTCCATGGAATTCATGGCCTCCGATCTCCGAATTCGTTTACAGAAAAGCTGGCCTTTTTCAAATTGGTAGTATTATTCATATACTTCTCACTGGGAATTAGAGCATCGAGACTTTGGTAATCACTAAAGTTGCTTTACTATAATTCCTAGATTTAGTTCATAGGAAGTTTCATGTAATGGAGTAGTACTCCAAATTTTTGCCTTATATGCTTGTAACGGTATGGTCAGGTCTATCCGGCACCGTCTTTTGTTCATGATGATATAAAGTTTCTTATTGTTAAAAAAAAAGAACTCCATCGGCATAAATAAAATATATTTCACTAACGTTTTGGATTTTGAATTCATTGGTGGACAACAACTTGATGGCGATGGATTTTCACTTTCATCACCAATATTAATTGGTTTGGATGAATAACTAAAACAATCCATAGTGTAATTTTTATTTATAAATATTAAAAAAAATAAATAATTGAAAGAATAATAAATAAAAGTAATAAATTAACTATCAATTATAATGGAAACAATAATTAGAATTGAATTTTATAGAATTTTGATGCTTGAGAATTGAGGAGAAGAGAATTAGAATATTGAGAAAGAGAATTATAAATGGTGTGGAAAAATGAAAAATTAAAGAAGTATTTATAGAATTAGGAAAAGAAAATAAAATAAAATAAAAAGAGGCATTTATTTGACTATTCCTCAATTAATTTTGACCGTTTCCATGTTGGCAACAGTCAACAAATTAATAATACAACGGTCATTTGACTATTGCAATTGTTTTTGTTACGCACACGCCTATTTTTAAAAAAATAAAGGTGCGTGTATAACACGCGCTAAGTGGCTGCTCTGCTGCCTATGTGGCGGTGGAATTTTTTTTAATTATACAGTTTGGAATCGAAACCAAAACCGTCGATTCTGATTTTAGTTCTAATTTGTTAGAACCGAAACTGAACCATCGAAAAATGGTTCAGCTACGGTTACGATTTGGTGGGCCCCCAATTCTGATTTTGAAACCATTTGGATGGCCATGTCTATGTAAGAATGTGTGTATGTGTTATGTTTTGTGTGTTGTGTGTGGTTGGTGTATCCTAGGTTGGATTCTAAGTATTGGTGGTGTCCTAGGTCCTAGTTGGGAATGCGTAAGGGTTGCTAGGGTAAAGGAAAGTTAGGTTGAGTGCTAGTCCTAAGGGTTGTACCTGTGTGTGCTAGGTGTAGTTCCTAGTTAGTGTGCTAGTGTTAGTTTCTAGGCCAAAAATTTAGCTACTATGCCTTCGTGCTAGCAGTAGGCATCCAAGTGTATTAGGGTTTGGTGCATGTATGATATGAAATGGTTCCAAGTGCTTACAACTTGGCCTTGGCTATATGCTTTGGCCAAGAGGGTGTGGTGCTAAGTTAGCATTCCTAAGGCAAAACACAAACCAAACCATGTCAAGTCTCACTTTAATCTTATCCCACAAGAGTGCTCAACTTGGCCAAAGTCCACTAACATGTCTCTTTGCACAACTGAGCACCAACCTTAGCTTGGTCAACCCTTGGGTTTAGGGTTCATTCTTTTTTAACTTGTTGACCTTTCTTTGACTTGTTGACTTCTTAGTCAAAATTTTCTCCAAATAAGCCTTTATAACACTTTAATCTCTCTACCTTGTAAAACCTACAAAACAAGTCACAAAGTACTTAAGTACTACAAAAACAATCAAAAACAATGCAAAGACCCTAACAAATGAGAGTTTAGACGTAGTCTAAGATGAACTCTACACCCACTCACACTTAAAGATTTTCTTGTCATCAAGAAAAGGCTAAGCAAAGAAAAATAAAAGAAAAAAACACTTAACAAATAGATGACCTTTAAACTTAAGAATATGTGAATCACTCATATTGTTTTCACATAGTTAATGGATTTACTGCCCTTATTCATAAACCTTTTTACTAAATGCAAAGAAATTAACTATATCACACTTCATAGTAATCATGTAACTTAGTTGTACTCATTCACAGTATTAACATTATTTGTGTGAGTGGTGTGCAATGAGGTACTTAAAATGCAAGTCTAGCTCATGTTTTCAGTGAAACTTAAAATTAAAGTAAAGTATAGCAAAATAAGTGTATATTCTTCTTGATAATCACTTTTACTCTAGTCATGCACTTTCACATATCAATTTAGGATCCATAGGACCTTTATTCATTATTTCCCTAAAGTGTCACAACTTGATGGAATTTTACATCACCAAGAGTCACAAATATCTTAGGGTACTCGATTCATTCATCAAAATTGCCTTGGTCTTATGGCTTTTTATTCCATTCCACATCATACAAGTTCTCTGATAACGTTCTCACTACGCTCCTCATGTAGATTGATACGTTGATGCAGAAAAGTGTCCACGATCTTTTCCTAAATCAATTTGATTAACCGGAACCACCCTATCTATGTAGAATGACAATATGCGCAGTTATATGATGGCTTCTCACCAACAAATAATGAGATAGTCAAGCAATGAAAACTCTCTCCTCAGGAATAATCATCACAATAAGAAATCAAAAACCTTATCAGATTTCAACCCTTGAACTAAAGAAACAACTCTTTGTTCTTTATTTTCTCAAAATTAACATTTGTTTATTACAATTGGAATAAAAGCTTATTTATAGGCCTTTACTATTTCCCTAAACAATTAATTAAAAATAATTTCACAAATAATTAAAAATACTAAAAAATCTAACAATTCCCGCACATTGCAACGTGGGGATAGCCCTACGTTGCGGCGTCGAGAAAACCCTACAAAAATAAAAACCTATCATTTTTGGACATCAAAATGTGGGTGAACGTCGCAACGTCAGGATATCTCCACGTCGTGATGTGGCTCACTGTTTTACTGCCCACGTCGAAATGCACTCCTTTCTTCCTTTTAGGCCTCTAAATTCGATTCATCCTTCTTAGGCACCCCTTCACTCGCTCCAGTGATCCTCAAAGCTTTGTTTTGAAGTTCAATTTGCTATCATTCCCTCCCCGGTTGAAAGGATTTGTCCTCAAATCTGATCCAACATACCAAAAATCCCCAACACCAACTCTAGAATGGCTTACCATTGAACACATTCCCTTGGGATCTCCATCACCAACTTCCAACGACTGCAAGTCATTAAAAATCTTTTGTTGGTCTTTATATACCTCCAAAGAATGTAACAATGTCAATAAAAACTTGTGCTCTTGCCATTCAAATGCATACATATTGTCATATCCACGATGCACAACATCCCAATCAAACATCTATGGTCTTCCTAGAAGTACATGTCCTGCCGACATTGGCACCACATTACAAAGTACTTGGTCCCGATATGCTCCAATAGCAAAGTCTAGTTTGATTTGTCGAGTAACCTCCTCCGCTGTCTCCACATTAACCCAATGGAGCTTATATGGATTCGGGTGAGTAACTGTAGTCAATCCCAATCTTTCAACAAGCAATGGGCTGGCAATATTCATGCAACTCCTACTATCGATAACCACATTACACATCTTTCCACTGAATAGTTGATTGCATTTGTAGTCGTCATCCACCGTAGGTTGTACTGTCACAACTTGCCTCAATACTAGCATCTCGCTGATCACATCTTTAGGATAGATTACCTCTTCTTCAGGACCCTCCAACGGCGACATCCAATTATATTCTGAATCTACCTCCATGACATCCTCATTAGGTCTAATGACCATAGCTCGAGGACTACCACAGTGAGCAGCTACATGCCTATAGCCATGACATTTGAAGCACTAAACTGACTTAACCTTTGAAGTCACATTATCATCAGCCCTACCCTTCACTTCTTGGTTTGATGATCCTGACGTTCCTTTAAAAGCTGACTTTCAAGATCTAGTACCATTGATTCCGGTTTGCTTCTCCATTTCAAGCTGTCTTTCTACTTCTTTGGCCTTTTGAAGCAAGTCCTCCATATCAGTATATTGATATAAAGCAACATACTTAGAAATACCTTGATTGAGACCACTTACAAATCATGCAATAGTCACCTCCTTCTCCCCATGAACTCTTGCTCGACTCATAATAATCTGCATCTTCTGGTAGTAATCCTCAATACTCATATCTCCTTCAGTTAAATTTGTAGTTTCAATCACAAATCTCAAAAATAATGAACTGGAACAAAATGGTTCTACATTAAGGCCTTTACCTCGTCCCAAGTACAAATTAGTTGCTTCCTAGCTTGTCGAGTTGAATGAGCAAATCTTCCCACCATGTGTTGGCATACCTAGTGAATTCCATAACCCCCAACAATATCTTAGTATCCTTGGAATAATTGTAGAAGTCAAAGATCTTGTTCGTCTTTCTAACCCAATCCAAAAACAAGTCCGAACTCTCTTTACCCAAAAATGCCGGGAATTGGCTCATTGTTTTACTACCAACGTCAAAATTCACTCCTTTCTTCCTTTTAGTCCTCCAAATTCGAACCATCTTTCTTAGGCACCCCTTGGCTCACTCCAGTGACCCTCAAAGCTTTGTTTTGGACTTCAGTTTGCTATCATTCTCCCATTCACATTTTCTATCTAGGAGCCATATCATAGTAGATTGACATTTAACTCAAGTAAGAGAATTCAAGCATGAGAGTGACAAAAGAAAAAGTAATGTAAAACCTTTTTCCCATATCTTCTCTTATTATGTTCATAGTTTACACTAGTCTCCAGGTAATTATCAAGTTAAAGTGTCACTTTTATTCATTATGGTTTTCAAAAGTAAAGTTTCACCTATTCAGGAGTTTAACTATTCCCATAAGTTCCTCATGTAAGTGCTTATTAACAAAGTTGGTTAAGACTTGAACTTTCCATACCTAGTGTCCATTATTTCTACATAGTAATAAGCTCTTCCTTAAACATTTAGCCAAAACACAACTTTCACATTGGGCATATTAATCAACTTTTCATATTAGTACACTTTTAGATGATTTAACACACTTTTAAGCCAAATAGTCATTAACACAAACACATATTGTATGTTTTCATAATCACATCACTTAACACAATTGATATATTAAAAAAACTATTAGGGTTTCAACCCTAAACCTACTCTAAACAAAACACACTTCCTGAAAATTAAACCTAATATAACACAAAGCATTGATTTATCATTCTTGCATTATTAAGGCACCAATTTGAACACACTTATTCACTTCAAGTACAAGGTCTTCACTTCACAAGTAAACACCCATCTTCACTTCAAATGGGAGAGCATAAAAATGAAAGCACATCTTCACAATAATCACACATTTTCCCCCTTACACTTAATATCTTATATTGTCTTAAATGAAAAGAGATAAGTTTCAAAATTGACTCTATTAAAATATCAAGAGGTTTGACCCTTTGCAGTTTTCCCAAGGGAAGAAAATGTTACAGTTTTCTCAAGGGAAGAAAATGTTACTTCCTTGTTACATGTGAAAAATTGGGTTGCTCCCAGCTTCTTTGCTAGAACATTGTTCTTGCACTTCTTTGGTAGCACTCTTCTTGACTGGCATGTCCTTTGGTGTTTGCACATCCTTATCAACTTTGAATATTTACTTTGTCACATTCTTCTTGGATTGCTTGGATGGACCCTAATAAGCATAAATATAGGCATAAAATTTGGATCATGATTGCTATCTGCGCCTTATAAAAAATACTGCCTTACAATCACTTAACTGTGGTAATATAGAAAATTTCATACCCACATGGAAAGGATAATGTTGAAATCTGAGGAAATATTTTTGGATTTTATTTGGTTTAACTTGAAAATAATAAAGTAAATTAAATTAAGTGATAGCAAATTGAAGTCCAAAACAAAGCTTCGGGAGTCATTGGAGCGAGTCAAGGGATGCTTGAGAAGGATGGCTCGAATTTGGAGGTCTAAAAGGAAGAAAAGAGTAAATATTGAATTTTTAGCTAATTTTTACGTGGGTAGAAAAACAGCAAGCCACATCGCAACGTTGAGAGCCTCCGACATTACGACATCCACCGTCGTACGTCGCGACATCCAAAAATGATACAGTTTTTTTAGAGAGTCTGTTCCCTGACGTCGCGACGTGCAAAAATAAATGATGGTGAATAGTTTATATATTTGTTTTTTTAGAGTTTTAATTTATTAAAGTTTCCTTTTATGGATTATTTCGTCTAGGTTTTGTGTTAGGTCTATAAATAGGTATTTTCTTTCAGTTGTAATTGAGAGACGTGAATTTTGAGAAATAAAGAACATTGAGTTGTTTTTTTGTCATGGAATAAAATCTAAGGAGGATTTTGTATTCTTGTTGTGAAGATTGTTCTTGGGAGGGAGTTGTCTTTGCTTGACTATCTTGTTATTTGTTGGTCAGGAGCCATCTTATAACCGTGCATATTGTCATCCTACGGAGATAGAGTGATTCGAATTATCCAAATTAATTTACAAAAAGATCGTGGACACTTTTCTGCAATAACATATCAATCTAAGTGAGGAACATGGCGAGATTGTTATCAAGTGATATCAGAGATTAAGGGACTTTTGAAATTAGGTTTTTCAGTTTTTCTTAAAATTGAAACCCTAAAATATTGTTATTCACAGCCTTGTATGATTTGATTATTGTGAGAAGGTTACAACAATTATATCTTTTGTTATTGTTTAATTGATATTGTGAGAATTTGATCCGATTAAATTTGTGATTGATTGTTGGTTTGAATATATTGGATATTTGTGAGATGTTGTTGCTATAGCAATTGTTGTGGACGTTATTTTTGGAAATTTGGTTAAGTGTCAATATGAGTAAATAGGCAGAAGGTGCTAGTGTTAATCAAAATCTGGAAGGTATGCTTGCTACTATCAGTGAGCATTTATGGCAGTTATTAGTTGACAATCAACAGTTTAAGCAGCGGTTTGAACTGCTGGAGTCGGGATCTAGAGTGGGTACTCCGAGGAGAACTCCACCTAAGAATATTTGGTTTAAAGGTTTGGAGAAAGATGGGGCTGACTTGGACAATAGTTTTTGCGCAGGTACGAATGGGAGGTTTTACTGAGAAAGAAGGAAAGATACTTGTTCCCCCATTTTCGAGTAAGGAGAGTTCAGAATTGTTTTTGGACTGGGTTAGAAAGGTGAACAAAATCTTTTACTTCTACAATTATTTTGAGGAAACTAAGATTAGTTTGGTAGTTATGGAATTCATTAGATATGCAAGCACATGGTGGGAATATTTGCTTATTCAATGCGACCTACTAAGAGAGCGACCAATCCGTACTTGGGGTGAGGTAAAGGCATTAATGCGGAACCGTTTTGTTCCAGTTCATTATTTTAGAGATTTGTGGTTGAAACTACAAAATTTAACCCAAACAGATAAGAGCGTTGATGAGTACTACCAGGAGATGTAGATTATTATGAGTCGAGCACGAGTTCATGAGGAGAAGGTAGCGACTATTGCACGGTTTGTCAGCGGTCTGAATCAAGGCATTGTTAAATATGTTTCTTTATATCAATATACTGATTTGGAGGACTTGCTTCACAAGGCCAAGGAAGTGGAACGACAACTTGAAATAGAAAAGCAAAATGGTATTGATGGTACTCGATATTGGAAGTCTGTTTTCAAAGGAACAACGCTTGGATCATCTAGTCAAGAAGTCAAAAGTAAGTCCAACAATGTGACTTCAAAGGCTAAGATGGTTCAGTGCTTCAAGTGTCATAGTTACGGGCATGTAGCTGCTCAGTGTCGTAGTCCTCGAGCTAAGTTTATTAAACCTAATGGGAATGTCGTGGAGGTGGAATCTGAATATGATGGGATGCCACAGTTGGAGGGTCCTGAAGAAGAGTCATTTATCCTGAAGATGTTATCGGTAAGGCGTTGGTGTTAAGGCAAGCTCTAAAAGCACAACCTATGGTAGAGGACGAGTATAAATCCATCAACTATTCCATACACGGTGTCTTATCAGTGGTAAAAAGTGCAATATGGTTATCGATAGTGGGAGTTGCACGAATATTGCCAGCTCATTGCTTGTAAGAGGTTGGGGTTGACTACAGTTGCTCATCTGAACCCCTATAAGCCTAATTGGGTTAATGCGGAGACAACAGCGGATGTTACTCGTCAAATCAAACTAGACCTCGCCATTGGAGCATATCGGGATCAAATACTTTGTGATGTGATACCAATGACGGCGGGACATATACTCAAAAGGCTATGGTTGTTTGATAGTTATGTTGTACATCATGGAAGTGACAATACCTATGCATTTGAATGGCAAGGTCACAAGTTTTTGTTGACGTCGTTACATTCATCTGAGGTATATAAAGACCAGCAAAAAATACTAAATGACTTGTAGTCGTTGGAACTTGGAGATGGATATCCCAAGGGCATGTGTGCAATGGTAATGCATTCTAGAGTTGGTTTTGAGGATTTTCGGCATGCTGACTCAGATTTGAGGACAAATCCTTTTGATCGGGGAGGGAATGATAGCAAATTAAAGTCCAAAACAAAGCTTCGGGGGTAATTGAAGCGAGTCAAGGGGTGCTTGAAAGGATGGCTCGAGTTTGGAGGCATAAAAGGAAGAAAGGAGTAAATATTGAATTTTTAGCGAATTTTGATGTGGACAGCAAAACAGCAAGCCAAGTCATGATGTAGAGAGTTTCTGACGTCGTGACGTCCATGCATGTCGCGACCTCCACCGTTGCACATCGCGATGTCCAGAAATGATAGGGTTTTTTTAGAGAGTCTGTTCTCCGATGTCACGACATCAGGATGTCCCCACGTCGTGATGTACGGAAATAAATGATGGTGAATAGTTTCTATTTTTGGTTTTTTTAGAGTTTTAATTTATTAAAGATTCCTTTTATGGATTATTTTGTCTAGGGATTGTGTTAGGTCTATAAATAGGTATTTTGTTGCAGTTGTAATGGTGAGACGTGAATTTTGAGAAATAAAGAACATTAAGTTGTTTTTTTGTCAAGGATTAAAATCTGAGGAGGATTTTGTATTCTTGTTGTGAAGATTGTTCCTGAGGAGGTAATTGTCTTTGCTTGACTGTCTTGTTATTTGTTGGTGAAGAGCCATCTTATAACCGTGCATATTGTCATCCTATGGAGATCATGGACATGTTTTCGCTACAACGCATCAATCTACGTGAGGAGCATGGTGAGATAGTTATCATAAAGGAAAGTAATTAGTACAATGACTTATTAAGAGATAATAATTGAGCAAGTGCACTCTCGAGATTATATTTAAGATTTATAGAAGGCACGGGCAAATTCTATTTATGGACATGCAAAATAAGGATAAATAATTACTCACAACTTAGGTCTCTATACTGAGCACCTAAACCATTTATAAAACCCTAACACACTCTCTCTTATGTAGCAAGAGGCAATGAATGGTTTAGGCATCTATCTACTAGATATTAACTAATTGATTAACCCTCTTATGTGGCAAAAGGCAATATTTATTTCCTTAATTAACCCAGAATTTAATGCAACTACTAACAAACAGCCCTCTAATTCAATCGCTCCTATGTGGTAAGAGACAATCACAAACCAAGTCACGCTAATGTTAAACTAATCCACCAAAATGAATACACTTGTAATAGTATCAAGACATCTTATGCCAAAAAAATAGTTCAATGATAAAAATTGAAACTTTAGAAAAGTAAAGTGACTTGTTTGGAAATTTAATTTTTTTATGCATAAACCACCCGCAAACATCACATCAAGAAACTTTTACTCTATGCGAACTATTTTGAACCAAATCACAAAAATGATAGCAACCAACTTTCAATTTTTCTGGTAATAAATATTTTTAGTACAAATAAGTTAAATCCTTCAGCCACTGATTAAAGGGCTACCCATGGCGAATAAGGCTGAAAACTTGTCTCAGATCATTACACCTCATGTTCCACATGCACAAAAATCATTTGCACAACTTTTTACTCCATCAGGCACCTATCCAGTGATTTGTTTGAAGCCTTTTACTACATATAAGGGAGAAATTGCAATTAGATTTTCCAAGGAAGATATTTAAAAATTATCAGAACCCTTGCATATGCTTTGATTGGAAAATTCTCTCACGGTTGGCCATATTTCGAAATTATCAAAGAAATCTTATCACTATTGGATCTTGAAGGACAATTCATTGTTGGCCTAATTGACTACTGCTATGTCCTAATTCATTTGAATAATGATGCTGATTTTCATCGTCTCTGGTCTAGAGCAATTTGGCAAATTGACAGTTTCCGTATTCACGTGTTTAGGTGGACACCAAGTTTCGAAACTAGTAAGAAGTTTTCCCTTGCTCCTGTCTGGTTCTCATTGCCAGGATTACCACTGCAGCTTTTCAAAAAAATTTCTTTTATTCTCCATCATCTAGGATGTTGGTCGGCCTTTGCTAATTGATTTTGCGTTAGCCATGATAAACTGGTCTAGTGTCGCTAGATTATATGCAGATGTGGATCTTTTGTGCTCTTTTCCTGATGTATTTGGATTGAATTTGACTATCAGGGAAACAGAAAGTGGTAGGACATCATCCCTGAGAATTTTCCAAAGTATTGTGCATCATGTTTTTGGAAGGAACACTGTTATGAGAAATGTAACCCTAATTAAAAACAAAAGCTATCCTAAGATGTCCAGGTAGCATGCCAGACATAGAAGCCTATAGAAAACATGAGTGGACAAGCCTTGGCGGCTAATCCTCAAAATCAAATTTCAAGTAATGTGCAAAAGTTTGTGTCTCAGGAAGACATACAGGGACTACAAGTGATGGTTTTGAGTTTATCGGTGGTGAATGTGTAGAATATAGAGGTGCATAAGACTGGAGTTCAAATAGATAACCTTGTTCACTAGGAGAAAAGTAATACAAAGGAGATGATTATTGATGGCAAACTTCAAGGACGAAAGAAGATTTGGATATCTATGATAATCTTGATTTTGTGAAGAGGCGGATATAATCTAAGGCACAGTCAACCTTATGATACTATAAAGGGCCAGCAAGGGAAATTTATAACAAAGACAATGAGTGTTGATGGACAGACTTCAGGGTTGAAAAGCGTTTTGGGTTTCCATGGTAATGATTTTGTGGAGGGCCAGACTTCTTTCATAATCCCTATAAACTATGGCATTTGTGAAAATAATTTAGGTGCAGAATCTAATGCACAAAGTCAACTAAGAATGCTATAAATAGACATAAGGTAATTGGAATTCATTCTCTGTGCTTGCTAGTGAGAAAAGTACGAAAAAGATTGTTGTTTTGGATAAGGGTTTGGATACAAATAGGGAGAATCTTATTGCTGAAGTTGCCATGACCTCTAATTCTCTATTAAATCCTTGGACAATGATAGTGGACGATGGAATAGACCACTTTCGAAAATTGTGAATGCTCTCCATCTAGATTCTTCTATAGATAAGGGGCAAAATGAAGTGGGAAATAGATAAATCTGATTGTATCCTTCGCTCTCATTTAAGAGCTTTGCATGCTAATGTTCCCCCTCCCATTAATCAATGAATTTATGTATTAGAATGCTAGAGGTGTGAGGAATATAAAGATGTTACGAAGAATTAGGAAACTCAAAAAATAGCTCAATTTGTTATTTTTATGTATTACTAAACCTAAACTTCAAGGCTTGGAACTGAAATCAATTCATGTCAAATTGAAGTTTGATGTTGCATTGGCAAACAATGATAATCGGTTGTGGGTTTTTTATTCTAGTTTGTTTACACATTAATATTTTAGGGAAGAATGTACAACATATTTTTTGTCTACTTTGCTTCCTGGTTTGTTGCTGCCTGTGGTTATTTATTGTGTCCATGGATTAGCTACACAAGTAGGAATGAGGGCTCTATGGCTGGACTTGGTAAACCTCAAGAGTGGTAATCTTGGTTGGCTGGTATTTGGGGACATTAATGTCATTGCTGCTCCGAATGAAAAGCGGGGTGGCTAAGATTTCAATCAAAATGAATCTCAAGATTTCCGCGATTTCATGGAGGAGGTTGAGCTTTTTGATGTTGGTTTCTCTGTGCTCGTTTCACATGGTGTAACAACTGAAAGTGACCTCTGAGAATGTGAAAACAGCTTGATTCTGTTTAATTCATCGATATTGGGTAGAGATTTTTGATACTTCTATGCAACATTTGAGCAGAACTGAGTCAGATTATGCACATTTGCTTCTGTTTTTGCAAAAGAGAAATTGTCAAGTAGTAAAATCTTTTCGCTTTCTGAATTTTTGGGCCAACCGACAGGACTTTCAGGAAGCTTTAGGAAACACTTGGCGAGCTCCTTATGGTGGAAGGCCTTTGATTAGGGTGTGTAAGAAATTATAACAGGTTAAAAGGGTTTTAATTGCATGGAACTCCAATTTTGTGGGGAATGTTTTCACTTGGGTACAAGCTGCGAAAAGCACTGTTGAGCAGATGGAGATTGTTTTAGAAGGCAATGATGATGAGGAGTCTAGATCCTTGTATAGTCATGCCCAAGTATAGCTCCGTGTTGCACTTATGGCTGAGAAGTCGTATTGGAGGCAGAAAGCTCAGATGAAATGGTTAAATATGGGTGGTCAAAATACCAAATTCTTTAATGCGTCTATTAGGCAACGTAGACAAAAAGCTTTTATTCATGCCATTAAACAGGAGGATGCAAATTGGTTCCAAAATCAGGAGGATTTGCGAGCAATAACTGTGGAGTTCTATCAACATATATTGTCGGGGAATTCTCCAGTATTTGATGTAACTCAGCTGAATGATTTACCCCATGAGTTTGATGAAGGGGGTAGAGATTCTTTAGAGGCTAATATATCTTTGGATGAGATTAAAGGTGTAGTTTAGGGGATTGATAGTGACAGTGCTCCTAGGGTCTGATGGTTTTTTTAGTACCTTTTTAAATCTGTCTGGGAGATTATTAAAATAGGTATATATATATATATAGAGAGAGAGAGAGAGTAATGATAGAAAGAGTGAAATTGCCAGGAACTGCATAGACCATGCATCTTTCCACATAAAAAGAACTTTTATGAACATTAACATATTAGCTAGAAACCCCCTCATACATTTTGGGTTAGGCTGGTCTCTAGAATATATCTAAGGTCGAGTAGTTGAGGATTTAAAGAATTATTGTTCTATGCGGTTCCTGGCAATTTCTATACCTTCATTTTGGGTTAGGATTGTGCAATATGTCAGTATACTGCGGGTTCCTATGCAGGTGACTAGGGTTTTGTGGCATCGGTCTGAAGTAGGTGAGTTAAACTCAATTTGAACAGATGTTCAAGGGGGAATCTAGGCTCGGGAGGAGGTGGTGCGTTGGTACGAGATAGTGCTAGTAAGTTCATTGTTGCTCGTGCGATGAGGTTCCAGTTGGTTACTAGTTTGGAAGCTGAGTTGTTGGCATTGTTAGGAGGATTGGAGATTTGTGAAACTTTTGATTTTTCTGGGGTATTTGTGGAAATGGATTCTATGTTGGCAGTATGTATTCTCAAGGGGGATTTTCCTCTTCCTTCCTTGAAAGCTTGTAAAGTTGGTAAATAAGATTCGTTCTTTTGAATGTATGTGGGAAATTCGGCATATATATCGTGAGGCGAATCAGGTGGCGGATACACTTGCTAATACGGGATGTCTTATCCAACACGATATGCTTTTCCAGAATTTTTATGATTTGTCACTGACTGTTCGTGGTTGTGTTTAACATGGATAGATTAGATATTTCAAGTTTTCGCATTAGGAAGAGTAGGAGATTTAATATTCCTTTTGGTTTTTGCATATTTTATAGTTTGTATTTAGGAGGTTTCTTTCCCTCCTAACATTAACTTTTGTTCTACATAATAATATTTGGGATGGCATCCCAACCCCAATAATTGCTTTGCCAAAAAAAAAAGTTACATCAATACTTTTGTATACTATAGAATGCACACTTCATGAGAAATTCACATCCGTACTCAAAGATTTATTAGCGCAACTCCTAATTCTCACAAAAATTTTATCCAGATCAAAACTTTACAATCTTTAACATAAAGTTTTCAAGAAACTAGTGGAATTAACAATTGTTAGATTTTTTTTCTAGAGTAAATCATAAATTTTCTAGAAGATTATTAAATTAAAGGAAGCATAACCTTATTATTTTCATCAAAGAGTGTAACGTTTTACATTTCTACTTAATAAATCCATGAACAAACAAATTAAATTTCAACCTAATAACTTCCGTATTGGTTTGTCCGATCAAATGTAACCTCCAATTCACTATGATAGGTTAAACCACAAAAACTAGGCTTATGGTCTATTTGATAAACCTACTTAAATCTTAAAATTAATTGATTCAAATGTGAGCCAATTAATTTTGTTTGATAATAAAAGATTGCATATTTTAATGATTTAAGAGGGTCTAAAAACACACGCAAAATTGTGATAGAATTTTAAGCGATAAAATCTGGTTTAATTTGCTTAATTTCAGAGTAAGATCAAATATGGACTTTTAGAATATTTTTAATATGACATAATTAACATAATTTAATTTTTTTTTCTTTTCACACATAATTACACACATTTTCATACATTATACATATTTACACATAGTACACATATTTTCACAAACTACATATTTTCACACACAATATTTAAATCTACTACACTTTCACACACTACACATATTTACACGTACTACACATATTTTTACGCCCTACATATTTACATATGTTACACACATTTTCATACATTACACACGTTATCACACACTGTATATATGTGAAACCTAGGGTTTTAATCTTACTTATTTTGATGATTAACAAACAATTATGTTTATGCTAATGGTTCAAAAAGTGTCTCAATGTATTAGATATTCAAAGAAGTCAAGCATGGAGATCAATCAAAGGAAGAGTACATGTGGAAATGCAAAGGAAATACAAGATTGGTAAACTAGGTCAAAATCCCAATCCTAAACCCTAATTGTTAAATAACTCAAGAAAATGAATTACTTGTTTAAGGCTCAAGTAAAAATGTTTTCTAAATATAGGTAGTACTCAAATGAACTTCAAAATGTTTTAAAAGCACTTGCACAAAGACACACATTGTTACAAAAAGTGATTTGAACAACGAAAATTGAAAAAGGAATGAAAAATCAAAGTTTCGGACGCCTGTGCTTAGTTTCGGACGGCCGAAACTACCGTCCGAAACTGTCCAGAGAATTTGGTTTTTGGAGTCAGAAATGGAAGCTGCAGAGGAGAGTTTCGGACGTTCGAAACTAGCGTCCGAAACTCTCAACAGCTAGTTTTTTTAAAATTCAACATAGACTTTTTTTTGTCATTTTCTCTAGGGTATATATACTACCCAATGCATAAACGTTGATACACTTCTTCCATTGATTCTTTGAGCTTCCTATTTTGAAAAATATCATTACAACTCTTGCTCTTCATCTTTATTTCATCAAGCTACAAAAGATTGATTTTATTGAGCCTTATTTGAGTATATATCATATTCTTGAGTTATATAGGTTTGAGTTGTAATTTTATTGATTGAATCATCTTGTGAGCTAATCAGCATCATATCTACCCAATTTGTGGGATTGTACTTCATCTTCAAACATCCTTTAAGTGTGATTGTAAGAGGTTTCTCAAGAGAGAGTAAAAACCTTGTACACAAAGCTTGGAATTGCTAGTGTAAAGGTTGAGCCTTGGTTGAAATCCTAAGTTAGGAAACTTGGGTTGTAAAAGTGGTTCTTTTGATCTTTCCACAAGAAAAAGATCAGTTTATAGTGAAAGGTTTGAAATCCTAAGTTGGGAAACTTAGGTAGTGGATGTAGAGTGCTCCAAGGGGGAGACTTGAACCACTATAAATCATTTGTGTTCTTGATTTTCATTGATTTAATTTCTGCACTTATTTTGATTCATTTATGCTTTGATTATTTGAGAATTGAAAGTATTGTGATTGTTGGTCATCATCTTGATATATCAATACTTTAAATTTGTGGCGATTCATATTACTTATTCATTGTTATTGAATTTGAGTTGATTAGTTTAAAATAATTTTTTAGAAACCTAATTCACCCCCCCCTCTTAGGTTGCCTTATAGCTTACAATTGGTATCAGAGCTTGGTCTCTATTTGCTTAGGCTTAACCACCTTAGAGTAAAGATTATGGCAACAAACAATGCTATGTTTATGGAGGGACAATCTATCTCTAGGCCACCAATGTTTAATGGAAACAATTATAGTAGTTGGAGAGATAGGATGGAAATCTATCTAAAATCCATTGATATTGAGATGTGGTATATTGTTGAGGAAGGACCTTATAAAGCTGAGATAACCATAGGGAGTGAAACTAGAGGAAAGAAAAGAAGTGAACTCACCGAAACCGATAGGAAAAACCTCACCCTAAATGCTAAAGCCACAAATGCTTTGTATAACTCTCTAGATATTAATGAGTCAAGTAGAGTTAAAGGTTGTAAAAATGCACATGACATTTGGAAGAAACTTAGGGAGATTCATAAAGGAACCGAAGATTTTAAAGAAGAAAAGAAATCATTGCTTGTGACACAATATGAAAGCTTTAAAATGGAAGCAAATGAATCAATTGATAAAATGTTTTGTAGATTCAATAGCATAATTAAGGACTTGGAGAACCTTGGTAAAATTTATCCCTTAGGTGAACAAAATAGAAAGATATTGAATTCTTTACCTAAGGAATGGGAGTCAAAAGCTATAGCTATTGAGGAAGCTAAAAATTTGAGAGAACTACCTATTGATCAACTAATTAGTTCTCTTATGTCATATGAGTTGAAGATAAAATCTAAAACTCAAAAAGAAGAAGACACCAAAGCTAAAAAGAACATAGCACTTAAAGTGTCAAAGAATGAAAATGAAAATGAGGAAGATGAGGAAGATATAAATGAACATGATGATGATGACATTGTATTTCTTACTAGAAAATTATCTAGGATGATACAAAGTAGGAAAAACAGGTTTAACAAAGGAAGGAATTTTAGGAACAAAGATTGGATGAAAGAAAAGGGAGAAACTTCAAAAGTGAATAAATGTTTTGAATGTAATCAACCTGGACATTTTGTTGCAGATTGTCCAAGAAGAAAGAAGGAGTTCAAACAAGACAAGAAAGGAAAAGGAAGAAGCTTCAAGGTCACTTGGGATGATGACCAATCCGAAGAAGAAACCGAAGGAGAAGAAGAAGGGTTGCTAACATGTGTTTCATGGGATTTGAAGACCATGAGGTAAGTCTTTCTTCTAGTGATAATGATGATGATTACTATGAACAAGATGAACTTGAATTATATATGACTAAGCTAGTGGATGAGCTAAAGAAAGCAAAAATTCAAAACAAAAAACTAAAGGCTAAAGTGGAAGAAGTTACAATTAGCAATGAAGAGTTAATCATTAAACATGATTGTTTAGAAAAAGAAAATAGTGCATTAAAAACTGAGAATGAAAACTTGAAAATAGAAAGTAGCAAGGTTAAGGAAGAGGTTAAAAAGTATGATGAAGTTAAGAAAGAACACATAGGATTAAAGAAGAGAATTGAAGACCTTAGTGAATGTCTAGCAAAATTCACACAAGGCAAGAACAACTTAGAAATCCTTTTAGGAAATCAAAGAATGGGAAGTAGTAAATTTGGATTAGGATACTCACATGAAATAGGTCAAAGTTCAAAATTCAAATCGGCAAAAATCACTCATATTTCATATACTCAAAAAGGAGTAAGTAAGTCTAATGATAGAACTCATCATTCACATAGAATGCCTAACCATAATCATAGACATAAAATTCATAATACACAAAATCATAAATATGATCATAACATGCATCATTTTGAACCTAGGTTTGGCTATACTAGATCATATCCCTATCATAAAAATTCACATTCCTTCAAATATCTTGTAATTTGTGATTATTGTTGTAAGAAGGGACATACCTCTAGGAAATGCTATGCAAGAATGGAAGTTGAAAATGGATCAAAAATTTGGATAAGAAGAAGTATCAATGTTGCTAGACTGTAAGTAACTTAAGTCATACATTGATTCTTGAATGTAGGTGTATTTAAAAAATACAATTTTGGACACAAAATAGTTCCTTGATAGTGGATGCTCAAGACACATGACCGGTAATCCTTTATTGCTTAGTAACTTGGAAACAAGAAATAAAGGACATGTGACTTTTGGAAATGATAAGAAAGGAAAAATAATTGGCGTTGGAAATGTAGCAAATAATAATAGCAATGTGATTGAAAATGTGCTTTTGATTGATGATTTGAAATTCAATTTGATTAGTATAAGTCAAATATGTGATAGAAATCTTGATGTGTTGTTTAAACGTGAAAAATGTGTTGTTATTGATCCAATAGATAGCAAAGTAGTTCTTACCGGATCTAGACATAATAATGTGTATATTCTTAATTTATGTGATGTTATGGAACAAGATATGCAATGTCTTAGTGTGGTGCATGATACAACTTGGTTGTGGCATAGGAGATTAGCTCATGTAGGAATAGATCACATAAACAATCTAGTTGCTAAAGAATTGGTTAGAGGCCTACCTAAACAAAAAAAATATGAAAAGATAAAATATGTGATTCATGTCAATTTGGAAAACAAACTAAAAGCTCATTTAAACCTAAGAACATGGTGACAACTTCAAAACCCTTAGAGTTAATACATATGGATTTGTTTGGACCTTCACAAACCACAAGTTTAGGTGGAAAAAGATATGCCTTTGTAATTGTAGATGACTATTCTAGGTACACTTGGGTAATATTTTTGGCACATAAAAGTGATACCTTTAATGAATATGTCAAATTATTTAAAAAGGTTCAAAATGAGTTAAGTCTAAATGTAGTAAAGATTAGAAGTGACAATGGAACCGAATTTGTAAATGAAAACTTTTTAAATCATTGTGATGAAAATGGAATTACACATAATTTTTCAGTAGTTAAATCACCTCAACAAAATGGTGTAGTTGAAAGAAAGAATAGAACACTTCAAGAAATGGCTAGAACTATGCTTTGTGAAAATAATTTGCCAAAATATTTTTGGGCCGAAGCGGTTAATACCGCATGTTATGTTATGAATCGTGCATTAATTAGACCATTGTTAAAGAAAACTCCATATGAATTAATATATAATAAAACTCCAAATGTAGGATATTTTAGAGTGTTTGGTTGTAAATGTTTATATTGAATGTAAAAGACACTCTAGGAAAATTTGATAAAAAATCGGATGAAGGAGTATTCTTAGGTTATTCGGAAATTAGGAAAGCTTATAGAGTATATAACAAAAGAACTTTGATGATGATAGAAGAAGCAATTCATGTAAATTTTGATGAAGGCAATGCTAGTAAAAATCATGATGAAAGTGATGATGAAATAGGAATAGAAGATAACTCATCAAATGATCAAGATAAAAATGATATAGAAAACAATCCACCTCAACAAATAGATCATCCCTCTAATGAAGACACACAAAATGAAGATGAAAATCCACATAGGGAAGATGGACCTAGAACATGGAAATTTATTCGTAATCATCCTCAAGACTTGATTTTAGGAAATCCAACTAGAGGAGTAAAAACTAGGTCATCACTACACCTAGATAATAATTTAGTTTCTCTCTCAAATCGAGCCTAAAAATATAAACGAAGCCTTAAAGGATGATAATTGGATTGTAGCTATGCAAGAAGAATTAAATCAATTTGAGAGAAGTAAAGTGTGGAACTTAGTAGAAAGACCTAAAGATACTTCAATTATAGGAACTAAATGGATCTTTAGAAATAAACTAAATGAAGTTGGAAACATAGTAAGAAACAAAGCTAGATTAGTGGCTCAAGGGTATAGGCAAGAAGAAGGTATAGACTATGATGAAACATTTGCTCCCGTAGCAAGACTTGAGTCTATCCGCATGTTACTTGCTTATGCTTGTTTTAAGGGATTTAAACTTTTTCAAATGGATGTTAAAAGTGCCTTTTTAAATGGATTTATTCAAGAAGAAGTTTATGTAGAACAACCTCCCGGATTTGAAAATAGTAAATTCCCTAATCATGTATATAAATTGGTTAAAGCATTATATGGACTAAAACAAGCTCCTAGAGCTTGGTATGAAAGACTTAGTGGATTTTTGGTAGAAAAGAAATTTCATAAAGGCATAATTGATACTACATTGTTTACTAAATATTGTGATAATGATTTGTTGATTGTACAAATATATGTTGATGATATAATCTTTGGTGCAACTAATGAGTCTTTATGTGAAGAATTCTCAAATTTAATGAAAAATGAATTTGAAATGAGCATGATGGGAGAATTGACATTCTTTCTAGGATTACAAATTAAACAACTAGATGATGGAATTTTTATAAGTCAAGAAAAATATACAAAGGAGTTACTTAAAAAATATGGTATGGATGATTCAAAACCAAATGGAACACCTATAAGCACTTCAACTAAACTAGATAAAGATGAAAATGGTGTAAAAGTTGATGAAACACAATATAGAGGAATGATTGGTAGTTTGCTTTATTTAACGGCTAGTAGGCCGGATATTATGTATGCTGTGTGCTTATGTGCTAGATTTCAATCATGTGCTAAACAATCACACTTTATTGGCTGTGAAAAGAATATTTAGATACTTAAAAGGAACTATAGAACATGGTTTGTGGTATCCTAGAACAAACACTTTTGATTTGGTAGGATTCACCGATGCCGACTTTGCCGGATGTAGAGTTGATAGAAAAAGCACAAGTGGAACATGCCAATTCCTTGGAAAATCCCTTGTATCTTGGTCTAGTAGAAAACAAGCTTCTGTATCCTTATCTACGGCGGAAGCCGAATACATAGCCGCCGGAAGTTGTTGTTCACAAACTCTTTAGATGAAACACACTCTTCTTGATTTTGGTTTAGATTTTGGTTGTGTATCTATTAAATGTGATAACACAAGTGCCATAAATCTTACTAAGAATCCTATCCAACATTCTAGATCCAAGCACATTGACATTAAACATCACTTCATTCGTGATCTTGTTCAAAATAAAGAAATTCATATAGAATATGTTCCTACTAAAGAACAATTGGCGGATATCTTCACAAAACCACTTCCCGATGATCAATTTTCTTTATTAAGGAATCAAATTGGTGTAATTCAAAAACATTGATTTTAATAAATAAAAAAAAAACAAACAAGTTTTCAAAAAAAATTCTCTGCCGAGTTTCGGACGGCAGTTTCGGACGCCTTTTAGAGGTTCGGACGTCCGAAACTATGTCTCAAATTTGCCAATTCGCTGTTGAGTTTCAGACGCCAGTTTCGGACGCCGCATAGAGTTTCGGCCGTCCGAAACTGTCGAATCAGGGTTAAAATCCCAGATTTCTCACGCGATGTTTTCATTGTTCTTCAAAGCTTCTCAAACATTTTTCACCCCTCCAATTTCAAAATTAAATTCTACCCGTTTAATTCTCAAATTAGTTCATTAGAATCCTTCCTTGGCATCTATAGAACACTCTCACCGATTACAAACTCAAAATCTAACATCAAAATTTGCCTTTTGATGCATAGCCCTAGAAATTGGGTGAAAACTCAATTTTGAGCATTCTTGAGTTATATATTCAAAATTCACTCCACTCTCAACACCCAACGTACGTGATCATCATGAGCACCTCACGAAGACGCAAGAGAACTAAGGAATCGGCACCTCCACACGTACAACATGGCTCATTAGGTGACTCTCAACCTCCTCTTCCCTTATTTGTCAATGCGGAGTGTGCTTCTAGGTACAATAACTACATTACTTCTTCCAAGAAGATTATTGTTCCTAGAATTGTGAGAAAAGATGATTTCATAGAAGCATTAGAATATTGGAATTATTTGAGTATCAAGATTGGAATGAAATTATCTATGCAAATGAGCCAATTCCCACATTGTTAATCTATGAATTTTTTGGTAACCTTCATTATCCTATTGGAAAGAAATCTCGTGATGATATACTGTGTACAAGGGTTCATTCCAAGGATATCACTTTGACTCCTGAGACACTTAACATTATTTTTAAGTGCTCTCATCCATATCGTAAAGCAAAAGATGGCAAACAGGTTATGAAATATTTTACACTTCATAAATGGTCGGATGCTTCACATGGTTTTAACCTTAGGGATCTTGTGGCAATTGCCTTTAATGGTGAAATGTTTAGCAAAGCTAGTGAGGCACCTATTAAGAACTTGAGCCCTAAGAATCGTATATTGTTTCACATCATCACCAAAACCATTCTCCCCACTCATGGCCATAAAACCGACCCCAACACCATGAACCTCTACCTTCTCTATACTATGCTTAGACAAGTCCCCGTTAACTTTGGGTATTTGATGCTTAAATATCTTGAGGTCAATATTAAGGATCAACGCCGTAGTTTACCCTATGGCATGCTTATCACTAAGATTCTTAGGCATAATGACATTTCCTTTGAGAATACCATTATGTACCCGATATCATCTCATAATTTCTATGATTTACGTTCTCTTAAGTCGATGGGTATATATGTGGTCAATGGTGAGTGGACTTTTGAGAAACCGATTGGAGGATTTCATGATGATGATTATATGTGGGAAGATGAGGATGAGGAGGATGAAGCTCATGAGGACATTGCACAAGAACAAGTCGTCCCCACGCCTCCTAGAGCTACTCCCGTGGATGATGACTTCAAGACTATAATCCAAGGGTACTTTGATTCCTTAGTCGATCGAATTGATAGTGGATTCGCCGGTTTACAATCCAATATGGATGCTATGAAGGGTCAACTTGATGAGTTAACCATTAGGGTTGATGGCTTGAGTGATGAAATTCATTATGGCCATGAGGTGTTAATGACGGATGAGCAACGAGAAGCATTGGCTCAAGCTCGCCTCAAAGGAAAGGCACCGGCTCGTGATTGAAGCTCTCATGTAATAGACTAGGTCTATTTACGGTTCTTGGAATATTTCTCTATTTATGTCTTGATGATTTTTTTATGTCTTTGACATTTTTATGTTTTGATGTTGATTTTATAAGGATGTTAAGTTCATCCTTATTAATGGTAAAGTTAGACTATCTGTGAAGTTCTTTGCTCTTGTGGTTCATGGTTGTTTCATACTTTTGATAATTTTTGCCATTAAGATGTTGATTATTGTTTTTAAGACTTAGTGCTTGTCTCTGGTTATATGTTGGATAAATAGTTCTTGAAGTAAATTTGGATATCATTACCTCTTGTTACTAACTGTTTATATGGTATTTGATATATTGAGAAGTTTTGTTGGAAATGGTATCTTGTGCATTTTTTTGTATCTTGTTGGGATTGTTGACAGGTGGAAACTATCAAAATACAAAGGAAACTCTGTCAAAATTTTTATAAAATATTGCACTTAACCATTTTTTGTGTTGCCTAGCCACCCATTAGGTTGCAAGGAGTGGAAAGGGAGTCCTAAAATGTAATGTCATTTTCCCTAAAAGGTAAAATAACCAAGTACGCAAAGAGTATTGTTTTCTATCATTTACAATTTCTATTGGCTAATCTTATTGTTTTATTTTGATGATGTCAAAAGGGGGAGAAGAAAAGATAAATATAGAGCAAAAGAAAGGAGTGTAGATTAGTAACGCTATAAAGAGTGGTAGTAAAAGAAGAAAGGAGTGTAGATTAGTAACGCTAAAAGAGTGGTAGAAAGAAAAACTAAGGGGGAGAAGATTTTAGTATATACATAGGGGGAGAAAAATGGAAATATACACATAGGGGGAGCTTATATCCATTTTCTTATTCAAAGGTAAGTTATTTATTCTTTTGCATAATTGGTTTGTCATCATCAAAAAGGGGGAGATTGTGAAACCTAGGGTTTTAATCTTACTTATTTTGATGATTAACAAACAATTATATTTATGCTAATGGTTCAAAAAGTGTCTCAATGTATTAGATATTCAAAGAAGTCAAGCATGGAGATCAATCAAAGGAAGAGTACATGTGGAAATGCAAAGGAAATACAAGATTGGTAAACTATGTCAAAATCCCACTCCTAAACCCTAATTGTTAAATAACTCAAGAAAATGAATTACTTGTTTAAGGCTCAAGTAAAAATGTTTTCTAAATATATGTAGTACTCAAATGAACTTCGAAATGTTTTAAAAGCACTTGCACAAAGACACACATTGTTACAAAAGTGATTTGAACAACGAAAATTGAAAAAGGAATGAAAAATCAAAGTTTCGGATGCCTGTGCTTAGTTTCGGACGGCCGAAACTACCGTCCCAAACTGTCCAGAGAATTTGGTTTTTGGAGTCAGAAATGGAAGATGCAGAGGAGAGTTTCGGACGTCCGAAACTAGCGTCCGAAACTCTCAACGGCTAGTTTTTTTTTAAATTCAACATAGACGTTTTTTTGTCATTTTCTCTAGGGTATATATACTACCCAATGCATAAACGTTGATACACTTCTTCCATTGATTCTTTGAGCTTCCTATCTTGAAAAATATCATTACAACTCTTGCTCTTCATCTTTATTTCATCAAGCTACAAAAGATTGATTTTATTGAGCCTTATTTGAGTATATATCATATTCTTGAGTTTATATAGGTTTGAGTTGTAATTTATTGATTGAATCATCTTGTGAGCTAATCAGCATCATATCTACCCAATTTGTGGGATTGTACTTCATCTTCAAACATCCTTTAAGTGTGATTGTAAGAGGTTTCTCAAGAGAGAGTAAAAACCTTGTACACAAAGCTTGGAATTGCTAGTGTATAGGTTGAGCCTTGGTTGAAATCCTAAGTTAGGAAACTTGGGTTGTAAAAGTGGTTCTTTTGATCTTTCCACAAGAAAAGATCAGTTTATAGTGAAAGGTTTGAAATCCTAAGTTGGGAAACTTAGGTAGTGGATGTAGAGTGCTCCATGGGGGAGACTTGAACCGCTATAAATCATTTGTGTTCTTGATTTTCATTGATTTAATTTCTGCACTTATTTTGATTCATTTATGCTTTGATTATTTGAGAATTGAAAGTATTGTGATTGTTGGTCATCATCTTGATATATCAATACTTTACATTTGTGGCGATTCATATTAGTTATTCATTGTTATTGAATTTGAGTTGATTAGTTTAAATAATTTTTTAGAAACCTAAATAATTTTTTAGTTATTCATTGTTATTGAAGTTGAGTTGAATTTGAGTTGATTAGTTTAAATAATTTTTAAATAATTTGAGTTGATTGTTGGTCATCATCGTGAAAATGTGTAAATCACATGGGACAATCAGTTGTGTAAGGCCCACAAATTCTGATGAAAGCAGCCTTACAAATTCTGATGAAAGCAACCTTTTTGACATGCCAAGTTTTTTTTTTTTTGACCGGTAGTTTTTTTGTATGCAGGCATGTGCATACAAAAATAATGCCCAACGTTTAACTACCAGCGGGACCCACTGTTTTAAAAAATTAATTATATAACAATATATATAATAATAATTTTTTCTATACACAATTTTCAATAAATTAACTTAATTTATCTATCCAAACACATCTAATCATTTTATAAATATTCCTTTCACATAACAAATCCTCATAAAATCCTTTCATAAATAAACCAAAAAAACACATTATCCAAGCGGAGCCTAAACAACCTATCGTACATTGGCCTATTACACAACCCAAACTAGTGTTCTATAGTGAATTTCCAATTCGGCTTGCGAGCTTAAAAATGTTCTCCAACTCCTCTCTCCATTCTCAACTTGAGCAGGAAATCCGTTATAAGAGTAAGAGTATAGGAAGAGGAACTTATTCCACCCTTAGTTATCTTTATTTGCACTTGACCATGTCATAACGTAAACTGTCCCTTCATCTATTAGGTTGAATAGAGAAACAAAACTAAACAAACGTTATTAACTTTTCAATATATCTTCTTTAAAAAGCAGCCATGATTTAGCCATTTCCTTTTTGGAAAGGTATAGTTTTTAGCTAGACAAATCAATCAGATAATTCTGATTTAGTTACTAAGATCAAGGGAATAATTCAAGATATTAGTTTGGGGTAAAGATCACAGTATACCCTTCCAGAAATCTTGCAACCTCAACTACCATCACCACGATCCCTATGACATCACCAATAAGCTGCAATACATTATACATGCAATGCGCATATAAAAAACACAATAGCACCATGTCATCCTGATGCTGATGTACTAAAAGAGCTCAGAAGCAGAAACTGAATATTTTCACCCATAAATAAGTCAAAAGTTTACGATTGTGGGATCGGATGATCCTATATGTTTTAGGATTGAAGCCAGACAAATTGGCTGACAATCTTGTAAGACCCTAAAACACTCTGCAAATGAAAAGACTCAACCCTGACAATTGCTCCACAAGTGAGTACACTATCTAAGCCATGATATCAAAAGACAAGCCATAATCATTCGTGATTTGATAAGAACATTAGGTAGCTGCTAAGAAAACCGTGACAAGTTTCAGTTCATCTTTTATAACATGTCACGGTTATTGGAAGCCCTTCAGAGGGTCAGCTGCTTTGCCAGATCTAGCATCTGTCCATGCTTTTGCAATTGTTCGTTTCATCTCCTCATCACCTTCCTCATACATGTTCTGCACATGACAAACCAGAGTTGAAAGAAGAAACAAGGAAACAACTTGAAAGCAGACACAATTGCATAGAGCACATAGATATAGCAGCCAAAAAAGTCTTTACCTTCATCAAGCCCATTATTCCAGCCATAGGATCACCCTCCTTATCCAAATTTGGCTTAAGCTGCAGCAACAAAGTAGGTAAAATGTTCATCAAACTTACTCATAGACTGTACAGAATCAGTATCAAATTGAAGTGAAACAATTACCTTATCCTCTTTGAAGTGCAGATCCAGCCAATTTTCTTTCGAAGCTTTGACCAAAGTGATGATGACCCTCGTTGGCTTCACTACCACCTTACATTTTTCGGGTACAATCTCCTTGTTCAATTTGGGTATGGCAGAGCGATAATTCTTTCCGCCAACCTCATGGAATTTGAGGTCAAAAGACATTTGCTTGAAGTCAGCCACAATTTTCTCTTGGTCAACTCCTTCTAAAGAGACATAAATCTGAAAAATGGTACAAGACATTAAATCAAAGTATTCTTCTGCCAAAAGCCAGAGTTAAAGAAATGAAACCTTAACCTCCATAGCACCCAAATCAAAACCAACCCTGAACAACATGAGACAGGCACACTCACATAGCAAATGCGCACACGCACACACATACAGAGTCATGGGAAAAAGGAAATGACATAAAGGCAGTGGTCCCAAGAGTTTGACCATGAAAGATCAAACACTACCATTGAGAACACTAACTTGACAAATAAGTGTGATATTTTACAGCATATTTCTACTCTCATCATCATCTATGCTAGAAGATGGTCCAACATATTTGCAGGTAAAGCTCCCATTGTTAAGAATGCAAAAAGTCATCTTACCTTCACTTTCTCATTATCCTGATCCCAGCTGAAGGATCCTAGTGTCGTGTAGTTCAGTACAGGGTTTGAAACAGACTTCGGCGCAGCAGAGATTGAAGTGGGAATTTGTGAAGGTTGAGCTGGAGCTGCAGTTTTTTGATTTCTGTAAAACAAGAGGGCCGGTTAAAAGGCTGGGCGCTAGTATTAACAGTTAAAACAAGTTTACATGCATTCTCGAGCTAGTTAAGTTCTGACAGTTTCTAACAGATAAAATGGTAGATGAAGCTTGCACCAGACAATTTACCATAGAACAAATAATGCTTCAAGCTGTCTTGTTTTATACCATGAAACAACATTGACGACCCACAATCTACAGTCACAACCATATAATGCCAGAAGTTATCTATTGCAAAGATTGTTGCATAAGAGAATTTGCTGAATGAGGATGTGAATGTCCAAAAGCTCAGGCAAATTCAACTGTCCATAAAGTATGAACATGTATTACACTTCATAGGACAAATGTAATCATCACACATTGAAAGATCATAAAAATTATTACTAATATGGTACCAAATATCAGATAGGAGGTGCAATTTCTGACTGAGAATGTTATGGCCATGTCTCAATCTGGCCATCTCTCAATCAAGTCATGGAAATTAGCCAACTTGAACGAATAATGCAGAGCTTTCATATATTTAACACAAACGGATTGATCATTTGACTACCAAAATACCTCTAGGTTTCTTTCAACCACACCCCATAACAATTTGGGTCCACAATCCAACAGTAACATTCAAAGACCATCACAATGGCACATTTGTATATCTCTCTTCTCTATTGCCCTTTCTTCCACTCACCAATAATTACCTTAAAAATACCAGAATAGAAAATCATTGTACAATTCAATCAAATGAACCAACATTTTCTACAGTGCTGCTTGTTAATGCTACCAAACTTGCAAAAATTGTAGTCAACCAACCAGTTTTAACCAATCATGATGATAGTCTTCAACTCCAAAATTTAATAGTTTCAGAAATATTAATCCTTCTCAATCTTCTAAGTGTACAACAGAAGAAACCCATAAGGTATTAGGTATTACTACCATGCAAAACCCTTCAAGAGAATTTGACTGAATTAAAGCCACTGAACACCACCTTGGCTCAAATTCAAATGAACAAATTTATTGAAAAGGCCCAGCCAATGGATCCAAGGTCTATACTAGAATACCCTGAAACGCAGTTGATCATTGATATACTATTACTCTTCTGTTCATTTGACTTGAGCATAACTGAGACAAGGTAAGAAAATGCTTTTATCATTGCCAACCATATTACAAAACATGTAGATTGCTAGTCATATGCAATCTTTGGCTTAAACTTAGACTTACACAGGAAATCAGATTTTCTCAGGAATAGAGGACCAACTAGGCAAATATGATTTAACTTACTTATTGCCTGATGCTAATCTTTGAGAAGAATTCCTTGTGACTTAAGTGTAAATTATGTTTATCCTCTTTTCCCAGCTAAGTTAAGCTGGTTCTATTGAAAATTTTCATTTCTCAATCAACTCCTTTTCCTTCAATTCTCTAATTCGCATTTTGTCTTTTCAGGGTTATAGCTCAAAATCTTGATCTGGTTTTGACAAACTTCAAGGACTGCGAATATTAAGACCAACCACAAAGATTTAAACTATCCACTGCCATTCCAAAATCAAAAGAAAGATATTGTTCAAGAGTGTACATGAGAGTACATTTTAGTTGTATCCAAATGAGCTCCACAGATAACTAAGAACATGTCATAGAAGCATTGATTCATAGGCATGGCTAGCAAACTACTATCTACAGCAGTCATGAAAGGAAAATGTCATCCAAAATCAAACAATATAAAAGTGTTCCCTCAGCTGCTTTTACAGATAAAGACATTAGACAAGATAAACCCGGCATATATAATTTTTATATTTATGTATTTTGCTTCTAGTTTCGAAAGTAATACCCGAACCTATATATTAACATTATATGTTTACGTAGGAGATGCGATCATCATATGAAGCAAGTACTACAGTTCAAAAGATCAAACTTTCAGGAGATGACACAAAACATAAACAGCTTTTTATGCAGAAGTATGATATGCACTAACGAATCACTGTAGCATTTGAAATTATATTTCTCATAAAGAAAAGGGCCATCTAGATCACTTCAATTCATACACAAGGATCCCACCAAATTAAATTAGTACACTATTTTCGACAAAAAGAATCAAAATTTCTCATCTTCCAAGGTCACCTTATGAAATTAATTCTGAGTTGCTCAACAATCAATTCTATAAACCAGTGTTCCATAGGAAAAAATATGAAATGACTGTGCTCTCATTAGTAGAACTGGTCTTGTCATAAAACAAAGCACTTCCTCTTCTCTGCTGTCCAAGAGATTTTTTTTGTTCCATAAAAACAATCATTTTACCTGAAAGAGGCTTGAATTTCTTCAGCCACACACCCATATGAGTAATTAAAAAGCCACGGCCATAACAACAATCCAAATTTGTAAAGCATGTCGAATAAAACACAGAATAACATTTTCTTTGCACAACCACTTTTATACTACCCAAATAATCATCAAATGAAATATTCAAATACAACACGAAATAGTTCCAATATAAAACGAACGGTGCCCGTTATATCATTACACATTTCGACACAAAAGAATAGAAAAAGAATAAAGAAAAACATAAAACTAAAAACCCATTCAAAATCTTTCACTAAAAATCATACAAAGTAAAGAGTATCTATAAAAAATCCCAGTATAACGATATAAGAAGATGAAACAGTGTCAAAGACTATACCTTTTCCAAGTTGAGAATCTCCGCAGAGATGAGAGAAACAACATTAGGCCTTTTTGCAATGCTTTGGAGATGCCTTAGTTCTTCCAAGTCCAATGCAATTTCTTCCGCCATTACTTCTTCTTCTCTACTTTACGGATTGCTTATCAAACGGATTCAATTTTTCCTTTCAGATGGACAGACCAAAAAAAAACCAAGGAACTGAAAGAAAGTGCTCGAACACAGAATAATAATAAAATGAAAATGGATGAAGTATAAATTTTTGTACAAGGACGAAGTTTCTAGACTTCTTCTAATGGACCGACTATACCCTAGCGGGTTCTTCTTGGGCTCCTTAAAAGTTGGGTTAGCCGTACTTTCATCTAGACAAAGTGTTTGACCGAATTGGAGTGGAGGTCGAACGTTTTCGAGTGTCCAGCTCGGATTAAACATATTCGGGTAGATCTATATATATTTTTTATTTTTAATATTTATATTTATATTTATATTTTAATCTCTATATTTTAATAAATTATAATTTAATCTACTTATTATTATGTTCTAGTCTCTATATTTTAATAAATTATAATTTAATCTATTTATAATCATATTTTCGTCCTTAATTTTGTAGTAAATTATAATATGACCTTATTAAATTTTAAAAAATTACAAATACATCATATAATTTTTTAAAAATTAAAAAATTAAAATTATTAAAATAATCGAGCTCGAGCTCGATATTCGAAGTCGAGCTTAGAATTCGAAGTCGAGCTCGAGCTAAGTTTTTGAAGTCGAACTTGAGCTTGAGCTCAAAATTTGGTACTCGAATAACTCGATTAGGGGTGTACAAACTCAACTCAATTCGACTCGATTGCCCCTACTCCTTACCTTACCCGAGGGTCTTTTCTATGGTTTAACTTAAATGACATAAAATGGATGAATGACGATATTCTCTTATGTCATGTGAGATGTTTCACTCTCTATTTTACTTTATATTACAAAAAATAACATTGTGCCAAGGACAATTGGTTAATATAATGATCGCAAAAACTTCTCTGCTCTGTGACTGTCTCGTATATATATTGTATTTGATATGTGAATTTTTTTACTTGTTATGCGAATATTTTTTTTGATACGTTAGTGTTGGTATACTTAATATGGTAATTTTTTATACGTTATAAGTTAATTTTTATATGTTATATGCTAATACGCTAATTTTTTATATTTTATATGCTATTGAGCTAATTTTTGATGTGTTAAGCTCTAATATTTGATACTTTATACGCTAATACGTTAATCTTTTATACTTTATATGCTAATCTTTGATACTTTATAAGCTAATTTTTTATATTTTATATGCTAAAGTGAAAATTGATACACTAATCCGCTAATTTTTTATGCTTTATACGCCAATTTTTTATACTTTATATGTCAAAGTGAAAATTGATATTATAATTTTTTTGATATACTAATTTTTTGAATTTCATATGTAAATCGTATATATGTGACATTCGTAAAGGAGAACGTCTTTATAGTGATATTTTTACAAATGCAATTAAAGTTGGCTTTTTCAATGTTGCACATAACAAAACGCATTTGTAAGCACATCAACTCTTCTGTTCCACCCTCATGTGTCACTCTTCTTACATTATATAAGAAACCGACATATAAAGAACAATGATGATAGGAATCCAGACACGCTTGAAGGTGAACACCAATTCGTTGACCCTTTACGTGGAATTGGAAGACCAATAACTTGAGCTAGAGCCAAAAAGTTCAAGCTTGCTCTTAATGGTTTCATCATGGAAGTTGTGGACGACGCATACAAGTTGCTGGAACAAGGTTTTGGGGAAGAGAAGTATGATTTGAAGCCTTGGAACCTCGTGGTTTTGACACTACATGATAATACATCAATGGAGAGCAAGATTGGACAAGTGTTGGTCGCAAATGCTTCCACGTCGCGCGATGTCCGTAGCTCCATGTTGCGAAGTCCAGAGGTCTCCACGCCGCAAAGTGGCTCTCTGTTTTGGGAGTTTGAAAATTGGAATTAATAAAATCCAATTAATTGCATTGACGTGATTTTCTGCACGTCGCGACGTACTGACCCCTCCACTTCGCGATGTTGGGGATTTTGGCAGATTTTAGGTTTTCAATTTTAGTTCATTTTGTTTAATCATTTCAATAAGAAACATGATCTAATGTTCTTGCATGAACATTGATATGTTGATCATGGTATTTTCACATGGCTAAAGATCTTGCATGATTGAGGTATTTGTTATTTATTTTAGGAAGTTAAGTCCTATTAGGAAACTATATTTTCGGTAGTTAGGGTTTGTGTTTGTTGGTAACTTGCTTCCTATATAAAGGAGCTTGTAAGCCACGAATTTGGTTGTTGAATTTTGATATTGAAAGTTCATTATTTGCATAGCAAAATTTGAATCCAAAACCCTTAGAAACCCTAAGCTAATTTTGAGCTTTTGAATTCTAAACCCTAAAGTGAGATTAAAACCATTAGTCTTACTTTTGTTCTAAGTTTGAGAGCAGCCAATTCTAATTTGATTTAGGTGTTGCCTGAATCAAGTTAGTATTGTAATAGTGTTGGGGCTTTGGACAAGTTTCCATTGAATCGCGTTCTATATAATTTTTTTTTGTTTTAATTTGTTTGTTCTAATCCGTTCTATCTTGGTCTCTTTCTTTTGTGTTCATTCTTCGTGTTGGATATTGGTGGAATTTTCTAACCTAGACCTGTCCTGTGGATAAATAAGGTTGTCAATCCACCCAAATGTGGATCATCTCAACGAGAACCTTATCAAGTGGTATCAGAGAAAATTCTGGGTGCTTGAAAATTTTAGGTGAAACTTTCCATCTCGTAAAATTTTCAATTGCGATTGAATCTTGTAATATTGATTGAACTTCTTGCTGCTAAATGTCTATATTGTTCGAATTCTTGCATTCGTGAAGTGAAAAAAAAAATCGAAATTCGTCAAAAAAAAACTTGCAGCAAAGCTAAAAAAGAAATTATTGTTATACAATCACTATTGAAAATCCCAATTTGTCATTGTTATTGGACATTATTCTTGGCGTGTCTATATCTTGCCTAATTTGTTTCAAAATTGTGCCCTAACGTGTTCTAAATTGCTATTCTTTATAATCGCTTTCTTGAATTGCCTTACTTGATTTGTGTGGTATTTGAGTTAGATTATTGAAAGGTGGTTTTCGAACTTAGCACTTGCAAAGCTGACAATGAGAAACCCCACATTTGAAGAGTAGAAATAGGGAGAGCAACTATACACGAGAATAACCATATTAAAAGAGTGAAGTGAACTGACATACCTAAAGAGAGAACCTGTGAGAAGCCATAATTATTATTATTGTTTCTTGTACTGTTTCATCTAACGTGCAGGTGTTTAAAATGGCGAAGGAAACTTCAAAGGCCCAATATGATATAAAATTTCAAATTGATGCACTTAATAGTATAATGCACAAATTATCAATTCAAGTGCAAAATTTGACGACAGACTCTACCCAATGTAGCCATGAAAAATAGATTATTTTGGAGGGAATGCTATGCCCAAGTCGATGGAGAGGACACAACCAGTTGTCCAAAAATTAGTCATGAACACACTTCAAAGAACGAGTGAGATCAAGTGTTTTAAATGTCAAAGATTTGGGCATGTACAGGCAAACTATCCAAGAAAAAAGGTTATTTACTACCTTAACGATGTGGATGTTACTAGTGGTCATTCGAGTGATGACGTGATGCCCGAACTTAAAGAAAGAACATATGATGAAGCTTGTGATGATGGTACTCCAAAAAAGTTGGAAGTTGCTGAGTCACTTGTCACCATGAGAACTTTGAGTACATAGTCACAGATTAAGGGCGATTCAGTGCAACGTGAGAATATCTTCTACACCAAGTGCATTATTTAGAATAAACAGTGCAGCTTGATTATCGATGATGGGAGTTGCACTAATGTGGCGAGTACATTGTTGGTATCCAAGTTGAAGATTACTTGTTCAAAACACCCCAAGCCATACAAGCTACAGTGGCTGAATCAACGTGAGGAAGTTAAGGTAGACAAACAAGTGTGCTTATCTTTGTCAATTGGAAGATATACTGATGATATTCTTTGTGATGTTGTTCCAATGGAGGCAGCACATGTGTTACTTGGACGTCCATGGCAATTTGATAGACATGTCATTCATGATGGACGAAAGAATTACTACACCATAGAGAATGATGGTAAGAAATGCACTTTGGCTTCTTTGAAACCATGGGAAGTGTATGAAGATCAAGCAAAGATCTCCAAGGAATGTAGCCAATTAGTTCAGGCCTAAAAGATGAAGCAAGAAGTAGAAAAAACCTCTACCTCTTCTAGTGATAATGTAAGGAAATTGGAAAGCCTAAAGATGAAACAAGAGGAGAAAGAAAAGAGGTTAACAGTCTATGCACAAAAAAGTGAAGTTAAAAGAGCAATACTAGATAGACGTGAAATGTTTGTACTTATTTACAAAAACTTGCATTTGATATATAGTGATCACATTCCTTCTTTGCCTAGTGCTGTGATTTCTCTTATACAGGAATTTGAGGACTTATTCCTCGAGGAGTTGCCAAAGGATTTACCTTCAATTCGAGGTATAGAATATCGGATTGATTTTATACCTAGTGCTTCTATTCCTAATAGGCCATCATATCGAGCAATTCTTGAGGAGACAAAAGAAATCCAAGTGCAAGTGGATGATCTTCTAGATAAAGGTATTATTCGAGAAAGCCTTAGTCCATGTTTTGTACCTGCTATTCTTGTGCCAAAGAAAGATGAGACATGGAGAATGTGTGTTAACTATCGAGCCATTAATAAGATAACCATAAAATATTGTCACCCCATTCTTAGGTTAGATGAGTTATCTGGCTCCAAAATATTTACAAAAATTGATTTGAAAAGTGGCTATTATCAAATTCGTATGAAAGAAGGAGATGAGTGAAAAACTGCCTTTAAAACTAAGTATGGTCTTTATGAGTGGTTAGTTATGCCCTTTGGAATGACTAATGGACCAAGCACTTTTTACGTTTAAAAAACCATGTACTTAGGTCTTTCATAGCAAAGTTTGTGATTGTCTATTTTGTTGATATACTTATTTACAGCAAGACATTTGAAGAGTATGTGTTACATTTAAGAAGTGTTTTTTGTATTTTGTGAAAATTAGCTTAATGCAAATTTTAAAAAATGTGATTTATGTTCTTCATCCATTATCTTTTTGGATTTGTTGTAAATGCTGAAGGGATTTCTGTTGATGGTAATAAGGTAAAAGCCATTAGGGATTGGCCCACACCTAAGTCAGCTAATGATGTTAGGAGTTTTTCATGGTTTAGTTGGGTTTTATAGGAGGTTTGTAAAAGACTTTAGTACAATTGCATACCCATTTAGACGATCTATTTAAGAAAAATGTGACTTTTATTTGGACTGATGCTTAAGATAAAGCTTTCAACACCTTAAAGTAGAAATTGACTAATGCTCCTATTCTTATGTTACCAAATTTTGAAAAAGCTTTTGAAATACAATGTGATGTTTCAGAAAAAGGTATTGGTTCTATTTTGATGCAGGAAGGCAAGCCCGTGGCATACTTTAGCGAGAAGCTTAATAGGGCAACATAGAATTATCCAACATATGACAAGGAGATGTATGCATTGGTGAGGTCTCTACAATTATGGCAACACTACCTTTGGCCGAAGGAACTCATCATTCATTCGGATCATGAGAGTCTTAAGTTCCTTAAGACCCAAGGTAAGTTAAATAAATGGCATGATAAGTGGTCAAAGTTTATTGAGAGATTTCCTTATGTGATTAAGTACAAAGCTGGAAAGAAAAATGTGGTTCCGATGCATTGTCGAGAAAGTACAATTTGCTTACTTTCTTACATGCAAAACTACTTGGATTTGACGTTATAAAAGGATTGTATGCCGAAGATGCTGATTTTAAGCTTGTGTATGAGAAATGTTTGCATAAATCCAAAGGAGAGTATTATTTGTATGATGGTTTCTTGTTTAAGAAGGATAAGTTGTGTGTGCCTAATTGCTTTATTTGTGATTTATTAGTTATTGAGACACATGAAGGTGGATTAATGGGTCACTTTGATGTTAACAAAACATTACATATTTTGCAAGAACACTTTTATTGGCCTCGTATGCGAAAAATTGTTCAATCTATTTGTCAAAATTGTATTATTTGTTAATAGGCAAAGTCAAAGATAATGCCTCATGGTATGTATACACCACTTCCTGTACCTTTGCATCATTGGTTAGACATTTCCATGGACTTTTGTTAAGGACCTTCATGCTAGATATTTCCATGCTAGGGTTCATGACAATATTGAAAGGAGAAATGAGCAGTATGCTAAGCAAGCCAATAAAGGAAGACGCCAAGTGGTGTTCTAATCGGGTGATTGGGTTTGGATACACTTGCGCATGGAAAGATTTCCTGAGAAATGGAAATCAAAGCTTCAACCTAGAGGCAATGGTCCCTTTCAAGTTCTCGAGCGTATTAATGACAATGCATATCACATTGATTTTCCCAGTGAGTATGGAAACGTTAGTTCTACTTTTAATGTTCTTATCTCTCTTTGTTTGATGCGGAGATTCGAGGACGAATCCATTTGAGGCGGGGGGAATGATAGAAATCCAGACACGCTTGATGGTTAACAATAATCTGTTTACCCTTTTCCTGGAATTTGAGGACCAATAACTTGAGATAGAGCCAAAAAGTTCAAGCTTGCTCTTAATGGTTTGATCATGAAAGTTGTGGATGACTGATGAGGTGAATTTATTCACCTTTTATCTGTGGTTTTATACTTGATTCCTTGCTCGTTCTTGTTCTTTTTGAGTCGTTTGTTCGTTTCATTTGTAGGTTTGTCAACCATGGTTTTTCGGGAAGGAAGAAATCATGCAAAAGTTGAATTGGATGCAAAAGTGGAGGAAAAGTTGAGAAAATCGTCAAGACAGCCGCCCACGTCGCGCAACGTGGGGATCCATTCCACGTCGCGACGTCCAGATTCAGCAGTTTTTGAGAAAGTCACAGCCGCGCACGTCGCGACGTGGGGATCTCTTCCCCGTCGCGACGTCGGTGCACGTCGCGACATGCACGGTCGCACGCCGAGCGACGTCGGGGAGCGACAGAAGGCGCTGATTTCGTCTCATTTTTGGAAACTTGCGATTTTGGCCCACTTTGAGTTTCCTTTTTCGACAAGACTTTTGTAAAGGACTTAGTTGCAAATACTTTCATAAAATTACTATATATAGGGCTAGGGTTTACAGATTTTGGGGGTGACATTATTGGGAGATTTCAAGCAAGGGCTTTTCTTTGTAATAGCTAGGGTTTTTCTACCTTTTCTATTACTTAGAGAATAACATCATCTCTTATTGGATTCATGTTTTTACAAGTCGAGATCACATCTAAGGTGTCTTCTTTCCTTATAATCATGTTTTCAATATTGTGCTTAATTGTTAATAATAAGATGATTGATCTAGCCATGCTAGGCTAAATCTTATGTGCTCCCGAGATTATGAACAAGGGTTTTTATGCTTAATCTACATTCTAAGTTCTATTCTATGGTCTTTGTAAATGAGTTTTACTGTGTTCTTCATAATTATGCATGATTTAAGGCCTTAATTATGTATGATGAATATCTTCATAAAGTGCAGTAAATTGCTTAGAGATAACTTGTTTTAATCTGTCCTACCGCTATATAGGAGGGTTAGAGTAAGTTGTTTGGAATCTATTATGGGTTGGTTGTGAATTTGTTAGATTAATTTACCTTAATTTTCACCTACCGTTATATAGGAGGAATTTATGGGGTTAGTTTGGCATTAGCGTGAATGGTTCCGGTGTTGCCTCGGCCATAAAGGAGCGGTTGAACTTGAGGGTTTGGTTGAGTTGGTTGCTGCAATAGATTCCGGGTTAATTAAGGAAGTGAACTGTGCCTACCACCATATAGGAGTGTTCAGTGAATTAGTTAATATCTAAATAGGTAAGTGCATCAATCACTCCTTTCCTACCGCTATATAGGAGGGTGTGACTAAGTGTAGTTATCCTTATTTTGCATGACCATAGATAGAATGAATGTGTATGTCTTTATGTAACCCTATCATATAATCTCGGGAGTACACTTGCTTGAATTGCGTTTTAAATCATATCACCATCTTTATTTTAGTTAATTGTTGTTGCTTTTGTTACTTTCAGTTTGTCAATTAAAAACACAAAAATATTTACTTTAGAATTCCAACATAGCCCTTTCCCTGAGAGAACGAACTCGCTTTACTATCACCTTCATTGGGGTTGTTTAAGCTTATTTTTGAGTAGGGGTAAATAGCAACCACGATCACATTTTACATACATATTTGCCCCCATCAAATTTTGGCGCCGTTGCCGGGGAAAGCAGTCGTGTTGGAGTTTTTTTTTATTTTTTATTTTTTATTTTTTTTTGTATTCTTTTCACCCTTTCTTTTTACTCCTTGCATGCACAAGACAAGATCTTGTGGATTGCCAGAATACGAATTTGATCCGGAACTTGCTAGGACGTTACGTGATAAGAAGATGTTGGATTCTGCAGCAATGGCTGGTCAAGAAAATTAGCAAAATGTGGGTGATCCTCCAAGGGACCCTTTTATTATTCCATCGGCCCAACCAGAAGCACCTCGTCATCGATGTGGTGATCATTATGAGCCTCGAATGGACAACTTGGATTCACCATTCATTAACACTGGAGAGCATTTTCAAATCCCGCCAGCTTTCATTAATTTTGGTTCAAAATGGCCAGATTTTTCATGGGATGAGTTCTGAAGATCCACATGCACATTTAAGGACATTCCTTATAGTGTGTAACATAAGTAATCTCCCACATATCCCCCATGATGTTTTGAAGAGAATGTTGTTCCCTTTCTCTCTTCAAGGAGCAGCTGAGAGATGATATGACTCTATTAATGGGGCGAGAATTGAAACTTTTGATGAGGTTGCAAGGAGATTCGTGACCAAATATTTCCCTCCATCTCGAATGGATAAGATCAGAATGGATTTCATGCAGTTCCGTCAAGGTGACAATGAGTCTTTCACAGAAGCTTGGGATAGATTTCGGGAACTGTTCAATAAATGCCCAAACAGTGGGTTGGAGCCGGGACAGGAGTTGAATTTCTTTTGCAATGGACTTAATGTGGATACTATGCATTTAGTAAATCTTTAAGCGGGAGGAAACTTGCGAGATAAAACCCCAGAAGAAGTTGAAGGAATTTTTGAGCGTATAGTAAGCAATGAGCTGATGTTACTCACTGGGAGGAGCAACCTTGGAAGACGTCAAATTGGGATGTTAGAGTTGGATAAAACCACCAACTGGGAAGCACAGATGACAGCCATGCAGAGCCAACTGGCTAGTATTCAAGCAGCATTGACAAACAAAACCACGCCAACTTGTGGTTTATGTCAAGGAGAACATCACATGGATCAGAGTCCTCAAGTAACCAATGAGCAAGTGCAGTATGTCAACTACAATGGGAGTTCAAATCAGTGGAAGCCATCCGGTGGGAACCAAGGATATCAAGGAGGACAGAATCGCCCACAGTACAATACGTCAAGACCAACTTATCCACCTGTTTATGGTACCCAACAGAGCACGCAAAATGGTATGCCACAAGCATCACTGGAGGATGTTATCACAGTGTTGGGGGGTAAGATGGACAAGTTTTTTGGATAATGTCAACAAAGAACAGCCAATCTGGAGAAATTAGTGGAGCTTCAAGGAGGCATGTTAAGGGAACACAGTGCTATTCTTAAGAATGTGGAGATTCAATTAGGCCATCTGGCCAAGGAAGTTCACAATAGACCAGATGGATCTGTACCCAGTGACACACTTCCCAATCCCAAGGGAAGAGAGCATTGTAATGCTATGACATTAAGAAGTGTTAAGGAATTGCAATGTCCAATTATTACTGAAGAGGATTCTCCAAAGGATGATCAAGAGGTTGTCAAGGTTCAAATTGAGAAGGAAAATGCTCCCAAGCCAGTTGAACACAAGGGCGATAGTGTTAGCAAAGGGAGGAAGAAAAATCCTCCAAGTGCTTTTAATTTTCCAGAATATGCTCCATCACCACCTTTTCCTCAAAAGTTGCATCCATCAAAGAAGAAGATTTTGTTCAGCAAATTTGCGGAAAAGATTAAGCAGCTCCACGTGGAAATACCTTTACTGGATTTGGTAAAGTTAGCACCTACTTGCTCGAAATTCTTAAAGGATCTTATCTCTAATAAGGAGCAAATTTTGCAATGTGAGGAGGTGATCCAATTGAATATGGTTGGCAAATGCTTAATGAAATCAAATATTCCACCTAAGCTCAAGGATCCAGGAAGCTGCACAATTCCATGCAAGATTGGTGCGAGATACTTTGCGAAGGCATTATGTGATTTAGGAGCTGGTATTAATTTAATGCCTTATTCTATTGCTGTCAGTTTGGGCATGGGTGAGCAAGTAAAACTGGTGGCGATAACTCTCCAGTTGCCTGATAGATCCATTATTACTCCTATGGGCATAATTGAGGATGTCTTGGTGGTTGTTGATAAGTTCACAATTCCTGTGGATTTTATTATCTTAGACATGGAGGAGGATGAGGCAGTTCCTCTCATATTTGGAAAACCTTTCTTGGCAACTGGAGATGCTTTAATTGGCGTCCGCAGCAAGACCATCACTTTTCGTGTCAATGGCGAATATGTAATATTCAATGTCGATTATGATAAGAAGCATCAGAAGGACATTAATACTTGCTTTTACATGGATGTGGTTGAAAATTCAGTTGTTACATGCAATCCTACGAAAACATGTACTGTGAATGATAATGACTCTTTAATGCATATATCTAATTCTGAAGTGCATAAGATAGATGAGAGTATAGCATTAGAGTTGAGGAATTTGATTGAAAATATTTTTATAGATACTTCCATTTTAGAGATAACTGACGATGTGGAGATGCCTAAAACGGAATACCATGTTAGTTTAGATAAGGAAGATTTGTGGATTTTTCATGAAATAACTAATATGGTAGAGAACTGTTTTATTGATACATCCATCTTTGAAATTACTGATGATTTCATTGAGACCATGGAAGCAAAGTCGTTGGTGGATTCCTATATTTCTAACAGGGTATAAGAAAAGGTGACGTCAAATAATGAAGAGTCCTGCGAAATCCCAAGGATAATGGTGCAAGAAGACAAGGAGGAATCTACCTTGGAGGTGCAAGAGTGGTACACTGTTGAGTTCATTGAACTTGCTCCTCAAATGCATGAGCTCAAGTTCCTCTTTAAAGGGCTGCACAAGAAGCATTATGCAAGAAGGCAGAGTGCTCGTGAGAGAGGTTTCTTGTGGTATAAGGATGGGTATTCCGAGTATTGAAGGAGAGGGCCATGATAATAAGGTCTAGCTAGGGACCAAATAAACCTAGAACTACCCTCTTACCCTTCTTTTAAAGTAATTGTTTTTATGTTTTTGTTTTTAGTTTTTAGTTTGAACAAAGAAGAAGGCTACTTGAGACATTGACAAGGATTCAACCGCACAACAAGCTTACCGGGAATGTCGTGGATAATAGGTGAATTCTTTCCTTTCTCACACATTGAGGACAATGTGTATTTTAAGTGTGGGGGGGATGAAATTCATGTTATTCAATTTATGTTGTTTTGTATGTCGTTATGCTTAAATTCCTGGGAGTTGATGTGTGGATGTTATGCTTTGATTAATGGTTAATTAGTTCTCCTTAGTAGTTTTTATTATTTTATTTTTATGTTGTGTTCCATTCTTATGATCTTAGCCCGAATATAAGTAATTTAGTACATGATAATTCTTTTCATAGTTAAACCATGTTTTTTTTATATGTTTTTACATGTTTTTGTGTGTTATGCAATTATTGAACAATTTTGATCTTGTTGTGATAAGTGTCATGTTGCCAATGATTTGATTTTATCGAAAGATTCAATGTGGGATAGGAAAGTAATATGCTATCTAGAGGAATTCGGTCTTTGATAGAAATTTTAGCATTTTGAGTGGACCATATTCATGCACTTAGGGGAACTACTGAGGGGATTGATGAGTTCGTATTCATTAAGTGGTTGGAGTGTTTTTAACACTTTGTTTAGTTAAAACTCATATAACTCGCTTATAATGTGCTTGCATAATTGTTTGCACTTAATGCTTTTGCATTTTTAAGCTTGTTATGCTCATACTATTGTCCCTCTATGAGATTGCTTTTAATAATAACCCTAAGAGAACTCATATGGATGGTAACGGAGATTAGAAGCCATAAGACTCTGGCTTCATATTGTCACTCCTCTACGAGACTCCTCTTAAACGAAAAGTCGATGGAGAACTTGCATGAGTGGGAATGGGTCTAAAACCCGAAGGTGAGACAGTACTCCAGGTGGATGTCACGGGAATTCCAATGAAATACCCTACGTAAGTGTGACATTCTGGGGGAACGAGTGTTATATTTAAACCTGAAGGTTTGCTGAGTGAATTCTCATTAATATGAGCTGAATAATGAATCTTTAATCTGATTAGTGAGAAAGAGTTGAGACAGAGACTTAGTTGTTGGAGCCCTGGCTTATGGCGTGGTGGTGGATGATTTATGAACTAAGGTGGAACCTATCGCACACACACACATGGTTAGCTCAACGTGTCTAAATGAGAATGTCAATGCACTTTGATAACTTTTGGGGACTCATATTATGTATACTTGGCATTTGAATACTTGCGATTAGGAGGATAATACAGGGCACTTGTTCTTAGATCGGATTGATGAATTGGGTGCATTTGTTATTTTGTGTTAGTTTTATTTGTTAAGAGTTTTTGTGTTAAGTTTTTGTTTTTAGTATTATCGTGTTTGGCTTAGTTTGTTCGGGACGAAAAAAGGTTAAGTGTGGGGGAATTTGATGAGGTGAATTTATTCACCTTTTATCTGTGGTTTTATACTTGATTCCTTGCTCGTTCTTGTTCTTTTTGAGTCGTTTGTTCGTTTCATTTCTAGGTTTGTCAACCATGGTGTTTTGGGAAGGAAGAAATCATGCAAAAGTTGAATTGGATGCAAAAGTGAAGGAAAAGTTGAGAAAATCGTCAAGACAGCCGCCCACGTCGCGACGTGGCGATGCCTTCCAAGTCGCGACGTCGAGATTCAGCAGTTTTTGAGAAAGTCACAGCCACGCACGTCGTGACGTGGGGATCTCTTCCCCGTCGCGACTTCGGTGCGCTTCGCGACGTGCACTGTCGCACGTCGCGACTTCGGGGAGCGACACAAGGCGCTGATTTCGTCTCATTTTTGGAAACTTGCGATTTTGGCCCACTTTGAGTTTCCTTTTCCGACAAGACTTTTGTAAAGGACTTAGTTGCAAATACTTTCATAGAATTACTATATATAGGGCTAGGCTTTACAGATTTTGGGGGTGACATTATTGGGAGATTTCAAACAAGGGCTTTCCTTTATAATAGGTAGGGTTTTTCTACCTCTTCTATTACTTGGAGAATAACATCATCTCTTATTGGATTCATGTTTTTACAAGTCGAGATCACATCTAAGGTGTCTTCTTTCCTTATAATCATGTTTTCAATATTGTGCTTAATTGTTAATAATAAGATGATTGATCTAGCCATGCTAGGCTAAATCTTATGTGCTCCCGAGATAATGAATAATGGTTTTTGTGCTTAATCTACATTCTAAGTTCTATTCTATGGTATTTGTAAATGAGTTTTACTGTGTTCTTTATAATTATGCATGATTTAAGGCCTTAATTATGTATGATGAATATCTTCATAAAGTGCAGTAAATTGCTTAGAGATAACTTGTTTTAATCTGTCCTAACGCTATATAGGAGCGTTAGAGTAAGTTGTTTGGAATCTATTGTGGGTTGGTTGTGAATTTGTTAGATTAATTTACCTTAATTCTCACCTACAGCTATATAGGAGGAATTTGGGGGGTTAGTTTGGCATTAGCATGACTGGTTCCGGCGTTGCCTCAACCATAAAGGAGCGAACTTGAGGGTTTGGTTGAGTTGGTTGTTGCAATATATTCCGGGTTAATTAAGGAAGTGAACTGTGCCTACCTCCATATATGAGTGTTCAGTGAATTAGTTAATATCTAAATATGTAAGTGCATCAATCACTCCTTTCCTACCGCTATATAGGAGTGTGTGAGTAAGTGTAGTTATCCTTATTTTGCGTGACCATAGATAGAATGAATGTGTATGTCTTTATGTAACCCTATCATATAATCTCAGGAGTACACTTGCTTGAATTGCGTTTTAAATCATATCACCATCTTTATTTTAGTTAATTGTTGTTGCTTTTGTTACTTTCAGTTTGTCAATTACAAAAACACAAAAATATTTACTTTAGAATTCCAACATAGCCCTTTCCCTGAGAGAACGAACTCACTTTACTATCACCTTCATTGGGGTTGTTTAAGCTTATTTTTGAGTAGGGGTAAATAGAAACCACGATCACATTTTACATACATATTTGCCCTCATCAAATTTTGGCGCCGTTGCCGGGGAAAGCAGTCGTGTTGGAGTTTTTGTTTTTATTTATTTTATTTTTTATTTTTTTTTTTATATTCTTTTCCCCTTTTCTTTTTACTCCTTGCATGCACAGGACAAGATCTTGTGGATTGCCAGAATACGAATTTGATCCGGAACTTGCTAGGACGTTACGTGATAAGAAGATGTTGGATTCTGCTGCAATGGCTGGTCAAGAAAATCAGCAAAATATGGGTGATCCTCCAAGGGACCCTTTTATTATTCCACCGGCCCAACCAGAAGCACCTCGTCGTCGATATGGTGATCATTATGAGCCTCGAATGGACAACTTGGATTCACCATTCATTAACACTGGAGAGCATTTTCAAATCCCGCCAGCTTTCATTAATTTGGTTCAAAATGGCCAGATTTTTCATGGGATGAGTTCTGAAGATCCACATGCACATTTAAGGACATTCCTTAAAGTGTGTAACACAAGTAATCTCCCACATATCCCCCATGATGTTTTGAAAAGAATGTTGTTCCCTTTCTCTCTTCAAGGAGCAGCTGAGAGATGGTATGACTCTATTAATGGGGCGATAATTGAAACTTTCGATGAGGTTGCAAGGAGATTCATGACCAAATATTTCCCTCCCTCTCGAATGGATAAGATCAGAATGGATTTCATGCAGTTCCGTCAAGGTGACAATGAGTCTTTCACAGAAGCTTAGGATAGATTTCGGGAACTGTTCAATAAATGCCCAAACAGTGGGTTGGAGTCGGGACGAGAGTTGAATTTCTTTTGCAATGGACTTAATGTGGATACTATGCATTTAGTAAATCTTTCAGCTGGAGGAAACTTGCGAGATAAAACCCCAGAAGAAGTTGAAGAGATTTTTGAGCGTATAATAAGCAATGAGCTGATGTTACCCACTGGGAGGAGCAACCCTGGAAGACGTCAAATTGGGATGTTAGAGTTGGATAAAACCACCAACTGGGAAGCACAGATGACAGCCATGTAGAGCCAACTGGCTAGTATTCAAGCAGCATTGACAATCAAAACCACGCCAACTTGTGGTTTATGTCAAGGAGAACATCACATGGATCAGTGTCCTCAAGTAACCAATGAGCAAGTGCAGTATGTCAACTATAATGGGAGTTCAAATCAGTGGAAGCCATCCGGTGGGAACCAAGGATATAAAGGAGGACAGAATCGCCCACAGTATAATACGTCAAGACCAACTTATCCACCTGGTTATGGTACCCAACAGAGCACGCAAAATGGTATGCCACAAGCATCACTGGAGGATGTTATCACAGTGTTGGGGGGTAAGATGGACAAGCTTTTTGGAGAATATCAACAAAGAACAGCCAATCTGGAGAAAATAGTGGAGCTTCAAGGAGGCATGTTAAGGGAGCACAGTGCTATTCTTAAGAATGTGGAGATTCAATTAGGCCAACTGGTGAAGGAAGTTCACAATAGACCAGATAGCTCTTTACCCAGTGACACTCTTCCCAATCCCAAGGGAAGAGAGCATTGTAATGCTGTGACATTAAGAAGTGTTAAGGAATTGCAATCTCCAATTATTACTTAAGAGGATTCTCCAAATGATGATCAAGAGGTTGTCAAGGTTCAAATTGAGAAGGAAAATGCTCCCAAGCCAGTTGAACACAAGGGCGATAGTGTTAGCAAAGGGAGGAAGAAAAATCCTCCAAGTGCTTTTAATTTTCCAGAATATGCTCCATCACCACTTTTTCCTCAAAGGTTGCATCCATCAAAGAAGAAAATTTTGTTCAGCAAATTTGCTGAAAAGATTAAGCAGCTCGACGTGGAAATACCTTTCCTGGATTTGGTAAAGTTAGCTCATTCTTGCTCGAAATTCTTAAAGGATCTTATCTTTAATAAGGAGTAAATTTTGCAATGTGAGGAGGTGATCCAATTGAATGAGGTTGGCAAATGCTTAATGAAATCAAATATTCCACCTAAGCTCAAGGATCCAGGAAGCTGCATAATTTCATGCAAGATTGGTGCGAGATACTTTGCAAAGGCATTATGTGATTTAAGAGCTAGTATTAATTTAATGCCTTATTCTATTGCTGTCAGTTTGGGCATGGGTGAGCAAGTAAAACCGGTGGCGATAACTCTCCAGTTGGCTGATAGATCCATTATTACTCCTATGGGCATAATTGAGGATATCTTGGTGGTTGTTGATAAGTTTACAATTCCTGTGGATTTTATTATCCTAGACATGGAGGAGGATAAGGCAGTTCCTCTCATATTTGGAAGACCTTTCTTGGCAACTGGAGATGCTTTAATTGGCGTCCGCAGCAAGACCATCACTTTTCGTGTCAATGGCGAAGAGGTAATATTTAATGTCGATTATGATAAGAAGCATCAGAAGGACATTAATACTTGCTTTTACATGGATGTGTGAAAATTCAGTTGTTACATGTAATCCTACGAAAACATGTACTGTGAATGATAATGACTCTTTAATGCATATATCTAATTCTGAAGTGCATAAGATAGATGAGAGTATAGCATTTGAGTTGAGGAATTTGATTGAAAATGTTTTCATAGATACTTCCATTTTAGAGATAACTGACGATGTGGAGATGCCTAAAACGGAATACCATGTTAGTTTAGATAAGGAAGATTTGTGGATTTTTCATGAAATAACTAATATGGTAGAGAACTGTTTTATTGATACCTCCATCTTTGAAATTGCTGATGATTTCATAGAGACCATGGAAGCAAAGCCGTTGGTGGATTCTTATATTTCTAATAGGGTGGAAGAAAAGGTGACGTCAAATAATGAAGTGTCCTGGAAAATCCCAAGGATAATGGTGCAAGAAGACAAGGAGGAATCTATCTTGGAGGTGCAAGAGTGGTACACTATTGAGTTCATTGAACTTGCTCCTCAAATGCATGAGCTCAAGTTCCTCTTTAAAGGGCTGCACAAGAAGCATTATGCAAGAAGGCAGAGTGCTCGTGAGAGAGGTTTCTTGTGGTATAAGGATGGGTATTCCGAGTATTGAAGGAGAGGGCCATGATAATAAGGTCTAGCTAGGGACTAAATAAACCTAGAACTACCTTCTTATCCTTCTTTTAAAGTAATTGTTTTTATGTTTTTGTTTTAGCTTTTAGTTTGAATAAAGAAGAAGGCTACTTGAGACATTGACAAGGATTCAACCGCACAACAAGCTTACCGGGAATAACGTGGATAATAGGTGAATTCTTTCCTTTAACACACATTGAGGACAATGTGTATTTTAAGTGTGGGGGGGGATGAAATTCATGTTATTCAATTCATGTTGTTTTGTATGTCGTTATGCTTAAATTCCTAGGAGTTGATGTGTGGATGTTATGCTTTGATTAATGGTTAATTAGTTCTCCTTAGTAGTTTTTATTATTTTATTTTTATGTTGTGTTCCATTCTTATGATCTTAGCCCGAATATAAGTAATTTAGTACATGATAATTCTTTTCATAGTTAAACCACGTTTTTTTTATATGTTTTTACATGTTTTTGTGTGGTATCCAATTATTGAACAATTTTGATCTTGTTGTGATAAGTGTCATGTTGCCAATGATTTGATTTTATCGAAAGATTCAATGTGGGATAGGAAAGTAATATGCTATCTAGAGGAAGTCGGGTCTTTGATAGAAATTTTAGCATTTTGAGTCGACCATATTCATGCACTTAGGGGAACTACTGAGGGGATTGATGAGTTCGTAATCATTAAGTGATTGGAGTGTTTTTAACACTTTGTTTAGTTAAAACTCATATAACTCGCTTATAATGTGCTCTATTATAAATGTGCTTGCATAATTGTTTGCACTTAATGCTTTTGCATTTTTAAGCTTGTTATGCTCATACTATTGTCCCTCTATGAGATTGCTTTTAATAATAACCCTAAGAGAACTCATATGGATAGTAACGGAGATTAGAAGCCATAAGACTCTGGCTTCATATTGTCACTCCTCTACGAGACTCCTCTTAAACGAAAAGTCGATGGAGAACTTGCATGAGTGGGAATGGGTCTAAAACCCGAAGGTGAGATAGTACTCCAGGTGGATGTCACGGGAATTCCAATGAAATACCCTGCTTAAGTGTGACAGTCTGGGGGAACGAGTGTTATATTTAACCTAAAGGTTTGCTGAGTGAATTCTCATTAATATGAGTTGAATAATTAATCTTTAATATGATTAGTGAGAAAGAGTTGAGACAAAGACTTAGTTGTTGGAACCCTGGCTTATGGCGTGGTTGTGGATGATTTATGAATTAAGGTGGAACCTATCGCACACACACACATTGTTAGCTCAACGTGTCTAAATGAGTATGTTAATGCACTTTGATAACTTTTGGGTACTCATGTTATGTGTACTTGGCATTTGAATACTTGCGATTATGAGGATAATACATGGCACTTGTTCTTAGATCGGATTGATGAATTGGGTTGTTGTTTTGTGTTAGTTCTATTTGTTAAGAGTTTTTGTGTTAAGTTTTTGTTTTTAGTATTATCGTGTTTGGCTTAGTTTGTTCGGGACGAACAAAGGTTAAGTGTGGGGGAATATGATGAGGTGAATTTATTCACCTTTTATCTGTGGTTTTATACTTGATTCCTTGCTCGTTCTTGTTCTTTTTGAGTTGTTTGTTCGTTTCATTTGTAGGTTTGTCAACCATGGTGTTTCGGGAAGGAAGAAATCATGCAAAAGTTGAATTGGATGCAAAAGTGGAGGAAAAGTTGAGAAAATCGTCAAGACAGCCGCCCACGTCACGATGTGGGGATCCCTTCAACGTCGCGACGTCCAGATTCAGCAGTTTTTTAGAAAGTCACAGCCACGTACGTCGCGACGTGGGGAAATGTAGCGACGTGCACGGTCGCACGTAGCGACGTCCCGGAGCGACACAAGGCGCTGATTTCGTCTCATTTTTTGAAACTTGCGATTTTGGCCCACTTTGAGTTTCCTTTTTCGACAAGACTTTTGTAAAGGACTTAGTTGCAAATACTTTCATAGAATTACTATATATAGGACTAGGGTTTACAGATTTTAGGGGTGACATTATTGCGAGATTTCAAGCAAGGGCTTTCCTTTGTAATAGCTAGGGTTTTTCTACCTCTTCTATTACTTGGAGAATAACATAATTTCTGATTGGATTCATGTTTTTACAAGTCGAGATCACATCTAAGGTGTCTTCTTTCCTTATAATCATGTTTTCAATATTGTGCTTAATTGTTAATAATAAGATGATTGATCTAGCCATGCTAGGCTAAATCTTATTTGCTCCCGAGACTATGAATAAGGGTTTTTGTGCTTAATCTATATTCTAAGTTCTATTCTATGGTCTTTGTAAATGAGTTTTACTGTGTTCTTCATAATTATGCATGATTTAAGGCCTTAATTATGTATGATGAATATTTTCATAAAGTGCAGTAAATTGCTTAGAGATAACTTGTTTTAATCTGTCCTACCGCTATATAGGAGGGTTAGAGTAAGTTGTTTGGAATCTATTGTGGGTTGGTTGTGAATTTGTTAGATTAATTTACCTTAATTCTCACCTACCGCTATATAGGACGAATTTGGGGGGTTAGTTTGGCATTAGCGTGACTGGTTCTGGCATTGCCTCGGCCATAAAGGAGCGGTTGAACTTGAGGGTTTGTTTGAGTTGGTTGTTGCAATAGATTCCGGGTTAATTAAGGAAGTGAAGTGTGCCTACCGCCATATAGGAGTGTTCAGTGAATTAGTTAATATCTAAATAGTTAAGTGCATCAATCACTCCTTTCCTACCGCTATATAGGAGGGTGTGACTAAGTGTAGTTATCCTTATTTTGCATGACCATAGATAGAATGAATGTGTATGTCTTTATGTAACCCTATCATATAATCTCGGGAGTACACTTGCTTGAATTGCGTTTTAAATCATATCACCATCTTTATGTTAGTTAATTGTTGTTCCTTTTGTTACTTTCAGTTTGTCAATTACAAAAACACAAAAATATTTACTTTAGAATTCCAACATAGCCTTTTCCCTGAGAGAACGAACTCGCTTTACTATCACCTTCATTGGGGTTTGTTTAAGCTTATTTTTGAGTAGGGGTAAATAGCAACCACGATCACATTTTACATATATATTTCCCCCCATCAACGACGCATATAAGTTGCTGGAACAAGATTTTGGTGAAGAGAAGTATGATTTGAAGCCTTGAAACCTCGTGATTTTGACATTACATGATAATACGTCAATGGAGATCAAGATTAGACAAGTGTTGGTCCCAAATGCTTCCACGTCGCAATGTGCATAGCTCCATGCCGCGACATCCACTCCTGAGGCCTCCATGTCCTGACGTGGCTCTTTGTTTTGGGAGTTTGAAAATTGGAATTAATAAAATCCAATTTAATTGCATCGACGTGATTTTCTATACGTCACGACTTGCGACATCCCACATCGCGACGGGCGACATCCTACGTCGCGACATCCACACACGTCCAGACCCCTCCACGTCGCGACGTTGGGGATTTCAGTAGATTTTAGGTTTTCAATATTTAGTTCTTTTTTTATAAGGAATGGGCGAGGCTTGAAAATCCTGGACCACTCAAACCACAACTTTGGACCGTTGTTGACACCAAAACTACACAAAGAAAACAAACGAACAAAAGCAAAACAATTGGCGGAATTGTAGTCAATGGAAAATGAAAAGATTTGGTAATAAGCCAACCAAACCCCCGTGCTTATACAAACAATTTAACTTAGCCTTATGTAAATCAAGAGCTAACTTAATTAGTTTGGCTTGTTCCTGACTCAAGAACAAAAAGGCTCACCTATAGATCTTAGCTAAAGACTTGCGGAAAGTTTAAAGAACAACTAAACTTAATTGATCTTTAAGGTTCAAACACAAAGTGCTTGTAATTTAGCAAAGATAAAATCTTATTATCATTCATATGTAAAAACGTTAATGGCCTTTCCTTTAAATAGGAATAATTTCGGCCTTCAAGACAACAAACCCTAGAAGAAATCAATTACAACTTGACTTCTTAACTAGATAAGAAGCTAACTAATTTGTTTCCAAAACCAACATGGTTTTGTCTTTAGCAAGCAAAAACGCGTTTTTGTTCCTTAAAGATAGGACACTCTAATCTCCTAAAAAATAGCCTTCCTCCAAAAAAGTAGGAGACTTCCTAAAAAGTAGGAGATTACTTCCTAAAAGAATTACTTTCCATTATCATATAAGATATTTGGACCAAGTAATTACTTAACTACTTAAACGAAATATAAGCCCAAATAAATGTTTAATGGACTTAATTATTACAACTCAAAATAAACTCTACTTACTTAAAAATGGCGTGAACCAATGATGCAAAGTCCAAGCACGCCATATTGGTCTTCAATGTAATCCACGAACACTTCTTCAAGGTGGAATTTCCTTAAGTTCCAATGAAGAACTCTTAGAAACTTCTTCATGAATTGTAATGCAAGAAATGTTCCAAACAACTTCATGTTGAGATAGTGATGGTGGAGATGCCAAGTGATCTTCAAATTTGTCCAAGTCTTCACAATGTGTCGACAACAATGTTTGCAAGGTGGCTTTCATCCATTTGCCCCTCAATCTTGTCATTGGTCCATCAAGATTCTCCAATGGATCATGTGAAGTCAGCTTTGGCACCATGTACATGGGCGGATTGCAATCAGTTTTGTTTAATCTTTTCAATAAGAAACATGATCTAATGTTCTTGCATGAAAATTGATATGTTTATCATGGTATTTTCACATGGCTAAAGATCTTGCATGACTGAGACATGTGTTATTTATTCTAGGAGGCTAAGTCCTATTGGGAAACTACCTTTTGAGTAGTTAGGATTTGTGTTTGTTGGTAACTTGTTTCCTATATAAATGAGCTTGTAAGCCACAAATTTGGTTATTGAATTTTGATAGTGAAAGTTCATTATTTTGCGTAGCAAAATTTGAATCCAAAATCCTTAGAAACCTTAAGCTAAGTTTGAGCTTTTGAATTTTAAACCCTAAAGTGAGATTAAGACTATTAGTCTTACTTTTGTTTTAAGTTTGAGAACAACCAATTCTAATTTGATTTAGGTGCTGCCCGAATCAAGTTGGTATTGTAATAGCATTAGGGCTTTGGACAAGTTTCCATTACTTTTGTTAACGTTCTATCTTGGTCTCTTTCTTTTGTGTTCATTCTTCTTGTTGGATATTGGTGGAATTTTCTAAGTTAGACCTGTCTTGTGGATAAATAAGGTTGTCAACCCGTCCAAAGGTGGATCATCTCAACGAGAACCTTATCAAATGGTATTTTTAAGAACTATGAGGTGCATTAAAAGAATGCTTGAGTAAAATAAGAGAAATCACTATATGCAAATTTCTTTATCGGATATTTTATATGTGGGTTTGCAGTTTGCAAAATTTAGGATTGAGTATTTTTATTTTTTAGGTTTTAAGCCCGACATTACAATGTCGAGCTTCCCCACATTGCAACATCAGGACTGCGACAGAATAAATTGCAATTTTATTTATTTTGATTTTTAGTGGTGTTTGCTTATTATTTTGTAATTGACTTTTGATAAAGTGCTTTTTATTGTAAAGGCCCAAGATTGTCATGTAACCCAAGCCTTGTTAGCTAGGGTTTACTCTTTCTTAATGTTTAAGTTAGGTTTTATTTGTAAGCCTATAAATAGGCATATTATGTTTACATATTATTCAGATTAGAGTTGAATGACTGAAAATTGAGTTATGCACATAGTTGTTTTTCTTTTTACGTGAGTTATTTCCTGAGGAGGTATTCCAATTTACCTGTTGCGTTGAGTTCTTGAGGAGGGAATTAATTCTTACACTGACTTTCTCGTTGATTAATTGTGAGGAGCAGTTTTTTTTGGCTAATCAGTTAGGGACGCCACTCCCAAATATTATTAATAGAACCAAAGATACATAAGTTGAGGAATAATACAAATAAAACCGGAACACCGCAAATGAAAATGAGATTACAAAGATCTCCTGCGCACACGAAAGGACCATTAGTCTATCCATATTAATGCAGCCCCGAACCTGCCAAGATAGTTCTCCAAAAGAAATAAACACCAAGTCCAGTTGACGAAGGCAACCCTCCTTAGCAAGGCTATCTGCCGGTTGATTGGCCTCCCTATAAACATTGTTAATTGACTACACACATGAGAATTGTCGCGCGCCATTCTTTCAACGATTTCACGAAGTTTCCACGGCATCTGTCCCACTCCAGACATGAGAGACACCAATAGCTTGGAATCCGATTCTACCACCACATTAGCACAATCAAAATGGACACACAATTCCATCCCCGCCAATAAAGCTAAGGCCTTCGCTTCTAAACTCGTAACAAAATCAAACCTCATAGCTCTAGCAGCAACCAAACGACCAGACCAATCCCTAATCAGAGCCCCGCCACCCCCTTGACCAAGGTTCCCCAATGAGCATCCATCTACATTCAACTTCAGCAACCCCTGAGTAGGCTTAAGCCAACACACCCGAATCACAGAAATGGAGGAAGACAAATTAGCTACAACATCAACAATATGGCTCCAAACCCCAGGAATCCCGATATTAGGAAATTTCACATTCCACAACATAGAAAAGTTTTTCAATACCAAACTACATATCCACTCCCATAACACACCATTACCCTCAAAAAATTCTGAATTCCTCATTTTCCACAAATGCCAAGATTTCAAACAAGGAATCCATCTAAACATCACCCTATAATACGCATTCCCTTTTAAATTCCATCACAGCAGACAGTTATCCCTCCAAGATCTGACATCATTTCGAACTCGCACCGCCCTTCCAAAATAGTCCCACACCCTAGCGGTATATGTTCCCCAACCAAACACATGATCCAAAGACTCATCCCCAGGTTGAACACAACACATGCACGGGAAATGACCAGATACCCCCATCTTCATTAACCAAGAAGCCAGCGGCACTCGACTATAACAAAGTCGAAGGAGAAGGAATGAAATCTTGTACGAGATCCCAAGCTGCCAGAGATTCTTAAATAAGAAAGATTGAGCCCGCTTAGCTCGAACTAGCTCATACGCTGAAGATACCGAATATCTACCATTCGTCTCACACATCCATAGTGGATTGGCCTCCTGATTTGATAAAGCTAACTGAGTTACCTTAGCTCGAATATCAGCCGTAAGAGAGAGGTGATCAAGATCCAACACTCCAGTAACACTTAAATCTTTAATCCATGTATATCCATGCCTTTGCCCCAATCCGGATAACGATCCCTCATTCAGCCAATTATCATAGAAAAGATCCAGAGCTCTATCGCCGACATACCAACCAACCGAATCCTCACAAATTGAACGTATCACCAGCATTCGGCGCCAAACATGTGAAATATTCCATGCAGCCTGAACTACCATCGGGTGCTCCGAATGGCAATATCTAGCATGCATATAGCGAGGCCAAAGTGATTTTTAAGCACAAAAACCCCACCATAGTTTAGCTGCGAAGGCATCCGCACAAAAACCCCCCTTACTTAGAGGGTGACAAAGCGAATCCCATGAAGTCCAGTGTTGTTTACGAACCAATGAAGGACCCACCTAAAAAACCGTACACATATTTGAGTGACATTATGAAGGACAGCCCGCAGAGGTAAGGACACTGCGAAAATGTGCGAATGCAAAGACGCTAGAACATGCTAACCAGTACAATTCGACCCCCAAAAGACAAAAATTTGTGTTGCCAGCCCAACAATCTCCTCTGAATCGAAGACACCTTATCTTAAAAGAAGCATGATCTCTTCCTACCAATGTAAATCGGGCAACCCAAATATTTAAAAGGAATTTCCGCTTGCACAAATCCCGTGATCCTGTGAACTCTTCTTCTAAACTCAAGTGACGATTTAGGATCCCTAAAGAAATTACTCTTCGAAGCATTAACTTCCTGCCCCAAGATCTCCTCATACACTTCAATAACCTTGCAAACCGCTTTAACTGACTATAGAGGAAAAAATCAATATATCGTCTGCATAGGCAAAGTGTATAATCGAAAAAGTATTCTTCGGGCCCCAAAATAGGGAGAAAGTCCCTGAATCAAGAAGTCCATTCAGTCTACGAGACAAAAATTCAGCTGCCAAAATAAAAAAAGAAGGGGAAAGAGGATCCCGTTGACGCAAACCCCGGGCAAAACGGAAAAAACCAGAAGGACAACCATTCACCATCACAGAAAACCAAAAATTAGTCACACACCGCTATACCATGTCAATCCATCGCGCTCCCCAAAACCAAACCGTCGCAGAATCTTACATAAAAACCCCCACGAAACCCTATCATATGCATTACTCATATCCAATTTAAGAATCACCTTCCCTCTTCGCGATTTCGATGCAATCGATCGTACCATCTCCTAAGCCAACAAGACATTATCCGAAAGAACCTGATCCTTAACAAAAGCACTCAGCTGAGAAGAGATCAACCGTGGAAGGATGAATTGCAACCTATTTGTAAGAATTTTGGTAATAATCTTATTTATAACATTACACAAACTAATCGGTCTAAACTTTGAAAAACTTAAAGAATTTTCACATTTAGGAATTAATACAAGCGTAGTTGCCGTAACTCCCCTAGGGAGCTCACCACCACAAAAGAATTCCAAGATTGCATCAAAGAGGTCACTTTTAATGATATCCCACGCCACTTTAAAAAAGCAGCTAGAGAAACCATCTGTCTCCGGCGCACTAGCATCAATAATACCATCCAACACCCCACGAATTTCCTCCAAAGATGGGTCCATCTCCAAGCAAGTATATCCTGTGCATCAAGCAATTGAGGAATCACCCCAGCTTTCCATAATCCACCCTAGGAGAATTCTCAGACAATAGATTCTTAATGAAACCTTCGGCAGCCTCCCAAATACCCCTGTCCTCCTGAATCAACTCCCCATCCTAACCACGAATCATATGGATACCCGCATTAACTTTCCTAGCCTTAACGGATGCATGAAAGAATTTAGTATTCTTGTCTCCACATTCTAGCCACTTCACGTGCGACTTCCGGCGCCAAAAATACTCTTTGTCACGCAAGACAAATTGAAGGTCCTCCTGAGCACAACTCAGTACCTTCCTTGCTTCTTCATCATCCAATTGCTCCATGTCCATCTCTGCTTTCTACACATTCTCCTCAGCCACCTTTACCTGCTAAAATATATTGCCCACTTTATTCTTATTCCAGTAAATTAATGCTTGCTTTAGACCCTATAATTTCATACAAAATTGAACCAAAGGTCGAGCACTAACTGGAAGACTCCACGCCTCCCTTACCACCTGCAAGAAATCATGTCTTAATGTCCAAAGGTTATGAAATCGAAACAACTTGGGAAGGTCAGCAACTTTGGGATGAAAAGATAAAAGCAACGGGGCATGATCCGATCATGTTCTACTCATATGTTGCAACGATGAAGTGAACTGATCTGATCAGACCATTCTTCATTCACCAGAGCACGATCCAATCGCTTCCAAATTCGAGGAGGCCGACTCTAATTATTACACAAAGTATACCGCGATCCCACAAACCCGATGTCCAATAGCTCATTACCTTCAATAAATTTAATAAAGTCCTGCGTCTCCCTATAGTGAAATCGTCGACCACCATTCTTTTCATCCGGAGATATAATAGAGTTAAAATCGCCCCAGACAAGCCAACTCCCCAGGCCTCTATTGAAATCAGACAATTCCCGCCAAATAGCACTTTTGCCTAAGCTAAAAGACAGGCCATGGACACAAGAAATTAACACCTTATCCAATTGTCCACTGCAAGAGATAGATACAGTAAGGTGTTGTACTCCTTGGGCAAGAATAGAGCATTGAAAATAGTCCGAGAAAAACAACCACAACCAATTCTCATCACTGACCACAACATTATCAAAACGCAATTTGTGTCTAATGGAATCAGCATCATTACTATGCAATTTCGGCTCTGCAATACACAAAAGCATAACGCGATGTTCCTTTTTAATTCTTAGTAAGCGCCTAATTGTTCCAGTATTTCCAATACCCCTAGCATTCCAGAAAAGAAAATTCATAAGGAAACAGGCCGAAGGGGATCAGTCTTGGATGCCCGAAGCATAGAACGAAGAACCCAGTCAGACATCCCATATTTCATTTTCCTGATCAAAGGTTCCAGCTGGATTGAACGATGATCCTGCCCCAATACATTTGTACCAGTATCCGCAAAGAACAGATCAGCATCCAAAGTATTTTCATGATTCCCATCAGAATCCCCAATATCAGCATGCGGCAAAAGACGAGACAAACCCACTAACTCCTTTTGCCTATTAGACCCAACACCTTTAAGTTCACTTCCTTGCAGCATGGCATACCCCGTAGAGGTCACCTCATGCATTACCACATTCGTTGACACCATTTCATTTACCACCTCAGTAAAGCCAGCCCCATCCATCATAGATATGTCCTTACTAAACACAATATCATCAGGCGTCAACAGAGACACCTTCGGTGTATCAACAATTCCCAAAAAAAATAGGCTCACCCCCACTATCAATAACTTTATAACTAAAATTATCAACAGGAAGAACATTATCATATATATTTAAAGGCTGATTATAAACCTCATCATCAGTTAGAATCGGCACAGCATCCTTCTCGACAGACATACGTAGAATATTCAATTGAGACTTCAATATAGGTGGGAGAATCGGCGAAACTATCGTTTCCACAACAGCAGGATCCAAAGTCGGCAAAACTATCGTCTCCGTAGCAGCAGGTTCTAGAGTCGACAAAACTATATTCTCCACAGCAGTAGAGGCCCGTTTCAACAACGTCACAGACCTGTCCATATTCGATGGCAAACCCTTAGACAACTCCTTATCCATCAGTGAAAGATGAGGAACCTTATTTTTCCCCTTAGCACCAGGTTTCATCTTCCACTATCTCTGTGTTCTTTGTTCATTCAGATTATAGCCCTCCTGTGAGTGACCTTGACGAAAACAAGAACTGCAGTGTGCTGGTAAATTCTCAAGTATTATGCATTGCCAAAACCTTCACATTCATCACCATGTTCAATCCAGATACGTGATGGGAGATCACGTAGCAAGTCAATCTCCACATTAACCCTAGCCACACTTGGCCTTGACAAATTTAATGTTGCAGAATCAATCGATAAAGGCACACCCACTGCCTTCATGATAGAGAATAAAACACTTTTATCAAACAAATGAAAAGGTAAGTTTGGCAGTTCAAACCAGACCGGAATGATAGAAGTTTCTTTTGATGTCTAGAAGAATGGAGACCATTTGAATACCCTCATCGGGAATTTCCCAAGCTGCCAGATTTTACGAGTCCATACATGATTGAAATCAGCCTCATTATGGAACATTAATAGGATATGCCTATCAATCAGTTCTACAAGTGTGCCTTTAATAACCAATTTTGAAAATGTTTTTCTCGTTTCCTCCAGCGAAGGACGTCCGGGTGAGGACTTACCGACCAGTGCAAGCTTGAAAGGAACTGTAAAACGATCAATATCTACAGACGATATCTTAATGGCTACCTCACCCTTATGCGACGATAACGGAATGTCTACCAGCGGTTGATAAGACTTGTTGAAGATTTGAGCAAAGGATTTCTGAGAGAAATCTAGTGGTGGTGAACGTTTCAAAGGTAGCCCTTCAGCCCTCGGCTGAAGGGCCTCCATAGAACCCTAGCAAATAAAATCTATAAAAGAAAAGAGAAGGTGAGAGAGACGAGAGCTTTTCGAGTGGTTTCAAACCACATGCAAATAAAAGTTCTTAATAATTGTGAGAAGCAGTTAATTGATCGTGTTTCAAGTTCATAAATAGAGATATATTGAATTTTTTTTTCATTTGATTTATGAAAAGTTCTTGGACAAACTGTTCTGAATCAACGTATCAATCTACGTGAGGATCATGGCTAGATCCGCATCAAGTGGTATCAAAGCTCAAGTAATTTTTGAAATCAGGTTTTTCAATTTTTCCTTAAGATTGAAACAATTAAATTATTGTTATTTTCAAGCCTTGCATGATTTGGTTATTGTGTGGGGTTACAATAGTTATATCTTTTATTTTGTTGGTTTTGAATTATCTTTCATGAAGTTTGCTCAAGTGGTATAATTGGATATTGTGACATGGGTGTTGCTTTAACTTAGGATGATTTGAGTTGGGATCAATAACAGGTGGAAGTGAAGAGGTATATTTCATATTCCTTACCTCCTAAAACTAATGATAAACCTAATAAAGAATTTAGGGATGGTTTACGTGCCTTGAAAATTCACAAACCAAAAATTCCTAGATGTGGTACATGTCTTGGGTATGAAAATATTGAAATTGACTGTACAAATCTTTTTGATGTAATTATTGTGGATGGTATTGCCCAATTTGAGGATTCCAATGGTTACAATGTTGTTGATGATACTGTTTGTTGTAGAGAACACCAAGGAAGAAGCTATGAAAACTGATGTCTCTTTGGAAGAGGATAAACCAACATTGGTTATAGAAGTTCCTTTGGTGGAAGCAAAATCATTACCATTGATGTCAACCTTAAAGGAAGTGGTGAATCCAATTTCCATACTTGAAGAACAATCCATTGATGTTTTAAATACTTTTATTGTTTTAAATGATTGTAATCTAATTGATAATTTTGATGTACATCATGAGAAGCAAGAAAATAATTGATTAATGTTTTGAATGACAAAAGCCTTAAGGTGAGATTTGTAACAAAAGGCAAAAAGAGGAAGCATATTGAGTGTGCCATTCCTTTTACTTTGTCTTTTTGTCTTGATAATTTTACAGGTTTTGTGCCGGATTACTTTTTTACCAACCAACAATATTTGAGGTCAAATCTTTTTCAATTGGGAGGGAACGGTACAACTTGAGATTATATGTCAAATATGATGGGTCCAAAGTGCTCATTCCAGTTGTAAAAGATGAGTCCTTCATTTGGAGACTTGGAATTGAAGAAACGATGTGTACAGCAAGCCACGTCGCGACATTGAGATCCTATAACTTTCGTGCACGTCGTGACTTCCAGGATCGAGTATTTTTATTGTTTAGGTTTTAAGCTCGACGTTACCACGGATAAAATTTCTTCAACAGAAAACCCTATCCATTTAAATCTTTGTCCAACAACAAATGCTAATAGAATTTATAAAATAATAATAAATTATCCCTAAAATATTAGCATTATCAACTTCTATGGCAGATGTATCTCTCACTTGACCATTCTCACTAGTAGTAATGAATCTGATTGCACAATAATTCTATCACATTTCATGTTACAACAAAGTTCCATTCCACCTAATTAATAAAGCTAGAGTTCCCGCTTCCATAGTTGTCACCGATCTAAATCCCTTAGCACGTCCAGCAATGAACTTCCCTTTATTATTTCTAATAATTGCCCCACCTCCTCCATTTCCAAGGTCTTTCTTTGAACATCCATCTGCTTTGGACTTAATTTCTCCTAACTCCGGCTGTCTCCAAACCACTCTAATACACATTTTATGAATAGTCAAATTCACAATTTCAAAAATATACTCCTCCAATTTTCCCACCATTCCACCCAAGGGAATTTAAGTGATGTGATAGCCTTGATTTCATTGAAATCACTTCTATGAGATTCTGTGCTCAATTTCATTTTGTCTTCAAATAACATACCATTCCTGCACTTCCATAGTTGCCACAAAATCAAACATGGTAAATTTGAGAAAATGAATTTAGAAATTTTTGAACCTTTTTTAATTACTCCACCATTTAAGCATATCAATATCCAACCATAACTCTCTTCTATCACTCCACAAGCCTTCCCAAAAGAAGACAATAGAGATTCAGAAAACATAGTAGTCCCAAACATATGCTCAATGGTTTCTTCTTGCAGAACTAAGTAGAACATACACGGAAATGGACCATGTATCCCTAGCGTATTAAGGACTATTGCAATACGCAACCTCGATCTTGGTAATCTTAACATAAAGAAGGAGATTTTTTACGGCAATAATGGTTGCCACAACTAAGAAGTCACTATGAAATCGGCCCATAAGAAGGCATCCATATTGCTTTAGGTTGATTTTTGTTTCGCCTCCATGTACTAGCAGCTACATCTTGGATAATGTAATCTGGTAAAACTCCTTCTAGACTATCCAAAACCCATATGTCGTCAGTAAAGAAATTCAAGAGAGATCGTTTTCACCAATTGGCGCATATGAAGTTAAGGTTTCTTTACATCTCCAGTTATCATGGAAAAAAAAGCACTATTCCATTCCCTTGATTCCATCCTATATATTTCTCATAATGTGAGCATGCCTCCAAAATTCTTTTTCACACATGAAGAAGTGACCAAGATCTCTAGACAATTGCAGGACGTATATGATAAGTCAGTTATAGACTGACTTATATGTTATAAATCCTTGATATTTTGTGTGGATATAGTTTATATTCTTACATGATTTGTGTGGTTTCTGTGCTAAATGAGTAAGGAGTGATATTGATAGAGATTGTGAAATAGTGTTAATATTGTTGCATAAATGATGAAAAGTGTACAAGTATTTGATGGAATGCCCATTTGACACAAATGTTCTCACAACTCTTAAGCACACAAAGAGTCCCAGCACTTAACATATTACACAACACTTAACACAAACACACTACACATATCAAGCACACACTAAACACACACAACGCTCTTTCCAAGACAAGCACACACAAGTTGTGCAGGCGCTCACACAACGCTTTTGCCCAGACAAGCACACACAAGTTGTGCGGGCGCACTAGGCACCCGCACAACCCACGCACACACACACACACACACACACACAACGGACAGGAGCCTAGTTCCCCCGCCCTTGTAAATACACAAAGGGTGCCGGAGTACTAGGCTCTAGCACTACACACATACTCACACTAGGGCAGGAGCCTAGTGCCCTTGCCCCATCTTGCATACACAACTGCTCGCACACCACCGAACCAACATGAACACACTCAAACTCAGTCATGCACACACTCACACTCATTCTTGCACACACTCACTACTCATGCACACTTACACTCTCTAGCACTCATCACCTTCACTCTCTTACACTCACATTAGCACTAGCTGCACTTGCACAAAGCACAACACTTGGCACCCAATTGGCTGCACAAGCACAGCAATTCTTGAGGTCTCTAAGTGTTTGATAAAATGCATTCTTAGCAATTAAGCAACCCGGTTAACAACTTGACACAAGATAACCTCACCCCATTGACTGGTTGCATTTGCAGGACACATAGTAGAAATCATTAAGGGGAAAAACACACGACCACTGTGATTCTGCCACGTTAGCTAGAAAAAGGTATAAAGACCAAACAAAAAGGCACGAGAAGAGAGCACGGATCGAGAAAAAAGAGAGAAGAACGGAGAAGAGATAAAAAGAAGAAATCAGAGAAACAATGAATCAAGACAAAAATCAAAAAGAGTAATCTACGGTGAAGACTAGAGACAATCGACGAAGGGAGCAAAGTTCACACAACATAATACATCATTTTTGTAACCCTTGTGATTGCTTTAACCTCAGATAATCCTAATATGTCTGATTCTGGGATTTCAAAACTATTCTCTCAGGGATCGGCTAAAATCAAGTATTTCCATGAGGATTAAATATATATAGATCTTTAAATGGTTGAGACATATTAATTATATTTGATTTGTGTTTGGATGTGTTCTCTATTTACTGATTATGAAATTCATCTTGTGTGAATTGCAATAACGAGATCTGGGTTTGATTTGAGTTAGACACTGAAATTAATCCATATCCAAGTAATATGAATTGAATTGACATGATTTAATGATGACAACCTTCAATACATGAATTTCTAGTCCTAATTTATTTGTTTGATTTTATATGTGCGGTACCCACTGACATTTGATATCAGATATATCGAAATGGGCTTAGAATTGTTCTTGTAGGACACTTTGAACACACAAATTGACTATCTGTCTTACCCAAAGAGATAACAAGTAGTGAACTAGGATTGTCATACAGAACAGGGGTCTGAGAACTTAATTTGTGCTAAAAGCTTGCCCTGCCCAGGGAGGATTTTGGAGTATGTGGAGTGAATTTGAGTGAGTCGCTCGACTACTTGATTTTCATGACACAGGCAGTTGAATCCCCTCATTAATCTACATTAGTCGATGATACTATGAAAAGTTCTATGCATGTTGGAACCCCTCAAGGCAATACCGTTTCTCTCTATTGCATATTACCTTGTGATCTACTAGTTTTGTTTACATTCCTCACTTTTTAGATTATCAACATAAACAATCATCTGATCACCAATCTTGCTCAGTGGAACGATCCCTCTTACCACTACTACAGTAGTAAGTAGGATAAAACTGGTGATACACAAATAACTCGTACCAATTGTTGGTGCCACTGTTGGGGAAGGCACTGTGTTAGAGATTGTGTTTGTTGATTTCGTTGATTTTGTTATTTGCTTGTTTTAATTCTGTTTGATTTACTTTTGTTGAATTTTTGTTACAGTTTTTGGTAATTCAAATTGCTTTACTCTATTGATCTACTTATGTTGTGCTTGATCTTTACAGAACACTTAGTATATGCAAAGGGGAGCACGATTCCGTGGAGTTAAACCTGAGTTTGAGTTTGATCTTGAACTCCAAAGAACATTGAGACAGAGAATGAGACTCCTAGAAATGGCTAAGCAAGAGGAAGAAAGGCTCAGACAGCAACCACAATGTTTTGGGAACCATTTTACAGTGAACTTTTAGAGGTGAAACAATCATCAAGGAATTGATGTGGAGAGCTACCACATTCCTACCTAGATTGTATCAATGATAACCCAATGATAGGTTTTCCAAGGGTTAAGCAATGATGACCCCAACGAGTATTTAGATTGGTTCCTGGGATTGTGCAATACCTTTAAGTTGCAGAGAGTGCCTCATGATGAAGTTAGAAGGGTGCTTTTCCCTTTGTCATTGAAAAGAGAGGCTAAGTACTGGTTTAAATTGATTGGAAGGCCATCCATTGCCACTTTTGAAGAACTGGAAAAGAAATTCTTGGGCAAATATTTCCCTCCTATAAGTTAGAGAGAATGAGATTGGACATTAGAAGCTTTCAGCAACAAGATGGGAAAACCTTCAAGGAAGCCTAGGATAGATTCAATGACTTGCTGAGGCAATGCCCAAACAATGATCTAGGGAAAGTACGAAAGCTGAACACCTTCTTCCAAGGGCTTAATCCAAACTCTTCACTCGTGGTGAAGGCTTATGCTAATGGGAATCTTAAGGATAAAAGTGTGCCAGAAGTCAGGGAGTTGTTTAACTCGTTAGCCGATGACAAATACCTCTTTCCAGAAGCTAGGAAACTGACGATGAGGAAGCAGAGAGCTGTTTTGGACTTGGATGAGGAGACATCCTTGGAAACAAAGATTGAAGCCTTGACAAGGCAGGTGCAATCATTAAAGACAGCCAAGACCACTCAGGTTTTGTCTTGTGGCTTGTGCAAAGAAGAACACCATACTGATGAATATGCACTCACCATAGAGTCTGTGCAATATGTGAAAAATTATAATAGACAACTGTATTGGGGGTTATAGAAGCCAAGGAGGACAAGGAAGTTAGGGTCAGAACAATCAAACTAGGCCATTTTCAGGAGAACCAAGCAATAAAGAATCAAGGAGATTAAACAGGAAGGACATGCTCCACAAAATCATGGAGAAATTGGATAAGAATGCAGAGGACAGTGAGTATGGAGACTCAATGGAAGAATCATGATGCTTACATAAAAACATTGAAGTACAGTTGGGCTAGTTGGCTAAAGTGATTCATCAAAGACCTCAGGGAGCTTTACCAAGTGATACAGAGCCTAACCCTAAGGGAAAAGAAGTTTGCAATACAATCACCTTGAGATGTGTAAATGAGCTCAATGTAAACAAGAAGGAAAAGGTGGATGAGACTCTAGTGGAGAGAGATGCTGAAGAAGCTGAGGAAGAGAACATGCGAGAAAAGGATGGAAAAGTGAAAAGGAACTGGTAATCAAGAAGATGAAGAGGCCTCCAAGCCTATGCAACTATCTGGAGTATGTACCGCAACCTCTTTTCTCTCAAAAAGTGAAACCTTAACCCAATAAAGGAGCTTAGTTCACTAGGTTTCTGGATATGGTGAAAAAAGTGAATGTGAATGTGCCCTTGTCAAATTTAGTCACTGCAGTGCCTAGGTATGCCAAGTTTTTGAAAGACTTGATAGCTAACAAAGAGCAGATCCTACAATGTGAGGTGCCCATTCTACTTACTGAAGAAAGCCAAACCTGGCTAATCAATGATTTTCCACCAAAGCTAAAGGAGGACCCTGGGAGTTGTACTATCCCATGCAGTATATGTGCTAGATTTTTCAACAAGGCCGTGTGCGATTTGGGAGCAGGGATCAATTTGATGCCCCTTTCCATAGCTGAGAATATTGGCAGGTCTCTAGTGCAACCCACTGGTATGGTGGGGGAAGTTTTAGTGTCAGTGGAAAAATTTTTGTTACCTATGAATTGTATCATTTTGGATATGGAGGAGGACCTAGAGGTGCCATTGATATTTGGTAGGCTATTCTTGGCAACATGAGATGCCCTCATTGGGGTGAGGAGCAAAACCATTACCTTTAGAGTCAATGAAGAACAAGTTGTGTTTAACATGGGTTATGCCATAAAGTATCCCAAACCTGTGAAGCAATGCTTTTTCATGCAATCTTGGGAAGGTATACAAAACACACTTGATAGTGCACACAAGTATAAATTTGAAATTGCTAATTGAGTCATCTTAAGCGAGTCATGATGTTGTGGTCGATGCTATTATTTTAAATGATGAGGATAATGTGATTTTGCATGAGCTTGAAAATTTTATAGAATGCTGTGTTATAAATGAGTTTATACTGCAAATGAATTTTGAAAATGAGGAAGTTGAAGGAGCTAAAATGAGTTCTATGTTGCCTCTTGAAATTGATAAAATTGACGATGTTATTAATATGATGCCCACTGAGGTGAGACTTGAGAAACTTGAATGCAGAAATGAAAAATTGTTACCCTCAGTGTTAAAGCCACAAAGCTGGAATTGAAGCCTCTTCCTCCCCAGTTGACATATGCTTTTTCGGGATATAATAAGACTCTTCCGGTGGTTATCTCTTCAAAGTTAGAAAAATGGCAAGAGGAGAAGCTGTTGGAGGTACTGAAGTTACACAAAGAAGCTATAGGTTAGACCATAGCTGACATAAAAGGAATCAGCCCAAGTATATGCATGCATAAGATACTATTGGAGGAAGGAGCAGTTCCTACAAGGATCAGACAGAGAAGACTTAACCCACAGATGATGTAGGTGGTTAAGAAAGAGATTATAAAACTTCTAGACTTTGGAATGATCTTTCCTATATCAGATAGTGAGTAGGTGAGCCCTGTCCAATGCATTCCCAAGAAAGGAGGTGTTACCGTGGTTACAAATAAGGTCAATAAGTTGTTGGCCACAAGAATTATTAATGCCTGGTATGTATTCATGGATTACAGAAAATTAAACAAGGCCACAAATGAGGCCAATACGTTGTTGGCCACAAGAATTATTAATGTTTGGTGTATGCATGGATTACAGAAAATTGAACAAGGCTGCACACAAGGATCACTTTCCTCTGCCCTTCCTAGAATAGCTACTGGATAGAATAGCTGGGTTCTTGTTCTATTGTTTTCTTAATGGGTACTCTAGGTACACCCAAATTGCTAGAGATCCTAAGAACCAGGAGAAGACCACTTTCACATGCCCCTTTGGAATCTATGCTTATAAGAGAATGCCCTTTAGACTTTGCAATGCCCCAGCCACCTTCCAGAGATGCATGATGGCAATTTTCCAAGATATGGTGGAGAACATTATAGAAATTTTTATGAATGATTTCTCTATTTTTATGATCACATTTGAAAGTTGTTTGGAAAAATTGTCACTGGTGCTTAAAAGATATGTGGACACCAATTTAGTCCTGGACTGGGAAAAATGCCAGTTTATGGTTAATAAAGATGTAGTGTTAAGACATAAGATTTCAAAGGCAGGACTAGAAGTTGATAAAGCCAAGGTGGAAGTAATTGCAAAACACCCAACCCCAACCAATGTCAAAGGAGATTCATAAAAGACTTTTCAAAAATTGCTAAGACCCCTATGCACACTTCTGAAAAAAGATGCACCCTTTATCTTTGATGAGAAGTACTTTGAAGCTTTTGAGCTACTGAAAGCAAGACTAGTGGAGGCATCTGTTATAGTCGCTACTGAATGGGTAGAACCATTTGAAATCATGTGTGATGCAAGTGACTATGTGGTTGGAGCTGTGTTGGGATAGAAGAGGGGCAAGATATTCCACAACATCTACTATGCAAGCAAATTGTTGAATGAGGCCCAAATGAATTACACCACCATAGAAAAGGAAATGCTAGCTTTTGAAAAATTTAGAGCCTATTTGTTGGGATCCGAAGTCATTGTCCACGTTGACCATGCAGCTCTCAAGTACTTAATGGCAAAGAAGGAGGCAAAGTTTAGACTCATACGTTGGGTGTTATTGTTACAGGAGTTCGATGCGGAAATAAGAGATAGAAAAGGTTGTGAGAATGTGGTGGCAGACCACCTTTCTAGACTTGATGTGGGAGCCTTGAGTAAAGACCAACTACAAATATGGATTAAAGAGCACTTCCCGGATGAACAAGTTTTTCAGAATCCATACTCAAGAGTTGCCGTGGTTTTCAGAGATAGTAAATTGTATGGTAGCTGGTTAAATACAGCATCATTATTCCCATGAGAAGAAGAATAAGCTGAGGCATTATGCCAAGTATTATTTCTGGGATAGTGATATTTTGTAGAAGAGATGTAATGACCAGATTATCAAAAGGTGTGTCCCAGAGGTGGAGAAAGAAAACATTTTAAGAGCTTGTCATGAGTCACCTTTTGGGTGTCACTTTGGAGGCACCCGCACAACGTATAAAATTTTGCAGATTGGTTTCTATTGGCCACACATTTTCAAGGACTCAAAGATTTGGGTGAGCCAATGCGAATGATGCCAACGTTTAGGAAACATCTCCTGGAGAAATGAAATGGCCCTTAACAATGTGTTGGAGGTGGAAATATTTGATGTATAGGGACTGGACTTCATAGGGCCTTTTCCAAGATCCTAAGGGAATGAATATATCCCGGTAGCTGTGGACTATATGTCCAAGTGGGTAGAGGCTATGGCTTTGCCTCACAATGATAGCAAAAGTGTGTTGAGGTTTTTTAAGAAAAATATTTTCAATCGTTTTGGTACTCCTAGAGCTATCATCAGTGATTGGGGTAGTCATTTTTGGTACAAAGTGTTCAGTAACCTCTTGGCAAAATATGGTGTGTAACACAAGGTTTCCACAGCCTACCACCCTCAAACTAATGGACCAGCTGAAGTGTCCAAACGGGAGATAAAAAGGATACTGGAGAAAGTTGTTAACCCAGGAAGAAAAATTGGTCACTAAAGCTTGATGATGCATTGTGGGCTTATAAGACAGCATGTAAGACACCCATTGGAGCCTCACCATTCAGATTGGTCTTTAGGAAAGAGTGTCATCTCCCAGTGGAATTGGAACACAGAGCCTATTGGGCAGTTCAGAGACTCAACATAGATTGGACTTGGCACAAGAAGCAAAAATGATGATGATGAATGAACTCGATGAGTTCCGATGGAATTCGTATGTCAGTGCAAGTCTATACAAAGAGCGCACAAAGAAGTGGCATGTTGCCAAAATCAATGTGAATGAGTTTGAAGTGGGACAACAAGTGTTGATATATGATTCCAGGTTGAGACTCTTCCTTGGTAAATTGAAATCTCGATGGGTTGGCCCCTTTACAATTACCAAGATTTTTTCTTATGGAGTAGTTGAGTTGCAGAATGAAACCACTAAAACATGTTGGAATGTCAATGGTCATACGGTGAAAATTTTCAACTCAGCTATGGAAGACAATAGACCCTCTGAGTTCCTTGATGGACTCTCATCCTAGACAAAGTTTCTCTATGTCAGGCTGATGACAATAAACCAAGCGCTATTTGGGAGGCAACCTAATAATTTTTTGTTGTTGAATTTTTGTTTTTTGTTATTTTGTTATTGCATCAATAAATGTTTGAACATCACCTCTCTTGTGTTGATTACATGTAGTGCAGAACAAGAAGAAAACAAATAGGAAACTGAAAAGCCATGGAATAAAAATACGCACGGATTTAGTACAAATGAGCCCAGAAATCTTGTGAACTCATCTGAATGCCATAGACAGAAAAGAGAACATGCAGGGAATATATTTTTCAGTGACAAAAGAGCACGAACAAATATGAGGTTTGGCATTTTGTTCAGTTCTTTAACATTCGATTCCCTTGAACTTTCACATTTTAAGTCCATAAATATGCTTTCTTTGGTCCAAAGTAAGAAAGAGAGATCTAAAATCTTCCTCTCAGTTGTGCAGCAAAAGATCAAATGGTGTTAACTCATGATTGAAATGAAAAAGGAGCCTGCAATCAAGAATTCAGAAAAGAGTAAAAGAAAGACTGAACAAATCACCACTTATCTTGAGATTAAAAGACATTTTGTGCATTCATAATCCAAACATAACAGTTACACTGGCTTAAGTATGTGTTGACCAAAATCAGGAAAAATAAAAATCATGCATAACGTTATCTCGTGAAAAAGCCATGCCATGCCAATTGTGTAAGAATATGGCCTACAAAAATTTGTTTTGGAGCTAAATGATAAGTGATGGCCGAATCTTGCCATGTTGTTTGACAAGACTTGTGCATGCTTGGATTGGATGCTTGCATGGAAGTAATTTGTTTATTAGTGATTTTGTTAGTTAGTGAAGTTCACATGCAATTGCTGCTAGCTAGTAACTTGACCGAATGAATGCATGAATTTCTACTATAAATACCATGCATGTTGCATGAGGAATTTTCATTCCTTTGCATGCAATTGTGGGATAGTAGCCGAGAGGAGAACAAAGAAAGGAAATTCCACTTTCTCGGCTTGGGAACTTCAGAGCTTGAATTCCTTCATTGTAAGTACATTGCAATCATCCAAGTAAGTTCTTCTTCTCCTTCTTTTTAGCATAATTTCAGCACTGAAGTTGAATTGCTTTGAGCATGATTGTGAATTTTAAGGCTGGATTTTTTAAGCATGAATCGTGGCTAACTTAGTGTTCAGTTTTTGTGCAGTTTCCATTTATTAGCATGATTTCTAAGCTACTATTGTATTCGGTTTTTACCAATTGGATGAACTTGATGCCATGCAAAATTTTTAGTTAAATGAGTGGGTTTTGATGTTTGGTTTCTATTCTTACAATCGGGTAGAGTTTGATAACGATCTATCTTTGTAACCTTAGTGTCATGTGTTAACATGCAAATTCTAGTTGAAATGCTGTAAATAAGTATGAGGATGGTTGTAGTTGTTCATGAAATTTCGTTCTGCTTGGAATTCATGAAATGAGCCTGACGTGATCATGTGTAGATGTTATTCATAATGTGCTAAATTATGTTGTGGATGTTATTTCGTGTTCAATATTTTTTCTGTCTAAATTGTGTTGACATGCATGAGCGATAAAGAAAAGAACATCTCACCCAAAGCACATTGAAATTCATTGTGGGATGTTCAATCCATTTACTTGTACTGTCAATTCCTGAGAATGTGCATACTAAGAACCAAGTGTGGGGGAGTATACATGTCTTGAAATTTTGAATTCCTAAGCGTGTGCTTTGATAGGCTTACTTTGATATGCGCTATTTTGTTATCTAGGCACATGGCACCCAAGAAAGCAACGCACACTCCCGCTTCCACTTCTAAGGGTCAACTATCTAAGGGCAAGACAAAATTTGCCATGTTCACCACACCCTCGGATGACTTAGATTCTGATTGTGAATATATACTAGAAGAACGCGAAGTCCAAACAGTACAAAACCCTGGGCAGAACAAAAGGAAAGTACCACAGCAAGCCGCCCCTTAACACTTTGTCAATGACCTTGCACAACAAAAATTAAGCACCTTTGCTGTGAGACCCATCCATGTGGAGAAACAGTTTAGTATCACGGAGAATCCCTTTAAGGATGTGATTCAATACTACAACTGGGAATTATTGACAGAAGCTCCTGAGGCATGTAATGTCACGGTGACCAAGGAGTTCTATGCAAACGCAACTGCGGTTAAGGCAGAAAAAGTAAGGAAAAAAGGAGTATTCGTGCAAGAGAAATATCTGAAAATCACGAGTTAAGTTGTAAACAAGCATTACTCCCTCCCAAATTTTCCTTTTGATGAATTCGGAGAGCAGATTGAGGCGGGAATTCCAAACACGGTTTTGCATTTTTTGGGTCTTCCTGGAGTCACATGGGTGTGTAATGCATTTGGAGACCCCATGCACATCATGTCTCAAGGCTTAACTGCGGAAACCAAAACCTTGTTGTTGTTTGTCAATTTCAGACTCATGCCAACCACACACAGCACAAAAATTCCAAAGGACAGGCTATTACTCATCTACACAATCAAGAACCGACTCACTATAGATGTTGGAAAATTTGTGGCAGGGTACATTGATCAGGAGCTTGAACATAACAACATTGCGTGGTCTTCCCTCTATTCTTAATGAAGTATGCCATCAAACAAGGAGTGGAGTTCACCCTTGGGAAAGAATGTAGGACATCTCTGGGCACAATCTAGGACTCTCAGCTAAGGAGTTATTTGAAAATTGAATGTGTAGAGAGGCGGCGTAGAGAAGAAGAAGCACTAGCTATCTTGGCACCCAAGGTGCCTTAAATGGAGCAGCAGCCAGTAATGCCCGAGTAAGTCATTCCCAACGCACCCTCTCTTTAGCATTTGCAAATTTTGCACCTATGTAGGACACCCAGGCAAATCTCTAATCATCCTTGCAAGAGCAACACAATGCCATTATTCATCACGTGGATGCATTGGATGATAGATGAAGTGTGTTTCAAACTGAGATGGGAATAAGGTTGGACTACATGACTCATGAGCACACCACTCAATTGACAGCTATGGATACACAAATGAATCAGTGTCAATCGGAAGTGCACAATTTGAACCTAATGATGGTGTATCACCATCAAACCAGAGGGCCAAATTCCTATTTCCCTCCATTAGAGGAATTGGACACCCAAGCTTGACACATGATTGTAGACATAGCAAGTCGTCTAGTTGTTATGCGGCAAGGCATGAGCTTCCATCCTAGAGTCAATCAACCGAACTTCCGCAGTGCTAGTCCTTCCAACTTTCACGAATTTGCTCGATTTTCTAACCAACCTCCTCCACCAGAAACCTGAACCCCTCTCCTTTCACTTTTCTCCTAATGGGGACCATTATCCATTTTAAGTATAGGGGGAGTGTGATGCTGGGGTGTGGGGTACCTTGGAGTACTTGTGATTTGATGATGTTGTGTGACTGTTGTTGTTGTGGTGATTTGAAGTAGTTGTTACTAGGCATGTGATGCCTTAAATCTAATTTTATGTGTTGCCTGTGTGATTGTTTAAGGGAAATGGAGGTGGTGTATATTATATTAGTATTTGTATAGGTGGTGTGATTTTGTGTCTAGTGTGGGAATGAAACAGGCAGTGACTAGCACTAGCCTTGTTGTGTGATGTTTTATTTTCCAATGTGATAAATGTGAAAGTGTTATTGATGTTGTGTTGTGAGAAACTTGTTTTAGTCCAATAGCAACGCTAGCATCTATAATGCCAAAATCCAATCTATCCTCTTGCATTCATTCATTTTGCATGCTAAATTTTTTTTAGTTAGTTCAAGAATTCATTCGTTAATATAAGTTGTTGGTTAAAGTATGACGTTAAAGTAAGATAGAATTGCCAACAAGTTCTCTGACATAGGAGAGAATTTATGTGTTGCTTCATCTTGTTTGTGTATTACACTTGTAAACATTTGTTCTTGCACTTGAGTGTATAGTCTATTGAAGAAACACGTGGACATGAAGTGCTTAAGAAAAGATGTGGACAAAAGAAAAAAGTCCGTGGCAAATAAATGGAAAAAAAAAGCCAAAAAACCTAGGCAACGAAGCAATAAAGTGTGGCAAAAAATGTGCAAAAAATGTTTGCACCAATGTACATTAAGAAAGAGAGGAAAACCCCAGAAAAGCACTGTGAAGAAGAAACTATCTTTAATCTTTAGTATTAATTGTTAGAGTGTGTGTGGACAAAAAATCTTTAGGGCAAGAATTCCTAAATAAGTGTTTACTTGAGTACTATGCACAAACAGAAAAGGTGATCATGAAGGACCTTATCACACACATCAACGTTGGCAGTCTGGTCTTTATTCATTACCCTTTGGTTGACAATTAATATGAACTTGGGTGAAGTCTAGAACTGAAAAGAGTAAAATGAGCAAGTGCATGCGAAAACTTTTACGATTGGACAGGATAGTGGTATTACAATACTGTGTGTTGAAAAATGGTTAGAAAGACCTATAGTGTTGTATTTTTCTCGGGACTAGCAAAAGTTCAAGTGTGGGGGGTTTGATAAGTCAGTTATAGACTGACTTATATGTTCTGAATCCTTGATCTTTTGTTGATCTTTTGTGTGGATATAGTGTAGATTCTTACATGATTTGTGTGGTTTCTGTGCTAAATGAGTAACGAGTGATATTTATAGAGATTGTGAAAAAGTGTTAATATTGTTGCATAAATGATGAAAAAGTGTACAAGTATTTGATGGAATGCACATTTGACACAAATGTTCTCACAACTCTCAAGCATACAAAGAGTCCCAACACTTCACATATTACACAACACTTAACACAAACACACTACACATCAAGCACACACTAAACACACACATGAGTGGACCCACACAAGCACACATAAGTTGTGCGGGTGCACTAGGCACCCGCACAACCCACGCACACAAACACGGGCGCGGGAGCCTAGTGCCCCCACCCTTGTAAATACACAAAGGCTCCAGCACCACACATGCAGTCACACGTCTCCGTAAACTATGAAATCAAGATGTTAGATGCCCTGAAAGATAAAAAAACAATTGCTCAATTATCAAACATCTGTATATCTTCAATATTAATCGTCATGTTTGATCAGCAACCAAAAGCATCAGAAGTGTAAAGAAACAGATATGCAAAGCTTTGAAGATGCAAAAAAAATATATATAAAACATTGTTATATCAACTACTTTTTAACAAGCATATCTTCAATAATATTAAAAAAACTCATATAATATACAAAAATCAAAATCTTCACTCAATTTTAGCATGACTCAAAATCATGAGAGAAAAAAAACTTAACCTTCATGCAAGTTCTTTCATCATCTTTGTTGCTCCTATACAAACAATCAAGTACCCAAAAAGAAATAGAGAAAACAAAAGGTAAAATGTGCAGACAAAATCATCGCAATGACTATCCAAAGAATCGACACCATATGCTAAAACAAAAAGAAGGGTTCTATACGAAAATCTATAAAAGACAGCCACAATAGTGAATAGTATGTGAAATTTGAGATGTCAACTTAAATTTTATTTAGAATATTGACCCATATATATAGGAAGATATACAAATATTGTTACAAAGCTAACTGGATATTGTTACATGGTTAGCTGTAATACAGGAATAAAAAAACAAACTGAGAAAACTAACACTAAATACAAAGATTGGTTACAAAAAGAATTTACAGTGTTGAATTCATCAATATTCGTCCACACCCCTCAAGTTGGAGTTGGGATTGAGATGTCAAGGACACCTAACTTGCAAAGGAAATGTTGAAAAGTGCCGGCTCCAAGCATTTTGGTAAAAATATCTCCTATCTGGTCATAAGATGACAAATACGAGGGAGTGATAAGACCAACACGAATCTTCTCGCGAACAAAATAGTAGTCAATTTTAATGTGTTTAGTGCATTCGTGGAAAATTGGATTTCCTGCGATATGAATAGATGCTTGGTGGTCAGAATAAATGGGGATTTGATGAGAATGAGAGATGCCAAGATCCTACAAAAATGAGCATAACTATTGCAACTCAACAATAAGAGCAGCATCTAAGCGATATTCAGCCTAAACAGAAGAATGAAAAACCATGGTTTATAACTTGGTTTTCTAAGAAATTGGACTAGAACCTAACATGGTAAATAACCTGTCGTAGAATGATGAGTGATAAGACATCTTGCCCAATCTGAGCTGGAATAACCGACAAAAGAAATGGAACTTAGGGAAAAGAGAAGTAAACCTTTTCCAACCATTCCTTTAAGGTAATGGAGAACACGGTTGGCAGCATCAAGATGAGTGGATCAAGTAGACTGTACTAATTGACTAAGCGTTTAACAGCATACTAAACATTCGATCATGTGATGGCAAGATAAAAAGACTGCATTAAATAACAAAGAGGTAGAAGGTCTTTAATGGAGAACGATTGTGTAAGAAATGTTTTGATATCAAAAATAGTTGTTTCAAAATTTCCAGTAATGATAATATCATCGACATAAACAAGAACAAAGAGAGAAAAGTTGGCATGAATAAAAGTATGTAATTAGAAATTGATTTATGAAAGTCACGTTGATTAAGTGTGAAGGAGAATTTAGAGAACTATTGCCAAAAGACTTGTTTAAAACCATAAATAGACTTATGGAGTTTACAAACACAATGATTTCCCTGTTTCGAAAATCCAAGAGGAAGTTTAATGTAGACTTCTTTAGGGAGATCACCTTGAAGAAAAGTGTTGTTGAAATCAAGTTGGTGAAGAGACAAATTTTTTTATGGCAGCAATATAAAGAAGAAGATGGACCATGGTGAGTTTAGCCATAGTTCAAAGGTATCATGATAATCGATCCCTTCAACCTAAGTATACCCTTTGGTGACCAAACAGACTTTATAACATTTCATAGATCTATAACAATACTAGAATCTGTAGACCTATTTGTAGTTAATGAAAATTTAATTAGCAGACAGAGAGCATAAGGACAAAATTTGATTAGATTCGAGGGCGTGAATTTCTTTGGCCATTACATCGCGCTAATGAAATGATTTCACATCTTGAGAAAAAGAACGAGGTTCATGGTTGTTTGTAACATTTGACGAAAAACATGATGAGCAGGATTGAGATAAGATAAAGAAAAGTAAGTAGTCAAAGAAAATGTAGTGGAAAAATAAATATTATTCCACATGTAGTCCTTTAGATAAGTCGAGGGTCAGTGAGAACGTTGAGATTGCACAAGAGACGAAGTGTGTCCAAGATCAGACAAAGAGTTTGTCGGGTCATCCAATGTGTTTATAGGAAAAGGAACCAAGGTTTGTTCACTAGTAGAAGAAGACAAAGGTGAACGAGAATGAGAAGATGCACTAGGCAATAGAAAATAAGGAAAATTATCACTGTCTAGTGGAATAATCGAGATTTAATATTTGAAAAAGAAGAATAGAGATCACGATAGGGAAATACGATTTCATGAAAGATAACATCCTGATAGACGTAGCTTTTATGAGTATGAGGATCATAGATGCGATAACTCTTATGACAATACGAATAACTAACAAAACTTCCAGGTTTACCATGCTCATTGAATTTATGATAAATATGCATATTTTTGACAAAATATAAACATCCAAAAACTTGTAAGATAAGAATAAGAGGACTGTGTCAAATAAAACGTGATGAGGTGATTTGAATTTAAGAATTGACGATGGGAGTTTATTAATAATATAAGTTGCAGTAGGAACACATTCACCCCAAAAGGAAATAGGTAAGCATGCTTGAAAACATAATGCATGGGCTACGTTTAGTAAATAACGATGCTTACGTTATACAATCCCATTTGTTGCAGAGTTATAATGTTACTACATTGATGTAGAATGGCATGTTCATGAAACCAAGTTTGAAATTGTTTGGAAAGAAATTTAGATCCATTATCAAACCGAACAGGTTTTAACTGAGCTAAAAAATACTAGCATTTCCAGAATGAATTTGTGAGATTTTGGTGCTAAATTGATGATTGATTTGATTGAAAAAATGAGATAACATATCAAATGAATCAAATTTATTCTTGATTAAGTAAAACCAAGTGCAACAGTAATAATCATCAATAATGGTTATGAACAAATGAGAACCATTTTTTAGGGTATTGAAAAAGGACCCTAGATGTCAACATGAATTAGAGCAAAATAGTGAGCTGAATAAGAAGTACTGCGCGAGGAAATTCAAGATGAGATTGTCTAGCTTGGGGTCAAATATAACATATAAAATAATTTTTTGCAATAATATTTGGAAAAGTTTTAACAATAATATCAAAATGAAGTTGAAGAATGATCAATGCAAGAATGCAAAAAGTCAAAATTATATGACAACTTTGAAAAGAAAATGTCGAATTAGAAACAACTTCAGCATCTAAATAAAAATGGTTGTGTCTCGCTCTATCCCAACCAATCATCTTTTTCAATATGCGGTCCTAAAAAAATATTTATAAGAAGAGAAAATCACATCACCATTGATTGAGTTGGTTAATTGTGATATAGACAGTAGATTAAATATCACAAAGTACTTAGTCCCGATACGCTCCAATAGCAAAGTCTAGTTTGATTTGTCGACTAGCCTCCTTTTCTGTCTCCGCATTAACCAAATGAAGATTATAAGGATTCCGATGAGTAACAATAGTCAACCCCAACCTTTCAACAAGCAACGAGCTAGAAATATTCATGCAACTCCTACTATCGATAGCCACATTACACTTTTTACCACTTATAAGACACCGTGTGTGGAATATTTGATGGCATCTGTAGTCGTCCTCCACCATAAGTTGTGCGGTTAAAGCTTGCTTTAACACAACGCCTCACCGATCACATCTTCAGGATAAATTACCTCTTCTTTAGGACCCTCCAACGGTGGCATTTCATAATATTTGGATTCCACCTCCATAACATTCTCATTAGGTCTAATAAGCATAGCTCGAGGGCTACTACACTGAGCTGCTACATACCTATAACTATGACACTTGAAGCACTGAACCGACTTAGCCTTTGAAGTCACATTATTGTCGGTTCTACCCTTGACTTCTTGACTCGATGATCCTGGCATTGTTCCTTTAAAAACAGACTTCCAAGATTGAGTACCATCAAACCCATTTTGCTTCTCAATTTCAAGCTGTCGTTCCACTTCCTTGCCCTTGGGAAGCAAGTCCTCCAAATAAGTATATTGATATAAAGTGACATACTTAGCAATAGTGCAATAGTTGCTGCCTACTCCTCGTGAACTCGTGCTCGACTCATAATAATCTGCATCTCCTGGTAATACTCCTCAATGATCTTATTTGCTTGGGTTAAATTTTGTAGTTTCAAACACAAATCTCTAAAATAATGAACTGGAATAAAACGGTTCCACATTAATGCCTTTATCTTGTCCTAAGTACAGATTGGTCACTCTCCTTGTAGGTCGCATTGAATAAGCAAATCTTCCCACCACGTGCTTGCATACCCAGTACCTTTTCTTCAGGACCCTCCAACGGCAGCATTTCATCATATTCGGATTCCACCTTCATAACATTCTCATTAGGTATAATAGGCATAGCTCAAGGGCTACTACACTGAGCTGCTACATACCTATAACTATGACACTTGAAGCACTGAACCGACTTAGCCTTTGAAGTCACATTACTGTCGGTTCTACCCTTGACTTCTTGACTCGATGATCCTGGCATTGTTCCTTTGAAAACAGACTTCCAAGATTAAGTACCATCAAACCCATTTTGCTTCTCAATTTCAAGCTGTCGTTCCACTTGCTTGGCCTTGTGAAACAAGTCCTCCAAATAAGTATATTGATATAAAGTGACATACTTAGCAATAGCGCAATAGTTGGTGCCTTCTCCTTATGAACTCGTGTTCGACTCATAATAATCTGTATCTCCTGGTAATACTCCTCAATGCTCTTATCTACTTGGGTTAAATTTTGTAGTTTCAACCACAAATCTCTAAAATAATGAACTAGAACAAAACGGTTCCGCATTAATGCCTTTATCTCATCCTAAGTACAGATTGGTCGCTCTCCTTATATGTCGCGTTGAATAAGTAAATCTTCCCACCATGTGCTGACATACCCAGTGAATTCCATAACCGTCAAACTAATCTTAGTATCTTCAAAATAATTGTAGAAGTCAAAGATTTTGTTCGTCTTTCTAAACAAGCCATAAAACAAGTCCAGACTCTTCTTACTTGAAAATGGGGGAACACACATCTTGTCTTCTTTCTCAGTGAAACCTCTCTTTTGCACCGGTCGGGGAACACTCCCAGCCAAATCAGCCCCATCCTCCTCCAAACCCTCAAATCTAGGATTTTTAAGTAGAGTTCTCCTTGGAGTACCTGTTCGAGATCCTGACTCTAACTGTTCAAATCGTTGCTTTAACTGTTGATGCTCCTACTTAATCTATTGATTGTCAGCTAATATCTGTCATAACTACTCACTGATAGTAGCAAGCATACCTTCTAGTTCCTGTTTACCAATATTGACACTTATCAAAATTTCCAAAAAAAATGTCCACAACAATTGCTACAGCAACAATAACCCATAAATATCCAATATAATCAAACCAAACAATCAATCACCAATTCAACCAGATCAAATTCTCACAATACTAATTAAACAATAAAAAAAGATATAATTGTTATAACATTCTAACAATAATCAAATCATGTAAGGCTGCGTATAACAACATTTGAAATTCTAATTTTTTACGAAAACTAAAAAACCTGATTTTCAAAAATTTCTTGATCTCTAATACCACTTGATAATATTCTCACCACCCTCCTCACGTAGATTGATACGTTGTTACGGAAAAAGTGTCCACGATCTTTTCATAAATTAATTTGATTAATCTAAATCACCCTATCTCTGTAGGATGACAATATGCACAGTTATATGATGGCTCCTCACCAACAGATAACGAGACAGTCAAGAAAAGAAAAACTCCCTCCTTAAGAATAATCTTCACAATAAGAATAAAAAACCTTTCTCATATTTTATTTCTTAAAAAAATAACTCAATGTTCTGTATTTCTCAAAATTCATGTCCCTCCCTTACAATTGAAAGAAACTGCCTATTTATAGGCTTAACACAAACCCTAAACGAAATAAACTATAAAAGGAAACTTTAATAACTTAAAACCTTAAAAATATGAAAATAGAAACTAATTTACGTTATTTATTTCCTCACGTAGCGACGTGGAGACAGCCCAACATCGCAACGTCAGGGAACGAACCCTAAAGAAAAAACCTATCATCTTTGGACGTCGCAATGTGAATGGACATCACAATGTCAACGTTACGGCATGGCTTGTTGTTTTACTGCCCGCGTCAAAAGTTACTCCTTTCTTCCTTTTAGGCCTCCAAACTCGATCCATCCTTTTGAGGCACCACTTGACTCGCTACAGTTTTCCATCAACAAGGATTCAAGGATCTTAGTGCTTTTAATGATGCATTACTAGCCAAGCAAATGTGGAGGACATCATAACAAATCCAAATCTACTCATGACCAGAGTTTTGAAGCACAAGTTCTTTCCAAGCTCAATTGTTCTAGAAGTAGAACCAAAAGGCAAGAACTCATAGCTATGGAAGAGTTGGAAGTGTGGGGACAAGTGGATCATGTATATATCACCAATAAATGAGTCCTCTAACAACCAAACATGAGAAGTGCAACATTCTGATAGTGAATCAGCTAATGAATGAAGATGGAAAAAGATGGAATATTGAGCTGGTGAGAAAGATTTTCCAAGAGACAGATGATGAAAAAAATACTCTAAATACCAATTAGTCTAGTGGGATCCAAGGATAGACTAACATGGCAACATTCCCAACTAAGCTCATATGAGGTACAATCAGGATACAAAATGGTGATGACATAGAATGAGGCTCAGGCAGATAAAGCAGTGTCCCACAAAACAAAATATGATTTAAGTGTCTTTGAGAAACATTGTTGAAGCTGCAGATCAAAAGGAAAGTAAAGCACTTTATTTGGAGGGCCTGTCATAGCAGTCCACTAATAAAGGAGCAACTAAAGAAAAGAGGCATGCAGATAAGCGGAAATTGTGAGTTTTGTAGATATTACCCAGAAAGTGCAGAAATCTTTTCTTCCAATGTGATAGAGCTCAAATAATTTGGAAACTTTTCCCAATGCAATAGGGATGCTCTTACTTTTTCCAGTGACTCATTCAAAGAGTGGTGGAGACTATTGTGCACTCTATGAAGGATTGAAGAGGGGGATAGAAGAATTAAATTTATAGCTCTCATACTGTGGCAAATATAGAAGGCCAAGAATCGGTGGATCTTTTCTAAGACTGTGTGGATTGAATTGGAGATTCATAAAAAAGCCACTCAATATTGGAAAGAGCATGAAGATCATGGGAGAAGGGATAAGCACAACATATAACACTGTGATTGAGTGGAGAGCTAACCACATAGATGGATGAAGCCTGATATTGGAGTAATCAAAATCAATATTGGTACAGAAAGCATTCTCCACTCAAACCTAACAGGGAGGGGCAGATTGCTAGAGATTTAGAATGGGAGATTGTTCAAGCATGATCTACAGCCAGGAAGGGGATATCTACTCTAGTAGCTAATATGCTAGAGGCAATTAGACAAGCTCAACTTTTGGCCTTTAGGAAAGGATGGGAAAAAATTGAATTCCAGGAGGATGATAAGACTATTGTGGACAACTTACAAAAAAGAAAGACTCCAAGTGTGGATGTGGATAAAATAGTCGAAGACATTTTTTTGATGAAACAAATATTTGAGCAGTGTCAATTTTTCTTATTGTAGTAGGAAATTCAATAGTGCTAATTACTCTCTAGCAAAAGCAGCATGTTGCTCTAGGTTGTCTCAGAAATGGATAAACCATTTCCTTGATTGGCTTGTTAAAGCCACATGTGTAGACTCTCAGTCAGTTGACTGATTTGTTTTCCTCATCCAGTAATGGAAAAGTATCACTGTTAGACAAAAAAAATCTCCGCGATTATCCCAGATTAATACTATTTACCAGGAGTTTCATGTTAGTAGAATTGGATTAATATTAATATTTATATTCGAATTTACCCTTTTGGATTCGTATTCTTCATATTTTAAACAAAATCTCCGGCTACCATTATTATAGTCTTTTCACAATTTTTCAGTTTCTCAGTTGGGTGGTGCATTATTTGGTTAACAAAATGGAACTCTGTTGGAAATGGTTTACTGCTATGATAGGGCTGGTTTTGCTTAGGTGTAGCATAGGAGGCTTGTGGTAGATGTATAAATTCAGGATAGTAGTAAAATAGTGTCTGTTTAGTTTGTGGAATACATAGTAGGTACTCCTATGGTATGTTAACAGCTTCGTACTGAACTAACTTGTGGAGAGATGAACAGATAAGATTATTGGATTTCTTGCTCTCTGTCTCATTTGCTCAGGCTCTTACTAATGTATGGGGTTAAGAGCATTGCTACTTGGTACCACCTTAGTAGTGGTTCTCTTAATCTCGCTTCTTTAATTTTGAAATTACATGTAATGGAGTAGTACTCAAAATTTACGGTTGTTTTTGTTGTAACGGTGTGACAGGTATATTCGGCACCGTATTTTGTTCATAGTGATATATAGATATCTATTCCTCAAAAAAAAAATGGAACTCTATTCGTGAGATTTTGCATCAATATGGTACATAAAAAAATAATTTTACATTGAATAGTATCGTGAGCTGTGTAAATTTTTATTTTTAAATTATGATGAAGATGGCCAAATGGGTTTTGCTCATCTTAATCTCCTCAGATGATGAAGATAACCAAATGGTTTTTTTTTTAAATTGCTTGAAATGGCTTTAGAAACTGAAGGTATAAACGAAAACGAAATCAAGAGTTAACAATAAGGGCTCATTTGAATGGTAAGAAAGTAAAGTTTAATAAGAATGTGATTTTTGGGATTTTAATTTTGAGAAAGTGAATATTTTTCCTGCTCATCTGATTCTTAGGATTTTAATTGTGAAAGATCTGAATACTTATTCTGTGTTTGAGTAGATTGTCAGAAAAGTGAGTATGATTCTTATTTTATTATTCGATTTAAATTATTGAACCAAATAATGTTATTTGAATTCCATTTGTATGTTATACTTATACATCACCATTTATATAGTTTTATTTTAAATCATATGATGAAACTTAATTATATCTTTTTACCTTATAATAAATGTTTTAATATTATGTTTTATATTTTCACCGTTGTAAAAGTTATCATTTTTAATTTAATTAAATAATTAAGTTATTAAATACATCTTATAAAAATGTGTTAAAGTAAAATTTTTCTTTATTAATATTACTAAAAAAATAATAGTTGATTAAATAAATAGAAAATAAATTTACACATTAATATATATATATATATATATATATATATATATAATAGGTAAAATTCAATAAATAATAAGTATTGTAGATATAAAATGTATGAAAATTAATTAAGTAAAAAGATGAAAGAAAAATTCTAAAGCAACAGAAATACAGTTATGAGTATTTTTTTAAAAAAAATAAAACGCCCATAATGTTAATAAATTTAATAAAACTAAAAGTAAAAAAATATCACACCATCAATCTATTTAACTCTTTTTACATTGAATTACCTTTATAAAAGTCAATATAAAGAAATTTAAAAACTACTAAAATTTTAATTTCAGTTAAGTAGGAAATTCAATAAAAAAATATTAAACTAAAAAATAAAAATATGAAATTATTTGACCAAATAAATGATAATTTACAATAAAAAACATATAAAACTCAAAATATAAATAATAAATTTAAAAAAGTCACATAGTCAAAATCCTTAGTAAAGGAATCACAATACTAACTTTTAAAGAGGATTCATAATCCTCGAATCTTGCACTAATTTTCTCTAATTCAGGATTCTCTTTACTTTTCCAAAACGAAACAAACGCAAAATTTAATAGTCAGGAATGATTACTTTCCCAATTTGAAACAAACACAAGAATATGGTAATTAGGAAAAATGTTACTTTCCCTACCCAGATTCTCTGCCAACCAAACCAGTCCTAAGGGTTCCTTGAAATCAAATGGATTTGTTTGTTGTCAGCATTCTCGGGGTTGATGGGCGGTGGACTGGGGTAGTGGCGGGCTGTTGTTGTGGTGGTGCTACTCGAAACAAGAAGGAGAGGAAAGAGAATAGAAAAGATAATATTTTTGACGACATGGAGAAAAAAAATATAAATTTATTGTTTACCTCAAAACTTTAATAATTTAAACTTTGACCCCTAATAACTATATCTTGTTAACTTAAAAGTTTAATAATTTAAACTTTGACCCCATAGTTTTAACTATTTAAAGGTTTAATGCTTGAATTTGAAAACAAAGAAGCGGGTATGGTAGGAAATATTGACGGTTCCGTTAGTCAGCCTATTTTTTGTCCATTTTACAGTCACAACTAAATAGATAGGAGTTCTTGGTATATTTTAAAAATACATAGAGCTAGTAAGGAAATTCGGGTAAATCACATGAGATTTGTTGGTAATTAACTCGCAAAACTAACATGTAGGCCTAGTTAGTTTCATCTCAAAACTATAACCCCTAGAAACTTATACCAATCCTGGTTTTCGTTTCATCAATTTACTTATCATATCATCGCTGCATTTTTTTTTTTTTCCGAACAAATGTTCTGAAAAAACAATGGAGAACGATGCAACCTCACCTTTTCCGCAAGAAAAAAAGCAATGTTTTTCCAAAGTAACCAAATCTTGGATTGGGCCATCATTTTAAAATACCATATCCAAATTTAAAGCGAATAATCTTTGGAAAGAACTGTATCTTTGAACAAACACAAAATCGTGATCTTTTATCGACCCTTGTGATTTCGTGCATGCATCCATTTATGATGGTTCTATTACACTTTCTCTTGTTCAATCTTTTTTTTTTTTACTTTACCCAAATTGTTTTAGAAAAAGCTTGTTCTTTACATCTATTGCTTTCGCATGTCTGCATCGCCACAAAAACACACAATAACCAATCTAACATCCCAAAAATGTAAAAAGAAAACCACAGCTGAACTGTGTTATATCGCATTGGCAGCTTAATTTATTTCACATAAATGTCAATGCTTTTTCATATTTTGCTTAATTAACAAGATAGAAAAATAACGGTACGTAAAAGTTTTTTTCACTTATTCATGGCATGCCTCATCCTCTTGCAGGAAGGAATGGAAATTCAACTTCTTATAGGTGTAAAGGTAATGAAAAATAAATGCTCTATCACTTTTCTGTAAAGGTTCTCTATGATGTAAGCCCTCCTTTTTATCTGTTTGGTTAGTCCTACAGGACCATGTACTCGAATTTGTGCAAGTTGGATATCTTTTAGCTTGTACCATTTTCTTCGGCTTTGTTGCTATTAGTTATCTCAAGTAATTATTGCCATTGTGTAGCTTTTATTGCTACTTGTGGTTAGGGGTAGCCACGGTTTCGAAGCCGGCGGTTCCCGATTCCGCCCAAGTGGAATCGGAACCAAACCGACTCTTGGCGGTTCCAATTCCGGTTCTATCTCGATTTCGTTTACAGTTTTATTTCTGTTTCAAATTTCAACTTCCGAATTTGGTTTTGAAATACTAAATTTTACTAATTAGTTTTTAGTAGTTACAACTTAGAAATACTAAATTTTACGAGTTTGAAGAAACTACTAAATTTTATTCATTGAGATAGAAAAATTTACAAGTTAAGAATTTTATAAAATTTTTCATGTTAAAAATTTTAAATCAAAAATTTACAAGTTAGAAATTAATAATTGAAGAATCTACTAAATTTTATTCATTGGATAGAAAAATTTACAGGTTAAAATTTTAAATCATAAATTTACAAGTTAGAAATTAATAAATGAAGAAACTACTAAATTTTATTCATTGGATAGAAAAATTTACAAGTTAAGATTTTAAATTATAAATTTACAAGTTAGAAATTAATTGATGAATAAACTACTAAATTTTATTCATTGGCTAGAAAAATTTACAAATTTAAATCATAAATTTACAAGTTAGAAATTAATAAATGAATAAACTACTAAATTTTATTCATAATTGATGGTTTAAACTTTAAATTTGAATAGTACAATAATACAATTGCAAAATATATTATCATATACAATACAACTATAGTGTATATAAATAAAACTATGACTTTAATTTATATAAACAAATATGTAGATATGGAAATTATCATATTTGAAAAAATGTAATAAATTATTTCAAATTTTCAATAATCTAAAAATGTACAATATGAAATTTTTCTTCATTTTAATAAACTAATAATCGTCGTCGTCATTATTGGCTCTATCGGCATCAGTGATAGGTGAATTAGTTGTACAATTAAAGCTACCATCGATGGTGGTGTCTAAATCTAAATCAAAATCTTCTTTTATGTCTTGTTCTTGTTCTCTATAAGCGGCTTTACTCCAATCATCTACTAAACCTTGAATCTCCAAGGACATGGAGCTCAAACCCGATTGGGTCTCGTCCAAAATGTTGCCACCTTAACTAAAAGCTTGTTCCATGGCTACGGTTGATGTCGGGCTTGCCAAAATCTCTTTGGCTATCGAAGCGGTGACGGAGCACATCGTTGTCTTCTTCTTCCACCATTCCAATATTTTGAATTTCTCAATACTATCACAGTCAAACTTGTTATCACTAAAATCAAAAGAAGTGGTTAAATATTCCTCAAGTTGTGTACTAGTAGTACCCTTGTGTTTTTTTAACATTTTAAACATTTCTAAACCGGGAAGGATAAAGGAAGACGAAGATCCAATATTTGAAGTTGAAAAACTATTGCGACTAGTGTTAGTGTTAAACTGTTAATGGTACTACTAGTAACAACTTGTTGTTGAAAATTAAAAGAATATTCTTCATATAACGCATTTATCATATCTTTAATCTCATTTATGTATTTACCTATATTTAATTGTAATTGCATAATGTTCGGATCTGATGGAAAACATTCTTTTAACATATTATAATAAAACTTCAAAGATTGTTCTAAACCTTGAAATTTAAAGCGAGGATCAAGAACAATAGCAACTAAATATAAAATTGGAATTTCTTTATAATAATTAAGCCATTTTTCTAACATGTGAATAATACTTTGCGTCAAAATTTCATCATTTATGTGAATTTTTAACACACCAACTATATTACATGCTTCAACTAAAAATAAATGAGAAGTTGGATAATACACACGTGAAAATATACAAGTAGCATCCTTAAAAATTTTTAAAACTTCTAACAATTTTAAACAAGAAGTCCAATGATTAGGAAGTAATACAATTCCAAGACAAGAGTTATCAATGTAAAAATTACATAACAATGAACTATATTTAGAAGAATCACAAAGTAAATCATAAGTTGAATTTCAACAATTTGGAACATCCTTTTTAAATCTTTTAGGCTTTTGTCCATGTTGTATACAATATTTTACCCACGTTTTCATTAAACTTGGATGTCCGGTCAAATATTTAATTGCATCTTTAATTGGTTTAATATGACTTTCTAATGCACTTAAACCATTTTGAACGGATAAATTTAAAACATGGCATAAACATCTAATATGAAAACATTTCCCACCTAAAATTGGTGCACAAATATTTTTTAATTCTACAATAGATATATTATTAGCCGATGCATTATCATAACCAATTGAAAAAATTTTATCATTCAAATTATATTCTTGTAAAATAACACTAATTAATATAGATATATGTGAAGACCTAGGGTCTTAATCTTACTTATTTTGATGTTTAACAAACAATTATATTTATGCTAATGGTTCAAAAAGTGTTTCAATATGATAGAGATTCAGAAGAAGCCAAGCATGAAGTTGAATTGCATGAAGAAAGAAATGGAAGTGCAAAATATACAAAAGTTGATAAATTAGAGATTCAAAAGAAGCCAAGCATGAAGTTGGATTGCATGAAGAAAGAAGTGGAAGTGCAAAAGATATGAAAATATGAGATTCAAAAGAAGCCAAGCATGAAGTTGAATTGCATAAAGAAAGAAATGGAAGTGCAAAATATACAAAAGTTGATAAATTAGAGATTCAAAAGAAGCCAAGCATGAAGTTGGATTGCATGAAGAAAGAAGTGGAAGTGCAAAAGATATGAAAATATGGTAAATTAGTTCATTTGTTTAAATAGCTCAAGAAGTTGATTTACTCTTTCAAGGCTCAAGTAAAAATGATTTCAATATGTTAGTAGTCTAAAATGTTTTCAAAAAAATGAGAAATATACTTGCACAAAGTCACACATAGTTGCACAAATGATTTGGAAAATGAAAATTGAAAACAAGTTGAAAACAAATAGGTTCGGACGCTCTAGGCAAAGTTTCGGCCGTCCGAAAACAATTTGAAAATGATTTCAAAGAGGATATGAACAAATGCTAAAGAAATCTGCCAGGGTTCAGTATTTCAATCATATCTCTCTCATTTTAAGTCCAAATGGAGTGATTTCGGTGCCATTGGAAATCTAAGAGAAAGGGATACAACTTTCATGTTTTACGTTGTTCCACATTCTATTGGGATCATATCGAAAAATGGCTCACAATGTTTCGGACGACCTTGGCCAAGTTTCGGACGTCTGAAACTGTCGTGACAGGCTTTGACATGCTCTCAGAAGAATAGGTTCGGACGACCCAAGGGTCCGAAACAGGCGTCCGAAACTCATTTTTCAGCATAACGGCTAGTTTTTCAAAGGTCAAACATATGCGTTTTTTTGTCATTTTTTGAGAGGGCTTAAATACCACCAAATGCAAAAAGGTTAATAAGACTTCTCCCTTGATTCCTTGAGCTTCTAATCTAGAAAAACATTCTCTATAACTCTTTCAAAATCATTTTGAATCAACAAGACACAAAAGATCAAAAGTCTTGAGCCTTCTTTGAGTTCTTCATCTTATTCTTGAGCTATATAGTTTGAGTTGTAATTTTTATTATAGGAATCATATTGTGAGCTTAACATTATCATATTCACCCAATTTGTGGGATTGTATTTCATTATCAAACATCTTTTGAGAGTGATTGTGAAAGGTTTCTCGAGTGAGAGTAAAAACCTTTGACACATAGCTTGGGTTAGCTAGTGTAAAGGTTGAACCTTTGGTGAAATCCTAAGTTGTGATACTTGGGTTGTAAAAGTGGTTCTTTTGATCTTACCACTAGAAAGGAGATCATTTTTTAGTGAAGAGGTTGAAATCCTAAGTTGGAAAACTTGGGTAGTGGATGTAGAGTGCTCCAAGGGGGAGACTTGAACCACTCTAAATTGATTGTGTCAATTGCTCTTTATCGCTTTCAGTTTTTACTACTATTTCATCTTGTTCATGATTTAATTTACTGCACTTGGATTGAAGTATATATTCATTGTGTTGTTGGAATATTACATTAAACATCATTTGATATTACACTTGATGCAAGTCACACTACTCACTCATCATTGTTGAATTGAATTTGAATTGATTGAGTTTAAAGAATTTTTAGAAACCTAATTCACTCCCCCCCCCTCTTAGGTTGCCTTAGACCTTACAATTGGTATCAGAGCTTGGACTCTATTTGCTTAGGCTTGACAACCTTAGAGTAAAAGATTATGGCAACAAACAATGCTATGTTTATGGAGGGACAATCTATTTCTAGGCCCCCAATGTTTAATGGAACCAACTATAGTAGTTGGAGAGATAGGATGGAAATTTATCTTAAATCCATAGACATTGAAATGTGGTACATTGTTGAGGAAGGACCTTACATAGCTGAAATAACCATAGGAAATAAAACTAGAGAAAAGAAGAGAAGTGAACTTGATGAATGTGGTAGGAGAAATCTTACTTTGAATGCTAAGGTCACAAATGTTTTATACAACTCCCTAGATGTTAATGAAACAAGTAGGATTAAGGGATGCAAAAATGCACATGATATTTGGAAGAGACTTAGGAAATTACATGAGGGAGAAACCTCTAAAATCAACAAATGCCTTGAATGTAATCAACTTGATCATTTTATGGCAGATTATCCAAGAAGAAAGAATGAGCTTAAACATGACAAAAATGGCAAAGGAAGAAGCTTCAAAGTCACATGGGATGATGATCAATCGGAAGAGGAAACCGAAGGAGACGAGGAAGAAGTTTCTAACTTGTGCTTTATGGGAATTGAAGACCATGAGGTAAGTACTTCTTCTAGTGATGGTGATGATAATAATTAAAATGATCAAGATGAACTTGAATTGTATATTGTTAAATTGGTAGATGAGTTAAAGAAAGCCAAAATTCAAAACAAGAAGCTTAAGGCTAAAATAGAAGAAATCACTACTTGTAATCAAGAGTTAGTCATTAAGTATGATTGTGTAGTTAAAGAAAATTGTACATTAAAAGCTGAAAATGAGAAGATAACAATAGAAAGCAACAAGGTTAGGGAAGAAGCTAAGAAATATGATGAAGTTAAAATAGAACATATAGAGTTGAAAAAGAGAATTGAAGACCTTAGTAATTGCTTAGCTAAATTCACACAAGGAAAGGATAACTTAGAAAAACGTTTAGGAAATCAAAGAATTGGAAATAGTAGACATGGATTAGGATATTCACATGAGATAGGCAATCAAAGCTCCACCTCTAAATTTGTGAAAAATGCTCACACATCACATAATCATGAAAAAGGGGTAGAAAGTTTTAAAAATAGACCTCACCAACATCATAGGTATGGAATGCATAACACACATAATCAACATCATGACCATAGAATGCATAACACACATTATGGATATAAGATGCATAACTTTGAACCTAGGTTTAACAATGCTAGACCTTATCCTTATCATAAAACTTCACACTCTTTTAAATATCATGTAATATGTGATTATTGTTGTAAAAAGGGACATACCTCAAGAAAATGCTTTGCAAGAATGGATGTTGAAAATGGATCAAAAACATGGATAAGAAAAGATATCATTGCTATGAAAACTTAAGTGCTTAAAGTCACATGTTTGATTCTTGAATGTAGATATGTTTAGAAAATAAAATTTTGGATACAAAAATTTGTTTCTTGATAGTGGATGCTCAAGACTCATGATAGAAGATTCCTTATTGTTTAATATTTTTGGAAATGATAAAAAAGGGAAAAATAATTGGAGTTGGCAATGTAGCAAATAATTATAGCAATGTGATTGAGAATGTGCATTTGATTGATAACTTGAAATTCAACTTGATTAGCATAAGTCGAATATGTGATAAAGAACTTGATTTACTATTTAAATGTGAAAATTGTGTAGTTGTTGATTCAATAGATGATAAAATCATTCTTACCGGTTCTAGACATAACAATGTGTATAATTTCATCTATGTGATAGTGTGGAACAAGACATGAAATACATGCACAACTTGGTTGTGACATAGGAGGCTAATTCATATAGGAATAGATCACATATATGATCTAGAAACTAAAGAACTAGTTAAGACATATGGGTTTGTTTGGACCATCATAAACTACAAGTTTAGGTGGCAAAAGATATGCATTTGTAATAGTAGATGATTATTCTAAGTTCATTTGGAAAATATTTTTGGTACATAAAAGTGATACCTCTAAAGAATATGTAAGAAGGTTTAAAAAAGGTTCAAAATGAGTTAAGTGTAAATGTGGTGAAAATAAGAAAAATCCAAATGTAGAATATTTTAAAGTCCTTTGTTGTAAATGATTCATTTTAAATGTAAAAGACTTAATCATAGGAAGTCCCTCTAGAGGATTCAACACTAGGTCATCATTGCATTTGGATAATAACTTGGTATTCCTCTCACAAATTGAGCCAAAAGACATAAATGAAGCCTTAAAAGATGATAATTGGATTATAGCAATGCAAGAAGAATTAAATCAATTTGAAAGAAGTAAAGTTTGGAATCTAGTAGAAATGACAAAAGACACTTTAATCTTAGGAACTAAATGGATGTTAAAATTGCCTTCTTAAATGGGTTTATTCAAGAAGAAGTATTTGTAGAACAACACCATGAATTTGAAAGTAATAAATTTCCTAATCATTTCTATAAACTAATCAAAGCTTTATATGGACTAAAACAAGCTCTTAGAGCTTGGTATGAAGGACTTAGTGGATTTCTAATAGAAAAGAACTTTCACAAAGGAATGATTGATGTTACATTGTTTACTAAGCATTATGACAATGAATAGCTAATTGTACAAGTATATGTTGATACTTCCAATGAAATTATTTGTGATGTTATATCTATGCATGCTAGTCAATTATTATTGGGTAAAACATGGCATTTTGATAGGAGAGTTAAGCATGATGGTTTTAGCAACAATTACTCTCTTGTGCAAAATAACAAATCTATTACCCTTGTTCCCATGACCCCAAAGTAAGTATATGATGTACATGAAAGGCAAAGAAAATGTTGTGGGATATGCACTCTCAAGGAGAAATTTGGTTGTCTATTGCTTGAGGAATTGACAAAGAATTTGGAGGTTCATTTCTTAAAACGTTGTCACATGATGATTGTCATTCAAGAGATATAAAACTCCAATTGCTAACTGAATTCTGTTTTACTCCAAAAGGTATGGGCAGCTCACTCTATGATGTGAATTGAATTGATAAGAAGTTTCTTTTTAGTGCATGTGTTAGATTTTTTGATATGCATCAAGATGTAGCTTGTACCTTGGAAATATGTTGAATTTACAATCTGTTTTTGTATTGAAGCATGCATTGTATGATCTCTTCAAGATGGTGCCTTTAGAATCAAAACTTCATATCTTAAGAGGCTATGAATTGCATAATATTGTTGCACATTTGCATTTTGGTTTTGTGGCTTTGAAAGAATGTCAATTCCTTGTTAATTTGTTTATTTTTAGTAAGCATTCTTTGAATGCTAATTTTATGGAAAATATACCTTACATTAAATCCAACTAGACTCTTGAAAATTCTCATGAAGCGATTCAAATGTGGAAAGATTGTGCTAAACTCTCATATGATGACTACCTTGAGCATATTGAGTGTTTATTTAGAGATACTAGAGTTTGGGTGCCTATAGGTGAGTCAATTGCAAAGTATACACATGAGGATAAATTGGTAGGGCAGTTTGGAATGCTTAAAATTCTAGGTGTCTTACATGAAATTGATTTCAGTTTTGAATACTTGTGGTTTGCTGAATGTGTCAAACATTTTATGATGGTTTTGCATAGAGTGTGCGTTATTTTCTCTCAAGGAAAGTATGGACAAAACAAATTTCATGAATTCGATTCATTTGTGCAAAGAAAATGTTTTCCAACTTTGTTCAGTCCTTTTTACATCAAGAAACGTGCTAACATCAAGAAAATGAATGAGAATCAAGCATGGCAATCAAACATTAGAAGTCATGGTGGACTTGAAGTTAATTTTGAATCTGAAATTGCCATTAATTGTCATTCTTCAATTTTGCTGAATAAAGTTTCCTTGCTTGAATTTGATGTTTTGAATTATAACCTTGGGGCAAAATTTGATGGAAAATGTTTTAAGTTATTGGGATTCCAATTGGCTATCTTTGACCCTGGAATTTGTGATTGTGTTTACATGACTTGTTGGTTAGAGAAGCACATGGGGGTGGTTTAATGGAACATTTTGGTGTTGCTAAGACTTTGTCTATTTTACTAGAACATATCTTTATCTCATTATCCATTGTGTTTAATCATTCTTGGATTTGGCTATTTCCTTTGGTGAAGATTAAATTGTACATTAATTTCTATGGTGATTATGATACATTGTGCATTTGGTACGTTGTGAAAAGTGGTGAAATAAGTTTGTTTGCATACTTTGAATTATGGTATATTGTGCATTTTTGTGGCTTGTATTGGTTATTAACATTTGAGAAGAATTCCTTTCAATTGGCATTATGATGGCCTTGTGCATTTAAATGAACATATTGTAGAGTACAATCATGTGATTAGTATGATAGCTTGATAAGTTTCTTATGTTTTTCTTATGATTCATTATTGATGACGATGATGTTATTAATTTGGTATCATTCTTGGTTTAATTTGGTATCCATGTTGTTTAAACATTAATGGTCTTTGCTATCTTCCTTGGTAAAAATTTAATTGTGCATTAGTCTCTATGACTCTTGTGAATGTCATATGATTGTATACTTATATGTTGTGCATTAGATATTTTATATGTTGTGCATTGGATTTTTGTCAAAATTTTGGGTTGATGGCATGTGGAATTAGTCTATAAACAAAGGAAACTCTGCCAAAATTTTTACAAAATTTCCTATACTTAACCATTTTTTGCCTAGCCACCCATTAGGTTGCAAGGAGTGAAAAAGTAGTCCTATAATGAGCTTAAACATCACAAAGAACTAAGGTAAATTCAAGATGGGAAGTCTTATGGTTCATATTTTCTTCATTCATAGTTTCATAGTTGCATGATAACTATATTATTTTGATTGATGAAAAAGGGGAGAAATATTCTAATGGGAGGAAAATGAACATAAGTATAAGTTATAAAAATGAAAATGAAAGGGGGAGAAGGATGTGTTGTTTGAGAAAAAGAAACACAAAAGAATGAAAGGGAAAGAAAAGATGTATCATGTTGTTTGATGTTATTTTATGGTATCATGTTGTTGTAGTTCACTTATTTTGTTGATGCCAAAAAGAAGGAGAAAGATATTAACAAAGTATGTAATTAAGTGATGAGAACTATAAGTTATAGATGTATATTTAAGGGGGAGAAAGATATTGAAATGTTATTTTAGCTTTCTTAGTTTGATGATGCCAAAAGGGGGAGAAATATATTAAAGAATGTAATTAAGTGATGAAAATTATAAGTTATAAGATGTACATGTAAGGAGGAGAAAAATACATATAGGGGGAGCACATATCAAAATGTTCATGCATTAAAGGTATATTTCAACTTATTGCACATGTTATTTACTCCATCACATAATTGGTTTGTCATCATCAAAAAGGGGGAGATTGTGAGACCTAGGGTCTTAACCTCATTTATTTTGATGTTTAACAAACAATTATGTTTATGCTAATGTAATGGATAAAGAACAAAAATAAGGAGAAGAATATTAGAAAAGAGAAAACTAAAGCATACAATAAAATGGAAGTATACACATAGGGGGAGCATATATCATCCTTTTGGTTAAAAAGTAACTTATTGCACTTGTTATTTATTCTCCTACATAATTTGTTTGTCATCATCAAAAAGGGGGAGATTGTGAAGACCTAGGGTCTTAATCTTACTTATTTTGATGTTTAACAAACAATTATATTTATGCTAATGGTTCAAAAAGTGTTTCAATATGATAGAGATTCAAAAGAAGCCAAGCATGAAGTTGAATTGCATGAAGAAAGAAATGGAAGTGCAAAATATACAAAAGTTGATAAATTAGAGATTCAAAAGAAGCCAAGCATGAAGTTTCATTGCAAGAAGAAAGAAGTGGAAGTGCAAAAGATATGAAAATATGAGATTCAAAAGAAGCCAAGCATGAAGTTGAATTGCATGAAGAAAGAAATGGAAGTGCAAAATATAAAAAAGTTGATAAATTAGAGATTCAAAAGAAGCCAAGCATGAAGTTGGATTGCATGAAGAAAGAAATGGAAGTGCAAAAGATATGAAAATATGGTAAATTAGTTCATTTGTTTAAATAGCTCAAGAAGTTGATTTACTCTTTCAAGGCTCAAGTAAAAATGATTTCAATATGTTAGTAGTCTAAAAATGTTTTCAAAAAAATGAGAAATATACTTGCACAAAGTCACACATAGTTGCACAAATGATTTGGAAAATGAAAATTGAAAACAAGTTGAAAACAAATAGGTTCGGACGCTCTAGGCAAAGTTTCGGCCGTCCGAAAACAAGTTGAAAATGATTTCAAAGCGGATATGAACAAATGCTAAAGAAATCTGCCAGTGTTCAGTATTTCAATCATATCTCTCTCATTTTAAGTCCAAATGGAGTGATTTCGGTGCCATTGGAAATCTAAGAGAAAGGGATACAACTTTCATGTTTTACGTTTTTTCACATTCTATTGGGATCATATCGCAAAATGGCTCACAATGTTTCGGACGACCTTGGCCATGTTTCGGACGTCCGAAACTGTCGTGACAGGTTTTGACATGCTCTCAGAAGAATAGGTTCGGACGACCCAAGGGTCCGAAACAGGCGTCCGAAACTCATTTTTCAGCGTAACGGCTAGTTTTTCAAAGGTCAAACATATGCGTTTTTTTGTCATTTTTTGAGAGGGCTTAAATACCACCAAATGCAAAAACGTTAATAAGACTTCTCCCTTGATTCCTTGAGCTTCTAATCTTGAAAAACATTCTCTACAACTCTTTCAAAATCATTTTGAATCAACAAGACACAAAAGATCAAAAGTCTTGAGCCTTCTTTGAGTTCTTCATCTTATTCTTGAGCTATATAGTTTGAGTTGTAATTTTTATTATAGGAATCATATTGTGAGCTTAACATTATCATATTCACCCAATTTGTGGGATTGTATTTCATTATCAAACATCTTTTGAGAGTGATTGTGAAAGGTTTCTCAAGTGAGAGTAAAAACCTTTGACACATAGCTTGGGTTAGCTAGTGTAAAGGTTGAACCTTTGGTGAAATCCTAAGTTGTGATACTTGGATTGTAAAAGTGGTTCTTTTGATCTCACCACTAGAAAGGAGATCATTTTTTAGTGAAGAGGTTGAAATCCTAAGTTGGAAAACTTGGGTAGTGGATGTAGAGTGCTCCAAGGGGGAGACTTGAACCACTCTAAATTGATTGTGTCAATTGCTCTTTATCGCTTTCAATTTTTACTATTATTTCATCTTGTTCATGATATAATTTACTGCACTTGGATTGAAGTATATATTCATTGTGTTGTTGGAATATTACATTAAACATCATTTGATATTACACTTGATGCAAGTCACACTACTCACTCATCATTGTTGAATTGAATTTGAATTGATTGAGTTTAAAGAATTTTTAGAAACCTAATTCACCCCCCCCCCCCTCTCTTAGGTTGCCTTAGACCTTACAATATATTTATGGCCGTAAGAGAATCATTAAAAATTCTAAATGCAGTTACTCTTTTTTGTAAAAAGTAATTTGAATCTATCCAATGTCAAGTTATACCCATATAACTATTCATTTACCAATGATATCTCCAAATATCCGAATATATTGAAACACAAAAATCTAATTTTAAAAAATATTCTGATAAGTTATTTTTTTCTTTTTTATAATTTTTTTAATATCACGTGTTAAAGTTGTTCTAAGAACACGTTTAACTTGTGGATTTGCATTTTCTTGTACTAATCTCACAAAATTTTGTTTTTCACCAAATGAGAATGGTAAATATTGTGTACAAACAATCTTGCTATACCATCTTTTCATTTTGAATCACTAAATTTAAATGAATTTAAATTACTAGAAGAAGAAGAACCTTGTTGAGCAGAACAGGTTAATTGCGCTTGTGACTTTTGAAGATCGATTTCTTGAGGATGTATTTTCTTCAAATGCTTGGTTAGTGTACCATATCCGTTCCCAATTTTGAAGGCATATAATTTCTCACAAAAATTGCATTTTGCTCTAATAGGAACTCCGTCGGCATAAAAAATATTTGTGAAATATTTCACAAACATTTCGGATTTTGGATTCGTTGGTGGACGACGACTTGATTGTGATGCATCACCAATATTAATTGGTTTGGATGAAGAACTAAAACTATCCATTTTATAAAAAAATAAAAAATATTAAAAAAGAATGAGAAATTGAAAGAATAATATATTAAAAATAATAATAAATAATTTAACTAATAATTATAATAGAAACAATAAATAGAATTGAATTTTATAGAATTTTGATGCTTGAGAATTGAGAAGAAGAGAATTAGAATATTGAGAAAGAGGAGTAGAAATTGTGTGGAAAAAAATGAATAATTAAGGAGGTATTTATAGATTATAAAATCTTAAAAAAAAGTATAAAAAAAGGAAATTGATTGTTTCTCAGATATATTGTTTGGCGTTGCCGTTGCGTTTGGACTGTTGCCATGTTGGCAACGGTCGGCATACTAATACAACGGTCATTTGACTGTTGAATTTTTTTGTGACATCACACGTGCTTGTATATATTTTTTTTAAAATACCACGTGCCATGTGAGCTCAGCTCACTATGCTGACATGTCAAAAAAAAATTTCGGCTTGGAACTGGAACCGGAACCGGCGGTTCCGATTCTGGTACCGGTCCTGATTTTTGAGAACCGTAAGCGAACCGTGTAGGACCTTGGTTCCGGTTCCAGAACTAGAACTGACGGTTCCGGTTATGGAATGGTCATGGCTACGTGTGGTAAAGACACATTCAATGTGAGTAAGTAAGAAAAATGAAAACTATTTTGGTAATTAAACTATTTCATGAAATTTAAAATTTTGCACTACTAATATCATTATAAAGGCTTTGTGCAAAATAATATCTGAAGTAGAATGTTACTATTTTTGAAAACATAATATATTGTACGTAATTGACTAATTGGGCACCTTTTTTTTTTTTAAAAAAAAAAAAAAAAGAGGCCGGATATACCCTACGCCCCGTTACAAAATGAAAATCCATAAATGTGGAGTACTACTCCATTACATTTCAAAAACCGATACCTTTTATACAAAGAATCTAGACCACCAAACCTAGAATTCTTTGGGGTTGAGAGTCCAAACAATTTGAGCAACCCATGGGTGTGTCAAATTCTATCAACTCTCACTCCCGATACTAAATGTTCCTAAGCAAAATACACCAAATATTAACTGGTCATAATAAGTGCCAAATAGCAACAAATCAGACCAGCCACCATTTCAAATAGTGAACTTCCATTTTCAAGTCACACAAACATGAGAGGCTGCAAAAATTCAGGCAGCATATCCTTTGTATTTACCCTCTATCCACAAGCATCAACTGACCACAAAAATCCACACCAACAGAAGGTTTTCATTAAGCTATGAAAATAAGAATCATAGCTGCCTGCTGCCAACATCCATATGCATCAAAGCCAACAACTGCAAATACCCCATTTGCATCAAACCGCTGCCAAAAATGTAGCAACGCCTACAGCCATACGCATTAACAAATGTACCATAAGGAAACAAGACCAGGAGGCATCAGTAGCTTAGTAGACAATTCAGCTAGGCATCCAGCCCCACCAAGCAGGTATACCACAAAAATATCAAATGACGCTTCAACACAAATCCATCAAAATTACCAAAAACGCCACACAAACTGATTTTGAATAAGCACGCTAATTCGTTCTCTGGCCAAATGATGTCAACTTTAGTAATCATGGGCCATACCAGAGGGAAAAAGGGTATTGCCTCCAATTCCAGTTCTTACCTTCGGAGTAGCATATGCGAGGGTTGCGATCCCTTAGTTTTCTCCCTGAGAAGTCATTAGCTTTTGGGGTGAGAAGAGCTTCCGTGTATTTAGTTTGCTTGATTGGCTTCCGACAATTTTCCATTTTTTCAAGGAAGTTACTGAACGCATCTACTTGATCTTCCTCGTAGCTGTGTTCTGTACATTGGTCATAGCCATCATCATCTTCTTCAGCTTCAGACTAATTGGGCACCTACAGAAACACAATGGATCATAGAGAATAGTAAACAAGAAAATAGACATAGTGTTATTGTGCTTTTAATAAAGAGTGCAGGACTCACTAATAATAATATTAATTTTGAAATTTTAAATTTTAAATTTTGAAATGTTAACTATAAAATATTCTTTAACACAATAAAATTTGGATTTCAAAATTGAATTTAAAATTTTACAACATAAATTCTACCAAAACAAATTAAATTAAGTCAAACACACATTAAATATTTTTTTCTCATAACAAATCATAACAAAATATTCATTTTTAAAACCAAAAAGTACCCAATTCAAATAGAGACATACGTTGATTATTAAACCAATTTTTTTTTTTTTGTATTTGATTTTTTAATTTTTTTTAATTCAGAAGTCACTTTTCAAATCCAAACATAGAAACCTCCTTAGAGGAGAAATTCTAAATGTATAGGAAATATTAATTATACATCTTTACCAGATAATTTGAATTAGTCCTAAAATATACGGTCATTTTTTGTCACTTTTTATTTTTTAATTTTATTTTAAAATCTCCAAAAAAATATAGAGTGAAGATGATAGACATTATAAATTTATAGATATATACTAGTGTTTTACAATGAAACAACTATATCACTACTTAAATATATGTTTAAAAATGAAAAAAAAAATCTAATTTCTCATTGACGAAAAAAAGTACGAAAAAAAAAAATCTGTAGTGATAATATATATTTCTCAATATATATTTTGAAAATTTAAATTTTTTAATTTTTTATTAATTCTTTTCAAATATTATAGTTTAATTTAATCAACTATAAATATTTTGAAAGATATCATAATTTGTAATAAGAAAAAAAATTTAGATTTAATCAGTCTTTGCCCCTAAATTTTGTGGGGAATATTTTGTACGAGGGATATTTGTATCTATTCACGCATATTTTGAATGGTAGCAGACTATGAACTTGTTAACTAGTCTACAGGTATCAAATTGTATATTTTCAAGTAAATGATAGCTAAGTGTAGATATTCACGTATTAAATTGTATATTTCCAAGTAAAAAATAGCAAAGTTTAGATATTCACAAAATTTAGGATACCTAAGTGTTAATCAACCCTAACAAAAATTAATAGACCAATTTATTAATTTGTAGTTTGTCCTTAAAAAAAATATGCAGCATATGAATCTCGTAAATATGGAGGATATTTATTCTTCATAGTTAAGTAAAAACCTTAAAGGAAACCACTTTATAAGTGGAAAAAAAGGTACTTGTCCCAATTAGTGCATGTTCTACATGTGGGGAAAATGTATAAGTAGGGTTCCACAAATTATCTGACCATCAAGAAAAATCCAAATTTTTAAAAATGTGCTGGCTGGTTCATCTGATGGATTAAACTCATAGAAGTGTCTAAAAGGGATTAATTTAACATGTCCCATCAGTCCGTTTTCTGTCGTATGAAATTGACGATAACTCTTTCTGATTAAAGACTGGATATAAGGGCCAAAGGCAACATGTTTACATGTATAAGAATTTATGCGACAAAGTTGTACCTCACTAGAAAAATTTTAGTTGACTACATAAAGCATATTGCCAATTTCGTCAACATGATCCGAAGTCTAAAATGCATTTGTATGGTTTTTTTTTTCTTTTTTTCCGATTGTATTTTAATGGGGTGACACTTTCTTTTTTTTTTTTCTTTTTGCGCACAATGATTAGGGAGTTAATATTCTGACCTGTAGGTATAATGTTCGATTTTTTGGGATATATGTGTTGGTGTGTGAGTATTAAAAAAAAAGATAATAGTTCCTTTTTCACGCAATTTACCATACGCCTTTTTTTAAATGCGAAAATTTAACTTAATCTTAGTTTAACTGAAAAATAATCTCAATTGGAGGAAAATAATCCAACCTTACCACTGGCTGGATTACTTTGCTGGACTCCCAAAATTTGAAAATATTTATTATATTTCTATGAAAAATTAAAATTTTCAATTAAATCTTTTTAAAAAATAAAATTTTGATTTCCAAAAATTAAAATATATTATAATATAGATTCTGTTAATAATATTATACAATTTCGGCCATCCAAATTCTACTTTCTCAACCAGTCACTGAACCTTACATCAAAAAAAGATCCACTACTATATTAATTTGGATTTACATAAATTATAACTTAGTTTATTTTACGTGCTCTAAATTTTAACCAAGACCTATAACCAATTATAAAAATTACCTAGGCTTTTGCACTCTAAATTTTAACCAAAACCCATAACCAATTATGAAAATTAGCTAGGCTTTGTGTATTTGCACCTTATTTATGTGTTTTTTTTAATAAATACAATTTGACTTGTTTGTTTTGTCTATTTTTTATAAAATAATTTCAAATTTTAAAATAATGTTGCAATAATTATTTTTGCTATATTATTTTACATTCTTATTCCTATTTATTAATAAAATATGAATTTTAGATTTAAAAATCAAATTAAGTACCCCAAAATATTTTTACTATAATGAATAGGAAAAAAATTATTTCCTAAAAAAATATTGTATTTAAAAGGAGCCATGTTTTCTTACAAATGGCAAACTTAGCTAAGTTGAGTAGGTTCACCGTACTAATATACTTTACGTGTTTAATTATTTAAAATATGCATGTATGTGGATTAATTATTTGGGTAATTTACAAGAAATTCTCTGTACTTTTAAAATTTTTAAGTTAACTCATTGTAGTTTAAAACCCTATATTTTATTTCCTTGTAGTTTATTAGTTTTTTTTTTGTAAAAAAAGAAAGATACAGAAAAATGCAGATCCAAAATATTTATTTTTATAAATTCTATCTAGTGCAATATATAGGGCATAGTTTTCCATCATTGATTTAAAGTAAATTGCACTTTATTTTTTTCATAAGCATCAATTTTTTTAATATTTAAAAAAAAACAAATCACATAAAAGTAATTCGTAAGTTTCTAAATTATATGGAGGTACTTGAACATTTTTTAAACCAGAAGGATTTTTTTTTTTTTTTTTTGTAATTCACCCTATTTAATGTTATATGAAAAAATGTCATGATTTACTTTGTTCTTTTCACCAAACATTAACTTTTAACTATAGCATTTTGGAGATAGGGCTGAGTCTAAATCCCTCAAAGGGAAAACTCTGGGCATTATTTTCTTTTTGCCAGATTGGAGCCTCAATGTCATCATCCACTAAACGTGGATATTTTTAGCAGTCGTATGCAAGAAAATTCTGGGGATTTGTGATAAGGAAACTTACGTCCCATCATTAACACGTCCGTAGCAGCCCATATCCACTCACCAAACACTACTTTTTTGTGTCTTTCTTTTGGCCAAATTAAGCCTATTGATGAGTAAAATTCCAACCAAATGCAAAAAGGCATAATTTTCAACCCCTTGTTTGTCCGCTTTGTAAAAAGGGTTCTCAGGGCTTTGTTCCAAAATGGCCAAATTGATGACTCATCTTTGTTATGATCTGAATTTTCTATGTCGTTGAATCAAATTCATTATTACCGTGATCATTATGACTATGATTACAGTGACATTTGACACATCATATGCACCTTTATGATTCATGTTTGCCTCGCATTTGGTAAACTAATTTTATTCAATAAAATGTTGGGCTCTGTTTGGTTATATGATTTTTTTTATTTTTTGTATAAATCTAAAATAATTTATTTGTTTTGTTTCTTTTTTCTACAAAATTTTTTAAAACAAAATATATACTACAATTATTATTTTTGCTACAGTAAATTTTAATAATAAATAATTCTTGCTAACACAATTTTTCATCAAAACAAACTTATAAAATATAATTTAAATTTGAATTTTAAAATTTTATTAATAAAAAATTCTCTAATACAAATCCCAATAAAACAAACTTTTTAATCCAAATACTTTTAAAATATTCATTTTTTATGATAAACTCTAATAAAAAAGATTCAATTATAAAATAAAAAAAATACCTCATTCAAACGAAATCTTGATCTTTTATTTTATCAAATGTTGCATCCATAAAGGATGCTATCCCCGTAATAAGTAGTAGGTTTGGTGGCCTTCTAATCTTGAAGTAAAAACCTCAAAAGAAAGATGAAAAAGAAAAGTGAAGTAAGACATCATTGATTGGTTGGACGGTACAAATGCAATCAAATGCGCAATTTGAATTGGAGTATTTACATGGCAATGATGGTTTTTCTTATACTAGATAATTAAAGGGCCAAACAGCCACTAGAAAACAAAATAACAAATGATCAAACAGGAATTGCTTTGGACAGCTTTTGGTGTGCAAAAGATATTGAAATAAAGAGAAAATCTCGTAGATTATATATGCATCAACCCATTTGAGGAATGATCCTATACTAAATACTCGAATGATTATAATGTACTCAATTGGGAATTTTTATTCGATTTTTGCTCTATTTTACTATGAGACATTGTATTTGACTGGCGAAATAATTTCGATAGTCCGATGTAGATCTTATAAGTTTATGTTTTCTTATATGATTAAATTTTATGGGGGCAATTTTGAATGCAGGTTTTGTAAGGATTATCTATGGATTCACTGTAAAGTTTGATTTGGAATGGTATTTGTAAATGTGTAATGTTTTAATTGTTCTTAACATGAAGTTTGGGTTTGTTGAAGAGGCTAATAGAGTGTTTGAGCATATATTAATTAAAAACAACTTCGTTTCATTAAATTCTACGATTTTCGTGTTGCCTGGAAATTAGTATTGAGAAAACAATTTAGAATTCTACTACTGCGATTTTTTTCTAGTTTCGACATCTGAACAATTCATATGCTAGTTTTTTATTCGAATAAAGTGAAGTTGTTTGTGATATTTCAACAAACCATTGTCAACAACTGTTGTTTACACTTATTTTTTTAAATTTTTCTTCCTTTTTGATTCAATTTTAATTTTATATATGCTTTTATATATGTTATTTTAATTACTTCTGTGATTTTCATATTTTACGATTTATATGTTAGGTTTTGATCCGAACGAATTGAAACTGTTTGTAATATTACATAGTCAGCAACTATTGAGGTATAACTTTCTTCCTATTTGATTTAATCTCATTTCTGCGATTTTCTATTCTTTTGATTTTTAATTTTGAAATGTTTTAGATAGATGCTCTACACGTTCAATTGAAAGCTATTTCTCATTGTAATAATGTTTCTTGGGAATTCGTTAAATCAATTTGATGATGTCCGAAATCGCCAAGTGTTGTGAGGCCCTCTAGAGGTCAAGTGCGGCTAACTTTGTCATTGGAACCTAAGATACGTGCAACATGAATACGTCATAAGAATAATGAGAACGTCCCCGTATCTCACGAATAAGGGTTTTTTTTATAATATTTATGCGCCAAGTCTAATTGGAATAGGATTGTAGTAACGCCCATATTGGTATTTGATAAAGATAAAATTTGAGGTTTTAGTGTCGATGTAGAATTTATCCTCATCAACAGCCCCTCATATCGATTGAGACTTGTCTCGATCGATCTTGAATAATAATCTGCTCAAAATATAAACTGCATTATATAAACAGTTAATTTGCCAAAAAGCCCCAAAAAGGTTGTGTTGTTTCTTATAATCAAACCTAAACCGGACTGACTTTAGGTGATTCCCCATGTCAGATTTAATGTGATGCAGTATAGCCCCCAGGTAGGTTGAAACTCGTTATAACCGACCTAATCATTCAATACTTTGAATTATGTCCCGAAATGTGTAACTCAAAATAGAACCGTTGAAATTCGATTTCAATTCAAAATATATAATTGAATGCCTTGTATAACTGGTTAAAATTTCAACAAGATCGGAGTATGTTTACCAATCCGATCATTCAGATTATCAAGACTGTTGATACATGGATTTTTCCTCCATAGATAGAGTTAGCCTTATCTGCCAATAAGCCATTCTCAGCATATCATAGATAGAGTTAGGGATTATGTTGCACATATAAGGTGCTTCCTGACATTATATTCCAGAATCTCTTTCATGAAAAATTGATTTCATAACAACTCGTGCATCAAGATTTGCGGTTTCATAATAACTTGTGCATTAAGCTTGCTATAATAATTCCTTCCACACATATATATATATCATTAAAAGAATAAATCTATTCCTTCAATTGTTCTGAATATGTGAGTTTTCGTAACTCTTCTAAGGGGAGAAATAAATCTGGTGGCCAATTTGCCAACAATTAAACATATTACAATTAAATCCCTTAACTTGTCAATCAGCGGTAAAGAAGTTTTATACATGATAACTCCAAATTATTGAGATAATAATGAATATGAGATTTGAGAACTTATCTTGAGTTTGTTGTCCAAAATCCCATCAATGTGTTGCTGAATTTATATCAATTTTCAACGTGATATCAATTTTTCAACTGATAGGTAGTAGTTAGTGGTGATTGACTTTTCGTATCAATTCCCACAGACGGCACCAATTTGATGATGCCCGAAATCGCCAAGTGTTGTGAGGCCCTCTTGAGGTCAAGTGCGGCTAACTTTGTTATTGGAACCTAAGAGACGTGCAACACGAATACGTCATAAGAATAATGAGAGCGTCCCCGTATCTCACGAATAAGTGTTTTTTTTATAATATTTATGCGCCAAGTCTAATTGGAATATGATTGTAGTAACGCCCATATTGGTCTTTGATAAAGATAAAATTTGAGGTTTTAGTGTCGATGTAGAATTTATCCTCATCAACACTAGGGAATTCGTTAAATCACGCGTATCAACATGCTTATTTAGTAAAAGTTGGTTTAGCAAATGATCGTACGTATTAGAATAATTTGTTGAAATACTAGGGGTTTTAAATGAATTAGCTCATTATAAAGCTAAATATGTTCAGGTCGTCCTGCAACACGACAATTTTACCCTGAACATTATGGATCGAGGGAGTAATTCCAGATATTATAATATAGTTTATAGAATTGAGATGACGTTGATTTGCAGGATGCTATCACTAGTACAAAAATACCCTGTTACAGCGGTTAAAAATGGAGTTTTACACCGGTTTTTGAGAAAATGAACCGGTGTATATATAGGCGAGGTAAAAAAGGCATATTTTTTACACCGGCTCAAAAAACCGCTGTAAAATGTCTACATTTACACCGGTTTAGGAGAAACCGGTGTAAAAAAATTGGAGTTTACACCGGTTAATGAAAACCGGTGTAAATATAGAAATTTTACACCGGTTATTGAAAACCGGTGTAAATTGTCAAAAAACCTTTATTTGCACCGATTTTTTAAAAAAATGTGTACAATGTTTTAAATTACACCGGGTTCTATGTAACCGGTGTAATATTTATGTTTCCACATCAGTTATTTATACCCGATGTAATTTGTTTTTTTTCTACGAAACAAAACATCCCTGTTTAATACAGATTTAAGGATAACCATACCAATCCAAAAGACACATTTAAAACAATGCATTCAACAATTCCCATTACAAGAAACAAAAAATTTGTTCATATATTTACAAATGTTGATTTATAAAGTGAAACAGTATTGCATATACATATATATCTACATCTACATATCACATGAATGCATGAAACTTAGGAAACATATGAATTTATTTCAATTTCCAGCCATGAACGCTTGAAGCTCATGATTCATTACGTAATTAGCCCATGCTTCTCGCACAATATTCACATCTGTTTCCGTTAATGCTTTCACGTCCTTTTTGAAGCACTGATACATTGAAACGAAGTCATTATATTACTATTAACTCATATGAAAAAAAATAATTTAGTAGCAAAATACTAAGATAATGAAATAATTTAACAAAACCCAATAACCTTCTTGAAATCCTTCTACTCTATGACTCTTCGGAGTACGATCATTCGCATGTACCACATGACATAGTACCCACATTCCCAATTTGAGAATTGCCTCTTGTGCTACAAATAAATATTAATGTCATAGAAAAATGCAATTGATCAACACAAGAATCTTAAGTCGTGTATAGAACAAGCTTACCTTCATCTCTATCCATTGGATTGTTTTCTGCGTCGCTGTGTCATCCCCTTCAAGTTGATATACCATCGATACACTGTAAAAGCCAACATTTAAAAGCTTATTAATAAGAATTAGCCTACAACTTGTGATAATAACAGTAATAGTGAATAAATAAAATCATGAAGAAATATAAATACGTGTTCATCAAATTCGTAGCATCATCTCGGGGGTCTGATTGTACTGGATCAAACCAGTACACAATCATATCTTGTGGGTTTATTGCCATTAGCATTCAGTGTGCACTGAAAAAGAATATAATAACATAACAAATCCCAACTTATCATTGAATAAACCTGTTGACAACGCGGTTAATATAAACAAAGCTACTTGAAATTTAATTACTTTAGAAAATACGGCGCTAGGTAGATGCTCTTCTTTCCATTCTTCATGCTCGACACAATGTACTCCACTCTAGATGTTTCATTATTCCCTAACGATTGGATGTGCTCTGGAGATAGGAACCCTATCCCAGTATGACCCTGTTGTATACATAGTGTATACATTGTCCTACAACATTCATTGACAAATATAAGGACACGCTTGATTAGTAAAACTATATTGCAAATTATTCAGAAAATAAATTAAAGTTGAAACTTTAGAAATTATAAACGAAGCTAATGAACTTACTTTATGAACACTTGCATACAATCACCCGTCACCATATCACACAAGAAGAAATCATTTAGGCTCTCATTAGTAAGATATACGAAATACTCCCTGCCCACGATTTCTTCCATCATCTTTATTGTATACATAGAATCAGACGTATGGCGTCTCACCAATATGCACAATTGCCATAAAGATCCGTCGAGTCGAGATAGTAACGGATTATCCAATTCTTGCTGGTGGCCCACCACTTTTGTTTTCTTCGGTGGAGGGGATTTCTTCAACCTTTTAGAACCTTTCGGGTCCGGTAACTTTAAAAAATAACTTAGTAAGTACAGATGTTGATTAATACATTTATAACAAAAATACACAATGAATCATCTATACTTACACCTGCAAATCCGGGTCGGTGCAAATCTCAACCAATGATCTGGGCCACTCTAACATATTTCCAAATCCTGTCCCAACTGTCGTGGCCTCATCATCTGGGAATGGCAATGGAGCATCAATATCGATCGAGGTAACGATATTAACCTTCACTCTGTCCCGCATTACCTCTTTTCCGTGATGCATTGATAAATTATACACCCTCCCGGTAGCCACAAGACGCCTCCCTTTAATGTTATCAAGCACAAATAGGCGACAGTTTGTTCCGTCCTGTTGATAATAGACAAATACAGTATATATTATAATTGAGTTAAATGAAACAACTTTAAAGAAAATAATTATAATTTGTTACCTCGAACTCTCCCGATGAATCTGGGAGTCCAGCACTAGAGCATACCGGTATGTGCTCTGCCACGCCTTCCTTGCTTATTGTCTCTGAATGCTTGACCTCTTGTTGCTTCATTGATGACTCCGAAGTAGGAAAAATTGAGACATGTCTACTACGGAAAATTGGAACTGGTTTACCCAACGCTCTGTATAGGTCATTCATCGATTCCGTCAAGAAACTTATTTCCTCCCTGCATTGTGCGTGACTGTCTACACTCGAGTTACGACAGGACGATGAGGCTCCAAAAACTTGAGCTGTCCTCATCCGACCCCTAACACCCCTAATGCGACCGGGGTGATCTTTCTTTCCCGTAGCAATGACTAGAATGTCATTACTTCCCTCTCCAAGGGACTCTCCTTGACTCGCGCGGTCACATAAATCGTCCTGATCAATTGTGTCCAACATTATTCTTAATATAATTGACATTATTAAGTAATATTAATAGACGTTTTACTTAATTCAATAAATTATACTTACAATTGTAGCACTAACATCTCTAGCCGCGTCGGTTGAAAAGTCACCATGCTTGTTTTTGTGACCTTCCTTGAAGAGAATATGACGTGGAATGGGTGACGGGGGAGAAGTTGTTCCACGGGCCTCCTCTTCTGTCATGCCGGAGTCAATGTTCCTTTGTATTTTTGCCTCTAATTTCTCACGCATCATCTTTCTTTTCAACTTCGGATATCCACCACGAGACATTGTGTGATGGAGTTTGTTCTTGTTGGAACTCTCTCGGCTAACAACACTCTTAGCCTATTTGTCCAAAAAAGGTTAATATATACGATGCAAATTGTTAACAGTACATTAAACGAAAAAAAAATTGAAAAAATAAATATATTACCTTCCATTATTCGGTTAAACGACTGTTCCGGAACATTTCCCATGTATCCCTACTGAGATACGAATATATATCACACGGGTCCTCATGCGTTAGGCTTCCAGAGATATATCAGTTCAGGGTTGTCTTCCAGCCCCGCCAACGTTCCCACAGCATGTACTAACCACTTCTTCTTAAGTTTTGGTGTGGACTCAAACTCGAATGTACTCTGAAAAAGAACAACCTCTAACATTAGCGAACGTAAATTTAATATATATTGAAAGAAAAAATGTGAAAAAACATGAAAAGTACCATTTATTTCCTGCACATACCATTACTTCATCCCAAATGATGTCCTTTATTTTCGCATCAACTTCAGGCCATGACTTAAATTGCACAACATTAACTTTACTACGCACCATCAACGCAATGAAATTAATCCATTCATTATGTGTTTTTTCAGTGACCGATGTAGGCTCACCATTATCATCGAAGAAAATACGTGTCTTTATCCCTCGTGCCCTCCTTTCCAAAAGGTCGCTGCTACATTTTGTTCCTTTTCGTCCATAATGTGCATGTGTTTGCTCATTGGCATGCCCGGTCTGTGTTCGTCTTTTGCTACCCATTTGAATTACACCAAAAACAAAAAACTGGGCAAGGAAAAAGAAAAGACAAGTTTTCACCAGTTACATATTGGTAATACATAGAAAGTTTGACAAAGAATTTTTAACCACCAGGCATATCCGAATATATTTTTGGTAAGATACATATATGTCAACAAGAAAAAAATGTTATCCACTGTTTGCGTGCATTCAGATATAAATGCACACCTCCTTTCCATCTATTCATCAACAGAGTTTATAACAATATGTTTATACACCATCAGCAGAAATTTCTTGTCATCGTAAAGTACATATATATTTTTAACTAATTAATTGTGTATGCCTCATGCTTTATTAAATTGCTAGTTCATGTTTTGCATGTCATTTAATTGCTGTATAAAGACTAACACTTCTGTCCAAAAATGCATAACTAATTTACAATTCAAAGGCTGCTTCTTACTAAGTCAATAATTAATAAACAGACTAATAAATTCGCTGAAGGGAGAGAGACAAAGAAACAAAGAAAAGGAACTTAAGTATGAGATTTTAATTTGCAAAATAATAAAATAAAGTTAAGATTCAACACAACTACGTTGAATTTGCTCCCCATAGATGACAGATTAAATAGTAGTATTGTTTTCTCATCAAAATCCTTGGACAATTAACTTGATGATAGTCATTCATCAAATGTAATATGAAACAAGCAAACCAAATAATGTACAAAAAATTTTACTTACATTCATTAAATCCGCATATGTAAAAGAAAAAAAAGAACGCAAACGAAAGCAAACTTCATCTTCTCCAAAACAAGGACCAAAGCTGTAGGCACATACACGAAATCCTAAACTTGGAACACTAACAGATCTCGTAGAATAATCGAGCAAACATAAAATAAAACAAGTATGAAAGTAAACCACTTAAAAAGTTTCGGGAGAAAAAGAGAGGAAAAATGGTGACTTACCAAAAGAAATCAAAGTGAATTTCTCTATAAGGCTGACGACAAATTATTTCTTGTCCACGGTGGTGTCCACGTATCCGTTCCTATTTCTGCATTGTGAAGGCTTTGCTGTTAAGAGGATGGAGGTGAAAATAGAGCTGGCGGTCGAGCTGTTGGGAGAAATGGTGGTGGAGGTGGAGCGTTAAAATGGGTGTGAAGGTCGAGGTGAAATGGAGGTGAAGGTGGAGAGCAAGTGTCTTGACAGCAGACGTTGGAAAAGGCAGCCAGGGCATTGCGCAATTTCTAAAAAATTGTTTGTACACCGGTTAGCTGGTGGGCGAGCTGTCGTAGGCTCCCAATTTTAACCAAACTCAACAATAAATGCAGCAGTGATGAGTGGGATCGTCTCCACAGGGAGAGGGTTGTAATCAAGTATTGAATAATGATAGCAAGTATGAACAATTAAAAAGGCGTGAAATAACATGTAAATAGATTAAAATGCAGGAATGTTGGAAAGGGAGATAACTCAATAAAACTGGAGGTGTTGCCTTGAGGGAGGAACAACTAGTATGGATTTTTCTCTTGCTATCCCTGACTTGTGTGAACAAGTGTGAGGGGACTTCTCTGCTAGTGAGCCGGGATTCGATCAACTTGTTAGTTCTCTCAAACCCGTTTCACAATACTCCTCTAACTTCCCTTGTCAGGGCAAGTTCTAGGTACGAGTGAGACTCCTCCAGATCCCGATTCTCCTACTGTGAGCCTCGATTAGCCCGGATATACTCCCTTGTCAGGGCAGTCATCCCATATGTAATCTAAATCCACAATACAAGAATACTCTTAGTCCTTTCCTATAATGGAAGTAGTGAGCCTCGATTAACTTGGATACACTCCTTGTCAGGGCAGTCATCCCATCTGTAATCTAAACTCACCATACAAGAACGCTTCTTGCCCTTTTCTAAATCATGAAATGTGCAAGACTAAGACTCACACAAGCATGTTCATAATCAATACAAGTTGGGATTGATTTCCTTAGGCAAGTTCACAACAATCTCAGTGGTCACCGCAGATTTAATATGAAGTTAATCTAATGCAAAACATCAAACACAACAAGTACAAAATAATGGACATAAATAACACGGATAAAATTCTCAATCGAATGTCTCAAGCAAGATAAAATCCATACATGTAACCCCTCAAGGCAACACTCTATGTCTAGCCGATCATTTTGATCGGCCCAGAAACTACGATTACAAAGGGGTGAATCAGGATCATGTCACTCTGTTTCCCTTCCCCCTCTCTCAATTGTACTCTCTGGTTTCTCTCAAACCCTAGACTTTGCTCCCCCAAAGTCTCTCTCTCCTCTGATCCCCAATAGGAATGAGATCTCTAAAGTCCCGGATCCCGTCCTCAGCGGCTTCTCTTCACTTTTATACTTTGCCCTTGCTGGGTTGGCTTGGTGACCTTCCTGGAAATTTCCATCTTTTCTGGAGAAGCTGCCACGTGTCTGTGAATAAGTCAGCAAAGGTAAAGTGAGGCCACGTAGTTCACTCAAGACTTAGTCATTAAGGAATTTCAATGCATTTCTTCAAACACTTGGTGCTCAACAGTGAACGTGTGTGAGTGACTGATAATGTGCACAAAATATGTACGGGAGCACGAGTGCGGTGAGGTGTATGCAAAACTAAACGTGCAAGTGTGCAAGTGAGAATGTGTGAGTGAGTGTGTGCGTGAGTGAAAGTGGTGGGCGGGCGCGCTAGGCACCCGCCGTGCATGTGTGTGTGCGTGGTGCGGGCGCCTGTGTGCATTTGGGAGGTGCGGGCACGCTAGGCGCCCGCCTTGTGTGTGCGTGTGAGTGAGGCGGGGGCCCTAGGCGCCCGCCCCGTGTGTGTGTGCTGAGTGGGCGGGCGCGCTAGGCGCCCGCCATGTGCATGTGTGTGTTGTGTGTTGAGAAGTTTGTGTGTGATATTAGTGACTCGTGAGTGTTGTGAATTGTGAGTGACTTGTGAGGCTAAGGAGAGTGTGTGCATATTTTACATAATTGAATCAAACTTAACACATATTCCCCACACTTAGCTATTTTCATCAATTGTAAGTTCATGAACAATAATATGCACAAGCCATTCACAAAGTATTCCCTTTACTCAATTCCTATATAAAAAAGATGAGTTTGTAAGATAAATAAGTCGGTACAACTCCGACTTATCAACCCCCCACACTTGAATCTTTGCTAGTCCCGAGCAAAGGAAAAACGAAAACTATGCCCTCATCCATTCCACATTCAAACACTCGCAACAACATCATCAGCAATCTATTTTCAAATTTTTCGCATGCACAAATATCTAGTTGCCGAGTTCACAGTTCATCCAACTTATACAATTTGCCAAGCAAGGTGAAATGAATAAAGACCAAACCGTCAGCGTGCAGTGTGTGCTGAGAGTTTCTCGTGATTCCCACCTTGTCTATGTAGAGTACTCAAGTAGACACTTAAAGAAAATTCTTGCACCACAATCCTTTTGTCCACACACACGAACACTTATTATTGCATAACTTAACAGAAATTAACTTGCACATTGGTGCTTATTCATGCCGCACTTTGGTGCTTGGCTGCCCAGGGTTTTGTGGCTATTTTATTTCCCTTTATTAGCCCACTGGCTTTTTCTTCATATTTGCACAAATTCAAACAGTTTGTGTTCGTGCGTGTTTCTAATAGACTATATACTCAAAATACAAGAATAAGTGTTTACGAGTAAAAAGCACATACACGTACAGAATCATAAGCTCTCTCCTATGTCAAATTTGTTGCTGGTGTTTCTATCTTACTTTGACATCGCACTTTACTTATCAAATTGTACTCATCGAATAGACACTGTAAATTTCAAAAAAAATTTTTGTATACATAACAATTAAGTAACATTCATGGATTTGCAATGATACTGGGAGTGCGAGTATGGTTTGGCGTGCAAGTGTGCGGAATGGACTGGATGGTGAACATTTGCACAGCACAACAGAAACACTCACATTTATCGCAACAATAAGGAAATTCAAGCACACTACAAGGTCAGTGCTAGTCACTGACTTGTTTTTCTCTTTCTCACAACAACACAGGAAAAATAAAACAAGAAGAAAACACACCACCTACATACTAAACAATCCACACTATCACTCGTTTCTCGCACATATGATAAACACACATAAGCAATTTTTTAAACAAAGGCCCTCGGCCTCACAAACACAAGCATCACTTTAAAGAAGTTCCAAGCATAGCCAATCACACAAACAACAGCAATTTCCAAGGACAGCCCCAAATCATGAATGTCTCCCCCCACACTTGAAATGAGCAATGGTTCCCATTGTGAAGGAGAGAGACTACCGCGTTTGAGTTGCTGGAGGTGGAGGCTGGTTGGAAAGTCGTGAGAATCCAGGAAGGGTAGGATTGACGCCTCTAAAGTTTGGTGCATTGTTTCCCCATATTTGCTTTCCTCCACTCTTGCATCACCACTCTCCTACTCGAAGTATCCACAATCATGTGTTGTGCTTGAGTGTTCTTGCACTTGCACACCCCCACACTTGAACTTATGAATCCCTGCATCCCAAGTACACAACTCACTGTACAAATAAAGCATATAATCATGTAGCACACTAACCATGTTTTTCATCTCAAAGCAGAACTCCATGCAATAAAGGCGTCCCCATACTGCACTATGTTCATGGCATGTTTAATTTTCATACATGGTCACCAAGTCACATTTTCTATTATATGCATGAAAACCCTACCAACTAGACAACATTCAACTCAAATACATCATGAAAGTTCAAGAAGGTATTTCCCCCAATCAATAGAGTCCAATAAATCACAAGGGAATGAGCTCATACCTTATACCGTGCCAATATGAGTGAATATTGACTTGTTGGAAACTTGGTGTTAAAGTTGTGGTGCTACATAACTTACTCTGTGCTTGTGTGAGTTGTGACTTGTGATGTGCAAGAGAAAGTTTGGTGTGCAAGTGAGTGCCACACCAAGACCCAAGGTCTTGGTGGTGTAAAATACGTCCTGTTAATAGCACTTAGCCAACACTCCCCACTTGGCATATGAGAGGCTTTTGCTTAAGGCTCCTGCACACAAGAGAAAACTCTATGTAAGACAAAACAAAAACAAAAATGTCTAAGACTTCAAACAACCATTTATTCAAGAACAGTAAAGTGAGTAGTTCTGGATTTATTCAGTCTCCAGCTAGACTTTATTCATGAAGCCTCCTTCAAGATTCAGAGTACCCATCTCTGTACCAGAAGAATGCTCTTTCACAAGCACTCTTTTTTCTCCAGTATGGTACTGGGCAAATATTTTCAGGAAAGAGGTGTGGGAGCTCATGCACATAGGGAACAATCTCAATAAACTCTATTTTAAACCATTTATGTTCCCCCATAGGAAACTCCTCTTTCACTTCTCCCTCCGAATTTGTCTTTGAAACCCTGCAAGGCTCAACCACAGATTGTGCATCCATAGTCTCAACAATTTCATCAGTAATTTCAAGAATGGATGCATCAACAAAGCAATTCTCCACCATGTTAGCTATTTCCTTACAAAGAATTAAATCATCATCACATAGACTAACATGGGCATTCTGTTGGGTCTCTCCTTTGCTAAAAAAATTTGGTTCACTTTGCACATCTAACAAAGGTATTTCGTCCTTCTCTATTTGTTGGTCACCAGTTACAGTTTCAAATTCATTCACATTTCATGATTTGGTGTCTCAACAAAATGCTCAATGGTCATGTTGTCATTTTCTTTATCACTGCAATTTGTTGTCATTTCATCTCACTGATCAAAGAAACTCTCATACCAAGGTTCACCAATTGTTCATTCTCTCAAGGTTCACATTGTGTAATCATTCACATCAACTCTTCCCTAGAAGTCTAACAATGTCATCATTCTCAGGTATTCTAAAGTTTGTAAGACAAACTAAACCCTCCATTTCATGGAGTAAGAAACACAAATACCCTAAGTTCTTCATCACTAACACTCATCACAAGAGACTCATTTTCACAAGAGACTCAAACATTCGTGCACAAGAAACTCATCACCAAAGCACTCATGTACAAACATCTCCAACATTTGTAGACCCCAACCCATTGGACACTTTAGAACACAATCAACATTTGCATTCATATATTAAAAAATTTCCTCAAGAGTTGGTGTTTCAGTAATGAGAGATATAACCTTTCTGAGTGGCCTTGAGCTTCTTGAACTGGTGTCTCAAGTTCCCACAAGTTGCTCATTAAGGCACTCATGTGATCAAGTCTCTGTAGTGGTTCTGGAGCCTTCTCTTTCTTTTGAGCCAGCCTTGTTTTCACTCTATCAGCCTTGTGCAAAATTTGAGACAACATGTCTTCCCGATTTTTCTTTCTTGATAAGACCCATTACCTCGCTGTTTGTCATGCCATGGCTCATAATATCTCGGTGTGGAGAAGTTTCCAAATATTCCAGGCGTTGGTCGTGTATCACCATCCAATCTGATGGGTAATCATAGTGAGGCTCAACAAAATCCCCAAACCACCTGGACATATTTGGTCTATTTTGGTGGTGCACCTTCAATGTCCATGAAATTCCAAAGCCCCTGCAGTTGCCACAACTGAACACAAGAGACTTGAATACAAAACGAGAAGTATAAAACTAACTGACACACAAAAACAACAAACAGAAAAAAGAAAATCACTATAAAAAAATTAGAACGACATAAATCAAGAACACAAGTCTATCACAAAAATTCAATTCCTGACACTCTGCCTCTCCCCGGCAACGGCGCCAAAAATTGGTGGGCGAGCTGTCGTAGGCTCCCAATTTTACCCAAACTCAACAATAAATGCAGCAGTGATAAGTGGGATCGTCTCCATAGGGAGAGGGTTGTAATCAAGTATTGAATAATGATAGCAAGTATGAACAATTAAAACGGCACGAAATAATATGTAAATAGATTAAAATGCAGGAATGTTGGAACGGGAGATAACTCAATAAAACGGGAGGTGTTGCCTTGAGGGTGGAACAACTAGTATGAATTTTTCTCTTGCTATCCCTGACTTCTGTGAACAAGTGTGAGGGGACCTCTCTGCTAGTGAGCCGGGATTCGATCAACTTGTTAGTTCTCTCAAACCCGTTTCACAATACTCCTCTAACTTCCCTTGTCAGGGCAAGTTCTAGGTACGAGTGAGACTTCCTCAGATCCCGATTCTCCTACTGTGAGCCTCGATTAGCCCGGATATACTCCCTTGTCAGGGCAGTCATCCCATATGTAATCTAAATCCACAATACAAGAATACTCTTAGTCCTTTCCTATAGTGGCAGTAGTGAGCCTCGATTAACTTGGATATACTCCTTGTCAGGGCAGTCATCCCATCTGTAATCTAAACTCACCATACAAGAATGCTTCTTGCTCTTTTCTAAATTATGAAATGTGCATGACGAAGACTCACACAAGCATGTTCATAATCAATACAAGTTGGGATTGATTTCCCTAGGCAAGTTCACAACAATCTCAGTGGTCACCGCAGATTTAATATGAAGTTAATCTAATGCAAAACATCAAACACAACAAGTACAAAATAATGGACATAAATAACACGGATAAAATTCTCAATCGAATTTCTAAAGCAAGAGAAAATCCATACATGTAACCGCTCAAGGCAACACTCTATGTCTAGCCGATCATTTTGATCGGCCCAGAAACTACGATTACAAAGGGGTGAATCAGGATCATGTCACTCTGTTTCCCTTCCCCCTCTCTCAATCGTACTCTCTGGTTTCTCTCAAACCCTAGACTTTGCTCCCCCAAATTCTCTCTCTCCTCTGATCCCCAATAGAATGAGATCTTTAAAGTCCCGGATCCCGTCCTCAGCGGCTTCTCTTCACTTTTATACTTTGCCCTTGCTGGGTTGGCTTGGTGACCTTCTTGGAAATTTCCATATTTTCTGGAGAAGCTGCCACGTGTCTGTGAATAAGTCAGCAAAGGTAAAGTGAGGCCACGTAGTTCACTCAAGACTTAGTCATTAAGGAATTTCAATGCATTTCTTCAAACACTTGGTGCTCAACAGTGAACGTGTGTGAGTAACTGATAATGTGCACAAAATATGTGTGGGAGCACGAGTGCGGTGAGGTGTACGCAAAACTAAACGTGCAAGTGTGCAAGTGAGAATGTGTGAGTGAGTGTGTGCGTGAGTGAAAGTGGTGGGCGCGTGCATGTGTGTGTGCGTGGTGCGGGCGCCTGTGTGCGTTTGGGAGTGCGCCTGCCCTGTGTGTGCGTGTGAGTGAGGCGGGCGCGCTAGGCGCCCGCCCCGTGTGTGTGTGCTGAGTGGGCGGGCGCCTAGCATGTGTGTGTTGTGTGTTGAGAAGTTTGCGTGTGATGTGAGTGACTCGTGAGTGTTGTGAATTGTTAGTGACTTGTGAGGCTAAGGAGAGTGTGTGCATATTTTACATAATTGAATCAAACTTAACACATATTCCCCACAGTTAGCTATTTTCATCAATTGTAAGTTCATGAACAATAATATGCACAAGCCATTCACAAAGTATTCCCTTTACTCAATTCCTATATAAAAAAGATGAGTATGTAAGATAAATAAGTCGGTACAACTCCGACTTATCATTAGCCTAATAAGCGGTGTAGAAAATTGTTTTCTACACCGGTTATTTATGCAACCGGTGTAACAACATGTAATTTATACACCGGTGTAAAAAATGATTTTCTACCGGTTCAATGCTAACCGATGTAGAAAGTTGTATTATTTTTTGAATTTGACATTTGTTGTTTGAAGTTAAAATTGTAAAATGCATAAAAGTGTAGTTTTCATTCCACCAGAAATAAAAAACATTAGAGTTATTTTAATATATTTTTTTTCCATAAAATATATGCGCACCAATATGGTTAAATATGTGTGAAATATAATGAATGACATAATAGTGTTGTATTATCTGATGTTTTTTTTACAGTATCTACAAGCTTGTGCGTTAAGAAAATAAAATAGTATACTGATTAATTGTATATATTATAAGAATTTTGTTTTGTCAGTGTGAAATATATTTAACATTTATATTATCCTTACACCATCAGCAGCTATTAGATCAACGTTATGCTGTGTTTAATAATAATGCTTCTAATTAAGCTAGCCCTAACTAATAATAATGTTTAATAATAATGCTTCTTATACCGGTTAATTGTAACCGATTTAGAAATGCCTTTTTACACCGGTTATTTGCATTAACCGGTGTAGAAAGATATTTTCCACACCGGTTATTAATAACCGGTGTAAGAATTGTGCATTCCACATATTGAGCATTTCCACATAAATAGACATTTATGACTATTTGCTTGACTATTTAATATATTTTTCGTACATATAATATAAAATCGAAGCATACTTAGAATATCAATTGTATTTTATGGTTTTAATTTTTCGTCTTCAGATCCTACGAAAAGCCTTCTTAATATTAATCAAAATATACAAATCCAAACAAAAAGATAATATAATATTATGAGTGATGAATTTCTTCATTGTTTGATGTTTTATTCTTTTACAAATAAACTTAACTTTATTTTTGTACAGTATATACAAGCTTGTGCGTTAAAAAAATAAAATAGTATATAAATTAATTGTTTTATATTTCGAAAAGCTTCATCAAGATACAATATGATGAGATATACATGCAACTTATAGTTCGAAAAGCTTCATTATAGTGTAAAAAGTTTTCGAGCAATTGGAATGTTGAATTTTGATTTGTCAGTGTTAAATGTATAAGAAATTTAAAATTATCCTTACACCATAAGCAGCTATTAGCTCAAAATTATGCGGTGTTTAATTATAATGCTTCTAATTAAGAGAGCCCTAAATAGAACTTCTCCTATAACATGAAACCTACTATCATGCATTACGGACGAAAAAAATCGGCATGGTATCCCCGGCAACTGGACCAAAAATCCCTGTAAAAAACAAGTTTAAATGTATGGAACTTTAAACCACACTGAAAGATATGATTAAGTCACAACAGTTGATGCAGCATAAAACTGTGCAATTCTGGTAATAAACAAGTTATTAAGTACAGTGAATATTTTGTAAAAAAAACCGTGAATAATAACCTACAGACTATATCTCCGAAGTCATGTCTTTCTTTTGTTTGACAAAGGATGATCAACCCATATGCCTTCCACGTGATCAGTGCGGAGAATGAATGCATCCATATTTCGGTCCTCTTCAATGGTGCTCAGAGGGGGAAAACCTGATGAGAACGGCGGCACATCGTGAGTATTATCATTTTCAATTTCATCACCGACCTGCAATTTTTTCCCTTGTTGCACAATGGACCATTTTTGGTCAATGGGATCAGAGACATAAAATACTTGTTTTGCCTGGGAAGCCAGTATGAATGGTTCCCCTTTGAAACCTTCCCTATTCAAATCCACTAGCGTAAAACCCAATTCGTCAGTTCGAACGCCATTGTTGTTGTCGACCCATGTGCATTTGAAAATTGGGACTTTGAATTTAACATAGTCATGCTCCCATATCTCTTGAATCACCCCGTAATAAGACATATTCGCATACACAGGATTTCAATCTCTCGAACTAGACACGTGTAAAGCCTCAGACACTAACGTTATCCCACTATCTTGCGTTGTGCTCCTGAGATCTTGAGTCTTAGTAGCAAATGAAAATCCATTTATGTCATAGCCCGAATATGATAGCACAACTTGACTAGGCTTATAAGATAACCACTTTAATGTCTCTGTAACAGTTTCGTCCCCAACAGCAGCACTGAACCAATTGACAAATGTTCGGTTGTGTTCATTGAGTACGTATCTGTCACTCCAACCACGATGACTTTCCTTTATTTCAGAAATATGAGCATCTATATAAGACTGTACTTCTTCAGAATTGCGCAATATATATAGATGCACAATTTGTAATTCACCAATAGAAGGGGTAAACAACTTACCTGCTGATGTACCTTTTCCTCTGATCCGATCATCATTCTTCGGCTTTGGAAGCACAACGTGACTGGTATCAGACAAGTACCCAGTGCAAAACTCAATAACTTCTTCAGCTATGTACCTTTCAACAATGCTTGTATCAGGACGATAGCGATTTTTCATATAACCCTTGAAGACTTTCATATATCGCTCGAATGGATTCATCCAGTACAAATATACAGGCCCACACATCTTTATCTCCCTAACCAAATGAACTACCAAGTGCACCATAATATCAAAAAAGGCAGGTGGAAAATACATCTCAAGTTGGCACAGAACCACGACAATTTCATCTTGCAGCTCATCAAGTCTGTCACGATCAACTACCTTGCTACATATCGCATTGAAAAAGAAACAAAGTCTAGTTATGCTGTATCTGACATGTTTTGGCAAGATAGATCGAATTGCAATAGGTAGGAATTGCTGCATCAACACATGACAATCATGGGATTTCAATCCAACCAATTTCAGATCTCCCATCGAAACAAGTCGACTTACATTTGAAGAATATCCTGATAGGACTTTGATGCTCTGGACACTCTCACACAAAGTCTGTTTCTCTTTCCGTGACAATGTATAACAAGCGGGGGGCAAGTACGTGCACTGGCCTCTAATCTCAGGTGCTAAATTCGCCCGAATACCCATATCAACCAAATCAAGTCTCGCTTTATAACCATCTTTTGTTTTTCCAGGTATATTCAAAATCGTACCCAACAAACTGTCACATATATTTTTTTCAATATGCATCACATTGAGACAGTGTCTAACATCTAGTGTCTCCCAGTATGGAAGTTCAAAAAAGATTGATTCTTTCTTCCAACAACTCTTAACAAACTTGCGAGACTTTTTGTGTTTTCCAAATTCAACATTGATATCCTTCACACGATCATGAACTGCCTTCCCACTCAAGGCAATACGAGCACTTCTAAAATCCTGTTTTCCATTGAAAACTCTCTTCATTCGACGATATGAATGGTAATCAGGAAGAAATCTACGATGCCCAAGATAGACCGTCTTGCTCCCATGTACAAGCTGACAAGAATCTGTATTCTCCTCACATATAGGACATGCTTGGTGTCATTTAACAGAAAATCCAGATAAATTACCATATGCAGGAAAGTCATTTATAGTACAGAATATCATGGCACGCAATGTGAATGACTCCTGACTATGTGCATCAAACATCACCTCCCCCTCAGCCCACAACTTCTTCAAGTCTTCAATCAAGGGGGCTAAAAAAACATCTATGTCATTTCCAGGTTGTCGAGGACCCGAAATCATTAATGACATCAAAATATACTTGCGCTTCATACACAAGTAAGGAGGTAGATTGTAAATAACCAACATTACGGGCCAAGAGCTATGTTTACTACTTAAACAACCATAAGGATTCAACCCATCCGTACACAATCCTAATCTCAGATTTCGTGCATCCTGACCAAATAAGGGGTAGACCGAATCAATCTTCTTCCACTGATCAGAATCTGCAGGATGCCTTATTATCTTGTCCTCTGGGGCAATATTTCGATTTGCATACCATGTCAAATTTTTAGCATCTCCTGAATTGGCAAACAGTCGCTTGAATCTCGGTATTATAGGGAGATACCATAAAACTTTCACCGGTGATGATTTCTTCTTCGCATCTACATAATCTTGAACGCCATCACCAATCTGCTTCTTTTTGAAGCGGGAAACCTGACATTTAGGACAAGACACTAAATCTGCGTATTCATTCTTGTATAGTATGCAATCGTTTGGGCAAGCATCTATTTTCTTATACCCATACCCATAGGACACTAGATTTTTTTAGCCTCATAAATGCGATTTGGAAGTTCATTACCTTCTGGCAATACATCTTTCAGTAAATTCAACAGTGCTGTAAAACTGGTATCAGTCCACCCATGTGTCGCTTTCAAATTGTACAGTTTTAAAGTAACCGATAATCGTGTGTACTTAGTACACCCAGAATATAGAGGCTTTTGGCTATCATTCAACAACGAAGCAAGAATATCAGGCTTTTCGACAAAACTACCGACCATATCCTCAACCATATCATCCAATCGATCATCTTTACTACCCACATCATCTTCTACCGGATACTCTTCCTGTTTCGATGAATTTTCACTCTCGCCGTGCCATTTCCATATTTTATAAGCAGGATCAAATCCCCTCTCTTATAGTGTCAGGGTCATCGAACACCGCAAAATTTTTACAATCCTTACATGGACAATAGATGTACTTCTCATTTTTGTAAGCATATGCAATAAATTTCTCAACCTCTTCTTCATACACGGATGTTGTCCGATCACCAAATATAATATCATTACGATCCATGACTATCGCACCCTTTAAATTATACAAAAAATAATTGTAATAAGTTAACCAAGAAAATAAATGCATTGATGCTTTCATAATATTACAGCATATAAAGTAATCAACAATTTTTGTTTATAATCTTAATAAAAATAGACATGGCTAAAAAAGTTTACTTTGCAGAAATTAAACGAACGACGACAATATTAGCCACTTGCATCTTTCAAAGAATGCTACTCACCAGTCAAACTATACACAAAATAATTATAATAATTAATAAATGTGTATTATGCTAATGTATCAATAACTCTAACAAATATACACATGAACGCCTAAATAATATAACAAAACATCATTTTAATTACATTTACTACAAATATGAAGCATATATATTGAAATCAACAATTTTAGAACTTTTATACAAAAATGAAATTCATATATATATATATATATATGTGAATGCTCTGACGAATGGGAAGAAAAATCATATCAAAGTTAGAACTTTATATATCAGTAGCTAACCTCAGAACTCTTGAGTTGCATGAACAGCTAATTAATTTGTTGCTTCGGATTTGGCCTTGAAAAAGATCTCGTGCGCAGCTTTTGGGAAAAAACCTGGTGGTGACGATAGAGATAATGCTAACTAAGTAAAATGGTAGGATAATTAATTTTTTTTACACCGGTTATTAGAAAACCGGGTGTAAGTATTAAGTATTACACCGGTTTTTATATAACAGGTGTAATAAAGAACATAATTTACACCGGTTATGAGAAAACCGGTGTTAATATTAACTTTTTACACTGGTTTTCTGATGACCGGTGTAAATACATCTCTTTCTTACACCGGTTAATGATATGACCGGTGTAACTTAGTGTCCTTCTTGTTTAATATTACGATCATACCACCACGTTTTTAGAAATTACACCGGTTAATGTTTAACAGCTCTAAGAAGGGAGGTTTAAAGATTTGGTAAAAGTTTTCTTACAACTTTTATGTTGAATTTTGTTTCATAGGTGCATGTTAAAAGATAAGTTTTAAGGGTAGTTATACATTTTGTTAAATGTATTAAATAGTTAAATTTTCCGTAAACCCTAAACAATAATTAGCCACATTCGTCTTCGTCTATACAACTCACCAGTCAAACTTTTTGGAGAAGATGATAAGATCACAATATTAATAGACGTATAAAGTCTAATACAATCACAGAAGCACTTTTGAAGCGCAAAACATACTTTTATATGCTAGCAACTAACAGAGAAACAAGGTAATTGATAAAACTTCTACATGATTACAAAAATTTCAGATTAGAAAAATTTCGGATACATAATCTTCAACATAGTTACAATAACTTTTTGCATCTCTGGGTCAGCATGTAGCTGTCCTTCCTCAAAGTGTATCTTATTCAAAGCAAGTCCATCATCAATCTGGAGTTGATGTTATCTGTTTGGTCATTTGCTTCTATTGATTCTGGAGATAAAGAATCTTGTATAATAATCACTTCTTCGGAAGAAGTTTTTTTGTCTTCCATCATCAATTGCTGTTGAAGTTGTTGTCATAGTGGAGTACAATATAAAGAGAAGAACAACTAATTAATTACCACACAGATGGTTTTTTAAACTTTTATTATGAAAAACTAATTAATTAAGATCCATGACTATCGCACCCTTTAAATTTTTAAAAATTAATTATAATAAGAGCTCCTACGAAATGAATGCATTAATGATGCTTTCTTAATATTACATCATGTAGATTGATCAACAAAAGCTGTCTGTAATTTTAATACAAACAGACTTTGCTAAAAATATTTACTACCAGAAATTAAACGAAGGACATAATCAGTAATAATTAATAAATTTGTATTATGCAATGTGAAAGAGCACTTCTAGTGGATGTTTCTATTTGGGAAATAATTTGGTGTCATGGTTCAGCAAGAAGCAAAACTCTATTTCTCTGTCTACTGCTGCAGCAGGCAGTTGCTGTACTCAACTTCTTTGGATGAAGCAAATGCTGAAAGATTATGGTGTCACACAGGATGTCATGACATTCTACTGTGATAATATGAGTGCTATCAATATCTCTAAGAATCCTATTCAGCATTCTCGTACAAAGCATATTGATATTCGACATCATTTTATTCGATCTCTTGTGGAAGACAAAATTATTGCTTTGGAACATATGGTGATAGAAAAACAAATTACTGATATTTTCACCAAAGCTTTGGATGGAGCAAAGTTTGAAGAATTGAGGTCTGCCCTAGGCCTTTGTGTCATGTGAAGAGGTTCTTCAATTGTTGTAAGTTTTTTTTATTGTATTTGTATTTACAGCAATATAATATAAAAAAATATATAAAAATATGAAAAACAAAAATAGTAGAATAGTTGTTGTTTTGTTTTCCCGCCTCACGATTTTTGGGGAGTTTGTAGCTGTAGATTTTGGTTGTATGGATTTCTGATCTTCAGCACTCCAAGTGACACGTGACAGTTTGGGGATTCTCGGCTGAATTAATGGAATTGAAGAGTTGGTCTCGGTCACGTAAATTCTGACTGCAATAATTTCGACTCTTATTTCTCTATTTGATATTTCAAGTGTTTCTGGACTTCTAAGCTTCTACTACTCAACTTATTGAACTCATCTCAGCCGTCTTCACTGTTGTGGCAATAATCTGAAGCTGTGAAAGTCAAATTAAGTCAAGTGCTACTCAATTGCAGAGTTGTCTTAGAACAAGTTTCGGGTTAGCAAAGTAGTAGAAACCCTCGATGATGATGAGGTTCATGTTGTTGTTACTCCTACATCTCTAGAATCACCAAATAGAGATGAGAACTCAACCCAGTCGGAAGAGAAAGCTCCAGATTCTGAGGCTGATCTAACTTCAAGGGCTATTGTAGTTTCTCCAATTCAGTCAGTTGACCCTTCAGGGATAAGAACACGGTTTGGACAAGCAAGTGGTGGTCCATACAAGACTAGTGATGTACCCGCTAAAGCACCTGAGGTCTCTAAGGTTGCTACTGAACCTAAGAGAAAAATGTTTCATCTTGTGGATGAAGATTCTTTAGATGAAGTTTGGGGTGAAAAAGAAGAAGATGTCAGAGACGATGTTCCTTCCGATGATGATGATCAAAATTTGTCTGATCCAGAACCAGTTCAGTCACCAAGGGCAAAGTGCCAGAGGAGAACTCCGGTCTTAGAATCTCATCTAGTCACTCGCTCAAAGGCAATGTCAAAGGGAAAGTCTCCTGCTGCAGCAAGTAGGTCATCAGATTTCTCGGTCAATCTGGATGATTTTAAGTCTGAATATAATGCTGGTTTATAGAGTAGAGTCTCTAAGAGGAATATCTGGGGAGAGAGGAATATTCATGAAGGGGACTTTAAAGATTGTCAAAAATTAATTGATCAGTTGATTAGCCAAGGTTTAGGAAGGACAATCAAAGGGGATTAAGCCCTATGTCAGGAGAGTGGTACAAGAGTTTTATTGCAATCTAGACTCTACTGTGAAAGATGTTGAACACCCTGATGGTGTTCATGTGTATGTGAGGGGAAGCTGTTTAAATTTTCTCCGGATGTGATTAATACCTATCTAGGTAGCCACTGGGCTAATGTGGAAGAATTCAGTCCTACTATAGCATAATAATCACTGATATTACTGGCGGTGTCAGACGGGTATGGCCAAGAGGAAAAGATTTTCCTGCTTCTCAGTTGTCTGTGAAATATGCAATCCTGCATAAAATTGCTATGAGAAATTGGCTGTATTGGAGTGAATAAGTCTATGGCCACGTTGTTGTTCAAGATTGGGAATTTTGTTGAATTCGATATTGGGCAATTTTTATTTGACCAAATTGTGAAGCAAGCGGATTGCAAAAATGAGAGGATTGCTTTTCCATTTCCCTGTTTGATTTATGCTATTCTGTCTTCACAACATGCTGTGATTAGAGCAAGAGAAATTCTGGAATCTGATAAGGAAGAAATTAGGATCAGTTACAAGCTGTTAAATGGTGATCATGTCAATGACATGGAAGATGTCTCAAAGGATGTCTCTGACACAGAAGAACTGGGTAACTCTTTCTTGCTGTCGCGCACCATTAAGGTGCTGGAGGATGAGTTGAAAGCTTTGATGGCTCAGCAAATTGACATTGAGAAGAGAAGGAAGGAAGTCTCTTTGATACTTGATGATCTGATTGCTTTAAAGGCTGTTAAGGATGTTGCAGCTGACGCAGCTGAAAGGAAGAAGAAGTTTGATGCCCAGGCTAAAACTGCTGCTGATGATGTCCCTGGATCTTCAGATGTCCCACCTGATGTCACTACAGATGTTACTGTAGGTATACTTCAAAAATTTATCTCCTATTTTTATAGAGTCTGAAATGGATCCAGGCAATCCTATTATTGAAGAACATGTTCATTCTGATTCTGCTGAGGAAGTTGTTGCAAAGGACACTCCTGTTCTTTTTGTTGTTTCTGATGAAGGCACTTCTGGTGTCACTCCTGGTGTCACGTCTAGTGTCACTGACAGTCATGTCCCTTCCAGCACCCAATCTGGTGCGTTTGATGTTGGTAAAGATTATAATGTTCCAGAAGCTATTGCTGGTGTTCATCTACTAGCAGAATCAATTGGCTTACTGCCTCATGATGCAGAGTATTCTGATTGATATGGCTCTGATGTTTGTTTATGATCCTTTGCTTAAGACAATTTTTTATGTTTTATTGTTGTTTTTGTGCCCTTTTGTCTTTTTGTGGCAAAAAGGGGAAGTAATTTGGGATATTTGGGTATTTGTTTTATAACCCCTCAAACAAGGTATGCTGGGAATCTTAGTGTCCTTTGTTGTGTCATGCACAATGTCGTGTGCAATGATGTTTCTTAGGGAACTTGGTGTCTTTTGCTGTGTCATGCACGATGTTTTGTGTAGTGATGTTTCTTTACCTAGTTCCTGTTCAAGGGGAGATTTCAAGACCTTCCGATTCAGCATACAGGGGGAGTTTTGATTTTGCCAAAAAATGCCAAAGGGGGAGATTGTTAATGCACACGTGGAGTGGCATTTATTTTAATTGGCATTGATTTTTTGGCAAGATAAGGAAAGATTTTATTGGAAGCATAAATCAAATCAAATCAATCTATACAATGAAGATTGATTTGGAGATTAATGCTATCTTGGTATTCTTGGGCTTATCTTGGTATTCTTGGAAGCTATCATTAAAGATCTATCTTTGGAAAAGATAAGCATTGAAGGCACATGGTTTTTTCCATCTTTCCATTTGAATTATTTGGAAATAATCTTGAAGATAAACATGGGAAGATTTGGAGATAAACATGGGAAGATTTGGTGTGCATATATGATCTTTCTACACCACACGGTTTTGTGTGTGCAAGGCGTGCGAATTGTTTGAATCATGTAGAGCCTTGATGTTTATTTCGGTCTTCATTAGACTGTGAACACACTTCTTTGTTGGAGATCTTTGATCAAAGTGTGTTGGCTTAAGCATCTTAATGCAATAATATTGAAGATGCAATTCTTGTGTTCTTTATTGTAATCCAGCCTCGGGATGAGGTTGTTGAGGAGCTCGGGAGAGTTGAAACGTGGGCAAGGGGATCTATTATCAACCACGGATTCCGGGAGGAGTCGTCATTGACAAGGGGATCTTGTCTTCATTGTGGGCAAGGGGACTTGCATTAACCACATATTCCGGGAGGAATCAACACAAGTCGAGGGGAGCTCGCACAATCCGTTCACTGTGGAGTTAGGAAGAGGTGGCGTCAAAGATAAAAGGGAGTCTTACTTTGTGTCAGACCGAGTGTCTTGTAACTTGTGAACTTAGTGGATTGTTTTTCTGGGCGTGGCCCCGCAGACGTAGGCAGATTGCCGAACTGCGTTACCAACCTCTTGTCTCTTTACTTTCCGCATTTTATTATTGTCCATTACTGCTTTTATTATCGGTGTCACACCTAATGTTTCTAACCCACTGAGACACCACGCATCTAACCTTGATCTTTCAGATTCTATTGTTGAGAGTTTTACTATGTCGAAAGAAAAAAGATCCAAAACCTTATGCACAACTAGGTTAGTATCCTACATTTTCAACCATACATATAATAGATATCAAGGAAATAAATTTAATATTGAAAACATGAGTTCTCAACATTAAAATTTTAAAACCAATTCTTTAATAAACTAAAGTGTTTGAGCATGTAAAATGAATGAGTAATGATAGACACAACGAAAAATATTAGTGAAAACCAATAGTAACTGACGTGGAAGGTATAAAAAGACAAAATTATCCATTATGTATAAAAAGATAAAATCATATACCACCTTATAAAAAACTGACACGTGTACAATCACTTATCCCTTAGGGTTCACTTATCGTTTGATTAGGGTATTAGTATAATTTTAAAAATGAGATAATTAACTAAAATAAAAAGTGTCAATTTTTTATAAAGTGTTACATAAAAGTGATACAACAGACTCAATTTTGTCTTTTTATACCTACCACGTCAGTCACTATTGATTTTCACTAATATTTTTCACTGTGTCTATATTACTTAATGAAAATATTGTTTTACAAATAATGAAATATCTTCTAACCAAATTTATAAAAGCATTCTCATCAACGTTAAAATAGAAAAGGCACACTCAACTATATATATATACATACTTTTTTCTATATTATTATAATAGATATTGCAAAAGAAAAAGTTCTTTAGATGCTCCAATGAAATGTCTAGAAAATGGAAAATTATTAATTTAAATTAAAAAAAGGATAAGAGAGTCAAAAAAGAATTGAAAAGAAACTATAAAAAAAGACATTTTATATTTAAATATAAATGAAAAAATTAGTTTAAATCGAATATGATAGAAAAGTGCGGTTCATTTACACCGAAAAAGACTTAGTAGTTGTTGGATAGACATAATTGGTTATACAAAATAAACATTAAACAGGCAAACATCTATGGAATTCAGAGTTCTTGATTCATGTTGTTTATGCAATAAAACTTACCAAGCATGCTTGGGAAGCTTTGAAATTTACGGGATGAAGTTTTCCTTGCTCTTTTGGAAGCGTTGGCTGCTTCTAGGAAGCAGAATCTTCGGGACATGGGATCTTCTGTCCAATATTTTGTCTGTCTTATTCTGTCTTAATTAAACTACGTTGTAGGGTTCACTAATCTTTTGGTTAGGGTCTACTAATTGTAAAGTAATTTTAGTGATATTTATGCATTTAGTCCCTAGTTTTAATGAAACTACGTCGTTTTGAACGTTAGACAGAATAAGACATGATAAATATTGGACAGAGGATCTGGTCTCAATCTTCGGTATAATGTTGGCTTTAATGATGGAATTGTTTTTTTAAAAAAAAACCACCATTCATATTTGTTGAATTCATCATTAATGGCAAAAATGATGCAACTTCATCATTGGCATTAAATAACTATACAAAATTTATTATTTTATCCAATTTCACCTAGTTTTCTAATAAAAATTCATACACTGTCATCATTAGATTATTATACACTCATTTTTCACTAGATTATTATACACTCATTTTTCAAGTTAAAAAAGTAAAGAGTTATTTTCCAAAATAGCATAATTTCAAAAAAATATTTCTAATCTAATACACTTTCAAAATTTAATTTCCTAGCTAACATTCTTTTCGCCACGTAGATCATTATTTTTCCACGTAAAACAACAAATTTTTTTTCCTCTCTCTTATTAACCATTATAAACCCACTTCTTTTTTGAAAATAACATACTTTCAAAAAACTATTACCAAAATAACACACTTTTCAATATTCCCTTAATAAAATTGTTTTTGTCAAGTAAGTGTCAGTTAGCCAATGTGAAAGACAAATTATTATCTCTTTCCACAAAATATTTTCTCCCATAATTTTCTCTTGTCATCTATCTCTTTGATATTTCCTTATTTGTTTTTCTTTTAATGTCTTTCCACAAATAATTTTCTTTCTCTGCCTTTCTCTTACTTTTTTTTCTTATCTTCTTTTAATTTTCCCCTTATTTTCTTCTTTTAATTTTTTTTCATTATCAAAATTCACATATTGTTTCCTTTTATCAAAAGTCAAGATCATAATGGACAAATTTTAAAACACAGTAAAATAATTTAAAGTAAAATCATTACAAAGAAAGCTATTTATAAATGAAAGAAATCATTGAAAATAAAGCTAATTGTAAATAATTTTGAAAAAAACCTACTCATCCCCATTTAGACATTATTCTACTAGTTAAAATTGAGGAAAATAATCCACACAATAAAGATCAACGAAGGTGAGAAAAACCCATAGTGATTTATAATTTTGAGCAATCACAAAAATTAAAGTTCATGTATTATTATATTTGTGTGTTTTTTGAGAAAATAATCTTGATATAAATTTTTTTCTTGTGACTATTTATTAAATAATTCTAATTAAAAATTATGTATTTAAAGAATTCTAATTAAAAGTATGTATTTTATTTAACAAATATGAATGATTTTAAATTTCTTATTTTGATCATCTATTAAAGTCATTTATTAAAGAATTCTGATAGGTATTTTTATGTATTTTACTGAATGATTTGAAAAAAAAATTATTATTTCTCCAAAAAAAAGTAATAATTTTTTTTAATAATTGATAATGAAGTAATGATTTTTAAATTGAGAATTAAGATAGAGAATATAGCTTTGAATTAAGAGTGAGAGAGAGAGAGAGAAAAACTGGATGGGAGTAATAAGTGAGAGAATAATAAATTTGAATTAAGAGAGAGAGAAAAACTGGATGGGAGTAATAGTTTTTCTTTTGTTAGAACTCTTTTTAAATTAAAAAATAAGTGAGGTGGATAGTTGAAGTATATGTGGCAAAAAGAGTGTTAGTTATGGAATTAAATTTGAAAGTGTGTTAGATTGAAAATATTTTTTTAGAAACTATGTTATTTTGGAAAAGCATTCAATAGTAAATAAAATTAGATAGAATGATCAATTTAGTGCATAATTTTAATGTGAATTGACGAAATTGCATCATTGAAATATGAGTGACAAAACTTTTGTTTTCATCAAAATGTGAAGAATATTTTATGTATTTTTCTTTTTAGAAATTGTACTGTAGACCGTTGCCTCAATTAAGAGGATTCAGCTTAATGTATTGTTCTTTTTTAAAATTGTGCTATGTTGGGTTGTCTTAGTTAACCACCTAATATTTTCTCCATAGTTAATAGGATTTAAAAAATGTGTTATGGACTATTTTCAGAAGCAAGAAGTGGGGAAATTACAATGGTTAAAGAAATATAATAATAGAGAACGAATATTCTTTAAGGAATTTGATAATTCTACTTATATATAAATTTTATCATTATTTATTTATTTATCTATTTATGGTTGATGTCAAATTATTGAGTGACCATAGAACTCAATATGAATGGAGTTATTAATTTGTATAAGGGACATTGTCCTGTAAAATAGGTATATATATGCGACTTGTGTGTTAGTTCAAAAATTAGCATATCAAATATCAAATATTAGCATATTAAATATAAAAAATTAGTATATCAAGTATCAAATATTAGAGTATTAAGCATAAAAAATTAGTATATCAAGTATAAAAAATTAGCTTATCAAGTATAATGAAATTCGCGTATTATGTCGCATATATAAATCGGTTTCACCGAAGTTTTTGTGATGAGGAAGCTAACCCGAGAAGCTTTGTGGATGATCCATTGCAAAGAGTTGGAGGACCTTTGACTCGTGCAAGGACTAAGCGAATGAAGACGGCTTTGTATTCATTGATCAAAGACATTTTTGAACGTGAAGTAGTTTGTGAAGTTCGTGACAAGGATTCTGAGTTCATTTCATGTTTGGGAGTATCACAAATGGAGTACAATGTTGTGTTCGATCATAATGGAGTTTTGAAGGCAAGAATGGATGGAAAAGATGGACAAGGAGCATGAAAGAGCTCCACGTCGCGACGTCCATGGAGTCCACATCGCGACGTGGAGAAACGTAAAAGAGGAGTTGGAGCAAATTGCCAACGTCGCGACGTGCGACCAATGACGTCGCGACGTGCACCGACGTCGCGACATCCAGGCCCTTCCACGTCGCGACGTAACTCTCTGGAAGTTTTCAGAGTTGGAAGAAAATTCACCAAAAATTCGACATTAAATCAAGAATGAACCCCACGTCGTGACGTGCGATCACCGACATCGCGACATACGGGAATGACGGGCTGTTTTGTTTAAATTTGTTAGCCGTTATTTTTCTTAGGGTTTTCCCACTATAAAAGGAAACTTTGTGTACGTTTTTGGGCAGACTTTTCAGACTGGGATAATTTGAATTTTGTGAGTTTTATATAAAACTTTCTTTGGTTCTTTGTGAAGAACATCAATTCCATTCCATCAAGTGTTTGATTGTGTGGGATTTTGGATAACGGGAGTTCCAAGAAACAAGAATTTTTGGGGTGTTCGTTGCTTAATTTGATAGGTATGTTTCTCATTCAATCATTGAATTTGGGGCTGCCTCCTTTGTTCTATTGCATTCTAATCATCTAATTGAATTCTTTCAATTATTTTTCCTCAATTGATCTTGGGTTTACGTTCTTAGAATTCATACGGGGTCTAGGATCGCATTAGTTTGGTATCAGAGCCTAATTGGGGATTTTTCCATCAAAGAATTGCATCTTTGATTGTCTTCTTGTGAAATTGATATTATTGTGTCATTGTTGATTCCATTGTTTGGTATTGTATTCTTCTTATCATTGTTGCAGAAAAAAAAAGTGAAGAAAATTCGTTAAAAAAAACTGCAGAAAAAAAAGTGCAGAAAACGGTAAAAAAAAAGAAAAAAGAAAAGAAAAGAAGGCCAATTTGAGTTTTGATTTTTAAGTTTCAGTTCATGAGTTCTCAAGATAACATCTCTTATTGTTTCCTTGATTGAAGTTATTGCATTTGTTGGATTTGGAAATTACTTGTCTTTCAATCATATCTCATTGTGCTGAAATTTGTTGTGATTCAAAGTCAACTTTTGTTTAATATCATTGTGAACCATTGTCTCATTGCTTTTCTTAAATTTTCTTTTGTGAGTCCTTATTGTTAGTATTGGGTAACATTTTGATTCTTGTTGCCTACTTTCATTCCATTGTTCAAGAGTTCTTGTACTCATTCTTGTTTCCCTAAAGTCTTTTATATTTCTTTACATATTCTTAATCAATTGAATTCTTGGTTGGATTGTGAGTGTTTGTTCAACTCAAAGAACTTGTAAAAGAAGTTAGAGAGTTTCAATCTTTTGAGTGAAACACGAGAGTGGGAGTAAACACTTAGGGAGTGGAAAGGATATCTATATTATTCCCAAAAATTCATCATGAGTGGGGAAGGAACTAGTGGATCTGCACTCAAAGGTACTAGTGAACCAACATTCAATATAGAAACTGTTTTTAAAGCTATTCAAGCACAGTTTGATAAAATCAATATTAGGCTTGATTTTCTAGAGTCTAGTGAACCAACAACTAGGGAGAGAGCGGGTAGGAATCCATTGTTTGAGAGGGAAGAACATGAGGAAGTTTCGAAGGAGGAATAAGAAAGGACATGGGGTCGAGGTAGGAATAATAGGAATGATAGGGATGATAGGAGAAAGGATAATCACATGGGGGCTATTAAAATGAAAATTCCAAAATTTCAAGGGAATAATGATCCTGAGGTTTACTTAGAGTGGGAAAAGAGGGTAGATCATGTTTTTGACTGTCATGACTATTCGGAGGAGAAAAAGGTGAAGTTAGCCGTAATGGAGTTTACCCATTATGCCTTAATTTGGTGGGACAAGTTAATATACAATAGAAGGAGGTATGGAATGAGGCCAGTTAGGACTTGGGTGGAGGTTAAGAGGATAACGAGAAAGAGGTACATTCCTACTCATTACCAAAGGGATATAGTGAGGAAATTGCAAACCTTGAACCAGGGTAATAAGAGTGTGGAGGAGTATTTTTAGGAGATGGAGGTATCTTTAATTCGGGCCAACATAGATGAGAACCCTGAGTTTACAATGGGTAGACTTGTGGCGGGATTGAATAGGGAGATAGCTGATGTGGTAGACTTGCAAGAATATAATAGCACGGAGGAATTGTTGCATAAGGCCTTGAAGGTTGAGAGAATTATTAAGGCTAAAGGGAAGAGTACTTGAAAGAGTACTTGGAAGGATAATAAGCCAGTGTCCAACACTAAATTTGGAAATGCAAAGGTTGACTCCAAACCTATGATAGAACGGAAATGGGAAGCCGGAAAGGAGAAGGTTGAGATGAAAACAAAATGTGAGGAGTAGAGACATAATGTGCTATAAGTGCCAGGGTGTAGGGCATATACAATCCGAATGTCATAATGGGGAGTATGAGAGTGAGCATTCCGATGACGAGGGAGATATACCATTGGGTGAGGAGAGTGATGGAGAGGAAGAGTTGCCAATGGGGGGAGAGGCTCTTGTCAATTTACGGGTTTTGAATACACAATCTAAGATAGAGGGAGAGTTAGTGCAAAGGGATAACATTTTTCACACTAGGTGTCATGTACAAGGAAAGGTGTGTAGCTTAATCATTGATAGTAGGAGTTGCACTAATATAGCTAGTACATTGTTGGTAGAGAAGTTGGGGTTGAGAACAGTTAAACATCTTAAACCCTATAAACTACAATGGTTGAGTACTAGTGGGGAGGCCAAGGTGAATAAGCAAGTCAAGATTGAGTTTGTGATAGGTAGATATAAGGATGAGGTGTTGTGTGATGTGGTGCCTATGCAAGCTGCCCATATACTTTTGGGGCGTCCGTGGCAGTTTGATAGAAGGGTAGTGTATGATGGGTACACCAATAGGTACACATTGGAGATGAACAGCCGCAAGCATACATTGGTGCCTTTGAAGCCTTGGGAGGCACAAGAAGATCAAATTCGAATTGTAAAAGATTTAGAAAGGAAAAAAAAAGCGAATCTAGTGAGAGTAAAAGCCGAGAGGAAAACATCAAAAGAGAAGAAGAAAAATCAGAAAAAGAGAAAAATAAATTGAGTGTTTTTGCAACAAAAAGAGAGGTGAAAGAAAAAATTGAGTGAGGGAGAGAGTGTGTTTATTTTGTTGTATAAAGATGTGTTTTTGCTTGATGCTAAGATGCTTGATCTTTTGCCTCGAGAAGTGGTGTTTCTATTGCAGGAGTACGAGGATGTTTTTCCCGAGGAGTTGCCTGCAGGACTTCCACCATTGCGGGGGATAGAGCACCAAATCTACTTCATTCCCGGTGCTTCTATACCAAACCGTCCAGCCTATCGAGCTAATCCGGAGGAGTCCAAGGAGATTCAAGCTCCAGTGGAGGAGTTGTTGCAAAAGGGGGCTGTGAGAGAGAGCCTTAGTCCATGTGCAGTGCCGATCATTTTGGTGCCCAAGAAGGACACGAGTTGGAGAATGTGTATGGACTGCCGAGCCGTCAAACAAATTACGGTAAAGTATCGTCACCCTATTCCTCGACTTGATGACATGTTGGATGAGTTGCATGGTGCATGCATATTTTCTAAGGTCGATTTGAAAAGTGGATATTTCCAAATTCGCATGAAAGAGGGAGATGAGTGGAAAACCGCTTTCAAAACAAAATTTGGTTTATATGAGTGGCTTGTCATGCCTTTTGGATTGACAAATGTGCCTAGTACATTCATGAGATTGATGAACCATGTTTTGAGACCTTTCATAGGAAATTTTGTCATTGTTTACTTTGATGATATACTAATTTATAGTAAGTCATTGGATGAACATGTGTTGCATTTAAGGGAGGTTTTTATCGTGTTAAGAGAAAATCAATTGTATGCCAATTTGAAGAAATGCTCTTTTTGTATGGATTCTATTGTTTTTTCTTGGTTTTGTTGTGAGTGCTTACGGCATTAAGGTAGATGAAGCAAAGGTTAAGGCAATCAAGGAGTGGCCTACACCAAAGAATGCTAGTGAGGTCCGGAGCTTTCATGGTTTGGCGGGATTTTATCGAAGGTTTGTTAAAAATTTTAGCACTATTGCCGCACCATTGAATGATCTTGTTAAAAAGCATGCTGTATTTAAATGGGAAAAAGTGCATAAAAGGCTTTTAACATGTTGAAGGACAAACTCACACAAGCAACTGTTTTAATGTTGCCTGATTTCAATAAAGTTTTTGAAGTTCAATGTGATGCCTCTGGGCTTGGGATTGGAGCTGTTTTGATGCAGGACTCGAAGCCGATAGCATATTTCAACGAGAAAATGCATGGGGCTGTCCTAAACTATCCAACGTATGACAAAGAGCTTTATGCTCTAGTGAGGGCGTTGCACACTTGGCAACATTATTTGTGGCCAAAGGAGTTCGTTATCCACTCCGATCATGAACAACTCAAGCATTTGAAGTCTCAAGGGAAGCTGCACCGAAGACATGCTAGGTGGATGGAATTCATTGAATCTTTTCCTTACGTCATCAAGCACAAGAAATGTAAGAAAAATGTAGTGGCAGATGCTTTGTCACGAAGGTATGTGCTTCTTACTTTCTTGCAGTCGAAGTTGTTGGGATTTGATTTACTTAAAGGGTTGTATGCGGGTGATAATGATTTTGGTGAAATCTTTGCTGAATGTTCACAAACTGCATGGAATGATTATTTTCAGCATAATGGATTTCTTTTTAAGAAAGGAAAATTGTGCGTGCCTAAGAGTTCTTATCGTGAATTGCTTATTAAGGAGGCATATTGTGGGGGTCTTATGGGGCATTTTGGTATCACAAAGACACTAGACATATTGCATGAACATTTTTATTGGCCTAAAATACGAAATGATGTTCAAAGTTTTTGTGGAAAATGTGTTTCATGTCGTCAAGCAAAGTCTAAGGTCATGCCTCACGGTTTTTATACCCCATTACCCGTTCCTAGTCATCCATGGGTCGACATATCGATGGATTTTGTGTTAGGGTTGCCTAGGACACAGTCGGGTCATGATAGCATCTTTGTGGTAGTCGATCGCTTTAGCAAAATAGCGCATTTTATAGACTGCAATAAGACTAATGATGCATCGCATATTGCTGAATTGTTCTTTCGTGAAATAGTTAGATTGCATGGTATTCCAAAGACTATAGTTAGTGATCGGGATGTCAAGCTTTTGAGTCATTTTTGGCGCACATTATGGTCTAGGTTAGGCACGAAGTTGTTGTTTTCCACAGCTGCACATCCACAAACGGATGGGCAAACTGAAGTTGTTAATCGAACACTAACAACCTTGCTTCGAGCTTTAATTCAGAAAAATTTGAAAAGTTGGGAAAAATGTTTGCCACATGTAGAATTTGCATAAAATAGGGCCATGCATTCTACTACATCTTATTCACCGTTTGAAGTAGTTTATGGGTTTAATCCACTAACGCCTTTAGATGTATAGCCTATTGCTACTAGTCATATTTTGGATTTAGATGATAAGCAGAAGGCGGATCACATGAAGGAAATGCATGCCAAGGTTTGAGCAAACATTGAGAGTCGAAATGAACAAGTTGCTAAGAGAGCAAGTCAGGGGAGAATCAAGGTTTCTTTTGAACAAGTTGCTAAAAAATTATCATATCAAGTATTCAAAATTAGCTTATAAAGTATCAATTATAAAATATTAGTGTATCAAGTATCAAAGATTATTATATCAAGTATCAAAAATTAGCATATCAAGTATCAAATATAAAAGATTAACGTATCAATTATAAAAAATTAGCATATAAAACATACAAAAATTAGCGTATTAAATATAAAAAAATTAGTATATCAAATATAATAAAATTCGCGTATTATGTCGCATATATAAATCGGTTTCACCGGAGTTTTTGTGATGATGAAGCTAACCCGAGAAGCTTTGTGGATGATCCATTGCAAGGAGTTGGAGGACCTTTGACTCGTGCAAGGACTAAGCGAATGAAGACGGCTTTGTATTCATTGATCAAAGACATTTTTGAGCGTGAAGTAGTTCGTGAAGTTCGTGACAAGGATTCTGAGTTCATTTCATGTTTGGGAGTATCACAAATGGAGTACAATGTTGTGTTAGATCATAATGGAGTTTTGAAGGCAAGAATGGATGGAAAAGATGGACAAGGAGCATGAAAGAGCTCCACGTCGCGACGTCTATGGAGTCCACATCGCGACGTGGAGAAACGTAAAAGAGGAGTTGGACCAAATTGCCAACGTCGCGACGTGCGACCAATGACGTCGCGACGTGCACCGACGTCGCGACGTCCAGGCCCTTCCACGTCGCAACGTAACTCTCTGAAAGTTTTCAGAGTTGGAAGAAAATTCACCAAAAATTCGACATTAAATCAAGAATGAACCCCACGTCGCGACGTGCGATCACCGACATCGCGACGTGCGGGAACGACGGGCTGTTTTGTTTAAATTTGTTAGCCGTTATTTTTCTTAGGGTTTTCCCACTATAAAAGGAAACTTTGTGTACGTTTTTGGGCAGACTTTTCAGACTGGGATAATTTGAATTTTGTGAGTTTTATATAAAACTTTCTTTGGTTCTTTGTGAAGAATATCAATTACATTCCATCAAGTGTTTGATTGTATGGGATTTTGGATAACGGGGGTTCCAAGAAACAAGTATTTTTGGGGTGTTCGTTGCTTAATTTGATAGGTAAGTTTCTCATTCAATCATTGAATTTGGGGCTGCCTCCTTTGTTCTATTGCATTCTAATCATCTAATTGAATTCTTTCAATTATTTTTCCTCAATTGATCTTAGGTTTACGTTCTTAGAATTCATACAGGTCTAGGATCGTATCATTTTGTGTTTGTATAAAAAATTTTGTCCTCTCTATTAATAATTAAAAAAACAATAAAATGAACTATTTTACCAAGAAGTTGAACAAAAGCAATAACAACACCTTCTTTAATCTATTACGAGGTAAGAAATTTCTTTAATCAAATTCAAATAATTGTGATCAACTAAACAATTGACCACGAACAAGTGAAAAAGAAACTCACGTTCAGATATCGACAAACAATCAATGTGCCTATTTCTTGAAGTGGAATTGGTTAAAAGAACTATTCATATTGCAACTGCTCCTAATGTTGGGAATTACTCTCACATATATTGTTGGAAAATAAACATGGGGCTGGAATGGCTTCGGAGGTTGGCATGAACCAACTATAAATTCATTTTGGTTTTACATCGAGGTGGTTTTAGTTTTCTTTTGCAAGTAACATTATGATGCTTTCTTTTTCTTTTTCATTATATAGTTTATTTTAATGTATAATGATATAATACTATGTTGAAATATGATTCATGTAAGTGACTCCACATAGTGAGATAAATGTTTCGTTGATATATATAGTTCAATTCAATAGAGGTAAATTGCCAAATCTCACCCATAAACTATAGTCAGTTTGTAATATAACCCTTAAACTTCTAATTTTGGCACTTTACCTCCTTAAACTATTATTTTTTGGCAGGTTAGATTAATTTAATAAATTTATGTAAAAATTAAATAAAAAGATATCAATAACATTTTTCTATTGTACCTCTAAAGCTTGAAATCACTAACAACTATTTTTAAAATATTCAGCAATCCTTTGTGTTATTTTCTTCGCTTTAGTTTTATCAAATATTCGTAAATGAAATCCTTACTAAGTTTTGTAGTTGATTTAGAGTTTGAATAATACAACAGTAATAAGTAAGTGATGTGAATGACTGATTTTTAGCATATTGCAAGGTATTTTAGAAAATAAAAAATAAATGTGTAAATTAGTCTAAATAATTTTTTTTCACAAAATTATTGTACTTTGTATAAAAAATAGTTTAAGGAGGTAAAGTGCGGCAATTGAAAATTTTAGAGATATTACAAACCAATTATAGTTGAAGGTGTTATTTTGAAATTTACCCTTTCAAAAGTCAAATTTTCTTCGGTAACAGATGGAAACATTTTTATATTTATTTTCCTCTACATGAAAAACACAGAAACTCTTGTGAAACAGATTCATATATGAGATGTGATATACAAATTTTGTTATACTTAATATGCTAATTTTTTTACAGTTGATACTCTAATATTATATTTGATACACTAATTTTGGTATTTGATATATTAAAGTGAAAATTGACACGTTAATGTCCTAATATTATATTTGATACGTTAATTTTTGTATACTTCATAAGCTAATATTTTGATACTTGAAACTTGATATGCTAATATTTTGATACTTGATGCTTGATGCACTAATCTTTAATATTTGATACGCTAATTTTTTATACTTGATACGCTAATATTTAATACTTGATACTTGGTACACTAATTATTTATATATACTTAATATGCTAATATTTTATAATTGATTTGCTAATTTTTGGATTAATATTTTAGACTAAAAACTAATATGTGATACACTAATTTTTGAATTGATACAAATCTCGTCAATTAACCCATTTCACGGAAAAATGCCCCTATGAAAAATGTCATGTTTGGGCTTTAAGCATATGCATAAACCTAGTCTATAATAGAATTTCAAAATTTTGAATGATCACTAGCAACTAAAATAAGCTTGGACATTTTCTTACCTAGTCTATAATAGAATTTCAAAATTTTGAATGATCACTAGCAACTAAAATAAGCTTGAACATTTTCTTACCTATGTGAATGGTACGTCATTAATTCACCAAAATTAAATATTTTCCTAAGCGACACTAAGTAGTATATGGAAGCGAGATTGTTCCCACATAGAACAGTGTTATCTTATCTTCATTAGTTAACTTGTATTAATGTCACAGAAGTTTAGATTTTTTATTAAAGAATCAAAACGAGAAAATAGACTGATAAAACCAATAAATAACAAAATAAAAAATTAATCAATTAAAGAAGATCCGGCAGGCAAGTAATTCCACACCAATCAATTATTCATCGTTCATTGACGCAAGGATAAATTAATACATATAAATCTGTCAGTTATAGGCTACCGAGAATCAGCTCTATTCATAGCCCAATTCCTCCTTAATTTGTCGATAATTGACAAGAATCAGCTTAATCAATTACTTCTCTAATCCTAACACAATCCGGATGGAATCAGCCAACACTAGATTTAATGTTAAGATAACATTAAGACATAGAGAAACTCGACTCTAATAAATTGCAATCAGTATCAGCATGTCACAATTTATTAACCTAATATTCTCATCTACCGAGACAGTAGCTTCGCCACTAATTAATCCTATTCACTAGATCCAGTGAAATAATAAGAGATTAATTGGATCTACCTAAATTAGTTAAAGTTTATTAGGCTTTAAAAAATTTATATAATTATTGTTATGCTTAGAGAACTTTCGGAACTAATACATACCAATTTAATATGAACACTTTGGTCTCACGATTACTGATCAATTAGTGCTTCCTTACCTTAATGCCAAAAAAGTAAACTACTCACTAAATATAATTAAAAACAACTAAATCAAAGTTATAAGAATATAAGAACAATTAATATAAAATATACTTGTCTGGAATTAACCCCCGCATAGGCATATGGCTGCTAACTCTCCAACAATTCACGAACTAAGAAAACTGACGAAGAAGAAAAAGGTAAAGGTGTAAAGGGGCGGTGTCTGACCTAGCTACCTTGATCTCCTTTTATAGGAAAAGATATCTAACTTCCTAAAGAAGTAATCCTATTAACTAAAAACTTCCTAAAACAACTTAAAGAAGTAAACCCTTTTTGTTTCCAAATATATATACCATATTTGGCTGAAACATTAGGCATGCAAACCCGTTTCCTAATCTAACTTTTCTTCCAAATTCGCAAAGAAAAGCTTTAATCTCCAAAGTCTTGGTTGTTTTAAAATTCCATAGAAAAGACATCTCTTTTCTTTCACAATCGCGCCTATGTACACCAAAACAACCAAAAAATCTTCCAAATCCATATTCTTTTCTTCTCACTGCTTCATTCTTCAATTATCCAAAACCTACAACAAATTAGTAATTAAGTACATATTCCATTTAATTTAAGCACCAAAAGACTATAAGATAATTCGTATATTTTGTGTCTATTAAATATCCCCACACTTGAATGATGCTTGTCCCTAAGCATTAAAATAAAACACTTATTCTAAACTTTTCACAAAATAGACATTACCCAAGCAAACTGAAACTTCATCCAATAATCACATACCAATCCATTGTAGTAAACTTATGCATAATAATTCCTCCAAATCAAAATAAAAATTCAGCAACTCTCCAGGATCACTCTAAAGCACTCAAAGATTTTCAATTTAGGTTCATCCACTCAAGCAAATCGCACATAGAAGTGTTACCATGAAATTGCAAATTTGTCAAAAGCTCACCACAAAATTCAAAATCAAACATGAATAAAAAGGTCTTTACTTTGGTTGTAATGGGGTTAGGGTAAATAAGGCATGTTAAACACGAGGAATAGAAAGGCTAAAACATAAAATCAAGGTGCGATGTAATTATTATTTCATTTCCCAACACTTGTTTTTCATGAAGTCTCACAATTTACTTTGCAAAACTGATCATAGTTATTCCAGCACAAAAACATTTTGTTCTCTTTCCTTTTGTGCTTGATCACACATTTTTCTTTTTTCCATATCTCTTTTTTTTTCTTCTTTTTTTTCTTGCTGCTGTTCCTTTTTTTAAATTTTTTTTCTGCCATAGTTGGGACAAATATCACATACAGACAGAATATTGGTTTTTCTTTTAAACTACCCTTGATGTTGTTTTGGTAGATAGTGGATACTGGCATTCTGAACGCAAAAAATAAGTTAGAATAACTTCTTTCATGGAGACTTACAAATAGATTTCTTCTTAAAACAAGGGAATTAGCACAGTTACTTAACTACATACACCTTGGGAGGCCAAAAGAAAGCTAAAATGGGTCTTAGGTGAATTTAACAATGGTTAAACACCAAGAACTGTTAAGCTCAACTGGGTTAACTAGGGGTAAATGTCAAGACAGGGTTGAAAAACTAAAGTCAAAATTGGCTATTCCTAAATGCCATAATCATGTTCATATTCAATTTCGACATTATGGCCAACTATGCACAACAAAGCAAATTCGGTAATACAACCATGTACAATTATCACTCTAAAAGAAAATTCAATTAAGCACCAACAAAGTAGTTATTGCGTGCTTAGGCTCAAAAGCTCACTTTAAATAGGTATCAAACTCAATTTCTGCATTCGTCATACTTGGAATCATACAAGATCATAAATAAATCTACACAATGGACTAACAAATTCCATTTCCCAATTCAATTTACCTAGGCAATGTCTCATAAGTGAAGTAGTTTAGATACACAAAAATACATTTAATTGACAAAACCACTGAAAATAAAAATCTTTTTGGCTTTTTACTTTTAATTTTTTTAAAGTACCTAAAACAGTTGCAACTATACCCTCCCCACACTTAAAGATTTGCATGTCCTCAAACAAGAGAAGAAAAACACGTAATAGAAAGACACACTAAAGAAAAGGAAGAAAAATAAACACATAAAAGGGAAAATGGGACAAGCATGAGTCAAGAAGGAAGATTTGGTGGTGCAAACGGTTATGTAGGAGTTAAAGAATGGAAGTGTTCGAATTCTCGAAACGGATAACCAACTCTCTATATCCACAAGTGCACCTAATACCTGGAACAAAGCAATTTTATTAAAACAAAATAAAACCTAAGGAGTAAAGTAAAGAAAATAGTTACGTAAAAATTGGGTTACCTTCCAACAAGTGCCCTTGTTTTATGTCCTAGACTAGACATTCTTCAATGAATATGTAGGTTGGTAGATAAAGCTGCAAGTCCTCCTCCACTGCAATCTTCTCAGATTCATAGAAGGGTTTGAGTCTTTGCCTATTGACCTTAAAAAACTTTACCAAATTTAAGACCTTGTATTTCAATCGTCCCATTCGGGCAAATAGCAATGACTAGAAATGGCCCAATCCATTTGGACTTTAGTTTTCCACCCATAAGATACAACTTAGGCTAAAATAGCAAAACCTTCTGACCTATCTGAAAAGCTTCCGTCCTATGAAGACGATTATAGAGCATCTTTGTCCTATTTTTATACCAAGTAGCGTTTTCATATGCCTCTAAACGAATTTCTTCCAATTCTTTCAATTGAAGTTGTTTATCTTCCCCACACTTATTCTCATTCATGTTCATCTATTTGATAGCCCAATAGGCCTTGTGCTCAATTTGAACTGAAAGATGGCAAAGCCTTCCTAAAACAAGTCGATAGGGAGACATGCTTATTGGAGTCTTAAATACAGTTTTATAAGCCCATAGAGCATCATCAAGTCAAAGACTCCAAACCTTACGAGAAGTATTCACTATTTTTTCAAGAATTTGTTTGACCTATCGATTTGAAACCTCAGCTTGGCCATTGGATTGTGGATGGTAGGGAGTGGACAAACGATGGTGAAAACAATACTTTTTCATAAGAGCTTCAATGATAATCTCCATATCAACTAAATATAGTTGATTTAAAGAACCCTGCAACTACTTTGGAATCATTAGTTTGGATGGCTTTAGCTTCCACCCACTTCGAGACATAATTAACAGTTAAAAGGATATATAAATTACCATACAAACTAGGAAAAGGTCCCATAAAATCTATACCCCACACATAAAAAATTTCACAAACAATAATAGGCATTTGAAGCATTTTATCATGGTTAGTTATGTTACCCAATTGTTGATAACGTGGATAAATTTTGCAAAAGAAATAAGCATCACAAAACAAAGATTTCCAAAAGAATCCATTGTCTAGCACTTTCCTAGCTGTTCGTTTAGGACCAAAGTGACCACCATACACAAATGAATGATAGTGACGCAAAATATCATCTTTCTCAGTTTCAGGAATGCATATTCTAATTATTTGATCTGCTCCTATATTCCACAAATAGGAATCATACCATAGATAATACTTAGAATCACTTTGAATATTTAATCTTTGTGCATGTATGAGTTCACTAGGTAGTTCTTTACTGACCATGTAATTAACTAAACCAGCAAACCAAGATACCTTACCTGGCTTACCTGTCAAAGCATATAGATCTTTATCAGGAAACGTCTCCCGTATAGGCATAAGGTCACCATCCTAGATTAAACGACTTAGGTCATTAGCTATATGATTTTAAGCGCCTTTCTTATCTTTGATCTCCCAATCAAATTCGTGTAACAGACAAATCTAACGAATTAGATATGGTTTAGATTCCTTCTTGTTAAAGAGATATTTCAAGGCATCATGGTCAGTATAAACAATAATTTTAGAGCCCAACAAATAAGATTTGAATTTCTCAAATGCAAAGACAATGGCTAAAAGCTCATTTTCGGTAGTTGTGTAGTTGCATTGAGCATTGTTTAGCGTCTTAGAAGCATAGAAAATCATGTGGCTCTCTTTCCCAAGTTTTTTGCCAAGTATAGAACCCACGACATAGTCACTAGCATCGCACATCAGTTCAAAAGGAAGATCCCACCGAGGTGGTTAAACTATGGGTGCTGAAATCAGTTTGTTCTTAAGCAAGTCAAAAGTTGCTTTGCATTCTGTCGTAAGTGCAAACAGGACCTCTTGCTATAACAGCCTTGTCTAAAGTTGTGCGATTTTCGCAAGGCCATGAATAAATCTTTGATTGAATCATGCATGACCTAAAAAAGCACAAACTTCACGCACATTAGTGGGATAAGGTAATTGAGAAATCAACTCTATTTTTGCTTTATCCACTTGGATTCCTCTTTTAGAAATAATATGGCCTAGTATAATGCCTAACCATGATGTGGCACTTCTCATAATTTAATACCAAGTTCTTTGCAATGCATCAAAGCAAAACTTTATCAAAGTTATCAAGACAATTATCAAATGAATTACCATAGACAGTAAAGTCATCCACAAAAATCTCAATACAATGTTCAATTAATTCAGAGAAAATACTCATCATGCAATGTTGAAAAGTTCCTGGAGCATTGCATAAACCAAAGGGCATACGTCTATAAACAAAAGTTCTAGATGGACATGTAAAAATGGTTTTCTCTTGATCTTCTTTAGCCAAAAAAATTGAAAATAACCACTGTACCCATCAAGGAACAAAAAAACATTTTTTCAGCTAATCTTTCCAACATTTGATCAATAAAAGGCAATGGAAAATGATCTTTCCTAGTGGCTGCATTTAATTTACAAAAATCAATACACATACGCCAACCTGTTTAGAGATAGATAGGTACGAGCTCATTCTTTTCAGTTTTTACCACTTAAAATCCTTATTTCTTTGGAACAACATGTACAGGACTTACCCACTTGCCATTCGAGAAGAGAAAATAATACCTAGTTTGAGCAACTTGAGAATCTCCTTGAGGGCTACTTCCTTCATATTCAGATTGAGCTTTCTTTTGTAGTCGCACACGGGTTTGGCATCTGATTTAAGCAAGATTTTATGCATACAAACTGTAGGACTTTTACCTTTTATATCAGCAAGGTCCATCTAATAGATTCCTTGTGTTCTCTAAGAACTCGGATCAATTCTCCTCTTGGATTTGTTTAAGATGCTTGCTGATTATCATAGGCAGCTTCTCTCCAACACCTAAATAAACATATTTAAGATGATCAAGTAATTGTTTAAGTTCAAGAACATGAGCCTTCAAAATTGATAGTAAAAGCTTATCAAGCGGGGTCCTTTCTGGGTAAACAATGTGTCTCTGTTTTGGCTGAATATTTCTCTAGTGAATGTAGTGACATAATGGCATCTTGCACTTGGCAATTCACTAGATTTTGAGCCTCAATATCAATCATGCTTCTTGATGCGAATCTGGAGTTTTTGACGTGGACGATACCCTATGTCGCGACGTGAAGGCCTTGCACGTCGCGCGACGTAGTGACCCTCTCACGTCGCGACATGGCTCTCTAAAATAAATTAATTTTTTAATAAAAAGCACGACGTCATGACGTACATGGTCGCAGGTTGCGATGTTCAGAAATCGGCATTTTTTATTTAGGATTTTATTCTCCACATCACAACATCAGGATGCTTGCACGTCGTGACGTCCATGAAAGGTGATATGTTTTTTTTGTTAGTTATTTATGATTTTAGTTTTTCCCATCTAGGGTATTTGGTGAAAACCTATATAAAGGCTTCTTATTAAGTTGTAATAGGTAGAGATCGTTTAAGAGATATTTTAATAAGATTTCAGTGATTAAATTCTCAAGAGTGAATTTGTATTCCTGCAAAGGGTTTGTTTATTTGCAACTACTGAGAACTGTTAGCTTGCGCGAAGCAGACTAATTTGTTGGTTTCTTTAATTTCTAACTCACAGATTGTTGGGTTGTTCTACCATCATCGATTTTATTCGAAGGTCATGCAATTTCTTCAAGTTGGGGTTTAGAGCGAATCGATTCGAGTTTCGTATCAAGTGGTATCAAAGCTAACAGTCTTCAAACAAAATTAGGTTTTCAATTCTTCCTTTCAAAATTGAATTCAAGTTGTTTGATAATCATAAGCTTAACATAGATCTTGATTTGTATTGAGTATCAACGACTATATTTTATATGGTGTGGTTGTTAGTCTGAGATTTATTCACTAGTGCATTGGATTCATTATATCGTTATTGTTGTTGGTTGGTTGGTTTGTTGGAATTTCTGGATTTGATAATATGAGCAAACAAAGTGAAGCTAGCATTAATCAGAATATTGAGGTTCAATTGGCTGGTATGTTAGAGTAGATCACCAAATTGTCCGTTGATAATTAGCGGTTGCAATAGCATGTGGATCAATTAAGTTTACCAGATCCTAAACATGTGCGAAAACCTTTTTTGGATGATATAAATGAAGTGGGTTTTGAGTATGATGAGAGTTTTCGATGTTGGACACCAAAAATTGCTACTACTAAAAAGGCGGGAAAGATGAGGGTGCCATCATTTATGGGCAACGAGGATCCAAAGGAATTTCTGCAATGGGTTCGAAAGGCTAACCACATTTTTTACTTCTATCAATATTTCGAGGATATGCAAATCTGTCTCGCGGTTATAGAGTTTTCAGGGTATGCTAGCGCATGGTGGGATGATCTACGTGCTCATTGAGAGAGGTTGGAAGAGAGGCCAATTCGGACTTGGGAGGATGTTAAGTTCGTTATGTGCAAGAGGTTTATTCCAGTCCACTACTGCAGGGACCAGTGGTTGAAGTTGCAAAATATAATTCAAGGGGATCGAAACGTTGATGAGTATTATAAGGATATGCAGATGGTAATGAGTCGAGCAAAACTTCATAAAGATAAGGATACAACTATTGCCAGATTAATTAGTGGTTTGAACCGCGAAATTGCTAAGGTTGTTATCCTTTATTATTATTTTAAACTTGATGATTTGGTCCGTAAGGCTACAAAAGTGGAGAAGTAGTTAATGCTTGGGAGGATATCGAGATCTAGTTCTACTTCATTGTGGAAGACAGTTATAGCAGATTCACCGCCAGTTAACAACCCTAAGGTTGAGGTGCAAGATAAAGAGGAAGCTTCGTGGAAGTCAAGTGCCAAAATGCCTGCTAGACCTCATCAGTGTTATAGATGTCAGGGGTTTAGACATGTTGCAGTTCAATGTCCTAACAAAAGTGCATTCGTTGTCCGTCCAAATAGAGTTGTGGTGAAAAAAAAGGATTTCGACCCCGTTATGCCCGCTCTTGAAGAGGCCAAGGAAGTTTTCTGTGAGCCAGAAATAGGCAAACTCTTAGTGCTTTGACAAGTTTTATCATCACATTTGATGTTCGAGACTAAAGATTACAAGCGTACGTAACGTTTCCATACCCGAGGTGTACTTAATGATAAGACTTGCAATGTGATAATGGATAGTGGGAGTTGTACTAATATTGTAAGTTCCCTATTAGTAAATAAGCTGCAACTACTTGTGGATGATCACCCTTTTCCCTATAACTTACACTGGATGCAATAAGAGTCTTCGACAAAAAGTGACTAAACAAGCTCTGGATTCATTGTCGATTGGAGGTTATCGGGATGAGATATTATGTGATGTGGTTCCAATGACAGTTGGTCATGTCTTTCTAGGAAGGCCATGGATGTATGATAGTGGAGTGAAACATTTTGGGCGGGACAATGTGTACTCTTTCAAATAGGATGGCCGTAAAATGGTATTAACGTCTCTTTATCTGTCGGAGGTGAACAAGGATCAATGTAAGATTACCCAGGATATGCAGTCCGTCGAGGAAACTGGAGCAGGCCATAAGGAGATTATTGTCAAACATGCATTGTAATAGGTAGAGTATTTGGTGAAAGCCTATATAAAGGCTTTTTATTCCGTTGTAATAGGTAGAGAATGTTTTAAGAGATATTTTAATAAGATTTTAGTGATTGAATTCTTACGAGTGAATTTGTATTCCTGCAAAGGGTTTGCTTATTTGCGACTACTGATAACTGTTAGTTTGCACGAAGCGAACTAATTTGTTGGTTTCTTTAATTTTCAACTCACAGATTATTCGGTCGTTCTACCATCATCGATTTTATTTGAAGGTCCTGCAATTTCTTTTGTTACATACAAGCTAGGGTTTGGAGCAAGTCAATCTGGGTTTCGTATCACTTCTTATTAGAGCAACCTCCAACTTAACCTGCAAAAATTCAATCTAAAGATGCTCTTGGACTAAGGAATCAAGCACATCAATTGAATGAACATTTTCTATATCAATGGAATAACTCATGGCCTTAAAATGTTGAAAGTAATAAACTCCCCATTGAATTCATATGTATGTGTTCGTTTGTCTACATCAATTTTAGTTTTTGCAGTTTTCATGAATTGTCTACCCAACAATTATATTGCAGAGTTTTGTTCATGAAAATTTCCCATGTCTAACTGTGAAACCTAGGGTTTTAATCTTACTTATTTTGATGATTAACAAACAATTATATTTATGCTAATGGTTCTAAAAGTGTCTCAATGTATTAGATATTCAAAGAAGTCAAGCATGGAGATCAATCAAAGGAAGAGTACATGTGGAAATGCAAAGGAAATACAAGATTGGTAAACTAGGTCAAAATCCCAATCCTAAACCCTAATTGTTAAATAACTCAAGAAAATGAATTACTTGTTTAAGGCTCAAGTAAAAATGTTTTCTAAATATAGGTAGTACTCAAATGAACTTCAAAATGTTTTAAAAGCACTTGCACAAAGACACACATTGTTACAAAAGTGATTTGAACAACGAAAATTGAAAAAGGAATGAAAAATCAAAGTTTCGGACGCCTGTGCTTAGTTTCGGACGGCCGAAACTACCGTCCGAAACTGTCCAGAGAATTTGGTATTTGGAGTCAGAAATGGAAGCTGCAGAGGAGAGTTTCGGACGTCCGAAACTGAGTTTCGGACGGCCGAAACCTAGTTTCGGACGGCTCATCCGTCCGAAACTAGCGTCCGAAACTCTCAACGGCTAGTTTTTTTAAAATTCAACATAGACGTTTTTTTGTCATTTTCTCTAGGGTATATATACTACCCAATGCATAAACGTTGATACACTTCTTCCATTGAATCTTTGAGCTTCCTATCTTGAAAAATATCATTACAACTCTTGCTCTTCATCTTTATTTCATCAAGCTACAAAAGATTGATTTTATTGAGCCTTATTTGAGTATATATCATATTCTTGAGTTATATAGGTTTGAGTTGTAATTTTATTGATTGAATCATCTTGTGAGCTAATCAGCATCATATCTACCCAATTTGAGGGATTGTACTTCATCTTCAAACATCCTTTAAGTGTGATTGTAAGAGGTTTCTCAAGAGAGAGTAAAAAACCTTGTACACAAAGCTTGGAATTGCTAGTGTAAAGGTTGAGCCTTGGTTGAAATCCTAAGTTAGGAAACTTGGGTTGTAAAAGTGGTTCTTTTGATCTTTCAAAAGAAAAAAGATCAGTTTATAGTGAAAGGTTTGAAATCCTAAGTTGGGAAACTTAGGTAGTGGATGTAGAGTGCTCCAAGGGGGAGACTTGAACCACTATAAATCATTTGTGTTCTTGATTCTCATTGATTTAATTTCTGCACTTATTTTGATTCATTTATGCTTTGATTATTTGAGAATTGAAAGTATTGTGATTGTTGGTCATCATCTTGATATATCAATACTTTACATTTGTGGCGATTCATATTACTTAATCATTGTTATTGAATTTGAGTTGATTAGTTTAAATAATTTTTTAGAAACCTAATTCACCCCCCCCTCTTAGGTTGCCTTATAGCTTACAATTGGTATCAGAGCTTGGTCTCTATTTGCTTAGGCTTAACCACCTTAGAGTAAAGATTATGGCAACCAACAATGCTATGTTTATGGAGGGACAATCTATCTCTAGGCCACCAATGTTTAATGGAAACAATTATAGTAGTTGGAGAGATAGGATGGAAATCTATCTAAAATCCATTGATATTGAGATGTGGTATATTGTTGAGGAAGGACCTTATAAAGCTGAGATAACCATAGGGAGTGAAACTAGAGAAAAGAAAAGAAGTGAACTCACTGAAACCGATAGGAAAAACCTCACCCTAAATGCTAAAGCCACAAATGCTTTGTATAACTCTCTAGATGTTAATGAGTCAAGTAGAGTTAAAGGTTGTAAAAATGCACATGACATTTGGAAGAAACTTAGGGAGATTCATGAAGGAACCGAAGATGTTAAAGAAGAAAAGAAATCATTGCTTGTGACACAATATGAAAGCTTTAAAATGGAAGCAAATGAATCAATTGATAAAATGATTTGTAGATTCAATAGCATAATTAAGGACTTGGAGAACCTTGGTAAAATTTATCCCTTAGGTGAACAAAATAGAAAGATATTGAATTCTTTACCTAAGGAATGGGAGTCAAAAGCTATAGCTATTGAGGAAGCTAAAAATTTGAGAGAACTACCTATTGATCAACTAATTAGTTCTCTTATGTCACATGAGTTGAAGATAAAATCTAAAACTCAAAAAGAAGAAGACACCAAAGCTAAAAAGAACATAACACTTAAAGTGTCAAAGAATGAAAATGAAAATGAGGAAGATGAGGAAGATATAAATGAACATGATGATGATGACATTGTATTTCTTACTAGAAAATTATCTAGGATGATACAAAGTAGGAAAAACAGGTTTAACAAAGGAAGGAATTTTAGGAACAAAGATTGGATGAAAGAAAAGGGAGAAACTTCAAAAGTGAATAAATGTTTTGAATGTAATCAACCTGGACATTTTGTTGCAGATTGTCCAAGAAGAAAGAAGGAGTTCAAACAAGACAAGAAAGGAAAAGGAAGAAGCTTCAAGGTCACTTGGGATGATGACCAATCCGAAGAAGAAACCGAAGGAGAAGAAGAAGGGGTTGCTAACATGTGTTTCATGGGATTTGAAGACCATGAGGTAAGTCTTTCTTCTAGTGATAATGATGATGATTACTATGAACAAGATGAACTTGAATTATATATGACTAAGCTAGTGGATGAGCTAAAGAAAGCAAAAATTCAAAACAAAAAGCTAAAGGCTAAAGTGGAAGAAGTTACAATTAGCAATGAAGAGTTAATCATTAAGCATGATTGTTTAGAAAAAGAAAATAGTGCATTAAAAACTGAGAATGAAAACTTGAAAATAGAAAGTAGCAAGGTTAAGGAAGAGGTTAAAAAGTATGATGAAGTTAAAAAGAACACATAGGATTAAAGAAGAGAATTGAAGACCTTAGTGAATGTCTAGCAAAATTCACACAAGGCAAGAACAACTTAGAAATCCTTTTAGGAAATCAAAGAATGGGAAGTAGTAAATTTGGATTAGGATACTCACATGAAATAGGTCAAAGTTCAAAATCCAAATCGGCAAAAATCACTCATATTTCATATACTCAAAAGGAGTAAGTAAATCTAATGATAGAACTCATCATTCACATATAATGCCTAACCATAATCATAGACATAAAATGCATAATACACAAAATCATAAATATGATCATAACATGCATCATTTTGAACCTAGGTTTGGCTATACTAGATCATATCCCTATCATAAAAATTCACATTCCTTCAAATATCTTGTAATTTGTGATTATTGTTGTAAGAAGGGACATACCTCTAGGAAATGCTATGCAAGAATGGAAGTTGAAAATGGATCAAAAATTTGGATAAAAAGAAGTATCAATGTTGCTAGACCGTAAGTAACTTAAGTCATACATTGATTCTTGAATGTAGGTGTGTTTAAAAAATACAATTTTGGACACAAAATGGTTCCTTGATAGTGGATGCTCAAGACACATGACCGGTAATCCTTTATTGCTTAGTAACTTGGAAACAAGAAATAAAGGACATGTGACTTTTGGAAATGATAAGAAAGGAAAAATAATTGGCGTTGGAAATGTAGCAAATAATAATATCAATGTGATTGAAAATGTGCTTTTGATTGATGATTTGAAATTCAATTTGATTAGTATAAGTCAAATATGTGATAGAAATCTTGATGTGTTGTTTAAACGTGAAAAATGTGTTGTTATTGATCCAATAGATAGCAAAGTAGTTCTTACCGGATCTAGACATAATAATGTGTATATTCTTAATTTATGTGATTTGGAACAAGATATGCAATGTCTTAGTGTGGTGCATGATACAACTTGGTTGTGGCATAGGAGATTAGCTCATGTAGGAATAGATCACATAAACAATCTAGTTGCTAAAGAATTGGTTAGAGGCCTACCTAAACAAAAATATGAAAAAGATAAAATATGTGATTCATGTCAATTTGGAAAACAAACTAAAAGCTCATTTAAACCTAAGAACATGGTGACAACTTCAAAACCCTTAGAATTAATACATATGGATTTGTTTGGACCTTCACAAACCACAAGTTTAGGTGGAAAAAGATATGCCTTTGTAATTGTAGATGACTATTCTAGGTACACTTGGGTAATATTTTTGGCACATAAAAGTGATACCTTTAATGAATATGTCAAATTATTTAAAAAGGTTCAAAATGAGTTAAGTCTAAATGTAGTAAAGATTAGAAGTGACAATGGAACCGAATTTGTAAATGAAAACTTTTTAAATCATTGTGATGAAAATGGAATTACACATAATTTTTCAGTAGTTAAATCACCTCAACAAAATGGTGTAGTTGAAAGAAAGAATAGAACACTTCAAGAAATGGCTAGAACTATGCTTTGTGAAAATAATTTGCCAAAATATTTTTGGGCCGAAGCGGTTAATACCGCATGTTATGTTATGAATCGTGCATTAATTAGACCATTGTTAAAGAAAACTCCATATGAATTAATATATAATAAAACTCCAAATGTAGGATATTTTAGAGTGTTTGGTTGTAAATGTTTTATATTGAATGTAAAAGACACTCTAGAAAAATTTGATAAAAAATCGGATGAAGGAGTATTCTTAGGTTATTCGGAAATTAGGAAAGCTTATAGAGTATATAACAAAAGAACTTTGATGATAGAAGAAGCAATTCATGTAAATTTTGATGAAGGCAATGCTAGTAAAAATCATGATGAAAGTGATGATGAAATAGGAATAGAAGATAACTCATCAAATGATCAAGATAAAATGATATAGAAAACAATCCACCTCAACAAATAGATCATTCCTCTAATGAAGACACACAAAATGAAGATGAAAATCCACATAGGGAAGATGGACCTAGAACATGGAAATTTATTCGTAATCATCCTCAAGACTTGATTTTAGGAAATCCAACTAGAGGAGTAAAAACTAGGTCATCACTACACCTAGATAATAATTTAGTATTTCTCTCTCAAATCGAGCCTAAAAAATAAACGAAGCCTTAAAGGATGATAATTGGATTGTAGCTATGCAAGAAGAATTAAATCAATTTGAGAGAAGTAAAGTGTGGAACTTAGTAGAAGGCCTAAAGATACTTCAATTATAGGAACTAAATGGATCTTTAGAAAAACTAAATAAATGAGTTGGAAACATAGTAAGAAACAAAGCTAGATTAGTGGCTCAAGGGTATAGGCAAGAAGAAGGTATAGACTATGATGAAACATTTGCTCCCGTAGCAAGACTTGAGTCTATCCGCATGTTACTTGCTTATGCTTGTTTTAAGGGATTTAAACTTTTTCAAATGGATGTTAAAAGTGCCTTTTTAAATGGATTTATTCAAGAAGAAGTTTATGTAGAACAACCTCCCGGATTTGAAAATAGTAAATTCCCTAATCATGTATATAAATTGGTTAAAGCATTATATGGACTAAAACAAGCTCCTAGAGCTTGGTATGAAAGACTTAGTGGATTTTTGGTAGAAAAGAAATTTCATAAAGGCATAATTGATACTACATTGTTTACTAAATATTGTGATAATGATTTGTTGATTGTACAAATATATGTTGATGATATAATCTTTGGTGCAACTAATGAGTCTTTATGTGAAGAATTCTCAATTTAATGAAAAATGAATTTGAAATGAGCATGATGGGAGAATTGACATTCTTTCTAGGATTACAAATTAAACAACTAGATGGAATTTTTATAAGTCAAGAAAAATATACAAAGGAGTTACTTAAAAAATATGGTATGGATGGATTTCAAAACCAAATGGAACACCTATAAGCACTTCAACTAAACTAGATAAAGATGAAACGGTGTAAAAGTTGATGAAACACAATATAGAGGAATGATTGGTAGTTTGCTTTATTTAACGGCTAGTAGGCCGGATATTATGTATGCTGTGTGCTTATGTGCTAGATTTCAATCATGTGCTAAACAATCACACTTATTGGCTGTGAAAAGAATATTTAGATACTTAAAAGGAACTATAGAACATGGTTTGTGGTATCCTAGAACAAACACTTTTGATTTGGTAGGATTCACCGATGCCGACTTTGCCGGATGTAGAGTTGATAGAAAAAGCACAAGTGGAACATGCCAATTCCTTGGAAAATCCCTTGTATCTTGGTCTAGTAGAAAACAAGCTTCCGTATCCTTATCTACGGCGGAAGCCGAATACATAGCCGCCGGAAGTTGTTGTTCACAAATTCTTTGGATGAAACACACTCTTCTTGATTTTGGTTTAGATTTTGGTTGTGTATCTATTAAATGTGATAACACAAGTGCCATAAATCTTACTAAGAATCCTATCCAACATTCTAGATCCAAGCACATTGACATTAAACATCACTTCATTCGTGATCTTGTTCAAAATAAAGACATTCATATAGAATATTTCCTACTAAAGAACAATTGGCGGATATCTTCACAAAACCACTTCCCGAGGATCAATTTTCTTTATTAAGGAATCAAATTGGTGTAATTCAAAAACATTGATTAATAAATATATAAAAAAAAAAAAAAAAAAAAAAAATTCTCTGCCGAGTTTCGGACGGCAGTTTCGGACGCCTTTCAGAGGTTCGGACGTCCGAAACTATGTCTCAAATTTGCCAATTCGCTGTTGAGTTTCGGACGCCAAGTTTCGGACGCCGCATAGAGTTTCGGCCGTCCGAAACTTCGAATCAGGGTTAAAATCCCAGATTTCTCACGCGATTTTTTCATTGTTCTTCAAAGCTTTTCAAACATTTTTCACCCCTCCAATTTCAAAAAATTAAATTCTACCCGTTTAATTCTCAAATTAGCTCATTAGAATCCTTCCTTGGCATCTATAGAACACTCTCACCGATTACAAACTCAAAATCTAACATCAAAATTTGCCTTTTGATGCATAGCCCTAGAAATTGGGTGAAAACTCAATTTTGAGTATTCTTGAGTTATATATTCAAAATTCACTCCACTCTCAACACCCAACGTACGTGATCATCATGAGCACCTCACGAAGACGCAAGAGAACTAAGGAATCGGCACCTCCACACGTACAACATGGCTCATTAGGTGACTCTCAACCTCCTCTTCCCTTATTTGTCAATGCAGAGTGTGCTTCTAGGTACAATAACTACATTACTTCTTCTTCAAGAAGATTATTGTTCCTAGAATTGTGAGAAAAGATGATTTCATAGAAGCATTAGACATATTGGAATTATTTGAGTATCAAGATTGGAATGAAATTATCTATGCAAATGAGCCAATTCCCACATTGTTAATCTATGAATTTTTTGGTAACCTTCATTATCCTATTGGAAAGAAATCTCGTGATGATATACTGTGTACAAGGGTTCATTCCAAGGATATCACTTTGACTCCTGAGACACTTAACATTATTTTTAAGTGCTCTCATCCATATCGTAAAGCCAAAGATGGCAAACAGGTTATGAAATATTTTACACTTCATAAATGGTCGGATGCTTCACATGGTTTTAACCTTAGGGATCTTGTGGCAATTGCCTTTAACGGTGAAATGTTTAGCAAAGCTAGTGAGGCACCTATTAAGAACTTGAGCCCTAAGAATCGTATATTGTTTCACATCATCACCAAAACCATTCTCCCTCATGGCCATAAACCGACCCCAACACCATGAACCTCTACCTTCTCTATACTATGCTTAGACAAGTCCCCGTTAACTTTGGGTATTTGATGCTTAAATATCTTGAGGTCAATATTAAGGATCAACGCCGTAGTTTACCCTATGGCATGCTTATCACTAAGATTCTTAGGCATAATGGCATTTCCTTTGAGAATACCATTATGTACCCGATATCATCTCATAATTTCTATGATTTACGTTCTCTTAAGTCGATGGGTATATATGTGGTCAATGGTGAGTGGACTTTTGAGAAACCGATTGGAGAATTTCATGATGATAATTATATGTGGGAAGATGAGGATGAGGAGGATGAAGCTCATGAGGACATTGCACAAGAACAAGCCATCCCCACGCCTCCTAGAGCTACTCCCGTGGATGATGACTTCAAGACTATAATCCAAGGGTACTTTGATTCCTTAGTCGATCGAATTGATAGTGGATTCGCTGGTTTACAATCCAATATGGATGCTATGAGGGGTCAACTTGATGAGTTAACCATTAGGGTTGATGGCTTGAGTGATGAAATTCATTATGGCCATGAGGTGTTAATGACGGATGAGCAACGAGAAGCATTGGCTCAAGCTCGCCTCAAAGGGAAGGCACCGGCTCGTGATTGAAGCTCTCATGTAATAGACTAGGTCTATTTACGGTTCTTGGAATATTTCTCTATTTATGTCTTAATGTTTTTTTTTTTATGTCTTTGACATTTTTAGGTTTTGATGTTGATTTTATAAGGATGTTAAGTTCATCCTTATTAATGGTAAAGTTAGACTATCTGTGAAGTTCTTTGCTCTTGTGGTTCATGGTTGTTTCATACTTTTGATAATTTTTGCCATTAAGATGTTGATTATTGTTGTTAGGACTTAGTGCTTGTCTCTGGTTATATGTTGGATAAATAGTTTTTGAAGTAAATTTGGATATCATTACCTCTTGTTACTAACTGTTTATATGATATTTGAAATATTGAGAAGTTTTGTTGGAAATGGTATCTTGTGCATTTTTTTGTATCTTGTTGAGATTGTTGACAGGTGGAAACTATCAAAATACAAAGGAAACTCTGTCAAAATTTTTATAAAATATTGCACTTAACCATTTTTTTGTGTTGCCTAGCCACCCATTAGGTTGCAAGGAGTGGAAAGGGAGTCCTAAAAGGTAAAGTAACCAAGTACGCAAAAAGTATTGTTTTCTATCATTTACAATTTCTATTGGCTAATCTTATTGTTTTATTTTGATGATGTCAAAAGGGGGAGAAGAAAAGATAAATATAGAGCAAAAGAAAGGAGTGTAGATTAGTAACGCTATAAAGAGTGGTAGTAAAAGAAAAACTAAGGGGGAGAAGAATTTTAGTATATACATAGGGGAGAAAAATGGAAATATACACATAGGGGGAGCTTATATCCATTTTCTTATTCAAAGGTAAGTTATTTATTCTTTTGCATAATTGGTTATTTATTCTTTTGCATAATTGGTTTGTCATCATCAAAAGGGGGAGATTGTGAAACCTAGGGTTTTAATCTTACTTATTTTGATGATTAACAAACAATTATATTTATGCTAATGGTTCAAAAAGTGTCTCAATGTATTAGATATTCAAAGAAGTCAAGCATGGAGATCAATCAAAGGAAGAGTACATGTGGAAATGCAAAGGAAATACAAGATTGGTAAACTAGGTCAAAATCCCAATCCTAAACCCTAATTGTTAAATAACTCAAGAAAATGAATTACTTGTTTAAGGCTCAAGTAAAAATGTTTTCTAAATATAGGTAGTACTCAAATGAACTTCAAAATGTTTTAAAAGCACTTGCACAAAGACACACATTGTTACAAAAGTGATTTGAACAACGAAAATTGAAAAAGGAATGAAAAATCAAAGTTTCGGACGCCTGTGCTTAGTTTCGGACGGCCGAAACTACCGTCCGAAACTGTCCAGAGAATTTGGTATTTGGAGTCAGAAATGGAAGCTGCAGAGGAGAGTTTCGGACGTCCGAAACTGAGTTTCGGACGGCCGAAACCTAGTTTCGGACGGCTCATCCGTCCGAAACTAGCGTCCGAAACTCTCAACGGCTAGTTTTTTTAAAATTCAACATAGACGTTTTTTTGTCATTTTCTCTAGGGTATATATACTACCCAATGCATAAACGTTGATACACTTCTTCCATTGAATCTTTGAGCTTCCTATCTTGAAAAATATCATTACAACTCTTGCTCTTCATCTTTATTTCATCAAGCTACAAAAGATTGATTTTATTGAGCCTTATTTGAGTATATATCATATTCTTGAGTTATATAGGTTTGAGTTGTAATTTTATTGATTGAATCATCTTGTGAGCTAATCAGCATCATATCTACCCAATTTGAGGGATTGTACTTCATCTTCAAACATCCTTTAAGTGTGATTGTAAGAGGTTTCTCAAGAGAGAGTAAAAAACCTTGTACACAAAGCTTGGAATTGCTAGTGTAAAGGTTGAGCCTTGGTTGAAATCCTAAGTTAGGAAACTTGGGTTGTAAAAGTGGTTCTTTTGATCTTTCCACAAGAAAAAAGATCAGTTTATAGTGAAAGGTTTGAAATCCTAAGTTGGGAAACTTAGGTAGTGGATGTAGAGTGCTCCAAGGGGGAGACTTGAACCACTATAAATCATTTGTGTTCTTGATTCTCATTGATTTAATTTCTGCACTTATTTTGATTCATTTATGCTTTGATTATTTGAGAATTGAAAGTATTGTGATTGTTGGTCATCATCTTGATATATCAATACTTTACATTTGTGGCGATTCATATTACTTAATCATTTGTTATTGAATTTGAGTTGATTAGTTTAAATAATTTTTTAGAAACCTAATTCACCCCCCCCTCTTAGGTTGCCTTATAGCTTACACTAACACATAAAAATCAGTTAGGTATATAAAATCATTGACCTTAACCAAAATGGGTAAGATAAGGACCTATCAGCTAATTGTATAACAACTTGTGTTTCGGCTAATGTGCCTATATTTAACCCCTGATATGTAGAAAGTGGCATGACATTCTCGCCTATGATCACCTTGTCTTTTTCAGGGTACTAAATCTTCTTTGCGAGGAAATCATTCAAGAATTTAGTACACGGAGGCATTCTTCGAATTGCTTATAGAAAAGGAACATTGATTTCCACCTTGCTGAATATTGATAGGATGTCGTTCATATCATCATTCTTTGCCTTCTTTTCTAAATCTGCCAGGAAAAGTTAGAGGAATTTTAATCTCAGATATTGGTGAATTCAAATCATATTTTATCATGTCTTGAGATTCCTCCGTCTGGGCGGATGACAGTTCTATTTCATCTTCATCTCGCTCTGTATTTATGATCTTTGTTGGAAGTTCTTCCAACTACTTTCCACTCCTTAACGTCATCTGACTGACGTTCTCACTTGGATTAACCTAAACTTGAGAAAGTAACTTCCCTTGATGTCCTTGAATCTTATTGATGGTTTAGGCCATTTGCGTTATCTGAGTACTGACGAGCTGTCACGGCTCTCCAATTTAACCCAAATTTACCAAACTAATGTAGTAGCGGCAAGTGGGATAGTATCCAACAGGGAGAGGATGTTTGTCAAGAGCTATTGCAGTGATAGAATATAAAAGTGATAAAACAGTACAAGTAAGCGAAGGGAATGAGATACGGGAAAATCAATAGAGAGGAATGTGTTGCCTTAAGGGGGATAATGTGTATGGACCTTTCTCTTGCTATCACTGACGGACTCGTGTAGACATATGTGACGGGACATTACACTGCTAGTGAACTGGGATTGATCAACTTGGTAGTTCTCACAACCCAGGCTCACAATACTCCCCGAACTTCCCTTGGTAGGGCAAGCCCTGGGCACGAGTCAGGCTCTCCCAGATCCCTATTCTAAGACAAGAACAATCTTAGACCTTCGCTAAAGATTGACATTGACTGTCAGTTGTACCGCACAATCAAGATCGCAACGTCACACAGGACCTTAGAACTCACATGTGCATGTTTACATTCAGATTATGTCATGGTTGATTGCCAATGGAATATTCTCACCGACCTCAGTGGGTACCGCAGACCTAAATGTGAAGTTAATCTAGAGTGCAAATCATCAAACACAACGAATGCAGAAATGTAAACATGAAATACACACTCAAAAGATAAATTCTCAACAAATGTCTCAAGCAAGATTGAATCCATACAATTGACCTCTCAGGAAACACTGTAAGTCTAGCCGAACATATTGATCGGCTGATATACCATGATTTACAGAATAGAGCTTCTAATCCTGATCTAGGGTTTTTCTTCCTGATCACTCGCTTTCTTCTCTGATCTTTCCTTTTTCTCTTCCTTCCGCCTCCCTCTTTACTTCAGCGGCTTTTCCTCCCTTTTATAGTCTTCCCTTGATGATTTGTCTCGTAAGATTCCTGGAAGTTTCCTTCTCTTGCGGAAATGCCGCCACGTGTCTATAAACATGAAATAGAACTGAAGTGAGGACACGTGTTAAGGTCAAGTCTTAACAGTTAAGAATAATCAAAGCATTTAATCAAATAGTTAGAGGCCGTGAGAAGGACAAGTCGTATGCTTTGCTTGTGTGAGCTTAAGCTTGTGTGTGTTATATGCAAAGGTTGAGAGAGTAGTGTTTGTGCAAGTGTGCAAATGATGAAGTGAGCAGAGAATGTACAAAAGTATGAAAATATGAAAATGCATGAAAGTGAAACATGAAACGTGCATGTGTGTGGTGTGAGTGATGCGGCCGCACGGTGCGGCCGCATGGTGTGTGTGCGTGTATTGTGCGGCCGCACCGTGTAAAGTGGGTGTGTGCAAGTGTGGTGTGTTAGTGTGTGTTTGTGAGGTGTGTGTTGAGAGTTTGTGAGGTGCAAGGGTTGTGAGGTCATGTGAGTGTGAGTTGTGTGCCGTGACTTTCATGAATTGTGACTTTCGTGAGGAGTGAATTGTGACTTGAGTGAATAAATGCAACATTTTGTAACTAAATTCGCAGCACTCAAGTCAATCTCCGTAACATTCAATTGTAATCAATATAACACAAAAGTCACATAATCAAACATCGATTCACAAGTTATTCCAGGCAAGAGATTAACAAAACAGAGCAAATAAGTCGGCACAATACCGACTTATCATCCCCCCACACTTGAATCTTTGCTAGTCCCGAGCAAAGTAAAGAAATAAGAAAGCTTTTGTACATCCCACATTCAAACATTCACAACCTCATCGACAGTCCATTTCCAAGATTTTCGCATGCAACAAGAAAGTTATGAGCAGTGAGTTTACAGTTCATCTAACTTACGCAAATTGTCGGGTAAGGTGAAACGAATAAAGACCAAATCGTCAGCGTGGGGTGTGTGCTGAGAGTTTCTCGTGCTCCCTCACATTGTCTATGCAAAGTACTCAAGTAGACACTTAACAATAATTCTTGCACTACAATCTGTTGTTCACACACACGAACACTTTAAACCTTAAAAGATAAGAGCTATGAGTTGTCTATGCTAACCTTACTGGGGTTTTTCTTCCCCTGGGGTTTCCCCCTTATTCAATGCACATTGGTGCTTATTATTGATGCCATGGTTTTGTGGCTCTTTTTTCCCTTTATTTGCATAATTCCGCACTACTTTGTGTTCATGTGTGTCTTCAATAGATTATATATTCACAATGCAAGAATAAGTGTTTACGAGTAGAAAGCACATACAAGTGAAGAATCACAAGCTCTCTCCTGTGTCAACATTGGTGCTGGCGTTTCTATCTTACTTTAACATCGCACTTTGCACAGCAATTTGTATGCATCAAATGTATACTGTAAAACTTCACAAAAAATTTTGCATACATCACAAAGGTAAAGTTTATGGACTTGATGATGAGGTTTGGACTGCGAGTGCATTTTTGGGCGTGCGGGTGTGCCAATTGACTAAGCCATGGAAAATTTCACAACACAACAACAACCAATACACGTTTATCGCAGCATGAAAATTTAAAGCACACTTACAAGGTCAGTGCTACTCACTGACTTGTTTCATCCCTCCACACAACAATCACAAAGAATACAAAAAACACACCACCTAAAAAGCTACTAATATAATAAACACCACCTTCTGTCCCCGCAACATATAACACACATAAAGGAAATTTCAAAGTAAAGGCACTAAGCCTCACAGACACAAGCATAAAGCAAAGGTCAACATCCAATATCCACCAAGACATGCATGTCTCCCCCCCACACTTGAAATCAACAATGGTCCCCATTGTCAGAAAGGAAGGAGACTACCGGGTTTAAGCGCTTCGATGAAGGCGTTCTAGACGTTCCATTTCCAGATAACTCTCCCACTGTGGCCCGTTTATGTTTCGCATGGATTGTTGGGAGTCTTCTGAGGGGGACACTTCAATTCCTCGGCTTCTAGCCATTTGTGATAGAAGGAAGGGGAAGAATATAGGTGTGCCAGTGCATCTTTTAGCTTGCTCAATGGATTGCATGATCACCCTTCCCACATCGATCGTCATTCTGTGCTGAATGGCATAAATCAGAAGCACTCTCTTTCTAGTTGCTCTGGCATGTTGGTTCATGGGCATGAGCTTTGAATTTATGAACATCAGCCACATGCGGGCCTCTGCAGTCATATCGTTGGTGTGCATATAAATGGCTTCGGATTTGTTGTTGCGCACCCAAGAAGCTCCATGTAGCCCAACAGATTCAATTAAGAAGTCCACATTGGCTGCTCTAGCTAACTGTCCAAATTCATCATCTGGAAAGTCTGGTAGTTGATAATGTTCGTTGACAGTGTGACTTGTCACTTTGAGATAGGTCCCCCGTAGATAGACTTCATCGTGGTTGTTCTGGTTTGTGTAACTTGTATTGGCATTGGCGTAATACTCTCGAGCTAATTCTACATTGGATGTTGTTGGGGCAAAGGTGAGGGTTTCCCATTTGTAGAAGTGGATTGCCTCCGTAAATATTTGTTCCGGAGCGACAAATTTTCGTTCTACTAGTACATGTCGGTAGACGGATCTGTCAAATCGCCTCACCACCCTTTCGTTCACGAACCTCTGGGGTGAGCCTGGGGTATACTCTTCATCATCTTTGGAGTCATAGTCGAAGTGATCTTGAACGTGTAGGACTCCCCGGAGATACCTTCTATAGTCATCATCTGTTCCTGCCATGTATCTGAACTGAATTCGATGTGAAACTTATCATGCAAAGTGAATGGTATTTATAGAGCTTTTTCATGCATGATTTGGGGGGGCATTGAGCTAGACGACAAGACATGTGATCTAGTTGAGAGACATTGGTACAAAGTGACAACACTTAGATGCAGTGAAAGGTCATTCTTAAATAATTGGGCTAAGTGACAACCCTTTATGGGTCCGCTATTTGCATGCATTTGGCTTGTCACTTACAATCCAATTATGCACTTGTTAGGTAGGCTCAAAGAATCTTTTATATTTTACCCGTGACAGTGCAGGAATGATTCTTAGCGTGATTACCTGCTCTTGCCCGTGACTCCAACATACACTTACCACATTCTTGTCTCTATGTGCCCACCTCTTGCTCTAGTTGCCAGTTTGTGAGAAGGAGTCCTGAAAAGTTAGGGAGTTTGATCAACCCTTTAAGGATCCAGCTCCTGGTGGTCCCTGCTCATATGCACGTATACTGGGCTTAGATTCAGGTGTTTTATTGAGGGTCAATTTTAATTGAAAAAGACAGACATAAATTAAAAACTAAATGGTTGGGTTGCCTCCCAACACAGCACTTGGTTTATTGTCCTCAGCCAGACATGAAATTGTTTTATCGAGGAGGTGGGTGATCAAGGCGTTGAGCTTGACCCTTGTCATCTATGGGGGAGTTGAAAGCCTTTACCCTTTGACCGTTCACCTTCCAATTTTCCCCTGTTGCCTCATTGTGGACCTCAAGAGTTCCATATGGGGAGACTTTCGTGATGACAAAAGGTCCAACCCACCTGGACCTTAATTTACCTGGAAAAAGCCTCATCTTAGCATCGTACACCAACACTTGTTGCCACACTTCGAATTCCTTCACCTTAATCTTAGCATCATGCCATTTCTTCGTCCTTTCCTTGTAAAGGCTCGCACTGATGTATGAATTCCACCTGAATTCATCCAACTCATTCAACATCATCATGCGGGCTTCTTGGGGCTAAGTCGAGGTCCATGTTCAATTTTTGTATTGCCCAGTATGCCTTGTGCTCTAATTCGACTGGGAGATGACACTCTTTCCCAAACACTAGCCTAAATGGTGAGGCTCCGATCGGTGTCTTATATGCTGTCCTGTACGCCCAAAGTGCATCGTCCAATTTGAGGGCCCAATCCTTTCTCCCCGGATTCACGACTTTTTCTAGGATGCCTTTGATCTCTCGGTTTGACACTTCAGCCTGTCCATTTGCTTGGGGGTGGTAGGGCGTGGAGACTCTATGCTGGACTCCATATCTGGCTAAGAGAGCATTGAAGACTTTATTGCAAAAATGGCTCCCTCCATCACTGATAATGGCTCTCGGGGTCCCAAACCTGTTGAAAATGTTTCTCTTCACAAATCCCATTACACTCCGGCTGTCATTATGGGGTAGTGCCACTACTTCTACCCACTTTGATACGTAGTCGACCCCCACTAGTATGTACTCGTTTCCACACAATCTCGGGAAGGGTCCCATGAAATCCAGGCCCCAGACATCAAATAAGTCCACCTCCAGTATGTTGTTGCGGGGCATCTCATCTCTACTGGAGATGTTACCTATATGTTGGCATTTGTCACACTTATTTACCCAAAGCTTGGAGTCCTTAAATACATGCGGCCAGTAGAATCCGGTTTGTAATACTTTGTGCCCAGTCCTTGCCACTCCAAAATGACCTCCAAATGGCGATTCATGACAAGCCCTGAGAATATCCTCTATCTTCTCATCCGGTATACATCTCCTAACAATTTGGTCGCTGCACCTTTTATAGAGACATTCGCTCTCCCAGAAATAATATTGAGCATCGTGCTTGAGTCTCTTCCGTTGGTCGCTCGAAAGATGTTGGTGCATTTGACCAGTGACCACATAATTGGCGATGTCTGAGTACCAAGGCATCTCCCGCGGGTTGACCTTGAAGATCTGCTCATCTGGGAAACTTTCCTTAATCCACAACTGCAGTTGTTTCTCGGTGAGTCCCCCAAGCTCAAGTCTTGACAAGTGGTCTGCCACAACATTCTCACACCCTTTCCTATCCTTTATCTCAACATCAAACTCCTGTAACAAGACCACCCATCTAACGAGCCTCGGCTTGGCTTCCTTCTTTGCCATGAGGTACTTGAGGGCTGCGTGGTCGGTATGAACTACCACCTTGGACCCCAGGATCCATGCTCGAAACTTGTCGAAGGCGAAGACCACGGCCAACATCTCCTTTTCCGTTGTGGTATAATTCAATTGTGCCCCATTCAAAATTTTACTGGCATAGTAGATGGCACGAAAAATGTTATCTTTCTTTTGCCCCAGTACAGCTCCCACGGCAAAGTCGCTTGCGTCGCACATGATCTCGAAGGGTTCTCCCCAGTCTGGGGTGATAATAACAGGTGCCTCCACAAGCCTTTTTCTCAAAATCTCAAATGACTCCTTTCATTTCTCATCAAAGACAAACGGGGTGTCTTTCTCCAGTAAGGAGCAAAGTGGCTTGGCTATCTTAGAAAAGTCCTTAATGAACCTTCTGTAGAAACCCGCGTGGCCCATGAAGCTTCTCACCCCTCTGACACTGGTAGGCTCTGGAAGCTTGGCTATCACTTCAACCTTAGCTTTGTCTACCTCTAGGCCCTCCTTTGAAATTTTGTGGCCGAGCACAATGCTCTCATTAACCATGAACTGACACTTTTCCCAATTTAGGACCAGATTGGCTTCCACACATCTTTGCAGCACCAGAGCCAAATTTTCCAAGCAAATGTCAAAAGTCATCCCAAACACCGAAAAATCGTCCATGAAGATTTCTATAATGTGTTCCACCATGTCCTGGAAGATGGCAATCATGCAGCGCTGGAATGTCGCTGGCGCATTGCACAGCCCAAAAGGCATTCTTTTGTAAGCGTACGTGCCAAAAGGGTAGGTGAACGTGGTCTTCTCCTGATCTCTGGGGTCAATGACTATTTGGTTGTAGCCTGAATAACCATCTAAGAAGCAGTAAAAGAAATACCCGACGATTCTATCCAAAAGCTGTTCCAAGAAGGGTAGGGGAAAGTGGTTCTTACGAGTGGCCTTGTTCAGCTTTCGGTAATCCATGCACACTCTCCAGGAATTGATAATTCTGGTGGCCAACAGCTCATTGGCTTCATTAGTCACCACTGTTACACCCCCTTTCTTCGGCACACACTGTACCGGGCTGACCCATTCGCTGTCGGAGATGGGGAATATCATCCCAAAGTCCAGCAACTTGATCACCTCCTTTTTTACCACCTCCAGCATTGCTGGGTTCAGCCTTCTCTGTCTTTCCCGAATAGGAACGGCCCCTTCTTCTAGCAATATTTTGTGCATGCACACACTGGGCTGATCCCCTTTATGTCGGCTATCGTCCATCCCATGGCTTCTTTATATTTTCTCAAAACTTCCAGGAGTTTCTTTTCTTTCCACCTTTCTAACTTAGAGGATATCACCACAGGTAAGGTCTCGCCTTCTCCCAAGTACGCAGACTTTAGGTGGGGTGGCAAGGGTTTCATCTCTAGTTTGGGTGGCCTCAGAGTGGAGGGCATGAGCGTTTCGTTCCTGCCATCTATATTTACAAGCCTCACCTCAGTGGGCATAACCTCCATAGTCTTGTTAGTGTCAACAGTATCAACAACAACATTTGTCAGATTTTCACCACATACAAATTTTTCATCATCCTTTTCAATTTTCATTTTCAACATCATTTTTGCATTGTGATCATACACTTCATGACTTTCATGCATAATTTCCATTTTCCTCAATTCCTCATTATTTTCACAATTTTCATCAATTTCACATGCAACATTCATTTCTTTCACAGTCGAGTCAATTTCCAGTTTTTCATCCCAAGAGCTCAATTCATGCAGTGTATCAGTTTCCTCAACAATCAGCACAGTTTCAAAATCATCACACATGCCATCATCAAAAGAATCATATAAATCAAGAGAAGACGATTTACGTCTGTGTTCAAAGCTCAAAGGTTGGAGACTACCTTCCACCAAGCTCGCCAAACAGCATTGTTCTATGGAGTGAGGGTGTTTCATGGCGTAGTCCACATTGAATACGACCTCCTCACCATTGACTCTGAATGTTATGGTCTTTCCCTTGACACCAATGAGAGCATCCCCTGTAGCTAAGAATGGCCTTCCAAAGAAGAGTGGGACATCGGGGTCCTCCTCCATGTCTAACACTATGAAGTCTACTGGCAATACAAATTTATCCACAGACACTAGGACATCTTCTACCATCCCCGTGGGCTGAACCAATGATCTATCTGCTAACTGAAGCATCACTGCCACGGGCTTAATCCGCTTTCCCAATCCTATACTCTCGGCAATGGATAAGGGCATAAGGTTGATTCCAGCCCCAAGATCACATAAGGCTTTGCTAAAGAATCTTCCACCGATTGAGCATGGCACGGTACAGCTACCAGGATCCTTGAGCTTGGGAGGCAGTTCATTGTTGATCCATGCTTGGCTCTCCTTGGTGAGCTGAATTTGCACTTCACATTGCAGGATCTGTTCTTTGTTGGCAATCAAGTCCTTTAAAAATTTTGCATATCTCGGTACCGCTGTAACCAAATCCAGCAGAGGGACATTGACGTTTACATTCTTCACCATATCCAGGAACCTTGTGAATTGGACCCCCTTCTTAGTGGAGGTCGAAGTCTTTGGGGAAATGGAGGGGGTGGTGCATATGGAGAGTCATCACATGGGCTTGGAGCTCCTTTCTTCCTTTTACTTTCCTGAGCCTTCACACCGTCCTTTGTCCTGGGCTTCATCTCCCACCAAAATGGTTTCCTCAGTGACCTCCTCCACTGAGGCTTCCTCTTCTTCTTTTCTCTTGGTACCACCAAGCTCTTTTCCACATCTCAACGTGATAGCATTGCAGACCTCTGGCCCTTTTTCTTTCGGGTTCGGTTCTGTATCACTTGGAAGGGCACCTTGAGGTCTTTGATGGTTTGCCTTAGCCAACTGTCCCATCTGCATCTCCATGTTTTTGATAGAGGCCTCCATGTTTTTCGCTTGAGTTTCCAGTGTAGAGGTCCTCTTCTCATACATGTCCATTTTTCCGAGAATTTCATGGAGCAAGTCATCGGTTGACCTTTTCTGTTCCCGGTTGCTTGACTCCTCACTCTGGTAGTATTGCCTTTGCTGATTTCCCTGATTACTCTACCCCCAATTGCCTTGGCCTGACTGATTTCGATAGCCTCCATATTGTTGGCGGTTGTTGTAGTTGGTTACATATTGCACTGACTCCTGCGTGAACTCGCACTCATCCGTGTGGTGCTCTCCCTTACACAATCCACACATCAACACGGGAGCCACCTTGGCAGCCTTTAGGTTCTGAATTTGTCTTGTGAGGGCCTCAATTTTTGCTTCCAAGGATGTCTCCTCATCCAGCTCGAGCACTCCTCGCTGCTTCCGCACAGGCATCTTCCTAGTTTCTGGAAATAGGTATTCGTCATCTGTTATCGAATCAAAGAGTTCTCTGACCTCAGGGATACTTTTATCCTTCAAGGCCCCCTTTGCGCTGGCCTTGACCATCAGTGAGGATTCAGGTGATAGACCTTTGAAGAATGTGTTGAGCTCCCTGACCTCCCCAAGGTCATTATTTGGGCATTGGCGGAGCAGGTCGTTGAATCGATCCCAGGCTTCCTTGAAGGTCTCACCATCTTGCTGCTGAAAGTTGTGGATTTCCAACCTCATTCGCTCCAACTTGGCTGGAGAAAAATACTTAGCTAAAAACTTCCGCTCAAGTTCCTCAAATGTAGATATAGCTGGACCTCCAATTGAGTTAAACCAATGCTTAGCCTTCCCTTTCAAGGACAGTGGGAATAACAATCTTCTCACATCATCCGGAGTCAGTCTCTGCAGCTTGAATGTGTTGCATAGCCCCAGAAACCAGTCGAGATGCTCATTAGGGTCCTCGTTGCTTAACACTTGAAAGATCTGCCCTTGGGTGATCATGGACACAATTTGTGGCGGGATTTGATAACTTTCAACGTCAATCCCCTGGTGAGTGTTTCTCCTCTCAAAATTGACCGCGAAGTGGTCCCCAAACCTTGGTGGTTGGGGCTGAGGCCTCTCCTCATTCTGTTTCGCCATTTCAATAGCCCTTCTCCTTTGCCTTAAAGTCCTTTGCAATTCTAAGTCAAGAGCAAATTTCGGAGCTTCCCCTCGTAGCCTTGCTCTAGGTAGCATAAACTGTGGATTCTCACAAGAAAAGAAACAGTACTAGAACAAAATCAACAGATACAAGTAATGGATTAAGATTTCAACAAATCAAACAAACAAACAGTTTCAAATAAGAATTCGTAAAGTAACAACAAAGTAAAACTATCACAAACAACTCTCAACGCTATGCCTCTCCCCGGCAACGGTGCCAAAAATTAGTGACGAGCTGTCGCGGCTCTCCAATTTAACCCAAATTTACCAAACTAATGTAGTAGCGGCAAGTGAGATCGTATCCAACAGGGAGAGGATGTTTGTCAAGAGCTATTGCAGTGATAGAATATAAAAGTGATAAAACAGTACAAGTAAGCGCAGGGAATGAGATACGGGAAAATCAATAGAGAGGAATGTGTTGCCTTAAGGGGGATAATGTGTATGAACCTTTCTCTTGCTATCACTGACGGACTCGTGTAGACATATGTGACGGGACATTACACTGCTAGTGAACTGGGATTGATCAACTTGGTAGTTCTCACAACCCAGGCTTACAATACTCCCCGAACTTCCCTTGGTAGGGCAAGCCCTGGGCACGAGTAAGGCTCTCCCAGATCCCTATTCTAAGACAAGAACAATCTTAGACCTTCGCTAAAGATTGACATTGACTGTCAGTGGTACCGCACAATCAAGATCGCAACGTCTCACAGGACCTAAGAACTCACATATGCATGTTTACATTCAGATTATGTCATGGTTGATTGCCAATGGAATATTCACACCGACCTCAGTGGGTACCGCAGACCTAAATGTGAAGTTAATCTAGAGTGCAAATCATCAAACACAACGAATGCAGAAATGTAAACATGAAATACACACTCAAAAGATAAATTCTCAACAAATGTCTCAAGCAAGATTGAATCCATACAATTGACCCCTCAGGCAAAACTGTAAGTCTAGCCGATCATATTGATCGGCTGATATACCATGATTTACAGAATAGAGCTTCTAATCCTGATCTAGGGTTTTTCTTCCTGATCTCTCGCTTTCTTCTCTAATCTTTCCTTTTTCTCTTCCTTCCGCATCCCTCTTTACTTCAGCGGCTTTTCCTCTCTTTTATAGTCTTCCCTTGATGATTTGTCTCGTAAGATTCCTGGAAGTTTCCTTCTCTTGCGGAAATGCCACCACGTGTCTACAAACATGAAATAGAACTGAAGTGAGGACACGTGTTAAGGTCAAGTCTTAACAGTTAAGAATAATCAAAGCATTTTATCAAACAGTTAGAGGCCGTGAGAAGGACATGTCGTATGCTTTGCTTGTGTGAGCTTAAGCTTTTGTGTGTTATATGCAAAGGTTGAGAGAGTAGTGTTTGTGCAAGTGTGCAAATGATGAAGTGAGCAGAGAATGTACAAAAGTATAAAAATATGAAAATGCATGAAAGTGAAACATGAAACGTGCATGTGTGTGGTGTGAGTGATGTGGCCGCACGGTGTGGCCGCATGGTGTGTGTGCGTGTATGATGCGGCAGCACCGTGTAAAGTGGGTGTGTGCAATTGTGGTGTGTTAGTGTGTGTTTGTGAGGTGTGTGTTGAGAGTTTGTGAGGTGCAAGGGTTGTGAGGTCATGTGAGTGTGAGTTGTGTGCCGTGACTTTCACAAATTGTGACTTTCGTGAGGAGTGAATTGTGACTTGAGTGAATAAATGCAACACTTTGTAACTAAATTCGCAGCACTCAAGTCAATCTCCGTAACATTCAATTGTAATCAATATAACACAAAAGTCACATAATCAAGCATCGATTCACAAGTTATTCCAGGCAAGAGATTAACAAAATAGAGCAAATAAGTCGGCACAATACCGACTTATCAAGTACTTAACCCACTAATTGCGGCTCTAAGTTCCTGTTGGAATTGTTGTATATCTCCATGACTCTGAGTCTGACTATTTTGCATTAAGGTCACCGTAGAGGCTAGATTAATAATCATATCCTCGAGAGGAACTCCAGATCTTGTAGTAGCTACAAAATTGGGATTCGTCTGTGCAGATGGTTCTACCGATTTTTGTGGAGCTACTTGTAGTAGAGAAACTGGTTGCTATGGAGCTTGTTGCTGCGGTCGATTCTGATAACTTAAATTAAGATGGTCTTGCCAAAAGTGCTGGCATAGGGGTGTCGACGGGGAAATCCTCCAGTGGCATTAACTTCAACATCCAACTCTTCTTGGGTCACAGGGCATTTATCGGTTGAGTGTGCAGTATTTTTCCAAATTGCACACTTCTGTGCCTTAGATTCACTCATTCCTGCCACCAATTTTTCCACACAAGCTGTCAAAGCATCCAATATGCTTTCCATCGATGAATTTCTTGCCTCGCTGACCTGTTTGATCGAATGATGACCTGGCTAATATTGCTGGCGAGACTCGCAAGTCTTAGCAATCAAGTTTGTAGCTTGAGCTGTATTATTATCCATGAATGCTCCACCACTTGTAGCGTCGCGTGTTCGTTTCTATTCAGGTTATAATCCTTCATAGAAATCTTGAATTAAAAGATCATCAGTGATTTGATGTTGATGACAACTTTCACACAAACTTTTAAATCTTGTCCAATATGCAATCAAAGATTCATCATAGTCTTGTTTAATGCCTACAATTTCATTCCTACCAGATGCGATTTTAGAAGTAGGGAAAAAAATCATAAGAAAAATTCTTTGCTTGTCGTCCCATGTGGATAGATCTAAGAGTGGGACTTTTAACCATACAGTAGCAGTTCTAGTTAAAGACCATGAAAAACTAGCCAACTTGATGTATTCTTGTGATACTCCCCTATTATTCACAGTTTCGCATACCTTAAGAAAATCATGCAAAAAATTTATGAGGATCCTTACCAACATCTCCATTAAATTTAGGCAATAAATTAAGATAAAATGCTCTCAATTCATAATCAGTTGCAAGAGTAGGTAAAATAATGCTAGATGACCTATAATTAATCACTTGATTAGCAGACTCCCTTAAAGGTCGATCGACTTGAGTAGCTTGAATTGGAACCAATGGATTGATTGCAGGGACACGTTGATCCTGTGCATTCCCAGATGGTGGTAGATTTCCTCTAGAAGGCGGAATCACAGGTGGAGGAAGTTCAACCATGGAAGTTTCATTGGTAAAAAGGTCTAATCCCGCATCTGTTCGAAATTCCGTTTGAGCAAACAGTGTGTCAAATTCAAAACAAGATAAAATTCCTTGGCGACATTCTCTCGTCTCTTTCCTTAATTTACGAGTTGTCTTCTCAATTTATGAATCAAACAACATATTAGGATTAGACGATTTGGATATAAACTAAAGAACAAAATAAAAAGAATAGTTGTTCCCTCACAATGACGTCAAAATTTGGTACGTCGTTAATTCACCAAAATTAATACTTCCCTATACAACACTAAGTAGTATATGGAAGCGAGATCATTTCCACAGAGAATAGTGATATCTTATCTTAATTAGTTAACTTGTATTAACGTCACAAAAGTTTAGATTTTTAATTAAAGAATTAAAACGAGAAAATAGACTAACAAAAACAATAAATAACAAAATCAGAAATTAATCAATTAAAGAAGATCCGGTAGGCAAGTAATTCCGAACTAATCAATTATTCATCGTTCATTGATGCAAGGATAAATTAATACATATAAATCTGTCAGTTATAGGCTGTCGAGAATCAACTCTGTTCATAGCCCAATTTCTCCTTAATTTGTCGATAATTGACAAGAATCAACTTAATAAATTATTTATCTAATCCTAACACAACCCATCTGGAATCAACAAACACCTGATTTAATGTTAAGATAACATTAAAACATAGAGAATCCCGATTCTAATAAATTGCAATCAGTATCAGCATGTCACAAATTATTAACCTAATATTCTCATTTGCCGAGTCAACAATTTTGCCATTAATTAATCCTATTTACTAGATCCAGTGAAATAATATGAGATTAATTGGCTCTACCTAAATTAGTTAAAGTTGATCAGGCTTTAAAAATCTAGATAATTATCAGTATGCTTAGAGAACTTTCAGAACTGATACATACCAATTTAATATAAACACTTTGGTCTCACGATTACTAATCAATTAGTACTTCCTTAACTTTTTTTTTTAGAGAAAAGAAGAGCTATATATCACCCTGAACAAAATACGGTGCCGGCTATACCAGTCACACAGTTACAAAATAAAGTAAAAGCAAAACAGGAAGACCATAAATTTGGAGTACTACTCCATTACATGCGAATTCCTAAGTTTAAGAACGAGATTTAGAACACCACTGCTTAAGGCCATTCCCAAGTAGCAGTGTTCTTTAACCCACATTATAGTATATGCCTAAACGATGAAATCATTTGCAGCCTATGTAGCTTGCCAAATATGCCATGCCAAATCTTAAGCTAAAAGGCAGAACCAAAAATCTAGCTTCCCCACAATTCTTGGGCCGTCATCATCATTTTATATATACAAAATATGCAGTATGCCTTCAGCAAGTGTGTACAATATCTCCTAGCTATTAAACTGTGCATTTAACCAACCACATTCCATAGCCTCACAGCAAAGTTATATCAGATCCACATTCATCAAAGCATTCGTGCTAAAATCATTCCAAATTGATTTGAGATGTTCAACAGTTCAAAATTCCAAAATCATTCCAACTAAACATAGTACTTCCTTAACTTAATGTCGAAAAAGTAAACTACTAACTAAACATAATAAAAACCAACTAAATGAAAGTTATAAGAAAATAAGAACAATTAATATGAAATACTCTTGTCTGGAATTAGCCCCTCGTATGGGCATAAGGCGGCTAACTCTGCAACAATTCACAAATTAAGAAAACTGACGAAGAAGAAAAAGGTGAAGGTGTAAAGGGGCGGGTGTCTGAACTAGCTACCTTGATCTCCTTTTATAGAAAAAGATATGTAACTTCCTAAGGAAATAATCCTATTAACTAACGACTTCCTAAAACAACTGAAAGAAGTAAACCCTTTTTGTTTCCAAAGATATGTACCAAATGCGACTGAAACTTTAGGCATGTAAACCCATTTCCTAATATAACTTTTCTTCCAAATTCGTAAAGGAAATGAATTTTTTTATCTCCAAAGTTTTGGTTGTTTCTAAATTCCATAGCAAAGACTTCTCTTATCTTCCACAATCGCGCATATGTACGCCAAAACAGCCCAAAAACCTTCCAAATCCATATTCTTTCCTTCTCACTGCTTCATTATTCAATTCTCCAAAACCTCCAAGAAATTAGTAATTCAGTATAGATTCCACTCAAATTTAAGCACCAAAAGACTATAAGGCTGTATTTGGTTGCTTAGAATTGGATCTTAGAATTAGAATTGAGAGCTCCAATTCTAATTCTTGTATTTGTTTACAAAATAAAATTTGGATTTTGAATTTATTTACAATTCTATAATGGCCAAATTCTGCAGTTTCAATTCTTTCCTCATGGTAGATATTTCTAATTCTAATTCAAGATAGAATGGGTCAATACACGGGTTCTTATCGAGCCAAAATTAAAATTCTGATCTTAAAACTCTTTTTCATCGCCTTCACTTCTTTTTTTTCACACACTACACATTTTTTACACACACTACACACGTTTTCACACACTATACATTTTTACACACACTACACACATTTTACACACACTGCACACATTTTCACACACTACACATTTTTTCAAACACTACATATATTTTACACGCACTACACACTTTTTCACACACTATACACTACACATATTTTCACACACTACACAAATTTTTTCACTCACTACACATATTTTCACAAACTACACATTTTTTCACACACTACACACTTTTTCACACACTGCACACATTTTCACACACTACACATTTTTTTACACACTACACATATTTTACACACACTACACACATTTTCACACACTGCACATATTTTCACACACTACACATTTCTTCATATACTACACATTTTTTACACACACTACACATATTTTCACATACTACACATTTTCACATACTACATATATTTTACACATAGTACACATATTTTCACACACTGCACATATTTTACACATACTACACACATTTTCACACATTGCACATTTTTTCAAACACTACACATATTTTACACACACTACACACATTTTCACGCACCACACATTTTCACGCAATACACATTTTTTCACACACTGCACATTTTCACACACTACATATGTGTAAAATATGTGTAGCATGTGAAAATGTGTACAGTGTGAAAAAATGTGTAGTGTGTGAAAAAATGTGTAGTGCGTGAAAATGTATGTAGTGTGTGAAAAATATGTAGTGTGTGAAAATGTGTGTACTATGTGTAAAATATTTGTAGTGTGTGAAAATGTGTGTAATGTGTGGAAATATGTGTACTATGTGTAAAATATGTGTAGTGTGTGAAAATGTGTGTAGTGTGTGAAAAAGTGTGTATTGTGTTAAAAAGTGTGTAGTGTGAGAAAAAGTGTGTAGTGTGAGAAAAAATGTGTAGTGTGTGTAAAATATGTGTAGTGTGTGAAAATATGTGTAGTGTGTGAAAATGTGTGTTCTATGTGTAAAATATGTGTAGTGTGTGAATGTGTGTAGTGCATATAAAATATATGTAGTGTGTGTAAAATATGTATAGTATGTGAAAATATGTCTACAAAGGATTAAAAATAAATTATTTTGTCAATTCTAATTATTAGTGAAATCTAATTTCATACATTTTTTAAACTTTCAAACAAAGGATTTTGATTTATAATTCAATTCTATATGAATTTTGTTGTTTTTCCAAACAAAAGAATTCAAACATTTTAGACTTTCAATTCATTGAATTACAATTCTATAATATTCTAATTCTAATTCAATTCTATTTCTAAACAACCAAACACAGCCTAGCTAAGATAATTTGTATATTTTGTCTCTATCAGTGAATTTAAATCTTTAAACAGCAACTAAAAATATGAACGAACAATATTAGCACTTTTGTAGAAAAATGTAAGAACGGCTAAACTCTCCTCGACTTAAAATATTATTGACCAACCTAATTATATTTAAAAAAATTAAAAGATAACAACTAATGTTAAAAATAAAAGAGTGTCATAAGAAAATGTAAACAAATGGTGTGTAAAAGGAAGAAAAAATATGAACGAACTCTTTCTATTTGATGTATGATAACCAATCTATTTTTCATTTTTCAAGTGTGAAATCTTAAACTAAAAATCCAAATTTTCCATCTTGCCCGTAGCGGATTTAGAAGTCATGATTTAAGGGCAAAATTACAAAGTATTACTAGTAAAAGTTGTATTTGATTTTTTTTTAGGGGAGGAGCAAAATTCTAATTTTATTACAAATTCAATTAAATTTTTTCAATTTTTTAATGTGCTATAATAAAAATTTTTAAATCTTGAACCGCGGCCGCACCCCATTCCCCTTGATCCGTTATTGCATCTTACATCCATACTCTTGTATGTTATAATTGTCAGAGAATTAAATTTGAATCTAAATTGAATTATCAAACAAAAGTTGACATTATGACTACATAAGCCTTGATGATTCTTTATTTACTGAAAATATTTTTATTACAATTTATGTTTTTATTCCTATAATATTTATATAAACGTGTTAGTATCTTTTCATTAAAAATATAGAGGGCTATTAAAAACGATTAAGAATAATAAAAAGAGATATTTAGTGTATTTATATAAATTATTATATGAAGTGAAAGAAGCACCAACTAGATTGCAGTTTGCTTGCAATGTGACACAACTTTAGTAAGCTCAGGGAATAAAAAGATTTTAGTTCTAATATATTTATAACGTCTTTCATTTTGCTTTTCCCCTTCAACGTGATTAAATATCATAAGAGTTCCTTTCTTCACATATATCCCCGACAATGGAACATGTAAAGAGGTTGAATGGGGTAGATATATATCTTGGAATACTTTCAAATCACTCTTTTTATTTAATCTTTTAAAGCCGAAATTTTTTCAAATAAACCTTTAAAAATTGCATTAATTTCCATCTAATTTGTTGAGAAAGGTATTATCCACATCCAGCACTAAATATATCGGCATATTTTTGCTGCCATTTCTAAAGCTTACAAAGAGTTAAGATATAGGTAAAATATTGTATATCCTTTTGAATTAATATTTTATCTTGGATTGATTTCTTATAACTTCAATTGTAATATTTAACCTATTTAACTTTGTAATTTGAGATAAATAACTTTTTTTAAAAAAAAAATTCCATCAAAGAATTGAAGGAAACAATAGCTTTGATTTTCATTTAATAACTAACTTTTATGTAGACCTCTAATATGGTGTTATTATTGGATTTTTTTTATCCATTTAATTATTTTACGAGAATTAATAAAGTGAAATTGATTTATTTCAAATTAAAATGTCAATGGGTTAAGTGTTGCAATTGAAACTATGGAGTTACTTTTTTTTAATACAACTTATATATACAAAATAACCAAAATCATGAAAGAGAAAAAAAAATTTAATTGAAGAATACGACTTTTTTTTCCTCTACAAATGATTGTAATTCTATTTATGTAAAATCATATCATCAGTACTCATCTATTTATGTATTCATAATAAATGATCATTTATTGAGATTTGTACAAAACAATTTCCACAAGAGCAAATTTTATAATGGTTAGTTTAATCTATAGAACTTGTGTTTTTGGTTTGTAGCTCTGCCTTATTAAAGTTTTTTTTACCTTTGAAATAAGTTTATTGCTGTACATTGTTTATTATCCCTTAAAATAATAACAGTAATAATAATAATAATAATAATAATAATAATAATAATAATAATAATAATAGGATTCCACACAATCATTGGGGCAAGTCCTTTAACCAGGAATTTAGGCTCTGTTTGCGTAGCTATCTTTTCCATTTCTTATCTCTTCTCAAAAAAAAAAATATATTTTCCAACTTTTTCAAAACAAAATGTGAGAATATTTTAGTCTTTTTGATTTTTTTTTTAAATTATAAAAAATAAAAAGGTTGCTATTGACCGGTGATGGTCAACGATGTGGACCGTCGGCCGGACTTTGGCCGGAATCTGGCCGGCAGTCAACAGCATTGACTGGTGGTGGTCCAATGTTGACCACCGCAGGTCAATACCAAGGAATGAATAAAAAAATATTCAAACTTTATTCAATACAATAACTATTTTACACAAAAATAATAAAAGCAGAACTTATCTATCCAAAAAACCCAATTCTCAATCAAAAATATTTCTTTCTTATAACGCAACTAGATACATCATTTTTCTAAATTTTCAAAATAAAACACCTATACGAACGGATCCTTAGTTTCCCCACATTCAAATCTAGTTTTTAAGATTTGGAGAATGCATGTGAGGATGTGTTAAGAAAAACAAAAAAGTTTTAAAAAAAAAATTCCACAAGATATTTGGTGTGTATTGCCTATGAAATAAACTTGTTAGTTATAAATTACGTATGATTACTATCAATATAAGATTTTTAATTTAAAATAAATAATAATGATAATAATAATAATAGAATTACTTATGATTATAAAAAGATTTTTAATTTACAATAAACATAACAATTTCTGTGAAATCGATTTATATATAAATCGTTATTCATATATAAAACGAATAAATTAATCATTCTTGAAATTGTGATTCTAATTTTTTGTCATTTTTTATCCCTTATTAAATTCGGGATTAACTTGGCGTTGCATATATATATATATATATATATATATATATATATATATGAGTTAGATTCATAGGAGACCAACTGTATAGTAAATAATAACAGTATAATTCTAAATAAAATTTGTGCTCTCTGTCGTTACTGAATTGTCATTATTGAATTAATTATAGATCATATATTGATACTAATACACAGCCGCTTATAAGATATTCCATTTCCACAGCGAAAGTCTAAAGCCCCTTTCAGAAAGGATGGCCACTGACCAATGCTGACGGTTATGGGGAATAAAGCGAGGCCGTCCACAGTCGGTCTGAGGATTAAAAAAGGTACAAATTGGTAGCCTAAACTTTTGCACTTTTGGCGCTCACATTATCTCTAATTTTTATCTTCAACTTTATTGTACTACAAATCTTACTCTCCAACATATTTCTATAGAGAGATATCCGTCTGCATGAGAAAGAGAAACTACATTGGAATAAAAGCAGTGGTTGAGGATTATTTTTCTATGCAACAACAGTTATGGAATCCACGTCCAAAAGTAGAGATCTTTATACGCAATCAAATGATAAATAATAGTGGTAGAATAACAACATTGTCCTCGCTTTTCACTATGTACTTTATTAAACTATCCAGCACAATAACATTATAATATATATATATATATAATATGTATAGAAAAAAGAGTAAGAATAGAGAGTATTTTTTTTCATACACTATTATAACTTTAGTTATATGAATTTCTATGATTATATGTGGATTTATTATGAATAAATAATTGAACGAGTGAGGATAGAATTCGGAATAAGTGGAATTATGAAATTTGGCTTTGAAGAAGTTGTACTTCTTATAATTATTCATTTAGTAAAGAAATATTAAATATATATTCTTTGATGATTTCCGTAAAAAAATGTGAGATATATACTCAAATTCTATATCCATTTTGACTGATAATTGAATTAAAAATAATAAAAAAGCAACCAATGTCCAAATGGACATAAAAGCGATTTTTTTAGAGAATTCTGACAAAGAAAATGCGCTTGCATTATATATTATTATATCACAAATACTCTTATAAAACTGGTTCATATATAAGACATGGTTTTTATATGAAATAGACAATTAATAACCGTTGAAATCGTTATTCTAATTTTTTACTTTTTTATTATTTATTAAAATTACGATTAACTCGCCGTTACATATATAAATCTACTTCACACACATATATATATATATATATAGATTCTATTTCCAAAGATCGATCGAACAAATTTCAAGATTATTTTCAAACAGCTCAAATGCATATAGAGGGAACCGGAGCATAAGATAATGGACCTATCCCTTCAATTTCTTTCCAAACACAAATTACCTTTGATGGTCCTTATTAGATCATGACTAGTACTGAATTGAATCTAGAGGCGTGGTTCAATTTGCCTGGCTAAAGACCAACAATTATACATTGCATCATGGCAAATGATCCTCTTCAAGTGTGTGGTGAGGTCCATTTGACAAATGCTTCGAATTATAAAATACTTTGTCGGCTGGAAAAAAAAAAAGGTCGACCTTTGGATTTTGGTTGTGAATGCACATGAATTTTCATTCTTGATGGCACCAACAATTTGGCATCAAATTCTTTGAAATGCTATATTGCCAAAAAGGAAATGCACATAGTTCCTCATAATGGCGATATTTACACGTGTTTGCTTCCCGTTCTGTTAAATTTGTCTTTTAACAGAATTTGGAATGCCTGCAAATATACAATTACTATTGTTGAGTAGACGAAGCTTTCATATCCCACTTGTTTTGCCTGTTTGAAAGAATGCAAAAGAAACCAAATGAGCCAAATTGTAACTGTGTGGGATAAAATAAATTTCATTTATGAAGTTGCATTTGCCAAAATTAATTACAAAAGAAGGAGTCACGACAGGACGACATCAAATTTTCTGCTGAAGTTCTCTCTTTCTTGTTATGTACAACTTAGTGAAATGATATCATTTTACTAAAAACATAACTAAAATGATGTACTTTTACAAAAATCATGACTAAAAATATGACAATACAACGTAGTTAATGTTTTTAATCAAACGATGTTGTTTTACTAAGTTGGTCAAAATAAGATATAGAGAATTTGGATAAAGGATCCCATTTACGACAATAAAGAGTTAGAAAACCAAAATCAAAGAAATATAGTTCTATTTCAAAAATAAGTCATATTATCCACTAAAAAGATGAATTTAAGTGAACTGTTATTAGTATTAAAAAACATTAAATAACACTTGTATGGTAAAACAAAAAAAAAAGTTGAAACATAGAGTGATACACCAATTTTGAAACATAAAATTCAAAACTCTTTAATGTCTCACTTCTGTTTTATACTAATATATTAAAGTATATTCTGATTACCATGCATCATAGGATATCTTTTATTATTAAAAAAAATTAAAAGAAAAAGAAAAAAAAGGATTAAGCCTATGAAGATTTACCTTGGGAGCAGAAGAGGTCAGAGAAATGGAGGCTGAGGAGGTAGACGATGTAGTACTTGACAAGGCAAGGGGCCCAACATTATATGCCATGGTTCCATCAGGGTGAAACAAACCGTAATTTCTTTCAGAAGTAGGTCCAGGCTTCATGTCTTCGTTAAACAAAGCAAACACATAAATTTCAAGTCTCATATTTGGCCTCAAGGGAGTCCCTTCATTTATGAACTGCCTTCTCATAATATTACGATTATAAATGGCAGCATTTTCCAATGTCGCGCCAATTTCATTCTCATCGCCTTTGGATGGCCATCCAGTTTCCGATACCCTTACTTCTAAGCCTGAAAATCCCATTCTAGCAATGGCAAATATGACCGCATCAACTTGAGCATACAACATGTTGTCATAGTGTAGTTTAGTGTAAGGATCGATCATCCCCGAATTCGGGTTGAATAACACATAATCTAAAGGAATTCTGTTTGGATCATCTTTGTAAGCAAAATAAGGGTAGGCATTGATCCAAAAAGGCGCATTAGTACTCTGCAAGAACTGCAAAAGTTGTGGCATGATTCCATTGAGCTCGCTAGTAAAAGTTCCAGTTGAAGGTGGATATGATGCTGCTAAAACAGCAAGAGAATTAGGCGTTGAAACTTTAATGTATCGATCTAATCCTAACCGCACTAGGGCTGCATGAATGCTAACCATGGCTGGTACTAAACTAGCCATTAATGTGGTGTCATCTCCAGTAAATACCTCATTCCCAACCGCGATTTCTGTGATTCTAGTAGCTGGGAAAAATGGCCTTATACGAGTGCTTACCCACTGAAGGGCTTGTTGTGGATCCATTAAAGTTGCTAGCATTGCATTTTCAACCGTCACGGTAAGCTCAACGTTCGAGTTTGCAAATGCTGTCAAAACCACTGGATTTGTGTCATAAATTCTTGCTTTCGTTAACTTCAGCGCTTTCAATAGATCTAGCACTTTCTCCGGTGGTGGTAAATTGTTTGCTACTTGACCATAATTGATGCCTAAGCACTCCACTTCTCTCAAGGAACCAAGACCTGATCAAGAAAAGAAAAGAATTATTGCCCCATTCACTTAAAACTTAGAAGCTAGCCATAACAAAGAAAAGAGAGAATGGAAAATACCTGATAAAAAGAGAGAGAATCCAAGAAGAATATGTATCATGGCAATCCCAAAAAGTGTAGCCATGAAAAAGAGAATTTTGGAAGGAGAAAAGAGATAAGCGGCTGACTGTTTGGTTTGTCGACAGGGAATTAATGGGGTGGGGTAATCAAGAACAAGAGAAAAACGTCCTTGTGATTCCAAACTAAACTAGTGGAGGAGGGGGGAAGAGAAAATGATAGGCAAAGGACAGAGTTATATAGTTTTTGTGAAGTGCTCTTCGTTTGGAATTCTTTCCTTTACTTGTTTGGTTTTTAGTTTTTCTTAGCTATAAGTTACGGGTTGCCTTGCCTTGGTGACGCTGTCTTTTGGCTCTTTCACCTTGTGTACTTATTTTGAATGGTTTGGTCTCCAATTCCATAATTTGGATTTTAAGGTGGCCCAACCTTGAGATATAAAGTGATGATCATCCTCAATGGGCACCAAACTCTTTCTTCGTAGTAAAGAAAGCAGGATATCCATTGATGTTGTTATGGAACAAATGTTTGATTAATCAATTCCAGTATAAGTTTGTGGCCGTGATCTTTTTGTTGTTTTGTCTATTTTTAGGTTAATAAGACTACCAATTTACGGTAATTAGATATCGCTTTAATATTATTCTATCTTATACTGTCTAATATTTAAAATAATATAGTTTCACTAAAATTAAGAAGTAAAAGAATAAATATCATTAAAATTAGTTTTCAATTATTAAATACTAATCAAGAAATGTATGATTTTACAACATAGTTTTAATTTAAAATAAAATAAGACAATATTATTTTGAATAGAAAATCTCTGACAAAATTGTATTTGGTGTCTATATGCTTCGTTCTACTGTGATATTTTGGATCTTTGGTGTAGTCAATGGCTGCCTGACTATCACAATGGATTGTCGTAGGCATTGACATATCGTTGGCTATTTGCAGATTTCGCAGAAATCTTACCAAATAGCCTCTTGTACTGCGGCAGCGCATGCTACAAACTCAGCCTCCATGGTTGATTGCAAAGTTTATTTTGGTCGCATTGGTCTTCCTTTGCTTCTATTGTGGATGGCAATCATATTTAGGATGAAAATTTATATTACGCGGATGGTAAGTAAATGAGGAACAATATATATTTTTAAGAAATAAGGATTTGACTTTTTTTTTGCAATTCTTCTATGTGGCTTGATATTTAGAGATTAGAACTTTAAGATAGGCGATAGATCTTGTTTTCTTTTATGGTAAATTACAAAAAAAACTCCCTATATTTTGGAAAATTTTAAATTACCGGTTTATAGTTTAAAAAACTATATTTGACTTTCTTGTGATTTGTTTTTTTTTTAAGAACACACAATAAAAAATATTGCACTTTTAATCCACTTACTAGAATTAAAATAACTACAAACTAAGTTTTCACGTGACAATTAAGCTTAAGGGTTAGATAACAATTTCTAATAAGTTTAATGTTTGATAATTAATTTTAAAATTTTTTGCCTCAAATAAAAAAAAAACTTTTTCCTCATACAATATATACATTTAAGAACTAAGGATTTGACTCCAGTTTTTTTTTCACTTTCTTCTATTTGGCTATCCAGCTATTGATGTTTAAAGATTAGAACTTTAAGATTGTTGGAAAATCATATTATTAGCAGAACTTGGGCATAAGCGATAGATCTTGTTTTCTTTTAGGATAAATTGTTAAAAACTCTCTATGATTTTAAATATTTTAAAGTTATCCGTTATAGTTTAAAAAGTTACATTTGACTTTCTTGTATTTTGTTTTTTCACAAAATATATAGATTTAAAATATTTATTTGTAAAACTATCTAGTCTAATACTTTGCTAATGATTTCTATTATTGATTTGAAGTAAATTGCATTATATATATATTTTTAAAATTGACAATTTTTCAATATTTTTCAAAATAAATCAAATCACGAAGAATATTGTAAGTTCTTAAAATATAAGGAGGTAATTTGAAAATTTTTTAAATCACATATTCTTGACTTGCAGAGATTGAATGTACTAGAAAATCAAATATATATCTACTTGTTCAAGTGTCCATTGCACTTCAATCAGCAACAATACAGGGAAGGATTCTTTTAATTATTTGCATGCTTTCCCTTTTTTAATGTTCTTTTAAGTTGTGTTAACTAATCTATAATCTTATGGGTATGCCTTGCAAAACAAACAGTGAAAAAGTTGGTGTATTTGATTAAGTTTTTCCTTTTGAAAATAATGACAAAGTAAATTTTGAATTACATTTTAGAGAGAATGTTTTGGAATTTAGAAATTGTTGTTTAGATTGATATGTATATATATATATATATATATATATATATATATATATTGTGTAGAATAACTCTTTGTTAAATGAATTTCATATATTCAATTTTTTTTGGCTTAAATTTTATTAGCAATGTGCTGTGGTCCAAAGTAAATTTTTTGAAAAATCACTATTTTTTGTGGGCTCTAATTCAAGTGTTTTTTTTTCAATAGACAGCTTTATCTCTCGTGGTCTAAATATAGTAACCCTAATTTTCCTTCACGATAGCCATGGTTGCCCTTCAGCCACCCGCTGAAGGGCTGCCTTCATCGTCGCCGGCTCCGACATCTCCGTTTACTAAAAAGTCCATTTCTCAGTTGTTCCAACAACCGTCTGAGGCAATTATAGAACTGAAACCGTTATCATCTCACCATGGAGAAGTAGCGGTGAAATTTTTGAAATCTGAATTGGAGGCTTTGGCCGTCCCTTTCAAATGTGCATTGATTGGCAAATTTTCGCACGGACGCCCCAGCCTAGAATCAATCAGGAAGCTTATCACATCTTTGGATTTGAAGGGGAGTTTCTCGGCTGGCCTGCTAGATAACAGGCATGTTCAACTCCAAATGCAGCACGAGGAAGATTATCATCGAATGTGGGCTAGGGGTCTGTGGCAACTCGGGCAATATCCAATGAGAGTTTTTAAATGGACTCCACTTTTCAATCCTCATCGTGAATCGTCTATTACACCAGTGTGGTTCTCATTGTCGTACCTTCCACCGGAGTTTTTCAATAAGCGCAGTTTATTCTCAATCATGCAGGCTGTGGGCAGTCCTTTACTTATGGATAATGCCACAGCAAATTTGACGAGGCCTAGCACGGCGGGGGTATGTTCTGAGATAGATCTTTTAAGCGAACTCCCCAAGCGTATATGGATTGAATGCGGCGATGGAGGTGATGGTTTCTGGCAAAGTATTGTCCCGGACCATCTCCCGGAATATTGTTCACATTGCTTCCGTCAAGGGCACGGTATTGGAAACTGCAGAATCAAGGGATCGGAATCTTAGATGGAAGGGAAGGATAATGGCCCTACTATTGTATCTGGTGGGGGGGAACCGATTAAAGAGGATAGGACTGGGCAGCAAGGTGATAAACCTTTGCAGGTCTGGAAGAAAAAAGAGGTGGTCCGGGAAGCAGTTCTTGGAAATTTTCCAACGCCCAATGATCAGAGGGTTGGAAACATGGATCCTCTTATTAATATTTCACCCATCTCATCGGTTGCTAACTTAGTAACCATTCCTTCTGCTTTGGAAATTGCTATCAATGTGTCTGGGAAAAGGATTAATTGTGATGATCCTGCTGCGATGGAAAAGGGAGGTGATCCCGGGGTGAATGAACCTTCTAACGTGGTTCAGGCTCATAAGGTCGTTTTGGAAGACGATGATAATTTGAAAGCAACGGAGGAGGTGGCAAACACAAAATTGTTCAACTATGATATTATGCAGCGAGAGATGGATTTAATCCATGTCACTTCTCCGTCAGATGTGAATATTGCCGCTGATGTGTTGGCGCCCAAAGCTAATTACGATACCAATGATGAGATTGTCATGGAGAATGGGTCTGAAGTGACTACCTTGATAAATGCTTCTGTGAGTAATAAGGATCATGATTTTATGCAGCGGGAGCTTGTTTCATGTCCTGTCGAATGTATCACGCTAGGGACTTTATTGAGTAAGGGCAAGGAGGTGATAGTGGCTGCTGTATCGGATTCTTCATCGGCACAACAGACGGGTGGGGTTGTTCTTCCTACGATGCTGAATTGGAGAAATTAAAAGCCATTGCGGAGGATATTTCGAGGCAGCTTGGAGAAGGAATGATTGAAGGGATAGCTGATTTGGTCATGAATGAGGAAGATTCTGATGGGGTTGGGGAGGAAGGTGATTGTGAGGGTACACGTTCGTTAGACAGGGAGAGGGTTCGACGAGAGGCTCATGATAACATCATCGACCAGGTCACAGTAAGGCTTAATTTGGATTCGGTCATGGAATTACTGCCCTCAGTGAAATAGTCCTCCCCTAGGATACGGCGATCTTCAAGGCAGAAAGTTACAACTCAACTTAAAGGTCAAAATGTCGTGGCTCTACTCGAACGCAAGGGGGGTCGGCAATAAGGCCACAGTTCGGCAGATTCGCCGACTGGTACGTGATTATCATCTGAGTTTTGTTTGTATTGTTGAACCTAAACTGGATTCTTCCAAACTGGAATCTCTTGCTTCATGCCTGGGTTTGCCTTGCTTTTTATCTAATGATTCTAATCGTATATTGGTGTTGCATTCTGATTCTTTGCTGTGTTCTATTGTGGATCAGTCTGACCAAGTTCTGTCTATTCGTGTATTAATGCATAAGGAATTGATTGAATGTCTGGTTTCTTGTGTTCATGGGTTTTGTACACGTCGGGGAAGGAAGGAACTTTGAGAGTCTTTACGTGATCTTCATGTAGGGGATTCTCCGTGGATTGTCTGGGGGGACTTTAATACAATTACGGCGGCGGATGAGAAGAGAGGGGGGAAACCTTTTTTGATGCTGAAGCCTAGGATTTTTGTTCCTTTATTGATGACTCCGGACTTTCGAAAGTTGGTTTTACAAGACCTATTTTCACTTGGTGTAATAACTGGAGGAAGAATCCGAGAAATTGGAAACGTCTTGATCGGGCTCTTATAAATGATTTCTGGCTGGAGAATTTTGGAACATCACTGCAACATTTGAGTAAGGCTGCTTTTGATCATTCACCTTTGCTCTTGTGTATGGATCGTAAACATATTCAGTCGCGTCCTACGTTTCGGTTTTTAAATTTCTGGACTGCCCATGATGATTTCCTTGATGTGGTGAAAACATCTTGGGAGGAGGAGGTGGAGGGTAGGCCTTTGGTTGTGGTTTGGCGGAAACTGATGAAGGTTAAACATTCTTTGATTGCATGGAATAAACTCAAGGTGGGTAGGTTTGAGTCTCAGAGGAAAGAGGCGGAGGACAAATTGGTTTCCCTGGAAAATGATTTATTTCGTAGCCAAGATGATTCGACGTCCTGGCGCAATGAATATAGTCGCACGGTTGTGCAACTGAATCTAGCTCTGGTGGATGAGGAGTCCTTCTGGCGGCAGAAAGCAAATATGAAATGGATTTCTGAGGGTGACTCGAACTCAAAGATGTTTCATTCTTATGTTAAATCGAGGCAAAAACGTACCTGCATAAATGGTATTTTGGATGAATTTGGTTCACATTTTGATAAGGTGGCGGATATTGAGAGTGCGGGAGTGCGTTTCTTTGAAAAACTGCTTACAGATGATACGGCGTCTAGGGATATAAGGCTTAGGCCAGGTTTCCCGAATTGTAGACTGTCGGAATCCGAGAGTGGGCAGATTCAAGAGCTCCCTTTGTTGGAAGAGGTCCGGGAGGTTGTGATGGGATTGTCGGGTGATAGCGCGGCTGGGCCGGATGGATTTATTAGTCGGTTTTTTTAGGTGACTTGGGAGATAGTCGGCTCTGATATACACAAGGCGGTTATGGAGTTTTTTTATGGCGGAGGTTTACCCAGTGGATACACCTCAACTCTGTTGGTTTTGTTACCTAAGTGTGATCACCCTCGGTCTTTTGGGGATTTTCGTCCAATTAGTCTTTGTTCAGTTTTGAATAAAATTATTACTAAGCTGTTGGCGAATAGATTGACGGCAGTGTTGCCCAATATTATTTCCACTAATCAGAGCGCGTTCATAAAGGGGCGTTCCATTGTGGAAAATGTAGTGCAGGCTCAAGAATTGATGGGTGACATGTCGTATAAAACTCGAGGCAGGAATGTGATTCTCAAATTAGATATGGCAAAGGCGTATGACAGGGTGTCGTGGAATTTCTTGTGCCAAGTAATGCGAAAGTTGGGTTTTGGGGAAATCTGGATAGATATGGTATATCGTTGCATTTCTAATTGTTGGTTTTCCTTGCTGATTAATGGGGGACAAGTTGGTTTTTTCCATTCCTCACGTGGAATTAGGTAGGGTGACCCATTATCTCCGGCGTTATTTATTATGGCAGCCGAATATTTGTCTTGGCTATTAAATGATCTTAGTCAATCAGCAAGGTATCAGAGTTATTGTATCTCCCCAAGTCGGATCCCTGTTACTCATCTTGCTTATGCTGACGATGTATTGATTTTTTCTTCGGGTAAGCGGGGATCTTTAAAACAGGTTATGGAGGTGTTGCGGGAGTACAGGAGGTTTCAAGGCAGTTCATTAATGTCTCTAAGAGCGGGTTCTTTGTTCATCCGAAGAGTGGATTAGATCGTAGAGTGTCTCGGACAACTGGATTTTCCACTATGTCACACCCGTTGACGTATTTGGGGTGTCCTTTGTTTTTAGGGCGGAAGCGTGTTGTTCATTTTCAATCCATGATCACGAAGGTTCGTCGGGTGTTGGGTAGTTGGAGGTGTGGAAAGTTATCGAGTGGAGGCCGGCTTACTCTTGTGATGTTGGTTTTGATGTCTTTACATGTTCACTTGATTGCAGCATGTGATCCTCCTAAGGCAATCATTCAAGCCCTCCGGAGCATTTTTGCTTCTTTTATGTGGGGTGATAAGGAGGATAAACGAGGCTTGCATTGGTTAAGCTGGGAGAAGGTGTGTAGTCCGGCTCAGAGTGGCGGGTTGGGGGTGCAGAATTTACGGCATGTGATTGATGCTTTTTTGGCAAAATTGTGGTGGGTCTTCCGCATTGGGGACTCCAAATGGTCGGAATTTATGCACTGGAAATATTGTTATAAATTTCATCCCGTGGTGGTTCCGCTCCGTCAGTCGGCATCGGTGGTCTGGAGGTGGATGCTACATGTTCGGGATAAAGTGGAAGGTTCGATTGGGTGGTCTGTTGGGGATACCAATGTGGACTTTTTCTTTGATCAGCGGTTGCCGACTGGGACTTTAGCTGAGTTTGCGGTTTCTTTTGGTTATTGTCCCGTTAGTACTTTTAGGAATAATGGTTACTGGTTGGTGGATAAGCTACTTGCTGTGATGAGAATGAGCCCGTGTCCATGTCCATGGTGTTAAAATCAATTATTCATCCTGAAAGATTCTGCCACTGTTTGGTATTCTTGACATATCGCTTTTGATATAACTCCGAATTACGTGATTCAACAAGCCTTGGAACGATAAGAGATAGGGCTACAACTTTTATGTTTTACATTTTTCGAGATTCGGACGTTATCATCGTCAAAAGTGCCTACCAAGATGAGTGACGTGATTCTGGCAGATTACCGTCGCGAATCCATGGACTACATTGAAGACCAAGATGGCGTGCTTGGGCTTTACCATTTTGGATCACGCCATTTGAAGTAATTTAGGGTTTATTTTTAAGTTGTAATAATTAAGTCCATTAAACATTTAATTATGGGTTTAAGTCTTTATGTTTTAATTATGGGCTAAGTAATTACTTGAACCAATTATCTTGCATGATAAAGGCAAGTAAAAGTTTAGGAAACTTAAGAAGTCAAATTGAGTTTTGCTTCTTCATAGTTTAGGAAACAAAGGAAGCCAAAACGTGTTTGGCCACCTTTGGAAAATCGTGTGTCACAATCCTTTTTGGAAAAGGATTAGTTTGTTAGTTATTAGTTTCCAATTCCAATTTGGAAAGTTAGATAGCTTAGAAGTCAAGTTGTAATTGACTTGAGTTAGGGTTTTCTTTCCTTATTGTTTAGCAAGGGCCGAAACTACTCCCTATAAAAGGAGAAGCTTTGTAACGTTTTTAGACATGTTGAATTTAAGAGAAATTTTGGCTTTGCTAAATTGAATTTGACATCTTCACGTGAATTGTTCTTGAATAATTTATAAGACCCGCCAAACCTTAAGTGAGGAACTTTAGTTAAAGCTTACAAGTTCTAGATTTATAGAACCGGCCAAACTGATAGGTTTAATTAATTTATTTACAATTGTTAGACTGAATCAATTTGTGTTAACATTGGGGTTACGTTAACTTTAATCTTGCCTTGCGTTTCATACTTTCTTTTCCGCCAATTTGTTCTTGTTTGAATTTGGTGCACAACGATCTCAAGTATTGTGGAAAATTCGTGTGGATTTGGATTTCCTCCTACTCCATTCGTATCAATTGGTATCAGAGCAGCCAGGTTGTTCATAAAATTCGGTAATCAATTTCTTTTTTTCGTTTCTTGAGTTTGTATCGCTTTCTTGTTGTCGTTCTTGCTGTTTGTGTGCGTCGGTCTTGCTGCTATCTTTTACGTTCTTCTTTCTGTTCTTTGAGTTAATTTTCTTCTGTAAATTTGTGTCTTAATCTAGTCCAAATGTCGTTAATATTCTGTCCACAAATCGCATGCAAAACCTGCCCAAAAATCGTGTTGATCTTGCTTCCGATTTTCGCGTTTTGTGATTCGAATTCTTGCTGTTTTCTTGACGTTGTTGTTGCTGTTTCTTGGTGTATATATTCTGCACTTTTTTTGTCTTCATAGTGTTGAATTCCTTGTGTTTTCATTGGTTATCACACGTCCAAACTTGCTAGGGTTTTGAGTCAAAAAAAATTTGGGTTTCTTACAAACCCTAGTTTCGGTCAAATTGCATTACTCCCTTGTTTCTTATCCAAATTGCTTTCTTTCTTTTGTGCTAGATTCTTTGTTTCATTCTTGTCAAAGTGTGTTTCGATCAAACTTTTATCACTCTCGAAAAAGACGAGTTCTTGACCACTTTCTTGAAAATCTTGATTTTCTTGAAAATCCGAAAGTGTCAAAATTTGAATCTTGAGCTTGATTCTTGCTTCTTGTTGCAAATCTTGATTATCTTGTTAAAGAAGCATATTAAAATTCCTTATATTTGGTGACTTATTTGAAATTCTTGGTGGCTGAATTTGTTTGAAGAAATTAAGGTTTGAACAACATAAGACAAGACAACATCCTTAAACCTAAGTACTTGTACTAGGTTCTTGTCTTAAAAACCTTAAAGTTTGAATTGTACAAAAGTTGTCCGAACAAAAAAAAAAAAGGCCTACAAAAAAAAAGGCCAATAGTTACAAAAAAAAAAAAATACCAAGTAAAATTAGCCCAAAGGCAATTGGTCTAAAGTGAAAAAAAAAGAAGAAAAATATTTTTTTATTTAAGTTTCGGACGCCACTGATAAGGTGATATTTTTCACCTTCTTGGATTCGTTTTACTTAACTATTAAACGTCCTTGTAACGTGCTTTATGTAGTTTTTACGTGTTTTTAATGTATTTGTAGGACATTATGGTGTGAGAGGAGCAACGGAGCAAAAGAACGATGAAAAGAGCGCATTTCAGAGAGCTGAGGCGGATGTGAACAAATGCTGAAGAAATCTGCCAGGGTTTAGTATTTTGATCATATCTCACTCAATTTACATCCGAATGGAATGATTCAGGTGCCATTGGAAAGCTACGAGGAAGAGCTACAACTTCCATGTTTTGGGTATTTCTAAATTCGTTTTGGATCATATCGAAACACGGCTCACAAACGAACGGCGCGCCGGACACAACTTCTCCGGCGCGCCGAAAATTGGTGAATTAAATTTCCAAAACTTCCAGACATCTCCGGCTCGCCGGAGAGAACGTCGCGACGTTCAGCAGCGCAGCAGACCAACTCTTCACCGTTTTGCCCTCCATTTTGAGAAGACTTCAAGGGCATTTTGGGAACGTTGAGACACACATTTTTCAGCCCTAATCCATCCCATATATGATGAAATGCTGCAGCCAAGAAGAAGAAAAAAGAGAGAAGAAGAGAAGAAGAAGCCATCTTTTGCTAGTTTTATAGTTAGTCATTAGTTAGGGTTAGTTTTAGTTTTTAGAATAGAGAGTTCTTCTCTTGTTTGTTCTTAGAGTAGTGTTAGTTAGGGTTCCATTTGGAAGCTCAATCTTTTGTACAAGGAAGGGAAATCCATCAACTATGTGGACAAAGCTTGTAATGAATGCCAACATTTATTGAAGAGAATACCTTTCCATCCAAGATTGGTAGTATCCTTTCTCTAATGCAATTTATTGCTTTGTATGTGCTATTTATTGTTTTCATGATGAATGCTCTAGCTATGTTAGGCTAGAGCTTATTGTGCTCCTTGGGTTGTTGATGGCTAGGTTGATGCATTAAATGTTGCTTGATAGGGTTGAACCTAGAGGATATCTAGGTGGTAGGTTCTATGGACATTGAATGAAAAGGTAGCTAGTTGGCTTAGTTGTTGACTAGTAAGTGTTTGATAAAAGGCTTGAGTGAATCTCTAAGCCTTAGTGTTGGAAGTAGAATAGAGGAAGTGCTTGAGTTAACCTTGCATCCACCATAAATGAGGGAAGACGAATAGCATTCGTGCATTACGTTAGTTTGTGCACCCGGAGTCGAGAACTAAGCTAATTCTTGCCTCCGCCATAAAGGGAGAGTGAGCTTAGGAAGAGACTTTAGAGGGGGGTGACTAGGACCGGTTCTTGCCTTCGACATAAAGGGGGAACGGGTCTTGAGAGTGGTACGATTGGGAGAACGTAGATGATACGGTTAGCTAGGATTGAGTAGTTTTGCCTTCGCCATAAAGGAAGACGACTTCACCTAGCTAAATCCTCTAGATAGACGCCCCTTTAGCTCTAGCTTCAGCCATAAAAGTGGAGCTCAAAGGGAGCGGTTGTCCCTAGCCTAGTGACACTTTAGGACGAACCCTAGACAGAGAATCCTTAGTAACCATAGCCGACAACACCCGGGAGCACATCGTACCCTTCTTGACTTAAGATTGACGCTTTAGCATATTTTACTTGTTAATTAACATTTCTTTTTAGCTACTTGTTTTCACTTCCACTACAAACACACACATTTTCACTAATTCCATAAACTTATCCCCTCCCTGTGGGTTCGACCTCTACTTCCTCTAGCTACACAAACGTCGGTGTCTTGATGCACCTTAAATGTCGTGAGGATTAGGGTTATAAATTTATTTGATTCGGTTAAGCCTTAGCTTTTAACCCTAGCTCCAAAACCGCTATCAAATTGGTGCCGGGGAATCAAAGTTTAATCTTCACGCCTATCAGCCACTTTTGGAGGCCTTCAACCGTCCGAACCTAAATTTTTGAGAGGTCACATTTTTCACAAAACGTTTCGGACGCCACTTTCGGACGACCTAACCGTCCGAACCTAAACTTCAGAGAGCACTCAATTTTCACAAAGTTTCGGAAGCCCCTTTCGGACGCCCTACCCGTCCGAACCTATCTTTCGTACGACCTACCCGTCCGAACCTATTTTACTGTTTTCTTTTCTTTTGTTTCAATCTTGAAAGTGCCATATCTTTTTCAATACAACTCGGAATTAAGTGATTCAAATTACGTTTTCTTCGTCTTGAAATCTACTTTCTGTTTCTCTTAGTTTCTGAAGTTAATTTGTTTATACCCCATACATGATCTTTAAATTAATCTAGTGATGTGAACACTTTTCAAACTTCTTTGGTTTTGCTTTTGTGAATTGATTTGTTTGAACTAATTGGTTGAGACTTGTTCCTAAAATTGACAAACAGTAAGCTTCAATTAGTTTGAGAGATTCATTGTTGAGTGTTTAGATAGGGTATGCACGAGAAAAGCCATTACACTAGAGAGGAGAGTATTACTCACCAAAAGTGAGAACCCGAGAGGTTTTTATTTTTTTTCTATCTCTTGTTGTTTTTACTAACTTGCAGGAACAATGGAGGGAGATGATAAAACACCTCAAGAAAAACCCCAAACGGATCAAAAATATGTTAATGATGTTCTATTTGATATGATCCGAAAACTCAATCTAAAAATTGATAACTTAACCATTTTTCCTTCACCAAAAAAAGGTTCTACTTCCCGAAAGAATAAAACATGAAGAAGCCGAGCCTAGTGATGAGGAGAATGAGGAGTTCATGGATTCTCCTAAAGATGGTAAGAAATCTGATGTTTCAATTAGTGGAGTTAAACTAACATTGCCTACTTTCCATGGTAAAGCAAACCCGGAAGCTTATTTTGATTGGGTTCGAGAGCTTGAACACTTCTTTGAAGGCAATAGCTACCCCGAGCACAAGAGGTACCGCCTGGCCTTTATGCACCTCAAAGATTATGCAAGTTTGTGGTGGGATGAGGTAATGAGATCTAGACGTCAAGATGACGAACCACCCATTAAAACTTGGAAGCAAATGAAAGTGCTTATGAGGAAGAAGTATGTTCCATCACATTATAGCCGAGAGCTCAACAGAAAATTGCACTCACTTGTGCAAGGAAACAAAACCGTGGAGGAATACTACCATGAGATGGAAGCTCTCATGATCAAGGCCAATGTTCGTGAAGATCCCGATTCAACAATTGAGAGATTTCTTAGAGGTATGAATTCTGAATTGTCTTATTATGTTGATTTACAATCTTATATTGATATTAATGAGCTTGTTCATAAAGATTTTAAGATTGAAAGGCACATGAAAGGTAAGAACAGGTTCACACAACCGAATCCACCATGGCAAAGGGAATTGAAGCCAAAATCGGCCCCTTTCACTCCACCAACAAAGCCGAGACAATTCACCTCAAACCAGCCATCAAATGCATCTCACAACGCCCCAAAATCAGTCTCCAAAGCTTCTGATTCTACCTCTAAACCGGCGTCAACTTCAGGACAAAGATTGAGGGATGAAAAAGAGAAAGAAAAGAGTGAGTTAGAAAAAGGATTGAAAGAAAAAACTGAAAAAGAAAATCAAAAGAGTGATTTAGTTAGTATAGGCCATGAGCAAAATAAGTGTAATAGAAAAAGTGAGAATGAGAGTTCATTGGAAGTTAAACAACCACATCTTGTACTTATGAATTCTACTTATCACACATTACATTGTTTGCTGCCTAGTTCTTTTGTTTTGCAGATTTTTGGAGTTTCTAAGTGCTTAATGGAGTTAGAAATAACTCATTATCAATTGGAAGGAGTCCAATCTGCCTTAGTTTGTTTTCCTCAAGGTAAGCAAGGTAAGTTAGGTAAGTATGAAAGCTTTATGGTTGATTTTAATGGTTTATATGTCAAGAACCTTGTTAACGTCAATCTTATTGATTTTCAAAGTTTAAATCCTGTTTTGAATCAATTTCAATATCTTTCACATACCTTTGAAACATTAGTTCGAAAATTTTTACCATGTGAATTAAAGTCTGATGGTTTGTGTTTTAGTAAGCAAATTCTTTCACATAATTCCTCAATTATGAAATCTAACTATTTTGTATTGAATGAGTTTATGTATAGTTTCTTAACATGCTATGTTGCTTATCTAATACATGAATTATATTTTGATTTTAATGTTTATCATTTCGAGCTTAATCAATTCCTTGTGTATAAAAGTGTTAAATATATTGATTATACTTATTGGAATGATTTTTCCTTTGAATTTTTGGTTCGTGAGTTTGTACTAGTCATTGTCAATCCGTTCCTTAGCCAAAATCATCAAATTCCAAGAGGTAATCAAGTAGTTCAACACTTGTCTAGTAAGTTATCTACATTCTTAAGTTCTTTTCAATTCCAAAAGGTAAAATATGGTGTTAACATCTATTTATTAGTTTGTTTACATTCTGTTTTTAAATCTAAGGAATTGTATTTTTATATTTGATAACTTTAACATGTTTGAAAATTATTTCCAATGTTTTTGTGATTTACATTCTATCCGAGATGCATATATGTTTAGTTGCTATGAATATTCTTATGTATCTTTGGATAATCCTTTTAGTTACATTCATATATGTTTAAGTTCTTTTCTTACATTACATGTTAATAATACAATTGTTTTCTATGCTAGTACTGGTGTATCTATGCATGATATTACTAAGTTTATCTTAAATACTTCCATATTGACAAAATTACTAAATTCGTTTTTACATGAAGTATTACTATTGTTTCATGATGCAAATCAGAATAACTTGTTGCATTTAATACATGATGTTTATTTGCATAATTGTTATGAATTTTCTTTAACAATATCGTGTTTATATGCTTCATGCATACATAAATATTCTGCCAGAGAAAGTTTATCTTATACACTTGTTTTGATCTCGCAGAATATTATGCATTGTTGGCCTAGAATTGTTTCATTCCAACTCGACTTGATTCTTGTGGAGTTCGTGATATTGGTGTTTGATCCAGGAGCTCAATTTCAAGATTCGAGGACGAATCCTTTTCGAGGAGGGAGGGAATGATGAGAATGAGCCCGTGTCCATGTCCATGGTGTTAAAATCAATTATTCATCCTGAGTGACGTGATTCTGGCAGATTACCGTCGCGAATCCATGGACTACATTGAAGACCAAGATGGCGTGCTTGGGCTTTACCATTTTGGATTACGCCATTTGAAGTAATTTAGGGTTTATTTTTAAGTTGTAATAATTAAATCCCATTAAACATTTAATTATGGGCTTAAGTCTTTATGTTTTAATTATGGGCTAAGTAATTACTTGATCCAATTATCTTGCATGATAAAGACAAGTAAAAGTTTAGGAAACTTAAGAAGTCAAATTGAGTTTTGCTTCTTCATAGTTTAGGAAACAAAGGAAGCCAAAACGTGTTTGGCCACCTTTGGAAAACCGTGTGTCACAATCCTTTTTGGAAAAGGATTAGTTTGTTAGTTATTAGTTTCCAATTCCAATTTGAAAAGTTAGATAGCTTAGAAGTCAAGTTGTAATTGACTTGAGTTCGGGTTTTCTTTCCTTATTGTTTAGCAAGGGCCGAAACTACTGAGAAGCTTTGTAACGTTTTTAGACATGTTGAATTTAAGAGAAATTTTGGCTTTGCTAAATTGAATTTAACATCTTTACGTGAATTGTTCTTGAATAATTCATAAGACCCGCCAAACCTTAAGTGAGGAACTCTAGGTAAAGCTTACAAGTTCTAGATTTATAGAACCGGCCAAACTGATAGGTTTAATTAATTGATTTACAATTGTTAGACTGAATCAATTTGTGTTAACGTTGGGGTTAGGTTAACTTTAATCTTGCCTTGCGTTTCATACTTTCTTTTCTGCCAATTTGTTCTTGTTTGAATTTGGTGCACAACGATCTCAAGTATTGTGGAAAATTCTTGTGGATTTGGACTTTCTCCTACTCCATTCGTATCATGCTGTAGTGCCAATTGACATTGTTTCTCTGATTTTGAAACAGACGCTTACTAATGCTACGGAGGCATATTGGATGTTGGAGACGGGGGGCTGTTTCACTGTTTCCTCGGCGTACCTATTTTTTTAATGGTCCTTCGAAGAAACATCCTTTCCTATCGCTGTTGTGGGGTAAAGGTGTGGCCATCAAAATCTCAATCTTTATGACAAGGTTGTGGTTTGGCCGGGTACCTTTAAGTCATTGGTTCAAGTTGATCGGTATATATGGTCCGTTTCGGTGTTGCTTATGTAGGGAAGAGGAAGACTCGGTTGATCATTTGTTTGGTTGGTGTCTTTTTTTTTCTCGTATTTTTGAATTTTTCTCAGCTCCCATTAGTCTTTTGAAGGGGCCTCGAACATGGAGGGCGTGGTGCCTTCAATGGTGGAGATGGGGTGTAACAAAGTGTGCGCATTTTGTTGGTAGTGTTATGCCTCTTCTGATTTGTTGGCATCTCTGGAAATGGCATAATTCTGTAATGTTTGATGGAGCTATGGTGTACTTAGAGGGGATTTTGCATGCTATATTTCGGGATATTACTTTGCTTGTGCAGGTTTTCTTTCGGACTGATACTCAATGGGATAACTGGGTTGGATTGGTGGAGCATTGTTCTGGGCTTACATCTTTCAGACCTGCTCTTGTGCGGTGGTTTCTGCCCGTCTCTCGTCAGTATAAGCTTAATGTTTTGGGTAGGTTTTGTAGTTCTGATGGTTGTAGTGGATGGGGTGTTGTTTTGCGGAATTGGGATGGGCAGTTTCTTGGGGCGATTGCTTTAGGATGGCGGGATTTTTCTGGCCTTCATGCTGAGGCCATGGCTTTATTGGAGGGACTTCGACTTTGTGTAGACTTGTCCTTGAGAGATATTGATGTGGAACTGCAATCGAAGATACTGGTGTGTAGTTTGAATGGTAGGTGCTTAGTGCCTTGGCAAATTCGGGGGGTGGTGGATGAGATAAGGCGGGTAGGGTTTGGAAGGTTTACCCAGGTTACGGTGGAAGGTAATCGGCCGGCTTCTTTGGTGGCGAGCATTGGATTGCAGTTGGGGTACCGAGTGGATTTTACACACTTGTGTATGCTTCCGGTTCGAGTTAAGGGATTGGTTCATCTTGATCAAATTCAAATGCCTTCTTTTAGGTTTAGTATGTCGTGATTTTGTAATGGGGATTGTTTTCCCTTCTTTCGTATTGAATTTTTATTTTGTAATGGTTGCGATGCGTTTTAATAAAATTTCTGGGAGTGGCATCCCCAGCCCGCAGAGAGGGATTTTGCTTTAAAAAAAAGGTGTTGTGGTCCAATTATTGACCAGCAATGTGCTATGATCCAATTATTGACTGACCATTGATCAACTAAAAGAAATATAAAAGCCTAATGGATTTTCTGTTCAATTCCATGTTTCAATTCTTGTTTCAATTTATAAATATATGTTACGTAGATTGTTGGTTAGTGGAAACACGCGTATTCAAACAAGTGTTCCGGTGTACTTTCAGACCACAAGTAAATTTGTAATCATTTCCTACCTTGTAGAAGGGTGAGTAATGTATCGATCCCATATGAAGATACACTACCTGTTATATGTGATGTGCTCAAAGAGATTTGGAAAGTTGAGTTGATTCAAATAATGAAAATAAGTAAAAAGAGTGCAATAAACAAAGAGCAAATAAAGAGAATCCAAATGGAGAGAGAATGGTGTTCTTTGATTTTGTTATAGAAAATGCAATCTAGTGATTTAATTACTTTGTGTTGGATTAATGATCATCAATTTACAGGGGGTATAAGATTATCCTTATAGAATAGTCTTAATTCACCTTGGCAGGCACACCTAAGTAAAAAACTCATCAATTCATTCTTTCTCTTGGCAGAGACAAGTCCAAATTATTAATTAAAGTCTCAATCCATAACCAAGTCATCTACCCAAATAGTTTCCTCTACATTAATCAAGCATTAAGGGAAATTAGGGTCCTTCCCTTAGCAGAGACAAGACCCCTTTGGCCTTAATCCCTATTAAGTATCCTTCGGGTTCTTGCATACAAGTTTTTAAGCATCACAATTACCCAGATGACCTTTGCCTACACATATGTAAAGTGATAAATCCATTCCAAGTATGCAAACTTAATTTCATTTATGTTAGTCTATTTTTTACATGAATAATCCACCATAAATTTCACTTTAATCTATAAGTATGCTAATTTGGCAACTATACAAACATGTAAAAAGCATGAATTCCTTAGATTCATTCACTCAAACTCACAGATCTAAAAATTAGGACCTGAGAACCAAAATTCCAACCAATGAAAATACAAAAAATAGATTGATGATCATTTTTCTCAACACATAGTCACTAATTCACTTAGTTCTCATATACCCATAGCAATTAATCCAAGAACACCATGGAAGTTTATCCTTCCATGGTTAGATCTACATTCACAAAGATCAAATTAACACAAGAAATAGTAATAATTGAGAGAATCGAGAGATTACCCATACAAAGAAGAGGAAAAACTCTTATAATTCAATACTTCATTCAAAGATCCAAACTTAGTCTTGTATAAAAGATGATCCTTATGGAAAGGTTTCCAGAAAAAGTTCTAAATCTAGATTTCTTTCTCTCCAATTGTTTCTTTGCTCCCAAGCTTAATTCGATTACTACTTGCTTACGGAGGTAATAATGTTTACAAAGAAAGCTAAAGAAACTACTATTTATACATTACACAAAACTTGGAAAGAAAGAAATCTATAACTTTCTACTTATTACAAAAAGTACCCCGTGCTTGTACTTTTGAATTTACAAAATGGTACTTCACAAAAGACAAGTCTTCATTTTTGTCCCTCACCATTGGTTGACAACCTTAACGTGTGCACTTTGGCTTGAGTTCCCTCCAAGATGGCTAGTTTTGGCTAAATATCATGTGCACCCTTACTATGGAATCAAGGTCAATATCAAAAGATAAAAATAAAGACAAAGCATAAAACTTTGCCTTTGTGGAAAAACTAGATGGTTCCTAGGTTTCTCAAGGGTAATGATGTGAAAATGATCAAATAAACCATAACTAAACCAAACTAAAACTAATTACGAGTTAATTTGAGTCACTTAGGCTAAGCTAGTGTAACTTAATTCAATCTAATCAAACTAGGTCAAATTAAGTCACACTATGTTAAACTTCATAAATATAAGATGAACTATGCTTACGTTAATAGTGAATTTATCAAATTGGATAAAACTAGTCATATTAGTACAACTATCCTAAATTAGGGTAAACTAGGGTTTTCTAGGGTTAATTAGGGTTGACTAGTCAAACTAGGTCAAACTAGTCAAACTAGTGTTAATCTAACCTAACTAGGGGTAATAAAGGTGAACTAATGCTAGTTTGACCAAACTAGTATTAACTAGGTGAAACTATTGTTAACTAGTTAACTAGTCAATCCAAAGGGTTCTAGCATAGGTTTGGTCAATTCTAGAGTTTATGGTTTATGTGGGTTCATCTTGGGTGTGAACAAAGTCCAATGGTCCATGTTAGTAGGTTAGTAAGTGGTTCCAAGACTACGTGTCTTGGTTTGAGGTAAAAGACAACATAAGCCTAACTAAGACTAAAAGGTGAAAAAATAGTTTTCTAGTGTATTGGTGCCTTGACACATGAGCCACGACACTGAATAACTAGAATAGGAAATTTTGAAGCAAAGTTAGGATTCATGTGTATTAGTGCCTGACACATGAGCTATGACACTCATACACATAAAGATGGGGTTTTAAAGGTTTTAGAGGTTTTGGGGAGTTTTATGGGTATTGATGCCTTGACACATGTGTCACGGCACCCATGACCTATTTTGAAGTTTTGGTATTCTAATTTATACTCTAAAGGCTTGGTTCTAGGTCCTAATGTGTTTGATTTCCTAAGTGTATGTGAGGTTAATCCTAAAGATGGGTTTTTTAGAGGGTTTCTAAGTAGAGAGATGATCTCTAATTGTTCTAGCACCTAAACTACACTAAAGAATAGAAAAACAAGAAGTGAAAACATAAGAAACTAGTACATGAGTGTCGTGACTCATGTGTCAAGGCACTCAATAAATAAAAAACTAAACTAAGTGCAAAGTGTGAGAATGAGTGTGTTTCAAGTGTATTAGTGCCATGACTCACGTGTCATGGCACTCATACACTGAAATGTGTGTGTGTGTGTCTATATGTGTTGTATAAGATGTAAATGTGTGTGTTATATTGTATTGGTGTTTTGACTCACGTGTCAAGGCACTCAATAACTAAAAACCAAAAAAAAGTGAGAGATGTGAGAAAATGAGAGATGTATTAGTGCCGTGACTCGTGTCACGGCACTCATACACTAGGATAGGGAAGATTTACTGAACAAGTGTTCATGTGTGTGTGTGTGTTTCCATTGCATGAGTGTGGTGACTCATGTGTCATGATACTCATACACTTGAAAAGTGTATGTGCGAGTTGTATGTACTTGGTGTATCCTAGTTTGGGTCCTAAGTGTTGGTGGTGCTCTAAGTCTTAGTTGGGGATGCCTAATGGTTACTAGGATGAGGTGAAACTATATTATATGCAAGGCCTAAGGTATGTGAAAGTGTGTGCCAAGTGTGATAGCTAGTTGGTATGTTAGAGTTGGTTTCTAGACCAAAACCTTAGGCTCGGTTTGGTTAGACTGTTTTCACTCATTTTCCATCTCTTTTCAAAATGCCTTGTTTGTTTATATCCAATTTTGAAAACAAATTTTTTCATTTTTCCAAATAGAAAACAAAAGCAATTTGGTCTTTTGAAATTATTTTTAAAAGTTTTAATTTATTAGGTTGATCGGCGGCCGTCTGGTGGTCAACGACGTTGACCACTGCCAGTCAACACCTAAAGCTGAAAAAAAACTAAAATTATTTTAAAAATTTATAATTAAAATAATTATTTTACACAAAAACCAATGAACACAAAACTAATCTATCCAAACACACAATTCAATTCTCAAAAATATAACTTTCATATAACGTAATCTGAGACCTTGTTTTTCCCAATTCTCAAAATAAAATACCTATCCAAACGGACCCTTAGCTACCTGCCTTGGTTACATTGTGGCCTTGGGCATCCTGTGGTGCTAGGTTTAATGCATGCATGCTATGAAATGGCCCTAAGTGCTCATCACTTGACCTTAGCTATGTGCTTTGGCCAAAAGGGTGTGGTGCTAGAACAAGGTTCCTAAGGAAAAAACATAAGCCAAACTATACTAAGTGTACTTAAACTTTAATCTTTACCTCACCAAAGTGCATTAACTTCACCAAAACTCACCACCATGCCTCTTTGCATAATTGGACTCAAACACTCTTTTTTGTCAACCCTAGGGTGTAAGGTTTGTCCTCCTTTAACTTGTTGACGTTTTGGTCAAAATTGCCTTCCAATAAACATTTTCAACACTTTAAACTCTCCATCTTGTAAAACCTACAATTTAAGCCACAAAGCACTTAAGTACCACGTAAACACTTAAAAGCAAAGCAAACCATAAGAAAAGAGAGATTAGATGTAGTCTAAGACAGACTCTGATAAGAGAATGGGCGAGGCTTGAAATCCTGGACCACTCGAACCACAACTTTGGATCCTTGTTGACACCAAAATTACACAAAAAGAAAACACACAAACAAGAACAAAACAATTGGCGGAATTGTAGTCAAAGGAAAATGAAAAGATTTGGTAATAAGCCAACTAAACCCCCACGCTTATACAAACAATTTAACTTAGCCTTATGTAAATCAAGACACTAAACTAAAAGATTTGGGTGTTCTTGAACTCAAGAACAAAAAGGCTTACCTATAGGTCTTAGCTAAAGGCTTGCGGAAAGTTTAAAGAACAACTAAAACTTAATTGATCTTTAAGGCTCAAACACAAAGTGCTTGTAATTTAACAAAGCTAAAATATGATTTTTATTCTATGTATAAAAAACGTTTAAGGCCTCTCTTTTTTATAGGAAGAAATTCGGCCAAGGTACAAGGAAACCCTAATGAAAACCAATTACAACTTGACTTCTTAACTACCAATCCAATTGAGGAAACATTCCAAATTGGAATTGGAAACTAATAACTAAATTATTTTTCTAAAAGATAGGAAGCTCCTAAAATGTAGGAACACTCCTAAAAAGAAGGACAAGGACACGGTTTTGACCTATTAGAGGCAAAACACGTTTTTGCTTAAACTACTACAAAATAGCCTTCCTCCTAATAAGTAGGAGATTATAATTGGGCCAAGTAATTAACTACTTATTAACGAAAATATGAAGCCCAAATTAATGTTTAATGGACTTAATTTATTACAAAGAAAATAAATCTTAAGACTTAATAATGGCGTGGTCCATAAATGGTAAAGTCCAAGGACGCCTTCCTGGTCTTCAAAAGGTCAATGAATATCGCGCGAGGGTAATTTTCCAAAATCACGTCATTCATCTTAGTAGGCACATTTAATGATGATAAAATCAGAATCTCATAAAATGTAAAACAAAACAGTTTTATCTCTATCCCTTAGCTTTCCAGAGCCTCTTGAATCACAAAATTCCGAGTTATACTGAGAGAGATATGTCAAGAATACCAAAAGGTGACAGAATCTTTCAGCATTTAATGTTTGACACCTTGTTAAGATCTTCTCAAAAATCATTCAAGTCTCTACAATGTGTTGACTTTGGCACCATGGACATGGACACGGGCAGATTGCTATCATTCCCTCCTTCCTCGAAAGGATTTGTCCTCGAATCTTGAAATTGATCTCCCGGATCAAACACCAATATGATGAACTCAACAAGAATCAAGTCGATTTGGAATGTAACACCTCGCGGGCAATACCTGTTTATTTCCCTAAAGAACAAAATAAATCTATTAGTCCAAGGAACAAAATTACTAATAATGAACATTAATGTATATGGACTAATATATACTTTTATTTTAAAAATAGTTTCATCAATATCAAAATAATTCACAAGTGTGGATAACGCATACAATGTATCATAGCCATCTCTAAATGCACTATGACAAAAATGTAAATTAATTTGAAACAATAAAGAACAAGGAATTGTAGTTAACCAATTTGGTATGATGAATTCACTTGAAATAAAAAATTCAATGGTTAACTTTTCCAACTTAAACTCGTCAATTAACCAACTTGAATTATCTTTACATTGAGAATATATGGTTAATCTTAAAAAGCTATCATTCTTTAGAGTAATAACACTTAAAGAAAAAACATAATGTAAATAATCTAAATAATAGAAACAAACATCATGAATTACCTTTTGTATTTGTAAAATTCTTTAAAGAACATACCAATCAAGTGTTGGACTACCAAAGTACCTCTTTGAACTTGATGGATTTGAATGTATAATGAATTAACATTAGAAGGTGTAAATTTATAAAACAAAAACACAAAAAGAAATGTCATTACAACAAGTATATCCAACATAATTAACACTTTGATTAGTGCACACAATGGTTTGATTTTGTTCGAAATTATGAAATTCGGATTGTAACTCATGTAGTAAATAAGCAAAATTACATGAAAACAAGCTATAGATTCCTATTGGAATTCTTGAATTGGACTTGCTAGGCTGTTGATTGGGAGCTGTGATTCCCACACTTGATTCCTCTGCCGTGAGGCCCAAAGAGTTGATGACCACATAAATTTAACTTGAATGGATGTGGATCCTTTGTTGAATTGTGTGATAAACATTTGAGGATAACTTGCTGTTGGTCATTTACTCATTTACTTGGTAAATTAATCTTGTGCTTGGTGAGATATGTGGTCATGCTATTGGTAGAACATTATTTCCATTGCTGAGTAGAATTTGGTTCAATTCGTTTCATTCATGTGTTTGGTGGGTTGTGGCATTGCCATTTCTTGGATGAATGTAGGTGAATTGAATGAATGTAAAAGCATTGGTAATCTGCTTGAGTAGAGTCCTATTCAATTTGCTGTTGGTATCATGTACTGGGTAAATAATTTTTGCACTTGGTGGGATGCGATCTTGCCGCTTCTTGAATGAATGTGGAACATTTGATGAATTAAATGAGTGTGAAAGCGATTGAATCTGCTTGAGGGGAGTCCCATTCAATTTGCTGATGGTAAAAGATTCATGTACTGGGTAAATAATTCTTGTTCTTGGTAGGATAGTTTGGTCTCGCCGTTTCAATTACTGAGTGGTTCATGCGTTTGCTGTGTGGTTCATGTGCTTGGTGGGATAGTCTAATCTCGCCGCTTCTTGGCTTTTGGTCGAGATTTTGGAGCGATGCTAATAGTAACATATCAAAGCTCCTCACACATTTTACTGCTTACTACATAGATTAGGGCTCCAAAGTTTGAGGCTAATAGAGCCAATCTACTGGAAATCTTTTCAAGTAGATTATCTCTATTCTCCTTAAATATATTGAGATAAATCTATCATGTAATGGAGTAGTACTCCAGATTTTCTGCATTTGCTTTGTAACAGTGTGGACGGGTATATCTGGCACTGTATATTATTTTGTTTTACCGATGTATATGTATTATTTTTATTTAAAAAAAAAAGCTATACATAGATTCATTCAATTCAAAGTATTGTAATGTAACCATTGAAGAATTATGTAAATCACTTTGCTTATTAAAACATGTGAGTTTAGACTCAAAAACACAATTTACAAAATTTCGAAACAATTTTTGAAAAGTGTAGGAAAGCTTTTGAAATTGATTAAAAATATATATTGAAAACTTTGAAGCTCAACCGAATTGATAACAACAAAATTATTAATAGTTTTAAGATCAAAATCAATTGAAAACTTACCTAACTTACCTTGCATACCTTGCGGAAAACAAGTCATGGTAGATTGAACTCCTTCCATTGCATATTGAGTGTTTTTAACTCCACTAAATGTCTAGGAACTACATAAATCTGCGAAACAAAATTACTAGGCAACAAACAATAAAAATCGTGATCACTATAATTCATAAGTACAAGATGTTATTGCTTAACTCTCAATAATCTCTCAATCTCACTTGTAGAAGCAAAACAACAAGATTTTGAACTAACTACATCTTGGCTATTAATACTTTTATCACTAAGTACAATTTCTCGGCCTACACTAGTAGTTACATTCTTTTGTTTCTCTTGTTCACTCTTTTCTTTGCTTCTTGATCCCTCATGTCATTACAAGCTTTGACAATTCTTGATTGGTCTTCAAAGACTTGTGACGAATTTAAGGCTCTAATGTTGAACTTTTTACCTTTATGTTCAAAGCTGTAGTAATTCTTCTTGGCATGATAAACAACATCTCTATCAAATTGCCAAGGTCTCCCAAGAAGGATGTGACCGGCCTTCATTGGAACTACATCGCACAAGAATTCATCAACATATTTACCAATTTTGAATGGTACCATCACTTGCTTAGTTACTCTAGTCTTAGCAGAATTGTTAAGATATTGAAGTCTATATAGCTTAGGATGCTTTAAACAAGACAAATCCATCCTCTTGACAAGTAAAGTACTTGCCACATTAGTGCAACTCCCACTATCAATGATCACACTACAAACTTTATCTTTAACCATACATCGGGTATGAAAGATATTTTCACATTGAATTAAATCATCATCAATTTGTGGTTGTACATTTAGAATTTTTCGGTTCAATAAACAAGAAACTCCTTGGTGTGGTTTCGAATCACCACCCTCTATTGGTACCTACACGTTAGTGAAAACACAAGAGAAAATATATTTATATTCCTCACGGGTTTCTCACTTTGGGGAGTAGGTACTCACCACTCTATTTTGGTAGTTTTTCTCTTTAATTTATACCCTAAACACACTCTTATTTTTGGATTAACTAATCTATAAGAGTTCTCTCAGTTCGTTGATTAAAGGAACACGTCTCAACCACAAGTTCAATGAACAAAACTTACACAAGACGAGTCAAATAGAATTTTTAAGCAATAACCGCAAAGAGTTTTTAAGATCACGTAAGGGTATAATTTGATATAGCTTAGAAAACTACTGAAATCAGAAATTAGGAAGAAAAACAAGAAGATGGGGACTTGAATCACCTTATTCCGATTTATATTGAATAAGATATGACGATTTCAATTTGAATGTGCTTTTATGAAACAAATAAGAACACTTAGTTCTTGAAAACAATTTTGTTTCTTAATTGTCGGAACTTTTTTTTTTGTATTTAGACCAATTGCCTTTGGGCTGTATTTTACTTCGTCTCTCTTTTTTTTATCACTGGCCTTTTTTTATATCACGGGCCTTTTTTTTCTCGGACAACTAGGGTTTTAAGACAACTTAGGGTTTTATAATTGTGTTGTCTTAGCTCAATGTTTTCAGCACACATATTGTCACAAATCAGCAGTATAAACTTCAGGAAGAATATGCAACAATGATCAAGTCGAATAACAACAAGAAGTTAAGAATTTAGAAATAAGAAACCCTAACCCTAAAAATAAGGGTTTTGACGAATTTTTTTTGACAAGAAAACTTTAACGAATTCAGCTCTAAAACATGCAATTCCTATGCGGTTTTTAACACAAAACGAAGACACAAAAACGGGTAGAATTATAGCTAAACAAGATGCAGCAATTTACAGGACAAAACAGCAACAAAAACAACACGAATTTGAAGCAAAAACGAGAAAACAATTATGACGATTTGGACCAATTTCAGCAAGGATCTTTTGAATGATTTGAGCACTAGAATAATGAACTAAAAAGCTTGATATGACACGAACTAAAACATCAAGAAAGACTCCAAAAACAGCAACTGAATGACACACAAAAGAGCTGCACAATTGACGACAAAAATTGCAAAATTTGCGGAAACAACAAGAAGACTCAAAACTGAAAATTGTAATCTGAATTTTGTAGCAACAACCTTTGCTTTGATACCAATTAATAAGAGAATGGGCGAGGCTTGAAATCCTAGACCACTCGAACCACAACTTTGGACCATTGTTGATACCAAAATTACACAAAAAGAAAACACAGGAACAAGAACAAAACAATTGGCGCAATTGTAGTCAAAGATAAACGAAAAGATTTGATAATAAGCCAACCAAACCCCTACGCTTATACAAACAATTTAACTTAGCCTTATGTAAATCAAGAGACTAAACTAAAAGGTTTGAGTGTTCCTGAACTCAAGAACAAAAAGGCTCACCTATAGGTCTTAGCTAAAGGCTTGGGGAAAGTTTAAAGAACAACTAAAACTTAATTGATCTTTAAGGTTCAAAAACAAAGTGCTTGTAATTTATGAAAGCTAAAATCTGATTTTTATTCTATGTATAAAAACCGTTTATGGCCTCTCCTTTTTATAGGAAGAAATTCGGCCAAAGTACAAGGAAACCCTAACGAAAACCAATTACTACTTGACTTCTTAACTACCAATCAAATTAAGGAAACATTCCAAATTGGAATTGGAAACTAATAACTAACTTATTTTCCTAAGAGATAGGAAGCTCCTAAAATGTAGGAACACTCCTAAAAACAAGGACAAGGACACGGTTTTGACATTTAAGAGGTAAAACACGTTTTTGCTTAAACTCCTACAAAATAGCCTTCATCCTAATAAGTAGGAGATTATAATTGGGCCAAGTAATTAACTACTTATTAACGAAAATATTAAGACCAAATTTATGTTTAATGGACTTAATTTATTACAAGGCAAATAAATCCTAAGACTTAATAATGGCGTGGTCCATAAATGGTAAAGTCCAAGCACGCCTTCTTGGTCTTCAAAAGGTCCATGAATATCGCGACGGTAATCTGCCAGAATCACGTCATTCATTGTTGTAGGCACGTTTAACAATGATAACATTAGAATCTCGTAAAACTTAAAAAATAAATTTTTAGCTCTATCCCTTAGCTTTCCAGAACCTCTTGAATCACAAAATTCCGAGTTAGACAGAAAGATATGTTAAGAATACAAAAAGGTGACAGAATCTTTCAGCATTTAATGTTTGACGCCTTGTTAAGATATTCTCAAAAATCTTCCAAGTCTCCACAATGTGGTGACTTTGGCACCATGGCCATGGACACGGGCAGATTGCTATCAGACTCTACATGTATTTAACACTTATTCCTTCGGGTTAATTAATTATTGATAGAATTTTAATAAAATATATGTGGCATGTATTAAAAAATTTAAATAAAGATTGAAACAGAGAATGTAACAAAAGATTTAGAGTGATATAAAAGTAACTAAAATGTTATATTTTGGTATATTTTAACACTTTTCTCAAACTTTTAAAGTGTTAATTTAGAGTGAGAAAATTATAAAATTCCCCTGTAGTTTGGTATATTTTAAATTACCTCTCTGTAATAAGGAAATATATTATTTCTTTGTGATTTATTTTTTCTTTGAATGCACACAAATATATGATTTAATATATCAATTATGTGTTGATTTATCTACTTCAATTTATAAAGGTTGCTTGTAATTGTTGATTGGAAGTGAATTTTTACACAATCATTGATTTTTAGTCATTATTTTTCAAATGAAAAACACAAACTATATGAGAGTAAATTGTAAAATTTTAAATTATGTAGAGATAGCTTAAAAATCTTTGAAAATACAAAAGAGTTTTTGTAATTAACACTTTAAAAGTTTGAGAAAAGTGGCAAATCTTTTGTTTGAAAAAACTAATACCCGAATATCTATTTCTTGATTGGGACAAAAAAAAACAAAAATGGCAAAAAAAAAGGGTTAGTTATTAGAGGGTATTAGAGGGCGCGGGGAGTTGAGAGAGAAAGTGAGGAGCATGAAACAAATTCTCCTACACAAATGCGTCCTTAAGGAATTTCAACAAACACTTAGTATATCTGTAGATGTTGTGTCCAATTGAGTGAAATCAACAAAACAAATCCAATTCATAATATTATCAGCATAAACACAATTGGCTATGATCATAAGAGGAATAAGGAAATCAATATGAAATTAACTTAGCATTATATTCAAAGAATTAAACACAAAGCATAAAAGAGAGAAAGGATTTATAGCGGTTCAAATCTCCCCCTTGGAGCACTCTACATCCACTATACCCTCAAGTTACCAATCCATTAAATGCTATCTCTTCATTAAAGGTGATATCCAAACCCAATTTACAAACTTATATAGAAGATGAAACTGACTCAATAGCTATCACAAGCTATGAGTTGAGTTTTTACTCTCCCTCTTGGAAAAATCTTTCAATCTTACCAATTTGAGATTTATGAATGATCAAGACCCCTTAATAGGGTGGATAAAATTGAAACTCAATTAATAATTTTTCTCAAGAAATGTTTACAAACAAGAAAGATTAAGTCAAATGGAATGATGAACAACTAAAAAGCTCAATCTCTTTCTCTTTTGGGATGATGATGAACTTTTTTTGAAGTTTTGGTGAGTATTTTTACTCAAGTTTAAAAGTCAAGAATCATCTTTATGTCATAGTATATGTCCTTAGTATTTATAGAAATAATTTGAGAAGCAAAAGGATAGAATATTTATTTTTTAGAAAACTAGCCATTACTCACATGTCAGAGTAATTCGTACTCCCAAATTGGTTAGGGGTAGTCCAAATTGAAATTTTAGAGAATTATCAAAATCCTGTCAGATAGATTTTGATGTTCGAATTGGCTGAGGGGTAGTCTGAATTGACTAGTCCAAATAGATTAAGACGGCTGAATTAGCCAGGGATAGTTTGAATCTAAATTTAAGAAAAAGTTTCAAATCTTTCAAAATAAGTCCTAACATCTGAAACTCCCATGGGGTCATCCGAATTAATACTTTTTTTTGTCAAATTTCTGATTTTTCAATCTTTTTATAATTTTGAAAAAATGTAATACAATTGTTATAAAACCTATTTTTTAAAAAACACTACATTTTCAACTTTCATTTTTTTTTGATTCATTTTACTTAAGTTTTTGAATGGTTCAATCATTTTATGAGCCAATACACAATTATGATTTTGGGTCGAGAAATCCACCATAATTTAGCTAGCTTCCCTTTCTTCAACTTCAAGGAATATAATTGAAGCACTAGTCTATATAATTGTTTATTAATCATCAAAACAACAAGTAGTTCTAAGACACTAGGTCTTTCAAATGTATCCATTGTCAGTTAGTCCTCATGTTGACTAAAATTCATTAATGTTTCTTATTCATTATTTATTTTAATCACTAATCGTATATAACTAAAATACCTTATATATTAAGTTGTAGGGATGCTTTGGTTATTCCAGAATACACGATAAAGAAAAATTAAAAGAAATTTTGTTTTTCTTCAAAGTCAACTTTTTTAGGCTAAACATCCCAAACTTAGGGGGCGCCACTCCCAATATATTGATTAAATGAGAATAGATGGCAGACATACCCAAACACCACCAATGCCACCAGAAATCAATAAAGACGTACAAAGAAACAAAAAGTCTAATGAAAATGGAATGAGGGAACTGATAGTCGATCTAACGAAAATAGAATGTGGCATACAGATTTCTTAGGCTGAGGAAAGGAAGATGATAAGTCGGGTTTGTACCGACTTATTTGCTTCACTTGTTTGATCTTTTGTATAAACTTTTCATGAAAATGATGACAGATGAACAAGTATGTGGTTGAAATGTTTACTTTCGGTGAAATGTGGGAATTGGCAAACAGTTGTGTTTTTGTGAAGAAAGTAATGATTTTTGAGTTATGTAACACTCTTGGTCATGCACCATATTAAGTCCCAAGCATTCCGCTACACAAGTCCACTACACAACACTTGCTTGCACACACTTCACACACTTCGCACAACACTTTCACACACTTCACGCCTGTGCGGGAGCCTAGCGCCTGCACAAGCCAATCACGCACACACACTGGCGCCCGCACAGCACACACACACGCACGCCTATGCGGGCGCCTGGCGCCCGCACAGCCCACACACTTGCACAACTGTGCGGGTGCCTGGCTCCCGCACAGCTCACGCACACACGTACGAACACTTTGATGCATTTTTCTTCTATGCATTTTTCGTGTACATTTTTCTCATTCTTCACTCGCACACTGGCACCAACACTACGCACTACATCTTGTTCCTACATCTCATGTAGCACACACAAACTTCGGTTCACACAAGAAGACACTTAATAGGTCTTTCCCACGAGCACCAACTGTTTGATAATTTGCAGTGATAATACTTATTTGTTAAGTGTTGCACCAGACACGTGTCCTCACTTGAACTTTGATTAATATCTACAGAAACACGTGTCAACATCCCCGAGAAAGAAGGAAGCTTCCAGGAAGTTACGAGCCAAGTCATCCGGGGAAAAAACTATAAAAGGAGAGATGGATTCGGGAGCAAAGAGGGAGCGAGCAGGGAGGCGGCCGCACACAACACAACATAGCATTCTTAGATTAGGGTTCATAGTTTAGATTAGGTTCTTTTCTCTCTTTTCCCTTTCATACATTTTATTGTCTTGAGGATCAATTGAATGGATCTTTAGCTTATTTGAGACATTCGGATTGCTCATTACGTGTTTGATATTGTTTTATATATCTATTTGATGTTTTATTTCAATGCTTACTCACTCACGCTTAGGTCCTTCATGTGATTTGCGGTGCCCACTGAAGTCAATCTAGTTCTATTAATGGAAATTGAAATAACATCACTAGAATAGGGAACAACTTGGATGAGTCCTATGATCTGTGTATGGTTGCGACTTCAATTGTGCGGTGCCCACTGACAATTGAAGTCAATATAATGGAAAAGACTTAGGATTATTTGAACATTAGAACTTGAACTTTGGACGACTGTCTTGTCTGGAGGAGTTAGGGTTCTAGTGTCAGATAGGGATCGGGAATTAGGAAGTCGAGCCTAGGTCTTGCCCTACGAAGGGAAGACTGAGGAGTATGGTGAATTAGGGTTGTGAGACCTATCAAGGAGATCGACCCTAAGCTCACTAGAAAGTCGATCCCCTCATTCATGCTGTTACACAAGTCGATGATAATAGGCTGAGGTACATACCAATTGATTCATCCTCAAGGCAGTGCTTGCATACTAACCTTGCATTCATTCTCATTTTTGCATTCATATTGTTTTGCATTCTTCTCATTTGCTTTGGTTTCTTGAACAAGTGATCGCTTGACATCCAAACCTTCCCTGTGGATACGATCCCACTTGCCACTTCTACATTAGTTTAGTAAGTTTGGGTATTTGACGAGGTCGAGCGACCGACCCCCGCTCAGAAGAACAATCCAAAAATGTTCGGCCTCTAATAACTACGACAAACCTCAGACTCATCCACATGAACACCACAAATTGTATCCACAAACTACTCCGAAAGACCATGAAGATCACTATTAAAGTTCCACTGATCCGAATTCCAAAATTTCCCAATAGGTGTATAACCCATTGAGCAAGCATATTTAGATAACAACCCCGATTCCATCCTCATGGCCCACATACGTTTACAAGACACTGAATCAATAATACGAGAAGGCACAAAGATTGGATGACACCGTGTACAATATTTTCCCTTCAAGAATTAAGCCTACAAAGATGCCTGAGTTCGGAAATGCCACCACAACTTAGCCCTAAAAGCCTCAAATATAGACTGCATACTCTGAATACCAAACCCACATTCTGACTCAGGAAAACAAAGCCGATCCTATGAGAACCAATAAAACTTATGAACATCCTCGGACACACCCCACATAAATACCGCTAAAAATTACATAAAACCCAAAGAATTCCAACCGGCTGAGAGATCGACGCAATCAAATGTATATACAACAACTTAAGAACATGTTTGATCAGCACCAATCTCTCCCCAAAAGAAAGATACGAAAGGTCCCAAGAGGAAATTTGATTTCTGACATTTTCGATCATAAACTCGAAATGAGATAAACGCCGCCTCCCAATGAAGATAGGACAACCAAGATAAATGAACGAAAAATTTTATTGACGAAAACCTGTAGTATGAGCCACCCGATGAGCAAGACCCAAACGTTTAGGACAAACAAGAAAAGAACTCTTATGAGTATTGACAAGTTGTCTCGAAACGGTCTGGTAGTCCAATAATACACCCATCACCAATCTCAATGATCTGTGAACTCTCGAAGTGAATGTCATAATATCATCAGTATATGATAGATTTGTAATATCAGGGATATCTCTCAGCACCCCATAAGGGATATAATTATTTACCTTTAGGAAACTATTTAAATGCCGTGAAAGATATTCTGCACAAAAAATAAATAGTCTAGGCCAGAGGGCCCTTAATGTACTTCTCTGGAGGACTGAAAAAATCCATCTTGAACGCCATTCACAATGATAGAAAACCAAAAATTTGCCATGTACCACCACACCCTATCAATCCACACTTCCCCAAAACCAAATTGTTGCATAACTTGGCATAGAAAGTTCCATGAAAGTTGGTCATAAGCCTTAGCCATATCTAGCTTGATCATAATATTACTTGATCGAGCCTTCGAACTCAAGGAATAAGCTAATTCCTGAGTCAAGATTACATTCTCTAAAATAAACCTCCCTTGCACAAAAGCTTATTGATTTCCCAAAATTAGTCTAGGAAGAACACTTGCAAACCTGTTCGCCAGAATCTTGTTTATTATTTTAGGAAAGTCTTTTATTTTAGGGTTTCAAAGGTTGTAACCTGTGTAAAGGAAAACTTCATTATTGTTACAGGAGACAAGAAATATATGTTGAAATTTTTGAGCAAGTTTTTTTTCAAAACACAAAGTTTCAGTATAAGAAATTGATCTTCAAAACCCGTAAGCCTTTACTGTGTGATCTTTAGGTGAACTGATCCGTTTTGAGTACAAAACAAGCCCAGTTGCATGCTTGAGATTATGAGTACACAGAGCAATACATTTAATTTGTAATAGTGTGTGGGTTTGGATCAGCATGTCTTTCTAAGTAATTGTGCTTATTATCTTTTGATTTTCGTTCTTCTTTCATTCTTATTCTTGTGCTTTAGTTGTTGTGTGAAAATCAATCTTTTTCTTGTGGTTAAATACAGATTTTGATTAGTGTGAGTAAAGTTCCGTTACCAATATCATGTGAAGTGGTATTAGAGAATACCAATTTTTGCACAAACAATTTGATGTTAATTTTTTTTATTCAGGTTGATTCCTTTTGTTCCACATTCTTCTTCCTCGTATTCTTGTCTCTTTCTTGTTAGAATCTTGGAATTGTCAAAATTTCTTGGTTCTTGGTGATTGCTTGATATTACCATGTTGAAATTTTTAGAACCCTTATTCTGTAAAAAGTGAGTTTTGTTGCTTTCTCAAAAGCACAAACTAAGAGTTTGTTGTCCAAAATAAAAGAAAAACACATACAAAAAAGTAGTACATTAATTCAAAAAAAACATTGGACAAAAAAATTGAGCAACAATTTGAAATTTTGGGTTTGAGCCACCTTTTGGAACTACCTTGAATTCTTGCATTGTTATCTTAGTTTTCTAATTCTTGAATCCTATTGTAACCATATGTGTCAGTAAACACACTTTTTTCTGTTTCTTTTCTTGACATCTTGAGTTTATTGATCTTGGTATTTGCAAATTAAAATTGCGATGAATACTTATTCCAAATTCAGGGAAGAAAACGTTCTTAGATTAGGAAAAATAAAAAATTAAGAGATTAGAATAGGTATCACTTGATTATTTAGCAAAGCTACCCACATAGAGATGAGGGCATCTACTCTCGATAGTGAGAACCCATGAGGAAATTATACTTTGTTTTATATATATATATATATTTGTTTGTTTGTTTTTACTAACTATTGCAGGTATAATTGATGGTGTAGGTACATCTAAGGTACCATATGACACGGATATGTCACTCGATATTCTCTTTGATTTTGTCAAGAAAATCATAACCTTGAGCCTAATTCAAGATCAACCACCAAGGCACCAGTTTCTAAAAAGCTTAAATACGAGGAAGAGAAGGAGGTTGATTTTGAGTTTGAAGAGGATGTTGCCTATGAATAGGCCAATAGTGGTAAAACGTTTGTTCCTCCCATTAGTTCATATTATACCTACCTTCCATGAAAAATTAGATCCAAAGACTTATTTCAACTAGATGCCATATTTTAGGGGAACAACTATCCCAAAGAACAGCGGTTCTGTTTGGCCTACATATATCTCAAAGATTATGCCAGTATCTGGTGAAATTAGTTGTGGAAGACTAGACGATAGGAATGAATGAGACTGATCCAAACTTGGCCTGAATTGAAAGTTATCATGAGGAAGAAGCATGTCCCTTCACATTGTAGTTGGGAGTTAAATTGCAAATTGTACCATCTGGTACAAAAGGGTAAATCAGTGAGAAATACTATCTGGAGATGGAAATTCTTGTGATTAAGGTTGGAATTGATGAGATTACTAATAAAACAATTGGGTGGTGCCTTCGGGGAATGAACCAAGAGTAAGCTTACCGCGTGGATCTCTAGAGCTATGTTAACATTCAGGAGTTAGACCAAAAAACGATTAAGATTAAACGACACATGAAGAATTGGAATCACTATCCAACTCCGCAACTAACTTGGAAAAAAGAGAGTAAGCCAATTCAATATAACCAGCAAGTTCAATCCAAGTCAAGGTAATTTCTGCCTCAAAACAATACAAATTCAGCGCCTAAAGTGACTTCAAAGGGTGTTGAAGCTGGTTCAACTTCTTCAACCAAATAGGGAGGCAGATTACATGATATAAGATACTTCAAGTGTCAAAGATTTGGGGATATTCCAGATGACTGTCCAACAAGGAAGTTAATGTACATTCTTGACGATAAAGATGTCATGTGGATGCAATCTAATGGAGATGCATGTCCAGGATTGGAAGGACCATTTGTTAAAGAACCTGAAGTTGAGTATATGACTAGCTTATCAAATAAGCTGAATTTGGTGACAAGAAAACTACTTAGTGTGCATCCGCAGACTAAGACCGAAGAAATACATAGAGAGAATATCTTCTATGCCAGTTATCATATGTTCGGAAAGGAATGTAGCTTGGTTATTGATAGTGAGAGCGGTGCAAATGTTACTAGTGTCTTCCTTATTCGAAAGATAGAGATGTTATATGTTAGACATTCTAAACCTTACCGTTTGCAGTGGTTGAATAACTCAGGTGAGTTACGAGTTATCAAGAAAGTTAAAGTGTCTTTTTTTTATTGAACAATTTCATGATGAGGTATAGTGTGATGCAGTTCAAATGGAGGCAAGTCATGTGTTACTTGGTAGGCCTTGGCAGTTTTACCACGATGTTATCTGATAAGGCAAAATATGTTCATCTTATTTATGCTATTTCCCTTATATTTTGTACCATCTTTGTTGCTATATAATGCGTTTTTAGTTTAGTTTTAGGATATTGAGCATGGAGGCCAAAATGAGAGGAAAAGATTGAGAAACATAAAGAAAAATGTGATTAATGCCAAAAGTGCATTCCAATTTTTAACTTCTATCAATATTCTAAGGAGATACGAATCCATCTCGCAGTTATAGAGTTTCTAGGATATGCTAGCGCATGGTGGGATGATCTACATACTCATCCAGAGAGGTTAAGAGAGAGGCCAATTCGGACTTGGGAGGATGTTAAGTCCATTATGCGTAAGAGGTTTATTCCAGTCCACTACTACAAGGACAAGTGGTTGAAGTTGCAAAATATGATTCAAGGGGATCGAAGTGTTAAGCAGTATTAAAAAGATATGTAGATGGTGATGAGTCGAGCAAAAGTTCATGATAATAGGGATGCCCCTATTGCCAGATTCATTAGTGGTTTGAATCGTGAAATTGCTAAGGGTATTATACTTTATCATTATTTTGACATTGATAATTTGGTCCATAAGGCTAAGGAAGTGGAGAAGCAGTTAATGCTTGAGAGGACATCGAGATCTAGCTCTACTTCACCGTGGAAGACAGTTATAGCAGATTCACCACTGGTTAACATCCCTAAGGTAGAGGTGCAAGATAAAGTGGAAGCTCCGTGGAAGTCAAGTGCCAAAACGCCTGCTAGACCTCATCAATGTTATAGATGTCAGGGGTTTGGATATGTTGCAGCTCAATGTCCTAACAAAAGTGCATTCGTCATCCGTCCAAATGGAGTTGTGGTGGAAGAAACGGATTTCGACCACGATATACCCACTCTTGAAGAGGCCGAAGAAGTGTTCTGTGAGCCAGAAACAGGCAAACTCTTAGTGCTTTAACAGGTTTTATCATCACATCCAATGTTGGAGACTGAAGATTACAAACATACGTAACTTTTCCATACACGAGGTGCACTTAATGGTAAGACTTACAATGTGTTAGTGGACAGTGAGAGTTGTACTAATATTGTAAGTACCTTATTGGTGAATAGATATAGTTACCAGTGGATGATCGCCATTTTCCTTATAGCTTATACTGGATGCAACAAGAGTCTTCAGGATGAGATACTATGTGATGTGGTTCCAATGTCAGTTGGTCCTGTTCTTTTAGGAAGAGACCATGGATGTATGATCGAGGAGTAAAATATTTTGGGCTGGAAAATGTGTAATATTTCAAAAAGTGTGGCTGTAAAATAGTATCTTTTCATCCATCAGAGGTGTACAAGGTTCAATGTAAGATTGCCCAGGAAATGTAGTCCATTGAGGAAACTAGAGCAGGCCACAAGGAGATTGTAGGCAAACATGCATTGAAATGCACAGCTGTTGGTGTCCTTTGATATACTGTTGCAGATTTGAGGACAAATCTCTTTCACAATGGAGGGACTGATGCAAATTTGGAGTCCAAGGACGTGGACGATGCCCTATGTCACAATGCACGGGACTTGTACTTCGCGACATCCATGCACGTCGCGACATAGGGATCCTCCCACGTAGCGACGTGGATATCTGGAATAATTTAGTTTTGAAAAAAAGGCCCGACATTGCGACATCCAGAAATTGGCATTTTTTATTTTAGAACTTTATTCTCTACGTCACAACATAGAACTACTGGTATGTCGCGACGTCTAGGAGCGTTAATTTTTTTTGTTTATTTATTTACAAATTTGGTTTTCCCATCTAGGGTATTTGGTGAAAGCCTATATAAAGGCTTCATACTCAATTGTAATAGATAGAGAACATTTTAGAAGTATTTTTCATAAGATTTCAGTGATTGAATTCTTACGTGTGAATTTGTATTCCTATGAAGGGTTTGCTTATTTGCATCTATTGAGAACAATTAATTTTGCACAAAGACTAATTTGTTGGTTCCTTTCATTTCCAACTCATAGATTGTTGGATTGTTCTACCATCATTGATTTTATTCAAAGATCCTGCAAATTGCTTCCGTGACATACAAGTTGGAATTTGGAGCAAATAAATCCGGGTTTTGTATCAAGTGGCATCAGAGATCACGGTTTTCAAACAAAAATCAGGTTTTCAAATTTTCCTTAAGATTGAAAAAAATGAAATTGTTTGATTCACAAGCCTATCATATATTTTGTTCTGTGATTGGTGTCAAGTAGTTATATATTTTATTTTGTTGGTTTTGATTTTGGTGAAAAGAAAAAAAAATTACAAAAAACAGGGACCTTTCTTGTTCGTATCAAGTTGTATCAGAGATCACGGTCTTCGATCAAAATCAGGTTTTCAATTTTTCCTTTTAAAATTCAATTCAAGTTTTTTGATAATCATAGGCTTAACATTGGTCCTGATTTGTGTTGAGTATGAATGACTATATCTTATGTGGTGTTATTCTTAGTCTGTGATTTATTTACTAATACGTTGGATTCGTTATACCGTAATTGTTTTTGATTGGTTTGTTTATTGTAATTCTTGGATTTGATAATATGTGCAAACAAAGTGAAGCTTGCATTAATCAGAATATTGGGGTTCAATTGGTTGCTATGTTAGAGCAGATCACCAAATTGTCTGTTAATAATCTGCAGTTGCAACGGCAGATGGATCAATTGAGTTCATCAGCTCCTAAACCTATGCAAAAACCTCTGTTGGATAATATAGATGAAGCGGGTTCTGAGTTTGAGGAGAGTCTCAAACTTGGACACCAAAAACTACTACCACTGAAAAGGAGGGAAAGATGAGGGTGCCGTGATTTATGCACAGCAAGGATCCTGAGGAATTTCTGTAATGGGTTCATAAGACTGACCACATTTTTTACTTCTATCAATATTTCGAGGAGATGCGAATCCGTCTCACGGTTATGAAGTTTTCAGGGTATGCTAGCGTATGGTAGGGATGATCTACGTGCTCATTGAGAAAGGTTGGGAGAGAGGCTAATTTAGACTTGGGAGGATGTTAAATTCATTATGCGCAAGAGGTTTATTCCAGTCCACTACTATAGAGACAAGTGGTTGAAGCTGCAAAATATGATTCAAGGGGATCGAAATGTTGAGCAGTATTATAAGGATATGCAGATGGTGATGAGTCAAGCAAAAGTTCATGAAGATAAGGATACAGCTATTACAAGATTAATTATTGGTTTGAATCTCAAAATTTCAAAGGTTATTGTTCTTTATCATTATTTTGACTTTGATGATTTGGTCCATAAGGCTAAGAAAGTGGAGAAGCCGTTAATGCTTGAGAGGACATCGAGATATAGTTCTACTTCACCGTGGAAGATAGTTATAGCAGATTCAACGCCGATTAACAGCCTTAAGATAGAGGTGCAAGATAAAGTAGAAGCTTCGTAGAAGTCAAGTGCCAAAACGTCTTCTAGACCTTGTTAGTGTTATAGATGTCAGGGGTTTGGACATGTTACATCTTAATGTCCTAACAAAAGTGCATTCGTTATTCGTCAAAATAGAATTGTGGTGGAATAAATGGATTTTGACCCCGATATGCCCGCTCTTGAAAAGGCCAAGGAAGTGTTTTGTGAGCCAGAAATAGGCAAACGCTTAGTGCATCGACAGGTTTTATCATCACATCCAATGTTAGAAACTGAATATTACAAGTGTACATAACTTTTCCATACTCAAGGTGTACTTAATGGTAAGACTTGCAATTTGTTAGTGGACAGTGGGAGTTGTACTAATATTGTAAGTACCCTATTGGTGAATGAGCCATAGCTACTAGTATATAATCACCATTTTACTTATAGCTTACACTGGATCCAACAAGAGTCTTCGACAAAGGTTAATAAAGAAGCTCTGATTTCCTTGTCGATTGGAGCTTATCGGGATGATATATTATGTGATGTGGTTCCAAAGAATCATGACCCTGACAACAGTATTTTGGCAGATTTTGGTAGATTTTTCAGAATCCGAGATTGCCAGAAACATTTACAATTGTCACCATGCTCTACCCAAATTCTAGAGGAAAGTTCATTTTGTAGATCAATCTCTATACAAACCCGTGTTGCACTAGGTCTACCAACCATAAGAGTTGCCACATATTCAGTAGAAGCCCCAACATAACTCCCGCTCATAATAAAAGGGGATAAGGAGGGAAGACCAATAGTCAGATTGGTGTACACCAAGGAGTGATACAACATAAACCCTTAAAAGTAATGTACATAAACATGCAAATCAGGCACATAGGCTCATGGAATGGTAAGGAACAAATGAGAAATATAGAATGCAACCTAATATGTTGTTTCTAGTCTCTTGTTTGAGGGGATCAGACAACAGAAGCACAGTAGTTGCTCAATTCATTGGGCATGTATGTTGATGTTAGGACAAGAATTTGCCAAAATTTAATTGTGTTATATGTGATCTTAACTGATTACATACTAGCCTAATACTGTACTGATTGGAAGCTGCCTTGTGTTTGTTGATATTAGGACAGGACTAGTTAGAAAATTGTAAAAGTTTTGCAGAATAAAATTTTTTGAAAATTGATGGGGTTTCAGCTGTAGAAGTTAGGCTGAATTTCCCTAATGTACTAGCATGTCCATATGCAAAATTAATTTCAAGAATAATGCCAAGTTTTCTAATTGTGATTATCTCTGAAATTGTTTTTACCAAGAACATGGACATGCAATCTTTTCGAAATTTCTTTTTTTTCTATAGTTCACTCATGGTGATTGAATTTTGAGTTGGGAGATTTTTGTCCATCGCTCACCACCATAGATGGTGTATTTGTTGTTGACAGTCTTTGATATTCATGAGGTACATATAAGCTGAACCTCTAGCCGTGGAAAGCCTATAATAGATAGAACTTTTGCTATATATAATTGAAAGTGTAAATGGATAAGTCCTGCAAATTCACATGTTTTGATTTTCATTTCGGTTATATCCTTGTAAATGGAGTAATACTCCACATTGACATTGCTGTTAATCCTATTGCTTAGTATTCCAATAGGTTTGTAAATAGAAAGCTGAACATTTGGGATATATTTTGTAAGGGTGATATTAGGGTATATCCATCACCCAAAAAATTATCTAATATATTCGGAGTAGCGACCCACCTCACAATAGAGATTCTGCCCAAAAAAACCAATAAGAGTTGCCACATCAATCGTCAAAGGCACTCCCATCACACGCATGATAGAGTGCAAAAAACTCTTATCGAACAAGTAAAACGGAAGATTCATTAGTGTAAACCAAACTGGAGCTATCGTCACCTCCTTCAATGTTTGGAAGGATAGAGACCATTTAAATAGGAAAGCTACCAAGCTGCCAAATTCCTTGAGTCCATACTCGATGGGAATCAGATTCATTGACAAAGCGTATTAACACATTGTGGTATTTTATCAAGTCAATCTAAATCCCTCATTTTAAATCACGTTTGGTGAAAGATTTTTGAATTTCCTCAATGGAAGGCCGTCCATGAGAAAAATTTTCGACAAGCGCAAGCTTGGAAAGAATTGCTAGATGTTCTATATCAACATCTGAAATCTTGATAGCAGGTTCCCCTCGGTGTGTTGAAAGTGGAAGTTTATTCAATTGTTGTACTAAATTAGGATTTACAAGCAAACGATCAAAAGATTTATGTTCAAACTCTAGTTATTTGAAAGGCCTAATCTATTTTTCAACCATCGACTGAAGGGCCGCCATGCAAAACCTAGGGCAACAAAAGTTTCTAAATAGGGAAAGTTCTAAAGAGCAAAAACCTTTTTCTGTAGTACGAGTTATAATACAATTTTTTGATTAGTTTTTATTATTAATTTTGAATAAATTCTTGACGTAATCTCGTTTGAGCTATAATGAGATAAATCATTTTTGGTGAGCCTTATTAGAGGTAAATGAAGAGGTATCAAAAATAATTTTTTTGATAATTGTTGTGTTGCCAATGATTTGATTTTTATCGAAAGATTCGATGTGGGATAGGAAAGTAATATGCTATATAGAGGGAGTCGAGTCTTTGGTGGAAAGTTTAGCATTTTGAGTCAATCATTTTTATGGACTTAGGGAAACTACTAAGGGGATTGATGAGTTTATAATTATCAAATATGCTGGTGTGTTTTTAAAATCTTTGTTTAGCTAAAACTTATATAACTTGCTTAAAATGTGTTCTCTAAATAAATGTGCTTGCATAATTGTTTGCACTTAATGCTTTTGTATTGTTAAGATTGTTATGCTCATACTATCATCCCTCTTTGAGATTTTTTTTAATCATAACCCAAAAAGAAGTCGTATGGGTGGTAACGGAGATTAGAAGTCGTAAGACTCTATCTTCATATTGTCACTCCTCTGCAAAACTGCTCTTAAATGAAAAGCAAAAGAGAACTTGCATGAGTGGGAATAGGTCTAAAACTCAAATGTGAGACAGTACTCCAAGTGGATGTTACGGGTTTTCTTGTGAAATACCCTTTGATTTGTGACAGTTTGGGGGAACGAGTGTGATTTGAAACCTAAAGGTTTGCCGATGGAATTCTCATTGATATGAGCATAATAAATGAATTAATATAGTTAGTGAGGAAAAATTGAAATGAAAATTTTAAAGTCTTAATGTTGTAATTTTGTATTGTGAGTATAGGTTTTGTTTTGTTAGTATTTGTTATATTTTGTTTGTGCTTTGTTTTGTTGCTCAAGGATGAGCAAGGTTTAAGTGTGGGGGGAATTGATAAGGCAAAATATGTTCACCTTATTTATGCTATTTAACTTATACTTTGCACCGTCTTTGTTGCTATTTAATGTGTTTTTAGTTTGTTTTGTATGGTATTGAGCATGGGGGCCAAAATAAGAGGAAAGGATTGAGAAACATCAAGAAAGATGTGATCTAGAAAAGTGCCTTGTGTCACAAAGAAGTTGGCTACATGTTTCAAGAGATATTGAATCTGTTAATTCTAATAGTTGAAGATCAATCTTATGTACTAAGAACTTGCATAGAGTGGGAAATAAGTTTCAAGGTGATCCCATAGAGGCTCGAGACTCCAAGGAGGGTTAACATAGCGAAACACGTCAAAAGGCCATGTAGAACGAATGCTGAAGAAATCTACCAACCTTTAGTATTTCGATCATATCTTTTTTACTTTACGTTCAAATGGGATGATTCAAGTGGCATTGAAAATCCAAGGGATAGTACTACAAATTCTATGGTTTTTTTTTTACGAATGCGGCTGGGAACATACAGAAACATGGCCAAGAAAATGAACATCGTGATGCGGAGATCCCGATGTCACGACTTGCAGAAACTAAACAATGTGAACAATTTTCTTTTTCAGTTTTTGAAGTTTTTAACATGTCGTTTTGTTTTGGGTTGTTTGCTAAGTTTTTCCTTAAATGTTAAGACCCAAAAAATGTCATCTTATCAATGTTTGATAAAAATTTGCGTTGTTGCCTATATAAGGCCATCTATTATGTAATTTTCAAGGGGAGATCATAAGGGATGATAGAGAAGTTCATAGATTAGAATAGATTAGAGTTTTTTTTATCTCTTTTTAGGGTTTCTTTTGTTGTTTTTTTTGTAGAAGGAGATCCTTGACAGAACTCATGGATTTTGATTATAGTTTTGCATAGAGAACATCAATCTTTTGAAGGAAGCTATAATCTTGTTCTTAATTAATCAAAGAAGACTTCTTTATTTTTCTTCAATTAAGGCTTTTTCTTTCCTTTAACTTTGTACTTTCTTTATTGTTCTTTAATTCTTTTATTGATGTTTGATCTAGCCATGTTAGGTTAAAACTTGTTTGGCTTTTGAGCTTTGACATGAGTTTTTGTGCTTAAAAGATTTGTTAGGGTTTATTGATTGTGATGATTATGTTAAGTCTTGCTTGCCATGCTCTTCATAATTATGCATTATTTGGTGCGCAAATTCATGAATATGCTTTAATTAGTGAAGTGATTTACTGGAGATAACTTGCTTTAATCTTGCATCTTACCACATAGGAGGATTAGCGTAGGTAATTCAGAATCTTTCGTGGTTTGTTGTGAATTTATTAAGCTAGTTTTACTTTAGCTCTTGCCTCTTACCGCATAGGAGGAGTTTGGGAGATTGACTTAGCATTAGCGTGACTTGGTTCGCCATTGCCTCTTGCCACATAGGAGCGATTGAATTAGAGGGTTGGGTGTTTGTAGTTGCATTAGATTTTGGGTTAATTAAGGAAGTAAAACTTGCCTCTTACTACATAGGAGAGTCTAACAAATTAGTTAATTTCTAGTAGGTAAATGCCTAGAGCATTCCTTGCCTCTTACCACATAGGAAGGAGTGCGATAGGTTTTATGAATAGGTTGGTTGCTCGTGTAGAGATCTAAGTTATGAGTAATTGTTTACCCTTAATTATAATATTCCCATGATATTAAATTCTTACCTAACTATCTTTGTAACCCTAGTCATTGTCCTCAAGAGTACTTTTCACTATATTGCATTACTTGATCATTAACTCTAAAGTAGGTTTAATTTTTAGTAATTTCTTCTCTTTTATTTTATTAATTATCAGTTTAGTACTTTAGGTCAATTATCTTTTTATTATTGGATTCATTTTTCACTACTTCACACACTTACACTTAATCTTAATTCTCTCATTCCCTGTGGGATCGAATCCTACTTCTCACTAGCAATACACATTGGTGTTCTGATGCATCTTAAAATCATGAGCAATTAGAGTTTTATAATGTATTTTATCTGATTAAGTTATAGTTGTCAAGGCTTAATTTACCCTAGTTTTTACTGAACATCAAAAAGTTATCTACAATGCCAAGAAGAACTATTACAGCCTGGTGTATAATGGTAAGAAGTTTAATCTTGTTGCCCTTATGCCTTGGCATTTTTGTGAAGATCAATCTATCATAGCTAAGGGTTGTAGTGAGATGAGGGAGAAGGATGCAAAGAATGAGCTCACAAAGAAATGGATTAAAAGTTCTAGTTTCGAAAAAAAGTACAAGCTAAAGTTCCTTGTAATAGTCTAGAATTGGTTAATCATAAAGCTTGTTGTTTGTAACTATGAGTTAATTGAAAAGAACATTTATAGATAGGGAACCCATGTATTTGATGGTTCGAAATGATTTGTACTTAATTGATATTGATCACAGTGTTCTTTTGTCTAGTGTTATTCAAACATTGATGCAAGAATATGAAGGCTTGTTTCTCGAGGATTTACCCAAAGGTTTGCTATCAAGTAGAGGTATTAAACATCAGATTGATTTCATACCTAGAGCCACCATTCCAAATCCGATAGCTTATCGAGCAAATTCAGAAGAAATTAAGGAGATACAAAGGCAATTTGATAAACTTCTTGCCACATGTATAGTTCGAGAATCCTTGACTCCATATTCAATTTCTGTTATTTTAGTTCCAAAGAAAGATGCATCTTGGCAATACGTGTTGATTGTATGGCCATCAATAAAATTATCATTAAGTATAGACATCCAATTCCTCGGTTAGATGACATGCTTGATGAATTATATGGGACTAATATCTTATCCAAGATTAATTTGAAAAATGGCTACTACCAAATTCGGATTAAAGAAGGTGATGAATGAAAAACTACTTTTAAGACTAAGTACGGTCTATATGAGTGGTGATAATGCCTTTTCGTTTGACCAATGTCCCTAGTATATTCATGGGTTTGATGAATCATCTTTTTCGTTCATATATTAGTAAATTTATGGTAGTGTACTTTGATGACATCCTTATTTATAGTAAATCATTGGAATATCATGTTGAACATCTTAAATGTATATTTGTGTTTTTTTTGAGAGAACAAAAGCTATATGCAAACCTTAAAAAAGTGTACTTCTTTCATGGAGTCTGTAATCTTTTTAAGGTATGTGGTTATCTCAAAAGGTATTATAGTTGACGAGTCAAAAGTTATGGAAATCAATGAGTGGACTACACCTAAGTTTGCTAGTGAAGTTAGGTCTTTTCATAGCTTAGCAAGTTTTTATAGGAGGTTTGTTAAAGCTTTTAGTTCTATTGCTGCTACTCTTAATGAACTTGTTAAAAAAGAATGCTATCTTTGATTGGTTGAGCATGAAAAATCGTTTACTACACTAAAGAGTAAGTTGACTCGTACCCATTTACTTGATTTACCTGAGTTTTCTAGAACTTTTAAGATACAGTGTGATGTATTCGGGATAGGTACTAGAGCTTTTTTGACACAAGAATCAAAGATGGTTGAAGGATTTTATTTCATTAAGTCTTTATATAAAGATGGTCCTGATTTCTCTTCTATGTATGACCAATGCTTGCTGAAACTGAATGGAGAGTTTTACATATATGAAGACTTTTTTTTTTGTAAAGATAAGTTATCTATTCCTTTGTATTCCATTCGTGAATTGCTTGTCAAAGAAACCCATGGGGGTGGGTTAATGAGGCATTTTAGGGATTGCTAAGATACTTTTATTTTTTGGGCAACTACCCTCTCAGCGGGTTAGAGATACCAACCCCATATTTATTAATGTAATAAAAAACCAAGTTCATGATACAAAAAATTAAAGTAAAAAAATTAGGAGTACTACTCTTTTACACCAATTCCAATCAAATATTGCAATGTTTAAAGCAAAAACTAGAAACAAATAACCTATCCATATTCAAAGATCCCCAAACCAATCTGGGTAACTTGGAAAAATGTTGATAAGTAAGGCCATACTGACGATCACATCCTTTATTAGCCAGGCTCCTTCACCACATGTGTTATGGAAACTATAATGTAAATTGACGTATCTTGTCTACCAACTGACCGATCTTCTAGGGAGAGGATTTCTACCCATTCACCACATTCACTAGCAAAACCAAATCACTTTTTGCCAAGACCACTCTGAACACAAAAGCATCAAAAAGTTCCAAACCACACAGAAGGGCTAATGCCTTAGCCTCTAAACTAGAAACAAATCAAAAACCAATAGACCGCGTAACCACAAACCTCCCATCACTGTCAAGTATTAAAACACCCCTACCTCCAACTCCTGGATTGCCTTTTGCACAACCATCCATGTTTAACTTATGTGATCCCCAGCCCAGATGAGACCATATATCTTCATAGGCACTCCTAATTGGCTAACATATTCCAGCACTTCACTCCAAGTATTCGGCAATTGAATGGAGAACCGAATGAAAAACAAAACCAGTATCTTAACCACAATTTAAAAATGCATCTAATTACTAGACCCCCATTGGCAATCAAAGAATTCCTTATCCCGTCGAATCCATAGATACCATAAGACAAAACATGGAAGGATCCCATAAATAAATCTAGCATATGCAATTCCTTTCAATCTTCACCATTTGAGACACCAATCTCTCCAAGTAAAGTGTCCTCTAATACCGCTCAAATCACCAAAAGAACTCCAAACATCCTGCACAAATTTCCCCAAACAAAGAACACGTGCAATAGATTCTTCCCTCGGTATTACACAACAAACACACAGAAAAGGAGCATAAAAGCCAACCTTGCATCTCCATGTAGACATTGGAAAAAGACCATAACCCAATCTCAACATAAACACCGATATCTTGGTAGGAAGAGACGGCTGCCAATACTTCTTAAAATAACAATAAACCTCATGTTTAACCCAAATTCAGTCATAAGCTGATAAAACCTCAAATCTGCCAGACTTCATAAGCATCCGAATTGACCGAGCCTCGATTTGTGAACACTAAAAATGTTGAAAGTCTTGTAAAATAGAGTTGGGGAAATACTCCTCCAAATCCTCCATCTGCCAACCATTATTATAGAAACCAGATAACTGACTATATCTAAAGTGTGAGGCATAGCTAGCCAATGATCCAACCAGCCGCCAGTTATCACAAAACAAATCCACTAAACCATCCGTAATAAACCACTAAATATGCTATTCAAATATATCCATCGCAAACAGATGTCTTAACCGAACATGTGATGTGGACCAAGTAGGCAGAACGCACATTGGATGCACCTTCTGACAATATTTGAACCTCACAAAATCAGCCCACAAAGATTCCCCAGTTCTAAAATTCCACCACAACTTCCCTAAGAAAGTAAGAACCACATCCTCCAAATTCCAAATCCCTACCCTACCCTGAGCCAAAGGTCTAGAAAACATCCTCCAACAAAGCCAATTACTACTTCTAGTATCAGTTCCTCGACGCCAAAAGAACTTAGCTAAGGTACTTTGCATTTGTTTCAAAATCTATTTAGTGGGGTGTACTGCTGCAAAAAAGTGTATTTGGAGCGGAGCAAGTACATTTTCCAATAATACTAATCTCCCACATTGAGAAAGAAAATGATTCAGCCAACCACTTATCCGATGATGAATTCTAGGCAACAATTATTGAAATAACACATTTGTCTTCCATCCCAAATAAATAAGACAACCCAAACAAACAAAAGGAAACGTTGCAGGGAAAAACGCTGTGATTCTGGAAACCCTACATTGTAACACCCTCGTAGTCTTAGTCCCCTATGAGAAAACCACTTTTCCGCTCATTAACTAGTTGACCCACCTTTCACCTAATTCCCTTCTCTATTTTCAACCACTCAAATATCATCCTACTACTAATCGGTCCCTACAACCAATCACCCATCTTTCATCCATCCTTCACTATTCACTTGATTCTCTTTAGCCGATTATTTGTTCCATTCTAGCAACAGATCGAGCAAAGACTCATCCAAGGCCGGAGCCACTATCTACTAAATACATCCCGTCACACACCTCACCGGTAAGGTAGGATCAAATCCCACCATCATTCTACCCTATGGCGGCTGTAGCTAAGTCAATCTCCTTGGTGCTAGCTCCTCCTCTCATAGCTGCTTCAAGGGTCGACCGGCGTCAGCTTCATCAGCGTTCCTCTTCAGCACATCTCCAGCTAACAACGTCATGTCCACCTTTCCTAGATCATCTTACATCAATAACTAGAAGAAACCCCAAGGCTGTAGCTTCATCTTCCCACAAAAATGGCTCAGCTCACTCCTTGTCCGCAAACCTCACATCAGCCCGTCCCTAGACAACAAAAGCCAATTCACAACCCTTGGCAAACGATCTGCAGGATGAATCCCTTAGGGCGTCTCTAGTGGATCCACAAATCACATCCAGGCAGCAATCTGTACTAGGGGAAACAGCATTCTCCCCTCTTGCTTGGCAGAACAACAATCACCCCAAGTCAGCCCAGGTGGACCCACAGCCACCCCCTTCTTCGGCTGTTCAGAAACAACCTCCACTTATCAAAAGCTTCAGGGAAGCTTGTTTGTGGAGTGGTCAAACACCATCGATATTACCTTCCCAGCCTTTCTGATCACAGCATTCTCGACATATAATGGCGAGCTGATAAGTTGGTTTTATACCAACTTATGTAATTGCGTAGTGTTTTGTGCCATCGTGTGCATTTATGTGGTATGCAACTTGGAAGTGCTTAAATGGTGAAAAAGACTAAAAATGATGATTAAATTAGAAAATGTGTGTCTTAGGTTAAAGAACAAGGAAAGAACAAAAAAAGGTTTGATATTAAACTTGTGGAGTGTGAAGAATACCATAAAATGCTTCTTTTGTGTTTGGACAAAATAGATATGCTACTTCATTTGCGTGTAACTTTCTCACTACTAATCCAAATGATAAGCTCTTGGATGTTCTGGAAAGATATTTGGGCGTGCTTCATTTCTAATGTTTTAACTTTCTTCTAATTCTGTGTGCAAGTATGAGAAACAAGAGAATTTGTACAATTGCTCCTTCAGGTTTACATTGTTGAGATCACTGCCACAGTTTGGTATATTATTCATATCTTGAGCTACAGACATCCAATGATGCTGCGTTCTAAACCACTGGAAAGCCAAGAGAAAGATCTAAAACTTTTATGTTTACCACGAAGTCCAATTCAGAGGCTAAGACACACATATATAGCTTAGACGTGGAGTATTGTGCTTAAAATGGTTGCATTGCCACTTTTGAGGGCGAGACCTCGCTACGAGGTCTCGCCAATTTTCATGTTTTTTGCGCCGCACCTCGCTGTACATCTCACTCATTCGTGCGGCGAGCTCACACACAGCGTACACAGCTTTGCCACACTTCAGTATTGTGGCCATAACTTTCTTGTCCGAACACCAAAGTGAGGGATTCAAAAGGCTATGGAAAGCTAAAACTCAGGGCTATAACATTCATGTTTTAGGATTTGCCAAATACATAGCGCATTAGGGCCAGATTTAGGCTGGAAATTGCTACACACTTGCACACAACACTTGCATGTTCATGCGGCGACCTCAACGCTCATCTCACACACATTTCACTCGTCATCATAACACTTACACTCATTCTCTTCACATCACATTTTCACTCTTTTACATACTTCATATGCATTACATATTTACAGTGGCATTCATTAATCTCCACTTTCACTTTGTTTCATCATGTTTCATGCATTTTCATTTTCATCTCATCATATTTTCACGGGTCTACACACTACATTTGCATCTATTTTTCAATACATCTGACGACACTTCAGTTATATATTTTTTCACATACACCGCACATCATAACACTTTAACCATCTTTATTGCATGCATTTCACAGCACATATATTTCATTTCCACATTCTTGTTTGTGCATTCTATATTGTGTCCCTAATAACATCCCAAGCATACATTTGCACGTTACTTCTTATCACTTCATACCTCAACACTTCATTCGTTTGAAAAAATTCCTTTTACTTGTATTCATTCACATTCTCACTTCACAACACTTACTTCACATACATTCTACTCTTCACCACATTTCACGATTCATTCATTCAGATTTCATTCACTCTTGTACATTTCATAAACAATCTTGCACACTTGCACATTAGGTGGCGAGACCTTGCTACGAGGTCTCGCCGGGTTCGGTGTTGCATGGCGAGACCTTATAGCGAAGTCTCGATGGTTGTAATTTTGTGTGGCGAGACCTCGCTGCGAGGCCTCACCGTTTTTGGGTTATGTGATGAGACCTCGTAGAATATTTGAATGCCATACATTTGGCAATTTTCCTATGTGTATTAATGTTGTAGAATTTGGCTAAGTGTTGGATGTTGTTTTCTTGTGTAGGAATTTAGGAGGCATGGTTCCTTTAGGCTCGAAGGCGTGATTAGGGATACAGTGGCGTGTTGCAGTCCAGCTTGGAAGCGTGGGTCATTGTGTTGATCGGGTTGCATTTTTGGACACTTGCTATGAGCAGTGGTGTTTTTCGTAATATTTTAGTTATTTCACGTTTGCGTATTTGTTACGTTTTGTAATCTCTATAAATAGAGGATTTGTCATAGATTAGAGGGGGGAATCATTCTAGACACTTAACAGATTTTTGATTTTAGAAAAACTGGAGCTTTCTCTCACTAGAAATTCTCTCTCTCTAGATTTTCTCTCTCTTCCATTTTCTTCTCCGATCGTGATTCCGATTGAACTTGTGAACTAAGCATGGAATTCTCATTCTCAATTAACGAAGTTTTTGACAATTCTTACACAATTGTTGGTAAATTCTTCCAATTTATATGAAAATGAATTGTTCTGAACTTGATTGTGGAGATCGTGATACGAGAATGAAGTTTCATGGATAGTTGAATGATGTCCTAGGGTTACGACCAGACGAATGTGTAATTAAACTGTGAAATGCAATGCAATTGACCTAATTTCTATGGATGTGATCTTACATGCTTTTAATTGCTCAATTAAGTGAGGTTTCATAGAATTTGTACTTTCATTGACTGAATTAAACTTAGATTATGGTCGAGGTTTGATTCACCAATAAGAGTGGAAATTGCATGAAATGAAGACTAAATGTATGAATATGGAGTTCCTTATCTTGTTTAGCTTTTCTCACGATCCGAGATGTGATCGCCTTGCAAATCGAAGGTCGTAGAGTCATTATAACCGAGTGAAGGATGATTTTATGATGCTAGCTTGAGTTTAGAAACATTAGGTTGGGCCTCGCCATGGAAGATTTACAGTTGTGTATGTTAAATAGCTAGTGTTTGGAAGTCGAGATGTTGCGGTATTCAATCATCTTGCTTAGGCCTCGACATGGGAATAGTAGGATGCAAGGGAGTATAGAGAACTTTGCGGTCGACATACTGATAGTTCACTAGCCTCCTAGGAAACAATTGTCTCCTCCTAACTTGTTTTGCATGTGGTCTAATGCATAGCAATCGTGTTTAATTCACAGTTGTCTGGTACAATAACTCTAGGACGTCTGTCTCAGATCTTGTTACCTTCTCACTATTCTTCTTGCAGTTGTCTTATTACCTTTATTTCGGTAGTTTTTTATTACTTCTACTGGTTCTAGATAGTGCAAACATGGCAACACAATTTGAGCAAAATTTCGTGAGTTCTTGAAACCAAACACCTTCCCTGAGGATACGATCCCTCTCATGACGTCTACATTAGTGAGTAGGGTTAAATTGTGCAAGTACGCGACACGCTTATCACGAGCTGAAACTCTTCATTTTAGAAGAGAAAGAGCAGCACTTAGCTCAGCGTTTTAGGCATGCCGTCATTGGAAAATTCAGTTGGGGCAGGCCATTAATGGCCGAAAATTCGTAGAGACATCTTCGCTGTTGGCTTCAAGGGAGAATGCTATATAGGTTTGATTGATTATCGCCACATTATTTTTCAATTTCAGTTACAAGCAACTTTCCATAGATTGTGGTTGAAAAAATTGTGGAATTTTGGAGTTTTTACAGCTAAGATTTTCTGGTAGACGCCAGATTTCAGCCCTGAGAAAGAACCGTCTATTATGCCAGTGTGGGTTAGATTCCCACTCCTGCTGATTCACCTCTATAAAAAAGATACTCTCTTTACCCTTGGCATGGCAGTTGGCACACCCCTTAAACTTGACCTGGCCACGGCAGCAATGGACAAGGTTCTTCGACCTAGTGAAGCCCACTATGCATTGAAGTTAATGTACTCAAGAAATTTCCCCATAGGGTGTGGATTAGAACTAAGGAAAAAGGGAAATGGCAATCGATTCAATATGAAATATTCCGGAGTATTGCACTACATGTTCGAGATTGGGACATGCTACCGTATCCTGTAATCCACAAGGCAAGGTAATGGTGACTTCTTCCCAAGTGTGGGCTCCAAAGAAAACTCCTGCAGGGCAAGGCAAGACTTTAGGGATGAACCGGGACTTACTCAATCAGGGGGAAGCGGTGCCTTCTGGCGCTGAACAAGGAGACATGTAGGGCATAGTTGATAAGGTGTTGCTGCCAGCTCAATTGACTTCTGTGGAGGAGCAGGTTACAGAGCCAAGTGGAAATCCAAAAAATACAGTGGATAATGCTCAGGAGGTGGAAGTGTTCATCGACAGTACATCCTTACTGCTGGCTATAGAAGCCTTAGGTGACGAAAGAGACAAAAGTAACAGTGACTCAAGTAAGGTAGGGAAAGACGGACCTTAAGTTTGACGGAAAATGCTTAAAGAGAAACTTATAAGGGCAGTGCACAAGGGAAGGAGTACAAAGATCAGGAGAAACCTAATCGTGAGGTGGAACAAATAACGACTAAGGAGGACAGAAAAGTGGAAGATCAGTCTCCTATGATCAATGAGGAAAATAATCTGGGTCAATTTTTAGCACTTTTAGATGGGCAAGATGTAATACTGTAGCATTGCAGCCATTAAACCTACCTAGCAAGAGGCTGAATTTTGGGGCTATCAATGTTATGGTAACGTGGGAGGAAGGGGAATCTTCGACAATACACAAAGTTAGTTCATCATCAGACTTAGCGATCCTACAATCTATTCAAACAGAATCAAAATCTGAATATGATGGTGTGGACCAATGGACTGAAAATAGCTATTAGGAGGAACCCGAGAATGTGCTAGGCAATTTCCTTGAAAAGATGGAAAAATCCCAGAAGCCGCCCAAGCAAACAAAGTACATAGAAGCACTTGTAAGTCCCAAAGCTGATGGCTATTCTGGGAGAAAACTCAGGGATCGGAACTTTCTCATTTGCTACTCCGAATGAAAAAATTAGAACCGTAGGTAATCTTTATTCGTATCTTGTGAAGGCCCCTAATTGCTGGAGTTAGATCAGATTGGCCGCATGACATATAAACTTGATATTTCAATTATGCTTGATCATTGGCATTGAATGTTTTTGGATGTGCTGAGAGTTCATTTGATCGATTGATACTTGGCTATATATGACTGTTGCTGTCCCTGAGGAGGGATCTGAAAACCAAGCCCATGAGATGAAAATATGAATATTGGGGTTGGGATTTGTCGCTGGTTTTGTTGTTTATGAACTGATTTTGATTGATTGCTGAATGTGCTAATGATGCCATTTGATATGGTAAGGTTGTTGCTGAGTGTAAACATGCTTATACAATGGTTTTTAAGGACTGGAATTTCGTTTGGCTATCTGCTGGTGTGCAGTCTGGACATTTGCTGGTTTATTAGCATAATCTAAAATAAACTATGAATTCAACACTTTTTTGGAATTTAATTGGATTATGGAAGGCGGTTATATGGGCTGATAGTTCAGAATATGGAACCCATTTGTTGGGAGGCCAGGTTTGGATTTCAGCTCATGTCATTGGAAGGATTAATCGTGTTTTAATTGGTTCTAGAATTTTAATGGAGCTAAATTGCTGGATACGATATTTTATTGGAATCTCTATTGAATTATGCTATATGGAATTCAGCAATATGTATTTTGTTGGAAGGTGGCACCTCATTTTGGAAGGTAATTACACTCTTCGGCGTAGAATATTTTGTGGTATGTACAGAATTAGTTGAAAGGGATATAAAAAATTATACTCTAGTTTTTCGAGAGTAGACGTTTTCTTTAATCCTATCCATATACTTGAAGGAAAATCATGTAATGGTGTAGTACTCCAACTTTACTTTTTTTGGTCGTAATGATGCTTTGGGTATATCCAACATCGTGTTTTGTCCACTATTTATAAAAGTATGGGTGTTTTCCAAAAAATAAAACTAGTTGACCCAACACCACTTCATAATTCTTGATTAATCTCAAAACTATTGTTAAGGACCTCCTATCCCTCGATGAAAAAAATAAGAAGGTCATCTGCGTAAGCCAAATAAGTAATATTTGGTACTTGCCTAGGGACCTTGAAACCACAAAAAACCACTCATATGCAATAACATATTAAGAGGACAAGATAGAAATTCCGCCAAAATAATGAATAAGGCCGGTGATAAAGGATTTCCTTGATGAAAACCTTTGGTAGAATTAAAGAACCTATGTGGCTGTCCATTCACCAATATAGAGAACCAACAATTCGTAATACTCCTCCAAACTATGTCTATCCAAAGCTCACAAAAACCAAACTGTAGAAGTATCTAACAAAGAAAATTCCAGGAGACACGATCATAAGCTTTTATCATGTCGACCTTCAAGATCATATTGCCTTATTTGGCCCTCGTGTTAAAAGATCCAACTAACTCCTGTGCAAATAGAATATTATCCATAATCAAATGACCCCGAACAAAACAACTTTGGTTTTTTGATATCAACTTAGGAAGAACTGTACTTAGTCTTGTTGCAAGAACTTTAGTGATTATCTTATTAATCACGTTACAAAGACTGCTTGGGCAGAATTCTCTGAAAATTTGAGGGTGTATCACCTTTGGAATCAATACCATAGTTGTTGCCATAATATTTCTAGGCAATGTACCCCAAGAGAAAAACTCTATTACTGCTTTTATCAAATCCAATTTAATTACATCCCAAGCTGCCTTAAAGAATAGGTTGGAGAAGCCAGTAGGTTCTGGAGCACTCTCATCTCTTAACCACCAAACAACATCTTTGATCTCCTCTTTAGAAAGGTCACGTTCCAAAAAGGCCACATCTGCCTCTGTAAGAACACTCAGAATCACATCTAGTTGTACATTCTGAAAAGAAGGAGATGACTCCACGAGCAAACTTTTAAAAAATTTCACTGCATGCTCACCAATCTATGTTTTTGAATCAATCCAACGACCATCCTCCAATTTGATTCAAAATATCATAGAATGGAGATATCTTTGCTTAACAGTGGAATGAAAAAACCTTATGTTACGATCACTTGCCGAAAGCCATTTTAAACAAGATTTTTGCCTCAAAAACAGTTCTTCCTCCTCTACTACCACTCATAAATCTGCTTGAGCTCTACTGTATTGTTGTTAAGACTCCACTAAGTCAAACTGCTCAAAATCCATCTCGGCTTGTTGAACATGAATTTTAGCATCCTTGATTTGACTAAACAAGCTACCCACAACATTCTTGTTCCATGCCAATAAAGCCCCATTAACCTATTTGAGTTTCAAACAAAATGTAACCAATAGCCTTGCGGTACAAGAAGCAGACCATGCCTAATCCACAATACGCAAAAAATCTGACTGGTGCACCCAGAAATTTTAGAATTAAAAATGTTTCACAGCCACAACATCCTTAATTCAAATTTAATCAGTAAAGAAACAGGATCTGAGCACGTTCTACTGAGATGTTATATAGTTATTTCAACCAAATCCATTAAAGTAGAATGAACAAGAGCACGATCTAACCCTTTTCATATCTGGGACGGAGTCTTCCAATTATGCACCATGTAAAGTTAGCACCAGTATAATCCACATCCATGAGTTTTGTTTGTTGCATAAATTGTGTAAAATCAAATGCCTCAGTATATCAAAAAGCCCGACCTTCTTTCTTCTTTTCAGGGCAATAATAGCATTAAAATCTCCCCACACAAACCAATCCATCTCTATGTAGAATTTGTAATTCATTCCGTAGCTCTCTCAGACTAGCACGGGTAGAGATATCATGAACAGAAGACATTAGTACTGAAGACACGAATCTTGAAAACAAAATAAAGATAGTAATCTGTTGATTTCCCAGACTGAATAGATTACATTGCAGTCGATGTGTGTAAAAGACCCATAATCTATTTGTAACATTTGCAAGAGCAAAATAATATTGCAACTTAATTCTTATACTGTCTAACTCTGCAAGCAAAAATTTAGGTTTTGCAATGCAAACAATCAACAAACCATATTCCCTTTTTAGTTGCTTTAATATTTTGATAGTATCAACATTTCCTAACCCTCATTCCCGAAAATTAACTTCATTAATAATCACTTGGAGAGTTATGTGTTTGAGAAGGATTCTTATGAGAACGAAAAATCCTATCAGTAACCAATTTTTAGGATTTTTTATATTTAGAATGTCGAACCGAGGACTCCAGATGTAATTTTGTCCAGCAATTCTCTCCCAGCATCATGTGCATTCTCCTTACCATGGTCCATCGATTTAACTGACAAATCATCATCAGATTTTTCATCGGCGTCATCCCTCTTATCGAAGTAACTCGTCCATATTTTCATTACAGATTCTGTCCGCAGATCCTCCATTAATAATGATCCATTCTGTTTCAAGACATCATTTAACCTATCTTCTCTCCTTATGAGATCATCCTGTACAACCAGAATCTCCAAAGTTGGATTAATTATTCTCGATCCTTCTTTTTCTATTTGTCCTTCCTTGTTATCATTAACCAAACCTCTCACTATGTGATCCTCCTTCCCAACTAGATTATTCTCAGTCCTAGCTAAACCTTCTTCTGTTGACTTCCCTACAACCTTATAATTTACCAAATCTATGACACCTTCAAGACACAAAACATTATGTTGTTTCTATATGATCTGATTTTGTTTGAGCTCGAGATTTTTGTACCCATGTCTTTGGTTTTTCACTTTGCTGATTATTTGGCTTGCTATTTTTAGTCCTTGCCTCTTGTCCACTTATATTCTTGTTACATTTTGTCTGATCGTGACCCTATCTAAAACAATCTGAATAATAACTAGGCATATAATTTGGGTTTAACTCCTGCCACAAACCTATACCATCCTCATCCAATTTGAGCTATATACATTTTGGTAGTTTCTGGAGAAGATCCACCTTAGGAAATACTCTTGCCATAGTAGGCCTAGCAAGGGTCACCGTTGTTGCATCTATGAACAATGGTTTACCAACTGCCGAATTATCATCTATGAACAATGATTGCTAAGACACTTGCTATTTTGAATGAACATTTTTATTGGTCTAACATGATTAAAAATATTAAGAATGTTTGTGATAAATGCATTGTGTAAACAATCTAAATATAAAATTCTACCTCATGGTCTTTATGCTTTTTTGCAACTTTCTAGTCATTATTAGGTTAAAATTTTGATGGATTTTGTGTATAACAATGGAAAGGATAACATTATTTTTGTGATACGAGATCGAGGTCATACGTCAAGTTCGATGAATTCAAAGTGCTCATTCCAGTTGTAGAAGACGAGTCTTTCATTTGGAAACCTGGGATTGAAGAAAACGACCCACGTCGCGACGTCCATTGTCGAGCGTCGCGACGTCCATCAGCGATAGGATTTTTATTTTTAAGGTTTGTTCCCCGACGTCACGCGACGTCGGGCTCCCCCACGTCGCGACGTGCGGGAATTTTATGCGCTAATTATTTTTCTATTTTTTAGAAACTAGGGTTTTAAGTTATTTAATGTTTCCTTTTATGTGTTATTTCGTTTAGGGTTTGTAATAAGCCTATAAATAGGCATTTTTATCAGTTATAAGGAGAGAGAGTTGAATTTTGAAATAAGAACACAGAGTTGTTTCTTTTACGTGAGTTGATTTCCGGAGGAGGGATTTTGATTTACTTTGTGAAGAATTTTCCTGAGGAGGGAGCTTTCTTTACGTGACTGTCGTGTTAATTGTATGTGAGGAGCATCCAATGAATTGAGCATACTGTTAGCCTACAGAGATAGGTTGATTCGACTAGTTCACATTGATTTTCGAAAAGATCGTGACCAATATTCTGTAACAACTATCAATCTACGTGAGAAGCGTGGTGAGATCGTTTATCAAGTGGTATCAGAGCTCAAGAGATTTTCGAAATCAGGTTTTTCAGTTTTCCTAAAAATTGAAACCCAAAATTGTTGTTATTCGCAGCCTTGCATGATTTGGTTATTGTGATAAGGTTACAACAATTATATCTTTTGTTTTTGATTTGTTGGTATTGTGAGAATTTGATCCGGTTGAATTGGTGATTGATTGTTGGTTTGATTATTTTGGATATTTGTGGGTAGTTGTTGCTGAAGTAATTTTGTGGATATTCAGTTGGAATTTGGTTAATTGTCAACATGAGTGAACAGGCAGAAGGTACTAGTGTTAACCAAAATTTAGAAGGTATACTTGCTACTATCAGTGAACAGTTACGGCAGTTATCAGCTGATAATCAACATCATAGGCCGCGGATTGAATAGTTAGAGTCGAGATCTAGATCAGGTATTCCAAAGAGAACTCTATCTAAAAATTCTTGGGTTGAGGGTTTGAAAGAGTCTAAACCAAAACCAATCCGATGTGCTATATGTATGGCTATAGGTCATAATTCTATTAGTTGTCCAAGATGGTATGATTTGCATGGTGAGCATCCAAAGGTAGACCCAGCTGTCAAAGTTGTTACTATACCATTGTTGGAATGTGTTGAATATCATGGGGATATTGAATTACGTCCATTGGAGATGGGGCAAGCTCATGAAATTAATGAAGCAATTGTGGAGGCCATTAATGAAGATCCTTTGTTGGAGGAAGCTTTGTCATCAACAAAAATAAATCCAAAGGAAGTTCAATCACCGATGGTGGAGGTATCACATGATGTGCTTGAAGAACAATCTTGTGAAGATTTAATTCCTTTTATTGCTTTACATGATTGTAGTTTAATTGTTATTAATGATGTTTATCATGATAAGCAAGAAAGTGAATTGATTCATGATTTGAATGGAAAAAGCCTTGCGGTGAGGTTTGTAGAAAAAGGCAAAGAGGGGAACAATAATGAGTGTGAATTTCCATATATTTTGTCTTTTTGTCTTCATGATTTTACAGATTTTGTACCGGCTTTCCTTGTTACCATTCAACAAGATTTGAGGACAAATCTTTTTCAAGTGGGAGGGAATGATACGAGATCGAGGTCATACGTCAAGTTCGATGAATTCAAAGTGCTCATTCCAGTTGTAGAAGACGAGTCTTTCATTTGGAAACCTGGGATTGAAGAAAATGACCCACGTCGCGATGTCCATCAGCAATAGGATTTTTATTTTTAAGGTTTGTTCCCCGACGTCACGCGACGTCGGGCTCCCCCACGTCGCGATGTGCGGGAATTTTATGCGCTAATTATTTTTCTGTTTTTTAGAAACTAGGGTTTTAAGTTATTTAATGTTTCCTTTTTTGTGTTATTTCGTTTAGGGTTTGTAATAAGCCTATAAATAGGCCTTTTTATCAGTTGTAAGGAGAGAGTTGAATTTTGAAATAAGAACACAGAGTTGTTTCTTTTACGTGAGTTGATTTCTTGAGGAGGGATTTTGATTTACTTTGTGAAGAATTTTCTTGAGGAGGGAGCTTTCTTTACGTGACTGTCGTGTTAATTGTATGTGAGGAGCATCCAATTAATTGAGCATACTGTCAGCCTACAGAGATAGGTTGATTCGACTAGTTCACATTGATTTTTGAAAAGATCGTGACTAATATTCCGCAACAACTATCAATCTACGTGAGGAGCGTGGTGAGATCGTTTATCATTTTGTCGTGGACATGTTTAGTAAATTGACACATTTCATTGCATGTACTAAAACCAAATTGTTCTTTAAAGAAGTGGTTAGATTACATGGTATTTCACGTAGTATTGTTAGTGATAGAGATGTCAAGTTTTTATCTCATTTTTGGGGTAAATTGTAGAATAAGCTTGGTACAAAGTTATTGTTTTCTACAGTTCAACACCCACAAACTGATGAGCAAGCTGAAGTAGTAAATAAAACTTTGTCTACCTTACTTATATCTATCATTCAGAAAACTTAAAGAACTGGAAAGGTTGTCTACCTCATATTGAATTTTGCTTACAACTATATTGTTCATAGTTCTACTTCTTGTTCTATTTTTGAAACTGTGTATAGATGTAATCCTTTAACTCCTCCTGAGATTTTACCTTCACCATCTAATGAGTTTGTTTATATGGAGGGAAAGAAGAAATTAGATTTTATTAAGGAGTTACATAGCAAGGTTCGTGCTGCTATTAAAAAAAAGAATAAAGTGTATGCACAAAAAGGCTATTAGGTTTGATAAGAAGGCACCCAATAATGGAAGTGCTCCACAAGAGACTTCCATGACCCCCATTCTAGCCCTAGGCAAAACTGCACCTGAATCAACACTTGTATCTCCCTCAAAATAAGTTGCACAACATGCTCCAAATCAACATTCTCTCCATCCAAAATAAAGGAATTACCCACCTTCTAGACATGCCAACATATGAGGAAATGCATCACTTAAACCACAAACTGCCCAACCTTATTACGACTGAGTGCCCACAAGTTTAGACACTATGCCCTCCAATCCATTTCCGCACCCATTATACCCATGCCGAATGAAAAATACTACCATATAAGGGTAGTAAAACCACAACCCCCCAAACATATGATCACCAGAGTCCTCTGCCTCCAAACATAAGAAGCATTGAAAAGGCCCATGCACATCTACTAACTTGAGCCAAGGTGCCAACGGTAATCTACCATACCATAATCTAGTAATAAAGATTGAAATTTTGACCGGCAAACCTGGACTCCACACTCGAGAAAGGAAGGGATGTACCTCTGTTGATCTACGAAAAAGATCATAAGCAGACACCACCGTAAATTGCCCATCAGTTACTAAATCCCGGCAAGTTCTGACACCTCATAGAAAGTTTTCTTTAGAATCAACACCACCCGGTCCATAGGTAAGTAAGTCATCAACTTTCCACTAACCGTCAGCCACCCTCACGAAAGTCACTAATCAGACAATATCCCAAAGGCGGTGCAAACTCAGCAAAAGTCCCATTCACCAGCCACCTATCATAAAAGAAATCCACGGTGGGTGCCCCTATTAATCAATCGATATGCTCCTTCACCTTATCTCGGACCCTTAACATTCTTCGCCATACAACCAAAGCTGCACGTCTAAGTGGAACCCACCGGATGAATCTTCGAACAATACTTCCGTAAAAGAAACTTTGACCATAAAGAATTCCCCTTCCAATAAAGAAAACCCTACAATAACTTTGTAGGGAAAGCATCCATAACATAGTCTAACTGACGCACACCCAAACCACCACAATCTATCGGACTACACACCCTCTCGAAACTCAACAAGCGCACTCCACGTCTATTATCATCACTTCCTCACAGGAACGATGCAAAGATTCATTGAAGCTCCTGAATAATCAATTTAGAAGGATCACACGTGGCAATCAAGTGAACACCCAGAGACAAAAAAACCGACTTCAAAAGGACCTGACGTCCCCCACTCAATAGCATCCCACATTTCCATCCACCAAGTACTCTTCAAACCTTTGTTACCATTTGTTAAAAGTAACACACCCTTTTCCGGCCAAAGAAAATCGGACATCCCAAATACAACATTGGTGTTTCACGATGCATGAAGCCTGTAAGTCTTGACACATGATGAACTAAACCATTTTTAGGATGAACAAAGAAGCCACTTTTAGAAATGTTCACTAATTGTTCGGACTCTTCTTGATATTCTTGTAACACCCATATAACCTGATTTAAAACCCACCTACGCCCAGAAGAAAATACCAAAATAAGATCGGCATATGCAAGATGCGTAATCGGTGGGACTCTATTGAGTATACGAAAGCCTCCAAACTGTTAGGACTCTACATTGGTACACCATGTCAATCCAAACTTCACCAAACCCTATTATCCTCAGAATTTGACAGAGATATCCCCAAGACACCCTATCGTAGGCCTTGGCCATATCCAATTTGAGAATAACATTGCCAACCCTAACTTTAGCTGAAAAATCTCCAATGAGTTCCTATGCCAACACCACATTCTTCACAATCGAACGACCTTTGACAAAGCCGCTTTGATTACTAGAAATAATATGTGGCATTAGTGCAATCAATCTATTAGCTAGCAACTTTGAAATTATCTTATTCAGCATAGTGCAAAGGATAATAGGCCGAAAATCCCCAAACAACTGTGGATTATCACACACAGGAAGAAGCACCAGTAGAGTAAAAGTATGGAAGGGGAAGCGGCCGCACAACAGAGAACACACACTCAATAGACTAGGGTTCTTAGAGTTAGGCAATTTTTAGGACTTTCTATCTCTTCTCTCTCTAACATCTGCTTTGAGGTTTCGACTTTGTACAGATCTCAACTTATTGAGACATTTGAATTGCAAAATATCTGTGTTTTATGTGTTCTTAATTCATCGAGTGTTTGATTTCAATGGGTTTATATTATAACGTTTAAATCTAGAGTCAATCTATAGTAACCTCTGAGATTGATTTGGATCTATTGGAGGAAAATTGAACTCAACATGAAATGAATCTGAGAACCTTTCTTGCATGAGCCTTAAGATCTGATATCTTTGTGTTTCCAATTCTGTGATACCCACTGACAATTGAGATCAAATTCGTAGACAAGACTTCAGATTATTCTGATGGAATGATTTGAACACTTGGATTGGTCAGTTGCCTTAGCAAGGGAGATGACCAAGAATTAAACTAGAATTGTTGTACGGAGTAGGGATATGGGTCCTTAATTTGTGCCAATGACTTGCCCCACCTGGAGAAGTTTGAGGAGTTAGTGAAGTGGAATTAAGAGAACCAACAGGTTAATTGATTTCATGACACTAGTAGAAGTCCCCTCATGCATATATACTGGTCTGTGATATTAAGAAGAGATCTGTACTGGTTGATACCCCTCAAGGCAGTATCTCATTTTCTTGTTTAAATACTAAGACTTTGCATTCATTCTCATTCTGCATTCATTTTTAGCTCGCACTTGTTTTCTTCCTGCATCATGCATCTTAGGCCATGAGAACAGATAGACTCTTGACTACCAACCCTTCTCCGTGGAACAAATCCTCTTGCCACTACTACATTAGTGTGTAGGAGAAAATTGGGAAGTAGCGACAGCTACCACCAATTGTTGGTGCCGCTGTCGGGGAAGGCACGGATGTTGAAAATTATTTGTTTTCTTGACTTATTGATTTTTTGTGTTTTGTCATTCAATTTTTGTGGTGATTTTCTTTTTCCCATATGTTATTCTTGTGTGTTAGTTAGTTTCATATTTCTTGTTTTGAGTTCAAGTCTCTTGTGTTCAGTTTGTGGCAAGTGCAGGGGATTTGGAATTTCATTGAAATTGAATTGTGCACGCTACAATAGATCAAGTATTTCTAGGTAGTTTGGGAACTTTGTTGAGCCTTATCATGATTACACATCAAATTAGGTGGTTGACACACGACTAACACCTGGAGTATTTGGCAACTTCTCTCCACCAATATCCCATGAACCATGGCATGACCAACAACAAAACAATGGGAATTACCTCATAGAAGAAGAAAAATTAGAAGACATGTTGTCTCAGATTTTGGACAGACTTGATAGAAGTGTATGCGGTGAAACAAGGTTAGCTCAAATGGAAAGGGAGCTTCAAGGACAACAACAGAGACTTTCTAAAATCAATGCCTTAATAAGCAACCTGTAGGAACAACATGAGACACCAGTTCAAGATGCTCGAGGAAACTCAGAAGGTACATCTCTCCTTACTGAAATACCAACTCTTGAGGATAATCATTTTGATATGAATGAAAATGTTGACTGTGGTTTAAAGTTTCCAAGGGAGTTGGAGTCTACAAGTGTTGGGGAAGTTGTACATGAGCGCTCTGTTGATGATTCTTTTGTGCATAAACATTTGAGTTCTTCAGATGAGAATGATGTTTCTTGTGATGAGCTTACCTATAATGAATTTAGGGCCTTTTGGTTTCTTACTGTCAAAATGAGGGTGTGTCTAATGCTAGGTCTTATATCAACTCTATGAAATTTCATGAGCAAAATGATGTTGGTAAACTAACTTTAGATGCTTCTTCCATTGACTACCCTGTGAAAGATACAGAGACACCTCCTATTGAACCTTGTGTTAGCATGAATGAAAATGATATTACACTTGCTAATAAAAATGACAACATGGTGATTGAGCATTTTGTTGAGGCATAGACTTTTGAAACTGTGTATGAATCTCAAACTGTAAATGGTGCCCAACAAATAGAGAACAATGAGATACCTTTGTTAAATGTGTAGAGTGAACCCAATTTTGTTAACAAATGAAAGACCCAAACTACTACCCATGTTAGTTTGTGTGATGAAGATTTAATGCTTTGTAAGGAAATAGCTAACATGGTGGATAATTGCTTTATTGATGCATCCATTTTTGAAATTATTGATGAGTTTGTTGAGAGCAGGGTTTTAGAGCCAAATTTAGTGGGAGAAGTAAAGGAGCTGTTTCCTATAGGGGAGCATACATGGTTTAAAATGGAGTTTAATTAAATTGTTCCCCATGTGCATGAGCTTCAACACCTCTTTCCTGAAAACATCTGTCCAGTGCCCTACTGGGGGAAAAAGAGTGCTTATGAAAGAGCATTCTTCTGGTACAGAGATGGGTATTCTGAATCTCGAGGGAGGAGGTTTCATGAATAAAGTCTAGCTGGAGACTGAATAAACCCAGAACTACTTACTCTAGTTTTCTTGAATAAATTATTGTTTAAGTCTTTAGTTTGCTTTTGCTTTTGTTTACATAGTTAGTGTTTTAGCTTGTGTGCTGGAGCTTCAAGAAAAGGCCAAGCAAATGCTAAGTGTGGAGGTGTGGTCAAAGTTCTATTAACATGATCCATTATACACCACTAGGACCCAAGGTCATGGTGTGTCACTCACTTGCACACCACACTCATTCTCTACTCTCTTATACATCATAAGCCACAACTCACACACACGCACATTATGTTTATGTAGTATCACCACTTTAACACCAAGATTCCAACAAGTCACTATTCACTTAGATTTGGACGATATAGGTATGAGCTCATTCCGTGGTGCTTTATTAAACTCTATTCTCTATGGGAAATACCTTCCTGAACTTCCATGGTTTAATTTGATGTGAACACTATCTATTTGGTTAGTTTTCATGCGTATTAAAGAAAGAGGAGAAGTGGAAATCATGTGTGAAATTTGAACTTGCTATGAACATAGTGCATTATTGGGACGCCTGTATTTGCATGGAGTTCTAATTTAGGATGGAATGCATGGTGAGTGTGCTTACATGAATGTATGATTTATACATATAGTAAGTTGTGTTCTTTTGATGAAAGGATTCCCGAGTCCAAATGTGGGGGTCATCAAGTACAAAAGGCTAACCAAAAGAGAGCCAAAGCTATTGAGCATGGTACATATGAAGTTTAAAGGACTACAGTCATGAAAGGGAAAGTTGAGGATAAAGGCACTCAAACCAGCAAACATTGGACGTTATAGTCTATAAACAAAAGGGAGTTCCCAAACCTATTCATTTTCTTTACATTGGGGACAATTTAAATTTTAAGTGTCGGGGAGGGAATGTTTGCTATGGTTTATGCCTTTGAGAACTCACATATTTATTTTTCTTTGTGAATACATTTTTTTATGTGCTTGCTTGATTAGTTACAGTGGAACTGGTGATGTTTTATTTGATTATGTGTTGTGATGCTTGAAAAATTATGCTATAGCTGTGCCGAAATATACCTTTGATTGCAATTTGTTATGTTGCTTGAGTGTGATAAGGGAGATGGTGGAGGTATGCTTATATTAGTAATCATGTAGGAGGTGTAATTTTTTGTTGTGTTGAGGGAAGAAAGAACAGGCAGTGACTAGCACTAGCATGTTATATGCTTTCTCTTTTAAGTTGCGATAAAAGTGAAGTGCCATTCTTCTGTTGTGTGAAAAAATTGTCCCAATTCATTTGCATATAAGCACTTTCAATACCATTATCCAATCTATCATCGTTACTCAATTAATTTATGTATGCAAATTATTTTTTAATTTACAGATTTCATTTGATTCATAGAAGTTGCTGACTAAAGTGTTATGTTAAAGTAAGATAGAAATGCCAACAATCTATTTGACATAGGAGAGAATTTATGTATTTCTTAACTTGTTTGTACATTCTACTTGTAAACATTTGTTCTTGCATTCTGAGTATATAGTCTATTGAAGACACACATGAACATGGAATGCTTGAGGAGAGATGTGAACAAAAGAGAAAAAAGAGCCGGTGGCAAATAAAGGGAAAAATAACAATAAAACCCTGGCAGCCAAGCACCAAAGTGCAGCATAAATCCTGAAAGAAAACATCATCCATCAATGTGAGAAAAAGGGTATAACCATATGGAGCATATGAAGAAAAATCCGTCTTTTATCTTTAGTATGAAGTGTTTATGTGTGTGGACAAAAGGATTGTAGTGCAAGAATCATTGTCTAAGTGTTTGCTTGGGTACTTTGCATAAACAGGGCGAGTGAGCATAGAAAGCTCTCTCACACACACATTACGTTGGCGGTTTGGTCTTTATACATTGCACCTTGGTTGACAATTAGTATAACTTAGATGAACTGTGAAACTAAACTTGTGAAGAACTTGTGCATGCAAATAGTTTGCTTTAAGAATGGATAGATGATGGTACTGCAAGTGTTGAATGTGAAAGTGGATGAAGTGATTGTAAATGCTTTATATTGCTCGGGACTAGCAAAAGTTTAAGTGTGGGGGGATTGATAAGTTGGGTTTATACCGACATATATGTTACGATTACTTGAGCTTTTGCATGAATTTATTGTGAAAATTGTGCTTGCTGCATGTTTTATGTGTGGAAATGTTCATAATCTTATAATTGTGGAAATTGTCGAGAGTTGTGGAAATATTGCACGAATTGATGTGATTATAGCATGCTTATAAGCAAGTACACACTTGACACAATTGTTCACAACACTCAAGCAAGCAAACGCAATAGTCCAACAGCATACAAGCACCACTAAGCACTTTACATGCACAAACCTCAGACACTCAACACGCAAAACGCACTGCACATAGGCGGGTGCGCTAGGCGCCCGATTGCATACACACACACATCCTCCCACACTCACGCACGCACACTTGGGCGCCTGCCCACATACACAGCACACACAGGCAGGCATGCCAGGTGCCCACCCATGCTAATGAGAATCCATCGAAGCAATTTACTCCAAATCTTAATGGGAATAGGATTTATCAACTAAATCCTAATAGGATTAGGATTTCCAAACTAAATCCTAATAGGATTAGGATTACAAAGAAAGAATCCTTATCATAGATTAAGAGCCTTTAAGAGTATTCATTGAGCAATCACATTAAAGACCAAGATGGCGTGCTTGGGCTTTGCCATTTATGGATCACACCATTCTTAAGTAATTTATAGGATTTATTTTGTAATAAATTAAGTCCAAGAACATATTAATTTGGGCTTAATATTTTGTTATTAATAAGTAATTACTTGGCCCAATTATCTTGGATGAGAATGGAAAGTAATTTGTTTAGGAAAGTAATTTCCTACTTTTTAGGAGCTTCCTACTTTTTATGAGCTTCCTACACTTTAGGAGTTTCCTACTTTTAGGAAAGTAAGTTAGTTATTAGTTTCCTATTCCAATTTGGAAAGTTTCATAAATTAGATTGGTAAGTTAGTGAAGTTCAATTCGAAATTGACTTCTTTCTAGGGTTTGTTTTTGTTTCATTTTCAAGGCCGAATTATATCCTTATAACAAGGAAGGCATAGTAAACTTTTTTTTAATAGATGAAATAAGAATTTTAGCTTTGCTAAATTGAAAACACATTGTGTTTTAACCCTTTGAAGTGCAATTGATTTAAGTTGTTCTTCAAAACAATTCGCGAGCCTATAGTGAGGACCTTTAGGTTAGCCATCCAGTTCTTTATTTCAGAAACTCCAAAACTAATTAGTTTAGCTCTTGATTTACATAAGCTAGGTTAATTTGTTTGCAATAAACGTGGGGGTTTGATTGGCTCATTCTCAAATCTTTTTGTTTCCACTTGATTTCTATTCCGCAATTGTTTTTTGTTTGTGTTGTTTTGTCCGAGTTTTTGTGCCAACAACGATCCGAAGTGTGTGGTAAACTCCGTGGTCTAGGACTTCAAGCCTCGACACATCCGCGTCAATTGGAATTAGAGCATCTGGGGTGTTGCATAAAATTCAGATTTCAATTTTTGTTTGGCGTCATTGTTTCTTTTCTGTTTGCTGAAATTTTTTGTCGCGTTTTTCTTGCTGTTTTGTTGCGTCGATCTTGCTGTTCTTGAGTCATCTTTGCTGCTGTCTCTTTGTGTCATATTCTGCTCCTTTGTTCATAATTTTCATACAGAATTCATAAAGAATTCATAGCTGTTTTTGCCAGAAATCATCTTGTCTTCATTGCTAAATTTTGCGTCAATTTTGAGTCATTTGTTGTCGCTGTCCATCTTGTTTTTTAGCGTTTTGTTTTGTCTAAATTCTAACCATTTTTTGTGTCATTCTTTGTGCTGAAACCAAATAGGAATGCATGCTAAAATTTGAACTCAAAACGTCAAAAACAATTAGGGTTAAGGTTTCAGGTTTTTGACCTAAAATTCCAACTTTCTTGTTTCTTATCCGTTTTGCTTCATTCTTTTTTCCATTGTCCTTATTTTGTTTCTATAATCCGTTATCTTTTTGTTAAGTTTTGTCCCGTGTCATAAAGATAAGTTCTTGATTACTTTCTTGAACTTCTTGATTTTCTTGAATTTCAAAAATTTGCTTAAATCGAAAAATCTTGAACTTGTAATCTTATTCCTTGGCATAAATCTTGAAAGAAATTCTTTTGTGGCATATTGAAATTCGAATTTGTTGGTGTGTTCTCGATTAAGTTTGGGTGCTGAAATTTTGAAGTTAAGACAACATAAGACAAAACAACTTTAAATCTTAACAACCTTAAACCCTAGGTTGTTGTCTTAAAACCCTAGCTTGTCTGAGATTCAAAAAAAACAAAGGGCCGACATTAAAAATAATCAACATAAAAAAAAGGCCCAATACAAAAAAAAAAAGATTCGGGGCATTAAAAAAAAAATTTGCAGCCCGAAAGAACTAACTGTTCTATATTGTCTCTTTAAAACCACAAAAATTCAAATTGCCATAACTTGCTCAATGATTACATTACAAACCACTCAAAATTGACGCAAAATTCAGCAACGAAGACAAGATGATTTGACGCAAAAACTGCTATGAATTCTTTATGAATTCTGCACAAAAATTATGAACAAAGGAGCAGAATATGACACAAAAAGACAGCAGGAAAGACGACTCAAGAACAGCAAGATCGACACAACAAATCAGCAAGAAAAACGCAACAAAAAATTTCAGCAAATGGAAAAGAAACAATGACACAAACGGAAGTTGAAACCTAAATTTTATGCAACAACTTGGATGCTCTAATACCAATTGACGCGGATGTGTCGAGGCTTGAAGTCCTAGACCACCGAGTTCACCACACACTTCGGATTGTTATTGACACAAAAACTTAAACAAATTAACTAGAACAAAATAACAATTGCGAAATAGAAATCAAGAGGAAACAAAAAAATTTGATAATGAGCCAATCAAACCCCCATGATTATTACAAACAAATTGACTTAGCTTATGTAAATCAAGAGCTAAACTAATTAGTTTGGGCGTTCCTGAAATCAAGAATTGGATGGCTAACCTAAAGGTCCTCGCTATAAGCTCACGGATTGTTTCGAAGAACAACATAAATCAATTTCACTTGAAAGGGTTAAAACACAATGTGTTTTCAATTTAGCAAAGCTAAAATTCTTATTTCATTTATTAAAAAACCGTTAAAATGCCTTCTTTTTTATAAGGATATAATTCGGTCATGAAAAGGAAACAAAAACAAACCCTAAAAAGAAGTCAATTTCGAATTGAACTTCACTAACTTACCAATCTAATTTTGTAAACTTTCCAAATTGGAATAGGAAACTAATAACTAACTTACTTTCCTAAAAGTAGGAAACTCCTAAAAAGTAGGAAGCTCCTAAAAAGTAGGAAATTACTTTCCTAAACAAATTACTTTCCATTATTATGCAAGATAATTGGGCCAAGTGATTACTTATTAACAATGAAATATTAAGCCCAAATTAACGTGTTCTTGGACTTAATTTATTACAAAATAAATCCTATAAATTACTTAAGAATGGCGTGATCCATAAATGGCAAAACCCAAGCATGCCATCTTGGTCTTCAATGTGATTGCTCTATGAATACACTTCAAGGCTCTTAATTTATGATAAGGAATCTTTCTTTGTAATCCTAATCCTATTAGGATTTAATTTAGAAATCCTAATTCCATTAGGATTTAGTTGAGAAATCCTATTCCCATTAGGATTTGGAGTAGATTGCTTGGATGGATTCTCATCACATGCACATAGCACACACAGGCGGACGCGCTTCGCGCCCACCCCTGTACATTCCATACACTAGGCAGGCGTGCCACGCACCCACCTAGTTCACATATGGTGGGCGCACTGCCCGCACACACTCGCACAAAACTTCATGCACTCACTCACTCACTACACATACACACGTGCAGTATTCATGTATTTCACTTCCTACCTATCGGATACTTAGCATACACGGCAACACAACCCACACAAGAACAAGGCACAAGTTTTTAGCACACATAAGCAAGGTAAAAACACAGTTACCTAGTGGAACACCAAGTGTTTGATGATTTGTATTCTTAATTCTTAAGCAACCGATTACCTTGTTGTGTTTGATGACTGGCTCTTGCAGAACATGCGGAAAAATCTTTCATTAGAAGGAAGCTCTCCTCTATCTTGATTGTGACACGTCAAGGGAGGAAAAGTATAAATACAAAGAGATGGACATCAAAAAAGGGATATACGGGATGGAGGGGGAAGCGGCCGTACAACAGAGAACACACTCAATGGGTTCTTAGAGTTAGGCTAGTTTTAGGACTTTCTCTCTCTTCTCTCTCTAACATCTGCTTTGAGGGTTCACCTTTGTACTAATCTCAACTTATTGAGACATTTGAATTGCAAAATATCTATGTTTTATGTGTTCTTAATTCATTGAGTGTTTAATTTCAATGGGCTTACATTATAACATTTAAATCTAGAGTCAATCTGTGGTAACCACTGAGATTGTTTCGGATCTACCGAAGGAAAATTGAACTGAACAAGAAATGAATCTGAGAACCTTTCTTGCATGAGTCTTCAGATCTGATATCTTTTTGTTTCTAATTTTGCGGTACCCACTGAAAATTGAGATCAAATACTTAGACAAGACTTGAGATTATTCTGATGGAACGATTTGAACACTTGGATTGGTCAGCTGCCCTACCAAGGGAGATGACCAAGAATTGAACTAGAATTGTTCTACGGAGTAGGGATCTGGGTTCTTTTGTACCAATGACTTGCCCCAACTGGAGAAGTTTGAGGAGTCAGTGATGTGGAATTGAGAGAACCACCCGGTTAATTGATTTCATGACACTAGCAGAAGTCCCCTGTTACATATGCACTAGTCAGTGATATTAAGAAGAGATCTGTATTGGTTGATACCCCTCAAGACAGTATCTCATTTTCATGGTTAAACACTAACACTTTGCATTCATTCTCATTATGCATTCATCTTTAGCTCGTACTTGTTTTCTTCCTGCATCACGCATCTTAGGCCATGAGAACAGACAGACTCTTGACTACCAAGCCTTCTCTGTGGAACGAATCCTCTTGCCACTACTACATTAGTGTGTAGGAGAAAATTGGGAACTAGCGACAGCTTCCACCACACCTCCAGAAACAAAATCAACGAGAGCCTTATGAATGTCTGTCCCCACAATCTCCCACGCAACCTGAAAAAACTTACTAGAAAAATCATCTGACCCAGCTGTACTATCACTATTCATCCCCATTAGTACCTTTTTTGACTTCTTCCAGTTGAGGGACGTCTTGAAGCCTATCTCTCTCGGCCATAGATATCGTATTATTAGGGAAACTGACAAATAAATTTATTTTACCAGTACCAGACTCCGCCATAAGTAACTGCCCAAAGCAACGAACAACTTCCTTCGCAATGTCATTGACATCATCCAAATGAATCCCATTTGCATCAGCCACACCATGAATAATAGTATGTTTCCAATTTTGATATTTGTATGATTTTTCATTCAATAAGGGCTTTATCATTTGTTCTTGCACAAAATTTTGTAAGTTAATTTGTGTCATTTCACATGCTCAATGATTTGGTATGATCAAGACATATGGTAGTTGCTTAAGTTATTAGTAGAGTTTTGACTTATTTTAGGAAACTCTTTTATTTTAGGGTTTTAAAGGTTGTAATCTATATTGGGGTAAACTTCATTATTGTTACTAGAGACAAGAAATATATGTGAAAACCTTTGAGCAAGTTTTGCTTCAAAACTCAAAGTTTCAATCGAACAAATTGATCTTCAAAACCAGTAAGCATTTAGCATGTGATATTTAGGTAAGCCTATTTGTTCTCAGTACAGAACAATCCGAGTTTCATGCTTGATGTTGTGAGTACATGGATCAATACATTCAATTCATCATAGCATGGGGCTTGGATCGGAATGTTTTGCTAAGTAATTTTCGTCAATATATTTTGCTTTTCGTTCTTATTTTGTTCTTATTCTTATGCTTTGGTTGTTGTGTAAAAGTTGATCCTTGCTTGTGGTTAAATACAGATTTGTTATTGGCATGAGTACATTTGCATCACCAATATTATATTAGTTGGTGTGGCTGTGCAAGCAACCACACTGTGGAACAATGCAATAGCATGGCCAAGGTTTCAAGCACGCCATATATGGTCAAAGGAAACATTCAACAAAGTGTAACCAAGCTACAAGTTATGCCTTGAAGAGCAAAGAAGAAAGTGCTAACAACAAATGCACAACGTGAGCTCTTGATGGGGTCATGCCATAAAACGTTTGAGCTAAAAATGCCTCTACCGTGGCTACACATCATAACTGCGCTATGAAGGAAATACATAAAAAAGCAGAACTAGGAGCAACTCACGCCGACAAGTGCAAAGCAACTGAGCTAAATAGTTAAGTATACTGGAGTCTAAAGGGTTCATACAAGGTGAAACCTTAACCGAAGGACCAAGACCATGGCATGGCCACACACTATAAGCGCACAATTCAAATTGGATTTAAAAAAACACATTCTGGCCTTGTCCTATAACCACGCCAATAAGGAACCGAGGCAGGAAGAAGTATCATCAGGCATATAGTTGGAACAAGATAAGAGACTCTGGCACACAAAGCTTGCAAGCAAGAGAGGTAGGACCAAAGTGAACGAGGAAGTTACAACGTGGCTACTCGTCAACACCATGCAATGCAAGAAACGACTAGAAAGAAACAATGTGGTTAAAACCAGTACCACGCCAACGAGAAACCTACAAGCTTGGCTACACAAAGTTCACAGTAGTGACCTACACCAACGGAGGATTTAAGTGCATACAAGCGCAAGCTATCAAAGACGATGGGGCTTGAATAAAATTGCGTGGCTACACATCATAGCCATACCGTGGAGTTATTCGTCGAGAATGCATGACGCAACCACACTGTGTAGCCACACTAAGCGCAAGGGTTGCCCAAGTTCATCAAGCACAACTTGTTGTAGACCACACTATGTAGGGCTTTCACAGCGTACATAAACTTTTATGTACTATTTAAGTACTTTTTTAGATTTTTGGTCTTTCTCTACCTACGTTTTGGGATCAAATCTATAATATTAACTTCCTATAAGTAGGATTTATGATATTTAGAAGTTGTAGTAGTATGTATAGGGGCAAAAAAATTTAATTAAGTTTGGAGAATTAAGAATTTTATTCAGAAATATATTGTACTATCATTTATCCTTCTTCTTTCTCAAGAAGTAAGGCTTGAAGTGAACTTCATTGTAGAAAAAAACACTCTTTTTTGAAAAAAAGATTGGGTCTTAATGGAAAAATTCAAGAGAAGAAGTCATGCCTACTTTGATTTAATAAAAAGGAGGCTCTTTCTCATTTTATTATGTATTTTCCTATCAATTTCAAAGTGCTTTTTGTGCTTGTTTCAGCCATGAGTGACTAGTTTCTTGATTAGTTTTTGAGGGTTAGTTGTGAGTTCGCTCAAGCAATGATTATATGAGTTCATAATTCTTTGAGTAGTACTAATGATGACCTTGCATGCTTGATTAACATGGATTCACACTATTAATGCTCAAAGTAGACTTGTGTGTAACTAAATGGATGAGTTCAATGATCTATTGAATTTTTCTAACTTAGAAGTGTGTTTAGGGGGTTTGGCATGTCTTGGTTAAGCTCTCCCTCTCACCACAAAGAGGTAGATAGTGTATGCATTGTATTCTTGTGAGGAATTAATAGAATCGATTAATGTTTTTAGTACAAGATACTCCCCTCACGAGAAGGGACTTGTTGGGTTAAAACATGAGTTCTCTATCGGTATTAATTTAGATTAGTTTCTCCCCTAAACATAAGGGATAATTACCCTATGGTTAGGAAATGGTGGTACAATGGGTAATTAAACCTACCATTTATTGACTAATTTCCTCTTATTTGAATGAACTATAGCAAGAAAAACTCATGTTGAAAACATAAATGACCCATACTAATACCCCTATAAGTCCAATTGTTGACCTCATTGTTCCATACTCATTTCAAGTTCTTGTGTTGAAGAGAAATTAGTACATATTATAATCTATTTTTTGTTCATTTGGTAGTATCCAACACACAATTAATTTCTCACTTTGATCACAAGAACTCTAAACAAAAATCCCTCCCCGTGGGAGTAATCCTAAACTATGCTATGATGTATGTTGGAACTTACTTGTAGTGCATTAGTTATGGTAAACGTTTTTAGAAGTAATGCAAAGTTTGGTTCACCATAAAATTTTGGGCGCCGTTGTTGTGTAGGGCAATAAGTGTTAGAGATTTTATTGTCGTAGTTGTGTGTTAAGTGATTCTTGTTATTTTCCATCTTTTGATAGTTAGTTTAACTTATGTAGATAAGTTTACTTGTTTGTTTAATTTTGTATTTATAGGTTCATTGGAGATATCGTCTACACTCTTGTGTATGCCAAGCAACACAAGATTGAAAGAAATTGTTGAATTTAAGTTTAATTGAGAGCTAGAGAGAACTTTACTTGATGAAAGAAAACTAAGAGCTAACATAGGAGATCAACAAAGATAACCATCGTTACCTCGTCTTGGAGATTATTATGAGCCATATATGCAAAATTGGAACAATTTCTTTGAAATTGTGGAAAGTTACCAAATTCTATCTTAAATTGTGGCCATGATAAGTCAAGGAGCAATATTTTAAGTGACGGATAAGGAAGACCCTTATGACCATTTGGAGTCGTTCTCAATACATTCAAGTTGTTGTTACGAAAAACCTTGCACTTAATAATTTAAGTATAGTTGAGCTCAAGTTTTCCCTCAACCAATGCAATGTAACAGAAGTCACAATGTTCATCCTAATATAGTTTAAGGATTATTCCCACAGGGAGGGAGTGTTCAGTTGAAGATTTTGAGTTGTAATTCAATTGTTCTAAATGAAGATTAAGTATGACAAACAAAAATTAAATAAGAAATGAGCTGCTATTTTACTCTCTAATCAATGCAAAAGCAAATCACACAATTCACAAGAAATGGGACTTATGAGGATTATAGGTGTGGGTAGTTCAAACCTTCCATATGAATACTTCCTTGCTATGGTTTATTTGAGTAAAGGTAATGTTCTAAGAAGTAATTGATTTAAGGATCAACTACCAACTTGTCTATCTTATACTTATTGTCCTTGTTCTTGGTACTTGGAGAAGAAGATAATAGTGCAACCGTTTCTCTTTTCTTAGCTCTCCAAATCCAAGAAATCTTCATTAAATTTCGTTTATGGGATCCTTTTTATTATTAACAATTTCTAAAAATACTAAATCATGCGTACAGGAAGTTAAAAATTCACTTTGAAACCCAAAAAGAAGGTACGAAAGGACCACAAGAAAAATAGTACGAAAAAGGTACACAATTACAATGCTGATTCATCGAGCATTGGTGTGTCGTTTTGTACCAAAATTAGTTCTTACTATCAAAGTTTAACAATAGTGCAGTGAGAGTAAGGTCGGTCCCAGGAGGAACAGCAAAATATTCTAAATTATTTAATTTACAATTTGTCACAATAATTAAAATTAAAATAACACTAGTAAAAACTAGATAATTTATTAAAAATAATAAAGATAATTTAGTAAAATAAAAATAATAATAATGAAAACTAGATGATTAAAACGAATTAATGAACGAAATTTTATTAATATTAAAAATACCGAATTTAATAACTTAGAATAATGATCTGCCAATTAAGCAATCCACACTAATCAATATCAGTTCTTCATTGACGCAGAGATAATAACTTCATATTAATCAATTAGTTATAAGATACCGAGAATTAGCTCTAACATATCACAATTCTTCCTAACTTATTCGATAGTTGACAAGTATCTGCTTAATCAACTGCTTCCCTATTCATAACATAACCCGACCGGAATCAGCTTATCACCAAGTTCAATTTTACAAAAGCATTGAATATTAGAAGGACCTAACTCTAACAAATCATATTATGATCAGCATATAATAATTTGTTAACCGATTTTTTCCATCGACATAGACAGTAGCTTCGCCGCTAATTAATCTTACTATCTAAATCCAGTGATTTAACAAGGGATTAATTGGCTATACCTAAATTTATTAAAGTTGATCAGGCTTTAATTAATCTAGATAATTAACGCTATATCAGAAAAATATCGAAATTAATTATGAAATCATTCTTAAGAACAATTTGGTCTCACAACTTATTCATGATTAGTGCTTCATTACTTACTCGCCAGATAAAGAGCTACTCACAACTTATAATCAAAACAAACCGAAAGAATTCAATAATGAAATAAATACTGAATTAAATAAAAGAAATCAAACCACCCAAACTGTCGTCTAGGCAAATGGCCGAACTGCTGCTTCAGTTGCAACTAGGCAGCGGTTGCTGTTCTTACAAAATTCAGAAGAAAAACTACGAACTAAAAATTGTTCCCCAAAGATAAAAAGATAGATAGATATCCCTAATAATCCTTCTCTCCTTTATAGAAAAGAAAATCATAACTTACTATCTCAACTAAAGAAGAAAATATTTTGTTTTCAACAATCTGTCAGCCACATGTGGTTATAATAGAAAACTTCCATATCAAATTATTTCATCATTGGTAACTACGAATAATCCTTTCTACTGCCAATCTTATTCTCTCTCTTGGTAGCTTCCAAAAAATCCTCTTGCCGTCCCAAATCCTTAATCCTCATATTCAGCCCTTGATCTTCTAGAAAAACTCTCCAAATTTCATATTTTCATCTCGGCATACTTCAATAATGGAATCTCCCAAATTCTACAAAGATAAAAGCTATTAAGTACAAATTTTACCCTACAAAGCACGTAAAAGTGTACATAAAAATATGAATATTCTGTGCTCATCAAATATTCCCACACTTAAACCATGTTGGCCCCTTAGCATTTACGCATAAAATAACTACCAACTAAACAAAATCTAACTAAACCATTTCACTAATAAACACCATTCTAACCAAACCGAGAAACTTTTTTCAAAATAAAATTCATACTTAGTCCAGGTAACAAGTTCATGCATAATCAAGTCATCCAGGTCAAAATACAAATCTCTGAGTAATTTTCCAAGATCATTCAAGCACTCATAGATGTTTACAATTTGGGTTCAACCACTCAGTTAAATAGCACATGGAAAACATACAACAAAGTTTGCAAATATGTCACAAGATAATCATAGTATCAAAACTAAACATGAATCAAACGGTCTTTCAATTAGTTGTAATGAAGCTATGGTTTACAAGGTAAGATTTCATATGGTTAAAAGGCTAAAAATAAAACTAAAGTGTAAGCAACTCAATTTAGAAGATCCCCACACTTATCTTGCATCAAGTCTCAACTTTTCATTTTCCAAAGCTCATCAAGTAATTTCAGCACATGTATTTTCTTTTCATGCTTTCTCACATATTTTTCTTTCTTTTCTGCCATTTTTTCTCTCTTTTTTTAATTTTATTGCTACTGCAGTTTAGGCACACAGCACAGACAAAATTCTGCAGATTTTTCTTTTTCTTTCTCTCTACGCAGTGGTGTTTAGTCAAACAACAGATATCTACATTTCATTTCAGCAGCACAAACTGGAGCTACTTAGTGCACAAAGACTTAAACATGCAACTCTTTCTTTTGGCTCAAGCAAGGGGAAACAATTTAAAGCTACTTATACCTTAATGGGCCAAAGAAAACTAAAAAGGTTTAAGGTGAAATTTTTGCAGTTAAATTAGAAAGAAAAGGTTTAAGGCTCAAAGTGGCTAACTAATTGTCAAATGAAGGGTAGGATTTGAAAATCAAAGTCAAAATTGGTTGCTCCAAAGTGCCTTTATCATTTTCAAATTCAATTTCAACACATGATATCCATGCACAACAAAGCAAACTCCATAAGTTAACCATGCACAATTTTCACTCATCAAAGATTTAATCATTAAAGCACCAACAAAGTGGTTATTGCGTGCTTAGGCTCAAAATCCTCACTTTTAGTGGGCAAATAAAACTCAAAAATTGTATTCTTCATACTTGAAATCATTCAATATCACGCAAAAACCATCACATTAGACTAAGCAAGTTTTAATAACATTTGGTTGGCCAGACAATGTTTATAAAGTGAAACAGTTCTACAGTGACGGAAACATCCTAAAACACACACTAAAAACAACACAAAACTGTACATTGTTTTTATGAAAATTTTCACGATTTTCTAAATTTTTTTATGTGTTTTCGTTTTTGAAAATAAAGTAAAACATCACATAACACTCTCCCCACACTTAAAAATTAACATGTCCTCATGTAAGAAAGGGAAAAACAACTAAGACAGAAAAGAGAAACAACTAAACAAGTAAAACAACTAAATAAAATAAGAAAATAGAAAAAATGAAAAATTAAAGAGAAAGGGACAGCCTGAATCATTGCAGGGGTTGCTATAAGGGTAGACGATCCTGAAGGAGTTGAAGAAATATGGCCTGACTAGCTTGGATATCAGTGATGGCAGCCGTCAGAGATTGTACATGTGTATTTGTATCTACATAGTCGGCTACAATAGATGAAATCAATAAACGCAAATCCTGTACATCTTGTCTTAAAGCTAGATACCTGCAGAAGACAAATTTCTCAAGAGATGGTCCCTCGGCTCATTAAAACGCATATTACCATCCCTATCGTCTATCAACAATCAAGTATTCCTTAGAAAGGGAATGTCGATAGCAGAAGAAGGACAATCGTTAAGCCATGAGTGACTAAGATTTGTATAAACAGGATCTTTAGCTAGCAAAATAGCAATAATATGTCCTAAAGCTAAATTTCTTTTATCAATTTTGGACACTAGTTGCCATACAAATGTAACCCAATATGGCAGACTCAATTTTACTGAAGTTTTCATAACCCACAATATGGTTAATTCATGTGATGACACTAATGTGGCCTGATCATTACGGCAAAAAATTGTGGAAGCTATAAATCGATGACACAACAATAAAACAGGATCAGCTATCAAATGTACTTTAGAACGAGAAGGAGTGTAGGGTTTTGGGTCAGATGGTGCAATTTCCTTCCAAAAATTAGCAAAAGGAACATTTTTTGGAATTCTGGTTTGAGCGAACAGATAATCATCATCATAATTATAATCCTCATCTATAATTCCTAATTTAACACCCAATTCATGCAAAGACCAATGATAATCCACATTCAGCAGTCAAAATTTTAAAGCCGGAACAATAACTAAGGCACTAGAATCAGTGATTTCAGACGAGAAAGATGCATAAAATTCTCTTAAAAATCTAACAGACATTTTCAGTTCAGGGAATTGTAATAACCACGTCCACCCAATATTAGAGAAATAATCACAAATATCCTATTCTACATTTAGTAGAGATAAACTTTGGAAACCAAAAACTTTATGGTAAACAACAGATTGGGTTTGCACTACTTTATACCTCTGGATTTGGGATTTTTTTGGTAAAAGGTTTGAAATCTGGGTATAAGACGTCACTCACAGCATTGGCTGCAGCCGTAGAGGGCGAAGCAGGCGCCTTCCCTTTTTCTGCAGCAGTGGCTCTCCTAGCAGCTGGAGTAGAGTTTATCGGTAGGACTGAACCAGCAGGGTTCTGAGCAGCTAGCCAGCTTGACTGGCATCTTCCAGTGATAAGTCGAGTAAAAGGAACTTGGATAGGTGATGGCGTCTTGCTAACGGAGAATCGTGCAACGGTGACTCGGTCTCGATTCTTTTGGGATCGCTTGGTACAACCGTCCGATCGGATGAATCACCCAAATAAGAAGAACTGACAGTAAGCATAGCGGTCTTAAGGGCCACCCACTTTCATCGCTTAGCCGGCGGTTGCTGAGGTGGCGCGCGAGGTTTCGACCGCTGGAGTTGGGTTAGTGGAAGGGGTGCATCATTTGGTGGAGAAGGGGTTTCACGAGGAGAAGGGGATGCGAACTTTACGCAGACCATAGTATCGGATAGCTGTGGTCGTTAGACGGAGATTACGAACGGCGGCAAGTGGAAGACTGATGCACGTGTGTGAGTAAGAGGAAGAAAATGACAGGTAGGGTTTTGGCAAACAGATAAGCAAAAAGAATGTTTGGGACCACTTATGATTTGGGTTTGAAAAAGATTGTGGCCCTTTCAATAACAGAACAAAATCTTATGGGCCCAAATCCCTATTAATGCAGCTGCTCCAAAAAAACTACTTTCCATTATTTACGTACATTTTCTTCATGTCTGTACTTCACGTGATTCACATCATTCCCACGAATGCCAAGAAATCTGGAGCCAAAAATATATTTTATTAACTATTTACGAAATAAAGAAATAATCAAATAAATAACTGAAGAACAGAAATATAATGTGAAAAATCATTGAAAATTGGGTTGCCTCCCAAAAGCGCCATTATTTAATGTCTTAGACTAGACAATGTCTGACAGCTCAGAATCTGGGGTGAAAAAGTTGCAATTCTTCCAGCTCTTCTGTTGGACCATTTTCATAAAAGGATTTAAGTCTCTGGCCATTAACTTTAAAAACCTTCCCAGTAGCAATTCATTTTATTTCCATAGTGCCGTTTGGGCATACGACCACTAACTCAAAAGGACCAATCCACTTAGACTTCAGTTTTCCACCGATAAGGCGTAGCTTAGACTGAAACAAAAGAAGATTATGACTAGCATCAAATTCTTTCTTCCTCAACAGGCGATCATGGTGAAGCTTGGTTCGATCTTTGTACCACAGTGCGTTATTATAAGCTTCCAAGCGAATTTCTTCTAATTCTTGTAGCTGAAACTTCAATTCTTCCCTACACTTAGTATCATCCATATTGAACTGTTTGATGGCCCAATATGTCTTAAGCTCAACTTGGACTAGAAGTCGACATAACTTCCCAAAAATGAGGTGATACGGAGACATTTCGATTGGAGTTTTAAAAGCGGTTCTATATGCCCATAGGACATCATCAAGACGAAGACTCCAATCCTTGCGAGAAGTGTTCACTATTTTTTCCAAAATCTGTTTAATCTCACGTTTAGATACCTCTGCTTGGCCATTAGATTGAGGATGATAGGGTGTGGTAAGCCGATGATGCACTCCGTATTTCTTCATGAGAGCCTCAATTTTACGGTTGCAAAAGTGAGTGCCATTATCACTGATTACAGCACGAGGAATCCTATAGCGGCTGAAAATAGTTAACTTTAAAAATCCTGCAACCACTTTTGAATCATTAGTATGGGTGGCCTTTGCTTCCACCCATTTCGACACATAATCAACAGCTAAAAGGATGTATAAATTGGAAAATGAACTATGGAATGGATGTTGGGAAAAATGTGTGGATCAATGCAATTTGAGTGATGAACAAGGTACAACACTAGAGCAAAAGAACAAACTATCTTGTGAGGGAATTACAACAATCATTAAGTCTAAGGCGTGTATATCACTTTCCTTAAAGTGTTAATTGCCTCCACTATTTTGCTAACCGGATTTATGGCAATTTACTTCTAGGATACAATAGACTTTTAGAAATAACCAAGTAGCAAATTCTTGGATTATTTGTACAAGAATATGAATGCAATAGTTAGTAAGACTCAGTCCCATTTGACCAAGAGCACGCACATATATATAAAGCTCTTGAATTTGGGATGTAACACTTCAAAGAGGTGCCTCAAATTTGTGGTGCAACTCTTCAAAAAAGGTGCCACAATATTGGGATGTAACTCTTCAATAAGAATATCAGATTTGGGATGCATCTTTCAAAAAAGGATGTCACAATTGAAGAGATTCAACTCTTTGAAATATAGCTACACTTGAATTAATATTACAAACTAAAATTCCAATATTCCCCCCACTTAGTTTGTAATATAAATATCAAACTAACACAAAAGATATCATGCATAAAGAGAGGTAACTTTCGTTTTAAACTTTTCTTTTAGTGTAAATAAATCACAAATCTAAATTAAGTAATTGGTGGCCAGGTTGCTTAAACCAATACTCAAAAATAGATCAGAAATATCACACACATGAACTATCAAAATGCATTATTGTATTCACATACAATTTTAGCACTATTACGGGCCATGTGCTCATCCTAGTTTCATAATCATATACAAAAGATTTACTCCAAACTTTTGCTAGAAGCGGCACCACTTCTTATGATTACATAGGTGGACTTTTACCTTAAGTTTTATATATTGTACCAATAAAACACAACAAGATAAATCCATTAAGAACATAAAGTTCAACCTTCTCACTTAAGAGTAACAAAATATGCACCTCTTACTTGGAATGGTGTACACAAACCAGGTAATCACAACCATTTAATGACTTGTTTTTACCCTTTAAACCTTTCATTCTAGGAAATACTAGAAGAAGGTTGGTTTCCCATCATTGAATGATTTTAGTTTAGGAGTTTTAATCCCATACCGGATGTTGTCTTACTCACCAAATCTCTTGCTAGAGATTTTGTCAACGGATCCGCTAAGTTATTATGAGTTCGTACGAACACAATGGAAACAACATCATTATTTAGCATTTCTCTAATAAATGCATGTCTCAAACAAATATGTCTAGATTTACAATTGTACACTTTGTTCAATGCTCTAGACATAGTGGCTTCACTATCACAAAAGATAGTTATAGGTGGCATAGGTCTAGGCCAAAATCAATATCTAGTAATAGATCTCTTAACCATTCAGCTTCTTTACAAGCTGAAGACAAGGCCACAAATTCAGCTTCCATAGTAGAGTGAGTAATTAGAGTTTGTTTCTTTGAAGCCCAAGAAACAGCTCCACCACCTAATAGAAAAATCCAACCACTAGTAGGTTTTTGATCACTAATGCTAGTAATCCAACTTGCATCCGAGTATCCTTCAAGAACACAAGGAAAGTTATTATAATAGAGTCCTAAATCTCTTGTTTTCTTGAGATAACCAAGAACTCTTGTTACCGCTTTCCAATGTTCACTACTAGGATTCTTGGTATACCTATCAGGTCTTGTACAACTCTTGGCATACATAAGACTTCCAATAACACCAGCATACTGAAGCTGAGCTATTGGATTATCATTATTAACATGAAGCTTGAGGTTTGGATCAAAAGGAGTGCTAGCTTCTTTCACATTCAAGTGTTGATACTTCTTCAAGATTTTATCAACATAATGTGATTGAGAAAGAGCAAAACCTCCACTATGCCTGTTAACTTTTATGCCTAAAATAGTATCAATTTCACCGAGATCCTTCATCTTGAACTTAGAAGATAGATACTTTTTAGTTTCAACTATGCCCTTTGTTGTATTACTAACAATGAGTATATCATCAACATAAAGACATACTATTACACCATACTCACTAGTGAATTTAGAATAAACGCACTTATAAGCATTATTATACCTGAATCCATTTGAAAGTATAACAGCTTCATATTTTTCATGCCATTGCCTAGGAGCTTGTTTAAGACCATACAATGATTTTACTAACTTACACACCTTACTTTCATTTCTAGGAAGTACAAAACCTTCCGGTTGTTCCATATAAACTTCTTTATCTAAATCACTATTTAGGAAAGCCGTTTTCACATCTATTTGGTGAACATGACGATTCAATATAGAAGCCAAAGATAAAATTACTCTAATAGAAGTAATTCTTGTAACAGGCGCATAAGTATCAAAGTAATCAATTCCTTCTCTTTGTCTAAATCCCTTAGCAACAAATCTTGCTTTATATGTGAGAATTATTCCATTAGTGGCACATTTTCTTTGAAACACCCACTTGCAACCAATAGGTTTGGAACCTTGGGGTAAATCAACTAGAACCCAAGTATTGTTAGACAATATTGAGTCCATTTCATCATTTATAGCCTCTTTCCACAAAGCTGAATCTCTAGAATTTATAGCCTCACCATATGTTTGAGGATCTTCCTCTACACTAAATAAAAATGGAATTTTATTCAGTAGAGAATTCCTAGTTCCTTCAACAAGAAACACATTGGTTTGAGACAATAAGAAATCTGAAGAAAGATGATTATCTTTTCTTTGTCTTTGACTTCTCCTTGGTTCATTTGGAGTGACAACTTCATATCTTGTTACTTCACTAGAAGTATCCAAATCTTGGGAAGTACTTGGCACAAATAATGTGTCCATTCTCACACTAGAATCTTTAAGAAATTGATTCTCAAAGAATTCCACATCTCTTGATTCTATGATTACATTAGAATCAATGTCAAGCAATCTATATGCTTTGAAATTTTCAGCATAGCCTACTAGCACACTTTTAAGTGCTCTAGGTCCCAATTTTGTTCTTTTGTTATCAGGAACTCTATAGTAAGCCACACAACCCCAAACTTTCATATAAGATAAGTTTGGTTTCCGTCCTTTCCATAACTCATAAGGACACACTTTAGTTTTCAAGGAAGAAACTCGATTGTGAATATGACATGCAGCCAACAAGGCCTCACCCCACAAATTGGTTGGCAAACCAGAACTTAACAACATGACATTAACCATATCATGTAAAGTTCTATTTTTCCTTTCAGCCAAACCATTTTGTTGTGGTGTATAAGGCGCGCACTAGTTTGATGCACAATGCCATTTTCCTCACAAAATTTTGAGAATTCATTAGAGGTATACTCACCACCTCTGTCACTTCTCAAAACTTTGATTCTTTTATTCAATTGGTTTTCAACAAGAGTTTGTATGTTTTAAACAAGTTAAATGCTTCATCTTTAGATTTCATCAAGTAAACATACACAAATCTTGAAAAATCATCTATAAATGTAATGAAGTACTTGTTACCACCTCATGTTAATAAACCATTTAATTCACATACATCAGAATGTATCAATTCAAGAACTTGAGTAGTTCTTTCAACTTTAGGAAAAGGCAATCTAGTTAATTTGGCTTGTATACATGTTTCACACCTTTTGATTTCATTATGGTCACTATAATTAATTAGGCCATTCTTAGACATAAAATTTCATACTTTATGATTCACATGTCCTAATCTACCATGCCATAAATCAAAAAAAGAATCAAGTAAATAAACAGAAATATTGTGCATTTCATTGATGCTTAACTTAAACATACCATTACAAGCATAAAACAGCCTTCAACCCTTTCTTGTTGAGTACATCTGCAGAGACAAGATTCTTGATCATACTTGGAACATGAAGTATATTAGTTAGTACTAACTTCTTGCTGGAAGTGAAGCACAGATGCACATCACCCCTTCCATGGACTTTGGCTTTCACACCATTTGCCATAATCACTTCATGTCCTTCAAGAACTTCATAATTCTTGAATTTTTCCTTGGCTTTGCACACATGTATAGCTGCACCGGAGTCATACCACCAATCCCTAGAAGAAATAGGAGTAGTCATGTGAACTTCGGTTGCCACACCAAGTGTAACCATTGGCCACAATTTCTGCACTTTCAACCATGTTAGTACTAGGAGCATAACTTTCTTTTTGCTTCTTTTTGGCTCTACACTCAGCCTTGTAATACCCCTTTTTACCATAGTTGTAACATACTCTATTCTTCTTTATATTATCACTAGAATGAGAGTTTTCAGATTTCTTTCTTTTTATTATTCTTTTTCTTCTCTTCTACCATATTAACCTTAGGATCACTTTCCACAATTTCCAATTTGTGCAATAATCTTGCACCTTCTTCAATTCTTAAATGTTTCACAACACTTGACACAGTCAAAATTTCTGAAGTATGAAGCAATTTCTTTTGATAATTATTCCAAGAAGAAGGCAACTTGGCAATGATTGCTCCTGCTTGCATAGAATTAGAAATTTCAACACCAAAGTCTTTAAGTTTTGAAACAATGACTTGCAAATTGTGAATTTGATCCATAAGAGAAGAATTATTTTCTAACTTGAAATCAAAATACTTTTTAATTAAAAACTTATCTGCCCCTTTCTTTTGAGTGGCATATTCCTTCTCCAAAGGTGTCCAAATCTCTCTTGGATCTTTGACCGTTGTGAAGAGATCGTAGATGGAATCAGAGAGTGTGTTGAGTATATGACCACGACATACTACTTCATCTTCTTCGCGTTGGTTCCGCATTCTTTTCAGGGATTCCGAATCTTCCGCCGATCGTGGTGGAATTGGTTCAAGATTCGGATTAAACACATAAGAAACTTTCAAGGCAATAAGAAAGAACATAAGTTTGTCTTTCCACCGGTTGAAGTTTGTTCCTGTGCCATCAAGTTTGTCTAACTTGACAAAGTCTTGACTCATGACTCGGACTGCAGATTCTTGAGTAGACTCCATGATCAACAATTAACACTTTAAGATTGTTGGGGAAAATGTGTGGATCAATGCAATTTGAGTGATGAACAAGGTACAACACTAGAGCAAAAGAACAAACTATCTTGTGAGGGAATTAAAACAATAATTAAGTCTAAGGCGTGTATATCACTTTCCTTAAAGTGTTAATTGCCTCCACTATTTTGCTAACCGGATTTATGGCAATTTACTTCTAGGATACAATAGACTTTTAGAAATAACCAAGTAGCAAATTCTTGGATTATTTCTACAAGAATATGAATGCAATAGTTAGTGAGACTCAATCCCATTTGACCAAGAGCACACACATATATATAGAGCTCTTGAATTTGGGATGTAACACTTCAAAGAGGTGCCTCAAATTTGTGGTGCAACTCTTCAAAAAAGGTACCACAATATTGGGATGTAACTCTTCAATAAGAACATCAGATTTGGGGTGCATCTTTCCAAAAAGGATGTCATAATTAAAGAGATGCAACTCTTTGAGATATAGCTACACTTGAATTAATATTACAAACTAAAATTCCAACAATGGACCCATGAAATCCATACCCCAAACATCAAATATCTCACAAACAATCATTGCTAATTGGGGCATTTCATTACGTTGAGTAATATTTTCTAACTGTTGACATCTTGGACAGCTCTTACAAAACAAATAAGCATCACGAGAAAGTGACTTCCAATAAAATCCACTATCCAGAACTTTTTGTGCTGTACGTTTTGGACCAAAGTGACCTCCACATGCAAATGAATGATAACGCTGCAAAATATCTTTAACTTTATTTTTTGGAATGCATCTCCTCAAGATTTGATCATTTCCAATATTCCACAAATAGGGATCATCCATAAATAATATTTTGCATCACTTTGGATTTTTAATTTTTTAGCATGTGTGAGACCTTTGGGCAACTCCTTACTGACTAGATAGTTAACCAGGTCCGTAAACCAAGGATGCTTACCCGCGTTACCTGTTAAAGTGTAAAGCACATCGGGAAAGGTCTCTCGTATGGGCAAACGATCATCATCAAGAACCAGTCTGCTTAAATGATAAGCCACATGGTTTTCAGCACCTTTTTATCCTTAATCTCCCAATCAAATTTCTGCAAGGGAAGAATCTATCAAATTAGTCGTGGTTTAGATTCTTTCTTAGAAGAAAGATATTTTAACGCAGCATGATCAGTATAAACAATGATTCTAGAACCTAGCAAGTAAGATCTAAACTTCTCAAATGCAAAACAATTGCTAAGAGTTCTTTCTCAGTGGTTGTGTAATTGCACTGAGCATTGTTTAATGTCCTTGAAACATAGTATATAACATGGCTTTCTTTTCCAAGTTTCTAACCATGCAATGCTCCTACGGCGTACTGATAAGTCGGAGTTGTACCGACTTATTTATCTTACATACTCATCCTTTTTATATAGGAATTGAGTAAAGGGAATACTTTGTGAATGGCTTGTGCATATTATTGTTCATCAACTTACAATTGATGAAAATAGCTAAGTGTGGGGAATATGTGTTACGTTTGATTCAATTACGTAAAATATGCACACACTCTCCTTAGTCTCACAAGTCACTCACAATTCACAACACTCACGAATCACTCACATCACACACAAACTCTCAACACACAACACACACATGCACATGGCGGGCGCGCCACTCAACACACACACACGGGGAGGGCACCTAGCGCCCCCGCCTCACTCACACGCACAAACAGGGCGGGCGCCTAGCGTGCCCGCCCCTCCCAGATGCACACAAGGTGCGGGCGCCTAGCGCGCCCGCCCACCACTTTCATTCACGCACACACTCACTCACATATTCTCACTTGCACACTTGCACGTTTAGTTTTGCATACACCTCACCGCACTCGTGCTCCCGCACATATTTTGCGCACATTATCAGGTAATTACGCACGTTCACTGTTGAGCACCAAGTGTTTGAAGAAATGCATTAAAATTCCTTAATGACTAAGTCTTGAGTGAACTACGTGGCCTCACTTTACCTTTGCTGACTTATTCACAGACACGTGGCAGCTCCTCCGGAAAAGATGGAAATTTCCAGGATGGTCACCAAGCCAACCCAGCAAGGGGAAAGTATAAAAGGAGCTGGAAAAGAAAGAGAATGGGGGATCAGGAGATTGAGGATCAAGAAAGAACTTAGAAAATTAGAGAGAGGGAGAAGATCTTGAGAAATTGCCCATTTCATTTATCTCTTGTAATCATGAATTCTGAGCCGATCAACATGATCGGCTAGACATAGAGTGTTGCCTTGAGGGGTTACATGTATGGATTTAATCTTGTTTGAGACATTTGATTTAGAATTCTATCCGTGTTATTTATGTTCATTATTCTGTACCTGTTGTGTTTGATGTTTTGCATTAGATTAACTTCATATTAAATCTGCGGTGACCACTGAGATTGTTGTGAACTTGCCTAAGGAAATTAATCCCAACTTGTATTGATTATGAACATGCTTGTGTGAGTCTTAGTCCTGCACATTTCATGATTTAGAAAAGGGCACGGAGCGTTTTTGTATAGTGAGTTTAGATTACATCTGGGATGACTGCCCTAACAACGAGTATATCCATGTAATCGAGGCTCACTACTGCCACCATAGGAAAGGACTAAGAGTATTCTTGTATTGTGGATTGAGATTACATATGGGATGACTGCCCTGACAAGGGAGTATATCCGGGCTAATCGAGGCTCACAGTAGGAGAATCGGGATCTGGGGGAGTCTCACTCGTACCTAGAACTTGCCGTGACAAGGGAAGTTAGAGGAGTATTGTGAAACGGGTTTGAGAGAACTGACAAGTTGATCGAATCCTGGCTCACTAGCAGAGAAATCCCTCACACTTGTTTACACAAGTCAGGGATAGCAAGAGAAAAATTCAAACTAGTTGTTCCACCCTCAAGGCAACACTCCCATTTTATTGAGTTATCTCCCGTTCCTACATTTCTGCATTTTAATCAATTTATATATTATTTCGTCCCTTTTTAATTGTTCATACTTGCTATCATTATTCAATAATTGATTACAACCCTCTCCCTGTGGAGACGATCCCACTCATCACTGCTGCATTTATTGTTGTGTTTGGGTAAAATTGGGAGCCTACGACAGCTCGCGACCAATTTTTGGCGCTGTTGCCGGGGAGAGGCTAAGTATTAGGAATTGATTGTGATAGTTTTATGTTTCGAATTTTTGGTATTTCGTATTTCAGTATTTGTTCTGTTTCTTTTGATTGACTTTTGATTATAGTTGGTGATCCTGTCAAGATTATTTCATCCCATTTCTACAGTTTGTTTCTGAATTCAGTAATCTATCTACGTGGGAGGTGTCTTTGGCTTGTGTAGGTAATACAGCTTATTCAAGTGGGAGCCAGACTTCGTGGGATAGAACCTGAGTTTAATTTTGATCTAGAGCTCCAGAGGACTTTAAGGCAAAGGAGAAGGGCTCTAGAAATGGCGGAACAGGGTGAAGAGAGAGCTAGGCCCTACAGGGGGAGGAGAGACCAAGAGACCGACCACCAAGGTTTGGGGACCATTTCGCGGTCAACTTCGAGAGGAGGAACAACAGGCAAGATGTGGATGTGGAAAGTTACCAAATTCCAACTCAAATAGTATCGATGATAACTCAGGGTCAGGTCTTTCAAGTATTGAGCAACGACGACCCAACCGAGCACTTAGATTGGTTTTTGGGATTATGTAACACTTTCAAGCTGCAAAGAATCACACCTGATGAGGTGAGAAGGATATTGTTCCCACTCTCTCTCAAAGGCAGGGCAAAGCACTGGTTTAACTCGATCGGAGGGCCCTCGGTAGCCACTTTTGAGGAATTGGAAAGAAAATTCCTGGCCAAATATTTCCCCCCCTCTAAACTGTAGAGAATGAGACTCGAAATAAGGAACTTTCAGCAGCAAGATGGGGAGACCTTCAAGGAAGCATGGGATAGGTTTAATGACTTGCTCAGGCAATCCCCCAACAATGACCTTGGAGAGATAAGGGAGCTTAACACGTTCTTCAAAGGATTGTCCCCCGAATCTTCACTGATGGTTAAGGCCTCGGCTAACGGAGCCCTCAAGGATAAAAGTGTCCCGGAAGTAAGAGAGCGATTCGATTCCATAGCTGATGATGAGTATTTGTTCCCGAAAACTAGGAAGGCACCTGTAAGAAAACAGCGAGGTGTGCTGGAGTTGGACGAGGAGACTTCATTGGAAGCAAAGATTGAGGCCCTACCAAGGCAAATCCAAACTCTCAAGGATGCAAACACTGCTCCTGTGCTGATCTGTGGTTTATGCAAAGGTGAACACCACACCGATGAATGCGAACTCACCCAAGAGTCTGTGCAGTATGTCCTGAATTACAACAACAGGCAGCAATATGGTGGCTATAGAAACCAGTCTGGTCAAGGGTCTTGGGGGCAGAACAATCAGGGATATCAGCAAAGACAGTACTTCCAAGGTGGAGAGTCGAGCAACAGGGAACCGAGGAAGTCCACAGATGAAATGTTTCAAACAATCATGGAAAGGATGGACATGTATGAGAAGAGGACTTCTGCAGTAGAGGCCTCCATCAAGAACATAGACATGCAAATAAGCCAGCTGGCCAAGGCGAGCAACCAACACCCTCAGGGCGCCCTTCCTAGTGATACCGAGCTCAACCCAAAAGGGAAGGGGAGAGAGGTGTGCAACGCCATCACACTAAGATGTGGTAAGGAGATCAAAAGGGATCAGAAGAAGGGAGGAAATGAAGAATCAGTGGAAGAAGTCCCCAAAAGAGACTATTATTGTGGAAGAAGAGATACGGGAGGATGAGGAGGAAAGTGTGAAGGCTCCTGAGCCTAAGAAGAAGAGGGGACCTGCCAGCCCCTACAACTATCCGGAGTTTGCACCCCTCCCACTTTTTCCCCAGCGCGTTCCACCACAGGCCAAGAAGGGGGCCCAATTTACAAGGTTCCTGGACATGGTGAAAACGTCAACGTGAATGTCCCTCTTCTGGACCTCGTCACTGCAGTTCCTCGGTATGCTAAATTTCTGAAGGATCTGATCGCGAATAAAGAGCAAATATTACGTTGTGAGGTGCCAATTCCGCTGACTAAGGAGAGCCAGGCTTGGATAAACAATGAGCTCCCTCCCAAGCTCAAGGACCCTGGGAGCTGCACAGTCCCTTGCACTATTGGAGGAAAATTTTTCAATAAAGTATTGTGCGACCTCGGGGCAGGGATAAACCTGATGCCACTATCCCTCGCCGAGAGTATAGGTCTGGGAGAGAAGATTAAACCTGTGGCTGTCCTCCTACAGTTAGCAGATAGATCCTTGGTACAACCGACTGGAATGGTGGAAGATGTGTTGGTGTCGGTAGACAAATTTGTGCTTCCAGTGGATTTCATAGTCTTGGACATGGAGGAGGACCCCGAAGTCCCACTTATATTTGCAGGCCATTCTTGGCAACAGGGGATGCCCTCATAGGAGTTAAAGGAAAAACCATCACATTCCGGGTCAATGGTGAAGAAGTGGTATTCAATGTGGATTATGCGATGAAGCATCCTCAGACCATTGAACAATGTTGTCTGGTAGGCCTGGTGGAGGGTCACCCTCACTCACTTAAGTCAGAACTTACAGGTAAGTCTCTTGCCTCAACACATGACCCGGGTGAAAATGATATGCATGATAATTTTGAGAATGTATTAACTGATGAAGAAAGTGAAATTGTGCATGAATTGCAAAACATGATTGAACAACTTGTGTTGAATGACTCTGTTGAGAAAATGAATTCTGATAATCAATCTAATGGAAATTGTGTTGATGAGAGGAAATTGAACGAAATAAAGGGGAAAATCTTGATTTTGTTGTCTCTACTGACGAAAAGGTGGAAACTGTGCCCACTGAGGTGAGGCTTGAGAATATTGAGTACAGGAACAAGAGCTCACCCCAATCAGACAAAAAACCAACCAAGCGGAAATGCCAACCATTATTCAACTATCTGAAGCGTATGGTGTGGAAAGAGAAAAAAAATGCCACCCAGTAAGCAGAAATGTGGGTGCCGAGACTATGGGTGTGTTAAGTATAGACAAAGGACACATCCAGTTCCTTGACAATCCACCTCCTTGACATCAACTCTTCCATGTCGGGTTGAGGACAATAAACCAAGCGTTGTGTTGGGAGGCAACCCGACCATTTACTTTTAGTTATTTGATAGTTGTTTATTTCAATACATTGTGACCCCAATAAAAAACCTGAGTTTAAAAGCATCATGTGTGCATATCTGCAGGAACCTCAGAATCGACAGGGAGTCAACCAGCTGAGTTTCGTACATCCGGATGTCGACAGGTAAACACTTTCGAAAATATTCTCTGCACTGACAAAAGGTGAGAATAAAATCTCATACGTGCGAGATGAACACACCGAGATTCTCCACCTTTCTGAAATGATTCAGGGAACTGTCAAATCAATTTGGATAGAAGGAATGGGCAATAGTGAAATGCCATTCTCACATGCATCACTGCACACATTATTAGCACCGATACTTTGAGAAGCTTGACCTCAATTTTGTTCAAAAAGAAATCGGCCATGAATGAGAAAATGGGTGAAATATTGATGACATGTGATAATGTGGGGCCAAGAACTTTGTTTGGTAGCAACTATTGATTCAAGTGGCCGAATTATGCAAACGGAAAGTTTATTTGATTACACAATGCTTTGTTTGCATCCCTCTTGTCATGTAGTCATTTTGTCATTTTGTGAAGTCACATGATAATTGTTTTCTAGCTTGAGATAGCCGAAACATGCATGGAAAATTTCCCTATAAATACCATGCATTGTGCATTCCATGCATCAAGCAATTCACATGCATCAAAGTGTGCATATTCGGCCGAGAGGAAATGCAACAATAGGATAGGCCATTTCGAGAAGTTGGTAGTACTCCACAAAAATTTGATTCCTTGTTTTGCAATTTTGTTGTGCCCAGTCTTCAAACCAAGTAAGCATCTCTCACTCTTTAGCTCTATGCTTATTTGGTCAATTTCCAAGATGTGATGATTTACATAGAATGGCCATGTGAATTTGAACAGCCCAATTAGAATGTGCAATATAATTATTGTAATGGACTGTTGGCGTAATAGGCTGTTGAACTGTTTGTGGTTATCATCCTTCCTTCTTTGAATTTCGCATGCTAAATATTACCTAAGGAAGTTCTTCACTTTTGTGCACTGTCAATTCTGAAAATGGTAGCTTGTGAGAGTAATTTCCCATGATTTGAACTAATGCCAAATGGGTTACGCTCATGATGTTTTAATGCTTCCATGCTTGACCGTGGTAATGAATGATGTTGATAAATTGTGATGAACGAATTTTGGTGTGCTAATGATATTGTGATTAGTTGTGATATAATTTTAGGGCCGATTTTTACATAAGAAAATTCCCAAATGCGCTTCACGTCTTTTAACTGCCCATGTATGTCCAACTATCTTGTATGGCATAATGAGAATCTTGGAATGTGTATAGCATGAATTAGACAGTAGGGTGTAATTGCCTTGCAAAGCTTAATGAGAAACTTTCATGATCTTGTTAGGTGACGCATGCTTGGGTTTTACGTGAATCCAAAAGACATGATGGAATTGGGTGTTACACAACTCATGGAATGTTAGAATTTTCAGGTACCATGGCACCAAAGAAATCCTATCAAACTCCTGCTACCACATCCAAAGGTCAAGCGTCGAAAGGAAAGGCCAAGGTCCTGGTGGATGAAACCTCATTCGATTCTGAGTCAGACGAGGAATATTTTCCCGAGAATTATGAAGCTGAGGACGCACAAGACACTGGTAGCAAGAAAAGGAAAAATTCTCAATCGGTGGTCCTCTAAAGATTTGTCAGTGCCTATGCTCAAGAAAAATTATGTGAATTTGCCGTTCGACACATCCATGTTGAACGATCCTTTCGCATCACCGAAAAGCCATACACGGACATCATCCAGCACTACAAGCGGAAATCGTTGACAGTAGCTCCAGAGACATGCAATGTAGCTGTTGCTAAGGAATTCTATGCAAATGCTGCTGCGGTCGACAAGAAAGAAGTCAAGGCGAAGGGAGTATTCGTGAGAGGCAAATACATAAAATTCACTAGAGAGATGGTGAATAAGCATTATGGGCTCCCGGACTACGACACTGATGAGCTTAGTGACCTGATCGAAATGGGAAACCCCGATACTATTCTACAAGCACTGACTCTTCCGGGATCAGATTGGGTGAGGAACCAACACGGTGACCTGAGGCATGCGCGGCTCCAGGATTTGACAGCGGAGGCTAAGACATGGCTTCTATTTATCAACTCCCGCCTCATGCCCACCACCCATAACAGAAAAGTAACCAGAGACAGAATCTTTCTTGTGTATGCCATCCAAAGAAGGTTAACTATAGATGTGGGAAAGTTCATGACCACATACATCAACCAGGCCATATCTGAGCACAACCTAGCCATGTATTTCCCACACTTGATCCTGGAGAAAGCTATCAAGCATGGAGTGAAAGTGTCCACCGGTGAGGAATGCCGAGTGTCAACAGGAGCAGTCAAGGATGGCCAACTTAAATTTTATCAGAATCAAGAAAAAGAAGACAGACAGCAGAGAGAGGCTGAGGCAAGGGATAGAGAAAGGGTGGAACTGATACCGATAATAGATGACATTGATGTCGATTCAAACCCAGCCGAGCCATACCAACAAGCGCCCAACCAGCAACCACCGCAAGGGTTCGATAATTTCAACAATATGCAACTTGCACATGAGGGACTCCAAACGCCCTTCGAAAACCACCACAATTCCCTCATGCAACACATTGATGAAATGGAAGGCAGGTAGACTGGACTGCAGGACTGCATGGGCATCATTGGGACACGAATAGAATCAATGGAACAAGAGCAGACCACACAGTGGAAAGCCATTGACAACAAGATCAACCAGTGCCAAACCGAAGTCCACAATCTCAATTTGATGATGGCGTACCACCATCAATCCCGGGGATCAAATTCTTACTTTCCCCCAATTGAGGAGATGGACAACCCAGCCAGAATGATTGTGGATACTAGCAGTCGAAGGGTGGTCATGCAACAAGGGATGAGCTCTACTGCGGGTTCGAGTGCACCAAATTTCAGAAATACTCCACCATCCTTCCCCGACTTCTCCCGTTTCTCCAACCAACCCCCACCTCTAGGCACTTAAATGCGGTAGTCTCTCTCATTTTACAATAGGGACCATTGCTCATTTCAAGTGTGGGGGGGAGACATTCATGATTTGGGGGTGTGCTTGGAAATTGCTGATGTCTGTGTGTTTGGCTATGCTTGGGACTTCTTTGAAGTGATGGTTGCGTTTGTGAGGCCGAGGGCCTTTGTTTAAAATTGCTTATGTGTGTTTATTATATGTGCGGGAAACGAGTGATAGTGTGGATTGTTTAGTATTTAGGTGGTGTGTTTTCTTCTTGTTGTATTGTTCTTGTGTTGTTGTGAGCAAAAGTCAGTGTCTAGCACTAACCTTGTAGTGTGCTTGAATTTCCTTATTGTTGCGAAAAATGTGAGTGTTTCTGTTGTGCTGTGCAAATGTTCACCATCCAGTCCATTCCGCACACTTGCACGCCAAACCACACTCGCACTCCCAGTATCATTGCAAATCCATGAATGTTACTTAATTGTTATGTATGCAAATTTTTTTTTTTAGATTTACAGTGTCTATTTGATGAGTACAATTTGATAAGTAAAGTGCGATGTGAAAGTAAGATATAAACGCCAGCAACAAATTTGACATAGGAGAGAGCTTATGATTCTTTACGTGTATGTGCTTTCTACTCGTAAACCACTTATTCTTGTATTTTGAGTACATAGTCTATTGGAAACACGCACGAACCCAAACTGTTTGAATTTGTGCAAATATGAAGAAAAAGCCAGTGGGCGAATAAAGGGAAAAAATAGCCACAAAACCCTGGGCAGCCAAGCACCAAAGTGCGGCATGAATAAGCACCAATGTGCAAGTTAATTTCTGTTAAGTTCTGCAATAATAAGTGTTCGTGTGTGTGGACAAAAGGATTGTGGTGCAAGAATTTTCTTTAACTGTCTACTTGAGTACTCTGCATAGACAATGTGGGAATCATGAGAAAGTCTCAGCACACACTGCACGCTGACGGTTTGGTCTTTATTCATTTCACCTTGCTTGGCAAATTGTATAAGTCGGATGAACTGTGAACTCGGCAACTAGATATTTGTGCATGCGAAAAATTTGAAAATGGATTGTTGATGATGTTGTTGCGAGTGTTTGAATGTGGAATAGATGAGGGCATAGTTCTCGTTTTTCCTTTGCTCGGGACTAGCAAAGATTCAAGTGTGGGGGGTTGATAAGTCGGAGTTGTACCGACTTATTTATCTTACATACTCATCCTTTTTATATAGGAATTGAGTAAAGGGAATACTTTGTGAATGGCTTGTGCATATTATTGTTCATGAACTTACAATTGATGAAAAAAGTTAGGTGTGGGGAATATGTGTTAAGTTTGATTCAATTACGTAAAATATGCACACACTCTCCTTAGCCTCACAAGTCACTCACAATTCACAACACTCACGAATCACTCACATCACACACAAACTCTCAACACACAACACATACATGCACATGGCGGGAGCCTAGCGCGCCCGCCCACTAAACACACACACACGGGGCGGGCGCCTAGCGCGCCCGCCTCACTCACAAGCACACACATGGCGGATGCCTAGCTAGCCCGCCCCTCCCAGATGCACACACGGTGCGGGCGTGCTAGCACACACACATTCACGGCGGGCGCCTAGCGCGCCTGCCCACCACTTTCACTCACGCACACACTCACTAACACATTCTCACTTGCACACTTGCACGTTTAGTTTTGCATACACCACACCGTACTCGTGCTCCCGCACATGTTTTGCGCACATTATCAGGCAATTACGCACGTTCACTGTTGAGCACCAAGTGTTCGAATAAATGCATTAAAATTCCTTAATGACTAAGTCTTGAGTGAACTACGTGCCTCACTCTACCTTTGCTGACTTATTCACAGACATGTGGCAGCTCCTCCGGAAAAGATGGAAATTTCCAAGAAGGTCACCAAGCCAACCCAGCAAGGGGAAAGTATAAAAGGAGCTGGACAAGAAAGAGAAGGGGGGAATCGGGAGATTGAGGATCAAGAAAGAACTTAGAAAATTAGAGAGAGGGAGAAGATCCTGAGAAATTGCCCATTTCATTTATCTCTTGTAATCATGAATTCTGAGCCGATCAACATGATCGGCTAGACATAGAGTGTTGCCTTGAGAGGTTACATGTATGGATTTAATCTTGTTTGAGACATTTGATTTAGAATTCTATCCGTGTTATTTATGTTCATTATTCTGTACTTGTTGTGTTTGATGTTTTGCATTAGATTAACTTCATATTAAATCTGCAGTGACCACTGAGATTGTTGTGAACTTGCCTAAGGAAATTAATCCCAACTTGTATTGATTATGAACATGCTTGTGTGAGTCTTAGTCCTGCACATTTCATGATTTAGAAAAGGGCACATAGCGTTTTTGTATGGTGAGTTTAGATTACATCTGGGATGACTGCCCTGACAAGGAGTATATCCAAGTAATCGAGGCTCACTACTGCCACCATAGGAAAGGACTAAGAGTATTCTTGTATTGTGGATTGAGATTACATATGAGATGACTGCCCTGACAAGGGAGTATATCCGGGCTAATCGAGGCTCACGGTAGAAGAATCGGGATCTGGGGTAGTCTCACTCGTACCTAGAACTTGCCCTTACAAGGGAAGTTAGAGGAGTATTGTGAAACGGGTTTGAGAGAACTGGCAAGTTGATCGAATCCCGGCTCACTAGCAGAGAAATCCCCTGATAAGTATAATTTTAGATTTCATTATTTAGTATTTTAAGTTGTTATATTAGCAATAATTTGCATATTTTGTGCAGGATTTGTGGAGATTATGAGGAAAAACATTATTTACTATGGTAAATGATGAAAATCTGGAGTAGAAGTTGCTGATAAGAACTTGTGAAGTAGTCAAGTCAAATTTGTTGATACGTTGAAGCTTTTTCGGAATATCAATTTTGTTTCCTTAAATTGTGGAAGATTTGATTTTTGAGCTTAAGCAGGAAGACATTGAAGATTTTTAGGAATTTTTGGTTGTGTTTTTACCTATAAATAGAAGGGATAGATTAGTTTGAAAAATACCCAACCCCGATTCTATCTTTTTAATTCTTTTGAATTTTCAAGTTTAATTTTCTTGTTTTTAATTTTATCCGAATTAAATTTGAATGTAAGTATTTTATTTCAGTATTTTGATAGAATTCTTTTACGCATTCTAGTTTATATCCGTTTAGCTTGAATTCATCTTGAATTGTTGTGTTTATTTTGAATTTTCTTCAAGCACTGTTTTGTTAAAGCATATTTTCTTAAGAATTAAGACATGCAAGTTTACTTGTATTAAAATCTTAAGTTGCAGTACACTGAATTAATTAAGTGATCGAGTTGAATTTGCAATGGATAACTACTGGATCAATACCATCGAATTTTTGTCCAGAGCCTAGAAGTTTAGATTATTAAAAGTCTTAATTTTGATGTTTAATCATTGTCTTACTTTTCTATAAGAATTCTGAACTCAATCAAATTCTTAATAAGATTATGTCCATTAATTTCGTGTATTGAGCTGAAGACATTTTCTAAAATGATAAGTCTTGTTTCCAATTTAAATCATGAGTCTTTCTTTTAGTTAAATTAAATCATTTTCTTAGTTAAGTTTATCCTATCAAATAAAGTACCAATCCAGTTCAGGAGCAATCATTCGTGGATTAACAGTGGCAAAGTTGGAGTCCAGTTCAGAGTTCAACCAGCTTCCAATTACTTCACTGTGGTTCTCACCAGAATACCAATAAGATTTCTTTTACCTTTATCTTTTATTATTAAATTTTATTAATTAATTAGTCTAAGTGTTCTTTTAATTATGTCTGTAGCTTAATTTAATTTTCCGGCATTAATAATGACGTGCTAATTAGAATATGATCGTGAGACCAAAATGTTTTTATTAAATTAACTTGATCAAATTCTAGAAATTCCCTGTGTTTAATGATAATGTTGCGATTAATTTAATCTTGATCACATTATTTTAATCAATGCAATGCTAAATTAATTTTCTATTAATTATCTGTAATTAATTGGTTAATTAATTATGTGGTAAAACTACCATCAGGTAGGAGGGAATTAAAGGTTAGTAAATTATGACATACTGTTGATGATTGTAATTTTCTAAAATTGGGTTTTTCTAATTACTAATGCAATTAAATCTTTAAATTTAGTGTTGGCTGATTCCAGCTAAATTAAGATTTAATTAGGGGTAATTAATTTATAGCTGATTCTTGTTAATTATCTATTATTAAGGAAAAATTGGATTATGTCAGAGCTGATTCTCGGTAATCTATAACCAATTGGTTTGAACAAGTTAATTTATTTGTGAGTCTATGATCGATCTAAAATTAATTAGTATGGATTTATTAATTGCCGGATTTAACTTATTTGATAGATTATAATCTTTGTGATTTTCTTTGGCTAATTTGATTAATTAATTGTTAAGTTTAATTAATTTGACACATTAAAATTGAATTGTTACACTTTAGAATTAACTAAAATTAATTGTGTACCCGTTCCTCAATGGATCGACCCTACTTCCACGTGCTAATTGTATTATTTGAAGTAGAAATTAATTTGGTACTAAACGACGTACCATCCCCTCACACTTGTTTACACAAGTCAGGGATAGCAAGAGAAAAATCCATACTAGTTGTTCCACCCTCAAGGCAACACCTCCCATTTTATTGAGTTATCTCCCGTTCCCATATTCCTGCATTTTAATCCATTTACATATTATTTCGTGCCTTTTTAAATGTTCATACTTGCTATCATTATTCAATACTTGATTACAACCCTCTCCCTGTGGAGACGATCCCACTCATCACTGCTACATTTATTGTTGAGTTTGGGTAAAATTGGGAGCCTACGACAGCTCGCGACCACGTAGTCGCTCACATCACACATCAATTCAAAAGGGAGGTCCTAGTGAGGAGGTTGAACTATGGGAGCTGAAATCAGTTTACCTTTAAGCTTATCAAAAACAGTCTTGCATTCTGTTGTAAAGGAAAACGGAACATCCTACTGTAGCAATCTCATTAGCGGTTGTGCGATTTGGGCAAAGTTATGAATGAATCTGCGATAAAAACCTGCATAGCCTACAAGACCACGAGTTTCACGCACGTTAGTAGGATAAGGTAACTGCGCAATTAATTCAATCTTGGCCTTATCTACTTGGATTCCCTTGTCCGAGACAATATGTCCCAAGACAAGTCCTTCCTGAACCATGAAATGACACTTTTTATAATTCAAGACCAAGTTCTTTTCAATGAAATGAAGTAACACATAATCGAGATGATGGAGACATTCATCAAATGAATTACCGTAAACAGTGAAGTCATACATAAATATTTCTATACATTTCTCAATCATGTCAAAAAAATGCTCATCATGCAATGTTGAAAAGTACCAGGGGCATTACACAAATTTGAAGGCATGCGTCTGTAAGCAAATATTCCAAATGGGCATGTAAAAGTGGTTTTTTGTTGATCCTCTTCAGAGACATAAATATTAAAATAACCACTATTGCCATCAAAAAAACAGAAAAAAAAATTTTCAGCTATTCTTTCTAACATTTGGTCAATAAAAGGTAATGGAAAATGGTCTTTCCTAGTGGATGCATTCAACTTGCAATAATCAATACACATACGCCAACCTGTTTGAAGACGCATAGGTACTAATTCATTCTTTTCATTTTTCACGACTTGCAAACTTGATTTCTTGGGAACTACATGGACTGGACTTACCCATTGGCTATCTGAAATAGGGAATATTATACCAAGTTCCAACAAATTAAGTATTTCACCTTGCTTGGCAAATTATATAAGTTGGATGAACTGTGAACTCGGCAACTAGATATTTGTGCATGCGAAAAATTTGAAAATGGATTGTTGATGATGTTGTTGCGAGTGTTTTAATGTGGAATGGATGAGGGCATAGTTTTCGTTTTTCCTTTGCTCGGGACTAGTAAATTATGACATACTGTTGATGATTGTAATTTGCTAAAATTGGGTTTTTCTAATTACTAATGCAATTAAATCTTTAAATTTAGTGTTGGCTGATTCCAGCTAAATTAAGATTTAATTAGGGGTAATTAATTTATAGCTGATTCTTGTTAATTATCTATTATTAAGGAAAAATTGGATTATGTCAGAGCTGATTCTCGGTAATCTATAACCAATTGGTTTGAACAAGTTAATTTATTTGTGAGTCTATGATCGATCTAAAATTAATTAGTATGGATTTATTAATTGCCGGATTTTACTTATTTGATAGATTATAATCTTTGTGATTTTCTTTGGCTAATTTGATTAATTAATTGTTAAGTTTAATTAATTTGACACATTAAAATTGAATTGTTACACTTTAGAATTAACTAAAATTAATTGTGCACCCGTTCCTCGAGGGATCGACCCTACTTCCACGTGCTAATTGTATTATTTGAAGTAGGAATTAATTTGGTACTAAACGACGTACCAATTTTTGGCGCCGTTGCCGAGGAACGGCTTTATACTTTTCATTTTAGTTAATTCTTTTTATCTCTTGGTGTATGACCCGTTCGTCTAACCATAATCTCTTATTTGATACAGAGATCGAGAAGACAACAAGAAGATTAAGGAAAGAGACGAGGGAAAGACGCCAAGGGCATTTTTCTGATTCTGTTCCAGAACCTCCGTTTGCCCAAACGGAAGATACTTCAGCAACAGAATCGGATCAAGACACATTCTTTGATAACTTTGACATGGCAGAAAATCAGAATGGAAATAACCAGGGTGGAGGACAACAAGCACCTGCTCGAGAAAGAACATTAAGGGAGTTAACTAGTCCCTTGATAAATTATGAGCCCTCTTGCATTGTATTGCCTGCTATAACTGTTGATTTTGAACTCAAACCGTCATACCTTAATTTGTTGCCTAAATTTAACAGTTTAGTTGGAGAGGACCCGCATAACTTCTTGCATGAATTTTTAAGAGTGTGTGGAACATTGAACAATCGGGGAGTAAATCAAGAATACATTAAATTAGCGAGTTTTCCGTTTACCCAAACAGGAGAAGCTAATTTATGGTTTAGTAGTCTAACTCCAAATTCTATACGTTCATGGCAAGAATTACAAGGAATCTTTTTACATAATTTTTTCCCTACATCAAGAATTGCATCAGTAAGAAAAGAAATTTGTGGAATCAAACAAGATATTGATGAATCTTTGCATGCATATTGGTTAAGATTTAAAAGACTTTGTAATAGTTGTCTCAACATCAAATTTCTGAAGAGTTACTAATCCAATATTTTATGAAGGTATGCTACCGGAAGAAAGGAGGACGGTTGATGCTTCAAGTGGTGGTGCATTTATGGATAAAACTCCGGCGCAAGCTAGAGCTTTGATTACACAAATGTGTGAGTCCCGACAACAATATCATGTTTCCCGTTCGGCCAAACAAGTAAATACGGCGAACATGTCATCTTTTGAGACTCGACTTGATGCATTGACCACTTCAGTGGAACGTTTAGTGGCAAAATTGGATCATACCCAACAGATTTGTGGAGTGTGTAATAATCCAGGACACCCAAATGATTTGTGCCCATCAGTTCAAGATGACCAAACAGCTTCGGTAAATGCAGCAAATCAGCAATATAATCCCCATTCTAATACATTCAATCCGGGGTGGAAAGATCATCCAAATTTGAGATATGGGAATAGACAACAGCCAGTTCCTGGAGTTTTATATCCTCCACAATATAGGCCACAACAGCAAGTAATGGCTCCGGTTGCTCAACAACCTTTCATACCCACTTCAAGAGGAGGTGTGCCTTTAGAGGATTTGATTACAACATTAGCCACCACCACTCAGAGTATGCAGCAAGGATTTATTAAGTCTCAAGTGGTGGCGCAAAAATTTCAGCAGGAAACTCGCGCAAGCATAACAGGTTGAGTAATCAAATTACTCAGTTATCCACCGCCGTAAATGCTTTAGAAGGAAATCAAGGGAAGCTGCCTTCACAGGTTTTACCAAATCCAAAGGAAAATGTTAGTCAAATAACATTAAGGAGTGGAAAGCAGTTGGAGGAACCTACGTTGAAAATCAAGGAATAACAAACAGGAAAAAGGGTTCCGTTAGACCAAGCAGATGACAGTCAGAAATCTGAGGTAAAAGTTGATTTAAAAATAAATTTCTGATATTAAAATACCTCCTCCTTTCCTGGCAGGTTAAATCGAGATGTGAAGGATGATGACATGAGTGATATCCTCACCATATTCAGCAAGATTGAAATTAATATTCCTTTCCTTGAAGCAATCAGGAAAATGCCAAAATGTGCAAAATTTCTAAAAGATTTTTTGGCCAGAAAAATTAAAAAGTCAAAGGATGAGAAAGTGGTGGTAGGTGAAAATGTTTCTGCAATAATTCAGAAAAAATTACCACCAAAATGCAAGGACCCAGGTATGTTTGCCATTCCATGTATAATTGGGGACAAACGGGTAGAAAGTGCTATGTTTGATTTAGGAGCATCAATAAATGTTATGCCTTTGTCTACATATGATGAATCTAGTATAGGACCCCTTTCTGAAACACAATTGTAATTCAATTGGCAGACAGATCATTAGCATCCACTTGGTGTTCTTGAAAATGTGCTAGTTAAGGTGAATGAATTCATATATCCTGCAGATTTTTATGTTCTTGACACAGGAAAAAATTATGATAAAAAATCTGCAGTTTTATTGTTGGGAAGACCATTTTAAAACTGTTAAACCCAAATAATGGATAAAGGAACCTTAACTTGTAATTCAATGGAATGGATTAAGATTTTTGACCTATATTATGCTTTGAAAACTCAATGATGTGTTTGAAAATGTTATGATATTTTGATGAATATTTATCCAATGTCCAAGATCATTGTTTGATATTTTTTTGCAGGATAAATTGGAGTATCAGCAATCAACATTTGAGTTTGATGAGGATGTTGAGAGCAGATGCAAAAATGAATTAAAAGATCTGAGAATGCATATGAATGTCAGATTTATTATGTTCTTTATCTTATTAGATGAATTTTCTAATAATTCTGAGTTCTCTCATTTGGTCAAACAGAACACAACTGATAAACTTTTGCCTTCTATTTTGCAGGCACCCGAATTGGAATTGAAGGTTTTACCTGAACATTTGAAATATGTGTTTTTAGGTGAAAAATAAACATTGCCTGTTATTATTAATAAACATCTCAGTCAGAGTCAAGAAGATAGATTGATTAGACTTTTGAGAAAAAATAAAGCGGCAATAGGGTGGACTTTGGAAGATATAAAAGGAATAAGTCCAAGTGTTTGCATGCATAGAATTTTTCTTGAACCAGATTCTAAAACGGTGAGGGATCCACAAGGAAATTAATCCAAATATGAAATAAGTGGTGCTTAAAGAAATATTAAAACTTCTTGAATTGGGGATAATATTTCCTATTTCTGATAGCAAATGGGTTAGTCCAGTATATGTGGTACCAAAAAAATCTGGATTTGAATTGGTAAGAAATGAAACAAATGAATTGTTTCCTGTGCGTCTCCGAACCGGATGGCGAATGTGTATTGATTTTAGGAAATTAAATTCTGCTACCAGGAAAGATCATTTTCCTTTGCCATTTCTAGATCAGATGCTTGAAAGATTGGCGGGTAAGTTATTTTTCTATTTTCTTGATTGGTATAGCGGTTATTTTTAGATTTTTGTAGCACAAGAAGATCAGGAAAAAACCACTTTTACTTGCCCATTTGGAACGTTTGCATATAGACGCATGCCTTTTGGTTTGTGTAATGCTCCAGGAACTTTTCAGCGATGCATGATGAGTATATTTTCTGATTTAATAGAACATTGCATCGAAATTTTCATGGATGATTTTACTGTATATGGGAATTCTTTTGATGACTGCCTTGAAAATCTTGATAAAGTGTTGCATCGTTGTGTTGAAAAAGATTTGGTTTTAAATTATGAAAAATGCCACTTTATGGTTAGAGAAGGAATTGTTCTTGGACATGTAGTTTCTGAAAAAGGACTTCAAGTTGATAAAGCTAAGATTGATTTAATTTCTCAATTACCTTATCCATCTAATGTTAGAGAAATTCGTGGTTTTTTGGGACATGCAGGTTTTTACATGAGGTTCATCAAAGACTTTGCAAAAATAGCATAGCCCCTGACGCGTTTATTACAAAATGATGTTCCGTTTGATCTAACAGAGGAGAGGAAGTTAGCTTTTGATAAATTGAAGGAGAAATTGGTGTCAACCCCTATTGTTCAACCACCCCATTGGGAATTACCATTTGAGCTAATGTGTCATGCAAGCGATTACGCCGTAGGAGCTGTGCTTGGCCAAAAAGATGGAAAAGAGAGCCATGTGATTTATTATGCGTCAAATACTCTAAATCAAACTCAATGCAATTATACTACCACCGAAAAAGAATTATTAGCTATAGTATTTGCATTTGTGAAATTTAGATCCTATTTACTTGGCTCTAAAATTATTGTTTATACTGACCATGCAGTTTTGAAGTATGTGTTACAAAAGAAAGAATCAAAACCCCGACTAATTAGATGGATTTTGCTCTTACAGAAATTTGACTGGGAGATTAAGGATAAAAAAGGAGCAGAAAACAATGTGGCGGATCATTTGAGTATATTGGTTCGAGAAGAAGACCGTTTGGCCATACAAGAGACCTTTCCAGATGAGCAACTTTTGACCATTACTGGTAAGATTGGTAAGGAACCTTGGTATGCGGACATGGTGAATTATTTGGTGAGTAAAGCATTTCCTAAAGGACTATCACATGCACAACGAATGAAAATTAGAAATGATTCAAAATATTTTTTATGGGATGAACCTTATTTGTGGAAAATTGGCTCAGATCAAATAATTAGAAGGTGCATTCCGGAAAGTGAAATTAATGAAATTTTTAATCATTGTCATATGTATGCATGTGGTGGACATTTTGGTCCAAAACGAACGGCTAGAAAAATACTAGATAGTGGTTTCTTTTGGAATACACTATTTAGAGATGCGTATTTGTTTTGTAAAAGTTGTGAGAAATGTCAAAAAATGGGAAATATAACAAACAAAGATGAAATGCCCAAATGCCGATAATTGTGTGAAATTTTTATGTATGGGGTATGATTTTATGGGCCCATTTCCTAGTTCATTTGCAACTCGTATATTTTACTAGCTGTTGATTATGTATCAAAGTGGGTGGAAGCCAAGGCCACCAGGACTAATGATTCTAAGGTTGTTGCAGGGTTTTTAAAATCTAATATTTTTAGCAGATTTGGAGTACCGCGAGCTATCATAACTGACCAAGGGACTCATTTTTGCAATCGCACGATCAAAGCTTTAATGAAGAAATACGGAGTACACCACCGTTTGGCCACACCGTATCATCCGCAATCAAATGGCCAAGCGGAAGTCTCCAATCGTGAGATTAAGCAAATTTTGGAGAAAACCGTTAATACCTCTCGAAAGGATTGGAGTATGCGATGGATGATGCTTTGTGGGCGTACAGAACAGCTTTCAAAAACTCCGATCGGGGATGTCCCCATACCGGCTCATATTTGGTAAACTGTGTCATCTTCCAGTAGAAATTGAACATAAAGCATACTGGGCTATTAAACAAATTAATATGGACACATTTAAGTGTGGGGAAGAGAGGAAATTACAACTTCAAGAGTTAGAGGAATTGAGACTGGAATCTTATGATAATGCTTTGTGGTATAAAGAAAAAACTAAAATGTTGCATGATAGAGTGATAAGAAAGAACAGTTTCAAATAGGGCATAAAGTACTACTTTTTTCAGTCTAAATTAAGATTGATGGGAGGAAAATTAAAATCTAAATGGATTGGACCCTTTGAGATAGTATCTGTTTACCCTAACGGAACTGTGGAAATTAAAGGCTTGGAATCAGGGAAGATTTGTTAAAGTAAATGGACAGAGATTAAAGCCTTTCTATGAGAAGGTTCAGGTTAGTACTGTGGGAGAACTTAATTTGGCATTGCCCAAATATTTTTAATAAACCACAAAATTTCTTTGTCTAGCCAAAGACCTTTAAGAAGGCACTAATTGGGAGGTAACCCAATAATTTTATTTTTTTTTTTTATTTTATTTTGTCTTTCAAATGATTTAAATCTCTTCTAATTTTTTGTCTTATAGGTTTTGAAGAAAAGGAAGAAGTGAAACAAGAGATGGGTCTTATGACAGTTGAAGTTGGACGTCTCAACAAGTCACTTTCAGCAATTTTGAAGAGGAAGGAGTTTCAAGAACCTTGGAATATTCAGGGCAGTAGTTCTATATTTCTTTGCAATATTTAATTTTCTGTTTTCAGTTTTAAATTTCGATAGGTTGGGTAATTTGTTGAAGCCTTGTCCAGCTTATGCTTTTGCTTGGGTCAAGCAAAGTTTAAGTGTGGGGAGGTGGATTATATGTGTTTTATTAAGTGTTTCTTTCGTGATTTATTATTTTTTTTGACAAGAATCTAGTTTAAATATTAATCATGATAATCGAGTATGGTTTGGAAGTTGGTGGAATCCTTGTATTTAGAGTTCAAATATGTCCTTGTATGTTTCAAAAAATGATAAAATGCAAGAATGAATTTTACTTATCTACCTAAAGTGAGGTTTGAGCCTAAGCATGCAAAACCACTTTTTGATGCTTGAATGATTTTTTTTTCTTGTTGAGTGAAAAGAATGTACATTGATGATCTTACAAATTTTGCATTGTTGTGCACATGGAACCATTGATGTTGGAATTATTATTACATGAAAATGATAAAGGCATTTAGGTTAACCAAGTTTGGCTTTAGTTTTTTTTTCCTACCTTACAATAAATCTTTAGTTAACCCTTTTGAAGCCTGAAACTCTTTCTTTGATATGTAACCCATTTAAAATACACCTCAACCTTTTAACTTTCTATTTTCCTTTTTCTTCAAGGTGCTTATAACAAAATGAATAATGTTTGAAATAATCCTCTTAGGTTGAAGAAAGCAAATTCAATTTGAAAGGGTGAAGAACTAAGTGTTCTTTTGATGAAAAGAAAAAAAAAGGAGAAAGAAAAAAAAAATTGAAAAAACAGAGGGTTCTGTTTGATCAAACAAGAACAGGACAAGAAAATTGAAAAAGAGGTGAAAAAAGAAATATATTTGCTTGTTTGAAATTGATGCAAAAGACCTAGTGTGGGGATTATTTGCTTAGTTGTGATTGAAAGCACCTTGAGTAGATTTTTATCCATTTGATTATTCTTTTCTTTATCCTACCTCCTTTACCCTAGCCCCAATACAACCAATAAAAGTCCTTTTGATTCATGTATTTGGTTTTGGCAAGATATGGGTGAAATGTGACATATTTGCAAAATTGTGGTAAGAAGTCTTGTACAATTCTGTTTGAGTGGATTACCTAAATGAGAGATTTTGAGTGCTTAGTTGAAGCTGCACTGATATTTTTGAGAGTATTCATTCTTGTACTTTTTAATTTTGAAGAAAAGGATATTTTATGTCTTTAATACAAGGATTGGAATTGTGGAATGAAGGAAGAACTCGATTTGAATGTGAAATATTTAATTTTAGATTTCTTGTGAATAAGTGTTTTGAATAAGCTTGAGGACAAGCATAGTTCTAGTGTGGGGAATTGATAAGTATAATTTTAGGTTTCATTATTTAGTATTTTAAGTTGTTATATTAGCAATAATTTGCATATTTTGTGCAGGATTTGTGGAGATTATGAGGAAAACATTATTTACTATGGTAAATGATGAAAATCTGAGTAGAAGTTGCTGATAAGAACCTGTGAAGTATCAAGTCAAATTTGTTGATACGTTGAAGCTTTTTCGGAATATCAATTTTGTTTCCTTAAATTGTGGATGATTTGATTTTTGAGCTTAAGCAGGAAGACATTGAACATTTTTAGGAATTTTTGGTTGTGTTTTTACCTATAAATAGAAGGGATAGATTAGTTTGAAAAATACCCAACCCCGATTCTATCTTTTTAATTCTTTTGAATTTTTCAAGTTTAATTTTCTTGTTTTTAATTTTATCCTATTAATTATTTGAATGTAAGTATTTTATTTCAGTATTTTGATAGAATTCTTTTACGCATTCTAGTTTATATCCGTTTAGCTTGAATTCATCTTGAATTTGTTTGTTTTTTTGAATTTTCTTCAAGCACTGTTTTGTAAAGCATATTTTCTTAAGAATTAAGACATTCAAGTTTACTTGTATTAAAATCTTAAGTTGCAGTACACTGAATTAATTAAGTGATCGAGTTGAATTTGCAATGGATAACTACTGGATCAATACCATCGAATTTTTGTCCAGAGCCTAGAAGTTTAGATTATTAAAAGTCTTAATTTAGATGTTTATATCATCATTGTCTTACTTTCTATAAGAATTCTGAACTCAATCAAATTCTTAATAAGATTATGTCCATTAATTTCGTGTATTGAGCTGAAGACATTTTCTAAACTGATAAGTCTTTTTCCAATTTAAATCATGAGTCTTTCTTTTTTAGTTAAATTAAATCATTTTCTTAGTTAAGTTTATCCTATCAAATAAAGTACCAATCCAGTTCAGGAGCAATCATTCGTGGATTAACAGTGGCAAAGTTGGAGTCCAGTTCAGAGTTCAACCAGCTTCCAATTACTTCACTGTGGTTCTCACCCAGAATACCAATAAGCTTTTTTTACCTTTATCTTTTATTATTAATTTTATTAATTAATTAGTCTAAGTGTTCTTTTAATTATGTCTGTAGCTTAATTTAATTTTCCGGCATTAATAATGAAGTGCTAATTAGAATATGATCGTGAGACCAAAATGTTTTTATTAAATTAACTTGATCAAATTCTAGAAATTCCCTGTGTTTAATGATAATGTTGCGATTAATTTAATCTTGATCACATTATTTTAATCAATGCAATGCTAAATTAATTTCCTATTAATTATCTGTAATTAATTGGTTAATTAATTAAGTGGTAAAACTACCATCAGGTATGAGGGAATTAAAGGTTAGTAAATTATGACATACTGTTGATGATTGTAATTTGCTAAAATTGGGTTTTTCTAATTACTAATGCAATTAAATCTTTAAATTTAGTGTTGGCTGATTCCAGCTAAATTAAGATTTAATTAGGGGTAATTAATTTATAGCTGATTCTTGTTAATTATCTACTATTAAGGAAAAATTGGATTATGTCAGAGCTGATTCTCGGTAATCTATAACCAATTGGTTTGAACAAGTTAATTTATTTGTGAGTCTGTGATCGATCTAAAATTAATTAGTATGGATTTATTAATTGCCGAATTTTACTTATTTGATAGATTATAATCTTTGTGATTTTCTTTGGCTAATTTGATTAATTAATTGTTAAGTTTAATTAATTTGACACATTAAAATTGAATTGTTACACTTTAGAATTAACTAAAATTAATTGTGTACCCGTTCCTCGAGGGATCGACCCTACTTCTACGTGCTAATTGTATTATTTGAAGTAGGAATTAATTTGGTACTAAACGACGTACCATCCCCTCACACTTGTTTACACAAGTCAGGGATAGCAAGAGAAAAATCCATACTAGTTGTTCCACCCTCAAGGCAACACCTCCCATTTTATTGAGTTATCTCCCGTTCCCATATTCCTGCATTTTAATCCATTTACATATTATTTCGTGCCTTTTTAATTGTTCATACTTGCTACATTATTCAATACTTGATTACAACCCTCTCCCTGTGGAGACGATCCCACTCATCACTGCTACATTTATTGTTGAGTTTGGGTAAAATTGGGAGCCTACGACAGCTCGCGACCACGTAGTCGCTCACATCACATATCAATTCAAAAGGGAGGTCCTAGTGAGGAGGTTGAACTATGGGAGCTGAAATCAGTTTACCTTTAAGCTTATCAAAAACAGTCTTGCATTCTGTTGTAAAGGAAAACAGAACATCCTACTGTAGCAATCTCATTAGCGGTTGTGCGATTTGGGCAAAGTTATGAATGAATCTCCTGCATGGCCTACAAGACCACGAGTTTCACGCACGTTAGTAGGATAAGGTAACTGCGCAATTAATTCAATCTTGGCCTTATCTACTTGGATTCCCTTGTCCGAGACAATATGTCCCAAGACAAGTCCTTCCTGAACCATGAAATGACACTTTTTATAATTCAAGACCAAGTTCTTTTCAATGCAATGAAGTAACACATAATCGAGATGATGAAGACATTCATCAAATGAATTACCGTAAACAGTGAAGTCATACATAAATATTTCTATACATTTCTCAATCATGTCAAAAAAAATGCTCATCATGCAATGTTGAAAAGTACCAGGGGCATTACACAAATTTGAAGGCATGCGTCTGTAAGCAAATATTCCAAATGGGCATGTAAAAGTGGTTTTTTGTTGATCCTCTTCAGAGACATAAATATTAAAATAACCACTATAGCCATCAAGAAAACAGAAAAACATTTTTTCAGCTATTCTTTCTAACATTTGGTCAATAAAAGGTAATGGAAAATGGTCTTTCCTAGTGGATGCATTCAACTTGCAATAATCAATACACATACGCCAACCTGTTTGAAGACGCATAGGTACTAATTCATTCTTTTCATTTTTCACGACTTGCAAACTTGATTTCTTGGGAACTACATGGACTGGACTTACCCATTGGCTATCTGAAATAGGGAATATTATACCAAGTTCCAACAAATTAAGTATTTCACCTTGCTTGGCAAATTATATAAGTTGGATGAACTGTGAACTCGGCAACTAGATATTTGTGCATGCGAAAAATTTGAAAATGGATTGCTGATGATGTTGTTGCGAGTGTTTGAATGTGGAATGGATGAGGGCATAGTTTTCGTTTTTCCTTTGTTCGGGACTAGCAAAGATTCAAGTGTGGGGGGTTGATAAGTCGGAGTTGTAACGACTTATTTATCTTACATACTCATCCTTTTTATATAGGAATTGAGTAAAGGGAATACTTTGTGAATGGCTTGTGCATATTATTGTTCATGAACTTACAATTGATGAAAAAAGCTAAGTGTGGGGAATATGTGTTAAGTTTGATTCAATTTCATAAAATATGCACACACTCTCCTTAGCCTCACAAGTCAATCACAATTCACAACACTCACGAATCACTCACATCACACACAAACTCTCAACACACAACACACACATGCACATGGCGGGCGCCTAGCGCTCCCGCCCACTAAACACACACACGCTAGGCGCCCGCCTCACTCACACGCACACACATAGCAGGCGCCTAGCGCGCCCGCCCCTCCCAGATGCATACACGGTGCGGGCGCGCTAGCACACACACATGCACGGCGGGCACCTAGCGCGCCTGCCCACCACTTTCACTCACGCACACACTTACTAACACATTCTCACTTGCACACCTGCATGTTTAGTTTTGCATACACCTCACCGCACTCGTGCTCCCGAACATGTTTTGCGCACATTATAAGGCAATTACGCACGTTCACTGTTGAGCACCAAGTGTTTGAAGAAATGCATTAAAATTCCTTAATGACTAAGTCTTGAGTGAACTACGTGGCCTCACTCTACCTTTGCTGACTTATTCACAGAAACGTGGCAGCTCCTCCGGAAAAGATGGAAATTTCCAGGAATGTCACCAAGCCAACCCAGCAAGGGGAAAGTATAAAAGGAGCTGGACAAGAAAGAGAAGGGGGGAATCGGGAGATTGAGGATCAAGAAAGAACTTAGAAAATTATTGAGAGGGAGAAGATCTTGAGAAATTGCCCATTTCATTTATCTCTTGTAATCATGAATTCTGAGCCGATCAACATGATCGGCTAGACATAGAGTGTTGCCTTGAGGGGTTACATGTATGGATTTAATCTTGTTTGAGACATTTGATTTAGAATTCTATCCGTGTTATTTATGTTCATTATTCTGTACTTGTTGTGTTTGATGTTTTGCATTAGATTAACTTCATATTAAATCTGCAGTGACCACTGAGATTGTTGTGAACTTGCCTAAGGAAATTAATCCCAACTTGTATTGATTATGAACATGCTTGTGTGAGTCTTAGTCATGCACATTTCATGATTTAGAAAAGGGCACAGAGCGTTTTTGTATGGTGAGTTTAGATTACATCTGGGATGACTGCCCTGACAAGGAGTATATCCAAGTAATCGAGGCTCACTACTGCCACCATAGGAAAGGACTAAGAGTATTCTTTTATTGCGGATTGAGATTACATATGAGATGACTGCCCTGACAAGGGAGTATATCCGGGCTAATCGAGGCTCACAGTAGAAGAATCGGGATCTAGGGGAGTCTCACTCGTACCTAGAACTTGCCCTGACAAGGGAAGTTAGAGGAGTATTGTGAAACGGGTTTGAGATAACTAACAAGTTGATCGAATCCCGGTTCACTAGCAGAGAAATCCCTCACACTTGTTTACACAAGTCAGGGATAGCAAGAGAAAAATCCATACTAGTTGTTCCACCCTCAAGGCAACACCTCCCATTTTATTGAGTTATCTCCCGTTCCCATATTCCTGCATTTTAATCCATTTACATATTATTTCGTGCCTTTTTAATTGTTCATACTTGCTATCATTATTCAATACTTGATTACAACCCTCTCCCTGTGGAGACGATCCCACTCATCACTGCTGCATTTATTGTTGAGTTTGGGTAAAATTGGGAGCCTACGACAGCTCGCGACCACGTAGTCGCTCACATCACACATCAATTCAAAAGGGATGTCCTAGTGAGGAGGTTGAACTATGGGAGCTGAAATCAGTTTGCCTTTAAGCTTATCAAAAACAGTCTTGCATTCTGTTGTAATGCAAAACGGAACATCCTACTGTAGCAATCTCATTAGCGGTTGTGCGATTTGGGCAAATTTATGAATGAATCTGCGATAAAAACCTGCATGGCCTACAAGACCACGAGTTTCACGCACGTTAGTAGGATAAGGTAACTGCGCAATTAATTCAATCTTGGCCTTATCTACTTGGATTCCCTTGTCCGAGACAATATGTCCCAAGACAAGTCCTTCCTGAACCATGAAATGACACTTTTTATAATTCAAGACCAAGTTCTTTTCAATGGAATGAAGTAACATATAATCGAGATGATGGAGACATTCATCAAATGAATTACCGTAAACAGTGAAGTCATGCATAAATATTTCTATACATTTCTCAATCATGTCAAAAAAAATGCTCATCATGCAATGTTGAAAAGTACCAGGGGCATTACACAAATTTGAAGGCATGCGTCTGTAAGCAAATATTCCAAATGGGCATGTAGAGGTGGTTTTTTGTTGATCCTCTTCAGAGACATAAATATTAAAAGAACCACTATAGCCATCAAGAAAACAGAAAAACATTTTTTCAGCTATTCTTTCTAACATTTGGTAAATAAAAGGTAATGGAAAATGGTCTTTCCTAGTGGATGCATTCAACTTGCAATAATCAATACACATACGCCAACCTGTTTGAAGACGCATAGGTACTAATTCATTCTTTTCATTTTTCACGACTTGCAAACTTGATTTCTTGGGAAATACATGGACTGGACTTACCCATTGGCTATCTGAAATAGGGAATATTATACCAAGTTCCAACAAATTAAGTATTTCTTTGATAACCACTTCCTTTATATTCGGATTGAGCTTCCTTTGTGGGTCACGGATTGGTTTGGAATCAGGTTCAAGTAAATTCTGATGTATACAAATTGTTGGACTGATACCTTTAATATCCGCAAGAGTCCATCCAATGGCTTCCTTGCGAGCTCTAAGTACTCGCAACAATTTTTTTTTTGGGTCTGCGTAAGATGCTTATTAATGATCACGGGCAAAGTTTCTCAAACAACTAAATAAACATATTTCAAATTATCAGGTAAAGACTTCAATTCAAGATTAGGAGCTTTCAAAATAGAAGGAAAAATTTTATCCTTTGACTCCTGTTTGGGCAGACAATGAATGTCAAATCTAGTCAACTAATTCTTCAAAAGAGTGGAGAGACATAACTGCATCTGTAATCTCGTCATTAGTATGATGGCCAATTTCTGATTTAGTCCAACTTTTGGTAATGGGCAACTCAAGCTTATCCTGCATAAATTCTGTTTCAAGATGCTCTTGAACCAAAGAATCAATTATATGAAGTGAATAAACATTTTCCACATCAATGGGGTGGTCCATAGCTTTGAAAATATTAAATGCATAATACTCTCCATTGAATTCACGAGTTAATGTTCCCATATCCATATCGATCTTTAATTTAGCAGTGTTTAAAAATGATCTTCATAACAACAAAACCACGACATTTGTGTCATGAGGACTGCTTGACTCAAGGACATAAAAATTAGCTGGAAAAATAAAATTGTAACCTTAACTAACACATTTTCAAGTACTTCTATAAGATAAATTAATGATCTATCAGCAAGTTGGATAACTACTCTTGTTTCAGCTAAAGGGCCAATGTTCAAACCTTGGTATATAGCAAGGGGCATTACATAAATAGGAAAACTTAAATCAAGCATGCATCTTTCAATTTTCTTCTCACCAATAACACAAGGAATAGAGAACATACCTGGGTCCTTGTATTTAGTAGGTAACTTCTGTTATATGACAGTTGAGACATTTTCTCCTACCACAACTTTATCCTTTGCTGCAGAAGGATTCTTCCTTGCAAGGAAATCCTTCAAAAACTTGGCACACTTTGGCATTTTCCGAATAGCATCAAGGAATGGAATGTTGATTTCTATCTTGCTAAAAATTGTTAATATGTCATCCAAATCTTCGTCCTTGGCATTCTTTTTCAACCTATTGGGAAAAGGAGGAGGCATTTTAATCTTAGAATTTGGCAAAATTAAATTAGGAGTTACCTCTAATTTCAGTGTTTGCGTGGTTTGGTCAAACGATTCTGCTTCATTTTTCTTGTTATCAGACTTTTCTTTAAACAGTTGGCTCTTCAAATTTTTTCCCGCTTCTCAAAGTGATTTGACTTATATTTTCGCATGGGTTAACCTGCACTTGAGATGGTAATTTACCCTGAGGACCTTGTGTCTCATTAAAGTGTCTTGCCATTTGAGTCATTTGAGTGCTTAACCCACTTATGCTGCCCTTGTTTCTTGTTGAAATTTCTAGAATTCTCCTTGATTCTGGACTTGAGTATTCTGCATTAAAGTGACAGAAGTAGCTAAATTAACAAGTATATCCTCAATAGGAACTCCTGTAAAGCTGGGATTTGTTTGGGCAGATGGTGCTGCTGGCCGAAACTAGTTTTTCTGTTTAGCTTGCTGGTGTGCTGGCAGTTGTGGAGTATTATTTTGTGGTGCACGAGCTCTGTAGCTTAGATTGGGATGGTCTTGCCAACCTGGGTTTAAATTATTGGCATAAGGATTGTAGGGCTTTTGCTGATATCCTCCCATTGCACTAACTTGAGCGTCGAGCTCTTCTTGAGTCATTGGACATTGAGCTGCTGCATGATTAGGACTCTTACAAATTTCACACTCTTTCCACTTAAGCTGTTCCCATTCCATTCAGTAATTTCTTCACACTTGCCGTCAAAGCTTACAATTTATTCTCAAGTGAATAATTGGAGATCTCACTCACTTGCTTCATGGTTCGACGCAAAGGCTGGTACTGCTGTCTTGACTCACAGGTCTTAACAATTAAGCTTATAGCTTGAGTCGTGCTATTATCCATAAAAGCTCCACCACTAGCTACATCAAGTGTTCTTTTCTCCCCTGGTTGCAAACCTTCATAAAAATATTAAATTAAAAGTTCGTCAGAGATTTGATGCTGAGGAAAACTCTCACAAAGTCGTTTAAATCTATTCCAATAAGCTATTAATGATTCATCATATTCTTGCTTAGTGCCTACAATTTCTTTTCGACCAAATGCAATTTTAGAAGTTGGGAAATAATTCATAAGAAATATTCTTTGCATGCCATCCCATGTGGTAATAGATCTAGGAGTCAAGGTTTTAAACCAAGCACTAGCATTTCCAGTTAAAGACAACGAAAAACTAGCTAGTTTAATGTAGTCTTGTGAGACTCCTCTATTGTTTACAGTTTCACACACCTTAATAAAATCATGCAAAAAACTATAAGGATCTTCCCCAAACATCTCCATTAAATTTAGGAAATAAATTAAGAAAAGATGCTTTCAGTTCATAATCCGTGGTAAGCTGAGCTAAAACAATACAGGAAGGCCTATAATTTATAATCGAATTAGTAGACTCCCTTAATGGTCGATCTTGCAATGGAACTTGGATCGGTATCAGCCCATTTTGATTAATAAAAGGAGCTCTTGGCTGCTGCTCAAATCCAGGTGATGGTTGATCACCTACAGGTGGCTGGTTCTCGAGTGGACGGTTTGCCATGAAAATTTCTTCAGACGAAAATTCTGATTCAGCTGGGTCTGGAGTTCTGCTCTTCGTTGTGGGAACAAACGACTCGTCAGGTTCTGAACAAGAATTGATTCTTTGGCGATGTTCCTTCGTCTCTTCAATCTTCTTGCTATCTTTTCGATTTCTGGATCAAAAAGCAAATATGGGTTAGACGAACTGGACATAAACTAAAGAACAAAACAAATTAACTAAAAAGAAAATAATGTCGTTCCCCGCAACGGCGCCAAAATTTGATGCGTCGTTTTGTAACCAAATTAATTCTTACTCTAAAAGTTGAACAATAGTGCAGTGAGAGTAGGGTTGATCCCACGAGGAACAACAAAATCTTCTAAATTATATAATTTGCAATTTTTCACAATAATTAAAATTAAAATAACACTAATAAAAACTAGATAATTTATTAAAAATATTAAAGATAGTTTAGTAAAATAAAAATAATACTAATGGAAAGTAGATGATTAAAACGAATTAATGAACGAAATTTATTAATATTAAAAATACCTAATTTAATAACTTAAAATAAAGATCTGGAAAAGAAGCAATGCACACTAATCAAGATCAGTTCTTCATTGACGCAGAGATAATAACTTCATATTAATCAGTTAGTTATAGGATACTGAGAATCATCTCTGACATATCCCAATCCTTCCTAACTTATTTGATAGTTGACAAGTATCTGCTTAATTAACTGTTTCCCTATTCATAACATAACCCGGTCGGAATCAGCCGATTACCAAGTTCAATGTTACAAAATAATTAAAAATATTAGAAGGACCTAAATCTAACAAATCATATTATGATCAGCATATAACAATTTGTTAACCGATTGTTTCCATCTACCTTGATAGTAGCTTCGCCACTAATTAATCTTACTATCTAAATATGGTGACTTAACTAGGGATTAATTGGATCTACCTAAATTTGTTAAAGTTGATCCGGCTTTAATCAATCTAGATAATTAAAGCTATAATCGAAAAACTTTCGAAATTAATTATGAAATCATTCTTAAGAACAATTTGGTCTCACAACTTATTCATGATTAATGCTTCATTACTTACCCGCCAGATAAAGAATTACTCATAACTCATAATCAAAACTAATCAAAATAATAGAGTAATGAAATAAATACTGAATTAAATAAAAGAAATTAAGCCACCCAAACTGTCGTCTAGGCAAATGGCCGAACTGCTGCTTCAGTTGCAACTGGGTAGCGGCTGCTGTTCTTACAAAATTCAGAAGAAAAACTACGAACTAAAAATTGTTCCCCAAAGATAAAAAGATAGATAGATATCCCTAATAATCCTTCTCTCCTTTATAGAAGAGAAAATCATAACTTACTATCTCAACTAAAGAAGAAAATATTTTGTTTCCAACAATCTGTCAACCACATGTGGTTATAACAGAAAACTTCTATCTCAAATTATTCCATCATTGGTAACTACAAATAATCCTGCCAATCTTATTCTCTCTCTTCGTAGCTTCCAAAAAATCCTCGTGCTGTCCCAAATCCTTAATCCTCATCTCCAGCCCTTGATTTTTTAGAAAAACCCTCGAAATTTCATATTCTCCTCTCGGCATACTTCAATAATAGAATCTCCCAAATTTTTCCAAGTTAACAGCCATTAAGCACAGATTTACCCTGCAAAGCACGTAAAAGTGTACATAAAAATATGAATATTCTTCGCTCATCAAGCATGGAAGATGCTTTGGCCACGCTATGTTTTCTTCATTTAGTGTGTCATTGAATGGGTTGCCATTACTTATGCTGTCTAGTCGTGTTCAGCATCTTTTGCTCTGCGTTGTTACTCGTCGTGGTTCAGTTGTGCATTTTTGATGAAATTTGCGCTGCGCAGGTGCGACATGTAACTCTATTGGGCATTGAGTCTCCGATTTTGCCATGCACTTTGTACATCCTGTTGAGTGAGCTAGTCGTGTAACCCAGTAAAACAAATACATTAACTCTAAATATATAACAATTATTGAGCAAGGGGTTGAATTCCACAGAGAAGGGGGTCTTTTTAAGAGTTCATGTGAAGAACTAAAATATTTGAGTGTGTGGATGATTGGATACACCAAGTGGACATAAAGTAGAGTGAAACATGCACCCCTTCCTATTCAACTCTCAACAACAAACAAGTGAAGTGAGTAGAAATAATATAACAGAAAGAAGAGTTCTTATGGGAGTGCTAGTATGGGCGTTTGAATCTTTGACATGAGAGTTTCCTTGCTATGGTTTGTAACAAAAAATAGTTAATTTTTCAAGAATTAATAGATTACAAAGACCTATTAAGACGATTCACTTTATCAAGAACTAGTAGATTACAAAGACCGACTACGATCCTTGACCTATTCTATTACCGATTGAGAACTAGTATCCTATCCCTCACGTCTCTTTTGGTGAGGGACACGTGAAGTTTCAAATGCTAATCGACTCTAAGATGCCCCTACCCTTGATATGCCTATGGTTCTAAAGGTTCAGCCTTCATAGCCTTAAAAAAAGTATGAATCCTCACTCTATTACTTTCAAACTTCTAATGAAGCCCCGTAATCTTTCAAAGAAACTACTATGATTTCACTTGTTTTCCCTTTTATCATTTCAAGAGTGGTTAACCTAGAGTTCAACACCTAAGTAAAATCCCCTTTTTGGTGAGAGGTGGACTTCCCTAAGGCATTCCCAATCCTTTGCGTGCTACAAGCTAGACTCATTCATTAGACCAATGAACTCATCCATAGTTACACCTAGTATACAAAAATACATTACTCATGTGAACCAAGTGGAAACAGCAGTGCAAAGTCATTATTTGAAACACCCATAACAAGTCCTAGCTCATGTTATCATGCTTTAATGTACCCATAACCAACGCCCATAAGAACTCATCAAGAAACTAGCCACTAATGGCTGAAAATAGCATAAAAAACATGTTTAAGTTCAATAGTAAAGCCATAAAAGTAAGAGAGAGAGCCTCCTCTTTGTAGAATCAAAGTAAAGATTACTTATTCTATTGAATTATGCACAAAAGGTCAAAGCTTTAACCCAAAAAAATTGTGACTTTTAGACTTGGAGTTCACTTCTATCCTTGCTTCATGATGGAGAAGAAGTGAGGAAGAAAGTACAATATGTTGTCAGATTCTATTTTTGGTTCACCAAAAGTGTTCTCAATTCACATTTTTGGGTATCTTTTATACTACTACAACTTCTAAAAATACCAAACTCTACCTCTAGGAAGTTAAAAATACAATTTGATCCTAAAAAGTAGTTAGGGAAGGACCACAAAGATAAAAAGTAGGATATTATCAGGTTGTACAGTGAACTTGAGCTCAGCTGGTTTCACAGCCTAGCCTTCGTCATGTTTCGAGACCTATCATCGACTACTCTGGGCTTTGGCATAGGTAATGAATGTTGCACTATTGTCTTCCGGGCTAGCATATCCATGGCATAGCTTGAAGTATTGTACGCTAACTACTTCTGATATCCTTGAAGTTTAGCATGGCTTACAATAGGTTCCATTAGCTATTTCAACAGAATGTTTTCATGGTGTAGCTTGGGAAAAGTTACGCGGACCTTAACTTTGCCAATACTTTCACTTGGATGCCTATATATTGTTATACACTTGCTAGCGTGAGTTGAGCATTGGTTATTCCATGCAAAACTTGGGGCATTTCGCCACAACGTAGGTAGTTGTTAGTTGTGGTTATAGCCTCTTGTTTGCTTCAGCTATGCACCAGCACACTTGCATTGTTATAGCCATTGTCTTGATGCACCTTGGCATAGGTTGATCCATGTTGCACTACATAATCTGGCCTACTTCTTCCATAATGTAACTTGTGTCAAGTTATGGTTGTCTTTCATTCTACCATTTTCTGTCATCTGTGCACCTAACTCCTCTCCTGCCCTTGTTGACATGACCATCCTTGGGTAGCGTTGTGCTTTGACTTCACACCTTCCCTGGCCTAGTCTGTAATCACCTACGCTATGTTTTTGGCTTTTCTCTCCATTTGATCCTCGTCATGGTGTGGCCAGACTTAAGCTACGCCTTGGGTACTTTCTCATCGCACGATTTGCAGTAGATTGTGTCACTTGCCCACTTTTCACTACTTTTTACTTCTTTTGAGATCTTTTGTCTATTTCTGTCTCTTAAGCTCCCCTTTTGAACTTTTTCCTAAAACAACACTTAAACTAACATAAATAACACAATTTACTTGAGTACTAAAGCAAATTCCTTATATAGCGAGTCCAATAAATTGGTGATTTACCAACTTATCACTTCCTAACAAACACCTCAGGTCCTTTCTTTTCTTCAGCATGGCTTTCTTCAATTGTGCAGCCAAGGCTTGACAATTCTTACCTTGGCGTACTTGATGTGCACCCACACTTCTCATATTTCTGCCTACATTACACCAATTGTTGCGTGATTGACTTTACTAAGCCTTTCCATTTAGTATGCATTGGCGTCGACTGCTTTTGGTTGTGCTATGCATTCTCAAGCATCTTTCAAGGCCACATTGTGTACTTTCCTCTGCCAGAATTCTGTGGTGTAGCTTGCGATTGAGTGCACCTTGGCTGATTTAGCCTTCCCGAGTGTGTAACGTAGGCGATTTCTTGGTTGTATTGTGACTTCATTTTCATTTCATGAATTGGTTCTTAACCGTGCCAATATGTCCTATTATTGCTAATTTTTGCATCTTTTCGCCTTTTTTTGCAATATTGCATGCCTCGTGTCTTAAATTTGTCCTTTTTTCTAAAACAACACATAAAATAACACAAGCATCATGATTTACTTAAGAATTAAGCCAATTTCCTTATGAAATAAGGCAAACAAGTTGGTGATTTAACAACTTTTCGGCCACTACATTTAAAACCTTGCTTGTCCTCAAGAAATGACAAACATAATTACACACATAACAAAGAAATAGTATGCACACAATTAATTAACTTAGAACCAAACACCTGGTTGGGATTACAAATTTTCATTAAGTTCTCATGATTTGTGTGCCAATCTCAAAAGTTTAAAGTTATCATGATGAATTTTGCTTCATTTCACTTGCCACAAGCTTACAACACCCTTGTGTGTGTTTCACTGGGTACCACATAATTAAAATCTTTACCATTATCCAAATAAGAAGTAAGAAGATGACTTTATTACTTAATAAAACTAGCATCTTTCCTTGACTAATGTATCCAATGTCACACAACATCCTTACATTCGTTCAATGAAACCTTATTCTATACATATATAAGTAATTTGTTGTGCCTTGAATTTTTGGCATCTTTTTACCTTTATCAAATCATATGATTTCCATGTACACATATAATTTCCATTCAAGATTGCTATCTCATAGAGGATGGACAAGAAATTCAACAATTCAAACACATGCCAAAGATTTTATGGCTTTTTATACCTTATTCCCAATCATATAAGTTCCTTATATAGTTCAATCATTCTTTCAAGTTCAAAAGGCATTCTTATTCTTGGATTAGGAATGTATACTCAATTGATCATCATTAAGTACATAATGTAACCATTGGTTCAAATAATCTCTTCGATGCACATATATTTATACCATACTCTATAAAGGCATTTAGACAAATATGAGCTTTATTTGTATTTTTAAAAATTGACCTAGCCCTAATTCATGCTTTTTTATAGCTCCAATTCTTCTTATATGTTCCCCCAAGTGATGTGCTTAATTTTAGGGTGTGTAGGCAAGTATTATTTTCTAAAGTTTATTCATCACTTAACCAATTGCAACCATGGTTCTATCATAAATTTTCACACTAGCCAATCACTAATAAAATTTCTCTACAAGTTTGTTCAACTAATCCTAATTCCTCACTTGTGTCAAACAACACTTATTAACACTAGAAGTACACAATTTACTTAATACTAAAATCAAAATATCACGATTAGGATTCAAAAGAGTATCAACCTCCATTTCACAAAACACAATGGCCTTTCAAAAAGTAGAAACTAGCACTAAAATACTCATTACCATATCATATCCCAAGTTGACACACAATTAAAAACATCAACAAAACAAACAACAACACAATCTAGTAAAACTAAAAAAAATTATCCACACACTAACACCAATTCGAAAAGACCACCAATGAACAACAAACTAACAAACCTTCACCAAAGCCACACTCTAATTAAATCACACAAGTAACAAAGAAGAAACCCCCCACACTTGGTAGGGTTCTTGTCCTTTTTTCACAGCTTAAAAGTTTAAGCTTCCCCTTTTGTTCTGCGTGTCATTTCTGCTTGGGATTATGGCCGTCAATCCTCCTTATGCCTATGTTCAAATATTACTGTATCCTTATTCTGGTCACTACTTGGCAATTTTGTTGACGGTTTGTCATTTCTCTTACTGTTGGTTTCCTTGGCTTTATTTTGTTTCTCTACTTTGGCTTCTTTTTGTTGGTTTTCTTGACTTTCTTTGTTTTTCCAGTTAAAGGCTATTTTGATTTTTTTTCTCTACTCTCTTCCTTTTTCTCTCTTTTGCATCATCTGCTTCTGATGGAAATCAACCCATGTCCATGGTACCAAGGCCGAGTTCTCAAGATCCTTTGGTCAATCTTGATGGACCAATGACAACATCGAGGAGTTCAAAGATGAAAGGCCGCCTTGCACAATTTACTGGCATCATATTTTGAAGCAATGGAGGCCAAGATCTCTTAATCATCTCAAGGAGGAGTTTTGGGGCATGTTTCTTCATTAACAATTCATGATCCACCTTGAAGAAACATCACAAGAGCCGAATTCAAGAAGTCCAATGAAGAGGCGTGTTTTGGGCTTGCATGGATCATGCTATCCTTTAATTTTAGGATTTATTTAAGTTGTAATAATTAAAGTTCATTAATATTAATTAATTGGGCTTTAGTTTCGGTTTTTAGGAAACTTACTTGTCCAATTATCTTACATGATAATTAGGAAAGTAATTTAGGAAAGTTATTCTTTTAAATTTTAGTTTCCTAAATAAACATTAGAGTTTTGTTTTGTAGCCTATTTAAAGGCCTTCTTTTATACGTTAATAATAAGATGAAATTTGCTAAAAGTTTAGCTTTGCTAAAATCTTCTTCCAGCTGTGAAAAGTTGAGAGAAAATGTGAGAGTTCTTCTAAGTTTAGTTGAACAATCATAAGACCCGCGAAAACCTATAGTGAGGAGCTTTAGGTTGAGCTTACCCGTTCTAGATTTATAGAACACGCCGAAATGAGGAAGTTTAACTTTTGATTTACATTATTTTGACTGAATCTTTTTGTGATAACGTTGGGGTTTGGTTTGATTTCTTCCATTCCTTCTCATTCAATATCTTGTTTTGTTTCATTGTTTCATTCCGCATTGTGTTGCTTGTTACTTATTCGTGGATTATTGAGAAACAACGATCCAAAGAGTGTGGAAAATGTGTGGATTAGAACTCAAAAGCTACTCCATTCGTATCAAGTGGTATCGGAGCAAAAGGTTGCTTCCAAAATTCAAATTCATCCGTTTCGTTTCTTGCTGATTTTTGTGCTTCTTTGTTGCTGCAGTTTTGCGTCAAAATCTGCTGCTGTTCTTGCGTTTTTTTTCTTGTTGCAATTGTGTGTCCTTATGGCTGTCTTAAGTCGTGTTAGTTCAGCCTCTGAAATTCGTCAAATTCGCATGCAACATCTTTGTTGAATTCTGCCCGAAAACATCTTGTTCTTGTTGCTGCGTTTTTGTGTTTTTATATATCTTTTGTGTTGATTCTTGCTGCTGTTTTTGGAGTCTAAATTCTGCATTATTTGTTCATCCTCATAGTGCTAAATTCATTGTGTTTTCATTGTTGAGTCTCACGTCAAAAACATCGCTAGGGTTTCATCAAAAGTTTCCAAAGAATTCGTCAGAAAAATCAGGTTTTTTTCACCCAGTCGGCGACTGTTTCGGCCGGCAGAAACTAAGCCGGCGTCCGAAACTAGCGTCCGAAACTCAACAGAGAGTTCCTCGTCCCAGAATTTTAAGGATCGGACGGGTAGACCGTCCGAAACAGGCGTCCGAAAGTTTTAAGAAAAAAACAAGACCGATAAAAAAAAAGAAAAAAAAGACGGTCAATTCAAAAAATATATATATATATATATAATATCTTCGGACCTTTTCTTTATTTTTTTGCTGTTTTAATTTCCATTGGAAAGAAATAAGTGTTCTTAAGTTGTGTTTGAAAATCATCAATATTGGTCGTGACATATCTTGCTTGTGTGAAATCAAAAATCATTCATCTTGCTTTCTCGCCCCGTTGCTAATTTCGTAGTTTTCTGAAATAAACCAAGTTATACCCCATACGTGATCTTTAAAATACTCTTGTGACGTGTTTCTTTTCAAACTTCTTTGGTTTAACTTGTGTGAATTGACTTGTTGAACTAATTGGTTGAGATTTGTTATATAAATTGTTGAACGGTAAGTTTCAATTAGTCTGAGAAAAACATTGTTGAGAGATTAGATAGGGTATACACGAGAAAAGCCTTTACACTAGAGAGGAGAGCATCTACTCACCGTATTGTGAGAACCCGTGAGGATTTCTATATATATTCTTGCGATCTCTTTACTAACTTGCAAGTACAATGGAAGGAGATAACACTGTATCTCAAGGTGCACAGAAATCAGAAATGGAACTATTTTTTGATATGATTCAAAAGTTGCAATTGCAAATGGATAATTTTGCTTCCAATCCAAAACGCCGTACAAAGATTTCCACCTCTCGACACATCAATTTTGATGAGGTTCTAACCGATGATGAGGAGGAGGAGGAGTTTGTTGGTTCTACAAAGATTGGAAAAAAGTCTGAAGTTTCAATTAGTTCTGTTAAATTGACATTACCTACTTTTCCTGGGAAGGTAGATCCCGAAGCATACTTTGATTTGGTTCGAGAACTTGAACACTTCTTTGAAGGCAATAGTTATCCCAAGGATAAAAGATACCGTCTGGCCTTCATGCACCTCAAGGATTATGCTAGCTTATGGTGGGATGAGGTAATGAGAACTAGACGCCAAGATGGTGAAACTCCAGTTACGACTTGGAACCAAATGAAATTGCTTATGAGGAAGAAGTATGTCCCTTCACACTTTAATCGTGAACTCAATAGGCAATTGCACACACATGTGCAAGGAAGTAAATCAGTGGAAGAATACTACAATGAGATGGAGGCTCTTATGATCAAGGCTAATGTTCATGATGATCCGGATTCAACCACAGAAAGATTTCTTCGAGGTATGAATTCTGAGTTTGAATACCATGTGGATCTTCAAAGTTATGTTGATATTAACGAGCTTGTTCATAAAGTAATAAAGATTAAAAGGCACATGAAAGGAAAGTAAAGGTTCACACAACCTAATCCGCCTTGGCAAAGAAGTGCCAAACCAAATGTGGCTCCTTTCACTCCATCAACAAAGCCACGCCAATTCACTCCAAACCAGCCTTCAACTACGATATCAAGCTTTCCAAAAACATTCCCAAAGGTTGCTGAAGTTGCTCCTAAATTGGCGCGCTCCAATCTTCCCAAAGGTTGAGGGATATCAAGTGCTATAAGTGTCAAGGTTTTGGACATGTACAAGCCGACTGCCCAACTCGGAAATTGATATTCTTGAATGATCAAGGAGAGGTTGAAAGTGATGAGGAATGTGCCGACATGCCAGCTCTTGAAGAAAAGTACCAAAGTGAAGGAAGTGAGGATCTTGAAACATATAAGGTTGGTGCTTTTTCTTTAGTTGCTCGGAGAGTTCTTAATGTGCAACCACAAATCAATGAAGATTTAATGCAAAGAGAAAATATCTTTCACACTTGATGCATGGTTCAAAATAAGGTATGTAGTGTGATCATTGATAGTGGAAGTTGTACCAATGTGGCTAGCACCTTACTTGTTAATAAGCTGAATTTGAATTGCATGAAACATCCGAAGCCATATAGACTTCAATGGCTAAATAATTCAGCTGAAACTCGCATGACTAAACAAGTGAAGTTTACTTTTACCTTTAGGAAATATGTCGATCAAGTTGTATGTGATGTTGTTCCCATGGAAGCTAGTCATATTTTACTTGGTAGATCTTGGCAATTTGATCGTGATGTACTTTATCATGCCAAGAAGAACTACTACAGTTTCGATTTTGAGGGTAAGAAGTACAATCTTCATGCTTTAACTCCATTCTAAGTTTTTGAAGATCAAGCTAAAATTGTTCAAGCTTGTAGAGATTTCAATGCCGCCAAGGAGAAGAAAGGTCAAGAGAAACAAAATTTAATAGCTAGGTCATCTTCAACTTGTAATAGTGAGGGTCGTGAGTTAGTTGATAGGAAGTCTTGTTACTTTGCTTCTTCTGGGGAGGTTAAGAGAGATATACTAGATAGACAGCCTTTGTACTTAATGATTCGCAAGGATTTTGTACTTATTGTTGATAGTGATCACCATGCTTCTCTTCCTAGTGCTGTTTACTCTCTTTTGCAGGAATATAGTGATGTGTTTCCCGAGGACTTACCAATTGGATTGCCACCAGTTCGAGATATTGAACATCAAATTGATTTCATACCAGGAGCTCAAATTCCAAATCGTCCAGCTTATAGAGTAAATCCGGAGGAAACCAAAGAGATTCAACGTCAAGTGGATGAACTCCTTGACAAAGGTATTTTCCGTGAGTCTCTTAGTCCTTGTTCAGTTCCTGTTATTCTAGTTCCTAAAAAGGATGAGTCTTGGAGAAGGTGTGTTGATTGCCGTGCTATTAATAAGATCACTATTAAGTATAGACATCCAATTCCTAGATTAGATGATATGCTTGATGAATTGCATGGTTCTTCTATTTTTACCAAGATTGATTTGAAAAGTGGATACTACCAAATTCGCATGAAAGAAGGTGATGAATGGAAAACTGCTTTTAAAACAAAGTATGGGTTGTATGAATGGTTAGTTATGCCTTTTGGTTTATCTAATGCACCTAGTACTTTTATGAGGCTTATGAATTATGTTTTTCGTCACTTTATTGGTAAGTTTATGGTAGTCTACTTTGATGACATCCTTATTTATAGCAAATCACTAGAGGAACATGTTGCACATCTTAAGCTAATATTTGTTGTTTTACGTGAGAACAAACTTTATGCTAACCTCAAAAAGTGTTCTTTTTGCATGGAATCTATTATCTTTTTGGGTTATGTTGTTAGTTCTCAAGATATTTCTGTGGATGAGTCAAAAGTCAAGGCAATCATGGATTGGCCGAGACCACAAAATGCTAGTGATGTTAGAAGCTTTCATGGATTGGCAAGTTTTTATAGGAGGTTTGTTAAGGACTTTAGTTCTATAGCTGCACCTTTGAATGAACTTGTTAAAAAGAATGTCATCTTTGCATGGAATATGGAGCATGAAAATGCTTTTAACACTTTAAAAGATAAATTGACTCACGCCCCTGTGCTTGCATTGCTGAATTTTTATAAAGATTTTGAAATACACTGTGATGCCTCCGGGATTGGTATTGGTGCTGCTTTAATGCAGGAATCAAGGCCCGTGGCTTACTTTAGTGAAAAGCTTAATAGGGCAGCTTTGAAGTATGCAACTTATGACAAGGAGTTGTATGCTTTGGTAAGGTCTTTACAGGTTTGGCAACATTATTTATAGCCTAAAGAATTCATAATCTATTCTGATCATGAAAGCCTTAAATTCTTGAAGACTCAAGGTAAGTTGAATAAGAGGCATGCTAAATGTTAGAATTCATTGAGTCTTTTCCATACGTGATTAAGTATAAGTCTGGTAAAGATAATGTTGTAGCTGATGCACTGTCTAGAAGGTATACTTTGTTTACTTACTTGCATGCTAAGTTACTTGGTTTTGATTTGATTAAAGACTTGTATGAGCATGATCACGATTTTGCCACCACCTATGAGATTTGTAAGACCAAACCGAATGGTGATTTTTATGTACATGATGGTTTCTTGTTTCGAAAAAATAAATTGTGCATTCCCCAAAGTTCTATTCGTGTTTTTCTTGTTCAGGAAACCCATGAGGGAGGGTTAATGGGCACTTTGGTATTGCTAAGACACTTGCTGTTTTGAATGAACACTTTTATTGGCCTAACATGAGTAAAGATGTTAAAGGTGTTTGTGATAAATGCATTGTGTTTAAACAATCAAAATCTAAAGTGATGCCTCATGGTTTGTATCAACCTTTGCCTGTTTCTAGTCATCATTGGATTGATATTTCTATGGATTTTGTACTTGGTTTGCCTAGGTCACGTAATGGTCATGATAGCATATTTGTTGTAGTTGACTGAGAATATTGGTGGTGCGTTGTATCCCTTGTTTAAGCCCTTCACGAAACAGGATGACATTCGGAGGTACGCAGTAGTACAAGCTCAATCTGTGGTTAACTATAAATTTTTTGATTGGCAAAGTTTATCTGTTTTGACTGTGGAACCACAGCTTCGTGAATATTTTGCCAATGTGGGGTGGTCTTATTTATTAAGTATTCCTGAATATAAAATGCCGGCGAGATTTTTGCGAGAATTTTATGCTTCATTCTCATCCACGATTACTGAATCTCCTGGTTCTCTATACACCCCTGTTATGAAATTTCGTTTATTGAATGCGCCCTACCGCTTTTCTTTGCATGATTTGGCCACCAAGTTGGGTTTAATAGAGCTTGATGACAAGGGTGCGATACCTGCTACTTACTTTCGTGCTATCACTGGAATCCCTAAGAAAATTCATTTACTTAAATTCTGGACTGAAATTGCACCCACTGATACCCAACCTTACTCTTCCTCCCGTTCCAAAATCATTTCATCACTGATCGTGCTTTGTTATTGGCCCATCGCTTCATTGCTTACACTTTGTTTGGTCGCACTGATCAAGTCACAGTTGTATCTTCCAATGAGTTAATTATTTTGTGGGCGATGAAAACTGGCGTCAAGTTAAATTTGTCATATTGGTTTACTTATGTGTGGCACCGAGCTTCTAGGAATGATAAGAGAAATTTGGTGTTGGGGCATATTGTTGCAATCCTGTTATTCAAAGCAATTATTTAACTTTTTCTCAAAATTGGCCTAATGATTGTCTTCCTGCTCCCATTGATGTTCTTTATTTAAGGACTGCTGGTTTGTTAATCGAGAAGGATGGTCACGTCTGTTTTACTGAGCCGGGGGTTCCACCCTCGAGCAATTTAAACTCCACAGGTCTTGAGGCTTTACGCGAGGATGTGAAGGTTCTTCATCTGTTGGTTTCTAAGATGGCTGCCGGTTATGCGGATTGCAATGAAAACGTTCATATTTTAACGGCTGCCGTCGAAGAAATTTGCATTGCCCAAGCTGAAATTCGCGCAACTCAGGCTCAAATCCTCCAGATTTTGCAACTCGCGCAAGATCGTTTGCCCACACCACCAAGTGCCCCCAACTGATTCAGGCTGTCTCTTTTCCCTTTTTCGTTGTTTTTGTTTCTTATTTCGTTTTTTTTATATTGTGTTGTTTTTGCCTATCTCCCATGAGGACATGGAAATGTTTAAGTGTGGGGAGGGTTTGATGTGTTTAGTTGTTTTATTTTTCTTAAATTAAAAAAAAAAGAAAAAAAAAATTCAGAAAATTTTGAAAAAACAAATAAACAGTTTGCATTTTTAGTGTGTTTTAGGATTTGTTAGTTTTGTTTGACTTATTTTCACTTTATAAGCATTGTTTAGCCAAACTGTTTTTGAGAAGAAAAGTTTAGTTATGGATTAATTCATAGTAATGGGTTGTGATAGTTAAGTATGATTCCTAGTATGATGACTATTGATTCTGAGTATTTTTGCCCACCTTAAAGTGAGGATTTTGAGCCAAGTATTGAATGACCACTTTGTTCATGCTTATATGAATTATTCTTTGAATTGAGTGCAAATTGCGCATAGTTGATTTCTTAAACTTGCTTTGTTGTGCATGGATGTCATTTGTTGGAATTGAATTTGAAAATGATAAAGGCACTTAGGATTTCGTCCTTTTTGACTTTAATTTTCTTATCTACCTTTACATCTACCCTTAGTCAACCCATTTGAGCCTTTAACCCCTTTCTTTGTTGTCACACCATTAAAATTTTCACCTAAAACTCTTTTTGCTTTCTTTGTGCCCACTGGGGTGTAAGTAACTCAAGTATAATTTGTCTCCCCTTGGTTGAAAAGAAAGAAACAGCATGAATAAGTCTCTATCATGGAAGTATTTCAGTATGCTCTTCTGAACTGAAATTTTGAAGTTCATTGTTTGCCCGAACAGAACTTGGACAGAATGAAGAAAATAAAAATTGAAGAGTTTATCTGTGTTGTTTGCCTAAACAGTGGCAAGGAAGAGGAAGAACAGCAGCAAAAATAATTGAAAAAAATTTGTGATCTGCTGATGGAAACAGAAAAAGAAAAAGAAAAATGATGTGAAAAAGCAGAAAGGAAGGAAAAGTATTTGTTGTACTAAAGTTACTTTGAGAATTTATTGATTTTGAGACTTGGTGCAATGCAAGTGTGGGGATGTACTTGAGTGTGTTGCTTACACCTTTGTTTTTATTTTTAAGCCTTTTAACTATCTTAAACCATACCTTGTTAAAACCCTAGCCCCATTACAGCCCTTGTAAAGACCTTTTGATTCAGGTTCGGTTTTAATGTTTTGAGTGTCTGGTGACAAAATTGCAAGTTTGCTGAAGTTTTCCATGTGCGATTTTATTGAGTGGTTGAACCCAGTATTGAATATCTTGTGAGTGCTTGGGGAGATTTTAGAGAGTTACTCAGAATTTTATAGTTTGACTTGGAGGACTTGATGATGCATGAGTTTGTTACTTGAATTAAACCTAACTGTTTTGAAGGATATTTGTTTTGGCTAGATTGACGTTTATTTAGTGAGAATGTTTATTTGTTTGTTTAGTTTGTTTTCAATTTTTGTTTGAATGCTTAGGGACAAGCATTGTTCAAGTGTAGGGATCTTGATAAGCACATAATTGTTCAGTTTATTATCTTGGTTTTATTGTGCTTTGTGTGGTGAAACATGTGCTTAATGGTATTAATATGTGCAGATTTGGGGATTTTTAGAAGATGGAAGATCCGTGAGAAAGAGTAAAGAAATTGGAATATTTTGGAAGGTTTAAAGGAAGAAGATATCAGCTATAAGGGATTCTGGAAATTACCAAATCAGTGGAGAAAATAGATTAGGAAATTACTTTCTATTGCCGCATGTGGTTTTTGTGTTTTTGGAAACAAAGAGATTTATTTGTTTTGTGTTGTTTTAGGAATCTTATTCTTTTCTCCTATATAAGGAGAAGATAGTTTAGGGTTTAAAACATCTTTTTTCGCACTTTATTTTGCTGTTTTTACGTTTGGAGTGTTTGAATAGCAGCTGGGTTGTTGAACTTGTGGCAGCCCAGATTTTCCAGCAATCAGACCCTGTCGTTTGCCCAAACGGCAGGAAACCTGGTTTGCAATTTTAGTTTAATTTAATTTCTGTTTGCAATTATAATTCTTGTTTTGTTTTTAGTTATGAAGTGTGAGTAGTTCTTTATCTAGCCTTGGTAATGAAGCACTAATCCCGCATAAATTGTGAGACCAAAGAGTTCTTCATAAACTTTCTCTTATTTAATTCCAAGAGTTTTCTAAGCCTAAAGTTAATTATCTAATTTAATTAAAGATTGGCCACCTTTAATCTAATTAGGTAGAGCCAATTAATCCCTTGTCAAGTCACTGGATTTGATAAGTAAGATTAATTAGTGGCGAAGCTACTGTCTCGGTAGACGGAAATAATTAGTTAACGAATTATTGCATGTTGATCATAATATAATTTGTTAGAATTAGGTTCTTCACTTCTTAATGCTTTCAAAATATTAAATCTGGTGTTCGGCTTATTCCGGCCGGGTTGTATTATGAGTAGAGAATTAATTGATTAAGCAGTTACTTGTCAATTAACGAACAACTAAGGAAGAATTGGGATGTGTCAGAGCTGATTCTCGGCATCCTATAACTAATTGATTTTAATAGAGATTGTTATCTTTGAGTCAATGAACAATTAAAAAAGTGATTAGTGTGGATTTACTAAGGCTGGATCTTTTCCTTTTAATTGATTAATTTCTGAATTTTGTTATTTACTTATTTCGTAATTTAATTTCTTACTTTAATTTTTTAAATCACCAATTGAATTATTGTTACTCTTTGCAAATTGGTTTATTAAGAAAATATTGTGTTCCTCGTGGGAACGATCTTCACTACTCTATACTAATTTATTGGTATTAGGAGAGTAATTATTTTGGTAGAAAAACGACCTATCAAATTGGCGCCGTTGCCGGGGAACATAAATTATTTTCTTTATAATTAATTTGTTTTTGTTTTTGGTTTATGTCAAGATCTTCTAACCCTGACCTGCTGTTTGATCCAGAAATCGAGAAGACATCACATAGATTGAAGAAGATCACGAAGGAACAGCGCCACAGAGGAGTTTCTGATTCAGACCCTGTCCCGTTTGCCCAAACGACGACCTTGAATTCAGAGACCCAGCTGATTCTGAATTCTGCACCGCAGGACTTTCAATGGCTGAATTTACGCAGCAAGATCCGCCTCTTGGCAACAATGTGCCACCTCGTGGAGGTGATGTACGACAACAAGAGCATGGACAGCCACCACGGAATCCTGTGATTCCTCCAGTCTTGCCAATCCAAGTCCAAGCTCCATTACCAGATCGACCATTAAGGGAGTCCACAAATCCTATTATTAATTATAGACCATCTTGTATTGTTTTGCCTCCGCTTAATGCTGATTATGAACTTAAGGCATCTTTCCTGAATTTATTGCCTAAATTTAATGGAGATGCAGGGGAAGACCCTCATAGTTTTTTGCATGACTTCATTAGAGTTTGTGAAACTGTGAATAATCGAGGAGTCTCACAAGAATATCTTAAATTAGCTAGTTTTTCTTGGACATTAACTGGAAATGCTAGTGCATGGTTTAAGACAATAACCCCTCGATCTATAACAACATGGGATGACATGCAACGAATATTCTTAAGGAATTACTTCCCAGCTTCAAAAATTGCATTTCGTCGTAAGGAAATAGTTGGCATAAAGCAGGAGTATGACGAGTCTTTAACTGCATATTGGAACAGGTTTAAGCGTATGTGTGAGAGTTGTCCTCAACATCAGATATCTGACGAACTCCTAATTCAATACTTTTATGAAGGTTTGCAGCCCGAGGAGAAGAGGACATTAGATGCCGCAAGTGGTGCAGCATTCATGGACAATAGCACAACTCAAGCCACCAACTTGATTATAAAAACCTGTGAGTCACGCCAACAATACCAACCTTTGCGTCGCTCCACAAAGCAAGTTAGAGAAATTTCCAATTCTTTTATAGAAAGCCAATTGGCGGCTTTGACAGCGAGTGTCCAGCAGTTGATCAATGGAAGAGGTCCAGTTCAAAAGGAACAAGTTTGTGAAATTTGTCGCAGCCCAACACATTCCACAGATCAATGCCAAAAGACCCAAGAAGAAGTTGAGGCTGCTGAAGTTAATGCTCTGGGAGGATACCAACAAAGGAAATATGATCCTTATGAGAACACTTACAACCAAGGTTGGGCAGACCACCGTAACCTCAGCTACAAAAATTTTCAACAAAATCTTGCTCCTCAACAGAATTTTTCAGCCTCCACAGCAAGCTCCACAACAGACCCAGCAGAGACAACCACCACCTGGTTCTCAAAATTTTGGGACTATAGCAAGGCCAGGAATTCCTCTTGAGGAGATGATGGCAGCTCTGACGAATAATGTAACTAGAATGCAAAATTCCCAAGCACAGCACCAAGAGGAATTTAGTAAGTTCCAGCAAGAGACAAGGACATCCTATAATGGGTTGAGCACCCAAATGACCCAGATGGCAAAAGCCATCCATGAGCTCCAAGGATCTCAAGGGAAGTTACCTTCTCAAGTACAGATCAATCCTCGAGACAACGTCAGTCAAATCAGCTTGAGGAGTGCAAGACTGCTTAAAGAACCAACTGCTGCATCAAAAGCTGATGAACAGAAAAATTAGACTACTCCGTTTGCCCATACGGCGACTGAGGAAATTTCAGACCCCGCCCCGTTTGCCCAAACGGAGATTGAGCATGAAACTGAGGTAATTCCGAAACTGAAACTTTTAACTCCTGAATTTAAAATTCCTCCTCCCTTTCCCAACAGGTTGAAGAAGAACTCCGAGAAGGAGGATTTGGATGACATTTTGACCATTTTTAGCAAGATTGAAATCAACATACCATTCTTGGATGCTATCCGGAAAATGCCAAAGTGTGCCAAATTTCTCAAGGATTTCATTGCAAGGAAAATACCGTATCAGAGCCAAAAGAAAGTATTAGTGGGTGAGAATGTCTCAGCAGTGATCCACAATAAACTTCCTCCCAAATGTGAAGACCCAGGTATGTGTTCTATTCCGTATGTTATTGGCACCACGAAAATTAAAAGATGTATGTTGGATTTAGGAGCTTCCATTAATGTCATGCCTCTTTCTACATACGTGGATTTAAACATTGGCACATTAGCTGAGACAAATGTGGTGATTCAACTTGCTGATAGATCGTTAGTCTATCCATTGGGTGTTCTTGAGAATGTTTTGGTTAAAGTTAACAATTTCATCTATCCCGCAGATTTTTATGTTATTGATTCAGGTAGCCATCATGATACAAAGGCAGCGGTTTTATTGCTAGGAAGACCATTCTTAAAAACCGCTAAATCAAAGATTGACGTGGATAAAGGCACATTAACTTGTGAATTTAATGGAGAACATTTTACTTTTAATATTTTCGATGCTTTGAGGTTTCCAAATGATATAGAAAAATGTTTCTTCCATTGATGTTATAGATTCTCTTGTCCAAGAACATCTTGAGACAGAATTTATGCAGGATAAACTTGAATTAGAAATTACCCAAGGGTGGATAGAAACCGAAGCTGAACAGCGCAGCTATGGAACGATCACTGATGCAATCATGTCGCTGCAATCTCTTGGCGAACAATCAGCAAAAGCTGATTTTCACTGTTTGCCCAAACAGGAGTCAACTGAGAAAATTCTTCATTCTATTTTAAAAGCTCCTGTTTTGGAATTAAAGCCTTACCTGATAATCTAAAAGTGTTTTTCTAGGTGCTGCAGAGACGCTTCCCGTGATCATTAATAAGCATCTAACTCATTCGAGAGGAGAAATTGTTGCGAATTTTACGAGATCGCAAAGAAGCCATTGGATGGACCCTCGCGGATATTAAGGGGATCAGTCCAACTGTTTGTATGCATCAGATTTTGCTTGAATCAGATTCCAAACCAGTTCGTGATGCTCAAAGGAAGCTTAACCCTAACATGAAGGAAGTGGTTCTCAAAGAAATACTCAAGTTGTTGGAACTTGGCATTATATTCCCGATCTCTGACAGTAAATGGGTAAGTCCAGTTCATGTGGTTCCTAAGAAATCAGGCTTTCAAGTGGTAAAGAATGACAAGAACGAGTTAGTTCCTATGCGTCTTCAAACAGTTGGCGTATGTGTATTGATTATCGTAAGTTAAATGCTGCCACTAGAAAAGACCATTTCCCTTTACCTTTATTGATCAAATGTTAGAAAGGTTGGCTGGGAAATGTTTTTTTGTTTTCTTGATGGGTATAGTGGGTATTTCCAAATATTTGTTGCTCAAGAAGATAAGAAAAACCACATTTACATGTCCATTTGGAACTTTTGCTTACAGGCGCATGCCCTTTGGTTTATGCAATGCTCTCGGTACTTTTCAAAGATGCATGATGAGTATTTTTTTTGATATGATTGAAAATTGCATTGAGATTTTTATGATGACTTTACTTACTGTCTATGATATTTCATTCGATGATTGTCTTAATCACCTTGACAGGCTTTACAAAGATGCATTGAAAAGAACTTAGTTTTAAATTATGAGAAATGCCATTTTATGGTTCGGGAAGGCATTGTATTTGGACATGTTGTGTCAGATAAGGCATTCAAGTAGATAAGGCCAAAGTAGATTTGATTTCACAACTCCCTTATCCTACTAATGTGCGTGAAGTGCGTGGTTTTCTAGGACATGCAAGGTTTTACTGACGATTCATTCACGATTTCGCAAAACTGCACAACCTTTGACAAAACTTCTGCAACAAGATGTTTCTTTTCTCTTTTACAGCTGATTGCAAGGATGCGTTTGACAAGCTTAAAAGTCGATTGACCTCAGCTCCCATAGTTCAGCCACCTCAGTGGGATCTTCTATTTGAGTTTGATGTGTGACGCGAGTGATTACGCCGTAGGAGCTGTTCTTGGCCAAAAATCCGGAAAAGAGAGCCATGTCATATATTATGCATCCAAGACTTTGAACAGTGCTCAGTGCAATTACACCACCACTGAGAAAGAACTTTTAGCAATTATTTTTGCTTTTTGAAAAATTTCGATCATATTTGCTAGGTTCTAGATTGTTGTTTACACTGACCATGCTGCTCTTAAGTATCTCTTTTTCTAAGAAAGAATCTAAGCCGCGTCTTATCCGTTGGATACTAATTTTGCAGGAATTTGACTGGGAGATCAAGGACAAGAAGGGTGCTGAAAACCATGTGGCTGATCATTAAGTCAAGTGATTTCAGAGGACGACCGTTTGCCCATACGGGAAACCTTTCCTGATGAAGAATTGTCGCCATAACAGGTAACACTGGTAAGGACCTGGTTTGCGGACCTGGTTAACTACCTAGTCAGCAAGGATATTCCTCCTGGTCTAACTCATGCTCAAAAATTAAAACTCAGAGTGATGCAAAATATACTTATGGGATGAACCGTTTTTGTGGAATATTGGAAATGACCAAATCATCCGTAGATGCATCCCTGAAAATGAAGTAAATGATTTTTGCAACATTGTCATTCATTTGCATGTGGTGGTCATTTTGGGCCAAAACGTACAGCTAGGAAAGTTCTTGATAGTGGATTTTAGTGGCAATCTATTTTTCGTGATGCATATCTTTTTTGCAAGAGCTGTCCCCGTTGTCAACAGTTAGGAAACATTACTCAACGTGATGAAATGCCTCAATTTCCAATCATTGTTTGTGAAATATTTGATATTTAGGGCATGGATTTCATGGGTCCTTTTCCTAGTTCTTGTTCAAATGTTTACATTCTGTTAGCTGTTGATTATGTTTCCAAATGGGTGGAAGCAAAAGCCACCCGTACTAATGATTCAAAAGTGGTTGCAGGATTTTTAAAGTCTACTATTTTTAGCCGTTATGGCATTCCTCGGGCGATAATTAGTGATAATGGAACCCATTTATGCAATCGCACCATTGAAGCTCTCATGAACAAGTACGGAGTGCATCATCGCCTCACCACTCCTTATCACCCCCAATCCAATGGACAGGCCGAGGTCTCCAATCGAGAAATTAAACGAATTCAGGAAAAGACAGTGAATCCTTCAAGGAAGGATTGGAGTCTTCGTCTCGATGATGCTTTGTGGGCTTATAGGACCGCTTTCAAGACCCCAATTGGAATGTCCCCATATCGCCTTATTTTTGGAAAACTCTGTCGTCTTCCGGTACAAATTGAACACAAGGCATATTGGGCAATAAAACAGTTCAATATGGATGAAACTAAGTGTGGGGAAGAAAGGCAACTTCAGCTGAAGGAGTTGGAAGAAATTCGATTAGAATCTTACGATCATGCTATGAGGTACAAAGATCGCACCAAACTTCACCATGATCGTCTTCTGAGGAAGAAAAAATTCTGTGTTGGACATAAAGTCCTGTTGCTCCAGTCCAAGCTCAGACTTATGGGCGGCAAATTGAAATCCAAGCGGATTGGACCATTTGAGGTAGTCTCCGTTTGCCCAAACGGCACTGTGGAAATAAAGGGACTTGAGAGTGGAAAAGTGTTTAAAGTAAACGGCAAGAGACTCAAGCCCTTTTATGAATCTGCCCCAGTGGAAGTGGTGGAAGAAGTGCAGCTTTTTCCCCTCAATTTCTGAATTGAGAGGCATCGTCTAGTCTACGACGTTAAAAACTGACGCTTGTTGGAGGCAACCCATTTTTATACTTGTTTTGCGTATTTTATTTTTCTTTTCAGTTCTGTTTTAATTTCTTATTGTTTTCATTTTTTTTACACTTACTTAGTTGTCTTCTTTGTCTAGATTTGTGGGCCATCGTGACTAAAACCAGGGAGAAATTAGTTGCAGACATGGATTGAGTGGTCCCTGTTTTTAAGGAATGGAGATATGTAGTTAGCCATGGGAATTGGGCCAGCACATATATTCCTTTGATTTATTACACAGGCCCACTAGTTTATTTTGTCCACTAATAGTCAAGGTCGCCCCAAATCCATTATTCCCTTTTGTCTTGTCTCCTAAACCCTAGCCGTCATTCCCTCTGTTGCTACCAACATTCACGCGCCGCCACCACATTTCTTTTGGGCCATATTTCACCACAACCAACTTCCGCTATGGTGAATATCAAGTTTGCTACTCACCCGCCGGAACCCATTCCATCTCCCGATGACTCCTCACCGCCTGAGTCCAACCCGGCAGCCGCGGCTCTTCCTATTCCACCGCCGGCGAAACGCCGCAAACAAGCGGCAATCAAGCATGCCATGCCGCATGTCAGCACTTCCAGTTCCGGCAGTCCTACCGCCACCACTAATTCAGATTCCGACTCGCCGACGACCATTTCTCTCTCTGACACTGAGAAAGAACCAATCCATGTGCCGTTTACGCCGACTGGCAGGCGTCAGTCTCGCAGACTCGCTGCTCAGAGTTCCACTCGTTCGGTCCCACCAGGCAACTCTACTTCTTCGCCAAAGCGAGCCACAATTTCTGATAAGGATAAGCGTCCCTCGTCCTCTTCTACTCCATTAACTGAGAATATTGGTGGTGCGTTGTATCCCTTGTTTAAGCCCTTCACGAAACAGGATGACATTCGGAGGTACGCAGTTGTACAAGCTCAATCTGTGGTTAACTATAAATTTTTTGATTGGCAAAGTTTATCTGTTTTGACTGTGGAACCACAGCTTCGTGAATATTTTGCCAATGTGGGGTGGTCTTATTTATTAAGTATTCCTGAATATAAAATGCCGGCGAGATTTTTGCGAGAATTTTATGCTTCATTCTCATCCACGATTACTGAATCTCCTGGTTCTCTATACACCCCTGTTATGAAATTTCGTTTATTGAATGCGCCCTACCGCTTTTCTTTGCATGATTTGGCCACCAAGTTGGGTTTAATAGAGCTTGATGACAAGGGTGCGATACCTGCTACTTACTTTCGTGCTATCACTGGAATCCCTAAGAAAATTCATTTACTTAAATTCTGGACTGAAATTGCACCCACTGATACCCAACCTTACTCTTCCTCCCGTTCCAAAGATCATTTCATCACTGATCGTGCTTTGTTATTGGCCCATCGCTTCATTGCTTACACTTTGTTTTGGTCGCATTGATCAAGTCACAGTTGTATCTTCCAATGAGTTAATTATTTTGTAGGCGATGAAAACTGGCGTGAAGTTAAATTTGTCATATTGGTTTACTTATGTGTGGCACCGAGCTTCTAGGAATGATAAGAGAAATTTGGTGTTGGGGCATATTGTTGCAATCCTGCTATTCAAAGACCCCAATTATTTAACTTTTTCTCAAAATTGGCCTAATGATTGTCTTCCTGCTCCCATTGATGTTCCTTATTTAAGGACTGCTGGTTTGTTAATCGAGAATGATGGTCACGTCTGTTTTACTGAGCTGGGGGTTCCACCCTCGAGCAATTTAAAGTCCACAGGTCTTGAGGCTTTACGCGAGGATGTGAAGGATCTTCATCTGTTGGTTTCTAATATGGCTGCCGGTTATGCGGATAGCAATGAAAAAGTTCATATTTTAATGGCTGCCGTCGAAGAAATTCGCATTGACCAAGCTGAAATTCGCGCAACTCAGGCTCAAATCCACCAGATTTTGCAACTCGCGCAAGATCGTTTGCCCACACCACCAAGTGCCCCCAACTGATTCAGGCTGTTTCTTTTCCCTTTTTCGTTGTTTTTGTTTCTTATTTCGTTTTTCTTTATATTGTGTTGTTTTTGCCTTTCCCATGAGGACATGGAAATGTTTAAGTGTGGGGAGGGTTTGATGTGTTTAGTTGTTTTATTTTTCTTAAATTAAAAAAAAAACAAAAAGAAAAAAAAATTCAGAAAATTTTGAAAAAACAAAAAAACAGTTTGCATTTTTAGTGTGTTTTAGGATTTGTTAGTTTTGTTTAACTTATTTTCACTTTATAAGCATTGTTTAGCCAAACTGTTTTTGAGAATAAAAGTTTAGTTATGGATTAATTCATAGTAATGGGTTGTGATAGTTGAGTATGATTCAAAGTATGATGACTATTGATTCTGAGTATTTTTGCCCACCTTAAAGTGAGGATTTTGAGCCAAGCATTAAATGACCACTTTGTTCATGCTTATATGAATTATTCTTTGAATTGAGTGCAAATCGCGCATACTTGATTTCTTAAACTTGCTTTGTTGTGCATGGATGTCATTTGTTGTAATTGAATTTGAAAATGATAAAGGCACTTAGGATTTCGTCCTTTTTGACTTTAATTTTCTTATCTACCTTTACATCTACCCTTAGTCAACCCATTTGAGCCTTTAACCCCTTTCTTTGTTGTCACACCATTAAAATTTTCACCTAAAACTCTTTTTGCTTTCTTTGTGCCCACTGGGGTGTAAGTAACTCAAGTATAATTTGTCTCCCCTTGGTTGAAAAGAAAGAAACAGCATGAATAAGTCTCTATCATGGAAGTATTTCAGTATGCTCTTCTGAACTGAAATTTTGAAATTCATTGTTTGCCCGAACAGCACCTGGACAGAATGAAGAAAAAAAAATTTGAAGAGTTTATCTGTGTTGTTTTCCTAAACAGTGGCAAGGAAGAGGAAGAACAGCAGCAAAAATAATAGAAAAAAATTTGTGATCTGCTGATGGAAACAAAAAAAGAAAAAGAAAAATGATGTGAAAAAGCAGAAAGGAAGGAAAAGTATATGTTGTACTAAAGTTACTTTGAGAATTTATTGATTTTGAGACTTGGTGCAATGCAAGTGTGGGGATGTACTTGAGTGTGTTGCTTACACCTTTGTTTTTTTTTTTTAAGCCTTTTAACTATCTTAAACCATACCTTGATAAAACCCTAGCCCCATTACAGCCCTTGTAAAGACCTTTGGATTCAGGTTCGGTTTTAATGTTTTGAGTGTCTGGTGACAAAATTGCAAGTTTGCTGAAGTTTTCCATGTGCGATTTTATTGAGTGGTTGAACCCAGTTTTGAATATCTTGTGAGTGCTTGGGGAGATTTTAGAGAGTTACTCAGAATTTTATAGTTTGACTTGGAGGACTTGACGATGCATGAGTTTGTTACTTGAATTAAACCTAACTGTTTTGAAGGATATTTGTTTTGGCTAGATTGACGTTTATTTAGTGAGAATGTTTATTTGTTTGTTTAGTTTGTTTTCAATTTTTGTTTGAATGCTTAGGGACAAGCATTGTTCAAGTGTGGGGATCTTGATAAGCACATAATTGTTCAGTTTATTATCTTGGTTTAATTGTGCTTTGTGTGGTGAAACATCTGCTTAATGGTATTAATATGTGCAGATTTGGGGATTTGTAGAAGATGGAAGATCCGTGAGAAAGAGTAAAGAAATTGGAATATTTTGGAAGGTTTAAAGGAAGAAGATATCAGCTATAAGGGATTCTGGAAATTACCAAATCAGTGGAGAAAATAGATTAGGAAATTACTTTCTATTGCCGCATGTGGTTTTTGTGTTTTTGGAAACAAAGAGATTTATTTGTTTTGTGTTGTTTTAGGAATCTTATTCTTTTCTCCTATATAAGGAGAAGATAGTTTTAGGGTTTAAAACATCTTTTTTCGCACTTTATTTTGCAGTTTTTAAGTTTGGAGTGTTTGAATAGCAGCTGGGTTGTTGAACTTGTGGCAGCCCAGATTTTCCAGCAATCAGACCCTGTCGTTTGCCCAAACGGCAGGCAACCTGGTTTGCAATTTTAGTTTAATTTAATTTCTGTTTGCAATTATAATTCTTGTTTTGTTTTTAGTTATGAAGTGTGAGTAGTTCTTTATCTAGCCTTGGTAATGAAGCACTAATCCCGCATAAATTGTGAGACCAAAGTGTTCTTCATAAACTTTCTCTTAATTAATTCCAAGAGTTTTCTAAGCCTAAAGTTAATTATCTAATTTAATTAAAGATTGGCCACCTTTAATCTAATTAGGTAGAGCCAATTAATCCCTTGTCAAGTCACTGGATTTGATAAGTAAGATTAATTAGTGGCGAAGCTACTGTCTCGGTAGACGGAAATAATTGGTTAACGAATTATTGCATGCTGATCATAATATAATTTGTTAGAATTAGGTTCTTCACTTCTTAATGTTTTCATAATATTAAATCTGGTGTTCGGCTTATTCCGGCCGGTTGTATTATGAGTAGAGAATTAATTGATTAAGCCGTTACTTGTCAATTAACGAACAACTAAGGAAGAATTGGGATGTGTCAGAGCTGATTCTCGGCATCCTATAACTAATTGATTTTAATAGAGATTGTTATCTTTGAGTCAATGAACAATTAAAAAAGTGATTAGTGTGGATTTACTAAGGCTGGATCTTTTCCTTTTAATTGATTAATTTCTGAATTTTGTTATTTACTTATTTCGTAATTTAATTTCTTACTTTAATTTTTTTAAATCACCAATTGAATTATTGTTACTCTTTGCAAATTGGTTTATTAAGAAAATATTGTGTTCCTCGTGGGAACGATCTTCACTACCCTATACTAATTTATTGGTATTAGGAGAGTAATTATTTTGGTAGAAAAACGACCTATCAAATTCATTTGGACCTCATTCAATAGCCTGCTAGCATAATAGATAGTGTGAAACACTTTGTCTCTTCTCTGGCCTAAGACAGCTTCTAACACATAATCACTGGCATTGCACATAATTTCAAAGGGTTCACCCCAATGGGGAGTGACTATCACGGGGGCTTCCACCAATTTCGTTTTCAAAGTTTCAAATGCCTCAATACATGTTGTTCCAAACGCAAACTTAACATCTTTTTCTAAGAGACTGCACAAGGGTCTGGCTATCTTTGAAAAATCCTTAATAAATCTTCTATAAAACCCAGCATGTCCAAAAAAGCTTCTGATACCCTTAACATTGGTAGGAGGAGGAAGTTTTGCAATGACATCTACCTTAGCTCGATCTACCTCCATCCCAGCATGAGAAATTTTATGGCCTAACATAATTCCTTCTTGAACCATGAATTGACATTTTTCCCAGTTCAACACAAGGTTCGTTTCTTCACACCTCTTCAAAACCTTTGCCAAGTTCTCCAAACAACCATCAAATGTCATACCAAAGACAGAAAAATCATCCATGAATATTTCAATTATTGATTCCACCATGTCATGGAATATTGCCATCATGCATCTCTGAAAGGTAGCTGGTGCGTTGCAAAGACCAAATGGCATTCTTTTATAAGCAAATGTTCCAAAAGGACAAGTGAAAGTTGTCTTATCCTGGTCCTTGGGATCAATTGCAATCTGATTGTACCCAGAATATCCATCCAGAAAACAATAGAAAAGGTAGCCAGCAATTCTATCCAACAATTGTTCCAAGAATGGAAGAGTGAAATGGTCTTTTCTAGTTGCCTAATTTAGCTTCCTGTAATCCATGCAAACTCGCCAAGCATTCACCACTCTTGTTGCCAGAAGTTCATTAGCCTCATTTTTTATAACCGTCACCCCTCCCTTCTTAAGGACGCACTGGACTGGACTAACCCACTCGCTGTCTGAAATTGGAAAAATCATCCCAAAGTCAAGCAATTTGATAACCTCTTTCTTCACAACTTCCTTCATCTGAGGATTTAATCTTCTCTATCTATCCCGTACTGGCACAGCATTTTCCTCAAGCAAAATCTTGTGCATACATAAACCTGGACTTATGCCTTTTATATCAGCAATTGTCCATCCAATAGCCAACTTATGTTTCCTCAAAACTTCCAAAAGCTTCTCCTCTTGCCAACCTGCAAGCTTTGAAGATATAGCAATTGGCAATGTCTCATTTTCTCCCAAGAAAGCATATTTGAGATAAGGTGGAAGTGGTTTCAATTCAAGCTTTGGTGCCGCCACAATGGAAGGTAAAAGCTTTTCATTCCTGCACAAATTCTCACTAGTCCTCACCTCAATGGGAGTAAAATTTTCATTAGCCAAAACAGTAGGTTCATGATCATGTTCCCCTACAGTTTCATGCATTTTAACTTCCACAACATCATTTTGCAATTCACAAATTGACTCTTCCAAATAACAACAATCAATGAAATCTTCAATTTCAGAAAGAATTTTCTTATCCTCATCATCTAAATCAAGTTCATCAAAAACATCCTCATAAACACTTAACTCATCAACAATAGAAAAATCATGCATGTTGTTCACATTATTCAGAGAAGAACATGTTATAGCTTTGATAGCAAAACAAGACTCCATATTAAGAGGTTGCTTCATAGCATAGTTTATATCAAAAACCACTTCCTCATTGTTAATCCTAAACGTGTCTGTCTTGTTTTTCACACCAATCAAAGCATCACCAGTGGCTAGAAAAGGTCTACCAAAAATGAGAGGAACCTCAGGGTCCACTTCCATATCAAGTATAATAAAATCAACAGGCAAGGTAAATTTATCAATACTTACCAACACATCCTCCACCAAGCCTGTAGGAGTTACCAAGGATCTATCTGCCAACTGTAGTGTGATAAGTTGGTTTTATACCAACTTATATTTGTTAAATCACTTGGCTTTTGACTTACATTTTGTGCATTTATATGTGATTATGTGCTAAATTGTGCTTTAACTTGCAATACAAGTTAATGTGATTAATTGATGAAAAAGGCCCAAAATATTGGTAAAATATGTTAAATATATGCTTAGGGTCAATGAACAAGGTTTAAGGTTCAAACAATGAAGTTGATGTGAGAGAATTTGGAAAAAAACCTAAGAAGTGCTTTAAAGGGTGAAATTAGGGTTTTGGGCAGCATAGTAGCTGAACTTCATTTGGTCATAACTCTCTCAATTCTGATCCAATTGGGGTGTTCTTTAGTGTTTTAGAAAGGTCTTTGAGTCCTCTTTAATTCTTATGTTTTAACAAATTTCAGCTTTTGAGTGGAAGGGCAAGAAACGGGGCCACCTTTGTGTGTTGTGCAATTAGAGTTTCATGTGTTCTTGATTGCCACAGTTTGGTAGATTGTTCATATCTTGAGCTCTAGTTGTCCAATTGTGTTGATTCTTGAACCATTTGAAAGCTAAGAGGTAGACCTACATTTGTTGTGTTATCCCCGAAACCAGATTCACACTGGAAATGGATGAATTGTGCTAAAGAAGAGCCAAGAATTTGGATTGAACAAATGATGAATGAAAACTTGGATTTCACAATATGCTGTTCAACATGCCTTATTGTTTTGGTCATAACTTTGACATCGGAACTCCGATTTGGGTGATTCAAACGGCTGTGGAAAGCTGAGCTACATGGCTATAACTTTTGTGAATTAAGTTTCCCGAAATTCCCATCACATCACACTTGAACACTGGCTCAAAGTTGCTGCCCGCGAAGCACACACTTGCTGCCCACGAAATCAGCCTCGCCGCACACACGCTGCACCATCCTCGCACACTTGCTGCCCACGAAGTGCAATTCGTTGCACATCACACACACACACTTTGCACTTGATTTTTCAGGATTTCATTCATTCCTTCTTCTCACTTCACAGGATTCTCACAAAGGCAAATCATGATTCATTCTTGCAAGACTTCAAGACACTAAATTTAGTGAAATAAATATGGAATATCTTCACAATGCATGGATGAAGCTTTGAGGATTCTGAGGGACTTCATGGAGTTGGAGCAAGAACAAAGTTGAAGAAGAGCTGGAGCAAGAAGTCTTAAAAAAGCTGATGAAATCTCGCCAAAATGGCGAGACTTCGTGAAGCTGACGAGACCTCGTGAAGCTGCAGTGGAGAGCTGGCGAGACCTCGTGAGAATTGACGAAGCTTCGACAAGCCAGCTGAAGAATGGATGAAGTTTTGGCAAATACTTTGGAAAGCTAGAAGCTGGTTTGGTGCCCTTCTTCGTGTGATGATTTCTCTTCATCCTTACGTTGCATATGCCATTCAAGACTTGCTTTATCATCACATGTTCCTCTAGCATAGTTTTGGCTAGATTTCACGCTTATTGGAGGCTTGGATTGGATTTGGGGAGCATGTGAAGATCGTAGCTCAACCAGCTTCGAGTTGAAAGTTTCCAGAAATTTTGAAAAGCTGGTTGGGATGCCAACTTCAAGAGATTATTCGTGGCTATCCAGATGTTCTTTGTGCAATCCAAGACATCCAGTAGCTTCCTATGTTCATGGACATGAACTTATTTTTGGGTTCATCCTCTTCCAATCTCTGCATTGGATTTTATAGGCACATGAAGATGGAGTCTTGACCAGCTTCAAAGTGAAAAGTCCCAAAATTTGGCTGTGTTGAACTCAGTTCTAATTTCGAGAACTGAAGCGTGATCGAGAATGGCTGAAGCGTGATTCTTAAGCTGCTGGAATTCTTAGAAGCTCGCGAAACGCTGAAGGCGTGATTCAGAATACACTGAAGCGTGCTTTTGCTCTGATTTCCCAACAATTTTCAGAATTTCTTCAACTTTTGACTTTTCATTTCTACTACTTTGGGTCGATTTTTGTAAACATTTTCTCTTGAGACTACTTTTGTAATATTCCTAGATATTTCTAGTAAGCGTAAGAGTTAAGTTTCCACTCCCGACTAGAAAGAAAAAAAAAATTTGAAAGGAGGGAGGAGGGACTAAAAAAAAATGACTATTGAGATAAAAACTTTTCTGGAAAGAAAAAGTTGTTTCTTGTTCCGGAATCCCTTCTCTCACTATTTTCCTCTCTAGGGTTTTACTTTTTCGATTCCATTTTCCAGTGTCTTGTGCTAAGATTACATATCCAACTCATCGAAGGGATTCATACACTCCTCTAGCATCTAATCGGTAAAACTTTTCAATTGATGGAGAAATTTGTATGAACATGGAATTGTGTCAAATTGGGTTGAATATGAAATACTGGCTAGTGTGTGATAATCTGGGCTCTTAATGGGTGATGCTAGTTATGTGATATTGTGTGGTGCAATTGAAATGATGAAAGAAGTAATTCAACTCCTTTGCTCAGATCTACTAATTTGTTAATTTCATAATTAGAACTGGAAGTTGACTGAGTTCTCCAACCTGTACATGAATGAACATAAATACAGCTAGGCCCACCAAGGAAGCTTATTTGTGAACTCTTAGATGAAGGTTGTATGGAGAGGTTTTCTTGCCTGGTGATGATTTATAAGCTAGACAGGCCTCACCAGGAATTCTAAGGATTAAAGCTTGAGTAATCTGGGTAGGGAATTGAGAAGATGATGGTTCTATCACCACCCTTAGGCCCGACCATAGATAGGTTTGTGAGTGGAGGCTAGGGTTACAGTGTGGTGACCATGCTAACTGTGACTTAGGTCTCCTGTGGATTCTTCCCTCCTTTTGCTTAATTGTAGTTTAATTTGCACCACACTAGTCATGTAACACTTGAATGCATTCACCCAGAGGAGTCTAGGTTATCTCTTGTGAACTTTTGTGAAATTTTGTGTTTAATTTCTCGGTATTTCCTTGTGTTGTTTGCTAGTGTGTTGTTTCTTGTCTTTTGATTTGTTTTGTGTTATTGTAAGAACAAACCTAATTCGAGTTGAACTTCACTATTTTCCTGAGGAACGAACCTAACTCACTGCTTCTCATATAGTGAATTAGGATAAATTGAGCGAGTAAGACATCGCCCGGTCATAGAGTCACTGCATTGGTCGAATCCTTCCAATCTCTGCATTGGATTTTATAGGCACATGAAGATGGAGTCTTGACCAGCTTCAAAAGTTGAAAAGTCCAGAAATTTGGCTAAGTGTTGAAACTCAAGTTCTGAATTTCGAGGAAACTGATGGCGTGATCGAGAATGGCCTGAAGGCGTGATTCCTAAGCTGCTGGAATTCTTGGAAGCTCGCGAAAACGCGGAAGGCGTGATCCAGAATACACTGAAGGCGTGATTTTGCTCTGATTTCCCAACAATTTTCAGAATTTCTTCAACTTTTGACTTTTCATTTCTACTACCTTTTGGGTCGATTTTTGTAAACATTTTCTCTTGAGGACTACTTTGTAATATTCCTAGATATTTCTAGTAAGCGTAAGAGTTAAGTTTTCCACTCTCCGACTTAGAAAGAAAAAAAATTGGGAAAGGAGGGAGGAGGGACTAAAAAAAAATGACTATTGAGATAGAAAAAACTTTTCTGGAAGAAAAAAGTTGTTCTTGTTCCGGAGATCCACTTTCTCTCACTAGTTTTCTCTCTCTAGGGTTTTACTTTTTCGATTCCATTTTCCAGTGTCTTGTGCTAGAGATTACATATCCAACTCAATCGAAGGGAATTCATACACTCCTCTAGCATCTAATCGGTAAAACTTTTCAATTGATGGAGAAATTTGTATGAACATGGAATTGTGTAAAATTGGGTTGAATATGGAAATATCTGGCTAGTGTGTGATAATCTGGGCTCTTAATGGGTGAATGCTAGTTATGTGATATTGTGTGGTGCAATTGAAATGATGAAAGAAGTAATTCAACTCCTTTGCTCAGATCTACTAATTTGTTAATTTCATAAATTAGAACTGGAAGTTGACTGAGTTCTCCAACCTGTACATGAATGAACATAAATTACAGCTAGGCCCGACCATAGGAAGCTTAATTTGTGAACTCTTAGATGAAGGTTGTATGGAGAGGTTTCTTGCCTGGGTGATGATTTATAAGCTAGAATCAGGCCTCACCATGGGAGATTCTAGGGATTAAAGCTTGAGTAATCTGGGTAGGGAATTGAGAAGATGATAGGTTCTATTCACCACCCTTAGGCCCGACCATAGGATAGGTTGGTGATGGGAGGCTAGGGTTACAGTGTGGTGACCATGCTAACTGTGACTTAGGTCTCCTGGTGATTCTTCTCCTCCTTTTGCTTAAATTGTAGTTTAATTGCACCACACTAGTCATGTAACACTTGAATGCATTCACCCAGAAGGAGTCTAGGTTATCTCTTGTGAACTCTTGTGAAATTTGTGTTAATTTCTTCGGTATTTCACTTGTGTTTGTTGCTAGTGTGTTGTTTCTTGTCTTGTGATTTGTTTTTGTGTTATTGTAAGAACAAACCTTAATTCTCTTGAACTTCACTATTTCCCTGAGGAACGAAACCTAACTCACTGCTTCTACATATAGTAAATAGGATAAATTGAGGCGAGTAACGACATCGCCCGGTCAGTTTTGTGTTCTTAATTTTTGTGATTACTTGTGTTAAGTTAGTTTAGTGTTTAGGAAGTGTGTGTTTAATTTGAATGCTTTTACTCTTGAATTGTTGGCTCTTTTATCTGTATCATCTTGATTTGATTTGATTTCCAGATTGTTCACTTGATCCTTATTGTGTTGAATCTATATTGTTGTTACTGGGAAGTTTAACTTTGGAATTTCTTCCATTATTGCTTGTTCTTTTTTCTCTCTTGATATCATTTTGTTGGTCTATGCCTAGGACTTTGAGATCCACAGGAGAACCTGAGTTCCAACTAGACCTTGAATTGGAAAGAAATCTCAGACGTCAAGCAAAACAAACAATGGCAGAAGAGGAAGCTAGAGTACCTAGGTTTGGAGATCATTATGCAGTAGACTTTGGAAATGGACTTGAACAACGGGACCTTGATGTGGAAAGTTACCAAATTCCAATGCAAATTGTTTCAATGATAACACAGGGACAATTCTTCCAAGGGTTGGAAAACGAAAATCCAAATGAGCACCTAGACTGGTTCATTGGTTTATGTAACACTTTTAAGCTCCAGAGGGTAAATAGAACTGAGGTTCATCGCATATTGTTCCCGCTATCATTGCGTGGAAAGGCTAGACATTGGTTCAAATCAAGTGGGGGAGCTACCATGACCTTTGATGAGTTAAAGAAGAAGTTCCTTGCCAAATATTTTCCACCTGCAAAGCTTGAGAAGAGAAGAATGGATATTATGAACTTCCAACAGCATGATGGTGAATCCTTTAGAGAAGCATGGGAAAGGTTCAATGATCTAATAAGGCAATGTCCCATCATGATTTGGGAGAAATAAGAGAGCTCAATACTTTTTTCAAGGGTTTAACTGCTGAATCTTCATTGATGGTGAAGGCATGTGCAAATGGTGCCTTGAAGGATAAGAGTGCACCTGAAGTGAGAGCACTTTTTGATCAAATTGCTGAAGATGAATACCTTTTTCCTGAGACACGAAAAGCATGTGGTAGAAGACAGAGAGGGGTATTGGAAGTGAATGATGAAACGTCTTTGAATGCTAAGTTGGATGCCTTGACCAAACAAGTTCAAACTTTGCAGGCTACACAAGATAAGGCTCCTGTACTTTCATGTGGACTATGCAAAGGGGATCACTATACTGATGAGTGTGCCATCACAACTGAGTCTCTTCAGTATGTGAGCAATTACAACAACAAACCCCAATATGGTGGCAACTACTCTGGAGGCAATTACTCTGGAAATAGACCATACAATGGTGGGCAAGGAAATTGGGGAAATCAAGGGAACCAAGGTGGACAATATTATCAAGGGAATGAACAAAGGAGAACAACCAATGCACCACCTGGATTTGAACAACAAGCTGGGACTTCAGAGCAAAGGAAGCCAAATGTTGAGGACATGTTCCAAAAGTTGTTAGACAAGATGGACAAGAATGATCAACGCTTTGGGGGCCTTGAATCAACTGTTAAACATCATGAGGCTACATTGAAGAACATTGAAACACAACTTGGACAGTTAGCAAATGCTGTGCATCAAAGGCAGAAAGGATCATTGCCAAGTGACACAATTCCTAACCCAAAAGGAAAAGAAAGGGAGGCATGTAATGCAATTACTTTGAGGAGTGGAAGAGAGGTATTGGGGAAACCACAGGAAGAGATTAGTGTTGAAAAAGAAGAAGATCTTGAGAGTGGAGATGAGGAAAATGTTACAAAGCTTAAGAAAGATGTTCAACAAGATGTTCCCACCACTGAAAAGAAGGAGAATCCAAGGAGAGTGGGATTTGAGATTACTAAAAATTCTAATCCCTTCAACTTCCCTGAATATGCACCAAAGCCTCCATTCCCAGAGAGGAAGAAGCCACCACCAAAGAGAGGACCTCAATTCAATAGATTCTTGGATGTTATCAAGCAAGTGAATGTGAATCTCCCACTAGTGGATTTGGTGACAGCAGTGCCTAAATATGCAAAATATTTGAAAGACCTCATTTCCAACAAGGAGCAAATCTTGAGGTGTGAAGTTCCCATGATGCTTTCTGAACAAAGTCAAGCTTGGATGGTGCACAACTTACCTCCAAAGCTCAAAGATCCAGGAAGTTGCACCATCCCTTGCATGATTGGAAATAGGCAATTCAAAAAGGCCCTTTGTGATCTTGGAGCAGGGATCAATCTAATGCCACTCTCCATTGCACTTAATGTTGGACTCGGTGGAAGAATCCGCCCAGTAGCTGTCACACTCCAACTTGCAGATAGGTCTTTGGTGACTCCCACAGGTTTGGTGGAAGATGTCTTGGTAAGAATTGATAGATTTACATTGCCTGTTGATTTCATAATACTTGACATGGAGGAGGACCCCGAAGTTCCTTTGATTTTTGGTAGGCCTTTTCTAGCTACTGGTGATGCTTTGATAGGTGTTAGAAACAAAACCATTACTTTTCGCATTAATGATGAACAAGTAGTCTTTGATGTCAACTATGCTATGAAACATCCTTCAGATGTAGAGACTTGCTTTTTGATAAGAACTGTTGCATGTTCAATGCATATGCTTGATGATGAAAGTGCTCATGAATATTTTTGTAATGATGAATTGAGTACCTTTGATGAGGCTTGCCAAATTGTGGAATTTGATAAAGAAGATTGCATAATTCTTGATGAACTTGAAGATCTTGTGGAATGTTGTGTTCTTGATGAGTCTATATGTGAAATGCAATTTGAAGTGCATGACGTTCAAATGCAAACATGTGTGGTAGGAGATAAGTTACAGGATTCTTGTGAAATGAAATTGGAAGATGAAAAATGCTTTACTTCTACTAATACAATGTGTACTCCCATTGAGGTGAGGAGTAATGAGCCTTTATGCAGGAATGAGAAACTCTTTCCATCCATTGAAGTGCCTCCCAAACTTGAACTCAAACCACTTCCTCCTTATTTGAAATATGCCTATCTTGGAGAAAATGAAACTTTGCCTGTGGTAATATCTTCTTCATTGGAAGCTTGGCAAGAAGATAAACTCATGGTTGTTTTAAGGCAATACAAAAAGGCTTTGGGTTGGACAATTGCAGACATCAAGGGGATTAGTCCTACTATATGCATGCACAAGATTCTCTTGGAGGAAAATTCAACACCTGTGAGGGATAGGCAAAGAAGGTTGAATCCCCAGATGATGGAGGTAGTCAAAAATGAGGTGATAAAATTGTTGGACTTTGGCATGATCTTCCCGATTTCTGATAGTGAATGGGTTAGTCCAGTTCAATGCGTGCCAAAGAAGGAGGTGTGACAGTGGTCAAGAATGAGGCTAATGAACTTGTTGCAACCAGGGTGGTAAATGCTTGGAGGGTTTGCATGGATTATAGAAAACTCAACAAGGCAACTCGAAAAGACCACTTCCCTTTGCCCTTCTTGGAACAACTCTTAGACCGAATTGCAGGGTATTTGTTCTATTGCTTCTTGGACGGGTATTCTGGCTACAACCAAATAGCCATTGATCCTAAGGACCAGGACAAGACGACCTTCACATGCCCTTTTGGGACTTTTGCCTACAAGCGTATGCCATTTGGATTGTGTAACGCACCAGCAACATTTCAAAGGTGCATGATGGCCATTTTTCAGGATATGGTGGAAGATGTGATTGAAATATTCATGGATGATTTCTCAGTCTTTGGCATGACGTTTGAGAATGCTTGGAGAATTTGGCCAAAGTCTTACAAAGATGTGAAGAGACTAACCTTGTGCTTAATTGGGAGAAGTGTCAATTCATGGTACAAGAAGGAATTGTTCTTGGCCATAAGATTTCAAGCAAGGGACTTGAGGTGGACAAAGCTAAGATTGAGGTGATTGCCAAACTTCCTCCCCCAACTAATGTCAAGGGCATAAGGAGCTTTCTTGGACATGCTGGGTTTTATAGAAGATTCATAAAAGACTTCTCCAAGATAGCTAGACCATTATGTAGCTTGTTAGAAAAGGATGCCAAGTTCAATTTTGACACAAAATGTTTGGAGGCCTATGAAGCATTGAAGGAAAAGTTGATAAAGGCTCCTGTAATAGTCACTCCAATTTGGGGAGAACCATTTGAAGTCATGTGCGACTCTAGTGACTATGCTCTTGGGGCAGTTCTTGGCCAAAGAAGAAACAAGATCTTTCACACAATTCATTATGCAAGCAAACTTTTGAATGGAGCACAACTCAACTACACTACCACGGAGAAAGAAATGTTGGCAGTGGTTTTCTCATTTGACAAATTTCGATCTTACCTTTTGGGTTCTAAGGTCATAGTGCATACGGATCATGCTGCCTTGAAGTACCTATTGGCCAAGAAAGAAGCAAAACCTAGATTGATAAGGTGGGTACTACTTCTTCAAGAATTTGATATGGAGATCAAGGATAGGAAGGGATGTGAGAATGTTGTGGCGGATCACCTTTCTAGATTGGAATCAGAGGCTCAAGATGACTCAAGGATTTTGATCAAAGAGAATTTCCCTGATGAACAAATTTTCACAGTTGAAGGAAAGGTCTTGCCTTGGTATTCTGAGATTGCAAACTTTGTGGTGGCAGGCCAAGTTCCTAAGTATTTCTCCCATGAACAAAAGAAGAGATTGAGAAATGATGCAAAACACTACTTTTGGGAGGGCAATGCCCTGTACAAGTCTTGTAGTGATCAAATTATTCGAAAATGTGTCAAGGAAGATGAAAAGGAGGACATTTTGAAGGCATGCCATGAAGGACCTTGTGGAGGCCATTTTGGTTCAGCTAGGACAGGTTTTAAAATTCTTCAATCAGGTTTCTATTGGCCTCATATTTTCACTGATGCAATGCAGCTATGGGTTGGGCAGTGTGACAAATGCCAAAGATCTGGGAATATATCCTCAAGGAATGAAATGCCACTAAACAATATTTTGGAGGTGGAGTTGTTTGATGTTTGGGGAGTAGATTTTATGGGCCCCTTTCCTAAATCAGGAGGCAAGGAGTACATTCTAGTAGCTGTGGATTATGTGTCAAAGTGGATTGAAGCTCAAGCTCTTGCCAATAATGATGCAAGGAGTGTTACAGCTTTCTTGAAGTCACACATTTTCACAAGGTTTGGGACTCCAAGAGCAATCATATCAGATGGTGGTTCACATTTTTGCAACAAGCTTTTTGAAGCTCTTCTAGCTAAATATGGGGTGACACACAAGGTTTCTACTCCTTACCATCCACAAACCAGTGGACAAGCAGAAATCTCAAACAGAGAAATCAAGAGGGTTTTGGAGAAAGTGGTAAACCCTAGTAGAAAGGATTGGTCAACAAAGCTAGATGATGCATTGTGGGCTTATAGAACAGCTTATAAAACTCCCATTGGAGCTTCCCCATTTCGCCTTGTTTTTGGAAAAGAATGTCATTTGCCTGTGGAGCTTGAGCATAGAGCATTTTGGGCGATTAAGAGGCTCAATTTGGATTTGAATGGAGCTCAGTCACAAAGAATGATGGATTTGAATGAGTTAGATGAGTTTAGATTCAATTCATATATCAGTGCCAAAATGTACAAGGAAAAGACCAAGAGGCTCCATGATGCAAATATACTAGCTAAGAGTTTCGCTCCTGGACAACAAGTTTTGCTATACAATTCAAGGTTGAGGTTATTTCCTGGCAAGCTTAAATCTAGATGGACTGGACCATTTACAGTTGTTAATGTTAAGCCATATGGAGTGGTGGAAATTCAAGATGAAAAGAAGGGTAATTCTTGGAAGGTGAATGGCCATAGGTTGAAACCATATTTGCTTCCAGAAGATAAAGACTCACTTCATTGTATGATTGCCCCGGGAGAGCTATATCTCGATGATCCTATCATTCCCAACTGAAACAACAATTGGTCGGGCTGATGACATTAAACCAAGCGCTCCTAGGAGGCAACCTAGGCTTTACTTCTTTCCTTTTCCTTTTTATTTTGTTAGATTTCGTTTTAGTCATTTCTTAGTTCTTTCATTTTTTTGGTGTGTTTTGTCTTACATTTTTCATGCAACACATGGTGATTCTGGGCATATTCACGTGAACACAACACTTGCACATTTCAATTCTTGGAGAGAAGTTGGATCATTATATCATATGTTGAGAAATTTGAATCATGTATTGACTGCTAAGTTGGAAATTTTTGTTTTTCAACACTTAAGGATGCATGATTAATTGATTATGTGTTTGGTACATGTTGTAGACAATGAAGAGAAACCGTGGACAAGCTTGGAAATGATGTGGAAAATGCATACCTTGTGGTTAAAGGTTTGTCTTCAAGAAGGTAAGTCATGATTCACTCACACACTAAGGCATTGAGAAATTGAATTCATGTTGTTACAAACACTAGGAGAAGTGCAATGTCTTGAAGACACTAAAAGAAAAGCAAGATGAAATTCACCTCTTGGAGCACACATTTCGGTTGGTGAACCTTTTAAGTAGAGGAGATGAAGTCAATGTCATGCCATGTATGCATTTTGAGCCTTTAAGGAGAGTAAGAAGGTGAAAATAAAGAGAGGAATGCTTGCATTCATGCTAAAAGCTGAAAATTGCTAAAAATGGAAAGAAGTAGTTGGAAGCTTGTACTAGAGTAGTTGGAAGCTTTTGAATGAAAGAATTAAGGGTGTAACTTTAAGTCCTTAAATTCACCAACTCTATACCATTGCTTCCAAGCTTCATTTTCTTTAAACCAAGCAAGAACAAACTACTTAGCTTCACTTTCTTTAGTGAATCGGCAGCCCCCTCCCTTGGTGTTTCATCACAACTTAGCTTTGCTTTTGGTATCTTTGGCACTCAAGCTCTTAAGGTATGTGAAGTTTCTCTCCTCTTATTTACTCTTATGCTATGCATTGTGCAAGGTTTTGTTGAGTTCTAAATGTGATACAATGTGAATAATTGCTGAATCTTTGAAGTTCAAATCCTACACGTGAAAATAAGGAAATTGTTGAGAGAAAAGAAAATCGATTCCAAGAAGAAGCTAAAAACCGAAACCCTCAATTCCAGCTTGGACACATTTAGGGAAAATGGTTGTAACTTGGTCAATCCTTCACCAAATAAGGTCATTCCAGTGCCATTTTGTAGCTAAAAGGATAGTGCATCTTTTTGGATGGGAGATCTTGTCAGTTTTTGAGTAACATGTAGTTGTATCTCAAAGTTTGAGCAGTTTGAGCATTCATGTTGTAGTCTGAAAATTCTGGAATGAACTTGCTTGGGCAGTCTCGGTTTTTTCGATGTATCTTGCTCATCCGATGTCCAAATGGAGTGATTTTGGTCCTCAAATGTAGATAAGAGTATGCTTAACAAAGTTGTAATAGGAATTCGTAGCTAATTCAATCTGATTTGGTTTGATATTTGTCCATCTTCATGCGGCTGAATGTTGAGGCTGAATGCGCAATCTGCCAGTTTTACCTTGGGTCAGTGTTTTGGCTATAACTTGGTCAATTTTTGTCGAAATTGCATGATTCCAGTGGGAGATTTTAGCTAAGAGTATGAGCTACAAAGTTTATGTTTGCCCCTCTTCCTAATTTTGACCAGAATATGGACTTAATGTGAGGGGAAGTTGATAGAAAATTCTGGAATTTGCATAAGTGAACACAATCTTATTGTTTTGTTGTAAAGTCCTAGTAACCTAAGGTGAGTGAATCACTTGTGTGAACCATAAATGCCTTGATTATCATGCTTATGATAGAAATGTTGATGGAAAATGTGCTAAGATTTGCTTGAAGAATGCTTGTGCCATGAATTGGGAATATGATGAAAGTTGTAGTCTAAACAGTTGTGATTTTTTCCAGCTTGGTCATGTCTCGGTGTTGTGGCTGTAACTGGCTTGTTTGATTGACCAAATCATATGATTCCAATTCTATAATTTAGCTAGGATTCTCCTCTTCAACATTGCTAATTTGAGTTTCACTCAGTTCTCCATGAATTACATGCTATATTTTTGGTTTTGATATGTTGAAAAGCTGAAATGTTTCTTTATACTTGAAACCGATTCTCTTGTGCTTGAAATGAGGGAATTGAGTTGTCATTTTGATAATGCTACTTATGCTTCATGGTTTTGGACTAAAGCTTTGCTTTGTTTGATAGAAATGGCACCAAAGAAAGATTCCACTTCCAAGAAGGTAGCAACAACTTCAAAGGGGGATGGTTCCAAGAGCAAGGGGAAAGCCAAAGGAAAGGCACAAGTACACTCGGATGACTCTGATCCTGATTATAATTTTGAGGATGATTTACCACTCTTTGAGGGGCCTTTTGAGTATACTATGGCAAGAACCTGCCCCAAGAGAAAGAAGGGATCTTTGGAACCATCCATATTTGTTGATGATAATGCACAACTACGATGGGAGACAAGCATGGCTTTTAAGTTGTTGCATATTGAGAGAGGATTCGCGGTGGACCAAGGACCATTCCAGCCAATAATGGAATTCCATCATTTCCATCCAAGCCTTACTAGAGCACCAGCTTTTTGCAATGCAAGCCTAGCAAGGGAATTTTATGCAAATGCCGAGTCAAAGAAAAAGGAGGATGGAGATTTTTACTATGTGAGAGGGAAACAGGTTGAAATCACCAGTGAAATCATCAATACTCATCTTGGCACTCCTAGCTACCCAAAGGATCCTTTGCAATATCCCAATAATGGAGATCTAGATGAAGATTTGATAAAGGAATTGGCTCTGCCTGGTACGGAATGGGTACTAACAAGAGGGGAGGATCATGTGCATATTCGAAGTGAATCATTGAAGAGTTATGTGAAGATATGGCAAAAGTTTGTTGTATCTCGATTGATGCCTAGCACACAGACTACTGAAGTGACAAGGAAGAGGTTGTACTTGCTCTCAGCAATCCTAGGAAGACGGTCCATTGACGTTGGGAGGATTATCCTGTCCAGCATTAAGTCTGCTATGAGTGCGAAAAGTGTTGCCTTGTACTTTCCAGTCTTGCTTGAAGAAATCTGTGCCGCTCAAGGAGTGGATGTTGGGGCAGGTGATTGGAGACGAAATCCAGGGCCAATCACCACACCATTATATTTGAAATATGTGCATTTCGAGCAGAAATTCCTGGCAGCTCAGATGGCGAATGGTAATGCACCTCAGGACGAGAATGGACAGGAACATGAAGCTGGTGCACCTTATGATTTTCAATCCTTCCAAGGCATTTTACAGACTTTGCAACAATCAATGGAACATCGCCTTACCACCATGGATGACCGCTTAGTGAGAGTGGAACATCGCGTTTCAGGCATGGATGAGCGATTGGAGAGGATGCATGAGGGATTGGACACTTTCCATCAGGGTTGGGATTCATTTTCTTCCACTATGATGGCACGGTTGGATGATATGGCAAATGTGTCCCAACAACAATTTGAGGTCCTATTTCATAGACAAATGGTGACGCAGCTAGAGGTGGATAAGGGTAATAAGATGGCTGTTTACTACCATTCCGACTCAGGCCCTCCAAAGCCTGCTCCGACAGTTACACAATTAACTGGGTGCCATCCCCCGAATTTGACAAGAGATGCTGGGAGTGGAACTTTCTATGAGGTGCCACCAGGAGTTCAAACCACACCATATGGACTGCCATTGCCATCATTTGGGCATATCCCTCACTTGCCCCGCACCCCTACTTTTGTTCCACGCCCGGGTTTGATCCGGCGAAACGTATTCCAATGCTCTCCGCGGGTCACCCATCACAAGGAGCTCAATATGTGCCGCAATCTGTTGGAGTCCCATCATTTGTCACATCATCTTCTTTTGCACCCCCGGTTTTATCACCGCCCCCTGCATCTTCAGGCGATCCTACCATGTTTTCCCAGGGATTCCCTCCTATCTCATTTCAGGGAGTTCCTCCATCCTAGTCTCTCACATTGGGGACAATGTTGATTTTAAGTGTGGGGGAGTTAGCTATATCATTTTTGCTATGTGGTTGTGATTGAAGTTGTGCTTGAAGTCTGTTAACATTGAAGAAAAATGAAGTTTATGAAGATGCCACGAGTTGCTTTGTGTTGTTGTGTTGTTATGTTTGTTTGAAAGTTCAGAGTCTAGATTGTAGTTTTCTTTTTCTTGTTGTTGGAAAATCAGTAAGCTTGTGATGCTTAGTTGTGAGTTAGGAAAGGGTGAATGAAAAAAAAAAAAAATGGCATGTACTATGTCCTGGTGAAGTTTGCAACTCTCTTTGGGTACTTGTGTGCTTGTTTTGTTCAATTTGAATTAGTAAAAGTGGTTTGTATGGTGTTATGGGAAAATTTGAACAATGTGGAAATGCTTTGACTTTATCCTATTGAATGAAGAAATGAAAGTGTGAGTTGAGAGCATTGTGTGAAGGCAATGGGTAGACCATAACATGACATCAAGTGAATCCAAATTGGAATAAATGAAGAACCACCTTGAATGAAATATTTTTGTTCTGAGTTCAGTGTGACCTATTCCTAGTTCATCTTTATTACTTCTTTGATCTTGCATGTGAAAAAATATTTTTTTTTTCTTTGGCATTAAGTTTGAAGAAATTGGCATGTTTTGTTGGCTAAAGCATCATGTTAAAATAAGATAGATGTGCCATGAAAAATCACTCTTGACACAGGAGGAAAAACTGGATTTGGATGTTCTGGTTGTTTGCTCACCCCTCTGTGCTTGGAAAGTTTCTTTTCCCTGGCATACCTTTTGAAAAGAAGTGGTGAATGAGAAGGGATTTGGTGAAAAAGCCATCGGCAATTGGGAACTAAAAAGCCAAAATACCCAAGGCATGAAATGGAGATAAAAGCCATAAAACCCAGGCAAAAAGATGCACCAATGTGCAAATTCAAGAGAGAAATTGCCAATGAGCATATGGAAGAGGGAGTGTTTACTTTACAAAGTAGAAGCACCAATGTGCTCTTAGGATACCAATGATCTTGTGAGCTACAGATTTTCCTTTGGTGTAGGTACATAGAGTTGAGCAAAGCAAAAAGAACATTTGGTCTAGGAATTCCTTAGCACACTTGCACAAATGGCAGTTGGTCTTTATTCATCGTGCTTTAGTTGACAATGTGTGTTAAAATCTGAAAGCTGGGTGCCAGAAATTTTGGAATAGATTTTTGTGTGAAAAATGTTTTGGTGAACTTGGATATAGTCATGGTGAATGACTGAACAAAGTGTTTCATATACTGGGGAGGAAATGAGCTTGAATGTAAAAATACCCCTAAGAAGTGTGGTATGGTCTTGTGCATGTTTTAACTGAAAAATTGTGTTCTGCTTGAGGACAAGCAAGAGTTCAAGTGTGGGGGAGTTTGATAAGTTGGTTTTATACCAACTTATATTTGTTAAATCACTTGGCTTTTGACTTATTTGTGCATTTATGTGATTATGTGCTAAATTGTGCTTTAACTTGCAATACAAGTTAATGTGATTAATTGATGAAAAAGGCCCAAAATATTGGTAAAATATGTTAAATATATGCTTAGGGTCAATGAACAAGGTTTAAGGTTCAAACAATGAAGTTGATGTGAGAGAATTTGGAAAAAAACCTAAGAAGTGCTTTAAAGGGTGAAATTAGGGTTTTGGGCAGCATAGTAGCTGAACTTCATTTGGTCATAACTCTCTCAAGTCGGATCCAATTGGGGTGTTCTTTAGTGTTTTAGAAAGGTCTTTGAGTCCTCTTTAATTCTTATGTTTTAACAAATTTCAGCTTTTGAGTGGAAGGTCAAGAAACGGGGCCACCTTTGTGTGTTGTGCAATTAGAGTTTCATGTGTTCTTGATTGCCACAGTTTGGTAGATTGTTCATATCTTGAGTTCTAGTTGTCCAATTGTGTTGATTCTTGAACCATTTGAAAGCTACGAGGTAGACCTACATTTGTTGTGTTATCCCCGAAACCAGATTCACACTGGAAATGGATGAATTGTGCTAAAGAAGAGCCAAGAATTTGGATTGAACAAATGATGAATGAAAACTTGGATTTCACAATATGCTGTTCAACATGCCTTATTGTTTTGGTCATAACATTGCCATCTGAACTTCGATTTTGGTGATTCAAACGGCTGTGGACAGCTGAGCTACATGGCTATAACTTTTGTGAATTAAGTTTCCCGACATTCCCATCACATCACACTCGAACACTGGCTCAAAGTTGCTGCCCGCGAAGCACACACTTGCTGCCCACGAAATCAGCCTCGCCGCACACACGCTGCACGATTGCTGCACATTTGCTGCACACGAAGGCAGCCTCGCCGCACACACGCTGCACCATCCTCGCACACTTGCTGCCCACGAAGTGCAATTCGTTGCACATCACACACACACACACTTTGCACTTGATTTTTCAAGATTTCATTCATTCCTTCTTCTCACTTCACAGGATTCTCACAAAGGCAAATCATGATTCATTCTTGCAAGACTTCAAGACACTAAATTTAGTGAAAGAAATCTGGAATATCTTCACAATGCATGGATGAAGCTTTGAGGATTCTGAGGGACTTCATGGAGTTGGAGCAAGAACAAAGTTGAAGAAGAGCTGGAGCAAGAAGTCTTCAAAAAGCTGATGAGATCTCGCCAAAATGGCGAGACTTCGTGAAGCTGACAAGACCTCGTGAAGCTGCAGTGGAGAGCTGGCGAGACCTCGTGAGAATTGACGAAGCTTCGACAAGCCAGCTGAAGAATGGATGAAGTTTTGGCAAATACTTTGGAAAGCTAGAAGCTGGTTTGGTGCGCTTCTTCGTGTGATGATTTCTCTTCATCCTTACGTTGCATATGCCATTCAAGACTTGCTTTATCATCACATGTTCCTCTAGCATAGTTTTGGCCAGATTTTACGCTTATTGGAGGCTTGGATTGGATTTGGGGAGCATGTGAAGATCGTAGCTCAACCAGCTTCGAGTTGAAAGTTTCCAGAAATTTTGAAAAGCTGGTTCGGATGCCAACGTCAAGAGCTTATTCGTGGCTATCCAGATGTTCTTTGTGCAAACCAAGACATCCAGTAGCTTCCTATGTTCCTGGAGAAGAAATTATTTTTGGTTTCATCCTCTTCCAAGCTCTGTATTGGATGTTATAGGCACATAAAGATGGAGTCTTGACCAGCATCAAAACTTGAAAAGTCCAGAAATTTGGCTAAGTGTTGAAACTCAAGTTCTGAATTTCGAGAAAACTGAAGGCGTTATCGAGAATGGCCTGAAGGCGTGATTCTTAAGCTGCTGGAATTCTTGGAAGCTCGCGAAAACGCTGAAGGCGTGATCCAGAATACACCGAAGGCGTGATTTTGCTCTGATTTCCCAACAATTTTCAGAATTTCTTCAACTTTTGACTTTTCATTTCTACTACATTTTGGGTCGATTTTTGTAAACATTTTCTCTTGAGGACTACTTTGTAATATTCCTAGATATTTCTAGTAAGCGTAAGAGTTAAGTTTTCCACTCTCCGACTTAGAAAGAAAAAAAAAATTGGGAAAGGAGGGAGGAGGGACTAAAAAAAAAATGACTATTGAGATAGAAAAAACTTTTCTGGAAGAAAAAAGTTGTTCTTGTTCCGGAGATCCACTTTCTCTCACTAGTTTTCTCTCTCTAGGGTTTTACTTTTTCGATTCCATTTTCCAGTGTCTTGTGCTAGAGATTACATATCCAACTCAATCGAAGGGAATTCATACACTCCTATAGCATCTAATCGGTAAAACTTTTCAATTGATGGGAGAAATTTGTATGAACATGGAATTGTGTAAAATTGGGTTGAATATGGAAATATCTGGCTAGTGTGTGATAATCTGGGCTCTTAATGGGTGAATGCTAGTTATGTGATATTGTGTGGTGCAATTGAAATGATGAAAGAAGTAATTCAACTCCTTTGCTCAGATCTACTAATTTGTTAATTTCATAAATTAGAACTGGAAGTTGACTGAGTTCTCCAACCTGTACATGAATGAACATAAATTACAGCTAGGCCCGACCATAGGAAGCTTAATTTGTGAACTCTTAGATGAAGGTTGTATGGAGAGGTTTCTTGCCTGGGTGATGATTTATAAGCTAGAATCAGGCCTCACCATGGGAGATTCTAGGGATTAAAGCTTGAGTAATCTGGGTAGGGAATTGAGAAGATGATAGGTTCTATTCACCACCCTTAGGCCCGACCATAGGATAGGTTGGTGATGGGAGGCTAGGGTTACAGTGTGGTGACCATGCTAACTGTGACTTAGGTCTCCTGGTGATTCTTCTCCTCCTTTTGCTTAAATTGTAGTTTAATTGCACCACACTAGTCATGTAACACTTGAATGCATTCACCCAGAAGGAGTCTAGGTTATCTCTTGTGAACTTTTGTGAAATTTGTGTTAATTTCTTCGGTATTTCACTTGTGTTTGTTGCTAGTGTGTTGTTTCTTGTCTTGTGATTTGTTTTTGTGTTATTGTAAGAACAAACCTTAATTCTCTTGAACTTCACTATTTCCCTGAGGAACGAAACCTAACTCACTGCTTCTACATATAGTGAAATAGGATAAATTGAGGCGAGTAACGACATCGCCCGGTCATAGTGTCACTGCAACTGGTCGAATCCTTCCACTCAAACCCACATTTATTGCAATGGATAATGGCATCAAGTTGATTCCAGCTCCAAGGTCACAGAGGGCTTTTGCAAAATATCTGGTTCCAATCTTGCAAGGTATGGTATAGCTACCTGGATCCTTAAGCTTTAGAGGTAATTTGTGAACCATCCATGCTTGACTGCACTCTGATAGCATCATTGGAACTTCACATCTCAAGATTTGCTCCTTATTTGAAATGAGATCCTTTAAATATTTAGCATATTTGGGCATGGCTGTAACCAAATCCAACAAAGGAACATTGACATTCACTTGTTTGATCATATCCAAAAAACGATTGAATTGAGGTCCCTTTTAGGTGGAGGTTTTTTCCTCTCTGGGAATGGAGCTTTTGGAGCATAATCTGGGAAGTTATAAGGATTGGAATTTTTGGTGATTTTATTTCCCACCCTTGATGGTATTTCCTTCTTCTCAGACTTATTTTCTTCTTGCTCACCATTCTTCTCAAGTTCCACATCTATCTCAACTTCATCTTTTTGGTCCTCTTCTACATCGTCACTCTTATCTTCTACATGTTTGCTTTCAGGCAACAATTTTCCACTCCTCAAAGTAATAGCATTGCATGCTTCTCTCCCCTTGGGATTTGGTACTGTGTCACTAGGAAGGGCTCCTTTTGGCCTCTGGTGTACAGCATTCGCCAACTGACCAAGTTGCATCTCGATATTCTTCAGAGTAGCTTCGTGATGCTTCATAGTGGACTCCAAACCTCCAAATCTCTGTTCGTTCTTATCCATCTTTTCCATCAGCTTTTGAAACATATCCTCCACATTTGGCTTCTTTTGTTCTGATGTGCTAGCCTGATTATCAAAACCAGGAGGTGGTTGATTCATTGCTCTCCTTGAGTCATTACCTTGATAGTAATTACCTCTTTGGTTTTGCTGTTGATTCCAGTTGCCTTGGTTTCCACCATATTGTCTGTTGCCTCCATTATAATTGCTCCCAGAATAGTTCCCACCATATTGGGGTTTGTTACTGTAATTGTTCACATACTGAATGGATTCAGTAGTGATTGCACATTCATCCGTGTGGTGTTCCCCCTTGTATAGTCCACATGAAAGTACTGGGGCTTTTGTTTGAGTCGTCTTTAAAGTCTGCACCTGTTTGGCCAATGCTTCAAACTTAGCACTAAGTGAAGTCTTCTCATCTACATCAAGAACTCCTCTCTGTCTACTGACATGTGGCTTTCTAGTCTCTGAAAAAAGGTATTCATCCTCAGCTATCTGGTTAAAAAGTTCACGCACTTCAGTCACAGATTTGTCTTTAAGTGCTCCATTAGCACAAGCTTTAACCATTAAAGATGATTCAGGAGTTAGGCCTTTGAAGAAAGTATTTAGCTCCCTAATTTCGCCCAAGTCATGATTGGGGCATTGCCTAATCAAATAGTTGAATCTCTCCCAAGCATCTCGAAATGACTCACTGTCTTGTTGTTGGAAGTTCATAATTTCCAACCTTCTATTTTCAAGCTTAGCTGGAGGGAAGTACTTACACAAGAACCTTTTATGTAGATCATCAAATGACATTCCAGTATTTGCTCCCCCAATACTCTTGAACCAGTGTTTAGCCTTTCCACGCAGAGATAAAGGGAACAAAATTCTGTGAACCTCACCCCTGTCAACTCTTGGCAACTTAAAAGTGCTACATAACCCGAGAAACCAATCAAGGTGATTATTAGGATCCTCGTTGTCAAGACCTTGGAAGAATTGGACCTGGGTAATCATCGAGACTATTTGTGGAGGGATGTGGTAACTTTCCAAGTCGATATCCTGATTACCAAATCGATTGTCAAAATTTACTGCATAATGGTCCCCAAACCGGGGTGCTTGTACTCCTTGTGCAGCCATAGCTCTTTGCTTTGCTTGATTCCTTAGAGTTCTTTCCAATTCAAGGTCCAATTCAAATTCAGGTTTTCCACTAGATCTTACAGATCTGGGCATACACAAACAGGGATAGCAAATGATATCAAGAGAACAACCGGATCAATCTGTAAACCAAACCAATACAAGATGGTAAAAGCAACAGAATCACACAGTAAAGAAACAAGATAACTAAATCAAAGCAATAAAACATACAACTCAGAACAGAACAACAACAAATTCCAAGAATCGTGCCTAATTTCCCCGGCAACGGCGCCAAAAATTGATGTGCGAGTGTCGTTGCTCGTCAATTTATCATAATTTCACTGAATATAGTAGCAGTGAGCTAGGTTTCGTTCCGCAGGGAAATAGTCGATTCAAGAAGTTTGATATGCTCAATTATGTCACCAAAATATAACAAGATTAAAAGAACACTGATTACAGAAATTAACAAGAAGTAATCTGGTTTGACTCCACACAATTATGAATTTAAATGAACACACAAGTAAGACTCAAGGAAGTACGAGCAAATTTATCAAGAAAATAAAGCTGATAATCTAGGCTACCTCCGGGTGAATGCAAATTCTCATACATGCAGTATTACTAACATACAAGCAAAGCAGATGAGGAGAATCACAATTGGAAACAGAAATAATAGCTAGCATGGTCACTACACTACAAGTTTAGTCTCCCGACACCATCCTATCCTCTGGTCGGGCCTAAGGATGGTGAAGTGTGAATAAACTGTCTCAATTCCCCCCTCAAATTACTCAGGTATGAACACCTAGAATCTCCCACAGTGAGGCCTGATCCTAGCATGTAAATTCATCATTTGAGTTTGAGAATCTCTTATCACCTTGTTCTTAGGATGAAACAGACTCAAAGCTTTCTATGACGAGGTCTAGCCTTAAGATCTGTGCAAATTCAAACAGGTTTAAGAACTCAAGCATTCTCAGGTTCTTATTAATGATTTTTATCCAAATCTTACAAAAGAAGACTCAATTCAGCATGATGACCGCAATCGAATCTCATTTCATCAAATTCAGATCTAAAGCATTTACTCAACAAGTTTTTCCAATTTATAGCTGAGAATTTGCATTTCTTATAATAGATTGTTAGTTCTACTGCACAATTACAATTTCAACCTAGCATTCACCCTCAGTATCCTAGATTATCATACAACTAGCCACGAATCTCCATTTCAGCTTCACAATCAACAAATTGGATGATTAAGCAGTTAATAATCATTAATTGGAAGAGTTTACCAATTAAGAGTCTTAAAAGCTTCCAAATGCCGAGAGGATTGTTACTTTTCTTCTCAATTTCAAGGAGATGTATATTGATGGAAGCAAATCTTTGATCGGAATCCAAAATGAAGCAACAATCTTAGTGAGAGAAAGTAGAGAGAGAAAGTGGATCTCAAGAACACTTCCCGCTCTTCAAACTCAAAAGTTGGTTACAATATGGAAAATGAGGGTAATCAAAAGTTCTCTCCCTCAAAATGTTGACTATACCTCTATATATAGAGGTTACAAAAGAAACGTAAATGGTACGCAAACTTATAATGACTAAAATATTACATGATTACCACTACTAAAAATTCCTAAGTAATATAAATGACACAAGCTCAAAGTTAAAGATTTCCACTACTGCCTCCACGCCTTTGAGCCAAGCATTAAGCGTCTTTAACAGCTTCTGCAGCCTGCAGTTCAACAAGAATCACGCCTCCTGGTTCTGCCCAGCTTCTTTCAACACCTCGCACACATCGCGCCTTCATAAGTGTAGTAAAACACGCCTTTTGTTTCCCGGCTTCTGCACTCGCTTACTCGTCACACCTTCGTGCCATCCAGGAGCACGCCTTCTCCGCCTATGCACCTTTGCAGCAACACTTAGCCATTTTTCCAGCCATTTCCACAACAGCTTGACGAAGCTTCGCCAAAATCCACGAAGCCTCGCCATTGCTCACGAGGTCTTGCCGAAGCCTCACCATTTGCTCACGAGGTCTCGCCAACTCTTCACCAATTGCTCACGAAGTCTCGTCAAATGTTGCAAATGATGAATGAAAATAATCATGAAGTGAAAAGAAAGTGTTGTAAACAAATGTATGTAATTTGTATCAACAAACTAAAATTACAAATGAATTGTGTTCAATCATAAAGATAGATCATTGTCAATGTGAAGTGCTGTGGACAAGATTATGTGCAACAATGAGAATGCAAAATTGAGTTCAATCACCAACATCAAAATCACTTAGAATGCTCAAGTACTCAAAAATTCCAGCAAAGTTTCAGCCAAAATTCGAACATAATTCTATGCGAATTTGAGGGAACTTAAAACACCAAAGTTGTAGCCATGTTTCTCAGCTTTCCATAGCCTCTTAAATCACTAAAATCGGAGATCAAACAAAAGTGTTATGTCCAAAACAGTGAGACGTGGTGGAGCTTGTGCGAGTGTGTGCGAGTGAGCGTGCGACGAAGTGCACTTCGTCGCATGCGTGTGTGCGGCGAGGTGCACTTCGTCGTGCGCATGTGTGCGGCAACAGTGCCACGAAGTGTGCTTTGCCGTTCGCAAGTGTGCGACAAAAGTGTGTGCGTTGTGCAGCAATGGCCATGCATGTGTGCAGCAATGGTGCCCAAGTGCTTATGCATGTGTGTGCTGAAAACTTCAAGTCAATATTTGAATAGGTTGCATTGAGAATTCAAGTAAACTTAAAACACGAAATTGTAGAACTACCTCTCATCTCTTCAACAGTTAAAGAATCAACACCATTGAATGCCTGGAACTCAAGTTATTAACAATTAACCAAACTGTGGCAGAAATACTCATAAAACCATAATATGGCATTTCGTAAAGAAACTCCTATTTCATAGTCTTGCACACAGATTAAGCTAATAGTTGAAACATAAGAATTATAGTGCATACAAAGAGCTTTCCAGAACACTACAGGACTAACCATTTGGATTAGTATTGAAAGAGATACACTCAAATGAAGTTGCACAACAAATCTGCCCAAAACCCTAATTTAAGCCTATTAACATGTTTAGGTTTTTTCTTCAAACTTCCCAACCTCCAACTTAAATATTTTAAACCTATTCTTACCATTTAGCACCAAGCACATATTTACTTCATTTTGGTCAACATTTTTGGTCTTTTTCAACATTTAAGCACATCAAATTGCATAACACATTATAGCACAAATTAGCACATTTCACCACAATAATGCATGAAAATTCAAGTCAAAAGCTAAGTGAACTAATCCATTTAAGTTGGTATAAAACCAACTTATCATTCACCATCAGTACTACTACAAGGTTCATACTCTTCATCGATGCCACAAGTTTTGTTACATTCTTCCAACAAAGGCTCACAACTAACGCACTCATCCTAGTCATCCTCAACAATAGGATACTCCATATTCATATTATAATTTGCACCATAATCCACATTATCTTTAGCATCAAAAGTATTATCTTTAATAAGAGAAGTATTATCATCAAAAGGAACATATTTAGGTTGATCATAAGTGCCTTGAGTTTTTAACTCTTGATTTTCAAGTATAGAAATCAAATGTGTAGTAATTTGCTCATGCCTTTGTTTGTTCTCTTCCATCCTTTTCTCATGGGAATTCAATCTATATTCCAGTCTAGAAGACTTAATGTTCATTGGCATCTTAAGTCTTAAAGCTCTATCACCATGCCCAAAGTCATCCAAGCAAAGTGAAGGATGACTTCTCAAAAGATTCATAAGTTTATCTTCCCTTTCTTGGTTCCTTCTCTCCAACTAATCTAATTTGGCACAAATCATAGAAACTAACCTAACATGCTTAGATTCTTCAACATATGGTGAGAAAGTGTATCCTAAAGGTTTTACTATTCATATTTTTCATTTTTTGCCCCAATATCTTGGTTGGAAGCTTCCAAATTGTCTATGGTTTGGTCTTGTGTCCTCCTCCAATTCCAGTAGGACTAAATATTCATCATCCAGACATTTTCCCACAAATCTAGACATATTTAGGCAGTAAATAACACAAAAATTAAATGAAAAAAAAAACAAAAAAACATAAATGAAAACAACTACAACAACAAAAAAATAAACAAAATAAAGAAAAACTACTCAACAAACAAAGACACAAATCCTAGAACTAGTTTCTCTCCCCGACAATGACGTCATTTTGATGACGATTTTTTTGGATAGGGTAAACATAATCACAACTATATTAAACAATATTTGTATTGTCCTATCACCTCACTCGTCTAAGGTGTATCAAGCCACCGTCGAATCGTAGCAAGAGGAAGTATTGGGGTCAATCCCATAGGAAGGGGTATCGTTTAGTGATAAAATGAAGATTTGCATTTTATAGTGACAACAAAGGTAAACAAAGAAGAATAAATAGAAATAAGAAACTAAACTATGTAATCTATCAAATAACTACAAATGAAAAGAAACAAAAGACAATGCATCTTGGAATGACAAGACAAGTAATCAAGTGTACCCTTTGATGGTTGTTTTCCTAAATTTGTGTATGTTTTGTGGTTCATCTTATGGGATGGCTACTATTAGAGGCCATCAAGAGTTAATAGATTACAAAGACCTTTTACAACCTCCCAATGTTAATAATCCAAGAGGTAATAGATTACAAAGACCTACTACAGCCTCCTAACGTTATTGGTTCACCGATTGAGAACTAGGATTCTGCCCACTAAGTTTTTTTGGGTAAGAGGAACATAATATTCTGAAATCTAGCCAAATCTAGAGTATACCCGCTCTTGATCACCAATGGAGTTTGAAATTCAGTCCCATGATCTTACAAAGAATCCATGCCAAGACCTTCACTCTATTGAATTATCACCTACAATGAATTTTGTACCCTTTCAAAGAGACTACCCAATATCTCACTAGTGTTCCCTCTAACATTCAAGGTTGGTTTCTCTAGATTCAAAACCTAAGCAAAATCCCCTTGTTAGTGAGAGGTGGAGTTTTCTTAAGGCATTCCCAACCCATTTGCATGCTGCAAGGTGGACTAATTCATTAGACCAGTAAACTCATCCTTGGTTACACCCTAGTCTACATATAGCATTACTAGAGCTAAAAATACTTTTGAGACGGTGCTGAGACGGTAAAATAGGTGTCTCCAATACAGCCGTCTCAAAAACAATTGAGACGGTAATGCAGTCTCAAATACTTTTTAAGACGGGGTTGAGACAGTGTTTCAACTGTCTTAATACTATTTGAGACAACTTTGTTTTCGTCTCAAATATTGTGTCCTATTTTGTTAATATTTGGAGACACTAATTTGAGATAGCAACGTACCGTCTCAAATAGATATAAAGACGGTAATATTTTGTCTCAAATATCGTGTCCTATTTTGTTAACATTTGGAGACACTAAATTGAGATGGCAACTTACCGTCTCACAAATATATTTAAAGATAGTGATATTTTGTCTCAAATATCATGGCTTATTGAATACCCCATTTGAGACAGTTTGGTATTATCTCCAAAAATATTTTACAATTTAGTTTACATCAAATTTATGTAATTGTCATTTTAAAAACTAAGAAACATATGCTCTTTATAAACTAAAAGTAAAATCAATAACGTAAAAGATAATAATTTGTACCTTACAAGTATTCAGAATTTCACACTATTTATTTAATCATAGAAATATCTAAATATTCATTATTATTTAATGAGCAAAATATACTATTGTTTTCATGAAAACTACACAATAGAATATGTAAGAACAGTAATTGCCGCAAGTTTGCAGATGACTTCTATTTGTCTATTCATTTTCAGAATCCTGAAAAAAGAACATTAAAAACTCATATTAAATGTAAATATAATTTTTATGGATAACACACAAAGATATTTAAAATTAAATGATTATAGGACTAAACATATATAATGCAAAAATTTGAACATTTTAAAATTAAAGTATTGATAACTTAAGATGGGTTAACAAAAAACACATATTACCTCATTATCTGCAAGCCCATAAAGTGCAAATGCAGCATTGTGTTGCAGAGATCCATTTTTCGAATCAAGGTGCTTAAGTAGTGGCAATATGCCACCACTATGAGCAATGCCAGCCTGGTTATGCATATCCTGAAATATAAAAAGAAAATTTCATACCCCATGACACAAATAAAACTAAGTACAAATGACATCAGCTAACAAACTAATAAGCTAAAATGTAAAGCACTACCAAACAAAACTCAACGCCAGTTAGATACGGCCAAGGTAATGCAAAAGTAGACTCTTTGCATTGGAAAAGTTGTAATATGCCATTTGATTGAAATGACAAGTGACAATGAAAAACAGTCTCAAGAAAGAACTCATTCATCAAATCTATTAAACTTGTAACACCCTAAGCATAACAGGAATACGAAACAAGTAAATCATAAGCAACATTTATAGACACTACCTGCCGCCAACCTCCCTAGTGCAAGGGCCCGACATTTATCTTAATAAGGACTGGAGATTGGAGCATGTCAATCAATGCCTACAGCACCCCTTTGGACAATGTAACCTGCAAATGCATAAAAGATTCACAAGATAAGCACCCTAGAATTGGTAAAAAAAACAAAACTTGATTGCACTCCAGCAGCAAAACAGGGAAATGCTGTTTCATTCAACCTTACAGTCTGAATCTGTTGCAGCAAATTGCTCGAGCAATAAAGCAGCTTCTCTTTGGCTCTCTGAACAGCAAGAACTGTGGTAAAAGAAATAAAAACAAGTATAATAGTTAAAAATAGATATAATATTTCAAGGTCATCTCAAATCTGAACATTTTAGAAATGACACTGAATTTAGACAATTAATGGAAGCCTTGTAATGATCATAGGAGATAGTGCTGATTTTTTATACTAACACATGCTACTTAATTTGTTCTTTAAAACAGGCAGGAAACCAAGTTCTCAGAGGCCAGGATGATGTGCAATTTCATTAAAAAATAAGATATCCAATCTCATCTTTGTGTACATAAATGTGAGGGACTAAAAAAAACAAAATTTTTGATATATATGAAATGGTTAAGACGTGCCTTACAGATTTTGCAGTTGTATATTTCATCGTTGCCCTATTCTTGAAGGTGGATTGAATATGATCTGAAAGATATCAAAGCAACAGTAAATGCCAAGAAACAAGAAACTACTAAAGAATATTGCAACATGATCAATTTGTGCAAGGCAAAATCCAGAAAAGAAAGGGAAATAAATGAAAAAGGAAAAAAGATTGTGCACAGAACCCGAGTGTAACTGCAAATCAATGGCTATAGCAATGACACTCAATAGATTTTAATGGCAATCCAGGATCATGTTCACATTCTCCGAATAAATTGGAATGCAAGAGTGGAAGAAATTATTTGAACTTACATTGATTTTTTGCACTTTCCTCAACACAAAAAATTAATCGAAAATGTGGCATGATCAAGTTCATATATATCGAGCAGGCAGAAGAATTCTTTCTTTCTGAAGCTATATATATATCATAGAAACTGAAAAATGATGTAAAATAATTATTGGCCTATTCCATTTTCATATATATATATATATGCAAATGAAGCAATGCCTTGAGCATAAAAGTCTTATAGAGAGAACACAACCCTGAATCTCAGTTGGTGCTGAAATACTCGTCTTCCTAGTTGAATTTTATAATGGTGCCGGAATTGTTTCCTCTTTTTAAGAATTTTCATAAAACTGCGAACAGTTTTGGCTTTAGTCAAATAGAAAGTACAATGATAATCAATTAGTAATAAAGACATAGGAGATTTGTATACGGTTTTCAGCCACAAGTAATAATCTCTCTTTAATTTGGTCCCACAATCATAATTGAAATTGACTTTTTTTTGTGTGAAAATTTTCATGTAATCTGATTTTGTTAATATAATTTACCTTTCTCGGTGTCTATGAGTCCAAGCAGATATGCATCACCTTTCTTCACTATAACCAAGTTCATAATAGAGAGGTCGGGGTTAACAATACAACCACGAACAGCCTTCCTTCCGCTCTGCCCATTTCGCCTTCCATAGCCACGGAAGCATGGAGTACCTGCACAAGCAAGTCAAGTTAAATTATACTATCAAAAACAACTAAGGACAAGCATGCTTATCTGATCAACAAAAGTAAACTACCAACCTCGATGAAGTAGAAGACTAACTCTCCCAGGAGTCAAAACACCCTGCTTCATGGGGAAACCTTGCATATCACAGCCTCCCATGATCTTGAATACGTAGCCTTTGAATTCCTGCCCAATTATTATAATTGAAAAAAGTTTGGGCAACTGGAGGCACGATAAAAATGGGGTAACTGATGAAAGATACATACATTAACCGATTCATCCCCATTCACTTCCAGAGAGATCCTCTTATCCCAGACGACTGAGAATTGAAAAATAGTATTGTCAATTAGCAAGTATTAATAAAATCCAGACAAGTAATTTTCAGTAATAAAAAGGCTCAATGATCAATTTCCTAATATAGCAGCATAACCGTACGTTGCAATGAATATAGTGTCTGACCAAACGCATAACATTATCAATTCTTTTTGCATTTAGAATATGACCATCTACCTGGAATTATACAATAACCTTTCAACTAGAAAATTACTAATTCATAGAAAAACAAGAACCAAACCATGGGACTTGGGGATTTGACAACTTTTCTGGCTATATGATTCCATAGTCAAGGCTTTCTAATCTCTTTGAGCATGTCAATGGTACATGTAAAGTTATTTCTTTGCTTCCATTCCAAATAAATATAGCTTATTAGCAAAAATAAAAACAAAAAACAAAACAATTAAAATGTACAGGTTAGAGATGTTTCTACATTAGTTACAACGAAGAGATAAAAAATCTTTCATAAGCTCCAAATTTAGACTAAAGAATCACACAAGAGGTATGTACATTCCCCATAATCAATAAATCAGCTATACACAAACGCAAAAATTACTTTTAATGGATAATAAATGTATAATTAAAACAAAAAAGCCGTGAACAAAAACATAAAACCATAAACCCAAAAAATGAACACATAGCAAAAATACATATATACTAACCAATAAAGATTTCACACATACACCATTGAAAAAAGAAAACTCGAAATCGAAGAGAATGAGCCTTACAGTTTCTGGAATTCATCGATTTCCAGCTTCTTCTGGCAACCGGTGGTCGAATTCGCGATATAGAACTACAATCACAAAAAAAAACAAAAACATCGCGCAGAAGTAACATTAGAAACAACCAAATCAAAAAAATCAAAACTTTATCTCTGTTTTCTCCTCTGTTGAATGAGAAAGAGATGATAAAACCTTCATGATGCAAGAGAAAAGTGGAGGCCGCTGCTGCTTCTTCCTCTGTAGCAAGTAAAGAGATGCCTCACTTGCTGATTAGGGTTTTTCGATCCCAACAATTGCTCACCATCATGGTAAAATAATTTTTTGTTGGCTCAATGTGGGCTGTATTTTAATTTTTCATCATTAATACAGAAGAAAGTGTAAACTATTAGAGGTGAAAGCCATTTGAATACATATATATGAGTTTAAAGAGAATATGTTCACAGACTTGAGAAGGGTTTTGGTGAATTCCGATTCTGAAATAAAAAGGCCTTAATTTTCTAAGCTATTAAAAAATATTAAATTTAAAAAAATCAATAAAATCAAATTTAATATGTGGCCAATATTATTTAATCTAAAAGAAACCTATTGTCATGCTTGTGTACGGGAATAAAGTGCAAAAATTCCAAATAATATTCCTTACAAAGAAAAATAGCTTGTCACGGATTATTAATTAAACAACACTAACTCATATTAAATAAATCAAAAATTATAACTCACCTGTTAAAATCTTGTTTAAAATCTTGTGTGCATCTTTTTCGTCAGATTTGTCTTTTGTTTGATCCTCTCTAAAATCTAATTGTAAGTATTATAGTTTGCTTCTCTCTCCTTTCATGTTATTCTTTTCTCCGTTTCTCCTCTCCTTTTGTGCTCACGGCAACTGTTAGGATTAATTTTTTGTTTTGAGAAAAAGATGGGATTTAAGCGTATGTTTTATATTTTTTACTGTCTTAATTAAGTGTCTTTATTTAGTTGTATTTGAGACCAACAATCCTAAATACCGTCTTAAATTCATGTTCTCAATATAATTATTGAGACAGCCATACTAATTGTCACAAATGCTTAGTATTTGAGACAAAATTTTACACTGTCTTAAAAAGTTTTGTCTCAAAAGGCCTGTTTTCTAGTAGTGTCACGTGGTAATTCTGAAAATCAATTATAATGAATATCACGTTGCATATCACACCCCACATTAGCCAGCCTGTCCGCCGGTTGATTTGCTTCCCGATAAATTTGTGTAATCTTCACCATACAAGTAGACCCCCGAATATGTTCCACGAGCTTTATTAGTTTCCAAGGAATAGCAATATCTCCTCTCACAATGCGTACTGCCAACATTGAATCCGTATCCACAATGACCGATGTGGCCAAAACTCATGCAATCTCCAAAACCTCCCAAGATAGCTAACAATTCCGCCTCCAAACTTGTCACAAATTGATATCCCATTGCTCTTGCAGTAATCAATTGGCCATTCGAGTTCCTGACCAGTGCACCACCTCTCTACCAACTCCAGGTTTACACTCGAGCAACCATCAGTATTCAACTTATATTCCCACCATTAGTGGCCTAGGCCAAACCACACGCAGACATTGAAATGGGACGGAATGTGATTGAGCAAAGACAACAATATCACACCAATTCCGATGGACAAGTGCCATAGTGGGAAAGTAAATTGCCCAAATAGCCCGCACGTCCATAATCACACGTTGACGAATTTGCTCAATAGTTGCACAAAACCCATCATACCTTGCCGCTGTCCACCAACGCCAAATATGCCATAAGATTAGAGGCGGAAGAATTTTAAATAATAGTTTGCTATATGTATTACCCTTTTTCAACCACCATGCCGCACATCGCATTCGCCAACCACCATCCCCATAAAGAACACCACATGAGGAACCAAAAAAATTCCATAAATCTTACGCTATACTCCCATGAACAAAGCAATGTTCCAGCGACTCCTCCAGAGGATGTAGACAACACATACATGGAAATGGTCCATTAAAACCCACTTTAATTAACCATTCTGAACACGGAATCCGTCCATAAAATAAACGTAACAAAAAAAATGATGCCTTCAAAGGAATACCTTTCCGCCAAATATGTCGAAAGAAGCGCACTGGTGATAATTTAAATCTCACAAGCTCAAATGCAGACTTAACTGAAAATCGACCATCTTGTGTACCCATCCATATCGCAACTGGGGCTTTTGAAGATAACGTCACATTCAGCAAGTCAAGCTGCGCTGCAGTTGGAATGATATCCGCATAGGACTCGAAAGACCACTGGCCGGCCTGAAACATTGACTGAAGAGACACCCCACTGTCTGTTGTAATCGCAGATAGCGATCCCACCAAGCGCCAGTTATCATGAAAAAAATAAGAGAGCCATCGCCTGGTTGCCAACCAATTAAAGGCTCAATGATTTCCCGAACCTGCAACATTTTCCTCCACATATATGAAGCCGACCATATGGGTTTCACCGATGAATGAATACGGCTGCAATATTTTCCTTTCAAGAATTGAGACCACAGAGAATCACCTTGTCGAAAGGCCCACCACAGTTTACCCAGAAAAGCAGTAGCCCCCTCTATAACATCCCTAAATCCAACACCACCTTCAATTACCGGTCGATATAACTTTGACCTGCCAATCCAACGTTGTCGACGATCCCCAGTTCCCGCCCAAAAAAATTGAGCCAGCATCCTCGATAATTGTTCTAGAATACCCTTCGGAGGTTGCACAACCGCTAAGATATGCGATGGAATGGAAGACAGAACATGTTTAATCAAGATTATCCGTGCGCCAAAGCATAAATATTTGTGTTTCCAACTCAGTATTCATAAATCCATACAATATCATAAGAAATCAACAACGCATAACCAACATCAAAAGGTACTATGAAATTTAGCCTCTCATGGCTTCACAAGACATCATAATAATAATATTAAGCAAGAATTAAAGCAATAAAAAGTAAAGAGTAGTAATCCCCTTTGAAGTCCTTAACTAATGAATCAAGCTTTTCATTCAAACAAGTCTTGTAGTCAAAAGTTTACAAGTCTTCTTCTATCAGAATGCAAGAACACCAAGAACACACACTAGTGTGTGTTCTTGAGAGAGAATTATAATCTTATGTAATGTTAAACTATTTACCTACTCTGCTCCTACTTAGCTGCTACTTGGTTCCTTACTTATTTACTTACTTAGCCCTTAAGATAGCTTATATACTAAGTAAAATGACCAAAAATTAGTAATTACATAAAGTACCCACTTATTTGAAAGAATGGAGTGTAATGCAATTTTCAAGAGTAGTATAATGGCTTCTGGCAGATTTGATAGTGTAGCTTAATGATTACCTATGCTATATAAAGAGTTTCATGGCGCAGGCAATAGTTGGCCATGCCAAAGCCAGTTTTTGTTGGCCGATTCTTTACGTTCAGAACTGTAATATGGTGCAATTTCCTCTGCCTTTTTTAGTGTTGTCTTGGCCAAACTGGGCTTTTTGAATTTATACACATTGCAGCTCTACCTCTTGGCTTTCCAAAGCATCAAGAATCATCGACATTCGAGTTCTGGATTCTAAGTTATGCCCATTATCCCAAACTTTGATATTGCCTTTTAATATTCATCAATCCTTGTTGCATGTTTACTTGAACCTCAATTTAGACCAGATTGTCATCTTATTTAAGAGATCATTAGAAGGAAAGAGTTTTAGTAATCTTGAAGGGCTTTCCACAATATCGAGAATCTCCTCATTTTGTTTAGTGGAGGAAAACATACACTTGTTTGAAGTTCACCTTGCATTCTTCCCAAACTGATCTCATTAACTTTAATTGCACTAGGACATGACATGGCTTGTATCAAGTTATGTGACAACCCTTTAAGCAATTCCGGAGTTTCGCGTTGTTTGAGGTAGGCTATGCTGTGATAAAGTTTCATGGCGCGACTTCTAGCACACTACGCTAATTCAACATTTCCTTAGTAAAATCCTAGCTTCCAGTTAGCGATGTAGGTGCTATTTTGTTTACACATTCCAAGTCCTTCAATTTGGAACTGGGTATTATGATTTTCATACAAGTTTTAGATCGACCTCTGAAATTTCTAATGCAACAAGAAGCATTATATTCTGAGTTTTGAAACCAAAGTTATGATCATTCTCCCAAACTATGGCAGGGGTGCATGGTTTATTGAGTTCTTTGCTGCATGTTAAATAGAGGCTCATATTTGACCATCTTGCCAACTGATTTGGGAGGAACTTACAACAAAGAAGTTTTAGTAATCTCATAGATCTTTCCAAAACAATCCAAAAAAGCCTTGCAACATTGAGTAGAAGCAGAGATACACTCTTTTGAAATTTGCTTTATGTTCTGCCCAGTTTTGCTTGTCTTCTTCCTTGTTTGGCATAGGCGATTGCTTGGTTGTACCATGTAATTTTGGTGCAGCTTCTCACAGCGTAGGTTAAAGCTTAACCACACGCTAAAATGGCCTCTTTTTGTTGATTTTTGCTCCTTTTTTACTACTTGTATTTGGTGATTCAAGTTGAGTGTTTTTGTATTAGTTTTACTTTTTTTTCACCTTAAACATGGGTTTTGTTCCTTGGAAGCTCCTCATGCTCCAAATCCTACCAAACACATAAAAACAACACATAAAAGGCTAATAGTTACTCAAAAAAAGGCATAAACTAAAGTAATGAGGGCCTAAAAATACCTAATTTTGTGTACTCATCAAAGTGTAAAAGGTTAAGGCTTGAGATAGGTTCCTTAGAGAGATTTTAAGTACCTAGAGGTAGAGAGATGGGTTCTACATACTAATACCTAACACACACAACTTTTACACAAAACAAAGATGTGAAATATGCAAATGGAGTGTATTTTAGAACTCTATGCTAACCTAGAATTAAATGGAAAGAAAGTGAAAAGTGTATGTGTGTAGTGCATTTTTGCTGTGGGATGATTGTCACGGCAGAAGTGTGCATGTGTGTAAGTGTTTATGTGATGTTTGTATGTGTTTCATGTGTATTTATTCCGTGGCATGATTGCAATGGTAGAAATGTACTAAAAACCCAGGGTTCTAATGCATTCATAGGGTGAAGTGTGTGCAAATTGTTATCCTAGTGTATTATTGTTTTGGCATAATTGCCAAGAAAAAATTAACCAAATAATGTGAAGAAATAAAGTTTTGAAAGAAAATGGTAGATTGCTAGTGTATCTTTGCCGAGGCAATCAAGCCTAGGCAAAGATGTACATGTAATTGAGAGAGAAATAGTGAAAGTGAAAAAAAGTTTGAAAAATTCAAGTTTTATGTGCATTTCTGTCATAGCAATCTTGTCACAAGAGAAATGACCTATGCGTGTGTGTTTGTGTGTTTGGTGTGTCCTAGTTTGGGTTCTAAGGGTTAGTGAGTTCGTAAGGCGCTATAAGTTTGGAAATTAGTCCTATGCACTAGGGTTTTTATGTTGCTCCTAGGGTTTGTACCTAAATGAGCTAGGTTGGTACATGTATGGTATGCTAGTGTTAGGTTCTAGGCCAAGACGTTGGTTATGTCCCTTGGTGTTAGCCTTGTGTATCCTAAGGTGCTAGGTTTTGGTGCTTGTGTGCTGAAGGTTGACCCTAAGTACTTACAATTTAGGCCTTGGCTATTTTCCTTGGTTCTAGAGGATGTGGTGTTAAGGTGGAAATCATAAGGCAAAACAGAAGGCAAAATATACTAAGTCTTTACTAAAATCCAACATTTACATCCCAAAACGTAAATCAACTTGGCCAAATCTCTTCTCTAATATGATTTGTGCATTACCCGAGGTCAAAACCTATGAGCATAACCCTTTGGTTAAGGTTTCACCTTTGCCTTGTAGACCTCCCCTTGACTTGTTGACTTTTTGGTCAAAATAGCCTCCAAAGAAGCCTTTTTATCACTTTAAACTCTCCACCTTGTAAATATTACAATTAAGACCGAAAACTACTTAAGTACTACAAAAATACTTAAAAACAAGGCAAAAACACTAAGAAAAGAGATATTAGAGGTAGTCTAAGATGGACTCTACACCCCTCCCACTTAAAGATTTGCTTTGTCCTCAAGCAAAAGTGTAAAATAAATAGAAAAACGAAATACAAACAAACACTTAACATCTTAATGACTCTAGGGAAAAAGGATATGCGAATCACTGTGAAGTGTTTTTCATATAGTCAATGGATTTAGTGCCCTTATTCATCAAACCCTTCAATGCAAAAGAATCACATCATACTTCATACTAATCATGTAACTAGTAGTACTCATTCAAATCATTAACATTCCTTGTATGAGTAGTGTGCAATGAGGTATTTATAGTTAAAGTCTAGCTCATGTTTTCAATGAAGCTTAATAAAGTTAAACAAAGTAAGTAAGTGTATCTTCTTCTTGATAATTACTTGTACTCTAGTCATGCACTTTTGCACATCAATTCAAGATCTATGGGACTTTTGTTCATTATTTCCTCAGAGTGTCACATTGATAAGTTGGTTTTATACCACTTAAACGTATTATTTCACTTGGCTTTTGCCTTGATTTTCATGCAAATGTGTGGTGCAATGTGCTATATTGTGTGTTTATCTGGTTTGCAACTCATACTGTTTAAATGGTGAAAAAAGACCAAAAATGTTGTTAAAATGAGGAAAATATATGCTTGTTATCAAATGACAAGGTTTAGAGTTTGAAACAATGAGAATGGTGAGTGGGAATTTAAGAAAAACCGAAATGAGCTAATTTGGCCAAATTAGGGTTTGGGCAGAATGTTGGTGCAACTTGTTTTGGGTATAACTCTTTCAATTCTTGTCTGAATGATGACATCTTGCATGTTGTGGGAAGCCCTTTGGGTGCACTACATTTCTTGTGTTTTAACTATTTTCTAATTCTGTGTGTAAGCATGAGAAACGGGGGCTTCTTTAAGATTGCTACTTTCAGGATTTCTGTGTTAAAGTTCATTGCCACAGTTTTACAAAATGGTGGAAAGCTAAGAGGATTAGCTAGAACTTTTATGTGTAACACTGGGTCTAATTCAGAGGCTAAGACACATGAATCTTGCATGGAAGTGGAGCTTGGTGCTGGATTGAACACTAAGTCACACATGGTCTTGCCATCCTTGCACGAGCTCGTCGAGCACAACAACTTTGCCAAGCCTTGCCAACATAACCTTGCCAACACCTTGCCAAGCTTTGCCAAACCAATGTGCCAAGACCTTGCCAACCTTGCCAACCTTGCCAACCTTGCCAACTTGCCAACCTTGCTAACACTTTGCCAACACCTTCCCAACCTTGACACACTTTGCCAAGCTTTGCCAAACCAACATGCCAAGACTTGCCAAGCATTGCTAAAATACTTTGCCAAGTCTTGCCAACAAACTTTAACACAACCATGCCAAGCATTTGCTACACTTTGCCACACTCATGCACATTTTTGGCACGCCATTCATACACCTTGGCACACCATCACAATACACATTTTGGGCACTACCATCACTTAACAACTACTTCACATTCATTTCACTTGTTTTCATACTACCAAGCTAGGACATGGACATCACTTAAGCAGCCACCACACTCAAACCATTTTCACATTTTTGGCATATCAGCAAGCACAAACTCTTGGCACACTACTCAAGCATTCTTGGCACAACATTTGCACCACTTGTACACAACTTGTTACATTCAAACTTATCACATTCAACAGACTTCAGTTGGCATAGGAAAGGAAATTGGCCTACGACATGTCGTAGGCCAAACTTGGAAGGAAAGAAAATGGCTTACGACATGTCGTAAGCCATTCTTGAAGAGAAGAAAAATTGCCCACGACATGTCGTGGGCAAATTTTGGATGAAAAATGTTTGGCCTAGGACATGTCGTAGGCCTGTTTTGAAACAAGAATTTTTAGCTTATGACATGTCGTGGGCAATTGCTTGATGGTGTACTGAAAAATTGACTAAGTGTTGGAAGGTTTTCTCCATGAAAATTTCAGCTTTGTCACACTTTATTTGTTGGGTCATAACTCTTTCGTCTTAGGTCCAAATTGGGTGTTTAAAACGGCTGTAGAAAGCTAAGACAAAGGGATACAACTTTCGTGTTTTAAGTTTTTCCAAATTCACAGTGGATCTGGGCCAAAATTTGGTTGAAAGATGCTACATAGCATAAGGGTTTCTAGTTTTGTTCTTGTTTTCATAAAATTGGCTAAGTGTTGAAGTTCTGATTTTCTGAATTTCCAGGCAGCAGAAGGCGTGGTTTGCTTTGGCGAAAAGGCGTGGATTTGTAAACGCTGGATTCTTGAAGGTTCACGGAGATGCTAAAGGCGTGATGATGAATAGCCTGAAGGCGCGCGGTACGAGTCTGATTCCTTCACTTGGGTTGACTAAGAGTTGACGGCGGATGTGGCGCACGAGGAGTCTCCAACGCTGAAGGGCGTGATGAAGACTGACAGGACGACCGAGGGCGTGCTCTGGAGAAGCCTAAAGGCGCAAATTTGCTGGACATTTCTTCAAACTTCGAATTTACACTTTTTGGGCTGATTTTTAGTCATTCTCTTTGGAAGACACTTATGTCATACTTTATACATTTTATGTTGCGTATTAGTTACGTTTTCCCAACTCTATATATAGGGAAGGTAGCTAACATGTAAGAGGGATTGGAGATTTTGGAGAACTATCTTTTGAATAAAAGCGGGAATTCTTATTTTCTCTCTCTAGATCTATTTTCTCTCACTAAACATTTCTTCTCCGATCTCAATTCCGATTGTGAATTTGGACTGGATTTATCCTTCTCATTCTCAATTGACAAAGGAATCGACAATTCTCTCGAGTAAATCGGTAAATTCTTCCAATTAAATGAGAATGACCTTATCAATGTTGCAATTTGTTGATTTTGAGTTGAGAAAGATGATCATCGGCTAAATCTATGATATCTTAGGATTCTTAATGGATGAATACGTTATTTAGTAGATCGTATGCTATGCAATCGATCTAATTGTTGAGTATTGAAATCACATTTGAATTATGCATAGACATATGTTGAATTTCATAATTCCTAGCTATTTTTGAATGGATCAAGCTTCAATTGAGGTCGACATGCTAAATTGAGGAGTGATTCATCAAAGTTAGCGAAGTTGCATGAACTGAGAACTAAATTGTGATTGTTTATGTCCTTGCACTTAATCTCTGTAATCAATTCAATCTGAGACACAGGCCTCGCCATAGGAAGTGTTAATGAATTAAAACATTAGGAAAAGTGTAATAGGAGCTTTCTGTGTTAACAACAAAGATATGTGAACCCTAGGATGGGCCTCGCCATGGGAGTTCTTAGGACTTTGCATGTTAGAGTAGTTAGCTTGGAGAATTGAGACTTTGCGGAGCTTATTCCACCATTCTCGGGCCTCGCCATGGGAGGAGATGGTGATAGGAAGTACAAGAAGTGGTGTGGTCGCCATGCTAACCATAACTTGAACTTCTAGGCAACTTAGGTCTCCATAATTTTGCTTGTTGACTGATTGCATAGCAGAAATTTGCTAGGTCTGTGTTCATCTGGTGCAAGAATCCTGAGATATCTGTTCACCTCTACTTGTTGCTACATTTTGCATCTCTGCTTTCGTTCTTTTGTGTTGAATTTTCCTCTTTCTCGTGACTAGATTCGGTGACAAGGAATTTTAGAACAATTTGTTCAATGTTTTCTTGACCTACTCCTTCCCTGTGGATTACGATCCCTACATACGCTACTACATTAGTGTTTAGGGTAAAATTGAGCTGATACGACTTTAAGCTGTCACACATCTTGATGGAAATTTACATCACCAAGTGTCAAAATTTTCTTTGAGTACTCAATTTATTCTTTAAACTAGCTTTAGTTTTAAGGTTTTTTTCCATGCCACAACATACAAGTTCTCCCTTTCACATTACCTGTAGGAGACATCTCATAGTGGATTGACATTAACTCAAGCTAGAGAGTTCAAGCAGAAGGGCATAAAAATAAAAGCAATATATACTAAAATAAAACCTTTTTGGTGCCCATATCCTCTCTTGTGACCGTAGTATTTTAGACTGGCCTCCAAGTATTTGTGAAGTCAAAATGTCACTTTCATTCATTATGATGTTCAAAAGATTAAGTTTCATTTATTCTAGAGCCTAACTATTCCTATAAAATCCTCATATGTTCTATTAACTAGGTTTGTTAAGGGTTATAACTTTCCACTCCTATAGTTCATAATTAGTGCTTTGTAATAAGTTCTTTATTTAACACATTCAAAATAACCATATTATTGCACTTATATATGATTCAAACTATCATTAAGCCAAGGAGTGACTAACACAAATGCATAAGATATCTTTATAATCACTACATTATAAACACTTTAAACAATAACAAGGGTTTCAACCCTTAACACAATTCTAAAAAATTGAACTCAAACACAAAACATCAATTCTTGCATTATGGCACAATGTTGACCACAATTTTTCACTTCAAGCATAATGACTTCTCTTCACAACTACAAGAAAACAAACATGTTCACTTCAAATTACAAATCACATAAGGAAAGCATACCATCAGAAGTTTCACACTTCTCCCTTCTCACACTTAAGATCTTTCAATACTTAAATGAAAAGTGATTAGTGTGAAAAGTGGTCAAGACACTTGAGTGTCCACCGATTGCTTAAGTGGAATGGGTAGTGCATCCTCATCATTTGTGTAAGAGGGTTTGCCTTGCTCTTGCACTTACTTAGTGGTCTTCTCCTTGCTTGGCATATGCTTTGGGAGTTTGACATCCTTAGCCACCTTGGACTTGTGTTTTGCCAACTTTTTCATGGTTGGCTTAAATAGTTCATCCCCCTCCTTCTCCTTAGCAACTCTCATCCACTTCAACAATTTTTCCTTTTTGTTTCTACCCTAAAGCTAGTGTTTTGGTCAAGCATTGGTGAGAGAGACTTTTCTGAAAGTGTTGACGGAGCAAATTTCACAACTTTGAGCTAGGACTTGCTTGAGTGGTAGAGGGTGGTGGCTCCCTAGAATTGGATGGACCTGATTGCTCTTCATTTTATGCTAGAAGAGTCTTTACTAGCCACTTGGCCACCATAATATGGTGAGAATAAGCATTATTGGATATGACATTCAAATATTCTACCATTTCTGATGAGTAAGCCAACCCAAGAAGCTTTGTGGATGATCCATTGCAAGGAATTGGAGGACCATTGAAGCGATCACTGACTTAGAGAATGAAAAAGGCGTTATATTCATTGATTGAAGACATTTTTGAGCGTGAAGTAGTTCGTGAAGTTTGTGACAAGGATGCCGCGTTCATCTCATGTTTGAAAGTATCACAAATGTAGTGGCAATGTTGTGATGGATCGAAAGGGAGCTTTAGAAGCAAGAATGGTTGAAGAAGATGGACAAGGAGCATAAAAAGCTTCACGTCGCAACGTCCATGGAGTTCCACATCGCGACTTTGCGAAACGCAAAAGGTATCTAGAAAAGAATTCGCCAGCATCGCAACGTGCGACCACCGAAGTCGTGACGTCCAGAGGAGTTCACCGACGTCACGGCGTGCAACCACAGACGTCGCGGCGTGCACCGACTTCGCGACGTCCAAGCCCTTTCACGTCTTAGGGTACGCCGCGACGTCCAAATTTCCACAGACGTGGCTTACTGGAAATTTCAGAAAAAAAATGTAACAAAAAAAATTCGACATTTAATTGCCAAATAATTCCCCACGCCGTGACGTGGAGAGCCCGACGTCGACGTGCGGGAAAGCGGGCTGTTTTGTTTTTAATTTGTTAGCCGTTATTTCTTTATCGTTCAAAGCCTATAAAAGGCAACCCTTTGTACGTTTTTGAGCAGACTATTTTGAATAATTAAGTTTATGAAACTTTCTTTTGTTCTTGTTGAAGAACAACAATTCTATTCAATCAAGAGTTTGATTATTGAGATTTTGGATAACGAGGGTTCTAAGGGCAGGTCATCTTAGGGTAGTCGTTATGTGATCTTGATAGGTAAGTTTCTCATTCATTCATTGAATTTGGGATTGCCTCCTTTTATTTAATGTTTTGAATTCCTCAAATTGATCTTGGGTTTACGTTCTTAATATCCATAAGGTGTTAGGTTCGTATTAGATTGGTACCAATTTGAGGTTTAATTCCATCAAAGAATTCCATCTTTGATTATTTTCTTTTTAGTTTTCCATATTGTTGTTATTGTTTTGGATTGTTATTCTCATTGTTTGCAGATTGCGGCCTTGAAAAAAAAATTCGATAAAAAAAGAGGCTGCAACATTCAAAAAAAAGTGCAGAACACTGTTTAAAAAAATGGTAAAGAAGGCCTGTTTTAGTATTGTTTATGTATTGATTCTTAAGTTTCAGCTTGAGTTTTCAAGGTAACATCTTCGCCTTGATTTCTTAGAAACTTTCTTACATTTGTGGGATTAAAAAATAGGGCAGAAAATTCCTTTTTTTGATATATGTTTAGAAATTGCTGTACTAAGTCCATTTGGTTTATTGCATGGCTTGCTAGTTTGGGAAATTAGTTTTGTTATTCAATCTTATGTCATTGCTGAAATTTGTTGTTTGGTTTAAATATCAAAGTCTAACTACCTTGACATTGTGAACTATCGATTCGTGCTTTTCTTAAATCCTTGTGAGTCTTTACTGTTAGTAGTGGCAACATTCTTGTTTTTGTTGCCAATGTTCATTGTGAGTCCTTTTAATCATTCTTGTTCCTTAGAGTCTCCTATTTTCTTTAACCATTTTTAATCAATTGGAGTCTTGGTTGGTGTATGAGCGGTTGTTTAACTTAAAGAACTTGTAAAGGAAGTTAAGAGTGCTTCAATATATTGAGTGATACACGAGAATGAGTGTAAACACTTAGGGAGTGGAAAGAACAAATAATTTTTCTCAAATTCATCATGAGTGGGGAAGGTACTAGTAATTTGTCATTCAACATTGAAACTGTCTTTAAAGCCATTCAAGCACAATTTTATAAAATTAATCTTAGGCTTAACTTTTTAGAGTCTAGTGAACCACCAACTAGGGAAAAAGCGGGTAGGAATCCATTCTTTGAGAGGAGAAATCATGAGGAAGTGTCAGAGGAGGAAGAAGAGGGTGCATGGGGTAGAGGTAGGAATGATAGGAGAAAGGATAGTCACATGGGATCCATTAAGATGAAAATTCTAGAATTTCAATGGAAGAATGATCCCGAAGTTTACCTAGATGGGAAAGAAGGGTAGATCATGTCTTTGACTGTCATAATTATTCGGAAGAGAAAAAGGTGAAGTTAGTTGAAGTTGAGTTTACCCATTATGCCTCAATTTAGTGGGATTAATTAGTGCACAATAGGAAGAGGTATGGGGAGAGACTAGTTAGGAGTTGGAAGGAGGTTAAGAGGATAATGAGAAAGAGATTTGTCCCCAATCATTACCAACGGGATGCAGTGAGAAAACTTCAAACTTTGACCCAAGGTAGTAAAAGTGTAGAAGAGTATTTTCAGGAGATGAAGGTAGCATTAATTCGGGGGCTAATATAGATAAGGATCCTGAATTTACATGGGTATATTTTTAGCGGGTTTAAATAGGGAGATAGCTTATGTGGTAGAGTTGCAACAATATGTTGACATGGAGGAATTATTGTATAAAGCCTTAAAAGTTGAGAGAATTGTTAAGGCTTGAGGGAAAGGTACTTGGAAGAATTCTTGGAAAGATAATAAGCCAATGTCAAATACCAAATTTGGGAATGCAAAAGTTGACTCCAAACCTAAGGTAGAACAGAAATGCGGAACCGGAAAGGGGAAGGTTGAGGAGAAAATAGTTGGGAGGAGTAGAGAGATTATGTGCTTTAAGTGCCAAGGGTTAGGGCACATACAATCTCAATGTCCAAACAAAAGGACAATGTTCTTTTTACCTAATGGGGAGTATGAGAGTGAGCATTCCGATGGTGAAGGAAATATGCCATTTGTTGATGAGAGTGATGGAGAGGAAGAGTTACCAATGAGGGGAGAGGCTCTCGTCAATTTACGGGTTTTAAATATGCAACTTAAGATAGAGGGAGAGTTGGTGCAAAGGGATAACATTTTTCATACTTGGTGTCATGTGCAAGGAAAGGTATGTCGCTTAATCATTAACAGTGGGAGTTGTACTAAAATAGCTAGTATATTGTTGCTAGAGAAGTTGGGGTTGAAAACACTTAAACGTCCTAAACCCTATAGGCTACAGTGGATGAGTACTAGTAGGGAGGCCAAGGTGAATAAAAAAGTCAAAATTGAGTTTCTAATAGGTAGGTATAAGGATGAGGTATTGTGTGATGTGGTGTCTATGCAAGCTGCCTATATTCTTTTGGGGCGTCCTTGGCAGTTTGATCGAAGGGTAGTGTATGGTGGATACACTAATAAGTACACATTGGAGATGAATAACCGCAAGCATACATTGGTGCCTTTGAAGCCATGGGAGGCACATGAAGATCAACTTCGCATTGTAAAAGATTTTGAAAAGAAAGAAAAAGGCGAATCTAGTGAGAATAAAAGCCGAGAGGAAATCATCAAGAGTGAGAGAGAAAAATCAGAAAATGGTAAAAAGAAAATGAGTGTTTTTGCATAAAAAAGAGAGGTGAAAGAAAAATTTAGTGAGGGAGAGAGTGTGTTTATTTTATTGTATAAAGATGTGTTTTTAATTGATTCCAAAATGCTTGATCTTTTGCCTCGGGAAGTGGTGTTTTAATTGCAGGAGTTCGAGGATGTCTTTCTAGAGGAGTTGCCATCAGGACTTCCACCATTGAGAGGGATAGAGCACCAAATCGATTTCATTCCCGATGCTGCTATACCAAACTGTTCAGCCTATCGAGCTAATCCGGAGGAGTCCAAGGAGATCCAAGTTCAAGTGGAGGAGTTGTTGCAAAAAAGGGATGTGAGAGAGTGCCTTAGAACGTGTGCGATGCCCGTTATTTTGGTACCCAAGAAGAATGTGAGTTGGAGGATGTGTATGGACTGCCGGGTGGTTAACAAGATTACAGTAAAGTATCGGCATCCTATTCCTCGACTTGATGACATGTTAGATGAATTGCATGGTGCATGTGTATTTTCGAAAGCTGATTTAAAAAGTGGGTATTTCCAAATTCGCATAAAAGAGGGAGATGAGTGGAAAACTGCTTTGAAAAAGAAATTTGGTTTATATGAGTGGCTTGTCATGCCTTTTGGGTTGACAAATGCGCCTAGTACATTTATGCGATTAATGAACCATGTTTTGAGGCCTTTCATTGGAAAGTTTGTTGTTGTTTACTTCGATGATATACTCATTTATAGTAAGTCGTTTGATGAACACATGTTGCATTTAAGAGTGGTTTTTGTCGTGTTAAGAGAACATCAATTATATGCTAATTTGAAGAAATGTTCTTTTTGCATGGATTCTATTGTATTTCTTGGTTTTGTTGTGAGTGCTAATGGCATTAAGTTAAATAAAGAGAAGATTAGGGCAATCAAGGAGTGGCCTATGCCGAAGAATGCCAGTGAGGTCAAGAGTTTTCATGGATTGGCGGGATTTTATCGAAGGTTTGTCAAAAACTTTTGTACTATTGCCACACCATTAAACGAACTTGTTAAAAAGCATGCAGTGTTTAAATGGGAAAAAGTGCATGAAAAAACTTTTAACACATTAAAGGACAAACTCACACAAGCACCTATTTTGATGTTGCCTGATTTAAATAAGGTTTTTGAAGTTCAATGTGATGCCTCTGAGCTTGGGATTGGAGCTATTTTTATGCAGGACTCGAAGCTAATTGCGTATTTTAGTGAGAAGATGCATAGGGCTGTCCTGAATTACCCAACATATGACAAAGAGCTCTATGCTCTAGTGAAGGCATTACAAACCTGGCAGCATTATTCGTAGCCCAAGGAGTTTGTCATCCTCTCCGATCATGATCCGCTAAAGCACTTAAAGACTTAAGGGAAGCTACATCAGAGATATGCTAGGCGGATGGAGTTTATCGAGTCTTTTCCATACGTCATCAAGCATAAGGCTGGTAAGGAAAATGTAGTGGCAGATGCACTGTCATGAAGGTATGGCCTTCTAACGTTTTTGCAATCGAAGTTATTATGTTTTGATTTCCTTAAGGGGTTGTATGCTGATGATAGTGATTTTCGAGACATTTTTGCTGAATGTACACAGACTGCGTAAGATGATTATTTTTAGCATGATGGTTTTCATTTCAAGAAAGGGAAATTGTGCGTGCCTAAAAGTTCATATCGTGAATTACTTGTTAGGAAGGCACATTCTGGGGGTCTTATAGGGCACTTTGGAATCACGAAAACATTGGACTTATTGCATGAACATTTTTATTGGCCTAAGATGAGAAATGATGTTCAGAAATTTTGTCCAAAATGTATTTCATGTCGTCAAGCAAAGTCTAAAGTCATGCCTCACGGTTTTTATACCCCATTACCCATCCCTAGTCACCCATGGGTTGACATATCTATGGATTTTGTGTTAGGGTTGCCTAGGACACAGTCGGGTCATGATAGCATCTTTGTGGTAGTCAATCGTTTTAGCAAAATGGCGCATTTCATAGCATGTAATAAAACTAACGATGCATCTCATATTGCTGAATTATTCTTTCTTGAGATAGTTAGATTGCATGGCATTCAAAAAACCATTGTTAGTGATCGAAATGTTAAGTTTTTGAGTCATTTCTGGCGCACATTTGGTCTAGGTTAGGTACGAAACTTTTGTTTTCCACAGCCGCACATACACAAACGGGTGGGCAAAACTGAAGTTGTTAATCAAACTTTAAAAACATTCCTTCGAGCATTAATTCAAAAGAATTTGAAAAGTTGGGAAAAATGTTTCCCGCATGTAGAGTTTGCATATAATAGGGCGCCATGCATTCCACTACATCTTATTCTCCGTTTGAACTAACGCCTTTAGATGTTTTGCCTATTTCTACTAGTCACATTTTGGATTTAGATGGTAAACAGAAGGTTCGAGCAAACATTGAGCGAATGAATGATCAAGTTGCCAAAACAAGCTAGTCGAGGAAGAAATAAGGTCTCTTTTGAACTCGGCGATTGGGTATGGGTTCATATGCGGAAGGAACGATTTCCAAATCAACGGAAATCCAAGCTCCAACAAAGGGGATATAGTCATTTTCAAGTTTTGGCTAAAATTAGTGATAATGCTTATAAAATTGAATTACCTAGCGAAGATGGTAATGTGTCTAGTACATTTAATGTTACTAATCTTTCATTGTATCACCTAGGTGATTCGAGGACGAATCCTCTTGAGGAGTGGAGGACTGATGAGGAAGCCAACCCGAGAAGCTTTGTCGATGATCCATTGGAAGGAGTTGGAGGACCATTGACCCGTTCAAGGACTAAGAAAATGAAGACGGCGCTATATTCATTGATTGAAGACATTTTTGAGCGTGAAGTAGTTCGTGAAGTTTGTGACAAGGATGCCGCGTTCATCTCATGTTTGGAAGTGTCACTAATAGAGTGCAATGTTGTGGTGGATCAAAAGGGAGCTTTGGAGGCAAGAATGGTTGAAGAAGATAGACAAGAAGCATAAAAAGCTTCACGTCGCGACGTCCATGGAGTTTAACGTCGCGATGTGGAGAAATGAATTCGCCAGCGTCGCGACGTGCGACCACCGATGTCGAGACGTCTAGAGGAGTTCACCGACGTCGCGACGTTCGACCAAAGACGTCGCGACGTGCACCGACGTCGCGATGTCCAAGCCTTTCCACGTCTCGACGTGGCTTACTGAAAATTTCAAAAAAAAAATGTAACCAAAAAAATTCGACATTTAATTGCCAAATAATTCCCCACGACACGACGTGGAGAGCCCAAAGTCGTGCAGGAAAGCGGGCTATTTTGTTTTTAATTTGTTAGCCGTTATTTCTTTAGGGTTCAAAGACTATAAAAGGCAACCCTTTTGTACGTTTTTGAGTAGACTATTTTGAATCATTAAGTTTATGAAACTTTCTTTTGTTCTTTGTGAAGAACAACAATTCTATTCAATCAAGAGTTTGATTTTGGATAATGAGGGTTCTAAGGGCCGGTTATCTTAGGGTATTTATTATGTGATCTTGATAGGTAAGTTTCTCATTCATTCATTGAATTTCGTGCTGCCTCCTTTTGTTTATTGTTTTGAATTCCTCAAATTGATCTTGGGTTTATGTTCTTAATATCCATAATGTGTTAGGTTTGTATCAATTTCATTTGTAGTCTTCGTCATAACTCACAAACTTGTGGAATCATAATCTCCCCTTGTTAGAATATTCTTGTCCATTCCTATAAGGGTGGTTGATTGCCCTTTAACCTCGATATTTAGGTCTTCAACCTTGATCTTTAGTTCCTTTTTTCTATAAACAATGCCTCAATTTGTGCAATGTGCTCCAACTATATTCCATGAACCTCGTCCATCTTTTGTTTAACTTTTGGTACCACTTGATCTTTCATAATGGGAACTCATGAGTGCTCTTCCACAATGTTGTTCTTAGGATTTTCCAAGATAGCTTCCTTCTTATTCTATTCGTTTGGTATAGTTTTTTTCTCATCAATTCCTTTGCTAGCCATTTTGTTGGATGTAGTAGCCTTGTCCTTGGTAGGCTTTGCCATTCTTGTACCTAAACAAATGAAAGAAGTAATTCACACAAATCTATCTAAAAAAACTCAAAGCATGGAAGGTATGATAATTGGAAATGCTAAAGTGAAGACTAATCAAAATAAAGCTTGCACACTTAATATGACAAGGTATAATTAACACATCTCCTCCTCACACTTTATTTAGTAGCTAGTGCCAAATTAATGTTTTAATTGATGCTAGCTCTTAGAAAGCTCTAAATGATAATTCAAATTATGCATGCAAGAGCATTTCACTTCTTTCTTTAAAATCACATTTTCCAATTAAGCTATCACAATTTCTTTGCACAACACAACTTCAATTGGTCACACAAAGCATTCTTTCATCCTTTTAAGGACTTAAGGCCGAACACACATTACGCACACGCACAATCCACGACACAACACACACACACGCTACACTTGTGCACTTTGTTCCATTATCACTTGATTTCTCACTTTCATTGTCTTTCTCCATTTTTCCACATGATTATACATTCCAACAAAAATTGAATAGCTCAAAGAATCAAAAAGAACTTAATTGGGACAAAATATCAAACAAGTAGTCTACTCTTTATTAAACCCATTTCCTAGTATCATGAGACTACTTGCCCATTTTATCCCAATTCAAGAAAACCATAAATATTATGGATAATCATAAAATTAATGCTAAAAAATAATAGATTAAAAAGCCTAAGCCTTGATTCTAATTACATCCATGACAAATTCATTGACCCACTTAAAACGTTAAGAGAGAAAACAAATGGGTTTTCAAACCCACTTGTCAATCAAGAATATTTGCACTCAAATGCACATTCCATAAGTTAAATCATGCTTTTCCAATCATTCTCATGATATTAAATCATAAAAATAAAGTAGCATTATAAACCACATACCTTAGGTCCTTAGCTTAAGAATTGAGTTTTCTTGATCAATAAAAATTTGCTCTTTGTCTTCTTTTTCTCTTTCTTGGAATTTCTTTGATTAATTTGGGGAAATGATATGTTGATTAAAAGTCTAGTGCTAGTGATCTTGTGAAATGTTATATGGGTGATGTGATCTCTAATTCAATAGTTTAGAAAATATTTTAATTGAGTGCAAGTGTTAAGATGTGTTTCGGTTTTGGGGAACAAGGGAGGATAGAGAAAAATGCAAATGGGTTTTTTTTTTGGTTCGCTAATCATCCCATTTGCGGGGGGGGGGGGGGGGGCACTCCCTCTTTTATTGATAGGAAAACAAAAATTACAGCAAGTCAATGGCGGATTTATCCACACCATAAACATATGTGAACAGGAGGACTCCTCCCTTACATTAGAATAAATGACTAAAGAATCTTCGAAAGCATAAATACTTTATTCTATCGCCCATAATTCATGACTAATGTAGGCATTGACATACTGTCTAAATTGAGAGCCCCCCTCACACCCTGAGGGAGATCAGAATGAGACAAATATATTATAATCTCTTGAGATTCACACCCCACATTTGCCAAGAGTCTTGCTGGAGTATTACCTGTCCGATCAACCAGATGTAGACTAGAAATACAATTCAAACCACGCAACCTGTCCACAGTAGAACGCAAAAACCATGGCGTATTTGCTTGACAATGTATCATACCAATCAACATCGTAGACGTTAGTTCCACCATAACCTTTAAACCTCGTGCCTCACAATGTTTTAGACCCTCATATACTGTCCAAACCTCCGTTTCTACCGCATTAGTATCTATAAACCCAATTGAAATTGCGAACACCAATCGACCATGGTCATCTCTAACCACCACTCCTCCGCCACTAAATCCACCAAACTTAGTAGTTCCAATATTCATCTTAACACATGCGTTTGGCGGTCTCTTCCAACTCATCCATCGGACCGTCCTTTTATTCGACCAGTTTTGTGAAGAGGACACCATATGAGGCCAAGCATATATTTGAAAGCCATGTCGAGGGAACTTTGATGTTACAATATTATAGATATCAGTCATGGTCCTTGATTGTACCATGTGAACATCCCATAGCTTATTATCAAACCATCCATTATTTCGCCTCTTCCACAAATTCCAGCAAATCACCAAAGGCGTTATCCTGCACATGTATCGAAAAAGAGGCGAGTCCTTACAATTCCACCAGCCGTACCACCATCCACGCCATCCTAGCCCTTGTCTTCGAATGCCACACGCATTTGCAAAGTATGTCCATACCTTAGTAACAAACGGCCCATCACCAAATACATGACTTATGGATTCCGTATTCGATAATCCACAACATAAGCACGAGAAAGGTCCCGCCATCCCAATTTTTAATCGCCATTCAGCTAATTGCAGTCTACCACCAGACAATCTTAACCCAAAAATGCAAATGGGTTTGAAAAGACAAGGGTGGGGGAAAAGTGACTCTCTTAAAAATATTGACTTTTGAGCTCTAGATTCATGGTTGAATCTTTACCTTGCCTCACTTACCCATAATCATTTCGTTACTTCATGTTGTTTTCCCATATTGGCCCCACACTTGTGCTCATGCATTTTTCACCACCTAATGCTTAAGTGTGTGCTCCAAAATTAACCTCTTGGGCAAGACAATCCTTTCATCAAGCTTTGAACTCAGTCTTTGAGTGCAATTACATTTAGGCTATTTTCCTTGAACTTGTCCCCCCGGGACATGGATTTCTTCATGGGCTTTAGTCTGTTCAAATTCTTGTATCTTCCTTCACCTAAATTGAGACACTAAAATAAATAAAATTATTATAAAAACAAAATGAAATAAAAATCACTCAATTATAAAATCCTTCGGTTCCCTACCAAGAGTGCTTATTGTCTTTAGCCAGACTTATTATTTATCTTATTCATCATTTTCCATCATAAGATGCCACCTTCTTCTTCTTTGTCTTATTTTCTTTTCCCAAAGAAGAGTATTTTCCTATTAACCCATTTCTTTAGGATCCAAAATTAAGGATCTCTTACATCCTCCTTTTGTAGTGGCATGGTGACAAGCGCGTCGCGTACCTTGCAATTTTACCCTATTCACTAATGTAGATGTAGTGAGCGGGATCGTAGTGGCATGGTGACAAGCGCGTTGCGTACCTTGCAATTTTACCCTATTCACTAATGTAGATGTGGTGAGCGGGATCGTATCCACAGGGAAAGGGATGGTTTGAGAATTCGAATGTTTGTTCTGCTAATTGTCACGAAGATAAGATTGCAATAATAAAAGCAAAAATAACCAGACTCAAAACACAAGAAATTCACACGGACTAAATGCAGTAGTAGAAAAAATGATGCCCTGGAGTTCCATAGATGGATGAATACACAATTAGATCACTCTCTCGGTGCAGCTAAACATACGTGCTAAACCAGAGGGGAACTTCGTTGCCTGGAGTCTTAAGCCACAACTGGCATGTCGACCACACTATGTCTTAATCCTCTTGACACCATCCTATCCCATGGCGAGGCCTGAGGTCGGTGATTTCATCCCGCAACATCCCAATCCACTCTCCCTGATAAGTTTAACACTCCACTCTTAGAAACTTCCTATGGCGAGGCCTGATACTAATGTCAAATGCACTTGTTAACAACAGAGGATCTCTTTTTCACTCCAACCTTATGATCTCATAATCTATGATTGGCATGGCGAGCGCATGCTAGAAAACAAGCTTGCAAAACGAGTGAAAAGACTCGATTCATGTTCTCATTCCACAGAATTCACAACAAGAAAGATGCATTAAACTCAGACTCAGTATGTCGGCCGCAGTAGAAGTTCAATTCAACTATTCCAGAGCAAATACGTGAAACTTAAGTGATATTCACAATCAAAGCAAGATATGAATCATTTCTTCGAAGATTACGTTTATTGCACCGAATCAAAGCATCTAAAAGGTACACTCATCCATTGGAACCCTAAGTCATCTCGTGATTAGCCAGAAAACTCTTTCTTAATCTCAATTTCATCAAGTTGTAACCTTAACAAACTCATTTCCATTCAATTGGAGGATTTTACCGATTTTACCAATTTTACCTAAATTAAGACACTAAAATAAATAAAATTATTACAAAAACAAAATGAAATAAAAATCACTCAATTATAAAAGGGTAGAAAATCCTTGGGTTGCCTCCCAAGAGTGCTTATTGTCTTTAGCCAGACTTATTATTTCTCTTATTCATCATTTTCCATCATAAGATGCCACCTTCTTCTTCTTTGTCTTATTTTCTTTTCCCAAAGAAGAGTATTTTCCTATTAACCCATGTCTTTAGGATCCAAAATTAAGGATCTCTTACATCCTCCTTTTGTAGTGGCATGGTGACAAGCGCGTCGCGTACCTTGCAATTTTACCCTATTCACTAATGTAGATGTGGTGGCGGGATCGTAGTGGCATGGTGACAAGCGCGTAGCGTACCTTGCAATTTTACTCTATTCACAAATGTAGATGTGGTGAGCGGGATCGTATCCACAGGGAAGGGGAAGGTTTGAGAATTCGAATTTTTGTTCTGCTAATTGTCAAGAAGATAAGATTGCAATAGTAAAAGCAAAAATAACCAGACTCAAAACACAAGAAATTCACACGGACTAAATGCAGTAGTAGAAAAAATGATGCCCTAGAGTTCCATAGATGGATGAATACACAATTAGATCACTCTCTCAGTGCAGCTAAACATACGTGCTAAACCAGAGGGGAACTTCGTTGCCTAGAGTCTTAAGCCACAACTGGCATGTCGACCACACTATGTCTTAATCCTCTTGACACCTTCCTATCCCATGGCGAGGCCTGAGGTCGGTGATTTCATCCCGCAACATCCCAATCCTCTCTCCCTGATAAGTTTAACACTCAACTCTTAGAAACTTCCTTTGGCGAGGCCTGATACTAAGGTCTAATGCACTTGTTAACAACAGAGGATCTCTTTTTCACTCCAACCTTATGATCTCATAATCTATGATTGGCATGGCGAGCGCATGCTAGAAAACAAGCTTGCAAAACGAGTGAAAAGACTCGATTCATGTTCTCATTCCACAGAATTCACAACAAGAAAAATGCATTAAACTCAGACTCAGTATGACGGCCGCAGTACAAGTTCAATTCAACAATTCCAGAGCAAATACGTGAAACTTAAGTGATATTCACAATCAAAGCAAGATATGAATCATTTCTTCGAAGATTACGTTTATTGCACCGAATCAAAGCATCTAAAAGGTACACTCATCCATTGAAACCCTAAGTCATCACGCGATTAGCAAGAAAACTCTTTCTTAATCTCAATTTCATCAAGTTGTAACCTTAACAAACTCATTTCCATTCAATTGGAGGATTTTACCGATTTGACTATAGAGATTTGCCAATTCCTTCGTCAATTGAGAAAAAGGTAGCTATTTCCAATCCTACGCCGTGATCGGAATCGAGATCGGAGTTTGATTTGTAGAGAGAGAAAGTTTTAGTGAGAGAAAATGCAGAGAATGAAAGTTTCCCACTCCGAAAATAAAAAATCTGTTAAGAGTCTAGAATTCTCTGATAAAGTATGACTAAATCCTCTATTTATAGAGGTTACAGAAAACGTAATCACTACGCAAACGTAAAATGACAAAGATGTTACAAAAATGCCGCTGTAATCAATTTGCACATAAGCACACTAGGTCAATGTAGTCACGCCTTCAAACCTTGAATGATCACGCCAATATGCATTTCTGCACCAAAAGAACAAAATCTATACTTAGAAAAATTTTCACAAACACACAAAACCCACAGCCCTTGTATGCTCAAACTGGCGAGACCTCGACACGAGGTCTCTCTCTCACAACAACAAAAACGGCGAGACCTCGCGGCGAGGTCTCGCTCTTACAAAATCTGAAATCGGCAAGACCTCGTGGGGCGTGCGAGGTCTCGCCACTTTATATTCAATTGTGAAAAACTTGTTGTGAAGTGGGAGTGTGACGTGAAGTGTAGTGTTCATGAAAGAATGAAGAATGAAAAGACCACACACAAGAACATCCAAGAATCCTCACATCCAAAGTATGTAATGCAAATCCAAGAGTCTTACAATGAAATGTAAGAACCGTGAAATATATGTATGAAGAAATGCAATGTATGAAAATGATCAAAGAAGAAGTGTTAGACATCTTGAAAAATGTATGCACTTGAGATTTAAAGAAGAGTGGCAATTGCTATCGAGAATATCTCACAGTTCTTCAAGACATGAAATACAATGTACTCTCACTCATGAAATGGAAAATGTAGTGTATGTAAAGTATTCTCAAAACATAAAATGCAAAGTGACAACTTACAAGATATAGCAAATGTTATGAAGAAAACAATGAAATATAAGCTATCAACATGAATGATCAATTGAATTACAACTAGATGAAGTGTTTACAAAGGGCGAGAGAAACGTGTGTGTGAAGTGAGAGCTCGCCGCACGTATGTGCGTCGAGGTGTGTGGAGCTTGTCGCAAGCGTCATGCGACGAGGTGCATGTGTGCCAGTGCTCACCGCACATCTTGCGGTGAGGTGTGTGTGATAGTGCGACGAAGTGTGAGTGTGTGTACGACGAAGTGAGTGTGTGTGTGAGACGAAGTGTGTGAAATGGAGAGAACTCATTCTATCTAGCATGCTTCACAGCCAACTTCCACATAAATTATGATGAAAAATTCAACATCACTTCCATTCCATACATACTTAAATCACACCCTTCAACACAATGGTACTCACAACCGTATCATCATCAAACCATATCAACAAAACATCTTTCCACAACATATTACATTATTTCAAATAGATTTTTCTCACAACATGCTTCACAACATTCTTAACTTCTTTACTCATTTCAATATTAATACTACGTAAAATGCACTCAAACATGCAAAAGCCAAGTGAAAAATAATACAATTACATCAGTATAAACTGACTTATCAATTTCCCCCACAATTGAACTTTTGCTTGCCCTCAAGCAGAATTCACATTTCATATATGTCAATCACTTTTGCACTAGACCTTGCTCCCTTATCCAACACGTTCTTCTCTGAGTTCATCAAAATATGTTCACAAAAAAAAAACTCGGAAACGTTTATTAACTCCGAACTATCAAATTTGAACACAAATTATTAACCAAGGCACGATGAATAAAGACCAAAATGTCATGCGTGCAAGTGTGTGCTGAGGAATGTCTGTCCACCTATCCTTCTTGCATGCATTCCCTCTTTGTTTCAAGAACGTCTCATTGCACACCAGTCAGCTTATCCACACACAAGAAGTCCTAACACACAAGATCATCGGTCGCACATTGGTGCTTCTATTGATTGATATCATTTCCTATTGCACTTTGGTGAATTCACTTATCACACGCATTGGTGTTTTTACTTAGGTCTTGTGGCTTTGTTTCTTTTCCATTTTTTTGCCTGGGTTTTATGGCTATTTTTTCCCAATTAAGCTTGCTGAAGGTATTTCTGCTATTTATTCCGAATTGCCAAAGGCTTTTTCTCCATATCCTTTCTTGTGTAATCAATAGTTCCTATATGTCTTTAAGGGACTATGTAAGCAAGAGCATCCTAAACACCGAAGGAATGCATATCAATAAGGCCAACTTGAACCAGATTCGTCCTATTTCAAAGAGTTATTTTGCATGGCATATCTATCTTACATTAACATGATGCCTTGGCCAACAAAATATATCAATTTTTCAATTCCGAAGTCAAAACAGAAAAAAAATTTCACATGTAATATAAAGATAGAAATTGATGAACTTCAAATTCGAACATAGCCAACAAGAGAACAAGGGCATAATACAATGTGATTTTCCATTAAACACACGTCTACTACCGCTTCACTACTCATGGTACATTCAGCTCACGTTCTAGACATTTATTCAAACACTCACATTCAAGACTAAACACTGACAGCAACAAAACACATTAAGACATACGACACTCTCGAACCCGAATTCCTTCTTCAACACTACTCAACAAAGCAAGCCTCATAGAACTTCAACAAATCATAGCATACTTCAAAGACTTACAACAGACTTCAAAGTCCAATACTCAAAACAACTCCACATCACAGCATAGCTTCCAAGTTCCAAACAACTTCAACATATCATGATAACTTTTAAGAATAAGAAACCCCCATCATCAACACATAGTAGCCATATGAAAAAAAAAAATGTCAGCAAGGCACAACAACCGAAATAGCAACATGAAAATAGCTTTCACAAACGATGGTGAACAAGGACATTCATCTCAAAGTAACTTCATCACAACAACAAAACACTCCAAAACACACATAACAACACCTAAATCTCAGCACCACCACACCACCCACACTTGAACCACACATTGTCCTCAATGTAAAAGATTAAGAAAGAGGAGCTCCTAAGAAAACGAAGAAGGGGTAGATGAAGCCGGAGAAGAGAATGATGCTGTTGTGGAGAATGAAGGTCCACTAAAAGGCCGTGCTACCCAATGAAAAAGACCATGAGTTGGTCCGTGAAGAGGCTGCCCCGCACCAATCATTGGAATCTTTGCCGCTGGCACGAACTCCAGATCTACCCTAAAAGTAGGAGTGGGAGGCATCGATGGGATATAACCAAATGTTGGCAATGGGTTGAGTGAAGACACTGCGGGTACCCCCGGTGGGAGCTCATGAATGGCACCATTGATAGCATCTCTCATCAGATTCGGAACTCGGTACCCAGTCAACTGAGCAGAAGTTGGTGTCGGTTTGGGAGGTCCAGACTCAGAGTGATAATACACGGATATTTTGTTGCACTTGTCAAGTTCCATTTGCATCACAACTTGTCGATAATATAGCACCTCAAATTGCTGCTGAGCAATAGAAGATATATCATCCTACTTAGTAAGCATATTAGAAGAATGTAAGGTCCAATCCTGATGCATATCGTTCATCTGCTCATGCATGCCCTCAAGTCTTTCATCCAAGTACTAAAAACGAGACTCCACAGAATGTTCAAACTCTTGTAGTGCCCCGTGAAAAGTACAAAAATCATAAGGTTGCTGCGCTTCACTTGATCCATCTGCTGAAAGTCCAGCCTCATCCTGAGGTTCGGTAGTTCCAGCTATCTATGCCTTCAGCATCTCTTTTTAGAGAATAACAAAGAATGCAAAATATCAATGTTGTCTTGAACAAAATCTGAGCTTGGAAGTAAAGAAAGATAAGACCCATGATGGATATTTATAACACAACAATGATATGCAATACCATTTGGTCAAAGAAGGGAAGCACATTCAATGACACAACCAACCAAGCACAAGACAACAAGAACATCATTCAAGTGGGTACCTCACTTCATTCATGTCATAACATATCCTATTTCCATCATTGGCATACAACAAACTACTCTCACATGTTATACAAAACAAAACATCTCCACAACCTTAAGTCATTCCATGTGCCCTTCAAAGCTCAACCGATACACAAATAAACTGTAGCTTTTAATACATTTTAGCTTTTGAATCGATTTCAATTATGAACAGATTGGTAGCTCGGGTCATCATAAATGCATGTGGTGCAATTGACCCATTATTGCATTAACGCACATACATAAAACAACAACCACAAAAGAAGAAATCATTACCATGAAATTAAACAACTTCACCATCAAACGTAAAATATTCATTAAACATTACTTACGTACACACTTGCTTAACACATTACTAACCAAACGAAAAAAAACCAAAAACAGCATAAACTCCCTATCATGAACCAATCAACAAAATAATAGCTAGCATAAACTCCCTATCATGAACCAATCAACAAAATAATAGCTAACATAAACTCCCTATCGTGAACCAATCAACAAAATAGTAGCGCACCCCCCACACTTCGCACAAGCAATGGTCCCCATTGAGAAGAGAGGGAAATGAACTGCCTTGGCTAATGGCTTCTTCGAAATTTTGTCTTTCGTTCTTCCCCCAGATAGCTGTTCCACTGAGAATGGCCCATAACTCCCAAAGATGGTTGGCAAATTTCGGTTGAATCAATGACCACTCCCTGCCGAGTTGCCATTTATGCGAGAAGATGAGGGAAAAACATTGGTGAAAATTCTGAATTTTGGGCATGCTTAATGTACCTCATTATTAATCGTCCCACATCCACTGTCTTCCTGTGGTGAATAGCATATACCAAAAGGACTTTATCCCGTGTGGCCGTCGTGGTTCGCTCAACCAGCATAAGTCTAGAATTGATAAAGAGCAACCACATTTGTGCATCTGCTGTTAAATCACTCGTGGGGACATGGAGTGCCTCATTTCTACATTTCTCACCCATGCAGCTCCCGGCCAGCCCACAACGGCCAATAGTCGATCTGTGTCCTTAGCCCTCAGCAATCGGCTATAGGAATCCTTTGGAATATCCTCAAGAAAATAATGAGAATTGAAGCTATGGCGATTCACCTCAAGAAATTTTCCTCTCATAAACACAGCATTGTTACTTCCAGTATTGCTCACATTGGCATTCGCATAAAATTCTCTGGCTATCTCCATGTTAACGGCAGTTGGAGCCAATGTCAAGTAAGCCAAATTGTGGAATCGAATAGTGATACGAATGGAGTAGGATGAAGTCCAATCCACACGAATTTTCCACAAGTTCAGATCCTTGTGCACTAAAAACTCAATTCAAGAAACAAGAACACAATTTGCGGAAAAGAGATATGGAACGAAAGGCAAGATTAAAATTAACCTAACCCCAACGTTAACACAAATTGAATCAGTTCAACTAATGTAAATCAAAAGTTTAAACTTATCAAGTTTGGCCGGTTCTATAAATCTAGAACTTGTAAGCTTCACCTAAAGTTCCTCACTTAAGGTTTGGCGGGTCTTATGAATTACTCAAGAATAACTCACGTTGATGATGTCAAATTTAATTTAGCAAAGCCAAAATTCTTTCAATTCAACATGTGTAAAAACGTTACATAGCTTTCCCTTTTATAGGGAGTAATTCGGCTTTTCTAAGAGAAAAAGGAAATAAAACCCTAACTTGACTCCTAAACTAACTAACATACTAATCCTTTTCCAAAAAGGATTTGTGACACACATAAGCTAATCCTTTTCCAAAATGGATTGGTGTCTCACGTTTTCTTCCTAAATGTGGCCAAACACAATTTGGCTTCATTTGTTTCCTAAACTTAAACAAAGACTAAAATCGGTTTTGCCTTTAAGAAGCAAAATTCGATTTTACTTTCTAAAACTTTACTTTCCTAATTATCATGCAAGATAATTGGGCCAAGTAATACCTTATTAACACTCAATAAAAAAACGCCAATTAAGCCCATAAAATCGTTAAGTGGACTTAATTAAAAACAACATAATAAACCCTAAAATATATTAAAAAGGGCATGATCCAATTCAAAGCCCAAAACACGCCTTCTTCTTGGACTTTAATATTTCGGCCTTCACATTATTTCTTCAAGGGGGATCATAAATTGTTATTGAAGAAATATGCCAAAGTACTTCATCTTGAGATGGTTGTGTCGAACTCTTTTGAACATTGGCCATCAACTCACAATGTGTTGATAACAATGCTTGTAGTGTTTCCTTCATCCTCTTGCTCCTTGATCTTGTCATTGGACCACCAAGATTTGCTAATGGATCATGTGAAGCTGGATTTGGCAATGTGGACTCGGGCTCATTCCTATCAAATAGTGTCTTGGAATCTCTGGGAAGGTGCTTCGAATCCACGTTCAATGTAGCAAAATCGATGAACCGACCTATGGCATTGTCTTTCAGCCATGGCATTAACGAATCATGGAGATGTTGCTGTGTCCCTATCCACTTCGATCTCTTCATCAGAAGAGAAAGAAGATTCTGAGCTGCCCAGGATTCGTTGAAAATCTCATACTCGCATGGGTTCATGTGGTAGGGATTCACTTGATAATCTATGTTGCACTATAGACTTGCACAATTCCAAAGACCACAACATGAGATTTATAGGGAAAATGCTCTAGTGTAAAATGAAATAGAAAACAAAGGCATGTGAGGGATGCAACAAACAAACAACTACATGTGAGAGAAGATAATTCACACAAACGTTATCCACTTTTTACACATTTAGGCAATCATTCACATGTCGTCCATGCAAGTACTTAGCTAAGAAATAATTTGAGTATCGTATAAGACAACCGCACGGGATGTTATTTGCTTACGTCTATTGCGCTATACTCCAAATTGAGCTTACCCCCTTCTCGGATGTCTTCTGTAGAAGGTGTCCATCCATCCTCCTTGATATGGCATCCTGTGTGTGGGCATGTGTATGTTGCCCACGCGTCTGTGGTCGTGTACCTAACAACAAAAAAAAGTTCAGTGCGCATGTGATCAACAGAATGAGATTCACACTACACTTGGACAAACTAGCTAACTTAGTCTGAAATGGAATGAAAGATGAGTAAAAAGAAAAGAAAAAACTAGGTTGCCTTATAGGAGCGCTTTTTTTTAAGTCGACAGCCCGACATAGCTTCGGTTCATTAGGAAATAAATGGATCATCCAAAAATAACTCATATAGAGCTTGTGCCAAATCTGTGATGCCCTTCTCTTGAACTGTCAAATATGGCTTAAGTCTGTAACCATTCACTTGCCATCTGTTACCATTTTTCGCATTCTGGATTTCCACCACACCATATGGCATCACCTTGAGAACCCGAAATGGACCACTCCAACGTGATCTCAATTTTCCAGGAAACAACCTCAAGCGAGAGTTGTACAATAAAACTAGTTGCCCTGGAGCAAAACTCTTTGATTGGATTTTAGCATCATGGAGTCTCTTAGTCCTTTCTTTATAACGCTTAGAGCTCACATATGCATTGAATCTAAACTCATCTAATTCATTCAACTCCAGTATCCTCTTTGATTGAGCCCCATTTAAGTCCATGTTCAGCTTCTGGATTGCCCAATATGCCTTATGTTCCAACTCTACTGGGAGATGACACTCTTTTCCAAAAACAAGCCTAAAAGGATAAGCCCCGATTGGTGTATTGTACGCTGTCCTATATGCCCACAGAGCCTCTTCCAACTTTAATGCCCAATCCTTTCTACCTGGATTAACAACTTTCTCCAAAACCCTCTTAATCTCCCGATTTGATACTTCAACCTGACCACTTGTCTAGGGATGATATGCTGTTGAAACCTTGTGTTTCACCCCATACTTGGCGAAAAGAGGTTCAAAAATCTTATTACAGATGTGTGATCAGCCATCACTGATGATTGCACGAGGGGCTCCAAATCGATTAAAGATGTTTCTCTTGAGAAATGCTGTAACACTCTTAGCATCACTGTGTGGCAATGCAATGGCTTCAATCCACTTCGACACATAGTCTACTGCTACAAGAATGTATTGCATGCCACCCGACTTCGGGAAAGGACCCATGAAATCAATACTCCAGACATTGAATATCTTTATTTCAAGAATGTTATTCAAAGGCATCTCATTTCTTGAAGAGATGTTGCCTATTTGCTGACATCTATCAAGTTTCAAACCCAAATCCTTGCATCCAAGAAAATATGAGGCCAATAGAAACCACCTTGTAGCACTTTGAATCCTGTTCTGGTAGAACCAAAATGCCCTCCGCATGGACCTTCATGGCATGCTCTCAGAATGTCATCCTTTTCTTCCTCCTTAATGCACTTCCTTATGATTTGATCACTACAAATTTTGTACAATGCATTATCCTCCCAAGAATAGTACTTCGCATCACTCCTCAATTTCTTCTTTTGCTCTTGTGAGAAGTGAGAAGTAAGAAGGAACCTACTCGACGACCACATAATTTTCTATTTCAGCATACCAAGACATGCCTTCCTTTTTCACTCGGAATGCTTGCTCATCAGGAAAACCATCTTTTATCAACAAATTGGAAGACTCTTGCTCTTTAGACTCCAATATTGACAAATGATCAGCTACCACATTCTCTGAGCCCTTCCTATTCTTGATTTCTACATCGAACTCCTGGAGCAACAATACCAATCGAATTAGGCGTGGCTTTGCTTCTTTCTTTGCAAGCAAATACTTTAGTGCAGCATCGTCCGTATGTACAATAACCTTCGACCACAAAAGATAGGCACAAAATTTATCAAAAGCGAAGACTATTGCCAACATCTCTTTCTCTGTGGTTGTATAATTCATTTGTTTCTCGTTCAATAACTTGCTGGCATAGTATATTGTGTGAAACACCTTGTCCCTTCTCTGTCCAAGTACAACACCCAATGCGTAGTCACTCGCATGACACATTATCTCAAAAGGCTCACCTCAGTGAGGGGCGGCTATAATCGGAGCTTCCACCAATTTAACTTTCAATGTTTCAAATGCTTCAACACATTCTGCCCCAAACTCAAATTTGACATCTTTTTCCAAGAGACTACACAAAGGTTTGGCTATATTTCAAAAATCCTTAATAAATCTTCTGTAAAATCCCGCATGACCAAGGAAGCTTATGATCCCTTTCACATTTGTAGATGGAGGAAGCTTGGCGATAACATCAATTTTTGCCCTGTCAACTTCGATCCCTTTGTGAGAAATCTTATGGCCCAACACAATCCCTTCTTGAACCATGAACTGGCACTTCTCGCAGTTAAGCACTAAATTCGTTCCTCACACCTTTTCAACACCTTGGCCAAGTTGTCCAGACAACCGTCAAATGTCATACCAAATACAGAGAAGTCATCCATAAAGATTTCAATAATAGACTCCACCATGTCATGAAATATAGCCATCATACAACGCTAAAAAGTTGCAGGAGCATTGCACAAGCCAAAGGGTATACGCTTGTAAGCGAAAGTACCAAAGGGACAAGTAAAGGTAGTCTTCTCCTGGTCCTTGGGATCAATTGCGATTTTATTATAGCCTGAATACCCATCCAGAAAACAGTAGAAGACAAAACCCGCAATTTGATCCTAAAGTTGCTCCAAGAATGGGAGTGGGAAGTGATCATTCCTAGTTGTTTTGTTTAGCTTCCTGTAGTTCATACAAACCCTCAATGCACTAACAATTCTTGCTGCAAGAAGCTCGTTTGCATCATTCTTCACGACTGTGATACAAAGTGATTTTCCATTAAACACACGTCTACTACCGCTTCACTACTCATGCTACATTCAGCTCACGTTCTAGACATTTATTCAAACACTCACATTCAACACTCAACACTGTCAGTAATAAAATACATTAAGACATACGACACTCTCGAACCCGAATTCCTTCTTCAACACTACTCAACAAAGCAACCCTCACAGAACTTCAACAAATCATAGCATACTTCAAAGACTTACAACAGACTTCAAAGTCCAGTACTCAAAACAACTCCACATCACAGAACAGCTTCCAAGTTCCAAACAACTTCAACATATCAAGATAACTTTTAAGAATGAGAACCCCCCATCATCAACACATAGCAACCATATGAAAAAACAAAAACATCAGCAAGGCACAACAATCGAAACTGCAACATACACAACAACCGAAACAGCAACATGAAAAGAACTTCCACAAACGATGTTGAACAAGGACATTTATCTCAAAGCAACTTTATAACAACAGCAAAACACTCCACAGCACACATAACAACACCCAAATCTCAGCACCACCACACCCCCCCACACTTGAACCACACATTGTCCTCAATGTAAAAGATTAAGAAGGAGGAGCTCCTAAGAAAATGAAGAAGGGGCAAATGAAGCCGAAGAAGAGAATGATGCTGTTGAGAAGAATGAAGGTCCACTGAAAGGCTGCGCTACCCAATGAAAAAGACCATGAGTTGGTCCGTGAAGAGGCTGCCCCGCACCAATCATTGGAATCTTTGCCGCTGGCACGAACTCAAGATCCACCCTAAAAGTAAGAGTGGGAGGCATCGATGGGATATGACCAAATGTTAGCAATGGGTTGAGTGAAGACACCGCGGGTACCCCAGGTGGGAGCTCATGAATGGCACCACTGATAGCATCTCTCATCAGATTCGGAACACGGTATCCAGCCAACTGAGCAGAAGTTGGTGTCGGTTTGGGAGGTCCAGACTCAGAGTGATAATACACGGATATTTTGTTGCACTTGTCAAGTTCCATTTGCATCACAACTTGTCGATGATACAGCACCTCAAATTGCTGCTGAGCAATAGAAGATATATCATCCTACTTAGTAAGCATATTAGAAGAATGCACGGTCCCAATCCTGATGCATATCATTCATCTGCTCATGCATGCCCTCAAGTCTTTCATCCATGTACTAAAAACGAGACTCCACAGAATGTTGAAACTCTTGTAGTGCCCCGTGAAAAGTACGAAAATCATAAGGTTGCTGCGCTTCACTTGTTCCATCTGCTGAAAGTCCAACCTCATCCCGAGGTTCGGTAGTTCCCGCTATCTGTGCCTTCAGCATCTCTTTTTAGAGAATAACAAAGAATGCAAAATATCAATGTTGTCCTGAATGAAATCTGAGCTTGGAAGTAAAGAAAGATAAGACCCATGATGGATATTTATAACACAACAATGATATGCAATACCATTTGGTCAAAGCATGGAAGCACATTCAATGACACAACCAACCAAGCACAAGACAACAATAACATCATTCAAGTGTGGGACGTCACTTCATTCAAGTCATAACATATCCTATCTCCACCATTGCCACACGACAAACTACTCTCACATGTTATACAAAACAAAACATTTCCACAACCTTAAGTCATTCCATGTGCCCTTCAAAGCTCAACCGATACACAAATAAATTGTAGCTTTTAATACATTTCAGCTTTTGAATCGATTTCAATTATGAACAGATTCGTAGCTCGGGTCATCATAAATGCATGTGGTGGAATTGACCCATTATTGCATTAACACACATACACAAAACAACAACCACAGAAGAAGAAATCATTACCATGAAATTAAACAACTTCACCATCAAAGGTAAAATATTCAGTAAACATTACTTACGTACACACTTGCTTAACACACTACTAACCAAATGAAAATAAAATAGCATAAACTCCCTAACATGAACCAATCAACAAAATAATAGCATAAACTCCCTATCATGAACCAATCAACAAAATAATAGCTAGCATAAACTGCCTATCATAAACTAATCAAAAAAATAATAGCTAGCATAAACTTCCTATCATCAAGTCAACAAAATAATACCGCACCCCCCCACTTCGCACAATAAATGGTCCCCGTTGAGAAGAGAGGGAAAGGAACTGCCCTGGCTAACGCCTTCTTCGAAATCTTGTCTCTCGTTCTTCCTCCAGATAGCTGTTCCACTGAGAATGGCCCATAACTCCCAAAGATGGTTGGCAAATTTCGGTTGAATCAATGACCACTCCCTGCTGACTTGCCGTTTCTACGAGAAAATGAGGGAAAAACATTGGTGAAAATTATGAATTTTGGGCATGCTTAATGTACCTCGTTATCAATCGTCCCGTATCCACTGTCATCCTGTGGTGAATAGCATATACCAAAAGGACTTTCTCCCGTGTGGCCGTCGTGGTTTGCTCAGCCGGCATAAGTTTAGAATTGATAAAGAGCAACCACATTTGTGCATCCGCAGTTAAATCACTCGTGAGGCCATGGGCTACCTCATTTCGTGCATTTCTCACCCGTGCAGCTTCCGGTGAGCCCACAGTGGCCAATAGTCGATCTGTGTCCTTAGCCCTCAGTAACCGGCTATAGGAATCCTTTGGAATATCCTCAAGAAAATAATGAGAATTGATGCTATGGCGATTAACCTAAAGAAGTTTTCCTCTCACAAACACAGCATTGTTACTTCCAGTATTGCTCACATTGGCATTCGCATAAAATTCTCCGGCTATCTCCATATTAACGGCAGTTGGCGCCAATGTCAAGTAAGCCCAATTGTGGAATCGAATAGTGTCTTAGAATCTCTGGGAAGGTGCTTCGAATCCACGTTCAATGTAGCAAAATCGATTAACAGACCTATAGCATTGTCTTTCGGCCATGGCATTAACGAATCGTTTGGAGATGTTGCTGGCTCGCTATCCACTTCGATCTCTTCATCAGAGGAGGAAAAAGATTCTGAGCTGCCCGAGGATTCGCTAAAAATCTCATACTCGCATGGGTTCATGTGGTAGGGATTCACGTGATAATCCATGTTGCACTACAGACTTGCACAATTTCAAAGACCACAACATGATATTTATAGGGAAAATGCTCTAGTGTAAAATAAAATAGAAAACAAAGGCATGTGAGGGATGCAGCAAACAAACAACTACATGTGTGTGAAGATAATGGACACAGACGTCATCCACTTTGTACACATTCAGGCAATCATTCACATGTTGTCCCTGCAAGTACTTGGCTAAGCAATCATTTGACTATTGTATAAGACGTACAACCGCATGGGATGTTATTTACTTACCGCTATTGTGCCATACTCCAAATTGAGCTTACCCCCTTCTCGCATGTTTTCTGTAGAAGGTGTCCATCTGTCCTCCTTGATATAGCATCTTGTGTGTGGGCATGTGTATGCTGCCCTCGCCACTGTGGTCGCGTACCTAACAATAGAAAGAAGTTAAGTGCGCATGTGATCAACAATGAGATTCACACTACACAAGGACAAACTAACTAACTAAGTCTGAAATGGAATGAAAAATGAGTAAAAAGAAAAGAAAAAACTAGGTTGCCTCCTAGGGGCAACCTCAAGTGAGAGTTGTACAACAAAACTAGTTGCCCTGGAGCAAAACTCTTTGACTGGATTTTAGTATCATGGAGTCTCTTAGTCCTTTCTTTATAAAGCTTAGAGCTCACATATGCATTGAATCTAAACTCATCTAATTCATTCAACTCCAGCATTCTCTTTGACTGAGCCCCATTTAAGTCCATGTTCAGCTTCTGGATTGCCCAATATGTCTTATGTTCCAACTCTACTGGGAAATGACACTCTTTTCAAAACACAAGCCTAAAAGGAGAAGCCCCGATTGGTGTCTGGTACGCTGTCCTATATACCCACAGAGCCTCTTCCAACTTTAATGCCCAATCCTTTATGCCTGCATTAACAACTTTCTCCAAAAACCCCCTTAATCTCCCGATTTGATACTTTAACCTGACCAATTGTCTGGGGATGATATGTTGTTGAAACCTTGTGTTTCACCCCATACTTGGCCAAAAGAGCTTCAAAAATCTTATTACAGAAGTGTGATCCTCCATCACTGATGATTGCATGAGGGTCTCCAAATCGATTAAAGATGTGTCTCTTGAGAAATGCTGTAACCCTCATAGTATCACTGTGCGGCAATGCAATAGCTTCAATCCACTTCGACACATAGTCTACTGCTACAAGATGTATTGCATGCCACCCGACTTCAGGAAAGGACCCATGAAATCAATACTCCAGACATCGAATATCTTTATTTCAAGAATGTTATTCAAAGGCATCTCATTTCTTGAAGAGATGTTGCCTATTTGCTGACATCTATCAAGTTTCCAACCCAAATCCTTGCATCCAAGAAAATATGAGGCCAATAGAAACCACATTGTAGCACTTTGAATCCTGTTCTGGTAGAACCAAAATGCCCTACGCAGGGACCTTCATGGCATGCAATTAGAATGTCATCCTTTTCTTCCTCCTTAATGCACTTCCTTATGTTTTGATCACTACAAATTTTGTACAATGCATTATCCTCCCAAAAATAGTACTTCGCATCACTCATTAATTTCTTCTTTTGCTCATGTGAGAAGTAAGAAGGAACCTGCTCGGCGACCACATAATTTGCTATTTCAGCTTACCAATGCATGCCTTCCTTTTCCACTTGGAACACTTGCTCATCAGGAAAACCATCTTTTGTCAACAAATTGGAAGACTCTTGCTCTTTAGACTCCAATCTAGACAAATGATCATCTACCACATTCTCTGAGCTCTTCCTATCCTTGATTTCAACATCGAACTCCTGGAGCAACAACACCCATCGAATTAGGCTTTGCTAGCAAATACTTCAGTGCAGCATGGTTCGTATGTAAAATAACCTTTGACCCCAAAAGATAGGCACGAAATTTATCAAAAGCGAAGACTACTGCCAACATCTCTTTCTCTGTGGTTGTATAATTCATTTGTGCCTCGTTCAATAACTTGTTGGCATAGTATATTGTGTGAAACATCTTGTCCCTTCTCTGTCCAAGTAGAGCACCCAATGCGTAGTCACTCGCGTCACACATTATCTCAAAAGGCTCACCCCAGTGAGAGGTGACTATAATCGGAGCTTCCACCAATTTCGCTTTCAATGTTTCAAATGCTTCAACACATTCTGCCCCAAACTCAAATTTGACATCTTTTTCCAAGAGACTACACAAGGGTCGTGCTATCTTTGAAAAATCCTTAATAAATCTTCTGTAAAATCACGCATGACCAAGGAAGCTTCTGATCCCTTTCACATTTGTAGGTGGAGGAAGCTTGGCGATAACATCAATTTTTGCCCTGTCAACTTCGATCCCTTTGTGAGAAATCTTATGGCCCAACACAATCCCTTCTTGAACCATGAACTGGCACTTCTCCCAGTTCAACACCTCGACCAAGTTGTCCAGACAACCGTCAAATGTCATGCCAAATACAGAGAAGTCATCCATAAAGATTTCAATAATCGACTCCACCATGTCATGAAATATAGCCATCATGCAACGCTGAAAAGTTGCAGGAGCATTGCACAAGCCAAAGGGCATACGCTTGTAAGCGAAAGTACCAAAGAGACAAGTAAAGGTAGTCTTTTCCTGGTCTTTTGGATCAATTGCGATTTGATTATAGCCTAAATACCCATCCAGAAGACAGTAGAAGACAAAACCCGCAATTCAATCCTAAAGTTGCTCCAAGAATGGGAGTGGGAATTGATCCTTCCTAGTTGCTTTCTTTAGCTTCCTGTAGTCTATACAAACCCTCAATGCACTAACAATTCTTGCTGCAAGAAGCTCGTTTACATCATTCTTCACGACTGTAACTCCTCCATTCTTTGGAACGCATTGCACTGGGCTTACCCACTCACTATCTGAGATGGGAAAAATCATTCCAAAGTCTAGCAACTTAATCACTTCCTTCTTCACAACCTCCATCATTTGAGGGTTTTAATCTCCTTTGCCTATCACGCACTGGAATTGAGTTCTCCTCCAGGAGGAATTTATGCATGCATATGCTCGGGATTTATTCCTTTGATATCTGCAATGGTCATTCCTATAGCTTGTTTGTATTGCCATAGCACACTCAACAATTTCTCCTCTTGCCATGCTTCAAGTTTGGACGAGATCACTACTGGTAGTGTCTCATTGTCACCCAGAAATGCACATTTCAAGTAAGGAGGCAAAGGCTTGAGCTCCAGCTTTGGTGCCACCAAAATGGAAGGCATAAGCTTTTCATTCCTGCATGAAAATTCATCCTTCCTCACCTCAGTGGGAACACAAGACTCGTTAGTCAACAAATTGCATTCATCATCTTTTCCTAACTCACTAACACATGCTTCCTGTAACAAATCTTCCACAACACATTCATGCATTTTAACTTAAACTACCTCATTTTGCAATTCAAATATGGACTCATTTAACACACAGCACTCAACAAGATCTTCAATTTTAGAGATGATTTTTATATCCTCTCCATTCAACTCATCATTCTCAAACTCTTCCTCACATCCATTTAATTCATCAACTAACACCAAGTCATGTGTTACATTTTCATTATTTACAATCACAGAACATGCAACAACTTGAATCACAAAGCAAGACTCCACATTCATAGGATGTTTCATGGAATAATTCACATCAAAAACCACTTGATCATTGTTAATTCGAAATGTAACTATTTTATTTCTTACTTCAATTAAGGCATCTCCTGTTGCAAGAAAAGGGCGACCAAAAATGAGAGGAACCTCAAGGTCCTCTTCCATATCAAGAACATTAAAGTCTACAGGCAAGGTAAATTTATCGATTCTTACCAATACGTCCTCCACCATCCCAGTTGGTTTCACAAGCGACCTGTCTGCCAATTGCAATGTGACAGCAACAGGACGAATATTCATGCCTTAACCAACATCCACAGCTATTGAGAGAGGCATGAGGTTGATCCCAGCTCCCAGGTCAAAGAGGGCCTTCTCAAAATGTCTCTTGCCTATCGTGTATGAAATTGTACAGCTACCAGGGTCTTTCAACTTAGGTGTTAAATTTTTTCCAACCCAAAGCGCCACTACACTCAGTTAACATTATAGGAACTTCGCACTGAAAAATTTGTTCCTTGTTGGAAATGAGGTCTTTAAGAAACTTTGCATACTTTGGCACATCACTTACCAAATCAAGAAGAGGGAGACTCACATTCAAGAATCTATCGAACTGTGGCCCTTTCTTTGCTTTTGTTTTCTCTCTTTTAGGGAATGGAGGCTTTGGAGCATAATCTGGAAAATTGTAAGGACTTGGAGGTCCTCTAATCGTTTAATCACTTCCTTTTCTCCATTATCTTGCACCCCTTCCTTATCTGGTGCCATGTCCTCATTGGCACAATCTTTTTTAGGTTCAACAATTACTTCCTCCTCATTTTCACAAGCTTCTTCTCTAGGCTTATGGATCTTATGCACTTCCTTTCCACTTCTTAGAGTAATTGCATTACATACATCCTTCCCTTTTGGATTTCGAATGGTGTCACTTGGAAGTGAACAATTAGGCCTGTGATGCACAGCAATGGCCAATTGACCCAATTGTATCTCAATATTCTTTAGAGTAGCCTCATGATGTCTCACAGTATTCTCCAACCCACCAAACCATTGTTCATTCTTGTCCATCATTTCCATAAGTTTATGAAACATATCTATACTGATGGCTTTCTTTGCTCTAAGGAATTCGATTGCTGATCAAAGCCTGGAGGTGGTTGTGTGGCTCTTCTTTGTTCATTTCCATAGTACTGGCTTCCACCTTGAGTTTGATTTTGGTTTTCCCAACTATTTTGGCCTCACCACCATATTGTCTATTATTGCATCCAGAGTAGTTGTTAGAATATTGTGGCTTGTTATAATTATTCACGTACTGTAGAGACTCAGTTGTAATGGCACACTCATCCGTGTGATGCTCAACTTTATACAATCCACATGATAACACAGGAGCTTTAGCATGTGTAGCTTTTAGAGTTTACACTTGCTTCGCTAAGGCTATAAACTTGGCACTCAAAGAAGTTTCCTAAAGGTCCAATACTCCTCTCTGCCTCCTGCCTTGGGGTTTTCGTGTTTCAGGAAAAAGTTATTCATCTTCAACAATTTGGTTAAACAACTCTCTAACCTTCAGCATACTCTTATCTTTCAATGCACCGTTAGCACAAACTTTCACCATCATAGAAGACTCAGTTGTGAGGCCTTTGAAAAATGTGTTCAACTCCCTGATTTCACCAAGGTCATGGTTAGGACATTGATGGATTAAATCCACTCTCAACATTGATATGGTAGCTCTCAACGTCTATGTCCTGTTGATCAAATCCACTCTCAACATTGATTGCATAATGGTCACCAAACCGTGGTGCTTGTGCTCCATGGCTGGCCATTTTCTTTTCTTTCTGTCTGCTTCTCAAGGTTTTTGGTAGTTCAAGATCTATTGAAAATTCTGGCTCTCCTTCAGATCGAAGCCTAGGAATAATACACACCACAAGTGATAACAAAACACAAACAACACCGTAGTAACAAAGGTTCTAATTGTAAACTAATGAAACAAAACCAAACACTCAACACAAGAATCTCAAGAATAGATTGCATCTTGTAGTAGGGAAACGCAACAACAGAATCGCAAGGATGTAATAGGAAGACAGTAGTCAACAAACAGACCAAAACAACAATTAAACGAAAACAGAAAAAGACAATAAAATCAAGAAACCGTGCCTTTCCCTAACAACGGCACCAAAAATTGACAAGCGTGTCACGTACCTTGCAATTTTACCCTATTCACTAATGTAGATGTGATGAGCGGGATCGTATCCATGGGGAAGGGGATGGTTCGAGAATTCAAATGTTTGTTCTGCTAATTGTCACGAAGATAAGATTACAATAATAAAAGCTAAAATAACCAGACTCAAAACACAAGAAATTCACACGGACTAAATGCAGTAGTAGAAAAGATGATGCGCTAGAGTACCATAGCTGGATGAATACACAATTAGATCTCTCTCTCGGTGCAGCTAAACATACGTGCTAAACAAGAGGGGAACTTCTTTGCCTAGAGTATTAAGCCACAACTGGCATGTCAACTACACTATGTCTTAATCCTCTTGACACATTCCTATCCCATGGCGAGGACTGAGGTCAGTGATTTCATCCCGCAATGTCCTAATCCACTCTCCCTGACAAGTTTAACACTTAACACTTAGAAACTTCCCATGGCGAGGCCAGATACTAAGGTCTGATGCGCTTGTTAACAACAGATGATCTCTTTTTCACTCCAACCTTATGATCTCATAATCTATGATCGGCATGGAAACCGCATCCTAGAAAACAAGCTTGCAAAACGAGTGAAAAGACTCGATCATGTTCTCATTCCACAAAATTCACAACAAGAAAGATGCATTAAACTCAGACTCAATATGACGGCCGCAGTACAAGTTCAATTCAACTATTCCATAGCAAATACGTGAAACTTAAGTGATATTCACAATCAAAGCAAGATATGAATCATTTCTTCAAAGATTACGTTTATTGCACCGAATCAAAGCATCTAAAAGGTACACTCATCCATTGGAACCCTAGGTCATCACGCGATTAGCCAAAAAACTCTTTCTTCATCTCAATTTCATCAAGTTGTAATATTAACAAACTCATTTCCATTCAATTGGAGGATTTTACTGATTTAAGTACAGAGATTTGTCAATTCCTTCGTCAATTGAGAAAAAGGAAGCAATTTCCAATCCTACCCCGTGATCGAAATCGAGATCGGAGTTCAATTTGTAGAGAGAGAAAGTTTTAGCGAGAGAAAATGTAGAGAGAGAAAGTTTTCCCCCCGAAAATCAAAATTCTATTAAGAGTCTAGAATTCTCTAATAAAGTACGACTAAATCCTCTATTTGTAGAGGTTACAGAAAACGTAATCACTACGCAAACGTAAAATTACCAAGATATTACAAAAATGCCGCTGTAATCAATTTGAACATAAGCACACTCGGTCAATGTAGTACTCAAAGCCTTCAAACCTTGAATGATCACGCCAATATACATATCTGCACCAAAAGAACAAAATCCATACTTAGAAATTTTTTCACAAACAACACAAACACACAAAACCCACAGCCCTCATATGCTCAAAGTGGTGAGACCTAGCCACGAGGTCTCGCTCTCACAACAACAGAAATGACGAGACCTCGCGGCGAGGTTTCGTTCTCACAAATTTTGAAATCGGCAAAATCTCGTGGCGCGAGGTCTTGCCACTTCATGTGCAAGTTTGCAAAACTTGTTGTGAAGTGGGAGTGTGACGTGAAGTGTAGTGTTCATGAAAGAATGATGAATGAAAAGACCACACACAAGAACATCCAAGAATCCTCACATCCAAAGTATGTAATGCACATCCAAGAGTCTTACATTGAAATGTATGAACCATGAAATATATGTATGAAGAAATTCAATGTATGAAAATGATCAAAGAAGAAGTGTTAGACATCTTAAAAATGTATGCACTTGAGGTTTAAAGAAGAGTGGTAATTGCTATCGAGAATATCTCACAATTCTTCAAGACATAAACCACAAAGTGCTCTCACTCATGAAATGGAAAATGTAGTGTATGTAAAGTATTCTCAAAACATAAAATGCAAAGTGAGAACTTTCAGGATATAGCGAATGTTATGAAGAAAACAATGAAATATAAGCTATCAACATGAATGATCAATTGAATTACAACTAGATGAAGTGTTTACAAAGGGTGAAGTGAGAGCTCACCGCACGTATGTGCGGCGAGGTGTATGGAGCTCGTCGCATGCGTCACGCGACAAGGTGCATGTGTGCAAGAGCTTGCCGCACGATGTGCGGCGAGGTGTGTGCAATGGTGCGACGAATTGTGAGTGTGTGTTCGACGACTTGTGTGTGTGTGTGCGACGAAGTGTGTGAAATAGAGAGAACTCATTCTTTCTAGCATCCTTCACACCCAACTTCCACATAAATTATGATGAAAAATTCAACATCACTTTCATTCCATACATACTTAAACCACACACACTTCAACACAATGCTACTCACAGCCCTATCATCATCAAACCATATCAACAAAACATCTTTCCACAATTTATTGCATTATTTCAAATAGATTTTTCTCACAGCATGCTTCACAATATTCTTAACTTCTTTACTTATTTCAACATTAATACTACGTAAAATACACTCAAACATGCAAAAGCCAAGTGAAAAACAATACAATTATGTCAGTATAAACTGACTTATCACATGGCTAAGTTTTTCCTTAAAACACATTGATTTGCTAAGATCACTTTGGATTTCTCCTTGGGCACTTCCTTCTCTTATTGGCCTTTCCTTGCCATTTTGGAGAGTTAGCTCGTAGTAGCCCACTTTGAAGTTTATGATTCGTTCCTTCACTCCAATGAGAGCATTTTTTATGGCAAAAATGGTCTCCCTAAAATAATTGGAGCTTCCTCATCTTCTTTGATATCAATAATAAAGAAATTGGTTGGGAACATAAAGTGGTGCACGCTCACCATCACATTTTGTACCCTTCTAACGGGTCTTACTTGAGTGAGATTTGTGAACTGGACACCACCTTTTTAGGTTACATGAAATCTCCCAAGCCAATTTCCAAGGCGATAGTCAAAGGCATAACATTAATTCTTGAGCTAAGATCACAAAAGACATTTTTTAACTACCTTGGTCAAATCACATAACAAATAGTGATGCAACCCAACTCATTGGTTGTCGGGGTTAGTACTTCATGGAGATGATTTCCTTTCACCAATATTACCCCTTTCTCTTGTACTCCATAGTTGGTCAAAAACCATCGAAAGAAGTCTAAGTGCTTTGGTGAAACTACTAATTCCTCAATTGGTGCCTATGGACTCACAAAAACGGAAAAAATAAATGCGCAAATGGGGGGTGTTTTCAAGAATAATGAGGGATCGCTACTTTATCCCTAGCATGTTGCCAACTTATAAAATGCGTGCTTTAGTGGATGTGTTTTGAGACTATAAGTATATTTATAGTCTTACCCCACATTGTAGAAGGGTGAGTAAGATGTCAAAAACATAGAGAGGTACACTAGATAACATGTGTTATGTGTTCATAGGACTTAAAATAAGGAGTTAAATGCGAAGTTCAACAAACAATCAAGCGAACATGCAATAGACAGCGAGCAAGTAAGGAATATAAATAGAGAGAGAATGGTGCTCTTGAATTGTGTTGTGAGGAATTCTATCTAGTGATCTAATATCCTTGTGTTGAGTTACGATTATTGATTTATAGGGAGCAAAAGATTGTCCTCATGGAACTGTTCTAAGTCACCTTGGTAGACACACCTAGGTCGAAACTCATTAATTCTCTCTTTTCCTTAACAGAGGCAAATTCAAATTATTAATTAAAGCCACAACCTATGACAATGGCCAACTACCCAACTAGTTTCATTTACGCTGATTATGTTTTGAAAGAACATAGGGTCCTCCTCTTGGCAGAGACAAGACCTCTTTTGATCACAACCAAAACAAAGTATCCATATCTCCATATGCAAATTCCCAAGGATGAAAAATACTCAGGTGATCTTCGTCTACACATGTGTAAAGTGATAAGTTCATTTAAAGCATGCAAACTTAATCCATTTATGGTGGTCTATGCTTCAATTGAGTAATTCACTATAAGATTCATCTTTCAATCACATGTTAGTTAAATTGACAATTATACAAACACATAACAAACATGAATCTATTGAATTCAACCCCTAAAAGTCACAGATTAGGAATTAGAGAACCCGATCATCACAATTCCATCTTTCACAAGATTACATAAATGTATCAATCATCATTATTCTCAACACAAGACCAGTATTTCACTTAGATTTCATAACTCACAACATTTTATCAAAGAACACTCTAGTGATCTAGCCTTCTATGCCTAGATCTAGATCTGCAAGAATCAAATGAACACAAGATAAAGCCAAAGTAAAGAAATTTAAGATATTACCCATTCAAGGATAAGGAAACACTCTTATATTTTGATAAGTCAATTAAAGGTCCAAGCTTTTCCTGTATAAAATGATCATTGAGCAAAGGTTTTACAAAAAAAAGGCTCAAATCTAAGATTCTCTCTTTCAAATTTGATCCTTTCTATAGTTCTACTCTAAGGCCCAAGCCAAAGAGTGTTCTGTAAAGCTCTCAACTTTCCCAACCTAGTCAAACTCTTTAAATGGTTTCGGCAGTTTTTATTTATACTTATACTAAACTTGGAGAGAAAGAAACACTACTTCTACATTTTACAAAATGTGTACCTATGCTGTATAATTAATTTACAAGGTGATCCTCCTTGGGGAGCAAGTCTATATTTTAGACCCTTCCCTTGGATGCCATCTTTGACATTTCTTTCCTCTTTAAGCAAATGCATTACTTATGTTTCTTGTCTTTTGATGTCATCCTTGACGTATGAACCTTGGCTTGAGCTCTTCCTCATGATAGACTTTAGCTTAGGTATCTTGTGCACCCTCATAAGAAAATCAAGGTTTAGATAACAAGAATCAAGTAAAGATATACATGAAAATTTGCCTATGTGGTAAGACTATAGTGGTTTCTAGAGGTTCTAAAGGGTTCTAGTGTGAAAAATGACAAAACCAACCTTTAATCAAACCAAGTTAAATCCTATTTAGTAGTTAAGTAGACCCATTTAGGCCAATCTAATGGAATTTAGGTCATTCTAGTTACTCTAGGTTAAACTAAGTAATACTAATTCAAACTAGCTCGCGTTTAACCTAAATAAGACTAATTAGAGTTTTATTAAGGGTGTGTTGGTCAAACTATGTCAAACTAGTCACACTAAGGTTCAACTAAACTTACTAGGGATTCCTAGGATTTCCTCAGATTTACTAGAGTTGACTAGTCAAACTAGGTCAGCTAGAATTAATTTAACCAAGCCAGCTTTAATTAAGGTCACCTAGTCTTATTTATGGCAAACTAGTATTAACTATATAAAACTAGTGTTTAACTAGTCAGACTAGCCAAGACTAATGGTTCAAGCCTAGGTGGGATCTACTATGGAGCTTATAGTTTATGTGAGTTGGTGTTGGGTATGGACCATGCCTTATGGTACATATTGGAAATGTTAAGTGGTGGTCCTAAGACTATATGACTTGTTTTGAGGTAAAAGACAAAACAAGCTAAACTAAGTCTAAAATGTAAGATAAGTGAAAATTCATGCACATTATCTCTGTGGCATGATTACCACAACAATACTAGCCTTGATTAGAGTGTTTTTAAGATGAGGGAGTGTTTTAGTGTAGTTATATCATGGCATGATTGCCACAGCAAAAGTGTTTGTAAGTTTGATTGTTTTAGGGTGACTACAAGAAAAACTTGTTTTAGTATCGAAAATCTCAGTGACGACAATAGATATTGTGTCTAAAAACCATATTTAGTTTTTTTTTATTTTTTTTATTTATTTGGCTAACCTCATCGTGAGGGTGGTCGCCACTCCAGATTTTATTAAATTAGTAGGTGAACGATGGATATACCCTAAAATCGTTCTTACATTTAAGGAGCCTCTTATGATTAGATCCATCTACACCCTAAGTCTAATGGATCCAACAATAAGATGCTAATTGAAATTAAATTTGGAGGACTTTCTCCATTTACAAGAGTCCTAACATTTCTAGGCAAAAGACTCCTATCACAAGGAGTGACAAAAGGTCCTTTTTCATTAGGACATTTACAAAACACCTGAAGTTCACTTGGATCATGTTTGATCTTGCTGGCTTTTTTACTACAGTTTCTGTCCAAGTGAGGCCTGAGAAATTTATCCTTTTGCTCCTGCAGGGCTGCTATACTTTTTAACAAAAAATTTGAGTTGTAATCTTGAGCTGCCATCAGCCTTGGCGTGTAGCCTCTATAGTCAAGTAACACCATGTTTGTCCCAGCACTCAGGCTACCCCCATTCCCACAGCTTTGTGACATTTTGAAGTTCCTCTTTTTCCAAGTGCAGGCAGAAACCAGGCAAAGGAAGAGAGACACAAATACAAAAAGAGGATGATATTTATGAACAAAGACAAACCAGCTCTAACATCGGCAAGCTGGGGTCTAACTTTACCATTATGGCTAACCAGTCTTAGCATCAACTGACTGGGGCCTTCCAGAATATCAGACTTACCTAGCCTGGGTTGAATACCAACAAGCTGATTTACAGCTATTTTACCATTCTCTGTGATCAGATTGGAGAACGTAGGCATTTACTTTCTGAATGGCAATTGAAGGAACCTGGTTTCTGTCCAGAGTGATTAAGGAGGGGAGAGTATTGATGGCCTGGGATCTCTGAAGTAGAGCTAATTGTCTAGCAGGAAGGTTAGCTTCTTTCGGACCATATTGAACTGAGGAGTTTTGCTTGATGAATTACAGAGTATTGATTAGCTTCCAATCTCCCCATGAGTTCAGTCATGTAAGGAGAGTAGGAGAGTCTAATTCTAAGATAATGTATAGGTTTCCGTACTCCTTGCTTCTCAGTATATATTTGTGAGCTGCCAGAGCTTCTACCTGCAGTTTGGTTAGTGAACAAGGGAAAAGGAGAATGGGTAATGGGAAAAGTACCTGACCTAAGAAATCTCTAGCAAGAGCCCCTACTCTCCAGGAGCTGCCAGACCTTGCTGATGCAATGTTAATTTTGACAGAAGTAGCATCCGGGGGGTTCCATTTTATGCATTTAAGTACCGTTTTCCTCCTGATCTTCCGACAAGTTTCCCAGAGATCTGGCCAGTAAAGTTCCATGATACTAATCCCTTTAAACCTCAGGACTATGCTTTCCTTGATGGAGATGAAGATTTTTTCCACTAGTATCCCAATATTTGGACTCCCATTGTCAAAAGTAATCTTGTTTCGAAATTTCCACATCCACCAACATATCAGAGATGGGCATAATTTAATCAAAAAACTTCCTGCACTCAGAGAGGACATTATCATTTTGCCACCAAATATTAAGGGTTCCTATAAAGCTGTAGGAATTCTCAGTGATCCCCAATTCTGCTGCAAAAACTCTCCAAATTTTCTGAGCAAACTGGCATGAGACTAGGAGATGATTAATTGTTTCTCCACTTGCATTACACCACTGGCAAATAAAGGGACCTAAAACTCCCACCTTGTGCAGATTAGCTCCAATTGGGATTCTATTACGAAGCAGCCTTATCATTAGAAAAGAAATCTTAACAGGGAGAAAGGGGTCCCAAATGAATTTGGTGTGAAGGCATATGGGATCATTCTGTCCCCTAATCAGTTGATAGGCTGAGCTGAGGCTGAAGGCTCCATTCGACGTGAGGTTTCACATCATTTTGTCTTCTCTTGCTGGATTAAGGGGAACTTCCCGGAAGATCTCTCGAGGAACATAAGGTAGAATGTCTCTGATTTTGTCCCAATCCCACCCCTGAGCACCAAGACAGTCTGAAACCTTGTAGTTGCCTTGGCATTCATATAAGTTTGATAGATTACCTCTTGAACACCATTGGTCCTGTAGCAAGCTGCATTGCCCTTTTCCTAACTGAAAATAGATGTGCTATTCCGCTACATGGGCTAGTTTGCAGATCCTTTTCCAAGTTTGAGAGTCCCCCATTCGAATTCTGATATCAGATGGATGACTTGAGCCACAGTATTTTACCATCATGAATTTAGCCCACAAGGATTGCTGAGTTCTGAACCTCCACCACAATTTGACAGTTTGGGCATCAACTATATGGTTGAGGTCTCTAAAGCCTACCCCACCTTCATCTTGAGAGAAGCATAATTCTTTCCAGCTAATCCAGTGTCTTTTTGAGCCCTTATCCACAGCTGACCACAAAAAATTTGTGAAAAGAGATTCAATTTGATTGATGACTCTTTTGGGAGGGTTTAAGCTCATGGTGGAGTAGAAAGGAAAAGAGGCTAAGACACTTTTGATGAGAATAATCCTACCGCCTAGGGTGAGGAACTTTGATCTCTATCTTCCTATAGTTTGACTAATCTTATCTATTAGGAAGTCATAGTAGGGGGCTGGGATTCTCTTAAAGTGGAGGGGAACACCTAGGTAGGTGGAGGGGAGGGAGCCTCTAGAGAATCTAGTAATCCTTCCTATTGCATGTTTTCTAGAGTCATGCAATCTATCATGGACAATATAGGAACTCTTAGCCTCATTAATCTTCTGACCAGAAACCTTTTGGTAATATTTCAGCTTGTCCATTATCACTTTTACAGCTACTGGGTTAGCCGATGAGAAGATGATTAAGTCATCTGCAAAGGCTAGATGGGATATTTTAGGGCAGCCAACCGGGACACGAAAATCTAGATTTTTATGCCTGTTATTGTTCAATACCATAGATAGGTACTCAGAACTGATCACAAAGAGAAGGGGTGAGATTGGGTCTCCTTGTCTCAGCCCTCTAGATGCCTTGAACCATCCTTTGCTCACCCCATTGATGAGAACTGAGAACCAAACATTAGAGATTAATCTCCACATCATGTCTATCCAAACTTCACCAAAGCCTAGAAGCCTAAGAATCTGAAGCAAATAAGGCCAGTGGACTCGGTTATAGGCTTTCTCCATGTCTAATTTGATAGCTACGTTTCCTTCCTTACTTTTCCTATTTAGGGTGGACACCATTTCATTAGCCAGGAGGAAGTTGTCAGTAATTTGTCTACCAGCTACAAAGCCACTTTGGTTCTCTGAAATTACTCTTTGTAGGACTAATGCTAGTCTTTGTTCAAGCAGTTTCGAAATTATCTTATTGAGGAAGGTACAAAGACTAATAGGTCTGAAATGTTTAAAGGAGGAGGGGTTGGAGGATTTTGGGATGAGGACTATGGAGGTAGCAGTGGTGGCCTTATTCAAATCTGCTCCATTTACAAATGATTGGACTGCTCTCAGGAGGTCTCCATAAATAATATCCCAAGCAGCCACAAAGAACATCCCAGGGAAACCATCTGGACCTGGAGCACTTTCCTTGTTCATTTTGAATACCGTGCTTTTCAATTCCTCCAAATCAGGGATTTTAGTCAGTTCCTGTCTATCCGGTGCAGAGAGGATTTCAGGGAGTAGAGAAGAATTGATCTTAGAACTTACCTGTTCAGAGGAGTACAAACTGGAATAGAAATGAATGGCTAGATCAGCTATTCTGTCCTCTTCCTCTATCCAATCCCCATTCTGATCTTGAATTCTATGAATACGAGTTTTGGCTTGTCTATTCCTAACATATGAATGGAAAAATCTGGAATTCCTATCCCCCTCCTGCACCCACTTCAAATTTCCGTTTTGGGACCAGAAACTCTCTTACAGTCCCAACTGGAATTTAGCAGTAGCAGAAGCATGGTTCATGATTTCTCTAGGCACTGGATTCACTTCATCTTCCTTCTCCAATCTAAGTAACTCTTCCTCAGCCTGCTTAGCTTTCGAAATGATATTGCCAAAGTTTGACTTATTCCAGGCTCTTAAGGCTGATTTAATTATCTTTAATTTTTCAGTAAACACTCTCATGGGACTACCAGTGATCTCTACATCCCAAGTCTGTTTGATAACTGATAGGCAGGCATCATGGTTAAGCCAAAATGCCTGGAATCTAAAAGGCCTAGCCATTTGCTCCCCTCTTTGCATTTGCAAAATAAGAGGAGCATGGTCTGAAGGGGCCCTAGCTAGGTGGGAGACATTAGCCTGAAATTTACTGTCTAGGAAGCAGGAGTTCACTAAGGCTCTATCTAGTTTTTTCCAAATCCTAGCTCTGCCCTCCCTATTATTACACCAAGTAAATTTAGCTCTACTAGATTGCACCTCTGTTAGGTCCAAAACTGACATGAAACCAAGCAGCTCTCTCGACTCCTTAATGTGGAAGGCTTTGCCTCCTTTCTTTTCTTCCCTAGCCTTAATACAATTCCAGTCCCCCCAAAGTACCCAAGGGAGGTTCATAGTTTGCAATCTAGCAAGGCTCTGCCAAAGGTCTTCTCTCTGTGACTCTGTACATTTAGCATATACATTGGTCAACAAAAAGGTGCTGGGTGAGTCCGGGTGATTGAGGTGTAATGTAATGTGCTGGTCTGAGATTTCAATGACAGTAGCTAAGAAAGGTTTTCTAAGCATGATCCAGATGGAACTCCCTGGGTTTGAGAAAGCTTGTTCAAATTTAAGTCGCCTTTTTAGGGCTTCTACCTTAGTTGAATCCAAAAAAGGTTCAGCTATAGCTATAAGGTTGCATCTATTCTCCCTAATTAGTTTTCTTAGTCTCCTAAGGTTAGGCTTTCTACTAATACCTCTAATATTCCAATATAGGCAATTAATCATTGGAACCTAGACCTTTAGAACCAGTATTAGAATTCCTTAGTTCTCTACTAGACTCAAACTTAGCCCACGACTTAGGTTTGTTGCTTCTAATTTGTGAGGCTTCAACCATAGTAGCCCTAGTTGCTGCCAACTGGTTCTGTTCCATTTGCGTGAGGGTTGTAGCCTCTATGTTGGGTGAGACCTGCACATCAGATTTAACATCTTTAGTAATAAATTTTAGGATTTCATCACAAAATACCTGCTCCTGAATTTCCTGGCAAGTGGCAGCATCTTTCTGAGCAATTGATAGATGGCATTCCTGAGCTTCTTCTCTAGACTGATTAATTAGCTCTCCCTTCTTTTTAGTGGAATGTCCAGTTTCTGGGGAAGCCTCTAATTCTCTCTCTTCACCCAGGGAAATCAATACTACAAATTGATTGGTTCCTAAATTTGTGTTTGCCGTCTGCCCAATAGATACAGATTCTTGAGGTCTTTGGTCTGCTATTTCCTCCAGAACCGTATTTACAACCTGTGGGGGCATCCTTTCTATAACATGTTCCATCCCTGAGATCTCTGAACTCAATTGATTTTGATTCAGCTGGGCAGTAACTGCATTCACTTTTCATTGTCCTGAATATTCTGGGACTTCCATTAAAGGGCAGGAAATTGGTAGACTACTGGGGTCGATTTCCTTGCCTTTCGAAGTTGATAGATCTCTTCCTGTCTCCCCTTTGGTGCCAGAAGACTTCTTAGATACTAATATCCATTCTTTGGTTCCTTGCTTCTGATTTGATGGTTTCTTCCTTTCCTGATTTTCTGCCCTAGCAGGGGGTTTGAGGCGTTTTTGGGGATCACACTCAGTACTTTCATGCCCCAGTTTGGAGCACTTAGAGCAATAGGCAGGTCTTTCTTCCATTTCCAATATTTGCCATTTTCCTCTTTCTCTGCTCCCAATCCAAACGCAATTAGGGATATCCATTGTAAGGTCCATCTCCACGCAGATTCTGGCTTCACTTGGACGAGTTAGGTCTGAGGCAGCTGCTGTAGCCGAGTCTAATTTCAGAGGGTGCCCTGCAACAGTTGCAAGGGAATACAGCTTCTCTTTGTTGTACAAATGGAGAGGGAGATGGGGAAATCGAATCCAAACTGGACAAACAGAGGATTCAATCGCCGGATCAAAATCCTTAGTCCACTTGAAGATTCTTGCCGAAACCCTTGAAAATTCCTTACCTTTCTTGTCCAAAATCTTTGAAAGTCCTCTTCCTTGTCAAATTGGAAGAGAACGTGTCGTTGGTCAAAAAGCCCGACCTTGCACTCACCTTTGAAGCTTGCAGCCAAAATTTCTTTTCGAATTTGAGCCATGGCTGGCCTTCCCCATGAGAATTTACCTATTAAAGTCCACTGAAAGTTTAGGGCTAGTTCATCATCTTCTTCTGGAGTGAGAAAAATGGCCGGTTCTCCCTTGAAGCTGGAGAGGGGTTTTCTATTTTTGATTGAGGCAAAGGAGATATTGTTTTCCATGGTATCTGTGTTATTTACAGCTCCGGCGAATGACACCGGAGGGGGAGAGGGCCTCCCCTCCACCATGGGATGCGGAGTCAAGGCTGGGGGGACTAACCGTTAGACAGTGTAACGGTAATAATTGTGAAGTTATCGAGTAGAAGGCGGTGTAGTAGACTAAGTAAAGTCAACAGTAATTTGAGAGGAAATAGAGAGAATTTCTTTTCGAGTGTTTCTTAATTGAGCATTGACAGTAACAAAAACAAAAATATCGTCCCAATGTCGTTACATAAATACTTGGCACCAACCATTCGCGTATTTTAGTAACAATATATTTTGACAACCTCTGTTGGTCGTTACTGTTTCTTTTATAGTGACGACTTAAAGTCATTGAAGATAATAAAATTTTTAGTGGACCACTAGTAATGTTTGGCGGGAAAATTTCGCACCGAGACTAGTAACAATAATATTAGTTACGACATATTGTCGTCCAAAAAATAGAAAAAATATAATTCACTACAAGAAAAAAGGTCTTTGGTGACATACAATATATGGTCACCAAAGAGCTAAAAGTGGTCACCAAAAGGGTTTGGTGACAAATTTTTGGTTGGTCACCCAGTAGTCACCAATGCCCAGTCACTGGGGTGACTGATTTTGTTGGTGGTCACCAAAGGATAATTTTGGTGACTAGAACAAAAACGGTCACCAAAATAGTGACTGAAAAAGTGGTCACCATTTTAGTCAGCAAAAGTTGCATTTTGGTCACCAAAGTGCTAATTTTTGGTGACTGAATTGGTGACCAACATTATGTCGTCAATAAATGAGCAATGGTCAAACAGCACGTGACATGATATTTGGTGAGCAAAAAAATGGTCACCAATGATAACGAATTGGTCACTAATTATTTGGTCAACAAAGGTCATGACAAACATTGGTGACCACATTATAGATGTTTTGCTGACTAAAAGTGTGGTCACCAAAGAATAATTTGTGACCATATTATAGACAAGCATTGGTGATTAATATGGTAGTCACCAAATAGTGGTCATTTTATAGGAAAAACGTGGTCATTTTATAGGATTTGGTGACTAAAATTTTGGTTAATAATGAAGGAAATATTGTCAACATTATCATATAGTGACAAAAAAATAAAACCTGTTCATAATAACAATATCGAACAAACATTAAAATATACCAATGCATGGCAAATATCCAACATTGTAATATACAAGAAATATACCATAATATTCTAATATCCAAGAAATATAAGACAAAAGTACTAATCCATCATACAAAAAGTTGATACTTTAACTCTTTAGTGTCAAGAACGCCCACCATTTCATTCTTCATCCATTAGGAGAGTTGACACTTTAACTCTTTAGTTTTCTTCAACCTTCATAATAATTCGAATAAACAGGTTAAAATCTTTTTGTAACATATCATATACCATTATAAAATATCACAAACATGAAGAAATAATATAATACCTAAATTTAAAAGTATACCAATCATTGTTCATGTATATTCATATGGGTTTCACAAATTTTATACTAACGAAAGTATTTTGTTCAAAGTGTAATCGCACCAATCATAACAATTTCAACAAACTTACGTTGATAAATTTAACCGTAATAAAATGGTACAATAATTCTTATTAGCCAATCTTAAATGATATGTTCAAGTTCCAATCATGTGCCAACCAAAAAATATAAGATGAAAAACATTTGAGTGTACTCCATGTACTCTATGTACTTCTATCTGATAAACATTTGAGTGTAAAACTATGATTCTCCAAAAGTTGTTGTACAAGACACATAGTGCTCCATTAGAGGATGAGATACCAGAAATGTATACCTTATCATCTTTATGTTTATGTTGAAATTTAGGGCCAACTTCTCTAGCCATGGATCAAAGTAAGGGATATGGCAACCTATACCATAAAACTAAAAAAATTACAACATTAAGAACACATAAGAAGAGAATGTAATTAAAAACCATACAAGAGAGTTGGGTGACACCCCAGCAAAGGCAACTCTAAGATCCCCTAAATTCTCTTGCAACATTATAATGTAATTCTCTTCAAGAAGAGAATGTAATTCTCTTTTTAAAATACCATGAACAAAGGTTGTTGGACATGTTCTGCAATTTAAAATCGACCAAGCCACTAAATTTCCAAAACTGAGACTCTGTTATCTAATATCCAGTGATCACTTAAAAACTTCCAAAATAAAGCAAAAGATAGCACAGTCAAACAACACAATCAAACAAAGCAAACGATAACTCATCCAAGCCACCAAATCACCAATGCATATTTTCTATCGAGTGTGTTCAGGGCAATCATAGCCAAGCAAACGATTCATCACAATCAGGGCAATCCATAAATCCCAAATTTTAGTTCACCACAAACAACCACTGTTCAGCTTCTCAATTGAAGCACGTAGCAGATCCCTCATCTCAAATCCAGAATCCGTCTACAACACACCAAAGATACTTACCTTCGGGATCAGTTTTGGCCATTTGAGTGTGAGCCTTTGCTGAAATCTTCCATTGAAGCTTATAATCGATTGAGAGCGAGTTGGGCCTGGAGTATGAGCTGCATCTGAAATCAGCTTCAAGGAGATTGATTTGAGCAAAGCCGGAATAGTAGCCGAGCTGTGAGAAGTCCGATCTAGGTGTGAGAGGTCCGATCTAGGTCCGGGCAGAGGACTCCATTTGGTTACAGCTGAATTTGTCAAGGTGACAGTAGCTGCCTTGGAGTTTTGAAGCTGTTGTGGATCTTGAAGCTCTTTGGAAGCTCCCGTTTAAGCTCTCGTAGATCTTGAAGCTCTATGGAAGCTCTTTGGAAGAAAGCTGCCTTGGAGCTTGATTCCTCTTCAGCGTCTTTAGAGGCTCCCGTTTAAGTTGGAATCTCGATTAAGAATGGGGTTCCCGTTTGAGATTTGTTACAGTAGTGAGGAGATGTTAGGAGATGGAGAGCTGAACATGAAGCTAAGCTTCAAAGCCCGCGCCTTTTCGGCATCAGCCAAAGAGAAGCTGGAAGCTTCGGGATGCTCTTTAACTGTCCTCCTCGGCAGAAAGAAGTGGGTGAAGCCATCAGTTGCCAAGAATCTGGTGGAGCTTGAGCCATAGCCGCACGATGGTGTTGATCTGGTGAAAGAAGAGCAGCTGATTGTGGGAGTTGCTGGTTGCTGAAGGTTGCTGGTTTCGATTCTTGGAGAAGAGGAGAGCTTCGTGGCTATAGCTTTTCAGGTCCAAATAGGTTCTTCAATTGATAGGGCTAAAATTGATTAAGTGTTGGGAGGATTGGGCATGTGTTTGTGAGTGAGAGCCTTTCTAATTGAGTGTTTGAGTGTTTTTTTAAATAAGTTTTTTATAATGTCTAATTATTTGAGTGTTTAGTGTGTAATGTCTAATTATTTTATAAGTTTTTTTTGTAAATAAGTCTTTCTAATTTTGTTTTTAATTTTTTTACTTTGATAATTATTTTTAATTTCATGCACGTTAAAAGTACAACAAAATAATTAATAATAAGTAATACTTATACTTGTAGTTTTATAAGTTTACTAATAGTGAAAAATGGTATTAAGAGATATTTTTTTTTAATAAATTAAATTTCTAATTTTTAAGTTTTATATTTTAATAATAAATAAGAATAAAAATTTTAAAAATACTGTTGCAAAAATAATATAACATGATTTAATAATGAACTTCATCATTTGGAAGGTGACACTTACATCATTACTTGGTCATTTCAATGTGTATATAAGCTATATACTTACACTAATGTTGAAACTAATTCAGCTATAGCTCACCCATATTGTGTAAAAAAAATGTTTAAACTAAAGTAAATAACATACATAATTTTAATAAAATAGAGTCATAAAGCATATTGAAAGAATGATTAACTTAAAAAAAATAAAAAGAGTAAGGGTATTAGTGAAATAATGAGTAAATTATTCTTTTGAATTCAAATATTATAATATAAAAATAGTTTTACAATACTAGCTGGACTTCAAGTGTTAGATATCGTCAATAAAATAATAAGATTAATACTTTTTTAAATATATTATTTGAATGTTACTAACTCACACTAAATTTAGTTAATAAAAAATAATTTATACCCTTCTCAAAATGTGATGGGGCAAAAATAAAAATATTAGGGTGTCTTACTGATATTATTAATAACTTAATAGGTCCAAAAAAAATAATGATTCATTATTGTGGCTTAATTTAGCCCATCAATTTCTTTGGGCACTATATTATATTGTTAGGCCATTATGTTGGCCCAATTTGAATTATTATCAAAAATTACATTTATAAGTCCAATATTTTATTTACATATTTGTGACCTATATCTTAAATTAATTTAGCCTATATTGAATTCCTAAATTAATTTACGATCATTTCTTAAATGTGATGGGGCAAAAATAAAAATATTAGGGTGTCTTACTATTATTATTAATAACTTAATAGGTCCAAAAGAAATAATGATTCATTATTGTGGCTTAATTTAGCCCATCAATTTCTTTGGGCACTATATTATATTGTTAGGCCATTATGTTGGCCCAATTTGAATTCTTATCAAATATTGCATTTATAAGTCCAATATTTTATTTACATATTTGCGGCTTTATTACGGTATCTTACTATTATTATTAATAACTTAATATGTCAAACACAAATAATGATTCATTATTGTGGCCTTAATTTAGCCCATCAATTCCTTTGGGCACTATATTGTATTGTTAGACTATTATGTTGGCCCAATTTGAATTGTTATCAAATATTACATTTATAAGTCCAATATTTTATTTACATATTTTTTGCCTTTCTTAAATTAATTTAGACTACATTGAATTCCTAAATTAATTTAAGATCATTTCTTAAATGTGAAAAGGGGCAAAAATAAAAATATTAGGGTGTCTTACTATTATTATTAATAACTTAATATGTCAAACACAAATAATGATTCATTATTGTGGCCTTAATTTAGCCTATCAATTCCTTTGGGCACTATATTATATTGTTAGGCCATTTCGCCCAAATTGAATTATTATCAAATATTACATTTATAAGTCTAATATTTTATTTATATAATTGTGGCCTTTCTTAAATTAATTTAGCCTACATTGAATTCTTAAATTAATTTAAGAGCAATTCGAATTTATAAGGTCATTTTTGTTATTTAATTAGAGATGTAATTCACATTTATAAATTTGAGAGATCAAAGTGCACTTACTTATTAAAAACCCCAACATATTTTTGTTGTTTAATTAAAGAACTAATTTCTTTAAATTAAGATCAATTGAAATTTATAAGGCTATTTTTGTTATTTAATTATAAATCTAATTGAAGAGATATAAATTTGAGAGAATAAAGTACAATTTCTTGTTAAATCCCCCAATTCAAATTTATAAGACTATTTTTATTATTTATGTATTAGAGATCCAGATATAAATTTGAGGGACCAAAGTATTATTTATTGTTAATTTCCCAAAAAAAAAGGATTTCAATGTAGAGAGATTCGAATATGTGACTATAGCTTTCATACTTAATAAACTTGCCACTTAACCAACCTCAAAATTAATGTAATGTGTAGCATTTTGTTAATTTTATTAAGACAATAACTTTTATGGAAATATTTATTTTAGATATCATAATATAGAACATGAGATTCAAACACCAAACTTTCCCTATATAACACCCAAAAGTTAAATGTTTTGCCATTTTAATAGTCACTTATTATTTAACCTACTTAAGTTTATATGATAAACAACAAATTAATTCTATTAATAATTGGTGACCACTTTTCTGGTCACCAAAATATTCAAAAGTGATGAAAATCTCCTTTTCCCTATGACCTTTGTTGACCAAAAATATCGTCACTAAACTAACTCATATTAGATACCACTTTTCTGGTCATCAAAGGTTTTGTACCCAAGTTTTATTGACGAAACATTTTCTCGTCACCAAATTTGGTCACCAAAGGGTGTGTGATAGGCAGGAATGCTTCCCGCCATGGCGTTTAGTGACCAAATATTGACGACTTTTTTTTTCTGGTCACCAAATTTTTAGTTGTTACCGAAATTTGGTGACTGAACTTTTTTTGGTCACCAAAAGATACTCTTTGGTGACCAAAAATTTCTGGTCATTAAGATTCCAGTCACCAAATGGGTATTTTTCTTGTAGTGATTGGTTGCATTTTGTTTTTTCAAAATAGTTAATGGTTTAGTGTATGATTTTGAATACTAAGGGTTTAAGATTTAGATTTAAGAATATATATTTGCTGACAAAATTGATATTGATTGACTCTTTTTGTTGTAATTGTAAAATTTAATACACATTTTAATAATATCTATGATTCACTAGCTCCATGATGCTTTTTTATAATGTTTAACTAATAAAATAGTTGTAATGAATATTTCTTATTTCTTATTCATTTATAAAGAACTTATTCTTATATAAATGATAATATGTATAGAAAATAATTTATACTATTAATTTGTATTTGTACACATTATATAATTGACCAGCTGGTATAGTGGTAAAGAAGAATTTGTGTAACATTGGTGGTTACGTGTTCGATTCTCTCGTGGTGCATTAATGGTTTTTGTTTAAATTTCAATTTGACCATTAGAGTTCAAACAATTTAACTCTTAATTTGGCTTTAAAATTAATTAAAAATGACAGTTACTTAAAGTTTGGGCTTTATTGTTCCAATTTGACCTTCAACTTCTAAAATTACTTTAATCAAATAACACAATTGTGAGTCTCAATATAATAGGATAACTAGTTATTCTAATTTGACCCTTTAGATATAAAATTATTTGCAATTGAGTCCTTTAATTAAATTACAAAACAGCCATTAAAGATTTAAAATTATTTTCAATTTGTTCTATACATGAAATATATAAATAGTCATTTGCTATAGTTGCTTCAAAAATTTATGATGTTTTTTATTGTTTCAATTTGACTCTTAGATTTTAAAATTAATTAAAAATAGGCTTTGTCCTTCCAATTTAACCCTTAAAATTATAAATTAGTTAAATCAAATGACAATTAGTTAAATTATGGATTTTGTTATTCTAATTATTTCATTCTTAACTTTTTTAAATTACTTCAATCAACTGAAAATTACTTAAATTATGGATTTTATTATTACAATTTCACTCTTAAATTCTAAAATTATTTAAAACAAATTAAAAAATTGTGAGGTTCAACAAAATAGGATAATTAGATATTCTAATTTGACACCCCTAATATTGTAATTTAATCCCCATCAAACTTTAGTTGAAACCCTATGAATTTGTAAATTCTAAAAGCATTAAACATCAAATTACAAGTCATATTCACATATTACAATCTTTAACTTTTAAAAAAATTAAAGATATATATTAAATAATTGTGTGAACTCTAATTAATTGGAATCTGTAAATGGCACATAGAAAGCTTACAAATTAAATAATAAACCAAAAAGAAAAATAATAAATTCATGTTATATATAGTGTTTTGGAAATTGGGCATGATCGGCTGGTACGACCAATTCAAGTAGTGATCGGCCTTTAACTTGGTCCGGTTTTCTTTTAATATCGCTTTAAAAAATTAGTCAAAATCGGTCAACAACCAGATTTGATTAGTCAACTAAATTAAAACTCGATTTTGATTGGTTAACCTAATCAAAACACGATTTTGACATGTTGACTCAGTCAAAACACGAGTTTGATTAGTTAACCTGGTCAAAACTCGAGTTTGACTGGTTAGCCCGGGTCAATTTGTTCTTTTTTTACACTTTGAACTTTGAACTTTGTGCTTTAAGCTTTAAAGATTTAATTTGCTTTAGTTTGTAGTGATATAATGATCAATGTATTGAAATTTATCATGTGAGGTGCAAAAATAAAAGGACATCACATATTTGATAACGTTTTTCAAAAATTAATTAATTTTTTTAGAGATTTAGTTTGCACTTCACTTTATAGTTGCGTGATGATCAATACGAGGAACACTAATTTTATACATATATACCCAAATGGAAGAACATCATAGATTTGATTAAGGTGTTATTATAATTATAATTTGAAAGTTTTTAACTGAAAATGTATTATTTTATTTACTTTATTATGAATTGTCAAAAAATATATAAATTGAATAGAATAGTTTGTTTGATGATAATATAACTAATGTTTGTAGGTAATTGGTATTAAAAAAGTTAATTAGTTGAATTTATCATAAAAAGGGTGCATTTGTACTTTAGAAAATTTTAATATATAATTATCAAATTTAATATAAAAATTTGTAAAAACACATTTTTAATTCATATATAAACTATGTGCAATTAATTGGCTATAAGATAAAAAGTAAAAAAATTTGATAAATAAGCACAAGTTGTAGTCTTTGAGAAAAAGTAAAAAACCAAAAAAACCAATAAAAAAACCGAGCATATAAAATGCAAAATAATTAACTATGAAAAAGGAAACGCGGTAACACAAAATAGGAGCGCCGAATTTAAATTTTTGGGGCAATGAGCTAAACAACTTGGTATTGCTAGAGTAAAATAGTTAAACGCTGTCGTATTTGGGTAATAGGAGGATATGAAAACAAGATTTTAACACTTAGAGAATTTTTTTCGTGGCATTCTTTTCGTCTCTTTACTCTGAAGCCCTAATACCCCTCTTTATCACTTCTTCTCCTATTATTTTTCAATCAATACGATTTTTTAGTAAATCCTCATCCAATCATCTCTAAATCTCTGAATCCTCATACAAATTCTTTGTTTTTGAGAATGTTTTGAGGGTTTCATTGGTGGAAAATCTGCATTCCCATTGTATTGATTAGATATGCGCTTGTGGCCGCCTCAAGAAGAAGCTGTCGAAGAAGCAGAGGCAGAACAGGGCAATTCGCTATTGTATCCAGATGCTCACCAACAATATTATCGGGTACAATGCAGCTACTGGCACATCACCAAGCTCGATTGTTACCCTTCACCACCTCCAAATGTTACGATTCATTTCTTTTTCTTCCCTAATTTTGTGTTTGACTTCCAAGAGAGCTCAACGCTATTGATTTTTATTTTGAGCTCTTCCGCAGCTTTTTCGATGTCCACTCCATCCAACTAGACAAAATCTCATGCCTCCTCACTGTGAAGCTTCTAATCCTAGTAAAAGCACCTAAAACCCATCTTAAATTAAGTATCTTTCTCTTTGGTTGAATTTGCTTAATCACTGTTTTAGCTAAATCTTTATCATACACTTCTGGACCTGCATATTGCTTTACGTATATATGCTAAATCCTTTATCTTTGTGGCTTTGAAATGGAAATAAAATATATTCCGTTGACATAGACGTATATATGCTAAATCCTTTATCTTTGTGGCTTTTCTAAGACTCTTATTGTGTGGTCATAATCTCTGACTAATCTATGTAAATTGAATCTTTGTTTCCTTTTTCTCATGCTTTACATATTTGTTGTTTTTGACATATTTATATTCTGCCCAGTGCCTAAGTTTAACCTGAGTGCATCTAGGAATGTTTATTGATGTACATATTCTCCTGTCATTGTACTTCGCCATAATCAGTTCCATAGATCAAAGATTGGTCTAATTTACTCAATTTCTAGAATTATCATGGCAGGATGAATGGAAGAGCAGTTGCAATTGTGTCTGAAATGATGCCCATTTCTTGAGCTATAACTATAGTGGGAAAAGAAAAAAGATATTTTTCTTGGAGAATTGAGCACATCTATCTCTCTGCTGCTCCTATTGAGGTGGCAATTTAGCTTTATGTCAATGATACACTAATCTTGCTTAGATTCAATTTACTTATTAAATTTTTACAAAATTGTCTCTTTGTTGAATTGGAGCATTTTCTGTTCCACAGTCAAATATGGTTGTTGATGGATCTGTGGTAAGGAGTGGAAGAAACCTTACTGTGGTTGCAATTGAGTTCAAAATAGAGGAATCAGGCAAATTGGTTTACACATCTCGTGCTACCTTGTACCACCTACCAATTTCAAGTTTATGAATCACCTCTTAAGGTCAACATATACTTGTATGCATAGCTCATGTTATGTTTATGTGCTGGGTGCCAAATTTTTGGAGCTGTTAGTGTTTGAACTAGTGTTTCGTTTGGTTTTATTGTAGGGAGTGAACATCTATTATTATATGTGATCTTAGAAATTGAAAATTGAAGTTTGATGTGTTATGATGGATTTAGGACAAATGGAATTTCTATTTGGTCAATAAGTATAGAAAACTTTAATTAACAATGCCACAAAAACTTGGACATGCTAAGGCCTTTACTCTCCTGGTTTGATTAGCTGTAATTTCCAAACTTTCCTTTATACTTTAGCTTTATGGAAGCTAAAATAAGATGCACTTTAAACTTTGAAGTTTTTAAACGATTTGATAGTTATGTTTCTTTGAATTCTTTTTAAGATGTGGTCAAGTTGTGCATAAAGGATGGGATATGATCTTGATAAATAGGTCACTGATCTTGACCCATAAGCATTTCATTGCAAGCACTTTCAATATATATTAATGGTGACTACACTGTCAAGATCAACCCCCCCTATATGCGCTCTTCTTAGTGCTAATTTTGATAATTATTTCAAAATTTTTTTATTATATTTTAGAATTTGATAATGGAAGTTCAGAGTTGCTAAATTTATACTTTTAATTTTTGCAGGTTTTTTGTTAATATCTTTTGCACATAGTAGTCACTTGGTGGTTGATTAAAGGGATCGATGCTAGTACATTGTTGGACAATTGGTGGTTGGTTAAAGGGATCGATGCTAGTACATTATTGAACAGCTATAGTTTGGCATTGTTAAAATTAGGGTTTTAATTTTGCTTATAAAAGATTGATACATATACTATTTTACTTGAGATATGATGCTATTTTTGATATTATTGAGCTACTAGAGCTTTCATAAAACTTATGAATACTGTTGATATGTGATTGTAACAATTTGGTTATTTTGTATTGATAAAAGTAAACATCTTCAAGTTCTTATAATTTTATTGCATTTTGGGTTTGGTTTTGTACTGAATTTGTGAATAGACTATTTACAATAATGAAAATTTACAATATATTTGGAATTAGCAACGACAATCTGTGTCACTAAACTATATGACACGTCAGATTACCACGTGTTATGTCAGTGCCACGTATGAATTTTTGGAATTACTTTATCAATTTTAGTAACAATTTTAACCACTTTATGTTACAACAAAAAGTCATTGCAAAGTGACTACTTTTAGGGTCGACATTGGCAATCAGTAACGATAACACAAATGTCGTTGCTTTTGGAATTAGCAACGGGGATATAGAAACGACTAAGGGATGATTTAAAAGGTTATACAAAATATCTATAGGGACGACATAATGACCATTAGACACAAAAACATGTCGACACTAAATTGCAATTTTCTTGTAATGGGTTTAGGTGAGAAAATGAGGTTTTAGTATATATATTTGCCGTTACATGATTGCCATGGAAATGATGACCTAGGTTTTTCTAACGTGTTCTATTTCTAGTCTAGAGTTGGATTCTAAGTCCTAAGTGTTTGTCCTAAACGTTCTCTAAAAGTGTGGAGGGTTAAGGCTTGAGATAGGTTCCTTAAAGAGATTCTAAGTAGCCAGAGGTAGAGAGATGGGTCCTACATGTACTAACACCTAACACACACAACTTTTAAACAAAATAAAGATGTTAAATATGAAAATGAAGTGTATTTTTGCCATGGTAATTATGCCACAGCAGAACAAAGCATGAAACCTACTCTAAATAAAAAGAAAGTGCAAAGTGTGTTTGTGCAGTGCATTTCTGTTGTGGCATGTGTGTGAGTGTTTTGTGAGTTGAATGATGTGTGTGTGTTTGTGTTTCATGTGTATTTCTGCCATTACAATCATGCCATGGCAGAACAATGCATGAAATAACCTAAACTAATGCAGTCGTGGAGTGAAGTGTGTGCAAAGTGTGATTCTAGTACATTATCATGCCACGACAAAACTAGCATAAGAATGTGAAGAAATAAATTTTGGAAATAAAATGGAAGAATCCTAGTGTATCTTTGTAGTGGTAATCTTGCCTAAGCAAAGATGTACATGAAATGGACAGATAATGAGTGAAAAGTGAGAAAATGCAAGAAATAACCTAGATGAAGGCTATTTCTGCTATGGCAATCATGCCACGACAGAACATACCTTGTGTTGTGTATGTGTATATGCGTGTGTGTTTTCTGTGTTGTGTGTGCTCAGTGTGTCCTAGTTTGGGTTCTAAGGGTTAGTGGTTTCCTAAGGTGTTTTGAGGTTGGAAAAAAATGCCTATGCGCTACGGTTTTGGATCCTAAGAGTTTGTACCTAAGTGTGCTAGGGTTGTACATATGTGGGGTGTTAGTGCTAGGTTTTAGGTCAAGACCTTGGCTACGGGCCTTAGTGTTGTCATTAGGCATCCTAAGGGGCTAGGTTGTGATGTATGTAGGCTAAAAGTACGCCCTAAGTGCTTACAACTTAGGCCTTAGCTATGTGCCTTGGCCTAGAGAGTGTGGTGCTAAGGTAGTAATTCTAAGGGAATCACAAGGTAAAATCTTGCTAAGTCTTTACGGAAATCTTAACCTTTACCTGTAAATAGTGCATTAACTTGGTCAAATCTCATCTCCACCATAAATTATTAACAAACCGAGCATAAACCCTTAGGGCATACCCTAATGTTTAGGGTTTCACTTCCTTGGTTTCTAGACTTCTTTTTGACTTGTTGACTTTTTGGTCAAAACAGCCTCCAAATAAGCCTTTTTAACACTTCATGCTCTCCACCTTGTAAAATCTACATTTAATCCCAAAAAGCAATTAAGTACCATAAAACCACTTAAAAACAAGGCAAAAACCTTAAGAAAACAGATATTAGAGGTAGTTAAGACGAACTCTACACCTCTCACACTTGAAGGTTTGCTTGTCCTCAGTCAAAAGAGAAAAATAAAGAGAAAAATAAAAATTTAAAAGAAACACTTAACATTTTAATGACTCTAGGGCACAAGAATATACTAAACATTTTGAAATACTTTTCACATAGTCAATGGATTTAGTGCCCTTATTCACCAAACCTATAAATGCAAAGGAATCATATCACACTTCATAATAATCATGTAACTAGTAGTACTTACTCAAAGCATTAACATTCCTTCTGTGGTTAGTGTCTAATGAGGTAGTTATAGTGCAAGTCTAGTTTGTGTTTTCAATAAAATTTAATTTAAACAAAGTAAGTATGTAAGTGTATATTTTTCTTCATAATCACTTGTACTCTAGTGATGCACTTTTTCACATCAATTCAAGATTTATGGGACTTTTATTCATTCTTTCCTCAAAGTGTCACATCTTGATAGAATTTTACATCATCAAGTGTCACAATTTTGTTAGAGTAATCAATTTATTCATTAAACTAGCCTTGGTTTTATGGCTTTTTTTTCATGCCACATCATACGAGTTGTCCCTTTCACATTACTTGTTCCAGGAGCCATATCATAATGGATTGGTATTAACTCATGTTGTAGAGTTGAAGCATGAAAGCATAAAAATAAAAGCAATATATAAAAAACCTTTTTGGTGCCCAAATCCTCTCTTGGGATATTAGTAGTTTATACTAGCCTCCAAGTATTTCTCAAGTCAAAGTGCCACTTTTATTCATTATAGTTTTCAAAAGATTAAGTTTTATTTATTCCAGAGCCAAACTATTCCCATAAATTCCTCACATGTCCTTCTTAAAATGTTTTGTTAGGGTTTTGAACTTTCTATACCTAGAGTCCATAATTACTACTTGGTAATGAGTTCTTCCTTAAACTTTTTAATTGAAACCAAATTTTAGTACAAGCATTTCAATCCAAATAGCCATATTAGTGGACATTTGTACGATTTAACATATCATTAAGCAAGGAGTCATTAACACAAACACATAACATATATTTATAATCACTTCATGATAAACCTTTAAACAACAACTAGGGTTTTCAACCCCAACACAATTCTTAAAAATAAAACGAAAAACTACAATTAAACACAAAATATTGATTCATGTATTTAGGCACCACCTTGAGCACAATTATTCACTTCAAGCATAATGACATCACTTCATAACTACAAAAATGAAAAAAAACATCTTCACTTAACATTGGAAAGCACACATAAGGAAAGCACACCATCACAAGTTTCACACTTCTTCCCCTCTCACACTTAAGATCTTTCAATACTTATATAAAAAGAGATTTAGTGTCTAAAGTGACTCCTTGAGAAGTGTTCAAGACACTTGGGTATCCATCGATTGCTCAAGGGGAGTGGGTCGTTCATCCTTATCATTTGTGGAAGATGGTTGCCTTGCTCTTGAACTTCCATAGTGGCATCCTCATTGCTTGGCATGTCCTTTGGGGGTTCTACATCCTTAGCCACCTTTGGCTTGTGCTTTGACACAATTTTCTCGGGTGGCTTGGATGGTTCATCATTCCCCTTCTCTTGAGCAACTCTCTTTCTTTTCACAACTTTTTCCTTTTTGGTTTCTACCCTTGAATTAGGGTTTTGGTCAAGGGTTTGGTGAGAGAGTCTTCCCTGAAAGTGTTGAGGGTGTTGACTTAAAAATCTAATTACTAAACATTGATCTTTTATTAATCATGTATCATGTTTTTCATGGCTTTTACGTTATTTATGTAGTGTTTTGTGTACTTTGAAGGATTTTACATGATGTTGAGCTTAAATGATGAAAAAGACTTCTTTTGAGGACAAATGGAAAAATCAAAGAAGACGACCAAAGTGAAAGGGAAAATCAAAGGGGAGTACTTGGCTCCAAGTTTATGGGTGAAGCACAATAACATTGTGATTTGATGTGGTACAATATTGGCCAAGTGTTGAAAGAACTTAAGGAGTTGGGACAAAAAGCATAGATCAAGATTAGGTCTTACTCTTAACCTTAAGTCTTAGTACCTTAACCTTTAGACCTTTAACATTAGTTAAGACCTAATCTGATATCGTACAAGGTAATGAACTACCAAGAATGAATTTTTCAAGTAATGATCGTTTCTTTGAAATAAAAATTTGACTAAAAAATAGTGTAAAAACAAAGTGGAAATAAGGATTAACCACCCTAATTGAACCTGTCAATTAGAACAATTAATATCAGAGGATGGAATAAGGACCCTTAAGAACTAGTCTTAAGAACCCAAGTTATCACCAAAACAATCCAAAACAAGAATCAATTGAATTGGAATAGACTGGACTTGTTCTCATGCAAATAACTTAAAGAAAGTCTCTAAACTCTCTGTCAAACAAGATCAATTTTATTAATTGAATCTAAGTATTTAAGACCAAAACCAATCTCCACCATTTTATTCATTCACAATGGGACTATTGTTAGGCAACAAGAATTACATCAATGAAAGTTTCAAAATTTGAAATATTTTGGCGCTTAATTTGCGCTCAAATATGAATTCAAAGTGGATTCAAAATTTTAAATTCAATTTAGAAGATATCCCAAATTTGAATTTATTCATTCTAATCTAGATTCATCTAAGAGTTACTATAATAACTATTTGCTTACTTTATTTGCTGAAATTAGCTCCTAACATTAGGAAATAAAGGCGGAAGATTCATCCATGCATTTTGCAATTAAAAGAACATGCCTTTGTTGACCCCAAACAGTCTATAGTTGCTTTGACTCTTTAATTAACCTTTTGATGTTTCAAATGGGCTGGTTCCATGAGTTGGCTGAGATTTATGTTCGACATGCAAGATTGGGTTGCCAAGAGTGAAATCAAGAGTTGCATTTTGCAAGACTTGGACTACCCACGAGTAGGATTTGGGCAGCAAGGTAGATTGGGCTTTAGCCTCCAAAGGCTAGTTTGCATCATAACCCTAGGTTAAACCCCTTCACCTTTGACTATGACATGGCATAACCTTGAGCCTAGGACCCCCTAAATTGCCCCCAAGCCTTAGTTTTCATAGTACCTACCCTTGGCTCATAATTAACCCAATAACAAAGTTAGAAGACGTTATCATGGCGAATTTGTACCTCCTGCCATAGTTTGGTATTTGGGTCATAACTCTCTTGTATTAACTCCAAGTGTAGTGATTCAAAATGCTATAGACAGCTACGACAGTGTGCTACAACTTAATGTATTAAATATGCCTAAATTTGAACATCGTTATTGTGAAAACCATTCCAGAAGAGAATAAGAGGCAAAACCAAGGCACATATTGGCCACGACCAACTTTGCTTTGAAACCTAACTAAACCTAGGATTGGCTGTGGTGCCATGACCAAACTATCCTTAAAACCCCATGATAAGGTTCTCGTTGGGATGATCCACCTTTGGGTGGATTGACAACCTTATTTATCCACAGAACAGATCTAGCTTGAAAAATTCTACCAACAATCACAAAAGATTGAACACTAAAGATAGAGTCAAAGAAAGAATAGATTAGAACAAACAAACAAAAACTAAGAAAACAAAGGAAAGGATATGAAACGCGATTCAATGTAAACTTGTCCAAAACCCCAACGTTATTACAAAACTAACTTGATTCGGGCAGCACCAAATTCAAATTAGAATTGGTTGTTCTCAAATCTAAAAGAAAAGCAAGACTAATGTCCTTAATCTCACTTTATGGTTTAGAATTCAAAAGGTCAAACTTAGATTAAGGTTTCGAAGGGTTTTGGATTTAGATTTTGCTTACAAAATAATGAACTTTTAATTTCAAATTTCAACTACTAAATCCGTGGCTTACAAGCTCCTTAATATAGGAAGCAAAAAAACCATCAAAACAAACCCTAAGTATTGAAAATGTAGTTTCCTAATAGGACGTAACTTCCTAAAATAAATAACACATGCCTCAATCATGTAAGATCTTTAGCCATGTTGCAATACCATGATCAACATATCAATGTTCATTTAAGAACATTAGATCTTGTTCCTTATTAAAAAGATTAAAAAAATGAACTAAAAATCAAAAACCTAAAATCTGTCGAAATCCCAACGTCGGCGACGTAGAGGGGTTTGGACGTCGCAGCGACGTTTGTGGACATCAACATGTGGGATTGTTTGGAAATCGCGACGTGCAAAAATCACTGCAGTAGATTAAATTGGATTTTTAATTCTAATTTTACAATACTTCAAGTCAGTGGGCCACGTCACGATGTGCAGGCCTCTCAATGTCGCGACATGGAAGCAGTTGCGACCAACACTTGTCCAATTTTGCTCTCTATTTACGTATTATCGTGTAATGTCAAAACCAAGAGGTTCCAAGGTTTCACTTCATGCTTCTCTTTCCCAAAACCTTGTTTCAGCAACTTATATGTGGCATCCACAATTTCCATGATAAAACCATTAAGAGCAAGCTTGAACTTTTTGGCTCTAGCTCGAGTCATTGGTCCTCCAATTCCACGTAAAGGGTTAACGAACTGTTGTTCACCATGAAGTACATCTGGATTACTATCATTCCCTCCCCCCCATCTCAAAAGGATTGATCCTCAAATCTCCTGCATCAAACAAAGAGAGATTAGAAACATTAAAAGTAGCACTAACTTTTCCATACTCACCGGGCAAATCAATACGATATGCATTGTCATTAATATGGTCGAGAACTTGAAAGGGACCATCGCCTCTAGGGTGAAGCTTTGATTTCCGTTTATTAGGAAATCTTTCTTTGCGCAAGTGTATCCAATATGGCTTTACCTTTATTGGCTTGCTTAGCATACTCCTCATTCCTCCTTTTGATATTGTCACGAACCCTAGTATGAAGGTCCTTAACAATTGTAGCTTTACTTGCACCGTCAACATTAACAGACTCGTCAATAGGAAAAGGCAAAATATCCAAAGATGTTAAAAGATTAAACCAATAAACAATTTCAAATGGAGAAAAAGAAGTAGAACTATGAGTAGTGCAATTATAAGCAAACTCAATGTGCGGTAAGCAATATTCCCATTTCTTTAAATTCTTTTGTATGATAGCATGTAATAATGTAGAAAGAGTTCTATTAACTACCTCGGTTTGCCCATCAGTTTGTGGGTGTGCAACATTAGAAAATTGTAACTTAGTTCCCAATTTACTTCAAAGAGTGCCGCCAACAATGACTAAGGAACTTGACATCTCTATCACTAACAATAGAAGTAGGAATACCATGCAATCTTACAACTTCTTTGAAGAAATTATTAGCTATGTGTGGAGCATCATTGGTTCTGGAATATGCAATAAAATGTGCCATTTTACTGAACCTATCAATTACCACAAAAAATACTATCCTTACCACTTGGTGACCTAGGCAATCCTGCAACAAAGTCCATAGAAATGTCTAACTAAGGATGTACAGACCATGAGACGTTATCTTTGACTTTGTCTGTTTACAAACAATACACTTTTGACAAATAGATTGAACAATTTTTCGCATATGAGACAAATAAAAATGTTCTTGCAAAATATGTAATATTTTGTTAAAATCAAAGTGACCCATTAATCCACCTCCATGTGTCTCAACAACTAATAAGTCATGAATAGAGCAATTAAACACACACAACTTATCCTTCTTAAATAAGAAACCATCATGCAAATATTACTGTGATTCGTATTTATTCAAACAAATCTCATACACAAGCTTAAAATCAACATCTTCGGCATACAATCATTTCATGACATCAAATCTAAGTAGTTTAGCATGTAAGGCAGTAAGCAAATTATACCTTCGCAATAATGCATCAGCAATCACATTTTTCTTTCCAACTTTGTACTTAATCACATAAGGAAAATGTCTCAATAAGCTCTAACTACTTAGCATAACATTTATTTAACTTACTTTGGGTCTTAAGGAACTCAAGACTTTCATAATCCGAATAATGTTGAATTTCTTCGATCAAAAGTAGTGCTGGCAAACTTGTAGAGACCTCCTCAATGCATACAATGCCTTGTCATTTATTGGATAATTCAATGTTGCTCTATTAAGTGTCTCGCTAAAGTATGCTACGGGCTTGCCTTCCTGCAACAAAAAAGAACTAATACATTTCCCTAAAGCATCACATTGTATTTTAAAAACTTTTTCAAAATTGGGTAACATCATAACAAGAGCATTAGTCAATTTATGTTCTAAGGTGTTAAAAGCTTTATCTTGAGTATCAGTCCAAACAAAAGTCACATTTTTCTTAACTAGATCATTTAAGGGGGCTACAATTGTATTAAAGTCTTTTACAAACCTCCTATAAAATCCAGCTAAACCACGAAAACCTTGTATCTCCCTTCACCTAAAATTAACACACTAAATTAAATCAAATTTTCATAAAAATAAAAATGAAATGAAAATCACTCAAATATAAAAGGGTAGAAAATCTTTAGGTTGCCTCCGAAGATCATTAAGTTTAATGTCTTTAGTTGGACTTATTCTTTCTCTTCTTCATCATTTTCTGTTACAGGATGCCACCTATATCTCTAGGGTGAAAACTTAAGTATCTCATACATCCTTTGATCGGGGCTAAAAATACCTATTTTTACCCCCTCATTTACTTAAGTTTACGTTTGTCATTAAGGATTTTATTGTTTTTTATGTGTTGTTTGTTGAATAATTGCAGGAATTCAAGTTCAATGAGGCTAAAATAAACAAAATCCAGATTTGATATGAAAAAATGGGAAAAAGAACCAAAAATCACTCAATTCGGATTACCAAAGACAAGATGGCACAAAGGAGCAAAGATTGGAATGCAAGACAAGACTGGGCAGAACACAAACCAAAGTTCAAATGAGCATATCGCGGCTTCTACTTAACGAAAAGAAGAGTCATTGGATGTTTTGGAAAGATCTATGAGAGTACTAAAACTCTTATGTTCGGAATTACTCCCAAATCTGCTGGCAAGATGGTTGAAATTGAGGCTCAAGTCAACATACACCAAAGAATTCGGAAAATCAGAAGCCTATGTCACAGTTTGGGAGAATATTGGTAACTTTCATTCCAGAACTCCACATTCAATGATTCTTAATGGCTTACAAAGCCAAGAGGCAGGGCTACAATTGTTATAAAGACCAAAATGCCCAGTTTGGCACGAATGACATTCCAAATTGCGTCCCCATATCATCTAAGTCTGCTGTCTGAAATCCTGAAAAATAGTGGCTGCGGGACCAATACTTTCAAAAATTGTATTTCGGCCCCTATTTTAGAATAAGTGGGGTACTTTATGTAATTATTGATTTTTAGTCATTTTACTAACTATATAATATTTCTTAAACACTAAGTTACGTATCTAGGACACAATTAGCAAAAGCTCACAAGAACACACCTTTTAGTGTGTGTTCTTGGTGTTTTCATTTCTTCAGAGAGAATTCTTGTAACTCTTGGCTAATTGGAGTGGAAATCAAGGGGAAGCTTGAATCGTTAGGTTGGAATCAACATTTAGGAAGTCTCCTCATCTTGAGTTGCCTCTTCCTTTGCCCTTTCTTGCCAAATTCATTGCTTAATTTACCATTTGGGTTTGCTCTAATTAGCCATGATTGGCAAAATTGTATGGTGTCTTTGGAATTAGGCCATGGGCTTTTGATAATTTTTTTGTATGGTGATGAAATGTTATGGGCTTGATTATATGTTTCATATGCTTGATTTAAAGGTCACATTTCTTATGCAATATCCTTGGCTTGAAAGTGAGAATTGGGTCATGTTGTCAGTAAAGTATTAATCCATTGCATGTTGTGATAAAGAGACCTCTTTGTCCATGATAATGTTGATTAAATCTATTCCATGAATTAGCCCAAAGCATATGGAAACCAAGTATACACTAGCAGGACAACCTAGTATGGCTGTCAATCCTCATCAATTGAGCACCCCAAGGATAGGGTAACAATGCTCAATTGATGAGGATTGACAGCCATACATTAGAGAGGGTCTCCAAATGTTGTCTAACCATATTTCCCCAAATCCCATTTTTCTCATAACTTGGATAAGGAAAGGCCAATGTACACGGTCGTATACCTTTTCCATATCCAGTTTTAAAACAATGTTGCCATTCTTAGATTTACTGTTCATAGACTTCATCAACTCATTTACCAATAAATAATTGTCTATTATATGCCTATTTTGAATAAATCCACTATGATTTCTGCTAATGAGGCTTAGCAAAATCTTACCTAGTCGATTTGCTAGCAGTTTGGATAGAACTTTATTTACAAACTTGCACAAACTTATTGGCCTATAGTGGGAGATGGCTGAAGGGTTAGGAATTTTCTGAATTAAAACAATTGAGGTAGCCGTCAGAACTTTGGGGGGGATCTCTCCATTAAGGAAACTAATCGTGGCCTTAAGAAGATCATCTTTGATTATATCCCAAGTAGCTCTATAGAAATAACCAGCAGCACTGTTTTCTCCTAAAGAGAAAACTATTGTTTTAAGTTCATCTATGGTAGGGTCGCTTTCTAAGTATTCATTCATCTCTCAGTTAATGACTTGTGTGATAAGATCTAAATAGAAAGATCCTGAAACCTCCTCGGCAGTATACAATTTTGTGAAAAAATTAACAGCTTCCTTTCCGATAGCTTTATCCCCCACCAGCCAGTTATCTCTGTCCCCTCTAATCCTATGGATGTGGTTTCTTCTGTGTCTTTGTTTTACCGTGGCATGGAAGAAGGCAGAGTTGCTACCCCCTCCTCCATCCATTTGACGTTGGCTTTTTGGGCCCAAAATCTTTCTTCCCAAATGGTAACAATTTTCAGCTTAGCAGCAGCAAGGTTAATAGTTTCTCTAGGAAGGGGGTTAATGGAGTCTTCAGCTTCTAGTTTCTCTAGGAAGGGGGTTAATAGTTTCTCTAGGAAGGGGGATATTGTAGAAAGATTGTTTACCACCTCTACTCCTCTAGTGTGATCGGTTCGCCTTCTGAGTCCGTGGTCACCTGCAGATCCGGAAAGGAATTAACTTTAGGGATCATGAGTTTAGAGGGAGAGTTCCAGAGTTGGATTGACTTAGCTGGGGAAACCGGAATTTCTCTCTTTATCTGGATTAGCCTCGTTCCCCTGTGGCCTAGTAAACGTCTGTATGGGTTGTAGGGGTTCAAGTGCGGCCATTATTGGACTTGAGTTATCCTGAGAACCTGACATGCCCTCACTCAGCAATGATGGTGGGTCCTTGGTTGACTCCGCTCCCACAGACACCTCTATATTCACCTGAGGGAGGATAGATACAGGCATCCCTGTTACCATAAGCATTGGGACTTCTTGAGCTGTTTCTGAGGAGGCTAAGTCAGTTGGGGATTTAATTAGCATCTGAGACTCCTGTTCAGTAGTGATCTGATCGCCCTAATTCATTAGAGATAAATCCTTTTGAAGGTGGGGCGTCCCTTTCCACATCCATAATTTTAGATCCTTGGGGAATATCCAGCACTTCATTAGTACATATTTGAGGGACTGATTCCTCGATGATTTCTTTTCCTTTTCTCCCATCTGCAAAATTATCTATCTCCGGCTCCGTTTCATTTGCTCGATTAGCAGCACTCCCAGCAGTGTCTTTCTTTTTGGACACTTGAATCCAATCTTTCTGCTTCTGATTATTTTGTTCCATGCGATAAGGTTTCGAGGCTTTAATAGGAGCTTTGACTGGATGAGCGCACAAATTAGTACTATGTCCAAGCTTCTTGCACTTGGTACAGTAAAAGTGCTAGTCCTCGACGATTAATTGTTGCCATTTACCTGACTCCTTGCTGCCTATCTATACCCTATCCGGTATTTGGCGTTGCACATCCATCTCAACGCAGATTCTGGCCTCAATTGGCCTCACCATTTGTCTTGCTGCCGCCATAGCTACATCCATTTTCAAGGGATTACTCGCAATGGAGACTAGCGAATAAAGCTTTTCAGGGTGAAAAAAATGGAGGGGGAGTCGGGGAAAATTAATCCAGACAGGGGTAATTCAGGCTTCAACCTCAGGGTTACAATCTTTGCTCCATCAGAACAATCGTGCCTGAAATCCGGCGAAATGCCACACCTTCTTCATCCACATCCACTGGAAGTCTGCTTCTTGCTCAAATCTGAGGAGTATGTGACGATTGTCTAATAGCCCAGAGTAAACCTCTCCTTAGAAAGCCGCTTGAAGAATCTCTTTCAGTAGGATATTCATTGAGGGCCTTCCCCAAGAGAACTTAGCCACTAGGGTGAACTGAAACTCAAGGGCTAGGAGATCTTCTTCTTCATCAGAGAGTAGCAGAGCATGTTCTCCCTTATAAGTTGATATAGGCGCCTCCCTCACATTAGTGAAAGAGATATTGACGTTTTTCATCACTCTCTTTCCTCCACTAGTTGCCTCAGCAAACGATTTGGGTGGTTTAGGGTCAGGAGGTTTCTCCGGGATCGCTGCCATTGGTGGACTAGAATGAGTCTAACTGAAATGCCCTTATTTTGATGAGATTGAAGCTAGAGAGAAGGCAGAGGTTTTGAGCAAAAATCAATGAGTTGGACATTAATACTTCCATGAACTTAGTGCAATATTGGGACGTCTTTATGTGCATTATGTTCTACTTCATGTTTAAACACCTTGTGAATTATGTGCACATGAGTGGGGAAATTGTATTCATGCCATGATGTGAGTTGAGATGCTTAGAGCAACAATGTAGAAATGCATTCTTTCTTGGAAGTCTTGTAGACATGTTATTTTTTATTTTTTTTAATAGTGTTCTTTGGTGTTGTTATCAACTAGATGAGTGCATTCCAACATCGATAGAGCGAGATACCACACCAAATCAACTTAGCAAACATTGGAGTTCATCGTCTACTAAAAAGGGAGTTCTTTACCTTATTCTTTGACTTATATTTGGGACAATGTAAGATTCTAAGTGCGGGGGAGGGAATGTTTGCTTTTTTGAAACTTTCTTATGTTTGGAAATGATCATCATCCTTGTTGGAGGAATTGAATGAAAGAGTTGATGCAATACATGTTTGTTGTTACATGTTTGTTGTTAGTTTTTTTATTGAGATTATTGTGCAAAGTGAATTGCTAGTGAATCAATATTGCATGTTTTACCCCGTATGTTATGTGTTTTGTTATTTTTGTGAACTTTTTCAAAATTTTTGTGATATTGTGAATAAGTTGTGTTTTTGACACAATGTTTAAGGTTGACAACTTCGTTAAAGATCATTACTATCCATGGAAAGTGAACTAATGCAGGAAATGAATTTTTGTGTGACAATGAAACAAGTTTCATGCAATAAGACTTAATGGTTGAGGATAACTTAGTGCTAAGTTATAGAAGTTGAACCATAGTGTGGAAATTTTGTGTTTCAATACATTTGTTTTCAAGCACAAGTGGGGAAACATATGGGATAGGTTGAGTCATGAAACAAAGTGAGAACTAGGGATGTCTTTTTCAAAATGAATAAAGCTTATCTTTTACCTAGTGATCTTGTGAAAACTAGTGTGAACACATACGCATTGGAGGATATGATTTGAACTATGGCTTAGTTTTAATTGTCTTACTTTTACACATTCCTAATTCTATGCGAGATGGCCTCTTGAACTTGAAAGAAAGTTTGAAATCAAACGAACTTGTATGATTGGGAATAGGTATAAAAAGCCATAAAACCATTGGCATGTGTTTAATTTCTTGAATTTCTTAACCATCTTCTATGAGATAGCCACTTGAGTGAAAATGACATTCGTACATGGAACTCATATGATAGGGTAGAGGTATAAAGATGCCAAAAATGCAAGGCACATAAAATTACTTATATGTGTAGGGAATAAAGTTCATTAATTCTCAATACAATGTATGAGTGTATGTGCGCTAGTGGACATGTAGATTATTAGTGAAAAGAAAGAGCTAGTTTTAAAAGCTAGAAACGATACATTCCCTATTATCGCTTATATAATGACATAAACTTTGACCATGTGGAACCCGTTGCACACTACACACACAAATGTGTTGGAGTATTAAGTGAGTACTACTTAGCCTAAGCAACTATTATGATGCATTGAATATATCCTCTCCATAAAAGTCAAATAGGTTTTTTGAAATAAAGGCACACAAAATTCATTGGTCATATGAATGCACTTGAAATGGATAGGATGTTATCTTTGCAAGTGGCCAACCAAGTTATGTGTTATGTGTTATGTTTAGTTCTCTTTTGTTTTGTTTACTTGAGGACGAGCAAAACTTTAAGTGTGGGGGGATTGATCGGGTCTAAAAATACCTATTTTTACCCCCTCATTTACTTAAGTTTACGTTTGTCTTTGAGGATTTTATTGTTGTTTATGTGTTGTTATTGAATAAATGCAGGATTTCAAGTTCAATGAGGCTAAAATAAACAAAATCCATATTTGATATGAAAAATCGGGAAAAAGAACCAAAAATCACTCAATTCGGATTACCAAAGACAAGATGGCACAAAGGAGCAAAGATTGGAATGCAAGACAAGACTGGGCAAAACACAAAGCAAAGTTCAAACGAGCATATCTCGGCTTCTACTTAACGAAAAGAAGAGTTATTGGATGTTTTCAAAAGATCTATGAGAGTACTAAAACTCTTAGGTTTGGAATTACTCCGAAATTTGCTGGCAAGATGGTTGAAATTGAGGCTTAAATCAACATACACCAAAGAATTCGGAAAATTAGAAGCCTATGCCAGAGTTTGGGAGATTATTCATAACGTTCAGTCCTGAACTCCAAATTCAATGATTATTAATGCCTTAGAAAGCCAAGAGGCAGGGCTACAATTGTTAGGAAGACCAAAATGCCCTGTTCGGCATGAATGACATTCAAAATTGCGTCCCAATATCATCTAAGTCTGCTACCTGAAATCCTGAAAAATAGTGGCTGCGAGAACAACACTTTTGAAAATTGCATTTCGACCTCTATTTTAGAATAAGCGGGGTAATTTATGCAATTATTGGTTTTTAGTCATTTTACTAACTATATAAGATTTCTTAAACACTAAGTTAGGTATCTAGGACACAATTAGCAATAGCTCACAAGAACACACCTTTTAGTGTGTGTTCTTGGCGTTTTCATTTCTTGAGAGAGAATTCTTGTAACTCTTAGCTAATTGGAGTGGAAATCAAAGGGAAGCTTGAATCTTTAGATTGGAATTAACATTTGGGAAGTCTCCTCATCTTGAGTTGCCTCTTCCTTTACACTTTCTTGCCAAATTCATTGCTTAATTTACCATTTGGTTTTGCTCTAATTAACCATGATTGGCTAAATTATGTGGTGTCTTTGGAATTAGGCCATGGGCTTTTGATAATTTGTTTGTATGGTGATGCAATGTTATGGGCTTGATTATATGTTTCATATGTTTGATTTTAAGGTCACATTTCTTGTGCAATATCCTTGACTTGAAAGTGAGAATTGGGTCATGTTGTGAGTAGAGTATTAATCCATTGCATGTTGTGATAAGAGACCTCTTTTTCCATGATAATGTTGATTAAATCTATTTCATAAATTAGCCCTAAGTATATGGAAATGAAGTCTACACTAGCATGACAACCTAGTTGGGGGCTCGGCTTGGAAGTTGTGGATTTGCAATGATATAGAATCGATTGGCTTTGATTGATCAATTAATTGTGGTTGAGTTTGGTCAGGTTATAGTCTTAGCCACCAAATTTCCACTAGACAACATTAAACCACATTCTTCAAGCTATCATATGAATCACCAATGCTACAAATGATTGATACACCTAGTCCTAAATTCTAATGATACACTTATAAACCTGATTTCTATTCCTTAATTTTGAAGCTAAAGTCCTAGATCAATTAGGTTGACTTTAGTGTAGGTTTAATCTTGTTGCATTTTATCTTGTTTTCTTTCCTTAGTTTCATTTTTCATTACTCTATATACTAGCCACGAGCTCTTAACAAGACCCCCCTCTCCGTGAAATTCGACCCCTTGCTTCCAAGTGCTACATATTTAGAATTAGGGTATTTGTTTGTTTGGGTTGCATGACAAACTCGCTCAACATCCTTCTTTGGTAGGGGCTTGGCTAAACTTTTCTCTTGGGCAATTTGATTTTTCAAGATCACTTTGGACTTCTACTTGGGCCCAGTTTTCTTTTCTAATTGGCTTTTTCTTGCCATTTTGTAGAGTTAGCTCTTGGTCATCCATCACGAAGGTTATGATTCTTTCTTTCACTCCAATGAGAACATTTCTAGTGGCTAAAAATTTTCTTTCCTAATTGATTGAAGCTTCCTCATATTCTTTCATATTAATGACAAAGAAATCAGTTGAGAACACAAAGTGGTGCACTCTTACCATCACATTTTGCACCCTTTCAATCGATCTTACTTGTGTGAGGTTTACCATTTAGAGATCAACTTTTACGGGTTGCATGATATCTTCCAAGCAAATTTCAAAATCAGTAGGCAAAGGCATAACATTGATGCTTGAGCCAAGATCACAAAAGATATTTTTTAACTTTCTTGGACCAATTCCACAAGAGATGGTAATGCAACCCCAATTATTACTCTTGAGGGCCAGCACTTCTTGGAGATGATTTTATTTCACCAACATCACCTCTTCCTCGTGTATCACTTCATAGTTAGGTAAATACTCCTTGAAGAGATTGGAATATTTTTGTGAAACTTCTAGTACCACTGTTGGTGTCTTTATAAAACTAGCCTCAAAATCCTCAATCTTAGACACCATTTCCTCTTCTTGCTTGGTTATTGCTCTTCTTCTTGCTTTCATGGCCAAATGAGTGTACACATGGTCTTCATATTCCACTATGTTAGAGTAAGATTCAAGGGATTCCCTTTGCTCTTCCTTCTCATGCTCAATCACGTTACTAGCTTCGAACTCTATTTTCATTATGTACTCATCCTTATGCTCACTATCATTTTCAATGTCAATGTCAATATTGTCTTCCTCCTTATCTTCACTTTTCTCTTGTGAACTTTTTTCTACCCCTACCATTTCATCTGATGTCATATAAAAGGCATTACAATGCTCCTTGCCCTTGGAATTAGGAGATGTGTCACTTGGCAATAAACTTTGGAGCCTTTCTTGGATGGTTTGGGTAAGTTGCCAAACTTAGATTTCAAAATGCTTGATCACGGCTTCATAGTTCTCTACCCTCTTCTCTTGCTTAGTCAAGATCACTATAAGTCAGTTTTACGCTGACTTGAAAATTCTAGTTTTACATAGCTTTTGTTGCGTTTCAGTGCATCTTGTGCAAAATTGTATGTTGGTTAGTAAGTTTGTGGGGTGGATTGTGTGTAGTGTTATATTGTGAAAAAGGGTCACAAGTGTTTAATGAAAACTCAACTGTGTCTTCATGAAGACATAACACATTGCTACACAAAGGCAGCACACCATGCATACACTTGCTCTATCTCCTGCACACTCACTGCACAAGGCTCGCGTGCATCACCTGCGAGTTCAACACACTCGCTGCTCAAGGCTCATATGTATTGCATGCGAGCCCCGTACATCACCACACACACTTAGCGTTCATCACACACACGACTATGCACAAGCCCTTGCACCCATCTCGCACACACCAGCATTTGTACCATATTGACCGCACACGCCCCACCAGCACTCACTGCACACCTACCGCACTCCATGCACACACACACTGCACATCGCTCTAGCACACTACCTTATATCCTCGCTCACCTATTGCACATTATGCACACACTTGTGTTCATGCATGCACACACTGGGCACTCACTAGCCACTCACCACTATACATGCATGAACACACTCAGCACATCACTTGTGCATATGCATGCACAAACTTGCAGTACTCACCGCACATCACTTGGGGACAACACAGCATACACTTCATGCACAACACTAATGCACCACATGCACACAACTTTTCAAACTCTTGCACACTACACGCACTGCGCACTTGCATGCATACACAAAGCACTTCAAGTATAGCACACTACACTCATGCACCACAACACATGAGTACGCTTGCACACACACACACAGCATACTATGCACAATGTTTTTATTGTAAGGCTGAGTCGTACCGCCGCACCGTTAAAACATTTTCATGGTGCGGCAGTGTCGTGCATATGACCATGAAAACATTTTCATGGTGTGGCCGTGTCATGTGGCCACACCGTTAAAAAAATAACATAGTGCGGCCACGTCTTGCACCCGCACTATGTAAGTATTAGATTCCTGATTGAAACTTTTTCTAAGTGTTCGAACTCTTTCTTTTCTTTTGTGAAGACTCTGAAGGCACGTATTGTCTGGCTCAGGTGCGTGAAGGACGAAATGGAAGCGTGAAGAATGCTAGCTTGAAGGCGTGGAGTGTTGGTTAGGAGTGTTAACGTGTAGCATAGCGTACGTGCAGATTTTGGACAGTTTTCATTATAGTGGCATTTATGTAATTAAATGCTTAGTGTATGGTTATGTGTAGATTAAACATTAATCCTCTATAAATAGAGAAATTTGTCATAATTTTGGGGGCTAGAGAATTCAGATAGAGAGAGATTCTATAAATTGTGAGCAAGAAATTTTCTCTCTCTAACTTTCTCTCTCTAGATTTTCTCTCTCCATAATTTTAGCTCCAATTTTGATTCTGTTTGAAATTAAGGAAGCATTAAGCAATTCACTTGTGATTTTGAGCTTTGTTAAGCAATTTAATCGGTAAATTCTTCCAGTTTCATGAAAATGAATTGTTTGATGTTGTGTTTTGATGATCAAGACATGAGAATGAATTATTCCAGTTAAACTTGTGATGTCCTAGGGTTCTGATAGGTGAATGCTCCGTCTAGACAATAAAATATGGTGCAATTAACATAATCTAATGAAGAATGAAATCATACTCTGCATTACTTTATTAAATCTATTAAATTTCATGAATTCGCACTGGTATTGTAGAATTGAACTTTAGTTGCGGTGACATGCTGAATTGAGGCTTAATTCACAAATACTTATTGAGAATTTCATGGAATGAGAACTGGATTATGAATTGAGTCTTTGCACTTGATTTGCATTTTTTGTTTTCTAAAATGCGGTTGCCATGCTGATTTTAGATCACGGAATCTATAGATCAAACTGTAAAGAGATTCTCTGGTGCTAATGAAAACATAAGAACCTAAATTCAGGACTCGCCATAGGAAGTCTTTAGGAGATAATTGTTATAGTAATTAGAAACAGGGAATTGAGACGTTGCGGTGTGAAAATATTATTCTTAGGCCTCACCATGGGAAAGAATAATGACAGAAAGTCTAGGTTGTAGTGCGGTCGACATGCTGACTATAGGTTAGGTTTCTAGCCAACTAGTTCTCCTTTTGTATTGCCCACATGTTAATTGTACTGCGTGAGTTGTCAGGTGAGCATTCATCCGGTGAAAGAACCCTAGGACATCATCTCTTCTCTCCATTTGCATTTATATTTTACACTTGTTCTTGTTGTTCTGTTTCTGTTACAATTTTTCAAAGTAACTTTAAAATTTGCTTGAACCCACTCTCTTCCCTATGGAACGAAACCCTATCACCACTACTATAGTTAATTAGGGATAAATTGGTGAGCACATGACAGCTTGTACCAATCATGTTTTTCTTTTTTAGTAGTTCCATTACAAGCTTCAATTTCTCAGTTAATTTGCAAAGAGCTCCTTCCTAAGAAGCTTTCTTTTTTTTCACTCTCTAGAGACTTGATCTCTTAGTCACCATCCACTTGGTACAGATTTTTTTCTATAAAAGGGTCTCTATTGGTTTCCAAAATTCCAATTATTTTGCATTTTTCCATTAGTTGTTGTAATTGGAATTCCAATTGAAGTTGCCCACACAGTTCATAGCTTTTTGTTAAGCAAACTTGCATTGGTCCATGTTGAGATATCCCCGACAAAGTTCACAAACTAGAACTTGATGCTTATAAGGTATACAAGTTATTTTGCATTTTCGCAAGTTGTGCCTCCAAATGTGAGTTTTACCCAATGCCAATGCTCTAGCTTGCCTCTTCATAGGTGCACTCCTTCTTCCGAGACAAACAAACTCATTCCAACTATCATATTGAGTAGTTCCTCTACCTCTTCAATTGGCTTAGCTCTCAATGATCCCCCAACAATTGCATTTACATGGTTCATAGTAGATGATGTTAATCCATTGATGAAAACTTTAAGTTTCCTACCATATTCCAATCCATGGTTTGAACATTTCCTTAAAAGCTCATTGAATCGATTCCGTGCCTCTGAAAATGCTTTCCCTTCAACTTGACAAAATTTAAGTACATACATTCTAAGCTTGTCAATTTTCTTTAGAGGGAAGAACTTGGTCATAAAGTCATTTGTTAATTTCTCAAAGCTCTCACAATTAGAAGCTCTACTAGCACTATACCACTGCTCGGCTACGCCTTGTAGAGAGAAGGGAAAAAAGGTTCTTTTCAAGGCATCATGAGGAATCCCATTCATTTTACAAGTGTTGCATACTTTGAGAAATGCATTTATGTGTGCATTTAGGTTTTTATTGGTCATTCCATGGAATATCGCCTTATTTTCGATCACTTTAATGAAGGGAGGTGGAATCATTTATGTCTCAACTTCAATAGGACAAAACTAATTCAAAATTTTGAACATAGGTTCATAGAAGTCACTAAAACATTTCCTTGGTTGTTCGCAGTAATGTGTGGGCCCTCTTTTCTTTTCTTCCTCAAAGAGGGCCCACGCATAGCTGCAAACACTAGACATAAAGCAAGTAAGGACCTGCAATAATACCTAGAGCTTCTCCCAATTCAACCAGATCACCGTGAGTTATTCAAATGGAGAAAAAATGGTGTACATGGATTGTGCTATGAGGAGTTCTATCTAGTGGTCTAATATTCCTGTGTTGAGTTATGATGACTGGTTTACAAGGGGTTAAAGATTGTCCTTATAGAACGGCCCTAAGTCACCTTGGTTTGCACACCTAGGTTAAAACTCATCAATTCTCCTTTTCCTTTGAAAGAGAAAAGTTTGAATTATTAATTAAAGCCGCAACCTGTGACAATGGGCAACTACCCAACTATTTTCATTTACGTTTATTAAGTGTTGAGAGAGCCCATAGTCCTCCTCTTGGTAGAGACAAGAACCCTTTGATCATAACCAAAACAAATTATCCATCTTGACTTTACATGCAAATTCCTAATGATTACAAATACCCAGGTGAACTCCATCTGCAAATGTGTAAATTAATAAGTTCATTTAAAGAATGCAAACTTAATCCATTTATGGTAGTCTATTCTTCAATTGAGTAATTTACCATAAGATTCATCTTTCAATTACATGTTAGTTAATTTGATAATTAAACAAATATATAACAAACACGAATCCCTTGAATTCAACTCTCAAAGTCACAAATTAGGAATTAATGAACCTGGTCTTCACAATTCCATCTTTCTCAAGAACACGTAAATGGATCAATGATCATTATTCTCAACACAATACTACTACTAATTTCACTTAGATTTCATAGCTCGCAACACTTTGTCCAAGAACACCATATTAATCTAGCCTTCCATGGCTAGATCTAGATCCACAAGAATCAAAAAAACACAAGATAAACCCAAAGTAAATAAATTTAAGATATTACCGATCCAAAGATAAGGAAACACTCTTAGATGTTGATCAGTCAATAAAAGGTCCAAGCTTTTCTTGTATAAAATGATTCTTGCGCAAAGGTTTTACAAAAAAGTCTATATCTAAGCTTCGCTCTTTCCAATTTGATCATTTCTTTGGTTCTGGTCTAACGCCTAAGCCAATGTGTGTTATGTAAATCTCTCAATTATTTCCAGCCTTACAAACTCTTTAAAATTTTTAGGGAGTTTTGTCGACTACAAAAACACACACTAAAAAGTTGGCACAAATGGGGCTTTAATCAAAAGATGGCTTCCTACTCTATCCTTTGCAATGGTGCCAACTTGTCAAATGAATGTTTGGTCGATGAATTTTGAGACTACAAGTAAACTTTGTAATCTTACCCCCACTTTGTAAAAATGTAAGTAAGGTATCGATCCTATAGGGATGTACACTAGCTATGTGATATGATAAGTTTAATTAAATCAAAGAAAATATTAAAATGTGCAAATAATCAAAGATAAATGCAATCACGAGGGAATAGTAAGGTATTCAAATGGAGAAAGGTGGTGTTCTTGGATTTGTGTTATGAGAAATTACATCTAGTTGACTAATAGCAGGGTGTTGAGCTATGATGAATGATCAGTGGAGTAAAAGATTGTCCTCATGGAACGGTCCTAAGTTATCTTGGCAGATGCACCTAGGTCCAAACTCATCAATTCTCCCCTTCCCTTGATACAGATAAGTTCGAATTATTAGTTAAAGCCACAACCTGTGAAAATGGCCAACTACCCAACTAGTTTTCTCTATTTTGATTAAGCATTGAGAGAACTCAGGGTCCTATCCATTTGGAAGAAGCAAGGACCCCTTTGATCATAACCTTAATCAAGTATCCTCATAGTCTTTACATACAAATTCCTAAGCATCACTACCTAGGGGACATTCATTCAAACTGGATACAATGATAGATTCATTTAAAGCATGTAAACTTGTCCCATTTATGGTGGTCTATGCTTCTCTAGGTAATTCACCACAAGATTCATCTTTCAATTACATGTTAGATAACTTGGTAATTAATCAAACACATAACAAACACGAATTATTGAATTTAATACTTCAAAGTCACAAATTAGGAATTAATAAATCTGATTTTCACGATTCCATCATTCTCAAGAGCACATAAAGCGATCAATCATTATCATTCTTAACACAGAGCTACAATTCCACTCTGACTTCATAACTTACAACACTTTTCCCAACAACACCATAGGGATTTAGCCTCTCATGGACAAAATCATCATAGAAGATAAAGCATAAGTTAAGAAAAATAAGAAATTACCCATCAATAATGTAATAATTCTCAAATTTTGATTAATTCAAAGAAAGATCTAAGCTCGTCTTGTGTAAAGGAAATCCTTAGTAAAGGTAATACAGTTGAAGCATAAATTCTCTTCTCCAAATGATCTTTACTCTAGTCTATGGACTAAGCCTTGGCTAAATGGAGGAAAATGTGGAAATCTGTAATCCTTTCTAAAAGAACAATCTTTGTAACCTTATCAAAAGGGTATGGAGAGGTTCTATTTATACTTATTAAAAAACTTGGAGGTAAAGAAAGTCTACCTCTAGGATTTACAAAAAGCATCTATGCTAGTACAAAATGATTTATAAGGTGGTCCTCCTTGGAAAGCGAGTTTTTGTCTTTGGCTGTTCCCTTGGATGTCATCCATGACGTTCTTTATCTCTTTGAGGTTATTGCTTACATTGTTTGATACTAGGATGTCATCCCTTATGTATGTTCCTTAGGTTGAGCTTTCTTTGATGAACCTTGGCTCAAGTCTCATTTGCACTCACAGAAGAAACAAAGGTTAAGATCATAATTCATATGTAAAAAAAAAGCACGAATAATAGCCCACGTGGCTAAACTAAAGGATTCCTAATGGTTTATAGTGTGAAAAATGACCACATCACCCTTGAACAAACAATGTTATACCTTATTTAGTGGTTAGGTATACACTCTTAGGCTAAACTAATGAGATTTAAGTTATTCTAGCCAATCTAGGTGATATGAATGGCCGAGGCTCGAACTCCTGGACCACCAATCTACACTCTTCGGATCGTTGTTGGCTAGTAAATTAACAAGAAAAACATGACACAAAAAAAACAACAAAAGGCGGAAAAGACTTATGGAACGAAAAGGTTGATGTTAAGCCAATCAAACCCTAACGTTATTACAAAATAATCAACCTAACTAATGTACTCAATGGCTAACTTAATTAGTTTAGCTTTTCCTCATCTCAAGAACGGATAGGCTAAATCTAGAGCTCATCACTAAAGGCTTTGCGGGATTTTGTAAACACAAAGTGTTTCACTATAGCAAAGCTAAAATTCTTTCAATTTCATATATCATAAAAACATCAATGGCCATCCTTTAAATAGGAAATGTTTCGGCCAAATCAAAATAGGAAACCCTAATGAAAGCCTATTACAACTTGACTTCCTAACTAACTAACAAACTAGTTTCCTAAAACAAAACAAAACAAGAAACACGCCAATCTCCTACAAAGTAGGGTTTCGGCCATACTCCTAAAATTTAGGAGTTTACATTCCTAAATTTTCATAGAAAATAGGAAGCTACTTTCTATAACAATTATTTTCCATTATCATGCAAGATAATTGGGCTAAGTAATTATTTAACTACTTAAACGAAATTTAAGCCCAAATTAATGTTAATGGACTTAATTATTACAACTTAAAAAAATAAACCCTAAATTACTTCAAGTAATTGCTTGAAACCAAAATGTTTCCAACAAGCACTCCATCTTGGTCTTCAATATGCTTCATGAACACTTCTTCAAGGTGGAATTTCCTTAAGATCCAATATAGAACTCCTAGGAAAAGATCCAGTATAGAACTCCTAGGAACTTCTTCATGAATTGTAAAGCAAGAAATATTCCAAACAACTTTATGTGATTGAGATGGTGATGGTGACGCCAAGTGATCCTCAAACTTGTCCAAGGCTTCACAATGTGTTGACAATAAAGTTTGCAAGATGTCTTTCATCCTTTTGCTCATTGATCTTGTCATTGGTCCATCCTTTTGCTCATTTATTAAGAGTGAGTTGATCAAACTAGGTCAAACTCGATCAACTTAGTCAAATTTAGTCAAACTAGGTCAAACTAGTCACACTACAGTTTAACTATCCTAACTAGGGTTAGCTAAGGGTTTTATAGGTTTAACTATGGTTAACTAGTCAATTTAGGTCAAACTATGTCAAATAGTGTAACAAGCCAAAACTATGGGTTATAGCCAAAGTGGGGTTTACTATTGAGCCTACGGTTCATGTGGTTCGTATTGGTCATGGACCATGCCTTATGGTCCATGTTGGGAAGGTTATGAAGTGGTCCCAGAACTTTGTGTCTTATTTAGGTTCGTCAAACGTCTTGGAATTTTATTTGTCAAATGCTTCAAAAGTTTGGTTTTGGTAAGGTGTGGATTGATCAGGTATGGAGGGCTATATCGGATTGTTGGTTCTTAGTTCTTCTTAATGGAAAACAACTTGATTTCTTTCATTCTTCTCATGGAATACGAGAAGGTGGTCCTTTATCCCCAACTCTGTTCATTCTTTGAGCTAAACTTTTTTCGTGTCTCCTTAATAATCACGTGAAGAACCCTAGGTATTTGCCTTATAGAGGTCATTAGTATGCCCCACTAGTGACACATTTTTCCTTTGCGGATGACATGTTAATTTTTTGCTCTGGTTCTATGGCTTCATTAAGACTCTTGTTAAGAACACTTGATCGTTATCAGAAGGTGTCTGGGCAATTAGTGAATGTGTACAAATCCCATTGTTTCTCCCAAACATAACTCTTTGGCTCTTAAGGTTGCTCGATTGACTGGCTTCTCAAAAATATCTTTCCCATTTTCAAATCTTGGTAGTCCAATTATTTTAGAAAGGCGTTGTTCCTCTCATTTTCTTCCAATTATGGCTAAAATAAAGCAACGGTTAATAGGTTAGGAGACTAACACATTATCTTTGGATAGGCATCTTATCCTTATCAAACATGTCTTATCTTCTATGCCTATGCATCTTTTAGTATCGTTTGCTCCACCTAACTAAGTTTTTAATATAATGGATAGGACGATAGTGGATATTTTGTGTGGAACTAAGGATAGAAGCAAAAAATATCATTGATTTGCTTGTGATTCAGTTTGCCAGCCAGTGGCAAAGGGTGGTTTTAGAGTGTGTTCTTTAGAGACTTGCATTTGTGCTTGGGCTACTAAATAAATCATTATGGAGTAGGTTTTTTATAAGTAAATATTTTATAAAGTGCATTCTACAGTTGTTGGCCAAAAGTGGATAGATTCACCTATATGGAGGAGGTTGTTACAAATTTGGGATTTTATTGAGCCGTGTATTGGCTAGTTTTCTAATGGTGAAGCAGAATTCTTACATGACAGGTGGTTTGAGGACGTGGTGCTTTCTTAATATACGGATTTTGTGGGGTCTACTCCGATTGAGAGTTTGTTGAACAATAGTAAATGGGATTCTCGAAGGCTGTTAAAGGTTGTACCTTCTGTTATTGTGGAAAGGATAATTGTATCAAAGGTTGGTTTAATGATGGGGTGTTTCTGGAAATTAGCTGTTGATGGTTTTTTTCTTTAAGGTCAGTTTATGATTTTCTTCGATAGTCTTATCCAATTAATGATAGTCTGGAGAAGTTTTGGTCACCGAGTATCCCATTGCGTGCTTCATGTTTTCTTACCAAATTATGGTTTGCTCAATTTCCTGTTCAGGACTAGTTGTTTTGAATTAATGTGCATGGACCTTCTATTTGTGTGGTCTGTTGTATGATGGCCTAGAGCTTATCCCATGTGTTTGGCTCTTGTGCTTTTGTAGTCCAAGTTTGATTTGGTTTTGCATTTTTTGGGGATATTCCTAGAAGGAGGTAGACATTGAGGGACTGGTGTAATCTTCTCTTGTAGAAACAAGGAATTAAATTTGAACAGTTTTTGTGGCGGATTGTTTCGTGTTTCATTTTGTGGCATATTTGGAAGAATCACAACAAAATTTATTATAAGGGTGTTGGGTTTTCTATTGATTGGCTCCATCAACTTATATGGCTGGATGTTAAAGCATGGTTTTATGTCTGTTTTCCTGGGGACACTTTTGCTAGTTCATTAGTTTATTGTTTATAGGTGTTGCATCAAAATTAGGCTAGGGTTATAGTTCATGTTGTGCGGTGGAATCGGCCTAGTGTTAGATGTTATAAGCTAAATTTTGATGGGTGCTCTAAGGGGAATTGATAAGTCGGTTTTATACTGACTTATATGTGCTATTTCGCTTAGCTTTTGGCTTGTTTCCATGCAATTTTGTAGTGTTATGTATCATTTCGTGCATTTTATGTGGCTTACAACTTGGAGTGCTAAAATATAGAAAAAGACAAAAAATTTGGATTAAATGAGACATATGTGTGTTTTAGGTTAAAGAACAAGGAAAGAATTCAGAAAGGCTTGAAATGATGCTTGTGGAGTTTGAAGAATCACTTAACATGCTTATTTCGTAGTTTGGCATAACAGATAGTTTACTTAAATTGAGTGTATCTTTCTGAATACTAATCTAAATGAGGAGATCTTGGATGTTCTGGAAAGCACCGTGAATATACTTCAATTCTTATGTTTTGACTTTCTTCCAAGTGAGTGCGCAATTCTGAGAAACACAGGCATCTTTGTGATCGCTACTTCAGTTTTTGAGTGTTGAACTCACTGCCAAAGTTTGGTAGAATGCCACTATCTTGCGCTAAAGACCTCCAAAATTGATCAATCATGACACTATGGAAAGCCAAGGGAAATATCTACAACCCTTATGCTTACCCAAGCTAATTCGGAAGCGAAGGCACACATATATTGCATAGAAGCGTAACATCATGCTGAAAAGGGAAAATTGCACAATGCAACCACATCGTGCAGCCACACCATGAAAATTAATACACGGTGCGGCCGCACCAAGAGATGGATCGCACGGTGCGGTCATATGGGGCGGCCGCACCACGAAATTTATTCCTTGGTGCATTTCACTATTTTGGCCACACTTTTGCCGTCGGAGCTCTGAATTGAGTGATTCAAATAGCTATTAATAGCTAAAACATGGGGCTACAAAGTTTATGTTTTGGGTTTTACCAAATTCACAATGCATCAAGACCATATATCTGTTGCAAGACAATGGTTTGCTATTTTCAAAGCTCGAGAGGTGAAAAGTTCCAATCTCATATCTTTCTAATACATGCTTGTGTTTTCTTTGTATCTTTGAGCTGAATTTGATGCACACATGATGCGCTCACACCACGTGCAGTAGCCCCCGCATAATGCGCTCACACCACGCGCAGCAGCCCCCGTATGCCAGCGCACAGGGCACGCAGCACCCTCGCACATCTCACACGCGCCGGTGAGCGCGGCATCACTTCTATACCTAGACATGTCACACAACACTACGTGCACTACACTAAGGCACACAACATGCACACTAAGGCACATTACATTCGTTACTTAGGCACACTCAAGGGCACCATAGGCACAACATCCACACAAGTACTCAACCACGCACATTACTAGCACCCACATGCACACATGCACTACACTCTTACCACTACATGCTACAAAGCAACACAAGCATACACAAGCACTCTTCATGCATTAGCACATTCATGCACAACTTATGCTCAACTTGGCTTTGTGACATAGTAAGCAAATGGTGCAAGACAATGCATAGCACAAGCACAATGTGTACACAACACAACATGATAAGTCAGGTTTATACCAACTTATATGTCGTAATTCCTTGAGCTTTTGCATGATTTTATTGTGAAAATCATTTTTGATGCATGCCTTATGTCAAAAATGTTCATGAACTGATGATTGTATAGATTTTAAAGAGACGTGAAAATGTTGTACAAATTGATGTGATTATTACATGAATTGGAAGTAAGTACACACTTTGACACAACTGTCTCACAATTCTCAAGCACGCACACACAAAGTTTTAACAACGCACACAAATACAATCAAACAATTCACATGCACACACTACACACACTCAGCACACTCTCACACAAGTAGGGCATCAGCCCTGCCTCACACACACTCGCACGGGCAGGCACCCAAAACGCTTGCCACTCACCAGACTCACACCAGGCGGGCGTGACAAGTGCCCGCCCAGCACACACACGATGTACGTTGGACGCGTCACGCGCCTGCCTAGCTCACTTCTCATGCCGATCATCCTCACACGCACTCGCACTCACCGGAGCACACTCACTCAGTACACTCACACACTTGCACTATATTAATGCATTCACATCCCACCAATTGGCCACTTAGCATACACAACAACACAAACCACTTTAGCACAAGGCATGAGCCTTAGCACACACAAGTCAAGCACAAACACAGTCATTTAGTAGTTTACCATGTGTTTGATGAATTATATTCATAATGCTTAAGTAACCAATTTAACACCATGATGGCGGATGACCTCACAGTGTTTGATGACTGGCTCTTGCAAGATATGTGAAAAAAACTCTCAGGCAGAAGAAAGCTCTCAACTATCCTAATTATGAAACGTCAAGGAAGGGAGGGTATAAATACATGAGTTGGACACAAAGGAACAGGGTTTCAGTTAAGAGGTTCAGAGGGAAAATCAGAGAGAGAAGAACAATCAAAAAATTTTAGGGTTTCGAATAATTACAATAGGGAACAAAGTGCAATATTTCATAGCTAGTTTAAATATAACCTTTGTAATTGCTGAATCCAAGATCATTCTCTTATGTCTGATCTTCGAATTTAAATTCATTTCTCTGAGTCGATCATTAACATGATCGGCTAAATTTGAAATATTGCCCTGAGGGTTTGAGTTTCATGTATCTTAAATTATTGAGACATTTGAATTGCAATTGATTTGTGGTGTTTAATTTCGATTGGGCTGTATGATAACGTTTAAATCTAGAGTGAATCTGTGATACCCACTGAGATTGCTTTGGATCTACCGAAGGAAAATTGAACTTAACATGAACTGAATATGAGTACCTTACTTGCATGAGTCTTAAGATCTAGTTTCCTTGTGGTTCTATTTGTGCGGTACCCACTGACATTTGAAACCAAATCGGTAGACAATACTTAGGATTATTCTTGTAGAACAATTTGAACACATAATTTTGTTAGTTGCCCTATCAAGGGAGATAGTCAACAATTAAACTAGAACTGTTGTATAGTGTAGGGATCTGGGTTCTTAATTTGTGCCAACAACTTACCCCACCTGGGGAAGTTAGAGGAGTTAGTGAATTGGGATCGAGAGAACCACCTGGTTGATCAATCCCATGAATCTAGCAGAAGTCCCCTTATGTTTATACACCAGTCGATGATTTTAAAAAGATATCTGTACTGGTTATTATCCCTCAATGCAATACCATCTCCTATCTTTGATTTTTTACTTTGCATCCTTTAAGCTGCTATATTTTGTTGCTCTAATTTATCACTTTATCGATCACCATAACACAACCCCTTCTTTAAGGAATGATCCCATTCACTACTACTACATTCTTTTAGAGTGTATTGGGTGAAATTAGAGGGTAGTGACAGCTTCACCAATTTTTCGTGCCGCTGCCTTGGAAGGCAAGGTGTTAGGTATTGATTTGTGATAGATTTGTGTGTTTGTTTTTCATTACTTGTTATTACTTTTTACTGTTTTGAATATGTTGAATTTTGTAATTTTGTTGTGTGAAGTCGTTTGTTTCATTCCCTTTTATTGATTTGGTTAATTCTATTGGTTTATCTATGTGGATAGTGTTCTTGATTTGTATAGGTAATTCAGTTTATGCAAAGAGGAGCATGTCTTCATGAAGCATATCCAGGATTTGAATTTGATCATGAACTTCGAAGGATCTTAAGACACAGAAGAAGAATTCTGGAAATAGCTGAACAAGAAGAAAAGAGACATAGGCCTCAACCTCAGAGGTTTGGAGATCACTTTGCTGTGGACTTTGAAAGAAGAAACAACCATCAGGGAATTAACGTGGAGAGTTATCAAATTCCCACTCAAATTGTCTATATGATAACTCAAGGATAGATATTCCAGGGGTTAAGTAATGATAACCCAAACGAACAATTAGATTGGTTTTTGGGTTTGTGCAACACTTTCAATTTATAGAGAGTACCTCATAATGAAGTAAGGAGGGTGTTATTCCCGTTGTCATTAAAAGAAAAAGCTAAACTTTGGTTAAAGTCAATTGGGGGATCATCTATTACTACCTTTGAGGAGCTGGAAAATAAGTTCCTGGCAAAATCTTTCCCTCTTCCAAAATTAGAAAGAATGAGACTAGAGATCAGGAGTTTCCAGTAACAAGATGGAGAGACTTTTAAAGAGGCCTGTGATAGATTCAATGACTTATTGAGATAATGCCCAAAAAATTATTTGGGTAAGGTACAGGAGTTGAATACATTTTTCAAAGGATTGTCTCCAGAATCATCACTTATGGTCAAAGCTTGTGCGAATGGGGCTCTTAAGGACAAGAGTAATCTGGAAGTCAGAGAACTATTTGACTATATAGCAAATGATGAGTATCTGTTCCCGGAAGCTAGGATACCAAATGTGAGAAAACAAAGATGTGTGCTGGACTTGGATAAGGAAACGTCTCTAGAAGCTAAAATTGAAGCCTTGACAGGACAAGTGCAGACGTTAAAAATAATTCAGACCACCCAAGTCTTGTCCTGTGGCTTATGCAAGGGTGAGCACTATACTAACGAAAGTGAGCATACAAAGGAGTCTGTGCAGTATGTCAACAACTATAACAGACAACAATATGGTGGTTACAAAAATCAAAGTGGGCAAGGCAACTGGAGACAAAGCAACCAATCTGGACAATTTCTTCTAGGAGGAGAGTCAAGCAACAGAGAGCCTAGAAGGTCCAATACGGAAGATATGCTCGATAAGATTATGGAGAAGCTGGACAAGAACAATCAGAGAACAGCAGGCATGGAAACTCAATGAAAAACCCATGATGCCTCTATAAAAAGCATTGAGGTTCAGTTGGGCCAGTTGACCAAAGCAATTCATCAAAGATCCCAGGGGGCTCTTCCAAGTAACACTGAACCAAACCCAAAGGGTAAGGAGGAATGTAATGCAATCACTTTATGATGTGGAAAGGAGTTCAGTGGGAACAAGAAGGACAAGACGAAAGAGGCTCCAATGGAGTAGGCCACCGAAGAAATAACTGTTGAGAAAATTGAAGAGGAGCATTAGAGAGAAAACGATGGAGGAAGTGTGAAGACGTCTGAGCTTAAGAGAAAGAGAGGCCTCCAAGTCCGTACCACTATCCGGAGTATGCACCACTACCCCCCTTCTCTCAAAGAATTTCACCTCCTGCTAAAAAGGGAGTTCAGTTCACAAGGCTTTTGTATATGGTAAAACAAGTGAACATGAATGTGCTATTGTTGGATTTGGTCACAGTAGTACCGAGATATGAAAAATTTTTGAAGGAGATAATAGCAAACAAGGAGTAAATCCTTCAATGTGAAGTACCCATTCCACTCATAAAAGAGAGCCAAGCTTGGCGGAACAATGATTTGCCCCCAAAGATTAAAGATCCTAGAAGCTGCACTACACCATGCACCATAGGTGCCATATATTTCAACAAAGCTTTGTGTGATCTTGGAGCAGGGATAAATATGATGCCCCTTTCCATAGCTGAAAATGCTGGATTGGGTGACAAGATCAAACTAGTGGCAGTGTTAATTCGGTTGGCTAATAGGTCTCTAGTGCAACCTACGGGTATGATAGAGGTTGTTCTAGTGTTAGTGGACTAGTTTGTGCTACTAGTAGATTTCATCATTTTAGACATTGAGGAATACCCGAATGTGCCTCTAATTTTTGGTAGACCATTCTTAGAAACTGGTGATACTCTCATAGGAGTGAAGAGTAGGACCATCACATTTAGAGTTAATAGGGAGCAAGTGGTCTTCAATGTAGATTATACAATGATATACCCCAACTCAGTGGAGCAATGTTACTTCATGCAACCATGGGAAGGTAATCAACAATCACGTGAACTTGCCCATAAAGATAAATTTTCAATTGCTTTGATCAAAGTCTCTAATGAAATGAAGAATGAAAAATGTGATAATTTTTTAAGTGTTAAAGATAATGTAATTTTGCATAAACTGGAAAACTTATTAGAATGTTGTGAGATAGATGAGTCTATTTTAGAAATAAATTTTGAGAATCAGTTAGATGAGAATGCTGAATCGTATTCTAATTTGTCACATGATGTTGTTCATGTTAACGATAATGTTGAGTTGATGCCTACAGAGGCGAGGCCTGTAATTTTTTAGAACAGGAATGAAAAGTTATTACCATCTATTGTGAAGCCACCCAAGATAGAATTGAAACCTCTTCCTCCCCAGCTAAAGTATGCCTTTTTGGGGAAGAATGAGACCCTTCCAGTAGTTATTTCATTTAATTTGTAGAAGTGGTGGGCAGAAAAATTGTTTGAGCTGTTGAGGATGCATAATGAAGAAATAGGCTGGACTATAGCAGATATAAAAGGGATTAGCCCCAGTGTTTGTATGCACAAAATCCTATTGGAAGAGGGGGCTGTACCTACAAGGGACAGGCAAAGAAGATTCAACCCACAAATAATGGAGGTAGTGAAAAAGGAAATTATTAAGCTTTTTGATTTTGGAATGATATTTTCTATATCTGACAGTGAGCGGGTCAGTCCGATACAGTGTGTACCCAAAAATGGAGGTGTTACTGTAGTTACAAATGAGGCTAATGAGTTGTTAGCTACAAGGATCATCAATGTCTGGCATGTGTGCATGGACTACAGGAAGTTGAACAAGTCTACCTGCAAGGATCACTTCTCTCTGCCTTTCCTTGAACAGCTTTGAGACAGAATAGCTGGGTTCTTGTTCTATTATTTTCTTGATCGGTATTCTGGTTAAAACCAAATTGCAATAGATCCTAAGGACCGGGAGAAAACTACTTTCACTTGCCCCTTTGGAACATATGCTTACAAGAGAATGCCATTTGGACTTTGCAATGCTCCAGCCATATTTCAATGATGCATGATGGCTATTTTCCAAGACATGGTGGAGAATATCATAGAAATCTTCTTGGATGACTTCTCGTTTTTGGGATAACATTTGAGAGCTGCTTGGAGAATTTGTCACTTGTGCTTAAAAGATGTGTGGACACTAGCTTGGTTTTAAATTGGGAAAAAGATCAGTTCATGGTGAATGAAGGTGTTGTGCTGGGACATAAAATTTCTAAGGCAAGACTAGAAGTGGATAAAGCCAAAGTGGAGGTGATAGCAAGACTCTCAGCACCAACCAATGTTAATGGAATAAGAAGTTTTATGGGACACACTGGATTCTATAGGAGGTTCATAAAGGACTTTTCAAAAATTGCCAAACCTTTTTGTGTACTGTTGGAAAAAGATACACCGTTTGTGTTTGATGAGAAATACAAGGAAGCTTTTAATCTATTGAAGACTAAGCCAGTAGAAGCTCAAGTCATAGTCACACCAGAATGGGGAGAACCCTTTGAAATAATGTGTTATGCAAGTAACTATGCAGTTGGAGCCGTGTTGGGTAAGAAACTAGGAAAACTTTTTCACACTATCTACTATACTAGCAAGATGTTAAATGAAGCTCAGATGAATTACACCACTATAAAAAAGGAAATGTTAGCAGTGTTGTTTGCTTTTGATAAATTCAGAGCTTATTTGTTGGGTTCAAAAGTCATAGTCCACACAGACCATCTAATACTCAAATATTTGATGTCAAAGAAAGAGTCAAAACCTAGGCTCATTCGTTGGGTTCTATTGCTGCAGGAGTTTGATGTGGAAATCCAGGACAGAAAAGGTTGTGAGAATGTGGTGGCAAACCACTTATCTAGACTGGAAGTGGGAACACTGAATGAAAATGAACTCAAAATGTGGATGAAAGAGAACTTTCAAGATGAACAGGTTTTTCACGTTCACACTCAAGAATTGCTATGGTATTCAGAGATAGCAAACTATGTGGTAGCTGGGCAAGTGCCACAACATTCTTCCCATGACCAAAAGAAAAGATTGAGACATGATGTCATATATTATTTTTGGGAAAGTGGTAGTCTATACCAAAGATGCAATGATCAAGTTATTGGAAGGTGTATACCGGAAGAATATAAAGAACAAATTCTGAAAGGTTGTCATGAGTCACCATTTGGGGGACATTTTGGAGGAACATGCACAGGGTACAGAATTCTGCAGACTAAATTTTGTTGGCCACATATTTTCAAGGACTTAAAAATTTGGGTGAGCCAATGTGAATGATGCAAGTGTGTGGGAAACATCTCTTGGAGCAATGAATTGCCTCTTAACAATGTGTTAAAGGTGAGTTTGTTTGATGTGTTGGGATTGGATTTCATGTGACCATTTCCACGATCTTGTGGGATTGAGTATATATTGGTAGCTAGCTGTGGACTATGTGTCCAAATGGGTAGAAGCTGTGGCTTTACCCCATAGTAATAGCAGAAGTGTATTGCACTTTGTCAAGAAGAACATCTTTAATCGTTTTGGGTCTCCTAGAGCTATCATAAGTGATGGGGGGAGCCATTTTTGTAACAAAGTGTTCAATACCCTCTTGGCAAAATATGGTGTACATCATAAAGTCTCTACAGCATACCATCCCCAAACAAATGGACAAACTGAGGTTTCCAACCGGGAGTTAAAAAGAATATTGGAGAAAGTTGTGAATCCCGGAAGAAAAGATTGGGCATTGAAACTTGATGATGCATTGTGGGCATACATGATAGCCTACAGGACACCTACTGGAGCTTCACAATTCAGGTTTGTTTTTGGGAAATAATGTCATCTTTCGTTAGAGTTGGAGCATAGAACTTACTGGGCAATACACACAGAGTTTACTAGGCAGAACAGAATCTTAGCATGGACTTGGATTTAGCTTAAGAAGCAAGGATGTTAATGCTCAATGAATTGGATGAATATAGGTAGAATTCATATGTCAGTGCAAGTCTCTACAAGGAACGCACCAAAAGGTGGCATGATGCAAAAATCAAGGTGAATGAATTTGAAGTGGGTCAACAAGTACTAGTCTATGACTCTAGGTTGAGACTCTTCCCAGGCAAGTTGAAGTCTAGATGGGTTAGACCCTTCACCATCACAAAGATTTTCCCTTATGAGGTAGTTGAAGTGCAAAGTGAGACCACAGGAGTGTGCTGGAATGTCAACGGGCATAGGGTGAAAATGTTCAAGTCAGTTGCAGAAGACAAGGGACTATCCAGTTCCTTGGTGGACCCTCATCCTGAAGCAAGTCCTGCATCTCTGGCTGAGAACAAACCAAGTGCTGTGTTAGGAGGCAACCCAATCAAATTCATTTATTGTTTTTTTTTGTCTTCTAAGTAGTTGTGATATCCCAATAAAATGATTGAACCTCATCCTCATTGTGTGAATCATATGCAGAGCAAAGCCAAAAGAAAGCAAAAAGAGATGCTGAAACAATTGGATTGGAAATCGCATGAAATGAGTACAAGCCATCCCAAGAAGTTGGTGAACTTATCTGGATGTCAAGGGCGACAAACAAAAACATGCCGAGAATATTCTCTAAGCTCAAAAAAGGCACGAATAAAATCCGAGGTTTGACATCTAGTGCAGTCCTGGAATATTTATTTATTCTTTGTCCTCTAGCATAATCACAAGAATTTTCCTCTAGCTTAAGCATTGTCGAATCATGCATGAAATTTCTTCTATAAATATCACACATCATGCATGAGAATTCAACATCCCTTTGCATGCTCTTGTGGAGCTTCTTCCGAGAGGAGAAAGCCAGGAAGAAGAAACCCATCTCTTGGATTGGATACTTCAAGAGCATTTAATTCTTCATTTCATTTGCACTAAATCTCCAGCCAAGTAAGCTCTCCTCTCTTGCCTTTTCATTGAGTAACATTGAAGTTACATGGTCTTAATGTGATTTCAATGGTGTGCTTTAATCTTTGAATTTTTGAAACATGAAATGGGGTTGTTGAATAGATTGAACGTTTTTTAGAATTTTCATGTCCAGTTGTTAAGCTTAATGGTTAACTATTTATTTGATCTTATGAGCATGATTTTATTGGTGAAAGCCACATTCTTGAACCAGGAGCTGTGATTATTTGTTTCAGTTGTGGTGCAATTTTTTGTTCTAATTTTCAGCTTGTATTCCTCCTCTGAGATTAATGTAACTTCGGTTATATCGAAATTGTTAATAGATTAATGCCATGCAAATTTCCATTTGGATTTACAGTGGATAAAATGTTGAAAGAAGTTTGTTGTTAATGCATGAGTATCAACTGAGATGTACCAATCGTGGAGTGAGTTGGGTCATAATCCATATTTGCATAATGATAGTAAGTTACCTAGTGTTGTGTATATTCCATGAACATGAATTGACTTGGAATCTTCCCATCAATTTTTAATTTTTCACGCATACTTGAGATGAGCTGAAGGACACTTGGTGAATTGGCATGGAATGTTTTCATTTTCATTCGCTTGATCTGAGTTGTGTTCATTTTATGCATGATGAATGAAATGAGAGATAAGCAACCCATCTACTTGTTCTGTTCAAGACTTGTAAATGAACATGCTAAGAACTAAGTAGGGGGTAGTGTACGTACCTTGAGTGATTATTTGAAAGTGCATTTGAATGGACCAACTTTGACACGAGATTCTTATTGTTCAGGGTCATGGCATTCACACTCGTATACGGGGCTGAGGGTGAGGATCACTACATAATGTTCTCCATATTTTCCTCGGATAGCTCCGATTCTGACAGTGAATACACTCCAAAGACCATCCCACATTTTGTGAGCGGTAGGGTGGAGCAAAAATTTCACAACTTTGCCATGAGACCCATATGTGTGAATAGCAATTTGATGCTCCTGGGCATACCTTCGAAAAGGCTATTCGTTTCTACAACTAGGGCTCCTGACATTAGCTCAAGCATCATGCAATGTGGAGATAGCCCAAGAATTCTATGCCAATGCCATCGTAAGTGATCAACGTGTAGTAGAGGAAAATGGGGTGTTTGTCTATGGAAAATTTCTGAAGGTGACTAGTCAAAGCATTAACAAGCACTACTCCTTGCTCAACCACTAACAAGATAACTTTGCACAGTTGGTGGAAGCTGAGAATCTGGACCATTTGCTAGAATCAGTAGGATTACCTGGTGCCGTTTCGGTGCGTAATGCACTCTCAGAGGTAGTGTATGTGAGGACAAACGATTTAACTACTGAGGCCAAAATGTGGTTACTATTCATTAATTCAAGAATCATGCCTACCCAACTCAGCATCAAAACCACGAGTGACAGGGTCCTCCTCATCTATGTTATTCACCATAGACTCATAATTGACGTGGGGAGCTTGATCATGGGGCATATCAATCATGCACAATGGTTCAAATCCATCCCAATGTCTTTCCCTTTTCTATTGTTAGAGTTAGCACGTAAGCGTGGGATAGAAATCGCACTGACATAATATCGCCGACATTCATTAGGCATCATGGGAAAAGCCTAGTGGCCCGACTACCTACACATGGAGCAAGAGGAACGGCTCTGCCGTAACGCTTAAACATGGCAGTCTCTTTCCCTTCCCTCACAATTGGGACCATTATCTATTTTAAGTGTAGGGGGAGTGAGATGAGTGATACTTAGGGGATGCCTTGGGCTGGTGATGCTTTTATATGATGCTGTGTTGTGATGATGCTTGAAAGATTGTGTCGTAGTGTGCTAGGCATAGTGTGCCTTTGATTTTAATTTCATTGTGTTGCCTATGTGTGTTAAGGGAAAATGGTGGTAGTGTAGTTATATCAGTATTCATGTAGGTGGTGTAATGTTGAGTGCTGGGAAGAAAATAGGAATGACTAGAACTAGCCCTGTTATATGCTTTATATTTCAAGTTGTGATAAATGTGAAGTGTTATTGTGGTGTTTGAAAATTGTCTCAATCCATTTGCACATTGAGCACTTTCAAGGCCATCATCTAATCTATCGTTGCTCATTCATTAATTCATGCACGCAACATTACACCCGCCCCACTCATACACACACAAGGTAGGGCACCAGTCCTGCCTCATGCACACACCAATAGGCGGGCGTGCCAGGTGCCCTCTCATCACACTCGCACACAAGGCAGGGTGCAAACCCTGTCTCACACATTCTCGCACGCGAGGCGCCTGCCCCTCACCATACTCACACCAAGCGGGCGCGCCAGTTGCCCGACCAGCAAACACACACCACACATGCGGGAGTGCCAGGCTCCCGCCCAACACATACACGCCGCACGGCGGATACTCAACGTGCCCATCTAGCTCACTTCTCATGCCGCTCATCTTCGTTTGCACTCGCACTCACCGTAACACACTCACTCACTACAGTCGTACACTTGCACTATATTCATGCATTTCACCTCCCACTGATTGGCCACTTAGCATACACAACAACACAAACCACTTTAGCACAAGGCACGAGCCTTAGAAGACATAAGTCAAGAACAAACATAGACATTCAGTAGTTCACCAAGTGTTTGATGAATTATATTCTTAATCATTAAGCAACGAATTTAAGACCATGACGGTAGATGACCTCACCGTGTTTGATGATTGGGTCTGGCAAGACACGTGAAAAAATCTCTATGTTAGAAGGAAGCTCTGAACTATCCTGATTATGACACGTCAAGGAAGGAAGGGTATAAATGCAAGAGATGGACCCAAAGAAAATGGTTTTAGGTTAAGAGGTTCAGAGGGAAAATCAGAGAGAGAAGATCAAAGGAGAGAAGAACAATCAAAGAATTCTAGGGTTTCGGAGTATTGCAACAGGGAATAGAGTGCCATATTTCATAGCTAGTTTAACTGTAACCCTTGTAATTGCTAAATCCCATATCATCCTCCTATGTCTGATCTTGGGATTTCAATTCATTTCTATGAGCCGATCATCAACATGATCTGCTAAATTTAATGTATTGCCTTGAGGGTTTGACTTTCAGGGATCTTAACTTATTGAGACATTTGAATTGCAATTGATATTTGTTTCATTGTGTTTTCCATTGAGTGAGTGTTTAATTTCGATGGGCCTGTATGATAACATTTAAATCTAGAGTCAATCTGTGGTACCCACTGAGATTATTTTGGATCTATCGAAGGAAAATTGAACTTAACATCAACCGAATATGAGGACCTTCCTTGCATTAGTCTTAAGATCTGATTTCCTTGCGGTTCTAATTGTGCGTTACCCACTGACATTTGAAACCTAATTTGTATACAATACTTTGGATTATTCTTGTAAAACAATTTGAACACATGAATTGGTTAGCTGCCCAACCAAAGGAGATAGTTTAGAATTGAACTAGAATCGTTATACATTGTAGGGATCAGGGTTCTTAATTTGTTTCAACAACTTGCCCCACCCAGGGAAGTTAAAGGAGTCAGTGAATTTGGATTAAGAGAACCACCCGATTGATCAATCTCACGAAACTAGCAGAAGTCCCCTCATGCATATGCACTAGTTTGTGATATTAAGAAGAGATCTATACTGGTTATTATCACTCAAGGCAATACCATCTCCTATCTTTGATTTTTTACTTTGCATCCTTCTCCAAGGAACGATCCCATTTACCACTACCACATTCTGTTAGTGCATATTGGGTAAAATTGGAGGGCAGTGACGGCCTTCACCACAGCACTAGCACACTCATGTACACTTCCACAGCTCTAACACATTTGCACACCGTGCACTGACTTTTTCACGGTGTGGCCGCACCGGGCAGCAGTACCGTGAAAACATTTTAATGGTGCAGCCGCACCAGGCTGCAGCACTGTGAAAATATTTTCACGATGCAGCTGCACCGGGCTGCAGCACCGTGAAAACATTTACACAGAGCGTCCACACCAGGCTACAGCATCGTGGAAATATTTACATTGTGATGCTGCACAAGGTTGCTGCACCATGTATTTATGATTCTTCTGGGATGGAATTTTCTTTAAGTGTTGAAACCTTCCGTTTTGATTGTATAGATTCTGAATGCGCATAAAGAGTGGCTCAAGGGTGTGGGATGCAAATTGAAAACGTGAGGTGTGTTGGCTCAAAGGCGTGAAATGCAAAAAGTGGGTTACTGATGTGGAGCATGGTGCACGAGTGTATTTTTGATATTTGTCATCACAGTGGCATTTCTATAATTAAGTACTTAGTTTACGTATGCATGTAAATTAAGCATTAGACCTCTATAAATAGAGGGATTTGTCATTATTTTGGGGAGGAATCCAGAGATTAATCTAGAAATTGGAGAGCGGAATATTTACTCTTTCTAGAACTTTCTCTCTCTAGAATTTTCTCTCTCTAGAATTTGATCTCCGATTACAATTCCGTTCAAACTTTTGGACCGATCGTTGAATTCAATTCTCAATTAAGGAAGCATTGAACAATTATTTTGTAATTTTGAGCTCTTTGAGACAATTTAATCTATAAATTCTTGCAATTTAATGAAGATGAATTGTTTAATACTGCGCTTTGATGATCACGAGTTGAGAATGAATTATTTCGGTTAAACTTGTGATGTTCTATTCCGATAGATGAATGCTTAATTTAGAAAACTCAATGAGGTGCATTTAACGTAATCTATGAAGAAACAAAATCTTACTCTGTTTGCGCTATTAATTATGTTAAATTTCATGAATTGGTACCGATATTGTTAAATTAAAGCTAGATTCACTAATATTTGTTGAGTTTTTGTGAAATGAAAACTAGAGTATAAAATGAAGTCTTTGCACTTGTTTTGCTTTGTTCGTTTTCTGGAATGTGGTCGACATGCCGAGTTTGGATCTCGAAATCTTTAAATTAAAGTGCAAGGAAATTCTCTGGTGTTAATGAAGACATAAGAACCTAAATTCAGGCCTCGCCATGGGAAGTCTTTAGGAAACAAATGCTAGAGTAATTAGAACCAGAGAATTGAGAAGTTGCGATGTAAATTCATTATTCTTAGGTCTCGCCATAGAAAAGAATGATGACAGGAAACCTAGGTTGCAGTATGGTCGCCATACTTACTGTAGTTTAGGTTTTCAGGCAACTAGTTTTCCTTTGGTTTTGCACACTTGTTAATTGCACTGCGTGAATTGTTGGTGAGCTTTCATCCAGTTGAAGTTCAAGGAACCCTAGGACATCCTTTTCTCTCTATTTGCATTTACATTTTACTTGTTGTTCTTGTTGTTCTATTCTTGTTAGTGACATTCAGAGTAATTCTTAGAATTTTGAAACCCACTTTTCCCTATGGAACGAAACCCTTCTATCATTGCTATAGTTAATTAGGGATAAATTGGTACGCATACGACAAATGCATACATTTTTGGTGCCTTGCCAGGGAAGGCACGATTTCTTAAATTTTGATTTGCTCTATTTTGTTTTTTTTTTTTGTAGATTAGTAGTTCTGTTATGTTTCATTTTGGGAAATTTTGTTGGTTTTGTATTTGTGTTTTGTTCTGTCTACTTTGATTTATTTGTAGTAAGTGCATGATATTAGAACTCAATTAAAAGAGAATAGTTTACTCACAAGTACCCAAGTATGTCTAAGTGGTATGGGGACTATTTTGAGTCTTATAATTTTTGCCCTCCAATTGGGGTGCTTGACACACGACCAACACCTAGAATATTTGGAAACTTCTCTTCATCACCATAGGATGAGAAATGGCACAATCAAGCACAAAGCAACAAGTCGGATCTCATTGGAAACCAATTACTCTCTATGGAAGACATGTTTTCTCAAATTTTAGAAAAACTTTATTTCGGCACCTAAATGGAAGAAATGAGATTTTCTCAAGAAGAAGAGTTTTCGACATGTTATCCACAAGGTACACCTCTAATTGCAAGAATACCAACTCCTAAGGAATATCATTTTGAAATACAAGCTAATGTTGAACGTGGTGAAAAGAATCCTAGGGAGATGGAATCTACAAATATTGAGGTTGTCTCATAAAAATGCATTGTTCATGAACATTTGTTGCATGAGTCAAATTTTAGCTGTTCTACTGGTAATGATGTCTCTTGTGATGAGCTTGATACTAATGACTTTAGGGCCTTGTGGTTTCTTAGTGTCAAGATGGGAAGTGTGTGTAATGCTGAATCTTGCATTAATTTTATGGAATTCCATGAGTTTAATGCTGTTGATAGCCATTCATTACATGCTTCTCCTCTTAATTTCCGTATGAATTGTACAGAGACAAATCTTGATGATTATTGTGATAGCATGAACGAAAATGATGTTGTGATTGCTAATGAAAATATAAACACATTGATTGAAACTCTAGTTGAGGCACCAACTCCTAAAACAGTGAATCAATCTAATAGTCTAAATGGTGACTCACAAGAAGTGCAAAATAAGAGACCCTTGTTAAGTGATGATACTGCTTTTGGTGTTGTTAAAAAAGAAAAGATTCAAGAAATTCCCCATGTTAGTCTAGATAACGAAGATGTAAAAATTTTTAATGACATTGCTAAAATGGTGGAAAATTGCTTTGTTGATGCATTCATTTTGAGCTTACTAATGAGTTTGTTGAAACCATGGATGTACAACCCCTGGTTGAGCTTTGAAGGTTTTCAGAGCCTAGTATGGTGGAAGAAGTAAACGAGGTGCTTCCAATAGGGGAGCCTCAGTGGTTGAAAGTGAAATTTGTAGAGGTTGCTCCCCATGTGCATGAACTTCTTGAAGATATTCCTCAATTTCCCTACAAGAGGAAAAAAAGTGCTTATGAAATATCATTTTTCTGGTATAGAGATGGATATTCCGAATTTTGAAGAAGAAAGTTTCATGAATAAAGTCTAGCTGGAGACTAAAGAAACCCAGAACAACTTCTTTCTCACATTACCTTAAATAAAGTATTTTGGTTATGTTGAACTTTATGTTTCTTGCTTTGTGTTATGCTCATTAAGACACTCATGTTTGTCAAGACATGCACATGAAAGAAGTTACAAGGGAAATAAGCAATGCACATATAAGGCTAAGAGTGGGGGAGTGTGTCTATGAACCACTCCCATGCTGCACACAATCACTTTATTTTACATTTCAATCATGAATTTTGCATGTGCCACTTAGTGTTACTAGTTGCATATTGTTACACCACCATGACTCCTAGTCATGGTGTGACACTTTGCTTGCATGCTACCTCCATGTCTTGTCTACCTTGCACCAACATGTAGTGTACTTGAGTGAGTGATTTCTAATAAGCTTGATTTCACTATTGTGCAGGAAGTTTTTCATGCAAGAGGGAACTATGGACAAATACACTCCACCAAGCAAACATTGAAATTCATGACATCTCAACACCAGGGAGCTCCAAAACCTATCATTACTTTACATTGAGGACAATGTAAGTTTTAAGTGTGGGGGAGGGAATATTAGCTATGGTTTGAGTCTCTTGGACTTTATATGCTTACTTTCTTTCATGAATGAAATTTTTTGTGCTATGTGATTGAAAGCATGCTACTTTTTAGTTTTGTTGTGTTATTTTGAGCTTTTGCATATTATACTCCATGTATATTGTGCTTTTCATTTTTTTGCAAGTTTTAAATTTTTTGCAAAATTTTGAAATTTTTGTGAATAAGAGATGTTTTTTAACACAAGTTATATGTAGTTGACATTTTTGTGGAAGAACTTGTTTGTCCATGGAAAGTGCACTAGCACTGAAGTTGGATGTGTGTTTAAAACTTGAATAAAAAATGCTTAGTGGTAAGGATGGTTCAATGCTAAGTGGTAGGGGTTAAAAACTTAGTGAGAAAGTTTGAACTTTAACATAGTTATTTTCAATTACTAAAATAGAATACATATATAGATTGTTGAACTTATGTGAAAAGGTGAAAATAGAGAACTTTGGAAAATTTTCATGAATTAAGCTGAGTAATCCTTGGAAAGCTGCAGTGACATTTAGGCACCAATGGAGATAATTTGGAAAAAAGGCAGGTTATGCCAATATGAAATGTGCTGGATGCTAAGTGCATGCACAATGTTCCAAAAGCACACATTTATGAACCATTCCTCTACGGTACTGCTATATCACACTAAGTGGGCATTTTAAGAGAATAATCTGCATGAATGGGGATGAAATTCAAAAGCCATAAAACCCAAGGTAATATTTGGAAAGGCCAAGGAGTACCTAGTGTAATAATGTCATGTGCGAAACGAAGGTAAAGCACTAAAAGATGACAACCTGGGGGAAAGAGTGGTAAGAAACGAGGACAACCAATGATCCTTAAGATGGTGCATTTGTGTTTATACAGTGTTTACAAGTTGAGGATTTGAAAATAACTAATAATAAAATCTTTGCATTCTCTACTATTGGTTTGATCATAAGTGAGACTTGAGCTGTATGTAAGTCTTTGCACACAACTCACACATCTATGTTAGAGTTTCAAATGAGTACAATTTTGTTTTGATGATTGCCACGAAGAAGTGAGCATATCCTTACCACTAGAGTACAATTGGTTAAATAAGAAACATGCACATCTAGTAATAGTGTGAAATGTACTTGAAATGGAAGGTAGGTTTCTGTACAAGAGTTGACCTATGTAGCGATGTATGTTATGTGTTAGTGCATTGTTGTGACCGTGGTTGAGGGCAAGCAAGAGTTGTGTTAGTGTATTTTTGTGACCTTGCTTGAGGGAAAGCAAGAGTTCAAGTGCGGGGGAAATTGATAGGTCGGTTTTATACTGACTTATATGTGCTATTTTGCTTAACTTTTGGCTTGTTCTCATGCAATTTTGTAGTGTTATGTATCATTTTGTGCATTTTCTGTGGTTTAGAACTTGGAGTTCAAAAATGAAGAAAAAGACCAAAAATGTTGATTAAATGAGACAAATGTGTGTTTTAGGTTAAAGAACAAGGAAAGAATTCAAAAAGGCTTGAATGATGCTTGTGGAGTTTGAAGAATCCCTTAACATGCTTATTTCGTAGTTAGGCATAACAGATAGTTTACTTAAATTGAGTGTATCTTTCTCAATACTAATCTAAATGAGGATGTTTGGGAAAGCTCTTTGAGTATATTAAAATTCTTATGTTTTGACTTTCTTCCAATTCAGTGCACAATTCTGAGAAATAAGGGCATCTTTGTGATCGCTACTTCAGTTTTTGAGTGTTGAGTTCATAGCCACAGTTTGGTAGAATGCCAATATCGTGCGCTATAGACCTCTAAAATTGATGCATCTTGACCCTATGGAAATCCAAGAGAAATATTTATAACTCTTATGTATACCCCAAGCTCCATTTCGAAAGTGAAGACACGCATATATTGCATAGAAGTGGATCATCGTGCTGAAAAGGAAAACTGCATGCGGCTGCACCATGAAAAGTAATACACAGTCCGGCCACACCAGACGACCGCAGCATGAGAGGGTTTGCACCATACAGCCGCACTATGAAATTTCTTTCTCAGCGCAGTTCACTATTTTAGCTATACCTATGTCGTACAAGCTCCCAATTGAGTGATTCAAAAAGCTATGGATAGCAAAAACATGGGGCTACAAAGTTATACTTTGGGTTTTTCCGAATTCACAATGCGTCAGGGCCATATTTCTATTGCAATATAACGGTTTGCTATTTTCAAAGCTCAAGAGGTGAAAAGATCCAATCTCATATCTTTGTAATACATGCTTCTGTTGTCCTTGTATCTTTGAGCTGAATTTGATGCACACATTTGTTGTTTATCTTACACAAGTTGATTCCCACATGTTATACACAACACTTTGCACATTTGTGGCATACATGTACATAGATGCGTGTAGCCCCCATAGCATTCAGCACACCGCGCGTAGTAGCCCACACACGCTGCGCGAACCACGCGCGCAGCAGCCTCCACACAATGTGCGGGTAGCACCCTCGCACAAAGCCCACAAGCATGCGCACGGTAGCATGCACACACCCTGATCGCATCGGTGTGTGCGGCAGCGCTTCCATACACGGACATGACACAAAACACTTGCATTTGCTGCACACTCCTGTTACACTTGTTGCAGACTACATGCATTACACTAAGACACTACATGTACTACACTATGGCACACAACATGCACACTAAGGAATATTACATGCATCACTTGCACACACTCAAGAGCACCATAGGCACAACATGCACACAGGCACTCAACCATGTACACTACCAGCATCCACATGCAAAAAGCAACACAAGAACGCAAGCATTCTCCATGCATTAGCACATTCATGCACAACTTATGCTCAACCAGGCTTTGTGGAACAACAAGCAAATGGCGCAAGACAATGCATAGCACAAGCACAATATGTACACAACATATCAACATCACACTCATACACACCTTCACAGCACTAACATATTTGCACACCGTGCACTGACGTTTTCACAGTATGGCCACACCGGGCTGCAGTACTGTGAAATATTTTACACAGTGTGGCCACACTAGGCTGCAGCACTGTGAAAATATTTACCTGGTGCTGTTGAACGAGGCTGCCGCACCATGTATTTGTGATTCTTCTAGAATAGAATTTTTTGTAAGTGTTGAAACCTTCTGTTTTGATTGTGCAGATTCTGAAGACGGGTGAAGTGTGGCACGAGGGAGTGGATGCAAAGTAAGAATGTGAGGTGTGTTGGTTCAAAGGCGTAAGATGCTAGAAGTGGGTTGCTGACGTGGAGCATGGTGCACGAGAGTATTTTTGATAATTGTCCTCAATGTGGCATTTCTGTAATTAAGTGCTTAGTTTACATTTACGTGTAGATTAAGCTTTAGGCCTCTTTAAATAGAGGAATTTTTCATTATTTTTGGGAGGAGTCCAGAGATTAATCTAGAAATTGGAGAGCATGAAATTTTCGCTCTCTAGAACTTTTTTTTTCTAGAATTTCCTCTCTCAAGAATTTGATCTCCGATTGCGATTCCGTTCCAACTTTTGGACTGATCGTTGGAATTCAATTCTCAATTAAGGACGCATTGAACAATTATCTTGTGATTTTGAGCTCTTTGAGGCAATTTAATCGGTAAATTCTTCCAATTTAATGAAGATGAATTGTTTAGTACTGCGCTTTGATGATCACGAGTTGAGAATGAATTTGTTCGGCTAAACTTGTGATGTTCTAGGGTTCTGATGGATGAATGCTTAATTTAGACAACTCAATGTGGTGCACTTAACGTAATCTATGAAGAAATGAAATCATACACTTTTTGCGCTATTGATTTTGTTAAATTTCATGAATTGGCACCGGTATTGTTGAATTGAACTTTAGTTGCGATCTCCATGCTGAATTGAAGCTAGATTCACTAATATTTGTTGAGAATTTGTGAAATAAGAACTGGAGTATGAAATGAAGTCTTTGCACTTGTTTTTCTTTGTTCGTTTTTTGGAATACGGTCAACATGCGGATTTTGGATTTCGATATCTTCAGATTAAAGTGTAAGGAAATTTTCTGGTGTTAATGAAGACATAAGAACCTAAATTCAGGCCTTGCCATGGGAAGTCATTAGGTAACAAATGCTAGAATAATTAGAACCAAAGACTTGAGAAGTTGCGGTGTAAATGCATTATTTTTAGGCCTCACCATGGGAAAGAATGATGACAAAAAACCTAGGTTGCAGTGCAGTTGCCATGCTGAATGTTGGTTAGGTTTTCAGGCAACTAGTTCTTATTTGGTTTTGCACACTTGTTAATTGCACTGCGTGAGTTGTTTAGGTGAGCTTTCATCTAATTGAAATTGAAGTAACCCTAGGACATCCTTTTCTCTCTATTTGCATTTACATTTTACTTCTTGTTCTTATTTGTGACATTCAGAGTAATTCTTAGAAGTTTGAAACCAACTCTTCCCTGTGGAATGAAACCCTACCACCATTGCTATAGTTAATTAGGGATAAATTGGTGCGTATCTGACAAACGCATCTAGAATCCAGGTGTTGTTGTTAGAGATAGTTTGGGTAATTTTCTGGTTGCGATTTTGGATTATTTTCCAAAGGTTACAAACTTTGAATCTAAGGCAATCGCGGTGGTAGCTGGCGTAAAATTTTGTGTTAAACATAATTGGGTTCCAGTGGAGGCGGGGGTGGATTTGTCTAGTTTGGTTTCCATGCTTATTCAAAAGGTTTCTCTACCTTGGGAAATCAAAAAGCTGTTGGAGGAGTTTTGGAGCTTGAACTAGTTTGTGGTACATATTTCTCAGATATTTAGGGAGGGTAATTGTGTTTTTGATGCTCTAGCTAATTATGGCTTTTTAGCTAAACGCTGGCCTGAATATTTATCTTCTATTGTGCTACCTCAAAATATGCGAGATCTTGCTGATTTAGATAGAATGGTCTTGCCTAATTTGCGTTGTAAAAAACTCACGGTGGCTCCTTAGTTATTTATGGTTTCATTTTTTAATATGTAAAATTTTGTTAATTGGAATTAATAAAATGAGGGGTTGGCATCCCCAACTCGTTGAGAGGGCTATTGCCTAAAAACAAAAGGCAAACTAAAGTATAAAGGGTGAGAGAAGGGTCCTACTTGTTCCTATATCTATCACACACAATCTTTTACATAATACACACATGAAAACATCGAAGACAGTGTATTTTTTCCATGGTAGAACAACATGTAAAATCTAAAACCTAACAAAAAGAGTGCAAATGAGGGTGGTATAAGTTCATTTTTTTTGTGTCGCCATTGCTATGCAAGAAATGTACATATCTGCAAATGTTTTGTGAGTTTTTGTGTGATAGAGTGAAAATGAAGTGAATTCTACCGTGGCACTATTGCCATGGCTGAACAATGCATGACGATGTCTTAAAGTACCTAAACTACATAAAAACTACATGAAATGTGAGAGTGAGTGAGTGTCTGTGTGTGTAGTTCTGTTGTGGCACCATTGCCATTGTAGAAGTGTGCTTTGTGTGTGTCTTTTGTGTTGTTTTAGTGATGTGTTTGAGTTTAGTGCGTATTTCTATCGTGTCAATACTGCCATGGTAGAAATGTGCATGGTTTTTTACCCTAAATGTCATAAAACTCTCAAAATGCAAAGTGTGTGAAGTTTTAATTTATTATTGTCGTGGCACCATTGCCACAGCCAAACTTGCCTGGGATACTCAAGAAAGAAGTGTAAGATGAGAAAATATGACAACTTAGTTTATTTCTGTCGTGGAAATGGCTACACTTAAAAATGGAGAAAGGGGAGGTGAGGAATAAAAGTGCACTTTGTATTTCTACTGTGGCAGTAATTCCATGACAGAATTGTGCCTATGGTGGGTGTGTATCTGTGTGTTGGTTTTATGGGTTATGTGTACTTGGTGTGTCCTAGTTTGGGTTCCAATGGTTAGTTGTGAACTAAGGAGCCCTAAGAGTGAAAAACTACATTTTGTGCTAGGGTTAAGGTTAGGAATCCTAGGGCTTGTGCCTAAGGTGTTTTAGGTTGTGCATGTGTGTTGCGCTAGTGCCAAGCTCTTGGCCAAGACCTTGGCTATGTACCTTGGTGTTGGCCTTGTGCATTCTAAGGATGAGGTTTTGGTGCATGTGTGCTAAGTGTTAGCCCTAAGTGCTTACAATTTAGGCCTTAGTTATGTGCCTTGGCCTAAAGGGTTTAGCGCTAAGGTGGTCTTTCTAAGGCAATACATATGACAAACTCATGCTAAGTCTTTATTTCAAATATGAACCTTTACCTCAAGAGAGTGCATCAAGTTGGCCGAAGTCCACTTCTCCATGAGTTGTGTGTGGAAACCGTTGCTCGACCCTTGGCCAAACCCTAAGGTTAGGGCTTCTCCTTCTTGCCTTATTGACTTCATGTTTACTTTTTTGTCAATATAGCCTCCAAAAAGCCTTTTTAAGAATAAAAGCTCTCCACCTTGTAATTTTTGAAATTAAGCCCAAATAATGCTTAAGTATTATAAAAACACTTAAATAAGGCAATTCCTTTAGAAAAAGGTGATTTGAGGTAGTCTAAGACTCTACACCCATTTACACTTAAAGGTTTGCTTGTCCTCAAGCCAAAATAAAGTAAAAATAAAACTAAAGAGTAAAAGTAAAATAAAATAAAAACAAACACTAGACAAATTAATGAATCCAAGGCACAAGAATATGCCAATCACTTTGAACTACTTTCCATAATGTTAATAGATTTAGTGCCCTTATTCATTAGAAACTCAAAATGCAAAGAAATCGCAGCATACTTCATAATAATCATGTAACTAGTAGTACTCATTCAAAACAATAACATTCATTGTGTGTGTAATATGCAATAAGGTATTTGTAGTTCAAGTCTAGCTCATGTATTAATGTATATTCTTCTTGATAATCACTTGTACTCTAGTCATGCACTTTTAAACATCATTCAAGATCCATGGGACTTTTATTCATTCTTTCCTCAAAGTGTCACATCCTGATAGAAATTTACATCACCAAGTGTCACAATTTTCTTCAAGTACTCAATTTATTAAATATGTCATTAGTTTATGGCACATGCCTCATCATACGTGTTCTCCATTTCACATTACCTGTCCAGGAACAATCTCGTAGAGGTTGGGCGTACATCAAAGCTAGGATGTCCAAGCTTGATAAAGAGGAAAAACAAAACATTGTAAAAAACACTTTTGTGCACATTTCATATCTTGTGGTGTTAGTTTATGCTAGCCTTCAAGGGCTTCTCAAGTTGAACTGTGACTTTTATTCATTACAATTTGAAAGAGATTAAGTTTTATTTATTCCAGAACCTAACTATTCTCGTAACTTCTTCATATGTGCTTGTTTTTAATTGGCTAACCTCTTTTTGAGGTGGGTCGCCATTCCCAATATATTAGATAGCTTGTTGAGCGATGGACATACCCTAATACCGCTCTTACAACAGATAATAGGATCCATAAGATCAACTTTCCATTTACATGCCTAGGCCTAATGGATAGTTGCTCTTACAGATATCACAAAAAGAAGATATTGTGAAGTACTACTCCATTTACAAAGAGTATAGTGCAAAAAATGTAAACATGGAGTATTACTCTATTTGCATTAATGATGATACAAAAAACTATTACAATGAAGATACATGTAGTAAGATTGGTCTCTCAAGTTCATGCATGTATGGGCAAAAATCACCAGGGGTGGGGAGTGTACCTATTGATTATAATATTCATACATGTATGTTTTCCATGTGTACATATCAAGTCAGATATGTCAAAACCTCTATGTTCCAGTTTTGATCTCCAAGACATTGTCACAGGATTATCATAGGAGCTGGTTGTAGAGATAAAATTTTACCAATACTATGCCCTAACATCAGCAGGCATGAAACAGGAATCTGAGAAGGAAAATTGTCCAAACAGCATTAGACAACTGACTTATTGTTACCTTATGTCTCTTGGGATTTTTTTGAAGGTTGGAAGGCCCATTTTCTCCTGTTTTAGTATGTTACTGCAGGCTTGAGGAAGACTTCTTGATTTGCTTGAAGTAAGTACAGCTATGGATCTGGCTGCTCTGCTCTCTTCCTTTTTGATTCTTCTTGCTGATTTGAGGAGCTTGAGGGCTTTGGTTTGGTTCTGTAGTTGAGTGAACCTCCAGTCTTCATAATCATTCTTTGAGATAAGGGAGAGGAGTTCTTCAGATTCAGTCTCTAGTTCAACCTCTTGGGCAGTCAGATTAACAAACTGAGAAGCTTTGTGGATTGTGCATATGAGAACCTGCATTTTATACAGAATAATACAAGGGAAAGTGTATATATTGAACCAAATAATGATATTACCCATAGATTTTCTTATCACACCAGCCCCTTGCTGAATATCTGTAGTAACATAGCTTGCTATGTTCAGTTTCCATGTGTCTACCTTAGGGGGAATCCACCTGATTGCACTCATTTGTGCTGGGGTACGTTTGGTGCTGACTTGGTTCCGAAAATCAGGCCAAATTGGGCTTAGGGAGTAATCTGCCTTGATTTGTGCTAATCCCTACATGATTTTGAAGATTTCATCAGCTGCTGCTCTGAGCTCTATATGAGTATTTTTAAATATAAGCTTGTTTCTGCACTTCCAAACTACCCACAATTTAATGGAAGGGGAAATCTTTGCAATGAATTTCAGCATACTATTCCACTGTGTTGTAGACCACCATTTTTTAGCCCTGAAAAAGTGGGAAATCTGAATTCCCAACTCTGCACCAAATATGTTGCCCAATTGTGTGATAAAGCTGTAGTCTGAGAAATGGTGATGCTGTGTCTCCCCTTGCTTTTCACACAATGGACATTGAAAGGGTCCATTTATTGGAAATCTATGGAGATTTCTAAGCAGGGGAAGTCTATATAGTCTTTTTCTAAGCATGAGGAAAGAAAATTTGGTGGGAATTCCCGGGTCCCAAATGTATGTGAAATAAGGACCAGGAAGTGAATGGGATCTTACCTGTTGAAAAGCTGATGAAGAGGAAAAAGTACCTTTGCAACTTAAAGTCTAGTGTAATTTGTCTTTAGACCTTCTATAAAAAATTGGGATTTCATAAACTTTTTCTACCCAGAGCTCAAGTAAGACCTCTTTGAGAGCATTCAAATTCCAGCTTTGGTCTGAGAGAAACTAGGATACCTTATGTTCACTTATTTGGCCCTAGCCATTTGTCAAGCAAAAAATGGCAATTCCCTATATGAATAGAGAAAGATATATGCTCATCTGCCTCTTGGGAGCTTTTCATTAGTCTGTGCCAAGAGGGGGAATCACCTCTTTTGGGTAGGATAGTGATCGGATGTGCCTGGCCACAATACTTAGCATGGAGGAACTTGGCCCATAATGTATCATTTTGCCTAAAATGCCACCACAATTTCATTGATTGAGCTTTTATTACATCTTCCAAGGATCTTAGTCCTATACCACCTTCCTCCTTTGGAAAGCATAGGGCATTCCACCCAATCCAATGGTATTTTGTCCCTTTTTCTAATCCATTCAATAGGAAATTAGCCACGGAGGCATCTAGTTGATTAAGGACAGCTTTAGGAGGGACAATTGCCAATAATGTGTATATAGGGAGGGAGGTCAAAACACTATGTAACTGAGTAATCTTTCCTCCTATTGTCATCATGTTTGCTTTCCATTTGTGCATTTTGGTAGCAACTTTATCAATGGTGGCTGAGAAGTGCTTAGTATGTATTCTCTTGTAATGCAGTGGGAGACCTAAGTATTTTATATGCATCACTTCTTGTTTAAACTTAGTGAGGTTTCTGAGCCTAAGTCTAATCTCCCTACCAGCTTTGACATAAGTTATGTAGCTGGATTTGAGGTTGTTAATCTTTTGACTAGAGACTATCTCATACTGCCCTAGGGTCTCCATCACAGTCTTTATATATGAAATGTTTGCATCCCCAAATATTATGATATCATCCGCGTAGTCAAGGTGATTGATCTGAGGACATGTCTTGGGCAGTTTAAACCTTGGGAGAGAGGGGTTCAGCAGCAGTGAGTTAAGTTTTCTAGATAGGAATTTAGCACCAATGTTGAAGAGTAAGGGGGATAGGGGGTCACCCTGTCTTAGACATCTAGAGGATTTGAAAAATCTTTTGGGAGATCCATTCACCAAAATTGAAAACCAAACATTGGACATGACTCTCCACATCCAATCTATCCAAGTTTCCACAACCCCATTAGTCTCATGACTTGGAGGATAAATGGCGAATGAACCCTGTCATACGCCTTTTCCATATCTAATTTTAAAGCCACGTTATTAGTCTTTTTGTTGTGAGAACGGGTAGAGAACAGTTCCATGGCTAGCAAGTAGTTATCCGTGATCTGTCTACCTTTGACAAAACCACTTTGGTGAATGCTAATTATTCTCGGTAGAAAGGGGGCAAGTCTATTGGCCAACAGCTTAGTGAAGATTTTATTCACAAAATTACATAAGCTTATTGGCCTAAAATTGTCAAAAGTTTTTGGCTTGTTGATTTTTGGTATAAGCAGGATTGCAGTGGCAGTGATGGCTCTATTTAGGTCTCCTCCGTTCATGAAGTATAAAACAGCACTAAGGAGGTCATTTTTTATAATATCCCAGGTCACCCTATAAAAGATGCTGTTAAAACCATCAGGGCACGGGGCACTATCTTTCTTAAGCTAGAATACCACCTCCTTTATCTCCTCCAATGTAGGAGGGGCTGTCAACATAGTTCGATCCTGTTCTTCTATCATTTCAGGGATAATGTTTGTGTCAATAGGGGGAGGGAGGAGGGGTCTGTGAAAAGTTGTTGAAAGTGATTTACTGCTAGGGAGGCTATTTCTTGTTCATCTTCTATCCAGTTTCGTTCTCCATTTTGTATCTTATGAATAAAGTTCTAGTTCTGTTTCAGCCTCACCTGTGCATGAAAGAAAGCAGTGTTTTTATCTCCTTCCTTAATCCATTTCATTTGAGCTTTTTGGCCCCAATATTGCTCTTCCAAGCTGAGGGCTTGGTTGAGTTTAGCTGCAACTTGCTGAATTATCTCTCTAGGACATTTTGTGTTGAGTCAAGGTCCTCTAACCTCCTAAATTCAGCTTCAGCTTCCTTTATTCTGCTGAAGATATTGCCAAACTACTATTTGTTCCAGTTACTTAGTTCAACTCTCATATTTTTTAGTTTTTCTGTAAAGTTTCTAATAGGGTTAGAGCTGCATTCTTTATTCTAAGCTTGATATACTCCGGTCAGGAAATCTATGTGACCTACCCAAATTAGCTGCCGCTTGCTGAATTATCTCTCTAGGGACATTTTGTGTTGAGTCAAGGTCCTCTAACCTCCTAAATTCAGTTCAGCTTCCTTTGTTCTGCTGAAGATAATGCCAAACTGCTATTTGTTCCATTTACTCAGTTCAACTCTCGTATTTTTCATTTTTTCTGTAAAGTTTCTAATAGGGTTAGAGTTGTATTCCTTATTCCAAGCTTGATATACTACGGTCAGGAAATCTATGTGACCTACCCAAAAATTCTGAAATTTAAAGTATTTAGAGTGTTCACTTTTAGGGGTTAACTTCAGAAGCATTGGAGAGTGATCAGAAGGAGATTTGCTTAGCAGTACAATATATGAGTTGAAATTGGATTCTAGCCATCTAATATTGATAAGCCCTTTATCGAATCTTTTCCAAATCCTAGCTTTCCCTTTACGATTGTTACACCACGTAAATGTATTCCCTATTGTTTGGATTTCTGTTAGGTTTTCTGCCTCCACAAATGCTTCCATCTCCTGAACATCACTAATTTGGAAGGCCTTTCCCCCAATTTTTCCTCCCTTCGAATCATACAATTCCAGTCTCCCCAAGCTAACCAAGGAAGGTCCAGGTTATTGATAGAGCTAAGTGAAGTCCATAAGTTTTCTCTCTCTCTAGGGGTACAACTAGCATAGACATTAGAGATAATGGATTTCTCTTTTAGCCTAGGGTGACTAACTGCTATGGAAACTTGCTGACTGTCAGAGGTTAGGATCTCATAGTGGAAAGGGCTCATATATAGAATCATAATGGTTTTGTCATTATTAAGGGAGACTTGGTCAAACTGAAGTCTAAGTTTCAATTTGTTTACATGACTATGTTGGATGAAAGGTTCTACAATGGCTACCAAATTAGTGTGATCAGATTTCATGATCTTTCTCAGTTTTCTAAAGTTGGGTTTTTTCAGAACACTATGGATATTCCAATAAAGCATATTAATCATTAAAAAGAGTTGGTGGATTGAGTACCTGCTGCCCTACTTCTTAGGGATTTATTCGAGATACCTTGTGATCTGATATTGCTACTTGTCACTTTCTCCTTTTGTTGTTTACTTGGTCTACCTTGCTTTTTCATCTTAGTAGGAGGAATCATTATTTTCCCACCCTGATTCTGAGCTGCATCTAAGTTTGTTTCACAGGGAGGCTGAGCCAGGATTAAGTCTCCTGATCCATCTGAATCTTCTCTAGGAGATTCCATGCCTTCATTAAAATTTTTTCCACTATAGTTGCTTCTTTCGATTTAGAGCATTTGGTTTCCTTTTTGGCACTCCTGGGCAGTCTCTTCATGTCCTGGCTTCCTCTATGTGCACCTGCACATTAATTTGTTCCATTGGGATCTCTGTTAAAGCTGGTGGAAAACTGAAAGGATTGGAGGTGTTCACCTGGTCAGTATTAGTTGAGTTGAACTCTTCTGCAGGCCTGATTGCATTTATCTCCTGTCTTGCTGGCTCAGGGCCTAGAGGCTTAGTATACATATCAGGTTGGGAGTCTCCCTGGTCTGTTACAGCTATTGTGAGTTCTGCAGGGGGCCTAGGGGCCTCTACTAGGTCTGTTGGCAAGGTCTGAGCAGTGTGTACATGTGCATTTGTCTTTGTCTCCTCTAGAGGTTGGGTCTCAGTATTCTTGTCTTGCAGTTCGTTCTGTGAATCCTTTTCCTTTGAGGTCTCCGGAATTTCAAGCTGAATGTGGACACTCTGGGCTATTTCTTTGCCTTTTTCATATGCAGCACCCTCCACATTTGGTTTTTTCTTAGTTCGGTTCACTAAAGTCCATTCTTGGTTGGATTTTGGTTGTGAGTGGGGTTGTGGTTTGGGTAGGTGCGACTGCATTTGGAGTATTGGCCGTGCTTTGCCTGTATTACATTGGCTCTGAAGGTGTCCCATTTTGTGGCATGCCATACAGTAATCAGGCTTGTTTTTAATTTCTATTTCCTGCCAACGTCCTTCGTCTTTTGAACCTAGCCAAATTCTACTTGGTTGGGACCTTCACAACATCCATTTCTACACAGATGCGGGCTTCACTTGGACGGTGGAGCTCCTCAGCTCCTGCGGTGGCTAGGTCCATTTTGAGGGGCTTACCAATAACAGAGGCGATAGAAAATAGCTTACTTTTCTCAAACATGTGTAGGGCTAGTAAGGGTAGTCTGATCCACACTGGAGCCACCGTGGGTTCTCTGGCCTGATTGAACTCTTTCGTCCATCAGAAAATTCTGGCTTGGAAGACAGCAAACCTCCAGGTTTTTCTTAGCCACATTCGTTGAAAGTCTTTCTCCAGATCAAACTTGATTAGTATATGGCGATGGTCCATATACTAATATAACCTTGTCCATGAAATGTAGCCATCAGGATCTCCTTCCTTATGAGAGACATTTGTGGTCGTCCCCATGAAAATTTGGCAACAAGTGTGAACTTGAATCTGTCGGCAATGAGTTGTTCTTCCTCATTGCTAAGGAACAAGGCTGGTTCCCCCTTGTAACTCGCGATTGGAGAGAGGGATTCGTCAGAGATGTCTGCAAATGACATCTGGATTCCGGGTTTAGTTCCAGACAAAGCACCTAATGCCTCTTTGAATAATTTTACCGGTGTTTTCGGGGAACCTGGCGGTTCGCCCATGGTGAGTGTTGGTGGGTGGTATATATCAGTAGTTAGTATGTGAAGGTTTTGGTGGAATCTGGTGATCTATTACGGTTTATAAGTGTTAGTTTTATGGTAAAGCTATAGTCTTTGGATGTAGATGGTCTGTAATCGAAGGTGTTGTGAAAGTTGTGGGTGGCTCCAGCCAGATGGCCAGAGCTGTTGGGGTGGAGAGTTGGTCTTGAAAGGACCGTTGTGGAAGCAATAAGTCCGCTGTGGGTGGTGTTAGGTCAGATTATTTTGCTTGTGTGTATTTAGTTGTTGTTTGGTTGAGAGTGAATTTTTAGAGAGAGAGAGTAAGCGTTCATTTACATGAATTCTAGTAATTAATGTCAAAAAACGACAAATGTCCATCTTCATATGTGCTTATTGACAAGGTTTGTTAAGGTTTTGAACTTTCCACACCTAAAGTCCATCATCACTATTTGGTAATGAATTTTTCCTTTAAACATTAAAACCAAACTTTATTATGGGCACATCAATTCATGTAACTAAATGCATGCACTTTTATATGAACTAAAATATTATTGAGCCAAGGAGACATTTGCACAAACAAATAACATCTATTTATATTCACTTCAACTTTGACAAAGACAAACAACTAGGGTTGCAATCCTAGACACAATTCTTTAAAAAGAAATAAACAAAAAATAAACACAAAAGACTTGGATTCAAGTTTTTAGTTTAAGTATAGGCATCAACGAAGTAAACATCTTTACTTCACGACAATTAAGCACAAATGGAAAGAACACTTTATTACAAATTCTACACTCATTTTCCCCCCACAATTAAGATCTTTCAATATTTAAATGAAAAAAGATTAAGTGTGCAAAGTGACTCCCTGAAAAGTGTTTAAGACACTTGAGTTTCTATGTTTGGTTCAATGGGAGAGTGTGGTGCTTCGTTTTCCTTAGTGGAAGAAGTGTTGTCTTCTTCTTGTACTTCCTTAGGTGCATCCCCCTTAAACATCCTTGGGTGGCTTGGCATCCTTATCAACATTTGGCTTGTGTTTCACCACCTCTTTCACTGGTGTATTAGATAGTCCATCTCACACTTTCTCCTTAGCAACTCTCTTTCTCTTCACCACTTTCTCCTTTTCGGGTTCAACCCTAGAAGTAGGGTTTTGCTCAAATGTTGGAGAGAGAGTTTTTCCAACAAGAGTTTTAAGAACAAATTGCACAACATTGGGGCTAAGGCCTTCTTGAGTGATAGGAGGTGGTGGCTCCACAGAAGTGGAAAGCTCTTCTTGCCCTTCGTCTTGTGGTCTTAGAGGAGGAAGTGTCTTCCCCAACCATTCAGCCACCTTTAAGTGGTGGACATAATCATTTTGATGCAATGAATGGGCCAATTCCACCACCTTCTTTAATGAGTTAGTAACTTCTCCAAACCTTATAGTACAATTTATTTACAATATGATCCTCCTTGAGGGGCAAGTTTTCATTTTAGTCCCTTCTCTTTGATGTCATCCATAATGTTTCTTTTCTCTTTGAGGTCATTGCTTACATTTCGTGTCTTTGGATGCCATCCCTTAAAAATGCACCTTGGCTTGAACTCTTCCTTTTGATGAACTTTGGTTTAAGTATCATGTGCAACCTCATAAGAGAATCAAGGTTAAGATAACAATAATTAAGTAAATATAAGCATGAAAATTAGCCAATATTGTAAGACTACATTGGTTCCTAAGGGTTCTAAAGGGTCCTAGTATGAAAAATGACCAAATCAACCTTTTAACAAAACTAAGTTAAGTCCTATTTAGAAGTTAAGTGAACCCACTTAGGCCAAACTAATGGAACTTAGGTCATTTAGTCACTCTAGAGTAAACTAAGTACAATAATTAAAACTAGCCCTTTTTTTAACCTAAACAAGACTAACTAGAGTTTCATTAAGGGTGAGTTGGTCAAACTAGGTCAAAATAGTCACACTAGGGTTCAACTAACCTAACTATGTGGGTTATAGCACAAGTATTTTCAGTTAAGACTACAAAATTTCAAAATGTTGCTCTCAGTGGCCGTTTTCCTGCCATTTTTGCACTCATATCAATTTACGATGTCCTATCTAATGAATGGTGTAAAAAAATAGAAAGTTATAAATTTTTAAAAATGACCAGTGATCCTAATAAATGTTTATTCTTATATATATTTATATATATATACAACTTTCGCTTTCACTCAAAATTTAAAGGATCAGTAAGTAAATTTAATTGAGTCTTTGAAATTTTTTTTACTATTTCATGTTTTTTTAAATTACTTAAAGTTGGGCACGTGTACCTTTTGTATCTTTGATTGAATTAATTATAGAATTTATTTTTATGGTATTTGATTAATTTCTAATGAATTAGTTTAAAAATAGGCTAAATATGTGGAAATAATGGTTTTATTACACAACAATTACAACATACATTTTCTCCAATTTTTATACTTCCAAAAAAAGAACAAATGAACAAAACAAAAAAAAGAGAGAGAAACGAGACACAGTGCTTTGCTCCTACCTTAGGAGAAAAAGAAAAGAAGTAAAACATTAACCATAGAATTGGAAACTCATCGTATGAGATGCAATATATCATATCATTGCCTCCCAAACCATGAAACTATAGTAAAGGTTTAGAAAAGAAATACTCTTTTGGCAGAATTTCTTTATTAGAAATATTTTAGCAAATCCGATCCAATCCAAACAGTTCCATATGGGGGAGACTCCATAACCTGGATTAGAATGCTTAAGTATGCAAAAAATACTGAGAAATTCATCATGGTCCAAGTGGGATATGGGAATTGTCACATCTGGTTGGATACTATCTTGCACCCACTACAGTTGTGAACGTGTATTCTAGTAAACAATGACAAAAAAAGTGAAACTTATATTTATCACCAAACCTCCATTTTTGTGGGCTATAACACATATATTTTAGCCGAAAATGACAATGTTAAAAAATGTACCGATTTTGGTTATTTTGGGGCTATTTTTTCCACCCACCTTGATTGTCAACGTACATTCTAGTGAATGGTGTAAAAAATTTAAACTTATATTTATAACAAAATCTCTACTTTTTTGTGGGTTATAATATAGGTTTTTTGAGGGTTGAATAGTCAAACTAGGTCGACTAATGTTAATTTAACAAAACTAGGTCTAATTAAGGTCAACTAGTTATATTTTCGATAAACTAGTATTAACTAGGTGAAACTAGTGTTTAACTAGTGAGACTAGCTTAGCGTAAAGGTTCTAACCTAGGTGGGGTCAACTACAAATCCTATTTTTTATGTGGGTTCATGTTGGTTATGAACTATGCCTTATAGTCTATATTGGAAAGATTAAAAGGTGGTCTCAAGACTCTGTGTCTTGGTTTGAGGTAAAAGACAAAACAAGCTAAACTAACGCAAAAAGTTGAGATAACTGAAAATTCATGCACATTATTGTTGTGGCATGATTACCATGGAAATACTAGCCTTCTTTAGAGTGTTTTCAAGATGAGAGAGTGTTTTAATGTAGTTCTATCGTGGCATTCTTACCATGGTAGAAGTGTTTGTGTGTGTGTGTGTGTGTTAGAGGGTTTTAGGGTTTAGGTGAGAAAATTAGGTTTTTTTGTGTATCTTTTCCATTGAATGATTACCAGTGCAATGATAACCTAGAGAGTTCTAATGTGTTTTACTTCTAGCCTATAGTTGGATTTTAATTCCTAAGGGTTGGTTCTAAAGGTTCTTTAAAGGTGTGGAGGGTTAAGGTTTAGGATAGATTCCTTAGAGAGATTCTAAGTACCTAGAGGTAGATAGGCGGGTCCTACATATGCTAACACCTAACACACACAACTTTTACAAAAAAAAAATGTAAAATATGTAAATTAATGGTATTTCTTTCGTGGCAAAGTGTGTGCATGTGCATGTACAATTAATTTTCATATTTTACTAAATGAAAAAAATTCAAAGTGTGTACATGTGTGAGTGTTTTGGGAGTGAGTGATATGTGTGTGTGTGTGTGTGTATTTTTCTTGTGTATTTCTGCCGTGGCAATCATGCCACAGTAGAACAATGCATGAAATTACCTAAACTAATGCAATCCTAGAGTGAAGTGTGTTCAAAGTGTGAGTCTAGTGTATTATTTCCGTGACATGGCTGCCACGGCAAAACTAGCCTAGGAATATGAAGAAATGAAGCTTGGAAACAAAATGGTAGAATCATAGTGTATATTTGTCGTGTCAATCATGCCTAGCTAAATATACACATAAAATGGATAGAGAAAGAGTGAAAAGTGAGAAAATACAAGAAATGACCCAAATAAAGGCAGTTTATGCCGTGGCAATCATGCCACAACAAAACATGCCTTGTGTGGTGTGTGTGTCTGTATGTGCATGTGTGTTTTGTGTATTATGTGTGCTTGAAGTCCTAGTTTGGGATCTAAGGGTTAGTGGTTTCCTAAAGTGTTCTAAGGTTGGAAAAAAATACATATGCGCTAGGGTTTTGGGGTTGATCCTAAAGGTTTATGTCTAAGTGTGTTAGGGTTATGCATGTGTAGGGTGCTAGTGCTAGGTTTTAAGCCAAGACCTTGGCTATGTGCCTTGGTGTCGGCCTTAGGCATCATATTGGGCTAGGTTTTGGTATATGTATGCTACAAGTTGGCCCTAAATGCTTACAACTTAAGCCTTGGCCTAGAGGATGTGGTGCTAAGGTGGTCATCAAAGGCAATCACAAGCCAAACTCATGCTAAATCTTTGCTGAAATCTTAACTTTTCCCTCCAAATAGTGTATTAACTTGGCCAAATATCATCTCCACCACGAATTGTGCACAAACCGAGTTCAAACACAAAGGGCATACCCTAGGCTTTGGGGCTTCTCCTCCTTGCCTTGTAGACTTTTCTTTGACTTGTTGACTTTTTGTTGATTTGTTGACTTTTTGGTCAAAATAGCTTCCCAATAAGCCTTTTTAGCATTTTATGCTCTCCATCTTATAAAAACTACATTTAAGCCAAAATTGCACTCAAGTACCATAAAAACACTTAAAAACAAGGCATAAACCATAAGAAAAGAGAGATTAGATGTAGTCTAAGATGGATTCTATAGTGTCTTACAAAGCTAGTTTCAAAATCCTTGATCTTAGACACCACTTTCTCTTCATGCTTAAATCTTTCTCCCTTTCTTGCTTCTATGTACGAATAGGTGGGCACATGGTTTTTATACTCCACTATGTTTGGATCAGACTCAAGGGATTCATCTTGCTCTTTCTTCTCACATGAGCAAAAGGCTTCCTCTTCCATACCTTCCTTGCTATCCTGATCTTGCTCAACCACATTACTAGCTTTTAATTCTATCATTATTGAGTGCTCTTCTTCTTACTCACTATTATTTTCAATATCAATATCAATACTATTTTCAACCTTATCTTCACTTTCCTCTTGTGAACTTTCTTCTATCCCAATCATTTCGTCTAATGTCATATAAATGGCATTACATTGCTCCTTGCCCTTGGGATTAGGGAATGTGTCACTTGGCAGTGATCCTTGGAGGCTTTGTTGGATGGTTTGGGCAAGTTGCCCCAGTTGGATTTCCAAATTCTTAATCATGGCTCTATGGTGGTCCACCCTCTTATCTTGTTAAGTTAAGAGCATGTTCATCTTTTTGAGGAGTTCTATTACAGGCTTTAATTGCTTAGTTAACTTACAAAGAGCTTCTTCCTAAGAAGCTTTCTTCTTTTCATTCTTCCAAGGCTTGGGTTGTTGGTCACCAATCTCTTGGTAAAGATTTTTCCCATAAGATCCTTTATTAGAGTAGGAGGTCTCTCTTGGTTCCCAAAATTCCAATTGTTTTGCCTTTTCCATTGGTTGTTGTAATTAGAATTCTTGTTGAAGTTAAAGTTCACTAATTCCTCTTGAGCAAACTTGCATTGGTCCATGCGGTGATCCCCCCTACAAAATTCACAAACTATAACTTGTTTCCTTCAAAAGGATGCTTATAAGGTAGACAAGGTATTTTGCATTTGGGCAAGTTGTGCTTCTAAGTATGAGCTCCTATCCAATTCCAATGCTCTAGCTTGCCTCCTTATATGTGCACTTCTTCCTCCAGACCGCATAAACTCATTCTGAGCTATCGTTTTGAGTAATTCTTCAACCCCGTTGATTGGCTTAGCTCATAATTATCTGCTAGCACTTTCATTTACAAGGTTCATGGTAGACGGTTCCAATCTATTGATGAAAACGTTGATTTTCCTACCATATTCCAATTCACGGTTTGGAAATCTTCTCAAAATCTCCTTGAATTGATTCAATGCCACTGAAAATGCTTCTCATTCAAATTGATGAAATTGAAGAATCTCCATTCTAAGGTTGTCCATTCTTCCAGGAAGGAAGAACGCGGTTATGAACTTCTTCATCAATTCCTCAAAGCTCTCACAACTATAACCTCCACTAGCATTATACCAATGCTTGGCTAGGCCTTCTAGAGAGAAAGGGAACAAAGTTCTTTTCAAGGCATCATGTGGAATCACGTTCATTTTGCAAGTATTGCAAACTTTAATAAACGAACTTATGTGTTCATTTGGGTATTCATTGGTCATTCAATGAAAAATAGCTCCATTGTGGATCAAGTTAATCAAGCGAGGTGGAATCATATAAGCCTCACCTTTAATAGGGCAAAAATTGTTCCAATTTTTAATCTGAGTTCATAGAAGTCACCAAAGAGTTTTCTTGGTTGTTCTGTACCCATGTGTGGGCCCTCTTTTCTTTCCTTTCTCAAAGATTTATCAAGCTATTTGTTCAAGATATATTCTAGTGCTCTCTTTGATATAAGAGATCTATGCATACATTAGAACCACCTGCTAAGATCACAAAACAAGAAAAACACAAAGAAGCAAAGTATAGACAATAACAACAAATAAAAAAAATACAATAACAATCAAGATTAGTGTAAAAAACTATCTACAAAACTAACTAATATTCCAAATTCAATGGAAGCAAATAATACTAATTAGCTTGTCGTCGTCTCATGATAAGTTGGTAAATCACCAACTTATTGGCCCTATTTTATCATGAATTTGCTTATGTTCTCAAGTAATTATAATTATTAATTAGGGATTATGTGTTGATTTAAGTGGAAGACCACAAAGGAGGTCAAAAGAAGAAGAAAAAGTGAAAAGATCCAAAAAGATACACAAATTCAGAAACAGAGCAGTTGGCGTGACCTAAATGAAGCTACGTCATGAAACATTCAAGGCTAAAGAACAGTGCAACCTCGAGCATGTCACACCAATCAGAGCTTTATAAGACCAAAGATAGTTCTTGTGTGGTGATTTACAAGCCACGCCATGAGGAGCAAATGAGCAGATAGTCCAAGCATATCCACGCATAACCCATGCTAGCAAGAGAAAAGTGAGGAATGAGCATTCTCACTCTTAAATCAAGAAGGAAGACTGCTGGCGTGGTTGAGAGTAAGTCTCGCCGTGAAGAAAAACAGCAAAGAGAGCTCAACAATAACTTGCGTGGAATGAGCCATCCTATGTGAAGATTTCTGCAGAGGTTTGCCGCAACATAACACTAGCCACACAAGCAAGAATCAGAGTAAGAATGGTAAAACAAGATCGACCACGCAAAGCGCGAGCTCAGAGAAGGAAGGTAAGCATGACCTCGAAAAGCCTATGCTGCATTCAGAGATGGAGAGAATCATCGCGCGGGGTCAACGCTAGCCCACGAAAAACTACAGAACTGCTAAAAAACAAAGTCCCGTTACTTACTACACATTACGGCGTGTACACTGTAGCAGATATTGCATGGCACAACCTATGCTAGCCTACGGAAGCTGACGCATCATTGTACTTGGTGTACTTTTGTACTTTTTATAGCTTTTTACATTAGTGGTCCTTCTTCCACCTACTTTTTGGGGTCCAACATTTATTCCAAAGTTTACTAGAGGTCATTTAACGATTTATAGAGCTAAAAATTAAATAGAAAAGGGGACTCAATTTGTAAATAGTACAAGGAACCATATATTGAAAATCAAGACATGAAGAAAGAACTTCTTCTTCCCCAAACAAGAATTACACTAGAGCTCCAAGGTTTTGAGAGCAACTTTTGATAGAAAAAGCTAGATGTTTGACCAAAATTGCAAGAAAAGCTTCCATATTTTACTAAGGGTGACATCCTTCTTGTTATTTATGGCTTTTATATCAATTTTCTATTTGCTTAATTTATTTAAAGCTACCATAAGTGGCTAAACCTCTTAGGGTTGGTTGATATTGTGATGAATCTTGCCTTTGGTATGTTAATGAAAGACCTTGCAAGCTTAATTTCAATGGACTTTCATAATAATGCACATTTGTAGACTACTGAAGTCATGGTCGAACTCATTGGTCTAATGGAGAAATCTAGCTATTAGTGTGACAAGGGGTAGTTTAGGGTCCATTCACCTAGCCATCAAGTAGAGAACTAGAATATCTTTACATGGCTTCTTAGTAAGGTCATGGGGCGTGGCTCTAAGTCTTGGGTGATGAGGAAAAATGGAAGTATACCTTTGTTTGGTCTCTTTGAAGGCCATAGACCCTTTCCCAAGCCGAGAGCACATAAGAGGAGTGGAATTCCTACTCAATTGGTGAAGTATTGGCTTAAAGGGCCCCGGTTAGTACTTAGTAAGCTATCCACTCTTAAGTCATACACATTGTGGGGTTGCTATAGGTCTTAGTAACATATAGCCTCCAATGGAAAACCTCTAGAACTTAGCAACCAAGGCAAGAAAGTAGTCTAAGCATTGGTTTGAAGCCCACAAGTTACCCCATGGTTGCCCTTGTTTTCTCTCAGTGTGTTCATTTATTTTTTTATTTTTTTTTTTTGCATTCCAATTGCTAAAACACCAAATCTTTCACTGCATTCTAATTCTTTTACTTTTCCAAATTTTGCTTGCTTTCAACTTGACAACAAAAGAATCCCTCCCTGTGGGGATGATCCTTAAGCTATACTAGGGCGATAGTCAATAGATTATCAACTAGAGTACTTGAGGTTTAACTTGTTGATTAGACCAGTTACCTCTCTTGAGGTATTAATTTGTGATTATTTGAAGATATTGTGTGACTTTATTGGAAGATTAATCTATAGCAACGTAGTTGGTGGTGGCTCACATACGAGACAAGTTTTTTGGCTCCGTTACTAGGGAGAACAATTGGTGTTGAAACATTACTTGGAAACAGTAGTTTTATTTAGAGTAAATATTTTTACTTTGTGTGTTGTTGGTAAATTTGTTTTGTTTTATAAATTTAGTTACTTGTTTTTGTTTGCTTTTGTAGGTGTTCATAGCAGCTTCTACTTCTTTGTGTATACAAAGGAATACAAGATCAAGAGGATTGATTGAGTACGAATTGAATCAAGAGTTGGAGAGAACCTTGTTGGCTGAAAGAAGGCTAAGAGCAAGAATGGCAGATAGACAAGAAGAACAACATTTACCTTGTTTAGGTGATTACTACGAGCCATCGATGCAAAATGTCAACAATCACTTTGAGATTGAAGTTGAGAGCTTTCAAATACTATCTCAAATTGTGGCTATGATTAGTCAAGGTGCTATATTTCAAGGAAAGGAGCATGAAGACCCTCATGATCATTTGGAGTCATTTCTTGAATTGTGCAACACATTTAAGCTATCTTGAGTGCCCCAAGATGTAGTTAGATGTGTGTTATTTTCATTTTCCTTGAGAGGAATGGTGAAGTAATGGTACAAATTTATTCGTGGAGCAAGAATATAGTCGTTTAATGATCTTCAAAAGTAATTTCTGGTCAAATACTTCCTACCTTAAAAACTGGAGAGCATGTGGATGGAAATCATGAATTTTAGGTAACATGATGGGAAGACATTTAAGGAGTGTAAGAACAATCAATGACTTGATCCGTGTCTGTCGCAATCATGATTTGGGAGATTTAACGGCCAAAAACATGTTTCTTCAAAGGCTGAATGCCGAATCAATTATCATGGTGCAAGCAAGTGCCGGAAGAGCTATCGAGGAGAAAACGGTACCGGAGATTCAGTCATTGTTTGACTAGATAACTACGGACAGGTGTATTTGGTTAGACACAAGACAATAATCATCATAGAAACTAGTCGGGATTCCCTAATTGGATGAAGGTTCAGGGCTTGATGCACTTACAAAGTTGATAACGGATATGCAAGTTAAGAAAGAAACCAAGTAAGCATTGGTGTGCAGTTTATGCATGGAAGATCATCATACCAAAGAATGTTTTCTAACAATGGATTCGGTTCAATTTGTGAACAACTTCAATAGGCCCTATAACGACAATAGTAATGGGAAAAAGAAAAGAGGAAATTGGCAAGGTAACTAACAAAAGCAAGGTTAATATCAATAAGCTCGAAGGAAGCACCAATTCGAAAAAGGGCAGAGTCAAGAAATTTTCCCTGCAAGACTAATGTATCCATCGAGATTCCAAAATGTGCAACCGATTGAAGAGGACAATAATCGCAAGGCAATAGCGGATGATGCTTTAAGTATAATCACGAAAAGACTTGATAAGAGTGACATGGAAACTGAGAAAAAGTTGAATCATTTAGAGTTAATGGTGAAAGACCAAGAAGTGATCACAAAGTTCATCTATGATAAAGAATTTGGAATTGCAAGTTGGACAATTGGCCAAAGCTCAAAATTCAAGAATGCAAGGATCAATCCCAGGTGATACCATTATGAACTCTAGGGCAAGGAACAATGCCATGACATTACATTAAAAGTGGTAAGGAAGTCGCCAAGAAGAATGAAGAAGAGCTTGAATTGAAGGACCAAGAGGTATCCCAACCACAACAAGAAGAAAATGTTGGAACTTCAAGGCAAGTGGAGAAGATTAGTAAAGAACCTCCAGCCAAAAAGAAGAAGAAAGAGTTGGAGGAAACATTGAACTTCAAGGAGTGTGTTCCACCACTTCCTTTCCCTTAAAGGGTGAAACCCATAACAAAGAAGGTTTAATATGACAAATTTGTAGAGCTCATCAAAAATTTGCATATGGGATTCCTCTCCTCGACTTGTGTAGATCGCCCCTATATACACCAAGTTTCTTTAGGACTTGGTGACAAATTGTGAGCAAATCTTACAATGTGGGGAGATAATCATGATGAACAAAGAAAGCAAGTGTGTGGTTAAGAAAGATCTTCCACACAATTTAAAGGATCTGGGGAGTTGTACAATACCATGTATTGTGGGATCGAGATACTTCGCCAAAACTCTTTGTTATCTACGATTGGGAATCAATCTCATGTCAAAACCGACCGTTATAAGTGTTGGGTTTGAAAAGGTAATCAAGCCAGTTGGCATCACCCTCCAATTAGCGGAATGATACATAGTTCAACTTATAGGGATAATTGAGTACGACTTGGTGCGAGTTGATAAGTTCACAATTCTAGCTGACTCCATTATATTGGATATGGAGTAAGATGAAGATATGCCCATTATCTTTGGTCGACCATTTCTAACAATGGGAGACACTCTCATAGGAGTAAAGAGCAAGACTATCACATTGCAAATCAATGGAGAAGAGATAACCTTGATGTTAACTATTCCATGAAAAACCCTCGTTCTTTTGATGCATGCTATGTGATTGATGTTATTGATGAATGTTTTAGAAAGAGTGAAGGGGCAGAGCCTTGATTTCTGAGAATAACTATGATTCATGTGACCTTGCAAAGTGTGAGTTGATATCTTGTGATGAAGAAGATGAAAGAATAATGCATGATCTTGAGAACAACGTTCAATTGCTTGTACTGTATCATATGAGTTTAACTGAAGGTTTTGATTTTGTCAATGATGTGTTTGAGCCCATTTAGGTGAGGCTAGCCAATGGTTTAGTGTGCAGGCCCAAGAAGTTGAAGCCGTCAATTGAAGAGCCAGCTACATTAGAGTTGAAGCCTTTGTCTTCTCATTTGAAATATGCCTTTTTAGGAGATAATGACACACTGTCGATCGTTATTTAATCTCATTTAGAGGCCGAGCAAGAAGAGAAGTTAATCAATGTGCTCAAGGAATTCAAGGAAGCTATAGGATTAACTATTGCCAACATAAAAGGCATTAGCCCATCCCTTTCAATGGACAAGATCATACTAGAAGAAGGTGCAAGTCCAACCAGGGCAAGACAAAGAAGGTTGAATCCCATCATGATGGAAGTTTTGAAGAAGGAGATTATCAAGCTTCTAAGTTTGGAATGGCGTATGTTATATTCGAGAGCGAGTGGGTCAGCCAAGTGCAATGAGTACCCAAGAAGGAGGGAATGACAACTGGAACACCGATGCGGATGAGCTTATTACAATGAGACTCGCAACCACATGGCGGGTTTGCATGGACTATAAGAAGCTTAACAAGGCCACTCGAAAGGATCACTTTCTGCTATTTCTTGATCAACTCCTTGACTGATTTGCTGGATATCGTTTCTACAGTTTCTTGGATGGTTACTTCGGGTACAACCAGATTTTAATAGATCCGAATGAACAATAGAAACCAAATTTCACTTTCTCTTTCAGAAAATTTCAAAGGTGGTGGACTACATTTCAAAATGGATAGAAGTCATTGCACTTCCAACTACTGATAGTAAGAATGTGGTGAGCTTCTTGAAGAGAAACATTTTCACACGATTTAGCACACAAAATGCTATCATAAGTGAGGAGAATCCCATTTTCACAACAGAAGTTTTGAAGCTTTGTTAGGAAGATACGGTGTTTATCACCCCTATCATCCCCAAACTAGTGGGCAAGCTTAAATCTCAAACCAAGAGATCAATATGATTTTGAAGAACGTAGTTGTACCCACTTGAAAAGATTGGGCAAGAAAGCTTGAAGATGTATTGTAGTCGTATAGGACAACCTACAAAATCCCTATTCGTGCATCACCATAGCATCTTGTGTTTGGAAGGTTGTGTCATTTGCCATTAGAGCTGGAATACAAAGCTATTTGGGCGATCCAGAATTTGAACATAGACAGGCATAAGGCAGCTAATGGAAGAATGAAAGTTCTTAATTAAATTAACGAATTCAGATTTCATTCATACCATAATGCTGCACTATATAAAAAGATGACAAAGGCAAGATATAATAAGGGTATTCTTGATATACACTTTAAGTTATGGAAATGAGTGCTGATTTACAATTTGAAAGAATTTTGGTGAGATGTGTTTTGTTATATCGCCATTGATGTATCCATCCTTCAATTGAGCAATGCATGTAGCATTATTTTCGAACAAAATAGTGGAAAATTTCCAAATGCAGACCACGTGTTTCTCGAATATGATGGATGGCTGATCTCAACCAAAAACACTCCCGACATGCTTCCTGAATTGCCAATATTTTAGCATGATTTGAAGAAGTAGCAGCTAAAGTTTGTTTCATAGAATACCAAGAAATAGTTGTACCCCATATGTGAACACATAACCTGTTTATGAATGACCATGGTGAGGATCAGATAAATATCCAGCATCTGTATAACCTATTAGATCATACTTGATTTCCATAAAATAATAAAGACCCATATCTATCGTATCTTGAAGGTAACGAAATATATGTTTTATACCATTCCAATGCCTTCATATAGGTGAAGAGCTATATCTTGCTAGTAAATTCACACCAAATGATATATCAGGACATGTATGACCTGCAAGATACATTAATGCTCCAACAGCACTAAGATATGGTACTTCTGAAGCCAGTAATTCTTCATTATTTTCATGAGGTCGAAAGGATCTTTATGCACATCAAGTGATCTAACAACCATAGGCATACTCAAGGGATGTGTTTTATCCATAAAGAATCTTTAAGCACTATAGTTGTATAACCTGATTGATGTAAAAATATGTCATTTTCCAAGTGCTCAATTTGCAATCCAAGACAAAATTTTGTCTTTCCAAAATCTTTCATTTCAAATTCTTGTTACAAATAGTTAACAGCTTTTTTGAGCTCTCAAGGAGTTCCAATGATATTTAAATCATCATCATAAATTAGAATGATTACAAATTCAAATGCAAATTTTTTAATAAAAACGCATGGACAAATGGGATCATTCATATAGCCTTTTTTTATCAAATATTCACTAAGGCGATTATACCACATGTGTCCAGCTTGTTTTAACCCATATAAGGATTTGCACAATTTGATTGAATAAAGTTCTCGAGAACTAGAATCATATTCCTTAGGCAATTTGAATCCTACAGGTATTTTCATATAAATATCATTATCAACAGAGCCATACAAATAGGTTGTCACAACATCCATTAAACGTATTTCAAGTCGTTCATTTGCTGCTAGATTAAGCAAATAACAAAAAGTTGTCGCATGCACCACGGGAGACTATGTCTCCTCATAATCAATACTTGGTCTTTAGGAAAAATCTTATGTCACAAGTTGTGTCTTATATCGCACAATTCTATTTTTCTCATTTCATTTTCGCATAAAGACCTATTTATAACCCACTGGCTGCACAGTTTTTGGTGTGCATATTATTGGTCCAAAAACTTTATGTTTTGCTAACGAGTCTAACTCTGCTTGAATTGCATCTTTCTATTTTGGCCAATCATTTCTACATCTGCATTACAGACTTTGGTTTATCATCCTCGTTTTCATTTATTACACTAACTGTTACAGAATAGGCAAATTTATCGTCGATGTTTGTTGTATATCGATTCAACCTTTCCCCAGTCATGACATAATTTATTGAGATCTTATGATTATCAGAATTTTCAGGTACCTGAACTTCTTCTGGAAGTTTATTATCTGTCGTGTTGAGAATTTTCATTTTTGAAGATTCTTTTGGAATCTCAATTACCTCGATTTCGCCATCATTATTATATGCTCCTTTTTTCTTTTGAGGAATTTTTTCTTTAGAACCGATTAGTCTACCATGTTTCATGGGTGCCTTTATTGGATTATTATTGGTAGAAGGTCCTTTAGGGACATCAATTCTAATTGGAGCATTAAAAGTTGGTATATGTGATTTAGTCACGCGTTTTAAGTCAATAAAAGGATCTGGCAATTGATTTCATTTGCCAAATGTTACAAATGGATTATCTTTTAAACTTCCAATTTTCATTAATTTGTACGATGATCAAAATGAGATAATGATAATTCATTCCAACTAATTTTCTTAACCCGCTATTTATTTTCTCCTCCTAATGTTGGAAAAACTGATTCATCAAAATGACAATCAGAAAAATGAGCCATAAATAAATCTCTAATTGTTGGTTTATGATATTTCACTATAGATGGAGATTCATACCAAATATATACTCCCATCCTCCTTTGAGGTCTGATCTTTGTGTGTTGTGGTGGAATAATTGGAACATAAATCACACATCCAAAAATTCTAATATAGGTAATATTTGTTTTCTGACCAAAAATTAATTGTTGGGGAGAGAATTCATGATAATTTGTTGGGCTTATGTGAATTAGTGTTGCAGTATGCAAAATAGCATGTCCCCAAGCAGTTATTGGGAGTTTAGTTCTCAAAAGTAATGGTCTCGCAATTAATTCAAGATGCTTAATAAACAATTCTTCCAAACCGTTTTGTGTATGAACATAAGCGATAGGATGTTCAACACTTATACCAATAGACATACAATAATCATTAAAAAATTGGGATGTAACGTCACCAGCATTATCAAGATGAATTGTCTTGATAGGATAATCTGGAAAATGTGCTCGTAACCGAAAGAATTCCTCAAGTAATTTCGCAAACGCTAGGTTGCGAATTGATAATAAACATACATGTGACCATCTAGTTAATGCATCAATTAAAATCATAAAATATATAAATAGTCCACAGTGTGGGTGAATAAACCCACAAATATCACCATTTATACGTTCTAAAATATAGGAGATTCGGTACGAATTTTTAATAGTAACTGTTTTATAATTAATTTGCTTTGAGAACAAGCAACACATGAGAATTTATTAGATTGAAGAGTTTTCTGGTTCTTAAAAGAATGGCCATATGAATTATCTAAAATTCTTCGCATCATTATAGAATCAGGATGACCTAACCGGCCATGCCAAATAATAAAATCATTATGATCAGTAAACTTTTGGTTTACTGTTGCATATATTTCAATTGTAGAAATTTATGTATAATATAATCCAGATGAATAAGAATGTAATTTTTCTAATACAATTTTCTTTCCAAAATCCATACTTTTAATATACAAGTATTCATTATTACCTGAACTTTTACTCTCAATATGATATCCATTTCGACGAATATCTTTAAAACTTAACAAATTTCTTTGAGACTGAGAAGAAAATAATGCATCTTCAATGCAAAATTTTGTTCCTTCTGGCAAAATTATTATTGATCTTCCGGAGCATTCAATCAATTTTGTACTACCAGATATAGTATTAATATGAATTTCTTGCATGATTATATAAGAAAAATATTTATTATCTTTTAGTATGGAATGTGTTGTTGCACTTTCTGCTAGACATAATTCTTTGCCATTGATCATTGAAATGTCCATTTTCTTCACAAAAGAAAAATTCTTGATGAGAATTTTTTTTAATTTCTTTAATTAAGTATAAAAAAATATTGAAAACAAATACATTAATAATAATTATTTTTATTTGAGAACATATAATAAAAATATTTATTCATTATATCAAAGTAAGAAACTAATATGTTTATTCATTACATCAAAATAAACAACTAAAATACTTATTCATTACATCAAAATAAATAACTAAAATACTTTTTCTTGGACATTTTCATCAATAATCAAGTGACTAGTATCACTTCTAGAGTGATTGACAAAGATATCATCAACACCCAAAGAAGTAAAATTAATAAAACCATTGTCAATCAATCCATGGTCAAAATCAACATCATTACTAATAAAATTTGTCTCTATCTTTCTCTCTTTGTTCTTTATTGATTCTTGATAGAGATCAGCAAGGTGTTTTGAAGTACGGTAAGTACGAGACGAATGGTCTTTCATGCCACAACGATAGCATTTGTTATCCCCTTTCTTTTTGTTTTGGCTTCCATCTTTGTCATCACTACTGATACGAAACATGTGTGATCGCATGTTCCAAAAAATTCAAGGTGCCCATTCCAATTGTGAAAGGTAAATCTCATGTATGGAGGCCTAGAATAGGATGAAGAATAAACCTCGTGTTGGTCCAAATGAGGTCCGAGACTCAAAAATGGGATAACAAAGGAAATCATGACAAAAGGCATCTAATATTGTTTGCTAAGATATTCTGCTACGTTTTAGAAATCTGATCATATTTCTCTCAATTTAACTCAGAATGGGTTGATTATAGTGGCATTAGAAAGCTAAGCTTTATAGCTAAAATTTTGATGATTTGTATTTTTTCGAGATTCGGATGGGATCAAGGTGAAAACATGTCGTGAAACTGCACGTCACATTATGACAAGGTCAAATTTCGAGATTTTCAGTTTTTTGTTTTTTGTTTTTTTTTGTGTTTTTTTGTGTTTGTTATTTTGGGCTGTTTCCTAAAGTGTTCCTAAGGTATTAGGGCCCATAAACATGCCTTCTAATTGAAAGGTGTATCGCGTACACTTCAATTTAACCCTATAACTAACTGTAGTAGTAGCGAGAGGGATCGTATCCAAAGGGAAGGAGAATTGGTTCCTAGAAATACAGTGATTTTGTTTAGAACAGACAATGAGCACAAACACACATTGGAACAAAGAACAACTAAGTAAAATACACAGAAATGTGGTAACAGGTCTTAGTAAGCTGCCCTAGGGTTTCACACCTAATGAATATGCAAATAGACTACTTAAATGCAAGACAATTGACATACACTGGAAAACAAAGAGGTGAACAAACTGCCTGAGAACCTAGACTATGATCAGCATGGCGACCGCATCATATTCTACGCTCCCTGACTTCACTCTTTCCCATGGCGAGGCCTAGAGTAAAGGTTGTAACCCGCAGAGTCTCAACTTCTCGGGATTCAATACTATAGCATGTAAAATCTAAGGTTATCCCTTGGCGAGGCCTAACCTAGGTTCGTTTGTCTTCGTGAAGTTCAAGAAGTCTCTTCTCACTCAATTCTTAGGACTCAATGAACTTCCACCGGCATGACGACCGCATTTCAGTTCATGATCGAACAATACAAGTGAGAAGACTCAATTACCATTCCGAAGGTTCTCATTTCATGCATTCCTACTTCTATTGGTGAATCAAACTCCAACCTAGCATGGTGACCACAATCGAAGCATGATTTAATCAAGAAAAGCACAAATGAGTGAAACTTAACAAAATTTAAGCATAATTCTCCGGTATGAGTTCATTCTCAATGATTTATGTCAAGTGCAAGGCATTACATAGTCTAATTACACTTCATCCAGTTCAAAACCCTAAAACAACACAAAGTTAGCCACAAAGTTCCATTTCCAATTCACGATCGTTAATAGATAATACTGAGCAAATCATATTCGTTAATTGGGAAGAATTTACCAAATTATATGCTTCAATTGCTTCCAATTCACAAATAAACCGTGAATTCCTCCTTAATTGTGTAAAGAATTACAATGTTCGGAACAAATTCTCGATCGGAATTGAAAACGGAGCCGAAAATCTGGAGAGAGAAAATACAGAGAGAAAGTAAATCTCGAGAGAAATTTCCCGCTCTCAAAATCAAAAGTCTTGTAATATGAATTCCGGAATCCCCTTAATCTACTAACTATCTACTCTACATATAGAGGTTAAAAAAAGTGGTAAACAGTACGCAAACGTAAATGAGTAAAATGCTACAAAACTACCACCGCACAAAACCACAAGTCTATGAAGTAGGCTCTTGCTTAACACTGATCCACGCCTTTGAGCCTTGAAGTACCACGCCTTCAACAGCCTCCCAGCGCCTTTGAGCCATCCACCACACGCCAACATCAGCTCCCATGCGCCTTTGAGCCAACTCCTTTGCGCCTTCACCACCTGCACACCAAAATAGCAAAACTCCTAAGTACTTTGCCATTTTTCATTGCAAAACCAACATTCTTCTCATTAACACTAAGAGGTCTCGCCACACAAATTCCCAAAACGGCAAGACCTCTTAGAGAGGTCTCGCCATGAAAACTTTAAAGCGGCGAGACCTCTCTAAGAAGTCTCGCCATTATGATCTTCAAGTTGAGGTCTCGCCACTTTGTGCGAGTGTGTAAGTGTTATGAGGTGAAAATGATTGAAGTGTTGTGAGTGTTGTGAATGTTTGCAAGAATGACTGATGAAATGCAAACAACAGTGAAGTGTGTGTAAAATGTTGTGAGCTAAGTGTGGCTAAGAGTGTTGTGTACAAACCGGATGTAAAATGGAAAGCATGATGTTCAAGAAACTTAATCAAACCTTGAATGGAGAATGGATGCATGATCTTGAAAATAACGAAATAAAACACAACAATTCATGAATTCATAATAAGAAAAGCAAAGGACATTAATCTTTGTGCAACTTATGTACAAAGCATGAATGAAAATATGGTAGTAGAATAAAAGTCAGCATGCAAGAACACCATGAAACAACACACGGAAGTAGCCAAATTGGCGAATGTTCAAGTGTATATATAAGGCATCAGAAATGGTGAAACGTGTGTGAGTGGCAAATGACCTCGCCGCACACACTTGAGCAGCGAGGTGTGCACGATTGATGCGATGAGCTCACCTCATCGCAGGATGTGTGCGTGTGTACATGCGAGAGTATGGTGGCGAGGTGACCTTGCCGCCCAACATGAGTGTGTGAGTGTGCCAATTCTTGCGCGTCGAGGTCACCTCGCTGCTTGGTGAGTGTGTGCAAAAGTGTGCAAGAATGCTGCAATATCCAACTCAAATATAGCCCTGAGGTGTTGTGAATTCAGAGAAACTTAAAGCATGAAAGTTGTAGCCCTTAACTTCATCTTTCCATAGCCACTTGAATCACCCAATTCGGAGTTCAGTTGACAAAGTTGTAACCAAAATACTAAACTGTGGCAGGAAAATGTGCATCGAAGGCCTAAAAACCCAAATTAGGATCTTGCCATTCCCACGGTGAATTGCCGGGTTTTCCTTTCAAAACTAGGCTTTTCCTTGAACATCAAAGTTATAGCTTCCTCTCTTAGCTTTCCATAGGATCAAGAATCATCGAAATTAGAGATCAGAAGCTCAAGATATTATCAATCTACCAAACTGTGGCGAGAAGACTAAACCCTAAAAACCCTAATCCAAGCACAACAAAGAAGCCTTCGTTTCTCATGATTGCACACCGAATTTGAAGCAAGTTAAAACATTAATATTAAAGTACACACAAAGAGCTTCCCATAGCCACCAATATCTCCTTATGTGGATTAGAATTGAAAGAGTTACACTCAAAACAAGTTGCACTATCAAGCTGTCAAAACCCTAATTTAGCCGAACCAAGCCCTTTAAGTTTCTTCATTTTCAACCTAGACATATATCACTTCATTCACCATCATTTTTACCCTTTTTGCACCATTTAAACATTACCAAATAGTAAACCACATATATGCACAAAACAGCATAAATCACCACACATTTGCATAAAACACAAGACAAAAGCTAAGATATTTATACGTATTAGTTGGTATGAAACCAACTCATCAAATTCCCCCACACTTGAGCTTCTGCTTGCCCTCAGCAAACTTATTCTTCATATCCACTTAGCATTGGACTTCACTCATCTGTCCAACTTGTTCTCATTTGAGTTCATCAGAACAATCTTTTGTTCATGCATAAAACTCTTACCAAGTCCTAACTCCAACTCACCAAATTTCAGCACAAATTATCAATCAAGGCACGATGAATAAAGACCAAAATGTCATGCGTGCAAGTGTGTGCTGAGTAATTTTGGTCCATCTATTCTTTATGCATGCATTACGTCTTTTGTTCCAAAACATCCCTTCGCATAAACAATCACAATGTCCACACACAAGAACTCAAAATCACACAAGATCAATGGTCGTACATTGGTGCTTTTCTTAGTTGATTTCAGATTTCATTTGCTTCGCACTTTAGTGCTTTTACTTTATTACACACATTGGTGTGCTTGCCTGGGTCTTTTGGCTTCTTTTTCCCTTTAGCTGCCTGGGTTTTGTGGCTATTTTTTCCCAATTATGCTTGCCAAGGGTATTTCGGCTTTGCATTCCGAATTACCAAAGGCTTTTTCTCCATATCCTTTCTTGAGTGACTAAAAATTCCTGGATGTTTTTAAAGGACTATGTATGCTAGAGCATTCAAAATAACAGAGTAATGCATAACAATAAGAACAAATTGAATCATTTTCTTCCTATGTCCAAGAACATGTTTGCATGGCATATCTATCTTACATTAACATGATGCATTGACTAACAAAATATACCGATTTCATCAAGATTGGAATCAAGGACAACAAAACAATTTTCACATGCGGAATGAAAATAGAACTTAATGAACTACAAATTTCAAACATAGTTTACCAGAGGAGTCAAGCCCAATACAAAGTGTTCTAGACTTCTACTTACTCCTCACAACAACTTACACTCCCTCCTAAACTTTTATTCAACATTCAATGACCAAACTCACTACTTACTATACTAGAAACATATTAAACGCACTAGCCATTCAAACTCAACTTGTAGAATAAGCATCAAACATAGTGTCTCGACTTAATTTCACAGGACTTCAAGTCTTCAACAATGCATAACAAACTTCAAGAACAACTTCAAGAACTTGCCAACAGCTTCAACTCAGAACCACTTCACAATTTATCAAAATATCTTCCATAACCCGAACCCCTCAATAACATGTCAAGCATCTCCAAAAAAAAATGTAGCCCACCATCTCAACATACAAAGCACAAAACAATCATAACAACTTCAACAACATCCTCATACCAACCAATCATGAACATATCAGTAAATAACACAACTTTCACCCCCCAAACTTGAAATAGACATTGCCCATAATGTAAAAGTCTAAGAAGGAGGGGCTCCCTAGGAAGGTGATGGAGCCGAGGAAGAAGGAGATGAGAATGAAGCTGCCGTTGAAGATGAATGTCCACCAAAAGGAGCTACTGCTGCAAATGAAGGAACACCAAAAGGTCGGGCCACATAATGAAAAGATCCATGAATCAGTCCTTCAAGAGGCTGTCCAGAGCCGACCAAAGGAATCCTCGTGGCAGGCATAAAATCAGGATTTGGTATAAAAGTGGGAGTCTGAGGCATCGGAGGAACATGGCCAAATGTTGGCAACGGGTTCAGTGTAGGCATCGCTGGAACCTCAGGTGGAAGTTCATGCACGGTTCCACTGACGACGTCACATGACAAGTTCGGGATTCTATACCCAACTAACTGCGCCGAAGTCGGAGTTAGTTTTGGAGGTCGCGACTCATAATGGTAATAGACAGTCATCTAATTGCACCTGTCGAGCTCCCGTTGCATGCACGCTTGTCTATGATACATCACTTCGAATTGTTGTTGAGCGACCGTTGACATGTCATCCAATTTCTGGTCCATACTCGAAGCATGTGCTGTCCACTGTTGCTGCATATGCTCCACACCCGCATACATCCGTTCCAGCCGCTCATCCATATTGAGAAATGATACTCAACTGATTGCCGAAAGTCTTGTAATGCTCCTTGCAAATTATTGAAATCATACAGTTGTGGTTCCTTATCTGCCTCAGAAGGTGGAGGATCAGACTTGCTCCACGATTTCTTAGCCCCAGCTTTCTTTGCCTTCATCATTTCCTTCTCTAAGGCCCGGTACTTGACATAAAGTGGAGTACCAATTGGGCCTGGATTCCGTCGCCATTCTCCAGCCTCTGTATCCACTCCTTGGGCCATACAAAGCTCCTAAAGCAAGATAGGGAAATAGAGAGCCGCACTATCCATATCAACTCCGGTTTGTATAGTAAGAAGAATTTTCCGTCCGACATCAATTGGCTTCCTCGCACGGATAGCTGATATCAAGCAATCGATTGCGTAGCACTTCAGTGGATTGCGAACTTGGCATAAGACGTGACAGTACAAACAAGAGCCAGATTTTTACATCACTCCGCTGCCACTCTGCACGGATATGCTTGCGTTTACCCCTTCTATTCGACTCCCATTTAGCTCCTGGTAAAGCTAGCTCCTCTGACAATGCATAATCACACTCATCTTCCTCCGAAATTGGCAAAGGGTCATGAGAAAAACTGAGAGTACCAAGATGATTATTGATGATCTCGCTTGTAATCTATACCCACTTTCCCTTCACGTAGAATTCTCCAGCTTCATTCGGAAATTTTGCATTGGCATAGAATTCCCTTGCCAGACTAGCGTTGCAAAACCCTAGTGCAGTTGCGAGTTTTTTATCAAAAACAATGAAATGCCATCAATTCCTGGAATGGACCTCCTTTAACTGCGAATGCCCTCTCCAGATACCAAAACCCTAGTGCACTTGTGCTTTTTCATACCAATTCCCTCTTCCCATCGTTTATGAGCCCTTTTGTGCAAAAACACCGAAGGTTCACCACCTTGATCAGAAGACCCTTTTCTCTTTTTTGGAGTCGTAGCTTGCATGGTATATTGAGGAGGATTCTCGAATAGTGGTAAATCTTCATTTGGAAAGTAGTCCGAATCAGAGTCTACAAGTGGTGGTTTTTGAGTTTTTCCTTTTCCTTTCTTTGAAGTTGATGCCTTTTGTGACATTGGATCTTTTTTAGGTGCCATTCTTGCCATGAACAACCAACAAAAACAAGCTTTGTGTGAGTTGAATCTTTCTTTACACAACAATATCAGTAAGAATTTCAACATTGAAAACTTATCTAGGAACTCCCAACATCCATTTCCTCACATATAACATATACATAAAAACACTCCAACCACAAGATATAAGCCCAAAACATAACAACTTGTATTTCCTTATCTAATGTTTATATGAACCAAGACCAATCTTCTAATATAAACTCATGACAACTCGGCATTCATTTTCCCAACACATTTCAGCTTATCCATCTCCACATTTCCAAGATTACAACATGTCAACAAGTTAAATCTACCAATAAATCCTAACCTCTAATATGTAACATCACAACTTGGCTATCTCCAAGAGCTGGATTCACTCAATTTAAACAAGACATACCCAAGTTGTAATCTCATCACTACCGAAATGTACTTTAACAGAACGTTGGCAAATTTCAGCTTGATACTTCATGAGATAGACCAAATAACATATTGAAACATTTCGAATTAGCCAAAACTGTAAACAGCAAATTTGTAAAGCACATTCTTATCTAAATTAGGGGACAAGATTCACACCATTCGGACCACAAATGAGTAAGTTATGGCCAAAAAACCGAGGCATTCCAAACAGGCCAAATCCAGAATTTTTCAGATTACAACATTAACATGCATACGGCATTATCTCTGAAATAAACTACATTCTATTCGAAACGGGCAAAAGTGCCCAACATAAACATTGTAGCCCTATCTCTTAGAAACATCCTCCAACTGGAATCACCTCATTTGGGCATTCCCATCTCAAGTTATAGTCAAAATACAGAAAAATGTCAAAGCTGGACTGATTGAAAATCAAAATTTTTCAAACGCCCCCACTCACACTTATCATGCATATTCTCCTTGGCTAAGCAACATGACATCTTACATGTTCATCATTTTCATCATCTTAACAACAACATCATCATCATCATGTCCTTACATTCATTACTTTGAACAACTCAAACAAAACAAAATCCACAAACCTTAAAGAGAAATTAGACATACCTTTGTGGAGAGCTAGAACTTAGTCTTGGAAGAAATAGAATTTGGGAAGCTCAATTTATTCAATGTGGTCTTACTAATGCCGAGCTTGTGTTTTCAACTTGATGTCCTGAAATACAAAGCAATAGCTTCTTGCACTTATAGAACAATAGGAAAGGGAAATCATGAGCATTCACTCGGTCAACTTGAGAAATTATTGTTCCCACCAAACACTAGCAAACAATTAAGTCACTCAAATGTGGGACCCAATTATATTCAAGGCATGTGAATTTTCAGCCTTCCAATGTAACCAATGCATTCATTACTCACAAAACTACAAACACAATAGCCACTTCGGTAAAGCTCACCATGCAAGCTCCCAATCTGCGCTCTCAACAATCATTAAAAATTTTAAGCAACAAGACAAAAACTAGAGCTATTTACCTTGCATATGAGCTTATCCTAGACACCACTACACATAAAAGTGTCCAAACAAAATTTCAGCTTTTCCCTTTATTTCATTTCAATATCCCATTCACAGCACTATTGCACTCCATCATCTACTTCAGTATTCACCAGCTTTTCAAATGATTTAATTTGTGCTCAGAGGGTGCAGATGTCCTCATCATCAATGAATGTTCATGAAACCTAAAAACAAACTAAGAAACCAAAAATGTTCAACATTAACACTAAGTATACACAAAACACGACATCAAGACATTACAACATATCTAGTAAAATGCTAAGCAAAATAATGAAATGCTACTACCACGCTACTACACTAGATTCATTCATGGCAAAACAATCTCTCAAAACATAACTAAGTTCTCAATCATCTTGGAATCTACAACTCGAGATGAAACCAACGCCCCTCCCCCCACACTTGCATAAAGACACTGTCCCCGTGAGAAAATAACAGGTAAAGAATAAAGGAACTTGGACTTTTACAGGCCTCGGGAGAGTCTGGCCATTCTTTCTTCCTCTTTAAATATAGGTCGTTGAGGAGTTCCCATAAGACCAAAAGGATGTTGAGGATTGTCATTTGAAGTGATGTCAACTCCCTTACTTCGAGCCATCGCAGTTAACAAGGCTGGAAAGAACATCGGTGCAAATTCATTTCTTTGTGCCCGTCTGATGAACCCTAGCATCAATTTCCCAATATCAATAGAAAAATCATGCTGAATAGCATAGATCAAAACAACATGATCCTTGGATGCTATATTTGTACGATTAGTAGGCAAGATCTTGGATGATAAACATTAACCACATTTTTTCCTCTACTGTCAGCTCACTTGTGGGCACATATAAGGCTTCATTTCTAGCATTTCTCACCCATGTAGCACCTGGTAACACCACAGCAGCCAACAAATGATCCGTGTTCTCCGCCCTTACCAAACGGCAATATGTATCTCCGGGAAAATCAGGAAAAAGGAAATGCAAATTAATGCTGTGGTGATTGACTTTCAAGTATTTCCCTCTCACAAAAACTGAATGGACACTATCAACACGGGAATTGGCATAAAATTCTCGAACTATCCCCAGGTTAACAACAACAGATGCTCTTACGAAATGAGCCCAAGAATGTCTCCTAATCAATTCTTCAAATCTATGGGAAGGGTCCTCAAATGGTCTCTCAATGATGACTGCTCTGTTGGTAAAGCTATTATATAAGCTTTCAGTAGTAGCATTATCAAACTATGGTGAACTAGCCGGATCAAAATTAATCACCATATCCTCATTGGCTGAAGAAGAAGAAGAAGAAGAAGAAGAAAGAAGAGGTAGTTCCCGGATCTTCACTGAATATTGCATATTCATAAGGATTATGATGAGGAAAGTAAGCCATGATTTAAGAATGCAAAGTTCCTAACAAGAGATACAGAGTAGTGAACGAAGTATAGAGTATGAATTGGGAAGAAGTTCAACATAAAAGAGTTCATTCTAGATATCAAACAAGCACATGTGAATGACAGGAAGACAAAAAACATATGCGTCATGCTCCTTGTTGGATAGCGTGTTGTCTTCATTACTCAATTATTAAAATCATACAAACCAATAATGCATTCAAATTCACGGGTCTAACATCGAGATTTACCTGAGATGCAATTACCTTGGTTTTAGAAAATGTAAAATACCTCTGACCCCTGTATTAGTGAATATCCAAAATTTACCATTGCTCTTTATATACATCACCAGAAATTCTGTGATAAGCTGCAAAACCCATCAACAAGGTATAAGATTGTGCCATATTGCCAAAACACACTAAGCAACTTAAAACAAAACAAAAATTAGACAACTCAAACAAACAAAAACTAAAATTAAAATCTGGGTTGCCTCCCATAAGGGCTTGGTTTACGGTCTACAGCCCGACCATACGTCTTGGTTCATTGGGGAGGTAGAGGATCATCCGAGAATAACTCATGTGGAGCTTGTGCCAAATTGGAGATACCCGTATCTTGAGGAGTCAAGTATGGTTTTAGCCTGTGACCATTCACTTTCCAGATTTGCCATTCTTGTCATTTTGAATCTCCACAATACCATAAGGCTTTACATCAACAACACTTAATGGACCACTCCATCTTGACCTTAATTTCCCAGGAAAAAGTCTAAGCCGAGAGTTCTATAGCAACACCAATTGTCCTGGAGCAAAACTCTTTGATTGGATTCTTGCATCATGAAGCCACTTTGTTTTCTCCTTGTAAAGCTTAGAACCCATATAAGCAATAAATCTAAATTCGTCCAATTTATTCAACTCAAGGATCATCTTTGATTGAGCTTCAGACAAATCCATGTTCAAATTCTGAATTGCCCAATAAGCCTGATGTTCCAACTCGACTGGAAGATAACACTCTTTACCAAACACAAGCCGAAATGGGGAAGCACCTATAGGAGTTTTGTATGCTGTCCTGTATGCCCATAATGCATCATCTAGTTTCATGGACCAACCTTTTCAAGCACCCTCTTAATTTCACGATTGGAAATCTCAGCTTGGCCAGATGTTTGAGGGTGATAAGCTGTAGAAACCTTATGAGTCACTCCATACTTGGCCAATAAAGCTTCAAGAAAACAATCACACTTTTTGCATCAATATGAGCCAGAGCCACAGCTTCAACCCATTTGGAGACATAATCAACTGCAACCAAAATGTACTCCATGCCTCTGGATTTTGGAAATGGACCCATGAAGTCAATTCCCCATACATCAAATATTTCCACTTCAAGGATGCTATTCAAAAGCATCTCATTTCTGGAAGAAATGTTTCCCGTCCTTTGATATCCATCACAATTACCAACCCAAATTCTTGCATCCAAGAAAATATGAGGCCAATAGAAACCACATTGTAAAACTTTGAAGCCTGTTTTTGTTGAGCCAAAATGTCCACCATATGGTCCTTCATGACATGCTCTCAAAATGTTTTCCTTCTCTTCCTCTTTGATGCACTTGCGTATGATTTGATCACTACAGATTTTATACAATGCATTGTCCTCCCAAAAATAATATTTTGCATCACTTCTCAGTCTCTTCTTTTGGTCACTAGAGAAATAAGAAGGAACTTGGCCAGCCACAACATAATTGGCTATCTCTGCATACCAAGGCAATGACTTCTCATCTGCTCTAAACACTTGCTCGTCTGGAAAATGTTCCTTCACCAGAATGTTTGAATACTCTTTAGCTTCTAACTCCAATCTTGAAAGATGGTCAGCCACAACATACTCTGAGCCTTTACGATCTTTGATTTCAACATCGAACTCTTGAAGCAATAAGACCCATCGAATCAACCTTGGCTTGGCTTCTTTCTTTGCTAACAAATATTTCAAAGCAGCATGATTTGTATGTACAATGACTTTTGATCCCAACAAATAAGCTCTAAATTTGTCAAATGCGAAAACAACCGCCAACATCTCTTTCTCCGTTGTTGTATAATTCAACTGAGCCTCATTGAGCAACTTACTGGCATAATAAATGGTGTGAAAAATTTTATCCCTTCTCTGGCCAAGAACAGTTCCCAGTGCATAGTCACTAGCATCGCACATAATCTCAAAGGGCTCACCCCAATGAGGAGTAACTATCACCGGAGCTTCCACCAATTTAGCTTTCAACGTCTCAAACGCTTCAATGCATTCTGTGCCAAATTCAAATTTTACATCCTTCTCCAATAGGCTACACAATGGCCTAGCAATTTTAGAGAAATCTTTGATGAAACGTCTATAGAAGCTAGCATGCCCAATAAAACTTTTTATTCCCATCACATTCGTTGGAGAAGGAAGTTTTGCAATAACGTCAATATTAGCCCTATCCACTTCAATTCCCTTATGAGAAATCTTATGGCCTAGTACAATACCTTCTTGGACCATGAATTGCCATTTTTCCCAGTTCAACACAAGATTAGTTTCCTCACATCGCTTCAACACTTTTTCCAAATTCTCCAAGCAACCATCGAATGTCATGCCAAAGACAGAAAAATCATCCATGAATATTTCAATTATTGACTCCACCATGTCATGGAAGATTGCCATCATACACCTCTGGAGAGTTGTGGGAGCATTACACAAGCCAAAAGGCATTCTTTTGTAAGCAAATGTGCCAAAGGGACAAGTGAAAGTTGTCTTGTCTTGGTCTTTGGGATCGATTGCAATCTGATTATATCCAGAATAACCATCCAAAAAACAGTATATCAAGTATCAAGCAATTCGGTCCAATAACTGCCTCCAAAAAGGGAAGTGGAAAATGATCCTTCCTTGTAGCTTTGTTAAGCTTTCTGTAGTCCATACAAACCCTCCAAGCACTAACAATTCTTGTTGCAAGAAGTTCATTTGCATCGTTTTTCACCACTGTAACTCCTCCCTTTTCCGGAACGCATTGAACAGGACTCACCCACTCACTGTCTGAGATTGGGAAAGATCATTCCAAAATCAAGCAACTTGATAAATTCTTTCTTGACAACTTCCATCATTTGAGGATTCAATCTCCTTTGTCTATCTCTCACTGGTACTGAATTATCCTCCAAAAGAATCTTATGCATACACAAGCTGCGACTTATGCCCTTTATATCCGCAATAGTCCATCCTATAGCCAATTTGTGTTGCCTCAATACTCCAAGGAATTTCTCCTCTTGCCAATCTTCAAGTTTAGAAGAGATCACAACGAGTAGTGTTTCACTTTCTCCTAGAAAAGCATACTTGAGATATGGAGGCAAAGGTTTAAGCACAAGTTTTGGAGGTACAACAATAGATGGCATCAACTTCTCATTCCTGCAAAAACTTTCTTCCTTCCTCACCTCAGTGGGAGAACAAACTTCATTAGTAAAAACAATAGTTTCATGTTCATTTTCGCATTTCCTATCACACACTTCCTGTAACGTGTTCTCTCATACACTTTCATGCATTTTCACCTCATCAACATTGTCTTGCATCTCACAGATTGATTCATCCAAATAACAACATTCAACAAGACTTTCAATTTCATTTATAATTTTGCTATCTTCCTCATCTAACTCAACATCATCTTGTTCATCATTACACAAATTCAACTCATCAAGACACATAAATTCATGCTTCCCATTTACATCATTCACATTCACAGCACATGCAATAGATCGAATAGAAAAACAAATCTCCATATTCAATGGATGTTTCATTGCATAATTCACATCAAAGACCACTTGTTCATCATTGATTCTAAAGGTAACATTTTTATTTCTTACACCAATTAAAGCATCCCCAGTAGCAAAAAAAGGACGACCAAAAATAAGAGGCACCTCTGGGTCCTCCTCCATGTCTAGGATAATGAAATCCACAGGTAGAGTGAATTTGTCAATTCAATCCAACCTCCACTACTCTCAGAGAGCATCATGGGAACTTCGCATTGCAAAATCTGTTTCTTGTTGGAGATGAGGTCCTTGAGGTATTTTGCATATTTGGGCACAGCTCCTATCAAGTCCAACAATGGTAAGCTCACATTTACTTGTCTCACCACATTCAAGAATCTGTCAAATTGTGGCCCTTTCTTCGGTGGTGGTCTCACTCTTTCAGGGAATGGAGCTTTTGGAGCATATTCTGGATAATTGTATGGACTAGGTGGTCCACGAACCTTCTTGGTTACCTCCTTATGCTTTGCACCTCCTTCTTCTCTCATGCCATGTCCTCATGAGCACATTCTTTCTCAGATGATGTATCCTCTTGGCCAACCTCTTTCTCAGGATTCCCCTACTTCCTTCTTGTCATCTTCATAAACACCATCACTCTTGTTGGTCTTGTGCACTTCCTTTCCACTTCTCAAAGTTATAGCATTGCATGTTTCCTTTCCTTTCAGATTTGGGATGGTATCACTTGGTAGTGCACCATGAGGCCTCTGATGTATATCATTTGCAAGTTGCCCAAGCTGCATTTCAATATTATTGAGTGTAGCTTCATGATGTTTTACTGTTGATTCGAAGCCTCCAAACCTCTGCTCGTTCTTATCTATCTTTTCCATGAGTTTGTTAAACATTTCCTCTATGGATGATTTCCTTTGCTCTGAAGTACCAGCTTGATGATCGAAACCAGGAGGTGCATTTGTTGCTCTTCTTTGGTCAGTTCCTTGATAATATTGCCCTCCTTGATTTTTTTGTTGTCCCCAATTGCCTTGTCCACCATTGTAAGATCGATTCCCTCCAGAGTAATTCCCTCCAGAATAATTTCCAGCATACTGAGGTTTGTTGTTGTAATTTTTCACGTACTGAAGAGACTCAGTTGTGATGGCACACTCGTCAGTGTTGTGTTCACCTTTACACAAACCACAAGAAAGATCTAGAGCCTTGGTCTGAGCAGCTTTCAAAGTTTGCACTTGCTTAGCAAGGGCTTCAAACTTGGCACTCAACGAAGTTTCCTCATCAAGATCAGAACTCCTCGTTGTCTTCTACCATGAGGTGTACGGGTCTCAGGGAAGAAATACTCATCCTCAGAAATCTGGTTAAACAACTCTCGGACCTCCCGCACGCTCTTATCCTTTAATGCACCATTGGCACAAGCTTTTACCATCATGGAAGACTCAGGTGTGAGACCTTTGAAAAATGTATTCAGTTCTCTAATTTCACCAAGGTCATGGTTGGGACATTGACGGATTAGATCATTAAAATGTTCCCATGCTTCTCTGAATGATTCACTATCATGCTGTTGAAAATTCATGATCTCCATTCTCCTCTTCTCAAGCTTAAATGGTGGAAAATATTTCGCCAAGAATTTCTTCTGTAGTTCCTCAAAAGAAATTGTTGCATCTGCTCCCCAAATGGTCTTAAACCAATGTTTTGCTTTACCTCTCAAAGAAAGAGGAAGAAGGATTCTTTGCACTTCACTTCTCTCCACTCTTGGAAGTTTAAACGTACTACACAAGCCTAATAACCAATCCAGATGATCATTAGGGTCTTCATTATCAAGGCCTTGAAAAAACTGCCCTTGACTGATCATTGAGACAATTTGTGTCGGTATGTGATAACTTTTAACATCTATGTCTTGCTGTCCAAATCCATTGTCAAAATTCACAGCATAATGATCACCAAAACGTGGTGCTCTCACTCCAGGATTAGCCATGTCTCTTTGTCTGGCTTGAAATCTCAAAGTCTTTGGCAGTTCAAGGTCTAATGTAAACTCAGGATCTCCAGAGGATCGTAACCTGGGCATACAATAACACCAAGAGTGAAGTATAACCGAAATGTTTCAGAACACAAAAGCAAAAACTCAAAATGTAAACAACAGTCAACAAAACAAAAACCACAAGCGACAACAATAACAAGGAAACAGAACAAAATATAAAAATGAGAACAGAGTAAACAAACAAAACAGAACATACAAAATGAAATGATGAAACTCAAGAATCACTTAATCAAACTCTAGAAATCGTGCCGTCCCCGGCAACGGCGCCAAAAATTGAAAGGTGTATCGCGTACTCTTCAATTTAACCCTATAACTAACTGTAGTAGTAGCGAGAGGGATCGTATCCACAGGGAAGGAGAATTGGTTCCTAGAAATACAGTGATTTTGTTTAGAACAGACAATGAGCACAAACACACTAGAACAAAGAACAACTAAGTAAAATACACAGAAATGTGGTAACAAGTCTTAGTAAGCTGTCCTAGGGTTTTACACCTAATGAATATGCAAATAGACTACTTAAATGCAAGAAAATTGACATACACTGGAAAACAACGAGGTGAACAAACTGCCTGAGAACCTAGACTATGATCAGCATGGCGACCGCATCATATTCTACGCTCCCTGACTTCACTCTTTCCCATGGCGACGCCTAGAGTAAAGGTTGTAACCCGCAGAGTCTCAACTTCTTAGGATTCAATACTATAGCATGTAAAATCTAAGGTTTTCCCTTGGCGAGGCCTAACCTAGGTTCGTCTGTCTTCGTGAAGTTCAAGAAGTCTCTTCTCACTCAATTCTTAGGACTCAATGAACTTCCATCGGCATGACGACCGCATTTCAGTTCATGATCGAACAATACAAGTGAGAAGACTCAATTACCATACCGGAGGGTTCTCATTTCAGGCATTCCTACTTCTATTGGTGAATCAAACTCCAACCTAGCATGGCGACCACAATCGAAGCATGATTTAATCAACAAAAGCACAAATGAGTGAAACTTAACAAAATTTAAGCATAATTCTCCGGTATGAGTTCATTCTCAATGATTTATGTCAAGTACAAGGCATTACATAGTCTAATTACACTTCATCCGGTTCAAAACCCTAGAACAACGCAAATTTAGCCACAAAGTTCCATTTCCAGTTCACGATCGTTAATAGATAATACTGAGCAAATCATATTCTTTAATTGGAAAGAATTTACCAAATGATATGCTTCAATTGCTTCCAATTCACAAAGAAACCGTGCATTCCTCCTTAATTGAGAAAAGAATTACAATGTTCGGAACAAATTCTCGATCGGAATTTAAAACGGAGCCGAAAATCTAGAGAGAGAAAGTAAATCTCGAGAGAAAATTTTCCGCTCTCAAAATCAAAAGTCTGGTTATATGAATTCTGGAATCCCCTTAATCTACTAACTATCTCCTCTATATATAGAGGTTACAAAAGTCGTAAACAGTACGCAAACGTAAATGAGTAAAATGCTACAAAACTACCACCGCACAAAACCACAAGTCTAGGAAGTAGACTCTTGCATAACACTGATCCACGCCTTTGAGCCTTGAAGTACCATGCCTCAACAGCCTCCCAGCGCCGTTGAGCCATCCACAACAACGCCAACATCAGCTCCCATGCGCCTTTGAGCTAACGCCTTTGCGCCTTCACCACCTGTACACCAAAATAGCAAAACTCCTAAGTACTTTGCCATTTTTCATCGCAAAACCAACATTCTTCTCATTAACATGCGAGACCTCTCTAAGAGTTCTCGCCACACAAATTTCCAAACCGGCGAGACCTCTTAGAGAGGTCTCGCCATGAAAACTTTAAAGCGGCGAGACCTCTCTAAGAGGTCTCGCCATTATGATCTTCAAGTTGGCGAGACCTCGCCACTTTGTGCGAGTGTGTGAGTGTTGTTAGGTGAAAATGTGTGAAGTGTTGTGAGTGTTGTGAATGTTTGCAAGAATGACTAATGAAATGCAAACAAGAGTGAAGTGTGTGTAAAATGTTGTGAGCTAAGTGTGGCTAAGAGTGTTGTGTACAAACCGGATGTAAAATGGAAAGCATGATGTTCAAGAAACTTAATCAAACCTTGAATGGAGAATGGATGCATGATCTTGCAAATAACGAAATAAAACACAACATTTCATGAATTCATAATAAGAAAAGCAAAGGACATTAATCTTTGAGCAACTTATGTACAAAGCATGAATGAAAATAAGGTAGAATGAAAGTGAGCATGCAAGAACCCCACGAAACAACACACTGGTGAATGTTCAAGTGTATATATAAGGCATGAGAAATGGTGAAACGTGTATGAGTGGCAAAGTGACCTCGCCGCACACACTTGTGCAGCGAGGTGTGCACGATTCATGCGACGAGATCACCTTGTCGCATGATGTGTGCACGTGTGCATGCGAGAGTGTGGCGGCGAGGTGAATTCGCCGCCCAACATGAGTGTGTGAGTGTGCCAATTCTTGTGCGGCGAGGTCACCTCACCGCATGGTGAGTGTGTGCAAAAGTGTGCAAGAAGGCTGCAAGGTCCAACCCAAATATAGCCCTGATGTGTTGTGAATTCAGAAAAATTTAAAGCATGAAAGTTGTAGCCCTTACTTTCAGATTTCCATAGCCACTTGAATCACCCAATTCGGACTTCAGATGACAAAGTTGTAACCAAAATACTGAACTATGGCAGGAAAATGTGCATCGAAGGCCTAAAAACCCTAATTAGGATCTTGCCATTCCCACGGTGAATTGCCGGTTTGCCTTTCAAAACTAGACTTTGCCTTGAACATCAATGTTATATCTTCCTCTCTTAGCGTTCCATAGGATCAAGAATCATCAAAATTGGAGATCTGCAGCTCAAGATATTATCAATCTACCAAACTGTGGCGAGAAGACCAAACCCTAAAAACCCTAATCCAAGCACAACAAAGAAGCCTTCGTTTCTCATAATTGCACACCGAATTTGAAGACAGTTAAAACATGACAATTAAAGAACACACAATGATCTTTCCATAGCCACCAAGATCTCTTTATTTAGATTAGAATTGAAAGAGGTACACTCAAAACAATTTGCACAACCAAGCTGCCAAAACCCTAATTTAGCCGAACCAAGCCCTTTAAGTTTCTTCATTTTCAACCTAGACATCTATCACATCATTTGCCAACATTTTCACCCTTTTTGCACCATTTAAACATTACCAAATAGCAAACCACATATATGCACAAAATAGCATAAATCACCACGCATTTGCATAAAACACAAGACAAAAGCTAAGATATTTATACGTATTAGTTGGTATGAAACCAACTCATCACTAATTATTTTTTAGTAGGAGTTTAAGTTGAGTTTTGATTTTGGGCTTTTGTTTAGTTCATCTTGTTAGAAAGTTAGGGTTTTATCTTTTTAGAAAGTTTGGGTTTTATTTTGGAAGCCTATGAAAAGGCTATTATGTTTACATATTATTCATATGTGAAATTAATGAGAATTGAGTTAAACACAGAGTTGTTTTTCTTTTTACGTGAGTTGTTTTCCTTGGGAGGGATTCCAATTTATATTATGGGTTTAGTTCCTAAGGAGGGGATTAAAGCTTGCATGACTTTCTTGTTAATTGTATGTGAGGAGCATCAAATTAATTGTGTTTCAAGTCAATCTACAGAGATAGATTGATTCTACCCATCCAAATTGATTTACAAAAGATCGTGGACTCTTTTCCGCAACAACGCATCAATCTACGTGAGGAGTGTGGTGAGATCATTATCAAGTGGTATCAGAGCTCAAGGGATTTATGAAATTAGGTTTTTCAGTTTTTTTCCTTAAAACTAAAACACTAAATTGTTGTTATATGTAGCCTTGCTGATAAGTCAGGTTTGTACCGACTTATTTGCTTCACTTGTTTTGATCTTTTGTATAAACTTTTCATGAAAATGATGACAGATGAACAAGTATGTGGTTGAAATGTTTACATTCGGTGAAATGTGGGAATTGGCTAAGAGTTGTGTTTTTGTGAAGAAAGTAATGATTTTTGAGTTATGTAACACTCTTGGTCATGCACCACATTAAGTCCCAAGCACTCCACTACACAAGTCCACTACACAACACTTGCTTGCACACACTGTACACACTCCGCACAGCACACACACACACACCGGCCTGTGCGGGCGCCTATGCGCCAGCACAGCCCACGCACACACACACACACCTGTGCGGGCGCCTATGCGCCCGCATAGGCCACACACCCGCACACTGTGCGGGCGCCTTGTGCCCGCACAGCACACTCACGCACGCACGCACGCGGGCGCCTATGCGCCCGCACCCTCTCTCGCACACATGCACATTTCATTTACACTTTCTCACCCGCGCACTTGTACATATTTCTTATCCTTGCATCTAAGCACCTAGTACCACGCTCATGCTCCCACAACACTCGCACAGGCATATTTAAACCAAGCATGCACAAACTGTTTGATTAATTGCGCACTAAAACATTTATCAGTTGACCTCACTGCTTTGGTTGACAGTAATTTGGCAGAATAACTCACCTCGCCTAAGGAGGAAACTTCCAGGAAGCTTAAGCAGACACGTGGCATTCTCCCCGTGAAGAAAGGAAATTTCTAGGAAGCATCATCGGCACCTCCACGGGGAGAAAAGTATAAAAGGCAGAGGAATATCAGAAAAGGGAGGACTTTTCGGAGGCGGCCGCACACAACACAACATAGCATTCTTAGATTAGGGTTCATAGTTTAGATTAGGTTCTTTTCTCTCTTTTCCCTTTCATACATTTTACTGTCTTGAGGATCAATTGAATGGATCTTTAGCTTATTTGAGACATTCGGATTGCTCATTACGTGTTTGATATTGTTTCATATATCTATTTGATGTTTTATTTCAATGCTTACTCACTCACGCTTAGGCCCTTCATGTGATTTGCGGTGCCCACTGAAGTCAATCTAGTGCTATTAATGGAAATTGAAATAACATCACTAGAATAGGGAACAACTTGGATAAGTCCTATGATCTGTGTATGGTTGCGACTTCAATTGTGCGGTACCCACTGACAATTGAAGTCAATATAATGGAAAAGACTTAGGATTATTTGAACATTAGAACTTAAAATTTAGATGACTGGCTTGTCTGGGGGAGTTAGGGTTCTAGTGTCAGATAGGGATCGAGAATTAGGAAGCCGGGCCTAGGTCTTGCCCTACCAAGGGAAGACGGAGGAGTATGGTGAATTAGGGTTGTGAGACCTACCAAGGAGATCGACCCCTAAGCTGACTAGAAGGTCGATCCCCTCAATCATGCTATTACACAAGTCGATGATAATAGGATGAGGTCCATACCAATTGGTTCATCCTCAAGGCAGTGCTTGCATACTAACCTTGCATTCATTCTCATTTTTGCATTCATATTGTTTTGCATTCGTCCCATTTGCTTTGGTTTCTTGAACAAGTGATCTCTTGACATCCAAACCTTCCCTGTGGATACGATCCCACTTGCCACTTCTACATTAGTTGAGTAAGTTTGGGTATTTGATTAGGTCGAGCGACCGACCTCCGCCACTTGCATGATTTGATAATTGTGTATTGGTTACAACAATTATATCTTTTAAATTTGTGTTGAGAACATTAACGAAAAAAAATTACAAAAAAATTGGTTCTTATTGGTAGACGTCAAGTGGTATATTTGGATATTGTTACATGGGTATTGCTTTAACTTGGAATGATTTGGGTTGGGATCAACAACATGTAGAAATGAAGAGGTATTTGTCGTATTCTTTACCTCCTAAAACTAATGATGAACTTAAGAAAGAATTTAGGGATGATTTACGTGCTTTGACAAGTCTCAAACCAAAAGTACCTAGATGTGGTACATATCTTGGCTATGGACATATTGAGATTAATTGTACGAATCTTTTTGTTGTGATTATGGTGGATGGTATTGCCCAATTTAAGGATCCCAATGGATATAATGTGACTAATGATCTTATTGATATGGCAAACAAAGTTGAAGAGATCATTATTAAGCCCGAATGTGAAGGCGAATTTCTTTTGGATATGCCTTGGCCAAAGGTTATTTTGGAGGATATTGAGCGTACCATTGAGGAGAATAAATCCAAGGATGATGAAGCTTTTTTGCAAGAAATTCACTAACCCATGTTGGAGGAAGCTTTGTCATCAACAAAGACAAATCAAAAGGAAGAGGTTGATCAAATTACTACTCTTGAATAACCTTCTCATGATGATGTAAATTCTTTTATTGTTTTAAGTGGTTATGGATTAGTTGATAATTTTGTTGTTTTTGATGAGAAACAAGAAAAAGAATTGAGTAATGATTTGCAAAAAAAAAAAAGTTTTGGGGTGAGATTTGCAGAAAAAGGCAAAGAGATTAAACATGTTAAGTGTGACATTCCCTATATTTTGTCTTTTTGGCTTGATAATTTTCCAGGTTTTGTGCTGATTCCCTTGTTACCAATCAACAAGATTTGAGGACAAATCTTTTTCAAGTGGAAGGGAATGATACGAAATCATGTGTGATCACATGTTCCAAAAAATTCAAGGTGCTCATTCCAATTGTGAAAGATGAATCTCATATATGGAAGCCTAGAATAGGATGAATAATAGGCCTCATGTTGGTCCCAAGGAGGTCCGAAACTCAAAAATAGGATAACAAAGGAAATCATGACAAGTGGCGTCGAATATAGTTTGCTAAGAGATTCTGCCACGTTTTAGTAATCTGATCATATCTCTCTCAATATAACTCGGAATTAGTTGATGTTAGCAGTATTCGACAGCTAAGCTTCCGATCTAAAACTTTGAAATTTTACATTTTTCCAGATTCAGATGGGATCAAGGTGAAAACATGTCGTGAAGCCTCATGAACGTTATGACGAGGTCAAATTTCGAGCATTTTTTCAATTTTTTTTGTGTTTTTTTGTGCTTGTTATTTTGGGCTGTTTCCTAAAGTGTTCCTAAGATGTTAAGGCCTAGAAACATATCTTCTAATTATTTTTTAGTAGGAGTTTAAGTTGAGTTTTAATTTTGGGCTTTTGTTTAGTCCATCTTGTTAGAAAGTTAGGGTTTTATCTTTTTAGAAAGTTAGGGTTTTATTTTGTAAGCATATAAAAAGGCTATTATGTTTACGTATTATTCAGATTTGAATTAATGAGAATTGAATTAAACACAAAGTTGTTTTTATTTTTACGTGAGTTGTTTTCCCGAGGAGAGATTCCAATTTACATTGTGGGTTTTAGTTCCTAAGGATGGGATTAAATCTTGCGTGACTTTCTTGTTAATTGTATGCGAGGAGCATCCAATTAATTGTGTTTCAAGCCAATCTATAGAGATAGATTGATTCTACCCGTCCAAATTAATTTACGAAAAGATCGTGGACTCTTTTTCGCCACAACGCATCAATCTACTTGAGGAGCGTAGCGAGATCATTATCAACTACTCTCCCACTTCTGGTGGTGAGTTGTACCTTTTGCATGACCACCACGGTTATTAAAATTATTTTTACCACGTCTACGGCCACGAGCACGGTCCCGACCACGGCCCCGATTATGTCCATTATTTGGATATATGGCTGTCGTATTTGCTTCAAGAAATAGAGCAGCACTAGTTCGACGGGTTTCATGATTTTTTAACAAAAGCTCATTATTTTGTTCAACAACAAGAAGACAAAAAATCAGTCCAGAATATTTCTTAAAATCCTTTTCACGATATTGCTGCTACAGGAGCACATTAGATGCATGAAAAGTGGAGAAAGTTTTTTTATAATAAATCTTCATCAGTTAATTTTTCTCCACACAATTTTAATTGAGAACTGATTCTGAAAATTGCTGAATTATATTCACTTACAGTGTTAAAATCATGTAAACATAAGTGGATCCAATCATAACGAGCTTTTTGGAAGAATAACCTTTTTTTGGTGATCATACCTCTCTTTCAAGCTTATCCATAAGAAAAAAGGATCTTTTATTTTTAGGTACTCAGTTTCAACCATTTATCAAGGTGGTGACGAATAAAGATCATTGCTCTAGCCTTTTCTTAACTAGTGGATTGATTTTCTTCTTTTATGGTTTCTCCAAGACCATTTGCATCTAGATGAATTTCGGCATATAACACACATGACAAGTAGATCTTGCCAGTAACATCAAGAGCAACAAATTCAAGTTTTGAAAGGTTAGTCACAATAATAATTATATCAATAAAATAAACAAAAACTTACCACACTTACCCAACAGAAAATTGATAAAAGTGGCTAGAGAATTCGTGCTGATAACATATTATAAAAATAATACAAACTTGTAGTATTATATTGTTTAACAAATTATTATACCACTAATAGAAAGTATGGATATAATATTATGTTACTATTCCTATAAGACTAGTAGAATACAACTATATAATATGAAACAGGTATACTATAAAGATGGAGAGTAAAAGAGAGCAAAGTAGAGCAAGATATAGTAAGTTTTCAACCATCACATTTCATTCACATAAGCCTCTAAACTTCATACCTCTACCTTATAGGTAACAATGTCATAGATATAAGTTACAAGAGTTACATAGATTACTTAGGTAGTGGGTGATTATGAGGAAAAATGGTATTACATAAGTTACATGGAATAATGTAAAATAATGGGGTAGAACATGGGGTGGACATTCACACTTATTCATAACATTACACACTATATATAGTTATTTTGTCTTAAATTCTTATTAACTTTTATGTTAGGGCAGTTTATTCACAGCTGCTGCACCCATTGTCTTCCTTATTTCCATTACCTGACTCTTCAAACTAATTCTAGTAAAAGTGCACAAATTTGCTTTAAAATCTTTTTTTTTTGTTCTTGTTAGACACTTTCCATGGTCTCGCTTTTCATTGCAAACCAAAATACGTTAGTATCAATTGCCCATTTGTTTTTGAAATATTCGTATTTTTATCATATCTTTTTATAAGATTCAAAATAGCACGTCAAGTTACAAAATACTCCTATGTTTTGTGTTTTATACTTTGTAAGTCTTTATTTTGTATTTTTATGATCGCTTAATTCTTTCCTAAAAATATACTATTCGTAAAAATATACTATTTCTATGTTTATTCTATTTTTGTCAAAGTAATGGAACATTTATTAATTATTGTGTTTGCATACAAATTATTATTGTATAACGATCAAATTTCTAACCTTCATATTGTCTATTAAATTAAATTTTATTTATTTGGATAAGAATATCAACATTTACTGATAAAACTCTTACAAGCATTTCTTCAATTTGAAACTTTCTGTATCATTTGGGCTTATCAATTAAAGAATTGTATGAACTACTTTAACCAACACACGTTAAAATCAAATAAAATATTATTTATATTGTACAAATCCACATAAGCCCGTTATGTTTAATAATACTAGTTGGTAATCAATTATATGTTATTTCCCGTTATAATTTTAATTCATTATAATAGATATGAGTAATTTAATATTTGTTGCATAATACATGTACTAACATTTACGGTTAATATTTTCACAAACCTACCCATAACTTCACTCGCTATATATGTCCGTACATATTTAAACATTTCATAAGATACATGGTTATCAATACTTATACACACACTTATACATATATATATGTATACACTATACATACTTTCGTATATTTGAATATATTACACTTATTTTGACACTATAGATTTGTACACATTTTGCACATAATGTGCACACTACATTTATACATATACTATATGCATTTTCACACATTATAAATATTTGCAAATTCTTCTTACATTTGCACACAGTACAATGTACATGTGGTACATACTATATATATTATACATACTTAGACACACACTTATACGTACTACGCATATATGTATATACTAAACATATTTTCATATATTGGCACATATTTAATTATTTATCACACTATAATTTTTTACTTATTTTTCACATATTTTCGACGCTACATATATTGCATATAATATTTACATTTGCACACACTTTAAATATTTTCACATGCTTCTTACATTTTAACACATTTCATATGTGCATATATTTACCCATATATACTTGTACACACACTTATTCATAATGCACATATATTTATGCACTATACATACTTCCACACATTTTACACATATTTCTGATACACATATTAGCACGTGTTTCACTTATTTTTACACACTATACATATTTATATATACTACACATATTTTCACACACTATATATTTTTACACGCTACATATAATTATGCAAACTACACAAAATTTCACAAACTCGACTTATTTATACACACTAAACATATTTTCATATGCTATATATTTATGCACATTTTCCACAATATAAATATTTACATATAATACACATTTTTTGAAACACTATATTTGTACACATACTTGCATATTTTTATATGCTACATATATTTATACATAATTCATACATTTTAATACACTATGCATATGAACACATATACTGCACATATTTTCACACACTATACATGTTTACACATAGTACACATATTTTACTCACTACACATACATATACATATTACACATATTTCTTATACACTATATATTTACACATATAACACATATTTTCACCCACTACATTTTTATACATATTGCACATATTTTTGTACACTAGATATTTATACATATTACACGCATTTTCACAAACTATACATATTTGCACATAGTTTATGCATTTTCACATATTGTACATATTTACACATATTAAAAATTTTTTCAACCTCTATAATAATTTATACATACTATAAATTTTTTCATATACATATATCTAAACATATTACACACATTTTCAAATAATATACATATTTATAAAAACTTCAAACATTTTCTCACACTATACATATTAACGTATTTTCACACATTACATCTATTTATATATATTACCTATATTTAAACACATTATTTATATTTATATATATACACATTTTCAACCACTATGCAATTTTACATACTTATATATATTTGCACATATCATACTTATTTTAACACTATAAATATATACACTTTTGCACATATTTTCAACACATCATATAATATATACAATTGCACACAATATATATATTTGCACTTCCCTCTTATATTTTCCCAAACTCCATATGTACAATTATACATACTTGTACAAACACTTATATTTATTACACATATATGTCCACACTATAAATACTTCCATATATTTGCACATATAATACTTATTTTCAAACTATTAATTTGTACACATATTACACATATCTTCAATACTACATAAGTTACACATACCATATTCAATTTCGCACATTATAAATATTTTTGAATCATTCATACATTTTCACAAATTATATATGCACACACTATAAATACGTCCATATATTTTGCACATATAATACTTGTTTTCAAACTATAAATTTGTACACATCTTGCATATATCTTCAACACTACGTAAATTACCATATACAAATTCGTTGATTATAAATATTTTTGCATAATTCATACATTTTTACAAATTACATATGTACACATTTTACATATTATACATATTTATACATACTTGTACATACATTTATTCATACTACATATTATATATACACTATGCATACCTTCATACATTTGCTCATCCTACAATTATTTTCATATTATAGATTTTTTACATGTTGTGCATATTTTGCATACTACATATATACAATTACTATATATTTCATATACCACAAATATTTATTAACACATACCAATGTCTTTTAATACATATTTTATGCATTGTCACACACTTTGAATATTTAAATGCATTATATTTATTTACACATATTATATATATTTCACACACTATGCATATTTACAAAAACTATATATATTTACATATATGTCACATTATGCATTCTCTTACATATTAACTCATTTGTGTACATTACATTGATTTACTCATGGTACATACATTTCCTCACAAAATATATAGTAACAAATTTTGAAATACTTGCAAAATACTCTTCATATATACTTATTTTCCAATATTAATCCTTCATAATTCTCTTTATATAAAAACCCTATATTTTAATTAAATTGTGACTACTATTGCAATAGTATTATCTTATTAATTTCGTATTTATTAATATTAATAGCATGCTTATTTTTGGAATATCCTTATTGTTTTAACATATTTATTTTTTTTTTATAATTTCTTTAATAATACTCAATATACATACCTATTCTCTATATATAAATTCTTTTTTATAATTATTATAAATTTTGCATTTAAATAAATAATTCAATTATCTTGCCAATAACATTTTTCTTTTGTATCTTAATAAAAGAAATAAACACGATATAAGAGAATATTTTACAAACTAATAAATATATAAATTTGAAAATAGCATTAGACTTGATAACATAATTTGTATAATAAAACTAAAAGTGATATATCAAAGGTAAAAAACAACTCAAGATTGGACTCCAATATGTGATATGCAAATTGGATAGAGATTCTTATTCTAATGGAATTCTTATTAGACGGAGAAGATGTAGTGGGTTTAAAGGAGGAAGAATAATTTATTAGACATTCCAAATTATTATATATAGTTGTAAAAAATTAAGTTGATAACTGGTGTAAGTCCCCAAACAAAAGAAAGCCTCGCAATAATTGTAATTTATAAGACATGGTTGCATATACGTATAATTATTTTACCCATAACGTCCCATTTTAAATGCTCTGAACATTAGATTTGGGATAAAGAAATAATTAAAACATTATGCTTTTAAAAGGTAATGAACCTGTATATATGATATTGACTTGGATAGAGTATTATCATATTATTACTATTTGAATATTTAATTATCATTTATAAGTTTCACCATTTAATTACATAAACATAACTTCCTATGGGAATGATTTAATCAACTATCATCCCAATAAACTCTAAAGTCCAATATAAATGATTGTACAGGACTTTTTTCTTGTACAATACTAAAGTCCAACATAAACTCTAGAGTGAAGTCCTGATATTAACTTGTACAGGACTTTTTTCTCCTGACAATATTCTCCAGACATATCTGCACCATAAAGTCCAACATAAATGATTTTGATGAACAAAAATGAAGGAAATACAAGCTTTTAAAGAAAATAGCAATACCGCAACATTCACACTGTAAGGGGTGCAATACCGCAACATTCACACTGTCGACTGTCTCATAATCACAACAACAGTCTTCAACTATGCCTGTATATTTTCTAATGTCCTGCACCAGAACAAAGAGCAATGAGCTCTTAATCGCGCTCTAAAAGTAACATAAACAAGAAATTTCATAATGGAGGTCATATGGACATTATTATAAAAATCACATAAAGTTCAATATTCTGATTTGTCGATTTCATAATTTATACATATCACTAAAACACAGAAAGTTATAGGTCACATTTAAGGTAAAAGTTCCATCAAAGCATTCAGCAAGTAGAGTTGTTATAGCTCATATGTTACTTTAAAACATAGAATCCTTACCTGAAAGTCCACCCCCCTCACCATTTTCAAACACAAAAAAAAAAATCAATGAAACAGATGAACAAAGAAACTACAATGTTTGAGCAGCACAACCAGATTTGACAAAATGTGCTTACTTGATGAATTGTCATCTCCTCAAGATTAACATGTGCGTAAAGTTTGTCCTTTGCCAAAGCTGTAAAATACTCAAAATTGAACATAATTGGCTTCAACTGTTGCGAAAATAACACTCCGATTTGACATATTGAAAAAACCATGATATGTCAAATAAAAGAAAGAGTCGCAATGATGACTTACCTTCGGGAATATACATCCAGTAAGGAGTCATTATCATCAACAATGGGAATTGAACTAACTTGAGCTGCAGAGGCAACATACAAGATACATGAATATGAAATTAGAAGCACAAATTAGGAATGAATTGTCTTGTGCAATCAGTCTTACTTCTTTCCATTTATCAGTGATTCTTAACAGATAAATTTAGTGAGAACACAATATAGTATATTCTTATTAGGAACGACACATATACCTTGAACTAATAAATTAAGTGCTGCACTAAGAGAATCACTTGGCCTCAACATTGCCAATGGCCGCCGATTCGACTCTCCAATTTTTGGAACCCAAGTTCCCAATGGGATTGCACAAACTGGCAGTTCGAGTACAGGTAATGAGCCCAAAGAATTCTTAAAATACCTGCAAATGCCTATGAATGGAAGTGGAATCAGCAAAAGGGAGAAAAAATATTAATTGATAGTTGCAAAATTGATTAGAATGGTACTTTTTAGTATATGAAAAAGCGAAGCAAGGTGCAATAGCTGTGGGTATGTTCCATCCTCGGAGCTGGAATGAATAATTGGAACTGTAGCCACCCCATTTTGTAACATTTTCAAGGCAACTTCTTTCAGATTGTCATCTGGCCCAGCCTGCACAAACATATGGAAGAAAAGACATGCTTGTTCAGGGACCAAAATTTGGAAACAAAGAAGCAGGATTTGCTTGAAAAGTATTTGATAACCAATTGCACTACAGAACTAATAATTGCTAATTGAACTATAAGTGGGGAAAAAAAATTTAAAGAAGCTGCAGCATATAATTATAGTTACCTCCCTTTTTAATTTCTGAGTTTACACAAGCAACTACCTTGCCCTAAAGTATGTTATAATTATAGATACCTCCTTTTTTAATTTCTGGGTTTGCACTAAGCTCTCATTAGCCTTGTCATTTTCAAAGGTTCCATATCATTTTTCTGTAACAATGATTACTGTGAGACCCCAAATTTCCTTCTAGTAATATTACCTCATGGTTATTTTAATTTGTATATTAATATGAATTTTGAAACTAATGCACTTTGTAAAAATGGTGATTTAATAGTGTGCATTTTAAATTAATTATTCATTATAAGGGATTAATTGTCAATTTTTAAAAATTATAAGGGAAGATTATATTAAATATTCCTAAGTTTGGGTTTTAAATAATATTTATAGAAAATAAGAATTTAGTAATAAATTATGAAAAATAGTATTAAAAAAATAATAATAATACATAATAATAAAAAAAAGTAAATAAATGAAAATTATTAAGTGATCCACGTGTAAGCAATTAAGCTTACACGTAATCACCACCAAGTGATTCATGGCAAGTCTTTGAGTCAAATATATAATTGGGAAAGGAAAGAAAAGAGAGGAAAGAAACAGTAAAGGGAAATAGAGAAGGGAGAGCGGAGCAAGAAGGAAAGAAGAAGGAAAAAAAAGAGGAAAAAGAAGAAAAGGAAGAAGAGGGAAGAAGAGAAAGGAGAAAAGGAAAAAGTCCAAGCAATTTGTGAAATTTTCATATTATTCAATTTGTGAAATTTTGTTCTAGACTATAGCTCTTTTTCTTCTACTTATTATTCAAATTGATTTGAACATGGGTCTTGTGGGAATATTCAATGGTAGATATTTGTAGTGTTTGTATGTAGATTAAGGAAGTTGGTGCAGGTTTTAATCTTGTGTTCAATTTGTTCTTTTAAACTTTGTGTATCTATATGGTGAATTTCTAATTATAAGGTTCATGTGTTCGCAAGTGAAGGAAGGAAAGAGAATATAATAAATAGAGGAAAAGTATAGCTTCTGAGGTGGTTTGGGAATTTTGAGGTATGTATTCTTGTTTGAGAATATTGATTATAATATCTTATTTACTTCTATGGTGGAAAAGGGTTTGAGAGTGAAGTTAAGAAAGTTTTAAGGGTGTGAAAATAGAGCAGATTGAGGATTGAAGCCATTTTGCTTGCTGTTGAACAAACTGGTGCGAAATTGGAGCAAAGGAAGAATTGTTAATTACATTATGTGATGATATGAAGCGGGTCCGTTTTGTGATGACGTAAGAAGTGATTGGGAAGTAATTGAATAAGTGTGGTTAGTAAGGAATGGGGTCTTAGGGTTTAAATGTGAGGTGGACTTTTAAGAATGGGCTTTGGAGCCTTACTACTTTGGGCTTCAGTTCATCAGGAGTTAGTGGTGGTTGTGAATTAAATGAATATACATGATTAATAAGAAGTGGGCTTTTGGAAATTAATATGAAGAGGATTTTCTAGGAATGGACCTCAGGTTAGTATCGGTTTGGGCCTCAGCCAATAGATAGGAATAACTGAAGATGGGGCGTTAAAATTTCGTATGAAGTGAGCCTTTCTAAACATTGGCTTTAGTGCAGTATCAGTTCGGCTATAGGCATAAATGGAATTACCACATCAATACTTTTAATGGAGTCTGGTAGTGGTGTTATTCAATTATAAGTCCTAAACTTTAAAAATAATGCTTATTTCAAAATTATTGTCAACCTTAAAATTAAAATTACGTTACATCACTTAAGTAAATATTCTTATTTTTTTAATAATGATAATATGAATGGGGAAAAGGAATGTTAAACATGCTTGGAAATTATAACTTGGCCAGTGGTGAGTTCTGTACTCCAGGATGGTCATATTTACTGGATTGGCCTGCCTTTTCCTTAATTGGATTTTTATAATTCATTATAATATTGCGTTTATTGAATTTGATAAATATGATGTGATATGATTGGAAATATTGATTTAGTGCTGTGTGGAACTAAGTGCTTCATTATTGATTGTGGCACACCGACACGGTCGAGAGCCACCTCTAGAATCCACACAAGCCATTATTGATTGTGGCCAACCGACACGGTGTGAAATGTTTGTGAATGCATGGGTTTGCCTGTACTGTGACTGCCTTTGATTGATTGGGGCCCAGTCATGGTGGCTTATCGATGGTCGGGAAAGCAAGGGCTGACGAGTTCATCATAAATTCACCATGACGTTTAATCCTTGTCAAGTGAAACTAAGGAGGTTTTAGTTTCACGAGAAAGGGTATTGGTTATCTGGATATATCCTATTGTGCCTGCGGGGCAAATTTTGACTGTGGAGGATAAGGTAGCTTCAACAGTGGTCTGATCAACCACTGATCGTAAGGTGATAAAAGGCTGGTAGTAGACTGGTAATGTTTTCTGTCTGATTTATATGACACTTCTGTTATTTGTGCATATTCCATTTGGAATTCTTGCGTACATAAGATTGACATGATAATTTGTGATACCAATTTGTAAATGTGAAATTTCGTTATATTTTAACATTATGTGATCCTATTGCCTCCCCACTGAGCATTTTAGCTCACCACATTTTCAAAAACCCTTTTGTTCAGGGGACACAGAAGGACTTGGTCAGGACGGGCTAGAATAGCGAGCCTAGATGAAGGAGAAGCCACCGAGCCTGTTAGACAGATTTTTGAAATTGGTGTATATTATGAATTCAGGGATGCCTGAATATTAAGTTACTTATGTTAGTTTTGTAAGGGATTTGTCTTGTACTTGATAGGATTATATGTGTAGACTGATTGGATGACCCGGTCCACTTCCCAACTAGGGAGTGGGTCGGGGCGTCACAGGTGGTATCAAAGCATTTTTGCTTATAAGCCAGGATAAGGTTCTCGGATTTTGATAGTGTAATTTACTAAGTTTGAATTGAGATGAAAAGTGTGTGGTAAGAGTTAAAGAAAGTATTGTGGACATTTTTGGTTTCATGGTTAGGAGTGACTTCTTTTAGAAAGAATGTTAAAATTTATGTTTGAATCCTGATTTGGTTGAAATATTTTCACTTGTGATTGTCCAATTTTATATTCGAGATTCTTTCGAATCCGTTTCTTATGCTACGGTGCAAGAAAATACCGCTTGGAAAGGTCATATGAGGGAATCATGGTGTTGAGGAAGTTAGATAGAAAAATTTAGGAAAACATGCTAGAATTATACCTTAAATATCTTCGATAATTGTTAAGAATTTCGAGGACGAAATTCTCTTAAGGAGGGAAGAGTGTGAGACCCCAAATTTCTTTCTAGTAATATTACCTCATAGTTATTTTAATTTTGTATATTAATATGAATTTTGAATCTAATGCACTTTGTGAAAATGGTGATTTAATAGTGTGCATTTTAAATTAATTATTCATTATAAGGGATTAATTGTCAATTTTAAAAATTATAAGGGAAGATTATATTAAATATTCCTAAGTTTTGGTTTTAAATAATATTTATAGAAAATAAGGATTTAGTAATAAATTATGAAAAATAGTATTAAAAAAATAATAATAATAATAATAAGTAAATAAATGAAAATAATTAGATGATCCGCGTGTAAGCTATTAAGCTTACACGTAATCACCACCAAGTGTTTCACTTGTTATTGTCCAATTTTATATTCGAGATTCTTTCGAATTCGTTTCTTATGCTACGGTGTAAGAAAATACCGCTTGTTAAGGTCATATGAGGGAATCATGGTGTTGAGGAAGTTAGGTAGAAAAATTTAGGAAAACTTGCTAGAATTATACCTAAAATATCTTCGATAATCGGTAAGAATTTCGATGACGAAATTCTCTTAAGGAGGGAAGAGTGTGAGACCCCAAATTTCCTTCTAGTAATATTACCTCATAGTTATTTTAATTTGTATATTAATATGAATTTTGAATCTAATGCACTTTGTGAAAATGGTGATTTAATAGTGTGCATTTTAAATTAATTATTCATTATAAGTGATTAATTGTCAATTTTAGAAATTGTAAGGGAAGATTATATTAAATATTCCTATGTTTGGGTTTTAAATAATATTTATAGAAAATAAGGATTTAGTAATAAATTATGAAAAATAGTATTAAAAAATAATAATAATAATAATAAATAATAAAAAAAAGTAAATAAATGAAAATAATTAGGTGATCCACGTGTAAGCTATTAAGCTTACACGTAATCACCACAAAGTGATTCATGGCAAGGCTTTGAGTCAAATATATAACTGGGAAAGGAAACAAAAGAGATGAAAGAAACGGTAAAGGGAAATAGAGAAGGGGGAGCGGAGCAAAAAGGAAAGAAGAAGGAAAAAAAAAGAGGAAAAAGAAGAAAAGGAAGAAGAGGGAAGAAGAGAAGGAGAAAAGGAAAAAGTCCAAGCAATTTGTGAAATTTTCATCAGGTGGGGATTCACTGGACAGAATATGAAAACGGGTCATTTAGCAACAATGGGTTTTGTTCTAGACTATAGCTGTTTTTCTTCTACTTATTATTCAAATTGATTTGAACATGGTTCTTGTGGGAATATTCAATGGTAGCCATTTGTAGTGTTTGTATGTAGATTAAGGAAGTTGGTGCAGGTTTTAATCTTGTGTTCAATTTGTCCTTTTAAGCTTTGTGTATGTATATGGTGAATTTCTAATTATAAGGTTCATGTGTTCGCAAGTGAAGGAAGGAAAGAAAATATAATAAATAGAGGAAAAGTATAGCTTCTGAGGTGGTTTGGGAATTTTGAGGTATGTATTCTTGTTTGAGAATATTTATTATAATTTCTTATTTACTTCTATGGTGGAAAAGTGTTTGAGTGTGAAGTTAAGAAAGTTTTAAGGGTGTGAAAATGGAGCAGATTGAGGATTGAAGCCATTTTGCTTGCTGTTGAACAAACTGGTGCGAAATTGGAGCAAATGAAGAATTGTTAATTCCATAATGTGATGATGTGAAGCGGGTCCGTTTTATGATAACGTAAGAATTGATTGGGAAGTAATTGAATAAGTGTGGTTAGTAAGGAATGGGGTCTTAGGGTTTAAATGTGAGGTGGACTTTTAAGAATGGGCTATGGAGCCTTACTGCTTTGGGCTTTGGTTCATCAGGAGTTAGTGGTGATTGTGAATTAAATGAATGGACATGATTAATAAGAAGTGGGCTTTTGGAAATTAATATGAAGGGGATTTTCTAGGAATGGACCTCAGGTTAGTATCGGTTTGGGCCTCAGCCAATAGATAGGAATAACTGAAGATGGGGCTTTAAAATTTCGTATGAAGTGAGCCTTTTTAAACGTGGGCTTTAGTGCAGTATCGGCCGCTCGACCTCGTCAAATACCCAAACTTACTCAACTAATGTAGAAGTTCCAAGTGGGATCGTATCCACAGGGAAGTTTTGGATGTCAAGAGATCACTTGTTCAAGAAACCAAAGCAAATGAGACGAATGCAAAACAATATGAATGCAAAAATGAGAAAGAATGCAAGGTTAGTATGCAAGCACTGCCTTGAGGATGAACCAATTGATATGGACCTCAGCCTATTATCATCGACTTGTGTAACAGCATGAATGAGGGGATCGACCTTCTAGTGAGCTTAGGGTCGATCTCCTTGATAGGTCTCACAACCCTAATTCACCATACTCCTCCGTCTTCCCTTGGTAGGGCAAGACCTAGGCTCGACTTCCTAATTCCCGATCCCTATCTGACACTAGAGCCCTAACTCCCCCAGAAAAGACAGTCATCCAAAGTTCAAGTTCTAATGTTCAAATAATCCTAAGTCTTTTCCATTATATTGACTTCAATTGTCAGTGGGCACCTCACAATTGAAGTCGCAACCATACACAGATCATAGGACTCATCCGAGTTGTTCCCTATTCTAGTGATGTTATTTCAATTTCCATTAATAGCACTAGATTGACTTCAGTGGGCACCGCAAATCACATGAAGTGCCTAAGCGTGAGTGAGTAATCATTGAAATGAAACATCAAATAGATATATGAAACAATATCAAACACGTAATGAGCAATCCGAATGTCTCAAATAAGCTAAAGATCCATTCAGCCAAATAAGAATTTCAGCACACCCCATGTGTTCAATTGTGTACGTGCTTGTGTGTCTTGGGACTTCATGTAGTGCTTGAGACTCTTGTGAGGTGATTGTGCCTAAGTGTGTGCTTGCTTCCAATTCATGCAACAATCATACCAATTTACATAGCATTTACACAACACTTAGACATTTTCCACCATTGTAAGATTATGAACATTCCTACACAAAAGTCATTCACAAAGCACTCTTTTCACTATATTTGCACACAAAGGCTCAAGGAATAATAGTATACAAGTCGGTATAAACCGGACTTATCATCCCCCCACTCTTAAACCTTTGCTAGTCCCGAGCAAAGTAAAACAACAAACGCTGGGTATCTATCCATTCCACATTCAAACACTCACAATATCATCATCTTTCCATTTCAAACTTTACGCATGCAAAAGAAAACATCTAGTTGGGCAAGTTTCCAGTTCATCTAACTTATACAATTTGCCAAGTAAGGTGAAATGAATAAAGACCAAACCGTCAGCGTGCGGTGTGTGCTGAGAGTTTCTTATGTCCCCTCACATTGTCTATGCAGAGTACTCAAGTAAACATTTGGACAATAATTCTTACACTACAATCCTTTTGTCCACACACATAAACACTTCATACTAAAGATAAAAGACCGAATTTTTCACTAAGCTTACTGGGGTTTTCCCCTTATTCAATGCACATTGGTGCTTATTGTTTTCTTCTGAAACTTATGCCGCACTTTGGTGCTTGGCTGCCTGGGTTTTATGGCTATTTTTTCCCTTTATTTGCCACTGGCTTTTCTTTTTGTTCCCATCTTCCCTCAAGCATTCCATATTCGTGTGTGTCTTCCATAGACTATATACTCAAAATGCAATAATAAGTGTTTATGAGTAGAAAGCACATACAAGTAAAAGATTCATAAGCTCTCTCCTATGTCAAAATTAGTGCTGGCGTTTCTATCTTACCTTGACATAACTTTACCTAGTAAATCGCATGCATCATATGAATACTGTAAAACACAAAAATTTTGCATGCATGAACAATTGAATAACGGATTGACGGATTTGATTATGATATTGGAAGTGCTATTGTATTGGAAGTATTAGTATACTATTGAATAGAGATAATTTTTCACACCACACAACAAAAACACTTCACACTTATTGCAACTAGACATAGAAAGCACATAACAAGGCTAGTGCTAGTCACTACCTTTTATTCCACACTAGACACAAAAAACCTAAAAATTCTTCCTACATGAATAATAATGTCACAACACCACCAATTTTTCCTTAAAAAACAAAGCAGCACACATAATGAAATTCAGATCAAAGGCACTAGGCCTCTCAAACATAGCATCATGTAAAAGCATCAGTGGTAGCATAGATAACCAAGCAAGCACATAAAAAAAATTTCCAAATTTTCATGAAGGAGACTAAGCATGTGAATCCTCAAAGGCACAAACCATAGCAAACCTTCCCTCCCCCGCACTTAAAATTTACATTGTCCCCAATATAAAGAAAATGAGTAGGTTCATGAACTCCCTTTTTGTTTGTAGCCTGTAGGTTCCAATGTTTGCTGGGTTGAATGCCTTTGTCCTCAAATTTTCCATTCATGACTGTAGACCTTTGAGCACCATTTGCACCATGCTCATCAGCTTTTGCTCTTCTTGAATCAGTCTTTGCACTTGTAGCTCCCCCCACACTTAGACTCATGTATCCTTGCATCAAAAGCACACAACTCACAATATGGATAAATCATACAGTCATATAGCACACTAACCATGTTTTTCATCCTAGAGTAGAACTCCATGCAATAAAGGCGTCTCAATAATGCACTATGTTCATGGCAAATTAAAATTTCACACATGGTCACCACTTCACATTTTCTATGATATGCATGAAAGCCCAACCAACTAGACAACATTCACCTCAAATAAATCATGAAAGTTCAAGAAGGTATTTCCCACAGAGAATGGAATTCAATAAATCACAAGGGAATGAGCTCATACCTTATACTGTGCAATTATGGGTGAATAGTGGCTTTTCGGAAACTTTGTGTTAAAGTGGTGGTGCTACATAACCTACTGTGCGAGAGTGTGAGATTGTGACTTGTGATGTGCAAGAGAGTAGAGAAAAAATGTGGTGTGCAAGTGAGTGCCACACCATGACCTTGGTTCATGGTGGTGTATGATGGGTCAAGTTAATAGCACTTTGAAGACACCCCCACACTTGGCATTTGAGAGGCTTTTGCTTTAAGCTCCTGCACACAAGAGACAACTATCTACGTAAGGCAAGACCAAAGACAAAAGCAAACTAAAAACTCAAACAAAAATTTATTCACAGAAGGTAGAGTAAATAGTTCTGGATTTATTCAGTCTCCAGCTAGGCTTTATTCATGAGCCTTCCTTCTTCAAGATTCAGAGTATCCATCTCTGTACCAGAAGAATCCTTTTTCATGATCACTATTTTCTCTCCAGTATGGAACTGGACAACTGTTTTTCAGAAAGAGGTGATGGAGCTCATGCACATGGGGAACAATCTCAGCAAACTCCATCTTAAACCATGCATGTTCCCCCATAGGAAACACCTCTTTCACTTCTCCCACCAACTTTTGCTCTAAAATCCTGCAAGGCTCAACCACAGATTGTGCATCCACAGTCTCAAAAAATTCATCAGTAATTTAAAAAATGGATGCATCAACAAAGCAATTCTCTACCATGTTAGCTATTTCCTTACAAAGAATTAGATCATCATCACATAGATTAACATGGGCATTCTGTTGGGTCTCTCCTTTGCTAAAAAAATTTGGTTCACCTTGCACATCAAACAAAGGTGTCTCGTCCTTCTCTATTTGTTGGTCACCAGTTACAGTTTCAAATTCTTTCACAATTTCATGATTTGGTGTCTCAACAAAATACTCAATCAACATGTTGTCATATTCATTAGCATGGGCAACATTGGTTTCATTCATGCTCAAACAAGGATTGATGAGATGTATCTCTGTACAATTCACAGGGCATTCAAGGACAGGAGGAGCATCTAAGGGAAGTGTAACAATGTCATCATTCTCATGGAAATTCATAAAGTTGATATAAGACTCGACATTAGATACACCCTCCATTTTGGCAGTAAGAAACCAAATAGCCCTAAGTTCTTCATCACTAAACTCATCATAAGAGACATCATTATCACAAGAAGGACTCAAACGTTCATGCACAAGAATCTCATCAACAAAGCACTCATGCATAACATCTCCAACATTTATAGACTCTAACTCTATTGGACACTTTAGACCACAATCAACATTTGCATTCATATTAAAAAAAATTTTCTCAAGAGTTGGTGTCTCAGTAATGAGAGATATACCTTCTGAGTGGCCTTGGTCATCTTGAACTGATGTCTCACGTTCCCACAAGTTGCTCATTAAGGCACTCATGTGATCAAGTCTCTGTAGTGGTTCTGTAGCCTTCTCTTTCTTTTGAGCCAACCTTGTTTTAATTCTATCCGCCTTGTCCAAAATTTGAGACAACATGTATTCTCGGTCTTGCTCTTCTCTGAGATAGGACCCATTGCTCTGTTGTTGGTCGTGCCATGTCTCATAATATCTTGGTGGGGAGAAGTTGCCAAATATTCCAGGTGTTGGTCGTGTGTCATCCATCCAATCTGGTGGGTAATCATAATAAGGCTCAAAAGAGTCCCCAAACCACCTAGACATAATTGACCTCTTGTGAAGTGCACAGTTCAATTTCAGATAAATTCCAAATCCCCTGCACTTACCACAACTCAACACAAGTGACTTGAACACAAAACAAGAAATATGAACTAACTAACTAACAGACAGAATAAAAAAAAAGAAGAAAATCACCACCAAAAACCAAATGACAAAAACACAAGAACAAACAATTCAAGAGAACAAATAATCCCTAACAACCGTGCCTTCCCCGGCAACGGCGCCATTTTGAGCGTGGGTCGGTCGCTCGACCTCGTCAAATACCCAAACTTACTCAACTAACGTAGAAGTGGTAAGTGGGATCGTATCCACAGGGAAGGTTTGGATGTCAAGAGATCACTTGTTCAAGAAACCAAAGCAAATGAGACGAATGCAAAACAATATGAATGCAAAAATGAGAATGAATGCAAGGTTAGTATGCAAGCACTGCCTTGAGGATGAACCAATTGGTATGGACCTCAGCCTATTATCATCGACTTGTGTAACAGCATAAATAAGGGGATCGACCTTCTAGTGAGCTTAGGGTCGATCTCCTTGATAGGTCTCACAACCCTAATTCACCATACTCCTCCGTCTTCCCTTGGTAGGGCAAGACCTAGGCTCGACTTCCTAATTCCCGATCCCTATCTGACACTAGAGCCCTAACTCCCCCAGACAAGACAGTCATCCAAAGTTCAAGTTCTAATGTTAAAATAATCCTAAGTCTTTTCCATTATATTGACTTTAATTGTCAGTGGGCACCTCACAATTGAAGTCGCAACCATACACAGATCATAAGACTCATCCAAGTTGTTCCCTATTCTAGTGATGTTATTTCAATTTCCATTAATAGCACTAGATTGACTTCAGTGGGTACCGCAAATCACATGAAGTGCCTAAGCGTGAGTGAGTAAGCATTGAAATGAAACATCAAATAGATATATGAAACAATATCAAACACGTAATGAGCAATCCGAATGTCTCAAATAAGCTAAAGATCCATTCAGCCAAATAAGAATTTCAGCACACCCCATGTGTTCAATTGTGTACGTGCTTGTGTGTCTTGGGACTTCATGTAGTGCTTGAGACTCTTGTGAGGTGATTGTGCCTAAGTGTGTGCTTGCTTCCAATTCATGCAACAATCATACCAATTTACATAGCATTTACACAACACTTAGACATTTTCCACCATTGTAAGATTATGAACATTCCTACACAAAAGTCATTCACAAAGCACTCTTTTCACTACATTTGCACACAAAGGCTCAAGGAATAATAGTATATAAGTCGGTATAAACCGGACTTATCAACTTTTAATGGAGTCTGTTAGTGGTGTTATTCAATTATAAGTCCTAAACTTTAAAAATAATGCTTTATTTCAAAATTATTGTCAACCTTAAAATTAAAATTACGTTACATCACTTAAGTAAATATTCTTATTTTTTTAATAATGATAATATGAATGGGGAAAAGGAATGTTAAACATGCTTGGAAATTATAACTTGGCCAGTGGTGAGTTCTGTACTCCACGATGGTCATATTTACAGAATTGGCCAGCCTTTTTCTTAATTGGATTTTTATAATTCATTATAATATTGCGTTTATTGAATTTGGTAAATATTATGTGATATGATTGAAAATATGTATTCAGTGCTGTGTGGCACTAAGTGCTTCTCTGATATGAATGCGAGAGCCACCACTAGAATCCACACAAGCCATTAATTATTGTGGCACACCGACACGGTGTGAAATGTTTGTGAATAGCATGGGTTTGCCTGTACTGTGACTGCCTGTGATTGATTGGGGCCCAGTCATGGTGGCTTATCGATGGTCAGGAAAGCAAGGGCTGACGAGTTCATCATAAGTTCACTATGACGTTTAATCATTGTCAAGTGAAACTAAGGAGGTTTTAGTTTCACGAGAAAGGATATTGGTTATCCAAATATATCCTATTGTGCCTGCGGGGCAAATTTTGACTGTGGAGGATAAGGTAGCTTCAACAGTGGTCTGATCAACCACTGATCGTAAGGTGATATAAGACTGGTACAGGACTGGTAATGTTTTCTGTCCGATTTATATGACACTTCTGTTTTTTGTGCATATTCTATTTGGAATTCTTGCGTACATGAAATTGACATGATAATTTGTTATACCAATTTGTAAATGTGAAATTTCGTTATGTTTTAACATTATGTGATCCTATTGCCTCCCCACTGAGCAATTTAGCTCACCCCATTTTCAAAAACCCTTTTGTTCAGGGTACATAGAAGGACTTGGTCAGGAAGGTCTAGAATAGCGAGCCTAAATGAAGGAGAAGCCACCGAGCCTGTTAGAAAAATTTTTGAAATTGTTGTATATTATGAATTCAGGGATGCTTGAATATTAAGTTACTTATGTTAGTTTTGTAAGGGATTTGTCTTGTACTTGATAGGATTATAAGTGTAGACTGATTGGAAGACCCGGTCCACTTCCCAACTAGGGGTGGGTCGGGGCGTCACAGGTGGTATCAAAGCATTTTTGCTTATAAGCCAGGATAAGGTTCTCGGATTTTGAAAGTGTAATTTACTAAGTTTGTATCGAGATGAAAAGTGTGTGGTAAGAGTTAAAGAAAGTATTGTGGACATTATTGGTTTCATGGTTAGGAGTGACTTCTTTTAGAAAGAATGTTAAAATTTATGTTTGAATCCTGATTTGGTTGAAATATTTTCACTTGTGATTGTCCAATTTTATATTCGAGATTCTTTCGAATTCGTTTCTTATGCTACGGTGTAAGAAAATACCGTTTGTTAAGGTCATACGAGGGAATCATGGTGTTGAGGAAGATAGATAGAAAAATTTAGGAAAACATGCTAGAATTATACCTAAAATATCTTCGATAATCGGTAAGAATTTCGATGCCGAAATTCTCTTAAGGTGTGAAGAGTGTGAGACCCCAAATTTCCTTCTAGTAATATTACCTCATAGTTATTTTAATTTGTATATTAATATGAATTTTGAATCTAATGCACTTTGTGAAAATGGTGATTTAATAGTGTGCATTTTAAATTAAATATTCATTATAAGTGATTAATTGTCAATTTTAGAAATTATAAGGGAAGATTATATTAAATATTCCTAAGTTCGGGTTTTAAATAATATTTATAGAAAATAAGGATTTAGTAATAAATTATGAAAAATAGTATTAAAAAAAAAATAATAAATAATAATAATAAAAAAGTAAATAAATGAAAATAATTAGGTGATCCACGTGTAAGCTATTAAGCTTACACGTAATCACCACCAAGTGATTAATGGCAAGGCTTTGAGTCAAATATATATTGGGAAATGAAACAAAAGAGATGAAAGAAACGGTAAAGGGAAATAGAGAAGGGGGAGCGGAGCAAAAAGGAAAGAAGAAGGAAAAAAAAGAGGAAAAAGAAGAAAAGGAAGAAGAGAGAAGAAGAGAAGGAGAAAAGGAAAAAGTCCAAGCAATTTGTGAAATTTTCATCAGGTGGGGATTCACTGGACAGAATATGAAAACGGGTCATTTAGCAACAATGGGTTTTGTTCTAGACTATAACAGTTTTTCTTCTACTTATTATTCAAATTGATTTGAACATGGGTCTTGTGGGAATATTCAATGGTAGCTATTAGTAGTGTTTGTATGTAGATTAAGGAAGTTGGTGCTGGTTTTAATCTTGTGTTCATTTTGTTCTTTTAAGCTTTGTGTATGTATATGGTGAATTTCTAATTAAAAGGTTCATGTGTTCGCAAGTGAAGGAAGGAAATAAAATATAATAAATAGAGGAAAAGTATAGCTTCTGAGGTGGTTTGGGAATTTTGAGGTATGTATATTTTTGTTTGAGAATATAGATTATAATTTCTTATTTACTTCTATGGTGAAAAAGGGTTTGAGAGTGAAGTTAAGAAAGTTTTAAGGGTGTGAAAATGGAGCAGATTGAGGATTGAAGCCATTTTGCTTGCTGTTGAATAAACTGGTGCGAAATTGGAGCAAAGGAAGAATTGTTAATTCCATAATGTGATTATGTGAAGCGGGTCCGTTTTGTGATGACGTAAGAAGTGATTGGGAAGTAATTGAATAAGTGTGGTTAGTAAGGAATGGGAAATGTGAGGTGGACTTTTAAGAATGGGCTTTGGAGCCTTACTGCTTTGGGCTTCAGTTCATCAGGAGTTAGTGGTGGTTGTGAATTAAATGAATGGACATGATTAATAAGAAGTGGGCTTTTGAAAATTAATATGAAGGGGATTTTCTAGGAATGGACCTCAGGTTAGTATCGGTTTGGGCCTCAGCCAATAGATAGGAATAACTGAAGATGGGGCTTTAAAATTTCGTATGAAATGAGCCTTTCTAAACGTGGGCTTTAGTGCAGTATCAGTTGGGCTATAGGCATAAATGGAATTACCACATCAATACTTTTAATGGAGTCTGGTAGTGGTGTTATTCAATTATAAGTCCTAAACTTTAAAAATAATGCTTTATTTCAAAATTATTGTCAACCTTAAAATTAAAATTACGTTACATCACTTAAGGAAATATTCTTATTTTTTTAATAATGATAATATGAATGGGGAAAAGGAATGTTAAACATGCTTGGAAATTATAACTTGGCCAGTGGTGAGTTCTGTACTCCACGATGGTCATATTTACTGAATTGGCCTGCCTTTTTCTTAATTGGATTTTTTTAATTCATTATAAAATTGCGTTTATTGAATTTGGTAAATATGATGTGATATGATTGGAAATATTGATTCAGTGCTGTGAGGAACTAAGTGCTTCGCTGATATGAATGCGAGAGCCACCTTTAGAATCCACACAAGCCATTATTGATTGTGGCACACCGACACGGTGTGAAATGTTTGTGAATGGCATGGGTTTGCCTGTACTGTGACTGCCTGTGATTGATTGGGGCCCAGTCATGGTGGCTTATTGATTGTCGGGAAAGCAAGGGCTGACGAATTCATCATAAGTTCACCATGACGTTTAATCCTTGTCAAGTGAAACTAAGGAGGTTTTAGTTTCACGAGAAAGGGTATTGGTTATCCGGATATATCCTATTGTGCCTGCGGGGCAAATTTTGACTGTGGAGAATAAGGTAGCTTCAACAGTGGTCTGATCAACCACTGATCGTAAGGTGATATAAGGCTGGTACTGGACTGGTGATGTTTTCTGTCCGATTTATATGACACTTCTGTTATTTGTGCATATTCCATTTGGAATTCTTGCGTACATGAGATTGACATGATAATTTGTGATACCAATTTGTAAATGTGAAATTTCGTTATGTTTTACCATTATGTGATCCTATTGCCTCCCCACTGAGCATTTTAGCTCACCCCATTTTCAAAAACCCTTTTGTTCAGGGGACCAGAAGGACTTGGTCAGGAAGGGCTAGAATAGCGAGCCTAGGTGAAGGAGAAGCCACCGAGCCTGTTAGACAGATATTTGAAATTGGTGTATATTCTGAATTCAGGGATGCCTGAATATTAAGTTACTTATGTTAGTTTTGTAAGGGATTTGTCTTGTACTTGATAGGATTATAAGTGTAGACTGATTGGATGACCCGGTCCACTTCCCAACTAGGGGGTGGGTCGGGGCGTCACAATTACATCCCTCCATAGCATTCATAAGGATAATCTCAAGATTGCCATTGAATTGTTTTCTAACACCAGCCTTCATCCTTCATGAGAGGGCTGATACAGCATACTCCTATTAACAATCAATGGAATTAGATGTAATTGTGAAATAAGAAGCAAGGTTCAGATACTCAACATAAACCGATAGAAAGGGCATAGAGAGACCCCCCCCCCCAAATAAGTTATCCACAATCAACAAGGATATATAAGTTGAGTAGTACGTAAAACAAACACAAAAAGACGGAACAGGCCTATATACCACCTATCTATTCACATCATAACCTATTATATGCTTGTTGCTACAAAAGTATAGCTTACAATAGCAACACCGAAAGTATAAGTCAACAAAGTGATTCTCACAACAAGTGTGCAATTCAAGAATTGATAACTGGGAATTATAAAATCAGTAACTCACATGGACAAGTTGTCTGGGACCTGTTCTTGCATAGTCATTGACTTGTCTGTTCGCATATGACTTTGCTTCTTTCCAAGTAGATATAGTGTGTGTTTCAAGCTCTTCCTCCGTCAGATTAGATCCATGATTACCAAGCTGCAAGATTTAGACCAACAGTAAAAACTAATCTATCAGAATTTGTAAATGGATTTCACTGACCAATGCATCATGCTGGTAATCACATACAAATTCACAACAATAATTGGAAAAAAGTTCACGACCAAATCAGGCTATTTACGTCCCTTTTATAGGAATGCATAGGAAAGAAGTGAAAAAGTCAATTTTACTTTCTTCAGGTATTGATCAGCATATCAACTCCTAGAATTGCGTACTTTAGAGAAACCAAATAAAATAAATGCCAATATTCACATAACAGGAATCAAAAGTTGAATGAATCTGGCTTTAAATTCATTAACTCAAATTCTGAATCAGAAAATGAATTACTAAAGATATAGTTCAAGAAAACACAAAGAACATCACAAAATTGAAGTATTCTCACAAAAGCTTCTTGGTGCATTCCCCGTCTGTCTAACTCAATCTTAACTTTATACCACAATCAGTAAAAAGAGAACAGATATTCAGTTTGCCTCTCATAATTATTATCAGATAAAACATCAGTACGTCTTTCATAAATAAGATGAAACCGAATGCACTCAGAACTCCAACAAATTGCCCTCTGCAGAAATCCCATAAAGGAGCCATGGGAATTCCCTGAAATTAGCAGTGCTAGATAAAAACTGAAAACAAACATGACACAACTAGAACATGAATTCAAATAACTGTGTGGAATTCAAAGATAATTCAATACTTCAGCTTCAAGCAAATATGTGGCACCTGCTCATATAGAATATGAAATGCTTGCTTCACAGGTAAATCGACATCCAAAGTAATAATCTGTATATCAGATGCCATGTGAATGAAGAAATTGATAAGTATCATCATATAGCTAGTGACATTTATTTATGGATAGAATAGAAGGAGAATTGTAGCAAAATCATAACCTTTCCTAACCGAGGAAGCAACTCATATTGATACGAATGGAGTAGCTTTTGAGTTCTAATCCACACATTTTCCACACCCTTTGGATCGTTGTTTCTCAATAATCACGAACAAGCAACAGACAACACAAAGTGGAATGAAACAATGAAACAAAACAAGATATTGAACGAGAAGGAATGGAAGAAATCAACCAAACCCCAACATTATCACAATAAGATTCAGTCCAACTAATGTAAATCAATAGCTAAACTTCCTCAGTTCGGCGTGTTCTATAAATCTAGAATGGATAAGCTCAACCTAAAGCTCCTCACTAAAGGTTTTCGCGGGTCTTATGAACATTCAACTGAAATCAATTGAATAATCACGTTCTTCACAACTTTTCACAGCTGCAAATAAATTTAGCAAAGCTAAAGTTTTCTCAAATTTCATCTATCTCTCTAAAAAACGTTAATGTGAGTGCCTTTTTATAGGCTACAAACACAAAACCTATTGTTTTAGGAAACTAAAACTTAAAAGAATAACTTTCCTAAATTACTTTCCTAATTATCATGCAAGATAATTGGATCAAGTAATTACTTAGCCCATAACTAAACACAAAGACTTAAGCCCACAATTAAATGTTTAATGGTCTTAATTATTACAACTCAAAAATAAATCCTAAATTAACAATGAGAATGGCGTGAACATCATGAAGCCCAACACGCCATTGCTTGGTCTTCTCGGCCTTTGTGAAGTTTCTTCAGGGTGGATCATGAATTGTTAATGAAGAAACATTCCAAATTACTTCATCTTGAGATGGTGATGCAAGAGCTGCATCAAGTACTTCACAAGTTGTCGCCATTAATGAATGCAAGGCTGACTTTATCTTTGAACTCCTTGATCTCGTCATTGGCCCATCAAGACCCTCCAAAGGATCTCGTGAAGGTGGACTAGGTAACATGGGCGGATTTCCATCATTCCCTCCTTCCTCGAAAGGGTTCGTCCTCGAATCACCTACATCAAACAAAGTCAAATCAGTAACATTAAATGTAGATGAGACATTACCATACGCACTAGGAAGTTCGATCTTATAAGCATTATCTCCAATCCTCTCCAAGACTCGAAAAGGACCATCTCCTCTTGGATGAAGCTTAGATTTCCTTTTGTCAGGAAACCTCTCTTTCCTCAAGTGAATCCAAACCCAATCACCCGGTTCGAAAATCACTTATCTCCTACCCTTATTGGCTTGCTTAGCATATTGCTCATTATGCCTTTGAATGTTTTGGCGAACCCTATCATGTAACTCCTTAACAAATTCAGCTTTCTTTTGACCTTCAACACTAACAAACTTATTAACAGGCAAAGGCAAAATATCCAAAGGAGTCAAAAGATTAAAAGCATACACAATTTCAAAAGGTGATAAATTAGTAGCACTATGCACAGTTCTATTGTAAGCAAACTCAATTTGTGGTAAACACCCTTCCCAATTCTTTAAGTTTTTTTGAATAAGTGCACGAAGTAAGGTAGACAAAGTCCTATTAACTACTTCAGTTTGTCCATCAGTCTATGGATGTGCAACAGTAGAAAACAACAACTTAGTACCCAACTTATTCCAAAGAGTACGCCAAAAATGAGACAGAAATTTAACATCTCTATCACTAACAATACTCTTAGGCATTCCATTCAATCTTACAACCTCCTTAAAGAACAAGTCAGCAATATGTGTAGCATCATTAAACTTAGAACAAGCAATAAAATGTGACATTTTGCTAAATCTATCAACTACAACAAATATGCTATCATGACCATTTCGTGACCTAGGCAAACCAAGTACAAAATCCATAGAAATATCAATCCAAGGATGACTATGAACAGGCAAAGGTTGATACAAACCATGAGGCATCACTTTAGATTTTGATTGTTTACACACAATGTATTTATCACAAACACTTTTAACATCTTTAATCATGTTAGGCCAATAAAAGTGTTCATTCAAAACAGCAAGTGTTTTAGCAATACCAAAGTGTCCCATTAACCCTCCCCCATGGGTTTCCTTAACAAGTAAAACACGAATGGAACTTTGGGGAATGCATAATTTATCTTTTCGAAACAAGAAACCATCATGCACATAAAAATCACCATTTGGTTTGGTCTTACAAATCTCATAGGCGGTGGCAAAATCGTGATCATGCTCATACAAGTCTTTAATCAAATCAAAACCAAGTAACTTAGCATGCAAGTAAGTAAACAAAGTATACCTTCTAGACAGTGCATCAGCTACAACATTATCTTTACCAGACTTATACTTAATCACATAAGGAAAAGACTCAATGAATTCTAACCATTTAGCATGCCTTTTATTTAACTTACCTTGGGTCTTCAAGAATTTAAGGCTTTCATTATCAGAATGGATTATGAATTCTTTAGGCCATAAATAATGTTGCCAAACCTATAAAGACCTTACCAAAGCATACAACTCCTTGTCATAAGTTGCATACTTCAAAGCTGCCCCATTAAGCTTTTCACTAAAGTAAGCCACGGGCCTTGATTCCTGTATCAAAACAGCACCAATACCAATCCCGGAGGCATCACAGTGTATTTCAAAAGCTTTATGAAAATCCGGCAATGCAAGACAGGGGCGTGAGTCAACTTGTCTTTCAAAGTGTTAAAAGCATTTTCATGTTCCTTATTCCATGCAAAGGTGACATTCTTTTTTACAAGTTCATTCAAAGGTCCTTAACAAACCTCCTATAAAAACTTTCTAATCCATGAAAGCTTCTAACATCACTAGCAATTTGTGGTCTCGGCCAATCCATGATTGCCTTGACTTTTGACTCATCAACAAAAATACCTTGAGAACTAACAACATAACCCAAAAAGATAATAGATTTCATGCAAAAAGAACACTTTTTGAGATTAGCATAAAGTTTGTTCTCAAGTAAAACAACAAATACTAGCTTAAGATGTGCAACATGTTCATCTAGTGATTTGCTATAAATAAGGATGTCATCAAAGTAGACTACCACACTCTTACCAATAAAGTGACGAAAAACATGATTCATGAGCCTCATAAAAGTACTAGGTGCATTAGACAAACCAAAAGGCATAACTAACCATTCATACAACTCATACTTTGTCTTAAAAGCAGTTTTCCATTCATCACCTTCTTTCATGCGAATTTGGTAGTATCCACTTTTCAAATCAATCTTGGTAAAAATAGAAGAACCATGCAATTCATCAAGCATATCATCTAATCTAGGAATTGGATGTCTATACTTAATGGTGATCTTATTAATAGCAGGCAATCAACACACATTCTCCAAGACTCATCCTTTTTAGGAACTAGAATAACAGGAACTGAACAAGGGCTAAGAGACTCACATACAATACCTTTGGCAAGGAGTTCTTCCACTTGACGTTGAATCTATTTGGTTTCCTCCGGATTTGCTCTATAAGCTGGACGATTTGGAATTTGAGCTTCTGGTATGAAATCAATTTGATGTTCAATACCTCGAACTGGTGGCAATCCAATTGGTAAGTCCTCGGGAAACACATCACTATATTCCTGCAAAAGAGAGTAAACAGCACTAGGAAGAGAAGCAAGGTGATCACTATCAACAATAAGTACAAAGTCTTTGCGAATCATTAAGTACAAAGGCTGTCTATCTAGTATAGCTCTCTTAACCTCCCTAGAAGAAGCAAAGTAACAAGACTTCCTTTCAACTAACTCACGATCCACACTATTACAAGATGAAGATGAGCTAGCTATTACATTTTGTTTCCCTTGATCTTTCTTCTCCTTGGCGGCATTGAAATCTCTACAAGCTTGAACAATTTTAGCTTGATCTTCAAAAACTTGGAATGGGGTTAAAGCACGAAGATTGTACTTTTTACCCTCAAAATCGAAAATGTAGTAGTTCTTCTTGGCATGATAAAGTACATCACGATCAAATTGCCAAGGTCTACCAAGTAAAATATGACTAGCTTCCATGGGAAGAACATCACATACAACTTGATCAACATATTTCCCAATGGTAAAAGTAAACTTCACTTGTTTAGTCACATGAGTTTCGGCTGAATTATTTAGCCATTGAAGTCTATATGGCTTGGGATGTTTCATGCAATTCAAATTCAGCTTATTAACAAGTAAGGTGCTAGCCACATCGGTACAACTTCCACTATCAATGATCATACTACATACCTTATTTTGAACCATGCATCGAGTGTGAAAGATATTTTATCTTTGCATTAAATCGTCATTGATTTGTGGTTGCACATTAAGAACTCTTCGAGCAACTAAAGAAAAAGCACCAACCTCATAGGTTTCAAGATCTTCACTTTCTTCACTTTGGTACTTTTCTTCAAGAGCTGGCATGTCGGCACATTCCTCATCACTTTCAACCTCTCCTTGATCATTCAAGAACATCAATTTCCGAGTGGGGCAAGCAGCTTGTACATGTCCAAAACCTTGACACTTATAGCACTTAATATTTCTCAACCTTTGGGAAGGTTGTGGCGCCGATTTAGGAGCAACTTCAGCAACCTTTGGGACTGATTTTGGAAAGCTTGATGTCGTGTTTAAAGGCTGGTTTGGAGTGAATTGGCGTGGCTTTGTTGATGAAGTGAAAGGAGCCACATTTCGTTTGGAACTTCTTTGCCAAGGCGGATTAGGTTGTGTGAACCTTTGCTTTCCTTTCATGTGCCTCTCAATATTTATTGCTTTATGAACAAGCTCATTAATATCAACATAACTTTGAAGATCCACATGGTATGCTAACTCAGAATTCATACCTCGAAGAAACCTTTCAATGGTTGAATCCGGATCTTCATGAACATTAGCCTTGATCATAAGAGCCTCCATCTCATTGTAGTATGCTTTCACTGATTTATCTCCTTGCACAAGTGTGTGCAATTGTCTATTGAGCTCACGATTAAAGTGTGAAGGAACATACTTCTTCCTCATAAGCAACTTCATTTGGTTCCAAGTTGTGACTGGAGTTTCGCCATCTTGGCGTCTAGATCTCATTAACTCATTCCACCATAAGCTAGCATTATCCTTGAGATGCATGAAGGCCAGACGGTATCTTTTATCCTCGGGATAGCTATTGCCTTCAAAGAAGTGTTCAAATTCTCGAACCCAATCAAAGTATGCCTCGGGATCTGCCTTTCCATGAAAAGTGGGTAATGTCAATTTAACAGAACTAATTGAAACTTCAGACTTTTTACAACCTTTTGTAGAACCAACAAACTCCTCCTCCTCCTCATCATCGGTTAGAACCTCCTCAAAGTTGATGTGTCGTGAGGTGGAATTCTTTGTACGACGTTTTGGATTGGAAGTTAAATTATCCACTTGCAATTGCAACTTTTGAATCATGTCAAATAGTACTTCCATTTCAGATTTTTGTGCACCTTGAGATACAGTATTATCTCTGTCCATTGTACCTGCAAGTTAGTAAAAAAAAAATAAGAAGAAAACAAATATAATCCTCACAGGTTCTCACTATATGGTGAGTAAATGCTCTCCTCTCTAGTGTAAAGGCTTTTCTCGTGTATACCCTATCTAATCTCTCAACAATGCTTCTCTCAGACTAATTGAAACTTACCGTTCAAAAATTTTATAACAAATCTCAACCAATTAGTTCAACAAGTCAATTCACACAAGTTAAACCAAAGAATTTTGAAAAGAAACACGTCTCAAGAGTATTTTAAAGATCACGTATGGGGTATAACTTGGTTTATCTCAGAAAACTACGAATTAGAAACTAGGTAAGAAGGCAAGATGATTGATTTTGATTTTACCCAAGCAAGATATGTCACGTCCAATATTGATGATTTTCAAACACAACTTAAGAACACTTAGTTCTTACAAATGTAAAACAGAAAATAAATAAAGAGAAAGTCCAAAGATATTCTATATTTTTTTTGTTCTTTTCCTTTTTTTTTTGAATTGACCGTTTTTTTTTTTTCGGTCTTTTTTTTTTTTTAAACTTTCGGACACCTGTTTCGGATGACCTACCGGTCCGATCCTATATTTCGGACGCCTGTTTCGGACGACCTACCCGTCCGAACCTAAATTTTTGGGACGATGTCTTTTCTGCCGAATTTCGGACGCTAGTTTCGGATGCCTGGCTTAGTTTCGGCCGGCCGAAACTGTCGCGACTGGGTGAAAAATCTGTTTTTTTTTCTGACGAATTTTTTTTTGGAAACTTTTGATGAAACCCTAGCGATGTTTTTGACGTGCGACTCAACAATAAAAACAACAAGGAATTCAGCACTATGAAAACAATCCAAAAGTGCAGAATGTAGACACCAAAAAAAACACAAAAAGGACAGCAAAGAAACAACACAAGAAAATATATCAAAACACAAAAACGCAACAACAAGAACAAGATGTTTTCGGGCAGAATTCAACAAAGATGTTGCATGCGAATTTGACGAAATTCAAAGGCTGAACTAAGATGACTTAAGATAGCAATAAGGACACACAATAGCAACAAGAAAAAAAACGCAAGAACAGCAGCAGATTTTGACGCAAAACTGCAGCAACGAAGAAGCACAAAATCAGCAAGAAACGAATCGGATTAACCTGATTTTGGAAACAACCCCTGCTTTGATACCACTTGATACGAATGGAATAGCTTTTGAGTTCTAATCCACACGTTTTCCACACCCTTTGGATCGTTGTTTCTCAATAATCACGAACAACCAACAGACAACACAAAGCGGAATGAAACAATGAAACAAAACAAGATATTGAACGAGAAGGAATGGAAGAAATCAACCAAACCCCAACGTTATCACAAAAAGATTCAGTCCAACTAATGTAAATCAATAGCTAAACTTCCTCAGTTCGGCGTGTTCTATAAATCTAGAACGGGTAAGCTCAACCTAAAGCTCCTCACTAAAGGTTTTCGCAGGTCTTATGAACAATCAACTGAAATCAATTGAATAATCACGTTCTTCACAACTTTTCACAGCTGCAAATAAATTTAGCAAAGCTAAAGTTTTCTCAAATTTCATCTCTCTCTAAAAAACGTCAATGTGAGTGCCTTTTTATAGGCTACAAAAACAAACCCTATTGTTTTAAGAAACTAAAACTTAAAAGAATAACTTTCCTAAATTACTTTCCTAATTATCATGCAAGATAATTTGATCAAGTAATTACTTAGCCCATAAATAAACACAAAGACTTAAGCCCGCAATTAAATGTTTAATGGACTTAATTATTACAACTAAAAAATAAATCCTAAATTAACAATGAGAATAGCGTGAACATCATGAAGCCCAACACGCCATTGCTTGGTCTTCTCGGCCTTTGTGAAGTTTCTTCAAGGTGGATCATGAATTGTTAATGAAGAAACATTCCAAATTACTTCATCTTGAGATGGTGATGCAAGAGCTTCATCAAGTACTTCACAAGTTGTCGCCATTAATGAATGCAAGGCTGCCTTCATCTTTGAACTCCTTAATCTCGTCATTGGCCCATCAAGACCCTCTAAAGGATCTCATGAAGGTTGACTAGGTAACATGGGCGGATTTCCATCACATATGCGGTATGTGTAGACAAGAACTCCAAAATACGGTGGCGAGAGATATCTAAGTCTGCTTCTGATATTTGACCATCCGATATTGTAACCTGCTAATCAAATAAATAACATGCATAAAGCATCAGACCAAATTAATTCACCAGAACCCATTGCCTGGAAGGAGATATTAAATGAGAAAATAACAAGAAAGATGAAACATAAAGTTTTTTGCCAAAAGGAACTCAAGTAGCAACAGAAAGTCATGATATGGCTGCTTGTCTGTACACCCCTACTTATAGATGGAAATCTTATTTCTCAAGACTTCAAGACATGAATAAACTCAGTACAACCAAAATCCAAATAGTATTACATAACCAAAAAAAACTTGGGTTGAGAGAAAGGTGGAAAATAAACTGAGAATTTCCAATTTGATTTGGCAAGTAAAATCTCAAAGAGCACGCCAGAAGGAGAAACTATGTTAATATGAAAGTACTTTTAAGCAGTGACACAATAAAATAGTCTCCTACCAGACGCTGAAAGGCCTCGTTATCCATATCCATGTTGGAACCATGAGGAACTTGAGGGCTAAGCATTGAAGGATAGTAATCTGATTCCCTTGCTAAAAGGATAGTGTTCACGTTCCCATAATTACTGGTAATATATGGTTGGTGCTCATCATGCCGCCATTCACCATCAACAACAAACTTGGGCTGCATGTACAATAGAAGTAATTAAGCCTCTAAAATTCTTCCCTTCTTTTTTGAAATGACTAAGTACTTCAATCTAGGTAATTATTAGTCCTTAGCAAAATTACAAACTAATAATTCATGAGAACACCCAATGCAACTAAAAGGGCTGTAAATATAGTCTATCTCCAAAGCTTAGTCTACAATAACAGTTCATTTGTAACAAAAAGCTTGAGGTCAGCAACTATACCAATAACAGTTATTTCAGCCCCATACCTCTTTGTCAAAGAGGTTGTAGTTGCTGCAGCCTGTTATATGAGTAAATCAAGAATAAGTTTGGGGAAACAACAGCCGGATTTAACATAACAATCATTTCAATAGATAATTTAGGATTTCGGTGATGTTTCCACCTACATACGGAAGGCTATACAACATAAACAACTAACAGCGGTGTGATCAAGATTGATATCAAGATGACTAAATGCCAACCAAAATTCATAAAATTCCATAAGAACTTGCAGTAGTTCCATCAGTACAATACAATTTTATACACTTGAGGGATAATAGAGAACCTTAGTGCTAAGCAAAGGAAAGAAGTAAACCTGTCTTGTACCCTCAGATAAATAAGGGTTCCAGCCTGTAATTGGAAGAAGCAGATGCTTGAATTTACCAAAGAAATCAACAGCTGGAATTTCAGCTTCTTGTGGTTGTGCCTTCACTGAAAAATATAGAGCATAGCTTAACAAATCATTGATGCATATCTAAATGGCTCCAGTATTTCATAATACTGCATGTGAGAGAAAGTAGGAAAATTGATTCTTTTTTGAGGTCCTAAATGAAAGTATGAAAAAATTACTCTATCTGAATTCTATGCCAGCTCTAGTAGAAGACACATCTAACCACACGGTGTCTGCAATTGGAAACGTCAAATGAGGATTAATATGATAGTAAATATCCCTTCGTGTTTCTAAATGAAAGAATGTCAAATTTCCAACCATTACAGCATCTCATAAAATTAAATTGCAAAATACACGACGGTGGTATGACAATGCATGCCACAATCGCAAAAGATCCCAAATTGTGGGTAATAAATTATAGACTCAAAGTGTCCAGCTCTGAAATAGCCTCATCAAAAGCTTGTTTAGCCAAATGACAGGCTCTGCAAAGTGATAAACAAACACACAAATTAATGTACTTAAGAATGATCATGGAATTCAATGTTTTTTTTTGAAGATCTTAATAGTGCAATCACCGTTCAGGAGAATTCATGATATCATAATAGAACACAGAGAAGTTCAAAGCAAGTCCAAGACGAATTGGGTGGGTTGATGGGAGATCTTTGTTGGCAATCGCTGAAGCAGCCTAACAACAAAATCACAAAATAAGGCAAATCAGCTATGCACAAAGTAAAATGTATCAATGCACAATGAGCTTTGACTTTTCAAGTTTCAGTCTTTGTATATTTATATGTATATCATGTCATCACAATCAAAATCCAATAATTTAAAAAAAAGTAGGCATTCTTTTCATCACTTTTAAAAATTGCCAAAATCGCCAAAGCCATCCTCCTAAGCCACTTTAGAGTCCTGCAAAACAAAAATCATATAAATTATATAAGCCTTTTTCCACTATGCAAACAAAGCTACAAGGTGTGGTTAATAGCATCCATGAAATCAATATATGCTTTCCTACTTCTATCAAATCTTTCTTCATTTTCAAGAGCTTTCAAGTTACAAATTCAGAGCAAATCAATAATGCGATTTCCTCAAGTTATGTTGTGTTGTACTACGTGCACATTAACACATCCACTCTATACCATACAACCCATCACCAAACAAAAATACAAAAACAAAAATATTTTGCCAGTTTGAACACCTCAAATTCTGCAATATCCAACAGGAACTATTGAGAAGCAATGCATTGAGAACTAACCAAAGATTAACTGGATAGTATGCAACATTAGAAAATCAAGCCAACAATTTAAATAAGAAAGGAAAAATTGAAGTTTTTATGCATTGGTAATCAATTTACACACAATTTCAAACCAGTTAGTTCTCCATATAAAATAAAAACCTAACAAGCCAAAATCATTAAAGAGCAAAATCACATGGAATCAAGGTTATGAACTGGATCAACAATGAACTAAATAATTTGGAGAGACGTTGATTTGTACGTAAGTAAGTAGTCTTTGATTTTTATCCCTTTTCTCTTGTCTTTATTATTCAAAAAAGATTATCGCAATGGGCTGGCAGACAACTTATGTGATTTTTCTGTTGGTAAAACTTACTGATAGTGGAACATCAATTGACATGAGGTAATGATGGCTGAAAATACCAAATCAAGAAATTTAAGAAAATTAGAATTCTTACCTTGAATAATATCCTCTAGCTGCGCCTCCCATTCAACCACCATATGAGAAAAACACTCGAATCACACAAGCAAAATTCACCAAAATTCCAATAAAGCACATACCTTTGCGATAATGAGATCCAACAGCTCAGTTCCAGCTTTTGCATCACAAACCTCCTGTTGATGACTGTTCAAAATCCCACAACGAAAGCAAAACCCATCACTAAGCAAAAAATCAAACTTTTGGAGAAAGGAGAAACAAAGAAAATTGACATACCAACTAAGACATAAAGACATATACTTGAGGAGAAAAAAATGTACCTAACATGCCATCGTAGGGGCCTGTAAGAAAATCTCTTGGTGGTAACTCCCTCTTTAATCTCTCTCTCCCGTTTAATAGTCATAATGCGAGCTACCTATACATGAAGGTACAGAGAGCACTTATTATGCCATACAAACCACAAAAAGAAAAGGTAGTTGAGCTAGGTTATGAAAAAATCATTCCAAGTTGCAATTTGCATATCAAGTAAAAAATTTGCCCTAGTATATATATTATGACAGGAAATAATTGGATTCTTAGGTTAAAAAACAGTAGAAGAAAATTGCAAACTACATAATCAGTAAATTTTAAAGAAAAATATATTAAAAGAGCAGAATTTTTAGTCCAAAGAGGAAAGTTTTTTACACGCATCAGGATGAAGCAGAAAAATGTGAGAAACAAGTCTTGCACACCACAATGGCAAAAGTATGGCAACGAGAAGGATTTGGAAGAATTGAAACAAGATTGGCTAAGATTTGTTACTGTCCGAGATTTTCATGAAATCATATGTTGTCCTTAAGAAAACAAGTCGTAATGGTTGCACAAAAGTCATGCGTAATGGCAATAACCACCACCATTTGAAGACCGCGGGTGAGAGCTTCGGACCTGTGGGGCTCCTTAATGCTGTTTCTGACCAAATTGGCGTGCACAAGTTTGAGTAGGTGATGTATGTCATCCCGGCTGCCCTCCAAAACGGCACCGCTGGATTGGACACCATTGAAGAACTGATGTTGCTGTGTCTATGCAATTGTGTTGTACTGCTGTGCGTATACATTCAATTATGTTAACGGATCAAGATGTTGATTTAAGAAAAACAACAAAAGAAAGAGATGCTGGAGAGGAAAACCAAAAGAGAATAAACGGCTAGGGAAAACAGAGAGAGGGAAGAAAACAATTTTTTTGCATTTCCAAAACTTTCATGTTAGAGGCGGCCATTCATTAAGAAAGAGCAAGAAGAGAGAAAACCCTAAAGCAACCAAACCAATCATCAGATAAAAAAGAATCCAATGCGTAATGGGAAGGAGTAAGGAAGTAGCGCAGCGCTGACAATATTCGGCAGAGAAGGCGATTATAGGAGCATTAATTAGGATGTGACAAGGACAAGACACGTAATAAAAAGAGAGGGCCAGGAAGAAGGGGCAAAAAATGACGTTGTTTTTTAAGTGGGAGGAATTTCCCTTTGGGAGCGCACGTGACCACAGCTTTGGGGAGCATGCCGCGGTCGTTCAGCTTGGGGGCTTATTCTATTATCTTAACAAATAAGCATAACCGGTTATATTTATTGCATACTGTTAATGTCATAAATATTTACCATATGTTACTCTATGACTAGGTAAAACTACTAAAAACAAAAGCAGCAACAGCCATTTGCTCTTTTTTAGATCTCCTCCATCTCTCGATTTCAATATGCATATTAAAAGTGTTAAAAGTGCACGTGAATCTGTCTTTTTCTTTCATAAAATTTATCTTTTTAAATACATAATAAATTAAGTAAAAAGAATAAACGTAAATTAATAATGAAATGGGTGTATTTACGTTTTTAACTACATTTTCATTACATTTACTCATCGATTTCTTTAATGAGATTGTTTTTAAAATTTGTTTGGATTCTATCTTTTTTAAATTCGTATTCTTTTTTTTGTTAAATATTTGTTCATAAATATATGGTAAATTTTAAATTTAATAAATATTCTATAATATTATTTTTACTATTAATTATATATAAATTTTCATTAATTATTTCAATTTTAAATGTAGAGGAATTGAATTCTGGTTAATAAAAACGCAAATGGTAACGAATTCAAACAACTTACTTGCTGATCTGTATTGAATGCAATTTCGACGAGTGCACTTTGTCCAAATGTATAAACACTCATACAACAAACAATTGGTAAATTTATTATATATGCATTGCTAGAATTTTTTTTCCCTTTTATTATGTTCTTGATCTTTCCCAATAGACCATGTAAATTAATAGACTGCAATTATATAAAATCAAATTTTATATCTATGAGTATTTACTGATTGACTAGAAACAAGACTCAATAGAGACTAAATAGACAACATTTTTTTGAAAGATTTATGACAATGTCAATTCTGCATTTGAAATTGTATTTAAATATCTAACATTTAAACGGTGACACTGTCATTTGATACGACATAATAGCCAAATTTTAATTCTAAGATTAACATGTTATACATTAATTTATATCGAAAATATGTACCTTATATTATTTCCAGGTTATGAATTTTATTTATGAATGCATGTTGTGATAGTTCTAAAAGTGATTATAAAGTTGTATTGTCATTATATTTCTTAGCATTGTGTCTCACATGATTTTTCAATTTTATTTAAATTTGTAGCCGATCCCAGAATGGGTTACCTAGAAAGTGACATAGATTTTACCACAAAAAGTAATTGTGCACCATTCAGGTCTGTTTTCTTAGAAATTTAACATAATGGAGATTACTATTTAATATGTCTTAATCTCTACTATTATTGTTGTTTTAACACACACACCCTCAAATGCACTTAGAGGTTGAGATGCTAGATCTCATATCACTAAACTAGCCATAGTGGCTTATTATTATTGTTTTTGTTATTATTATTACTATTATTATTATTATTATTATTGTTATTATTATTATTATTATTATTATTATTATTATTATTATTATTATATATTTAATCTATTAATAACTAGCATTACATTATTTGTGTAATTTCAAACAATCAAAACTGAATGGGCTTGTCAGTTTATGCTCAAGCACAATAAAAATATTACTCTTAAAATGTATAGTTATGAATCGGAATTGAAGTTTCATGTTCAAAATGCTGCATTCGTATTTGCTGAATGATGGTGCAAATTTGTAACGCACAATATTAGAGCAGGATGATGTTTGTATCTTTCTTGTTGCTGATAATGATTCAAACAACTTTATATTTTATGTGGAGATATTCAAAAACAAAGAAAATTGAAAAGAAAAAGTATGGCAATGCTCGGGCCATTATTGGAGTAAGTCCTACAAATTTTGTATCTACCAATCCAAAAAACAAAGGCTGATCATATTTTGTGCATGTTCTTTTTTTTTTTTGAAATTTTTGGAACTTAAAATTTAGAAGAATATATTTATTAGACAAACTTCCTAACTTTATGTTGTATATTATAATTTTGCGCACGGTTAGTAGTGAAAATAATTACACTTCAAAAAATGTAATGTTAATCCTATAAGCTTTCGTCGATGGATGGTTCTGGCTCTCTCCCAAGAACTGAAAGGTCATTTCGAGATCTTCGAACATATTCGAGGGTTCAGTTGATGTGGAATAGCCATGCGGAGACCCTTCGTGCATGAGCAGGCACGTGAAACTGCTTGTTTTTTGGGGGGGGTAGAGCAATCAAAAAAGAAATGGTCTGTCATGACATTCTTGAAAAACAATCGAATCGGAGGAGAATTGGGCTACCTTTTTTATCTTAAGAGAATCTTGATAATGTTATATATTTCAGGAGCTAAATACTAATTTAATAAGTGAAGTAGTCTTGTCATTCTTGCTTGCTGGCGGGCTAGAAGATTCGGTGACTTGGTTCGTTCCCTTTGGACAGACCGAGATCCTATTCCCAGGGCTCAAAAAGGACAGACGCTTACCAACCTACTATTCTTTATTTGAGCTCGAAGGAAAAAAAGGGAGCAACTTAACCCGTCTTTACCAGATCAGGTCACCCATACAATAGAGATCATTGGAATAAAACTATTCTTTTTGCCTCAATCTTTAGACTCATCATTCAGTCAACTTAAAGAACCGCAGATTTTGACCGGATTGTACACCTTCGTGTCTGGTCCACCACCTGGGTGCCATTTTTCACAGAAATTTCAAACTTGGTGTGTGGATAGGAAGAGAAGAAAAATACTAGAAACAAGACGAAAGGGGAGTCGGCACGACGTAAAGTGAAGATTGGGGGAGTAGAAATCCACACTTTTCCAAACCTAGAAGACGAATCATTTTATGTACTAATAGTGGTAAAATTGAGCTGTTATTAAAACATTATAAAGTTGATGAAGGACTCCCCTCCAGAAATAAGGGCCTTGTACAAATCATTTTTCAAAGAAACAAAAAAGTAATTTTTGCCCTTCCACACGGGACTCCCGGATCACTACGGCTGACTTTCGCTAAAGCTTGACAAAAAAACCTAGGGGGTATTGCCACTGCTCTTCAAGGTGGGGTGAGGTGGACAATTCCTTACTCCAGCTTTAGAAGAGCATGATTTGAAGTTAGACCATTCGACTAGGAGAGAGTTTTGCATTTGACAGCAGGTATCTTTAAAAGACTTTGCTTCCTTAGAGTAGGGAAAAGTTTTTCTTTTTCTAAAAAGTCAAAGTATTCTGTTTTACCAATAAGATACAGAGACTTACTTCCCATTTGGAACTGTTGGTATCGGCTTTTGAATATGCTTTTGCTTCCTCTTGGATGAGACTAAGCAGCTACCGATCATTCCGACGCGCCCTTGGCCTATCTTGTTAATAGAAGTGTTCCTGCAATAAATTCTATCAGCGGGCCCTTTCTTTTGCAATTACTTATAAAAGTCTCTCATGGACCAATTATTATTACAGCATTCTGTACCATCATATTTTGTCAAAGGAATTTGGACGATGCATACCCTTTACTCATTAACTATGTCATGTCACTTCCTTTAACTAAGCATTCTTGTGGTTCCGGATGATCCAGCTACAGGATAACCAAGACCCATAAAAATAAAAAACAATTCCTGAAGTACTAAAAAGAATTGGAATTAGTTTGGTAATGGTATGGATGTAGAAAAGGCTTCTAATTTGGATAATCGGAGATTTATTTAAAAGGAAGCCCGGCCGCCCCTCTCTCCACCCCTGCTTCAGACAAGGCCAAAAATAAATTGAAAAGTATATTATCAAGTCATTGACCTCCCGGATCGACTATAAGTCTTTTCTTTGTTGGATACACTTTGGATCGAAAAAGTTTGATAAATTCCAACAAATTTTCTATTGACGTAATATTCATTCGTACTGGCCAGGTGACTACGGAGTAAGCTCCCTTCTCCTATAGCGCTAGCCAGACATTGAAAACTTTCTCGACAAGCTTGATCCCTGACGAGCTTGAAGTCATATACGTTGCGTTGGCCAATTGCTTAACAAACGCAATTGCTGTAGAACCTAGGATTTTAGTAGTACACGGGTTTTTGGGAATTAAAAAAATGCCACTTGTTTCTCGAGATAGCTAGTTTAGTAGTTATTCTTGCATTTCTAGTCACAACTTGTCTTGTTGAACTAGAATTTTGAACTAGGTCTGGCCGCTAAGCAAAGACAAAGGAACTGCCTTACTAATTTAGCCAAATTAGCAGCAGAAAGAACTCGAAGAAGGAAGAAGCAGATTTTCCTACAGGTTTTGCATCGGTTCATTCCGTACTGCTCACTAGAGTAGAAATAGGGGGTTCAAAATTCCCAATCTCACTGGGGGCAAAAAATGAATCAACATCTCGATGTGATACAACACTTTCTTTACCATCCTTATGCTAGAAATAAAAGGTTCCACACGAGCTTACGTTTTGTGAGAAAAGAAATGAAAATGTGCCTCAGTTGTATGTAAACCCCCCTTCACCCGCACCCCCTAAAGTAGTAAAGAGAAGGCCATTTTGTAATAAATTTTGGGGGATTTTTATGAGGCGGTGGAATACCCAATCGTTGGTAGTCTTATTTTGTGGTTCACCGTACTTATAATTTCATTAATTATATGAGGGTTGATTGATAGTAACAACTGTGAGTGCTCCCCATGGCATGGCCTCACTAATTTGTTTTCGATAGCTTAATATGTGGGAGGGAATTTCTGTTGGATTAGATCTTTTGGACCTAGTGAAAATGACTTATTTTTTAAGCTTTTTATTACCCGCTGGAGTCCTACTGCCATTAGTGCCCTTTTTAACGGCTAAATCTCAATTTGTGGAAAGCCTTCGATAGCTTGGCTTGTTCTGTTTCACCGCAAGGTGGGCTGGCTAAATGTTCTCATAAAAAAGAGATGTTAATTAATCAAAGGTCCAATGGATCACATCATTTCTCATCGACCAAATACAAAAAAAGAATCATATTGAAAATGCCATCGCAGGTTTCTTTATTTTTCCGCCTATCATGGACTCGATCTTGGTACTAGCCCATCAAGCTTGTCAAGAAAGTTTTCATTATCTGGCTCTAGAAACAAGGGCCTTGTACAAATCACTTTTCAAAGAAACTAAAAAGTGATGGTGCACATCCCTGGGAAAATTGAGGTTAATTGCTCCGGCCCAGAATACGATTAACTCAATGCCACACCAGTAGAAAGAGTTAAGCTACTATTGGGGAACTCACTTTTTTATTCGTAACGAGGGAGAGAGAGAATGGAGTTCTTCATGAAGTTCAAATTTTTGTTTTTCGCCGCTTTAGGTTGTAGCACTCACTCTAACAGCGTACCTTTTGCATGATGGGTTAGAGAGGATATGTAAGTGTCAGATGAACTAAATCCTTATTGAATTTTCTTTTTCTACATCGGCTCTCTTGTTTTGTTTAAAATGAAGAGCCAACCTACACATACCTAGGTGGCACAACATCCCTTCGAGTTGCAGCCTACTTCGAATAAATAAACAATCAACTTTCATGCAAGAATAGCTGGGAGGAAAGAAAGGGTGGCGCCGCATCTGGACAGGCGGGTGGAATGGTTGAGCGAAAGGTGTAAGCCAGTTATCGAGAGTATAAAAAGGATCGAGCTACCTACTCATTATTTGGAGGTGAATCATAGAACACCAAAAGTTATGGTATTTTATGCCTGGACGGGAACACCTACTACTTCTAGAACCGGTCAGTGAAAAGCATGAAAGCAGCGGCCTTATTAGATATTTGGTTGTGGATCTTCCAAATCATTCTCGCAGAAGATCCAAACCCATTTTTTTCGATTACAAAAATACTAGTTTGAAAGGCTCATTGGAATTGATCCGCTATGGTAGAGGAGCAGTGGTAGGGCTCCTCAAGGCTGATTGATCATTTTCCTCCATGGCATACCCAGAATATGGGGGCCAAAAAAATTGCAGAGGAAACTTGAAAGGTCCAAAAACCACTCGGAATCTAAAAACCTAAGGATTTGACCTGATATGGATGAACTCTATAAATATTAGTATATAAAGAGAAAGGCTACTTTTAGGTATAAAAGATAATCTTAACTAAAAATTTGTGAGGAATTAAAGGAATCATAGGCGTGGAAGAATTCCATTTTTTAATTTGTTTTTGAAGTAGGACTTTTGTTTTTCTCTGTAGGAATAATAAGAATCAAGGTCCAGGTTGGTTGGTGAGCCTAGTGAAAATTTGAACAGCTTTTTGGAGCTTTTAAGGCGAGTCTTTGGTCTGCCTCTCATTCGCATGTAAATGATTTGTGTAATACTCACTTGTAGATGATTGGTGTCAGAATTTGTTTTCAATTGAGTCCCAGACCAGCCCGACCCACCTTTCTCCATCAATGGAAGTCTCTTTCGCTTCACAATTTTATCTTATAGATTCCTCTTCAATTCTTACCCTCCATCCTTTGATCCAATTGGTATTTTCTTCACCAAAAGCAGCCAGTTCCCGCCTCGGGGAGAATACTTTTGCTTTGTTAGTGTACCCATGCAAGAGCGCTTACAGAGCTCATGAGGGCAATTGTGGGGTCGCTGAATGAAGTCCTCCGCCCAACGAAGTTCTTTTGAAGCTTTTTCCTGGTTGAGGAGCATACATTCGCCTCGCCTACTTGGATTCTTGAAAGTATCTTTTTTCTCTTTCCTCGGGAAGAGAGTCGACAAGAAAGCTTACGAATGACCTCCCTCTTGCGGTTAAAAGGTGGTTAACCATCTCGAATAAGCCATTCTTGCTTTATTTGCAGGATTTCACTATTGGAATCCATTGGAAACGCCTGTGGGAGCTCGACTTCCCCAGCGATGATGTTATGCAGCGTTCAGAACCAGTCTTATTTCCAAGATCTAGTTCAAGTTTTTTCTTATGTCTTCGACTCATATTCCCAAAAAGTGGATCGACTCTAATAGCTCCGAATAAATTAAATACGTAGATCTTGAGCTTCACTCCGTAATCAGAACAAGTAAAAATCCCTTTCCTAGCCCAAAGGTTCTAGGGTTCGAGCGTCCAGACCTACTACACCCGACCCGCATCCCCGGCCGGTGACAAAGAAGAGGAGAGGGTTGACTGCGGGGAGAATAAAGGCTTTTTGGCTCAATCATAGCCTTCTCGTCAATATCTTAGCTTCTTTGATCTTTTGGTGGGAAATGTTCTTCATTTTAGAAAATGACAGCATTCTGCGAATCAAGATCGAAAAAGGAAGTTTTTCAACCATTGACCCTAACCCATGGTCTAATCTTACAACCCCGAGACACAAAACAAATTCCCTAGGGCTATTATAACTCGTCGGGAGGCTGCATGTACTATAGATCCTCTGACTCCCAATCCGGTTGGGGCGTATTACAGTTTTTCACCGAGGGGGTGGATCAAAGCGGTTGAGTGAAGAATTGATCTAAAAAAAATATTTTTTGTTCTAAAACCTATGAAACAAATAATCTGGACATGTGCCGAAATTACACCACTGAATCCCCAATCCTTTGCTTGCTGTGTAGTGGCAGAGGACGCTCATCCCAGGTAGGCAGTAGGGGCTAAGCCCATCCCTTGGAAAAAACAAGGTAGCACCGAAGAAAGGAAAGAGCAAGGTTATTAAAAAGAAGTAGAAAAATCCTCTTTTGGAACTCACACATCAGATTCTGGTATAATAAGGTAACCCAGTAGCATATGAGAGCCGAAAGCTCGGAAGACAGACAACTGAGCCTCGTTCTTATTCTATCGAAACATCAATTTGCAATGGGAGAAGCTTTGAATTTGTTATTTTTTCCTCAATGTTGGCCCAGTCGAGGCCAGAGAGCCTCCGGGACAAGGAGTCGGCGATCAACCATGGAATTTCGCTTTAAAGGCCCTTTACGTCGATTCTTTCTTGTAGAGGAATGCAGGTGCTAAAGCCAAGCACGTAGCATCATTTTGTTACGAGACTGCCAAGTTCCTTCTTTCTCTACCATCGGTTGCAGGGTGCCGAAAAAGGAATGAAAGTAGGCACAATATAAGGAACTGGATAAGGCAACAAAAAAGGGCAAAAGTTTTGTGAAAAATGGCACCCAGGTGGTGGACCGAAGTAGAGCATCGGCCCCCAATTTTTATGAAATACAATATGCTAATTGAATGATAAGAAACAAATTTCCACCAAGAACTCCTATTGCTAAAAAAGCTAATTCAATTGCAATTCTTACTGATCCTATATAATTTGTTTTTAGTTGCAAGCCCAAAACGGGATGCAAAAAAACTGAAAGTCCTTCTTTTTGTCGAATTGAATTATTTTAATTTAAGTTTTACCAACCGAGCGAGCCGGATTTTCCTTCATAAAAAGCAATCAAAGATAAGATAGAAGAAGAAGAATCTCAAAATCAATTGTACACCACTTCTTCAAACTTGTCAGCAAGTGTCGATCACTCCGATCTTACCTGGTGATACGAACCCAGAAAGCCTATTATTTGGATGGTCAATAAGCAAGTGGTTCGTGATATTCATTCCATTAATTTGTGATGAATCATATAGTTGGAGGCCTTGAATAAAGTCGAAATCACAGTTCCTAAATGTTCCATGGAGGTTTGTTGCTTCACGACATTTAAGGTGTTGCCACCATGGAAATTACATTGTTGAGGACTTATGCCACAGTTCGGTATTATTGACATATCTCTCTCATATGATCTTCGATAATGCTGATTCAAGAGGCTGTAGAAACATAAGAGAAAGATCTACAACTTTTATGTTTTACACTTTCGCAGATTCGAAGAGCATCATGGTGAAATTGGCACGTGAAGATGACGCTGCTTGCTGGACTGGCGGGAATTCCGTTTTTTTAGTTTTGTTTCCATTTGTTAAGTCTTAGGATTTATTTTTGAGTTGTAATAATTAAGTCCATTAAACATTTACTTATGGGCTTAAGTCTTTGTGTTTTTAATTATGGGCTAAGTAATTACTTGATCCAATTATCTTGCATGATAATGGCAAGTAAAGCAAATCCTTTTTGGACAAGGATTTGGTAGTTAGTTGTAGTTTTCTTTTCCAATTTGGAAAGTTGATTAGTTTAGGAAACAAGAAGCCAAAACACGTTTTGCTTCTTCATTAAAAACTGTCTAACCTAATCCTTTTACAACTTGGATTAGTTAGTTAGCTAGTTTGTTAAGAAGTCAAGTTGTACTTTGCAACTACTAGGGTTTATTTCCTTTTCCTTCTTGGCATGGCCGAAACTCATCCCCTATAAAAAGGAGATGCATGTAACGTTTTTACACAATAAGTTGGTGAATAAAATTGAGTTTTTAGCTTTGCTAAAATTCGTGAATTAACTCCTTGAGTTGTTCAAAGCCTTGAAGAGTTATTTAACTGTTCATTGTAGTTAATCCCCTTTAGCGTGACCTATAGGAGATTACACCAATTGTTCTTTATTTAAAGAGCAGGCCTAATTAACTTGTTTAACTGATTGAATTTTCATAGGTTAAATTAAGTTCATTAGTAATAAAACGTGAAGTTTTGATTTACTCAATTCCTAGCGTTTTTCCTTTGATTTCGTTCCATCCAATTTTGTGTTGTCTTGTTCGTGAATTTTGGTGCAGCAACGGTCCAAAGGTTGTGGAATTCGTGTGGTTGAGGACTTCAATCCAAGACCATTCGCATCAATTGGTATCAGAGATCAAGGTTGTTCATAAAAAATTCAGGTTTTACTCGTAGGTAAATTTTCGTTTTTTCGGTCAGGGCAATATTGTTTTGCTCATATCTTATTCGTTTGGAGTCGAAATCGAGTTCCGTTTTTTGCGTTGTGATCCTTGTTTCTTCTAGTTACTGGGACAAAGTTTTTATGTTCAAAAAGTGTCATCCAAAGATCGAAAAAAAATTAGTCTTATTTTAGTCTTTATTTTGTCCCGGGCAAATATCAGATTGACTATAACTTTTTCGTTTTAACTCGGAATTTGATTCTGCTTTTTGCAGTGTGTTCCTTGTTTTAAATACTATTCGGGATGAAATTTATTTGGTCCATTCCAGCCCAGAAAATATTCGTGAAAAAAACAAAGATTCTTTGAGTTTTCTTTGCAATTTTTTTTTGTGTCGTCAAGTTTCAATCTTTTGATTGTTCTTGATTCTTTGTGTCTTCTTAAATCATATTCTTGAGTCTAGTCAAATTTTTTTCCAACAAACATATACCTCTATTCATCAATTATGGCTTTTCAAAGTAAAAGGTATCAAAGGGAACTACGATCTATTGCGAAAGATCTAGAGGAGATTATGGTGATGTTTCAAGAAAAAATTCGAATTGAAGAACAGCAGAAAAAAGCCATTGAGGAAAGCACATTGGTAAAATCAACTTCTATACCTACTCCCAAAGTTCGTGTTGTTAAATGCTTGAGGTGTTTAGGAGTTGGGCATAGTGCAATCCAATGCCCTCATTGGTATGATGAGCCGAAGGATGAACTTCTAGTGGATCTTCAACCATTAACCATGGAGAATGTGTGTGATGAGGTAAAGAATTCATCTTTTCCTTTAAATTGTCTTGGAGATATAGCACCTTTGGAGGTTGATATGGTTCAAATTGATAATGTCATGGCGGATCCAATTCCAGAAGATGTGATAATTCCAATTATTCCAATTGAAGAAACTTCTCAAACATATTTGTTTTCTTTTGATGTATTGAATATTGTAAATATGTGTGAGAATATAATACCCAATGATGAACATATAAAAAGTGAGGTTGTTGTTGTAAGTGGAAAAAGCCTAGAAGTGAATCTTGATGAAAAAGGCAAAGAAGAGATATCAAATCCCGTTGGAGATATTGTTGTATTTGGTTCTTCTTGTTGTCTAACAGATCATGTTTATGATTTACTTGGTGTCACAACAATCGTTCAAGATTCGAGGTCGAATCTTCTCCAAGAAAGGGAGTATGATACGAACCCAGAAAGCCTATTATTTGGATGGTCAATAAGCAAGTGGTTCGTGATATTCATTCCATTAATTTGTGATGAATCATATAGTTGGAGGCCTGGAATAAAGTCGAAATCACAGTTCCTAAATGTTCCATGGAGGTTTGTTGCTTCACGACATTTAAGGTGTTGCCACCATGGAAATTACATTGTTGAGGACTTATGCCACAGTTCGGTATTATTGACATATCTCTCTCATATGATCTTCGATAATGCTGATTCAAGAGGCTGTAGAAACATAAGAGAAAGATCTACAACTTTTATGTTTTACACTTTCGCAGATTCGAAGGCAGCATCATGGTGAAATTGGCACGTGAAGATGACGCTGCTTGCTGGACTGGCGGGAATTCCGTTTTTTTAGTTTTGTTTCCATTTGTTAAGTCTTAGGATTTATTTTTGAGTTGTAATAATTAAGTCCATTAAACATTTACTTATGGGCTTAAGTCTTTGTGTTTTTAATTATGGGCTAAGTAATTACTTGATCCAATTATCTTGCATGATAATGGCAAGTAAAGCAAATCCTTTTTGGACAAGGATTTGGTAGTTAGTTGTAGTTTTCTTTTCCAATTTGGAAAGTTGATTAGTTTAGGAAACAAGAAGCCAAAACACGTTTTGCTTCTTCATTAAAAACTGTCTAACCTAATCCTTTTACAACTTGGATTAGTTAGTTAGCTAGTTTGTTAAGAAGTCAAGTTGTACTTTGCAACTACTAGGGTTTATTTCCTTTTCCTTCTTGGCATGGCCGAAACTCATCCCCTATAAAAAGGAGATGCATGTAATGTTTTTACACAATAAGTTGGTGAATAAAATTGAGTTTTTAGCTTTGCTAAAATTCGTGAATTAACTCCTTGAGTTGTTCAAAGCCTTGAAGAGTTATTTAACTGTTCATTGTAGTTAATCCCCTTTAGCGTGACCTATAGGAGATTACACCAATTGTTCTTTATTTAAAGAGCAGGCCTAATTAACTTGTTTAACTGATTGAATTTTCATAGGTTAAATTAAGTTCATTAGTAATAAAACGTGAAGTTTTGATTTACTCAATTCCTAGCGTTTTTCCTTTGATTTCGTTCCATCCAATTTTGTGTTGTCTTGTTCGTGAATTTTGGTGCAGCAACGGTCCAAAGGTTGTGGAATTCGTGTGGTTGAGGACTTCAATCCAAGACCATTCGCATCACCTGGGATCGCAAATCCCAAGTTTGTCCATTTATTTTAGTAGGCGCCAATGTTCTTCATCTTGCCAGGCCAGCATATTTTCTCAGAGAACCGGTAACAGAAAAAAGTAGCAATTCAATTTTAAATGGTTTGAGCTTGGAAGCAACCTACTATCTATCGATAGAAGGTTGCTCATCCAGTCCAACAGATCTATTGTTTATGCGGCAGTGCAATGCAGCTCAAAAATGTGAGAGTAATCGGCGTACTCCGATCAGTGGGGGTTCTTTGGCTCAAAGAGATCTATCTATGATTCGATTTAGACTATCCTCACGCCCAAAACAAGCAGCTTCACGTGCCCGCTCTTCTCTTAGCATGAACATGAATTATATTCTATTCGTCTTCTTCTTTTGTTTGTGCTTCTCCCCGAGAGTCACTAGCTTCCCCTTAGCAGATTGCTTACTACTAGGTTGGATCAGATGTCAACCCGTAGAGGCACCATTTGTAAAAAAATTCATAACCTTTTGAGCTCAAATAATATCTATTCGAACTCCCTTGTCCCATTTCGACACGGGACTAGCTGTGTTCATCTAGCTCGGCTAACTGGAGTTACAAGACTCTATTGCCTAACATAAACAAGAGTTCTATTGTACTACCTAGAAGCTGATATTTTACGTTTCAATTTCAGCTCAACTTCTTATTGTTAACTTTTATATATTTAATCATTTTAAATTACTCATTTGATATTTATTCTTTTTAAACTGTTTCATTTTATATATTTTTTAATTTTTTGGAAGCAATATTTGTATACATTATTTGAATTATTCAACTTATTGTATTAGATTTTTAATATATTATCTAATCAATTGAATTTATAAGCCATTTGGCAAGGGGTAATCATTATTATTCAATCGTTATCATTCAATCATTACTATAAATGTTGTTTAGTCAAGTACTATCACTATCATTAAATCACTTTGGTAGACCCCAAATCAGCCATTTATTATCACCCACTAATTTGTCTAATACCAACTTTCATTACTCCTTAATCAATCACTTATTTATCAATACACATATTTTCTCATATTATACATTTACAAATATTTCACACACACTACACATATTTTTACATATTACACATTTACGCATATTTTACACACACTCCATATATTTCACACACTACACATATTTTACACATACTACACATTAAATATATTTTACACATATATTACACATATTTTACACACACTACACATATTTTTATATATTACACATATTATACACACACTACACAATTTTTCACATACTACATATATTTTACACACACTACAAGCATTTCTACACACCATATATTTACACATAGTATATATTTTCACACACTACACATATTATACATACTATACACATATTTATACACTATACATATTTCATACATTAGACACATTTTTACCATTTAACAGGCTACACATATTTTATACATACTACAACTATTTTCATGCACTATAACTACACATTTTACATATACTACACATATTTCACACCACATGCATTTCACATACTGCAAACATTTTACAGTAAAATTTGTATAGTACTTGAAAATGTATATAATATGTGAAAATGTGTAATATGTGTGTAAAATGTGTGTAGTATGTGAAAAATTTATATAGTATATGAAAATGTGTATATCGTATAAAAATACGTAGTAAAAAAAGTGTATATTTTGTGTAAGATATGGATAGTATGTCAAAATGCGTGTATTGTGTGTAAATTTATGTAGTATGTGTAAAATGTGTAGTGTATGAAAATATGTATAGTGTGCGTAAAATATGTATAACATTAATGTGTGTTAAAAAATATAAGTAATGTGTGTAAAATAAGTACGTGATATATGTAAAGTATGTGAAGTGTGTGAAAATATTTGGAATGTGTAAAATATATAGAGTATGTGAAAATATGTGTATTGTGTGTAAAATGTACATAGTGTGTATAAATGTGTGTATCACGTGTAAAATATGTGTAGTATATGTAAAATATATATAATGTGTGTAAAATATAAGTAGTATGTGAAAAATATATATAGTATGTATAAATGTGTGTAGTGTGTGAAAATATTTATAGCATGTATAAAATACGTGTAGCATGTGAAAAAATTATTACCTTTCGCATATTAAATATATTGATTTTTTATTTTAAATATTTCGAAAATAAAAATTTGAAATCCATTACCAAACAAAAGTAAACCAAATAGTTGTGATAGAAATGAAACCCATTCTATTCTTCAACCAAACATTATAGAGTAAATGTTATAAATTCGTAGTGAATGTAGGGTTAATTATTTCTATTAACATTCTGATTGAAGAATGGGAACCAAACGGCTCCTTAATATATTATATAAACTATATCACCACAAACATAACAAATTAAAATATAGGGAAAATTGCAAAAAACATACCTCACATTTCTCTGAAAAAAAATTTCCAACTTGACATTTCAAATGATGTAAATTCTTCCCTTACATTTGCTTGGAAATCTTTTTTCATCCCTCACATTTCAAATTATGCAAATTCGTCCCTCATATTAAAATAACATATCAAATTAGTCCTTCGATCGATTCACATGTCTTTTTTTAACAGAAATGATGGAATAACCAATTTGGTATAATATTTTAATGTAAAGGGCTAATTTGCATCATTTGAAATGTAAGGGACGAAAAAAAATTTCAACTAAATATAAGGGATGTTTTTCTGCAATTTTCCCTAAAATATATTAGAACTTTAATATAATTGTACCCACATAATTATATTTGTTATTTTTACTAATTTCACAATAACAATGTTTACTATATTATGCATTATCGTTGCCATTACTTTAATGATAAGTTAAACTAGTTGAGTAGAACCGTTCCCTGCACGGTTGGCTATTTGACTTTTATATTTATATCCAAACATACATATGTAAACATACACAACATATATAAATATTTATAAGTCAATCTTGCCATATATATGTAATATTTTTTAGAGTTTTTTTATTCTTGAAATTGAAAATACACACATATATATTATTAAGAGAACCCTCAATTATATGGCTCTGATGACCTCTCAATGTATCCTTCTAAACAGATTTTGTGCTACATCATTTTATTATTATTTAATTTAACTTGTCTGTTTCGTATCTCTGTCTACTTTACTCTTCCTGCTGCATCTTTCTCAACAATATTCAAAGCGAAAACTAGTGGTATGGATCTACTGGAAAATGGGTTTTCGGTTCTATGTCATCAGAATTGTGTCTTATGGGAGGACCAAAAATCTGTTGATGACATACTGAAAAAGTAAAATATTTTTGTTTGCTAATCTCTTTTACCCATATAAGAAAGGCATTTTTCTCCAAAATCGAGTCTTCGGTATGAATTCTTGTTAGTTTTCTCTCATTGCTGATAAATCCAAAAAAAAGAATAGAAATGCAAATGTGAATAGAGGGATCCAAAAGCAACAAAACCGATTAAAAGTTTGATCAACACCAAACAAAACACAAAACCCGTATTTCAGAAATATTTAAAAAAAACGCATTGACAATACCTGGAAAGTTAAAGTTAAAGAGAGTGGAGAAGATAGCTGTTCAAATTCAAATATAGTCACAATCTTGTCAAATTAAAGCCTACAAAATCCCAAAATTTATGTTGTTGATGATAAAGTTTGATTATGAAATTTTTGCAAGACATGACTACAAAGAATACATTTATACATCCTTAACCAAAACAGACATTTTTAGTTTTTTTTAACATATCTAAACTATTTTCTTTTCATAAACCATAACTTCCTAGGCAACTAATGCTAAAAACTCCAATGACAGCATAAATTTTGCTGACGCAAAATTTTTGAGACAGAATTTAGCAGATCACAAACAACATAGAATCTTAGTTAAACATCCCACCTCCACCCATACCCTTAATATATCAACTTAAAGATTCAACTTGCATCACTTACGAATTCATATAACAACATTAAAAACATATAAAAGCTTCCAATAGCATGGCATAGATAGCAAGACACGATGCGTTGTTCAGCACCCTATATCCCACCTTGTATTGTTGGTGTGGTTCTTTTTCTCCCTATAAGCAATACAACATTTGCTCTTTGTAGAGTTACCACACATCATAGGAAAAAAAATAGATCCTTTATAGCATCACTTAAACACATTTACGAACCTCAGCTTTGATCTCCACAATATACAACTTTGCTATCAACAAGAACTTTGCCTGGTTAAGAGGAGAAATTTAAGGAAGATTACATTATTTTAGCCCACAAGAAGTTAAAATGAAGCAATCGCAACACCAATTTTTCACTACATGCACAAGCAATAGATTGAATAAAAGAATTATCCAGAGACACCTATACACAGGAATCAAGATAATTCAACTCTCCAATGTTAATTCACTATTTGAGGTAAAGCATGAAAAAGACACTTGTGTGAATTTGTTTAAATCTCCAAAAAAATAATCAAAACCATCAAATCTCAATAACTCTAGGACCAATATGTTTCATACTAATTTGAATTTGGACTACTACCAATAGTTACCATATGGTATATGGAATATGTGTGCAAATTGTATTATAGCAACAACTGGTTTCTCTTCAATAAACATAAATTATTTCAAGCATCAGAATAGGTATGAAAAGAATATACAACCATGGTCAGTTATCAGAACAAGAAGCAAGTAAGCAGATTAAAATTTTTATACAAGAATGGATTAATCTACGAACAATGTCAACAAAAGGCTCCAAAATTTCAGGCCTTTTTGACTTAAAAATATATTAGAAAAAGTTCATTAAGTTGTTTACTCAAGCTGTGTAAGTTAAATAGAGAGAGGTGACATTTTCATATGACTGCCCAACAACCTAAAATGATATTTAACACTAACAATTGGTTATTATTAATCAACTAAAAAATTAATTATAAGATACAAGACCTCTCAAAGTATCCTCTAAGTACGAAAACCAATAAATAATTCCTTTTTATGTAAAATATCTAACCAACAAAAGTCTAAATTTCAAAATTGAGAGATATGATTTTGGTGATTTTATTATTCAGATTGCAAGGATAGACAAAGTCTGGAAAATAAAAGCAACAATATTATTACCAACTACTTTAAATTTAGATAATCTTGCTTCAATATTCAATTGTTAGCAACATAATCAAAAAACAAGGAACAGCAGCCCCTGAGTATATTTAGAAGTTGCACCAGCTTCTCGCACTTCAAGAAAAAGTGAGGCAGCGAGATGCCACAGAATCAAGAGGAATGCTTATACAAATGAATGAAAAAACATGACTCTACTTACCTCAAAATCAACTGAATGCACTTCTAGAATAAGAATACAAAGATCACAGAGGACAACAAAGTTTTGAGTATGGCAGAAGGAAATAATCTTGAATTATGCCTGCTCATTTAGGTTATTATATTAGGTTATGTTTTGATGTTTAATTAAGTAATATGCTAAGAATATATTTGAGAGAAAGAGGAGGAATTCGATGGAATAAAAAATCCTAAAGGGAAAAAAAGGAGACATGAAAAAAGATTAAGAGAAACTCATATAATATTAACTCCATCTTGATGCAACTACTGAATAAAAGAACTATCAAGGGGGAAAAAACCTGCAAATGATGGACCCTTTCTGACAAACTACAAATTTCAACAGCAGCTTTCTTTTCAGAATTCAGCAGAATTTCTTTATCTTGCTTGATAAGAGAAACCTGTAAGGTGATACAAAAGTTTAAATTCATGATTAGGACAAAATAGCAATACAAAATATCAACCATAAAATTGATTTCCCAATTATATTTTAGCCATTTGACATCTGATTCTGTAGCCATCCTGAAATAACACATATGGATGCACGACAAGGATATGTTGAAAGCCAAGAGCCTTTGGCTCATTCAGAGTCCAATTACATTAACTAAAAATCAACTTCATCAATTAATCTAGATAGACAACATCAGAGAGTGAGAGCACAAATAGAAGAGATTTGCAAAATGGTTAAGGCTCGTCATTGAAGTGTATTCAAATTTGAATGGAGTGACTGAAATGTTGATCAAGGAGGTGAGTCTAAATTGTTCAGGTAGAAAAAGAAGAGGATTAGGACATCAAGACAGGGGATAGGAGAAGAAAAAAAGAGAAAAAATAAGGTTGCTTGAGTCTATAATGATTATGACAATTATAATCAGTAATTGCAACATGAATGGGTTCAAGGAACCAACACCAGAAAAAAAAATCTAAAAAACTTTTCAGAACAGTAAGCACAGCTTTATTCAAATAATACAGATGATTTAAATTCCCACAAGAAGAGGAACAAAAGAGAAATTATGGAATAAGACAAAGATCATAATCATTTTTACGCCCCCATTAACCTTAAACCTAAAGTCAACTACTTCAGTAAAAACTCCTGGTTCCTCTAAATTTTCTAGTAAAATTAGATAAACATAACAAAAAATAATCCACCAACCAATAAAAAATCGAAAAACACTCTAAAACTGTCGTTTTTTTTTACAAACAAAACTCAATTTTAACTCAGAACATAGCGCTCCTTAATCATCCTTAAAAGAGTTATATATATATATATATCAATCACTTAAAATACATGAACATGAACAGATAAAGAACTTTCATAATCATGTCAAAGGCTCTAATTATAAAGTAATATTCAGTTAGACTTCCATGCATTTAGTTCCAATCTTACCCGACTGAGAACCGTGTGAACAATCCCCTAATCTGTCTCCCTCTCTCCTGAAGGTTGCCGTTAGTTTTGGAATTGGATCAGAGGATGGAGCCATCAAAAGCATATAGGCTTCTATGAATCTCTCTGTGTTGCTGTTACAGGGATTGAAAGATTTAAGGAGGAGACACCAAAAGCATATATGCTTCTATTAATCTCTCCATGTTTGTGTCAAAGGGATTGAAAGATGAAATTTTTTGGAGGGAGCAGCTTGCAGATAGTGAGGAAAAACAGAGAAGAAATCCTACTATTTAATAATCTTTAAGATATGGATTGAGTGAGGAAGAGGAAGAGGAGTGGAAGAGTAGACGAAAATAAGAGAGTAATCAGTGGAAAAAATAAGTGTTTCAGAAATTAAAGCAATTAAATGTTGATAAGATTGAGTGAGGAAGAGGAGTGGAAGGGGAAGTGGAAACGAAAAGAAGATAGTAACTATGTAAAATTTAAGGGTGAAAAACAGAAAATATCAAAGAGTTCTACGTCATTTATTATTTTTTATTCAATGTTATTTGGACGGCGAAAAACTTATCTACCTTCCCAAATTACTATAATATATAGATGAGTTTTGATAGAGTACGCCACTATCATTACTTTAATAAGTTGAATGAGTTTTAAATTTTGACAGAATTAATTCATTAATTAGTTGAGTGAGTTTTAACATTGACAGAATTAGTTCCTTTGCAAATTGATGAAAATTACTTTTTTTACTCCCAAGCATGAATTGCTCAAATTTCAAACTTGTACTAAGTATGAAAATAAATAAAGTTTTATGTGCTTATTATGAAATATACAAAGGTTTGTTAACTTGCATGCAAAAAGTTAGTTGCACAAGTATCTAACTACTTACTAAACTTGCCATAAACCATAAATGTAAAACTTTCTCTTTGTTTTTTCCTGCTTTTATTGTGAGAAATACATATTGGTCATAATGGAAATTCACGTTTTACACGGAACATATATTTATATGGCACATACATTTTTCACACACGTACTATAAACATATTTGTATTTACTACACAAATTTTCATATACTATAAATTTTTACACATACTATACACTTTTTTACATACCATACATATTTATGCGTACTTCACCCATTATACATATTTATACATATTATACACATTTCATAAACTATTCATATTTACAAATAATTTACACATTTTCACACACTATTCATATATACAAATACTTTACACATTTTCATACGCTACATATTTTTATACAGATTTACACGTATCACATACATTTTTGCACACTATCATTATTTCAACATTTAATGTATAATTTTACTAATTCATTAATAAATTATACAGTGTAACTTATACTTCTTATGACAAACGTTAAACAATGATACAACATTTTTATACTTTTAGATTTTTTTCACTTAAACTTATTAAATCAAAATTATATTTGTTTTGCATATTATACTAAATAAACATTTATAATAGGTAATAAAAAATTTTCCCTACTCAAAACACATCGCACAAATAGTTTATTAATACATGTCATATGCTTGTGAAGTGCATATTCACGCTGCCAAAGTATCTGATGTAATTGTTCATAAATGAAAATTCTTAATTTTCACCATGGTTTTTTTTTATTATTATTCATAAGGCCCAAAATTTCATTCCTAATGGATGTGGTATCATAGTGTCATCTTTCTTATGTTCTAATACATGTAATACAACTTAGAGCAAAAGGCAAAAATGGTCACTTAACTATTATCAAATCCGGCTTTTGGTCACTCAACTATTAAGTTGGCCAAAAAGGTCATCCAACTCTATAAAAGTATGACTTTTGGTCATTTCGTCGGTCAACTCTGTTATCTTTATTAAAACCGTTAAATAAATGTGGTTTTAAGTCTTTTCAAATAAATTAGGGCAAGAAATTCTCTCTTCTTTCTCTTCTTCTTTCTCTATTTGTTTCTCTCTTAGTTTCTCTCTCACCATCACATTCTATTGTGGTCTACATTATTTCTTTTGAAGGAGTTCTATCTTTGTTATTTTGTGTTTTTTCTGAATTTGGGACCATCATTAATGGCTCTATCTTCATTTTAGGAACATAGGACCTTGGATTGGAGTAGGCAGTTGTATTCCTGTATGCTGTCTTCATGACATCTTTCAAGTGTTTCAAGGGAGTTGTTTTCTTAACTGCATCCTTACCTGCTATTGACATTTCCCTTCCATTTCTCCATAATAATTCTTGATGAAGGTTATCTTACTCGGCAGGCAGGGTGATAGAATTGAAGAACTTCACTAATTGGTTTACTTTTGTGTGATTTTAAGTTATAAGAAATTATCATTAATATATTATGTCATCAACCAATTTCTGTATCTGGTATTTGGTTCATGTTGATCCAGATTTGAAGTCTCATTCTGCTACCAATCATTACTGTTTCTCTGGTATTTGGTTCGTGTTGATCCAGATTTTAAGTTCTACCAGTAACAATTTTTGAGATGGCGTTGTTTTCTAATGAATCAAATCCATACTTTTTCCATTTCCATTGACTTCTAAGTAACTGGTTTTGGAAGGGCGTGGATTTGTCGCGCCTGGGCTACGCCAAATTCGTCAGCATCAAGACGAGGTTGAAGATGATAAAATGAGTAGTACATGACTTGTGTCATTTACACATATACCCTCTAAATTTACATGTAAAAGACATAAAACCCTATTTATTTAACTGTTTTAATAAAGATAATAGAGTTGACCGACTGAATGACTAAAAGTTATACGTTTATAGAGTTGAATAACCTTTTTAGCCAAGTTAATAGTTGAGTGACCAAAGTCCGGATTTGGTAATAGTTAAGTGACCATTTTGTCTTTTGTTCTACAACTTATATTAAATAGGCTAAGTAGATAGGCCCATAATGGATTCATCTTCATGTCCACATTTATAAACCCAATCTGTTAAAGCACAATATGTTACTTTTCAACAAAATTAATGTCATGTTTGAGCCCAATCGTGTCTCAAGGTAAATAAATAATGTGAATAATCAAGTTTAAATTTGATAAGTCCCTTGAATCATGGAAATTCCAACAGGAAATGTGGAACTGGTGCTGTATTTATTTTAAGTCAAATATGGGCATGTCCGAGCAAGTTGATGGCATATAATGTAAACCTGAATTGCAAATGAGAAACAAAATCTAAAAGCCTACCACATGGTCAAAATCATGTTAAACTTTATATCCCAAATCAATTCTAAACTATACGGTCGAAGAATGTTTCTAATACCAATTGTTAAACTACTATTACAGATAAATAGTTAAAATTAATTATAAATAATTCCAACTATAGTAGCTTAAGTACTTAATATGCTCCAGGATAGATTGATTGATGTGATTTTTAGGTATACCTGTAAAAGAAAACTATTTAGAGTATTCTTTAGCCAGAAAATTACCTTTAATTTTGATGGAATACCACAAGTAATAAATATAAACTATGTCATGACCCTTCTTAAAACAAATGAAAACTTTTGAATTCTTTTCATCAAGGATCTCAATAATTATATAATCAAATATTAACGAATATGCCTATCCATTATACGAGTTGAATACTTAATACTTTGTGGCCAAACTAATAAATCAATTATCTAATCAAATCTTTAATAAATAAATCAAGTATTTAATAATACAGATTTTAAAATGATATGAAAGAAACAAGTATTTAATGATATAAATTCTAAAAGTAATGATAAACATAGTGAAATTCCATACAGACTGAAGTGACACGTATAAAAATAAATATACTAAAATCCCATACAAACTGAAATAACACGTATAAAAAGACAAAATTAGATTTGTTGTACCACTTTCATATAGTATTTTGTAAAAAATTGACACATGACATTTTAGTTAGTTCTCTCATTTTTTAAAATTAAACTAATATCCTAACCAAACAATAAGTGAACCTGTGATTGTGCATATTTCAATTTGTTATAAAGTGTTACATGATTTTATCTGGAATGATTTTGTCTCAACAGAATTTCACTCTATAATTTGGTTTTGAGTATATTACTCAAATTCTAATAATGTAATCCGAAGTAATCCAAAGTAAGAAAAAGAGACCTTTTCTTTTATATCAATCATTATCTTCTCTTTCTTCCCTTAAATGACTCTCTTTCTATTAAAATCTTATCGCATCCTAATGGTAAATCAACATAACCATTGTCCGAGATAGTACAGAGTAATTACATTAGTGGAAATATATATTAAAACAAAAATATATTTACACACCTTAAAACTTCTATGGTTTAAATTACAGATTTCCAAAAGAAAAAAAACACCTTGTCAAGGATTGTATCATTTTGTAACTTACATAGACAACCAATCAGAAAGACGCTGCAAAAGTGATAAAACGAATCATACTTTGATTTTTATAATATTGGGTTGTCTTACATGAAGAATGTTGAACATTCTGTGCCTTGTACGTATTTTCAAATACAAAGAAACAAGAAAAGTTAAAATGTGGATGACGATGGGAACTCCTATTTCACATACATTTACATCTTTGCATACAAAAATATTGTTCTTCATAAGAGATTCTCGAATCTAGAAGCAATTGGACGGCCAGACGAGTTTACGATATTCCGAGAGTGCCCACAATGGAAAAATGTTCCTGTATTCTGCATAATGCAGCATACAATTCTTCATGTAGACCCCTGTAATTTCCTGTGATCAAGGGAAAAACATTTCAATTCCATGGATTAGGCAAAACAACAGAGAGTGAGAGAGTGCAATTGTGTGTTGTTGTTCATCACTTTCTTGCTGATTAGTTCTAAAAATAATTTTATACCTCTTGAGGAAAATCTCCATCATCCATCTGTGCATTCATTAACAATTTCGCTGCTTTGTGCAATGGTGTTGGATCTCTCTCAGCCTAATTCATAACACAGTCACACAAACTTTTAGTAGGCAATATTTATGTCTAATTGGCCTGACTGTGTTTGACTATGTAATTGCAAGACTTGTGATTCTAACCTGTCCTGTGGTCATCAGGCCTAGCATAGCCCACGATGTTTGCACTAGATTTGTTTTATTGCCTTCCAAAGGAGTATATTTCTGTCACATCAAAAGAATAGAAATAAGAATGCAACCGTAGTAAAAAAGACACAATGAACCAAAATTGAGTCTGTTTGTTGTGTTAAAAAAATAGACATTACTCATCCCTTAGAGTTCATTAATCTGTAGTGTTATCTAAAATGATAAATGTCACATTGACCGTGAGTGATACATCAAATGATATTAAACCGAGAAAAGACGAAGGAAATTTGTAGGTTATTTACCATGCTTGGGCAAGATTCAAGACTTTCTCCCCAGCCACCCTCCTCATTCTGTGTTGATAGATAAAATTGAGCAGCTTTACGAACTGCTTCACTGTTCTGGTAAGACTTTCCTGCAGCAACTAACCCGCCAAGCACAAACAAGGTTCCATAAAGGAAGCAAATTCCCCAGTAGCCATACCTGTTTTCAATAATTCAATTAGATTGAAATCCCGGAAGTCCAAATTAATACACATTTTAAGTGAAAAGGTTAAAAGAAAAGTTAGCCCACCAAGAACCATCAGGCCATTGTCTTCCTTCAAGAAATTGCACGGCTTTGGATACAGCAGTTTCAATTTCTTTCTCCCTGTGGCCTGGATGCAACCTTTTGAATAACACAAGAGCTTGAATGATGGACGCTGTGTTTTCAACATGCCTGAATCAAGAAAGGAAAACAGGGGTTGTTAGATTATGATGTTCATCTTACAAATTATAAGAGTGTAAAGACATAGGAAAATGATCTTACTCTTGCTCAACCACAATGTCCGCAAAAAGTTCCGAAGGGTTCAAAACTTGCAAATATGGCTGGGGAACTGGTGGCTCCCAGATAGCAAAACCACCACTTTCAGGGCTCTGTACAGACAGTAACAAAGGAATCACTTCATTGTAAAATTTATGAAAAAGCTCTTGTAAAATAGTCTCATATATATAAAACCCCATACGTAATTATACTTATATACTAATACGTTAATTTTTTTATATGTTATACCCTATTATTTGATACTTTATACGTTAATATTTAATATTTTATATGCTATTCTTTTATAGTTTATACTTTAAATTGAAATTCATAGTCAAGCCACATTTATGAGACCCTCATAGACAATGACCCAAAATTTAATTTATAAATCTAAGAAATCATACCTGTAAATAGAGAAGAACATTCACTGCGTCATACAATCGCTGAACATCAGCTTTTTCTCCAGCAATCTCTTGTGGCATTTGGGAGAACAGCAATAGGCACTGCAGTTCAATTTTAAGTTAATTTGGTTTCTAAAAACAGTACAGTAACTATTGAGTCAGTGATGTAGCACAAATTTGAGCGAAATTTACCTTCAATGATTCTGCTGTACAGTCCGAGACAACCCATCCTTGATCTTGATCAGAGAAAGTCCATGAACCTTTGGTGAAGTGACGATACATGCTTTTGAAATCTCCTTTGGGGTTTTCTTTAACTTGTGATTCTTTCAAGTAGAAGTGTGCTTTCTTAAGACAGTCACCGTATTCATCTGTCATGCCACTTGCAATAACTGCTTGAGTGGCCAAAGCACAATCCCATACTTGACTTCCAAAGCTCTATAAATCATGTAGAACAATTAGCAAAATAGTACTATTGTACTACAAGAGTGTAATGTTGTATTTGAAAAATATTCTCCATAATACCAACCTGCATTTTCATTCCATCTTCTGCAAGCCATAGGTAATCTGGAACTCTGGCAAGGTGACGTTTGAACTCATCGCAATTAGGATCGTGTGCCCACCAACACATCATTTGTAAACTCTGCATCAACAAAAAGAGTTCGATAAATTTATGTTGTCAACCGCATGTTTAGAAGACTAACGTCGCAATTGTTGGTTGTACAAACCTTTTCAACACATCCAATGGCAATGTATCTACTCTCTTCAGCACCATATCGCATGTATTTAATTGCTTTCTCCATAGCTCTCTCTCTGATCTTGTTAAATGGCCATCGTCTCATAATTGGCTCCGAACAATAATTCAATGTATCCCACAGAAGATCTTGTGTGAAGGAATGAGGATAGTACATGTCCTCCTAAATTGAAATTTGTACAGTTTCATTAGCATTTGCAGTTCAATTTTGCTGTTGTAACTAAATTGAGAGTATTCAGCCCATTTCACATCAGTTGAGTGAAAAATTTAGAGGGTGACTTAACATACCTTACAACAATCATGACGTGCTTTATTCCAGTCAATTTCATCATAAGGCTTCACATAAATTTCTTGTCTCAATGACAAAACAAGATCAGTTAGCGGTCCATGATATTTTTTACCATACAAGTAAGACATTGGCATGTAAGTTGTACGGCAGTAGCACCACATTTTTGCTGGATGATAAGGGAAAATTTCAGGGAAAAGCCAAAATTCTGGGGGCAATGGGTTGCAGCCATCCCATTCATAAACTCCAAGCACCTGCAGTAGAGCAAGATTTCCTATTTTCAGACATCAATTATCCAACTATACTCTAAAAATCATTGTTAATCTTTTAGGGATTAGCATTTATATACTTTTAAAGGCAAAAATTTGAACGTGTGTCGGTCTTGCTAGATGTTTAACACATAAGCATACACTAAATGTTAAAGATCATTCGTTGCAAATGTGGCCAAAATGTTTAACACATAAGCATACACTAAATGTTAAAGAGCATTCGTTGCAAATGTGGCTAAGATGTTTATCAGTGTACTAGCTACTATGTTAGGAGGATCCGAATTTGTACCGAGAGATAGGTCTTTCCCCAGGAGGGAATTCCAGTTGCACCACCATTATCGAGGATCCATTTGCGTGCTCTTGCAACTGCGCCATCACCATCGTCTGGTCCTTCCCCAAGTATTCGTAATGCTACGTAGCTAAGTGCAGATCCAATCATGGTACTATGACCTTCAATGTAGAATCCCCAGCCACCATCATCATTCTACATAGGCAAGACAATTTATCAGGTAATCAAACTAGAACCGTATTTTGCTGCAAGAATGACTTAAAAGGATTGTAATTGGCACTCACTTGGTGATTGTATATGTAACGAATCATCTCTTTTTTGTGTTCTGCGGTTAGTATGGTGTTAATTGCTCCACTGATGTATAAGGCAATAAGCTGCAGATTTAGCATGTAGAAAATTCAATCCCAAGCAAAAGAGAAATAAATGATAATCTAATATGTTGGAAAAATAACTAACACCGGTAAATTTGAATACTTTTTTCGTTATGATTTCCATTGTTGCCTAACTTTAATTGCACTAAAGCATTTACTGTGATTTTCTTTTTTGAGAAAAATCTTCATGCTTAAGTTTTAAAGTGAATATTCTTGTTTCTTTTCAAGCAAATGGTCAAGATTGAATTATTTTCTGAATACTTTACTCATCATATTAAAATTGAGATGATTTCAGCTTCGCAAATTCATGCAAATAACACTATTGAGCAAATCAATAATGCGTTGAATTGGAGACAAGAACTCACCAGTGGTGGTGTGAAAAACATCGGGCCAGCATTCTCTGCTGGCCAATGCCCGTCGGTGGCCTGGATTGCGCGGTTTAACCGTAGAGCTTTCTTCACAGCAATTGTTGCTGCTTCATATGTTATTTCTTCATGTTCACCCACCCTAACTGGTGGGATGCTCAACAAATCGATGCCATTTTCTTTTTTAAGCTGGAATTCAAAGAATAGATGATTGACCCAAAAAAAAAAAAAAAAAACCAACGAAATTAGTGTTGATTGACACGATTTAGAAAATTATGAATTTACCTGCATTCTCATAAACAAATCACCACATGGATGAACTCCCTTCTTCCTATTGTTTGTGAATTCCTCACGAGCTTTATCAAATGCTTCTCGTTCTTCAGGCGTTCCACCATTGGGATCATACTCCCAAATTTGTCTGCCTACAAAATTGTTTGTGCTGTACAGGTATGGTCCATTGCCTTCTGCAATCTTTAGCTTCCACATTCTCTTATTCTTTCAAATTCAATTCCGAAAAATAATAACTTGTGCTGTATTGTAACAAAAGATAAGAGTCATGGGTTATTATCCAGATGAGGCAGCCAAAAAAAAGTGATTGCATGTAGGTTTGCAATTGTAAGAGAATAATCCCTCCATCTTTAGTACATGTTAATGTAAACACAACCGTAAATTCTGATGTAAACCCACAAGTTTTACACATAAATGAACACGAAAATATTACAGCAAATGGTTGATATATGTATTATCGGGATGACAAGAATCCATCTACGATATTATACTTGTATATGGAACATGCAAGCTCTGACTTTCCTAGTTATTTGATCAACACAGGATTTTTAGAATCAGCATGCCTAGATAATAGGAAACTTGATGAATAAACCTAGATCAACTGTCCCAAATGTATAAGCTTTGATACAGGAATTTGATCATGTGGAAGATACCTAGGACTATTTCTACAAACAGCAATCTTTCCTTGACATTGAAACATCAGCAGCTTGAGTGAAATATTTAAGTTAAAAGCAATATGATTTTAACATTTCATATTTTCCAATATACAATAAATAACTTTTCCTTTGAATTTTAAGAATAATCACATTAACCACTGGTTTTAGTTTCTTAGAATCAATACATTAAGAATGAAACAATACCTGAACTAGGGAGAAGTGGCAAAAATGCTTCCTGCTGATCCTGTAAGTACTAAAACGCAATATATACTCTTGGTTGATTAATTTCTACTGAATGTTTGAGCTCCCACAATAATTCAGAAATTCAAAAGTGGGGAAGTTTGGCTTTAAGTTTTCAATACTGAATGTTTCAGCTCTCAAAATATTTGTAGAAGATCTAAGGAAGCACAACTCTTATATAGATACACCGCTGAGAAACTTTAGTCAGCTTTGGTGAGTTGACTAGCCCAAAAAAATCATTTTTTTCAGCACACTGACCAAACGCATAAAGAGTCAACATCTATATACTAAGTCCACGACAAGGGATTTTGGCCATTCGACATTGGGGGCTATATTCATGATGTAATTTCTTAACACGTTCACAATGGAGGCTGCACTTATGAAGCAAATTTCTTTATCATAATTACTCTGACGATTGACTGGAGCATTTAAACCTTAGACTCGGTCATCTTTGGCTGGTGTTTGGATTGTCCAATGTCCACTAAGTTATTAAAGAAATTTGGTTAACATTGTCACTTTGATTGTTCAATATCCATTGAGTTAATAAAGAAATTTGGTTAACATTGTCACTTTGATTGTAAGTGGAACGGGCTCTTTGACCTGTTCCAAGAAAATGTCAACATGTCAAAAAAGGAGGAAAAAAAAAAATCCCAAATAGATTAATGTTATCTAGCATTTAATTTTTCTTCTTATTGATCGTACTTTTGTTTGGGTGGAGATATTCACACTTCCTTTCTTCTTAGTAGCATTTAGTTACTTCTTTTTATTATTATTATTTTTGTCAAATTGTCAAAAGAAACCTTCTACTATGCGTAACAATATGTGTATTACGTTTCTTCTATTTAAAAAAGGAGAAAAACTCATGTGAGATGTCTCACGCAATTAATAACCATTGAAATCGTGATTCTCATTTTTTACAATTTTTATGGTACATTAAAATTGTGAATAACTCCGGTTTAAAACCGTCCCACACGAGTTTTTCTCTTCAAAAAGAATAAAAACTTAGGCTGTTCTTTAGTTTTTAAGATTCATTTGTAAAACAAAAATAAAGTATGTTTGGAAACTGTTTTTACATAATAATCCATTCATAATTCTAAATTAAATTCACAGCAGAATGTTCTCATGAAACATTATAAAATATATATAGCAATAATGGCAGGTCAAATGTCAAATTGTTTTTTCTCTCTCTTGTCTATTGTGTCTTTCTTCTCTTTGATCCTTTTATGGGGTAATAATGGCAGAACAGGTAAAGGTCTAAGAATTCATTTGTAAAAGAAGGAAAAATTGAGGGTAATATTGGAAGAAACAGAAATGAGAAGTATGTTCGTGCTTTTGCATAGTCCCACATTTTTTTTAAAAAAATCATTAAACAATATCTAATCAATCATTATAATAAAATAATAATTTTTATACACAATTTCTAATAAATTAACAAAACTTATATTCAAACACATCTAATTATTTTATAAATATTGCTTTCTCATAACAAAATGCGAGAAAAAATTTTCATAAATAAAACTTAAAAATACCATATCTAAACGGAACCTAATATTCCAGGAAAGTATGAGAGGTGATGTAATTCTATTTAAGATTGAGAATAAAATACATTCTTATTTCGGAAAATAATTAAACTTAAGATCCATCAATGTTTCGATGTAGTCGACACTTTTATTACTTTTAGAACAAAAATATGAAACCTAAGTGGTATATTCAGGCATATCTTTTCTATTGTGATCTTAGTAAAAAATAATTAACTTGAAATGCAAAAATATTATTCAAATTGGGGCCACATATTCTTAACCAAGGGATTGAGAATAAATATTCGTAAATGACAAACAATTCAATTGAAAAATTAAAAAATATTAATTTTTATATCACCATTAGCCTTTTATACTTGGTAAATAACTTTTTAACTTTAGAAAGAAAATGTGTGTTTATCAAGACAAAAAGTTTAAACTTCAACAAAAAGGGAATTATGTTGTCTACTACCATAAATTAAGAATTAGTGGCAGAATTCCTAACATATAATCGAGTGTCATTATTACTGTCCTTTTTGTTTTATTAGGATCTATTTAAGTCATGCCTATAACTATTAAATTATGTCACTCTTATAAAATACTACCAAAGTTGTACTGTAATAAATTGTTATACCACTACTACAAAGTAGAGATATAAATCTTATGTTATAACTACTACTATAAAATATGAAACAAGTATGAAATAGTGCTAGAAAGATAGAGAGTATTGTAGAGCAAGATAGAACAATATGTAGTAAGAATTCCACTACTCATTTCATTCACATAAGCCTCTATTTATAGGCTTGAACTTCACACATCTACCTTGTAGGTTATAATATCCCAAATGTAAGTTACAAGAGTTACATAGGTTACATAGGTAGTGGGTGATTAAGAGAGAAAATGGTGTTACATGAGTTACATGAAATAATGTGAAGTAATTGGGGTAGAAAATGGGGTGGACATTCACAATTATTCATAACACTCCCCCTTGAATGTCAATCTTTAAGAAAAATGCCTCGTTAAAACCTTATTAGGAAAAATCTAGTGGGATAAAAACCTAGTGAAGGAAAAAGAGTACATTTACCATATATATAACACTGCCTCGTTAAAAACCTTACCAGAAAAAAACTCTAACGGGAAAAAAAAACCTTGGTTAAGGGAAAAAGAGTACAGTGTTTTATAACTCCCCCTCTTGAGCATATCATTTGACATCTTTTAACTGACGCATTCCGATCTTATAAACCAACTTTTGAAATGTTGATGTTGGTAGTGATTTAGTGAATAAATCTGCCAAATTGTCACTCAAACGAATTTGTTGTACATTGATTTCACCATTCTTTTGAAGACCGTGTGTGAAAAAGAATTTTGGTGAGATGTGTTTTGTTCTATCGCCTTTGATGTATCCATCCTTCAATTGAGCAATGCATGCAGCATTATCTTCGAACAAAACAGTGGGAACTTTCTTATCCAAATGTAAATCACATGTTTCTCGAATATGGTGGATCACTGATCTCAACTAAAAACACTCTCGACTTGCTTCATGAATTGCCAATATTTCAGCATGATTTGAAGAAGTAGCAGCTATAGTTTGTTTCATAAAACGCCAAGAAATAGCTATATCACCACATGTGAACACATAACTCGTTTGTGAACGACCATGAGGCGGATCAGATAAATATCCAGCATCTGCATAACCTATTAGATCAAACTTGATTGCTTGAGAATAATAGAGATCCATATCTATCGTACCTTGAAGATAACAAAATATATGTTTTATACCATTCCAATGCCTTCGTGTTGGTGAAGAACTATATCTTGCTAGTAGATTCACAGCAAATGAGATATCAGGACGTGTATGACTAGCAAGATAGATTAATGCTCCAATAGCACTAAGATATGGTACTTCTGGACCAAGTAATTCTTTATCATTTTCACGAGGTCGGAAAGGATCTTTATGCACATCAAGTGATCTTACAACCATAGAGGCGCTTAAGGGATGTGCTTTATCCATATAGAATCTTTTAAGCACTTTAACTGTATAACCGACTGATGCAAAAATATGCCATTTTCCAAGTGCTCAATTTGCAACTCAAGACAAAATTTTGTCGTTCCAAGATCTTTCATTTCAAATTCTTGTTTCAAAGAGTTAACAACTTTCTCGAGCCCTTCAGGAGTTCCAATAATATTTAAATCATCAACATAAATTTCAATGATCGCAAATTCGGATGCAGTCTTTTAACAAAAACACATGGACAAATGGGATCATTCATATAGCCTTGTTTAATCAGATATTTACTAAGGCGATTATACCACATACGTCCAGCTTGTTTTAATCCATATAAGGATTTGCACAATTTAATTGAATAAAGTTCTCGAGAACTGAAATTATTTTCCTTATGCAACTTGAATCCTTCAGGGATTTTCATATAAATATCATTATCAAGAGAGCCATACAAATAGGCTGTTACAACATCCATTAAATGCATTTCAAGTCGTTCATTTGCTGCTAGATTAAGCAAATAACGAAAAGTTGTTGCATCAACCACGGGAGAATATGTCTCCTTATAATCAATACCTGGTCTTTGAGAAAATCCTTGTGCAACAAGTCGAGCCTTATATCGCACAATTTCATTATTCTCATTTCGTTTTCGCACAAAGACCCATTTATAACCCACTGGCTGCACATCTTTAGGTGTGCGTATTATTGATCCAAAAACTTTACGTTTTGCTAACGAGTCTAACTCTGCTTGAATTGCGTCCTTCCATTTTGGCCAATGTTTTCTTCGTCTGCATTCACCCACAAACTTTGGTTTATGATCATCGTTTTCATTCATGATAGTAATTGCTGCAACATAGGCAAATTTATCATCGACGTCGATTGTATATCGATTCCACCTTTTCCCAGTCATGACATAATTTATTGAGATCTCATGATTATCAGAATTTTTAGGTACCTGAACTTATTCTGGAAGTTTATTATTTGTCATGTCGGGAATTTCCATTTTTGAAGATTCTTTTGGAACCTCTATTACCTCAATTTTACCATCATTATTATTTGCTCATTTTCTTGTTCGAGGATTTTTGTCTTTAGAACCGATTGGTCTACCACGTTTCATGGGTGCCTTTAATTGATTACTAGTAGTAGAAGGTCCTTCAGGGACATCAATTCGAATTGGAGCATCAACAGCCGGTATATGTGACTTAGTTACACGTTTTGGGTTAGTAAAAGCATCTGGCAATTGATTTGCTAAACGTTGCAAATGAATTATCTTTTGAATTTCCAATTCACATTTATTTGTACGAGGATCAAAATGAGATAATGATAATTCATTCCAACTAATTTTCTTAACCAGTTGTTTATTTTCTCCCCCTAATGTTGGGAAAACGGATTCCTCAAAATGACAATCAGCAAAACGAGCTGTAAATAAATCTCCAGTTGTTGGTTCAAGATATTTCACTATAGATGGAGATTCATACCCAACATATATTCCCAACCTCCTTTGAGGTCCCATCTTTGTGCGCGTTGTAGTGGAGCAATTGGAACATAAATCGCACATCCAAAAATTCTAAGATGGGTAATATTTGGTTTCTGACCAAAAACCAATTGTTGGGGAGAGAATTCATGATAATTTTTTAGCCTTATGCAAATTATTGTTGCAGCATGCAAAATAGCATGTCCCCAAACAGTTGTTGGAAGTTTAGTTCTCAAAAACAATGGTCTCGCAATTAATTAAAGACGTTTAATAAACAATTCTGCCAAACAGTTTTGTGCATGAACATAAGCGACATTGTGAAACCCCAAAATTTTAACATATTAATAATATTATTAATATTAAATATATGCAAGTCATTTTAATTTTAAAATTAAAATACCACATCTTTGGTAAGTGTTTTGCGAGAATTAAAATCATACGAATAAGAATTTTAGTTTATTGATAATTTTAGAATTTTAATTATAAATTTTAAAAGATTGTAAGAGATTTAATTGTATAATTTAAATGAATTTTGGTCCTGGTTGGTTCTTACAAAATGCAAGGGCCAAGTTGCAAATAAAGAAAATAAAATGAAAAAAAAAGAAAAGAAAAAAGAAGGTGGCAAACTTGTAAAGCCCTTAAGGCTTACAAGCCGCCATCCTCTAGTTAGATTTGGGAAGGCTTTTGTAAGCCTTTCCCTTTAAGGGAAATACCAAGAACGGGAGCAAGCTTTTGTGCAGAGCCTTGAAAAAAAAAGAAACAACAAACCGGCTACAGGTAAGGGAAGAGAACAACGATTGATAGAGCAAGAAGAGAAAAGGAAAGAAGAGGGAAAAGAAAAGGAGCAACAACTTAATCAATCCATTGAAGTTTTAAAGCTTTTAACAGGGGGTAAACTGATTTTCAAAATATATATATATATATATGTGTTTGTGTGTTTTCTTTGTGGGTGAATTTGTTTTTGAATTCTGATTTATATATTAAACTGCTAAGAAAAGAAAGTGTTCTTATTTGCTTGAATTATGATGAATTGTTTGTGTTCTTGTTGAATTGAATCTATATATTTTGAAGGACTTTGGTTTTATAACTCTTTAGATGTTGAAGGAAAAGGGGAAGATGATTTTACTTTCTGGGTTTGTAAATTTATTCTCTTAGTAAATATATTTTGTTAACTAATTCCTATTGGAATTTGGGTAAAGCCTGAGAATAGCTGGATGCTAAACCATCAAAAGAGAAATATGGTAAATTTTGTCTTTGAATTCTGATTTGAAAAGAATATCAAACAGGGGCGAAGAAGAAAAAGAAATTGTCTCCTTCATTGGAATTTATCCCGTAAACTTCTATGACTTTTGATTAGTTGATTGAGTGAAATTAAAGTGTCATGGAATCTATTATTGTCATATGGTTAAATGTTTACAGTTTAATTTTGAAATTTGTGGAACAATGATCTTTGATATATGTGTATATTCAAAAGAAATAAAATGGGATGTTCTGTGAGAACCCATTAGGCTTGCATGTTTATGGCCCTGAATGTCTTTAATAAATGAATGACAAATAGAGAGATGAATAGAAATTTGAGGTTTTATATTGAATAAGTTGTGAAGGCTTCCAATTTTATTGGGAGGATGTTGATAATGGGTTTTGTTTTATTCGAATGTATGTTGCTTGTTTCATTGTGATAATTATCGGCGAGAGTTATATTCCTAGAGTTTATCATACATAGAATTAAATTCTGGAAAGACTCTTCTTGTGATTAGATAATTTGTTGCATGTCAAGAAAATCTTATGTTTGATTTTCAATAAAGGTAAGGAAAAGTAAAAAAAAGAAAAAGAAAAACAATCTATTAAAAGTTCTTCCATATAATTTGGATAAACTTTTCTCTTTAAATTTAGCATAATCAAGCCCAATCCTTGCAATAAATATTAGGTCTTAAGCTTTGCTCTGGCAATTAAAATAAAGCCTTAAAGTACATCTAAAATTTGTGAATTTACTTAAGCATTGGGAAGGAAAGAAAATCATAACAACTACCATAAGATAAATTCTCATATACATGTATATAAACACACATAAATAAACCAGTAAATAAATAAGTGAAGGAATTGAGGATTAAATTACAAAAATTTTAATTGAAAACTTTTTTGTAATTAGATAAAGTTATATTATATAATTGTCTTATGGGATTTATAATTAGATGAGCATGTTTAACTCTTGCTAGTGATTAAATATTCAAATTAAAATCCAAAATAATAAAGAGAGCATATTATCCATTCTATATTACTATAAATGTGCCACTACGATCTACGTTTACGTCATTGTGTATTGGAGCGGACCATGTGTGAGCAATTTGTATTGTTGCGTTGTTTGACACAAATCAATATTGCATGATTTGTACTTTGAGGCCCTCCTCTTTTAAGATTCACTATTTAAAATAACGGTTCCAACAATAAATTTATACTTAGTTATTTTGGTTATGCTTTGCATAGTGTTTTATGATAACTGAAATGTCTAATTTTTGCATTAAATGGCCCTATTGTGTTTGGATTTTAATGTGACTACTGTCGGGCCATATGCAATTGCCCACCTTACAATGGAGAATTAATTTATGATGATTGAATTTCATGATACTGCACCAACTTGTTTATACTATAATTGATGTATATGATATGATAGAAATGTCGAATTCTTGTATTGTGTGGAACTAAGTACTTCGCTGATATGAATGCGGGAGCCACCTCTAGAATCCACATGAGCTTTGTTAACTCTAGCACTTGACATTGTGAATCGTTTAAGTTTGGCACAAGTGGATGAATTTCCCTAATTATTTGCCAACTTGCATTGATTGTATATGATGCATATATTGTTATTGATTGTTTGGGCCCTAGTAGGTGTTGGCTTGGAAAGTAATCGAGACGGCATCGGGCCGACGATTATGCCAAGACCACACCGGTGAGCCCCGTCACAGGATTAAGGAGTTTTTAATTCTGTTGACGGGAGTCGGAGTGGCAAATCCGGATGCCACGTTAGGCCTGCGGGGCCGTAGTGGTCACTGACCACGAGGAAGGATAAGGTAGCTTCTCAAGTCGTGCACGCAACAACAAATGGTCAGGGGAAATAAGGTTGGTAAAGGTCGGCATGGCCGATCGAGACAGGTACCGATTATATGTTTAATGTTTGATATGACACACATGTTAAAGTTTTGCTGTACATGGTTATGTATTAAAATCGTATATCGGTACAAGTACCATCTACCAAATATATGCCCAATGTTTAATTGGCATCCATGGTGAATTTGTTGGTACATAGTTTATGCATTGGAATTCTTTCTTGGAACTGTATTTTGTTGAAAATCAATTTTTCAATAATTAAGCATTATTCCCACCCACTGAGCTATTTTAAGCTCACCTTTTTATAAATTATATTTTTCAGTGATTCAAGATGGATTAGGTGGTGGACAGGATTCTGGTTTACGTACTTAAAGGAAGAGATAGATGAATAGATTATTAAGGTATTTAATTACCTTTTGTAGCTATTGGAATGGGCCATTTTGGCGGTCTTGAATGCATGAAATTTTGGATGATATATTAATATGTATATTACCTTATGTAGTTTTAAATGTAAATTATGGCGGGGCGTTACAAGGGGTATCAGAGCATATATGCTGATAAGCCAGGATTGGATCCTTGGAGTTGGGTGTGATAGTTCATATATGGTTAAAAGCCAGGATATGATTCTTGGATTGTGGTATAGTGTCCACTAGGCTTTAATTAAATTCATAGTCATTTTGAAATTAAAGTTCAACATAGTGTTTTAGAAATTACAGACTCAATTATTGGGAATGAAAAATCTTTACAGAAAAACACAATTCTAAAGCTATAAGTTTGATTGTAGGATTAGATTGATCCTCTTAGGACTGATCAACCCAAGATTAGGATCTTTTTAATTCTGTCTCTCAAGCTATGGCTATTAACAAAAAAAAAAAATTAAAAGAATTGAGTTTGAATTTTCTACAATTATTTAAATATATATATATATATATATAAATCAGATATGATGACCTATATTTGCCTTAACGGATGATTATGTTTTAATTCTATTGGGTTTTTTTTATGAGATTTTATGAAATTTTATTAATTGCTATATGCTAAGCTCGTGACAAGGGAACTTGGGTGATCAAAATCGTGTTATGGTTAAAAGTCGAATTTTGTGAATTGAAGATAAAAGTAATGACAATTTGTTGGAATTAAAATTAGCAAAATATTAATGTTCAAGGCCTGCTTATCTTGTGAATTATCACTTTTTATATTATTTTTGAAGGGAAAGCCAAGATTGTTTTGGATAAAGTTAATATCTTTGTTTGATTCTTGCTAAAATAGAATAAGGTATTCTTACAAGAATAGTTAAAGATGCAAAGCTGTGTGTTCATAATTTTGACATGATATATTATGGAATTTGATTGGACAAAACTATATTAAATATAAAATTCATGTATGTTTAATGAGTTTAGTTAATGTAAGTATTACATGTGACTTTGCTTCATGTACGCATGTTGATAGTTGAAGAACAACTTGAGTAAAAATAAGAATTCAGCCTAATAATGTCATGCATATCATGTATTAGGTAAATTGCAGGAGAGTGGGTTTTAATTGTAGGAAGGGTATTTGTGAAACAAGAAATATTTGAAGTCCTAGTCCCTTTGTTTGGCTCTTAACCTTGCAAGGATTCTATTTTGCGAGGATGATTATCCACATAAATTTTTGGAATAGAACTAAACCAATACCACGTAGTTTTAGCTTTGTTAGAACACTTATAAAAAAAAATTAATAATAATAATTTAGGAGGTTTTAATCCTTCAAACTTGAAGATGTTTGCTCTTGAAATTTATGGTTGATTAGTTTTCTGAGTTTTATCTTGTCATTGGTCATTTAATTAAAAAAAAAAGGGGGGTTATTAATGTTTTCTATTTTCTATAAAGCTTGAAGTACTAAGGCTAAATGGCAATGTAAAATTAAGATATAGAATATGTTGATTCTATTTGCTTTTAGTTTGATACCTCATTTGCATTGGATTGGTGGAATTTTTTATCCCAATAGGATTGCAATTATAATTTTCATCTAGTTAGAATTGGAAAACAAGAAGAGGGCCTTAATTCCATGAAAGGAACAACTAACGATATTTTAGGAATGAGTTTAACATAGTCTTTACGTCTAGATAAGAACAATGAGGAAACATCTTTAAATATGACGTCAGAGGTCAATTTGTCTATTCTTCCTCTGTGGAAGTAGTTTCTTAATTGAGTTTTGATATTTATTTTGTTATGTTGGTATGTGTGAAGAATCATGGATAACCGATGCATTATTTTGGGTTAATAGAAAAAAAAACTATTATTTCCTTCACGTGGTTGTTGTATCATCATCTTTATAATTTGATTGAAGTGTTTTAATGATTAATTTTATGTTAGACAACTAATAAACAAAGTCTTGATGCATCCCATTAATGCCCAGTGTTGTCCCTACATTTATTTCGCTTGGTCTACATGCTCACAAGGTATTATGTCTAGATAAATTAACTATGTTTGGCTTTGATTAAATTTGTTTAACATGCTATTTATACAGTATTATGTAATGCAACCATTTGCACCATCTACTATATTATGTCGAATGAGATTAAGTTTGTAAACTCGAAGTTCTCTGCCATGTTTCCTATTTTGGAAAACTGTGATGTTCAAAACTTTGGAGCAAAATATGTTTCAAGCGTATTTATGTTGTGAACATGTTGTGAAACTATACTGGTACTAGGTGATGTTTTTGTTCCAGATTTTCTATGTTAAATTTATTTGTCTCTTTTGATAGTGGAAAAAAATATTTAAACGACATATATTACATAAAAGAGTTTCCTTACTTTTACATTTTCTTTAGTTATGAGCAAATTATGCATGAGAAGGAACTTTTGTCTATGAGTCCCAATCTGTTTATTCAACTTTTCTGGCGAATAATGAATCTTGGATAATTGTTAAAGTTAATAATGATTTAGAATTTGAAATTAATTATTAGAAAGATATATGTGCGTTTGTAAATGTAAAGGCCACGACTTAAACCTGTCTTTAGATAAATTCAAATACAAGTACCGTCAGGGGGTGCATAAGTGAAATACTTGGTTATATAGTCATTTAAGGTAATATCATCGGATAGTGATTTTGAATTGTGAGGACACAATTCTTTTAAGGAGGGAAGGGTGTGAAACCCCAAAATTTTAACATATTAATAATATTAAATATATGCAAGTCATTTTAATTTTAAAATTAAAATACCACATCTTTGGTAAGTGTTTTGCGAGAATTAAAATCATACTAATAAGAATTTTAGTTAATTGATAATTTTAGAATTTTAATTATAAATTTTAAAAGATTGTAAGAGATTTAATTGTATAATTTAAATGAATTTTGGTCCTGGTTGGTTCTTACAAAATGCAAGGGCCAAGTTGCAAATAAAGAAAATAAAATAAAAAAAAAAAAGAAAAAAAGAAGGTGGCAAACTTGTAAAGCCCTTAAGGCTTACAAGCCGCCACCCTCTAGTTAGATTTGGGAAGGCTTTTGTAAGCCTTTCCCTTTAAGGAAATACCAAGAACGGGAGCAAGCTTTTGAGCCTTGAAAAAAAAAGAAACAACAAACCGGCTAAAGGTAAGGGAAGAGAACAACGATTGATAGAGCAAGAAGAGAAAAGGAAAGAAGAGGAAAAGAAAAGGAGCAACAACTTAATCAATCCATTGAAGTTTTAAAGCTTTTAACAGGTGGGTAAACTGATTTTCAAATATATATATATATATATGTGTTTGTGTGTTTTCTTTGTGGGTGAATTTGTTTTTGAATTCTGATTTATATATTAAACTGCTAAGAAAAGAAAGTGTTCTTATTTGCTTGAATTATGATGAATTGTTTGTGTTCTTGTTGAATTGAATCTATATATTTTGAAGGACTTTGGTTTTATAACTCTTTAAGATGTTGAAGGAAAAGGGGAAGATGATTTTACTTTCTGGGTTTGTAAATTTATTCTCTTAGTAAATATATTTTGTTAACTAATTCCTATTGGAATTTGGGTAAAGCCTGATAATAGCTGGATGCTAAACCATCAAAAGAGAAATATGGTAAATTTTGTCTTTGAATTCTGATTTGAAAAGAATATCAAACAGGGGCGAAGAAGAAAAAGAAATTGTCTCCTTCATTTGAATTTATCCCGTAAACTTCTATGACTTTTGATTAGTTGATTGAGTGAAATTAAAGTGTCATGGAATCTATTATTGTCATATGGTTAAATGTTTACAGTTTAATTTTGAAATTTGTGGAACAATGATCTTTGATATATGTGTATATTCAAAAGAAATAAAATGGGATGTTCTGTGAGAACCCATTAGGCTTGCATGTTTATGCCCCTGAATGTCTTTAATAAATGAATGACAAATAGAGAGATGAATAGAAATTTGAGGTTTTATATTGAATAAGTTGTGAAGGCTTCCAATTTTATTAGGAGGTTGTTGATAATGGATTTTGTTTTATTCGAATGTATGTTGCTTGTTTCATTGTGATAATTATCAGCGAGAGTTAGATTCCTAGAGTTTATCATACATAGAATTAAATTCTGGAAAGACTCTTCTTGTGATAAGATAATTTGTTGCATGTCAAGAAAATCTTATGTTTGATTTTCAATAAAGGTAAGGAAAAGTAAAAAAAAAAAAAAGAAAAACAATCTATTAAAATTTCTTCCATATAATTTGGATAAACTTTTCTCTTTAAATTTAGCATAATCAAGCCCAATCCTTGCAATAAATATTAGGTCTTAAGCTTTGCTCTGGCAATTAAAATAAAGCCTTAAAGTACATCTAAAATTTGTGAATTTACTTAAGCATTGGGAAGGAAAGAAAATCATAACAACTACCATAAGATAAATTCTCATATACATATATATAAACACACATAAATAAACCAGTAAATAAATAAGTGAAGGAATTGAGGATTAAATTACAGAAATTTTAATTGAAAACTTTTTTGTAATTAGATAAAGTTATATTATATAATTGTCTTATGGGATTTATAATAAGATGAGCATGTTTAACTCTTGATAGTGATTAAATATTCAAATTAAAATCCAAAATAATAAAGAGAGCATATTATCCATTCTATATTACTATAAATGTGCCACTACGATGTACGTTTACGTCATTGTGTATTGGAGCGGACCATGTGTGAGCAATTTGTATTGTTGCGTTGTTTGACACAAATCAATATTGCATGATTTGTACTTTGAGGCCCTCCTCTTTTAAGATTCACTATTTAAAATAACGGTTCCAACAATAAATTTATACTTAGTTATTTTGGTTATGCTTTGCATAGTGTTTTATGATAACTGAAATGTCTAAGTTTTGCATTAAATGGCCCTATTGTGTTTGGATTTTAATGTGACTACTGTTCGGGCCATATGCAATTGCCCACCTTACAAGGGAGAATTAATTTATGATGATTGAATTTCATGATACTACACCAACTTGTTTATACTATAATTGATGTATATGATATGATAGAAATGTCGAATTCTTGTATTGTGTGGAACTAAGTGCTTCGCTGATATGAATGCGGGAGCCACCTCTAGAATCCACATGAGCTTTGTTAACTCTAGCACTTGACATTGTGAATCGTTTAAGTTTGGCACAAGTGGATGAATTTCCCTAATTATTTGCCAACTTGCATTGATTGTATATGATGCATATATTGTAATTGATTGTTTGGGCCCTAGTAGGTGTTGGCTTGGAAAGTAATCGAGACGGCATCGGGCCGACGATTACGCCAAGACCACACCGGTGAGCCCCGTCATAGGATTAAGGAGTTTTTAATTCTGTTGACGGGAGTCGGAGTGGCAAATCCGGATGCCACGTTAGGCCTGCGGGGTCGTAGTGGTCACTGACCACGAGGAAGGATAAGGTAGCTTCTCAAGTCGAGCACGCAACAACAAATGGTCAGGGGAAATAAGGTTGGTAAAGGTCGGCATGGCCGATCGAGACAGGTACCGATTATATGTTTAAGGTTTGATATGACACCCATGTTAAAGTTTTGCTGTACATGGTTATGTATTAAAATCGTATATCGGTACAAGTACCATCTACCAAATATATGCCCAATGTTTAATTGGCATCCATGGTGAATTTGTTGGTACATGGTTTATGCATTGGAACTCTTTCTTGGAACTGTATTTTGTTGAAAATCAATTTTTCAATAATTAAGCACTATTCCCACCCACTGAGCTATTTTAAGCTCACCCTTTTATAAATTATATTTTTCAGTGATTCAAGATGGATTAGGTGGTGGACAGGATTCTGGTTTACGTACTTAAAGGAAGAGATAGATGAATAGATTATTAAGGTATTTAATTACCTTTTGTAGCTATTGGAATGGGCCATTTTGGCAGTCTTGAATGTATGAAATTTTGGATGATATATTAATATGTATATTACCTTATGTAGGTTTAAATGTAAATTATGGCGGGGCGTTACAGACATGATGTTCAACACTAATCCCAATAGACATACAATAATCATTAAAAGATTGGGATGCAAATTCACCAGCATTATCAAGACGAATTGTCTTAATAGGGTAATCTAGAAAATGTGTTCGTCACTGAATTAATTCTGCAAGTAATTTCGCAAACACCAAGTTGCGAGTTGATAATAAACATCATGTGACCATCTAGTTGATGCATCAATTAAAACTATAAAATATCTAAATGGTCCACAAGATGGGTGAATAGGCCCACAAATATCACCATGTATGCGTTCTAAAAATGCAGAAGATTCAGTACGAATTTTCATTGGTGATGGTCTTATAATTAATTTGCCTTGAGAACAAGCAACACATGAGAATTCATTAGATTGAAGAATCTTCTGGCTCTTCAAAGAATGACCATTGGAATTCTCTAAAATTCTTCGCATCATTATAAAACCGAGATGGCCCAACCGGTCATGCCAACCAATAAAATCATTAGGATCAGTAAACTTCTGATTTACTGTTGCATATATTTCAACTGTAGAAATATATGTATAATATAATCCTGTGGAATGAGAAGGTAACTTTTCTAATACAATTTTCTTTCCAAAATCTATACTTGTAATATACAAGTATTCATTATTACCTTCACTTTTAGTCTCAATATGATATCCATTTCGGCGAATATCTTTAAAACTTAACAAATTTCTTTGAGACTTAGAAGAATATAATGCATATTCAATGCAAAATTTTGTTCCTCCTGGTAAAATTATTATTGCTCTTCAAGAGCCTTCAATCAATTTTGTACTACCAGATATAGTACTAACATGAGTTTCTTTCATGATTATATAAGAAAAATATTTATTATCTTTTAGTATGGAATGTGTTGTTGCACTATCTGCGAGACATAGTTCTTTGCCATTGATCATTGAAACGTCCATATTCTTCACAAAAGAAAAATTCTAAATTCGAAATGTTTTAATTTCTTTAAGTATAAAAGAAATATTGAAAACTAATGCATTAATAAAAAATATATATTTTTTATTTAAGTACATCTAATGAAGATATTTGTTCATTACATAAATTGAGAAACTGAAATTTTATTCATTACATCAAAATAAGAAACTAAGATGTTTATTCATTACATCAAAATAAGTAACTAAAATACTTATTCATTACATTAAAATAAAAAAGTAAAATTCTTATTCTTGGACATTTTCATCACCAATCAAGTGACTAGTATCAGCTTCGGGTGATTGATATAGAAATCTGCAACATCTAAAGAAGTAAAATTACTAAAATCATTGGCAATCAAACTATGATCAAGAACAACATCATTACTATTAAAATTTGTCTCTATTTTTTTATCTTTATTGTTCAATGATTCTTGAGAGAGTTCAACAAGATGTTTTGGAGTACGACAAGTTCGAGACCAATGACCTTTCATGCCACAACGATAACACTTGTTATCCACTTTCTTTTTGTTTTGAATTCCATCTTTTTCATCACTACTCTCCCACTTCTAGTGGTGAGTTATACCTCTTGAATAGCCTCCATGATTATTGAAGGAATTTCTACCATGTCCACGGCCATGACCATGACCATGACCAGGACCACGGCCTTCTATTTTGTCCATTATTGGGATGCATAACTATCGCATTTACTTCAGGAAATGGAGCAGCACCAGTTGGACGGGATTCATGATTTTTCAACAAAAGCTCATTATTTTGTTCAACAACAAGAAGACAAGAAATCTGTCCAGAATACTTCTTAAAACCCTTTTCACGATATTGCTGCTGCAGAGCACATTAGATGCGTGAAAGGTGGAGAAAGTTTTTTTCTAATAAATCTTCATCAGTTACTTTTTCTTCACACAATTTTAATTAAGAACTGATTCTGAAAAGTGCTGAATTATATTCACTTACAGTTTTAAAATCTTGTAAACGTAAGTGCATCCAATCATAACGAGCTTTTGGAAGAATAACCATTTTTTGGTGATCATACCTTTCTTTCAAGCTTATCCATAAAACACAAGGATCTTTGACTGTTAGGTACTCAGTTTTCAACCCTTCATCAAGATGGTGATGAATAAAGATCATTGCTCTAGCCTTTTCTTGACTAGTGGATTGATTTCCTTCTTTCATGGTTTCCCCAAGACCATTTGCATCTAGATGAATTTCCGCATCTAGCACCCATGACAAGTAGTTCTTGCCAGTAACATCAAGAGCAACAAATTCAAGTTTTGAAAGGTTAGCCATTATATCAATAAAATAAACAAACACTTACCACACTTACCCAAAAGAAAATTGATCAAAGTGACTAGAGAATTCGTGCTGATAACGTGTTATAAATTACTACAAAAGTTGTAGTATTATATTATATAACAAATTGTTATACCACTACTACAAAGTAGAGATATAAATCTTATGTTACAGCTACTACTATAAAATATGAAACAAGTATGAAATAGTGCTAGAAAGATAGAGAGTATTGTAGAGCAAGATAGAACAATATGTAGTAAGAATTCCACTACTCATTTCATTCACATAAGCCTCTATTTATAGGCTTGAACTTCACACCTCTACCTTGTAGGTTATAATGTCCCAAATGTAAGTTACAAGAGTTACATAAGTTACATAGGTAGTGGGTGATTATGAGGGAAAATGGTGTTACATGAGTTACATGAAATAATGTGAAGTAATTGGGGTAGAAAATAGGGTGGGCATTCACAATTATTCATAACAGTCACCATATTATAAGTAATTTGTAGCTAAATTGGCATTTGACTAACAACGGTTAGAAGCATATATAAAATATATGTTATTTGTTCAAAATGGAAGATTAGAAATTATTTTCTACTATTTTATGCTATAAATCAAAATGAAAGAATGTCTAAATTAATTTTTATTTAGCTGAATGGGCTTCAAATTGTAATGTAATTTCGGTCAATTTATTGTGAAACTTAATCTCAAATTAATTTGGAGCTTGACTTACATATTAGATATTTTTCATGGTTTTTTTTCTCGTCCTTTCGTGACCTACTAATTAAGTATTATTTTTGTGTAAGATTGGTCTTATTTATAATTTTAATTTTGGCAAGTTTTTCAAGTTGCTTAATTTGAAAGGTGTCTTTAGTTGCCTCATCTAATTAAGAATTAGGAATAATCAAACTTCCTAATTCTATTAGGAAATTAGCTAGTAACCTTTTAATAAACTATTTTCTATAATTGTATCTACTCGGTACCTATAAATAAAGATATAGGTTCTCGCAGCTGTGTTGGAGCATTTTCTGTCCCCTGCCTTATTAAGGACTTCCCAACTCTAGATCAATGAAGAAGGAAGACGTAAGTGGATTCCAATTCCCTCGCTCTAGCCCTGCCTGCTTCCTTCCTTGCATCCCGTTGATTGGAATTTCTTTGCACCGGTTCCACCGAATGCTCCTATCTCTCGACTGATTTGGGTACCAAAGCAATTATAAAATATCTTCCCATAAATCTAAAGTTTCTGGTAGGGACTTTTCTCATTTTAGAGATTTTAGGAAGACCTTTAAGGAGAGCTTTAGAGAGAGATTTCTAGAGAGAGAAATGTGTATCATAATTTGAGAAAAGAGCTAGTTGTTCTATGGGTTTGGAGTTGAGAGAAAACAAGTAATTGTTGTAATTTTCAGTGATTAAATCATCGTCGTCTTTGTTGTGGACGTATGTTTAATTTTGTTTGAGTCGAACCACGTAAATCTTGTGTGTCTATTTTATTCTTTTTTCTTACTTTTTGGTTATTGAATAATCTCGAGGTACTAAAAATCATAACAAACTAGTGTTAGAGTTGTGGTTAAAATACTAGATAGTTATACTATTTGGTAAAGTAAGTGGTTTCTTTTCTTGGTAAAACTACATTTAGTAGTACTCGTGGACAAGTGTCGACTTGCACTAGACACTAATTGGGTCTTTGAGAGAAGAGTTTGACTTGCTTAGAATATGAAGTTAATTGATTATAAGAAGTTACGTAGATAAATTCAAGATGTATATCTTTAAATACGACGCAAAAAATTTTGATAGGGGAAGAGTGATTTTAGACTGTAGAATATAGAGATGAAGACATCTCTATGTAAAGAGGGACTCCAAATAGTGCCGCAGGGCAAACAATACTTGCCGAAAACAATGGCAGATTGAGAGAATGACGAATTCTTAGAGAAAGCATATAGCTGAATTGTCTTTTCATTAGCGGATAACGTCTTGAGAAAGGTCGCTGGAAAAACAACACCAACCAAACTTTCGCTAAATCTCGAGAATCTCTCTATGGAAAAATCTCCCACAAACTGTTTGTATTTGAAGCAATGGTTGTGCACCTTAAGGATGCAAGAAAGTACACATATTAGAGCACATATTGATTTGTTCAACAAGATGGTCTTGGATTTGAATAATACCGATGTGAAAGAAGAAGATGATGATCAAGCTCTTATTCTTTTGTGTTCTTTACCTCAATTCTATGAGTATTTTGTTACCACTTTGTTGTATGGATGAGATTTAAATTCTATGGATGATGTAAAGGCATCTTTGAATTCGAATGAATTGAAAAAATCATTGTGACACAAACTGATATGGATAATGCAGAATGATTGTTCATTAGAGGTAGGCAGAACGAAAAGGCATAGGGGAGCGAAACAAGATCCAGGTCAAAGTTTAAATAGAGGAAAAATGATAAGTGTTTCAATTGTAGGAAAAGGGACATTATAAAAGGAATTGTCCCGATCTCAAAGGAAAAAAAGATAGCAAACTCTTTAAAAGATAGTGAAGAGGTCAAAATTGTTATAGGTGAATGGAATAATACAGATGTTTTTTAGTATTACTGCTGGCTACTCAGGTTGTGAGTGAATTCTTTTTCTTGGATATTCTTATCCCATGAGTCCTAATAGAGATTAATTTACTACTTATCAATTAGTTAAGGGTAATAAAATTTTCATGTAATAGTGTTTCTTGTGATATGGTTAGGATAGGGCAGTGGGAATTAATATATGGATGATATTGTGATAATGTTGGCAGATGTTAGGCATATTTCGAACTTGAAGAAAAACTTAGTTTCTTTATATAAAATTTATGCAATTAGCTATCACTACAGGAATGAAGTTGGAGTTCTCAAGATCTTTTATGGAGCACTCGTAATCATGAAGGGAATTAGATAGTTTGGCATACATTATTGCAAGTAAACTTGGTTAAAGGTGTTGCAGTTTGTTCATCTTCTATTTTGGATACAAATATAGATACTACAAGGATCCAGAGAGATATCAGAGTTAAGAAAAATAGGTTGCTTGGTGGGAAGATGACAGAGAGATTGAATTTCTATGAGCATTGTACATTGGCAAGAAACACGGGGTAAAATTATACAAGAGTTCACCAGAGCAAAGATATGTGAGGTTACATCCATGTTGATCTTTAGTGTCTTTCTCAAGTTTCTTCTAAGGTGAGCAGTAGTTGCATGTTGAATTTTATGGATGATTATTCAAGAAGGATGTTTGTGTATTTTCTTGGGCACAAAGATGAAATTTTGTGGTGTTCAAGCACTGGAAGACTATGGAAGAAAAGCATATTGGCATTAGGCTTTTTAGAATAGATGATGGTGTTGAATTCTATAACGGAGAATTTGATGGGTTTTATAAGGATGAAAGGATTATGAGGCACTGCACAGTCATGTATATACCATAATAGAATGATATTATAAAATAGAGGAATAAGGCAATTCTCAAAATAGTTATATGCATGCTTTCTAATTTTAAATTGACCGAGTATGTTTGGGTTGAAGAGGATAGCACAGCTTATTACTTGGTTAATGGGTTTCCATCCGATTAATTGTCAGAGTCTATATGAATAGTGGTTTGGTTCCCCTACGGATTACTCTAGTTTAGGAGTATTTAGATGTGCTGTATGTACTCATATTAAGGATGGTAAGTTAGTGTTGAGAGATAGGAAATACATATTTTTTGGGTATGCATATGGATTGAAGGGTTATAGATTGTGGTGACCTAATAACGAGTCTTGCATGTTCATGGATAGTAGGATGTTAACTTTGACAAACCTACTTTACTGATTTAGAATAAGAAGACTAACATGGCTGTAGACAATGGCATTGTGAAACAGGTGGAGTTGGAGGTTGAGACTTCTAGAGAAGTTTCTATGAAAATTCCACGAGAGCACATTGATGATATGTTGGTTGCCTTCAAACACATACTGGAGATCAATATTCAGTTGAGTGGTAAGGTTGAGGTGAAAGATTTGAATGTAGTAGAGAAGGATCTTCAGTGGGTTGAGATACATGAATCCGAGACAGTTGATATATATATCTTGTTGGATGCTTCAAGCTTTTAATTGATTTTGTCATCGGGTACTGAGGAGGAGACGGAGTGCGCAAAGACGGAATAATAGAAAACAAGCCAAATTGGATTTTGGGAAGTTTCCTTAGTTTCTTAATTTGGGGGAGTCTCTTGTTGCCTAATATAATTAAGAACTAGAAATAAGTAAGTTCCCTAATTCAATTAGTAAATTAGGTGGTAACCTTTTAGGAAACTAATTTCAATATTTGTGTATATTTGGTGCCTATAAATAATGTTGTAGTAAGAACTTTTCTCATTTTAAACATTTTAGAGAAACCTTTAGGGAGAGATTTCTAAAGAGAGAAAGGTACACTAGTTGTTCTAAAGATTTGGAGTTGATAGATACCAAGTAATCCTTGTAATCTCTAGTGGTTTAATCATTATTGTCTTTGCTATAGACATAAGCTTAATTTGTTTTGATCAAGTCGAATCACGTAAATCTTGTGTGTATATTTTATTCTTTATTCTCACTTTCAAGTTCTTGAATAATCTCGTGGTTATAAAAATCATAACAAAATGTTGTTTGCCTTGTAATGCCCTTTGTTATTGATGTTTGCAGGTGGAAGGTAATACCAAGAGACCACTAAAGACCCAATAAGAAGATAAAACTCAACTCGAACCCAAACAGTTAAACCAGTGAGTCTTGTATCCTTACCAACTTATTAGATGTTCTAATTCTCTTAAATTTTCCGATGTGGAATTATTGAACACTATCCATGAATCCTAATGAACCACTTTATGGACAGTCCCTTCCATAAAATGCCAAATACCCTTCAAACCCAAACTAGTACCTCTTGCAAGCCCACCTCTTCTTCTCAGTTAAACCTTATTCCTACTCCATACAAGTCCACATTTTCTTTATAGGCCCCCACCCCAAACTTAGAGCATTCATCGGGTCTTACTCCATACAAATCCATCTCTTCTTCACATACTCCTAGCCCTAACCCTGAGCATTCATTGGGCCTAAGACCAAGAAGACTTTGACCCAATTTCATGAATCATTAGCCGCTTGCCACCGAGTGGCCCAAATCTAACACTAAAAATAGCACACATGACCTATGCTATGTAACTTCCAATTGACTAGCTTAATTATCTAATACCCATAACCTTGGACTCTGATACACTTGTTAGGGATGTTTCTAGGTGGAAGATAACACCAAGAAAACACTAGATATCCAATAAAAAGATTAAACTCAACTCGAACCCAAAAGTTTAAGTCAGTGGGTTTTAAATCTTTACCAACTATATCTTTTGTGTATTTAAAAAAAACATAAATAATAAAAGAGCAAAATATAGGTTTTAAACTATAAAAGGAGTGCATGGATAAGAGTTATGCCTTGGAATGAAAGACAATTCGAAATTTGTTTTTTCTAGGAACAATAAAGATATAAGTAATCCAATTATGAATCTCATGGAGAGCTCGATCCTGGGCTAGATGTGTACTTGAGTGTTGTTTTATGTGTTTTTCAGGATTTACAAGATAGAAAGCTTAAAATGGTGAAAAGATTTCATTTGGAGGTGTTTTGCAAAGAAAAGTTAAAGAAAGTCAATGAATTCAACAAGTAAAAGAAGAGTCAATGAGCCAAAGAAGTGGAAACACTAGGTCTCATAGTTGAATAAGGCTAGAAGTTGGAGCTCAAAGATGGAATGAAGCAACAGTAGTGAACTTTGGCTAAATTGAGCACTCTTGGAAAAAGGTTAATAATACAAATGTGGTGAAATAATGTACTCACGCCAAATAACAATCCGTATTTTTTCACAAGTCAAGGACCAATTTTCAACACAACCAATGAACACAAGAATAAGCAGAAAAAGATCACAAAGACAAATAAAGGAAAACATATAAAATGTGATTACTTGGACATGGAAGTGATGGCGGACCATCAATGCTTATAAGTGCTTTTAGTAGAAGAAGTGATCCTTTGCAAGGATTTGGCGGTCCAATGACTCGTTTAAGGAGTAAGATGGCCAAAGAAGCTCTTAACACTTTGGTCCTAAGTGTTTTGGATGAATACTAGAGGTTCGTGAGATAGGCCTTGTCCAGGAAACACAAGAGTTGAAGCCTTGGAAGTTTAACACTTCACGAGGAACCAAGTTTGGAGAGAAAATCAAGCTTTTTCGCAAAAATGGCTCCATTCACGACGTCCAACACCCTACATATCGTGACGTCTAGAAACAAATCATGGACATGGAACAAGACTCCCAAGTCGCGGCATGCGTCCACGTCGTGACATGGCTTACTATTTGGGAGATTGCAAAACTTGGAATTAAAATACCCAATTTAATTGACGAGACGTGTTTTTTCGAATGTCGCGACGTCCACCATTGCACATCACGAAATTCAAGCCCCTTCATGTTGTGACGTTGGGAAATTCTCCCAATTAGGGTTTTGCTTAATTCATTTTGATTGTTTTGTTTTATGGAATAAGGCTTGCTTATTTTATCTTGCATGATCAATAACATGTCCATTAGGATTGTTCCACATGTTTAAGGGTCTTGCATGGCCTAAAACATATGATGAGTTTAATTTAGGAAATAAGTAAGACTTTGAAACCTATTAGGAAACTAGTTCCTTTTAGGTTATTTTAATAAACTCTTGTAGCTATTTAAAGGATCTTAACACACGAAATTTAATAGAGATTGATGAAATTTGCAACAAGAATTCATGAAGAATTATTGTAGGAGAAGTATTACTTGTCTAAACCCTTGAATTGTGGGTGGTCAATTCAACCCTTAATCATTGAAACTTAGTTTGGGTTCGTGATTAGAGAATTCACCTTAGAAGCTTAGTTTGAGCCCAAGGAAATTCAAACGCAAAGGTAGATTAGGTCTAAAACACTAAATCAATCTTTTTGTTCTTAGTTTGAGAACGCCGAATCTAGTTTAGTTTAAGGTCACTTAGGTTAAATTAATTCAAATCGTGTTTTGGATTTTGATTGAGTTTGAATCCTTGTTTAATTCACACATATCCTTTGTTTTCTTTACTTGTCGGCTGCGTTTTGGTTGATTGAAAAGCTATTAAAGGGACGATGCAAAACAATTGGTGTTTTACATCTCTTAAAGGTGGATTTCGATATCAAGTGGTATTAGAGCACCCAAGATCCGGGTTTCTCCATAAGGTCAATTTAATTATTGTCTTTATTTTTTGTGTGAATTTTTTCTTTGTGATCTTCTTGAATTTTGCTTCTCAAAATTTAAGATCTAATTTCGTAATATTAAAAAAATTCTTGCTATTTGCTATTTGTCTTTGTTACAAGTTTTGATCTTTTATTAAAGTTTGAATTTTATAGAAATTTTGTTCCGCTTTTCGTTATTTTCGTGAACTTGTTGGTGTTTAGATATTCTTCAATTGAGTTTATTGTGGTTGTTGCAAAACACGTTGTGTGGAAATAGAATTTCCTTGAAGGAGACTAAAATAAAATTAAAAACAACTTTAGAAATTTAAAAACAAGAGGTGTGGGCAATTTAAATATTTATATATATATATATATATATATATTCTCAAGGTAAAGCGTAAAATTGTGTTGCAACTTGAATTAAAATACAAAGCTCTATAAAACCAATTTGTTATTTCTTCAATTTTTCATCTTCTATTGGTTTCCAATACATATTGCTTACTCCAAATTTTACCCAAGACGTGTGATAAATACTCTAGTATTAATTATTTGCACTCTAATTTGCTTTTGTGATTTTTGATTTAGACTATTGATAGGTAGTTCTCAATTTAAGCACTTGTAAAAGTTGATTTTGTGCAATTACATTAATCTTTGAGAGTAAGGTAAGGGAGAAACTGCAAAAGCAATTTATACACGAGAGGAGAGTATCTACTCCCCAAAAGTGAGGACCTTTTATACAAACTGTTATTTTTTGTTTTGTGTTTTAATTAACCTTGCAGGAACAATGAATGAGGAAAGCTCCAAACGTCCTAATGAAACTAAACTTCGGGATGATCAAATCATCCAAATTCTTCAGCGTATGGAGCTACAAGTTCATAATCTCGAAGCCCATGCCTAACTCCTCCTAGGGAGAATCCCGCTAAAAGGATTAATTTTGAAGAGGAGGAACATGGAACTAAAGTTAGTTCTACTTAGACATCTGGTAATAAGACCTCTGATATTTCTTTAAATTCCTACAAGTTGGAAGTACCAGTATTTTATGGCAAAGCCGACCCCTAGCTTTTTCTAGATTAGATGCAAGCTATGGACGAGATCTTTGAAAATAGTCAATTCACTGAAACTGGCAAGATCCGAATAGCCAAGCATCAACTAACGGAATATGCTGCCGTTTGGTGAGACCGATTGGTAAAAGCAAGGAGAAGGAATAAACCAATTCATACTTTGAGAGAGATGAGAGCCCAAATGAAGAAGAGGTACATTCCATCTTTTAATGCCCAAGACCTCCATAGATCTCTTTATACCTTAACACAAGAAAGCCGAATCGTTGAAAAATATTATAAGGAGATGGAGATAATCATGGCCAAGGCTGACATTGAGGAGTACCCTGATGCTACTATACAATGGTTTATTGGTGGACTGAATCCTGAGGTTGCATACACGGTGGATTTGAAAACTTTTGTGGATATCGATGAGCTATTACGTAAGGCCATGAAAGTCTAATGGCACATAAAGGAAACCAAAAATTTTCTAACCCAAATCAAGGTTGGAAAAAGGAGTTCAAGCCAAGCACTGTAGCTGTGCCTATTAAGCCAAAGGTTCCTTTTGAATCCACTAACAAGACGGTATCCAAGGCAGCCATTACTACCTCAAATACAGCTTTGAATCCTGAGGTAAAGATGAGTTCAATCAAGTGTTTTACGTGCCAAGGATATGGATACATGCAAGCTAATTGTCCAAGTCAGAAAGCTATATACTTATTGGAAAATGGAGATACCGATAGTGTGTAGTCAAATGATGGTGACATGTCAGCACTTATTGAAGGAATTGATGAAGAAGAGGATGATTTACTTGAAGAATGGGAAGGAACACACTATCCCTCTTTGGTAACTATACAAATTTTGAGTATACAGCCTTACGGAACAGCTGATTTAGTACAAAGGAAAAATATATTTCATACTCATTGTTTAATTAATGATCATTTGTGTAGTATGATTATAAATGGCCAAAGTTGCACTAACGTGGCTAGCACTCATTTGGTTTCAAAGTTAAATCTTCAACAGATTAAACATGTCAAACCTTAAAACTTCATTGGTTGAATCAAAGTGGTGAGGTAAGCGTTGATAAGCAACTGACGGTACCATTTTATGTTAGACGGTATAAGGATAAAGTTTTTTGTGATATTGTTCCAATGGAAGCTGCACACATTTTACTTGGTAGACCCTGACAATTTGATAGACGTGTTCATCATGATGGAGAAAAAAATCAATACACAATGGAGTTTAATGGAAAGCATTACACCCTTGCACCTTTAAACCCATGGGAAGCTTCTCAAGATCAAGATAAGATTGTTAAGAAGTGTAGGAAAGGGACAAAGCCACCGCTAGTCTTGTTGAAGTTTCTGAGTCACAAAACTCAAAGGATTGAAAAGAAGAAGAAAGGTTAGGAAATGGAAAAAGAAGAAAAAGAGAAGAGATAGGCATTGTATGCTCAAAAGAGAGAAGTTAGGCAACCCTTGCTGGATAGGAAAAATATATTTGTACTTATGTACAAATATGTGTAATTATTTTAAAGTGATCACATTGCTTCTTTGCCTCATAGTATTGTTTCTCTTTTACAGGAATTTGAAGACCTTTTTCCTGAGAAGTTGCCTAAAGGATTGCTACCAATCCGAGACTTAGAGCACCAAATCGACTTTGTTCCTTGTGCAACCATCCCGAATAGGCCAGCTTATCAAGTTAATCCCGATGAAACCAAGGAGACCCTAAGGCAAGTGGAAGGACTACTTGAAACAGGTAGTATTCAAGAAAACCTTAGTCTTTGTTCTGTTCCTATTATTTTAGTGCCTAAAAAGAATGAATCTTGGCGTATGTGCATGGATTGTAGGGCCATAAACAAAACAACCATTAAATATCGTCACCCTATTCCTAGGTTAGATGACATGTTAGATGAGTTATATGGTTCTAAAATCTTTTTCAAGATTGATCTAAAAAGTGGATATTTTCAAATTAGAATGAAAGAAGGAGATGAATGGAAAACTGCTTTTAAATCTAAATACATTTGTATGAGTGGTTAGTTATGCCATTTGGTCCGACGAATGCACCAAGAACTTTTATGCATCTTATGAATCATGTGTTACATTCTTTCATTGGTAAATTTCTTGTTGTCTACTTTGATGATATTCTTGTATATAGCAAATCTTTAGATGAGTATGTTTTGCATTTAAAGAATGTGTTTGCTGTATTGCGCCAAAATGAACTATATGTGAACATTAAAAAGTGTTATTTTTGTATTGGTTCAATAATCTTTTTAGGGTTTGTTGTTTGTTCTAATAGAATTTCTGTTGATAAGGCTAAGGTTCAAGCGATTCAAGAATGACCTACACCTAAGAATGCTAATGATGTTAGATGCCTTCATGGCTTAGTTAGTTTTTATAGGAGGTTTGTTAAGGACTTTAGTTCCATTGCTTCCCCCTTAAATGAATTAGTTACAAAGAATATTCCTGCTGTTTGGACTGATTCACATGAACGTTTGCTCTATTTCTTATGTTGCCTGATTTTGAAAAAGTTTTTGACATACAACGTACTGCCTCCGGGATAAGTATTGGTTCTATTTTGATATAGAAAGGAAAACCCGTGGCGTATTTCAGTGAGAAGCTTCATGGAGCACCAACCAACTATCCAACTTATGACAAGGATTTATATGCATTGGTGAGATAAATTCAAGTTTGGCAACATTACCTTTGGCCAAAAAAGTTTGTAATTCATTCGAATCATGGGAGTCTTAAGATTTCTTAAAGACCTAAGGTAAGTTGAATAAAAGGCATGCACGTTGGTTAGAATTTATCAAAACTTTTCCTTATATGATTAAATATAAAGTTGGAAAGGAAAATGCATGTAGTTGTTGATGCTTTGTCTAGGAGGTATAATTTGTTTACCTTTATGTATGCTAGCTACTTGGTTTTAATATGATGAAAGTTTTGTATACCGATGATGTTCACTTTAAGTTTGATTATGATCATTTTTTGAATAAGATGAATGCTGACTTTTATGTACATGATGGATTCTTGTTTAAGAAAAATAAGTTATGTGTACCTAATTGTCTTATTTGAGAATTACTTGTCATTGAGACTCATGGTGGTGGTTTAATGGGACACTTTGGTGTTGATAAAATATTAAGCATCTTTAATGAATATTTTTACTAGCCCAATGTGAGCAAATCTATCAAACTTGTTTTTAATAGATGCATTGTTTGTAAATAGGCAAAGTCTAAAGTTATGCCACATGGTTTTTACACACCTTTACCTATACCTCAGCATCCTTGGTTAGACATTTATATGGATTTTGTTTTAGGATTGCCAAGGTCATCTAGTGGTAAGGATAACATATTTGAAGTTATTGATAGGTTTAATAAGATGGTACATTTCATTACTTGCACTAAAACTAATAATGCTACACATATTGCTGATTTGTTCTTTAAAAGGATTGTAAGATTGTATGGAATTCCGAACACTATTGTAAGTGATAGAGATGTTAAGTTTTTTAGTCATTTTTAGCCTACTCTTTGGGATAAGTTGGGAAATAAATTGCTATTTTATACTATTTCACATCCACATTCTGATGGACAAATTGAAGTAGTTAATATGACTCTTTCTACTTTGCTTAGGGAAATTATACAAAGGACTTTAAAGAATTTGGAATAGTGTTTACCTCATATTGAATTTGCTTATAATCGAACTATTCATATATCTACTACTTGCTCACCTTTTGAAGTTGTGTATGATTTTAATACTCAAACTCCTTTGGATATTTTACCATTGCCTACTAATGAGTTTTTGAATCTTGATGATGAAAGAAAAATTGTTTTTGTTAAGGACTTACATACTAGAGTCTGAGATCATATTGAACGACGAAATAAGCAAGTAGCACAACAAGTGAATAAAGTTAGATGGCGTGTAGTGTGTGAACTTGGTGATTGGGTTTGTATACATTTACACAAAGAGAGATTTCCTGAGAAATGGAAATCCAAATTACAACCGCGAGGAGATGGTCCTTTTCAAGTTCTCGAGCGCATTAATGACAATGCCTACAAAATTGAATTGCCAAGTGAGTATGGTAAGGTCAGTTCTAATTTCAATGTTGTTAACTAAACTTTGTTTGATGTAGGTAATTCAAGGACGAATCCTTTCGACGGGGGAGGGAATTATGGTGGACCACCCGAGCTTATAAGTAATTCCAGTAGAGGACATGATTCATGGCAAGGACTTGGCAGTCTAATGACTCGTTCAAGGAGTAAGAAGGCTAAAGAAGCAATTAACACTTTGATTCTAAGTTTTTTTAATGAAGACTATAAGGTTCCTTAGGTTGGACTTGTCCTGGAAATGCAAGAGTTGAAGCCTTGGAACCTTGTAAGTTTAACACTTCATGAGGAAGAAAGTTTGGAGACAATCAAGCTTTTTAGCGAAAATAGCTCCACGTCACGATGACAAACACCCTACAAGGCACGACATCCAGAAACAAATCATGGATGTGGAACAAGACTCCGATGTTGTGACGTCCATGATCGTACGATGTGCTTCCACATCGCGATGACCAAGGACCCCAACATCGTGACGTGGCTCACTGTTTTGGAGATTGAAAAATTTTGAATTAAAAGTCTAATTAATTTGACGATATGTGTTTTTTGGCACGTTATGACATCCATCATTGCACATCACAACGTACACAAATATCTTGACGTCCAGGCCCCTTCACGTCGCGATGTTGGGAAATTTTCCAGATTAGGGTTTTGCTTAATTCGTTTTGATTGTTTTTTTATAGAGTAAGGCTTGGTTATTTGATCTTGCATAAGTTTCACATGATTAAGGGTCTTATTTGGCCTAAAACATGTGATGAGTTTATTTTAGGAAATAAGAGTTTGACCATTAGGAAACTAGTTCCTTTTAGGTTATTTCCATAAACTTTTGTAACTATTTAAAGGCTCTTGAGCCATGAAATTTAATAGAGATTGATGAAATTTGCAGCAAGAATTCGTGAAGAATTATTGTAACAGAATTCTCCTTAGAAGTTTAGTTTTAGCCCTAGGAAATTCCACCCAAATTAAGGTCTAAAACACTAAATTAATCCTTTTGTTCTTAGTTTGAGAACGCCGAATCTAGTTTAGCTTAAGGTCACTTAGGTTAAATTAATTCAAATCGTGTTTTGGGCTTGGAGTGAGTTTGACTCATTGTTTAATTCAGACACATCCTTTGTTTTCTTTGCTTGTTGGCTGCATTTTGGTAGATTGGAAAGCTATTAAAGGGACGACACAAAACAATTGGCATTTTACATATCTTAAAGGTGGATTTTACGATCAGAAAGCCAATCCAAACCCCCCACGCTATACGAATTGAATTACTTGATCTGTGTACTCAACTCTTCAAGCATGCAACTCGGCTTGTTCTGTACTCAGAATGGATAGGCTCACCTAAAGGTCCTCCCTAAAGGCTTGCGGGTTTTGAAGATCAATTAGATTGACTCTTTGGTTTTGAATGTACAATTTGCTCCAAGGTTTTTATGTATTTTCTTTCTTGTCTTTTCTCCTTGAATACAATAAAAGAGTTTCCTAAAATGAGTCAAACTCTACTAATAACTAAAACAAATAACACATGTCTTGATCATACAAGATCTATGGCCATGTGAAATAACACTAAATACTTCACCAAAGTTCATGTAAGAAAAATTGGTTAAGCTCTTATTGAATAAGAAATCAAACAAAAACATTAAATTAAAACAAAAAAAAATCTAGAAAAATTGCCCGATGTTGCGATGTGGGTGGTCGCACGCCACAATGTAGAGCATGAAATCACTGAAGGTCGTGACGTGTAGACTCTAGACATCGCAACGTGCGTTAAAATAATGAAACACATCTTCAAAAATGGTGAGTGACATCATGATATGGGGGACCTCGTGATGTGCACGGACATCTCGACGTGGAGCTAATGGATGTTGTGACGTGGAGCTTTATCAACATCCTCGCACTTCTAGCAAGCAGTGTCACCTTCAAGTGCCAAATGGACTATGATGCAATCCGAATATGGGTAAGAGTAAAACATAAAATATTTAGATATTTTTCTTAGATTTCTACAGCAACTTGAATAAGAACAATCGGATTTCAAATGGGATAGATATGACACAAATACAAAAATGTGGCATATATTCTCAATTGTGCAATTTCCATGGTAGCAAGACTTTAGTTAAAGCTCCGAACCTCCATGGAATTGTTAGGAACCTTGTTTTCAACTTGATTCTAGCTCTTCCAACATAAGATTGATTACGGACATTTGGAATGAACATCACAAATTCTTTGTTGGATGCACGTCAACATGATTACCCTCATATATTGACATTAGTTAAGGACTCAAGTGAGGATGAGACAAGGTATATCTTGACCTTGAACCATAGAAATTTAACTTAGAGCCAAAACCCTCATGGTTAAGGCATATAGCTAAGACTATATTGTAATCAGCTAAGGACCCAAGCTCAAGGCCAATGGATCTATGGCCTTGAGCCATTTGATCACCAAACTTAGTCTTAGCCTTAAGAGCTTATACCTTGCACCCATTTGCAGTTAGACATACCTTGAATTTCACTTTGCGTGAGGTCACGACCCCAAATCTTGGCATATAGTAGCCCTAGAGTTGTCTCTAATCATCCTAGGAACCCTCAAGGTTCAAGAAAAGTGCAAGAATCCGTCATGTGTTTCAATGCCACGACACCTATGATGTGACATTGAAGAGATTTTGCCACAATTTAGTAATTTATTCATAACTTTGTCGTTGTAACTCGGAATTTAGTGATTCAAAATGATACAGAAAGTAAGAAACAGATTTACAATCTTTGTGGTTTACGCCTTCCCAAATTAGAACTAGCATAGTCAAAATTGAGGGTGAAAATAGCTGCAGGAAATTGCTAGGTGACCCTAAAACCAATCTTAGACTATTGATGTCAAGCCCTAGGTGTTGTGACTCAATACACTATAAATCTCTTTATGATAGTTTTAAAGCATTTTTAGGCCATTGATGCCACGACCTAGGTGTCATGGTATCAATACACTAACAACCAACCTGTAATTTGAAAAACCTTCTTTAAGAACATTGATACCATGACATAGGTGTCATGACATTAATACACTAACCACCAACTTTTGACTTCGAAAACCTTTTCCAAGGTCATTAATGTAGGGAAAAGGTGTTGTGGCATCAATACAATAGAAACATCCTGGTACAAATCTAGCCACGCTTCTCACATAATTAGATGCAACAGTGCGGAATGATTGTTCAAGACATTTTCATAAATCAATTTTGTAAAGGTAGAAACAACCTATCTCTATAGATTGTCAATAGGGCACGGTTAATTGCAGGCTCCTCATTGACAACTGACGAGAAAGTCTACATAAAGAAGTTTTCCCTTCTCAGGGAAAATCATTCACACGTAAATTGGAAACCCTCATCAGGCTTACAACTCACAATATTGAAAAATAGCTCTGTGTTCTTTCAAAAGTCATTCGTCAAAATTATCTATCTATTACAACTGAAATAAAGCCTTTAAATAGGCTTTCACAAAATACCCTAATCAATAATTAAAACCATTTATGTTATTAATTAAAATTAATAAAAAATGCCAAAAATTACTAAGGTCATGATGTCAAATGTTACACGGCGCAATATTGGGCAAAACCTTAAAATAAAAAATTATCAATTTTCTTGACGTCGTGACATGCGATGATGGACGTCGGGATGTCAGATTTATTTGACGAAAATAGAGTATGACTTTAGTGAGCCACGTCACGACATGGATATACGTCGCGACGTCCAAAGCCTTAACGTCGTGACGTGGGTTGCTGTCCACGCCATTTTCCCCCAGATTTGTATGACATCCTTACAATAGTTTTTGACCATTATTAGGCATTTGAAGCCAAGTCATAGGTGTCGTGGCATCAATACACTAGAAGCATCCTTAGAATAGTTTTCGACCATTCTTAGGCATTTGATGCCATAGCATTGGTGCCATGGCATCAATACATTAGAAAACCCAATTTTCTAACCTTTAACCATAAATTTGACCTTATCTCAAACCAAGACTCAATAGTCTTGGGACCTCACCCTAGCCTTCCCAACATGAACCATAAGACCTAATTTAGGCCCACTATGGCTAGAACCTTTTAAGATTAACCTAGTTTGACCTATTTCAGTCTAGTTTGATCTAGTCAATACTAGTTTGGCCTAGTTAGGACTAATTAACCCTAATTATCTATAGTTAGGTTGAATTCACTCTAGTTTTACCTAGTTTGACTAAGTTTTTCCTAGTTTGACCATGTTTTCAAAAATTAACCCTAGTTAGTCCTAGTTTTGTCTAGTTAGATCTAGTTTGGTTAAATTAACCCTAGTTAACCATAGTTAACCCTAGAAAATCATAGCTTTACCCAACCTTAACCATATAGGTCAAGTTTAATACTTTCTCTTCACTCTAGCTTATGCTCTTGACCTTGTGACCATTAGTCATAGTTCCAGTAAGAGTGCACATAATACTTAGCAAAAGCTGGCCATCAAGAAAAAGCTCAAGAAAAGATGCAACATTCTAGAGATTCAACCATGAGCCTAGTATGATTTGAAGACTATTTTCTTGTAAAGTACCATCTTGTTAATCCCCAAAATACAACAAGCAGGTCCATCATGTAATTATTAGAAGTTTATTTCTTTACTTAGTATATAAGGGCCCTTTGAAGGCCTTTTTTGGGGAGGTCAATGGAACATCGAATGGAAGAATAAAACAAGTAATCAAGTAGATTATAATAGAGTAGCTTGGTCTAGCAGTAGGTAGGTTAGACTAGTTTTTATTTTTTCCCCAAGAATGCACAACTAGGGTGTGTTCTTGGTGTTCTTCATTTTCTACGGAGAAACCATGACAATTCATAACTATGAAACTTGAACTTAATGAAAGATTGGAGCTTAACTTTAGAAATTCATTGTTTTGATCTCTCTTGTGGCCATAGGTAATATTATTATCTTTGTTTTTCCAATCGTAAGTTATTTACTTTAGTGCTTCTACAAGCCATACGGGGCTAGATCTGTTTACTATCCTGGATATTTTTTTTTTACTATCCTAGATAATTGGTCATGGGTAATTGAGATCTTGTGATTATGGATGCGTTTATGTTCTACATTTGATTATTTCTTGTTTGAATTATTATGAATTGTTCTTATGTTTAAGCTTACATCAGTACAATATCTATTTCTTTGAGTGATTGGGTTTGTAAAATTTGTGCATTTCATGTGTTCGTGTAATTGAAAATTTGACATATATATGAGAATGAACAGATTTTATGAATTAATCACATAAAGAAGAGAAAAACATGAAAACGAATAATAGTTTGTAATCTTCGTCAGATTAATCTATGTACACCGGCATAGACCAAAATTCATCCAGAGTATGTCTGTGATGGTATAAAACCTGCATGCAAAGACTAAGTTAATGTATAATTATGGTCAAGATTAATGAGTTTTTGTCTCTGGCAAAAGAAGATCCTTAAATTATCCTTGATCTAATGTGTAAATGATGATCATATGGGTTTGTTGATTTAATCAACCGATTGCGGGATTAATCTATAATTCAATTTTGTCTCTGGTAAGAGAACGAAGGAATTGAGAAGATCTAGCTGAGGTGCATCTGGCAAGGCAACTTAGGTAAGATCTGTTTGGACAACCTTTAACCCCATAGTTAATCAACCATATGCATGATTCATCCTTACCACAAGTGATCATTACTCAAAACCAATATTTCGAGGATACAACTATATTACTTAAGTTCTATCCCAATTTCATCATACATATTTGCAATTTGTCCGCTGAGCAAAACCACGTTGTTTAATGTGTGTTTTGTTGGTGTTCTTTCAGACTACAAGTAAATTTATAATCCTTTCTCACCTTATAGATGGGTGAGTAAGGTATCGATATCATAAAGAGGTACACTAACTAACTAAATGTGATATGTTCAAAGGAAGTTGGAGTGTTGAGTTGAGTCAAGTAATCAAATGAAATATAAAGAGTGCAAATAAGTGAGAGCAAATAGAGAGAATTCAAATAGAGACTGTTGTTCTTGGATCTTGTTAGAGGAGATTTAATCAAGTGATTTAATAATCTTGTGTTGAGCAAATGATCATTGATTTACATGGAGTAAAGATTGTCCTCATGGAACGGTTTTAAGTCACCTTGGTAGGAACACCTAAGTGTACTAAACTAGGTTTTGGTGCATGTGTACTAAAGGTTGGTCCTAAGTTCTTACAACTTAGGCCTTGGTTATGTGCCTTGGCATAGAGGGTATGGTTCTAAGGTGGTATTCCTAGGGCAAAACACAAACCAAAATCATGCTAAGTCTTTACTCAATTCTTAACATTTACCTCCTAAAGAGTTCAGTAACTTGGCCAAATCTCATCTCCACTGAATTGTGCACAAACTGTGTTCAAACCCTAAGGGCATACCCTAGGGTTTACAGTTTCTCCATTTTGCCTTGTAGATTCTCCTTTGACCTTATTGACGTTTTTGTTAAAATAACCTTCAAATTAGCCTTTTTAGCACTTTAAACTTTCTACCTTGTAAAATCTACAATTAAGCTCAAAAATCATTTAAATACCATAAAAACACTTTAAAAACAAAGCAAAATCCCTAAGAAAAAAAGAGACGAGAGGTAGTCTAAGACAGACTCTACATCTATAATAACATAAATATTTTTCATCTGCTAGCTTTGAGTTGTTCTAATGCTGAGACTGGCCAAAGCAAGTCACAACAAGAGAAGAAGTTGTCTATTTTTCCCTCCCTCTTGACCTTTTCAGATTCTCTTTTATATTTTATTCTCTCTCTTTTGCTTCTACCCACTTTGAGTAATCTGGAATTAAATGTTCTAAATTAAGGATGGGTGGTATATATCTCTCATGTATTCTAGCTTTCATGTATGTTTTTCTTTAATTTTCCTTACATAAATAATAATACATTATTGCCATTCAATCTTCTTTCTCTCCCACCCAAGAATTGCATTTTTTTTTGTTGGCATAACCTATATTGCGATGTGGGGACTCCCAATATTTTAATGCTTTTTTGGGTGATGGATTTACCATAACCCTTACAAAAGATGCTCTACATGAACACATTCCTCATTTATATGACCAAGGCCTAATGAGAAAGTGGTCATGAGGTACTACAGAAAAGCAAAAGTGGAGTACTTCGTTCATTTACATTCTCAACATTTATAATAGGTTGAAATCTTATACTATCATTGCAGAATAATACTTAAATCTATTACAAAAGTCTTTACAACATTTACAAAATACAACTCTATCATAAGATGTAGCCAAAATCACCAGAGATGAGGTACCCAAAGGGTGATGTGGTTATCACTCAAAGCAAATCATGGTACCCAGCAAAACAATCAGCATCGGCATATAAAAATCATTTCAGACAACAACATGCAAGCACCTTAATGGAAGATCCAGCCTAACCAACAGCAACTCGATTCCTTATAGGAGCTACTCTAAAAACAAACCCAGCATAACTTTGGCAGTTGGGGTCCCAAAACAAATGTTGTGCCTTTTAGTTTGAGCATGTAAGACAAATAAAAAATTAGGCAGAAGGTAGCCGCCTAATCTCAACAAGACATTGATACCCACACGGTACACCCAACATTGGCATTTCACAATTATTTCAGTCATTATTATGCAAAAGCTATATTAGGACTCCATACAGATTCATCTCAAGCACTGCATATGTTTTATGTTTGGATTTACCATATAGAATAGGTAGGGATACCTTCTTTCAAACAAGTCGTTCCCTCCCCTCTCTATCATATCATGTACTAGAAAATAATGTAAATCTTGAAATCCTCTCCAAGTCATGCAGTATAAAAGATAAAGGCACATCTCATATGATTTTAGGTCTTTATTCTTAGAATCAAACCTGAGTGTAGATCCTTATAAGGGAAAATCTCTTATGATTTCATTATAAAGCCTGTTGGTTAAACCAGAGCGTAGTTTCCTTAGAGACACTAAAAGCATATAAAAACATATGAATTCAGACACTAAAATATATACATATGCATGTCAGTTATGTTTTCGTATTAAAATTCCTTACTGTAAATTTTCTTGATTATAGGTTTGCCATCTTTATCCCCTTTTATCATCTTCTTTAGCTCATTTGGACATTCAGCATAGCTTCCCCACATTTGATCCCTTGGAGACTGTGCAATCTTCTTTGCTGTCTTACTAGCTACTTTGTCAACTTTTCTAAAACTTATAGGAGGGGAGTCATAATGAATTTCCATATCAATTTGTCTCAATCTCCAGTAAACCTCTCTTTTGCCTGAGGTCCTGAGTATGAATTCTGCTGAACTAGTTTCTGCCACATGAATGGGGATTTTTTTTCTGCCTCTTTACTTGTATGGCCTTACGTAGTGTGTGTAGCTCCATTTGTATTTGAGAAAAACAAGTTTGGTTAGAAAAACTGAAAGCAAAAATTAGATTTCCTTGACAGTCTCTTAACTCCTCCTGTCCCACCAGTACTTGTCATAGAACTATAGAAATTAAGTTTGAAACATTGTGAACCAAGAGGCACTAAAAGAAAAAGGGGCTTTAATGACCAAAATCTTAGTGACCACAAAAATTCCAGTCAACAAAGAGTACATTTGTTGACCAGGATAAATTTAGTCACTAAATACTAGTCAAAGTTAAAAGATTATTGACAAAAACAAAAAGTGGTTACTAAATGGTCAATAAATACCATGGTGGGAAACATTCAATGAGACACCCTTTGGTGACCACATTTGGTGACTTGAAATTTTTTTGTCAACAAAAAATGTGTACTAATCATTTGGTGACAAGAAAAGTAGTCATTTGGTCAACAAGGTCGTATGGGTAGCTTTGGTGAACGATTTTGGTGACAATGAAATAATTGCTGCTCCTTTTCATTGCTACTCCTTTTCACATAAATTGCAAGATTTTATAATAATATTTGTTGTTCTAAGTTCAGTATAATAATACTATGTCACCCTAATATTCGCAAATTAACCCATACTCTATTAATTTGGATGTTAGACCAATAATAAGAGTGCAACAAATTATTAATTCAACTTGAAATGTTAGTAATTGGACGAATTCATTAGTATATTAATTAATTACTTATATAACATGAAATGAATTTTTTTAACTATATGTGTAATGTTGTTCTAAGTTTAGTATAATTATACTATGACACCCCAATATTTGCAAATTAAACCATACTCTGCTAATTTGGATGTTAGACCAATAATAAGAGTGCAACAAATTATTAATTCAACTTGGAATGTTAGTAATTGGACGAATTCAGTAGTATATATATATATATTAATTAATTACTTATATAACATGAAATGAATTTTTTTTTAAAATATGTGTAATGTTGTTCTAAGTTTAGTATAATTATACTATGATACCCTAATATTCACAAATTAACCCATACTATGTTAATTTGGATGTTAGACCAATAATAAGAGTGCAACAAATTATTAATTCAACTTGGAATGTTAGTAATTGGACGAATTCAGTAGTATATTAATTAATTACTTATATAACATGAAATGAATTTTTTTACTATAGGTGTAATGTTGTTCTAAGTTAAGTATAATTATACTATGACACCCTAATATTCGTAAATTAACCCATACTCTGTTAATTCGGATGTTAGACCAATAATAAGAGTGCAACAAATTATTAATTCAACTTGGAATGTTAGTAAGTGGACGAATTCAGTAGTATATATATATATATATTAATTAATTACATATATAACATCAAGTGAATTTTTTTTACTATATGTGTAATGTTGTTCTAAGTTTAGTATAATTATACTATGACACCCTAATATTCACAAATTAACCCATACCCATACAGATTTAGGTAAATTTTCAATGTTGACTGTGTGTTGTCTTTCTGTAGAAATGCCTAATCACAGTGGGCCTGGAACATTGTTGTTACCACTGATTAAGGATGGCAGCTAGCCTATCTTTTTGAGTATTTCCTTTTTGTTTAAGCACGCTGTCACATACTTGGCTAGACTGATTGTTGCTCTACTTATTCCACTCTGCTGAGCTGAGCTCAAGTAAGGACAGAACCTAAAGGATATGATGGACTTTTCTGAGATGGTTTTACACAATGGGGGATGCCATTGCAAAAATGTGAGATGGCGAGTCCAAGGACTAGCCAGTGTTGTTGCCTGGCAGTGCAACTATTCCGATTGCTCCATGAGAGGAAACACTCATTTCCTTGTCCCTTCTGAAAGATTTGAGCTTCTTCGTGATTCAAAAGAATGCCTTACAACTTATACCTTTGGCACTCACACTGCCAAACAAACTTTCTGCAAGATTTGTGGCATAACTTCCTTTTATATTCCCAGATCAAATCCAGATGGTATAGCAGTCACCTTCAATTGCGTGGATTTGGGAACATTAAGACATGTTGAGATCAAGAAATTTGATGGTAATAATTTGGAGGATTTTTACAATCTAACTGGCATTAAGTCTTGCTCAAAAGTTTTGGTTAAATAGGAGATATGATTGCCTGAAAATAGCATCTGGTTTCATGTATGCTATAAGTGAAACTTTGCTGTGAAGATGAAAAATCAAGATATGCAATGTTTGTTGTATTGCATTATAGATCATTTTCTTTTAAGGATACAAAAATCAAGATTTGCAATGTTTGTTGTATTGCATTGCAGATCACTTGGATGACAGCTAGCCTAAAGAAGAGAATCTGAAACTTCTTAGCGGGACCTCTAGATCCATCTGACTGGGTAAGTGTCATTCTCATTTGAGAATTTTAGTTGTTTTCCTTTGAGAACTGGTTGTTTTGACATCATGAAGTGGAATTTTACAGAGTCTAAGAATCCAAGTCAATCGTATGGTAATTAAGGAGGGAACCACTGTGCATGTTGAAGCAGTGATGAATGGTGTATAGCTATTAACTATGAAGCTACTGCAGTAAGGATAACTAATCACTTTTGACTTGACTCTCTGTTAATGACTGGAATAGAAGTCAAGTTTTCATGTTCCTTGGTTCTCTTATGGTATTAAATGCAATTTTTCAGTTTAATAAGGTGTTGCAGTTTTAATTTTGGTTCCCAATGTTGTGTTTCTTGTTACTATTGGATTACAAACTAGTACAAATCTATTTATAATGTTTAAACATACATACAAGCTTATTTGGTGTTTCATCTTAGATAAGCATGAGGCTATATTGATAATAGTAATGTTTAAATCCATATGTATGCCTTCTCCATAATCCTTTACAAGATGATGCATGCCATTTTTCAATTCGTTCAGATAGTACCTAGTGTTCTTTTGTTGTGTTTATGAGACTTTTGGACCATTTTCTCAACTGATTGTATATGAAAAATGAGAAACGGATAGGGATTACTTTCTTTATCTAAGCAAAAATGGTTAAGGATAAAAGTGAACTATAATGGTTTCTTTCATTTGATTGGTTTTGATTTTATTAGAGGAAATTTGCTAGAATGAATCCATTCTGCCTCAAGAACATATTGATTTGTATTCCTTACTTTATCTTTAATATTGGATTAGTGACTACTAATTCAGGAATCATGAATTCAATGAAAAGAATGTTTATATGTCCATTTGAGAAATGGCGGTCTTTGGTATCACTTTCTTATATATTCCACTAATGTTTTTCCTCCTTTGACCTTCTTAATTTGGCTTTTCTTGTTTGAATGGTTTTGATGATTTTGAATGTGTTAATGAGAGGCAGCCATTCTGCCATAAGTTGATGGTATCTATGTAGACATTCATTGAATCTATAAGAACATTCATGGCCTAATCTCAAGGATAGTGAACAAGAATCTATCTTCCATTTTTCCTTGTCTTTGGTGATTTCCTTATAAATGCTGATTCATTATTGGTAATTCATTGATACAACCCATCATAGTAATTCATTTTTTTCTTGGTGTTTTGGGTACACTTTCATTGTTGATTCCTATTATGAATTTTTTGTACTTTCTATTTGACAGGCTCATTCCTATTATAGTTTTGGAGAAATAACATTTTATTTGTCAATGAATTACGTGGACCCATTTTTTGTGAAGTTATTAACTGTAACTTGCCTATCATTAGGAGCTAAAATGGCTAAAATTCAAGGGCAAAGGAAGAATTTAAATTCTGTGAACTCGTGGTTTACATATTTTTCCTTGAATGTATTACCAATTGACCATTATAACAATGTTAATCTTTTTTTTAAAAATTTATGTTATTTTATTATATAGAATGTCAATTTTTTTCCATGAATGTTTTTAATAAATTTATAAGGAGTTTCAATCACCTTTCTAATTATGAATAATATTAATTTCATTGTTATCATATTGTAGAAATTTTAGTAGCATCAACATTCAAGATTATATTACAATTTTCACTAGTTACAAGTTAATAGCATATAAAATTTGCCTCACTAATTATATAAAATAACATTATTAAAAATTAAATTAGTGAGTAATTATCTGTCGCAATTGCAAAAATATTTCTGCCTAATACATTTCATTAATGAATATCACATTGCAAAAAAATTACAATTAGGGAGAAAATTTTTTCGTCAACATTGTTATGGTTACCTCGCAACTTCCAAACATTAGTAAGAAAACTCATAACTAAAGCACGACATTTAGCAACATTAGTAAGAAAACTCATCACTAAAGCACGACATTTAGCAAGCAAAATTTTCTCGCTAATTCAACAATTCTTATGCTATTGTATGTTTTAGAGGGAAATTATTCCTCACTACTATTACAATTAGCAAAACAAAATCAAATCACCAGAGACGATTTTTTTTTCGTTAAATGTGTGATTTTATCAAGGACAAATTTGTGTTTAGCAAGGATATCTTATGTCCATTTTAATCATTAGCGACGAAAGTTTTACCCCATGATTTCACATTTACGTGAGAATGTTTTTTACTTTTTGCTAAGGAAGGGTATAAATTGTTCGTTTTCAAAATATTTGCGCAAGGAAACCATTTTTTCCCTAGCTAAAAACTATGCGACCATTTACCAAGCGTTTTTCAGCTTTGTTAGACGATGACATTATAGATATACATAGAGAGGAAAAATTTACTGTCCTAAAGACCAAATTTTGTGAGAGCCTGTTTTCTGCGCTAAGGAATTGTTTACATTTTTATAGTAGAGCGAATGGTTTTTGGTTTCTCACCATAACCTTTTGCAACACTAAACTAGCTAGAAAACTCATTAGCGAGGAATTTTCGTCATCCTATCCTTTTAGCGAGTACTTTCCATGTTTTGGCGACCATTTTATTTCCTCGTCAATGACCTTTTTTCTTGTAGTGAATACTCATATGATAGTCTAGGATCCTTGATTAACATTCTAGACCTTAATTCCTCAAATTTTTCCCTATAAAGATCAACTGTTTCTTCCTGTAATAGCTTATTGAACTCCTCAATTACGTCAACAACATGCCTGCCCTCAAATCTTTTGCAGACTAAGTCATTAAATTCTTCCCACTTGAGTTTACCCATTGAGGTTTTAATACTCTGCTACCACACATCGACCTTTCTTTCCAAGTACATTTTTGTCACTTCTAGCTTTTGATTATCTGCTACTTAATTAACCAAGAAGAATTTTTTGAACATTCTAAGCCAACTCTTGGGATTTTCCCCTTTAAATGTGGGAAGCTCTATTTTAGGACTAGTATAAAATCCTCATCTCTTTCCCTCTGCCTCTTCTTTGTTCCTGATGTGCGGATTTGGTAGAAGTGGAGTGTTGATTATTGTTGGAGTTCTGACGTTGGATTGTTGTTCCTCTAGGTTTGGACCTCTTTCTCTCGTTACCAGTTTCATGAATGTGGCAAGCTCAGATTCAATTCCTCCCATGAACTCCTCCATTTTTCTGTTGTTCTCGTTTGTGAAATTCTCCATCTTCTGCTGCATACAAATCATGAAACTGATCTTCCAAAGCTTTTTGTCTTGTGCCTTCAAGCATTAATCCTGAGATGAGGATAAAAAATCTCTTATACCAATTGTCACAAACTGAGCTCCAATTTCACAATAATGGATATGAAAAGATTAAGAGAGAAGGAAAACATGAATTGAGAGAGAAGATGATAAGAAAAGAAAGATAATTTGTATTAGAGGAGAATAATTCAATTACGTACAACCAATCATGCCTTTCTCACTTGTTCAGTCCTCTATTATATCTATTACAGCTAGATAACTACCTGCTTAGAACTCAGAAGATAATTTGTTAAATTCAGATCATCATAATATTGGTAATATTCTCAAAGGCGTGATACCAGCATTTGATGAAATAGCTAAAATGTGGTACTTCATTGTTGAAAGCGTGACATATGGTTTAAGACTGCCCAAAACCATGCATGCATGGTATGGTTTATGCATCTTGGAAACTGATAGATCCTAAATCCTGATAAGAATAAGCAATCTGAGATGATCGGATTTAAGTAAGATAATGTACGAGATGCGCATTATTTTGAGAAGCTCAAGATAAGTATAAAAACTCCTGAGATAACGATAGGCATCGATGATGTGCTTATCAGATTCCTAGTATGAGATTAACAACCTTGAGATAAGGATAAGAGTTATCACTCTAAGAATTGTTATCACATCAATACAGGTACGTATATAAATACCAAAGCACAATCCCATAGAGGGTAGAAAATTTGGTTCGTATTGATTATACGATTGAGTACAAGAGTTCCCAAACTTAAGCATCGGAGTCTTCCCGGAAAAGATCCCGTGGAAGATTTGACGAGTATTGTTGTTTCAGGCCATTTGCTTTCACGCTACAAGTCGCACTCCGCACTTCGAACGTAGTGGTTCCGTGTTTCATCAACTAGCGCCCACCGTGGGGCCATTATTAACATTTTGTATGAGTGATTGCGGAGCGAATCGGAGCAACGGGTAGAGAAGGAAGCAAATCTCCACAAATCAAGTTTATGGATGCTTTGAAACTAATCACAGAGGACAGTTTCAAGCGCTTAGGGGATATCGAGGATCGCCTTCCCCCAAAGCGCAAGCCGGAAGACGGTGAGAAAAGTTCGAAAAAGAAAGATTCGCCGAAAGTGCGTGCAAAGAGGCTGGTGGACTACTCATCAGAATTTGGACACAGGTCGCCAGAGAAGAGCAGAGGAACGGGTGGTGAGTCGTCCAGATCCAAGAAAAGAAAGCCATTTACAAAGGAGATCATAGAAACGAGGATGCCCCGAAAATGGTTAGTGAACTTCCTGGAGGAAGTATTACGTCATAGGAAGAATTGGACAAGAGTTTCTAATCAAATTTCATGGGTAATGTTTATACCCAAAAGCCGCCAACTCACATGATGAACATCAGGCAAAAGGAGTCAGAGACCTTACGGGAGTACGTGGTACGATTCACCATGGAATCGAATCATGTAATAGGGAAGGACGATAGCTGATGCTCACAGCGTTCATCGAAGGAATGAAACCAGGATTCTTTAGCAGGAGTATTCAGGAGAATTACCCAGCGACGTACGCTGAAGCTCTGAAGCGTACTCATGCCGCGACAATCGGGAAAGATTAGGACATCAATAAAAAGGATTGGTACTCATCCCAGAAGAAAGGAACGAATAATCAGCAAAGTCCGTGCGGTCGAGTGGCGAGAAAAGAGCAAGGACTAGTGGGGGGTCTCAGGGGTTCAAAGTCCCATACCAACTTAAAGGACGTGCGTGGTTGGGAAATGTCCCAGATGATGATCTGACGCCTTTAACGACGTCAAGAGTGAAAATCTTGGCCACAGTACAGTCAGAAGGAATACTCAAGCAGCCCGACAATATTGCTACTCCAGATCACACCCGAGATAAGACCAGATATTGTGAATACCATGGTTCTCATGGTCACACCACAAACGAGTGCTTTGACTTGAAGCATGAGGTCAAGAAATAAGTCAGGCGTGGAGAACTAAAGTTGTTTCAGGGAAAAAGAGATAAAAAAATGGAACAAGAAACCAAACAATAGAGTTAGTGGGAAGAAAGATGGCGAGCAGCATCGAGATCAAGGTGAGAGTCCCCCCAAAGGGAATAAAGGATATGCTGGAGTAATCAATACAATTTCAGTAGGAATGCTGGGAGGAGACTCGGGATCCTCAAGGCGACGTTACGTAAGAAAAAATGTGTTGCTGGGTGACAAGCGCCGCCGGGCATCAGAGCAGGTAACATCTTTAATTACTTTTTCAGACGACGATTTTTTCCTGAATGATGTTACAAGTTATCCTCTGGTTATTGAGATGATAGTATCAAACTACATGATAAAATTAGTTATGGTAGACAACAGCAGCTTAACAAATATCATGTACTCTCATGTTCTTGAGTCATTGAACATTGATAAGACAGAATTGGAGACTGTAAACACGCCATTGGTGGGTTTCGCGGGGGGAGTAACACGCCCCCTAGGCAAGGTCAAGGTTCTGGTAACCTTGGGAATCATGGGCTATGTCAGGACTGAGTTTTTGGAATTCATGGTTATCAATGGAACTTCAACTTACAATGTGTTCTTAGGACGCCCAGGTTTGCAAGCTTCTGAAGCAGTATGCTCCAGCCTGCATTATGTGGTGAAGTTCTCTTCCTACGAAGAAGTGGTTATAATACTTGGGAAAAGTAAAGATTGCCAGGGGAAGCGACCAAGATGGCGGTCTTAACAATGGAGTATTTGGCTCCAAAGCGAGAAAAAACTTTCAGCTCGGAGAGAGAAGTGGAGGAGATAGTTCTGGATAACAGTTTTCCAGAAAGAAAAGTAAAGATTGGCCGAGATATGCCAAGAGAGCTACGGTCTCAGGTATTTGAGCTACTCCGAGAATACAAGGTAGTTTTTGCATGGACGGTCGATGATATGCCAGGGATCCCAAGGCATATAATTGAGCATAGCTTGGGGATAGACGAGACCCGCAAGCCAGTTAAGAAGAAGAAGAGACTCTTCGTCCCAAATCGGAGTAAGATAGTGAACTCTGAGGTCGAGAAACTGTTAGTGGTGAAGACCAAAATGGAGGTCAATTACCCAGAGTGGTTATCCAATCTTGTACTAGCAAAGAAGCCCAGCGGAGAGTAGAGAATGTGCATTGATTTTACAGATCCGAATGAAGCGTGCCCGAATTATTCTTTTCTAATTCTGAGGATAGATATTCTCGTAGATGTGACGTCAGGTATCACCAGATATTCATGAAAAAGAGGATGAGAGTAAGACGTCGTTTATCATAAATCGAGGAACTTACTCTTAAGTTACCATGCCATTCAGCTTCTAGAACGCTCGAGCAACTTTCCAGAGATTGGTGAATAAGCTATTCAAAGAACAGATAGGTAGAAACATGGAGGCATACGTGGATGATATGCTTGTGAAAAGTAAGCAGCCTAAGCAGCCTCAAGACTTGGTGAGCGACCTACGAGAAGCGTTGGAGATTATCCGGAAGTCAGATATGTGTCTCAACCCTGATAAATGCACTTTTGGGGTTAAGGCAGGCAAGTTCTTAGGATACATGGTGTCTCAGAGGGGCATCGAGGCTAACATCAAAAGTGTAGGCCATCCTTGACACGGTTTCTCCAAGAACGGTTAAAAGGTCTAGAGGTTGACAGGAAGGCTGAGCAATGAATAGATTTCTTTCCAAGATTGTAGAGCGGGGCATAACTTTCTTTAAAACTTTGAAGAAAGGGCAATTCGAGTGGACTGATGAATGTGAAAAAATGCCGGGGAAGTTTTGGCGTTGTATTGATCAGTGGGAGATGAGGCCGTCATGTCGGTTCTGGTTCATGAAGAGAATAGGTACAAAAGCTCATCTATTTTGTGAGCAAAGTTTTGCAGGGGCCCGAGAAGCGGTACCTGAGCATTGAGAAGCAAGCATTCACCCTGATAGTGTCGGTGAGAAAATTGCGTCCCTATTTTCAAGCACACACAATAAAAGTGATGACTGACACAGTTTGGTAAGGTCCTTGGAAAGCTTGGAAATTCTGGAAGGTTAATCAAATGGGCGGTCGAATTAAGTGAGTTTCACGTTGAGTTTACCCAGAGAACGTCCATCCAAGCTCAAGCCTTGTCGGACTTCATAGTGGAGTGTACTCATAGTAAAGATGTCCTGGAAGTCGCAGGTGAATGGACGATGTACGTAGATGGAGCGTCAAATGGCGACGGAAGTGGGGCAGGATTATTGCTTACAAGTCCTAAGGGCGATACGTTTACATATGCGCTAAGATTTGATTTCATAGCATCTAATAATGAAGCGGAGTACGAAGCACTAATTGCATGGTTGAAAATAGCTCGGAGGACAGGGGCCACAAGAATTAAAGTCTTTAGTGATTCTCAATTGGTAGTAAGCCAGGTGAAAGGAGAATTTGAGGCAAATGAGGTAATGATGAATAAATATTTGGCAAAGGCAATGGAGTGAATAGCGAATTTTGACAAGTTCGACATAGAAAGAATCCCGAGGTCTCAGAATAAGAATGCGGACGCCTTTTCTAAGTTAGTATCATCTGTATACTCACATATGACGAAATCAGTCCTAATAGAGATACTAGGAAAACGATCAGTCGATGAGGTTTATGTTGCAACAGTTCAAGAAGAGGAATCATGGATGACTCCGATAGTCCAATATTTAACTGAGGGGATAGTTCCCACATCGCACCTCAACGCGAAGAAGTTTTAGATCAAAACATTAAGTTACAAAATGGTGGATAGGGCTTTGTACCGGAGGTTGTACTTAATGCCTCTCCTCAAGTGTGTGAATCCATCTCAAGCAGAGGTAATCTTGAGGGAAATGCACAAGGGTTGCTGTGAGGCGCATGCTGGGTACCGGAGCATTGCAGGGTATTATTGGCCCACGATGTTCAAAGAGTTTGGGGAAATGGTGTGAAAATACATCCAGTGTCAGTTCTATTCTCCAATCTCCCGATTACCAGCCACCGAGATGAAGAATATGACCAGTCCATGGCCATTTGTACAGTGGGGGTTCGACCTACTCCGACCATTTCCAAAGGCAAAAGCAGGCATCCAGCACCTATGTGTGGCTATAGATTATTTCACAAAGTAGGTGAAGGCCGAGCCACTAACAAGCATAGCTGGATTTTCAGTCCAAAGAATTCTTTGGCAGAACATCGTCTGCATATTTGGAATTTTGAGGTCGATGGTCACAGATAATTGAAAGCAGTTCATGTGACTCTTCAACGAAATGTGTAAAGGTTTGGGAATCATGCAGTTTTACACATCAGTTGCATATCCCAAGGCTAATGAACAAGTAGAGGTCTCTGATCTGACGTTGTTGCAAGGGTTAAAAACACGTCTTCTAAAAGAAAAAGGAGAATAGGTAGAGGAACTTCCAACCGTGCCGTGGGCCTATAGAACCACTCCAAAAAATAGCAACGGGGTATACTCCATTTTCATTAGCTTTTGGGATGGAAGCCATGATACCTGTGGAGATCGGAGTTCCCACATATAGGATCACTCAGTATGAAGACAACACCAATGAGGAGAACATGAGACTAAGCCTCGACGAGGATGAAGAACGACGAGAGATCGCAAACATAAGGCAAGCCAAGTACAAGCAACAAATGGCCAAGTATTACAACGAAAGGTTGCGAGAAAAAATTTACAAGCCAGAAGACCTGGTCTTACGGCGAAATAAGGTCAGCAGACAAACCGAGGAGGGCAAACTGGACCCGAACTGGGAAGGGCCATATGAGGTGGCGGAAGTGAGGAGAACAGGCAGCTACATGCTAAAGGACCTAAGTGGGAAAGAAATTCCCAAGTCATGGAACACAGTTAACCTCCAAAGATTTTATCATTAGAAGATTGGGTTCTTTTAAATAAGACCCCACGTCGCCAAATGTTAACAGCATGAGGGAGTTCATTTTAAGTTATTCTTGAGTTAGGAGTTAATAAGACCTCAAGTTGCAAAGTGTTAGCGACGTGGGTGACTTATTTCATTTTTTAATGATAAGTTATCCCGAAGTGGGTTGAGTTAATAAGACTTCAAGTCACGAAGTGTTAGCGACGTGGGGGAGTTATTTCATTTTTTATTGATAAGTTGCCCCGAAGTGGGTTGAGTTAATAAGACTTCAAATCGCGAAGTGTTAGCGACGTAGGGGAGTTATTTCATTTTTTAATGATAAGTTGCCTTGAATTGGGTTGACTTAATAAGACCTCGAGTTACGAGATGTTAGCAACGTGGGGGAGTTGTTATTTTAAAGTTATGACGTTCTATTTGGGCAATAATAACAAAGTTATAACGAATAAACGAGTTCAAAAATGAGAAATACATTAAGATTAGTAGATTGTAAAATTACAACTTCCTACAAGCTATTTCCTAAGCTCGCTCTCCGGAGCGTGCGAAGTGGTCTCCTCTTCTGTGTAATACTCGGCTTCGAGCGTATGTCTGAGACAGACAATAGTGTCACGATACGCGGCCTTCGGTCTGAGGTTCACCCCCTGGAACTGGGAAAAATATAAGCTTCGGAATAGTTTCTTCGCTGCTTGAAGTTCCTTCTTGTACCCATAGCTGGCTAAGGGTGTAAGCAGCTCTTCCACGAGGTCATTGAAGGAAGAGGAAACCTTGAAATCGGCAATGGCCTTATCCTTCATCGTGTCACCAAGAGGGGAGTTGGTGAACTCCTCTACTATTTTGTTTTTCAGTTCTTCGCATGCTGCAGAAGAAAGGAATTCCTCTACGGCCTGGGAGCGAGCTTTGGTCAGTTTGCTCTTCATGTTTTTCCTCTCTTCTTCGTGACGGGAGGAAGATTTTTTTAAAGACTCTAGCTCGGAGGCCAAATTCTTTATCCATTGCTCGAGGGCAACGTGCTTGGTCTGCTCCTTGGCAACTATTTCCCACAAGCGAGTCTCGAGCCTTTCGTTTCGATGAATGATCTCGCAAAACTTTGGCTCTTGCAAAAGTAAAGTCAGCTTTTTAAGACTCAGTGAGCATGAGCAATTGAAGTCAGAGAATAAAGAAGAGTTACCAAATCGAAAATGGGGAGAATCTCTTGGGGTAGTTGATAATTCGTGCAAGATTCAAAATTCTCCAGGTTTGAGGCACCAGCGAGGGACTCCATGATGATGATTTCCATGTCACCATGAGCCTTGGGAGAGCGAGGTGCGGACTCCTGAGCGTCATTGTCAGCCTCGATCTCCGCAAAAATAGTTGTGGCTTTTCGAAGCTGCTTCAGAGTTTGAGTGTCCTTTGGAGTAGCACTGGATGACGTTGCAGGTGCGGGAATGGGGATTTCACGAACAGGGATAGTGTCGAGATCCCCGACCTGGGAATTGACATCCATGAGCCCGAACCGCTTGAAGATACCTGTGAAACACACAAAAACTTAATATAAGTACAAAAAGTGTGGAGGATAGGTAATAAGAGATTATACATGAACGATCAACGTTCTGGGCTGAGCTGATTCCGGCCTAAGCGAGCTCGATCTCAGAAAAGTCGGGGTTGACTGAGGCGTAGGCAGCAGACAAGATGTGCATATCCTCTTTGATCTCGGCGAAGGGCACACTTCGTAGCTTGTCTCCAATGGCTTGCTGAGTGTGCCACACGCTGAGAATTCCCTGCGACTCCATAGAGGCAAACAAAAACTTCGCTTTCAGTCAGGAATCGAATATGGCACTCCCAGTACAATAAGAGGGAGTCAATTCCTCATACTAAAACATAACCAGTTGGGTCGGTACCTGCTGATCTTCATGCAATAATAGCGTCGAAACAGTTCGACTCTAGGGTTTACCGCGACGTATTTGCAGAGAACTTGGAAACCCACAATTACACAAATCGAGTTGGGTGTAAGCTGCCCCAACCCCATGCGATAATACGCAAGAAGATCTTTAGTAAACTGAGACAATGGAAACCGAAGTGCGGCGATGATAGAGTCAATATTTTTACATTTATTTGTTATAATTTTATGCCTTTTTATTAGTATTCATGTGTTGAAATTCATGGTTTTGTAATATTTTCAGGTTTATGTGGGAAATGAATGGAATGGTACGAAAAAGAGCTGAATTGATGCAAGAAGTTGAGAAGATTTGCAGGAAGGATTTTTACTAGAAGAAAAATACTTTACCAAGAAGGATTTTTACTAAAGGGAAGAGAGATTATTGAAAGATGTGGTTATGTTAGTTGGGGGATTATTTTTTGTAATCAAATCTCCTAATATTGTGGAGATTGAGATTTTGGAATTGTTAACAGTTATCTTTTGTTAGGAATTTTAGAATTGTTTATTGGGAGAAGTCTATAAATAAGTGGGTGTTTAGAATAGTTAGCATCTATCCTATCCTAGCCTAGTTTTGTTCTTAGAAGTAGTTAGCATCCTAGTTTTCTTAATAAGTATGGAGTTTATTTTGCTTTCACGTATTATTTTATTCAAGTCATCTTTTAAATTAAATTGGATTATCATTATTTAATTCAAGCATTTAAATTTCACCAATTTTAGTTAAGACAGTTGAGTGGATAAGTTTTGGGACAAGCATTATCTATTTCTTTTGCTATTTGGATTGGATTGGATTATCTTCAACCATTACTACTTCCAAGAGATTGTCAACTACATGTTTTTCTTTTTACTACATTATGAATCTATTTTTATTCAATTCTTTTATGTCTTGTTTAATTATATCTTCATTCTAAATTAGTTTTCCAATTAATTTATTGATGAAGCACTAATTAAAAACTTGTGAGATCTAATTGAATTTAAATAAATATGTAATTTAAGTACCTTTTTATGTCCCGTGATAGAGGGTTTATGAATTTTCCCTGATGGTTGAATAGTGCGCAATATTTAATTTGTTGTAGGAAATTCTAATGCCAATTAAAACGATGAATCCGTAATTGTTCAATTAGTTTTAATAGGTGGTAAGATTGTCATTCATGGAAAGTGGGCATAAGGGGATGATATGGGCATATGGCATCCATATGGGCATATCATAATCAGGTTTCTCTCATCTTAATACTGTTAATGTATTAAATCTAATGAGGCGTCCTCTTAGATTGTTTATTAATTAGGGAGTAATTAATAAGGCGTCCTGTTAATTACCGACAAGTAAGGAGAAATGAGGATATGTCAGTGGCATTCTCAGTAACTATAACTGGTATATTTAAATTACATGTTTAATAATTGCATCAAGGATCAAGTTATTAATTAGTGTGGATTCAATGATTTAACTAGATTTTCTTTCTTATTGATTAAATTCTCTAGTATTTTATTTTGTTTATTTGTTTCTAATATTTGTTTGTGGCAAGTTTGAAGGAAAAAGTATAGCTGCTTCCTTGGAGACGACCTTGCTCCATTGCTATACTAGTGATGAGTAGGTTTTAAATTTTGGTGGTATAACGATGCGACCAAATTTTGGCGCCGCTTCCGGGGAGCGATTTCAATTATTATTTTTTCCTTCATTAATATTCTTTTGGTTTCTGGTGTATGACCCGTTTTAATCCTGCAGGTTCATTATTATTTTATCCTGAAATTGAAAAATCTGCAAGGAGGAGAAAGAAGGAAACCAACAGAGCAAAACAGGTTCTTGAAACACATCAAGAAGAAATCATGGCGGAACCTGAATGCACCCTTAGGGAGTTAGCTAATCCTGATATTAATGTGCAACCTTTAGGCATAACACTCCCCGCCATAACTGAACAATTTGAGTTAAAATCTAGTTTGATTGAAATTTTCCCTAAATTTGATGATTTACCTGGAGATGACCGCCATAAACATTTGCAAGATTTTCAACTTGTTTGTTCAACTGTGAGACATACTTGAACTATTGCTGAATATGTTAAGTTGTTGGTATTTCCTTTTTCATTGCATGATGATGCTAGAGTTTGGTTGTTTAATTTGCAAGCTAGATCAATAACAACTTGAAATGAGCTTAAAAGAAAATTTTTAGAAAAATTTTTCCCTACATCAAAAGCTGTAAATTTAAGAAAAGAAATATGCGGGATTAAGCAGCATGTTGGGGAAACTTTTCATAAGTATTTGGGGAGATTTAAAAAATTGTGTGCTAAATGCCCACAACATCAAATTTCTCAACAGTTACTAATTCAATACTTTTATGAAGGTCTTCTACCCACAGCCAGAGACACAATTGATGGATCAAGTGGATGAAGTTTGATGAACAAAATAGCCACGGAAGCTGAAACTTTAATTTCGAACATGGTTGTTAACGATCAACAATTTGGTGTTGATGAATCTCGTCGCATGATTGAGGTAGGAATGGTTAAGGATCCTCGTGTTGATGATTTAATTAAATCTATTGAAAAACTTGTTTCAGGTTTGGTGCAAGTGCAACAAGTTAAAATTTGTGGAATATGCAAAAATGGGCATCCTACTGATTTGTGCCCAACTATGCAAGAAGAAGAACCTGAACAAGCAAATGCTATAGGCCAGCCACAAAGACAGTATAATCAACAAAATTCTGGCTGGTAGTATAGACAACCTCCTGAATTCCAAAATGCTCAACCTAACCAGTTTCGACCAACCGGATATCAACAACAGTCTAATATGACTTTTTCATCACCTCTACCACCTAAAACAGGTCCTAGTCTAGAAGAATTTGAGATGATGGAGGAGACAAGGACGGGTTTTACCAATGTGGGAACACAAATCACTCAAATGGCCAATGCAATGGCAAGATTAGAAGCAAACCAAGGAAAATTACCTTCCCATGCAGAGGTAAATCCTAAGGAAAATGGAAGTTCCATGACTCTTCGTAGTGGGAAGGAAATAAAAGAACCAGAAAAACAGAAGAATTTTGTTCCCATGTCAGACTTTGAAAATGAAAAGTCCAACTATGTGCCCACATCAGACTCCAAAGAAAATTCTGAGTTAAGTATTAAGCATAAAGTTATTAAACCTACAGTTATGTTGACACCAACTTTTTCTGGAAGGTTTGCAAAGGATAAAAAGGAGAAGGAAACAAATGATCTGCTGAATGTTTTTTGAAAGGTAGAAATCAACATACCACTCATTGAGGCCATTCGTCAAGTACCTAAATATGCTAAGTTTTTGAAAGAACTTTGCACAAATAAGGTGAGACATGAAGAAGACGCAAAGGTAATTGTGGGTGAAAATGTTTCTGCCATAATAGAAAAAAAATTGCCTGAGAAATGCAAGGATCCTGGTTTGTTCTCTATACCTTGCTTGATTGGAAATAGGAAAACAGAGAAGACCATGCTTGATTTAGGTGCGTCAATTAATGTTATGCCAATGTCGATTTACAAAGAATTGAATTTGGGATCTCTTAAGAAAACTCGTTTTGTAATTCAATTGGCTGATCGATCAATTACTTATCCTTCATGAATATTGGAAGACGTGTTGGTTAAAGTTAATGAGCTTATTTTTCCTGCAGATTTCTATATTCTTGATATGGGTGTATCTACTTTTACTCATAGTTCTGTTGTTTTATTGGGCAGTTTATGAAAACAGCAAAAACAAAAATAGATGTGGACAAAGGAACTTTAACGTGTGAATTTGATGGAGATATTGTCACATTTAACATTTTTTATGCAATGAATGTCTATATGATCTAGAATCTGTTTGTACTTTAGACATTTTTGAACCAATGGTTAATGAGTTTATTGAAAGAACTTTTGTGCAGGATTCAATGGATTGGTTTTTGAAAGAAGGAAAAATAGATAGAGATGCTCAAGAAGAAAATAAAGAATTAAGGGGGATGATAATGAGTCTTTATTCTTTGGAAGAAATTTCAAATGATGCAAAAAATTTTCAAATTCCTGATTCTACAAATATTGAGAAAATTCTACCTTCTGTTTTGCAGGCACCAAAGTTGGAATTGAAACCCCTTTCGGACCACTTGAAATATGCCTACCTAGGTGATGGGGAAACACTTTCAGTAATTATCAATAAGGATCTCACATTGACACAAGAACAAAGATTGGTAAGGTTGTTGAAGATAAATAAATTAGACATTGGATGGACTTTAGCAGACATTAAAGGCATAAGTCCAACGGTGTGTATGCATCGTATTTTGCTTGAAAGTGATTCCAAGCCTGTTCGTGATCCTCAAAGAAAATTAAATCCATCAATGAAAGAAGTAGTTTTGAAAGAAATTTTGAAATTGCTAGAACTTGGAATTATTTACCCAATTTCTTATAGTAAATAGGTTAGTCCCATTCATGTTGTGCCAAAAACATCTGGTGTCCAAGTTGTTAAAAATGAAAAAAATGAGCTTATACCAATGAAACTTCAAACGGGTTGGCGAGTATGCATTGATTATAGAAAATTAAACTCTGCCACTAGAAAAGATCATTTCCCCTTGCCCTTTATTGATCAAATGCTAGAGCGCTTAACTGGGAAATTGTTCTTTTGTTTTCTTGACGGATACTCAGGATATTTTCAGATTTTTGTTGCCTAGGAAGACCAAGATAAGACAATTTTCACATGCCTATTTGGAACCTTCGCATATCGTCGTATGCCATTCGGACTTTGCAATGCCCCCGGAACATTCCAGCGATGTATGATGAGCATTTTTACAGATCTAATTGAACAATGCATTGAGATATTCATGGACGACTTTACGGTTTATGGGAGTTCATTTGATCAATGCATTTGTCATTTAGAAATTGTTTTAAAGAGTTGCATTGAACATGACTTTGTGCTTAGTTATGAAAAATGACATTTTATGGTTAAAGAAGGGATTGTTCTAGGACATGTAATTTCTGAACGGGGTATAGAAGTTGATAAAGCGAAAATAGATATTGTTGATAAATTGCCATATCCTTCAACTGTTAAACAGATTCGTGGTTTTCTTGGCCATGAAGGTTTTTACAGGTGTTTTATCAAGGATTTTGCAAAGATTTCTCAGCCTATCACTAGATTTTTGCTGGATGATGTGCCATTCGAATATGAAGACAAGTGCAAGGTGACATTTGATTTGCTCAAACAGAAATTGATAAGCGCTCCTATCATCTAACCTCCATATTAGAGTTTACCTTTTGAGCTAATGTGTGACGCTAGTCAATATGCGTTGGGTGCAGTACTTGGGCAGAAAATTGGAAGAGAAAGTCATGTCATTTATTACACCTCAAAGACACTCAACGTAGCTCAATGCAACTACACCACAACGGAAAAAGAAACTAACGAATTGCCATGATAGAGACATTCCCAAATGAGAATTTATATTTTTTAATGATAAATGAACCATAGTTTGCAGATATTGTTAATTATTTAACTATAGGAATATTTCCAAAAGGTTTCAGCACTCACCAAAAAAATAAGATTAGAAATGATTGCAAGTATTTTATTTGGGATAAACCATACTTATGGAAAATTTGTTCTGACCAGGTTATAAAGAGATGTATCCCTGATAATGAAATGCATTCGATCATATCTTATTGTCATTCTTATGTTTGTGATGGACATTTTGGACCTAAGAGAACAGCAAGAAAAATATTAGATTGTGGATTTTATTGGCCAACTCTGTTTAAAAACTCTTACATGTGTAGTAAAGAATGTTCTCGTTATCAACAAGTTGGAAATTTGTCAAGAAGAGATGAAATGCCTCAAATGCCTATACTTTTTTGTGAAATATTCGATGTGTGGGGCATGGATTTTATGGGACCTTTTCCAAGTTCTTGTAGTGATCTTTATATTTTACTTGTAGTTGATTATGTTTCTAAGTGGGTGGAAGCAAAAGCTACTCGTACTAACGATGCTAAGACTACTTCAGGATTTCTAAAATCCAACATTTTTTGTAGGTATGGAGTACCGCGTGCCATCATTACTGATCAAGGCACACATTTTTGCAACAAAACCATACAAGCATTAATGAGAAAGTATGGAGTTCACCACCGCGTAGCTATTGCATATCATCCACAAATCAACGGTCAAGCAGAAGTTTCCAATAGAGAAAATAAAGGTATTTTGGAAAAATAGTGAATCCGAAGAGAAAGGATTGGAGTTTGCACTTGGAAAATGCATTATGGACGTATCGAACTCCTACAAAACTCCTATTGGAATGTCACAATGCAGGTTAGTCTTTGAAAAGTTTTATCATTTACCTGTAGAACTCCAACACAGGGCATATTGGGCAGTGAGAGCATGCAATATGGATAACACTTTGGCGGGTCATGAGAGGAAACTCCAACTTCAAGAGTTGGAAGAAATTCGACTGGAGGCATATGAGAATTCCTTGATTTACAAAAAGCGAACAAAATACCTTCATGACAAGCAATTAAGGTGCAAATAACTCTTTGTGGGACAAAAGGTATTATTGTTCAACTTTCGTTTAAAAGTTATGGCAGGGAAATTAACATCAAAGTGGATTGGACCATTTGAAATTAAATGCATATACCCTTTTGGCATGATTGAAATAGTAAGTCCAACAACAGGAAAATTGTTTAAAGTGAATGGACACCAATTGAAACCATTTTATGAGTATGTCCATCAAGGTGCAATGGAGGAAATTAATTTGGTGTCTCCACAAAATTCTTAATTTCCAATAAATACGGTCTGGCCTAAGACTTAAATCTGGGCGCTTATAGGAGGCAACCCATTTTATTTTGCATTTAATTAGTTTACATTCCTTTTTAGTTTTCAGTATAATAACTGACTTCGTTCTTTTATCTTTTGCAGGTAAGAAAGAAGTTAAGATTGATTTTTATGTTGTCTTATTGAGTTTGAAGAAAAACAATTGTGATAAAGAGCAAAATATGCTCCACGTCGCGACATCAGGACCTCCCATGTCTCGACATGGGTGGATGTCGCGACGTGCGACCATGCACATCGCGACGTCGGTGATCGCGTCGTCTTGTTAAAAAAAAGTCTTTTTTAAGTCCAAAAGAAATTTTTGTGTCTTTACATATGGCAAATAATTAGGGTTAGTTTCCTATCTTAATTCATATATGTAGATTTTTCTCTCATATTTCATTTTTTTCTTCTAGCAGAAAGTCGTGCGGCAACAAGAACATTGATTTTCTCCTTTGTCATCATGGTAAGAACACGAGCAAAACTTCGAAACAAAATTCCACATGATACTCGGATTGTTGTTTCAGATGAAGAAGACACCGACTCAGGGGGTAAAAACTCGCAATCAAGGCCTCCAATCAAATCTGATATGCCTCCACCTACCACCAAAGCTGCATATTCAATTTACCATGGTCCAGGGTCCCATTATTCCAATCTCAAACCTCGACCTGCCGATAAGTCACAGCTAGGGCGGGTTAAAAAGATGGAAACCAAATCAGTTCCATATGATAAAAATGTATTTATTTGAGAAATTGAAGAAACTCTCTCAGTCTGCAACACAACAAGATCAAGGAGAGATACCATCTACACCTCAGCAAGATCGGGTTCAATCTTCTCCGCCAGAATCCCAATCCAAGTCACAACTACCACCAAGGAAATATGAACAACTTCAAGAAACACGCACTTCAAACTGCCAAAAGCCTACAGTCAAGGTAGCTCCACTAGAACGAAATTTCAAAGAACTAGGTCAGCAAAGACGGTATGTTGCTTGTTTTAAACGAAAACTCGTATGTGGTAAATTTTTTGATTGGCCTTTGTTGTCTGATTTAAATGCTAAAAATAAAGTCCGCGAATACTTTGCCAGCATTCAGGGACCCCTCAGACTCTGATGCGACTGACAGTTTCAGGGACCCCTTAGAACCAATACAAGCAATAGATAAGAATTCACTGAATGAAGATCTTGAAGAGTCTTCCAATACAGCACCTAATGGGGAAAGACAGTATCAGACCCTCCCTATGATTGCGGTGAAATCATTAAATCTGCCCAACATTAGGTGTAACTCTGAGGCCTTAAATGTAATGGTAATGTGGGACAAAGGGGAGTCCTAGACAATTCACAAAGTTAGCTTATTATTGGGCTTAACGACCCTAGAAGCGATCCCAACCGAATCGGAGTTTGAGGATGATGGTACGGATCAATGGACGAAGAATAGCTTTGAGGAGGAACCCGAGGATGTGTTCGATCACTTTCTTGAAAAGATGGAAAAAAGCAGGAAGCCGTCCAAGCACACAAAGTACACGGAAGAACTTATTAGTCCCAAAGCCAATGCCTTTTCTGGGAGAAAACTTAGGGATCGGAATCCCCGCATTTGCTATTCTGAAGGAAAAAATTGGAACTGGAGGTAATCTTTACTCATTACTTACAATGGCCCCTGATTACCAAAGTTTAAATCAGTTTGGCCGCATGTCATAAAAACTTCATATCTCAATTATGCTTCAATTCTAGAACTGAATGAATTTTGATGTGCTGAGAGTGCTTTGGATTGAGTTAGACTTGGATGATCTTATGAGTGCGGGGCTGAATTTGTACTGTTGAAAATGGATTTGAACATGGTGGGCTGTAGGATTTTGTACACAATAGGTGTCAGAGTAGGGGCTTCTGAACCCATATCTTTGGTGTGTTTCTTGGACTGGTATGGGATTGGAGGCTGTAACTGATAATGGAGAGTTGAAATCTTCATCTTACTATCATACATTTTGTGGAAACCCCTTTCGTATTTGGGGCTCCAGTGCTGGAAATTGTACATTGGGGATTCATCTGCTTGCTGAGAATATTGTTACCTGATAACACAAACACCCTTAACATTTTGCTAATGCGACTGACTTTCTTGGACTCTCTTGGACATCCTTGCACATAATGGGTAGTCATTTAGTCTAATTAGCTGTTGTTTGACTTGGAAATGCCGCAAATATCTCTTTGTTGACAAGTTTATGTAAATGGAGGAAGTACTCCACACTTATTCCTTTTGGGTATTAAAATTCATAGATAGGAAGATAGAAAGGCTTTAATTTTGTCTTGACGAAATTAATGTTTTTTTATTTTCCCTTACACATTTTGGTAGGTTTTCATGTACTGGATTGTCCTTCATGTAATTTGTAACGGATTGCATAGGTATGCCCAGCTCTGTCTTTTGCGTTATGTATATTAGGCCTGTTATTAAAAAAAATAATACTTTGCCAGCATTGGATGGTCAATATTTTTAAATAAGTCCCCATCGGCTTATAAAGAATTATGTGCTGAATTTTTTGCCACCTATAATGCTGATAATCTTCCAGATTTGAAGAAACCTAGTTGGGCTAAATTAAATACTCCTAGAGCTATTTGTTTTGAGCTTAAAGGTAGGGATCTTGGGTTTTCTGTTAATGACTTTAATGTGTTATTGGAATTTATTTTACCAGCTGATTTATTATCTCCTGATTATGAAAATTCCTTGTGTGCAAAACCTGATTCCTTTAATATAGAACAAGCATAAGAGTTGTTATCAATTGGGAATGATTATGAACTTGGGATATCTAAAGCTATAGAACTTAAAGATCCTGCATTGCGTTTGTGTCATAGGATTTTAGCTTATAATTTTTTTTGGAAGAAATGATCAACCAACATTGTTCAACACACTGAGTTGTTTATTTTATGGTGCATGGTCAACAGGAAGCGTTTGAATTTTGGTGCAATACTTGCACATCAATTAAAAACTACTGCGAATGATTTTAGTAGACTCTTGTGTTTAGGATCTTGGGTTACATGTATTGCAATACAATTGAAAATTTTTCATCCCATTTCCACCCGTTTAACTGAATTTAAATCACCACAATGTTTAGATCTTCCTTCTTTGGTAAAAATGAATCTTATTTCTATTGATTCAACGGTGTTATCAAATTTTCTGAACCAGGGGTGAATCTTATTTCTATTGATTCAATGGTATGTGTGAAGCATTGTTGTCCTCAATCGAACTGGATTTTTTCCTTTTTCTGGTCACAAGGTGTGGTCGGATGTCGGGCGGAATCAAGAGGGGAGGTTTCGAGAGAAGAAGGTTTGGCATAAATTGAAGAAGGTAATATTTCTTAAACTACTGGGAGAGAGGGCTCTTTACCTGTTCTTGAGGAGCCAGCAGCTAGAGTTGAGGAAGCCATGTGTGTTGATCGATGAATTTGCACATAAAAGTTGAAGAAGCCTAGAAAATTTAAGAATCGATAATAGCAGAAAGACTGTAAAAGGAGGAAAAGTTGGTAGCTTTGAAAGAAGATGAGTTCAAATCAGAGAAGAGGTAAGACTGAAATAAAAAAAAAAGATACATAAACAATGGTTCGTCTTTAAAATTCAAACTGATGCAGTTGCGAGAAACGAAGCGACAAATTTTTTTGAAAATTGAACTGTCATGATAATGATTAGACAGCTGTATACGGTTGGCATGGGGAACAGGTAGAGCGTGTGTTGTAACGTCTTGGTAGTGTTATTCGGAAGTCGCTAGTTGTTCTACACCACCCACGACTTGGGGGACTAGTTGATTGATCCTAAATCCTGATAAGGATAAGCAATCTGAGATGATCGGATTTAAGTAAGATAATGTATGAGATGCGCATTTTTCTGAGAAACACAAGATAAGTACGAAGACTCCTGAGATAACGATAGGCATCGATGATGTGCTTATCAGATTCCTAGTATGAGATTAACACCCTTCAGATAAGGATAAGAGTTCTCTCTCTAAGCATTGTTATCACATCAATACAGGTACGTATATAAATACCAAAGCACAACCCCATAGAGGGCAGAAAATCTGATTCATATTGAGTATACGATTGAGTACAAGAGTTCCCTAACTTAAGCATCGGAGTTTTCCCAAAAACGATCCCGTGGAAGATCTGACGAGTGTTGTTGTTTCAGGCCATTGACTCTCACGCTACAAGTCGCACTCCGCACTCCGAACGTGGTGGTTCCGTGTTTCATCATAAACAAAGAAATTAGTTGATACTGAAAGATAAAACAATTTTTTTGTAAATAGATTGTCCAAAATGATATCTTATTGTATTATTAGCTAGCTCTTATACATGCAATAATCTATTTGTTTTTTTGCCCTTATATTATATGCAGTGTCACATTTTTTTAAGGTACGTTTGGCGTATTCTCGAAAATTTCCCTTTTGCCAGTTACTATTTGAACTCTTTTAAGTTGTTATTTCTACATTCCAGTGATTCTTTTTTATTTTCAGCAGAAGATTCTCGCTTTTATTGTTTTAGATTGCGTTTTTGTTTCTTTTAAGATGCCATATTTAATTACTTTAAGTAAACTAATTATTAAGCCATTGTTAATCCAATCTGTTAGTTGGCACTTGGCTGAGAGATTTGATTAATGCTGCAGCAATGTTGCTTTGCATGGATTAGTAAATTCTAAAATATATATATCAATTAATGATCAATTAATTGGCTTGTAGTGATCATACATGAATTCTTTTCCCTAGAGTTTCAGATCAGATGACCTTCATTAATTTTTTTATTGATTTAGTATTATTTTAAAGATGCCCCTTACATATTTTTGTTTAATCCTTTTTGCCTCTCACGTTTAAAAAGTAAAAAAAAAAAATTTCTCTCACACTTTCAATGTGTAAAATTATAATTTCTAGTTAACTATTCGGTTAAAATATAACGGACAAATAAACGAAAATGTCCTTCACATATTGTTCTTTAGTCTTTTTTGTCCCTCAAATTTAAAAAGTTAAAAAAAAATTGTCCATAACAATTTCAATGGGTAAGATTTTAATTTCTTTTTAACTTTTGCTTTAAAAAATAACACATGAACAGCATTTGACGTCGGGAAAAATGAAAGACAATACCACAATCACCTCATCATCTATAATTGCCTTACTCTTTAAATCAAGCGAAGAATCTTGACGATATTTTGATGACAAAATATCATTATTCCAACAATTGTTTGAGATGTACATAACCCAAAAAATACAATCAAACTGTCATACAACCTGCCAAAAAATCAAACACAGAAAATGATAGTGATACTAAAATTTGACTACCAATATTCTTCTAATCAAACCACTGGAAAACTACATTCACAAATAGAAGACCACCAAAACTCCTTCAATCAAACTACTGAAATCTTCATCTGACTTCTTCAATTGATTTAAGGAGAAAGAAAAATATTGAGGATGATGTGACTGTTATCTCGTCTTCCTTTTTTACGTTAACAAATAAGTCACATGTTGTTTTTGTAAGGAAATCAACATAGTAATAACGCAGCGGAAAATATAACAATTATATTATAATTGATTTCCATAGGACCTTTAATGATAATCTATACAAAATATACCTTGAGAGATGCTAGCAAAATCCTTGAGCGAGGTTTAATCGACCAACAAGCCGCACACCTTTCCGGCTTCTAAGGGTAATCCACACGAACTACTTTCGGGATCCTCAAAGGATTGATTTTAACATTAGGTTAATAAGCTAGATCCCTCTAAACAATACCTTAGAAATCTAATAAGAAAACCCTTTTCTTATTTACGTGATTTCTTATTGAGAGAGTTGTGTAATGTCTTTGACCTAACATTAAGCATCTATATATAATAAATACAACCTTCCAAAAAGGTTGTCTTGTCAAACAAGAAACGAATTATTACCAAACTCTATTCACTTTCCAAAAGTGAACAAGAGTATAATAGATGCCATAATTATCATATAATTATGTAAATCATTTTAACCCAAGAAGTAATTCTATTGTGTGTGACCCTTTAGGTTCCTAATCACTTGGCAATAAATATAAATAATAATCTTAGAATTAAATTGGCTTTTGTACAAAACCAACAAACTCCCACTTGGACTAAAGACAATTTAGTCACGGAGCTTCTAAGATAAGATAAATTAAACAAGTTTAATTTATCATTAATTCAACAATTAATTCATTTATATTCATAGATCAAGAGTGGCCTCTAGCCAAGACATCATGACCACCCAAGAGTTAGGAAAAGTCAATTGATCGACTTCACCTATCCATGAACTAGGTACCATGTAATTATCATCCTTTCACCATCCTATATTCCAATTAGTACAAGAGTAAAGTAAAAGTGCCAACTCTTTATTGTACTAATTATGTTTCTTTCTTGTACCGAAATTCAACTCCTTGTAAATAAATTTAGAACTTTTCCAAATTTACTTACAAATTATGCGCATTTTGAGTTGAGTTTCAACAAGTGGCGCCAGAAAGGAATATACTCTCCCACTATTAGGAGTGGTGAATCCTATATCGATCATAAACTATCAATCCGTGCTTCTTGTTATATCCAACATCTACCGCTCGCATATCCTATTACGGTTATGGACAAATAGAGTCAAAACATAACATCCACACTAAAGATACTCTTATGATCTCAAGTCAAAGGATCGCTTACACTACTGTCACGTAGAGATTATACCATTGGCACTCAAATAGTTAACGATATGGAAATCTCTAAGCGGATCATTCCAGTGAATACATTCTCTAATGATTCACCTATATATCACAATATATACTAGTCTATCCGCATTAACAACGTCATTATTAATGTTAATACTATGACCAGGGAAATTTAAGAATAATAAATATTATTATAAGGACTTTATCATATTGTATATATATCGACATATATATGTTACAAAATGATAAATATGCCATATCTTTATTGCATAAAATTACATAATCATTCTTCTATTATGACTCAAACCAATCATTCAGTACTTGAAGCTAAATGAGTGAACATGACTATCATGTTTCTTTTGGGATTATGGTTTAGTCAATGAATAATTATATTATCCTTTGCAGGAATCTCTTGTATCTTTACTTAAATTTTATCAATGATTATTCTAATCAAATGATAAAATTTTAGTACATGTTTGGATCATTGATGAGACCTTAGTTCCTCAACTATTGAAGAAACTATTTCCATCCAAACAATCTTGTAGTTACTTCTCAAGCAACTATATACTTATTCCCTTGTTGTAGAATATATTGTTATAATCTATTTGAAACAATTTCAAATAACAACATTTATATTTAGGATAAATACGCATCCATCTTGATACTTGCAATCATCTTTATAAGATTGAAAACTAGTATCTATGAATCCACATATATTTAGCTCAACATTCAAAAATAGGTTCTTAATTTTTCTCAAATATTTAAGAAAATTCTTGATTACTTCTAGTGACTTTCACTGGAATTGGATTGAAATATGCTCATAACACTTATAGAGTAGGAAACATTTGGTCTTATATAATATACATAAATGATCTTACTTCTTAAGAATATTTTGCATATTATATTTCTTAATATCAGTCTTTGGACACATGTCCTAAGGTAAATCCCATCAAATATAGGAATGTAAACCTTGTAAACTGATCCATGCATGTTAAACATTTTAACATCTTATCAATATATATATATATTGACTGTATATGACCAAACAACTTATCAAATCTATCTCTATAGACTTTTCCCAACGCATAAGTTGTTTCTCCAAAAATCTTTAATTGAGAAGGTTTTTGAACAACTACACCTTAACTAATTTAAGAGTAGTAATGTAAATTCTCATTATTAATATGTCATCTACATATAATATGAGAAATAAAATAATATTGCCAATAATCTTTTGTATACACAAGATTCATATTTGTTTTTGATTAAATCAAACTTTTTGATTATCTTATCAAAACAAATATTTGAACTCTTAAAAGCTTGCTTTAGTCCATAAATGAACTTTTATAATTTGCATACTTTGCTAGGATTTTTGAATAAAACCCCTTAAATTGTATCATATACTAATCCCTTTGCAAATTACAACAAGTAAAATCTTAATGGATTTTAACACGGTAATTGGTGAAATGGTTTCATCGTAGTCAATACTATGATTTTGTGTAACCTTTAGTGACCAATATTCATGCTTTATGGGTAACAATATTACCATCCATGTTTATCTTCTTTTGAAGACCTATTTGCACCTTATGGGTTTTATCCCTTTAGGTGCATCGACTAAGGTCTATACCTTGTTGTCATACATGGAATCCATTTTCGATTTTATGGTTCAAAACCACTTTTACATTTCTTATCAAATAAGATTTCTTTATAGATAGTAGGTTTATTATTCTTAATGATAAACACATCACCCCATGTGGATGATTTATCCTACTAAACATACAATTTACTTGTGTATTGAGAGCTTCATGTCTTATCACATCACCATGAGGTACAAGCTCTAATTCCATCTTCTTTTCATTACTAAATTATGGTATAAGAACTTCATCAAGTTCTATATGCTCCCACTTGCCTTTTCTAGAACAGACTATCCTTCTAGAAACATGACATATGTTGAGACAAATATTTTGTGCTCATTGGGATCATAGAAATAATATCCAAAACTTTCTTTTGGACATTTCACAAAAATAGTATATATGAAATTTTGTATCACACTTATCAGATTTTACATTTTATAAAATATAGGATACTCCCAAATAGTTTGGTTATCTCCTATACCATATCTCATATGAGGTAGAATCAATAGGTTTAAATGGAACATACTTTAAAAGATCAAATGCAATATTTATGGTATATTCTCAAAACAATTTTGAGAGAATTGTATGGCTCATCATTAATCGAATGATATCTAATAAAATTCGATTATTACTTTAATAAAGAAACAAGCTCATTGTATTAAGATAATTATAAATTCTGGACTCAAGTATTCTCTATTTCGATCTAATCGAAATATTTTAATACTTTTATCAAGTTGTTTTTCAACTTCAAATTTGTATTCTTTGAACTCTTCAAAGAATTTAGTTATATACTTCAATAAGTACATATATGACTATATTTAATATAATCATTTGAAGTACGAAAAACTTTCTCTAATTACAATTAACATAGGTCTACATACATCAATATGTATTAGACTTAGTAATTCTGTAGATCTTTCACCTTTTTAAGTAAAAGGTAAATTAGTTATTTTCTAATAAATGAGATTCACATTTATGAAATGATTCATAATCAAGTGATTCCAAATAAACATTTTCATGCAATTTGGCTAAGCTTTTCTCATTTATATATAACTACATCTACAGTGTTAGAGATAAAATTATAAATTTTTGTTTCTTTGTGTTTATGTTTGAAAAGAAGATTATCCAAATCAAATATATAAAGTTTGTTATCCAATTAACCAGCACCTTAAAATATTATCACAATGAAAAGAACAACATTTATTCTTTTGTATTATTGTAAATCTATTCATGTCAAACATGAAATAGAAATAATATTTTAGTAAGTACTGATAATAACAATCCTTTATATTAAGGATTAATCTTCTAAATAAAGAAAACTCTATATTCCCATGGTTAATGTAACAACTTTTGTCGCATTCAATTACCACATATAAGAATATATTTTCTTTACCCAACTTTCTACTTATCCTTAAATCTTGCATATTTATGTAAATATGAGATCCAAATCTGGTATCTAATACCCAAGATTTTATTTATAAGCAGAAACATTTATTTCAATCATAAACATATTTGAAGTAGAAACTTCACCAAATTTCTTTTGCTTCAAAATCTCAACGAACCTTTTAATTCTAATTCCAGTGTCTATCTTAACAGACCATAGTAGAATTTAATACCATTTAAACTTTTGTCCTTATTATTTTGTGTTAAGTTTGAGCGCTCTTTATTGATTTTCTTAAAATCAGGGTCCAACTTCAGTTTCTTGGAAAGCTCAAGCATTAACACAATTTTCCTTTACTTCTTGATTGAATCCTTTGTTGTCTTATTAAGCAATTCAAGCAAATATTTAGATCTCAACTTTGTTCATAACAAAATTAAAAAATCTAATTTTTTAATGAGACTAATTACCTTTAGCACATTAGATGATACTAAAGATTATTTGCCATTTTACTCTAAATGATTTCATGAGGGATATCATATATCTCGTTTTAACTCTTATATCATATAATCACTTCATCTAATGAAGTATTGTAAAAGCATACATATTCTTATATAACTATTGTAATTGAGATTTATAGATGCTTTTTAGTATAAGACAACATACATTATCAAAATCGTCTTTATGTTTTTGACATGTATCTTTGATTACTTGATCAATATCATCATCAAGAAAAAGATTTTAAGGACATAAAATAACTTCTCATACCTAAAAATAATTTTTTTTAAGGTTGTAAAATTCAATCCATATAATTTGAGCAATTAATATATTGTCAAACAATATATTATACATTATTTTCTACAACAGAAAATAAAGATATAAAAATATTTCATATTTATGAAATAAGCAAAACCAAAATAAAATAAATATGGACTTATGAAAATTTTTTGATTTTGCTCCCACTATTTTATTCAAATCAATATCCCTTAAATTGATTCGAGAATTTCACAAAATTCTTAGTGGCTAAGATCTTATTTTAATTATTTTTAATCTTGAGGTAACTCAACAAGTTAAAAATAATCTCAACAAGTAGGTAACAATTGCCAATTACAACAAAATGTAACTCTTATTTTAATTATTTTTAACCTTGAGGTAACTCAACAAGTTAAAAATAATCTCAACAAGTAGGTAACAATTACCAATTACAACAAATTGTAACTCTTAGATAGTTAGGCCATCAACTCTTGATACACATATCTCATATGTCCCCTAACTCTTTGCCTCAAAAACATTTTGACCTTGAGGTAACTCAACAAAGCAAAAGTCTGTTAAATCAAACCCACTATTCATAGATCTTATCTCATAGCATAAACATATTTAAAGTAAAACAACCTTGAGGTAACTCAACAAGTTGCTCGAATAAAAATTGTTTAAACTATAATAATTGAAGGCAACAAATTATGATTTAATATTTAATTAAGGGATTAATTTATGGTCTCATCATATATACATATCATATGTGAAAATTATTTGATCAATTGAACATACAATATGCAATTAAATAAATATATTATTTTATCAAATATAAATCACATATGATATGTTATTCAAATAATCGCATTAAATGAATGTATAATAAATTTATATCACATATAAATCATATATGACACATGTTACTCAAATAATCATATTAAATGAATATATAATAAATTTATATCAAACATAAATTGTATATGAAATGCTATTCAAATAATCATATTAAATGAATATTCAATAAATTTATATCACATATAAATTGTATATGGCACATGTTATTCAAATAATCATATTAAATGAATATATAATAAATTTATATCAAATATAAATTACATATGTCATATTATTCAAATAATCACATTAAATGAATATATAATAGATTTATATCAAATATAAATTACATATGTCATATTATTTAAATAATCATATCAAATGAATATATAATTTTTTTGTCATGAATCTATATGTATATTATTTCTAATTATATTAGAAATCATTTAATTGAATTTTTGAAAATTTTATGGGTCAAAATATAGTTTTCAAAACTACAGGGCCAACTGATCAGAATAATAATGAAGTTCTGGGGTTATTATTTAATTAAGAAAACTCTTTTCTTAAAAACCCATATTCTGGTTTCCCAAAACCACGCTTATTGTTAGGTTGTTGTTGTGTTTTTTTTTTTAATAAAAACATGTGATGACGTCATCTGACGACATCATCATCTTCACCAAAAAAACGCAGAGCAATGTCTGCTTTCTTTTTTTTTCTTTTTATGATCAATCCACTGGCGACTCTTCGACGGCAAAAACTATGGCTAGATCAAATCCGGCCCTAGAACTTTTTCGGCGACTTAGCACCAATGGGTTGTGCAACCCAAACACACCAACCACTCTTTGATCTTGCCACGATTTGGGCCAGATATCTCAGTGTTACTAAGCTCTGAAGGCAGCTCCCATCTCCGGCGAGATTTGGTCCAGTCAAATCCTCTTGTTGGATCGTCGGATCTGATCCGGCTGTGGCCTTTTTTTTCGTTTTTTTTTTTTGAAAAATCCCAACCAGTTTTGAATAAAAAATCAAAATCACAATTTTGACCATTATTTAAAAAACGAATTTTTAAACAATTTCTCAAATAACCAAATTAAATCAAATATACATACATAACAATTTATCATTCATGACATAGTATATTATGCATAGATAAATCAAATTAGGCTCTGATACCACTGTAAGGAAATTAACATAGTAACAACGCAGCAGAAAATATAACAATTATATTATAATTGATTTCCATAGGACCTTTAATGATAATCTATACAAAATATACCTTGAGAGATGCTAGCAAAATCCTTGAGCGAGGTTTAATCGACCAACAAGCCGCACACGTGTCCGGCCTCTAACGGTAATCCATACGAACTACTTTCCTGATCCTCAAAGGATTGATTTTAACATTAGGTTAATAAGCTAGATCCCTCTAAACAATACATTAGAAATCTAATAAGAAAACCCTTTTCTTATTTACGTGATTTCTTATTGAGAGAGTTGTGTATTGTCTTTGACCTAACATTAAGCATCTATTAATAATAATACAACCTTCCAAAATGGTTGTCTTGTCAAAAAAAGAAACGAATTATTACCAAACTCTATTCACTTTCCAAAAGTGAACAAGAGTATAATAGATGCCATAATTATCATATAATTATGTAAATCATTTTAACCCAAGAAGTAATTCTATTGTGTGTGACCCTTTCGGTTCCTAATCACTTGGCAATAAATATAAATAATAATCTTAGAATTAAATTGGCTTTTGTACAAAACCAACAGTTTTCATGTCATTTTTTAATGGAAGTGTTACCAGAAGTTTGATGAGGGGTTAAAATCTTACACATTGAAAGTGTGAGGGATAGTTTTTTAACTTTTTAAATTTGAGAGACAAAAAAGATTAAAAAACAATATAGAAGAGACATTTTCGTTGATTTGCCCATTCTTTTTTAACGGGAGACTTAACGAGGAGTTGAAATCTTACACATTGAGAGTGTGAGGGAGAATATTTTTTATTTTTTAAATATGAGGGACAAAAAAAGATTAAAAAGTGATATGCGAGAGACATTTCCATTGATTTTCCCTATATATAATCTTGAAGCTTTGACCAATTTTCAATTATGTGCTGGTTTTTAAAAAACGTTTCCATTTCTATGTTGGTCTTAATTGTACTTAGATTTCGCATTTGGCAAATGCGATCTCTTAGAAGTCGCATTTGGTAAATGTGAACTCTAATTTAAAAAAAAAATCATAATTCTTCCGTAAATGTTGAGCAAAAAAATATTTACAAAGTGAGAGTTCGCATGTGCCAAATGCGATTTCTATATCCTGCATTTTTTTTATTAAAAAATTGAAACAAATTTTACATTTCACGAATGTGAGTGTTAACAAATTTTATTGTTAATTCAGTTAATTTAAAAATTATCAACTTCTTTTATTGAAGGTAATTTAATTTCTTTCAAATAATACTAAATAAAAATTTTTGTTAACAAATATTTTTAATATATATCTTTTTAATAAAGTTTATAACAAAATACGAAGTCAATAAAATATTATTTTTATTTTTTGGCCGACATTTGCACTTCGGTGAAAAGCTATTCATATTCTTGGCAATAGTGTATTGTGATGTCAGAAGCTATTTCATTTTTTTATTCTAATTTTTTTATTGTTAATTTTTTCATATTCTTTCACATATGCCAAATATGAACTCTAAACCCTGTATTTTTAAAAGTAAAAATAAAAAAATTTAAAAAGATTTTGCATTTGGTGAATATGAGATTTAACTTTTTTTTTGGCTGGCTAACCTCCATTTGAGGTGGGGCCACTACTACAAAATGGCGAATTTAAACCGCCCATTTTAGAGCGGTTAAACATAACCCGCTCTAATTTATAAAAATGCAGTGGCATTATTGTAATATTAAACAAGAATTTGCACTTTTTCGGACTTTCTAGACCGGTTGCACTTGAACCGTGTTAGAAAAGTGAAAATTTTCATTTTCTAACACGGTTAAGAGTTTAACCGTTCTAGAAAACTGAAATTTTTTGTTATTTAGTACGGTTAGCGTGTAACCGGTGTAAATAAGTAGTGTAAAAGGGACCACTCATTTTCGCTTCTGCTCAAACTTCAGTAAGTTTATCCTTCCGGCGAAGAACAACGAATTTTTTACAAAAAGCTACGCACGAACTCTTTTTGAAGGCCAAATCAGAACTGCAGCAAATTATAACAGCCATCTGAGGTAAGCCTGTTAGCCTGTTATATTGATCCATTGCATTATGCAAATTTATTAATTATTACTGATTTTGTCCTTCATTGAATTTATGGTAGTAAATATTCATAGCAAAGTCGATTTGCCCCAAATATTCAACAGCAATTGATGATGGAAGACGAAAAAACTTCTTCCGAAGAAGTAAATATTATACAAGATTCTTTATCTCCAGAATCAATAGAAGCAAATGACCAACCAGATAACATCAATCTCCATATTGATGATGGACTTGAGTTGAATAAGATACACTTTGAGGAAGGAGAGCTAGATGTCGACCCAGAGATCCAAAAAGTTATTGTAACTTTGCTGAAGATTATGTATCCGAAATTTTTCTAATCTGAAAATGTACTAATCATGTAGAAGTTTTATCGATTACCTTGTTTCTATGTTAGTTAATTCCTAGCATATCAATTACCTTGTTTCTAATCTGAACAATGTATTAGCCTTTATACGTCTATTAATATTGTGATCTTATCATCTTCTCTAAAATGTTTGACTGGTGAGTAGTATAGAACAAGACGAATGAGGCTAATTATTGTAAAAAAGTTACCGAAATTATAACTGATCGATACATTAGGAAAACACAACCTTTCTAAAACGGTTACTTTATAACCGTGTTAGAAACTGCAGGATTGTTGGTCTATTTAAAACGGTTATTAATAACTCGTTTTAGATAATTGGGCTGGTTGCATTTTTTCAATAAGAAATAGGAAAACGCAAACTTTCTAACACGGTTACACTATAACCGTGTTAGAAACTACAGCATATATAATTTAAAACGGTTTATTTGAAACGGTTATTGATAACCCGTTTTAGATAATTGGGAGCTCCGCAAACTTTCTAAAACGGTTACATTATATCCGTCTTACAAAAACTCTTGATGTCAGTTTCTAAAACGGTTAGGGAGACAACCGTTTTAAAAACTGATATCATCTCCTTTTTAAGAATAGTTTCTAACTAACCGTTTTAGAAAACGTACCCATAAAAACCTCACCAAGCATTTTCAGGTCCTGTAGAACAGATCTGGGTATCGATGTGCAACTCTGAAGAAGTAAAAACCGAGCGGCGGGCTTATGTAGAAAGATACAACTACTTGCACTAAGTTCTACCCAACTTTGAGAGGTTATATATTCTTTACATTCTTCGATATTGCTTCTCATTTGATAAACCGCATGTCGTCATGACTTTTGTATTTCAGACATTTTTTTGTGGGATTGAAAATTTCGTGTTGATTTGAATAATGATCGATATATGCTTCATAATGTGTTAATATTAATTTGATACATGCATGTAGTGATATATTTCCATAATAAATTGCACATTTATTCCCTTATTTGACATAATATTTGTTTCATTCAATTAAAATACATAATGTTCTTATGAAGTATGCATTCTATTCGGTTGGGTTTCTTATTATAAATCATGTCTTTCTATAATTTACAGTTTACTAAAGTAATGGACCGCAAAGATATACTTTTTGGTGATCGGACAACAGATGCTTTTGAACATGAGGTTGAGAAATTTATTGAATTTGTTTTTAAGGATGTTAAGTTCGTATATTGCCCGTGTAAAGATTGTAAAAATTTTGCCGTATACGACAACCCTCATACGATACGGGACCATTTATATCGTAGAGGATTTGATCCTGGGTATAAAATTTGGAGATGGCATGGTGAGAGTGGAAGTTCATCAATTCAAGAAAATCATGAAGCACGTGATGATGAACCAATTAAGAAGGATCGATTGGATGACATGATGGATGATGTGGTCGGTGGTTTTGGTGTTAAGCCCGAAGTGCTTGCTTTCCTATTAACTGATAGAGAAAAGCCTCTTTATCCTGGGTGTACAAAGTACACACGGTTGTCTGGAGTTTTGAAATTGTACATCTGAAAGAGGCAAATGGGTGGACTGATACAAGTTTTATAGCTTTATTGAAGTTACTGAAGGACATATTACCGGATGGTAATGAATTGCCGGATCGCATTTATGAGGCTAAAAAAATTATGTGTCTTTGGGCATGGAGTATAAAAGGATACATGCTTGTCCAAATGATTGCATACTGTTCAGAAATGAGTACAAGAAACTACAGGTATGTCCTAAGTGTCAGAATATGCTAAATATTTGACGTGGTATGCAAATCGGATTATTCCCCTGGAAGACAAGATGATAAGGCATCCTGCTGACTCGGATCAGTGGAAAAAGATTGATTCAATGTATCAGTCATTCGATAGAGAGACAAGAAATTTGAGACTGGGTTTGTGTACAGATGGGATGAATCCTTATGGCAATCTAAGCACCACACATAGCTCTTGGCCAGTGATGTTGGTTGTTTACAATCTACCTCCTTACTTGTGCATGAAACGCAAGTATATACTTATGTCATTAATGATTCAAGGTCCACGGCAGCCAGGAAATGACATAGATGTTTATTTGGCCCCATTAATTGATGATTTGAAAAGATTGTGGGATGAAGGGGAGTTGATGTTTGATGCATATCGTCAGGAGTCATTCACTTTGCGTGCCATGGTATTCTGTACTATAAATGATTTTCCTGCTTATGGTAATTTATCCGGATTTTCTGTCAAAGGACACAAAGCATGCCCTATATGTCAGGAGGGTACGGATTCCTGCCAGCTTGTGCATGGGAGCAAGACAGTGTATCTTGGGCATCGTAGATTTCTTCCTGATTCTCATCCATATCGCCGAATGAAAAGAGCTATTAATGGGAAGCAAGATTTCAGGAACGCTCCATCTGCAGTGAGTGGTGAGACTATTTATTCTCGTGTTAAAGACATCAAAGTAGAATTCGGCAAACAAACGAAGTCTCGTTTGGTGGATAAGAGTTGTTGGAAGAAAAAATCTATCTTTGTTTATCTTCCATATTGGGAGAAACTTGATGTTAGACACTGTCTCGATGTAATGCATATTGAGAAGAACATATGTGATAGTTTGTTGGGTACTCTGTTGAACATACCTGGAAAAACAAAGGATGGTTATAAATCGAGACTTGATTTAGTCGATATGGGCATACGGGCCTATCTAGCACCTCAGCTTCGAGGACATCGCATGTACGTACCCCCTGCATGTTATACGTTGTCACGTAAAGAGAAACAGAGTTTGTGTAAGAGTATTCATAGCACCAAAGTCCCATCTGGATATTCTTCAAATGTAAGCCGAACTGTTTCGATGAAAGAACTGAAATTTGTTGGATTGAAGTCACATGACTGTTGATGTCGAGTGTCGCGGCTCGTCAATTTATCCTAATTTCACTGAATATAGTAGCAGTGAGCTAGGTTTCGTTCCTCAGGGAAATAGTCGATTCAAGATGTTTGATATGCTCAGTTATGTCACCAAAATATAACAAGATTAAAAGAACACTAAATACAAAATTTAACAGGAAGTAAATTGGTTTAACTCCACACAATTACGAATTGAAATGAACACACAAGTAAGACTCAGAGAAGTAAAAGCAATGTTCTCAAGAAAATTAAGCTGATAATCTAGGCTACTTCCGGGTGAATGCAACTTCTCATACATGCAGTATCACTAACATACAATCAAATCAAATGAGGAGAATCACAAATGGAAACAGAAATTATAGTTAGCATGGTCACTACATTACAATTTTAGTCTCCTGACACCATCTTGTCCTATGATCGGGCCTAAGAATGGTGAAGTAAAACCGTGTCATCTCAATTCCCCACTCAAATTACTCAGGCATGAACACCTAGAATCTCCCATGGTGAGGCCCGATCCTAGCATATAAATTCATCATTTGAGTAGGAGAATCTCTTATCACCTTGTTCTCAGGATTATACAGACTCAAAGCTTCCTATGGTAAGGTCTAGCCTTAAGATCTGAACAAATTCAAATAGGTTAAAGAACTCATGCATTCTCAGGTTCTTATTCATGATTTTCATCAAAATCTTATAAAAGAAGACTCAATTCAGCATGACGACCGCAATCAAATCTCATTTCATCAAAATTCAGATCAAAAGCATGTACTTAATAAGTTTTACCAATTCATAGTTGAGAATTTCCATTTCTTATAATAGATTGTTAGTTCTACTGCACAATTACAATTTCAACCTAGCATTCACCCTCAGTATCCAAGATTATCATACAATTAGCCACGAATCTCCATTTCAGCTTCACGATCAACAAATTGGAAGATTAAACAGTTCAGAATCATTAATTGGAAGAGTTTACCAATTAAAAGTCTTAAAAGCTTCCAAATTCCGAGAGGATTGTCACTTTTCTTCTCAATTTCAAGGAGATGTATAATGATGAAAGCAAATCTTTGATCGGAATCCAAATTGAAACAGCAAGCTTAGAGAGATAAAGTAGAGAGAGAAAGTAGATCTCAAGAACACTTCTCGCCCTTCAAAATCAAAAGTCGGTTACAATATGGAAAATGTGAATAGTGAATAATGAATCCCCCTTAAAAATGTTGACTATTCCTCTATATATAGAGGTTACAAAAGAAACGTAAATGGTACGCAAACGATCAATAACTAAAAAGTATTACATGAACACCATTACTAAAACTGCCTAAGTAATGTGGAAGACAAAAAACCAAAGTGGGAGGCTTTTATCATTGCGCCAGCGCCTTTGAGCCAAAGTATCTGCGCCTTCAAAACTTCATAACTCCTTCCTGCCAAATGTATTGCGCCTTCAAGTATCTGCCACAATTCCTTCTTCTTCAGCAAGCACCACGCCTTCATAAGTGAAGGAGAGCGCGCTTTTGGGAACCCAACAACCGCTTCCCTTTTTGAACTCAGCTTTCACACGCCTTCAGACCAACAGCCCCCACGCCTTCTCTCTGTGCCCGAACACCTGAAGAACACCAAGAACACTTAGTCGATTTTCTGAAATCAGAATACTCAAGTTTTGCCCACGAGATCTCGTGGGCAAAATTTTTCACCTATTTTTTTACTCCACGAGACCTCGTGGAGTAAATCTTGGCACTTTTCATTTTCTCCACGAGATCTCGTGGAGAAAAGTTTGGTGTTTTTGTTTTCTCCACGAGACTTCGTGGAGAAAATTTTTGCATTTTTTCTTTCTCCACGAGATCTCATGGAGAAAATATGTTGGTTGGCCCGATTGTGTCCTATGCCAATGTGTGCAACCATGTGAAGATTGTGCAAATGTTGTGCCAAGAATGCATGAGTAGTGTGCCAAGAGTGATGTGCTTGATGAACTCGTGTACAAGTTTCATGCCAAGTGATGTGCCAATGAGAGTATGCTAGTGTAATAAGTTGTGAAGTGATGGTGGTGCATGAGTTGTGTGTTGTGTTTTTCTGACAAGACAAGTACATGTGTGTGACAAAGTGTGGCAAAGTGCTCGGCAAGGTTGTGGCATGAATAATTCACTTTGCATGCTATATGTGAATCAAATGTGTGTGAGTGTCGTGCACCGTAGGTCCAAATGCAATGTGTAACAATGAGTAAACATGCCATGCACAAACTGTGTAAAAGTGGTGCTAATATGCATATGTTTCGTGTGTTGTGAATGCTTGGCAAGATGAGTGCATGAGTGTGTCAAGATGTGGCCAAGTGCTTGGCATGGTATGTGGCAAGGTTCGGCACCATGCTCGGCAAGGTTGATGTGCCAAGTTGGCAAGGCGTTGGCAATGTATTGGCGAAGCTGACATGCCGAGTTGTCAAGGTCTTGGCAAAGTGTGTTGGCAAGACTTGGCAAGGCTTGGCAAGGTGTGCTGGCAAGACTTGGCAAGGCTTGGCAAGGTGTGTTGGCAAGATGTTGGCAAGGTGGTGGCAAGATAAGTTGGCCAAGTTGGCAAAATGTTGGCAAAGTGTCCATTCCAGCACAACACCCTACTTCCATGCCAAATAAGTGTGTCTTAGCCTCTTCTTCAGACTTGGCGGTGAACTTAAGAGTTCTATATCTCCCTCTTATCTTTCCAATGGATCACGAAACAGCCTCATCAGGTACCGGAAACTCAAGATATCATCAAAATACCAAACTGTGGCAGAAAGATACAAACCTAAAACCCTAAAATGGCATTTCGCAAAGAAACTCATATTTCGTAGTCTTGCACACAAAATTGGAAAATAGTTAAAACATAAGAAATGTAGTGCATTCAAAGAGCTTTTCAGGACACCAAAGAACTCACCAATTGGGTTAGTATCAAGAGAGTTATGTCCAGATGAATTTCACTAACCAAATCTGCCCAAAACCCTAAATCAAGCTTACCAAGTTCATTTCAGTTCCATTCACCCTCCTAGTTGTTTTGACCTCTCAACCTTGCCAATTAGCATCAAACATACAATTGCCTAAGTTCATCATCATTTTTGGTCCCTTTTAACCATTTTAGTACAACCAATTGCAAGCCACATAAATGCACAACAACACACAAAACATCGGCACTAACTCATGAAAAACAAGTCAAAAGTTAGGTGAATTAAGCCATTTAAGTTGGTATAAAACCAACTTATCAACTGTCATGTGTTGATGCAGCAGTTGTTACCTATAGCTATTCGAGCCATCTTGCCAAAACATGTTAGGTATGGTATAACCAAACTTTGTTTATATACCATTTTTGGTTGGTTATGTTGAAAATTCACATATTTGTTTGTTTTTTTTTATTTACAACATGTCAGGATTGCCATAACCAGACTGTTTCTTTTTCAATGCGATATGTAGCAAGATTGTTGATCGTGACAGACTTGCTGAGTTACAAGATGAAATTGACGTGGTTTTGTGTCAGCTTGAAATGTATATTTGCACTGGATGTATCCATTTGAGCGGTATATGAATGTTTTCAAAGGTTATGTTAAAAATCGTTATCGTCCAGATGCTAGCATTGTTGAGAGATATATAGATAAGGAGGTTATTGAGTTTTGCACTGGGTATCTGTGTGACACCAATGCTATTGGAATACCTAAATCTCGACACGAAGGAAGGATGAAAAGAAAGGGGTACATTCGTTGCCAAGTGGCACTCCCCATGTAATGATGAATTGCAAAATGCACCCATTTTACATCATTTCGCATACTTCTGAAGAAGTAGTGCCATAGTGAAACGTCTCTATGAGTCAAAATTAAAAGAGTGTAATCTGGGATTGAGACTAGACAAAGATGTGCTCAATGAACACATCGGACCTGCAACGTCGTAGTCTATGTAGAGGGGGAATGCAGTGTCTAAGACGTTGAGGTGGTTAGCATATAAGCCCAACCATGTTGTGTTATCATATTTGGGCTATGACATAAATGGATTTTCATTTGCTATCAAGAGTCAAGATGCTCAGAGTACAATGCAAAATAGTGGGGTTACATTAGTGTCTGAGGCATTACATGTGGCTAGTTCGAAGGATAAAAATCCAGTATATGCCAATATGTCCTATTATGGGGTGATAGAGGAGATATGGGAGCTTGACTATGTTAAATTCAAAGTACCCGTATTCAAGTGCAAGTGGGTTGAGAACAACAATGGCATTCGAATTGATGAATTGGGATTTACGCTTGTTGACTTGAATCGAGAAGGTTTCAAGGGCGAACCATTCATACTTGCATCTCAGGCAAAACAGGTGTTTTATGTCACTGATCTTGCTATAAAAAAATGGTCCGTTGTTCTACAAGGAAAGAACAAAACTTTTGGGGTTGAGATTGATAATGATGTGAGTAATGAAGTGCCACCATTTTCCTTAGGTGTACCCACAGTTCGACCTGTTGAAGAGGATCGTAATATGGATGAATTTATTCTTCGTACTGACCATCTGGAAGGCATATGGGTTGACGATCCATTTTCTAAGAAAAGAAAGACAACTTCTTGAAATTTTTTGAATTATAATTTGCCTTGTTAGTAGTTACTATTTTATGTGTGTATATTTCATAAATGGTCGCGGATATTGGATCTATTGAAAGCGTCCGATTATTTCATTCAGTTGCTTGAAAATTATGAAGATATGTTCAACAAAATTAATTTCCAAAACCCAATTATATATAATGAACTTTATGCAGTTCAGGTTTGAATATTTTTCTAATTTTCTCACTTCAAAGCAGGTCAATTACCCCTAATTAATACACGTAATTGGGCAGTTATTTTTTCCCTTTCTAGAACGGGTGTTAATTAACCGTTCTAGAAAACTTAAATTTGTAATTATTTAGTACGGTTAGCGTGTAATCGTGTTAGAAAACTGAAATTTTTTCCCTTTCTAAAACGGGTGTCAATTAACCGTTCTAGAAAACTGAATTTTTTTACATATTTAGTACGGTCAGCGTGTAACCGTGTTAGAAAATTGAAATTTTTTTACCTTTCTTAAACGGGTATCAATTAACCGTTCTAGAAAACTGAAATTTTTTCACTTATTTAGTACGGTTAGCGTATAACCGTGTTAGAAAACTGAAATTGTTTCCCTTTCTAGAACGGGTGTCAATTAACCGTTCTAGAAAACTGAAATTTTTTTACTTATTTAGTACGGTTAGCGTGTAACCATGTTAGAAAACTGAAATTGTTTCCCTATCTAGAACGGGTGTCAATTAACCGTGTTAGATAAGTGACATTTTTTTCCTTTTCTAATACGGCTGTCGAATAACAGTTCTACCTTTTACATACAACCAACTCAAAAATATTTGAAACACTTCTCTGTTCTGATTTGGTGCAAAGAACATCACTGCCAATCACTTCAACTCAGCGCCGTTCGCCACCCATCCCAACCTTTGCCGGCCCGTCGCCATCCCCATCGTCGCCGTCGCCTCCGTCGCCTTATGACCGTGAGGATTTTGCCGCCTTTCGAGCCGCCGCCAATCCCCCGAGGTCACCAAAGAGAGGTGAGTTCGGAATTTGGAAATATGGCATTAATTGGGGTTTTTTTCCGATTATGTTGCTGTGGGATACAAAATGTGTTTCAGTGTTTTGTTTAAGAACAACAAATTAGGGTTTGTGATAAAATGTTATTGTTAATGCTATTTTCAGATATGGTGGTGTTTAGAACCAAATTTAAGATGGATGTTGTTTTTTATGCAATTGCAATTGGTGTATTTTGATATATATGTAATGTAATGTAATGTATGCTGGCTGGCTGCCCCTGCCCTAATATTGGCTATACCATTTTCTAACAAAACTTGTTTGTTTGTTCGTTTGTGTGATGTTGTTTTGGGAAACACAAGATTAATTGTTTATGGAGATGTTATTTGTTTGTTTGTTCACTTATTTGGTTGTTTTTTGCATTTTAGGACTGTTTTAAGACGTATTTAGATACATTACGTCGAAACATGTGTTATTTGGATGATTTTTGGAACGTTCAACTGTATGAGGCCAGTTTTGGGTTGATTATGTCGACACTTCACTTATTTGGTTGTTTTTTGCATTTTTGGACTGTTTTAAGACGTATTTAGATATATTACGTCGAAACTTGTGTTATTTGGATGATTTTTGGAACGTTCAACTATTTGAGGCCAGTTTTGGGTTGATTATGTCGACACTTCACTTATTTGGTTGTTTTTTGCATTTTAGGACTGTTTTAAGACGTATTTAGATACATTACGTCGAAACTTGTGTTATTTGAATGATTTTTGGAACGTTCAACTGTTTGAGGCCAGTTTTGGGTTGATTATGTCGACACTTCACTTATTTGGTTGTTTTTTGTATTTTAGGACTGTTTTAAGACGTATTTAGATACATTACGTCGAAACTTGTGTTATTTGGATGATTTTTGGAACGTTCAACTATTTGAGGCCAGTTTTGGGTTGATTATGTCGACACTTCACTTATTTGGTTGTCTTTTGCATTTTAGGACTGTTTTAAAACGTATTTAAATACATTACGTCGAAACTTGTGTTATTTGGATGATTTTTGGAACGTTCAACTGTTTGAGGCCAGTTTTGGGTTGATTATATCGACACTGCACCTTTTTGGTTATTTTTTGCATTTTAGGACTGTTTTAAGACGTATTCAGATACATTACGTCGAAACTTGTGTTATTTGGATGATTTTTGGAATGTTCAACTGTTTTAGGCTTGTTTTGGGTTGATTATGTCGACAATTCACTTATTTGGTTGTTTTTTGCATTTTAGGACTGTTTTAAGCCTGTTTTGGGTTTATTACGGCGACACTTCACTTATTTCGTTGTTGTTTGCATTTTAGGACTGTTTTAGGACTTCTTCATGTCGATTAAGTGTAAACTTGGGTTATTTGGTTGGTTGTAGGAAATATCCAAGTGTTTTATGTTGAAATTAACTAACAACTTTTGGCTGTTCCGAAAACATTATAGTGTAATTTATTCAATGGGACCCAAAAAACGCTCACGCACTCAGTCCAAAAATGATGAACCACAACAAGAAGATGGTAGGAAAGGGACAATTTGCAAAGAACTGTTGAACATGAGGGCCACGGGGAAAAAAGTACGGATCGAATTTGATAACTACGGTGAACCCTTGAGATCAAAAGCGCGAACCCAATGGATTAGCTTCATTGGATTGATGGCACGCAGTAAAGTAGATATTGTCAAATTCGAAGACTGGCCATCTGTTGAACAGCAGATAAAGGATAACATATGGGAAAAAGTAGTGGTATATGTTTTAAATTTTATTGCCTAAGTTAGAATTGGTTGTTTCACTTTGATAGGTTTTAATTGTTTTGTAGTTATATTTATATTAAGAATGTTATATCGTATTTGGTGTAGGCCACATTTGAATTTCAGCCCACAGAGGAACTAAAAAGAAAGTGGTTATCAGCTGCGGGAGAACGTTGGAGGTCTTGGAAATCGAGCCTAAATCGATACATTTCTGGTTCGAAAAAGGGAAAAGACCCATGTGTAGATTAAAAGTTTCTCAATAAGAATTCATGGAATTTATTCTGTACTACTCGATCCACTAAAGAATTGCAGGTAATGGAATTCTGTTTTCTTTTCATATATTGTTAATTCAATCTTTAACAAATACACACTTACAATTTTGGTTGCTTTGTTTTTTCAAATAGGTGCGGCGCAGTGCTAGTTTAGAGAGCTCCAATCAGAACAAACTCCGCCACACAATGTCTCGTGGTGGATATTATTTGCTTGCCCACATATTAAATGCTGAGAAATGGGAGAAGAAAATACAGATGAATATTGAGAAAGGTATGGCCGAGGAGGAGGCAAGCGCGACAACTTCACCACCTTCACCAATTCCCCGCCATGTGCTATTTAAAGAAGGGCACAAAAAGAAGAGTGGTGAATACTCGACATACGAGGCCAGAAATGTTAGCAGTGTTATTGTAAGTATAATTCAGCAATTTCCACATTGAACTATATAGTTTTATATAGTTTATAAAATGTCATTACAAACTGAGGAATGTTATTGCAAGTATATTTAGGATGATTTGACGCTGCGCGAAAGTCATGGGGAGACAGTTGCGTCAAGAAAAGAAGACATTCTTGTTGTAGCGACGGGGAAAAAGGATCACCCCGGCCGTATTAGAGGTGTTGGTGGTCGGAAGCGAGTGCAAGAAGTCTTTGGATCCCCGGCCTCTACCAATACTGAGATCAAAAACCCGTCAGCGGAGCTATTGGAATGCAAGGAGGAGCTCCGATTTTGGGCAGACGCGGTCAAATAAATATTTCAGGCAATGGGTAAGCCAGTTCCAGTTTATAAAAAGGGAGGGTCTAAGGCTGAAACGAGCGATACGAGCCACACAGTTGAATCAGCCATGAACCTGAACGCCCAAAAGGATCCGACGCCTGTGACAGTGGGAGATGAAGTCTTGATAGAGCAAGTTGTGAGTTGTTCCAGTTCGTGCAATCCAGATTCACTCGGAGATTTTCAGGTAATGTATTCATTTTCTTTATACACGTGGCTTTAAGAATTATTTTATCCATGTATAATTTATGTTATTATTGAATTTTATCGCAGGACGGAGCTGAAGTTCGACTGTTTGTTAACAATGAACTTAAAGAGAGGTGTTTTGTGGCCACCGGCAGAGCGTATACTTTATCACTTCATCATAGAAAAGAGGTAACGGCTGATAAAGTGAGAGTCACCATATTGACCTCGCATGTTGCCAATGCTTTGGTACCATTTCCGGACGATGAGGCCACGACAGTGGGGGGAGCAGTCGGACAGATTTTGCTATGGCCTAGATCAATAGTTTAGCTTAGTTCGGGGCTACACGTTCAGGTTTTAATAAGATCCATAATAGTATTTAATACCTTACGACTGTCAATCTTTCTAATTACACTACAATTTTTTCGCAGGTGCCGAAGAAAGGGAGGAAAGGTTATACTCCCAAAAAGGTAAAGCAAACCCCTAAGCCCCAAACTTCGAAAGATGCCCACACAGAAGAAAAACAAGATGCAATTTCAAAATTGAAGGGCTCTTTACGACAGTTATATGACCTGGTACAAAACCATGCGAATGACATTGTTTACACAATTCAGATGATACCAGAAATTGTGGGCCATGCATATGATCTATATATATCAAAGGAGAGCCTAAACGAATTTTTTAGGTTCGACAAGGTCACAAGTAATTGCATGCAAGTGTTCATTAAGTAAGTTAGAATTTATTGCAATACTTTACATATATATTTTGCAATTTCCATTTTGTTTACACACTCTACAGATTAATGAACTTGACTGTTATGTTTGTTTAATGTATTGTGTATAGGGTACTTTATACATTAGCTAATAAACTGGGTCAGACTGAAGTAGGGTTCATATCCCCAGACCATATAGTCAAACTTGGGAATAATGACACGGATAGGGCACAATATATGGCATCAGCCATGAAGAATAGCAAGAACAGCATCTACCTTGCGCCATATTTTCTAAGGTAATTGAGCTTATGGCGAATTAATTTACTGTCAATCTTATAATGAATTTAATAATTGATATATATGTTGCATTTTCTTAAACAGTGATCACTGGATGTTAATAGCCATAATGCCACGGGATATGTCTGTTTATTGGTTTGATCCTGTACATTCGGAACCCCGAGACGATGCTAAGTTATTAATGAACACGTAGGTTATATTTGTGATTAACTTTTTAAAATATTATAATATGACACGCATTATTACTTGTTTATACACGTGGAGAGTTGATGCCGATTTTTGCTTCTTTTTCGTTTTGCAGCTTTGCGAGGTTATATCATTCTATGTGTGATGAAAGCTCAGCCACAGAAACAGAAATTAATTGGATAGAGCTTAAAATAAACTTCTGTTATTTTGTCAACTTGTTATATATTCGTAAGAAAATTTATTATCTGAAAAAATGATTTTTTTTTGTTTGTAGCACAAGAGGCAAAGGGGAGATTGGCAGTGTGGATATTATGTCATTTGCTATATGCGAATGATCCCACTCTATCCAGGCATAGATCACTTGAGTCTGACCATGGTATTCGGCTAGTTTTTCAATTTCATTATTAATGGTTGCATGTGTTATTATAATTTTCTTAATATCTCAATCAACTACAATGAACTATTGTTTTTTTAATGTTTTAGCTCTTCAAGAAGGACGCGAAACCATTTCCAGACAAAGATTTGGAGGAGGTTCGAAAATATGGGGCAAGTTTGCAATGAAATGTGAGCTCAAAGCATTCGCAATGGAATAGATTTCACCCTTCAGTTTGATAGAACATACTTGCAATTATGTACTGTTTTTCATTCATTACTATATATGATAGTATTTTTTCTGTAGATAATAGTATATTTGTTGTATATATATAGTTTATTTCTTGTATGTACGGCAATTGTTTTTTAATTTGAAATGGATGTGTTATTCATATGTATGCTGTGTTGCGAACTTTAGGGAGCAGTCAATTATAAGAAAAAGTTCAAATAATATATATTTGATGTGTTATTCATGGACAGTGTTAAAAAACTGCCTTTTAACACGGTTCGTGAACCGTGTTAGAAAACAGACTTTTAAGAACGGTTCATGAACCGGGTTAGAAAACAGACTTTTAAGAACGGTTTATAAACCGCGTTAGAAAATAAACTTTTAAGAACGGTTCATAAACCGCGTTAGAAAACAGACTTTTAAGAACGGTTCATCAACCGTGGTAGAAAACAGACGTATAAGATTGGTTCATCAACTGTGTTAAAAATGATTTTAAAGACAGTTAACTTAAAATATCTAGAACGGTTATAAACCGTTGTTAAAAAATACTATTAAGAACGGCTTCTTAACCGTTTTAAAAAATGTAGGACTGTCTAGAACGCCCACATCTAAAACGGTTAGAAAAATCAAAAACCCGTTTTAAATAATTCATAATAACCGTTTTAGAAAGTGATTTTTGTAGTAGTGGGCGCGACTCTCGATATATTAATATGTGTTTTGAGTGATGGATATACACTAAAATCACTCTTACAAAAGTAAATATAGGCCTGGCAAACATCCCCCCATTTACATGCCGGAGCCTAATGGGGACTTGTTCTCCCAGTCTTTTCACCAACCTTAATCTACAAAGCTGAGGAGTACTACTCCATTTACAAACGAACCAAATGAAACAAGGAGTACTACTCCCTTTACAAAACTTGCACTCATGTGCCTTAATATACAAAAAAATGAGCCTAATTCTAGTTTTGAGGATACTAAGATTCCGTAATATGCATTCTTCAATCTTTTCCCCTGCAGAGATGGCCAATGAAAACCCAAAAAAAAACATACTCATACATGCATGTGAACAGTATCTGTTCCAAAATCAGCAGTTTTAACAAAAAGTAGCCAAATCACTCGATTGCATCCCATTTTCCAAATTTCAATAATGAATAAGTAATGGTAAGCTCCATCAGATGTATTCCAACAGCATTCCCCAGTAACGTGCACAAACATCCATCTGATTAAAACACTTCCCAAACGAAGCAGTACATTCCCACCCCATTGACATAATCCCAGTTCCACAGTAATGATGCAGCAGTAAACCAAGTTCCCACAGTAATCCATAATCACAAACTCCCAGAAGTGCAGTTTACAAATCTATTTATACCCAAGACCTCTTTCCCTCCTCCACAAAGTATACAATGGCAAAATAAAGGGCAGAAAACCATTTTCCAACCATGAAGACATTATTAGGCAAACATTATCACAGTGATAGCCTCCAGTTTTATCATAATACATCCAATCACACAAAGATCTGAGCCCTAACATTAGCAGGCAGAAAAATGATGACAGAAAGTAGTCAATATGTCCTAACACCCTCAGACATAGACCTGTACTTACCTTCTTACCTTCTTCCATGTTATGAGGTATTTGAGATACAGTTCTTAGACTCCTGCTTTTGCTGGTTGCGCTCCCCATTTTTCTCTTCTGAAAGAGGGTATGCCCAACTTGTCTCTGATCAGGCATTCCTGGAAAGTCTTCTCAGCTGCTTCATCAAATGCCCGTTCTCTTTGTGCTAACGCTATGGCTGCCTGATTTGCTTCCACTAGACAGTGAGTTATCAAACAGTTATCCCGGATCTTTTCCACTTTCATCCATGCATTTGCCATCATCCAGCAGTCTTCCTTATCTCCTGTTATGGCCTTGTAGAAACCTTCATGGCTGGATTCAACTATGATATGCCTCCAACCCCTTTCTCTGCAGAAGCTAGCTCCTTGATATGCCATATCCAGCAAAGCATTATAAATGAGTATTCCTGCTGGCTTTGTCCAGGGGTATTGTACAGATAACTTTTGAATGATTTTACAGTTGTGATCCCTCAAAATCCCTACTGCTACTATAGAGTTGGCCTTAGCTTTATGAGCCACATTGATCTTCAACCAATCTGTGTCAGGTGGTTTCCACTTACAGATGATAACTCTATGTCTAGACCTGTGATTCACTACTGCATCCCAATAACAGCCCCAATCCCCACTGCTCCATTCTTCATAAGGCCATTTTTTCTTTGTAAGCAGCACTGTAAAATCAAAGACTTGATTAACAACATGTTGCATGTCTGGTTTCTGACCCTCAAACATGGAACTATTCCTGCACTTCCACAATTCCCAGCAGATAGTGGATGGCAGAGCTTTTAACAGGAAACCTTGTACTGCGTTCTTGGAATATGAGATTTAACTCAAATTTTAAAGAACCAAATTTTTGTTGTGTTCATTGAGTTAATTGAAAATTTTAAAATTTCTTTGATTGAAGATAACTTATAAATTTTCTTTCAAATAGTACTAATTGCAATTCCTGAATAATAAATATTTTAAATATATATTTTCATTAAAATTCAGGAATTTTAAAAATATATATTTTAAATATATATTTTGATAAAAAATATATTTTAAAATATTTGTTATTCAAAAATTTTAATTTAGTACTATTTTAAAGAAAACAATTATCTTCGATAAAAGATATTTAACACTTAAAAAAATAATAAGAAAAAAAAATGAGATTAAATTGTAATGAAACAACTTTCGACATCACAATGCAATATTGTCAAAATATGAAAAACTTTTCACTAAAGTGCAAATTTTGGTCAAAAATATAAAAATATATTTTATTGACTTCACATTTTTTGATGAATTTGATTAAAATATATATTTAAAATATTTATTATTCAAAATTTCTATTGTGTATTACTTGAAAGAAAATAAATTATCTTTAATAAATTAAATTTAGAAAAATTAAATTAACTAAATTAACACTTAACAAAAATTTGTTTGAACTCTTGTTTACTAAATGCAAAATTTATTTGAATTTTTTTTATTTTAATATTAAAAATACAAGATTTAATAATTTATTTAATTTAGAGTTTTATTCAAATGCGACATCTCTCTTTATGCGCAACAAATATGGTAAACATACACGAATTTTTGTTTTTTTTTTAATTTTGAAGTCGCATTTGGCAAATGCGAACTCCATACTTTGAAAACCATGTTTTAAAGGAGCATAAAAATGGAAATTTATTCTAACAATGAGCATAAAATGGGAAACTGCCAGCTTTCCACTTGTCCACGCATGACCATATTGTCTTGGTTGCATCGGCCGGCACAGTACCCTTCTTAATTAATGCGGATTAAATTTGTGCAATAATAATATTTAATTAGTATATCACTGCAGTGTATAAAAATTTTGTTTCCAATTGACTAATATAATAAACCATATCTAAGACTCATTCATACACAAATTGATTAAGACGGCAATTTAGCATAAATACAAATAATACCATTATATTATTATTGCATTGCCTCCCTTCGTCCCTCCCTATATTTAGCTACCTCTGGAGAAGCAAGTTTCATCATCCGACACCAACCATTCTTTTTTGCTATATATATATCTTCATTTGTCCCCCCTCCTCTCTACCTCAAATGGCCCCCAATTCCATTAACGTCCTTTTATGTCTTATTATAGCTTTTGCATTCTGTTCCTTCTCTTTTGCATTTGATCCTACACCTTTGCAAGATTTCTGTGTTGCTGATGCTAGTAGCCAAGGTGTTGTATATTAATTTATATGGCTCTCCTTATGCATGTTTTACTTTGGCTTGCAACTGCGAGCACTTCTTCTTAATTTGGTTGATGATCGATGCTAGCTGCATACTATTCCTTTTTTGGTTTTAATGCATGTTAATTTCTTTGGTGAAGGTTAATGGTCAGGCATGCAAGGATGCCAAGCTTGTTACGGCAGATGATTTCTTTTTCAGCGGCTTGCATATAGCTGGAAACACCAGCAATCCTTTGGGTTCAAAGGTTACCAGTATCCGCAGCTCAAGTACCTGGACTAAACACTCTCGGCGTCTCAATGGTTCGCATTGACTACGAACCATGGGGAATCAACCCTCCTCACACTCACCCAAGAGCCACCGAAATCCTCATAGTTCTTGAAGGAACTGTCCAAGTTGGTTTTGTCACTTCATCTCCTGACAATAAACTGCTCACCAAGGTCCTTCAAAAGCGTGATGTTTTCGTCTTCCCGATTGGACTCGTCCACTTCCAACGCAACGTGGGATACACAAATGCCGTCGTCATAGCTGGTTTGAGTAGTCAAAATCCCGGTGTCATTCCCATTGCATTCCCATTGCAACTTCTGTGTTAGGATCTAATCCACCCATTAGTGATGAAGCACTGGCCAAGGCATTCCAAGTTGACAAGAGTACCGTAGATAAAATTCACGCAAATTTCTAAAAGAACAGCAGCATGAATAATTAAGAGAAGGCCATGCCTGCCAGTTTGAGATCGACTTTTATTATCTACTCCTTTTTGATTTTGTGGATTTATTTGATTATTTTGTGATATTATTTGTGGAGTCTTCTCAATTAATTGTATGCATGTTAACTTGTTTGTGCATCAAATTAATAATAATTCAAGAAATTAATGGGATTGTCATTAATTTCTTTCGTTTTTGTAATTTTCTTAATTAATTTGGTGTTACATTTATTATATTCTGTCTTAATTAGTGTTTTCTCTTTTGCATTTTCTTTGGAACTAATATTGTGTTTTGTTAAACTTGAGATAAATCTAATGTAATGCATACTTGATGCAACGGAAAATTTTTTGTCCATTGGAAACAACTAAAAAAATCCAACCAAATAGTATAAGAAACAACAGAAATTAAAAGCAGCAAATTAAGGTGTGTGTGTGTATATATATATATATATATATATTTTGAGGTAGTCATACAACATATATAATTTTTTTGAAAACTTACAATTTTTTGTGAGCAATAGGACACATTTTTGGGTAAATAAACGATCCCTTTTTGCACCCATTTCAATAAGGAACGTGCAATTTAGTAATTAATTCCAAAAAAAATAGTTATTCAAAAAATTTTAAAAATTAAAAATTTTCATTAGTTATAACTCACGTTTTTATGTAAAAATGAGTCATTTTTGCACCCGTATCAATAAGGAACATGCAATCTTGTGATTAATCCAAAAAAAAAATAGTATTTTCGTGAGTAATAGGACATCTTTTTTGGTAAAAAAATGAGTCATTTTTGCACCCATATTAAAAAAGAACATGCATTCTAGTGATTAATCCAAAAAACAAGAGTAACTCAATTATTTTTAAAAAAATCACACATTTTCGTGAGTTATAGCACATGTTCTTTGGTTAAAAAAAATGAGTCATTTTTTTACCCATATTAATAAGGAACATGCATTCTAGGGATTAATATATATAAAAAAAGAGTTAGTCGTTTTATGAAAAATGACAACTTTTTGTGAGTTATAGCACACATTTTTTGATAAAAAAACTAGCCGTGATTTCACCAATTTCAATAAGAAACATGCAATTCAGTAATGAATAAAAAAAATAGTTACTCAAAATGTTTGAAAAATCACAACATTTCGTGAGTAATAGTACACGTTTTTTTTTTTTGTAAAAAAATAAGCCATTTTTGCACCTATATTAATAAGGAACATGTATTCTAGTGATTAATCAAAAAAAAAAGTGACTCAAACTTTTTGAAAAATCACAAAAATATGTGAGTTATAGAACACATTTTTGGGTAAAAAAACTATACATTTTTACACCCATATCAATAATGATTAATGTAAAAAAAAAAAAGAGATCCAATTTTTTTTTGAAAAATTCCAAATTTTCGTGAGTAATAGCACACGTATTTTGGTTAAAAAAAAATATATTTTTGAATTTATATTAATAATTAAGGAACATGCATTCTAGTGATTAATCCAGAAAAAGAGTTACTCAAATTTGTTGGAAAATCACAATTTTTTGTGAGTTATAGCACACATTTTTTGTATAACACTAGCCGTGATTTCACCAATTTCAAGAAGGAAAATGCAATTTAGTAATTAATCCCAATAAAATTTACTCAAAATTTTTGAAAAATCATAGCTTTTCGTGAGTTATAGCTCAAATTTTTTGGTAAAAAAAAAGAGCCAATTTTGAACCCATGTCAATAAGGAACATGCAATCTAGTGATTAATCCAGAAAAAAAAGAGTGACTCAATTTTTTGAAAAAAATCCCAAATTTTCTTAAGCAATAGCACATGTTTTTTTTGTAAACAAATGAGACATGTATGCACCCATATTAATTGGTTTCTCCGTGGAGATTTCAACACTATTGCATCAACTAAGAAAAAGAAAGGCAGAAAACATTTTTAATGTTAAGAAGCAGTAGATTTCATTAGATTCATTAAAAGCAAAGATCTCATGGATGTGGGTTTTTTGGGTTCTCATTATATATGGTGTAGCAATTAGGACAAGCACCCCGAATATGGATGAGATTGGACAGATTTCTAGTAAATGTTTGATGGAATGATAAATTCGAGACATCCGTCCAACTCTTAGCTGGGCAGAATTTAACCATGCTCCTTTACTTGTGTGTATACAACAAAGAAACCTTTTTATTTCTTGAATTTTTGGACTAGAAGACATGATTTTATGCAGGTTGTAGAGACAGCTTGGACTTCACCAACTGATTAATAGTAGGCCTTTGGTCAGTTTCTGTTTGAAGTTAAACAGGGTCAATTTCAAAAATTCAGGAAGCTGAAGCCTAGTAGCTGTATTATCTTTATTAATGTCTAATGGTATTTTAGTCTATTTACTTTTCATTGTAATCCCTAGCTATATATACTATTTATTGTATTCTGATTGATTTATGCACGTCAATAAGAAATCCCTAGCCTCATTTTTCTCTATGTTATTATGGTATCAGAGCCACAATTCATGGATTCTCTTTGCTTGATTGAAGAAGTTATAATCCAATCCACAGCTTTCCCTGATCAAACTCCGCGGTGAGTACCGTAGATTTTCGTTTTCCCTTTTGTTTGTTCTTGCTTAAGTTGGTTTGTCTGGATTCTGTTGATTTTGGGCATTTCAAATATGTTGATTTCGGTTTTGGGGGTTTTGTTTTTCTGTGCCTCTTTTATCATGGCTAGTTGTAAGGATGATTCACTTCAGTCGATTAGTGTTCAATTGGATGGTCCTAATTAAACGTATGGAGCTACGTTATGAAGAATTTCTTGCGTGAAAAATCTATGTGGAATTATGTTATAGGTGTGCGGATTAAACCTACAATGATAAGGCGACCGATTATGCGGCCTTGATCGACAGTTGAGAGGCTGATAATTCGAAGATTATTACGTGGATTAATAATTCTATTACACACTCCATTGGTGTTATGTTGGTTAAGTATGAGACAACTAACGAGGTCTGGGATCATCTGACTAGATTGTACACGTAGTCTAATTTCACCAAGCAGTATCAGTTGGAGACAGATATTCATGCACTTCAGCAGAATGATATGAGTGTTCAGGAGTTTTATTCTGCCATGTCTAATCTCTGGGATTGGTTGCCTCTCATTGATTCTGCAGAGCTACAAAAATTTGAACTATAGCTGGCTCGTAGAGAAGAACAATGCATGGTACAGTTTTTGATGGCTCTTCGAAATGATTTCGAGGGATTGCGTGGTATAGTTCTACATTGTTCTCCTCTTCCTTCTGTTGATTCTGTGTTTCATGAACATTTAGTAGAGGAGATTTAGCTTAAGTCTAAAGCAGATACAGGGTCTGTCCCACTTACACCTCCATCCGTCTTTGCTACTCCACAACAGTCTCTGCCTAGCAACCAAAATAGACCAGCTCCTAAGGTCTCTCAAGATGAATGTGCTTTCTGAAAACAAAAACTTTGGAAGGCTCAGTGTCCGAAATTGTTGAGTAAAGGTAAACAACAGCAGCAACAACAACAACCACCTCAACAACAACGCCTGCCACAGACTGCTCCATAGACTTATCGCCCACCTCAGCCCAATAATGCTATTGCTGCCCCGTCCTTGGATCCACATGTGATGGAGCAGTTTAAGTAGTTCCTTGCTTCACAGCCTCATGCCATGTCCGCCTCCTTTCATAAAGGTTTGTCCTTGTCCGATAATTTCGATAAATCGTCTCCCTTATGGATCTCAGACTCAGGCACTTCTCATTATATGTCTCATGATATTGATTCTTTTGTGTTTGTTAATTCTGCCCCATCTTTCTCTGTCATGACCACCGATGGTACTCTAATGCCATTGGCAGGAATTGGTTCTGTTCACACATCTCTTTTATCTCTTCCAAATGTATATCATACTCCTAATCTAACTTTAAATCTTGCATCTGTTGGTCAATTATGTGATTCTGTACTCTTAGTTTTTACTTACCTCTACCAATTGTTTTGTTCAGGACCTATGATCTCAGAGGGATAGGCCATAGTGAAGGGGTACTCTATGTTTTGGATGAGCTAAAAATATCAGATGTTACTGCCTTTAGTGTGGATTTGTCGTCTTTTCGTTTGAGTCATTTGTCTTCTGATTTTTATCTTTGGCATTCTCGTTTAGGTTATGTTTCTGGGTCTCGTTTAAAATTTTTTGGTGTCTATAGGAGTTTTTGGTCAATTGGATAGTCATGATATTTCTGATTGTAGCGGTTGTAAACTGGCTAAATTTTCAGCCTTGTCTTTTAATAAAAGTATTTCTCTTTCAATTACGCCATTTGATCTTGTGCATTCTGATATGTGGAGACCCTCTCCTATATCCACCAAAGATGGATCTAGATATTATGTTTCTTTTATTGATGATTTCACTCGTTATACTTGGGTTTATCTTATGAAACGCATGTCTGATTTCCTTACCATATTCAATAACTTTAGAGCTCTTGTGAAAACTCAACACTCATTTGCCATTAAATTTTTTCGGTATGATTTGGGGGGGTGAATATATTTCTAACAATTTTTCTTAGTTACTTGCTTCTAATGGGACTATCTATCAAACCTCGTGTATAGACACTCCTCAACAAAATGGTGTTGCTAAGAGAAAACATCGCACGCCATGTTGTTGAAACAGCTCATTTGTTCATGTTTTCAGCTGAGGTTCCTAGTGGGGGGAAGCAGTACTTACCGCTGCTCATGTGATCAACAGAATTCCAATATCTCATAATTTAGAATTGTCCCTATTTGAAAAATTGTATGGTCATTCACCTGATATTCCTCGTTGCGAGTCTTTGGTTGTACTTGCTTTGTTCTTCGACCACATGTTGAGTGTAATAAATTGTCTCCCCAGTCCGACTTATGTGTCTTTTTGGGTTATGGTGTTGGTTAAAAGGGATATCATTGTTTTGATCCAATTAGCCAAAAATTGTATGTCTCGCGTCATGTTGTGTTTTTAGAGCATATTCCATTCTTCTCCGTTTATGCTAGTTCACATTATATGACACAGTCAGATCTGGTTCGTATTGATCCTTTCGATACCGACTCCGATAAAGCTCTATCTGATACTTTGGTTCATAAGGTATCCACCTCCTATGTCCCTGATCCTACGACTACCTAATTGTCAAATAAGATTGCGGATGATCCTCATCTGAGTCAGTCCACTAGCACTCGTAAATCTACTAAACTCCCCAGTTTTAAGTACTCCTCTTATTTTACTTCATTTGCTTATTTTGTTGCCTCTGTTCATCGTCTTTTTGAGCCTTTATCATATAGAGAGGCAGTTCGTGATCACATTTGACAGGCTGCTATGGCTGAGGAACTTACTGCTCTCCACTAGACTTATATATGGGATTTGGTTTTGCTGCCATCCGGAAAACATACCATTGGTTCTCGTTGGGTCTACAAGATTAAAACCAAATCAGATGGATCCATTGAGCGATACAAGGCTCGACTTGTTGCTAAAGGCTATTCCCAGGAGTATGGCATAGATTATGAATAAACATTTGCCCCTATTGCAAAAATGACGATTGTTCGCACTCTGATCGCATTTCCTTCCATTTGCCGATGGTGAATACCTCAGATGGTTGTCAAGAATGCTTTCTTGAATGGCGATCTTTATGAAAAAGTTTATATGACGTCTCTTCCTAGTTGCTCATCAGCCTAGTGAAGTTTGCAGGCTTTACAAAGCTCTTTACAGTCTTAAACATGCACCACGTGCCTAGTTTCAGAAGTTTTCTCTGGTGATCACTTCGCTTGGATTCCTTCCTAGTCACTATGATTCGGCTTTATTTGTCAACCGTACAACAGTAGGTCGTATTCTATTATCCTTGTATGTTGATGACATGATCATTACGGGTGATGATTATGATGGTATTGAATATTTGAAGTCTGAGTTGGCACGTTGCTTCACTATGAAAGACTTGGGTATACTACCTTATTTTTTGGGAATTGATGTTGCCTAATCTATGAAAAGCTATCACTTATCTCAATCAAAGTATATAGCTGATTTGTTTGAGCATGCTCGACTTACTGACAACAGGACTATTGATATTCCCCCTGAGACCAATGCTAGATACTCTCTGTCGGATGGCACTCCTTTGGCCAATTCCGGTCTCTATTGTACCATTGCAGGCAACCTGATTTATCTTACTGTGACTCGCCCAGACATTGCGCATGCTATTCATGTGGTTAGTCAGTTTGTCACTGCCCCTACTATAGTTCATCGGGCTGCCGTTCTTTGTATTCTCAGGTACCTTCGGGGCACTCAGTTTCATAGTCTCTTGTTTCCTTCTATGTCTTTGTTAGAGCTGTGTGCTTACTCTGGTGCGGATTGGGCTGGTGATCCTACAGACCGCAAGTCGACCACTGGATTTTGTATTTTCCTTGGTGACTCGGTTATTTCATGGAAGAGCAAGAAACATGATGTCATTTCTTGGTCTTCTACAGAAGCTAAGTATCGTGCCATGGCCTCGACTACTTGTGAAATTGTTTGGTTACATCAGTTTCTTACTGGTATGGGTATTTCTCTTTGTCACCCTACTACGCTACATTATGATAATCAAAGTGCTATTCAGATTGCACAAAATTCAGTCTTTCATGAACGAACCAAACATATCGAGATTGATTGTTATATCACTTGCCACCACCTACAAATCGGCACCATCGCATTGCCATTCATTCCTTCTTCTTTGCAGATTGCTGATATGTTTACAAAAGCACACTTGGCTTCGGGCTTTCATTTTTCTATCTGACAAACTCTTAATGCATATCGCTGTAGCATCATGAGTTTGAGAGGGGATATTTGCTGTTTTAGCTTTATTAGTGTCTAATGGTATTTTAGTCCATTTACTTTGTCATTGTAATCCCTAGCTATATATACTCCTTATTGTGTTCTGATTGATTTATGCACGTCAATAAGAAATCCCCAACCTCCTTTTTCTCTATGTTATCAAAGCCAACTTACAATTGGCAGAGACAAAACTTGAACTGAAGAATGGCCCTCAAGAAAGAACTATATTGGAAGCAAAAAGCTCATGTTAAATGGTTAGCTGAGGGAGATGCAAATACTAATTTGTTCCATGCCCACGTTAAGCAACAAAGACCAAAATATTTTATCCATTCCATCCAACTAGAATGGGGAACCAAGTTGATTAATCAAGATGAAATTAAGGCTTCAACTATTTAGTTTTTTCATAATCTTCTTACTACATATTCAGATCATAATGCAATGGATATTAGGAAACTGAAAGTTATGCAAAAGATTCTAGAAATGCACAAGTACAAAAGTTAGAGGAATCTGCAGAAGTACAACTGAAAGTGTACCAGAGGCTGATTGGTTTACTAATGAATATTTCCAAAAGGAATAGGAAATAATGAAGGATTATCTCCTTCAGGTAATGGCTGATTTTTTTTTGCAGGGGAGAACTTCCCGAGAGGTAACATCGACACTGAGTAATATGCTCAACAAAATTATATCGAAACTGTTGACCAATATGCTCAGTCTTCACCTCCCTAAATTAATATCAAACAATAAAAATGTATTTATAAAAGGAAGGGAGATTGCTAATAATATCTTACTTGCACAAGAGCTAATCACATTTTTTAATTCCAAGGTGAAACCTGGGAATATGATACTTAAACTAGACATGTTGAAAGCATATGATAGAGTATCATGGCATTATCTCTATCAAGTTTTATTATGGTATGGGTTTGGGGAGAGATGGATTAACATGCTATGGAGGATAATATCGAATTGATGGTTCTAAGTCTTAGTTAATGGGCAATCAACCAATTTCTTTAAATCCACAAGAGGTATACATCAAGAATACCTATTATCCCGAACTTTATTCATCTTAGAAGTAGAATATCTTTCAAGACTGTTAAGTCAAATGACAGAACTTCCAAAATTCTTGTCATTTAAGACTATACGACATGGTTTATGGATTACACTTCTTACATTCGTAGATGACATTCTAATATTCTACTCTGGTCATCCAATAGTAATAGGTAAAATTCTAGAAATTATTCACAAGTATGAAACTATGTCAGGTCAGAAGGTTAATAAGAGTAAAAGTGAATTCCTTGCAAGTTCGAATGTTCCATTGGGTGCAAAAATAATGATTGGCAGAATGATGGAATTTAGGCAAGGTTCTCTTCCACTCATATACTTGGGGTGTCCTCTCTATGTAGGAATGAAAAAAAACATATTATTCTCAATTAATGACATCTAAAATTCAACTAAGGACTATGAACTTAGAAGAACAAATTATTATATCCTTCGGTGGCAGAATGATGCTTGTAAAGAATGTCTTGGCCTTTCTATCTACACATTTACTTCTTGTAGTTGATCCCCCAATAAGATTTGTTTACTCAAATAGATAGAATAAAGGCAAGGTTCTTATGGAATGGCATGGAGAAAAATCGAACCACTCATTGGATTGCTTGGAATAATGAAATTGTGTACTTCGTATAATGAGGGTGGAGTAGGTTTCCACAAAAAATGGAAATTATCTGAGCAATTTGAGCTAAGCTCTGGTGGAAGTTTTGAGTTAAAAAAACATTATGGGCTGAATTCTAATACAGTAGATACGCTCACTCTATATTGGTGTGAGTTAGTCGTGTATCACCAATTTTATCCTACTTACTACTGTAGTAGTGGTAAAAGGGATCGTTTCACTGAGAAGGGTTGGGGATCAGATGATTGTTTATATTGATAATCTAAAAAGTGAGGAATGTAAACAAAACAAGTAGATCACAAGGTAATATGCAATGGAGAGAAATGTTATTGCCTTGAGTGGTTCTAATATGCATAGATCTTTTCATGGTATCATCGACTAACATAGATTAATGAGGGGATTCAACTACCTATGTCATGAAAATCAAGTAGCCGAGTGACTCACTCAAATTCATTCCACATACTCCAAAATCCTCCCCGGACGGGGCAAGCTTTTGGCACAAATTAAGTTTCTAGATCCCTGTTCTGTATGACAATCCTAGTTCACTACTTGTTATCTCCTTGGGCAAGGCAGATAGTCAATTCGTGTGTTCAAAGTGTCCTACAAGAACAATTCTAAGACACTTTCGATAGATCTAATCTCAAATGTCAGTGGACACCACACACATAAAATCAACAAATAAATCAGGACTAGAAACTCATGTATCAAAGGTTCTCATCATTAAATCATGACAAAATCAATTCATATTACTTGGATCTGGATTAATTTCAGTGGCTACCATAAATCAAACCCAGATCTCTTTATCGCAATTTAGGCAAGATGAATTTCATAATCAATAAATAGAGAACCTATTCAAACACAGATCAAATACAATTAATATGTCTCAACCATTTGAAGATATATATATTGAATCCTCAAGGCAGTACTTGAATTTAGCTGATCATCTCGGTGATCTGCTTAGAGAATAGTTTTGAAATCCCATAATCAAACATATTAGGATGATCTGAGGTTAAAGCAATCACAAGGGTTATAAATAGGATGTATCCTGTTGTGTGAACTTTGTTCCCTTCGTCGATTGTCTCCAGCTTTAACCCTACATTACTCTTTTTTGGTTCTTGTCTTGAGTCCATGTTTCTCTGATTTCTTTTTTATATCGCTTCTCTATTTTTCTCTCTTCCTCCACGATCTGCGCTCTTTTTTTGTGCCTTTTTGTTTGGTCTTTATATCTTTTTCTAGCTGACATGGTAGAATCGCAGTGGCCGTGTGTTTTTTCCCTTAATGATTTCTGCCGTGTGTCCTGCAAATGCAACCAATTAATGGGGTAAGGTCTTCTTGTGTCAAGTTGTCAACCGGGTTGCTTAATTGCTAAGAATGCATTTTATTAAACACTTGGAAAATTTAAGAATTGTTGTACTTGTGCAGCGGATTGGGTGCTAAGTGTTATGCTTTGTGCAAGTGCAAGTAGTGCTAATGTGATTGCAAGAGAGTGAAGGTGATGAGTGCTAGAGAGTGTAAGTGTGCATGTGTAGTGAGTGTGTGTGTGTGTGTGCATGAATGAGTGTGAGTATGTTCATGTTGGTGCAGTGGTGTGCGATAGTGCTCCCGCCCAGCTGTGTGTGCAAGATGGGGCGGGGGCACTAGGCCCTTGCCCAATGGTCAAGAATTAAGCCTTGAATTTGTACATTGAATGCAATTGTCATGTATATATTTTATGAGCTTTTTTACGTTGAAAATATACAAATTAAACAATTTGAAATTGTATGTGTACAACGCATCCTCAATTATCAACACTAGGTGGCCTTTTCATATTATTAAAGGATAATTTCAAGAAAAGCATACAAAAGAAATCTTATTACACCTTGTTGAAATCCCATATTATGTGCAAGTAATCAGTGGGATAGATTGACTAGAGAATTAATGTATATTATTAGTTAGTTTCATTTAGGAAAATTTTTTCCTTATTTAGTTTTCTATTGTAGCATAAATAAGGATTACAATCTTATATATTTTTAGAATAAAAACTACAGAACATAGATCATTATGATAACATGGTATTAGAGTTATGTTTATCTCTTAACCCTAACTATCAATGTCAAAAAACATGGATAGCCAAGAATTAGACTCCTCTGAATCTCTTGAGAGTGAGATAGAGAGAATCTCTATCATGGGTTCAAATGGACTCGACAACTCATCCTTCCAACTCTAGGGGGAGAAACTAGATGGGAAATATTTTAGTAAATGGGCTCAATCAATCAAACTCGTGATCAAAGGCAAAGAAAAACTAGGATACCTTACTGACGAGACAAAGAAGCTAGTATTGACCAATGTTGCCTTTATACAAAATGGAAGTAAAAACATTCAATGGTGACTGTTTGGCTTGTTAATTCCATGAAACCCTTTATTGGAAAATATTATCTATTCTTGCCGATAGCAAAGGTTGTTTGGAATGCTTTTTGGAAAACTAATTATGATGAAGTCACAATGGGAGAGAGAAGTCACAAAATACTATACGTAAATGACAACCCTCTTGGGAGAACTTGAGCTAAGTTTTGAAGAAGAATGAGAATGTCCTATTGACAGTGTGAGAAATAAGAAGAAACTTGAGAACAAAAAGGTATATGAATTTCTTATTTAGCTGAGTTGTGACTTGGATGATGTTAAAGGAATAATTCTCAGCCGGCGTCCCCTACCTTCAACACATGAAGTGTTTTTAGAGGTTAGAAGAGAAGAAAATAGGTGGAGAGTTATGCTGAAGAAATAGATCCGACTAGGTGTTCTTGGCCTGAGATGTCTACTTTGTTGACTAGGGAAAGACAAACCGGAATAGGCAACTTACTAGACTGGACACGCTAAGGTCCGTTGGGCCTCAAATGTTTGCTGTGAGCAATATCATAAGACTAGACACACAAAGGAAATCTGTTTGGATATACATAGGAAGCCAACTAACTAGAAACCAAGGTAGAACAATAAAAATCATGTCTTCCAAGCATCTATAGACCAAACTGAGAAACCCCAAGAGGTAAAAAAACAACAATCCTACCTCACACAATGCATTTAATCTAGATCCAATGGAACTCTGCAAGATTTTTTTCAAGATTTTAGTTCCTTAGTCCATAGAGGTAACTTTATTGCAACTTTAAGTGCCACTTCTCATACTAAAACTACTTGGATTGTTCACTCTAGTGCTTCAGATCACATGACTAATTCTTATTAGCGTTCACTCCACTTGGATTTTCTTGTGATGGCAATCTTAAAGTAAAAATCGTAGATGGTTCACTCTTGACTGTAACAACAAACAAGGAGCATCCTAATTTCTTACTCTATCACACTAGATTATGTTCTTCATGCTCCAAATTTATCATGCAATTTGTTATTTGTTAGCTAGTTAATAAAAAGCTCCAATTTCTCTGCTAAATTTATTCTAACTCCTTGTATTTTTCTGGATTTATCATTGATAAAGATGATTGGCCGTGCTAAAGAGTGTGAGGGACTTTACTACTTTGATGAGGTCAACGAGGGTAAACAACATAAAGTAGCAATTTATGATTTGCATCTACATCTAAGGATAATGAATTTGTTATGGAGTTTTAGAATGGGTCATCCCAATTTTGAATACATGAATTATCTATTTTCGCTTTATTTTTGAATAGAAAGTCTTTTGATTTTCAATGTGAAATCTGTGAACTTGCAAAACACTAACACACATCATTCTTAAAATCCGACTATATACCATTAACACCATTTACCTTAATTTGTAGTGACTTATGAGGATCTTATTGTACTCCTAATCATAGTCACATAAAATGGTTTATTAATTTAATTGATGACCATGCAAGAGTTTCTTGGGTCTATCTATTGACAGAAAAAGTGAGACCCATTGTACATTTATCAACTTTTGTTCAATGGTTCGAACACAATTTCAAAAACAGATTCAAATCTTGTGCACTAACAATGATAAAGAATATTTTAACACAGTTTTGGGGGATTTTCTTCAAAAACCATGGGATAGTTCACAAAATTTCTTGTGTCAATAGTCCTCAACAAAATGGAGTTGCTAAACGAAAAAAATAAACATCTTCTTGACGTGACTCATGGCTTGATGTTTACTACCAATATGCCAAAAATGTTTTGGAGGATGCAATTTTAATCTCTACTCATCTCATCAACAAAATTCCAAGACATGTTCTTTCTTTTCAAACACCCCTACAAAAGCTATATCAATATTTTCCTACCTCTCGCCTCATCTCTAGTTTACCTCTGAAAGTATTTGGTTGTACAGCCTTTGTTCATGTTCATTCTCATAATTGAATTAAATTTAATCCTAGAAATCTTAAGTCTATTTTTCTTTGATATTGGCCCACTCAAAAAAGATATAACTGTTATGATCCATCTATGAAAAAATTCTTTATTATTATCGATATTACATTTTTTAAAGATACTCCCTACTTCCAAAAACACTCTCTTCAGGTGAAGAATTTGGATAACAATTTTTTTAATTTTGATTGATTTCAAATTGAGACTAATTCAAACATTGAACTTGTCACATTACCTTGCTCTAATATGTCAGTTACAGAGCATAATATGAATTTAGGGGGATATGTTATAAAGAAAAATGTCAATTAGATACTTGTTTATTCAAGGAGGCTGAAATCAAGGTAAATTGAGAATCTCACACATGAGGCACAAAGAGAGTCAGAATTTGTATCTTATAATACTTTGTTCGCTAAGTTTCATACCTTTATAACAATTCTTGATAGCACAGAAATTCCAAAGACTATTCAGGAGGCTCTTCAGATTCTTAAATAGAGAGAGGCAGTTTTAGAAGAAATAAGGGCCTTGGAAAAAATGAGACTTCAGATGTGATGGATCTTAAATAGAGAGAGGCAGTTTAGAAAGAGTAAAGAAAATTGGGTATGTAAACTCATGAAGTAACTCTATACACTCAAACAGTCACTAAGAGTATGATTCGACATATTTGCAAAGGTAATAAAAGATCAAGGATATAGATAGGGACAATCAAATTACACCATGTTCTTCCATGAAACTAAAAGTGGGATGAAGACAATTCTAATTGTATATGTGGCTGGTATAGTCCTAATTGGGGATAATAGAGTGGAGATACAGAGGTTCAATCAAATTCTAGTCACTGGATTTGATGTAAAAGACATAGGGCAAATTTGATATTTCTTGGGAATAGAGTTAGATAGATAAAAAAAGGGATTAGTTTCCATCAACTGAAGTATGTTCTAGGCCATCTAACTGAATATGGAATGCTTTGGTGTAAACCGAGCGACACCCCAATTGAAGCAGGTAAAGACGATGTTGGAAATCCAATTGAAAGGGATAGATATTAGAGTCTAGTTGGCAAGCTAATTTACCTATCCCACACAAGACCCAATGTTGCATTTGCAGTTAGTGTGAAACTAATACATGCAATCACCAATGGAACTATACTTAGAGACTGTTTACAAGATTCTTAGGTACCTCAAAGGGTCTCTAGGCAAAGGAATATTTTTTCAAAAAAAGTGAATACAGGAAAATTAAAGTGTTTACAGATGCAGATTGGGCAGGATTAACTAAAGATATAAGATCTACAATTGGGTATTGTGCTTTTGTTTGGAGAAACTTAGTGAGTTGAAAAGGCAAGAAACAAAATGTCATGGCTAGGAGTAGTTCAGAAGTTGAACTTAGAGTAACTGAAGATGGGATATGTGAAGGCTTGTGATTAAGAAAATTATTGAACAAGCTACAGGTCAAAGTTAACTTTCATATTAAACACTACTACGATAATCAAGTAGCCATCAACAACTCACTCCAACCCATTCAGCACGATGAGACCAAGTATATAGAGGAAGATAAGCATTTTTTTTAGTTGGCTAACCTCATTTTTGAGGTGAGTCGCCACTCCAATTTATTAGATAATTTGGTGGATGATGGACATACCCTAAAATCATCCTTACAAAATATGATCTCTTGACTTCAAATCCATTTACATATCCTAATGGAGCCAAAACCAAGAGATTTAATAGACGTAAACTTGGAGTACTTCCTCCATTACAAGTAAATGAAAATATTCTACCTAGCCAACAGACTCCTGTCACAAGGAGTGACAAAAGGTCCTCTTTTACATTAGGACTATTGTACAACATTACCATAGAATCATAAGAGACTTTATTGTATTCAGAATTATGCCCCAGGTTGATATCTCGAGCTGCCTGATGTTCAGTATGTTTGCAATCAGTATAGCAAAGGGGGAGGGGACTCAGATATTGCAGCAAGTGGTTCCTTCTTTCCCTTGTTGGCAAAGGTCCCTTATTCCAGCAAGTGTGTGTGTATAGGTAAGTCCCCTCAATTAGTCTACTTGTCCAAGCTACCAGGAGATCAGTGGCAGTAACATAGCCTTCTATTGTGAAAACTTCCTCTTGACAGCATGTTGGTTCCCGTAACATCACACCAAGAGCCAATTACTCAGCACATCCCCATAAATCCATATAAAAGATGCACATAGCAGACAGTACATAGCACAGGGCAAACCAGTCCTAGCTTCAGCAGACTGGAGCCTTATAGTTTTAGAGAAGCAAACCAACCGTAACCACAGCAGGCTGGGGCCAGAAAATTTACCTATTACGTGGGAGGAAAGGCGGAAATCTTGTGTTGTCATTATTTTGCAGGACATATACATTCCCATTTTTCCTTACCAAGGTAGAGACTTGGCTCCTATCCATCTCCAGCAAGGCTAGAAAGGAAGGCATAGTGTGGGAGGCCTTGCGTGAGGCGAGTAGTAGGGCTGGCTGGTTGGCTGTTTTGCAGGACTCCGATAAAAAGGCAAGCTGTTTGATTTTGTCCACCAGTTTCCTAACCTGCCAGTGTCTCCAGGAATCAAGTCCTTGAAAGAGTTCCTTGGAATCTGTCTCCAAGATAATTCTGTGCTGTCCCATTTCCTTGCAACTGGCTACATAGCTAAGTCCTGCCAACACTTCTACATGCAGTTTTGAAAGGGTTAGTGGGAAAAGTAAAACAGGAAGAGGAAAAGGAATATTACCGCTGTGATTTCTGGGAACTCCTCCTGTTCTCTCTGAATTTTCAACACTTACTACTGCAAAATTGACTTTGATGATAATAGGGGCTGGGGGAATCCATTTGATGCATTGCAGGATAGTTTTCCTTCTAATATTCAAGCATGCATTCCAAAAGGGCCCCTAGTCTAACTCCAGCAGCTGCAAACCTTTGAATTTTATGTGGACAATTTCTTTGATCGATTTGAAAATTTGAAGCACTAGTCCCTCCACTTCAGGTTTAGCTTTATCAAATGTGATCTTATTTCTCAACTTCCAGATCCACCAGCAGATTATGGAAGGACTGATCTTAATAAGAAAGCTTCTACATTCCGGGATGTCTATGTGGTTCTGCCACCAAATGTGTAAAGAGCCTGCCAAGGTTTGTGCTTGACATAGAATTCCAAGTTCAGCTGCAAAAATGTTCCACACCCTTTGGATCATCTCACATGAGACAAATATGTGGTTCAATGTACCCTCGTTGATACAACACCAAGGGCAGTTAAATGGCCCATGGATGCCTACCTTGTGCAGGTTGTGCCCTACATGGAGTTTGTCTCTGATTAATCTCATCATGAGGAAGGAAATTTTAACTGGAACCATAGAATCCCATATGAAGTTTGCATGGGGATGGAGTGGATCATGGCTACCCCTGATCAGGTTGTATGCTGAATTTAGGGCGAAGTTTCCATCTGTAGAGGGGGCCCAAATCATCGTGTCTACTTCCCCTAAATTGAGCTGTGAATTTGCAAAAAATCTCTCTCGGAATATGAGGGAGCAGAGATTGTATTTTGGTCCAATTCCACCCCTGATTCCTTAGGAATTCAGTGACTGAATAGTTTCTTTGGAAATTATATGTTTAAGATAAATTACCTCCTGAACTCCACCTGTCAAAATTCAGACTGCATTCACCATTTCCAATCTGAAACTGAATATGTTCCTCATCCTTTGGCCCATTGTCAACCATTCTCTTCCAAATATGAGAAGCCCCTCTTCTAGCTTGAATCTGTAAAGGGTGTTGATGGGGACCACAGTATTTCAACCATAAGAATTTAGCCCAAAGTGATGCCTTTTGCCTAAACCTCCACCAAAGTTTAAAAGTTTGGGCAGTGACTTCATGATGGAGATCCCTAAAACCTAGCCCTCCTTCTTCCTGAGTGAAACACAATTCTGTCCAGCTGATCCAATGTCGTTTTGTACCCTTTTCCACAGCAGACCACAGGAAATTGACAAGTAAGGATTGTATTTGATTTATGACTCTCTTAGGAGGGTTCAAGCTCATGGTAGTATAGAAATGGAGGGAGAAAAGAACACTCTTAATTAGGGTAATTCTTCCTCCTATTGTTAGAAATTTAGAACTCCAGCCCCCTATCCTAAGGCTAATTTTTTCAATTAATGGGTCATAATAGGCGGCTGGGATTCTCTTGAAATGGAGAGGAATGCCTAGATAGATGGCTGGCAGTGAACCTCGAACAAATCCAGTAATAGAGCCAATGATATGTTTTCTTGCAGTAGGCATCTTGTCATGAACCAAATATGAGCTCTTTCCTGCATTAATTTTCTTGCCTGATACATCCTGATAGTGCTCGAACTTCCTCATTATGTTTCTGATTGCTTGAGGCTTGGCAGATGAAAAAATGAGGAGATCATCTGCATAGGCAAGGTGGGTAATCTTGGGGCAGTTTTTAGGAACACGGAACTCAATACCCTTATCTACATTACTGTTCAGAATCCTGGAGAGATACTCTGAATTGAGAACAAACAAAAGAGGGGAAATTGGATCACCTTGGCGTAGACCCCTCGAGGCTTTGAACCAGCCTTTGCTAACCCCATCGATGAGCACTGAAAACCATACATTTGAGACCATTCTCCACACAAGGTCAGTCCACACCTCTCCAAACCCTAAGAGTCTCAGGAAGATAAGCATTTTATCAAGGAAAAAGGCTGAGGATAGAATTATCTATATAACCGATGTCCCTACAAACGAGCAAATGAGCAAACTACAAATATCTTCATTATGGTTGTCACCACAAAAGTTTGATGATTTTATTTGCAAGTTCGATATGATCAATATTTATGATCCAACTTGAGGTGGAGTATTGAAATCCCAAATTATGTGAAACTAATCAGTGGGAAAGATTTTCCAGAGACTGAATATATATTATTAGGTAGTTTATTTTAGGATATTCTTTCCTTATTTGGTTTTCTATTACAACATAAACAAGGATTACTATCTTGTATATTTTTAGATTAAGAAATACAGAATATAGATCATTATAATTTCACACCATTTTAGATATTGTCGCGAGCAACATGAATTAATATAGATTTCCTAATTTTTTTACTTGTGATTTTTAAGGTCCTATTGCATATCGCTGGTAGTATTCCAAATATATTTCACTTCTTGGGTTTACTTTGTTTTTAACTTGTTGGAGACATGATTAAATTTATATTTTCTTGGCATAAATATGTATAATTTTGTTTTGTGCTTGAAACATTACCCATTTGTACTAGACATTAAAAAGCAGAAATTGTTGTTTTCTTGTTTACATGATTCATTCATTAACCATCATTTAAACTAGATTCTTGACAAGTTTAAGAAGCTTCATTGTATATATTGAAGATGATTGACTCATCGGTCAATAGGTGATGCTAATTATAGTTTTGCCAAGCTTTATTTAACATATTGCACATGGTGATCTCATTGGTCAGGCGTGGGAAAAATTAAAACAATAACGTTTTGTGGCTTAAAGTTTTTTAATATATCTAGACTATGGATTATGGATATTTTGGGGTTCTTGCTCTTTGTTTTGCACTTGGAGATTAAGAAATATGTGTTTTTCTTTCTTGTTCTTTTCATTGGAGAATGTGAAAATGCTAAAGGATTGAAGTACCAACAATCTCAACCTTCAGGGAAAAAGTTGAAATTTATCGTGAAAAGAATATTGGTTAAATTTATAATTAGAAAATCATGTGGTTTTATGTAGTCCACTGACTTCTGTCTGAGAACTTTAATGGACTTAACTCTGTTTTTGATTGTACAATTCATGCTTACTTTGAACAATTTTGGGTTTGACTAATAGTTTTTTTACTGTATTCATGTACCCCAATGAAGGTATTCATAAGAGGTGGGATTTTGGCTATCACATTACAACTATTGCTGCTATGTGGGATCAAGGTGTTTTTGGTCTTAGTGTTCTAAGAAGAAAGCCTAATGATTAGATTCAGGAAACACTTTGGAGTTATGCTTTTCCAAGCACACATGTGATAGTTAACCATTTATCATATTCGGACCTATTGAAGTTCTTGCTATTTTTTGTTCACATTTTGATAATGAAGTCATGTGGATGCTCTTTGCCATCGTAGTGATAAAGAACAACCACTTGAGCTATCTCCCTGATTCATCCTGCTGATAAACTTTGCTATTGTTGCCTCTTTTTCCTCATGAACTCTAGCTCGACTCATAATTACCTGCATTTCCTAATAGTGTTCTTCTACACTTCTATACTCTTGACTCAAAATTTGCAACTTAAGCCACAAATTCCTAAAGTAGTGTGTTGGAACAAACCACTTACGCATTAATCTCTTAACCTCTTCCCAAGTTCGAATCGGTTGTTCCCCATTCTTTCTTGCTGAATCAAAAGATCCCCCCACCACATGATAACATAATCTGTGAACTCCATAACCACAAAGATGATATTTGTTTCTTCAGAGTAGTTACAAAATTCAAAGAACTTGTTAGTCTTCCTTACCCAATCCAAGAACACGTCCTAGTTCTCCCTTCCTGAAAAGGGTGGCACTATCATCTTCCCTTCCTTGGTAGTTGGCATAGTCGTCTTAGATTTCCAGCAGGCAGTCTCTTTATAATTCGAACCCTAGTCCTTTATTCCCTCAAACCATGGCTTTTTAGGGGTTACATTAACTGGTGTTTTAGCCTTTCACCCAAACTCAATCTGTTCAAATTGTCACTTAAGCTGCTGATTCTCACGTTGCAATTTTTTGGGTGTTAGCAAATAACTGATGTATCTGATCACCTAAAGCAGAAATCATAGCTTTCAAATTCTGGTTAACATTGAATTTTTACTTACTCATGATTATCAATGTCAAGAAAAATTAAACAAACCACTTGATGTAATTTTTTAAGCAATTCAATCAAACGTAATAACAATCAAAACCGATGCACAAATCACAATCAAACTACAATTTCAATTGATGCAATCTCACCCCAAACTCTGCAATAATGAATTTTGACAACAAAAAGTCTACTCAAGAATCGAATACAATTCTGTTCAATAAATACCAACCTAAGAGAATAACTAGTGATATATTTTTCGACACCAATTCACTAAATAAGTTGATGAAAAGGCTTGCGTATGTCGAACAAATTAAATCAATCAATATTAATAAAAATTGAAGAGAAATATGAGTTTTGACAAATTCCCAAAGCTTTGATACTACTTAATACGAATCTCCTTACACTCCTCATATAATTTGATGCAACGATGTGGAAATTTGTCCAAGACTTTTTGTAAATGAATTTGTAGAGGTAGAAATAACCTATATGTGTAGATTATCAATAGGAAAGATCAATTGCAGGCCCCTCGCCATCAACTAATTTTTATAGTCTATGTAGAGATAAGTCGTTCCTTAGGAACCACTTTCACAAACAAGATTTAAAATTCTTCTCAAATTTTATCTCTCGATATGAAAAATAATTTTGTGTTATTCAATTTTCAATAATCAAAATCATTTGTCCTTTACAAATGAAGAAATAAGCCTTTAAATAAGCCTTCACACATACCCTAACCAACAATTAAAAATAATTACGTAATTAATTAAAAAATATAAAATGCGCAAAAATTCTCAGACGTCGCGACGTGAGAAAAGATAAACATCGCGACATCAAGAGAAAAAAATCCTAAACTAATTAAACTACTTATTGGACATCGCGACATGCGATCTTGGATGTCGCAATGTCGGGGTTATTCAACAAAAAAATAAAATCTAAAAACTGGCTCTAGTAACCCATGTCCAGACATGGAGATGGCCTTATATCGCGCAATGTGGATGGACATCGCAATGTGGACGGACATCGCAATTTCCAAAGCTTCAACGTCGTGATGTGGGTGGCTATTCATGCCATTTCATTCATATTCGTATCACTTATGAACGTCAACAACCTATCTTCTAACTCCCTAAAAGAACATCATATTACATTTTCACAAATGCCAACAAATGGGCACCAACATCATATTTAATATGGTACGAGCAATTCCATTCCCACAAACCATATTTTGACGTTTTCCAAGTTTGTGTATGTAAAGTTTGAAGTTATTCACAATAAGAATATAAAATAAAAAGTTAAATTGTAGAAAAAGGATATACATTGTTGTGAAATGTGTAATTTTTATTTCTTCATTCTATTAATTCTTTGTTGCAGCTGTTCATTTTGTTTCTCATATTACTTTTGTTGCTCAGCCTCTTCATGTATTGTTCTCTTGATTTTGAGCCTATTAATAACATATTTCCTGATATTTTTTAAGATCTCATCTTTATGTTTGTTAGAGTTACACAAAACAATTCTTGTACAATATTGTGCTATTAATATTTTTCTAGTTTACATCTCTAGAAATGACGTTGTTTTATAACTGCAATTTATATGAAAAAAATAAAAATTAAAAATAGACACAATAATACATGTATAACAAGAAAGAAATAATTCTAGCATTTTGAAAAAAAAATTACGATTAACAAACAATAATGAACAAAACCTTGCCTTTGACCTGATTGAATCTTGAAACAGGTAACCAATCTATAAATAATATAAAAATAATTTTCCAAATCAATAAATAAAAAAAAATAATAAAATATGCAGAAACTCATAAAATAAGCAAAAATAGGAACTTTACCCCCAAATGTTATACCCTAATAGAAAATAAATATATGTAAACAAAATCAAAAAGACGAAGACACATAGACTCAAGTCACAATACACATAGATCTGTATAAATCACAAAAAAAGATGAAATATCCAAATAGTTTCAAAATTACCCCAGCCAAATCACCAGCAACCCAAAAATCACTAATAAAAAGAAAAGAAAATTCATAAACATTCTAGATCTGCAAAAAAATCCATAGATCTGTATAAAATGGAGAGAGAAATTTAGAGACATTTGAGATATGCTAATAAAATCCATAAATCGATTATAAAACCTAAATATCTACAAAAAAATGCAAGCTAAAAAAAATCAGTGTTACAAGGCAAGAAGATAAAAGAAAAATAAACAGAGGCTAAAGAAAACGAAGAGAAAAAAAATTATCTATATTAAGGTGGTAGAAAAAAATGAAAATAGACGAGAACACAGAGCAAGAGATAAAGGAGAGAAAAAGAAGAAAGCACAAACAAAGCAGTAGATAAGTGAGAGACACAATAATAGAAATAAGAAACCTTAAAAACCAAACACATCTTTTATGTCTTTAACTGGAAAAATATAGATAAATCTCAAAAACAGTAATATACAATAACAATAACTTACCGGTCATAAAAGGATACCTAATAAGTTATTAGGTCAAAAGTTTGGTAAGACTCAAAATAGAAGAGCTACCTGCTTGCGATACCGGACAAATGGGCTATAGGATGTCAATTGGAACTCACGCTTTAACATATTAAAGATATATATATATATATATATATATATATATAGGCGGTTAAACCAGCCATTCAGCTAATCAAAGTAGATCTAAAATAAATAAAACTAGATAAAGCGAATCTAACGGCGGCTCAGCCAACCATGGATCAATTTTAAAGCAATATTAAAATAAGTTTAAAAAGAAGTACTCATTTGATTAAACGATTACAAATTAAAGCTTGACTTATCTCCAAGATAAAAAAGCTCCAAAATAAGAGCTAGAAAATAAGAAACTGATTAGAGAGAGAGGTTTTCAGAATAGAAGTATGCTGAAAAATGTGAAGCTACCGACGTCGCGACGTTCTTAAATTCAACAGCGCTAGAACAGAAGCTGAATGTTGCGATGTGGAGATCCTGACGTTGCGACGTCCGTAAACGAAACAGCGTGGAAAATATTTTTTTCAGTTTTTGACATTTTTAAGATGTCTTTTTGTTATGGGTTGTTTCCTAACTTGTTCCTTACATGTTAGGGCCCAAAAATATGCCATCTTATTAATGTTTCATAAGGTTTCAAATTGTTTCCTATATAAGGAGTTCATAGTTTAGAATAAATTAGGGTTTCTTTCTTTCTTTCTTTTTTAGGGTTTCATATAACTTTAGAGTGGTGAAAACTTTAAGAGATCTTAAGCAAAGGTTTTTCTTCTTTGTAATAGCTAGGGTTTCATTCTTTTGGCTATCTGAGGAGAATTGCAAGTGTACGGATTGGGAACATCATTTATTTTAGAGAAAGATTTCTTCCAAGGATTCACAATTCGAGTTATTATCTTTCCTTTTAATTTATGTTTTCAATATTGTGCTTAATTATTAATATTATGATGTTTGATTTAGCCATGCTTGGCTAAATTAATTGTGCTCTTGGGATTATGAATAAGGGTTTTTGTGCTTAATTTACATGCTAAGTTATATCTTATGGTTTTAGTGGAATAAGTTTTACTGTGTTCTTCATAATTATGCATGATTTGGCCAGATTATGTATGATGAATATTTTCTTAAAGTGAAGCAAATTATTTAGAGACAATGCTTTAATCTTGCCTCTTACCACATAGGAGGATTAGAGTGGGTTGTTTGAAATCTTTTGTGGGTTGGTTGTGAATTTCTTAGATTGATTTCACCTTAGCTCTTGCCTCTTACCACATAGGAGGAGTTTGGGAGAATTAGTTTAGCATAAGCGTGACTGGTTCGGACATTTTCTCCGCCATAAAGAAGCGGTTGAACTTGAGTGTTTGGTTGAGTTGGTTAGTTGCATTAGATTCCTGGTTAATTAAGGAAGTAAACCTTGCCTCTTACCACATAGGAATGTTTAATGAATTAGTTAATATCTAGATAGGTAAGTGCCTAAATCATTCCTTGCCTCTTAAAAGTGTTGTGAACTAAGTGTGGCTAAAAGTGTTGTGTACAAACTGAATGTAAAATGGAAAGCATGATGTTCAAGAACTTAATCAAACCTTCAATGGAGAACGAGTGCATGATCTTGCAAATAGTGTAACAAAACATAACAATTCATGAATTCATAATAAGAACACAAAAGAACATCAATCTTTAGCAACTTATGTACAAAGCATAAATGACTACATGGTAGAATGAGAGTAATCATGCAAGAATACCATGAACCAACATGGAAGTAACTAAAATGATGAATGTTCAAATGTATATATATAATGCATGAGAATGGTGAAATGCATGTGAGTGGCGAGGTGACTTCGCCGCACACACTTGTGCGGCGAAGTGTACATGGTTCATGCGACGTGCTTATCTCGTCGCATGATGTGTGTGCGTGTGCATGCGAGAATCGTGGTGGCGAGGTGAGTGTTTGAGTGCAACGTGTGTGTGAAGTCACCTCGCCGCATGGTGTGTACCCGAGTGTGTTGCGAGAGTGTGGCGGCGAGGTGACTTCGCCGCCCAATGTGAGTGCGTGTGTGTGGGCGGCGAGGTCACCTCGTCACCTAGTGTGAGCATGTGTGTGTGCATCAAGTGTATGCTTATGTGCATCAATGTGTGTGTGTTGTGAGTGAGTGTGTGTTAGTGAAGGTGCCATACAAACATGAAGTGTGAGGTGAGTGCACTTGTGAGAGCAACTATATGGCTAAGTGTCCATTTTCAACATAATGCTCTACTTCCATGCCAAATACATGTACCTTAGCCCCGGAATTAGACTTTGTGGAAAACATAGCAGTTCAAGAGCTTCCTCTAAGCTTTCCACTGGTTCAAGAATCAGTATCATTGGGTACATGTAGCTCAAGATATAACCATTATACCAAACTGTGGTAGAAAGATACAACCCTAAAACAAAACCCTAATCCAAGCTCAACAAAGGAGTCTTCGTTTCTCATGATTGTATACAGAATTTGGAGAAATTTATAACATGACAATTGAAGTACACACAAAGAGCTTTCCATAGCCACCCAGGTCTCCTTATTTGGATTAGAATTGAAAGAGTAACACTCAAAACAAATTGCACTACCAAGCTGCCAAAACCCTAATTTAACCGAGCAATTCACCTTTTAGTTTCTTATTTTTAACCTAGACACACATCACTTCATTCACCATCATTTTTACCCTTTTTTCACCATTTAAACATCACCAAGTAGCAAACCACATATATGCACAAAGTAGCATAAAACACCACATATTTGCATAAAACATAAGACAAAAGCTAAGAGATTTACACAAATTAGTTGGTATAAAACCAACTGATCAAATTCCCCCACACTTGAGCTTTTGCTTGTCCTCAAGCAAACTTATTCTTCTTATCCACTTAGCATTGGACTTTACTCCTCTGTCCAACTCGTTCTCATTTGAGTTCATCAAAAACAACTTTCGTTCGTGCATAAAATTCTTACTAAGTCCTAAACTCTAACCCATCAAATTTCAGCACAAATTATCAATCAAGGAATGATGAATAAAGACCAAAATGTCATGCGTGTAAGTGTGTGCTGAGGAACACTGATCCATCTATTCTTTATGCATGCATTACTTCTTTTGTTACAAAATATCCCTTCGCATAAACAGTCACAATGTCCACACACAAGAACTAAAAATCACACAAGATCAATGGTCGCACATTGGTGCTTTTCTTAGTTGATTTTAGATTTCATTTGTTTCGCACTTTAGTGCTTTTACTTATATTACACACATTGGTGTGCTTGCCTGGGTATTTTGGCTTCTTTTTCCCTTTAGCTGCCTGGGTTTTGTGGCTATTTGTTCCACTTATGCTTGCCAAGGGTATTTCGGCTTTTCATTCTCAATTGCCAAAGGCTTTTTCTCCATATCCTTTCTTGTGTGACTAAAAATTCCTGGATGTCTTTAAAGGACTATGTATGCTAGGACATTCAAAACAACAGAGTAATGCATAACAATAAGAACAAATTAAATCATTTTCCTCCTATGTCCAAGAACATGTTTGCATGTCATATCTATCTTACATTAACATGATGCCTTGACTAACAAAATATACTAATTTCATCACGATTGGAATCCAGGACAACAAAACAATTTTCGTATACAGAATAAAAAATAGAACTTGATGAACTGCAAATTTCGAACATAGTTTACCAGAGGAGTTGAAGCCTAATACAAAGTGTTCTAAACTCCTACTTATTCCTCACAACCACTTACACTACCACCTAGACATTTATTCATTATTCCAATGACCAAACACACTACTTACCATACTAGAAACATAGTCAACACACTAGCCATTCAAATTCAAATTCTAGAATAAACATCAAACATAGTGTCTCGATTAAATGTCACAGGACTTCATGTCTTCAACAATGCATAACAAAATTCAAGAACAACATCAATAACTTGCCAACAGCTTCAACTCAGAACCACTTCACAATTCATCAAAATATCTTCACAACCCGAACCCCTCAACAACATGTCAAGCATCGCAAAAAAAATTCAGCCCACCATCTCAACAAACAAAGCACAAAACAATCACAACAACTTCAACAACATCCTCACACCAACCAATCATGAACATATCAGCAATTAACACAACTTCCACCCCCCCACACTTGAAATAGACATTGCCCACAATGTAAAAGTCTAAGGATGAGGGGCTCCCTGGGAAGGTAATGGAGCCGGGGAAGAAGGAGATGAGAATGAAGCTGTCATTGATGATGAATGTCCACCAAAAATAGCTGCTGATGCAAATGAAGGAACACCGAAAGACTGAGCCACATAATGAAAAGGACTATGAATCGGTCCTTCAAGAGGCTGACTAGAGTCGATCATTGACATCCTTGTAGTCGGCATAAACTCAGGGTTCGGTATGAACGTAGAAGTCTGAGGCATCGGAGAAATATGGCCAAATGTTGGCAACGGGTTCAGTGCAGGCATAGCTGGAACCCCATGTGGAAGTTCATGCACAGTTCCACTAACGACTTCACATGACAAATTTGGGATTCGATACCTAGCTAACTGCGCCGAAGTCGGAGTGGATTTTGGAGGTCCTGAATCAGAGTGGTAGTAAACAGTCATCTTATTGCACCTATCGAGCTCTCGTTGCATGCACGCTTCTCTATGATACAGCAATTCGAATTGCTGTTGAGCAACCGTTGACATGTCATCAAATTTCTGGTCCATACTCGAAGCATGTGCTGTCCACTCCTGCTGCATATGCCCGCCTGCATCCGCTCCATCCGCTCATCCATGTTTGAAAAACGATGCTCCACCGATTGCCTAAAATCTTGTAAAGCTCCGTGCAAATTACTGAAGTCATATAGTTATGGCTCCTCATCTGCCTCAGAAATTGGACGATCAGACATGCTCTGCGATTTCTTAGCTCCAGCTTTTTTTGTCTTCATCATCTCTTTCTCTAAAGCCCGATACTTGACATAAAGGGGAGTGCCACTTGGGCCTGGATTTCGTCGCGCGCCATTCTCCGGCCTCTGTATCCACCCCTTGAGCCAAACAAAGCTCCTCAAGCAAGACCGGGAAATAAAGAGCCGCACTTTCCATATCAACTCCAGATTGTATAGTCAGAAGAAATTTTCGCCAAACATCAATTGGCTTCTTCGTACGGATAGCTGATATCAAATGCAATCGATTTTGCAGCACTTCAGTGGACTGCGAGCTTGGCATAAGACGTGACATCACAAATATGAGCCAGATTTTTACATCACTACGCAGCCACTCTCCAGGGATATGCTTGCGTTCACCCTTCTATTCAACTCCCATTTAGCTCCCGGTAAGGCTAGCTCCTATGACAATGCATAATCAAACTCATCATCCTCCGAAATTGGCAAAGGGTCATGAGAAAAACTGGGAGTACCAAGATGATTATTGATGATCTCGCTTGTAATCTGTACCCACTTTCCCCTCACGTAAAATTCTCCAGCTTCATTCGGAAATTTTGCATCGGCATAGAATTCCCTTGCCGAACTAGCGTTGCAAAACCCTGGTGCACTTGTGAGTTTTTTTATCAAAACAATGAAATGCTATCAATTCCTAGAATGGACCTCCTTCAACCGCGAATGCCCTCTCCAGATGAAGTTTTTTCATTCCAATTCCCTCTTCCCATCGTTTCTGAGCCCTTTGTCTAAAAACACCGAAAGTTCACCACCTTGATCAGAAGACCCCTTCCTCTTCTTTGGAGCCATAGCCTGCATTGTATATTGAGGAGGATCCTCGAATAGTGGCAAATCTTCATCTGAAAAGAATTCCGAATCAGAATCTACAAGTGGTGGTTTCTGAGTTTTTCCTTTGCCTTTCTTTGAAGTTGAAGCCTTCTGTGAAGTCGGATCCTTTTTTGGTATCATTCCTGCCAAGAACAACCAACAAAGCAAGCCTTGTGTGAAGTTGAATCCTTTTAACACAACAATATCAATAAGAATTCTGACATTGAAAATTTATCTAGGAACGCACAACATCCATCTTCTCAAATAAAACATATTTATAAAATCATTCCAACCACGAAATACAAAGCCCAAAACACAACAACTTGTATTTCCTCATCTAATGTTTATATGAACCAATTCCAATCTTCTACAATAAACTCATGACAACTCGGCATTTAATTTCCCAACACATTTCTACTTATCAATCTCCAAATTTGCAAGACTACAACATATCATCAAATTAAATCTAACAAGAAATCCCAACCTCAAATATGTAACATCACAACTTGGCTATCTCCAAGAGCTGGATTTACTCCTTTTAAACAAGACATACCAAAATTGTAATCTCATCACAACCGAAATGTACTCTAACAGAATATTGGCAAATTTCAGCTTGACACTTCATGAGATATATCAAATAACATATTGAAACATTATGAATTAGCCAAAACTTTAAGCTGCAAATTTGTAAAAAACGCTCTTATCTAAATTAGGGGACAAGAATCACACCATTTGGACCCAAAATGAGCAAGTTATGGCCAACAAACCGAGGAATTCCAAACAGGCCAAATCCAGAATTTTTCAGATTACAACATTAACATGCATACGGCTTTCTCTCTGAAATAAGACTACATTCTAGGCAAAACTGGCAAAAGTGCCCAACATAAACATTATAGCCCTATCTCTTAGCAACATTCTCCAACTTGAATCATCTCATTTGGACATTCCCAGCTCAGGTTATAGTCAAAATACAGAAACATGTCAAAGCTGGACTGATTGAAAATCAACATTTTTCAAACGCCTCCCCCCCCCCCACACACACACTTATCATGCATATTCTCCTTGGCTAAGCTACAAGATTTCTTACATGTTGAACATTTTTCAGATTATAACATTAACATGCATACGACTTTCTCTCCTAAATAACACTACATTCTAGGCAAAACTGGCAAAAGTGCCCAACATAAACATTATAGCCCTATCTCTTAGCAACATTCTCCAACTGGAATCACATCATTTGGACATTCCCAGCTCAGGTTATAGTCAAAATACAGAAACATGTCAAAGCTGGACTGATTGAAAATCAAAATTTTTCAAACGTCCCCCCACCCCCCCCACACTTATCATGCATATTCTCCTTGGCTAAGCTACAAGATTTCTTACATGTTCAACATTTCCATCATCTTAACAACAACATCATCATCATCATGTTCTTACAAGAAGTATAAACACAACAACTTAAAAAACAAATATGTGAGTGAGAGAACATACCTTGAGTGAAGACCTTTGACAATTCTTGAAGGAAATAGAAATTGAAAAATGATGAACTGCTTGCACAACTCCCTTGACTGACACTTAGCTCAAGCAAAATGGTCTTCTCTTGGCTAGTTTAGCATTTATAGAACAAAAAGGGAAACACAATGCCACTCATTCTGTCGGTCAACCATAAACAATAATGTTCATCACCAAACAATAGCAAACAAATAAGCCATTCAAATGTGAGTCCCAACTAAATTCAAGCCATGTTAGTTTTCAGCCTTTTAATGATACCAATACATTCATTACTCACAAAACAACAACACAAAGGCATCTCAGTCAATTCGGTCATCTATACACTTCCTCTGCCAAATGCAAAATCATGTATTCACATGCCACTGCATACCAAATGGCACTTCACTTCATATGATTTAGCCGATTTTTCCCTTTTTCTTCTTTTTTTTTAATTCAAATTGCTATACATTAAAGTTAGGAAGAAATCAGTGCAATCCAAGCCTAATACACTTCACTCCAAACGTGCACCCTAAACAAACATACAACATATTAATCAACACACAAAACTTTATATCCAATAACAATACCAAACAATGGCAAACTAAAAGCACTAAGCAAAGAAACTAAGACAAAGACAATACGTACAAAGCATAGTCTTTTGTAACACGCTTCAAATAGCATAACAACTCCCCCCACATTTGCAGAAAAGCACAGTCACCGTGAGCAAAATAACATACAAAGAATAAAGGAACATGGCCTTCTACAAGTCTCGGGAGAATCTGGCTATTCTCTCTTCTTCTTGAAGTAAAAACCACTGAGGAGGTCCAATAAGACCAAAAGGATGTTGAGGATTTTCATTTGAAGTGATGTCAACACCCTTGCTACAAGCCATTGCTGTTAACAAAGTTGGAAAGAACATAGGTGTAAATTCACATTCGTTGTGCCCGCCTTTATGAACCCTAGCACCAATTCCCAATAATCAATAGAAAAAATCATGTTGAATAGATAGATCAAAAGAACACGATCCTTAGATGGCTATATTCTGTACGATAATGTCGGCAGATCTCTTGGAGTTGATAAACATTAACCACATTTTTACCTCTGCTGTCAGCTCACTCATGGGCAAGTACAAGGCTTCATTCCGAGAATTTCTCACCCATGTAGCACCAGGTAATGCCACGGCAGCCAAAAAATGATCAGTATTCTCTGCCCTCACCAAACGGAAATATGTATCACCGGGATAATCAGGAAGAAGGAAATACAAATTAATGCTGTGGCGATTGACTCTAACGTACTGCCCTCTCACAAAAACCGAATGGACGCTGTCAGCACGTGAATTAGCGTAGAATTCTCGAACTATCTCCAGGTTAACAACCACAGAAGCTCTTGCGAAATGAGCCCAAGAATGCCTCCTTATCAAGTCTTCAAATCTATGGGAAGGGTCCTCAAATGGTCTCTCAATGATGACTGCTCTGTTGGTAAACTATTGTATAAGCTTTCGGCAGTAGCGTTAACAAACTGTGGTGAACTAACTGGATCAACATCAATCACCATATCCTCATCAGCTGAAGAAGAAGAAGAAGAAGCAGAGGTAGTTTTCGGATCTGCACTAAATATTGCATATTCAAAAGGATTCTGATGAGGAAAGTAAGCCATGATCTTAGAATGCAAAGTTCCCAACAAGATATGCAAAGTAATGAACAAAGTATAAAGTATGAATAGGGAAGAAGTTCATATATAAGAGTTCATTCTAGCTATCAAACAAACACATGTGAATGACTAAAAGACAAGAACATATACCGTCCATCGCTCCTTGTTGGGGTAGCTTGTTGTCTGCATTAGCTCAATTATGAAATCATACAACCCTAATCATGCATTCCAAATTCACGGGTCTAGCATCGGAGATTTACCTGAGATGCAATACCTTGGCATTGTAGAAAGTGTAAAATATCATCTGACCCCGATATAATGAATATCCGGAACTTACCATTGCTCTTTATATACATCGCCAGAAATGCTGTGATAAGCTACAAAACCGATCAACAAGGTATAAGATTGTGCCATATTTCCAAAACACACTAAACAACTAAAAACAGATCAAAATTTAGACAACTCAAATAAAAACTAAAAATTAAAATCTGGGTTGCCTCCCATAAGCACTTGGTTTATCGTCTACAGCCTGACCATGGCTTCTTGGTTCATTGGGCGGGTAGAGGATCTACCAAGAATAACTCATGTGGAGCTTGTGCCAAATTCGAGGTGCCTTGTATCCCTGAGGAGATCCACAGTATGGTTTTAAGTCTGTTGACCCATTCACTTCCAGATGTTCCATTCTTGTCATTTTGAATCTCTACAACCACCATAAGGCTTGACATCAACAACACGGAATGGACCACTCCATCTGGACCTTAATTTCCCAGGGAAAAGTCTAAGCCTAGAGTTGTATAGCAACACCAATTGTCCTTGAGCAAAACTCTTTGATTGGATTCTTGCATCATGAAGCCGCTTGGTTTTCTCCTTGTAAAGCTTAGAGCTCATATAAGCATTAAATCTAAATTCGTCCAACTCATTCAACTCAAGCATCCTTTTTGATTGAGCTTCAGATAAACCATATTCAACTTCTGAATTGCCCATAGCCTTATGTTCCAACTCGACTGGAAGATGACACTCTTTACCAAACACAAGCCGAAATGGAGAAGCACCTATAGCAGTCTTATAGGCTGTCTTGTATGCCCATAATGCATCATTCAGTTTCATGGACCAATCTTTCCATCCTGGATTAACAACCTTTTCGAGCCCTCTCTTAATTTCACGATTGGAAATCTCAGCTTGGCCAGAAGTTTGTGGATGATAAGCTGTCGAAACTTTATGAGTCACTCCATACTTGGCTAATAAAGCTTCAAAGATCTTGTTACAAAAATGAGTTCCGCCATCACTTATGATTGCTCTGGGGCTCCAAACCGATTAAAAATGTGTTTCTTCAAGAAAGCAATCACAATTTTTGCATCATTATGAGCCAGAGCCACCGCTTTAACCCATTTGGACACATAATCAACTGCGACCAAAATGTATTCCATGCCCCTGGATTTCGGAAATGGACCCATGAAATCAATTCCCCATACATCAAATATCTCCACTTTAAGGTTGTTATTCAAAGGTATTTCATTTCTGGAGGAAATGTTCCCCGTCCTTTGACATCGATCACAATTACCAACCCAAATTCTTATATCCAAGAAAATATGAGGCCAATAGAAACCACATTGTAAAACTTTGAATCTTGTTCTTGTTGAGACAAAATGTCCACCATATGGTCCTTCATGACATGCCCTCAAAATGTCTTCCTTCTCTTTCTCTTTCATGCACTTGCGTATGATTTGATCACTATAGATTTTATACAAATCATTGTCCTCCCAAAAATAGTACTTGGCATCACTTCTCAATTTCTTCTTTTGGTCACTAGAGAAATAAGAAGGAACTTGGCCAGCCACAACATAATTGGCTATCTCTGCATACCAGGGCAATGGCCTCTTATTTGCTCTAAACACTTGCTCGTCTGGAAAATGTTCCTTCACCAAAACGGTTGAATCCTCTTGAGCCTCTGACTCCAATCTTGAAAGATGGTCAGCCATCATATTCTGTGAGCCTTTACGATCTTTGATTTCAACATCGAACTCTTGAAGCAATAACACCCAACGAATCAACCTTGGCTTGGCTTCTTTCTTTGCTAACAAATATTTCAAAGCAGCATGATCTGTAAGCACAATGACTTTCGATCCCAACAAGTATGCTCTGAATTTGTCAAATGCGAAAACAACCGCCAACATCTCTTTCTCTGTTGTTGTATAATTCAACTGAGACTCATTGAGCAACTTACTGGCATAATAAATGGTGTGAAAAATTTTATCCCTTCTCTGGCCAAGAACAGCTCCTAATGCATAGTAACTTGCATCGCACATAATCTCAAAGGGCTCACCCCAATGCGGAATAACTATCACAGGAGCTTCCACCAATTTAGCTTTCAACGTCTCAAATGCTTCAACACATTCCTCCCCAAACTCAAACTTAACATCTTTTTCCAAAAAGGCTACATAATGATCTGGCTATCCTTGAGAAGTCTTTGATGAAACGTCTATAAAAGCCAGCATGCCCAAGAAAACTTCTTATGCCTTTAACATTTGTTGGTGGAGGTAGCTTAGCAATAACATCAATCTTGGCTCTATCAACTTCAATGCCTTTATGAGAAATCTTATGCCCCAACACAATTCCTTCTTGGACCATGAATTGGCATTTTTCCCAATTTAACACAAGATTTGTCTCTTCACATCTCATTAACACTTTAGCTAAGTTCTCCAAGCAACCATCAAATGTCATCCCAAAAACTGAGAAATCATCCATGAAAATTTCAATTATCGACTCCACCATGTCATGAAAGATTGCCATCATACATCTATGGAAAGTTGCGGGAGCATTGCACAGACCAAATGGCATCCTTTTGTAAGCAAATGTGCCAAAGGGACAGGTGAAAGTTGTCTTATCTTGATCCTTAGGATCAATTGCAATTTGATTATAGCTAGAATAGCCATCCAGGAAGCAGTAAAATAAGTAGCCAGCAATCCGATCCAACAATTGTTCCAAGAATGGAAGAGGGAAATGATCCTTCCTTGTTGGCTTGTTAAGTTTTCTGTAGTCCATACAAACTCTCCAGACACTAACCACTCTTGTTGCAAGAAGTTTATTTGCACCGTTTTTTCACCACTGTAACTCCTCCTTTTTTCGGAACACATTGAGCAGGACTCACCAATTCACTGTCTGAGATGGGAAAAATCATTCCAAAATCAAGCAATTTTATAACTTCCATCATTTGAGGATTCAATCTCCTTTGTCTATCTCTCACTGGCACAGAATTATCCTCCAAAAGAATCTTATGCATGCACAAGCTAGGACTTATGCCCTTTATATCCGCAATGGTCCATCCTAGAGTAAATTTATGTTGTCTTAATACTCCCAGCAATTTTCTCCTCTTCCCAATCTTCAAGTTTAGAAGAGATCACAATGGGTAGTGTTTCACATTCTCCCAGAAAAACATACTTGAGTTATGGAGGTAGAGGTTTAAGCTCAAGATTTGGAGGTACCACAATAGATGGCATCTACTTCTCATTCCTGCAAAAACCTTCTTCCTTCTTTACCTCAGTGGGAGAACAAACTTCATTAGTAAAAAAAATAGTTTCATGTTCATTTTCGCAATTCCTATCACACACTTCCTGTGACGTGTTCTCTCCTACACTTTCATGCATTTTCACCTCAACAACATTGTTTTGCATCTCACAGATTGATTCATCTAAATAACAACATTCAACAAGATTTTCAATTTCATTTATAATTTTGCTATCTTCCTCATCTAACTCAACATCATCTTTTCCATCATTACACAAATTCAAATCATTAAGACACATAAATTCATGCTTCCTATTTACATCATTGACATTCACAGCACATGCAGTAGACCGAATAGCAAAAAAAGTCTCCATATTCAATGGATGTTTCATTGCATAATTCACGTCAAAGACCACTTGTTCATCATTGATTCTAAAAGTGACATTTTTGTTTCTTACCCTAATTAAATCATCCCCAGTAGCAAGAAAAGGATGACAAAAAATAAGAGGTACCTCTGGGTCCTCCTCCATGTCTAGGATAATGAAATCCACAGGTAGAGTGAATTTGTCAATTCTTACCAAAACATCTTCCACCATTCCTGTAGGCTTCACTAAAGATCTGTCGGCCAACTGGAGAGTTACAGCTACAGGTTGAATTCTTCCACTCAAGCCCACACTCACAGCAATAGACAGAGGCATGAGATTTATTCCAGCTCCCAAATCACAGAGTACTTTCTCAAAATATCTCACGCCTATTGTGTAAGGAATAGTATAGCTGCCAGGGTCTTTCAACTTTGGTGGCAATTTTTGCCCAATCCAAGCTCCACTGCACTTAGAGACCATCATGGAGACTTCGCATTGCAAAATCAGTTCCTTGTTGGAGATGAGGTCCTTAAGGTATTTTGCATATTTGGGCACAGCTCCTATCAAGTCCAACAATGGTAAGCTCACATTTACTTGTCTCACCACATTCAAGAATCTGTCAAATTATGGCCCTTTCTTTGGTGGTGGTCTCACTCTTTTAGAAAATGGAGCTTTTGGAGCATATTCTGGATAATTGTATAGACTAGGTGGTCCACGAACCTTCTTGGTTACCTCCTTATCTCTTTTGCTTTGCACCTCCTCCTTCTCTGGTATCGTGTCCTCATGAGCACATTCATTCTCAGTTGATGTATCCTCTTAGCCAACATCTTTCTCAGATTCCCCTACTTCTTTATTGTCATCTTCATAAACACAGTCACTCTTGTTGGTATTGTGCACTTCCTCTAGACTTCTCAAAGTTATAGCATTGCATGTTTCCATTCCTTTCGGATTTGGGATGGTATCACTTGGTAATGCACCACGAGGCCTCTGATATACACCATTTGCAAGTTGCCCAAGCTGCATTTCAATATTCTTGAGTGTAGCTTCATGATGTTTTACTGTTGATTCCAAGCCTCCAAACCTCTGCTCGTTCTTATCCATTTTCTCTATCAACTTTTGAAACATGTCTTCAACCGATGGCTTCCTTTGCTCTGAAGTACCAGCTTGATGATCAAAACCCGGAGGTCCATTTGTTGATCTTCTTTGGTCATTTCCTTGATAGTATTGCCCCCCTTGATTTTGTTGTTGTCCCCAATTGCCCTGTCCACCATTGTAAGATCGATTCCCACCAGAATAGTTCTCTCCAGAATAATTTCCACCATACTGAGGTTTATTGTTGTAATTGTTCACGTACTGAAGGGACTCAGTTGTGATGGCACACTCGTCAGTATGGTGTTCACCTTTACACAAACCACAAGAAAGAACTGGAGCCTTGGTCTGAGCAGCTTTCAAAGTTTGCACTTGCTTGGCAAGGGCCTCAAATTTCGCACTCAATGAAGTTTCCTCATCAAGATCTAGAACACCTCGTTGTCTTCTACCATGAGGTTTGTGGGTCTCAGGAAAGAGATACTCATCCTCAGCAATCCGGTTAAACAACTCTCGAACCTCAGGCACACTCTTATCCTTTAATGCACCATTGGCACAAGCTTTACCATCATGGAGGACTCAGGTGTGAGACCTTTGAAAAATTTATTCAATTCTCTAATTTCACCAAGATCATGGTTGGGACATTGATGGATTGAATCATTAAAACGTTCCCATGCTTCTCTGAATGATTCACTATCTTGCTGTTGAAAATTCATAATCTCCATTCTCCTCTTCTTAAGCTTAGCTGGTGGAAAATATTTCGCCAAGAATTTCTTCTGAAGTTCCTCAAAAGAAATTGTTGCATCTGCTCCCCCAATGGTCTCAAACCAATGTTTTGCTTTACCTCTCAAGGAGAGAGGAAAAAGGATTCTGTGCACTTCACTTCTCTCCACTCTTGGAAGTTTAAACGTACTACATAAACCTAAAAACCAATCAAGATGATCATTGGGGTCTTCATTGTCAAGGCCTTGAAAAAACTGCCCTTGAGTGATCATTGAGACAATTTGTGTCGGTATGTGATAACTTTCAACATCTATGTCTTGTTGTCCATATCCATTGTCAAAATTCACAGCATAATGATCACCAAAACGCGGTGCTCTCACTCCAGGATTAGCCATTTCTCTTTGCCTGGCTCGAACTCTCAAAGTTTTTTGCAGTTCAAGGTCCAATTCAAACTTAGGATCTCCAGAGGATCGTAACCTGGGTATACAATAACACCAAGAGTGAAGTATAACCGAAATATTTCTGAACACAAAAGCAAAAACTTGAAACGTAAAAAACAGACACCAAAAACAGAAACCACGAGTGACAACAATAACTAGGAAACAGAACAAAATATGAAAAACAAGAACAGAGTAAACAAACAAAACGGAACAAAACTAAATTAAATGATGAAACTCACGAATCACTTAATCAAACTCTAGAAACCGTGCCTTCCCCGGTAATGGTGCCAAAAATTGAAAGGTTAGTCGCGTACTCTTCAATTTTACCCCTAAACTAACATAGTAGTGATGAGTGGGGATCGTATCCACAGGGAAGGAATTTGGTTTCAAGAATTCAGATCACTGTTTTAATATCAAAAATAAATGCTAACTAAACAAAAAGAGAACGAAAAATGATGTAACCAACAAGAACAGTAAGCACAAATACACACTTTAATAAAGAACAATTAAGAAAAATGCACAGAAATGTGGTATCAAGTCTTAGTAAGATGTCCTAGGGTTTACACCAGTTGAATATGCAATTAGACTACTTAAATGTAAGACATTTGACATACACTGGAAAACAAAGAGGAGAACCAACTGCCTGAGAACCTAGACTATGATCAGCATGGCAACCACATCATATTCTACGCTTCCTGACTTCACTCTTTCCCATGACGAGGCCTAGAGTGAAGGTTGTAACCCGCAGAGTCTCAACTCCTCAGAATTTACTACTATAGCGTGTAAAATCTATGGTTTTCCCTTGGCAAGGCCTAACCTAGGTCCGTCTGTCTTCGTAAAGTCTAAGAAATCTCTTCTCACTCATTTCTTAGGGTTCGATGCACTTCCACCGGCATGACGACCGCATCTCTGTCATGATCAAGCGATACGAATGAAAAGACTCATTTAACATACTGAGTGTTCTCTTTTCAAGCATTTCTACTTCTTTTGATGAATTCAACCCCAACCTAGCATGACGACCACAATCGAAACATAATTCAATCGGCAAAAGCTCAAATGAGTGAAACTTAACAAGTTTTAAGCAATATTTTTCAGTATGAGTTTATTCATAATGATTTATGTCAAATGCAAGGCAATACGTAGTCTAAATACACTTCATCCGGATCAAAACCCTAGAACATAGCAAATCTAGCCAAAAAGTTCCATTTCCAGTTCACGATCGTAAATAGATAACACTGAGCAAATCATATTCATTAATCGGGAAGAATTTACCAAATGATAAGCTTCAATTGCTTCCAATTCACAACAAAATCATGAATTCCTCCTTAATTGAGTAGAGAATTACAATTTTCGGAACAAATTCTCGACCGGAATCGAAAACGAAGCTAATATGCTAGAGAGAGAAAGTAGAGAGAGAAAGTTTATCTCAAGATAAAATTTTCCCGTTCTAAAAATCAAAAGTCTCGTAACATAAATTCTGGAAATCCCCCCTCAATCTACTAACTATCTCCTCTATATATAGAGGTTACAAAAGTCGTAAACAGTACGCAAACGTAAAATGACTACGTATTGCCTCCAAAAACTTGTGTAATAAGCCAAATCACGCCTTTACTACTCAAGCTTGTCATGCCTTCAAGCTTTACATCACGTCTTCAAGCTTTGCTTGATCACGCCACCAAGTACTTCATCACGTCTTCGAGCCATCATCACCCACGCTTTCTCCATTCCTTGCACCCTCGAGCCATTATCCTCAAGCCTTCACCGCCTGCACACACCAAAGAGCAAGATGATTAAGTACTTTGCCATTTTCCATCGAAAAAAACAACAATCCCTCAATAACATGGCGAGACCTCTCTAAGAGGTCTCGCCACTTTAGCCGATTTTCATGACGAAACCTCTCTAAGAGGTCTCACCATACAAATCCTCAAAACGGCGAGACCTCCTAGAGAGGTCTCGCCATACAACTTGTAAAATGGCGAGACCTCTTTAAGGGGTCTCGCCATGTAAACTTCTAAGTTGGCTAGACCCTTAGAGAGGTCTCGCCACCTTGGTGCATGTGTGCGAGTGTTGTGAGATTATTTGGTGTGCAAATGAATGATGTGTTGTGAAGTTTAGGTGAGTGAAGTGTAATTGGTGTTTGTGAATGTTTGCAAGAATGAATGAAGAAATGAAATGAAGAGTGAAGTGTGTGTAAAAGTGTTGTGAACTAAGTGTGGCTAAAAGTGTTGTGTACAAACCGAATGTAAAATGGAAAGCATGATGTTCAAGAACTTAAACAAACCTTGAATGGAGAATGAGAGCACGATCTTGCAAATAGTGTAACAAAATATAACAATTCATGAATTCATAATAAGAACACAAAAGAACATCAATCTTGAGCAACTAATGTACAAATATTAAATGACAACATGGTAGAATGAGAGTAATCATGCAAGAATACCATGAACCACATGGAAGTAACTAAAATGATGAATGTTCAAATTTATATATATAATGCATGAGAATGGTGAAATGCATGTGAGAGGCGAGGTGACTTCGCCGCACACACTTGTGCGGCGAAGTGTGCATGGCTCATGCGACAAACTCATCTCGTCGCATGATGTGTGCACGTATGCATGCCAGAATCGTGGTGGCGAGGTGAGTGTTTGAGTGCAACGTGTGTGTGAAGTGCTTGTGCAGCTAGGTGACCTCGCCACACGATGTGTGCCCGAGTGTGTTGCGGGAGTGTGGCGGCGAGGTGACTTCGCCGGCCAATGTGAGTGTGTGTGTGGGCGGCGAGGTCACCTCGCCGCCTAGTGTGAGCGTGTGTGTGTGTGCATCAAGTTTATGCTTATGTGCATCAATGTGTGTGTGTAGTGAGTGAGTGTATGTGAGTGAAGGCGCCATACAAACATGAAGTGTGAGGTGAGTGCACTTGTGAGAGCAACTATATGGCTAAGTGTCCATTTTCAACATAAGGCTCTACTTCCATGCCACATACATGTGCCTTAGCCCTGGAATTAGACTTGGGGGAAAACATAGAAGTTCAAGATCTTCCTCTAAGCTTTCCACTGGTTCAGGAATCAGTATCATTGGATACATGTAGCGCAAGATATAACCATTTTACCAAACTGTGGCAGAAAGATAAAACCCTAAAACAAAAACCCTAATCCAAGCTCAACAAATGAGTCTCAGTTTCTCATGATTGCGTACAGAAATTGGAGAAAGTTAAAACATGAAAATTGAAGCACACACATAGAGCTTTCCATAGCCACCAAGATCTCCTTATTTGGATTAGAATTGAAAGAGTTACACGCAAAACAAGTTGCACCACCAAGCTTTCAAAACCCTAATTCAACCGAGCAATTCACCTTTTAGTTTCTTATTTTTAACCTAGACACACATCACTTCATTCACCATCATTTTTACCCTTTTTTTCACCATTTAAACATCACCAAGTAGCAAACCACATATATGCACAAAGTAGCATAAAACACCACATATTTGCATAAAACACAAGACAAAAGCTAAGAGATTTACCCAAAAGTTGGTATAAAACCAACTAATCAAATTCCCCCACACTTGAGCTTTTGCTTGTCCTCAAGCAAACTTATTCTTCATATCCACTTAGCATTGGACTTTACTCCTCTGTCCAACTCGTTCTCATTTGAGTTTATCAAAAACAACTTTCGTTCGTGCATAAAATTCTTACTAAGTCCTAAACTCTAACCCATCAAATTTCAGCACAAATTATCAATCACGGCACGATGAATAAAGACCAAAATTTCATGCGTGTAAGTTTGTGTTGAGGAACACTGATCCATCTATTCTTTATGCATGCATTACTTCTTTTGTTCCAAAACATCCCTTCGCATAAACAATTACAATGTCCACACACAAGAACTAAAAATCACACAAGATCAATGGTCGCACATTGGTGCTTTTCTTAGTTGATTTCAGATTTCATTTGCTTCGCACTTTAGTGCTTTTACTTATATTACACACATTGGTGTGCTTGCCTGGGTCTTTTGGCTTCTTTTTCCCTTTAGCTGCTCCAGGGTTTTTTGGCTATTTTTTTCACTTATGCTTGTCAAGGGTATTTCGGCTTTTCATTCCGAATTGCCAAAGGCTTTTTCTACATATCCTTTCTTGTGTGACTCAAAATTCCTGGATGCCTTTAAAGAACTATGTATGCTAGAGCATTCAAAACAACAGAGTAATGCATAACAATAAGAACAAATTAAATCATTTTCCTCCTATGTCCAAGAACATGTTTGCATGGCATATCTATCTTACATTAACATGATGGCTTGACTAACAAAATACACTAATTTCATCAAGATTGGAATCAAGGACAACAAAACAATTTTCGTATACAGAATAAAAAATAGAACTTGATGAACAGCAAATTTCGAACATAGTTTACCAGAGGAGTTGAAGCCCAATACAAAGTGTTCTAAACTCTTACTTATTCCTCACAACCACTTACACTACCACCTAGACTTTTATTCATTATTCCAATGACCAAACTCACTACTTACCATACTAGAAACATAGTCAACAGACTAGCCATTCAAATTCAAATTCTAGAATAAACATCAAACATAGTGTCTCGATTAAATGTCACAGGACTTCATGTCTTCAACAATGCATAACAAACTTCAAGAACAACTTCAAGAACTTGCCAACAGCTTCAACTCAGAACCACTTCACAATTCATCAAAATATCATGTCAAGCATCGCAAAAAAAATTCAGCCCACCATCTCAACAAACAAAGCACTAAACAATCACAACAACTTCAACAACATCCTCACACCAACCAATCATGAACATATCAGCAATTAAAACAACTTCCACCCCCCCACACTTGAAATAGACATTGCCCACAATGTAAAATTCTAAGGAGAAGGGGCTCCCTGGGAAAGGTGATGGAGCCGAGGAAGAAGGAGATGAGAATGAAGCTGTCGTTGAAGATGAATGTCCACCAAAAGCAGCTGCTGATGCAAACGAAGGAACACCGAAAGGCTGAGCCACATAATGAAAAGGACCATGAATCGGTCCTTCAAGAGGCTGACCAGAGTCGATCATTGACATCCTTGTAGTCGGCATAAACTCAGGGTTCGGTATGAATGTAGGAGTCTGAGGCATCGGAGGATTATGGGCAAATGTTGGCAACGGGTTCAACGCAGGCATAGCTGGAACCCCATGTGGAAGTTCATGCACAGTTCCACGGACGACATCACATGACAAATTTGGGATTCGATACCCAGCTAACTGCGCCGAAGTCTGAGTGGGTTTTGGAGGTCGTGAATCAGAGTGGTAGTAAACAGTCATCTTATTGCACCTATCGAGCTCTCGTTGCATGCACGATTGTCTATGATACAGCACTTCGAATTGCTATTGAGCATTTGTTGACATGTCATCCAATTTCTGGTCCATACTCAAAGCATGTGCTGTCCACTCCTGCTGCATATGCTCTACACCCGCCTGCATCCGTTCCATCCGCTCATCCATGTTTGAAAAACGATGCTCCACTGATTGCCTAAAATCTTGTAAAGCTCCGTGCAAATTACTGAAGTCATTCAGTTGTGGCTCCTCATCTGCCTCAGAAATTGGACGATCAGACTTGCTCCGCGATTTCTTAGCTCCAGCTTTCTTTGTCTTCATCATCTCTTTCTCTAAAGCCCGATACTTGACATAAAGGGGAGTGCCAATTGGGCCTGGATTTCGTCGCCATTCTCCGGCCTTTGTATCCACCCCCTTGAGCCAAACAAAGCTCCTCAAGCAAGAGCCGCACTATCCATATCAACTCCAGATTGTATAGTCAGAAAAATTTTTCGCCCAATATCAATTGGCTTCTTCGCACGGATAGCTGATATCAAATGCAATCGATTTCGCAGCACTTCAGTGGACTGCGAGCTTGGCATAAGACGTGACAGTACAAACATGATCCAGATTTTTACATCACTACCCAGCCACTCTCCACTGATATGCTTGCGTTCACCCCTTCTATTCAACTCCCATTTAGCTCCCAGTAAGGCTAGCACCTCTGACAATGCATAATCACGCTCATCATCCTCCGAAATTTGCAAAGGGTCATGAGAAAAACTGCGAGTACCAAGATGATTATTGATGATCTCACTTGTAATCTCTACCCACTTTCCTCTCACCTAAAATTCTCTAGCTTCATTCGGAAATTTTGCATTGGCATAGAATTCCCTTGCCAAACTAGCGTTGCAAAACCCTAGTACACTTGTGAGTTTTTTATCAAAACAATGAAATGCCATCAATTCTTGGAATGGACCTTCTTCAACCGCGAATGCCCTCTCCAGATGAAGTTTTTTCATTCCAATTCCCTCTTCCCACCGTTTCTGAGCCCTTTTGTCTAAAAACACCGAAAGTTCACCACCTTGTTCAGAAGACGCCTTCCTCTTCTTTGGAGCCGTAGCCTGCATTGTATATTGAGGAGGATCCTCGAATAGTGGCAAATCTTCATCTGGAAAGTATTCCGAATCAGAATCTACAAGTGGTGGTTTCTGAGTTTTTCCTTTGCCTTTCTTTGAAGTTGAAGCCTTCTGTGAAGTCGGATCCTTTTTTGGTGCCATTCCTGCCAAGAACAACCAACAAAGCAAGCCTTGTGTGAAGTTGAATCCTTTTAACACAACAATATCAATAAGAATTCTGACATTGAAAATTTATCTAGGAACGCGCAACATCCATCTTCTCAAATAAAACATATTTATAAAATCATTCCAACCACGAAATACAAAGCCCAAAACACAACAACTTGTATTTCCTCGTCAAATGTTTATATGAACCAATTCCAATCTTCTACAATAAACTCATGACAACTCGGCATTTATTTTCCCAACACATTTCTACTTATCAATCTCCACATTTCCAAGACTACAACATATCATCAAATTAAATCTACCAAGAAATCCCAACCTCAAATATGTAACATCAAAACTTGGCTATCTCCAAGAGCTGGATTTACTCCATTTAAACAAGACATACCAAAATTGTAATCTCATCACAACTGAAATGTACTCTAACAGAATATTGGCAAATTTCAGCTTGACACTTCATGAGATATATCAAATAACATATTGAAACATTTCGAATTAGCCAAAAATTTAAACTGCAAATTTGTAAAGAGCACTCTTATCTAAATTAGGGGACAAAAATCACACCATTTGGACCACAAATGAGCATGTTATGGCCAAAACACCGAGGCATTCCAAACATGCCAAATCCAGAATTTTTCAGATTACAACATTAACATGCATACGGCCTTCTCTCTGAAATAAGACTACATTCTAGGCAAAACTAGAAAAAGTGCCCAACATAAACATTGTAGCCCTATCTCTTAGCAACATTCTCCAACTAGAATCACCTCATTTGGACATTCCCAGATGCATTTATAGTCAAAATACAGAAACATGTCAAAGCTGGACTGATTGAAAATCAAAATTTTTCAAACGCCCCCCCCCCCCCCCCCCCCCCCCCCCCCCCCACACAAACACACACACACACTTATCATGCATATTCTCCTTGGCTAAGCTACAAGATTTCTTACATGTTCAACATTTCCATTATCTTAACAACAACATCATCATCATCATGTTCTTACAAGAAGTATAAACACAACAACTTAATAAAAAAAATTGCGAGTGAGAGAACATACCTTGACAATTCTTGAAGGAAATAGAAATTGAAAAATGATGAAATGCTTGCACAACTCCCTTGACCGACACTTAGCTCAAGCAAAATGGTCTTCTCTTGGCTAGTTTAGCATTTATAGAACAAAAAGGGAAACACAATGCCACTCATTCCGTCGGTCAACCATAAACAATAATGTTCATCACCAAACACTAGCAAACAAATAAGCCATTCAAATGTGGGTCCTAACTAAATTCAAGCCATGTGAGTTTTCAGCCTTTCAATGATACCAATACATTCATTACTCACAAAACAACAACAAAAAGGCATCTCACTCAATTCGGTCATCTATACACTTTGCCTATCCTTCCTCTGCCAAATGCAAAATCATGTATTCACATGCCACTACATACCAAAATGGCACTTCAGCTTTATTTCCATTCACTTCATATGATCTAGCTGATTTTTCCCTTTTTCTTCATTTTTTTATATTCAAATTGGTATTCAGCTTTTCAGACATTAAAGTTAGGAAGAAATCAGTGCAATCCAAGCCTAATACACTTCACTCCAAACGTGCACCCTAAACAAACATACAGAATATTAATCAACAGACAAACTTATTATCATAACAATACCAAACAACGGCAAACTAAAAGCACTAAGCAAAGAAACTAAGACAAAGACAATACGTACAAAGCATAGTCTTTTGTCACACTCTTCAAATAGCATAATAACTCCACCCTACACTTGCAGAAAAGCACGGTTCCCGTGAGCAAAATAACATAAAAAGAATAAAGGAACCTGGCCTTCTACAAGTCTCGGGAGAATCTGGCTATTCTCTCTTCTTCTTGAAGTAAAGACCACTGAGGAGGTCCAATAAGACCAAAAGGATGTTGAGGATTTTCATTTGAAGTGATGTCAACTCCCTTGCTACAAGCCATTGCTGTTAACAAAGCTGAAAAAAACATAGGTGCAAATTCACTTCGTTGTGCCCGCCTTATGAACCCTAGCACCAATTTCCCAATATCAATAGAAAAATCATGTTGAATAGCATAGATCAAAAGAACACGATCCTTAGATGCTATATTTGTACGATTAGTAGGCAAGATCTTGGAGTTGATAAACATTAACCACATTTTTGCCTCTGCTGCCAGCTCACTCATGGGCACATACAAGGCTTCATTCCCAGAATTTCTCACCCATGTAGCACCAGGTAACGCCACGGTAGCCAACAAATGATCAGTATTCTCTGCCCTCACCAAATGGCAATATGTATCACTGGGATAATGAGGAAGAAGGAAATGCAAATTAATGCTGTGGTGATTGACTTTCACGTACTGCCCTCTTACAAAAACCGAATGGATGTTGTCAGCACGTGAATTAGCATAGAATTCTCGAACTATCTCCAGGTTAACAACCACAGAAGCTCTTGTGAAATGAGCCCAAGAATGCCACCTAATCAAGTCTTCAAATCTATGGGAAGGGTCCTCAAATGGTCTTTCAATGATGACTGCTCTGTTGGTAAAACTATTGTATAAACTTTCAGCAGTAGCGTTAACAAACTGTGGTGAACTAGCTGGATCATCATCAATCACCATATCCTCATCAGCTGAAGAAGAAGAAGAAGAAGCAGAGGTAGTTCCCAGATCTTCACTGAATATTGCATATTCAAAAGGATTTTGATGAGGAAAGTAAGCCATGATCTAAAGAATGCAAAGTTCCCAACAAGATATGCAAAGTAATGAACAAAGTATAAAGTATGAATAGGGAAGAAGTTCACATATAAGAGTTCATTCTAGCTATCAAACAAACACATGTGAATGACTGAAAGACAAGAACATATGCATCATGCTCCTTGTTGGGTAGCTTGTTGTCTACATTACTCAATTATGAAATCAAACAACCCAATCATGCATTCAAATTCATAGGTCTAGCATCGAGATTTACCTGAGATGCAATTACCTTGATTGTAGAAAGTGTAAAATATCTCTGACCCCGGTATGAATGAATATCCGGAACTTACCATTGCTCTTTATATACATCGCCAGAAATGCTGTGATAAGCTGTAAAACCCATCAACAAGGTATAAGATTGTGCCATATTTCCAAAACACACTAAACAACTGAAAACAAATCAAAAGTTAGACAACTCAAACAAACAAAAACTAAAAATTAAAATCTGGGTTGCCTCCCATAAGCGCTTGATTTACAGTTTACAGCCCGACCATACTTCTTGGTTCATTGGGGAGGTAGATGATCATCCAAGAATAACTCATATGGAGCTTGTGCCAAATTGGAGGTGCCTGTGTCCTGAGGAGTCAAGTATGGTTTAAGCCTGTGACCATTCACTTTCCAAATGTTTCCATTCTTGTCATTTTGAATCTCTACAACACCATAAGGCTTGACATTAACAACACGGAATGGACCACTCCATCTAGACCTTAATTTCCCAGGGAAAAGTCTAAGCCGAGAGTTGTATAGCAACACCAACTGTCCTGGAGCAAAACTCTTTGATTGGATTATTGCATATTGAAGCCGCTTGGTTTTCTTCTTGTAAAGCTTAGAGCTCATATAATGATATGCGAGTGTCGTGGCTCGTCAATTTATCCTAATTTCACTGAATATAGTAGCGTGAGCTAGGTTTCGTTCCGCAGGGAAATAGTCGATTCAAGAAGTTTGATATGCTCAATTACGTCACCAAAATATAACAAGATTAAAAGAACACTGATTACAAAAATTAACAAGAAGTAATTTGGTTTGACTCCACACAATTACGAATTTAAATGAACACACAAGTAAGACTCAAGGAAGTAAGAACAAAGTTATCAAGGAAATAAAACTGATAATCTAGGCTACATCCGGGTGAATGCAACTTCTCATACATGCAGTATTACTAACATACAAGCAAAGCAGATGAGGAGAATCACAATTGGAAACAGAAATAATAGCTAGCATGGTCACTACACTACAATTTTAGTCTCCCGACACCATCCTATCCTCTGGTCGGGCCTAAGGATGGTGAAGTGTGAATAAGCTGTCTCAATTCCCCACTCAAATTACTCAGGCATGAACACCAAGAATCTCCCATAGTGAGGCCCGATCCTAGCTTTTAAATTCATCATTTGAGTATGAGAATCTCTTATCACCTTGTTCTTAGGATGATACAGACTCAAAGCTTACTATGACGAGGTCTAGCCTTAAGATCTGTGCAAATTCAAACAGGTTTAAGAACTCAAGCATTCTCAGGTTCTTATTCATGATTTTCATCCAAATCTTACGAAAGAATACTCAATTCAGCATAACGACCGCAATCGAATCTCATTTCATCAAATTCAGATCAAAAGCATGTACTCAACAAGTTTTACCAATTTATAGCTGAGAATTTCCATTTCTTATAATAGATAGTTAGTTCTACTGCACAATTACAATTTCAACCTAGCATTCACCTTCAGTATCCTAGATTATCATACAATTAGCCACGAATCTCCATTTCAGCTTCACAATCAACAAATTGGAAGATTAAACAGTTCATAATCGTTAATTGGAAGAGTTTACCAATTAAGAGTCTTAAAAGCTTCCAAATCCCGAGAGGATTGTTACCTTTCTTCTCAATTTCAAGGAGATGTATATTGATGGAAGCAAATCTTTGATCGAAATCCAAAATGAAGTAACAATCTTAGTGAGAGAAAGTAGAGAGAGAAAGTGGATCTCAAGAACACTTCCCGCTCTTCAAAATCGAAAGTCGGTTACCATACGGAAAATGTGAGTAGTGAAATTATATATCTTATATGTTAGCTACCTTCCCTATATATAGAGTTGGGAAAACATAACTAATACGCAACGTAAAATGTATCAGATATTACAAAAGTGTCCTTAAGGGGAGGAACTAAAAATCAGCCTAAAATGTCAAAAATTCCAAGTTTGAAAAAGTATTCAGCAGTCCAGCGCCTTTGGTGTTAATTTCCAGCGCCTTCATCAACCTCAGCCACGAGCCGCACGCCTTCAGGCTTAAGTTGTTGCGCCTCCGTTGCCTCTGACCTCCGAGTGAAGAAATCAGAATTGAACCACGCCTTCAAGCCGCAACTGATCACACCTTCAGCAACTCAGCGAGCCTTCAAGAATCCAGCGCTTTGAAATTCACGCCTTTCCGCCAAAGTAAACCGCGCCTTCAGCTGCCTCAAATTTTAGAGAATCAGAAGTTAAACACTTAGCCAATTTTTTAAGAAACTCAAACACAAAGTACTTCATGGCAGCTACTTCTCACCAATATTTGATCATGATGCACTGTGAATTAAGGAAAACTTAAAACATGAAAGTTGTAACACTTTGTCTTAGCTGTCCATAGCCATCAAAATCACCCAATTTGGAGCTAAAAAGAGAAAGTTATGACCAAACTACTGAAGTGTGACAAAGCTTAAAACCCATGAAGCAACTCTCAACACTTTGCCATTTTTTCCACAACTCTCCAAGTCGTAGGCTAAATGTTCATGTTCCAGAATTGGCCTACGACATCGTAGGCCATTTTCTGTCTTCTTAAGTTTGGCCTACAACATGTCGTAGGCCAAGTCTCTTCTTGATCTCGGCTGCCTAGCTCTTTCTATACCAAGTTGTGTGCCCTGGTTTGTGAAGTTCATTGTGCAACATGAGTGGTGTGCCAAGGTGCAAATATCTGGCATGAGTTTCATGGCAAAGTTATGGCAAGACTAATGCATAAGTGTTGTGCATAAGTGTTGTCAAGTTGGCAAGATTGATTGGCAAGGCTTGGCAAGTTCTTGGCAAGGTCATGGCATAATGGTTTTGGCACATTGGTTTTGCAAAGCTCGGCAAGGTCTTGGCAAGGTCTTGGCACAATGGTTGGCCGAATTGGCAAAAAATGTTGGCAAAGTATACATTCCAACACAACACCCTATTGTCATGCCAAATAAGTGTGTCTTAGCCTCTAATTCTGACTCGGTGTTGAACTTACAAGTTCTAGATCTTCCTCTTAGCTTTCCAATGGTGCAAGAAACAACACTATTGGATGCCTAAAACTCAAGTTATCTTCAAAACACCAAACTGTGGCAGGCAAATAAAACCCTAAAAAACACTAAAACCCTAATGAATGGTATTCCGAAAAAAAACTCATATTACATAGTCTTGCACACACAATTAGAAAATAGTTAAAACATAAGAAATGTAGTGCATTCAAAGAGCTTTTTAGAATACCAAAGAACTCACCAATTGGATTAATATCAAGAGCGTTATGCCCAGATGAATTTCACAAACCAAATCTGCCAAAACCCTAAATTTGGCTTACCAATTTCAGTTTCATCCATTTCCTAATTGTTTTGACCTCTCAATCTTACCAATTAACATCAAGCACACAATTGCCTAAGTTCATCATCATTTTTTTTTTGTCTCTTTTAACCATTTTAGTACAACCAATTGCCAACCACATAAATGCACCACAACAAACAAATCATTGCACTAACTTATGAAAAACAAGTCAAAAGCCAAGTGGATTAAGCCATTTAAGTTGGTATAAAACCAACTTATCAAATTCCCCCACACTTGAACTCTTGCTTGCCCTCAAGCCAAGATACACACAATTTAACCCTTTTCATCACCCCTATTCAAACACTTTGTTCAAACATCCACCCTGACTACATCCAAATTCATCAAAATGTTTTTTCACACACACAACTTTATACTTTGATGGTTCATGGTACCTAGCTCTCAGATTTCAATACAAATTATCAACTAAGGCACAATGAATAAAGTCCAAAATGTCATGCGTGCAAGTGTGTGCTGAGGAACGTGCACTTCATCTATTCCTTTGTTATACACCTCTAGCTAGTCTCACATACCATTCAATACATGCCAATCTCTTTGTCCACTCCTATGAACATGAAATCACAAGATCAATGGTGCCTATGCGTACATTGGTACTCTATGGGACATTGCCCTTATTCTGCACATTAGTGCTGCACATTGGTGCACATAATGATGACTGAAATAATGCCTGGGTTTTATGGCTTTTTTCTCCAAATTTGATTGCCAGGTTCTTATGGCTTTTTCCTTCCCAGTTTGCCAATATGGATTTTTCTCCCATATCATTTCTTGTGCAAACACATGTTCATAAGAATCCCAAATTGACTAACCATGCACGAATTCTGGAGACACCAGATAAATGCATAACAAACGGAAACGAATTCATACACATTACCTCCTATGTCAATTGAGTTTTGCATGGCATATCTATCTTACCTTAACATCGGGCCTTAGTCAGCAAAATATACCAATTTCTTCAAACTTAGTACCAAGAACAAAAAGTTTCACATGCAAGATTCTTCACATGCAAGATTCAAAACAAGTATAGTGATGAATTTGGAATAAGCCAAAGTGAACTAAGAACAAAGTTTCACATACAGGGTGATAACTCATTTTCTCAATTTGATCTTTCTTATTCACTCTCTTTTTGTATTCTTCTTCCTCTTATAAAGACTATAGGTTCAAAACATTACCAAATCGTTTTCTTCTCACCAACTCACATCATAATTCAAACCCTTGCACACAACACTACAGACTTTGATTTTATTGATTCAAAATGTTGCACACAACCAAACCCGAGAGACATAATACATTAAAACCCTTACGAGTAGCAAACTACATACTGCTTTCTAATCACTCAACAATACAATAAGAAAAACTTCACACTAAGCTCTTAACGTTTCCTTCTCCATGGCATTAGCAAATCATCATAGCAACAATCTTCAAAGAGACACTTCAAATTTAGCAAGGCACCACTTCACAAGATTCATCTAAGTAGAACAATTCCACTCTTCAACTTCACACAATTCTTCAGTTCAAGAAACTTCACATAATCTTCAACTCAGCATATCTCAATCAACATGAAAGTCCAGAAATCTTCAAAATCACTCCCAACTTCAAATCCCCCTTTTCTCAATATAATGCACCCGTATGCATAAAAAAAAATTTCAATCAACACAATCAACCCACAAAGTATCAGACAACATAGCAACCAAAGCACACATCACACAAAATTCCAACCCCTCCCCCACACTTAAATTAAACATTGTCCTCAATGTGATAAGTCTAAGAGGGAGGAAGGACTCCCTGAGAGGACGATGATAGAGCTGAGGAAGAAGAAGATCCAAATGCAACTGGTGTGGAAAGAGATTGTCCATCTAAAGAGGCCGTAGCAAATGAGGGCACACCAATTGACTGTGGCACATAATGAAAAGGGCCATGCACAGGTCCTTGAAGAGGTTGTCCTGATGCTATCAATGGAAACCTTGCAGCGGGTGCAAACTCTGGATTTGGTATGAATGTAGGAGTATGAGGCATAGGAGGTATACGACCAAATGTGGGTAACAGATGTAAAGAAGGGCTTGCTGTCACTCCAGGTGGAAGCTCGTGCACGGTACCACTAACCATATCACATGACAGATTTGGGATTCGGTACCCTGCTAACTGTGCCGAAGTTGGAGTTGGCTTCGGGGTCCTGAATCTGAATGGTAATAAACCGTCATCTTGTTACACCTATCGAGCTCTCGCTGCATGCACACTTGCCTATGATATAACACCTCAAATTGCTCTGAGCGACCGTGGATAAATCATCAAATCTATGCTCCATGTGTTCAGCTTGTGAGGTCCACTCCTGTTGCATATTGTCAAAACCTTCATGCATTCGTTCCATCCTTTCATCTATGTTTCTCACACCATCCTGCAGCCGATCCATCTTATCTTCTATGCTTGAAAAACGATTTTCAACTGAGAGCTGGAAACCCTGAATTACTCCTTGAGGAGATGCAAAATCAAAAGACTGCTGCCCTTGATCTGTAACAGAAGTTGGATTTTCACTCTCCACCCGAGATGCCTCTGCATTTGAAATCCTCGCTTGCTCCAATTCCTTGTCCTGTGCCAAGTATTTTAAGTAGAGTTGTTCAGGAATGGGAGACTGGATCCTCTCCCAAGCACCAAGCTGATCAACCACACCTTGTGCCACACAAAGCTCCTGAATTAGTAAAGGAAAATACAGTGCTTTACTGTTCTGGGCAGTTCTATCTTTGATGCTCGCAAGGATGATTCGTCCCACGTCGATCTTGCGCTTCCTTCGGATTGCAAAAATTAAGAAAAACCAGTTCCGAATCACCTCGGTTCTTTGTGAACTTGGCATACGGCGAGACAACACAAATAACAACCATATTTTCACGTCACTCTTCAAGTATTCATTCCGAATATGCTTATGCTCCCCCTTTGAATTAAGATCCCAAACTGCCCCAGGATGTGCCAACTCTTTTATCAAAGCTTCATCCAATGCCTCCTTGGTTGGAAATTTGATCGGATCCTCAGGATAATCAGGTGTGCCCAAATGTGCATTGATAATCTCGCTCGTGATTTGAACCCAAATGCCTCTCACATAGACAGCTCCATCCCTCGCAGACCCTGCATTAGCATAGTATTCCCGTGCAATGCTAACATTACAAAACTCAGGGGCAACCGTAAGCTTCTCATGGAATTTGTAAAATTTTATCAACTTCTTAAACGGCCCTTTCTCCACACTGAACCCCGTTCAATGTGTATATATTTCATATTGAAACCTTGTTCCCAATGTCTCATGGCATCCTCATCAACGAACAGAGCAACCTGAGGGACTCCTTTCCGTTTCTTAGATGTTGGAGCTGGCATCGCATATTGCGGAGGTTCCTCAAACATTTGCATATCATCCGGAAAATACTCTGGGTCAGAATCAGTTTCATCGAGTGCTTGAGCTTTTCGTTTTCCATTCTTTGAAGTTGTGGCTTTTCTTGAAGTTGAATCTTTCTTTGGTGCCATTTCTGTTAGGAAAAGTTCAGCTTGTCACATAATACTCAAAGCAAAACAATTACATTAAGAACAATGCTAAACACTTGCATTTTCTTATATACACATTCTCAAAAACTGAAAACCAGCATTATAAAATTGTAAAAAGCATCTCGGAAGCAAGCAGAATTAGTTCACACATAAAACATCAAAGTTGTAGTGCACTCTTTAATCGAAATTTGAGGACAAGAATCATCCCATTTGAAGTCAAAATGACCAAGTTATGGCCAAAATACCGACAGTCCCAAAAATGTTCAGATTCAGCATTTTCTTAGATCATAGTTCATAACGTAAGCACACTTTGTCCTCAAATTTAGATCATGCTAAAGGCAGAAATATCAAAAGTGCCCAACATAAGAACTATAGCCCGTCCTCGTAGCTAAATTGCAGCACTGGAATCAACATATTTGGACATTCCATTTGCAAGTTATACCCAAAAACCGAGACTTGCAAACCTGGCAGATTCAAATCTCACATTCCTGATTTCACATGTACTTCACATTCTAAGATTTCTTTGTCTAAGTTCCAGCCACATTAGAAAAAGTATACAACACAAACATTAAGACCATCATGTTAGCTAAAGGATGCAACTGGAATCTCCTCATTTCATCATCATTCCTAACTCAATTTATGCTTGAAAAACAGAAACATGGCAAAGCTGGAGTAATCAAAAATCTAATTTTGTGATCATGCTTCCCCACACTTAACGTGCATTTGTCATTTGGCTATCAACATCATGTTTTCCATATTTTCAAAATCATGCCTTCACTTTCGTTACTTTAACATTTCACTTGAACAATAAAGACTCACACAGCTTAAAGGAGGATTTGAAACATACCTTGATAGGAAGCTAGAGTCAACTTTTTGAAGGAAATGAAGATTGCAAGATGATGAATACAGCACAAGCTTCCACAAAAGATACTTAGCTCAACAAGAATGGTTTTGTTCACTCTTGGCCTTACATATTATTCAAATGGCAAATGGCATTTATAGACCAAGACCCACAATGAAACCCACCAAGACGTAAAGTGAAAACAACTTGCCACCCCTAGACAAACAAGCACTTCGGTCATGTGAATCATCCACATTAACATTCCCCACCAAACACCACAAACAAGCAAGTCATTCAACATGTGGGACCCCATTGATAATCCAAGTCATGTGAACTTCTCAGCTTTTACTAATTCTTATGCTATTCACTCCTCACAAGACTACAACATCAACATTATTGCATGCACTCAATTCGGTCAACTCTCCTTGCACAACATGAATACAAGACAAGTCTAAAGCATTCATATCATTCAAAGCACAACCTAAAAGCTTCACGACTTAAATGGAACTATTTTACTTTAATGCTTGCAACTATTTCTTCTGCCGAACGCTTCTCAATCATGCTCTCAAATTGTCAGCATTTCAGAAAATTAAATTCATGATCAGATACCATGAATCAAAAATTGTAACAATCACACAAAATATTTACACCAACAACTCATGAAAAATTCACAATCCTTTTTACTTTAATACTAAACACACAAACGCAACACAATATTCAAACCTTACAAGAGACAAATGTAACATGCTAAACATAATAATAAAATACTACACTATAATACTATACTCAACTCCATTATGGTAAACAATCCCCTTAACATTTAATCAAGGTAACCATACATGTTCATCCCACAACCATAATCTAGATACATGGCGAAGCCTCCCCCCACACTTGACTAAGACACGGTCCCCGTGATAAAACAAGAACAATCAAGAACAAAGGAACTTGGCCATCCACGTTTCACAAACCACGAGACAATCTTGCAATTCTTTCTTCCTCTTGTAACACAGGCCATTGAGGAGGTCCCAGAAGTCCTTCAAGATTTTGAGGATTAGTATTTGACGTGATATCAACTCCCTTGCTACGAGCCATGGCTGTTATTAGAGCTGGAGAATACATCGGTGCAAACTCACTTCTTTGTACCCGCCTGATAAACTCTAAGATCAATTTTCCAACATCAATAGAGAAATCATGTAAAATAGCATAAATCAACAGAACTCGTTCCCTATATGCTATAGTGGTACGGTTAGTAGGAAGAATCCTGGAATTGATAAACATTAACCATATTTTCGCCTCGGGTGTGAGTTCACTAGTAGGCACATATAAAGCCTCTTGTCGATCATTCCTCACCCATGTAGCACCAGGTAAAGTTACTGAAGCCAACAAATGATCGGTATTCTCAGCTCTCAATAACCTACAAATATGTGTTACGAGAAAAATCGTCAAGAAGATAAAGCCTATTAATACTATGGCGGGTGACCCTCAAATACTTCCATCTCACGAACACTGAATGAACACCACTAGCTCGAGAATTAGCATAAAATTCCCTAACTATGTCCATATTCACCACAACTGAGGCTCGAGCAAAATGAGACCACGACTATCTGAAGATCACATCCTCAAATCTCCTAGAAGGATCTTGAAATGGTCGCTCAATCCTAACTGATCTGTTAGTAAAGCCATGATAAAAGTTTTCAGCAGAAGCATTAACAAAATGTGGACAAGTAGCTGGCTCAAAATCAATTACCATCTCCTCATCAGCTGAAGAAGATGAAGAAAGAGAAGATGTGGTTCAAGAATCTTCACTAAAGATAGCATATTCAAAAGGGTACTGGTGGGGAGAATAGAAGTCCATGCTTTGAAAATGAAAAATTACTAGCAAGGGAAGCACTATAGAGAGAAGAGGAATGAGCATGCAAAACGAAGATGTGCAATTTATCTTTATGACATACTCACTATCCAACAAACACATATGAATGACAGGTCATAGCTTGATGTCCTTTCTTCTCAATAATTGAAACCGTCCATACCAATCATGCAAGCACAGTCACGGATTAACTAATAATGCATGAATGAACAACAATTCTTACCATCAGAGCTGGTATCTTAGTTGTAAATAATGTAGACTCATTGTACCTCACATAGATGGAAAAGTGAAATTGTACTCCCTGCTTCCATCAATAATGCCCAACATCTTTCTGAGATTCTACAAAAAATATACCCAAGTGATGTTATGAGATTGTGCCATAAATTGCTACTCAATACTACTCAAACTAGGATTAACAAGGAAAAGAAATCACAACAAATAAAACAAAGGAAGAAAATCAGGGTTGCCTCCCAGGAGCGCTTGGTTTAAAGTCACAGCCCGACCGTGCATCATAGCTCAATTTGAGATGATGGGATCATCTAAGTATAGCTCATGTGGATCTCGTGCCACATTAGTGCTATCCTTGTCCTGAGAAGTTAAGTACTGCTTGAGACGATGTCCATTCACTTTCCATACATTTCCATTCTTGTCATTCTTGATTTCAATTGTCCCATAAGGTTTTAGATTAACCACTCTAAAAGGACCACTCCACCTTGATTTCAATTTGCCAGGAAACAATCGAAGTTTAGAGTTATAAAGCAATACCAATTGTCCTGGAACAAAGATCTTGGATTGAAGCTTTGCATCATCGATTCTTTTAGTCCTTTCCTTGTACAACTTGGCACTCATGTAAGCATTGAATCTGAATTCATCCAGTTCATTCAACTCCAACATTCTTTTTGATTGAGCCTCAGACAGATTCATGTTCAAGGTTTGAATTGCCCAATACGTCTTATGTTCAATTTCCACTGGAAAGTGACATTCTTTACCAAAAAACCAATCGAAAATGAGAAGCTCCAATTGGGGTTTTGTAAGCTGTTCTGTATGCCCATAATGCATCATTTAACTTCAAAGACCAATCTTTCCTACCGGGATTTGCCACTTTTTCAAGAACCTTCTTGATCTCCCGATTGGAAATTTCAGCTTGACCAGAAGTTTGTGAATGGTAAGCTGTTGAAACCTTGTGAGTAACACCATATCTAGCCAACAAAGATTCAAAGAGCTTGTTACAGAAATGAGTCCCTCCATCACTTATTATAGCCTTGGGTGCTCCAAACCTACTAAAGATATATTTCTTCAAGAAAGCAGTTACACTTTTGGCATCGTTATGAGCTAAAGCCACTGCTTCCACCCATTTAGAAACATATTCCACTGCCACCAGAATGTACTCCATACCTCTTGATTTAGGGAAAGGCCCCATGAAGTCAATCCCCAAGACATCAAAAATTTCTACTTCCAAGATGTTGTTCAAAGGCATCTCATTTCTGGAAGAGATGTTGCCAGTTCGTTGACATCGATCACATTTTCCAACCCAAATTCTGGCATCCATGAAGATATGTGGCCAATAAAACCCACATTGCAAAATTTTGAAGCCTGTCCTAGTTGATCCAGAATGACCACCACAGGGTCCTTCATGGTATGCCTTTAAGATGTCCTCCTTTTCTTCTTCCTTGACACACTTTCTTATTACTTGATCACTGCATATCTTATATAAAGAATTGTCTTCCCAGAAGAAATATTTAGTATCACTTCTCAGTCGTTTCTTCTGATCACTGGAATAATAAGATGGAATCTGGCCAGCAACAACAAAATTCGCAATCTCAGCGTACCAAGGCAGTGTCTGTTCACCCACTTTGAACACCTGCTCATCAAGGAAATGTTCCTTAACCGAAATGTCAGGTGAATCTTGCTCTTGAGATTCCAATCTTGACAAGTGATCTGCCACAACATTTTCTGAGCCTTTCCTATCTTTAATCTCCACATCGAATTCATGGAGCAACAAAACCCATCTAATCAAACCTGGTTTTGCCTCTTTCTTTGCAAGCAGATACTTCAATGCGGCATGGTCTGTATGAACAATGACCTTTGACCCCCAAAAGGTAAGCACGGAATTTATCAAATGCGAAGACCACTGCTAGCATTTCCTTTTCAGTGGTTGTATAATTCATTTGGGCCTCATTCATTAGCCTGCTAGCATAATAGATAGTGTGAAACACTTTGTCTCTTCTCTGGCCTAAGACAGCTCCTAAGGCATAATCACTGGCATCGCACATAATTTCAAAGGGTTCACCCCAATGGGGAGTGACTATCACGGGAGCTTCCACCAATTTCGTTTTCAAAGTTTCAAATGCCTCAACACATTCTGTTCTAAACTCAAACTTAACATCTTTTTCTTAGAGACTGCACAAGGGTCTGGCTATCTTTGAAAAATCCTTAATAAACCTTCTATAAAACCCAGCATGTCCAAGAAAGCTTCTGATACCCTTAACATTGGTGGGTGGAGGAAGTTTTGCAATGACATCTACCTTAGCTCGATCTACCTCTATCCCAGCATGAGAAATTTTATGGCCTAACACAATTCCTTCTTGAACCATGAATTGACATTTTTCTCAATTCAACACCAGGTTCGTTTCTTCACACCTCTTCAAAACCTTTGCCAAGTTCTCCAAACAAGCATCGAATGTCATACCAAAAACAGAAAAATCATCCATGAATATTTCAATTATTAATTCCACCATGTCATGGAATATTGCCATCATGCACCTCTGAAAGGTAGCTGGGGCGTTGCAAAGACCAAATGGCATTCTTTTATAAGCAAATGTGCCAAAAGGACAAGTGAAAGTTGTCTTATCCTGGTCCTTGGGATCAATTGCAATCTGATTGTACCCGGAATATCCATCCAGAAAATAATAGAAAAGGTAGCCAGCAATTCTATCCAACAATTGTTCCAAGAATGCAAGAGGGAAATGGTCTTTTCTAGTTGACTTATTTAGCTTCCTGTAATCCATGCAAACTCGCCAAGCATTCACCACTCTTGTTGCCAGAAGTTCATTAGCCTTATTCTTTATAACCGTCACCCTTCCCTTCTTAGGGACGCACTGGACTGGACTAACCCACTCGCTGTCTGAAATTGGAAAAATCATCCCAAAGTCAAGCAATTTGATAACCTCTTTCTTCACAACTTCCATCATCTGAGGATTTAATCTTCTCTGTCTATCCCGTACTGGCACAGCATTTTCCTCAAGCAAAATCTTGTGCATACATAAACCTAGACTTGTGCCTTTTATATCAGCAATTGTCCATCCAATAGCCAACTTATGTTTCCTCAAAACTTCCAAAAGCTTCTCCTCTTGCCAACCTTCAAACCTTGAAGATATAACAACTGGCAATGTCTCATTTTCTCCCAAGAAAGCATATTTTGGATAAGGTGGAACTTGTTTCAATTCAAGCTTTGGTGCCACCACAATGGAAGGTAAAAGCTTTTCATTCCTGCACAAATTCTCACTAGTCCTCACCTCTGTGGGAGTAAACTTTTCGTTAGCCAAAACAGTAGGTTCATGATCATGTTCCCCTACAGTTTCATGCATTTTAACTTCCACAACATCATTTTGCAATTCACAAATTGACTCTTCCAAATAACAACATTCAATGAAATCTTCAATTTCAGCAATAATTCTCTTATCATCATCATCTAAATCAAGTTCATCAAAATTATCCTCACAAACACTTAACTCATCAACAATAGAAAAATCATGCATGTTGTTCACATTATTCTGAGACGAACATGTTATAGCTTTGATAGCAAAACAAGACTCCATATTTAGAGGTTGCTTCATAGCATAGTTTACATCAAAGACCACTTCCTCATTGTTAATCCTAAACGTGACTGTCTTGTTTTTCACACCAATTAAAGCATCACCAGTGGCTAGAAAAGGTCTACCAAAAATGAGAGGAATCTCAGAGTCCTCTTCCATATCAAGTATAATGAAATCAACAGGCAAGGTAAATTTATCAATACTTACGAACACATCCTCCACCAGGCCTGTAGGAGTCACCAAGGATCTATCTGCCAACGTAGTGTCACTGCAACTGGTCGAATCCTTCTACTCAAGCCCACATTTATTGCAATGGATAATGGCATCAAGTTGATTCCAGCTCCAAGGTCACAGAGGGCTTTTGCAAAATATCTGGTTCCAATCTTGCAAGGTATGGTACAGCTACCTGGATCCTTAAGCTTTGGAGGTAATTTGTGAACCATCCATGCTTGACTGCATTCTGAAAGCATCATTAGAACTTCACATCTCAAGATTTGCTCCTTGTTTGAAATGAGATCCTTTAAATATTTAGCATATTTAGGCATAGCTGTAACCAAATCAAAAAAAGGAACATTGACATTCACTTGTTTGATCATATCCAAGAAACTATTGAATTGAGGCCCCTTCTTAGGTCGAGGTTTCTTCCTCTCTGGAAATGGAGCTTTTGGAGCATAATCTGGGAAGTTATAAGGATTGGAATTTTTGGTGATTTCATTTCCCACCCTTGCTGGTATTTCCTTCTTCTCAGACTTATTTCCTTATTGCTCACCATTCTTCTCAAGTTCCAAAACTTCCTCAGCTTCATCTTTTTGGTCCTCTTCCACATCATCACTCTTGTCTTCTACATGTTTGCTTCAAGGCAACAATTTTCTACTCCTCAAAGTAATAGCATTGCATGCTTCTGTCCCCTTGGGATTTGGTACTGTGTCACTAGGAAGAGCTCCTTTTGGCCTCTGGTGTACAGCATTAGCAAGCTGACCAAGTTGCATCTCGATATTCTTCAAAGTGGCTTCGTGATGCTTCACAGTGGACTCCAAACCTCCAAATCTCTGTTGGTTCTTATCCATCTTTTCCATTAGCTTTTGAAACATATCCTCCACATTTGGCTTCTTTTGTTCTGATGTGCTAGCCTGATTATCAAAACTAGGAGGTGGTTGATTCATTGCTCTCCTTGAGTCATTACCTTGATAGTAATTTCCTTCTTGGTTCTGCTGTTGATTCCAGTTGCCTTGGTTTCCACCATATTGTCTGTTACCTCCATTATAATTGCTCCCAGAATAGTTCCCACTATATTGGGGTTTGTTACTGTAATTGTTCACATACTGAATGGATTCAGTAGTGATTGCACATTCATCCGTGTGGTTTTCTCCCTTGCATAGTCCACATGAAAGTACTGGGGCTTTTGTTTGAGTCCCCTTTAAAGTTTGCAGCTGCTTGGCCAATGCTTCAAACTTAGCACTGAGTGAAGTCTCCTCATCTACATCAAGAACTCCTCTTTGTCTCCTGACATGTGGCTTTCTAGTCTCTGGAAAAAGGTATTCATCCTCAGCTATCTGGTTAAAAAGTTCACGCACTTCAGTCACAGATTTGTCTTTAAGTGCTCCATTAGCACAAGCTTTAACCATTAAAGATGATTCAGGAGTTAGGCCTTTGAAGAAAGTATTTAGCTCCCTAATTTCGCCCAACTCATGATTGGGGCATTGCCTAATCAAATCGTTGAATCTCTCCCAAGCTTCTCGAAATGACTCACTGTCTTGTTGTTGGAAGTTCATAATTTCCAACCTTCTCTTTTCAAGCTTAGCTGGAGGTAAGTACTTAGACAAGAACCTTTTCTGTAGATCATCAAATGACCTTCCAGCATTTGCTCCCCCAATACTCTTGAACCAATGTTTAGCCTTTCCACGCAAAGATAAAGGGAACAAAATTCTGTGAACCTCACCCCCGTCAACTCTTGGCAACTTAAAAGTGCTACATAACCCGAGAAACCAATCAAGGTGATCATTAGTATCCTCGTTGTCAAGACCTTGGAAGAATTGGCCCTGGGTAATCATCGAGACTATTTGTGGAGGAATTTGGTAACTTTCCACGTCGATTTCCTGATGACCAAATCGATTGTCAAAATTTACTGCATAATGGTCCCCGAACCTGGGTGCTTCTACTCCTTGTGCAGCCATAGCTCTTTGCTTTGCTTGAATCCTTAGAGTTCTTTCCAATTCAAGGTCCAATTCAAATTCAGGTTTTCCTCTAGATATTACAGACCTGGGCATACACAAACAGGGACAGCAAATGATATCAAGAGAACAAACGGATTAATCTGTAAACCAAACCAATACAAGATGGTAAAAGCAACAGACACACAGTAAAGAAACAAGATAACTAAATCAAAGCAATAAAACACACAACTAAGAACAGAACAACAACAAATTCCAAGAACCGTGCCTAGTTTCCCCGGCAACGGCGCCAAAAATTGATATGCGAGTGTCGTGGCTCGTCAATTTATCCTAATTTCACTGAATATAGTAGCAGTGAGCTAGGTTTCGTTCCGCAGGGAAATAGTCGATTCAAGAAGTTTGATATGCTCAATTACGTCACCAAAATATAACAAGATTAAAAGAACACTGATTACAAAAATTAACAAGAAGTAATCTGGTTTGACTCCAAACAATTACGAATTTAAATGAACACACAAGTAAGACTCAAGGAAGTAAGAACAAAGTTATCAAGGAAATAAAACTGATAATCTAGGCTACCTCCGGGTGAATGCAACTTCTCATACATGCAGTATTACTAACATACAAGCAAAGCAGATGAGGAGAATCACAATTGGAAACAGAAATAATAGCTAGCATGGTCACTACACTACAATATTAGTCTCCCGACACCATCCTATCCTCTGGTCGGGCCTAAGGATGGTGAAGTGTGAATAAGCTGTCTCAATTCCCCACTCAAATTACTCAGGCATGAACACCTAGAATCTCCCATGGTGAGGCCCGATCCTAGCTTGTAAATTCATCATTTGAGTATGAGAATCTCTTATCACCTTGTTCTTAGGATGATACAGACTCAAAGCTTCCTATGAAGAGGTCTAGCCTTAAGATCTATGCAAATTCAAACATGTTTAAGAACTCAAGCATTCTCAGGTTCTTATTCATGATTTTCATCCAAATCTTACGAAAGAAGACTCAATTCAGCATGACGACCGCAATCGAATCTCATTTCATCAAATTCAGATCAAAACCATGTACTCAACAAGTTTTACCAATTCATAGCTGAGAATTTCCATTTCTTATAATAGATTGTTAGTTCTACTGCACAATTACAATTTCAACCTAGCATTCACCTTCAGTATCCTAGATTATCATACAATTAGCCACGAATCTCCATTTCAGCTTCACAATCAACAAATTGAAAGATTAAACAGTTCATAATCGTTAATTGGAAGAGTTTACCAATTAAGAGTCTTAAAAGCTTCCAAATGCCGAGAGGATTGTTACTTTTCTTCTCAATATCAAGGAGATGCATATTGATGGAAGCAAATCTTTGATCGGAATCCAAAATGAAGTAACAATCTTAGTGAGAGAAAGTAGAGAGAGAAAGTGGATCTCAAGAACACTTCCCGCTCTTCAAAATCAAAAGTCGGTTACCATACGGAAAATTTGAGTAGTGAAATTATATATCTTATATGTTAGCTACCTTCCCTATATATAAAGTTGGGAAAACGTAACAAATACGCAACGTAAAATGTATCAAATATTACAAAAGTGTCCTTAAGGGGAGGAACTAAAAATCAGCCTAAAATGTCAAAAATTCCAAGTTTGAAAAAGTATTCAGCACTCCAGCACCTTTGGTGTTAATTTCCAGCGCCTTCATCAACCTCAGCCATGAGCCGCACGCCTTCAGGCTTAAGTCTTCGTTGCCTCTGACCTCCGAGTGAAGAAATCAGAATTGAACAACGCCTTCAAGCCGCAACTGATCACGCCTTCAGCAACTCAGCGAGCCTTCAAGAATCCAGCGCTTTGAAATTCACGCCTTTCCGCCAAAGCAAACCGAGCCTTCAGCTGCCTCAAATTTCAGAGAATCAGAAGTTAAACACTTCGCCAATTTTTTAAGAAACACAAACACAAAGTACTTCAATGCAGCAACTTCTCACCAATATTTGATCACGATGCACTGTGAATTAAGGAAAATTTAAAACATAAAAGTTGTAACACTTTGTCTTAGCTGTCCATAGCCATCATAATCACCCAATTTGGAGCTAAAACGAGAAAGTTATGACCAAACTACTGAAGTGTGACAAAGCTTAAAACCCATGAAGCAACTCTCAACACTTTGCCATTTTTTCCACAACTCTCCAAGTCGTAGGCTAAATGTTCATGTTCCAGAATTGGCCTACGACATGTCGTAGGCCAAAATTTCATTTCCATGTCGTGGGCAAAAAACAACTCCTTCAAGAATGGCCTACGACATGTCGTAGGCCATTTTCTGTCTTCTTAAGTTTGGCCTACGACATGTCGTAGGCCAATTCTATTCTTGTTCTCGGCTGCCTAGCTCTTTCTATACCAAGTTGTGTGCCTTGGTTTGTGAAGTTCATTGTGCAACATGAGTGGTGTGCCAAGGTGCAAATATGTGGCATGAGTTTCATGGCAAAGTAATGGCAAGACTAATGCATAAGTGTTGTGAAGTGTTGTCAAGTTGGCAAGATTGATTGGCAAGGCTTGTCAAGTTCTTGGCAAGGTTATGGCACAATGGTTTTGGCACATTATTTTGGCAAAGCTCGGCAAGGTCTTGGCAAGGTCTTGGCACAATGGTTGGCCGAATTGGCAAAAAATGTTGGCAAAGTATACATTCCAACACAACACCCTCCTTTCATGCCAAATAAGTGTGTCTTAGCCTCTGATTCTTACTCGGTGTTGAACTTAAATGTTCTAGATGTTCCTCTTAGCTTTCCAATGGTGCAAGAAACAACACTATTGGATGCCTAAAACTCAAGTTATCTTCAACACACCAAACTGTGGCAGGCAAATAAAACCCTAAAAAGCCCTAAAACCCTAATGAATGGTATTCCGAAAAGAAACTCATATTTTATAGTCTTGCACACACAATTAGAAAATAGTTAAAACATAAGAAATGTAGTGCATTCAAAGAGCTTTTCAGAACACCAAAGAACTCTCCAATTGGATTAATATCAAGAGAGTGATGCCCAGATGAATTTCACCAACCAAATCTGCCAAAACCCTAAATTTAGCTTACCAATTTCAGTTTCATCCATTTCCTAATTGTTTTGACCTCTCAATCTTACCAATTAACATCAAGCACACAATTGCCTAAGTTCATCATCATTTTTTTTTGTCTCTTTTAACCATTTTAGTACAACCAATTCCCAACCACATAAATGCACCACAACAAACAAATCATTGCACTAACTTATGAAAAACAAGTCAAAAGCAAAGTGGATTAAGCCATTTAAGTTGGTATAAAACCAACTTATCATATAAGCATTAAATCTAAATTCGTCCAACTCAATCAACTCAAGCATCCTTTTTGATTGAGCTTCAAATAAATCCATATTCAACTTCTGAATTGCCCAATAAGTCTTATGTTCCAAATCGACTGGAAGATGACACTCTTTACCAAACACAAGCCGAAATGGGGAAGCACCTATTGGAGTCTTATAGGCTGTCCTGTATGCTCATAATGCATCATCCAGTTTCATGGAACAATCTTTCCTTCCTGGATTAACAATCTTTTCGAGCACTCTCTTAATTTCACGATTAGAAATCTCAGCTTGGCCAGAAGTTTGAGGATGATAAGCTGTCGAAACCTGATGAGTCACTCCATACTTGGCTAATAAAGCTTCAAAGATCTTGTTACAAAACTGAGTTCCGCCATCAGTTATGATTGCTCTGGGGGCTCCAAACCGATTAAAAATGTGTTTCTTCACGAAAGAAATCACACTTTTTGCATCATTATGAGCCAGAGCCACCGCTTCAACCCATTTGGACACATAATTAACTGCGACCAAAATATATTCCATGACCCTGGATTTCGGAAATGGACCCATGAAATTAATTACTCATACATCAAATATCTCCACTTCAAGGATGTTATTCAAAGGTATTTCATTTCTGGAGGAAATGTTCCCTGTCTTTTGACATCGATCACAATTACTAACCCAAATTCTTGCATCCAAGAAAATATGTGGCCAGTAGAAACCACATTGTAAAACATTGAATCCTATTCTTGTTGAGCCAAAATGTCCACCACATGGTCCTTCATGACATGCCCTCAAAATATCTTCCTTCTCTTCCTCTTTGATGCATTTGCGTATGATTTGATCACTACAGATTTTATACAATGCATTGTCCTCCCAAAAATAGTACTTTGCATCACTTCTCAGTTTCTTCTTTTGGTCACTAGAGAAATAAGAAGGAACTTGGCCAGCCACAACATAATTGGCTATCTCTGCATACCAAGGCAATGGCCTCTCATATTCTCTAAACACTTGCTCGTCTGGAAAATGTTCCTTCACCAAAACGGTTGAATCCTCTTGAGCCTCTGACTCCAATCTTGAAAGATGGTCAGCCACCACATTTTCTGTGCCTTTACGATCTTTGATTTCAACATCGAACTCTTGAAGCAATAGCACCCAACGAATCAACCTTGGCTTGGCTTCTTTCTTTACTAACAAATATTTTAAAGCAGCATGATCTGTATGCACAATGACTTTCGACCCAACAAGTATGCTCTGAATTTATCAAATGCGAAAACAACCGCCAACATCTCTTTCTCTGTTGTTGTATAATTCAACTGAGCCTCATTGAGCAAATTAGTGGCATAATAAATGGTGTGAAAAATTTTATCCCTTCTCTGGCCAAGAACAGCTCCTAATGCATAGTAACTTGCATCGCACATAATCTCAAAGGGCTCACCCTATTGCGGAGTAACTATCACAAGAGCTTCCACCAATTTAGCTTTCAACATCTCAAATGCTTCAACACATTCCTCTCCAAACTCAAACTTAACATCTTTTTCCAAAAGGCTACATAATGGTCTGGCTATCATTGAGAAGTCTTTGATGAAACCTCTATAAAAGCCAGCATGCCCAAGAAAACTTCTTATGCCTTTAACATTAGTTGGTGGAGGTAGCTTGGAAATAACATCAATCTTGGCTCTATCTACTTCAATGCCTTTATGAGAAATCTTATGCCCCAACAAAATTCCTTCTTGGACCATGAATTGGCATTTTTCCCAGTTTAAAAAAAGATTTGTCTCCTAACATCTCCTTAACACTTTAGCTAAGTTCTCCAAGCAACCATCAAATGTCATCCCAAAAACTGAGAAATCATCCATGTCATGAAAGATTGCCATCATACATCTCTAGAAAGTTGCGGGAGCGTTGCACAGACCAAATGGCATCCTTTTGTAAGCAAATTTGCCAAAGGGACAAGTCAAAGTTGTCTTATCTTGGTCCTTAGGATCAATTGCAATATGATTATAGCTAGAATAGCCATCCAGGAAGCAGTAAAATAAGTAACCAGCAATCTGATCCAACAATTGTTCCAGGAATGGAAGAGGGAAATGATCCTTTCTTGTTACCTTGTTAAGTTTTCTGTAGTCCATACAAACTCTCCAGTCACTAACCACTCTTGTTGCAAGAAGTTCATTTGCATCATTTTTCACCACTGTAACTCCTCCTTTTTTCGGAACACATTGAACAGGACTCACCCTTTCACTGTCTGAGATGGGAAAAATCATTCCAAAATCAAGCAATTTGATAACATCTTTCTTGACAACTTCCATCATTTGAGGATTAAATCTCCTTTGTCTATCTCTCACTGGCACAGAATTATCCTCCAAAAGAATCTTATGCATGCACAATCTAGGACTTATGCCCTTTATATCCGCAATGTTCCATCCTAGAGCCAATTTATGTTGTCTTAATACTACCAGCAATTTCTCCTCTTCCCAATCTTCAAGTTTAGAAGAGATCACAATGGGTAGTGTTTCACATTCTCCCTGAAAAGCATACTTGAGATATGGAGGTAGAGGTTTAAGCTCAAGTTTTGGAGGTACCACAATAGATGGCATCAACTTCTCATTCTTGCAAAAACCTTCTTCCTTCCTCACCTCAGTAGGAGAACAAACTTCATTAGTAAAAACAATAGCTTCATGTTCATTTTTGCAATTCCTATCACACACTTCCTGTGACATGTTCTCTCATACACTTTCATGCATTTTCACCTCAACAACATTGTTTTGCATCTCACAGATTGATTCATCCAAATAACAACATTCAACAAGATTTTCAATTTCTTTTATAATTTTGCTATCTTCCTCATCTAACTCAACATCATCTTTTCCATCATTACACAAATTCAAATCATCAAGACACATAAATTCATGCTTCCCATTTACATCATTCAAATTCACAGCACATGCAATAGACTGAATAGCAAAACAAGTCTCCATATTCAATGGATGTTTCATTGCATAATTCATGTCAAAGACCACTTGTTCATCATTGATTCTAAAAGTGACAGTTTTGTTTCTTACCCAATTAAAGCATCCCTAGTAGCAAGAAAAGAATGACAAAAAATAAGAGGTACCTCTGGGTCCTCCTCCATGTCTAGGATAATGAAATCCACAGGTAGAGTGAATTTGTCAATTCTTACCAAAACATCTTCCACTATTCCTGTAGGCTTCACTAAAGATCTGTCTGCCAACTGGAGAGTTACAGCTACAGGTCGAATTCTTCCACTCAAGCCCACACTCACAGCAATAGACAGAGGCATGAGATTTATTCCAGCTCCCAAATCACAGAGTGCTTTCTCAAAATATCTCAAGCCTATTGTGCAAGGAATAGTACAGCTGCCAGGGTCTTTCAACTTTGGTGGCAAATTTTGCCCAATCCAAGCTCCACTGCACTCAGAGACCATCATGGGTACTTCGCATTGCAAAATCTGTTCCTTGTTGAAGATGAGGTCCTTAAAGTATTTTGCATATTTGGGCACAGCTCCTATCAAGTCCAACAATGGTAAGCTCACATTTACTTGCCTCACCACATTCAAGAATCTGTCTAATTGTGGCCCTTTCTTTGGTGGTGGTCTCACACTTTCAGGAAATAGAGCTTTTGGAGCTTATTCTTGGTTACCTGGATAATTGTATGAACTAGGTGGTCCACGAACCCTCTTGGTTACCTCCTTATCTCTTTTGCTTTGCACTTCCTCCTTCTCTGGTGTCGTGTCCTCATGAGCACATTCTTTATCAGTTGATGTATCCTCTTGGCCAACCTGTTTCTCAGATTCCCCTACTTCTTTCTTGTCATCTTCATAAACACCGTCACTCTTGTTGGTCTTGTGCAATTCTTTTCCACTTCTCAAAGTTATAGCATTGCATGTTTCCTTTCCTTTCGGATTTGGGATGGTATCACTTGGTAATGCACCACGAGGCCTCTGATATACAGCATTTGAAAGTTGCCCAAGCTGCATTTAAATATTCCTGAATGCAGCTTGATGATGTTTTACTGTTGATTCCAAGCCTCTAAACCTCTGCTCGTTCTTATCCATTTTTTCCATCAACTTTGGAAACATGTCTTCAATCGATGGCTTCCTTTGCTCTGAAGTACCAGCTTGATGATCAAAACTCGGAGGTGCATTTGTTGATCTTCTTTGGTCATTTCCTTGATAGTATTGCCCTCCTTGATTTTGTTGATGTCCCCAATTAGCCTTTCCACCATTGTAAGATCGATTCCCACCGGAATAGTTCCCTCCAAAATAATTTCCACCATACTGAGGTTTATTGTTGTAATTGTTCACGTACTGAAGGAACTCAGTTGTGATGGCACACTCGTCAGAATGGTGTTCACCTTTACACAAACCACAAGAAAGAACTGGAGCCATGGTCTGAGCAACTTTCAAAGTTAGCACTTGCTTGGCAAGGGCCTACCATGAGGTTTGCGTGTCTCAGGAAAGAGATACTCATCCTTAGCAATCTGGTTAAACAACTCTCGAACATCAGGCACACTCTTATCCTTTAATGCACCATTGGCACAAGCTTTTACCATCATGGAAGACTCAAGTGTGAGACCTTTGAAAAATGAATTCAATTCTCTGATTTCACCAAGATCATGGTTGGGACATTGACGGATTAAATCATTAAAACGTTCTCGTGCTACTCTAAATGATTCACTATCTTGCTGTTGAAAATTCATAATCTCCATTCTCCTCTTCTCAAGCTTAGCTGGTGGAAAATATTTCGCCAAGAATTTCTTCTGAAGTTCCTCAAAAGAAATTTGTTGCATCTGCTCCCCCAATGGTCTTAAACCAATGTTTTGCTTTACCTCTCAAGTAGAGAGGAAAAAGGATTCTGTGCACTTCACTTCTCTCCACTCTTGGAAGTTTAAACGTACTACATAAACCTAAAAACCAATCAAGATGATCATCTTCATTGTCAAGGCCTTGAAAAAACTGCCCTTGAGTGATCATTGAGACAACTTGTGTCGGCATGTGATAACTTTCAACATCTATGTCTTGCTGTCCATATCCATTGTCAAAATTCAAAGCATAATGATCACCAAAATCTTTTGCAGTCTTTTCCAGTTTAGGATTAGCCATTTATCTTTGTCTGGCTCGAACTCTCAAAGTCTTTTGCAGTTCAAGTTCCAATTCAAACTCAGGATCTCCAGAGGATCGTAACCTGGGCATACAATAACACCAAGAATGAAGTATAACCGAAATATTTTAGAACACAAAAGCAAAAACTTGAAACGTAAACAACAGACACCAAAAATAGAAACCACGAGTGACAACAATAACAAGGAAACAGAACAAAATATAAAAAACAAGAACAGAGTAAACATACAGAACAGAACAACACAAAATTAAATGATGAAACTCACGAATCACTTAATCAAACTCTAGAAACCGTGCCTTCCCCGACAACGGTGCCAAAAATTGAAAGGTTAGTGGCGTACTCTTCAATTTTACCCCTAAACTAACGTAGTAGTGATGTGTGGGGATCGTATCCATAGGGAAGGAGTTTGGTTTCAAGAATTCAGATAACTGTTTTAATATAAAAAATAAATGCTAACTAAACAAACAGATAACGAGAAATGATGTAACCAACAAGAACAGTAAGCACAAATACACACTTTAACAAAGAACAATTAAGAAAAATTCACAGAAATGTGGTATCAAGTCTTTGTAATATGTCCTAGGGTTTACACCGGATGAATATGCAATTAGACTACATAAATGTAAGACATTTGACATACACTGGAAAACAAAGAGGAGAACCAACTGCCTGAGAACCTAGACTATGATCAGCATGGCAACCACATCATATTCTACGCTTCCTGACTTCACTCTTTCCCATGGCGAGGCCTAGAGTGAAGGTTGTAACCCGCAGAGTCTCAACTTCTTAGAATTTACTACTATAGCATGTAAAATCTATGGTTTTCCATTGGCGAGGCCTAACCTAGGTCCGTTTGTCTTCGTAAAGTCTAAGAAATCTCTTCTCACTCATTTCTTAGGGTTCGATGAACTTCCATCGGCATGACGACCGCATCTCGGTTCATGATCAAGCGATACGAGTGAAAAGACTCATTTGACATACTGAGTGTTCTCATTTCAAGCATTTCTACTTCTTTTGATGAATTCAACCCCAACCTAACATGACGACCACAATCGTAATTTAATCGGCAAAAGCTCAAATGAGTGAAACTTAACAAGTTTTAAGCAATATTTTCCAGTATGAGTTCATTCATAATGATTTATGTCAAATGCAAGGCAATACGTAGTCTAAATACACTTCATCCGGATCAAAACCCTAGAACATAGCAAATCTAGCCACAAAGTTCCATTTCCAGTTCACGATCGTAAAGAGATAACACTGAGCAAATCATATTCATTAATCGGGAAGAATTTACCAAATGATAAGCTTCAATTGCTTCCAATTCACAACAAAACCGTGAATTCCTCCATAATTGAGTAGAGAATTACAATATTCGGAACAAATTTTCGATCGGAATCGAAAACGGAGCTAAAATGCTAGAGAGAGAAAGTTTATCTCGAGAGAAAATTTTCCCGCTCTAAAAATCAAAAGTCTCGTAATATGAATTCCAGAAATCCCCCCTCAATCTACTAACTATCTCCTCTATATATAGAGGTTACAAAAGTCGTAAAAAGTACGCAAACGAAAAATGACTAAGTATTTACAAAAATGCCACTGCTTTTAAAAGAACGAATGTCGTCCAAAAACTTGTGTCATAAGCCAAATCATGCCTTTACTACTCAAGCTTGTCATGTCTTCAAGCTTCACAGCACGTCTTCAAGCTTTGCTTGATCACGCCACCGAGTACTTCATCAAGTCTCCGAGCCATCATCACCTTCGCTTTCTCCATTCCTTGCACCCTCGAGCCATTATCCACACGCCTTCACCACCTGCACACACCAAAGAGCAAGAAGCTTAAGTACTTTGCCATTTTCCATCGAAAAAACAACAATCCCTCAATAACATGGCGAGATCTATCTAAGAGGTCTCGCCACTTTAGCCGATTTTCATGGCGAGACCTCTCTAAGAAGTCTCGCCACACAAATCCTCAAAACGGCGAGACCTCTTAGAGAGGTCTCTCCACTTTGGTGCATGTGTGCGAGTGTTGTGAGGTTATTTGGTGTGCAAATGAATGATGAGTTGTGAAGTTTAGGTGAGTGAAGTGTAATTGGTGTTGTGAATGTTTGCAAGAATGAATGAAGAAATGAAATGAAGAGTGAAGTGTGTGTAAAAGTGTTGTGAACTAAGTGTGGCTAAAAGTGTTTTGTACAAACCGAATGTAAAATGGAAAGCATGATGTTCAAGAACTTAATCAAACCTTGAATGGAGAATGAGTGCATGATTTTGCAAATAGTGAAGCAAAACATAACAATTCATGAATTCATAATAAGAACACAAAAGAACATCAATCTTGAGCAACTTTTTTACAAAGCATAAATGACAACATGGTAGAATGAGAGTAATCATGCAAGAATACCATGAACCAACATGGAAGTAACTAAAATGATGAATGTTCAAATGTATATATATAATGCATGAGAATGGTGAAATGCATGTGAGTGGCGAGGTGACTTCGCCGCACACACTTGTGCGGCGAAGTGTGCATAGCTCATGCGACGAGCTCATCTCGTCACATGATGTGTGCACGTGTGCATGCGAGAATCGTGGTGGCGAGGTGAGTGTTTGATTGCAACGTGTGTGTGACCTCGCCGCATGGTGTGTGCCCGAGTGTGTTGCGAGAGTGTGGCGGCGAGGTGACTTCGCCGCCCAATGTGAGTGCGTGTGTGTGGGCGGCAAGGTCACCTCGCCGCCTACTGTGAGCGTGTGTGTGTGCATCAAGTGCATGCTTATGTGCATCAATGTGTGTGTGTAGTGAGTGAGTGTATGTGAGTGAAGGCGCCATACAAACATGAAGTGTGAGGTGAGTGCACTTGTGAGAGCAACTATATGGCTAAGTGTCCATTTTCAACATAATGTTCTACTTCCATGCCACATACATGTGCCTTAGACCCGGAATTAGACTTGGTGGAAAACATAGACGTTCGAGATCTTCCTCTAAGCTTTCCACGGGTTCAAGAATCAGCATGATTAGGTACCTGTAGCTCAAGATATAACCATTTTACCAAACTGTGGCAGAAAGATACAACCCTAAAACAAAACCCTAATCCAGGCTTAACAAAGGAGTCTCATTTTCTCATGATTGCATACAGAATTTGATAAAAATTAAAACATGAAAATTGAAGTAAACACAAAGAGCTTTCCATAGCCAACAAGAGCTCCTTATTTGGATTAGAATTGAAATAGTTATACTCAAAACAAGTAGCATCACCAAGCTGCCAAAACCCTAATTCAACCGAGCAAATCACCTTTTAGTTTCTTATTTTTAACCTAGACACACATCACTTCATTCACCATCATTTTTACCCTTTTTTCACCATTTAAACATCACCAAGTAGTAAACCACATATATGCACAAAGTAGCATAAAACACCACATATTTGGATAAAACACAAGATTTGCTAAGAGATTTACACAAATTAGTTTGTATAAAACCAACTCATCATAAATAAATGTTGTTCCCAATATAACATTATTGTTGAGGTCTTTGGCTAGAAGAAATGTTTCTGGTACAGATATAGTAGAGAATTGTACCTTGACATCAGATAGATTAAACCGAATATTCAGTTTGGACCCATTTGCTCCTCCGAGTCCTTCTTTTGTTTTTCAAAGAATTTGGTTGGGGTAAGTCCTTTATTGATACAACTGAGATCAGCACCAATATCGAATAAGGATTCAATTTCTACTACAAAGCCGCTATTGACTTCAAGCCAGATTTTCACCAAATATTTCTTGTAAGAGATTCTGGATAATTGATTGAGAAATTCTGAATCATTCATGTATGTTTGTGATTTTGAAGTTTCCGGAGGATCATATGGCAACTGTTTGGGAGAGTTTGAACTTGCCATGTTTTGAAGGACTAAGCTGTCTAGCTCTTGCCTTTCTTTAATAGCCCTAATATCTTCTTTCGTAATGCTATTTTTGTTCGTAAATATTGGATAGTAACAGGTTTAGTAGGTTTTGTTTGAAATCTGTTGAGGATATCTGTTAGATTATAAGTGTTTAATAGTCTATAATCTTTTGCTAAAGGATTTGAATAGGTAGAAGGTTTATTAAAGGTTTTTTTGAGCTGGCTAAGGTAAAATTGTTTGGTTTCTTGGTCAGGGTGGTTTTCACTAATATCAAGAAGCAGGTTTTGTTCTTTGGTAAGAACATTGATTTCATATTTACTTTCTTATTGTTTACCTATCTGATCTTCTTCCGATGTGGATCTAGAAGTTGAAGATGACATATTTTCATCAGCTTCGATGCCATTAATATACTCATCGTCTCCCACTAGTGAATCTGTATCACTATCTTCAATTAAAAGATTTGTCAGTTGGTTTAGAGTTTGTTCATCGAGATCAAGTATCCTGATTCTGTTGTTGAGTTTGAAATATCGGGCAATATGTCCTAGCTTATAACATTTATAACACAGATTATTTGGTTTTGGAATAAATGGTTTTTTTTAGTTTCATTTGGGAAGTAGATGGGAGGACATGAACTGGAAGTTGCTTTTTGAAACTTTGGTTTTCTGAGTGGTTTTTGTATTCTCTGGATTTGGTTGGTTGTCTTCTTTTGGCTTGGGAATGACAGCTGGGAAGACCAAATTGTTCGTAAAAATGAGACTAGGTCTTTTCTCCTTTGGGTTCTGTCCTTTGACAATTGCCTGAGCATCTTGTCCTATCTCCATACCTTTAGGGCAACTTGTTGAATTTGACTTGTAAGTTGGCCATGTGTGATAGCCTCTCATGGAACTTCGCCATCATATTGATTTCATAGTTCTTCTCTTACTAAGTCTCTGAGAGACTTTGAAAGTCCATCCAAGATTTTCTCCTTCCAAAAAGTTAGATTACCATCTGTCAAGGAATAGATTATGGTAAGAAATTTGTCCTTATACCACCGAAAGTCTGATAGGTTTCTGCATTTGAGATTGTTTAGTAATTCAGATAATCTATCCCTGAATATCCCTGAATCTCCAATGAATGTTTTAACTATAGTAAAGATCAAAGTTGCTACAGCATCTGGAATTGTTTCTTCGTCCTGCAAAATTGTGTCTCCAGTACTATCAAGTTTAATAGAATTTAGAATTATATCTTCGTCATCTATAGAAAGATGGTCATCCCACCATCATTGAAGCTGACCAGTAAATCCTGTGATAAGGATATGAGCAGCTAGCTGATCTATGCATTCATGTGATGTTCGATAAGCCGTTGCCACTATAGTCATCTGTTATTATGATCAGGTTGTATTCTAATACGCCATTGATACTCCATTCATAAATATTGTTTGCATTATAAGAATTTTGCAATATGTTTGGTTTTTCCTCCAAAAGGACATCTGAAGTTTTCCTAGATGAAAATTTGATTGACCGTTATGATGTTTGGTTATAATACTTGACAAAATTTATGATTTTTTCAAGAATCAAACCAAACATATTTAGTAAACATTTCTCTGCATTTGAGATTGCTTAGTAATTCAGATGAACTATCCCTGAATATCCTTGGATCTCCAATGAATATTTTAACTATAGTAAAGATCAAAGTTCTATGATGTTTATTGCTCAAAATTTAGTAATCAATATGGAGATATGATGTTTTTTGGGATCCTAGCCCGTCTGGAATCAGAGCCAGAGGGGGAAGTGGGGTGATAGTATGATTTTTTGTCTGTAATAATACTATTAGTATAGTTCTATAAGGTCAAATTTGAACTATATGTATATTTTTCAGTAAGTGCCAATATCTGGATCAGGCAGTGAGGATTGTGTAAGACCTGATTATTAAGATATTGAGGTTCTTAGAGAAATCCCAAACGAAAAATTTACATAATTAAGTAAAAGATCTGATCTGATAAATCTATAACTAACTTTATTATAACCTATAAAAGATCTTAATTATTCTCCATGGATCCCGAAGGTTTCTGATCCGTAGGGAAAGGGAACAATACAACAGATTGAGTTAAATCGATATTTTTACAGTTTTAATGCTTATTTTCTTATAAAATCATCATTTATTTATTTTCTTATTATGGCTGCATTTTTTAGATCATCTTAATCCAGATCTTCTTCATCTAGTTCATCCTCTACAAACAGTGGTTTAAAAGAAGAAGTAAACTTGCATGACATAAATCAATCTATTAACAATTGGAAAATTCCAAAACATTCTAATAAAGTAATATATCATGATCATAAGTGGAACTTCACTTCAGACTATACCATTAAAATGGTTGAACAAATGATTGCTCTAAACTCGGATCAACAGGATATAAAATTTCTTTCAAAAAATACAATTGAAAAACATAGACAAAAATACTATTATCTTCATTTTGGACTTGTACAAGTTGCAGCTAAACCATTAATTAGATAAGGATTAGATACTTATTTGCTTCATTGTATTAGGGATTGTCGATTTTAAACTTTCGTGATTCTTTACTCGGTATGGTAGAAACTAGTCTTTGCAGAGGATCCAATATGAATCCATGAGTTCAGCTTTCAGTTCCGGAGCTCTCAAAACCATGAAAAAGGGGGAAACAATCTTATTTCAAATAGATCTAGCCAGATCCAGAATCTCTATTCCAAGATCTATCAACTAGAATCAAGTTACTTTTTCCAGATGATTGGTAACTATCAAACATTATCCCAATAGCACTAACCCAAAATACAACAATTTGTAGTATCAAACAAATCTCACCCGGAATCATTTAGATCAAGTTTGATAGAACTCAAAGTTTCAGGCTTTCTCCAACAATATCAAAAAATATTGATATTCCATGAACATAAAGAAGTAATTCAGTATCTTCTATTTCAACACATCTCTCTGATCTAGACATGTCTTCAACAATCCCCGCAAGCACGATATCATACTCAGATAGAAGCAGCTTCCGAGCAATCATCTGAAGAACAACCAGATCTACCAAGATCCCCAACCCATTCAACAATGATAGATACCCAGATTCCAGATCTGAGAGAATTAAGAGCCCTTGATGCTGATTATCACATAGACAAACAAAGTCTGAGACAAGAATTTTATTCAGAAAACAATTTTCTCAAAAGACAATGGTTTTTCAACAATTTTCAAGTACAAGCCAAGAAAGCTATTCAACAATTATTTTATGAATTCTTGGATAGAACAAAGCAACACATTCAATTTTTTGATTGGTTTGAAGTCTATCCTCATCCTTCCGACAGATATAAAACGGCATTCACTATTCCTTTTGGACATTATGAGTGGAATGTTATGCGCTTTGGACTGAAAAATGCACCATCGGAGTTCCAAAAGATCGTGAATGATATCTTCAATCCATTCTCAGCATTCATAATCGTCTACATTGATAATGTCCTTGTATTCTCGACCTATCTCACCAACACTTGAAACATCTGAACACTTTTCTCCAATTTACCAAACAAAATGGATTCGTCATTTTTCAGAAAAAAATTAGTCTTTTTCAAACAAAAATTAGATCCCTTAAACATCATATCCACCAAGGAACAGTCATACCAATAGAGAGATTAATCCAATTTGCAGATAAATTTCCTGACCAAATTCTAGACAAACAACAACTCCAGAGATTTTTGGGATGCATAAACTATCTTTTTGATTTTATTCCTGATCTCAACAACATTATTAAACCACCTCATGACTGACATACTCATGTTGTCCAATCAATCAAATCCAAAGTAAAACCTATCCCTTGTCTTTCTTTATCCAATCCAACAGCTTTCAAAATAGTCAAAACTGATGCATCAAATATTGGCTATGGCGGGATACTTAAACAAAAGTTAAATGAAAAAGAATAGATTATTGCTTTTTCTTCCAAACATTGGAATGATTGCCACAAAATTACTCAACTATTAAAAAAGATGTTTTAGCAATAGTTTAATGCATTTCAAAATTTCAGGCTGACTTACTTAATCAAAATTTTTTTATTAAAAGTAGACTGTAAATCTGCAAAAGACGTTTTACAAAAATATGTGCAAAAATATAGCTTCCAAACAAATTTTTGCCATATGGCAAGCTATTTTGTCTGTTTTTAATTTCGATATTGTCGATATCAAATGATCTTCAAATTATATTCCTGATTATCTAACCAGAGCAATTTTGCAGGGAAGATAAGATGCCAAAGAAGAAGAAAAGTCACCAAGATGGTGAAACATCCTTTTTATCAAACCAACACTCTCCCTCACCAAAACAAACAGAATCCCCATCATCCAAAAAAATGGAAAATTGCCTCTAACAGAAGAATTTCCACCAACCCCAAACAAATTCCATCCTCTTTCTTTGACTTTATCAACATGGGCCGATCTAGCTGTACAAGAAGCACAAATCCATCATAAACTTTTAACTTTGAACAATGGGCTCTAGCCATAGGCTTTAAACATTCCCAGCCCCAAACTCCCAAAGAACTATCCAAACTAGTAATCTAATCGATGTCAATATCTCAACTAGAACAGCAAAAACTAGTCCAACCGTCCCAATTTTTGTAACACCAAACTCGGAAGAATACTCCAAAATCCCAAACCCATTATCTCAAAAATGACGGATATATTAAAATTGCCCAAACATAACCTGATTTCCTAGCTGATAATTTGGTCAAAACAGCAAATACCATTCTGCCAACAAACTGTAATTTTTTACCATATACTCTCGGCATATTACAGACAAATCTTCTCCGATTTCCAGTCAGTAATATTAAAAGACTATTTTCGACAAATTACTGATGGCGGCGGTAGATTGGTAGATAAATACATTACCCTCTCTTGTGCCCAAATACTTAAAGTGATAAAACCATCAGTGTGGAGAGGCACCTCAATCAGCATAAACAGTTTACTTCACCTCCATCTCCTCTATCTTCCTTGGGTTATACCTACTGGGACTATAAGGCGACATGGTTTCATGCTTTCTCATTCCAAAATTAGCTTTTCCAACACTCTTGGCTATTTTATTTCTTCAAGAAAAACAAGTATGATTTTCCATCTTGGTTTAATAGTTGGCGGTAGATTGATGGGCCTAATCAAGGAAGTATGCCAGCATGAAGTAAACTCCGGGTTTCAAATATTTAAACAAACTTTCAATCCTCCAAATACCTATATCCCCATAACTTTGTCTTACTTTTCAAGATTTTTAGTTGTATGCATATATCAGTGGAAATTTGAATTCCTAAACCAGCAGACTCTCCTACCATTACTAATCAGACGAGGATATTCTAAGTGGTAGTCGACGTTTGACACAAACCTCATCCAACCACAACGCATTCAAGGTTGGTTCAACGAAAATCTAGTAGCAATTAAACCTGCCGACCATCAGACATCCATGTTTCTCCAACAGAAATCCATGACGGCAGCTAAGCTAGAAAGTATTTCAGATAAGAATGAGTATGATAAATAGCTAAAAAACATCATATCTCAACTTGATGAAACTCAGCCACATAGGAAAATAATCAAACAAGAAGACTGTTCAGAGTTTAATGCTTTGTAATTAATCACCAACCTAGGTACTCTTCGTTCAATTTTTGATTGTTTTTTTTTACCACAAGTGAATACCAACAGTGTTTACTCAAGACAACTTGTCTCAATATAGTAGATGTTTACACATTGTATGTTCATGTACCATATTTCTAGATTATCTCAAGACCTTGCATTCATTAGTGCCCACAGAAGCCAAACTCGTGCCATCGAGTCCGTTAGCCTCTCAGTTCAAAAGCTATATGGACAAAACTAGTCTCTCATACTCCAATGACCGCCTTTCTAAAAGATAAAGAAAGAGAAAAGCTGCCTTTTGCTTCTGTCCTAAAAATACCTAGGAACGGTGACCTCCACTTTTCCTATGCAAAACAGTATCCAGCTCCTCTCGTCATTTGCCCCAACAATTTTCCACCTTTACTAAAGATGGGGCATAAAACAATTGCAACTAGAGCTATAAAGCATAGATTTTACAACATCCCAAAACTGTCAAGTTCTATCTTCAACTGTTAGATCCATGTTATACCACTATCCAGTTCTAACCCAAGGCAAAACTTCATTGATAACCCTGAGACATTTCGTTACGCCCCTTTCCAAAAGTTGTCTCTATCAATCAAACCATGCCCTAGTTCTTCCCTAGACTCTCATATGTCGTGTAGTGCAGTACTCCCAATTACTCTAGCCCAATAAATCCATTTTCTCAAGATATTAGAGAATCAACAAGACTGCAACTAACGCATATGAGTTGTGGTTCTAACAGGCCAACAAGCCTATAGACACAGCTGAACAGAAAGAGTGAGGCTGTCATGGTTACGTATGGCTTGAGCACTATAGATCAATAGCCTTCAAACAACAGAATCAAAGGTCCACAAGTCCAGTGTATTAGCGTTAGGAGCAGATAATAGGTAAACACGAAAGATTACACGAGTTCTCCTATTCTCCTCAAATTCAGCAGCTAAGTGCTTGGGTGAATTGCCAAAATCGGTTCAAAAGGACAATCCAAATTCAGCCAAGCAAACTCTAACAGAACCAATGCAAGTGCCAAAAGAAGCACCACTTGCTAGTACAAAATGAAAATACCAAAAATTCAGTGATTAAAAATCAAAGCTAATGGGTTCCATTCCATTTACATTCTTTTCATAAATCCCATCAGTCCTCATTTACCAAACAATTTCTCCAACAAAATTTAAGCATTTCAAAAGGCCCCGTTGGTATAATAGAGTCTCCCAAAAGTTCCAACAATAAGGCCATGGTAAGTTCCAGTCTATGTTTGCATCACATTTCACGTACCATTCAAGTCTATTCGTTCAAAAATTGTTTAACAATCAAAGCATATGGGTTCCAAATCCCTTCAGGCCTAACCAGATTTTCTCAACAAATTCAAGATTTCACAAGCCAAGCTGACATAACACCAGCAGTCAGGGGCCACCTTACCAAATTGCAGGCATTAAAGCTCCAGTTTGCTGCTGTGCTGAGCTTCGTCGATGAAAAGATTTTCTGTGTAGATCTAGGTCGGATTTATCAATTTTCGACGGCCATCAGCTTGAGTTTCTCGTCTCTCGAAACACGTGATTCTGGCATTGATCCTTTGCCACTACTTCAGTTGAGTCATTTTCTCTCGGTTGGAGCAGAGGGTTGCTTCCCATTGAAGATCGTCACCTTGCAGCTCCTGTTTGATACCGCGATGAAGCTCCCCATCTGAATTTGGAAGCTGATCTCTAGAGCTTTGAGTGAAAGATTGTATCTTCTGATGTGGTCTGATAGATGGAGCTCTCGATTTGAGAAAAAATTATCTTTAGAGGCTGAAATTTTCAGCTTCACAACCGATTGGATAAGATATCCAATTCCAAACAAGAAGGACTTATTACAGAGATTATATGCGGAAAAGATCTTCTCCAAATTTGATTTGAAATTGGGATTCTAGCAGATACATATTCATCCTTCATACAGATATAAAATAGTATTCAGTGTTCCTTTTGGACATTATGAGTGGAATGTTATGCCCTTTGGACTGAAAAATGCACTATCGGAGTTCCAAAAGATCATGAATGATATCTTCAATCCATTCTTAGCATTCATAATCGTCTAAATTGATGATGTCCTTTTATTCTCAAACTCTCTTGACCAACACTTCAAACATCTGAACACTTTTCTCCAAGTCAACAAACAAAATGGACTCGTCATTTCTCAAAAAAAAAGAGTCTTTTTCAAACCAAAATAAGATTCCTTGGACATCATATCCACTAAGGAACAGTCATACTAATAGAGTGATCAATCCAATTTGCAGATAAATTTCCTGACCAAATTCTGGACAAACAACAACTCCAGAGATTTCTAGGATGTAAAAACTATCTTGTTGATTTTATTCCTGATCTCAGCAAAATTATTAAACCACTTCATGACCGACTTAAAACTTCCCCACCAGCTTGGACAAATACACATACTAATGCTGTCTAATCAATCAAATTGAAAGTAAAATCCATCCCTTGTCTTTCATTAGCCAATCCAACAGCTTTGAAAATAATCGAAACTGATGCTTCAGATATTGTTTATGGCGGGATACTTAAACAAAAGTTAAATGAAAAAGAACAAATTATTGCTTTATCTTCCAAACATTGGAATGATTTCAAACTGAACTACTCCACTATTAAAAAAAATAAATTTTAGCAATAGTTTTATGCATTTCAAAATTTTTGGCTGACTTACTGAAACAAAAAATTTTATTAAGAATAGACTGCAAATCTACAAAAGACGTTTTACAAAAAGATGCGTAAAATATAGCTTCCAAAATTTTTTTTGCCAGATGGCAAGTTATTTTGTCTGTTTTTGATTTCGATATTGTCTATATCAAAGGCTCTTCAAATTATATTTCTGATTATCTAACCAGAGAATATTTGCAGGGAAGATAGGATGCGAAAGAAAAAGAAAAGTCACCAAGATGGTGAAACATCTTCTTTATCAAACCAACACTCTCCCTCACCAAAACAAACTGAATCCCACCATCAAAAAAAAAATGGAAAATCGCCTGTAACAGAAGAATTTCCATCAACCCCAAACAAATTCCATCCTCTTTCTTTGACTTTATCAACATAGGCCGATCTAGCTGTACAAGAAGCACAAAATCCATTAGAAACTTTTAACTTTGAACAATGGGCTCTAGCCATAGACTTTAAACATTCCCAGCCCCAAACTCCCAAAGAACTATCCAAACCAGTAATCTAATCAATGTCAATATCTCAACCAGAATAGCAAAAACTAGTTCAACCGACCCAATTTTTTTAACACCAAACTTGGAAGAATACTCCAAAATCCCAAACCCATTATCTCAAAAATGACGGATATATTAAAATTGCCCAAACAGAACCTGATTTCCTAGATGATAATCAGGTCCAAACAGCAATCACCATTCTACCGAGAAACTGTAATTTTTAACTATATATTCTTGGCATATTACAGACAAATCCTCTCTGATTTCTAGTCAGTAATATTAAAAGACTATTTTTAAGAAATTACTGGTAGCAAGGGTAGATTGGTAGATAAATACATTACCCACTCTTGTGCCTAAATACTTAAAGTGATTAAACCATCAGGTTGGGGAAGCAACCTCAATTAACCTAAATAGTTTACTTCACCTCCATCTTCTCTATCTCTCCAAGGTTATACCTACTGTGACTATAAGGCGACATTTTTTCATGCTTTCTCATTCCAAAATCACCTTTTCTAACAATCATGGCTATTTTATTTCTTCAAGAAAACAAGTATGATTTCCCAGCTTCGTTTAATAGCTGGTGGTAGATGCATGGACCTAATCAAGGAATTATGCTTGCAAAAGTAAACTTCGGGTTTCAAATATTCAAACAAAAGTTCAATCCTCCAAATAACTATATCCCCATAACTTTGTCTTACTTCTCAATATTTTCAGTTGCATGGATATATCAGTGGAAATTTGAATTCCTAATCCAGTAGACTCTCCCACCATTACTAATCAGACAAGGATATTCTAAGTGGTGGTCGACATTTGACACAAGCTTCATCCAACCACAACACATTCAAGGTTGGTTCAACAAAAATCCTGCATTAATTAAACCTGCGGACCATCAGACATCCATGTTTCTCTAACAGAAATCCATGACGGCAGCTAGCAAGTATTTCAGACAAGAATAAGTATATTAAATAACTAAAAAACATCATATCTATACTTGATGAAACTCAGCCAGCTATGACAATAATCAAACAAGAAGACTGTTAAACCAACACTGAACAACAAGAAGAAGACTATGCGATATTTTACCAGATTCTATGAAGAAGACACTATAGAATTCCAGCAAAATACTATGCAAACACGTCAAGAAAAATACACTGTTACTGTAGCGGAGCACTGTAGTAGGTCACTATAGCAATCCAAAAAGTTTTGTTATAAAACCCTCCAAACTCAGCCATAAGGACACACAAGTTTTTCAGCATACTTTTATTCTGAAAACCTTTCTCTCTAATTAGTTTCTTATTTTCTAGCTTTTATTTTGGAGCATTTTTATCTTGGAGACAAGTCAAGCTTTAATTTGTAATCGTTTGTAATCGTTTAATCAAGTGAGTACTTCTTTTTAAACTTCTTTTAATATTGCTTTAAAATTGATCCATGGTTGGCTGACCCACCGTTAGATATGCTTTATCTAGATTTATTTATTTTAGATATGCTTTGACTAAACTGTATGGCTGGTTTAACCTCCTAAACAAGGGCACATTCCTTCTATTTGGTTCAAATAGAAGTACAAATAATACACGAGAAAATTTCTTGAATTGCTACAGTGACCTACTATAGTACAGAGAAATGAGAACCATAAAGAACTATAGTTCTTTAATATATATATATATATACATTAAAGGAATACTTGTTGCCATTGCATAATAATTCTATAGAAAGAGTGAACGACTAGTAAAATCAATGAAATCAAACGATTAATTAAAACTTGTAACATTATGATTTCTATAAAAATATAAGCAAAAAAAGAATGTGTTAAACTTTTTAGTCAACCAAATAGTGATGGAGACAAAAAAAAGCAACAAGAACCACCATGATAGAATGAAATGGATAATATATGATAGTTTTATATGGTGAAAAAATGGAAAATTCACAACTTAAAGGAAAAAAACATAAGTTCTAAATTAAAAACGTATTCACAAATAATATATATATATATATATGATGAAAAGATGGAAAATTCACGACTAAAAGAAAGAAGACATAAGTTTTGAATTAGAAACATATTCACAAATAATATAAAAGTTGTTAATATATATTATACATATATATATATATATATATATAAGAGTTGTTGAATGAAATGTAAGAAAGAATTATCATTCTTAATCATCCCTATTAACCTACTTCTTATAATTTTTATTTTTTAATTTTAATCAAAATGTTACATTTAAAACTAATTTACATGAGTCTACTTTTCTTTCTTAAAATTGGGTGACAAATTACTAATTTATCTTTCAACTTTGAAAGAGTTAAGTATAATAGAAAAGAAATTCTAAATATGAATAAAAATTATAACATAGAAAAATATCTATTCAATTTTGAGAGATAAACAATACATTCAAAATTATGCACACACAAACAGATATACATATATATATATGTGTGTGTGTGTGTGTGTATATATATAAAATAAAAAATGCATTATCGCTCAAAAAAATAAACAACTATTAACAACATTAAGGATCAAAAGTTTTGCCTCAAAATTGAAATCTCTAAATACTCAACAACATTTGCAAATAATAGAAAAGTCATCTTTCCAAATTAATAAACAAAAAAAACCATGCACAAAATAAGCATGGCTACATTAAATAAAAAAAGTAAAAATATATACCAATTAAATCTGTGAAAAACCATTAAACACTATATCCACATATTAAAATGTAAGAGAAAATAGATAAAATAAATAAAATTAATAACCAATTACTCATGTATCCCAAATAGTAACATGTGTAGATATGTGAAATAAATGATAAAAAACATTTAGCCAGTGAAAAAAGAAAAAGATAGTCAACCTTGCAAAATATGTAAAACAACCCAAACATACATTTAGTGTACTAAAAGCCATATTTTTAAATAAAAAAATATCAAACCTAAAAGAGAATCCAAACACAATATCAATATTGTAAGCAAAACCACACTAAAAAGACAAGCAAAATAAAATATTACTTAACTACCATTTAAATTTGAGAAAAATTACCAAAAACTTTGTGTAAATTGAGAATTAACGAGCAAAATAAGCAAAAAGTAAAAAACAAATACTCATAAATAACAAAAACCAATAAACCCAAAAAATAACAGTTAGAGAAAATAAAAAATACATAATAAGAAACATAAATCTATATAAAAAAGGTAGGAAAAAATTAACTAAAAATAAAAAAATTGAAAATAAGAAATTACCAACATCTTAGCATAACTAGAAAATTAACCTACAAAACAAACATTGGACCAGAAAGGAAAAAAAAACTCATAAACAACAACAACGAACAAACAAAATTAAACCAAAAAATAGAAAATAGAGAAAATAAAATAAAAATATATAATAACAAATATAATAACAAAGAATAAAAATATGAAACACAACAACAAATAAACAGAGAGAAAATAGAAATACAAATAAAATGAAAAATAAAATCAAAAACGAAGAGACAGAAAAAACAAAGAAGACAAACAGAAAAAGATGAAAAAAAGAAGAAATATGAAGAGAGAAGAGAAACAAGAGAAGAAAAGAGAAAAGATAAGGAGAGAGAGAAAAAGATAGAGAAGATAAGATAAGATAGAGAAGTAGAAAAATGTTGAATCTAGTTTTACGTGTAAACTAAGTAAAATTTTCTTTTTTTTATGTGTGTTTGGCTTTTGTACAATTTAATCATATATGACTTTAGGTTTTTTGCTTAATTGTTGTATTGCATTGAAATTATAAGAGTAAATTATCGATGACATTGCACTTTTCTTCAGTTAGTTAGTCGGTTGTACATATTCATGTTTATAATGAAATAATGGCTTTTGACAAATAAAAAACATTATTACCACTAACTACACTCCCCCACCATCATAAACTTTGGTATTAACTTATATGATATGGTCATTTTGTCAAATTATAATTCCACAAGGTGAGGACAAAAAAAAAAGAAAAAAGGTAAGAGGTGTTGTGATAGGCGTGAAGATTAGACCATAATCCCCGGCGCACCAATTTGATAGCAGTTTTGGAGCTAGGGTCAAAAGCTAAGGCTTAACCGAATCATATAAATTTATAACCCTAATCCTCACGACATTTAAGGTGCATCAAGACACCGACGTTTGTGTAGCTAGAGGAAGTAGGGGTCGAACCCACAGGGAGGGGATGAATCTATGGAATTAATGTGAATGTGTGTGAAGTAGTGAAAATACAAACAAGAAATGGGAAATGACCTAAACTGCCAACTAAAGAAAAGAACAAAAACAAGGAAATAAATGCATCATGGAAAATGGAATCATGCAATGAAGTGTACCCTTGGAGTATTGGTTTTCCTAAACATTAGGGTTTTATGTGGTTTACAAGAGTGAGTTAACGAACTAAGAGTGTGACAGCATAAATCAAGTCCCACTTTTATGGCGGAACCTAGAACCTAATAACGTTGACACCTACGGAAAATTGACTTCATAGCTAATCCCCCCTTTATGGCGGAGGCAAGGATTTGCCAATTTAGGTTAACTAAGAGCCCTATGTTCTTCCAAGCTTATCACACTCTAATTCGGCTCCCTCATTATGGAGAAGACAAGAGCCAAACCTAGTCACTCTTTCGAATATCACTCCCTAACCTATTCCTTCCTTTATGGCGGAGGCAAGGTCTAAGTTAGTTCATGCCACCCGAATTCACCAACCCTAACATCGGAATCTCAATGTCCTAACCGAGTCCCCCTTTATGGCGGAGGCAAGAAAATGCTAGAACACCACCATTAATCTACTATCCACATACTAATCTACCCTAAGCATTACTAGTATGGAATGTTAGATTAACTTGTAGTTCCTAATTCTTTATTACCCACAACATAAATCCACATAAAAACACAACAATTCAACAATCAATAACCAATCTCCAAGGGCACTAGCAATTTAGCACATCAAAGCTACTAAGAACATCACAATAATGAATTAAAGCAATGGAATTAAACAAAGAAATACAAAGAGTAGTACTCCCCTTTGATGTTCCAAGCCAAAGCCAAAGCTCCAAGCTTCCTCAATCAAAACAAGTCCTTAGAGACAATGACTTTACATGAAATCCCTCTCCTCTTGATGCAATTTACACCAAGAATACAAACTAGTTGTGTGTTCTTATGGAGTTCCTAAGGAGGAAAGCTTACAAAACAACTAATATAAACTAAAAACTAATTACAAAAACTAACAAGAATTGGCTTCCTTCTTGGTCTCTTCTTCTTCTCCCTCTTCCTCTCTTCTTCTTTGGCTGTAGAATTCTTCATTATATGGGAGAGATTAGGGTTGCAAAATGTGTGTTGACCAAGTTCCCAAAATGCCCTTGAAGTCTTCTCAAAATGTAGGACAAAATGGTCCAAAATCAGCCCCTCGCGATCACCAGCGGCGCGCCAGAGATTTGGTGAGCATTCTGGAAATTTGATTTTTTGGAGCGCCGGTTCGAGTTCGAGCCATATTTCTATATGATCCAGACCGAATTTGGAATAACCCAAAACATGAACGTTGTAGCTCTTTAGCTTAACTTTCCAATGGTACCTGAATCATTCCATTCGGACGTAAATTTGGAGAGATATGATCGAAATACTAAACCCTGGCAGATTTCTTCAGCATTTGTTCTTCATCGCCTTTTTGACCTAAATCACATCTTTCTTGATCTTCTCAATCTTTTCTTCTCATTTTGGCCTCCATGATTAACAACCTCCGAAAATTCTTTTCATCATTCTTTTGCTCCGTTGCTCCTCTCACGCCATAATGTCCTACAAATACGTTAAAAACACGTAAAAACGACATAAAAACACGTTACAAGGGCGCACAAGAGGTAAGTAAAACGAATACAATAAGGTGAAAATCATCACCTTATCAAACCCTCCACACTTAAACCTTGCTCGTCCTCGAGCAACAAAACAAAATAAAGAAAAACACATATATGCTAGTCCTAGAGCAACAAGACAAAATCACATAAAAACATATATATATATATGTATAATAAAGAATGATGGATTGGCAATTTTACTTTACTCCACAATGTGTCTAATCATTTTAAGCACTTGATAACTGTTTGTGTACATGCCTCTTACCTTAATCGACTAAAACGACAAGTAATCACTCCATGTATCCACAAGAGTCATCAAAGTGCCTTTTTGTACATATTCAACACATTGAGTATATTGTGTGTGTGTGTGTGCAATGGGTACCACTCGGGTCTTGACTTATTCATGTTCACGCCATAGGTAAGAGATCCGACAACTAAGCTTTGTTCTACTCTTTTTCTTACAATCACCTCTTTGACCATTATGTAGATACTAAAAAGTTTATAAGATCATTGGGACTTTTATTCGAATTATGAACGCCAAGGGTTTTATGGCTTTTTATACCCGCATTCCACCTCATATGAGTTCTCCTCCAACCGTTTGGTTAGTAAAGGAGCGGTCTCGCATTGAAGGGGAACTTATTCGTATCAAAATGCATAAAACACATAATTTAAACGATGCCAAGGGTTTTGTGGCTGTTTTTTCCCATTCCATCTTATATGAATTCTCCTTCGACCTTTTCGGTTAGTGAAGGAGCGGTCTCACATTGGAGACGAATTTATTCATTGCAAACAACAGAATATTAAAAACAACACATAATGCCCAATTCATTTTTTGAAACTTGAAAGTATCTACACATGTCTCTTAGGGAAAGTTAGTCCAAGAGCTAAACTAACCATGTGCCAAGGTACTCCGACCTATCTTATTAACTAAACTTGTCAATCACCATGTGTTCCCCACTTGTGCGTATTAACAATAACTCAAAATGTCGAACTTTCCATCAAGGACCCGACTTTCCTTATGTAACATGTTATTTTCGTTATCGCAAGCCAAGTTTCTAAGATAACACAATTCACATTATTGGCTACACAACACTCATCTCATATAAGTTAGAATAGACACATTTTCTCATTTTGGTTGCCAACGCCAACACTCAAACACTAAACACAAAGACAAACAAACACTAAAATGAACAAAAGTTCACAAAGACACAAAATGGAAAAATTCACAAAAAATCACAACAACAATAACAACTATGGACATTATGATATCCCAAAATAGCAACGGATTTCATATCCAAGCGGCTTCAAGCCTCAACAACAAGGGACTTCCAAAATCTCAAAACACACAAGAATACTTAATGTGCAATCACGAGTTTGCAAGAATCAACCAAAAGAAAACTAAAACCTAAATAAGAAAAATGACTAAAAATTCAAGTTAAACATCCATAAATCACAAAATATTCATTGAAGCACGATTGAAATATCTTCACCAATATCTTCCCCCCTCCACACTTAAAATATGCATTATTTTCAAAACACAAGAGGGGGATAAGAAAACACCCCATGACGTATGCCTTATGGCCATCTCTTCATTTGAGCATGTACAATTCGAACTTGGCCATTGTGAATATGCCTCTTCTTTTGGTCTCCTCATGGATGGAAAATCTAAAAAAATCAAAGAAAGAACACAAGTAAACTAATTCCATGTATGAGTTCAAGAAGAAAAATTTTAAACAATTAAGCTCTATACATGACATTCAAACATAATCACTCGAAACGAAAATGTTCAAAATCACTTTAAGGCATGCATGAGAAGTTTTACAATGTGCTCATGTGAGTGCTTTTGTGCTAGGTGTGCATCACAATCATGTTTAAATCCTAATCTCATTCATTAAGCTTATGTGCACTTGAGTCCTAATGAATTCATGCTAGGTAAACCATGAATGTGCCATTAACCACATATATGAAAATTGCACACATCAAGCTTTTGAAACCTCACAACATATGTTAACTCATGCAATTTAACATTGAAAATCATGAAGTGATTTAGAGTGAAACGTGTTTTGTGTCCCTTTGACATGAGAGTGAAAAATAAGAAAGAAATAAGCAAGTGGTGTGAGGGGTATGCACCCCCGTCCACACTTAGCTCTTTTTATCATTTATGCACATTTTTCACTCTCTCATAGTCATTCTTTCACATTTATTGTTCTCTTTGAACTCCTACAAGAAAAACTACCCTAATTACACTAAACACATAAAACAAAACATAACAATTAACATTTAAAAAAAAAATGACAAGAAATTGTAGTTCTAGGTTTATTTAGTCCCTAGCAAGACTTTATTATTGTGGTTACTCACTCAAGATCGGAATAACCATCTCGGTACCAAAAGAATGCCCTTTCATAGGCACTCCTATGCCTTTTGTAGGGCGTTCTTTGGCACCCAATGAGGAGGCGCTTGAGCTCATGTTCGTTGGGAGCAACATCAACAAATTCTACTTTGTACCAATCTTGCTCCCCCATTGTAGGCTCCTCGTCTCCTTCTTCCACCAGGATGGTTGAGAAATCCAATGGATTCTCAATATCCTTCAAGATAGTCTCCACTTCGACCATGCTTGACCTACAAGACTCAAACAATAGCTTTGCATCCATAGTCTCAATACACTCATTAGAAAGTTCATGTATGGATGCATCAACAAAGCAATTCTCCACTATATTAGCTATTTCATGAAAAATATGCACATATTCTTTATCTAAGCTAACATAGGGATCATTTCTAAGCACTTCCTCATTTTCAACATATTGAACATCATTATCATCTAGTGAGGATGCCTTATTGCACATCGATCAAATGACATCAACCATATTGTTTAAATCATGAAAATCCATGTATGATGTCAAAATAAGACAAGATTGCACTATGTTAGCTATTTCTTGACAAATTAACAAATCATCTTCACAAAAGCCAATATATGAATCTATGTGCAATATTTCTTCATTTATAAGACACTTAACTTTGAACTCATTTGAAAAGGGTTCACTATTAATGCATGACTCAAACTTATCCACAATACAAGGAATTTCAACACTCTTAGGATCCTTTGTACTAGCACAACAATCCTCATTGATTTCAAAATGATTATCCATAAGAGTTGTGAAATTATCATTAAATGAATCACATTGTGGAAAATAAGAGAGAGTTTGAGGGGATTGGACAAGTTGTACCTCACTTTGGCCCATAAATGCATTAAATGTATACCCTTGGGGACTATAGTGAATAGCTTGAGTTAATTGTCTCAATTGCATCTCCAACTTATTCATTGAAGTTTCATGCTCTCTCAAAGTATCTTCTTGAGCCTCCAAAGTGTCCTCTTGCTTCTCAAGGGTTGTTTCCAATTGAGCACAAAATCTCTCGTTACCTTGAATTTCTTTGTCGGCCTTCTCTATTAGTTCATAGAGCATATCCTCCATGATTGTGTTCTTTCTTGCACGGGATGCAACTCATTGCTTTGTTCTTGGTTTGACCAATTCTTTTCGTAGCTTAGTCGGTATTCAAACTCCGTTGGAAGGTTTGACTCGTAGTATGTACCATTTTGTTCACCACTCCCCCAATATCTATCCTCTTCCCCACACCAATTTTTGTTAAAAGACTCTTGATGAACTTGAAAGCTTCCATATTGGTTGGACTCCACATTTAACATGCAATGGGGAGTGTGGTGATCACCTTGGCACAACCTAAACGATAATACATCAACATAGCTCATAGAAGCTTGTATATCATTTACCAAGTTGGTCACATTGGCCACTTGAGCCTCAAGCATAGAATATCTATCATTACGCTCATTATCATACAAGCATGAAGTGGTGAAACATCTTGAAGGTTCTCTTTGCACACATTCATTAGTGTCCCAAAAATCTTTGGAAAAAGGATTCCCAAATATGCTAGGTGTTGGTCTAATGTCATCCACCCCATTTGGTGGGTCAATATGATAAGAATCAAGAAAGTCTCCAAACAACCTAGGCATATTTGTACAAACTAAACTTCAAAATGAAAAATAACAAACAAACAATAAAAAACATAAAAAGAAGTTATTCACAACTACCAAACACACAAAACACAAATCCTAAAACCAATTGCCTCCCCGGCAATGGCGCCAATTTGATAGGCGTGAAGATTAGACCCTAATCCCCGGACACCAATTTGATAGCGGTTTTGGAGCTAGGGTAAAAAACTAAGGCTTAACCGAATCAAATAAATTTATAACCCTAATTCTCACGACATTTAAGGTGCATCAAGACACCGACGTTTGTGTAGCTCGAGGAAGTAGGGGTCGAACCCACAGGAAGGGGATGAATCTATGGAATTAATGTGAATGTGTGTGAAGTAGTGAAAATACAAACAAGAAAAGGGAAATGACCTAAATTGCCAACTAAAGAAAAGAACCAAAACAAGAAAATAAATGCATCATGGAAAAAGGAATCATGCAATGAAGTGTACCCTTGGAGTATTGGTTTTCCTAAACATTAGTGTTTTATGTGGTTTACAAGAGTGAGTTAACGAACTAAGAGTGTGACAACATAAATCAAGTCCCACTTTTATGGCGGAAGCTAGAACCTAATAACGTTGACACCTACGGAAAATTGACTTCATAGCTAATCCCCCCTTTATGGCGGAGGCAAGGATTTGCCATTTAGGTCAACTAAAAGCCCTATGTTCTTCCAAGCTTATCGCACTCTAATTCGGCTACTCCATTATGGCGAAGACAAGAGCCAAACCTAGTCACTCTTTCGAATATCACTCCCTAACATATTCCTTCCTTTATGGCGGAGTCAAGGTCCAAGTTAGTTCACGCCACCTGAATTCACCAACCCTAACATCGGAATCTCAATGTCCTAACCGATTCCCCCTTTATGGCGGAGGCAAGAAAAGGCTAGAACACCACCATTAATCTACTATCCACATACTAATCTACCGTAAGCATTACTAGTATGGAATGTTAGATTAACTTGTAGTTCCTAATTCTTTATTACCCACAACATAAATCCACATAAAAACACAAAAATTCAACAATCAATGACCAATCTCCAGGGGCACTAGCAATTTAGCACATCAAAGCTACTAAGAACATCACAATAATGAATTAAAGCAATGGAATTAAACAAAGAAATACAAAGAGTAGTACTTCCCTTTGATGTTCAAGCCAAAGCTCCAAGCTTCCTCAATCAAAACAAGTCCTTAGAGCCAATGACTTTTACATGAAATCCCTCTCCTCTTGTTGCTATTTACACCAAGAACACACACTAGTTGTGTGTTCTTGTGGAGTTCCTAAGGAGGGAAGCTTAGAAAACAACTAATCTAACCTAAAAACTAACTACAAAAACTAACAAGAATTGGCTTCCTTCTTGGTCTCTTCTTCTTCTCCCACTTCCTCTTTTCTTCTTTTGCTATAGAATTCTTCATTATATGGGAGAGATTAGGGTTGCAAAATGTGTGTTGACCGAGATCCCAAAATGCCGTTGAAGTCTTCTCAAAATGGAGGACAAAATGGTCCAAAATCAGCCCCACGCGATCACCAGCGGCGCGCCGGAGATTTGGTGAGCATTCTGGAAATTTGATTTTTCGGCGCGCTGGAGATATTTGGAGCCATTATTCTATATGCTCCAAACCGAATTTCGAAAAGCCCAAAACGTGAAAGTTGTCGCTCGTTCCCTTAGCTTTCCAATGGTACCTAAAGCATTCCATTCGGACGTAAATTGAGAGAGATATGATTGAAATACTAAACCCTGGCAGATTTCTTCAGCATTTGTTCTTCATCGCCTTTTTGACCTAAATCACATCTTTCTTGATCTTCTCAATCTTTTCTTCTCATTTTGGCCTCCATGATTAACAACCTCCGAAAATGATTTTCATCATTCTTTTGCTCTATTGCTCCTCTCACGCCATAATGTCCTACAAATACGTTAAAAACACGTAAAAACGACATAAAATCACGTTACAAGGACGCACAAGAGGTAAGTAAAACGAATACAATAAGGTGAAAATCATCACCTAATCATGTTGTAAACTGGGGTAAATGTATTTTGGAATTGTAGAATAAGCATGTTTTTGTAACCTAAATATGCATATCTAACTCTTTACCTACTACATTTATGTTTAGCTTTTGAGGACAACTCATGTGAAACTATTTTGTATATACGATCAACACGCGCAGGTATTTATTTATTCGCGTATAAAGTATCAATAATTTACACTATTAGCGTAAAGTATCAATGTTATTCCAACACTAACATTGATAATTTATACGCAAATATGCAAATTATTTTCACTTTACATTAAAATTTGTTATGTTGATGTGAAAATTATATGTGAATCAGATTACTATTAGAATTCTAAATTCGTAATTTATACCCGAATACGCAAAATATACTCTTTATATGTGAATATGAATGCTACTAGAACTCTAACATTAATAATTTATATGTGAACTATTTAGTGAAATTTGTTACGTTAGAAATTGTACGTTGATGTGTAAATTTATACTCAAATTGTAATGCACGCTAAAGTGAAAAGAGAAATTGTTATGTTAAAAATTGCTAGGCCTATGTGAATATGCGAACTATTTACATGTTATACATGAATCAAAATTCTTTGAGAACCCTGAATTGATAATTTATACGCAAATTATTTACACGTTATATGTGAATCATAATGCTATTAAAAGTCTAAATTGCTAATTTATGCATCAATTATTTACACATTATACGTGAATTAGAAAGCTATTAGAAGTATAAGTTAATAATTTGTACGTGAACTATTTATAAGTTATACATGAACAGGATGATATTACAACTCTAAATTGATAATTTATATGTTACTTATTTACATGTTATACATGAATCAGAATGCCTTAACACTTCATATTTCAAATATTATATACCAATCATGATCCTTTATACGTGAAATGTACTGTCGCATACATGTAATGGTCACACATGAGTTTTTTTTGTTGACTTTTATATTTAAATATTTGAACAAATATTTTGTTTATTTTGCTCTTTTCGCTATTGGAGATCACCATTCTCAAGAAAGGTTTTCATAGTTTTTTAACTTGCTACAGTTAGCAATTAAGAAAGACACTGGGTCAATTGGCTAATATGTAAATTTTGCTATCATTTATAAAACTTAATTGCTTCTAACAAAAAAACTAATGAAATTATAATGGAGAAGAAAAAGAAAATACGTTTCACATAAGGAATGATGATTATGAATAGGTTTTTGAAAAATCCACATGCCTAAATGAAATTATGATTGAAGTGATTTGGGATTTTTGAACATAGATGCATTGGTGTAACTCACAGATGGCTATTAAGAAATTAATTAATTAAAGAGTTTTGAAATAGATATTGTTATTTATTGATAAAATTATAAATAAAAGTTTCAAAAAAAGAAAGAACTCTTTTGATTAAACTAGAAACACACTTGGAAATTGTGTAGTGGCTGGTGATAGTGGTGTTACAATTGTGTTATGGAAAAAGCAAATGATTTTTTATTATTGTGGAAGATCTTTCAATTTCACTCATATAAAATTCACTGCCATTGTAAATTAGTAAAAAATATAATTAGTCAAAAAAAGGACTAACCTTGTTAAGAAATTTTTGAATTTGTTATTCTTTAATATGTTTTTAACCACTTATCTATCAATCAAATTTCTTTATTATCTTATGCAAATTAAAATTACAAATCATTGCATAAAATTTATAGTACCCACTATCATTAATCACTCTATAATTAGCATTAAAAAATTTGAATGAAGTGAGCATAAGTCATGTGCGAGGAGAAACCTTGTAGGCGTTAATTACAAAGCTGAGAATGCATTAAAAATAAAAGGAAACTGCTCAAGTGTGCATATTCGTTTCTAGATTGTTGAATTACTGACTTTGATCCCATGCCCACACTGTGTACTCTTTCTCAAAATTAGTCCCAATTTAAAATTTTTTTCAACCTTTTTGGTATCCATTAATAGCCGCAAGAAAGAATGCGAAGTTCACATCACAAACAAGTGAATTAAAACGGTTTTGAAAAGGCCAACATAATACTATGTAGTTAATTGTCTATCAATTCGTAGCCTCAAATTTTGAAATTTGTTCATTGTATTTGCATCGTACATTTTTATTTTCACTTATTTATTGAGCAATTTTTGTTGATTGTTTGATAAGTGAAAAATTAATAGTTACCAACTATTTGGTTTGCATTTTTCAATGGTAATGACAGCTGTAACAATTAACTTCAATGTCACTATTTTTTTTATGCACAAATTCTCACATGCATCACTAAAGAATAAAACTCTAAATAATGAGATCGGGATGTGGACTCCCTATCCACTAGGTTAGCCCCAATAACTCACTATGTGTTTATACCATTAACGTCATCGTATTTGATTAAAGAGTGGAATAAGTTTTATTTCTATCATAGGTATTTTGTTTGCTTATCTTTTGGTGATGAGTTTCAAATTTTTATTTTCAAAATATTTAAAATGAAAAATTAATATTGGGAAAATTTGTAAAAAGGGCATGTTTCACGTCATTATTACTAATTAGGGCGCAATTTTAACATATTTATTATTAAGAGCGTTAAATTAACTTTATTATTTTATATAATTAGTAAAACACTTTGTTATCCTCCCTACCATTTAAGTATTATTTTCCTAAATTTTTTATTGTAAATTTAAACCCAATCAATAAACTAAAATCTTGAAAATAAAGATCAATGATAATAACATTAATTGATATTCATCTAATTAACTTTACGATAATTTTCTATTCAATTATTGAAAGAAGGCAATAAAATAAATGCCAACACAAGCTCTCTTTTGATTGGGATTGTAGATACATTCATATATGTTTCAATGTATTAATAAAGATTCATCCCTTAGTTTATCACAATTAGAATATTCTTTCTCATTTTAAGTTTTCTTGTTATCTCATTTTGATGCTTTCATTGATTCAAAATTTTGGGGTTGCTTTTTCATGAATTTATTCTCTCCCTGTCTCTTTCATTTATAATTTAGTTTATTTTGAGACAATAATTCTATATGAATAAATAATTCATAGTAGACTTTGATGGATGCTTACTTTCTTAAAAGGAAAAATGGTTCATGGTTTTACAAAATTCCCTGCAATCTTTTCTTCTTTTTTGTGTAAAGTTTTAATGGACTGTACAATATACTTGCAATAGTTTATATATATATATATATGGGCAAAATATGGTGCCGGATATACCCGAATACACCACTACAAAAGTGAAAGAAAAACATTTGGAGTACTACTCCATTACATGTGATTCGAAGTAAATGCAATAACTTTTCTGTCCTATTCGATTACGTGAATATCAATAGTCAAAACATGACAATAACTTGATCCTTGGTGATGTACTTGGGGAAGAAAACAACTACTTTGGAAAATACCAAAGTAGTAGTATTCTTCCACAAATAAAGTAATGCAAGCACAGGGAACTAAGTATATGCAATGTAAGCACGGGAAATAAAACCTCAAGACGACAAGACAACTAGTCTCACCAAGCACATGATGACTGATTAACCAAATGCATACCAACAGTGACAATTGGGAACTCTCCACAAATGTTTATTCGATAGAGATTCCCCATTCATCAAGCAAACGAAACTCAGCAAATCCGCCCAAAGAAGGATGCTTCAAGTGAATCTTCAGAAAGCATATAATCCAAACAATAGGAAGAAAGTACATGACAATTCTTATCCAATACCGTCTATCTCTAGATTCCATAGACAAATTGGCTAGGAGTTCTCCTCAAATAATTTCAAACATTTCACCAAAGCTCCACAATCAATCCAATTCGGAAGTACATGAATGAGACCAGTTCTAATAATCAAAACATATAACACAACACATGGCTCATCAATTCCAGGAATACTTTACCAAATATATGAGTGATTTACAAAGCAGAACTTATTTCAAATGTGTATCACACAGTCCTTCAAAGGAATCTGTTCATGTTTATACAGACCGCGATAAGAATTCCAACATTGAACATTTTGATTGCTAAATTCAGGATGTTCCATAGCTAATCTTCAGTCTTCACTTAAAACTTCCAAAGCAAAGCAAACGATAACACTATCAAACGAAACAATCAAACAACGCAAACGAAAAAAAAGCCAAGCCACCAAATCAGCAACTAATCAAATTTATAGATGCATCACAATAAGGGGAAATCAAGCTCAAATTCAAGTTCACCAAATCAACCACCGAAGTTCTGCTTCTTAATTGAACTTAGCAGATCCCTCATTTCAAGTTCTTATTCCAGAAATTCCATGATCCGTCCTCAAAACACAAGAACGAAGTCATTGTGAACAAAGAGCTAGAATAGTAGTCGAGCTGTGAGAGGTCCGATCTAGGTCAAGTACTCGATCTGTTGGGCTGTTGCTGTTGGACCGAGAGAGAAGCTGAAGTCATCACGGTCAGCTTGATTCCAAGAAAGCAACTGCATTGAAGCTTTGAAGTTGTCTTCTTCTTGAAGCTCTGGTTGTTGTTGGCAGAGAGTGGACCGCTGACTAAATGGGCAGCTTGAGGGAGGATCGATTTTTGAGTATATACATCAAGAGCAGATCGAAGCCTCCAAGTAGGATCCATTTCTTCTGCTGGATCTTCAATTTCTAAGCTAAATCAGCAGCAGAAGTCAGCTTGAAGAGGTGAGCTGGCCGAGCTGAGCTGAAGAATTGGAGTTCGGCTGAAGAATTGAGCTGAGCTGAGCTCGAGAGTTGAAGATTTGAAGGGAAACGAAAATAGCAGCTGTAGAAGACGCCGGTCAAGCCCACTGCTAGATCTGAATCCTGTTGGAGATTTTGGAGTTTGGAGTTTACACAAAATCAGATCAACAAGAACACTTAAGAATGTTCACAAGTGATCCGATAAACTTTGAGAAATGTATGTCACAAAGTATCAATCTAAGGCGTGTTAGACACTTTCCTTAAAGAGTTTATTGCCCCCACTAACTTGCTAACTGGGTTTAAGTAGGCAACCTCTTCTAGGATACAATAGGTTCATAAATAACCAAGTAGCAAGTTCTTGGATTATTTCCACAAGAATACGAATGCAAGAGTTAGAGTGTCTTCTCCCAAATTGACTAAGAGCACACATATATATAGAGCTCTTGAATTTGGGATGTAACCTTTCAAAGAGGTGCCTCAAATTTGTGGTGCAACTCTTCAAATAGATACCACAATTTTGGGATGTAACTCTTTAATAAAAACATCAGATTTGGGATGCATCTTTCCAAAAAAGATGTCACAATTGAATAGATGCAACTCTTTGAAATATAGCTACATTGGAATTTAATATTACAAACTAAAATTCCAACATTCCCCCACTTAGTTTGTAATATAAATATCAAACTAACACGTAAGATGTCATGCATAAGGAGAAGTAACTTTCGTTTTAAACTTTTCTTTTAGTGTAAATAAATCACAAATCTAAGTTAAGTAATTGATGGCCAGGTTGCTTAAACCAATACTCAAAAATAGATCAGAAATATCACACACTTGAACCATCAAAATGCATTCTTGTATTCACATACAATTTTAGCACTATTACGGGCCATGTGCTCATCCTAGTTTCATAATCATATACAAAAGATTTACTCCAAACTTTTTTTAGAAGCGGCACCACTTCTTATGATTACATAGGTGGACTTTTACCTTAAGTTTTATATATTGTACCAATAAAACACAACAAGATAAATCCAATAAGAACTTAAAGTTCAACCTACTCACTTAAGAGTAAAAAATATGCACCGTTAACTTGGAATGGTGTACACAAACCAGGAGCTCACAACCACTTAATGACTTGTTTTTACCCTTTAAACCTTTCAATCTAGGAAATACTAGATGAAGGTTGGGTTCCCCATCATCGAATGATTTTAGTTTAGGAGTTTTAATCCCATTCCGGATGTTGTCTTACTCACCAAATCTCTTGCTAGAAATTTTGTCAACGGATCCGCTAAGTTATTATGAGTTCGTACGAACACAATGGAAACAACATCATTATTTAGCAGTTCTCTAATAAATGCATGTCTCAAACTAATATGTCTAGATTTACCATTGTACACTTTGTTCAATGCTCTAGACATAGTGGCTTCACTATCTCAAAAGATAGTTATAGGTGGCATAGGTCTAGGCCAAAAATCTATATCTAGTAATATATCTCTTAACCATTCAGCTTCTTTACAAGCTGAAGACAAGGCCACAAACTCAGCTTCCATAGTAGAGTGAGTAATTAGAGTTTGTTTCTTTGAAGCCCAAGAAACAGCTCCACCACCTAATAGAAAAATCCAACCACTAATAGATTTTTGATCACTAATGCTAGTAATCAAACTTGCATCCGAGTATCCTTCAAGAACACAAGGAAAGTTATTATAATAGAGTCCAAAATCTGTTGTTTTCTTGAAATAACCAAGAACTCTTGTTACCGCTTTCCAATGTTCACTACTAGGGTTCTTGGTATACCTAGCTAGTTTACACACGACATAAGAAATATCAGGTCTTGTACAACTCATGGCATACATAAGACTTCCAATAACACTAGCATACTCAAGCTGAGCTATTGGATTAACATTATTACCATTATTAACATGAAGCTTGAGATTTCGATCAAAAGGAGTGCTAGCTTCTTTAACATTCAAGTGTTGATACTTCTTCAAGATTTTATCAACATAATGTGATTGAGAAAAAGAGCAAAACCCCCACTATGCCTTTTAACTTTTATGCCTAAAATAGTATCAACTTCACCAAGATCCTTTATCTTGAACTTAGAAGATAGATACTTTTTAGTTTCAACTATGCCCTTTGTTGTATTACTAACAATGAGCATATCATCAACATAAAGACGTACTATTACACCATACTCACTAGTGAATTTAGAATAAATGCACTTATCAGCATTATTATATCTAAATCCATTATAGAGGATAACAGCTTCATACTTTTCATGCCATTGCTTATGAGCTTGTTTAAGGCCATACAACGATTTAACTAACTTACACACCTTTCTTTCATTTCCATGAAGTACAAAACTTTCCGATTGTTCCATATAAACTTCTTCATCTACATCACCATTTAGGAAAGCCGTTTTCACATCCATTTGGTAAACATGAAGATTCAATATGGAAGCCAAAGATAAAATTATTCTAATAGAAGTAATTCTTGCAACAGGTGCATAAGTATCAAAGTAATCAATTCCTTCTCTTTGTCTAAATCCCTTAGCAACCAATATTGCTTTATATATGAGAATTGTTCAATTAGTGGCACGTTTTCTTCGAAACACCCACTTGTAACAAATAGGTTTGGAACCTTGGGGTAAATCAACTAGAACCCAAGTATTGTTAGACAATATTGAGTCCATTTAATCATTTATAGCCTCTTTCCATAAAGCTGAATCTCTAGAAGTTATAGCCTCAATATATGTTTTAGGATCTTCCTCTACACTAAATAAAAATGGAATTTTATTCAGTAGAAAATTCCTAGTTCCTTCAACAAGAAACACATTGGTTTGAGACCACAAGAAATCTGAAGAAAAGGTGATTATCTTTTCTTTGTCTTTGACTTCTCCTTTGTTCATTTCGAGTGACAACTTCAGTTCTTGTTACTTCACTAGAAGTATCCAAATTTTGGGAAGTATTTGGCACAAATGATGTATCTATTCTCACCCTAGTATCTTTAAGAAACTGATTCTCAAAGAATTTCACATCTCTTGATTCTATTATTATATTAGAATCAATGTCAAGCAATCTATATGCTTTGAATTTTCAGCATAGCCTACTAACACACTTTTAAGTGCTCTAGGTCCCAATTTTGTCATTTTATTTTTAGGAACTCTATAGTAAGCCGCACAACCCCAGACTTTCATATAAGATAAGTTTGATTTTCGCCCTTTCCAGAAATCATAAGGACATACTTTAGTTTTCAAAGAAGGAACTCAATTCTCATAAATAACAAGTAGCCAACAAAACTTTACTCCCACAAATCATTTGGCAAATTCGAATTTAAGTAAATGAAATTCACCATATCTTGTACCGTTCTAGTTTCCTTTCAACCAAACTGATTGGTTGTAAAGTTTATGAAGCATTAATATGATATATTGCATCATTATCTTCACAAAATTTTGAGAACTTATAAGAGAAGAATAAGAATTAATTCACTATTTCTACTACATCTCAAAATTTGATTCTTTATTCAAATGATTTTCTACAAGATATATACAAGTCTTAAACAAATAAAATACTTCATACTAACTTTTCATTAGATATACATGCACACCTCTAAAACAATCACTAATAAAAGTATTGAAGTATTTAATTCCACATCTTGTTAGAAGATCATTAAATTTTCACTCATTTGAATTCACAAGATCAACCATATGTCTACTCCTTTCAACTTTTAGGAAAAAATAACTTTGCAAGTTTCACATTTATTTATTCTCATGGGCATCAGTAGAGATTAAACTTGTAGACATGTAATGCAACCAACATATCGTAGTATATCATGCCATAAAGAGAAATAAGTATCAATACAAAAAATGAAACTTATCTGGTTTTGTGATTCATGTAGTGCCGCCAACCAAACCAATCAAACTTGATAAACCTTGATTCACCACTTTGATAGCGATCTCTTGTGCATACTCCATAGTTGTACACAATAAACTCTTTAAGATTGTTGGAGATTTTGGAGTTTAGAGTTTACACAAAATCAGATCAACAAGAACACTTAAGAATGTTCACAAGTGATCCGATAAACTTTGAGGAATGTATGTCACAAAGTATGAATTTAAGGCGTGTTAGACACTTTCCTTAAAGAGTTTATTGCCCCCACTAACTTGCTAACCGGGTTTAAGTAGGCAACCTCTTCTAGCATACAATAGATTAAGAAATAACCAAGTAGCAAGTTCTTGGATTATTTCAACAAGAATATGAATGCAAGAGTTAGAGTGTCTTCTCCCAACTTGACTAAGAGCACACAAATATATATAGAGCTCTTGAATTTGTGATGTAACCTTTCAAAGAGGTGCTTCAAATTTGTGGTGCAACACTTCAAATAGATACCACAATTTTGAGATGTAACTCTTCAATAAAAACATCAGATTTGGGATGCATCTTTCCAAAAAAAGATGTCACAATTGAAGAGATGCAACTCTTTGAAATATAGCTACATTGGAATTTAATATTACAAACTAAAATTCCAAGAAATCCGAGCTTTATAGTTCGGCTTGAAGGATGAGCTTCCATTATCGGCAGCTCCAAGGCTAGGTACTGTAGTCTACCATGCTTTGGGCTGGATCTTCTTTGTTGTCCCGAACTGAGAGTACACTGCCTTGGGCTGGATTTGGCAGCTTCTTTGTCATCAGGATGAGGTGATGATAGAGCTGTAGTTGTTGGGTTGACCGGCTTTGGCCAAGAGGCCAGAGCCGGTGGTGCTGGCGAGCTAAAAGAGGGTTGAAGTTAGAGAGAGCTTCTAGTGATTAATTCTAGGGCTTCAGAGATTCCCCTAGGGTTGCTACTCACTTATTAACACTATAATCAATAGTTAATCCTATTGATTTTGTTCTGGAATGTTGTTTTATTATTTTACATAAAACATTTATGCCTATTTTTAAGAAAGGTCAGTGTCTTGGAATTATTAAGCATTGTATGCTAACCTTTAATTGTGTTGGTGTTTACTTTCAAGCAACCAACAAACTTTTTTTTTGTTCTTTAGAAATACAAACTTTCATTCATTCATTCTAGTGAAAACATTACATATTGGAAAATTTTGAGACTTTATGTCTCTTTGCTACATTATGAGTATCTGTGACTAAAGTTCTAGGTACTTAACAAAACACAACTCTTAAAACATGAACGAAAATATTTTATGTCTAGTATAATAGACTAGATTTCCATCACAACATTTGATTGGTTGTATAATTATCAAAGGAATGCCAAACTATCTATGTAGACATACACATTTTCACATCCTAGGATTAGAGCGCCTTGTAGCACCTTTAGATAAGCAATTGTTTCTGCTTGGATGGATATCAAAGCTAAAATTCAGGAACAACTCTTTCCAATTGTAAATATTTGTGTCACATACTACCCAAACATAGGCAGTTGACTGTTTTTGTGATGGACTACTCCATCCACCAATACCTTATTGGTTGTCAACAATAAGTTGTTTCCATCATGTATGGAAAAGTAAACTTGACTACCTTCTGAGATATAAACTGGATGTGCAGTAGATCTTACCTTTTCAACCTAGTAGTTTGCCCTAAAGAGGGACTAATTTGATTGCCATTGACCCAACAATTTTGCTATGAAATAAATATGTTCTGTCTTTTTTTTTATTATTTTAAAAAACGTTATTTCTTACGAGCCAAATATGCTATATAATAAAGCATGAAAGTTCAATCATATCATTATTTCGTGCATCCTTTAACCATTTGTTGAACCAATAGATCGATGAAGTCCATCGGAGTTCCTGTTCCAAAGTTTAAATCCAAAAAGGACAATCTCCATATATATTAGGATTCTTTGCAGTCCAACATGAGGTGATATCTTGTTTCTCTATGTTTATTGCATTGACAACAAACATGTGACATAAGAATTCCCTACGGTTGAGGGATTAGATAGTAGGACACACATTATGGCATGTTTTTCATATAAAACATTGGATTTTTGCTGAGATAATGAGGTTCTATATGTATTTCAACAATTGTTCCCTATTTACCATTTTAGAATTTGCAAGTGAGGATGATGGTATACCTATCTTACATTTGTTCAAGGTCGTATGATACCCAATCTTAACCCAATATCTACTATGTTTCTCTAAAGACTAATACAATTCATCATGGTTTGGCTGAGCTATTGTCGCAACGTGAATAGCTTGGATGCGATGAATGACTTCATTTGGGAAGAAAACTCTTAATAGAGGTAGTCTCCAATTCCTATTTGCATCGATAATATCACTCAATTTTAGAGAGAGATGGTGTACTATTGAATTTGGATGTCGAATAAGAATTATCACTAGTGAGATCTAAGATTTTGGGATTTTAATGTTTGCTCCTAAGCCTACCTTTTTGAGTAGATCCTTGTTCCAAAGAATACTCCTCCATCCTCATGAGTTGTTGCATTGGGGTTTTTCATTCATAAAATCCATTCTTTGGCAGTATTTTGCTAAAAAGAACTTTAAGAGGAATGAAACCTTTTGAGTTAGAATTTTCTATGTGGTCTTTGCAATTAGAGCTTGGTTTAGTTCTCTTGTGGATCACATGCAAAGGCCCTAGACAAATTTCTAGTGACATATCTCCTCCCAAGACCTCTAATGTATTGTTTTGTCTTGCTTATCCCCTGCCCATATAAATCTAGTAATACTTTTATCCACTATTTGTGCAACATCAGTAGGTATCTTAAACATTCTCAGTAAGAACTGGTAGTAAGAAAGCAATACCTATTTGGCCAAAGTAACTATACTTGTAACAGATAATGAAGGGACATTCTAGGAGTGTTCCTTTGTGAAGCGTTAAGAACAGAGCATGTTTTTCATTGAAAAATCTAGATTTATACCCAGATTTTGTCCATAAAAGAATGATTTGTGGATGTTCAATGTGTTAATGATTAAGTTTGCTAAATTCAGATTCACATTTAGGCTAGGTAACATGGCATACTTTTGGAGATTTATCCTCTGGCCCACATGTCTAGCAAAAGCATTTAAAATATTGCATAGTAGATTCACTACCAATGTTGAAGCATGGAAGAAGATTAGATAATCATTCATAAACATAAGCTGCTATATGGATGGTAATTTCTACCAATTGATATTCTAGAAATATTGTTCTGACGGGCATAAGAGATAATTATAGAAGATAGAGCATGTTGGCACAGTATGAATAGGAATGGAAATAATGGCCACCCTTGTTTTAATCCTCTTACGGGGGTAAACAAATTAGATATCCATCCATTAAAAGTGATAGTGTTAATATTTCAGGTTTATTTGTTATGATTTCACATCTTTTCTTAGCATTTATTTGTTTAGAATCACGAGTTATGTTATGTTTTCACGATTTATGCTGGAGAATGGAGGGAATGGTGAAAAAGTGATGAGAAGATTTCACTGGAAGAATGAGAGAATTTTACTGGAAGGATTGAAGATTTTATTGGAAGAATTGGAGAATTTTACTAGAAGGATTAAAGATACTGGAAGGTTGAGGATTTATTGGAAAACTGAAGATTATTGATTTAATGATAAACATTTAAGAGATATGAATATTTTTTAGGATTGATATTGGTTAGGATTGCCTTATCGAAATTTAAATGATTTGTTAAGGGATTGAACTCTTTAAATAGTGAAGTTAGTATTGTTGAAGGATGATCATTCTTAGTTTTAGTATTTTAGTTTTCACAGAATAATTATTAGTTTAGTATTTCAGCTTTCATAGAATTCTTAGTTTTTATTCTATTTCAGTTTTCACAAATTTTAATTAAATTTAGTAAGTTAAGTTTTTGAATTTAGATAAGGTGTATTTTCATTCACGTATTTAAGATTTTAGTAGCATTGGTTAGATTAATTGAGTATTAAATTTATTGGACAACCTTTGCATACCTTATCTCTGATTTGTATAACTTTCAATTACAAATTTTATCAAGTAGACTTCAAGTTTATCCTTTTCATCTTGTTATCATTTGTAAAAGTTAAGGTACGTATTTCTTTATTTACTTCATAGAATTTTAATTTAATTTTATTCATTTAATTTTGAATATGTATAGTAACTAATTATTTAATTCCGGTAAAAGTAATGACAAACATTAATTTCTTATGAGATCAAATTGTACTAAATTACCTTTTTAATCAAGTTCCTTTTTATGTTATGTGCTAAAAACGAATTAATTAAGGTTATTTGTAATTAATTAGATAGTGTACAATATTTAATTGATCAAAAACAAATCTATTACAAATTAAAAAGGTGGATCTATAATTATCCATTTACTTTTAATTAGTGGTAAGACTGTCATTCATCGATAGTGGGCATAAGGGGTTGATATGAGCATGTGGATTTACATGGGCATATCAGAATCGGGTTCCTTTAAACCTTAAAGCAATCATTAATTTAAATCTAATGAGGGTTCTCTTAGGTTAATTATTAGTTAGAAAGTAATTAATAAGGGTATTTTTAATTACTGATAATTAAGAAAAAAATAAGGTTATGTCAGTGGGTTCCGTTAACTATAACTGGTTGATTGCTTAGTGTATATAAATGGTTTGAGCTTGGAAGTAACCTTTAGGTATCTTTAGGTATATAATTGCATCGATGATGAAAAACATAATTAATGTTGATTCAATACTTTAACCGAAATTTGATTTACTTGATTCTTGAATTATGTTATTTTTGTTTCCATTCAAAACTATTTCTCAACATTTTCTTTGCGACAAAATTTGTGAAGGAAAGAAATACTTCCGCTCCCTTGGGAGACGACCTTACACATCACTATACTGGAATTTATTCCAGTAGAAGAGTAGGATATTTAATTTGGTTGCAAACGACAAGACCAGTCACCAAATAATTAACCGTTTTGATACAAGGCATTATTTGTCATATACATACTTAAGGAAAACCCATATGGATTAGGATATTTTCTAAGAATGACCATGAAATTCGATCATAAGATTTATTCATATCCAACTTCTGTCCTGCATAACCCTTTCTTCCCGCGTTTTTCTTCCTTAAGAATTCAACCAATTGATGGGCTAGAAGCACATTGCCCACAATAGATCTTCCCGGTATAAATGCATTTTGTTGTGATGAGATTATATGGTCAACGATTTTCCTGATTTTGTTGGCTAAAATTTTCACAACTGCTTTGTAGGATACATTGCAAAGTTTGATTGGTTGAAATTCTAAAGATCTTTTAGGGTTTGGGACTTTGAGAATTAAGATAATACTGGTGGAGCTCAAATTTGTATCCATGGTTGGGTTTTCGAAAAAAGCTATTACTAGGGGTGTTTAACAAAATTAAAAACTCGTCCACACCGACCAAACCACACCGCACCATACTGTACAGAGAATGAACCACAATTTTAATTTTTTTAATGATTGGTTTTAGTTTTAATATTTTAAAACCGCATGGTGTGGTGCAGTTTTATTTTACAAAATTAAAACCGCAAAAAGCGGCACTGAAATTATATAATAATATTAATATAATTTTATATATAATATTAAATAATAAGCTTTGATAATTTGACTTATTTGCTTGCATTTTGCCACTTATCTTATCTTTATATTATTATTTCAAAACTTAAATAAGTTAATATTTTTTTTGTTATTTACCATAATCTTTTTATTCGTTCTTCTATATTTTATAAGCTATAGATATAAACAAAATGGTTATTAGACACTTCTATATACTTAATTGAATCATGAATTTTTTATTTTTAATTATTATAATGTGATATTTATTTTATTATGTACGAATATTAGTTTTCTTTTAATGCACTTGCAATTATATTACTAGATTACAAATATGTAGAAAATATTATCATATTATATTAATAATATATTAAGAATATTTGTATTTGGTTATAAGTATAGTTTTGAATACATGATCATAATTTCAAATGTGGATTAATTCTGATATACTTTATACGTAATCTAATATTTGTTTAAATAAATTTTTCCTAGATATTCTAATTTATCATTTTTTTTTCAAATTTTTATAAACGTGCACCACAAACCATGGTTTTAAAATTTTAATAGTTGGTTATGGTTTTTAATTTTTACAAACAGCAAGTCATGGTGCGGTTAAAATTTTTATGTAAAACCTCTCAAACCGTAACCTATGACCATCTGGGAGAGTTTTCCACCTACTATATACCAACTCTATTTTTTTGTGGTCTAATTGTGGAAAAATTAAGTGTTTCGATCTCCTTGGCTCATACAATGCAAGTTTGCCCATTCAGACCAGTAATCCTTGATATTGGAGAAGGAATTCCAAATGAAGAGGCATAGCGGGCTTCATAAGAAGAAACTCAGTTTTTGTGTATCTGTTGTTGAATGCTTCCTAGATATGGTTGCCTCCTCGATGTGCCTCCAAAGGTTACCAAAGGATGAGTTGTATCAAGAAGTTAATTGATTTAGAGTTACACCCAGGTTTTGTGAGATATACTGCATAGTTCCTTCCCAAAGTTTTGTATGATGTATCTAACACTTTTTGATAATTTGCCTAACTACATGCTCTCTGGCCCAAAATGCCACAAACTTCCTTTTGATAGGTAACTTTTGATATGAGAAAAGTTTAAATATAATCATGGATCCATGCTCTAAACGAACAATTGTTAAATCCGTAGCCTAGCTTTTGAGAAAAACGATAGCCATGCTTGGTTTACAAAAACCCTGTTAAGTCTTTTATAAACTGCAACTTTACCGTCCCTCTTATTTGACCATGTGAACCAATTTCCCAATTTTTTAACTCTTGTCACCTGAAGAGTAGATAATATGTGGTGAAGATCGTTTTCTATACTGGGTATTATAGTTCACCCACCGAATTTCCCAGCCATTGATAAAAGTTGATTAAAGTCTTCTGCATGTAAAATAGGGAGATTATATTGTGGAACATTTTATAGAATATCCTCCAAGACAGTAGCGCATCTTGCTAAAGTTGGATGTCCATAGATGAGAAGTAGCACCCAAACGAGACCCGACAATTCCTAAACTTTTAAATAGAGATTTATCCTGTACTTGTAAAGAGTCATTTTGACACTAAGAAAGGCATAAACCTCTACTCTTTCCTACTGGGTTCATGAAATCTAAATTTTGAAAATAAAAGGACTGAAGCCATTTTTTAAATTTACAAGAGTTATCTTTGGTCTCCATAAGAAAAAAATATGTGGTATATGAGATCTGGTCAGCCTAGACAATATTTGAACTATAGACGACTGACCAATTCCCCCACAGCTCCAGCTCAAAATTACCATTCAGATGTCTGTTGTTATTTTGGGATAACCACCTGGAAACCAATAGTTTTGTTCTTGAAAATTCTTCCAAAGTTAAATTAAAAATCTCCGTGAATTGGATAGCAAAGAAGGAGGCTTCGTGAACAAATTGTGAGGGCATTTCTTCTACTTCGTGTTTGAACGATAGAGACACTTTATGGTTTAATTCATTTGATGAGACTATAGATTGTATTTTCTATTTTCTGGAGCCTGAGAATTTTCACATGTTTGACAAGTTTTCTCTTCCTTCTTCCTCTAGAAGTTTATGTCCCTCTAAACTTTGTGAGATACCCCAAATTGTTAAAACTATCCTCAATTTCCTTTAGAAAACTTCATTGCCCCATTGCATAAGGTTTAACATTTCATTTTGAGTTCATATTTATATTTCAATTTTAAGAATTTCCTGAGTCTGAAGATATGTCGTATATGAATTATCATTCTCTTCCAAATATGTCATATTTAACTCCATTTTCCTTTTGCTAGCTTTTGGGCCTTTGCTAGGGATATGAATTATCATTCTCTTCCCATGTCAAATACATTGCCGATGATTTCTTTTTTATTCTAAAAGCAATGCTTCATTTATTTTGGTTTCTTTATCTATTGAAGAATCCTTTTTATATTTTGTGAAACTATTGCTCAGGTCTTGTCCCTGATCAAACCATGTGACTTGAACCTTCATCAGTGGGCCTATCTCTTGTAGGCTGACTAGTAGAGGCTTGTTCCCTCCACGTTTTACAAAAGTTTACACTATGGCCTACTATGTGGTGTAGCAGACATTTTGGAATATTCACTGGGATTAGCTATTGTATTTTCTCCTATCTGTCCATTAGTAGTGAGAGCTGGAAGGGCATAATGGGTTCTCTTGTCCCTAAATCAAAATTTACATTATTTTCTTCTTCTAAAACACTCAAGTGGTTTACTGTGGATATGTCTCCATGTGGCAGGATTAATGTTCCATCTTTACTTATCTTCACTTTGTCAAATTCATTTTTATTTGGCCCTTCAATATTTATTGTAAAGTATTCTTGATGCTCCGTAGAGTTATTATTTAGCGGCTCATGCATAGATGTCTCTTCAATCAATCGGCCATTAGTAATAAATCATAGGACTCACAACATCCAAGGATTTAAATAGTTGATCAGCACCACCACTTGCCATTGATTTTCAACAATACTAAATTGCAATTCTTCTATGTCTCCAAACAGGCCCACAATAATTTGTGATACTAGAGGATCATCAAATTCTAGCATCTTTGATGCAACTTGATATTGTTGCACATGCAAAGGCTCTAAATGATTAAAGAGGTTGTCTTCTAGTATTTGATCGCTTGGTTCCATTTGAGTTGGAGAACTCCCATATTGGTCACTCGATTTTGCCTAGGAAGCTTGGTCAACCAAGATATTTGCATGAGGTGGATATTCCAATGTTTGTTGGAATTGAAAACCATCAAATAGTTGTTTTTCACTTGGGTTGAATTACAATTTTCCAAATTGGAGATAGTCACTTGGGATTGAGGTGGACCTTCTGTTATGCATGTGAACATGTGCATGAATTGAATTTTGATAGAGTTCCTGTGATTTTTCCCACCGAATTAGCAATTCGAGTTCTTCTCCAATTGCATCAAAACTGTCTGTGAGAAAATAATTCATATAATCATCATCCGATTGTGGGCACCTTATTAGAGAACGCCCAATAATGCCATACCTTTTGCAGATTTTGTGTATTTTTTCATAGGATCAAGATACCTATACCATACTTGACTATTTATATGAAGATATAAGTCTAGTATTAGGGGTATTTTAGCTTGGATCCATACACAGACCCTGAGAAAACATGCATTATATGCCTCAAAGAAATTAGTAAAAACTTTTTCCTCTTCTCCAATAACTGAGGCTAAATTGTGACATGCAACTGAGTTGAAGCATTTAACTGGGATTCCAGTGATGCGAATCCATACTAGGATGTGTGTGACACTTACTCTATTTAGGGCAAAAATTTGGTTCCCATATGCGTAATGCTAGCAGTGGCCCATATATGGCATATAGACCATTGTGTAAAATTGCGAGCATAATTGCTTGGGAAGAACACTTGAATTTGAAAAAGTTACTTTCCCTACCTATCTTTTTTACTTGGTGTCCCCATCCAAGTCTTACATATGTTTGCATGCATGTGGGGCATGGGGTGCAGCCGCCTCCCAAGAATTTGATTTAGCATTTTTGTCCCAGTGCCACACAATTTTGATTTAGCATGAGAACCAGGCCTCTTCGGAAATATCGATATATATTGGGGGGCATGAGGTGCAACCGCCCCCCCAAGAATTCTATAAACAATTACTGATAGAGGTAATTTATGATATATATATATCCCCCCCCCCATAATTTTTTGATAGGTATATTTTATTGGCAATTAAACTTTTGAACTCACTAATTTTTGGATCTATTACTTATCAATCAAATATATTCAATACTTTTACAATACCTATATATTTTGGCCCACTTTTATATATTAAACCTAATATGTACTTTTTCAATACCCATGTACTTTTGTCCCACTTGTATATATTATATTCTTTTAGGTTTTATTTTCTATTAACAATTACCTTTTACTTTTTTTCTTTGAATCGACTTAAAAAACATTCTTGTGCATCCTTCAACAAAAAAAATGTCTTTCTCACACATACATCAAATTCGTATAAACAGTTGATTTTAGATGTCGAATTGTATTTCAAAACTTCTTTTTTAAATTTATTTTATTATGTAAATTCTTTAATATTTTCATGCAATTTTTTTATTTAACTCATTATTTAATTTCTTTCAGGTTATTACTTATACTCATTGGTTAATAATGCCTCTTAGAACAATTGATTCATTTTTCAAGAAAATAAGCAATGAAGAATAGTTCACACAACTCAAAAGGAAAATATGATTGACACAACTCAATAGAGAATTGATACAACGTAACAAAATGACCCTAAACTTCTAATTTTTGTTCACATCCAACAAAAATTTTCAAAATGCAATCAATTGAATTTGATGCTTCTCTTTTTTAGCGTGATCCTATAAAACGTGCACAAATTTTGAGTTATCCTACTGAACAGCAAGATCAAATTCGATGAGATTATATTATCGCTGAACCATATCAACCTATCCCACTAAATACTCCTGATTTTATCAATAAAAAAGGTAGTCGATTTCTCTCTTCATAGTATAAAAACTTTCCAGATTGGTTAGAATTTTTTCCAATAAGAAATGTTGCTTATTATCTTCTATATTTTATTTATAATAAGTAATCTAGTCATTTTGGACAAAATACTTTTAAAATTGATATATTTTGATCTTAGAAAAAAATGAATGAGGGAAAATATTGTCCACTCCTAGGTCTTGAGGCAAAAAAAAAATTTAGTTTTTCTTATAGGAAAGCACTTGAAGTTGGTCAAATAAAATACTTACCATCATTTTAAATCTATTTTTTTTTGTGAGTGTTGAAACCTTTTGGAAATATGCCTATATCTAAATAATTACTATATTTGCATACCATGGTTCATTGAGTGTTAAAGAATATAAATTCTCATCTACGAATGTCTTTGTAATGGGCATTTCGTCGGTTCCTTCATTGATGATAAGACTCAAATGATCTGCAACATAGTTCTCAACTCCTTTTTTTCTCTTTGATTTCGCAATCAAATTCTTGGAGCAAAAGGATCCATCTGATGAATCGTGATTTGGATTCCTTCTTTGCCAATAAATAACGCAATGCTACATGGTTTGAAAATACAACTATTTTAGAACCAAGTAAATATGAACAAAATTTTCAAAAGCAAGTACTATAGAAAAAAGTTCTTTTTCCGTTGTGGTGTAGTTGCACTGAGCTGAATTGAGTGTTTTTTAGGCGTAATAAATGACATGACTTTCTCTTCCAATTTTCTGTCCAAGTACCATACCCAACACATAATGACTAGCGTCATACATTAGCTCAAAAGGTAAACTCTAATTTGGAGGTTGGATGATAAGGGCGCTGATAAATTTCTGTTTGAGCAAATCAAATGCTACCTTGCATTTGTCTTTAAATTCGAATGGCACATCATTATTCAGTAATCGAGTGATAGACTGAGCAATCTTCGCAAAATCCTTGATAAACCGCCTGTAAAAACCTGCGTGGCAAAGAAAACCATTAATTTGTTTAACAGTTGAAGGATATAGCAATTTATCAATAAGATCTATTTTTACTTTATCAAACTTTATGCCCCTTTCAGAAATTATATGCCCTAAAACAATTCATTTTGTAGCCATGAAATGACATTTTTCATAATTAAGCACAAGATTATATTCAATGCAATGTTTTGAAACTTTCTCTAAATGGCAAATGCCTTGATCAAATGAATTTCCATAAATCATAAAATTGTCCATGAATATCTCAATGCATTGTTCAATAAGATCTGTTAAAATGCTCATCATGCATCACTGGAATGTCCCGGGGACATTACAAAGTCCGAATGGCATACGATGATATGCAAAGGTTCCAAATAGGCATGTGAAACTTGTCTTCTCCAGGTCTTCCTATGCAACAAGAATTTGAAAATATCTTGAGTATCCATCAAGAAAACAAAAGAATAATTTTCTGGCCAAACGTTCTAGCATTTGACCAATAAAGGGCAAAGGAAAATGATATTTTCTTGTGGAGGAGTTTAAGTTTCTATAATCAATGCATACTCGCCATCCCATTTGAAATCTCATGGGCATAATCTCATTTTTAAAATTTTTAACAACTTCAACACCAGATTTCTTCGGTACAATATGAATGGGACTAACCCATTTACTATCAGATATTGGGTAAATAATTTCAAGTTCTAGTAATTTCAAAATTTCTTTCAAAACTACTTCCTTCATTGGTGGATTTAATTTTCTTTGAGGATCACGAATAGGCTTTGAATAATTTTCAAGCAAAATGCAATGGATACACTCCGTTGGGCTTATGCCTTTAATGTTCGCTAAGGTCCATTCAATTGCTAATTTATTTACTTTTAACAACCTTACCAATCTTTCTTCTTGTGCCAATGTAAAATCCTTATTGATAATTACTGGAAGTGTTTTCCCATCACCTAAGTAGTCATATTTGAAGTGGTTCGGAAGGGGGTTTCAACTCCAACTTTGGTGATTGCAAAACAAAAGGTTAAATTTTCTCAATGTTTGTAGAATCGGCATATGAAATGATTTTGCATCTTTTGAAATTTCTTCCAAAGAATAAATACTCGTTATCGTATCCCTTAGTTCTTCATTATCTTTTTCTTGAGCGTCTCTATCTGTTTTTCCTTCTTTCAATACCCAATCAAAGGAATCCTGCACAAAAGTTCTTTTAATAAACTCATTAACCAATGGTTCAAAAATGTCTAAAGTACAAATAGATTCTGGATCATATGGGCATTTCATTGCATCAAAAATATTAAATGTAACAGTGTCTCTATCAAATTCACACGTTAGAGTTCCTTTGCCCACATCTATTTTTGTTTTTTCTATTTTCATAAAGGTCCTGCATAATAAAATAGCAAAACTATTAGTGGTAGTAGATATGCCCATATTAAGAATATAGAAATCTGCAGGAAAAATGAGTTCATTAACTTGAACCAACACGTCCTCCAATATTCCTGCAGGGTAAGCAATTGATTGATTAGCCAATTGAATTATAACACGAGTTTCCTTAATAGGTCTCAAATTAAATTCTTTGTAAATTGATAATGGCATAACATTAATTGACGCCCCTAAATCAAGCATTGCCCTCTCAATTTTCTGTTTCCAATCAAGCAAGGAATAGAGGACATACCAGAATCTTTGCATTCCTTAGGCAATTTTTTTTTTGTATTATGGCAGAAACATTTTCAGCTATAATTACATTCACGTCTTCTTCATGTCTCACTTTTTTGTGCAAAGTTCTTTCAGGAATTTAGCATATTTAGGTACTTGATGAATAACCTCAAGAAGTGGTATGCTAATTTCTACCTTTCGAAAAATATTCAAAAGATCATGTGTCTCGTCCTTTTCTCCTTAAGAAACCTGCCAAGAAAAGGTGATGTTAATTCAACTGTCGGTTTAATAATTTATGCTCAATAGTTACCTCAGAATTTTTTGTCAAGTCTGATATGGGCACATGGTTGGATTCTTGCTTTCCAAAGTCTTAAACAGGCATTTAAGTTGGAACAAAATTAATTTTTTGTTATGGGTCTTTTATTTCCTTACCACTGCGGAGAGTCATGGAACTTACAATTTCCTTAGGATTCACCTCTACTTGGGAAGGTAATTTTCCCTGGTTTGCTTCTAACTTTGCTATTACATTGGCCATTTGAGTAATTTGTGTTCCAATTTTGGCAAAACCCGCCCTTATCTCTTATTGGAATTTGAGATGATCTTGGGCTATCATTTCGACAATATCTTCCAGATTTGGGCATGTTTTAAATGGTGGAGGTGATAAAAAAGTCATATTAGATTGCTGTTGAGAACTAGTGGGTGAAAATTGGTTAGGTTGGGCATTTTGGAATCTAGGAGATTGTCTATACTGCCAGCCAAAATTTTGTTGATTATTATATTGTCTTTGTAGTTGGCCTATAGCATTTGCTTGTTCTGGTTCTTCTTCTTGCATGGTTGGGCATAAATTAGTGGGATGCCCATTATTGAATATTCTACAAGTTTTAACTTGTTGCACTTGCACCAAACCTGAAACAAGTTTTTCAACAGACTTGATTAAATGATCAACACAAGGATCTTTAACCATTCTTACCTCAATTATGTGACTAGATTCATAAACGCCAAATTGTTGACCGTTAACGGCCATGTTGGATATTGAAGTATGAGTTTTCATGGCCATTTTGTTCATTAGACTTCCTCCACTTGCTGCATCAATTGTGTCTCTAGTTGTGGGCAGAAGACCTTCATAAAAGTATTGAATCTGTAACTGTTGAGAAATTTGATGTTGCAGGCATTTAGCACACAACATTTTAAACCTCCCCCAATACTAATGAAAAGATTCCCCAATATTCTACTTAATCCGGCATATTTCTTTCCTTAAATTTGCAGTTTTTGATGCAGGGAAATATTTTCTAAAAATTTTCTGTTAAGTTCGTTCCAAGTGGTTATTGACCCAGCTGTCAAATTAAACAACCAATCTCTAGCATCATCATGCAATGAAAAAGGAAATACCAACAACTTAACATATTCAGCAACAGTTCCAGTATGTCTCACAGTTGAACAAACAAATTGAAAATTTTGCAAATGTTTATGGGAATCATCTCTAGCTAGATCATGAAATTTAGGGAGAATTTGAATCAAACTAGATTTTAACTCAAATTATTCGATTAAGGTGGGGAGTGTTATGCCCATAAGTTGCACATTAATATCAAGATTAGCTAATTCCCTAAGGGTGCGTTCACGTTCTGCCATGATTTTTTCTTGATGTGTTTCAAGAACTTGTTTTGCTTTTTTGGTTTCCTTCTTTCTCCTTCTTGCAGATTTTTCGATTTCAAGGTTGAATAACAATGATCCTGCAGGATTAAAACGGGTCATACACCATAAAAGCAAAAAAAATTTATGAAGAAAAATAATAACTAAAGCTGCTCCCCGGCAGCGGCGAAATTTGGCTGTGTCATTTGTAACCAAAATAAATATCCTACTCTTCTATTAGAATAAATTCCAATATAGTGACGAGTAAGGTCGTCTCCCAAGGGAACGGAAGTATTTCTTTTCCTTCACAAAATTTTTCACAAGAAAATATTGAGAATTAGTTTCCAACAAATAACAAATTCAAAGAATGAAGTAAAATAAATTCTGGTTTTTTTTTTTTTTTTAGTTGGCTAACCTCTTCTTGAGGTGGGACGCCACTCCTAATTTTATTAATAACGTTTTGAGTGATGGATATACCCTAAAATCACTCTTACAAAACATGAACCTAAAGAACATGGTCCCATTTACATGCCCAAGGCCTAATGGGAAATTGTGCTTTAGGCCAACAAAATATGAAATGTGGAGTACTACTCCATTTACAATTGTAGCACATAATGATAGACTTGGAGTACTACTCCATTTACACTTGTAAACAAACTAGCTTAGAACTAAACTCTTACACTTATTTAATATAATGGTTATAGCATGTAACAAAATGAGTCTTTCAAACCTACATGCTTGGACAAAAATCACCAGAGGTGAGGATATTCACATATGCGCAGACTTCTTTTGCTGAAATCATAGTCAGCAGCTAGCAATAAAGTAGTCCCTGCCCTAACATCAGCAGGTAGGGAAGACTACACTCTTTCATCCCTTTATTGTCAGTCAATCCTTCTTTGACAAAATCAATATCAACACTTTGGAGATCAACTGTCCAACCTCAGTAGGAAGGACTTCTAGCATGTAATAGCTCATCAATAATTCAATCAATGTAATGGAAGCACAACTTAAAATCAACAGTTGTGGCCTTTTCTTTGCTTTTACCTCTTCCACTGCTTTCACTATGATTCTTTTACCTTGATGCGCTTGAATTTTGGGAGGCTCAGTGTATCAGCTAGGATTATTCTTGAGAGATCCTCAGGCCATGGTTTATCTTCATTCTTCAGAACATTGGCAGTGAGCCAAATTGCTGCCTGGTTAGCATCTTTGGAAGCTTTTGTGAATTGTGTGAAGGTTCTGATCATCGTGATCTGCTCCCTCAGGTGATAGTATCTCCACGGTAAGTCTAATTGGGAATTTAGGATCTTTTGAAAGCTATTGGAGCTTGATTCCCGGAGGATATTTGTGAATCTACCATCTTTACAAATTTGGATCCCTTTGACAGCTGCCATTATCTCAATCTGGACTTTGGAGGTTATATTACAATTAAAATTGATAAGAGACTGCAGGAATAGAATTTTACCCTCATGATCTCTGATAATGACACCCCCTTGGACCTTAGAGATATTAATCAGGCTGGCTCTGTTAATCTTAACTTGATCAGGTGCAGGAAGAAGCCATTTCACCATTTGAATGTGGTATCTTCTGATAGGATTAAGCGAGATTAACCAGAATTCCTCCCAAGAATGCTGTTTTGAATCTGAATATAATAGAATATCTGCAAAAATAGCTTTGACCAAGTCCTGAAATTCGATGTTAAGATTATCAAACAGAACTTTGTTCCTAAACTTCCATATCTCCCAACATATGAGCAGAGGGATGGATTTGATCAGTGTGTTCACGGAGTTAATGGGCTTCTTAAACTTCTGCCAGGTCAGAAGAATATTATGTAATGACATGGAATTTGTGAAAAGGCCAACCTCTGCCCCATAGAGTCTCCACAGTTTCCTAGCAACTACGCATTGAGCAAAAAGGTGATTCAATGTTTCCCCACTATGTTTACATAAAGGGCATAGAGAAGGGCCATGTATGTTAAACAATTTCGGATTTGAATCAATGGGGAGTTTGTTCTTTTTTAATCTTAGATTAAAAAACGAAATTATTTTAGGCAAAAGCTTGTTCCAATTTTCCACAGCATTAGGGTCATTAGAGATATTCCTTTACCTGATTTTCTGAAAAGATGAAGAGGAGGAAAACATACCAGTTTCCTCAAGGTTCCAAATTATCCTATCTTCTTCAAGGTAAGATGGAGTATGACTATGTTTCAGTGCTTCTAACCAATCTTGAGGCAGGTAGTTTTTTAAAGCATTTACATCCCAGCCCTGAGGAGTGATGAATTGGCTTAATTTATGGTTCCCAACAGGGTTGCATATATTGGCCAAAGCCCCTTTTCCAAGCCAATTATCATACCATAAACTACAATTGCCAGCATTGATCTGAAATATGATAAATTGTTCAGAAAATTCTGCAATTTCCAGCATCCTTTTCCAAATCTCTGAGTCACTCCTGGTTCTAGTAACAGCTGTGGGATGGACTGTTTGGCAATATTTATCAAATAGGAACTTGGCCCATAATGTATCTTTCTTCCAAAATTTCCACCAAAGTTTGGAAGATTGGGTCTTCACTATATCTTTTAATGCTTTAAATCCTAATCCTCCCTCTTCTATTGGGTAGCAAAGTTTACTCCATTTTATCCAATGGTAGGCTTTATGATTCTCTGTCCATCCCCATAAGAAGTTTGAGAAAATTGTTTCCATTTGGGTTAGGACTTTCTTTGGAGGGTTGAGAGCCATGAGGGTATAAAGTGGAATGAATGATAGGACACTTTGTATAAGAGCTATTTTACCACCCTTAGAGATCATATGATGATTCCATGAAGAAATTCTGGCCGTGATTTTCTGAATCAGTTCACTATAGTAGGAGGCTTGAATTCTCTTATAGTGAAGTGGGAATCCTAAATAAACAATAGGCAGTCTACCTGTTTGAAACTTTGTGATTTTTTTAATCAAATAGTTTTTTTCCGAACTAAGACGATTGTGTGCTAGGAAACAACTCTTACTAGAGTTAATTTTCTGACCAGAAACGTCTGAGTAGTGTTGAAGAGTGGACATTAGCAATTTCAAAGATTTGGAATGTGCAGCCATAAAAATAATTACATCATCCGCATATGCTAAGTGGCTTATAACATCACATTTTCTAGGGACACAAAATTGAGGAATGGATTTTTTGTGAGGCCAGCCAATTCAGATTCCTACTCAAGTATTCAGCGCCTATTAGAAACAATAGGGGGGAAATCGGATCACCTTGTCTTAATCCTCTAGTGCATTTAAACCAACCATATGAAGACCCATTTATTAAGACTGAAAACCAAACATTAGATATCAATCTCCAGATAATGTCAATCCAAACCTCACCAAATCCCATCAATCTCATTATTTGGAGGAGGAAAGGCCAGTGAACTCTATCGTAAGCTTTCTCCATGTCTAATTTTAGAGCAATATTTCCATTTTTGGTTTTGTTGGGCAGTGAGTTCATTAGTTCAGCTGCTAACAGATAGTTATCTACTATATTCCTACCCTTCATAAAGCCACTTTGATTTTCTCCTATTAGCTTGTGTAGAATCTTGCCTAGCCTTGCTGCCAATAATTTAGAAATAATTTTGTTGACAAAGTTACACAAACTAATAGGTCGAAAATGAGTAAAGTTAGATGGGCCTTTAATTTTAGGGATAAGAGTGAGTGTTGTTGCTGTGATAGCTTGAGGTAGTTCTCCTCAATTCATGAAGTGTCTCACAGCTTTGAGGAGGTCATCCTTAATTATTTCCCATGTTGAATGGAAAAGTTTTCCATTAAAACCATCGGGCCCCGGAGCACTCTGATCACTCATGGAGAATACAATCTGTTTCAGTTCACTTAACTCAGGCAATGCATTTAACATTTGTCTATCAGTCTCTTCTACAACCATGGGAATTAAGTTAACCTAAATGCTGGAATGTGTATTTTCAGCAGAAAATAGTTTCATGAAGTGTTCTACAGTGATTAAACCTATGTCCTTTTCTTGTTCCACCCAGTCCCCATTGTGATTTTTAATTTTGTGAATATTATTTTGAGCATGTTGTTGTTTAACAGTGGCATGGAAAAACTGTGTGTTTCTATCACCTTCTTTTGCCCATTTTATTCTAGCTTTTTGAGCCCAAAAAGCCTCCTCATTACTAAGAGCTGAGTTATAGTTAGCTGTAGCTCAGTTTAGAGCAGCTCTCAAGACTGGATATTCAGTGTCCTCAGCCTCCAGTCTTTTTAATTCCTCCTATGTCTCAGCGACTTAAGAGAAAATGTTACCTATTTCCAGTTTATTCCATTCTCTTAAGACTCTTTTAGTGTTTTTTAACTTTTCAACAAGGACTCTTAAAGGGTTGCCAGCAGGATTAATCTGCCAGGCCATGGTCACCACATCAATGAAATTGTCTTTGTTTGTCCAGAAATCCTGGAACCTAAAATTTTTTGCTTTACTTTCTGCTTCTAATTTTAGACTTAGCAACATTGGGGAATGATCCGATAGGCTCCTAGATAAATGGTGTAAGCTGGCCTGAATGTTTGAGGTGAGAAGGCAGTTGTTCATGAAACCCCTATCAAGTCTTTTCCATATTCTATTTCTGCATTGTCTATTGTTACACCATGTAAATTTAGGCCCTGTATAGCTGACTTCAGAGAGGTTGCATTCATTCATGATCTCAAACAGTTCGTAGCCTTCTCTATTAAGGAAAGGTTTCCCTCCCTTTTTTTCCCCTTTATCTAATATACAATTCCAATCTCCCAGTAGTATCCATGGACAATTTCTATCTCTCAACTTAGTTAAAGATCCCCAAAGAGGGCCCTCTTTCCTTAGGCGTACATTTTGCATAAACCATGGATATTATACAGGGTGTAGGTAATGCAGGGATGGTTCAAATGCAATGTTATCTGTTGGGTAGAGTTATCCAAGACTACATGGTCAAATGGTTGTCTAATTAGGATCCATATTGAACTCTCAATATTGGATATGGCAACATCGAATTTCAACCTTTGCCTAATTTTTTCAATTTTCTTTTTATCACAGAATGGTTCAGCAAAAGCTAACAAATCAATTTTATTTTTCTTTATGATCCTTTTCAATCTTAAGAAATTAGGTTTTTTACTCACACTTATAATATTCCAAAATAGTGTATTAATCATCAGAACTTTCAATATAGGTACCTGTACTTGGAGTCTTACCTCAGCTTTTTGTCTGATTTTGGCTGGGAAGTTGTGCAGATTTTCACTTTTTTTCTTTGCTTGGAATCCCCCCTCTTCATGTTCTTTGGAAGTACCTCAGTGACTTTCACCTCATTCGGTTCTATGAGCACATCTACTGAATCATCAGACTCAGTGTCAGTTGCGCCCTCATTCTCTGAGATGTTTGTTTGTGCGCTTTTGATATTTTTGTTCAGTTTAGCCCCAAGATTGTTCCTTGATTCCTCTTCTTTCTCTTCTTTTTCTTCACTTTCCTTTTCCTCTGATTTCTCCATCCCCTTTGGCTCTCTTATAATCTGTGATAGCCCGTGGGCTTCATCCATATTTTCATTCGATTGAGGAAGCTCTTTCTGCGATGGTTCTTCTTCGATATTAATCGGAATGATTTGATCCTTTGTATGAGTCTCCTGGTTATTTTGGTTATTAGGGCATAAACTCTCCCTTATTGCTCTGATCATGTCTAATGCCACAGAACTATTGGTTTTAGAGGGTCCTGGTATGTCTTCAATTTCTTCCCTAATCAGGATTCCTTCCGGGCCATCAAATTCAGTTTCGCAGATGTGGGGGACACTCCCTTCCACTTTCAATTTACCTTTTAGTGTAGCCATCCCTTTCTCTAGTTCCTCGCTTGTGACATTTTCCGGTTCTATGGTAGTGATTTCCCCTTCCTTTTCCCTAGTGGTATCTTGCTTCTTCTTTTCGCCTACTTGAATCCATTCTTTTTTAAGGGTTTTGGGTTAAGTCTTAGAAGGTATTGTGACCTTTGGTGGTGCCCTAGCCGGAGGGTTACATGAATCAGCACTGTGACCCAATTTCTTGCACTTTGAGCAGTAAGAGGGCTTATCTTCCACAACTAACTTCTGCCATTTTCCTTTGTCTTTGCTACCAATCCAGACTCGATCAGTGACTTGCTTCTAGACATCCATTTCTACACAGATTCTCGCTTGGCTGGGTCTGCACAATTGTCGAGCAGCTGCTGTAGCAGCATCCATCTTTAGGGGAGTTCCAGCCTAGGAAGCTAGTGAATATAGTCTTTCTGGGTGGAAAAAATGTATGGGTAGTAGAGGAAAGTTGATCCACACGGGTGTGGTTGATGGCTCAGCCTCAGGAGTGAAGTCCTTGGACTATTTGAAAAGCCTCACTGGGCACCCACCAAAATGCCATATCTTTTTCAGCCACATCCTCTGAAAGTCGCATTCGAGATCAAATCTGAATAGGATATGCCGGTTGTCAAGTAAACCTGAATGGACCTCGCCTTTGAATGCTGCTGTAAGGATCTCCTTTCTGATGGTGTTCATAGGCAGCCTTCCCCATGAAAATTTTGCTACTAGGGTATACTTGAAATCCAAGGCCAGAATATCTTCCTCCTCCTCTGAGATAAGAAGTGCCGGTTCCCCTTTGAAAGTGGCAATGGGAGTTTTCTTCACCTCATAAAACGAGATGGATACCCCTGATTCAGAGGGTTTTCCCCCAATTACCGCCTAAAAAAATAGTTTTGCAGGTTCTGGTGGAGCCACCGGAGGGGGCTCCATGTCCCCTCAAAGTTTACCGTTATTTTTCCGTTGGAATAATGTAAGCTCAAGATTTGTTCCTAGATTGAAACAATGCTATGACGTAATCTGATAGTGAACAGTGCACGTGATTTTAGAAAGAGAAATTAGAGAGAAGTCATAGCATTTTTTTTGGGTTATAGCACACGTTTTTTTCCCAAAAATAGAAAATTTCAAAAACTTGTAGTAAAATAAATTCTGGTTAAAGTGTGGAATTAACATTAATTATATTCTTGATCATTGATGCAATAATGCCACCTATTTAATCAAATCAATCAGTTATAGTTATCGGAACCCACTGACATAACCTTATTCTTTCTTAATTATTAGTAATTAAAAGAATTCTTATTAATTATTTTCTAACCAATAATTAACCTAAGAGATCTCTCATTAGATTTAAATTATTGATGGCAGTACTGTTTAAAAGGAACCTGATTTGGATATGCCCATATGAACCCATATACTCATATCATCCCTTTATGCCCACTGTCGATGAATTGTAGTTTTACCACTAATTAAAAGTAAATGGACAATTACGGATCCACCCTTTTAATTGGTATTAGAATATTTTATGTTTAATTAAATATTGTACACTATTTAATTACCATATAATAGCCTTAATTCATTTTATCACAAAACACAAAAAAAAGAACTTAATTAATAAGGTATTTTAGTCCAATTTGATCTCACAAGATATTAATGTTTATCATTACTTTAACCGAAATTAAGTAAATTGCTACTAATCATAACTGAAAATAAAACTATCAAATTAAAATTGAATGTCATAAAAGATAAACGTACCTTGACTTGATAACGGAATAAAATCAAGAAAAGATAATCTTGAGTTGATAACTTATAAGGAATTGTGATTGAAGTTAATCCAAATCCCAATAGCTAACGAATGAGAATTGATTATCTAACAAGCTTATTAACTCAATTATCTTTACTACTGTTTACTAAAAATTAAATACTTTAATTAAATAATGAAAACTTAATTGAATTCCAAAAGATTACTTGATAGTAAAAATTACATGAAAGAAAATAAACTTAAGAATTCTTAATACAACTAATCTGGTAACATTCTACACTCTTTTATCAATTCAAAACTCACTATTTAAAGACAATAACTAATAACTAAAAATCCTAACAATAGATAATCCCTAACAAACTCCCAAATCACAAATTCCAAAATATTAGGAGATTTGAATTGGAAAAAATATTCCTTTTTGTTGTAGAAATGCTAAACATAACCAACACCGTCCGAAATATCCTCAATCCTTCCAGTAAAATCTTTTCAATCTTCAAGTAAATTTTTTTCAACTTCTTATCATTTCTTGCATCATTTCAGCACTTTTTCATCATTCCACTCATTTTTCGCATAAATCCTGAAAACATAACACAAACCATGATTTCTAATACATAAATGCTAATAAAAGTCATGAAGTTATAACAAATAAGTGTAAAATATTAGCTCTATCATCACTCTAACACATTGAGAAGATTATTGAAAAATAAACAACTGCGCAGGTTATGAAAAATGGATTGCAATTAAAATACTCAAATGATGCAATCAAATTTATTACTTTTCAAGCTATTTCATTTAGGGGTTATGATTAAAGTCTTGATTTAGAAAATAGGGAAAATTTTATTTAGTTACTATAGCTTTCAAGATCTTATAATGAATAAGTTGCTTATGTTATTTTGGAAAATGCTCCTAAAAGTGCCTGTTATATTTCACCTTCGATACAAAAACAAATATTGTCTATTATTGTTCAGAACATACAAAATAAATTTGAGATGATATTGGTGACACAAAATTCTGTATTATTATAGATGAATCTCAAAATAAATCACATAAGGAGTAGATGGCTATTGTTTTGAGTTTGGTTGATAATGAGGGATTTATCCAATAGCATTTTTTTGACATAGTCCATGTACTTGATACTTCTTCTTTGACATTGAAAAAAAAATTGTGATGTTCTTTTACATAATCATAGCATATAGGCCTACGTAAGTTCTACCAATTCAGCCCTAACGATCATAATAATCACGGCCAACGACCCTATTCTCCTCTAACGGCTACATCGCCGCCTGCTTGCCCACTCCTCAAATGAGATATGGCCGAAATATCATCCAAACCACCAGATCCTCAAGTTATCTCACCTGATCTGTTACCCAAAACAACTGAGCCACCTAAGAAATCCTTCAAAGATGCAGTTTGTGCTAATAGCGAGAAAACCAATATCTCTGTGTCATTTCAACAGGTTATCAGAAAAGCTCCAATACTATCCTCGTATAAAGGGGAACCTGCTTTGTTTCTTAGTACTAAGGAAGAAGATAAGTTAGCTGTTAATTTCAACTTCACGATTGTGGCAAAATTATCATGGGGTAGACCACAAATGGCGATAATTAGGAAGGAGATCATTAGCTCTGATTTCAGAGGACCTGTACACTCTGGTCTCCTTGATCACCGCCATGTTCTCTTCCACTTTGAGGAGGAATCTGACTTCCATAGAATGTGGATGAAGAAGATATGGTCATTTGCTGGATTTCAGGCAAGGGTATTCAAATGGACAAAAGACTTCAGTCCGGAGAAGGAGCCCTTAACGGCACCGGTGTGGATTCGCTTTCCGTTCCTCTCCTTGCACCTATTTCAGAGAGAAACCCTTTTTTCTATAGCTTCGTGTTTGGGCACCCCACTAAAAATGGACCTTACAACAGCATCCAGTGACTTCCTCCATCCAAGCGAAGCACGCATCTGCGTAGAGATGGATGTCACTAAGGAGCACCCCAACCGCATCTGGATTGGGTCTAAGGAAAAAGGTTTTTGGCAGGAACTAAAGATTGAGAAAAAACCATCATATTGCATAAAATGCTGTAAAATGGGTCATAGTCAAGAGCATTGCAATCTACTGAGGAAGAAGCAAATTGGACCTGCTACTGCTACGGCTAAAACTCATTCCAATCAAAGGGATCCCAAAGATTGGATTCCAGTGATTAATGCTAAAGCTAAATCACAAGGAATACAACAGGCAGTGCTGATATCATCTCCTAATGATTTGAATTCTGAACCCTCTCATGTACTAAAAGGTAAGGAAATTATAGTAACCACTTCTCCTACACCATTGTAGATTACCACACCTGAAAGTTTGAGGGCTGGAGAAGAGAGATTGGTACTCCCATTACCCAATCTGCAGGAATCAGCTGTACCATCGGATGGCCATGTTGAGCCATTGATGATCTCTGAACCTGAAAATTTGAGGCTACCAGAAGGACCGCTTGTCCCATCAACAAGTCAGCTAAATCCGGAAGTCCCTACAGGACCAACAACCCTTCCCTCTCAAGAGAAGCGTATTCCAGAAAGCCCGGACCCTCAAGCTGAAACAACTGTCTTGAACCCAACGATATAAGAGCTGAGTTTAAATACTCATCTGAATAAGGTTCTCCTAGGTCCTCTGTCTTGGCACAGATTGAGGTATCTTGGGAGGAGTCAGAGGATTCAAAAGATAAAATCCAAGAGGAAAGGATTTGTGACCCTCCTTCACCTATGTTGAAGACAAATCAGGTAGAAGAGATGCTATCCAGCTCCAGCAGAGGTGAACCTAAGAAACAATCCAAACCCTCCACAATAATCAAAGAGAATAAGGTACATTCTTCCTCAAGCCTAGGCTTGAGAAGCTCCAAGGATAGTCATTTTATGATTAGTATACTCTTTTGGAATATTAGAAGCATTCAGAAAAAACCAAATTTCAGAAGACTAAAGCATATGACAAGGATTAGAAACATTAACTTGGTTGCCATTGCGGAACCTTTCATCAAATATAAACAGATTGAGAAAATAATGTTGAAGCTTAAATTTGATTATTTTTTCACTAATGCCCACAGATCTATCTTGGTATTTTATAGAAACCCAGTAACCTGTGAACTGATTTCTTGCACAGTCCAGCACATTACTATCAAGGTGGCACATCCATTTCTTAGTCAGCCTATACTTATTTCCAACATATATGCCAAATGTACTGCTAGAGATAGAAGAGCTCTTTGGGACTCTCTTAGCTCCCTTAATGATATTAATGTTCTATGGCTTGCGTGGGGGGATTGGAATTGCATGCTACATAATAATGAGAAAAAAGGCGGTAAACCAGTCCAAGTAAAAGAGCTGATGAATTTTGTAGAAAATTAAAACCTGTCTGAAATAACTTCGTTAGGTGCAAAATTCACATGGTGTAATAATCGTAAAGGTAAGGCTAGAATCTGGAAAACTCTAGATAGGGGTCTTGTTAATGATAAATGGTTGGAATCTAATTTTGTATCTAGCATTGCCTTAATGAGTATATCCCCATCTGATCATGCCCCAATGATTCTGGATTTGAAACCTAAGATAGAAAGAGTAACAAGTTTCAGATTCCAATATTTTTGGGCTACACATAGTGATTTATGTGCAGTAGTCTCTAGGGCTTGGAGTTTTGAATGCAGGGGTGATCCTATCAGGATCCTAACTGAAAAACTGAAAAGGACCAAAGTAGAACTGGTACAATGGAATAGGGTGCAGTTTGGCAATATTTTTCATAAAGTGCAGGATGCTGAAATTGAACTAAAAAGACTTGAATTGTTAAATGCTGTATAATCGGGTACCTAGGGAAGAACTACAACTAGCTGTTGCAAAACTTAAATTTGCCCTTAGCACCGAGGAACAATTTTTGTCCCAAAAGGCCCAACTGAAATGGCTTAAAAAAGGCGAGAAAAACACAGCTTTTTCCCACTCCCATGTCAAGAAAAAACATGCTCAAAACTTTATCCATAGGGTATTAAATAGAGAGGGTTTCTGGCTAGATAATGATTGTGATATTAGTCAAGCTGCAGTGAGTCATTTTCAGCACCTGATCACTGCTTCTGATGTCTCTTCGCCCATAGATTCTACAATAATCCCCCCTTTCCTAGATGATCAAGATAGGATCAGCTTGACAGCCCTTCCTACATTGGAGAAAGTAAAAGGTGTAGTATTTGAACTAAATAAGGATAGCTCCCCTGGCCCTGATTGTTTCAATGGAAAATTCTTTAAAACAGTTTGGGACATTATCCAATTAGATCTGTTTAGGGCTGTCCTCCACTTTATGAATGGAGGGAGCTTGAACAAGGCCATCACTTCAACCTCCATCATATTGATACCTAAGAAAAAAAATCAAAAATCCTTTGATCACTATAGGGCAATTAGTCTTTGCAATTTCATTAATAAAACTTTCTCAAAGCTAATGGCAAATAGACTATCCCCCATCTTTCCGAGGTTAATTAGTACTAACCAAAGTGGTTTTATTAAGGGTAGACAAATTACGAATAATTATCTTCTAGCCTTGGAATTGATGACTACATTGTCACAAAAGTATAAAAGAAATAATATGGCTATTAAATTAGAAATGGAGAAGGCCTACGATAGGGTTCATTGTCCTTTCCTTTTACACATTATGAGGTTGATGGGTTTTGGAGAGATTTGGATTGACCTAGTGTGGAGATTAATCTCTAACGTTTAGTTCTCTGTTTTAATTAATGGGTCGCCTAAAGGATTTTTTCAGTCATCAAGGGGTCTTAGGCAAGGTAATCATATATCACCCCTTCTTTTAATTATTGGTGCAGAATATCTGTCCAGACTTCTGAACTCCTTGATGAATCGGCCGAGGATCCCTGCTTTTATTGTGCCCAAAAATTGCCCACAGATAAATCATCTAGCTTATGCGGATGATATTATCATCTTTGGTTGTGCCAACAACTCTTTTCTTAAAACAGTGATGGGTCTATTAGCTCAATATGAATCAACATCAGGCCAGAAAATTAATGTCAAAAAGAGCTATTTTATTGCACTCAAAAAAGCTGATGCTGAAATTTAGACTGAGGAGGCTCACCCATTTTAAACAGGAAGAACTGCCCATTAAATACTTAGGTCTTCCCTTGCATTTTAAAAGAATTCAGGCAAAACATATTTCAGAACTAGTGAACAACATTGTCATGAAATTTTCTTCTTGGATGACGAATTTGCTAAATTTAGGGGCAAAAACAGTCCTGCTCCAAAATGTCATTTCATCCCTTCCGATTTATACACTAATGGCTATCAATCCTCCTAAGGCTGTCCTAAACCAAATAGAATCAGTCATGGCTAATTTTCCGTGGAATGGGGAGGTGAATGGAAATAGATATCATTGGATAGAATGGAAAACCCTTTGCTTCCCTAAAAAAGAAGGAGGCCTAAATTTCAAGTCCCTAGAGGAAGTTAGTAAAGCTCTTACAATGAAACTTTGGTGAAGATTTAGGAATAATGACACTCTTTGGGAAAATTTCTTGCATGCTAGGTATTGTTCTAATTCACATCCATTACTCATATTACCTAAGAGGGAAGATTCTTAATCTTGGAAAAGGATTCTACAACACGGCAGATTGGCTGAAGAACATATTGCAATAACCATTCACAATGGCCAATCACATTTTTGGATGGATAATTGGATTGGTATTGGTTCACAAAATGCTTTTACTGATTTGAATGGGGACCATAGGGTTGTTGACTTCCTCATAGGGACAAAATGGAACCTTCACGCACTTTATGCAGTTCTTTAACAAATATGTGTGGGGGAGGTTTGTAAGATTCTTATTCATAGTAGGGTAGCCAAAGATAAGTTGCATTGGACCTCAAATCCCAAAGGTAATTTTACTACATTGTCTGCCTTTAATCAAATTAAACCCCACAAACAGATTGACCCTTATTACTCTTACATTTGGGTATCGGATTTGCCCCTCAAAATATCAATCTTCATGCTGAGGAAAAAGCTTAACAGATTCCCTATTGATAAGAATCTTTACAGATTCCAAGCACATGGTCCATTTACATGTCCTCTGTGTCGTCAACAAAGGGAAACACATTTACACATATTCTCTGAATGCAGCTTTATTAAGCACATAGGTAACATTTTTGGTGCTGAATTGGATGTGCATGTTCAAAATCTCTTTAACCCTATGTTTTGGTGGAAGAGGAAACAAAGGAACAAATTACATACCTTTTTGCTGCATGTCACCCCATACATAATTTGCTGGGAGGTATGAAAAGCTAGAAATAAGGCCACATATGACAATATTGGACCTGATATGACCTCAACTACCACAGCCATATTTCAGCAACTGAGGCAGCTGGTGCAGCTTAAAGCAGGCAGAACGTTTAGTGCTGGGTGGGGTGAGTTCTGGACAGAATTTTATCAACTACCCTCCTCTAGGATGGTTACATACTTTTGGTACCCTCCTCAAACAAATGTGCAGAAATTAAATGTGGCTTGTCATGCTTCTACAGCCTTCACCTAATGTGCAGGTATAATCCGAGATCATAAGGGTAATCTAATTTCTTTGTTTACTAACAAGGATTTTCCTTCTAGCACTTCTTCCAAAATGCAGGTCCTGCTGATAACAGCATTACAAGGTATTCATATTTGCAAAGATAGGGGGACAATAGAGGTAGAGTTGGAGACATATTTTGAGGACCTGGCCACACTATTTCTGGAAGGAGATGATGACAACTGGAGATGTATATAGCTGTGGGAATAGGTTCAAGCTATTAGAAGCATTAAAGCAGTTAAAAAGGTTCACAAGATCATCAACTCAGCTACTAGATGCTTGGTAAACAAAATCCCAACACATTCCTCGATTCTAGGAGATTGCATGACTGCTCTGAAGATGGAAAAAAATAACTTGCCATACATAAGGAAGGTTTCGAACGAAAAGTGATATTTGGGTATATCCATCACTCAAAAACTTATCCAATAAATAGGGAGTGGCGCCCCACCTCAAAAAGAGGTTCTGCCAACTAAAAAAAAATCTTAGCATACAGAACAGTAAAGGAAAAAAATAAATTATTTTGAACTTGAAATTTTGGTTTCTTCTGTTGAAGTTGAGACAAGTAAAAGAAAAAATCAAATTCGAACTTTAAAAATGTGAGGTGATACTAGATTGGACTCTCATTAGGATGTACTTTCTAGCTTGATAGAGCTATTTCATCCGACTTGTTTAGTTTCTGAGGACATTATTGTTGATAGAGGTTCTTCTAGTCAACGAGGTAAAGCTAATGGTGCTTTTGATTTTATTATATCATTTGAATTTATATTTATTTTATATTTTTAAAAGATAAATTTGAGATGTCAAATAAATTTTGTGAAGTATTGCCACTCAAATCTTAGGATATTGTTAATTCTATGCATTTGATGTCAGCAACCAAAACAAGACTTCAACAATTAAAATAAGATGGATGAGATTCTTTGTTCAACAAGGTGAAGACATTTTGTGAAGTACATCAAATTAACATTCCTGATCAAAATTGATCGCATAATGGTCACCAAACCGTGGTGCTCGTACTCCTTGGACGGCCATATCTCTTTGCTGTCCTTGTTGCACCCTCAAAGTTGGTGTTGGTGTTGAGGATTTTTGGTATTCTGGATAAGATTTGAGGACAAATCCTTTCGACTGGGGAGGGAATGATAGCAAATTGAAGTCCAAACCAAAGCCTCGGGGGTCATTAGAGCGAATCAAGGTGTGTTTAAGGAGAATGGTTCGCTTTTGGAGGCCTAAAAGGAAGAAAGAAGAGAATTTCGACGTGAACAGCAAAACAGAAAGCCACGTCGCGACGTGGAGCTCATCCGATGTCACGACGTCTATGAACGACACGACGTCCATCGTCACGCGTCGCGACGTCCAACAAGTTTGAGTTTTCGGCTGTTTCCCGACATCGTGACGTCGGGCTCCCCCACGTCGCACGACGTGTGGGAATTTTTAGGATTAAATTGTTTCTAATTTTGGTATTTTATGGTTTTAAGTTAATTAAGCTTTCCTTTTATGGTTATTTCGTTTCGGGATTGTAATAAGCCTATAAATAGGCATATTATTCAGTTTTTTTTATGTGAGTTGTTTTTGAGAATTGAAAACACAAAGTTGTTTTTACGTGAGTTGTTTTCCTGATGAGGGAAATTCAATTTACTTTGTGAATATTATTCCTGAGGAGGGAGTTCTGTTCACACAACTGTCTTGTTATTTCTTGGCGAGGAGCCATCAAATAATAGTGCTTACTGTCAGTTTACGGAGATAGATTGATTCGATTTTGTTCACATTGCTTCTCGAAAAGATCGTGACCAGTATTCCGTAACAACTATCAATCTACGTGAGGAGTGTGGTGAGATCGTTATCACAAAGTTTTTGCCAATTCAAGATCTAATGGAAATTGCGGTTCCCTTGCAGACCTGAGAGATCTTGGCATACACAACACACTATCGTGAAGTATAATAGGAAAGAACCAAGAAACTCAAATGTGCACAAAAGAAGTAAACCACAACTCACATCACGAATTTGAAAATGCAAAAAACAGAACGCAATAAAAGAGTGAAAACTAAAGTAAACGAAACGAATAGAACAACACAAAATAGAACAAGTAAAATTCAAGAAACAATTTAGCAAATTCCAGAAACCGTGCCTTCCCCGGCAACGGCGCCAAAAATTGACAAGCGTGTCGTTAACCTTGCAATTTTAACCCTAAACTAAGGTTGTAGCAATGAGTAGGGCATCGTACCCACAGGGAAGGTATAGTGGTTTCAAGAATCCAGAATTTTGTTCTAAGAACTAGTCACAAAGCCCAAGGCATATTCAACACTTAACAAACTAGAAAGCAAGTCAATGCAACAAATGTAACTCCGAAAAATAAGAACTACGTAATGTGTGAACTCAAAGAAGAGAAACAGATGCCCTAGAGTACTTCATCAGAACAATTGCTCATTTAGATAGCTCAGGCTATGCAATTGATAGACAAACATGTCATGAGGAGAACACTGTCGCATAGCCTATTCTACGATCAGCATGGAGACCACACCGCATTCTAGGTTCCTTAACACTACTCTTTCCCATAGCGAGGCCTAAGAGTAGTGGATGTATGCCGTGACGTCTCAGTTCTTTGTTCTTAACTACTACGACAATTAGCTTCTAAACACTTCCCATGGCAAGGCCTGTGTCAGGTTCTTTCATCTTCGTTAACAACAAGGAACTTCTCTATACTTTTACCCAAAGATTTCGTAGTCTAAAACCAGCACGGCGACAGCGTTATTAGAAAATGAACAATCAAAACAAGTGTACAGACTCAATTCACTTTCCAGTTCTCATTCCTTTACAATTCGTACTAATAATTGGTGAATTTAACTCCAATTCAGCAAGGCAACAGCAACTAGAGCTCAATTCCACAACACCAGTCCAAATCAACAGAATTTAACAGAATTTATAAGTGAAATACGAGCGTGAATTCATTTCTTCCTAATTCAAGTCAATTGCACCACCTTCCACTATCTAATAGAACAATCGTCCATAGAAACCCTAGGACATAATCGAATTAGCCAAAAGAATTCATTTTCAATTCTCGATCAACAGTTTGAAATGTAAAGCAATTCATTATCAATAAATCAGAAACGTTTACCAAATTAAATGCCTCAATTGCTTGTAATTCACAATTGAATTGTGAAAATTCTCCTCAATTGAGTAATGCCTAACAATGATCGGATCAAGTTCGCAATCGGAATCGGAAATGGAGTTTGATTTCTAGTGAGAGAAAGTAGAGAGAGAGTGAAAAGAGAGCAAAAGTTCCCGCTTAAAATCAAGTCTGTTTTCTATTCTAGAAAGATCGATCCCCTTAATCTATGACTAAATCCTCCATTTATAGAGGTTACAAAATGTAATTAATACGCAATCGTAAAATGGACGTAATATTACAAAAATGCCACTGTGATCATTCAGTACAGAAGAACAACTCGGTCAATCTGCACAAAAACGCCTTCCGACCTTTAAAGATCAAGTCAACGCACTCCTGCACCAAAAGAACAAAATCCATACTTAGGAAATTTCTCAAAACCAACACAAACACAAAAGCATAGAACTCACACATGCACAAAAATCACCGAGACCTCGCCACGAGGTCTCGGTCTCACATTAGTAAAATAACCGAGACCTTGTGGTGAGGTCTCGGTCTCACAGTGTTGGAAATCCCCGAGAACTCATGGCGCGAGGTTTCGGACACTTCGTGCAAGTGTGACTTGTGAAGTGCAAATGTGTAGTGTAGCGTAGTGCTTGTTGTTGAGAAGTTTGAATGTCAAGTGAATGTGGTGCACATGAGAGAATAAAGAAATGAAATGAAAGAAAGAATGCATAAAACTCAAGTACACTAACAAGAGTGTGAAAATGGAATGAAACAATAAGTAAAAGTGAAGAATGATGGAAACTCATGTGTACTTCGTGAATGGAAGATTAGTGCGTAACAAATATGTGCTATATCATGCAAATGAATGCTTGAGTGTGAATTGTGATATTTGTGAGCTAAGAGTAAGGAGTGTTTTGAGTGTTGTGAAATAGAAATGAAGAATGTTGTGAGTTTTATGAAAGGAGAAAGAGGAGTGTTGTGAATGTTATGAAATGTGAGTGTTGTGAAGTGTGTGCAAGAATGAATAAAAGAATGGAGAATGAAGTAATAACATTCACAATGTATGCTTGCAATAATGTGAGACACCAAGTATAAAATGCACACACAAGATTGTTAAAATGAAATACATGCGTTGTGAAATGTATGTGGTAGAAGTGAGAGATGTATGGAGAGGGAAAATGAAAGACTTATAAGACATCTCAGAACTGAATGAATTGAACTCTAAAGAAAAATGGTAATGAGATGCTATGAAGATGAAAATGAGGATAACAAGCTAGAAGTGAAGATTGCTCAAATACTTGTGTGATGCATTCTTTACTCATGAAATGAAGATTGTAATGTTTGCAAAACATTCTCAATCATGGAATGGAAAATGAATGCTTCATGAAGTTGCAAATGTTATTAAGAAACAATGGAACATGAGCTCACAATATGAATTACCTCAATACTAAGGGAAATGTATACAAAGCATAAGTGAAGTGAAATGTTAGGAATATGCAGTAATGTCCAACCACAATCGGACCTTGATGCGCTATGAATTTGGCAAATCCTAAAACATGAAAGTTGTAGCCCTAAGTGTTAGCTTTCCATAGATTTTTGAATCACTCAATTCGGAGTTTGGAGAAGGAAGTTATGGCCAAAAAACGGAAGTCTAGTAAACATGAAGAATGGCGAGTCGTGGCGAGGTCTCGCTCTCACAAAACTGAAAATCACCAAGATCTCGTGGCGAGGTCTCGGGCATTTCGTGCAAGTTCCAATTCTATGCCATATATGTGTTTCTTAGCCTCTGAATTAGACTTTCTGGTAAAACTGAAAGTTTTAGATCTTTCTCTTGGCTTTGCATTGGTTTAAGAATCAGCATCATTGGAGGTCTGTAGCTCAAGATATACACTTTCTACCAAACTGTGGAAATATGAATTCAAAGATGAAAACCTGAAGGAACAATTGCAAAGATGCCCCCGTTTCTCCTACTTGCACACATAGTTAGAAGCAAGTTAAAAATAAGAAAGGACATACACTCAAAGAGCTTTACAGAACATCCAAGATCTCAACAATTGGACTAGTATTGAAAGAGTTACACCCAAATGAAGTAGCACTACCAATTCCGCCAAAGCACAAAATAAGCTTATGAAAAGATCTCCAACTTCACAATCATCATTTCTAGTTTTCTCTTGACTCGTTTCCTTGGTTTTCAACCTAAACACACATTTGCTTCATTTCATCATCATTTTTGGTCTTTTTCAGCATTTTAACACTTCGAAGTTGCAAACCATATAAATGTACACAATGACACAAAACACTACACAATTCCATGAAACACAAGTCAAAAGCTAAGCGAAATTAGACATATAAGTTGGTATAAAACCAACTTATCAATAAACAATTAAGCAAAGATTTAGGTACTGATAAGTACGTATATCTTGGACCCGTGGAGGACAAATCAGAAGAAGGCATGTGGACATGATCTGACAGCAGAATGGGAGGATGCGGTAATGTGACTAGACTAATAGAATGATCAAGTGAATGGGACGTGGTCGGCGATGTGATGAGGTCGGCGTTTAACGTCGAGCAGTTCATATCGGGTTACTGCACTGCATAGTAATCAAACAAGTTCGGAATTCCGTCCATGTAAATATTATCCCTTCTCCATTTAGGAAGGGAGAGACAAACGGAATAACCTTAATACTCATTGAACCGTCGGAACTTCCCAAGGAAATATCCCTCATAAGTTAACTGTAGGGGTGCTCTTTGTGCAGTTGCGGTTAGGTAGAGAGGACACATTCAGTAGCTGGGTTCGAGGAGTCGAGGTTGGTCTCACTTTCAGACTCATCAATTTGTGCCCACCGTGGGGACCATTTTAAGCCAACTCTGACCTACCCATGTCACAGCACTCTGTGACCGGATCAAGTGCCTTGAAAGGTGACCAGGAGATAACATCGCAACTTTGACCTTCTAGTGAGAGGGATCGTATCCATAGGAAAGGAGATTTGGTACCAATAATTCACTCAATATTGCTTTAATTACAGCATAAGATATGCAATATCAAGAATCAGTGAAAGTAACAACTAGACTAAAGAAGTAAAAGATAAAAAGATCAAATGCCAGAAGGTAGCAAAATTCAAATGCTAGAAAAGAAAGAAAGAAACAAACACCAAAAGTGAAATAGCATGGTTTAGATAGACGTCCTAGGGTTTAGATGCTAGACAATTGCAAATTAAACACTCATGCTATGCATTTGACCCCTTGCAAATGAAAACAGTTGGAGACAAAAATTGCCTAGGAGTCTAGTTAACACCCAGCATGTCGACTGCAATGTTTCCTATACTCCCTAACATCTCGCTTTCCTATATCGAGGCCTAAACAAAATGAGTGAACAACGCAACGTCTCGACTTCCAACACTAACTACTCAAGCATGAAAAACCCTAGGTCTCCCATGGCGAGGCCTGACCTAAGTTTCTAGACCTTAGTTAGCATCGAAGAGTCATTCTACACTCTATTCTAGTGGCTCAACGACCTCTGACCGGCATGGCGACCACATCTCGAATCATGAACAAAACATAACAAGTGGAGAAACTCCATTTTCATAAATTCATGCATTCACGAACACATGATCTCATTCTTAGAATTTAGGTCAATTGCATAGCATTTCACGGTTTAATTACACAATCATCTACTCCAAACCCTAGGACATCACACGATTTAATCGAGAAACTCCATTTTCATCTCATATTCATCAAAAAACATCATTGAACAGTTCAATCCCATCAAATTGGACATATTTATCGATAAAAGTGCGTAGACTTGTCAAATGCTTCTTCGATCGAGAATCAAAATGCAATGCTCGGCACAAAGGTGCGATTGGATTCGAAATCGGAGAATAATTTCTAGAGAGAGAAATTACTAGTGAGAGAATTTGAGAGAGAAAGTTCCCGCTCTCAAAATCCAAAAGTTTGTTGTAATTCTAGAATAATCAATCTAATGTTGGCTAATTCCTCTATATATAGAAGTTACAAAATGTAAACATTACGCAAACATAAACTAATTACTCATTACATGAATGCCAATGTATATATCAACTGCCCAAAAAAAACCAGCTCGGTAAATGCATCAGCTCACGCCTTCAAGCACGCTCTCAACGTCTTCGTCACATCGTCCACACCTTTGAGCCTTCACTGATCATGCCATCATGAATTCCTGCACAAGAGTAAGACTTCCAACACTTAGAAAAAATTGACAGTCGAATTCCATGAATTCACTACGACACATCGCCACGATACGTCGTACCACAAAAACTTCAATACTGCGACGCATTTTGAGGATGCATGGTAGTGTCACACCTCCAACTGCGACGCATCATTAGAGGAGCACGGTTCGATGGCGATGCATCTCCACGATGCATCGCCTTGCAAGTGTAAATGTTTATGCAACGAAGTGTGTGAAGAGTGTAAGTAAGGTGAAAAGTGAAGTGATGAGAGTAGCATACAATGTGTGCACTAAAGGTGTTGAGAGATGTAAGATGTGAAATACATAAAGTGTGCAAGAATGTGCTGTGAGGTATATGTGTTTTGCGGCCACCTCAGGCAATTCTTATGGCGACTCACGCAATATGTGCAAAGGCTATGCATTGTGTGCGAGTGTTGCTTGTGAGGTGCACAAGACGTGTACAAGGATGCGGGGCTTCTGCGCGCAACTTGTGCGAGAATGTATGTGCAGCTATGCGGCGACCTATGCATGTACGCAATGACTCGAGTGCATGTGTGCGACAACATAGTGCATGTGTGTGAGAGTGTGAGAGCATGCGTAAGATCGCAGCACGCGGGTGCGCGCAGCCAGTGCGAGGTTGCCACTCTTGAACATGCAGCGAACTGTGCGCCCTCGTGCGAAATGTTGTGTGAATGCTATATGAGTGTGGGCAAGCTCTTGCAGCGACGCGTGTGAGATCATGCGGCGACGTGAGTGACATGTGAGTGAGAGTGTGCGACTTAGTTACGAGCTCGTGCTGCGACCTCGCCTCGTCCATGCGGTAACCTCGTGCATGTGTGCGACGATGCTAGCAACGATGTGAGTGTGATACACATAAGTGTACTTGTGTTGTGCATCCATGCAATCACCTCAAGAACCCTTAACACTTCAACACCTAAAACACAATTGCACAAATTCAGCTCCTCTTTTACTGAACACACTTCACACACAAGTGTCAAAGAAATTCATCACGACACTTCACACAAAATCACATAAACTCATAATTCATACATAATGCCTCATCGCATTACTACTAACCCTACACAACCACATCCGACTGAACATTATATTTTTGCCATTTGCAGCTCATTCTTTGCCAACTAACAATTAATACCATACTTTGCACAACTCACTCATTTTCACACATCTTGCCCATAAAATGCACTAAAACATACAAAAGCCAAGCAGAAACTAACAAAATCAAGTCAGTATAAAAATGACTAATCAATTTCCCCCACACTTGAACTTTTGCTTGCCCTCAAGCAAAACACACACTTCACATGTTAATCACTTACATTCAAAACTTTGCGCCCATATTTATAAGTTCATCAAAACATTTTTCACACAAAAAATAAAACTCTTTAAAGTTTCTTGACTCCAAACCATCAGATTTCAGCACGAATTATCAACCAACGCACAATGAATAAAGACCAAAATGTGTTGCGTGCAAGTGTGTGCTGAGGAATAATAGCTTAGTGCTCCTCCCGTATGCAAAACCTTTTGTATTCTGTCTTACAATTCGATTCATATCAATCTCCTTATCCACGCATACGAACAAATAGCACACAAGATCAATGGCACACATTGGTGCTTCTTTTAGATCATTCACATTCAAATTGCACTTTGGTGCTTTCTTTTATCACACACATTGGTGTATGATTCGCCTGGGTCTTGTGGCTCTTTTCTCCCACATTTCGCTTGGGTTTTATGGCTCTTTTTTCCCAAATATGCATGCCATGGTCTTATGGCTTTTTATTTCCAGCTGCCAAAGGCTTTTTCTACCAAATCCTTTCTTGAGTAACCACGTGTTCCTAAGTGTCTTTAAGGGACTATACATGCAAGAACACCAAAATACCAAGGAAATGCTTAACAACAAGAACACAAAAACCAGATTACCTCCTATGTCAATAAATGTTTTGCATGACATATCTATCTTACTTTAACATCGTGCCTTGACCAATAAAATATACTAATTTCCTTCACATTTAGAACCAGAAAAGAAACATTTTTGAATGCATTATTATGAAAGAGACAGTTGATAAACTCAAGCTCAAACATAGCCAACAAGGGAACAAGGGCTCAATGCAAAGTGATCTACCCACTCACCTTGTCACTGCTCATTTTCATTTAAGTACACATACAAAGTTAGTTTACTCATTCAGCACACTCAGACTCTTAGACATTTAAAAAAAACTTAAGGAACTATCAACAACACACAACACTTCAGACTCCTATGCTTCAACATATATATTATAACATCTTCAAACTTCATCACGTTACAACATACTTTTCACTCCTAGCAATAACTTCATCATTCAAGACTTCCATACACAATTAAACACCACACATGTCATGGCTTCTTGCTCCCGAAAACTTCAGAACTTCAATAAAAAAAAGGAGACTCCCCAACAATCATAACAAAGGCATCCCCATAAATGTAGCACCCCACCAAGATCACTTTAGCAAGTAGCAACACAATCACAGCATCTATCATGACAAAGGAATAATCACATCAATCCACTTCACAACTTCAGCCAACAGAAATAAGCAAGACAACACCCCCAATTATGCCATCACCCCCAAAGTCTAACGTAACTTTCAGTAGAAAAAAATCACGGCATCATAAGCAATCATCCAACCCCCCCCCCCACACTTGCAACAAACATTGTCCTCAATGAGAAGAAGAAGAAAAGGAGGGGCTCCATAAAAAGATGATGGCGCAGAAGAAGATGGGGATGAGAATGATGCTGTAGTTGAAAATGAAGGTCCGCTGAAACGGGGTTATACCCAATGAAATAAACCATACAGAGACCCTTGGTGTGGCTGCTCTATACCAAACATTGGTATCCTCGTTGCTGGCAAAAACTCCGGATCCACACGAAAAGTAGGAGTAGGAGGTGCTTGTGAAATACGACCAAATGTTGGCAACGGTTGCAGAGAAGATTTAGCCGAGATGCCCGGGGGATGTTCTTGTACACAACCAGTTTCATCCATCGACAAGTTGGGAATTCAATAACCCGACAGTTGTGCCTGAGATGGAGATGGTTTTCGTGATACAGGAGGGGAATGATAATAGATAGCCATCTTATTGCACCTGTCTAACTCTACTTACATCATTAGCTGCCTGTGATAGAGCACTTCAAATTGCTGCTGGGCAATTGACAAAATGTCATCCAATTTAATTTCGATAGTGGATGCATGAGAATTCCAATCCTGATGCATGTCAATTATTTACCCATGCATGCTCTGAATCCTTTCGTCCATATGCTGAAAATGAGAATCGACAGAATACTAAAAATCATTAAGGGAACTCTGATATGCACTAAAATCATACGGGAACGGTTGTTGCTCTTGCTGTCTAGTATGAATAGGAGGCTCAAAATCATCACGAGGAACACCAGGCTTAGCTGCCTGAGCCTTCACCATTTCGCGATCAAGACGTATATACTTCACATACAATGTGTTAGCAATAGGTCACCTAGTTTTCCTCCAGTCACTACCCATCTCATCTTTCACTCCTTGAGCCTTGCACAGCTCCTCAATAAGAACAGAGAAATAAGCCTCGGACATCTGTGAGCTTGCCATAAGCCTCGATAGGATGAACATCAACCACAATTTAACATCACAATGCAGAACCTGATGACGAACGTACTTGTGTTCTCCACGTTAGTTTACTACCCACGCAGCCCCTGGGTGTGCAAGCTCCTCCAACAATTCTTGGTCAGCATCCTCATCATCTGGACATTGAAAAGGATTTGAAAGGTAACTAGGAGTGCCTAAGTGCTCATTGATAATTTCACTTGTAATGTCGACCCATACGCCTCGATCATATACAACCCCGCTCTCGTTTGGAAATTTCCCATTTTCATAATATTCCCTTGCAAGACTCACATTACAGAACTCTGGTGTGTTTACCAACTTCTCATCAAATTTATGAAAATGCATCAACTTTTTAAATGGCCCATTGTCAAGAATAAAAGCACGTTTCAAATGTAACTTCTTGATAGTTAAACCTTCTTCCCAACGTTTCTGTGCCAAAGCTTTAACGAATAATGATGGAAAATCCTCCAAAAATTATTCTGAGTCAGAATCCATGGACATTTGAGCCTTGCCCTTGCCCTTGGCTTTACTGGTCTTCGAACTTTCACTTTTCTTCGGAGCCATGAGTAAGCTAAACCTGAATAAAAGAGAAACTTATAAGTAAACTCAATAACCAGCTTAACACAAACATGCAAATGATGAGATATTACCCAATTACTATCCAAAGGCCACAAAAAATACAGAGTACACTACACCCGCACAGACAATTTAGCAGAAACATGAAATTTGCACCGAAGAAGGAACTCAGAGCAAATAGAATTAAACAATCTTGTCAATACAGAAGTTGTAGCCTTATGTGTAAGCTGCATGTAGCAAGTTGAATCACCTCATTTTGACAAAAATTGGAAAAATTGAGCACATAATATCGAGGTGTGGCAGATCTGGACAGAACAATCACAAGGTTTCTAGCTTTCAACACCGACAAAACAATGGGAAAAACTTGTTAAAGAATGAAGAATTAGCCAAAATGTACAAAATAAAAGCTGTAGAACTAGTTCTTGGCTAAATTCAGGGACCAAGATTGTCCAATTTGGAGTTAAAATGAAACATTTATGACCAAGAAACAGCAAAGTGTCAAACTGGGCAAACTCAGCAATCATATATCTGCTAATTTCAGCATGAAAGCACCTTTTCTTAATTAAAATAACAATGTTCCGTCCATAACTAGCAAGTGTAAAACATAAACATTGAATCCCCTCACTTAGAGAAATTCCCCAACTAGAATCATCCAATGTGGGTAACATATGCTCAAGTTATGCGAGCTTTACAGAAACGTGACAAAACTGAAATAAATGTTTTTGAGTCACTTAATACCTCCCCCCACACTTAACATGTGTTAAATTTCATAACACTCCATCAAAGCATTATTACATTAAAACATCAGTTCCTTGAAATCTTACACCAAATAGAACTTTTTTGACTCACTTAATCCCTTCCCCCACACTTAACATATATTAACTTTCATAACACTCCATCAAAGCATTATTACATTAAAACATCAATTCCATGAAATATTACACCAAATTGTACATGCATACAGAACTTAACAACTCATCCTTGAAGTATATCATGAATGCTAAAATATTAAGATGGAAGAACCAGGACATACCTCTAGTTGACATAACACGAAGGAACTTTCAAAAGAGTAGGAATTGAGATGAAGAATATTTCCTTGAGCTATTTCCGAGCTTGAGTATTCAGCTTGTGAGTGAGGTGAGATGTGAACAACGGTGTTGGTCATTTATAGAACCAAAAGTGTAGTTCTACACCATTCGATCAAAGCAAATCAAAGTAGTAATGAGTCCAACCAAACACAAGAATCTATTAACATCAAGACAAATGTGGGACCATGTTCATTCAATTATATGCATTATCCTCACTTACATCCTGTCAACCACATTATTCATTCACATGCCACAAAAAACCAAAAATCAACCTCCACCTTTATCTCTTTCAATGTTCATGCCATATTCTCATAGAGTAGATTTCAACCTCATAAATTCATGCGCCTTAACCTTGCCAACACCTTACCCATGCATTGATTGAGGTCCAGCACTTTTTTGAACAACTTCCTGATTAGATACTCCTACGAAATTCATAGACAACTTTGATCAACACAATAAAATTTTAACTAACACTTAAGCATGTAAACGAAAATGCCAAAAACTAAACTGAAATAGAAAACTAATAAAGAAACACTAGGTTGCCTCCTAGGAGCCCTTGTTTAAATGTCGACAGCCCGACAATGGCTTGGCTCAATATGATGTTATAGGATCATCCAGGAACAATTATTGAGGGACTTTGGACCCTATGAGCACGCCTTGATCCTCATTGAGTACGTAGGGTTTAAGCCTGTGGCCATTCACTTGCCATATATTACCACTTTTCTCATTCTGGATGTGCACCATTCCATACGGCATAACTTTGATAACCTGAAAAGGAGCAGTCCATCGTGAACTCAATTTTCCTGGGAAAAGTCTAAGCCTTGACTCATACAACAACACCAATTGGCCTGGTACAAAAGCCTTGGCTTGAATTTTTGCATCATGCAACCTCTTGGTCCTTTCTTTGTACATCCTTACACTCACATACGAATTAAACCTGATGTATCCAATTCATTTAACTCCATCATTCTTTTATATTGAGCTCTATTGAGATCCATGTTAAGCTTTTGAATCGCCCAATATGTGCGCGCGGTGTTCCAGCTCTACTGGCAGATGGCATTCTTTTCCAAATACAAGCTGGAAGGGTGAAGTTCCAATTGAAGTCTTATAAGCCGTTATATATGCCCGAAGAGAATCATCCAACTTCAAGGCCCAGTCCTTCCTACTTGGATTTACCACTTTAACCAAAACTCGTTTGATCTCCCTGTTGGATATTTCAGCTTGTCCACTGGTCTGGGGATGATATGCAATAGACATTTTATGCTTTACCCCGTATTTAGCCAAAAGAGATGCAAAGACCTTGTTGGAAAAATGAGAACCCCCGTCACTAATGATTGCCCTTGGAGCTCCAAACCTATTGAATATATGTTTCTTTAAGAACGCAGCAACACTTCTAGCATCATTGTGTGGGAGAGTTCTGGCCTCGACCCATTTTGAAACTTAATCTACTGCAACCAAGATATACTCCATTCCACATGATCTTGGGAAAGGTCCCATAAAATCAATACCCTAGACATCAAACAATTCTACTTCCAAGATGTTGTTAAGAGGCATTTCATTTCGTGAGGAAATGTTCCCACTCCTCTGGCACCTATCACATTTACCTACCCAAATCTTTGAATCCAAGAGAATGTGCGGCCAATAGAAATCACATTGTAGCACTTTGAATCCCATTCTTGGAGAAACAAAATGCCCTCCACAAAGGCCTTCATGACAAGCTTGAAAAATAGCATTCTTCTCCTCTTCTTCGACACACTTCCTTATGATTTGATCACTACACACCTTATACAAAGCATTGTCTTCCCAGAAGTAGTGTTTTGCATCACTCCTCAACTTCTTCTTCTACTCATGCAAATAATAAGAAGGTACTTGCCCTGCCGCCACAAAATTTGCCATCTCTGCATACCATGGCAAGTCCCCTTTTTCCATCTTGAATACTTGCTCATCAGGGAAATGGTCTCTTATCAAAATGGCCGATTCATCTTGTGCCTTTGACTCCAACCTTGAAAGATGGTCGGCTACCACATTTTCAGATCCTTTTTTGCCCTTAATCTCAACATCGAATTCCTGAAGAAGAAGAACCCATCTTATGAGTCTTGGCTTTGCTTCCTTCTTAGCTAAAAGATACTTCAATGCTGCATGGTCTGTATGCACAATGACTTTGGATCCGAACAAGTAAGCACGGAACTTGTCAAAGGCAAACACAACAGCCAACATTTTCTTCTCAGTGGTTGTGTCGTTCAATTGAGCCTCATTTAACAACTTGCATAATAAATGGTATGGAAGACCTTGTTTCTTCTTTGCCTGAGAACAGCACCCAGAGCATAATCACTTGCATCACATATTATTTCGAAAGGTTCACCCCATCGAGGAGTGACTATGACTGGTGCTTCAACCAACTTTGCTTTCAATAGCTCAAACGCTTTAGCACAATCTGTCCCAAACTCAAATTTTACATCCTTTTCAAATAGGATACACAATGGCCTTACTATTTTACAGAAATCCTTGATAAATCTTCTGTAGAACCCCGCATGTCAAAGGAAACTCATGATTCCTTTCACATTGGTTGGAGGAGGGAGTTTTGCAATTATATCAATCTTTGCTCTATCGACTTCAATTCCCTTGTTGGAGATCTTGTGCCCCAAGACTATCCCTTCTTGAACCAGGAATTAGCACTTTTCCCAGTTAAGCACTAAATTTGTCTCCTCATATCTATGCAATTGCTTGGCCAAATTCTCCAAGCAACCATCAAATGTCATGCCAAACACCGAAAAGTCGTCCATGAAAATTTCTATGATAGATTCAACCATGTCGTGGAATATGAGCTGAAGCTGTCGGTACTTCCCAATTTTACCCAAACTCACTCAAATAATGTAGAAGTGGCGAGTGGGATCCTATCCACAGGGACATGACTATTACGAAGTGCTGATTTAGTGACAGAATAAACAACTAAGGTAAGCAATAATGAAATCACACAAACAATATGCAACAATGGAGAAAGCAAATAGAGATGATGGTGTTGCCATGAGGGTGATACAATCTGTATGGATTATTTTCTTATTATCCCGGACTTGTATAAATGTGTGAGGGGATTACTCTGATAGTGACCTAGAACTTATCAACTTGGCAATTCTCATAATTCTAGTCCACAAATCTTCTCGAATTTCCCTTGGCAGGGCAAATCCTTGGCACTAGTGGAAATCCTAGATCCCTATTCTCTTAGAATAAATCTAATTCAGTCTCTGAATATCTAATGAGTTGGTTTTATACAAACTATTTTGTGCTATATCTCTTTGCTTTTGTCTTGTGTTTTATGCAAATGTGTGGTGATTTATGCTATTTTGTGCATATATGTCGTTTGCTATATGGTAATGTTTAAATGGTGCAACAAGGGTAAAAATGACGGTGAATGAAGTGATATGTGTCTAGGTTGAAAATGAAAAAACTTAAAGGGCTTGGTTCGGCTAAATTAGGGTTTTGGCAGTTTAGTTGTGCAACTTTTTTTGAGTGTAACGCTTTCAATTCTAATCCAAATATGGAGGTCTTGGTGGCTATGGAAAGCTCTTTGTGTGTACTTCAATTGTTATGCTTTAACATTCTCCAAATCCGGTATGCAATCATGAGAAACCGATGCTTCTTTGCTGAGCTTGGATTAGGGTTTTATTTTTAGGGTTTTATCTTTCTGCCACAGTTTGGTAAAATTGGTATATCGTGAGCTATAGGTATCCAATGATGCTGATTCTTGAACCAGTGGAAAGATTAGATGAGGATCTAGAACTTCTATGTTTACTACCAAGTCTAGTTCCGAGGCTAAGGCACATTTATGTGGCATGGAAGTAGAGTATTATGTTGAAAATGGACACTTAGCCATATACTTGTTCTCATAGTTGCACTCACCTCACACTTCTTGTTTGTATGGCACCTTCAATCACATACACTCACTCACTCCACACACGCATTGCTGCACATAAGCATGCACTGAACCCAAGCACACACACTCACACTAGGCGGCGAGACCATCTCTCCGCAACAAACACAAGCACTCACGTTGGCCTCGCCGCCACACTCTCGCATGCACACTCGCACACATCATGCGACGAGGTGAGCTCATCGCATGAATCATGCACACTTCGCCGCACAAGTGTGTGCGACGAAGTCACCTCGCCACACACACATTTCTCACCATTTCTCATGCCTTATATATACACTTGAACATTCACCATTTTGGATACTTTCGTGTGTTGTTTCATGGTGTTCTTGCATGTTAACTTTCATTTTACCATATATTCATTCATGTTTTGTACATAACTTGCTCAAGATTGATGTCCTCTTGTCTTTTCTTAATATGAATTCATGAATTGTTGTGTTTTATTCCATTATTTGCAAGATCATGCACCCATTATCCATTCAATGTTTGATAAAGTTCTTGAACATCATGTTTTCTATTCGGGTGGATAATGCATCATTTAGTTGCTATGGCATTCACCAATTTCAAATTTAACTTTGCTTCATTATATTTCATTTTCATTCGGTTTGTACACAACATTTTTAGCCACACTTAGTTCACAACATTTTTACACACACTTCACTCTTCATTGCATTGCATTAGTCATTTTTGCAAACATTCACAACACCAACTTCACTCACACTCACATTCACTCCACAACACTCACAACACATCATATTCACCACAAACCTCACAACACTTGCACACTTGCACAAAGTGGCGAGACCTCTCAACTTGAAGATCATAATGGCGAGACCTCTTAGAGAGGTCTCGCCGCTTTAAGGTTTTCATGGCGAGACCTCTCTAAGAGGTGTCTCCGTTTTGAGGAGTTGTATGGCGAGACCTCTTAGAGAGGTCTCGCCATGAAAATAGGTTTGTGTGGCGAGACCTCTTAGTGAGGTGTAACCATGTTAATAATAAGGGTGTTGGGTTTGCGATGAAAAATTGCAAAGTACTTAGGAGTTTTGTTTTTTGGTGTGTGCAGGTGGTGAAGGCACAAAGATGTTTGCTCAAAGGCGCATGTGAGCTGATATTGGCGTGTGGTGGATGGCTCAAAGGCGCTGGGAGGCTATTGAAGGCGTGGTACTTCAAGGCTCAAAGGCGTGGATCAGTGTTAAGCAAGGGCCGACTTCCTAGACTTGCTGTTTTGTGCGGTGGTAGTTTTGTATCATTTTTCTCATTTACGTTTGCGTACTGTTTGCGACTTTTGTAACCTCTATACATAGAGGAGATAGTTAGTAGATTAATGGAGATTCTGGGGAATTCATATTCTAGTTTCTAAACAAACTTTTAATTTTTAGAGCGGGAAATTTTTTCTCGAGATTTACTTTCTCTCTCTAGCATTTTAGTTCCGTTCTCAATTCCGATCGAGAATTTGTTCCGAACATTGTAATTTTCTACTCAATTAAGGAGGAATTCACGGTTTTGTCATGAATTAGAAGCAATTGAAGCATATCATTTGGTAAATTCTTCCCAATTAATGAATATGATTTGCTCAGTGTTATCTATTCACGATCGTGAACTGAAAATGGAACTTTGCGGCTAAATTTGCGTTGTTCTAGGGTTTTGATCCGGATGAAGTTTAATTAGACTATGAAATGCCTTGCACTTGACATAAATCATTAAGAATGAACTCATACTGGAGAATTAGGCTTAAAACTTGTTAAGTTTCATTCATTTGCGCTTTTGTTGATTGAATTATGCTTCGATTGTGGTCGTCATGCTAGGTTGGAGTTTAATTCATCAATAGGAGTAGAAATGCTTGAAATGAGAACACACAGTATGGTAAATGAGTCTTTTCACTCGTATTGATTGATCGTGAATCGAGATGCGGTCGTCATGCCGGTAGAAGTTCATTGAAACCTAAGAATTGAGTGAGAAGAGATTTCTCGAGCTTTACAAATACAGACGAACCTAGGTTAGGCCTCGCCAAGGGAAAACCTTAGATTTTACATGCTATAGTAGTGAATTTTGAGAAGTTAAGACTCTGTGGGTTACAACCTTCACTCTAGGCCTCGCCAAGGTGCAGTGAATATAGACCAAACCGCCAATGTGCAGTGTGTGCTGAGAGTTTCTCATGCTCCCTCACTCTGTCTATGCAGAGTACTCAAACAAACACTTAAAAACAAATTATTGCACTGCAATCCTTTTCTCCACACACACGAACACTTCCACATTACAAAACTTTACTGAGCTTAGCATGCACATTGGTGCTTGATATTTTCTTTTTAGATTCATGCCGCACTTTGGTGCTTAGCTGCCAGGGTTTTATGGCTATTTTTTCCCTTTATTCACCACTGGCTTTTTCTTCTCATTTATATCTTTTCTCAAACAATCCATCTTCGTGTGTGTCTTCAATAGACTATATATTCAAAATGCAAGAATAAGTGTTTGCAAGTAGAGGGCACATACAAGTAAAAGATTCATAAGCTCTCTCCTGTGTCAAATATAGTGTTGGAGTTTCTATCTTACTTTAGCATCGCACTTTACCCAGCAATCTTGTATGAATCAGATGGTTACTGCAACACTAAAAAAAAATTTCGCATGTATCACAGTTGAACAACGAGTTACGGATTTGATGATGATATTGAAAGTGTTAGTGTATTCTAGCCGTGCTAGTGTGCTAGATGGTAGTGACAACATTTGCACAACACAACAAACACTGAACATTTATCGCACCTGAAAATTTAAAACACACTGCAAGGCTAGTACTAGTCACTGGCTTGTTTTTATTCCAACATAACAACACAGATCACACCACCTAAATACTACTAATATAAGAGCACATACACCACCTCCGTTCCCCAAACAAATAACAAAACTCAGAATAAAAATTTAAATTAAATGCGCTAAGAAACCACACAGCATATACTCAAACAGCATCAATCAAAGCAACCAAGCAACAATAACAAATCTCAACAACCCCATAGCAACACTTGAATTTTGCAATGGTCCCCATTGTGGAAGAAAGGAAAGAGACTGCCTTGTTTACGTGCCTGGTGAAGGGGGTTGGACGAAGAACCGGGAGAAACCAGAGAAAAGGGGTTGTGCATTTCTGAAATTCGGTGCACTGGCTCTAGTATTTGTGCTCATTCCTTGTTGCATCACTACCTTTCTGCTCAATGTGTCCACAATCATCCGTTGCGCCTTGAGTATCCATCTCCTCCAATAGAGGGAAATACGAATTTGGTCCTCTGGATTGATGGTGATATGCCATCATTAAATTGAGATTATGAACTTCTGTTTGGCATTGAGTTAGCCTATTATCTATCGTTGTCCATTGGGTAGTGTGTTCTTGCACTATCGTATCCAACTTTGCCCCGATTATCCCCATACTCTCTTACAAACCAGTCCACCTTCCTTCCATCTCATCAATATGCTGGAGAAGAGAATTGTGTTGAGCTTGTAACGATGTCTGGAGACCCTCCAAGGCATGGTGCATATTGTGGAAATTGTCAAATGCATGAGGTTGTGGTTGATTAGGTATAGGTGGATTTAACTCTGCTGGAACCTGTTCCTCATTGATTTCACCGACCACTGGCACTGCCCTTGCTCTTTCTCTTGCTTCCCCTTCCTTCTGTTGTCTTTCTATTTTTTCCACGTGCAGATAATTTTTTAGCTGCGAGTTCTTGATGGGCCCGGTTGACAATCTACATTCCTCTCCTTGAGAGATTCGCACTCCTTGTTTCACGGCGTATTCCATCAGGAAATGCGGGAAGTACATTGCTTGGTTGTCCTCGTTCATAGCATGGTTGATGTAAGTTATCACAAATTTACCCAGGTCCACAGTGAGCCTATTTTTGATAACATAGACAAGGAAAAGTCTGTCTCTGGAGATTCAGGCATGAGACGGGAATTGATGAATAAGAGCCAAGTCTTAGCCTCTGTTGTCTGATTCTTGAGTAAAGCATACCTTGGGTCATCGTCTTAGTTTCGCACCCAATCTGATCCCGGGAGACTTAATGCTTGTAGAACTGTATCTGGGTTACCCGCTTCACTAAGCTCACTAAGCTCATCCTTCTGATAATCTTGGAGGCCATAATGTTTGTTCACTATATGGCTTGTGAGCTTCATATACTTCACTCTAACGAACACACCTTTTGTCTTGACTTCGTTAGGATCAGCCCCAGCATCATTAGCAAAAAACTCCTTTGCGATAGCTACATTACAGGTTTCCGGAGACACTGTCAGTAATTGCCAATTGTATGCTTGGATGATTTCAGTGTAAGATTTTTCAATAATATAGAATTGCCTTTCAACATGAATGTGTCTTATAGTGAAGTCGTAAAATTTCTCTTGGGCATGTTCGTTGACAAAGCATTGCAGATTGGCCTGTTGTGGTGCTTTTCTTTTTCTTTGATTGGTGTCTTACACTTCTCTCACTTCATGTTCCCCCGAAAAGTATTATTCGTCGAATGAAGAATCGTCAGATGGAGTTGTGCATGCAACAAGCATGGCTTTTCATTTTGAAGCTTGTCCCTTGGAGGTAGAAGCATTCGTTGGTTTCTTGGGAGGCATGGTTTCTTGAGGTATCTGCAAGCATAAGTGTTCAAGACTCCGTCAAGCATTCAGAATGCACAACACGCTCAATTAAGACACGTACATTAATGGTCCGAACTTGCACATTCATGATTTCATTAAGCATTGCATATCAACTGAGCCCAGTCTTTCAGTTCACAGTTCGAAATGATTCTTCCATATTATGTTCACAGCACAATGAGAAGAAAAAATTGCATAGAATTCAGCAACTTGCCATGGAATTTTTTACCTGAATTTCAACGCAGCCAAAACATCCTATTTTTCATATTTCAAGCATATTTTTTCAAAATTCTTCAATTGAATATTTTTATAGTACTGTAAATTGACGTGAACATTTATGCCAAAATTCATGCTTCATATGATCACTTTGAGCAAACAACATACTCTCACAGAGGATGAATATTAGCATTCACAATTGAGTCAAAACGTTGAGGATAATTTAACCTTTTCCTTACAATTCATTCATGAAAGTTCAACTCAAGATTTCCTCATTTAAGCATTATCAATTCGGCCATTGATTTAGAACCACCATGAGGCACATAAAAATCATGAGTTCCAAACTTAATTCAATGAATGCACAAGGTAAGAGGACTTACTTGTTTTTGAGATTCACACACTAAAATGCGAAACTAGGAAGTAAGCTTTTACAGCTTTTAACCCACACAAATTTGTTTCCCCTTCTGACTTTTCTTCCTTCGGCTGAACTCACCAAGCATGCAAAAGATGATGATTTTGTTCATTCATGCTCCATGGTATTTTTACGAAAAAAATCTCATGCATTATTCGGTCACTCAAGACTAGAAAATAAGGGGCATGTGAATGCACTACAGGACAAAAAGCTAGATGACAATTTGCTTGCTTCAAAAAGTTATGTGTGGTCTAATCGATCCTTTATGCAACAATCGGCCAACTCATGAACAATTTGCACAATAAACCAAATTAGTGGGCCCGAGTCTTACACATTTATCTTCTCACAATTAACATACTCATTTTTCCTCCAAAATTTCAAGCAATGCATTCAAGAAGTGTTTGACTCTCATGTGTATGTTCGATTTGTCAGCCTTTCCAATGCCGATTTGATTCTTCCCTGCAATGCTTAGTGAAACTGATCAGTTTATGTTTCCTTGAATTAAGGACGAAAAGACATGAGCTTAAAGATTTGAAGTCTAGAAGAATCGAACTTCCAGTGCATAGAATATTTTCATTCTTACCTTTTCTAGCTCGTAACTTCCAGATAACGCTTACCAACTTCTTGGAGTGATCCATGCTCAGTTTGTGTGCATCCCCCACTCTAGTTGCCTCTGGTTCCTTTCCTTGTTGCTTTCATTCCATGCGGTCTCTGCAATTAACACACACCCGAGGGGTTAAGACTCAATCATTTTATTAGGGTCAAGTAATTATTAAAAGAAACAAACAAAGAAATTAAATGGTCGGGTTGCCTCCGAACACAGCACTTGGTTTATTATCCTTAGCCAGACATGAAGAACTTTTGTTAAAAGGGTTGTCTACTAAAGATCGGAGTGTGTCTTTTGTCCTCTGATGTAGTCTTGAAGTCCCCATCGACTTTCCAACTTGCTCCTGTGGTCTCAGCTTTTATTTCTCTGATTGGTGTATCCTCTTGGTGTGTCTTGTCTTCTCCCCAGGATGCATATTTCACATGTTGAGTGATGAGTACAGAATATTTAAATCTTTTATATTCTTTATTAGTGCTGAACTAGCGGAATTGTTCACTTAATGTTGTTAATTTGTGCAGATTTTGGAAGATTCCGTGCTGTAGAATGCTGAGAGGAAGATTGATTAATTTGGAGTTTTCTAGAAGATCAAAGACTTAGAGATAAAAATGGAGAGATTTGGCAACAAAACGATTCTTGGCAATTACCAAATCAGTAGAGGAAGTATATTAGGAAGCTTACTTTTTATAGCCGCATGTGGGTTTTTAGAATTTGGAAACAATGAAGATTTAGTCTTTGAGTTGGTTTAGGAAGTTATTATTTTCTCCCCTATATAAGGGAGTAGATTAATTAGGGTTAGGAAGTCTTCTTTTTACGTTTTGTAGTTTTTTCTTTCGCAGCTGGGTTTGCAGTTTTGCTGCTGCCCAGAATTTCAGCAGCTCATCGCTCGGTCGAACGACGAGCGACGTGGTTTGATTTTCTTATTTTAATTCAGTTTTACTTCTTTAATTTGTTACTGTTATTTGTTCTTATTATGTTCAGTGAGTAGTCTTTTATCTGGCTGTAGATAATGAAGCACTAATCATGCGTGAATTGTTATAACTAATTGTTCTTAATAACTTACTCTTATTTGATTCCAAGAGTTTTCTAAGCCTAAAGTTAATTACCTAATTTAATTAAAGCTTGATCATCTTTAATCTAATTAGGTAGAGCCAATTAATCCCTTGTCAAATCTAAGTAAGATTAATTAGTGGCGAAGCTACTGTCTCGGTAGACATAAATAATTGGTTAACAAATTGTTGTATGCTGATTCATGATATGATTTGTTAGAGTTGGGTTCTTCACTACTTAATGCGTTTATAACATTGAATCTGGTGTTCGGCTGATTCCGGTCGGGTTATGTTATGAATAGGGAATTATTTGATTAAGCCGATACTTGTCAATTAACGAATAATTAAGAAAGAATTGGATTATGTCAGAGCAGATACTCGGTAATCTATAACTAACTGATTAAATAGAGAATGTTATCTTTGAGTCGATGAACAATTAGGAATTAATTAGTGTGGATTTATTTATAGCCGGATATTTGTCTTTGATTAATTAATTTCTGAATTTTATTTAATTCGTTATTTCGTTAATTATATTTCAGATTTCATAAATTTAATCACTGAATAAATTGTGGTTACTATTGGCAAATTGATAGGAATGAGCCCGAGTCCGCATTGCCGAGTCCAGCTTCCCATGATCCATTAACAAATCTTGGTGGTCCAATGACAAGATCAAGGAGCAAGAGGATGAAGGAAGCCTTGCAAGCATTGTTATCAACACATTGTGAGGCATTGGACAATGTTCAAAGGAGTTCGACACCACCATCTCAAGATGAAGTATTTTGGCATATTTCTTCAATATCAATTCATGATCCACCTTGAAGAAATATCATGAGGCCGCGAAGACCAAAACATTGGCGTGTTGGGCTTCAATGATGATCACACCAATTTTTAATATTTAGGATTTTTATTATGTAATTAATTTGGTCCATTAACATTAAGCTTGGGCTTTATTAATCTCGTTTTTAATAAGTAATTAAGTCCTTTATTACTTGGCCCAATTATCTTGCATGATAAAGGCTTTTAATGGGCTTAAAAAGTTTAGGAAAGCAATCTCCTATTTTGTAGGAGTAAGGCTACATTTTAGGAAAACTTTAGGAAAGTAATTCCCTAAAGTTTAGGAGCCTTTTTGTCTTGTTTCTAGCAGCCCAAAACCGTGTGGCATCTTATTGGTTGGCTTGGGCAATAAGTTAGCTAGTTAGCAATCAATCCCACATTGGAATTGATCTAGGGTTTTGGCCGAATTATTTCCTATAAAAGGGAAAGGACTTAAACGTTTTTGTTATGAAGAATTTTTATATAGTTTGGCTTTGCTAAAACCCTTTTTGCAGCTGTGAAAAGTTTCAAGAAAAATGTGAATTGAATCTTCTAATTTTAGTTGATTGTTCATAATATCCGCCAAACCTTAAGTTAGGAACTTTAGGTGAAGCTTACCAGTTCTAGATTTATAGAACAGGCTAAACTGATATGTTTAATTAATTGATTTACAATTGTTAAGCTGATTCAATTTGTTTTAACATTGGTGTTTGGTTAATTTTAATCTAGCCTTTTTGTTTCTTATCTCTATTCCGCAAATTGTTTTTAATCCTTTCGTTAGTTTTTGGTGCACAATGATCTTAAGTGTGTGGAAAATTCATGTGGATTCGACTTCAACCTACTCCCTTCGTATCAATTGGTATCAGAGCAGCCAGGTTGTTCATCAAAAGTTCAGGTTTCATCTTTTCATTAAGTCTTGTTCTTGTTTCTTGTTTTCGGTTCTTGCATGTTTGTGTCGTCTTGCTATTTTTCCATCAAACTGCTGCTGTCTTGTTGCATCCTTTTGCTGCTATTTTGGAGTCCTTATTGCTGTCTTAGATCGTGGTAGATTCAGCTCCTTAGTTCGTTATTATTCTGCTCAAATCGCATGCAATTTACATGCTGAATTTCTGTCCAAATCATCATTGTTCTTGTTGCCGTTTTTACGTTTTTTGTCGTTTCTTCTTGCTGTTCTTTGTGTTCATTCTTTACTCTTTTGTTTATCATCATAGTGCTGAAGTATTGTGTTTTCATTGCTGTTTTTGCACGTCAAAGAATTAGGGTTTCAAACTAGGGTTTCAAAAAACTTTCCAAATTCTCTAGATTAGTTGTTTGTTATCCGATTCTTGATCTTTCTTTTGTGTTAGTTTCGTTATTATGTCCTTGTCAAAGTGTGTTTTGATCAAACTTTTTCACCAACTCAAAAATACGAGTTCTTGACCACTTTCTTGAAAATCTTAATTTTCTTGAAAATTCGAAAGTGTCAAAATTTGAATCTTGAGCTTGATTCTTGCTTCTTGTTGCAAATCTTGAATATCTTGTTAAGGAAGCATATTGAAATTCCTTATATTTGGTTAGTTATTTGAAATTCTTGTTGGCTGAAATTTTTGAAGAAATTAAAGTTTGAACAACATAAGACAAGACAACAACCTTAAACCTAAGTACTTGTACTAGTTCTTGTCTTAAAAACCTTAAAGTTTTGATTTGTACAAGGTTGTCCGAACAAAAAAAAAATAGGCCAAATTAAAAATAGAAAAAAAGGCCCAATTAAAAAAAAATTGTCGGACTATATAAAAAATAAAAAATTAAAGATAGCCCAAGAAAAGAACTAAAGTTCTTGTTTGCTCTTTGAAATCACCAAAATTGAAAGTACCATATCTTGCTCATTTTTAATCGGAATTGAGTGATTCAAAAACACATTTTCTTTTTATTTCTTCTAGATTCTGTTTTCGTAGCTTTCTGGAGTTAATCAGTTTATACCCCATACATGATCTTAAAATCTTCTTGTGACGTGAATGTTTTTTTAAACTTCATTGGCTATGCTTGTGTGAGTTGATTTGTTTGAACTAATTGGTTGAGACTTGTTCTTAAAATCGACAAACAGTAAGCTTCAATTAGTTTGAGAGATTCATTGTTGAGAGGATAGATAGGGTTTCCACGAGAAAAACTATTACACTAGAGAAGAGTACATTACTCACCAAAAAGTGAGAACCCGAGAGGTCTTTTATTTTGCTCACTCTTGGTTTTTTTACTAACTTGCAGGAACAATGGAGAGAGATGGTAAAATACCTCAAGAAAAACCCCAAACGGATCAAAAGTATGTTAATGATGTACTATTTGACATGATCCGCAAACTCACCCTCAAAATTGATAACTTAACCAACTATTCTTCACCCACAAAAGGTTCTACTTCCCAAAAAGAAAAATTCGAAGAAACCGAATTTCATGAGAAGGATGAGGAGTTCAAGGATTCTAATAAAGATGGTAAGAAATCTGATTTATCAATTAGTGGAGTTAAACTAACATTGCCTACTTTCCATGGTAAAGCAGATCCGGAAGCTTATTTTGATTGGGTTCGAGAGCTTGAACACTTCTTTGAAGGTAATAGCTATCCCGAACATAAGAGGTATCGCCTAGCCTTCATGCACCTCAAGGATTATGCAAGTTTGTGGTGGGATGAGGTAATGAGATCTAGACGTCAAGATGACGAACCACCCATTCAAACTTGGAAGCAAATGAAAGTGCTTATGAGGAAGAAGTATGTTCCTTCACACTATAGCCTAGAACTCAACAGAAAATTGCACTCCCTTGTGCAAGGAACCAAAACCGTGGAGGAGTATTACCATGAGCTGGAAGCTCTCATGATCAAAGCCAATGTTCGTGAAGATCCGGATTCAACTATTGAGAGATTTCTTAGAGGTTTGAATTCTAAATTGTCTTATCATGTTGATTTACAATCTTATGTTGATATTAATGAACTTGTTCATAAAGGTATTAAGATTGAAAGGCACATGAAAGGTAAGCACAAGTTCACACAACCGAATCTGCCATGGCGGAGGGATTCAAAGCCGAAATCAGCCCCTTTCACTCCACCAACAAAGCCGAGGCAATTCACCTCAAACCAGCCATCAAGTGCACAACCCAACGCCCCAAAATCAGTCCCCAAAGTGCTGATTCTGCCTATAAACCGGCGTCAACTTCAGGACAAAGATTGAGGGATATTATATGCTATAAGTGTCAAGGCTATGGACACATTCAATCAAACTGCCCTACTGCCCGAATCATGACTGTTCTTGATAATGGAGAAGTGGTAAGTGAAGATGAGTGTGCGACTTGCCAGCTCTTGTAGAAAAATACCAAAGTGATCAAAGTGGTGAAGATGAAAGGCTTGATTCATATTCATATGATGTTGGTAATTTTTCTTTAGTTTCTCGCCGTGTTCTTAATGTTCAACCATTAGATGATAATGATTTCATGCAACGAGATAACATATTTCACACACGATGCTTAGTTCAAAATAAGATTTGTAGTGTAATTATTGATAGTGGTAGTTTCACAAATGTGGCGAGCACCTTACTTGTTAATAAACTGAATTTCACTTGCATGAAACATCCAAAACCATATAGACTTCAATGGTTAAATAATTCAGTTGAAACTCGTGTGACTAAACAAGTAAAATTTTCCTTTACCGTTGGCAAATATATTGATACTGTTTTATGTGATGTTGTTCCAATGGAAGCTAGTCATATTTTACTTGGTAGACCTTGGCAATATGATTGTGATTTGCTTTATCATGCCAAGAAAAATTTTTACAGTTTTGTGCATAATGGTAAAAAGTATAGCCTTCATGCTTTAACTCCCACTCAAGTTTTTGAAGATCAAACTCGAATTGCACAAGCTTGTAAAGATATAAATGATTCAAAGAAGAAGAATGAACAAGAAAAACAACAAAATGTTAAAACGGATTTAGGCCGAGAGCATGATGTTTTATCTAGTAAAGGCCGAGAGTTAGCTACTAAGAAGTCTTGTTGTTTTGCTTCTTCTAATGAGATTAAGAGAGCATTGATTGATAGGCAGTTTTTGTTCTTAATGTTTTGCAAGGAATTTACACTTGTTGTTACCAGTGATAACCTTGCTTCTTTGCCTAGTGTCGTTTACTCTCTTTTGCAGAAATATAGTGATATGTTTCCCGAGGAGTTACCAATAGGTCTACCACCTATTCGTGGCATTGAGCACCAAATTGATTTCATACCAGGAGCTCAAATTCCAAACCGACAAGCTTATAGAGCAAATCCGAAGGAAACAAAAGAGATTCAACGTCAAGTGGATGAACTCCTTGACAAAGGTATTGTACGTGAGTCTCTTAGTCTATGCTCAGTTCCTGTTATTTTAGTCCCTAAAAAGGACGAGTATTGGCGAATGTGTGTAGATTGTCGTGCTATTAATAAGATTACCATTAAGTATAGACATCCAATTCCATGATTAGATGATATGCTTGATGAATTGCATGGGTCTTCCATATTTACCAAAATTGATTTGAAAAGTGGTTACTACCAAATTCGTATGAAAGAAGGAGATGATTGGAAAACAGTTTTTAAAACAAAGTATGGGTTATATGAATGGTTAGTTATGCCTTTAGGTTTATCTAATGCACCTAGTACTTTCATGAGGCTTATGAACCATGTTTTTCGTCATTTCATTGGAAAGTTTGTGGTAGTCTACTTTGATGATATCTTGATATATAGCAAATCACTTGATGCACATATTGAACATTTAAAAGTTGTGTTTGCTGTATTACGTGAGAACCAATTATATGCTAACCTTAAAAAGTGTTCGTTCTGTTTAGAATCTATTATCTTTTTGGGTTATGTTGTAAGTTCTCAATGCATTGCTGTTGATGAGTCAAAAGTCAAGGCAATCATTGATTGGCCGAGACCACAAAATGCTTGTGATGTAAGAAGTTTTCATGGCTTAGCAAGTTTTTATAGGAGATTTGTTAGAGACTTTAGTTCCATTGCTGCTCCCTTAAATGAACTTGTTAAAAAGAATGTCACCTTTGCATGGAATAAAGAACATGAAGACGCCTTTAACACTTTAAAGCATAAATTGATTCATTCCCCTTTGCTTGCATTACCGAATTTTAATAAAGCTTTTGATATACACAGTGATGCCTCCGGGATTGGTATTGGTGCTGTTCTTGTGCAGGAATCAAGGCCCGTAGCTTATTTTAGTGAAAAGCTTAATGGGGAAGCTTTAAAGTATGCAACTTATGACAAGGAGTTGTATGCATTGGTAAGGTCATTGCAGGTTTGGCAACATTATTTATGGCCAAAAGAATTCATAATCCATTCTGATCATGAAAGTCTCAAGTTTTTAAAGACTCAAGGTAAGTTGAATAAGAGATAAGCAAAATGGTTGGAATTCATTGAAACTTTTCCTTATGTGATTAAATATAAATCTGGTCATGAGAATGTTGTAGCTGATGCTTTATCTAGGCGATATGCTTTATTTACCTATTTACATGCTAAGCTACTTGGATTTGAATTGATTAAAGACTTGTATGAGGAAGATGTTGATTTTATCGAATCTTATGATCTTTGTTTAGTAAAGCCGAATGGAGATTTTTTTGTGCATGATGGTTTTTTATTTCGCAAAGATAAATTGTGCATCCCCTCATGTTCCATTCGTGAATTACTTGTTAAAGAAACCCATGGGGGAGGGTTAATGGGGCATTTTCGTATTGTCAAAACACTTTCTGTTTTGAATGAGCACTTTTATTGGCCTAACATGATTAAAGATGTTAAAATTGTTTGTGAAAAATGTATTGTGTGTAAGCATGCTAAATCCAAAGTAATGCCTCATGGTTTGTATCCACCTTTGCCTGTTCCTAGCCACCCTTGGATTGACATATCAATGGATTTTGTGTTAGGGATACCTAGGTCACGCACTAGTCATGATAGCATTTTTGTTGCAGTTAATAGATTTAGTAAAATGGCTCACTTTATTTCATGTTCTAAGTCTAATGATGCTACCAAAATTGCTAATCTCTTCTTTAAGGATATTGTACGTTTGCATGGGATTCCTAAGAGTATTGTTAGTGATAGAGATGTCAAGTTTTTGTCACATTTTTGGCGTACACTTTGGAATAAATTAGGCACGAAATTATTGTTTTCTACTGTTGCACATCCGCAGAATGATGGACAAATAGAGGTAGTATATCGTACATTGTCTAATTTGCTTCGTGCTATTATTCAGAAAAGCTTAAAGAATTGGGAGAATTGTTCGCCACACCTTGATTTTGCATATAACCGAACTGTTGATAGTTCTACAGGTTATTCGCCTTTTGAAGTTGTGTATGGGTTTAATCCTTTAACTCCACTTGATATTTTGCCTCTTCCTACTATGAGTTTGTTAATGTGGAAGGTAAAGCAAAAGCTGATTTTGTAAAGGAGTTACATGAAAAGGTTTGCAAAAATATTCAAATGTGTAATGAGCAATATGCAAAACAAGCCAATAAGGGCAGAACACAAGTGATTTTCGAACCAAGTTATTGGGTTTGGATTCACTTGAGGAAAGAGAGGTTTCCTGAAAAGAGGAAATCTAAGCTTCATCCGAGAGGAGATGGTCCTTTTCAAGTCTTAGAAAGGATTGGAGACAATGCATATAGAATCGAACTAACTAGTAATTATGGTAATGTTTTATCTACTTTCAATGTTTCTGATTTGAGTTTATATGATGTAGGTGATTCGAGGACGAATCCTTTCAATGAGGGAGGGAATGATAGGAATGAGCCCGAGTCCACATTGCCGAGTCCAGCTTCCCATGATCCATTAACAAATCTTGGTGGTCCAATGACAAGATCAAGGAGCAAGAGGATGAAGGAAGCCTTGCAAGCATTGTTATCAACACATTGTGAGGCATTGGACAATGCTCAAAGGAGTTCGACACCACCATCTCAAGATGAAGTACTTTGGCATATTTCTTCAATATCAATTCATGATCCACCTTGAAGAAATATCTTGAGGTCGCGAAGACCAAGACATTGGCGTGTTGGGCTTCAATGATGATCACGCCAATTTTTAATGTTTAGGATTTTTATTATGTAATTAATTTGGTCCATTAACATTAAGCTTGGGCTTCATTAATCTCATTTGTAATAAGTAATTAAGTCCTTTATTACTTGGCCCAATTATCTTGCATGATAAAGGATTGTAATGGGCTTAAAAAGTTTAGGAAAGTAATCTCCTATTTTGTAGGAGTAAGGCTATATTTTAGGAAAACTTTAGGAAAGTAATTCGCTAAAGTTTAGGAGCCTTTTTGTCTTGTTTCTAGCGGCACAAAACCGTGTAGCATCCTATTAGTTGGCTTGGGCAATAAGTTAGCTAGTTAGCAATCAATCCCACATTGGAATTGATCTAGGGTTTTGGTCGAATTATTTCCTATAAAAGGGAAATGCCTTAAACATTTTTGTTATGAACAAATTTGATAAAGTTTAGCTTTGCTAAAACCCTTTTTGCAGCCGTGAAAAGCTTCAAGAAAAACTTGAATTGAATCTTCTAATTTTAGTTGATTGTTCATAAGATCCGCAAAACCTTAAGTGAGGAACTTTAGGTGAAGCTTACCAGTTCTAGATTTATAGAACAGGCCAAACTGATAGGTTTAATTAATTGATTTATAATTGTTAAGGTGATTCAATTTGTTTTAACCTTGGGTTTGGTTAATTTTAATCTGGCTTTTTCGTTTCTTATCTCTATTCTGCAAATTGTTTGAAATCTGTTCGAGAGTTTTTGGTGCACAACGATCTTAAGTGTGTGGAAAATTCGTGTGGATTGGACTTTATCCTACTCCATTCGTATCACAAATTGATTGAATAGAGAATAAAGTTGTTCCTCGTGGGATCGACCTTACTCACGCTATACTTAATTTATCTTTAGAGAGTAAGTAAATTAATTTGGTATAAAACGACACACCAAATTTTGGCATCGTTGCCGGGGAACGGCGATTATTTTCTTTTTAGTTAATTTGTTTGGTTCTTTGGTTTATGTCCACATCTTCTAACTCAGTATTGTTTTTTGATCCAGAAATCGAAAAAAATAGCAAGGAGATTGAAGAAGGAGAGAAGGAACATCGCCAAAGAATCACTTCTGGTTCAGAAGTTGACGCGTCGTTCGCCCGAACGACGACGAGCAGAACTAGAACAGAATTTTACACAGCCAAAAAAAATGCTAAATATGGCTAATTTGACTTGTGTTCAAAACCAAGACCAGCAGGGAGGACGCACTTTGAGGGAGTTGACTTATCCTTTGATCAATTTTAGATATTCTTGCATTGTTTTGCCTAAACTCAATGTTGATTTTGAATTAAAAGCATCATATTTGAATTTCTTGCCCAAGTTTCAAGGTTTATATGGGGAAAACCCTCATAATTTTTTGCATGAATTTTTTAGAGTATGTGGGACAATAAATAAAATAGGGGTATCACAAGAATACATTGCATTGGCTAGTTTTCCTTTTTCTCTAATTGGAACAACTAATAAATGGTTTAATAGCTTGACTCATAATTCTATCACCTCTTGGGATAACATGCAACACGTATTTCTTCAAAAAATTTTCCCTACATGTAAAATTACCTCAATTAGAAAAGAAATTGTTGGAATTGAACAAAATAATGATGAGTCTTTGTCTGCATATTGGGGAAGATTTAGACACTTATGTGAAAATTGTTCTCAACACCAAATACCCGATGATTTACTAATTCAAAATTTTTATGAAGGGTTGTAGCTTGAGAAGAATAGGACACTTGATGCTGGAAGTGGAGGTGCATTCATGGACAATAATACAACTCAAGCCGACAATTTGATTGCTAAGACTTGTGAGTCTTGCCAACAATACCAAGTGGGTCGTCTTTTAACCAATCAAGTGGGTGAAATTTCCAATTCATCACTTGAGAGCAAGTTTGAAGCTTTGACAGCAAGTGTGGAAAAGTTAATTATTGGAATAAGTTGGCAAGACCATCCCAACCTAAGCTACATGAATCATACTCAGCAACAAAACCCTCCACAACAACAAGCTTAACACTAGACCCAGCAGAAACCAGCCGCGCTGTCTGCCCAGACAAACTCCAGCTTAATAGCAACCACCAGGTAAGAAGTTTCTCTTGAAGATATGATAGTTAATTTAGCTACATCCGTGACATTAATGCAGAATAATCAAGTCCAAAATCAAGTTGAATTTCAGAAATTTCAGCAAGAAACAATGGCTGCAATAAGTGGGTTAAGTACTCAAATGACCCAAATGGAAAAACACTTTAATGAGATTCGAGATCCTCAAATGAAAGTGCCATCTCAGGTGCAGATTAACCCAAGAGAAAACGTAAGTCAAATCACATTAAGAAGTGGGAAACAACTGGAAGATCATATTTCCAAAATCGTGGTTAAAGAACCAAAAAACTCAGCAACGTCGTTCGACCGAGCGACGAACGAGCTGAAATCTGAGATACATTCTAAATTGAATTTGCCTACTTCAGAATTTAAAATTCCTCCTCCTTTTACTGGCAAGTTAACAAGGAATGTAAAGGATGATGACATTAGTATTATCTTAACCATCTTCAACAATGTGGATATTATAGACGTTTTCCTTGAAGCAATTAGAAAAATGCCAAAGGTTGCAAAGTTTGAAAAAGATTTTCTTGCCAAGAGAACCCAACATCCAAAAGCAGAGATGGTGGTGGAATGTGATGACATGCCAATCGTTCTTGAGGATACATTGTCATATGAATGCATAGAACCAGATTCAGACATTGAAGAATTAAAGGATGAAAATATTAGAAATGAAACAATGTCATTAAATTCGTTGGAAATATTTTCAAGCAACCCAGAAAGTTCCCGTTCGCCTAAATAAGACCCTGCTGAAACACTTTTTCCTTATATTTTGCAAGTTCTGGTTCTTCAGCTTGGATCATTGAGTAAGCATTTCAGATCTATGTTTTTGAGTGAGGAAAAGACGCTGCCCACTGTCACCAACAAGAATCTTACTCAAAGCTCTTGGATCAAATTTATTTGGAACCAAAAAAGCTACAAAGAAAGTGTAAGAGAAACTTTGACTTGCACAGATGATGTACCTTCTCTAAGACCACCTTCGGAGCCTCCTCCAATGGTTTACTGAGTTCGAGATATACTTGGTCTAGCTAAGGACTTTAAATAAAGGCGCCTGTTAGGAGACAACCCAATATTTCCTTTCCTTTTTAGTTTTCATCTTTACTAGTTTTGCCTTTTATTTTCTTGTAATAGTTTTAATAAATTTGCTTTTGTTCCATGTTAATTATGCACTTGTGGCTGAATAAGGATCCATTACAAGCTCTCCCGTAGTGATTCTAACAGTTGTTTTCAGTAATGGGCTGACTTTAGATGATCTAACCAAGTGGGTTGTTCAAAAATTCTTTCTTTTTACCTTAATTACTTGGTGGTATCTTATTCTCTCTGTCATGTGATCTTTGTTTGACACTCTAAACTTATTTGAGATCATTTTGGCATAATATTTGTCAATCTAACCCAATTCCCTTACTTGCAAACTTCTGGTTTGAATTTTTACTGAAATACTTGGAGATTTTAAGTTTTGTGAGCGAGGGATTTTCTTTTGAGCTAAATCTCTTATACATATATTGTTGATCTTCAAGATGATGTGATTGATTGCGTTTCTTGGTGTCTGCCATTATTTTCCTAAAGTCACAGCAATCAAGATGTCAAATTCTGATATTCTCTAGTTCTGCAATAGTTGTTCGCCCCCACAGACCCCTCTGAAATAATTCAGGCTGTCCCTTTTCTCTTTATTTTCTCTGTTTTTGTTTTTTATTCTATTTTATTTGTTTTCCTTCTTCACATGAGGACATGTTATTGTTTAAGTGTGGGAAGGTGTTCTATGTTATGTGTAATTTTGTTTTCAAATAGCAAAAAATCCAAAAAAATCATAAAATTAAAAATTTTCACAAAAACAGTTTAGTTTTAGTTTTGCTTTCAGTTTGTTATTTTTTTTTTGTAGAATGTTTTGAGCTGTTTCACCTTATAAACATTGTCTGGCCAAACTGAATGTGATTAACACTTGTTTAGTTCATCATGTTGGTTTATGTATGACTTTGAATGACCTCAAGAATAACGAATGCAATATTTTGAGTTTATTTTTGCCTACTTTAAAGTGAGGATCTTGAGCCTAATCTTGCAATAACCACTTTGTTTGTGCTTGAATGAATTATTCTTTGAAAGAGTGTAAATTGAGTTTAGTTCACTTATTAAGCTTGCTTAGTTGTGCACGGATATTATGACGTTGGAACTAAACTTGAATATGATAAAGGCACTTAGGATTTCACCCCATTTTGACTTTATTTTTCATTCCTACCTTATTTTGACCGTTAGTGAACCCTCTTGAGCCTTCACATTTTTCTTTGTGTTTAAACCTACTAAAAGTCTCACCTCAGACCCATTTAGCTTTCTTTTGGCCGTTAAGGTGTAAGTGACTAAGTTTATTATGGTTTGTTTCCCTTGGGTTTCACAAAAGAAAATTGCATCTTTTAGGTCTCTGTGCATTAAGGAATTTCAGTATTTTTTGTGGAGTACAGTTTTGAAGTCTGTTATTCGACCATACAGAACTGGACAGAATGGAGAAAAATAGAAGAAAAAAAATCTGCAGAATTTTGTATGTGCTGTCTGCCTAAACTGCAGCAGTAAAAAAAAGAGAAATGAAAGAGAAGAAAGAAAAAATATGTGAGAAAGCACGAAAAAAAAGTACATGTTGTGCTTAAATTACTTGATGAGTTTTGAAAATGGAAAGTTGAGACTTGGTGCAATATAATTGTGGGGATGTTCTTTTTTGAGTTGCTTACACTTTAGTTTTCATTTTCAACCATTTATTTCTTCTTTATCGTACCTTGTACACCCTAGCCCCATTACAACCCATATAAAGATATTTTGAATCTTGTTTAGTTTTGATGTTGTGGTTATCTTGTGACATATTTGCAAATTCGTTGTAAGTTTTCCATGTGCAAATCAATTGAGTGGTTGAACCTAATTCTATATATCTTTCGAGTTCTTGGAGTGATCTTGGAGAGTTGCTCAGAATTGTGTATTTTGACTTGGAGAACTTAATTATGCATAGGCTCGTTACTTGAATTAAGCATAACTGTTTGGAAAAGTTTTTGGTTTGGCAAGATTAGTGTTTATTTAGTCAGGTGGTTTATTATTTGTTTATTTCATTATCGTTTCTATTTGAATGCTGAGGGACCAGCAATGTTTAAGTGTGGGGATATTTGATGAGTACAGAATATTCATATATTTTATATTCTTTATTTGTGCTGAACTGGAGGAATTGTTTACTTAATGTTGTTAATTTGTGAAGATTTTCGAAGATTCCGTGCTGGAGAATACCGACAGGAAGATTGATTAATTTGGAGTTTTCTAGAAGATCAAAGACTTGGAGATAAAGATGGAGAGATTTGGCAACAAATGGATTCTTGGCAATTACCAAATCAGTGGAGGAAGTAGATTAGGAAGTTTACTGTTTACAGCCGCATGTGGGTTTTTAGAATTTGGAAACAATGAAGATTTAGTCTTCGAGTTAGTTTAGGAAGTTATTATTTTCTCCCCTATATAAGGGAGTAGATTAATTAGGGTTAGGAAGTCTTCTTTTTACGTTTTGTAGTTTCTTCCTTCGCAGCTGGGTTTCCAGTTTTGCTGCTGCCCAGAATTTCAGCAGCTCGTCATTCTGTCGAACGACGAGCGACGTGGTTTGATTTTCTAATTTTAATTCAGTTTTACTTCTTTAATTTATTATTGTTATTTGTTCTTATTATGTTTAGTGAGTAGTCTTTTATCTGGCTGTAGATAATGAAGCACTAATCATGCGTGAATTGTGAGACCTAATTGTTCTTAATAACTTTCTCTTATTTGATTCCAAGAGTTTTCTAAGCCTAAAGTTAATTAACTAATTTAATTAAAGCTTGATCAGCTTTAATCTATTTAGGTAGAGCCAATTAATCCCTTGTCAAGTCACTGGATTGGATAAGTAAGATTAATTAGTGGCGAAGCTACTGTCTCGGTAGACGGAAATAATTGGTTAACAAGTTGTTGCATGCTGATTCATCATATGATTTGTTAGAGTTGGGTTCTTCACTACTTAATGCGTTTATAACATTGAATCTGGTGTTCGGCTGATTCCGGCCGGGTTATGTTATGAATAGGGAATTAATTGATTAAGCCTATACTTGTCAATTAACGAATAATTAAGGAAGAATTGGATTATGTCAGAGCAGATACTCGGTAATCTATAACTAACTTATTAAATATAGAATGTTATCTTTGAGTCGACGAACAATTAAGAATTGATTAGTGTGGATTTATTTATAGCCGGATATTTGTCTTTGATTAATTAATTTCTGAATTTTATTTAATTCGTTATTTCGTTAATTATATTTCTGATTTCATAAATTTAATCATTGAATAAATTGTGGTTACTATTGGCAAATTGATTGAATAGAGAATTAAGTTGTTCCTCGTGGGCTCGACCTTACTCACGCTATACTTCATTTATCTTTAGAGAGTAAGTAAATTAATTTGGTATAAAACGACATATCAGGTTGCCTCCCAACAGAGCACTTGGTTTATTGTCCTTAGCCAGACATTAAGAAATTTTGTTAAGGGGGTTGTCTACTAAAGATCGGAGTGTGTCTTTTGTCCTCTAATATAGTCTTGATGACCCCATTGACGTTCCAACTTGCTCCTGTGGTCTCAGCTTTTATTTCTCTGATTGGTGTATCCTCTTGGTGTGTCTTGTCTTCTCCCCATAATGCATATTTTACATGTGGAGGCAAAGGCTTTAACTCTAGTTTGGGTGGCTTCACCAATGAAGGCATCAACCTCTCATTCCTGTTATCAAATATCTCAGGCCTCACATCAGTGGGCAAAATGTCAACATGTTCGTTAGCATAAAAAATAGCATTTGTTAAAATTTTACATGATTCAACATTTTCATTATTTGTGTCATTTTCACTCTCAGACTTCATTTCTGTATTAAATTCTTCAATCACACAACTTTCAATCAAATCGCTCATCTAATTCAAAATAAAATTATCTTCCTCATGCAGTACAAATTCATTTTGTTCAATTTCTTCTAAAGTCTCAAGTAAAGCAAGAGAGAATTTGTGCTTATGCTTAAGTTCAAGGATGTGATGGTTACCTCCTACAGGTTGTGCAAAACAGTATTATTCTACTGAGTGAGGATGTTTCATTGCATAATCCACGTTGAAAATCACCTCCTCTCCATTGACTCTGAATGCAATGGTTTTGCCTTTCACACCTATGAGGACGTCTCCAGTAGCTAGGAAGGGTCTACCAAAAATTAGAGAGACTTCTGGATCCTCTTCCATATCCACGATGATGAAGTCAACTAGGAGTACAAATTTGTCTACTGAGACCAAAACATCTTCAACCATCCCTCTAGGTTGCACAAGGGATCTATCCGCTAATTGGAGGAGTACAACCACAGGTTTAATCTTTTCACCAGTCCCACACTCTCTGCAATGGGCAATGGCATCAAATTAATCCCTGCCCCGAGATCACATAAGGCCTTGTTGAAGAATCTGCCCCCAAATGTGCATGGAACTATGCAACTTTCCGGGTTTTTCAGCTTTGGTGGTAGTTCATTGTTCATTCAAGCCTGACTCTCCTTCGTTAGTGGAATTGGCACTTCACACTGCAGGATCTATCCCTTGTTTGCAATCAAATCCTTTAAAAATTTTGCGTATCTAGGGACAGCTTTGACCAAATCTAACAGAGGCATATTCACATTTACATTTTTTAACATGTCCAAAAATTTTGTGAACTGAGCTCCCTTCTTGACTGGGGGTGGAACCCTTTGGGGGAAAGGAGGGAGTGGTGTATACTTAGGATAGTTAAATGGACTCGGAGGTCCTTTCTTCCTCTTAAGCTCGGGTGCCTTCACACTTTCTTCCTTATCATCCTTCTGTAGTTCCTCTTCCACAATAATGGTTTCTTCCATGAACTCTTCCACTGGGGTATCGTCCTACTCCTCCTTTGCTTCCACTAAGCTCCTTACCACATCTCAGAGTTATGGCATTACACACTTCCTTTCCCTTTGGATTCGGTTCAGTATCACTTGGGAGGGTCCCCTAGGGTCTCTGATGAAGTGCCTTGGCCATTTGACCCATTTGCATTTCCAGATTCTTTATAGCTGCTTCGTGGCTTTTTGCTTGAGCTCTCGACTCCGCTTGATCCTTCTCATACATTTCCATCTTGTCCAAAATCTTCTGAAGCATGTTCTCCTCATTTGTCCTCCTGGGTTCTCTGTTACTGGTCTCACCACCTCCTTGGAAGTATTGTCAGTTCTGATTGCCTTACCCCCAAGTGGCTTGCCCATTCTGATTCCTGTATCCCCCCCATACTGCCATCTATTGTTGTAATTATTAGCATATTGGACAGATTCTTGAGTGAGTTCACATTTGTCAGTATGGTGTTCCCCTTTGCACAGGCCACACATTAGCACTTGGGTGGTTTTAGCTGCTTTCAAGGTTTGAACCTACCTGGTTAAGGCCTTTATTTTAGCTTCCAATGAAGTTTCTTCATCTAGATCCAGGACTCCTCTTTGCTTCCTTATGGGGGTTTTCCTTGCTTCTAGGAACAAGTATTCATCATCTGCGATTGAGTCAACAGCTCCCTAACTTTTGGAACACTTTTGTCCTTTATAGCTCCGTTGGCACAAGCTTTCACCATCAAATAGGATTCAGGTGACAAACCCTTGAAAAAGGTATTCAACTCTCTTACTTCTCCTAGGTCATTGTTGGGGCACTGTCTAAGCAAGTCGTTGAACCTATCCTAAGCTTTCTTGAAGGTTTCTCCATCTTGCTATTGGAAGCTCCTTATCTCAAGTCTCATTGTCTCCAATTTGGCAGGGGGAAAATACTTTGCCAGAAATTTCCTCTCTTATTCCTCAAATGTAGCTATAGAAGGTCCTCCTATAGAATTAAACCAATGCTTGGCATTCCCTTTTAGAGACAATGGAAACATAACTATTCACACTTAATTGTGTGACACCCTCTGGAGTTTGAATGTATTGCATAGTCCCAGAAACCAATCAAGTTGTTCATTAGGGTCGTCATTACTTAATCCCTGGAATATTTGATCTTGTGTAATCATCGACACTATTTGGGTTAGGATTTGGTAACTTTCGAGGTCTATCCCCTGGCGGTTATTCCTCATCTCAAAATTCACAGTGAAATGGTCCTCAAATATGGGAGGTTGGGGTGCGGCTCTTTCTACTTCCTGATCTGCCGTGTCTACTTGTCTCCTTCTCTGCCTTAAAGTTCTTTGAAGTTCCAAATCAAGTTCAAATTTCTGGATCTTCTTCTTGTAATTTTGCACTTCTGTGCATGAACTGATTTCCTAAGCAATTAAAGAACAACTCTCACGCAGATAGATCAATAGAACAAAATCAACCCAAAAGAAATGAATCAAGTAGCTTCACTAAATGTAACAACAGAAATTCCCAAAGTTCACGATGTCAAAACAAGAACAGTAACAACTTAAACAGCAAAATCACAAAACACAGAGAATATAACAAAACTATCACAAAATCAACTTATGACACTCTGCTTCTCCCCAGCAACGGCGCCAAAAATTGAGCCGAAGCTGTCGGTACTTCCCAATTTTACCCAAACTCACTCAAATAATGTAGAAGTGGTGAGTGGGATCGTATCCACAGGGAGAGGGCTATTACCAAGTGCTGATTTAGTGACAGAATAAACAACTGAGGTCAGCAATGATGAAATCAGACAAACGATATGCATCAATGGAGAAAGCAATTAGAGATGATGGTGTTGCCTTGAGGGTGATACAATCTATATGGATCCTTTTCTTATTATCCCGGACTTGTGTAAATGTGTGAGGGTATTACTCTGCTAGTGACCTAGAACTGATCAACAAGGCAGTTCTCACAATCCTAGTTCACAAATTTCATCGAATTTCCCTTGGCAAGGCAAATCCTCGGCACTAGTGGAAATCCCAGTTCCCTATCCTTTTAGAATAAATCTAATGCAGTCTCATAATATCTCCCTTGGCAGGGCAGCTATTCAGTTCATGCCTTCGATCTATAATATGAGCTCAATCTTAAATCTTTCATAAGGTTTAATTATAACTGTCAGTGGGCACCGCATAATTAGAATCACAAGAAATGCAGAATTTAAGACTCACACATGCATGTTCACAACCCAATTCGTGTTATGTTCAATCGCCTACTGTAGATCCACACAAGTCTCAGTGGGCACCGCAGACTTGATGTGAATTTGAACTAATAGTGCAGAATATTAACTCTAAACAAGTAAGGAAATATGAACATGAACAACACAGATAGATTTCCAGTCAGATGTCTCAAATAAGATTAGATCTATACATATAACCCTCAAAGCAACAATCTAAGTTTAGCCGATCATTTTGATCGACTCAGAATTCGCTATTACAAAGAGTAGAGTAAATGAGTCGGTTCTAATGTTCTCCTCTATCTCTGCAATTTCTTCCCTCTTGTTTTTCTCTCTGAATTTTCTCTCCACATTCCCACACCCTTCTTTGATCTCTTCCCTTTCCGTTTATACCTTTTCCCTACTGAGGTTTTTCTGTCAGGTTCCTGGAAGTTTTCTTTCTTTGCGGTGAGCATGCCACGTGTCTGCAATGTGTTAATCAAGAAGTCAAGTGAGGGCACGTGACCAGCACATAACTTAATGATTAAGAATTGATAGTGCAAATCTTCAAACTCTTGGAGCATGTATGAACATAGTATTGCATGCTTCCTTGTGAGTTTCACAGCTTGTGCGGGATTGCTCTTGTGTGTGCTAAATATAAGTGCGGAGCGTAGTGCATGGAGTTAGTGAGAGTGTGCAAATATGTGCATAAAAATGTACAACAGTTCACAAATGAGATGCATGAAGGTGTGTGTGTGTGGTGGGGGCATTAGTGTGCCCGCCGTTTGTGCGTGGTGCGGGCACCGTGGTGCACCCGCATCGTGTGTGTGCGTGAGTAGTGTGGGTGCCGTGGTGCGCCCACACCGTGTGCATGCGTGAGTGAGGCGGGTGCCGTGGTGCACCCGCCTTGTGTGTGCGTAGTGTGTTTTGTGTGCGTTGTGTTGTGCTTCGTGTGCATTGTTGTGTGCTTGAATGTTGTGCGTGAGCAATGTGCTGGTGTGCTGGGACTCTAATATAATGCTTGAGATTTTGTGATACTAGAGTGTTTACGTGCGTGCTTATTCTCATTCATTCGTATGCAAACATAACACTTTTCATGGTATTCACACAACACTTCACCAATTCTCAGAATTTATGAATCATAAACATATTAGCATGCATGTCATTCCTCAAGCATCATTTCTCTTATTATTCCATGCAAAAAACTAAGAAAGTAGATCCAATAAGTCAGTACAAGCACGACTTATCAGAATATTGCCATCGTACATCGTTGAAATGTTGCAGGAGCATTGCAGAGGCCAAAGGGCATACGCTTGTATACGAATGTGCCAAAGGGCAAGTGAAGGTAGTCTCTTTTTGATCTTTAGGGTCAATTTCAATTTGATTGTACCCTGAATATCTATCAAGAAAACAGTAAAATAGGAACCCTGCAATTCGGTCCAAAAGCTGCTCCAAGATAGGAAGGGGTAAGTGATCATTCCTAGTTGCTTTATTGAGCTTTCTATAATCCATACACACTCTCCATTCACTAATTATCCTTGCTGCCAAAAGTTCATTTGCATCATTTTTCACAACTGTAACTCCTCCCTTCTTTGGTACGCATTGCACAAGACTTACCCATTCACTGTCTGAGATGGGAAAAATCTTATCAAAGTCTAGCAATTTAATTACTTCATTCTTCACAACCTCCATCATCTGAGGATTCAATCTTCTTTACCTATCTCGTACCGGAACAGAATTTTCTTCTAGAAAGAGCTTGTGCATACAGATGCTTGGGCTTATTCCCTTGATGTCTGCAATGGTCTACCCACTGACCTTTTTGTATTGCCTCAAGACTCCCACTAATTTCTCCTCTTACCAAGCATCCAATTTGACAGAAATCACCACTGGCAATATTTTATTTTCACCCAGGAAAGCATACTTCAAATAAGTAGGTAAAGGCTTCAGTTCAAGCTTTGGTGGCACCATGATGGAAGGCATAAGCTTCTCATTCCTGCACAAACTTTCTTTGCTCCTCACCTCAGTGGGAGCACGCATTTCATTAAATGAAAAATCACAATCACAATAATTTTTCAATTTTTTAACACATGCATTTTCCAACGTATCTTTCATTTCACATTCAACTTTCACTTCAACAATCTCATTTTGTATTTCAAAAATGGATTCACCTAACACATAACATTCAATAACATCTTCAATTTCAGACACAATTTTCCTATCTTCCTCATATAATTCAACCTCATCCAATTCCTCTTCAAACATATGTAATTCTTCAACACAAGAAAAATCATGTTTAACATTCTCATTCATTCCACGCAAAGTAGAACATGCTATAGCTTTAATGGAAAAACAGGACTCCACATGCATAGGATGTTTTATAGAATAATGTACTTCAAATACAACTTCTTCATTATTGATTCGGAATGTTACCATCTTGCTTTGTACTCCAATCAGTGCATTACCAGTAGCCAGAAATAGTCTTCCAAAAATGAGAGGCACTTCAAAATCCTCTTTCATATCCAACACAATGAAATCGACTGGAAGAGTGAATTTGTCTATCCTTACAAGCACATCTTCCACCATTCCTGTAGGCTTTACCATTGATCTATTAGCCAATTTTAAGGTTACAACCACAGGATGAATTCTCTCACTCAATATAACGTCAATAGCAATGGAGAGGGGCATGTGGTTAATTCCAGCACCAAGATCACATAATACTTTCTAAAAAAATCTAGTGTTGCAAGGTATGGTACAACTACCAGGGTCTTTCAATTTAGGTGGCAAATTATGGCAAACCCAAGCTCCACTACACTCTGTAAGAGTCAAAGGTACCTCAGACATAAGAACCCGTTCCTTGTTTGATATAAGGTCCTTTAGAAACTTTGCATATTTAGGTACTGCACCAACCAAGCCCAAAAATGGTAAACTCACATTAAATTGTATAACTACGTTCAAGAATCTATCAAACTGAGGCCCTCTCTTTGGCTTTGGTCTCAATCTTTCAGGGAATAGAGGTTTAGGAGCATATTCTGGAAAATAGTAAGGGACTGGAGGCCCTCTAACCTTTTTAGTCACTACCTTATCTGCATCTCCATTGTCTTTCACCTCCTGCTTCTCTGGTGCCATGCCCTCATTGGCACAATCTTTCTCAAGTTCAATAACTCCTTCATCCTCATCTTCACAAGCTTCATCTCTTTTCTTAGTGATTTTATGAACTTCCTTTCCATTTCTCAATGTTATTGCATTACATACTTCTTTCCCTTTTGGACTTGGAATTGTATCACTTAGAAGTGATCCACTCGGCCTGTGATGCACAGTATTGGCAAGTTGTCCCAACTGCTTCTCAACTTCTTCAATATGGCTTCATGATGTCTTACAGTAGTTTCCAACCCACCAAACCTTTATTCATTCTTGTCCATCTTTTCCATAAGATTATGGAACATGTCTTCTACTAATGGCTTCCTTTGCTTTGAAGAATTAGGTTGATGGTCAATGCCTGGAGGTGGTTGTGCCGATCTTCTTTGCTCATTTCCCTGAAAATATTGGCCTCCTTGGTTCTGATTTTTGTTTCCCCAATTGCCTTGGCCTCCACCATATTGTCTATTGCCTCCACTGTAGTTTCCAGAATATTGTGGCTTGTTATAGTTATCAACATACTGCAAAGACTCAGTTGCGATAGCACATTCATCCGTATGGTGTTTGCCCTTACACAAACCACAAGATAACACTGGTGCCTTCGCTTGTGGCGGCTTCAAAGTTTGCACTTGTTTAGCCAAGGCCTCAAACTTAAAACCACAAAATACACCTCTCTGCGTCCTACCATGTGATTTCCTCATTTCAGGGAATAGATACTCATCCTCAGCTATTTTGTCAAAGAGTTCTCTCACTTCAGGGACACTCTTATCTTCAATGCACCATTAGCACAAGCTTTAACCATCATGGAAGTTTCAGATGTGAGTCCTTTAAAAAAAGTATTCAATTCTCTGATTTTTCGCAAGTCATGGTTTGGACATTGTTGGATTAAATCATTAAAACGCTCCCATGCCTCTCGGAATGATTCACCATCATGTTGTTGAAAGTTCATTACATCCATTATCATTTTCTCTAATTTAGCTGGTGGAAAATATTTGACCAAAAATTTCTTTTGGAGTTCATGAAAAGTTGTCAGAACATTTGTACCCCCGATGGATTTGAACCAATGGTTTACCTTGCCTTTCAAAGATAATGGAAATAGATTTTGTGAACTTCACTCCTCGGCACTCTTTGAAGCTTGAAAGTACTGCAAAGGCCTTAAAACCAATCGAGATGTTCATTCGAATCCTCATTGTCAAGGCCTTGGAAGAATTGGCCCTGGGTGATCTTTGACACTATTTTAGTTGGAATGTGGTAACTTTCAACATCGATGTCCTGCTGATCAAATCCATTCTCAAAATTTATGGCTTAGTGGTCACCAAATCTTGGTGGTCTAACTCTTTGATTTGCCATTTCTCTTTGTCTCAGTTGAATTCTCAGGGTTTTTGGCAACTCAAGATCAAGTGAAAACGCAGGTTCTCCAGAAGACCTTAGAGACCTAGGCATACACAAAACACCACAAGTGAAGTATGATACGGGAGAAAAGATTACACAAAAACAAGAATCTCAATTGTAAACAAAAGAAATATAACAAAAAACGAAATAAAAACAATAAAACTAAAATAGAACAACACAATAAAATCAAGAAACCGTGCCTTCCCTGGCAACGGTGCCAAAAATTGATGAGCTAAAGTCTTATCACGCTCCAATTTTACCCTAAACTACTGAGTAGTAGTGAGAGGGATCGTATCCACTGGGAAGGAGATTTGGTTCCAATAATTCACTCAATGTTGCTCTAATGACGGCACAAGATATGCAATATCAAGAACCAGTGAAATTAACAACTAGACTAAATAAGTAAAAGATAACGAGATCAAATGCCAGAAGGTAGCAAAATTCAAATGCTAGAAAAGAAAGAAGGGAACAAACACCAAAAGTGAAATAGCAAGGTTTAGACAGACGTCCTAGGGTTTAGATGCTAGACAATTACAAATTAAACACTCATGCTATGCATTTGACCCCTTGCAAATCAAAACAGGAGGAGACAAAAATTGCCTAGGAGTCTAGTTACCATCCAGCATGTCGACTGCAATGTTTCCTATACTCCCTAACATCTTGCTTTCCCATGTCGAGGCCTAAACATGATGAGTGAACACCGCAACGTCTCGACTTCCAACACTAACTACTCAAGCATGCAAAACACTAGGTCTCCCATGGCGAGGCCCGATCTAAGTTTCTAGACCTTAGTTAGCTTCGAAGAGTCATTCTACACTCGATTCTAGTGACTCAACAACCTCTGACTAGCATGGCGACCACATCTCGGATCATGAACAAAACTTAACAAGTGCAGAAACTCCATTTTCATAAATTCATGCATTCATGAACACATATGATCTCATTCTTAGAATTTAGATCAATTGCATAGCATTTTGCAGTTTAATTACACAATCATCTACTCCAAACCCTAGGACATTACACGATTTAGCCGAGAAACTCCATTTTCATCTCATATTCATCACAAAACATCATTGAACAATTCAATCCCATCAAATTGGACAAATTTACGGATAAAAGTGCTTAGAATTGTCAAATGCTTCTTCGATCGAGAATAAAAATTAAATTCTCGACACAAAGGTGCGATCGGATTCGAAATCGGAGCCTTCACTAATCACGCCATCATGAATCCCTACACAAGAGTAAGACTTCCAACACTTAGAAAAAATTGACAATCGAATTCCATGAATTCACTACAACGAATCGCCACGATGCGTCGTAGCACAAAGCCTTCAACACTGCGACGCATCTTGACGATGCGTCGTAGTGTCAGACCTCCAACGGCGACGTATCTTTGACGATGCATTGCAGTGGAGCACAGTTCTATGGCGACACATCCTGGTGTAAGTGTAAGTGTTTGTGCTGCGAAGTGTGTGAAGAGTGTAAGTGATAGGAATCCAGACGCACTTGATGGTGAACAACATTCCATTGACCCGTTACGTGGAATTGTTGGACCAATGACTCGAGCTAAAATCAAGAAGTTCAAGTTGGCTCTTAATGGTTTGATCATGGAAGTGATGGACGATGCATACAAGTTGTTGGAACAAGGTTTCAATGAAGTGAAGACTGATTTTAAGCCTTGGAACCTCGTGGTTTTAACATTACGTGGAGAAACTTCGTTGGAAAGCAAGATTGGACAAGAGTTGGATAATCGTGCCTCCACGTCGCTCGACATAACTCTCTCGAAATTTGAAGTTTGAAAAATTGGAATAAAAATCCAATTTTAATTCACGACGCATTTCCGCACGTCGCGACGCGCTACCTTCTACGTCTCAACGGCAGCAAACGTCGCGACGTCCACACACCCACGTCGCGCGACGTTGGGAAATTCATCAGTTTTTGAGTTTTTCATTTTTTGTTCATTTTTGTTAATCTTTTCAATAAAGAACGTGATCTAATGTTCTTGCATGAACATAGACATGTTATTCATATTAATTACACATGGCTAAAGATCTAGCTAAAGATCTTGCATGATTGAGGCATGTGTTAATTCCATTTTAGGGAAGTTTATTCCAATTAGGAAACTATATTTTACGAAAGTAGGGCTTACTTTGTTGACAAGTCTTTGTGCCTATTTAAAGGCTTCGAAACCCACAAATTTAGTTGTTGATTTTTGATGGAGCTCATGAGCTATCCTCTCCAAAAACTGTACTTGCGATTGACCCTTTGCCAACAGCTTCGAAGGCCTTCCCACTGGTAGAATTGGCAAACAGTGAAAGGCTAATTATGGACAATATCAAAGTTACCATAAACTGGGAAGAATGAGAATCCTCAAACATGATCAAAGACATCATGAAATGTAGGTATACAACTGCTACGAAAGGTGGGGATGAAGGGGAGTCACAAGTCATGAACGCAGCTGGTACCATGTCGGAATTAGAAATTATACATACCATCCAAACGATCAGGGTGGATGAGGGGGAATTAGCAAAGTTAGTTCCACTAAATCTGCCTAGCAAGGAGCTGAGTAAAGGGACTACCAATGTTAGGGTTATGTGGGAAGAAGGGGAACGTTCAACATTACACAAACTGAGTTCAACATCGGATTTAGCGATCCTTCAAACTATCCCAACTGAATCGGAAAATGAAGATGACGACGAGGATCAATGGACGGAAAATAGTTATGAGGGAGAACCTGAAGATGTTTTCAGTAGTTTCCTAAAAAAAATGGAAAACGGTCGAAAACCGCCCAAGCAAACTAACTACATGGAAGCTCTTATTAGTCCCAAAGCCAATGCCTGGTCAGGGAGAAAGCTCAGGGATCGAAATCCTCGCATATGTTATTCTGAAGGGAAAAATTGGTATCACAGGTAATCGCTGTCTGCTTCTTGTTAAGGCCCATGATTACTGATGTTTACATCATTTAGCCAGATAACATGTTCGCTTGATAATTCAATTGCATTTTTGTTGGCATTTATTGAATCCTGTGCTGTTAACTCATTGAATGAGGCCTGGTTATAGTTCTTGTGTGAATGGCCTCCGGCCATGTGATCGTATGATTGCTGGCCTTTGTGATTCATGCCTTACGACATTGATGCAAAGTATATGCTACAGGCTAGGAAGAGGTCTGATTATATGGCTCTTTGTTTCATGGATGCTGAGATAGTGGTATTATTTAGTTGGATATTTGTTCCTATTTGTGGGGGGCATTGTGCCATGATTTTGGAAGGAGGACGTTTGCAGGGGAAATGCTGCCGAATTTATGTTTGAAATTTTGGTGACCATATGCTGCAGTCCGGTTGCATTTCAGAAGGAAAAAGAAGGAATCTAAGGTGAAATAGTCCTAGCTCTAGATCATGTGCTGATCCTTGAATGAAAATATCGTTAGTCAATTGATTGCATTAGCATGGATTGCCTTCTGTTTCGGTGATGCTCTTAAGGTCTGCCCTGTTGGTTTTCTTTCTTTGCCTTGGCCTGGAATTGTATGCTTGAGTTGAATGGCCACAGCCTGCTGAAGCTAGGGATGTTTGCCTCAAAAGGCTCTCAACTGATTTCTGATGTCGCGCAGTACTGTTGTGTCCTGCTTTGTTACTAAATTGGTGTATGTTGTGATTGTGGATTGAGGGCACATACAGGGGTTATGCTGCCCAAATTTTTGCTATTTGTTACTTGTATATTTCTCTGATTGCATTTGTGAAATGCTGCTCAAATGGTGATTGCTACATCTGCTTCTCCTGGCTAAACTGATTGATGGATTGAGAGTGGAAGAAAATAGCAGCCTTATAGTTTAGGCTCAAGATTTTTGGGCTTCTGACTACTGGCTGCAGCTGCTATTGGTGAACGAGGACGGCTTGGATGCAAAGAGTATAATTACTTTTGGTTATGCTATTTGGTCAACGGAGGGGCTGCCTTTTCTAAATGGGCAGTAATTTTTTGCACATTTTGATTTGGCTGCGTTTTAACAAGTTTCGAGATTCTTTAGAATTTGTTTTGCCTATCTGGATTTCAAATTGTTTGGACTCTTAAATTCCAATCATACTCCTACCTTTATTTTCTTTATTTTAGTATAGGAGTTTTTTTCTGTTCTTGGAATATAAAGGAGTAGTACTCCTCGCTTATGGCTTTCTTTTTGTAACGGGGTGACGGGAATATCCGGCCTCGTATATTTTGTTTATGATATAATAAAGTTGCTTTTGTTAAAAATTTAAAAAAAATGAAAGTTCAATATGTTGCAAGAGAAAAATTTGATTCCAACCCTTAGAGACCTTAAGCTAAGTTTGAGCTTTTTGTTTTCTAACTCTAAAGTGAGATTAAGCCAATAATCTTGCTTTTGTTCTAAGTTTGAGAACTGCCAAATCTGATTTGGTTTACGTGCCGCCTGAGTCAAGTTGGTTTTATAATAGCGTTGGGGCTTTGGACAGGTTTCGATTGAATCGCGCTCCATATCTTCTTTTGTTTCTTTCTTATTCTTTGTGTTTTCTGTTCTAACCATTATTCTTCTTGTGTTCATTGAAATTCTTTGGTTTGGTGAATTTGTTTGTGGAATTTTCCAAGCTAGACCTGTCCTGTGGATAAATAAAGTTGTCAATCCGCCGAAAGGTGGATCAAATCAACGGGAACCTTATTAGTAAGTAAGGTGAAAAGTGAAGTGATGAGAGTACCAAACAATGTGTGCACTAAAGGTGTTGCGAGATGTAAGATGTGAAGTACATCAAGTGTGCAAGAATATGCTGTGAGTTATATGTGTTGTGCAGCGACCTCAGGCAATTCTTGCTGCGACCTCACGCAATATGTGCGAAGGCTATGCATTGTGTGCGAATATTGCTTGTGAGGTGCACAAGACGTGTACAAGGACACCGGGCTTCTACACGAACTGCGCGCACAGCTTGTGCGAGAACATATGTGCAGCTATGTGCATGTACGCGACGACTCGAGTGCATGTGTGCAACGACTTCAGTGCATGTGTGCGAGAGTGTGCGAGCACGTGTGAGATCGCTGCACGCGGGTGCGCTCGGCCAGTGCGAGGTCGTAGTGCTTGAACGTGCAGCAAACTGTGCGCCCGGGTACGAAGTGTTGTGTGAGTGCTATATGAGTGTTGGCGAGCTCTTGCAGCGACGCGTGGGAGATCATGCGGCGACGTGAGTGACATGTGCGAGAGAGTGTGTGACTTAGTTGCGAGCTCATGCGGCGACCTCGTGCATGCGTGCGACGATGCTAGCCACGATGTGAGGGTGATACACATAAGTGTACATTTGCTGTGCATCCATGCAATCACCTCAAGAACCCTTAACACTTCAACACCTAAATCACAATTGCACAAATTCAGCTCCTCTTTTACTGAACAAACTTTCCACCATAAAAGATTTTATTATTAGTTTGTGTTCTGAAGTATATTCTTATTTATAATGATTTCTTTCGAAAAGAATAATGCATTTTTTAATTAAAAAACTATTTAAACAAATTTTGAAAAGAGTAATTCCATTCTAAATATTTTAAAAAAAATAGAGCATGTTTAGTTTAAAAACATTTATAACACATTTTTAAAAGAGTAGTTCTATTTTTTTAAAAAAAAAGTAACACATTTTTACTTGAAAATAACATTTTAATGCTTCAAATATAGTAATTCAATTCCAAACATTTCAAACGAGCAATATTTTTCTCTAAAAAAATAATAAAATAAAATGTGGTAGAAACATCATAAACTTGTTTTTGTGGTTTGGAATGAAATAAGACAAATTACTTATAGAAAATATTTTAAAATATACAAAACTAATATTTTTGGCATGTAATTGTTCATATGTAATAATTTTTTATCAACATGATAATATCTAATGTTCTTTATTTTCATCATATAATGCAATTTACAAAAACAAAACACTTATAATCACGAGGTATCGTTTTGACTAATATAATGTATTTAACACAATATATATACATGAGAGTGACATAAATAATGGTAAAGGAATGTTAAGTCCTAAGCTCAGCCTATCCTTCTGAATTAGTCAATTTCCCCACAAACTAGTAAATTTATTTAGAAAACTACAAGGTGATTAATGATTATAATAAAACTTGAATGAAAAATTTGAATTGCAAAGCTTCTCACAAACACTTACAATAGATAGCTATCTGGTTCAAGTGAAAAACTTATCACAAAACTTTTTAGCTATTCCAAAGGTGACCAGATGGCTGTGTGCACTATGTTGTTTGCTCCAACCTACATAACAATATAAAGACTGACTTTAGCAGTGTAGATTTGACGTGCAAAAAATGGAAAAAGTTCAGCAACATGTACATTTAACTTTACCTTCAAGAAAAGAGTAGCAAGATACGTGTAAATTTAGACTAAATGTAAAAACATATAAATAGCACACATATATTGGCCGGATATCACTATCTGTTCATTAATTTACGTTATTAATTTTTTGTAAGGTTAAAACAAATTAAAACCAAAATGGAAGTCATAATTAAAAGAAAGAATAATAAAAAAAACAAATTTAATACGTTTAACAAAAATCATGATATCTAAAATTAAATAAGGATGATTTGACATCTTCTAAAGTTGAAATGGTTTTGACAAACTTCTTAATCGTAATCTGATTTGAAAATTTTATTGATAGTATAGATCATTAGAACTACACGTAAGTAAACTGATTTGTCAAATGAAGAATGACACATGTGAAAGCTAATGATAATATTTTAGAGCTAATTTAACTGTATCTTAAATAGTTGCTTTTTTAATGAATAAGCAATGCTAGTATTAAAGATTTTATCTTTATCAAAGCCAATAACCTTTGGGGGTGATTATTTATTTTTCATTTTCATTGTTATTGTAATACAAATGCAATCTTCTACGTTAGGCTTACTGCTTTGTCTTCTTCAATTTTTGAGTGCTTTCAAGTTGGAAAACCTTCAATCTTTCTCGCTCTAGAATATAAGATGTATTCTAGATTGTGCCTGGAGATTTTCACTTATTTCTTTTCAAAGGGGACTGATCATCATGCCCAAAAAAATATTATAGTATCGATCGAATCTACACCATCACTACTATCAACAAAGTTGCTAATAGCAGCCAAGACACAGACATTATAAACCACGATTTTGATTTTTTGAAAAAGAATACAGATCATCTGGGAGGTTATGGTGAATAGTGAGAAATTGGAAAGCATTGTTTCCTGATTCAATTGTTTTGATGTTGAATCCAACATTGTTATCTTCCCTTGAGGATTTAAAGTGGCGAAGTTGAGAAAAGCAAAAGAGGATGGAAATGGAGTAGAGAGGATAGACATGAATGGTTTTGAGGGGCAGAAAATCTAGAGAATGACAGAGGAAATAAAAATTGAAAAGAGATAAAAACCTAATTATTAAATATGGATACGAAATTGTTTAAAGTAAAAGGAGTAAAAAACATGTGGGAGGACGACCGTGTCTGAGCTGAACAACTCTTAGTCATCCTTATTCTTATAACTATTACAATTGTGAATGTCCGTTCATATACCCAATTTTCACCCTATAATGTATCATTATTATGTAACTTCCACAACCTCTTAATTTCATATAAATCTTGTAACTCTTGTATACATTAAGAGTATTGTAACCTACAATATGTAAGGGTGAACGTCAAGCCTATAAATATAGGCTTATACGAAAGAAATTGTATTGTAAATTCTTACTACATTTTCCTTTTTTTTTCTTTCTACCTTTCTTGCATAGCTTTGTATTTGTTATCTATTGTCTCCACTACTATAACAATAATCTATACTTCTAGTTATAGTTTTATAGTAATAGTAGTAACATAATATTATATATGTAGTTTCTAGTAGTGGTATAACAACTTGTTACATAATATAATACTACAAGTCTTTGTAGTCATTTTATAACAAGTTATCAGCATTAAACTCCACAGACTGAAGAAGTTAGAGCACATCAAATTCAAGTCTAGATATTGAAATATTTTTTAAATAAATGTTTACATTTTTGGTAAGTTCTTGTGGTGATATTTTTCCTTTTTTAATTAATTTATTTTTACTATGAATTTGTACTCTTTGATATAATATCATGGACATTATATATAGAATAATTTGGAAGAAAATTCAACCACTTGGAGTTCGTAGTCCTTTCAAAACCTTTATATGTTTAAAAAAATATCATAACGATGATTACAGTGGTAAGAAGTAAAATAAGCCCAAAAGTGGGTTGATGAAATGGAGAGAAAGAAAAATGGAAAAAATAATAAATGTTATCGATATGTTATGCATGGAAGGCTATTGAACCTGTACATGTCTTACTCTAGAGCATATTGTTAAAATTTATCAATCATCATTGGAAAAGAAAGACATATTTTGTTGATAAAAATTATGTTAATGCACACGTGAGTTGGCATTTATTTGATTGGCATTGATTTTTTGGCAAAGATAAGGAAAGCGTTTATTGAAGGCAAAATCAAATAAAATCAATCTAAGCAAGGAAGATTGATTTGAAGATTAATGCCATATGGATAATTATGGAACTTATCTTGGTATTCTTGGAAGCTATCTAACTTTGGAAAAGATAAGTCTTGAAGGCACAAGAGTTTCCATCTTCTATTTAAATTATTTTGGGAATTACCTTGAAGATAATGATGGGAAGATTTGGTGATTACGTTCTTCCATTCGAATGGTTTTGGAAATAATCTTGGGATAATCATGGAAGGATTTTTGCGTGCCTATATGAGCTTTCCTTCACACTGTTTTCAGGTGTGAGTTTTTGATTATTAATTCGGTCTTCTTGAAGTCTGTATACACACTTCTTTGTTGGAGAGTTTAGTTAAAGTGTGTTGGCCTGAAGCATCTTAACGCAACGTTATTGAAGATGCAATCCTTGTGTTTCTTGATTCAAGCATAGAGCTCGGGGAGGAGTTCAAACGTGGGCAAGGGGATCTTGCTTAACCACGGATTCCGGGAGGAATCAATACAAGTCGATGGGAGCTAGCACAATCCGTTCACTGCACAAGTTAGGAAGCAGCAGTAACTAAGATAAGATGATGTCTTACCGAGTGTCATACTGAATGTCTTGTAACTTGTGAACTTAGTGGATTGTTCTTTCTGGGCGTGGCCTCGCAGACGTAGGCAATTGCCGAACTGCTTTACCAACCTCCTGTCTCTTTACTTTTCGCATTTTTAATACTGTCTATTGCTGTTTATATTATCGGTGTCACACCTAGTGTCACTCACCCACTAGGACACCGTGTATCTAACCTAGATCTTTCAATTGGTATCAGAGCGGGTCGTCTTTGTTTCTTAGGCCGAATCTGCAGGACTTGATCTTGGTTGTTTGGTGCAATGGACCCTATGAAAGAAGGAGGTTCAACAATGCGTCCACCTCTCTTGGATGGAAGCAACTATGCGCATTGGAAGGCAAGAATGAGAGCCTTTATCAAAGGCATTGACGAGAAGGCTTGGAAATCAATTCTGGTTGGATGGGATCCTCCAACGACTACTGATGCTGATGGTGTTAAATCTCTTAAGCCCGAAGAAAGCTGGTGGGCTACTGAAGATGCCTTGGCAAACAGTAACTCAAAGGCGCTTAATGCCATATTTAACGGGGTAGATCCCGCATAGTTCAGACTTATTTCCACATGTGTGATTGCTAAAAAAGCATGGGAAATTCTGCAAACTACTCATGAAGGAACTTCAAGTGTAAAATTATCAAAGATGCAGATTCTGACTACAAGATTTGAAAACTTGAGGATGCTTGAAGACGAAAGCATTACAAAAATTCAATGTCAAACTATGTGATATTGCCAACGAAGCATTTGCCCTTGGTGAAAATTTTTCAGAAGAAAAGCTTGTGAGGAAAACCCTACGATCTTTGCCTCAACGCTTTGCTCATAAAGTTACTGCCATTGAGGAAGCCAAAGACATCTCAAAGATGAAGTTGGTAGAATTGATGGGATCCCTTATAAAATTTGAGATGAATCTAGGAGTAGATATGGAAGCAAAGAAAAACAAAGAGCTTGCCTTAAAAGCTGAAATGCAGAAGTTGGAAAATTCTGGAGATGATGACCTTGAGGACTTCTTGGCATTAATATCTAAGAACTTCAGCAAAATACTGAAAAGATATGGGAGAAGTAATCCGGGTGTCAGAGGCAGTGTCAGTAACAACAAGAATAAAGTGGCAAATAATAAAAAGTATAGGGAAGAAAATCATATGTCTGATCAACCACTCAAACATAAAGGAATTAAGTGCAGAGAGTGTGATGGTTATGGGCATGTTCAGGCAGATTGTGCTATTACAGTGAGAAGAAAGAGGAATTCACTCAACACAACTTGGAGTGAAGATGATTCAGACAGAGAACATGATTTTCAGAACAACCATGTGGCTCTTACCACTAAGACAGAACAATCTGATCATGACAAGAAAACGGATGTCACACAGAGTGTCACTGGAAATATGTCAACCTATCTAGATGAAGATGAAGATTATGTTACAGAAGAAGATATTCTGGTAGAATTCAAGAATCTTCATGACAAGTGGACTGAACTTTCTAGAGTGAATTAGCAACTTCATACACAGGTTGGAGATATGCAAACTGAATGGACAATCTTCAACAATCTCACACTTATCTGGTTATCAAACTGAGAGTAAATCAAGAGGAAATGAAGACATTGACCAACGAGTTAAATCACCTAAAGAAAGGAGTTAAGATGCTATATTCAGGTGCTTCCAAGCTGGATAAAATTCTTAAAGTTGGGCAATCAAGTGGTGACTGCACAGGACTGGGGTACAAATGAGAAAGCTCAGTGTCACAACCCATGTCACAAATTATGTCACAGTCAGTGTCACTATCAGAAAATAATTCCAAAGGGTTGCAGGTTCCTATGAACAGGTCACATACTTTTTATTCTTATCATGCTCCTAACGGAAGAGGTAACAGATTTATACCTGTTTGTCATTACTGCAATCGTCGTGGTCATATTCATCCTAGATGTTTTATCTATCTTGCTGAATTAAGACAAGTTACTGCTAGAAACTCTATTTCTCGCAGGAATACACAACAGAGCTGGGTAATTAAGCCTAATTATCGATGCAACTTAACATACACCTCATTAAAGGCCGCCACAACTAATGAGTGGTATTTTGACAGTGGATTCTCCAGGCATATGACTGGTGACAACAATTTTTCTTGAAGGATGTTGTGTTTGGAAGTATGGGAAAAGTAACTTTTGGCAATGGTGTCACAGCTCGTGTCATTGGAAAAGGTACTCTAAATGTGCCTTGGTTACCAAAGGTGGATAATATACTGCTGGTAGATGACCTCAAGGCAAATTTGCTTAGCATTAGTCACTTGTGCGACCAAGATTTGGATGTCAATTTCACTAAGAAAAATTGCAATGTGATTGATCCAAACAACATGTGTATCATGGAAGGTATAAGATCGAAAGATAATTGTTATCTCATCTCTGCCTCATCAGCATGTCTTCGATCAATTATGGAAGATTCAATTCTATGGCATCGAAAATTGGGTCATATGAACATCCGGATGCTGCAGAACATAGTTACTAAAGGAGCTAACCGTGGGATTCCCCAACTGAAGTTTGATGAAAGCAGAATATACGGACCATGTCAGACTGGAAAACAAACAAAGGTGTCACATCCCAAGTCACAGCGACAGGAACAACTCGTTTGCTAGAACTGCTTTATATGGATTTGATGGGTCCTACGTCAGTAGAAAGTATTGGAGGAAAACGATATGTATATGTGACTGTTGATGATATTTCTCATTATACATGGATTGAATTTCTTCTAGAAAAGTCTGACACATTTAATGCTTTTAAAGCATTGTGTATACGCCTTCAGCGTGAAAAGGGATGTGCTATTCTGAAGATTGTACGGATTGGTAGTGATCATGGGAGAGTGTTTGAAAACTCATATTTTTCAGAATTCTGTAATCAGCATGGGATAGGTCATGAGTTCTCTGCACCTAAAACTCCTCAGCAAAACGGAGTCGTAGAAAGGAAAAATCGGACTATAGCAGAGATGTCACGCGTCATGTTACACGAGAAAAATATTCCATAGAAATTCTGGGCTGAGGCAATGAACACAGCATGCTACACTATAAATCGTGTATATCTTCGTGGAGGAACTGAGAAAACGCCCTATGAAATGTGGAAAGGTGAACTCCAAATGTTAACTATTTTCATCCTTTTGGTAGTACTTGTTATGTGTTGAATGACAGGGAATATAAAGGAAAGCTCGATCGCAAGAGTGATGAAGCTATTTTTCTTGGATATGCTATCAATAGTCGAGCTTATCGAGTTTACAACAAAAGGATTCGAACTGTGATGGAATCTGCGAATGTTCAAGTTGATGACTCTCTGGAAGTAAGTGTTGTTCCTAATGAAGATATTACAGATTCTCTACCTGAAGTAAGTTCCAGTGTTCCAGGCAGTGTTTTACCCAGTGTCACAGGTGGTGTCACTGATCAGAATGCAGAAAATGATAATGTGAATGATGCCACTTTACCTCACAGACAGCCCTCTACTCGTGTAGAGAAGAATCATCCTACTGCTGAAGTTATTAGAAGTTTGACTGATGGTGTTCGTACAAGAGAAAAGCCGAGAGTAAATTATAGAGATATGATTCAAATGGCTTGCTACACTTCCTCTATTGAGCCAAAGAATGTGATAGAAGCTCTGGAAGATGAATATTGGATTGTTGCAATGCAAGAAGAACTTGATCAATTCAATCGCAATTAAGTTTGGGATCTAGTTCCCCGTCCTCCTAATGTGAATGTTATTGGCACCAAATGGATATACAAGAACATGAGTGATGAGCATAGCAATATCACTCGCAATAAGGCTCGATTACTTGCTCAGGGGTATACTCAAATTGAAGGACTTGACTTTGATGAGACATTTGCTCCAGTTGCTCGCCTTGAGTCTATCCGGTTCTTGCTAGCAATTGCATGTGTATTGCGATTTAAGTTGTATCAAATGGATGTGAAGAGTGCGTTCCTCAATGGTCTTCTTAATGAGGAGGTGTATGCTGTTCCACCAAAGGGTTTTGAAGACCCTCATAATCCCGAGTTTGTCTATAAGCTAAAGAAGGCCTTGTATGGGCTCAAACAAGCTCCTCGGGCTTGGTATGGGAGGCTGACTCAGTACTTGTTAGCCAAAGGATATGAGCGAGGGGGAGTAGATAAAACCCTTTTCATTCGCCAAGTGAAAGGTCAGTTTTTACTTGTTCAAATTTATATTGATGATATAGTGTTTGGCTCAGTGTCACAGGCAATGGTGGATGAGTTTGTTGCTCAAATGACTGGCGAATTTGAAATGAGCATGGTTGGTGAGCTTACTTACTTTCTTGGACTTCAAATTCAGCAACGACATGATGGTATCTTCATTTCTCAAAGCAAGTATGCAAAGAATTTGCTATAGAAATTTGAATTGGTAAATGCTCGTCCAAGGAGAACACCTATGGGAACTCATGAGAAGATCTCCAAAGATGAGAATGGAACCCCTATTGATGCAAGTCTTTACAGAAGTATGATTGGCAGTCTCTTATACCTAACTGCTAGTTGACCTGATATCTACTTGAGTGTTGGATTATGTGCTCAATTTCAGGCAGAACCCTGCGAGTCACACTTGGTGTCAGTCCAAAGAATTCTCAAATATATTTGTGGAACAACTGATTATGGAATTTGGTACTCCTTTGATACAAACACCAACTTAGTTGGTTCTTGTGATGCTGACTGGGCAGGAAGTTCAGATGATCGGAATAACACTTCTGGTGGATGCTTCTATTTGGGAAATAATTTGGTGTCATGGTTCAGCAAGAAGCAAAACTCTATCTCTCTGTCTACTGCCGAGGCAGAATATATCGCAGCTGGTAGTTGTTGTACTCAGCTTCTCTGGAAGAAGCAAATGATGAAAGATTATGGTGTCACACAGTATGTCATGACACTCTACTGTGATAATATGAGTGCGATCAATATTTCCAAGAATCATGTTCAGCATTCACGGACAAAACACACTGATATTCAACATCACTTTATCAGATCTCTTGTGGAAGATAAAATTATTGCTTTGGAACATATGGTGACAGAAAAACAAATTGCTGAAATCTTCACCAAAGCATTGGATAGAGCAAGGTTTGAAGAACTGAGGTCTGCTCTATGCCTTTGTGTTATGTGAAGAAGCTCTTTGATATTGTAAGTTTTTTTGTATTGTATTTTTATGTACAGCAATATATATATAAAAAATGATAGAAAACACAAAAATAATATATAGTATAATAGCTATTTTGTCTTTTTCTGCTTTCCCGTCTAATGCCGTTGGGAAGCCTGTAGTAGCAGATTTGGTGGTTTATGATTTTTGGGAACTTCAGCGATTCAGCACTCCAAGTGACATCTGGCGTTTTCGGATTTTTCAGTCAATTACATGAAATTGAAGAGTTGGATTTGAATACGCAAAATCTGGCTGCAGTAATTTTGGCTATTATTTTGGTATTTGAAATTCAAGGGTTTCTGATCTTCTCAACTTCTACTGCTGATAAGCCTTTGAACTCTACTCTGCCGTCTTCGCTACATTGAACACAATCAGAACTCTTGAAAATTTTATCAAGTCAAGATATTCAAAATTTCAGAGATGTCTCCGAGAAAGTGTTCATCACGAACAAGCAAGGTGACTCTAGATGACGATGAAGTCCATGTTGTTGTGACTCACTCCTCTACAGAATCACCCAACAATGAAGTGAATTTAACCCAGCCACAAGAGCAAGTTCCTGCTTCTGAAGATGATTTAAACTCAAGAGTTCTTGCAATCACCCCAATTCAATCTATTGATCCCTCTGGCGTTAGAACACGATTTGGGCAGACCAGTACTACTTAATTGAAGACAAGTGCTGTACCTTCTAAGGCACCGGGTGGTTCTAAGGTGACTGTGGAACCCAAAAGAAAGAGGTTCCAACTGGTTGATGAGAGTTCCTCAGATGAGGACTAGCAAGATGAAGACAATGTGAAATGAGGTATGGCTGATGAAGGAAAGAATGGCTCGTCTGATGGAGAAGAGGAATCTACTGATGGGGATGATGATGATTCTTCAGAGAATGGTGAAATTCATGATCTTTCAGATTCTGACCCGGTAAAGTCACCACAGGCTAAGCGACAGAAGTCAACCCCTGCTTCTGTATCTCAGCGTTCGCTCAAGGTCGATGTCAAAGGGAAAGTCCCATTCTCCACCAAGTAAGTCATCAAGTCTTAATGTGAATTTAGATGATTTTAAATCAGAGTACAATCCTGGGTTATGGACTAAATTATCTAGGAGGAATATCTGGAATGAAAGAAATATACATGAGGGTGATTTTAAAGAGTGTTAGAAATTGGTTGATCAGTTAGTAAGTCAGGGGCTGGGCAGGACAATCAAGGGTATTAAACCCTATGTCAGAAGAGTAGTGCAGGAGTTTTACTGCAATCTTGACCCTAGTATAAAGGATATTGAACACCCGGATGGCGGTCGTGTATATGTGAGGGGGAGAGTGTTTGATTTCACTCCGGATGTAATTAATACATATCTGGGAAGTCATTGGGCAGAAGTAGAAGATTTTACACCAGATTATAGTGTGATAATATTCGATGTCACTGGTGGAGTCAGAAGAGTTTGGCCAAGAGGAAAGGACTTTCCGGCTTCCCAATTGTTAGTAAAATATGCCATTCTGCACAAGATTGCAATGAGAAATTAGCTGCCAACTTCTCATGGGACTGGAGTTAATAAGGGCATGGCCACTTTGCTGTTTAAAATTGGAAATTTTGTGGAGTTTGATATTTGGCAGTTTCTGTTTGATCATACAGTTAAGCATGCAGATTGTAAGAACGATAGGTTGGCTTATCCATTTCCTAACTTGATTTATGCAATTCTGTCTTCCAAACATCCATTGATTAGAGCAAGGGATATCCTGAAAACTGACAAGGAAGAGATCAGGATCAGTTACAAGCTATTGATAAGTGATCATATCAATGACATAGAGGATGTCACGCAGGATATCTCTGACACTGATGAGCTTGGCAACACTGTGCAGCTATCACGCACCATTAATGTGCTAGAGGATGAGCTGAGAGTGCTAATGGGTCAGCAAGCTGAGATTGAAAGGAGAAGGAAGGAAATTTCTGCTGTCCTTGATGATCTAGTAGCTGTTAAGACAGCCAGAGATATTGCAGTTGAGATGAAGAAGAATGTTGCTGCCAAGACTGCCACTACTGCAGACAATCCATCTGATGTTACTCCAGAAGTTCCAGCAGGTATAGATCAAACTTTATCTCCTGTACTTGCAGAGACAGAAATGGATGCTGAAAAGCCCATTATTGAAGAAGCTGATTATTCTGATCCTGATGAGGACATGATTGAGGCAAACACTGCAGTTTCTACTACTGTATCTGATGATGTCCCTGCCAGTGCCACATCCGATGTCCCTGACAGTTCTGCCCCTTCCAGCGCCCAATCTGGTGCGTTTCCTGCTGCTTCAGATGTAAGAGTTCCAGATGCTGCTGTTGGTGTTCAACTGCTGGCTGATTCAGTTGGTCTTGTGACTCCTGATGGAGAGAATTCTGAATGATTCCTCTGATATTTTATTTATGCTGATTTTTCAAGACAGTTTATTATGTGTTTATTATTGTTTTGTGGCCCTTTTGTCCTTTTATGGCAAAAAGGGGGAGTAATTTTGGAGTTTTGATATTTGGTTTGTTCTTCCTAAGAATATGTATGCAGGGAAACTTGGTCTCTCTTGCTGTGTCATGCACAATGTCTTATACAGATGTTTCTTTACCAAGTGAATATTCAGGGGGAGTTCTTCAAGCACTTCGGATTCAGCATACAGGGGGAGATTGAATTTTGCCAAAAAATGCCAAAGGGGGAGATTGTTAATGCACACGTGAGTTGGCATTTATTTGATTGGCATTAATTTTTTGGCAAAAATAAGGAAAGCGTTTATTGAAGGCAAAATCAAATAAAATCAATCTAAGCAAGGAAGATTGATTTGAAGATTAATGTCATATGGATAATTATGGAACTTATCTTGGAATTCTTCGAAGCTATCTAACTTTGAAGGCACAAGAATTTCCATCTTCTTATTTAAATTATTTTGGGAATTACCTTGAAGATAATGATGTGAAGATTTGGTGATTACGTTCTTCCATTCGAATGGTTTTGGAAATAATCTTGGGATAATCATAGAAGGATTTTTGTGTGCCTATATGAGCTTTCCTTTACACGGTTTTCAGGTGTGAGTTTTTGATTATTCATTCGGTCTTCTTGAAGACTGTATACACACTTCTTTGTTGGATAGTTTAGTTAAAGTGTGTTGGCTTGTAGCATCTTAACACAACGTTATTGAAGATGCAATCCTTGTGTTTCTTGATTCAAGCATAGAGCTCGGGAGGAGTTCAAACGTGGGCAAGGGGATCTTGCTTAACCACGGATTTCGAGAGGAATCAATACAAGTCGAGGGGAGCTCGCACAATCCGTTCATTGCAGAAGTTAGGAAGCAGCAGTAACTAAGATAAGATGGTGTCTTTCCTAGTGTCATACTGAATGTCTTGTAACTTGTGAACTTAGTGGATTGTTCTTTCTGGGCTTGGCCCCGCAGACGTAGGCAATTGCCGAACTGTGTTACCAACCTCCTGTCTCTTTACTTTTCGCATTTTTAATACTGTCTGTTGCTGTTTATATTATCGGTGTCACACCTAGTGTCACTCACCCACTAGGACACCGCGTATCTAACCTAGATCTTTCAAATTAAATGATAATGATGCCAATATAATAAATATTGACATATCATTTTGTTTTTTTTAATACCTTTAATGTATTTCATTCTTTAGTAATTACATATATTTGTTTTATAAGAATCAATTTGATTCTTTAGTAATTACATATATTTGTTTTATAAAAATAAATTGTACAGTTAAGAACCCCTGAAAAAATTGTTCTGGTTCCGCCACTATATATTAGCCAAAAACTACAAGACCCAAAAACTCGTTGATCAAAACACTTTTTGAATAATTTTTTAGACTCAGTCAAGTTGAAAATGTGCAATCTAGTGAATAGTGTGTAAAATTAAAAAAAATCGTATTTTTTGATAAATCTCAAGGTTTTGTAATCTATAATACATATTTTTCTTGTCATCTTAAAATGAGAAATTAAAAAACCAGTTGATGGGAGCTGATATCATGCTGTTTCTTTTACCCTTCCTTTTTAGAAAATTCAACATTTTTAAGTGTATAATATACATGTTTTGACAAAAAATGACAAGACTCAAAAAGTAGTTGACTGGTACTCTTTTTTTGTAGCCATCCTAGTTGGCAAAATGAAATTTATTGAATAGTGTGGAAAAAAATTTATATTTTGTAAAAATTCTACATTTTCTGTTAGTTATAATACATGTTTTTTTATCCAAAAAAAATTGCAAGACTAAGAAACTCATCGATGTGAGCTCCTTTCCCGCTATTTTTACATTTTCTCCAATTTAAAACTTGAAATCTATTGAGTGTGAAAAAAAAAATTAATTTTATAAAAATTTACTTTTTAAAAAAAAATTGCAATACACACATTTTGACCAATAAAGTCGAAGAATGAAAAACTGTCCCTTTCTTTTAATGATGGTGAATAAATTGTATCATTTGTATTTGTAATTTGAACGACGTTCTGACATTTTTCACTAAAAGAGAAATGTAATGTCATCATGTAGGTAAAATTTCCAATTGAAAAAAAAATTCACACAATAATTCTTCTTACTTTAATTTTATTAATCAAGTCAATAAATTTGTCTTATCAAGAAAACAATTATGTATAGACAATGATGAAGGAATTTTTACTCCATAAATATAGAAAAGAACAAGCAAAGCATATCTTGCAGGACACAAGATTAGATTAGCTTTCTCCCATTATTGCAACTATTGGGCTTCTGACCGAGTACTTTGCTGATTTCCATGTAATAAAACTTTGAGAAGTAATAGTGGTTACTGGAGGAGTTGATAATGTCCTGAATGCAATTTCATATGTCAAGTTCTCATTCACCTCTGAGAAACTAAGTGTGTTTGGTTTGACTGTCACGTTAACCTCTAATGGCGGATCAATCTTAACCGTGTAAACTGAATTAGCCTCGCCAACGTTAGTAACAGTCCTTGTATACCTCTGAACTCCTGATGAATTGACTTTAAATGTAATTGAAAATTAAGGGTAGTTTAATTGGGCTTCCGGTATACTTGATTCAATAGTACAATTTAACTTCCTTTGTAAAAGGAGACTGAGTCGTCCGTGTAATTCAAACCACATAAATAAGGAATGTATTCTTTGGGTTCAATGTCATATATCAGCCCTGGATTGTTTGCTCTCGATGGATTAACATGGCCTGAACCCATGGCAAAAACGTCTGCAGGAAGTCGTCTTTCATCCTCAATGAGATTTGTATTGGCAAGGTTCACAAGATCAGTAGTTGTCATCATGACAGATTTAATTGCAGCTGGAGACCAATCAGGATGAGCATTTTTCAGCAATGCAGTAACACCACTGAGATGAGGGCAAGACATTGAAGTGCCTAAGATAACATTAAATGTTGATTTCGTGTTGGTGTCGCCTTCAACAGAACGATGCCAGGCAGCGAGAATGTTCACACCGGGGCCAATTATATCTGGCTTCAAAATTCTAGGGCTTGCTCGGCTAGGACCCTTGGAATAAAAATATGGCACTTCTAGAGCATGATCGTCTCCCATTATAGTTCCCTTGAATGTGCCACTTCCCAATGACCCCTAGAAATGATTGGAACCTCATAATTCTAACGAATTTCTATATTTTCGAATTTGTAGGTTTTGGAAAAAATTTTAAAAAATTGACAAATTTTGGTATTTTAATCGGTGAATGTGTGTGATTTTGATGTTAATTTGATCCTTAAACAACCTGTAACACTAATGTGGAGTGAAATTTCAGAAAAAACTAGAGGAGAAATGATTGAGTAGAGAGCATTTTTGAAATTTTTTATATGTTTGTTAAAAAAAATCTTTATGTTCTTCATTTTTAACCCAAATCTTGCCCGACGTCGCACGACGTAGAGCTTCGGATGTCGCGACGTGGGTGAACCCTAGATTTTTTTTACTAAACGAACCTGAACCTCACGACGTTCGAATGTTAACGTCGCGACATTGACGAATTTCCACATTTGTGCTGAAGATCATGGACGTCGCGACGTGCGACTGTGCACGTCGCGACGTTGGCGAATTTTGCTACGTTTTTGCACTTTTCATCCTCTAAATCTCCCTTATTCATTTCTCCAACCTACAAAACAAACATATGCACAAAATAAACTTTAGTTAATGGAATTTCTAGCCTAAATTCTAAATAAATTAAATGAAACTTAAAAAATATAATATATAAACTTGGGTTGCCTCCCAAGAAGGGCTTTATTTATCGTCGAAAACTCGACGCCTGTTGCTTATTCTTCCCTCGGTGACTCTTCAAGAGTCACCTTTTCAACAATGCGGAAAATCTTTTCGCCTTGAGAAAAATAAATCTTCAACATATGCCCATTGACGATGAAAGTATTTCCCGTTCTTTCATTTTGAAGCTCCACTGTGCCATAAGGAAACACTGTCTTGACCCTGAGTGGACCATTCCATCTTGACTTAAGCTTTCCTGGAAAAAGTCTCAACTTAGAATTATAAAATAAAACTAGCTGCCCGGGTTCGAACTTTTTATGTAGGATGCGTTTATCATGCCATTTCTTTGTTCTGTCTTTATAGAGTGATGCAGTTTGATATGCATAAAATCGAAACTCATCCAAATCATTAAATTCCAACAACCGTTGCTCAGCTGCCTTTCCATAATCCATTTTCAACTCCTTTAAGGCCCAGAAAGTTTTGTACTCAAGCTCAATAGGTAAATGACATGCCTTACCAAAAACCATTCGATATAGAGATGTACAAATAGGGGTTTTGAAAGCTGTACGATATGCCCATAGAGAATCATCAAATTTTGTTGCCCAATCATTCTGAGAAGGTTTCACAAATTTTTCTAAAATTCTCTTGATCTCCCGATTTGATATCTCCACTTGACCACTTGTTTGAGGATGGTAAGGGGTTGCCACTTTGTTCCGGACTCCATATTTAGTCAATAAGGCTTCAAAAGCCTTGTTACAAAAATGTTTGCCTCCATCACTGATAATAGCCTTTGGGGTTCCATAACGAGTGAAAATGTACTTCTTGATGAACCCCACCACACTTTTCGCATCACAAGTCGGTAATGCAATTGCTTCAATCCATTTAGAAATATAATCCACGGCCACAAGAATGTAAGAATTACCATTAGATTTTGGGAATGGTCCCATAAAGTCTATGCCCCAAATGTCGAAAATTTCCACCTCTATAATATTGTTTAAAGGCATCTCATTCCTTCATGAAATATTTCCTGTCCTTTGGCATTCATCACAGTGTTTGATCCACTCTTGAGTGTCATGGAATAGTTTTGGCCAATAATACCCCGACTGCAGCACTTTTTATGCTGTTCTTCGCCTCCCAAAATGTCCTCCATAATCTAATTCATGGCATGACTGAAGAATGTCTTTTTAATACTCATCAGGAACACATCTTCTTATAGCTTGGTCACTGCATACCTTGAAAAGATAAGGCTCATCCCAATAGTAGTAGCTTCAATCATGGATGAGTCTTTTTCGTTGTTGGACAGACAAGTTTGGTGGAATTTGTTGTGAAACCATATAATTTGCAAATGTCGGCGTACCATGGAACCTTTTCAGCTTCTTCCACTTGAAACAATTCCTCATCCGGGAATATCTCCTTAATTTGGACATTAATGTCCTCTTCCAAATGCTCATGTTTTTCCAAACGAGAAAGGTGGTTGGCAACATGATTTGTAGCTCCCTTCTGATGCGAGATGACCTAGGAAAGATCCTTGATCACACGATTTTCCACACACTTTAGACCGTTGTACACCAAATTCGTGAACAAGAACAAGACTCAAACACAATGCGGAATTAAACAAAAACAAGACGGATTGATTGAAGCAACCAAACCCCAACGTTAACACAAAAAGGTTCAGCTCAACTAATGTAAATCAAAAGTTAAACCTATTAGTTTGGCGTGTTCTATAAATTTAGAACAGGTAAGCTCACCTAAAGTTCCTCACTATAGGTTTCGCGGGTCTTATGAACATTCAACTAAACTTAGAAGAATAATTCACGTCTTATCAAAATTCATATATATAAAAACGTTACCAAGCTTGCCTTTTTATAGGCTACAAAAAGTGTTGATGATTGTTATTTTTCCAATGTGGGATAATTGCCAATAATGTTTCCTAATCCAACTAAAAGAACCCAAAAACCACACTTTTTTGGCCTTCTAGAAAACAAGTTAAAGGCTCCTAAAATTTAGGGAACTACTTTCCTAAATTTTCCTAAAAAGTAGGAGATTACTTTCCTAATCTTTTAAGAAGCAAAAACCAATTTGACTTCTTAAGTTTCCAAAAGTTTTACTTGCCATTATCATGCAAGATAATTGGACCAAGTAATTTTTATTAAAACCGAAATTCCAAGCCCAATAATTAATAAAATTAAAACATCAATTGGGCTTAAAAATTATATAAAATAAATCTTAAATTAATCCAAGAAGTGGCATGATCCAAATCACAAAGTCCAAGCACGCCTCTTGGTCTTTTCTCGGCCTTAAGCAAATCCTTCAAGGTGGATCATGAATTATTATTGAAGAATTATGCCAAATGACTTCATGTGAATGAGATGTTGTTGCAAGATCTTCCTCAAGCCCTTCACAAGTGGACGTTAACAATGAATGCAAGGCTGCCTTCATCTTTGATCTCCTTAATCTTGTCATTGGACCATCAAGATTCTCCAATGGGTCTTGTGAAGTCGGTCTAGGCACAATGGACATGAGCTGATTTCCATCATTCCCTCCCTCCTCGAAATGATTAGTCCTCGAATCACCTACATCAAACAAAGATAAATCAGTAACATTAAATGTAGATGAGACATTGCTACTCACTAGGAAGCTCGATCTTGTATACATTATCTCCAATCCTTTCCAATACTCAAAAAGGACCATCTCCTCTTGGATGAAGTTTAGATTTCCATTTGTCGGGAAACCTATCTTTCCTCAAGTGAATCCAAACCCAATCACCTGGTTCAAATATCACTTGTCTTCGGCCTTTATTTGCTTGTTTGGCATATTGTTCATTACGCCATTGAATGTTATTTCTAACTTTTTCATGCAATTCCTTAACAAAATCAGCTTTATTTTTACCTTCAACATTAAAAAACTCATTAATAGGCAAAGGCAAAATATCCAAAGGAGTTAAAGGATTGAAACCATAAACAATCTCAAAAGGCGAACAATTAGGTGAACTATGGATAGTTTGATTGTAAGCAAATTCAATATGCGGCAAACAACCCTCCCAATTCTTTAAGTTTTTCTATATAATTGCACGAAGTAAAGTAGGATTAACTACTTAAGTTTGTCCATCAGTTTGTGGATGTGCAACAGTAGAAAACAACAACTTAGTGCCTAACTTATTCCAAAGAGTGCGCCAAAAGTGAGATAAGAACTTTACATCCCTATCACTAACAATACTCTTATGAATTCCATGCAACCTGACAATCTCCTTAAAGAACAAATTAGCAACTTTTGTCGCATCATTAGACTTAGAACATGCAATAAAGTGTGCCATCATACTAAATCTATCAACTACAACAAAAATGCTATCATGACCATTGCGTGATCTAGGCAATCCAAGCACAAAATCCAGAGAAATATCAATCCAAGGATGACTAGGAACAGGCAAAGGTTGATACAAACCATGAGGCATTATTTTCGACTTTGCTTGCTTACACGCAATGCATTTATCACAAACACTTTTAACATCTTTAATCATGTTAGGCCAATAAAAGTGTTCATTTAAAACAGCAAGAGTTTTAGCAATTTCAAAATGCCCCATTAACCCTCCCCCATGGGTTTCCTTAACAAGTAATTCTCGAATGGAACATGAGGGTATGCATAATTTATCCTTTTTAAACAAAAATCCATCATACATATAGAAATCTCCATTCAGCTTCAAAGCACAAGAATCATAGGCAGATTTAAAGTCAACATCATCTTTGTATAAATCGTTGATCATTTCAAAACCAAGCAACTTAGCATGCATATAGGTGAATAATGTGTATTTCCTAGACAATGCATCAGCTACAACATTTTCTTTACCAGATTTATACTTATCAACATATGGAAAAGACTCAATAAACTATAACCATTTAACATGCCTTTTATTCATTTTACCTTGAGTTTTCAAGAATTTAAGGCCTTCATGATTAGAATGAATAATGAATTCTTTTCGCCATAAGTAATGTTGCCAAACCTGTATTGACCTTATCAAAGCATACAACTCCTTGTCATAAGTTGCATACTTTCCCCATTGAGCTTTTCACTAAAATAAGCCCCGGGTCTTGATTCCTGCATTAAAACAGCACCAATACCTATCCCGGAGACATCACAGTGTATCTCAAAAGCTTTATTAAAATTAGGCAAAGCAAGAAGAGGGGCATGAGTCAACATGTATTTCAACTTATTAAAGGCGTTTTCATGCTCAACATTCCATTCAAACGTGACATTTTTCTAAACAATTTCATTTAAGGGGGTTGCTATAGAACTAAAGTCTTTAACAAATATCCTATAAAAAATTGCCAATCCATGATAACTCCTAACTTGACTAGCACATGTAGGTCTTGGCCAATCCATCATTGCCTTGACTTTAGACTCATCAATAGCAATGCCTTGAGAACTTACAACATAACCCAAAAAGATAATAGATTTCATGCAAAAAGAACACTTTTTGAGATTAGCATACAATTTGTTCTCACGCAAAATAGAAAACACTAGTTTTAATTGTCCAACATGTTCATCAAGTGATTTACTCTACACAAGATTGTCATCAAAATAGACTACAACAAATTTACCAATAAAGTGACGAAAAACGTGATTCATAAGCCTCATAAAAGTACTGGGTGCATTATATAAACCAAAAGGCATAACTAACCATTCATACAAACCATACTTTGTTTTAAAGGCTGTTTTCCATTCATCACCTTCTTTCATGCGAATTTGATAATAGCCACTTTTCAAATCAATCTTGGTAAAAATAGTAGAACCATGCAATTCATCAAGCATATCATCTAATCTAGGAATAGGATGTCTATACTTAATGGTTATCTTATTAATAGCACGGCAATCAACACACATTCTCCAAGACTCATCTTTTTTAGGAACTAATATTACAGGAACTGAACAAGGACTAAGAGACTCACGTACAATACCTTTGTCAAGGAGTTCATCCACTTGACGTTGAATCTCTTTGGTTTCCTCAGGGTTAGCTCTATGAGCTGGACGATTTGGAATTTGAGCTCCTGTTGCGAAATCAATTTGGTGCTCAATACTTCGAATAGGTGGTAAACCTATTAGTAAACCCTCAAGAAACACGTCTTGATATTTCTGGAAAAGAGAGTAAACAACACTAGGCAAAGAAGCAAGGTTATCACTATCAACAATAAGTACAAAGTCCTTGCGAAACATTAAGTACAAAGACTGCCTATCTATTAATGCTCTCTTAATCTCATTAGAAGAAGCAAAATAACAAGATTTTGAAACAACTAACTCACGGCTATTACAAGATTTAGAATCATTCTTATCGCCTTAGCTAGCTATTACATTGCTTTCCTCTTGATCTTTCTTCTCCTTGGCGGCATTCATATCCCTACAAGCTTGAACAATTTTAGCTTGGTCTTCAAAAACTTGGTATGGAGTTAAAGCTCGAATATTATACCTTTCACCCTCAAACTCGAAACTGTAGAAATTCTTCTTGGCATGATAAAGTACATCATGATCAAATTGCCAAGGTCTACCAAGTAAAATATGACTAGCTTCCCATTGGAACAACATCACATACAACTTGATCAACATATTTCCCAATGGTAAAAGTAAACTTTACTTGCTTAGTAACACGAGTTTCAGCTGAAATATTTAACCATTGCAATCTATACGGCTTGGGATGCTTCATGCAATTCAAATTCAACTTATTAACAAGTAAGGTGCTAGCCACATTGGTACAACTTTCACTATCAATGATCACACTACATATCTTATTTTGAACCATGCATCTAGTGTGAAAAATATTTTCTCTTTGCATTAAATCATCATTGAATCGTGGTTGTACATTAAGCACTCGACAAGCAACTAAACAAAAATCACCAATCTCATAAGTTCCAAGATCTTCATTTTCTTCACTTTGGTACTTTTCTTCAAGAGGTGGCATGTCGGCACAATCATCATCACTTTTCACTTCACCTTGATCATTCACGAACATTAATTTCCTAGTTGGGCAGTCGGCTTGAACATGTCCATAACCTTGACACTCAAAGCATTTGACATCCCTCAACCTTTGGGCAGGTTGTGTCACCGATTTGGGAGCTACCTCAGTAACCTTTGGGATTGATTTTGGGAAGCATGATGTCGCGCACTAGAAGATGGATTTTAAGTGAATTGGCGTGGTTTTGTCGATGAAGTGAATGGAGCCACAATCGGCTTGGAACTTCTATGCTAAGGTGGATTAGATTGTGTGAACCGATTTTTACTCTTAATGTGCTTTTCAATCTTTATTGCTTTATGAACAAGCTCATTAATGTCAACATAATTTTGAAGATCCACTTGGTATGCTAATTCAGAACTTATACCTCTAAGAAACCTTTCAATCGTTGAATTGGGATCCTCTTGAACATTGGCTTTAATCATGAGGGCTTTCATCTCATGGTAGTACTCCTCCATTGGTCGGCTACCTTGCACAAGTGAGTGCAACTTGCGATTGAGCTCACAGTTGTAGTGTGAATGAACATACTTTTTTCTTATAAGCACCTTCATTTGGCTCCAAGTATTAATTGGTCTTTCTCCATCTTGATGTCTAGTTCGTATAACATCATCCCACCATAGACTAGTATAAATCCTTCAGGTGAATAAAGGCAAGGCGATATTTCTCCTTTTTGGGGTAATCATGGCCTTCAAAGAAGTGATCAAGTTCTCTCACCCAATCGAAATAAGCTTCCGAATCTGTTTTACCATGGAAAGTCGGGATTGTTAGCTTAACAGAACTAATTGAAATCTTAGACTTGTCACCTTTCTTAGGAGTATCTGTGTTCTCCTCCTCCTCTTCGTCATTGGATTCCATGTTGGATTCATTCTCATTTTTCTGTGAAGAAGAGCCTTTTGGTGGTCTAGACGTTCAAGACATGTTATCAATTTGTATTTTGAGTTTTCGGATCATATCAAAGATTACATTGTTTGTAAACTATTGATCCACTTGGTTCTTTTCTTGGGGTGTTTTACCATCTACCTCCATTTGTACCTGCAAGTTAGTAAAAACACAAGAAATATATTGATATATATCTCACGGGTTCTCACAATATGGTGAGTAGGTACTCTCCTCTCTAGTGTATAGGTTTTCCTCGTGTATACCCTAACCTCTCAGCAATGCCTCTCTCTAACTAATTGAGACTTACCGTTCGACAATATATAGAACAAGTCTCAACTGACTAGTTGAAACAATTCAATTCACACAAGTAAAGCCAAAGAAGTTTGAAAAGAAAACACGTCACAAGAGTAATTTAAAGATCATGTATGGGGTATAACTTGATTAACTTCATAAATCTACGAAAATAGAAACTAGAGCAGAAAAGAAGAAGAATGGTTTTTGAATCACTCAATTCCGAGTTAAGATGAGCAAGATATGGCACTTTTAATATTGATGGTTTTCAAAGAGCAAACAAGAACTTAGTTCTTTTCTTGGGCTGTAATTATTTTTTCTTTTTGTAAATATATGGTCCGAAATAATTTTTTTGAATTGGGCCTTTTTTTATATTCGGCCTCTTTTTTTTTTTGTTCGGACAAGTTCCTAGTACAATACTAGGTTTAAGGATTTAAGACAAGAACCTAGTACAAGTACTTAGGTTTAAGGATGTTTTGTCTTATGTTGTCTTAACCTTATTTTCCTAAAAACTTCAGCCAACAAGAATTGTAAACATCTCACCAAATATTATGAATTTCGAGATGCCACTTAAACAAGATATTCAAGATTCAAAGCAAGGATCAAGAATGAAGCTCAAGATTCAAATTTTAGCAACTTCGAAATTTCAAGAAATTCAAGATGTTCAAGAAAGTGTGCAAGAACTTGTCTTTTTGACTTGAGATAAAAGTTTTATCAAAACACACTTTGATGGCAATGAGACAACGAAACTGACACAAAATAAAGAACAAGAATTGGATGAAAAATAAGGAAGTTAGAGAATTTAACCAAAACCCTAGTTTTGACAAACCCTAATTTGTAGAAACCCTAATTTTTTTGTATTTTTTTGACGTGTTGACACAACAATTAAAACACAAGAATTCAGCAATATGATGATGAACAAAACGCTATAGAATTGACGCAAAAAGAACACAAAAACAGCAGCTAAACAAACGACTCAAAACAACACAACTCAGCAAGATCAACAAGACTAACCCTAGCTCAATTTTAATGAAAATTTGCAACAAGACTCTAACGATTTTTAGACACAATTATTGAGCAATAAGACACGAATTTACTGCAGCAATAAAGACTCCAAAACAGCAGAAAAAGAGGACCACAAAGAGCAGCAACAAAATGCTAGCAAGGGCAAAATCCGAAACAAGAAGAAACACAAAAAAAAATCCGAGATAAAGAAAAACTCAAAAACCTGAAATTTGATGAACAACCTGGCAGCTCTGATACAATTTGATGAGCGATGAACTAGGAAAGATCCTTGCTCACACGATTTTCCACACACTTTAGACCGTTGTACACCAAATTCGCGAACAAGAACAAGACTCAAACACAATGCGGAATTAAACAAAAATGAGAAGGATTGATTGAAGCAACCAAACCCCAACGTTAACACAAAAAGATTCAGCTCAACTAATGTAAATCAAAAGTTAAACCTATCAGTTTGGCATGTTCTATAAATCTAGAACGGGTAAGCTCACCTAAAGTTCCTCACTATAGGTTTCGCGGGTCTTATGAACATTCAACTAAACTTAGAAGAATAATTCACGTCTTACAACTATTCAAGGCTGTAAATTTCTTTTAGCAAAGCTAAACTTTATCAAAATTCATATATATAAAAACGTTACCAAGCTTGCCTTTTTATAGGCTACAAAAAGTATTGATGATTATTATTTTTCCAATGTGGGATAATTGCCAATCATGTTTCCTAATCCTACTAAAAGAACACAAAAACCAATCATTTTTTGCCTTCCAGAAAACACGCTAAAGACTCCAAAAATTTAGGGAACTACTTTCCTAAATTTTCTTAAAAAGTAGCAGATTACTTTCCTAAACTTTTAAGAAGCAAAAACCAATTTGACTTCTTAAGCTTACTAAACTTTTACTTACCATTATCATGCAAGATAATTGGACCAAGTAATCTTTATTAAAACCGAAATTCCAAGCCCAATAATTAATAAAATTAAAATGTCAATTGGGCTTAAAAATTACATAAAATAAATCCTAAATTAATCCAAGAAGTGGCGTGATCCAAATCACAAAGTCCAAACATGCCTCTTGGTCTTCTCTCGGCCTTAAGCAAATCCTTCAAGGTGGATCATGAATTTTTATTGAAGAATTATGCCAAATAACTTCATGTGAATGAGATGTTGTTGCAAGACCTTCCTCAAGTCCTTCACACGTGGACTTTAATAATGAATGCAAGGCTTCCTTCATCTTTGATCTCCTTAATCTTGTCATTGGACCATCAAGATTCTCCAATGGGTCTTGTGAAGTCGGTCTAGGCACAATGGACACGGGCTGATTTCCATCACCTTCTTATCACGAATTTCCAAGTCAAATTCTTGTAGCAGTAGAACCCATCTAATTAACCTCGGTTTTGTATCCTTCTTGGCCATTAAGTAACGAATTGCTGCATGATCTGTGTAAATAATCACTTTGGCTCCCAACAAAGAAGAACGGAATCTATCCACAGCAAATACAACTGCCAACATCTCCTTTTCGGTTGTAGTGTAATTACACTGAGCAGGATCGAGTAGACGGCTGGAATAATGAATATTATGGAAAATTCTGTCTGCTCTTTGACCAAGAACTGTCCCCGTAGCAGAATCACTCGCATCGCACATAATCTCGAAGGGGGCTTCCCAATTTGGAGGTATAATAACTGGAGCTGCTACAAGTTGGCCCGTAAGAAAATCAAATGCTGCTTTACAGTCATCATCAAAGTTGAAAACTGCATGTTTTTCCAAGAGATGTCATAATGGCTTGGTGATTTTAGAGAAATCCCAAATGAATCTAAGGTAGAACCCGTCATGGCCCAAAAAGCTTCTTACTCCCTTGACATTTACTGGATATGGTAGCTTTACAATGAGATCCAATTTTGCTTTATCCACCTCCATGCCTTTTGCTGAGATCTTGTGGCCTAGGACAATTCCTTCTTGCACCATAAAATGGCATTTCTCCCAATTCGAAACTAAATTAGTCTCTACGCATCTTTCAAGTACCTTAGCCAGATTATCCAAGCACTTATCAAAAGAATGACCAAAAAATGAGAAATCATCCATAAATACCTCAATAATGTCTTACACCATATCATGGAAGATGGCCATCATACATCGTTGAAATGTTGCAGGTGCATTGCATAATCCAAAAGGCATTCTCTTAAATGCAAAAGTACCAAAAAGGCTAGTGAATGTAGTTTTGTCCTGATCCTTTGGGTCAATTGTGATCTGATTATATCCAGAGTAACCATCCAAGAAGCAATAAAATAGATAACCAGCAATTCTGTCCAAAACTTGATCAAGGAATGGTAGAGGAAAATGATCTTTGCGGGTTGCCTTGTTGAGCTTGCGATAATCCATACAAACTCGCCATGCATTAATGATACGTGTTGCCCACAACTCATCATTATCAGTCTTGACCACTGTCACCCCACTCTTCTTTGGTACACATTGGACCAGACTTACCTATTCACTATCAGATATAGCATAAATCATCCTAGATTCCAAAAGTTTGATCACTTCCTTTTTAACCACATCCATCATTGCTGGATTTAATCGACGTTGCCTATCTCGTACTGGAACTGCATCATCTTCTAAAAGGATTTTGTGCATGCAGATTGATTGACTAATTCCCTTAATGTCAGCAATAGTCCACTCAATTGCTCCTTGATACATTTTCAGCACCATAATAAGCTTCTCTTCTTGCCCTAGTTCTAATGTAGCTGAGATAACTACGGGCAAAGTGTTATTATCTCCCAAGAAGGCATATTTGAGATGTGATGGGAGAGGCCTGAGCTCCAATTTTGGTGGTTATTCAGCTGAAGGCTTCAACCTCTTTTCATTGCAATCAAGGACTTCAATTGGCCTCACCTCAATGGGCTCCTCACAAACATTATCAGTTAACTCATAAATGGAAGTATCAAGACAAATATTCTCAACCATGTTTTACAACTCTAATACTATATTTTCGTCAATCTTAAGCAACTCAGAATTAGACATATGCATTAAAGAGTCATTAACATTAACACTACATATTTTCATAGGATTGCATGTAATAACTAAAGTTTCAACCACATCCATTAAAAAACAAGTATTAATGTCCCTAGGATGCTTTATAGCGTAATTCACATTAAATGTTACCTCTTCGTCATTGAGACAAAAAGTGGTTGTCTTGCTACGTATGCCAATTAAAGCATCTCCAGTTGCCAAGAATGGTCTTCCAAATATGAGAGGCACCTCCTCATCCTCCTCCATGTCCAAGATAATAAAGTCCATCGGAATTGTGAACTTATCAACTACTACCAAAACATCTTCAATGATACCCTTAGGAGTGATGATGGATCAATCAACTAACTAAAGAGTTATATCCACTGGTTTGATTTGCTCACCCATTTCCACATTGACGGCATTAGAATAAGGCATCAAGTTAATACCAACTCCCAAATCACATAATGCCTTAGCAAAATATCTTGAGACAATTCTACATGGGATTGTGCAGCTTCCTGGATCTTTAAGCTTAGTGGGAAGATTTTTCTTCATTAAGCATTGTCCAACCTCATTCAATTGGATTACCTCCTCACATTGCAAAATATGCTCCTCATTTGAAATAAGATCTTTCAGGAATTTCGTATACGTAGACACCGTCTTCACCAAATCCAATAAAGGTATTTTCACATGGAGCTGCTTAATCATCTCAGTAAATTTGCTAAGCAAAATCATCTTCTTTGATGGCTGAATCCTTTGAGGAAAAGGCAATGGTGGAGCACATTCTGAAAAATTAAAAGCACTTAGAGGATTTTTCTTTCTCCCTTTACTTGCACTAGCTTCCTTATGTTTATCTGGCCTTGGAATATCTTGTCTCAATTGGAACCTTGATAGTATCTTGATCATCCTTTGGAGAATCTTCTTTATTAATTGTTGAAGACTGCAATTCCTTACCATTTCGAAGTGTAACCGCATGGCATTGCTCTTTTACCTTTCGTTTGGGGAAACTATCACTTGGTAAAGTTCCTGCAGGTCTATTATGCACTTCATTTGCAAGTTTGACTTATTTGAGTCTCTATATTCTGAATGAGAGCTTTATGCTCCCTGAACATCCCATCATATATCTCCATTCTTTTCTCCACATTGGCTTCTTGCTGTTGATATTCTCCAAAAAAACTTTTCCATATTGGCCCCCAACACAGTTATAACATCATCAATTGTTGCTTGAGAAATACCACTCTGTATATTTTGTTGGTTTCCATAGCCAGGCGGATAAGTTCGTCTTGGTGCATTACACTGTGGGCGATTTTGTCCTCCTTGAGACCACTGGTTCCCACCGGATGGTTTCCATTGATTTGAATTAGTATTCCGGTTGAAGTAGACATACTGGACTGGCTCATTAGTGACTTGAGGGCATTCATCGATATGATGTGTTCCTTAGCATAACGCACAAGATGGAGTGATTTTGTTTGTCAAGGATGCATGAATGCTAGCAAGTTGGCTGTGCATGACTGTCATTTGTACTTCCAAGTTGGCTATTTTATCAAACTCGAACATTCCAATTTGTCGTCTTCCATGGTTGCTTCTTGCAGTGGGCAGCATTAGCTCATTACTTACTATATGCTCAAAAACCTCTTCAACTACTTTTGGTGATTTATCACGCAAATTTCCTCCAGCTGAAAGATTTACCAAATGCATAGTATCGAAATTGAGTCCACTGCAAAAGAAATTTAGCTCTCTTCCCGGCTCTAACCCACTATTTGGGCATTTATTGAAAAGTTCATGAAATCTATCCCATGCTTCAATGAATGACTCATTTTCTCCTTGACGAAACTGCATGAAATCTATCCGAATCTTGTCCATTTGGGATGGAGGAAAATATTTAGTCATGAACCTCTTTGCAACCTCATCAAAAGTTTCAATTCTTGCCCCATTAATAGAGTCAAACCATCTCTAAGCTACACCTTGAAGAGAAAAAGGAAACAACATTCTCTTTAAAACATCATGTGAGATATGTGGAAGATTACTTGTGTTACACACTTAAAGGAATGTCCTTAAATGTGCATGTGGATTTTTTAGTACGCAATCCATGGAAAACTTGGCCATTTTGAATCAAATTTATAAAAGCCGACGGAATTTGAAAATGCTCTCCAGTGTCAATAAAAGGTGAATCCAAGTTATCCATTTGAGGCTCATAATGATCACCATACCAACGCCGCGGTACCACTGGTTGTGCTTGTGGAATAACTGGAGGGTCCCCCGCTGGAGGAACAACAACATTGGGCTTATTTCGTTGTTCAGCCATTGCTTCAAATTCTAACTTTTTCTTAACACGCAAGGTTCGTGCAAGTTTCGGGTCGATCGGCTGTGACGTTGCCAATTTACATTATTTTAAATCAAACGTGGAATGGTTAATTCTGCAATAAGAAGTTCAAACTGCACTTTAGAACTATCTATTGAATGTATTTCATATTAAATTTGGAGGGATAGCTTGGTTTTTGTGTCAATTTATAGGTGAATGGGATATGGGCATTGTTTGAATTGTGGACACTCTTGTCTTGCATTAAAAAGGGCACTCATTAAGGAATGGGTTTTCTCATCATTTGTCCAGTGGAATCTGTTGTAATTATTGTAATTGATATGTCAATGTATATGTGAGACTTCTTGTCCATATAACATGTATTGATAAACTAGGTACGTTGGAACTAAATGTTGTACGGAGCTAAGTGCTACGACACTTTAAAGGCAGAAGCCACTTCTAGAGTCCGTACGAGCCACCTCTAGAGTCTAACGTTACCAGTGACTTTTGAGAAATTGAGATATGCTTGTGTGACAATATACTTGTGCCCAAGCGTGGGAAGTGAATGATGGTGGCAAATATGTGTAATAAAAATGCGATCGTGATTGCTATTTACCCCTACTCAAAAATAATGCTAAACAACCCCTTAATGGTGAAAGTATAGCAAGTTCGTTCCTACGAGGAAATGACTGTGTTGAAATTCTAAGAAAATCTTTTTGGTTTTGTCTATTTATTAAACTAAAAATAACAATGCAACTAACAAATAGCTAAAACAAAGATGGTGAATTGATTAAAATTCAAATTAAGCAAGTGTACTCCCGAGATTATATTTTAGGGTTACATAAAAACACATACATACATCCTTTCTATGGTCATGCAAAATAAGGGTAAATAATATAACACAAGCCCTCCTATTATACGAAAGGCAAAGAATGATTTAAGCACTTGCCTACTTAGATATTAATTAATTCATTAAACCCTCCGTTATGGAGAGGCAAAGTTTACTTCCTTTATTAACCCGGAACTTAATGCAACTAACCAACTCAACCAAACCCTCAAGTTTAATAGCTCCTTTATGGCAGAGGCAACATCCAAACCAGTCACGCTAATGCTAAACTAATCCCCTTAATTCCTCCTATTAGGCTAAAGGTAACAATTAAGCTAAATCAATCTAATAAATTCACAACCCACTCTAATCCTCCTATAAGGCTAAAGTAAGATTAAAACCAGTTATCTCTAAGTAATTTATTGCACTTTAAGAAAAGATTCATCATACATAATCCGGCCAAATCATACATAATTATGAAGAACACAGCAAAATTTATTCCACCAAGACCATAAGATTGAACTTACCATGTAAATTAAGCACAAAAACCCTTATTCATAATCCCGAGAGCACAATAAGTATAGCCAAGCATGGCTAAATCAAACATCATAATAATAATATTAAATAAGCACAGTATTGAAAACATAAATTAAAAGGAAAGATAACACATTGAATAGCGAATCCTTGGAAGAAATCTTTGTCTCTAAATTAATGAAATCAATAAGTAATGATGTTCCCAATTCGTACAGCTGCAATTCTCCGTAAATAGACAAAAGAATGAAACCCTAGCTATCACAAAGAATAAACCCTCGCTTGAATTCTCTAAAAGTCAACCACCCCTTAAAAAGCTATAACCCTAGCCCTATTTATAGTAATTCTATACAAATATTAGCAAACAAGTCATTCATGAAAGCCATCTCGGATAAGAAGTCTCAAAGTGGGCAAAATATTAGCAAACAGTTTCCCGACGTAGCGACATCCACTATCGCACGTCTCGATGTCCATGGACGTCGGGAAGTTCAGGGTCCCGGCGTCGCGAAGCCCTCCCACGTCGGCGACGTGGAAGGGATCCCGACGTCGTGCGACGCAACTCTCTGGAAGTTTCTCAAAAAATCGTCCAAAAAATCATCCAAAAATCGATTTAATTCTTCTTTTTGACGTTGCGCGACGTGGAGGGTCTCCCGTCGTGACGTCCACCCACGTCGCGACGTGGAAGTACTGACGTCGCGACGTAACTCTCTGGAAGTTTCTCAAAAAATCGTCCAAAAAATCATCCAAAAATCGATTTAATTCTTCTTTTTGACGTCGCGCGACGTGGAGGGTCTCCAGTCGCGACGTCCACCCACATCGCGACGTGGAAGTACTGACATCGCGAAATGGAGTATGTCTTCAATAGATTCACGAACTTTCTTCTATTTTTCCTCCACTTTGCATCCAATTTGTCTCTTATATGATTTTCCTCTTCCAAGAACGCACCATGATCGACAACCCTACAAATAAAACACCAAAACGAATAAAAACGAACAAGAACGACCAAAGAATTAAGTATAAACACTACATAAACGGTGAATAAATTCACCTTATCAGTGAATGTTACATGATTGTTATATGATTTTTGAATTGTGTGAATGTGTTATACATGCATTGTATTGAATTGCATGGGCCCTTGTAGGTGTTGGCTTGAAGGGTGATCGAGACGGCATCGGGCCGACGATTACGCCAAGACCACACAGCTGAGCCCCGTCACAAATTTAAGGAGTTTTTAACCCCGTTGATAGGAGTCGGAGTGGCAAATCCAGATGCCACATTAGGCCTGAGTGGCCATTCTGGTCACTGACCACTAGGAAGGATTATGTAACTTCTCAAGTCGTGCACGATAAGAATGAATTGTTAGGGGATATAAGGTTGGTAAAGGTCGGCAAGGCCGATCGTGACAGGTACAGATTATATGTCCATTGTTTTATATGGAGTTAATGATAAAGTTATGTGATATATGGATATGTGCATTGCACAATCTTTATGTGATATTTGAGACTTTGTCATATGGTTATTTGCATTGGAAAAACGATTGTCATATGGTTATTGAATTGGAAAAATGTTTAACTGAAATTGTGCTTTCTTAATCTTAATTTTCTGAAAATTATCCATTACTCCCTCACTGAGCTATTTTGAGCCATTTTATGAAACTATTTACAGGGCGACTCAAGTTAAATGGTGAACTAAATTCTGGATTTTCAGATATGCTGAAGTAATAGGAGTGTAGAAAGTTAAGGTATTTTAATCGTTCAGATTGGCATGGTAATCACGTTGATAAACAAAAGTTTATTATTTGAATGGTTTGGATTTTGGGGATGTAAGATAAGGTGAATATTGTGTTCAAAATTTTATTTGTAATCTTCAGGTTTTAATTTATTAATGTTCAAGGTTATGGCCCAGACGTGAGTCGGGCTAAATCTAACATTCCCGTAACATTTTCGTTAAGGAATATGGGCTGGGGCATTACAAGTGGTATCAGAGCATTTTTGCTCTTAAGCCAGGATAAGATTCTTGGACTTTGAAATAGTAATTTGTTAAGTTTGAATTGAGATGAGATGTATTTGGTAAGCGTTAAAAAAAATATTGTGGATATTTTGGTTCCACGATTAGGAATGAGTTCCTTAAGAAAGAATGTTATTATTCTCGTTTGAGATTGTTCAACTTTATATTTGGGATTCTTTTAAATCCGTTCTTAAGCTAAGATCGTTAGAACAATTTTAGAGGATTTTGTGAATAGTGAAAGACATAAAGTAGATTTTCTATTTTGAAGTATTACAAATAGTTAGATGTGATGTAAAACCAAAGAATTATTGGGAGAATTGAAGAAATGTGATAAAATTTCACATTCGAGATAATAGAGATTGTGCTTCATTTTGGTGATATTAGTGAACATATAAGGATATAGAATAAATTTTTATTGATAATGGATAAATATGAAGCAAGACATTGGAACCAGTTAATTGTAAGACATTGGAAATTATCAATTTCTTAGAATTGATGAATGGTATTAGGCCTAAACCAGATTCTTAGAATTGTGATGTCCTTGGTGTAACACTAAGAAATTGATTTTACAAATTTGGACAGTTGATAAACAAGAATTGTGTTATTCGGTTAATGGGATAATAAATAAAATATGATACACATAAATCTTTGGGTTTATGAAGTATGACTTGACCTTATATAAATGAATTGAGTCGAGAGGAGAAAAAAAAGTCAAATACATGTCAGGGGTGTAGGTTGTCACCACTAGATAGAGAAATGCATAATGATAATAAAAGAAAAAGAGACGAAATATAACGACACAAGAAAATTCACTAGTCATACTTTGTTAGTTAACAACCGATCCTATGAAACTTTTCCATGAATTACTTTCTTAAAATAAATAAATAAATTCAAGAAAGGAATGAGAATCTCTTCTTTCGAAGTCTTTTGTGCCATTTGTGATTTAAAAACAAATTGAATTAGCATGGTGAGCGTTGAAGAAATAATTTAGAAGGGTATATCGCACCATGAACTAAGTTTATATGTAAAGAGCACTTAGACAATCTAAGTTGACAAGAATTTGATTATGACAATGTATTAGGAAAAAAAAAGTTTAAAGATCTCCATGATCATTATATGCTACAAACTAAGTCAATGCCAGTATTAAGAATCATCAGAGAATGATTATTGAGAAACAATTGGTGTTACTTATCTTGAATAGAAAAATTTATTCGAGAGTCAAGGTGAATATTTGGTGAATAGATTTGAAAAACAAAGATTGAAATGGAAGTTTTCAATGAGGAATTATTGATATTTAATTATTATGAATAAGAAGACTTATTTGAAATTGGTGTGTGCATGGGATACATAAGATTATATATTAAGAACAGAATTGGAACTTTCTAATGGGAATATAAGTGTGACATAGCTTATGATGGATGGATAATTAATTATTTTAAATTGAGGAATAGAGTATTGACATATATATTTAATAATTCTTTGCTAGTATTATGACCTAAATGGTAAGAAGTCGTGGATAGTATTACACTTGTGTGAAGCTTTACATCCTTATGAGAAATTCCCACCATGAGATATTAAATGTTATGTGAACTAGTCAATGTGCAACAATTTGATAGTGTAATAGATTTACATGTTTGGGGGATTTTTGAAGAATAAATGAGAGCTAAAAGGATAACAATGAAAGAGACGACTTTTGCACATTAAAATATATATCGAAGATGAATATAGAATTTGGATGATGGATATAGTGGCTTAGAGTTATGATCAAATATTGCTCGAGGTATCTATATATTTTTTTAAAGTTAAAAAGTTGATGTTGATTAAAAATATATTATTGGTGACTAAGGCACTAAACTGATGTTTACAATTAATATGAAGTGATTATTTAAGGATATAATCTTATTCGACAACACCATGTATTGCGGAAATAAAGGTAGGAATGATATACATGATACGAAAATTTAAGCACATTCGATCAAGAAAAATCCCACTAGTTAAGGTTATTCAAAAGAATCATGATGTTGAGAAAGTTACATGGAAAATTGAGGAAAATATGACAGAAGGATATTCCTTAAACAATTTTCAACAAACGGTAAGAATTTCGAGGACGAAATTTCTTTAAGTGGGGAAGGGTGTGAAACCCCAGAATTTTTATATAAATAAATACTGTATTTAATAGTTTAAAGTGTAACGTTTTTGGTCATATAAATTTTAGTTTAGAAAGGAATGTATATTTAACTTGATTTTTTGTCTAACATATAGAAATTTTGATTTAAAATCACTATGAGAAAAACATGTGTCGACAGTTATTTGTAAGTTTACGAACCAACACGAAGATATTGGAATTAATTGTACAATCCAAAAGTTTTCCAAGAATTAATTGTATAAACTAGCTAAAAGTTATGGGTTCTAGTTAATCACTTTAAACTACAGGGACCATGTGGCAACTTAGAAGACTTAAAAAAAATAATATATATATATATATGTAAAATAACCCATCGCCAATGCCAAGCTTGCTGAATATATATAGTCACCTATTCTGTTCTTTGGGTTAAGGCAGCAGACAAAATTAGATAGAGAAAAATCGTGAAAAAGAAAACAAAACTAGTGGCAGTATAGGAAGAATCAAGTAGAAATAAAGAAGAAGAGGAAGGAGAAAACAAGAGAGCAAAATGAGGAGGATCAATAAAGAGCAGGGGAACTAGAGGATGAGCCAAAGTAAAGAGACAAGGGAAAAAAAGGGGCCAGCAAGATGGGAAAAATGAGAAGAAGAGGGGGTAGCTGGAAGTGAAACAACAAGATTATGGGAAAAGTGGGTAAAAAGACTCTTTTTGTTTGGCAATGGTTTTTACAATTTAAATTCGATTCTTTACATGGCCTAAAATTTATTCTTTAATGAAGAGTTGATCTCCAACTGGATACTAGCTTGAATTCACTGGATGCTTGATTGAATTCATAATTATTTGGGGTTCCTGATTGGTGAAAATGTTAAACATTCCAATTTTATTTTGGTTGGGATTTTATTGTTGTTTGTGGGTTAGAATCTTCTTTATGCCTGGAATTTTGGTGACATGATTGATTTCTTCTTTGAACTGGTTGGGCTGCAGAATTTTGTTATGCTATGAGTTTTGATTCTTATGCCTTTAACCTGTTCGGTGTTATGCTTAAAAGAAGCGTGGACTGAAGTTTAAATTTGTATTCATAATTGAGCTACATACCTGTCGATTTTGAACTGATTTTCGACTTAGTTGCCTACATAATTTGGAACTGAGTAAAACCATAATAGTTTTATTTTTATAAATCTAGTTTTATATGGTTTTGATTTCATGTTTTTCTGATTCTTGGCTGCAACATTATGGCCATTTTAACAAGGCCCGGCAAGATAGAATTTTGTCATGAAATATCAATGCTCTACTCTGTGTAGGCAGAATCCCGAACTCTTCATAACACAAGAAATTTAGTGTTTCAAGTCTAGTTTCAGCCTGTTCTAGTCTTATATTGTTTGGACATACAGTCATAAAGTTATAGTCAATTCAATCTACTATGGCAGAATTAGAAATCTGGGTTATTGGATTTTACTTTGTACAACTTGGGGCTGTTTTTATGTCATTTTGTTTTCTTTTGTAAATAGAGTTCCAAATCTTTTATAGTAAACGAAATCTTGCATATTCAGCCTAGTTTTATATGGTCTTGATTTTGTTTTATTTGGATATGTAACCACAAACTTATAGCCATTTCAAGGTACTTTAATATAGAAAATCAGCTTATGCATTTCCAGCCACTACAGCGACTTTGAACGGTTTTTACCGTATCTTTTGGATTGAATTTGAACTTTTATAGGACACAAAAGTTCTAGGATTTGGCTTCGACTTTTATACGGTTTTAATTTCACATTATTTGGATCTTTGGTTGCAAATTTACGACCTTTTGAAATAAGTATGGCAGAACTGAAATCTGTTACAAGATTTCGGTCCATGACGTTTGAATAGTTTTTAAAGATATTTGTAGATTGAATTTGGGGAGTGATAAAACATAAATTTTTTAATATTATAAATCTAGTTTCATATGCTTTTGGTTTCATATTAATTGTAGGTTTGATTACAAAGTTATGACCGTTTGAAATAACTATGGTAGGACTGAGATTTACTACAGGATTTCAGTCATTATAGCCACTTTGTATAGTTTTTACATAAACTTGTATGCTGAATTTGGAGTGTTATAGAACATAAAAGTTTTAGATTTTTGAATCTATATTTTTACAGTGTTGGTTTTATATTATTTGGATCATGAGATGAGAAGTTATAGCAATTTGAAACGGAAACTGTAGAATTGAATTTCTATTACCTAATTATAAATCATTATAACAATTTTGAACAGTATTACCAATATGTTGTATACTAAATTCTGAAAATAATGCAACATGTAAATTCAGTTATTTTGAGTCTATTTTCATATTCTTTTAGTTTCTCCACATTTGGTTATTTGGATATTAAGTTATGATAGTTTGAATCAAACATGATGGTACTGAAATTTATTACCTGAATTTTAGTTTGTCTTTTGGAACGAACTTTGAACACCTTTCATGTTTAATTTGGAATCTTGTAAAACATGAAAGTTCCAGTATTTTAGAGCTGGTTTCAAATGGCTTTTATCTCACATCATTTGAATGCTTTTATCTCGAGTTATGCCAGATTGAATTGAATATGATAGAGCTGAATGTTGTTATGGGTTCTTAAAGCCCTTGCATATGATGGAATGTTTTCCAATACTTTCAATGTAGAACATGGAATTTTATAAAGTATAAGAATTTTCTTAATCTTTAGTATGGTTTTATTTAGAGATGGATTCACATCAATCGGATGTGACGTTGCCAATTTGCATTATTTTAAATCAAACATGGAATGATGAATTCTGCAATAAGAAGGTCAAACTGCACTTTGGAACTATCTATTGAATGTATTTCATATTGAATTTGGAGGGATAGTTTGGTTTTTGTGTCAATTGATAAGTGAATGGGATATGGGCATTGTTTGAATTGTGGACACTCTCTTGTCTTGCATTAAAAAGGGCACTCTTTGAGGAATGAGTTTTCTCATCCTTTGTCCACTGGAATCTGTTGTAATTATTGTAATTGATATGTCAGTGTATATGTGGGACTTTATGTCCATCTACCATGTATTGATAAACTAGGTACGTTGGAACTAAGTGTTGTATGGAGCTAAGTGCTACGTCACTTTGAAGGCTGGGGCCACCTCTAGAGTCCGTACGAGCCACCTCTAGAGTCTAGCGTTACCAGTGACTTTTGAGAAATTGAGATATGATTGTGTGACAATATACTTATGCCCAAGCGTGGGAAGTGAATGATACATGATTGTTATATGATTTTTCAATTGTGTTAATGTGTTATACATGTATTGTATTGAATTGCATGGGCCCTTGTAGGTGTTGGCTTGGAGGGTGATCGAGACGGCATAGGGCCGACGATTACGCCAAGACCACACCGGTGAGCCCTATCACGAGATTAAGGAGTTTTTAACCCCGTTGACAGGAGTCGGAGTGGCAAATCCGGATGCCACATTAGGCCTGTGGGGCCGTTCTGGTCACTGACCACTAGGGGATATAAGTTTGGTAAAGGTCGGCAAGGCCGATCGTGAGAGGTACCAATTATATGTCCAATATTTTATATAGAGTTAACGACAAAGTTATGTGATATATGGATATGTGCATTGCACAATCTTTATGTGATATTTGAGACTTTGTCATATGGTTATTTGAATTGGAAAAACAATTGTCATATGGTTATTGAATTGGAAAATGTTTAACTGAAATTGTGCTTTCTTAAACTTAATTTTCTGAAAATTATCCATTACTCCCTCACTGAGCTATTTTGAGCTCACCCATTTTATGAAAATATTTTCAGGGCGACTCAAGTTAAATGGTGAACTAAATTCTGGATTTTTAGATACGCTGAAGTAATAGGAGTGTAGAAAGTTAAGAAAGCACGTTGATAAACAAAAGTTTATTATTTGAATGGTTTGTCTTTTGGGGATGTAAGATAAGGTGAATATTGTCTTCAAAATTTTATTTGTAATCTTCAGGTTATAATTTATTAATGTTCAAGGTTAGGTCCCAGACGTGAGTCGGGCTTAATCTAACGTTCCCGTCACATTTCCACTAAGGAATTTGGGCTAGACGTTACAACTATCTTCCCTTGGACACAAAATTTGCAAAAGCGCTTGACTCACAGTATTCCAAGTCAACCTCACTTTCGTTCATTCCAAGGAAGATTAAACAAAAGAGAGTTCGAAGAAAATCATTTGGCTGGTAAAGTGACTCACCATCGAGTTCTTCATTGTTTCCAAGCATGGCAGTTCTACTTATTTTTCTATCAACGGAGCTTGCTCCAATAGTGAGAATCCACGGGGCCTCATTTGCCAAAGAGCCTGAAGAAGGGCCGCTATTCCCAGCTGAGCAACTCACAAAAATACCTTTCTCCATTGCACTATATACACCAATTGCAATATTGTCAGCATAAAATGGTTTTGAACCCCCACCGAGGGAAAGGGAAAGAATGTCAACCCCATCATCAATTGCAACATCCATAGTGGCTAATATATCACTCTTAGAGCAACCGGTGGTGCATACTTTTTATATTGTCAAGTGAGCAAGAGGGGCAATTCCAACTACAGTTCCATTAGCATTTCCGCAGACATTGGCACCCCGACATAGTTTCCAGCAGCATTGCCAACTGTGTTAGTTCCATGGCCATTCTCATCAATTGGTGAACCATTTCCATTGCTGAAAAATCTCACTCCAATCAACTTGTTATTGCAGGCTTAGTTATTCAATTCGGACTGTTCCTTCCATTTAGCAGGCGGTGGAGGCATGCCTTCATCACTAAATGAGGGGTGATCTGGCATGATTCCAGTGTCCAAGACTCCAATAATAACACTCTCACCATAATTTGATTGGTTCCAAAATCCCATGTTTTGATGCAATCCCAAGAAATTGGGAGTGTGAGTTGTATGCAAAGAGTACATTGTCTGGGGTCGAGCAGATATAAAACCATGCTTCTTTTCCATTGCTTTTACATCCTCAATAGATAACTAAGCAGAGAAACCTTTGAAAACATTACGATAAGATTACACCATGCGGGGTGCTTTAGCAGATCTTGCCATGGTTTTTGGCTAGAAGGACTTGTACCAACTATCTAGATCTTCATTTTGGATTGAACTACTTCTGGTGGAAAGTTAAGTATCATATTCAGGTAGCTAAACATGAAATATTTAAGTCTCTAAATTGGATGAGACTGCCAATAAATAGAAACTTATCATAATATAGAAGAGCTGAACAGGATTGTAGTTGTACTAAACTTTTGGTATTTGTTATATGGTTTATATAATGAATTTACGCATATGGTTTTTTTTTGTGTGTATATAAAATTATTGTAAAAAATTTATAGTGGTGATGTTTGAAAGCTAAACTTGACGGTTTGATACAATGATTATCATAAAGCCAAGTTGTTGTCGATTAATTAGTTTGTTAATTAGTTATTGTCTTGAATTGTTTTTGTTGATTAATTAGTTTGTTAATTAGTTATTGTCTTGAATTAGGAAACAGTGAAATTAAAAATTTTCTTACACTATAAATAGATGGTATTAGGAATCTTTGTAATATGAGAGTTGAAAGAGAGATACCTCAAAGAGGTGTGTGAAAAAAAATCCCTTTCTGATTTGAAGAAATTCTATGGATTAGTGGATGGGATTGTTGTGTGACGGTTATGTTATCCGTATGATTTTGTTATTGTAATTGCTCTCATCTCAAACATATTTTTTATATAAATAAATATCGTTTTCGTTATTTTACTAAAGTTGGTATATAAACTATTTTTCTAATTTTTCAAACTTGATAGTTTGATACAGTGATTATCATAAACCCAAGTTGTTACCATTTAAATTTGACTTGACGTTGTTCAAATCTTACAACTCGATCCCTGTCTGAATAGTTCGTGAAAAGGTTAGCCAACGCATTTGAGATTTGATAGTAATTTTTTTTCCTTTCCACCTTTCATTTCTTGATCTCTTTCCCTTTATTTTTTCTCCACTTGGCTCCATAATTTCTTTTATATTTCTCCTTTGTTTTACTTCTTTATAATAGCCGCCTTCCCCACCTTAATCCAAAGCCTTCTCCGTCACTATGACCACTAGCCATCAAACAATTCGTTTTCTTCATCTAAATGTTGTTGTACTTTATACTAGTTGTGGTGATTTTAAAACTTTTTGACCCGTCGTGGATTAATTTGAGGAGGATTTGAAGAGGTAAGGAAAATTCAGGCAAACCAAGAGATTTTTAGATGTTATTGAAAGAATTTAAACCTAATTTAAACACTTAGTGTGTGTGAATATTGTTAATCCATTTATCTAAAGATCAATTCACATAAATTCAACACAACTCAACTTAATTATACATAAGGATATGATTTCAATATCAATATGAAACTTAATGAAGCATATAAATCAAGCAAATAAAGTTAAAGTATAAGAATGAACACAAGAGATTTATAGTGGTTCAAGTCTCTATTTAAAACACTCTACATCCACTACTTAAGCCATCAATTTTAGAATTTCACCAATACACTAAAAAGCAATCCCTTCACCAAAGATAAGATCCAAACCTTTATAAACCTTTAAGGATGAACCAATCTTACTAGTAACCAATACTACAATAATTGATTTTACTCTCCCTCTTGGAGAAACCTTTCAAACTTACCAATGTAAGATTTACAACTTTGGAAAACCCTCTTGGTAGAGTAGATAATTACACTGAAAGCTCTTACTAAACTTCCTCTCAAATAATGATTTTTAAAAGAAGAAATTATTGGCTCAAGATAGACGAATGACAAGATTAAAACTCAAGATTTTTTATCCCTTTGATTGATTATCAAATATCTTTTCTTTGATATTTTGGATATTGTTCTAATACAAAATTTTACTCAAGGATCATGAGAAAAATAGTTATGAAAGTCCAAGGTATTTATATAAAAGATTGGTGAGCCAAAAGGGAGAAGAAATTCATTTTCAGAAAACTAGCCATTACTCACAAATTTAGGGAATTTGGATGTCTAAAACTCCAAGGAGTCGTCTAAATTCAATTTTTAGAAAACTTGGAATTTTTTAAATCGATGGATTCGAACATCCAAAACTTAATAAGGTTGTCTGAATGCATTTTCCAGAAAGTTTTTAAAAACTTTTAAAATTTTAATTCGGGTATTTGAAATTCAATGGAGGTCGTCCGAATACATTTTTTCAGAAAGTTTTCAAAACTTTTAAAATCAAAGTTCAGACGGCCGAATTCCTTTAAGGTAGTCCGAATGTACTTTTTCTCAATTTTTCTGATTTTTCATTTTTTGAATATTTTGAGAAAAATGAAAAACAACTTTTGTAAAACACATATTCAACTTTCATTTTTTGATTTGTTTTACTTGATCTTTTACATGATTCAAACATGTTATGAGCCAATGCACAACGAGGGTTGGGGTTGTAGAATCTACGCTAATTTTTCTAGTTTCTGTTTCTTCAACTTCTTCAACGCTTTAAGCTTCACTTTTGCCAATTTGCATACCTATAAATTCAAGAAGCTTATTGAAACATTAGTATACATAATTGTTTATTAATCATAAAAAAAACAAGTAGATTTAAGATACTATGTTTTTCAATCTCCCCCTTTTTGATAATGACAAACCAATTATGTGAGATGATAAATAAAAGCATTGAAAGCAAATATTGTGTTACATAAAATGATCTTTTTCTCCCCATCTTTTCATCAACAAATGTTCTCCCTAAATGTATGTTCTATTTCTCCCCCTTTGTCATTTTTTTCCTAATTTTATCTTTTTCTTTCTATTGTCATTTCTCATTTCTTATATGACAAAGCACATAATCACATAATTCCTAATTTCTCCTCCCTTGTCATCAACAAAAACATACAAACACCATAGTGCATAGGAGAGAAATTTACACATATAAGTTTATCAAAACATATAAGAGATTGTCCATCAATATGGCTCCCACTTTTTAATTAATCATGATATCACTTCGTTGAAGTAATGCCACTTGTTAGAATAATACCACATATTGGAATAATGCTCTTATACCAAATTGTCATTTAGCATTCAATTTTGACATCAATTAAGTCATACTCTAAACCAACTAATACTAAATGATTTTCTTCTTCTTTCAAGGGCTTACCTTCCACTCATTGCAATCTTATAGGTGGATAGGTTTCAAAAATTTTGTCCGAATTTCAAAAATTGGTTAAGTACATATTTTTGAAAATTTTTTAGCATAGTTGCCTTTGTTTTTTTGATCATTTTTCATATTCCCACAATCCCAATTTTTACACAATTTTCAATTTTGAACAAATAGTGTTCCAACATATAAGCATATATCAATAATTTATTCATTTCAATCATTTTTTCAAACAACAAATTCAATGAGATCATTCATAATCTTTAAAATGATTGCTTTACATAAACTTAGTGAAGGTAAAGCACTTGAAAGTAAGAGTCACTTTCATCTAGTTGTTATACCACTATCAATCTTAATCAATCATGTTCATAATCATTTACTAATCTCCTCCTAAGCATATGCATCTTATATATTATTTTTATCACACTTCAGCTTAGGAACTTCTTTAATTTAATTTATTTTTCATTCATTTCTTTGTTCTATTTTTTTACTTCTCTTATAGCAAAGCAATTTTTAGATATATGTCCATTTTTACCATAATAATTACATGGCATGTTGTATTGAAATGAGTGAGAGGCTCTACTATATTATCTTACTATCGCCATACCTTTTTTTTATTTGGCATAACCTTGCATTCAAGGGTGGGTGCCACTTCAAATTTTATTTATAGCTTTTGAAGACGATGGATATACCCTAATATTGTCAGTACAATCATCTGGAAAAGAATAAATAAGGAGCACTGCTCCTTTACATTTTCCTATTAAAACTAGAGTAATTGACTGGAAAAATAATAAAAGATAATATGATAACCGCCATAAGGCTAATAGAAATCATATTAGCTTTGATTCGATTTACCTTTCTTTAGTGTTTTAGGGGAAAATGCTTGTAGGTAACATAGGTTTTGCACAAAATAACTATGTTAAACTGTATCATTAAGGCCCACAACAACTACAACCAAAAAACTCCTAACAATATTACAAAATTTTCACAATGAGTGATATCAAAAGATAACAGAAAACGTTATTGTCATATAATGCAGGATACACATGAATGCTATTATAAATGATCAATTGTGAGAATAAAATTAAAATTTAGACTGACCAAATAAATGACTATAATGCATATGAATGTTGAAAGCTAGCCTAAAAATTTATGGATCTTTGGCTAATATTAGCAGGGAGTGCCACCAAGCTAATGAAAGGATTTGAAAGTTCATTTTGGTGGGGCAAACTGGCCAAACACTCAGCAACCAGTGGCCCTTGTGGAAAAATGACCAAACATCAGCAGTCATTGGCCTTGTAGCAGTTGAAAGTTCAAAAGTTTAATTTTGTAATGGCAAAATGGCCCAACTTCAGAAACCAGTGGCCATATAAGTAGTATTTGTATGAGAATGCAAGCATGCCATGAACCAATCATATGTGTGAAGATTTGAATGCCATATTACCATTGTAACCATATTTTCTTCTTTTTGGCACTTCACCGAAGTATCTGTGGGGCTGGGCTGGCTTTCTTGTATGGCTGTTTGGAAAATTATCTTCAACTTTGAGAGTTGTTGAAATCTTTATCTTGCTGAAACAGATAGTAACTTTCATCTTATGATTCACGTTTCAATTTTGAGGTCTTCTGATATATGGGATTCCTAGTCGCTCTAGCTTGATTATGTTCTGAATTTTTGGCAGTAGGTGAGCTTTTGAATTAAAATTTGCACTTAGTTGATGTACTACCATTAGGGCCAGAAGCTTTGCTGAAGTATTTGCTTCCCTTAAACTAAAATTCCATGCATTTCTTGGAGTAATTTCTTGCCTTTCTTGAATTAGGATCTTGAGTTTGCATAGGAAGTTCGATTATCCTGTAAATATCAGAGTAAAGAGTTAGAACTAAATTCCATTACAATGTTAGAGAATACCTCTTTGTTGGCATAACTTGGCTCCATGTAATGCTGTTTCTGAAATATCAAGGTTAGATGCGCGGTGTCTCAGTGGATTAGAAACACTAGGTGTGACACCGATAATAAAACAGTAATGAACAATAATAAAAATGCGGAAAGTAAAAAGACAGGAGGTTGGTAACACAGTTCGGCAATTGCCTACGTCTGCGGGGCCATGCCCAGAAAGAACAATCCACTAAGTTCACAAGTTACAAGATACTTGGTATGACACAAAATAAGACACCATCTTATATTTGACGCTGCCTCTTCCTAACTCCACAGTGAACGTGATTGTGCGAGCTCCCCTCGACTTGTGTTGATTCCTCCCGAAATCCGTGGTTATGCAAGATTCCCTTGTCCACATTTGAACTGCTCCCGAGCTCCTTAGCAACCTCCTCCCAAAGCTGAATTACAATCAAGAATACAAGGATTTTCACCTTCAATATTATTGCATTGAGATGCGAAACAAGCCAACACACTTTGATCAAAATCCTTCAACAAAGAAGTGTGTTCACCGTCTTGTAAAAGACTGAAAAGAATAATCAATAATCCACACACAGAATACGTGTGGTTGGAAAGATCAAATAGGCACACCAAAACTTCCCATATTTATCTCCAAATAATTTGAATGGAAAGATGGAAAAAACATGTGCCTTTAATGCTTATCTTTTCCAAAGATAGATCTCCAAAGACAACTTCCAAGAATACCAAGATAAGCTCCCATAAATATCGAGTTAGCATTAATCTTTAAATCAATCTTCCTTGCATAGATTGATTTAATTTGATTTATGCCTTCAATAAGATATTTCCTTATCTTGCCAAAATATCAATGCCAATTAAAATAAATGCCAACTCCACGTGTGCATTAACAATCTCCTCCTTTGGCATTTTTTGGCAAAATCCAAAATCCCCATGTATGCTGGATAGAAGTTTGATGAAGCTCCCCCTGAATTGGAACTTTCACAAGAAACTTCATTGCACAAAATATTGCATAAGACCCATCAAAAGACATCTAGATTCAGAATCCCCCTGCATCGGAACTTTCCAACAAAACATCACTGCACAAGACACTGTGCATGACACATCAAGAGACACCAAGATCCCAACATACAAATGTTTTAGGAATTACAAGCCACATACCCAAAAATCCAAATTACTTCCCCTTTTTGCCACAAAAAGACAAAAGGACACAAAAGAAACAATAAAACATAACAAATTGTCTTAAGCAAAGTAAAAGAAACAATATCAGAGTAATCAATCGAAAACCTCAGCATCATTGGGCACAAGGACAACTGGATCTGCTAGGAAATTAACACCAACAGCTTCTTCTGGAATTCTTTCAACTGAACCAGCAACAGACCCACCAGATTGGGCACTGGAAGGGGCCTCACTGTCAGTGACACCAGGAGTGACACCTGTTCGACACACTACCTGAAACACTGTAGTTTACTTCATTCAGGGACTCTGTCACGTCTTCTTTAGGAACATGAGCTATTTCTAGAGAATCATCGACTTGAACATTCACAGATTCTATAACATTTCCTTGACCCAACTTTTGATGCCATATGACAGAATCTTCCATGCTTGATTGAGAATAGGTGGACAAAGAAAAAATGAGATAACATTTATCAGAAGATCTTACTCCTTCCATGATGCACATATTTTGATTGGACACAATATTCTTCAAAAACTTATCGTCACCGGCCATGTGTCTAGAACACCCACTGTCAAGGTACCACTCATCATTTGTTGTAGCTTTCAAAGAGGTGTAGGTAAAATTGCACTTCAAATTTGACTTCTTTACCCATCTCTGTTGTGAATCTCTGCGAGAAGACAACTTTCTAGCAGTACTTTGTCTCAATTCAGTAAGGTAAGTAAAACATCTAGGGCGAATATGACCACGACGATTGCAATAATGGCAAATAGGTATAAATCTATTACCTTCACCTCTAGGAGTATGATAAGAATAATGAGGATTTGACTTTTTCACGTTCTTTGCACTACTCACAGCAACTCCCTTCTCTTTGTAATCATTACCTTACATTGACACTGGTTGTGACACTGAACTTTCTCTTTTATAACCAAGTCCATAATGATCGCCACTGGGTTTACTGGTTTTGAGGATGTCATCCAACTTGGAAGAACCCGAATTTAACATTTTGACATTTTTCTTTATGTGATTTAGCTCGTTAGTCAGATTCTTCACTTCCTCCTGGCTTGCTCTCAGATTGGCTTCTAATCCTTCAGCAGAGTTTTGAAGATTTAGCTTCTCATCTCTCAAACCCCCAATTTGAGTATGAAGATGCCAAATTACTCTAACAAATTCAATACATTTCTCAGAAAGGATCTTGTATTCAACAGAAATATCTTATTCCGTGATTTCATCTTCGTCTTCATTACTATAAGTCGACATATTTTAGGTGACACTACGTGTAATATTCTTGATAACAGCAGTGTCTGATTGTTCAGTTTTCGAAGCAAGAGCCATATGATTTTTATGAAATTCATATTCTCTATCTGACTCATCTTCACTCCAGAATGTGTTGAGAAAATTCTTCTTTTTCTTCAATGTATTAGCACATTCCGCTTGAACATGCCCAAAGCCATCACATTCTCTACATCGAATTCCCCTGCTGTTGAAAGGTTGGTCAGATGCATGATTTTCTTCCCTGTACTTCTTATTGCTAGGTAATCCACTTTTGATGTTGCTAACACTGGTCTTGACACCTTGAATATTTATGCCCAATCCCTTCATAACTCTGCTAAGGTAATAAGACAGCAGTGCTAGAGATTCATCAAGGTCATATTCACCATGATTATCCATCCTTTGCATTTCTGCTTTTAGAGATATCTCTTTATCCTTCTTTGCTTTCAAGTCCACTCCAAGATTCATCTCAAACATTCTAAGAGATCCCATCAGTTCTTCTAGCTTCATCTTGGAGATATCTTTCGCTTCTTCAATGGTTGTGACTTTATAAGCAAAACGTTGGAGCAGAGATTGTAGAGTTTTCCTCACCAATTTTTCTTTGGAAAAACTTTCACCAAGAACGAACGCCTCATTGGCGATGTCACAGAGTTTGGCGTTGAACTCTACAATACTTTCATCTTCATGCATTCTTAGGCTCTCAAATTTTGTAGTTAGCATCTGCATTTTTTATAACTTTACAGCCGACGTCCCTTTATAAGTGATCTGAAGAATTTCCCATGCCCTTCTGGCTAACTCACATGTGGAAATGAGTCTGAACTGACTGGGATCAACACCATTGAAAATAGCATTAAGAGCTTTTGAATTACTATTTGACAATGCATTTTCCTTAGTGGACCAACTTTCTTCAGGCTTGGGAGATGTGACACCCACTGAGTCGGTAATCATTGGAGAGTCCCATCCAGTAAGAATTGATTTCCAAGCCTTCTCATCGATAGCTTTGATGAAGGCTCTCATTCTGGCCTTCCAATAAACATAGTTGCTACCATCCAATAAAGGTGGACGCATTGTTGAACCTACTTCCTTCATAGAGTTCATTACACAAAAACCAAGATCAAGTGATGCGAATGGTTGGTCGAGGCTCCAACTCCTGGACCAAATTCGATCTCCAATGCTTAGGACCGTGCTGCACAATCAAGTTATTCCACGAAACAAAACATCAAACCGGGCGGATGAAATTCAAGGGAAAAATGCAAGCATTGAGGATAAATCAAACCCCACGTTTTTAATACAAAAGAACTTAATTTAACTTATGAAAATTCAATTAGTTAAACAAGTTAATTTGGCCTGCTCTTTAAATAATGAACAATGGTGAAGTCACCTATAGGTTACGCTAAAGGTAAGCTTCTACAATGGACAATTAAATAATTCTCCAAGGCTTTGGACAACTCAAAGAGTTAATCTCAATTTTTAGCAAGCTAAAAACTTTGTTTCATTCATCAACTTCATATTAAAAAAAACGTTACAATTGCTTCTCTTTATATAGAGAGCAGTTCGGCCATGCTTAATGAATAAAGGAAATAAAACCCTAGTAGTTGTAAAATAAAACTTGAATTCTAAACTAACTAACTTTCCAAATTGGAATGGGAAACTAACAACTAACAAACTAATCCTTTTCCAAAAAGGATTATGGAACACTGTTTCAAAGGTGGCCAAATTCAATTTGACTTCCTTTGTTTCGTAAACTATTACTTGCCATTATCATGCAAGATAATTGGGCCAAGTAATTTGTTAAACAACCAATTAATTAAAGCCCACGTTAAGCGTTTTGGAGTTAATTAATTAACATAAAATTAAAACCCTAAAATAACTTGAGGGCGTGATCCACATAAAAGCCCAAGGACACGACTCTTCTTTGGACTTCAACTCTCGGCCTTTGCAAGCTTCTTCAAGGTGGAATTTCCTTAAGCTCCAATGTAGAACTTGTAGAAACTTCATCATGAATGATTATTGAAGAAACATGCCAAAGAACTCCATGTTGAGATGGTAATGAACTCTCGGCCTCCAAGTCTTCAAAGTGTGATTACAACAAAGTGTGCAAAGCTTCTTTCATCCTTTTGCTCCTTGATCTTGTCATTGGTCCATCAAGATTCTTCAAAGGATCATGTTAGCTCGGCTTAGGCACCAAGGAAGTGGATGGATTGCTATCATTCCCTCCCTCCTCGAAAAGATTCGTCCTCGAATCTCCTACATCAAACAAAGATAAATCAGAAACATTGAATGTAGATGAAACATTGCCATACTCACTTGGAAGCTCGACTTTGTAAGCATTATCTCCAATCCTTTCCAAAATACGAAAAGGACCATCTCCTCTTGGATGAAGTGTAGATTTCCTCTTTTCAGGAAACCATACCTTCCTCAAGTGAATCCAAACCCAATCTCCTAGTTCGAAAATCACTCTCTTCCTTACTTTATTGGCTTGCTTGGCATATTGTTCATTTCGCTTTTCAATGGTATTTCGAACCCTTTCATGTAACCCCTTAATAAATTCAGTGGTTTTAAAGGATTGAACCCATATACAATCTCAAATGGTGAACAAGATGTCGAACTATGAAAAGTTCTATTATATGCAAACTCAATATGTGGAAGACAACTTTCCCAATTCTTTAAGTTTCTTTGGATGATAGCTCGAAGTAAGGTAGATAAAGTGCAGTTAACTACTTCAGTTTGTCCATCCGTTTGTGGAAGTGCAACAGTAGAAAAGAACAATTTAGTACCTAATTTATTCCATAAAGTATGCCAAAAGTGAGACAAGAACTTAATATCCCTATCACTAACAATACTTTGTGGAATGCCATGCAATCTAACAATTTCCTTAAAGAACAAATCAGCAATATGTGTAGCATCATTAGTTTTGGAACATGCAATAAAATGTGCCATTTTACTAAATCGATCCACTACTACAAATATGCAATCTTTACCATTGCGTGATCTAGGCAATCCAAGAACAAAATCCATAGAAATATCAACCCAAGGATGACTAGGAACAGGCAAAGGTGTATACAATCCATGAGCCAATATTTTCGATTTGGCTTGTTTACACACAATACATTTATCACAAACACTTTTCACATCTTTAATCATGTTAGGCCAATAAAAGTGTTCATTCAAAACAGTAAGTGTTTTAGCAATACCAAAATGCCCCATTAACCCTCCCCCATGGGTTTCCTTAACAAGTAATTCTCGATTGGAACAAAGGGGTATGCACAATTTATCCTTTCGAAACAAGAAACCATCATGCAAATAGCAGTCACCATTCGGTTTTGAAACACAGTCATTATAGGCGGCATTAAAATCATGATCATCTTCGTACAAATCTTTTATCAACTCAAATCCAAGTAACTTAGCATGCATATAAGTGAATAAAGAGTAACGCCTAGATAATGCATCGGCTACAATGTTTTCTTGACCAGATTTATACTTAATCACATATGGAAAAGTTTCAATAAATTCTAACCATTTAGCATGCCTCTTATTCAATTTACCTTGAGTTTTCGAGAATTTAAGGCTTTCATGATCAGAATGAATTATAAACTCTTTAGGCCATAAGTAATGTTGCTAAACCTGTAATGACCTTACCAAAGCATACAACTCCTTGTCATAAGTTGCATACTTTAAAGCAGCCCCATTAAGCTTTTCACTAAAGTATGCCACGGGTCTTGATTCCTGCATCAAAACAGCACCAATACCAATCCCGGAGGCATCACAGTGTATCTCAAAAGCTTTATGAAAATTAGGCAATGCAAGTAAAGGGGCGTGAGTCAACATATACTTTAGTTTAGTGAAGGCGTTTTCATGCTCCTCTTTCCATTCAAAAGCAATGTTCTTTTTAACAAGTTCATTCAAAGGTGCAGCTATAGAACTAAAGTCTTTAACAAACCTTCTATAAAAACTTGCTAAACCATGAAAACTCCTAACTTCACTAGCATTTTTAGGTCTCGGCCACTCCTCTATAGCCATGACTTTTGACTCATCAACAGAAATACCTTGAGAACTAACAACATAACCCAAAAAGACAATTGATTCCATGCAAAAAGAACACTTTTTAAGGTTAGCATACAATCGGTTCTCACGTAATATAACAAACACTTGTTTTAAATGTTCAACATGCTCATCAAGTGATTTGCTATAAATAAGGATGTCATCAAAATAGACCACAACAAATTTACCAATGAAAGACCTAAATAGGTGATTTATTAGCCTCATAAAAGTACTAGGTGCATTAGTTAGACCAAAAGGCATGACTAATCATTCATACAAACCATACTTTGTTTTAAATGCTGTTTTCCATTCATCACCTTCTTTCATTCTAATTTGATAGTAGCCACTTTTTAAATCAATCTTGGTGAAAATACACGAACTATACAATTCATCAAGCATATCATCTAATCTAGGAATTGGATGTCTATACTTAATTGTGATTTTGTTTATGGCACGACAATCAACACACATTTTCCAAGATTCATCCTTTTTAGGTACTAAAATTACTGGAACAGAACAAGGATTTAGAGATTCACGCACAATACCTTTGTCAAGGAGTTCATCCACTTGACGTTAAATCTCCTTTGTTTTCTCGGGATTTGCTCTATATGCTGGACGATTTGGGATTTGCGCTCCAGGAATGAAATCAATTTGATGTTTAATTCCTCTTATTGGCGGCAATCCAAGGGGTAAGTCCTCGGAAAACACATCACTAAATTGCTGCAAAATAGATAAAACAACACTAGGCAAAGAAGCAAGGTGATCACTATCAACAATAAGTACAAAATCCTTGCGGATCATCAAATACAATGATTGCCTATCTAGTATTGCTCTCTTAACCTCACTCTTAGAAGCAAAATAACAAGACTTAGAAGGAAAACTATTTCGGCTATTACAAGATTTAGAATCAATGCTTCGGCCTACACTAGTTACATTCTTTTTATCTTCTTGTTCTTTTTTCTCCTTTGCTTCCATCTCACGGCAAGATTGCACAATCCTTGATTGATCTTCAAAAGCTTGGCTTGGACTCAATGCCCTAAGGTTCTACTTTCGGCCATGATAATCAAAAGAATAATAATTCTTCTTTGCATGATATGTAATATCTCTATAAAATTGCCATGGACGACCAAGTAATATGTGACTAGCTTCCATTGGTACAACTTCACACACAATTTCATCAACATACTTTCCAATGGTGAAAGAAAATTTAACTTGTTTAGTCACTTTACTCTCGGCAGTGTTATTAAGCCATTGAAGCTTATATGGATTTGGATGTTTCATGCAAGTCAAGTTTAGCTTCTTAACAAATAATGTACTTGCCACATTTGTACAACTACCACTATCAACAATCACACTACAAATCTTACCTTGAACCATGCATCGAGTGTGAAAGATATTTTCCCTTTGAGACAAATCATCTTTAACTAGTGGTTGTGCACTCAAGACTCGGCGAGTAACTAAAGAGAATTCGCCAACATCATAAGTAGTAAGATCTTCACTATCTTCATCACTTTGGTACTTCTCTTCAAGTGGTGGCATGTCAGCACATTCTTCATCACTTTCAACCTCGCCATTATCACGAATTATCATCAATTTTCTGGTTGGGCAGTCATTTTAATAATGGCCATAACCTTGAAACTTATAACATCTAATGTCCCTTAATCTCTCATTCGGTTTGGGAGTTGTTTTTGTTGAAGATTCAGCAAGTTGGCGGACTATTTTGGGAGCATTATTTGAAGTGTTTTGAGGCTGATTTGGGGTGAAGACTTTCGGCTTTGGTGGAGGTGTGAAATTCGGCTTTTGATCTCTTCTCCAAGGCGGCAATGGTTATTGGAAACTTCGCCCTTTACCCTTCATATGCTTCTCAATTTTGATAGCTTTGTGAACAAGTTCATTAATATCAATGTAACTTTGAAGATCAACTTGATAAGCCAATTCGGAATTCATACCTCTAAGGAACCTCTCAATGGTTGTGTCAGGGTCTTCATGAATATTGGCTTTTATCATCAATGCCTCCATCTCATGGTAGTAATCTTCAACTGTTCGGCTACCTTGCACAAGGGTATGCAATTTTCGGTTGAGCTCTCTATTATAATGTGAAGGAACATATTTCTTCCTCATGATTGCCTTCATTTGGTTCCAAGTCTTGACTGGCCTTTCACCATCTTGTCTTCTATTTCGAACAACTTGATCCCACCAAAGACTAGCATAATCTTTAAGGTACATAAATGCAATTCGGTATTGCTTTTTCTCGGGGACATCATTACCTTCAAAGAAGTGTTCTAAATCTCGAACCCAATCAAAGAAAGCTTCGGGATCTGATTTTCCATGAAAGGTAGAGATGGTGAGTTTAACATACTCGATGAAAACTTTAGACTTTTCACCTTTAGAAGAGCTCGTGTACTCATCCTCCTTTTCCTCATCATTATCATTATCGGATTCATCATGATCTTCAAATTTAAGCTTCCTTGAGGCGGAGCTTTTTGTAGATGACTCCAAATTATCAAGACGAAGATTGATCTTTTGAAGCATGTTAAATAGGACCTCATTGGCGAACTTTTGTTCGGCCTCGGTGATTGGTTTACCACCTTTTTGTTCCTCCATTGGTACCTGCAAATTAGTAAAGAAAACACAAGAATATATGTATATATACCTCTCGGGTTCCTCACTATTGGGTAGTAGGTACTCTCCACTCTATTTAGGTAGTGTTCTCTCTTGTTTATCCTAGCTAACACTCTCAAGTAATAAATGTGTTGGGATGATTAAGACTCACCAAGTTCAATTACTTAAATAGCAAAATCTCAATCAACAAGTTCCACACAAAACTTTCACAAGAAAAATCAAGAGAGTTAACAAAGAAATCACGTCTAAGAAGTTTAGAACACGTGTGGGTTACAAACTGATTTACCACCAGAAACTATGAAATTCAGAAACTAGACTCAAAGATGAAGAGAATGGCTTTTGAATCACTTAATTCCGGTTTGTATTGAGAAAGTTATGGCACTTTTAATCCAAGGTGGTTTTCAAGTAACAAGCTCAAGAACAATGTGTTCTACAACTAAAATTAAATAATTAAAAGAAAAATAAATAACATAAATAAATAATGCAAAGTCCGAATTAATTTTTTTTTTCTTTTTTTTTCTTTTGAATTGACCTTTTTTTATACGGCCTCTTTTTTTTTTTGTTCGGACAACTACCAGACAAACTCTAACTTTAAGGTTTTGAACACAAACCTTGGACAAACAAAACTACTAGGTTCGGACAAGAACCTTAAACAATGCAAACTTTAAGGTTTTAAAACAAGAACCTAGTACAAAGTACTTAGGTTTAATGTTTGAAGACAACAACCTAGGATTTAAGGTTTATAATGTTTTGTCTTCTTGTCTTAACCTTAACAACCTTAAAATTTTCAAACTTTAATATCTCACCAAGGAAAAGGAATTTGAATGTGCCACTTTCACAAAATAATCAAGATTTTCAACAAGGATCAAGAATATGGCTCAAGATTCAAATTTGGACTACTTTGGATTTTCAATAAAATCAAGAAGTTCAAGAAAGTGTTCAAGAACTTATTTTTTTCAAGTGTGATAAAAGTTTGAGCAAAACTCAAGATATGGTAGACAAGATAAAGAATCTAACACAGAAAAAAGAAAGCAATTCGGATCAAATTCAAGGAAGTTATGAATTTTGGACTAAGAAACCCTAGAATGAAACCCTAGTTTTTTTTTGGACGATTTTTTTTTTCTAACAATTTGATGTGAAAACAGCAAGGAAAACTTCAAGAATTCCAGTCTACGATGATGAACACGAAAATGCAGAATATTGACATGAAAAACAGCAAGAAACGCAACACAAAAACAGCAAGAAACAACACACAAATCGCAAAGACGCTAAACAAGGATTTGGGCAGATTTCGGGCAGAATTTTAAGTCAATGTTGCATGCGATTTTTGACAGATTTTGGGACTGAATTAAGCACGAATTTAGACAGAAAATAAGACACTAAAACTGCAGCAAAGAGGACGTAAAAGACTCAGCTGAATGGACGTTAAAAACGGGCAGAAATCAGACAACAGAAAACGGCAAAATTCGGGCAGAATGTGAGCACTTAATGTTCATGCGATTTTGATGAAATTTATGGATGATCCTAACTCGACCTAGGACAGCAAGAAGGACACAAAATAGTAGCAAGAAAGATTCACGAAAGGACTGCAGATTTGGCGCAATAAAATGGGCAGAAAAGAGACGAACAAAACAGCAATTTGCGGAAGAGAATTAAACGGATTAACCTAAAATTTTTGGGCAACAACTTGTGCTCTGATACCAATTGATGCGAATGGTTGGCCGAGGCTCCAACTCCTGGACCAAATTCGATCTCCAATGCTTAGGACCGTGCTGCCCAATCAAGTTATTCCATGAAACAAAACAGCAAACCGGGCGGATGAAATTCAAGGGAAAAACGCAAGCATTGAGGATAAATCAAACCCCACGTTTTTAATACAAAAGAACTTAATTTAACTTATGAAAATTCAATTAGTTAAACAAGTTAATTAGGCCTGCTCTTTAAATAAAGAACAATGGTGAAGTCACGTATAGGTTACGCCAAAGGTAAGCTTCTACAATGGACAATTAAATAATTCTCCAAGGCTTTGGACAACTCAAAGAGTTAATCTCAATTTTTAGCAAGCTAAAAACTTTCTTTCATTCATCAACTTCATGTTAAAAAAATGTTACAATTGCTTCTCTTTATATAGAGAGCAGTTCGGCCATGCTTAATGAATAAAGGAACTAAAACCCTAGTAGTTGTAAAATACAACTTGACTTCTAAACTAACTAATTTTCCAAATTGGAATGGGAAACTAACAACTAACAAACTAATCCTTTTCCAAAAAGGATTAAGGAACACTGTTTCAAAGGTGGCCAAATTGAATTTGACTTCCTTTGTTTCCTAAACTATTACTTGCCATTATCATGCAAGATAATTGGGCCAAGTAATTTGTTAAACAACCAATTAATTAAAGCCCACATTAAGTATTTTGGACTTTTAATTAACATAAAATTAAAACCCTAAAATAACTTGAGGGTGTGATCCACATGAAAGCCCAAGGACAGGCCTCTTCTTTGGACTTCAACTCTCGGTCTTTGCAAGCTTCTTCAAGGTGGAATTTCCTTAAGCTCCAATGTAGAACTTCTAGAAACTTCATCATGAATGATTATTGAAGAAACATGCCAATGAACTCCATGTTGAGATGGTAATGAACTCTCGGCCTCCAAGTCTTCAAAGTGTGATGACAACAAAGTGTGCAAAGCTTCTTTCATCCTTTTGCTCCTTGATCTTGTCATTGGTCCATCAAGATTCTTCAAAGGATCATGTAAGCTCGGCTTTGGCACCAAGGAAGTGGATGGATTGCTATCATCAAGTCCTGCGGATCCCGCCTAAGAAACAAAGACGACCCGCTCTGATACCAATTGAAAGATCAAGATTAGATGCGCGGTATCTCAGTGGGTTAGAAACACTAGGTGTGACACCGATAATAAAACAGTAATGGACAATAATAAAAATGCGGAAAGTAAAGAGACAGGAGGTTGGTAACGCAGTTTTGCAATTGCCTACGTCTGCGGGGCCACGCCCAGAAAGAACAATCCACTAAGTTCACAAGTTACAAAACACTCGGTCTGACACAAAGTAAGACACCATCTTATCTATGACGCTGCCTCTTCCTAACTCCACAGTGAACGTGATTGTGCGAGCTCCCCTCGACTTGTGTTGATTCCTCCCGGAATCCGTGGTGATGCAAGATCCCCTTGTCCACGTTTGAATTCCTCCCGAGCTCCTTAGCAACCTCCTCCCGAGGCTGAATTACAATCAAGAATACAAGTATTTGCACCTTCAATATTATTGCATTGAGATGCGAAACAAGCAAACATACTTTGATCAAAATCCTTCAACAAAGAAATGTGTTCAACGTCTTGTAAAAGACTGAAAAGAATAATCAATAATCCACACACAGAATACGTGTGGTTGGAAAGATCAAATATGCACACCAAACATCCCATGTTTATCTCCAAGATTATCTCCAAGTAATTCGAATGGAAAGATGGAAAAAACATGTGTCTTTAATGCTTTTCTTTTCCAAAGATAGATATCCAAAGACAACTTCCAAGAATACCAAGATAAGCTCCCATAAATATCAAGATAGCATTATTCTTCAAATCAATCTTCATTGCATAGATTGATTTAACTTGATTTATGCCTTCAATAATATCTTTCCTTATCTTGCCAAAAAATCAATGCCAATTAAAATAAATGCCAACTCCACGTGTGCATTAACAGTTTCCAATATGATTTGCTCATGTGAAAATAAATTAGCAAATTATGACTTAAAAGTAAAAGTAGTAATCATAATGCTTTGGCTGTTTCTTATGATTCCTCCTCCAAAACCTGCATTGTTAGACAAGTAACCATACAAATTGAGTTTGAGTTGTTTTTCAATCGGTGGGTGCCATTTAATGTAAGAAATGTGAACCATACTTGGTGGTTTGAGTACAAGACTCCAAAATTGATTCCATGTGTGATTTACCCAGTCTTCATATGGTTAGTGAACAGCAAAATATATTTGACTTCCTCAAAATCACTATTCTAATTTTTTTTAAAATTCTATTTTTCTTCTTCAAAGAACCATTTGTTCCTTGCTTTCCAAAGATGCCAACAAATGATACTAGGATTGATTTTGACTAAGAAGTTTTCTTTTGTATTTCTTCTATTATGACTCCACCAATACAATAGAAAAGTATTAAGAGAATCGTGAGAGGTGAAAAATATTTCCATTTCACTTTCAAAGGATTTCCATAAATTGGAGGCAGTCTCAAATTGTAAAAAAATATGAGATATTGAATCCATTTCATGTGAGCAACATAAGCATTTGTGAGGACTATGAACTTTAAATTCTGTGCAGAATTTCACCTATGTGGAGTTGAGAGTTTAAAAGTTTTAACATGAAGAAATATTCTTTTATTGGGAGGAAAGAATCCCATATGAATTTTCCAAATATCCAATCTCCATCCTGAATTTGTGCATGTACATCAAAAGCATATTTAAAAGTAAAAATACTATCACCATACCTAATTTTTTAGTTTTGCATTTTTCTTCTAAGGTAGTGATAGTGCGAGTTATGCATTTGAAATCCATAATGAGGATAGTGTAATCATTCCTAGAGTTTTGCACTCGGCGTTGAGTTTTGTGCTCATTCACCTTGTGCATACCTTAGTCCAGATCTGTTATTCCCTAATCTTTGACTTTCTAAGAACTTTTCTAAATTTTCTTTTTCTTCACTAAATTTAGCTAAGGAAATGCTAAGATCCTCAATCTTTTCCTTCATATCTATATGCTCTATTTTACCTCATCCATTTCTAAACTTCTTCATTGACTTTAATGTTTTGCAAGGCTAACCTTTCATTTTTAACTCTCGATCTATTATTGTCCTTCTCTACACTCCAACATTTCATGATCAAATCTTCATTGCAATTTGTAGCTTTTTTTAGTTTTGCCTTAAACCTATTATTAAAGTTTTGACTCTTTTTCAATTCATCAAGTAGTCTAACAACGTACAATTATAGTCCGTCATCATGATCATCATCATAATTATTATCATAATCGTCATTGTTGCAAGAGGAGTTTACCCCCATGTTCTTCAAATCCCATGAAACACATGTAAGAAACTCCTTCTTAATCACTTTCATCATGGTGAAATTTCAGAGCAATGCTCCTTTTGGCCTTTGGCTTTTCTTCCTTGAGTTTGGACTTAATTTTCAATTCAAAAAAAATAAGTGAGCCAATAAATTAATCAATGGATAATTCTAAGATTTTTGGATTCTACAATTGCTATGACTTTTGATTCCTATTCTTTAGGCAATGTAGTCAAGATTTTTCTATTTTTTCTACCTAATCTGTATAATATTTCCAAAATTTTCAAGTTCTTAATTAATCTATTGAATCTACAATACATTGAATCTATTGACTCATAATTTTCCATTTCAAATATTTAATATTAAGCTACAAATAGTGAATTCTTTTCTTCTTTTTTGTTTTTGGATCCTTCATGAATTTTCCTAAAATTTTTCCAAATTTGGAAGGCATCCTTACACCCTTTGGTTTTACTATATTCACTTTCATCAAGTGAATTATATAAGATATTTTTTGCCTTTACATTTAGTGTGAAATTTATCATATCCTCTTGGTTTCATTCACTCATATTTTTCTCCCTAATGTTTCCATCTATTGTGATTAAGGCCATATAAGGTCCTTCTACAATATACCATAATTCTACATTAATGGATTTGAAATAGATTTTCATTCTATCTCTCCAACGTATGTAGTTGGTTTCATGAAACAACGGAGGTCTCCAATTAGATTGCCCTTATAAAAATATAACACTATTGGCTGCCATAATCGTTTCTCTAAGGGTTTTAATCCTAAATGTATAGAAATTTTATGCGTATAGTCGTATCAGCACAATTTTACCCTAAAACTACTAATGTAGTAGTAGTGAGAGGGATCGTATCCACAGGGAAGGGGATGGTCTCGAGAATTCAAGAATTGTTCTAAGAATTGTCACAGTTACAAGTCACAAAATAGAATGAAATGTCCACACAAAAGGGAACAAGAACAAAGGAATAAAATGAAGCAACAAACAAGTATAAACAGATATCCTAGGATTCTTGTATCGGATGAACACAGACATAGCCAATCTATGATATGCAATTTACGAACAAGCAAATCTCAAGGAGACCTAAGTTGCCTAGAAGCCCAAGTTGTGGTTAGCATGGCGACCACACCACTCCCTGTACTTCCTATCACCATCGTCTCCCGTGGCGAGGCCCGAAAATGGTGGTTTTCACTCCACAACGTCCCAACTCTCCAAGCTGACTACTCTAATATGTAAATCTTAGGAAATCCCATGGCGCGAGGCCCGACTTAGGTTTGAATGTCTTCGTTTATTAACACAGAGAGATTCTTTAACACTTTTTCCTAATGTTTCAATTCATCAATGCTTCCCATGGCGAGGCCTGAATCTCATAAATGAAATAATCATAAAAAGCAAGTGTAAAGACTCAGACAATCACACTTTAGTTCTCATCTCATTCATCTTCACTAATGTCGATGAATCTATCCTCAACTTAGCATGGCGACCACAATCGAAGTTTGATCCATTCAAAATTAGTGCAGAGATATGAAATTAAACAGATTTAAAGTAATAAATTCAAGTGCGATTTCAATCTTTATCAATTTCGTCAATTACATAGCATCAAATCTCCTAAATCATGTATTCATCCATTTAGAACCCTAAGATATCACACAATTAGCCGAAAAATTCCATATTCAACTCATATTCATCAAATTCCAGCATTAAACAGTTCAATTCCATCAAATTGAAAGATTTCACTGGTTAAAGCGTAGAGGAATGTCAAATGCTCCTCCGATTGAGTTCAATATGTAATTTTCGGTACAAAGTCGCAATCGGAAATGAAATCGGAGAAGAAAATATAGAGAGAGAAAATCCTAGAGAAAGTTAGAGAGAGAAACTGTCTCTCTCTAGTTCAAAAATCTGTTATGAATCTAGAATCCTCTCTCCATTATTCTAACTAAATCCTCTATATATAGAGGTTATAAAACGTAAATAGTACGCTAACATAAAATGAACGTATTATTACAAAAATGCCACTGTAAAATATCACACGTGTCCACAAGGCATCTCGATCAATGTATCACTTCACGCCTTCCCTGCTCCCTGCATCCAAAACAGAAAAACTCAACACTTTGCCAATTTTTCATCAAACAAAACTTTTCCTACTAAGAGGTCTCGCCACACATTCCTCAAACCGGCGAGACCTCTCTGAGAGTTCTCGCCATTATAATCTACAAGTTGGTGAGACCTCTTAGAGAGGTCTCGCCACTTTAGTGCAAGTGTGCGCTTGTTACGTGAGATTTGTGCAAATGAGTGAAGTGTTGTGAGGTAAGTTGCAAGACATATTGTGTGAGTTATGAAGAGTGAAGAGTGTTGTGAAGTGAATGTTATGATGAGAGTGAAATCTTGAATGTTAACATGAATGAAAAATGGTGAATGAAATGGACAAAATAATAGTGAGCAAATATTGTAAAGAAACTACAACATGGATAGCCTATAACATGTCTTGCTAGTAATGTGCTCAATAAGTATGATTGTAATACAATTACATGTAGTTTATGCATGTGGTGTGTGCATCGTGCTAGAGTGCGTGCGGCGAGGTGACCTCGCTGCACTGTGTGTGCATGAGAGTGTGCAAGTTCCTTGTGCAGTGAGGTGACCTCGCCGCATGGTGTGTGTGTGATTTTTGTGAAAGTGTGGCAGCGAGGTCACCTCGCCGCATGGTCAGTGTGTGCAAGAGTGTTGCGGCGAGGTCATCTCGCTGCCTAGTGTGAGTGAGTGCTTGTGCGCACATTTAAGTGCATGTGTGTGCATGAGGGCAGTGAGGTGAGTGCATGAGGTGAGTGCTTGTGTGCATAAGGGCAGTGGATGTGTGTGCATGAGTGAAGTGAGGTGAGTACATGAGTGAAGAGCGAGGTGACCTCGCCCTATGTGAGTGTGAAGTGGTAGGCAGCAAGTGATGTGCGAAAATGTGCAAATGTGCAGCATCTTCCAACCAAATTCTGGCCATGATGCATTGTGAATTTGCGAAAACTTAAAGCATCAAAGTTATAGCCCTGTCTGTTAGCTTTCTACCGCCTTTTGAATCATCCAATTTGGATCAAGGACAAGAAAGTTCTGGCCGAAAACCAAACTGTGGCAAAGAAGGAAATTTCCTGGCGAGACCTCGCGGAGAGGTCTCTCCGAGAGGTCTTGCCGTGTAAAAGTTTATATGGCTCGACCTCTCCATTTTCCTCTTACGAATCAGAGCTTGAGGTCAGCATAAGAGTTGTAGAACGTCCTCTTGGATTTCCCTGGGTTCAAGAATCAGCATAATTGGAGGTCTGTAGCTCAAGATATGCACATTCTACCAAACTGTGGCAAAAGGCTCAACAATGCAAAACTCTAAAGCAACAATCATAAAGAAGCCCCCGTTTCTCCTACCTGCGCACAGAATTAGAAGAAAGTTAAAACATCAGAAATGAAGTAAACTCAAAAATCTTTCTAGAACATCCAAGATCTCCTTATTTAAATTAGTATTGAAAGAGTTACACTCAAATGAATTTCGACCTACATTCTGCCCAAACCCTAAAACAAGCCTATTAACATGTTAGGGTTTTCTCAATGCATCATTTCAAACCTTTCCAATTCTTTCCTTGTTCTTGAACTTCAAATACACACTTGACTCATTTGATCAACATTTTAACACTTTTCTCCATTTTAACACATTCAAGTTATAAACCACATAAATGCACAACATGGCACAAAACACTACATAATTGCATGAAAAACAAGGGAAAAACTAAGTGAAATAATCATATATAAGTTGGTATAAATCCAACTTATCAAAATTAGACTCTGATACCACTTGTTGACCCTAGATGCGACCTAAGAGGGGGGTAAATTAGGTTAGGCAATTAAAAATTCTATCTAAAGGGATTTTTCCTAGATAATTGCTTCTTTGAGGAAATATATCAAACACTTAGTATGTGTGTGTGTATGTGTGTGTGTGAATATTGTGAATCCAATTAAACAAAGTTTATCCAAAGATCAATTCACATCAATTCAATATAACCAATCAACTTAGTTATGTACAAGGATATGATATAAATATCAATATGAAACTTAATGAAGCATATAAATCAAGGAAATAAAGTCAAATTATAAGAATGAACACAAGAGATTTATAGTTGTTCAAGTCTTCTATTGGAGCACTCTACCTCTACTACCTAAACCCTCAAATTTAGAATTTTCCTAATCCACTAACAAATGATCTCTTCACCAAAGGTGAGATCTAAACCTTTACAAACCTTTAATGATGAACCAATCTTACTAGCAACCAGTGTTATAAGAATTTGTTTTACTCTCCCTCTTGGGGAAACCTTTTAAACTTAACATTGTACGATTTACACAACTCTTGAAGACCTTCTTGATAGGATAGATAATTATAATGAAAGCTCTAACTAAACTTCCTCTCAAATAATTATAATGAAAATATTGCCTCAAGATAGATGAAGAACAAGATTAAAGCTCAATATTTTTTTTATCATTTTGAATGATTATCAAATCTCTTTTCTTTGATGTTTTGGAGATTATTTTTAAATAAAATTTTGCTTAAGGATCATAATAAAAATAGTTTTGAAAGTCCAATGGATTTATATAAAAGATTTGTGAGGCAAAATAGACAGGAAATTCATTTTTCAAAAAATTAGCTATTACTCATAAATATGGGGAATTCAGATATATGAAACTCCAAGGAGTCGTCGGAATTCACTTTTGAGAAAATTTGAAATTTTTAAAATCAATGGATTTGGACATCCAAAACTTGAAGAGGTTGTCCGAATGCATTTTTCAGAAAATTTTTAAAAACTTTTAAAATTCTAATTTGGACGTCCGAAACTCCATGGAGCTCGTCTGATTACATTTTTCAGAAAGATTCCAAAACTTTTAAACTCAAGGTTTGGACGGCTGAATTTCTCTAAGATTGTCTAAATGTACTTTTTCTCAATTTTATGATTTTTCATTTTTTTTGAATATTTTGAGAAAAATGAAAAAAAACTTTTGTAAAACATATTTTGAGCTTTCATTTTTATTTTTTTTACTTGAACCTTTAAATGATTCAAACATGTTATGAACAAATTTACAACTAGGTTGGAGTTGGGAATCTATCCTAATTTATCTAGTTTCTATTTCTTCAGCTTCTTCAACTCTTTAAACTTCACATTTGCCAATTTGCATGCCTATAATTTCAAGAAGTTTGTAAAAACATTAGTATACATAATTGTTTGTTAATCATCAAAACAATAAATAGATTTAGGACACTAGGTCTTTTAGGAAGAATTTAAGAAATTATAAATAAACATAAATAAATTTCATAATTGAAAAATTACATAAAATATACAAATCAATAAAATTATCTAATAATATTACACCTTTAGGGTTTTAAATGAATATGATTAAATTGCAAATTAAAGGTATTAAAAAAAACAAACTTCTTCAGTCTGTAGAGGTTAATGCTGATAACATGTTATAAACATACTACAAAGACTTGTAGTATTATATTATGTAACAAGTTATTATACCACTACTAGAAAGTAGAGATATAATGTTATGTTACTACTATTACTATAAAACTATAACTCGAAGTATAGATTATTGTTATAGTAGTGGAGACAATAGATAACAAATACAAAACTATGCAAGAAAGGTAGAGAGAGAAAAGAAAGGAAAATGTAGTAAGAATTCACCATACCATTTCTTTCATATAAGCCTATATTATAGGCTTGACCTTCACCCTTAAGTATTGTAGGTTACAGTGCTCTTAATGTATACAAGAGTTACAAGATTTACATGAAAATTAAGGGGTTCTGGAAGTTACATAATAATGATACATTATAGGGTGAAAATGGGGTATATGAATGGAATTGTAATAGTTCTAAGAATAAGCATGACTAAAAGTTGTTCAGCTCAGACATAGTCATCCTCCCACGTGTTTTTTATTCCTTTCACTTTAAACAATGTTGCATCCATATTTAATAATTAGGTTTTTATCTCTTTTCAATTTTTATTTCCTCTGTTGTTCTCTAGATTCTCTGCCCATCAAAATCCTTCATGTCTATGCTCTCTACTCCATTTCCATCCTCTTTTGCTTTTGTCAACTTCACCGCTTTAAATCATCAAGGGAAGATAACAATGTTGGAGTCAACATCAATACGATTGAATCAGTATACAATGTTTTCCAATTTCTCACTGTTCACCGAAGCCTCCCAGATGATCCGTATTCTTTTTCAAAAAATCAAATATGTGGTTTATAATGTGTATGTCTTGGCTACTATTAGCAACTTTGTTAATAGTAGTGGATGGTGTAGATTCGATCGATACTATAATATTTTTTTGGGCATGATGATCAGCCCTTTGAAGAGAAATAAGTGAAAATCTCCAGGAGCAATCTAGAATATATCTTATATTCCAGAGCAAAAAGATATTGAAGGTTTTCCAACTTGAAAGCACTAAAAAATTGAAGAAGACAAAGCGATAAGCCTAACGTAGAAGAGTGCCTTTCTATTACGATAACAATGAAAATGAAAAATAAATAATCACCACAAAGGTTACTGGCTTTGATAAAGATAAAATCTTTTATACTGGCATTGCTTATTCATTCAAAAACAACTATTTATGATATAGTTAAATTAGCTCTAAAATATTATCTTTCGCTTTCACATGTGTCATTCTTCATTTGACAAATCAGTTTAATTGCTAATATTTAATTCATCTAATGATCTAAACTATCAAATAAAATGTTCAAATCAGATTATGATTAAGAAGTTTGTCAAAACCATTTCAAGTTTAGAAGATGTCAAATCATCCTTATTTCATTTTAGCAATCATGATTTTTATTAAACGTAGTAAATTGTCTTGTTTTTCTTATTCTTTCTTTTAATTTTGACTTCCATTTTGGTTTTAATTTGTTTTAACCTTCCAAAAAATTAATAACCTAAATTAATGAATAGATAGTGTTATTCGGCCAATATATGTGTGCTATTTACATGTTTTTACATTTAGTCTAAATTTACACTGTCTTGGTACTCTTTTCTTGAAGGTAAAGTTAAATGTAAATGTTGCTGAACTTTTTCCATTTTCTTGCATGTCAAATCTACACCCCTAAAGTCAGTCTTTATATTGTTATGTAGGATGGAGCAAGCATCATAGTGCACACAGCCATCTGGTCACCTTTGGAAGAGCTAAAAAGTTTTGTGATAAGTTTTTCACTTGAACCACATAGCTATCGATTGTAGGTGTTTGTGAGAAGCTTTGCAATTAAAATTTTTAATTCAAGTTTTATTATAATCATTAATCACCTTGTAGTTTCCTAAATAAATTTACTAGTTTGTGGGGAAATTGACTATTTCAGAAGGATAGGTTGAACTTAGGACTTAATATTCCTTTACCATTATTTATGTCACTCTCGTGTATATATATTGTGTTAAAAACATTATATTAGTCAAAATGATACCTCTTGATTGTAAGTGTTTTGTTTTTCTAAATTGCATGATATGATGAAAACAAAGAACATTAGATATTATCATGTTGATAAAAGAACATTACATATGAACAATTATATGCCAAAAATAATAGTTTAGTTGATTTTAAAACATTTTGATAAGGTGAATTTATTCAATGTTTATTTAGTGTTTTGTACTTAATTCTTTGGCCACTCTTGTTCTGTTTTATTCGTTTTAGTGTTTTATTTGTATGTTTCTCTACCATTGTGTATGCTTGGAAGAGGAAAATCATACGAGAGTCAAATCGGATGCAAAGTGAAGGAAAAATTGAAGAACGTTTGTGAATATAGTGAAGATCTTCTCCACATCGCGCCGTCAGGCCCTCCATGTCGCGCGACGTGGGTGGACGTCACGATGTGAGACCCTCTACATCGCGACGTAAAAAATGCAAATTAAAATTGTTTTTTTGTGTATTTTTTGGCAATTTTTGAAGAAAATGGTAGTGAGCCACGTCGCGAAGTCAGGGCCCCTCCCAGTCGTGACATGGGTGGACGTCGCAATGTACGACCCTGAACGTCATGACGTCGGGAATCGCGTAATTTTCCAAGTTATTTTTGGGCATTAGCAATTTTGGCCCACTTTGAGACTTCTTATTCGACATGGTTTTTGTGAAAGACTTGTTCACAAATATTTTGATAGAATCCCTATATATAGGGCTAGGTTTTACAGATTTTAGGGTGTGATAACTTTGAGAGATTTTAAGCAAGGGTTTTCTCTTTGTAATAGGTAGGGTTTTCTTCTTCAGTTATTATACGGAGGATTGTAGCTGTGCGGATTTGGAAACATCGCTAATTATTGAATTCATTCATTTAGAGATAAAAATTTCTTCAAGGGATTCACAATTGTAGGTGTTATCTTTCCTTTTAATTTATGTTTTCAATATTGTGCATAAATATTAATATTATGATGTTCAATTTAGTCAAGCTTGGCAAAAATTATTGGGCTTCCGGGATTATGAATAAGGATTTTTGTGCTTAATTTACATACTAAATTTTATCTTTTGGTCTGTGTGGAATGAGTTTTGATGTGTTCTTCACAATTATGCATCATTTACTGCTGGATTGTGTATAATGAATATTTGCTGAAAGTGCAGTAAATTATTTAGAGATAAAGTGTTTTAATCTTACCTCTTGCCACATAAGTGGATTAGAACGGGTTGTTTGGAATTTTTTGCGGGTTGGTTGTGAATTTGTTAGATTAATTTTACCTTAGCTCTTGCTTCTTGCCACATAGGAGGTGTTAGGGATTAGTTTGGCATTAGTGTGACTAGTTTGGGTGTTGCTCTTGCCACATAGGAGCGGTTGAACTTGCGGGTTTGGTTGAGTTGGTAGTTGCATTAAATTTCTGGTTAATTAAGGAAGTAAACCTTGCCTCTTACCACATAGGAGGGTTTAGCAAAATAATTAATATCTAAGTACGTAAGTGCCTAAATCATTCCTTGCCTCTTACCACATAGGAGGGCGTGAGTTATGTTATTTATCCTTGTTTTGTATGACCATAGATAGGATGAGTGTGTACTTTTATGTAACCCTAAAATATAATCTCGAGAGTACACTTGCTTAATTGATATTTTAAATCAAAGACATCGTATTAGTCATCGTGTTTTGTGTTTTAAATTGGTGTCTTTAATTTAACAAATATAAAAACCCAAAAATATTTTCTTAAAGTTTCAACATTGTCCTTTCCATGTGGGAACAAATTGCTATACTTACACCATTAAGGGGTTGTTTAACATTATTTTTTAGTAGGGCTAAACAATAACCACGATTGTATTTTATACACATATTTCCCCTTTCAAATTTTGGCACGCGCCACTGCCAGGGAGAGCAATCGTGTTAAAATTTTATTTTTATTTTAGTTTTAATTTTCTTTCGTATTTTTGTTACTATTTAAATTTCTACTTTGAATGCCCAGGATAATATCATTTAGACTCGCAGATTATCAGTACGACCCGGAACTTGTAAGGACTTTGTGTGTTAAGAAGAAGTTATAATTCGAAGCAATGGCTGCACGAGAGAATCAGCCCAATGTTGTTGTTCCTCCAGTAGTGGACACTCCAGTTATTCCACCAGCACAACCAGAGGTACCGCGGCGATGTTATGGTGATCATTACGTGCCTTGAATGGACAATTTGGATTCATCTTTTCTTGATACTGGGGAGCATTTTCAAATTCCTCTGGCTTTTATTAATTTGATTCAAAATGGCTAGATTTTTCATTGGATGAGTACTGAAGATCCACATGCACATCTAAGGTCATTCCTTAAAAAGTGTAATAGGAGCAATCTCCCACATATCCCGCATGATGTTCTAAAGAGAATGTTGTTCTCTTTCTCTCTCCAAGGAGCAGCTTATAGATGATATGACTCTATTAATATGGCAAGGATTGAAAAATTTATGAGGTTGCAAAGAGATTCATGACCAAATACTTCCCTCCATCCCGAATGGACAATATCTGGATGGATTTCATGTAGTTTCTTCAAAGTGACAATGAGTCATTCACAAAAGCTTGGGATAGATTTTGTGAACTTTTCAGTAAATGCCCAAAAAGTGTGTTAGAGCCGGGAAGAGATGTAAATTTCTTTTGCAATGGACTCAATTTCGATACTGTGCATTTTGGTAAATCTTTCAGCCGGAGAAAATTTGCGCGCGATAAATCACCAGAAGTAGTTGAAGAGATTTTTTAGCATATAGTAAGCAATGAGCTGATGCTGCCTACTACAAGAAGTAACCATGGAAGACTGCAAATTGGAATGTTAGAGTTGGATAAAATAGCTAACTCGGAAGCACAAATGACAGCCATGTAGAGCCAATTGTCTAGTATTCATGCAGCCTTGACAAATAAAATCATTCCATTTTGTGGATTATGCCAAGTGGCATATCATATGGATGAATGTCCTTAAGTCATGAATGAGCCAGTGCAATACGTCAACTTCAGCCGGAATACTAATTCAAATAAGTGGAAGCCATCCGGTGGTAATCAATGGATTCAAGGAGGACAACATCGCCCACAATATAATGCATCAAGACCAACTTATCCACCTAGCTATGGAAACCATCAAAACACACAAAGTGGTACTTCACAAGCAACAATTGATGATGTTATAATAGAGGTGGGGGCCAAGATAGACAAGCTATTTGGAGAATGCCAACAAAGAGTAGCCAATGTGAAGAAAACAATTGAGATTCATGGAGGTATGTTCAGGGAGCATAAAGATCTTCTTAAGAATATGGAGATTCAAATAGGCCAACTTGCAAATGAAGTACATAATAGAACAGTAGGAATTTTACCAACTGATACTTTCCCCAATCCTAAGGGAAAAGAGCAATGCCACGCTGTTACACTTCGAAGTGGTAAGGAATTGCAACCTGCGACGATTAATGAAGAAGATTCTCCAAAGGGTGATGAAGATGCTGTCAAGGTTCAAATTGAGGTGGAAGATGTTCCAAAGCAAGTAAACATAAGGAAGAAAGAGCAAGTAAAGGGACAAAGAAAAATCGTCCAAGTGGTTTTAATTTTCCAGAATGTGCTCCACCATTGCCTTTTTCTCAAAGGATACAACCATCAAAGAAGAAGATTCTATTTAGCAAATTTGCTGAAATAATTAAGCAATTCCAAGTGGAAATACCTTTATTGGATTTGGTGAAAAGAGCAATGCCACGCTGTTACACTTCGAAGTGGTAAGGAGCAGATTTTGCAATGTGAGGAGGTTATCCAATTGAATGAGGTTGGGCAATGCTTAATGAAGAAAAATCTCCCCCCTAAGCTTAAAGATCAAGGAAGCTGTACAATCCCATGTAGAATTGGAGATATTTTGCAAAGGCATTATGCGATTTGGGGGCTGGTATTAACTTGATACCATACTTTATAGCTGTCAGTGTGGGAATGGGCGAGCAAGTCAAACCGGTAGCTATCACTCTTCAGTTGGCTGATAGATCCATCATCACTCCTATGGGCATCATTGAGGATGTTTTGGTAGTAGTGGATAAGTTCATAATCCTGGTGGACTTTATTATATTAGACATGAAGGAGGATGAGGAGGTTCCTCTCATATTTGCAAGACCTTTCTTGGCAACTGGAGATGCTTTAATTGGCATACGCAGCAAGACAATCACTTTTCGTGTCAATGGCGAAGAGGTAACATTTAATGTGAATTACGCCATAAAGCATACTAGGGAAATTAATACTTGATTTTTCATGGATGTTGTTGAAACTTCAGTTACTGCATGCAATCCAATGAAAACATGTAGTGTTAATGATAATGACTCTTTAATGCATATATATAATTCTAAGTTGCTTAAAATTGATGAGAATAGAGCATTAGAGTTGCAAAACATGGTCAAAGGAGTTTTTCTCGATATTTCCACTTATGAGCTAACCGATGATGTTTGTGAAGAGTCCATTGCGGTGAGGCCAATTGAAGTTCTTGATTGTAGTGAAATTAGGCTAAAACATTCAGCTGTAGAACAACCAAAATTGGAGTTCAAGCCACTCCCATCACATCTCAAATATGCCTTCCTAGGAGATAATAATACTTTGCCCGTAGTGATTTCAGCTACATTGGAACCATGGTAAGAAGGGAAGCTTATTATAGTGCTAAAAATGTATCAAGGAGCAATTGTGTAGACTATTACTGACATTAAGGGAATTAGCCCATCAATCAGCATGTAAAAGATTCTTTTAGAAGATGATGCAATTCCAGTACGAGATAGGCAATGTCGATTCAATTCGGCAATGATGGATGTGGTCAAAAAGGAGGTGATCAAACTTTTGAACTTTAGGGATGATTTATGTTATATCTGATAGTGAATGTTTAAGTCTAGTCCAATGTGTGCCAAAGAATAGTGGGGTGATAGTGGTAAAGACTGATAATGATGAGTTATTAGCAACTCGTATCATTAATACATGGCGAGTTTGTATGGATTATCGCAAGCTCAACAAGGCAACCAGCGAAGATCATTTTCCTCTACCATTCCTTGATCAAGTGTTGGACAGAATCGCTGGTTATCTATTTTATTGCTTCTTGGATGATCAAGTCTTGGATCACTATTGAACCAAATGATCAGGACAAAACAACATTCACTTGCCCATTTGGTACTTTTGCATTTAAGAGAATGCCTTTTGGGTTATGCAATGCACCCGCAACATTTCAAAGGTGTATGATGGCGGCCATCTTTCATGATATGGTGGAAGACATTATTGAGGTATTTATGGATAATTTCTCAGTTTTTTGTCATTCTTTTGATCGATGCTTGGATAATCTGGCTAAGGTGCTTAAAAGATGAGTAGAAAAAAATTTGGTTTTGAATTAGGAGAAATGCTAATTTATGGTGAAAGAAGGAATTGTCATACGCCACAAGATCTCAGCTAAAGGCATGGAAGTTGATAAAGCAAAAATTGAATCTCATTGCAAAGCTACTATATCCAATAAATGTAAAGGGAGTTAGATGTTTTTTTGGCCATGCAGGGTTCTACTGGAGATTCATTCGGGATTTCTCTAAAATCACCAAACTTTTATGCCATCTTTTAGAGAAGGATGCGGTATTTAACTTTGATGATAACTGTAAGGCAGCTTCTGATTTTCTGAAGGGCCAACTTGTAGCAGCTCCGATGGTTCAACCTCCAAATTGGGAAGCCCTCTTCGAGGTTATGTGCTATGCAAGTGATTTTGTTGTGGGGGCAGTTCTTGGTTAGTCGACAGACAGAATTTTTCACACTATTCATTATGACATCCGTTTACTTGATCCAGCTCAGTGTAATTATACTATAACAAAAAATGAGATATTAGTAGTTGTTTTTGCAGTGGACAGATTCTGTTCTTATTTATTGGGAGCTAAAGTGATTATTTACACAAATCATGCAGCAATCCGTTACTTAATTTCCAAGAAGGATGCAAAACCGCAGTTTATTCGATGGGTTCTACTTCTTCAAGAATTCGACTTGGAAATCCGTGATAAGAAGGGAGTAGAAAATCATGTTACCGACCACCTTTCTCATTTGGAAAAGCTTGAGCATTTGGACGAGGTTATTAATATTCAAATTTTGGAAATCTTCCTGGATGAGCAATTGTTTCAAGTGGAAGAAGCGAAAAAAGCTCCATGGCACGCCGACATTGTAAATTATGTGGTTTCACAACAAGTTCCGCCCAATTTATCTGTCCAACAACGGAAAAGACTCATACATGATGCAATCTACTACTATTGGGATGAGCCTTATCTTTTCAAGGTATGTAGTGACCAAGCTATTAGAAGATGTGTTCCTGAGGAATATCAAAAATACATTCTTTAGTAATGCCATGAATCTGATTATGGATGACATTTTGGGGGGGGCATAGGACAGCTTAAAAGATGTTGCAGCTTACTGATAAGTCGGTCTTGTACCGACTTAAATGCTCTGATTTCTTAGTCTTTTGCCTGGAATAGCTTGTGAATCTATGACTTGATTATGTTACTTATGTGCTAAATTGATTACAATTGCGTGTTGATGAGATTGGCTTGATTGTTGAATTTAGTGGTAAAGTGTTGCATTTGTATACAAGAGGCATGACACACACTCAGCCATTACTGCACTCAAGTCACAACTCTCTCAAGTCACAAATCACTATTCACAAGTCACATAAGAAAATCCCAGCACACAACTCACACTCACATGGTCTCCTTCACTTCACAAGTCCACACACTCACACACCACGCACACGCATTACACGGTGCGGCCGCACCACACACGCACACACACGGTGCGGGCACACCATGCGCCCGCACCACACATGCACATTTTATCATTTGTTCCTTTCATGCATTTTCATGTTTTTGGATTTTCATACATTCTTTGCTCACTTAACCATTTGCACACTTGCACATACACTACTCCCTCAACCTTTGCATATGGCACACATAAACTTAAGCTCACACAAGCAAAGCATATGACATGTATTTCTTATGGGCTTTAACTGTTTGATTAAATGCTTTGAATATTCTTAACTATTAAGAATTGACTTTAACACGTGTCCTCACTTCAGCTCTATCTCATGTTTGTAGACACGTGCCAGTGTTTCTGCAAGAGAATGAAATTTCCAGGAATCTTACGGGACAAAACATCAAGGGAAGACTATAAAAGGGAGGAAAAGCCGCTGAAGCAGAGAGGCTGGATTTTTGGGGAAGAAATCAATTCTCTGAGAGAAAATCTGAGAGGAAATCTGAGAGTTCTAGAGCATAATTTCTATTCTGTAATCATGGGATATCAGCCGATCAATATGATCGGCTCAGTTCTTAGTGTTGCTTTGAGGGGTCAATTGTATGGATTTGATCTTGTTTGAGACATTTGTTTAGATATCTATCTGAAAAACTATTTCATGTTCATAATTCTGAACTTGTTATGTTTGATGATTTGCACTCTAGATTAACTTCACATTTAGGTCTGCGGTACCCACTGAGGTCGATGTGAATAGTCCAATGGCAATCAATCATGACATGAGTTGATTGTGAACATGCATATCTGAATCTTAGGTCTTGTGAGACTTTGCGATCTTGACTGTCCGGTACCCACTGAAAGTTGATATCAATCCTTCGCGTAGGTCTAAGAGAGTTCTTGTAGTGTGAGTCGAAGTTGTGAACTGGTTAGCTGCCCTACCAAAGGAGATAATCAGGAATCGAATTAGATTTGTGTTAGGAGAACTTGGGATCTGGGAGAGTCTGACTCGTGCCAAGGACTTGCCCTACCAAGGGAAGTTCAGGGAGAATTTGGAACGTGGATTGTGAGAACTACCAAGTTGATCAACCTTAGTTCACTAGCATTATAATCCCTTCATATATGTCCACACAAGTCCGTCCGGGATAACAAGAGAAAGATCCATACATATTGTTTACCCTTGAAGCAACACATTCATCTCTATTGATTTTTCCTGATTCCATTCTCGTTTGCATACCTTGATTGTGTTAATGCATCATTTCACATTCTATCATTATAGCAACGATTGTCGTAGTCCTCCCCCTGTGGATATGAATCCCTTACCACTACTGCATTAATTTAGTGTTTTGGGTAACATTGCAGGGTCACGACACCTCCTGTCAATTTTTGGCGCCGTTGCCGGGGAGAGGCACAGCTTTGAGAGTTGTTTGTGATAGTTTTACTTTGTTGTTACTTTACGAATTCTTATTTGAAATTGTTGATTTGTTGTTTTGTTGAACTCTTAATTCATTACTTGTCTCTGTTGATTCTGTTCTACTGATATTTTGTTCTAGTACTGTTTTTTTTTCTTGTGAGAGAACACAGTTTATGCTACCTAGAGCAAGGATACGGGGGGAAGCTCCGGAATTTGCTCTTGACTTAGAATTGCAGAGAACTTTAAGACAGAGGAGAAGGGTTATTGAAATGGCTGAACAGAATTTGGAGAGACCTCAGCCCCAATCACCTCGGTTTGGGGACCATTTTGCGGTCAACTTTGAGAGGAGAAACAATCACCAGGGAATTGATGTCGAAAGTTATCAAATCCCGACACAAATTGTGTCCATGATCACCCAAGGGCAGATCTTTCAGGGCTTGAGCAACGAGGACCCTAACGAGCATTTGGACTAGTTTTTGGGACTTTGTAACACTTTCAAGCTGCAAAGAGTGACTCCGGATGATGTGAGAAGGGTATTATTCCCACTGTCCTTGAAAGGGAAGGCCAAGCATTGGTTTAACTCAATCGGGGGCCCAGCTATATCTACATTTGAGGAACTTGAGAGGAAGTTTATAGCTAAGTATTTTCCTCCCGCAAAATTGGAGCGAATGAGGTTGGAGATCCGTAACTTTCAGCAGCAGGATGGTGATAAGTCGGTATTGTACCGACTTATTTGCTCTGTTTTGTTAATCTCTTGCCTGGAATAACTTGTGAATCGATGATTGATTTCGTGACTTGTGTGTTATATTGATTAAAATTGATTGTTATGGAGATTGACTTGAGTGCTGCGAATTAAGTTACAAAGTGCAGCACTTATTCACTCAAGTCACAATTCAATCCTCACGAAAGTCACGAGTTATGAAAGTCACGCACACAAGTCACAGTCACATGACCTCACAACTCTTGCACCTCACAAACTCTCATCACACACCTCACAAACACACACTAACACACCACACTTGCACACACCCACTTTACACGGTGCGGCCGCATCACACACACAACACGGTGCGGCCGCACCATGCGGCCGCACCACACACCCAATTACACGGTGCGGCCGCACCATGAACTCACACACACGGCGGCCGCACCATGCGGCCGCCACACACACTTGCACACTTTCTTGTTATCATTTTTATACATTTTCATTCATTAACGTTTTGTATAGTTCTTCTCATTTCTCACTTGCACAAACACCACTCACGTAATCTTGTTCCCACAGCAGCATTAAGCATACACAAATTAAGCTCACTAGCAAAAGCATTTAACACGTCCTAGTCACGTGCTCTAAGTGTTTGATGAAACGTAATGAATTTCCTTACTTGTTAAGTCTTTCATTAAACACGTGTCTTCACTTTTTCTTTGATTTACATTTGTAGATACACGTGGCAAAATCTCCGCAAACAAAGGATGGTTCCTGGAAACTTGCGCGGTGAAACAAATTTATAAAAGGAGCTGGAGACAAGGAGAAAGGGAGCTTTTTGGAGGTGAACGAGAGAGTGGAATCAGGAAGAGAAATCAATTCACTGAGAGGAATTCTGAGAGTCCTAGGGCATAATTTCTATTCTGTAATTATGGGATATCAGTCGATCAATATGATCGGATAAGTTCTTAGTGTTGCTTTGAGGGTCAATTGTATGGATTCAATCTTGCTTGAGACATTTGTTGAGAATTTATCTTTTGAGTGTGTATTTCATGTTTACATTTCTGCATTAGTTGTGTTTGATAATTTGCAATCTAGATTAACTTCACATTTAGGTCTGCGGTACCCACTGAGGTCGGTGTGAATATTCCATTGGCAATCAACCATGACATAATCTGATTGTAAACATGCATATGTGAGTTCTTAGGTCCTGTGAGATGTTGCGATTTTGATTGTGCGGTACCCACTGACAGTCAATGTCAATATTTATCGAAGGTCTAAGATTGTTCTTGTCTTAGAATAGGGATCTGGGAGAGCCTGACTCGTGCCCAGAGCTTGCCCTACCAAGGGAAGTTCGGGGAGTATTGTGAGTCTGGGTTGTGAGAACTACCAAGTTGATCAATCCCAGTTCACTAGCAGTGTAAAGTCCCGTCACATATGTCTACACGAGTCGGTCAGTGACAGCAAGAGAAAGGTCCATACACATTATCCCCCTTAAGGCAACACATTCCTCTCTATTGATTTTCCCGTATCTCATTCCCTGCGCTTACTTGTACTGTTTTATCACTTTTATATTCTATCACTACAATAGTTCTTGACAAACATCCTCTCGATGTTGGATACGATCCCACTTGCCGCTACTACATTAGTTTGGTAAATTTGGGTTAAGTTGGAGAGCCGCGACAGCTCGTAACCAATTTTTGGCGCCGCTGCCGGGGAGAGGCATAGCGTTGAGAGTTGTTTGTGATAGTTTTACTTTGTTGTTACTTTACGAATTCTTATTTGTAACTGTTTGATGTTTGATTTGTTGAAATCTTAATCCATTACTTTCTCTGTTGATTTTGTTCTAGTACTGTTTATTTTCTTGTGAGAATCCACAGTTTATGCTTCGTAGAGCACCTACGAGGGGAAACTCCAGAATTTGCTCTTGACTTAGAATTGCAAAGGACTTTAAGGCAGAGGAGAAGGGCTATTGAAATGGCGGAACAGAATGAGGAGAGGCCTCAGCCCCAACTACCAAGGTTTGGGGACCACTTCGCGGTAAATTTTGAGAGGAGAAACACTCACCAGGGGATTGACGTTGAAAGTTATCAAATCCCACCACAAATTGTGTCCATGATCACCCAAGGGCAGATCTTTCAAGGGTTAAGCAACGAGGACCCCACAGAGCATCTCAACTGGTTTCTAGGGCTATGCAACACATTCAAGCTGCAGAGACTGACTCCGGATGATGTGAGAAGATTGCTATTCCCACTGTCCTTGAAAAGGAAGGCTAAGCATTGGTTTAACTCAATTTGAGGTCCAGCTATATCTACATTTGAGGAACTTGAGCGGAAGTTTTTAGCTAAGTATTTTCCTCCAGCCAAGTTGGAGCGAATGAGGTTGGAAATCTGAAACTTTCAGCAGCAAGATGGTGGGACCTTCAAGGAAGCCTGGGATCGATTCAACGACTTGCTCCGCCATTGCCCAAATAATGACCTTGGGGAGGTCAGGGAGCTCAACACATTCTTCAAAGGTCTATCACCTGAATCCTCACTGATGGTCAAGGCCAGCGCAAAGGGGGCCTTGAAGGATAAAAGTATCCATGAGGTCAGGGAACTCTTTGATTCGATATCAAGCGACGAATACCTATTTCAAGAAACTAGGAAGATGCCTGTGCGGAAGCAGCGAGTAGTGTTAGAGCTGGATGAGGAGACATCATTGGAAGCAAAAGTTGAGGCCCTCACAAGACAAATTCAGAACCTAAAGGCTGCCAAGGTGGTTCCCGTGTTGATATGTGGGTTGTGTAAGAGAGAGTACCACACGGATGAGTGCGAGCTCACGTAGGAGTCAGTGCAATATGTAACCAACTACAACAACCGCCAACAATATCGAAATCAGTCAGGCCAAGGCAATTGGGGACAGAGTAATCAGGGAAATCAGCAAAGGCAATACTACCAGAGTGGGGAGTCAAGCAACCGGGAACAGAAAAGGTCAACCGATGACTTGCTCCATGAATTCTAGGAAGAATGGACATGTTTGAGAAAAGGACCTCTACACTGGAAACTCAAGCGAAAAACGTGGAGGCCTCTATCAAAAACATGGAGATTCAGATAGGACAGTTGGCTAAAGTAAACCATCAAAGACCTCAAGGTGCCCTCCCGAGTGATACAGAACAGAACCCAAAAGGAAAAGGGCCAGAGGTCTGCAATGCTATCACGTTTAGATGTGGAAAAGAGCTTGGTGGTACAAAGAGGAAAGAAGAAGAGGATGTCTCAGTGGAGGAGGTCAATGAGGAAAGCATTTTGGTGGGAGATGAAGCCCAGGAAAAGTACGGTGTGAAGGCTCAGGAAAGTAAAAGGAAAAAGGGAGCTCCAAGCCCATGTGATGACTCTCCATATGCACCACCCCCTCCATTTCCCCAAAGACTTCAACCTCCACCTAAGAAGGGGGTCCAATTCACAAGGTTCCTAGATATGGTGAAGAATGTAAACGTCAATGTCCCTCTGTTGGATTTGGTTACAGCGGTACCGAGATATGCAAAATTTTTAAAAGACTTGATTGCCAACAAAGAACAGATCCTACAATGTGAAGTGTCAATTCAGCTCACCAAGGAAAGCCAAGCATGGATCAACAATGAACTGCCTCCCAAGCTCAAGGATCCTGGTAGCTGTACCGTGCCATGCTCAATCGGTGGAAGATTCTTTAGCAAAGCCTTATGTGATCTTGGGACTGGAATCAACCTTATGCCCTTATCCATTGCCGAGAGTATAGGATTGGGAAAGTGAATTAAGCCCGTGGCAGTGATGCTTCAGTTAGCAGATAAATCATTGGTTCAGCCCACGGCGATGGTAGAAGATGTCCTAGTGTCTGTGGATAAATTTGTATTTCTAGTAGACTTCATAGTGTTAGACATGGAGGAGGACCCCGATGTCCCACTCATCTTTGGAAGGCCATTCTTAGCTACAGGAGATGCTCTCATTGGTGTCAAGGGAAAGACCATAATATTCAGAGTCAATGGTGAGGAGGTCGTATTTAATGTGGACTACGCCATGAAACACCCTCACTCCATAGAACAGTGTTGTCTGGCAAGCTTGGTGGAAAGTAGTCTCCAACCTTTGAGCTTTGAACACAAACGTAAATCATCTTCTCTTGATTTATATGATTCTTTTGATGATGGCATGTGTGATGATTTTGAGACTGTGTTAAATGTTGAGGAAACTGATACACTGCGTGAATTGAGCTTCTGTGATGAAAAATTTGAAATTGATTCATCTGTGAAAGAAAGGGATGTTACATGTGAAAGTGATGAAAATTGTGAAAATAATGAGGAATTGAGGAAAATGGAAATTATGCATGAAAGTCGTGAAGTGTATGATCACAATGCAAAAATGACGTTGGAAATGAAAATTGAAAAGGATGATGAAAAATTTGTGTGTGGTGAAAATCTGACAAATGTTGTTGTTGATACTGTTGACACTAACAATACTGTGGAGGTTGCGCCCACTGAGGTGAGGCTCGATAAGGTCACTGACAGGGAAAATACGTTGAAGCCTCCAGACGAAAAGCGAACCAAGAAAAAGCAGCTTCCACTGCTTAAATATCTCACACGTATGGTTTGGCGAAAAAAGAAGACCTCAGAAGACCCACCACCCAAAAAGGTGGGAGCCAAGGGCTCGAATGCTAAGAAAAAAAAGGGGGCATGAAGCGAAAGTCACGAAATCATTTTGGAAAGACACTGGACACACCCAGTACCTCGACCTTCCACTATTTGGATAGCAATACTGCTGTGTCTGGCTGAGGACAATAAACCAAGTGCTGTGTTGGGAGGCAACCCGACCATTTAGTTTTTAATTTATGTCTGTCTCTTTCAATAAAAAGATTGAACCCCAATGGAACACCCTGAGTCTAAAGCCCACCGTGTGTGCTTGTCTGCAGAACTTACGAGGAAACGAGGTCATCATGTGGCTGGTGTTGTGTATCCGGAGATCACGTGATTTAACAGGTAAAAGTGTTGTGATAATATACTCCGCACTGACAAAAGGTGGGAATAAAATCTCAAACGTGATACCAGGTACAATTTGGAAAATGCTCGATTTTTCTACACCTCAAATCTGTAAGTTGAAGTAACTTTGGGTCCTATCCCAATTCAAGAATGTATGCACTGACCAAATTCAATGAGAGTTGCAGGGACGAATCAAATCAACATTGGAATGACTGTCAATTCGTGTGGAAGGCATTAACCGAAGTGTGCATTGAAAAATAACGAAGGATGATAACAATTCATTGGAAAGCTTGTGAAATGACCAATCACTGCAACATGACAGATTGGATAAGTTTTTTTGGTTGCATGGCATTTGTCTTCTAGTCTGAATATAACCGATTCATGTGTGAAATATCTTTACAAAAACTCATGAAGCATACGTACATGCATGTCATGTTGGGTAGACACAAGGCATGATGATAACTTGTGATAATGTGGGGCCATTGATTTGTGTGATGTTGGAAGTGTGCAAACGGCCGAATAGTGCCAGGAAAGTGCTAATTAGATTTAACACATTTGATTCTCGTGCATTTCATCATTGTGTTTTGTCTTATACCTATTCACATGCTTTTATCATTCACCTACATGCATGACCGAATTGTACTCAATGTTCCTCCAAAAATACCATGAACATGCATGAGATAATTACCAATTGCACTGTGGAGAGCCTTGACCGAAATTGTGGAGTAAATCATCCAAATGTGACAAGCATGGGTGAAATCACCTCCTGTGATAATGTGGGACCCAAGACTTTGTTTGGTTGCTATCATTTGTTCAAAATGGCCGATTGTGTGCAAAAAGATAGACTAGACTACACATTGAAGTAAAAGCATCCATTTTGTCATTTAGCATTTTGTCTTTAAGTACATTTCACATGGGCTTTGTTTTCTAGCTTGGGATAACCGCACCAAGCATATGATTTCTTTTTCTTTTTCTATAAATACCATGAATCATGCAGTCCATTCATCACTCAATTTGCATACATCCAGTATAGAGTTCGGCCAAGTTGGAATGCAAACTCGAGAATTGGAATAACTGCGCAACCTTTTATTCTTTGCTTTGTATTTTGCAGTGTCGATTCTTCCTACCAAGTAAGCTTCCCTCACCTCCATGCTTATGGTTTAATTTGTCAATAAGTTTTGACTCCCTATGGATATATATTTTGATAGCATACTGGAACGTGTGACTTGGTTGCTAGGCTTAATGCCTTTGCTTTGATAAGTGACATGCATGATGTATGTGAGTTCCCATTTTCTTGATGCTTTCATGATAGGTTTGTACTCAGTGGGTAATACAAAATGAATTTTAATCATATCTGTGAATATCGATTTTAGGCATATTGGTGATGATTTGATTTGGAATATTTGATTAAGCCGAAATGCATGTGGAATTTTCATGAGCAAAACGTGTGCTTGGCGAAATCTATGCGTTGCTTTGTGAGCATGATGTATTAGTCCCAACTCAATGCATAATCTATGTGCTGAACCTTGTTATTGTGCAATGCTTAATGCAAACATTTCATGAACATGTACAAGAGTGCATTGTTGACCTTACACTGGGTTTTGGATGATAAACTTATATGGTACGCAACTCATGCAATGCTGTAATTGTCAGACACCATGGCACCAAAGAAATCTGCTCAGACTCTTGCTACCACCTCAAAAGGCCAAGCTGCAAGAGGAAAAGCCAAGATCCTAGTGGCTGAGACCTCCTCAGACGAATATGAGTCAGACGAGGAGTATGTTCCGGAGAATTACGAGGGTGATGAAATACAAGAAGCCAGAAATAAAAAGAGAAAAATTCCACAACCCGTTGTCCTCCAACGGTTCGTGAATGCTGACGCCCAAGTCAAATTCTGCGAATTCGCCGTCAGGCCCATTCACCTCGAAAGATCATTTAACATCACCGAAAAGCCATATGTCGACATCACCAAATTCTATAAGTGGCAGTCATTAACAGTGGCACCAGAGCTGTGTAACGTGGCAATCGCGAAGGAATTTTATTCAAATGCAGCGGGGGCAGACGCCAACGAAGTGAGCTCCAAAGGTGTATTTGTGAGAGGAAAATATCTCAACATCACCAGCGAATCAGTAAACAAGAACTATGGCCTCAAGGACTACACTAGGGATGAGCTTACCGACATAACTGAGGGCGGTAATCCAAACACAATTCTTCGAGCACTGAGTCTTCCGGGGGAAGAATGGGTGCGGAACCAGGTCGATGAACCCAAAATATGTTCAATTCAAAGATCTGACGGCGGAAGCCAAAACATGGCTCTTATTTGTGAATTCTCGTATCATGCCCACAACGCACACCACAAGGATTTCGAATGACAGGCTATTCTTAATATATGCCATCAGGAATCGGCTCACCATCGACGTGGGGAAGTTCATAGTCACATACATAAATCACGCCATAGACGAGCACAGTCAAGCCATGTACTTCCCACATTTCCTCTTTGAGCAAGCCGTGAAGCACGGGGTAAAAGTGTCTGGAGGGGAAGAGTGTCAAAGGCCAATAGCCCCAGTTAAGGATGGCCAACTTAAGCATTATCAGAGTACAGAGAAGACAGACAGAAAACGACAAGAGGAAGAGGTAAGGAAAACAGCACGGGCAGTGACAGAACAACAGACAATGGATGACATTGATGAGGAACAGGACCCAAACGAGCAGAACCGACCCATCCTGAACCAGCAACCTCCTCAGAGTCTTAACAACTTCCACAACATGCAGCACGCACTGGAGGGATTGCAAACATCATTTCAAACCCAACATCAATCCCTCATGCACCACATTGACGAAATGGAAGAAAAATTGACGAGGTTGGCAAATTGTTTGGGAATTCTAGGGTCAAGACTGGACTCGATGGTGAAGACACAGACAACTCAGTGGACAGCAATAGACAACAAGATTACCCAGTGTCAAACGGAAGTCCACAACCGTAACCTAATGATGGTATACCACCATCAATCCCGGGGGTCCAACTCTCATTTCCTTCCACTGGAAGAGATGGATAACCAAGCCCGAATGATTGTGGACACATCCAGCACCAGAGTGATCATGCAGCAAGGGATGAGTACAAATGCTGGAGCCAGTAATGCGTAACCTACTTTCCCGTGGTTCTTCTCTCTTTACCAACCAAAATCAGTCGCCAGGCACTGAAACTCGGTAGTGTCCTTCCTTTCTCACAATGGGGACCATTGTTGATTTCATGTGTGGGGGGGAGACATGTATATGTTGGTGGATATTGGTTGTTGACCTTTGCTTTATGCTTGTGTCTGTGAGGCTTAGTGCCTTTGCTTTGAAATTTCATTTATGTGTGTTATATGTTGCGGGGACAGGAGGTGGTGTTTATTATATTAGTAGCTTTTTTGGTGGTGTGTTCTTGTTTTCTATGTGATTGTTGTGTGGAGGGATGAAACAAGTCAGTGAGTAGCACTGACCTTGTAAGTGTGCTTTAAATTTTCATGCTGCGATAAATGTGTATTGTTTGTTGTTGTGTTGTGAAATGTTCCATGGCTTACTCCAATCAGCACACCCGCACATCCATAATGTATTCAAGCACTCCAAACCTCATCATCAAGTCCATAAACTCTACCTTTGTGATGTATGCAAAATTTTTTGTGAAGTTTTACAGTATATATTTGATGCATACAAATTGCTGTGCAAAGTGCGATGTTAAAGTAAGATAGAAACGCCAGCACCAATGTTGACGCAGGAGAGAGCTTGTGATTCTTCAATTGTATGTGCTTTCTACTCGTAAACACTTATTCTTGCATTGTGAATATATAATCTATTGAAGACACACATGAACACAAAGTTGTGCGAAATTATGCAAATAAAGGGAAAAAAGAGCCACAAAACCCTGGCATCAATAATATGCACCAATGTGCATTGAATAAGGGGGAAACCCCAGGGGAAGAAAAACCCCAGTAAGCTTAGCATAGCTCTTATCTTTTAAGGTTTAAAGTGTTCGTGTGTGTGGACAACAGATTTTAGTGCAAGAATTATTGTTAAGTGTCTACTTGAGTACTTTGCATAGACAATGTGAGGGATCACGAGAAACTCTCAGCACACACCCCACGCTGACGATTTGGTCTTTATTCATTTCACCTTACCCGACAATTTGTGTAAGTTGGATGAACTGTAAACTCACTGCTCATAACTTTCTTGTTGCATGCAAAAATCTTGGAAATGGACTGTGGATGAGTTTGTGAGTGTTTGAATGTGGAATGGACAAGAGCATCTCTACTTCTTACTTTGCTCGGGACTAGCAAAGATTCAAGTGTGGGGGGATGATATGTCGGTATTGTGCCGACTTATTTGCTCTGTTTTGTTAATCTCTTGCCTGGAATAACTTGTGAATCGATGCTTGATTTCGTGACTTGTGTGTTATATTGATTAAAATTGATTGTTATGGAGATTGACTTGAGTGCTGCGAATTTAGTTACAAAGTGCTGCACTTATTCACTCAAGTCACAATTCAATCCTCACGAAAGTCACGAGTCATGAAAGTCACGCACACAAGTCACACTCACATGACCTCACAACTCTTGCACCTCACAAACTCTCAACACACACCTCACAAACACACACTAACACACCACACTTGCACACACCCACTTTACAAGGTGCGGCCGCACCTCACACACACAACACGGTGCGGCCGCACCACATACCCAATTACACGGTGCGGCCGCACGGTGCGGCCGCACGGTGCGGCCGCACTATGCACTCACACACACGGCGGCCGCACCATGCGGCCGCCACACACACTTGCACACTTTCTTGTTTTCATTTTTATACATTTTCATTCATTCACGTTTTGTATAGTTCTTCTCATTTCTCACTTGCACACTTGCACAAACACCACTCACGCAATCTTGTTCCCACAGCAGCATTCAGCATACACATATTAAGCTCACAAGCAAAAGCATTTAACACGTCCTTTCATTAAACACGTGTCTTCATTTCTGCTTTGATTTACAATTGTAGATACACGAGGCAAAATCTCTACAAACAAAGGAAGGTTCCTGGAAACTTGCGCGGTGAAGTAAATCTATAAAAGGAGTTGGAGACAAGGAGAAATGGAGCTTTTTGGAGGGGAACGAGAGAGCGGAATCGGGAAGAGAAATCAATTCACTGAGAGGAATTCTGAGAGTCCTAGGGCATAATTTATATTCTGTAATTATGGGATATCAGCCGATCAATATGATCGGCTAAGTTCTTAGTGTTGCTTTGAGGGGTCAATTGTATGGATTCAATCTTGCTTGAGACATTTGTTAAGAATTTATCTTTTGAGTGTGTATTTCATGTTTACATTTCTGCATTAGTTGTGTTTGATGATTTGCAATCTAGATTAACTTCACATTTAGGTCTGCGGTACATAGTGAGGTCGGTGTGAATATTCCATTGGCAATCAACCATGACATAATCTAATTGTAAACATGCATATGTGAGTTCTTAGGTCCTGTGAGACGTTGCGATTTTGATTGTGCGGTACCCACTGACAGTCAATGTCAATATTTAGCGAAGGTATAAGATTGTTCTTGTCTTAGAATAGGGATCTGGGAGCCTGACTCGTGCCCAGAGCTTGCCCTACCAAGGGAAGTTCGGGGAGTATTGTGAGTCTGGGTTGTGAGAACTACCATGTTGATCAATCCCAGTTCACTAGCAGTGTAAAGTCCCGTCACATATGTCTACACGAGTCCGTCAGTGATAGCAAGAGAAAGGTCCATACACATTATCCCCCTTAAGGCAACACATTCCTCTATATTGATTTTCCCGTATCTCATTCCCTGCGCTTACTTGTACTGTTTTATCACTTTTATATTCTATCACTGCAATAGTTCTTGACAAACATCCTCTCCCTATTGTATATGATCCCACTTGCCGCTACTACATTAGTTTGGTAAATTTGGGTTAAATTAGAGAGCCGCGACAGCTCGTAACCAGATGGCGAAAGCTTCAAGGAAGCCTGGGATCGATTCAACGACTTGCTCTGCCATTGCCCGAACAATGACCTCGGGGAGGTCAGGGAGCTTAACAGATTCTTTAAGGGTCTATTACCGGAGTCCTCGCTGATGGTAAAGGCAAGCGCCAATGGAGCTTTAAAAGACAAGAGCGTGCCCGAAGTGAGGGAACTCTTTGACTCGATTGCAGACGACGAATACCTGTTTCCAGAAACTAGAAAGATGCCTGCGCGTAAGCAACGGGGAGTGCTAGAGCTGGATGAGGAGACGTCCTTGGAGGCAAAAATTGAGGCCCTCACACGACAAATTCAGAACCTAAAGACTGTGCGGGCTGTGTAAGGGAGAGCACCGCACGGACGAGTGCGAGCTCACACAAGAATTAGTCCAGTATGTCGCAAATTACAACAAACGCCAATAATATGGAGGCTATCGAAATCAGTCAGGCAAAGGCAACTGGGGACAAAATAATCAGGAAAATCAGCAAAGGCAGTACTACCAGAGTGGGAAGTCAAGCAACCGGGAACAGAGAAACTCAACCGACGATTTGCTCCATGAAATTTTGCGAAAAATGGATATGTATGAGAAGAGGACCTCCACACTGGAACTAAAGTGAAAAACGTGGAGGCCTCTATTAAGAACATTGATATGCAGATGGGACAGTTGGCTAAGGCAAGCCACCAAAGACCTCAAGGCACCATTCCAAGTGATACAGAACCGAACCCAAAAGGAAAAGGACCAGAGGTCTGCAATGCCATCACACTGAGGTGCGGTAAAGAAATCAGTGGGAACACGAAGAAAGAGGAGAAGAATAATCCTGAGGAAGAAGTCATGGAAGAAACCATAGTCGTAGAGGAGGAGCTACATGAAGAGGATAAAGAAGAGAGAGTGAAGGCACGTGAGCCTAAGAAGAAAAGGGGACCTCCGAGCCCCTATAACTATCCAAAGTATGCACCACTCCCTCCTTTCCCTCAGCGAGTTCCACCTCCAACCATGAAAGGAGCTCAATTCTCAAGATTTTTGGACATGGTGAAGAATGTGAATGTGAATGTGCCATTAACAGATTTGCTCGCATCAGTGCCGCGGTACGCTAAATTTCTGAAAGACCTGATCGCAAACAAGGAACAAATTTTGCGCTGTGAAGTGCCGATTCCACTCACGAAGGAAAGCCAAGCTTGGATTAACAATGAACTCCCTCCAAAGCTCAAAGACCCTGGGAGTTGTACAGTGTCGTGCACTATTGGAGGAAAATTTTTCCACAGGGCATTGTGTGACCTTGGAGCAGGGATAAACCTCATGCTATTATCCATCGCTGAGATCATAGGGTTAGAAGAGAAGATTAAACCCGTGGCTGTTCTTCTACAGTTGGAAGACAGATCTCTTGTACAACCTACTAGAATGGTGGAAGACGTCTTGGTATCAGTGGATAAATTTGTGCTCCCGGTGGATTTCATAGTGTTAGATATGGAGGAAGATCCGGAAGTCCCACTCATCTTTGGGAGACCCTTCCTAGCTACGGGGGATGCTCTCATAGGAGTAAAGGGGAAGACCATCACATTCAGGGTCAATGGTGAGGAAGTGGTATTCAATGTAAACTATGCCATGAAACATCCTCAATCCATAGAACAGTGCTGTATTGCAACCCTGGTACGCAATGACCTCAAACCCTCTGGACTTGAACAACACGGTAAGTTTCCTCCTACGCCAGACGAATCCAGTGATGATGATGATTTGCATGAAAATTGTGAAAATACATTAATTAATGAGGAAAACGACATAGTGCATAAAATGTCAACATATGCTGAGCAAATCATTGTTGATTTTGAGTTAAATAAAAGTCATGATACTGATGTGAAAGTGATTGAAATGAACGATTTTGAAAGTGAGGAAATGAATGAGTATAATGCTAAATTGAAGTTGAAAAATGAAACTGACACAAATTGTGAGAGTGTCAATGTGTGTGAAAAGTTTTTAGATGATCTTGTTGATACTGACAATAAAGTGAAAGCTGTGCCCACCGAGGTGAAGCCGAGAAACGTGGATGGCAGGGACAAGAGTTCATTGCAATCAGATAAGGAGTCAACTAAGCGGAAGCATCGACTTTCCTTCAACTATCTAAATCGCATGGTTTGGAGAGAGAAGAAGAAATCCCATCCACCAAGCAGAAATATGGAGGCCGGGACTTTGGGTGTGTCTCACAAAGTCAAAGAACACACATGGAAAATTTCAAAATCAGCCTGGAAAAACGGAGGACATAATCAGTACCTTGACTGCCCACCACCTTGACAGCAACTCTTTGTGTCTGGCTGAGGAAAATAAACCAAGCGCTGTGTTGGGAGGCAACCCGACCATTTAGTTTCTAATTTCTATCTGTCTTTTTCAATTATAATTGACCCTCAATAAAACACCTGAATCTAAGCCCATTATACGTGCATGTTTGCAGAGGCCACTAGAAGCTGGATCAACACGGAATACACCTGAGAAAGTGTAGCCGCACCTAAGCGACTGGGATCTGTATGCCCAAATGTCACTTGACTTAACAGGTAACAGCGTTGAGAATATTCTCTGCACTGACAAAGAGGTGAGAATAAAATCTCAAACTTGACACGGTACGCTAACAGGAATATTTGAGCCATTTGAACTGCTGAAAGCTATGATTTATACTGTGCTTAGTCCACACCAGGTTATCTGACTGATCTCACTGAGCTTTGCAGGGACGAATCAACTCGGCATTGGGAAGACTGGCAACTTGTGTGTGACACGCATAAGAGTGAAAATGTCATCTTCACTTGTATCTTAAGAGCTTTAATCACAATGGTGCATGGAAAAATGGCAATGAATGAAATTATTATGACAAATTTTCAAAGGGGCCAAACGCATGGCATAGAGGCGGTCCCACGTATTTTTGTTTAATTGTGCCACTTGAGTGAAAAGCTTGTGAAGTGCAGAGAAATGCATGCAATTTGTTATAGCCGATTGTCTCCTAGTGAAATCACGTGGCATTTGATTAGACTTGACAATTGTTTTGGTTCCATGCAATTTGTTTCCTAGCCAATTGTCTTCTAGTGAAATCACATGGCATTTGTATTCTAGCTTGTTGATTATAGCCGATTCATAAACAAAATTTCTCTATAAAAACCCATGAAGCACACATCATAAAATCATCACTTCTTGCGTGCATTGAGAAGTTCGACCAAAGAAAGAAAAACACAGAAGCATAATCAATTTCCTTGCATTGGAATGGCCCGAAGTCTCTTCATAATTTACGTTTTTGCTAATATCCAACAAGGTATGTCCATGCTTGATTTTTGGAATTTGCTTAAAATGATTAAGGTGAGGAGATCAAGGCTTGGCCGAAATGAGAGTGCTTTCATGTTTTATTGTTTTGATAAAATGTGGTGATCCTGCTTTGATGCACAAATTAGATGGTAGGATTGATCATTGTGCAATGCTCAATGCCAGTAGTCCATGGACATGTACTAGGGTGTGTTGTTAATCTCTTACTAATTCTTGGATGATGCACTTAAATGGTACACAACTCACGCAATGTTTAAATTCTCAGGTACCATGGCACCCAAGAAGTCCTCGCAAACTCCTGCATCCACTTCCAAAGGTCAAGCGTCAAGAGGAAAGGCCAAGATTATTGATGAAGCCTCGTCAGACGAATATGAGTCAGATGAGGAATATTTTCCAGAAAGCTACGAAGCTGATGAAACACAGTACAGCAAAAAGAGAAAAGCCCCAACTACAGCTGTCCTCCAACGCTTTGTAAATGCCAATGCCCGGATGAAATTCTGCTAATTCACCGTCAGGCACATTCACGTTGAAAGGTCTTTCGCCATTGCCGCAAAGCCGTATGCCGACATCATAAAATTTTATAAGTGGCAATCTTTAACAGAGGCACCGGAGCTGTGTAATGTAGCGGTCGCGAAAGAATTTTATGCAAATGCTGCTGAGGAAGACGCCAAGGAAGTGAAGTCCAAAGGTGTATTTTTGAGAGGAAAATATCTCCAGATCACCAGCGAATCGGTCAACAAACATTATGGGCTTAAGGACTACCCTAGGGATGAACTCACTGAAATAACCGAGTCTGGGAACCCAGACACAATCCTGCGATCATTGAGTCTTCCGGGAATAGAGTGGGTGCGGAACCAGTGCGAAGAACCGAAGTTTGTTCAGCTTAAAGATCTGACAGCAGAAACCAAGACATGGCACTTATTTGTGAACTCTCGCCTCATGCCTACCACGCACAGTACAAGGATTTCAAGGGAGAGGCTTTTCTTAATATATGCCATCAAGAATCGGCTCACCATCGATGTGCGAAGCTGAGCACAGCCAAGCCATGTATTTCCCACACTTTCTCTGGGAACAAGCCCTGAATCAAGGAGTAAAAGTGTCTGGAGGGGAGGAGTGTCAGAAACCAACAGCCCCAATTAAAGATGGCCAACTTAAGCAATATCAGAATGTAGAGAAAGCGGACAGAAAATGACTAAAGGAAGAGGCAAGGAAAAGAGCACGAGCAGTATCAGAGCAGATAATGGATGACGTTGATGAGGACCAAAACCCAAACCAGCAACCACCTAAAGGTTTTGACAACTTCCACAATATGCAGCATGCACTGGAGGGACTAAAAAGATCATTTCAAACTCAACATCAATCCCTCATGAACCATATTGACGAAATGGAAGGAAGGTGGACTGGGCTACAAGACTGCATGGGAATCATAGGGACGAGACTAGACACGATGGTTCAAGAACAAAACACTCAGTGGACGGCAATAGATAACAAGATCACCCAGTGTGAAACGGAAGTTCACAACCTTAATCTGATGATAGTACACCACCATCAATCCCCGGGGACCTTACTCTCACTTTCCTCCACTGGAGGAGATGGATAACCAAGCCCGAATGATTGTGGGCACACAGAGCACCAGAGTGGTCATGCAGCAAGGGATGAGCTCAAATGTTGGATCCAGAAATGCAGAATCTGCTTTCCCGGGTTTCTCCCGCTTTACCAACCCACATCATTCGCCAAGCACTTAAACAGGGTAGTCGCTTCTTTTTTTCACACAATAGGGACCATTGCTAAATTCAAGTGTGGGGGGGAGACATGCATGTCTTAGTGGCTTTGTGTGGTGATCTTTGCTTTGATCTTTGAAGTTATGCTTGTGTTAGTGAGGCTTAGTGCCTTTGATTTCAAAATTTCTTTCTGTGTGTTGCTATTTGTACGGGGACAGGATGTGGTGTGATTGTTGTGTGGAGAAAAGAAACAAGTCAGTGACTAGCACTGACTTTGTAGTGTGCTTTGATTTTTCTGTTGCGATAAATGTGATTGTTTGCTGTTGTGTTGTGAAAAATTATACTGGCCAGTCTATCCAGCACACTTACACACTCCAAAACACTCGCACTCCCAACACCATCGACAAAACCATAAATGTATTCTATGATTTATGTATGAAAAAATTTTGACTTTTACAGTATACATTTGATGCATACAATTAACTGGGTAAAGTGCGATGTCAAAGTAAGATAGAAATGCCAGCACCAATTTTGACATAGGAGAGAGCTTATGATTCCTTGCTTGTATGGGCTTTTTACTCGTAAACACTTATTCTTGCATTGTGAATATATAGTCTATTGAAGACACACATGAACACAAAGTTGTGCGGAATTATGCAAATAAAGGGAAAAAAGAACCACAAAACCCTGGCATCAATAATAAGCACCAATGTGCATTGAATAAGGGGGAAACCCCACGGGAAAACCCCAGTAAGCTTAGCATAGACGACTTATAGCTCTTATCTTTTAAGGTTTAAAGTGTTCGTGTGTGTGGACAACAGATTGTAGTGCAAGAATTTTGTTAATTGTCTACTCGAGTACTCTGCTTAGACAGTGTGAGGAAGCATAAGAAACTGTCAGCACACAATACACGCTGACGGTTTGGTCTTTATTCGTTGCACCTTGCTCGATAAATTGTTTAAGTTAGATGAAATATAAACCCACTGCTCATATCTTTCTTGTTGCATGCGAAACTGTTGGAAATGAACTGTCGATGAGGTTGTGACTGTTTGAATGTGGGTTGGATGAGCTTTGTTATTTCTTTACTTTGCTCGGGACTAGCAAAGATTCAAGTGTGGGGGGTTGATAAGTCGGTCTTGTACCGACTTAAATGCTTTGATTTCTTAGTCTTTTGCCTGGAATAACTTGTGAATCGATGACTTGATTATGTGACTTATGTGCTAAATGATTACAATTGCGTGTTGAGGAGATTGGCTTGAGTTGTTGAATTTAGTGGTAAAGTGTTGCATTTGTATACAAGAGGCACGACACACACTCAGCCATTAGTGCACTCAAGTCACAACTCTCTCAAGTCACAAATCACTATTCACAAGTCACATAAGAAAATCCTTAACTTCACAAGTTCGCACACTCACACACCACGCACACAACTCACACTCACATGGTCTCCTTAACTTCACAAGTCCGCACACTCACACACCACGAACACACATCGCACGGTGCGACGCATTTCACGATGCGGCCGCACCATACGGCCGCACCACACACACACACACACGGTGCGCCCGCACCACCCGCACGACACATGCACATTTTATCATTTGTTCCTTTCATGCTTTTTCATGTTTTCGCATTTTCATACATTCTTTGCTCACTTAACCATTTGCACACTTGCACATACACTACTCCCTCAACCTTTGCATATGGCACACATAAACTTAAGCTCACACAAACAAAGCATATGACATGTATTTCTTACGGGCTCTATCTGTTTGATTAAATGCTTTGAATATTCTTAACTGTTAAGAATTAACTTTAACACGTGTCCTCACTTCAGTTCTATCTCATGTTCGTAGACACGTGGCGGCGTTTCCGCAAGAGAAGAAAACTTCCAGGAATCTTACGGGACAAATCATCAAGGGAAGACTATAAAAGGGATGAAAAGTCGCTGAAGCAGAGAGGCTGGATTTTGGGGAAGAAATCAATTCACTGAGAGAAAATCTGAGAGGAAATCTGAGAGCCCTAGAGCATAATTTCTATTCTGTAATCATGGGATATCAGCCGATCAATATGATCGGCTAAGTTCTTAGTGTTGCTTTGAGGGGTCAATTGTATGGATTTGATATTGTTTGAGACATTTGTTTAGATATCTATCTGAAAAACTATTTCATGTTCATAATTTTGCACTTTTTATGTTTCATGATTTGCACTCTAGATTAACTTCACATTTAGGTCTGCGGTACCCACAAAGGTCGATGTGAATAGTCCAATGGCAATCAATCATGACATGAGTTGATTGTGAACATGCATATCTGGATCTTAGGTCTTGTGAGACTTTGCGATCTTGACTGTGCGGTACCCACTGACAGTTGATATCAATCCTTCGCGTAGGTCTAAGAGAGTTCTTGTAGTGTGAGTCGAAGTTGTGAGCTGGTTAGCTGCCCTACCAAGGGAGATAGTCAGGAATCGAATTAGATTTGTGTAAGGAGAACTTGCCCTACCAAGGGAAGTTCAGGGAGAATTGGGAACGAGGATTGTGAGAACTACCAAGTTGATCAACTTTAGTTCACTAGCAGTGTAATCCCTTCATATATGTCCACACAAGTCCGTCCGGGATAACGAGAGAAAGATCCATACATATTGTTTACCCTTGAAGCAACACATTCATCTCTATTGATTTTTCCTGATTCCATTCTCGTTTGCATACCTTGATTGTGTTATTGCATCATTTCACATTCTATCATTATAGCAACGATTGTCGTAGTCCTCTCCCTATGGATACGAATCCCTCACCACTACTGCATTAATTTAGTGTTTTGGGTAAAATTGCAGGGTCACGACATCTCCTGTCACTTACATTGGACAAAAATACTCCATGACACTCAAGAGTGGATCAAACATTGTGATGAATGCCAAAAGATTAGAAACATTGGTGAAATGAGATGCCATTAAACAACATTATGGAGGTGCAAATTTTCAACGTTTGGGGAAATAGACTTCATGGGACCATTCCCAAAATCTAATGGTAACTCTTACATTCTTGTGGCCGTGGATTATGCTTCTAAATGGATTAAAGAAATTACATTACCAATTTGTGATGTGAAAAGTGTGGTGGGGTTCATTAGGAAGTAAATTTTCACACGTTATGGAACCCCAAAGGCTCTAATTAGTGATGGAGGCACACATTTTTGTAACATTGCTTTTTAAGCCTTATTGACCAAATATGGAGTCCGATATAAAGTGGCAACCCGTTATCATCCTCAAACAAGGGGTCAAGTGGAGATATCAAATCGGTAGATCAAGTGAATTTTAGAAAGATTGTGAAACCTTCTCGAAAAGATTGGGCAACAAAATTGGATGATTCTCTATGGGCTTATCACACAACTTTTAAAACCCAATTGGTATATCTCTATATCATATGGGTTTTGGCAAGGCTTGTCATTTACCTGTTGTGCTTGAGTACAAGACTTTCTGTGCCTTAAAGGAGCTGAAAATGGATTATGGGAAGGCAGCTGAGCAACGGTTGTTGGAATTTAATGATTTGGATGAGTTTCGATTTGATGCATACCAAAGTGCATCTCTCTATAAAGAGAGAACTAAAAAATGGCATGATAAAACGCATCCTACATAAAAAGTTCAAGCCTGGGCAGCTGGTTTAACTCTATAATTCAAAATTGAGACTTTTTCCAGGAAAGCTTAAGTCAAGATGGTATGATCCATTTAAAGTGTAAACAGTGTTTCCTTATGGTACAGTTGAGCTTCTAAATGAGAAAATGGGAAATTCTTTCATCGTCAATTGACATAGGTTGAAGATTTATTTTTTTCAAAGCGAAAAGGTTTTCCGTATTGTTGAAAAGGTGACTCTTGAAGAGTCATTCAGGGAAGAATAAACAATAGGCGTCGAACTTTCAACTCTAAATAAAGCGCTTCTTGGGAAGCAGCCAAAGTTTATATTTTATATTATTAAGTTTCATTTAGTTTATTCATATTACAATTTAGAAATTAGGCTAAAAATTCCATTAACTAATAGTTTATTTTGTGCGAATGTTTTGTTTTGTAGGTTGGAGAAAAGAAATAAGGGAGATTTGGACGATGAAAAGTCATCATTCACTATTACCGCCAGACCATTCGAGTCCATCATTGCTACATTCCAGATTGCTGGGCTTAAATTGGCCCAGATGACCAAGATAACAAAGGCTTGGCATTACTTTATCATAGGGAAACTCATCCTAAGCATCGATCAGTGCTCTTGTGACAGCGACAAGGTGGTGCTTAATTATGCTATTCAGACAGGCTTGACAATAGATGTCGGGAAGATTATGGACATAGAGATTAAGAAGGCTTGATGTTTTATTTGGACAAGCTTGTATTATCCCTCCGCGATCATAGCTATTTGTTATGCAGCTAGAGTGCAGGCTTTGGACACCAATGAGCATTATGGTGTTCGTGATGTCATCACCACTACCATGTTCAATGCTTATAAGATCTGTTCATTTGAGAGATTAGGACACCTTCTAGTGCCACCGCCATAGCAAGAGCAAGGGCAACAACAAGAGCATGAGCAGGAATAGGATGAGGAGCCGATTCCATCACCACCCCCACCTCCATGCCGCCTACTTACATTTGCGGGAGTACACACCCATATAGATGAGCTAGAGGATCAATTGAGGTGCCAGATGACTCATTTTGATGAGCGATTTGATCAGATGGAGATCGAGTATGCCAACTTCTCCAATTAGATGACATAGGTTTAGACATGGTTCAGTAGATGAGTCGTCAGTGACAGATTTCTAAAGAAGGGTGATCCACTTCGCAACCTCCTCCACGTGATGACATGCAGCAGAACTAGGTAGTGTTTCTCCTTTCCCATATTAAGGACAATGTGTAATTTAAGTATGATGGGAGTTATGATAGTAGTAATTTTTTTTTCTATTTTTCCTGTTTTTTCTATTTTTTCTGTTTTTCTATTTTTTTTTTGTTTTGGATCTTATTTTTCTTTTATTCTTTTGTCATTTTTATTGTCAATTTGCGCATTATGAAGATAATTAAAGTTAATGGAATTAGGATTTTATTTTGAAATTTTATTGTGTCCCATTCGTATTAATTGTTCTCTTGAGTTAACCTTAGCTCGTAAATAAGTAATTCGGAAATAATAATTCTTTGTTTAGTTACACTATGGTTTTAGGTATTTCTGTGTTGTATCCAATTTTTTAAAATTTTTGATCTTGTTGTGATAAGTGTTATGTTTCCAATGATTGAATTTTTATCGAAATATTCGATGTGGGATAAGAAAATAATATGCTATCTAGAGGTAGTCGGGTCTTTGATGGAAAGTTTAGCATTTTTGAGTGAATCCTTTTTATGCACTTAGGGGAACTACTGAGGGGATTGACGAGATTGTAATCATTAAGTAGGTTGGTGTGTTTTTAACAGTTTGTTTAGTTGAAACTTTTATAACTCGCTTAAAGTGTGTTCTTTAATAAATGTGCTGGCATAAATGTTTGCACTTAATGCTTTTGTAGTTTTAAGCTTGTTTTGATCATACTATGGATGGTAACCCTAAGAGAACTCTTATGGATGGTAACGGAGATTATAAGCCTTAAAACTCTGGCTTCATATTGTCACTCCTCTACAAGACTGCTCTTAAACAAAAGTTAATGGATAATTTGCATGAGTAGGAATGGGTCTAAAACAAGAAGGAGAGAGAGTACTCCAGGTGGATGTCACGGAATTTCCAATGAAATACCCTAATTAAGTGGGACAGTCTGGGCGAACGAGTGTTATTTATGAACATAAAGGTTTGCCGAGCAAATTCTCATTAATATGAGTTGAATGATGACTTTTTAATATGTTAGTGAGGAAAAGTTGAGACGAAGATTTAGTTGTTGGAGCTTTGACCTATGACATGGTTGTAGATGAGTTATGAATTGAGGTGTAACCTAGCGCACACAGACACATGGTTGGCTCAACGTGTCAAAATGAGTGCATTAATGTACTTTAATAACTTTTGTGGACGTATATTATGTGTACTTGACATTTGAATACTTGATATTATGAGGTATTTACATGGCATTTGTCCTTATATCGAATTGATGAAGTTGGATGCGTTTTGCTATTATGAGTTAGTATTTTGTTAGGACCTTTATGTTAGGTTTTTGTTTAGGTTTGTTATTTTTAGTTTAGTTTGTTCGGGGACGAACAAAGGTTTAGTGTGGGGGAAATGGATAAGGTGAATTTATTCACCGTTTATTTAGTATTTTATACTTAATTCTTTGACCGTTCTTGTTCTTTTTTATTCGTGTTAGTGTTTTATTTGTAGGTTTGTCGACCATGGTGTATGTTTGGAAGAGGAAAATCATACGAGAGTCAAATCGGATGCAAAGTGGAGGAAAAATTAATGAAATTTCGTGAATATAATGAAGATCTTCTCCACGTCGCACGGTCAGGCCCTCCACGTCGCAACGTGTGGGAGGACGTCGCGACATGAGACCCTCCACGTCGCTCAACGTCAAAAATGCAAATTAAAATTGATTTTGGTGGATTTTTTAGCAATTTTTTGAGAAAAGGGTAGTGAGCCACATCGCGACATCGGGAGCCCTCCCACGACGCAATATGGGTGGACGTCGCGCAAGGTGCAACCCTGCACTTCGCGACATCAGGAATCTCATGATTTTCTGAGATAGTTTTGGAAATTTGCAATTTTGGCCCACTTTGAGACTTCTTATGTAACAGGGTTTTTGTGAAGGACTTGTTTGCAATTATTTTGATAGAATCACTATAAAAGTGTTAGGTTTTACAGGTTTTACAGATTTTAGTGTGTGACAACTTTCAGAGATTTTAAGCAAGGGTTTTCTCTTTGTAATAGCTATGGTTTTCATCTTCGGTTACTGCACGGAGGATTGTAGCTGTACGGATTTGGGAACATCGTTAATTATTGAATTCATTCATTTGGAGATAAAGATTTCTTCCAGGGATTCATAATTCAAGGTATTATCTTTCCTTTTCATTTATGTTTTCAATATTGTGCTTAAACATTAATAATATGATGTTAAATTTAGTCATGCTTGGCTAAGTTTATTGTGCTCCCGGGATTATGAATAAGGGTTTTTGTGCTTAATTTACATGCTAAATTCTATCTTATGGTCTGTGTGGAATGTGTTTTGATGTGTTCTTCATAATTATGCATGATTTAGTACTTGATTGTGTATGACGAATATTGCTTAAAGTGCAGTAAATTATTTAGAGATAACTTGCTTTAATCTTGCCTCTTGCCGCATAGGAGGATTAGAATGGGTTGTTAGGAATCTTTTGTGGGTTGGTTGTGAATTTGTTAGATTAATTTTACCTTAGCTCTTGCCTCTAGCCAGATTGGAGGAGTTAAGGGGATTAGTTTAGCATTAGCGTGCTTAGTTCGGGCGTTGCTTCTTGCCACATAGGAGCGGTTGAACTTGAAGATTTGGTTGAGTCGGTAGTTGCATTAGATTCCGGGTTAATTAAGGAAGTAAACCTTGCCTCTTACCACATAGGAGGGTTTAACAAAATAATTAATATCTAAGTAGGTAAGTGCCTAAATCATTCCTTCCCTCTTACCACATAAGAGGGCGTGAGTTATATAATTTACCCTTGTTTTGCATGACCATAGATAGGATGAGTGTGTGCATTTTTTGTAACCCTAAAATATAATCTCAGTAGTATACATGCTTAATAGATATTTTAAATCAAAGTTGGTGTATAAGTCAGTGTATTTTGTGTTTTAAATTGGTGTCTTTAATTTAACAAATATAAAAACCCAAAAATATTTTCTTAAAGTTTCAACATTGTACTTTCCATGTGGGAATGAACTTTCTATACTGACACCATTAATTGGTTCTTTAGCATTATTTTTTAGTAGGGGTAAATAGCAACCACGATCGTATTTTATAAACATATTTCCCCTATCACATTTTCTATAAGTAATTTTTTTTTATTTCATTCCAAACCACAAAAACAAGTTTATGATGTATCTGCCACATTTTATTTTATTATTTTTTTTAGAGAAAAGCATTGCTCTTTTGAAATGTTTGGAATTGAACTACTATTTTTAAAGGATTAAACTGTTAATCAACCCGATAATGTTGTTTAACAACCCCTCAGAATTTAACGGTAGGGGTGCTCTTTGTGCAGTTGCAGTTAGGTCGGGAAGACACAGTCAGTAGCTGGGTCTGAGGAGTTGAGGTCGGTCACTGTTTCAGAATGATCAATTGGCACCAACTGTGGGGCCCATTTTAAGCCAGCTCCGATCTACTCATGTCGCAGCACTCTCTGACTGGATCAAGTGCCCCAAAAGGTGACCAAGAGATGATATCGCAACTTCGACCTTCTCGAAATGAGGAGTAGGAAAGTTGGAGGGGAAGATGGGATCAGAAGATGCTCAGGATGAGGGATTTAGAACACATGGTGCAAAGAATAAACGAGCCTCGCGTAGACCTCAATAATTACTATGACAACGAGGATCGGTGTGCTCAACGGAGACGTCACCAGAAAGAGGACTCTTATCCCAGGTGAGACGTAGATAACGAATAGGGGCGGAATAGAGGAGACAAGCAGGGGGAACCGCTTGTCGACCTCACCAGGGACGAACTGAGAAGTCGGTGGCCCGGACGAGATGAAGTGAAGCACCGTCTGGACGAAATAACTAGACGCTTGAACGAGATGCAGTACCCGTCCACAGATAAATGAATGTCCTCTCTTTCGGAGATCATCCTGGAAACAAATTGCCTCGACACTTCAAACCGCCCAACTTGCAGGCCTTTGATGGCACGGGGGATCCTCGAGACCATATGTCTTACATCAATTCAATCTTAACCATGTACAAGCTGGTGGAAGACCGGAAGTGCTTGATCTTGCCCCATTTCAATCTTAACCATTGACAATTTTAGAAGTTACTATTACTTATAATATTATGTTTTTTTAAAATTTTTGAGAATGAATAAATGGAAATTAATTTCCTGCCCCACTTATTAGCTTTATTCAAATTTAAGGGAATCGAGTGGTGGTGGGGTTTTTGGACCGTAACTGTAGAAGTTGGAAGTCATTGTTATGTCCAAGAGACATGCAGAAGTTTGAATTACACATCTTGATTTTTTTTAAATATTTATTTTACATTTGTAATGATTTTTATTTTAATTAAATAATAGTGTTCGCATCTATAATTTGTAAAAGGTTTTTTTTTTTGGTTAAAATTTTCATGTGAACAAAGTAAAAATGAAAGTTTTAATTTGGAAATCCTTTGTTAACTTCACAGTTGCCATTGGTATAAATAAATTCATTTTGATATTATATGTTTAGTTTTTTGTCAAACATTTTTTATTTAATTTGGTACTCTTAGGTCCCAATCATTTTCTTGAGGTAGAAAACTATAGAAAACTTTATTCAGATTTAAGGGTATTGGGTGGTGGTGCGTTTTGGAACCATAACTGCAGAAATTGGAAGTCTTTGTTGTGTTCAAGAGACATGCAAAAATATGAGTTATATATCTTGGGTTGTTTTAAAATGTTTCTTTTACATTTATAATGATATTTTTATTGTATTTCAAGAAATGGGTGTTTGCATTTGTGAAATACAAAAGGTTTTTTCATTAAATATTTCATGCAAAGAAAATTGCAATGAAACAAATTAATTTTTAAATTCTTTGGCATTTTCATAGTTGTCATAGGTATAAATAAATTATAAAGAAAAATTTAATTTGGAAAATTATTTGGCAACTTCATAGTTGTCATTGGTATAAATAAATTCTTTTCGATATCATATGTTTAGCCTTTAATCAAACTACTCTTAATTTAATTTGTTACTCTTAGATCCCAAATATTTTTTGGGAGATAATTATAGAAAACTTTGAAGCAAAATCAGCATTATTCAGAAAGTTTGAGGGAAAAAATTTCTTAAAATTTAATGTGACAATTCCTTTACTACAAGGATTCAAAACAATATAACCTCTAACCAACTTGGAGAACATAACATGTATGTGAATGGTATTTAGCCTAATCTTTGCCTTGAAATTGTATAACTTTTCTCCCATTAACCACATTTATAAATTGCATGTAACAATAGCAATGACATGATCAAATCATAAAAAGCATAGGATTATTTTCAAAAGATAATGTAGCTAACACAAGGCCTTAGTCACAAATAATAATGTATGGAGTCAAAAAAGAACATATAAATGCTTGATTTTAGCTAATAATTTATATACTATTTTAGACTCATCAAAAAATAAAAATACATTCACAAAGAAAATTCAATGGTCAAAAGAGCAAAAAAAAAATATGAAGAATACTCACCTTTAAACTGAATCACAGCACGGTGAACACTTATAAGTAGAAGAAGCCCACCATTAAAGAAAAATCTTTTTATGAGAAATTACCATCATTACATATAGAATATCAAAATTAGAATGGTCAAATATTAAAAAAACAAACAAAAAAATCGAGTATCAAAATGAAAAGACAAATGCACAATACAAGGGTACGGCGAAAAATGTAAAGAAATTGCTAAGAAAAATATATTCCCTTCCAAAAAATCGAAAGGTAACAACATTCCAACCGCCAACAAGCAATCAATATGACAGTTCTCAAAACGATTTTTTCTAACATTAGCAACCCCATAATTGTAAAGGCCACACTACTACATATCATTTTTTAAACTCAAAGTTTAGGCAACAGACTTGTTTGTGAGACTTAATCTCAACATGGAACTTGATTTTTTATTATAATGAATTAATTCTTTGGCAATATATAAGTTATAACTCAGTGTTTTCTCAAATTTTGAAGTGACATGGGATTTGAGTTTGAAATGGTTTGGTACTAATCGGACACTTACTGAAATGGTTCTATATCAGCTTCATACTCTGCATTTCTCAGTATGCATTTGGCATCTAGAGTTCCAAACAAATTGGCTGCTCTTGCTCTGACATATAATACTTTGATATATTGACACATTATAGCAGTGGTCAGTTTGTTGTTTACTATAGAGGTAATCTTCATGTAAATAAACATGTTATTTCAAAAGTTTTCTATGTCTTATAACTATAATCATTGTTCACACACATAAACTCGGATTTTTGGCTACTATTTAAAGAATTGTACCCTTGCTATTATTAAAAATTTTGTGATCGAAGTACTTTGTCGAAGTATCTTAAAGAAGTAAGTATATACTTTTTAAAGTCATCTGCTGTGAATGCTGGTTAATTTTCTAGTTCTACAGTTGATTTTTCTATTTCAGAAAATGGATTAGTATAATATTACATATTGTCTTTTTTATTATTATTTCTCCAAAGAATTTTATACTTTCTTATGCTTCTTTTTAATTTAATCAAATCTACATAACATTGTTCATTATGATATTGAAATTCTTTTCTTTGTTTGATAAATGGTTATGTCAATTTGGATGATGTTTTTAATTTAGATATTGTGATGGTTATGTTTAACATTGTCGCATCGGGATTACTTGGAGCATGTTGGTGGAAAATTTTGCACATTTACTAATAATTATATTGGTAAGTGGTGCATTTCTCATTTCATTTTTTATGTCATTCAAATGTTGTAGTTATCTTTGCTTTGGATCTTATGCAGAAATAATGAAAACAAGTTTATTCTGACTGGACTGCAATTCATTAAGTTTTTTATATTATAGTACCTTATCATAACATTCAAATACGAATGCACAATCTACAAGTGTTTCTATACAATACTAACAAAAAGAAATAAAATTGACTGCCAATGCCCTAATTGATTTTTTTATCTTTTCAGGGAGCTCATATATATGCTCATTAGTGAAACTCAAACAATAAGTTCTTTCACTTTCCACCACAAAAGATTTTTATTATTAGTTTGTTTTGTGAAGCATATTCTTATTTATAACGATTTCTTTTGAAAAGGATGATACATTTTTTAATTAAAAATTGTTTAAATTAATTTTTAAAAGAATAATTTCATTCTAAATATTTTTAAAACAATAGAGCATGTTTAGTTTAAAAACATTTATAACACATTTTGAAAAGAGTAGTTCAGTTTAAAAAAAAAGTAACACATTTTTATTTGAAAATAACATTTTAATGCTTTAAAAATAGTAATTCAATTCCAAACATTTCAAAAGAGCTATGCTTTTCTCTAAAAAATATTAAAATAAAATGTGGAAAATATATCATAAACTTGTTTTTGTGGTTAGGAATGAAATAAAAATAATAATTTATAGAAAAATGTGATATGGGGAAATATGTTTATAAAATACGATCGTTGTTGCTATTTACCCCTACTAAAAAATAATGCTAAACAACCCTATAATGGTGTAAGTATAGCAAGTTCGTTCCCACAGGGAAAGGACAATGTTGAAACTTTAAGAAAATATTTTTGGGTTTTTATATTTATAAAATTAAATATACAAATTTAAAACGCAAACCATGATGACTAATACGATGACTTTGACTTAAAATATCAATTAAGCAAGTGTACTCCCGAAATTATATTTAAGGGTTACATAAAAAGCACACACTCATCCTATGTATGGTCATGCAAAACAAGGGTAAATGACATAACTCACACGCTCCTATGGGCTAAGAGACAAGGAATAATTTAGGCACTTACCTACTTAGATATTAATTATTTCGCTAAACCCTCATATGTGGTAAGAGGCAAGGTTTACTTCCTTAATTAACCCGAAATCTAATGCAACTACCAACTCAACCAAACCCTCAAGTTCAACGGCTCCTATGTGGCAAGAGGCAATGCCCGAACCAGTCACGCTAATGTTAAACTAATCCCCCTCACTTTTCCTATGTGGCAAGAGACAAGAGCTAAGGTAAATTTAATCTAACAAATTCACAACCAACCCACAAAATATTCCAAACAACCCACTCTAATCCTCCTATATGGCAAGAGGCAAGACTAAAGCAAGTTATCTCTAAATAATTTAATGCTCTTTTAGCAAATATTCATCATACACAATCCAACGCTAATCATGCATAATTATGAAGAACACATCAAAACTCATTCCACACAGACCATAAGATAGAATTTAACATATAAATTAAGTACAAAAACCCTTATTCATAATCCCGGGGACACAATAAATTTAGCCGAGCATGACTAAATTGAACATCATAATATTAATATTTAAGTACAATATTGAAAACATAAATGAAAAAGAAAGATAACACCTTGAATTGTGAATCCCTAGAAGAAATCTTTATTTCTAAATGAATGAATTCAATAATTAACGATGCTGCAAAATTCATACAGCTATTACAAACAGAAAACCCTTGTTTAAAATCTCTCAAAGTTGTCACACCCTGAAATCTGTAAAACCTAGCCCTATTTATAGTGATTCTATCAAAATATTTGCAAACAAGTCCTTCACGAAAACCATGTCAGAGAAGAAGTCTCAGAGTGGGCCAAAATCGCAAATTTCCAAAAATAACTCGAAAAATCACGCGATTCACGATGTCTTGACGTGCAGGGTCGCACGTTTGGACGTCCACCCATATCGCGATGTGAGAGGGGTCCCAATGTAGCGCGCGACGTGGCTCACAACTATTTTCTCCAAAAATCGCCAAAAAATCCACCAAAAATCAATTTTAATTCACATTTTTGACGTCACGATGTGGAGGGTCTCACGTCACGACGTCCACCCACGTTGCGATGTGGAGAGCCTGACAGCGCGACGTGGAGATGATCTTCACTATATTCACGAACTTTCTTCAATTTTTCCAACACTTTGAATCCGATTTGACTCTCGTATGATTTTCCTCTTTCAAGCATACACTATGGTCGACAAACCTACAAATAAAACACTAACACGAATCAAAATGAACAAGAACGGATAAATAATTAAGTATAAAATACTAAATAAATGGTGAATAAATTCACCTTATCAATTTTTCCCACACTTAACCTTTGTTCGTCCCCGAACAAACTAAATTAAAAATAACAAACCTAAACAAAAACCTAACCTAAAGGTCCTAACAAAATACTAACACATAATAGCAAAACGCATCCAACTTTATCAATTCGATATAAGGACAAATGCAATATAAATACCTCATAATCTCAAGTATTCAAATGTCACATACACATAATATATGTCCCCAAAAGTTATCAAAGTACATTGATGTACTCATTTAGATACAATGAGCCAACCATCTGTGTGTGTACGATAGGTTCCACCTCAGTTCATAACTCATTTATAACCACATCATAAGTCAGGGCTCTAACAACTAAGTCTTCGTCTCAACTTTGCCTCACTAGCATGTTAAAAATTCATCATTCAACTCATATTAATGAGAATTTGCTCAACAAACCTTTAAGTTCATAAATAACACTCGTTCCCTTAGACTGTCACACTTAATTACGGTATTTCATTGAAAATCCCGTGGCATCCACCTGGAGTACTGTCTCTCCTTCACGTTTTAGATCCATTCCCACTCATGCAAGTTCTCCATTATATTTCGTTTAAGAGCAATCTCGCTGAGGAGTGACAATATGAAGCCAAAGTCTTACGGCTTCTAATCTCCGTTACGATCCATATCAGTTCTCTTAGGGTTATTATTAAAAGCAGTCTCATAGAGGGATGATAGTATGAGCAAAACAAGCTTAAAAATACAAAAGCATTAAGTGCAAACATTTATGCCAGCACATTTATTAAAGAACACACTTTAAGTGAGTTATATAAGTTTCAACTAAATAAAGCGTTAAAAACACGCCAACCTACTTAATGATTACAAACTCGTCAATCCCCTTAGTAGTTCCCCGAAGTGCATAAAAATGATTGACTCAAAAATGATAAAAAATCAAAGAACTAATACGAATGGCATATTATTTTCTTTCAATAAAATAGCATATTATTTTCTTTCAAAGAACTAATAAGTTTCCATCAAAGACCCGACTCCCTCTAGATAGCATATTATTTTCTTTCAATAAAAATTCAATCATTGGCAAACATAACACTTATCACAACAAGATCAAAATTTTAAAAAATTGGATACAACACAGAAATACCTAAAACCATGGTGTAACTAAGCAAATAATTATCATTGCCGAATTACTTACTTACGAGCTAAGGTTAACCCAATTGAATAACTAATACGAATGGGACACAATAAAATTTTAAAACAAAATCCAAATTCCATTAACTTTAATTGTCTTCATAATGCACAAATTGACAATAAAAATTACAAAATAACGAAAGAAAAATAATATCCTGAACAAAGAAAACAGAAAAAACTGGAAAAATAGGAAAAAATAGAAAAAAATAGGACTACTATCATAACTCCCCCCACACTTAAATTCCACATTGTCCTCAATGTAGGAAAGGAGAAACAGTCCTACTACATGTCATCACGTGGAGGAGGCTGTAAATTGGATCCCTCTCCTCTAGAAATCTGCCACTGATGACTCATTTGCTGAACCATGTCTGAAATCTGAGTCATATAATGAGACAAGTTGGCATACGCCATCTCTATCTGATCAAATTGCTCATCAAAATGAGTCGTCTGGCGCGTTAACTGATCTTCCAGCTCATCCATACGGGTGTGTACTACCAGAAATGTAAGTAGGCGGCATGGAGGGGGAGCTAGTGTTGGAATCGGTTCCTCATCCTGTTCCTGCTCCTGCACCTACTGTTTCCCTTGCTCTTGCTGTGGCGGTGACACTAGAGGGTGTCATAATCTCTCAAATGAACTGATCTTGTAAGCATTGAACATGGTAGTGGTGATGACATCACGGACACCACAAAGTTCATCGTTCTCCAAAGCCTGCACTCCAGCTGCATAACAATTAGCTGTGATCTCGGAGGGACGTAGCCTTTCCGAATAAAACGTCAGGCATTCTTAATCTTTATGTTCATAATCTCCCCAACATCTATGGTCAAGCCTGTCTGAATCGCATAACGCCTTGTCGCTGTCACAAGAGGACTGGTGGATGCTTGGGATGAGCTTCCTTATGATAAAGTAATGCCAAGCCTTTGTTATCTTGGTCATCTGGGCCAACTTAAGCTCAGCAATCCGGAAGGAAGCAATGATGGACACGATTGGTCTGGCTGTAATGGTGGAGTAAACTTGGCACTGAAAATACACCTCCCACCATTACGTGATAACTGCTATCTTCTATGTCATGCAAACCATAGTACTCATTGAAACGAGTACGGCTAACTAGAACATTAACTCCACTAATGTGAAGGACACCTTGCTGTGCAAATGGATAGTTTGCATAGAACTCTCTAACCAATGTTGCATTGTCATCGATAGGTTGTTCGCAAAATTGTTTCCAATGGCGATTCCAAATCTGATTTGCAATCAGTGCAGCTGTGACTTCAATACCACACTTCCCTACCATGGCTTTATGCTCAAGCCTGTCATTATGAAATGTTTTGATAGCAATCCATCCACATCGTTGGTGCCAAAGCCGAGCTTACAAGATCCTTTGATGAATCTTGATGGACCAATGACAAGATCAAGGAGCAAAAGAAGCTTTGCACGCTTTGTTGTCATCACACATTGGAGATTTGGAGGCCGAGACTTGCACATCTTCTCAACATGGAGTTCTTTTGCACGTTTCTTACATAACAATTCATGAAGATGTTCCTCAAAGTTCTACATTGGAGCTTAAGGAAATTCCACCTTGAAGAAGCTTGCAAAGGCCGAGAGGCGTGTCCTTGGGCTTTCATATGGATCACGCCCTTATTTAGATATTAGGGTTTTATTTTGTTGATAATTAATTAAGTCCAAAACACTTAATCTGGGCTTTAATTAAGTGGTTGTTAATAAGTTGTTTGGCCCAATTATCTTACATGATAAAGGCAAGGAATAGTTTAGGAAACAAGGAAGCAAAACGTGTTTTGCTTCTTCATTAAAAACCGTGTCATTTAATCCTTTTCTAACTTGGATTAGTTAGTTAGTTAGTTAAGAGGTCAAGTTGTACTTTGCAACTACTAGGGTTTTATTTCCTTTTCCTTTTGGTAAAGCCGAAATCATTCTCTATATAAAGAGAAGCCTTGTAACGTTTTTAGATGGAAGTTGATGAATGAAAGTTTTAGCTTTGCTGAAATTAGAATTAACACTTTGTGTTGTTCAAGCCTTGGAGATTATTTAATTGTCCATTGTAGCAAATTACCTTTAGCGTGACCTTTAGGTGATTTCACCATTGTTCTTTATTTAAAGAGCAGGCCTAATTAACTTGTTTAACTAATTGAATTTTCATAGGTTAAATTAAGTTCATTAGTAATAAAATGTGGGGTTTTGATTTACTCAATTCTTGGCGTTTTTCCCTTGAATTTCATCCACCCGATTTCTTGCTTTTTTATGTTCTTGGTCGTGGATTATCTTGATAGTGCAGCACGGTCCTTAGCTTGTGTGTGGAGATAGAATTTGGTCCAGGAGTTGGAGCCTCGGCCAACCATTCGCATCAATTGGTATCAGAGATCAAGTTGTTGCCCAAAAATTTCAGGTTAATCCGTCTAAATTTCTTCCGCATTGTTGCTGTTTTGTTCGTGTCTTTTCTGCCCGTATCTTGCGTCAATTTTTTGCAGTTTTTCGTCCATCTTTCTTGCTGTTATTTGGTGTCCTTCTTGCTGTCCTAGGCCGTCATTATCTAGTCTCTAAAGTTTGTCAAAATCGCATGAACATTGCATGCTCAAATCTGCCCGAAATTGAGTCTCTTGTGTTTTACGTTTTTGTGATCTTTTTGTGTTGTTTCTTGTTGCATTTTCTTGCTGTTTTCCGTGTCTAAGTTCTGCACTGTTTTGTCATAATCATAGTGTAGAATTCTAGAAGTTTTCCTTGCTGTTTTTCACGTCAAAGCATTGCTAGGGTTTAGTGTCTAAAAACTAGGGTTTTCCAAGCTAGGGTTTTCTCGGTCCAATTTTCATAAGTTGCTCAATTCTTATCCGTTTCTTGATCTTCTTTTTGTGTTAGTTTCTTTATCTTATTCTTGATATAGTGTGTCTTGATCAAACTTTTAGCACACTTGAAAAAGACATGTTCTTGAACACTTTCTTGAACTTCTTGATTTTCTTGAAAATCCAAAGTTGTCCAAATTTGAATCTTTTGCCATATTCTTGATCTTTGTTGAAAATCTTGAATATTTTTTGAAAGTGGCACATAAAAATTCCTTTTCCTTGGTGAGATATTAAAGTTTGATAATTTTAAGGTTGTTAAGGTTAAGACAAGAAGACAAAACATTATAAACCTTAAATCCTAGTTGTTGTCTTCAAACCTTAAACCTAAGTACTTTGTACTAGGTTCTTGTCTTAAAAACCTTAAAGTTTGCATTGTTTAAGGTTCTTGTCCGAAGCTAGTTGTTTTTGTTTGTCCAAGGTTTGTGTTCAAAACCTTAAAAGTTTGCTTTTGTCTTGTAGTTGTCCGAACCAAAAAAAAAAAAACAAAAAATAAACCGTATAAAAAAAAAACCGAAAAAGAACAAAAAATATATATATAATTTCGGACTTTTTAATTTCTGTTATTTATTTTCAGTTTATTATTTAATTTTATTTAATATATTTTTTTAAAATAGAACATATTGTTCTTAAGTTGTTGCTTGAAATCCACCTTGGATTAAAAGTGCCATAACTTTTTCAATACAACTCGGAATTAGTTGATTCAAAAACCATTATTTTCATCTTTAAACCTAGTTTCTGAATCTCTTAGTTTTTGGTGGTAAATCAAATTGTAACCGACACGTGTTCTAAACCTCTTGACGTGATTTTTCTTTGTTGATTCTCTTGATTTTCTTGTGAAAATTTGTGTGTGGAACTTGTTGATTGAGACTTTGCTATTAAAATAATTGAACTTGGTGAGTCTTAATAGTCCCAACACATTCATTAATTGAGAGTTTTAGCTAGGGTAAACAAGAGAGAAACCTACCTAAATAGAGAGGAGAGTACCTACTACCCAATAGTGAGGAACCCGAGAGGTATATATACATATATATTCTTGTGTTTTCTTTACTAACCTTGCAGGTACCATGGAGAAAAGTGATAGAACTCCTAGAGGTTCTAAACCTATAACCGATGCTTAACAAAAGTTTGCTAATGAAGTGCTTTTTGATATGCTTCAAAAGATCAACATTCGACTTGACAACATAGAGTCTTCCACTAAAAGCTCAACCTCAAGAAAGTTTAAGTATGATGATCATGATGAATCCGATGATGATAATGAGGAGGGGGAGGATATTCCAAGCTCTTCTAAAGGTGATAAGTCTAAAGTTTCCATTGAGTCTGTTAAACTCACCATCTCTACCTTTCATGGCAAATCAGATCCCGAAGCTTTCTTTGATTGGGTTCGAGATTTAGAACACTTCTTTGAAGGTAATGATGTCCCCGAGAAAAAGCAATATCGAATTACTTTTATGCACCTTAAAGATTATGCTAGTCTTTGGTGGGATCAAGTTGTTCGAGCTAAAAGACAAGATGGTGAAAGGCCAGTTAAGACTTGGAATCAAATGAAGGCAATCATGAGGAAAAAGTATGTTCCTTCACATTATAATAGAGAGCTCAACCGAAAGTTACATACCCTTATGCAAGGTGGCCGAACAGTTGAAGATGGAGGCATTGATGATAAAAGCCAATATTCAAGAAGGCCCTGACACCACCATTGAGAGATTCCTTAGAGGTATGAATTCCGAATTGGCTTATCAAGTTGATCTTCAAAGTTACATTGATATTAATGAACTTGTTCACAAAGCTATCAAAATTGAGAAGCATATGAAGGGTAAAGGGCGAAATTTCCAACAACCATTGCCGCCTTGGAGGAGAGATCAAAAGCCCACTTTCACACCTCCACCAAAGCCGAAAGTTTTCAACCAAAATCAGCCTTCAAACACTTCAAATAATGCTCCCAAAACAGGCCGCCAACTTGTTGAATCTTCAGCCAAAGCAACGCCCAAACCGATTGAGAGATTGAGGGACATTAGATGTTACAAGTGTCAAGGTTATGGCCATTATCAAAGTGACTGCCCAACCAGAAAATTAATGATAATCCGTGATAATGGAGAGGTTGAAATTGATGAAGAATGTGCCGACATGCCACCACTTGAAGAGAAGTACCAAAGTGATGAAGATAGTGAAGATCTTACTTATGATGTTGGTGAATTCTCTTTGGTTACTCGCCGAGTCCTAAGTGCACAACCACTAGTTGAAGATGATTTGTCTCAAAGGGAGAACATATTTCACGCTAGATGCATGGTTCAAGGTAAGATTTGTAGTGTGATTGTTGATAGTGGTAGTTGTACAAATGTGGCAAGTACATTATTTGTTAAGAAGCTAAACTTGACTTGCATGAAGCATCCAAATCCATATAAGCTTCAATGGCTTAATAACACTGCCGAGAGTAAAGTGACTAAACAAGTTAAATTTTCTTTCACCATTAGAAAGTATGTTGATGAAATTGTGTGTGATGTTGTACCAATGGAAGCTAGTCATATTTTACTTGGTCGTCCATGGCAATTTGATAGAGATGTTACATATCATGCAAAGAAGAATTATTATTCTTTTGATTATCATGGCCGAAAGTACAACCTTAGAGCATTGAGTCCAAGCCAAGCTTTTGAAGATCAATCAAGGATTGTGCAATCTTTCCGTGAGATGGAAGCAAAAGAGAAGAAAGAACAAGATGATAAAAAAAATGTAACTAGTGTAGGCCGAAGCATTGATTCTAAATCTTGTAATAGCCGAAATAGTGTTTCTTCAAAGTCTTGTTATTTTGCTTCTAAGAATGACGTAAAGAGAGCAATACTAGATAGGCAATCATTGTACTTGATGATCCGCAAGGATGTTGTACTTATTGTTGATAGTGATCACCTTGCTTCTTTGCCTAGTGTTGTTTTGTCTCTTTTGCAGGAATATAAAGATGTGTTTCCGGAGGACTTACCCATTGGATTGCCGCCTCTAAGAGGAATTGAACATCAAATTGATTTCATTCCTGGTGCACAAATTCCAAATAGTCCAGGTTATAGAGCCAATCCTGAGGAAACAAAGTAGATTCAACGTCAAGTTGATGAACTCCTTGACAAAGGTATTGTGCGTGAATCTCTAAGTCCTTGTGCTGTTCCTATCATATTAGTTCCTAAAAAGGATGAATCTTGGAGAATGTTTGTTGAATGTCGTGCCATAAACAAAATCACCATTAAGTATAGACATCCAATTCCTAGATTAGATGATATGCTTGATGAATTGTATGGTTCATGTATTTTTACCAAGGTTGATTTAAAGAGTGGCTACTATCTAATTAGAATGAAAGAAGGTGATGAATGGAAAACAGCCTTTAAAACAAAGTATGGATTGTATGAATGGTATGTCATGCCTTTTGGTCTAACTAATGCACCTAGTACTTTTATGAGGCTCATGAATCACGTTTTTAGGTCTTTCATTGGTAAGTTTGTTGTGGTCTATTTTGATGACATCCTTATTTATAGCAAATCACTTGATGAGCATGTTGAACATTTAAAACAAGTGTTTGTTATATTGCGTGAGAACAGATTGTATGCTAACCTTAAAAAGTGTTCTTTTTGCATGGAGTCAATTGTCTTTTTGGGTTATGTTGTTAGTTCTCATGGTATTTCTGTTGATGAATCCAAAGTCAAGGCTATTGAGGAGTGGCCGAGACCTAAGAATGCTAGTGAAGTTAGGAGTTTTCATGGTTTAGCAAGTTTTTATAGAAGGTTTGTTAAAGACTTTAGTTCTATAGCTGCACCTTTGAATGAACTTGTTAAAAAGAACCTTTCTTTTGAATGGAAAAATGAGCATGAGAACGCCTTCACTAAGTTAAAGTATATGTTGACTCACGCCCCTTTACTTGCATTGCCTAATTTTCATAAAGCTTTTGAGATACACTGTTATGCCTCCGGGATTGGTATTGGAGCTGTTTTGATGCAGGAATCAAGGCCCGTGGCTCACTTTAGTGAAAAGCTTAATGGGGCAGCTTTAAAGTATGCAACTTATGACAAGGAGTTGTTTGCTTTGGTAAGATCATTACAGGTTTGGCAACATTACTTTTGGCCTAAAGAGTTTATAATTCATTATGATAATGAAAGCCTTAAATTCTTGAAGACTCAAGGTAAGTTGAATAAGAGGCATGCTAAATGGTTGGAATTTATTGAAACTTTTCCATATGTGATTTAGTATAAATATGGTCAAGAAAACATTGTAGCTGATGCATTATCTAGGCGTTATTCATTGTTCACCTATATGCATGCTAAGTTGCTTGGATTTGAATTGATAAAAGATTTGTACAAAGATGATCATGATTTTGCTGCCGCCTTTAGTGATTGTGTTTCAAAACCGAATGGTAACTACTACTTGCATGATGGTTTTTTGTTTAGAAAGAATAAATTGTGCATACCCCTTTGTTCCATTCGTGATTTACTTGTTAAGGAAACCCATGGGGGAGGGTTAATGGGGCATTTTGGAATTGCTAAAACACTTACTGTTTTGAATGAACAATTTTATTGGCCTAACATGATTAAAAGATGTGAAAAGTGTTTGTGATAAATGTATTGTGTGTAAACAAGCCAAATCGAAAATTTTGCCTCATGGATTGTATACACCTTTGCCTGTTCCTAGTCATCATTGGGCACGCAATGGTAAAGATAGCATATTTGTAGTAGTAGATCGATTTAGTAAAATGGCACATTTTATTGCATGTTCCAAAACTAATGATGCTACACATATTGCTGACTTGTTCGTTAAGGAGATTGTTAGATTGCATGGCATTCCACAAAGTATTGTTAGTGATAGGGATTTTAAGTTCTTGTCTCACTTTTGGCGTACTTTATGGAATAAGTTAGGCACTAAGTTGTTGTTTTCTACTGTTGCACATCCACAAACTGATGGACAAACTGAAGTAGTTAACCGCACTTTAGCTACCTTGCTTCGAGCCATCATCCAAAGAAACTTAAAGAATTGGGAAACTTGTCTTCCACATATTGAGTTTGCTTACAATAGAACTTTTCATAGTTCGACATCTTGTTCACCATTTGAGATTGTATATGGTTTCAATCCTTTGACTCCACTTGATATTTTGCCTTTGCCTATTAATGAGTTTGTTAATGTTGAAGGTAAAAAGAAAGCTGAATTTATTAAGGGGTTACATGAGAGGGTTCGAAATACTATTGAAAGGAGGAATGAACAATATGCACAGCAAGCCAATAAAGGAAGTAAGAGAGTGATTTTCGAACCTGGTGATTGGGTTTGGATTCACTTGAGGAAGGAATGGTTTCCTGACAAGAGGAAATCTAAACTTCATCCTAGAGGAAATGGTCCTTTTCGAATTTTGGAAAGGATAGGAGATAATGCTTATAAAGTCGAGCTTCCAAGTGAGTATGGTAATGTTTCATCTACATTCAATGTTTCTGATTTATCTTTGTTTGATGTAGGTGATTCGAGGACAAATCTTTTTGAGGAGGGAGGGAATGATAGCAATCCATCCACATCCTTGGTGCCAAAGCCGAGCTTGCATGATCCTTTGATGAATCTTGATGGAACTATGACAAGATCAAGGAGCAAAAGGATGAAAGAAGCTTTGTACACTTTGTTGTCATCACACATTGGAGATTTGGAGGCCGAGAATTGCACATCTTCTCAACATGGAGTTCTTTTGCACGTTTCTTACATAACAATTCATGAAGATGTTCCTCAAAGTTCTACATTCGTGCTTAAGGAAATTCCACCTTGAAGAAGCTTGCAAAGGCCGAGAGTTGAAGTCCAATGAAAGGTGTGTCCTTGGGCTTTCATATGGATCACGCCCTTATTTAGATATTAGGGTTTTATTTTGTTGATAATTAATTAAGTCCAAAACACTTAATGTGGGCTTTAATTAATTGGTTGTTAATAAGTTGTTTGTCCCAATTATCTTACATGATAAAGGCAAGCAATAGTTTAGGAAACAAGGAAGCAAAACGTGTGTTGCTTCTTCATTAAAAACCGTGTCATCTAATCCTTTTCTAACTTGGATTAGTTAGTTAGTTAGTTAAGAAGTCAAGTTGTACTTTGCAACTACTAGGGTTTTATTTCCTTTTCCTTTTGGTAAAGCCGAAATCATTCTCTATATAAAGAGAAGCCTTGTAACGTTTTTAGATGGAAGTTGATGAATGAATGTTTTAGCTTTGCTAAAATTAGAATTAACACTTTGTGTTGTTCAAGCCTTGGAGAATTATTTAATTGTCCATTGTAGCAAATTACCTTTAGCGTGACCTTTAGATGATTTCACCATTGTTCTTTATTTAAAGAGCAGTCCTAATTAACTTGTTTAACTAATTGAATTTTCATAGGTTAAATTAAGTTCATTAGTAATAAAACGTGGGGTTTTGATTTACTCAATTCTTGGCGTTTTTCCCTTGACTTTCATCCACCCGATTTCTTGCTTGTTTGTGTTCTTGGTCGTGGATTATCTTGATAGTGCAGCACGGTCCTTAGCTTGTGCGTGGAGATCGAATTTGGTCCAGGAGTTGGAGCCTCGGCCAACCATTCGCATCATGTTTCCGCTTCTAGGCACATGAAGCGGAAGTTATGAACCCTGCGGGATTGGGCTGTGGCGGTGGTGGAGGAGATGGTGGAGGGGGCGGATTACCAGAAGTGGTGCGTGATCTCTTTGGTGCCATATCTTTCAATATTATAAATATTACAAACAAACAACAAAACCAATTGACAAGTTAATGTGAAATCAAGACATTATAAATCGAAACATAACTTCACACTATTAAACATCACCACTATTTAATAATATGATCCCCCCACACTTAATTCAAAACATATCCTCAACAACAATCATGTAATGTAAATTCTATTGCCACACTTATGCAAGAACAAATGCAAACTAATCTTAAAACACAATAAATCTAAATGATGACACATTACAAATGAACCATTCAATCTCCACAACGTATATAAGTTAAAGATCACAATGTTTACAACCTAAGACAATTTATAGTTGGTGTTAAGTCAAAAGAATTGCATATAAGCATTATAACAAACACATGACATGCATGTTATGTTTAAGCATATTTAGGTGCGTCTAATTCAAACATGAATCATTGGGGTATTTTAACAAACACCTAACATGCATTATATTTTTTATCCTATTAAAACCAACAATCCAATACAATTGCCAAAAAAACCACAACAATTCGTAAAATGATAGTAACACGATCAAAATACACCAATCTGATATGATTACACAACAGTTATGCCCTCTCACAAATCAAAGAAAACAAAAATGGTTCAAAACCGTGTTTATAATGTTCCAAAATTCCACAAACCAATCCTTGAACCAATTAATCATCACAATGCACCAAATAGTGTAAACAGATCATATAATGCACAAATCAACACAAGATTTCAACAAAATTAAGAGAAAATTTTGAAATTTACCTCTTGATTAACAAAATGAAATTCCTAAAATCTTGTGTATTGTGATGAACTAGAGCCCTCTACACCATCCCAAACTATCCTAGAACGATTTGCAAGCTCCTAACTCTAATGAATTTCACTAGAAATTTAAATTTTGGTGTTTTAAACGGTGAATTTGTGAGTTTTTGTCGTTATTATGATCCTTACTCAACCTATAACACTAATGTAGAGTGAATTTGCAGAAACAACTAGAGTAGAAAAGATGGATTATAGAGGATTTGTGAATTTTGTTTGTGTTCGTTTAAAAAAAAATAAGACGTCTGTTGTTGATTTAAAATCAAAACTTGCCCGATGTCGCGAAATGTTTCTCGGGACGTCGCGATGTGGGCGAAACCTAATTTTTTTTATTCAACGACCTGGACGCCGCGATGTGCAATTGTGCACATCGCGACGTGGGAAAATTTCCACATTTTTGCTAAACAACCTCGACGTCGGGACGGGGGAGGGAGAAATCTTCTTCTTTGGTTTTTACTAAAGTAGAGTCTTTCTCCTTCCCGTAGACAGCTATAACAGCTATAGGATTCATATATTGGAGCTGTGCTCTAAATTTTGTTCACTTATTCAGCATACAACGGTAAAGTTAATGCATTTAATTCGAATCACATGTAATGAAGTAGTACTCCAATTTTATTGCTTTTACTTTTTTAAGTTAATGCATTTAATTCGAATCACATGTAATGGAGTAGTACTCCAATTTTATTGCGTTTACTTTTTTGTAACGGTGCGTTCGGGAATATCCGGCACCGTATTTTGCTCACACACACACATATATATATATATGCATATTCTCCAAAAAATAAACCTCGACGTCGGGACGTGCGACTATGCATGTCGCGACATTAGAGAATATGCCATGTTTTTGCACTTTTCATCCTCCAAATCTCCCTTATTTCTTTTCTCCAACCGACAAAACAAAACATTCGCACAAAAATAAACTATTAGTTAATGGAATTTTTAGCCTAATTTATAAATAGTAATATGAATAAACTAAATGAAACTTAAGAATATAAAATATAAACTTGTGTTGCCTCCCTAGAAGCGCTTTATTTATCGTAGAAATCTCGACGCCTGTTGCTTATTCTTCCCTCGGTGACTCTTTAAGAGTCACCTTTTCAATAATGTGGAAAACCTTTTCGCCTTGAGAAAAATAAATCTTCAATCTATGCCTGATAAGAATGAGCCGTGTCCATGTCCATGGTGCCAAAGTCAAACATTAAATGCTGAAAGATTCTGTCACGTTTTGGTATTCTTGACATATCTCTATCAATATAACTCAGAATTTCGTGATTCAAGTGGCCCTGGAACGATAAGGGATAGAGCTACAACTGCTATCTTTTACGGTTTACGAGATTTTGATATTATCATCGTTGAACGTGCATACCAAGATGAGTGACGTGATTCTGGCAGATTACCGTCGCGAATTCATGGACCTTTTGAAGACCAAGATGGTGTGCTTGAGTTTTCGTAATGTGGATCACGCTATTTAAGTCTTAGGAGTTATTTTTGTTTTGCAATAAATTAAGTACATTAAACATTAATTTGGGCTTAATATTTCGTTAATAAGTAATTAATTACTTGGCCCAATTATCTTGTATGATAATGGCAAGTAATGGATTAGGAAACTGGTTTGTTAGTTAATTAGGAAGTCAAGTTGTAATTGGTTTCCACTAGGGTTTCCAAAACACTATGGCCGAATTTACTCCTATTTAAAGGAAGGCCATTGATGTTTTTCAGAGATATATGAAATTGAAAGAATTTTAGCTTTGCTAAAGTAAAACACTTTGTGTTTACAATATCCCACGAAGCCTTTAGTGAGGAGCTCTAGGTTTAGCATATCCGTTCTTGAGATCAGGAACAACCAAACTAATTAAGTTAGCTATTGAGTACATTAGCTAGGTTGATTAATTTGTAATATCGTTAGGGTTTGATTGGCTTAACATCAACCTTTTCGTTCCATAAGTTTCTTGCCGCCTTTTGTTTATTTTTGTGTCGTGTTTTTGTTGTTAATTTGCTAGTCAACAACGATCTGAAGAGTGTGGATTGGTGGTCCAGGAGTTCGAGCCTCGACCATTCATATCAAGTGGTATCAAAGCAATGGTTGTTGCTACAAAATTCAGGTAACAAATTTTCTGTTTTAGCGTCTTCTTGTTGTCGAGTTTTCTTGCTGTTTTGTGTCCAAAAATTCTGCTGTTTGTTGCGGCTTTTTCCTGCTGTTTTGAGTCATCTCTCTGCTGTTATTTCGTGCCTAATTCTGCACTTTTATTACCTATTATTGGTGCTAAAAATTGCATTGCATCCCTGCTGAAATTCGCCCAAAAACATTGTCTCAAATTTTGCGTCTTGTCTTGATGTTTTCCTTCCGATTTGGCTGCAGTTTTTGTCCAGTTTTGTTGCGTCAATTTGCTGCTGAAATTCTGCACTTTTTGTGTTGAATTGTGTGTTGAAAACCGCATAGAATTTGCATGCAATAGGGTTGTACAAATCGTTAAAAGTCTACTTTCCAAATTCGTAAAAACCCTAGTTTTTAGGGTTGGATTCATCTTGTTTCCAAATTCTTCACTTCTTGTTGCTTAATTGACTTGATCATTGTTGCTACAATATTATGAAGTTTTGTTGGTGATTTTGTGACAATTAAAGTGCTGGAACATTGAGATAAGACAACACAACAATCAAAACACAAAGTTGTCTCAAAAACCCTAGTTAGGGTTTGTTCGAAAAAAAAGAGGCCGATATAAAAAAAAGCCGTGATTAACAAAAGAGAGACCAAGTAAAATACAGCCCAAAGGAAATTGGTCTAATTCAAAATATAGAAATTTGGACAAAAAGGAAAGTAAAAATTCGTTTTGGCAACTAAAGGACCAAGTGATTTAGGTTGTTTCCTAAAAAGAACTGCTTGTTTCCTAAAAGCACACCTTACTTAAAATTGTCATAACGTTTTCGTTATAAGTCGGAATAAGGTAGTCCCCATCTTCTTGTCTTTCTTTCTATTTTCCAATTCCATTAGTTTCCAAAGCTGAATCAAGTTATACCCTGACGTGATCTTAAATACTCTTGCGGTTACTGCTTAAATAATCTAATTGACTTGTCTACTGTAATTTTTTGTGTTTGGCTTATTAGTTAAGACGAGTTCCTTTTCTCAATGAATTGTGAGGTCTAAATTAGACTAGGATAATCAACAATAAGAGTGTAGCTAGGGTATACACGAGGAAAAACTACCTATATAGAGTGGTGAGTACCTACTCCCCAAAGTGAGAAATGATGAGTTGGTTTTATACCAACTATATTGTGTAAAATCTCTTGGCTTTTAGCTTGTAAATGGTGCTATTGTGTGGTGTTTCATGTGGTTTAACGTGTAAATGTGGTTTGATAGTTGATAATGTGTAAATGGTGCAAAAAGTGTAAAATGATGGTAAATGGAGTGAAATGTGCTAAGGGTAAAAATGAAGGAACTTAAAATGCATAATTGGCCATTTTAGGGTTTGGACAGCTTGGTTGTGCAAATTCGTTTGAGTGTAATACTTTCAATTCTAATCCCAATAAGAAGTTCTTGGATGTTCTGGAAAGCTATTTGAGTGTACTTCATTTCTTATGTTTTAACTTTCTTCAAATTCTGTATGCAAATATGAGAAACGAAAGCATTTTTATGATTGCTACTTCAGGATTTAGTTATTGAATTCATATTGCCACAGTTTGGTAGATTGTTAATAACTTGAGCTACAGCCTCCAATTAATGTTATTCTTGAACCATTGGAAAGCCAAGAGGATTAGCCAGAACTTTTATGTTTACCACGAAGTCTGATTCAGAGCCGAAGACACGAATTCTGCATAGAAGAAGGAAGTTTTGCTGAAGCAAGAAATTTGCCCACGACATGTCGTGGACAAACTTTGAGAACAAGAGTTTGGCCTACGACATGTCATAGGCCAATCTTGGAAGGACGTAAAATGGCCTACGACATGTCGTCGGCCATTCTTGAAGAGGAAAATTTGCTCCACGACATGTCGTAGGTTATTTAAGAGGAATGGAAGTTTACTCCACGACATGTCGTAGGCTTAACATCCAGTTTTGCCATGCCTCAGTGTTTCAGTCATAACTATCTCATATTAACTCCGATTTGGATGATTCAAAAGGCTGTGGAAAGCTAAGACCATGGGCTACAACTTTAGCGCTTTAGGTTGGGCCCAGTTCACAATGCATCATCGCCAAAGTTTGGTTGGAAAGTGATGGTTTGTAAGTTTTCAGAATTTGAGAGGTAAAAAGTTCCAAGTATATATGCTTGTGTTTTCCTTTCACAAATTGATGCCATAGGTTATGAACAATACTTTTCCCGTTGTGGCATATGTGCACACAAGTACCACACAACCTTGCCAATTCCTTGCCAATACTTTGCCACAACCTTGGCAAAACCTTGCTAACGCCTTGCCGCACACATGCACCAACCTTGCCATACCTTGCCGGACATTGCCAAGCACCACGCCACACTTAGGCACCTCACTATGCCATGCCACACATTTGCACCTCGGCTCACCACTCATGTTGCACAACGAACATCACAAACCAAGGCACACAACTTGGCATAGGAAAGAACTAGTTAGCCAAGCAAATTTTGCCAACGACATGTCGTGGGGAAAACTTTCAGAACAGAAGTTTGGCTTACGACATGTCGTAGGCCAATCTTGGAGGGGAAAAAAATGGCCTAAGACATGTCGTAGGCCATTCTTGAAGGGAGAATTCTTGCCCACGACATGTCGTGGGCAAAGTTTGAGAGAAGACATTTTTGCCTACGACATGTCGTAAGCTTAACTTTTTGTGCTCAGATTTCGATCTCCATGATTTTGGTTAAGAATGGATTTAGTGTTTCCTTGTGCAGGAGACCCGAAGGCGTGGCATCTGGAGGCTCGAAGGCGTGACGCGTTAAGCGGGTGCAGGTGTCGGTGAGCGAAGGAATGATCCGTCTAGCTTATGAAGGCGTGAAGCTACTGGGCAAAGAGTGGGCTGTGAGCTGAGCTTGGAGGCGTGAATTTTAGTAGCCTGAAGGCGCGATGACTCATTTGAGGGCGCACGTCCAGAAGCATGAAGGCGCTGGAATGCTGAACAAATTCTTCAACTTCGGATTTTTTTCACAACTTAGGCTGATTTTGGACATTCCTTTTGAGGACACTTTTGTAATACTTTAGATATTTTACGGTTGCGTATTAGTTACATTTTCATAGCTCTATATATAGGAGATGTAGCTAATGTGTAGAGGGAGATCCCGGAGACTATTATTCATTCCATTATTTAGGTTTTGATTTTGGTAACCAACTTTTGATCTAGAGAGAGCGGGAAAATTTGCAAGATCTACTTTCTATTCCGATCAAAGATTTGCTCTGATCATTGTAATTCTCATATCAATTAAGGAAGCTTTTGGAAGAATTCAATTGGTAAACTCTTTCCATTTATTGAAGATGAATTGTTTCAAGTTACAAATTGTTGATCGTGAATTGGTAATGGAGTTCTGTGGCTAGATCTCTCATGTTCTAGAGTTTCAACCGGTTAAATGTATAATTAGACTATACAATGCTATGCAATTGACATAATTTCTTAAGGATGAAATCATATGTGATTTTAATGATTAAATCTTGTTGAGTTTCATGAATTCACACTTTTATTGAATGAATTGAACTTTGATTGTGGTCGCCATGCTGACTTGAAGTGAGATTTTACCAATATCTGTGAGAATTGCGTGAGATGAGAACTTGAAAGTGATTTCCTGAGTCTTTACACTTGTCTTAGCCGATCAATTCATTACTGAGATTTAGGCCTCGCCATGGGAAACTTCGAAGGAATGAAAGTTTAGGAAAAAGTGTTGAAGAAACTCTCTGAGATAGCAACGAAGGCATTCATACCTAGGTTGGGCCTCGCCATGGGTGTTCCTAGGAATTGCATGTTAGATTTGCTAACTTTGGAGAGTTGAGGCATTGCGGGTTGAATCCATTCTACTTAGGCCTCACCATGGGAAAAGTGGAATGTTAAGGAGTATAGAAAACACTGTGGTCGCCATTCTAAGTGTTAGCTAGCCTCCTGGGCAATAGAGATCTCCTCATTGTTTTACTTTGTGTCAAGAGCATTGCAATCATGGCCTAATGTGCATTCAACTGGTGGAAATACTCTAGAGCATCCACTCTCTTCCAGTTTTCACACTTTATTTGTTGCATTTGTTTCTTTACTAGTTAGTGTCTAAGTTTTTATTTCTTTCGTGACATTCTGTGAGCGAACATTGAGATTCTTGGCCCAAGCCTTCCCTGTGGATACGATCCCTACTTACGCTATTACATTAGTGTTTAGGGTAAAATTGAGCTGATACGACTTTAAACTATCAATTTTTGGCGCCGTTTCCGGGGAAGGTGCGGTTTCTGGAATTTTGATTTGCTCGGTTTTCTTTTCTTGTGTAGTTTAGTAGTCTTGGTATTTTTCATTTTGGTAACTATTGTTGCATTTTGTAGTTTTCGTGTTTTGTTTTCTACTTTGGTGTACTTGTGTCAAGTGCAGGACATTGAAGTTTACTGTAATTGAGTATTGCACAAGTACCCAAGCATGTCTAGATGGTACGAGGACTTCTCTCCACCACCATATAAAAGGCAATGTCAAAATCAAGCAAAAAGCAACAACTCACACCACATTGGGACACAAGAGCTTCTTGTGGAGGACATATTTTCTCAACTTATGGAAAAACTTGACAGAGGCTTACAAAAGGAAGGGCAATGGTATTACCAACAACAAAGCAATGAGTGTGATCTCAGAGAAGAGGCAAAAATGGAAAACATGTTGTCTCAAGTTTTGGAGAGAATTGATAGAAATGAAACAAGGTTCGCTCAATTGGAAGAAGAGCTTCAAGGGCGGCAAGAAAGGTTTGATCGAATCAACGCTTTAATAAGCAACCTATGGGAACAAATTGAGACACCAACTTTAGATGCACAATACCACTCACAAGGTACACGTCTCATTCCTGAGGACAATCATTTTGATATGCATGCTAATGTTGATTGTGGCTTAAAGTGTCTAAGGGAGGAGGAGTCTACATGTTTTGGGGACAGTGTACATGAGTGCTTTGTTGCTGATTCTTTTGAGCATGAATATGTGCACTTTGATGTTGAAGATGATGGCTTTGTTTAGTGATCTTGATACTGATGACTCTCGTGTTCTAAGTTGCCATGTTACTAAACTGGAAAATGTGTCTAAAGTGGAATCTTGCATGAATTTCATGGAATTCAATGAGTCAAATGATGTCGATTGCCTAGCTTTTGATGTTTTTCCTCTTGATAGCTTTGTGAATTGCATAGAGTCACTTCTTGAAGATCAATGTGATTTCATGAAGGAGGATAATGTTGCAGTTGTTAATGAAAGTGTTAGCACATTGTTTGAAACTCTGGTTGAGGCACCAATTTTTGAAATGGTCAATGAATCTAAGTGTCTAAATGGTGACTCACAAGAAGTGCAAAGTGAGATACTCTTATTAGTTGATGATAATGCTTGTTGCGTTGTTGAGAAAGAAAAGCCTCAAGAATTTCCCAATGTTAGTTTTAATGATAAAGATGTTAACATTTTGAATGACAATGACAATGAGTGCCATGCTATACTTGATGATGCTGATTGTTATTCTCTGAATGTAACTTTTCTTGATACTTGATAAATTGCATAGAGTCATATATTGATGAACATTGTGATATCATGAATCGAGATAATGTTGAACTTGCTAATGAAAATGTCGACATTAGTCTAGCTACTAAAGCTGTTAACATTTTGAATGACTATGAGTTTGAGACATTCATTTTTGAACTTACTGGTGGTTTTGAATTTACCGATGGTTTTGTTGAGACCATGGATATAGAACCCTTGGTTGAGCCTTGCAGGATTGAAATGGTTTGTGTGGTGGGAGAAGTAAATGATGTGTTTCCAATGGAAGAAGAAGTAAAAGAGGTGCCAACAATGGGGGAGCCTCAGTGGTTCGAAATTAAATTTGTAGAGATTGCTCCCCATATGCATGAGCTCAAGCACCTCTTTCCCACTATTTTACAAGTGCCATACAGGAGGATAATGAGTATTGTTGAAATATCATTTTTCTGGTACAGAGAGGGTTATTCCGATTCTTGAAGAAGAAAGTTACATGAATAAAGTCTAGTTGTAGACTTCAAAACCCAGAACTTCTTCTTGATTTTTTACCTTTCCTTTAGTTTTTGGTTTTCTACGTGTTTTGTTAGTTTGCATTTATGCTTATACTCACCAAGGCCACTCATGTTGTAGAGGCATGAGCATGAAGGAAGTTGCAAGGGAAATATGCCATGCTCACAAGAGGCTAAGTGTGGGGGAGTGGAGTCATGAACCACTCCCGCAATGCACATAATCCTTTTGTCTTACTTTTGAAGCATGATTGTGCATGTGCCATTTAGTGTTCTTAGTTGTAAAATTTTACACCACCGTGGTTCTTAATCATAGTGCGACACTTTGCTTGCATGCTTCCATATTATGTCTACTTTGCCACCAACATGTAGTGTACTTGGGTGAGCAATTTGTAATAAGCTTTGTTTCACCATGTGCAGGGATTTTTCATGCAATAAAGAACTTCAAACAAGGACACTATACCAAGCAAGCATTGGATATCATGATATATCAATACCAGGAGGTTCCTAAACCTATCTTTACTTTACATTGAGGACAATGTAAGTTTTAAGTGTGGGGGGGGGAGGGGGGAATGTTTGCTATAATTTGTGTCTTTTGGACCTGATATGCTTACTTTTTGTTATGGAAATTTCTTTTGTGCTATGTGATGCAAAGTATGGTACTTTTAAGTTTTGCTGTGTTATTTTGATAGTATACTTGGTATATGTTGTGTTTTTCATTTTTTGTGCAAATTTTGTGCAAATTTTCATTTTGAATGTTTTTGGTGAAATTTTTTAACTTTGTGAATAAGTGATGGCTTTGGTGAGCACGAGTTGTGTTGTGTGTCAATGGAATATGGTGTTAGTGTTGGTGTGTGTTGAGGAGGGTGACAAAAGTTTGAGTGTGTGGACTATAAAGTTAATATCACACATGTATTTGAAACTTTGTTCTTAGTTCACTATGGCTTAATTCAACTTCATCACTTAAATCGTTTTGATCTTGCATGTGAAAATTTTTGTTTCCTGGTACTAAGTTTGAGGAAATTGGTACATTTTGCTGGCTAAAGCCCGATGTTAAGGTAAGATAGATATGCCATGCAAAACTAAATGACACAGGAGGTATGTGTATGGAAGCTTACTCTTCTTGCTATGCATTTGTCTGGATGTTTCCAGAGTTCGTGCATGTTAATCAACTTGAAACTCTTATGAACATGTGCATGCATAATAGAAGACATGGAAGAAAAAGCCTTTTGGCATCTGGGAAGGAAAAAGCCACAAGAACCTTGCAAATGATTAAAGGGAAAAAACAGCCAAAATACCCTGGCAAATGGTACCAATGAGTATCACAAATGCACTAATGTGCTTAATAAGGGCAATGTCCCATAGAGCTTGATAAGTCGATATTTCGCCGACTTATTTGTATGAATTTCCTTATCTTTTGCTATGGACTTTGTGCGGAAATGATGCTTGTTATGTTGACCGTGTGCTAGAACTGCATGTTTTGGAGAACTGTGTGGAAATGGCAAAGTGTTGTAAATCAACGTGAAAATGCTTTGATGCTCGAAATATGCAAGACACTTAGTCATGCACACCACTGACCTCCATGCTGTCCTGCACAACATCGACCTCCAAGCCTTCACGAAAGTCCACAAACCTCTCACACTTGCACAGCACACTCACTTACACATTTAAGCTCACCACACTTACACACTTGACCTCCACAACACACAACACTTTGCACAAACACCCGCGCACACTCTGCACAAACACCCTCGCACACTTTGCACAAACACTTGCACATCTCACACACACACGCCACACACAAGGCGGGCGCACTAGGCGCCCGCCTCACACACGGCGGTCGCACTAGGCGACCGCCACACACAAGCGCGGGCGCACCATGCGCCCGCCTCACACACGCACACACACAACACGGCGGGCACCGTGTGCGCCCGCCACCCTCACGGCGGTCGCATGGTGCGACCGCCACCCTCACGGCGGGCGCACCACGCGCCCACCTCATCTCACACACATGCACTCTGCACATTTTACTCTTTGTATATTTTTTCTTTGTCATATTTTCGTTCTTTGTTACACTTTGCCTTTGATAGATTTTTACTTAGGGATTTTATCATGCATCTAGTATACATTACACTCCACATTTGGTCCAAGCACGTGTAGCAAACACCGCTTACAATACCTTTAATATTTTACCTCGTCACTCTTATTTGTTAAGTACACGTTTCTTCACTACATTCTTGGCTTATGTTTACAGGAGCACGTGTCAACATCCGGGCATAGCAAGGAAACTTCCAGGAAGCTCACTTGGCAAGGACATGAAGAGAAAACTATAAAAGCCAGAGGAGGACAAGAAGAAAGCAGAGCTTTTGGAGAGCTTTTGGGGAGCTTTTGGAGAGCTTTGGAGAGCCAAAAACGGAGATCAATCAAGAGAGTTAGGGTTTCAAGAGAAAAAGGAGATCAGAGTGGAGATCATTCCATTTTATCTTTCTGTAATAGCTATGTTTGATCTGGCTTTGTCAAACTTGTTTTCAAAGCCGATCAACATGATTGGCTAAACATTAGGTTGTTGCTTTGAGGGATTAAGTGTGATGACTCTAAATTGATTTGAGACATTTGTTTTGCATATTACGTGTTTGATATTGTTTCTTATATCTTGTTGATGCTTTATTTCAATGCTTACTCACTCACGCCTAGGCCCTTCATATGACTTGCAGTACCACTGAGGTCAATCTAGTGCTATTAATGGAAATTGAAATAACATCACTGGAATAAGGAACAATTTGAATGAGTCCTATGATCTGTCTAAGGATACAATGTCAGTTGTGCATTACCAATGACAATTGAGGTTAATGTAATGGAAAGACTTTGGATTATTTGAACATTAGAACTTGGACTTTGGTTGACTGTCTTGTCCAAGGGAGTTTGGGTTCTAGTGTCAGGTAGGGATCGAGAATTAGGAAGCTGAGCCTAGGTCTTGCCCTACCAAGGGAAGATGAGAGGAGCAGGGTGAATTAGGATTGTGAGTCTTATAAGGAGATCAACCCTAAGTTCACTAGAAGAGCGATCCCCTCATTCATGTTCTTACACTAGTCAAGGATAATCAAATAGAGTCGTCACACTGACCTACCTCAGTGTAACACCATTTCACTTCTTGATTGACTTACGTCTTTGCTCTTACTTGCTACCAGCTTTACTGAACACTTTTTATTCTATCACTTGTACAATTCTTAATACAATCCTCTCCCTGTTGGATACGATCCCGCTTGCCACTACTACTTATTTTGGTGATATTGGGTAAAATTGCAAGGGTAGACGACGCTCCTTGCCAAATTTTTGGCGCCGTAGCCGGGGTGAGGCACAGCGTTGAGAGTTGTTTGTGATAGTTTTACTGTGTTTGTTACTTTACGAATTCTTATTTAAAATTGTTGATTTGTTGTTTTATTGAACTCTTAATTCATTACTTGTCTCCGTTAATTTTGTTCTACTGATCTTTTGTTCTAGTGCTGTTTCCTTTTCTTGTGAGAGATCACAGTTTATGCAACCTAGAGCAAGGCTATGAGGGGAAGCTCCGGAATTTGCACTTGACTTAGAATTGCAGAGAACCTTGAGGCAAAGGAGAAGGGTTATTGAAATGGCTGAACAGAATTTGGAGAGACCTCAGCCCCAACCAGCTCGGTTTGGGGACCATTTTGCGGTCAATTTTGAGCGGAGCAACAATCACCAGGGAATAGACGTCAAGAGCTATCAAATCCCGACACAAATTGTGTCCATGATCACTCAAGGGCAGATCTATCGAGGCTTGAGCAACGAAGACCCTAATGAGCATTTGGATTGGTTTCTAGGACTATGCAACACATTCAAGCTGCAAAGAGTGACTCCAGATGATGTGAGGAGAGTGCTCTTCCCACTGTCTATGAAAGGGAATGCCAAGCATTGGTTTAACTCTATTGGGGGACCTGCTATATCTACATTTGAGGAACTTGAGCGGAAGGTTTTAGCTAAGTATTTTCCTCACGAAAAATTGGAGAGAATGAGATTGGAAATCCGCAACTTTCAGCAGCAGGATGGCGAGACCTTCAAGGAGGCATGGGATCGATTCAACGACTTGCTCCGCCAATGCCCGAACAATGACCTTGGGGAGGTCAGGGAGCTGAATATATTCTTTAAAGGTCTATTACCGGAGTCCTCACTAATGGTCAAGGCCAGCGCCAATGGAGCTTTGAAAGATAAAAGCATTCTTGAGGTCAGAAAACTTTTTGTTTGATTCGATTGCAGACGATGAATTCCTATTTCCTGAAACTAGAAAGATGCCTGCGCGTAAGCAACGGGGAGTACTAGAGCTGGATGAGGAGACATCCTTGGAAGCAAAAGTTGAGGCCCTCACAAGACAAATCCAGAACCTAAAGGCTGCTAAGGTCGCTCCAGTGTTGATGTGCGGGCTGTGTAAGAGAGATCACCACACGGACGAGTGCGAGCTCACTCAAGAATCAGTCCAGTATGTCGCCAATTACAACAACCGCCAGCAGCAGTACGGAGGTGGTTATCGAAATCAGTCAGGCAAAGTCAAATGGGGACAGAGTAATCAGCAAAGGCAGTATTACCGGAGAGTTAAGAAACCGTGAACAGAGGAAGTCAACCGATGATTTGCTCCATGAAATTCTGGGAAAAATGGACATGTACGAGAAGAGGACATCCACACTGGAAACTCAAGTGAAAAACGTGGAGGCTTCCATCAAGAACATTGATATGCAGATGGGCCAGTTGGAAAAGGACCAGAGGTTTGTAATGCTATAACGTTGAGATGCGGAAAGGAGCTCAGCGGTCATAAGATAAAAGAAGGAGAGGAAGCCCCAGAGGAAGAGGTCAGTAAAGAGACCACACTGGTGGAAGGTGAAGCCCAAGAAAAGGACGGGAGTGTGAAGGCTCAGGATAGCAAAAGGATGAAGGGAGCTCCAGCTCCAAGTCCATGCGATGACTCTCCATAAGCACCACCCCCTCCATTTCCCCCAAAGAGTTCGACCTCCACCTAAGAAGGGGGGGTTCAATTCACAAGGTTTCTTGATATGGTGAAGAACGTCAATGTCAATGTTCCTCTGCTAGATTTGGTTACAGCGGTACCGAGATATGCAAAATTTTTGAAGGACTTGAGAGCCAACAAAGAGCAGATCCTGCAATGTGAGGTGCCAATTCAGCTCACCAAGGAGAGCCAAACATGGATCAGCAATGAATTGCCACCCAAGCTCAAGGACCCTGGTAGATGTACGGTGCCATGCTCAATCGGTGGAAGATTTTTTAACAAGGTCCTGTGTGACATTGGGGCTGGAATCAACCTTATGCCTTTATCCATTGCCAAGAGTATAGGATTGGGGAAACGAATTAAACCCGTGGCAGTGATGCTCCAGTTAGCAGATCGATCTTTGGTTCAACCAACGGGGATCGTAGAAGACGTGTTGGTCTCTGTGGATAAATTTGTACTGCCAGTGGACTTCATAGTGCTGGACATGGAGGAGGACCCTGAGGTCCCCCTCATATTTGGGAGGCCATTCTTAGCTACCGAGGACGCTCTCATTGGAGTCAAGGGTAAGACCATCACATTCAGATTCAATGGTGAGGAGGTCGTTTCTAATGTGGACTATGCCATGAAGCACCCTCACTCTATCGAACAATGTTGTCTGGCAAACTTGGTGGAAGGTGATCTCCAACCTTTGAGATTTGAACATAAACGTAAGTCTTCCCCTAATTTATATGATTCTCTTGATGATGAAATTTGTGAAAAGTTTGAGACTGTGTTAATTGTTGAGGAAACTGATACACTGCATGAATTGAGCTATTGTGATGAAAAATTTGAAATTAATTCATCTGTGAAAGAAATGGACTTTGCAAGTGAGATTGATGAAAATCGTGGAAATGGTGAGAGTTTGAGTCAAATGAAAAATTTGCATGAAAATCATGAAGTGCATGGTCACAGTGGTGAAATGGAATTGAAAATGAAAAGTGAGAAGAATGATGAAAAATTTGCGTGTTGTAAAAATTTGACAAATGATGTTGTTGCTACTGATGAGAAGGTCAAAGTGGTGCCCACTGAGGTGAGGCTTGAAAAGGTCACTGACAGGGATAATACTTGGAAGCCTCCAGACGAAAAGCGAACTATGAAGCAGCCTACACTGCTTAAATACCTCAAACGTATGGTTTGGCGAGAAAAAAAGAAGACATCAGCAGACCCACCACCCAAAAAGGTGGGAGTCAAGGGATCGAAAGCGAAGAAGGGGGAAAAAGGGCATGAAGCGAAAGTCACCCAAGCATTTTGGAAAGACACTGGATACACCTTGTACCTCGACCTTCCCCCACTTGGATAGCAACACTGCTGTGTCTGGCTGAAGAAAATAAACCAAGAGCTTGTTGGGAGGCAACCCAACTGTCACAGTTTCTGTCTTTATTTAGTTTCCTTCAGTAGTAGTAAGTTAGTCTCAATAAATGATGGACATGACTGACACTCGTCTCTTGAATGCAGATAGTCTTGAGATTCAGCACAACACGCATACCCAGATTTCAGGAGATGTAACAGGTAAATAGTGAAGAATATTCTCTGCGCGAGCATAAAATCTGAGAAATATCCACCAAGGTAAGCAAAAAGTATTTGATTACACCAAAAGCCTTCAAGTCGATTTTTGCCAAATTCCAACTTCTAAGGTAATCTGACGTGCTACTTGAGTGATGCAGGAGAATACCTAACTCGTGCGCATGCCAAATATCTCTTGGATGCATGACCAGAAATAATTGTGAAAGAAACGATGCATGGCACTTGGGTCCCTTGAATAGTTGTTCGTTTTATGAAAAATTATGCATGGTATGGCCGAATGGAGCTTGATAAGATTTATGCATGAGTGAAAGAAATATGCATGCCATGATTATAAATCAGTCAAGGTAAGATAAATGGTGGCAATTGCATGACATGGGGAGAATCGGGTGAAGCAAGCAAGAAATTGGAAAAATAGTGACAAAGCAAAGACATGTGGGACCACCAATTTGTTTGGTAGTGAAAGTATGCATATGGCCGAAAATTGTGAGAGAAAGATGATTGGATTGATCAAACACTTGTTTGCATTCATTTTGTACTCTAGCGGTTTGTCCTTAATATATTCACATGTCCATTGCTTACTTGGATCATGAGTTGGTCGATTCTCACCATAATAGTTGACAAGACTAAACAAATTTTGTTTGAATGCCATAGTTTTTCTTTTCGTGAGTGAATGGAAAGTCTGCCAGAAAGTCACATGCATTTGTTACTCTAGCTTGTCGAATAACCTAGGCATGCATGAAGTTTTGGCTATAAAAACCATGAGTTACGCAGTTCACCTTCGGCACTACAATTACATGCATTATCAACAAATACAGAGGAGCCAATTCGTCGACTTTTGAGTTGGGACTGCACGAATTTTGCTAGAATTGCACATTAGCATTGTTAATCTTCAATCAAGTAAGTGTTAAATTCTTGCTAGCTATGGAGCTTGAATTGAAATGTGATGATATTGAATGTTGGATATTGGTGACGGGAATTTGGAATGATGAAACGTTGGCATGATTTAATCATTAACAAATCTTGATGCATGGGTTTTAATATTTGTATGGAACTCACGAGTTAAAAGGCAAGCATGATATATGTGTGTTTCCATTTACTTGAATTTTCTTGAAGTCTACGAAGATGCATGAAAAATTTCAGTTCTTGGAAGGAGAATAAATGTGTTGCAATATGCGTGTAAAAATTGAATCTTGGCATGTTGGAAAGGACGAGTTAGAGCTTGGTGGTGACTTCGACTTGAACATGCGTGTGATTAAATGTATGAGTTTTGGTGGAATAATTGTTTGGCAATCGCGAGTATAATGTTGTAGCTAATGCATGATTTTTTATGAGAAATTTTATTGTCATGCGATGCCTAGTGATAATGCTCTGTGACCACAAATTGCCATACATGGACCTCCTTGTGAGAGTCCACACATGGACCTCCTGTTGAAAATCCGCTCACTGAGGCTATATTTTTCAGGTACCTAAAAAAAAAATGGCGCCAAAGAAAACAACTCCCGCAGCCTCCTCAAAAGGTCAAGCATCAATGGGCAAGGCCAAGGTCATAGAGTATGAGACATCTGACGACTCAGGGTCAGACGAAGAATATTTCCCGGGAGATGAGGAAGTGCTTGACACTAGCCAGAAGAAGAGAAAAATCCCACAGCAGGTTGTTCTTCAGCGTTCTTGCACCGCCGATGCCCAAGAAAAATTCTGTGATTTCGCCATCAGACATATTCACATTGAACGAGCATTCGGAGTCACAGAGAATCCATACATTGAAACCATCCACTACTACAACTGGCAGAAGTTGACAGAGGCTCCAAGTAGTTGCAATGTGGCCATTGCTAAGGAATTCTATGCCAATGCCGCTGGAGCTGAGGCCAGGGTGTGATTTCAAAAGGTGTTTTCATATGGGGAAAATATTTGAAGCTCACACCTCAACTGGTCAATAAACATTATGGACTCAAGGACTATCCACATGACCAGATCACTGACTTGAGGAAGACCGGAGACCCGATGCGATCCTGCGTGAACTAAGCCTTCCTGGGACTGATTGGGAAAGAACTCATCACGGCGAACCAAGATTCGCCAACCTGAAGGACCTGACTACAGAAGCTAAGATGTGGCTACTCTTCATCAATTCCCGCCTAATGCCCACCACACACAACACAAGGATCTCAAAGAACAAGCTCTTTCTTGTCTACGCCATTAAGAACTGAATGACAGTGGATATGGGAAAGTTCATCATAACCTACATCAACAATGCCCTGACTGAAAATCATCCAGCCATGTATTTCCCACACTTCCTCTATGAACAAGCAGTGAAACTGGGTGTTAAAGTGTCCGGAGGAGATGAAAGCAGAAACCCTGTACTCCCCGTAAAGAATTGACAAATCAGGCTGTATCAAGCTCAAGAAAAGACAGAGAGAGAGCAACGGGAAGAGGAAGCGAGGGAAAGAGAAAGGGCAGAGCATGAGCACGGCATGGATGATATTGATGTAGAGGAACCCCAAGCTGGGTCAGCCCGACCTCCGCCCAACCCACAACCGCTTCAGGCTTTTGGGAACTTCCAGCACATTCAACATGCATTGGAGGGACTACAGAATTCAATTCAAAATCAACAGGACTCCCTCACGCAGCATCTGGACGACATGGAGGGGCACTGGACTGCATTGCAGGAATGCATGGGAATGATTGGAACCAGGATAGATACCATAATGCAGGAGCAGACCACCTAATGGACCGCAATGGATAACAAGATCACTCAATGCCAAACAGAAGTCCACAACCTCAACTTGATGATGGTGCACCACCACCAAAGCCGAGGACCGGACTCATACTTTCCACCATTGGAAGAAATAGACACCCATGCACGAATGATCGTGGATACTTCCAGTAGTAGACGAGTGGTCATGCAACAAGGGGTGAGTCCCAGCGCGGGACCGAATGCAGCAAATTTTAGACCTGCACAACTCAATTCCCGGGGTTCTCTCATTTTGCTAGGCAATCTCCACCAACCTAGACTGGGTAGACTCTTTCCTCTTCACACAATGGGGACCATTGTTAATTCTAAGTGTGGGAGGAGACTTGCATGCAGAGGTCCATGTGTGATGTGTGGTTATCTAATCCTTAGTTGATGCTTGTATCTGAAAGGCTTGGCGCCTTTGCTTTGAATTGCCTTGAATTGTTTGTGTGTTTGTTATGTGTTGCAGGGATCGGAGGTGGTGTGTTCTTATATTAGTAGTAGGAGGTGTTGTTGTTTGTGTTCTTTTTACTCCATTTCAATTTTTTCGTTTCATTGTGTTGTTGTTGGGGGAATGAAAAAACAAGGCAGTGACTAACACTGACCTTGTAGTGTGCTTGCTTTTCATATCAAAGTTGTGATGTAGTGTGATTTTCATTTCAAAGTTGTTATAAATGTAAGAGTGTGATGTTGTGTTGTGCAAAGATTGCCACTGTCCATCTAACACACTTGTACACTCCATTACATTCGCACTTCCAATTTTATCAGCAAAATCCACCAATACACAAAATATTCAATGTATGCTAAAATTTTTGAGTTTTAGGGTATTCATTCGATTGCATACGATGTTGATGAGTTAAGTGTGGTGTTAATGTAAGATAGAAACGTCAGCACAAAATTTGACATAGGAGGGAGCTTATGTTTCTTTGTTTGTATGTGTTTTCTACTCGTAAGCACTTTTTCTTGCATTTATATATATAGTCTGTTTAAGACACACACGAACATGGACTGTGACAAATAAAGGGAAAAAATAGCCACAAAACCCTGGCAGCCAAGTTTCGAAAAGAAAGCAAATAAGCACCAATGTGCATTGAATAGAGGGAAATCCCCAGTAAGCTTAGTTAAGTTTTTGTCTTTCATTTTAGTATGAAATGTTCGTGTGTGTGGACAAAAGACTGTAGTGCAAGAATTCTTAACTAAAGTGCCTACTTGAGTACTTTGCATAGACAGACTAAGGGGACATATGCATATCTCAGCACACACTTGCACGCTGACGGTTTGGTCTTTATTCATTGCACCTTACTTGATAACTTGTATGAAGTCGAATATACTGTAAACTTGATCAAATGTTTTCCTTTGCATGCAAAAATTTTAAGTGGATAGCTGATGACGTTGAGAGTGTTGAATGTGAGGGTGGATAGTTTGTTATACTTTGCTCGGGACTAGCAAAGACTTAAGTGTGGGGGGATGATAAATCGGTATTTCGCCGACTTATTTGTATGAATTTCCTTATATTTTGCATTGGACTTTGTGCGGAAATGATGCTTGTTATGTTGACCGTGTGCTAGAACTGCATGTTTTGGAGAACTGTATGGAAATGGCTAAGTGTTGTAAATCAACGTGAAAATGCTTTGATGCTCGAAATATGCAAGACACTTAGTCATGCACACCACTGACCTCCAAACTGTCCTGCACAACACCGACCTCCAAGCCTTCACGAAAGTCCACAAACCACTCACACTTGCACAGCACACTCACTTACACATTTAAGCTCACCAAACTTACACACATGACCTCCACAACACACAACACTTTGCACAAACACATGCGTACACTTTGCACAAACACTTGCACATCTCACACACACACGCCACAGTGCGCCCGCCTCACACACGGCGGTTTCACTAGGCGACTGCCACACACACGGCGGGCGCACCATGCGCCCGCCTCACACACGAACACACATAACACGGAGGGTGCCGTGTGCGCCCGCCACCCTCACGGCAGTCGCATGGTGCGACCGCCACTCTCACGGCGGGCGCACCATGCGCCCGCCTCATCTCACACACATGCACTCTGCACATTTTAATCTTTGTATATTTTTCCTTTGTCATATTTTCGTTCTTTGTTACACTTTGCCTTTGTTAGATTTTTACTTAGGAATTTTATCATGCATCTAGTATACATTACACTCCATATTTGGTCCAAGCACGTGTAGCAAACACCGCATACAATACCTTTAATATTTTGCCTCGTCACTCTTATTTGTTAAGTACACGTGTCTTCACTACATTCTTGGCTTATGTTTACAGGAGCACGTGTCAACATCCGGGCATAGCAAGGAAACTTCCAGGAAGCTCACTTGACAAGGAGATGAAGAGAAAACTATAAAAGCCAGAGGAGGACAAGAAGAAAGTAGAGCTTTTGGAGAGCTTTTGGGGATATTTGGAGAGCTTTGGAGAGCCAGAAACGGAGATAAATCAAGATAGTTAGGGTTTCAAGAGAAAAATGAGATCAGAGTGGAGATCATTCTATTTTATCTTTCTGTAATAGCTATGTTTGATCTGGCTTTGTCAAACTTGTTTTCAAAGCAGATCAACATGATTGGCTAAACATTAGGTTGTTGCTTTGAGGGATTAAGTGTGATGACTCTAAATTGATTTGAGACATTTGTTTTGCATATTACGTGTTTGATATTGTTTCTTATATCTTGTTGATGCTTTATTTCAATGCTTACTCACTCACGCCTAGGCCCTTCATATGACTTGCAGTACCACTGAGGTCAATCTAGTGCTATTAATGGAAATTGAAATAACATCACTAGAATAAGGAACAACTTGAATGAGTCCTATGATCTGTCTAAGGATGCAACGTCAGTTGTGCATTACCAATGACAATTGAAGTTAATGTAATCGAAAGACTTAGGATTATTTGAACATTAGAACTTGGACTTTGGTTGACTGTCTTGTCCAAGGGAGTTTGGGTTCTAGTGTCAGGTAGGGATCGGGAATTAGGAAGCTGAGCCTAGGTCTTGCCCTACCAAGGGAAGATGAGAGGAGCAGGGTGAATTAGGATTGTGAGTCTTATAAGGAGATCAACCCTAAGTTCACTAGAAGAACGATCCCCTCATTCATGTTCTTACACTAGTCAAGGATAATCAAATAGAGTCGTCACACTGACCTACCTCTGGGCAACACCATTTCACTTCTTGATTGACTTACGTTTTTGCTCTTACTTGCTACCAGCTTTATTGAACACTTTTTATTCTATCACTTGTACAATTCTTAATACAATCCTCTCCCTGTTGGATACGATCCCACTTGCCACTACTACTTGTTTTGGTGATATTGGGTAAAATTGCAAGGGTAGACGACGCTCCTTGCCAGAGCTGTGTGCGCATAGGATACCATGGATCTTGTGACTACATGTTCATGAGAGTGGCTAAGGGGATGGGCTTGTATTGAATGAGTGAGACAACTAGATGGTGTATAGCAAGGGAATAGATGAAGTGCATGTTCCTCAGCACACACTTGCATGCGTGGCATGTTGGTCTTTATTCATTGTGCCTTAGTTGATAATTTGTGTTGAAATCTGAAGGCTTTGTGCCAGAAACCTTGGAATTAATTCTTGTGTGGAAAAATGTTTTGGTGAACTAGGATGTGGCCATTGTGGATGGAGGAACAATGTGTTAGATACTGGTGATGAAAATGAGTTTTGAGTGTACAATTTGCTTAGAAGCAAGTTAGTGTGAATTACGTTCAAATGGAAAGAAAAGTTGATTCTATCAAGAGTTCAACGCATGGTGTGTGTGTGGCATGTTCTTGTGATTGAGTTTAAATGATATTTTGTGTTTTTGCTTGAGGACAAGCTAAAGTTCAAGTGTGGGGGAATTTGATGAGTTGGTTTTATACCAACTATATTGTGTAAAATCTCTTGGCTTTTAACTTGTAAATGGTGCTATTGTGGGTGTTTCATGTGGTTTAATGTGTAAATGTGGTTTGATAGTTGATAATGTGTAAATGGTGCAAAAAGTGTAAAATGATGGTAAATGGGGTGAAATGTGCTAAGGGTAAAAATGAAGGAACTTAAAATGCATAATTGGCCATTTTAGGGTTTGGACAGCTTGGTTGTGCAAATTCGTTTGAGTGTAATTCTTTCACTTCTATTCCAAATGAGAAGTTCTCTGATGTTCTGGAAAGCTATTTGAGTGTACTTCATTTCTTATGTTTTAACTTTCTTCAAATTCTGTGTGCAATATTGAGAAATGAAAGCATTTGTATGATTGCTACTTCAGGATTTAGTTATTGAATTCATATTGCCACAGTTTGGTAGATTGTTATTAACTTGAGCTACAGACCTCCAATTAAGGTGATTCTTGAACCATTGGTAAGCCAAGAGGATTAGCCAGAACTTTTATTTTTACCACGAAGTCTGATTCAGAGCCGAAAACACACGAATTCTGCATAGAAGAAGGAAGTTTTGCTGAAGCAAGAAATTTGCCCACGACATGTCGTGGACAAACTTTGAGAACAAAAGTTTGGCCTATGAAAAGTCGTAGGCCAATCTTGGATGGACGCAAAATGGCCTACGACATATCGTAGGCCATTCTTGAAGAGGAAAATTTGCTCCACGACATGTCGTAGGCTATTTAAGAGGAATGGAAGTTTACTCCACGACAAGTCGTAGGCTTAAAATCCAGTTTTGCCACGACTCAGTGTTTCGCTCATAACTCTCTCATATTAACTCGGATTTGGATGAATCAAAAGGCTGCGGAAAGCTAAGCCCTTGGGCTACAACTTTCGTGCTTTAGGTTTTGCCCAGTTCACAATGCATCATAGCCAAAGTTTGGTTGGAAGGTGACGGTTTGTAAGTTTTCAGAATTTGAGAGGTAAAAAGTTCCAAGTATATATGCTTGTGTTTTCCTTGCATCCTTGAGTTGGATTTTATGCACTCATTTGTTGTTTATCTTTCACAAATTGATGCCATAGGTTATGAACAATACTTTGCCCGTTGTGGCATATGTGCACACAAGTACCACACAACCTTGCCAACACCTTGCCAATACTTTTCCACAACCTTGGCAACACCTTGCTAACGCCTTGCCGCTCACATGCACTAACCTTGCCATACCTTGCCAGACCTTGCCAAGCACCACGCCACACTTAGGCACCTCACTATGCCATGCCACACATTTGCACCTCGGCTCACCACTCATGTTGCACAACGAACTTCACAAACCAAGGCACACAACTTGGCATAGGAAAGAACTAGGTAGCCAAGCACATTTTGCCCACGACATGTCGTGGGCAAACTTTGAGAACAGAAGTTTGGCTTACGACATGTCGTAGGCCAATCTTGGAGGGGAAAAAAATGGCCTACGACATGTCGTAGGCCATTCGTGAAGGGAGAATTCTAGCCCACGACATGTCGGGGGCAAAGTTTGAGAGAAGAAATTTTTGCCTACGACATGTCGTAGGCTTAACTTTTTGTGCTCAGATTTCGATCTCCATGATTTTGGCTAAGTATGGATTTAGTGTTTCCTTGTGCAGGAGACCCGAAGGCGTGGCATCTGGAGGCTCGAAGGTGTGACGCGTTAAGCGGGTGCAGGTGTCGGTGAGCGAAGGCGTGATTCGTCTAGCTTATGAAGGCGTGAAGCTACTGGGCAAAGAGTGGGCTGTGAGATGAGCTTGGAGGTGTGAATTTCAGGAGCCTGAAGGCGCGATGACTCATTTGAGAGCGCACGTCCGGAAGCATGAAGGCGCTGGAATGCTGAACAAATTCTTCAACTTCGGATTTTTATCACAACTTAGGCTGATTTTGGACATTCCTTTTGAGGACACTTTTGTAATACTTTAGATATTTTACGGTTGCGTATTAGTTACATTTTCATAGCTCTATATATAGGAGATGTAGCTAATGTGTAGAGGGAGATCCCGGAGACTATTATTCATTCCATTAGTTAGGTGTTGATTTTGGTAACCAACTTTTGATCTAGAGAGAGCGGGAAAATTTGCAAAGATCTACTTTCTCTCTCTAGTTTCTCTCTCTAGCTTTTGAGCTCCATTTTCTATTTCGATCAAAGATTTGCTCCGATTATTGTAATTCTCATATCAATTAAGGAAGCTTTTGAAATAATTCAATTGGTAAACTCTTTCCATTTATTGAAGATGAATTGTTTCAAGTTACAAATTGTTGATCGTGAATTGGTAATGGAGTTCTATGGTTAGATCTCTCATGTTCTAGAGTTTCAACCGGTTAAATGTATAATTAGACTATACAATGCTATGCAATTGACATAATTTCTTAATGATGAAATCATATGTGATTTTAATGATTAAATCTTGTTGAGTTTCATGAATTCACACTTTTATTGAATGAATTGAACTTTGATTGTGGTCGCCATGCTGAGTTGAAGTGAGATTTTACCAATATCTGTGAGAATTGCGTGAGATGAGAACTTGAAAGTGATTTCCTGAGTCTTTACACTTGTCTTAGCCGATCAATTCATTAATGAGATTTAGGCCTCGCCATGGGAAACTTCGAAGGACTGAAACTTTAGGAAAAAGTGTTGAAGAAACTCTTTGAGATAGCAACGAAGGCATTCATACCTAGGTTGGGCCTCGCCATGGGAGTTCCTAGGAATTGCATGTTAGATTTGCTAACTTTGAAGAGTTGAGGCATTGCGGTTTGAATCCATTCTACTTAGGCCTCGCCATGGGAAAACTGGAATGTTAAGGAGTATAGAAAACACTGTGGTCGCCATGCTAAGAGTTAGCTAGCTTCCTGGGCAATAGAGATCTCCTCATTGTTTTACTTGTGTGTCAAGAACATTGCAATCATGGCCCAATGTGCATTCAACTGTGGAAATACTCTAGAGCATCCACTCTCTTACAGTTTTCACACTTTATTTGTTGCATTTGTTTCTTTACTAGTTAGTGTCTAAGTTTTTATTTCTTTCGTGACATTTTGTGAGAAAACATTGAGATTCTTGGCCCAAGCCTTCCCTGTGGATACGATCCCTACTTAAGCTACTACATTAGTGTTTAGGGTAAAATTGAGCTGATACGACTTTAATCTATCAAGAAACCCGTGAGGTATATACATATATTTTTTCTTGTGTTTTCACTAATGTGTAGGTACATTGGATGGTGGTGAACAAAAAGCCCTTCAAGGAGTTTCTTGTTTGTTGACCCGACGTGTTCTTAATGCACAACCATATATTGATGATGATTTGATTCAATGTGAAAACATCTTTCACATATATTGCAAGGTTAAAGATAAAATTTGTACTGTGATCATTGATAGTGGAAGTTGCACAAATGTGGCAAGTATGTTACTTGTCAAGAGGATGAATTTGACTTGCGTGAAGCATCCAAAGCCCTACCGACTTGAATGGCTTAGTCAATCCGCCGAGACAAGAGTGACCAAGCAAGTAAAGGTACCATTTAAAATCGGTCATTATGTTGATGAAGTGTTATGTGATGTTGTTCCAATGGAGGTTGGTCACATCCTTCTTGGAAGACCTTGGCATTAGGATAGAGATGTGTTGTATCATGTCAAGAAAAATTACTACAGTTTTGACTATCAAGGCAAAAAGATCAACCTTAAGGTCTTGAACCCGTCACAAGTCTTTGAAAACCAAGTAAGACTTGCTAAGGCATGTAGTAATTTGCGAGAATAAGAAGCAAAGGAGAAACTTGAGCTTGAAAAGAAAAAGAATGTAAACAATAGTATAGGTTGCGAACTTGTACCTAGTGCTAATGTTAGTTCTAAAGCTTGTTATTTTGCTTCTACGAGTGAGATAAGGAGAGCAATGTTAGAGAAGCAATCATTGTACTTAATTGATGATAGTATCACGCTTTACATTGTTTTCTTCCTAGTTCATTTGTTTTGCAGATTTATGGAGTTCTTAAACATCTAATGGAGTTGCAAACAACTTATTATCAATTGGAAGGAGTCCAATCTGCCTTAGCTTGTTTTCCACAAGGTAAGCAAGGTAAGTTAGGTAAGTATGAAATCTTTTTGGTTGATGTCAATAGTTTATATGTCAAGAACTTTGCTAAACTCAATTTTGTTGATTTTCAAAGTTTATATTCTGTTTTGAATCAATTTCAACATTTTAACCAAATCCTTGTGTATAAAAGTGTTAATTATATTGAATATACTTGTTGGAATGACTTTTCCTTTGAATATTGGGTTTGAGAGTTTGCACAAGTTGTTTTCAATCAATTCCGTAGCCAAATTCATCAAGTTCCAAGAGGTAATCATGTAGTTCAACACTTGGATGGTACGTTATCTTGTTCCTTAATGAATTTTTCAATACAAAAGGTAATTCATGATGTTATTTTCTATTATTTAGATTATTTACATTCTTATTTTTCTTTAAGTGTTGTTACTTTAAAGAATGATAACTTTTCACGATTAACCATATATTCTCAATATAAGGATAATTCACGTTGGTTAATTGACCACTTTAATTTCGAAAAGTTAACCATTGCATTAGTTTGTTCATGTGAATTCATCATACCACCTTGGTTAACTAAAACTCTTTGTTCTTTATTGTTTCAAATTGAATTAAATTTTTGTCATAGTGCATTTAGAGATAGTTATTATGATACATTGTATGCATTATCCACAATTGTGAATTATTTTGACATTTATGCACCTATTTCTTATATAAGACCATATATTAGTCCCTATACATTTATGTTCCTAATTAATAATTTTGTTCCTTGGACTAATAGATTTATTTTGTTCTTTAGGGAAATAAAGTGTTATTGCCCGCGAGGTGTTACATTCATAATCGACTTGGTTCTTGTTGAGTTCATCATATTGGTGTTTGATCCAGGAGCTCAATTTCAATATTCGAGGACGGATCCTTTTAGAGGAGGGAGGGATTGATGAGAATGAGCCGTGTCCATGTCCATGGTGCCAAAGTCAAACATTAAATGCTGAAAGATTCTGTCACATTTTGGTATTCTTGACATATCTCTCTCAATATAACTCGGGATTTCGTGATTCAAGTGGCCCTGGAACGATGAGGGATAGAGCTACAACTGTTATGTTTTACATTTTACAAGATTCAGATGTTATCATCATTGAACGTGCTTACCAAGATGAGTGACGTGATTCTGACAGATTACCATCACGAATTCATGGACCTTTTGAAGGACCAAGTTGGCGTGCTTGAGTTTTCTTAATGTGGATCACGCCATTTAAGTCTTAGGAGTTATTTTGTTTTGTAATAAATTGAGTCCATTAAACATTAATTTGGGCTTAATATTTTTTTAATAAGTAATTGATTACTTGGCCCAATTATCTTGCATGATAATGGCAAGTAATGGATTAGGAAACTAGTTTGTTAGTTAATTAGGAAGTCAAGTTGTAATTGGTTTCCACTAGGGTTTCCAAAACACTATGGCCAAATTTACTCCTATTTAAAGGAATGCCATTGACGTTTTTTTAGAGATATATGAAATTGAAAGAATTTTAGCTTTGCTAAAGTAAAACACTTTGTGTTTGCAAAATCCCGGGAAGCCTTTAGTGAGGAGCGCTAGGTTTAGCCTATCCATTTTTGAAATCAGGAACAGCCAAACTAATTAAGTTAGCTATTGAGTACATTAGATAGGTTGATTAATTTGTAATAACGTTAGGGTTTGATTGGCTTAACATCAACCGTTTCGTTCCATAAGTTGCTTTCCGCCTTTTGTTATTTTTGTGTCGTGTTTTTGTTGTTAATTTTTTTTTTAAAAAGATAATTTGGTGGACGATGGATTTACCCTAAAATCGTCCTTACAAAATGATATCACTTGAAGTTGGATCCATTTACATATCCTAATGGATCCTAGTTCAAGGGATTTAAACCAAAATTAAAAATATGGAGTACTTCCTCCATTTACAAAATCAGTGTAGCCTAATTAACCTATTCAAAAAACTCCTATAATCACAAGGAGTGACAAAAGAACCTTTTTATAGGTCATAATACATCAAGCATAATTAAGTAGATTTCTTCTCCAAGACAGTGCAAAAAGGCTGAGTTATGTAGAAGACTTGGGTGTGATATGTTTTAGTAACCACAGGTTCACTTTGCAAATCTTGCAACTGAAAGGCCACAACAAAGCAGAGCTCACAGCGTACCCGAATGGCCGCAGCTGACATATCTTTTTGCCTAAAGACTGTGAAACACAGAGTTTGTTGATATCAACCAAGGTCGTAGGTTTATGTATCCTCCAGCCAAAACAGGGAACGAAGTAGTTCTAGGCAGGTCCTCAGCATTTGAGCTCGTATCAGTTTTCCCAGAACTGGATAACTCCAAGAACATCCAAACAAAAAAGAGAGGGGAACTCGACCAATCATATGGAACAACAGTTAACAAGCAATAGCAACCAGCTCTAACATCAGCAAGCTGGGGCATTCTACTTAATATAGGCAAACCAGCCCTAACATCAGCAGGCTGGGGCCAACATGTAATCAGCAGTGAATGGGGGCAAAAGAAGGTGGTATACATTACCGTGATTTGCAGTCACCTGTGGAAGTTGGATCCTGTCCAATTTTAGAAGAGTAAAGAGTTGGGGAATAGCTTGGGAATTCTGTTGGCTAACCACTAACCTTGCATGGAGATTTGCTGCTTAAGGGACTCGTGAAAACCGAGCACTTAGCTGAATGTACTGCATAGTGTCCCTGAGTGTTCTATCCCTCCAAGACAAGGTTTGTAGTAGGATCGAGGAATCAGTTTCAAGACTGATTTGCTGGAAGCCCGATCCTTTACATTGGTCAATGTACTTCTTAGCAGTGAGGATTTCCACCTGCATTCTGGACATAAGTAAAGGAAAAAGAAGAATAGGAAGAGGGAAGAGAAGAGAAGATGACCTTTATCATTCCTTACAAAGCCCGCAGATCTCCAGGAAACCCCTGTCTTAGCCACTGCCAGGTTGATCTTACACCAAAATTGGTCAGGAGGATTCCATTTAACACTTTTAAACTTTGCAGGTCCTCTTGTATTCAGACAAACATCCCAGAAGCAGGCCTAGTCCAGGTCCATATATCTATAGCCTGGGAACTTCGTTTGACTCAACTCTTTTATGGATTTGAAGATATTATTCACCACTGAGTGAAGCTGCAGTGGACATTTATCAAATATGAACTGATTTCGAAGCTTCCATAGCCACCAACATATTCAGGTAGGACAGATTTTGACCAGGAACTTTCTAACCTCTGAGTATTGAATGTTCTTCCCCCACAAAATCAGTAGGTTTGGTAAGAAACCTTGGGAAAATTCAAGAATCCCCATCTCTGCATCAAAAATACTCCATACCCTCTGAGCAAAGTGGCAGGACATCAAGAGATAGCTAATTGTCTCCTAACTCGAATTGCACCAATGACAGGAAAAAGGGCCAATAAAGCCTACCTTGTGGCGGTTATTACCTGTTCGAATTTTGTTTCTAAGAAGTCTCAGCATAAGGAATGAGATCTTCAGGGGAAAGTTAGGGTCCCAAATACAGTTAGTGAATCTGCACAGGGGATTGGTATGTTCCATGATAAGCTCAAAAGCTGATTTCAGACTAAAATTTCCATCTGAGGTTAGAGTCCATATCATTTTGTCAGCCTCTTCTTTAGTGGAAGGGAACTCCCTACAGATTTCCAGGGGATATTGAGGGAGGGATTCTTGGAGTTTCCTGAGATTCCAGCCCTGAGGTCCATGAAAATCTGAAACCAAGTAGTGATCTTGACATTGTAGCAGGTCTGAAAGCTTGTCTCCCGAACTCCAATTGTCTAGGAGGAGGCTGCAGTCACCCCTGCCTAGCTGGAAAATGATGTGTTTTTGTTGTTAATTTGCTAGTCAACAACGATCCGAAGAGTGTGGATTGGTGGTCCAGGAGTTCGAGCCTCGACCATTCATATCAATGCCTATTGACGATGAAAGAATTTCCTGTTTTCTCATTTAGAAGCTCAACTATACCATAAGGAAACACTGTTTTCAATTTAAAGGGACCATACCATCTTTAATTAAGCTTTCCTGGAAAAAGTCTCAATTAAGAATTATAGAGTAAAACTAGCTGCCTGGGCTCAAATTTTTTATGTAGGATACATTTATCATGCCATTTCTTAGTTCTCTCTTTATAGAGATATGTAATTTGGTATGCATCAAATCGAAACTCATCCAAATCATTAAATTCCAACAACCGTTGCTCAGCTGCCTTCCCATAATCCATTTTTAGCTTCTTTAAGGCCTAGAAAGTCTTGAAATAAAGCTCAATAGGTAAATGACAAGCCTTACCAATAACCATGCGATATGGACATGTACCAATTGGGGTTTTAAAAGCTGTGCGATAAGCCTATAGAGAATCATCCAATTTTTTTTGCCCAATCCTTACGAGAAGGTTTCACAACCTTTTCTAAAATTCTCTTGATCTCCAGATTTGAAATCACTATTTGACCTCTTATTTGATGATGGTAAGGGGGGCCACCTTATGCCGGACATCATATTTGGTCAATAATGCTTGAAAAGCCTTGTTATAAAAATGTGTGCCTACATCACTAATTATAGCCGTTGGGGTTCCATAACATGTCAAAATGTACTTCTTAATGAACCCCACCACATTTTTCACATCACAAGTCAGTAATACAATTGCTTCATTCCATTTAGAAACATAATCCACGGCCACAAGAATGAAAGAATTACCATTAGATTTTGGGAATGGTCCCATGAAGTTTATGCCCCAATCGTCAAAAATTTCCACATCCATAATGTTGTTTAATGGCATCTCATTTCTCCATGAAATGTTTCCTGTCCTTTGGCATTCATCACAATGTTTGATTCACTATTGAGTGTCATGGAATAGTTTTGGTCAATATTATCTGGACTGCAACACCTTCTAAGCTATCTTATGCCTCCCAAAATATCCTCCATAATCAGATTCATGGCATGACCAAGGAATGTGTTTTTAAAACTCCTCAGGAACACATCTTCTAATAGCTTGGTCACTAGATACCTTGAAAAGATAAGGCTCATCCCAATACTAGTAGCTTGCATCATGGATGAGTCTTTTCCATTGTTGGATAGATAAATTGGGTGGAACTTGGTGCGAAACCACATAATTTGCAATGTCGGCATACTATGGAGCTTTTTCTGCTTCTTCCACTTGAAACAACTGCTCATCTGGGAAGATTCCCTTAATTTGAACATTAATATCCTCTTCCAAATACTCATGCTTTTCCAAACGAGAAAGGTGGTCGGTAACATGATTTTCAGCTCCCTTCTTATCACTGATTTCCAAGTCAAACTCTTGTCGAAGTAGAACCCATCGAATCAACCTTGGTTTGGCATCCTTCTTGACCATTAAGTAACGGATTGCTGCATAATTTGTGTAAATAATCACTTTAGCTCCTGGCAAATAAGAACGGAAAAACAACTGCCAACATCACATTTTCTATTGTAGCGTAATTACACTAAGTTTGATCAAGTAAACGGCTGGCATAATGAATAGTGTGAAAAATCACTAGCATCGCACATAATCTCGAAGGGGGCTCCCCAATTTGGAGGTTGAACCACGGAGCTACTACAAGTTGGCCCTTAAGAAAATCAAAAGCTGCCTTACAGTCATCATCAAAGTTAAATACCGCATCCTTTTCTAAAAGATGGCATAAAGGTTTGGTGATTTTAGAGAAATCCCGTATAAATCTTTGGTAGAACCCTGCATGGCCCATAATGCTTCTAACTCCCTTCGCATTATTGGATATGGTAGCTTTGCAATGAGATCCAATTTTGCTTTATCAACTTCCATACCTTTAGCTGAGATCTTGTGGCCTAGGACAATTCCTTCTTGCACCATAAATTAGCTTTTCTCCCAATTCAAAACCAAATTTGTTTTTACTCATCTTTCATACACCTTTGCCAGATTATCCAAGCATCGATCGAAAGAATGACCAAAAATTGAGAAATCATTCATAAGTACCTCAATAATGTCTTCCACCATATCATGGAAGATGGAAATCATACACCTTTGAAATGTTGCGGGTGCATTGCATAACCCAAAAGGCATTCTCTTAAATGCAAAAGTACAAAATGGGCAAGTGAATGTTGTTTTGTCTTGATCCTTTGGGTCAATAGTGATCTAATTATAACCGGAGTAATCATCCAAGAAACAATAAAAGAGATAACCAGCGATTCTGTCCAACACTTGATCAAGGAATGGTAGAAGAAAATGATCTTTGCTGGTTGCCTTGTTGAGCTTGTGATAATCCATACAAACTCGCCATGCATTAATGATACGAGTTTTTAATAACTTTTCATTATTAGTCTTTACCACTCTCACCCCACTATTATTTGGCACACATTGGACTTGACTTACCCATTCACTATCAGATATATCATAAATTATCCCAAAATCCAAAAGTTTGATCACCTCCTTTTTTACCACATCCATCATTGCTGGATTCAATCGACGTTTCCTATCTCGTACTGGAATTACATAATCTTCTAAAGAATCTTGTGCATGTAGATTGATGGGCTAATTTCATTAATGTCAACAATAGTCCACCCAATTGCTCCTTGATACATTTTCAGCACCATAATAAGCTTCTCTTCTTGCCATGATTCCAATGTGGCTAAAATCACTACGGGCAAAGTATTATTATCTCCCAAGAAGGCATATTTGAGATGTGATGGAAGTGGCTTGAACTACAATTTTGATGGTTCTACAATTGAAGGTTTTAGCATATTTTCACAGCAATCAAGAACTTTAATTGGCCTCACCGCAATGGATTCCTCACAAACATCATCGGTTAGCTCATAAGTGGAAGTATCAAGAAAAACACCTTTGGCCATGTTTTGTAGCTCTAATGTTATATTATCATCAATTTTAAGCAACTCAGAATTAGATATATGCATTAAAGAGTCATTATCATTAACAGTACATGTTTGCATAGGATTGCATGCAATAACTGAAGTTTCAACAACATCCATGAAAAAATAAGTATTAATGTCCCTAGGATGCTTCATAGCATAATTCACATTAAATGTTACCACTTCGCCATTGACACGAAAAGTGATTGTCTTGCTGCATACGTCAATTAAAGCATCTCCAGTTGCCAAGAAAGATCTTCCAAATATGAGAGGAACCTCCTCATCCTCCTCTATGTCTAAGATAATAAAGTACACTGGGATTATGAACTTATCAACTACTACCAAAACATCCTCCATGATGCCCATAGGAGTGATGATGGATCTATCAGCCAACCGAAGAGTGATAGCTACTTGTTTGACTTGTTCACTCATTCCCACACTGACAGATATAGAGTATGGCATCAAGTTAATACCAGCCCCCAAATCACATAATGCCTTAGCAAAATATCTTGATCCAATTCTACATGGGATTGTGCAGCTTCTTGGATCTTTAAGCTTAGGGGGAAGATTTGTCTTCATTAAGCATTGCCCAACCTCATTCAATTGGATAACCTCCTCACATTGAAAAATCTGCTCCTTATTTGAAAATAGATCTTTCAAGAATTTCGTGAAAGTAGGTACCGTCTTCACCAAATCCAATAAAAGTATTTCCTCACTGAGTTGCTTATTCATCTCAGCAAATTTGCTAAATGGAATCTTCTTCTTTGATGGCTGAATCCTTTGAGGAAAAGGCAATGGCGGAGCACATTCTGGAAAATGAAAACCACTTGGATGATTTCTCTTTCTCCTTTTACTTGCTCTTTTTTCCTTATGTTCTACTCACTTTTTAACATCTTCCACCGCAATTTGAACCTTGACAGCATCTTCATCACCCTTTGGAGAATATTCTTCATTAATCGTCGCAGGTTGCAATTCCTTACCACTTCGAAGTGTAACAGTGTGGTATTGCTCTTTTCCCTTAGGATTGGGGAAAGTGTAACTTAGTAACGTTCCTGCTAGTCTATTATGTACTTTATTTGCGAGTTGGCCTATTTGAATCTCAATATTCTTAAGGAGATCATTACGCTCCCTGAACATACCTCTATGAATCTCCATTGTTTTCTCCACATTGGCTACTCGCTGCTAGCATTCTCCAAATAGCTTGTCCATCTTGGCCCCCAACACTGTTATAACATCAACAATTGTTGCTTGTGAAGTACCACTCTGTTTGTTTTGTTGGTTTCCATGGCAATGTGGATAAGTTGTTCTTGATGCATTATCTTTTGGGCAATTTTGCCCTCCTTGATTCCATTGATTACCACCAGATGGCTTCCACTAATTTGAATTAGTATTCTGGTTGAAGTTGATGTATTGCACTAGCTCATTCGTGACTTGAGGACATTCATCCATATGATGCACCCCTTGGCATAATCCAAAAGATGGAGTGATTTTGTGCTGGACAATTGGCTGTACATCATTTATGCTTCCCAGTTAGCTGTTTTATCCAACTCTAACATTCTAATTTTCCGTCTTCCATTATTACTTCTTGCAGTAGGCAGCATTAGCTCATTACTTACTATATGATCGAAAATCTCTTCAAGTTCTTCTGTTGATTTATCAAACAAATTTCTTCTAGCTGAAAGATTTACCAAATGCATAGTATCGACATTAAGTCCATTGCAAAAGAAATTTAGTTCTCTTCTCGGCTCCAACCCACTGTTTGGGCATTTACTAAAAAGCTCGCGAAATCTATCCCATGCTTCTGTGAATGACTCATCGTCACTTTGACAAAACTGCATAAAATCCATCCGGATCTTGTCTATTCGGGATGGAGGGAATATTTGGTCATGAATCTCTTTGCAACCTCATCAAAAGTTTCAATCCTCGCGCCCCATTAATAGAGTCATACCATCTCTCAGCTGCTCCTTGGAGAGAGAAAGGGAACAACATTCTCTTTAGAACATCATGCGGGATATGTGGGAGATTGCTCATATTATACTTTTTAAGGAATGACCTTAGATGTACATGTAGATCTTCAGTACTCATCCTATGGAAAATCTGGCCATTTGAATCAAATTAATGAAAGTTGGCGGAATTTGAAAATGCTCTCCAGTATCAAGAAAAGATTAATCCAAATTGTCCATTCGAGGCACATACTGATCACCATAACGTCGCCGCAGTACCTCTTGTTGTGCTGGTGGAATAAACTGGAGGGCCCACCACTGGAGAAACAACAATATTGGGCTGATTACCTTGTGCAGTCATTGCTTCGAATTCTAACTTCTTCTTAACACTCAAAGTTCTTGCAAATTCTGGGTCGTACTGATATTCTGCGAGTCCAAATGATCTTGTCCTAGGTATGCAAAGAAGAAATTTAAATCGTAACAAAAATACGAAAGAAAATTAAAACTAAAATAAAAATAAAATGTCAACACGATTTCTCTCCCCGGCAACGGCGCCAAAATTTGATAGGGGAAATATATGTATAAAATACGATCGTGGTTGCTATTTACCCCTACTAAAAAATAATGCTATACAAATCCTTAATGGTGTAAGTATAGAAAGTTCATTCCCACAGGGAAAGGACAATGTTGAAACTTTAAGAAAATATTTTTGGGTTTTTATATTTGTTAAATTAAAGACACCAATTTAAAACACAAACACACAATGACTAATATGATGACTTTGATTTAAAATATCAATTAACCAAGTGTACTCCCGAGATTATATTTTAGGGTTACATAAAAAGCACACACTCATCCTATCTATGGTCATGCAAAACAAGGGTAAATAGCATAACTCACACCCTCCTATGTAGTAAGCGGCAAGGAATGATTTAGGCACTCACATACTTAGATATTAATTATTTCACTAAACCCTCATATGTGGTAAGAGGCAAGGTTTACTTCCTTAATCAACCCGGAATCTAATACAACTACCAACTCAAGTAAACCCTCAAGTTCAACCGCTCCTATGTGGCAAGAGGCAAGAGCTATGGTAAAATTAATCAAACAAATTCACAACGAACCCACAAAAGATTTCAAACCCACTATATTCCCCCTATGTGGTAAGAGGCAAGATTAAAGCAAGTTATCTCTAAATAATTTCCTGCACTTTAAGCAAATATTCATCATACACAATCCAGTGCTAAATCATGCATAATTATGAAGAACACATCAAAACTCATTCCACACAGACCATATGATTGAATTTAGCATGTAAATTAAGCACAAAAACCCTTATTCATAATCCCGGGAGCACAATAAATTTAGTCGAGCATAGTTAATTTGAACATCATAATATTAATATTTAAGATCAATATTAAAAACAGAAATTAAAAGGAAAGATAACAACTTGAATTGTGAATCCCTGGAAGAAATCTTTATCTCTAAATGAATGAATTCAATAATTAACGATGTTCCCAAAACCGTACAGCTACAATCCTCCGTGCAATAACCAAAGATGAAAACCCTAGCTATTATAAAGAGAAAACCTTTGCTTAAAATCTCTCAAAGTTGTCACACCCTAAAATATATAAACCTAGCCCTATTTATACTGATTTTATCAAAATATTTGCAAACAAGTCCTTTACAAAAACCATGTCGGATAAAAAGTCTCAAAGTGGGCCAAAATCGCAAATTTCCAAAAATAACTCAGAAAATCACGTGATCCTGACGTCGCGACTTGCGGGGTCGCACGTTGCGATTTCCACCCACGTAACAACGTGAGAGGAGTCCCGACGTTGCCGACGTGGCTCGCTGCCATTTTCTCCAATAATCATCAAAAAGTCCACCAAAAATCATTTTTAATTCGCATTTTTTACGTCACGACGTGGAGAGTCTCACGTCACGACGTCCACTTATGTCGCGACATAGTGGTCTGACGGCGCGACGTGGAAAAGATCTTCACTATATTCACGAGCTTTCTTCAACTTTTCCTCTACTTTGCATCTGATTTGACTCTCGTATAATTTTCCTCTTCCAAGCATACCCCATAGTCTACAAACCTACAAATAAAACACTAAAACGAATAAAAAAGAACAACGGCCAAAGAATTAAGTATAAAACACTAAATTAAATGATGAATAAATTCACCTTATCAAAATATTTTAAAATAAACTAAACTATTATTTTTGGCATATAATTAATCATATGTAATGTTCTTTTATCAACATGATAATATTTAATGTTCTTTGTTTTCAACATATCATGCAATTTACAAAAGCAAAACACTTACAATCACGAGGTATCATTTTGACTAATATAATGTATTTAACACAATATATATACATGAAAGTGACATAAATAATGGTAAAGGAATGTTAAGTCCTAAGTTCAGCCTATCCTTCTGAATTAGTCAATTTCCCCACAAACTAGTAAATTTATTTAGGAAACTACAAGGTGATTAATGATTATAATAAAACTTGAATGAAAAATTTGAATTGCGAAGCTTCTCACAAACACTTACAATAGAGAGCTTTGTGGTTCAAGTGAAAAACTGATCACAAAACTTTTTAGCTCTTCCAAAGGTGGCCAGATGAATGTGTGCAGTATGATGTTTGCTCCAGCCTACATAACAATATAAAGACTGACTTTAGGGGTGTAGATTTGATATGTAAACAATGGAAAAAGTTCAGCAACATTTACATTTAAGTTTACCTTCAAGAACATAGTAGCAAGGCAAGTGTAAATTTAGACAAAATGTAAAAACATATAAATAGCACACATATATTGGCCGGATATCACTATCTGTTCATTAATTTAGGCTATTAATTTTTGGAAGGTTAAAACAAATTAAAACCAAATTGGAAGTCATAATTAAAAGAAAGAATAAGAAAAAATAAGACAATTTACTACGTTTAATAAAAATCATGATTGCTAAAATTAAATAAGGATGATTTGAAATCTTCTAAAATTGAAATTTTTTTGACAAACTTCTTAATCATAATCTGATTTGAAAATTTTCTTTGATAGTTTAGATCATTAGACGAATTAACTACACGCAAGTAAACTGATTTATCAAATGAAGAATGACACATGTGAAAGCTAAAGGTAATATTTTAGAGCTAATTTAACTGTATCTTAAATAGTTGTTTTTGAATGAATAAGCAATGCTAGTATTAAAGATTTTATCTTTATCAAAGCGAATAACCTTTGGGGTGATTATTTATTTTTTATTTTCGTTGTTATCGTAATGCAAAGGCAATCTTCTATGTTAGGCTTACCGCTTTGTCTTCTTCAATTTTTGACTGCTTTCAAGTTGGAAAACCTACAATCTTTTTTGCTCTGGAATATAAGATATATTCTAGATTGTGCATGGAGATTTTCACTTATTTCTCTTCAAAATGGACTGATCATCATGCCCAAAAATTATTATAGTATCGATTAAAATTTAAACTTGGACATACCCTGATCATCATCTCTGATTCAATACAAGAGGATACAAAGAAAATAGCCTTGGGGAAGTCTTGCTTTCAGGAAGGACACAAATAGAGATGTGCGGAAAATAACATGCTTGGTCTACATACATCCAAATAAAAAGGGACCTTTTGTCACTCCTTGTGAACGTTGGAGTCTTTTGTGTATTAGATTTTACTACATTTGACTGTAAATGGAGGAAGTACTCAAATTTTAAATTTTAATTGCCTTTTGAATTTGGTTCCATTAGGTCTTAGGATTGTATATGGAACCACTTTTAAAAGGACATCTTTTGTAAGGATGATTTTAGGGTATGTCCATCATCCACCAATTAATTGAATAAATATGGAGTGGCGACCACCCTCATAAAGAGGTTAGCCAAAAAAAACAAAAAAAAAATCTACACCATCCACTACTGTCAACGAAGTTGCTAATAACAGCCAAGACACAGACATTATAAACCACGGTTTTGATTTTTTGAACAATTGAGAAATTGGAAAACATTGTATCCTGATTCAATTGTTTTGATGTTGACTCCAACATTGTTCTCTTCCATTGATGATTTAAAGTGGTGAAGTTGAGAAAAGCAAAAGAGGATGGAAATGGAGTAGAGAGGATATACATGAAGGGTTTTGAGGGGCAGAGAATCTAGAGAACGACAGAGGAAATAAAAATTTAAAAGAGATAAAAATCTAATTATTAAATATAGATACAACATTGTTTAAAGTGAAAGAATAAAAAAACATGTGGGAGGACGACTCTGTCCGAGCTGAACAACTTTTAGTCATGCTTATTCTTAGAACTATTACAATTGTCATTGTCCGTTCATATACCCCATTTTCACCCTATAATGTATCATTATTATGTAACTTCCACAACCCCTTAATTTTCTTGTAAATCTTGTAACTCTTGTATACATTAAGAGCATTGTAACCTACAATACATAAGGGTGAAGGTCAAGCCTATAAATATAGGCTTATATGAAAGAAATGGTATGGTGAATTCTTACTACATTTTCCTTTCTTTTCTCTCTCTACCTTTCTTGCATAGTTTTGTATTTGTTATCTATTGTCTCCACTACTATAACAATAATCTATACTTCTAGTTATAGTTTTATAGTAATAGTAGTAACATAACATTATATCTCTACTTTCTAGTAGTGGTATAACAACTTGTTACATAATATAATACTACAAGTCTTTGTAGCATTTTTATAACATGTTATTAGCATTAAACTCCACAGAATGAAGAAGTTAAAGCACATCAAATTCAAGTCTAGATATTGAATTAATTTTTAAATAAATGTTTACATTTTTGGTAAGTTCTTGTGGTGATATTTTTCCTTTTCAATTAATTTATTTTATACTATGAATTTGTACACTTTGTTATAATATCATGGACATTATATATAGAATAATTTGGAAGAAAAATTCAGCCACTTAGAGTTGGTTATCCTTTCAAAACCTTGATATGTTTAAAAAATTATCATAACGATGATTATAGTGGCAAGAAGTAAATAAGCCCAAAAGTAGGTTGATGAAATGGAGAGAAAGAAAAACGGAAAAAATAATAAATGTTATCGATATGTTATGCATGGAAGGCTATTGAACCTGTACATGTCGTACTTTGGAGCATATTATTAAAATTTATCAATCATCATTGGAAAATAAAGATTAAGGTATCGAGACAAATTTTATTGATAAAAAATGATAATGATGCTAATATAATAGATCTTGACATAGAAGTTTGTTTATAATTTCTCAAATTCTTCCTAAAAGACCTTGTGTCCTAAATTTATTTGTTGTTTTGATGATTAACAAACAATTATGTATACTAATATTTCTACAAACTTCTTGAAGTTATAGGTATGCAAATTGGAAAATGTGGAGTTTAAAGAGTTGAAGAAGTTGAAGAAATAGAAACTAGGTAAATTAGGGTAGATTCTCCAACTCCAACCCTAGTTGTAAATTAGTTCATAACATATTTGAATCATTTAAAGGTTCAAGTAAAAAAGTTAAAAATGAAAGTTGAAAATGTGTTTTACAAAAGTTTTTTTTTCATTTTTCTCAAAATATTCAAAAAAATGAAAAATCATAAAAATTGAGAAAAAGTACATTCAGACAACCTTAAAGAAATTCGGCTGTCCAAACCTTGAGTTTAAAAGTTTTGGAATCTTTCTGAAAAATGTATTTAGACGACCTCTATTGAGTTTCAGACATCCAAATTAGAATTTCAAAAGTTTTTAAAAACTTTCCGGAAAATGTATTCAGACAAACTCTTTAAGTTTCAGACGTCTAAATCCATTGATTCTAAAAATTTCAAATTTTCTCAAAAGTGAATTCGAACGACTCCTTGGAGTTTCAGAATTTCTTGTCTATTTTGCCTCACAAATCTTTTATATAAATATATTGGACTTTCAAAACTATTTTTATTATAATCCTTGAGCAAAATTTTATTTAAAAATAATCTCCAAAACATCAAAGAAAAGAAATTTGATAATCAATCAAAATGATAAAAAAATATTGAGCTTTAATCTTGTTCTTCATCTATCTTGAGACAATATTTTCATTATAATTATTTGAGAGGAAGTTTAATGAAAGCTTTCATTATAAATATCTACTCTATCAAGAGGGTCTTCAAGAGTTGCGTAAATCTTACATTGTTAAGTTTAAAAGGTTTCTCCAAGACAGAGAGTAAAACCAATTCTTATAACATTGGTTGCTAGTAAGATTGGTTCATCCTTAAAGTTTTTTAAAGGTTTGGATCTCACCTTTGGTGAAGAGATCATTTGTTAGTGGGTTAGGAAAATTCTAAATTTGAGGGTTTAGGGAGTAGAGGTAGAGTGCTCCAAGGGAAGACTTGAACCACTATGAATCTCTTGTGTTCATTCTTATAATTTGACTTTAATTCCTTGATTTATATGCTTCATTAAGTATCATATTGATATTGATATCATATCCTTGTACATAATTAAGTTGATTTGTTTTATCGAATTGATGTGAATTGAACTTTGGATAAACTTTGTTTAATTGAATTCACAATATTCACACACACAGACACACATGCACACACATACTAAGTGTTTGATATATTTCCTCAAAGAAGCAATTATCTAGGAAAAATCCCTTTAGATAGAATTTTTAATTGCCTAACCTAATTTACCCCCCGGCCCCCTCTTAGGTTGCATCTAGGGTCAGCAAGTGATAGCAGAGGCTAATTTCTATACATTTAGGATTAAAACCCTTAGAGAAATGATTATGGCAACCAATAGTGTTATGCTTTTATAAGGGCAATTTAATTTGAGACCTCCCTTGTTTAATGGAACCAACTACATATGTTGGAGAGATAGAATGAAAATCTATTTCAAATCCATTAATGCAGAATTATGGTATATTATAGAAGGACCTTATAGGGCCTTAATCACAATAGATGGAAACATTAGGGAGAAAAATAGGAGTGAATGAAACTAAGAGGATAGGATAAATTTGACCCTAAATGCAAAGGCAAAAAATATCTTATGTAATTCCCTTGATGAAAGTGAATTTAATAAAATCAAAGGGTGTAAGGATGTCTTTGAAATTTGGAAAAAGTTTAGGAAAATTATTGAAGGATCCAGAAACAATAAAGAAGAAAAGAATTCACTAGTTGTAGCTCAATATTAAAGCTTTGAAATGGAAAGTTATGAGTCGATAGATTCAATGTATTGTAGATTCAATAGTTTAATTAAGGACTTGAAAATTTTGGAAAAATTATACACATTAGGTGAAAAAAATAGAAAAATCTTGATTACATTGCTTAAAGAATAGGAATCAAAAGTCATAGCAATTGAAGAATCCAAAAATATTAAAGAATTGCCCATTGATTAATTGATTGGCTCACTTATTTTTTTTTTAATTGAAAATTAAGTCCAAACTCAAGGAAGAAAAGCCAAAGGCCAAAACGGGCATTGCTCTGAAATTTCACCATGATGAAAGTGATTAAGAAGAAGAAGTTTCTTACACGTGTTTCATGGGATTTGAAGACCATGTGGGTAAACTTCTCTTGCAACAATGATGTTTATGATAATAATTATGATGATTATCATGATGACCGACTAGAATTGTACGTTGTCAGACTACTTGATGAATTGAAAAAAGAGTCAAAACTTAAATAATAGGTTTAAGGCAAAACTAAAAAAAACTACAAATTGCAATCAAGATTTGATCATAAAATGTGGGAGTGAAGAGAAGGACAATAATAGATTGAGAGTCGAAAATGAAAGGTTAGCCTTGCAAAATATTAAAGTCAATGAAGAAGTTTAGAAATATGATGAGGTAAAAAAGAGCATGTAGATATGAAGAAAAAGATTGAGGATCTTATCATTTCCTTAACTAAATTCAGTGAAGAAAAAGAAAATTTAGAAAAGTTCTTAGGAAGTCAAAGATTAGGGAATAATAGATATGGACTAAGGTATGCACATGGTGAATGAGCACAAAAGTCAACGCCTAAGTTTGTTAGAGCTTACCATACTCATATAATCACCATTGTGATAGTAGAGTGCAAAACTCTAAGAATGATTACACTATCCTCATTATGGATTTCAAATGCATAAATCACACTATCACCACCTTGGGAGAAAAATGCAAAACTCAAAAATTAGGTATGGTGATAGTATTTTTACTTTTAAATCTGCTTTTGATTTACTAAAACAAAATCATGATGGAGATTGGATTTTTGGAAAATTCATATAGGATTCTTTCCTCCCAATAAAAGAATCTTTCTTCATGTTAAAACTTTTAAACTCTCAACTCCCCATATGTGAAATTCTGCACAGATTTAAAGTTCAAGGTCCTCACAAATGCTTATGTTGCTCACATGAAATGGATTCAATATCTCATATTTTATTGCAATGTGAGACTGCCTCCAATTTATGGAAATCATTTGAAAGTGAAATGGGAATATTTTTCACCTCTCCCGATTCTCTTAATACTTTTCTATTGTATTAGTGGAGTCATAATAGAAGAAATACAAAAGACAACTTCTTAGTCAAAATCATTCCTAGTATCATTTGTTGGCATCTCTGGAAAGCAAGGAACAAATGGTTCTTTGAAGAAAAAAATAGAATTTTCAAAAAATTAAGAATAGTGTTTTTGATGAAGTCAAATCCATTTTTGTTGTTCACTGACTATATGAAGACTGGATAAATCACACATAGAATCAATTTTGGAGTCTTGTACTCAAACCACCAAGTATGGTTCACATTTCTTACACTAAATGGCACCCACCGATTGAAAAACAACTTAAACTAAATTTGCATGGTTACTTGTCTAACAATGCAGGTTTTGGAGGAGGAATCATAAGAAATAGCCAAAGCATTATGATTACTGCTTTTACCTTTTAGTCATAATCTGCTAATTTATTTTCACACGAGCAGATCATATTGGAAACAGTATTACATGGAGCTAAGATATGCCAACAAAGAGGTATTCTCCCTAACATTGTAATGAAATCTAGTTCTAACTCTTTACTATCATATTTATAGAATAATCGAACTGCCCATTTAAACTCAAGAGTCTAATTCAAGAAAGGCAAGAAATTACTTCAAGAAATGCATGGAATTTGAGTTCAAGGGAAGCAAATACTTCAGCAAAGCTTCTAGCCTTAATGGCAGTACATCAACCAAGTGCAAATTTTAATTCAGAGGCTCACCTACTGCCAAAAATTCAGTACATAATCAAGCTAGAGCGACTAGGAATCCCATATATCAGAAGACCTCAAAATTGAAATGTGAATAATCATAAGTTGAAAGTTACTATCTGTTTCAGCAAGATAATGGTTTCAACAACTCTCAAAGTTGAAGATAATTATCCAAACAGCCCCGCAAGAAAGCCAGTCTAGCCCCACAGATACTTCGGTGAAGTGCCAAAAAGAAGAAAATATGGTTACAGTGGTAATATGGCATTCAATTCTTCACACATGTGATTGGTTCATGGCATGCTTGCATTCTCATACAAATACTACTTATATGGCCAACAGTTACTGAAGTTAGGCCATTTTGCCATTACAAAATTAAACTTCTGAACTTTCAACTGTTACAAGGCCAATGACTGCTGATGTTTGGTCATTTTTCCACAAGGGCCACTAGTTGCTGAGTGTTTGGCCAGTTTGCCCCACCAAAATGAACTTTCAAATCCTTTCATTAGCTTGGTGGCACTTCCTGCTAATATTAGCCAAAGATCCAAAAATATTTAGGCCAGCTTTCAACATTCATATGCAATATGGGCATTTATGTGGGCATTCTAAATTTTAATTTTATTCTCACAAATGATCAGTTCTAATAGCATTTATGTGCATCATGCATTATATGACAAGAATTTTTGTTGTCAACTTTTTATATCACTCCTTGTGAAATTTTGCAACATTGTTAGGAGTTTTTTTTGTTGTAGTTGCTGTGGGGCTTAATGCTACAGTTTAACATAGCTATTTTGTGCAAAACCTATGTTACCTACAAGCATTTTCCCTAAAACACTGAAGAAAAATCGAATCAAAGCTAATATGATTTCTTTTACCCTTTTGGCGGTTATCATATTATCTTTTATTCTTTTTCCAGTCAATTACACTAGTTTTAATAGGAAAATGTAAATGAGGAGTCCTCCTTATTTATTCTTTTACACATAATTGTAGTGACGATGTTAATGCGCACGTTGGCATTATTAATTGGTATTGATTTTTTGGCAATTAAGGAAAGATCTTATAGGTTGCAGGAATAAATTAAATCAATCTATGCAAGGAAGATTGATTTCGAGATTAATGTTATCTTGATAATTATGGTACTTGCTGAACTTTGTGTGCATACAAGCATTTTGTGTGCAATCTCAGTGTGTGATAATGTAAAGTTGATGAAAGAGTATGCACCCCCCAAACACGCAATCAAATGGCACACTTCCAAGTCACACACACATTCAAAATATCAACTCATACACACAATAGCATCCCTCACATCACATCTCATTTAATTCAGGGGTTCCTCCAGGAAACACCCAACCAACATTAGCTAACCCTAAAAACTCACACAACACAGATAACACACATTTACCCATTTCCAACATTTTTATCTCCATGTCACTACACACACTTCACATGTACTTTAGAACCACAGAAGCCTTCACACATAAAATTTTTCATCAAATTGCATTCTTTTTACCAAATAATGCTACATCACCTTCTTGCACAATCATTTCTACACAATTCGCCCTAGAACATAGCAAAATACAAGTGAAAATAATATTATTGAGTCAGTATAAAACTGACTTATCAATTTCCCCAAGACTTGAACTCTTGCTCGCCCTCAAGCACAATTTCCCCTTTGTTAACCACTTCAGCACTAGACCCTATTATCTGTCCAACTTGTTCTCCTCTGAGATCATCAAAATAAGTTTTCCACACACAAACTCACAACAGGTTCTCGACTCCAAACCATCAAATTTCAGAACAAATTATCAACCAAGGCACGATGAATAAAGACCAAAATGTCATACTTGCAAGTGTGTGCTGAGGAAAACCTGTCCACCTATTCTTATGCATGCATTCCCCCTTTATTCCAAGAACATCTCAATGCATAAACAATCACCATATCCAGACACAAGAACTCATAATTACACAAGATCAATGGTCGCACATTGGTGCTTCTATTAATTGATTTCATTGCTCTCTTTTTTTCTTTCTTTCTTCCCACTTTGGTGCATTTCGCTTATCACACACATTGGTGTGTTCGCCTGGGTCTTGTGGCTTCTTTTTCCCTTTAACTGCATGGGTTTTATGTATTTTTTTCCCTTTCGAGCTTGCCAAGGGTATTTCGGCTTTTCATTCCCAATTGCCAAAGGCTTTTTCTCCATATCCTTTCTTGTGTAACTAAAAGTTCTTGGATGTCTTTAAGGGACTATGTATGCAAGAGCACCTAAAACACCAAGGTCATGCAAATCAACAAGGCCAGAGTGAACCAGATTCCTCCTATGTCCAAGAATAATTTTGCATGGCATATCTATCTTACTTTAACATGATGCCTTGATTAACAAAATATACTGATCTTTTCAAGATTGGATTCGAAGAAAAAAAACAATTTCGCATGCAATAAAAAAACTTGATGAACTACAAATTTGAACATCGCTTAACAAGAGAACATCGGCATAGTCAAAGTGTTCCACACTTTTGCTCCCACTTATTACTCACAACCATTCACTGTTATTCTAAACGTTTATTCAACCCTCACATACAAGATTCAATACTCACAATATTAAAAACACACTAAAAGAGAATCCACCCAAAAACCGAATTCCAAGCTTCTCAACCCTACTCTCAAAGCATACTTCACAGAACTTCAATTCATACTTAAAGCAACTTCACATCATGAACTTCGTCTTCTAGGCTCAAAAGAAAATTCTACACATCAGGACGACTTCAATAACCATAACCCCCCATAATCAACACAAGGCACCCGCATGTTAGAAAACATTTCAACCAATTTCACCAAATTTAGCCCACCACAACCTTCATAACAACAAATCCTAACAACCAGAAAACAAATAAGCACGGCACTACCTCAAACATCAAGCCAATCATGAAGCACACCCAAACCAACTAAATAGCATCACCCCCCCACACTTGAAGCATACATTGTCCCCAATGTAAAAGATTAAGAAGGATGGGCTCCCTGGGAAGATGACAGTGATGAGGAAGAAGGGGATGAGAATGAAGCCGTTGTGGAAAAAGATAGGCCGCTAAAGGGCTGCGCTACATAATGAAAAGGGCCAACAATCGGTCCTTGAAGAGGCTGGCCCGTATTGATCATCGAGATCCTTGTATGCGGCATAAACTCAGGATCCACCGTAAAACTAGGAGTGGGATGCATTGGTGGAATACTAAGGTAAAGATGGCAGAAAAAGAAAAATTGACTAACTTCAGCTTCACCCCTCATGAAGATATGCAAAGTAACATTTCAAGAAAATCGATTCAACCAAAACCTAAAGCTTCAAAGTTTTAGAGCATGCTCTTATCTAAATATGGGTACAAGAATCACTCAATTTGGACAAAAAATGAGCAAGTTATGGCTTAAAAATCGAGACAGGACAATCAGGGTAAATCCAGAATCTCTCAAACAACATCAAAAACATGAACACTGCCTTGTCTTCGAAATTAGACCACATTCCAGTCACATTTGGCAAAAGTGCCCAACACGAACATTGTAGGCCAACCTCTTAGCGAAATTTGCCAACTAGAATCAACTCATTTAGACAACTCATGCTCAAGTTATAGTCAAATTACAAAAACATGGTAAAGCTGAAACTGATTGAAATCATTTAAATCCTTTCCCCACACTTAGCATGCATCTACTCTTAAACAAACATTAATTTATCATCTTATGAAAACACCCATCTACTCACCTCTTAAATCACTTGCCAACAAGCATAAAACTACTCATCATCACTGGATTGTTTTAGAAATCAAAGAGGAAGTGGTAGTACATACCTTCTTGTTGAGTAAAACCGAGAATGAATGAAGCAAGAGCTTTGATGTTCACGACAGCTCGTCCACAGATAGAGAAAAAACGTCTCGAGCAAGTGCTAAATACTTATCAAATATACTAGTTATGATCTTGTAAAGTGAACAAGAGTGGGCATTTATAGAACCCTTATAGACACATACATGTTTCGGTCTCATGAATGTTCCCAACAATCATCAAGACATTAACAACAAGACACAAGTGGGGCCATTTCCATTCAATTCATGTGAACTTATGCTACCTATCATCTGACAACAGAAATAATGTATTCACATGTTACAAGAAGCCAAAATTGAATTCAGCATTATGTAATTCATTCATTTCATGCCAACAACACACAAGCCAATTTGTATTTCCATTTAACAATTCTCCAAACAAATCATACCAAGCTTTCATTTATACTCCAAGCTCACCAAATCATTTTCAGAACCCTTCCCAAACCTTTCCATTTCCATGAATGATGCCCACTCTAGCTCAAATGCACTCGTGCCCATGAATTTTTTTTAACTTAGCCCCGAAATAACACAATCTCTTGTAACAAATGTTGAATAAAGAAAGTAGAATTCAATATCCGCATTTGTTCATGCAAATCTACCACGACAAAATGCACTCATCTTATGTAAGTATCACAGGGAACATAATACTCAACACTACTACTATACTAAGTGCATGGCAATTTCTCATGGCACAATTGTAAAATCACCCATCTATCCCCCCACATTGGCATAAAGACACGATCTCCGTGACAGAAGAAAACAAAATAAAAGAACCTGGCCTTTTACGATCCTCGAGAGAGTCGCGCTACCCTTTTCTGCTCCAAAAAACCAGGCCATTGAGGTGTCCCCATAAGACCTAGAGGATGTTGAGGATTGTCGTTCGAAGAAATGTCAACTCCCTGAGCTCGAGCCATTGTAGTTAACAGAGAGGGAAAAATATCGGAACAAATTCATTACGTTACGCCCGCCTTATGTTCTCAAGTATTAATTTGCCAATGTCAATGGAGAAGTCATGCTGAATAGCATAAATCAAGAGAACACGTTCACGTGAAGCTATATTGGTACGGCGAGTAGGCAGGAGTTTAGAGTTGATAAATAATAACCACATCTTTGCCTCCGCTGTCAGCCACTTGTGGGTACATATAATGCTTCATTCCTGGCATTTCGCACCCAGGTAGCACCAGGCAATGCCACAGCAGCCAATAAATGATTTGTGTTTTCTGCCCTCACCAAACGGCAATATGTATCACAAGGGTAATCGGGAAAAAAATAATACAAGTTAATGCTGTGACGATTGACTTTCAAATACTTTTCTCGCACAAACACTGAGTGGACTCTATCAGCACGTGAATTGGCATAGAACTCTCGAACTATCTCTTTGTTCACAACAACAGATGCTCTTGCAAAATGAGCCCAAGAATGCCCCATAATCAACTCCTCTGTTGACTGATCTATTGTATAAGCTCTCCGCATTAGCATTTACAAACCGTGGTGCTTCAGCTGGATCATAATCAATCACCATATCTTCATCGGCTGAAGAAGAAGAAGAAGATGACGAAGTAGTGCCATATCCTCACTGAAGATTTCATACTCATAAGGATTTTGATGAGGGAAATAGGCCATCACCTTAGAATGGAAAGTCACCAACAAAGGATGCAGATTAGTAAACAAAATACGAAGTACTTATAAACAAGATGTGCAACACATAATTTGTTATGCTAGCTACCAACCGAACTCATGTGAACGAATCTTAAAGAGAACACACATAGTGACAAAATGTGTAAGGAAGAATCACACTCCTCATGTCATAACTAGTTGCACACTTCACTCAATTATTGGATTCGTAACAAGCCAAGAAGCAAGCAAGTTCATGGGTCTTGCATCAATATTCATCTTAAATGCATTTACCTTTGTTGTGGAAAATGTGAAATCCATCTTACCCTTTTTGAGTGAATAGTCGAGATGCACCGTCTGCTTTGTCATTCATCATCATAATCTATATGATAAGCTACAAAAGTCATCCACAAGTATGAGGTTGTGCTAGGAATTGCCAATACACACTACACAAACTAAGAGCAAAAGTAAAAGTAAACAAAATAAACAAACAAAAACGTGAAATGTAAAATTTGGGTTGCCTCCCATGAGCGCTTGGTTTACGGTCAACAGCCTCACCATGCCTCTTGTTTCACTGTGAATTTAAAGGATCATTCAAGAACAATTCATGTGGAACTCGTGCTAACTCCGCGATGTCCATCTTCTGAGTAGTCAAATATGGTTTTAGCCTATGACCATTTACTTGCCATGAGCTACCATTTTTGTCAGTCTGAATCTCCACAACACCATATGGCTTGACATTAACAACGCGAAATGGACCACTCCAACGTGGCCATAATTTTCCATGGAAAATCCTTAAGCGGGAATTGTATAATTACACCAACTGTCCTTGAGCAAAACTTTTTGATTGGATTTTTGCATCATGAAATCTCTTTGTCCTTTCCTTATAAAGCTTAGAACTCATGTAAGCATTGAATCGAAACTCGTCCAAATCATTCAACTCCAGCATCCACTTTGACCGAGCCCCATGTAAATCCATGTTCAACTTCTGAATTGCCCAGTAGGCCTTATGCTCCAACTCTATCGGGAGATGACACTCTTTCCCAAATACAAGCCGAAATGGAGACGCACTGATAGGAGTTTTGTAAGCAGTTCTGTACGCCCACGATGCATCATCCAACTTCATGGCCCAATCCTCTCGTCCTAGGTTAACAACTTTTTCCAATACTCTCTTAATCTCTAGATTTGAAACTTCTGCCTAGCCGCTAGTTTGAGGATGGTATGCTGTGGATACTTTATGTTTCACTCCATACTTAGCCAACACAGCTCCAAAAATTCTATTGCAAAAATGAGTGCCTACATCACTTATGATTGCTCTAGGGGCTCCAAATCGATTGAAAATGTGTTTCTTCAAGAAGGCAGCCACACTCTTAGCATTATTGTGAGCGAGGGCTACAACCTCGACCCATTTGGAAACATAATCAATTGCCACCAAAATATATTCCATGCCTCGGGATTTCAGAAATGGACCCATAAAGTCAATTCCCCAAACATCGAATATTTCCACTTCAAGAATGTTGTTCAGAGGCATTTCATTTCTTGAAGAAATGTTCCCTGTCCTTTGGCATCGATCACATTTACCAACCCTAATTCTTGCATCCAAGAAAATATGAGGCCAATAGAAACCACATTGTAACACTTTGAATTCTGTTCTTGCAGAGCCAAAATGTCCACCACAAGGTCCTTCATGGCATGCTCTTAGAATATCTTCCTTCTCTTCCTCTTTGATGCACTTTCTTATGATTTGATCGCTACAAATTTTATACAAAGCATTGTCCTCCCGAAAATAATACTTTGCATCACTTCTTAGTTTCTTCTTTTGGTCACTGGAGAAATAAGAGGATACTTGCCCAGCCACAACAAAATTGGCTATCTCTGCATACTAAGGCAATGTCTTCTCATCTACTCTAAACACTTGCTCGTCTGGGAAATGCTCTTTAACCAAAATAGTTGATCCCTCTTGAGCTTCCGACTCCAATCGTGAGAGATGATCAGCTACTACAGTTTCTGGACCTTTCCTGTCTCTGATTTCAACATCAAATTCTTGGAGTAACAATACCCATCGAATCAATCTTGGCTTGGCTTCTTTCTTTGCTAGCAAATACTTTAAAGCTGCATGATCTGTATGAACAATAACCTTCGATCCCAGCAAGTATGCTCTGAACTTGTCAAATGCAAATACAACGGCCAACATTTCTTTCTCTGTGGTTGTGTAATTCAATTGAGCTTCATTTAGTAGCTTACTGGCATAATAGATTGTGTGAAAAAATTTATTTCTTCTTTGGCCAAGAACAGCTCCAAGTGCATAATCACTTGCATCACACATTATCTCAAATGGCTCACCCCAATGAGGAGTGACTATAATCGGTGCATCCACAAGCTTAGCTTTCAAAGACTCAAAAGCATGAACACATTCCTCCCCAAACTCGAATTTCACGTCCTTCTCCAGCAGGCTACACAATGGTCTAGCAATTTTCGAGAAATCACTGATGAATCACCTTTAAAAGCCCGCATATCCAAGGAAGGTCCTTATGCCTTTTATGTTTGTTGGAGAAGGAAGCTTAGCAATGACATCAATTTTAGCTCTATCAACCTCAATTCCTTTGTGAGAAATCTTGTGTCCAAGCACTATGCCTTCTTGAATCATAAACTGACATTTCTCCCAATTCAGCAAAAGATTAGTTTCCTCACATCTCTTCAACACTTTGGCTAGGTTCTCTAAGCAGCCTTCAAAAGTCATCCCAAAGACTGAGAAATCATCTATGAATATTTCAATTATTGACTCCACCATGTCATGAAAGATTGCTATCATACATCGCTGAAATGTGGCAGGGGCATTACACAAGCCAAATGGCATTCTTTTGTACGCAAATGTGCCAAAAGGGCAAGTAAATGTAGTCTTCTCCTAGTCCTTAGGGTCGATAGCTATCTGATTGTAACCAGAATATCCATCCAAGAAGTAGTAGAATAAGTAACCAGCAATTTGGTCCAACAACTGCTCCAAACAAGGAAGTGGAAAATGATCCTTTCTTATTGCCTTGTTGAGCTTCCTGTAATCAATACAAACTCTCCATGCATTGACAATTCTCGCAGCGAGAAGCTCATTTGCATCATTCTTCACGACTGTAACTCCTCCCTTCTTTGGAACACATTACACCGAACTTACCCATTCACTATCTGAGATGGGAAAAATCATTTCAAAATCCAGCAATTTGATGACTTCCTTCTTGGCAACCTCCATCATCTGTGGGTTTAATCTCCGCTGTCTATCTCTTACCGGCACAGAATTGTTTTCCAAAAGAATCTTATGCATGTACAAGCTAGGACTTATGCCCTTGATATCTGCAATGGTCCATCCTATGGCTCTCTTGTATAATCTCAAAACTTCCAACAGCTTCACTTCTTGCCAAGCTTCCAATTTAGATGAAATCACTACTTGAAGTGTTTCATTTTCGCCAAAAAATGCATATTTTAAATAAGGGGGCAAAGGCTTCAACTCAAGCTTCGGTGGCACCAAAATAGAAGGCATAAGCTTCTCATTCCTGCACAAAATTTCTTCCTTCCTCACCTCAGTGGGAGAACAATTTTCATCATTATCTTTCAAGTTCCTAATACACGATTCTTTTTTCATGTCTTCAACAACACATTTATGCATTTTAACTTCAACTACCTCATTTTGCAATTCAAAGATAGACTTATCCAACACACAACACTCAACAGGATTTTCAATTTCAAACACAATTCTTCTATCCTCTTCATTCAATTCAACAATCTCAAACTTTTCCACAGAATCATTTAAATCATCCACCAATACAAAATCATGCTTAACATTTTCATCATTTACATTAAGAGAACATGCAAGAGTTTGAATAGCAAAGCGAGACTCTACATTCATCGGATGTTTTATAGAATAATTCACATCAAAAACTACTTGCTCATTGTTAATTCAAAATGTAACAGTTTTATTTCTTACTCCAATTAAGGCATCTCCTGTTGCAAGAAACGGGCGACCAAAGATTAAAGGTACCTCTGGATCCTCCTCCATGTCGAGTACAATAATATCAACCGGGAGTGTAAACTTATCAATCCCCACCAAGACATCCTCAACCATTCCAGTAGGCCTGACCAAAGATCTATCTGCCAGTTGAAGAGTCATAGCTACTGGACGAATTCTCCCCTTTAGTCCCACATCAGTGGCAATAGAAAGAGGCATGAGATTAATGCCAGCACCTAAATCACACAAAGCTTTCTCAAAGAGTCTCGTTCCAATCTTGCACGGTATAGTGCAGCTGCCAGGATCTTTCCATTTAGGTGGCAACTTGTGTCCAAACCATGCTTCACTATACTATGTGAGTGTCAATGGCACTTCACATCTCAAAATTTGCTCCTTGATAGATATCAAATCTTTGAAAAATTTCGCATATTTGGGTACTGCAGTCACCAAATCTAATAACGGTAAGTTCACCTTAACTTGTCTCACCATGTCCAAAAATCTATCAAATTGAGGTCCCTTCTTTGGCTTTGGTTTCACTCTCTCAGGAAATAGAGGTTTAGGTGCGTATTTAGGAAAATTGTAGGGACTAAGAGGTCCTCTAACTTTCTTGGTCCCTTCTTTCTCTCCACTCTCTCCATTATCTTGCACCCCGTCCTTCTTTGGTGCCATGTCCTCATTGGCACTTCCTTGCTCAGGATCAGGACTGGCTTCCTCATTGTCTTCACAAATTTCATCTCCAGGTTTGATAGAATTATGCACTTGTTTTCTACTCCATAATGTGATTGCATTACAAGTCTCCTTTCCTTTTGGATTTGGAATTATGTCACTAGGAAGTGATCCACTCGGTCTATGATGAACAGCATTTGCAAGTTGACCCAACTGTGTCTCAATATTCTTCAATGTAGCCTCATGATGCCGAACAGTGCTTTCAAAGCCTCGAAACCTTTGCTCGTTCTTGTCCATCTTTTCCATCAACTTATGAAAAATATCTTCAACTGATGCCTTTCTTTGCTCTGAAGTATTAGCTTGATGATCAAAGCTGAGAGGTGCATTTGTTGCTCTTCTTTGGTCATTTCCTTGATAATATTGCCCCCCTTGGTTTTGCTGTTGTTGTCCCAAACTTCCTTGTCCCCCATTGTAAGGTCGATTTCCACCAGAGTAATTCCCTCCAGAATAATTCCCACCATACTAAGGTTTGTTGTTATAATTGCTCACATACAGAAGAGACTCAGTCGTGACAGTACACTCATCAGTGTGGTGTTCGCCCTTACACAATCCACATGACAACACAGGAGCTTTAGCATGTGTAGCTTTCAGAGTTTTCACTTGTTTAGCCAAGGCCTCAAACTTGGTACTCAAAGAAGTTTTCTCATCGAGATCCAGCACTCGTCTCTACCTTCTACTATGAGGTTTCTGTGTCTCAGGAAAAAGGTACTCATCTTTAGCAATTTGGTTGAACAATTCTCGAACCACTGGCACACTCTTATCTTTCGATGCACCATTAGCACAAGCTTTCACCATCATAGAATATTCAGCTGAGAGGCCTCTGAAAAATGTGTTCAACTCTCTGATTTCACCAAGGTCATAGTTAGGACATTGATGGATCAGATCATTAAAACGCTCCCATGCTTCTCTGAATGATTCGCCATCCTACTGCTGGAAGTTCATTATTTCTATCCTCATTTTTTCCAATTTTGCAGGAGGAAAGTACTTAGCTAAAAATCTCTTTTGCAATTCATCAAAAGATATTGCTGCATTTGCTCCCCTAATACTCTTGAACCAATGCTTAGCTTTACCTCATAATGATAGAGGAAATAAAATTCTATGTACTTCACACTGATCCACTCTTGGAAGCTTAAAAGTACTACAGAGACCTAAGAGCCAATCAAGGTGATCATTGGGGTCTTCATTATCAAGCCCTTGAAAAAACTGCCCTAGAGTGATCATTGAGAGAATCTATGTTGGAATATGATAACTCTCAATGTCTATATCCTGCTGGTCGAAGCCATTCTCAAAATTGACCACGTAATGGTCACCAAAACGTGGTGCCCTCACTCCAGGATTAGCCATCTCTCTTTTTATGGCTTGCATTCTCAAAGTCTTTTGCAATTCTAGATCTAATGCAAACTCAGGTTCTCCAGAAGATCGTAGCCTGGGCATACAACAACACCAAAAGTGAAGTATAACAGAAGTAAAACAGAACACAAAAACAAGAACCTCAGATGTAAACAACAGACAACAAAACAAAAACCACAAGCGACAACAATAACAAGGAAACAGAACAAAATACAAAAATAAGAATAGAGTAAACAAACAAAACATAACAACACGAAATAAAACAATGAAATTGAAGAAACACTTAATCAAATTCCAGAAACCGTGCCTTCCCCGGCAACGGTGATGAGGTGAATTTATTCACCTTTTATCTGTGGTTTTAAACTTGATTCTATGGTCGTTCTTGTTCTTTTTGATTCGTTTTAGTGTTTTATTTGTAAGTTTGTCGACCATGACGTATGCTTGGAAGAGGAAAATCACACGAGAGTCGAATCGGATCCAAAATGAGAGGAAAAGATTGAGAAAGATCAAGAAAGACGTGATTAGGCCAAAAAGGTGCATTTCGTCACAAGAAAGCTGGGCCCGTATTTCACAAGATGTTCAAGATGTTAATTCCAATTGTTGATGATCAATCCTATATTAAAAGACCTTGGATAGAGTGTCAAATATGTGCCAAGTTTATCCCATGGAGGCTCGAGACTCCAAGAAGGGTTAACATCGCGAAACATGTGGAAAGGTGATGAAAAACAAATACTGAAGAAATCTGCCAGGGTGTAGTATTTTGATCATATCTCACTCCATTTAAGTTCTATTGGGATGATTCAAGTGCCATTGGAAAGCTAATAGACAGAGCTACAACGTTTATGTTTTACGTTTTTCATAATTTGGCCAGGATCATAATAAAACATGGCCCCGAAACCGGACGTCGCGACGTGCGACCATGCACTTCGCGACATCCGTAACTGCTGCAGCGTGAAAATTTCGTTTTCTCAGTTTTGACATTTTTAATATGTCTTTTTATTATGGGTTGTTTCCTAATTTGTTCCTTACATATTAGGGCCCAAAAATGTGCCATCTTATCAATGTTTGATAGGGTTTCAAGTTGTTTCCTATATATAGGGCTAGGGTTTACAGATTTTGGATGTGACATTATTTGGAGATTTCAAGTAAGGGTTTTCCTTTATAATAGCTAGGGTTTTTCTACCTCTTCTATTACTTGGAGAATAACATCATCTCTTATTGGATTCCAGTTTTTACAAGTCGAGATCACATCTAAGTGTCTTCTTTCCTTATAATCATGTTTTCAATATTGTGCTTAATTGTTAATAATAAGATGATTGATTTAGCCATGCTATGCTAAATCTTATGTGCTCCCGAGATTATGAATAAGGGTTTTTGTGCTTAATCTACATTCTAAGTTCTATTCTATGGTCTTTGTAAATGAGTCTTACTGTGTTCTTCATAATTATGCATGATTTAAGGCCTTAATTATGTATGATGAATATCTTCATAAAGTGCAGTAAATTGCTTAGAGATAACTTGTTTTAATCTGTCCTACCGCTATATAGGAGGGTTAGAGTAAGTTGTTTGGAATCTATTGTGGGTTGGTTGTGAATTTGTTAGATTGATTTACCTTTATTCTCACCTTCCGCTATATAGGAGTAAATAGCAACCACGATCACATTTTACATACATATTTGCTCCCATCAAATTTTGGCGCCGTTGCGGAGAAAAACAGTCGTGTTGGAGTTTTTGTTTTTATTTATTTTTTGTAATCTTTTCACCCTTTCTTTTTACTCCTTGTATGCACAGGACAAGATCTTGTGGATTGCCAGAAACGAATTTGATCCGAAACTTGCTAGGACGTTACGTGATAAGAAGAAGTTTGATTCTGCAGCAATGGCTGGTCAAGAAAATCAGCAAAATGTGGGTGATACTTCCATTTTAGAGATAACTGACGATGTGGAGATGCCTAAAACGGAATACCATGTTAGTTTAGATAAGGAAGATTTGTGGATTTTTCATGAAATAACTAATATGGTAGAGAACTGTTTTATTGATACCTCCATCTTTGAAATTACTGATGATTTCATTGAGACCATGGAAGCAAAGCCGTTGGTGGATTCTTATTTCTCTAACAGGGTGGAAGAAAAGGTGACGTCAAATAATGAAGAGTCCTGGGAAATCCCAAGGATAATGGTGCAAGAAGACAATGAGGGACCTACCTGGGAGGTGCAAGAGTGGTACAATGTTGAGTTCATTGAACTTGCTCCTCAAATGCATGAGCTCAAGTTCCTCTTTAAAGGGCTGCACAAGAAGCATTATGCAAGAAGGCAGAGTGCTTGTGAGAGAGGTTTCTTGTGGTATAAGGATGGGTATTCCGAGTATTGAAGGAGAGGGCCATGATAATAAGCTCTAGCTAGGGACCAAATAAACCTAGAACTACCTTCTTACCCTTCTTTTAAAGTAATTGTCTTTATATTTTTGTTTTTAGTTTTTAGTTTGAATAAAGAAGAAGGCTACTTGAGACATTGACAAGGATTCAACCGCACAACAAGCTTACCGGGAATGACATGGATAATAGGTGAATTCTTTCCTTCCTCACACATTGAGGACAATGTGTATTTTAAGTGTGGGGGGGATGAAAGTCATGTTATTCTATTCATGTTGTTTTGTATGTCATTATGCTTAAATTCCTGGGAGTTTATGTGTGGATGTTATGCTTTGATTAATGGTTAATTAGTTCTCCTTAGTAGTTTTTACTATTTTATATATATTTTTTATATGTTTTTACATGTTTTTGTGTTGTTTTTGTGTGGTATCCAATTTTTGAACAATTTTTATCTTGTTGTGATAAGTGTCATGTTGCCAATGATTTGATTTTATCGAAAGATTCAATGTGGGATAGGAAAGTAATATGCTATCTAGAGGAAGTCGGGTCTTTAAAATAAATTTTAGCATTTTGAGTCGACCATATTCATGCACTTAGGGGAACTACAGAGGGGATTGATGAGTTCGTAATCATAAAGTGGTTGGAGTGTTTTTAACACTTTGTTTAGTTAAAACTCATATAACTCGCTTATCATGTGCTCTTATTAAATGTGCTTGCATAATTGTTCGCACTTAATGCTTTTGCATTGTTAAGCTTGTTATGCTCGTACTATCATCCCTCTATGAGATTGCTTTTAATAATAACCCTAAGAGAACTCATATAGATGGTAACGGAGATTAGAAGCCATAAGACTCTAGCTTCATATTGTCACTCCTCTGCGAGACTGCTCTTAAACAAAAATTCAATGGAGAACTTGCATGAGTGGGAATGGGTCTAAAACCCGAAGGTGAGACAGTACTCCAGGTGGATGTCACGGGAATTCCAATGAAATACCCTAATTAAGTGTGACAGGCTGGGGAAACGAGTGTTATATTTAAACCTAAAGGTTTGCTGAGTGAATTCCCATTAATATGAGCTGAATAATGAATCTTTAATATGATTAGTGAGAAAGAGTTGAGACAAAGACTTAGTTGTTGGAGCCCTGGCTTATGGCGTGGTTGTGGATGATTTATGAACTAAGGTGGAACCTATCGCACACACACACATGGTTGGCTCAATGTGTCTAAATGAGTATGTCAATGCACTATGATAACTTTTGGGGACTCATATTATGTGTACTTGGCATTTGAATACTTGTGATTATGAGGATAAGACATGGCACTTGTTCTTAGATCGGATTCATGAATTGGATGCATTTGATGTTATGTGTTAGTTCTAGTTGTTAAGAGTTGTTGTGTTAAGTTTTTGTTTTTAGTATTATCGTGTTTGGCTTAGTTTGTTCGGGACGAACAAAGGTTAAGTGTGGGGGAATTTGATGAGGTGAATTTATTCACCTTTTATCTGTGGTTTTATACTTGATTCTTTGGTCGTTCTTGTTCTTTTTGATTCGTTTTAGGGTTTTGTTTGTAGGTTTGTCGACCATGGTGTATGCTTGGAAGAGGAAAATCACACGAGAGTCGAATCGGATCCAAAATGAGAGGAAAAGATTGAGAAATATCAAGAAAGACGTGATTAGGCCAAAAAGGTGCATTTCGTCACAAGAAAGCGGGGTCCGTGTTTCACAAGATGTTCAAGATGTTAATTCGAATTGTTGATGATCAATCCTATATTAAAAGACCTTGGATAGAGTTTCAAATAAGTGCCAAGTTGATCCCATGGAGGCTCGAGACTCCAAGAAGGGTTAACATCGCGAAACATGTGGAAAGGTGATGAAAAACAAATGCTGAAGAAATCTGCCAGGCTTTAGTAATTTGATCATATCTCACTCCATGTAGGTCCGATTGGGATGATTCAAGTGCCATTAGAAAGCTACGGGACAGAGCTACAACTTCCATGGTTTACGTGTTTCCTAATTCGGCAGGGCTCATATAGCAAAATGGCCCCGAAGCCGGACGTCGGGACGTGCGACCATGCACGTCGCGATGTCCATAACTGCTGCAGCATGAAAATTCCTTTTTCTCAGTTTTGACGTTTTTAATATGTCTTTTTATTATGGGTTGTTTCCTAACTTGTTCCTTACATATTATGGCCCAAAAATGTGCTATCTTATCAATGTTTGATAGGGTTTCAAGTTGTTTCCTATATATAGGGCTAGGTTTACAGATTTTGGGTGTGACATTATTGGGAGATTTCAAGCAAGGGTTTTCCTTTGTAATAGCTAGGGTTTTTCTACCTCTTCTATTACTTAGAGATTAACATCATCTCTTATTGGATTAATGTTTTTACAAATCGAGATCACATCTAAGTGTCTTCTTTCCTTATAATTATGTTTTCAATATTGTGCTTAATTGTTAATAATAAGATGATTGATTTAGCCATGCTACGCTAAATCTTATGTGCTCCCGAGATTATGAATAAGGGTTTTTGTGCTTAATCTACATTCTAAGTTCTATTCTATGGTCTTTGTAAATGAGTCTTACTGTGTTCTTCATAATAATGCATGATTTAAGGCCTTAATTATTTATGATGAATATCTTCATAAAGTGCAGTAAATTGCTTAGAGTTAACTTGTTTTAATCTTTCCTACCGCTATATAGGAGGGTTAGAGTAAGTTGTTTGGAATCTATTGTGGGTTGGTTGTGAATTTGTTAGATTGATTTACCTTTATTCACACCTACCGCTATATAGGAGTAAATAGCAACTACGATCACATTTTACATACATATTTGCTCCCATCAAACGGGCGCCAAAAATTGGCAAGCGTGTCGTTAACCATGCAATTTTACCCCTAAACTAATGTGGAAGCAATGAGTACGGTATCGTATTCACAGGGAAGGGAATGGTTCACGAAACTTGATTAAAGTTGCTCAAATTGTAACCAGATCGGAAGAAAACTTAAGTTCGAATAACAAATTCCGAAACTAGTGAAGATATTTAACACAAATGCAACAAAAATAACAACACAACGCAAGAAAGAATTCACGAGATTAACACAGATGTCCCAGGGTTCAAATATCAGATGATCGCTAATAGAACTCTTGTGCTAAGCTCTCGACTCCGTGCAAAACATTTTAAGAGGAGACATTAGCTGCCTAGGAGTCCAGAGAATACTCGGCATGACGACCTCAATATCCTCTATATCCCTTACATCTTACCTTTCCCATGGTGAGGCCTAGGCAAGAAGATTTGAGTACCATAAGGTCTCAACTATCTAACACTGGTTAGTAATCATGCATAATCTTAAGTCTCCCCATAGCGAGGCCAGACCTAAGGTCCTTTACTCTAACTAGTATCAAATAATCTTCCTTTACTTGATTCTTATAACTCAATGACCTTTAACTGGCATGGCGACTACATCTCTGATCATGAACAAAAGCAAATAAGCAAAGGAACTCCACACTCGTATATCTGACCTCGCTTATGTGAATTACACTTCTACTGAGAAATCAAACTCAAAGCATGGCGACCTCCATTAAAGTTCAATACTCCCAACAAAAGCATAAATTTCACAAATTTTGATAGAATTAAGCAATTACGAACATATACGATGTCTCTCGTGAAAGATGAGTTAATAGCATAACATTCAAAGTTTAATTAGACAATCATCTGTTTAAAACCCTAGAACATCTCACAAACTAGCCAGAAATCTCCATTTCAAGTTCACGATCAACAATTCTCAACCATAAGCAATTCATGTTCAATAATTGAAAAGATTATACTGATTAAATTGCTTCGGAAGCTTCAATTCACAAGTGGATTACAATGTACAGTTCAAATCCTTAATCGGAATTGAAATCGGAGATCGATCAGAGAAGAGAAAATAGTGAGAGAAAGTAAAATGAAGAGAGAGAAAATTCCTGCTCTCAAAATTAAAAATCTGTTTTTTTTTCGAATTCTAGAATCGTCTCTAATCGTCTCCCCCCCACATCTACTAAATCCTCTATATATAGAGGTTACAAAACGTAATTAATAAGCAAACGTTAAATAAGTATAAAACTACAAGAATGCCACTACGCGTATTTCACACAATGTTGAAACCAACTCATGAATAAATGTGAACCACGCCTCTGGCTCTTGAACCTTCGCGCCTTCATCAGCTTTCCCGCGCCTTCAAGCCACAGCTCGCACGTCATCAGAAGCTTCCACACGCCTTTGAGTCTTCAGTAGCCACGTACATTGAGTTAACAAAATCACCTGTTGGAGGGATCGCATTCAAGGGAACTATTTCGGAGATGATCATGCTCCAGAAGTGGCATATTTTTCTTCCAGGGGTCCTAGCCGAGCAAGCCCTGGAATTTTGAAGCCAGATTATAATTGGCCCCAATGTGAACATTCTCGCTGCTTGGCATCGTTTTGTTGAAGGCGACACTAACAAAAAATGAACATTTAATGGTATCTCAAGCACTTCAATGTCTTGCCCTCATCTCAGTGGTGTTGCTTCATTGTTGAAAATGCTCATCCTGATTGGTCTCCAGCTGCAATTAAATCTACCATGATGACAACTATTGATCTTGTGAACCTTGCCATTACAAATCTCATTGAGAATCAAAGACGACTTCCCGGAGACGTTTTCTCCATGGGTTCAGGCCATGTTAATCCATCAAGAGCAAACATTCCAGGACTGATATATGACATTAAACCCAAAGAATACATTCCTTATTTATGTGGTTTGAATTACACGGACGATGAGCTCAGTCTCCTTTTACAAAGGAAGGTAAATTGTACTATTGAATCAAGCATACCAGAAGCCCAATTAAACTACCCTTCATTTTCAATCGCATTTAAAGTCAATTCATAAGGAGTTCAGAGGTATACAAGGACTGTTACTAACATTGGTAAGGCTAATTCAGTTTACAGGGTTAAGATTGATGTGCCAACAGGGGTTAACGTGACAGTCAAACCAAACACACTTAGTTTCTCAAAGGTGAATGAGAAGTTGACATATGAAATTGCATTCAGGACATTATCAACTCCTCCAGTCACCACTGTTACTTCTCAAGGTTTTATTACATAGAAATCAGTAAAGTACTCGGTCAGAAGCCCAATAGTTGCAATAATGGGAGGAAGCTAATCTAATGTTGTGTCCTACAAGATGTGCTTTGACTGTTCTTTTCTGTATTTATGGAGTGAAAATTCCTTCATCATTGTCTATGCATAATTGTTTTCTTGATAAAACAAATTTATTGACTTGATTAATAAAGTTAAAGTAAGAAGAATTATTTTTTGAATTTGTTTTTCAATTGGAAATTTTACCTACATGATGACATTACATTTCTCTTTTAGTGAAAATTTTCAGAACGTCATTCAAATTACAAATACAAATGATACAATTCAGTCACCATCATTAAAAAAAAGGGACAGTTTTCAATCTTAGCCTTTATTGGTCAAAATGTGTGTATTGCAATTAAAAAAAGTCAATTTTTATAAAATTATTTTTTTTAAGACACTCAATAGATTTCAGGTTTTAAATTGGAGAAAATAAAAAATAAAAAAAGCTGGAAAGGAGCTCACATCAATGAGTTTTTTAGTCTTGCAAATTTTTTTGGATAAAAAAACATGTATTATAACTAACCGAAAATAGAGATTTTTTACAAAATATAAATTTGTTTTCCACACTATTCAATAAATTGCACTTTTCCAACTAGGATGGCTACAAAAAACTATTTGAAAAGAGTACCGGTCAACTACTCTTTGAGTCTTGTCATTTTTTTTGTCAAACTATGTATATTATACCCTTAAAAACTGTTAATTTTTTTTAAAAAAATAAAATTTCACATATTCACTAGATTGCTTATTCTAAAAAGGAAGGGTAAAAAAACAGCAGGATATCTGCTCCAATCAACTGGTTTTTTAATTTCTCATTTTAAGCCGATAAAAAAATATGTATTATAGCTTACAAAACATGGAGATTTATCCAAAAATACGAATTTTTTTTTATTTTTCACACTATTCACTAGATTGCACATTTTCAACTTGACCGAGTCTAAAAAATTATTCGAAAAGAGTTTTGATCAACTAGTTTTTGGGTCTTGCAGTTTTTGGCTAATATATATACAGTGGTGGAACCAGAACAATTTTTTGAGAGGGGCTCAACTGTAAAATTTTTTTATAAAACAAATATATGTCATTACTAAAGAATCAAATTGATAATATTAAAAAATACACAAAATATTGAAACATTACTAATAATAGAAAACAGCAAAAATAAAACTCACGATAAGAGACAACATTGACAACGACGAAATAGGCTATAACATACTAGAATAATTCATCTAAATTCCAGTGGAGGAAGGAGTCAACGAAGGTGAAGGCATGAAGTAAGAGTAGGCCACAGACATTAGGGGATGAGATTTTAGTAATTAGAATTTAAAAATTCACATTTAGAATTCTACTTAAATTTTTTTTATCGAGAGTAAAACAATGTTGTTTCACTATCGAGTAAAACAAAAAAAAACAAAATAAGGCAATTAATCGCCTTCTCCATCATCGCTGGAATGTTTTGCAGTCTATTGGGTAGTGCAACAGCGCCCTAACGGAATCAAAGAGATGAGGTGTTGAAGTGGTGGATGAGCTTCTCAAAAAACACGAGAGGGGGGGGGGGGGCGCTGCCCATGCTAATATACGTGTATTATATCTCAAAAAAATATCAGTTGTTTTTAAAAACATTTTCACACACCAGATTTCAGTTCTAAATTGTGATGGGTGAAAAGAACAACGGCGGGAAAAGAGGTTCCATCAGCTAGTTTTTTAGTCTTGCATTTTTTTTCCCAAAATAACATATATTATAGCCCATAAAAAATGAAGATTTTTCCACAAATCAATTTTTTTCCACACTATTCAATATGTTGTACATTCTCAACTAGGTTAGGTATAATTAACTAGTCGAAAAGAGTTCAGGTCAACTAATTTTTTAGTCTTGCCGTGTTTTGTCAAAATACGTGTATTATAGTTCAAAAAATTTCAATTTTATTAAAAAATTTAAATCTTTTTTTTTTTTGCACACTGACTAGATTTCACGTTCTAAATTAGGAAAAATAAAAAATGGCAGGAAAAGAGCTCACATCAACTAGTTTTTGAGTCTTGCTCTTTTTTGCCAAAAAAATGTATTATAGCTCACAGAATATGGAAATTTTTTTTGCAAGAATCTAAATTTTTTCTTTTTTCACATTATTCAATAGATTACACATTCTCAACTGGGTTGAGAAAATTTACCGACTTCAAAAGAGTTCGGATCAAATAGTTTTGTTAATCTTGCCATTTTTTGCTAAAATGCCTGCATTATAGCTCAAACAAAATGATAATTTTGTTAAAAAATTTAAAATTTCACACAGTCACTAAATTTCACGTTCTAAATTGTTAAGGGTAAAAAAACTATAGCGGCACAAGAGCTTTCATCGGCTAATTATTGAGTCTTTCATTTTTGGCTAAAAATAACGTGTATTATAACTCACCAAAAATAGAGATATTTCAAAAAAAATCTAAATTTCTATTCTTCCCTCACTATTCAATAGATTACGCATTCTCAACTAGGTTGGGTATAATTAACTATTTGAAAAGATTTCAGTCCAGATTATGAGTCATCTATTGTGCCGGTTTGGGTGAGGTTCCCTTTTCTTCCTATCCATTTCTGTAACAAAGACACTCTATATACTCTTGGTTTAGCAGTCGGCCTGCTTTTGAAGCTTGATCTTGCATCAGCTACAGCGTATCGAATTTTACGGCCTAGCGAAACTAGGATATGTGTCCAAATCGATGTTGTCAAACCCACTCCGAATAGAGTATGGATTGGAAGCAAGGAAAAAAGGCGGTGGCAACGGATCGAAGTAGAAGAATTACCATCATTTTGTAACGTTTGCCATAAGCTAGGGCATTACAGCTCCATGTGCAAGACAACCCTGCCGCCGCTGACAAATACGAAGGTTTGGGCTCCCAAATCTCGGTTAACTACTGCAATATGTAGAGGGAAAGAGGTGGAGGTTAATGAATGCCCTACCTCTATATGCACTCAGTCACCAACAATGGAAATTGAGACCCTTCAAGGGGAGAAGCAGGCTACAAATAAAGCTATGATGACTAGTGTAGAGCCAACAGTTCAGTCGACTCAGGTACTCCCTTTGGATCAACAAGCTGAGACTCACAATAGCACTAATCAAGACCATCGAAAAGTTAGAGAGATAGAGCAGGAACTAGGGCTGCCAAATCATCTTCCAGCAAAGCAAGATAGCAGCTTGGTTAGGGTGGAGGAAGAAGGGACCTCCTCACTTACTAAGACCTGCAGCCAACAAAACACAAAGATAACGGAGGAGCAAGTTAGGGAAGTACAATGCAAAGCTATAGAAAACTGTATCCAGGCTGCTGCCCAGGATGATATATGACAGCTTAAAGTCGAATCAGCTCAATTTTACCCTAAACTACTAATGTAGTAGTAGTGAGAGGGATCGTATCCACAGGGAAGGGGATGGTTCCAGAACTGAAAATTTGCTCTAAAGACTTGTCACCAAACAATACAACAAACACAGAAAATAAGAATGTAAATGCAACCAACACAGAATGTAATGTAAACAAAGGAAAATGAAATATAAATGAGGAGAAAGAAAGAAATGAATCCTAAATGCAACAAACAAGTGTGAATGGATATCCTAGGATTCTTGAGTTCTCAGTGACTTGATGAGATGCAATTGACAAGAAAATATGAACAGAGGAGATCTTAGTTCCCCGAGAACCTAACCTATAGCCGGCATGACGACCGCACTACATGCTAGATCCCATAACACTTACCTTTCCCATGGCGAGGCCTAGATTAGTGTCATAAACTACAGAATCTCAACTTCCTAAGACAACTACTCCACCATGCAAAGCCTAGGAACTCCCATGGCGAGGCCCAACCTAGTTTTGAATGCCTTCATTATTAACATAGGAAATCTCTTTACACTTCTTCTCTAAGGTAAATTCCTTCAAAACTTCCCATGGCAAGGCCTGATTCTCAGAAATGCAATGATCGGTTTGAACAAGTGAAAAGACTCAAGAAATCGCATTCAAGTTCTCATTTCATGTATCCTCACTAAATGATAGTGAATTTACCTCCAATTTGGCATGGCGACCACAATTGGAGTTCAAATCATCAAGTCCAGTTCAGAAATATGAAATTTAACAAGTTCTACTTGTAGGTTCATGTGTGATTTCATACTTAATGAATTAAGTCAATTGCAAGACATCACATCAACTAAATTAAGTCATTCATCCGCTCAAACCATAGGATATCACAAGATTTAGCCAGAAAACTCCATTTCCACTTCACGATCAACAAATTGGAAGATTACAGAGTTCATTTCATCAATTGGAAAGAGTTTACCAATTAAGATGTCTCAAAGCTTCCAATTCTCAAAAGGATTGTGGAATGCCTTCTCAAATGCAAGGAGATTTACAATAATCGGAACAAATCCTCAATCGGAATCCAAAATGAAGTTCAAAAGCTAGAGAGAGAAACTAGACAGAGAAAGTAGATCTTGTAAATTTATTCCCGCTCTCCCTATATCAAAAATTGGTTACCAAATAAAATCCTTACTAATGGAATGAATAATAGTCTCCGGGATCCCTTTTACATATTAGCTACATTTCCTATATACATAGAGAGAATCATAAAAACGTAGATAATATGCAACTAAAAATATCTACAAAGTTACAAGAATGCCCTCGAATGGAGGGACTAAAAATCAGCCCAAATTGTGAAAAAAAACCGATGTTGAAGATCTTTCTCAGCAATCCAGTGCCTTCAGTAGCAAATTCCAGCGCCTTCAACAACTTTATTACCCCGTATGTGCCTTCAAGCTTCCATGCTTCACGCCTTCACTGCTTCAGGACTCAGGTGCACGAATCAGACTTTTTCCACGCCTTTGAGCCAAAGTTTCTCACGCCTTTATCGGCTCCGCGAAACCCAAGCAGTCGAGCCCTTACGAAATCGTGCCTTCCAGCCCCGAAGATGCACGCCTTCATCCGCCTCGCTGAACCTGAAAATTCAGAGCTTCCAACACTTAGTCGAATTTCTGAACTTCACAAACGCATAATGCTTCCTGGCAGCAAAATTCTAGCCAACATCGGGCCTTGATGCACTGTGAATTTGGAAAAGCTTAAAACAACAAAGTTATAGCACTATGAGTTAGCTTTCCACAGCCATTTCAATCATCCAATTTTGAGTTAATATGAGAGAGTTATGACCGAAATACTGAGGCGTGGCAAAACTTGATTTTAAGCCTACGACATGTCGTGGAGCAACTTCCATTCTTCTGAAATGGCCTACGACATGTCGTGGAGCAAATTTCCATTCTTCTGAAATGGCCTACGATATGTCGTGGAGCAAATTTCCATTCTTCTGAAATGGCCTACGACAAACTTTTGTTCTCAAAGTTTGCAAAATGTGCTTGGCTACCTAGTTCTTTCCTATGCCAAGCTGTGTGCCTTGGTTTGTGAAGTTCGTTGTGCAACATGAGTGGTGTGCCAAGGTACAAATGTGTGGCATGGCATAGTGAGGTGCCTAAGTGTGGCGTGGTGCTTGGCAAGATCCGGCAAGGTATGGCAAGGTTGGTGCATGTGTGCGGCAAGGCGTTAGCAAGGTGTTGCCTAGGTTGTGGCAAAGTATTGGCAAGGTGTTGGCAAGGTTGTGTGGTACTTGTGTGCACATATGCCACAACGGGCAAAGTATTGTTCATAACCTATGACATCAATTTGTGTAAGATAAACAACAAATGAGTGCAGCAAATCCAACTCAAGGATGCAAGGAAAACACAAGCATATATACTTGGAACTTTTTACCTCTCCAATTCTGAAAACTTACAAACCGTCACCTTCCAACCAAACTTTTGCCATGATGCTTTGTGAAATGGGCAAAACCTAAAGCACGAAAGTTGTAGTCCCAAGTCTTAGCTTTCCATATCCTTTTGAATCATCCAATTCGGAGCCCGGACGAAGACGTTACGATAACAATACTGAACTATGGCAGGCTGTTTGAAATTAAGCCTCCGACATGTCGTAGGCAAAAACTTTCTCACTTCCCAAATGGCCTACGACATGTCGTGGGCTTAATTCCTTCTTCTCAAAATGGCCTACGACATGTCGTAGGCAAACTTTCTTCCTCTCATAATGGCCTACGACATGTCGTAGGCTAAATTTTCTCTTCACAAATCGGTTTTCTCTTCTTCAGCACGTCTCCCTTCTTCTATGCAACATTCGTGTCCCTTCAGTTCTGAATCAGACTTTCTGGTAAACATCAAAGTTTTAGCTCTTTTCTTGGCTTTCCATTGGGTCAAGAATCAGCATCATTGGAGGTCTGTAGCTCAAGATATGTGCATTCTACCAAAATGTGGCAATATGAAATTAAAGATGAAAACCTGGAGTAGCAATTGCAAAGTTGCCCCCGTTTCTCATACTTGCACATAGAATTAGAAGAAAGTTAAAACATAAGAAATAAAGTACACTCAAAGCGTTTTCCAGAACATCCAAGATTCTGCCCAAACCCTAATTTGGCCAAATAAGCTCATTTCGGTTTTTCTTAAATTCCCACTCACCATTCTCATTGTTTCAAACTCTAAACCTTGTCATTTGACACCAAGCATATATTTTCCTCATTTTAACAACATTTTTGGTCTTTTTTTCACCATTTAAACACTATGAGTTGCAAACCACATAAACACACAATATAGCACATTGCACCACACATTTATATGAAAATCAAGGCAAAAGCCAAGTGAAATAATACATTTAAGTTGGTATAAAACCAACTTATCAAATTCCCCCACACTTGAACCTTTGCTTGTCCTCAAGCAAAGACACAAAACGAAACCATTTAACTCAATCACAAAACCATGCCACACACACACCATGCTTTGAACTCCTGATAGGGAAAAGAACACTTCCCTATCCATTTCAACACCATTCACAATAGCTTGGCCTCAAGCAAATTGTACACTCAAAACTCATTTTTATCACCCGTATTTAACACATTTGTTCTTTCATCCACAATTGCCACATCCAAGTCCATCAAAAACATTTTCCACACAAGAATCTATTCCAAAGTTCCTGGGACCCAGCTTTTAGATTTCAGCACAAATTATCAACTAAGGCACAATGAATAAAGACCAAAATGTCATGCGTGCAAGTGAGTGCTAAGGAACATGAACTTCATTTATTCTCTTGCTATACACCATCTAGCTGGTTTCACAACCCATTCAATACATGCCAATCTCTTTGTCCACTCTTATGAACATGCAATCACAAGATCCATGGTACCTATGCGTACATTGGTACTCTATGGGACATTGCCCTTATTCTGTACGTTAGTGTTGCACATTGGTACACATGTGCTTCACATATTGATGACTAAAATAATGCCTGGGTTTTATGGCTTTTATCTCCAAATTTGATTGCCATGTTCTTATGGCTTTTTCCTTCCCAGTTGCCAATATGGCTTTTTCTCCCATATCATTTCTTGTGCAAGCACATGTTCATAAGAATCCCAAATTGACTAAACATGCACGAATTCTGGAAACACCAGATAAATGCATAACAAAAAGAATGAAAAAATCCATCCACATTGCCTCCTATGTCATTTGGGTTCTTGCATGGCATCTATCTACCTTAACATCATCGGCTTTAGCCAGCAAAATATGCGAATTTCTTCAAACTTAGTACCAAGAACAAAAGTTTTAGCATGCAAGATCGAAAAGTTTATTTGTGTGAACTTGGAATAAGCCATAGTGAACTAGGAACAAAGTTTCTAATACGTGTGCGCTATTCACTTTCCAGTCCAACACTCAAGCTCTTGACACCTTTTCCACAACAACACTCACCAATACTAACATCATATTTCATTGAAACACATCAACTCCATCACTTATTCAAAAAGTTCAAATTTTTTACCAAAAACTTTAAAATTTTGCACAACAATGAAAAACACAACATGTAACGGGAAATAATATGCAAACGACACACTTTACCCGACAAACTAGAAAAATAGCATTCTTGTTCACAAAAAAATTCATCACAAAAAATTTCGTCACCCATGCAAGTCATGCAAGACAAATAAGCATCTAAAGTCCAAGAGATACAAACCATAGCCAACATACACTCCCCCACACTTAAAACATACATTGTCCTCAATGTAAAGAAAAGATAGGTTTAGGAGCTCCCTGGTTTTGATATTGACATGAATTCCAACATTGCTTTGTGGAGATGTCTTAGTCCATCTTCCTCATATGAAAAATTCCATGGCATCACTCCCCCACACTTAGCCTTTTGAGTGCATGGCTAATCTCTTGCAATTTCCTCCATGGGCAAACACCTTTAACATGAGTGATTTTGATGAATGAATTCCAAAATGAAATAAACGTAAAGACAAAACGAAAAGAAGAAAACAAACTACTTATTAAAGCTAACGGAAAAGAAGTAGTTCTGGATTTAGATAGTCTCCAGCTAGACTTTATTCCTCCACAACGTATGTCTTGGGCATAAAAAGAACTCAGTGAATCCATCTCTGCACCACACAAAAGATGAACTCTCATAAGCATGCTCCTTCTTCGCAGAAGACACTGGAGTGTTGAGGAGATGTGTAAGCACAGGATCATGAAAAGAGCTTTCTCTTAATATCACATTCATTTGAAGCACATCATAGCCCTCTTCTACCACACTATCCAGAGTCGTCCTGCAAGGCTCAACCAAGGAATGCACATCCATGGTCTCAACAAGCTCATTAGGAAGTTCAAAAGTAAACGTCTCAAATTCACACTCGTTCAACATGCTATCCTTGTCTTTCAAAATGTTAACATATTTATCATCCAAACTAGAGTTATGAACTTCACATATTTTCCCAATGTTAACATCACAAACACAAACAGCATTGTCATCGTTTAACAAAAATTGCTCATTGTTCACCTGTGGAGAGGTACCAAATTTACACCTAGACTCATTCATGGCTTCACAAGTTGGTGCTCCAACGGAAGTCCCAGCAATTTTCACGTTATCTTGAGTTATGGTGTCAGAATGTTTTTCTAGATGAGTCTCTATGCAATTTATCAAGACGTCAAGAAAAGAACAATCATCATCTTCATCAAGTATAGCATGACCCTCACTATTACTTGAACAATTCTTAACACATGCTTCCTGTGAGGTATGATCTACCAAAGTCTGGCTTGATAATTCAACGTTTGATTCTTTTATTGGACAAATTGAACAACAGACTACCACAGATGCATTGTCAGGTAAAATCATGCAATCTTCCTTATCATGCTCGTCCAAATCAATTTCTTCATCATCAACAATTTATCAATAGAAATGTAGTCATGCTTAATACCCTCATCAACTAAAGTTGTAGAACACTCAACAACTTGAATGGAACACAAAGACTCTGTGTACACGGGTTGTTTCATGGCATAGTTCACATCAAAAACTACTTCCTCATTATTAATCCTAAATGTGACCGTTTTGTTTCGAACACCAATTAATGCATCACCAGTGGCCAGGAAAGGACGACCAAAAATGAGAGGTACCTCAGGGTCCTCTTCCATATCAAGTATAATGAAATCAACAGGCAAAGTGAATTTATCAATACTTACCAGAACGTCTTCTACCAAACCTGTGGGAGTCACTAATGATCTGTCTGCTAATTGGAGTGTGACTGCAACTGGCCGAATCCTGCTTTCCAATCCAACATTAATGGCAATGGACAATGGCATTAAGTTTATTCCAGCTCCCAAATCACACAAAGCCTTTGCAAAATGCCTCGTGCATATTTTGCATGGGATAGTGTAGCTCCCAGGATCCTTAAGCTTCGGAGGAAGATCATGAACCATCCATGCTTGAGTGCACTTAGAAACCATCATGAGCACATCACATCTCAAGATTTGCTCTTTGTTTGAGATGAGATCTTTGAGATACTTAGCAAACTTTGGCATTGATGTCACTAAATCCATCAGAAGAAGATTCACATTCACCTTCTTGAGTACATCCAGGAACCTTTTGAACTGAGGGCCTTGTTTTGGAGGTGGTTTCTTTCTCTCTGGAAAAAGAGGTTTAGGGGCATACTCAGGGAAGTTGAAAGGATTGGAGTTCTTGGTGATCTCATTACTCACTCTAGTTGGTATTTCCTTCTTCACAGTTTTTGTAGCATTTTGCTCATCCTTCTTTTCCAATGCAATCGTTTCCTGTTCATCAACATTCGTTGGTGCCATTTCCTCATAAACATTCTCTTCCTCAATTTGAACACTTTCCTCCTCAATGACACATTCCTCCTCCTCAGGCTTAGATGATTTTTGCACTTCTTTACCACTTCTCAACATAATGGCATTAATACCCACCTTCTTCGGATTTGGCACCATATCACTGGGAAGAGATCCACTAGGCCTATGTTGTACAGCATTAGCACGTTGTCCCAATTGCATTTCAATGTTTTTAAATGAAGCACCATGATGTCTCACAGTTGTCTCCAAAACAACAAATCTCTCCTCATTTTTATCTACCTTTTCAATAAGAATCCGGAGCATGTCTTCCACTGATGATTTACTTTGTTCCTGAGCACTTGGCTGTTGCTCAAAAACCCGGTGGAGGATTGGAAGCTCAACTTTGCTCATTCCCTTGAGTGTATTGGCCTCCCTGGCTTTGGTTTTGTTTGCCCCAAGTACCTTGATTACCTCCAAAGCCTCTATTGTTCCCTCCTGAGTAGTTTCCTGAGTACTGTGGCCTGTTGCCATAGTTATTCACGTATTGAATGGATTCCATGATGACAGAGCACTCATCAGTATAATGTTCACCCTTACATATTCCACTTGACAACACAGGTGCCCTGGCTTGAGTTGCCTTAAGAGATTGCAATTGCTTTGATAAGGCTTGGACCTTTGCATTGAGTGAAGTATCCTCATCTAACTCCAGGACTCCTCTTTGCTTTCTGCCATGAGTTTTCCTTGTCTCAGGAAATAGATATTCATCCTCAGCAATTTGGTTGAACAATTCACGAACTTCCGGCACAGATTTATCTTTGAGTGCCCCATTAGCACAGGCCTTGACCATCATGGAAGATTCAGGAGTTAAGCCCTAGAAGAATGTATTTAGTTCCCTGATTTCGCCCAAGTCATGGTTAGGACATTGCCTGATCATGTCGTTGAATCTCTCCCAAGCTTCCCTAAATGACTCACTGTCTTGTTGTTGGAAATTCATAATTTCCAACCTTCTCTTTTCAAGCTTGCCAGGAGGGAAGTACTTAGAAAAGAATCTTTTCTGTATATCATCAAATGACATATCTGCATTGGCTCCTCCAATGCTCTTAAACCAGTGTTTAGCCTTTCCACGCAGAGATAAAGGAAACAAAATCCTGTGAACCTCACCCCTATCAATTCTTGGCAGCTTGAAAGTGCTACATAATCCGAGAAACCAATCGAGATGATCGTTAGGATCCTCGTTGTCAAGACCTTGGAAGAATTGGCCCTGGGTGATCATGCAAAAATTCAGAGCTTCCAACACTTAGTCGAATTTCTGAACTTCACAAACGCATAACGCTTCCTGGCAGCAAATTCTAGCCAACATCCGACCATGATGCACTCTGAATTTGGAAAAGCTTAAAACAACAAAGTTATAGCACTATGAGTTAGCTTTCCACAGCCTTTTGAATCATCCAATTTTGAGTTAATATGAGAGAGTTATGACCGAAACAATGTGGCGTGGCAAAACTTGATTTTAAGCCTACGACATGTCGTGGAGCAACTTCCATTCTTCTGAAATGGCCTACGACATGTCGTGGAGCAAATTTCCATTCTTCTGAAATGGCCTACGGCATGTCGTGGTGCAAATTTCCATTCTTCTGAAATGGCCTACGACAAACTTTTGTTCTCAAAGTTTGCAAAATGTGCTTGGCTACCTAGTTCTTTCCTATGCCAAGCTGTGTGCCTTGGTTTGTGAAGTTCGTTGTGCAACATGAGTGGTGTGCCAAGGTACAAATGTGTGGCATGGCATAGTGAGGTGCCTAAGTGTGGCGTGGTGCTTGGCAAGATCCGGCAAGGTATGGCAAGGTTGGTGCATGTGTGCGGCAAGGCGTTAGCAAGGTGTTGCCTAGGTTGTGGCAAAGTATTGGCAAGGTGTTGGCAAGGTTGTGTGGTACTTGTGTGCACATATGGCACAACGGGCAAAGTATTGTTCATAACCTATGACATCAATTTGTGTAAGATAAACAACAAATGAGTGCAGCAAATCCAACTCAAGGATGCAAGGAAAACACAAGCATATATACTTGGAACTTTTTACCTCTCCAATTCTGAAAACTTACAAACCGTCACCTTCCAACCAAACTTTTGCCATGATGGTTTGTGAACTGGGCAAAACCTAAAGCACGAAAGTTGTAGTCCCAAGTCTTAGCTTTCCATAGCCTTTTGAATCATCCAATTCGGAGCCCGGACGAAGACGTTACGATAACAATACTGAACTATGGCAGGCTGTTTGAAATTAAGCCTACGACATGTCGTAGGCAAAAACTTTCTCACTTCCCAAATGGCCTACGACATGTCGTGGGCTTAATTCCTTCTTCTCAAAAATGGCCTACGACATGTCGTAGGCAAACTTTCTTCCTCTCATAATGGCCTACGACATGTCGTAGGCTAAATTTTCTCTTCACAAATCGGCCTACGACATGTCGTAGGCTAATTTCTCTTCTTCAGCACGTCTCCCTTCTTCTATGCAACATTCGTGTCCCTTCGGTTCTGAATCAGACTTTCTGGTAAACATCAAAGTTTTAGCTCTTTCTCTTGGCTTTCCATTGGATCAAGAATCAGCATCATTGGAGGTCTGTAGCTCAAGATATGTGCATTCTACCAAAATGTGGCAATATGAAATTAAAGATGAAAACCTGGAGTAGCAATTGCAAAGTCGCCCCCGTTTCTCATACTTGCACATAGAATTAGAAGAAAGTTAAAACATAAGAAATAAAGTACACTCAAAGCGTTTTCCAGAACATCCAAGATTCTGCCCAAACCCTAATTTGGCCAAATAAGCTCATTTCGGTTTTTCTTAAATTCCCACTCACCATTCTCATTGTTTCAAACTCTAAACCTTGTCATTTGACACCAAGCATATATTTTCCTCATTTTAACAACATTTTTGGTCTTTTTTTCACCATTTAAACACTATGAGTTGCAAACCACATAAACACACAATATAGCACATTGCCCCACACATTTGCATGAAAATCAAGGCAAAAGCCAAGTGAAATAATACATTTAAGTTGGTATAAAACCAACTTATCAAATTCCCCCACACTTGAACCTTTGCTTGTCCTCAAGCAAAGACACAAAACGAAACCATTTAACTCAATCACAAAACCATGCCACACACACACCATGCTTTGAACTCCTGATAGGGAAAAGAACACTTCCCTATCCATTTCAACACCATTCACAATAGCTTGGCCTCAAGCAAATTGTACACTCAAACTCATTTTTATCACCCGTATTTAACACATTTGTTCTTTCATCCACAATTGCCACATCCAAGTCCATCAAAAACATTTTCCACACAAGAATCTATTCCAAAGTTCCTGGGACCCAGCTTTTAGATTTCAGCACAAATTATCAACTAAGGCACAATGAATAAAGACCAAAATGTCATGCGTGAAAGTGAGTGCTGAGGAACATGAACTTCATTTATTCTCTTGCTATACACCATCTAGCTGGTTTCACAACCCATTCAATACATGCCAATCTCTTTGTCCACTCTTATGAACATGCAATCACAAGATCCATGGTACCTATGCGTACATTGGTACTCTATGGGACATTGCCCTTATTCTGTACGTTAGTGTTGCACATTGGTACACATGTGCTTCACATATTGATGACTAAAATAATGCCTGGGTTTTATGGCTTTTATCTCCAAATTTGATTGCCATGTTCTTATGGCTTTTTCCTTCCCAGTTGCCAATATGGCTTTTTCTCCCATATCATTTCTTGTGCAAGCACATGTTCATAAGAATCCCAAATTGACTAAACATGCACGAATTCTGGAAACACCAGATAAATGCATAACAAAAAGAATGAAAAAATCCATCCACATTGCCTCCTATGTCATTTGGGTTCTTGCATGGCATATCTATCTTACCTTAACATCGGGCTTTAGCCAGCAAAATATGCGAATTTCTTCAAACTTAGTACCAAGAACAAAAGTTTTAGCATGCAAGATCGAAAAGTTTATTTGTGTGAACTTGGAATAAGCCATAGTGAACTAGGAACAAAGTTTCTAATACGTGTGCGCTATTCACTTTCCAGTCCAACACTCAAGCTCTTGACACCTTTTCCACAACAACACTCACCAATACTAACATCATATTTCATTGAAACACATCAACTCCATCACTTATTCAAAAAGTTCAAATTTTTTACCAAAAACTTTAAAATTTTGCACAACAATGAAAAACACAACATGTAACGGGAAATAATATGCAAACGACACACTTTACCCCGACAAACTAGAAAAATAGCATTCTTGTTCACAAAAAAATTCATCACAAAAAATTTCATCACCCATGCAAGTCATGCAAGACAAATAAGCATCTAAAGTCCAAGAGATACAAACCATAGCCAACATACACTCCCCCACACTTAAAACATACATTGTCCTCAATGTAAAGAAAAGATAGGTTTAGGAGCTCCCTAGTTTTGATATTGACATGAATTCCAACATTGCTTTGTGGAGATGTCTTAGTCCATCTTCCTCATATGAAAAATTCCATGGCATCACTCCCCCACACTTAGCCTTTTGAGTGCATGGCTAATCTCTTGCAATTTCCTCCCTGGGCAAACACCTTTAACATGAGTGATTTTCGTGAATGAATTCCAAAATGAAATAAACGTAAAGACAAAACGAAAAGAAGAAAACAAACTACTTATTAAAGCTAACGGAAAAGAAGTAGTTCTGTATTTAGATAGTCTCCAGCTAGACTTTATTCCTCCACAACGTATGTCTTGGTCATAAAAAGAACTCAGTGAATCCATCTCTGCACCACACAAAAGATGAACTCTCATAAGCATGCTCCTTCTTCGCAGAAGACACTGGAGTGTTGAGGAGATGTGTAAGCACAGGATCATGAAAAGAGCTTTCTCTTAATATCACATTCATTTGAAGCACATCATAGCCCTCTTCTACCACACTATCCAGAGTCGTCCTGCAAGGCTCAACCAAGGAATGCACATCCATGGTCTCAACAAGCTCATCAGGAAGTTCAAAAGTAAACGTCTCAAATTCACACTCGTTCAACATGCTATCCTTGTCTTTCAAAATGTTAACATCTTTATCATCCAAACTAGAGTTATGAACTTCACACATTTTCCCAATGTTAACATCACAAACACAAACAGCATTATCATCGTTTAACAAAAATTGCTCATTGTTCACCTGTGGAGAGGTACCAAATTTACACCTAGACTCATTCATGGCTTCACAAGTTGGTGCTCCAACGGAAGTCCCAGCAATTTTCACGTTATCTTGAGTTATGGTGTCAAAAAGTTTTTCTAGATGAGACTCTATGCAATTTATCAAGACGTCAAGAAAAGAACAATCATCATCTTCATCAAGTATAGCATGACCCTCACTATTACTTGAACAATTCTTAACACATGTTTCCTGTGAGGTATGATCTACCAAAGTCTGGCTTGATAATTCAACGTTTGATTCTTTTATTGGACAAATTGAACAACAGACTACCACAGATGCATTGTCAGGTAAAATCATGCAATCTTCCTTATCATGCTCGTCCAAAGCAATTTCTTCATCATCAACAATTTATCAATAGAAATGTAGTCATGCTTAATACCCTCATCAACCAAAGTTGTAGAACACTCAACAACTTGAATGGAACACAAAGACTCTGTGTACACGGGTTGTTTCATGGCATAGTTCACATCAAAAACTACTTCCTCATTATTAATCCTAAATGTGACCGCTTTGTTTCGAACACCAATTAATGCATCACCAGTGGCCAGGAAATGACGACCAAAAATGAGAGGTACCTCAGGGTCCTCTTCCATATCAAGTATAATGAAATCAACAGGCAAAGTGAATTTATCAATACTTACCAGAACGTCTTCTACCAAACCTGTGGGAGTCACTAATGATCTGTCTGCTAATTGGAGTGTGACTGCAACTGGCCGAATCCTGCTTTCCAATCCAACATTAATGGCAATGGACAATGGCATTAAGTTTATTCCAGCTCCCAAATCACACAAAGCCTTTGCAAAATGCCTCGTGCCTATTTTGCATGGGATAGTGCAGCTCCCAGGATCCTTAAGCTTCGGAGGAAGATCATGAACCATCCATGCTTGAGTGCACTTAGAAACCATCATGAGCACATCACATCTCAAGATTTGCTCTTTGTTTGAGATGAGATCTTTGAGATACTTAGCAAACTTTGGCATTGATGTCACTTAATCCATCAGAAGAAGATTCACATTCACCTTCTTGAGTACATCCAGGAACCTTTTGAACTGAGGGCCTTGTTTTGGAGGTGGTTTCTTTCTCTCTGGAAAAAGAGGTTTAGGGGTATACTCAGGGAAGTTGAAAGGATTGGAGTTCTTGGTGATCTCATTACCCACTCTAGTTGGTATTTCCTTCTTCACAGATTTTGTAGCATTTTGCTCATCCTTCTTTTTCAATGCAATCGTTTCCTGTTCATCAACATTCTTTGGTGCCATTTCCTCATAAACATTCTCTTCCTCAATTTGAACACTTTCCTCCTCAATGACACATTCCTCCTCCTCAGGCTTAGATGATTTTTGCACTTCTTTACCACTTCTCAACATAATGGCATTAATACCCACCTTCTTTAGATTTGGCACCATATCACTGGGAAGAGATCCACTAGGCCTATGATGTACAGCATTAGCAAGTTGTCCCAATTGCATTTCAATGTTTTTAAATGAAGCACCATGATGTCTCACAGTTGTCTCCAAAACAACAAATCTCTCCTCATTTTTATCTACCTTTTCAATAAGAATCCGGAGCATGTCTTCCACTGATGATTTACTTTGTTCTTGAGCACTTGGTTGTTGCTCAAAACCCGGTGGAGGATTGGAAGCTCAACTTTGCTCATTCCCTTAAGTGTATTGGCCTCCCTGGCTTTGGTTTTGTTGGCCCCAAGTACCTTGATTACCTCCAAAGCCTCTATTGTTCCCTCCTGAGTAGTTTCCTGAGTACTGTGGCCTGTTGCCATAGTTATTCACGTATTGAATGGATTCCGTGATGACAGAGCACTCATCAGTATAATGTTCACCCTTACATATTCCACATGACAACACAGGTGCCCTGGCTTGAGTTGCCTTAAGAGATTGCAATTGCTTTGATAAGGCTTGGACCTTTGCATTGAGTGAAGTAACCTCATCTAACTCCAGGACTCCTCTTTGCTTTCTGCAATGAGTTTTCCTTGTCTCAGGAAATAGATATTCATCCTCAGCAATTTGGTTGAACAATTCACGAACTTCCGGCACAGATTTATCTTTGAGTGCCCCATTAGCACAGGCCTTGACCATCATGGAAGATTCAGGAATTAAACCCTTGAAGAATGTATTTAGTTCCCTGATTTCGCCCAAGTCATGGTTAGGACATTGCCTGATCAAGTCGTTGAATCTCTCCCAAGCTTCCCTAAATGACTCACTGTCTTGTTGTTGGAAATTCATAATTTCCAACCTTCTCTTTTCAAGCTTGCCAGGAGGGAAGTACTTAGAAAAGAATCTTTTCTGTATATCATCAAATGACATATCTGCATTGGCTCCTCCAATGCTCTTAAACCAGTGTTTAGCCTTTCCACGCAGAGATAAAGGAAACAAAATCCTGTGAACCTCACCCCTATCAGTTCTTTGCAGCTTGAAAGTGCTACATAATCCGAGAAACCAATCGAGGTGATCGTTAGGATCCTCGTTGTCAAGACCTTGGAAGAATTGGCCCTGGGTGATCATGCAAACAATTTGGGGAGGTATATGGTAACTTTCTACGTCTATGGCCTGCTGCCCAAATCTTTTGTCGAAATTGACTGCGTAATGATCTCCAAACCTAGGTGCTTTTGCTCCTTGAGCTGCCATTTCTCTCTGTTGCTTCAACTGTGCTCTCAAAGTTTTCTCCAACTCAAGATCCAATAGGAATTGTGGTTCTCCTGCAAACCTGCTAGACCTTGGCATACACAACACACAGTTGTGGAGTATAATAACAAAGAAACAAGAACTTCAAATATGCAACAAAGAAATAGACCACAAATCTCAACACTTACTCAAAACTATGCACAGAACAAAACACACACAAAATGAAAGATAAAGTAAATGTCACACACAACAACACAAAGTAGAACAAGTAAAAATCAAGAACAATTTAACAAATTCCAAAACCGATTAACTTCCCTGGCAACGGCGCCAAAAATTGACAGCTTAAAGTCGTATCAGCTCAATTTTACCCTAAACTACTAATGTAGTAGTAGTGAGAGGGATCGTATCCACAGGGAAGGGGGTGGTTCCAGAACTGAAAATTTGCACTAAAGACTTGACAAGCAAATATGAACAGATGAGATCTTAGTTCCCCGAGAACCTAACCTATAGCCGGCATGACGACCGCACTATATGCTAGATCCCATAACACTTACCTTTCCCATGGCGAGGCCTAGATTAGTGTCATAAACTACAGAATCTCAACTTCCTAAGACAACTACTCCAACATGCAAAGCCTAGGAACTCCTATGGCGAGGCCCAACCTAGTGTTGAATGACTTCGTTATTATCATAGGAAATCTCTTTACACTTCTTCTCTAAGGTAAATTCCTTCAAAACATTCCATGGCGAGGCCTGATTCTCAGAAATGCAATGATCGGTTTGAACAAGTAAAATGACTCAAGAAATCGCATTCAAGTTCTCATTTCATGTATCCTCACTAAATGATAGTGAATCTACCTCCAATTTGGCATGGCGACCACAATTGGAGTTCAAATCATCAAGTCCAGTTCAGAAATATGAAATTTAACAAGTTCTACGTGTAGGTTCATGTGTGATTTCATACTTAATGAATTAAGTCAATTGCAAGACATCACATCAACTAAATTAAGTCATTCATCCGCTCAAACCATAGGATATCACAAGATCTAGCCAGAAAACTCCATTTCCACTTCACGATCAACAAATTGGAAGATTACACAGTTCATTTCATCAATTGGAAAGAGTTTACCAATTAAGATGTCTCAAAGCTTCCAATTCTCAAAAGGATTGTGGAATGCCTTCTCAAATGCAAGGAGATTTACAATAATCGGAACAAATCCTCAATCGGAATCCAAAATGAAGTTCAAAAGCTAGAGAGAGAAACTAGAGAGAGAACGTAGATCTTGCAAATTTATTCCTACTCTCCCTAGATCAAAAATTGGTTACCAAATAAAATCCTTACTAATGGAATGAATAATAGTCTCCGGGATCCCTTTTACATTTAGCTACATTTCCTATATATATATAGAGAATCATAAAAACGTAGCTAATACGCAACTAAAAATAACTACAAAGTTACAAGAATGCCCTCGAATGCAGAGACTAAAAATCAGCCCAAATTGTGAAAAAAAACCGATGTTGAAGATCTTTCTCAGCAATCCAGCGCCTTCAGTAGCAAATTCCAGCGCCTTCAACAACTTTATTACCCCGTATGCGCCTTCAAGCTTCCATGCTTCACGCCTTCACTGCTTTAGGACTCAGGTGCACGAATCAGACTTTTTCCACGCCTTTGAGCCAAAGATTCTCACGCCTTCATCGGCTCCGCGAAACCCAAGCAGTCGAGCCCTTACGAAATCGCGCCTTCCAGCCCCGAAGATGCACGCCTTCATCCGCCTCGCTGAACCTGAAAATTCAGAGCTTCCAACGCTTAGTCGAATTTCTGAACTTCACAAACGCATAATGCTTCCTGGCAGCAACTTCTAGCCAAATTCCGATCATGATGCACTGTGAATTTGGAAAAGCTTAAAACACCAAAGTTATAGCACTATGAGTTACCTTTCCACAGCCTTTTGAATCATCCAAATTTGAGTTAATATGAGAGAGTTATGACCGAAACACTGAGGCGTGGCAAAACTGGATTTTAAGCCTATGACATGTCGTGGAGCAACTTCCATTCTTCTGAAATGGCCTACGACATGTCGTGGAGCAAATTTCCATTCTTCTGAAATGGCCTACGACATGTCGTAGGCCAAACTTTTGTTCTCAAAGTTTGCAAAATGTGTTTGGCTACCTAGTTCTTTCCTATACCAAGTTGTGTGCCTCGGTTTGTGAAGTTCGTTGTGCAACATGAGTGGTGTGCCAAGGTACAAATGTGTGGCATGGCATAGTGAGGTGCCTAAGTGTGGCGTGGTGCTTGGCAAGATCCGGCAAGGTATGGCAAGGTTGGTGCATGTGTGCGGCAAGGTGTTAGCAAGGTGTTGCCTAGGTTGTGGCAAAGTATTGGCAAGGTGTTGGCAAGGTTGTGTGGTACTTGTGTGCACATATGCCACAACAGGCAAAGTATTGTTCATAACCTATGACATCAATTTGTGTAAGATAAACAACAAATGAGTGCAGCAAATCCAACTCAATGATGCAAGGAAAACACATGCATATATACTTGGAACTTTTTACCTCTCCAATTCTGAAAACTTACAAACCGTCACCTTCCAAACAAACTTTGGCCATGATGCTTTGTGACCTGGGCAAAACCTAAAGCACGAAAGTTGTAGTCCCAAGTCTTAGCTTTCCATAGCCTTTTGAATCATCCAATTCGGAGCCCGGACGAAGCCGTTACGATAAAAATACTGAACTATGGCAGGCTGTTTGAAATTAAGGTCGTAGGCAAAAACTTTCTCACTTCCCAAATGGCCTACGACATGTCGTAGGCTAAATTTTCTCTTCACAAATCGGCCTACGACCAATTTCTCTTCTTCAGCACGTCTCCCTTCTTCTATGCAACATTCGTGTCCCTTCGGTTCTGAATCAGACTTTGTGGTAAACATCAAAGTTTTAGCTCTTTCTCGTGGCTTTCCATTGGTTCAAGAATCAGCATCATTCGAGGTCTGTAGCGCAAGATATGTTCATTCTACCAAAATGTGGCAATATGAAATTAAAGATGAAAACCTGGAGTAGCAATTGAAAAGTTTCCCCCGTTTCTCATACATGCACACAGAATTAGAAAACAGTTAAAACACAAAAAATAAAGTAAACTCAAAGAGCTTTCCAGAACATCCAAGATCTCCTAATTTGGATACGTATTGAAGGCGTTATACCCAAAACAAGTTGCATCAACATTCTGCCCAAACCCTAATTTGGCCAAATAAGCTCATTTCGGTTTTTCTTAAATTCCCACTCACCATTCTCATTGTTTCAAACTCTAAACCTTGTCATTTGACACCAAGCATATATTTTCCTCATTTTAGCAACATTTTTGGTCTTTTTTTCACCATTTAAACACTATGAGTTGCAAACCACATAAACACACAATATAGCACATTGCACCACACATTTGCATGAAAATCAAGGCAAAAGCCAAGTGAAATAATACATTTAAGTTGGTATAAAACCAACTTATCATTATAGCTGAAATAGAGAGAGGGGATGAAGCCATGAAAAACCTAGAAGAGCTACCGTTCGTAGAGGCTGTCCGACAGGAGGAAGTTAGCCAAACTCACGATGCCAAGAAGGCAGCAATCAATATGGAGACTTGTGTAGAGGAACACCAAGACCCCCTACAGGAGCAACCTAATGTGGATCACATTAGCAGCGATCAAGCCCCTCTACAGGAGCTAGAGGAAGGGCTGGTGATGGGGGCAAATATATGTATAAAAATGCGATCGTGGTTGCTATTTACCCCTAATAAAAAATAATGCTAAACAACCCGTAAAAGTGATAGTATAGCAAGTTCGATCCCACAGGGAAAGGACTGTGTTGAAATTCTGAGAAAATCTTTTTTGTTTTTTTTAATGGTTATTGAATTGAAAATAAGAAAGTAAATAACAAATAACTAAAACTAAATGGTGATTTGATTAAAGGTCGAATTAAGCAAGTGTACTTTCGAGATTATATTTAGGGTTACATAAAAATCACACATACATCCTATCTATGGTCATGCAAACCAAGGGTAAATAACCTAACTCATGCCCTCCTATGTGGTAAGAGGCAATGAGTGATTTAAGCATCTACCTATTTGGATATTAATTAATTCATTAAACCTTCCTATGTGGTAAGAGGCAAGGTTTACTTCCTTAATTAGTCCGGAATCTAATGCAACTACCAACTCAAACAAATACTCAAGTTCAACCGCTTCTTTATGGCGGAGGCAATGCCCGAACCAGTCACGCTAATGTTAAACTAATCCCCCTTAACTCCTCCTATGTGGTAATAGGCAAGAGCTAAGGTAAAACCAATCTAACAAATTCACAACCAACCCACAAAAGATTCCAAACAACCCACTCTAATGTTCCTATGTGGTAAGAGGCAAGATTAAAGCAAGTTATCTCTAAATAATTTACTGCACTAGAAAATATTCATCATACATAATCCGGCCAAAATCATGCATAATTATGAAGAACACAGCAAAACTTCTTCCACAAAGATCATAAGATAGAACTTAGTATGTAAATTACGCACAAAAACCCTTAATCATAATCCCAGGAGTACAATAAGTTTAGCCGAGCATGGCTAAATCAAACATCCTCGTAATATTAATAATTAAGCACAATTTTGAAAATATAAATTAAAAGGAAAGATAACACCTTGAATTGCAAATTCATAAATGAAATCTTTGTCTCTAAATAAATGAATTCAATAATTAATGACATTCCCAATTCGTACAGCTGCAATTCTCCTTAGATAGCCAAAATAATGAAACCCTAGTTATTACAAAGAAGAAAAACCCTTGCTTAAGCTCTCTCAAAGTTGTCACCACCATAAAGCTATATGAAACCCTAAGAAAGAAAAAATGAAATCCTAATCTACTCTAAACTATAAACTTCCTATTATTCTGTGATCTCCCCCTCGAAACTTACATAATAGATGGCCTTATATAGGAAACAAATTGAAACCTTATAAAACACTAATAAGATGGCACTTTTTTGGGCCCTCACATGTCAGGAACAAGTTAGGAAACAACCAAAAACAAAAAGACATCTTAAAAATGTCAAAAATTGAATAAAGGAAATTTTCGCGTTGTTTTGGTTCCGAACGCCGTGCGACGTCTAGCTCCCCACATCGCGACATCTATGAATTATAAAAAAATGAAAACGCTGACCCACGTCGCGACGTGGTATTGATAAAAATAATGCTAAACAATCCCTTTATAGTGTAAGTATAGCAAGTTCGTTCCTACAGGGAAAGTAATGTGTTGAAATTCTAAGAAAATATTTTTGGTTTTTTTCCTGTTTATTAAACTAAAAATAAAAGAATGCAAATAACAAATAGCTAAAACAAAGACGGTGATTTGATTAAAAGTCGAATTAAGCAAGTGTACTCCCGATATTATACTTTAGGGTTACATAAAAAGCACATATATACATTCTATCTATGGACATGCAAAACAAGGATAAATAACATAATTCACACCCTCCTATGTGGTAAGAGGCAAGGAATGACCTAGGAATTTACCTATTTAAGATAGTAATTAATTTCATCTAAACCTCTCACTATGTGGGAAGAGGCAAGCGTTTTAAGTTCCTTAACTAACCCCGGAATCTAGTGCACCACTACTTAAACTCAACCAACACTCAAGTTTCAAACCGCTCCTTATGGCGGACCGGCAACCGCCCGAACCCAGTGCCACGCTAATGCTAAACTAATCCCCACAACTCCTCGTATGTGGTAAGAGACAAGAGTTAAGGTAAAATTAATCTAACAAATTCACAACCAGCCAACAAAAGATTCCAAACAATCCACTCTAATCCTCCTATGTGGTAAGAGGCAAGATTAAAGTAAGTTATCTCTAAATAATTTACTGCACTTTAAGAAAATATTCATCATACATAATCCAGGCCCAAATCATGCATAATTATGAAGAACACAGCAAAAATTAGTTCACAAATACCATAAGATAGAACTTGGCATGTAAATTAAGCACACAAACCCTTAATCATAATCCCAGGAGCACAATAAGTTTAGCCGAGCATAGCTAAATCAAACATCATCATAATATTATTAATTAAGCACAATATTGAAAACAAAAATTAAAAGGAAAGATAATACCTTGAATAGAGAATCCGTAGATGAAATATTTGTCTCTAAATAAATGAATTTAATAATTAATGATGTTTCCAATCCGTACAGGTGCAATTCTCCGTAAATAGCCACAAGAATGAAACCCTAGCTATTACAAAGAAAAAAAACCCTTGCTTTTACTCTCTCAAAGTTGTCACACCTTAAAAAGCTGTAACCCTAGCCCTATTTATAGCAATTCTACACAAATTTTAGCAAATAAGTCCCCCACAAAAACCATGTCGGATAAGAAGTCTTAAAGTGGGCCAAAATCGCAAATTTCCAAAATTTATTTCGTAAAACTGCGCTTTTCCTGACGTTGTTACATCCATAGTCGCGCGTCAAAACATCCATGCACGTCACGACATGCATGGTCGCACGTCGCAACGTCCACCCACGTCGCGACGTGGGAGGGGTCCCGACGTCGCGACGTGGCTGTCTGGAAATTTCCAAAATTCTAAATTTCTTTTTTTTCCACACTATTCACTAGATTGTACAATTTCAATTATGATGGACACAAAAAATGGCTCGAAAAGAGTTCTTATCAACTAGTTTTTTATTCTTCCCATTTTTGGCCAAAATACGTGTATTATAACTAAAAAATGTCAATCTTTTTTTTAGGTTTTTTTTACACATTCACTAGAATTCACGTTCTAAATTGGGAAGGGTAAAAAAAACTTTAGGAAAAGAGATTCCATCGATTGATTTTTGAATCTTGTCATTTTTGCCAAAAATAATGTGTATTATAGCTCACAAAAATTGGAGATCTTTCAAAAAATCAAAGACTCCGTGATAAGGTGATAATTTCCACCTTATTATATTCGTTTTATTTATCTTTTGAGCGTCCTTGTAGCATGTTTTTATGTCATTTTGATGTGTTTTAATGTATTTGTAGGACATTGTGGCAAAATATGAACAATGGAATGGAGAAAGAGTGAAAAGAGCTATGTTCAAGCCAAGGAGCTGAACGTCGCGACGTTCCGCGACGTTAAGATGCGCGAGGCAGAATTTACATGTCAACTTTGCACTTATGTTTGGGGGCTTCAAGGGCATTTTGGGGAGGAACGAAAACACACAAGAGCAGCCATATATCTCCTCCCATTTTTGTATAGCAAGGGAGGTAGTAAGTAAGTAGTTAGTCATTAGTTAGGTTAGTTTTAGTTTTTTTAGAATAGAGAGTTCTTCTCTTGTTTGTTCTTAGAGTAGTGCTAGTTAGGGATTCATTTTAGAAGCTCAATATTTTGTACAAGGAAGGAAATTCATCAACTATTTGGACAAAGCTGGTAATGAATGCTCACATATATTGAAGAAGACTTCTCTCCTTCCAAGATTGGTAGTTTTCCTTCTTTAATGCCATTTATTGCTTTGTATGTGCTATTTATTGTTTCCATGATGAATGATCTAGCTATGTTAGGCTAGAGACTCTTGTGCTGCTTCGGTTGTTGTTGGCTAGGTTGATGCATTAAATGTTGCTTGATAGGGTTGAGCCTAGAGGATATTTCGGTGGTAGGTTCTATGGACATTGATTGGAAGAGTAACTAGTTGGCTTAATTGTTGACTAGTAAGTGTTTGATAAAAGGCTTTAGTGAACCTCTAAGCCTCGGGTAGGAAGTAGAATAGAGGAAATGCTCAAGTTGACCTTGCATCCACCATACATGAAAGAAAATGAAGAGCATTCGTGCATTACGTTGGTTTGTGCACCCGGAGTCAAGAACTAAGCTAATTCTTGCCTCCGTCTTAAAGGGAGAGTGAGCTTATGACGAGACATTAGAGGGGAGTGACTAGGACCGGTTCTTGCCTCCGACATAAAGGGGGAACGGGTCTAGAGAGTGGTAAGAATTAGGGGAACGTAGGTGCTGCGGTTAGCTAGGATCAAGTAGTTTTGCCTCTGTCATAAAGGAAGACACCTTGACCTAACTAAATCCTCTAGATGAACGCCCTTTTAGCTCCAGCTTCCGCCATAAAAGTTGAGCTCAAAGGGAGCGGTTGTCCCTAGCCCTAGTGACACTTTAGGACGAACCTTAGATAGAGAATCCTTAGTAACCATAGCCGACAACACCCGGGAGCACATCGTACCCATCTTGACTTAAGATTGACGCTTTAGCATATTTTACTTGTTAATTAACATTCCTTTTTAGCTACTTGTTTTCACTTCCACTACAACACACACATTTTCACTAATTCCAGAAACTTATCCCGTCCCTATGGGTTCGACCCCTACTTCCTCTTGCTACACAAACGTCGGTGTCTTGATGCACCTTAAATGTCGTGAGGATTAGGGTTATAAATTTATTTGATTCGGTTAAGCCTTAGCTTTTAACCCTAGCTCCAAAACCGCTATCAAATTGGTGCCGGGAATTAAGGTCTAATTTTCACGCCTATCACTCCGTTTGGATAGGGTATTTTTTAGTTTATGATGTTATTTGTTTCTTGCAGTTTGTTATAAGAAACAAATATTTTCAAAGTGTTTGGATTGATGAGGTTGTTTTTTTCGGGATTTATATTGGATAACTTTTTGTTAATAAAAGTTTAAAATTCAAATTTTAATTAATATTTTATGAATATTTTTATTGGAAATTTTGCTAAGAAGAACTATTTATTATTAAAAATTTAAATTCAAATTAAAAATAGATATTTTATTTATAAAAAATACAGTAGCAAAAATAGTTAATGTAGCATTGTATTATAAAACATGTATTATAGATTGCACATTCACATCTAAGAACATGTATTATAACTCAGAAAAAATTGAAGATTTTTTTAAAAATCTAAAATTTTCTTTTTCCACACTATTCAATAGATTGCACATTCACATCTAAGATGGGTATGAAAAATATTCAAAAAGAGTTTCGGTCAACTAGTTTTTGACTCTTGCCATATTTTGCCAAAATACGTCTATTATAGCACAAAAATGTCAATTTTATAAAAATTTAAAATTTTATGCATTTACTAGATTTCTTCACATTCTAAATAGGGAAGGATAAAAAATAGTGGAAAAAGAGCTCCTACCGGTTAGTTTTTTAGTCTTATCATTTTTGGCCAAAAAAATGTATTATACCCCACAAAAAATGAAGATTTATCCAAAAATCTAAATTTTTCTATTTTTCTCGCTATTCACTAGATTTCACATTCTCAACTAAACAGAGTACAAAAAATGAGTGGAAAAAAATTTATTCAAAGACTCAAAAAGAGTTTTGATCAATTAGTTTTTGAGTCTTGCGTTTTTGGACAATATGCGTGTATTATTGCTAAAAATGTCAATTTTGTTTTTAAAAAAAATTTACACATTCACAAAATTTCATGTTCTAAATTGTTAAAGGTTAAAAAACAACGGCCGGAAAAGAGCTCCTATTGGCTAGGTTATTATTATTGTCAATTTTGTCAAAAAAACAAGTTTTATAACTCACAAAAAATGGAGATTTTTTCACAAATTTGATTTTTCTTCTTTTCACACTATTAACTAGATTCATTCTCAACTAGGTTGGGTATATTAAACGGTTTGAAAAGACTTTCGATCAACTAGTTTTTGAATCTTGCCATTTTTAGCCAAATGTGTGTATTATAGCTCAAAAAATATCAATTTGTATTTTAAAAAATAAAATTTCAAACATTTACAAAATTTCAGTTTCTAAATTATGAAGTGTTAAAAAAACAACGGCGGGACAAGATATTCCATCGGCTACTTTTTGAGTCTTGCCATTTTCTTGCCAAAAAGCAAGTATTATAAGTCACAAAAAATGAAGATATTTAAAAAAATCTAAATTTATGTATTTATTTACATTATTCACTAGATTGCACAATCTCGACTAGAATGGGTACAAAAAAACAGTTTGAAAAGAGCCTGATAAACTAGTTCCATTTTTTGCCAAAATGCGTGCATTAAGTCTCAAAAAATTGTCAAGTATTTTTAAAAATTTTTTTCACATAATCACTAGATTTCACGTTCTAAATTAGGAAGGGTAAAAGAAATTTGGGTAAATAGATCGGCTACTTTTTGAATCTTGCTGTTTTTTTTTTGCCAAAAAATGTGTATTATATCTCAAAAAAAATTAGAGATCTTTCCAAAACTTTATGGCTCCATTTCGATTGGGTATTTTTAGTTTTATGATAGATTTTTTTTTAAATTTTGTTATAAGAAAGCAATAATTTTGAAGTGTTTGGATTGATTAGGTTGTTTTTGTTGGTATTCATATTGGAGAATTTTTTATTAATAAAAGTTTGAAATTAAATTTTTAATTAATATATATGCATTTTTTTGGAATTATGGTAAGAAGAATTGTTTATTCTTCAAATTTACAATTCAAATTCAAAACTAATATTTTATTTATAAAAAATACTGTAGCAAAAATAGTTATTGTAACATTGTTTTTGTTTTCAAAATCCTAGTAGGAATTTTCCTTGTTTCCTAATTCTAGATTCATGTGTTTGTTTCAAATTGGGAAAGTAATCATTTTGCTAACTATTAAATTCATGCGTTTATTTTGCCCATGAAAAGTTAAAAGAATTCTAAATCAAGAAAAATTAATTGCATGATAAGGTGATGATTTTCACCTTATTGTATTCGTTTTACTTACCTCTTGTGCGTCCTTGTAGCATGTTTTTATGTCGTTTTTACGTGTTTTTAACGTATTTGTAGGACATTATGGCATGAGAGGAGCAACGGAGCAAAAGAACGATGAAAAGCATTTTCGGATGTTATTAATCATGGAAGCCAAAATGAGAAGAAAAGATTGAGAAGATCAAGAAAGATGTGATTTAGGTCGAAAAGGCGATGAAGAACAAATGATGAAGAAATCTGTCAGGGTTTAGTATTTCGATCATATCTCTCTCAATTTACGTCCGAATGGAATGATTCAGGTTCCATTGGAAAGCTAAGAGAAAGAGCTACAAATTTCCTATTTTGGGTGTTTCCAAATTCGTTCTGGATAATATAGAAAAATGGCTCACAAACGAACGGCGCGCCAAAAATTCCGAATTTCTGCAATTTCCAAAACCTCCTGAGAGCTCTGGCGCGCCGGAGATGTTTCTGAACGTCGCGCGACGTTCAGGCACAATGGAGGAACATCGCAACATTCGTGTTCGAATGTCGCGACGTTCGGCTGCGCGGCAGATTTTCCAAGTCAGTTTTGCCCTCCATTTTGGGAAGACTTCAAGGGTATTTTTGGGTCATCTGAGACACATATTTGCTGCCCTAATTCCTCCCCTATTTGTGAGAATTCTGCAGCGAAGAAGGAAAGAAGGAGAGGGGAAGAAGGAAGGGAGCCAAGAGAAGAAAACCATTTTCTAGTTAGGTTAGATTAGTTAGATTTTAGGGTTTTTCTCTCTAGCTTCTCCACAAGAACACATAATTACTGTGTGTTCTTGGTGTAAATAGCCCCATTTGTGGAAGGAATTCATGTAATCCTCATGTGCTGAAGAGCTTGGAATCATTGTAAAGATTGGATATTTGCTTGGAATCAACATTTGGAGGGCTTCCTCTTTGGTTAAATCAAATGGGTAGTTTCCTTTCTTTGCACTTCTTTGATTATTTCCTTCCTTGATCATATATATATGTGAAATTCTTAGGTTCCATGAGAGGCTAAATTATTTATTACCTTTGGATTGTGGTTATGTTTTGTTGATATATTGTGTTAATGTGTGGTTTTGTGTTATGGATAGCTAGGAATTAGGAACTACAATCTAGTTATTACCTCACATTAGTAATGCTTATAGTAGATTAGTGTGTGGGTGATGGATTAGTGGAGATATCTTAGTCCGTTCTTGCCTCCTCCATAAAAGGAGAATTGATTGGGATATTGAGAATCCGGTGTTAGGTTTGATGAACTTGGTAAACATGAACTAGTTTAGTCCTTGCCTCCGCCATAAAGGGGGGAGTGAATTAGGGAATGATTTCCAAGGGAGTGACTAAGTTCAACCCTTGCCTCCACCATAAAGGAGGGGTTGGATTAGAGAGTGAATGTTGGAGAGACATTGGAGTTTCGGTTGATTTAGTTAGCTAGTCCTTGCCTCCGCCATAAAGGGGGGATTGGTTAATCGGTCGATTTCCGTTAGGAGACAATGCATTTAGGTCCTTGCCTCCGCCATAAAGGGGGGACTTAGTTGAATTGGCTCAATCTTATTCGTATTAATTCCATAGGATAGACCACAAATAACACTAACATTTGAGATAACCACATCCAAGGGTATACTTTAATTACTTGATTTCTCTTCCACACATTTTCATATTTATGTTATCGTAGTAGTATAGTTTAGTTCATTTACTTGCTTGTTTATACTTCCACTACTTCACACACGTTTACACTATATCCATAAACTTATCCCCTCCCTGTGGGTTCGACCTCTACTTCCTCTAGCTACAAAACATCGGTGTCTTGATGCACCTTAAATGTCGTGAGGATTAGGGTTATAAATTTATTTGATTCGCTTAAACCTTAGCTTTTGACCCTAGCTCCAAAACCCCTATCACTGCAACATTCCAAAATTATAAATCCTCTTAAAAAGTTGGTATTGTGATTACTTTTTTTAGGATTTTAACTATATGACTCTTTCTATGATTATTATTTATATTTTGAGTTTCATATGTTTCTTATGCTAAATTATAATTCATTTTTCATAGTTTATTTTTTATTTTGACATTTTTTTATTGAATTTCCTACTCGATTAAAATTGAAATTTTAGTAGTTTTTAAATATCTTCATATTGACTTTTAAGGTAATTTAATGTAGAAAGAGTTAAATAGATGGATGATATGTTATCTATTTTTTTAACATTTTTTATTAAAATTGATAACATAGTTAGTGCTTTATTGTTTTGTTTAAAAAATTCATAATTTTATTTCTTTTTCTTTAGACTTTTTCTTTCATCTGTTTACTTAATTAATTTTCATACATTTTATATCTCCAATGCTTATTGTTTAATCAATTTTGGCTATTTTGATTTATATTAATTTGTAATTTTTTTCCATTTATTTAATCAACTATTCTTATTTTAGCAGTATTAATAAATAGACAAAAATTTTATTTTATCATGTAGTAAAAAGATATAATTAAGTTTCGTAATATGATACAGAATAAAACTATAAAAATGGTGATGTATAAGTATAACATACAAATTGAATTCCAATAACATTATTTGGTTTAATAATTGAAATCAAATAATTAAATAAGAATGAACTAACTTTTCTGACAAACTATCTAAACACATGCCAAGTATTTAGATTTCTCAAAATTAAATTCCTAAGAATCAGATGACTAGAAAAAATATTCATTTTCCTAAAAATAAAAATTTCAAATATCACATTTCTATTAAATTTTACTTTTGTGCCAACAAAACGAGCCCTTAAGAGTTAGAAAATGAACAGATTTTTATGTAATAAGGAGCCCTAAATATTCTCCATCTAGTTGAAAATGAAAAGACTTACTTGAATGGAATAGAATTAGACATAATTGAGCAAGTATGTTGTTTATTCTATTACTTGACAAAATAATTAAAGCCAATTAAGACAATTAAGGCAATTAAATGTTACTAATGATGAAAAGGAAAATTTATGAAAGCTATATTTTGCGAGAATAAGCAACTTTGGATGACGAAGAAAACTTTTCCTTACCGTTTTAACATATTATATAGATAAAATTCTGTTTTTTCCACACTATTCATTAGATTACACATTCTCGACTAGAATGGCTACAAAAAATAGTTTGAAAAGAGTATGATCAACTACTTCCCTTTTGCCCAAAATTTTGCATTAAATCTCAAAAATTTGTCAAGTTTTTTTAATTTTTTTCGAAAAATCACTAGATTTCACATTATAATTGGGAAGGGTAAAAGAAATTCGGGAAAATAGATTTCATTCGCTACTTTTTGAATCTTGCCATTTTTTGCCAAAACAAATGTTTATTATATCTCACAAAAATTAGAGATCTTTCCAAAAACTCATGGCTCCATTTCGATTGTGTATTTGTAGTTTTATGATGGAATTTATTTTTCTTGAAATTTGTTATAAGAAAGCAATATTTTGTAGTGTTTGGATTGATTAGGTTGTTTTTGTTGGTATTCATATTGGATAATATTTATTAATAAAATTTTGAAATTAAACTTTGATTTAATATTTATGCATTTGTTTTTATTGGAATTGTGATAAGAAGAATTGTTTATACAAATTGAATTCCAATAACATTATTTGGTTCAATAATTGAAATCAAATAATAAAATAATAATCAACTAACTTTTCTCACAATCTATCCAAACACAGGCTAAAGATTCAGATTTTCAAAAATAAATTCCTAAGAATTAGATGACCAGAAAAAAATTTCACTTTCCTCAAAATTAAAATTTTAAAATTCACATTCCTATTAAACTTTACTTTCCTACCAGCCAAACGAGCCCTTAGAGTTAGAAAATGAACAAATTTTTGTGTAATAAGGAGCACTAAATATTCTTCATCTGGTTGAAAATGAAAAACTAATTTGAATGGAATAGAATTAGGCATAATTTAGCTAACATATGTTGTGTATTCTATTACCTGAAAAAATAATTAAAGCCAGTGAAGACAATTAAAGCAATTAAATGTTACTAATGATGAATGAAAAATTTATGAAATCAATATTATATGAGAATGAGCAACTTTGGACGTCGAAAAAAACTATTCCTTCCCGCTTTACTATATTATGTAGCTAAATTTCTGTTTTTTCCACACTATTCACTAGGTTGCACATTCTCGACTAGAATGGATACGAAAATTAGTTTGAAAAGAGTCTAATCCACTAGTTCAATTTGTGGCAAAAATGCATGTATTAAAACTCAAAAAGTTGTCAAGTTTTTTTAATTTTTTTAATTTTTTTTCACAAAATTACTAGATTTCACGTTCTAAATTGGGAAGGATAAAAAAAATTGGGAAAATAGATTTCATCCAATAATTTTTAATCTTGCCTTTTTTTACTAAAAAACTTGTATTATATCTCAAAACAAAGTTAGAGATCTTTCCAAAATTTATGGCTCCGTTTCAATTCAGTATTTTTAGTTTTATGATGGAATTTCTTTCTTGAAATTTGTTATAAGAAAGCAATATTTTTGAAGTGTTTGGATTGATTAGATTGTTGTTGTTGGTATTAATATTGGAGAATTTTTTATTAATAAAAGTTTGAAATTAAATTTTTAATTAATATTTATGCATTTGTTGTTATTGGAATTGCACTAAGAAAAATTGTTTATTCTTAAAATTTTCAATTCAAATTCAAAATTAATATTTTATTTATAAAAAATATTGTAGCAAAAATAGTCTCGGTAGCATTGTTTTTGTTTTAAAAATCTTGGTAGGATTGTTTTCTTGGTTACTAATATCAATTCCCGTGTTTGTTTTAAATTGGAAAAATAATCATTTTTCTAACTATTAAATTCTTGCATTTGTTTTGTCCAGGGAAATTAAAAATAATTTTGAACCCAAAAAAATAATTGCAAGATTTTAGGATTATGAATTCTCTTTAAAATTTAGTATTGTAATTACTTTCCTTGGAATTTTAACTATCTGACCCTTTTTAGGCTTATTATTTATATTTTGAATTTCATATGTTTCTTATGGTAAATTATAATTCATTTTTCAAATTTTAGTTTTTAGTTTGATATTTGTTTTATTGAATTTCCTACCTAGCTAAAATTGAAATTTTAGTTGTTTTTAAATATCTTCATATTGACTTTTAAGATAATTCAATGTAAAAAGAGTTAAATAGATGGATGATATGTTATCTTTTTTTTTTACTTTTTTTATTAAAATTATTAACATAGTTAATGTTTCATTATTTTGTTTAAAAAATTCATAATTTTATTTCTATTACTTTAGACTTTTTCTTTCATCTTTTTTACTTAACTAATTTTCATACATTTTATATCTCCAATGCTTATTGTTTAATCAATTTTTGCTATTTTCATATACATTAAGTTTTAAATTTTTTTTCATTTATTTAATCAACTATTCTTTTTTAGCAGTATTAATAAATAAAGAAAAATTTTATTTTATCATAAGGTAAAAAGATGTAATTAAGTTTCATAATATGATTTAGAATAAAACTATATATTAATGGTGATGTGTAAGTATAACATACAAATTGAATTTAAATAACATTATTTTGTTCAATAATTGAAATCAAATAATAAAAAAGCATCTAACTTTTCTAACAATCTATCCAAACACAGGCAAAGTATTCAGATTTCTCAAAATTAAATTTCTGAAATTTAGATGACCAGAAAAAAATATTCATTTTCTTAGAAATGAAAATTTCAAAAATCACATTCCTATTAAACTTTACTTTCCTGCCAACCAAATGAGCCCTTAAGAGTTAGAAAATGAACAGATTTTTGAGTAATAAGGAGCACTAAATATTCTCCATCTAGTTGAAAATGAAAAGACTGATTTCAATGGAATAAAATTAGGCATAATTTAGCAAGTATGTTGTGAATTCTATTACTTGAAAAAATAATTAAAGCCAATAAAGACAATTAAGGCAATTAAATGTTAATGATGAAACTGGAAATTTATGAAAGCTATATTGTGTGAGAATGAGCAACTTTGGACGACGAAGAAAACTTTTCTTCCCGCTTTACTATTTTACGTAGATAAATTTATGTTTTTTTATACTATTCACTAGTTTGCACATTCTCGACTAGAATGGATACAAAAAATAGTTTGAAAAGTGTCTAATCAACTAGTTCCATTTTTTGGCAAAATGCCTGCATTTAAATCTCAAAAAAATTGTCAAGTGTTTTTAATTTTTTCACAGAATCACTAGATTTCACATTCTAAATTTCGAAATTTTAAAGAAATTTGGGTAAATAGATTTTAGCGGCTATTTTTTGAATATTACAATTTTTTGCCAAAAAAATGTTTATTATATCTCCAAAAAATTAAAGATCTTTCTAAAATTTATGGCTCCATTTCGATTGGGTATTTTTAATTTTATGATTGAATTTTTTTTCTTGAATGTTGTTATAAGAAAGCAATAATTTTGAAGTGTTTGAAGTGATTAGGTTGTTTTTGTTGGTATTCATATTGCAGAATTTTTTATTAATAAAAGTTTGAAATTAAATTTTAATTAATATTTATGAATTTATTTTTGTTGGAATTATTGTGAGAAGAATTGTTTATTCTTAAAAATTTCAATTCAAATTTGAAATTAATATTTTATTTGTAAAAAATACTTTAGCAAAAATATTACTGTAGCATTGTCTTTTGTTTTAAAAATCCTAGTAGGAATTTTCCTTGGTTCCTAATACCATATTCCTATGTTTGTTTCAAATTGGGAAAGTAATCATTTACCTAACTATTAAATTTTCGCGTTTGTTTCGTCCAGGGAAAGTAAAAAGAATCCTGAACTAAGAAAAATAACTGCAAGATTCCAAGATTATAAATCCTCTTAAAAAGTTAGTATTACGATTACTGTTTTGAGGATTTTAACTATGTGACTCTTTTTATATTTATTATTTATATTTTGAGTTTCATTTGTTTCTTCTGGTAAATTATAATTCATTTTTCATAGTTTATTTTTTAGTTTGATTTTTTTTTATTGAATTTCCTACCTAACTAAAATTGAAATTTTAATAGTTTTTAAATATCTTCATATTGACTTTTATGGTAATTCAATGTAAAAAGAGTTAAATAGATGGATAATATTTTTTTTACATTTTTTATTAAAATGAATAACATAGTTAGTGCTTTATTATTTTATTTACAAAATTCATAATTTTATTTCTATTTCTTTAAACTTTTTTTTCGTCTTTTACTTAATTAATTTTCATACATTTTATATCTCCAATTATTATTGTTTAATCAATTTTTGCTATTTTGATTTACATTAATTTGTGTTTTTTTCATTCAGTTAATCAACTATCCTTTTTTTAGCTGTATTAATAAATAAACAAAAAATTTATTTTGTCATGAGGTAAAAAGATATAAATAAGTTTCATAATATGATTTAGAATAAAACTATATAAATACTGATGTATAAGTATAACATACAAATTGAATTCCAATAACAGTATTTGGTTCAATAATTGAAATCAAATAATTAAATAAGAATGAACTAACTTTTCTGACAATCTATCCAAACACATGCTAAGTATTCAAATTTCTCAAAATTAAATATTTAAAAATTAGATGACCAGAAAAAATATTCTTTTTCCTAGAAATTAAAATTTCAAAAATCACATTTCTATTAAACTTTACTTATGTGCCAAACAAACGAGCCATTAAGAGTTAGAAAGTAAACTAATTTTTGTGTAATAAGGAGCCCTAAATATTCTACATCTAGTTGAAAGTGAAAAGACTGATTTGTATGGAATAGAATTAGGCATAATTGAGCAAGTATGTTGAATTTTCTATTACTTGACAAAATAATTAAAACCAATAAAGACAATTAAGGCAATTAAGGCAATTAAATGTTACTGATGATGAAAAGGGAAATTTATAAAAGCTATATTGTGTGAAAATGAGCAACTTTGGATGACGAAGAAAACTTTTCCTTAACGCTTTATTATATTATGTAGATAAATTTTTATTTTTTCCACACTATTCACTAGATTGCACATTCTCGACCAGAATGGGTACAAAAAATAGTTTGAAAAGATTATGAACAACTAGTTCCCTCTTGGCTAAAATGTGTGCATGAAATCTCAAAAAATTGTCAATTTTTTTTAATTTTTTTCTCAAAATCACTAGATTTCACAATCTAAATTGGGAAGGGTGAAAGAAATTCGGGAAAATAGATTTCATCGTCTACTTTTTGAATCTTGCCATTTTTTTTGCAAAAAAACCGTATTATAGCTCACAAAAATTAAAGATCTTTCCAAAAATCCATGGCTCCATTTCGATTGGGTATTTTTAGTTTTATGATGGAATAATATTTCCTCGAAATTTGTTATAAGAAAACAATATTTTTGAAGTATTTGGATTGATTAGGTTGTTTTTGTTGGTATTCATATTGGATAATGGTTATTAATAAAAGTTTGAAATTAAATTTTGAAGTAATATTTATGCATTTGTTTTTATTGGAATTGTGTTAAGAAGAATTGTTTCTTCTTAAAATTTCCAATTCAAATTCAAAATTAATATTTTATTTATAAAAAATAGTTACTGTAGCATTTTTTTAAAAACCTCGCTAGGAATTTTCCTTCGTTTCTAATACAAGATTCCTATGTTTGTTTCAAATTGAAAAAGTAATCATTTTCCTAACTATTAAATTCCGTCGTTTGTTTTGTCCAGGGAAATTAAAAAGAATTCTGAACGAAGGAAAATAATTGCAAGATTCCAAAATTATGAATTCTCTTTCAAATTTGGTATTGTGATTACTTTCTTGAAAATTTTAACTATGTCACTCTTTTTTTGCTTATTATTTATATTTTTAGTTTTATATATTTCTTATTGTAAATTATAATTAATTTTTCATATTTTATTTTTTAGTTTGATATTTTTTTATTGAATTTCTTACTTAACTAAAATTAAAATTTTAGTAGTTTTTAAATTTCTTCATATTGACTTTTAAGGTAATTCAATATAAAAAAAAGTTAAATAGATGGATGATATGTTATCTTTTTTTTTTTCTTTTTTAATTAAAATTATTAACATAGTTAGAGTTTTATTATTTTGTTTAAAAATTTCATAATTTAATTTCTATTGCTTTAGACTTTTTCTTCAATCTTTTTACTTGTTAATTTTTATACATTATATATCTGCAATGCTTATTGTTTAATCAATTTTGGCTACTTTGATTTACATTAATTTGAAAATTATTGTTTCATTTAATTTATGAACAATTCTTTTTTTAGCAGTATTAAATTAACAAAAAATTTATTTTATCATAAGTTAAAAACATATAATTAAGTTTCATAATATGATTTAGAATAAAACTATATAAATGGTGATGTATAAGTATAACATACAAATTGAATTCCAATAACATAATTTGGTTCAATAATTGAAATAAAATAATAAAATAAGAATCAATTAAAGTTTTTTGACAATCTATCCAAACACAGGCTAAACATTCAGATTTCTCAAAATTAAATTCCTAAGAATCAGATTACCAGAAAAAAATTTCATTTTTCTCAAAATTAAAATTTCAAGAATCACATTCTTATTAAACTTTACTTTCTTACCAACCAAACGAGCCCTTAAGAGTTACAAAATGAATTGATTTTTGTGTAATAAGGAGCACTAAATATTCTCCATCTAGTTGAAAATGAAAAAACTAATTTGAATGGAAAATAATTTGGCATAATTTAGCTAGCATATGTTGTGTATTCTATTACTTGAAAAAATAATTAAAGCAGTAAAGGCAATTAAGGCAATTAAATGTTACTAATGATGAAATGGAAAATTTATGAAATCTATATTGTATGATAATGAGCAACTTTGGACGTCGAAGAAAATTGTAAAAAGAGTTAAATAGATGGATGATATGTTATCTTTTTTTTTAGTTTTTTTTTAAAAATTATTAACATAGTTACTGCTTCATTATTTTGTTGAAAAAATTCATAATTTTATTTCTATTGCTTTAGAATTTTTATTTCATCTTTTTACTTAACTAATTTTCATAGATTTTATATCTCCAATGCTTATAGTTTAATCAATTTTTTCTATTTTGATTTACACTAATTTTTAAAATTTTTTTTTCATTTATTTAATCAACTATTCTTTTTTTAAAAAAAAAATCAACTATTCTTTTTTTAGCAGTACTAATAAATAAGGAAAAATTTTATTTTATCATAAGGTAAAAAGATATAATTAAGTTTCATAATATGATTTAGAATAAAACTATATATAAAGGGTGATGTGTAAGTATAACATACAAATTGAATTTAAATAACATTATTTTGTTCAATAATTGAAATCAAATAATAAATAAGAATCTACTAACTTTTCTGACAATCTATCCAAATACAGGCTAAGTATTCAGATTTTGGAAAATAAAATTTCTAAAAATCAGATGACCAGAAAAAATATTCATTTTTCTAGAAATTAAAATTTTAAAAATCACATTCCTATTAAACTTTACTTTCCTGCCAACTAAACGAACCCTTAAGAGTTAGAAAATAAACTGATTTTTGTGTAATAAGGAGCACTAAATATTCTCCATCTAGTTGAAAATGAAAAGACTGGTTTGAATGGAGGCATAATTTAGCAAATATGTTGTGTATTCTATTACTTGACAAAATAATTAAAGCCAATAAAAACAATTAAGGCAATTAAATGTTACTAATGATGAAATTGAAACTTTATGAAAGCCATATTGTGTGAGAAGGAGCAACTTTGGACGAAGAAAACTTTTCCTTCTAGCTTTACTATTGTACGTAGATAAATTTCTATTTTTTCCACACTATTCACTCGATTGCACATTCTCGACTAGAATGGGTATAAAAAACAATTTGAAAAGAGTCTAATCTACTAGTTTCATTTGTGGCCAAAATGCGTGCCTTAAAACTTGAAAAATTGTCAAATTTTTAAACTTTTTTTTGCACAATCACTAGATTTCACGTTCTAAATTGGGAAGGGTAAAAGAAATTCGGGTAAATAGATTTCATCAGCTACTTTTTGAATCTTGCTATTTTTTTCCATAAAATGTGAACTATATCTCAAAAAAATTAGAGATCTTTCTAAAAATTTATGGCTTCATTTTGATTGGGTATTTTTAGTCTTATGATGGAATTGTTTTTCTTGAATTTTATTATAAGAAAGCAATAATTTTGAAGTGTTTGGAATGATTAGGTTGTTTTTGTTGGTATTCATATTGGAGAATTTAATAAAAGTTTGAAATTAAATGTTTAATTACTATTTATGCATTTATTTTTATTGGAATTATGGTCAGAAGAATTGTTTATTCTTAAAAATTTCAATTCAAATTCAAAATTAATATTTTATTTATAAAAAATACTATAGCAAAAATAGTTTTTGTAGCATTGTTTTTTGTATAAAAAAACCTTGGTGGGAATTTTCCTTAGTTCCTAATACCAGATTCTTGTATTTGTCTCAAATTGGGAAAGTGATCATTTTCCTAACCACTAAATTCCTACGTTTGTTTCGTCCTAGGAAAGTGAAAATAGTTTTGAACCAACAAAAATAACTGCAAGATTTTCAGATTATAAATCGTCTTAAAAAGTTGGTGTTTTGATTACTTTTTTGAGGATTTTAACTTGTGACTCTTTTATGCTAATTATTTATATTTTGAGTATATGTTAATTATTGTAAATTATAATTCATTTTTCTTATTTTATTTTGTAGTTTGATATTTTTTTATTGAATTTCTTACCTGAATAAAATTGAAATTTTAGTAGTTTTTAAATTTATTCATATTGACTTTAAAGGTAATTTAATGTAAAAAAAAGTTAAATAGATGGATGATATATATTTTTTTTATTTAAATTATTAACATAGAGTTTTATTATTTTGTTTAAAAATTTCATAATTTAATTTCTATTGCTTTAGACTTTTTCTTCCATCTTTTTACTTATTAATTTTTATATATCTCCAATGCTTATTGTTTAATCAATTTTGGCTACTTTGATTTACATTAATGTGTAAATTTGTTTTTCATTTGTTTAATCAACTATTTTTTTAGTAGTATTAAATTAACAAAAATTTTATTTTATCATATGGTAAAAAGATATAATTAAGTTTCATAATATGATTTAGAATAAAACTATATAAATGGTTATGTATAAGTATAACATACAAATTGAATTCCAATAACATTATTTGGTTCAATAATTGAAATAAAATAATAAATTAAGAATCAACTAAGTTTTCTAAAAATCTATCCAAACACAGGCTAAGTATTCAGATTTCGTAAAATTAAATTCCTAAGAATCAGATGACCAGAAAAAATTTTCATTTTCCTCAAAATTAAAATTTCAAGAATCACATTCCTATTAAATTATACTTTCCTACCAACCAAATGAGCCCTTAAGGGTTAGAAAATGAAAAGATTTTTGTGTAATAAGGAGCACTAAATATTCTCCATCTAGTTGAAAATGAAAAAACCGATTTGAATGGAATAGAATTAGGCATAAGTTAGCTAGCATAAGTTGTGTATTCTATTACTTGAAAAAATAATTAAAGCCAGTAAAGACAATTAAGGCAATTAAATATTACTAATGATTAAAAGGGAAATTTATGAATTCTAGATTGTATGAGAATGAGCAACTTTGGACGTCGAAGAAAACTTTTCCTTTCCGCTTTACAATATTGATAAGTTGGTTTTATACCAACTTATATGTGTTATATCACTTAGCTTTTGCCTTGTGTTTCATGCAATTGTGTAGTGATTTGTGCCATTGTGTGCATTTATGTGGTTTGTAACTTGGAAGTGCTAAAATGGTGAAAAAGACCAAAAATGATGATTAAATGAGGCAAATGTATGTTTGATGTTAAAGGACAAGGAAATAACTAAAAACGGTTTGATATGAAGTTGGTGGAGTTTGAAGAATGACATAATATGTTCATTTGGTATTTGGGCAGAACTGTTAGTGTATTTCATTTGAGTGGAACTTTATCAATACTAACCCAAATGATGATATCTTGGATGTTCTGGAAAGCTCTTTGAGTTTTCTTCAATTCATATATTTTAACTTTCTTCCAATTCTGTGTACAAGTAGCAGAAATGAGGGAATATTTGTGATCACTACTTTAGGGTTTTGAATGTTGATCTCACTGCCACAGTTTGGTAGAATGTTAATATCTTGAGCTAAAGACCTCCAATGAAGCTGATTCTTGAACCAATGGAAAGCCAAGAGAAAGATATCAAACTCTTATGTACACGTTTACATGGCTAAGATGCGTAGCCATGTAAACATTTTGTGAGTGCGACTCGTCTCTAAGATGCGTCGCCATGAAAATCTTCTTCTTGCCACACTTCAGTAATTTAGCCATAACTATCTCGTCCAAGCTCCATATTGGGTGCTTCAAAAGGCTATCGACAGCTAAGACCTGGAGCTACAACTTTTATGTTTTAAGATATGCCAGATTCACATTGCATCAAGGCCAGAATTTGGTTGGAAGATGCTGCACAGTTACACTCTCGCACACACACACCACATTTGGTCGCCACACACTTTCACATTTGGTCGCCATGAAAACCAATTGCATGGCGATGTAGGTCGCCAAGAAAATCACTTGCATCTCATGCTCACACCTTGCCACACTTGCTGCACATCATTTGCACACTTATGCACACAATTTCAGCACCACATGCACTACACTTGCTGCCCACATTTGGTCGCCACACAACTCTCAGTTACACTTAAGTATCCACTTGCACTTCACAGCACAAATTTTATATACATCATTTGTTCCATTCATGCACTAAAAAGTTCACTACACATATACACAAATTATGCACACACATGCACTCATCCTTTTGCATAACGCTGTGCATTCATCCTTTCCATTTCACTCTTCACTTCATTTTCACCATTTCATGTTTCATCATTTCATTTCATTCAGCTTCAATATATCTCACGTACATTCGGCTTGACTTCACTTCATCAACAACATTCATGTTTTTCACACACACACATTACACTAACACGGCGACGCATCTCTAAGATGTGTCGCCATGGAAACTTTTGTACTGCGACGAGTCTCTAAGAGCGTCGCCATGAAAGATTTTTTGCCTGCGACGCATCTCTAAGATGAGTCGCCTTGCAATTGGCAATTTTTAGGTTGAAATATTTTCTAAGTATAGAACTTGTGTGCTTGTGCAGGGACTCTGGAGGCGTGATCAGTGGTGGCTCAAATACGTGGGAGTTGGGACGAAGGCGTGGAGATTCGCGGATTGGAGGCGTGAAGCGTTGCATGGATCGGGCTGCTTGGTGGACATTTGATACTTTTTAGTGGCATTCCTGTAATATTATATTCATTTTATGTTTATGTATTGTTTACATTTTGTAACCTCTATATATAGAGGGATTATCCACTAGATTGAGGGGAGATCGATCATTCTAGATTCCAAACCGACTTTTGATCTTTTGAGGGGGAATTTTTCTCTCGTTTTTCACTTTCTCTCTCTACTTTCTCTCACTAGAAATTGAACTCCATTTCCGATTCTGATTGTGAATTTGATCCGTTCATTGTAAGACATTACTCAATTGAGGAGAATTTTCACAATTCAATTATGAGTTACAAGCAATTGAGGCATTTAATTTGGTAAACTTTTCCGATTTATTGATAATGAATTGCTTCACATTGCAACCTGTTGATCGAGATTTGGAAATGAATTCGTGTGGCTAATTCGATGATGTCCTAGGGTTTCTATGGACGATTGTTCTGTTTAGATAGCAAACGGTGGTGCAATTGACTTGAATTAGGAAGAAATGAATTCAAACTCGTATTTCACTTATGAATCCTGTTAAATTATGTTGATTTGGACTGGTGTTGTGGAATTGAGCTCTAGTTGCGGTCGCCTTGCTAAATTGGAGTTAAATTCACCAATTATTAGTACGAATTGTAATGGAATGAGAACTAGGAAGTGAATTGAGTCTGTACACTTGTTTTGATTGCTCGTTTTTTAATAACGCGGTCACCATGCTGGTTTTAGACTACGAAATTTTTGGGTAAAAATGTAGAGAAGTTCCTTGTTGTTAACAAAGATGAAAGAACCTGACACAGGCCTCGCCATGGGAAGTGTTTAGAAGCTAATTGTCACAGTAGTTAAGAACAAAGAACTGAGACGTCGTGGCATACATCCACTACTCTTAGGCCTCGCCATGGGAAAGAGTAGTGTTAAGGAACCTAGAATGTGGTGTGGTCGCCATGCTGACCGTAGGATAGGTTGCTAGGCGACAGTGTTCTCCTCATGAAATGTTTGTCTGTCAATTGCAAAGCCTGAGCTATTTAAATAAGCAATCGTTTTGATGAAGTACTCTAGACATCTGTTTCTCTTCTCTGAATTCAAACATTACGTAGTTCTTGTTTTTCGGAGTTACATTGTGTTGCATTTACTTGCTTTCTAGTTTGCTAAGTGTTGAATTTGCCTTGTGCTTTGCGACTAGTTCTCAGAACAAATTTCTGGATTCTTGAAACCACTTCACCTTCCCTGTGGATACGATACTCTACTCATTGCTACTACATTAGTTTAGGGTTAAATTGTGCAAGTACGCGACACGCTTGTCAAATATTATGTAGATAAATTTCTGATTTTTCCATACTATTCACTAAATTGCATATTCTCGACTAGAATGGGTACAAAAATTAGTTTGAAAAGAGTCTGATCAACTAGTTCCATTTTTGGTCAAAATACGTGTATTAAAACTCAAAAAATTGTCAAGTTTTTTTTAATATTTTTTACACAATTACTAGATTTCACGCTCCAAATTGGGAAGGGTAAAAACTTTTTGGGAAAATAGATTTCATCAAACATTTTTTTAATCTTGCTAATTTTTAATAAAAAAATGTGTATGATATCTCGAAAAAATTAGAGATCTTTGCAAAAAGTTTGGCTCCATTTTGATTCGTTCTTTTTAGTTTTATGATGGAATTTATTTTCTTGAAATTTGTTATAAGGAAGTAATATTTTTGAAGTGTTTGGATTGATTAGGTTGTTTTTGTTGGTATTAATATTGGAGAAGTTTTTATTAATAAAAGTTTGAAATTAAATTTTTAATTAATATTTATGCATTTGTTTTTATTGGAATTGTGCTAAGAAGAATTGTTTATTATTAAAAATTTTCAATTCAAATTCAAAATTAAATATTTTATTTATAAAAAATACTATAGCAAGAATAGTTCTGTAGCATTGTTTTTTTTAAATCTTGGTTTGATTTTTTCATGGTTACTAATATCAGATTCCCGTGTTTGTTTCAAATTGGAAAAGTAATCATTTTCCTAACTATTACATTTCTGCATTTGTTTTGTCCAGGAAAATTAAAAATAATTTTTGAACCATAGAAAGTGACTACAAGATTTCAGGATTATGAATCCTCTTTGAAATTTGGTGTTGTAATTACTTTCCTCGAGATTTTAACTATATGAGCCTTTTTATGCTTATTATTTGTATTTTGAGTTTCATACGTTTCTTATGGTAAATTGTAATTCATTTTTCATATTTTAGTTTTTAGGTTGATGTTTTTTTTATTGAATTTCCCACCTAACTGAAATTGAAATTTTAGCAGTTGTTAAATATCTTCATATTGACTTTTAAGGTAATTCAATATAAAAAGAGTTAAATAGATGGATGATATGTTATCTTTTTTTTTTACTTTTTTTATTAAAACTATTAACATAGTCATTGTTTCATTATTTTGTTTAAAAAATTCATAATTTTATTTCTATTGATTTAGACTTTTTCTTTCATCTTTTTACTTAACTAATTTTCATACATTTTATATCTCAAATGCTTATTGTTTAATCAATTTTTGCTATTTTGATTTACATTAATTTTTAAATTTGTTTTATATTTATTTAATCAACTATTCTTTTTTTAGCAGTATTAATAAATAAAAAAAATTTATTTTATCATAAGGTAAAAAGATATAATTAAGTTTCATAATATGATTTACAATAAAATTATATATAAATGGTGATGTGTAAGTATAAAATATAAATTGAATTTAAATAACATTATTTTGTTCAATAATTGAAATCAAATAATAAATAAGAATCTAATAACTTTTCTGACAATTTATCCAAACACAGGCTAAGTATTCAAATTTCTCAAAATTAAATTTCTAAAAATCAGATGACCAGAAAAAATATTTGTTTTCCTAGAAATTAAAATTTTAAAAATCACATTCCTATTAAACTTTATTTTCCTGGCAACCAAACAAGCCCTTAAGAGTTAGAAAATGAACAGATTTGTGTAATAAGGAGCACTAAATATTCTCCATCTAGTTGAAATGAAAAGACTGATTTGACTGGAATATAATTAGGCATAATTTATCAAGTATGTTTTGTATTCTTTTACTTGACAAAATAATTAAAACCAATAAAAACAATTAAGGCAATTAAATATTACTGATACAAGCTGTCATATGCTCACCAATTTATCCCTAATTAACTAAAGTAGTGGTGATAGGGTTTCGTTCCACAGGGAAGAGAGTGGTTTCAAGCAAATTCTAAAGTTACTCTGAACAATTGTCACATACACAGAACAACAAGAACAAGAGTAAAATGTAAATGCAAATAGAGAGAAGAGGGGACATCCTAGGGTTCTTTCACCAGATGAATGCTCACCTAGACAACTCACGCAGTGCAATTAACGTATGAGCAAAACAAGAGGAGAACTAGTTACCTAGAAACCTAACCTACAAACAGCATGTTGACCGCACTGCAACCTAGGCTTCTTGTCATTATTCTTTCCCATGGCGAGGCCTAAGAACAATGTATTCACACGGTAACGTCTCAATTCCCTGTTTTTAACTACTATAGCGATTAACTCCTAAAGACTTTCCATGACGAGACCTGAATTTAGGTTCTTATGTCTTCATTAGCACCAGAGAATCTCTTTACACTTTGATCTAAAGATTCCGTGATCTAAAATCAGCATGGCGATCGCATTTTAGAAAACGAATAACGCAAAGCAAGTGCAAAGACTCAATTCATATTCCAGTTCTCATTCCACGAAATTCTCAACAAATATTGGTGAATTAAGCCTCAATTCAGCATGTCGACCGCAACTAAAGTTCAATTCCACAATACCGGTGCGAATTCATGAAAGTTAATAGAATCCAAAGGTTAAATAAGAGCATGATTTCATTCTTTATAGATTATGTCAATTGCACCACATTTCGTTGTCTGAACAAAGCATTTATCCTTCGGAACCCTATGACATCACAAGTTTAGCTGGAAGAACTCATTCTCATGCGAAGAGAGTCAAGAGAGTCAAAATGCAACATTAAACAATTCATTTTCGCAAAACTGGAAGAATTTACCTAATAAACTGCTTCACAGAGCTCGAAATCACAAGTGAATTGCTTAATGATTTCTAAATTGAGAAATGAATTCTAGTAATCGGTTCAAAAGTTCAATCGGAATCAAAATCGGAGCTAAAATTCTAGAGAGAGAAAATCTAGAGAGAGAAGTTTGAGAGAGAAAATTTCCCACTCACAAGTTTCTAGATTAATCTCAGGATCGGAATCCCTCCTAAAATAATGAAAAATTCCTTTATTTATAGAGGTCTAAAGCTTAATCTACACGCAAACGTAAACTAAGCACTTAATTACAGAAATGCCACTGGGTGGGAAAATTATCCAAAATATGCACGTGCACTATGCTTCACGTCAGCAACCAATCCAACATCACACGCCTTTGAGCCATCGCGCTCTACGTCTTCACTTCACACATCACGCTCCCGGGACACACCGTCACATGCTTCCAAAATCTGCACAAGAAAACGAACATCTAAACTCTTAGACAAATTTTCGAAGAGATAATGCACAAATACATAGGCAGCTGCCCCCTCACATTCAATTTTCATGGGGCAGCCGCCCTAGCAAATGTTTCTATAGGGCAGCCGCCCAATGCAATTTTTCTATGGGGCGGCCGTGTGAGACACATAATTTTTAAGTAATAATCTTATTGGCTATTTTAATTTACACGTTATTATATATTTTGAATTCATGATGCTTTGTGAAAATGGTGATTTAATAGTTTGCATTTCAATTAATTATTCATTTTTAGGAGTAAATTGTCAATTTTAGAATATTAGAAGGAAATTAATTATATTAACTAATGTTAAGTCTGGGTCTTAAATGATATTTATTAAAAGATAGGGAATTATTGATAAAATAAGAAAAGTATTTCAAAAAAAAGTAAATAGGTGATAAACGTGTAAGTTGTTAAGCTTACATGTCATCACCCTCAGTAATATGTGGCAACTGTAGGTATACATAACCTTAAAAAGGTAAAAAGAAAAAAAAGGGAACGACAGAAAGCGGAACAAGGAAGAAGAAAGAAAAAAAGAAGAAGAAGAAAAACCGGACAAGAAGCAGAGGAGAAGAAGAAATAGAAGAGAAAGAAGGGGGGAAACTCTACAAATCCATTTTGTTTGATTTGAAGGAATTTTGAAAAAAAATTCTTAACAGGTGCGGAAATATCTAGTAAATATTGCCTGCAAGGTTATGGTTTCAAAGGTCGCTTCTTTTGTTTGCTGTGTTCATATGTATATATATATATATGGCCTTTGATTCAGTTGTGTAGCAACTGGGGATTTATGATGAAAGGAAAAAAATAAAAATAAAAATAATCCTTTCTCCTTCCTTGATATTTGCTATTTGAATTAAATTGGCTTTTGCAGATTTCATGGTTGGACTAGTAATTGTGCTTGTTGGATTTTGGATTCTGTTTAGAAAAGAGCAAATGAGTTCTTGTAAGGAATGGTTAAACAAAAGTGTGTCAATCACTTTGTAGTGATAGGCTGTGACGGTAAGAAAAAAAAAGGAAATAAAAGAGAGGAGCAGAGAATGGATTTCATATTTGATGGAAAAGAAAAGGACTCATCCTGGGGAGATTGTTGGGGTAGAGCCGTTCAGAGGAAACGTAAGGGGAGAAGCAGAGAGCTTATGCTAAATCTGATAAAATATTGAACAATAATAATTTTCCTTAAAAAAAAGAGAAAAAGAGAATTCTAGCAACACTTGATGAGTTAAAGAAATAAAGCTTAAGAAGAAAAAAAAAGAGAGAAGGAAGGGACGAAGCTGGATCAATTTGATCTGGTTTGGACTTTCAAACATCATGTGTTAATGTGAAGGGTCCATTAGGAGTTAGTGGTGATGGGGAATTTATGGCATTGAATGCGGACCTTTTGAAGAATGGGCTCTCAGTGAACTTCGGCTTGGGCTCACTTCATTAAGAATCTAAAATTGATATAAAAAATAAATAACGAATGGGGCCTCAGTGCACTATCGGCGTTAGGCTCTAGGTCTATTAAGAAGAATAAATGAATGTGAGTAAAAAAAAATGGGGTTTCTAGAGTTCTAAAAATGATAGAGAACCTTTCTAAAGAATGGGCTTTTGTGCACTATCAGTTTGGCCCTAGACTATTGAATTAATAATATAATGGTTTAATGGGATTAGTGTTGTTATTTAATTATAAGTGCTAAGCTTTAAAATTAACTGCTTTATATTAAGTTTATTACTAACCTTAAAGGAAAATTTACGTTGCTTCACTTTTGAGAAAGAAATCTGTTTTAATAATGAATAATAATTCAGTAGGGAAAAATAATATGGATACCAATAATAATATTCGTAATCATAATGCTACGGACAAAATAATAACGACCAAAACGATAGTAGATATAATAATAAATAAGAACATAACAATTTGTTTGTATCCCTATAAATGTATAGGCATCTTGTCTGTTTACCTTGTTATCTACTAGTAAAGATTGCACTGTCTGGAAATATTAAAATATTTGGGCCCCGTCATATGTGGCTTATTGGCATACGAGACGGCAAGGGCCGACGTATGTCCTAAAACTACAATGACACCAACCCCACTCTGACTAAGTTAAGGAGATTTTAACTCTATCAAAGTGGGTACTGACTGACTGGTGACATATCTGGATGTCACACCGTTACCTGCGTGGTAACTATTGAACTGTGAGCTGTGATAAGGTAGCTTCAACAGTGGTATGAATATCCCACTGGCTATAAGGTGATATAAGGCTGGTACTGGTCCGGTAATGATTACTGCTTGATATGTATGATACTTGTAATATTTGTGTATATTCCATTTGCAATACTTGTGTTACATGTGACCGACTGACTGGCTTATTAATTTGTTATATTAAAATGTGAAAATAATTGGGGAATTTTATTACGTTTTATACGAAGTGATTATATTTTCTCCCCACTGAGCATTATAGCTCATCCCATTTTTCTAAAACCCTTATTTCAGAGGACTCGGAGGAACTTGGTCGAGGGAGCCAGTTTAGCGAAGTTAGGAGGAGGTGAGGCCACCGAGCTTGTTAGACAGATTTTGTAGTTGGTGTATATTGCGAAATCAAAAGAGCGCTTGTATATTAAGTTACTTATATAATTTTGCAAGAGATTGTACGAAGGGATTTTGATGTTGTAAGCATAAATGATAGTTTGATGTTGTATAAACAGGCGCATTTTGGTGTTTAATCTAAGAACAAGATTGTGCATGATAATTGCGGATTTAGTAAAAAAAAAATTTACAGACATCCTGATTTACTGTATTATTTTGAAGTTGAGGATGAATTAAATATGTGATGTAATGCACAGGTTTGACGATCCAACTCGTCCCGACCTAGGGGGGGTTGGGTGGGGTTGTCACAGGCTGCCCGTGTAGTTTTTGTGCACGGGTGTGTGAGTGTGTGTGTGCAAGTGTGCAAGTGTTGTGAGTTGTTCATGTGATGCATGAAGTGGTGCATAAAGAGTGCTAGTGCTGTATGCAAGTGGTGCTTGGAGTGCTTTAGAGTAGTGCATCGTGGTAGGCATTGTGATGCATATGTGTACTCGAGTTATGTGCTTGCTGTGTAGCAAGAGTATGCACACGTTATGTGCATGTGTAGTGCATGTGATGCATGAGAGTGGTGCACGAAGTGTAGCAAAAGTGTAGTGCATATGCCTTAGTGTTCACATAGTGTGCTTGTGTTGTGCCTAAGGCGGATGCAAGATTGTGCATCAAGAGTGCTTGTGAAGTGTGCTTGTTGTGTGCCTTAGTGTAGCAATAGTGTGTAGCAAGTGTAGTGTTGTGCAGTGCATGTGGTGCATGAGTGTGCTAAAGTAGTGTGCATGTTGTGTAGCTAGAGTGTGCATATATGCATATGGGATGGTGAGTTTGTGGAAGGAGAGTGAGTGCTAGTGGTGCATGTGTGCATGAAGTGTGTGTTGTGTTGTGCACGAAGTGCTGCAAGCGTGTGCATGCATGTGCACAAGTTATGTGCCGTGAGTGCTGCAAGTGTGTGCATGCATGTGCACAAGTGATGTGCGGTGTGAGTGCATGCATGTGCAGCAAGTGTGTGTCATGCTACGTGCGGTGTGCGCGCAAGGTGTGTGCAATGTGTTGCGAGGCCTGTGTGGGGTGTGTGCGCGTGCTACACGCACGGTGCGCGCACCATGTGCATGTGTGCACATATGCCACAAATGTGCAAAGTGTTGTGCATAACATGTGAGCATCAACTTGTGTAAGATAAACAACAAATGTGTGCATCAAATTCAGCTCAAAGATGCAAGGAAAACACAAGGATACAAGATTTGAACTTTTGCCTCTCAAGCTTCGAAAAGTAACAAATCGTCACCTTGAAACAGAAATATGGCTCTGATGCGTTATAAATTTGGAAAAGCCCAAAGCATAAACTTTGTAGCCCTATGTCTTATCTATCCAAAACCATTTGAATCACTCAATTCGGAGCTTGGACGACAAAGGTATGGCCAAAAAACTGAACTGCGCCAAGGAACCTTTACATTGGCGGCTGCCCAATGTAATTTTAGGGCGCGGCTGCCCTATGTGATTTCCACTTTTCAGCACGGTATTTCACTTCTATGCAATTTATGTTTATCTAAGCTTCCGAATTGGAGCTCTGGGTAAACATAAGAGTTGTATATTGTTTTCTTGGCTTTCGAGAGGTTCAAAAATCATTAACTTTGGAGGTCTGTAGCTCAAGATATAAACATTCGACCGAACTGTGGCAGTGAACTCAACACTCAAAAACTGAAGTAGCGATCACAAAGAGGCCCCCGTTTATCAGAACTGAACACTGAATTGAAAGTAAGTCAAAACATAAGAATTGCAGTATACTCAAAGATCTTTCTAGAACATCCAAGATCTCCTAATATGGATTAGTATTGAGAAAGATACACTCAATTGAAGCAAACTATCTGTTCTGCCCAAATGCGAAATAAGGGATTGTACAAACTCCACAAGCATCATTTTAAGCATTTTTTCAATTCTTTCCTTGTTCTTTAACCTTAAATACACATTTGTCTCATTTAATCAAAATTTTTGGTCTTTTTCTTCATTTTATCACTCAAAGTTGTAACCCACATAGAATGCACAAAATAACACATAACACTACACAGCATGAAAAACAAGTCAAAAGCTAAGCGAAATAGCAAATATAAGTCGGTAAAAAACCGACTTATCAATTACTAATGATGAAATTGGAAATTTATGAAAGCCATATTGTGTGAGAATGAGAAACTTTGGACGATGAAGAAAACTTTTCCTTCCAGCTTTACTATTTTACGTAGATAAATTTATGTTTTTTCCACACTATTCACTAGATTGCACATTCTCGATTAGAATGGGTACAAAAAACAGTCTGATCAACTAGTTACGTTTTTGGTCAAAATGATTGTATTAAATCTCAAAAAATTGTCAACGTTTTTTAATTTTTTCACACAATCACTAGATTTCACGTTCTAAATTTGGAAGGGTAAAAGAAATTTGGAAAAATAGATTTCATCGTCTACTTTTTGAATCTTGCCATTTTTTTGCTAAAAAAACGTGTATTATAACTCACAAAAATTATAGATCTTTCCAAAAATTTGTGGCTCCATCTTGATTGGGTATTTTTAGTTTTATGATGGAATTTTTTTTCTTGAAATTTGTTATAAGAAAGCAATATTTTTGTAGTGTATGCGTTGATTAGGTTCTTTCTATTGGTGTTCATATTGGAGAATTTTTTATTAATAAAAGTTTGAAATAAAACTTTGAATTAATATTTATGCATTTTTTATTGGAATTGTGTTAAGAAGAATTGTTTATTCTTAAAATTTTCAATTCAAATTTAAAATTAATATTTTATTTATAAAAATTACTGTAGCAAAAATAGTTACTGTAGTATTGTTTTTTATTTTAAAAACCTTAGTAGGAATTTTCTTTTGTTCCTAATATCAGATTCCTGTGTTTGTTTCAAATTGGGAAAGTAATTATTTTCCTATCTATTAAATTCATGCGTTTGTTTCATCCAGGTAAAGTAAAAAGAATTCCAAACCAAGAAATATAATTGCAAGATTATGAATTCTCTTTAAAAGTTGGTATTGTCATTACTGTCTTGCGGTTTTTAACTATGCCACTCTTTTTATGCTTATTATTTATATTTTGAGTTTCATATGTTTCTTATGGTAAATTATAATTCATTTTTTATATTTTATTTTTTAGTATGGTATTTTTTTATTGAGTTTCCTACCTTATTAAAATTGAAATTTTATAAGTTTTTAAATTTCATCATATTGACTTTTAAGGTAATTCAATGTAAAAAGAGTTAAATAGATTGATGATATGTTATCTTTTTTTTTACTCTTTTTTATTAAAATTATTAACATAGTTAGTGTTTTATTATTTTGTTTAAAAAATTCATAATTTTATTTATGTTGCTTTAGACTTTTTCTTTCATCTTTTTTCTTATTTATTTTTCATACATTTTATATCTCCGATGCTTATTGTTTAATCAATTTTGGCTATTTTTGATTTACATTAATTTGTAATTTTTTTATAATTATTTAATCAACTATTCTTTTTTTAGCAGTACTAATAAATGAACAAAATTTTTATTTTTTCATAAGGTAAAAAGATATATAATTTCATAATATGATTTAGAATAAAACTATATAAATGGTGATGTTTAAGTATAATATATAAATTGAATTCAAATAACATTATTTGGTTTAATAATTGCAATTAAATAATAAAATAAGAATCTACTAAATTTTCCTCAAAATTAAAATTTTAAGAATCACATTTCTATTAAACTTTACTTTTCTACTAACTAAACGAGCCCTTAAGAGTTAGAAAATGAACAGATTATTGTGTAATAAGGAGTACTAAATATTCTCCATCTAGTTGAAAATGAAAAAACTCATTTGAATGGAATGGAATACACATAATTTAGCTAGAATAAGTTGTGTATTCTATTACTTGTGATAAGTTGGTTTTATACCAACTTATATGTGTTATATCACTTAGCTTTTGCTTTGTTTTTATCATGCATTGGTGTAGTGTTATGTGCAAATTTGTGCATTTATGTGTGTTACGAGTTGTTGTGCTAAAATGGAGAAAAAGACCTAAAATGTTGATTCAATGAAGTAAATGTGTGTTTGGAGTTGAAGGCTAGAAGAAGAATTCAAAAGAGTTTAATGATGTGTGTGAAGATTGGAAGAAAACCTCAACATGATTCATTTGCGATTTTTAGGTTTGGGCAGAATGGGTAGCGCAATTCATTTGAGTGTATCTCTCTTAATTCTAATCCAAATGATGTGATCTTGGATGTTCTGGAAAGCTCTTTGAATGTACTTCAATTCATATTTTGAAATGTTCTTCTAATTTTGGGCGCAAGTATAAGAAACGGGGGGATCTTTATGACTGCCTCTTTAGGGTTGGGAGTTTATTGATATCTTGATTTCCGGACTTCCAATGATGTTGATTCTAGAGCCTATGGAAAGTTAAGAGGAAGCTCTACAACCTTTGTGTTGATCTCAAACTCTAATTCGGAGGTGCACAGGTGCAAGGAAGCGTGGACAGGAATGGCACAAAGGCGCTGGAGCTGAATGGGAGGCGCGGAAGTGAAGGCTCAAAGGCGCTGGAGAAGACTTGAGGCTTCTACTTTGGATTTTTACACATGCTCTTGTTTTTAGACATTCCTTATGAGGGCATTCTTGTAATATCGTAGTTATTTTACGTTTGCGTATTAGTTACATTTTATGATACTCTATATATAGGGAATGTAGCTATCATGTGAAGGGGAATCATTCCAGACAGTGAACAGACTTTTGAACTAGAGAGAGAAAATTTCTCTCTCTAACTTTCTCTCTCTAGAATTTTCTCTCTCTAGAAATAGAACTCCGATTTTGATTCCGATCGAGGATTTGTTCCGTGCATTGGAATTCTCTTGTGAATTGAAGGCAACTAAAGCATTTCTACTGGTATAATCTTTCCATTTAATGAGAATGATTTGCTTGATGTTGCAAAGTGAAGATCGTGAATTAGAAATGGAGTTTTGTGGCTAGATTGAGGTTGTCTTAGGGCATGGGACCAGATAATTGAGTGAATGAACCATGGATGCTATGCAATTGATGTAATTTTGCGAGAATGAAATCATACTTGTTTTTAATGTGCTAATATGTCAAGTTTCATAATGTTAACGCTTTAATTGGCTGAATTGAACTTTGATTGTGGTAGCCATGCTAGGTTGACGTTCGGTTCACCAATTTGAGTGAGAATTGCATGGAATGAGGTCTAAATGTATGAGTATGAAGTTGCTTCACTTGCTCACTTTTATCATGATCCGAGATGTGGTCGCCATGCTAATCGAAGATCATTGAGTCACTAGAATAAAGTGTGGAATGGCTCTTTAATGCTAACTAAGGTTTACGAACTTAGGTCTGGCCTCGCCATGAGAGACCTAGAGTTTTACATGCTTGAATAGTTAGTATTGAGAGTTGAGATGCTGCGGTTCTTATCCGTCATCTTTAGGCCTCGCCATGGTACAAGAATGACGATTTGGAGAGTAGTAGGTGGTGCGATCGCCATGCTGGCTTCATACTATGATCCTAGGCAGTTTTGATCTCTTCCTTATTCGCATAAGTGTCGAATGCATAGCATACGTGTTTAATTGGCAATTATCTGGCTCCTGGACCCTAGGAAATCTAGTCTTTACTTGATTTACATTTTACTATATTTGTTCTTGTGATTTTTACCTATTGTTCCTATAATAGCATTCTGTCTTGTTCTTGTGATAGTTGTGACATTCCGTGAGCAAACATTGAATTCAAGAATCTATCCCCTTCCCTGTGGATATGATACCCTACTCATCGCTACTACCTTAGTTTAGGGTTAAAATTGCAAGGTTAACGACACGCTTGTCAATTTTTGGCGCCATACTTGTTTGGATTGCAGTTTCTGTGGGTTTGGATGTTGCTGTTTTGGATTGGTTTTTCTTGCTTGTTGGTTGGTTGTTTTTATGTTTTCACTTTGAGTTTGTATGTTTTTTTGTTTTGTTTTGTTTTGTTGTTTTGTTGTCTATTGTTTGTACTAGTTTGGTATATTTGTTGGCCAGTGTAGGTTCTTCTTGAACAATTGCATGCCACCGTACCCATGGTGATGTTTAGGTGGTATGGGGACTTTGTAGAGTCTCGTTATGATTACCCACCAGATTGGATGGATGACACACGACCAACACTTAGAACATTTGGGGACTTCTCTCCACCACCTATGAGGAGCAATGGCATAATCAAGCACAAAGCAATAGGTTGTATGACATGCTTTCTCAATTTTTGGAAAGACTTGATAGAAACTCACAAAAGGAAGAATTGAGATTTTCTCAAGAAGAGTTTTCAGGAGGACAACAGAGGAGTACTCAACTAGATGCATTATGCAATGTGAGAGAACAAAGGGAGCTACCAAGTCAATATGAGCCATGTTATCCACAAGGTACACCTCTAATTTCTAGAATACCAACTCCTGAGGAATATCATTTTGAAATGCAAGCTAATGTTGAACGTGGTGAAAATTATCCTTGGGATATGGAATCTACAAATGTTGAGGTTGTCTCACAAAAATGCATTGTTGAAAAACCTTTCTAGCATGAGTCAAATTTTAGCTTTTCTAGTGAGGATGAGGTCTCTAATGATGAGTTTGATATTGATGCATTTAGGGCCATATGCTTTCTTAGTGAAAAGATGGGAGGTGTGTCAAATTCTGAGTCGTGCATTAATTTTATGGAATTCCATGAGTCGGATGATGTTGATAACCATTCATTAGAGTCTTCTTCTTATGATAGCTTTGTGAATTGTACAGAGACACTTCTTGATGATCAATGTGATATCATGAATGAAGATAATATTGCAATGGCTAATGAGAATGTCAACACATTGTATGAAACTCTTGTTGAGGCACCAACTCTTGAAATGGTGATTGAATCTAAATGTCTATATGGTGACTCACAAGAAAGTGCAAAATGAGATCCTATTGTTAATTGATGATAATGCTTTTTGTGTTGTTGACAAAGAAAAGACTCAAGAATTTCCCTATGTTAGTTTAGATGATGAATATGTGCCAATTTTGAATGACATTGCTAACATAGTGGAAAATTGCTTCATTGATACATCTATTTTTGAGCTTACTGATGTTAGTCTAGATGAAGAAGATGTGAAAATTTCTAATGAGATTGCTAACATGGTAGAAAATTGCTTTGTTGATGAATCCATTTTTGAACTTATTGGTGGTTTTGAGCTTACTGATAAGTTTGTTGAGACCATGGATATACAAGGCTTAGTTGACCCTTGCAGGGTTAGAGAGACAAGTGTGGTGGAAGAAGTGAATGAGTTGCCTTCTATAGGGGAGTCTAGTGTGGTGAATGGAGAGGAAGAGGTGCCTACTGTGGAGGAGCCTCAGTGGTTCAAAGTGAAATTTGTAGAGGTTGCTCCCCATGTGCATGAGCTTAAGCACCTCGTTGAGAATATTTCACAAGTGCCTTATAGGAGGAAGAAGAGTGCTTATGAAAGATCATTTTTCTGGTACCAAAAGGGTTATTCCGAGTCTTGAGGGTGTAAATTTAGAGACATAAAGTCTAGCTGGAGACTAATTAAATCCAGAATTACTTCTTTCTCATATTGCAGTCAATAAAGTATTTTGGTTAAGTTTATGTTTCTTGCATTTTGTTATGCTCACTAAGGCTACTAATATTGTAGGGGTCTGCACATGAAGGAAGTTGCAAGAGGAATAGGCTATGCACACATGAGGCTAAGTGTAGGAGAGTGGTTCTATGGACCACTTCCATCCTGCAAACAATCACTTTTATTTTACAGTTCAAGCATGAATTGTGCATGTGCCTAGTGTTACTTATTTCATATATTTTACACCACTATGATTCGTAATTATAGTGCGACACTTTACTTGTATACTACCTCCATGTCACGTTCTCTTGCATCAACATGTCGTGTGCTTGAGTGAGTAATTGATGAGGTGAATTTATTCACCTTTTATCTGTGGTTTTATACTTGATTCCTTGCTCGTTCTTATTTTTTTTGAGTTGTTTTAGTGTTTCATTTGTAGGTTTGTCAACCATGGCGTTCCGTGAAGGAAGAAATCATGCAAAAGTTGAATTGGATGCAAAAGTGGAGGAAAAGTTGAGAAAATCGTCAAGACAGCCGCCCACGTCACGACGTGGGAATCCCTTCCACGTCGCGACGTCCAGATTTAGCAGATTTTGAGAAAGTCACAGCCACGCACGTCGCGACGTGGGGAGCTGTTCCCCGTCGCGACGTCGGTGCACGTCGCGATGTGCACGGTCGCACGTCGCGACGTCGGGGATCGACGCAGTACGCTGATTTTCATCTCATTTTTGGAAACTTGCGATTTTGGCCCAATTTGAGTTTCCTTTTCCGACAAGACTTTTGTGAAAGACTTAGTTGCAAATACTTTCATAGAATTACTATATATAGTACTAGGGTTTACAGATTTTGGGTGTGACATTATTGGGAGATTTCAAGCAAGGGTTTTCCTTTGTAATAGCTAGGGTTTTTCTACCTCTTCTATTACTTGGAGAATAACATCATCTCTTATTGGATTCATGTTTTTACAAGTCAAGATCACATCTAAGGTGTCTTCTTTCGTTATAATCATGTTTTCAATATTGTGCTTAATTGTTAATAATAAGATGATTGATCTAGCTATGCTAGGCTAAATCTTATGTGCTCCCGAGATTATGAATAAGGGTTTTTGTGTTTAATCTACATTCTAAGTTATATTCTATGGTCTTTGTAAATGAGTTTTACTGTGTTTTCATAATTATGCATGATTTAAGGCCTTAATTATGTATGAAGAATATCTTCATAAAGTGCAGTAAATTGCTTAAAGATAACTTGTTTTAATCTGTCCTACCGCTATATAGGAGGGTTAGAGTAAGTTGTTTGGAATCTATTTTGAGTTGGTTGTGAATTTGTTAGATTAATTTACCTTAATTCTCACCTACCGCTATATAGGAGGAATTTGGGGGGTTAGTTTGGTTTTAGCGTGACTGGTTCCAGCGTTGCCTCGGCCATAAAGGAGCGGTTGAAGTTGAGGGTTTGGTTGAGTTGGTAGTTGCAATAGATTCCAGGTTAATTAAGGAAGTGAACTGTACCTACCACCATATAGGAGTGTTCAATGAGTTATTTAATATCTAAGTAGTTAAGTGCATCAATCACTCCTTTCCTACCGCTATATAGGAGGGTGTGAGTATGTGTGTTTATCCTTATTTTGCATGACCATAGATCAAATGAATGTGTATGTCTTTATGTAACCCTATCATATAATCTCGTGAGTACACTTGCTTGAATTGCGTTTTAAATCATATCACCATCTTTCAGTTTGCCAATTACAAAAACACAAAAATATTTACTTTAGAACTCCAACATAGCCCTTTCCCTGAGAGAACGAACTCGCTTTACTATCACCTTCATTGGGGTTGTTTAAGCTTATTTTTGAGTAGCAGTAAATAGCAACCACGATCACATTTTACATACATATATTTGCCCCCGTCAAATTTTGGCGTCGTTGCCGGGGAAAGCAGTCGTGTTGGAGTTTTTGTTTTTATTTATTTTATTTTTTATTTATTTTTTGTATTCTTTTCACCCTTTCTTTTTACTCCTTGCATGCACAGGACAAGATCTTGTGGATTGCCAGAATACGAATTTGATCCGGAACTTGCTAGGACGTTACGTGCTAAGAAGAAGTTGGATTCTGCAGTAATGGATGGTCCAGAAAATCAGCAAAATGTGGGTGATCCTCCAAGGGACCCTCTGATTATTCCACAACCCCAACCAGAATCACCTCGTCGTCGATATGGAGATCATTATGAGCCTCGAATGGACAACTTGGATTCACCATTCATTAACACTGGAGAGCATTTTCAAATCCCGCCGTCTTTCATTAATTTGGTTCAAAATGGCCAGATTTTTCATGGGATGAGTTCTGAAGATCCACATGCACATTTAAGGACATTCCTTAAAATGTGTAACACAAGTAATCTCCCACATATCCCCCATGATGTTTTGAAGAGAATGTTGTTCCCTTTCTCTCTTCAAGAAGCAGCTGAGAAATGGTATGACTCTATTATTGAGGCGCGAGGATTGAAACTTTTGATGAGGTTGCAAAGAGATTCATGACCAAATACTTCCCTTCTTCCCCGAATGGATAAGATCAGAATGAATTTCATGCAGTTTCGTCAAGGTGATGGTGAGTCATTCACAGAAGCTTGGGATAGATTTCGGGAACTGTTCAATAAATGCCCAAACAGTGGGTTGGAGCCGAGACGAGAGTTGAATTTCTTTTGCAATGGACTTAATGTGGATATTATGCATTTAGTAAATCTTTCAGCGGGAGAAAACTTGCGAGATAAAACCCCAGAAGAAGTTGAAGAGATTTTTGAGCGTATAGTAAGCAATGAGCTGATGTTAACCACTGGGAGGAGCAACCTTGGAAGACGTCAAATTGGAATGTTAGAGTTGGATAAAACCACCAACTGGGAAGCACAGATGACAGCCATGCAGAGCCAACTGGCTAGTATTCATGCAGCATTGACAAACAAAACCACGCCAACTTGTGGTTTATGTCAAGGAGAACATCACATGGATCAGTGTCCTCAAGTAACCAATGAGCAAGTGCAGTATGTCAACTATGATAGGAGTTCAAATCAGTGGAAGCCATCCGGTGGGAACCAAGGATATCAAGGAGGACAGAATCGCCCACAGTATAATACGTCAAGACCAACTTATCCACCTAGTTATGGTACCCAATAGAGCACGCAAAATGGTATGCCACAAGCATCACTGGAGGATGTTATCACAGTGTTGGGGAGTAAGATGGACAAGCTTTTGGAGAATGTCAACAAAGAACAGCCAATCTGGAAAAAACAGTGGAGCTTCAAGGAGGCATGTTAAGGGAGCACAGTGCTATTCTTAAGAATGTGGAGATTCAATTAGGCCAACTGGCGAAGGAAGTTCACAATAGACCAGATGGATCTTTACCCAGTGACACTCTTCCCAATCCCAATGGAAGAGAGCATTGTAATGCTGTGACATTAAGAAGTGGTAAGGAATTGCAATCTCCAATTATTACTGAAGAGGATTCTCCAAAGGATGATCAAGAGGTTGTCAAGGTTCAAATTGAGAAGGAAAATGTTCCCAAGCTAGTTGAACACAAGGGCGATAGTGTTAGCAATGGGAGGAAGAAAAATCCTCCAAGTGCTTTTAATTTTCCAGAATATGCTCCACCACCACCTTTTCCTCAAAGGTTGCATCCATCAAAGAAGAAGATTTTGTTCAGCAAATTTGCTGAAAAGATTAAGCAGCTCCACGTGGAAATACCTTTGCTGGATTTGGTAAAGTTAGCGCCTACTTGCTCGAAATTCTAAAGGATCTTATCTCTAATAAGGAGCAAATTTTGCAATGTGAGGAGGTGATCCAATTGAATGAAGTTGGGCAATGCTTAATGAAATCAAATTTCCACCTAAGCTCAAGGATCCAGGAAGCTGCACAATTCCATGCAAGATTGGTGCGAGATACTTGGCGAAGGCATTATGTGATTTAGGAGCTGGTATTAATTTAATGCCTTATTCTATTGCTGTCAGTTTGGGCATGGGTGAGCAAGTAAAACCGGTGGCGATAACTCTCCAGTTGGCTGATAGATCCATTATTACTCCTATGGGCATAATTGAGGATGTCTTGGTGGTTGTTGATAAGTTCACAATTCCTGTGGATTTTATTATCTTAGACATGGAGGAGGATAAGGCAGTTCCTCTCATATTTGGAAGACCTTTCTTGGCAACTGGAGATGCTTTAATTGGCGTCCGCAGCAAGACCATCACTTTTTGTGTCAATGGCGAAGAGGTAATATTTAATGTCGATTATGATAAGAAGCATCAGAAGGACATTAATACTTGCTTTTACATGGATGTGGTTGAAAATTCAGTTGTTACATGCAATCCTACGAAAACATGTACTGTGAATGATAATGACTCTTTAATGCATATATCTAATTCTGAAGTGCATAAGATAGATGAGAGTATAGCATTAGAGTTGAGAAATTTGATTGAAAATGTTTTCATAGATACTTCCCTTTTAGAGATAACTGACGATGTGGAGATGCCTAAAACGGAATACCATGTTAGTTTAGATAAGAAAGATTTGTGGATTTTTCATGAAATAACTAATATGGTAGAGAACTGTTTTATTGATACCTCCATCTTTGAAATTACTGATGATTTCATTGAGACTATGGAAGCAAAGCCGTTGGTGGATTCTTATATTTCTAACAGGGTGAAAGAAAAGGTGAAGTCAAATAATGAAGAGTCCTGGGAAATCCCAAGGATAATGGTGCAAGAAGACAATGAGGGATCTACCTTGGAGGTGCAAGAGTGGTACACTGTTGAGTTCATTGAACTTGCTCCTCAAATGCATGAGCTCAAGTTCCTCTTTAAAGGGCTGCACAAGAAGCATTATGCAAGAAGGCAGAGTGCTCGTGAGAGAGGTTTCTTGTGGTATAAGGATGGGTATTTCGAGTATTGAAGGAGAGGGCCATGATAATAAAGTCTAGCTAGGGACCAAATAAACCTAGAACTACCTTTTAACCCTTCTTTTAAAGTAATTGTTTTTATGTTTTTGTTTTTAGTTTTTAGTTTGAATAAAGAAGAAGGCTACTTGAGACATTGACAAGGATTCAACCGCACAACAAGTTACCGGGAATGACGTGGATAATAGGTGAATTCTTTCCTTTCTCACACATTGAGGACAATGTGTATTTTAAGTGTAGGGGGGGATGAAATTCATGTTATTCAATTCATGTTGTTTTGTATGTCGTTATGCTTAAATTCCTGGGAGTTGATGTGTGGATATTATGCTTTGATTAATGGTTAATTAGTTCTCCTTAGTAGTTTTTATTATTTTATTTTTATGTTGTGTTCCATTCTTATGATCTTAGCCCAAATATAAGTAATTTAGTAAATGATAATTCTTTTCATAGTTAAACCATGGTTTTTTATATGTTTTTACATGTTTTTCTGTTGTTTTTGTGTGGTATCCAATTTTTGAACAATTTTGATTTTGTTGTGATAAGTTTCATGTTGCCAATGATTTGATTTTATCGAAAGATTTAATGTGGGATAGGAAAGTAATATGCTATCTAGAGGAAGTTGGGTTTTTGATTGAAATTTTAGCATTTTGAGTCGGCCATATTCATGCACTTAGGAAAACTACTGAGGGGATTGATGAGTTCGTAATCATTAAGTGGTTGGAGTGTTTTTAACACTTTGTTTAGTTAAAACTCCTATAACTCGCTTATAATGTGCTCTATAATAAATGTGCTTGCATAATTGTTTGCACTTAATACTTTTGCATTTTTAAGCTTGTTATGCTCATACTATTGTCCCTCTATGAGAATGCTTTTAATAATAACCCTAAGAGAACTCATATGGATGGTAACGGAGATTAGAAGCCATAAGACCCTGGCTTCATATTGTCACTCCTCTGCTAGACTGCTCTTAAACGAAATGTCAATGGAGAACTTGCATGAGTGGGAATGGGTCTAAAACCCGAAGGTGAGACAGTACTCCAGGTGGATGTCACGGGAATTCCAATGAAATACCCTACTTAAGTGTAACAGTCTCGGGGAACGAGTGTTATATTTAAACCTGAAGGTTTGCTGAGTGAATTCTCATTAATATGAGCAGAATAATGAATCTTTAATATGATTAGTGAGAAAGAGTTGAGACAAAGACTTAGTTGTTGAAGCCCTGGCTTATGGTGTGGTTGTGGATGATTTATGAACTAAGGTGGAACATATCGCACACACACACATGGTTGGCTCAACGTGTCTAAATGAGTATGTCAATGCACTTTGATAACTTTTGGGGACTCATATTATGTGTACTTGGCATTTGAATACTTGCGATTATGAGGATAATACATGGCACTTGTTCTTAGATCGGTTTGATGAATTGGATACATTTGTTGTTATGTGTTAGTTCTATTTGTTAAGAGTTGTTGTGTTAAGTTTTTGTTTTTAGTATTATCGTGTTTGGCTTAGTTTGTTCGGGACGAACAAAGGTTAAGTGTGGGGGAATTTGATGAGGTGAATTTATTCACCTTTTATCTGTGGTTTTATACTTGATTCCCTGCTCGTTCTTGTTCTTTTTGAGTTGTTTTAGTGTTTCATTTGTAGGTTTGTCAACCATGGTGTTTCGGGAAGGAAGAAATCATGCAAGAGTTGAATTGGATGCAAAAGTGGAGGAAAAGTTGAGAAAATCGTCAAGACAGCCGCCCACGTCGCGACGTGGAGATCCTTTCCACGTCGCGACGTCCAGATTCAGCAGATTTTGAGAAAGTCATAGCCACGCACGTCGCGACGTGGGGAGCTCTTCCCCGTCGCGATGTCGGTGCACGTCGCGACGTGCACGGTCGCACGTTGCAATGTCGGGGATCGACGCAGTACGCTGATTTTCGTCTCATTTTTGAAAACTTGCGATTTTGGCCCAATTTGAGTTTTCTTTTCCGTCAAGACTTTTGTAAAGGACTTAGTTGCAAATACTTTCATAGAATTACTATATATAGGGCAAGGGTTTACAGATTTTGGGTGTGATATTATTGGGAGATTTCAAGCAAGGGTTTTCCTTTGTAATAGCTAGGGTTTTTCTACCTCTTCTATTACTTGGAGAATAACATCATCTCTTATTGGATTCATGTTTTTACAAATCGAGATCACATCTAAGGTGTCTTCTTTCCTTATAATCATGTTTTCAATATTGTGCTTAATTGTTAATAATAAGATCTTTTATCTAGCCATGCTAGGCTAAATCTTATGTGCTCCCGAGATTATGAATAAGGGTTTTTGTGCTTAATCTACATTCTAAGTTCTATTCTATGGTCTTTGTAAATGAGTTTTACTGTGTTCTTCATAATTATGCATGCCTTTTAAGGCCTTAATTATGTATGGATGAATATCTTCATAAAGTGCCAGTAAATTGTTTAGAGATAACTTGTTTTAATCTGGTCCTACCGCCCTAATCCTAGTAGGAGGGTTAGAGTAAGTTTGTTTGGAATTATTGTGGGTTTGGTGCGTGAATTAATGTTAGATTTAATTTACCTTAATCTCAACCTACCGCTATATAGGAGGAATTTGGGGGGTTAGTTTGGCTATTAGGCGTGACTGGGTTTCCGGGCGTCTGCCTCGGCCATAAAGGAGCGGTTGAAGTTGAGGGTTTGGCTTGAGTTGGTAGTTGCCAATAGATTGGCCGGGGTTGTAAATTAAGGAAGCATGAACTGTACCTACCGCCATGTAGGAGTGTTCAATGAGTTATTCCAAATCTAAGTAGTTTAGTGGCATCAATCACTCCCTTTTCCTACCGCTATATAGGAGGGTGTGAGTATGTGTGTTATCTACTTATTTTTGCATGATCCATAGAATCGATGAATGTGTATAGTCTTTATTGTAACCCTAATCATATAATCTACGTGAGTACACTTGCTTGAATTGCATTTTAAATCATATCACCATCTTTATTTTAGTTAATTGTTGTTCCTTTTGTTACTTTCAGCTTGCCAATTACAAAAACACAAAAATATTTACTTTAGAACTCCAATATAGCCCTTTCCCTGAGAGAACGAACTCGCTTTACTATCACCTTCATTGGGGTTGTTTAAGCTTAATTTTGAGTAGGGGTAAATAGCAACCACGATCACATTTTACATACATATTTGCCCCCATCAGTAATTCCTAATAAGCTTCGTTTCACCATGTGCAGGAAATTTTTCATGCAAAAGGAAACTATGGCTACATACGCTTCACCAAGCAAACATTGTGGTGACGAGCTGTCGCGGCTCCCCAATTTAACCCAAATTTACCAAACTAATGTAGTAGCGGCAAGTAGGATCGTATCCAACAGGGAGAGGATGTTTGTCAAGAGTTATTGCAATGATAGAATATAAAAGTGATAAAACGGTACAAGTAGGCGCAGGGAATGAGATACGGGAAAATCAATAGAGATGAATGTGTTGCCTCAAGGGGGGTAATGTGTATGGACCTTTCTCTTGCTATCACTGACGGACTCGTGTGGACATATGTGATGGGACTTTACACTGCTAGTGAGCTGGGATTGATCAACTTGGTAGTTCTCACAACCCAGACTCACAATACTCCCCGAACTTCCCTTGGTAGGGCAAGCCCTGGGCGCGAGTCAGGCTCTCCCAGATCCCTATTCTAAGACAAGAACAATCTTAGACATTCGCTAAAGATTGACATTGACTAGCAGTGGGTACCGCACAATCAAAATCGCAACGTCTCACAGGACCTAAGAACTCACATATGCATGTTTACAATCAGATTATGTCATGGTTGATTGCCAAAGGAATATTCACACCGACCTCAGTGGGTACCGCAGACCTAAATGTGAAGTTAATCTAGATTGCAAATCATCAAACACAACTAATGCGGAAATGTAAACATGAAATTCACACTCAAAAGATAAATTCTCGACAAATGTCTCAAGCAAGATTGAATCCATACAATTGACCCCTCAAAGCAACACTAAGAACTTAGCCGATCATATTGATCGGCTGATATCCCATAATTACATAATAGAAATTATGCCCTAGGACTCTCAGAATTCCTCTCAGTGAATTGATTTCTCTTCCTGATTCCGCTCTCTCGTTCCCCTCCAAAAGCCCCCTTTCTCATTGTCTCCAGCTCCTTTTATAGATTTGCTTCACCGCGCAAGTTTCCAGGAACCTTCCTTTGTTTGCGGAGATTTTGCCACGTGTATCTACAAATGTAAATCAAAGCAGAAGTGAGGACGCGTATTTAATGAAAGACTTAACAAGTAAGTAAATTCATCACGTTTCATCAAACACTTAGATCACGTGACAAGGACGTGTTAAATGCTTTTTCCTGTGAGCTTAATATGTGTATGCTAAATGCTACTGTGGGAACAAGATTGCATGAGTGGTGTTTGTGCAAGTGTGCAGGTGAGAAATGAGAAGAACTATACAAAACGTTAATGAATGAAAATGTATAAAAATGAAAACAAGAAAGTGTGCAAGTGTGTGTGGCGGCCGCATGGTGCGGCCGCCGTGTGCGTGAGTGCATAGTGCGGCCGCACGGTATGGCCGCACCGTGTAATTGTGTGTGTGGTGCGGCCGCACCTTGTTGTGTGTGCATGCGGCCGCACCGTGTAAAGTGAGTGTGTGCAAGTGTGGTGTGTTAGTGTGTGTTTGTGAGGTGTGTGTTGAGAGTTTGTGAGGTGCAAGAGTTGTGAGGTCATGTGAGTGTGAGTTGTGTGCGTGACTTTCATGACTCGTGACTTTCGTGAGGAGAGAATTGTGACTTGAGTGAATAAATGCAACAATTTGTAACTGAATTCGCACCACTCAAGTCAATCTCCATAACACTCAATTGTAACCAACATAACACAAAAGTCACGTAATCAAGCATCGATTCACAAGTTATTCCAGGCAAGAGATTAACAAAACAGAGCAAATAAGTCGGCACAATACCGACTTATCATCCCCCCACACTTGAATCTTTGCTAGTCCCGAGCAAAGTAATAAGTAGCGAAGCTCTTGTACATCCCACGTTCAAACACTCACAACCTCATCCACAGTACATTTCTAAAATTTTCGCATGCAGAAGAAAGTTGTGAGCAGTGAGTTTACAGTACATCCAACTTACACAAATTGTCGGGTAAGGTGAAACGAATAAAGACCAAATCGTCAGCGTGGGGTGTGTGCTGAGAGTTTCTCGTGATCCCTCACATTGTCTATGCAAAATACTCAAGTAGACACTTAACAATAATTCTTGCACTACAATCTGTTGTCCACACACAAGAACACTTTAAACCTTAAACGATAAGAGCTATGAGTTGTCTATGCTAAGCTTACTGGGGTTTTTCTTCCCCTGGGGTTTCCCCCTTATTCAATGCACATTGGTGCTTATTATTGATGCCAGGGTTTTGTGGCTCTTTTTTCCCTTTATTTGCATAATTACGCACAACGTGTTCATGTGTGTCTTCAATAGACTATATATTCACAATGCAAGAATAAGTGTTTACGAGTAGAAAGCACATACAAGTGAAGAATCACAAGCTCTCTCCTGGGTCAACATTGGTGCTGGTGTTTCTATCTTACTTTAACATCGCACTTTGCACAGCAATTTGTATGCATCAAATGTATACTGTAAAACTTCACAAAATAATTTTTGCATACATCACAAAGGTAGAGTTTATGGACTTGATGATGAGGTTTGGAGTGCTTGAATGCATTTTGGATGTGCGGGTGTGCTGATTGGAGTAGGCCACGGAACATTTCACAACACAACAACAATCAATACACATTTATCGCAGCATGAAAATTTAAAGCACACTTACAATGTCAGTGCTACTCACTGACTTGTTTCATCCCTCCACACAACAATCACAAAGAAAACAAGAACACACCACCTAAAAAGCTACTAATATAATCAACACCACCTCCTGTCCCCGCAACATATAACACACACATAAATGAAATTTCAAAGCAAAGGCACTAAACCTCACAGACACAAGCATAAAGCAAAGGTCAACAGCCAACACCAAGACATGCATGTCTTCCCCCCCACACTTGAAATCAACAATGGTCCCCATTGTGAGAAAGGAAGGAGACTACAGAGTTTAAGTGCCCGACTGATTTTGGTTGGTAAAGCGAGAGAACACCGGGAAAGCAGGTTGCGAATTACTGGCTCCAGCATTTGTACTCATCCCTTGCTGCATGATCACTCTGGTGCTGGATGTGTCCACAATCATTCGGGCTTGGTTATCCATCTCTTACAGTGGAGGGAAATGAGAGTTGGGCCCCCGGGATTGATGGTGGTGTACCATCATCAGGTTGAGGTTGTGCACTTCCGTTTGACACTGGGTGATCTTGTTGTCTATTGCTGTCCACTGAGTGGTCTGTGTCTTCACCATCGAGTCCAGTCTTGACCCTAGAATTCCCAAACAATTTGTCAACCCCGTCCATTTTCCATCCATTTCGTCAATGTGGTGCATGAGGGATTGGTGTTAGGTTTGAAATGATGTTTGTAATCCCTCTAGTGCGTGCTGTATGTTGTGGAAGTTGTTAAGACTCTGAGGAGGTTGCTGATGCGGAATGGGTCGGTTCTGCTCGTTTGGGTCCTGTTCTTCATCAATGTCATCCATTGTCTGTTGTTCTATCACTGCCCGTGCTCTTTCCCTTGCCTCTTCCTCTCGCCGTTTTCTGTCGGTCTTCTCTGTACTCTGATAATGCTTAAGTTGGCCATCCTTAACTGGGGCTATTGGCTTTTGACACTCTTCCCCTCCAGACACTTTTACCCCATGTTTCATGGCTTGCTCAAAGAGGAAATGTGGGAAGTACATGCCTTGACTGTGCTCGTCTATGACGTGATTTATGTAGGTGACTATGAACTTCCCCACGTCGATGGTGAGACGATTCCTGATGGCATATATTATGAATAGCCTGTCATTCGAAATCCTTGTGGTGTGCGTTGTGGGCATGATACGAGAATTCACAATAAGAGCCATGTTTTGGCTTCTGCCGTCAGATCTTTGAATTGAACATATTTTGGTTCATCGACCTGGTTCCGCACCCATTCTGCCCCCGAAAGACTCAGTGCTCGAAGAATTGTGTTTGGATTACCGCCCTCAGTTATGTCGGTAAGCTCACCCCTAATGTAGTCCTTGAGGCCATAGTGCTTGTTTACTGATTCGCTGGTGATGTTGAGATATTTTCCTCTCACAAATACACCTTTGGAGCTCACTTCGTTGGAGTTTGCCCCCGCTGCATTTGCATAAAATTCCTTCGCATTTGCCACGTTACACAGCTCTGGTGCCACTATTAATGACTGCCAATTATAGAATTTGATGATGTCGACATGCCTTTTCGGTGATGGCAAATGATCTCTCGAGGTGAATGGGCCTGACGGCGAATTCGCAGAATTTGACTTGGGCGTCAGCATTCACGTACCGTTGGAGGACAACGGGCTGTGGAATTTTTCTCTTTTTGTTTCTGGCGTCTTGAATTTCATCACCCTCGTAATTCTCCGGAAGATACTCCTCGTCTGACTCATATTCGTCTGAGGAGGTCTCATCCACTAGGATCTTGGCTTTTCCTCTTGAAGCTTGACCTTTTGAGGTGGTAGCAGGAGTCAGAGCAGATTTCTTTGGTGCCATGGTGCCTGACAATTACAGCATTGCATGAGTTGCGTACCATATAAGTTTATCATCCAAAACCCAGTGTAAGGTCAACAATGCACCCTTGTACATGTTCATGAAATGTTTGCATTGAGCATTGCACAATAACAAGGTTCAGCACCTAGATTATGCATTGAGTTGGGACTAATACATCACGCTCACAAAGCAACACATATATTTCGCCAAGTACACATTTTGCTCATGAAAATTCCACATGCATTTCTGCTTAATCAAATATTCCAAATCAAATCATCACCAATATGCCTAAAATCGATATTCACAGATATGATTAAAATGCATTTTGTATTACCCACTGAGTACAAACCTATCATGAAAGCATCAAGAAAATGGGAACTCACATACATCATGCATGTCATGTGTCAAAAGCAAATGCGTTAAGCCTAGCAACCAAGTCACACGTTCCAGTATGCTATCAAAATATATATCCATAGTGAGTCAAAACTATTGACAAATTAAACCATACGCATGGAGGTGAGGGAAGCTTACTTGGTAGGAAGAATCGACACAGCAAAATACAAAGCAAAGAATAAAAGGTTGCGCAGTTATTCCAATTATCGAGTTTGCATTCCCACTTGGCCGAACTCTATACTGGATGTGTGCAAATTGAGAGATAAATGGAATGCATGATTCATGGTATTTATAGAAAAAGAAAAATAAATCATATGCTTGGTGCGGTTATCCCAAGCTAGAAAACAAAGCCCATGTGAAATGTACTTAAAGACAGAATGCTAAATGACAAAATGGATGCTTTTACTTCAATGTGTAGTCTAGTCTATCTTTTTGCAGACAATCGGCCATTTTGAACAAATGATAGCAATCAAACAAAGTCTTGGGTCCCACATTATCACATGATGTGATTTCACCCATGCTTGTCACATTTGGATGATTTACTCCACAATTTCGGTCAAGGCTCTCCACAGTGCAATGGCTAATTATCTCATGCATGTTTATGGTATTTATGGAGGAACATTGAGCACAATTCGGTCATGCATGTAGGTGAATGACAAAAGCATGCGAATAGGTATAAGACAAAACACAAGATGATGAAATGCACGAGAATCAAATGTGTTTAATCTAATTAGCACTTTCCTTGCACTATTCGGCCGTTTGCACACTTCCAACACCACACAAATCAATGGCCCCACATTATCACAAGTTATCATCATGCCTTGTGTCTACCCAACATGACATGTCATGTTGCAGTGATTGGTCATTTCACAAGCATTCCAATGAATTGTTATCATGCTTCGTTATTTTTCTATGCACACTTCGGTTAATGCCTTCAGGATGCAAGAGGAGATGCCGTGTGCAGTGATGGGTGTGTGCATGACTTTTTTGCCAATATGTGTGCCACACGAATTGACAGTCATTCTAATGTTGATTTGCTTCGTCCCTGCAACTCTCATAGAATTTGGTCAGTGCATACTTTCTTGAATTGGGATAGGATCCAAAGTTACTTCAACTTACATATTTGAGGTGTAGAAAAATCGAGCATTTTCCAGACTGTACCTGGTATCACGTTTGAGATTTTATTCCCACCGTTTGTCAGTGCGGAGTATATTATCACAACACCTTTACCTGTTAAATCACGTGATCTCCGGATACACAACCCCAGCCACATGATGACCTCGTTTCCTCGCAAGTTCTGCAGACAAGCACTCACGGTGGGCTTTAGACTCAGGGTGTTTCCATTGGGGTTCAATCTTTTTATTGAAAGAGACAGATAGAAATCAAAAACTAAATGGTCGGGTTGCCTCCCAACACAGCGCTTGGTTTATTGTCCTCAGCCAGACACAGCAGTGTTGCTATTCAAATGATGGAAGGTCGAGGTACTGGGTGTGTCCAGTGTCTTTCCAAAATGATTTGGTGACTTTCGCTTCAGGCCCCCTTTTTGTTTCCTTAGCACTCGAGCCCTTGACTCCCACCTTTCTGGGTGGTGGGTCTTCTGAGGTCTTCTTTTTTCGCCAAACCATACGTGTGAGATATTTAAGCAGTGGAAGCTACTTTTTCTTGGTTCACTTTTCGTCTGGAGGCTTCAACGTATTGTCCCTGTCAGTGACCTTATCGAGCCTCACCTCAGTGGGCGCAACTTCCACAGTCTTGTTAGTGTCGACAGTATCTACAACAACATTTGTCAAATTTTCACCACACACAAATTTTTCATCATCTTTTTCAATTTTCTTTTCCAACGTCATCTTTTTCACCTTGGCAGCCTTTAGGTTCTGAATTTGTCTTGTGAGGGCCTCAACTTTCGCTTCCAAGGTTGTCTCCTCATCCAGCTCTAACACTCCTCGCTGCTTCCGCACAGGCATCTTCCTAGTTTCTGGAAATAGGTATTCGTCGTCTACTATCGAATCAAAGAGTTCTCTGACCTCAGGGATACTTTTATCCTTCAAGGCCCCCTTTGCGCTGGCCTTGACCATCAGTGAGGATTCAGGTGATAGACCTTTGAAGAATGTGTTGAGCTCCCTGACCTCCCCAAGCTCATTATTTGGGCATTGGCGGAGTAGGTCGTTGAATCGATCCCAGGCTTTCTTGAAGGTCTTACCATCTTGCTGCTGAAAGTTGCGCATTTCCAACCTCATTCGCTCTAACTTGGCTGGAGGAAAATATTTAGCTAAAAACTTCCGCTCAAGTTCCTCAAATGTAGATATTGCTGGACCTCCAATTGAGTTAAACCAATGCTTAGTCTTCCCTTTTAAGGACAGTGGGAATAGCAATCTTCTCACATCATCCGGAGTCAGTCTCTGCAGCTTGAATGTGTTGCATAGCCCCAGAAACCAGTCGAGATGCTCAGTGTGGTCCTCGTTGCTTAACCCTTGAAAGATCTGTCCTTGGGTGACATGGACACAATTTGTGGTGGGATTTGATAACTTTCAACGTCAATCTCCTGGTGAGTGTTTCTCCTCTCAAAGTTGACCGCGAAGTGGTCCCCAAACCTTGGTGGTTGAGGCTGAGGCCTCTCCTCATTCTGTTCCGCCATTTCAATAGCCCTTCTCCTTTGCCTTAAAGTCATTTGCAATTCTAAGTCAAGAGCAAATTCCGGAGCTTCCCCTCGTAGCCTTGCTCTAGGTAGCATAAACTGTGGATTCTCACAAGAAAAGAAACAGTACTAGAACAAAATCAACAGAGACAAGTAATGGATTAAGATTTCAACAAATCAAACAAAGAAACAGTTTCAAATAAGAATTCGTAAAGTAACAACAAGGTAAAACTATCACAAACACCTCTCAACGCTATGCCTCTCCCCGGCAGCTGTGCCATAAATTGGTGACGAGCTGTCGCGGCTCCCCAATTTAACCCAAATTTACCAAACTAATGTAGTAGCGGCAAGTGGGATCGTATCCAACAGGGAGAGGATGTTTGTCAAGAGTTATTGCAATGATAGAATATAAAAGTGATAAAACAGTACAAGTAGGCGCAGGGAATGAGATACGGAAAAATCAATAGAGATGAATGTGTATGGATCTTTCTCTTGCTATCGCTGACGGACTCGTGTGGACATATGTGATGGGACTTTACACTGCTAGTGAACTGGGATTGATCAACTTGGTAGTTCTCACAACCCAGACTCACAATACTCCCCGAACTTCCCTTGGTAGGGGCAAGCCCTGGGCACGAGTCAGGCTCTCCCAGATCCCTATTCTAAAACAAGAACAATCTTAGACCTTCGCTAAAGATTGACATTGACTGTCAGTGGGTACCGCACAATCAAAATCGCAACGTCTCACAGGACCTAAGAACTCACATATGCATGTTTACAATCAGATTATGTCATGGTTGATTGCCAAAGAAATATTCACACCGACCTCAGTGGGTACCGCAGACCTAAATGTGAAGTTAATCTAGATTGCAAATCATCAAACACAACTAATACGGAAATGTAAACATGAAATTCACACTCAAAAGATAAATTCTCGACAAATGTCTCAAGCAAGATTGAATCCATACATTTGACCCCTCAAAGCAACACTGAGAACTTAGCCGATCATATTGATCGGCTGATATCCCATAATTACTGAATAGACATTATGCCCTAGGACTCTCAGAATTCCTCTCAGTGAATTGATTTCTCTTCCTGATACCGCTCTCTCGTTCCCCTCCAAAAGCCCCCTTTCTCCTTGTCTCCAGCTCCTTTTATAGATTTGCTTCACCGCGCAAGTTTCCAGGAACCTTCCTTTGTTTGTGGAGATTTTGCCACGTGTATCTACAAATGTAAATCAAAGAAGAAGTGAGGACACGTGTTTAATGAAAGACTTAACAAGTAAGTAAATTCATCACATTTCATCAAACACTTAGAGCACGTGACAAGGACGTGCTAAATGCTTTTGCTTGTGAGATTAATATGTGTATGCTAAATGCTACTGTGGGAACAAGATTGCATGAGTGGTGTTTGTGCAAGTGTGCAGGTGAGAAATGAGAAGAACTATACAAAACGTTAATGAATGAAAATGTATAAAAATGAAAACAAGAAAGTGTGTAAGTGTGTGTGGCGGCCGCATGGTGCGGCCTTCGTGTGCGTGAGTGCATGGTGTGGCCGCACGGTGCGGCCGCACCGTGTAATTGTGTGTGTGGATGCGGCCGCACCGTGTTGTTTGTGTGAGGATGCGGCCGCACCGTGTAAAGTGAGTGTTTGCAAGTGTGGTGTGTTAGTGTGTGTTTGTGAGGTGTGTGTTGAGAGTTTGTGAGGTGCAAGAGTTGTGAGGTCATGTGAGTGCGAGTTGTGTTCGTGACTTTCATGACTCGTGACTTTCGTGAGGAGTGAATTGTGACTTGAGTGAATAAATGCAACAATTTGTAACTGAATTCGCACCACTCAAGTCAATCTCCATAACACTCAATTGTAACCAACATAACACAAAAGTCACGTAATCAAGCATCGATTCACAAGTTATTCCAGGCAAAGAGATTAACAAAACAGAGCAAATAAGTTGGCACAATACCGACTTATCACATTGGCATTCATAACATGTCATAACCAGGGAGCTCCTCAACCTATCTTTACTTTACATTGAGGACAATGTAAGTTTTAAGTGTGGAGGAGGGAATGTTTGGTTTGGTTTGTGTCTTTTGCACTTTTTATGCTTATTTTCTTTCGTGCATGAAGTTTTTTGTGCTATGTGATGCAAAGCATGTTACTTTTTAGTTTTTTTGTGTAATCTTGAGCTTTTGCATAGTATACCCCGTATATGTTGTGTTTCTCATTTGTTGTTCAAGTTTTAAATTTTTTGCAACATTTTGGACTTTTTTTGAATAAGTGATGGTGTTGAAAACAAGTTATGTGTAGTTGACATTTTTGTCGAAAAATTTGTCTATCCATGGAAAGTGCATTAACACTAGAGTTTGATGTGTGTTTTAAACTTGAATAAAAATGCTCAATGGTGAGGATAGTTCAATGCTAAGTGGTAGGAGTTAAAACTTAGTGGGAAAGTTTGAACTTTAACACAGTTGTTTACAAGCACTAAAATGGACTACATACAAGGATGGGTTGCACTTATGTGAAAAGGCAAGAAATAGAGAATTTTTGAAAATTTTCTTGAATAATGATGAGTAATCCTTGGAAACATGTAATAACATTTAGGCACCAGGGGAAATGATTTGAAAAAAAAAAAAGGCAAGTTATGCCAAAGTGAAATGTACTAAATGCTAAGTGCATGGACAATGTTCCAAAAGCACACAATTATGAACCACTCCTTTGCGGGACTGCTCTATCACACTAAGAGTGTATTTTAAGAGAATAATCCGCATGAGTGGGGATGGAATTCAAAAGCCATAACCCGAGGCAACAATTGGAAAGGCCAAAGAGTACCCCAGTGTAATAATGTCATGTGCGAAACGAAGGTAAAGCACTAAAGGATGACAACCTGGGGGAAAGAGTGGTAAGAAACGAGGGCAACCAATGATCCTTAAGATGCTGCATTTATGTCTATACTGTGTGTACGAGTTGAGGACTCGAAAAGAACGAATAAAAAAAAATCTTTGCATTATCTACTATTGCTTTGATCATAAGTGAGACTTGAGCTGTATGTATCCTTTGCACACAACTCACACATCTATGTTAAAGCTTCAAATGAGTACATCTTGATTTTGATGATTGCCATGAAGAATTGAGCATTTCCTTACCACTAGAGTACAATTGGTTAACTAAGAAACATGCACATCCAATACTAGTGTGAAATATTCTTGAAGTAGATAGATAGGTTTCTTTATAAAAGTTCATTATGTCGAGAGTTGTGTGTTATGTGTTAGTGTACTGTTGTGACCGTGCTTGAGTTGTGTAATAGTGGTGTAAGTGCAGTGCTGTGATCTCAATATTTTGCTTGAGGGCAAGCAAGAGTTGAAGTGTGGGGGGAATTGATAAGTTGGTTTTATACCAACTTATATGTGTTATATCACTTAGCTTTTGCTTTGTTTTTCATGCATTGGTGTAGTGTTATGTGCAAGTTTGTGCATTTATTGTGTGTTACGAGTTGTTGTGCTAAAATGGAGAAAAAGATCTAAAATGTTGATTAAATGAAGTAAATGTGTGTTTGGAGTTGAAGGCTAGAAGAAGAATTCAAGAGAGTTTAATGATGTGTGTGAAGATTGGAAGAAAACCTCAACATGATTCATTTGCAATTTTTAGGTTTGGGCAGAATGGGTCTCTCTTAATTCTAATCCAAATGATGTGATCTTGGATATTCTGGAAAGCTCTTTGAATGTACCTCAATTCATATTTTGAAACGTTCTTCTAATTCTGGGCACAAGTATAAGAAACGGGGAGATCTTTATGACTGCCTCTTTAGAGTTTTTCTGCCACAGGTTGGGAGTTTATTGATATCTTGAGTTCCGGACTTCCAATAATGTTGATTCTGGAGCCTATGGAAAGTTAAGAGGAAGCTCTACAACCTTTGTGTTGATCACAAACTCTAATTCGGAGGTGCACAGGTGCAAGAAAGCGTGGAAAGGAACGGCACAAAGGCGCTGGAGAAGACTTGAGGCTTCTACTTTGGATTTTTACACATGCTCTTGTTTTTAGACATTCCTTACGAGGGCATTCTTGTAATATCGTAGTTATTTTACGTTTGCGTATTAGTTATATTTTATGATACTCTATATATAGGGAATGTAGCTAACATGTGATGGGGAATCATTCCAGACAGTGAACAGACTTTTGAACTAGAGAGAGAAAATTTCTCTCTCTTTCTCTCTCTAGAATTTTCTCTCTCTAGAAATAGAACTCCAATTTTGATTTCGATTGAGGATTTGTTCCGTGCATTGGAATTCTCTTGTGAATTGAAAGCAACCAGAGCAATTCTACTGTTATAATCTTTCCATTTAATGAGAATGATTTGCTTCATGTTGCAAAGTGAAGATCGTGAATTAGAAATGGAGTTTTGTGGCTAGATTGAGGTTGTCTTAGGGCATGGACCAGATAATTGAGTGAATGAACCATGGATGCTATGCAATTGATGTAATTTTGCGAGAATGAAATCATACTTGTTTTTAATGCGCTAATATGTCAAGTTTCATAATGTTAACGCTTTAATTGGCTGAATTGAACTTTGATTGTGGTCGCCATGCTAGGTTGAGGTTCGGTTCACCAATTTGAGTGAGAATTGCATGGAATGAGGTCTAAATGTATGAGTATGGAGTTTCTTCACTTGCTCAGTTTTATTATGATCCGAGATGTGGTCGCCATGCTAATCGGAGATCATTGAGTCACTAGAATAAAGTGTGGAATGGCTCTTTAATGCTAACTTAGGTCTAGGAACTTAGGTCGGGCCTCGCCATGGGAGACCTAGAGTTTTGCATGCTTGAATAGTTAGTATTGAGAGTTGAGATGCTGCGGTTCTTATCCGTCATCCTTAGGCCCCGCCATGGGACAAGAATGACGATTTGGAGAGTAGTAGGTGGTGCGGTCGCCTTGCTGGCTTCATACTATGATCCTAGGAAGTTTTGATCTCTTCCCTATTCGCATAAGTGTCGAATGCATAGCATACGTGTTTAATTGGCAATTATCTGGCTCCTGGACCCTAGGAAATCTAGTCTTTACTAGATTTACATTTTACTATCTTTGTTCTTGTGATTTTTACTCATTGTTCCTATAATAGCATTCTGTCTTGTTCTTGTGACATTTGTGACATTCCGTGAGCAAACATTGAATTCAAGAATCCATCCCCTTCCCTGTGGATACGATACCCTAGTCATCGATACTACCTTAGTTTAGGGTTAAAATTGCAAGGTTAACGACACGCTTGTCACTTGACAAAATAATTAAAGCCAATAAAGACAATTAAAGCAATTAAATATTATTAATGATGAAACGGGAATTTATGAAAGCTATATTGTCTGAGAATGAGCAACTTTGGACGACGAAGAAAACTTTTCCTTCTGACTTTACTATATTATGTAGATAAGTTGTAATTTATCTTGACTTGTATCTAAGCAAACCACAATAAAAAAGAGTACACGTAATTACTTTAATCTCTGGATCAAGTCTACCATGAACATTTTATTATTTCCAAAGTTTGTGACTTGTTATGCGTAGCTTATTACCCAAAAACCGCCGAGAAAGAAATATGAATTGCTTTAGGGTTGTACCCGATAGGGTTAACTACATATATCTCTTTTGAGGTGAAATTATATTATAGAGCAATCGTTTGCATTTTTAAATATTATTGTCAACACCTTAGTTGACTAGGGAATGATCAACTAAGTCAGCAAATTTTGTTATGAAAAAGTTCAAAAGACTCCTAATAAGTTTTTAACTCGCTAGAAATGGGAGAATTGAATAAATATTTTTTTAAAAATCAATTTTTTTTTTGTTGTTTTGGGCATTTTGCCAAGTCCATTTATGGACCTTTAGTCATCACAACAAATTTTAATATATGCCGAAATCTCAAAAATTCGTTTCGTAATTTTACTCAATATTGAGGAAGTAAATGAATTTTTTGACACTACTGCCAAATGCCTATTAATCAAGCGGTTGTTTGTTACTCTTTTTTTTTTAAAAATGCAACATTGACCAATATATAAATTTTGTAGTTGCAAATTTTACGCATTGAAAAAAGAAAGGAGACCGTTGCCATGCATGGATGGACTAATGGGTGCAAATTTCAAATGCTCCCATCAAACAAGCCCCCCTAAAATGAAGGAAAAACTCATATGCTCTACTCCCATTTACATGTATGTATGACTCTAATCACTTGACATGTGAACAGGCTTATCGCGTACCCTCAATTTTACCCTAAACACTAATGTAGTAGCGTAAGTAGGGATCGTAATCTACAGGGGAAGGCGTAGGTCAAGAAAATTGAGCAAATTGTTCTAAAAGTCCTGTCACAGAATCTATGTACTAGAAAGAGGAAAATTCAACACAAAAGAACGAAAACAAGGATGCAAAATATAGCAACAAGCAAGGATGAAACAGATATCTTAGGATTCTTAAATTGGATGAACACAGGCTTAGTAAATCTATGCTATGCAATCAGTTAACAATTAAATGCAATGGAGACCTTAATTGCCTAGAAGTCCAAGTTGTGGTCAGCATGGCGACCACACCACTGCTTGTACCCCAAATCACCATCCTCTCCCATGGCGAGGCCCGAGAATGGTGGAAGAAGCTCCGCAGAGTCTCAACTCTCCCAGTTAACTACTCTAACATGCAAAGTCCTAAGAACTCCCACGGCGAGGCCCATCCTAGGGTTCACATATCATTGTTGTTAACACAGAAAGCTCCTCTGACACTTTTCCTAAGGATTCAATTCTTTAACACTTCCTATGGCGAGGCCTGAGTTTCAGAATTGATTTGATTACAGAAAACAAGTACAAAGGCTTATACAATCACAATTTAGTTCTCAATTCATGCATCTTCGCTAACTTTGATTAATCACTCCTCAATTTAGTATGTCGACCACAATTGAGGTTTGATCTATTCAAGATTAGCTAGGAATTATGAAATTCAACATATGTTTATGCACAGTTCAAATGTGATTTCAATACTCAACAATTAGATTAAATTGCAGTGCATTCAATTTACTAAAACACGTATTCATCCATTTAGAATCCTAAGATATCATAGATTTAGCCAGAAAACATCTTTCTCATCTCAAAAACAACAATTTCCAACATTGATAAGCTCATTCTCATTTAATAGGAAGAATTTACCGATTGAATCAAGAGAATTGTCGAATTCTTTGTCAATTGAGAATAAGAAAGATAAATCCAGTCCAAATTCACAATCAGAATGTAGATCGGAGAAGAAATGTTTAGTGAGAGAAAGTAGATCTAGAGAGAGAAAATGAGAGGGAGAAAAGCTCCCGCTAAAATTCAAAATGATAATTCTCAAATCTAAGAATCCTCTCTTCTACTCCAACTCCCCCTTTTTACATGTTAGCTACATTCCCTATATATAGAGTTGGGAAAACGTAACTAATACGCAACATAAAATATCTAAAGTGTTACAAAAGTATCATTGAATGGAAATACCAAAAATCAGCTCAAAATGAGAAAAATCTGAAGTTGAAGAAGACATTCAGCATTCCAGCGCCTTCAGCCTTGCGGTGTCGTGCCTTCAGTCCAGTTCCCACGCCTTCAGGCTTATGTATTTCAAGCCTTCATCATCCGCTTCGCGCCAGTCTTCACTCCTTCGCCGCTCAGCACTCCAGGTGATGAAATCAGAATCGAACCACGCTTTCAAGCCATTTCGGATCGCGCCTTCAACATCCTCGCATACCTTCGTGTAGACCAGCCTTTAGGAGATCACGCCTTCTTGCCACCGAACATCACGCCTTCAGCTGCTTGAGAATTCAGAAAATCAAAGCTTCAACACTTAGCCATTTTTCTGGAAACTCAAACACAAAATATTCCTGGCAGCAACTTCACACCAAAATTTGATCATGATGCCCTGTGAATTAGAGAAACTTTAAAGCATGAAAGTTGTAACCCTTTTTCTAAGCTTTCTATAGCCATCGAAATCACCCAATTCGAAGCTCAGACGAAGGAGTTACAACCTAATCATTTCAGTGCATAAAACTAGAAATTTCATGGAGCAAACCTTCCACACTTCACCATTTCTCTCACTTCACCAATGATGCACCTCCGAAATAGTTATGCTGGCGAGACCTCGCCGCGAGACCTCGCGGTCTCGCCATACATGTGCGAGTGTGAGAGTTGGTGTGAAGTGTTTAAAGAGTGTGAGTGTTTGTGAAATGAATGAATGGAAATGAATTGTGAAGTGTGTGTAAGAGTGAGGAATGTTGTTATGAAATGTTGTTAAAGTGAAGTGTACAAAATGAATGAAGAAATATGGTAAGGATTTGTGAATGTTGTGAAGTGGAATAAGAATGTTGTTGTGAATGTGAAGATATTTTGTGTAGTGAAACCAAGTGTGGTGTTGTGAAATATGAGTGAAACTGTGAATGTATGCACAAAGTGAAAATTCATGAATGAATTGCAAATGTATGTGTTTTGCATAAGTTGTATAATGTACAATTTATGCTCAAAAGTTGGAATAGAATGCAAAGAGAATGTTGTGTGCAAATGTATGAGACATAAAATGAATGGTGTAAGTGTGTGTGTGCATGCGGCGAGGTGACCTCGCCGCATGATATGTGTGCACGTAAGGTGCTAGTGTAGTGCGAGTGTAGTGAGAGTAGTGTGCTTAGTGTTGTGCTCGTGTGCGGTGAGCTTGTGCGAGGTGTGCGAGTGAGGATGTGCTGCGAGGTGACCTCGCCGCACAATGTGTGTGCGTAGTGTATGCGGCGAGATCACCTCGCCGCATGTGAGGTGTGTGCAGCTGTGCAAGAGTGTAGTGCAAAGTGAGTGCTCGTGAGGTGTTTATGAAAATGCCCGAAACAATATTGTGCATGTGAGCCTTCATTGTGGCTGAGTGCTTGTTTCAGCTTTAGAACCCAAAGTCTACACCGAATTCGGGTGACTTAACTCCTGAATTGGACTTGATGGTAAACATAAGAGTTCTAGGTCTATCTCATGGCTTTCCAATGGATTAAGAATCACCTTATTTGGAGGTCTGTAACTCAAGTTATTAACAATCAACCAAACTGTGGCAATATGAATTCAATAACTAAATCCTGAAGTACCAATCATAAAGATGCCTTCGTTTCTCATATTTACACCCAGAATTAGAAGGAAGTTAAAACATAAGAATTGAAGTACACTCACAGAGCGTTTCATAACATCCAAGAACGCATCATTCGGATTAGTATTGAAGAAGTTATACTCAAATGAATTTGCAAAACCAAGCTGCCCAAACCCTAAAATGGCCAATTATACACTTTCGGTTCCTCCATTTGCCTTAACTCTTTTTACTCCATTTACCATCATTGTTTAAACACTTTTTTGCACCTTTTACACCATTTGATCATTTCCACATTTCAAACATATGAATGCATATTCCGAACTGATTAAATTCCATGAACTGAGACATTAAACAGCGAATCAAGGTTCCGGTTGAATAATGAACTGGTCTGGCGTAACTAGTACTTTGTATTCTGTTATCGTTATATGATTTTAGAATATTTATTATCTTGATATTAATAAATTAAATGTTACAAATTTCTTTGGTGAATTGGTTTCACTCAATGTGTTATTTTTTAGCATAAATCTGAAACTTCGCTTTGCAAATTAAGCGGGGTAGGATGTGTTTACCATAATATGATGGTGTATGGTATTACTTGTAGAATTATTTGTCTTCAAGATTATATTCATTTTTACTGAATTTTTATTTTAATCATTTTGCCTCTTTATTTCCCATATTAATTACCTTCACCTTTCTATTTTTCTATTCCTTCATTATTTTACTAGGTTGTTCCAGATTTTGCTGCTTTATACCGTAATAATCTTCTGTAATTTTTATTTTTGCTTATTTTTTTTCATAAGTAAATTTTTTGTTTCCTATTATTTACATTTTGTCGATCGTAATAGAAAATATGTGAACACTTTATACTGACACATACTTCTTATGTCTGTATATCTAAATTATGTTATCCTATTTCTGTTGTATAGTGTGTAATATTTTCTACTCAATTTGTATTTGCAACTATGAAATATTCTTCAATTCTTTCTTTTATTTGCAATTAGAGTACGGTTACAACGTCTTCTACATTTTCTTAAAATTTGACATTTTCTTTAGAAATGATAATAATTCAGTTTGAAATACTGTGTTCGTTAATGTTTTCCTGAGAGAATGTAGACTAACATTATTCTCTCATATGCAAGATAGGAAAATCTGTTCTTCAAAGTTAATGATGCAGCATAATGAGAGTTGTCATCCAAGTAGTTTTTATCCTTTGGATGAAAATGATCAATCAATTTCTAGATTAGTTGAGCCTAATAACATTGGTGCTCTTACCAAAACAAACTATAGGAAGGAAGAATTCTTACGATGGAAAGCAAAACAATTGTGTACAAGTATGCATTTTCACATTTACCATGCTCTATTCCTTCTTTATGTATAAACCAAACTTTGTAGGCCGTCATGTTAAGAAAATTATTTCTCTTCTTTTCAGCAAGACAAAAACAGCAATCTCATAAAAATATAGCAAAGTTCCGCGAATCAAAGCGGAAGCAAAACCATTCAGGTTTACTTTACTTTATTTAACAATATAGATCCTTAGAATACTTTATTAATTTTATCTCTTTAATTAACCAGTTTGTTCTTACAATCGTAGGTAATCTTGTTACATCAGGTAGAGTTTTCTTAGACTCTATTGCTGATTTTCCTGATACGTTGCCAAAGCAAAATAATTGTCCACACCGTGGGGCAAACAATTTGCTCATGGAACAACAAATTTTAGTTGTTCGAATGGTACTATAGTATTAGCAGCTAACAAACTGCCAGAAATTTTAATAGAATTGTTGGCTTCATCGTGTGAAGAGGTAAAACAATTTAGGTCTTACATAAGGACATACTATAATTTGTTTGCATTTACTTCTTTTTGAGTCAAATGTGACAAAGAATTGTCAAAAAGATCAAAAAGAGTCTACACATTTAGGATACAAGGTCGAGTTTATCATTTTTTTAAATGATTTGCTTCCAACTGAAAATACAAGCACAAATCTCCAACTGTATTTTCATGATACAGAACATGAACTTTCCAATAGATTAGCAGTATGTCCAAGATTATTCGAATTTATCTTGCAAAAAATTATAGATACTCTTAGAGACAACCAATATGCCAAGTTTTTTTGAAGATTAAGAGAGCTTCCTTGCTTAGATAGCTATCTTATTGTTCTCCGTTTCATCCCCAATGTTGACCAAAGAATCTTTGACAAACCAATGGTTTCGTAAGTTGTGGCGTTGTGGCATGAAGGAGACGAAAATGGGAAAACATAACATCGGGATATTTAGGTTTATACTACTAGTGGCCATTCAAAAAAAGTTCAATACTATTATGGCTGCTATGACCCCCTGCAATATCCTCTAATATAGTCATATGGAGAACTTGGATGGAATCAAGGAATTCCCAAGAAAGGAATTAATAGGGAAAATAGGATGCGTAGAAGAAAAAGAAAAAGTACTCAACATTCTTTATGCCCTCATAATGCGGCCAATGTTGATTAGTTGCTTCAAATGGAACAGGATGGTTAGTTTTTAAGTACAAACATTGTCACTTTAATATATGCGTCATTTAATTTTTTCTTACACTCACAAATTGAACATATGACTTATCTTTTTCTAATTATAAATAGCATTGGATGAAGCAATTGAAGACACAAATTTTGTTTGCGCTAGAGAGTATTTTGCGTACAAACTGCAGATAAGAGATGATGATGAATCTTTCTTGCTGTAGTTTGGTCATCTACTCCAACAGTATGTAGTTGACCAATATTCTAAGCTTGAAAATCAAAGACTTGATTACTTTAGGCTACAACAAGAAGAAATTAGGAAAGAGTTTCTTCAAGGAATTGTTGATTCCATGACAGTAGGTGAAACTAAGGTGTGTTATTTTATTCAATAAAAATCATCACAAATAATCATTACAAAAATGAGGGATATTATGGGCTGGAGGCGAGGGATTGAGGGCCAAGGAGGTCGTGGGGTGTTGATTCGAAATGATCAAGGTGGCTTCCTTGGAGCAATTGCTCTTGGCGGCTTGGGAGGAACTAAAATTGAAGCCGAGGCGGAATTATTAGTGCAAGGAATTCGGTTGTGTGCAAGGTGGGTATGTGATATGGACGAAAGTGCTGTAGAATTTATCCGTATTTTGAGAAGGGAGAAAAAAGTTCCTTGGAGGATACGGCGATGAATGGATGAGATTTGGCAGTCGAAGCTTGGTGTTTGTTCGCATATTCACAAGGAGGGCAATAGACCAGCATAGGTTTTTGCGGATTTGGGATTGGCCGGGCAGTCTAGAATAGTAGTTCATCACTTTTCCTTGCTTCCTGTGAGGGTGCAGAGCCTAATTCATTTAGATCAACTTAAGCTACCAAATTTTAGATTTGCATGAACATAGAGTAGTTTCATGTTTTAGGGGATGGAGAAGGGATAGTATCCCTCATTTTTGTAATGATTATTTGTGATGGTTTTTATTGAATAAAATAATGGGATTGGCAACCCCAACCCACTGAGAGGGTTATTGCCTGAAAAAAAAAGGTGAAACTAAGGGGTCAAAAGTTGGTAGTGAATAATTTTGCCAGCAAGCTTTATTGGAGGTTCTAGAAATATAAAAAGAAAATACATTGATGCAATGACATTAGTACAAAAATATGGCAAACCAGAAATTTTCTTACGATAACATGCAACTCTAACTGTACTGAAATAATAGAACATTTACTAGATCAAGAAGAAGCACAAAATAGATTAGATTTGGAAGTTAGGGTATTTCATGGTAAGCTAGAAGAATTAAAAGCCGAACTCTTCAAGAAAAATATTTTTGAACAGGTAGCAGCATACAACTATGTCATGGAGTTCAAAAGAGAGGCTTACCACATGCACACTTTCTTATTATTTTGAAAATACAATGCAAAATATATAGGCCTGACGAATATGATAAAATTTTCAGTGATGAGTTGCCAGATAAGGAAACATACCCACATCTACAAAATGGTTGTAAAGCATATGTTGCATGGTCGATGTGGTGAATTAAAACCATCAAGTGTATGCATGAAAAAAAATGGAAAATGCAAGAAATCTTACCCAAGGGAGTTTTGTCAAGAAACAATTCAATGTGTTCATGCATGTCCCATCTATCGAAGAAGGGATGATAGTAAACAAGTATGGGTAGGAAATGCTTTGTTAGACAATATATGGGTAGTTCATTATAATGCTTATTTACTTGCTAAATTTAACTGCCACATTAATGTTGAGATATGTTCAACAATTAAGGCAGTGAAATACATTTACAAGTATATATGCAACGGTGATGATAAAATCCATTTTCATGTGTGTACAGATAATCTAGATGTACAGATTGATGAAATTCAGCAGTATCAAACAGCCCGATGGCTTGATCCACCTGAGGCTATGTGGAGAATCTTGTCATTTTCATTAAATGAAATCAAACCTGATGTAATTCACCTACCAATTCACTTAGAAAATTATTAGCAGTGAATTTTAAGAGACTAGAAAATTTTCAAAATATTCTGCAAAAATCCAAGGAATAAAAGAACTATGCTGACTGAGTTTTTCTATATGAATAGAGAAAACAATATAGTAAAAAATTTAAACCTTTGTTACTCAGAATTTCTAGAACATTTTGTTTGGATCACAGATGAGAGAAGATGGAAGCCTTGAGAAAGAGGCAATTCTGTAGACAGAATAATGGCTGCACATCCTACCGAAGGAGAAAGGTATTACTTAAGACTTTTATTATCAAAAGTCAAATCTCTACAATCTTTTGATGACTTGATGACTTTCAATGGATATCAAGTAAATACATTTCGTGAAGCTGCTTTAATTCGTGGCTTATTACAAGATGATAATAGCCAAGAATTGTGCTTACAAGAAGCTTCATTGTTTCATATGCCATATGAGTTGTGACGATTGTTTGCTAATTTGTTGGTATATTTGAGTCCAAATAATCCTAAAGATTTGTGGACAAAATTTAAGGCTCTTATGTCAAAAGATTTTATCAAATGTCCAACACTAACAAGAACAGGGGTTAAAAATAAGGTTTTGCATCAATTAAATGGCTTTATACAATCAATGGGAAAAAATATACTTGGGTATAATTTTATTCCCATGGATTTATCATTTGTTGATGTAGAAATCAAATAAGGGAGCTTCTGGCTGAAAAAAAATATTACAATCACTAAGCATGATCTTAGTGCAATTTTCATGCTGAATGCAAAAAAAAAAGAAGCTTTAAATGCTATATCTCAAAGCACTTTATGCTAATAAGAGTGTAGCATTTTGTGTTTATGGTACAGGAGGTACTAGAAAAACTTTTTTGTATAGAGCACTTTTAGCAGATATTAGATCAAATGGATACTTTGCATTAGCAACAGCCACATCAGGCATTGTTGCATCTATTTTACCGGGTGGTCGAACCGCACATTCACGGTTCAAAATTCCAATTGATGTTTCACAAAACACAAATTGTGCAGTAAGCAAGCAGAGTGCTTTGACAGCACTAATTAGAGAGTGTAAACTAATAATTTGGGATGAGGCTCCCGTGACAAAAAGAACAACAATTGAAGCATTGAATGATTTGCTACAAGACCTCATGGACTTTAACCAACTTTTTGGAGGCAAAGTTGTTGTTTTGGGAGGTGACTTTAGGCAAACATTACTTGTAATGTATAAGGCTATAAAACTTCAATCAGTAGATTCTTGCTTGCTTAACTCTCCCATTTGGCCACTTCTTCAAAAGCTCTATCTAACAGAAAACATCAGAACAAAATGACAAAACTAATGGCCTCAATGAATTGATAGTTGTAGTGTATTCTAACTTGCATTCACTTGCTAAAAATTGTAGGCAAACAGTTAACAGAACAATCTTGATAGCGAAAAATAAATTCGTCGATGAAATAAACGAACTTTTGATTTAAAAATTTCGAGGAGATGGAACATAATACATGAGTTTTGATAAACTCTTGACTCAAATGAACAAACACAATATGAAGATTTTTTGAACTCATTGACACCTATTGGCTTACCTCCATAGGCTATTTTTGAAAGTTAATGCATCAATAATTTTGCTCATAAACTTAGATCCTACTAAAGATCTTTGCAATGGAACAAGGTTGATATGTAAGTCCCTTAGTAAGAATGTAATACATGCAGAAATATTTGTTGGTGTTTTTGTTGGAAAGGAAGTATTTATTCACAGAATACCTTTACAGCCACCAAGTGATGAGCAATATCCCGTGCCTTTTAAACGAACACAATTTCCAGTTTGACTACATTGGGTTTTGTTGGCGTATGTTTGAAAGAATCATTGTTCTCTCATGGCCAATTATATTTAACTTTATCAAGAGCTAGAACAACTTCTAATGTCAAAGTTCTCATTAATGCTAACTTTTTTGACCATTTCAATGTCAATCAAAAAAAAATGTTGTTTATAAAGAAGTTCTTCAGATATGTCAGAGTTCCTTAAAGTAAACTTATATTATGACTTTTGTATATTACTTATGACTTCTACTTTAGCACCATGTTTTTTATACTTCTCAACTTACATTATTAATAACTTATGTTGCAATTGAAAATGTCAAGGGATATTTTACCTATACTTGACATCTTACCACAGGCTAACAAAAGGGCACGTTTGACAGCTCTTGTGCAAGTGATGGAGAGATGTCATGTTAAGTCGTAAAACCACCAAAACAAAAATGGATTAAGTGCTTCATTTTCACAGTTACAGAGGTCATTTATTTATTCTTGTCATTTCTTTATTTGCACAACTCTTTTGTAATATATGTGTCTTATTCTTTTCTACTTTATAGGGTATAAAAGTTGCTGCTGCAATTTTTGACTATGACATCCGTTACTTCAGCAACTTCTTCCTTCCATTCATAAGATATTTTGTTTCAAATTCCATCGTGCAACCAATTCATCCAACTTATAGAGTTGGTCCTTACCAAACAATACACTTGTTCAGCCGTTTGAGGAATAAGATACTCCAACTTTTCCATGTGATATCAATCTCACAAAGTTCAGCAATCTTTACAAATTTGCTGATATGTATTTGCTACAAAGTAAGCCAAAAATCTACTTATACATTTCAATATAATAACTTGCTCTAACTTGAGTTTTTATAATTTTTACTATCATATTGATCATAGATGTCCATGGTGTTGTCATCCATGCATTACCAAGCAAACATGATGGACCAAATGGCACCTCAACAAGAGATATTGTGCTTGTTAATGAAGAGTAAGATATAAAAACTTATTTTTTCCATTGCTTTTACAAAATTTCTTAGCTTTATTTTTATTTTAATAATTTATTATTAGAAAAAAGACAATGATATTGACCTTATGGAATGAGTTTGAACAACATGATGGCACTAAAATTGCTAACATCATTCAGAGTGCTCCAACAATAATTGCTATAAGAGTGAAAGTGACCACCTTCAATGGTAAGCTAATTAAGATTTTACTTTCAAATAAAAAATTATTAAAATAAATATTTCTCATATTTTAACTTGTTTTATAGTCTTGTCAATGACAACAAGGGCTTCATCATGTCTGTTGCTTAATCCTTCCACTGAATTAGAGCAGCCTCTTATAGAATGGTAACTCTTCAATTTTTACTATGATAATTATGATACAGAAACCAACATATTATTTCTTTTGCACCAAATTTACAGGTATAATACTAACAAGGATGAGCTAAAGATGAAGATCTATGAAAAAGCTTATAAAAGCTCAAAGTTGTTGTTGCCCCTCGACCTGAAGCAATCATCAACAACATTGAAACAACGTTGAAATTTGTTGGAATTTTTAACACACTAAAACACTTACTAAAGTGTGCTGGACAAATTCACTTGTATTATGTAGGATTGATTTGTCATGAGTGCAACCACTGTCATTTCTTCACTAGTGGTATTTCATTTCCTCCACTCATTTAAATTGCAACAACCACTTCATTTTTTCACGTGGTATTTCATATATTTTCTTCATTGTTAATTTTCTTCTTGTTCCATTGGTTTCTCCTTTTTGACCTTGTTGAGTTGTACCGTTTCCTTTTGCTTGCAAAACACTTACAGCTACCACCTCCTTGCGGATAGCTTTCTTTCTTTCTTGTGCCTACAATGCATTTTCCAACTCCTGTAAGATGATTTGAAAAAATTCTCTTGAATCTCCAAGAGAAGATAAAACATCCCAAGTTTTTCTTTGAGTATCATAAGTCATGATTCTTATGAATACTTTCGTTCTTTTCTCTTTTTCATCTCTATGCTCTCTCGTTTCATCTATTGTAGAATCATTAGGCAATGGTTGTTTCTCATTATCAGCCATTTCCCAAAACCCCTTAACTTCCAAATATGACATCATCTTAATAGTCTATATTTAAAAACATGTTTCCCTTTTTTTTTCTCAGGCCCTTAAGATGAGAAACAACCATTTCCTAACGATTCTACAATAAATCAAACGAGAGAGCATAGAGATGAAAAAGAGAAAAGAACGAAAGTATTCATAAGAATCATGACATATGATACTCAAATAAAGACTTGGGATGTTTTATCTTCTCTTGGAAATTCAAGAGAATTTTTTCAAATCATCTTACAGGAGTTGGAAAATGCATTGCAGGCACAAGAAAGAAAGAAAGCTATCCGCAAGGAGGTGGTAGCTGTAAGTGTTTTGCAAGCAAAAGGAAATGGTACAACTCAACAAGGTGAAAAAGGAGAAACCAATGGAACAAGAAGAAAATTGACAATGAAGAAAATATATGAAATACCACGTGAAGAAATGAAGTGGTTGTTGCAAATTTAAATGAGTGGAAGAAATGAAATACCACTAGTGAAGAAAGGACAGTGGTTGCACTCATGATAAATCAATCTTCAACGGTTTGACAAAATGCTTCAAATGAAGGTTTGAAGTATGAAGGAAGTGATCAAGATTTTGTAGCAAAAGTTTCAAAGAAGGAGTGTTAGAAGTTGAAATCTTTTACTGCAGTAAATAAATTTCAACTTCTATCAAAATTAGTCAAAACTGTAAGTGACAACTACCTAAACTAGAAACATAATTATACTTCATTAACTCCATGTAAACTAGCGCAAAGCTGCATGGGTTAGAGCAAAAGCATCATTAACCCCTGGCCAATCTACCTAGTGGTACTCAACATTCAACAACTGGCAAAAATTGATCAATGTTGATATTGGCTGGAATATGAATTGTCTCTCATGCAAAGAGAATACAGAGATTGAAGCAAGGTAAAACCTCATCTAATCATATTTATGAATGAGCAATAAATAGAACAACTAATTGTCTCAACCAAAAAATGCAAATGTCGCATCATAATCACACTAACCGATGAGACTGGAGCCATGCTGCTATCTTTGGTCAAGATGCTGAACAACTTATACTATATGTTGCACTGCAACTAAAAGAAGCTGAAGAACATGTAACATTATTATGTTCCATGAATCCTTTACATTCTTAAATATTTTACTAAAAACTGAAAACTTATATTTCAATTGAATAATTTATATTATTAATTAAAGATAAATCTTGACTATTAAAGTTAATATAAGTCTCCAAATTATTTTCTAATAGTATTCATATAACACAATTTTATACTCTAACAATATATAAAAGGGCGAATTACCTTTTACCCCTCTGTGGTTAGGCATAATCACCCGATCGCTACCTCGTGGTTTCAAAATACCCACATAACCCTCTCGTGCTTTGGACTAATGTGGAAAATGGACGGAATCTGTTAAAACTGACAGAAGTAGTTTGCACGTGCTGTGATCTGCGAATGATATTTAAACTTTTTTTTTAATTCCAAAATTACCCTTCCTTAAATAGTGTATGAACACGTTTTCTTTTTATCTTTTCTTTTCTCTTTCCTTTCTTTTCTCTTTCGTTTCTTCTTCCTAACAAGAGCCCTCCACCACCGCTGCCCTCCACCAACTGGTCCACGCCGCCAGCTGAAGAGGACCAGCACCAAGCCTCGATGTTGGCTGTCTCAAAGATTCACTGAACCGATCGGATATTAGCCGAAAGCTTCAGTCCCGACGACATCGATCTGCTCTCACAGCACAACGGGATCGGTCGGAACTCATCAAGCTGCCCAGATCGAAATTTCAACGCAGCAACCTCAGCTCACTTCACGAAAACACCGATCGGGATCCACAAGAAGCATTAACAAAAGCAACAACGGAATTAGTGTAAAAAACCCAATTACAGAGTCAAGAGTTTGAGTCTATTTTTCCGCATCAATGTCTCAGCTTCAAAATTTATCCACCACCAAGGCGGAGGTGGGGTCGAAAGATCGAGTCCATTTTTCTGTAGTTCAGAGACAATGAAGGTTAGGACTTTTGCAAACCTTAAACTTAGGTTCCTCTGATTCATGCCTCAGTCACATCTGAAGCCTCGTCAAATTCTGAGTGAGTGTATGTCTTCAGATTGGAGAAATCACCAAGGACGGAGCATCCTTCTTTTGTCGGCTTTTCCTTACATTCAGTCTTGGGAGACAGATCTGACCAATCTGAGCTTTGTCCTTGAGATTTGAACTTTGTCCTTCAAAATTGCTTTTTTGAACTCTCAATTTTGGGGTTGATCTTCACAGATCTGGCATTCTTGAGATGAGCAGCCATACTTTCTTTGGCTTCAGCAGGTGAGAATATAGTGGTTTCATCACCAAGGGAGCTCGATTTAGACAGTAAGGAAAAGGCTGGGTTGTTTTCCACCATTAGAGTCGTTGGGAAGAGATTTTCGTAGAAGGTCATCGTGATTTACCGTGAAGATGTGTAGCCCATTAGAGGACTCACACAGATGTTGTGGCCGGTGCCAATGGTTTGAGCCGAGTGTTGAGATTCGAAACTCAGTTGAATGCTCCTCGGATTGGTCTGCATTGAGGAAACTGTTTGGTAATCTTTGGATTGCAAAATCAGAATTCTTGATAAAGGTGTTCGATTTTGGTGTCAATTACGTCTTTAACTTGGCATTGATTGATGAATATATTCTTATTGAAGATTTAGAAATCTTTAATTTTGGATGCTTGGATTTGGTTTGCCTTTTGCAGATTCTGGACTAAAAAAAAAAGATGTTGGAAATTATGGTTTATTGGATAATTGTTAAGAATTATTGGTGAGAAAGAATTTAATTGATTAAAATGATTGATAATTAGTTTATTTGAAAATTAATGTTGGATAAAAAGAAAACTTGGATAAACCATGGTGATCTGCAAGTTAACAGTGGAGAAGACAAGATTTTCAGAAATTTGGGAATGAAGTTAAGGGTATTATAGTAAAATTACTCATTTCCGTCAGATTTAATAGATTCCGTCCATTTTCCACATTAGTCCAAAGCACGAGGGGGTTACGTGGGTATTTTGAAACTACGAGGTAGCGATAGGGTGATTATGCCTAACCACAGGGGGGTAAAAGGTAATTCGCCCTATATAAAAACTAAAGAAAGCTAACTTTATTTCATAGCCTATCATTCCATTTATTGTGTACATACATTTGCTATTACTTTTGTCCTTGTATTATGGATGTTTTTTTTTCTTTTTTTAAAAATCAAAAAGAAACTATATACCATAATGAGCAAAATACGATGCCGGATATACCCGCCACATCATTACAGAATAAACGCAAGGAAATCAAAAATTTGGAGGACTCCTCCATTACATGAAAAAGAACACAAGCAAATGAGGTAAGTTGGAAGTCTAGCTCCAATGCAGGGAAGGAGAAAAGCTCAACTTTGAACGGGATCAAAGTAGAAAATTTCTTCCTCCTCGCCAAAAGAATACCTATATCTATGTTTCTCATATTCAGTATTCCATGGCCTTACCTTCTGTCTAAGCATAGAGAATTCATTAAGTCCCCTCAAAAGTACATGATCTCCACGTGAGTAACAGACACCATTTGAGATCAACATTCCATTTCAATCTACAGCCTCACCAAGCATAGGAATCACTATGAAGTACATCATTAATTATCAACAGCAAGTGGACATCAAGAACTCGAGCCATTCAGCAAATGAGAAATTCCATTTGTATTATGGATGCTTTTATGACATAGTTTAACTTCATTATTTTTTAATTAAACAAGAGAAAAAAATCATAAATGACATTAATTTTGCATATACTACAATAATCTAATATAATCTTCCCATTATAATAGGATATGGTGCTCATAAATGACTTCAGAAATCAATTGCAAAACACACTATTGTGTGCTTCCTTTGACAATACGATTCAAGCATTCAAGGGAAAATATCAAGTAGATACAACATTGTTGTAGCCTACTCATCTAAAGGCATGTTTCAAAAATAACTCCTTTTAGAAGCAAAAAGTTCCATGCAGATCATAGCTGGAGCAACCATACGTGCACAGGATATTGGAAAAGGAGAAAGCAGCAGCAAACTTTTTACTTCGACTACAAAGCTGGTTCTTGAATCAATTGCCCATGACATGAATCTAGCAGAAAAAGAACCAACCTCAACTTCAGGAGTCAAAAGAAGTCTCTCGTTCCTACATACAAGACTTCATTAGAATATGTAACTCATGAGGTCAAGAATGATCCTTCAACACATGCACTTAAAGTTCCACAGGTTGCTTCAATCCCAACATCAGAAAGTTCAAACAAGAAGCCTGTCATTGAAAAGTAAAGACAGCTGCACTTAAATGCTTCAGTATGTATATGTTTACACTCTAAACTCAATCTTGGTGCACTTTTGTCCTGTGAAGTTTACGACAACGATAGTGAACACCATGGTGCTAATTTAGCTGAATCAATTATGGTGCAATTTTTCCCTGTGAGTTTTATGACAGCGTTAGTGAACACCCTTGGTGATATTTTAGCTAAATCAATTCTGGTGCACTTTTGTCCTGTGAAGTTTATGACAGCGTTAGTGAACACTTCTAGTGCTATTTTAGCTGAATTGTGATTATTTGTTGCTGAAGTTTATGAAGTTTATGTAAATTGCAAGAAACGTTACTAGAAACTAATCTTTTAATGCCATATTATGATCCATTAAGGATATATGCTTAACCATGCATTAATGGATTGTAATATGATATCTATATTGAAAATATTATTACCTTTTGTTGCAAGCTTTTGATGGTTTATAGTTATTGCAAAATTATGAATCACTTTTTAGCTTCAACATGAATACGATGAATTTTCCTTCACAATTTGGAATTTAGAACATTTGTCATTTGATGAAAATTTTTATCAAATTTTAATCTTATTGATTTATATATTTGTTTTCAATTCCAATTAATTTATATGTTTTGACTGAATTTTATTAGTTTTATTATATGTTTTTTTTCTCAAAGAAAATGCTCATTATATTGTTAGTCTTTAACTTAAAGTACATAGGGAACCTTTATAAAATATTCTTTTGGTATATGTCAAACACGTTTTCGTAGATATTATATATACTTCTTCGTTTCAACCAACCATTCAGTTTCAGTGTTTTGAAAAAATAGATAGCTCATATTATTATCATTCAGTTTGCAACACTGAAATATTTTTCTTAAATAAAAAATAAACCATTAAAAAATTCGCGATCACTACTCATGTTATGCAACAGTGTTTCACTTTCTCTTACTACTGCTTATGCAAAATCTTTCATGCAATTATTTGTTGCTTGATATATTATGTAAATTTTAGTTCAAACAATTTCAACCTCAACATACATACATGTTACTTTAATCAACCATACATGTACTGAAGGTTAATTTCTCAACACAGATTCAAAATTACACTTATAACATAACTACAGGGGCATAAGCAGTGACTAGACCATACTAGTATATATATATATATACACACTAGGTGTGAGGATGCGCTGTGCGCAAAGCGGTGCCTGTGAGTAATCGGGGGGAGGAGAAGAGCTGGTTACAGGTGTTTTCTATTTATCTACATGTCTTACGTAAGTTTAGGTGTTCATTATTATTACACGTGGATTTGTTCTGTAAACCATGGCTCTCTATTTTGTTTTATTTTGCAATGGTTTTATAATTACGAGTTTATGTTTTTGCTGGTTTAGAGGTATTATTTTTTCGGTTTTGCTAAGATTACATATTTGTTGCTGCAGATGGAGAGGAGTATGATAGAAAATGAGAGTTCAGAATTTTGTTTTGACGATCTTTGTCATGGCATGACTGTTTTAACACTTGCTTCTCAAGGCAATTTATCTGTCAATCATGATGCTGAAGGTGGTAATGTTCATTGTCGTGCTGTAATAAGAGTTGATAATGAACAATTGGGTCATGAAGTATATCATTTCTTTCAAATTGTATATCGTCAGCAGATTTTCAGTGATGTTTTTCAAAGTATTCTTGCGAGGTTTGGCCCGTTTCCAATTTTGGAAGCTTTGGCAAATTTTGTACGTGAAGAGCAGATTATTGAAGGCGAAGTAACTGGCCATGGTTGAAGATGAAGCAATTGGCCATGGCTGACTCTTGTAGGAGTTTCAAATGCTTGGTTCTGTTAATAAATGTAAATTTAGGTTGTATGCTTATTATGTATTTTACGAAATGTTGATTTAGTTTTTGTTGTAAAAAGTTGATGTATAATTAGTATTGATAGTGACTTAGATCTTTATTTAAATTTTTCTTGTATTTGTTGTGTGAAAAGGAATAAAAATGTAGTGTTTCTTTGATGGTGAATGTTGGTCATTGTTTTTTATCTTATTAATTGCATAGAAATGAAGAGTTACTTGTACGTTTGTGAAATGTTAATATGAGAAATTCAGAAGTCTTGGCGAGGCAGCATTAAAATACAATTTGCAGATTACAAAATGGAACATGAAGAGCAGTTGCTAGAAAATCTTGAATGCAAGAAAGTTTTTAAACTTTATGAGATGTTGTGTTCTTTTGGGTTTGACGACAAACCAATGTTGCAAGGTTTGAAGTAGACAACTGAAAGGGGGATGGATTTCGTTGATAATTTTATAAGATTTAGTTGAATGCCTTCATCATTTAATTGCATATTTTTGCATTACTATTGGTTGTTGCTAATTGTGTTGTTTTCTGACAATGGTCTGCACTAACATTTCATGTTAGTATTTCTGTAAAGCTGAACCTGTAGTGATGTGTGTCTATTTCGTTTTGTTCAGGTTATTTATATTGTCATTTTTTTGAAGATTGCATCTGTTGAATGTTGTTTACTCTTTTTAGTGGAGGGGAAAAATCAATCAAAGATCACATGTGGGTTCAAGGGTTTTGATGTTGTTGCCATTATCGTTTTGTTTGTCATTTTCCCAGCATTGGCAGAAGAGGGTTTTCTAAAAGATGTGGACTTATTGGAAGTTCTATGAAGCACAGTTGTTGAAGCATGGACAGTGACTGAAGTGAATATAATATATCTGCATGTTTCGTATTTAAGTGTATGAAGAAAAGCTTTTCACAGAGCTCTTCAGCTCTTATTTGCTGCTTCAATTTTCTCCAAGTTCTGCTTCTCTTTAGCAATCAGCTCAAAAACCAGTATTTTTTAATGGGTTTATATTCAAAGTATGAAAAGAACTAAAAATGAATCCTTATATTTGTGTTTGACCTTTGGCAGATGTTTGAAAGAATAGCAAATATAGCGAAGCACCATGGGAATATGGTAAAGTATATACATAGGCACAACTCTAGCATACTTCATCGTTTGATGCCATATATACAAAAAGGATGCTAAGTAATAAACAACATTTTCTGTACATTTGTTCTTACAACAAGCAAAAGTGTAGATAACCAAAAAAGAAATATGCTATGGTAGTATAGCAAATTTCACAGTTTCATGGGATGCATAGAACAAGTGTCATAGGCACAACTGGTAGATTTATGTACTTGGCATTTAGTTGTGTGGAGCTCTTTTCTCTTGCATTTAGTTCCTGTCGAGCTCTCTTGTGTGCTGTTTCTTCAGTGGTCAGACCTCTTGACATGGTTTTATTTTTCTTTATGTCTGCTGGTTCTATTGCTGTCGGTTCTGTTGATAGTGAGATATGATCAAAGCACATCTTCTGTTGGCTTTTCTGTGCCAAAGGGTAGACCATGACAGCTGTGAATTTATTTTTTGTTGAGAAAGATGATTGGTATGTTGCTTTTTTTTATCAAACATACCAAGTTGTACTCATGTAAGGATTTTCTTATTGCTTCGAAGTTGATACATCCCTGTTCGCAAGTAATACTGAAGTGTTAGAAGTCAGTAATATAGATGCAAAGAGAAGACACAGATTAAAATAAAGAGGCAAAGAAGGCTAAATAGCAGAAAACATATATCTCATACTATATAGATAACATGTAATTAATGTGGTTCTTCCAATAAGTAAATTTCAGAATGTGAGCAAGGTCTGGAAACCTTCTGTAGTAATATGAATACAAATATGCAATTTAATGTAGGCATACCCTAGAAAGCATAAAAAATGGCTTCAGGGAAAAGTTTGATCTTATAGTTACATGATCATGATGATGTTTTGAAGCTTTGAGTCTATATTTCACAGCATGGTATGGTCCAAAAGACAATCTAAGAAGGTCAGACCTCAGCATTTACTGGCATTAGTTCATCTTGACGACTGATTTTAAGGTTGAAGTAGGAAACTGAAGATGTAATTCTAGGGTGATTGGGAAAATATGGAAAATTGGGGGAATTTTTTGAGGAAGAGAAAGCAAAGCGTGAAGGTTATTTTGAAGCTTGCACAGACATAATGAGCAGAAGCTTATGTCATGAAGCAAATTATTTCAATAAACTTTCAGTAGAATTTCATAATGGAAAGATAGAATGTAAGGAAGTTCTTCAAGGCCTATGCAGTAATATGAATCCAAGTATAGAACTTCATGTAGACGTACTCCAGGAAACATAAAAAAAATGACTTGATGAAAAATAAGGCTTCTGAATTACTTTTTACCTGTGGCCATGCAAAGGTTCATGTTGTAGTGAGTCTAATGTCCTGAGCAGATTTAACATGATCATGATCATGGTTTTTTTTGTGCATGAATTTATCTTCTCTATAGTATCTTTGAGAATTAGATGTACCCTTCAAATGCTCCTATTATTTCTTCAGTATTACAATTAGGACGTACATTAACTCTTGAGTGTCTAAAATTTGCTAATTCCCATAAAGCAGGTTATTAAGATCTGGTACTAACCTTTGTAGTTTAGCTAGTTCATCCGTAGGACATTTGAGGGGTTCTTTTAGGTCAGCTTTCTTATCCCAACAGAAAATAGAAGACTAACATTCATAAGGTTCAGGTGGAAAACTTAAGATGCAATTATGAGCTCACTAAAGAAAATGGGCAAATTCGGGGTGAAATTTGTAAAAAGGCAACGTAGACCATGAAGCATTTTGCGAAGCTATGAGAGACCAAGTGAGAAGAAGAAATAGCAACGCACAAAAAATCAACATTATATAAATAGAGACATATTCCAGAAAGCACATAAAGTAAATGGAAACCTTGGGGGAAAATTTGATGAAAACGCAATGTAAATGATGCAACTTTGTGTGTAAGTTGCACAGAGAAACTGAGAAGAACGAACAAGAACGCAGAAGAAATCAACATCATTGTCATGAATATTTAGTTACTAAAGCTGTAAAGAAAAAATAGAGTAATTTCATGACAGAACAGGTTTGAAAGAGAAATACTAAATATCATCATGTTTTCAATGGGTAAACTTGTCAATTTTCTGATATTTATCCATCATAGTGATATGTTGAGTATAATCTCAGATGTTGTTGTTTCATCAACTATGTGATGAAGTTTAGTAAATGTCCTGTAACGAAATAGATTATCCGAAGAAGTTTTTATAACAGTAACATGAGTATAGTTTAAGTTCAGAATGTAAGGAAATTCTTGAAAGCTTCTGCAGTAATATGGATACAAATATACAACTTAATGTAGGGATACTACTGACAATCTAAAAAATTACTTGAGCAAAAACAAATCTTCTCAATAACTTTGTAGCTGTAAGCATGATGTACTGAATCCTTGAAACTAAGGATTTTTTGGGCATAATTTGATGTTCTACTCAGCATTAACATGATCATCCTCATATTTTTTGGGATGCTTTCTCTTATTTGAATGAATTTATTCTTCGCTAATCCCTACATATATGTCATCACTTTTGAACATGAAGGCTCTCCTTATATCTTCTTGTTTCAATATCATCAATTTGTTGAATATGACAGCTAGGCAGTACATTAACTGTTCAATATTTGAAATTTCAAAATTACCATAAACCAGTTTCTGAACATTTTATACGAAGCTTCTGAGGTTAGCTACTTCATCCATATCACATTTACGACTGTATTTAAAGGAATGCTATACTCCAGAACACAATCTAGGAAGGGCAAACTTCAGCATTTACTGCCATTACTTAATCTTCAAGAGTAATGCATCTTAGTTTAACATGTATTTGCAAGCTTTAAGTGGAAAAGTGAAGCTGTAACTCTGGGCTGATTTAAAAAAAAGAGGAAAATGGGAGGATTTTTTTAAAAAGACAAGGTAAACCATGAAGCTCTGTCTGAAGCTTGTACAGAAAGAATCAAAAGCAGCAACAGGAAAGCAATGGAAGTAAGCATAATCATCATAAATATCTGCTTAATCAAGATATAGAAAGCAAATAGTTGAACTTCATGAAACAGCAGCTTGCAAACATAAATACCAAATATGAATATGTTTTGGTTGAGCATAATTGTTACATGTCTGGCATAAACATAATTACTGAAAAGTTATGAAAATAGGAAGCAGTCAATTAAGAAGTGTTACTTGTTCATCATGTTGCTGGAGTTCAGAAGCATGAAAGGGAATTATCTTGTAGACATCTTCTCCATACAATTCAATGGTAATTGTACCAGAAGGGTCAGAAAGTTCAATAGTCATTCGAGACCTGAATGCATTTTCTCCTTGCCACACCTTAGCTTATGAAACTGCTGTAAGAGTAGTTTTGTAAAGCTTTCTATAATGTCTGAGTTTATAGTACCTTGCTTCTACATGAATGGATGATTTACATGCAGGACATTCAAGTTGCCATTCAGGGTTTGAACGCAATGATTTATAGCAAACAGGGCATGAAAGATACCAAAGCTTTTGTTTCTGCGCAATGATTTTAGCATTTCCTTTCACCCAACTTGTTTTGTGCTGTGATATTAGAAGTTGTAATTATAGTTTAGTTGGTTAAGAGTTGCTGCACAGAAGCTTGAAAATGATAAGCATCAAATATAATGGATTTTTTTAACTTACTTCTCTTTCGTTAAGGACTTGAATTATGGGTACTATGGCATCATCACTTGGCATTGGTAGTAGAGCACATCTGTTGCTATGCGCTTTTGTTTCAATCATTTTTGTAAATGTGTTATGATGGGCTTCAGACCTGTAGTGTGAAATCATTGTAGTAATAGGTAGTTGGAAACATGATATTTTTTTCCTACCAAAAGACAACTAAAGTACCAAATTTTCAGCAGAGCTGCCTCATGAAGTGGTGGATCGATAAGAAATACAGAACCATACTTGGACTGGAGATTCAGTGCAGCAAATTGTATGTCTTATACATGCGAGAGAACATTTTTTTAAACAGGGCTATTGTGAAAGGAGAATAAAAAATACAATACTTACTATGGTAAGCAGTGACTTTGATGTGTAATGCCGCAACAACTGGAAATGCCTGTATTTGGTCTGCTTTAGTACACCCCTCGGATGTTGCAAATGTCTCCCAACGAGTCAAAGTAATAGCTTGAGACCTATTTCATAAATTCTGTTATTATTAATTAGTATTTCAAGTTTGTTACTGAGTCATAATTTATGTTTAAAGAATACTTATAGTAGGCATACTTTTCATTGACAATGACTACATCTCTAGCAGTAGTTGGGCCATTATTTCCATTTGCTGCTCTTACTGCTGTGACATGTATAGCAATTCCCAGCACATCTACATATGCATAAATTCATGAGTTTTTCATTTCTGCAGGTTTCTATCTATAAGAAATTTGTACAGACATACATGTCTTACCAATTTGTTGATTTTCTTCCATATACTCATGGAATGAACTGAATGGAGTGAATTGGAAAACAGATGGCAACTGTGGTGGTGATGGTTCATTCATTGCTTCAACAATGGTTGAGTTGTCAATTGTCCAAAAGCATTCGTTTGGTCGTGTAGCATAGGTAACATTGGCAGGTTTCACTTTTGCATTTGAAATATAGTACCTTTTATATAGCTGAAAATGGTTCTGGAAAAAAGTGATATCTGAACCAAAGATTAATGCCTGTATTTTGCTGGACTGTAATAAAAATTAGAATCAGCTTTTAATTGCATATGTTGGTATTTATAATCGAGAAATTGCTTTGTAGTAAAACACATTTTTGAGAAGATTTTATTGAGGTATCAGTTTCAGAAATTGAAAGTCTAGGAGAAAATAATAAGACAATCATATCTTAGATGCTACTAATATGTGTTAAGAATTAATAATTCATTTGAACAGATTAATAAAGATGGTGAAATTCAGATTCCCCAAACAATGAACATTCTATCAATGAGCCTTTTTTCAGCCTTTCAATAGTTGTGCTTCTGATATAGGTCTTGTTCTTCAGAGAAACGTTTTATCTGTGTTCTCTTCTGATTGGGGTTTTTCTGATCATATTGCACAATAAATTCCACCCATGTTATCTGATGTCCCATAAATTGTAGCAATTTTTTTGGGCCTGAAACTATAATTTTATAACATATCATAAACATACCACCAGTCAAGTGACTGAACATTATATTTTGTTAATTGAGGCAACAACCAGGCAACACATGCCCATTGCAAGTGTGAGATTGCATAATCATACATGCTGCCCTTACAAGTACATAACTTATATAGTTGAATTTTCTAGTAAAGTTAAGAGAGAAGCGCAGAGTTTATGCATAAGAAGCATGATGAAATTAGCAGCTTATCATATGAAAACATACTTTAGAGAGAAGATGATTGTTTTGACATATTTGTATTCTAACGATATAGCAGCTGCTTTAATGACTCAGAATCATATTGGGATCATTGGTTGTTGAATGAAGAAAGGTTCAGGGTACCCAATGGGTGGGACAACAAAATTGAATATAATGTGAATTATACAATAATATTGTCCAAGTATACTTTGGTGTCTTTAAATTGTTCAGTGAAGTTGGCTCGGGTAGAGATTATTCGTTGTTTCTCGTTCAAGAGAGAATGTTTATTACAGAGCAACCTTTGAGTAGATATGTGAGAATGTAAATTCAGTGCATGGCATAAATGTATGTTTGAATGTGACTACAACAAGAAACTATCTAGTGCTGTATCTGAAGACATGCTGGAACAGTACTAAAAATTAGGTGCAAGAATTGATCTAGCAGTTTTGCATGAAAGTTCAGTTATAAGAAGCTTTTAAGTTGACATGTAAATATAGATCAGACATCAATTCGTTTGTAGGAAGAGTTGAAAATCAACTTTATAGTAAGTTGAATACTTACTTGTTCATCGACAAGAGCAATCCTTTGGTAGCGGTTTTGTTTTGATGCTTTAGAAGATAAAAGTGGTCGAATTTTCTCGATTACTTGAACGAGAGAGGTTCAATTCTTTTCCCCAGCAGCAATCTTTAAAATGTCCTTTGTTTCTCGCTCCATCTTCCTGCATATAGTAAACCCATAGAATAATGTGATAGATAATAGTTTCATATGGTAATTAAATAAAAGAATGCAACAGTAAATAGAAGTTTTAGTGGTTCATAACAATCTCCAATTCTACCTGTTTCTTGTGTTCTAGGCAAAAAAAATTGACAAAAATATGTCCATGAAAAAACTAACTTGCAGATTTCATTTAACATGCTGTAGAAATTTGATTATTTACCAATGTTATTGCTCACAACAGGTTTAGAAAGACTGGAAGTATGAATTATAATCATGCTTTAATGAAATCTGTGATAAGTCGGGTTTGTACCAACTTATTTGCTTTACTTACATAATCATTTGTGTAGGCTTCTAGTGAAAAGGGGTGCTTGATGAATAACTTTTATGCAAAGATGTTCATATTCTGGGAAGTGTTGAGATTTGCTCAAGTGTTATGAAATGATATGAAAATGTATGATTTTTTGATTGCAAAACACACTTGACTGTGCACATCACTGAACTTCAAGCACCACTAAATGAAAGTCCCAGCATACACAACTCGCACAACACAACACACTCAAATCACAGCACACAACTCACACATCCGCACAACATAAACACACACACACTTGTGGGCGCCCGCACAACACACATATGCACACACTTAGGCGCCCGCACAACACACACATGGACACGCCTTAGGCACCCGAACAAGCAACACTCACACAGCCTGTGCGGGCGCCTAGGCACCCGCACAATCCACACACGCGCACAGCTGTGCGGGCGCATAACACCCACACCTACACGCTGTGCGGGTGCCTATACGCCCGCACAAGCACACGCACATCCGCACTCTCTCGTACACACTCTCACGTATAGCCTCATGCACATTTTCAAGCACTCATTTGCACACTTTCACAACTTTTCCATTTGCATGCATTCCATCACACTCCTGATCCTGCACTAAATTAGCATACGCAACAATTGTAAGTCACTCAAACACGTCTATTGAAGGAAAACACCTGTTTGATGATTTGAGGACTTAATGTTTAAGCAAGCACTGACATCAGATGACCTCACTCCTTTATGATTTACGTTTGTAGACACATGGCATCTTCTCAGCGAAAAAGGAAGCTTCTAGGAAGTAGACAAAGGGCTGAACGAGGGAAAGGTATAAAAGGGCTTGAAGAACACAAAGAAAAGGGATCGGGGGCAGTAGAAGAAATTGAAGAACGAGAACAATTAGGGTTTGAGAGAGAGAACACCATAGTGAAGACATATATTCATCTCTCTGTAATGGATCATGTTGATCTGGCTTTGTCAAGTTCATTCTCAAAGCCGATCAACATGATCGGCTAGACATTTAAGTGTTGCTTTGAGGGGTTCATATGTATTGATTTAGTCCGCTTGAGACAATTGAATTGATTAATCTGTGTTTATCATTGTTTTATGCTCATTACATGTTTGATTCAATGTGTTGTCTATATTTGCTTAAGGTCTTGGCTTGAACTGCAGTACCCTCTGAGATTAGTTAGGATCTATTAAAGGAATATTGAATGATCATGTTTGAGTCTAGAACATCAGTGTATGAGTCTCAAGATCTGTGTATTAGTATGACTTCATTTGTGCAGTGCCCTCTGACAATTGGTGTTAACCCAATAGAAAGGACTTGAGTTACTTGAATATGACGATTTGAATTGTTGAACTAGTTAACTGCTCTGCCAAGGGAGGTACCTAGAGATAGAGCTAGAATCTGAATATTAGGTAGGAATCTGGGTTTTTTAAGTAAAGCCATGAGCTTGCACTGCCCAGGGAAGTTCGAGGAGTAAGTGGAGTGTAATCATGAGAACCGCCCGGTTAATCGGTAATGCGACACTAGCAGCGTAATTCCCTCACACACTTTCACACGAGTCAATGATAACGGGAAAGATCGATATTAATTGGACTCTCTCGAGGCCACACTCCTTCACCTGTGATCCTTACTCTTATTGTTGTAGTTGTTTTGTTCTATCGCTTGAATTTTCACTTGACACACCTCTCTCTGTGGGAATGATCCCATTCACCACTGCTGCATAGTTTTATTGTTTGGGTAAAATTGGGGAGTTACGACACTCGCGCACCAATTTTTGGCACCGCTGCCGGGGAGAGACAGAGTGTCAGGGTTGATTTTGTGATAGTTTTTGTTATATTTCGTTGTGTTATGAGATTTTAGTTAAGTGGTTGGTTTTCTTATTTTGAAATTGCTAAGTTTGTTAATATTTGGTTATTACATTGATCGGAATTTACTTGATTCATTTCTTTTAGGTCGATTTCATACTGTTATTCTATATTTGTGGGAAGTATTTTGATCTTTGCAGGAAACCCAGTCTATGCAAGTAGTAGCAAGACTGCGTGGAGAAAGACCAGAATTTGTGCTTGGTTTGGAACTTCAAAGAACTCTGAGACAAAGAAGACGGGTTTTACAAATGGCAAATCAGGAAATGGAAAGACCGGAATCTCAGCCTCCACGGTTTGGAGATCCTTTCGCTGTGAATTTTGAGAGGAGGAATAACCGTCAATGGATAGATGTGGAGAGCTATCCGATACCTAGCCAGATTGTCTCTATGATTACACAAGGCCAAATTTTCCAGGGTTTAAGCAATGACGATCCGAACAAACACCTGGATTGGTTCCTTGGACTCTGTAATACCTTCAAACTCCAAAGAGTGCCGAACGATGAAGTAAGGAGGGTCCTATTCCTATTGTCTCTAAAGGGGAAAGCCAAGCATTGGTTTGATTCTATTGGAGGACCATGCATTGTTACATTTGAGGAATTGGAGAGGAAATTTTTGGCAAAATATTTTCCCCCTGCCAAGTTGGAGAGGATGCGATTGGAGATTAGAAGCTTTCAACAACAAGATAGTGAAACCTTCAAGGAAGCTTTGGATAGGTTTAATGATTTGCTTAGACAATGTCCAAACAATGATCTGGGAGAAGTGAGAGAGTTGAATACATTCTTCAAGGGATTGTCACCGGAAGCTTCTCTGATGGTAAATGCTTGTGCTAATGGAGCTCTTAAGGATAAGAGTGTCCCAGAAGTAAGGGAACTTTTTGATTCAATTGCCGATGATGAGTACTTTTTCCCAGAAGTAAGGAAGACCCCGATAAAAAAACAAAGAGGAGTCCTGGATTTGGACGAAGAAACGTCTCTAGAAGCCAAGATTGAAGCCTTGACTAGACAGGTTCAGACCTTGAAAGCAGCTAAAACCACCCAGGTGCTAATGTGTGGCCTTTGCAAGGGTGAGCAATACACCGATGAATGCGAACTCACGCAAGAGTCGGTCCAGTAAGTTAATAATTACAACAACATGCAGCAGTATGGTGGGTTTAGGAATCAGAACAGTGAAGGTACATGGGGGCAAGGCAACCAACAGAGGCAGTACTTCCAAGGTGGGGAATCCAGTAACAAAGAGCCCAGAAGGTCCAATGAAGAGATTATGCTTCAAAAGATTTGGGACAAGATGGAGATGTATGAGAATGATCAACTAGAGACAAGAGCTCAGGTGAAAAGCCAGGAAGCAGCTCTGAAGAATTTGGAAATGGAAATAGGCCAGATGGCCAAGGTACTTCATCAAAGACCTCAGAGAACTCTCCCAAGTGATACTGAACCGAATCCAAAGGGAAAAGAAGTGTGTAATGTCATAACATTGAGATGTGATAAGGAACTCAGTGGAAGTAGAGAGAAAGAGGGGTAAGAAGCCCCGGAGGAAGAATTAACGGAAGAAACTATTGTGGTAGAAGAGGAACTACAAGAAGAGAAAAAGAAAGGAAGTGTGAAGGCACTTGAGCCTAAGAAGAAGAGAGGGCCTCCAAGCCCATACAACTATCCTGAATATGCACCACTCCCTCTTTTTCCCCAAAGAGTCCCACCTCCAACAAAAAAGGGGGCTCAGTTTACAAGATTTTTGGAAATGGTTAAATATGTGAATGTGAATGTGCCTTTGCTGGATTTGGTCACAGCAGTGCCAAGATATGCTAAGTTTTTGAAAGACCTGATTGCAAACAAGGAGCAGATTCTGCAGTGCGAAGTGCCAATCCCACTCACAAAGGAAAGTCAAGCCTGGATGAATAATGAATTACCACCAAAGCTTAAGGATCCTGGGAGTTGTACAGTACCATGCACAATTTGGGGTAGATTTTTCAACAAAGCCTTATGTGACCTGGGAGCAGGGATAAACTTGATGCCACTGTCCATCGCAGAGAGTGTTGGTTTGTGTGAAAAGATTAAGCCCGTTGCAGTGCTTCTCCAAATGGCGGATAGATCACTGGTGCAACCCACATGGATGGTTGAACATGTTTTGGTGTCTATGGATAAATTTATTCTTCTGGTGAACTTTATCATTTTAGATATGGAAGAGGATCCGGAAGTCCCTCTCATTTTTGGCAGACCTTTCCTAGCTACTGGAGATGCATTCATATGTGTGAAGGGTAAGACCATCACATTCAAAGTCAATGGGAAAGAGGTAGTTTTCAATGTGGACTATGCAATGAAACACCCCCAATCAGTAGAACAATGCTATGCTGCATCTCTTGTGGAAGGTAACTCTCACATCCTTGAACTTGAGCATAAGCATAAACTTGATGTAGCATTACTTGAACCATCTGAGCAAGGTAAAATGGAATAACATGACTTTGCTTTAGATGATGTAGATAGTGAAATATTTAATGAATTGAAAAATTTGATTGAAAGTTGCATGATGGAAGAGTCTAGTGCTGGAGTGAGTTCTAAAAGTGAAGTCGAAAATAAAGACAAATTTGAATTGGATGAAATTGCATCTAATACTATTTTTGACACTAACGAAAATGTTGATGTGCCCACCGAGGTGAGGCTTGAGAATTCTATAAACAGGAACGAGATGTTGATGCCTTCAATTATAAGACCACCTAAGCTGGAGCAGAAACCATTACCAACCTACTTAAAGTATGCATTTTTAGGGGAGAATGAAACTCTCCCAGTGGTTATCTCCTCCAAGTTGGAGAAATGGCAAGAGAATAAATTGCTAGAAGTTTTGAAAATGCATAAAGAAGCCATTGGTTGGACAATAGCAGATATTAAGGGAATCAGTCCCCGTATTTGTATGCATAAGATATTGCTGGAAGAGGGATCTGTTCCTACAAGAGAGAGGCAAAGAAGATTAAACTCGCAGATAATGGAAGTGGTAAAGAAAGAGATCATCAAACTTCTTGACTTCGGAATGATATTTCCTATAGCAAATGGGTTAGCCCTGTGCAGTGTGAACCCAAGAAGGGATGAGTGACAGTTGTGACCAATGAGGATAATGAGTTGCTGGCTACTAGGATCATCAACGCTTGGAGAGTATGCATGGATTATAGAAAGTTGAACAAAGCCACAAGAAAAGATCACTTTCCCCTACCTTTCCTTGAATAGCTTCTGGATATGATAGCTGGATTCCTGTTTTACTACTTTCTCAAAGGTTATTCTGGGTATAATCAAATTGCCATTGATCTTAAAGACCAGGAGAAAACTACCTTCACCTGCCCGTTTGGGACTTATGCCTTTAAGAGGATGCCTTTTGGCCTTTGTAATGCACCTGCCACCTTCCAACTTTGCATGATGGCAATCTTTCAAGACATGGTGGAAAACATCATAGAAATTTTGATGGACGACTTCTTACTATTTGCAATGACTTTTGAAGGATGCTTAGAAAATCTATCATTGGTACTGAAGAGGTGTGTGGAAACCAACTTGGTGCTGAATTGGGAAAAATGCCAATTCATAGTGAATGAAAGAGTGGTACTGGGGCATAAAATTTCAGAGGCTGGGTTAGAAGTAGGTAGGGCAAAAGTAGATGTGATAGCCAAGCTTCCAAACCCGGTAAATGTAAGAGGGATCAAAAGTTTCATGGGACATGCTGGTTTTTACAGAAGGTTCATCAAAGATTTCTCTAAGATAGCCAAGCCATTGTGTGCATTATTGGAGAAAGACACACCCTTCAATTTTGACAAGGAATGCAAGAAAGCTTTTGAACTCCTGAAAAAGAAGTTGGTGGAAGCACCTGTTATCGTCACACCAGTGTGGGGAGAATCTTTTGGACTGATGTGCGGTGCCAGCGACTACGTAGTGGGGGCTATGCTAGGACAAAAGAGAGGGACCATTTTCCATGCCATTTATTATGCCAGCAAGTTGCTGAATGGAGCACAGCTAAATTACACCACGACAGAAAAGGAAATGCTAGTTGTGGTCTTTGCTTTCGACAAGTTTAGAGCATACCTGTTGGGATCCAAAGTAATAGTTCATATTGACCACGCAGCACTTAAGTATCTCATGACGAAGAATGAAGCTAAACTAAGACTCATCCGTTGGGTGCTTTTGCTGCAGGAGTTTGATGTGGAGATCGAGGATAGGAAGGGTTGTGAAAATGTGGTAGCCGACCACTTGTCCAGACTTGAGTTTGGAGCACTGAGTGAGGACCAGTTACAGTTATGGATCAAGGAGAGTTTCCCTGATGAACAAATCTTCGGGGTCCAAACTCGCGAGTTGTCTTGGTATTCTGAATTGGCAAACTATGTAGTGGCAGGACAACTACCACAACACTTGTCCCATGATCAAAAGAAAAGGCTCAAACATGATGCAAAGTATTATTTCTGGGAAAGTGGAAGTCTCTACAAAAGGTGCAGTGATCAAATTATTAGGAGGTGCATACCAGAAAAAGAGAAAGAGGAGATTTTGAGAGCTTGCTATGAATCAACCTTTGGTGGCCATTTTTGAGGAACTCGAATAGGGTATAAAATTCTTCAGACAGGATTTTACTAGCCACACATTTTTAAGGACTCCAAGCTATGGGTAAGTCAATGCGAAAGGTGCTAACGAGTGGGAAATATATCCTGCAAAGATGAGATGCCTCTTAACAACATGCTTGATGTAGAGTTGTTCAATGTGTAGGGAGTGGACTTTATGGTACCATTCCCACGCTCTTGTGGGAATGAATATATATTGATGGCTGTAGATTATGTGTCTAAATGGGTTGAAGCTGTGGCCATGCCTTACTCTGACAGCAAGGGTGTGCTGAGGTTCATTAAGAAGAATATTCTTAACAGGTTTGGAACCCCAAGAGCTATTACAAGTGACGGAGGAAGTCATTTTTGTAACAAAGTTTTCAAGGCCCTTTTGGCCAAGTACGGGGTCCATCATAAAGTTTCCACAGCCTATCATCCCCAAACCAATGGCCATGCGGATGTAACCAACAGGGAAATCAAGAGAATACTGAAAAAGGTTGTGAACCCTGGAAGGAAGGATTGGTCCCTGAAAATGGACAATGCACTGTGGGCTTACCGAACCGCCTATAAAACCCCGATTGGAGCTTTGCCATTCAGACTAGTGTTTGGAAAGGAGTTTCATCTCCCAGTCGAGTTAGAGCACAAAGCATACTGGGCAGTACAAAAACTCAACATAGATATGAATTTGGCACAAGAAGCAAGGATGATGATGCTCAATGAGTTGGATGAGTTTAGGTGGAATTCTTATAACAATGCAAACCTTTACAAGGAAAGGACAAAAAGGCTGCATGATGCCAAGATCAAAGTAAAGCAATTTGAGGTAGGGCAGCAAGTGCTCGCCTATGACTCAAGATTGAGACTCTTCCTGGGAAAACTAAGGTCTAGATGGGCTGGACCCTTTATTGTCACAAAAATTTCCCCTTATGGAGTCATAGAAGTACAAAACGATTCTACAGGAAATTGTTGGAATGTCAATGGGCACAGAGTGAAAACTTTCAAAACAGCCCCAAGCAACGAGGGACAGGCTCAATTACTCGATGGTCCATCCTCCTGATCACATGCCTTCATGTCTGGCTGAGGACAATAAACCAAGCGCGGTGTTGGGAGGCAACCCAACAATTTAAACTCTTGTCTTTGTTTTGGTTTACTTAGTAGTTATATGGCCCAAATAAAATGATTGAAACCTATATCCTCTCGTTTGCATCCGTGCAGAACCAGTATAGAGTGAATGCAACAAGGAGAAGGAATTGAGAATTGCATCGGGTGTCACGAGCTACAACAGATAAAAGTGTTGAGAATATTCTCTGCACTGATAAAAGGGGAGAATAAAATCCAAAAAGTGACCATTGGTGCAGTATTAAAAGATTTGATTCTTTTGAGCTTATATGATTTAAATCCTCAATTGAATTTATGGATTTCATGGTGATATGATCTAATTATCCACTCAGAGTCATACAGGGAAGGAACAATCAAGGATTAAGAGGCAAGATTAAAGAATTCACAAAGAGACTAATGGGGCGCTCACTTAGCATGTCATTGAGCTAGTCGATGAGGATAAATAATATAAGTGTATGACATGATTGTTGTGACAAGCCATATGAATAGAAGATGTAAAAGAGAGGGCCCACGAATTTTGTTCAAAAATTGAAAATAATTTGGAGTGACCATGTGCAAGGCTGTAAAGGAAACTTTTGTGTGATTTGAATGAACAAAAATTTTGTTTGCATGCAAATTGTTTTCTAGTAAAGTGCCTTTTTATGCTGTCACATGATTTTGTTCTGTAGTTCGAACATAGTCTGGTCATGCATGAAAATTCTTCTATAAATACCATGATGCATGTATTGAATTTCATCAGCACCCACATGCATTTTGTGAAATCTTGGCCGAGTGGAAATAGTTAAGGTAAGGAAGTCATCCTTGAAGATCAAAGAGCTGCACAACTCTCTATTCTTCCTTTTTGTACTGCACTAGTAATTAATCACTTATCAAGCATATGGCGTATGGCAATAGTGACTACGCTCTGTTCTTTCAGGAACCCTCAGATAGCTCAGCCAATTCTGATTCAAACTCCGCAGAATACACTCCAGAAGAACTATCCCGCTTTGTGGATGATGCTGCAAAAAGACAATTCAACCAGTCAATCTTCAGACATGTTTTTGTCGACCGAGAATTCCAAGCCCCTTCTCACGTTTTTGAATAAGCAATTCGCTACTATAAATGGGAGCCTCTCACATGCACCCCTGCCATCTCCAACGTAGAGATAGCGAGAGAGTATTATGCCAATGCTAAAGCGAGTGATGCTAATGCAATCAATCTCTACGGAGTATTCCTGAGAGGTACTTATCTTAAAGTAACAGCCCACACAATCAACAGTCATTAAGAACTACCCGACTACCTAGAGGACGAATTCAAACAGTTGTTTAGGTCGCCAAACATAGATTATTTGATTGAATCAGTAGGTTTGCCAGGAGCTTCATGGGTACGTAACACAAAATCTGAACCCGTGTATGTATACAGGAGTGACTTGACCGCTGAAGCCCGAATGTGGCTCCTATTCATCAATTCCAGACTCATGCCTACGAACCACACGACCAAAGCAACAAGAGAAAGGATACTCTTGAACTATGCCATTCAACACAGAATAACAATCGATGTGGGTAATGTGATCATAGAGTATGTTTAGAGCTCGCAAAATTCCAAATCCACTTCAATGTGCTTTCCTCTATTACTCTCACAAATGGCAACGAGGAGCGGAATCCACTTCATCTAACAGAGTACTCCCGTCAGTCCTTAGGAGTCATGGGTATACCACAATGGCAAAACTATCTCGAAACCTAGTGACGAGAAAGGCTCCGGCGAGATGCTTAAACAGGGCAGTCTCTCTCTTTCACTCTTACCTCACAATGGGGACCATTGTAATGTTCAAGTGGGGGGGGTTGAGAGATGTTATACTTGTGTGTTGTTGGTGCCTTGCTTGAAAAATTGTACTTTTTATTTTGCTATGTGTTAGAGATCGGACGTGGTGTGTCATTATATTACTATCATTTAGGAGGTGTGCTTTGTGCGATTGTGTTGGAAAGAAAACACGAGACAGTGATTAGCACTAGTCTTGTTGTGTGTTTTTTTTTTCTTGTTGGGTGTTTCATTTCTAGTTGCGATAAATGTTAAGTGTTTGTTGTGTTGTGCAAAGATTGTCACCATCCATTCAGCACACTAGCACGCCCAACACACTTGCACTTTCAATATCATCATCAATTTCATAACTGTTACCGAATAATGATGCATGCAAAAATTTTTTTTGTTCACAACATCCATGCGTTTCACACAAGTTACTGGGTAAAGTGCGATGTTAAAGTAAGATAGAAACGCCAACACCCTACTTGACATAGGAGAGATATAATGAACCTTTTACCTGTATGTGCCTTCTACTCGTAAACACTTGTTCTTGCATTTTGAGTATATAGTCTAGTGAAGACACACACGAACACTAATTGCTTGTGAAAATATGACAAGGAATAGAAAAACCAGTGGCAAATAAAGGGAAAAAATAGCCATAAAACCCTGGCAGTTAAGCACCAAAGTGCGGCTTGAATATGAAGAGAAAATATCAAGCACCAATGTGCATGCTAAGCTCGGTGAATGTAGTGAATGCAATGTGTTTGTGTGTGTGGATAAAGAGATTGTAGTGCAAGAATTTTTTACTAAGTGTCTACTTGAGTACTTTGCATAGACAGTGTGAGAGAGGCATGAGGACTCTCAGCACACACAGCACGTTGGCGGTTTGGTCTTTATTCATTGCACCATAGTTGGTAATTTGTATAACTCTATGTATGTGAACTTGTACCAGTTAAATACTTATGCATGCGAAAATCTTAAAGAACGAATGGATGATGATGTTGCAAGTGTTGGAAGTGAGAATGGATAAAGACTTGTTGTTTGCTTTACATTGCTCGGGACTAGTAAAAATTCAAGTGTGGGGGTTGATAAGTCGGGTTTATACCGACTTATTTGCTTCATTTACTTAATCTTTTGTGTAGGCTTCTAGTGAAAAGGGGTGTTTGATCAATAACTTTTATGCAAAGATGTTCATATTCTAGGAAGTGTTGAGATTTGCTTAAGTGTTATGAAATGATATGAAAAATGTATGATTTTTTGATTGCGAAACACACTTGACTGTGCACGTCACTGAACTTCAAGCATCACTAAATGAAAGTCCCAGCATACACAACTCGCACAACACAACACACTCAAATCACAGCACACAACTCACACACCCGCACAACACACACAAGCACACACTTTAGGCGCCCGCACACACACACTTGTACACACTTTAGGCGCTCTCAGAACACACACATGGACACGCTAGGCGCCTGCCCAAGCCACACATGCGCACAGCTGTGCGGGTGCTTATGCACCCGCACAACACTCACACCTACACGCTGTGCGGGCGCCTATGTGCCCGCACAAGCACACGCACATCCGCACTCACTCGCACACACTTTCACGTATAGCCTCATGCACATTTTCATGCACTCATTTGCACACTTGCACAACTTTTCCATTTGCATGCATTCCATCAAACTCCTGATCCCGCACTCAATTAGCATACGCAACAATTGTAAGTCACTCAAACACGTCTATTGAAGAAAGCCACATGTTTGATGAATTGAGGACTTAATGTTTAAGCAAGCACTGACATCAGATGACCTCACTCCTTTATGTTTTACCTTTGCAGACTCGTGGCATCTTCTCAGCGAAAAAGGAAGCTTTCAGGAAGGAGACAAAAGGCTGAACGAGGGAAAGGTATAAAAGGGCTTAAAGAACACAAAAAAAAGGGATCAGGGAGCAGTAGAAGAAATTGAAGAATGAGAGAAATTAGGGTTTGAGAAGGAGAACACCATAGTGAAGACATCTATTCATCTCTCTATAATGGATCAAGTTGATCGGGCTTTGTCAAGTTCATTCTGAAAGCCGATCAACATGATCGGCTAGACATTTAAGTGTTGCTTTGAGGGGTTCATATGTATTAATTTAGTCCATTTGAGACAATTGAATTGATTAATCTGGGTTTATCATTGTTTTATGCTCATTACATGTTTGATTCAATGTGTTGTCTATATTTGCTTAAGGTGTTGGCTTGAACTGCAGTACCCTCTGAGATTAGTTAGGATCTATTAAAGGAATATTGAATGATCATGTTTGAGTCCAGAACATCAGTGTATGAGTCTCAAGATCTGTGTATTAGTATGACTTCATTTGTGCAGTGCCCTCTGACAATTGGTGTTAACCCAATAGAAAGGACTTGAGTTACTTGAATATGACGATTTGAATTGTTGAACTAGTTAACTGCTCTGCCAAGGGAGGTACCTAGAGTTAGAGCTAGAATCTGAATATTAGGTAGGAATCTGGGTTTTTTAAGTAAAGCCATGAGCTTGCACTGCCCAGGGAAGTTTGAGGAATAAGTGGAGTGTAATTGTGAGAACCGCCCGGTTAATCGGTAATGCGACACTAGCAGCATAATTCTCTCACACACTTTGACACGAGTCAATGATAATTGGAAAGATCGATACTAATGGGACTCCCTCGAGGCAACACTCCTTTCTTCACCTGTGATCCTTACTCTTATTGTTGTAGTTGTTTTGTTCTATCGCTTGAATTTTCACTTAACACACCTCTCTCGGTTGGAACGATCCCATTCACCACTTATACATAGTTTTAGTGTTTGGGTTAAATTGGGGAGTTACGATGCTCGCACACCAATCTGCAAGATGAGTTGTCAGAATGAGAAAAGGAATTTTGTATACACAAAACATCAGGATAAACAATATTTTTGGTATAAGCATCTGTGTTACAATCAGCAAAAGCAGGTCGAATTAAGATTTTGATGTGTTTACTTCTTTTAGCTCTAGATAAAGCAACATATAGTTGTCTGTGTGCGAACACTGGCTCACGTAAATAAATACCAACAAAATCTAAAGTTTGCCCTTAAGCTTTGATGATTGTCTTTGCAAAACAAAGTCGGAGAGGGAATTGTGTCCTTTGGAAAGCATTGGAGATATCTGATCACTTGAAACTCTAAATTTGATTCTACGAAGAAATACTTGTTTCCCAATGTGCTCGCCTGCTGCAATTACTGCATCTATAACATGATCTCTTAAAGCTCGACAAACTAATCTTGTTCCATTGCATAAATCTTCAGCTGGGATCAATATTCCGTTACAGAATAACAAGACAAATGTACTTTAGTCTCAATCTGTGAGGTGGAAAACCATTTAGAATGAATGTGTTGAGCAAATCTTCATACAAAGTTTGTTAAGTATCATTTGCAGCTTCATCACGGCTAAAATAGTCCATAGCATATCTTGGGAATTTCTCAATCAACATTGCATTGATATCATCAACATATTCATTCTTTGTAGTCAAGATTGCTTTGTTGATTTCACATTTATTGCTGAACAAACACCAGTCTTCAAAATTGCCATATACAATGTCTATTAGTCGAGACAATGATTCTTCTTCAAATAAGTAAGGCAGGAGCAAAGCATGAGGATTGTTCACTGCATCTGTTCCATTAGTTGGTTCTTGACCATTTTCGACACGTAACAAGTATGCTACAAAGTCTGAATCTGATTGCGCACGCATATTTTCTCTCAACTGAATCTTTGTTAAAGCTGGCCAAATATGAGAATATACTAAGCTTGCTGTCAAACAATCTTGGTTGCTACCTTTTGGTACAACTGGAAGTATTTGTCTAAAATCACCACCGAAAACCATTACCTTTCCACCTAAATGATTAGATGATTCCATCAAATCTCGTAAAAGTCTGTCAACTGCCTCAATGGATAATCTGTGTGCCATTGAGGCTTCATCCCAGATGATCAATTTCGCATCTGCAATCAATTTACCAGTTGAGCTTTGCTTGCTAATATTAAAAAACATATTTCTCAAGTATATCAAGTGAATTCTTGAACCGTGAATGAGCTGTTCGTCCACCAGGTAATAACGCTGCAGCTACACCTGAGCTTGCATTTGCCAATGCTATATAACCTTTTGATCTGACTTCTACAAGCAGGACACGGTACAAAAATGTTTTGCCTGTTCCACCAGGGCCGTCTATGAAAAATAGACCAGGTTGGTTGTTGTACACCTTCTCTTTAATCATTTCAAATGCTCTCATTTGTTTGGTGTTTAAATGTTCAGCAGCCTGTAGATCTTTTATACTTACTTCAAGTTGTCTCTCAGATAATGCCTCTCTTGAGTCTATACTCTCATTATCAAAGTTCACAAATCTGTGCAGCAAACCATACATGTTGATATTTTTTCCCATGGACTCCAAAATTCTGCTAATATGCTGTAGAGTTTTGAGATCAATCTGGTCATCAGTAGCAAAACTCAAGTTTCTGAAATCCTCTTGCATCAACTGTTTGAATTTTATCTATAAACCCTGAGGATCATTCGGTGGTAAATACACTAAAATTGTAGCAAAGAGACGCCTTAGACTGTATGGCATGTGGAATAGAGAAGTCTCTTGCAAACATTGTTCTTGAGCATCATTTGTGGCAAATAAACCTCTTGCAACTACAGCTTCTCGGAATGTGCTAACATAATTGCCATCAATTGTTTTTAAGTCATCATATGATCTAGGACCTCTAACATGTAATAATAAAAGCCGTAAAAAGTACCTTTCACCTTTAATTTGATTTACAAGAACAATCCTGCCAATCACATGTCTTTGTTCTCTCCTTTTCCATCTCCGTTCACCTTGAAGCCAAACAAAATGTTCAGGGAATTCTTTGTAGGTGTGTTGTTCTTTTTGCACTGATTCATCATATTTGTTGTGCGCAAAAAATTCTGTCAGTATCGTTTTCTTTAGAAATGCATTCCTCAGAACATTTCATAAGTCAACATGTTCTTCAAAGCTCATGTTTTGATAATTCTCCAAATGTAGCTGTAGATGTATCACAGCCGGCTGTATTTCGTTGAGAGCAAATCAGAAAATACGCCACATTGCTTTAGGTGGTGAAACCCATCTCCCTATTTGGAACTTTTTGATTTCATCTGTAGCAGACGTTGTGTCATCACCATTTAGCTGGAAGTGGATACGATCATGTCCCTTGTAGATGTACTTATAAATATACTTCATAACAGTGATTGTGGAGCAGATTTCTACATTGATGTGACAATTGAATTTTGCTAATAAGTATGGATTATGTGGCACAACCCATCTATTGTCAAGTAAGTGGCCATGGACTTGAACTTGAACTCCATCATTCCGCCTTCGATACATGGGATATGAATTAAGTTGATGTTTTGTATGCTCAGCCCAATATTTAGGATAATGGTTTTTACAAGTACCATTGCCCTTCATACAGACATTTGAAGGCTTCAATTTACCACACGGCCCATGCATCATATGCTTCTTCATAGCCTCAAATAGAAATGGATATTTTGCTTGATCAGGTAGTTAAGTTGATACAATTTTATCATAAGCATCTGCTGAATAAATCTTAGCACTTGGCTTTAAGAGCAGTAAAAAATGAGCATGTGGCAGGCCTCTTTTTTGGAATTCAACTACATAAGTGTAAGCAGCAATTTCCCCAAAAACATGCTTTTTGAACAGCTAATTCTTTAATTCTTGTAATTTTGCCCCGAAAACTTGAGCAATAAGATCATGTCTATTTTCAACTGCATCAGTTTTCAGCATGTGTTGCTCAACTTCAGGCCAAGATGGATTGCAAGTTATTGTCAAGAAAAGATCAGGTTTTCAAAATCTTTCAACTAATGTCATTGCTTCAACATACCTTCGTCTCATATCTCGTGGTCCACCAATAAAAGATGCAGGTAGAATGATTCGCTGACCAACTTTTGATCCTCAATCTCTCCATGCATAACACTGTCTATGATTCCTTGTAATTGTTCTGTACGTATATCCTTTATCTTGCTTCTATGAAAATCCAGCCTTTGTGTCTCAATTTTGACATATATATCAACCATGTATTGCTGCAACAATCTGCCACTATGTAACAAAATAGAGCTCCTATGATGGCATATTTGCAATTTGTAAGCATAGTACTCTCGCATTGAAACATAATCTGCTTTATTTCTGGGCTTATTTAAATCTGCATATGTACTGTAGCATTTTATATGTTAAGTCGCATAAAAATAGCTGCATATAGAACTTCACAAAAGAAGTTGAAAACTAACTGTTTAACTTACTTGTTTCCTCGAGAGAAAGCAGTTGTTCAACTGTTAATACTCCTTTTGGATGAAGAATGTTGGTCTGTTCTTGTCGTTTCTCTGCTCCTAATCTCATACAAAGATTTTGAACTTTTTTTATCCCTTCATGCCATCCAGTTTCACCAAAAGGATGCAGTAATGGATACTGCAATGGATCATAACAACCATAGTAATATTGAATCTGATGGCTTCTTCCTTCTTTAGTGTAAACACGAATATCTCTTTTAGGTGATGCCTCAGATTCAGCATTCTCAACCCATAATGCTGCAACCTGAGAAACGGTTGGCTTATTGAAGACACGTTGATCGCTATCCGAATATATCCTCAATGCTATTTCATATGATTCAATCTTTTCAATGATCCTTAGATTTCGGAAAAATCAAGTGTATGGATTCTGATGCATAACTTCCATCAATTTCATCGTAATGTCTACATTTAATTGACCACATACTGCCATACGATATTTCAGCTCATGTTCAGTATCATGAAAATACAGTTGCAAGAAACTACCCCTACATTCAGCTGGTTTCAAATTGTTCAGAAAATGATAAATTTGACCTTGGACTTTAAAGATGTATGTACCGCTGCTCTTATTTGCCAATGTCTTATCGTAACAAACACCGAATGAAGTGAATGCAAATATATTATTGTATGTCCGCACCAGCCTACGAAAAGCAAAACTCTCTGCTGAATCGCCTAAAAATAAGTCCTTTAACACATTCGGCAGCTCATGTTCAGACAGCACCATTTGGCCTTCTAAGAAGCAAAGATTTTTGCTTTCACCGTGAATTTTGATGGCTCCACAATGTTGGCCATGAGCTGCTGAAAGTAAGATATCAGGGCAGCCAACAATAAAGTCCAGCAATCCTATTCCTGCTAATACTTTTGTACCTAGTCAATGACATAGACGAATTATATATGTTCTTCAAAATAATTCTGCAAGTCCAAGAAAAACAAATAGATCAACAAACAGAAGTCATAAATAATAAGTAGAACCACTTTTTATTTTTGTCTTCTGATTAGCAGCACATTTAATAGCAGGCATCTTAGGAGGAAAATTGTTCTATATTGAGAACATATATTTTGGGCAGCCATTAGTTACTGTGAAGTGAAATCTGTATGAGAGGGAGTAATATGAGGATGACAATGTTTATGAAGAAAATAATGGCATATCTCATAATGTCTGGAAATCAGCTATATAGAGTCAAAGAAAAAACTTGTTCTATGTTCACGTTGTCAGGTTGCAATGTCATGATAATAGCACAGCTTATTGCTTAACAGTGGAACCACGAAGTTATACCAGACATTTTTTTTGTTTCTATGGTGTGATGTTTGTTTTCCTATGATGGTGGATAACAATCATTTGACTTGAGCAATTCCAGGTGTGTTTCAACAGCTTAATGGTTTAATCAATCTGTAAAGGCTCTTTTATTAAACTTGTAATGTATTTGTGGAAGTGTTGTCAGTTTTTGATACAAATTTCTGTTCCTTACTAACTTTTAAATTGTGGGAATTTATTTGGGAACAGTTTTGATGACCAGCTGTCTCCTTCTATGGGAACTTTAATCTCTCTAACAAGGCTGTAGCTACTGTCTTATGAGTGAAAAAGATAGATATCTGCTAGCATGCTGGAACAGGCTCATGATTAGTAAAGGTCGTCTAAGATGCCAAGCTTATTCTAAATTTGAAAATATATCTGCTGATCTTGTTGATTAAACTAAGTGTTATGTATTCAGAAGTTGATCCATCGAACATAATTACACAGGGCCTAAATTGTAGCAGGGCCAGCAAGAATTGCATAGGATGTTTCTATAGGAAAATTCAGATAGAAGATTTCGTTGTGATAATATTGTGGGGCATGGGCTGGTTTTATTAACCTAGTTTCTATGTAAAGGGAAGGAAACATTAAACAATCAGCAACTGTACAAGCTGTATGTAGGCTATGCAAAAAGAAGGAAGAATAAAACTTTGAGATAATGCTGGATGACTAACATGAAGGCAGCTGAGAAAAGCTGTAGCGAAGAAGAATTTGATCTCGCAGGAATTAGCATGAAATCTCTTCATTGGCGAGACAACAAAGGACAAACTCTACTCTAACTTTGTTTGTAGCCAGTGACAATGGTATCAGTTGTAAGAATAGTTAATAACATTTAGAACCAGTAGAAGGCATCACTAAAAAGGAACCAAACATTGGTGTAAATGTAAACTGCCATGGTAGAATGTATAATGTAATGGAAGGGCACAACTTAAAAGGAACCAAACATTGGTGTAAATGTAAACTGCCATGGTAGAATGTATAATGTAATGGAAGGGCACAACTTAAAAGGAATAGATACATCACTTGTGGTTGTGCATGCAAAACAAATAATGGAAAATCATTAACAAGTGACATAGTCACTATTTATATAAGCAGAGTAAATCAGATAGACAAATTAGCTAAAGAGCATCAGAAACCTCCTTTATCACTTTAAATGAAGAGTTCTTATAAATATCATCTATTTGTAGATTGAATGCAACGTACTGTCTATTTTCCTTTCAGTTATATACAAAATAATAGGGGAATACAATAGCAAGAGAGGATAAATCTGGAACGAAAAAGATACACTGTGATTGTTAGTTGTATTATTCTTGTTACAACTTGCAGATATAGTATGAAATCGATGAGATGAACGGACAGAAATATGATGAAATTCATCAGATGCAAGCTTTCAGAAGAAGACATGAAAATAATGTCGCTAAACTCAGTTGTTGCCTAATTCCTTCCTTTGTTCGTGGATCTCTGCAATTGACTTGCTTAAAAGTGATAGATGCAATGTTAAGTAAACTAATCTAGCTGCGCTTTTATAGAAAGGTGTTCAGAATTAGGTCCTTTAAACTAATTCATTCCCAGTCCACTTCTGAATTGCAGTGAAAATTCTCCCAACTTTAAGAAACCCCACTACCCAGCAAGAATAGTTCTATTGTATATGTACGCGGCAAAGAAGAATGGATTACTAAAATTAAAAACACAAAATCAAACCAAAGGAATTCTTTGGAAAACTTAAATTTCTACTTACGTGACAAGATGATTTCAACTCACATGCAAAGAATAAAGATGATAATCATCAACTTCCTAGAGGACGAACAATTATTTGGCAGCACAGCTGATCTAATTGTATGGTATTACAAAGAGAGAAATAAACGAAGAGTTGTATTTCATACATAGGCAAGAAGATGAAGATAACAATGCTTACCTTTTCTCTTTCTCGTTCGAGAGCTTATAAGCTGAGCATGCAATCTTTTCTCTTCAGGTGGCACATCCAAACTATTACCTAAACTATGCTGAACATTTGTCTGAAATAGTTCACCTGAGAAAAGTAACAATTTGATTCTAAAATTTACATTTAAGTAACAAGATAAATGCTGCATTGTCTAGAAGGCATTATGCAAGTGATTGAATTATATTTTCAGTAATCCTCAACCCTAAACCATTGTCAGAAATGAGCATTTTATTCATATGGAAGTAGCAAAACCTAACATTCGTTTGTAGTGATAAGACATTTAATAAGACTGAACAGAAGATACTCATGTACTGTAACCAGAGTGGGCAGATTCACTGAACTACTTGGCTTAACCATTTGTCGAAAGGGGATTGAGAATTACGTCGTTGAAAATCAGTCATTTCCCAATCTAAACATCAACCTTTACATTACATATGTAAAGATAAGCGAATTGAATTTGGGTAAACCAAGTTTTATTGACCATTTCATTACTTCATCAGACGTAGTTTGTAGCAAATAATCATATGTAAACACTTGAAACAGTTGCAGCAGCGAATTATTTGAAGCTACTGTTAACGCTACATCTCCGAACACCATGCAATGCTTACCTTTTCTGTTTCTTCTTCGAAGCCTTATAACTTCGGTATACAAGCTACTCTCATCAGATGAGACATAGCAGTATTAGTTAAAAGTTGGTCAGCATTCTTCTGAGATGGTTCACCTACAGAACAACAGCAGGGAAAAAGATGAAAAATCAGTAATTGGCACAGATTTCACTAAATCCTAGCACATGAATATAAAACAATCAGCAAGGTAATAGCAAGCGTAACCTCGTTCATATATGCTGAAGCTACTGATAATGCCTTTCATTTTCAAACAACCATAAGGTTCATCAGCAACTGGTTGTCCAGCTACATACATACATGAAAACCAAATCAAATACCAAAAGCGAAGGTGTCTAGCATTGACACAAAGATTCTGGAAATGTGAACAATGTTTAAAAGCAGGATACCTTGGGGAATTTTTCCCTCTACTATCATCTATCTAGGCTCGTTCATGATTGCTGCAATGCATCCTGCAGTCGCAGTTGCATCCAAATTTGTTTGGTTATCAATTTCACATAGCGTTCGCCCATAAACATTGTTTCTTTGATTAGAATGCAGAATAGTTTCATTATTTTGCCAATCATCCCTGCTCTTCATAAGATGCATAAGCATATCCTCTTTCTTTTTCTCGTCATACGCTTCCCTTCTTTTCTGATGTCGTTCCAACCTAAGAGTTTCACTAATTTGGGGGTTTTTTTCCCCCAACCTCATGACAACCTTCTCCTCAGCGTGTGCATTTTGAGTGCATTCAAAATAATTTTTCTCTTCTCTGTTCCCTTCTTTATATGTGGCCCTCTCATGATGGTAGCTTTCTGATACTTTACAGGGCTGCCATTCACCACACATGGCTGACTATACAATATGTACACTTTGTTGATGCATAAAACACTGATAACCTTCATACGTTACCAGTGTAACACAAACTACCAGCGTCTTAAACCATTACACTTACTGTGGTACAATTCTGACACACTAATCATAACATAGAAGTAGAAAAACAACTACAAGCATAAAGCAATAGAACAGAAACAAACAAATCATATTATGTGCAGAATGAGTGGAGCTACATGACAATGAGAATGTATAGAAGAGAAATACAAACTGATGCCACACATAGATGTTCAATCCAATTGCAAAGCAATCTACAAAATGCATTAAAGCAGCGAAATAACTGGTCTGCACGACCAATATTTTGTTTAATTGTCAGAAAGAGGCATCTGCTTTGATGCAGGAGGAAACATGAAGTAACCAATGGTTCATACGTAGATGATGGAAACCAACAATGGGAAAACGCATGAAAAAAATAAAAGCATAGTGAGACCAATCAATAAACAATTTGAAGCAAACTCAGCAAAAGCGCAACAACAATGACGAAGCAACCAATCACAAAGCAAAGAATCACTGTAAGCATAAAAATAAAAAAAGCATAAAACATTGATAAAATACTCACACCACTATTACAGCAAGTTAAAGTAGACTGAGCAAACAACAGGCCGAATTAGCAAGCAAGCACTAGCAAGCAGTAAAAGCACAGCGGAAAATCGATGAGAGAGAAAACCGAGGCTAAAGGAGAATGAGGTGAAAAAATTTTCAGAAGTGAAAACAATAAGTTGAATGAACACTTGTCCAAGTGTAACATTGACACCAAAAATCGCCCATCCTAAGCAGGCAGCTCCTCCTTCCAGCTCAATCTTACAGGGACATCCTAAACAGACAGGCCGTTGCATCTGATTGAGGGAGCAAAAATGAAGCAAAAATACAGGTTTACCCCCACAGACAAGCATGTTGAAGAGGAGCTTCTTCAGAAAATTCTGCACCTCCCTCTTTTCTGTAATATGTGTCTGTGGATCGCAAAGACAGTTTTACCCCTCCCAAGCAAGCATGTTGAAGAGGAGCCCTGCTTATAACTTTTCCCAACTCCCTCTTATAAGTATTGTATAGATATATATATATATGTATGCAAGGAAATTAGGCACCAGTTTTCGTGCACATGCTAATATACTTGTGTGTCAGAGTGAAATCTAATCAACATAATTAGTAGGTAAAAATACAAACTCCTAACATTCATTATATTTTTAATAAAGTTAATGAGTGCACTTAGTTTTGAATAACCCTAAATGATTTGTTTGAATCATAAGTGATAAATTAATCTTTTAAATATTGAATCACCAAAAACATATTTAAGTAAATATAAATAATATACTCATAGAAAGAGTTTCTAGTGAATGAAAAAAAAGTAAAGTACCAGGGATTTAAAGTGTTTATATACGTTCCGTTTGGATGGAGTATTTTTGGGTTTTATGATGGAATTCTTTTTCTTGGGATTTGTCATAAGAATGAATATTTTAGAGGTGTTTAGATTGATGATTTTATTTTGTTGAAATTTGTATTAGCGAATTTTTATTAATAAAAGTTTAAAATTTAAATTTGAATTAATATTTTATCAATTTGTTTGGTGGGAATTGTATTAGGAAGAATTGTTTATTATTAAAATTTTAAATTTAAACTTAAATTGAATATTTTATTTATAAAAATTACTGTAGCAAAAATAATTAATATACCGGTGTTTTTTATTTTAAAACATTTGGTAGAAAAAAATTAACAAAACAAACAACTCATTTTGAATTTGTAAAATAAATCATAAAAATGTAATCAACCAAACAGAATATCAGTTTATGTACGTTCAAAACATTAGAACATTTTGTATCTAAAAGTTGAACTCCAAGAAAAGAAAAAATAAATAAATTTCACATAGAGAAAACGTGAGGGCATGACCACATGAATTTATGATGAAATAAACAACATATTTTAACCTTAAAAACCACCCATGCAATCACCAAATAAATATCACAATAACATTTCTCACATTAAATCCATTCAAATGACACTACTCTTATTTTCAGACAATGGTCTTGATTTTGTAGTATGTAGAGATTTACACTTCCAAAGTAATAAGTGTGAGAACAAGGCTTCTAAATGACTATTAAGCCGGAGTGACACTCCAACTCTAAAATTGTGAATTTTCATAGGGAAAAAAATGATATGTATAAACAATTTAGACGTCAAATCCTCTAAAAACATAGTACATGTTAGCTGCAAAAAATCACAACATATAGAAAAAACTTCATAGCCACAACAAAATATTAACTACAATGAGAAATTGCAAACTATTCAGTCATGTAAAAATTTCAATTTCGACTTAGAAATCTGTATTTGGTTAATCAAATTTCGATGAAAAAATAACTGTCATTTGCATCAACTGGTGACAAACTTTGTAAATAATAGAACACGATATTCATATTATCTTTGCCACAAATTTCCATTAACTTAATAAATATTGGAATCCTCATACGCAAGATAATTTGATCATTACAAATCTTGAAAAGATAAGGTTTTTCCCATAAGTAGTATCCGGCGTCATGCATTAGCTTCTTTCTCCGTTGGTAAGGGATCTCTCTAGGCACCCGTCCAGTGACAACAAAGTTGGCGATGTTGGCGCACCAAGGTGCCTTGTTCAACACATGAGATGTAACATTTGCTCATTTGGGAAGCACTCCTGGATCAAGTACCCCAAGTTTTCTTCATTTAGCTCTCGTTTCTCTAACCTTGACAAGTGATCTGCGACTTGGTTCTCCGTCCCTTTTCTATCAAAAATTCTACATCAAACTCTTGTAAGAAGAGTTATTCATATCAAATTTTGCACCAACCTATTTTGCACCGAAGGATAGACAGTGTGTTATGCAGAATTCTCGCTCTCCCTTCTCTCTAAAATTGGATGCTCTCCCTTCTCTCTAAAAAAGATCTAACCTTTAACCCTAATTTCTACTTCAATTTCAATCCACCAAACACCATCCTTATACCAGGTTGAATCCACAGTATTACTGCACCGTATCTACCCGTTTTGCTCACCCATCTTCATCAATTACCCAGCCATCTGTTCCCCTGCCATCGAATAGGTGGTAGGTTGCATTTTCTGGTCTCCCACTCACGGTGTTTCTAGGTCATTAACCTCATGTCCTCACCGATTCCCTTTTTTGCTGCCAGACCTCCCTCCCATCAAGGGTATGGCCCAGCATTCCTCCTAAGTTCAGTCTCTTTCCCGCCTCTTCAGCGGATTACGCCGCCGTTGAGGAACAATCGGAGGCTAATTTTTTATCAAAATTTGAGGTCAGTGAGCACAATCCAGTCCGAATGTCCGGTTTCTAAATCGAACCCCGCTCTTCCGCTCCCCTATCCCCTACAACTGATCACTCCTCCTCGGGAAGGGCAAAGTGCAGACCTGCCACCCCAAAGTCCAACGCAGTCGCCGCCGATGGCGAGACCTCCATCTTAGAAGACCTATAGGGAGGTGGCAGCTGGTCCATCATCTCAGGACCCAACTGCATCCTGGGGAATGACGGTAGCTGATGTCTCTTTCTCATCAGCCAGGCGGATAACCCTCTCCACTCATCAAGGAGAACCGGCACTGATTCTGTCAAAAGAAGAGGAATCGAAGCTAGCTCTCCCCTTCCACCTAACACTAGTGGGTAAATTCAGTCATGAAAAGCCTTCTATGGTAGAGATTTGGAAAGAAATTCAGTCATCTTCTTCTGCTGGCGAAGTGGCTGCAGGCCTTCTAGACTATCGCGCCATGTTTTTTTCAAATTTGAGGTGGAGGATGACTTTCATCGAATGTGGTCCCGCCGTGATGCGAGATGTCGCTACTCGTCAATTTATCCTAACTTCACTAACTATAGTAGCAGTGGGCAAGGTTCGTTCCACAGGGAAATAGTCGATTCAAGAAGTTTGATATGCTCAATTATGTCACCAGAGTAAAACAAGACTCAAAGTTAATGATCACAAAAACAGGAAGTAAATCGACTGAGCCCACAACAATTAGGAATTGAAATGACACAAAGAAAATCACAAAGAAAGTAAAAGGAAGTTCTCAAGAGGTTGAAACAGATAATCTAGGCTACTTCCGGATGAATGCAACTTCTCATATATGCAGTATCACTAACATACAATCATAGCAAATGAGGAGAATAGCAACTGGAGACCGAAATTGTAGTTAGCATGGTCACTACACTTCAATTTTAGTCTCCCAACACCATCCTATCCTATGGTCGGGCCTAAGGATGGTGAAGTAGAACCATGTCTTCTCAATTCCCCATTCAAATTACTCAAGTATAAAACAACTAGAATCACCCATGGTGAGGCCCGATCCTAGCATGTAAGTTCATCATTCAAGTAGGAGAATCTCTTATCACATTGTTCTAAGAACTACACGGGCTAAGAGCTTCCCATGGTGAGGCCTAGCCCTTGGATCTGTACAATTTCAAGTAGGTTAAAGAACTCATGCATTCTCAGGTTCTCATTCATGATTTCTCAACCAAATCTTACAAATTAAGACTCAAACTCAGCATGATGACCGTAATCAAATCTCATTTCATCAAATCCAGATAAAAAGCATGAACTTAACAAGTTTTACAAATTCAATCCAGAGAATGTAAATTTTCTCTTCTTAAATTGTTAGTTCTACTGCACATTCACATTTCAACCAAGCATTCACCCTCAGTACCCTAGATTATCACACAATTAGCCACAAATCTCCATTTCCAATTCACGATCATCAAATTGGAAGGTTAAACAGTTCATAGTCATCAATTGGAAGAGTTTACCAATTGAGAGTCTTAAAAGCTTCCAAATGCCAATAGGATTGTCAATTTCCTTCTCAATTTCAAGGAGATTTACAATGATGAGATCAAATCCTTGATCGAAATCCAAAATGAAGCACCAAACTTAGAGAGAGAAAGAAGAGAGAGAAAGTGGATCTCCAGAACAATTCCCGCTCTCCAAAAGTCGGTTATAAAATGTGAGAAATGAATGATGAATAATGGTCCCGGGATCCCCTATACATTAGCTACACCTCCCTATATATAGAGTTATGAAAATGTAACTAATACGCTACCGGAAAATAGCTACATTATTATAAGAGTACCCTCAAAAGAAACGACTAAAATCAGCCCAAGAAGTGAAAATTCGATGTTGAAGAAATGGTTCAGCAATCCAGCGCCTTTGGGCTTCCGCTGAACACGCCTTCATCGTCCTCGTCATCCACAGCGCGCCTTCAAGCCAGCAGCAAGCGCGCCTTCACTGCTCAGTGTTTAAGTGAAGAATCAGACTTTTGCAGCGCCTTTGAGCTTGAGTCCCGCACGCCTTCGTTATCCTCACAAGCTTCCAGGCCGACCAGCCTCCACGAGACCATGCCTCCGAGCCTCAGAGCTGCATGCCTTCATCATCCTCGCAACACCTGAAAATTCAGTCCTAACACTTAGCCAGAAATTCATGAAACTCAAAAGCTGAAACTTTGAAACACAACTACGATGCATCTCAGCGATGCATCATAGAAATTCCTGAGCAAGGCCGCGATGCATCTCTACGATGCATCGCAACACACACACATCGCAGCCACGATGCATCATCACGATGCTTCGTGATTTAATTCGGCTTTCATTACGATGCATCGTAGTGTTGTGCTTGTGTGCTGATTGAGAGCTGCATTTGTGAGGTGAGTGTGAGTGCATTATGTGAGGTAAAATGTGTGTGTGTTTGAGTGAAAAGAGAACATGTGAGTGATTGAGTGTTATGAGAAGGAACCCGAAATCAGTTTTGCCCAAATGAGGACATGTAAATGCAATGTGAGTGACAATGTGTGAATTGATGTAGAAGAGCTATTGTGGAGAATATAAGAATGTCCAACATGCTTTTAAACACAAAAACTTCAAACTTTTGGAATTCTCATCGCAAGCCAATTTCAGTGGAGAATCAGAGCAAATGCACTACGATGAAATCGTAGTGCACTGGTGTATGTGTGCAGATTTTGCCTACGACTTCATCGTAGGCAAAATTCCTTCTCGAGTGCTCAAACTTTCAAAACTTTCAAACCAATATTCGAATATGATGTAATGGAAATTTGGGAAAACATAAAGCACGAAAGTTGTAGCCCTAGATCTCAGCTTTCCATAGCATTTTGAATTACTCAAATCGAAGCTCAGACCGAAGAGTTATTACCAGAACACTGAAACCTGGCAGAGAGTGAAATTAACCCTACGACCTCATCGTAGGGTTATTTCTTAAACCTAGTTTAATCACTTTTTTTTGCACAAATCATCAGTTTCTATTTTTAATCGGACTCTGGGGTCAACACAACAACTGTAGAACTTCCTCTTATTTTTCCAATGGTTCAAGAAACAACAACATTGGATGTCTAGTGCTCAAGTTATCAACAAACAACCAAAAATGTGGCAACATAATCTAATGAAACCCTGATTGCACATTTCACAAAGAAGCTTCTATTTCATAACTTTGCCCACAGAATAGGGAAGTAGTGAAAACATAAGAATTAAAGAGCACTCAAAGGGCTTTTCAGAACATCAAAGAACTTACCAATTGGATTAATAACAAGGAAGTTATGCTCGAATGAAGTTCATTTAACAAAAACTGCCCAAGTTCAAACTAGGCCAAATAAACAAATTAAGGTTTTCCTCAAAATCCCACACATCACTCAATTCTTTTAGACTCATTCTTACCATTTGACACCAAACACATATTTACCTCATTTTATCAACATTTTTGGGTATTTTTCCCATTTCAGCACAACAAGTTGCATATCACATTAATGCACAAAATAGCACATAATATCACACAAATTTATGCAATACAAGTCAAAAGCTAAGTGGAATAAGCATTTATAAGTTGGTATAAAACCCTCTTATCAATTTCCCCCACACTTGAACTTTTTCTTGTCCTCAAGCGAAGACAGAAAACAAAACTCTCAACCAAATCCATTGAACACAGCCACTACACACTTTTCACACAAACAATGATTCATTTGTGAACTTTGGTAGAAAAACTTTCCTATCCATTTCAAACACAATTCACACCATTGTTGGATGTTCTCATTCCTTTTGTAACCAATTAGACTCTAATGGTAAAGACATGCTCAACTCTTCATGGTCATCACCAAAACAAAGCTGTACTCATTTAACACCTTAACATAGATGTGTGAGTAGTGTGCTAAGGCTTTCATACTTCTCAAGTCTTACTTATCTTCAAAGCAATGGTAGAGAATGCATATAATTAATTAATAGCTCTTCAAAGTTCTCAACTTGTAAACATTGTATAGACATAAATGCACCATAGTAAGGATCATTGGCCGCCCTCGTTTCTTACCACTCTTTCCCCCAAGTTGTCATCCTTTAGTACTTTACCTTCGTTTGCACATGACGTTATTACTCTGGGGTACTCATTGTCTCACCAAATTTTGCCTTACATTTTAGGGCTTTTGAATTCAATCCCCACTCATACGGATTATTCTCAATAGATGCACACTTGGTGTGATAGAGCAGTCCCGTAGAGGAGTGGTTCATTTTGTGTACTTTTGGAACATTGTCCACGCACTTAGCATCCAGTACAATTTATAATTCGCATAACCTGCCTTTTCCAACCAAATCATTTCCTTAATGCATAAATGTCCTTACAAGTTCTCAAGGAGTACTTAATTTGATAAATGAAAAGTTTTCAAACAAATTCTCTACTTCTCACCTTTTCACATAAGTTTAACAATCCAAGTATGTATGCCTTTTTAGTGCTTAAAAACAACCATGTTAAAGTGCAAACTTTCCTACTATGTTTTAACTCTTACCACTTATAATTGAACTATCCTCACCACTGTGCATTTTTATTCAAACTTTTTCAAACACACACCCAACTCTAGTGTTAATGTGCTTTCCATAGATAATCGAGTTTTTCCACAGCAAAAAGGTCAATTTGTGTTCTAAAGCATCTCTTCCTTGTCACAAGTTAAAAAATGTGTTAGTTCCTCACAACTTGTAAAAAAAAAAATTCGCACAAAAAATGAAGAACACAACATGTACGAAGTATAATATGCAAAAGCTCAAAATAACACAACAAAACCTAAAAAGTAGCATGCTTTGAACCACATAGCACAAAACTTTCATTCATGAAAGAAAGTAAGCATATAACGTCCAAGATACACCACATAGCACAAAAATTTCATTCATGAAAGAAAGTAAGTATATAACATCCAAGATACACAAATCACAGCAAACATTCCCTCCCACACACTTAAAACTTACATTGTCCCCAATGTAAAGTAAAGAAAGGTTTAGGAGCTCCCTAGTAGAGATATGTCGTGAATTCCAACGTTTGCTCGGTGAAGTGTCTTTGTCCATAGTTCCTTTCCTTGCATGAAAACTCTCATGCACATGGTGAAACAAAGCTTATTACAAATTGCTTACTCAAATGCACGACATGTTGGTGCAAAATGAACATGACATGGAAGTAGCATGCAATTAAAGTATCGCACCATGACTAGGAGTCATAGTGGTGTAAGAATAAACAACCAGCAATACTAAATGGCACATGCACAATTTATGCTTGAAATATAAGACAAAGTGATTTAGTGCATTGCGGGAGTGGTTCATGTCTCCACTCCCCCACACTTAGCCTCATGTGTGCATGGCTTATTTCCCTTGCAATCCTTCCTATGCATATACCTACATCATGAGTGACCTTGATGAGTATAAGCAAAAATTCAAAATAACATAGCAAGTAGTCGAACCCGAAACTGAAGTAAAGGTAAAATGAAAAGAAGTAGTTCTGGGTTTTGTAGTCTCCGACTAGACTTTATTTATGAAACTTTCTTCTTTATGAAGTGAACTCGGTAAATCCATCTCCCCACCAAATGAAAGATGAAAACTCATAAGCACTCATATTCCTCTTGTAGGACACTGGAGGGGTAACATCAAGTACATGCTCAAGCTCATGAACACTGGAAGCATCCTCCACAAAATGCACCTTGAACCATTGGGACTCCCCCATAGAAGACACCTCTGGTAATTCTTCTCTTTGTTGGAAGCACATCATCTAACTCTTCCACCACATCAACCATTTGAATCCTACAAGGCTCAACCAAGGGTTGTACATCCTTGGTCTCAACAAACCAATCAGTACGTTCAAAAATAGATGCATCAAATAAGCAAGATGTCACCATGTTAGCTCTATCAATAAAAAGTTTTACATCCTCATCATCCAAACTAAAATGGTGAACTCCACAAATCTTCCCAGTGTTAACATCACAAACAGCATTGTCATCTTTTAACAAGAATTGCTCGTTGTGCACTTTTGGTGAGGTACCAATTACACACTCAGATTCATTCACAGTTTCAAGAGTTGGTGCCCCAACAAGAGTCCGAAGCAATGTGTTGATGGTTTCATTAGCAATTTCAACATTATCTTGATTCATGGTATCACAATGTTTTTCCAGATGTGACTCTATGCAATTTATCAAGGCATCAAGGAAAGAACAACCATCAGCATCATCAAGTATAGCATGGTCCTCACTATCAATTGAACAATTCTTAACATATGCTTCCTGTGAGGTATGTTCTACCAAAGATTGACTTGGCAATTCAAAGTTTGATACATCTATGAAACCACATTCTTCTATGTGAGCACTCTCTAATAAAATCATGCAATCTTCTACATCGAGCTCATAACAACCAATTTCTTCATTATCAACAATTCTGTCAACAAAAATGTAGTCATGCTTAACAACCTCATCAACTAAATTTGTAGAACATTCGGCAACTTGAACTGAAAAATAAGACTCTGTGTACATGGGTTGTTTCATGGCATAGTTCACATCAAAAACTACTTCCTCATTGTTAATTCTAAAGGTGACTATTATATTTCGAACTCCTATCAAGGCATCACCAGTAGCTAGAAAAGGCCTACCAAAAATTAAAGGTACCTCCGGGTCTTCCTCCATATCAAGTATAATAAAATCAACAGGCAAAGTAAATTTTTCAACTCTTACCAAAACATCTTCCACCAAACTCGTAGGAGTCACCAAGGACCTATCTGCCAGTTGGAGGGTTACTGCAACTAGGCGAATCCAGCTTCCTAATCCAACATTGGTAGCTATGGAAAGTGGCATCAAGTTGATCCCAGCACCAAGATCACAAAGATCCTTTGCAAAATGTCTTGTGCCTATCTTGCAAAGGAATTGTACAACTGCCCGAATCTTTGAGCTTTGGAGGCAAGTTGTGCACCATCCAAGCTTGGCTACATTCAGATAGCATCATAGGAACTTCACACCTCAAAATTTGCTCCTTGTTAGAAATGAGGTCTTTGAGGTACTTAGCATACTTGGGCACTGCCATCACAAAATCCATCAAAGGGAGATTCACATTTACTTGCTTGAGCACATCTAGAAACTTATTGAATTGAGGTCCCTTCTTAGGTGGTGGTTTCTTCCTCTCTGGAAATGGAGGCTTTGGTACATAATAAGGAAAGTTGAAAGGATTAGAATTTTTAGTAATCTCATATCCTACTCTCCCTGGTATCTCTTTCTTTTCAGTAGGAGCTTTTTGTTTAACAACTTCCCCAGGCTCTGTATCAATCTCCACAATTTTAGTTCCAAGGTCATCTTCTATTAGATCACCAACTTCTCCATGTGTGCTTCCTAGCAACCCTTTTCCACTTCTCAAAGTTATTGCATTACAAGCTTCTTTGCTTTTTGGATTAGGAATGGTGTCACTCGGAAGAGAACCACTAGGTCACTGATGCACTGCTTTCGCCAGTTGCCCAATTTGCATTTCAATATTCTTAAGAGTAGCCTCATGATGCTTGACAGTTGATTCTAGGCCTCCAAACCTCTGCTCGTTTTTGTCCATTTTATCCATAATCGTAAGGAGCATGTATTCTATGGAAGGCTTCTTTGGCTCTTGTGCATTGGAATTTTGATTAAAACCTGGAGGTGGATTTGTAGATCTTTGTTGCTCATTTCTTTGATAGTATTGTCCCTGATTTTGGCCTTGATTCTCCCAAGAACCTTGATTACCTCCATAGCCCCTATTGTTCCCTCCTGAGTAATTTCCTGAGTACTGTGGCCTATTGCCATAATTGTTCACATATTGAATGGATTCAGTGGTGACTGAGCACTCATCAGTGTAGTGTTCACCCTTGCATATTCCACAAGACAACACAAGTGCTCTTGTTTGTGCAGTTTTGAGAGTTTGCACCTGCTTGGCCAATGCCTCAAATTTTGCATTCAAAGAAGTTTCCTCATCTACATCTAGGATTCCTCTTTGCCTCCTGCCATGAGGTTTTCTTGTCTCAGGGAATAAATACTCATCCTCCGCTATTTAAAGCACCATTAGCACAAGCTTTCACCATTACAGAAGATTCAGCAGTAAGACCTTTGAAAAAAGTATTCAACTCCCTGATCTCTCCCAAATCATGGTTGGGACACTGCCGTATGAGGTCATTGAATCTATCCCATGCTTCATGAAATGGCTCTCCTTCATGTTGCTGAAAGTTCATAATGTCCATTCTTAACTTCTCCAACTTTGCTGGAGGAAAGTACTTAGCCAAGAACTTTTTTTGCAACTCATCAAAAGTCCTTACTGCACGAGTGCCTCCAATTGTCTTATACCAATGTTTAGCTTTTCCCCTGAGTGACAAGGGGAACAAAATCCGATGGGCTTCACCTCTAGGGACCCCAGGGAGCTTAAATGTATTGCATAATCCCAAAAACCAATCTAAATGTTCATTGGCATCCTCATTTCCATCCCCTGGAAAAACTGTCCTTGTGTTATCATTGATACAATCTGGGTGGGTATGTGATAGCTGGCAACATCGATTTCTTGCTGCTCATACCCATTGTCAAAATTCACTGCGTAATGGTCTCCAAACCTTGGGAGCCTTGCTTCAGGATTGGCCATTTTGTACTTTCTTTGTCTCCTCAAGGTCCTTTGCAACTCAAGGTCAAGTATGAATTCAGGTTCCCCTGTGGATCTTACAGACCTGGGCATACACAACACCAAGTGATATCAAGAAAGAAAAAGAACAAAACATCAGTAATAAGAATTCCACAAATTCTTATTTAACTATAAAAGTGACAACAATATAGACTCAAAACAAGAGAAGACACATTCAATACTCAAATACACCAAATGAAACAAAACAAATGGATCAATCTGGAAATCAAATCAATTCAAGATGGAAAAAGTAGCAAAACAAGCACAAGATAAAGAGTAAAAGTACTCAAACTAAACAACTCACTTACTAAGCAGATAGAACTAAACTAAAATCAATTCAAGAAATCACAAAAACTAAGAACAGAACGAAAACAAATTTCAAGAATTTCGCCTATTTCCCTGGTAGTGGCGCCAAAAATTGATGCTAGATGTCGCTACTCGTCAATTTATCCTAACTTCACTAACTATAGTAGCAGTGGGCAAGGTTTGTTCCACAGGGAAATAGTCGATTCAAGAAGTTTGATATACTCAATTATGTCACCAGAGTAAAACAAGACTCAAAGTTAATGATCACAAAAACAGGAAGTAAATCGACTGAGCTCACAACAATTAGGAATTGAAATGACACAAAGAAAATCACAAAGAAAGTAAAAGGAAGTTCTCAAGAGGTTGAAACAGATAATCTAGGCTACTTCCGGATGAATGCAACTTTTCATATATGCAGTATCACTAACATACAATCATAGCAAATGAGGAGAATAGCAACTGGAGACCGAAATTGTAGTTAGCATGGTCACTACACTTCAATTTTAGTCTCCAAATACCGTCCTATCCTATGGTCGGGCCTAAGGATGGTGAAGTAGAACCATACCTTCTTAATTCCCCACTCAAATTACTCAAGAATAAACACCTAGAATCACCCATGGTGAGGCCAGATCCTAGCAAGTAAGTTCATCATTCAAGTATGAGAATCTCTTATCACCTTGTTCTAAGTACTACACAGGCTAAGAACTTTCCATGGTGAGGCCTAGCCCTAGAATCTGTGCAATTTCATGTAGGTTAAAGAACTCAAGCATTCTCAGGTTCTCATTCATGATTTCTCAACCGAATCTTACAAATTAAGACTCAACTCAGCATGATGACCGCAATCAAATCTCATTTCATCAAATCCAGATCAAAAGCATGAGCTTAACAAGTTTTACAAATTCAATCCAGAGAATGTAAATTTTCTCTTCTTAAATTGTTAGTTCTACTGCACATTCACATTTCAACCAAGCATTCACCCTCAATACCCAAGATTATCACACAATTAGCCACAAATCTCCATTTCCAATTCACGATCAACAAATTGGAAGGTTAAACAGTTCATAGTCATCAATTGGAAGAGTTTACCAATTGAGAGTCTTAAAAGCTTCCAAATGCCAAGAGGATTGTCAATTTCCTTCTCAATTTTAAGGAGATTTACATTGATAAGAGCAAATCTTTGATCGAAATCCAAAATGAAGCACCAAACTTAGAGAGAGAAAGTAGATCTCCAGAACAATTCCCGATCTCCAAAAGAAGGTTATAAAATGTGAGAAATGAATGATGAATAATGGTCCCGGGATCCCCTATACATTAGCTACACCTCCCTATATATAGAGTTATGAAAATGTAACTAATACGCAACCGTAAAATAGCTACATTATTACAAGAGTACCCTCAAAATAAACGACTAAAATCAGCCCAAGAAGTGAAAATTCAAAGTTGAAGAAATGGTTCAGCAATCCAGCACCTTTGGGCTTCCGCTGGACACGCCTTTATCGCCCTCGTCATCCACAGCGCGCCTTCAAGCCAGCAGCAAGCGCGCCTTTACTGCTCAGAGTTTAAGTGAAGAATCAGACTTTTGCAGCGCCTTTGAGCTTGAGTCCCGCACGCCTTCGTTATCCTCACAAGCTTCCAGGTTGACCAGCCTCCACGAGACCACGCCTCCGAGCGTCAGAGCTGCACGCCTTCATCATCCTCGCAACACCTAAAAATTTAGTCCCAACACTTAGCTAGAAATTCATGAAACTCAAAAGCTGAAACTTTGAAACACAACTACGATGCATCTCAGCGATGCATCGTAGCAATTCCTGAGCAAGGCTGCGATGCATCTCTACGATGCATCGCAATACACACACTTCACAGCCACGATGCATCGTCACGATGCATCGTGATTTAATTCGGCTTTCACTACGATGCATCGCTACGATGCATCGTAGTGTTGTGCTTGTGTGCTGATTGAGAGTTGCATTTGTGAGGTGAGTGTGAGTTCATTCTGTGAGGTAAAATGTGTGTGTGTTTGAGTGAAAGAGAACATGTGAGTGATTGAGTGTTATGAGATTGAACCCGAAATTAGTTTTGCCCAAATGAGGACATGTAATGCAATGTGAGTGACAATGTGTGAATTGATGTGGAAGAGCTATTGTGGAGAAAAAATTATAATTATATAAAAATATAAATAGAAAATTCTGATTATCCCTAAACCCAATGTGAGCCAACGATTTATTAAAAAAAATTGATAAACAAATCTGCCGAATGACTCATGTTATAAGAATGCCCAACATGCTTTTAAACACAAAAACTTCAAACTTTTGGAATTTGGCTTGCGATGAGATCGCAAGCCAATTTCAGTGGAGAATCAGAGCAAATGCACTAAGATGAAATCGTAGTGCACATGTGTGTGTGTTCAGATTTTGCCTACGATGTTCAGATTTTGCCTACGACTTCATCGTAGGCAAAATTCCTTCTCGAGTGCTCAAACTTTCAGAAACTTCCAACCAATATTCGAATATGATGTAATGGGAATTCAGGAAAACATAAAGCACGAAAGTTGTAGTCCTAGATCTCAGCTTTCCATAGCATTTTGAATTACTCAAATCGGAACTCAGACCGAAGAGTTATGACCAGAACACTGAAATTAACCTACGACCTCATCGTAGGGTTATTTCTTAAACCTAGTTTAATCCCTAGTTTTTGAACAAATCATCAGTTTCTATTTTGAATCGGACTCTGGGGTCAACACAACAATTGTAGAACTTCCTCTTATTTTTCCAATGGTTCAAGAAACAACAACATTGGATGTCTAGTGCTCAAGTTATCAACAAATAACCAAACTGTGGCAACATAATCCAATGAAACCCTGATTGCACATTTCACAAAGAAGCTTCTATTTCATAACTTTGCCCACAGAATTGGAAAACAGTGAAAACATAAGAATTAAAGAGCACTCAAAGGGATTTTCAGAACATCAAAGAACTTACCAATTGGATTAATAACAAGGAAGTTATACTCGAATGAAATTCACTTAACAAAAACTGCCCAACTTCAAACTAGGCCAAATAAACAAATTAAGGTTTTCCTCAAAATCCCACACATCACTCAATTCTTTTAGACTCATTCTTACCATTTGACACCAAACACATATTTACCTCATTTTATCAACATTTTTGGGTCTTTTTCCCATTTCAGCACAACAAGATGCATATCACATTAATGCACAAAATAGCACATAATATCACACAAATGTATGCAATACAAGTCAAAAGCTAAGTGGAATAATCATTTATAAGTTGGTATAAAACCCCCTTATCATGCCGCTCATAGAACTTCTCAGGTTTTCAGGCAAGAATATTTCGTTGGATGCCGGAATTTAGCCCTGAAGTTGAGTCTTCTTTGGCTCCGGTATAGATTAAGCTTCCACAGCTTCCTTTACACTTCTTTGACAGAGATTCTCTTTACTCCATCGCCTCTATTATTGGTAATCCTCTCAAAATTGATCGGGCTACTGCCTCGGCCACTAAACTCCTGAGGCCAAGTGAAGCACGAATCCTAGTGGAAATGGACGTCCTTCTTCCTCGTCCTAACCTGGTATGGATAGGAAGCCAAGAACGAGGTAAATGGAAAAAGATAGTATTAGAAGACGCTCCTTAGTATTACACCAACTGCCAGTGAATGGGTTACTCGACCCTTAACTGTAAACCTCAGCAATCTCGGAAGGAAGAAAGCCTGGAGGAAATTCGTAAAGGGAAGAAAAAAATCTGGGCTCCCGCTCCTAGTTGCTCATAACAAAGGGGGTCAACAGACCTCGAACATCAAAGGATCTGATCAAGGAGACACTGCCCCTAATTCTGTTTCACAGATGGAAATAGGCACGAAAGACACGCAAGATGGCCAGAAAGAGTGCAATCAGCAATCCAAGGCTATGCCTGGACCTCCCTTCAAGCAAGCAGAGACCAATATTGAACAATTTCTATCCAATCTTGGCCAATTCTTGGAATTCATTAATAATCAAGACAAGGAAACCAATAATCACAATTCTGTCCCTCTAGCCTTGGAGCCTCCCAAAACTGCAGCAACTGGAGTAGATTTGGAGTCCGGCAAAGGGTTGAAGCAGGGGGGATCAATGTAACCATAAATTGGGATGAAGGGGAATCTTCAAATACGCATAAAGGTACTGTGATGATGGAGCGAGAAATATTGGAATCCATTCCAACTTTTTTGATAGACGAAAGAGAAGTTTCAAGAATGCCCAGAGGATGTTCTACATCGGATTTGACTCGTTTATAATCCATCCCAACTATCTCTGAACCTGAGGATCAAGAGGAGGACAGATGGGACCGAGAAGAGGATAGATGGACGGAGCACAGTTTTGAGAAGGAACCATAAGATATCCTGAACTCGTTTCTCGACAATATGGACAGATGCCACAAGCCTCCTAAGCAATCCAAGAATGTGGATGCCTTGATTAGTCCTAAGGCTAGTTTGTCATCGGGAAGAAAACTTAGGGACCGAAATCCCTTTTTATGCTATTCCAAAGGTAAAAGATGGAATATAAGGTAAATAGCTAGTTCTAACTAGTTCTAGCTCAAATGTTGACCTGAAAGAACTTAGTGTATTAGTGTTTAGGTGAGTCTCCTGAGGTCTGATATATTGATCTTTTATGCTGAATTAGATTGGAACGCAGGAGTATGTTGAATTGGCCACAGCCTGCTGACGTTAGGGCTGTTTGCCTCAAAGTCATCGAGTTACTCTTTCATGTTGTGCAGATTCTTTGTGCACTGTTTTGTGTATTGGTGTATGGTGTATGGAGGGCACATACAGAGATCAAGCTGTCAAAATTTTGCTGGTTGATTGCTGTCAGAATGGATTACTGCATCTGCCCTCATGCTTGTTGAGGCCTACTACTTAGTGAGGTGTAGTTTGTATGCATTTTTATGCTGCTGTTGGTACTGCACTTGGTGCACATCTGTTCTTGGATTCAATTTAGAGGCCCCAAGTTTTTGTGAACTAAAGGGACCAGATCTGGGGGGATTTGGAGTGGTGCTATTTTGCCTTTACTGAAACTATACTATGTTGTCAATTTGACAGCTCTTTAGCTGCTCTATAATGGTTCTCAGGGCCAAGTATTTTTTTTTGGGATTCTATGGGAGTATTTTGTTGTTTTGCTGGAGAATATCCTAAGCTTGCAAACATGAAGGGACTAGACCATCACTGGATTTGTGAGGTTTTGGAGTAAACTACTTTTTGTTGGAGAAAAGCATATGTTTTGCAAACATAAAGGGAATGTGCTATGGGAGTAATTCCCACGTGGCTGTGAACCTGTAAGAATCCAAGATGGTCTGGGCCTACTCTATGAGTAACCAAGTTGGCTTGGGCTTCATCATGTTGGTGACATAGGATATTTTCGAAATGAATTGGGCTGTTTGTCCATGGTCTCACTAGTTATACTAGGATAGGTTTGGGCTGAAGTCTGCTTAGCTCACAGATTTAGGATTTTTGAAGCCTTTTGTAATTTATCAAGATTCAAGAGTCTTTAGGATTTGATGTGCCTATTGGGCTGTCAAATTGTTTGGACTCTTAATCTCCGCACATACTCATAGTTTAACCTTTGGCTTTTGGACTGTAAAGGAGTAGTACTCCTCGTTTATGGTTTTCTTTTGTATTGGGGTGTCGGGTATATCCGGCCTCGTATATTTTATTAATGGAATAATAAAGTAGCTTTTGAAAAAAAAAACTCTTGTAATAAGAGTACTTAACAGATGAGTCTTGGTTTCGTTTCCTTCTTTGTCATGAGGTACTTGAGAGCTGAGTGGTCGGTGTGTACTATAACTCTCGTTTCCAAGATATAAGCTCTGAATATGTCAAAAGCAAACACAACGGCTAATATTTCCTTTTTCATTGTTGTGTACTTTGCTTGAGCTCGGGGGCGGAACTAGAAATTATTTTTATACGGGGCTCACTCAAAATAATTTTTTTTGCGTGATTAAATAAATTATTTAATAATTAGTAAATTCAACTAAATTAATAAAATTTTTAATTTTTTTATAGATAAAATAATTTTTTTTAATTTTGGGTATCATAAATGTTACAAGTGTCATTCTCCTGTGAGACCGTTTCATATAAGAGACTTGCGTATAAATTTCACTTTAGCGTATAAAGTATAAAAAATTAGTATGTAAAGTATAAAAAATTAGCATATTAGCGTATAAAGTATCAAATATTAGCATATAATGTATAAAAAATTAGCATATTAGCATACTTTTGTAATTTACATATCACGTCTCATATATGAGATGGTTTCATAAGAGTTTTTGTAATATTACAATTTGCATGTCACTTATGTAAAATTTTTCAAAAATATGAATATTATGGTGTAGATGAGTTTTTTAAGGATATAATTTTTATAACAACAATGATAAAACAAATAATTATTCAAACCGCTAAAATCCGTATGAAATCATATCCTTTTCAACAAGGAAAATAAACAATAACTAGAAAACAAAAACCAAAATCAAAATCAAAATCAAATTATGCCCAACAACTTAAATAACTAAACTATATTGTTAGACTAAAAAATCTCATGAAAAACACATAAATTGCTTAGCTTGGAATGTTTTTTAATTTGTTAAATGTTGAAAAACTTGGTGGGGCTAAATAATGCTATTTCGGAAAATTTGGGTTTAATTTTAATTTTTCTAACATATTAAATGTTAATTTATTGGATTTGGGGGGCTGGAGCCCACACCAGCCCCCTCTTTGGATTCGCCTCTGCTTGAGCTTCATCTAACATCCGGCTAGCATAGTAGACAACCCTAAAGACATTGTCCTTTTTCTGCCCGAGAACCGTTCCCACTGCCATGTCACTTACGTCACACATGATTTCGAACGGGAGGTTCCCATCGGGTGTAGTAATAATGGGGGCTTTCACTAGCTTATGTTTCATCACTCGGAATGCCTCTTCACAATCTTCATCAAATACAAATTCTCGGTCCTTCTCTAACAATTTGCATAATGGCTTGGCAATCTTAAAAAATTCTTGAATGAACCATCTATAGAAGCTCGCATGACCTCAGAAACTTTGGGTTCCCTTCACGTTGCTTGGAGGTTCTAGCTTGGCAATGACTTCAATCTTGGCCTTGTCCACTTCAATACCATTTCTTGATACCTTATGCCTCAAAACAATCCCCTCTTGAATCATAAATTGTCACTTTTCCCAATTAAGCACCAAGTTGGTATCGACAAACCGTTTCAGCACCAATGTAAAGTTTTCCAAACAACTATAAAACGACCGGCCAAAAATAGAGAAATCATCCATGAACACTTCGATGATGTATTCAATCATGTCATGAAACATGGATAACATGCATCTTTGGAACATGGCTGTCGAATTGCATAGCCTGAATGGCATCCTCTTGAAGACAAATGTTCCGAATGGGCAAGTGAATATTGTTTTCTCTTGGTCATTTGGATCTATCAAAATCTGATTATACCCGGAGTAACCATCCAAGAAATAATAAAAAATATATCCAGCAATCCGATCGAGGACTTGGTCAAGAAACAACAGAGGGAATTGATCCTTATGGGTAACCTTGTTTAGCTTCCTATAGTTCATGCAAACCCTCCATGCGGTTGCAAGTATTGTTGAAATCAACTCATCTGCATCAGTTTTGAAAGCAGTCAATACACACTTCTTGGGAATGCATTGCGTCGGGCTGACCCACTCACTATCAAAAATGGCATATGCCATCCCAAAATCAAGAAGCTTAATGATTTCTTTCTTCACAACCTCCATCATAATAGGGTTCAACCCTCTTCGCCTCTCTCGGATTGGATTTGCCCGTTCTTCCAATAAGATCTTGTGCATACATATGGCTGGACTAATGCCTTTTGATGTCGGCAATAGTCTAACCTATCGCTTCCTTGAACTCCTTCAGCACATTGATCAACTTCTCTTCTTGCTCAGCTTCCAAGTAAACTGAGATAACAACCGGCAATGAGTTGTTATCACCCATGAAGACATACTTCAAATAAGTTGGTAGGGGTTTCAATTCCAAGATAGGTGGCTCCTTAATTGAAGGTTTCAACTTCTCAGCCCTGCACTCAAATCCATTGGCTAGCCTCACCTCAATGGGTTCAAACTTATCATTAGCAAAATCAAAGCCTCCAATTAAACTCATATAATCCAACACAAGCATTTGCACATCATTCTCAATATCATGCCTCATTCTTTCATCTTCTTCATCACAAGATATTAACTCACACTTTTCAAGGCCACATGCATCAAAATTATGCTCATAAGATAAAATCTTGCCATTTGCATTCTTCCTAACACACTCATCAACCACATATATCACATAGCATGCATAAAAAACACGATGATGCTTCATGGCATAGTTAATATCAATGGTTACCTCCTCACCATTGACTCGCAATGTGATAGTCTTGCTTCTCAATCCTATAAGAGCGTCTCTCATTGTTAGAAATGGTCGACCAAAGATAATAGGCACATCTTCGTCCTCCTCCATATCCAAAATAATGAAGTCAACTGGAATTGTAAACTTGTCAACCCACACCAAAATGTCCTCCATTATCCCTACTGGTTGCACTATGGATCGATCCGTCAATTGGAGGGTGATAGCAACCAGTTTGATCAACTTCTTAAACCCAATGCTTGCAGCGATTGTTTATGGCATGAGATTGATTCCTGCACCCAAATCACAAATAACTTTGGCAAAATATCTCGATCCCACTGTACATGGTATTGTACAGCTCCCGATATCTTTCAACTTGGGCGATAGATCTTTCTTCACATTGCACTTGCTCTCCTCATTTATCACAATCGTCTCCCCACATCGATTTGCTCAAGGTTCGTTACCAAGTCCTTGAGGAACTTGGCATATATAGGAGCCGACCTACAAAAGTTAAGGAGAGGGATCTTCACATACATTTTCTTGATAAGCTCCACAAATCTATTATAGTGAACCTTCTTTAGAGAGGGTTTCACCCTTTCAGGGAATGGGAGGAGTGGAGCATACTCCTTAAACTTTAGTGATCCATTCAACTCTTGCTTCTTCTTTTTGGTCGGAGGTTCTTCACTACGCTCTTCTTCTTGCCTTGAAGTACCAACATCTTCTCTTTCTGGTGGTTGGAACTCCTCTTTGTATTCCAACTCTAGCTCTTTTTCATTCTTTTTTGCAACTTCTTTGCCACTTCTGAAAGTGATGGCATGGCATTGTTCCCTACCCCTAAGGTTTGGAATGGTATCACTTGGGAGTGATCCTTGCATTCTTGAACTTTGAGCCTTTGCCAATTGTCCAACTTGCATATCTAGATTCTTGATCACAGCCGAACTTTCTATCCACTCGGCCTCTTAATCTTTCACATCACCTCTAAACAATTCAGTCTTTTTTCAACTTCCATGTCAATTTTATCCATTCTCTTCATGAGGACACTCAAAGCATCATCCATGATAGCCTTGCGATTGTTGTTATCTTTAACCGGTTGCACATTTTGGAATCCCAGTGGATACATTGGTCTTGCAGGAACAATCTCTAGTCTTTGCCCTTGCTCTTGTTGGTGTTTCCCTTGGATTAGTTATTAGTAACCTAGTCATTGTTGGTTACCTTGCCAATTTTCTCCTTTCCTTTGCCAAATTCCACTATCATTATAAGGCCAATTGAAATTGTTTACAAACTATACTGACTCCATTGTTAAGCAACAATCATCGGTATGGTGATCCTTTTAGCATATTCCGCATACCAAATCTTGCTTCGTTTCCTTCTTCATTTGCATATCGGTCACCATCATAGTGAGTGCATTAAGCTTTGCATTAACCAATGAGCTTTTATCTAGTTGGAACATTCCAGATTGCTTCTTTGATGATTGTCGCCTTGTGTCCGACCAAATACACCCATCCGTGGCTATTTTGTCAAGCAATGACTGAATTTTCGAAACCGTTTTCTCTTTGATAGCTCCACCTGTACTTCCTTCAACCATAACAATTGATTCGACATTCAGCCCTTGAAAAAACATGTTCATGGCCGTCAAATCTCCCAAATCATGATTTGGACATGCACAGATCAAGTGATTGAATCGCTCCACACGTCCTTTAAAGTCTCCCCATCAAACTGCATAAAGTTCATGATTTCCATCCACATACACTCCAGTTTTGAAGGTGGGAAGTACTTGACTAGTAATCGCTTTTGAAGATCGTCAAACAACTCTATACCCGCTCCCCAAATGGAGTTGTACCATTGCTTTTCCCTTTCTCTCGAGAATGGAAATAACACACGTCTAACTGCATCTTCGGGTACCTGAGGTAGTTTGAATGTGTTACACAATTTATGAAATGATTCCAAATTATCATTGGGGTCTTCATGCTCCTTCCCTTGAAATATAGTTCTTTGACTATTCATAGCAACGATTTGAGATGGTATTTGGAAACTCTCGACCTCAATCTCAAAGTGATTGTTGACTTGCTGCATTGGCGGCTAGTAGTAATCACCCAACCGAGGTAGAGGTGGTTCTTCTTGCCTTCCCGCTATTCTTGCTTTCAATTTTATTTCAGCCAACAATGTCTTTTCCAAATCTTGATTCAATTCATATTCAATCACTCCTCTTGATCTTGTATTCCTTTGCATACACAAGGAAGTACAATTTTATGAGAACTCCTACAAAAAGTAAACAAAAACAAGTAACTAAACTCACAAAAATAGAATTTCAAACAAAACACAAAAACTCTACAAATTTACTCTAAACAAACAAATGCTTTCAAGCAACTCTTTAAACACCAATTGCCCTCTTCGGCAACGATGCCAAAAACGTATTCCTAACGTAAGCCACCACAAAAAGTGTGTGAGTAGCTATAGATTAACACGCTCTTAGAGTCACACAATCACCACAAATAGTTCATTCAATTTCCCCAAAATACGTGTGTGGCTAATTCAACAAGTTAAACCTCAAGTGCTCTAGTTAATCTATGGACTATCATCCTAGCATAACTTAAGGATTATTTACATAGGGAGGGATTCTTCGGTTGTCATGTTACAAGCAAGAAAAGCGGAAAAGTAAGTGAATTCAAGGGTTGTAAATGGATTGGAATTTCAGCAATAATAATGCAAAACAGAGAATTGGTTAAACACATGAGAGAAAAATAGGGGAAACCATGGGGTAACCTGTAGGCATTCAAACCAATATTTAGACTACTCACTTGCCTTGGGTGCTAGGTTCTAGAGGTTTTTTTTATCAATAAGCTATAAGTTACTAAGACTTATAGCAACCACTCAAAGTAGACAACTCGATGGTAGATAGCTTACTAAGAACTACCCGCCATCCCTTGAGCTATACCTAACTAATCGAATAAAGATTCTACCCCCCTTATGTGCTACCGACTAGGACAAGGGCCCTTTGACCTTACTAAAAAACCAAGCAAAGGCATCCTTCCCTTTAGCCTCATCACCTAAGACCTAGCGCCAATGTCCTATGATCTTGCTAAGAAGCAATGCAAAGACATGCTAGTTCCTGACTTTACTTAGCTAGGAGAGTGAATCTTACTCAATCCCTTGCCATGTTATGTCTAGATTCCCCCATTAGACCAACGAGTTCACCTATGACTTCATTAGTCTACAAAAGTGCATTACTAAGAAAGCCCATTAGAATTAAGTATGCAAAGTCCTTCATTAACATACCCAATGCAAGATTTCATCACAACATCAAGTTCTACTAAACCCACTAGTCATCCCCATGGCCACCCTTCAAGGCTTAGCCACTCATAGTGACTTTAAGCATATTTAGCATATAGATAATTGATATAAAAGCCATAGAGTACAAGAAAGATGTCACCATTGTCAAAAGATGAAAGCTTCTCTTTGCAATTTAATCAAAAGTTCCAGTTTTTCTATCAAAACCTTGCTCTCAACCTTGAAGCTCTCTTGTGTTCTTGCTTGAAGAAGATGATGTTCTCTCTTCAAGTCTCTTGCTCTATCTAATTCCTTGACTAATTACATGTTACGTCCCTCATTCTAACTACCTTTTAAGTTCTAAAAACGTAGAGCGACCTTTAGAGAGCTTAGAAATACATGTTGGACTCCAAAAAGCAGGTGGGAGAAGGACCACTAATGTAAAAAGATGTAAAAAGTGCAAAAAGTACTCCAAGTACATGAATACGTCAGCTCTTGTGGGCTGTCTCAAGTCACGCAGTGTAACTTTTGCCTTGGAGTACATGACGTAGGCTACCGTAGGTCACGCAAGCTTTATCCTCAGCGATTCTGTAATTTGGCATGGGCGAGCTCTAACCACATGACAAGGCTCTTCTGTTCTCAATACAGCATAGGTTGCGCAATGTAATGCCTGCCTTTATGCTTCTGATCCTGAATCTTGCATTGGCAAGTACAGGCTATGCGAACTCTTTATTTTCCTTCTTTATCTAAGCATTGCTTCGCGTAGGCTGGATTATGCTGCACCAAGCTACTGCAAGTGTCTTGCGTAGGATGCTATTGGTCACGCGATCTCTTTGCTGAATTCTCCTTTTATTTCCTTTTCATGGCATGACCTACTACCAACCACATTAGCAATATTTTTTCTGAGGTTAAGTGTGGAATTGCATCCTTCTTCACTATTCTTTTGTTGGGGTGGGCTGCGTGTAGTTACGCCATGCCTTCCTGCTCGGTACTCTTCATGGCGTGGCTTGCGGTGCACCACACGAGGTCTAATTCCTCCTTACGACACTATAATTGGCATGGCCTAACTGAAGCCTCGCTTTGCAATATCCTTTGAACAGTTCATGGAGTGGCTTAGCCTTGGTTAAGCAATTTGCTCTGATTCCTAAATTTGTGCTCATTTTACTTTTTTTCACTCTTTCTTCATCTCTTTGGCTCTTTCGTGATCTTCCACTTAAAAGAATGCATAATGCAATATTAACATCTATATTGACATGAGAACTTAAGCATTTTCATAGTAAATTGAGGCCAATAAGTTTGTGATATACTAACTTATTGTGTCATCTTTTTATGATATGGCACAAGAGACCCGAAGCCAAAATTCCCACAAATTAGTAACACTTAGCAATCAAAACCTGAAGTTAAACTCACAAACATCTTTCCTCTTTCCCTTTTGATTCCACTTTAAGCTTATTTGTACAAGGAAATATATTACTCTCAAATACACTGATAACATTCGACATGCACTAGTAATTAATACTTTAATTGATAATGTCATAAACATACAAATAATATAGCTAGTCCTACCAAAAAATAGCAATAACAAAAATTTATAAAGTAAACAATAAAATCAGTAAAATAAAATATCTATTTAACTATGATACATCTAACTTTCCCTTCCACATTAAATATATATCGAGAATTGTTGCCAACAAAATAAACTAATATAAGCCCAGCATCATTCTTAGCTTTCTATTCTTATGGGAAAAGATCACAAAAATTCATTTCTATTTACCTAATCAAACCAGTATTAAAGACATGGAAAATAATAGAAAAAGATAAAGTGACTAAAAATCTTAAACTTTGATTAGAGAAATAGAAGAAATAAATTAAGAGAAGATTAATAACCAAAGAAAAACTCCACAATAAAAGCAAGGTTCAAAACTGCAATAATTTGCAATGTTGGATCTTAAAAACAAAATAATCTTTCACAATAACAGGTTAAAACCCTCAACAGTCCTCTATTTCTCTCTCTTGAGATCTTTCTGTTCTAAAAACCCTCAACAGTAGTTCTTTTAAACTCAAGATTTTTGGATTACTTTTCATTCTATGTTGCCATTTTCTAGTTAGTTGCTCATATATGTTCTATACCTCTATGGTTGTTAATAGTCATTTTTGGGAGGGTGGATGGTATGAGAGTAGTGAAACTGTTGCTGGCAGCAATTTTTTGGAAGAACAGCGGGAGGTTCTCCCAAGCCTTCCACTACAAGATGATTTTATCAAACCAAGAGGCGAGGGCCGCTAATCTCTCTTTCTACTACGGATACAGCTACAGGACCCTCGATATATGAGAATTGATTATTGGGGTACCTGGCGGATGTTAGGCAATTTAGCCTCCACCTTATGCAGGAGTATGTTTCGGAGGCTTGGGGCAAGAATATAGAAGTAATGATTCGTTCCAACAATTTCTATATCTTTCATTTTCCATCAGAAGTTATCCTCCTCTTGGTCCTTGAAAATGGGTCTGATGAGTCTCAAAAACCACACGTCGTCCGGCAGGCCTTCAGGTCGTCCCGAGCATCTCGAGCACAACGAATTCCTGCAAAAGTCACCGGGATTTGTCCCAGGGAGTAAACTTCGATGCCTAAGTCAGTAATGAGCCTTAAGCAAACATCAATAAGTATTTGAGAATACTTGAATCGAATCCCCATCCCAAGTGAATGAGCGGTTGTATTTAAAGAATACATACCTGAATTAGAGTTGAATTGAAACTCTAATATCATACCTTGTAAAGGATTTGCTGTAGTTTAAAAGTTGTAATAGGATTGTAACTCTTACCATACATGTGTAAATTGAATATGTTCTGAGAAGGAATAAGATTCCTATGAGCTGAATGATAGTTGTTGTATTAGGAATCTATTTCTGAGGTATTATAATCTTGTTGAAATTCATCCCTCATTAATAGCCCCTCAGGTCAGATTGCATTTATTCATTCCGATCTGACTAAGGTTTTGTTATTAACCCGATCTGACACGTCCATGCTCATTCTTAGAATTTCGTGTCCGAAAATCACGCATACACGTCTCAAACCACGTTTTATCTGACAGAAATTTCGGCTACACGTTCTCCAACACAGCTGTCCGTCCTTTAAAATTCCCATGGCCTTCACCTATAAATAGGGTACCTCAGAAATCATTTGCTACTTCAATTATTCAGAGCTTTTATCCTTCAGTTTGGTCTTTTAGAATTTCAAGAGCGCCTATTTCCAGCTTCCCTATCTTCCAATTCAGCTCCTTCCATATTGACAAGTAAGTAAATGTCCAATTTAGAACATTCCAATTCTTCTTCTGATATTCGATCTGAAAATAACTTGAATCAAGAATCATCTGCACACGATCCAACAACCTCTAGCGGTTATTCTGATTCTTCTTCTGATTCATCTGACTCAAATAGTCAAGATAATCAAAACTTAGGTAGAACCTTGAAAACCACCAAGAAGTTTAGCTCATCTCGGTTAGATATGGAAAACACCAAACAACAAAGTTTAGATGCCTCTCATAGTCAGGATCTAGGGATTGACACTGATCAATTCATCTCCCAACCTATCCCTTTAGCGATAGAGTTTCCGGAAGATGAACCTTCATCTAGCCGACCAGGCAACGACAATCCCTAACCTTCTCATCCGACCAAAAACCCTGTTGTAATTAAGTTAGAAACACTAACCTCAACCACAACCGCCTCTTCCTTAGCTAAAACTATTAGAGACTTTTATATTCCCTCTCAAGTAGAAATCAGGGTTCCAGGAGAGGGAGACGTGGCTAGCCGACCTCCTAAGGGCTTTATAAGCATCTTCGTAGAACAACTCAGGGCTGGACTGAGATTTCCTTTATCTCAGTTCACCACAGATATCCTTGCTGATTATATGATCAGCTTAACCCAACTTACTCAGAACGAAATCAGGATTCTGGTCGGATTCGAATTATTTTTTTAAGTTCATTGACCACAAAGTCACAGTCCCTTACTTTAGGCATTTCTTTTGCTTAAAAACGTCTGGAAAAGATCCCGGCTGGTATTATTTCACCCGCCGATCTAAGAAACAACAACTCCTAGGTGGAAAACCCAGTTCCATTCATGAATGGAAAGATAAATTTTTTTATCTTAAACTCAGTTCTGTAGACCTGAAGTGGTACTGGAAAAACTCAGGTCGCGTTTCCGATCCCATTTCAATAAGAAAACTCCCTAAGGAACTCGCTGAAAAATTAGAAAAGGAAAAGCGAGTCCTTAACACAAACCTTTTCCCAGAAAGAGTTTTAGTGTCAGCTGGGATGAGTTCGGCCATTCTTCCATCCGACCACACTGATCTCGTAGTGAACGGGAAGGAGGGTATAACTTATTTTCTCCTTACTTCTTCACATAATGTATTTCATACCATTTTGATCGTAATATCGACATGCTTTCTCTTTTTCTGATTGTCAGTGGTGAATATTGGGCGACCTCATGGGAGAAGTTCCCGAACCCATAACAATAGACGACGCTCCCACCAACAAAACTTCAGTTCCTGAAAATAGATTTCTTACCGAAGAAGCCCCTACCGACGAGGTCAAGTTGGAAAAGAAAACAGATAAACCGACTTCCTCGTCGGGCAAAGGAAAAGGGAAAAAGATCTCCCATGACAAAGGAAAAAGCCTTAAAATTGTGAATGAAGTTCTCAACAAAAGGAAGGCAGAGAGCTCAGCTGATAAAGCTCAAAAGAAACCCCGAATGGTGGATGTTGAGGTCGACGAAGCCGAGGTGTCGGGTCCATCTCTTCTTGGGAGGCTGTTCATTCCGTTTTCAATTATCCCGGAGGGTGAAGCTTCTTATTCCTTATCATCGTTCCTTCCCGACCCGGAGATGGGCATCAATGACAGGCTTACCACCGACACCTCTCTTGATTTTGCCTACAACACAATCCCACATCGGGATAGAAAACTGCAGAGGAAGATGGATTGTTCTTCCCTTCACCAAAGTTTCTCTCTTGGTGTTGCGCAGGTAATTATTTTATTTCTCTTTCTTTAGTTAAATTGTCATTGTCATCTATTAACATCTGTATCTCAGGTCATGGGTTTAGCTTCTGAAGCCATTTTTCGCAATGATGTCGCTTTGGACAAAATCGATGAACTGACGGTTCAGAAAGAGGCCGACCGAATTGAGCTTTCCAATGTCTCGTCCTTGCTCAAAGAAGAAGAGAAAAGATCTGCAAAGCATTTAAGGGAAATTGATCTTCTCAAAGATGATTTGGACGCTGTTAAGTCTTCTAAGAAGGAATTGGAAGCCGAAGTAGCCTTTTTGAAGGGAGAGGGTTCTTCCCATCTTATCTCCAACTTCATTTCTTCCGACAAAGGGCGCGATTTGCTCATTAAATTATGTGCACCTGCTCGCAACTTGGGTTATCACAGGGCCTTAGCCGCAATTGCTCCCAAATGCCCAGAACTGGTTGTCACTTCTTGGAATGGGTATAACGCTAAAAATGACGAGGCTTTAAATCAGGCTTTTGCCGACTTAAAGTTGGTAAAAGTAGATGGACGTAAGTACGTACCTAAAATGCCTCGTGAAGATGGTGAAAAAGAGAGGAGCTGAGCCTGCGAGCTCATAATACTTGTAATAGTGCTGTAGGGTTTTTGTATATGTCCTGAACAGCAGTTGACCAATTTTTGGTCTTTTTGAATATTAATTCTGATTTCCAATGATCTTTATTGACTTCGTCTTGATCAATCGTATCTTCATGCAATTCGATTTTAACTCGCAATGAATCCACGAATTTTCGTGACGCCAGATAATTCCAGCTAACACGATGTTGAATATAACGATACGAACTAAAATTAAATAGCCCGTTGTGCGTCGTGCTTTGATTTTCTTTTTGAGTTGGTTATTTTTCCTTTTTAGCGGAAATCTGATGATAGTAAGTTAATTCGATCTGAATTGAACTTGTTGGTTTAATTTACTTTGCATGTTTCCTTTTTGGCGGAAAAGCAATAATACGATCTGAAATCTGTTAATTTGAACTAAATCAAACTTAGATTTGCATTTGATCTAGATGTTATCCTTTTTGACAGAAAACACATAAAAAGATGCCGTATAATACGATCAGAGCCAGAGTTAGTAAATACGACATATAAAATGAATAAACTGAAAACAAACTCAACTTATAAAAATGAACTCATAAATAGTTGTTTTATTTATGTGTAGCTGAATTACACTTATTGAAGCATCATAGCGCTTTGAATAACTGAAAAAGAACTAAATAGATAAACTATTGATAGTATCTTCGTAAGTTGGCGATGTTCTACATCCTTGGAATGGTTCGACCATCAACAGTTTCCAACTTATAACTCCCAGCTCCTCCGACCTGAGTTACCTTGTAAGGTCATTCCCAGTTCGGATCAAGCTTCTTGAGGCCTTCAACTTGGCTTGCTTCATTCTTCTGCAAGACCAGATCTCCGGGTTGTAGCTGAGTTTTTCTTACGCCGATCATAGTATCGGGCCATATCAGATTTATACTTAGCTTTTCCAAGATGTGCTTTTTCCCTTTTTTCTTTCAGCAAATCCAAACTCAAATGCAATTCATCTGAATTTGCTTCTGAGATGAAGTGGATTGTTCTGGGGCTTGGGAGTCTGATCTCCGCAGGTATCACTGCTTCTGAACCGTAAACTAAGCTAAAAAGAGTTTCTCGAGTCGCTGTTCTTAGGGTAGTTCTGTACGCCCATAGAACGTTTGGCAGTTCTTCAACCCAATCACCTTTTGCTTTTTCCAACCTTGTTTTCAAACCTTGAACAATTATTCAGTTTGTGACCTCGGTCTGTCCATTTGCTTGTGGATGGGCTACCGAGGTGAAATGTTGTTTGATATTCAGCTCTTCGCACCAGCTTTTGAACGGATCGTTAGCGAATTGGGTACCGTTATCTGATACAATCGTGTTCGGTATTCCAAATCGGCATACAATTTGTCTCCACACGAACTTAACCATACTTCTCCCAGAAATTTACACAAGTGGTTTGGCTTCTACCCATTTTGTGAATAGTCAATAGCCACTACCAAGTGCTTAAGCCATCCAGGAGCTTCAGGAAAAGGTCCAGCGATGTCAATTCCCCATTGAGCGAACGGCCATGAACTTAGGATTGTGACCATCTCAGCTTTGTGGGGTGTGTCTGATAACGGCATGGATTTGACACTTGGGGCATCTCTGCAGCAATTCATGTGAATCCGAGCTCATTGTAGGCAAGTAATATCCTAACCGCATTGCCTTCTTTGCCAATGTGTGTGCTCCGACATGACTTCTGCACGATCCGAGATGGATCTCTTTCAGAACATACAGTGCCTGCTCAGGTCCTATACAACGCAACCAAGGCATAAGATAACCTTTTTTAAACAGCACTCCATTTCTGATAGTGCACCTGGCTGATCGCATAGTTAATTTGCGAGCTGAAGCTTTGTCTTGCGGTAATTCTCCGTTCGTCAAGAAGTTGATGATTGGAGTCAACCAAGTGTCTCCCACATTTTCAATCGCTAAAAGTTGCAACTCTTCAATGCTTCTAGTTGGCAAGACCTCCACCAAAACCTTTTTGATGAGATGGACATGTGCCGAAGATGCCAACTTACTGAGCGCATCCGCTCGTTTATTCTGAGCTCGGGGCACTCGCTCTATCAAGAATTCCTAGAAATTCTTCTTCAAATCTTCAGTTTTATCCAGATATTTTTTCATATTCGGATTTCGGGCCTCATACCTCCCAGTTACTTGGTTTACGATGAGCTACGAATCACTATAAACCTGTAACTTCATTCCAGTTATTAATGCTTCGTATTCTGCCTCATTGTTCGTAGCTTTGAACTCAAAACGCAAAGCATATGTGAACTCTTGTCCACAGGGATTGGTTAATATTAGCCCAGCACCTGAACCATCTTCACTTGATGCCCCGTCAACAAATAAAACCCAAAAACCTTCCCTTTTTTTACAAGGGTTCTACAGGTCATCTTCTTTTGCAAGGTCTTCCTCTGATATGAAAACTTCTGCTATGAAATCCGTGAGCACCTGGCTTTTACTGCTGTCCGAGGTGAAAAGGTGATTGCATATTCTCCCAACTCAATTGCCCATTTCATGAGTCTTCCCGAAGAATCAGGTTTTTGCAATACTTGCCTCAATAGTTTGTCAGTTAAAACATGGATTTCATGTGCTTGGAAGTACGGCTTTAACCTTTTTGAAGCATTAATTAGTGCCAATGCTAATTTCTCCATTGTCGGATATCTCTGTTCGGCTGCCTGTAAGGCTCTGCTTATGTAGTACACTGGTTTTTGTACTCCCTGGTCGTCTCTGACCAGAACTGCACTTATCGTTGCATCACTCGCTGCCAAATACACGTATAAAATTTCTCCATGAACTGGAGTTGATAACACCTGTACGTTTACCAAATATGCTTTCAAATCCTCAAATGCCTTGTTGCAGTTCGCATCCCACTCAAAGTTTTTTGCTTTCCTCAATGCTTTAAAGAAAGGCAAACTGCGGTCGGCCTATCTGGACAAGAATCGATTCAACGCAACTAAACGACCCGTAAGCCTCTGAACATCATTCAAACTTTGCGGTGGTTTCATATCCAAAATAGCCTTGATCTTCTCCGGATTTGCTGCAATTCCTTGGCTTGAAACCATGTGCCCAAGAAACTTTCCTGAACCGACTCCAAATGTACACTTCTTCGGATTCAACTTCAACCCTGTTTCTCTCAATTTTGTTAAAGTTTCTTTCACATCATCCAAAAAAATTATTATTCTTTCGCTTTTAATAAGCATATCATCAACATAGATTTCCATGTTTCGTCCGATCTAATCAGAGAAGATCTTGTCTACCAGTCGCTGGTATGTAGCACCGACAAGCCTTATTCAGATTAGTGTAATCTATACACATCCGAAGTGAATTGTCTGGCTCTGGAACCATGACAGGATTGGCAAGCCAGGTTGGGTAGAATACCTCTTTGATTATCTTTGCCTTCAACAATTTGTCGACTTCTTCAGATATGGCCTTATTCCGATCTGGCGCATACTTCCTTTTCTTCTGTTTGATTACTTGAGCTGATCTATCAATATTCAATTATGAACCACCAGGTCGGGTGAGACTCCTTTCATGTCATCTGTGCTCCAAGCAAAAACGTCTTTGAAATCTGACAAGAGATTTACCAATGATCTTTTTGTCTCTATCGATAATGATGATCCGATGAGAATTGTTTTATCTGCCTAGGATTCGTCTAAGCATACAGCTTCTACATCTTCTGTTAACATCACTGTCTCAGCTCGATTTTCTGTTTCAACATAATTCACGTTTGCAACCTGTTGCCTTTTGCTTCCCTTTAAAGCGATCATGTGGCATTCTCTTGCTAACTTTTGATCACCTCGGATCGTAGAAATTCCTGCTTCAGTAGGAAATTTCATGACCAGATAGCCTTGAGTTGGACCATGGTAGGTCGTCCAAGAATAACTTTATATAGAGACGTGACATTAAGGACTGCGAACTCGATGTATATGAGTCTTTCCTTGGGATATTCTCCCAATGTCACTGGCAGGTTTATCTTTCCGATAGGTATTGACGTTTCTCCTGAAAAGCCGATGAGGTGTGAATGACAAGGTTTTAAATGTTTCTTGTCAATACCCATCTTTTGGCAAGTTTCGTAATAGAGAATGTCAGTCGAACTGCCGTTATCTACATATATTCTGTGGACTTCCTTATTGGCGATAATTGCTTTAATTAGCAACACGTCGGCATGCGGAAATCTGGTCGGCACTGCATCCTCTTCTGAAAATGTGATAGTATCTGTTGATTTGAATCGTTTATGAACTGGTTCTTGTTCTAGAATACCCCTGTTCTTCGGTTTTTTGGAGGTAATAGAATCCCCATCATACGGTCCCCCAATAATGGTGTGAATTACTTCCGTGACATTCTTGTTCACCCCGAGATTTCTATCATCACCATTATCTTTCCTTTTTTTATTATCCGGAAGATCTGGATCTCTCTTGTCTTCAGGTCGGTTTGAAGGATTTCTCATGACGAACTCCTTTAAATGGCCATTCTGAATTAGTTCTTCTATATAGTTCCTGAGATCTTTACAATGTTCTGTGTCGTGACCATGCTTGTTGTGAAACTTACAGATGTACTTCTTACTCCTTTTGTTGTCGGGAGCTGTCATTCTTTGTGGATATCTCACGTTTCCTCTATTTTCCAAGATTGCGACCACATCAGTTTGCCTTTTATTCAAACAAAGTGTAATTCCTATCTTCACCAATTGCAGACGAGCTGTTTTGCACTTTGTCAAATTTATCAACTTTTGTTTGCAGTTTCCATTACCGGATGCTTTGTTTTTTTTCTTCTTTCTTCTTTTCAGGTTCTCTGTCATTGTCTCGCTTTCGCTTATCCGCTTCTTCACCTTTCGTGAATTTACGAGCTCGCTTCATCATCTCTTCAGTAGTGACAGGAGGGTCTATGACAAATTCTTTGTATAATCTTCCAGGTCGCAAACCGTTTGTAAAGGCTCCAATCACTGCCTCTTCTGATCTGTGTCCTATTTCCAAGCATTCGTTTATGAATCTGTCAACGTATTGAGTTATTGACTCCGAATCCCCTTGCTTCACGTTGAGCAGTTCAACACTTGTTTTCACAAACTTCTTTCTTTGCACAAAACTGCTTTTAAAAGCTGCTCTGATCTCAATGAACTGACGAAACGCCCTAGGCTTAAGATTGTCATACCACAATCTGGCAGTTCCCATCATAGTTATGCCAAATCATTTGCATAAGATCTGATCTGGGTAATTATAAATTCTCATGCTCTGCACATAATGGTGCACGTGTTCTTCTGGATCTCCTTCTCCATTATAATATAACAAAGTTAGCATTTTAAACTTATGTGGGAGAGGATAAATTTCCACATCATCCACATATAGAGAATTTATTCCCAAATCATCATTGCATTGTGGTTGTGAAGTGCGGGGTAGGTGGGATGGACCAATGTCTTCGAAACGCAAATCCTGATGCCTGGGCTGTTCGTGTGTTGTGTACATATTATCATCAACATGATCTTCTGCTCTTGTGCGTTGATGCTAGTGCACGCGTCTTTCATGTCTGTTTGGTGAATCCCTTCGGCGAGATGAAACTGATATATGATCCCGATTCTGATCTCGATTTTGATCTCGATTATTCCTGTTAGCACGCTCTTCAGCTCTTATTCTGAGTTCCTCGGCTCTCAATCTGAGCTCATGCTCTTTCTGAAGCTGCTGTCGGAGATCTCGTTCACGAATCTCTTGCTCGCGATCTTTTCTCTGCTGTATCTCCCGAATTTCTCGTTCGGTTGGATTACCTGGAGCATGACTTGCTATCATAGCTTGAATTTGTTGTCCGTTGTCAAGCAAAAACTTGAGCACATCTGGTGAATCCAAGTTGACAATGGGGATCGAACTTCCTTCGTGGTTCCGAGGAGCAGAACCTCGTCCTTCGGGAGTAGGAGTTCGGGTGGATGAGCCTACGGGGTTTTCCCTAATAGGCAACTTTTCTCTTTGACGCTTAGGATCAGGAGGATTCTGATCGGCCTGTTTATCTCGTATGGATGACTACAAACGAGTATTAGGCATATTGTCTTCTGCCCCACGGTGGGCGCCAATTGATGAGTCTCAAAAACCTCACGTCGTCCGGCGGGCCTTCAGGTCGTCCCGAGCGTCTCGAGCACAACGAATTCCTGCAAAAGTCCCCGGGATTGGTCCCAGGGAGTAAACTCCGATGCCTAAGTCAGTAATGAGCCTTAAGCAAATATTGATAAGTAATTGAGAATACTTGAATCGAATCCCCATCCCAAGTGAATGAGGTGTTGTATTTATTGAATACATACCAAAATTAGAGTTGAATTGAAACTCTAATATATCATACCTTGTAAAGGATTTGCTGTAATTTAAGAGTTGTAATAGGATTATAACTCTTACCATACATGTGTAAATTGAATATGTTCTGAGAAGAAATCAGATTCTTATGAGCTGAATGATAGTTGTTGTATTAGGAATCTATTTCTGATTTATTATAATCTTGTTGAAATTCATCCCTCATTAGGGTCATATGCGGTTCAGGGCATACTAGTAGTACTATCTTGATAGAAATAAGATGTCTTGTCCTGACTAAAGGTAACAAAGGTGTTTCTTTAGGTGCATCTCCTTGAGGTGTCGGTGGAAGCTATCAAGGATGTAGTTGGAAGGAAGTTGGCAAAGTTGGTTGGTTCGGTGGAGGAGGTAAAGTGTGACGAGTCACCACCAGTTAATCTTTGATTTCTCAGATCCCATGTGTGGGTGCACCAAGATAGACCCATGCTTAGTGGATTCTGCCTTAAGCTCGGGGACGGTAGCATTACATGGGTTTATTTTTGCTATGAATGCGTTCATAAGTTTTGTAGGGAATCTGGTCTCATTGGACGCTCTTGGCCACGGTGTTCGTTCATTAGTGAATAATGTGTTGCAAAATTGTTTGAGCGCAGGATTCAGGAGTTCCATTATGGTCGGGGACTTGAGGTGTGGAAGGATAACAATGTGGAACTTTTCCCGACAACACTTTGGGCCCATCGCCCAAGGTCATCATCCTCGTCTTTGTAACAAATCTGTCCTACAGGACTTGGTGACGGGCCTATAGGAGGGGCTCTTTATTGATTCAGGTCGTAGAGTCGTGGACGGCTTTTAGTCTCGCAATATGTTTGATTACAATAAAGAGGATCACTTTAATATATTTAATTGGGCTGTGTTCTATGAACTTCCAACCCCCTACTTAGGACATATTCCAACTAGTGATACCTTTGGATCTCGGGACCACTCTTGGTCTAACTCCTTCTCGGATGATAATGTCCCTGAAGAAGTGTTTGTGCTCATCCCTCTCACACATATTGCAAATGATGTTATATAATTTCCCCCTGAGTCTTTGGCCATGGGAATTAGGGAGCACAGATGTGAAGACCACAACCCCCACTTGCTAGTGGGATTCACGGAGGACCACATGCCATTATGGTGGAAACCTAAGAATTATTTCCCGAATGGCAGAATTGTTCAAGATGTTATTGACTCGGAGGGACTACCGCTGAAAGAGGGTCTCAACTTTTCAGTGGAATTAAATCTGCTTGATAGTGGCGGTGATGTACATTTAAAGGAAATTCAATGCTTGTTAGAGCGCTTTAATTTTCAGCCCTTGTCGTCTACTCCATCTATTGCGTTTGATATAAATTCCAGGATGAATCCCCACGCAAAGCATTCCAGTAGCACTGTTGGGCCGGCCCATGGTCCTCTCTTGGAGGAGACTGTGTTGCAGTGGGGACCATTATTCCTAGTGGCCTGTCTAGATTACGGACCCACTGGGTCGGGGACCAATGGGGCAATGAACGTAACTATTTATTATACCATCTTGCAAGGAAAAATCAACCCAGTTTATCTTGTAATAAACGTAGCAAAAGACGGCACAAACATAAGCTTGGGAAAGCTATCTCTGATAGGAGAACCAGTAGCCTATGTAAGGATATGCTTATGCAGTCTCAGGTTCCTACCCTTTACTCCACCTCTGATAGCTCGCATACGGAGCAGCATACTATCAGTGGGGATAAAGGTTTTGAAGTCACTACCCTTTCGTACAATAGGCTTCCGCTAGAATTCCAAACTCATCCAGGGGCTAGTAAACCACAACAAACCCTCACCAAAGATAGAGGAAAGCATAAGATATGGTCAAATGTGGAGATTACTAATTTTTTATGCAGATGCCTTAGGGGGACAGAGTCGCATGGATCTTCCTCGGAGAAATCAAGCTTCAGGCTTATTCATGAGAATGGTGATGGTCATGCATGAACTCTTTTGGAGGCCTCTATTTTAGCATCATAGTTCTCGGCAGTATTGAACCAGGTTCTAGACTGTTCATTGCCATTAAATTCAGTAGGTTTTGGGAGGATTATCCCACCACAACCCCCCAAGGATCCATGAGACTACTCTGCTAGAATTGTAGGGGATAGATCACCCCCTTACAATTTAGCTTTTGAATCGCTTGACCCGTGTACAGAAGCCAGATTTACTTTTTTTAATGGAAACTAAACTTTGAAAAAGCAATATGGAGAAGTGGTTACAATCATCATTTTACGAGAAGTGGGTGGTGGTTGAGCCATTGGGCACCTCAGAGGGCTTGTGCCTGGCATGGTATAAATTGCAATCCATCTCAGTAATTGAATATGCCCGACATTTTATTTTTGTGGAATATAACGACTCTTGGGCTGGGAATTAGATCATTTTCTTAGTCTATGGATATCCTGTGAGGGCAGAGCATAGTGCAGTGTGGGAAGCTATTCTACAATAGCTACGCAGCATTGAGGCGCCTATTGTGATGACTAGGGATTTTAACTAAATTCTGGATGAACGGGATAAACTTTTCTATGGGGTGTGTCATCTCTACGGTTGGGAATACTTCCAAAAGATGCTTGATAAATTACATTTAGCAGAATTAGAACACTGCAATTCTTGGTTTATGTGAACGAATAAACAGGCTGATGTGGTAGCTGTGTACAAAAGGTTGGATTGTGTACTTGTGAATAGAGTCTGGTTAAATTAGTTTCCTAAAGCGATGTTGCAAAATGTGCCCATTATGCGTTCAGATCACGATCCCATGTTGTTGGATACTCGATTCACACGGTGTTCGTATAGCTCTAGAGTTAAGTTTGAAGCATTTTGGGTCAGAGACAATGCAGCTATCCAGATTATAAACTGGGTGTGGAACCTGGATGTTGTAGCTGGTGTCAGCATGAATGCTACTGAGACTCTAGAAAACATGATGCGCCATCTGGTGAGATGGCATCAACTATCGTACGGTAATTTGGATGGCAAGATATTAGAAACTATGAGCCATCTTGAAGATGTCCAGAAGCTGCTCTAAGATGGGTATAGCTCCAAATCTAGATGCTTTATTATGCCAATGCTTAGACCATCAAAGATTACTGAGCACATTGTTCTAAGGTAGTATAGCTGACCATGGGTGATCGCAACACCCATTTTTTCAACCAATAGGCGAAGAGAAAAAGAAAGACTATAGTGTTAGAGGCCTTGTTAGATGAAGTTGGTAACTAGTATGTGGACAATGTAGGGGTCCGAGGCATCATCACCCAGTATTTTGAGCTGCTGTTCCAAGCTGAGGAAGGGGATTTGGAAGCATTGACACCTCATCTGCCAAACTTGTTGGAGTCTTTCTCGGCCTTACTACCTGAGACGGCTAAGTGCTATCTTAATATGGAGTTCACATCTAAAGAAATATGTGATGCTTTATTTTCTATGGCAAAATGAAAGGCGTCTGGGCCAGACGGTGTTCCAGCCAAATTTTTTCAGCACTACTGGGATGTTGTATGAGGGGTGGTGATACAGGAGATCTTGTCGTTCTTAAATACGGGAGTCTTTCCATCGTTTTGGGGCTATACCAATTTAATTCTCATGCCTAAAACATCAAACCCATCAAGAGTTCAGGATTTCAGGCTGATTAGTTTGTGTAACTATCTATATAAAGTTACTGCCAAGGTGTTATCCAATCAATTGGGATAGGTTATGGGCCACTTTTTTTCAGACTTTCAGAACTTCTTTGTCCCAGGCCGATTGATCTCTGGCAATATGTTGGTAGCGCATGAGGTGGTAGAATATATTCAGAAAAGGAAGAGGGGAACACTATCAATAATAGCATTAAAGGTTGACATGAGCAAAGCCTATGATCGTGTCTCATGGTCATTTCTCCAGCAGAACCTATCTAATGAGGCTTCTCCGATCATTGGCTAAGGTTATTAATGTGCTGTGTCACCACGGTGAAGTTTTCAATTTGTGCAAATAGGTGGTCTTCTGAGTGGATAATGCCGGGTAGAGGGTTGAGGCAGGGATGTACCCTGTCACCCTTTCTATTCATTTTATGCCAACAAGCACTATCCGAAGGCCTGTTAGCCCAACAAGCTGATGGCTCAGTCAGAATTCGAATTGGTAGGGGCGTTCCCATAAATTTCTCATCTTATGTTTGCTAACGATTGTTTTATCTTTTTTAAGGTGAAACATGAATCGATGCATCATATTCAAATTTGTTATGGATGCATACTCATTCCAAGTTGGACAACGCCTTAATCTCGACAAGTCATGTATTTTGTTTAGTCCTAATATTGAGAATCAGTTGGCAGAAGAGATAATTCATACCTTTGGCAATTGGCATCCCCTACTTATTTACGGCTGGGAAATACTTAGGTTTGGACCTTGATTTTACCCAAACAAAAATGCTTCTTTTTGCTAACCTCAAGAACAGGATTGTTTGGAGAATAGCTAAGTGAAAATATTTCTTCTTGTCAGTAGTGGGTAGAATTACATTGGCAAAACATGTTCTCTCATCAATTGGCCAACACACTCTTGCGATGTTCTGCATACCTCTATGTGTGACATAGGCCATTGACAAGGCAATTACTAAATTTATATGGTTTGGTGATCCAGAGGGCCGGAAGGTTCATTGGAAGTCTGGGCCATTTATTTGTCAATATAAGCTACGAGGAGGTTTAAGAATAAGATCTATAATGTGTCTGAATTGAGCCCTCCTAGCACTATTCTGGAAGAGACTTCCAAAGTTCACAACCCAAGTCATCAGAGTCCTTGGAATGGCGGAGTATATTATTGGGGAGGGATTTCCTCTTATCCAATTCTAAATGGAGGGTGGGTGATGGCAAACGACTAAGAATATCGGATAATTGGATTCCTCATATCCAAAATCCACTCTTAGGCAATCAAGTTGTCAATCAACAAATTACGTTGCAGGTGAGTGATTTGATTGATCGTGATAGATGTTGGCGGGATTCTCTAGTGCAGACAATTTTTCTTACTGACGTGGCTCAAAGGATTTTGTCGATACATCTACCTATTGAGGAAAGTATTGATTCTATCTATTGGGATAAAACACGAAATGGAATGTATACAGTCAAGTCGGGTTACCATGCCATATGGGATTCATTCTCGGCCAACACAGAATGACATCCCCCTCAACCCTTTTGGAAACGAATTTGGAACCTTTGAATGCCGTCGAGATATCCGTTTTTTGTATGGTGGATCATGAATAACGCATGTCTCACCAATGAAGCACTCATAGAGGGTGTATCATGTTGCCAATTTGTTTGCAGTGTAGTCAGCAGAAAATTTATTTCACATCTTTTTCTTCAGTGTGAGAGGTCTAAGAGGGCTTGGCGTGCCTCACACTTGGGGTTCAATTTTGATGTAGGAGTTCATGTGGATTTGCGACAATGGTTGCCAAAGTGGTTTGAGGATGCTCCTTCTTCTGTAGAGATTGTTTTCTCTAATTGTATGCTATGGAGTTTGTGGTTAGCCAGAAACGAGTCTATTTGGGAATTGGGAGGTGTGGAGTTTGACACATCACGTATGATACATCAGGCTCAACTGATCTTTTCCTCTTGGAAGAATTTCGCAGGAAGCAGTATTGAAGTTGTGGGACCTCAACGGGATATTTTCCAGGGGTAGCATATCAAACGTTAATATCACCCTCTATTTTGATCAGGGTTGGTGGGGGAATGCATACTGCCAATATATTTTTGAGGTGGATGGTGCATTTTATTTTTTAGAAACAATTTGGGATATATGCTTGGGTCATGCGTGATGCTCTCCAGGCAACTCTAACTCAGTAGGTAGGCTGTAGACTAGCAATCTCAGTGCTGGAAATGGAAGCTTATGCATGCCTCTTAGCCATGCAAACCTCAGCCAACAGTAGACTTTCTGAAGTGTGTATTTTGACGGACTCTCTGTGCCTCCTTCAGTTGCTTGCTCGGGATGATCAGGCTCCGGTAGAAATTCAGCCTATTTTAAGGGACATATTTCATTGGGCGAAAAGGTGTAATAGAATTGAGATTGATAAAGTTGAGAGGGATAGGGTCATGTATGCTCAAAACTTGCAGCTAATGAAGCGCGCAAGCTCGGTCTTAATGTATTCTAAATGGTTCTCATATTTATATATAAATGTCATCGCTGTTTTTTTGTTTTTAAAAATTGAGCTCTACATTTACAAAACATAGATTTATTGTCTAGTGCAACAAATATAATAGAGTAAATGAAAAGCATAAAACTAGCCAAACAGACTTCAAAACTTTGCCACAAGAATAAAAATAGGTGCCACAAACATTAAGAACTAACAAGTAGTGACCATCATATTTTATATTAATAGAAAAGCTGCAAAAGAAAAGAATTTAACTAAGTTCAAGTTTAAAATCCTCACATCTAATGAATTTCTTGTTTGCTATTTTGTTAATTATCTGTCAATTACCCAACTAAAATTTATAATAGAAACATACAACATTGACAACTAAACCTTTATCACACTATATGGGATCGATTATGATATAACGTCATCTAAATATTTCCTGATATAAAAGAATAAGTCAAAATTATTGCTTGGAACTTGGAGGCTGCTGCTCGGTGAATTACAAATAACCCGACGTGGGGATTTGAGTTTCAACAATTGGCGCCGTCTGTGGGAACAGAGCAATAGGTTCGCACAACAAGATTGTATTTTGATGGCAAACAAAAGGTCAATGAGAGGGACCGCTCCAACTAGCAGGCGAGAGGAGGAAAGACAGTCATCACCTTCTCATCAAAAGGACCCTGAGAAGTCACAGCAAGAAAATAACCGTATTACTCCCGAGATGATGAAAATATTTGCTAAGCACTACGATGAAATGGAAGCTATGGTCAAGGAGGCTCAGAAGAAGAAGGATGATCAACAAAAAGACCGGGGAAAAGCACCCCTGGTGATACATAGCGAGTCTGATCGATGGAGAAAATGAAGAGAAGTCTGAAACACAACCTTTTCTCCGAGCTGGAGGTGGGGAGAACTCAAACCGAGATGCGGGCAATAATCCCGAGAAGAGACGACGGAGGAGAGATAGCCCTCTGTCAAAGGAGATCGCTGATTTCCCTTTACCTCCCCGTTTCAAGCTACCATATTTGCAGGCTTATACGGGAGATACGGATCCCAATGACCATATTCACAGAATCGAATCCAGGATGGATTTCTTGAAAGCACCTGAGAAAACGATGTGCCAGGCTTTTCCTACTACCCTGGAAGGAAAAGCCCGTCTTTGGTATGAGGGTTTAAAGCCCAGGAGTGTGGATTCATTTTTCCAAATGTGTGATCTGTTCTTTAATCGATTTCTATACCGAAAGAAGTTCGACAAGTCTACTGCAGAGTTATTGAATCTCCGTCAAGGGGATAGTGGATCCCTTCGAAGTTACATGAGTAGGTTCAACGATGAAAGTTTACAAGTGAAGGATTGCTCAGAAGATGTTCTAGTAGGGGCGTTTCTTAATGGCTTACTGATGAGAATGAGCCCGTGTCCATGTCCATGGTGCCAAGGATGAAATCCGCCTTGCACACATTGTTGATGACTTATGCCAAAATTTGGTATTATTGGCATATCTCTCTCAAATGATCTTCGATTATGCTACTTCAAGCGACTGTAGAAACATAAGAGAAATATCTACAACTTTTATGTTTTACACTTTCTCTGATTTGAAACACATCAAGCTGAATTCGGCACGTGAAGATGACTCAGCTTGCTGGACTCGCGGGAAATTTCATTATTCTTTCACTTTCGTTTTTATGTTTTGTAATAAATTAAGTCCATTAAAACAATTATTTTTGGGCTTAATATTTTTGTATTCAAGTTGTTTAATTACTTGGCCCAATCATCTTGCATGATAATTGCAAGTAATGAATTTAGGAAACTAAATTTGTTTAGGAAAGTAATCTCCTATTTTTTAGTAAACTTTAGTAAAGTAAACTCCTACAATTTAGGAGCTCTAGGCGTGTTGTTTTTCAAGAAGCAAAAACGTGTTTTGCTTGTTTGATAAGTTAGGGTTTCACGTTTTGTAGCCTATTTATAGGAGAGTTTTCACGTGAAATAAGGAGAGATGAATTTTGAGAATTGTAGCTTTGCTAAATTATTGAACACTTTGTGTTTAAACCTTCGAGATCCTTTAGCGTGACCTTTAAGAGATCTTAATGAGTTCTTGATTTTAAGAACAAGCCAAATAAATTTAGGTTAACTCTTGATTTATACGGGTTGGGCCAAATTCTTTGTCAAAAGCGTGGGAATTTGATTGGCTTCAAGTTCCAATCTTCACGTTTTCCTTTTGAGTTCTTTCCGCAAGTTCTTGTTGTGTTGTTTGTGTTAATGAATCTTGTGCAGCAACGATCCAAAGTTTCGGTGAATTGATTGATCCAGGACTTCAAGCCTCGGTCAGTTGTATCAATTGGTAACAGAGAAAGGCTGTTGCTTCAAAATTCAGGTTACCCATTCCGTTTTGTGTCTTTGTTTCTTCTCGAATTTTCCCGACTTTTTGCGTCCGTTTTATGCTATTGTAGTTGCGTCTTTTTGCTGCTATTGTGAGTCATTCATACTGCTAAAATTTGTGTCTTATTCTGCTCTAAATTCAGTAGTACTTGTTGGGTAAAAATCGCATGCAAAGTCCTTGCTGAAATTTGACAAAAATTGTCACAAATCTTGCTTGCCGTTTGTGCGATTTTTGTGTCATTCGTTTGTTGTTTCTTTTGCATTTTTCCTTGCTATTCTTGAGTCGTTCTTGTGCTGTAACTTTCGTGTTCTCTTCTGCCATTATTCTTGTGTTCTTTTGAGTGGAAACCGCATAGGAATTGCATGCTTAGGAGTTGAATTCAAAACGTTACAAAATAACTAGGGTTAGGGTTTTGGATTTTGGTCCAAAAATCCTATCTTTCTTGTTTCATATCCGTTTTGTCTTTCTTTTGGCTATAAATTCTATATTGTTTCTAGAGTTTATTACCTTTAGTTAAGTTTTTGTTTCAACTCGAAAAGATTAGTTCTTTGTTGTTTTCTTGAGAATCTTGAAATTCTTGAAAATTCCAACTTGCAGAAATTTGGTTCTTGAGCTATATTCTTGATTTTTGTTGCAAATCTTGAATATCTTGTTAAATTGGCATATTCAGATTCAAATTATTTGGGGAGATCTTGAATCTTTTGTTTGCTGAAATTAAGGTTTAGACAATATAAGACAAACAACCTTAAAATCCTAGGTTCGAGTCGTAAAACCTTAAAACCCTAGTTTTGTACTAGGTTCTTGTCCGAATTAAAAAAAAAAGAGAGACCGACTTTAAAAAAAAAAAGAAGCCCAAAGGCTGTTCGGTCAAATATATAAAATAAAAAAAAAATCTGACAAAAAGGAAGAAAAATTCGTTTTTACTTTCTAAAAGCCAAGTGTTCTAGATAGTTTCCTAAAAAGTTCACTAATATTGAAATTGCCATATCTTGCTCAATTCAAATCGGAACCAAGTGATTCAAGCGGCCATTTTCTTGTCTTCTTGTCTATTTTTTGTTTTCTATAGTTTCAGAAGCTGAATCATAATATATCCCTGCATTGTTCTTAAATACTCTTATTGACGTGATTGTCTAAAGCTTCTTTGACTTCACTTGTGTAAGTTTTTGATTGTGGAACTTGTTGATTGAGACTTATTCTACAAATCAACGAACTTGGTAAAACAGATTGAAAAAGAGAAAGAAAAGCGTGAGTTGGAAAAACAAAAGAGGGAAAAAGAATTGAAAGAAAAAGCTGAAAAAGAAAATCAAAAGATTGATTTAGTTAGCATAGGTTGTGATCAAAATAAGTGTAATACAAAGAGTGAGAATGAGAGTTCATTGAGAGCTAAACAACAATATCTTGTACTTATGAATTCTAGTGATCACGATTTACATTGTTTGCTGCCTAGTTCCTTTGTTTTGCAGATTTATGGAGTTTCTAGACATCTAATGGAATTGAAAACGACTCAATATGCACTTGAAGGAGTTCAATCTGCTATGACTTGTTTTCCGCAAGGTAAGCAAGGTAAGTTAGGTAAGTTTTCCATTGATTTTGATCTTAAAACTGTTAATAGCTTTGTTATTATCAATTCGGTTGAGTTTCAAAGTTTTCAATCTGTTTTTAATCAATTTCAAAAACTTCCTTATACTTTTCAAACATTGATTCGAAATTTTATAACATGTGTATTAGAGTTTAATAATTTGTGTTTTGGTAAGCATATTGGTTTACAAAAATCTTCAATTATGAAATTCAACTATTTTACATTGAATGAGTTTATGTATAGTTTCTTAACATGCTATGTTGCTTATCTATTACATGAGTTATATGTTGATCTTAATGTTTATCATTTTGAGCTTAATCGAATTATTTTGTACAAAAGTGTTAATTCTATTGATTGTACTTGTTGGAATGATTTTTCCTTTGAATATTTGGTTCGTGAGTTTGCACTAGTAATTGTCAATCCGTTCTATTGCCAATTTCATAAAGTTCCAAGAGGTAATCAAGTAGTTCAATACTTGTTTGGTAAGTTATCTTGTTCTTCAAAGTATTTTCCACTACAAGAGGTAATTCGTAATGTTAATTATTTATATAGTTTACATTCTGATTTTACTTTAAGTGTTGTTACTTTAAAGAATGTTAAAAATTGTTGTTCTTTATTGTTTCAAATTGATTTACATTTTTGTCATAGTGCATTTAGAGATAGCTATTATGATACATTGTATGCATTATCCATACTTGTGAATTATTTTGATATTGATTCAATTTTCCCTTATATACGAGCATATATTAGTCCATATACATTTATGGTCATTACTAATAATTTTGTTCCTTAGACTAATAGATTTATTTTGTTCTTTAGGGAAATAAAGTGTTATTGCCCGAGAGGTGTTACAATCCAAATTGACTTGGGTCTTGATGAGTTCATCATATTAGTGTTTGATCCAGGAGCTCAATTTCAAGATTCGAGGACGAATCCTTTTCGAGGAGGGAGGGATTGATGAGAATGAGCCCGTGTCCATGTCCATGGTGCCAAGGATGAAATCCGCCTTGCACACAGTGTTGATGGCTTATTCCAAAGTTTGGTATTATTAGCATATCTCTCTCATATGATCTCCGATTATGCTGCTTCAAGGGCTGTTGAACCATAAGAGAAATATCTACAACTTTTATTTTTTACACTTTCTCTTATTTGAAACACATCAAGGTGAAATCGGCGCGTGAAGATCACTCAGCTTGCTGGACTCGCGGGAAATTTCATTATTCTTTCACTTTCATTTTTATGTTTTGTAATAAATTAAGTCCACTAAAACAATTATTTGTGGGCTTAATATTTTCGTATTCAAGTTGTTTAATTACTTGGCCCAATTATCTTGCATGATAATGGCAAGTAATGAATTTAGAAAACTAAATTTGTTTAGGAAAGTAATTTCCTATTTTTTAGGAAACTTTAGAAAAGTAAACTCCTACAATTTAGGAGCTCTAGGGGTGTTGTTTTTCAAGAAGCAAAAACGTGTTTTGCTTGTTTGATAAGTTAGGGTTTCACGTTTTGTAGCCTATTTATAGGTGAGTTTTCACGTGAAATAAGGGTGTAAAATATGTGTAGTGTGTGAAAATGTGTGTAGTGTGTGTAAAATATGTGTATTGTGTGAAAATATGTGTACTATGTGTAAAATATATATAGTATGTGAAAATGCGTGTAGTATGTGTAAAATATATGTATTGTGTGAAAATGTGTGTATTGTGTGTAAAATATGTGCAGTGTGTGAAAATGTGTGTACTATGTGAAAATGCATTTAGTGTGTGTACTATGTATAAAATATGTGCGGTATGTGAAAATTCATGTACTATGTGAAAATGTGTGTAGTGCGTGTAAAATATGTGTAGTGTGTGAAAATATGTGTACTATGTGTAAATTATGTGTAGTGTGTGAAAATATATGCACTATGTGTAAAATATGTGTAGTGTGTAAAAATGCGTGTACTATGTGTAAAATATGTATAGTATATGAAAATATGTGTATTATGTGTAAAATATGTTTAACTTATAAAATGTACGTAAAGTGTTAATGTGATGTGTTTAATCTATAAAACAAATTGACCCGCGGGTCACCCAAGACCCAACCCAACTCAACCCATTAAATATGAGTTAAATTTTTACCCATGACCCATTTGACCCAACCCAACTAGTTAAAATAATAGGCGGGTTGGGTTGAACCCGCGGGTCATGGGTCAAGATTGCCACCCCTAGTGTCACGGTATGTCTCATAGGATTTATGTGGCCTGTTCTAATATGACTTGTGAAGATACTTGTTGTAGTAATTATGTTTGAAAGAAAGTAAAAATTTGTAGAATTTTTCATGGTATTTTATCTCTTTAGTGTGTTCATTAGTTATTTTTTTATTTTATAATATTGATACACTTTAAAATAATATTATTATGATGTAGTATTTTATATATGTGTTGAACTTGTTTGTGTATATTGCATGTACTTTACACTTGTTCATTACACTAAGTGACTTGGCTTCTGTTTTTTTATTAGGTGTGTTGACATTGTTTGTGCATGTAATCTTGAAGTGAAATTACACGTGTATATGTGATTTTTGAACTTATAGTATACGTGTAGCTCTTTTGTGTTTTGTGATGCTTGCTATAAATAACAGTGTGTTGAGAACTTTGCTAGGAACATTATGTGGTTGTATGCGCTGCAATCTTCATAAGTTTTCATTCTAATTCACTTTTTCAGTGTACAGGTTGTTTGATAGATGTGTTTTCGGTATAGTTTTTCTTGCGAATTTTTTTATTGTATCATACGTGTAAATAGTTGTTAAAAGTTTTTTTCTTTTTTGCTATGGTAATTGTTTTTCAGATAGAGGGAACTGGTGGACAAAATCATAATCTTGGAGGTTATTTACAGAATCTTTGTGGTGGAATGTTTTGACGGTTAATTCTGAAGGAATTTTAAGTGAACAAACAAGTAATCAAAGTGATAACGGTGTAGTCTGCAATTCAAGTGCAAATAATTAATCATTCTAGTGTTGTGATGAAAATTGATAATCGCAACTGGGTCAGGAGGTTTATAATTTTTTTCTAGTTCTTTATAGTGATAAAGCTACAATCAATCTGTTAGAAAATATTTTTGATACATTTGTACCATTTCCAATTCTAGAAGGTTTTGCCTATTTTGTACGTACAGAACAAATTGTTGCAGACAGTGGCGATAGTAGTGTCTAAGTCGATGAAGCATAATATTTTCTGTGAGGGGAAAGAGAACATAATGTAAACTGAATTAAACCGCAACAGCTTGAAAAAGAAAAACAAAAAAATGACAAATGAAGCAAAGGGATGTTGAAATAGAAGAGTTCTTGAATCATGACAAAAATCAATGAGCGGGGGAGAGATAGAGCTGAGCTACTTTGGTCTTTCAATAAACAAAGCATTTACAAATACTCCAACATTAGTTACTGCATACGACAATGAAGATTCAACATAAACACGCATCATCACCGGTTAAGAACGAGAACGAGGAGGACTGATGAGGTAGAATCATGAAATGAAGCTTAACTTCTCATCATGGCTACACAAACAAAAATTACCATAAACAACATACACATACAATAAAATCAATTGCTTCGTATACATATGGTTACTCTTGTACCTTTACTTTGTTGGCAAATGGCAATTCCACGGATGAGAAGCACAAATTATGATGTATGCAACACACAAGAAGTACAAAGTACCAATTCAAAAAGAAGAAAGGGAAAAAAACCAACTAACAGCAAAACGAGCACCATAAAATTTACCACACAGTAAGTAGACTAGTTGGCAACACCGCGCAAGCGTGGTGTAATTATATGTTATAACTCGCTATAATTTTGAATCAGTGTAATAGGTATAAGTAATATATTTAGATGCAGTGACACATATTTTGACGCACTGTATTTTTACATAGATTACACACATTTGTGCACACTACATATATTTATACATATTATACACATTTTTACATACTACATACATTTTCACAGAATATACATTTTTACATATTATACATATTTTCGCACTCGTAATATATTTATCAATTATATTTTTTTCATAAATTATACACATTTGCACATAATACATACATTTTCAAATTTTTACACATTGAATATATTTACACATATTACACACATTTTGACACAAATCATTTTACGCATAAACTATACATATTTGAACACAATACATGTATTTTCACATTTTTACACATTGAATATATTTACACATATTACATACAAATTGTGTGTAGCATGTATAAATATTGTTGTGTGTAAAATTTTTGTAGTATACGTAAATATGAATAATGTGTGAAAAGTATATTATTTGTGGGCTTAATCATGACCATTATTTGGGAGAATTTGTAAATGAACTTGTGGTTTTGTAGAAAATGTAGTGTTTTGAAAGAAGTAATTTTTTTTCTTTCAAATAATTTGTTTTTTGGAGTTTTACTTCAAGAACAAAACTGCATCATATTGTATCGGGACATGAATAAGTTAAATAATACAGTAAATTAGTACGTTTAAACACCAAAAAATTCTTTCCCTTCTCCCAAATTCTACTAAATCCCAAAAACCCCAATGGATCTTCTTTCCCCCATTTTAAAATTTCAACCGATCAATAGTTTTTCTTAGTAATCTTCTTTTCCTTCTCTATTTTCTCATTTTTTTTTCTCCAAACTTCAATTATTGGGAACACTTTGACTCCTTCTCTTTAATAAATCTTGCAAGTTAAAAACTTTTTTAAATGTCAATTTTAATTCAACAATAAATTTTAATATGCAATCAAACACAAAAGGTTTAGATTGATAAGGATTTTCATTTAAAAACAAATTTTAGAGTTTATTTGAAAATGGACTGACGTTAAATTTATAGGATAAGATTTTTTTTTATATTGGGAAATTACATCAAATTGTGAAAAACATAAAAGACAGGGGAATGAATTAATCCAATTGAAACATAAGGGGGCAGCTATGATATCGGAGTACAGTAAGAGGAGGGAGACAAATAATTCATTAAAAGAAATCAATCCTGTCTATCTAATGTTTATTCGACAGGGGATCACAAAATTATGATATCTTGTCTATCTAATGAATAGGGAGTCTGCTTTAAAATAGTTCTCTCTACACTCACCCCCGAGAATATGGTTCAACAAATATCATAGATTCGCATTGGACATTCCAAAAATGGGTACTATCAAGTTGGGTGAATTCAATAATAGACGTCTATTGGTATTTCAATCTTCCTTCTCCTTTCAAGGTATATTCAAAAGAGATGAGAATCCAGTACTTATTGATTATGAATATCTGAATTGGTTCGCACAAGTAAAACTTACGAAGTGCAATTTACTAATGAATTAATAAAATTATTCATTAAATGTTCAAACAATGATAATGTGTTAAATATATGTGATATGTGTAAATATGTATAAAAATATTTAGTGTGTGAAAATGTGTAAAACACGTGTAAATATGTATAGTGTTTAAAAATGTGTATAATAAAATTAAATATGTATAGTAGATGTAAAAATATATAGTGTGTGAAAATGTATATAATAGATGTAAAAATGTATAGTGTATGAAAATGTGTAAAAAATTGTATCCTATGTGTAAATATGTATAGTGTGCAAAAATGTGTAAAGTATATGTAAATATAAATATGTGAAAATGTGTATAATATGTATAAATACGTATAATGCGTAAAGCATGCGTAAATATGTATAATGTGTAAAAAAATGTGTATAGTATGTGTAAAAATGTATAGTATATGCAAATATGTGTAGTAAGTATAAATATTTATATAGGGTGTGACAGCATATGTAGTATGTATAAATATATGTAGCATGTGAAAAAGTGTGTAGTATATGTAAATATGTATAGCGTGTAAAAATGTGTAAAGTATGTGTAAATTTGAATAGTGAGTGAAAATATGTATGATATGTATAAATATATATAACGCGTTAAATATGTGTAAATATGTATAATATGTGAAAATGTGCATAGTATGTGTTAAATGTATAATGTGTGAAAATGTTTGTATTAAGTATAAATATGTATAGTGTGTGAAAACGTGTGTACAAAAGTAATTAGTACATGTAAATATGTATAGTATGTAAAAATGTGTAAATGTGAATAGTATTTGAAAATGTGTATAATATATAGGGTTAATTACCGATAACCCTCATGTGGTTTGCCGATTTTTCGTATAACCCCCATGTGTTGTCAAAACATACCAACAACCCCCATGTGTTTTGGTTTTAATTGTAAAGTGGATGGAAAATAGGTGCACTAACGGCACCGTTAAAATTTCCAATAATACCCTCCCAACTTTTTCAATTCAAAGCATTCAATCAAAAAATTACTAAAGTTTTGGGGTCATAGTTTAAATTAATAAAGTTTTGAGGTAAAAAATAAATTTAACATTTTTTTCTCCTCTTCCATCGTTTTTTCTCCCTTTTTGTTCTTCTGGGTTCCAACACCAACACCATCCTCCTCCGCCTCCTCATCCTCCGCCGCGGCCACCGCCGCCACCACCACCACTAACACCACAAGTTCAGATTATGAAAATGGTGGCGATCATTTAACTGCTCGTGATTCTTGTGTCTTCTTAATTAACTGGCTAGAGAGGTTTCCTGAGTTCAAAACCAGTGACTTCTTTATTGCAGGGGAGAGGTATGCCAGCCATTTTGCAACCGACTTGGCTCGATACTCAACAACAACAACACAAACCATACAAAACTGAATCTGAAAAGAATTATTGTAAGTCATGCCATTGACATCTTCATCAAACAAAGTAAAGGGTACAATCAACACCACCCATTTTCTTTTCTCTTTCTTTCCCTTCATTTTTCTAGCACCACCACCTATCAACAAGAAATGTCACCACCCTCCACCACCACCACCACCACCTATTTTCTTTTCTTTTTTTTTTCCTTCATTTTTCCTCATCCTCTGCCACCACCATCACCACCACCACTGACACCACCAGTTGCTCAACAACAACCACCCACCAAATAAAATTATAAGTCTCACTCATTGGATTTTTTTGAGTTCCAGCACCACTACCACACTCTACTACCGCCACCGCCACCACCACCACCATCCTCTACCACCACCACTAAATTAGATCTAACATGATAAAGCAATTTCCTTTGAAGGTTTTGATAGATCTAACATGATAAAGCAATGAAAAAGGTCAAATTTGTGGCGCTTTTAAAGATCCCACAAGGATCTGTGAGCAGACAAAGAATTTGGAGGAATTAAACTTTGAATTCCATATTCGAACATTCGAAGTTGGGATCGGATAATTTAATAACCAGTGCAAAATTAGAGATATCAGTCATTGCTTGCCGTCATTGTTGAGAGCACGATAATAGCAAGAATTACAAACAAAAGTAAATCACAATAGATATTAAGAATCTTCATTTACTTCATTCATCAGAATTCTGTAACCTACGATTTTTTACATTGACAAAACGAGATCTAATTAAGAAAGAAACAATTCATGGAGGGTATTATAGGAATTTTACAATCATTTAATGAAGTTGGACAATCACACCTTCAGAAATAGGCGCGTGTAAGTCAATCTCTGTTAACTAATTTATTTTTCGTTACTTTACAATTAAAATCAAAACACGTGGGGGTTGTTGGTATGTTTTGACAACACATGGGGGTTATACGAAAAATCGGCAAACCACATGGGGGTTATCGGTAATTAACCCTAATATATATAAATTTGTATAATGCGTGAAATATGTGTAAATATGTATAGTATGTGAAAATGCGTATAGTATGTGTGAAAATGTATAGTGTGTAACACTATGTATAGTAAGTATATATATATATATATATATATATGTTTGTGTGAAAATATTTGTAGTTTGTGTGAAAATATTTGTAGTATGTATAAATATATGTAGTGTGTAAAAAAGTGTATAGTATGTGTAAATATATAAAATATGTGAAAATGTGTAAATATGCGTAGTATGTGAAAAAAAATATTGTGTTATAATGTTTAATGTATGTGTAAATATGTTTAGTGTTTGAAAACATGTATAGTATATATAAATGTATATAATCGGTAAGGAATGTATAAATGTGTACACTGTGCAAAAATATGTATACTATATGTATAAATGCGTGTAGTAATTATAAATACGTATAGAGTGTAAAAATATGTGTGGTACATATACATATGTATAATGAATGAAGTATGTGTAAATATACATAGTACGCAGTAAAATGTATGTAGCTAGTATAAATAAGTATAACGTGTGGAAATATGTGCAATACGTATATAGTAAAAATAAGTATAACGTGTGAAAATATGTATAATACGTATAAGTATATGTATTGTTTGAAAAATTGAGTAGTAGAACTTAGGTGTAAATATGTATAGTGTGTGAAATTCGGTAGAGTATGTATAATTATGTATAGTGTGTACAAATCTCTGTACTATGTGTAAATATATATAACAGACTAAAATAATGTATAGTTATATGTCGCATATGTAAATATATGTATAATGTAAAAAAGTGCATAGTAGGCATAAAAATGCATAATGTAAGAAAATATATATAAAATGTGTAAATATATATGGTGAATGAAAAAATATATAGTGTGTATAAATAAATGTAGTAAGTACATTTATGAAGGCATTAATTTATTAGTTTGAAATAAAAGTATTATTAATTTTTAAGTTTGTTGTTTAATTTAACTCATTATAAATATTTTTAAATTGAAATAACAATTAATTATACTTTATAAATGAACTATGAGCACTAATTGTTCAAAGTAGGCATTAGAGGGTAAATCAAGTTCATTATTTATTATGAAGTATGTAAAAGTTTGTGCCCATTAAAATGGTAGAATACATTTAAGTATACATTTCAATTTTTTAAAAATAAACATTTAAAACGGCAGAATACATTTAAATATATATTCCAACTTTTAAAATTAAACATTTCAACTATTTCCGCGTTAAGAATTTGAGATTCAAGGGATACAAAGTCTGCCGATATACATGAAATCCCAGATTCTAATTTCAAACAAACTGCAGATTTTCTGTATCCTAAAGAATCCATACACTGAATAACAATCCTTACAAATGCATGCTTCTTGATTAGGCTTTTCGACCCAATCATTAGATCCTCCATTAACCCAACAGCTGGCAACTACGCAAGGTCCCTTTCCCACCGAATAATAAGATTCCAATCTCTGCCAATTGTCATAACTTTGCACCCCTCTCGTGTAATTTGACCCAAAGACAAAATCCTCTGCACAAACTTTCATGAAGAAAAATGAATATTTACAAAATAAACCGAGACAGAAGAAAGCCAGCTCAGAATTTGACTTTCAGAATACTGATTAAAGTAAATATTATGACAACTAAAGAACTATAGCAAAATTAAGTTAGCATAGAGAATATGAGAAAGAAACTTCTTAAAATGAATCCAATCAGTAAACAGAAAACAATAAATTTACCTTAAAATTGGTATAATAAATTCCATTCCATGTCAATTGTTCATCATGATTGTACCACAAACGAAGATTCAGTAAAACAAACAGAATCGCATGAAGATAAATTAGGAATTCAAAGTACCTAAAACTAAGAGTATCAAATAAAATAGTATGAGTTGAAAGGAAATGGAAGGAAGACACCCTATAAGTAAAGGGAGTATCAACTAAAGGGAGTTGCATATAACACTCTTTAAGTGGTAAAATATAAGCCTTTTGGCAAGAAATTTAAAAGAAATGCTCCATAATACCATTGTCTCCTAGTTTGAATCGAGAAGAATATTGGCTGCCTTGATGTCTATGTAGAATTACCAGCAGGAACATGATAACTACTGGGAGGCACAAGTTCGTTGCCCTTCCTGCTGAAATAAAAAAGTTTAGTAACTTTTTGAGGGGAAAACATGAAATTGGCAAAATTATTACACAATGGCAAAAAGAACAACCAAAAATAATTTAGCACATATAACATTTAAGTGATAAACTAAAGGCCACGTGACTAATAGCAAATGTGGAAGATACAAATTAACGGATAACATCAAAGACAGATACATTAAATCATTCTAGTCATCAAATAATCGTAAATAGAAACCGATCAACAATGATAAAGCCAAGTAAACAGCATAATCAACAGACACAACAATAGTATTTCACCAATTGGCATTTAAAATCCTAAAATAATTTTTTCCAACTTTAAAGAACAAAATGCAACCTTAATAACAATAATCATAAAACATTCCAATTAATCCACATAGTAATTTGAGTGAAATCACAGCATGTAAAACAAAAACCATTTTCCTAAAAATGGATCACCAAATTACCCAAATTTTACTCATGCAACCATATTTAACCTACATAAACATTGCTTTCGCAAAAACCACATTGTGAATCCCATCTATAAATTACACTCACCCAACCAAATTTAACCTGCAGAACCATTGCTTTCACAAAAACTGCATTGTGAATCCCATATATAAAAATTACACTCATCCAACCGCATTTAACATACATATCACTAAAAAACCATTGCTTTGACACAAAAACCACATTGCAAATACCATCCATAAACAATTATTCATGCATAAAAATGTTAATAAGAATGTAATTATTCAAAGACAAAAGGAGATTGAGTAGACCAATTCAAAATACAACTAAAGTGGTACTTACATTTGTATCAATGAAGCAAAGAAGCCCAAGACACCACAAAATTCACCTCCCAGATTCGAAATATTGAGAATACTATCAATTAATAAAATAAAACAAGACATGCTAGCTCTGATGAGCTGAGAAAGAAACTTGCCCATGTTGAAGCCTAAATATAACCAAACATTGATACACAAAATAATGGATCAAACGTTGAATGGTCAGGAGATATGATGGGAAATAACTAAATAAGTGAATAGAAAAATGGACAACCGTAAACCATAATCATTACATATCATACTGTGATTGACAATAGATTCACAAAAATGCATACATGAAAATCAATGTTGTAAGTTATAAAAGAAAATAGACAGATGACAGGAGTTTCATAATACAGAGTATTAATTGCCTAAAAGGGCCCAAGCAAACATGCTAGCAAAATTAGCTTTGTAACACTCACACAGACTTCAATGCTCAAAATTCAATCAAGCATAAGAAGAAAAAGTCTAGAAAAGCACATCAAACATCTTAATGGCTTAAAAGATTAAAGGCAAACATATTAAAGCACCATTGTTTTCCAAGCTAAAGGCTTAGAATGAGTATAATGAAGTTTGGCACTACGTTCCTCCCTGGACAAACAAGTCTCAAAGTAACCTCAGCAGCCGTATTAGCAGCTGCGATAACATCTGCAGCTCTACCTGTAGCAGGCCCCTCTTGGAGTAAATGAGTGTGAGCCACCACAGCAATAAAACCATCAATGTGACAGCCCATATCACTGCAACCAACAAATCACGAAATTAAAATACAAATCACAAATACATTCTTTTGCCACTGTCAAAGCAAGAACTAAAACTAAAGTATTCAAATTGTACATAATCAAAAATGAAAAACACCTCCCTACAATTTAGAAGCACAACAGCAACTCCAAATGATTACTTACATCTTCACCATATCACCTTCTTCCAATACGGACTCATCGCTAGAGAGTGGTTAAATATGGAAAAGAGTATTATTGATTGAAATGCACGTTGGAAATGCAACACCCCTTTCAATCTTCTTCTTTACATTCTTATACATACTGCCAGTTTGCCTGCACCAATATAATCAACTATAGCTCAACCAAAACCTCTATAAACCATAAAGTAAGAGCAAAAAATGTCCAAGAATCCCATACTCTTTGATGAAAGCATCCCCTTTTTCACATAAATCAACAATCTTTGCTTTTGGCTAGCATTCAGCTTGAAAAGCCTCTGCATCAATAAAACTCCCAAAATTTAACAAAAAAAAAAAAACAAATTCCAACCTAAACTTTTAACCTTGCAATTTAAGACATAAGAGAAAGTTATTTTTTTTCAAAAGCTGGATAAGCAACAATAACATCCCATGCCTACATCAAATCCTTTTATACTTTAGTTTTAAACCAGAGGAGACCATTCAACACCTTAACCAAAAAAGTGAAACATGAAATCCATTAACTTGGATTTTATAGTTATAATGATGAACAATAGAAGGGACGTTGTCTTTTAGAAGCAGAATGGCCTGTATCACTCTTCTTAATTAGGGAGGGCTTATGTTTAGCAAGTACAATAGATAAGCTTAGAGCATTTATGTACTCAAACTAAAAAATTGAAAAAAGAAACTTAAAAAATGAAGTGAAGGGAAGTTGAGAAGTTATAATGCATTAATGAAGTAACTCATAAAATTTCAGTTGGGCTTGTCAGTCCTGCATAATCCATCCAAAAAACATGGTCAATGCACCATAGTAACAAGAAAATATGCTTCTCACAAATACACTTTGTATTGTACTTAACTGGTCAGAAACACGAGTTCTAAAAGTCTGTTCTGCAAATGTAATAGAAGCCAGCCATTTGTCCTTGAATTTCATCTCCACCTTCAACACCAAATAACACAACAATAAATTACTACACAATAACCACGTGTGCATCACAGTTTAGAAACAACCCCCCCCCCAAAAAAAGTGATCTTTTTTTAACATTAAAAAATGATGTATCACCCTGTTAAATAAACAAAAAAAGTACACAATTATGCATTATAATCATCGTCTTCCAAAACATCAACCCACAAAACTAAAAATAGGCAAATCACCAAAAGCAAATTCCCAAAATATCACATTTGACCTTAAAAAATGAAAAAATCCTGAAAATGCGTCAAATAAATGAATGATGTTCTATGAAATTCTCCATGAATTAAGAACAAAGCACGCACTAAAGACAACCTATTAGAGTATAAAACACAACAAAAAAAATGAAGTAAATCCAGGGGAGCAAAAGGAAACATTATAATGGCCTCCAACCCAAAATGCAAAGCGCCAACTGAGATAAGCGCCAACCTGTAGGACATAGGAAATTTTATTTTCAATTGACCTCTAATGAAGAAGATTTGTGAAGAATAAATGAACAAGAACCATTAAGAGATTATATGATGCCAATAATCCAGAAGAAATCACGTGCTCATACATTTGCATGATGTTTTGGCAAAATTTTCCAAGTGCAAATTAGTTAAGAGAAAACTTCTAGAAAAGGAGAATATATTTTTCATAAAGGCAACTATATGGTCATAGGCCTACCAATCCACCATAGACATTACCAAGTGCAACACCACATGGAATGCACATATAGAATATTACCAGCCAAGCTGCTTCCTGATTTACCCAAAAAGAAAAAAAGAATTGAAGATTAAACAATCAAGTGAGGAAAAAAAAGCTTCAAAACCTTAATAAGTGTTCAATTGAGAACATAGATGTGAAGACCTAGGGTCTTAATCTTACTTATTTTGATGTTTAACAAACAATTATGTTTATGCTAATGGTTGAAAAAGTGTTTCAATGTGATAGATATACAAAGAAGCCAAGCATGGAGTATTATCGGTTGAAGAAAGAATTGGAAGTGCAAAAGATATGAAAATACGATATACAAAGAAGCCAAGCATGGAGTATTATCGGTTGAAGAAAGAATTGGAAGTGCAAAAGATATGAAAATATGGTAAATTAGTTTATTTGTGTAAATAGCTCAAGAAATTGATCTACTCTTTTAATGCTCAAGTAAAAATGTTTTCAAAGTGTTTTTTTTAATCTTCAAATGATGCTCAAGTAAAAATATTTTTAAAATGTTGTTAGTCCTCAAATGAACTCAAAAGTAGTAGTAAAGTGAGGAACACACTTGCACAAAGTCACAAAGAGTTGCACAAATGATTTGGAAAACAAAAATTGAGATTAAGCTGAAGAAATCTGCCAGGGTTCAGTATTTTCAATCATATCTCCTCATTTTAAGTCCCAAATAGAGTGATTCTGGTGCCATTAGAAATCTAAGAGAAAGGGCTACAACTTTCGTGTTTTACATTTTTCCACATTCTGTCAGGATCATATCGACAAATCGGTTAAACATTTTGGACGACGTTTCGGACGCCTCAGCTGAGTTTCGGCCGTCCGAACTATTGTATAAAAAATTACACCCTTTCTGTTGAGTTTCGGACGCTATTTCGGACGCCTCCCAGAGTTTCGGCCGTCCGAAACTATGTCTCAAAATTGCCAAACTTTCTGTTGAGTTTCGGACGCCTATTTTGGAGTTTCGGACCCTTCTGCCAGTGTTTTGTATTTTGATCATATATCTCTCATTTTTACATCCAAATTGAATAATTAAGATACCATGGAAAGCTAAGAGGAAGAGCTACAACTTTGATGTTTTACATTTGTCCAAATTCGGTCCGAAACATATAGAAAAATGGCTGACAAGTTTCGGACGACTTCCTTGGAGTTTCGGACGACCGAAACTCATAACGGCTAGTTTTTTTAAAAGTCAAATATGAACGTTTTCTTGTCTTTTCTCTTATATTATAAATACTAGCCAATGTTAAAACGTTTTAACAACTCCTCCCTTGATTCTTTGAGCATCTAATCTTGAAAAACACTCTCTACAACTCATACATTTTAATTTGATTTCAAAAGAAACAAAAGATCAAAAGTTTCTTGAGCATTCTTTGAGTTCTTCATCTTATTCTTGAGCTATATAGTTTGAGTTGTAAATTTCATTATAGGAATCATATTGTGAGCTAAACAATATCATATCTACCCAATTTGTGGGATTGTACTTCATCTCTAAACATTCATTGAAAGTGATTGTAAAAGGTTTCTCAAGTGAGAGTAAAAAACCTTGTACACATAGCTTGGAATTGCTAGTGTAAAGGTTGAGCCTTGGTTGAAATCCTAAGTAAGGTTACTTGGGTTGTAAAAGTGGTTCTTTTGATCTTGCCACAAGAAAAGATCAGATTATAGTGAAGAGGTTGAAATCCTAAGTTGGAAAACTTGGGTAGTGGATGTAGAGTGCTCCAAGGGGGAGACTTGAACCACTCTAAATTGATTGTGTCCTTGATTTCCATTTTCTTTATTTCTGCACTTATTTTGATTTGCCTATGCTTTGGGTTATTGATATTGAAGTGTTGATATTGTGGATTGAATTTGTGGAATATCAATATATATATATCTTACACTTGTTGTGATTCACACTACATACTCATTTGTGTTGGATTTAATTTGGTTAAGAAAATTTAAATTGATTGTTCACTTAGAATTTTTAGAAACCTAATTCACCCCCCCCTCTTAGGTTACCTTTAGAGCTTACAATAGAGAAATTCAAACCTTAGCCGGTGGGGCATTATCATCTATGAAAGGGGCCGCAAGACTTACAAAAGAAGCCTCACCAACACCAACAAACCTAAAAGAGCACACATCTCAGTTAAAATAAAAAAATAAAAAAAGAATCAAAGGTCTCAAAGATAAGAAAAATAGAAGCAGTGTTACACAACAATTCAATTACTTAAAGCTCTCAACTTACATGCGGCAGATGGAAATTGACAAGAAATCAATGGAAAAACCACAACCAGCAACAGCAATAGTCCAGACAGTCAAACCAACTCCAATAAGTCAAAAGGGATTGACGCTACAATTCCATGGACAAACAAGAGAGGGCAAAGAAGAAGAATAAAATGATCAGGATAAGCATTTTCGAATTTCGAACATATAAAAGACAATCTAATGGTTCTCAAAATTTTCAAAGCTGCTACAAAACAAGCCAGAAAACATCTCATTAATTCACGAGAACAAATCAAAAGGCAAAGTAAATGACTCCTGGAAAGCAAGTATTTCACAATCTCACACTCAATATGGATAGTAAATAACGGGTTGTGTCCATTCCGACAAACATTCTACTTTCCAAGTGAGTGAGTGAAATCAGGATATAAGATGAAGAAGAAGAAGAAGGAGGAGGAAGAAGAAGAAGAGGAAGAAGGAGGAGGAGAAGAAGGGTTTAGAGAGAGATAGAGAGCGTAGTAGCCGCTTTGAGAAAAAAATGAGGGCGAGCGGCAAAGGCAAAGAAAGAAGGATAGAGATGAAACCCTAAGCTAGAACGACATCGTTTGCCAAGTAGGGGAACGTTCCATTGAAGATTGCACGTGACCAAAGCTTGGGGAGCATGTTTATGTTAACACTTACCCAAGCACGAAGGGCTGTGAATTCATGTTTTCAACTAATCCATTCTGAGAGTTTCCATGGTTTTTGCCACTTCCATTTGAACTGTAATAGCCACTGATGGTGACTCCTCTTCCACCTCCATAATTTCGCACCTTGCCTTGCTACTGCCAATTTCTTCAATGTTAACTGACCAATTGGCATCATCTGTACACCAAGATTATACTGCCTGAGCCACTAGGTGAACAAATAGCAAAACTTGCAAAAAATACATGCAGTGAAACCACCTTTCGAGTTTGGTCCACGAAGGCTGCTGGCTCTCTAACTGAAGTATTGGCAAGGCCTGCGGTATACTTGAGCTATTTCTGTGCTAGCACAGGAATTAGAGACAGGGGACTACTCATCTCATCAGCTAAATGTTTGTTGAGTTGCACTGTCCAATAACATTTATGCACCCATCAAAATGCTACTCAACAGAATTAACTCAAAAAGAAGAAGCAGTAGAAATAAATTATGGTAGAAAAATTATCCATTAAGTAGCCATCTAGACGATTAAGAATAACAAAAACCTCGTCTAACAGTATTCACTATTGATAACAATTTCACAAGCAGGAGCCTGTGCGGTAGCATGAAGTCAAAAGGGATGTGATCCATAATCCACTTTTAGTTTTATTTGACATTTTAGGTCCGACATGTTTTTGATCCCTCCTACAGAATACCATAGTAATCCTAAAGTAATTGCTATGAGGTTTTGGAAATGGAATGAAGAACTGTGAAAGAAAAAAGAAGCAGGTGAAAAAATATAGGTGGTGGTGTTGACAATCCATTGGCGACAGCTTGCTCTCTCAGTTTGAGCTCCTTCTCAGTTTCCTTTCTTCTAATTTCGCTTTGATGTAATAAAAGTACAAGTTCTTTCAGTTGCTCCTTCATTTCATTGATTTCAATTTCCTTGTCCCACAACTGGCACCTATTAATAAAATTAAACATGATCAAGTTTTTCAATAGAGTGGAAATATTGGTTTCTGCCAAAAACTCAAATGCTTTTTTTTTATTTTTTATTTGGCTAACCTCTTTTTGAGGGTGGCCGCCACTCCATATTTATTAGAAATCTTTGTGGATGATGGACTTACCGTAAAATCATCCTTACAAAAGGGAGACCTTTTGAGAAAGGATCCATTTACATAGCCTAATGGATCCAAAGTCAAGAGGTTGATAAATTTAAACTTGGAGTACTTCCTCCATTTACAGCAACTGATCACTATCCTTTTACTAGCCAAAAAATAACCTATTCTAGTATACAAAAGACTCCTATCACAAGGAGTGACAAAAGGTCCCTTATCATTTGTACAAATACTAATACTATTTAGAGAATGTAGTGGCCTGCTCAGCACAGTGATAGGTTTGGGTCCCTGATTTTTAAATATGCTGGTTGAGGCCACTAGTGGAGTGAACTGTGGAGAACTCATCCAATCATGTACAGCCGGAGATCGATGGGCGCAGAGAGCTAGTTTTCCTTGCTCCAAGTAATTTACCAGGCATAGTTCTACCGAGCATTCCAGGACAGCAAAGTAGACAAGCCAGTTCTAACAACAGCAAACTGGGGCCCGAAGATAGTTAAGAGGCAAGCCAGCCCTAACCTCAGCAGGCTGGTGCCAGAGGTTTTACCTGAGTTGGGGGGCTTCTGTGAAAGCTTATTATTGCAGGTAGTAGCCATTACCTTTCTTAATTGCGAATGAAGGAACTTGCTCTCTATCCAGTTTAAGCAGTGCCAAGAGCTGAGAGGAGCGGAGAGATCCCTGTTTCATGGCTAACATTCTAGCTGGCAGATTAGCTTCCTGCAGGGATACCGAAATAGAGGCCTTTTGTTGAATTTCCTCTAGCAGATGTCTAATCTGCCATTCTTTCCAGGACTTGGTGGCTTGTAACAAAGCATTTGAGTCTGATTCTAGGATAATTCCCTGATTGTCTATTTCTCTGCATTTATTTATGAAGCTAATGGCTGCCAGAGTTTCCACCTTTAGACGAGACAGAATTAGGGGAAATAGGAAAACAGGAAGGGGGCATGAAAGAATACCTCTGTGATTTCTACATATTCCTCTTGCTCTCCAATGGGTCCTACTTTAGCAACAGCAAAATTTATCTTGATGGCAGAGGGAGTTGGAGGGGTCCAGATGATACGCTGTAGACTAGACTTTCTTCTGATCTTTATGCAAGCATCCCAGAAAGTAGACCATTCCATAGCAATCAGATTGACCCCCTGGAACTTTGTGTGGATGACTTCATTTACTGATTTGAAGATTCTAGTAACTAGGGTCTCCAAATCCATTTTGGCTTTATCAAAAGTAATCTTGTTTCTAAATTTCCAAAGCCACCAACAGATGAAGGAGGGGCAGATCTTAGTTAGGAAGCTACAGACCTCCTGCATGTTTTTGTGGTTTGTCCACCAAGTTTGTAGGGAGCCTACCAGAGTCTGTGACTGACATAGAATGCCAACTTCTGCAGCAAATGGTTTCTAGACCTTCTGAGCAAAATTACAAGATACAAACAGGTGGTCCAGAGTTTCCCCGCCAGAGCAGCACCATGGACAAATGAATGGGCCTAGGATGCCAACTTAGTGCAGATTAATGCCAATTGGTATCTTGTTTCTGATGAGTCTTGTCATTAGGAAGGATATCTTAATTGGTACCCCTGGATCCCAGATGAAGCTTGTGAGTGGGTGGAGTGGGCTATGAGTGGCTCTGATCTGATCATAGGTCGATTTCAGACTGAAAGTTCCATCAGAGGAGAGGGACCAAATCATTCTATCCTTTTGTGCCGGCTTGATTTGATATTCAGAGAATACTTGAGTAGGTATAGGAGGGATAATGTTCTGAATTTTGACCCAATCCCAACCTTGATCCCCCAGAATTTCTTTCACTTTATTGTTACCTGTAGCTTCTCAGAATTCAGATATCTTTCCTCGATGACTCTATTTGTCAAAAAACAAGCTGCATTCCCCATCTCCAATCTGGAACTGGATGAATTCTTCAGCGGCTAAGCCTATTTTGATTAGCCTCTTCCAAATGTTAGAATCTCCTTTCCTAGCCTGAATGATAGATGGATGGAGCACACTGCAATACTTTGCCCACAAGAACCTTGCCCAGAGTGAGTTTTTTCCTCTGAATCTCCACCACAGTTTGAAGGACTGAGCTGTAACCACCTGCTTGATATCTCTGAACCCTAGACCTCCTTCCTCTTCAGTGAGGCATAGTTCTGACCATCTAATCCAGTGATGTTTTGAGCCTTTTCCCACTGAGGACCAGAGAAAGTTTGCTAGCATAGATTGTATCTGATTAATAACTCTCTTTGGGGGGTCTAGGGACATGGTAGTATAGAAAGAGACCGATAACAGGACACTCTTAATCAGAGTTATCCTTCCTCCAGTAGTCAAAAACTTCGAGCTCCAGCTTTCTATCTTTTTACTTATGTTATCTATCAGGGGATCAAAATGAGCAGCAGGGATTCTCTTAAAGTGTAGTGGCAAGCCTAGATAATTAGCAGGAAAGGAGCCTCTAACAAACTTAGTAATCGAACCAATATAGTGTTTCCTAGCTAAAGGCATTCTATCATAAACTAAGTATGAGCTTTTGGCTGTATTAATCTTTTGTCCTGAAACCTTCTGGTAGTGTTGCAACTTCTCCATCGTTTGGAGATACAGAAATCCATACCCTTTCCTACATTTTTATTTAGAAGCCTCGATACTTACTCATAACTAAGTACAAACAAGATGGGGGAGATAGGATCTCCTTGTCAAAGCCCTCTAGATGCTTTAAACCAGCCCTCAGCTGCTCCATTAATTAGAACTGAAAACCAGACATTCGAAATCAATCTCCATATAAGGTCAATCCAAATCTCACCAAAGCCTAGAGATCTAAGAATCTGCAAAAGGAAAGGCCAATGAACCCTGTCATAGGCCTTTTCTATATCTAACTTTAATGCTACCTTACCTTCCTTGCTTTTCCTATTGATAGTAGACACCATCTCACTAGCCAGAAGGTAATTGCCAGTGATTAACCTACCTGCCACAAATCCACTCTGATTTTCAGAGATGATTTTTGGCAAAACAAAGGCTAATCTTGATGCTAGCAGCTTGGAGAGAATTTTATTTAGGAAGTTGCATAAGCTAATAGGTCTGAAGTTCTTGAAGGAGGATGGGTTTTGAATTTTAGGGATAAGAACTATAGAGGTTGCAGTCACAGCCTTCGGCAGCTCCTCACTATTTACAAATTACTGTACAGCCCTAAGTAAGTCCTTACAGATAATGTCCCAAGCAAAGTTAAAAAAGATTCCTGGTAGTCCATCTGGTCTTGGGGCACTTTCAGAGTTCGTGTGATGAGTTGGTTTTATACCAACTATTTTGCACTAAGAAATCTTGGCTTTTGTCTTGTTTTTAATGAAATGAGTGGTGTTTTATGTGTTTTATGTGTTTTATGCATGCTTGTGATTTGCAAGTTGATAATGTTTAAATGATGTAAAAAGAGTGAAAAAAAAATAAAGAAATGAAGTGAAATGTGTTAAGGAAAAATTGGAGAAACTTAATATGATCTCTTGGAGAAATTAGGGTTTTTGGGCAGAGTGAGTATGCGAATTGTTTTGAGTGTAACTTGTTCAATTCTAATCCAATTGGTGAGATCTTGGATGTTATGAAAAGCTTTTACCATGGAATTCATCTGCTATGTTTTAACTTTGTCCAAATTCAGTGTGCAAGGTCATGAAACAAGGACTTCTTTGTAGACACTACATTAGGGTTTCAATGTGCCTTCATTGTCACAGCTTGGGAAAATTGCTGATATCTTGAGCTCTAAATATCCATTGGTGTTGATTCTTGTACTCAGGGAAAGGCAAGAGGAAACTCTACAATTCTTGTGTTGAGCTCAATTTCTAACTTAGAAGATAAAAGGGAGAATTTTAGCCATGAATTGCTAAGATGAGATTTGCACTACGTTGCATCGTAGTGCAAATGTCCAGTTTTGCCATGTCTTGGTATTTCGGCCATAACTTTCTCATCCAGAGTCCAAATTGGGTGATTCAAAAGCCAATGGAAAGCCAAGAGAGATATCTATAACTTTAGTGTTCAAGGTAAAGGCCAGTTCCGAAAGGAAAGTTGGAAATTCAACGTCGGAATTAGCAAAACCAAATTAGGGTTTTAAGCCTACGATGCATCGTAGGCTTAAAATGCACATTCTGCCTTGTGATGGTATGTTGGGCATAACTCTCTCACCTGAGCTCCGATTTGGATGATTCAAAAGGCTATGGAAAGCGGAGATCAAGAGCTACAACATTGGTTCTTTAAGTTTCTCCAAATTCCCAACGTATCACAGTTGATTCCCGGGTGAAAGATTGGTGAATGGAGTGCACAACATGGAAATTTCACTACGATTCATCGTAGTGCAATTCTGCTCAAGCACAAAATTGTACTACGATGCATCGTAATGGAAATTTACTCACACACACTTTAACACAACAAATTCATTGTAGTGTTAATTTTCACCTCATACATTCATGATTTCTATACTTAAAATTTCAAACCACATTTCATGCATTTCAGCTTTAAGTTTCCAATTTCTTTCATTTGCATCTCTACTTTACTCATTGCAATTTCACAACATTTGTTCATTACATCTCTCACTCACTTCACAATGAACTGGATACACTTATGTATTTGATTTGTTTTCATTGTTTTGTATGTTTCATCACTTGGTAAGCATTCATGACAGTGAGCTTAAGTTCATAACTTCTCATTTCATTCATTCAATCTCCTTTTGCATCTTTCATTTATTTCACTCCATTTTACTTCATTTATTTCACCTCACATTTCATGCATTACATCACACGCATTTCACCACACTCATTTCATCACACATTTCACTACAAGCTACAAAGAAAACATCACACACATATTGAAGTTCAGAATACACGGCGATGCATCGCCACGATGCATCGCCATTGTGTTGCGTTTTGCCAACGATGCATCGCCGTGATGCATCATCGTGCAATGAGTTTTGCCTACGATGCATCGCCACGATGCATCGTCGTTCAATGAGTCTACACTACGATGCATCGTGGCGATGCATCGTAGGATTGAAGTCTTGATTTTCAGTTTTTGTTGCTGAAATGGCTAAGTGTTGCTCTTGTTCTTCAGGTGGTGCACATATGCGAGGGAAGGCGTGCTACAAGAAGGCGAGAAGGCGCATGCGTACTGAGTGGAAGATGAGTGTTGCAGCTTTGTCCCTGAAGGCGCGGTCATCCTAGCTTATAAAGGCGTGAAGATGGCTGAACGAGAAGGAATCATAGACTGTACTGGAAGGCACTAAAACTGTGTTGAAGGCGCAGAGATTTTAGCCTGAAGGCGCTGAGGAACAGCTGAAAGCGCCGGATTTCAAGCTTGAAGGCGTTGGTGCAGTCTTAAGAACACTTTGGATTTCTTATCTATATTTTCATTACTTAGGTAATTTTAGTAGTGGTACTCGTGTAATATTTTAGCCATTATACGTTTGCGTACCATTTACATTTCTTTTTTAACCTCTATATATAGAGGAATAGACAACATTTTGGGGGATTCATTATTCAATACTCACATTTTTCATATTGTAACCGAATTTTGATTTTGAAGAGCGGAAAGTGTTCTTGAGATCTACTTTCTCTCTCTACTTTATCTCTCTAAATTTGTTGCTTCATTTTGGATTCCGATAAAAGATTTGCTCTCATCATTATACATCTCCTAGGAATTGAGAAGAAAAGTGACAATCCTCTCGGCATTTGGAAGCTTTTAAGACTCTTAATTGGTAAACTCTTCCAATTAATGATTATGAACTGTTTAACCTTCTAATTTGTTGATTGTGAAGCTGAAATGGAGATTCGTGGCTAATTGTATGATAATCTAGGATACTGAGGGTGAATGCTAGGTTGAAATTGTAATTGTGCAGTAGAACTAACAATCTATTATAAGAAATGGAAATTCTTAGCTATGAATTGGTAAAACTTATTAAGTGCATGATTTTGATCTGAATTTGATGAAATGAGATTTGATTGCGGTCGTCATGCTGAATTGAGTCTTCTTTTGTAAGATTTGGATGAAAATCATGAATAAGAACCTGAGAATGCATGAGTTATTAAACCTGTTTGAATTTGCACAGATCTTAAGGCTAGACCTCACCATAGGAAGCGTTGAGTCTGTATAATCCTGAGAACAAGGTGATAAGAGATTCTCCTACTTAAATGATGAATTTACATGCTAGGATCGGGTCTCACCATGGGAGATTCTAGGTATTCATGCCTGAGTAATTTGAGTGGGGAATTGAGATAGCTTGTTCACACTTCACCATCCTTAGGCCTGACCAGAGGATAGGATGGTGTCGGGAGACTAAAATTGTATTTGTGTTGCTTTTTGTTAGATTTTGATTGGATAAGAATGCAGGAAATAATCTAAAACTAGAATCTGTGTTGCTTTTTGTTAGATTTTGATTGGATAAGAATGCAGGAAGTAATCTAAAACTAGGATTTGTGTGATCAAGTGATTCATTAATGTCAAAGATCTTACTAACTAATCTTGACTCTAGAAACCAATACCTAACTTACCGAAGGAATGGTGACCTAAGTGCAAGAAGTGGAAACTTTTGCTCTTCTAAGATGACTGTGAATGTTTGAAACTGTTTACCAGCACTCCAAGCTCTCTTGTTATGGCTTCTTTTTGTGCAGGCACCAAATATTAGACAGTTACTCTTAATAAACATAGTGTTATGTACTTGGAATTTTGGACTTAATTTTAAGATTCATAGTCATCTGTGTTTTCCAAAATTTTAATGCAGTTTATGGGTGGGGCGTGTCATCAGAGAGAATTACTGGATTAATACTTACACTGAGGAGCATTCACCTCTTTCATGCAAGAAAACAGTTGCAAATGACTTATTTTTGTGAAAATGAATGCTGTTTCCAATTATGATTCTCCTCATCTGCTTTGATTGTATGTTAGTAATACGCATGTATGAGATGTTGCATTCACCCGGAAGTAGCCTAGATTATCGGCTTAATTTTCTTGAGAACTTTGCTTTTACTTCTCTGAGTCTTACTTGTGTGTTCATTTCAATTCGTAATTGTGTGGAGTTAAACCAATTTACTTCCTGTTAAATTTTGTAATTAGTGTTCTTTTAATCTTGTTATATTTTGGTGACATAACTGAGCATATCAAACTTCTTGAATCGACTATTTCCCTGAGGAACGAAACCTAGCTCACTGCTACTATATTCAGTGAAATTAGGATAAATTGACGAGCCGCGACACTCGACATCATCATGCTTTGGACTGTAGCCCTCAGCTCATCCATATCAGGAATCCTTGTTAGGGCCTCTCTATCACTTTCAGATAATGACATAGATAAAAGTTGTGGATCAATCCTAGAGTACACTGGTTCTGCTGAGTACAAATCAGAGAAGTACTGAATAGCAATTGAGGCTATGTCTTCCTCTTTCTCCACCCACTCCCCTTCCAGGTCTTGAATTTTGTGAATGTAAGATCTTGCATACCTGTTCTTAACATAGGCATGGTAAAATCTGGAATTTCTATCCCCCTCCTTTGCCCATCTAATGTTAGCTTTCTGTGATCAATACTGTTATTCTCTTCATAAGTGATATTTGGCTTTTGCTGCAGCTTGGCTCAAGAGTGTCCTAGGGACAGGGTTGTTCTCATCCTCCTTTTCTAGCTTAAGCAACTCTTCCTCGGCTTGTTCAACTCTGGAAAAGATATTGCCAAAGGTCGATCTGTTCCAGGATCTTAGAGCCTGCTTGACTATTTTGAGTTTCTCTACAAAGATCCTAATAGGACTACCTATGACCTCTGAATCCCAAGCCTGCCTAATAATGGGAAGACACTCATCATGAGAGGTCCAGAAGGACTGGAATCTAAATGATTTACTAGGAACCCCCTTATCCTTCTGCATGTTCAACACCAGGGGAGCGTGGTCAGATGGGGAACGAGCCAGATGAGATATATTAGCCAGTAGGTTACTATTATGAAATTGGTTGTTCACCATAGCTTTATCTAGTCTCTTCCATACCCTAGCCCTTCCCTCTCTGTTATTGCACCAAGTGAACTTTGCTCCACTAAAATTCACCTCAGTGAGGCCTAAAGTTGATATTAAAGCTGATAGTTCTCTAGATTCCCTAAGATTAAAAGCTTTCCCCCCTTTTTTTCTTCCCTGAATCTGACACAATTCTAATCCCCCCATAGTACCCAAGGAAGTTGATGATTCTGCTGATCATATAAGGAATTCCAAAGGGCTTTGCGTTTAGCCTCTGTGCATTTGGCATACACATTGGTCAACAAAAGGGGGCCTTGGAGCTCAGGGTGATGAACTTTCAAAGTAATGTGTTGATCTGTGGATGAGGTGAGGGTACAGGAGAAAGGTTTCCTAAACATAACCCAAAGGGAACTGTTTGGATTGGATACTGCACTATCAAATCTGAGTCGACTTCTCACAGATTCTAATTTGTCTAGGTCTGCAAAAGGTTCTGCAATTGCTAGGAAGTCACTTTTTTGGGAAGAGAGAATTTTCCTAAGTTTCCTAAAGTTTTGTTTTTTGTTGACACTTCTAATATTCCAATAGATGCAACTAATCATTGGAAGCTCTACCCTTGGAACCCGTTTGTGAGTTTTTTCCTCTGAGCTGTCTGCTAGACTGGACCTTAGGCCAGGACTTAGGATTCTTCCCTCCATTCCCTCCTGCTCTCCTATGTTTCTTTTCTCCCCATCTAGACTCTAGACCTTTTTCCCCTGCTTAGGTTGAGAGACATTGCTAACTTCTCCCCCAATTATAGGATCAGGAGGGATCCCCTCCATAACTTGTTCCTCCTGTGGTAAGACTTGCACCTTAGCCAAAGCAATTAGATTAGTAAGGTGGCTCAAAATTTCCTCACAATATACCTGTTCCTGCATCTGTTGGGTGACATTTTTGTCCAAATGGCCAGGCTCAGTAGCAGTCTCCACATCAGCGCTTTGGTTAGTCTGCAATACCCCTTCCACTGAGATGTCAACTAATCCCAGCTCCTTCTCCTGAAGGGTCCCTAGCAGCGCAAACTTATTTGAGTTGTCTTGCTTAGTTTCCAAAGCCTTTGGGGTTTGGCCTAGTTGCTGAGATTGAGTTGCCATATTCTTCCCAGAGGATTCAGGAATCTCTTGTAAGGGGCAGAGAATTGGCAGACTATTAGCATCTACCTCTTTCCCTTTGGAAATCCTGTTGTCTATATGCTCTGATCCAGCGAGAGCGGCCGACTTTTTGGATACTTGAATCCACTCTTTATTTCCTGAATTCTTATATAGGACGTTCTTTCGTGAGTATTTGGGGGGACCTTTGATGATTGGTTTCTTCTGCCTCCTTAGAGGGTCACAGCTCTTATCCTCGTGTCCCATTTTTCGGCACTTTGAGCAGTAGCTAGGTTTTTCCTCAATTTCTAGTTGCTGCCAACTCCCTTTTTCCTTCCTACCTATCCAGATTTGATTTGGGATCATTTTTGTGATATCCATTTCAATGCAGATTCTGGCTTCACTGGGGCGTAGAAGATCAGAGGCTGCCGCAGTGGAGGAATCCAACTTCAATGGCTGACCAGCTACTGATGCAAGAGTATACAGCTTTTCCTTCTGAAATAGATGAAGAGGGAGCAAAGGGAATCGTATCCAAACAGGGGAAATGGAGGGCTCCACCGCTGGATCGAACTCTTTGGTCCATTTGAAGATTCTCGCCTGGAAACCCTGAAAATGCCATATCTTTCTGGTCCAGAATCTTTGGAAGTCTACCTCTTTGTCGAATTTGAAAAGGACATGTCTGTTATCCAGCAGTCCGACCTTGCAATCCCCTAGAAAACCTGCTACTACTATTTCCTTTCTTATCTGAGCAATTGCAGGGCGGCCCCAGGAGAATTTACCGATGAGAGTCCATTGATATGTGCTGGCTAGTTCGTTTTCTTCTTCCTCAGCCAGAAACAATGCCGGCTCCCCTTTGAAGGAGGAAAGAGGGATTTTGTTTTGGATGGATAAGAAGGAGATAGAGTACTCCTTGGTGGATGGCGAAGCAGCACCAGCCACCGTAGCATACGATATTGTGGGGGACAGTTTTCCCCCCTCCGCCATCAGCGGCGGGGATAGAGTAGGGATAAGACCGTTAGCTAGGGCAACGGTCTAAAAATTGACTGAAGAGTTTAGTATTAGTGTCTGAAGGAGTAGATTATTTTCCTAGCGAGAGGGGGGAGAGTAATAGATCATTGCTAAAGTTTAGCATTAAGAAAATCTCCAAAAAAAAAAAAAACTCAAATGCTTGAAGGACAAATAACTACATATTCAAAAATGATCCCACAAATCAATTACATAAAGCAATTATAACAGGCTTTGTTACAGAGCTTCTATATTTTACATCTACATATCCAATTCTTACATGGTATAAGTATGTCCCTATTCAACCAAAACAGGCAAAGAGGCCCATCCTTCAAGACAAGACTGAAGTCTAAATTTAGTGCAATGAGACATTCTCAAATTTTGTTAAAACAGGATTTAGTGGACTGCAGACAAATGAAAGCAAATGAAACTTAAGCAATGCATTTGCATGCTCCCAAGAACTCCGGATCATTCAATCAATAAGAAATGAACAATGTAAAAAAATTACAGAATCAGCCAAGTTTTTTTCAGAAAAATATAAAATTGTACAAAAATCTAGGCCAAAGATTAGGTAGAGAAAAAACCTGGAATCTCAATGAGAATTAAACATGTAATGGAGCAAATTTTTTGCATCCCCTATAGACCGTAGTTGATTCCAACATCTGATCCATCAGTTGGAAGTTTCAGTGCAGGTCTGAACCTTTTCCAAATTCCACAGTTCTTTGTTTGGGAGAATGATAAACCTCGTTGGAGAAGTGGTCCATGGAATGGTAACACGTTTATTGGAATACTTGGCATGGGTTCTGCATATCAAAATGGATTAGATCTTGTGGAAGAAAATTCGGGATCTACATATTTTATCTTTAACTCTGTAATAATCCTGCTTTGTTCTACTATGAATTGAACTCGTCAGGAGCTTTACAGGCAAAGGTCTCATCAAATGGGAATTGGAACGTTACATGGTCAAGTCTAACAAGCGAATGTGATGTTTATGGAAAATGTGGCCATTTTGGAAGCTGTAATCCTAAGAATTCACCAATTTGTACATGTTTGCCTGGTTTTGTTCCAAAAGATGATGAGGAGTGGAAGAGAGGAAATTCGACCGGTGGTTGCCTAAGAAAAGAATTGCTGCAGTGTGAGAGAAATCAGTTAGCTAGTCCAGAGGCTAAACAAGATGGATACCTGAAGCTATCAAACATGAAAGTTCCAGATTTTGCTCATCCTATGGCAGTTCCAGAGAAAGGATGTGTACATTCGTGCTTGAAAAATTGTTCCTGCACAGCTTATGCATATTACACTGGCATTGGCTGTATACACTAGAGTGGCGGCTTAATTGATGTGCAGTAGTTCTCCTATGACGGGACAGATTTACACATACGTTTGGCTTATTCTGAACTGGGTAAAAATGGTAAGACATTTCTGCTGTACTTCTGATATATAAATAGTTCCTTTATTTACTTGACAATGACCAGTAAATGCTTAATGCCCCTAGTTCCTTTTTTAGAATACCTCTTAAAATCTTTAAACCTTTGACATATTGGCAAGAAAAGGGATATGAAAACAGTCATTGTAATCACCGTGACTATAGCATCTTTAGTACTCGTCATCTTCTCTGCATACCTTTGTTGGAATCGGTTGGCTAAGCACAAAGGTAAATGCGGTAACATGTTCAATTTCTGCTTAGTTTACAGCCTATGGTAACCATATATTCAACGATCACTTGCATATGAATAGGGAAAGAGAAAGGAGATGAGTTTTCACTTGTTGAAGCTGGGCAAAAAGTGGGAAGCTCTATTAGCAACTCTATGTGGCTATAACAACACTTCGAAGGAAAAGAAGATCTGCCAGATACAGCACTGAACAAAACATTCATGAATCAAGAACTTACATCTTCATTATCAGCACCATCATTAAGAGATTCCAAGGCCTTCTCATACTCAGCTTTGTTCTCTGCAGCTCTATCCACATAAGGCTGTTTCTCCTGATGTTATCATTTAAAATAATCATCATACATAATCCAAGGATTGTTAATTTGTTATCCAAACTACAAACTTAAGCATCAACATAGAATTGGAACTCACTTCCTCACTCATGGACTTCCATTTCTCACCACCCTCCTTGGCTACCTGAATTATTCATTAACCAAAAATTCAAATCAAACATAATTAACCCAATATAACTTAATACAAGTTCTCTATAACAATCAAAACAAGATAAGTGAAGGAATATACCACTGCAACACTTTTACAATTAGGATTTTCCTCTTTGAAAGATTTTCTGAAATCGTCCCTGAACAGTTAAAGGAAAATGTAATCAGTAGAACATATTAGCATTCCAGTCACTAACCAAGAGAAACAGTAAGCAAATTACATGAAAACAAACAAAGCTGTAGGAGAATGTTTGGGTGCATTTGGATTCTTAGCTTTCTTTCCCTTCTTAACCTTAGGTTCAGAATCTGATATTGGCTTCTTCCTGTACATATTCATCATCACAAAGTTAAAAAACAAGAATCAAAACAATAATTTAGATACATGCTAAAAGATAATTGAAAAGGGGTTCAATAAGATTACTTTTCAACTGGCTTTTTCTTGACTTCAGTGAGCTTCTCCACAACTTGAGACTCTGGATAGCATTAAATTAACTCATCAGACAAGCCATTTTCATAATCAGCAATACCTTAAAACAATAGGCTAAAAGCAAATGACCCGTGGAAATTTTGAACATATAAAAGACAATCTAATGGTTCTCATAATTTTCAAAGCTGCTGCAAAACAAGCCAGAAAAAATCTCATTAATTCACGGGAAAAAATCAAAAGGCAAAGCAAATGGCCCGTGAAAAGCAAGTATTTCACAATCCCAACACTCAATATGGATAGTAAATAACGGGTTGTGTCCATTCAGACAAACATTCTACTTTCCAAGTGAGTGAGTAGAATCAGGATCTAAGATGATGAAGAATAAGGAGGAAGAAGAAGAAAAAGAAGAAGGAGGAGAAGAAGGGTTTCGAGAGAGAGATAGTGCAATAGCCGCTTAGAGAAAAAAAATGAGGGCGAGCGGCAAAGGCGAAGAAAGAATGATAGAGATGAAACCCTAAGCCAGAACGACGTCGTTTGCCAAGTAAGGGGACGTTGCCTTGAAGATCGCACGTGACCAAAGCCTTGGGAGTGTGCCGCGGTCGTCCAGCCTTTGGTGGTTATACTATTATCTTAATAAATTAAATTATTCAGACAAAAAAACAGCAGTAAGATTCAACAAAAAGAGCAGAGAAAACCAAAGAGAAAAATTAATATTACCAATGAAAAGAAGTAGAGAGTTGAAATCCACATATGAGAAGCTAAAACAAAAGTAGAATGAAGGTGTTAAAAAAACTAAAACATATTTTTAAATGATGAAGATCTTAAAGAAAGCAGAATGAATGTCTTTAAAAAAAATACACCTGTCACTCAAAGGCACCTATAGCACATAAGAAGAACAATGTCTTTCACTAACACATTATTACACCATTGAATGATTATGACAAAATACCACTAAAGAATTACTTGATTCCAACTATTAGCCACTAAATCTTAGTACTAAAAAGACAATACTATCCTTACTAAAAATTTGAAAAAGACAAATGCCGCAGTGTACTTGGAAATGCACCCAACTCCACCTCTCTCCCCCCCCCCTAGGTTCAAGATAACACCAAAACCCCCAAGCCAAACTCATTTTTCTTATAGGGATATAGGGATTAATAGATTTAATAGATTAATAGATATACGTTAATAGATTTAAAAGACCAAACACCCCCCCCCCCCACAACTTAAATGACCCCTCAGTCCTTCTTATAAGTATAATAATTATATATATATATATACCCCCCACTAAAACTTAAATGACCCCCTAGTCTCAAACTCCTTCTTTTAAATATAATAATAGATATATATATATATATATATTTAGCCATAATAATAGTTGAATAGGTAATTAACTATGGATAAGAAATTATTGTCGAAATTATATAAAAGTCAATAAGGTAATAATTATATTTGATTGTGTCTCTTAGAAGGTATTAACTATCTTTGATTGTGTCCTTAATCTTTTTCTTCAATTTGGAAATGGTTAGTATTGAATATCTTTATCACCCCTTCAAGGTTGGCAATGAGAGAGAACAAACGTTAAACTTGTAATGAAAAGAAACAAATGAATTTTTTTGGTAGGGGTTAGTAAAAATATCAATAATTTGCTTTGAAGTAGAAAAATACTGAAGATCTATATCTCCAGCTGTTACTTTATCACAAATAAAATGGTAGTCAATTTCAATGTATTTCATCTGAGACATGAAAAATAAGATTGTGAAACATATGAATGACACTCTTATTATCACAAATAATAAAAGGAGATCATTCAAGAGTGAAACCAAGATCATCGAAAAGATATTGGAGCCATGTAAATTCTGCAACGATGGTTGCTAGAATGTGATATTCAATCTTAACACTTAAGTGGGAAACTGTAGGCTACTTTTTAAAAGTCCAAAACACACAATTAGAACCAATAATTAAAAATATAATAACAATGTTGGTTCTTCTTGTCTTTGGACAACTTGCGCAATTTGTATCACAAAAGTCATTAAGAGTGAGAGAGATTTGAGATAAATAACGAATACTATAATTAATAGTCCCTTTTATATAATGCATAATACATTTAATTGTTCAGAGGTCTTTTAATATGTGATGTTAAAAATGTTGGCACGAATTCGAATCTAGAAATTTTTACTAGTTGGGGAAAAATTGATTATACTATGATTAAATAATACATTCTTTTCATTTTTATATATATAATATTTTTAGTATTTTTTTAGTCTTTTATTTGATTTAGCTCTAAAATATTTTAATAATTAATATACATGTATGGCTTATACATAAAGGACTAAATAATTTTTGACAATTTCTAAATACACACATTTGTATTTTATTAGTTTATTATGAATTTGCAACTAATATTTTGTCACTTTATAGGTATTATTTATAATTATAATTTATAAGTTACCAATGCAAAGATATAGGAATAAAAATTTTAAAAATTCCATATAACTGTTACGATAGATATAAATACTAAAAAAATTATATAACTTTACTTTTGTTTTATTGTACTATTTCATTCCATTTTGCTTTGTTTTCGTAAACTTAGTTAGTGGAATAGTAAAATTTTATGTAATTTTTTTATTTTTTACGAATTATCAATCAATAAATATACTGAATTTTACAAACTAGTAAAAAATAATACAATATTATTAAATATGTAAGGCATAAGAATGCCTACTCTAAATAAAATTTATTTGTGAATTATATAAAATAGTAAAAATAATATAATATTATTATATATATAAGTCAAAAAAATAAATACTTTAAATAACACTATATAAGAATAATTAGCAAATTGGTGGATTTTGTTCAAAAACTCTTAGTGTGGGAGCAAAACTAAGAAAATTACCATTTTTAAAAAGTTGTATAAATCTTTTCTTTACATATAAAAGATTTGGTTTAAAATTATTAGTAGGGGTAAAAATAGAAAAATTAACATTTTTAAAAATTTTATACAAATCTTACAGATTTGGTGGAGCTAGTGGGGCAATTTCCCCCATTATCCCAACTTTGTGTTCACCACTGGTTAACACACTTGATTAATAGTATGGATAAAATCAGGTCAAGTAAAGATAAAATATTGAAAAAAACCACAAAGTTTATGATATATATAAGATCTATTGGCTCATTATCATCAGGAAAATGAGTGGATTTAAATGCTTCATGCATTTTATCTTAGTGAGCAGATCATGAACATATTAGTTTGAGAAATAATATGACCTCCCAAGAAATATTTAACTTCAAGTCTAAAAAATAAGTGAATTAGCCCAAATCTTTGACGGCAAATTCTTTATTCAATTGACAAATGAATAGGTAGTCAAAATTCTTACCAAATTTTTAAAATAAGGAGTTCCTTTGTTGGTTTTAGAAAAAAATATGTAATCTATTTATCAGGAAAACTTATGTGAGAAAAGCATCTATCCAAAAATGTAAAGAAACATTTCCATGAAAGAGTATAGTCAATCCTGTTTCAATGATGTGATGATGCTTCCGTTCGATAAGTTCATTTTGTTCGTGTTGGCATATGGGATAAATACGGCCATGATAATTTGTAGTCCAAAGATAGAAGTCTACTAATGTTTATATAGAGAATATACAGACTAGGTAGAAATCAATCAAACGTACGTAATATACAACTCCTCCTTACTATTATTTTTGTTTCTATCCTAGTACTTAGATGGTGGATTTCAATAGAATCTCTAGTAGGTTCTATTACCATGAGTTTTTGGTACGTGAAAAAGACATGCAGTACAACAAGATCCTAACTTCTGCACTTTTAGGTTAGTTTCCTGAAAACCCTTCATCAGTATCAAAGCCTTTGGTTATGTTCTTCTCATGTTCTTTTCATGTAAATACCTTAATTGAGTTTTAAATGGCATTTATGAATTTTTTGAAGTTTTATGTTTATTCATTGTTTTAGACCATGAAATTCGTACCATAGGTGTTTCTATATGTAAAGAATATGCCTAGAAAATTTCATGATGATAGGATCTATGAATTGAAAGAAAAATGAAACCTTAGTTCATATTCTATATCTGATTTGTGCCATGTTTTACCCACTTATAATATGAATTAAATAGTAAGTAATATATGGTTAAAACTATACTTCGAGACGAATCCAATGGTATATAATATGCAAAAAACACATATACAGTTAATTAGATATGACTCTTTTAAATTTTTAGGGTTTTCTGAAAAAATGAAAGTTGGAGGTTGAAGACGACCGCCAAATCCCACTCTCACTCACAGAGTTTGAGATTCACCGGCGTTCATAGGAATGTCCGATCAGAAAATCAAGACTACCATTGAATACAAAACAAAAATTATAGTCGGAAGTAGGAGATGAAAAATCATCAGAGATGGCAAGAGGCGGCATGTGTTCCACACCCGTCTCCTGAAGCGCGTCTCCTAAAGCGCGTCTGGTAGCTTGTATAGCTGCCAAATAGCAGTGCGTGAAGAACACGTGCTGACAACGCCTTGGTTGGCGCTTGTTAGTGCGTGGGCCATCATTCCAACCTGTTATTGACGTGTTTTTTTATCATTTTTGTTTTATTTTTATTCTCTGTTTATTTATTTATTTTTTTGTGATTATCTAGAATTATCTAAAATTATCAATAATTTTTTTTATCTTTGAAAATAGTAAATAAGACAATATTTAAATCTGAATACTTATTTCCAAAAAAAAAAGTATTATAAAACACAAATATGATTTGAATGCATATCTTATTTATTTCAAATTATTTTCGTGAGTATGCATGAAAATTGAAATAAATAACATAAAATTCAGGAAAAAAAAATTCCCTGTGTTACAGAATATTTTTGAAGTAATATGTTTCTGGAATTTATATTTGTAGTTTAATATGGTAAGTGTATTTATTTATTTATTATTTTTGTGAATTTGCACAAAATTAGAATAAATAGAAATAAATTACAGAAAAATCCAGATAACTTAAATTAACATTGGGAGGTATCATTTTAGTTCCAGAATGTTATACATGAATTTTTATAATTGTATATATTTTTTGCAACCTTTTCATGCCTATTTATTATTTTTGTTAATTTGCACAAAATTGGAATAAATATAAATAAATTACAGAAAAATCCACAAAAATGAAATTAACATTCTAAGGTATTATTTGAGTTTCAGAATGTCATACTTGAATTTTTCTAACTGTATATATATTTGCAATTTTTGTATGCCTATTTATTATTTTTGTGAATTTGCACAAAATTGGAATAATTAGAAATAAATTACAGAAAAATCATAAAAATATGAAATAAACATTCTGAGGTATTATTTTAGTTCCAGAATGTTATTCTTGAATTTTACTAACTGTATATATTTTTTTATAATTTTTTTCATGCCTATTTATTATTTTTGTGAATTTGCACAAAACTAGAATAAGTAGAAATAAATTACAGAAAAATTCAGAAAACTTAAATTAACATTCTAAGATATTATTTTAGTCCCAGAATATTATTCTTGTATTTTTCTAACTGTATACATTTTTTTGTAATTTTTGCATGTATATTTATTATTTTTGTGAATTTGAACAAAATTGGAATAAATAGAAATAAATTACAGAAAAATCCAAAACAATTAAATTAACATTCTGAGGTATTATTTTAGACCTATAATATTATTCTTGAATTTTTCTAACTGCATATATATTTTCTTTTGTAATTTTTGCATGCCTATTTATTATTTTTGTGAATTTGCACAAAATTGGAATAAGTAGAAATAAATTACAGAAAAATCCAGAAAAACTAAATTAACAATCTGAGGTATTATTTTAGCTCCAGAATGTTGTACTTGTATTTTTCTAACTGTATACAGTTTTTTGTAATTTTTGCATGACTATTTATTATTTTTGTGATTATGTACAAAATTGGAATAAATAGAAATAAATTACAAAAAATCCAAAAAAATTAAATTAACATTCTGAGGTATTATGTTTGTTCCATAATGTTATACTTGAATTTTTCTAATTGTATATAAGTTTTTGTAATTTTTGCATGCCTATTTATTACTTTTATGAATTTGCACAAAATTGGAATAAGTATAAATAAATTGCAGAAAAATTCAGAAAAATTGAATTAACATTCTAAAGTGTTATTTTAGTTGTAAAAGATTATTCTTGTATTTCTTTAAATTAGGTTATTTTAATAATGCTTGTTTATTTATTTCTTCATAATAATTCATGAAAATAGAAAATAAATTATTTAAACATTCAAGCATATTTTTATGTTGAATAAATTAGTTTTATTCCTTAAAAATAACAATAAAATAAAGGGGGTTTTGCACAGAAAAAAATTTGTATAATTATAATTTGTAATATTTTTGGTATAATGTGATACCTAATATAGCGAAGTTTCCTTTGCACGTGAATATTTTAATTATAATTATTATAAATCACCTGTTGCGGCAAAATCTATATATATGTGTGTGCATGTGTGCTTATCAAGGTATTTTTGTGCAATGGTTTTGAAAATGGCTACTAAACAAATCATTGCAAATTTGAACAATGGTGAGAAACTTAACAGTGACAACTTTGATATATGGCACCGTAAGGTTCAATGTGTACTTGAGGAACAAGAGGTCTTGGAAGCCTTGACCTCTGTGATGGCAATGCCTAATGAAGGCTCCTCTACTCTGGCACAACATGAGCGTTAGGCTTATGATAGTTGGAAAAAGAAGAATAGTATTGCTCGCATCACGTTGCTGAGCATTATGGAAAACGATATGTTGTGCGAGTTTGAGCAATTTGCCATTGCACATGACATATGGACAGTCCTCAACCAGAAGTTTGGTAGGAATTCACCCACTAGGCTGTGTAGCTTGACAATGAAATTTGATAGCTATAAAAAAACATCAAGACCACTCAATGAAGAAGCATCTGAGAGTCCTGCTAGGCATGATACGTAAGCATAATGAGACAGGAAGCAATCTCACTGATGAGCAACAAATCCTGGCAGTGATTCGTTCACTTCCTGACAATTGGGAGCCCATGTGTGACAACTTGACACACAATGATAGCATCAAAACCTTCAGTAAGGTTACACATCATTTGGAGTTGGAGGAAGAGTGCTTGATGGCCGCCAAACCTTCGAGTGTGTTGGTTACTAAGTCCAAAGCTGGCAAAGTTTCCAAGCTTAAGCGCAAAATGACTGAGGGTGCTCCTAAAAAGGGATTTGTGCCAAATGAGAAAGCTAAACACAAGAGAGGTAAATGAGTTGGCAGGAAGAACAAAAGTGAAATGACCTGCTATAATTGTGGGAAAAAGGGACATTTTGCTCGTGAATGCACTGAGCCTAAAAAGGTACCTTTTAACCACATCTCTCAAGTTACTTGTCATGTAGCTTCAATTGTGTTAGTTACTGAATCTATTCATTTGTGAATTGGAGATTCAGAGGCAACAGACCATGTAGCGAGAGATAGAGTAGGGTTTATTGAATTTTGTCGAATGCCACGTGGAAGCAAGAAGATACATATGGGGAACTACTCTAGTGTAGATACGTTAGGTATTGGCACATATAAAATGAAGATGCGAAATGGTCGTACATTAAATCTTCATGATGTTCTTTATACTCCAGACATTTGAGGAAATTTAATATCAGTTTTTACTTTGCTTGAGCTAGGTTTTCGTATTCTCTTTGAGGGAAATAAAATGGATATTCATTATAGAATAATTTATTATGGTTGTGATTATGTTAGGGATAATTTTATGATTTTGGACATTATTAATAATATCAATTCGCATAATAATTCTTTTTCTTTGCTTACATCCATTGATGAAATAAATGATGATTCACTTTTATGGCACAAAAGATTAGGCCATATTGGGCAAGATAGAATGAAACGATTAGCTAGAGAAAGCCTTTTGGGTTCACTCGCTCAAATAGACTTGCCAACATGTGAAAATTGTTTAGCAGGAAAACTAACGAAAAAACCATTTAAAAAGACTCAAAGAGCTGAGTTTCCCCTACAGTTCATTTATTCTGGCATTTATGGACCAATCAATGTAAAGGCAAGAAATAATAATTCTTATTTCACATTCATATATGACTATATGCGCTTTGGTCATGTCTACTTGAGCTCCCACAAGTCTAAAGCATTGGAATGTTTTAGATGATATATAAACGAGGTTGAGAATCAATTAGACAGAAAAATTATAACTTTAAGAATTGACCGAGGCTGCGAGTATCGATCAGAACAATTTAAACAATTGTGTGAAGAAAAGAGAATTATTCAACAATTAACAATTCTTGATACTCCGAAACAAAATGGTGTAGCGGAGAGAAGGAATCATACTTTGCTAGACATGATTAGATCTATGATAGTGCAAGCAAATTTGCCCATTTCCTATTGGGGATATGCATTATTGACTGCTACCTACGTAATTTGGTTTTTTTGCAGAACCTCTATTGCGAGGTGAGTCGCCACTCCCAATATATGAGATAGCTTTTTGGGTGATGGATACCCTAAAACCATCCTTACACAAAATATCCGATTTGAACATAAACCCATTTACATGCAAAAGCCTAATGGGATTTTGTTTAATGGGATGTAAAAATAAATGTGGAGTACTTCCTCCATTTACACCCTATCCTATCAACATACCAAATCTGAAACAAAAGTGGAGAACAACCTCCATTTACATAATCATGAAATGATGTAAATTCAAACAACTGATGTAGGCTTAGGCAAACTTGGAGGACAAACTCCATTTACATAATCATTCCTATACAAAATAGTCTTAGATGCCTAAAATTTAGGCAGACTTTACATGGATATATCATAATCAATCTCAGTTGTAGTAGTACTTCCAATCTAGCAGTCTTAGCTTCTTTGGAATCCATGCAATAAAGCAGTAATGAGAAAGTGGACAAGACCAGGCTAACTTCGGCAGCTGGGGGTCCAAAAAGAAATGAATCCCTTGATGGACAAACCATCCTAACTTCAGCAAACTTTACATGGATATGTCATAATCAGCCTCAGTTGCAGTCGTACATCCAAGATGGCAATCTTAGCTTCTTTGGAATCCATGCAATGAAACAGTAATGACAAAATGGACAAGACTAGCGTAACTTCGGCAGCTGGGGGTCCAAAAAATGATGGACAAACCAACCTAACTTTGGCAGCTGGGGTCCCAAGTGGAAAGTGGCAGAATCAGGATAAATAAATGGGCGAAGTCCATTTTACCCCCCTGTGGTTAGGCATAATCACCCTATCTCTACTTCGTGGTTTCAAAATACCCACATAACCCCCTTCTGCTTTGGATTTAAGTGGAAATCGGACGGAATCCATCTAAACTGACGGATGTGTGCTACACGCGCAACAATAGGCGTGTGAAAATATTAAACGCCATTAAAATACAATTTTTGTTACCAAATTACCCTCATTCACCTCCTTCTCTCTAGGAATTGAAAAATTTTAGGGCCTTTCGATCCAACTTTTTTGAAGATACGTTTTTACCTTCTTATTTGGCGAAGATCAGACTTCTTCTCTTTATTTGTGAAGATAAGATTTCTCCTTTTCAGTTTTTGGAGATAAAATTTTATCTGCGCTTCAACGGACATCAACGAACAAGAAGCTCAGAGCGGGAGCTTCAGCGTCTTCCTCCGATTTGGAACTGAAGAGAGTCCGATTTGGAGCTTCATCGTCTTCCTCGGACTCAAAATGCTCCGATCTACTGTATCCGAAACCCCTTCACTCTTGCTAAAGAAGCTAAAAGCTGTTCCCCAGCTTGATTTTAAGACTGCTCCCTGGCTCGATTTGTCGTGTTTGGCCACGATGGGCTTCAACGGATATCTTCTCTCCACGAAGGGCCAATACCGACGTCTTTGGAAGCGAGTTCCGATCTGGGTTCACAACTGCTCTGATCTGCCCTTAGCAACTCAGATCGGGACTCCGGCGAACTCGTCTAACACTCTCTCTAGGTCGATTTGTCAATGGCTAAAAGAAACTCCAAGCTGGAATCTGGTTCATTGGCCGACGTTGGGACATTGCCGAGTCAACTCACTGACCGGAACTTCCACCTTGGACCTAGGATGGTTTTTTTACCTTTGCACCTTAATTGATTTGGATGTTCTCCGTAGAGATTTTCTCTTGGTGATGGCTGATTTGCTCTTGGTGATGGCTGATCTCTGCCAACTATGGAGCTTATTTGCTAAATTGTCATGGACTGGTAAATTATCATGACAGGAACTTTGGTTTGGAATGGTCATGGAATGGTAACTTGGTGGACAGGAACTCTTGGTTGAGCAGAGCTGCTTCTGCTTTGGATTGTACCACTGGGTTTGCATAAACCCCCAAGCAAACCCAGATTTATCCCTCAAAATAGGAATGTGAGATATATATGGTATGCTTCTTCAATGGTCTGCTCCAAAGAATCCAAGAAAACCGATTTCACAATTTTGAGAAGATGATGAATAGTAAAATTCGTGGGAATGAATTTAAGGGTATTATAGTAAAATTACTCATTTCCGTCAGATTTAACAGATTTCGTCGGGTTTCCACATTACTTCGAAGCATGAGGCGGTTATGTGGGTATTTTGAAACCACGAGGTAGCGATAGGGTGATTATGCCTAACCACAGGGGGGTAAAATGGACTTCGCCCTAAATAAATTGAGGTCCCTACCACAAACAACATGCAAATGAAAACCAACTTCTTGATCCTAATTTACTGTGCCATTGTGCATGCATAGTGTGATTACCTTTCCCAGTCTAAAGACTATGTTTTTGCCACTCCATTGTAAATACTATTTTGATTATAGGCCTTCCTTTTTTATCTCCTTTTATTATCAATTTCAGTTCCTTTGGTGTGTCTTCATAGGATTCCAACATTGTATCCTTATTAGCTTGAACAATCCATCGGGAAGCTGCTCTGTTGGCATCCTTATTGATTAATTGGAAGGTCATTTGATTTGCTGTATTTCGATGTTCTAGTGCTATTTGTCTGAATCTCCAGTCAATCGTATTTTTCCCTGAAATTCTGGTGATGAGTATTGAGGAGCAAGTTTCTACTACTTAGAATTGAAGGCCTTTTTGTCTGCCTAGCTGTAAACCTCTCTAAAGTGTTTGTATCTCCCTCTGTACAGGGCACAAGCATGATATATCAGATTTATAGAAAGTGAAGATTAAGTTTCCCTACTAGCCCCTTACAATACCACCTCCTTTGCCCCTTGTTCCTATTATGCTGCTATAGAAATTCATCTTTAGGCATTTAGGATATGGAGGAAACCATTTAATAAATTTGATGATGGATTTCCTTTTGTATCTTTGACATGTCCTCTATACATCTGCCCATTTTTGTGACTCAAATAACTTTTGGAAATTTCAGATTTATTATATCTAGCAGATTTGAAGATATGTTGTCTTCCAATCTCTGAGAAGAAAATCTTTCATTGTTGAACATCATCACATTTCTGCATTTCCATATGTAGCCAGAAGAGGGTGAGAAATTTTAGAAGTTATTTGCTGAGAAATTTCAGCAATGATCTTGAAATTCCAGGGATTTGTGTACAATAGCCATAGTGAGTTTTCCTGATTTATAATTGCATTATCAAAATTCAGTTTTGCTTGGACACTTTTATCACCTATTTTTCAGCTCTTGGTTTTGCTAGTATTAGTATCTCTATCCTATGCTCCTTTACTAATTTTTTCAATCTCCTAAAGTTAGGTTTTTGGTTCACACTTCTAATGTTCCAGTATAAGAAATTAAAGATAAAAATTTTCTATTCTAGGAGTTCGAGGAGCCCTTACTTCTAAGAACTCTAGCTGAGGGAAACTTAGCTCTTAATCGTGACGTAGTGTCTGAACTTGTATCTCTATTGTCCACCTCCTGTTGGATCTGTATCTCCTCTTCTGTTGTTCCAATTTGAGCTATTTCATGCCATTGTATTGCTAGAACCTTGTCAGGTTCCTCATCTTGATCCTCCTCTAATTCAGGATCCATGGGTTGGTTTTCCACATCTGAAAAGCACTTGTCAGTGATAGAATTGAAAATTGGATTATTGAAAAGGGATTGGGATGACTTAGCTAGAGGGTCCAATTGCATATGCTCCTCCTGAGTGGGATTAACATTAACTTCTGACATGTTTAATAATGGGATTTGAATGTTCGATTGCAAGCCATTCTGGGCCTCTTCAAAGGGAGCAGACTGTTGCTCTAAGTTATCCTTATTTGCTTTCCAAGTTTCTGAAGCCTTTGTTGGAATTCGCTGTGTGGAAATCTTTGAGCTTTATCCCATTTCATGTTCTGAACCCTCCTGGATAGTATATAGTGGAACATTCTTGGTCACTGTGGGAGATTTTTCCTAAATATTTGGAGGATTTTGATTTTTGTGGATCTTTTTCGATATCCATTTTTGAACATTTGTGAGGTCCTTGTTGATCATTGCCTTCTGTCTGTATAAATCCTGGTCTTTTTGACAGTCTGCATCTTTGTGCCCCAATCTAGAGCATTTGTTGCAGTATTGAGCAGGGTCCTCTATGATGACCTCTTGCAAAAAACCTCCATCCTCCCTCCCAATCCAAATAACTTGTTGAACTTCCTTAGTAACATCAAGCTCCACACACACACTAGCCAAATTTGGCCATTTGAACGTGGTTGCAGTTGCTGTAGCGAGGTCCAATTTTAACGTTTTCCCCATCAGATTTGCAATAAAAAAGAGAGATCTCTTGTTGCAGAGGTGCACTGGTAGGAAAGGAAAGCTAAGCCATACTAGAGTGATCAGAGATTCTGCCTGTAAGCCAAAGGTAGTAGACCACTTAAAGATCCTTGCTTGGAATCCCGCAAAAGCATAGACATTTCTCATCCATAGCCTTTGGAAGTCCTCTTCAAGGTCGAAATTGAGTAGAATGTGTCTGTAATCAAGAAGACCTATGTGGACAAATCCCTTGAATCCCGCTGCTATGATTTATTTTCTGAAATCCGCCATCATTGGACGACCTCAAGAGAATTTTTCTACCAGGGCAGATTTGTATAGTTCATCTAGAATCTGTTCCTCCTCAGCCGTGAAAAATATGGCAGGCTTTCCTTTATAGGTCCCCGACTACTTCAAATCGATTTCATCGATTGTTTTTGGTTTCAGGACTGAGGCAAAGGATTTATAGGTCGATTGTGTGTTGTTTTGTATAGGTACCGATGGTGGTGTATTGGTAAACCCTTCAGCCAAAGGCCAAAGGGTTGCATCAGCGACCGTTCTTGAAGAGGAAAAAGACTGTGCTTCTTGTTATTGTTTTGTTTCTCAAGTCAATTTGTAACGGCTCTATTTTGAATAATCCAACGGATGATAGCACTTATATATAGATCGTATGGCTGAAAATATCCAATACTTTTTAAATATAAGGCAGAGCATTTATTTTAGAGAGAGAAAGTTTGTAGGCTACCAACGTAATTAACTGTGTGCCTTTCAAATCAGTTACTTTTAGTCCATATGAACTATGGACTGGTAGAAATTATAATTTTGATAATCTAAGGCCATGGAGGTGTGTTGCCTTTATACATATTTCTTGTAACCATCATAGGAAGTTAGGACCTAGAGGTAAAAAGTGTATTTTTATAAGATACTCTTTACACTCAAGAGGTTATGTATTCATAGGTGAGCAACTGGATGGAAGTGCAATTGAGATTGAGTCACAAGATACGAAATTCCTAGAGAAGGATTTCCCTAGCTTACGCAAGGTAAAGAACAATTTAGAACTCTATGAATTGGAAAGTACTGAAGGGGGTGATTCTATTATTCTAATGGCAATTGAGGAAACAGATTCTCGAACTCTTGGAGATAGTGGGAGCACAATTCCATTGAATAGTTCAGTACAATCCAATGAGACTTATGAACAAAATCAACCTCGAAGAAGCAAATGTAGAAATATTCCTTGTTGTCATTTTAAGATTGATAGGGAAGCCTTCATGGTTGCTACTCATGATGAAGATGAGCCAAAGAATTTCCAATAGGCTATCTCATCCAAAGCTAGTAAGGAATGGATAATTGCAATGCAAGATAAAATGGAATTTATGAAGAACAGTCAAGTCTGGGACTTGGTTGACCTTCCTTCTGGGCGAAAGGCTATTGGGAATAAATGGGTTCTCAAAATCAAATGCCAGGCTAATGGTTCCAATGAAAGATATAAGGCTAGATTAGTAGACAAAGGGTATACTTAGCAAGAGGGCATACACTATGAGGAAACATTCTCACCTGTAGTAAGGTTTGCCTTAATTCACCTGATTCTGGCTCTCGTTGAACATCTTAATTTGGAACTCTACCAAATGGATGTTAAGACGGTATTTCTTAATAGAGAACTGGATGAAGAGATTTATATATCTCAACCAGAAGGCTTTGTCGTAGAGGGTCAAGAGCATAAAGTTTGCAAGCTCAATCGATCTATCTATGGTTTGAAGCAATTATCCAGACAGTGGTATCTAAAATTTCATCGAGCCATCATAAATGATGGGTTCACAATGGTTGAAGAATATCGGTTTGTGTATCTTAAGCATTCCAAAAATAGCTTCATTATTATTTCATTATATGTGGACGATATTTTACTAGCAAAAAACGATAAGGAGATAATCGATGCCACAAAAATGTGGCTGTCCTTAAATTTTGAAATGAAGGGCATGGGTGAAGCAAATTATGTACTTGGGGTAAAGGTCTTTTGAGATCATTCTAAGAAACTTCTTGGTTTGTCTTAGGAGACTTACCTTAGAAGTGTTTTTAAACAATTCCAAATGTATAATTGCAAACCTATCGATACTTATATACCTAGAGGTGAATAACTAAGTCTTAAGGATTGTCCTCAGACTCCTAAAGAAAACGAGGAAATGAGTCGTGTTTCATATAGGAGTGCTGTACGAAAATTAATGTACGCAACTATGTGCACTTGCCCATATATCTGTTATGCAGTGGGCTTTGTCAGTCATTTCCAAGAAAATCCTGTTTCAAATCATTGGAAAGCCATCAAAAGGATACTCCACTATTTGAAAGGGACTTTAGATTACATGTTATGCTACCAAGGCTCTGATTTACGACTTATTGGGTATAGTAATACCAATTAGGCTAGTGATCTAGATGAGCGTAAATCAACCTCAAGATATGCATTTTAACTCAATAATGGTGCCATAACTTGGATGAGTAAAAAGAAAGCATGTATATCATTATCAACAATGGACGTAGAGTTTGTTGCTTGTATAATCTATACAAGAGGCAATGTGGTTAAAAAGGTTCTTCAACAATCTTGGTATTGTTAAAAATGAATAAGAGCAAATTACAATTTATTGTGATAATATGGCTATTTTAGACATTACCAAAGATCCCAAATACCATAGAAGAACGAAACACATTAATTTTAGAAATAACTTTATCTGAGAAGTAGTAGCACAAAAGGAAGTAGTTTTAAAACACATTTCTATGAATCAGATACTGGTTGATCCTCTGACGAAGCCTATACTTAGAGATGCTTTTGTGACTCATGTCAAAGCATTAGGATTGCATAGAATTTAGTTTGTCATGTTTAAAATCACTTGATATTTGTAATGAAATATTGCCTTGATTTAATATCATTTCATTGTGCATATTTACGTTTATTTACATTTATGTAAGCATTAATGATAGCGCATATACATACATATATACGTGAAAGTATACTTTTTGATAGTATACTAATAGGCTGATATGCTTACTCACACAAGCATCCTTTCAGCGCTATTGACAGCGAGCAAATGATGAGACACTAAGCGAGTTGCCTTGATGTTGGTCAAGATAAGATCTTATCTAAGATCGCATATGAATAGCCCAAAATCCATATAAATCCTTATTTATAACCGGTTGTGAGACTTTTAAGTGTAATTAGATTTACACAAGAGGACAAAATAAGTCTCAAGTAATGCACTTGATTTGCGATTTGACTAAGATTCGCATGGCATAATACTTATATGCTATAACGTATTGGTAGTACAACGTGTGCTTTGCGACTATGGATGGAGGTGAGTGAATGGGTCCCTGCTTCCCCACCATGTGAGTCCTAAAGGATATTAAATGTCCTTATTAAAAAATACTCTTTGTGACTTTAGACAGTATTATGAAATTTAAAATTAGTGTTTGCTACTTTAGCATGACTACCAATGATCATGGTTAATTCGACCGGATGGCGCATGTCTGGGAAATCAGCTAATTTTAAGTTGAATGATATTATGGCAAATGAAGACTATTTGGATTATATCATTACACTATACTCATTCGTCAATGGGTTATGACACTTTTTTATAAGTGACATAATTATGAGTGTAATGTAGAAAATGTAGGAACAAGTATACTCTTTGAGGGATTAGAGATACTTGACCTGATATAATCAAATATGTCTGGGATATACTGAGTTAAGAAAGTCCTCTCTCTTTTTTAGTGGTTGATATCTCTATATTGGCCTTAAATAGTTTCTAGTATAGAGCTCCCAAAAAACTGGTGAACTCAACGATCGGCACCATTATTTACTAGTATGGACAAATATAATGAGTAAGTTGAGGAATAAGTAAGAAACGCATTTCCATCATGTGCGAGAGGGAGATGTTGGCATATGGGATAAATACGCTCATGATAATAGTCTGAAATTATTTAAAAATATGAGATAAAATTATATGTGTTATCAATATCTTGGTATGCATATCATATTCTGATAAATATAAGAAGACTGCCCTTATCCTGAAACTTTCTTGTAGTCTAAGGATAGGAGTCTACTAGTCTTTATCTACGGAATATACAGACTAGGTAGCAATCAATCCGACATACGTAATACATAATTCCTCCTTACTATTATCTGTTTTTTATCCTAGTACTTGGTGGATTTCAATAGAATATCTAGTATGTTCTATTACTGTGAGTTTTTGGAATGTGGAAAAGACATGGAGTAGAACAAGATTCTAACTTCCACACTTCTAGGTTAGTTTCTTGGAAACCCTTCAGTTCGAGTGTATATGGATAGGAATATGCTATGTGATTCCACATGAAGCCAAATGATTTTGGAATTGATAGGAAGTAAACTCTCTGCCACCATCACATTGGAAAATTTTTATTTTCTTGTCTAAGAAATTCTCCACAAAAGATTGAAACTTAAGAAAACACTAGAAGACGTAAGATTTTTCTTTTAAAGAATATAACCAAATATAGCGAGTAAAATCGTCAACAAAAATTACATAATATTATAAATGTTAAGAAGAGAGTATTGATGTAGGACCCCATAAATTATTATTAATTTTTTCCAAAGATAATTTCAAAATAAATTTATTAAAGGAAATTGCTTTCCAAGTAGGCAACTATTATATATAATATTTTTGTCAACCATTATGAAACACTAATAATATTCTTATTCTCCAAAAGTTTGTAGAAATTTTAAATTAGGAAGTCCTAAACGGGCATGCTATATCTTTGAACTGACACACTGGGACTTTAATAGCAGTAAGTGTGTCACACCCCGAACCCACGAGCCCAGTGAACTCATAGGCCCACATACGCATGCAAGCCCATGATGCGACTAGAGCCTGTCGCACTCAAGCCCAACTTAATTTGGCTCGTTCTCGCTATGCCAAAATGGATATCCCAAGTTGAACTTGTATGCTAGGCTCTACACTTATATCATAGTCATCATCCTTATACATAGTCGATGTGGGACTGGGGTATCACATTCACCCCCCTAAGGCCTTTGCGTCCTCGCAAGGCCCAAACCAGGATCCCAACCAGGCCCACCTCGCTGGTGAAGGATTCTAGAGGTGGCTCCCGCCCTTGAGTCGACGTAGCACTTAGTTCCAACACTCCGTTAGTGAAGCCTGGCCCATGCTTTGATACCATTCTGTCATTATTACCTACTGATTATACATCATTATATATATAAATATAATTCCTTCATGATTACTTAATGATTACATACATATACAAATATTTAAAATTCCTGTCATGATTACCTGCTGATTACATATCATTATATATATAATTCCTTCATGATTACTTAATGATTACATACATATATTATATATATATATGCAGTATATAAATATAATCCTTCATGGTCAATTTCTAAACACGTACAGACATGTATATAAGGTCACATCATATTAATATTACCCTTTTTAAGTTATCAAAATTACTCAGAATAATTTACTACTATCCTCTGTTCTATACACGTTCGGTCAGAATAGGAAATTCTCGAATTTTTTTTTTGTTTACGAAGCTAGTTACATGATAACATAAATCTTAATGTGAATCATAATACATATTAAAGTAATTTGACAAAGATCTAAGGATTAATAACTATGGAAGGGATCTAGAATTTACTTATCGGTTATTGTAGTTGCTATCAGCCTTTCCTCTTGCTCCAAAAGTCTTTACGTGAATTTTCTGATCTACTGAAGGGTCCTATTTATAGTGTTTGATTAGGGTTTACATGTACTAGTTTTCTTATACCTCAAGTATTCTGTTTCCTAAGTTTTAGCCTTGTTCTTCTAGGGTTTACATGTACCAGTTTCCTTATACCTCAAGTATTCTGTTTCCTAATTTTTAGCCTTGTTTCTCTAGGGTTTTCATGTACCAGTTTCCTTTTTTTTAGATATTAAAATTTCAATAAATTTGTATCTTATTCTATTTTTTTAAATAATTTCCTAAGAACTTAAAATTATTTAATTTCTCACGTATCTTTATCACTATAAGCATAAAATAATACATAGAGATTTTAATTTTACTAAAATCTCTGGGTATTACATTCTTATCTCCTTAAAATAAGTTTCGTCCTCGAAACTTGCTTTGCCCTATTCCTTGAACGATTTAGAAAACTTATTCTTTCATGCATTATTTATCCATTACTCCTAAATGACTACTCTTGTACACTTTATTTGTAATTAAAATTCTTGAGATATTACATTCATACCTCCTAAAAATAAGTTTCATCCTCGAAACTTGCTTGTCCTACTCTTCGAATAGCTGAGGATACTTTTCTCGAATATTGTTTTCTAATTCCCATGTGGCTTCTCTTAGTGTGTGATTTGTCCATTGAACCTTCACAAATAGGATGCTTTTATGTCGCAACTCTTGTATCTTGTGGTCCACAATTCTCAGAGAGTATTCTTCATAAGTTAGGTTCTCCTACAATTGAATGTTATGATCTTTCTCCAGCACATGATTTGAATCATATATGTATCTCCTAAGTTGTGATACATGAAACACATTGTGGACTCGGGACAGGTTTGGTGGTAATACTAGTCGATAGGCTAAGTTCCCAATTCGCTCAAGAATGTCATAAGGTCCTATATATCATAGGTTCAACTTTCCTGATCCTTAAAACTGCATGGCTCATTTTGTGGGCAAAACCTTAAGGTACACCTTATCGCCTATGTTGAATTCCATTGGCGTTCTTCTTAAATCTGCCCAACTCTTTGTCTATCCTATGCAGCTTTCAAATTCGCTCTAATGATTTTCACTTTATCTTTTGCTAGTTGAAGTAATTCAGGACCTGTAATATATTTCTCTCCTATATCATCCCATTATAATGGTGACCGACACTTCCTTCCATATAGAGCTTCGTAAGGTGCCATTTGTATACTGCTATGGTAACTATTATTATAAGGAACTCTGTCAATGACATATAATTGTCCCAACTTCCTTCAAATTCTATAGCACAAGCTCTTAACACGTCTTCTAGGGTTTGAATAGTCATCTCAGTTTGTCCATCAGTTTGTGGATGTTAAGCCGTATTCAAATTCACCGCAGTATGCATTTGTTGTTGAAATTCCTTCCAAAACTTCAAAGTGAATCTTGGGTCTCTATCCGAAACTATACTCATTGGAACACCATGTAATCTTACAATCTGATCAATATAGAGTTCTACTAGTTTATCCTTACTCAGGTCAAATCTTATAGGCAAAAAGTGTGCGGATTTTGTCAAACGGTCCACTATTACCCATATTGCATCATTTCCCCTGTTTTTACGTGGTAAGCCCACAACAAAGTCCATGGAAATACTTTCCCATTTCCAAACTAGTATCTCTAGTGGTTGTAACAGTCCACCAGGTTTCTGATGTTCAACTTTGATTTTTTGGCATACCATGCATTTAGCCACAAATTCAACTATGTCTCTTTTCATCCCACACCACCAGTAGTGTGTCTTCAAATCCCTATACATCTTTGTACTACTTGGATGGATAGAAAATTTAGTGTTGTGTGCCTCCTTCGAAAGGTCTTCCTTTATTTGTTCATCTTCAGGTACAAGTAATCTTTCGCCTTTCCATATACTTCCATCTTCTTTCATTCTAAAATCTTGTGTTAACCCGTCTTTAATTTTTCTTTTTATAATTAGGGTTTCTTCATCCGTCCCTTGCCTCTCCTTAATTCTCTCCACTAGGCTATACTTCGTTTATGGAGTCTACTTATTCTAGGTTCAATTTTTCCATTTGCTGAGTTAGAACATCTGTCTTCAGGGTATTACTTCTTCTACTTAATGCATCAGCTACCTTATTTGCTTTTCCAGGATGATAGTTGATCATTAAATCATAATCCTTTATCAACTCAAGCCATCTCTTTTACCGCATATTGAGTTCTTTTTGCGTGAATATATATTTCAAACTCTTATGATCAGTAAAAATCTCACATGTTACTCCGTAGAGATAATGTCTCCAGATTTTTAATGCAAAGACTACTGCAGCCAGCTCCAAATCGTGAGTAAGATAGTTCTGTTTGTATGGTTTCAACTGTCGAGAGGCATAAGCAATGACTTTTCCATGCTGCATCAGAACGCATCCTAGACCATTTTTAGAAGCATCGCTATAGACCACAAAACCCTCCTCTCCTTGTGGCAAGGACAATACTGGGGCTGAAACTTACCTCCTCTTTAATTCTTGAAAACTCTCTTCGTACATTGGGGTCCACTCAAATTTAGCGCTTTTTTGTGTTAATCTGGTTAGAGGCACTGCTATTTTCGAGAAACCCTCTACATATTTCCGATAATACCTAGCTAAACCCAAGAAGCTCCTCATTTCAGTAATATTGGTTGGGGTTGGCCAATCGGTAACAGCTTCAATCTTCTTCGGGTCTACTGACACACCATCATCAGAAACTACGTGTCCAAGAAATGCTACGCTTCTTAGCCAGAATTCACACTTGCTAAATTTTGCATATAACTTCTCCTTCCTTAATACTTCCAACACTAACCTAAATGTTCTCTGTGTGTTTCTTCATCCCGAGAGTATATCAGAATGTCATCAATAAAAAACACTACGAACTTATCTAAAAATTCCTTCATAGTCTGATGCATTAAATCCATAAAAGTTGCAGGTGCATTAGTCATCCCAAATGGCATTACCAGGAATTCATAATGCCCATATCTTGTCCAAAATGCATTTTTCGATATATCCTCAAATTTTATTCTTAACTGGTGATACCCCAATTGCAAGTCAATCTTTGAGAATATCTTGGCTCCTTTAAATTGATCAAATAGATCATCTATTCTTGGAAGAGGATATTTATTCTTGATGGTAATCTTATTCAGCCCTCGATAGTCGATACACAATCTAAAACTACCATCCTTTTTCTTTACAAACAATACAGGTGCAGCCCATGGTGAAACACTTGGTCTAATGAACTTTAAGTCTAATAATTCCTGTATTTGTTTCTTCAATTCTTTTAATTCCAAAGGGGCCATTCTATATGGTGTCTTCGAGATGGGTTCTATGCCAGGTTTAAGAGATATCTCAAAATTCACTTCTCTTTCTGGTAGTAATCCAGTTAATTCTTAGGAAAAACATCCTCAAATTCATTTACCACTGGACTGTCTGTGATATTTACTCCATCAATTTTCTCCTCTCCCATATAGGCTAGATATCCTTCACATCCTCTTTGAAGAGCTTTCCAAGCTTTAGTTACAGATATGAAGTGTAAGTTATTTCCATAAGATTTCCTCTTATCTCCTAAAAATTCAAAACTTTCTCGATCTAGAAAAATTAAACTCTACCCTTTTTGTTCGGCAATCGATTTTGGCAAAATTTTTAGATAACCGATCCATTCCTAAAATGACGTCGAAACCATGTATCTGAAGTTGGATAAAGGTTCCACTCAAAATTTCCTTGTTGATCTCTAATGGGCACTCATTACACACAAATGAAGCAGTGAGTACTTTTCCTCCCGGTGTAGCTACTCGGTAAGGGTTGGTTAAAGCTTGTGAAAACAACTTAGCATCTCTAGCGAATTTCTTTGACACGAAAGAATATGATGCACCACAATCAAACAATACATAAGCAGGTATGGAGTTTATGTATATTGTTCCTGTAACTACATCACTGGTATTGTCGGCCTCTTCCTGGGTCATAGTAAAAATTCTAGCATTGGTTTTTCCCTGTTCCCCTTTGATAGGGATAGAGTTGACATTAGTATCACTTCCAGTTGGACAATCCTTCACGAGGTGTCCAGGTTTTCCGCAGTTAAAACACCTGCCTGTTTTTAACAAGCATTCTCCAAAATGATTCCTATGGCATGTGGGGCATTCAGGTTTGATCCTAGTATTCTTTGAAATGTTTATTTTCTCTGAAATTTCACTCTTCCTTTTTCCATCATTGGGGTAAGTAGTAGTCTTTACTCTTCCTTTGGTGAAATCCCCTTCTCGTCTCTTAATGTCAGCTTTAACTTCTATCGCAGCATCCAATAATTCTGAAAATCCTTGGGCTCTAGCCCTTACTAATCTAGTCTGGATACGACTTTGAAGACCGTTCTTAAATTTGAACATTTTGAAACTTTTGTTTCTCATAACATCAGGTGAAAAACTCCCTAAATTGTTGAATTTGGAAGCGTAATCCATCACTGACATGTCTGTGGTCTGTTTGAGATTGTCAAACTCGCTCATCTTCCTCAGCCAAACCGAATCCGGATAGTAATTTTTTAGGAATAGGTTTTTAAAGATGACCCATGTTACCAGAGTAGTAACTGAAGGTTTGGTATTATCCCATCATCCTTTGGCTCCACCTATTATAAAAGGTTCAATGATTTCTACTTTCAACTCATTTGGGACTTGCAACATTTTGAAACTGACCTCCACCTCTTCTATCCAATTCTCCGCAATCTCCGGATCAGAATTCCCATCAAACTTCGATACTCTATTCTTTCTCATGTTTTCATAATGGAAACGAACTCCTCCTTGATTAGGTTTTGGGTTCTACTGCGCCATGTTCAACAAGTGTTGTTGAATATGGGTTTGGGCCTGAATGGTCTGGGTAAGCAAGTTCATCAAATTATTGAGGTATATTGGAGGTGGGTTCTCTTGGTTTCCACCATTAGCTTGTTCGTCATGTTGTTCTTGGTGTGCCATTATTCCCAACAAGTAGCAATATGTTTGTGATTTACTTCCAAGAGTTAATAACATATTATTTGGAAAAGTATAACATTGATGTAATTTGTAATGCAAGTTTCGTGAAGCATAAATTTATTCGAAATTTCATGACATGAAATATCATTTGAGTGCTATACTCATAACATTGAGTTTATTATAACTTCCTAACAACTTTGACTAGTCAACAGGTAATTATTATCCTATTGCTAACTAACCTGCTATTCCTATTTATTATTGCTAATGACTTCATCAGCATTGAATAATACTACTAACCACGATTCCTAACTAATAACTTTAGAACCCCTGAGAACGTTGAAGGAGTACCTAAGGGTATACTCTTGAGTTGTTGCTTCTCCGTTCTTCACTAAGCTCCTCCTCTGAATCCTCAATGAGAATGACTTCCTCATTAACATTCTCTTTATGCTCTAGGTCTTGTTCTACCTCTTCGAAATCTTCCATAGGTTCTTCGTGTTCTTCAGATTCTATCATAGAAGGGTCATCTTCTACCTCCATATGATCATGTTTAGATTCTTCTATAGGATTGTCCTCAACTTCTTCTCTTTCATACTCTTCCACTAGACGTTTGTAATGTCGTTTGTTCCCTCTTTTATGTTCCAGCCTATCTGTTAATTCTTGGCACTCTACATTCTTTTGGTGTAGAAGATTCTGTAGGTTAATTATCTGATTACGATAACCATTCATGCGATAGTTACGGTCAAGTAAGTTTATTTCTAACTTTGCAATCTCCGTTTCCTCCATGTGGAATAAATAATTCTCTCTCTCTAATCTGCGCATAAGACCACGAACATGGCAAGCCAGGTAGCTCCTTTGACAATTGCAAGGACAGACTTATGTATGGGTACCTATCCATTCTCTCTACACAAATTCACAGCGAAACCACGTCAGGGTTTTAAGTAATCGTTCTAAAGTTTGAAAGAAGATAAATTGATCATGTATTCATATGCACATACATATCTAGAATATATATATATTTATTAGTTCTAATATTCTCTAAAATTTTAATCTTGTCTACTTTCCTCCTAACAGAAGATCTTAACTCTCTAATACCACTAAATGTAATGCCTCGATTTTCGAGGACCAAAACACGCCGTAACCTCAAGATTTAGTTTCCATAATCTTGAGATCACAAGGCTCCTCTTACTATCATTACTCAATAATAATATAAAACTAATACTTTATTAATCATTCTTACAAAACCATAGTTAATAAAAATCCATCATAAATATTCAAAATATAGTCATGGGTCTAAAACCCATAAATTTATTCCAAAGTTCCTATACTAAGTACTTCATCTACTCATCTTTTACCATTCCCAGACCCTGGTCTCGTTCTTATCTACGCCATCAACTTCATCTGTAAAATATTATAATATATAGAAGAATGAACGAATCGCCCAGCAAGTAAACCCTAAATCATTTAAACTAGTAATACTTCAAAAATAATATCCTTTCAGATAAACATTTAATAAAACAAACAACCATCAATAATCGTCTTTCGTAATAACATCAACTTATTCGTTACTTAGACTTTCACATAATTTGTAAATTCATACACATGCATACACACATATATATATATATATAAATGTTATTTATTTATGTGAGACATATTAATGAATGAATAACCATAACATAACATGCATTCACGGCTTACTGAGTACTCAGCCTAGCTGTATTCCCGCTAGGTCGGCCATTAGGCCCTTAGGCCACATATATGACATACATAGGTCCCCCTTGAGTCGATGATCTTCATTACATAATTAAATCCCCCTTGGGTCGAGGGTTAATTATATCATGACATACATGTTCAGAACACGTGTCCCTACCGTTAGGACATGTAATCCATAGAATCATTCATTAAGTTGAGATCACATATAACATGTAGTGCATTACTTAATTGGAAAACATATAAAGAACACGTTAATTTAAAAGAATTATTTCTTCTTATTAAAACGTGTACATTGTGAACCATACTTCAAATTGTTTCCAACATATAGGCCTCATCGTAAATTTTTCAAAATCCTTTACATGAAAATTAATCTTCAACCTTTGTATATGCTTTAAAAGAGAACATGTTAAGTATTAATATTTTTCTTTAAAACAAATTTTCATGATCTCTGAATGAGCGCAAAATAGTATTTCATTAAACAATTTGTGTTTTAGTAATCACGTAATAATTATCAACAATCACATAATTATTGCAATTGAATACAATCATTATAATTAACCTAATTTCATGTACACGAAATGATTATGTAAACATACTGTACGAAACCAAATTACTAAAATCATTCAACATATGCGTATACAGTATGTGAAAGGAACAATTCTTCCTGATATATATTCAATGTAAACATACTGTACGAAACCAAATTACTAAAATCATTCAATATATAAAAATAATCTTTCATTATCAATTTCCTGATCAAGTACACATATGTATATAAGGTCACGTCAGATCAATCATTCATGATCAATTTCTGATCCATACAGATATATATATATATATATTGAAATGTGTACATTGACGCGACTAGAGCCTCTTTCCTATATTCTTTGGTTAGAATTTGATTCCTATGATCCTTAACAATAAACACATCAAAATTAAAGGTAATAGTGCGAAAATTATCATCAACAAGTTTACTTAAAGATAATAAATTCTTTTTTATTTCTGGTATGACTAAAATATTGTTTACTAAAATTCTATAAAGAGAAGTATTTAACAATATCTTGCCTATATTTGTAATAAGTAAAGATTGTTTATTCCCAACAAAAATAAAATTATTAACAAATTAATATTTCCAAGATTTTCGGTTAGCTCTTTTATATTTGTCATATGATCAGTATCACCAAAGTCAATGTAAAAGTTTGGATCATCATCATTATTTAAATTCATGGTTGTAATGGCTTCTTGAATATTTTCTCCTTCCATCTCATAGTTGTACTTGTAATAGCATTTGAGTACGTATGCTTGGTTCGCTCACAAATTTAGTAATTAAGTATCTTGAATTGTATTTTGTTTGCTTGATTGACCTTTCCAATTGTTATTGGATTTTGGGTGATTTTTGGATGATGAAGACTGGTTGTTGTTGTTGTAGGAATGATTTTTAGTGAAAGAATTTGAACATCTTCCTCCACATTCATATCTTCCTTTTCTTCTTTATCCAAAGAATGCTTGGTTATGATTTAGTTATTTTCGTCTGTAAGAAAGATCTGTTCAAAATTTTGTAAAGACATAATAAATTGATTAAATGATATATATGGTGGATTTGATAAAGCAGCAATTTAAAATTCTTTATATTTGTCTCCCAGTTCTTGTGAAAATTAGAATACTTTGTCAATGTCACTTATTAGAGGTTTTTCAATACTTACAAGTTTTTCATAAATCTCCTTGAACTTTCAAATATATTCATTAATCGATAAAATTTCTTTGGACAAGGCTTATAAACCACTCTTTAGTTGACCTTTATTCTTTTAAGTGTTAGGTAACTGTTGCTCTTAGATAGATTTCCAAATTGAGCAGACTGTATCTCCACCAAAAATCATGTTTAGAAATTCTTCATTCATGTTTCCAAGAAATCAACACATAAGAATACCGTCATTTATAATCTATGCATTAAAGTTTGGATTTTCTTGTTTTCTTTCCATCATAATCAATAATTTCATCTTATAGTTTATGTGATTCATGATTATGGTATTCTATTCCTAGGCAATGGATCAAGGGAAGTATTTGTAATTTTCAACGGAGAGAGTTTATGGTAGATAATTTAATGAAAACAAAAGCTAGAGCTTTGTTGAAAAGATTGGATGGATAGTTTAGACTCTTCAAACAAATAAATTTTTTATATAAGTTCTGATCAAACAAAGAATATACAAGAAATGAGATTGGTTTAAATTTTGTCGTTGTATTCTTTCTATTAATAATTGAAATAGTTTATATACTTAGAATTTCTAAGGATAATAATATTTGAATAGGTCACTAGCTAATAATGAGAAATTATTGTTGAAATTATGCAAAAATTTAATAAGGTAATAATTCCTTTTAATTGTGTCTCTAATAAGGTAATAATTGTCTTTGATTGTGTCCTTAATCTTTTTCTTAAATTTGGAAATGATTATTTTTGAATATATTTATCAATAAGTATTTTAACCATTTTATTATTTTGATAAATCTTTTTTTCATTGGCCATAAGAAATTTTTTATTGTAGTGACTTTTAATACATTGTCCCCTTGAATGTTTCTGGAATGATTTCATTCATAATCACACATATTATTTGACTTTTCCTATCTTTTTATATTCCTTTTTTATTAGGGGTATTCATATTTGTTGGAGGTATAGGACAATCATAATTATTTTTGCTACAGTATTTTTTATAATATCAAAACTTTTGATAATAAACAATTGTTTCTAATATAATTTTCAATGAAACAAACTCAAAAAATATTATTTGAAATTTGAATTTTAAAATTTTGATTAATAAAAAAAATTATCCAATGCAAATCCCAACAAAAAAACTCATTAATGCAAACAACTCCAAAATATTCCTTTCTTTTTCTTTTTGTTCTATTTAACACACATCCCCTCACATGTATCCCGCAACTCTCGAACTCTAGACCTGGAGGTCGGAATTGGGAATCTAACTCCCTGACCACTAGGCTAGTCCTAGTGGTTTTAAATATTCCTTTCTTATAACTAATGTCAAGAAAAAATATTTTTATCATAAAACCAAAAACTCCCTATCGATACGGAGTTTAAGCCTTTATCCCACTATTTTTAGATCCAAAAAAGAAAAAAATGGCAACAAGAAAATATTTTATTATTTGAAAATAGAGCTATTAAGTTGTAATTAGTATTCAAATTATAATAAATACAATCTCCTAATTTTAGAGAAAATTACAAAAGAAAACGTCCATCATAATTTATTGACAAACTTTTTTCATCACTTACATTTAAAATGATACAATTTCGTCTCTCATAGTACTTTTCAATGAAAAATATATACATGTCATCATTGGACGAAGTACATAGGTTTACTTTTCGTTAAAAATCAAACAAAATTACATGGAAAAATAAATTTAGTTTAATTTTTTAATGTGAATGATAAAACTACATCAGTTTAAATCTGACTAACGATTTTTACATATTCTTCTCCTAACTACATAAAAAATTAAAAATAAAAAGAAGAAGAAAAAGAACGTCTTGATATGACTCCCTAAACTAATCACCCTTTGCAATAGCGACAAGTCAAATACATAGAGAGAAGACAAAAATGACATCATTTTACATAAATTAGCTGCTAAGGAAACTATGTGCTATTCACTTGCATAGGAGATGGGACCAAGGATGATAGAACATTCCAAAGGAAAGAAGACCATAAGGGCTCGTTTGATTGGCAGGAAAGTAGTGTTTAATAGCAATGTGATTTTTTGGATTTTAATTTTGAGGAAAATGAATATTTTTCCATATCATCTGATTCCTAGGAATTTAATTGTGAAGAATCTGAATACTTACCCTGTGTTTGGATAGATTCTTAAAAAAATTAGTATGATTCTTATTTTATTATTTGATTTAAATTATTGAACCAAATAATGTTATTTGAATTTCATTTGTATGTTATACTTATACATAACCATTTATATAATTTTTTTTCAAATCATATCATAAAACTTAATTATATATTTTTACCTTATAATAAATGTTTTAATATTACCTTTTATATCTTCATCATTGTAAAAATTATCATTTTTAATTTAATTAAATAATTAAGCTATTAACTACAACTTATAAAAAAGTGTTAAAATAAAAATTTTCTTTATTAATATTATTAAAAAAATAAAGGTTGATTAAATAAATGAAAAATAAATTTACAAATTAATATTAATAAAAATTGTTACAATTTATTAAACAATAAGTATTGAAAATATAAAATGTATGGAAATTAATTAAGTAAAAATATGAAAGAAAAAGTTTAAAGCAACATAAATACAATTTTGAGTTTTTTAAAAAATATATAAAACCCCCATAATGTTAATAATTTTTAATAATAAAAAAATAACATACCATCCATCTATTTAACTCTTTTTACATTGAATTACCTTTTTAAAGTCAATATAAAGATATTTAAAAACTACTCAAATTTTAATTTCAATTAAGTAGTAAATTCAATAAAAAAAAATCAAACTAAAAAAAAAAAATTATTTGACCAAATGAATTAGATTTTAGCATAAGAAACATATGAAACTCAAAAGGTAAATAATAAACATAAAGAAATAGCCACATAGACAAAATCCTCAAGAGAGGAATCAGAATACCACCTTTTAAAGAGGATTCATAATCCTGGAATCTTGCAGTTATTTTTCTTAGTTCAGGATTCTTTTTACTTTTCCTGGATGAAACAAACACAGGAATTTAACAATTAGGAAAATGATTACTTTTCTAGTTTGAAACAAACACAGGAGTCTGGAAATTAGGAAAAAGATTACTTTCCCAACCCAGATTTCCTGCCAACCAAACGAGCCCTAAGGGCTCGTTTGGTAGGCGGGAAAGTGACAGGAGGTTGTCGTGACCCTGCAATTTTACCCAAAACACTAAATTAATGCAGTAGTGGTGAGGGATTCGTATCCACAGGGAGAGGACTACGACAATCGTTGCTATAATGATAAAATGTGAAATGATGCAATAACACAATCAAGGTATGCAAACGAGAATGGAATCAAGAAAAATCAATAGAGATGAATGTGTTGCTTCAAGGGTAAACAATATGTATGGATCTTTCTCTCGTTATCCCAGACGGACTTGTGTGGACATATATGAAGGGATTATACTGCTAGTGAACTAAGGTTGATCAACTTGGCAGTTCTCACAATCCTCATTCCCAATTCTCCCTGAACTTCCCTTGGTAGGGCAAGTCCTTGGCACGAGTCAGACTCTCCCAGATCCCAAGTTCTCCTAACACAAATCTAATTCGATTCCTGACTATCTCCCTTGGTAGGGCAGCTAACCAGTTCACAACTTCGACTCACACTACAAGAACTCTCTTAGACCTACGCGAAGGATTGATATTAACTGTCAGTGGTTACCGTACAGTCAGGATCGCAAAGTCTCACAAGACCTAAGATTCATATATGCATATTCACAATCAACACATGTCATGATTGATTGCCATTGGACTATTCACACAGACCTCAGTGGGTACCGCAGACCTAAATGTGAAGTTAATCTAGAGTGTCATTCATCAAACATATCAAGTGCATAATTATGAACATGAAATAATTCTCAGATAGATATCTAAACAAATGTCTCAAACAAGATCAAATCCATACCCCTCAAAGCAACACTAAGAACTTAGCCGATCATATTGATCGGCTGATATCCCATGATTACAGAATAGAAATTATGCTCTAGGGCTCTCAGGTTTCCTCTCAGTGAATAATTTCTCCTTCAAAATCCAGCTCCCTTGCTTTAGCGGCTTTTCCTCCCTTTTATAGTCTTCCCTTGCTGATTTGTCCAGTAAGATTCCTGGAAGTTTTCTTCTCTTGTGGAAATGCCGCCACGTGTCTACAAACATGAGATAGAACTGAAGTGAGGACACGTGTTAAAGTCAAGTCTTAACAGTTAAGAATATTCAAAGCATTTAATTAAACAGTTAGAGCCCGTGAGAAAGACATGTCATATGCTTTTCTTGTGTGAGCTTAAGTTTGTGTGTGCCATATGCAAAGGTTGAGGGGAGTAGTGTATGTGCAAGTGTGCAAATGGTGAAGTGAGCAAAGAATGTATAAAAATGCGAACACATGAAAATGTATGAAAGGAAAAATAATAAAATGTGCATGTGTGTGGTGTGAGTGGTGCGGGCGCATCGTATATGTGTGTGTGTGCGGCCGCACAGTGTGGGTGTGTGTGTGGTGCGGCCGTACTGTGTAATGTGTGAGTGGTGCGGGCGCCTCGTGCGCCCGCACCGTGCAATGTGCGTGCAGGTGTGAGTATGTGCATGTATGGTGTGTGAGTGTGTGGACTTGTCAGGTGAAGGAGACCATGTGAGTGTGAGTTGTGTGCTGGGATTTTCATGGTGTGTGACTTGTCAATAGTGATTTGTGACTTGAGAGAGTTGTGACTTGAGTGAATAGTGAATTGTGGACTTGAAAGCACTAATAGCTGAGTGTGTCTCGAAATGCATCACTTTGCCACTAAATTCCCAGCACTCAAGCCAATCTCCATAATACACAATTGTAATCAATATGGCACATAAGTCAGGTAATGAAGCATTGATTCACAAGTTATTCCAGGCGAAAGTCTATCAAAATAGAGCATTTAAGTCAGTACAAGACCGACTTATCAATCCCCCACACTTGAATCTTTGCTAGTCCCAAGCAAAGTAAAGAAATAACTAAGCCCTTGTCCCTCCCACATTCAAACACTCACAACCTCATCGACTGTTCATTTCCAAAATTTTCGCATGCAACAAGAAAGATATGAGCAGTGAGTTTACAATTCATCTAACTTACACAATCTATCGAGTAAGGTGCAACGAATAAAGACCAAACCGTCAGTGTGCATTGTGTGCTGAGAGTTTCTTATGCTTCCTCATACTGTCTAAGTTGAGTACTCAAGTAGACACTTAACAAAATTCTTGAACTACAATCTGTTGTCCACACACACGAACACTTTAAACATTAAAAGATAAGAGCTATAAGTTGTCTATGCTAAGCTTACTGGGGTTTTCCCCCTGGGGTTTCCCCCTTATTCAATGCACATTGGTGCTTATTATTTATGTCGCACTTTTGGTGCTTGGCTGCCAGGGTTTTGTGGCTCTTTTTTCCCTTTATTTGCATAATTCCGCACAACTTTGTGTTCATGTGTGTCTTCAATAGACTATATATTCACAATGCAAGAATAAGTGTTTACGAGTAGAAAGCACATACAAGCAAGGAATCATATGCTCTCTCCTATGTCAAAATTGGTTCTGGCGTTTCTATCTTACTTTGACATCGCACTTTACCCAGCAAATTGTGTGCATCAAATGTATACTGTAAAGTTCAAAGATTTTGCACGCATGAATCATTGAATACATTTATGGTTTTGTCGATGGTGTAGGGAGTGCGAGTGTTTTGGAGTGTGCAAGTGTGCTGGATAGACTGGCCAGTGTAATTTTTCACAACACAACAACAAACAATCACATTTATCGCAACAGAAAAATCAAAGCACACTACAAAGTCAGTGTTAGTCACTGACTTGTTTCTTTTCTCCACACAACAATCACACCACCTAAAATGCTACTAATATAATGAACACAGCCTCCTGTCCCCGTACAAATAGCAACACACAGAAAGAAATTTTGAAATCAAAGGCACTAAGCCTCACTAACACAAGCATAGATCACGACACAAAGCCACTAAGATATGCATGTCTCCCCCCCACACTTGAATTCAGCAATGGTCCCCATTGTGTGAAAAAGGAAAGAAACTACATAGTTCAAGTGTCTGGCGAATGATGTGGGTTGGTAAAGCGGGAGAAACCCGGGAAAGCAGATTGTTCATTTTTGGATCCAACATTTGAGCTCATCCCTTGCTGCATGACCACTCTGGTGCTCTGTGTGTCCACAATCATTCGGGCTTGGTTATCCATCACCTCCAGTGGAGGAAAGTGAGAGTCAGGCCACCGGGATTGATGGTGGTGTACCATCATCAGATTAAGGTTGTGAACTTCCGTTTGACACTGGGTGATCTTGTTATCTATTGCTGTCCACTGAGTGTTTTGTTCCTGAACCATCGTATCTAGCCTCGTCCCTATGATTTCCATGCAGTCTTGCAGCCCAGTCCACCTTCCCTCCATTTCGTCAATATGGTTCTTGAGGGATTGATGTTGAGTTTGAAATGATGTTTGTAGTCCCTCCAGTGCATGCTGCATATTGTGGAAGTTGTCAAAACCTTGAGGTGGTTGCTGGTTTGGGTTTTGGTCCTCATCAACGTCATCCATTATCTGCTCTGGTACTGCTCGTGCTCTTTTCCTTGCCTCTTTCTCTAGTTGTTTTCTGTACACTTTCTCTACATTCTGATATTGCTTAAGTTGGCCATCCTTAACTGGGGCTGTTGGTTTCTGATACTCCTCCCCTCCAGACACTTTTACTCCTTGCTTCAGGGCTTGTTCCCAGAGAAAGTGTGGGAAATAAATGGCTTGGCTGTGCTCGGCTATGGCGTGATTAATGTATGTGACAATAAACTTTCCCACGTCGATGGTGAGCCGATTCTTGATGGCATATATTAAGAAAAGCCTCTCCCTTGAAATCCTTGTACTGTGCGTGGTAGGCATGAGGCGAGAGTTCACAAATAAGAGCCATGTTTTGGTTTCTGCTGTCAGATCTTTAAGCTGAACAAACTTCGGTTCTTCGCACTGGTTCCGCACCCACTCTGTTCCCGGAAGACTCAATGATCGCAGGATTGTGTCTGGGTTCCCAGACTCAGTTATTTCAGTGAGTTCATCCCTAGGGTAGTCTTTAAGCCCATAATGTTTGTTGACCGATTCGCTGGTGATCTGGAGATATTTTCCTCTCAAAAATATACCTTTGGACTTCACTTCCTTGGCGTCTGCCCCAGCAGCATTTGCATAAAATTCTTTCGCGACCGCCACATTACACAGTTCCGGTGCCACTGTTAAAGATTGCCACTTATAAAATTTTATGATGTCGGCATACGGCTTTGAGGTGATGGCGAAAGATCTTTCGATGTGAATATGCCTGACGGTGAATTCGCAGAATTTTAGCTGGGCATTAGCATTTACAAAGCGTTGGAGGACAGCTGTTGTTGGGTTTTTCTCTTTTCTGTCTTGTGTTTCATCAGCTTCGTAGCTTTCTGGAAAATATTCCTCGTCTGACTCATATTCGTCTGACGAGGCTTCATCTATAATCTTGGCCTTTCCTCTTGACGCTTGACCTTTGGAAGTGGATGCAGGAGTTTGCGACGACTTCTTGGGTGCCATGGTACCTGAGAATTTAAACATTGCGTGAGTTGTGTACCATATAAGTCCATCATCCAAGAAGCAATGAAAGGTCAACAACTACGTCTTTGTGCATGATCAATGAAATATTTTCGCTATGTATTGTACAATAATCAATCCTACCATCCAATTTGTGCATCAAAGCAGGATCACCACATTTCATCAAAGCAATAAAACATGAAAGCACTCTCATTTCAGCCAAGCCTTGATCTCCTCACAATAATCATTTTTACCAAATTCCAAAACTCAAGCATGGACATACCTTGTTGGATATTAGCAAAACTAAATGTAAATTATGAAGAGAATCCAGGCAGTTCCAATGCAAGGAAATTGATTATGCTCTTGTGTTTTTCTTCTCTCGATCGAACTTCTCAATGCACGCAAGAAGGGATGATTTTATGATGTATGCTTCATGGGTTTTTATAGAGAAACTTTTGTGCATGAATCGGCTATAACCAAGCTAGAATACAAATGCCATGTGATTTCACTAGAAGATAATTGGCTAGGAAACAAATTGCATGCAACCAAAAAAATTGTCAAGTCTAATCTATCATGTTGCAGTGATTGTTCACTTCACAAGCTTTTCACTCAAGTTGCACAATCAAACAAAAATGCGTGGGACCAACTCTATGCCATGCGTTTGGCCTCTTTGAAAATTTGTCATAATGATTTCATGCATTGCCATCTTTCCATGCACCATCGTGGTTAAAGCTCTTAAGATACAAGTGAAGATGACATTTTCACTCTTATGCGTGTCACACAAGTTGCCAGTCTTCCTAATGCCGAGTTGATTCGTCCCTGCAAAGCTCAGTGAGGTCAGTCAGATTATCTGGTGTAGACTTAAAAGGCACAGTATAAATCGTAGCTCTCAGCAGTTCATATGGCTTAAATATTCTTGCACTGCGTACCGTGTCAAATTTGAGATTTTATTCTCACCTTTTTGTCAGTGCAGAAAATATTCTCAACGCTGTTACCTGTTAAGTCACGTGACATCTGGGCATACATATCCCAGTCACTGAAGTGCGGCGACACTTTCTCAGGTGTATTCCATGCTGACCCCGTTCCTGGTGGCCTCTGCAAATATGCATGCATAATGGGTTTAGATTCAGGTGTTTATTGAGGGTCAATCTTAATTGAAAAAGACAGACAGAAATTAGAAACTAAATAGTCGGGTTGCCTCCCAACACAGCGCTTGGTTTATTGTTCTCAGCCAGACATGGAAGAGTTGCTATCAAGGTAGTGGGCAGTCAAGGAACTGATTATGTCCCTTGTTTTTCCCAGCCGACTTGGAAATTTTCCATTTGTGTTATTTGACTTCGTGTGACACACCCAAGCTTCCGGCCTCCACATTTCTGCTGGGTGGATGGGTTTCTTCTTCTCTCTCCAAACCATGCGCTTTAGATAGTTGAAGAAGGGTTGACGCTTCTGCTTGGTCGGCCTCTTGTCTGATTGTAATGAGCTTTTGTTCCTGCCATCCACGTTTCCAAGCCTCACCTCAGTGGGCACAACTTTCACATTTTTGTCAGTATGAACAAAATCATTCAACAATTTTTCACACACATTGACACTCTCACAATTTGTGTCAATTTCATTTTTCAACTTCAATTTAGCATTAAACGCATTCATTTCCTCACTTTCAAACACATTGTTCATTTCAATCAATTTCACATCATTATCATGACTTTTATTAAATTCAAAATTAACAATGATTTGCTCAGCAGATGTTGACATTTTATGCACCATGTCATTTTCCTCATCAGTTAATGTATTTTCACAATTTTCATGCAAATCATCATCATCACCGGATTCGTCTGGCATAGGAGGAAACTTACAGTGTTGTTCAAGTCCAGAGGGTTTGAGGTCACTACGTACCAGGGTTGCAATACAGCACTGTTCTATAGATTGAGGATGTTTCATGGCATAGTCTATATTGAATACCACTTCCTCACCATTGACCCTGAATGTGATGGTCTTCCCTTTTACTCCTATGAGAGCATCTCCAGTGGCTAGGAAGGGTCGACCGAAAATGAGTGGGACTTCTGGATATTCCTCCATATCCAACACTATGAAATCCACCGGAAGCACAAATTTATCCACTAAGACCAAGACGTCTTCCACCATTCCAGTTGGTTGTACAAGAGATCTGTCTGCCAACTGTAGAAGAGCAGCCACGGGTTTAATCTTCTCTACTAACCCTATGCTCTCAGCGATGGATAATGGCATGAGGTTTATCCCTGCTCCAAGGTCACACAATGCCCTGTTGAAAAATTTTCTTCCAATAGTGCACAGCACTGTACAACTCCCAGGGTCTTTGAGCTTGGGAGGCAGTTCATTGTTAATTCAAGCTTGGCTCTCCTTCGTGAGTGGAATTGGCACTTCACAGCGCAAAATTTGTTCCTTGTTCGCGATCAAGTCTTTTAGAAATTTAGCGTACCGAGGCACTGATGCGAGCAAATCTGTTAATGGCACATTCACATTCACATTCTTCACCATGTCCAAAAATCTTGAGAACTGAGCTCCTTTCTTGGCTGGTGGTGGAACTCGCTGAGAAAAAAGGGGGAGTGGTGCATAATCTGGATAATTGTAGGGGCTTGGAGGTCCCCTTTTCTTCTTTGGCTCAGGCTCCTTCACACTCTCTTCTTTATCCTCTTCTTGGAGCTCCTCATCCATGACAATGGTTTCTTCCATGACTTCTTCCTCAGGATTATTCTTCTCCTCTTTCTTCGTGCTCCCACTGATTTCTTTACCACACCTCAGTGTGATGGCATTGCACACCTCTCTCTCCCTCCCTTTGGGGTTGGGTTCAGTGTCACTAGGTAGGGTGCCCTGAGGCCTTTGGTGGCTTGCCTTAGCTAACTGACTTATCTGCATGTCTATATTCTTGATGGAGGCCTCCACTGCTGAAGTTCTCTTCTCATACATCTCCATCTTTTCCAACATCGTCTGAAGCATTTGCATTTCCTCTGTGGGCTTTCTTGGTTCTCGATTACTAGATTCCCCTCCTTGGTAATACTGTCTCTGTGGGTTTTCTCTATTGCTCTGTTCCCAAGCACCTTGACCAGTTTGATTTCGGTACCCTCCGTATTGCTGCCGGTTATTGTAGTTATTCACATATTGGACCGACTCCTGGGTTAACTCACACTCATCAGTATGATGCTCCCCCTTGCATAACCCACACATCAACACTTGGGTGGTCTTGGCTGCCTTAAGAGTTTGAACCTGCCTTGACAGTGCTTCAAACTTAGCTTTCAGGGAGGTCTCATCATCCAACTCCAACACTCACCTTTGTTTCTTCACGGGGGTTTTTCTGGCTTTCGGGAACAAGAACTCATCCTCAGCGATTGAATCAAATATTTCTCGGACTTCTGGGATACTCTTATCCTTCAGAACGCCTTTGGCACTGGCCTTGACCATCAATGAGGCTTCTGGTGACAGCCCCTTAAAGAAGGTGTTGAGCTCTCTGACCTCCCCAAGGTCATTGTTTAGACGCTGTCGGAGTAAGTCATTGAACCTGTCCCATGCTTTCTTAAATGTCTCTCCATCTTGCTGTTGGAAACTGCGAATCTCCATCCTCATCCGTTCTAATTTGGCCGGAGGGAAGTACTTGGCCAAAACCTTTCTCTCTAGTTCCTCGAAAGTGGCTATGGACGGTCCTCCGATTGAATTAAACCAGTGCTTCGCCTTCCCCTTGAGAGACAGTGGGAACAAAACTCTTCTCACGTCATCAGGCGTGACCCTCTGCAGTTTGAAGGTGTTACAGAGTCCCAAGAACCAGTCTAAATGCTCGTTCGGATCTTAATTGCTCAGGCCTTGGAAGATCTGCCCTTGGGTAATCATGGAGACGATTTGGGTTGGTATTTGATAGCTCTCCACGTCTATTCCTTGGCGATTATTCCTTCTCTCAAAGCTTACTGCGAAATGGTCCCCAAACCTTGGAGGTTGGGGTCTAACTCTCTCTCCATCCTGTTCGGCCATTTCCAATGCCCTTCTTCTTTGCCTTAAAGTCCTCTGTAATTCTAAGTCAAGTGCAAATTCTGAAGCTTCACCACGTAGCCTTGCTCTAGGTTGCATAAACTGGGAATTCTCGCAAGAAACAGAAATAGCACTAGAACCCGATGTTAGTAGAACAAAATCAACAGAGACAAGTAGTGAATTAAGATTTCAACAAACAAACAAATAAATCAACAATTTCAAATAAGAATTCGTAAAGCAACAACAAAGTAAAACTATCACCAACAACTCTCAACGCTATGCCTCTCCCCGGCAACGGCACCAAAAATTGACAGGAGGTTGTTGTGACCCTGCAATTTTACCCAAAACACTAAATTAATGCAGTAGTGGTGAGAGATTCGTATCCACAGGGAGAGGACTACGACAATCGTTGCTATAATGATAGAATGTGAAATGATGCAATAACACAATCAAGGTATGCAAACGAGAATGGAATCAAGAAAAATCAATAGAGATGAATGTGTTGCTTCAAGGGTAAACAATATGTATGGATCTTTCTCTCGTTATCCCGGACGGACTTGTGTGGACATATATGAAGGGATTATACTGCTAGTGAACTAAGGTTGATCTGCTCGGTAGTTCTCACAATCCTCGTTCCCAATTCTCCCTGAACTTCCCTTGGTAAGGCAAGTCCTTGGCACGAGTCAGACTCTCCCAGATCCCAAGTTCTCCTAACACAAATCTAATTCGATTCCTGACTATCTCCCTTGGTAGGGCAGCTAACCAGTTCACAACTTCGACTCACACTACAAGAACTCTCTTAGACCTACGCGAAGGATTGATATTAACTGTCAGTGGGTACCGCACAGTCAAGATCGCAAAGTCTCACAAGACCTAAGATTCATATATGCATGTTCACAATCAACTCATGTCATGATCGATTGCCATTGGACTATTCACACCGACCTCAGTGGGTACCGCAGACCTAAATGTGAAGTTAATCTAGAGTGCCATTCATCAAACATATCAAGTGCATAATTATGAACATGAAATAATTCTCAGATAGATATCTAAACAAATGTCTCAAACAAGATCAAATCCATACAATTGACCCCTCAAAGCAACACTAAGAACTTAGCCGATCATATTGATCGGCTGATATCCCATGATTACAGAATATAAATTATGCTCTAGGGCTCTCAGGTTTCCTCTCAGTGAATTGATTTCTCCTCCAAAATCCAGCTCCCTTGCTTTAGCGGCTTTTCCTCCCTTTTATAGTCTTCTCTTGCTGATTTGTCCCGTAAGATTCTTGGAAGTTTCCTTCTCTTGCGAAAATGCCGCCACGTGTCTACAAACATGAGATAGAACTGAAGTGAGGACACGTGTTAAAGTCAAGTCTTAACAGTTAAGAATATTCAAAGCATTTAATCAAACAGTTAGAGCCCGTGAGAAAGACATGTCATATGCTTTGCTTGTGTGAGCTTAAGTTTGTGTGTGCCATATGCAAAGGTCGAGGGAGTAGTGTATGTGCAAGTGTGCAAATGGTGAAGTGAGCAAAGAATGTATAAAAATGCGAACACATGAAAATGCATGAAAGAAAAAATAATAAAATGTGCATGTGTGAGGTGTGTGTGGTGCGGGCGCACCATGTGTGTGTGTGGTACGGCCGCATGGTGCGGCCGCACAGTGTGGGTGTGTGTGTGGTGCGGCCGCACCGTGTAATGTGTGAGTGGTGCGGGCGCACGACAATGTGCGTGCAGGTGTGAGTATGTGCATGTATGGTGTGTGAGTGTGTGGACTTGTGAGGTGAAGGAGACCATGTGAGTGTGAGTTGTGTGCTGGGATTTTCATGGTGTGTGACTTGTGAATAGTGATTTGTGACTTGAGAGAGTTGTGACTTGAGTGAATAGTGAATTGTGGACTTGAAAGCACTAATGGCTGAGTGTGTCTCGAAAGGCATCACTTTGCCACTAAATTCCCAGCACTCAAGCCAATCTCCATAATACACAATTGTAATCAATATGGCACATAAGTCAGGTAATGAAGCATTGATTCATAAGTTATTCCAGGCGAAAGTCTATCAAAATTGAGCATTTAAGTCGGTACAAGACCGACTTATCAGAAAGTAAAGTGTTTTGGGAATATGATTTCTTGAATTTTGATTCTGAGCAAAATGAATCAGCAACTTTCCTTACTTATGTTTGGATAGATCACGGAATGTTAAGAGAAAAACTAATTAAAATCATGTTTTACTGTTTCATTTAAATTAACCAACCAAAAAATGCAATGCATTTTTTGTTCAATTATAAAAAAAAAGTATATATTTGTGATATATAGGGTTATATAACAAAATTATTTTCTAATTATGCTTTAAAATTTTTCATTTATGTGTGTAATAAATAATTATTATCCAACAAAATATAAAATGCTTGTAAAATTATAATGTCGAAAATAAGTATTTATTATATAATTTATGTGTTATAACAAACAAATAAATAAAAATAATTCAAAATGCTAACAAATGTAAACTACATATTTAATGCTATATTGTCATTATTATATAATTCGCATATAATTTTATAATTTTTTTAAAATTAATGTTGTCTATTTTTATTTCTTAAAAGTGATTTATTTCAATAATAATATTTTTTTTGAAAATTAATGTTGTTTGTTTATTTAAATTTTTTATATTTTAAGAGTGGGTTAGTTTTGAAAGTTTGAGGAACAAATATGTAAAATTATAATTAGCAAGAACTAAGTTTATAGTAAAAATTATTATGTTATTTAATTAAAGTTCAATAAGGTTGAATTATTTATTCATGTGGGTTGTATTATATGGGATAAGATTGTATTAATAAATATTTAATGAAACATGACTCACTTTCCTGGAGTAAGTAATCAGAATACCAACTTGGAACAAGGATTAAGAATCTATAAATTTTATACTAACTTTCATGGAGTGCAGGATTCTTTTTACTTTCCCAACAGTCCAAAAATGAAGCAAACACTGGAATCTAAAAATCAGGAAAAATATTACTTTTCAACCCCAGATTCCTGCCAACCAAACGAGCCCTAAGAGTTTGTTTGTTGTCCAGGCAACTCATTAATGGAATGACCATTTATTTCTATTCCTTCCATTAACTAGTTTGGTACACAAATTAAGGAAAAATGAGCCCAATCATCCAAAGTCTTTACACATAAAAATTCCACTATTGAAGATTACTCTTCCAGCTCTATAATAAGTGTCCCAACACTCAATTTGTTTTTCACAAATAATTGTGCCTTTGCACATTTCAATAAAAAAAAAGTTCCAATTATACCCTTATCTCATTTTTATAAATATAATTTTATTATTTATAATTGTCTACCTAAAAATACCTCAAATTTTGATTGAATCTATTTTAAATTTAATGCTAAGTATTCAATGATCCAATTAATGGTAGTATGTGCAAAATCCAAACGAATATGACTAAAATATAGGAATAGCAAAATTTTGATCAAAATTATTAAGAGCCTACAAACTGCAGTAGCCCTAAAATAAGTTGAAGCATAGCAATATGGAAAAACAAAAGTTGGTGGAAGAAAAAAATTCATGTGATAAGCAAATGGAGAATGCTTCACTAATGATCGACTTGAATTTACCTACGGATCTTGGTTTCGATTTTGAAAGACGTAGTGTCTTAAATTTACTTGTTGATTTGATTATTAACAAAAAAATTATGTAGACTAATGTTTCAATTAGCTTCCTTAAAGTTGTAGAAGTCCAAACTGCAAATGGAAACTTGAAGAAATTGAAGAAATAAAAACTAGGTAAATTAGGGTAGATTTCCCAACCCCGAACCCTATTTGTAAATTAGCTCATAAAATGTTTGAACTATTCAAAATATCAAGTAAAATGAATCAAAAAAATGAAAGTTGATAATGTAGAATTTTTTGAAAACAAAGATTTCATAAAAGTTGTTTTAAACTTTTACAAAGTGATTCAATAATTGAAAAATAAAAAATTTGACAAAAAAGTATCAATTCGGACGACCACATAGGAGTTTCAGACGTTCGAACCTATTTTTGAAAGATTTGAAAAACTTTATGAAAAGTATATTCGGACGATCTCTGGCCAATTCAGCCTTTCGAACTAGTGTTGAGTAGTCAATTCAGAGGACCTCTCCTTCAATTCGAGTGTCTGAATGTATCTGATAGGATTTAACTATGAGTAACGGCTAGTTTTCTGAAAAGCAAAACTTTTGTCCCATTTTGCTTTTCAAATGATTGCTATAAATACTTAGGACATACATAACCATTGTAGTTGATCTTTGAGCAAGAAAAACAAGTGTAAAAACAATCTCTAAAATATCAAAAGAAAAAACTATTTGATCATCATCCAAAAGGGAAAAAGATTGACCCTTTGAATTTGTTCTTCATTCTTCTTGAGCTAAACTTTCTCCTTGTAAACAATTATTTGAGAGGAATTTTTATGTGAGCTTTAATATATTGTATCCACCCTATTTAGAGAGCAATCAACAATTGTAATCTTCAAATTGATAAGGTTGAAAGGTGTCTCCAAGAGGGAGAGTATAAACTCAACTCATAGCTTTGGATAGCTATAGGGCCAATATATTTGAATACTATATCACACGACGAATGAGAACTTACTGATAAAGAGAGTGGAAATTTTTGTGCATGGTTTGATAAAGATTTGAATTCCTATGTTTTGATCATCTTTTATATGTTGATCTTTTTTTGTTCATCGTTTGTATTTCCTTACATTTAACAGTTGATACAATAGGGTTCATATAAGAATTTGTGTTACGAACATGTGTCTCTATTTTCTTTTTTTATAATAGAAGTGCCCAAAAATGAACCAAAAGTGGTGTATTTTATAAAATAGCATTATGAAGATAAAAAAAACTTAAAAAATGTACTCCAAACCAATTTGTGCATTCATAATACGAAATTTCTTAGACAGTGAACACTGAAAGAAGCTGGAAGGAACCAATTATCACCAATCTTGATTTTATTTATTTTGCCTAACTATAGTTTTTTTCGTTGAGAGGATGGCTTATGTTATCATGCTTGTATCATCCCTTTTTCCCAGACAATGTAGAATAATGCTAATTGTTAAGAAATATGCGCATTGTTGTTAGGCTAGTGAGGTGATCGATCTTCATATGCTCAATGATTAATGTAGCAAACAAAAACACTACTACAAAATAGCGAATTTAAACCGCCCTTTTTAGAGCGGTTAAACAAAATCCGGTGTAATTTATAAAAATGCGGTGGCATTTTTGTAATATTAAACAAGAATGGTACACGTTTTACACCGGTTATAATAAAACCGGTGTAAAAAGTACACGTTTTACTTTTTACACGTACTTTTTACACCGGTTATAATAAAACCGGTGTAAAAAGTATTACCTTTTACACCGGTTATAAAATAACCGGTGTAAAAAGTTTACCTTTTACACCAGTTATAAGTTAACCGGTGTAAAAGCACTAGCCTTTTTAAACTTCTTCCTTCATCTTTCATTTCTCTCATTTACAGAGTCCAACTTATCATCACTTTCTCTAACTCCAATTTTCTGATCGAAGAAGAAGTTGCTCACCTTTACAGATCTGAACCGCCAAGTTGTGTCAGCTGAAGATCGAAGAGGAAGCTGCTCAGCTGGACTCTTTACAGACTGGATATGGTGATTTGGGTAGTATTTCTAAAGTTGAAGGAGTTGAGGATTTTGCGAAGTGCGGTTCTATCAAAGGGATTTGAAGGCTGTCAAACAAGCCATGGAGTATATACTAATATACATCCACTTCTTCTTTGATCTTCATACAAACACTTAAGTTTATAAATTTATGCTCTGATTCTAATGAAACATTTTGTTCTTTGATTATTATTGGCAGTGATGGGGTTAATGTGAAGGGCTTCTTTCCATGGTGATTCATGTACACATGGGAATGGCAATCTGGATTCAACAATAGGTTCGGTTTGATCTTCGTCGACTTCAAACATGTATTGAATAGATACCCAAAACTTTCAGCTCTTTGGTTCAAGAGTATACTGCATCTTCTGGGCAATTGCTTGATATTGTGGTGTACTAGAGATTTTGTTCTTGGTGTGTGGCTATGGACTTGGAATGATGAAAATCAAGAGTTGCAAGTACGCCTGAAGCACTTGGACGATAAGATCGAAAATCTCGTTGATCAAGACTTTGAGCAGCTGAAGATTTTGAAAGAACTAGCGGAAGTTTTCGGGGAAATCACTTCTCTTCATCCAATGTTTCAAGATCTGACACGTTTCAAGGTCCGGAACTTATGGTGCGTTTGAAATCACTTCTCTTCATGCCAATGTTTCAAGATCTAAGAATATATATGATGATGAATATGCAGAGGAAGAAAAGCCAGCCATGGTTATATATATTGCTCTTAAAGAAGTAATTTTAGACGTCCATGACGACCTTAAATTTCTCATCAATTTTATTTGGATAGTTCGGAATTGGGTGGATGTGAAATCTCTTGTAAATATTATTGAATCTATAGCTGTATCATTCACACCCATTTGTTACATTTGCTTTCTTGAAGATGACAAATTGTTAGCTATTGGGCATAATCTTCCAAAGATTGCAGAAGTGATCGATACTCTTGGGGAAATGGTCAGAAAATTTTGATGATATGGGGAAAATGCTTAGAAGGCATACCCGATGTAAAATGTTCGCTTAATGTTAATACACCGGTTATTTAACCGGTGTAAAATAAACATTTTTACACTGGGTTTATAAACCTGGTGTAAAAAACACTTTTTACATCGATTTATAAAACCGGTGTAAGAAATATGTACCTTTTACCCTGCCTGTATATACACCGGTTTATTTTTGTAATAACCGGTGTAAATAATAAGATTTAACCGGTGTAACAGGCTATTTTTGTAGTAGTGAAACATTCATTAAAATAAAATAAGTTTCAATTAAATCGCACAATAGTGTAAGGGAAAAAAACATTTTCGATCAATAACACAAATTATTGATGACATTACTACTGAGTACCGATTCCCCTAACAACGTCATCCACTAAAATAATATCACACCTTATGTTTAATGGAAGTCGACATTCTCTTTCTAACATTTCGTTTTTGAGATAGGGAAGTCTGTACTTATTAGACCCTTTCACTTTCAAGATCTTCGTCATATTTAGCTACAATAATAAAAATATTTGATCTAACTTAATCCGTAAAATTTCTTTATATGCCTTTCCAACATTGCTAATAAGTTTAGCAATAGTCCTTGGAGATTTCTTGTACTGAATTGCTTGAATAGAATGAAAAAATCCAAGATCCAATAAGTTCAAGCAAGAAAAATTTAGGGGTTGGCATATCAATCAAATATTAATACCATATTGCTTAACAACTTCACAAAATTGGCGGTCACTAGGGTCAATGTGCGATGGATCATTATGTTGTTAGATTTATATTGGATTATGTCTTTCTTTTATTGGCCACCTAACTCTAATAGTAGGAAGAAACTATTCAATCATAACTGATCTCATGACGTCTTTGCCTAAGAAAAAGATGAACCACCAAGAGGAGTATGACCACGGCACATGACCAAGTCTGTGTTCACGTGCGGTCCTCAAAGAAAAAGTCCTCCTTTTTCAAAATGACGTCGTTTTCGGCCTTCTTGATATACATGCTTAGGGTTTAATCTTTATCTACCTAGCTTCGGCTTTACGCCACTTGCCCCATTTTTTCTCTACCTTACGAGGCCCCAAATTCTCTTCCGCTCTTTGCATCCTCTATTCCCCCTCTTTATTGGACCATCTACCACATATAATCAGAACTTATAATAGTCCTGGAGAGAGACCATCACTTTCCTTCAGCTGGAATCTAATCTTAAACGGGAGCTATTGATCTCTTGATCTGATCAGCTGCAGGGACCATCTTTAATGGCACCTATGAAGCTGCGGAATGGAGGAGCATACTGCGGACTGGATGGCAACAAGAGGGCGACGCCGATCTGCTCAGATCGGGCAGCTGTAGATCCAAAATCGATCCAAAGGATCGCCGACCAGGGAGCTCTGTCTTCTGTCTACCGAGTGGCTGCTAGCTCACAGGCTCCAAGAGGACCTAGCCTACGACCCATAGCTTCAAATGTACGACTCAGAGGCGACAAATCGAGGAAGAAAACGAAGAGCTTCAAATCGGGCTCAACAAATTGAGCCTCAAAATGAGCTGAAATCCTCTTCGACGGGAGCTTCAGCCGCAGCTACACAAGCAGAAATCAGCTTAGCTAGCTTCGACTGAAAAAACTTTAACTCATGGTCTGTTCTCGGCTTTAACTCTCACTGTTTTTCTGGGCAAATTTGGTCAGATTTGTTGAGCTGTGGCTCTTATTGTTTTTTGTCAAATGCTTCTCTGATTATTGAGCTGTTGCCCTTATGGTTATTGTTGATTGCTAAATGTAAGGTTGCATTAGGTTTGTCTAAGAAAAAGAATAACCACCAAGAGGAGTATGACCACGGCACATGACCAAGTCTGTGTTCACGTGCGGTCCTCAAAGAAAAAGTCCTCCTTTTTCAAAACGACGTCGTTTTCGGCCTTCTTGATATACATGTTTAGGGTTTAATCTTTATCTACCTTGCTTCGGCTTTACGCCGCTTGCCCCATTTTTTCTCTACCTTACGAGGCCCCAAATCCTCTTCCGCTCTTCGCATCCTCTATATCCCCTCTTTATTGGACCATCAACCACATATAATCATAAATTATAATAGTCCTGGAGGGAAACCATCACTTTCTTTCAGCTGGAATCTAATCTTAAACAGGAGTTATTGATCTCTTGATCTGATCAGCTGTAGGGACCATCTTTAATGGCACCTATGAAGCTGCGGAATGGAGGAGCATACCGCGGACTGGATGGCCACAAGAGGGCGACGCCGATCTGCTCAGATAGGGCAGCTGTAGATCCAAAATCGATCCAAAGGATCGCCGACCAGGGAGCTCTGTCTTCTATCTACCGAGTGGCTACTAGCTCACAGTCTCCAAGATGACCTAGCCTACGACCCATAGCATCAAATGTACGACTCAGAGACGACTAATCGAGGAAGAAGACGAAGAGCTTCAAATCGGGCTCAACAAATTGAGCCTCAAAATGAGCTGAAATCCTCTTCGACAGGAGCTTCAGCCGCAGCTACACAAGCAGAAATCTGCTCAGCTAGCTTTGACTGAAAAAACTTTAACTCATGGTCTGTTCTTGGCTTTAACTCTCACTGTTTTTCTGGGTAAATTTGGTCAGATTTGTTGAGCTGTGGCTCTTATTGTTTTTTGTCAAATGCTTCTCTGATTATTGAGCTGTTGCCCTTATGGTTATTGTTGATTGCTAAATGTAAGGTTGCATTAGGTTTGATTTCAGCATTCTTGATGGGAATGAGCCTCTCCTTTTTTAGCTGGATTAGTTTTCTTAGTGTGATAGTGATGAACACTGAAATCGGTACATATAATTTGTTGTGATTTACATTGATGCGGCTGCTTTTGTAAGACGTGGGCTGAAAAAGAAATGAGGAATCTCATGAGGTGTTGCTTTACACTTTTTGACTCTTCTAGATATATTCCTGACTTTTTAAGTTATGGAAAATTCTTTTGCTACTGCAGTGAGTTTTTTGTTTTTTATTTTTTTTTGTGCATTCTCAGCTTCGGGATTTCTTATCGATACATGGATGGGTTATATCTATGCTTCCTTTTCATATAAAATGATCTGCATAAAATTTTTCTTATATCCATTACTCGAAAGTTTTTGTCATTTTTTTTATTCTGTATGTGTACTATTTTCTTAAATATAGAATGCTCACTACTCTTCCAACTAATATTTTGGTTTTAAGGTTTTCTTTGATGAAATGGTCCATTCAAACATTTAAGTGAAGCCTGGTGTAAAAATGACTAAAAAAATAATGATGTGATTCTGCTGGAAGGAATCAGCCACTTGTTAGTTCTCATTTAACCTTCTTAGTTGTGTTTCTTGATCTGCGTTTCTTCAAAATAGTTATTTTTGCTTAATTCTATGTTTTCTTTACATAAAATAGCTCCTCTGAAGTTGCATTTTTTGTGTCAATACAAGCTGGCTGGAAATGGAACAAAAGCTTTCTTCCCATACATCAACAACAACTAAGCTTTCTTCCCATATGTGTTAAGTCAAACGTTTAAGATTTGATGTTGTCTTTGGCAGTTGCATTAACACTGTTAAGAATGTTTATTTGGAAAAGAAACATTCTGTTTACATTTTCTTATTTGAGTATAATTTCATGGCTAACTGCAGGCTAAAGGCAGCAGGCATCAGGTGTCCAGCTCAACTTCTCTTGAGGCCTCATGTTCTGGTTATGAATTCATAGTACTGCACTTGCACTTACTTTGCAACATACACGTGTGATTATGTAGGTTTTCTTCATCTTAGATGAATGCACATATAATAAGTCGTAGTTGAGAGTAGTGCATTTCTTCTATATGGAAAATTAATTCCTGTATCTTTAAGAAAGAATTTCTGTCTAATCAGAAAATAATACAGAACTTAAGTTCCAGGGAAAGAGCTGGTTTACTACCTATCTGGATACAAAGACAAAAACTTTCACTGAATATGACAAGCTTCTGTTCACTTGTAGGAATTTGTTATTAACTTAGATGGATTCATTATGGTTGCTTTGCTTTCAATTCTAAGTACATTTCTGAACCAGGGTTCATGATCAGTCCCTGAGGATTTTGGTTTAGTTTTTTGATCTCTTGTTCGATGGCAAAGAAAGAGGTAGGACCTGTTAAGCCAACTGTAATCAATATTGACAGTGCTGATGAAGAAGCTACCGTGGTTGAAAAGCATGAAAATCAATTCCAAGACCATGAAGGTATACTCTAGCAATCTTTGCTACTCTTTGCTTTTGCTGCAATTATTGTACTCATTGGTTCTTTATTTAGCTAATATTTCTCCTTTATGCCATGTATTTTTGTGTTTTCTGGAAGGGGTAGTATGAAAAGTGACGGAGATAACCAAAAGGGAACACAAACAACCTTTACCAGTTAATTTTGGTAGAAATTATGGAACAACCCTAATGTTTTGTATGCTAAGAAAGCTGAACCTTCTACTATAAAGTCTTCTACTACATGTCCTTGTCTGCGTCGATTTTGACCTTCTTTTTAATCATTGAGAATTATGTGAGTGAATTTTGTCGCCTCTTACACCTTTGTGATTTGAAACTTATTGTTTCCAGTGGAACGTCAAAGCTGCAATCAGGGCCCTTCAAGATGTGGAGATCGAGCAGTTACGAACCATGTTGCAGTTGCTTCGTCATATTTTAGCAAGGAACAACTCCAACTTCCCTTACTGCAATTCTTTAAAGAAAATTTTCCGAATTTTGGACATTGTAAAAATGAAAAAGACAGCCATTACGAAGTAAAGCAAAAAAATGATGAGGGTAGCTTGTACACAAACCAGAGGAAGGAGGAAATTTGTGTACTTCTCTTTTACATCGATTGTCTATGGTTTTACCCAGATTTCTCACTGCAGAGCCTTCTCATGGTGGCTTTGACATTTTTAAACAAAGCGGTAAAGGTAAGTTGGGTTTTAACTCTGTCTAGAGTGAATTTTGAGTTTTGTTTACTTAATCCTCTGATGTTTTTTTGAAATTGTTTGCAGTGAAAACAAGCTTCTTTGGCATTGATAATCTGCAGATGAGAGGATTCGTATGTTCTTATGCACCTTGTGTGAACATGTCTAATTTTTTGGTTTCTCTCTCATCCTTTGTCTTGTTTTTGGATAATATGCAACGAACTTTTGTTTAATTGGAGGAGAACAGCTTAGTACAAAAATTTCTAAAATGTTTGTGTATTTGTGTTTGCAATTGTTTCCATATATTTCTGCAACCAAAACTTGTAATATCAATGTTTTCCTATAAATTTAGCATTATCTCTGGGATATAATAAAACTTTTGCAAAAAATGTTATTTCTCACACATCTCCCAATTGACATAATCCTCAAAAATTTCTTCTTTTTTTGGGAAAAATTTCCTTTATTAGCATTTTCCATTTGCATGAAGTCTCAATATACTTATATATACTTGCTGTCAAATTCTCTTGCCTTTGTGTTTTCTTTGTTGGCTCTGGTAATGGACTAGGAAATGGAAACAAAAAATTACTCAACATTGTGATGTCTTTATTAGACAATGCTCATTTTCTTGTTTATTGCAAATATGAACCTAAGATAGTATAAATATGTAAATAGTTTCACCTTGTCCTACTTTATCATGAATTTAACAATTTCTGGTACTCACATAACAGTTCCTGTGACTCATATGAGTACCTTATTAATATTGGCTAGAATAGTTAGTTATTTTGTGATCTGTTGCATTAACTAAATGTTAGAGACTCGATCAAGGTTTTTATGTGTTAGTTTGAGCATGGTTTATCGCATTCACTTAGGCTTTTCTTTTGCAGGACTTGGAGGAGCTATCTGATGCCCCAGTCTTTGAGCAGCAGGACAAGTTTCAAACTCAGGATATATGTTGCTCCAAAATACATTATATAATGCTGCTTTCTCAGCTTGTTTTCTCTAGATTTTGATTTTTTTCTGTGCTATATCTCTCTGTGTTGTTGTGTGTGTGGTGTATATATACACTATCTGATGTCCCAGTCTCTGAGCAGCACCACAAGTTTCAAACTTTGGATGTATGTTGCTCCAAAATACATTCTATAATATGCTTCCTCATCTTGTTTTCTCTGGATTTGTGATTTTTCTGTGCTATATCTTTACATATATACATACATTTGATTGAATTAAGGGTTGATGCTTCAGCTCATCTATCCTGGTTTATTTAGCCTGAAAAAGTTTTGATGGGAAGTTAACATGTATTGAAACATTTCTCTGTCATGAATTTTAGCAAGCTCTTATTTTCTGATCTGGTTCTGCATATAAACCCTTGGGAATTTGAGCTTTATGAAATATCACGAATCCCATTGGTTGGAGATGGTGAATGTGGAATATATACTTGTGTGATGATGAATAGAAAAGCATTAAAATATATCTTTTCCTGGTTTATGAATTTGGAATGTATGCATGTATAATCGGGTGGATGTAGTCAGTTTTTTTTTGTGTATTTGTTGTATCAAATGAGTTGTTTTGGATGTCTTAAACAGCCATGTAGCATGCGCCTTCCATATTATTATGTTATTGAACTATGTCCTTTGTTGTTGCATTTTGGATAATGCTAAAATCTGTTTTTTTGGGATTATTGTGGCAGGATAAACAAGATTCTTGAAACCCAAAGCAAAGCACTGCTGATATGACTGCTTTTGTGAGTTACTCCTTCTGTCTTTTGCTTTAGTGGGAACATATGAGGTTGTTTTTCCAGTCTATCAGTAGCCTAGCATTGGCTTAGTAAATTTAATGGTAGTATCAATGAATAAAAGATCTATATTTCATGGTAGTATCAATGAGCAACATGTTGCTGAAAAGCAAGAGTTTAGGATCCCCTCTCCTGCTTTCCCTAAAACCAAGTTTAGATATTTCCCCTTCTGATGGTTTCAAAAGCTTTGAAGATATATCAGTGATTGTTTTCTTTGTATTTATAGGTACAATGTCTCACAGAGCAATTGGTGAGTATGTAGATCTTTGGTAATGAAGATTACAATTTCTATTGATTCTTGATTATTATTTTTCTTCTGGGCTCTTTTAGTTTCAATTGCTGATTGTTAATATTTTGCAGCAAGTCAGGTTCAACACTATGTCAGAAAATATTGTTTCAAAGGATATCCTTTTAGCACTTTTTTATTTCAATTTGCTTGGTTTATCTCTGTTGGTTATCTTTTTCTCCATGAACACAACTTTAAATTGATTAATCTCTTTTGTCTCTTTTTCAAGTTTTTCATACCTTAACGTACCTACCTGGTTGAAGGTCACTAATTCAAAAGCTAACGATGATCCTCATCACAAAGAATCTTCAATTAGTTTGAGTTGCTTCACAAAATCAATATACTTGTATTTTGAAATGATTGATAGACATGGTGCGTGCTCCTTAACTGCAATATACTCGATGAAATGGATGGGGTGCAGATACCTTTTATATTTTGTGTTTTTGCTTATCTCTCTCTTTTTGCTTGGTTTTTCTAGACTATGTCAAGCCTACAGGTAAATAAAACTCTGAATTTAAACATTTGTTTTTGGGTTTTGGTTGGTTTTTTGGTTCTTTAAATGCCTATTTGGCTCATTTTTATTACCCTGCTAATTTTTTTGATAGCACAGTTAATGTACTTATCTAAGTGGGTGTTCTTAGTTATGTATATATACTTGATATGTTGAATTTTCACATTGATGGCTGAAATGCAACATGTGTTTGACTTGATGTCATGGGTTTCAAATATAACTTGTTCATTGACTCTATTTAGATTACTTGCTGAAACTTATAATTTTAGGGGCATTTTTTGAATATTTGTTGAAAAGTTGCAATCTTCTTGTGTAAATCTGTTCCCAGGCCAGCACACACCATGACCATCTTTTTAACTGATTTTGTTGTCTTAACACGTGTAAAGTTAAAGTTTATGGCGTTCTCTGACACCTAGAGTTATAATCCATAACTAATAGTCTAACACTCTTAACACAACACAAGGATGAAACCAGTTTTGTTCAGTAGGGTGTCGCTGCTCCTGCTGCTGTAGCCTGTAGGTCGTCTTCACTCTCAAGTCTTTTGAGTCTGATCGAAGAGAAATTTCAGGTCCCTTTTTCTTGTAAGTTTGTATGTGTGTAATTGTGAAATTTAGAGCAGTGCCTTTTTGCTTACTGATTAGGTAGAATTAAATTTTTTCCCAACAATTGTCTCCCCAACAACCTCTGCTACACGCCCTTTTGTTTCTCTTGTGATCCGCTGTTAAAGTAGATTTCTTGCAGCATTCATGTTATCATGTTTGATACTTCCAATCTGTTTTTCTTTTTCTGCCGATATCATAATTTGCGAGAGAGTTTTGAGGTTTTTTGGTGTGTTTTGCTGTTCATTGTTCTTTGACAAATTCCTAAATCTTGTATTACAGAATGCCTAATGTAGAGAAATTAAATTTTGAACCTTTACGTCATTTCTTGGCGTTTAGAACGGAGGCAAGTCATATTAATTGGGCAATGGATGGTGATAGGGTTTCAGGATCATATCTGGTTTTATCTCAAGACAAAGATGAAAGCTTGTATCCCATTTTTTTGGCGTCTCCTGCGCATTCTTTGCTCTTTCCAAAGCTGCATCATGGCGTCTTCTCCCCATCAAAATTTACTCTTTCCAAAGCTGCATCATTTCCATTTTCACTAAAAATTGCTACTCAATTCTCTTTAATTCAATCCTCCTCTATATTTGTTGTCAGCCAACAATGGACCTGATAAAAGAAATTGTTGTATTGTAGTTAGAAGTCGTGTACCTTGAAATATATCTACTTTCACTTTATAGGAAAACTTTTGCAAAAAGGTTAACTTCTCAGTCTATCTATGATTAAACAAAAACCAAATGTGCATCCAGTATCGGATAAACAGGTACTCTCAGAAGTTCCTCAACGCGGCATCATGGAAGATTCAGCTTCAATGTCATCTAGAGATTTAGAGAAGAATCAACAGAAAGGATGTGATGACATTTTGGGATCTCAGATATTTGTGGATTTATTATTATTTGCCTGTCGACCTCTCTCCCAGCTTTTACTTGATACAAACAGTGAAATGGTTCAGCTTTATATGTTGGATTTATTTTCATCACTCACCAATCTACTTAACCATGTAAGGGAACAACCGTTTTTTTGTAATGAAACAGATGTGTGTGTGCAATGAATATCAATATATCCCCTTTAATTTTGAAACTGCAAATATATGAAAAAAATAGAATTTGACAATCTACTTTCTTCTAATTTTTGAATCATCATTGCTTGTGTAATTTTATCTATTTATTAATTTTAATTTTCATAATGAAATTCACAATGTGATATGCTGGATATATCAAACTTGCGGAAGATGCCTAATTTTTGGCAGTTGCAAGTAGACATGCAGGTGATTACATTGTACTGCATAACCAGGTTCTAATTTTCCCGAGCCTCTTGGCAGATGCAGCACCCACCTTCTAACATTTGTTTCATATTCAAGCTGTAGCAGGATTTAGTGCAGTGCACAAATATGAATGGATTTAGGGCTGTTTCATATTCTAAACCATGCAGGCTCAAGTTTTGTTTTGCTTTAGCATAGTTACTGGATATTGTGTTTCTTCGATTGATTCTGTGGCAACACAATTTATCGTTGCTGCGTATAGTGCAGGATGCTGTAAAAGATATTGAGTAGTGGATGGCAGATGCCTGCGCATTGATTCAAAGCACATCAGACCCAAAATCAATTGAGATGTGCATCAGCCCATGTAAATCCAAATGTAATTCAATCAGTCAAATAGGAAGTGTACCATCAATTTTGAATAGTAAAGTGCATTCTTCAGTTAAAGAGTATTAGATGCCTACAAATCTTGATTCTGTAAATATGAACATTAATATAACTATCATTTCTGATGTTCCTAATGGAACTATTCTATTCTTTTGGGCAGTGCACAAATATGAATGGAAGAGTGACTTTGGCAATGCATTTGTCATCAAATTGGATTGAAAGGAATTTGCCATTCAATAATCACTGTTTACAATTGATTCATTTAGAGGCCACAATAATTTATTCTTTCAAATGGGACCTTGCGTAGTTGCCAGCTGTTGGGTTAATGGAGAATCTAATGATTGGACCGAAAAGCCTAATCAAGAAGCATGAATTTGTAAGGATTGTTATTTAGTGTATATATTCTTTAGGATACAAAAAAAATTGCAGTTTGTTTGGAATTAGAATATGGGATTTCATGTAAATCCGCTGACTTTTAACCGCTTGCATCTCAAATTCTTAACTGGGAAATAGTAGAAATGTTTATATTTAAAAGTTGAAATTTATATATTTAAATGTATTTTGCCGTTTTAAATATTTATTTTTAAAAAATTGAAATGTATACTTAAATGTATTTTACTATTTTAATGGGCACAAACTTTTTCATATTTCACAATAAAAAATGAACTTGATTCACCCTCTAATGCCTACTTTGAACAATTTGTGCTCATAGTTCATTTCTAAGTATAATTAATTGTCATTTCAATTTAAAAATATTCATAATGAGTTAAATTAAACAACAAACAAAAAAATTAATAATACTATTATTTCAAACTAATAAATTAATGTCTTCATAAATGTACTTACTACATTTATTTATACACACTATATATTTTTTCATTCACCATATATATTTACAAATTTTATATATATTTTCTTACATTATGCATTTTTATGCCTACTACGCACTTTTTAACATTATGCATATATTTACATATGCGACATATAACTATATATTATTTTAGCGTGTTATATATATTTACACATAGTACAGAGATTTGTACACTATTCATAATTATACATAGGAAAAACTGTCAAAATAGTCACTCACATTGTACAAAAAAAATTATTTTGTCACTCACATTAAGAATGATGCATTTTAGTCACTGACATTTTAAAAATGCATCAAATTAGCCCCTCATCAAAACTTTGTTAGCTTTTTTAACAGAAAAAATACACGTTTACATCACGGACCACTTAATAAAAGGGTAAAAATAGAAAATCATTTTGTTCTTCACACAAAACACTTTATTACAATCGATTTATTGATCACCCGCTGCTTTTTACCAGTAGACTCTTCCTCCATTAACTGTGGACTATGAATAAATTATAAAGGGTTTTGTTTGAAAAATAAATTGATTTTCCACTTTTATTCATTTATTAAGTGACACATGATGTGAACTTGCGTGTTTTATGTTAACAAAGTGTGTTTTTCCCGTTAAAAAAGTTAATAAATTTTGGTTAGTGACTAATTTGGTACATTTTTTTAAATGTGACTGACTAAAATGCATCATTTTTAATGTGGGTGACAAAATAAATTTTTTTGTACAATATAAATGACTATTTTGGCAATTCTCCCTTATACATACTCTATCGAATGTCACACGCTATACATATGTACACCTAAGTTATACTACTCAATTTTTCAAACAATACATATACTTATACGTATTACACATATTCCTACACATTATACTTATTTATACTATATACATATTACACATTATACATTTTTACACATACTATACATATTTTCACATATTTCACTCATTATACATATTTATATATACTACACATTTTCAAATACTATTCACATTTACACATTTTTACACGCTATACATATTTACATGTACTACTCACTTTTGTACACACATTTTCACACACTATACATATTTATTCTAATTACAAACATTTTCACACATTATATATTTTTACACATACTATGCACATTTTCACATATTAAATATATAAATTTCAACTTTTAAATATATTTTCACACATTGTGAAGTATGTAAAAGTTTGTGCCCATTAAAATGGTAAAATACATTTAAGTATACATTTCAACTTTTTATAAATAAATATTTAAAACGGCAAAATACATTTAAATGAAATTTATATATTTAAATGCACATTGCCAATCATATATATTATGAAACTCTTTAAATATGTACATACATGTATAGCACATAAAGTTAATGACAAGCTTATGGTAATATGAACCGTAAATATTATACATATATATATATATATATATATATACATATATAATTTTTTTGCAATAAATATTATATTATTTATATCCATTACACTGAATTAAAATTACAAAAGGTTATTATTATATATAATACACCGCGCTGGCGCGATTTTAAAATTACAAAAGGTTATTACTCGTCCAAGATTAGATAAGGATGGGAGTTGTATGTTTGATAGAAAGATAGATACTTCGGGTTGCTTAAACATTAGAGGTGAAGGCAATCATAGGTATAAACTAGTTGGCCTGGACAAATTGCCAGCTTTCTTAATTGACTTCAGTCAGCTCCTTTGACTCTGTTTCCACCCATGTCATGTTTATGCTATTGTTCCTGCAGTAGGAGACTTCTTGGAAGGCTAGATGTACTAGAGCCTGTAGGTTAGTGACTACAAACTGTGGAAAAATATGCATAATATAAGTATGAAGAACTTTACCTTTCTCTCCTCTTATTATCCCTGCCCCTCCCTTTTTGTATATAGCAATGTTTAATTTAACTTGTTGGTCCTTTGGGGGAATCCATTTGATTACCTGAATTTGCATTCTTCTCCTTAGGGTGTTGATTTCTGACCAAAATTCATTCCATGTCACAGGTAATTGGATTTCAGATTTTAATCTCATTGAGATTTTTATTTCTTTGAAGATATTATCAATGGATTCAGTCGTTGTAGGAGTGATATCATCAAATATAGCCATATTTCTAACCCACCATAATTCCCAACAGATAAGTGAAGGAGTCAACTCAGTTAGGAATTTCATGTAGAATCTGTTATGTTTTTTCCTCCACCACAGTCCCAAACAATGTATCAATTGTCTTGGGGTGGGGAATATTCCCAATTCCACCCCAAAGGTTTTCTATATTTTCTGCGCAAAAGAACAATCAGCAAATATATGGTAAGTTGTCTCCTCTTGCTCACAGCACATTGGGCATCTCAAAGGCCCTTGTACTTTGAATCCGTAAAGATTAGGGCCTAGAGGAATTCTATTTTGAGACATTCTAATCCTGAAGAATGATTTTTTTGAGGCAATAAAGGATCCCAAATATACTTCCAGTTTTCATTTGACATATATTTGAGACTGAAAGAGGAACTTAAACCAATTGTTAGGATGATAAAACCTACAAGAATAATCCTCAGAAGTACCTAATAGGATAATGAGGATGAATAATTTCAATAATATATCTAGATTGGGAAATGTGAGCATTAATAAATTTAGAGATATTGCAGTAGGTAATTTAGTGAAAGGGCCAAGTCAAGAGGGACAACCAATATTCAAGAAAATATCTCCCTCACAAATACAATTCAGGTGGAACAACAACCTATGTTTCAAATGCTTAGAGAAGTTTGGCCATAGTCATGTGTGTAGGACTAATCATGTCAATTTCCTGTTAGCAGACCATGAAGATGTGAAGGAAAACTTTAAAGATATTGTAGGGGAGTAAGATGAAAAAATAAAAAATCCAAGAGAACTATTGAAAGTATAATTGCATGCTATATCCCAAGTATTGAAAAGAAAAATTCACTCTACAAATGCTGATTAAGAATAAGTTAGTACACATTCTGGTGGATATAAGAAAGTTTGAGGGTGTGTTTGGTTAGGCCTATTTCTCATTTAATCCCAAAATATCTTGTTTGTTTATCTCTAATTTTCAAAACAAAAATTTTCAACTACTCCAAAAAGAAACAAAGGGTATTTTAGTCATTTAAAACACTTTTAATTTTTTTTATTTGTTAGGTTAACTTGCAGCGGTTAAAGGTTGACTAGTAGTGGTCAAAGGTTAACCGCCAATGGTCAACCACCATTGACCGCCCGCCACCGACCAATTAGATTTCGGCCAAGTGGTCGGAATTTGGCTAGAATCTGATGGCCGGAGGTGATCAAAGAGTCAAAGCGAACAATTTATTAAAAAACTTATACACATTATTTTAACCTTTATTTAATAAATTAATTCGTTTACACAAAAAGCAATAAAAATAAAACTTATCTATCCAAACATACAAATTTTAAAATCCAAATATTCCTTTTGTAAAATGCAACCTGATAACCTCATTTTTCTCAATTTTCAAAACAAAACACATATCTAAAGAGACCCTGAATGTTTGAAATCATTGATTCTTACAAAAGATCCTAGACTCTTAAAACAATATTTCATTTCAAGTTATATCAACAAACTGGAAGAGGAACTTAAACAAGTTGTGAGGATGATAAAACCTACAACCTTGTTAGAAGCTATGAAAATTGCTATACTACAAGAACAATTCTTAGAAGTGGTTACTAGGATAATGAGGATGAATAATTCCAATAATAAGTTTAGATTGGGAAATGTGAGTATTAATAAATCTAGAGATACTAAAGTAGGTAATCTAGTGAAAGGGTCGAGTTAGGAGGGACAATCAGAATTCAAGAAAATATCTCCCTCACATATACAATTCAGGAGGAACAACAACCTATGTTTCAAATGTGCAGAGAAGTGTGACCCTTTTCATGTGTACAGGAACAACCATATCAATTTCCTATTAGCAGACTATGGAGATGTGAAGGAAGAATTGAAGATGTTACGTGAAAATGAGATGTGATAGAGAGAATCAATTTTGAACTAACTTTTCATTAAGTAATTGCCAAATATATATAGGCTAATTTACAAGTAAAAGGATATGCACAAATATAGATTCTGAACGTAACATAAGAAAACTAATATAACAGAGTTGGAATAAATGAAATAAACTAAATCCTATAAAAGTGGTGAAGACTTGTTCAACACCCCCCGTCAAGTTGGAGCCGGGAGAGAAATATCGATCACGCCCAACTTGCTAAGTAGTCGGTGAAAATCATCAGTGCCAAGTGGTTTGGTGAAGATGTCGGCGAGCTGGTCGTATGAGCACAGATAGGAAGGGGAAATTAGTCCAGATAGTATTTTCTCTCGAATGAAGTGGCAGTCTATTTCAATGTGCTTGGTACGTTCATGGAAGACGGGATTGTTGGCAATGTGAATGGCAGCTTGGTTATCACAATGTAAAGTAATAGGCGTGTTTGGTGGGAAACCAAGCTCAGATAAAATAGAATGAAGCCATTGATTTCAGCTGTAAGGGCAGCAAGAGAGCGATACTCAGCCTCTGCAAAAGAGCGAGAAATAGTAGGTTGTTTCTTTGATTTAGAGGAAATGGGACTAGATCCAAGCATTGTAAAGTAACTAGTAATGGAACGGCAAGTGAGCGGACATCCAGCCCAGTCAGAGTCAGCAAAACCAACGAGGGAAAGAGAACTGGTCGCAGAAAGGAATAGGCCATTTCCAACGGAACCTTAAGATAGCGAAGGACACGATGGGCAGTATCAAGATTGGAGGAGCGAGGGAATTGCATGAATTGTCTGAGAGTATTGACAGCATATTGAATATCAAGTTGAGTCATAGTAAGATAAAGGAGCCGACCGATGAGACGTCGATAAATGGAAGGATCAGGCAAAAGATTGCCATCGTCTGGAAGATGACAAAGATGTTGTTCCATGTGAAAGGTGGATGGTCGAGATCCAAGCATCCCGGAGTCAGTTAAAAGGTCAAGAGTATACTTGCATTGGCACAAAAATAAGCCTTTCTTAGAACGTGAAACTTCTATTTCAAGAAAGTAACGTAGAGGCCCGAGATCCTTAATAGAAAAAGAGTTGGCAAGAAATTGTTTTGTACTTGAAATAAAAACATCATTATTGCCTGTGATAATAATATCATCTACATAAACAAGGATAAAAACTGAGATGTCATTATGGATATATGTAAAAAGACTATAATCTGAAACAGATTGATGAAAACCATGACGAATCAGAGTAGAAGAGAATTTTGCAAACCATTGACGGGAGGCTTGCTTGAGGCCATATAGAGATTTGTGTAACTTGCAAACACGATTGTCATGTTTATGAGAAAAACCTTGAGGAAGTGTCATGAAAACCTCTTCATTTAGATCACCTTGTAAAAAAGTGTTATTGACATCTAGTTGATGAATAGGCCCATTTTTAATGGCGGCGATGGAAAGTAGGAGAAGGACGGTAACTAGTTTGGCTACCGGAGCAAAAGAATCATGATAATCAATTCCTTCAACTTGCGTGTAACCTTTTGCAACCAACCGCGCTTTATAGCGTTCGATAGAACCATTGGAACGATATTTGATTTTATAGACCCATTTACAACCAATGGGTTTCTTTCCATGTGGTAAAGAACAAAGAGACCACGTTTTGTTTGATGCGAGAGCATTAAGCACGGAGGACATTGCATCACGCCAAACGCGAGATTGAACAGCTTTAGAGTAAAAACGAGGCTCAGTTTGATCAATGATTTAGGTCAGAAAAGAGCAGTGAGAAGAGCTTAAGTTATGCCAAGAGAAGTATTTGGCCAAAGAAAAAGAAGTAGAGGAAGAGGAAACATTGCAGACATAATCACTAAGATGAGGCGGTGGTCACCAAATCCGTGTAGAAGAAGCTGGGTCTGATGCGATTGGAGGAGAAAAATTATCATCTGGTAAGGTTACAATATCATGAGTGGGAAGGTCTAAAGAAACAGGATCCAACGACTCATGATGAGAGAAAATAGGAATTGATAGTGATGGAGGAATATGTTGGTCATCATCCAAAGGTGTGATGGAAAGATCATGAGGTTGAGAGTTAGAAACATCCTGATGTGGCAAAATAGATTCATAAAAAATGACATCACGAGAGACTGATATGCAATGAGTAGAAGGGTCATAAACATGATATCCTTTTTGATCATAAGGATAACCAACGAATATGTGAGGTTTGCCCCGAGCATCAAATTTATGTTTAATATGCATATTTTTGACAAAACATAAACATCCAAAAACTCGCAAATAAGGATAGGAAGGAGGTTTTCCAAATAATATTTCATGTGGAGAATTGTAATCAAGATTTGGCGCCGGCAATTTGTTAATGAGAAACGCAGCGATAAGAATACATTCTCCCCAAAAGGAGAGTGGAAGGTTAGATTGGAATCGTAATGAGCGAGCTAAGTCAAGTAAGTGACGATGTTTATGTTCCACAATACCATTCTGTTGGGGATTAGAGACGCAACTTCGATGATGGATTATGCCATGAGTATGAAACCAAGTTTGAAATGTTGATGAAAGAAACTCAGTTCCATTGTCTGATCTAATGATTTGGAGTTGTGGAATAAAAATTCCACCATTCCCCGTTTTAATAGTAGAGATGGATGAATTAAACTGTCGATTAATTTGATTACAAAAGTGTGTTATCATATGGAAAGTTTGAGATTTGTTTTTCATTAAATAAACCCAAGTGCATCTTGAATAATCATCCACATTGGTTAAGAAGAACCGTGAGCCATTCTTGGATGGAATGGAAAATGGTCCCCAAATGTCAACATGAAGTAATTCAAAACACTTAGAAGCATGTGATACACTGTGCAGGAAAATTAAACGAGATTGCTTAGCTTGTGGACAAACAGTACACAAGAAATTTTTATTAGCATAAATATCCAGAAAATTCTCAACAAGAAATTGAAAACGAGAATTACAAGGGTGACCAAGATGTGAATGCCAAAGGTCAAATTTATTCAAAGGCTGAATTGAAAAAGAAGAATTCAAACGAGAAGCATCATCTAAGTAGAAGAGGCCATCTTGCAAACTACCCTGACCAATCGTCTTCTTCATTAAACAGTCCTGAAAAACACATTGAGATGCAGAGAAATTTACGTCACAATTAATTTGCTTTGTTAATTGTGAGATAGACAAGAGATTGAATTTAAAGGATGGAACATAAAATACATCTTTGAGAATGAGTGAATTGGAGTATTGGACAACTTCTATATGAGTCACCAATGCATATGTACCATCAGGTATCTAAACAGAAACTTGTTTTTGTAATGAAACATAAGAAGAAAAAAATGACAGCGATGTAAATATGTGATTAGATGCTCCAGAATCAATGATCCAACAAGAAGAAAGGCAAGAAATGATGGTACTTGCGAAATTAGCCGAGGGTCCATTGGCATCATCTTTGGCAAAAATAGCAAGCAGTTTGTTGCACTGATCAGGCATCAGTTGTGAAATTGGTGCAGCAAAAGAATTTGCAGCAAGGGAGTTTGCAGGGAGGGAAGTCACCCCTGGTTCAGCCCGCTTACCTTGTTTGTCCGGAGAACCATGTAGTTGATAACATGTTCCCCGTACATGGCCATGACGATTGCAGTGATCGCAAAAAGGGCATTGCCTTTTTTATGAACCACGAAATGGTGGTTTTGAAACTTGGAACGCAACAAACTCAATAGCAGGAATGGATTGGACATTTAGTTCCTATTGTTTTTCTTCTTGACGCACAAGATTGTAGATACGCTGAATGGATGGAAAAGGTTCCATCAGGAGAACCTGACTTCGGATTGCAGAAAAGTTATCATGGAGTCCTTGAAGGAACTCCATGTCGTGATTCTGATTTTGCTGCTCAACAATACACTTGCCGTTGCCACATGTACACGGAGCAATCAAAATGATGTTGCTTAACTCATCGCAAAGAGACTTGAGTTGTGTGAAATAAATGGAAACAGTCAGGCCTTCTTGTTTAAGCACTGAAATTGATTGTTTCAGCTGATATATCTTAGGCGCATTTGATAGAGAAAAACGCTCTTTGAGATCAGTCCATATTTGGGCAACCGTGTCAGTATAGAGAATACTTGGCCTGATTTCCGAAGCCACAGAATTAAGTATCCAGCTGTCGACAAGATCATTGCAACGTTCCCAATTGGCAATGGCAGTTTCTTCTGTTGGTTTTGGCAATGAACCATCAACACAACCGTATTTACTGTTGGCTCGTAATGCCATGGTAATGGCATGATTCCATGAGCCGTAGTTATCACCCGTTAGAAGTGGAGTAACTAGAACAGTAGAGGGACTATCGGAATGATGAATCACATAAGGGTCGGACTTGACCGGAGTGGAAGCGAGATTGTTTTCGATAAACATGATGAGATTTGAAGAAGAAGCTAAATCAATGAAAATCACTGCTTTGATACCATATGAAAATGAGATGTGATAGAGAGAATTGATTTTGAACTAACTTTTCATTAAGTAATTGCCAAATATATATAGGCTGATTTACAAGTAAAACAATATGCACAAAGATAGATTCTGGACGTAATATAAGCAAACTAATATAACAGAGTTGGAATAAATGAAATAAACTAAATCCTATAAAATTGGTGAAGACTTGTTCAACACTTGTTCAACATGTTGTGAGGGAACAAGATGAAAAAATAGAAATCTGAGAGAACTATTAGAAGTATCACTGCATGCTATATCCTAAGTACTGAAATGAAAAACTCACTCTACAAAGGTTGATTAAGAACAAGTTATTACACATTCTGTGGATATAGATAGTTTGGATAGCTATATTAATTACAGAATGGTTCAGAAGTTAGCAATACCACAAAAACAAACTCCAATGAAGGCTGCAGTAGCAGATGGCAGTATAATATTTAGTTTAGTTCTATATCCTGAAAGGGAGTGGCAAATTCAAGGTTACAAATTTGTTCATGAAATGAGGATTATCAAGATAGAAGAATAGAACATCATACTTAGAGTCAACTGGATGTCCAATTACACCTCATAGCATTTGACTTCAACATTTTCAATATACAATTACAAGAGAAGGAAGGGCAGATATTGTTCACAAGCAATGTTGAACAATCAACTAAGACACTTAGCGGTAAAATTGTTAAACCTTTTATGAACGATCAATATAGGACTATTTTTTCTTTAAGTATTAAGGGTACTTTAAACAATTCAACACACTTATAGATTGAAGTTTAAGAACTGCTTGATCAGTTTCGTGATGTTTTTTCTATACCTACAAAACTATCTCCTAGCAGAGAACATGATCATGAAATCCCTCTAAAACCTGATTCTCATCCCTTTAAATTTAAACCTTACCATTATCCTCACTCTCAAAAAGAAGAAATTGAAAAACAAGTAAATGAAATGTTGGACACTGAAATAGTTAATCACAACAAAAGCCCATTTTCATTTCAATTACTTTTAGTCAGAAAGAAGGATAATATATGGAGGTTGTGTGTAAATTATATAAAATTGAATGATATGAATATTAAAGACGAACTTTCCATTACAAACATTGATGAGTTGTTGAATGAACTTTTTGAAGCTAAACTTTTCTCAAAGCTAGTTGTTGAATGAACTTTTTGAAGCTAAACTTTTCTCAAAGCTGAAATTCTGTATTTCAGCTTTAGCCTCAGACTTCCACCAATAGTATAGGTTGCTGTAGAGAGAGAGGGAATGTGAAGAGATAACTACTTCTGCACCCATGATTTTCCAGATATTAGAAGTAAAACTGCAAGCAGAGAATATGTGAGTAATGGACTCTCCAGAAAAATGGCAGAATGGACAACATGAAGGGCCAATTGTACCAACTCTGTGCAGCAACTGGCCAAGTGGGATTCTGGCTTGAGTAAGTCTCATCATGTAGAAAGACACCTTAATGGGGATGAATGGATCCCATATAAATTTATAGAAAGGAAAGGAGATGCCCGAAGGAGTTCTGATTACCTGATAGGCTGACTTTAGGCTGAAGTTACCATTTCAGAGCTACTCTAAATTAGAGAATCAAGGCCATCGGTCAATTTTAAGGGCCTAGAGTCGAACAAGGAGGAAGGGATCTGGGGACAAGTGTCTCTGATTTTCTGTACATCCCAGCCCCTTGGACCCAAGACTTCTTTGAGTTTCAACTTACCTGAGCAGTTAAACTGATCATAGATGCTGCCCTCTTCTTGCCATTTGTCAAAGAAAAAGTTGCACTCACCTGATCCCACGTGGAATAGGATATGTTCATCGGCCAGCTGTGCATGTTGTATCAATCTCTTCCAAATATTTGAGATTCCCCTCTTAGTTTGGCATTGGAACGGATGACATTTTGAACAATACTTAGCCCATAAAAACTTGGCCCAAAGGGAGTCTTTCTTTCTAAATTTCCACCATATCCTAAAGGCTTGGGCAGTCACCAGGGATTGGAGATCTTTAAAACCCACCCCCCGTTCCTCTTTTGGCCTGCATAAGGACTTCCAGCTAATCCAATGGTATTTAGACTTGAGTTCAGAACCTGGCCACAGGAAGTTAGCCATAATGGCTTCTATTTGGTGGATGATTTTCTTAGGGGGGTTAAGGTTCATAGTGGTATAAATAGGGATAGAGGCCAAAACACTTTTGATTAAGGTGATGCGACCTCCCATAGACAAGAATTTAGAACTCCACCCCTGAACTCGAGAAGCAATTTTCTGAACCAAGCAGCTAAAGGAGGCAGATGGGATCCTTTTATAGTGAAGAGGAATACCTAAGTATGTAGTGGGGAATGAGCCTCTAGAGAACTTGGTAAGTCTTCCCACTAATTGTGCCCTAGCTGGAGGAAGTTTAGCATGCACTAGATAGCTACTTTTGGAAGGGTTCACCTTTTGACCAGACGCCTCTTCATAATGTCTTAATTTATTCATGATGGTGCGAATGATCTAAGGGCTAGAAGAGGAAAGATGATCATGTCATTAGCATATGAGAGATGGGTGATCTTTGGACAAGTTTTTGGAATTCTGAAGTCCAAACCATAGGGACCATTATCGTTGAGATCTCTAGATAAATACTCAGCCCCTATGATGAATAAAAGAGGGGAGATGTGGTCACCTTGTCTAAGCCCTCTAGATGATTGGAACCATCCCCTAGGGACCCCGTTGACTAGGATTGACATCCAAATATTAGAGAGAAGTCTCCATATAAGATCTATCAATATTTCCCCAAAGCCCATCAGTCTCATTATTTGGAGCAAGTAATTCCATTCTATTCTATCTTATGCCTTCTCCATATCTAGTTTGAGTACAACACTACCCTCCTTTCTTTTCCTACTTATGGAAGACACTAATTCACTTGCTAGGTAGTAATTATCTGAAATGTTCCTACCCAAAACAAAGCCACTTTGATTTTTTGAGATTAAACGGGGCAGGACCGTGGCAAGTCTAAGGGCAAGAAGTTTGGAGACTATCTTATTAATGAAATTTCATAGGCTTATGGGTCTAAAATTCTGAAAAGAAGAAGGGGACTGGACTTTGGGAATTAAAACAATCGAAGTAGCTGTAAAAGCCCTAGGGAGTTCCCCTCCATTCATGAAATGTTGGATAGCTAGAAGAAGATCTTCTTTAATGATATCCCAAGCTTTAATATAAAAGAATCCATTGAAGCCATCGGGCCCTGGGGCACTGCCTGTGTTCATTTTTAGGATCGTGTTATGGATTTCCTCTAAATCAGGAATTCCTGTAAGGAAGCTTCTATCATTTTCACTCAGGATTTGGGGATCATATTTGGTTTTAGCCTCAGATGATGGGGTTCAGATCTGTATAAGCTTGAAAAGTGATGTACTGCTAACTCACCAATCTGTTCTTCCCCCTCCACCCATAAACCCTGCTGGTCCTTGACCTTATGGATATAAGATCTAGCTTGTCTCTGCCTAACATATGAATGGAAGAACATTGTGTTTCTGTCATTTTCTGCTATCCAGTTTGCATTTGCTTTCTATTTCCAGAACTGCTCCTGCAGGTTAAGCTGGTAGAGGAGATTGGCCTTAGCAAGGTTTAGAGAGTCCCTAGAAACCTCATGAGATTCTTCCAATTTTTCCAGTCTAAGTATCTCCTTTTCCGCTGTATCTACATTAGAGAAAATATCCCCAAAGGTGCTTTTATTCCAGCTTTTTTAAGGCAATTTTGACTCTTTTGAGTTTCTCACAAACCTCTTAATAGGTTTGCCAGTGATCTGAGCATCCCAAGCTGACTGGATCAGAGGGAGACAGGTGTTATGGAAGAGCCACCAGTTCTGAAATCTGAAGGATTTAGAGCTACCTTTTCCTTTTTTGTTACACTTTAATAGTAGTGGGGCATGGCCCGAGAGGGCTCTAGCTAAATGATCTACAGAGAGGGAGAAAAGGCTGTTAAGAATCTCTGAATTAATAAGGCACCTATCTAACTCTTTCCACACTCTTGCCCTCCCTTCTCTATTATTACACCATGTAAACCTAGCTCCATAGGCACAAAGACTTGCCAACAAAGAAAACCCTACTTTCCTAAAAAATAGTTTCCTAATTGGAATTAAATTCCCTAAAATAGAATTAACACATGCCTCAATCATGCAAGATCTTTAGACATGTTAAAACACCATATTGAACATATCAATGTTCATGCAAGAACATTAGATCACGTTCCTTATTGAAAAGATTAAACAAAAACGGATTAAAAATCAAAACCCTAGAAATTGTCAAAATTCCCAGCGTCGCGACGTTGGGGCATGAACGTCGCGACTTGGAAGGTCGTGCGTCGCGACGTGCGACAATTCCGTCGTGAATTAAAATTGGATTTTTAATTCCAATTTTTCAAACCTCAAACTTCCGGAGAGTTACGTCATCTTCACATGCCGATTTTACCATGATACGTTCCTAATCTGGAAACGTGTAAAACATCAAAGTTGTAGATACGTCGCTTAGGTTTCTACAGTTGCTTGAATCAGCATATTTGAAGATAATATGAGAGAGATATGCCCTTAATACCGAACTGTGGCATAAGTCCTCAGCAATGTAATTTCCATAGTGGCAACACTTTAAATGTTGTGAAGCTCCAAACCTCCATGGAACCTTTAGATACTGTGATTTCAACATGATTCCAGGTTTCCAACTATATGATTCGTCACAAATGAATGGAATGAATATCACGAACCACTTCCTTATTGAACATCCAAATAATAGGCTTTCTAGGTTCGTATCATACTCCCTTTCTTGGAGAAGATTCGACCTCGAATCTTGCATGATTGTTGTGACACCAAGTAAATCATAACCTACATGATCTGTTAGACAATAAGAAGAACCAAATACAACAAAATCTCCAATGGCTTTTGATATCTCTTCTTTGCCTTTTTCTTCAAAATTCACTTCTAGACTGTTTCCACTCACAACAACCTCACTTTTTATATGTTCGTCATTGGGTATTATATTCTCACACATATTAACAATATTCAATACATCAAAAGAAATCAAATATGTTTGAGAAGTTTCTTCAAGTGGAATAATTGGAATTATCACATCTTCTTGAATTGGATCCTCCATGACATTATCAATTTGAACCATATCAACCTCCAGAGGGGTTATATCTCCAAGACAATTTAAAGGAAAATATGAATCTTTTACCACATAACACACTTTCTCCATGGTTAATGGTTGAAGATCCACTAGAAGTTCATCATTTGGCTCATCATACAAATGAAGGCATCGGATTGCACTATGTCCAGCTCCTAAACACCTCAAGCATTTAACAAAACGAACTTTGCGAGTAGGTATAGGAGTTGATTTTACCGTTCTGGTTTCCTCAATGGCCTTTTTCCTCTGCTCATCAATTCGAACTTTTTCTTGCAACAATTTTTGTGCTTCATAGCCATCCCTTAATTTTAGAAGCATCACTGAAACCTCCTTTAGACCTTTCGCAATAGATCGAAGTTCCCTTTCATACCTTTTACCTTGAAAAGCCATAATTGATGAATAGAGGTATATGGCTTATTTTTAACCTGAAATTTTCAAGCACCCATAAATGCTCTGATACCACTTGATAAGGTTCTCGTTGATTTAATCCACCTTTGGGCGGATTTTATAACCTTATTGAACCACAGGACATGTCTAGCTTGGAAAATTCCACGAAATAGACCACCAAAAGATCAAGAACACAAAAAGAACAATTGTTAGAACAAACAAAGAAAAACAAAGAAACAAACAAGGATATTGAACGCGATTCAATGGAAACTTGTCCAAAGCCCTAACGTTATTACAATACCAATTTGATCCGGGCGGCACCTGAATCAAATCAGAATTGGCTGTTCTCAAACTTAGAACAAAAGCAAGACTATTGGCTTAATCTCACTTTAGGGTTTAGAAAACAAAAAGCTCAAACTTAGCTTAAAGTTTCTACGGGTTTGGGAATCAAATTTTGCTCTGCAAAATATTGAACTTCTTTACTCAAAAATCAACTTCAACTACTCAAATTCGTGGGTTTACAAGCCTTTAAATAGGCACAAAGACTTGCCAACAAAGTAAACCCTACTTTCCTAAAAAATAGTTTCCTAATTGGAATTAACTTCCCTAAAATAGAATTAACACATGCCTCAATCATGCAAGATCTTTAGCCATGTGAAACACCATATTGAACATATCAATGTTTATGCAAGAATATTAGAACACGTTCCATATTGAAAAGATTAAACAAAAACGGATTAAAAATCAAAACCCTAGAAACTATCAAAATTCCCAGCGTCACGACGTTGGGGTATGAACGTCGCGACGTTCCTGGACGTCACGACGTGGAAGGTTGCGCGTCGCGACGTGCGGCAATTCCATCGTGAATTAAAATTGGATTTTTAATTCCAATTTTTCAAACCTCAAACTTCCAGAGAGTTACGTCATCTTCACATGCCGATTTCACCATGATACGTTCCGAATCTGGAAAAGTGTAAAACATCAAAGTTGTAGATACGTCTCTTAGGTTTCTACAGCACCTTGAATCAGCATATTTGAAGATAATATGAGAGAGAAATGCCCATAATACCGAACTGTGGCATAAGTCCTCAGCAATGTAATTTCCATGGTAGCAACACTTTAAATGTTGTGAAGCTCCAAACCTCCATGGAACCTTTAGATACTGTGATTTCAACATGATTCCAGGCTTCCAACTATATGATTCATCACAAATGGATGGAATGAATATCTTGAACCACTTCCTTATTGAACATCCAAATAATAGGCTTTCTAGGTTCATATCACACCCCCTAGCACCCCCTTCGTTTTGGGGAGCAAGGCGCTGAACCTGCTGTCCCGCTGCACCTGCCGTGAGAATTGTTTTTCTAAATATAGTGAAGCCCCTATCAAATTACTTTCTAGTTTCGCCACTGTTTTCAACCAGCTCATTTTCTATTTGAACCTTATTTTAATAGTTTAGTACTTGTTACATCTCAATTTTTGCATGCTAGATAGCAAATTCTGCAGTTGGTGAAGGATAATCTTCCTAAGGCACAAATGAGAATGAAGCAACAAGTAGACAAAGGAAGAACTGAGAGAACTTTTGAAGTTGGAACTAGTTTGTCTCAAATTACAGCTTATAAGCAAAGTACTATTGTTTTGAGAAGGAGTTTAAAGTTATCTGCAAAATACTATGAACCCTTTGCAGTTATTACTGAGTAGAGAAAGTGGCATATTGCATGCTGCTTCCAATGGGATCACTCCTACATCCTACATTCTATGTTTCATACTCAAGAAATAGCTGAAAATTTATCCCGCGATATCACCTACTTTGCCATCAATGCATTTTGTTGACATGTTTCAAGTGGAACCTGAATCAATGCTTCAAAGAAAGTTTTAATGAGGAATAATCACTTGATTATCCAATTATTGATCAAGCGGACAAATTTGACATCTAAGAAAGTTACGTGGGAAGATATGGATTTCATCTAGTCTCAATTTCCAAAATTTCTCCCTTGAGGACAAGGAAGGATTTAAGCGAAGGAATTTGTTGAACGAGTCTCATCTGAAGATAACCACACACCAACATTCTAGGACTATTAGTTTTTCTTTTGTTTTATCTCTTCCACTAATTTAAAATGTAACTCTTACAACTAATTTCTGTTTTCAATATTTCTTGCACATGTAATTCTGTTTGCCTATATATATATTCAGAAACATCAATGAATAAAGTATGAAGTGAAAATTTTCACACGGTATCAGAGCAAGTTAATGATAATTTTGATCCAATCACCATTGTCTCCTTCTCTTTGTTTTCATCATGACTGGTGAAATCACTCCTACTGTCACTGTTGGAATGAATGTCCTAAAGTCAATCATTTGATGATTGTTTGACATTTTATCATCATGAATATTCTATTAATTAAAGGCATTTTATTATTGTTACAATTATTTATAATTGTTATATGAATTATTGAAATAATAATGTCCCTAGAATATAATGCATATTCTTAAATGTCCTTAGTCGAGTATTATTAATAGGGACATTAATAAGACGGTAAGACTAATGTGTGGTTGATTAATATGTTATATTAAGGACAATATATAAGTGCATAAATTAGAAAATTCATGTACTGGACCGACCCGCTATGAAATCATTGCATGGATCATGTTATGATAGTCATAAATGATTTCGTAGTGATGATGGTGTTGATTGTTCCTTAGACCTAAGGTCACCATGGTGCTTAACATAAAGAATTGTATATTGTGACTCCATCAAACGTTGCCCTTAACAAGGTGATTATAAAGATGGTGATTGGATATATAATAATTTATGTAGTGGGTTGTGAGTGATCAAGATGGGATTTGTTATTCCTATAACATGGGAATGATATCTATGGCCTCTTGATTGAATTAAGCTAATAAGTGCATGGTCATGCCCAAATGATCTGTCATTTGTTTTGATTGCTAATTCAGGAATCAAGAAATAAAGATTAAACCATACGAGAATGACATGTCTATGTCTCGTGTTTAATCTAGATATCGAGAACAAAAGGAATTTACAACATGGTAACATCAGTCACAGTTTAGGTTGTTTTGAAGCATATAATTTTTCGTAATTTGGGTAGCAATGATGTGTTGCTAGATACCGCTCATTGTTTATAATTATGAAATATGATTTTATAATTATTGCCAACATTACGGGAACCTACTGGGTCGCACTTAGAATAGTAAGTAATTCAGAACGTTTAAATTCATTAGATAAATTTTATTTGAGCAATTAATAAACTATCCTAGTTAGACTAGGATTAAGTTTTGGTTTTGTCATAATTAATTAATAAATATATATATATATATATATATATATATATCTTAATTGATTTCCTAGGATTTGACTATTAACTGGTTTCCTATTTAATTATTTAATTAATTAAGGAAATAAATTAAATAATAATAAAGGTATATCAGAATACTATTAAGAATAGGATTCAGTTTTGGTTAAGGTTTTATGAAACCCTAAGCCTATAAATATCAACTTAACTGTCTGCCTCCGTTAAGGGATGAGAGGTCTGTGAGACAGTTCAGTTTTAGAGAATCAAAACCCTACTATATTGCTCAAAGATCAATTCAAGTGTTGAATTAATCAACTAATTAACAAGAATAAAGGGCTAGCACCAAAGTTCTTGTGAGTTCTATCCGGATTCTTGAGACGAGTTCGAAGATTACGCTGTTCGTGTGGATACCGTAGAGACACGATCTAATTGTTCGTGTTTTGTTGATGCTTCAACAGTACGAAAGGTGCACCAAAACGGTATGCTCTAAACATATAGTAGATTTTTGTTTTAAACTGATCTTGGCTTAGGGAATTAAATTTTTAAATTTCCGCTGCTTATGCCTGTTTAATTCCCAACAGTCACTCCTTCGAGTTTGGTGAAATTTGATCACTATGCTATTCATCACTTAGATATCCCCTCCATTGTCCTCATTATGCCTTTTCTAACGAGTGACAATTACGGATCATGGACCCAAGCCATCTTCATGGCTTTACAGGCTAAGAGTAAATACAGCTTCGTCGATGGATCATCGCCAAAACCCCAAGAGGAATGTGCTGCTATCAACTAGGGATGCTGCAACAACCTTATTAGTACCTAGATCCTCAATTTTGTCTCCCCGGAAATCCATCCTAACATTTTTTACGCCAAGACTATTGTACAAATTTGGACAAATCTCAAAGAGCATTTCTCCTAATCCAATGTGCCAAAAATTTATCAACTAACGCTCCATCTGCACTCTAAAACAGGAAGGTATGACAGTTTCTCTATATTTTACTCAGCTTAAATCTCTCTAGGGTGAATTAAGCAGCATCATCTCCATACCTCCGTGCATATGTGGAAAAACAAAGTGCATCATTGAGCAACATAATGAAGATTGCGCCATTGGAATTCCTACAAGGAATCAATGATAGCTTCTCTGCGGTGCGCAGCCAGATTCTTCTAATGGAGCCTTTCCCTTTTATCTAATGAATTTATAACTTGGTACATCAAGAAGAGAAACAACAAGAACTCAACCTCCAATCGGCCCCAATTGTCGAATCTGCTGCTCTTCAAGCCTCCAAATTAGGACTGTTCAAAAATATCGGAACACGGTACCCGGTGATAATCGGAACTGGTTAACCGTTATTATCGGTTCCGATTTTACCAGTTATCCCGTTGAAATAATTTTCCAACTAGTTAGCCGGTAATTAATAATATTTTACAATATTTTTAAAATTTTATTTTAATAGTTAAGTTATTTATTATTGAAATTTATTAATTAACTTATAATTTATAAATTTTAATTAACAATATATATTTTATAATGTAAAACCAAAAATGTTAATATATATTATAATTTTTAACACATGAGTATTATGGCTAAGAATAACATGGTTTAATGATTTACAAATTTAATACGTAACTATTGTAATTTCTATTATAATTAGCTATTATTATAAGGCAGAATATAATAGTGAGAAGACATCAAATAAATATTAATACTAATTTATATTATTAAAATAATAACAATAACAAGTAATTAAAATAAGTATATTTTAAATTTTAAATAATACTATGAGTTCATAAATATATATAATTAGTTGATAGCGAGATGTCGCGGCTCATCAATTTATCCTATTCCACTAACTATAGTAGCAGTGAGCTAGGTTCGTTCCACAGGGAAAAAAGAAAATTCAGGAAATTCATATTGTTCACACAGTAGTCACAATGGTAAGCTCAAATATTGAAACAAGAAGAAAAGTAACAAGAACAATTAGTTAATCTCTGGAAGACTCACTAAAACAAATAGCAAACTAACAAACACTAATATCAGAGAAGCTCAAGAAGGAACACAAATGTTCAACAAGGATAACCTAGGTCTTCTTCCAGGTGAATGCATTCATGCATTCATCTGACTAATGCAGTGCCATTAACATGCAATTCAAGCAGTAAGAGGAGAAGAGCAACCAGGAGACCTAATCACAGTTGGCATGGCCACCGCACTGTAACCCTAGCCTCCCATCACCATCCTATCCTATGGTGAGGCCTAAGGATGGTGAATAGAACCTATAGTCTTCTCAATTCACTACCCGAATTACTCAAGCAATATATCTCCTAGAATCTCCCATGATGAGGCCTGATTCTAGCTTGTAAACTCATTATTCTAGTAAGAGAACCTCTCCGCACAACCTTGATCTAAAGAATTCACAATTTAAACTTCCTATGGTGAGGCCTAGCTGTAAATTGTGATCATTTGCACACAGGTTAGAGAACTCAAGCAACATCCAGTTTCTATTCACGCAATTCTTAACCTAAACTAGCGAAATGAAATTCAACTCAGCATGATGACCGCAATTGAACTCATCTCAACCAATCCAGTTCAAATTCATGAAATTAGACAAGTTTACAGATTCAAGCAGAAGATGTTGAATTACTATCTTTAACACGTCAATTGCACTGCATATTATCAGATAAACTTAGCATTCACCCATTAGAAGCCTAGATTATCACACACTAGCTAGACTTTATCATAATCAACTCAATCTCAACAAATTCCATCATTATACGAATCACGCCCATCGAATTGGAAAGTTTTACCGTTAGAATCAAGAGGTTTTGTATTCAGTTCCTTTGATTGAGAAGATTATGTAATGTCCGAGCTTCGTAGCAGTCAAAGATCGAAAATGAAGACGAAATCTAGAGAGAGAAACTAGAGAGAGAAAGTAGATCTCCGTGAAGAACACTTCCCGCTCTAAATCAAAATTCGGTTATAAAACTAAAATCTCCCCCAAAGAAAAATAATAATCTCCTAAAAATGTTAGCTAACCCTCTATTTATAGAGGGTACAAAACGTAAATGGTACGCAAACGTAAAATGAGAACATTACTACAAAAATGCCCTCACAAAATATCACATAACCATAAAGCATCTCGACCATTGCTCTGGACCACGCCTTTGAGCCTTCTCATTCAAGACCTTCTGCTGCTCGGGTGCGCCTTCAAGCTTCTGTAGATCACGCCTCCAACCAACTCTCAAACCCTTGTGTGCTCGGCCTTCTCACGCCTTTACTTCCTCGATAGATCACGCCTTCAATCCGCCAGCTTCCACTTCCCTTTTTGAACTCAGCAGTCGTGCGCCTTTGGGCCAACTGCCACCACGCCTTCACTGCCCCTGTGTACCACCAGAAACCAACACTTAGCCATTTTTTTGTTTCCAACCACGAAACTCATAGGGCAAGGTCTCGCGGCCAGACCTCGCCTTGTAAATCAGTGTGGACGAGACCTCGCGGCGAGGTCTCGCCTTGAGTGCTTGTGTGCAATAGTTTGTGAGTGAAGTGCAAATGTAAAAATGAAGTGGAAAGTGAGTAAGTGTAGTGTTGTATGAATTCAAATGGAAAATGAAAGAATACAAAGATGAAGAATGTCTTGGGTGTTTCGGAATGCTATTGCAAATGGTGAAATACGAATGTGAAGTGTTGTGAATGTTATGATAACATGGTGAAATGGAAATGAGAAATGAAATGAAATGAAATAGAAGAAATAAAGAATGCAAAGAAATTATGAATCATGGAACAAAGGAGTGGGAGATAAAAAATGAAATGTAAAGATCACTTAAACATTTGATAAGGTGGAAACAAAAACTCATGTATCACAATCAAGCAAATTGAACAATGAAATCTTACATATGCTATAGAAAATACCAAATTCCCTCTTCAATCTTGAAATGTACCATATAACAAGTGAAATTGTTTGGAGTGCAAAATGTATGCTTTCATGAAATTGCAACTGTTGTAAAGAAAACAATGAATCAAAACTCTCAAATGCATACAACATACACAAAACTAGGAAATGAATTCAAAGAAGTGAAACACATGTGTGGAGTTGAAGACTTCGTCGCATGAGCTCGTCGCATGCTCATGCGACGAAGTGTGCAAGTGTGTGCGACGAAGTGTGTATCCATGTGGCGAAGTGGATGATTGTGTGCGGCGAAGTTAGCTTGATAGCAATCCATCCACTTCCTTGGTGCCAAAGCCGAGCTTACATGATCCTTTGAAGAATCTTGATGGATCAATGACAAGATCAATGAGCAAAAGGATGAAAGAAGCTTTGCACACTTTGTTGTCATCACACTTTGAAGACTTGGAGGCCAAGAGTTCTTTACCATCTCAACATGGAGTTCTTTGGCATGTTTCTTCAATAATCATTCATGAAATGTAATTCCATCCATTACAGGTGAATATGTTTCATTATAATCAAATCCAGGTCTTTGTGAAAATCATTGGGCTACAAGTCGTGCTTTATATCTCACAATTTCATTGTTTTCATTTCTTTTCCGCACGAATACCCATTTATATCCAACTGGCTTTACACCTTCTGGTGTTTGGACTACAGGTCCAAATACTTTTTGTTTTGCCAGTGAATCCAATTCAGATTGGATCGCATCTTTCTATTTTGGCCAATCATTTCTTTTCCGACATTCATCAACTGATCTAGGTTCATGATCCTCGTCTTCTTCCATAATATCAAGTGCAACATTATATGCAAAAGCATTATCAACAATTAGTTCTCTTTGATTCCAACATTTTCCTATAGTGACAAAATTTATTGAAGTTTCTATAATATCATTCTCTTCAGGAGTTACCTCTTCAGGAGTAGGCTCTTCAGGAGCAACTCTTCAGAAGGTAGAATTTTATCACTAACAGTATTTTGGAGTTCTTGACTCACGTTTAATCCTCTTTTCTTTCGATGATTTTTATCTTTGGAACCGAGAGGTCTACCACGCTTCAGGTGTGCTTGAGACTTACTAGCACTTGTAATCTGTCCTTCGGGGATATCAATTTTAACCGGAGTATTTTCCGCAATAATATGTGATTTAGTAACTCTTCTGGAGTCAGTAAATGCATCCGGTAATTGATTTGCAATTCTTTGCAAATGTATAATCTTTTGAACTTCCAGTTCACATTCTTTTGTACGAGGATCAAGGAAATCAAGTGATATTTTCCATTTAATTTATTTTTTCAGTTGAACTTTATCTCCCCCTAATGTCGGGAAATACGATTCGTCAAAATGACAATCAGCAAATCTCACAGTAAATAAATCACCTGTTAATGGCTCAACATATTTAACTATGGAAGGTGATTCATACCCGACATATATCCCCAATCTTCGTTGGGGGCCCAATTTAGTACGTTGTGGTGGTGTAATCGGGACATAAACTGCAAAACCAAAAATTCTCAAATGAGAAATATTGGACTCATAGCCAAAAGGTAATTGTATGGGGGAGTAATTATGATAACTTGTCGGCCTAATTCTCACAAGTGTTGCTGCATGTAATATAGTATGCCCCCAAGCAGACAAAGGAAGTTTAGACCTCATAAGTAACGGTCTAGCAATTAATTGCAACCGTTTAATAAATGATTCAGCTAGACCATTTTGTGTATGAACATAAGCTACAGGATGTTCAACACTTATTCCAATCGACATGCAATAATCATCAAAAGCATGCGATGAATATTCACCAGCATTATCTAGACGAATTTTCTTAATTTGGTGATCTGGAAATTGTGCTCGTAGTTTAATTATCTGAGCAAGTAATTTCGCAAACGCCAAGTTGCGAGTAGATAATAAACTTACATGTGACCATCTTGTTGATGCGTCGATCAACACCATAAAATATCTAAATGGTCCACATAGTGGATCTACAGGCCCACATATATCACCATGAATTCGTTCTAGAAATGCAGGGGATTCAGTCCCCACTTTTATTGGTGACGGTCTAATTATTAACTTTCCTTGGGAACATGCAACACAAGAGAATTCATTAGAGTTTAAAACTCTTTGATTGTTCAATAAATGGCCATGTGAATTTTCAATTATCCGTTTCATCATTATAGTACCAGAATGTCCCAGACGGTCATGCCATATTATCAAATCTTTGGGATTTGTAGACTTCTGGTCTACTAGGAGATGACTTTCAATTGCAATTATTTTTGTATAATATAAACCAAATGAATAAGATGGTGATTTTTCTAATACACATTTTCTTCCAGAAATGGTATTTGTAATTAATAAAAATTCACCATTCGTTTCATGCATAGTCTCGATATGATATCCATTTCGGCGAATATCTTTAAAACTCAGCAAATTTCTTCGAGACTTTGTTGATAGTAGTGCATTGTTTATAACAATTTTGGTTCCTCCAGGGAGAAATATACTAGCTCTTCCGGAGCCTTCAATCAGTTTAGCACTACCACTAATTGTACTAATATTAGTTTTTCCTATCTTCAGGTAGGAAAAATACTTTTCATCTTTGAGGATAGTGTGCGTAGTAGTACTATCAATAAGGCAAATATCATCACCATTATTTGATCCCATGTATTTGGCATTCATTTCTTCTTCAAGAAGATAAACATCCATAATCAATTTCTTCGTCAAGAAGAAATATATCAAATTTCTTCACCAGGAAGAAAGGTATCAAATTTCTTCGCCTGGAAGAAAGGTATCAAATTTTCTTCGTCAGGAAGAAATGTATAAGTTTTCTTCGTCAGGAAGAAAGTGACAAACAAATTAATAAAAGTAAATATTAGTGAACAAAATGAAATACGTGAATTTCATAACTGAAAAAGAAAATTACACAAAAGATCATAACTAGAAAGGAAATTATACAAAAGAAACAAAAATTACAAAATTATAAATAACAAACATTCACCATCTGATCCCATTACACCTTCAGGGTGTTTAAATGAATCAGATCAATTTGCACCTTCAGGGTATTCAAGAAAATCTGCTACATCGATATTTGTCATATCAACATCATCATCAGCATGATCATGTGTTTGATCAATAAAATTTGTCTCGACTTTTTGGTCTTTCTTTTTTAATGATGCTTGAAAAAGTTTAACCAAGTGGTCTGCCGTAAGGTACGGGACCAATGACCTTCTATACCACAGCAGGGGCATTTATTTTTGCCATTTTTCTTATCATCACCTTTTCTAGAGATTATTTCATTTCTTGTCACGGTAACATGTAATCCTTATAAGGCAATTTATGCCATGACCGGACTTTTGGAATTACAACCAATTTCAGGTGGTTGAATATTTCTCAATATTCAAGATAAGTGGTTATTTCAAGAATATCAAAAGCATAACTTTACGGTTAAAATAAATTAATTGAAAAAGGAAGAAATATTACCACGTGAACTTACAAAAAATACAAATCTCAAGATCTTACCAAAGATATGTAACCACAAATTACTTCAAAATCTATATTTGAACCTGATTTGTTCCAGTGGCAAAGTTTCGTGCAAATATATGTAACCAGCAAAGCTTCAACGTCCAGATCTGAATCTGATTTGCTCCGGTGGTAGAGTCTCGTGGTAATAACGTGTTATAAAACTACTACTTCTATGCAATACAACTAAATAACAGTACAGAAGGAAATTACAATAAAGAGAAATACACAAAAGAAGTAGGTGGAATTATGACTCTTTATTGATAGCTACAGAGATTCTTTGCAATTACAAGTTGACAGAGTTCCTACAGGATTTCTAATTAAAATGAATTACAATAGCTTCTGTTTATAGATGGAACCAGGTAGCTGAAACCAGGTAGCTGAACCAGGTAGCTGAATCAGGTAGCTGAACCAGATTGCTGAATTATTTATTGATTTAGTATTTCGAGATGATAACTGATAGTTATCTATTAGTCCAGATATTTACAAAGGGGATGAATCAAGAGGGGATACACATGAACCCATTTAATGGATAATGAACATCCACATTTAATATTTTCATAACAGTTTTTATATTATTATAACTATATTGCAGAGTTTGTATTGTTTTGATTGGTCGTTTGATCACATAAAGTGCAACCAGCAACTGGAGGCGGATATGGCTGGTGTAATATAATCACATCTTGAATCTTTCTCAACGGATTTAATCAATTCTCTCTTTTCTTTCTACTTTTATTCTAATCTTGTTTGAATCAATATCATAACTTAAAACCTAACCAATTACTGCTCATAAAACACACCCTATACGGCTATACCGCTTTTATTACAATCTTCGATAAAAATAAGTTTTTTTTAAAAAAAAACAACACCAGAGCAATGGCGAGGGAATTCAACGCACCCCCGGTAATATTTCCCTCCGGCGGAAATCCTATCGGCGCAACCCAACGTCGTCCAACGGCACCGTTTCAGCCACCAAGATCTTCCAACCCTAGCATCCCCTTCATGTCCTTCGATGTAGGCTCCGCTGCTGCTTCCACTTCTTTCTCCACTCCGCAGTTCGCCACCTCCTCCACCTCAATCGGAAGCGGAGGGACTGGATTCGACGACGAGCCGCCACTTCTCGAAGAATTAGGCATCAATACTAAGCAAATTTATCAAAAGACTATCTCGATCCTCAATCCTTTCCGTGTAAAGCCCGATCTTCACGAAAAAGCCGATCTTTCTGGACCGTTTTTGTTCTTCATGGCCTTTGGATTGTTCCAATTGCTTGCTGGGAAGCTCCATTTTGGGATCATATTGGGGTGGGTTACGGTGGCGTCTTTGTTTCTTTACGTGGTGTTCAATATGCTCGCTGGCTGACATGGGAGTTTGGATTTGTACAGGTGTCTTAGCCTGATTGGGTATTGTATGTTGCCGATTGTGATCTTATCGGCGGTCTCACTGTTCGTACCCCATGGCTGGATGGTGATTATGGTGATATCTGGAATTTTTGCTATATGGTCCACTAGGGTTCGCACTCGGCTGCTACTTGAGCTGGCTTCGTATGGGGATGAGCATCGTGGATTGATTGCTTACACGTGTTTTTTGATTTATGTTCTCTTCTCTCTGCTGGTCATGTTTTGAACTGCTTAATTTCAGTTGTAACTCGATAAAGCTCATTAATTTTATTCATAATTTCCTCTATTTGGTTTATATTTAGAGATGGGAATGTTTTTGGTGCTTTTTAAGTCGGGAGGAAGTAGATTGGGGAATAGAATAGTGAATGGAGGAATATGTAGTGATAATAGCATGGATTTTTATTTGAAGATGTATGGCTGCATTTTAGAATTTTTTTATAACCTTTTTTGACTGCCGAAGTTGAATCTGAAATGCACTGGTTTAATTTTTTGTGTGTCTGAATGGATATTTTGCTGGCTACTGTGCGGATCTTAAGCTTGTTGGAGTTGCAGTTTGATGATACGTGAGTTTCCAGATCTTATGTTTCTTTTTGTAGCCTTTGAAATTTGTGAATTGCTGTTTATTCTGTGAGAAAATATATGTTCATATGTACTCTTCTCTTCATAGAGTTTTGTCTCCTCCTCTCTATTTTCTCCTGTGAGGTTTTCAAATGTTTTTTCTATGTTTCTATTGGTTGTTGAATGTTTTGTGATCTTTTGGAATTTCTTTTTCACTTCGTATATGTTGTTTGGGGATTTTAGCATTTTTTAGGTTGTGATCTGCTGGAGATCATTTGCCATTTTACATGTTTAAATGTTGGTTTGCTATGCTCTCCCTTTTAATTCCTCCTCTCTACTTTTTTTTATGCTTTTTAAAATGTTGTTCCATGTTTCTATTTCTTGGGTGAACTTTTGGATCTTCTCCTCTTACTCTTTGTTGTTTGGGGATTTTAATCATTTTTAGTTTTACATGTTTTAGTCTTTTTATTTTGCTATTTTGTTTCCTGCATTTCCACTTGCCCTTAAGTTGTTGTTATTACTATATTTTATACTTCGATTTTTTTCTTCGTATTATTTTTTATGTACTATTTTGCATATTCCTTTTTTGACTAACTTTTTCCTATTCTTTGCATGTTTTGTGAACTGTTCTAAATGAATTGTGTGCCAAGATTTTATAGAGGCTTATTATTATTATTTTTAATTATCTTTCTAGATTTAGCTGTGAATAAGTTGGGTTGTTACCTTCATCATCGCTTGAATAATTATCAATGAATAATTATATGGCCCGTATTTTTTTTATACATTTTTGCTACCTTCATCATCAATCAACTAAGCTGCGTTGAAGTTTCTGAAATACTTCAACCAGGACCAGGAGGCTTTTTCGCTTCACCGCCATTACTTTTGAGTTCAAGAAAAGTGCATTATGGTATATGTTTCTTGAAGGTTCTGAAAACTTCCACTTATTATGTTCTATAGTTTCCAAGTTGCTATTTGTTGCCATTTAATTTGATTTAGAGTTGATTCTCCTGCATTTCCACTTATTTTTTGGATAATTTTCATTGATTGAGTTTCAATAAGATGGATAGATTCTTGTTTCTTTTTAATTTTAATAATTAAGTAGTTAAGGAAGTACTTTGAAATTGAATTTCATTCCTCCTCTCAAATGAATGATGGACATGTTTTACTTGATTCTCTTGAATAGCTTGGTAATTCGTAGAAATATAAATAGGTTGTGCAGAGGTGATTGAACATTGGTAAAAAGCTTAATTTCATAGGAAAATAAAACGTGAAGTTATGAATTCAACCATTTTTTATCATGAGGTCTAATAGTATTCCAAATTTTTGTCAATTCTCATGATCGGGAAGGTTATCCAATATGCTCTGGTGGCACAAAAGCTGCCAACAGAATAGGCATATCAGCACCCAATATCATAGACACCCCTGTAGCCTTAATAGATGCAACTTGCCTCCCTTCCTAGGAGGAAATTTGGCATGGAGTAGCGGCTCCACCATACAGTTGTGTGGCTTTTCAAAATTTAACCAAGGAATTTTTAACTGCAATGGTCTGTTCTAGACTCTTGACTATTCATGTCAATATCAGATTCAGCAATGCACACATGAGAACCTTGAAATACTTGAAACTATTTAGCATCTTTTTTATGCCTAACTACTGCTTTTCCTGCTAATTGTTTTTGGAATTTGTTGTCCGTGAATGTATTCTGATGTTTAACTTGGCTTAACTAACTTTATTGCTCTTCACAAGAGTAGATGTACGTATAAATGAGCTTTCTTGCATCTGCACTGTCTACTATAGCTATTTCATCTGTTGAAAAAGCTGATTTTCTTAAGCTTCAAAATGGAGGGTACTTGATCATGCTTCTTATTCTTTTTTATAATTTTTTTTCCCTGAATGTATATTTGATTGTAGAGTAATTATTTCATGTACAATTTACATTGTACTGCTTTTGGACTATGTAGCTTCTGTTATAATGAGATCTGAAATTTTTAGTTCCCTTTACTCATTTTCTGTCTCTGTGTGTGTGTGTTCTTTTGTTTTCTTTTTTGACTCTTCTTCCTATGGGGATACTAGATGTGATGTATTGAATTGGATAGTTCTAGATTCTCTGTCCTAAAAACTTCTACTTTATCAATTAAATTGTCATCTAAAAGAAACATGGCCTCAGTGTAATGCCAAAATATCAACAAAGAGTACAGGAAATCTGAATGAAGATGTACCGAGGCTTAGAATTTCAACTATAGCGTTAACAAAATACATGCCTTAGAACAGGTATACCAATGCATAATCTTTTCTTTTTAGATTTTATGTCTATTAATGTACTTTTTGGGTTTGGATTTCATGTCCTATTAATGTATTTTTTGCTCTTAATAGCTTCTTTTTCTTTTAGTTTTTATATTTTTTGCGCTCCATGGCTACTTTATTTTTTTTGTGTTTTAAGATTCTAAAGGATGTCTTTTAGTGCGTTGTTCTATCATTTTAGTATCCGTTGTTCCTTTATTTTGATACTTTGGCCTCTGTGCATGGTTATAATCTTTTTTGGCATTATTCTTCCTTCTTATTTGTTTAGTCTTGGTGCATTCTGGGTGATATTTTCAGAATCTTTATTGATTAATCTTAGGCATATCTTGCATATGTTTTATGTTTGCTGTTATGTGTTTTCCCTAATGCAATGTAGACTCTGGACATACTTATCAAAGTTCTTAGAATAACTCTGGTGTTTGGTTCCACATGGTTAGAATTTGTTGTTCTTCATTTATTTTGATACTTTGGCCTCTGTGCATGGTTATAATCTTTTTTGGCCTTATTCTTCCTTCTTCTGATTGGTTTAGTCTTGGTGCATTCTGTGTAACATTTTCAGAATCTTTATTGATTAATCTTTGGCATGTCTTGCATATATTTTATGTCTGCTGTTATGTGTTTTCCCTAATGCAATGTAGACTCTTGACATACGTATCAAAGTTCTTAGAATAAGTCTGGTGTTTGGTACCACGTGGTTAGAATTCGTTGTTCTTCATTTATTTTGATACTTTGGCCTCTGTGCATGGTTATAATATTTTTTGGCCTTATTCTTCCTTCTTCTTATTGGTTTAGTCTTGGTGCATTCTGTGTATTGTGTAACATTTCAGAATCTTTATTGATTAATCTTAGGTATGTCTTGCTTATGTTTTATGTCTGCTGTTATGTGTTTTCCCTAATGCTATTTAAACTCTGAACATACTTATCAAAGTTCTTAGAATAAGTCTGGTGTTTGGTTCCACATGGTTAGATGGCTTTTATATACTGTTATGTGGGAGGTTTGGTATTTGCATGAAATCATGGGTGACGTTGAAATCATATAATTAGTGATCTATTTTGCTTCCTTTAGCTTCCGAGGGAAATAATATTCATGGGTGACGTTAGCATTAAGGAATTAAGTTTCTTGACACCATATTTATCAAGGTCAATTAGAATTTTGTTTATAGATAACTCTACATGTTGGCATTTCTTTACCTATTTCACTTTCGGGCTGAGGTGCTGGATTGAATTTGTGTTGTTAAATCTCATATACTGCTTTTGTAGTTCAGGAATTGTGTGCCAAATTGATTAGAATTCTGTTTTAGAGACCGGTCTATAATTTGGTGTTCCTATACTTGTTTTACTTTGGGATTGAGATATGTTTCATTGAATATGTAGTGGTTTGATGTGTTTTTTCTTGGCTTTCTTTGGTGTTCAGTATGCAATTGTTGATGCATGATATGATGGATAGTCTTTTTACTCTTTAGTCGTTGATGCATGTTGAGGTGGATAATCTTTTCTCTTTGGTTCTTTTACCTTTGATTTGATGATTATGTTATGAAGTTGAAGTGAATTATCCTTTTACTCTTTGGTTCTTTTACCTTAATGTCTATTCATGTTGAATTGTTGATTGATACTTTTGATTGAAGGATGTGGGGGATGTTATCAACCATAACTTGTAGTTTTCTTGCATAGTGGAATTGTAGCTTTCTTGCATAGAAGAAATAGGCTAATGTAATTTTGTTAAGGCTTTGTTTGGTTGTTTAGAATTAGAATTGAATTGGAATTTAAATACTATAGAATTGTAATTCAATGAATTGAAAGTCTAAAATGTTTGAATTCTTTTGTTTGGCAAAACAACAAAATTCATTTAGAATTGAATTATAAATCCAAATCCTTTGTTTGAAAGTTTAAAAAATGTATGAAATTAGATTTCACTGATAATTAGAATTGACAAAATAATTTATTTTTATTCCTTTGTAGACATATTTTACACACACTACTGGTCAAGGGTCGTCGCTACCCTGCAATTTTACCCAAACTCAACAATAAATGCAGCAGTGATGAGTGGGATCGTCTCCACAGGGAGAGGATTGTGATCAAGTATTGAATAATGATAGCCAGTATGAACAATTAAAAAGCACGAAATAATACTCAAATGAATGAAAATGCAGGAATGTTGGAACGGGAGATAACTCAATAAAACGGGAGGTGTTGCCTTGAGGGTGGAACAACTAGTATGGATTTTTCTCTTGTTATCCCTGACTTGTGTGAACAAGTGTGAGGGGACTTCTCTGCTAGTGAGCTGGGATTCGATCAACTTGTCAGTTCTCTCAAACCCATTTCACAATACTCCTCTAACTTCCCTTGTCAGGGCATGTTCTAGGTACGAGTGAGACTCCCCCAGATCCCGACTCTCCTACTGTGAGCCTCGATCACTTGGATATACTCCTTGTCAGGGCAGTCATCCCAGATGTAATCTCAATCCACAATACGAGAATACTCTTAATCCTTTCCTATGGTGACAGTAGTGAGCCTCGATTACTTGGATATACTCCTTGTCAGGGCAGACATCCCAGATGTAATCTAAACTCATCGTACAGAAACGCTCATTGCCCTTTTCTAAATCATGAAATGTACATGACTAAGACTCACACAAGCATGTTCATAATCAATACAAGTTGGGATTGATTTCCTCAGGCAAGTTCACAACAATCTCAGTGGTCACCGCAGATTTAATATGAAGTTAATCTAATGCAAAACATCAAACACAACAAGTACAGAATAATGAACATAAATAACAAGTATAAGATTTCTAAATCAAATGTCTCAAACAAGATTAAATCCATACATGTAACCCCTCAAGGCAACACTCTATTCTAGCCGATCATGTTGATCGGCTCAGAATTCATGATTACAAGACAGAAATGAAATGGGCAATTTCCCAAGATCTTCTCCCTCTCTGTAATTTTCTAAGTTACTTCTTGATCCTCAATCTCCCGATCTCTCTTTCTCTTTCCTTTTCAGCTCCTTTTATACTTTCCCCTTGCTGGGTTGGCTGGGTGACCTTCCTGGAAATTTCCATCTTTTCCGGAGAAACCGCCACGTGTCTGTGAATAATTCAGCAAAGGCAAAGTGAGGCCACGTAGTTCACTCAAGATTTAGTCATTAAGGAATTTCAATGCATTTCTTCAAATACTTGGTGCTCAACAGTGGACGTGCGTGAGTGCCTGGTAATGTGCGCAAAGTATGTGCAGGAGCACGAGTGCGGTGAGGTGTATGCAAAACTAATCGTGCAAGTGTGCAAGTGAAAACGTGTAAGTGAGTGTGTGCGTGAGGGTGGGCGGGCGCGCTAGGCGCCCGCCGTGCATGTGTGTGTGCTAGGCGCCCGCACCCAGTGTGCGATGTGAGGGGCAGGCGCGCTAGGCACCCGCCCTTGTGTGCGTGTGTGAGAGGGGGCGGGCGCGCTAGGCGCCCGCCCCGTGTAGTGCGTGAGTGGGCTAGCGCGCCCGCCCCTTGTGTGTGTGTTGTGAGTTGTGTGTAGTTTGTGCGAGATGTGAGTGACTTGTGAGTTGTGCACGACTTGTGAGGCTAAGGTGGGGTGTGCATATTTTCCATAATCGCAACAAAGTAACAACAAATTCTCCACACTTAGTCATTTTATCGAATCTAAGTTCATGAACAATAATATGCACAAGTCATTCACAAAGTATTCCCTTTACTCAATATCTATATAAAAAGGATGAGTATGTAAGATAAATAAGTCGGTACAACTCCGACTTATCAAACCCCCACACTTTAATCTTTGCTAGTCCCGAGCAAAGGAAAACTGAAAACTAAGTCCTCATCCATTCCACGTTCAAGCACTCGCAATAACATCATCAGTAATCCATTTTCAAATTTTTTCGCATGCACAAATATCTAGTTGCAGAGTTCACAGTTCATCCAACTTATACAATTTGCCAAGCAAGGTGAAATGAATAAAGACCAAACCGTCAGCGTGCAGTGTGTGCTGAGAATTTCTCATGATTCCCACCTTGTCTATGCAGAGTACTCAAGTAAACACTTAAAGAAAATTCTTGCACCACAATCCTTTTGTCCACACACACGAACACTTATTATTGCAGAACTTAACAGAAATTAACTTGCACATTGGTGCTTATTCGTGCCGCACATTGGTGCTTGGCTGCCCAGGGTTTTGTGGCTATTTTTTCCCTTTATTCGCCCACTGGCTTTTTTCTTCGTACATGCACAAATTCAAACAGTTTGTGTTCGTGTGTGTTTCCAATAGTCTATGTACTCAAAATACAAGAATAAGTGTTTACGAGTAGAAAGCACATACATGTAAAGAATCATAAGCTCTCTCCTATGTCAAATTTATTGCTGGCGTTTCTATCTTACTTTGACATCGCACTGTACTTATCAAATTGTACTCATCGAATAGACACTGTAAATCCCAAAAAAAAAAATTACATACATAACAATTAAGTAACATTCATGGATTTGCAATGATACTGGGAGTGCAAGTGTGGTTTGGCGTGCAAGTGTGCGGAATGGACTGGATAATGAACATTTGCACAACACAACAGAAACACTCACATTTATCGCAATAATAAGGAAATTCAAGCACACTACAAGGTCAGTGCTAGACACTGACTTTTGCTCACAAACAACACAAGAACAATAGAACAAGAAGAAAACACACCACCTAAATACTAAACAATCCACCCTATCACTCGTCTCCCGCACATATGATAACACACATAAGCAATTTTTAAACAAAGGCCCTCGGCCTCACAAACACAAGCATCACTTCAAAGAAGTTCCAAGCATAGCCAATCACACAGACATCAGCAATTTCCAAGCACACCCCCAAATCATGAATGTCTCCCCCCCACACTTGAAATGAACAATGGTCCCCATTGTAAAGGAGAGAGACTACCGCGTTTAAGCGTTGCGCCTGAGCATTTCTCTTGCTTCGGTCTCCAAGTAACCTTGCCATTGAGGTCCGCCTATGGTTCCCAAGGAACGGCGGGATTCCTCCGTTGGATCGACGTTGACTCAATGCCTTATTGCCAATTGCGCCAACAGTCCATCACAATAATTAAATTGCACATTCTAATTGAGCTGTTCGAATTAGCATGGCCATTCTATGTAAATCGTCACATCTTGGAAATTGACCAGACGAGCATAGAGCTAAAGAGTGAGAAATGCTTACTTGGCTTGAAGACTGGGCACAGCAAAATTGCAGAACAAGGAATCAAATTTTTGTGGAGCACTACCAACTTCTCGAAATGGCCTATTCTATAGTTGCATTTCCTCTTGGCCGAATATGCACACTTTGATGCATGAGAATTGCTTGATGAATGGAATGCACAATGCATGGTATTTATAGGGAAATTTTCCATGCATGGTTCGGCTATCTCAAGCTAGAAAACAATTACATGTGACTTCACAAAATGACAAAATGACTACATGACAAGAGGGATGCAAACAAAGCATTGTGTAATCAAATCAACTTTCCTTTTGCATAATTCGGCCACTTGAACAATTGATTGCTACCAAACAAAGTTCTTGGCCCCACATTATCACATGTCATCAATATTTCACCCATTTTCTCTTTCATGGCCGATTTCTTGTGGGTAATTTTGGGTCAAGCTTCTCAAGGTGTTAATGATTATCTTGTGTGCAGTGGTGCGTGTGAAAGTGGCTCCTCTACTACCACTCATGCTTTCTTTCCAAATTGATTTGACTATTCTCTGCAAAACTCAGTGTGATCTATTATTTGACAGCTTTACCTGAATCATTTCAGAAAGGTAGAGAATCTCGGTGTGTTCATCACGTCACGTATGCGATTTGATTCTCATCCTTTTTCAGTGCAGAGAATATTTTCGAAACTGTTTACCTGTCGACATCCGGATGTACAAAACTCAGCTGGTTGACTCCCTGTCGATTTCGAGGTTCCTGCATATATGCACACATGATGGCTTTTAAACTCAGGTGCTTTATTGGGGTCACAATGTATCGAAATAAACAACTATCAACAGCTAAAATTAAATGGTCGGGTTGCCTCCCAACACAGCGCTTGGTTTATTGTCCTCAGCCCGACATGGAAGAGTTGATGTCAAGGAGGTGGATTGTCAAGGAACTGGATGTGTCCTTTGTCTTTACTTAACACACCTAAAGTCTCGGCACCCACATTTCTGCTCACTGGGTGGCGTTTTTTTTTCTCTTTCCACACCATACGCTTCAAATAGTTGAATAACGGTTTGCACTTCCGCTTGGTTGGTTTTTTGTCCGATTGGGGTGAGCTCCTGTTCCTGTATTCAATATTCTCCAGCCTCACCTCAGTGGGCACAATTTCCACCTTTTCGTCAGTAGAGACAACAAATCAAGATTTTTCTTTATTTCGTTCAATTTCCTCTCATCAACACAATTCCCATTAAATTCATGATCAGAACTCATTTTCTCAACAGAGTCATTTAACGCAAGTCGTTCAATCATGTTTTGCAATTCATGCACAATTTCACTTTCTTCATCAGTTAACACATTCTCAAAATTATCATGCATATCACTTTCACCAGGATCATGTGTTAAGGCAAGAGACTTACCTGTATGTTCTGACTTAAGTGAGTGAGGGTGACCCTCCACCAGGCCTGCCAGACAACATTGCTCAATGGTCTGAGGGTGCTTCATCGCATAATCCATATTGAATACCACTTCTTCACCATTGACCCGGAATGTGATGGTTTTTCCTTTAACTCCTATGAGGGCATCCCCTGTCGCCAAGAATGGCCTGCCAAATATAAGTGGGACTTCGGGATCCTCCTCCATGTCCAAGACTATGAAATCCACTGGAAGCACAAATTTGTCTACAGACACCAGCACATCTTCCACCATTCCAGTCGGTTGTACCACGGATCTATCTGCTAACTGTAGGAGGACAGCCACAGGTTTAATCTTCTCTCCCAGACCTATACTCTCGGCGAGGGATAGCGGCATCAGGTTGATCCCTGCCCCGAGGTCGCACAACGCTTTATTGAAAAATTTTCCTCCGATAGTGCAAGGGACTGTACAGCTCCCAGGGTCCTTGAGCTTGGGAGGGAGCTCATTGTTTATCCAAGCCTGGCTCTCCTTTGTCAGCGGGATTGGCACCTCACAACGTAATATTTGCTCTTTATTCGCGATCAGATCCTTCAGAAATTTAGCATACCGAGGCACTGCAGTGACTAGGTCCAGAAGAGGGACATTCACATTGACGTTTTTCACCATGTCTAGGAACCTTGTAAACTGGGCCCCCTTCTTGGCCTGTGCTGGAACGCGTTGGGGACAAGGTGGAAGAGGTGCAAACTCCGGATAGTTATAGGGGCTGGCAGGTCCCCTATTCTTCTTAGGCTCAGGAGCCTTCACACTTTCCTCCTCATCCTCCCGTATTTCTTCTTCCACAATGATAGTCTCCTCTGGGACTTCTTCCACTGATTCTTCATTTACTCCCTTCTTCTGATCCTTTTTTATCTCCTTACCGCATCTTAGTGTGATGGCGTTGCACACCTCTCTCTCCTTCCCTTTTGGGTTGGGCTCGGTATCACTAGGAAGGGCGCCCTGAGGGCGTTGGTTGCTCGCCTTGGCCAGCTGGCCTATTTGCACGTCTATGTTCTTGATGGAGGCCTTCACTGCAGAAGTCCTCTTCTCATACATGTCCATCCTTTCCATAATTGTTTGAAATATTTCATCTGTGGTCTTCCTCGGTTCCCTGTTGCTTGACTCTCCACCTTGGAAGTACTGTTTTTGCTGATTTCCCTGATTGTTCTGTCCCCAAGACCCTTGACCAGACTAGTTTCAATAGCCACCATATTGCTGTCCATATTGCTGTCTATTGTTGTAATTCTGAACATATTGAACAGACTCCTGTGTGAGCTCACATTCATCGGTGTGGTGTTCACCTTTGCATAAACCACACATCAGCACAGGAGCAGTGTTTGCGGCCTTAAGAGTTTGGATCTGCCTTGTTAGGGCCTCAATCTTTGCTTCCAAGGAAGTCTCCTCGTCCAGCTCCAGCACTCCTCGCTGTTTTCTTACAGGTGCCTTCCGAGTTTTCGGGAACAAATACTCGTCGTCAGCTATGGAATCGAATAGTTCTCTTACTTTCGGGACACTTTTATCCTTGAGGGCTCCGTTAGCCGAGGCCTTAACCATTAGTGAAGATTCGGGGGACAGTCCTTTGAAGAACGTGTTAAGCTCCCTCATCTCTCCAAGGTCATTGTTAGGGCATTGCCTGAGCAAGTCATTAAACCTATCCCATGCTTCCTTGAAGGTCTCCCCATCTTGCTGCTGAAAGTTCCTTATTTCAAGTCTCATTCTCTCCAGTTTAGATGGGGGGAAATATTTGGCCAGGAATTTCCTTTCTAATTCCTCAAAAGTGGCTACCGAGGGCCCTCCGATCGAGTTAAACCAGTGCTTTGCCCTGCCTTTGAGAGAGAGCGGGAACAATATCCTTCTCACTTCATCAGGTGTGATTCTTTGCAGCTTGAAGGTGTTACATAATCCCAGAAACCAATCTAAGTGCTCTGTTGGGTCGTCATTGCTCAATCCTTGAAAGACCTGACCCTGAGTTATCATCAATACTATTTGAGTTGGGATTTGGTAACTTTCCACATCCACATCTTGTCTATTGTTCCTCGTCTCGAAGTTGATCGCGAAACGGTCCCCAAACCTTTGTGGTCGGTCTCTTGGTCTCTCCTCCCCCTATTGGGGCCTAGATATCTCTTCACCCTGTTCCACCATTTCTAGAGCCCTTCTCCTTTGCCTCAAAGTCCTCTGGAGCTCTGGATCAAAATCAAACTCAGGTTCAATCCCACGAAGTCTGGCTCCCACTTGCATAAGCTGGATTACCTACACAAGCCAAAGACACCTCTCACGTAGATAGATTACTGAATTCACAAACAAACTGTAGAAATGGGATGGAATAATCTTGACAGGATCACCAAGTGTAATCAAAAGTCAATCAAAAGAAACAGAACAAATACTGAAATACGAAACACCAAAAATTCGAAACATAAAACTATCACAATCAATTCCTAATACTTAGCCTCTCCCCGGCAACGGCGCCAAAAATTGGTCAAGGGTCGTCGCTACCCTGCAATTTTATCCAAACTCAACAATAAATGCAGCAGTGATGAGTGGGATCGTCTCCACAGGGAGAGGATTGTGATCAAGTATTGAATAATGATAGCCAGTATGAACAATTAAAAAGCACGAAATAATACTCAAATGAATGAAAATGCAGGAATGTTGGAATGGTAGATAACTCAATAAAACGGGAGGTGTTGCCTTGAGGGTGGAACAACTAGTATGGATTTTTCTCTTGTTATCCCTGACTTGTGTGAACAAGTGTGAGGGGACTTCTCTGCTAGTGAGCTGGGATTCGATCAACTTGTCAGTTCTCTCAAACCCATTTCACAATACTCCTCTAACTTCCCTTGTCAGGGCAAGTTCTAGGTACGAGTGAGACTCCCCCAGATCCCGACTCTCCTACTGTGAGCCTCGATCACTTGGATATACTCCTTGTCAGGGCAGTCATCCCAGATGTAATCTCAATTCACAATACGAGAATACTCTTAATCCTTTCCTATGGTGACAGTAGTGAGCCTCGATTACTTGGATATACTCCTTGTCAGGGCAGTCATCCCAGATGTAATCTAAACTCACCGTACAGAAACGCTCATTACCCTTTTCTAAATCATGAAATGTACAGGACTAAGACTCACACAAGCATGTTCATAATCAATACAAGTTGGGATTGATTTCCTTAGGCAAGTTCACAACAATCTCAGTGGTCACCGCAGATTTAATATGAAGTGAATCTAATGCAAAACATCAAACACAACAAGTACAGAATAATGAACATAAATAACACGGATAAGATTTCTAAATCAAATGTCTCAAACAAGATTAAATCCATACATGTAACCCCTCAAGGCAACACTCTATGTCTAGCCGATCATGTTGATCGGCTCAGAATTCATGATTACAAGACAGAAATGAAATGGGAAATTTCCCAAGATCTTCTCTCTCTCGGTAATTTTCTAAGTTACTTCTTGATCCTCAATCTCCCGATCTCTCTTTCTGTTTCCTTTTCAGCTCCTTTTATACTTTCCCCTTGCTGGGTTGGCTGGGTGACCTTCCTGGAAATTTCCATCTTTTCCGGAGAAGCCGCCACGTGTCTGTGAATAAGTCAGCAAAGGCAAAGTGAGGCCACGTAGTTCACTCAAGACTTAGTCATTAAGGAATTTCAATGCATTTCTTCAAATACTTGGTGCTCAACAGTGGACGTGCGTGAGTGCCTGGTAATGTGAGCAAAGTATGTGCAGGAGCACGAGTGCGGTGAGGTGTATGCAAAACTAATCGTGCAAGTGTGCAAGTGAAAACGTGTAAGTGAGTGTGTGCGTGAGGGTGGGCGGGCGCGCTAGGCGCCCGCCGTGCATGTGTGTGTGCGTGGTGCGGGCGCGCTAGGCTCCCGCACCGAGTGTGCGAGGTGAGGGGCGGGCGCGCTAGGCGCCCGCCTGTGTGTGCGTGTGTGAGATGGGGCGGGCGCGCTAGGCGCCCGCCCCGTGTAGTGCGTGAGTGGGGTGGGCGCGCTAGGCTCCCGCCCCTTATGTGTGTGTTGTGAGTTGTGTGTAGTTTGTGCGAGATGTGAGTGACTTGTGAGTTGTGCACGACTTGTGAGGCTAAGGTGGGGTGTGTGTGCATATTTTCCATAATCGTAACAAAGTAACAACAAATTCTCCACACTTAGCCATTTTATCGAATCTAAGTTCATGAACAATAATATGCACAAGCCATTCACAAAGTATTCCCTTTACTCAATTTCTATATAAAAAGGATGAGTATGTAAGATAAATAAGTCGGTACAACTCCGACTTATCAACTACACAAATTTTATGCTCACTACACACATTTTCACACACTACACATATTTTCACACACTACATACTTTTTCACACACTACACACTACACACATTTTACACACTACACATATTTTTACACACTACACATTTTTTCACACACTAAATATATTTTCACACACTACACATTTTTTCACACACTATACACATTTTCACACGCTACACATATTTTACACATGTGTAGTGCGTGAAAATATGTGTAGTGTGTGAAAAAATGTGTAGTGTGTGAAAAAATGTGGTGTGTGAAAAAATGTGTAGTGCGTGAAAATGTGTGGTGTGTGAAAATGTGTGTACTATGTGTAAAATATGTGTAGTGTGTGAAAATGTGTTTAGTGTGTGTAAAATATGTGTAGTGTGTGAAAAAATGTGTAGTGTGTGAAAATATGTGCAGTGTGTGAAAAAGTGTGCAGTGTGTGAAAAAATGTGTGCAGTGTGTGAAAATGTGTGTAGTGTGTGAAGAAATGTGTAGTGTGTGTAGTGTGTAAAAATGTGTAGTGTGTGAAAATGTGTGTAGTGTGTGTAAAAAATTTGTAGTGTGTGAAAATGTGTGTAGTGTGTGAAAATGTGTGTAGTGTGTGTAAAAAATGTGTAATGTGTAGTAGTGTGTGAAAAAATGTGTAGTGTGTGAAAAAAAAGAAGTGGAGACGATGAAAGAGTTTTAAGATCCGAATTTTAATTTTGGTTCGATAAGAACCCGTGTATTGACCCATTCTATCTTGAATTAAAATTGGAAATATCTACCATGAGGAAAGAATTGAAACTGCGGAATTTGGCCATTATAGAATTGTAAATGAATTCAAAATCCAAATTTTATTTTGTAAACAAACACAACAATTAGAATTGAACCCTCCAATTCTAATTCAAAGGGTCCAATTCAATGCTATCAAACACAGCCTAAATGATTTTTTTTAGGACTCCGAAATGACTTAAGAAGGTTTTTCTTGTTTCTTAAACTGAAAAGGATAACTCTATTTTTTTATTTTTCATGGATTTTGATTGTGCATATAATATTAAAGGATTTTGGTGATTTTTTCAATGATATTGCCATGTTTTTTGGTGGCTTTTGGTATATAATTGAATTTACTATACAACTAATTTTAAGTTATTTTAGTAATAAAAGTTAAATTTTGAAATCCCATTAAATTTCTCAATAGAAAAAAATGTAAAAATTCTGTTATGAGCAAGGCAAAGATTAGTTTGTGTTATAGTAAACCAAAAAAAATATAATAGAGTAATTATTCAATTTTTATCAAACTATCAAAGTACATGGAAGATAGGAGCAATTTACTTAATCACCTTGTGAAATATAATGCCATAAGATGTGTATCAATTTAAATTTGTTCAATAATTTATATTAATAAAAATTATATGCTTATGTTAACACATAAGATTAGTGTTCATTATAGCAAACCAAAAAAATAGGGTAATTATTCAACTTTGTATATCAAACTACAAAAGTGCATGGAAAATAGGAGCAATTTACTTAAGTAATGCAATAAGATGTGTATCGATTCAAATTTGTTCAATTATTTATTTTAATAAAAAATTATATTCTTATGGTAACACATAAAATATATATGGGTATTTTTCTGTGAAATGGGTTCATATATGTGACATACACACGCGCGTATTTATTGTTTCGCATATCCCTATTCATTTCAAATATTGATACTTGATAAGCTAAAAAATTGATATGTTATACGCTAATCAAAATGATATACTTTTGTAGTTAATATTGATACACAAAAATTAATACTTGATACGCGAATTATATACTTTACATATGCGAAAAATTCAAAAAATTGATACTTTATACATGATACGCAAAAAATTGATATATGATACGCGAAAATAGTGATACTTTATATATGATACACAAAACATTAATACATAATAAGCGAAAAATGATATTTTATACTCGAAAAATGGATATATGATACTTGAAAATTTGATACTTTATACGTGATACGTGAAAAATTGATACATGATACACAAAAAATTTATATTTATATGCGAAAATTTGATACATGATACGCAAAAAAATGATATTTTATACTTGATACGCGAAAAATCGATACTTTATACGAGAAAAACTGATACTTTATACACGAAAAATTAATACATGATATGCGAAAATTTGATACTTTATACATGATACGTGAAAAATTGATACTTTATACGCTAAACAAATAATACTTGGTGTGATACTTTATACACTAATATTAATATTTAATATACGAAAAAATTATAACTCGTACGCAAAGTGTAATAGGCACACGTCATTAATCCCGTCGCATAGGAATTTTTGTTAAATATATAATATGGTGATATATCCAACAAAAAATTAAGAGCTATTTATCTATTTACACAGTTAGATTCATGTGCTTTTTTATTTAAGTAGGAGGTATTTAGCTATTTAGTATCGCAAAAACTCCTGTGAAACGGGTTTATATATGCGACGTGATTCGCAAATTTTGTTAAACTTGATATGCTAATATTATATTTGATATGTTAATTTTTGTATTGAGTTAATACGTTTGAACTGAAAATTGATACGTTAAAATAAATATTTCATAGCCTAAAGTGAAAATTGACATGTAATGGTAATTGGGAAGATCCACTACCTCTCATTTTACTTTATTATTAAGATAAAATAATAAGTGCCAATGGTTGGACGACCACGGCACGTGACCCAGGCTGCGATCACGTGCGTTGTTCAAGGGGACGTCCCCCTTCTTGGCAAACGACGTCGTTATGGCTTAGGGTTTCATCTCTATCTTTCTTTCTTCGCCTTTGCCGTTTGCCCTCATTTTTTCTCCAAGCGGCTACTGCGCTCCCTCTCTCTAAACCCTTCTTCTTCTTCTTCCTTCTTTTTCTTCTTCTTCTTCTTCCTCCTTCTTTTTCTTTTTCTACTTCTTCGTCTTAGATCCTGATTTCACTCACTCACTTGGAAAGTAGAATGTTTGTCGGAATGGACACAACCCGTTATTTAATATCCATATTGAGTGTGAGATTGTGAAATACTTGCTTTTTACGAGTCATTTGCTTTGCCTTTTGATTTGTTCCCGTGAATTAATGAGATGTTTTCTGGCTTGTTTTGCAGGGGCAGTCTTAAATCACCCTGGTCCAAGAGGCGAAGGAAACATGCCCTGCTACCGGAACAGTGGAAGAGTTGAAGTTGCAATTGAGAGATGTTTTGGTCTAGGCAACTTCCTGTATAAAGATCTGATTGACAGATTGTCTAAAGATGAAATATTGGAAGAAGCTTGTGATATTTTAGATAAGATGATAAACAAAGGGTATGGGTTTGATCCTGCATCATTTATGCTAGTGATTGACGCATTAACTAAAAGGGGAAGGAAGAATGAGGCTGATAATGCTGAACATGGCTGCAGAAGGGAGGGTGGTAGACAAGGTTTACATTAACTGGGTTAATCGACAGTTCTCTCATGGAAAACGTAACAGTTACCTTGAAGCTGAATGGAAGACAATCTTGCACAGGTATGGTTTCTTTGAGGCGGGGTCTTTCACAAAATATATATTTTTTCTATGCTGTGTTCCAAAAATCGGAAGTATCGGTTTCCATCTACATGTGGAGTGATGCTGATGAATGATGTCCTGAACAGTATCTTGTCTCTTATTCTCCACTGTGGCAGTAATGGTGGAAAAGAGTCTAGACAGAATGTAAGTGAATGTCTTCTTTTGGGATGATGAACTGGAACTTGATGGATCGTTTTTGGTTAGAGGGCTTAGGTTCTAAAAAGTTTCAGCTGCTCAAGTAAAAGTTTGTAGAAGAGTTTTGCGAAGTTTATTCATTTCAAAAGATTTATTCTGGAGAAATATTTTGACCTTCATATATGAGTTCGAGCAAGACCACTAATCAATACAACTGATGAGTTAGTTTATGTCTTATAAGTTGTTTCGATAATAAAGAAGAGATAATTAGTATACAATACTTATTGATCGTGCTGTCTAATTTGAACATAATTTTATAAGTAAATGTCAAAAATCTTAATATTAAAAATTTGATTGATTCAGAATTTGTAACACAAGGATGTTAGTAGGTTGGTAACTTGTTCTGATATGCAAAAATGTAATTACTTAAGATTAAATTTAATTATCTTTTGTGTGACAGAAAATGAAGAAACTTGAATATAGTTTATTTGATTCCTTTGTTATGAGTTAAGTGAGTGACATTGAAGTGGCTTGTTTGGTTTGATGTAATTTTTTATTACTTTGTAGCTAACATCTAAGCTTACGTTTAAATTTTAAGAAAGTCCTGGTTTAAGCATACTGGATTGGTATTTTTGACAGGTAGAGTCCACACAGAGCATGATTCGAATTGTTGGACTTTCAGCCACTTTACCAAACTATTTACAGGTTGGTAATAATCTGTTTGCAAATCCATAGGAACTCGTGTCCAGAATTTACATTATTTGTGCTCTATTTATATTACTTTTTTTTAATTAGTTTCTTTCATTTGTTGACACCTAGGTTGCACAATTCCTGAGGGTCAATACAGATACAGGTCTATTCTTCTTTGATTCTAGCTATCGTCCTGTACCTCTTGCCCAACAGTATATTGGTGTCAGTGAGAAGAACTTTGGAGTTCGTGCTGAACTGATTAATGAGATTTGCTTCAATAAGGTTTTGATTTTCATTGGAACTCTCTGTTTTCGGATATAATTCTTTGTTCATGAATTCAAATTTCAAAGCTATACTTCTTGCACCAGGTTGTTGATTCTTTAAGGCAAGGTCATCAGGCAATGGTATTTGTTCATGCGCGGAAAGATACGGTGAAAACAGCTGCTTAGCTTGTGTAGTAAGCCAATAGATGTTTTTTTGGCTTTCTGATTTCATGCCAACACTATCTATAAAGCCAAATTTGGCTTTTTTATTTTAGTCAAAAGAATTCATAGGTATAATAACATAAAATACTTTGATGGAAAAGCTTAAATAACTATACTTTCTTTTTGCATGCCACTTATCTCCGTGAATAGCTGCTTAAGGAGTAAGGGCTTTACTAATATGATTATTAACCAAAGTGGTTTATAAAAACTGGAATAGAAAATGCTTGAAGGGTTCTGGCTGTTACATATGTTCTCATACATGCTTATCGGATGGTATCTGTTGTTGTTTTAGTTGTCTATGATATTTATTTGCTGAAACTGCACTAATTACCATTTAATTATTAACCATTTAATATTGTTATTTTACAGAGATGATGGAAGTGCAGAAGCTTTGAAAACAGTACAACGGGTACAAAAGGGATGTGGTCAGGCAAGTGCATCAAGTCTACAAGCCAAAAATAGTGACTTCCTTGATGACTGGAATATTTCTAGATAACAATTATACTTTCATGAGGTTTTATTCATGTTGGTCAGAATGGGAACGCTACTCGATGCTGAAGTGAGGCTTTGAGATAATGCATATGAGACTTAAAGTAAGATTCCATAGCTGTTTGCTCCCCCTCTCTCTCTCTCTCTATTGAACTGCTCTAATTAGATAAATCATGAGTTGCTCATGGAAAAGTCACTTGTGATTGTTTTGGCTCTTTATCACTTGCTGGGGACTTGTTTATGTGGTACGAAATTTACATGGTTCTAAGTGTAGTGATGTACAAGGATACGCTCTGTTCAATTTTCTTGTTAGGACATATTGAGTTTTTAATCTTTCACATTTCTGAAGCAGAAACATGTTTTTCAGCCTCCTTGTTATTTACCAGATGAAGGCCCTTGTGGATTGGGTAGAGTAAAATTGTACAACTGTAAGATATTGATTTCTGATTTTTTATTGACTTCTAGTGACATTTGTTTTAGTATGAATTTTTATTTTAGACTTATTGATACTGAAAATTAAGGGTATTTCACTAATAATTTTGAATGGTTTAAGTGTTTTTCACCATTTAGATTTAGTCAAAGGTTGCCCATCTACAGCACAATTCAGGGAGACGTTACCATGGTTTCTAAATGTGTTTCCTTCTGCTGACTATGCTAAGGGTGGCCACGGAGCTTACACAAGTAGTATACATTTAAATGGTATGGTTACTTTGGGAAACATGCGTATCAGGTAATTCTGTTGTCTATTAGATCAGAAGAAGATTGATGTAATTGTTAGAAGTGTTAAACCTTGGACTAGTAGTATGATGCTAAATATTGAATGCTTTCACTCTCCTGGTAGGTTATGACAGTGGTGTTATATGAACTTCAGAGTTCCCCACCTGTCATACGCCTCTAAATAAGCAAGTAAGTAGGAGAATGCTTTTCTCCTTTTCCACAAGTTATTTCATTTCTTCAGTAATTTCTAAATGTTTTGGCAGAATGATTATGTTAGTGCAATTCGAGCAGCCTGAGGCTTTAGTGCAAGGATTTCTGATTCTGTGACGGTTTGAATAGCATGTCTTGTAACTGAATTCTTCATTATGATTCTTTGCACTAATATTATGCAATTTTGTTTTGTTATTTCATTAGAAAATCTTGTCTCCATGTTCATGGTTTCATTCTTCAGAACATTGTTGAATATTATGTGTATGATGATCCACACTCAATATCCTAGGGCCAGATCTTACTTGAGTGTCTTATTCTACAGGTTTTGTGCATGTAAAATTGCAGGTTAGGATAATGAAAGGAAGAGCCTCAAATGAAAACAAAGGAGATGGCCTCAAATGAAAACAAAGGAGATGCATTTGTCACTTTCAGGACAAAAGAAATGGCATCTGAGGCCATTAAATCTCTAAATAATGCTGAATTACAGGTAAGCAGAGCAGTCTTGAAACCTTTCCTTTTGCCCGAGGAATAACTTCGCTTATTGACTTGGTCAACATTACTTTCCCGTTATGTGCTTTCTTTTTATGTGGCCATACGGTTCAAGAGTGTTGTAACTTGTGCTCCATTTCTGAATTATGATGTTAGGGAAGAAAGTTGAAGTGTTCTACATCTCAAGAAAAACACAGGTCATTCATTGGTAATGTTCCAAGAAACTGGGGGAGGATGTCTAGATAATTTTCGTAACAATAAACTCAACAAAAGAACAACTTAAATAGTAAACAGGTTCAACCATCTCCTGAGTATTTTCTACACCTGCATTAAATCAAATCTTAACTGGAAAGAATTTGTAATAGAAAACAACATTTCCAGATTATGTTTAAGTCTAAGTTAATCATTGGAAAAATAAACATCAATTCGTGACAAGATATAATGTTTCACTTATGATTGATGTACAGGTAGAACATTATCCAACAATTTGCTCTTCTTTTTTTTTCATTTGTTGGGAAAAAGTTATTCAATTCTCAGAGCCTAAACGATACAAGAAAATTGTGTTTAAGAAACACTACCTGCAAATGATATTTTAGCTTTAGCTTCACTGGATTCTGACTTAGATTCCTTGTTGTGGGTTGTTTTGTCTTTTTTTTTTGTTGAAGCTTGAAGATTGTGTTAGTAAGTTCACATTACATGTAACTCTGTTTAGGGCATTACCAAGGCTTTCTTGTAGAATCTTGTAAATCAGAATTTTGGGTTTCTTTAATTTTGTTGAGCATATAAGGTACTTTTCATTTCTTGTCTTCTCTTTCTCTCTCAAAAAACGAAGAAGAAGAATATGGTTTTTCTGCTTCTGATTTTTGGATAACGATGTTTTAAGAGGTTTTACAACGTGGCTTTGTAAGTGGAGTCTCTAATTGTTCTAAGGTTTTTTCTTTTTGTCCTTCTCACTGTGTTAGGGATAAAGCTGAAATCTTTGATCAGTTTAGCTTATCTAATTATGTAAAAGAGAGCTCATTTTTAAATTATCTTATTGGTGCTGACTTAAATACCATGGTTATGGTTTTGGTTTTGTATTTTAACATCAATGTGACTTCTCTTAGCTGCTATTAAAAGCCTTCTGGAATTTGCACGAACCAATTTGTGGGCAGGTGTGTAGTTCATTGTGTATATGCATGTCTTTTTTTTTCTTTCCCTTTCTTATTATTATTCTTTGCCTCAATGATTGTTTTAGTTGCTTAATAGTGAAGTTAGTATGAAAAAAGAGATTGAAACGAGTAGGAAAGGAAACCTCAAACATTTAATGCATTATACTGTTGAAGTTAGAAGGTAACAAAAGAAATAGAAAATTCTAGAAAAAAAAATTAACAATGAAAGAATGCTGACTTATGAAGAAAACTTTTCTTGCAGTATGATTTTTCAGGAAGGAAAGATTTGGTTACCTTTATTAAGTTGGTGAAAGATGCTGATCTCTACGTTGTCTTAAGAATCGGTCCTTACGTTTGTGTTGAGTGGAATTATGGGTAAGTTCAAAGATTCTTTTTATACTACTATTCAGGTTCCTATATATTTACTTGTATAGGATAAATGATGGAAACAAACAAGTGTAATCTAAGCTTGTTTTATATCTTATCTTGAAAAATTTGAAACAGTTGATTTTCGCTTTCGTTACACTTCATTCCTAGAATTCAGTTCCGAACAGACAATCAGCCCTTTAAGATGTGTCATTGCTTTTACTCATTGAAAAATCATTTTAGTTGCATGAAACATTTTGATGTTTTTAATGCTGTGATTAAGGATGATTTCTATTTCAAATAGGAGGGAATGCAGCGATTCACATCCAATCTTATGGACCTCATGAAATCAAATTCTCTATTTGCATCCCAATGCGGACCCATAATATTTTCTCAGGTTAGCATTCTTTGATTGTGTTTTACCTTTTTGTCTCTTATAATTGGCAAGCGTGTCGCGTACTTGTAATTTTACCCCTAAACTAACGTAGTAGTGATAAGTAGGGTATCGTATCCACAGGGAAGGGGATGGTTCAAGAATTCAATAATTGTTCTGTTGAGTATCACAAGAATGAAGTAACAAGAAATGACAATACTAATATAAGCAAAGAAACAAGGAATAATGCAAAGACACAAACAAGAAGTGTTGTAAGATAACAAGTAAGAAAGCGATGTCTTAGGATTTAGGTGCCGGATGACTGTTCACTAAACTACTTATGCTATGCATTTGACACCCATTCAAACTCAAAGGAGACCAAAATTGCCTAAGATTGTAGCTAGAAGTCAGCATGGCTACTGCACCTCTTTCTACTCTGCTTAACGCCACACTTTCCCATGGCAAGGCCTAAGTGTGATGGATGAAATCCGCAACGTCTCAACCTCTCAATACTACCTACTCTGGCATGCAAAACCCTAGGTCTCCCATGGCGAGACCTGACCTAAGTTTCTAAACCTTCGGTTAGTATTGAAAAGCCACTCCTTACTCTATCTTATGCTTCAATGACCTCCGATCGGCATGGTGACCGCATCTGGGATCACGAACGAACAAATCAAGTAAAGAGACTCAAATGTCATACTTTAAGACCTCATCTCATGCACTTCTCACTCAGATTGGTGAACTGAGCCTCAACCTAGCATGGAGACCACAATCAAGATCCAATTCAATCAATGGAAGTGCGGAAATTATGAAACTTGACATTTTCATTCGTTAAGAACAAGTATGAATTCATTCTTTAATTACTTAGTTAGCATTTCCTTCGTTTAATTACTCAATCATCCGGTCCTAACCCTAAGACATCATCAATTTAGCCGGATAACTCCATATTCAACTCGTATTCATCAAATTCCAACATTAAACAATCGAATTCCATCAAATTGGGAGATTTTACCTATTGAAGTGCAGAGGAATGTTAAATGCTTGTTCGATTGAGTTCCAATATGTAGTCACCGTTACAAAGATGCGATCGGAGATGAAATCAGAGAAGAAAATTTAGAGAGAGAAAGTAAATCTCCAGCTCTGGAAAATCAAAAGTCTGTTCTGTTTCTAGAATAATCTTTTTTTTCACATATTAGCTACATCCTCTATATATAGAGAATTACAAAAATGTAACTAATACGCAAAACGTAAAATAACTACAATATTACAAGAGTGCCACCACTAGAAATGCCTAAAGTAGCGTAAATGATAAATCCAAAGTGGAAGGTCTTCCAGCTGCGCCAGCGCCTTTGAGCCAGAGGTTCAGCGCTTTCGCTGCTCCCGCGTGCCTTCAGGCCATTCCGGACCATGCCTCCCAGCTCCTTCGCCACGCCTTTGTGCCATTCAGGATCACGCCTTCAAGCTACTTGTTCAGAGACCATTCAAGCTCAACAGCCTTCACGCCTTCACGCCACCTTCCTTCACGCCTCTGCTGCATCTCCAGCGCCTTTGAGCCTTCAGCCACCACGCCTTCTCTGCACCACCTGCACAGCTTCCATACTTAGCCATTTTTTTCAGACCTCAAAACGTCCTTTTGCCTACGACGCATCATGGTGCAAATTCTGCACCTAAGCCATTCAACCACGATGCGTCGTGGTTGAAATTTCAGGCCTTCCAGTTACACCACGACGCATCCTGGTGCAAATTCTCATTCCAACAAAATACACTACTATGCGTCGTGGTGTAAAATGATGGAGTGAGAGTTTGTGAGCTGTTTTGTATGCATTCTGTGGGTTGCTGTTGTTTTGTGAAATTCTGTGAAGTTTGTGTTGAGTTGTGTGATGAAATGAGTGAAAGGAGAAGTGAAGAAACGAAGTGAAATGAAGTGAAGACATTGAAGAATGCAAAAGAATAATGAATGAATGAAATGGAAGAACTCATGAATTTAAGCTAAATGCAATGAATGTTTACCGAATGATGGAACATACAAAATGATGAAAACAAACATGTAAATATGTGTATCCAAGCTATTGTGAAGTGAGTGAGAAGTGTTGTGAACAAATGTTGTGAAATTGAAGTGAACAAAGCAAAGATGCAAATGAAAGAAGTTGGAAAAAACGAAACCGAAATGCATGAAATGTGTTGTGAAGTTTAAGTGTAGCAAAGCATGAATGTTGTGAAGCAAGAATTAACACTACGATGCATCGTAGTGTTAATGTGTGTGTGTGCAAATTTGCACTACGATGCATCATAGTGCAAATGAGTGCTGGGCAGAATTGCACTACGATGCGTCGTAGTGCAATTTCCAAACCATGCCAAACAATTCAGCAACGTCCAGCCAACATTGGGACTTGATGCATTGTGAATCTGGAAATCCTCAAAGAACAAACGTTGTAGCCCCTGATATTAGCTTTCCATAGCCTTTTGAATCACCTAATTCGGACCTAGGATGAGAGAGTTATGACCAAAACACTGAGGCGTGGCAAAACTGGATTTCAAGCCTACGACGCGTCGTAGTGTAAATTCATTTTGCCTACGACGCGTCGTAGTGCAAATTCCATCTTGGTAATTCATGGCGATAAATCTCCCTTTTCTCTTCCAGATTAGAGCTCGAGGTCAACACAAAGATTGTAGAGCTTCTTCTTGTTTTTCCATGAGTACAAGAAACAACACCATTGGACATCTGGAGCTCAAGATATCAATAATTTGCTCAGCTATGGCAATATGGACAACAACAAACCCGAATAATAGCGTTCACAAGAAAGCCGACCTTGCACACAGAATTAGAAGATAGTTAAAACATAACAAATGAAGTACACACAAAGAAATTTTCATAACATCCAAGATCTCACCAAATTGATTAATATTGAAAAAGATATAAGCAAATAAATTTCACTAATTATCCAATAAGCACATTTAGGCACAAATTCAAGCCTTTGATTTTTCCTTTGTTTTGTCTTAACCTCCATCTCCTATTTGTGTTTTGTCTTAACCTCCATCTCCTATTTGCTTCTTTTGAACAATCATTTTGGCATTTTTTCTTCATTTACTCTTACCATATGGTCAATCACATAAACGCATCACACATTTTCATGCAAAATAGGCCAAAAGCCAAGTGAAACAAGATATTTAAGTTGGTATAAAACCAACTTATCAATAATGTCACTTCATTTACTTGGATTTAGCCAAGAATTTTGGTGGACTGAAGAGCTGAAAATATCCATATTGAAAATGAATATGGCAAAGGTGGTATTGAATTAGCATATGGCCCCAATGGCAAACTCCATGTTAGTTGGGCTGCAAGGATGGCAACATCTTTGGATACAGGGGTACCCTGAAATATGTGCCAGCAACAGGATGCTCCTGATCCCATTGTGAGTACCATTCCTTCATTTTCTTATGCTGTTTGCTCAATTGGAAGCATATACTTTGATACATCAATGCTGAACTGACCCCATATGAAATGGAGTTTTTTCACAAAAACGTTTTGTACTTGTATTTGATTTTTGGATTTTTTTGAAAAATATTGCAGATTAATACGTGCAATGGATTCTACTGCGATCAATTTACGCCAAATTCTGACAAGAAGCAAAAAATGTGGACTGAGAATCAGACTGGATGGTGCAGCATCTCTCTTTTCGTTGACCTGAATTTGTTAGATTAATTGCATGTTGATATTGACTCACAAATTCCTGTCCAACTTTGTCAGGTTTCTTTCATTTGGAGGTGTTACTTGTCAGACCTGTGGAGGATATTGCTTTTGTTGTGGTACGGCTTTTCCAGTGAGGTGGAACCTTCCAGAATTATTATATGGTAATAATATGTCATATTTATGCTTATTATAAATGGTTTTGGTTTGATATGCAGTCCATTTGAACTTCCATTTACAGCAACATGATGATATAAATTTAATCATTTTTCTGGCTCTTGGACAGTATCATGGTGGAACTAACTTTGGCTGGACCATTCATTTCAACAAGTTATGATTATGATGCTCCATTAGATTAATTTGGTATGGTTCTCATATCTATTAAAGATCTACTATTCTGCTTGTTGGCGCCATTAGCTTGGTAATAGTGTACTTAAAAGACAATCCCTAATCATCGAAAGTCAGTCGGTGTACATTGCATAATATGGCATTGGGAGTCTTGCAGTCATTTTGGCCAACAGCAACTGCTCTGATGAAAAGAAAAGAAGTTTAGCTCATCATATACATAAAGTTCAGGAACAAAACAATCGATTTAAGTAGAGCTGAATAGTTCTGTTCTTAACAGAATTTTTCACATTCAATATGTGAATTTGAAAATGTTGCTTGCTACAGGTCTTGTAAGACAGCCAAAGTGGGGTCATTTAAAAGATTTACACAAGGCCATAAAGCTTTGTGAACCAGCAATGGTGAAATTTAACCCATCTCAATTTTTGTTTGCCTAGAGAGTTGACTTATTTTGTTAATTCCTTGTCTCATTAACATTATGGTCTTGCATCAAATGTCATTGCTGGACTATAGAATTCACCTATTTCTTTGGCAATTTTTAGCTACTGTTGGTGATGCTATTAGTGCCCCATTGGAATGCGTTTGAATTGCTTAATTTGGTGGGATTTTTCCCTATAATTAATGATTTTCTTTCTTGATTTGGATTATTTGAGGATTCTAGCATATTTGATACACAATATTATATAGTTATTCTTGGAGATGGTACATGACTTATTCAATGATGCATTCAGGATCAATTATGATTTGAACTCTCTGCTTTGCTCTGCATGATAAATTTCTTTTACTACTCATTATGAGTTAAGCTCTGCTCTAGATGTACTTATACGCATGTGTTTATAAATGCAACATTTGTGTTTGTACCTTGAGTTTTGGAAAGAATGCCATTGAGGGGAAAAGTTCTATTGTGATTTAGGTTGCTGGTTTATTAAACCTCATTGGGCAATTTTTCCTTCCTAATTATATATAGTGGGATGCATCATTTTCTGTAAATTCAATAAAAGTACGTTTCTTGGGTGTTGCATAATATACATTAGCTTATCATGATGAGGATGCCTTTGATAGTGAATCAACCTGAAAGTTGACTAGAAGGAGATTCATTTTTCTTTTTCCACAAATATATAGTATGAATTTTGCCTAGGGATGAGTACTATATACATTACTTGTGTTGCTTCTTTGACATATATATAGTTTATATTTGCACTTGTTTCTTTGACTTATTGTATTAGTCAATCATCTTGGCCAAAATATTTACTTTAAAGAATGGTTAACGCTGATTTAATTCATGTTTCAAACAAAATTTACCAGTCTGGCTCAGTTGTAATTGGAATGAGCTCTTGGTTAAATTGTCCATGAAGGATGTATATGAACAACTTGGGAAGATTGCTTCCACCACACTTAACAGTTCCAACAAAGACTGTTCAGGTGGACTAATTGCTGTATGTTAAGCTTATTTTTTCATTTTTCAAGCTATAAATTATTTTGGTTTATCAAGTATCTTCATTTACAATGATATCATCATCCATAAAAGAAGCATTTATTTGTTATTAGCAAGTTAATGCATGAGGTAAAGGATACTTGGTATTAGATGGCAATATGTTTGCTTGCATTCATTTTTATCATGAGAAAGAGATTGATTTATGGAAAGGCGAGTTGGGCATGAAATTGCCAGTGCTGAGAGATGTTTACTTCTGGCTTCTACTAGAACAAGTTACTTTGGAATTTAAATTCATTGGGCAAACCAACAATTTAATCAGTTGATCAGTTTATATTTACTCTCATCTTGTGTGAGCTGTGTATTGCCGAGAATGCTTCTTTCTGAATGTGAAAACCAAAAAAAATTCGAGCGGCATTAGGTTTCTTATGTCATTCTTTTCAAGTTTGATTTGATATGTTAATTTGATTAGTGTCAATAATCTTTTTTTGTTATTCTTTGTCCTCTGCATCTATTCGTTTATATAAACATTCAACAAGAAAAAAAGCTTTCAAAGAACTGTTTTTGTAATAGAATTTAATGCAAAGCATTAGCATCTTTGTTCTTTCATATCACCATGTAAAACAAGGAAAAGATATAAAGAGAGTAAAAAGTATATTAAGATACTTATAACTAGAATCTAGGTGTGACATGAGGTTAGTATTTTATCTTTTGATTGGTTAATGCATGGACATACTCGATGGTTAATATATTTTGTCATCTCTCCAGAACTGATCTATCTCTTGATTGATTGTTAGACCAACAGGATATACTAGCTTTTGATTGGTGAACTTTCTTTCAAAATATTGTAACTCGGGCACTGCTCTAGCATTTTCGAATTGATGCTTATGTTGAGGGCGGTTTAATTTTTTGTTATATTTGCTCTCAGATTTACCACTAGCTTGGCCCGTCGTATATAAGGATCAAACAAGAAAAATATAAAATTTGAGATAAATGATATTTCAAGTTTTGGTCGGACTATCTTGATCTCTGCTTTGCTGTGGTTATATGATTTTTGAATTTGGTCATGTACCTATGCTTGTTTAATAGCCTAGCAAAGTTAAAGAAGCTGAATAAATCCAATGCTAACGATTATGAATGATACCTTTTCTTGCTTTTCTATACTGGTTTTCATCCATCAGTAAAGAAAGTAATGTTTTGTATGGCACTGGTTATAACTTAATTTTCAATTGTCAAATGTGCATGTTATTCATGATGCATTACTACAGATCTTGACAAATCATAAGAATGAAGTGCTACCAAAATAAAAAGGGAAGACTGTTAAAGCTTGTGATCAGATTTTATGCTATTATCTCTAGTCTAAAATGTACTGCAAAAACACTCATTCCTCCATTCAGTTCTTTGAAAATATGTATCTCTTTTCATACTTTGAAAAAGCTGGTTTACTAGCAAAATATGGTAATTGAATTGAGGTCTGAAGGTGTGTTTTTTTTTTCATTCAATATTATAAAACGATGTGTTATCTTTTTATGTATTTGTGTGTTCTTTTGATTTGAAATAGAGCATGTATTTTTCTACATTTAACTAACAACTTCTGAAATTTTATTTTTTTATGTTTTTGGTCGCTTAAATTTGTTTTTATATGGTCCTCTAGCAATTGATGGTTATAAATATTTAGATGCAGAAATAGCTTGTTGAATTTTGTTTTGGTATCTATAAATCTCAGCATTTTTATGTTTTGCTCAATTGGTTGTTTTTATAGGTAGTTTTGGATGGAACGTATGTTGACATTTGAGAACAGTCATTCTACATGGTTGATGGCATAGACAAGGTCATAGCCAAAGCAGAGAAGATTGCCAAGAATGTATCTTAAGAATTTGGGATTTTTGTAACTTATTTGTACCCTTTTGGACTATAATTGTGAAAATCAATAATTTACATTTCAGTTTTTTAATCTTTGTGGGGAATTGAGGGAAGTAGTTGAGTGTTTTATATTTTGTTTTATATAAACTGAATATGTGTGATTGTGACAAAGACATGGAGATAGTTATGCATTTTCTAGCTTAATGCCAATATTCTATATCATACTATTGGTCCCGAATTTTTGGGTGCATAGGAAATCAGTGTGAGTTCATGGGTTTTGTAATTTGATTCTCTCTATCATTTGTATCTTTGGTTTCTTAATAATATTTGGGAGTGGCGTCCCTAATTGATTAGCCAAAAAAAATACTAGTTATGCATTTTCTAGCTTATATCTATTAAAATGTTGGCCAGTCCGAGGCACGGAGGTTAGAAATTATGCTATGGTGGTCTACAAAAATTCTACAAGAAGTGAATCCCAGAAATGAAAGAATTTTGATTTTTGTTTTAGTTTAAGGATATTAAATTGAGTTATAAATTTTCGATTGCTTGTGGAAGTGAGGTAAAATTGAATGCGTTGGAGTTATCAATGGAAGCAAATTAGGCCAGCTTTTAGTTTTAAAATCTTTGAGCCCATCTTTTGATCCTTTTGTAATAGCATTACACAAATCAAATATTACCTTTTGTTTTAACAGTATATTTTTCTTTCCTAATGTTTAGTTTATAATTTAAGGTTTTGTGGTTTTATGCTTATTCAATTTTGAGAGTATCTCATGAAATGTAGGCCATATAACTACATCAATTATCAGAGTTGGTTAACAATTGTAATGATTCTTAACTTTAGGGTAAAGACACTTATTTACATTGAAGGTTGGTTTTGAGTGAGAATCCTAGAATTGAATGTCAGTTTTTTCATTTTATTTTAAAAATTAAAAGTTCATTAAACATGAAAAAAATAGCTATTAAAAGTTGTTTATGCTATTGTACACAGTAAAGAGGGAAAAATGAGAGGATAAGGATTTTGTACGCAAAAGTATTTTTTTCTCCATTCAATTAAGGCGTAGCAAAGATAATGATGAATTAACGCAGAGAAATAAATTTACGAAACTTTTGCAAGCTCTTTACATCATAAAAATTTGTGCATTTTGGCTAATTATATATATTTACCTTCCATAGTTTAGACAATTATATATATTTACATACTACGCACATTTATACATCACACACTATATGTATTCACACATACTATACACTTTTTCACACAATATATATATATGCATATTTATACATTTTCACACACTAAAATTACACATACTATACACTTTTTCACACATTATATATATATATATATATTTATTTTTATACATAATATACACATTTGTCCACAATATACATATTTAGTTGTTTATTCTATTGTACACAGTAAAGAGGGAAAAAATGAGAGGATAAGGATTTTGTACGCAAAAGTATTTTTTCTCCATTCAATTAAGGCGTAGCAAAGATAATGATGAATTAATGCAGAGAAATAAATTTACCAAACTTTTGCAAGCTTTTTATATCATAAAAATTTGGGCATTTTGGGTAATTATATATATTTACCTTACATAGTTTAGACAATTATATATATTTACATACTACGCACATTTATACATCACACACTATATGTATTTACATATACTATACACTTTTTCACACAATATATATATATATATATATACATATTTATACATTTTTACACACTAAAATTCCACATACTATACACTTTTTCAAACAATATATATATATTTATACATAATACACACATTTGTCCACAATATACATATTTAGTTGTTTATGCTATTATACACGATAAAGAGGGAAAATTGAGAGGATAAGGATTTTGTACACAAAAGTATTTTTTCTCCATTCAATTAAGGCGTAGCAAAGATAATGATGAGTTAACGCAGAGAAATAAATTTACGAAACTTTTGCAAGCTTTTTATATCATAAAAATTTGCGCATTTTGGCTAATTATATATATATATTTACCTTCCATAGTTTAGACAATTATATATTTTTACATACTACGCACATTTATATATCACACACTATATGTATTTACACATACTATACACTTTTTCACATAATATATATATATATATTTATACATTTTCACACACTAAAATTACACATACTATACACTTTTTCACACATTAAATTTATATATATATATATATATATATACATAACACACATATTTTTCCACAATATACATATTCAGACATAGTACACACATGTGTATAAACTTAATAAGATGATGAATTATTATCCATGTAACTGATCCCGCAATAGTGGATAAAGGTTTAATTGTAACAATAGCAGAGTATGAAAATATATATAATACGAAATTCAAACAATATATTATGATAATATAATTAGAATAATTATAGAAAGTGAATTAATGTATAAAGTTTTGATATAAAGAGAATTCAGAATTAATAAATGATTGAAAAAGAAAGATATGAAAATTGTTCTGAAAATGTGTGAAATATTTGTAAATATGTATTGTTCCTTCCAAGGTTGATTTCTAAGAATCAGAGTGCATTTGTCCATGGTCGAGGTATTGCGGATAATATCTTGTTAGCACAAGAATTGGTTGGGTCGATTAATACTAGGGCGAAACATGGAAATGTGGTGCTTAAATTGGATATGTTGAAGGCATATGATCGAGTTTCATGGGTGTTCTTGTGTCAAGTACTTCGCAGATTTGGATTTGGCGAACGATGGGTGGACATGATATGGAGATGTGTTTCCAATTGTTGGTTTTCAGTAATGATTAATGGCCAACCACACGGTTTTTTTCAATCTATTAGAGGTCTTAGACAGGGTGATCCTCTATCTCCAGGATTATTTATTCTGATGGCGGAATATTTCTCGGTGCTATTGAATTCCTTATTAACGAAGCAGTCGTTCACACCTTTCCGTACTCCCCGGAATACTATTGCTGTCACTCATCTAGCTTATGCGGATGACATCTTAATTTTTTCAGCTGGAGATGAGAACTCAATTAAGTGTGTCATGGATATGGTTCGGCGATATGAGGAAGTTTCTGGACAGCTGGTTAGTGTTAATAAGAGCTATTTCTTTGTTGGGAAATCATCGTCGATAGTGGTTCGTAGACGTGTGGCGAGATTGACGGGATTCTTGCATAAAGAATTCCCATTTACTTATTTGGGATGCCCAATTTTTTCTGGACGTCTTAAAGGAGAGTATTTTCAGTTTATTTTATCCAAAGTTCAAAGTCGAATACTGAGTTGGAAACACAAATATTTATCCTTTGGCGCACGAATTATCTTGATTAAACATGTTCTGTCTTCCATTCCATCGCATATTTTAGCGGTTGTGCAACCTCCGAAGGGTATTCTAGAACAATTATCGAGGATGCTAGCTCGGTTTTTCTGGGCGGGAACTGGGGATCGTCGACAACATTGGATTGGTTGGTCAAAGTTATGTCGACCGGTGATTGAAGGTGGTGTTGAATTTAGGGATGTTATTGAGGGGGCTACTGCTTTTCTGGGTAAACTGTGGTGGGCCTTTCGACAAGGTGATTCTTTGTGGTCTCAGTTCTTGAAAGGAAAATATTGCAGCCATATTCATCCATCGGTTGTGAAACCCATATGGTCGGCTTCATATATGTGGAGAAGAATGATGCAGGTTCGGGGAAATCATTGGGCCTTTAATTGGTTGGCAACCAGGCGATGGCTCTATTGATTTTTTTCATGATAACTGGCGCTTGGTGGGATCGCTATCTGCGGTTACAACAGACAGTGGGGTGTCTCTTCAGTCAATGTTTCAGGCCGGCCAGTGGTCTTTCGGCTCCTATGCGGATATCATTCCAGCTGCAGTGCAGCTTGACTTGCTGAATGTGACATTATCTTTAAAAGCCCCAGTTGCGATATGGATGGGTACACAAAATCTTTATTTGCTACATCATAAGGATCTAATTTAAGATCACTTGTAGATATAGTTAAAGCATGTACTTGTACTCCATTTGGAATGTAATCATAATCCTGATTTGAGGATGTTCCTTCTAAAATATTTCTTTTCACATTGGGATTAAAACCTATAGAAGGTGTAGTAATTTTCTGACTAAGGAAATTTTGTCGTCTCATTTGAGATGACCATTGAGAAGAGGAATTAGGAAGTCTATTTTGACTTATTTGATTTATATTGTAACCAAATTTATTTTGGGAGTGACGGCCTCTGCCTCTCATTTCCTGCAAAAAAGAAAATATTATTGTAGAGAACCAAATCTTTTCCTCCTTTATCATAACTAAAACCTGCAAAAAACAATATTGTGAGATTTTAAGATAAATTAAGGTAAGTATTTTAAAGATCTGTAATTTTAGGAAGAGTTACAAATTGAAATGATAAATTAGAATTTATTTTTGATAATTTTTTACCATCACATTGATAAGGATGCATTAAATTTAAAAAAGGATTTCCTAATATTACATGTTGACCAATTGCATTAGTTATTACAAATGGAGAACAAATGTAGTTATTTTCTTCAGAAAATATGCAAACATCTGATATTTTATATTTTATATTTATTTGTGTACCTTGTGCTGCATATAATTCTACATGAGTATTTTCAAAATATTTTGAAGGAATTAATCATTCTTTTATACAATCTTCAAATCTGCACCCTGAATCAACCATATGCCAATTGTTTGAATTTTATATGTCTCTACTTTATTAATTCAATGTAATAGAAATATAATATTTTACTCGAAGAAGTGACTTCAAGGTATTTATCTGAAGAAAAATTATTTTGTTCAGAATTTTTCTACCTTTGTTCATTCATTGCGTTGTATTTAAATATATTTGGTAAACTTAATTTCTTCTAAAAATTCAAATTCTTTCTTTAATTTTTGAATTTCGTATTATTAATCATTCATTAACTATCTTCTTTTAAAATTGGTAAAGTTAATTTGTTTAGGGATTTTGATTTTGTAAATGATCTAATTACATCTTGCATTGTAAAATGAAGTATTTATCTCTATCCTAATTTCGATTTTATTTGAAGAAATTTTCATAAGAAAGTAGATGGAGATGATTTAAAGAATTTTTATTGTCTTCTTCTAATTGTAAACTATTTTTCTAAATATTGTCTTTTCTTATTGGATCTTGAATTTCTTCAACTAAATCAAGCATCATTTTATGCTTTTCAGATAATGTGAATATTCCTATTTCATTTAATCCATTAGCTTCAATTATTGCTTTGTAATAATCTGATTTCGAATTACAATTTTCACAATTTTCATCAGTATCATCTGAACTTATATTATTTATTTCTACAGATTCTTCACTATCTGATGAATCGGTTTTGTAAATTTTATTTTCTATTGTTTGTATTAAATATTCTTTTAATTCTTTATCTAAATTTATATCTTCTAATTTTTTCCAAAAGAATTTCATTAAGTATTTGTCCTAGAAGTACATTTATTAGCATAATGTCCTTTTTTACCACATTTTCTACATGTTATATTTTCTTCTATCCATTTCTTTCTAGATTTTTTCTTTCTTTTAATTCTTTCTTCAGAATTTTCAGATCTTTCAGATGATCTTTCATATTTTTTATGTTTTTTCTTTAATTTTTTTCTATTTTTCTAAGAGGAATTCATGTGGATTATAAGCAAATTGATGACAAAAATCTCCTAATTCTGCTTTTTGAGTTTCGTCTTTTTTATTGTGCTTTTAATTTTATGATCATTGACATAATTCTTAACCTTCTTCAGTACATACACTGATTAATTCTCCATAAGTAATTGAGAAAATGGGATATTTATTCCATCAAAACAATTCTTAGATTTCCTCTAACTTTTTCAGCAATAATTTTGGTAAACCAGAAAGAAATTTTTCTTTCCAAAAATCTGCTTGCAGAATCAGATCTTGAGTATAATTTTGACAATGAAAAACATCTTTTAACCCATCTAAAATGAGATAGTGTAGGGACATTTTAAATTCATTAATAATTCTTTATGAGAATTGTTAAGTAATTATTCCAACAAAATGTTTAATTATTGCACATACAAGATTAAAAGCAGCATCTGGAATATTAGTTGTAACAGTCTATTTCTTGTGTGATTATTTTCTGGTTTTGGAATATGGGTTGTGGTTGTAGTTATTTGTTTAGTAGCTTTTATAATTTCACCTCTTTGATTTTCATTTAGATAATGATCCCACCAACCACGTAATTGTCCAGTAAAACCTTGAGTACAAGCTCTTACAGCTTGTTCTTCAGTAATATTTTTCATTTTTAAAATATTAATATACATTGATATTTTATGACACATATTAGCAATTTGATAAGGTGTAAACCCATCAAGATTCCAAAAGTCTAGGATAATAAAATTGAGTTTGTGGATATTTTGGTCTAAATTTTGAGTTAGGTTTCTTTATTTTATTTATTTCCAATTGATTTGAATCTTCATCTATGTATAAATTATTAAACATTTCTTCTAATTGATCTATTTGTAAATTATTATTAATCATTTCTTCTTTTTTAGAACTTAATACATTGAGTCTTAATTTTAATTCTGAATTTAATTTTTTCTAATTTTTCTTTAGTAAAACCTGAAGGTAAAGACTTTAACATATTTAAAGGTAAATCAGGCATAGGTTTAAATAAAATGGTTGAGTTTTACTAGACCCTAATTTTATATTTTCTAAAGGAAAAATATTTTTTGGGGTTTGAAGATTAATTTTATCTTCAATACGACATAATTGTTTAGAAATGGTATTTAAATTAAGATTTGTAAAATTATTTTGTTTGGCTATTATTGCTGATTCAACATTACTAACATCAATATAAGGACAAGCCTCAGTTGAAGTATTTGCAGCTTCTATTTTTATTAACTGTGAAAGAGGATGAATTGCTTTTAATAATTTATCATCAGATAATTTCCAAGTCTGATTAGCTTCTTCAAGAACATTTAGACTGTATTGATCATCAATGTATTTTGCTTTTTGTTCAGTATTAAACCGTGATATGAATGAAATTATAACACCAGTGACTTTAATAAAATTATAATACTGATCTTGAAATTGTTTTTGTTGTTTAGTATTATAAGTTTTAAAAAACCAATTTCTAAATGGTGTATATTGTGGAAGATTAAAATCTTTAACACATATTTTACTTATTTCTTTTAGATTAATTTTATTTTCTTGAGAAATTGTATTTATTTAAAAATTTATTTTATTTTTTTGAGAATTTGTATTTATTTCAAAATTCATTTCTGATCCAAGGCTTATATCATCTTGTGATTTTTGTGTGTATATTGGTCTTGGAATTTGATTATTTGTTTCTCTAAATCCTTTAAAATTAAACCTATCAGATCTAGATGCAGAAGAGTATGGAAATGAGGAGTATGAATTTCTTCTAGGAACATGTGTTTCAAATATTATTTCTACATTTCCTTCGTTATCTTCATGAATTTGAGCATCCTTAGATTTTAAAGGAATTGTTGGTCTACTTATTTTTTCTAAGACCCAATTTGATGGCAAAGATATTTCATCCCAATTTATTAATCTAGGTATTTGTAATTTTGATCTTTTTAAATTAGTTTCCATTAATAATGTACTTTTTCCATTATCTGTTATTCTTGCTCCTGGACTTATAGTATTCATTAATTTATAATAAAGTCTATATGTCAAATTAATATTTTCAGATCCAGGTTTCATATCATAACCTTTAGTTTGTAAATTAACAGTTAGTACATCATATAAATTTCTATCAGTTAAAGATACAGAAAAATTTGGATACGTATTAAAATAAATTGGACCATTGCAAAGACTAGACTCAATTAAGCCTAATAAAGAATCATGAAATTTATTATGTCTACAATCTCTTAAAGCAACTAAAATTGTAGTTTCTAATCCTTGTCTATTTAAAGGTTGTACAGCAATTTGTATAAGACCAATATGTAGATAATTATATCCTTGTTGTCTAATTTGAGACAAATAATCTAAATCTAGTAAATGTATTTCTTCAAATTGATTTTGTATAGAAATTGTTTTTTCTACATTTTTTATGGTTCTTTTAGTTTTTTGATCAAAAGTTCCATATTTAAAAATTTTTTTATGTTCAATTTTTGGAATATGCGAATTTTGTATTTTTTGTTCAATTTCAGAAAATTCAACAAATTCAGAATTTTTAGTATTTTTATTTGAAGATGAAGCAGTAGAATTACATCTAGACAATATAGATGTCATAATAATTGATAAGAGCTTCGGGTAGGATTACTAACAGAATTTATGGTAGTATACAGATAACTTAGTTTCTTTCATATGGAATCACGTATTGAATATCTTAGATTTTCTCCAAACTTGATATCACTTATTGAATATTTTAGATTTCTCCACAATTGATAACTTATTGTGCTAATGAAACTTAGCAAAACTTTGGTTTACATATCAATCTTTTGACCATTTAAAAGATAGAACATGTCTTATTTTTATTATGGATGATCTTGCTCGACTGTCAACGACATATTACCGGCTAAAAAGAGGACTTACAACATCATCAACCGCCTCATGAAACGCCGAACGCGACTTGGGTGTCGACCCACAAGATCACACCATAAGAAATTTGAAACCGTTCATTCTTTTAAGAGTCATTAGATTTAACATATAAAATAAGTTTCAACTAAGAAACAACGCCTTATTGTTATCAATATGAATAGATCTAAAACTTCATATTGTGAAGTCAAACTGAATAGATCTAAAACTTCTTGTTGTGAAACCATATGTTCAGATCCAAAGTTACGTTACCATAACTGCTAGTAATCCCCCCCCCCCCCGAAAGGAGGCTTAGCCTTCCATGGCTCTGATACCAAATTTATTTAATTTTAATGTTTAATTCCTGGTGTAAATTTGGTATCAGAGCCATGGAAGGCTAAGCCTCCTTTCGGGGGGGGGGGGGATTGCTAGCAGTTATGGTAACGTAACTTTGGATCTGAACATATGGTTTCACAACAAGAAGTTTTAGATCTATTCAGTTTGACTTCACAATATGAAGTTTTAGATCTATTCATATTGATAACAATAAGGCGTTGTTTCTTAGTTGAAACTTATTTTATATGTTAAATCTAATGACTCTTAAAAGAATGAACGGTTTCAAATTTCTTATGGTATGATCTTGTGGGTTGACACCCAAGTCGCGTTCGGCGTTTCATGAGGCGGTTGATGATGTTGTAAGTCCTCTTTTTAGCCGGTAATATGTCGTTGACAGTCGAGCAAGATCATCCATAATAAAAATGAGACATGTTCTATCTTTTAAATGGTCAAAAGATTGATATATAAACCAAAGTTTTGCTAAGTTTCATTAGCACAATAAGTTATCAAGTGTGGAAAAATCTAAAATATTCAATAAGTGATCAAGTTTGGAGAAAATCTAAGATATTCAATACGTGATTCCATATGAAAGAAACTAAGTTATGTGTATACTACCATAAATTCTGTTAGTAATCCTACCCGAAGCTCATTAATTTTCTTAAATTGCTCTTTTGAATTGTTTTAATTTTATTATCTTATAGTATTATTTTTTATTTTTCTATGGAAAATAAACAAATAATTAAATTAGATTTAAAAGAAATAAGTAAAATATGCGTTGAAGATTTTAATCTTCCTTATTATACATTATTTAGAACTTGGTTCTTTAGAACTCATGATTCTAATCAACAAAAATATATTCAAAATGAATATTATGATTTTATTAAAAATAATGAAATTATTCTTTCTTTTTTTGCATGGTTTTATAATGAAAAACGAGTAAATTACATGCATGAATTATCTAGTTTAATTATCATAGATAAGTCTTATCAAATTTGGAAATTACCAAATAATAAATTACTAAAATCAATTTATATTTTGCAAAAACATAAAGAAGAAATTATGAATTACTCTTATGTTCAAAATAAAGAAATTGATATAATTCAAAATAATAATCTCTTTTATGTTGAAAATAAGAAAATTGAAGTAATTGAACATAATAATGATTCTTTTGTTAATAAAATGAATAATAGAACAAGAAGAATTACTTAAATTGAAGTAAATTTGCATAAAAGTGACATAGAAGAAAATAGTTCTAAAAATATTAATAAATTATATAATATAGAAGATAATAATTCAAAAGTTAAAATTATTAAATCTAAAAATATTGATGAAATTGTAATTTTGAAATAGAAATAGTTAATAATAATTTAGATGAAAATATTGAAAATAATAAAAATATTGATAAGGTAAGTGAAACTGATAAAACTAAAATTGTTAAAATAGAAAATTAAATCAGTTAGAAATTTTTACATTATCTGAAAATCATAAAATGATGTTAAATTTAATTAATGAAATTAAAAATCCTATAAAAAGAAATCAATATTTTGAAATATATTTTCAAAATAATTCTTTACAAATTATTCTTTTCCATCTAATGAAAATTCTTTTCAAAACAATAATTCTTTAAATATAAAACAAATAGATAAAGTAGACACTTCCTTAAAAGAAGATAAAATTACTTCACCTATATTAAAACAAGAAATTAATGAGTTAAAAACAGAAATTAAAATATTAAAAAATAAGAATTTAGAAGAAAAAGAACTTAATAAAATAGAAAAAAAATTTGATCAAAATTCTCAATTAAATACTTTAATTACTTCTCAAAAATATTACATTTTTGCAACTCTTATAATAAATAAAGAATATAAAATTAAATCAATAGCAATGGTAGATTCAGGTGCAGATTTAAATTGTATTAGAGAAGGAATAATACCTTCTAAATATTTTGAAAAAACTCAAGTCATATTAAATGCTGCACAAGGGGAAAAATACAAGTAAATTATAAATTATCAATGTGTGTATATTTTCTGAAGAAAATAATTATGTTTGTTGTCCATTTGTTTTAGCTAAAACAATTAACCAACATATAATATTGGGAACTCCTTTCCTAAATTTAATGCATCCATATAAATGTGATGGTAAAACATTATCAAAAATTGATTCTGATTTATCATTTAAATTTATTACTTCTCCAAAAACTAGAGATCTTTGTTCTTTAAATTTGTCATCTTTACAAGAAAATATAAAATTAAAAAATAATCAAATTGATTTTCTTTCAAATGAGATTTTATCTTTAAAAATAGAAGAACAATAAAAATCTCAAAAATTACAAAATCAAATTAAAAATATTACGCAAGAAATTACTACAAAAATTTGTTGTGAATTGCCAAATGCTTTTTGGGAAAGAAAACAACATATTGTTGAATTACCATATGAAAAAGATTTTGATGAACAAAAAATACCAACAAAAGCAAGACCATCTCAAATGAATAAAGAAATGGTTGAATATTGTAAAAAAGAAATTGATGATTTGTTAAAAAAGAAAATAATTAGAATAAGTTACTCTCCTTGGAGTTGTTCTGCATTTTATGTTAATAAAAATTCAGAAATAGAAAGAGGTGTTCCAAGATTAGTTATTAATTATAAACCCTTAAATACAGTCTTACAATGGATTAGATATCCAATTCCAAATAAAAAAGATTTATTAAATAGGACTTTTGGAGCAATGATATATTCTAAATTTGATTTAAAATTTGGATTTTGGCAAATACAAATTGCTGAAAAAGATAAATATAAAACTGCATTTACTGTTCCATTTGGTCATTGAATGGAATGTAATGCCTTTTGGTCTCAAAAATGCTCCTTCTGAATTTCAACATATAATGAATGATATTTTTTCATCATATTCATTTATAATTGTTTATATTGATGATATTTTAATTTTTTCACAAAATATTGAACAACATTTTAAACATTTGAATATTTTTATTAAAATAGTTGTTAAAAATGGTTTAGTTGTTTCTGCTAAAAAATTAAAATTATTCCAATCTAAAATTAGATTCTTAGGATATGAATTAGAAAATGGTCAAATTACTCCAATTGCTAGAAGTATTGAATTTGCAAATAAATTTCCTGATGAATTAATAGATAAAAAAACATTACAAAGATTTTTAGGAAGTTTAAATTATATTGGTGAATATTAAAAAATTTAGCAATTGATAGTAAACCTTTATATGATAGATTAAAGAAAAATCCTCTTGCATGGTCTGAAATTCATACAAATGCAGTAAAATTAATTAAACAAAAAGTAAAATTTTTACCATGTTTAAGTTTAGTAAATCCTGATTGGTTTAAAATTGTTGAAACTGATGCTTCTGATATTGGTTATGGAGGAATTTTAAAACAAAGAATCCACAACTAATAAGAAGAATTAGTTAGATACTATTCTGGAACATGGAAAAATGCTCAAATAAATTATTCTACAATTAAAAAAGAAATTCTTAGTATAGTTCTTTGTATTTCTAAATTCCAAGATGATTTATTAAATCAAGAATTTTTACTTAGAGTTGACTGTAGTGCTGCAAAAGAAGTTTTACAAAGAAGATGTAAAAAATATTGCATCTAAACAAATATTTGCTAGATGGCAAGCTATTTTATCTGTATTTGACTTTAAATTTGTCTATATAAAGGTGAATTAAATTCTTTACCTGATTTTCTTACTAGAGAATTCTTACAAGGATAAAATGTTTTGCAGGTTATGAAACAACAAACTGAAGAAGAAATTGAAATTTTAAAAGAAAATTATTTAAAAGATTATCTTCAAAATTTTCTAAAAAAGAAATTAGAATAAGAATTATAATACAAAATCCTTAAAGGATCAAATTTTTATTCATCAAGTACAATATTACAGAATGGTAAGAGTAAAGAAATTCATACAAAAATCAGATTCACCAAATAAAGAAGCTTATTATAGATTTATAAAATCTTTTGGAAAGAAAATATATTTTGTTTAAAAAATCAAAGAATGGAAGAAAATTTAAATTACAATGTTTAAAAGATTATATTGAAAATCCAGCTACAATTAAGAAAATTAGAAAAATTTATTCATTAAAAGAAAGGGTTCGACAAGATTCTGAATTTCCTCATGTTTATCATGTAGAAAATGTAAATGTTTTATCAATAAACAACAAGTATTTTTACATCAAATGCAATACTACCAAATGTTGATTTCATATCACATAAATAAATCTAGAAGACATCCAATAATAAATCAATTTTTATGGAATCGTCTTGAAAATTTTAGAAAAGAAATTGCTATATTATTTAAAATCTTTTTATTTTAAAATTTTTTGCAGGAAATGCAAGGTAGAGGTGGAAGAGGTCATAGACCTCAAATGGATTTTGGTTATGTTAGCCATTACAATTCCCAATATCCTCCACTATACTGGTCATCTCAAATGAGAGGTCAGTCTTCTTTAAATCAATCAAATTCCAAAAATAATTCTCTTGTTCCATTGGGTCATATACCCACAGCCAAAAATGTCCTTCTTGATGAATCCTCAAATCAGGACCATGATTATATTAAAAATGGAATAATCGCACATTCAATTTTCATTTCTGAAACAGATCTCAAATTAGATTTGTATGCGATTATTCATAAATATTTCAGTAATCCTTCTAATTCTCATTTCAGTTTAAGAGGACCACTTCCTCTAAAAACTCGGCATACTTATGCTGATTTTTTAAATTTTAATCAAATTGCTGATATAAATGACAGACCCAGAACCAGTCGTCACCAAAATTGGTTTCCTACAACTGAAGACAATGAAATTGCTTTGTCTCAGATGTATATTCATAAAATACCATCTTATTCTGACTGGAATTCTTCTCTAATTCAAACTCAAAATTTATTTCAAGATATAACAATTTTGAATATGCATTTACGTACACAGATATGGTGGAAAGTTTTCACAATGTCCACTTATATCAAAATTCTTCTTACAAGCATACTTGGTGGATTCGTATTGATGAAGCCAATTTCAATAAAATTATTCCAGGTTGGTTTCTTAATTGGTTTAAAATTCATGGACCAAAAGAAGAAACTTTCTTACCTGAAAAATGAAAAATTTGTTTATTCAGTTTAAAAATGTTTATTCTGAAAAATTTCAGCATTCAAAATTTCCAAAACAATCATTTTTACTCTTTTTAATAAAATTTCAAATTCCATGGTTATATGCTTGGAATATGAAACTGGATACAATACTGATGGAATTTTACAGCTCACAAGAGTTGGGTACACTAAATGGTGGCCAAAATGTCAAGTAGATTACATTGAAATTGAGAAGTCACTTGTTAATGCAAAATGTTCTCTTGAAAAAGAAAAAGTGACACAAGAAATTGATAATTTTTCTCAGAAAGAATTAAATGAGAAAAATGACTTGATTGTAAAATTGCAAAAAGAATTGAAAAAAGTGAAAGCTGTTTCTTCTCCTGAAAAAGAAAAAGAAGAAAAAATGACAAAAGAAAAAGAAAAGGAAAAAATTGAAAAAGAAAAAATAGAAAAGAAAAAAAAAGTTAGAAAAGAAAAAAGAAAAAAGAAAAAAGAACATCCATTTCAAGATTCTCTTTTGATAAAAATTTGATCAAATTCACTGATGATGAACCTTCAACAGAAGAGGATTTGCAAATTTCTTCAGATGAAAATTCAAGTACCAATTCTGATGGTGAACAATTGCAAATGACAGAAAAAGAGAAAAATGAATTCGAACAATTAATACATAATCTGTATAAAAATAAAGACTATGTATTAAAATTGTTGGATTCCAGTTGTTCAGAAAAATCCAGAGCAAATACTCCTTCAAGAAAATCTTCATCGGATGAAGCTGGAAAAATCAGTTCACAAAAGGTTGCAAAAAAGAAAAATTCAAAGAAATGATATCAAGTGGGAAGGAAAATTCCAAGCAAGTGGGGACATCAATCAAGCAGGAGACATCATGGAGACAAAGAAAAGTGAAGTTAGAAAAATGTCACATCACTTTTGAATGGTTGTCTTTTGTATTATTGTCTTTTACTTTTTTATTTTGTTATTAGTCCTTACTTTTTTGTATTTTATTTAAAAGTCCTTAGGTGGTCTATAAATAGAATCAAAATGGGTTGTAATAGACATCTTTCATTTACTACATCTAGAAATAATATTTGAAACACATGTTCCTAGAAGAAATTCATACTCTTCATTTCCATACTCTTCTGTATCTAGATCTGATAGGTTTAATTTTGAAGGAATTAGAGAAACAAATAATCAAATTCCAATACCAATATACACACAAAAATCACAAGATGATATAAGCCTTGGATCAGAAATGAATTTTGAAATAAATACAAATTCTCAAAAAAAATAAAATAAATTTTGAAATAAATACAATTTCTCAAGAAAATAAAATTAATCTAAAAGAAATAAGTAAAATATGTGTTAAAGATTTTAATCTTCCACAATATACACCATTTAGAAATTGGTTTTTTAAAACTTATAATACTAAACAACAAAAATAATTTCAAGATCAGTATTATAATTTTATTAAAGTCACTGGTGTTATAATTTCATTCATATCATGGTTTAATACTGAACAAAAAGCAAAATACATTGATGATCAATATAGTCTAAATGTTCTTGAAGAAGCTCATCAGACTTGGAAATTTCTGATGATAAATTATTAAAAGCAATTCATCCTCCTTCACAGTTAATAAAAATAGAAGCTACAAATACTTCAACTGAGGCTTGTCCTTATATTGATGTTAGTAATGTTGAATTAGCAAAAATAGCCAAACAAAATAATTTTACAAATCTTAATTTAAATACCATTTCTAAACAATTATGTCGTATTGAAGATAAAATTAATCTTCAAACCCAAAAAATATTTTTCCTTTAGAAAATATAAAATTAGGGTCTAGTAAAACTCAACCATTTTCATTTAAACCTATGCCTGATTTACCTTTAAATATGTTAAAGTCTTTACCTTCAGGTTTTACTAAAGAAAAATTAGAAAAATTAAATTCAGAATTTAATAAATTAAGACTCAATGTATTAAGTTCTGAAAAAGAAGAAATGATTAATAATAATTTACAAATAGATCAATTAGAAGAAATGTTTAATAATTTATACATAGATGAAGATTCAAATCAATTGGAAATAAATAAAATAAAGAAACCTAACTCAAAATTTAGACCAAAATATCCACAAACTCAATTTTATTATCCTAGACCAACTCCTCAAGATCTTTTAATTGAAGAACATGGTGATTGGCAAAATTGTTATCAAAATAATGCTATATATGAATGGAATCTTGATGGGTTTACACCTTATCAAATTGCTAATATGTGTCATAAAATATCAATGTATATTAATATTTTAAAAATGGAAAATATTACTGAAGAACAAGCTGTAAGAGCTTGTACTCAAGGTTTTGCTGGACAATTACGTGGTTGGTGGGATCATTATCTAAATGAAAATCAAAGAGGTGAAATTATAAAAGCTACTAAACAAATAACTACAACCACACCCATATTTCCAAAACCAGAAAATAATCAATCAAAAGAAATAACTGTTACAACTAATATTCCAGATGCTGCTTTTAATCTTGTATGTGCAATAATTAAACATTTTGTTGGAAATAATTACTTAACAAATTATCATAAAGAATTATTAATGAATTTAAAATGTCCTACACTATCTCATTTTAGATGGTATAAAGATGTTTTCTTATCAAAATTATACTCAAGATCTGATTCTCAAGCAGATTTTTGGAAAGAAAAATTTCTTTCTGGTTTACCAAAATTATTTGCTGAAAAAGTTAGAGGAAATCTAAGAAATTGTTGATGGAATAAATATCCCATTTTCTCAAATTACTTATGGAGAATTAATCAGTGTATGTACTGAAGAAGGCTTAAAATTATGCAATGATATAAAATTAAAAGCACAAATAAAAAGAGAAACTCAAAAAGCAGAATTAGGAGATTTTTGTCATCAATTTGCTTATAATCCACATGAATTAAAATCGCCTCTTAGAAAAATAGAAAAAAAATTAAAGAAAAAACATAAAAAATATGAAAGATCATCTGAAAGATCTGAAAATTCTGAAGAAAGAATTAAAAGAAAGAAAAAATCTAGAAAGAAATGGATAGAAGAAAATATAACATGTAGAAAATGTGGTAAAAAAGGACATTATGCTAATAAATGTACTTCTAGGACAAATATTAATGAAATTCTTTTGGAAAAATTAGAAGATATAAATTTAGATAAAGAATTAAAAGAATATTTAATACAAACAATAGAAAATAAAATTTACAAAACCGATTCATCAGATAGTGAAGAATCTGTAGAAATAAATAATATAAGTTCAGATGATACTGATGAAAATTGTGAAAATTGTAATTCGAAATCAGATTATTACAAAGCAATAATTGAAGCTAATGGATTAAATGAAATAGGAATATTCACATTATCTGAAAAGCATAAAATGATGCTTGATTTAGTTGAAGAAATTCAAGACCCAATAAGAAAAAGACAATATTTAAAAAAATATTTACAATTAGAAGAAGACAATAAAATTCTTTAAATCATTCTCCATCTACTTCTTATGAAAATTCTCAAATAAAAGAAAATTAGATAGAATAAATACTTCATTTACAATGCAAGATGTAATAGATCATTTACAAAATCAAAATCCTAAACAAATTACTTTACCATTTTAAAAGAAGAAGTTAATGAATTAAAAATAGAAATTCAAAAATTAAAAGAAAGAATTTTAATTTTAGAAGAATTAAATTTAACAAATATATTAAATACACAGAATGAAGAACAAATAGAAGAAATTTCTGAACAAAATAATTTTCTTCAAATAAATACCTTAGTCACTTCTCATAAATATTATATTTCTATTACATTAATAATAATTAGAGAATATAAAATTCAAACAATTGCAATGGTTGATTCAGGTGCAGATTTAAATTGTATAAAAGAAGGATTAATTCCTTCAAATATTTTGAAAATACTCATGTAGAATTACATACAGCACAAGGTACACAAATAAATATAAAATATAAAATATCAGATGTTTGCATATTTTCTGAAGAAAATAATTACATTTGTTCTCCATTTGTAATAACTAATGCAATTGGTCAACATGTAATATTAGGAAATCCTTTTTTAAATTTAATGCATCCTTATCAATGTGATGGTAAAAAATTATCAAAAATAAATTCTAATTTATCATTTCAATTTGTAACTCTTCCTAAAATTACAGATCTTTAAAATACTTACCTTAATTTATCTTAAAATCTCACAATATTGTTTTTTGCAGGTTTTAGTTATGATAAAGGAGGAAAAGATTTGGTTCTCTACAATAATATTTTCTTTTTGCAGGAAATGAGAGGCAGAGGCCGTCAATCCCAAAATAATTTGGTTACAATATAAATCAAATAAGTCAAAATAGACTTACTAATTCCTCTTCTCAATGGTCATCTCAAATGAGAGGACAAAATTTCCTTAGTCAGAAAATACTACACCTTCTATAGGTTTTAATCCCAATGTTAAAAGAAATATTTTAGAAGGAACATCCTCAAATCAGGATTATGATTACATTCCAAATGGAGTACAAGTACATGCTTTAACTATATCTACAAGTGATCTTAAATTAGATCCTTATGATGTAGCAAATAAATATTTTAATCATCCTTCTAGTTCTCAATTTAGTTTAAAAGGACCTTTACCCTTAAAAACCCGTCATACATATGCAGATTTTTTAAATTTCACAAAATTTGCAGATGTTAAAGACAAACCAAAAACAAATCATCCTCAAGAATGGTCTCCTACTTATGAGGATAGTGAAATAGCCCTTCTCAAATATATATCCACCAATTCCTTCATTTTCAGATTGGAAAATACCATCTACCCAAGCCTTAAAATTCATTTCAAATTACAATAAAAATGAATATCAATTTACCTATTATGATATGGTGGATAGTTTCTCCAAAGTATTCTTATATCAAAATTCCTTGTGTAGACACACTTGGTGGATACGCATTGATGATTCCATTTTTGAAAAACCCATACCAAATTGGTTTATTGAATGGTTCAAAATTATGGGACCAAAACAAGAAATTTTTTACCTGAAAAATTACAACCATTTTTTAGCCAATTCCAATATATTTATTCCTCAAAATTCCAAATCCTGAAATCTTTGGAGAATCCTTTCTATTATTCTTAATAAAATTCCAAATACCATGGTTATTTGCATGGAAATATGAAGTAGGATATGCAATTGATGGCATTCACAGCTCAGAAGAATATTATACACAAAATGGTGGCCAAAGTGTCAAGTTGATTATGATTCAATTCAAAAAATCTTGCCACAAGAAGATGTTCTTCTAGCAAAAGAAAAATTATTAGATGTTTCTTTCAATGTATCTCCTTTCAAAAGAGACAATTTTGTTGAAAATAAGAAAAAAGAAATGATTGAAAAAATGAAAAAAGAAATTGATAGAATTTTTGCTGTCTCTACTCCACTTAAGGAGAAAGAGGAAAAATTAGCAAAAGAAAAAGAAAAGGAAAAAGTTGAAAAAGAAAAAATTGAAAAAGAAAAAATTGAAAAAGAAAAAATTGAAAAAGAGAAAATAGAAAAGAAAAGAAAAAATAACCTCAACATCTTATATATCAAATGAGGATTTAATAAATCTTAATGATGAAGAAGAATTTGATACATCTGTATATCAAAATCATGATCCTTATCCTGAGATGACAGAAAAAGAAAAATATAACTTTGAACAATTAATATATGATCTTTATAAAAATAAAGATTATGTATTAAAAGTTTTAGATTCTAATTCTGATAAATCCAGAGCAGTATCTCCAGTATCTACTCAAAAGACATTCTCATCTGAAGAAATTGAAGGTGATAAAATGCCGATAAGAAGATCTGCAAGAAAGAAGAAATCAAAAAACTGAAAATACAAATTTCCAAGAAATATGAAGACAAGTGGAAGACTTTGCAAGGAAAATTACAAGAAATATCAAGACAAGTGGAAGACAAGTGGAAGATAAAGACAAGTAAAGGATAAAGTGGAGTTAGAAAAATGTCACATCACTTTGAATTGTTGTCTTTTTCAATTATTGTCTTTTACTTTTTTATTTGGTTTTTAGTGTTTAGAAAGTCTATAAATAAAGCCCAAAATGGGTTGTAAAGGACACCTTTTCATTACTACATCTTTCAATCTTTGAAGAAAGCTCTCTAGCTCTCTTTGTAATTCTCTTTTGTAATCAAGAGTTCTTATGCAATAGAAATTTCTTGGTTTCAAAACTTTCTCTTCTTTTCTTCAAGCAAGCTTCTCTTCTTCTTTCTTCTTTAAGTTTTTATATTTTACAGGTATATGCTAAGGAGTTAAGAAGTTCTTTCAAGTTCTTCCATCCTGTTGTAAATTACTTTCAAGTTTTGCACATACAGCTTGAAGATAAATGCTTCAAGATTAGAGAAAATAAGTAGTAAGTCCCTTACTATTTAAAAAAAGTGAAAATTAAAACGAAGAAGAAGCATGTCTTGTAACTGAATTCTTCCTTATGATTCTTGGCACTAATATTATGCAATTTTGTTTTGTTATTTCATTAGAAAATCTTGTCTCCATTTTCATGGTTTCATTCTTCAGAACATGGTTGAATATTATGTGTATGATGATCCACACTCAATATCCTAGGGCCAGATCTTACTTGAGTGTCTTATTCTACAGGTTTTGTGCATGCAAAATTGTAGGTTAGGATAATGAAAGGAAGAGCCTCAAATGAAAACAAAGGAGATGCATTTGTCACTTTTAGGACAAAAGAAATGGCATCTGAGGCCATTAAATCTCTAAATAATGCTGAATTAAAGGTAAGCAGAGCAGTCTTGAAACTTTCCTTTTGCCCGAGGAATAACTTCGCTTATAGACTTGTTCAACATTACTTTCCTGTTATGTGCTTTCTTTTTATGTGGCCATACGGTTCAAGAGTGTTGTAACTTGTGCTCCATTTCTGAATTATGATGTTAGGGAAGAAAGTTGAAGTGTTCTACATCTCAAGAAAAACACCGGTCATTCATTGGTAATGTTCCAAGAAACTGGGGGAGGATGTCTAGATAATTTTCGTAACAATAAACTCAACAAAAGAACAACTTAAATAGTAAACAGGTTCAACCATCTCCTGAGTATTTTCTACACCTGCATTAAATCAAATCTTAACTGGAAAGAATTTGTAATAGAAAACAACATTTCCAGATTATGTTTAAGTCTAAGTTAATCATTGGAAAAATAAACATCAATTCGTGACAAGATATAATGTTTCACTTATGATTGATGTACAGGTAGAACATTATCCAACAATTTGCTCTTCTTTTTTTTTCATTTGTTGGGAAAAAGTTATTCAATTTTCAGAGCCTAAACGATACAAGAAAATTGTGTTTAAGAAACACTACCTGCAAATGATATTTTAGCTCTAGCTTCACTGGATTCTGACTTAGATTCCTTGTTGTGGGTTGTTTTGTCTTTTTTTTTCGTTGAAGCTCGAAGATTGTGTTAGTAAGTTCACATTACATGTAACTCTGTTTAGGGCATTACCAAGGCTTTCTTGTAGAATCTTGTAAATCAGAATTTTGGGTTTCTTTAATTAAGTTGAGCATATAAGGTACTTTTCATTTCTTGTCTTCTCTTTCTCTCTCAAAAAACGAAGAAGAAGAATATGGTTTTTCTGCTTCTGGTTTTTGGATAACGATGTTTTAAGAGGTTTTACAACGTGGCTTTGTAAGTGGAGTCTCTAATTGTTCTAAGGTTTTTTCTTTTTGTCCTTCTCACTGTGTTAGGGATAAAGCTGAAATCTTTGATCAGTTTTGCTTATCTAATTATGTAAAAGAGAGCTCATTTTTAAATTATCTTATTGGTGCCGACTTCAATACCATGGTTATGGTTTTGGTTTTGTATTTTAACATCAATGTGACTTCTCTTAGCTGCTATTAAAAGCCTTCTGGAATTTGCACGAACCAATTTGTGGGCAGGTGTGTAATTCATTGTGTATATGCATGTCTTTTTTTTCTTTCCCTTTCTTATTATTATTCTTTGCCTCAATGATTGTTTTAGTTGCTTAATAGTGAAGTTAGTATGAAAAAAGAGATTGAAACGAGTAGGAAAGGAAACCTCAAACATTTAATGCATTATACTGTTGAAGTTAGAAGGTAACAAAAGAAATAGAAAATTCTAGAAAAAAATTAACAATGAAAGAATGCTGACTTATGAAGAAAACTTTTCTTGCAGTATGACTTTTCAGGAAGGAAAGATTTGGTTACCTTTATTAAGTTGGTGAAAGATGCTGATCTCTACGTTGTCTTAAGAATCGGTCCTTACGTTTGTGTTGAGTGGAATTATGGGTAAGTTCAAAGATTCTTTTTATACTACTATTCAGGTTCCTATATATTCACTTGTATAGGATAAATGATGGAAACAAACAAGTGTAATCTAAGCTTGTTTTATATCTTATCTTGAAAAATTTGAAACAGTTGATTTTCGCTTTCGTTACACTTCATTCCTAGAATTCAGTTCCGAACAGACAATCAGCCCTTTAAGATGTGTCATTGCTTTTACTCATTGAAAATCATTTTAGTTGCATGAAACATTTTGATGTTTTTAATGTTGTGATTAAGGATGATTTCTATTTCAAATAGGAGGGAATGCAGCGATTCACATCCAATCTTATGGACCTCATGAAATCAAATTCTCTATTTTCATCCCAATGCGGACCCACAATATTTTCTCAGGTTAGCATTCTTTGATTGTGTTTTACCTTTTTGTCTCTTATAATTGGCAAGCGTGTCGCGTACTTGTAATTTTACCCCTAAACTAACGTAGTAGTGATAAGTAGGGTATCGTATCCACAGGTAAGGGGATGGTTCAAGAATTCAATAATTGTTCTGTTGAGTATCACAAGAATGAAGTAACAAGAAATGACAATACTAATATAAGCAAAGAAACAAGGAATAATGCAAAGACACAAACAAGGAGTGTTGTAAGATAGCAAGTAAGAAAGCGATGTCTTAGGATTTAGGTGCCGGATGACTGTTCACTAAACTACTTATGCTATGCATTTGACACCCATTCAAACTCAGAGGAGACCAAAATTTCCTAAGATTGTAGCTAGAAGTCAGCATGGCTACTGCACCTCTTTCTACTCTCCTTAACGCCACACTATCCCATGGCAAGGCCTAAGTGTGATGGATGAAATCCGCAACGTATCAACCTCTCAACACTACCTACTCTGGCATGCAAAACCTTAGGTCTCCCATGGCGAGGCCTGACCTAAGTTTCTAAACCTTCGGTTAGTATTGAAAAGCCACTCCTTACTCTATCTTATGCTTCAATGACCTCCGATCGGCATGGTGACCGCATCTGGGATCACGAACGAACAAATCAAGTAAAGAGACTCAAATTTCATACTTTAAGACCTCATCTCATGCACTTCTCACTCAGATTGGTGAACCGAGCCTCAACCTAGCATGGCGACCACAATCAAGATCCAATTCAATCAATGGAAGTGCGGAAATTATGAAACTTGACATTTTCATTCGTTAAGAACAAGTATGAATTCATTCTTTAATTACTTAGTCAATTGCATAGCATTTCCTTCGTTTAATTACTCAATCATTCGGTCCTAACCCTAAGACATCATCAATTTAGCCGGATAACTCCATATTTAACTCGTATTCATCAAATTCCAACATTAAACAATCGAATTCCATCAAATTGGGAGATTTTACCTATTGAAGTGCAGAGGAATGTTAAATGCTTCTTCGATTGAGTTCCAATATGTAGTCACCGTTACAAAGATACGATCGGAGATGAAATCAGAGAAGAAAATTTAGAGAGAGAAAGTTAGAGAGAGAAAGTAAATCTCCCGCTCTGGAAAATCAAAAGTCTGTTCTGTTTCTAGAATAATCTTTTTTTTCACATATTAGCTACATCCTCTATATATAGAGAATTACAAAAATGTTACTAATACGCAAAACGTAAAATAACTACAATATTACAAGAGTGCCACCACTAGAAATGCCTAAAGTAGCGTAAATGAAAAATCCAAAGTGGAAGGTCTTCCAGCTGCGCCAGCGCCTGTGAGCCAGAGGTTCAGCGTTTTCAGCTGCTTCCGCGTGCCTTCAGGCCATTCCGAACCATGCCTTCCAGCTCCTTCGCCACGCCTTTGTGCCATTCAGGATCATGCCTTCAAGCTTCTTGTTCAGAGACCATTCAAGCTCAACAGCCTTCAAGCCTTCACGCCACCTTCCTTCACGCCTCTGCTGCATCTCCAGTGCCTTTGAGCCTTCAGCCACCACGCATTCTCTGCACCACCTGCACAGCTTCCATACTTAGCCATTTTTTTCAGCCCTCAAAACATCCTTTTGCCTACGACGCATCATGGTGCAAATTCTGCACCCAAGCCATTCAACCACGATGCGTCGTGGTTGAAATTTCAGGCCTTCCAGTTTACACCACGACGCATCGTGGTGCAAATTCTCATTCCAACAAAATACACTACGATGCGTCGTGGTGTAAAATGATGGAGTGAGAGTTTGTGAGCTGTTTTGTATGCATTCTGTGGGTTGCTGTTGTTTTGTGAAATTCTGTGAAGTTTGTGTTGAGTTGTGTGATGAAATGAGTGAAAGGAGAAGTGAAGAAACGAAGTGAAATGAAGTGAAGACATTGAAGAATGCAAAATAATAATGAATGAATGAAATGGAAGAACTCATGAACTTAAGCTAAATGCAATGAATGTTTACCGAATGATGGAACATACAAAATGATGAAAACAAACATGTAAATATGTGTATCCAAGCTATTGTGAAGTGAGTGAGAAGTGTTGTGAACAAATGTTGTGAAATTGAAGTGAACAAAGCAAAGATGCAAATGAAAGAAGTTGGAAAAAACGAAACCGAAATGCATGAAATGTGTTGTGAAGTTTAAGTGTAGCAAAACATGAATGTTGTGAAGCAAGAATTAATACTACGATGCATCGTAGTGTTAATGTGTGTGTGTGCAAATTTGCACTACGATGCATCATAGTGCAAATGAGTGCTGGGCAGAATTGCACTACGATGCGTCGTAGTGCAATTTCCAAACCATGCCAAACAATTCAGCAACGTCCAGACAACATTGGGACTTGATGCATTGTGAATCTGGAAATCCTCAAAGAACAAAAGTTGTAGCCCCTGATCTTAGCTTTCCATAGCTTTTTGAATCACCTAATTCGGACCTAGGATGAGAGAGTTATGACCAAAACACTGAGGCGTGGCAAAACTGGATTTCAAGCCTACGACGCGTTGCGATATGGATGGGTACACAAGATGGTCGATTTTCAGTTAAGTCTGCATTTGAGCTTGTGAGATTTAAATTCTCAACAGTGCGCTTCTTTCGACATATTTGGCGGAAAGGCATTCCTTTGAAGGCATTATTTTTTTTGTTATGTTTATATTATGGACGGATTCCGTGTTCAGAATGGATAATTAAAGTGGGTATTAATGGACCCTTTCCATGTATGTGTTGTCTACATCCTCTGGAGGAGTCGCTGGAACATTGCTTTGTTCATGGGAGTATAGCGCAAGATTTATGGAATTTTTTTGGTTCCTCATGTGGTGTTCTTTATGGGGATGGTGGTTGGCGAATGCGATGTGCGGCATGGTGGTCGAAAAAGGGTAATACATATAGTAAACTATTATTTAAAATTCTTCTGCCTCTAATCTTATGGCATATTTGGCGTTGGTGGACAGCGACAAGGTATGATGGGTTTTGTGCAACTATTGAGCAAATTCGTCGACGTGTGATTATGGACGTGCGGGATATTTGGGTAATTTACTTTCCCACTATCACTTGTCCATCGGAATGGTGTGATATTGTTTTATTTGCTCAATCACATTCCGTCCCATTTCGATGTCTGCGTGTGGTTTGGCCTAAGCCATCTAATGGGGAATATAAGTTGAATACTGATGGTTGCTCGAGGGGTAATCCTGGAGTTGGTGGGGGTGGTGCACTGGTCAGGAACTCGAATGGCCAATTGATTACTGCAAGAGCAATGGGATATCAATTTGTGACAAGTTTGGAGGCGGAATTGTTAGCTATCTTGGGAAGTTTGGAGATTTGCATGAGTTTTGGCCACATGCGGGTCATTGTGGAGACGGATTCAATGTTGGCAGTACGCATTGTGAGAGGATATATTGCTATTCCTTGGAAACTAATAAAGCTGGTGGAAAACATTCGGGGGTCTACTTGTATGGTGAAGATTACACATATTTACCGGGAAGCAAATCAACCGGCGGACATACTGGCTAATGTGGGGTGTGATCTACAACGTGATATTCGTTATAATTCATTTTCAGAATTACCACGTGAAGTGCGGGTCTGTGTTAATATGGATCGTTTTCAAGTTCCCAGCTTTAGTTTGCGGAAGTGTTTTGATGTCGAGTGTCGCACCTCGTCAATTTTACCCTAAACACTAATGTAGTAGCCTAAGTAGGGATCGTAATCCACATGGAAGGCGTAGGTCAAGAATATTGAGCAAATTGTTCTTAAAGTCTTATCACAGAATCTAAGTACTGGAAAGAGGAAAATTCAACACAGAAGAACGAAAACAAATATGCAAAATATAGCAACAAGCAAGGATGAAACAGATATCTCAGGATTCTTGTATTGGATGAACACAGGCTTAGTAAATCTATGCTATGCAATCGGTAAACAATTAAATGCTTTGGAGACCTAAATTGCCTAGAAGTCCAAGCTGTGGTTAGCATGGCGACCACACCACTGCTTGTACCCCCAAATCACCATCCTCTCCCATGGCGAGGCCCTAGAATGGTGGAATAATCTCCGCAAAGTCTCAACTCTCCCAGCTAACTACTCTAACATGCAAAGTCCTAAGAACTCCCATGGCGAGGTCCATCCTAGGGTTTACATATCATCGTTGTTAACACAAAAAACTTCTTTAACACTTTTCCTAATGTTTCAATTCATTAACACTTCCTATGGCAAGGCCTGAGTCTCAGAATTGATTTGATTACAGAAAACAAGTGCAAAGACTTAAACAATCACAATTTAGTTCTCAATTCATGCAACTTCGCTAACTTTGATGAATCACTCCTCAATTTAGCATGTCGACCACAATTGAAGCTTGATCCATTCAAAAATAGCTAGGAATTATGAAATTCAACATATGTTTATGCTCAATTCAAATGTGATTTCAATACTCAACAACTAGATCGATTGCATAGCATACAATCTACTAAAACACGTATTCATCCATTAAGAATCCTAAGATATCGTAGATTTAGCCAGAAAACATCTTTCTCATTTCAAAATCAACAAATTCCAACATTGATAAGCTCATTCTCACTTAATTGGAAGAATTTACCGATTAAATCGAGAGAATTGTCGATTCCTTTGTCAATTGAGAATAAGAAAGAAGAATCCAGTCCAAATTCACAATCAGAGTTGAGATCGGAGGAGAAATGTTTAGTGAGAGAAAGTAGATCTAGAGAGAGAAAATGAGAATTCCCGCTCTAATTCAACGATAGTTCTAAAATCTAGAATAATCTTCTCTCCCCTCCCCTTTTTCTTAACACTTTTAACTCCATTTACCACCATTTTTACTCTCTTTTCACCATTTCAACATTACCAATTAACACAACACATATATGCATAGAAACACCTAAAACACCACACATTTGCACTAGCACAAGTCAAAGTCCAAGAATTTAAGCACATTTTAGGGTTTTCTTCAAAACTCTCACTCACCATTCTAGCCCTTTTTTAACTCTCCGCTTATCATTTAGCATCACACACACATTTGCCTCATTTTAACAACATTTGTGGTCTTTTTCACCATTTTAGCACATCAAGTTGCGAACCATATAAATGCACAAAATAGCACATTTCACCACATAAATGCATGCAATTCAAGCCAAAAGCTAAGTGAAATAGTCTATACAAGTAGGTATAAAACCTACTTATCATGTTTCTGATTTTTGTTTAGATATTTTGTGGAATGATTTACATATTCTAAGCGGTTGACATACATTTTGATTTAATAAAACGAGAGGCTGGCATCCCCAACCCGCTGAGAGGGATATTGCCTGAAAAAAAATGTATTGTTTGTAGAAATGCATGTAGTGTTGGTAAATAGATTACATTTGCATAAATGTGTGTAATATGTATAAAAATGTATAACGTAAGAAATTAGAAATTAATAAGTAAGTAATTGTAATTGAGTAATACCTTTAAAAATTTTAAAACTAAAAGTAGATGTATCAAACGGAAAGATATAATGGAAGAAAGCTATCGAATGAAACTTCAGAAGATTGTTATTTCATAAAACTGAACCTGCCTTGAATACATCAAGCTTCTTGTTTAAATAGGAATAAAATTACATTGAAATTCATAAACATTGAAATCCGGCATCTTCTTTTGAATGAATATCACCATCATCACATGGGTCTTCACATGGTTATATTTTGTTGAATGGGTCTTTGCCATCGTCTTCTTATCGGGAATCTTTTGCTTTTGAGTCTTGTCCATTTTGTCGCAATGTGTTTAATTTGACTGAAAAGTAATCCTTCTTGGTTTTGTGGACGTAGTAATTCCACCAAGCTTGAACTTCGGTACTCTTCCCAGATTGATGTGCCTCCATTGAATCTAAGGTGTACGGGCCATTTTGATGAATAATCCTTGAATTAGATATTCCAGTTTCTCCTTTTGAAATCAAAGTAGTAATATTAGTGTTATTAATCTGCTGTCTAACTTTGTCATCCATTGAAAATTTTTTCTTTGTAAAGGTCTGCAATATATGCTTCTCTTCTTGATCTTCCTGCAAAATTTTGAAATTTTTATTGAATATTATTTTCTTTTCCTTCCTTTTTTTTATTTATTCGAAGGGGTCTTGAGCCATATGCCCTCCGAACATATCCTCTGGTGATGGACTAAGAGTTGAATCTGTTGACATATGAGGTTGTTGTTTTTTGTTTTTCTTGAATCCCATATATTGAAGAAAGTTCTCCATGTCTTCTGGACTAATTTGTGGAGTAGATTGAGTCGGCTGAGGTGTTGATTGAGTAGCTGGCGAACCACTTGCTTGAGTAGTCTGATTAATCCAAGTTATTTTTCCAGTAGTGACAACTGCTTTCTGACAACATAATTCTAAAGCATAGGAATCCCACCATTTACATTTATATTGACTAATGAGTGACATTGGTTTCGATTGAGCTTTAATTTGTTCAATTTGAAAGTTCTAGCAACAGATCCATGGAACCTTAATCGTAACATGCCACTCTTTAATATAATTTTTCATATTGCTATTTGCCTTCCAATAATTGAGTCCATCTTTAGCCTTCTCAGGAAGTATGTCTTCTTGACAACCAAGAGTTTCCCACCAGTCATAGAACCATAATGGGAATTCTACCATACAATCTTTGTTGAATGTGAAAAACCATGAATGGTCAAATGATCTTATATAGAATGCTTTTTCCAGGCTTGCTTATAATCTTCATAGGTATATCCCTCAGGTTGAAATGGAATTGAAAATGAATTTTGCGAATGAAGTGTCCTCCAATCGTCAGAACATAAAACATTCTTTATAACACATTTTGAATAAGTAATTTTGTTGGTATGATCACTTTGATGAAATATTTCTGCTGAAAATGAATCAACTAAAATAAACTCGTAAAAAGTTTGATTTTTGAGTGGATTATTTGTAAACCATAAAATATCATCAGTGAAAAGTTTTTGAGTGTGAAGTTTTAATGTTGGAACATCTGGAGTTTTTATGAATGTAGTAAGAGATATGTACTCATATGCATTTTTTAGTTTATAAAGATATTTTGTTTGAGTTGCAGTTGGTTTATTTTGAGTGAGTGGTAGTGGGGTCATAACTCCAGGAGTTGTCATTGGACTATTGACTTGGTTTCTCAATTGAGCAAATGGAGTAGTAGCAACTTGAGTGTATGTAAGTGTTGGAAGTGTTGGATATTCATCTAAATTAGTAAACCTCTTAGACGTTTGAATGATTGGAGATTGATGTCTTGGAGTCAGTACCTTTGAGAGGTAATCTTGTGGAGTTTTCTTTTTATGATTTTTGAATGATGATTCGGTCTTGTCTGACATTTTGAATTTTTCCTGTAAAAAATTCACGAGTTAAAAAGTCAGGTAATGAATTAGAATCTCCTTTTATGTATTCAATATCAAAATCGAAAACAGATAAAATTCCTTGCCATCTAGCAAAGATTTGTTTTGAAACTATATTTTGAATATCTTCTTGTAAAATATCTTTAGCTGATTTGCAATCTTCTTTTAATAGAAATTTTTTATTATATAAATCATCTTGAAATTTTGAAATACATAACACAATTGAAAGTATCTCCTTTTTAATGGTTGAATAATTCTTTTGTGCTCCTGTCCAAACTTTTGAAGTAAACCTTACCAACTGTTCTTTTCCTGCTATTCTTTGTTTAAGTATACCTCCATAACCTATGTCTGAGGCATCTGTTTCTACTATCATGAATGCACTGGGTTGAGGAATACCTAAACATGGTAAAGATTTTATCTTTTCTTTTGCTTCTTTAACTATTTGAGTATGTTCGTCTGTCCAAGAAGAAGGATTTTTTTGTAATCTTTTATATAAGGGTGCACATAATGTTCTTAATTTAGGAAAGAAATCTGCAACGTAATTTAAGCATCCTAGAAATCTCCGTAATTTTTTGTCTTTGATTATATCCGAAAATTTTTCTCTAAATTCTAATGCTCTATTAATAGGTCTAATGGTTCCTTTGTAAATATCATGACCTAAAAATCTTATCTTACTTTGAAATAACTTCATTTTTGGTGCTGATATTACTAAACCATTTTGATTAACAATTTTATAGAATATGCTTAAATGTCTGAAATGCTCATCAATTGATTTTGAAAATACCAGAATATCAACAATATAAACTATCATGAATGTGTATACAGAAAATATATTATTCATAATATTTTGAAATTCTGAATGGGCATTTTTTAATCCAAATGGCATAACATTCCATTCATAATGTCTGAATGGTACTGTAAATGCCGTTTTATATTTATCTGCTTTAGCTATTTGAATTTGCCAATACCCTGATTTTAAATCAAAATTGGAATATATTTTTGCATTAAATAATCTGTTAGGTAAATCTTTTTTATTTGGAATAGGGTATCTAATCCATTTTAATACTTTGTTTAATGGTTTATAATTAATAACTAACCTAGGAACTCCTCTTTCATTTTCTGCCTAATTATTAACATAAAAGGCTGGATAACTCCAAGGTGATTTTGATTTTCTAACTAATTTTTTATCTAATAATGTTTTAATTTCTTTTTTACAATGTTCTAATAATTCTGAATTCATTTGTATAGGTCTTGCTTTAGTTTGAATTTGTTTTTCATTAAACTCATTTTCATAAGGTAATTCCATTATATGTACCTTTCTTGACCAAAATGCCGATGGATGATCAACACATATATTTTCTTTAAATTTTGTTTCTAATTCTGTAATTCTTTTTATTACTTCCTCTCTCTGTAATTGTAACTCAGTTTGATTATAAGTAATTTCTTCTTTGATAAAGTTAATATGTTGTTCCTTTTTTATTATCTTATCTTTAAATATGGAGTTAGATTGTAATAAATCTAATTCTTTTTGTCTCACTGGTGTTAAAAATTTAAATATTAATTCATTACCCATAATTTTAATACTTAATCCTTCTTTATTTTTCTCAAATGGTGTAATTTGATATAAAAAAAGGTTTCCTAATATAACATCTTGAGTCAAGTCATCAATAATAATGAATGAGTGTTTAAAGCAATAACCATTATTACATATAAATCCATTTGTTAATTTGTGTTTTACTTTTAAAGGCTTTCCATTAGCTGTTGATGATCTCTCATTTGTGTTTGAACAATATTTGAGTGGTATGATTCCTGATTTTATGCAACTTTGATCTGCTCCACTATCAATCATTACAATACAAGTTGTAGTAAATTCCTGAATTTCTATGGTAATAAATACATACCATTTTTCTATATTGACTTTTTCTATAATATTTAAATATTTTTCTTCATCTTCTGATTGTTCATTTATTTGAATTCCTTTGCCTAAATTCCTTTTTGAACTCTCTATTATATCTGGCTGTGCAATTTGTTGTGACAATATTAATTTTGCTTCTATCTCTAAATCTTTTATTTTTAATTCTTTAATTTCTTCTTTTATTATCCTGATGTCTGTTTTTAATTCTTTAATTTCTTCTTTTATTATCCTGATGTCTGTTTTTAATTCTTTAATTTCTTCTTGTAAATTGCTAGAACTATTAATTGATTTAATATTTATTCCTGGAATGTTATTATCTATTGAATATTTATCAAATAGTTTTGATAAACTAAAAGGTTTTATTGGTTCTGGTTTCTTATCTTCTGTTATTATTAAATCTTTTAATCTAATTAAATATTCTCTTTGATCAATTGGATTTTCTATCTTACTTATTATATCAAATAGGAATTCTTTACTAGTCTTTTCTGTAGATATCATATTTATACACTTACAAGGTGATGAATGATCTGAATAATCTTCACTATCTGAATCAATTTCATTAATAATTTGATCAATTTCTTCTGATTTATCATTAATCATTATTTTCATTAATTTATCACGTAATTCTATATCTGTCTCAAATATTTCATTTATTCTTCTTTGAGTCGTACAATTTGTTGCTATATGACCTGGTTTTCCGCATTTATAACAAGTAATTTTCTTTTTTCTAAGGGTTAATTACAAAAAAACCTCCATGTGGTTTACCGCAATTTTAAGTTACCTCCCTAATATTTAAAAACCTATTATTTACCTCCTTATACTTTGGTTTTTTTTTTGAAAAATGGATGGAAATAAAAACGTTGACGGAGCGTGAATCACACGCGCAATTGGAAATTGAAAAGGTACGCTTTTAACTTAATAAAATGAGCAAAAAGACAAAAATAACCTCAATTTGTGATATAAACAACAAAATTACCTAAATACATCTTCTTCTTCCTACAAAATTACCCAAGATTTCCCTCTGAAACTCAATATCGAAACCCAAAATCGCACGCTCAATTGTATCAAATATATTTGAATTTGCAGTCAAAAAATACTCTCTCCATTTCACAAGAGTCCCTGAACTTGTGGCCATGACTGAACCTCAAAGGCCTCAAAATGCAATTCTGATCACAACCCAGATATCAAAATCCTGTCTCTGTCGAATCCCGGGTATCAAAATCCGGTCTCTGTCGGCTGCAGCGGAGGTGACGGTGTGAGTGGAAGGAGGAACAAACTTCAACCCAATTTAGCTTCAAGATCTCAACATTCTTCATCGGCTTCTCACTTTTTCACATTCACACTAAACAAAATCCCAACCCTCAAAAAGAACATACAAACCAACTTCAAATTCTAAAATCCCACAAATCAAATTCTAAAATTCCACAAAATTTAAGAGATCCTAACAAATTGAAACGAACCAATTCATCTTTCTCCATGTAACTTGCAAAAAATAATTCACATCCTGCGGCATTTGTTTTCAATTGTCACAGCTTCAACAACAATAACACCACTTACACAAAAAAATCACCCCAAGAAAGGAAAAAGATGTTCATGCTCTGTGAATGTCTTAGTTCATTGATTAGGGGTTGTTAAAAAAGTAGTAACCAAATCTAACTCGCTTCTGTTGAAAATTGAATTTGAATTTGGTGAGAGGAACAGGAAGGGATTTGCAATTTCTTGCTCTTCCGCTTAGAAGTCTCAGCTTCTTTGGAAAATTTGATTGAGTGCAATAAACAGCCCAAAAATGGCTTTAGCTGCAAGGGCTTACATCTAGATTGCTGGTTTTTGCTTCTCTCTAGCTGAACCAAACATCGAAGCATTCGGAAGCTTCAAAACAGTGACTCAGAGTTTCCTCATGATCCATAAATTCTTGGCAAACGGGAGCTTCGTCATACTGTTCGCCAGATATTTTTGGTAAACAAGAAGACGAGATCTCCGAGCTGGATGAGATCTCCGAGCTGGACGAGATCTCCGATTTAAACAGGAAAGCGTGAGGAAAAAACCTATCCAATTCAAACGGCTGGACTACTATCAGCTGAAACGGAAATTGGCAACGAGATTCCTCCATTATCGTGGATCATATTCAGTTCGCCAGATTTTTGGCAAACGAGAGCTTAAAAGTTCAGATCGCCAGATTTGTGAAGAAATTGCTACCGAAAGATCCAAACTTCAGACCCGACAAATTGGCCACGAGTGCTTTCTTTCCATGGATCTCCACCGAGTTTCCTCCATTAAAGTGGCAAGAGACATATGCTGTGACAGGGATCATGCAGTTGAAGATAATTAGGCCAAGGAACTTTCAATGCCTCCCTCACCGGAGGTAATGGCAGCTCCCTTGAATCTCTGGTGGGTGATTTTACATTGATTTGGTGACTATGTGGACGTTTGTGAACCTTCTGGAATTGAGATTTGAAGCCCAAATTATGCTCTTGCTATTTCCCATTTATTTTGACCTTGAATTTGAATCTTTTGTTCTGAGTTACTGATGGATTTGTGGACTTTCTGGAAATTGAGAATCCAGACTCTGTTGCTGACATTTATCATTTATTTGGAATTTGAAATTGTCCTCTATTTGTTGGTTTCTTTCGGTCTGAATTTAAAGCCCAGACGAAAGCTGTAAAATACAAAAGTTGTAAATTGATGATGGAAGAAGATGATCATTAGGGTATTTTAGGAATTTCAGTTTCTGTCGTTACTTTATCATACTTCCGTCATTTTTCACTTTAGTCTAAACTACAAGGAAGTAAATTGTAGGTTTTTATAAGTCAGGGAGGTAAACTTAAAATTGCGGTAAACCACAGGGAAGTTTTTTGTACATAACCCTTTTTCTAAATTGTCTATTATATTTCTTTTTCCTAAAATCTCTATTTTGATTTTGATAGTTGTGGTCATTATTTCTATAAGATAACCTATAAGGTATTGCAGGATCTTTGGTAAATAAATCTTAAATAAATAATAAATTAAAATAATACCTTATAATAGAAAAGCAAAACAAGAAGTGAATAACTTGTGAAATTTTATTGCTTTTGATAGCTTAAAACATGCGATGCTCAATACCCTTGAGTTCTTCATATTTATAGTCTTTAAGTAAACTATTCTATTACATAAAATTTGAGTAGAATTTGAAATCCGTCTTCTTTATTTGAGTGGATTATTTGAGTGGATGTCTTAATCTTCACATGTCTTCACATGGCAATGTTTTTTTAGTGGATGTCTTCACATGGGTTTGGGTCCCCCATCTTCTTTTTGACTATTTTTCTTGAATGCTTGAGTGCGGTAGAACCAATAATCCTGCTTAGTTTTTTGAGTGTAGTATGTCCACCAAGATGGAATATGCTGTCCTGCTTTTTTAGTTCCATCTTCTAACAAATCTTGATAAATATTCTGATGAATGACCTTTGGATTAGATCTTCCTAACTCTCTTTGGTGAAGAAGAGTTGTAATGTTTGTTGAATTATATTTAATCTTATCATCCATGCTGAATTTTTGATCAAAGAAAACCTGCAAGTTAAATTATATGAATTAATCTTCAAACGGATCCTGAGCACAATGTCCTTCAAACATATCTTGAGGAGATGGGTTTGGAGTGGAATCTATTGACATTTGTGGCTGTTGTTGATTGCGTCTTTTTTGATATTCCATAAATTGAAAAAATTGTTCCATATCTTCTTCTGAGAATTTTCCTTTTTGAATTGTTGCTGCTGAATTTGTTGGAGTCTTCTGTTGAGTAACCTTTTGTTGTGGTCCAGTTGGAGTGGTTGGATTAGTAGTGGGATTAATCCATGTCCTTTTGCCAGTAGTCATAAGAGTGGCCACTGCCTTTTGACAACATAACTCTTTTTTGTAGGTATCCCACCATTTACATTTGAATTGTCTAATCAGTGACATAGGCCTTGGCGTTGGTCTGATTTGCATAATTTGAAAATTCCAACACCATATCCATGACACTCTAAGAGACACATGCCACTGAATTTCTTTATTATATTCCTTCATTTTGCTATTATTGTTCCAATATTGTAAACCTTGTTGTGCTTCCATTGGCATAATATCTGGTTGGCATCCATGAGTATCCCACCAGTCGTAGAACCATAATGGGAATTTAACTTTGCTATCTTTGTGAAATTGAAAAAACCAGGAATGGTCAAAAGACCTTAAATAAAAAGCTTTCTTCCATGCCTATTTATAATCTTCATAAGAATATCCTTGAGGTTGAAATGGTATAGAAAATGGAATTTTTGTAAAAATATTTGGCCAATCTTCTACATCTAATACTTGTTTTATCACACATTTTGAATAAGCTATTTTTTGCGTTCCTTCTTCATGAATATGAGTGATTTCAACAGATTCTGAATCTACTAAAATAAATTCATAAAACATTTGAGTTTTTAATAAATCATCTGAAAACCATAGCATATCATTTCGAAATAATTGTTGAGTGTAATTATTTAAATCAGTAACTGGAATATTAGTAGTAAACTCTGTTAAACATAAATATTCAAAAGGTTTTTTTAATTGATACGATGATTTTCCTGAATCAATATTTGGAGTAGGTGTAATTGGAAGTGGGGTTATTGCTACTGGTGTTTGAGATGAACTAGACACTTTATTCCTTAATTGTGCAAAAGGTGTTTGAGTTACTTGAGTATATGTGAGTGGAAGTGATGGAAATTCTTCTAGACTTGTAAACTTATTGGAAGTTTGAATAACTGGGGATAAAGGTCTTGGAGTATTCACCTTTGACATATAATCTGCTGCTGTCTGTTTTTTGTAATTTTTGAATGAAGATGATGACTCTCCTTTGTTTGCCATTGATTTTTCCTGTAGAAAATAAAAATTATATAAAAGCTATTTCTTTCCTAAAGTTTTCTATTCTTTTCCATATTGCCTTATTTATTTCTGGGATTCTTGTGGACTTATAAGTATAATATGATACTAACATACTGTAATAATGCATTTGATGCAAAAATACTTGATGTTTTACTGACAGTGGATTACTATTATATATATGATAAATGTTTGGAAATTCTGAATCTTGAATAACATGTTCTTTTAGTGAGTAAATTTTTTGTATTTTCTTTTTAGTTTGAGGGTGATTAATATAATCTTTTATCCATAACCAATCTTCATTTCTCGAAAGGTATGACATTCTTTTGCTTACCTGTAAGAAATTCACGAGTTAAAAAATCAGGTAATGAATTATCTTCTCCTTTTATATATTCTATATCAAAATCAAAAACTGATAAAATACCTTGCCATCTAGCAAATATTTGTTTAGATACTAAGTTTTCTATATCTCTTTGAATTATGTCTTTAGCAGATTTACAATCTACCCTTAATAAAAACTTTTTATTATATAAATCATCTTGAAATTTAGATATACTTAAAACTATTGCTAACATCTCTTTTTTAACTGTTGAATAATTCTTTTGAGATCCTGTCCATACTTTAGACATATATCTTATTAATTGAATTTTATTATTTATCCTTTGCTTTAAAATTCCTCCATATCCTATTTCTGATGCATCGGTTTCTACTATCATGAATGCTTCTGGATGCGGAATACCTAAACATGGTAATGACTTAATTTTTTCTTTTGCTTATTTAACTATTTGAGTATGTAACTTTGACCACGGAGGTGGATTCTTTTTTAATCTTTCATATAATGGTGCACACAACGTCCTTAAATTAGGGAAAAAATCTGCAACATAATTAAGACACCCTAGAAATCTTTGTAATTGATTTTTGTCTTTAATTTCATCTGGAAATTTACTTCCAAATTCAAGTGCTCTATTAATAGGTCTAATAGTTCCTTTATTAATATCATGTCCTAAGAATCTGATTTGAGTTTGAAATAGTTTCATTTTTGGTGCTGATATTACTAATCCATTTTGTACTACTAGTTTAAAAAATATATTTAGATGTTTAAAATGTTCATCTAATGTTCTGGAATATATTAATATATCATCTATATAAACTATCATGAATGTATATGCAGAAAATATGTCATTCATTATGTTTTGAAATTCTGATGGTGCATTTTTTAATCCAAATGGCATTACATTCCATTCATAATGTCCGAATGGTACTGTAAATGCTGTTTTGTACTTATCTTTTTCATCTATTTGAATTTGCCAATATCCTGATTTTAAATCAAATTTTGAATATACTTTTGCATTAAATAGTCTATTTAATAAATCTTTTTTGTTAGGAATAGGATATCTTATCCATTTTAATACTTTATTTAACGGTTTATAATTTATTACTAATCTTGGAACTCCTCTTTCTTTTTCTGCTTGATTATTAACATAAAATGCTGAACAACTCCATGGAGATTTAGAAGGTCGGATTAATTTTTTATGTAATAATGATTTTATTTCTATACTACAATGTGCTAATAATTCAGAATTCATTTGTATTGGCCTAGCCTTGGTTGGAATATTTCTTTCATTGAAGTCTTCTTCATATGGTAATTGAATTATATGGGTTTTTCTGGACCAAAATGCAGATGGATGATCTGCACATATTGTTTCTTTGAACTTTTCCTCTAATTGTATAATTTTGTTTTTTATCTCCTCTTTATTTAATTGAAAGTCTATTTGTTTATATGTAATTTCTTCTTTTATATAGTTTATTTGGTTTTCTTTTTGTTTAACTTGACAAAATATAATATTAGTTTGTAATAAATTTAACTCTCTTTGTCTTATTGGAGTAATGAATTGAAATAATATTTTATTGCCCATTATGCTTACTTGTAAACCTTCTGTTGTTTTTTTAAATGGGGTAATTTGATATAAAAAGGGGTTTCCTAAAATAACATCTTGAGTTAAATCTTCTACTATAATAAATGTATGCTTAAAACAATAATTATTATTACATATAAATCCATTTTTTAATTTATATTTAACCTTTAATGGATTTCCATTTGCCGTTTGTAATTTATGATTTGTTTTGGAACAATATTTTATTGGTATAATTCCATTTTTAATACAGCTTTGATCTGCTCCACTATCTATCATTGCTATACTAGTTGTATGATAATCTTGAATTCCTATAGTAACAAATACATGCCATTTTTCTATATTAATTTTTTCAATTACATTTAAATATTCTTCATTGTTTGTTTCTCCTGGAATTTGAATTCCTTTACAATTTTTACTACTTTCTGGGATATCTTCTTTCTGATTTTGTTCATTTAGACTTATTTTAGTTTGGAATTCTAATTCACTTAACTGCAGAGTTTTAATATCATTTTTAATTTCTCTAATTTCTAGTTTTAATTCTTGAATTTGTTGCTGTATGAAATTTGTATTAGAATTAGAAACTATTCCTTGAGGTTTTTGTTCTGAGTATTTGTTATATAATTTTGTAATATTAAATGGTTCTAAAAATTCAGGTTTTTTATCTTCTTTTAATATTAAATCTTTTAATCTTATCAAATATTGTCTTTGCTCTTCCGGGTTTTCTATTTTACTAATAAGTTCAAATAATAAGTCTTTATTAGTTTTTTCATCTGATATCATATTAATACAACGACATGGTGAAGATTTATCTGAATATTCTTCTTCGCTATCTGTATAAATTTCATTAATGTTTTCTTCACTTTCTTCTGTGTCACTATTAATCATAATTTTCATTATTTTTAATCGTAATTCTTTATCTTCCTCTTTATCAAAAATTTCATTTATTCTTTTTTGAGTTTTACAATTTGTTGCTATATGACCTGGTTTTCCACATTTATAACAAATTAATTTTTTCTTTCTATATTTCTTTTTCTTAAAATCTCTTGTCTGATTGAAATTATTAGAGTATTGTTGATATTTTTTACTTCTTCTTTTATATGGTTTATATGGATATGTAATTCTTTTATTATTTCTAGAAGGGGCTTTTATTCCTGTTATTCCAAATACATCACAGAATGAACCTATTTCATTTCTCTCTGAGCCATATTTTGATTGTAATTTTAATTCTTGACAAAGTTTTAATCCTTCTGATTTAATAAATGATATTAATTGACCATAACTCCAATCATAAAAATTAATATCTTCTTTTCCTGTTGTTGTTTTTATAGCATTAAATATTCTATATGAAAATAAGGTAGGTAATCCTGAAATGAATTTTTCTTTCCAAAATGGTTGATTACAATCATCTCTTTTAAATACATAAGTTAAAAACATATCCTTATACCATCTAAAATCTGTTAATGTTGGACATCTTAAATTAGTCAGAAATATTTGAGAGCTTTTTGATTCATAAGATGGATTTCCTATGAAATGATGACCTAAAGCATATATTAAATACTCTGGTGCATCTGATGTTTTAATTTTCTTTGGATTTCCTTGAGCATCTCTTACTATATTTCCATTAACATCTAGTTCGTCTTCTTCAATTGTATGTTCTATTACTTCATTTCGTTGATCTTTTGTTATCATATTATCCCACCAATTTTTTAATTGTCCTGAGAATCCTGCAGTAAATGCTACAGCTATATCTTTTGGTTTATACCCTTCTTGTCTATAAGCTACTCTGGCCATTCCCATTTCTTGTAGTAATCTTAATATTTCATATTCTGATTTACCATCTATATTCCATTCATAGACTGCTCTACCATCATATTGACTAGATGTAAATTTTGCTCTTTCTTCAATTTGTATATCTGGAGGTGTTAGTTTTGGATAATAATTTTTTCGTTGATACGGTGCATAAGAATTTGTTTTTCTGTAATTATAATTTTTTCTTCTATATTGTTTTCTAATTCTATTTATATTATCATCTTGTAATTCATCTTCAATTTCTTCTATTATATCCTTAATTTCATCTGAATTACTACTGCTACTATCATCTGTTTGTATTAAATTATTTTGTTCAATATTTTGTATATTATCTGTAGATTCTGTACTAGTACTAGGTTTTGTTTCTTGTAAATTTTTTAATATTTTATTTAATGTATCATTATCTCTTTGCGGGAGTTGAATATCACTTATTTGAAAATGATGTTTAGATATTTCATTTGGAAAATTTATATTTTTAAATGGATTATTTATAATATTTTTTGAAATATTTAATTTTTCTTTTTTAATAGAGTCTTGAATATTATTATTTTCTTTAGGTATACTATCAAAAATAAAAAGAATATTTTTCTTCTATATTGTTTTGGATAACCTAATCTTTTATAATTAGTTGAAGGTGCCTTGATTCCAGTGATTCCAAAGGCTTCACAAAAAGATCCTACTTCTCTTCTTTCTGATCCATATTTTGCTTGTAATTTTAATTCTTGGCATAATTTTAAACCTTCTTCTTTTATGAATGCAAATAATTGACCATAAGACATTCTATGAAATTGGATAACACCTGTTGCCATTTCTTTTTTAAGATTAGTCATAATCCTTTGAGAAAATAAATTTGGTAAACCTGTAACAAATTTCTCTTTCCAAAATGGTTGTACACAATTTGGTCTTTTAAGTAAATAAGTCATAAACATATCTTTATACCATCTAAAATCTGTTAATGTTGGGCATTTTAAATTAGTTAAAAATATTTGTGAACTCTTAATTTCTTGTTGAGAATTCCCTACAAAATGTAATGTTATACAATATATTAAATAATCTGCTGAATCTGAAACTTTAATTTTTATTAGATTTCCATTCGTGTCTTTTACTATATCTCATCTGATATCTTTTTCATCCTCTTCATGTGTATGTTATAAAATATCCTTTTTATTTTCTACATAATACACACATTTGTCCACAATATACATATTTAGTTGTTTATGCTATCATACACGATAAAGAGGGAAAAATGAGAGGATAAGGATTTTGTACGCAAAAGTATTTTTTCTCCATTCAATTAAGGCGTAGCAAAGATAATGATGAATTAACACAGAGAAATAAATTTACGAAACTTTTGCAAGCTTTTTATATCATAAAAATTTGCGCATTTTGGCTAATTATATATATTTACCTTCCATAGTTTAGACAATTATATATATTTACATACTACGCACATTTATATATCACACACTATATGTATTTACACATACTATACATTTTTTTCACACAATATACTACGCACAATATATATACATTTTCACACACTAAAATTACACATACTATACACTTTTTCACACATTATATATATATATATATTTATACATAATATAAACATTTTTTCACAATATACATATTTAGTTGTTTATGCTATTATACACGATAAAGAGGGAAAAAATGAGTGGATAAGGATTTTGTACGCAAAAGTATTTTTTCTCCATTCAATTAAGGCGTAGCAAAGATAATGATGAATTAACGCAAAGAAATAAATTTACGAAACTTTTGCAAGATTTTTATATCATAAAAATTTGCGCATTTTGGCTAATTATATATCTATATTTATCTTCCATAGTTTAGACAATTATATATTTTTACATACTACGCACATTTATATATCACACGCTATATGTATTTACACATACTATACACTTTTTCACACAATATATATATATATTTATACATTTTCACACACTAAAATTACACATACTATACACTTTTTCACACATTATATATATATATTTATTTATACATAATACACAAATTTTTCCACAATATACATATTTAGACATAGTACACACATATGTATAAACTTAATAAGATGATGAAATATTATCCATGTAACTGATCCCGCAATAGTGGATAAAGGTTTAATTGTAACAATAGTAGAGTATGAAAATATATATAATACGAAATTCCAACAATATATTATGATAATATAATTAGAATAATTATAGAAAGTTATTTAATGTATAAAGTTTTGATATAAAGAGAATTCAGAATTAATAAATTATTGAAAAAGAAAGATACGAAAATTGTTCTGAAAATGTGTGAAATATTTGTAAATATGTATTGTTGTAGAAATGCATGTAGTGTTGGTAAATAGATTACATTTGCATAAATGTGTGTAATATGTATAAAAATGTATAACGTGTGTAATATCTGGAAATATATATATATATAGTGGGTGAAAATATGTGTAGTACGTATAAATATGTATAGTGTGTGAAAATATGTATAGTATGTATAAATATATATAGCGTGTATAAATATTTATAGTATGTGTAAAAACATATCGTGTATGAAATGTGTGCATATATGTATAGTGTGTGAAAATATATGTAGTATGTATAAATATGTATAATGTGTGAAGATTTGTGTACTATGTGTAAGTATGTAGTGTTTGAAAACGTGTGAAGTATTTGTAAAAATGTATAGTGGTTGAAAATGTGTATATATATAAAAATAGATATTGTGTGAAAATATAGGTAATATATATAAATAGGTGTAATGTATGAAAATACGTTAAATATGTATAGTGTGAGAAATTGTTTGAAGTTTTTATAAATATGTATATTATTTGAAAATGTGTGTAATATGTGTAGATATATGTATATGAAAAAATATATAGTATGTATAAATTATTACAGAGGTTGAAAATATTTTTAGTGTGCGTAAATATGTACAATATGTGAAAATGTATAAATTATGTGCAAATATGTATAGTTTGTGAAAATACGTGTAATATGTGTAAATATGTAGTGTACAAAAATATGTGTAGTATGTATAAAAATATATAGTGTGTGAAAATGTGCGTTATATGTGTAGATATGTGTAAATATATAGTGTATGAGAAAAAAAAAGCCGGAAGTGTGTAAAAGTGTGCGTAGACATGCGTAATTAACTATCATTTTCAAAATCTTTTAACAAGTTATTTTCCAAACGGTTGATTCATATACGGTCAGAATTCAGATTCTGGTAGCCCTTCCCACACCATGGAAGGGAGGCCGGAGGAAGCTCCGGATCCAATTCCTCCAAAGCAATATCGGGATGTGTTTAAATCAAGGCAAGAAATTAAGTTCTGAAAATGTTATCTCCTTTGCTGATGTTAAAAAAATACCAATTGCTAGCTTTAAGGGTGAACCAGCATTACTTGTCACGGATGAAGAAAAGGATTTGCTGGCTCAGGAGTTTCAATTTACCCTCGTCGGAAAGTTTTCCTGGGGTCGCCCAGCTATGACGGTCCTGAGGAAGGAAGTGCTAACTGCTGCATTTCTGGGTGAAGTTCATGTCGGGCTCCTAGACAACAGACATGTTCTGTTTAAATTTGATAAGGAGGCAGATTTTCAACGAATGTGGCTGCGCAAGGTCTGGCAATTTGCTGGATTTCAAGCTCAATTGTTCCGATGGACGAAGGAATTCAGTCCAGAGGTGGAACCGTCCATTACCCCTGTGTGGATTAGGTTTCCACTACTACCGATCCACTTTTTTCAACCAGAAAAGCTACACACATTAGCTTCGGTGGCCGGTAAACCTTTGAAGTTAGATGCGGCAATGGCAGCAGTGAAGCAAGTTAATCGCCAGAGTGAAGTGCGTGTATGTGTCGAAATGGATGTTCAGAAAAGTATCCCGGAACGAATTTGGGTTGGAATGAAAGAACGGGGGAAATGGCAAAGATTAGAGATTGAGGATAGGCCGGATTACTGTCTCAAATGCAAAAAATTGGGCCACAAATCAGACAACTGCCAACCTCCGAAAAGGAATCTCAGCGAACAGTATCAGAAGGTGAAGTCCTTGGTTACTGCCAAAAAGAATCCCCATAAGGAGTGGACTATGGTGAATAGAGTTAAGGGAACAGGACTGCAAATTAGGGATACAGACGGGGAACCAGAAAGAAGAACCACAAGTACGGCGCAGATGGAGAATGCGGGGCAAAATCTGAAAGGAAATGAGGTGGTAAAAGGGAGTGTTCTAGAAATATGTACAGAAGCAGTAGCTCCCCAAAAAAGTCCTGATCAAGGAATAGCTGAGAGCTCTCTGACTAAAGATTCTTCATTGGTGGCCATGGAGAGGATGGTAAGGGAGAAACAGAGTGATGCGGCTCCAACACAAACTGAAAAGGGTAATGAACCCTCACTGGTAACACAGTTGATAGTAGCTAAAAGGGAAAGGGAAACAAGATCAAGTATGAAGGATGAAGGGCACCCTGTAGACACAGAAATCTCAAATGAGCTAACAGAGTGTTGAAAGGGGATGAATGATACTGGTATGATAATACAAGCAAATTTGGAATCCAGTTTGGTAATTTCGGAGGGGAAGGACATGAAGGAGGTTGTGGATCGAGCTCCGAATTTGCCCAAAGTAGTGGATAGTACTTCAGTGGAGCAAAAGGAAGGTGACTTATCATCAGTGGAACATGAAATCAACCAAGAGATAAATGCATATGAGGTGATCAATCAAAATCCGCAGAGAAATGAAATACAGAAGATCCCATCAGAATCGAACTTGGAAAGCATGAGGTTGGCACTAGCAGAAGAGGAGAGAGGGATATGGAAATGGATGAAATTCAAGAGTTAGAATGGAAGGAGACTAAGGAAAGGCTTATTCCTAAGACATTCAAAATAGGGAAAAAATTCCCCTCAGTCAGCAGTAAAGCTAAGGTTAAAGGTGAATCCAGTATGAAACTTCAATCTAAGTCTCCAGGAGTAGGTCTTAAACAAGGTTTTCAATGATCAAGACAATATTCTGGAATATAAGAGGTGTTATAGGTAAAGGTAAGTTACACAGACTTAAGAAGTTAGTGAGGAATAATCGGGGTTAATTTCATAACTATAGCAGAGCCTTTTGCAGGACAAATGGCAATGGAAAAAGTGAGAAGAAAACTTAATTTTGATATGTGCATTTCTAATGAGGAATGCAAATTGTGGATTTTTTTTAGAAGGCCTTTTGACTGTGTTGTAATAGAAAATTCTGAGCAGCACATCACGTGTGAATTGAGACATCCGGAACTGGAAGATGGGGTGATTGTGTCATCCATCTATGCTAAGTCGACTAGTAATGGAAGGGAGAGATTGTGGTTGGAACTTGTAAAGTATAAACATTGGGGGAAACCTTGGCTACTTCAGGGAGATTGGAACTGCATCGCTTAGGTCTCAGAAAAAAATGGAGGAAAACCAGTTCAGCCATATGACACAGCTGAACTCAATGACTTTGTAGATAGTATGGAACTTGTGGAACCACAATTCTCAGGCTCAATGTACACATGGTGTAACAACAGAAAAGGTTCTGCAAGGGTTTGGAAAAGATTAGACAGATGTCTAGTAAACATGGAATTTATGAAGCTACAGATTCTGCTGACTATTTCACATGCGTTGAGAGCTCCTTCAGATCATGCCCCGCTGATTCTTCAAGTGGGAGTAAAGAAGGAAATAGGGCCAATAGCCTTTCGGTTCTAGAATTTCTAGATTCAGAATCCTGCAATGTTTGGTGGAAGGAGCCTGGCAGGAACCCCAACGGGGAAGTCCTCTTCGTGTTCTTGCAGAAAAGATGAAAGCTACCAAAGCAGCCCTAAAACAATGGAACAAGGAAACATTCGGGAACATCCTTACAGCAGTCCAAGAGGCAGAACTTTGCATGGAGGAATTGGAAAAGGAAGATGCTATTAACCCGTTACCTAGGGAAGTGATAAATTAAGCAGCAGCCAAGCTGAAATTAGCAACAATCAGGGAGGAAAGATTTTGGGCACAAAAAGCAAATACAAAATGGAGAGTTGAAGGGGACAAGAACACAGCTTTCTTCCATGCTACGGTTAAACAAAGGCACAACAGGAATCTCATCCAAAGGCTTAGGGGGTGTTCTGGAGACTGGATAGAGGGAGATAAGGAGATTGGAGAAGAAGTTGTTGCCCACTTCAAAAATTTGTACACTGCTGGATCGTCATTAGAACAGATTAAAGGAGGAGTAATTCCAAACTTAGTGTCTCAGGAATGGAATGAAGACTTGATGCAGGATCCTGATATGGGAGAGGTTAAGGAGATTGTTTTCTCTCTGGGGGAGGATAATGCCCTAGGGCCAGATGGTTTTAATGGACATTTTTTTTGGGTGGCATGGGAAATTATCAAGGATAATGTCCTACTGGCTGTAAGGAATTTCATCAATGGAGAAATAGTTCCAACAGCAATTTCAGCTACATAGATAGCCCTGATTCCCAAAATCCAGAATCCATCATCATTTGGTAATTTCAGACCAATTAGCTTATGTAACTACATTAACAAGATTTTGTCAAAACTGATAGCTGTTAGACTAAATAGAGTACTGCCCCACATCATTTGTCCAAATCAAAGTGGTTTCGTGGCTGTGAGACAAATGCTAGATAACTACCTGTTGGCAAGTGAGCTGATGACATCTCTAGGGAATAAGAACAGACATGATAACATTGCTCTCAAGTTGGACATGGAGAAAGCTTATGATAGAGTGCATTGGCCAGCGTTGTTACAAATATTGAGAAATTTTGGATTCGGGGAAAGATTTGTTGACACAATTTGGAGGTTGATATCAAGTGTGCGATTCTCCATCCTCATAAATGGAGCTCCACAAGGATGGTTCCCTTCGACAAGAGGTATTAGGCAAGGGGATCCAATATCACCACTTTTGTTCATACTTGGATCAGAGTACCTGTCAAGGATGCTGAATGATGAAACGGAGCAAGTACCTCACTTTGCAGGTCCCAGGAGGTGTATGAATGTTTCTCACTTAGCGTATGCGGACGACATCATAATATTTTCAGTGGCCTCTCAGACTGCTCTAACCAATCTGATGGACAAACTGGAACATTATCAAGCAGCAACAGGGCAGAAAATCAGTGCAAAAAAAAGCTGCTTTCTATGTCATCATAGACTCCCACCGCACAAGAAGTCTCTTGTAAGAAGGGTAACCAAGTTTCAGAAAGGGGTATGGCCAATAAATTACTTAGGGATCCCTCTACATTATGGGAAGCTTAAAGTCAGACATTTTGGTCAGCTTGTCCAAAAAATAAAGGATAAGACAGGGGCATGGAATACAAGATTTTTATCGAAAGGTGGACGTATAACACTTATAAAAAGTGTGTTATCAACTATGCCAATTTACACTACCATGGCTGCTGCTCCTCCAAAGAGTGTGTTAAACTAGATTGAAAAAGTATTTGCTCAATTCCTGTGAGCCAAGAACATTGATAAGAAGAGTTACCACTGGATCAAATGGGAAAGTTTGTGTTATCTAGAAGGAGAAGGAGGGATAGGTTTCAGGAGTTTGGAAGACATTGTCACAGCCCAAAGTATGAAATTGTGGTGGAGATTTCGAAACAAGGGTACCTTATGGGCAGAGTACCTTCATCTTAAGTATGTTGGTTCCAAGCATCCTACACAAGTTTGTCTATACAGAGGAGACTCTCAAAGCTAGAAAAGGATGTTGAAGGTTTCAGATATCACAGAAAGGTTTATGTCCATCCAGGTGAAAGAGGGCTTATGTCATATGTGGGCAGATAACTGGTTGGGCACTGGGAAGTTGAGTACAGAGGTTAGTGGCCCTAAAGATGCATCACTAAAAGCATATATTTGTAATGGAAGTTGGGACTGGACCAAACTAGGCAATATTGAGGAAGTCATAAGGAATAGGATTCAGAGCACTCCTCCACAGTTAGAGGAAGGGAAGGATCAAGTGAAATGGATGTTACAAGAAAATGGAACATTTTCTTTCAAATCTACTTTTCAAAAAATCAGAAGAAGGGCAATCCTCACCCCAGAATTATTGAAGATCTGGCAGCCTCATTTAACACTAAAGATATCCTTCTTCATATATACTGTATTTCTGGGAAGAATTCCGTTGGGAACAGCCCTACACAAACTCAGGTTTATTGGGCCTACCATTTGCCTATTTTGTAGGCAAGCTGAAGAAAGCATAAACCATTCCTTTGTGAGTTGTCCAAATGTGAAATATATCTGGAGAGTCTTTGCTGCAGAAATGAGAGTTATGGGTCATTCCAACTATATTAAAGGGATATGCACAAACTGGTGGAAAACGAGAACCCTGAATCCTACCTACAGTTGTTTAAGAGATTCCCTACCTTCATTGATTTGTTGGGAATTATGGAAGAATAGGAACTTAGCTGTATTTGAAGGACAAAGGATTGAAGTTAATCGAATTGTACTTCAAATCCTACATGAAGCTAACCAACTGTTGAAAGCTAAGTTCCCTCATAAAGAATGGAGTTTGAATGAATGGGAAGGTTTTTGGAATGCTGTTAGAGACTTTAGGATCAGATATAAGATCATTATATGCAAGTGGAAGCTGCCTGCAAGTTGTTGTTATAAAATAAATATAGCACTGAAGGCACACTCTGATGGGATGCTAGCTGCAGGTATTGTCAGGAATCAGGATGGAAACATTTCTAAAACCTGCTTGAAGATTTATAACTAGTCCAGCCTGGCAGTAATAGCCTCGTATAAGGCCTTGCTAGAGGTATCGATTTACTGCCTAAACCACTGTTTGGAAAGAGGATGGGACAAAATCCTTCTGGAAACCAGTCACCAAGGATTCTATAGAGCGGTACAAGGGGAAAAGAAGGATTGCTGGATCTTGGCTAGCGAGTGGGGGAAAGTTACTCTGATTCAGAATAACTGTCTGATCTCAAAGTGTGATGAGGAACAGAATCAGACAGCCAGCCTTATAGCGCAGAAAGGATCACAGCATGATCAAGTGGCAGATGAGAGAATTCATAAAGCTCTGAATAGAGATAAATATGGTATCCCAATAATCAAAACGGTCAAAATGCAGCAGGTCTGCATCAGAAATGAAGATTGTCAGGAAGTTGGACATGATAGACATGAAGATGAGGATCCGAATAGTAAAGTCACACTCTGCCAGAACATGGAAGATAAGAATGTAAGTACAGGCATTTGTCTGCTGGTGTTAGGACAAATAGCCTTCTTTTTGTCAATTTCTCTCTGCCTGCTGAAGTTAGGGCAGAGATTAATGTATGACTAGAGTTACTGTACTTATACTGGTAGCACTGGAAGTGAGCAAGTCGATTTTACACTGCCTTGGCTTAGGACTGTAATTGTACATTTATTGTGCACTTTGGTGAGGCTGGAAAACTTTTTTGGGCAAACATGGATTTTAAATTTACACTTCTGGGTACTATTGAAGCTGGACTTGAGAAGGACATTGAAAACTAAAATTAGGATCGATTTTATAATCCTGATTTTGGTGAGATTATTGAATGAATGTATGCTGGAGCATGGTAAATGGATTGGCTGTTGTATCAAGTTTGCTGGAACTGGGAGAATTTTATTGGGATGTCAATGGATTTGTTGGTTGTCCTTTATGAGAAAGCGATTGTTGGGATATTGTTTAAGCAAATGCATGCATGACAATGGTACTGGGGATAGGTGTTGGATCAATATGGTTGGGGGATTTCTTGGAGACTTCTCTTCTGAAACTGAGATATTGTTGAAGGAGCAAAAATGTGTGGTTTGGCTAGTATTGAGAATGCGGAAGGTGGAACATTTTAACAGTGAGAAAGAGGATGCTCAGTGGGTTGTGAATTGGTGCATCATTGCTGGGAAACAGTATGAAGTCTGCAAGCTCAAAATTGCTAGATTCATCCACTGTATAATTAGCTTCATTCTTTTGTATACGAAGGTACATGTCTGCAAGTTTTGTAAAGGGAGTAGTACTCCTTGTTTATGTTTCTTTTGTAAATGGAGTAGTACTCCACTGCTTTGTATAGTTAATTTCGTGACAAGACTGGAAGAACATGTCCCCATTAGGCCTCCGGCATGTAAATGGGGGAATGTTCTTTATGTCTCTTACTTCTTTTGTAAGAGTGATTTTAGGGTATATCCATCACTCAAAACACATATTAATATATCCGGAGTCGCACCCCACCTCAAAAGGAGGTTAGCCAACTAAAAAAAAAATATATATATATATAGTGTATGAGAAATATGTGTAATATCTATATGTATATGTAGTGAATAAAATATGTGTACTATATGTAAACATGTATAGTGTGTGAAAATATATGCAGTATGTGTATATGTGTTCATATGTATAGTGTATTAAAATGCATGAATTATGTATAAATATATGTAGCATATGAAAATATGCGTGTATGTGTACAAATATAGTGTTTCAAAAAATGTGTATTATGTGTAAATATTTTATATTGTGGAAAATGTGCATAAATGTATAGCATGTGAAAATATGTGTAGTATGTATAAATATGTCGAGTTTGTGAAATTGTGTGTAGTGTGTATTAATATATGTAGCGTGTAAAAATATATAGTGTGTGAAAATATGTGTAGTATATATAAATATGTATAGTGTGTAAAAATGTGTGAAGCACGTGTTAATATGTGTGAGAAATATGTATAAACTGTGTGGAAGTGTGTATAGTGTATAAATATATGTGCATTATGGATAAGTGTGTCTAAAATGTGTAAATATGTGCACATATGAAATGTGTTAAAATGTAACAAGAATGTGTAAATATTGAAAGTGTGTGCAAATGTAAATATTATATGCAATATATGTAGCGTAGAAAATATGTGAAAAATAAGTAAAAAATTATAGTGTGATAAATAATTAAATATGTGCCAGTATATGAAAATATGTTTAGTATATACATATATGCGTAGTATGTATAAGTGTGTGTATAAGTATGTATAATATGTGTAGTATGTAAAACATATACATTGTATTGTGTGTAGATGTAAGAAGAATTTGCAAATATTTATAATGTCTGAGAATGTATATAGTATATGTATATACTTAGTATGCACATTAAGTGCAAAATGTGTACAAATCTATAGTGTCAAAATAAGTGTAATATATGCAAATATACGAAAGTGCGTTTAGTGTATACATATATATATATATGTATATGTATAAGTGTGTGTACAAGTATTGGCAACCATGTATCTTATGAAAATGTTTAAATATGTATAGACATGTATAGCGAGTGAAGTTAGGGTTAGTTTTGTGGAAATATTAACCGTAAATGTTAGTACATATATTTGTGCAACAAATATTATATTACTTATATCTATTATACTGAATTAAAATTATAACGGGAAATAACATATAATTACAGTGCGCTGGCGTGCTGATTGCCAACTAGTTCATTAATAAAATTGGGAGTGCGCCTCCCCACCTCCACCCCCTTCAAGATCGAGGTTATGCCAAATAAAAAAAATAAAAAATTGTTGCGCTAATCTTTTTATACTTGATACACTATTTTTTGGATTGATACACTGGATTGTACTGGAAATTGATATTTTTTGCACTAATTTTTGGATTGATATGTAAGTCGCATATATGAACCATGAAAATTTCTTACATTAAAGGGAAAATTTATGTTAAAGTAAAAATTTGTTACACTAATCTTTTTAGACTTGATTGCTACTTTTTTATTGATACCATGGAGTGAAAATTGATACTTTATACGTTAATTTTTAGATTGCACAAGTCGCATATATGAACCACAAAAATTGATACGCTAAAGTGAAAATTTCATACACTAAAGTGAAAATTTGTTATGATAATCTTTTTATACTTGATACATTATTTTTTAGATTGATACTATGGATTAAAAATTGATAGCTAATTTTTGAATTGATACCAGGTAGCATATATGAACTCGTTTCACAGGAGTCTGCCCATTTAGTATTTATTCACCTAAACTCGTGTGATTTTTTAATTTTTATGGAATAATCTCAAGTTCATTTACCAACCAAAATTCATTGTTCGGTAAATCTTTAGCATCTTGCTCAAATTTGTAAATATCCAAATAGGAAACTTAGGTTAAAAATTTAGTGGCCTAAATCATTACACAATGGTGAAGCGGGCGTTTTCCTATGCAACACTTGCGTATGAAATTAAAAAATCAGCGTATCAAAAAAATTAGCGTATTAAAAAAATTAGCTTATCAATTTTCATTTTAGCATATAAAATATCAAAAATTGGCATATAAAATGTAAAAGAATTAGCGTATCAATTTTCACTTTAGCATATAAAATATAAAAAATTAGCATATAAGATATCAAAGATTAGTATATAAAGTATAAAAAATTAGTGTATTAGCATATAAAGCATCAAATATTAGCCTATAACGTATAAAAAATTAGAGTATTAGCATATAAAGAATAAAAAATTAGCGTATAACATATAAAAAATTAACTTATTAGCATATAAAGTATCAAATATTACCATATCAGGTATACCAATATTAGTGCATTCAAAAATAATATTTGCATATTAAGTATAAAAAAATTCGCATATCAAATATAACAAATTCGAATATCACATCACATATATGCAACGGTCGCACAAGAGTTTTTGCGATGGTGAATAACTTCCCTATTCATATAAAGTATTGTATAAAGTATTGCAAAAGGCATCACCAAGAGGTCTCGGATCCAGAACGGTCCCAGGTTGTGACATAGATTAGGAAACATTGTAACAGTATAAGATCCATTTATAATATATTAGGATTTGAAATGAGAAGTCCCTCTAAACTATAAAGTATTGTATTTTCTCCTCCAACTAATTTGACATGAACATTATTTAACCAACATAATATATGGCAGTCCTTTCTTGCATAACTTGCAAGTCAGACTTGCTTGCTCCTTCCAATAATAAACAGATAGCAGTTATTACACGGAAGAGAAATAAATTGAGAACTCTCAATTCAAGTCAGGGTGTGCACTTTGGAAAGTAATCAAAGCTTATGAACTTCTGGTTTTGTGCATTTATGAACTTCTTAACATTAGTAATAGTAATGCACACTAATGATTTTGAATAAATACATATTTAAATTTATTTAAAATCAACAACAAAAGACTATTCTTGTGTAAAACAAATAGTAAATAAAGTTTTGTTATCTTTGGAAAGGCTGATAAATAATTTTGTGTTATAAAAATACTACAAACTTATAGTATTATATTATGTAACAAATTATTATACCACTTACTAGAAAGTAGAGATATAATGTTGTTACTATTCGTATAAGATTAGTAGACTACAACTAACAAATATGAAACAAGTATATTAGAATGATGGAGAGAAAAGTATAGCAAAGTAGAGCCAATATAGTAAGTCTTCAACCATCACATTTCTTTCACATAAGCCTCTATTTATAGGTTTGAACTTCACACCTCTACCTTGTAGGTTACAATGTCCTAAATATAAGTTACATAGGTTATATAGGTAGTGGGTGATTATGATGAAGAATGGTGTTACATGAGTGGAATAATGTGAAATAATGGGATAGAACATGGGGTATATGAATGGACATTCACAATTGTTCATAACTCCCCCTTGGATGTCCATCTTTAAGATAAATGCCTCGTTAAAACCTTACTAGGAAAAATCTAATGGGATAAAAATCTAGTTAAGGAAAAAGAGTACATTTTCTATATATAACATTGCCTCGTTAAAACTATTACCAGGAAAAACCCTAATGGAAAAAAAAACCTTAGTTAAGGGAAAAAGAGTACAATGTATAATAACTCCCCTTCTTGAGCACATCATCTGACATTTTTCAATCGACGCATTCCAATCTTATAAACCAACTTTTCAAATGTTGAAGTCGATAGTTATTTAGTGAACATATTTGCCAAATTGTCACTCGAGCAAATATTTTGTACAGAAATTTCGCCATTCTTTTGAAGATCATGAGTGAGAAAGAATTTTGGTGAGAGTTGTTTTGTTCTATCGCCTTTGATGTATCCATCATTCAATTGAGCAATGCATGCAGCATTATCTTCGAATAAAATAGTGGGAACTTTGTTGTCTAAATGTAAACCGCATGTTTCTCGAATATGATGTATCATTGATATCAACTAAAAACACTCCCGACTTGCTTCATGAATTGTCAATATTTCAGCATGATTTGAAGAAGTAGTAGCTATAGTTTGTTTCATAGAACGCCAAGAAATAGCTGTACCACCACATGTAAACACATAACCCATTTGTGAACGAGCATGATGAGGATCAGATAAATATCCAGCATCTACATAACCTATTAGATCAAACTTGATTGCATTAGAATAATAAAGACTTATATCTATCGTACCTTGAAGGTAACAAAATATATGTTTTATACCATTCAAATACCTTCGTGTAGGTGAAGAACTATATCTTGCTAGTAGACTCACAGCAAATGAGATATCAGGACGTGTATTACTAGTAAGATAGATTAATGCTCCAATAGCACTAAGATATGGTACTTCTGAATCATGTAATTCTTTATCATTTTTACAAGGCTGAAAATGATCTTTATGCACATCAAGTGATCTTACAACCATAGGCGTGCTCAAGAGATGTGCTTTATTCATATAGAATCTTTTAAGCACTTTAGCTGTATAACCTGACTGATGCAAAAATATGCCATTTTCCAAGTGTTCAATTTGCAGTCCAAGATTAAATTTTGTCTTTACAAGATCTTCCATTTCAAATTGTTGTTTCAAAGAGTTAATAGATTTTCGAGCTCTTCAAAAGTTCTAATAATATTTAAATCATCAACATAAATTGCAATGATTGCAAATTCAGATGCAAATCTTTTAATAAAAACACATGGACAAATGAGATTATTCATATAGCTTTGTTTCATCAAATATTTAGTAAGGCGATTATACCACATGCGTTCGAATTGTTTTAATCCATATAAGGATTTACACAATTTAATTAAATAAAGTTCTCGAGAACTGGAATTATATTCCTTAGGCAACTTGAATTCTTTAGGGATTTCATATAAATATCATTATCAAGATATCCATACAAATAGGCTGTTACAACATCTATTAAACGCATTTCAAGTCATTCATTTGCTGCCAAATTAAACAAATAACAAAAAGTTGTTGCATCCACCATGGGAGAATATATCTCCTCATAGTTAATACATGGTCTTTGGGAAAACATTTGTGCAACAAGTCGTGCCTTATATCGCACAATTTCATTATTCTCATTTCGTTTTCACATAAAAACCCATTTATAACCCACTGGTTGCACATCTTTAGTTATGGGTATTATTGATCCAAAAACTTTACGTTTTGCCTACGAGTCTAACTCTGCTTGAATTGCGTCCTTCTATTTTGGCCAATCATTTCTTCGTCTGCACATCCACAGACTTTGGTTCATAATCCTCGTTTTCATTCATGATAGTAATTGCTGCAGAATAGGTAAATTTATCATCGACGTCGATTGTATATCGAATCCACCTTTCCCCAGTCATGACATAATTTATTGAGATCTCATGATTACCAGAATTTTTAGGTAACTGAACTTCTTTTGGAAGTTTATTATCTGTCATGTCGGGAATTTTCATTTTTAAAGATTCTTTTGGAACCTCAATTACCTTGATTTTGCCATCATTATTATTTGCTCCTTTTCTCTTTCGAGAATTTTTGTCTTTGAAACCGATTGGTCTATTATGTTTTATGGGTGCCTTTAATTGATTACTAGTGGTAGAAAGTCCTTCAGGGACATCAATTCGAATTGGAGCATTAACAGCTGGTATATGTGACTTAGTCACACGTTTTGGGTCAGTAAATATATCTGACAATTGATTTGCTAAACGTTGCAAATGAATTATCTTTTGAACTTCCAGTTCACATTGATTTGTACGAGGATCAAATGAGATAATGATAATTCATTCCAACTAATTTTCTTAACCAGCTGTTTATTTTCTCCCCCTAATATTGGGAAAACTGATTCATCAAAATGACAATCAGCAAAACGAGCCGTAAATAAATCTCCAGTTGTTGGCTAAGGATATTTTACTATAGATGGATATTCATACCCAACGTATATTCCCAACCTCTTGAGGTCACATCTTTGTACATTGTGGTGGAGCAATTTGAACATAAATGACTCAACCAAAAATTATAAGCTGGGCAATATTTGGTTCCTAACCAAAAACCAATTGTTGGAGAGAGAATTCATGATAATTTGTTGGCCTTATGCGAATTAGTGTTGCAGCATGCAATATAGCATGTCCCCAAGCAGTTGTTGGGAGTTTAGTGCTCAAAAGCAATGGCCTTGCAATTAATTGAAGACGCTTAATAAACGATTATGCTAAACTATCTTATGTATGAATATAAGCGACAAGATGTTCAACACTTATCTCCATAGACATACAATAATCATTAAAAGATTGGAATGCAAATTCACCAGCATTATCAAGACGAATTGTCTTGATAGGATAATCTGGAAAATATCATTGTAACCGAATTAATTCCGCAAGTAATTTCGCAAACGTCAGGTTGCGAGTTGATAATAAACATAGATGTGAGCATCTAGTTGATGCATCAATTAAAATCATAAAATATCTAAATGGTCCACAAGATAGGTGAATAGACCCACAAATATCATCATGTATGCGTTCTAAAACTGCAGGAGATTCGGTACGAATTTTCATTAGTGATGGTCTTATAATTAATTTGCCTTGAGAACAAGCAACACATGAGAATTCATTAGATTGAAGAATCTTCTAACTCTTCAAATAATGACCATATGAATTCTCTAATATTCTTCGCATCATTATAGAACCAGGATGGCCTAACTGGTCATGCCAAACAACAAAATCATTATGATCAATAAACTTCTGATTTACTATTGCATATATTTCAATTGTAGAAATATATGTATAATATAATCCGAATGAATAAGAAGGTAATATTTCTAATACAATTTTCTTTCCAGAATCCATACTCGTAATATGCAAGTATTAATTATTACTTTCACTTTTAGTCTCAATATGATATCCATTTCAGCGAATATCTTTAAAACTTAACAAATTTCTTTGAGACTTAGAAGAAAATAATACACATTCAATGCAAAAATTTGTTCCTCTTGGCAAAATTATTCTTACTCTTCCGGAGCTTTCAATCAATTTTGTACTACTAGATATAGTACTGACACGAGTTTCTTTCATGATTATATAAGAAAATATTTCTTATCTTTCAGCATGGAATGTGTTGTTGCACTATCTGCGAGACATAATTCTTTGTCATTGATCATTGAAACGTCCATGTTTTAACAAAATAAAAATTTCAAATGAGAATTATTTTAATTTATTTAAGTATAAAAGAAATATTAAAAATAAATGCATTAATAATAAATATTTTAATTTAAGAACATCTAATAGAAATATTTATTCATTATATCAAAGTAAGCAACTAAAATATTTATTCATTACATCTAAGTAAGCAACTAAATATTTTTCTTCAACATTTTCATCACTAATCAAGTGACTAGTATCACCTTCGGGGTGATTGACAAAGAAATTCACATTATTTGAGTCCAAGCATTTGGTATTCATTTGTCTTCAAGAAAATATACATTCATTTCTTCTTCAGGAAGAATTTGAGACACTATAAATAAACATTAATCAATAAATATAAATAAATTGCATAATTGAAAAGTTACATAAAAAATACAAAAAATAAAATTAGATAATCATATTACACCTTTAAGGTATTAAATAAAATATGATTATATTGCACCTTCAGGGTGTTCAAAAAATAATTTTTTTAGTCGAGATTTATCATATTAGCATTATCATCATGTTTTATCAATAACATTTGTCTCAAAATCGTGGCATTTCTTTTTCAATGATGTTTGAAAAAGTTTAACGATATGCTTAGTAGTGCGACAGGTACGAGTTCAATGATATTTTATACCACATTGGTAGTAATTCTTTTTGCCATTTATCTTTCTTTCCATTTCATCAACCCATTTCTGGTGGTTATTTTGTTTCTTGTAACGCTAATCATCATTTTGATTATATGGCATACTTTATCAAACATACCAGGCTTTTGAAATGACAACCAACTTCAAGTGGTTGAATTTTCTTCCAAATTATTCCATATATAATATCCATGATATTATATCAAAGTGTACAAATTCATAGTAGAAAATAAATTAATTGAAAATGAAAAATATTGCCACATGAACTTACCAAGTACAAACCTATACTTCCCAATTGTTTCAATATACAACTTGAATTTGATTTGCTCCAACTTTCTCAATCGGTAGAGAATTCATGCTGATAATGTGTTATAAAAATACTACAAACTTGTAGTATTATATTATGTAACAAATTATTATACCACTTACTAGAAAGAAGAGATATAATGTTATTACTATTCCAATAAGATTAGTATACTACAACTAACAAATATGAAACAAGTATATTAGAAAGATGGAGAGAAAAGTATAGCAAAGTAGAGCCAATGTAGTATGTCTTCAACCATTACATTTCTTTTACATAAGCCTCTATTTATAGGCTTGAACTTGACACCTCTACCTTGTGGGTTATAATGTCCTAAATGTAAGTTACATAAGTTACATAGGTAGTGGGTGATTATGATGAAGAATGGTGTTACATGAGTTACATGGAATAATGTGAAATAATGGGGTAGAACATGGGATATATGAATGGACATTCACAATTGTTCATAACATTTTGATGTTTGTGATGCACATTTTTTTTAAGATTTATATGTGATCTTCTAGTAAACACCTTTTAAAAAGAGGCAAAAAATACACCGATTCTATTTCATTGAAGTATGCATAAGTTTTACGTAAATGACAAAACATTAATTAATTTGTCAATTTGTTTTTTACTTGTGTTTGGTAAATCTACTAGCAAAATTCATGTGTAATTAAAAAAAATATTATCTTTTACATTTCTATGACTATCTATACAAAATAATAATACTTGAACCATAAAAGCTTTACCTAAAAACTTGCGAAACAACAAGGTTTTTTTTTGTAATTTATTCTAGCAATTATTATTACTAATTAAACGGTAAAGTTTGATTTTCTTCTCAATTTGCAGTCAATGTATAATCTGAAAATTATCTTTTATTTTTTTTATATGGAAACTAAAAATAAAATCTAGAAGCAGCAAAATTGATTGTATTAAGGTGGTGAAAGTAATTTAGAAGCTAAAATGTTTATTTTTTATTAACAAAACCTAAATTGATGTAGTTTTACAATTTTCACAAAAAATATAAATATGTGTAAAAATATTAGTAAATAAATTTTTGTTACTTCTATAAAGGTTAATAAACAATTTGAATGTACGCTAGACACATTTTTTAAGATTTACAAGTAATCCTGTAGTTAATACTTTTCAAAACTGTTGATACAAAATGACAATACATGTTAAGAAAACAATGAAAGTGTGTAATATGCTAAGGAAAAAATCTTTTATCGTATCACATCATCTTTGCAAATTTCTCTTATGTGTAATATGTGAAAATATATGTAGCGTGTACAAATTAGTGCAATATGTGTAAAATTTTTTTAGGATATGAAAATATGTGCAATATGTGTAAAACATGTGTAGTATATGTAGAATAAATGTAGTATGTGAAAATATATGTAATATGTGTAAACCATGTGTAGTGTGTAACAATGTGTATCGCATGTGTAAAATATGTAGTGTATAAAAATATATATAATGTGTAGTATGTGTAAAATATGTGTAGAATGTGAAAATATATATAATATGTGTAAAATACATGTGGTGTGTGAAAATATGTGCAAATATGTACAGTATTTGTAAAAATATATGTAATATGTGAAAATGTGTATAATGTATAAATCTTGTAATGTAAGAAAATGCGTACAGTATATGTAAGCACGTATAATATTTTACACATTTTCATGCATTATATATATTTCCGTATACTACACATATTTTCACACACTATATATATTTTTACATACTACACATTTTCATACACTACACATTTTTACACATCCTACACGTATTTTTGCACACTATATACATACATATATATATATATATATACATAACTACACATATTTTCCCACATTATACATACTATGCATTTTTACACATACTATACATTTTTGGGTTAATTCCACTTTACCCCCTTGTGGTGTGAGAAAATTCCTTTTTATTACCTCGTATTTTCACAATGTGCACATAACCCTCTTATGCTTTGAACTAATGTGGAAAGCTGACGGAAATCATCTAAAACTAACAGAGGAAGAAAATAGAAAAAAGAAATAAAAAAAATCCCTCTCTAAATAAGGGTAAATTTGGAACAAAAATTTGGCTTTAAACCCTTCTTATTTTCCTACACGCATATCCTAGCGCGTGTAACACACCTCCGTTAGTTTAGACGGTTTTCATATGTTTTTTACATTAGTTCAAACCACATGGGGGTTATCTGGACATTATAAAACTACGAGGTAAAAAAAGAGAATTTTTCCAAACCACAAGGGGGTAAAATGGAACTAACCCTACATTTTTTTACACAGTACATATATTCATATATACAACACACATTTTAACAAGTTATACATATTTATACATACTATACACATTTACACACACTATACATTTTTACATATATTACGCACATTTTTGCACACTATATTTACACATATTGTACAAATTTTTAAGCACTAGATAATATAATTCACGCATTTTCACACACTATACATATCTATACATATTTATACATACTACAAATATTTTCATAAGGTCATCTTCAACCACAAAACCCATTTCGGAGTAGCCTTACTCTAAAATAGAGTAGTTATAGTAAAATTCTCTCCAACCCATAATTCTATTTTTCACACTATAAGGAGTATTCTTTATATATTCTTATTCATACCTCATTTTATATCATTTCTTTAGATACTATTAAATTAATTCATCAAATAAACACTAGTATTATTTTATCTTTTTCATCTAAAATATAATTTTTATTATTTAATAAATAAAAATTTTAAATTAATTGTTGAGTAAATAAATTAATTTTTTTGGTATAGTTAACGATGATAATCAAATACTAGTATATAAGTTTATAATTAACATAAGTATAATTAGGACAATTTATTTTGAAAAGAAACAAATTACACTATAACTTAAAATTTACAATTGTTATATTATTTTTATTCACACTTTTAATTCAATTATTTAAGAAAATTAAATTGAAAGTATGTTTAAGAATGAAAATTAAAATTAAAAATTAATTTATCATTTTAAAATTGAAATAGTATAATTAAAATCAATTTACTTGAAGATTAAGAAACATTAAAGCAAAAATAAAAAGAATAAAACATTAAACATTTAAAGGAAAAGTTTAAAAAACTAAAAACAATCCAAAAAGTAAAAATAATAATAATAATGGAGTAATATATAGTGCAACACTATATTTAGCGTTGCATTGTAGATAAGCAGCAAAATAGCGCAGAAATTGGCGTTCGTTGGAGTGCACCCATTTCCATTTTTTTGTCTTCTGGCAACTAACCAACGCGTAAAGATGGTCTAACTATACATATTTACAAATATTACACTTATCTTCACGCACTGTACATTTTTAAACATACTACACAGATTTTTTCACACTACATACATTTACAAATTACACATAATACACACATTTTTACACACTATATATATTTATACATACTATAGATATTTATATGTACTGCACATATTTACACATATTACACATATGTTCACACATTATAAATGTTTACACGTACTACACACATTTTCACACACATTATGTATATATATATGTGTGTGTGTGTGTGTATTTACACATGTTACATGCATTTTTACACTCTATATTTTTACACATGTTGCACATATTTTTGCACACTACATACATTTTTATACTTAATATACACATTTACACACACATAAAAAAAGAAAATAATTTAACTAATCTAGAGAAAATTGTGAATTTTGTCTCGAATTAAATCCATATTATTGCCAATAATGACTTAAATCCTCTACTTCAAGTTTAAACAAATTTTTAACCTTTTAAAAATTTTAATATTTTTTTCAAGGCAAAAGTATTGGAAATGAGTGCATAAATTCTTATTTATTATTAGTTATTTCTTTCTACTTTATCCAAATATCAAATGTATTTATTTTCATATAATTATACTAAATACTTTTCAGTTTTATTGTACTATTATTTATCTATCCATTTTCAATTATTATTGTGTTGGATTAACAGCATAATTTATTAATACAATTATTTTCAGTTTTATAATTTGTACAATTTAGTCATGCATTCTCAAATATATATTGTGTTTGGATCAAGGGATGACATATTTTTAGTTTAAAGAAACAAATAAAGTTAAAATTAAATCAATTATTGGCAAAAAAAGGCTAGATGATTTTATAAAAAGGATAAGGTTAGACGAAGAATAAATGATTGAAAATTATTAAAATTGATGGAGGATTGATTGAGAAGGATTTTAATTGAATCTACTATTATTTGTTGTTTGAATTTGTCAAAGGATAGTAAAATTTTTCAATAATTACATAAACTAATTAAGTTATTTTCATACTTTTAACAATAAAATATTGAAAGTTATGCCTTCTTTAATAACAAGGGCGTGGAGTGCATGCCTAATACAAATTTTTCCTTTGTTATATCCCCACAACCACGTGAATGTACAAATTACATTGATTTAGATATTTTCTATTCACTTTTGCTAGGACACAAATAGGTTATGCTACCACTTTTTAGGAAATATTAGCCCAATTAATATTCGGAACCTAATTAATAACCCAAAAACAAATATGAAGAACAACAATAAAATAGTGAACACCAAAATTTAACGTGGTTCGATCAATTGACCTACATCCACGAACGAATAAGAGAAATCGACTAATCAAAAAGGAGGATTACAAAAGTGAAAATATTCCAAAAGCCCATAACATGAAGCCCAATCTAACAAAATATGAACACAAATTGTTGCTTTCAAATTTCTCTTTTATGGCACCTAAAATCCTCTCACAAGAGAGTCTCACGTAGGGAATTCTAAAACCCTCCTCTTGTAGGGACACAAAATGGTTTAGAGACCTAAATACTCAAAACTTAGAGAGCACAAACACCAAAAAAAAAAGCCTAAAGATTCAATTGCTTCTCATAGGTTGGCGTCTCTTACCTTCGAGACCTAAATATACAAAATCCCAAAGAGTTAAATATTGGAAGCTATAAATACTCTCTCATGGATTGGTTTCTCTTACCCACAAAAGGCCCACAAGAGCACTAAAGGCTCAACTCATTGACTAGTTTTTACTTAAGTGGTCTTATACAACTGCACTTAAGTCCAAAGCTTAAAAAATATACTTTATTTATACTTTCAAAAGGAGTCACAACTCCCTTAGAAGATCAATGTGGGACAATCATGGTAGTACACAATCATGAAAATTTCATACCATAAAAGGATAAAAGACAAACCTTAACAAACCTCCACATTGAATTGTATCCCAAAACAAATACTTGCCTAATACAAATCCACAAATAGCGCGCAATTTCTCCACATTCTCCATGAAATCTCCAAGTGGGTTAAATTCGACTTCAAGTAAAAAATCTTCAATCATAATTTCCATCTAAAACTTGATCATCATCAAGCAAATTCTTCAATGTCATCAAATTCAAACTTGAAATTACGAACAAATATCTCTATAAAGATTGTCATCAAAATTAACTGGCTAACATGGATTTGACGACTCCACACTTATCGTCAAATACCACAACTTGTAGCTTTGATAGTCACTGCTTAATACCACAACCTGGATATCTCTTATAATCTAATTGTCTAAAATTGCAACATGGAGTTTGATAATGCAATTGCTCAAAATCACAATCTAGAACTTTGATAGTCCAATTACCCAAAACCGCAACATGAAACTCTAATACCATTTGCTAGGATCTAAATAGGTTATTATACCATGTTGTAGGAAATATAGCATAGTTAATATATGGAACCAAATTGACAATCCAAAAATAAATATGAAGAACAACAAAATAGTGAACACCAAGATTTAATATGGTTCGATCAATTGACCTACGTCGACAGACAAAAAAGAGAAATCTACTAATCAAAAGGTAGGATTACAAAAGTGAAATCATTTCATAAGGCCACAACATGAAAACCAAACTAACAAAAGAGGTACGCAAATTGTTACTCTCAAATCTCTCTCTAGTGGCACCCAAAATCCTCAGTTCCTCACATAACAGATGCTCATATAGGAAATTTTAAACTCTCATCTTGTTGGGACACGAAATGGCTTAGAGATCCGAATACTTAAAACTCTAGAGAGCCCAAATACCAAAATATTCTAAAAAAACCGAATTGCTCTCTCATGGGTTGGCAGAGACCCAAATACTCAAAACCCTAAAGAGCATAAATACCAAAAGGCCCTAAAGACCTAATTTCTTTCTCATGAGCTAATGTCTTTTACCTTAGAAACCCAATTATTAGGATTCAAGGGTAGTGTGTAGGAATCCCTTATCGAAAAAGTTAAAAGAACTAAAATACTTAGTACGTTAGTAATGATCTAAAATCTAGTGGCTTAAACTTTTGGGTTCAAGTTAGGTTTTATCTTCTTATTAGCCCTCTAATGTGTCTCTTGGTTATATTTTCCACTGAAAACAAATACACTTAATAAATGCAATCAAAGCCCTAGGTTGTAGGTTCTTGGAAAATTAGGCTAGTCAAGTTGCAAGCGTACATAATATAGGTTGGGTCATGTGTACTCTTCTTGGTGTTAGATAAGAAGTACTCAAGTAATTGGTCATCTAGTGAGTTGGGTCAAAGTCTTCTTGGTGGTTAGATCCAGTGAATGCTCTGAGTTTGGGATGGGGGTCTATAAAAGAAGAATAGGAGTAGAGTAAGATCTATTGGAGAAGAAGAGATGAGCTTGCAAGAACTACTAGTATGGGTTAAAGAGTGTTTAGCCTTGATGTGAGAGATTACTCATGAATGGGAAGATTGCTAAGATTTTTGGTAGTGTGTAGAAATCCCACATCATAAAAGTTCAAAGAATTTGGCACTTACTAAGTTGGTAATGAACCAAGATCTACTAGTTTAAACTTTTGGGTTCAACTTGGATCTATCTTCTTATTTGAACTCTAGTGTATCTCTTGATTTTATCTCCCACTAAAAACAAACACCCCCATTATTGATTTTATCTCCCACTAAAAATAAATACACCCTTGTTACAACTTTCTACTTTATATACAATAATAGAAGAAAGTATTGGATGTTTAATAACCAATAACTCAACAATTGAATTGGAAGTCAATTATAGAGATGGCAAATATACAAGTTTTGGACAGGTAGTAAATGGGTTTGAAAAAATGAGCAAATACCCACCCATACATGTTTTATTGACGGGTAAAGATTGGCGGGTAAGTGATAAATTGAGGGTACTGACAGGGTTGTCGCGTACCCCTCAATTTTACCCAAACTCACTACATGTAGTAGTGGTGAGTGGAATCGTATCCTCAGGGAGAGGATGGTGTCACTGCCTTAACAAGTGATAGTATGCTACAGTAAAAAGTGACAACAAACACAATACACAAAAATGAGCTAAGGAAACTAGTCGTATTGCCTTGAGGGGGCTTCAGTCAACATAGATCTATACTTGTTATCATTGACGTGTGTGTGCTCATGTGAGGAGACTATCTGCCAGCGTCCTGGGATCATTTAACTGGGTGGTTCTCACAACCCCATTTCACAATTCTCCCCAGACTACCCTTGGTAGGGCAAGTCCGTGGCACGAATGGAAAACCCAGGTCTCTACCCTGCAATCCAATTTTAGTTCCGGTCCTAATTACTCCCTTGGTAGGGCATCTCGTCAACACAGGCACTCAAATGGATTTACATGGATATTCTCAAGTCTTTCTCATAGAATTGATCTTAAATGTCAGTGGGTACCGCACAGATAAGATCACAAGGTAAACAGATCATGAGACTTACACAAGTTTGATTCCTGATTCAACTCATGTTATATCCAATTGCCTTTGGTAGATCCACACAGAACTCAGTGGGTACCGCAGATCGAGTATGGATTTAGGTGAATTTGTAAAAGTCCATTGAAACAAACATGTAAAGAACAGATATCAATTAAGAACACAAATATATCAATACAATTGTCTCAAACAAGCTAAAATCCATGTTTATGAAATCCTCAAAACAATACGATCAGAGAGGAGGAGGAGAGGAAGAAGACCTAAAACTAGCCTAGAAAACTCAAAACCCTAATCTATTGTGCGGCCGCTCCTCCTTCTCAGGGCTTTCTGAGTTCTTCTCCTCCTTTTATACTTTTTCCTCGCTGAGGTATTTTTGCAGGTTCTTCGAAGCTTTCTCACTTCGCTGTGGTAGAGCCACGTGTCTACAAAGAGGGTCATTTTAGCACGTGAGTAGAGCTATCTGAGAATGTTAATCATTAAGACTACAAACAATCTAACATGTGGTGTGCTATGCAAACACTGTATTTGTGTCTCTTAATAGAATTGTTGCGTGTGCTAAGTCATGAATAAGTGGAATATGTGCTAGTGTGCATAGATGCATGAGAATGTGTGAGTGGGTGCGGATGTGTGGATAAATGTGTGCAAGGGTGTGAGTACGTGTGTGTGTGGCGGGCGCACCGTGGCGCCTACTGTGTGTGCGTGCGTGTATGGTGCGGGAGCACAATTGTGCCCACACCGTGCAAATATGTGTGTGGTGTGGGCTCATCGAGGCGCCCGCACCATGTGTGTGTCTAGTGTGGCGGGCGCACCGTGGCACCCGCCGTGTGTGTGTGTGTGTTTAGTGTGGCGGTTGTGTGTGTTGTGTGTTGTGAGAGTGTTGTGTATTATGTGTGTTGTGTGCTTGGTATGACTGGTATGTAGTGCTTGTGACTTGTGAGGCATGAGGGTCAAGTGTGTGCATGTTTTCCAAACATCACCATAATCAAACCAAATGCATAACATTTTCACCACACTTAGCCACTTTCCTCAATCGTGAGATCATGAACATTTCTATACAAAAGTCATTCACAAAGCACTCTTTTCATTAGATTTGCACACAAAGGCTCAAGTAAACAAAGCAAATAAGTTGGTGCATACCAGACTTATCAACCCCCCACACTTAAACCTTTGCTAGTCCCGAGCAAAGAAAAACAATTAATACATCTTTATCCATTTTCACGTTCCATACTTCCAACACCCTTATCCATCTATCTTTGAAATAACACTTTCGCATGCAGTATTTCTTTGAATTCAGTTCCATAGCGCACAGCAAGCATACTAATTGTCAACTAAGGTGTCGTGAATAAAGACCAAACCACCAACGTGTTGTGTGTGCTGAGAGTGCTTCATGCTCTTTGCCCTGTTTATACAAAGTACTCCAGCAAACACTTTAACGGTAATCCTTGCACTACAATCTTTTTGTCCACACACACAAACATTTGTACTCAAAATGAAAGATAGAATTTTTCCTTGAATGCTTACTGGGTTTTCACCCTTCTCTTTGTTTTTGCACATTGGTGTGAGGTGTTTTCTTTTCAAATTTATGCCGCACTTTGGTGCTTGGCTGCCAGGGTTTTGTGGCTATTTTTTCACTTTTATTTGCCACTGGCTTTTCCCATTTGGTTCACCTCTCTTTTCACATATTCCATGTTCGTGTGTGTCTTCAATAGACTATATACTCAAAATGCAAGGATAAGTGTTTACAAGTAGAGAGCACAAACTAGTTAATAGATACATAAAGCCTCTCCTATGTCAAATAGGTTGTTGGTGCTTCTATCTTACCTTAACACTACACTTTAGTCATCAACCGTATGAATCCAATATATTCTGGAACCAAAGAATGTAAAATTTTTCACAAGCACGAAACACTGAGTAATATTGACAGATGGGATACTGATATTGGAAGTGCTGGTGTGTCAATGGATTGAGACAGTCTTCACACAACACAATAATCAGTTCACATTTATTACATTATTCCACACTAGACACAAAATCACATAACCTACATGAATGCTACCTACATGAATATTAATATTGCAACACCACCATCAATTTCGTTTAACAAATACACAAGCAACACATCAAATTAAGTTCAAAGGCTACTATGCCTAGCACAGCTACTTCCAATCAGCACATAACATAAAAAAAAAATTTCATGAAGGAAAATAAACATATGAATTCACAAAGGCATGAACCAGGCTAACATTCCTTCCCCCACACTTAAAATTTATATTGTCCCCAATGTAAAATAAAAGAATAGGTTCAGGAACTCCCTTTTTGTTTGTAGCCTGTAGGTTCGAATGTTTGCTGGGTTGAGTGCCTTTTGTCCTCAACTTTCCCCTTCATGACTGTAGTCCATTAAACTCTATATGTACTATGCTCAACAGTTCTGGCTCTTCTTTTGTCAACCCTTGCACTTGCAGACCCCCACACTTGAACACATCAATCCTTTCTCTGCGTGTGTGAGTTGTGACTTGTGATGTATAAGAGAAAGTGTGGTGTGCAAGTGAGTGCCACACCATGACCTGGGGTCATAGTGGTGTACAATATGTCCTGTTAGTAGCACTTGGACAACCCCCCACACTTAGCATCTGAGAGGCTTTTGCTTAGGGCTCCTGCACACAAGAGAGCATCCTATGTAAAACAAACAAAAACAAAAACAAACTAAGAATTCAAACAACCATTTATTCAAGGAGAGTAGATTTAGTAGTTCTGGATTTATTCAGTCTCTAGCTAGACTTTATTCATGAAGCCTCTTCATTCAAGATTCGGAGTACCCATCTCGGTACCAGAAGAATGCTCTTTCACAAGCACTATTTTTCCTCCAGTATGGTACTGGGCAAATATTTTCAGGAAAGAGGTGTTGGAGCTCATGCACATGGGGAACAATCTGAATAAACTTAATTTCATACCATGTATGTTCCCCCATAGGAAACACCTCTTTCATTCTTCCACCACCTTTGGCTCTAAAACCCTGCAAGGCTCAAACACAGATTGTGCATCCATAGTCTCAACAAATTCATCAGTGATTTCAAAAATGGATGCATCAACAAAACAATTCTCTACCGTGTTAGCTATATCCTTACAAAGCATTAATTCATCATCACTCAAGCTAACATGGGTCTCATTTTGGGTTTTTCCTTTGTTAACAAAACATGGTTCACTATGCACATTTAGCAAGGGTATCTCATTCTTCTCTAATTGTTGGGCACCATATACAGTTTCAAATTCATTCACAATTTCATGATTTGGTGTCTCAACGAAATGCTCACTGGTCATGTTGTCATTTTCTTTAGTGGGTGCAACATTGGTTTCGTTCATGCTCACACATGGTTCAATGAGAATTGTCTCTGTACATCTCACAGGGCATTCAAGTGAAGGAGAATTATCTAAAGAAGTTCTAACAGCATTATTTTGCTCATGAAAGTATCTCCCCATTCTGGAAGTAAGAAACCAAAAGGCCCTAAATTCCTCATAGGTAAACTCATCACAGGAGACATCATTCTCACCATAAGGACTCAAATGTTCATGCACAATAGATTCATCAACAGAGCATTCAGGTATAACATCTCCCACATTTATAGACACCAACTCCCTTGGACAGTTCAGACCACAATCAACATTTGCATTCATATATATTAAAAAAAATTTCCTCAAGAGTTGGTGTTTCAGTAATGAGAGATATACCTTCTGAGTGGCCTTGAGCTTCTTCAACTGGTGTCTCAAGTTGTTCCAACATGTCGCTCATTAAGGCACTGATTCGATCAAGACTCTGTTGTAGCTCTGGAACCTTCTCTTCCAATTGATCCAATCTTGTTGCACCTCTATCAAGTCTTTCCAAAATTTAAGACAACATATCTCCCAATTTTTCATCTTCTTCAAGATAAGCCTCATTGCTTTGTTGTTGGTCGTGCCATGATTCATAATATCTGGGTGGAGAGAAGTTGCCAAATACTTCAGGTGTTGGTCGTGTGTCGTCCATCCAATCTGGTGGATAATCATAATGAAGCTCAACAAAGTCCCCAAACCACCTAGACATATTTGATATCTTGTGGTGTGCACAATTCAATCTCAATGAAATTCCAAAGCCCTTGCACTCGCCACAACTGAACACAAGATACTTGAATACAAAACAAGAAATATAAAACTAACTAACACACAAGAACAACAAACGGAAAAAAAGAGAATCACCACAAAAATAGAATCACATAAACCAAGAACACAAGTCTGTCACAAATCATTTCCTAACACCTAGCCTCTCCCCGGCAGCAGCGCCAAAAAATTGACAGGATTGTCGCGTACCCCTCAATTTTACCCAAACTCACTACATGTAGTAGTGGTGAGTGGGATCGTATCCTCAGGAAGAGGATGGTGTCACGTACATGACAAGTGATAGTATGCTACAGTAAAAAGTGACAACAAACACAATACACAAAAATGAGCTAAGAAAACTAGTCTTATTGCCTTGAGGGGGCTTCAGTCAACATGGATCTATACTTGTTATTATTGATGTGTGTGTGCTCATGTGAGGAGACTATCTGCCAGCGTCCTGGGATCATTTAACCTGGTGGTTCTCACAACCCCATCTCACAATTCTCCCCAGACTTCCCTTGGTAGGGCAAGTCCGTGGCAAGAATGGAAAACCCATGTCTCTACCCTACAATCCAATTTTAGTTCCGGTCCTAATTACTCCCTTGGTAGGGCATCTCGTCAACACAGGCACTCAAATGGATTTACATGGATATTATCAAGTCTTTCTCATGAATTTATCTTAAATGTCAGTGGGTACCGCACAGATAAGATCACAAGGTAAACAGATCATGAGACTCACTCAAGTTTGATTCCTAATTCAACTCATGTTATATCCAATTGCCATTGGTAGATCCACACAGAATTCAGTGGGTACCGCAGATCAAGTATGGATTTAGGTGAATTTGTAAAAGTCCATTGAAGCGAACATGTAAAGAACAGATATCAATTAAGAACACAAATATATCAATACAATTGTCTCAAACAAGCTAAAATCCATGTCTATGGAATCCTCAAAACAATACGATCAGAGAGGAGGAGAAGAGGAAGAAGACCTAAAACTAGCCTAGAAAACTCAAAACCCTAATCTATTGTGCGGCCGCTTCTCCTTCTCGGGGCTTTTTGAGTTCTTCTCCTCCTTTTATACTTTTTCCTCGCTGAGGTATTTCTGCAGGTTCTTGGAAGCTTCCTCACTTCGCTGTGGTAGAGCCACATGTCTACAAAGAGGGTCATTTTAGCACGTGAGTAGAGCTATCTAAGATTGTTAATCATTAAGACTACAAACAATCTAACATGTGGTGTGCTATGCAAACACTGTATTTTTGTCTTAATAGAATTGTTGCGTGTGCTAAGTCATGATTAAGTGGAATATGTGCTACTGTGCATGGATGCATGAGAATGTGTGAGTGGGTGCGGATGTGCGGATGAATGAGTGCAAGGGTATGAGTGCGTGTGTGTGGCGGGCGCACCGTGGCGCCCGTTGTGTGTGCGTGCGTGTAGGGTGCGCCCGCACCGTGAAAATGTGTGTCTAGTACAGGCGCACCGAGGCGCCCGCACCGTGTGTGTGTCTAGTGTGGTGGTTGTGTGTGTTGTGTGTTGTGTGTTGTGTGTGTTGTGTGCTTGGTATGACTGGTAGGTAGTGCTTGTAACTTGTGAGGCATGAGGGTCAAGTGTGTGCATGTTTCCAAACATCACCATAATCAAACCAAATGCATAACATTTTCACCACACTTAGCCACTTTCCTCAATCGTGAGATCATGAACATTTCTATACAAAAGCCATTCACAAAGCACTCTTTTCATTAGATTTGCACACAAAGGCTCAAGTAAACAAAGCAAATAAGTTGGTGTATACCAGACTTATTAGGTACCCGTGGGTACTTGCGGCTACCTGCATTAAGTGATTTGAGGGTAATATGTGGGTAGTTACATGTACCTGTAGTGGGAGTACTCTCATTGAGTAAAATGGGTACTCATATTTGACTACTGTCTAATTTCAAAAATTTTAAATATTATAATTTACTTAAAACTAGTGGTGGTCCAGTGAGAAGTTTGTTCTATTATTATTTATATTTGAGTTTGAATCTTGTTGATGCATTAAAATCCTTTCAGCATTTTTCCTTTTTTCCATTTTTTTTTCTTATTTCATGTAGTACTGGTAGTCTAGTGGTAAATTAGTGTTCTACCATTATAGACCAAGTTCAATTCTTGTTGGTGCATTACAAACCCTTATTTCTTTCCTTTTTGCTCTTTTTTTTTATCTTTTTTGTCTTTTTCCTTTTTTTCATTTTTTCACAAACGAATTAATGAGGGTAATTTAGGGTACCTTACCCGCTGGAGTACACATTAATACCCGTTAGAGTACCTATTAATACCTGTTCAGGTATCCGTTAATACTTATTTATGGCGAATATACCGATACCTTTATACCCGCCCACATATTACCCGCACCCATTATTATCCTACCCAATAATACTTGCGGTCAAAATTTTACGGGTTTGGACGGGTAATATTGTGGGCGGACAACGGGCAGGTAATGAGCTCTAGTATTTTTGCCATTTCTAATCAATTACCACTCAACAACTTTTTACTTTACATGCAACAATAGAAGAAAGCATTTTTATCTCCCAATAAAAACAAACACACCCTTGTTATAACTTTCTACTTTACATACAATAATAGAAGAAAGCATTTTCACCCTATCCACACTCCACCAGCCTTAAAAATTAATTTGTTTGTCATAGACTCATTGTCATGAAAAGTTGAATACTTTCATTACACAAGTCTCAAGTATATCTCGTTAATCTTGTCATCAATACGTCTCACAAACAAGGAAACCATAATATGCCTCAAGAATCTTTTGATTTCAATTCTTGGCACTTGCGATATCTTTGAAGCTTTTTCAAGACTTCGCTTTTTCAAGCTTTTTCAAAACTTTGCAAAACTCATTTACAATAGTTGTAAAGATCAAAGCTTTTTCTGTCAAAAAAATCAAAAGAAACATTGACTCGTAAAGATGGGTTCTCTTGAGAAGTTGTCTGAGGCTATAGATCTCACTAAAGAAAAGAAAAATGTCGTTCACAATTTGATGGGGTTGGTGATGTATGAATGGAAGGATGTTGAAGGCCATTTAAAAATGATTCAGAAATTTCAAAGTGAATGTTTTAGTGAAATTGAGTTAAAAAAGAAGCATTTGAAGGCTATTCAAGATTTTTTTTATTTGGCTAACCTTATTTTGAAGTGGGGCGCCACTCCCAATATATTAATAATCGTTTTGAGTGATGGACATACCATAATATCATTCTTACACAAAATGAGTCCTTGAGAATAGTTCCCCATTTACATGCCTAAGCCTAATGGGAAATTGTTCTTCAAGTGTAGCAAAATCAGAAATGTGGAGTACTACTCCATTTACAAGTAGATGTAAACATAAGGGGAGAAGTACTACTCCTTTTACAAATTTGACAAACGGGACATACCCCTTTTACCAACTGAAACTATAAGCAAGCATGTAGTATACATTGTAGAGCATTTTCTCCATACACGCATTCACAAAAATCACCAGGGGTGAAGCATAAGATAAAGCAAAGAGTTATATACATATAATTAGCAGTTCAAAATGAAGAGGCAAACAAACTGATTGGGGTAGTACTGCTTAACATATGCAGCAAACGCCCTTTACATATATCAAGATTGTGTGTGTCTTCAATTAAACAGTTTTCCCATTCATTATGTGAGCTAGCTATGCGAGTGATTTTTTGGCCTCAACATCCCCCCAAACCCGTATCAGATAGCTAACTTAACGACCAATTTACCAATCTCCTAAGAGTTGATTTATTTCCATAAGATAACAACATTAAGATCAGACAGCTTTGCCCTAACATCAGTAGGCGAAGACAACAATCAGATTCATCAAATTTAGATTAGTTGATGCCCTAACTTCAGCATGCTTAGTGAAAAAAGGATTTCAATATTTTGGCAAATTGTCCTAACACCGGTAGACAATGGCCTATTATTACCTTCTTACCAGTCTTTTGAAGTGAGAGAGCCCCAGTTTATCATTTGCCAAAACAATGATGCAACGATGGGAAAGGATTCTTGATTTGATCATCCCCAGCTCAGCTAGAATTCTAGCAGCCTTGATTTGTTCTTTAGTGATTTTTCTGACATGTGTAAAGTTCTTGAGGGCCTGAAGTTGTTCCATCAATGGGATGCATCAACAGTCTTCAAATTCATATTTTTGAACAAATTGGTTAGCTCTATCGAGTCTGATTCCAGCTCCAAAATATAAGGGAGCCAGGCTTGAATGATCTAAATTCCTTTATGTATAGTACAAATGAGTGCCTGCATTTTAGACACTAATCTAACAGGAAAATTAGTAACAATAAACCAGCTAAAAACTTCCCCAAAGGAGTTTCTAATGAGTCCAACCCCTTGTATATGGCCAGATGAGATACAGCATACAACATTCATTTTCCACATAATCTCCGTGGGAGGAGTCCAAGCTACTGCAATTATCTTAGCTGGACCCTTAGAGGATTGGATTTCAAGCCAAAATTCATCCCAGCATTTGCTGAACTATCTACCAGTTTTAATCTGAACTAAATTACGCATAGTTTTGAAAATATTAGTCACAGCTACCCCAATTTCAGGATCAACATCTTCAAATATGGCTTTATTTCTACATTTCCAGATTTCCCAACAAATGAGAGAAGGAGTTATCTTACTAATGAAGCGTAGAATTTTGCAACTTTGTTGGGCAGTCCACTAACGTTGATGCCTAAAGAAATGGTTGTGGATCCCTATTTCTGCCCCAAAGATGTTTCCCACTCGTGAAATGAAACCACAGTTAGAAAAAAGGTGAAATTGTGTTTCCCCTTGTTGAGAACACATTGGACATATAAAAGTCCATGTATTTGAAATCTATGCAGATTCCTATGTAGGGGTAGTCTATATAGCCTCTTCCTCAGCATAAAAAAAGAGAATCTAATAGGTAAACCCAGATCCCAGATGTGAGAGAAATAAGAATCGTGCAATCTATGCGATCTGAAATGTTTATATGCAGAAGATGAATAGAAATCTCCACTATTATTCAAGCACCAATGCATTTTATCCTTTGTGCCTATATTAAATATGTGTATACCTGAGATTTTACTAGCCTATTCTTGGGGAAGGACCTCTAGCAATGCATCCATATTCCACAGGGTTTCAGAGAGAAAATGGGAGACTTTGTGATCTCCATTGAGGCCAGTGACAGTGTTAAGGTTCTCTGGGCCAAGCCACTTATCAAGCCAAAAGTGAATGTTCCCCTCATGAATAGTAAAAACTATCTGTTCCTCAGCAGTTTGGGAAATGTGCATCAGTCTAATCCAGGTCTGAGAATTGCCTCTTTTAGGTAGAATTTCTGTAGGTGTAGCTTCCCACAATATTTGGCATGTAAAAAATTGGCCCACAGTGTCTCATTTTGTCTAAAATGCCACTGAAGTTTCATTGACTGAGCTGTGATAACACTTTCCAAGGACCTCAGATCAATACCACCCTCCTCCTTAGGAAAACACAAGGAGTTCTAGCCAATCCAGTGATGTTTGTTTCCTTTTTCAGCACCATTCCAAAGGAAGTTAGACATAATACTTTCAATTTGGTTAATAACTGCCTTTGGAGGATTAATAGCAAATTAGTCTTCCATGAATGAATTTTTTCAGAAATTTTATCCATAGAGGCTGAAAATGTTTTGCTTGAATTCTCTTATAATGCAATAGGAGGCCTAAATATTTTATGGGCATTTTCTCTTGATTGAATTTAGTGAGACGCCTAAGCCTACATTTAACTCCACAATCAGCCTTATTATGAGTGATAAAACTAGATTTATGGGAATTGATTTTCTTGCCAGAAACGCTTTCATACTGTTTTAGAACTTCCATAACAGCTTTTATATACGTGGTATGAGCAACCCCAAATAAAATAATGTCGTCCGCTTATGCAAGGTGATTGATTTAGGGGCAGTTCTTAGGAAGGCTGAATTTAGGAACCCTAGATTGTAGCATAAGGGAATTCAAGCATCTAGACAAATATTCAGCACCAATAATGAAAAGTAGAGGGGAGATGGGGTCCCCTTGCCTTAGTCCTCTAGTAGATTTAAAAAATCCTTTTGGGGAACCATTCACTAGTATGGAGAACCAAGTATTGGAAACTAATCTCTAAATCACATCAATCCAAAACTCTCCAAATCCTAGTTTTCTCATGACCTGAAGTAAGAACGGCCAATGGATCCTATCATAAGCTTTTTCCATATCTAGTTTGAGGGCCATGTTCTTAGTCTTATTTGGGTGACCTAAGGTAGAAATGAGCTCCATTGCTAACAAGTAGTTATCAGTGATCTGTCTACCCTTCACGAATCCACTTTGGTTCATACTAATAATCTTGGACAGTATTGGAGACAATCTATTAGCTAGGAATTTTGAGAAAATTTTATTAACAAAATTACAAAGGCTAATGGGTCTAAATTGATCAAACCAGTTTGATCCTTTACTGTATCTTTGGTTGTGCTATATCCGGGACTACAATCTTAGCAGAGATTTCCATCATAGTCGGGATATTTAGTGGCTCATTTATACATAGCATGGCAGGTTGGATATCTAGTGGCTCCTTTCTACATAACATGGCAGGTTGGTCTTCACCATTCAACACTGTGTCTTTGGCTATGGTTATGTATGGGATTATCGTCTGAATAGAGATTTCCTTCCTAGCATTAGAAGGCTCCGGGAAATCTAGTGTCTCCTCCCCACTTTGCACCACTTATTTTCCTTTCCCTAGGACCGCATTTCTATTGATTAAAGTCTGAGGCAAGCCACAAACTACGTGATTGTTATTTTTTGGCCGGCCAACAGTTGTCCATTCTTGCTTATTCTTAAACGTGGGAGCAGGAATCTGCTTTTGAGGCTTATTCCTGGCTTTGGTAGGGTTGCATTGGCTCTGCTCGTCGTTGAACCTCTATTTCTTGCCAATGTCCTGTCTCTCTATTCCGAATCTAGATACGGTTAGGCTGCTCCTTGACGACGTCCATTACGACGCACACCTGAACTTTACTCGGCCTATGAAGATCCTCCGCACTTGCAGTTGCTAAATCCATTTTGAGTGGCTTTCCCATACAAGAGGCAAGTGCAAACAGTTTCCTTTTTTCAAACATGTGGAGTGGAAGGAGAGGGAACCTCAGCCACACTGGAGCTATTGTCGGTTATTTAACGGGATTAAAATTTTTCGTCCAATGGAAGATTCTTGCTTGGAAGCCAGCAAATGTCCACGTTGATCTCAACCATATCTGCTGAAAATCTTCCTCCAATTGAAACTTGATTAGAATATACCGATGGTCTAGAAGTCCAGTATGGACTTGACCCTTGAAAGCTGCCATCAAGACTTCCTTTTTCATAATCGTCATAGTGGGTCTACCCTATGAAAATTTAGCAACAACTGTGAATTTATAAAACTCAGCATGGCTTTCCTCTTCTTCAGACATGATGAGTAGAGCTGGCTCACCTTTGAAGGTATCTAGTGGAGGGAAATCCATTTCTACTAAGTCTGCAAAGGAGACCTGTGTTGGAGGCTTTGAGCTAGGAGCTCCCACAGCATCCCTAAAAGATTTTTTCAGGTCCGGGAGCTTCAGAGGTTCTCCCATCGTGTTGCTCTCGATTGCTGGAGCTGAAGAGTGAAGATTGAGCTAGGTAGATGAGGATATAATTTCAGATCTAGGTTAGTCTACTGGGAGGCTACTTAACATAAAGAGGAGGTGGTGGAGAAGCTAAGCTAATAGTTGAGGCTGTCTGACGAGACAGATCTATTATATTAGGTTAGGATGGTGGAATAGTAGTGGATGGTCGGGTGAAGGTCGGCTGGTGAACGACGCTTTGGTCGGCTGAAGCGATGCTAGCGGATGGGGATGAAATCAGAGTGTAGAGGCAGTTTCAGATGATATTTCCTAACACGATGGAAGCTTGAGAGAATTTTTTCTAGTGATCGAATCTTTATCTTTCTATTCATTTAATCAAGGCTATTCAAGATTTAGTAAGCCAGAAAGGTGAAGAATTCGAATTGAATAGGAGGTTGGTTGAGAAGGGGATGAAGAAATTGGATGAAAAAGATAAGTTTTCTAGAGGGATTCTGCAGAAAATAGAAGTAGAGATATTGAAAATTGGGGAAATAAGAAAGTCTGCGGATGAAAAGCTCAAGAAAGTTGCTTTGAAAGAACAGCACTGTCATGGTCTTTTTGGATAGTTGAGTTTGATTCAGAGTCGAGTGGAGAAAAGGGAAACTGAGCTTGAGTTAAAAGAAAAAATACTGGGGAGAAGAGAAAATGAGATTGTTTCAAAGAGAGGAAAAGTTAGACATAAGGGAAAATGAGATTGATCAAAAAGAGAAAAATTTGGACATCAAGAGAACTGAGGTTGATTCAAAAGAGAGAATTTTAGGAGAAGATAGAAAATTTGATGGATTTATTAGAAAAGATAAAATTGGATAGAAGGGAAAATGATCTTGATATGGAAAAGAAAAAGTTGAAAAATCTAGTAAAAGAACTGGAAGTGAAGGAGGGTGTCTTGGATTTGAAGTTAAAACTTATTTCTATGAAACAAAATCCAGAATAGTGTATTTAAGAATCAAATTCATTGCATTCAAGTATGAAAGCAGAAGCAAGTGGGGAATGGAGGAAAAGATGTAAGAACTCAGGTTTAGTGCTTAATTAAACTTGTGATGCTGGTAAAGAAGGGATGAATGCTGGTGGCAAATATGCTAAAAGAAGTTGCATTCATGAGGAAGACAATGGAAAAATTAAAGATATGTCTTAGTAAATCAGTTCACTCGAGAAGTCACAAGCAACCAGCACCCAACATCTTTTGACTCTTGAGACTGTTGGCATATTGGAACTTGACCTGAAATCCTTGCCTCTAGAACTTGGATGAGGTTTGCAACAAGATTAGTGTGGAAAAGTGCACCAGTTTTATTTTCACACTTTTACCTTGCATAACTTTTTGAACTTCTAATTAGCCATTTAGTTCAGTTTTTTGGTGTAACACTTCTTAATTACTTGAATGATTAGGCTAGTAAAGTTACATTCAAATCTTTCCTTGTCAGGTTCTCACGCAAACCATTGTTCTAATAGTAGAATATCTTTTTCTCCTATAAAAAAATAGAAGAAAGTATTGGATAATTAATAACTAATAACTCAACAATTGAAAGAATAGCACTTTCAAGGTTTTTTTGGAGAGTTGAGTTTGATTCAAGTCAAGTGGAGAAAAGGGAAAATGAGCATGATTTAAAATAAAAAATACTGTTGAGAAGAGAAAATGAGATTGTTTCAAAAAAGAAAAAGTTAGACATAATAAAAAATAAGATTGATCTAAAAGATAAAAATTTGGACATCAAGAGAGTTGAGGTTGATTCAAAAGAGAGAATTTTGGAGAAGATGGAAAATTTGATGGATTTATTAGAAAAGATAAAATTGCAGAGAATGGAAATGATCTTGATATGGAAAAGAAAAAGTTGAAAAATCATGTAAAAGAACTTGAAGTGAATGAGGGTGTTTTGGATTTGAAATTAAAGCTTATTTATATGAAACAAAATCCTGAACCGTGTATTCAACGACAAAATTCAGTGTGTTCAAGATGAATGCAGAAGCCAGTAGGGAAGGGAGGAAAAGATGTAAGAGCTCAGGTTTAGTACTTAGTGAAACTTGTGATGCTGATAAAGAAGGGATGAACGCTAGTGGAAATCATGCTAAAAGGATATGCATTCATGAGGAAGGCAGTGGACAAATTAAAGATATGTCTTGGTAAATCAGTTCACTTCACCCGAGAAGCCACAAGCAGCTAGCACCCAACATCTTTTGGTTCTTGAAATTGTTGGCATATTGGAACTTGACCTGAAATCCTTGCCTCTAGGACTTGGATATGGTTTCCAACAAAGATTAGTGTGCAAAAGGGCACCAGTTTCATTTTTTTGTTTTTTGTCTTTCATAATTTTTTGCACTTCCCATTAGCTATTTAGATCAGCTTTCTGGTGTAATACTTCTTAATTATTAACATTAGATAATTAATAACCAATAACTCAACAATTGAAAGAACAACACTTTCACGGTCTTTTAGGAGAGTTGAGCTTGATTTAGAGTCAAGTGGAGAAAAAAGAAAACGAGCTTGAGTTAAAAGAATAAATACTGGGGAGAAGAGAAAATGAGATTGTTTCAAAAGAGAAAACGTTAGACAAAAGAGAAAATGAGATTGATTTAAAAGAGAAAAATTTGGGTATCAAGAGAACTTAAGTTGATTCAAAAGGTAGAATTTTGGAGGAAAATTTGATGGATTTATTAGAAAAGATAAAATTGGAGAGAAGGAAAAATAATATTGATATGGAAAAGAAAATGTTGAAAAATCTTGTAAAAGAACTTGAAGGTAAGGAGGGTGTTTTGGATTTGAAGTTAAGGCTTATTTCTATGAAAAAAAATCCAGAACTATGTATTCAACAACCAAATTCAGTGCGTTCAAGTATGATAGCAGAAGCGAGTGGGGAAGGGTGGAAAAGATGTAAAAGCTCAAGTTTAGTGCTTAGTGAAACTTATGATGCTGATAAAGAATGGATGAACACTGGTGGCAATCATGCTAAAAGAAGTTGCATTCTTGAGGAAGACAGCGGACAAATTAAAGATATGTCTTGGTAAATCAGTTCACCCGAGAAGCCACAAGAATCCAACACCCAACATCTTTTTGCTCTTGAGACTGTTGGCATATTGGAACTTGACCTGAAATCCTTGACTCTAGAACTTGGATGAGGTTTGCAACAAAGATTAGTGTGGAAAAGTGCACAATTTTCCTTTTGTTGTTTTTGTCTTGCATACCTTGTTGCGGTTCCCATTAGCCATTTAGTTCAGTTTTCTGGTGTAACACTTCTTAATTACTCGAACAATTATGCTAGTGAAGTTACATTCAAATCTTTCTTTGTCAGGTTCTCACTCAAACCATTGTTCTGATAATAGAATGTACACAAACAATTTTTTTAATAGTAGAATGTCTTTTTCCACTGTTAAAAAAAAATAAAAGAAAGCATTAGATAATTAATAACCAATAACTCGGCAATTGAAAGAACAGCACTTTCAGGGTCTTTTTGGAGAGTTGAGTTTAATTCAAAGTCAAGTGGAGTGATAATTATGTTTTTTTTTTATGGTTTTAATTCTTAGTTTAAGGTATCCAATTAGATTAAAATTGTCTTGTTTTGTTGCAGGAATAAAGTATTTTGAAAAGATAAAAAATTACCATATGAAGTGGTAGACTTTGGATGTAATTCATGGAATTATTAACAAATCAAGTGAAGTTGGAAGAAATCAAGGATGAATCAAGATATTGTTGACTAAAGTGTTGAAACAGTCATGGATTTGGAGGATTTTGTGTAACAGATTGAGTCGTCTCTTGAGGAGTGTGGAGCTTATGTGGAAAAATCAAATTAGTTCCTAATTTCTTGGATTTTTATTGCTATATTTTGTTGCCACTATGTGTTGCAGAATTCTAGGAATTTAGGTTAGGCTTTTTGCCTATATAAAGGAGAAGAAGAGAAGCTTTGAGGCAGCAATTATCTTTTAGTAGTTTTATTAGAAGTCTTTAATTTTATCCGTTAATGAGTAGAGAAGTCAGTTTTTAGAATATTTTAGTTTCAGTAGTTTCTTTTCTTTTGAATTCGTATTCTATAGTTCTTTATTGATTGACGAAATTAATTTCCATTTATCCTTTAAGTTCAAGTTGTTTTCTCCATATTGGTTTTAATGATTAATGTTATTTATTAATAATAAAAGTGAATAAAAATTATTTGCATTGCATACGTTACTGATTAGTTCATCCATGGGATCACTACAGAATGATTTAATGATTTCATTATGTTTATTGACAGCTTAAAGTCGTATCAGCTCAATTTTACCCTAAACACTAATGTAGTAGCGTAAGTAGGGATCGTAATCCACAGGGAAGGCGTAGGTCAAGAAAAAATTGAACAAATTGTTCTAAAATTCCTTGTCACCGAATCTAGTCACGAGAAAGAGGAAAATTCAACACAAAAGAACGAAAGCAAAGATGCAAAATGTAGCAACAAGCAGAGGTGAATAGATATCTCAGGATTCTTGCACCAGATGAACACAGACCTAGCAAATTTCTGCTATGCAATCAGTCAACAAGCAAAATTATGGAGACCTAAGTTGCCTAGAAGTTCAAGTCATGGTTAGAATGGCGACCACACCACTTCCTGTGCTTCCTATCACCATCTCCTCCCATGGCGAGGCCCGAGAATGGTGGAATAAGCTCCGCAAAGTCTCAACTCTCCAAGCTAACTACTCTAACATGCAAAGTCCTAAGAACTCCCATGGCGAGGCCCATCCTAGGGTTCACATATCTTTGTTGTTAACACAGAAAGCTCCTTTTACACTTTTCCTAATGTTTCAATTCATTAACACTTCCTACGGTGAGGCCTGTGTCTCAAATTGAGTTGATTACAGAGATCAAGTGCAAGGACTTAAACAATCACAATTTAATTCTCAGTTCATGCAACTTCGCTAACTTTGATGAATCACTCCTCAATTTAGCATGTCGACCACAATTGAAGCTTGATCCATTCAAAAATAGCTAAGAATTATGAAATTCAACATATGTCTATGCATAATTCAAATGTGATTTCAATACTCAACAATTAGATTGATTGCATAGCATACAATCTACTAAATCACGCATTCATCCATTAAGAATCCTAAGATATCATAGATTTAGCCAGAAAACATCTTTCTCATTTCAAAATCAACAAATTGCAACATTGATAAGCTCATTCTCACTCAATTGGAAAAATTTACCGATTTAATTCGAGAGAATTGTCGATTCCTTTGTCAATTGAGAATAAGCAAGATGAATCCAGTCTAAATTCACAATCGGAGTTGAGATCGGAGAAGAAATGTTTAGTGAGAGAAAATAGATCTAGAGAGAGAAAATGAGAGGGAGAAAAGCTCCCGCTAAAATTCAAAACGATAGTTTTAAAATCTCGAATCCCCTTACATGTTAGCTACCTTCCCTATATATAGAGTTGGGAAAACGTAACTAATACGCAACATAAAATGTACAAAGTATGACATAAGTGTCTTTCAAAGAGAATGACTAAAATCAGCCCAAGAAATGAAAATTCAAAGTGTGAAGAAATGTTCAGCACTCCAGCGCCTTTAGGCTTTCGATCGTGCGCCTTCAGCAGCTTCACCAACCAGCAACACGCCTTCAAGCCTTAGGTGTCGCGCCTTCAGCAACTCTGACTTCCAGGTGAAAAATCAGAGTCGAACCACGCTTTCAGGCCTCATCCAATCACGCCTTCAGCAACTCAGCGAGCCTTCAAGAATCCAGCATTTCAAAATCCACGCCTTTCCGCCAAAGCAAACCGCGCCTTCAGCTGTCACAAATTTCAGAAATTCAGAAGTTAAACACTTAGCCATTTTTCTGGAAACTCAAACACAAAACACTTCACGGCAGCAACTTCCCACAAAGATTTGATCATGATGCACTATGAATTAGGGAAAACTTAAAACATGAAAGTCGTAAGACTTTGTCTTAGCTCTTCATAGCCATTTGAATCACTTAATTTGGAGCTAAAACGAGAGAGTTACAACCCAACTACTGAAGTGCGACAAAGCTGAAAACCCATGAAGCAACTCTTCCAACACTTTGCCATTTTTTAACAACCATCTAACAATTAGCCTACGACATGTCGTAGGCTAAATGCTCTTGTTCCAGAATTTTCCCACGACATGTCGTAGGCCAAAATTTCTCTTCCAGAATTTGCCCACGACATGAGTTTTTTTCTTCAAGAAATGGCTTACGACATGTCGTAAGCCATTTGTTTCTTCTCCAACTTTGGCCTACGACATGTCGTAGGCCATTTTCCTATCTTACTCCAAATCATTGCTTGCTAAGTGTAGGGTGATCAGTTGTGCTCAAGTGGTGTGGCAAGGTGCCAATGTTGTGCCAAATGTGTGCAATTGATTCGTGTGTAGTGGATGCTCAAGTGATGTCCATGTCCTAACTTTTTAGTATGAAAACAAGTGAAATGAGTGTGAAATATTTGTGAAGTGATGATGATGCCCACAATGTGAATTGTGATGGTGTGCCAAGGTGTATGAATGGCATGCCAAAAATGTGCATGAGTGTGGCAAAGTGTAGCAAATGCTTGGCATGGTTGTGTTAAAGTTTGTTGGCAAGACTTTGCAAAGTATGTTAGCAATGCTTGGCAAGGTCTTGGCAATGTTGGCTTGGCAAGTCTTGGCATGTTGGTTTGGCAAAGCTTGGCAAAGTGTGTCAAGGTTGGCAAGGTGTTGGCAAAGTGTTGGCAAGGTTGGCAAGTTGGCAAGGTTGGCAAGGTTGGCAAGGTCTTGGCACATTGGTTTGGCAAAGCTTGGCAAGGTGTTGGCAAGGTTATGTTGGCAAGGCTTGGCAAAGTTGTTGTGCCCGACGAGCTCGTGCAAGGATGGCATGCCAAACGATACAATGCAAGACCATGTGTGACTTAGTGTTCATTCCAGCACCAAGCTCCACTTCCATGCCAGATTCATGTGTCATAGCCTCTAAATTAGACCCAGTGGTACACATAAAAGTTCTAGCTAATCCTCTTAGCTTTCCACCAGTTCAAGAATCAGCATCATTGGGTACCTGTAACTCAAGATATACACATTTTGTCAAATTGTGGCAATGAACTTTAACACAGAAATCCTGAACGTAGCAATCTTAAAGAAGCCCCCCGTTTCTCATGCTTACACACAGAATTAGAAAACAGTTAAAACACAAGAAATGTAGTGCACCCAAAGGGCTTTCCATAACATGCACGATCTCATCATTCGGACAAGAATTGAAAGAGTTATACCCAAAACAAGTTGCACCAACATTCTGCCCAAACCCTAATTTGGCCAAATAAGCTCATTTCGGTTTTTCTTAAATTCCCACTCACCATTCTCATTGTTTCAAACTCTGAACCTTGTCATTTGACACCAAGCATATATTTTCCTCATTTTAACAACATTTTTTGTCTTTTTTCACCATTTAAATACTATGAGTTGCAAACCACATAAACACACAATATAGCACATTGCACCACACATTTGCATGAAAATCAAGGCAAAAGCCAAGTGAAATAATACATTTAAGTTGGTATAAAACCACCTTATCATTTATCCATTCAGAAAAATCCCATGTTCTAATTAATGAGTATTGCGTATTTAGTTTAAGAAATCAGTAGTGCATAAAAAGTCTTTTAGCCGTACTTCAATTCTGTTTTAATTGATTTGATAAGAATTTAAGTGTCCCCACTTTAATTCAATTCTTAAATAGATAATATGCCTATGCATTGCTACGGTTTGTTTTATTGAATGTTTTCTAGTTTTAATTTTCTTCTTTCTTTCTTTAAATTCATTAAAGTAATTCTTTTAATTTAGTTTTAGTTAATCCCATAAATTTTTCCATAGGATAATTTCATTCAGTGTTAAACTAATATAATTCCAGTACATTCATAATTAAAGGAGTAGCAGTTCAAGTGGATTAGCATTGGCAAAGGTGGAGTACAATTTAGAGTTCAACAAGCATCTAGTTATTTAATGTGGTTCTCACCAGAACACTAATAAGTTTTCTTTTACTTTTTCCTTTTTAGTTTAATTTTAGTTTATATTCAGTAATTAGTTTAAGTTTTCTTTTAATTATGGCTGTAGCTTAATTTTATTTTCCGGCATTAATAATGAAGTGCTAATTAAAATATAATCGTGAGACCAAAATGCTTTTATTAAATTAATTTGGCTAAATTCGGAAAATTCCTTGTGTTTAATGATTATGTTGCGATTAATTTAATCTTGATCACGTTTTTTTAATCAATGCAATACTAAATTAACTTCCTATTAATTATCTGTAATTAATTAGTTAATTAATTAAGTGGTAAAACTACCATCAGGTATGAGGGAATTAAAGGTTAGTAAATTATGACATACTGTTGATGATTGTAATTTACTAAAATTGGGTTTTTCTAATTACTAATGCAATTAAATCTTTAAATTTAGTGTTGGCTGATTCCAGCTCAATTAAGATTTAATTAGTGGTAATTAATTTATAGCTGATTCTTGTTAATTACCTATTAATTAAGGAAAAATTGGATTATGTGAGAGCTGATTCTCAGTAATCTATAACTAATTGGTTTGTAAAAGTTAATTAATTTGTGAGTCTAGGATCGATCTAAAATTGATTAGTGTAGATTTATTAATTGCCGGATTTTTCTTATTTGTCATATTATAATTTTTGAGATTTTCTTTTGTTAATTCTAGATAATTTGTTTAATTAATCTTTAAGCTTAGTTAAGTTGACACACTGAAATTGAGTTGTGACATCGTGGAATTAACTAAAATCGATTGTATTTCCGTTCCTCGAGAGATCGACCCTACTTCCATGTGCCATTTGTATTATTTGAAGTAGGCATTTAATTTGGTACAAAACGACCGTGCCAAATTTTGGCAACGCTACTGGGGAACGGCGTTATACTTTTCATTTTAGTTAATTCTTTTTGTCCCTTGGTGTATGACCCGTTCGTCTAACAATAATCTCTTATATGATTCAGAGATCGAGAAGACAGCGAGAAGATTAAGGAAAGACGAGGGAAAGACGCCAAGGGCATTTTTCGGATTCTGTTCCAGAATCTCCGTTTGCCCAAACGGAAGATACTTCATCAATAGAATCGAATCAAGACACATCCTTTGATAACTTTGACATGGCAGAAAATCTCAATGGAAATAACCAGGGTGGAGGACAGCAAGCACCCATTCGGGAAAGAACATTAAAGGAGTTAACTAGTCTCATAATAAATTATCAGCCCTCGTGCATTGTATTGCTTCTATAACTATTGATTTTGAACTCAAACCGTCATACCTTAATTTGTTGCCTAAATTTAATGGTTTAGTTGGAGAGGTTCCGCATAACTTCTTGCATGAATTTTTAAGAGCATGTGGAACATTGAACAATCGGGGAGTTACGCAAGAATACATAAAATTAGCAAGTTTTCGGTTTACCCAAACAGGAGAAGCTAATATATGGTTTAAAAAGTCTAGCTCCAAATTCTATACGTTCATGGAAAGATTTACAAGGAATCTTTTTGCATAATTTTTTCCCTGCATCAAGAATTACATCAGTAAGAAAAGAAATTTGTGGAATGAAACAAGATATTGATGAATCTTTGCATGCATATTGGTTAAGATTTAAAAGACTTTGTAACAGTTGTCCTCAACATCAAATTTCTGAAGAATTACTAATCCAATATTTTTATGAAGGTATGCTACCGGAAGAAAGGAGGACGGTTGATGCTTCAAGTGGGTGGGGCATTTATGGATAAAACTCCGGCGTAAGCTAGAGCTTTGATTACACAAATGTGTGAGTCTCGACAACAATATCATGTCTCTCGTTCGGCCAAACACGGCGAACATGTAATCTTTTGAGATCCAACTTGATGCATTAACCACTTCAGTGGAACATTTAGTTTCAACATTGGATAATACCAAAAAAATTTGTGGCGTATGTAATAATCCAGGACTTCCAAATGATTTTTGCTCATTAGTTAAAGATGACCAAACAACTAAATACAACAAATCTGCAGTATGATCCCCATTCAAATACATTCAATTCGGGGTGGAATGACCATCCAAATTTGAGATATAGGAATAGACAACAGCCAGTTCCTGATATTTTATATTCTCCACAATTTAGGCCACAACAGCAAGTAATGGCTCCGGTTACCCAACAACCTCATGTACCCACTTCAAGAGGAGGTGTACCTTTGGAGGATTTGATTACAACATTAGCCATCACCACTCAAAACATGCAACAAGGATTTATTAAATCTCAAGTGGAGGTGCAAAAATTTCAACAAAAAACCAGGGCAAGTATAACAGGGTTGAGTAACAAATTACTCAATTGTCCACTACCATTAATGCTTTAGAAAGGAATCGAGGAAAGCTTCCGACACAAGTTCTTCCGAATCCAAGAGAAAATGTTAGTCAAATAACATTGATAAATGACAACCAGTTGGAAGATCCAACACCAAAGATCCAGGAAAAACAAGTAGGAAATAAGGTTCCATTAGACCAAACGGATGGCAATCAGAAATTTGAGGTAAAAATTGATTTAAATAAAAATATTTCTGATATTAAAATTCCTCCACCTTTTCCTGGCATGTTGAACAGAGACGTGAAGGATGATGACATGAGTGATATTCTCACCATATTCAGAAATATTGAAATCAATATTCCTTTCCTTGAAGCAATCAGGAAAATGCCAAAATGTGCAAAGTTTCTAAAAGATTTTTTGGCCAGAAAAATTAAAAAACCAAAGGATGAGAAAGTGGTGGTAGGTGAAAATGTTTCAGTAATAATTCAGAAAAAACTACCACCAAAATGCAATGACCCAGGTATGTTTGTCATTCCATGTATAATTGGGGATAAATGGGTAGAAAGTGCTATGTTTGATTTAGGAGCATCAATAAATGTAATGCCTCTATCTACATATAATGAATCTAGTATGGGACCCCTTTCTGAAACCCGAGTTGTAATTCAATTGGCAGACAGATCATTGGCATATCCACTTGGTGTTCTTGAAAATATGCTCGTTAAGGTGAATGAATTCATATATCCTCCAGATTTTTATGTTCTTGACACAGAAAAAAATTATGATAAAAAATCTACAGTTTTATTGTTGGGAAGACCATTTTTAAAGACTATGAAAGCCCAAATTAATATGGATAAAGGAACCCTAACTTGTGAATTCAGTGGGGAGGTTTTGACCTTTAATATTTATGATGCTATGAAACATCTCCATGATATTAAAAATTCTAATGTTGTTGATGTTTTTGAGCCATTTGTCCAAGATCATTTTGAGATGAATTTTATGCATGATAAATTGGAGTTAGCAATCACAACAAGTTTGACAGATGTTGAGGCAAAAGAATTGCAAAATGATGAACTACCAGATGCTATTATGTCACTTTATTCTTTAGAAGAATTTTCTAATAATTCTGAGTTCTCCCGTTTGGTCAAACTTAACACAACTAACAAACTTTTGCCTTCTCTTTTGCAGACACCCGTATTGGAATTGAAGGTTCTGCCTGAACATTTGAAATATGTGTTTTTAGGTGAAAAAGAAACATTGCCTATTATTATTAATAAAAATCTCAGTCAGAGTCAAGAAGATAGATTGATCAGACTTTTGAGAAAATATAAAGCTGCAATAGGGTGGACTTTGGCAGATATAAAAGGGATAAATCCAAGTGTTTGCATGCATAGAATTTTCTTGAACTAGATTCTAAACCGGTAAGAGATTCACAAAGGAAATTAAATCCAAATATGAAAGAAGTAGTGTTTAAAGAAATATTAAAACTTCTTGAATTGAGAATAATATTTCTTATTTCTGATAGCAAATGGGTGAGTCCGGTACATGTGGTACCAAAAAAATCTGGATTCGAATTGGTAAGAAATGAAAAAAATGAACTATTTTTTGTGCGTCTCCAAACCGGATGGCGAATGTGTATAGATTTTAGAAAATTAAATTCTGCTACCAGGAAAGATCATTTTCCTTTGCCATTTCTAGATCAAATGCTTGAAAGATTGGCGGGTAAGTTACTTTTCTGTTTTCTTGATGGATATAGTGGTTATTTTCAAATTTTTGTAGCACAAGAAGATCAGGAAAAAACCACTTTTACTTGCCCATTTGGAACGTTTGCCTATAGACGCATGCCTTTTGGTTTGTGCAATGCTCCAAGAACTTTTCAGCGATGCATGATGAGTATATTTTCAGATTTAATAAAACATTGCATCGAAATTTTTATGGATGATTTTACTGCATATGGAAATTCTTGTGATAACTGCATTGAAAATCTTGATAAAGTGTTGCATCGATGTGTTGAAAAATATTTGGCTTTAAATTATGAAAAATGCCACTTTATGGTTAGAGAATGAATTATCCTTGGACATGTAGTTTCCGAAAAGTGACTTCAAGTTGATAAAGCTAAGATTGATTTAATTTCTCAACTACCTTATCCATCTAATGTTAGGGAAATTCGTGGTTTTTTGGAACATGCAGGTTTTTACAGGAGGTTCATCAAAGATTTTGCAAAAATAGTAGAGCCCCTGACGCATTTATTGCATAATGATGTTTCGTTTGATCTAACAAAGGAAAGGAAGTTAGCTTTTGATATATTGAAGGAGAAATTGGTTTCAGCCCCTATCGTTCAACCACCCCGTTTGGAATTACCATTTGAGCTAATGTGTGATGCAAGCGATTACGCCGTAGGAGCTGTGCTTGGTCAAAAAGATGGGAAAGAGAGCCATGTGATTTATTATGCATCAAAAACTCTAAATCAAACTCAATGCAATTATACTACAGCCAAAAAAGAATTATTAGCTATAGTATTTGCATTTGAGAAATTTAGATCATATTTACATGGCTCTAAAATTATTGTTTATACTGACCATGCAACTTTGAAGTATTTGTTACAAAAGAAAGAATCAAAACCCCGACTAATTAGGTGGATTTTGCTCTTACGGGAATTTGACTGGGAGATTAAGGATAAAAGAGAAGCAGAAAATAATGTGGCGGATCATTTGAGTAGATTGGTTCGAGAAGAAGACCGTTTGGCCATACAAGAGACCTTTCCAGATGAGCATCTTTTGACCCTTACTGGTAAGATTGGTAAAGAACCTTGGTATGCGGACATGGTAAATTATTTGGTAAGTAAAGCATTTCCTAAAGGATTATCTGACAAGGTATGTCGTGTACTTGCAATTTTAATCCCTAAACTAGTGTAGTAGCAATGAGTAGGGTATCGTATCCACAGGGAAGGGGATGGATTCTTGAATTCATAAATTGTTCTAAGTATTGTCTCGGTAGCAAATCACAACAAACAGAATGTGGTATCAACTCAAAAGTAAACAAGCACAGAAAAATAGAATATAGTGCAATTAAAATAGAATGTAATGCAAACAAAAGAGAATACAATGCTATTGAGGAAGAAAGATGATCTAGACTTCCTTCCCGATGAATGCTTACTTAAGTGACTTGTGCAGTGCGATTAACAAGCATGCCAAACAATGGAGGAGAAATAGCTGCCTAGAAACTTAGACTACAATCGGCTTGGCGACCGCATTATAAACTAAGCCTCATAACATCATCCTTTCCCATGGCGAGGCCTAAGGATGATGGATTTTGCACCGCAACCTTCTCAATTCCCCAATCCTAACTCTCTTACATTAATCTCCTAGAAACTTCCTATGGCAAGGCCTGAATCTAGCTTCTTACCTCTCGTTAGAATTAGGAAATCTCTTCATACCTTTATCTAAAGATTTCTTAACCTAAAAACTTCCCATGGCGAGGCCTGGATTCAAGGAACGAACATACAAAGCAAGTGTGAAAACTCATTTCATGCTTCAGCTCTTATTTCACAGAATTCTTAGCAAATATTGGTGAATTAAGGTTCAATTCAGCATGACGACCGCAACTAAATCTCAATTCAACAATACTGGTTCAAATTTATGAAACTTAACAGATTTCACAGTGCAAACAAGCATGATCTCAATTCTTTATAGAATATGTAAATTACACCACACAAAATCATCTAAATCAAGCTTTCATCCTTCACAACCCTAGACCATCGCACCCTTAGCCGGAACACGACATTCTCAGCTCATAATCATTAAAGTGCAACAAAACACAATTAATTTTCACTCAATTGTAAGAATTTACCGATCAAAATACTCAGAATTGTGAAATGATTTGTTAATTGAGACTCAAAATGTCGTGATCAGTCCAATGGCGTGATCGGAATCGAAAACGGAGAAGAATTTCTGGAGAGAAAAAAATTCTAGAGAGAGAAAGTTAGAGAGAGAAACTTTCTCTCTCTAGTTCAAAAGTCTGTTATAATTCTCAAAATCCCCCCAATTTGCTAGCTACTCCTCTATATATAGAGGTCACAAAACGCAAATGATACACAACATAAAATGAGTACAAAACTTCGAGACAACCACTACAATTGTTATACAAAAGTCCAAGCAAAAACTGTGCACAAAGACGAAAAACGCCTTTGAGCCTTTGTACTTCACGCTTTCATCAGCCGTTTCACGTCTTCAGGTTCCCAGCTCACACATCTTCAGCTGCCTCCACGCGCCATCAAGCCATCGTGGTCACGCCTTTACTGCTCCCCTGCACCACACACAAAATCACAACCAACACTTAGAAAATATTTTCATCCTCAAGCACATAATTACGAGGTGTGCATGTGTGTGCGAGGTGAGTGCATGTGTGTGCGATGCAACCGTTCCAGCATAGCAAACTACTTCCAAGCATAATATGTGTATCTTAGCCTCTGAATTGGACTTTGTGGTAAACCTAAAAGATTTAGATCTTTCTCTTGGCTTTCCATTGGTTCAAGGAACACAATCATTGGAGGTCTGTAGCTCAAGATATAGACACTCTACCAAACTGTGGCAATATGAACTCAAATGTGAAAACCTGAAATAGCAATTGGAAAGACGCCCCCGTTTCACATACTTGCACACAACATTAGAAGAAAGTAAAAACATAAGAAATGCATTACACTCAAAGAGCTTTCCATAACATCCAAGATCTCCTCATTTGGATTAGTATTGAAAGAGTTACACTCAAATGAAGTTCGATCTACAAGCCCAAACCCTAAAACAGCCTATTAACATGTTAAGGTTTTCTCAATGCATCATTTCCAACCTTTTCCAATTCTTTTCTTGTTTTTGGACTTCACATACACACTTGACTCATTTGATCGACATTTTAGCACTTTTTCTCCATTTTAACACATCAAGTTATAAACCACATAAATGCACAACATGGCACAAAACACTACACATTTGAATAAAAAATAAAGCAAAAGCTAAGTGAAATAATCATATATAAGTTGATATAAATCCAACTTATCATTATCACATGCACAACGAATGAAAATTAAAAATGATTCAAAATATTTTTTATGGGATAAACCTTATCTGTGGAAAATTAGTTTAGGAGCAAATAATTAGAAGGTGCATTCCGGAAAGTGAAATTGATGAAATTTTGAATCATTGTCATATGTATGCATGTGGTGGACATTTTGGTCCAAAACGAACGGCTAGAAAAATACTAGATAGTGGTTTCTTTTGGAATACACTATTTAGAGATGCGTATTTGTTTTGTAAAAGTTGCGAGAAATGTCAAAAAATGGGAAACATAACAAACAAAGATGAAATGCCCCAAATACCGATAATTGTGTGTGAAATTTTTTATGTATCGGGTATGGATTTTATGGGCCTATTTCCTAGTTCATTTTGCAAATTGTATATTTTACTAGTTGTAGATTATGTATCAAAGTGGGTGGAAGCCAAAGCCACCAGGACTAATGATTCTAAGGTTGTTGCAGGTGTTTTAAAATCTAACATTTTTAGCAGATTTGGAGTACCACGAGATATCATAAGTGATCAGGGAACTCATTTTTGCAATCACACGATTGAAACTTTAATGAAAAAATATGGAGTACACCACCGTTTGGCCACACCATACCATCCACAATCAAATGGCCAAGCGGAAGTCTCCAATCGTGAGATTAAGCAAATTTTGGAGAAAACCGTTAAAACTTCTCGACAGGATTGGAGTATGAGATTGGATGACGCTTTGTGGGCATATAGAACGGCTTTCAAAACTCCGATCGGGATGTCCCCATACCGTCTTATATTTGGTAAAATGTATCATCTTCCAGTAGAAAGTGAACATAAAGCCTACTGGGCTATTAAACAAATTAATATGGACACATTTAAGTGTGGGGAAGAAAGGAAATTACAACTTCAAGAGTTAGAGGAATTGAGACTAGAATCTTATGATAATGCTTTGTGGTATAAAGAAAAAACTAAAATGTTGCATGATAGAGTGATAAGAAAGAAACAGTTTCAAATAGGGCATAAAGTACTACTTTTTCAGTCTAAATTAAGATTGATGGGAGATAAATTAAAATCTAAATGGATTGGAAAAGTGAGGAGGCTCCAAATAAATTCTTTTGGCATGGCAATAGACATAGCTCGATACATCTAGTAGGATCTGTGCTTCAGTGCTTATGTTTTGCAAAGTGTCAGGTATATTTATTATTGTTGGGTAAAGACCTAGCATCAATAAATACAAATTTGATATATAACAACTATGCAAATTGTTTAAACAGTGCTTTTAATACCAAAATAGCAACAACAGGAAAAAATATACCTTGGATACTTGCTGTTGTGGAATTTAAAATAGGTATAGTTCTATTTGGTTGTTCAACATGCTGAATCTCTGTAGATTGTGTCTTTTGTCTTTGATTGTTGAATTGATTCGTGCAACACGGTTCTAAAGATTGTGGAGATTCAGTGGTCTAGGAGTTTGAGCCTCGCCCAACCGTATCAGAGAATTTTGGAGAAGATGGAATATTTGATGGATTTATTAGAAAAGGTAAAATTGGAGAGAAGGAAAAATATTCTTGATATGGAAAAGAAAAAGTTAAAAAATCTTGTAAAAGAACTTGAAGTGAATGAGGGTGTTTTGGATTTGAAGTTAAAGCTTATTTCAATGAAACAAAATCCAGAACCGTTTATTCACCAAAAAAATTCAGTGTGTTCAAGATGAAGGCGCGCAGAAGCCAGTAGGGAAGGGAGGAAAAGATGTAAGAGCTAAGGTTAAGTGCTTAGTGAAACTTGTGATGCTGAAAAAGAAGGGATGAACGCTAGTGGCAATCATGCTAAAAGAAGACACATTCATGAGAAAGACAGTGGAAAAATTAAAGATCTGCCTTAGTAAATTAGTTCATTCGAGAAGCCACAAGCAGCCAGCACCCAACATCTTTTGGTTCTTGAAACTGTTGGCATATTGGAACTTGACTTGAAATCCTTGCGTCTAGGATTTGGATGAGGTTTCCAACAAAGATTAGTGTGTAAAAGGGCACTAGTTTCATTTTGTTGTTTTTGTCTTTCATAATTTTTTGCACTTCCCATTAGCCATTTAGTTCAACTTTCTGGTGTAACACTTCTTAATTACTAGGATGATTAGGTTTGTGAAGTTACATTCAAATCTTTCCTTGTTAGGTTCTCACGTAAACCATTGTTCTGATAGTTGAATATTTTTTCCCCTGTTAAAAAATAGAAGAAAACATTAGATAATTAATAACCAATAACTCAACAATTGAAAGAACAACACTTTTAAGGTCTTTTTGGAGAGTTGATCTTGATTCAGAGTCAAGTGGAGAAAAGGGAAAATGAGATTGAGTTAAAAGAATAAATATTGGGGAGAAGAGAAAATGAGATTGTTTCAAAAGAGAAAAAAATTAGACAAAAGGAAAAATAAGATTGATTTAAAAGAGAAAAATTTAGACATCAAGAGAACTGAAGTTGATTCAAAAGAGATTCGAGGAAAATTTGATGAATTTATTAGAAAAGATAAAATTAGAGAGATGGGAAAATAATATTGATATGGAAAAGAAAATGTTGAAAAATCTTGTAAAAGAACTTGAAGGCAAGGAGGGTGTTTTGGATTTGAAGTTAAAGCTTATTTATATGAAAAAAAAAACTAGAACCGTGTATTCAACAACCAAATTCAGTGCATTCAAGTACGAAAGAAGAAGCGAGTGGGAAAGGGTGGAAAAGATATAAAAACTCAAGTTTAGTACTTAGTGAAATTTCAGATGCTGATAAAGAAGGAATGAACACTGGTGGCAATCATGCTAAAAGAAGTTGCACTCTTGAGGAAGACAGCAGACAAATTAATGATATGTCTTGGTAAATCAGTTCACCTGAGAAGCCACAAGCAGCCAACACCCAACATCTTTTGGCCTATGACATTGTTGGGATATTGGAACTTGACCTGAAATCATTGCCTCAAGAACTTGGATGAGGTTGAAACAAAGATTAGTGTGGAAAAGTGCACAAGTTTCATTTTGTTGTTTTTGTCTTGCATAACTTTTGGCACTTCCCATTAGCCATTTAGGTCATCTTTCTAGTGTAACACATCTTAATTACTACGATGATTAGGCAAGTTAAGTTACATTCAAATCTTTCCTTGTGACGTTCTCACACAAATCATTATTCTAATAGTAGAATGTCTTTTTCCCTTATAAAAAAATAGAAGAAAGCATTGGATAATTAGTAACCAATAACTCGACAATTGTAAAAGCAACACTTTCAGGATCTTTTGGAGAGTTGAGTTTGATTCAGAGTTAAGTGGAGAAAATGAAAAATGAGCTTGAGTTAAAAGAAAAAATATTGGGAGAATAGAAAATGAGATTATTTCAAAAGAGGGAAAGTTAGACATAAGGGAAAATGAGATTGATCTAAAAGAAAAAAATTTGGACATCAAGAGAACTGAGGTTAATTCAAAAGAGTGAATTTTGGAGAAGATGTAAAATTTGATGGATTTATTAAAAAAGATAACATAAGAGAGCGGGAAATGATCTTGATATAGAAAAGAAAAGGTTGAAAAATCTTGTAAAAGAACTTGAAGTGAAGGAGGATGTTTTGGATTTGAAGTTAAAGCTTATTTCTATGAAACAAAATCTAGAACCGTGTATTCAAGAACCAAATAAAGTGCGTTCAAGTATAAAATCAGAAGCAAGTGGGGAAAGGAGGAAAAGATGTAAGAGTTCAGGTTTAGTGCTTAGTGAAACTTGTGATGCTGATAAAGAAGGGATGAACGCTAGTGGCAATCACGCTAAAAGGAGTTGCATTTATGTTTTGGTAAATCAGTTCACCCAAGAAGCCAAAAAAAGCTAACACCCAACATCTTTTGGCTCTTAAGACTGTTGGCATATTGGAACTTGATCTGAAATTCTTTCCTCTAGGACTTGGATGAGGTTTGCAACAAAGATTACTGTGAAAAAGTGCATCAGTTTCATTTTGTTATTTTTGTCTTGCATACCTTTTTGCGGTTCCCATTAGCCATTTAGTTCAGTTTTCTGGTGTAACACTTCTTAACTACTGGGATAATTAGGTTAGTGAAGTTATATTCAAATCTTTCTTTTTCAGGTTCTCACGCAAACTATTGTTCTAATAGTAGAATGTCTTTTTCTCCTGTTAAAAAAATAGAAGAAAGCATGGGATAATTAATAACCAATAACTCAACAATTGAAAGAACAACACTTTCAGAGTCTTTTTGAAGAATTGAGTTTGATTTAGAGTCAAGTGGAAAAAAGGAAATATGAGCCTGATTTAAAAGACAAAATACTTGGGAGAAGAAAAAATTATATTGTTTCAAAAGAGGAAAAGTTAGACATAAGGGAAAATGAGATTGATCTAAAAGAGAAAAATTCGGACATCAAGACAACTGAGATTGATTCAAAAGAGAGAATTTCGAAGAAGATGGAAAATTTGATGGATTCATTAAAAAAGATAAAATTGGAGAGAAGGGAAAATGATCTTGATATAGAAAAGAAAAAGTTGAAAAATCTAGTAATAGAACTTGAAGTGAAAGAGGGTGTTTTGGATTTGATGTTAAAACTTATTTCTATGAAACAAAATCAAGAACTATGTATTCGAGAACCAAATTCAATGCATTCAAGTATGTAAGCAGAAGCGAGTGGGGAAGGGAAGAAAAAATGTAAGAGCTCAGGTTTAGTGCTTAGTGAAACTTGTGATATTGATATAGAATGTATGAACGCTAGTGGCAATAATGCTAAAAGGAGTTGCATTCACGAGGAAGATAGTGAACAAATTAAAACTCTATCTTGGTAAATCAGTTTACCCGAGAAGCCACAAGTAGCCAGCATCCAACATCTTTTGGCTCTTGAGACTGTTTGCATATTGGAACTTGACCTGAAATCACTGCCTCTAGGACTTGGATGAGGTTTGCAACAAAGATTAGTGTGAAAAAGTGCACCAGTTTCATTTTGTATTTTTTTTGTCTTGCATAACTTTTTGCAGTTCCTATTAGCCATTTAGTTCACCTTTCTGGTGTAACACTTTTAATTATTGGGATGATTAGTCTAGTGAAGTTACATTCAAGTTTTTCCTTGTCAGCACTTTCAGGGTCAAGTTTCTTTTTAAAAATAGAAGAAAGCATTGGATAATTTATAACCAATAACTCGAGAATTGAAAGAACAGCACTTTTAAGAGAGTTGGGTTTGATTCAGAGTCAAGTGGAGAAAAGGCAAAATGAGCATGAGTTAAAAGAAAAAAATACTTGGGAGAAGAGAAAACAAGATTGTTTCAAAAGAGGAAAAGTTAGACATAAGGAAAATGAGATTGATCTGAAAGATAAAAATTTGGACATCAAGAGAAATGGGGTTGATTCAAAAGAGAGAATTTTGGAGAAGATGGAAAATTTGATGGATTTGTTAGAAAAAAATAAAATTGGAGAGAATGGAAAATGATCTTGATATGGAAAAGAAAAAGTTGAAAAATCTTGTAAAAGAACTTGAAGTGAAAGAGGGTGTTTTAGATTTGAAGTTAAAACTTATTTCTATGAAACAAAATTCAGAACCGTGTATTCAAGAACCAAATTCAGTACGTTCAAGTATGAAAGCAGAAGCAAGTAGGGAAGGGAGAAAAAGATGTAAGAGTTCAGATTTAGTGCTTAATGAAACTTGTGATGCTGATAAAGAAGGGATGAACACTGGTGGCAATCATGCTAAAAGAAGTTGCATTCATGAGGAAGATAGTGGAGAAATTAATATTTGTCTTGGTAAATCAGTTCACCCGAGAAGACACAAGCAACCAACATCCAACATCTTTTGGCTTTTGAGATTGTTGGTGGAAGTTGGCCTGAAATCCTTGCCTCTAGGACTTGGATGAGGTTTGCAACAAAGATTAGTATGGAAAAGTGCACCAATTTCATTTTGTTGTTTTTGTCTTGCATAACTTTTTGCGGTTCCTATTAGCCATTTAGTTTAGCTTTCTGGTGTAACACTTCTTAATTACTAGGATGATTTGGTTAATGAAGTTACATTGCTCAACAATTGAATTGGTAATTACTCAACAATAGAATTAGTGGTTAATTATTAATAGTAAGAGTGACATGTATTACGAAGCCAATTTACTTAATAACAGGGTATATTTTTTAACAAATATGAGTTATACATATGTTTCTTAACCTGTGCAATATTTTTTTTTCTTCCTTTGTTCTTTTTGTGTCAACATTTTTATGAGAGAGAAAAGTAGAACTTTAAAAGTACCATGCCTTTGAACATATCAATCCCGAGTATAGGCCCTTTTTACTAAAGATAATTATGTACTAAATATAATATATTTCTAATTATTTTTTTAAAATTTATACACATATTTTTTATCATATTATTGCAAGTACCATATAGTTGGTAGGAGTTTGGACTTGTAAGTTTTTTTTTTTAATTTTAAATTCTAATATTTAGTTCATTTTTAATTTTTTGGAAAAGTAAAATCAATCACGCATTTAAGGACAGTTAGTCCACAAATTTTGAATGTTTAATCCATGCTCCAATATATTATTCTAATTACTTTCTCGAGAATTTTAATAATCAAAACACGTTAAACACTTAGTCCATCAAACATCTAATAGAACCTCATCCTTTGTTGCAATCTACATGCATAAATAATTTATTCTAATTAAATAACTTATTCTTATCGAATTTCTACTACAAATCTATTTCTTTGTTATAATTTTACATATTTATTTTGTCGAACTTTCACTGCAAAACTAACTCGTTCTTAAAATATAAATTTAATAAAAAACAACATTAATTTTCAAAAAAAATTATTTCATCGTGGAAATAATTTACTATTATGATGTAAAAAATCTAGATAAATAGACAAGATTATTTCAAAAATTTGTAAAATATGCAATTTACATTGTAATAACTACAATGTTTACAGTGTTAAAGATGTGATTTATATTTGTTAGCATTTTGGATTATTTTTATTTATTTTGCTATAACACATAAATTATATGATAAAATTTATTTTGAATATTATAATTTTACACATAATTTTATGTATCTTGATGGATATCATTGTTTGTTACACATGAATTTTTTTTAAGAATAGTTATAAAACAATTTTGTTGTGTAACACTTTGCATGTCACGAAGATATTTTTGATAATTGAACCAAAAATGCATGGCATTTTTTGGTTGATTAATTTAAACCAAATACTGATGCATGAGTTTTAATAACTTTCCTATTAATATTCTGTAATTTTGGCTGATTAATTTAAACCAAATATTGATGCACGAGTTTTAATAACTTTTCTGTTAATATTCTGTAATTTATCCAAACACTGAAAATAAAAGTTATTGTATTCATTTTTCTCATAATTAAAATATTAAAAATTATAGGAAAAAAATATTTTTAGTACCCAATGTTTGTCTACTCTACACTTTTAGTCCCCACTGTTTTAACTTTAACATTTTTAGTCCCCAAATTTGTATAGAAAATTGCATTTTTGGCCCCCCAATGTTTGTTACTCGATATTTTTGGTCCCCTAATTATATAACTTCAACACTTTTAGTCTTCAAACTTGTATAAAAAAGTGCATTTTAGTCCCCAATATTTGTCTATTCGACACTTTTAGTCCCCAATGTTTAAAGTACAATTGTTCTAGTTCCTAAATTTATAAAATTATTATACTTTTAATTTATTTAACACAATTAAACAACTACAAACGGTATTCCCAGTTGACAATTAAATTTATCATAAATCTAATGTCTGGTAATTATTTTTTTTTAAGATTTTACTTCAAATAAAGTAATAAAAAAATTTATGTGTTAGGATAGGTATTGCAAGTCGGTTAATTTTATTTGAAGAAAAAGTTTAAACAACTAATTGTCAAATATTAGATTTATGATAAATTTAATTGTCATGTGAAAATTTCGTTTATAGGCATTCAATTGTGTTGAGCAAATTAAAAGTACAATTTTTTTTTTTGTAAATTTAGAGAATAAAAGTATTAAAGTTAAAACATTGGGGACTAAAAATATCAAGTATGCAAAACATTGAAAACTAAAATGCACTTTTTTCCTACAAGTTTAGAGACTAAAAGTGTTGAGATTAAATTATTGTGGATTGAAAATGTTGAGTAGACAAACATTGGGGATTTGAAAAGTGTTTTCTCTACAAGTTTGGAAACTAAAAGTGTTGAAATTAAAATATTAAGGATTAATTTTTTTTTTCCTTTTCAAATTGTTTAATGATTGAATTAGATCGCTCTACCTACCTTCTTTTCTTCCGTTTAAAGATGTGAATGCAATCAATAAAATGGAACCCCTAAGAGGAACAAATAGACATATTCTCTTTTAGTTGGTAGGAAATATGAGTTCGAAAAATAAATATTTTTTCAATTATCAGATTTTAGTGTTTGTTTCAAATTGAAAAAGTAATCATTTTTCTGACTATTAAATTTCTCCATTTGTTTCGTCCTAAAAAGTAAAAAGAATTATCAACTAAGGAAATAAGTGTAAAATTCTAAGATTATGAATTCTCTTTCAAAGTTGGTATTGTAATTACTTTCTTGAGAATTTTAACTATGTGACTCTTTTTTATATGTATTATTTATATTTTGACGAGTTTCATATGTTTTTTTATTGTAAATTTTAATTAATTTGGTCAAATAATTTCATATTTTTATTTTTTAATTTGATATTTTTTTATTGAATTTCCTACTAAATTGAAATTTTAGTAGTTTTTAAGTATCTTTATATTGACTTTTGTAAAGGTAATTCAATTTCAAAAGAGTTAAATAGATGGATGGTATGTTATATTTTTTTACTTTTATTTTATATTAAAATTATTAACATTATCGTTGGCATTTTTATATATATATTTAAAAAAATTCGTAATTGTATTTTTGTTGCTTTAGACTTTTTCTTTCATCTTTTTACTTAATTAATTTTCATACATTTTATATCTCCAATACTTATTGTTTAATAAATTTTGGCTATTTTAATTTATATTAATTTATAAATTTATTTTCCATTTATTTAATCAACTATTATTTTTTATTAATTTTAATCAATAAAATTTGTATTTTAATACTCTCTTTGTAAGATTTAGTTAATAGATTAGTTATTTAATTAAATTAAAAATGATAACTTTTACAATCATGAAAATATAAAGCATAATATTAAAACATTTATCATAAGGTAAATTGATAAACTTAAGTTTCATAATATGATTAAAATAAAATTATATAAATGGTGATGTATAATTATAGCATACACATGGAATTTCAATAACATTATTTAGTTCAATAATTTAAATTAAATAATAAAATAGGAATCTTACTAAATTTTTTGACAATATATCCAAACACATGCTAAATATTTAAATTACTCGAAATTTATTAATTTTCTTCAAAATTAAAATTTCAAAAATTACATTTCTATTAAATTTTATTTTCACTTTTCTACCAACCAAACGAGAACTATACGAACACTTTACTACCCAATTTGATCTATTTTTTGTGGACACTTACTTTTCTTAATTGACACTTTACTACTTTTTTTTTTAATTAGTTGAACACTAAATGGCCATGCCTTTAGAGATAAAAAAATGTGTTTAGCCAAAACTTTACAAACAAAAATGTATTTGAGAAAAGGATTGATATTTAATCATTTACGGACAGATGAGCAGTCCATAATCACTTTTATAAAATATTATTCAATATTTGTCAATAAGTCAATTATTTTATATTAGTCAAATTAAAAATATTATAGACCATATTAGTCACAGTAAAATCATTACGAATTAGATATATAAAAATTTGGAAAAAAATTACAAAGTTGATCCTTTACATTTGTTGAAATTGTTTTTCATCACTCATATTTAAATTATATAATTATGTCATTCATATTTGATTTTTTTAACTAAAATTATAAATATATACATATAATTTACACTAAAAAGTAAATGAAATTAAATAAAAAAAAATTACAAAAAACCATTTTTCACATTTGTTTAAAAACTTTTTTCGTTCTTAATATTTTTAATGATGAGAATTAATTCCTCATATTTGCTTGAAAAATATTTTTAGTACATTTCAAATGTCAAATTGGTATAAAAAATATATTTTCACACTAAAATATAGTAGTGTTTGTCTGTTTGCATTTCACTTTCTTGGGTGGGTTCAGGGTGATTGTTGGACTTGGACAATTGTTTGTTCGTAAGCTGTGACGTTCGGTAACTTTCATGATTCATCCAGCCAAAAAGTAACATGTCCAGAGGTCCACGGACTCCGCGGGCACACCTTGACTGACTGATATACACATTTAATCATATTCTATTCATTATACCCTTTTGGTCTCGTAATCATACAATAGAATCCAGCCATTCTTACATTTTTGCATATTTTGTTTGGAAAGGTAAAAGAAAACAGAAAAAAGGTGGCAAATGCTGAAAAACAAGGGAAAATCCCATTGCTTTTTGTGCGTTAGTCTGGAAAGCTTTATGTTGTTTGATTCAATCTTTCATCATTTTTCAGTGTTTCTTTTTAAGCTCTTGATGGGTTTTAATCCTTTTTCTTGTTTTTGTCGCTTTTCTTATTTCTTTTGATTAGAGCGATTGTGAGGCTGGAAAATTTTAGTTGAGAATAATTTCCACGGTGACTTTGAAGTTTGATCTTATTTGTATATTGATATTCCTTTATCTATTTATTTGGTTCTTTGACTAGTTTTGATGCTTTTGCGAGAGTTGTTTATGAGAGAGCAGAAAGGCATAGAGTGAAGTGAAAAAGATTTAAAGCTATGAATTTTCTGTACTTTTCTGCCTGTTCTTTTGTCATAGGAATAGAGATTTTTATGGTATTTTTTCTTTTGGAAATTATTGCAAGAAATGAATGGATTTTTGAAAACTCAAGTTTTAAATTAGCTGAATTTAATAAAAACTTGTAATTGAGAGTGTCTTTCTCCTGTTGCAAGTCAACCATTTTCAGCTGGAAAGTTTTGAGTAGTTGTAAGCACTTGAAAAGTCAACTGTTTTAACTGTCTTTTATTTCCTGCGTTAGATTTTCTTGAATGGCTCTTATATCATTTTCTACTTCATGTTGCGTTGAAACTGTAATGGCTTGTATCTTTTCATGTTGATGTATTTTTTCCCCTTGAATTTTGATTCTGCTTTTACTCTGCTTTTAAGATGTACTAATGATTATGTTGGTTATGAATTTTGCAGGGTGGGAGAAATTCGGTACAGCAGTAAAGCTAGACTCTTTTAGTTGGAAATACAGATAAACAGAGGAATAATGTACTGATTAGTTATAGTGGTGGGTGAAGTTACTGGTATTAGAGATGTCTTTCAAGCCATTGGAATGGTATTGTAAGCCAGTGAAAAATGGGGCCTGGTCTAAAGCAGTGGAAAATGCATTTGGAGCTTATACTCCTTGTGCATCAGATACCCTGGTGATATGCATATCTCATCTGGTTGTGTTGGGCTTGTGCTTGTATCGGATATGGCTTTCAACAAAGGATTCCAAGGTGCAAAGATTTTGTTTGAAGTCAAATTATTACAATTATCTGCTGGGATTTCTGGCTATGTATTGCACTGCTGAACCGTTATTCAGATTGATCATGGGTATATCAGCTTTTGATATAGATGGACAAACAGGACTTGCTCCTTATGAGGTATATATTAGTTGAGTTCTTCAGATTTATGTGTTGTTTTGAATTTTTAACTTTCTTGCCAAGTTTGATTTTAATATAGAAGCTAATAAATCTGATAGATTATACCGTTTTAAATGTATGCAGTCAATCCATTGTTTAGTCAAGTGTAGAGCTTGAGCAAGAAAGGACATGGACATAACTAGTGCACAAGGAGTGTCTGAAATAGATATGCCTCATATTTTATACCTCAATATACTTATTCTACGTTTCTCTAAGTTAATGTAGGAGGAAGTGAAGAAATTTTCGGATTCTGTTTTGGAAATTACATTCTCTTGATTTGGACTTCATTCATTTAGTTCTCTATTTGGTTAAATTGTGCTGGATGAAGTTGTTTTTAAGTGGTCCTTCATTCATACTTATTCAGTTTTAATTTTAGTTGTGATTGTCCTTCATTAGCATGAAAATGAGTTTAGACCAAGCACGGTGGAGAAATATGATCTATATACCCGACCCCACTTAGTGGGAAAAAAAGGCTTAGTTGTGTTGTTGTTGTTGTTGTTGTTGTTGTTGTCCTTCATTACCCTGTTTTCTGAAAAGCACTACAATTTACTTTCAGAATTTCAGTTATACGATTGGTTTTTTTATAAACCACATGCAAACATAAAATCAACAGTTGATTTGGGTTTCAATTAGCCAATAAACAGCATCAATTTGGATATATGTGAGTTTGGAGTCTGCTTGAAACAGATGCTAACAGCATGGAGGGATTTAAAAGCTTAATGCAAAAGAACACATTCATTAAACCATATGCCTATTTTGATTTGAGAACTCAATAAAGGTGTTGCTGAACTAAGATAGTTTATTGTTCTTTTGAGTATGGTTGAGTCTTGAAATGGTGGACAGTTGGATGTTTGCCATGTAGAGCGTTTTTTTTTACACTTTTCTTTCTGACCTGAAGAATTTTGTTAGATGCTTTTCTGAAAAATGAAAAGCAACTCAAAGATACATCAAAGAAAGGATGGCTCTTGGTAAAACCATCCAGTGTGGTGAGCAGCAGAAATGAGGGGTTTAACCATTGCTAATGTAATCATGAATCTTTGAATGGCCAAAAGCAGAGAATTAGAAAAATTCTATTGAATAGCTGATTTTCTTTTTTAGCCATTAAAAGTCTATCTATGTTTTTATCTGTTTTTGGTGATCACGTGTCTTGTCCTACTACTTATTGCAGATTCTTTCTCTAATCATTGAGGCTCTTACGTGGTGCTTTCTGCTGGTAATGATTGGTGTGGAAACAAAAATCTATATTCGGGAGTTCCGATGGTTTGTCAGATTTGGAATCATTTATGCTTTGATCGGTGATTCTGTGATGCTCAATCTTGTACTTACAGTCAGGGAACTTTATGATCGGTCAGTTTCTGTCACTTTATAATTGTCCACCTGGCATATTGTTGATCTATTTTTAACAAAAATTTGCTAATTTCTTTCTCTATACTATAGTTTTCCTGTTGCTGTCTCTCTAATTCTATAACTAATTAAATAAAGTCTGTCCTTGCTCACAGTGCTTTTGTTAATATAATACTGATTGCTGTTATTAGGGGAAAATATCCAACCTAGTGATGTAGTCTGAGATTTAACAGCACAAAGTCAAATTTCATGATGCAGAACTTCTTTGGTTCATCCTATTGGTTTGTTGTCTCATCTGAAATAACCATCTTTCAAAGCAAATAACTAACATAATAAGAAGAATGAAAGAAGAAAAGCTTGCAGTAGCGGTGAGAGAAAGCATGAAGCTTGATTCAATCCTTTTCTGAAGAGAAGTGCGTAATAGCAGCCGGTGAAAGCATGAAGCTTCATTCAATCCCTTTTTTAGTCCTGTTCAATTGAGTCTTACATCATTTGAAATGAGTTTCTTTTGTCTTTGCATTTTAGTGGTTTATTGATTTGATCCCATATTTGATTCTCACGATGTTTTTGCTGAATTTTTTCAGACCAAAATTACTTGCCTTTTAATTGGGTTGAAAAATGAAAAATCTATTTTTGTCTGCTTGGGAGTATATGATGCTTTCTCTTTAGGTAGTCAGTCTTTTGTTTGATTTGGGTGCCAGTTACTACTGAAGGGGCGATAAACTAACAAACTTCGATCCAGTGAATGGATGCTGCTTTATGGTACTTTGTAGGTGTAAAATTAGCCCTGGATGTGAGTTAGAGGGCCAACTTCTTTCAATTGGTCTTGTCCTTTCAATCTTAAAGCTTTGTTGTGAATCTCTGTAGTAAAATGAATTTAATCATCTCCATAAGCTTTTGATCTGAGCAATAGTTACTACTAAACATATACCCTCAATTTTTATGTCCCGCTTTCTTCATCACAGTAACCTTTTTCATATGTGCCTTAAAAAGTCCTTTGGAAAAAGTTTGTTAAATCTTAGATTTCTGAAAGAGTTCTTAAATTAAATCTAACCACAAGGGAAGGGGAACATAAAACTTTACCTCTTTAAAGTGAATCATCCGACATAACTAACCCCCAATTTATTTAATCTATAACTGACTCTAGTAAATGAATGGAGGGAAGGAAAATCAACAGAGTCTCTATCTGACTCTAAAAGGACTTGCAAGTGCATTGTTAACAGAATATGCGGTCTTCTTAAATATGTTTAATCAACAGAGTCTCTATCTGACTCTATCTGACTCTATCTGACTCCATGTTACGGAATAGTTTTATTGTGATAAATGACCTGATTAAGTTTCCATGGATTTGCAGCCTTTCTAAAAAGCATCTCTGCATTCCAGCTCAACCTTTCCCGTGCCGTATGCCCTTTGGAAATCAAGTTCTTAATCCTCTAAAAGTGCATGCATCTCTGCTACGTTTTACACATTACTAAAGAGATGCCTAACATAAGCCATAACCCAATGGCCTTGACTGATTTGAGGCCTCGCCACTACCCATTCTCCTGGATGCCTACAGAGTCCCATTAGTATTAAGCTTTGTCCAGCATTTATTAGGTTTCTTCCTTAGAAAATATTCATCCTTTATGAATTATGATCCTGCCATGTCCCTCAAAATATGCTCATGAAGACGAAAGCTGTCTTAATGTTGTCATTCAAATAAGTGCCAGTTAACACTTATATTTGTTGTGTCAGAATTGGTATCTTCTTTCCATGCAATAATGCTTTAGTATTTGTTATTTTTGCTTGTTAAATGTCATACTGTTCTTGATATGGAAAAGTTTTAATTTGGCTGTTGAGTATTTACGCAAAATTACATGTACGAATACCCACTCAGAATGTCAAAAATGTGAGAGACATGTGTTTCATGTTCTTGCGTATAGTTTGAGACCATGGAAGTTGAAAATGTACTGCTGAGCTTTAGACTTGCCCAAAGGTGTTGATATCTGGCACGTATGACACTGTCTGAATCTGTCTTGAGTGTGAATCTGCATCTTTGAATTCAGAAGGAGTAATAGGAAGTATTTTGGGGGTTTTTTAGGTCTCTATAAAAAAGAATGTGAAAAAACAGAGCATCAATTCTGCTCGTATATTCTATGAAATAAAAATTACATCTGTCTTAAATAGAAGCGTAATAAAACCTAAATCCTAGAATTAAGAAACAAGGAAAAAGGAAATAATCTAAGAAAGGAAAGATTCTATAATTTTGATAAATTCCAATTCTAATCCCTGATATCATGAGATCAGGTTTCCTAATTTCTAACTTTCCTAATTTCCTACACTCCCCCTCAAGTTGGTGCATAGATGTCAATCATGCCCAACTTGCTTATCATATGCTCAAAATTAGGTCTTGCAAGCCCCTTAGTCAAAATGTCAGCTGTTTGTTGACTAGAAGGGATAAAGGGTAGGCAAATAGTTCCAGATTCAACTTTTTCCTTGATGAAATGCCAATCAATCTCAATGTGCTTCGTCCTATCGTGCTGGACAGGATCGTGAGCAATACTTATTGCAGCCTTATTGTGACAATATAGCTTTAAAGGTAGATCAACTGTTTTCTTGAGTTCTTTGAGAATTCGATATATCCATAATACTTCACAAATCCCATGGGCCATTGCTCTAAATTCAGCTTCAGCGCTACTTCGAGCAACAACATTTTGCCTTTTGCTTCGCCAAGGAACCAAGTTTCCCCACACAAAAGTGCAATACCCTGATGTAGACCTCCTGTCAACCGTAGAACCTGCCCAATCTGCATCAGTAAATACTTCAACACTCCTCTGGTTAGTTTTTTTGAACAACAAACCTTTTCCAGGATTAGACTTCAAATATCTCAAGATTCGATAAACTGCCTCAAGGTGTTGCTCACGAGGTGTGTGCATGAATTGAGCAACACTAACTGGGAAGGCAATATCCGGTCGAGTATGCGATAAATAAATTAGTTTCCCAACTAATCTCTGGTATTGACCAGTATTCACAGGAACACCTTCCTTTTCCCACAACTTCACATTCGGATCCATTGGAGTCTCAGCTGGTCTGCACCCACTCATCCCTGTCTCCTTCAAAAGATCAAGAATATATTTTCGTTGAGAAACAACAATTCCTCTCCTTGAACGCGCAACTTCCATGCCAAGGAAATACCTTAATTCTCCCAAACTCTAATGCAAGACTCTTCTTTAGTCTCTCTATAATGGAAATACATTATCTGAATTTATACATGAATCTTCCTTAAAATTCTCCCCCTGAAGATGAATACCTTTATAAAATGGTTGATTTTCAAAGAAGGTAACATCCATAGTGACCAAAAATTTTTTTGATTTTGGATCAAAACATTTGTAGCCTTTCTGGGTTGAGGAGTAACCAACAAAGACACATTTTACAGCCCTAGGCTCAAGTTTTCCAGCTGGTCTATGTTCATGTACAAATGCTGTACAACCAAATACTTTTGGAGGTAAATTAGCAAAAAGTCTAGCATTTGGAAAACAATTTGTGAAAACTTTGAAAGGAGTTTGAAATTTGCAAAAAATTTGGATGGCATTTATTTATTAAGTATGCAGCAGTTAAAACAGCCTCTCCCCACAAATAGTTAGAAACTTTAGTTGTAAAAAGTAATGCATGAGCTACCTCCAATAGATGTTTATTTTTTCTTTCAGCAATGCCATTCTGTTGGGGAGTATTAATGCAAGAACTATGATGAATGATACCTTTTTCAAGGAAAAAATTTCCCAATGCCATGTTAAAAAACTCCTTCCCATTATCACTTCTAAAAATTTGTATGTTAGTTTGAAATTGAGTCTGCACCATATTGTAAAAATTTTTAAAGACCTGTTCAACCTCTGATTTCTCTTTTAGTAAATATACCCAACAAAGTCGAGTATGATCATCTGTAAACGTGATGAACCATCTTTTGTGAGCAGGTGTAATTATCTTATTCGGACCCCAAACATCACTATGAATAAGAGTAAAAGGTTTTGATGATTTATATGGTTGTGAAGGAAAAGATGTACGATGGTGTTTAGCTAATTCACATATTTCGCACCGAAACAAAGTCAAGTCTTTATCACCACATAACTTAGGAAACAAATGTTTTAAATATTTAAAACTTGGATGGCCTAATCTTAAATGCCATAACATAAACAAAGTCAAGTTTTTATCACCACATAACTTAGGAAACAAATGTTTTAAATATTTAAAACTTGGATGGCCTAATCTTAAATGCCATAACATAACATTATTATTAGAAACAGATTCAAGGCAAAAACTTATTGGTCTGGATTGTCGCTTTGAACCAGATTTTCCATCCAAGAGGTAGAGTCCACCACTCTCTTTAGCACTTCCAATCATCCTCCCCGAGGTTAAATCCTGAAACAGACAATGAGTTGGAAAAAAATTCATTTGGCAGTTTTTGTCACGAGTGAATTTACTAACAGATAACAGATTAGAAGATAGTTTAGGAACATGAAGAACATCATGTGAAGTGAGAGGTGGAGACAATACAGTAGAACCTTTTCCTGCAATGGCTGAAAAAGAGCCATCTGCAACTTTAATTTTTGATTTCCTGCACATGTGTTTATATGAAGAAAGAGATTGAGATTGACTTCCTGTCATGTGATCGGTTGCACCGGAATCGATGATCCAAGTGCAATCAGGGTTATTAGAGTTGTTGCTAGTGAGAGCAGTTTTTAAGGAATTACCTGTTTGAGCTAATGAACTAGAGGAGGGTTTTGAGACTCAAGAAGTTTGTACAGCTGCTCTATTTGTTCCTTGGTGAAAGGAAGCCAACTTGAATTAGACTGCTGCTCTTGATCTGAGACACTAGCTAGAAGTGCACGCCCTTCACCATTTTTCTTTTTCCAGTTTGGTGGTTTACCATGAATTTTCCAACACGTTTCCCGTGTGTGTCCTGTGCGTTTGCAATGGTCGCACCATGGTCGTTTACCATCCTTCTTCACTCCCTCCTGAACATTTTGAGTGACAAGGGCAGAGTTTTCAACTTCTGAAAAAGAAAATTTGTTGTTGAGCATCACCCCCTTTCGTGCTTCTTCTCTTCGAACCTCCGAGAAGGCCTCACGTATTGTTGGCAAGGGATTTTTTCCTAAAATTCTGCCACGTACCTCATCTAACTCCTTGTTGAGTCCTGCCAAGAACATGAAGACACGATCATTCTCTTGGCATTTCATGAATCTGACATTATCATTTGTGCACTACCAAGCATCATCGTAACATAGATCCAACTGCCACAAGGTCATCAATTCGTTGTAGTAGGAAGTTACGTTTCTATCACCTTGCTTTGCATGCCATAGTTTTGATTTTAATTCAAAAATCTGTGAAGAATTCTCCAAATCAGAATATGTTTCCTTCACAACATCCCAAACATCTTTAGCAGTTGGTAGAAACATGAATGGCTTTCCAATTGTTGGTTCCATTGAATTCACCAGCCATGCAATAATCAGGGAATTTTCCGATTTCCAGATTTTGAAAGTTGGGTCTCCGTCTGCAGGTTTTGTCACTGCTCCTGTTATATAACCCATCTTCCCCTTGCCTTCCAAGATTAATCGAACAGTTTGCGACCATTCTATGTAATTCTTTTCATGTAGACGGTGAATATTCACTTGGAGTGAATTATTGGACCCCTCCGGACCATTGAACGAGATGGAAGAGTTCATATTTGAACTCACTGTACTTTCTCCAACAGCCACCGTGTCTTTACTGGTTTCACCAGTAAGAGCTGTTTTCCATGGGGTTTGGTTTGCCATAGATGATTAGAACTTAAGCTTTGATACCATGTGAAAAAACAGAGCATCAATTCTGCTTGTATATTCTATGAAATAAAAATTACATCTGTCTTAAATAGAAGCGTAATAAAACCTAAATCCTAGAATTAAGAAAAAAGGAAAAAGGAAATAATCTAAGAAAGGAAAGATTCTATAATTTTGATAAATTCCAATTCTAATCCCTGATATCATGAGATCAGGTTTCCTAATTTCCTACAAAGAAGTAAAATCCTTACTTCCCTGTTTCTTATTTCTCACTGGATGAAACACATATTTAGTTTGTATTCTTTTCTAGTGTTCATTAGCAGGTTCTTGTTGAGATTAAGGATACATATATCGTATAAAGCAAGGAGCCTTTGATGCCATGCAAGCGTTTTTTTATTACAACATAGAGATTGTGTACCTAAAAGATTAGGACCTTATGCTGTCTGGAAAGTGTTAAATATGGTCAGCCTTATTAATTTGAATTAAGATTCTCTCTTCTCTGTGTTTTCTGTGTAATATCTGTCAGCATGAGTATATTTGCTTATGGAAACTTGACAGAAACTTACATACGGAAAAGCCTATGTTGAACATATGGGTAAACTTCTACTTTTGGCCTAGCCAGATGGCTGCCTTCTTACTTGATATTAAGTTGCTTCTTAGCTAAATGTTCTCTTCTATTATATATTACTTGTTCCAGAGTGAAATTTAAATGTGAAATTTCTTTAAGAATCAATTTCTTTTACTTTGAAATTTATGGGTTGTTTCATGAGAACTATGAATTAAGTTGGTCATATGGTTGCATGGTAAAATAATTCTTGTATTCTACTTTGCAGATCTGTTCTTTATCTGTATCTCAGCGAGGTTGTTGGCCAGGTTTGTCATGCTTCTTATTTCTCTACTTTCTCAAGTTCACATATTTATTTTCTTATTCTGGTTATGAGTCAATATCTAACTGATGATGGCCCATCAGATATGACCAGTTCTTGGACCAAGATAAATATGGGTCAATCTTATGAAAGGAAGAGAGTGACCTTGTCTAAGAAGTGTCTTCTACTCTGATATATCATAACTCAAGCATTCTAATGCAGCAGTTTATTTATTGGAATCCTGTAGGAGACTGAGCCGTATCATTTTTGTCTCTCTTTCCCTAGTTTTTCCTGGAAAAGTTTTCTGTTGGATCTATTTTCCCTTTGCTAAAATTAAAATCAGGATGTGTATCTGAAAAACCTGGTGCTTGTTCATGTTAACTATAATATAGCAATAACAAGACTCTAGAATTTGGACTTATCTGGTGAACGTTGCTGTAAATAATCTGCTCCTGCATTTACTGCGATTTCCTGATTTTGAACCACTCAGTTAATCAAAACTGAGTGTATCCATCCCAACAGTATGAAATCAAGTGTCAAACTTCTCACCCATCTTCTTCTTTTTAAAAAAGGAGAGCTACACATGTCAAGTTGCAAACTGGATCTGAACCCAGCAGCTTACTGTGAATGCTTGATTCGCATTTGTGCTTGCTGAAAAATCTGATAAAAAAATGCTTGTGTTGTTTTGTAGGTTTTATTTGGAGTGCTATTGCTCTTTTATGTTCCAGATTTGGATCCTTATCCAGGCTATTTACCTGTGCGAACTGAATTGGCGGACAACACAGCTTATCAAGAACTTCCTGGTGGAGAGCAGATTTGTCCTGAGAGGCACGTCAACATATTTTCTAGTACGTAAAGCACATTTAGTTACTGTAGGGTGCTGCTTCAATTTTCATATGGCTTAAACTTAAATCTTACGTATTACTATTATTCAAGGATAGTGGTAATTATAACTTCTTGATGTCTTGGTTCTGTGATCAGGTGTAACATTTTACGTATGTTGGTGTTGTGGGTGGTTCTTATCTTGATTTTTTCTCATTTAATATTTATATGAAAAGCAGCAGGACATTTTGCATACTAGCTGTAAAAATCATGGCTAGATCTAAATTTGCAATGCGGAAGAATAACAATGTGATGTAGGCATCAGTCAATAGAAAGGTTATGACTTTGGTTCATTTTCAAAGTCTTGGGTTTTAGACCAAGAGAAAACCTCTATTATGCGGCTAATCTAGTACATCTGAAGTTCTATGTATTAAACCGTAAAGAAGAAGAATTTGGTTTAATGTTCAGAATCAAATACAATACAAATTCAACAATCAAACAGTATGAGTGTCTACTGCTAAAGTTGAATCGTCATTTAATTCATTTTCTTCTCCTCCTTCTCCTTGTCCATTTAAGTTCCTTATTTATCTAATTGGAACTTTCCTGCATTTACTGTCCTTGGTTTGGAGAAAAGTTATTCCCAAGTTTTTATCTTATCCTTTTCATTTTCCATGATTGCTTTACATACTTGCCTTTATCTCCTTTGTAGAATCTATCAATGCTTGAGTAATCTCAATTCAGTCCCAATCATCTTGCTATCAAAGCCCTTTTCTAACGTACTTTTGTTTAGCTTAAATCTATTTGATGATGCTCTAGGACTCTGGAATAATACTATATAGCTCTTCAGGAGTGTCCTTGAGTAGGTTTGCTTCAGCACTTTTGTGTAGTTCATGTTCTATGAAGCTTCTCCATATTAAACCATCAAAATCTGTATCACAAGAAGTTAATTTAGACAAATGTTCACTGCTTGATGTATGCATTATCCAGGGGGATGTTTGTAGCATCCTTGAGCCTCCAAAAAATCTTCTTGAACAGACCTTTCATCGAGTATAAGGAAGATAGTGTTCCGTGTAGCTATAGCAGCAATCTGTAGGCTTCTTTAGAATATTCAATGAAGGTTATCCTTCAAAAAAGATTGTAGAAATATCTGCAGCATGTTCAAATTGAAAACTTATCTCCCATCTGGGTATACAGGAATACCAAATAGTTGAATCACCATTGGGAATTGCAAAAATAACCTTTATCTCTAAGGACTTGAGATTGTCATCTTGAATGTCCTCATGAACTTCTAGTTTTTATTGTTTTATATGTTGATAACTAAGTTTTCAAGTTGATACTTTATTTCGTCCATCTTTTTGTCAATTGCCTCTGGCTCTGATACTCAGTTGATGTAGGTGGAAGTGCAAGAATTAAAATGGACTTTTAGCCATTTATATGACTAACAAACATAATTTTCCAAATTAGACATCAAGCCACCTTTAATACTCTAATACCTTCTAGTTGTTTTTCCCATATTCTTTCCCTAATAAATGATGATAAAGCAACAGGGAATTTTGTGAGTAGGTGGGAGAAATCTAATTGAGTTGGAACAAAATATAATGTATGGTAATGAAGCACATAGCAAATTTGCTATAGGAAGAAGCCTTTCTGCGATAGTAAAGATTATAGTAGAATGTAGAGGCCTTCAGAAAATGTTCTGTTGATGTTTGAATGGATGAGCTACAGAGGAAACTTGGAAGAAGTGTAGATTTTTTTTTTTGTTATTGTTTCTTCTGCTTCATCTTTATGGGTCTGGATCCTTTTAATTCATCTATACTGTTTTCTTTTTCTTTTTTGGTTATTGTTTCTTCTTCATCATCGTTACGCTTACAGATCTGAATTCTTTTACTTCATCGATGCATACTAATGTGATAATCCAGCTCTTTTTACCTACTTTCTTTGCATTCCTTGTGTATGATGTGTTGTATCATTTGGCCATGCAGATCCATTAGCAGGCCTACAAGATTCTTTTTACCCCTGATATGTATACAAGTGTCTCACCATGATTTAGTTTTGTACTAAAACTAATAATTATGCCATTTTACTTCGATACAGAAATTACTTTTGCGTGGGTGAATCCCTTAATGCAACTGGGCTATAGAAGACCTCTCACAGAGAAGGATGTGTGGAAACTGGATACTTGGGACAGGACAGAAACACTCAATAACACGTGTGTGGATTTTCCTGATCTTCTATGAATATGCATTCCATGTGTTTCTTTGTGGTAAAATGAGTAAACTTAAATGATCAATTAATGACTTTGTATTGGACTGTTTAGGTTCCAGAGATGTTGGGTTGAAGAGTCTCGAAGGCCTAAACCATGGCTTTTGAGAGCACTAAATCGTGCCCTTGGTGGAAGGTATTAGTTGGTGCATTTCTTAGAATTTTGTTTTGTTTCCTGTGGAATCTGTTTGGAATTTTCCTTAGCATAAATGCTGTTCAATTTGGATTTGTGCATTTAAATAGTCAAAAGTTGAAGGATCTCACAAATTTCATTCTTTCTTCTCTGCAGATTTTGGTGGGGTGGCTTTTGGAAGGTACTTAACCATTAAGTTAATTTAATCTAGTTTAAAATTTCTCACCTCACTGAGTTTAAGCTTAAGATTGTGATGCCTTTGACTTTCAATTTTTCGTCCTGCTCACGAGTTAGTTTTAACGAGTTGATATTAAGTATGAGATTATTATTATTATTATTATTTTATTTTTTGCATTTGACGCTGCTTATTAAGTTTTGCTATTCTCTGAAAATACGATTATTCATGGAACTATTGTACGTGTTTAAGATTTAAAAGGTATATTCTAGGGGGTTTTCACTATTGACTTGGTATGTGGTTTTGGCAATGTTTCTTTTAGGATTAGATCTGTGGCTCTTGCAACATATACTCTATCTTGATCCTTTATTACATGTAGAAAATTAGTATTTGGTATTCTTAAAGTATCTTCCTCATTCTGTTTGCACCATCAGACATGCTTGTCTTGTTGCCACTATAGTTAGTGTTGAAAATTCTTGGTTTTCATTTTTCATTTTGTTGAATATTTTGTATTCTAAATAGATATTTGAATTATAGTTTCCCCATGTCAAACACCATCTAAGACATCAAATGTATAATCTTGATTCTGTTGTAAAGAATATATTTCCTTGTTATGCAAGTTCTGATACATGAGATCTTCAGAATTAATTTACAGTGGAATTTCACTTCTTGGTTATCATTCCAGAAACTCTTGTGTCTATCATTCATTTGAATCTCACGAGAAACATGGCATATGACCAATTTGCAGCCCAAAATAGCGACTTATCCCCATTAAAACTGACTGCAATGTGAACTTCTTTTTCTTTGAACAATTTGCAGATTGGTAATGATCTTTCCCAATTCATTGGGCCTATGATATTGAATCAACTTTTACAGGTAAAATGCATGTGCTCTTTCTTTTATTTTTAATGGAAGCATTGAACTTGTGTCATAATATGGACTACCCAAGTGTGTAATGTGATTTGCAGTGGGAGAAAAACACAGGGGCATAGTTTTATTGTGCTTAATTTTAGATCCTGTTTTTAGTCGTTTATCTACTCAAGAACATTTTTATTCATTCTGGAGACCTAACTGCTTAAACGTTGGAAAAAGGTTCACTTCAATCTTATAATTACTCTCTCGACTTCTTTAACCTCATCTTATCCAGTCTAACTCTGGTGGGTAAAGCAATCATTTTTCAACTTAAACAGAAAATTGGACTTCAAAAGGTGGTATTCCGAAAGCCATTTACTGTTGAGCTAAGGGTGGGTTGGGGGAGTCCTTTTACTTTTGTAAGTTGTCATTGAAATTAGAATGTTGCAAGATGGATAATGAAATGGTTAAAAACATGTAGGTGAGAGCGAAAATAAATTTAAAGATTATTTAAATTTAATGTCAGAGGTTAGGTTGATTGTTGGCCTTTGTGCTGATATTGGTATCCTTAAAATTTTGTATCTTCACTGATTTCGTGGTTATGCATCTGTTTTGATACTTTTCCTTATAATCTGTTCACCCTTTGAAGTTGATTATCTTGTTGTTCAGTTTGAACGAATTTATCTGTGAGACTTGGTACTTATTATTCAAAGGCAGCACTGAGCATCCACTTGTTGAGTCATTGTCCTGTACATGGTGTTTCCTGACTAGCAGGGATTCAGATCTCAGTTCACGAACTAGTACAAGAGCTTTTAAGAATAACGCATAGACTAGCCTTTTAAATCTCTCAGTCCTGATGGCTGGCATTGTGACTTTATTATTAGCCTGAGATTTGAAAAAAAGGTTTTACTTTCATTTTCACTAATTTTTTTCGCAATCAGTTTCTTTATGTTCGGAACAAATCTATGGAAAGTTGCTAACTCCAGTTGTTTTCTGTTCAACGTCTTATTAAAGTGTTATGCTCGTTGTTCTTTTTTGTTTTTGTATTTGTTTTTTGTTTTCATTTTGTTTTGGTCTTTCTGACTGTTAATCTATATGAGGTGGGCTGACCCAGAGTCTTAAAACTTTCAAAAATCTGCCACTATGTGCTCTGAACTCCTAAAAGCTGTACAGTTGGCTCCCTCTGTTCAATCAGCTTTGGACATGCAAATATCCAATATTTCTTGTTTTTCAGACTACATTTTTCAGTCTCCTTGAGTTAACATTGGACGTGATGTGCTGGCATCACATGCTGAAGGAACTTGGCTACTGTTCTACGGCCAATTGGAGTGCAACTTGTGGTGAATGTGTTTTGTCGCTCGATTCTTCATGCATAAAACCACTGGTTTCGTACACCCTTGAACTCTTTCTCTAGTCATCTGCCATCAAAATTGAGTTTGAGCTGGTGCTGTGCATCCTGCACATCTAAATAGACCACCTTCGTTGGGGCTTTAGTCCCGACACTTCTCTAAAGGAATGGTCTTCGGAAGTTAAGACCCATCAACCGTTTTTATAACCCTTCCATTGACTGATGGTTCACTGTAATACTTCCATATGTTAAGGATTCCTTTATAATACCATTGGTGATGTAGATTTCATTAATAGATTTTTATGTTAATTGTTTTGGGAAAAACTGATTCTACCCAATATAGGTGATCCACTAGTATTTATTAGAATAGAACACGTGCAATCGACTACAGTACCTTACTTATTCTCTTAATATATTATATAATTAACATTGTCAGAAAATATTTTGTTTGATATGCATGATGGTTTTTAAATATTTGATCTCTTTTTCTCTTAGCTTTCATTAACTATATCCATTTCGTTTTTAAATTTCTTACGCCTTGTACTTTTTACAGTCCATGCAACAAGGAGACCCAGCTTGGATTGGTTACATATATGCCTTCTCAATTTTTGTTGGAGTGGTATGTGTTGGGTTTTCAGAATTTTCAGTTCTCATGTTCTATGATTCATGCTATCTTGGTTTTTTGGATGTGCTTTAGTGATTCGATTTTCTTGATGTTGCATGTTAGTCCTTTCAAGTACTTCCTTTTTCATCTATTTATGTATTCTTTTTTGGAACAATTTGAATGTCAAATATTTGTCTGACATTCTACAGTTTTCTTTATGGTTTTTTTTTTTTAACCTGAAAGCATCTTTTATTTGTTCTTTTCATTCTAAATGTCACTAATTCTCTCAAGAAATTAATCTTCTTGTTGTTGTCAGCATCTTAAGTTGTTTGTTAGTTGCTTTCATTCCTTTCTTTATTGACTGATATGTTTAGGCTTAATTTGGTTTAGGTATTTGGAGTATTATGTGAAGCTCAATATTTCCAAAATGTAATGCGCGTTGGTTACCGTCTGAGATCAACTCTGGTAAGATAAAGGCTCTTACTTGCGTAACGCTTTCCAGCCTCTGTTGCATTTCCTTGCTACAAAAGTTGTTGGGTACCTTTTTCTTTTACTTCGATAGGGGTACTTGTTAGGACAATAAGTCACATTGTAGTTGGGGAGGGATGAGGGGTTCATGTGGAATTTGACATGCTGAGACCTGGTTTGGTATATATGAACTGAGGGCTTTCAATATGTTTATTCCCTTCCACCGAATTGTTCTTCTGAGCTTAAACAATGTGTTAGCATTATCATAATTTTGATTTTTTTTTTGTAATTTGTTTTATAGATTGCTGCAGTTTTCCGGAAATCATTAAGGCTAACACATGAGAGTCGCAGAAACTTTGCAACAGGAAAAATAACTAATTTGATGACCACTGATGCTGAATCGCTTCAGGCATGATACTGCATTCTTAATCTTCTTTTTGTATGGTTTCTGAATGTTTTGTTGATACATATACTGAGAGTTCAACAGGGATGCTTAAAGCAACTTGTTCAAAAAAGGTTATTTGTATTAACTGAATAGAGCTGTGGTCCATCATTTTGCACATGCCTTTGATCTTAAACTATAGGTATCTATGACTCCTCTGTTATTGTATACATGAATTAATCATCAGAAAAGGATTTGTTCTGCTTTTTGTACACCTCTCAGCTTGATGAGCAAATTGGAGTGAAGCTTTCCACAAATTCTAACTTTCTTTCTTAGGAAAAACATTGTGTTAAAGATAAATGATGAGGGAGTCCATCATACGTTTGATCCCTCACTGTACTAGTTGTGAGTTTGTCTGTGTTTTTGTTCTGTTTTTGTTGAAAGGGTAGCCTTAAGTTCAGGAGGGTTAGTGGTCTCTTCCAGCTACCGTGAATGACTGAGGCCAGAAAAATATGGAAGACAAATTTTGAATTTTAGTATACAGAACATACAACTATTTGCTTTAGGTCATGAACCTGAATTCTCTGATGGAGCTTAGAGTGCAACTGCCTGAAAATATTGCAGGGGCATGTTTCCCTTAGTTTCATTGTTACTCTTGCATTTAACATCTGTGAAGCACCAAGAACAAAAAAGTGCATGAACAGGGATGGAGTTTGTTTGAGATACTATGCATTGAGTCTCAGTAGTTTTGTGTAGTTACCTTTTTCCTCGAGTAATTTTATTCGGAGTTCTGTTGGAGTGGCTGTGGTTGATCAAATTTCTGTTTCATTTGAGACACTTGACCTAAATTTTTTTTCCTAACTGAGCAAATATATGTTTCTCCTCTGTGTTTTCTTTCAGTTATCATGCATTACCCTTGGCTGTCACGATATTACCAAGCTCTGTAGCTTTAATTATTTGTAGCAATTAAAATTCACTATAGAGTACTTCCTATTGTTTTACAAAGATATAGTGATGAAGGTGTAAACTTCTTTGCTTTCGAAATAAATGATCTAAGTGCTTCTTGCTCATGGGCTGTTAAGTGAATTATGAGTATGTAGAAGCTAGGACAAACTGTTTTCTTGTTGAAGGATAAATGAGAAAGGAATCTCTGAGGATGCAAATAATAATAGCTGCTTACTAAATGTATCATTCATTTACTTGAAAGAGTGTAAGACAGACGTTTTGCTGTTAATTTCATATGTCCTTGGGAAAAAGTACCTGTGATGTTGCTTTGCTTTCATAGTGATGCCTATTGATACAGTAGCATTGAACTTTACATTTAAGAGCAAGCAAATAATGCTGAAAATTTTCGCGGGCAATATTTGGAAGATTTTGTTTCTCATGGTGAGGTTATGATGTCAAAGTGGGAAAGGTGTTTACTCTATATTACTATTCTGATGACAATTTAAAATTATGGGAAACCTGATTATCATATGCTGTAGAGACAGACCTTATTGTTGCATGCCTTTACGTTGTATGTTTCTGGATGACATTAGTGATTAAATATTTTTTCTCTTGCCACAGCAAATATGCCAATCACTTCACACTTTGTGGTCTGCTCCATTTCGTATTGTTATTGCATTAGTTCTTCTTTACCAGCAGCTGGGTGTTGCTTCACTTCTTGGCGCACTTCTTCTTGTTCTGATGTTCCCTATTCAGGTATGAAGCGTCTTGCCTGTGCCAGTTTATGTTTTTCATTAGGGAAGATGTAGCTAATGTAACTAATTATTTAGTTTTACTATCCTGATCTTTTTTTTTTCTCACTATTTGATTTTGTTTCTCTTGTTGATGTACTAGGTAGTAAATACTAGTTTATTATTCAGTAAATAGTCCTTTTGGATATGTTGTTGACGCTGGGTTCATTGAAAGGAAATTCAATAACAACAACTAAGCCTTTATCCCACTATGTGGGGTTAGCTACATGGATCATGCTACGCCTTCGTAGTCTATCTATACACATGTTTTCATTTATATTTAAGTACATCATATATTTTTCCGTTTCTTTCCAAATCCTTTTAGGTCTCTCCCTTCCCCTTTTAATTTGAGTTAGTGTTTCTCTATTTTCTAGACAATGAACTGGTGCATCTAGAGATCTCCTATGCACAATAACTAGAGGTTTACTGAAAGGAAGTTCCAAAAAATAAAAAAAGGAAAGAAAATAATGCAATCAAATATAGCAAAAAAACTTCTGTAAAATACTCATTGTACATGAAGGCCTGGGGCTTTAGTTATTCCGTCTCTGGAGTTGTTAGGACCCTTTGCCTCCTTGACTTGTCTTTGTTTTCTGATTGCATGTATCCCATGGATTTATAAAGGTTCCTAGGGTGAGTATAATGTTTTCCTTGGGAGAATGTTGCATGCTGGAAGATAAGCATTCATAGAATTTGACCCCAGGAACTGCATAGCTTAGATCAATGCGTCTTTTTTATGATGGCTCTTGAGTTTCTTGTTGTTGCATACCTTTACATTGGTTTCATCTGGAGGAAGTTTCATTCTCTTATTTTAGCTCTTCTTGTTCAGTTGAGCATACAGAAGGACTATTGGTTATTGCATTTGACATGTTACTGCATTATGTTTATGAATGAATTCACTCTTGATATAAGTCACTTCCTAATCTAATCTGGTTTTCTGTCTATGTTTAAGTACTTTTCAAAACCTACTTTTGTTTGTCAGTGTCATAGTATCAATCAGGTTTCTAAAAGTTGTATTCTTTACTGTATCTGCCATTTTATCTAAGGTCTATTTGCTTCTTTTCCTGTTGCTTCTTCACTTTGTTACCCCAAGTGGTAATTCGTCGTAATTATTAAAACCTGTTGTGGCAACAGACATTTGTGATAAGCAAGATGCAGAAATTATCCAAAGAAGGGCTGCAACGCACAGACAAGAGAATTGGACTCATGAATGAAATTTTTGGCTGCCATGGATACTGTCAAGTATGTTATCTCCTAAGAGTGATTTGTTTGCACATATTTGAGCTGTATCAAGAAACTAACTTACCAGCTGCAATTGTAATTTGAAAAATGATTCAGATGTTATGCTTGGGAAGAGAGTTTCCAGTCAAAGGTTCAAAATGTTCGAAATGATGAACTCTCTTGGTTTCGTAGGGCACAACTATTAGGAGCGGTATGTTAGAATCCACTCATTTGGGAAATTGATTTCATTTCATTCGTCACTACTAGTTGATTTGGCATCACATTAATATTATTTGCAGAATTAGGGTTTGTGTTATATTTGAGGATTTACTTGCTGTGGAGGATAAGATACACAGGATATACCATAATCCGTTGGATTTAGTTGTATGTTTTAGCTTATTGTTAGCTTATGTGGCAATTGTATCTGTTCATGTACTGGATCCTTCAAACATGTTGATGAATAACAGTAGCAATCTAGAGAAATATAACTTTGCTTTATCATACTGGTTTGAAGCGGTATCTGAAGCTATAGCTGTAATTGTGTTGCCATTAAATTTCTAGTGCACTATATGAACTGAAGAATGTGATTGCATTAGTTGAATCATGAATGATTGGAATTGGACTGGGTTGGCTCAACAGGGCACGCGCACACACACAATTTGACAACTTATTAGTGAGTGGCACAACAACAACTAAGCCTTTATCCCACTAAGTGAAATCTTTAGAAAAATAATTCTGGTTTTCAAGGTGCCACCTGTAATTTACTCTCCGTTTCCCTTGTACTAGGAGAGTTATAGATTCATGTACCAGCGATATTCTTTTCTTCCCTCTTATAGTGGAATTTCATGTAGATTTGTTTCTGTGCAGTTGAACAGTTTTATTCTGAATAGCATTCCTGTGGTGGTCATATTGATTTCATTTGGGATGTTCACTTTACTTGGAGGCGATCTGACACCTGCAAGGGCATTCACATCGCTTTCTTTGTTTGCGGTGCTTCGTTTTCCACTCTTCATGCTTCCAAACATAATTACACAGGTTTTCTGCTTACCCTTTCTAGTTTTACTAGGAATTAATAGTTATTTTTCCCTGTTCCATTTTTATTTTGTCTGTTCTTGTTTCACTATGTTAAATGGATGTTTCTAAGAATTTGGTCTATTTCCCATAATTTCACATCTGCTCTTTTTGGTTGAAAAGCAGTCTTTTTAGTGTTTGCTTTATTGGACACCTTTTTTCATAAGTAGATGTAAAACTGAATATATGGAGTGCCACTTTAGTAACTATAGAAGTAGAAATAGGATATATGTGAAAATTGGCGGCATGAATTAAATGCATCTAAAGGTTTCAAATATTTTGTATTTATCATTGAAGAAGATGAATCGATAAAGATGTTAGACATAGGATTCAAGCTGGTTGGAACAAAAGGAGAAGTGTGTCTTCTAGACCTTGTGATCGTAAAGTACCGCTAAAATTGAAGGGAAAATTTTATAAAGCAGCCATACAACAAGTGATGATTTATGGATCTGAATGTTGAGCAACTAAAGATGAACATGATAAAAAATGAGGATTGCAAAAATGAGAATGTTAAGATGGATATGCAGACATATTAGAAGAGACAGAATAAGTAATGAATGCAATAGAAAGAAAGTAGGGGTTGCTCCAATAGATGAGAAAATGAGAGAAGTAGCTTTAAAATTGTTTAGACATGTACATAGAAGACCATTAGATAACCCCAATACAGCGAGTAGAACATAGAGAAATATTAACTCGAATTAAGAGGGGGAGGAGAAGACCTAAAAAGAATTGAAAGAAACTACATGTTATACTTAAATATAAATGAAAACATGAGTGAAGATAGAATATGATGGTGAAATATGATCCATATAGCTGACCCCACATAGTGGGATAAAGGGGTAGCTGTTGTTGTCTGACAAATTCTTTCCTAGATGCTTTTCCTTAACTTGAAGCACTTGAATGGACTTCTCCTCTACCAAGATGGACAATGTTGTGTTGATTCTCTTTGCTTTCGGTGATAATAGTCATGTTCTTCGGAATTTGAAAAGTTCAATTGCTATGAGTAGTCATGTCAGCATGTCTGAATGGAATCTATTTATAGCCCGCTTAGCTGGATTATAATTGAAAAATATCAGAGGAAGGTACCTTAAAGTTTATGCAAATTTCATGTAACCAGCTCATAGTGTCATCCGACGATGGCTGAAATGTTATCTTTTGAACTCTCTGATCAAATGTGACTCCCTTTACCTTGATCCTTTGTTTATAAAGGCATTGAGGCGCTGTGATGGAAAAGTTAAATATTTTTAAGCACTCAGAGGTTTCAGTTTTCCTACTATGTTCTAGCCTTATCTATATTCTCTGTTCACTATCATTCATGGGTTTGTCAACACGGATTTATATTAGAAAAATTTTTCTTTCTACCGTGAATGTTAAATTCTTTTGTTCTTTTAGGTTGTGAATGCAAATGTGTCTTTGAAGCGTTTGGAGGAACTTCTGCTAGCAGAAGAGAGAATTCTTCTACCTAACCCACCTCTTGAGCCGGGGGTACCTGCCATCTCGATAAAGAATGGATACTTCTCATGGGAATCAAAGGTTTTACTTTACATGTCGATTTGTGTGTTTATTTATATTTAATTCTGTTAATTTGTAATTTTGATTGTCTATGCTATCCTTAGCTCTGCATATACCTTTTAGGAGATGGATCCATTCCAAGGTTATGTCTAGATATTTTGTAATTATGTGGGTTTATCACTGTTTTTAAACCGAGCAAGGATTGCTTTTACTGAGCAATACCTTTTAAATTTTGGTTATGGTTGGTCTGGAAGCAATGTCCAGCTGCATCCAGCTGTCCGGACTAATTAGGTCTTGCAATACCTGCAGCTTCTACTATGAGGAACTCAAATGATAAAGGATCTGATATTCACTTGATGTGAAAGGGATGGAAAGTAAATTAATGTGCATCAAAGAAATTAAAGCCTTTTATACATACAAAACCATATGTTAGCACCTGCTAGTGAATACAACAAGAACTAAACCTTTATCCCACTATGCGGGGTTGGCTATATGTATCATATTTCGCCATCATATTCTATCTAAAATCATGTTTTCATTTGTATTTAAGTATTTATTTGACCATATACTTATGTATTACATCCTATTTTAGCGTAATTTGCTTCGAGATTTAGAAACCCATACTTTGGGCTTTGTGATTCAAAGTAGATGGTTTCTTAATCCCTTCATGAATATATCTAGTAGGAACATGTAATGGAGTAGTACTCCAAATTTAATGCTTTTGCTTTTGTAACAGTGTATTTGGGTATACCTAGCACCGTATTTTGCTCAATATTAATATAATTGTGGTTCTTTAAAAAAAAAATATATATCATATCTTTTTTTATGGTTTCTTTCCAATTCTTTTTAGGTCTCCCCTTCCCCTTGTAATTTGAGTTAATTTTTCTTTATTTTCTACACGTTGCACTGGTGCATCTAGAGGTCTCCTATGCACCTGTTAGTGAATACTTGCAAAAAGTGCAACGCTATACCCCTGAATAAATGCACACCAAGTACACAAGGTACAAATGATACCCATGAAAAGTAGCATAAAACCATCTTCTTTGAGAAGTTGACACTTGTGAGCTGTGGAAATTGCCATTATGATGGCTGGGTTGGACAAGATATGGACACTCTGCTGCAGTTATGTTGCCAAGATTACTAGAATTATGTATTGCTTATTCTGCAATAATTTTTAAGGCTGCTACTGTGAAGAAGGGTTTCCAACTGATTTAAGTAGTATCATAGCTGGTATAAACCGGATAGGGAAAGGATTTGAGACCTGGGATAACATTGTCCTTTTTAGGGCTCCGTTAAAATTATCTAAGAGAACATTTGTGCTATGTAGGTTCTTTGTTGTGCTGTGTGATACTGATGTTACTGGACAATTATCAGTAATTGATAAAAGCTGCCATAGACATAGATTGCTCAGAGTAATGCAGAGTTAAGAAAGAGTTCAAGACGAAATGAAGAGTATTTGACAATTTGATTATTGCTATCTGAGAACTGTAGTTTCTAGTAAATGTGCAACTAATGAATTTCAGTTGTGATCTTGAATATTAGTACTCCACTTAAAACACTATCATCACTAGAGGCATAATAATAGAATCTCAGCTTGAAATGATTAACAAACAGAAATATCTTTGAGACCTAAAACTATAAAGGATTATTAAAATAACCAGCTCTGAAGTAGCTTTAGTTAAACCATTATGATTATTAGTTCTACCACTAGGGTTACTTTCGAATGAGCTCACGGCTTTTTCTGGGAACTAATGATGTCTACAATGCTTTTGTTGCTGATGACAGGCAGAGAAGCCTACATTGTCAAACATAAACTTGGATATACCAATTGGTAGCTTAGTAGCAGTTGTTGGCAGCACTGGAGAGGGAAAGACATCGCTTGTGTCAGCAATGCTTGGAGAGCTTCCTCCAGCTTCTGATGCAACTAATGTAATCCTTAGAGGAACAGTTGCTTACGTGCCACAAGTTTCATGGATATTCAATGCAACAGTAAGGAGATCTTGCCTAAATTTTCTTACTGATCTTATTTCTGTTAATATGTAGTACTTTGGTTAAATTGTTTCGAAATTCCATTTGGATCCATGATTATAAAAGTCAAAAGTAATTATTGCAACTCATGTTGGCCACAAGTCCCAAAGCTGGTTATTCTATCTTCTTGGTACAGCTTTTATTAAATTGTATACACATTTCATTTTATAGGTACGGGACAACATACTATTTGGATCTGTCTTTGAACCAACTAGATATGAAAGAGCAATAGATGTGACTTCGCTGCTGCATGACCTTGACTTGCTCCCTGTGAGCACAGAATTCATTCTCTTGCCAGTTTTTCTTGATTCAGTTGTTGTCCCAACTTCTTTTTTATGTGGATAACTTTTCAGCTCACATGCATCTCACTTTCGTGCTATAGGGTGGTGATCTTACTGAAATTGGTGAAAGAGGTGTTAACATTAGTGGAGGGCAAAAGCAAAGAGTTTCTATGGCTCGAGCTGTGTATTCAGATTCAGACGTGTGCGTATTTGATGACCCTTTAAGTGCTTTAGATGCTCATGTGGCTCGACAGGTAACCACTAAATAATTCACATCAAAGCTAAACATATGGGTTTTGTATGACTTCATTACTTTGTTCAATGATCTTAATTGAAAAGTAAAATATTATGACCACCATTTTTTTTACTTCTTTCATGGGATATGAAAAATTGACCTCGGCAGAACATGGAGGTTTCTTGTTACGACATAGATGGCATGTCCTGAAACTCATAACAGTCTTTTGCATTTTCCCATGCTTTTAAGTTTTTTGACGGTGTGAATCTTGATGGGATGGTTTTAGGTGGAACTTCTCTTATAATGTGCGGTGGCATCTCTAGAATCTCCTCTTTGCTTATAGTACTGAAAGTACCTAGCTTTGAGTTGTTCCAGACCATCTACATCATCATGTTGTGCATCTCTGTTGATGTGGCTGTAGTTGCGTGTTTTTTCTTCTTATATTCAAGGGCTTCTAGAAACATATATAACTCTTCCTTATTTCATTCTTTTCAAGAATTCCCTTTTATGAGAAAGCACTCCATACTCGAATACTTATTCAAGTGCCATCTCAACTTTATCAGATTAATATTGTTTTTAATGTGTTACATTTACATTATTAGGTCTTTGAAAGATGCATCAAGGGAGAACTTAAAGGAAAAACAAGAGTTCTTGTGACAAATCAGCTTCATTTTCTTTCACAAGTAGATAAAATTATTTTGGTGCATGATGGGATGGTCAAGGAGGAAGGAACTTTTGAAGAACTCTCCAATAATGGCCCTCTATTTCAAAAGCTAATGGAAAATGCTGGGAAAATGGAAGAATATGTTGAAGAAAAGGAAGGTGTTGAAAGTAGTGATGATAAAACTTCAAAGGTTTCTGCTAATGGCGAGACCAATGGATTATCCAAGGATGCTAGTCCTGTAAGTGAACGAAAGGAAGGAAAATCTATTCTTATCAAGCAGGAAGAACGAGAAACAGGTGTTGTCAGTGGGAAAGTCTTGAAAAGGTGAGATAACTTGTGAACCTTTTGTTGAGATTTGAAGTTCATTAGCTTTTCCCATTTGCCTATGGATGCACTTTTTGAGTGTTGCCACAGTGAATTTTGATTGTCCTTGAGCGTACAGTTATGTATAGTCTTATAGCCGTCCAAATTCAAAAGAAGGCCATCTTCTTAATCTTTCGATTTCTAGGGTAAATGTCACTCTTTTGTGATTTGTTATTCATCTTCTAGATCAGAAAGCTCTTTATGCTTTTGCCTATGTGCTAGACAAATGCCTGAATATGTGATTCTATTGCCACTCTGATTATCCAAATCACAAAGCCAAACAATCTTCTTTTACCTCCTTTCACTAAAGCTTTTATATAGTTAAATATATGTGGACTTGTGCTATGCATTATGGATCTATTTCATGCAATGATTATATATTTTTTCTCCCTTATCGCCGGAACAAGTTCATTGGTTCAAAGATTACCTTTCAAAGTTCTGTTTAATCTTCAAAATTCTCTTAAAGAAGCTGTTTTTAGATGTTGTGGCACACAAGATTTCTGTAATAACTGAAATAGTTACACTGAATGCCAACTTGTGCATTTGCGTGTACAAATTTGCTACTGATGTGAAGTTATCAAGCCTGTCCCATTATTTATAACTATGTATGTAGTCTCATTCTTCATGGAATTAAAAGGCTTGCTAAAAAGATAATCGTATGTACTTATTTTTTTGTGCTGGAGCTGAGAGCAACAATTTCTTTATATACTCTTGTATAGTTGAATGATTATTTATTTATTTATTTCACTTGTCTCCATTTTCTTTCACAGGTACAAGGATGCTTTGGGTGGCACGTGGGTGGTTATGATATTGTTTTTGTGCTATGTCCTGTCTGAAGTTCTACGCATTTCAAGTAGCACGTGGTTAAGTTATTGGACAAATCAAAGCACTTCACAAACATATGCTCCGGGTTTCTATAACTTGATCTATGCGCTTCTCTCACTTGGTCAAGTATGTAAAATTTGTTTTACATATATTCACAGATCACCTCCTGTTTTGTCTCATGCACTGTGGCTCTTATTGTTCTCCCCCTTCTATCTCAAGGTCTTGGAAATTCAATGTCTATAATTTTGGGTTTGCAGTTGGAAACTGATTGCCAATTGAAGGAAAAGTATAATAGGAAGAATAATTTCAATGTATTAATCTTTAATTTTTGTTGTAAATCAGGTCTTTGTGACGCTGGTGAATTCATTTTGGTTGATCACTTCAAGTCTTTATGCTGCCAGAAGGTTACATGAGGCTATGCTTAACTCAATATTGAGAGCTCCAATGGTATTCTTTCACACGAATCCACTGGGAAGGATAATTAACAGATTTGCTAAGGATCTTAGCGACATAGACCGTAATGTTGCCCCATTTGTTAATATGTTTCTTGGGCAAGTTGCACAGCTTATTTCAACTTTTGTACTCATTGGGATTGTGAGCACCATGTCTCTGTGGGCCATAATGCCTCTTCTCGTGTTGTTCTATGTAGCCTATCTATATTATCAGGTATATGCTGCTACACTTTCTTCTATTTCTTTACTCTTTAAGCCCATAATTAGTGTGCCAACTACAAATACACGCTAAAAGAAGGAGATGACTTTTTAGTTGATGGCAATTAATTGCACTGAGAAATATTTGCAGCTAAGGAAATTTAAATTGCAATAGTTTGATTCATATTTGAGAATATCCACAACTTGTCATTTTTGTTTTTGGCAAACTTAGTAGATGCTATCTTCAACATTTCCTGCCTGGTAACACCTTTGTGATTGCTTCTTGTGCTTCATCAATTCCATGAGTAACAAACAGGAGCATATGGCCTATTGTTCTTCTTAATGCTGATTAACACACCTTCAATTTCTCACACTAGGTTTATGTCATTACAGTGTTCAATTTTTTTTAAAAGTAATTTGGTACTCTTATAGCTTGTACTATAGCCTGTTCCTTAGACGAGTTTTGTTGAAGAAATACCTAAAGATCTTCACATATTTTCAAAAGATTGTTGAATTAAATATTTTCAAAAATCAAGTCAAACAGTGTCCAAAATATCTATAAATACACTAAACTTTTGATTGATCAGTAGAACTGTTTTCATGGCCAGCAATTGCATGCTTTTAGACCTGATCCAGTTTCATTCATCACTTCAGGAACTGATTAAAAATTTGACACTGCTGGGTATTGTTTTCCCAGGCAATGGTAATGGGTAATCCTTTTCGTATAATAAATTTCAAAAACATAAATCTGAATTTCTCTTTGTTACTGCTGAAGTTAGAAATGCTTTGCTATGTATCTTGAAGAAAATTGTTTATGTTCTAAAAGTGTTGGCCTAATAAGTACGATATACAGAACTGCTAACATTATTAGACATGATATGATGTTATTTTGTGATAAATGCTTGAAGAATGCTTTTTCCCTATCCTAGTTATTGTGCTTTGGATGTGTTTTTTGGCATATTTCACTTGAGTGAAACATTTGCATTTGACTTGTGATCTTTTCTGGATTTATTTCACATGGTTATTCATTGTCAGAAATGTTCTTTTCTTATCCAGGTTTTTGCTCTTTGCAAGAATTGGTCCTGTATTTTATCAAATAACAGGAAGACAAAACTTTGCTAAATATATATATATTTTTAATTTAGATATGTTATAGATACATGATCTAAGATTTTTGAGGCATAGGTTAGGAACTAATAAGGAGTACGAGGCTTTTTTCCTTTTTTATTATTATTATTTTATTTATTTATTTTTTAACCATTGGCACTGTATTTATCTAATAACAGGAAGTCAAATGTTCTTTTCTTAAGAAGTATTTTGGGAGGGGGAGGTTGTATACTGGGGAAGGAAATTTATGCAATGGTTGAGAAATGTCATTGAATTTCTACAGAGGAACCAACACCAAAAACAAATCTATATTATAGTGCATATTTTTAATTTCTACTTTAAATTGAAATTTTGGTTCAGTTGTGGTAACTGAGTAAATGTTACGACTGGTTCAGTATCAGGTTCTTATGAAGACTGCTTGATTGCTTATTGGCTCCAGTTTTTTGGGCCCCAAACTTTTTGGAAACCCAAAGCTATTAACCTGTTCCAATAGCATCGTGACACTTGTCCTTTTGTTTGTCCAAGCAATACTTTATACAATAAGGGATGCTTTTAGACTGCAAAGTATTGAGATTACCACAGAATAGAACCTCATAGAGTTGTAAACATAAGGATGATAAATTAAAACAATCTGAAAAACCTCATGTGGCCAATTTTTCCGGCGTGAAAAGCTGACTGATTAGTGTCAATGATACAGAAAGAGTATGATGTTTAGTTGCTTCAAGAAGTTTATTCATATAAGAGTTTGCTGATTAGGACTTAGTTATGTTAGGCAATTTACGTCTGTTTTCTTAAACATATGTGCTGCAGTTATTAGAGTGTTATTCATGGATGCATTTGGCAGTCTTATCTTAATCATTTTTTTCCTCGCAGAGCACAGCCCGTGAAGTAAAACGCCTAGATTCTGTCAGTAGATCTCCCGTGTACGCACAATTTGGAGAAGCACTTAATGGTTTGTCGACTATTCGTGCTTACAAAGCTTATGATAGAATGGCAAATATAAATGGCAAGTCAATGGACAACAATATCAGGTTCACTCTTGTAAATATGAGTGGGAACCGCTGGCTTGGAATTCGTCTGGAAACTTTGGGTGGGATTATGATATGGTTTACAGCAACTTTTGCTGTCATGCAGAATGGAAGAGCAGAAAACCAGGAGGCATTTGCCTCTACAATGGGTTTACTTCTGAGTTATGCACTAAATATTACAAGCCTATTGACTGCTGTTCTTAGATTAGCTAGTCTGGCTGAGAATAGTCTGAATGCAGTTGAAAGAGTTGGCACATATATAGAGCTTACTTCTGAAGCTCCACCTATCATTGAAGGCAACCGTCCTCCCTCCTGGATGGCCTTCTGCAGGTTCTATTAAGTTTGATGAGGTTGTCTTACGTTACAGGCCTGAACTTCCCCCTGTCCTCCATGGCATATCGTTCAAAATTCCTCCAAGCGACAAAGTTGGTATAGTTGGTAGAACTGGAGCAGGGAAATCCAGCATGATTAATTCTCTATTCCGACTTGTAGAATTGGAGAAAGGAAGAATCTTAATTGATGATTATGATACAGGAAAGTTGGGATTGAAAGATCTTCGTAAGGTTCTTGGTATTATACCACAATCTCCAGTTTTATTTTCAGGTATGTAGAACTATTACATTGAGCTCTCAATGATATGTTTTTTCCTTTTCTAGTTTACATGTGCTTTTGGTATGTTCTTTTGGTCAAAGGAAGGAGGGGAAGTGGGCAGCATGATTGAATGGAGCAGGGAAGGAATTTTTTAAACTTAATATGAAGTTGCAGAACACATGCATGAACTCTGATTTCCTGACATCTCATATGAGACTAGATTTCATTATATATTAGATAAGCATGCAAGTCTGCAAGTTGTTTCTTCGTGCATTAGGACATCGGTGGCAGCATCCTTGTTCCTCTCACTCAATAGGAAGATCATTCCATTTATGAAAATTAATGCTGTTCAATGAAAATCCTTAGTTTGTCGTTAAGCAAACTGTTGCAGAAGCTTTTTTACTGCGGAATTTTGTATTATCTTCCATGGGGCATTTGTACAGTCTGTGTAAAGTCAGATGTCTTCAGTGAGTTCCCTATGAAATTCAGGCTAGCTCAATTTGGCATGCACTTAAATAAGTTTAAGCTTTAACAATTGGTGTTACGTTACTCTTGCATATGCATATGAACTCATGCTCAATTTATTCGAAGGGCAATAAGATTTTGTCATAGGAAAATATCCTTTATCATGCACTGTTAAGAAGATGCTCTACCCTTCTCAAATTTATAAATTTCTATCGCTTGTCAGACAAAAAGTCAATAAAATTTAAGAAACCAATGTCCAGATGGTGTTTTCGGTGGTCTTGTGATTATCATTTCTTTTTGCTTAGGAACTGTAAGGTTTAATCTTGATCCTTTCAATGAACACAATGATGCTGACCTGTGGGAGGCTTTGGAGAGGGCCCATTTGAAAGATGTCGTCAGAAGGAATTCTTTGGGTCTAGATGCGGAGGTACGTAATTAAACCTTCTGTAATTAGTGATGCATTTTGTGTATTGGTGTTAGCAGGATGTTAACTAAGAAATGTCAAAATTTTCATTTTATGTACTTGTTCTGGTGCCCTGATTGGTGTTAATATGTTCAAGAACAAAAACTAATTTAAGGTCTGATTGGGTGAGCAAAATAGAAACTTTATATACTACTCTAAAGATCAAACTTTAGAGGTGGAAAAAAGCATTGACAAAGAAAAGGAAAATAGTAAAGCAGTTCATTCCGATAATATTCCAATTGAGGCATGGAACTACCTTGAAAAAGTTGGGATTACATGGCTGACAGATCTATTTAATGCAATTATGAACGCTAAGAAAATGCCTAATCAATGCAGGAAACGTGTAATGATACCCTTATTTAAGAATAAAGGAGATGTACAAAACTTAGTAAATTATAAGAGTATTAAACTAATGAGTCATACTATGAAAATGTGGCATAAAAGTAATAGAAATATGGTTTAAAAAAGAGACTAATATACTAGATAATTAATTTGGTTTTGTGTCACAGAGGTCTACAATGGAAGCAATGCATTTAATAAGAATATCATGTGAGCATTATAATGAGAGAATGAGATTTACATATGGTATTTATTGATCTTTAAAAAGACATATGACAGAGTCAATTGTGATATAATGCGGCGAGTATTGGAAAAGAGAGGGGTAGAGTAGATTAAATAGGAGTTACAGAAGATATATATAAAGGTATAACATTTGTAAGGACGCCAATAGGGATATCGAGTGAATTCCCGATTACTTTAGGTATCAGTTTTAAATCTGTACCTTTTTACTTTAGTAATTAACGAGATTCCTAAGCATTTGTAGAAAGGCATTCTTGAAAATATTTTATGTGTAAACAATATAGCTTTAGTCGATGAGAGGAGAGAATGAGTAAATTCCAAGTTAGAAACTTGGAGGAAGGCATCGGAATTGAAAGATTTTACCATAAGTAAAATTAAAATTGAATCTATGGAGCGTCACTCAGTTATCATATAAGTAGCAATAGGATAAATATGACAATTGGTGGGCATGAATTAAATACATTTAAAATTTTTAAATATTAAAGATCTATCATTGAAGAAAATGAGAAAATTGGTAAAGATACTAAATATTGGATTCAAGCAGGTTGCAACAAATGGAGAAGTGCGTCCACTATACTTTATGATTGTTAAATACTGCTGAAAGTAAAGGGAAAGTTTTATAAAAGAGCTGCGATGCTTTATGGAGTTAGAGTGTTAGGTGACTAAATATGAATTTGAAAAAGGAGGGCAGCAGAAATAATATTGTTGAGATGGATATGCGGACACACTAGACAAGATAGAATAAGTTATGGATGCATTAGAAAAAAAATTAGGGTAACTTCCATACATGAGAAAATGAGAGAGACATGCTTAAAATGGTTTAGACATGTGTAGGAGATCTGGAGATACCCCAGTATGGCATGTAGAAAGTAGAGAAATATTAATTCGAATTAAAAGAAGGAAGAGATCAGAAAAGAATTGGAAATAAACTATTAAAAAAGACTTTTTATACTTAAAATATAAATAAGACCATGTGTGTAGACTGAACACGATGGCAACATATGATCCACCTAGCTGACCTCACATAGTGGAATAAAGGCTTAGTTGTTGTTGTAACTTGATGACTATGTTTGTGTTATTTTTGTGTTAAAAAATATGGGAAACAATTGTGTCAGAGAAATCATAGCATGTTGATTCTTTGTTGGAGTTTCAGGAAAAGCAGATAAAATGTTCCTCCATTTTTCTGCTAAGGTACTGATTGCAACCTTAAACTGGTGTACTCTGTGATGATCACCTTAGTTATGCATTATCGCACTCAGGCGTTGCATGCCCTGAATTTGGAATCAGAAATAGAAGGCGAACTTCATTTGGTTCAAGCTGGATTAACTGTTTGTGTTGGGCACCTGGGCGAATAAGTGCTCTGCAGATCTCTTAAGAGCTAAGAAAAGACTGACAGTTGAACAAGTGTAAGAAGCCAAATTAGATTTGTCAACCTAGGGTAAGTCTAGGCTACCAAATTTGAGTCTACAACTTAAAAGCTTGAATCTGAAAAGAATCTACTTCATGATAAAACTCTTGATGACCCAAAATTACTTCATTTGCCGGCAGCACTAACCTATTTCTGCGAATGAGCGAATGACAAATTACTCTTGAAGCTAATTAACACAAAAAAGATATTAAACACAAAAAAAAAAACACAATAAAATAGTATGGGTATCCTCCTTTTCAATGATACAATCTCAAGCTTAGGTCTCCAAAGGGTTTGTGCCTTTTCCCAGCCACGTGATAGCTGCTATATATTAGAATTATTCAGTTAGAATTTCAGCACAGATACTTGGAACAAAACAGATTACATAGTTCCTGAGATTTTACAAACAGCAATTCGTAGCACTACACAATGTAGATGTATTAGCTCATAATATGTTCATATATCGAAATGCTGATGCAGTAATTTATTTTCACTTTTTGTAAGTTCTGCTATCTTGCATATGATTATGATTAACAAGAATGTGATGCAGCATAAGCATACAAGAATTACCTGTTAGCAATTATAGGGTAACCCAAACCAAGTTAGAACAAGGAGTAAAAATGTTGAGAATCAAGGAACCAAATTCAAGGAACCAAATTGCATCCTTGGAAATGACCGTTTGACTGGCAATTGCTTTCCAATTAAGTGACGAGTAACCAAAACATCCCTCAATGGTGTAATTCCAGTAAAATGTAAAATAAATAGTGGTTGATAACACTAGTTGGAAATATAATAAATTAGCCAAAAAATATATTAAAGGTGCTAAAAGAGTAAGGGTATTCTTGTACAGATGTTACAACTGTAAGTACAAGTTAACCATATTGGGTAGATCCCCAAATATTTTGACACAAGGCAGAGTCTAGTATCAGGTCAAATATCCCACATGGCCTTATTCTTCTTTATACTTCCTGCATTGGAATGAATATTTGATTATCCTTGGAATTTTATGTTTTTGTACTGACAATTGTTTTTGTGTGCCAAGGTCTCAGAGGCAGGGGAGAATTTCAGTGTTGGACAGAGACAATTGCTGAGTCTTTCTCGAGCATTACTTCGCAGGTCAAAGATTCTTGTACTTGATGAAGCAACTGCAGCAGTTGATGTTAGAACTGATGCTCTTATTCAGAAGACCATAAGGGAAGAATTCAAATCTTGCACAATGCTTATCATAGCTCATCGTTTGAATACCATTATCGACTGTGACAGAATTATTCTTCTTGATTCTGGTCGGGTAAGTATCAATAATATCTTAGTGTTTGAGAGAGGATTTAAAAAACAGTCTGACAGAATGCTTTGCAGATTTTATACAGATAATCAAGGGGTGGATTTCTAGTTTCTAGCATTATTTGACTTGTGCTGGTAAATATTATATGATGCCTTGTCATCTTATTATTGATTTCTGTTCCATTTAGGTCCTTGAATGTGATACACCGGAAAAGCTGTTGCAAAATGAAGAAAGTGCATTCTCTAAGATGGTGCAGAGTACCGGGCCAGCCAATGCACAGTACCTGCGCAGCTTGGTACTCGGAGGAGAAGGGGATAACAAGTCGGAGAGAGAAACTCAGTCAGATGGCCAAAGGAGATGGCTTGCCTCTTCACGCTGGGCTGCTGCTGCCCAGTTTGCTTTGGCAGTTAGCCTCACTTCATCGCACAATGACCTTATTCAGTTTGGAAATGATTGATGAGGACAATATTCTCAAGAAAACAAAGGATGCAGTAATAACTCTTCAGGGGGTTTTGGAGGGGAAGCATGATAAAATAATTGAAGAAAGCCTTGAACAGTACCAGGTTTCTAGAGATAGATGGTGGTTGGCTCTATACAAAATGATTGAAGGTAAGGATTGCATCTAGCTGTATTAGAATCAAAATTTGAGGTGACAAATTCATGTATTCACGTGCTAGGCACGGTAAGTGCTTGTCTTATAATCGGAAGATTTTGATGTCCTTGGGGTGTAGATTTTCATTATTGTCTGTGTTGATTATGTTAATATGGGTGTCTTTAGTGCTCGGCAAATCTTTATTTATTTGTTTTTTTTTTTGACTTTTTCTCCATGATTTTGTTATATTAAAAGTTGGAAAGAATTTACCTCCATCAAAATTTGTGTAGGCAGCATGCCTATAGTAGAAGTTGAGATAATGCGAGAAAATCCTGCTCTTGTAATGCCAAATAGAAAGTTCTTCATTTTTTTATTATCTTTGATTTCATTCCCCTTGGTCACCTTCAAGGTTGTGTCCAAGTGATTCCATGACTTAATAATATGCAAATCTTTGATATCCAGGTCTTGCAGTGATGAGTAGGTTGGGTCGAAACAGGCTTCACCAGTCAGAATATGAATTTGATGCCAAAACGATTGATTGGGACAATGTTGAAATGTAGAAGAGCAGAAAATCAGTGGGTGGCATGTTGATTGGATGACCTACAACCTCTCTGCAAAGCGCACCAAGTGTAATTTTGAAGCAGTTCTCCTATTTAAGTAGCAACATTTTTCTCCACTGCCCTTTGGGTACTGTTATCTGATATGCAGGTTGATATAGCTCATATAGATATTGGTAGCAATATCTGGTTTGTAGCCTGTAAACCTGGAAAAATTCTGCTTCGACTAAATAAGAGATTGTGCCATTTGTATGCAGAATTAGTCGATGATATCGCGGTAACACCTTAAAAATTGTGATATTAGAGAGGGTGGCTAAGAGACAAAATTTTTGGTTTGTGTTACCTCTACTCGTTTAGTCAAGGAACATACTGTGATTCTGCCATAGTCCTTTAGTAAACATGTCCCATGAAAGTAGTTTTGTCTCCAGGTGACATGAACTTGACTTTCACTTGTTTGCACTTCCAGTCATCTTACTGAAGTTTAACTGGCTAAAATGCATTGCTAGTGGATTGTATGAACATTAGATAGTTCTGGACCACTTTGATTGGCACATCTCCTGATCCATGTCATCTTTTAAATCAAGGTGAATGGCCTTGTGTATGACCATATTTTTATTCTTGTAGAGGACTGTTCATTTTGTTTTTACTTGTCGCTTTTGTTTTGGTAGGGTGCCAATGTTTTTTAAGGTTGGTTGCGTTTGTTACTAGTACATTTTAGTATTTGACCACAAACTATGAAGATGTATTGCATGGGCATACTACTTAGACAATCATTAAATTATTCTTGCTATGTGTTTTTGCCTAACTCTTTTACAGCTTTTAGTTTCAATTTTCCCGTAAAGCATTATATAGAATGTAACATTCAAGTCCTATCAATTTAAGCTGTTGGTTTCTTTCTCTTATGTCTAGTTCATGGATATGTGTAAGACGAAAAGAAATTGTTTCCGGGTAGGATTAAAGTACAAGAGGAAGTGGCTAGGTAAATAGGACTGGGGTCTATGCAGACTGGAGTTATATCAGAGTGCTTGAGTTGGGTGTTTAGTTGGTTAGTTGCTCTAGGACACCATAGTGGGTGGCCTAGGGCATTGGAGGTTAGCCATAGTCCGTGGGTTTTGTCTGTTAATTTTGTTGGGGGTTGGGCGTCTTTGAGCCTTAGTTTGTGGGATTTTTGGGGTTGGGCGTCTTTTTAGTGGTAGTGGATAGACTGTCAAAGATGAGTCATAACCCTCAGAGATTGGACCATATTGGGACCATATTCTTTTTGGTATAAATCCATAGCAATTTGGGACCATATTCTTTTTGGTATAGGAAGAGGTTGAAGTAATCCAGGATATGGTACATTCTAATGGTTAGTTCTCTGGCACTAGTCACACTGAGACACATATTCAATCACCTCCTCCTTCATGTTGGGCCAAAAGAAAACAGTTTTTACCCTCTGTAAACTCCCTTTCTGTCCAGAATGACCTCCAATGGTTTAAGCATGTAATGTTCCCAAAATCTGTTGTTTTATACCAACATTATTGCCAACCCAAATCTTGCCTTTATATCTAATTAGTCCTCCAGTATACTTAAAATCAGAAAATTTATCAGGTTCCATCAGAATATTTGCTAACAATTGTTGGCACTTAGGGTCCTGACCATAACTGCTAATGATGTCCTGAGTCCATTTTGGTTGCACATTGGAAATAGCCAATATCACATTTTCACCTTCTGATTCAATACCTTTTCTGGATAAGGCATCGGCTACCTTATTCTCTACTCCCTTTCTATATTGGATTTCATAGTCCGATCACAACAACTTAGAGAAACACTTGTATTGCAAGGTAGTCAACGTTTGGTCCAGTAAATACTTCAAGCTTTGGTGGTTGGTTCGTATGATAAAGTGATACCTACCAAATAATGTTTTCATTTGATGACTGCCATCAAAATAGCAAGCAGTTCCCTTTCATAAATGGACAAACCAACATTTCTGGGACTTAAGGCTTTACTTAGGTAGGCTATTGGGTGTCCTTCCTGCATAAAAACAGCTCCCACACCTCGATTAGAAGTGTCAGTCTCAACTATAAATTCCTTAGTAAAATCTGGCATTCTCAGCACAGATGCAGAAATTATGATTTGTTTCAACTGCTTGAATGCCATGTCTGCTTCCTCATTCCAGGAGAACCCTTCTTTCTTTAACAACTTTGTTAAAGGTTTGGCCAAAACCCCATACCCTTGTACAAATCGTCTGTAATACCCAGTCAGCCCCACGAATCCTCGTAATGACTTTACATCTTTAGGAACAGGCCAATTCATCATGTCCTCCACTTTTGCCACATCCATTTCTACTCCGTCATGAGATATAACATGACCTAGATACTCAATCCTTTGTTGACCAAATGCACATTTAAACTTCTTAGCATAAAACTGATGTTGTCTTAGTGTATCTAACACAAGTTTCAGATGAGTCAAATGTGTTGGTAAATCAAGACTGTATATGAGGATATCGTCAAAAAAAAAAAACTAAGACAAATTTTCTGAGAAAAGGCTGAAAAATTTGGTTCATAACGGCTTGAAATGTAGCGGGAGCATTTGTGAGACCAAAAGGCATCACCAAGAACTCAAAATGTCAATGGTGTGTTTGAAATGCTGTCTTTTCTCTATCTTGTGGTTTGCCTTTGCCAAACCATGCCATGCCGAGGGAACCTCTGCCATGCCATGAAGACTAACTCTAATTTGATGGTATCTGGCCCTTAAGTCGATCTTGAATAATATTTAGAACCAAAGAGCTCTGCTAACAATTCTTCAATATGAGGGATAGGGTACTTATCTTTGATGGTGAGTGCATTGAGTTTCCTATAGTCAATACATAGTCTCCAAGTACTGTTTTTTTTTTTTTTTTTTAACTAAAAGCACTGGTGAGGCGAATGGACTGGTGCTGTTTTGCACTATTCCTACAACTAACATATCTGAGACTTGGGTTTCAATTTCAGTTTTTTGTGAATGGGGATATCGATATGGCCTCATTTTGAAGAGTTGGGCATCAGGTACAATAGGAATGGTATGATCCGAGGATCTTTCAGGGGGTAGACCTTTAGGTATCTCAAACACATCTGAATATTGTGATAAAATCTGAGACAGTTCATCAGTGATATGCTTTCCATCTTCACATGTTATCTTGATATTAAAAACTCCACTCCAAGTATGATGTCCCATCCCCCAATTTGCAGCGCTCGCATATCAAAAACAAAAGAATACTGTTGAATCTCCCATTTCACCTTTTCACATACAGCATGACTCTTAATAATACTACCACCAGCAATTGTAGCAATTAATGGTTCAACATTTTTAACGACAGGCAGATTAAGTTCCAGAATCAATCCTTTATGTACTCCCAGTATCTACTAAAATAGACACTATCTGATTGCCAATTCTCCCCTGTAGTGTAATAGTTTTTCTTTTTAATGCAGAAGATAAGGAATGTAATGAAACCTCCATCAGTTGGCCTGGATTCCCTGTAAGCTCGTCTTGCTCACCAGTGGCATCTTCGAATTCTTCTTCATCATCCACCAACACAAAGTTGAGACTGCCATATTTGCACTGATGTCCTGAACCAAATTTGTCACCACACTTATAGCAAGGTGATTATTCTTGCGGTATTGTATCTCTTGAGGAGTAATCTTCTTGATATCCCCTCCTTCTGTTGCTTTACCTTTACCAATGTTATGATTACTAAATTTGCCAATGTATCCATGTTGATGATTTCCCTTATGCCATTGAGAGCCTTCAGTCATATTTTTGATAACTCCTTTAGTCCTTTTGCTACTCAATTCCAGTGACTGTTCCTGCAATACAGCCACTTCAAAGGCTTTTAAAAGGGAGTTTGGTTTCATCAGTCGCAGCATTGGCTTAAATTCTTCCTTAACCCCAGTAATGAAACTAGAAATGAAATAGGCCTCCTTCATATGTGGATATTTCAGCAACATTAAAGACTTGAGTTCTTCAAATTTTTCATGATATTATGTGACTGTTCCTTGTTGTAACTTATTAAACTCTTCGACCTCATCCTGAAGACCTCTATTATCAAATCTTCTAACTGCAGCTGCACAGAATTCATTCCATGATGGTTGCCCTTAGCTAATTTGACACTCTGATACCAAATCTCAGCCTTACCTTGCGAGTACATTTCTATTACCTCCATTTTATACTGATCAACAATCTGATGCACTAAGAAATACTTTTGACATTTTCTGATCCACTCCCTCACAAATTCACCTTCAAACATAGGTAATTCAATTCTTGGGAGTAAAATAACCACAATTCTTGAAATTTCGATCAGAGTGATTACCTTGTGGATCCACATTTTCCCTATTCCTTAGGGTTGGCGTGGGAAGAAGGGGGCTTTTATCTGCCATTTGAAATTACTCTTCACCACCCGCATTGTTCTTTTCCCTTGCTACCATCCTCATGAATGCTGTCATTTTCGCATCTATATTTGCCATGTTGGATTCCCATTTCTTTCCTTGTTCCTCTATTCGTTCCTCCACCCCAATTTGTACTTTCTGAATTCCTTCCAAGAGTTCTTGGAATCTGGTTTCATGGTTTTTTACTTGATCTTTCAATGTCTTATACCTCGTTGATTCTGCCACTGTTGAATCGCACAGGCGAGAGGCTCTGATACCAATTTGTCAGGAACTTGATAAAGAAATGAGAAGAAATGGAATTTAGAAAGAGAAAAGAGCTCAGAATATTATTCAGAGAAAAGAAGAAGTAAACTGAAGAATATTTGATCATTACACACATAACCGTCATCAATATCATAATCATGACCATTCATCCCTAACTAACATCAATGGCCTTGATGATTATTTATTAAAACGACAATGTTTTAAGGTAATACAGAACTTGGGCTTGATACACAAATCCAGCACTCTGATGGATATATTATTCAATCCACTTGTAATTCTGACCCAAACCTGTGGGTTATGACAGATGGGTTGGGACAGCTGCTGGACACCATTAGGTGCAAGGGTGGAAATGCTTCTTAACTGCTTAGTGTCTTGACTTCTTGGGACCCAAAAAGATAAACTAACAAGTAAAAAGAGGAAATGGAATACAAGGAAAGTGAATTTATTATTTATTTAGTTTTAGATACACCAAACTGCTCTATATGAGTACATTAATTTAGTTACCTTCCAGGTTTAATTTGCCAAACATTATAGCATTAGATTAGTATACCATGACGTTTTTATGTTGCCTTCCATGGTCATCTATCCATTTTTTATTGGAACTTCCAAGTAGCAAAAGTTGAGAAGTCAAATCTCAAAAAATATTGAAATCACAAAAAGAACAGTTTTATATATTCATATGTGAAATGGATAGTAATGTTTACTTTCGTATTTTTTTTTTTTAGTTTTTTTGTTACTTTTGAACATTAAATGATGGGTGAATTGTTACTGGCTTAAAAATTATTGCATGATTTCACTTTTTCAACATAAAAGTGATACGGTTAAAATAATTGCTACGTGAATTCACTTTTGAATTTTTACTGATTTGGAAATGATTACGCAAATTTATTTTTTTTTACATAAAAGTGATGTTTTAAAAAAAATTGTTACATGAATTCACCTCAACATAAAAATGATACGTTTAAATGTTATGAGGAATTCATTTTTTCAACATAAAAGTGATATGCTTAAAAAATATTTGTTACGTAAATTCACTTTTGAATTGTTACTAGTTTGGAAATTGTTATACGAATTCTCCTTTTCAACATAAAAGCGATATGTTTAAAAATAAATTGTTACATGAATTTACTTTTTTAACATAAGAGAGTATGGTTAAAAAAATTGTTACACGAATTCACTTTTTCAACATAAAAGTGATACACTTAAAAAAATTGTTACACAAATTTACTTTTTCAACATAAAAGTGATACGCATTAAAAAAATTGTTATGGGAATTCACTTTTGAATTCTTACTGGTTTGAAAATTATTATGCAAATCCATTTCTTCAATATAAAAGTGATACACTAAAAAAAATTGTTACGCAAATTTACTTTTTCAACATAAAAGTGATACGCTTAAAAAAATTGTTATTTTTTTAAATAAAAGTGATAAGCAAACACGCATATAAATCGCATATATGAACTTCGTTTCATAATAGACGTCCTCAATTAAAATAAAACAACATGATTGAAGGAAGCTCAAATATGGAGATATGGTTGGTTTAAACTGACAAAATGTGATAACTATGAATAGAAAATTAAAATCAATAGTTTGAGATATCAATAAGTACATTTTTATGTAACTGCATCCTAAATTGTGAGTCAGTTTTATTTTTTTTATCTTTACAATTGGCTAATCAGATGGGATCATCGGATGACTTTCTTCTGAAACTTCCACTTATCCTTCAAGTTCAGGGTGGAAGCAAAACAAAAATTTTAGTGGGGCTAACTTTAACATAAAAATATTTTGTGCGATTAAATGTATTTAATAACTAAATTTCTAAATTCACAATTATAAAAGTTAAAAAAATATATAAATACACAGAATAACTATTAGCTGACACTTGATGACTATTAGTTTTTGTCGTGCTCGTGCGATGAAAAATAGGTTGTTATATTCTACGTATCTGTATCTATTGAAAATGTTGCAAAATTTGTTCATTTTCAATTGTTGTGTAAACTAGGGTTCATATCTAAAACCCTTATCTAAATTCAAAATTCCTAATATTAGTTCATATAAAAAATCCGTAAACTAAATTCAAAATTCCTAATATTAGCTCATATAAAAAATCCGTAAACTAAATTCAAAATTCCTAATTTTCCTATTTCAATTCATAAAATCTCTAATAAAATTATTCAAACATAAAATTCATTTAATAATTTACAAATTTAAACTTACAATTAAAAAAATCTAAATAACAAAAATTATAAATAAAAAATTAAAAAGATTAACCTTTGTCAAAAGAGCAAATAAAATGAAATAAAAAAATGGATGATAACAAGTTGTCGTGGCTCGTCAATTTATCCTAATTACACTGAATATAGTAGCAGTGAGTTAGGTTTCGTTCCTCAGGGAAATAGTCGATTCGAGAAGTTTGATATGCTCAATTATGTCACCAAAATAGAACAAGACTCAAAAGTAATGATTACAGAATAAAACAGGAAATAGGTTGATTTAACTCTACACAAATACGAATTGAAATGAACACACAAGTAAGACTCAAAGAAGTAAAAGGAAAGTTCTCAAGAAATTCAAGCTGATAATCTAGGCTACTTCCGGGTGAATGCAACTACTCATGCAAACAGTATCACTAACATACAATCAAAGCAAATGAGGAGAATCACAATTGTAGACCGAAATTATAGTTAGCATGGTCACTACACTACAATTTAAGTCTCCCGACACCATCCTATCCTATGGTCGGGCCTAAGGATGGTGAAGTAGAACCATGCCGTCTCAATTCCCCACTCAAATTACTCAGGCATAAACACCTAGAATCTCCCATGGTGAGGCCCGATCCTAGCATGTAAGTTCAACATTTAAGTAGGAGAATCTCTTATCACCTTGTTTCCGGAATTACACAGACTCAAAGCTTCCTATGGTGAGGCCTAGCCCTAAGATCTATGCAATCTCAAACAGGTTTAAGAACTCATGCATTCTCAAGTTCTCATTCATGATTTTCATCCAAATCTTACAAATTAAGACTCAACTCAGCATGTTGACCGCAATCAAATCTCATTTCATCAAATTCAGATCAAAAGCATGAACTTAACAAGTTTTACAAATTCAATACTGAGAATGTTAAATTCTTATCTTAGATTATTAGTACTACTGCACATTTATAATTAAACCTAGCATTCACCCTCAGTACCCTAGATTATCACACACTTAGCCACAAATCTCCATTTCAAATTCACGATCAACAAATTGGAAGGTTAAACAGTTCATTTTTATTAATTGGAAGAGTTTACCAATTAAGAGTCTTAAAAGCTTCCAAATGCCAAGAGGATTGTCACTTTTCTTCTCAATTTCCAGGAATTTTACAATGATGAGAGCAAATCTTTGATCGGAATTCAAAATGAAGCACCAAACTTAGAGAGAGAAAGTAGAGAGAGAAAGTAGATCTCAATCAAGAACACTTCCCGCTCTAAAATCAAAAGTCGGTTACAATAAAAAAAATGTGAATATGTGAATAATGAATCCCCCTTAAAATGTTGACTAATCCTCTATATATAGAGGTTAAAAAAAACGTAAATGGTACGCAAACGTAAACTGACTAGGGAATTACAAATATGCCACTACTCAATATTCCAATCCAACAATCAACATAACATGTGAGTCCGAAGTAGAAAAACTCAAGCCATCTCCAGCGCCTTCATCCAAACATCTCTGCGCCTTCAGCAAAATTCCAGCGTCTTCCAGCTTGTCAAGAGCGCGCCTTCGATTCGTGCCAGAATTTCTTCTTATCCAGCAAATACCACGCCTTTATAGGCTGGGTGTATCACACCTTCGGGATCCAGCTTCACCCTTCCTTCCTGAACTCAGCTTCCTTGCGCCTTCAAGCCTTCCACGATCACGCCTCCTTGCTCCTGCATCAACACACCCAAACCACACTTAGCCAAAACAACACTTCATCACTCAAAAACTCACAAACTGACGATGCATCGCCACGATGCATCGCCAGTTTACACTCAATTCACCACGATGCATCGTGCTAGCCTTTTCTTGCCTCCGCCATAAAGGGGAAATTTGTTAGGATATTGAGATACCGATGTTGGGGTTGGTGAATTCGGGTAGCATGAACTAATTTAGACCTTGCTTCCGCCATAAAGGAAGGAATAAGTTAGGAAGTGACGTCCGGAAGAGTGACTAGGTTTGGCTCTTGCCTCCGCCATAAAGGAGGAGCCGAATTAGAGGGAGGTTAGCTTGGGGGAACATAGGGATCTTGGTTGACCTAAATTGGCAAATCCTTGCCTCCGCCATAAAAGGGGGATTAGCTATGAAGTCAATTTCCCGTAGGTGTCAACTTGATTAGGTTCTAGCTTCCGCCATAAAAGTGGAACTTGATTAATGTTGTCACACTCTTAGTTCATTAACCCATTCTTGTAAACCACATAAAACACTATCGTTAAGAAAAACCAATACTCCAATGGTACACTTCATTGCATGATTCCTTGTCCTTGATGCATTTATTTCTTATTTGTTCTTTATTCTAGTTGGTAGTTTAAGTTTCTTTTCTTGTTGTAACCCTAACTACTTCACACACGTTTACACTAAATCCATAAACTCATCCCCTCCCTATGGGTTCGACCCCTACTTCCTCTAGCTACAAAAATGTCGGTGTCTTGATGCACCTTAAATGTCGTGAGGATTAGGGTTATAAATTTATTTGATTCAGTTAAGCCTTAGTTTTAACCCTAGCTCCAAAACCGCTATAAAATTGGCGCCGTTGCCAGGGACTTAAGGTTTAATCTTCACGCTATCAAATTGGCGCCGTTGCTGGGGAGGCAATTGATTTTAGGAATGGTGTTTTTTTGTGTTTGGTAGTTGTAAATAACTTCTTTTCATGCTTTTTGTAGTTTGTGTTGTTTTTGTTGTTTTTCATTTTTAGGTTTAATTTGTACAAATATGCCTAGGTTATTTGGAGACTTTCTTGATTCTTATCATATTGACCCACCAAATAGGGTGGATGACATTAGACCAACACCTAGCATATTTGGAAATCCTTCTTCCCAAGAATTTTGGAACACTAATGAATGTGTGCAAAGAGAACCTTTGAGATTCCCTACCACTTCATGCTTGAATGATAATGAGCTTAATGATAGATATTCTATGCTTGAGGCTCAAGTGGCAAATATGACCAACTTGATAAATGATATGCAAGCTTCTATGAGCTATGATGTTGTGTTATCTTGTAGGTTGTGCCGAGGCGATCACCATACTCACCAATACATATTTAATGCGGAGTCAAACCAATATGGAGCATTCAAGTTCATCAAGAGGCTTCCAACCATAATTGGTGTGGGCAAAATGATAGATATTGGGGAATGGTAAACAAAATGGTACATACTACAAGTCGAACCTTCCAATGGAGTTTGAATATCAACCAAGCTACAAGAGAAATGGTCAAATGAAGAACAAAGCAATGATTTGCATCCCATTCAAGAAAGAGTACAATCATTGGAGGATATGCTCAATGAATTAATGGATAAGGCCGACAAAGAAATTCAAGGGAATAAGAGATGGTGTGCTAAATTGGAAACATCCCTTGAAAAGCAAGATGCTACTTTGGAGGCTCAGAAGATACGTTGAGAAAGCATGAAGCTTCAATGAACAATTTGGAGATGCAATTGGGACAATTAGCTCAAGCTATTCACCATACAACCCCAAGGGTAATTCATTTTTCATTTAATGCATTTATGGGCGAAAGTGAGGTACAAGTTGATCAATCTCCTCAAACTCTCTTATTTCCACAATGTGATTCATTTAATGATAATTTCACAACTCATATGGATAATAATTTTGAAATCATTGATGTTGTTGTGCTAGTGCAAAGTATCCTAAGAGTGTGGAAATTCCTTGTATTGTGGACAAGTTTGAGTCATGCATTAATAGTGAACCATTGTCAAATGAGTTCAAAGTTAATTGTCTTCCAAATGAAGAAACATTACACATAGATTCATATGTTGGCTTGTGTGAAAATTATGCGTTCATATGTCAAGAAATGGCTAACATGGTGCAATCTTGTGTTATTTTGACATCATACATGGATTTCAATGATTTAAATAATATGGTTGATGTCATTAGATCGACGTGCAATAAGGCATCCTCACTATATGATAATGATGTTCAATATGTTGATAATGAGGAAGTGCCTAGAAATGATCCCTATGTTAGCTTAGATAAAGAAGATATGCATATTTTTCATGAAATAGCTAATATAGTAGAGAATTTCTTTGTTGATGCATCCATATATGAACTTTCTAATGAGTGTTTTGAGACCATGGATGCAAGGCCATTGGTTGAGTCTTTTAGGTCAAACATGATAGAAGTGGAAACCATCTTGAAGGATGTGAAGAGACCATTAGTGAGGCCAAAGTTCTTGGTGGAAGAAGGAGAGGAGGAGCCTACAATGGGGAAGCAAGAGTGGTACAAAGTCAAATTTGTTGAGTTTGCTCCCCACAAACATGAACTCAAGCACCTCCTCGAAGGGTGCCAAAAGACGCCCTACAAATGCCAAAGGAGTGCCTATGAAATGGCTTTCTTTTGGTACCGGGATGGTTATTCCGAATCTTGAGGTAGTAGCCACAAGAATAAAGTCTAGCTAGGGACTAAATAAACCTAGAACTACAATTTCTTTCCATTTTTTTTATTTAAATGTTAATTTTTATGTTTGTTTTGTGTGTTTAGTGTGATTAGGTTTGTTTTTCTTGTAGGAGTTCAAAGAGAACAAGAAATTTGAAAAAAATGACTATGAGAGAATGAAAAATGTGCATAAATGATAAAAAGAGCTAAGTGTGGAGGGGGATTCATACCTCTCACAAACTTGCTTAATGTTTTCTTCTTTTTCACTCTCATGGTCAATGGCACACAAACACATTTTTCACTCTAAATCACTTCATGATCTTCAATGTTAAATTGCATGAGTTAACATATGTTGTGATGTCTCAAAAGCTTGATGTGTGCAATTTTCATATATGTGGTTAATGGCACATTCATGATTTACCTAGCATGAATTCATTAGGACTCAAGTGCACATGAGCTTAATGAATGAGATTAGGAATTAAACATGATTGTGATGCACACCTAGCACAAGAGAACTCACATGAGCATATTGTAAAAATTTCTCATGCATGCCATGGAGTGATTGTGAACATTTTTGTTTTGAGTGATTATGTTTGAGTGTCATGTATAGAGCTTATTTGTTTAAATATTTTCTTGAATTCATACATGGTATTAGTTTACTTGTTTTCTTTCTTTTATCTTTTTTTCAGGTTTTCCATCCATGAGGAAAGAAAAATGAGAGGCATCTTCACAATGGCCAAGTTCACATTTTACATGCACAAATGAAGAGATGGCCAGAATGCATACACCTCGGGTGTTTTCTTATCCCTCTCTTACCGTTTGAAAATAATGCATATTTTAAGTGTGGAGGGGAAGATATTGGTGAAGATGCTTGAAATTGTGCTTGAATGAATATTTTGTTATTTATGGATGTTTAACTTGGATATTTAGTGTTTGTTTTTGTCAAAGTTTTATTTTTGGTTGATTCTTGCATACTCTTGATTGCACATTGAGAATTCTTTGTGTGTTTTGAAATTTTGGAAGTCCCTTGTGTTGAGGCTTGAAGCTCTTGGATAGGAAATCCATTGTTGGTATTTTGGGATATCATAATGTCCATAATTGTTGTGTTAAGTGTTAGTTTTCATGTTGTTGTGATTTTTGTGAATTTTTCAGTTTTGTGTCTTTTTGAACTTTTGTGGATTTTAGTGATTATATATATTATATGTTTGTGTTTAGTGTTTGAGTGTTGGTGTTGGCAACCAAAATAAGAAAATGTGTTTAGTGTAAATTATATGAGATTAGTGTTGTGTAACCAATGATGTGAAGTGTTTTATCTTAGAAACTCGACTTGTGACAAGAAAATAACATGTTACATAAGGGAAGTCGGGTCCTTGGTGGAAAGTTCGACATTTTGAGTTTATTGTTAATAAGCACAAGTGGGGAACACATGTTGATTGACAAGTTTGGCTAATAAGATAGGTCGGAGTACCTTGGCACTTTGTTAGTTTATCTCTTGGACTAACTTTCCCTAAGAGACATGTGTAGATACTTTAAAGTTTCAAGAAATGAATTGGGCATTATGTGTTGTTTTTAATATTTCGTTGTTATTGTTGAATAAATTCCTCTCCAATGTGAGACCGCTCCTTTACTACCCAAAAAGTTTAAAGGAGAATTCATATGAGATGAAATGGGAAAAAAACAGCCACAAAACCCTTGGCATTTGCTTAAGTGATGTGTTTTATGTATTTTGTTAGGAATAAGTTCCCCTCGAATGCGAGACCGCTCCTTTACTAACTAAAAGGTTGGAGGAGAACTCATATGAGGTGGAATATGGGTATAAAAAGCCGAAAAACCCATGGCATTTGTTAAAAAAATAAAAGTCCAAATGATCTTGTAAACCTTTTATTATCTACATGATAGTCAAAGAGGTGATTGTAGGAAAAAGAGTAGAACAAAGCTTGGTTGTCGGATCTCTTACCTATGGCGTGAACATGAATAAGCCAAGACCCAAGTGGTGCCCATTGCACACACACACACACACATAATATACTCAACGTGTTGAATGTGTACAAAAAGGCACTTTGAGGTCTCTTGTGGATACAAGAAGTGATTACTTGTCATTTTAGTCGAGTAAGCTATGATGCATGTACACAAACACTTTTCGCGTGCTTAAAATGATTAGACACATTGTTGAGTAAAGTAAAATTGCCAATCCTTCATTCTTTGTTGTATATATATATATATATATATATGTTTTTATGTGATTTTGTCTTGTTGCTCAAGGACGAGCATATATGTGTTTTGTTTAATTTTGTCTTGTTGCTCGAGAACGAGCAAGGTTTAAGTATGGAGGTGTGATAAGCTGAAGAATTTCACCTTATTAGAATTGGTTTGTACTTAACCTTTGATTATCCTTGTAGCATTCTTTGCATGTTTTTTATGTGTTTTAATGTGTTTTGTAGGTTATTAATCATGGAGGCCAAAATGAGAAAAAAAGATTGAGAAAGATCAAGAAAGATGTGATTTAGGTCAAAAAGGCGATGAAGAACAAAAGCTAAAGAAATCTGCCAGGGTTTAGTATTTCGATCATATCTTTCTCAATTTACGTCTGAATGGAATGATTCAGGTGCCATTGGAAAGCTAAGAGAACGAGATACAAATGTTATGTTTTGGGTTTTTCCAAATTCGTCCTGGAGCATATAGAAAAACGGCTCACAAATGAACAGCTCGCCGGAGAAAACTTCAGCGGCGCGCCGGAGAGCTGCAGCGTGCCATAGAAACTACAAACTTCCATAGAAATTACGAATTTTGGGAATATCCAAAACTTCCAGACAGCTCCGGCACGCCAGAGAAAACTTTGGCGGCGCACCGGAGAGCTGCAGCGTGCCATAGAGTTCTCCGGCTCGCCGCTGGTGATCGCGAAGACCCAAATTTTGACTGTTTTGTCCTACATTTTGAGAAGACTTCAAGGGCATTTTGGGAACTCGGTCAACACACAATTTCCAACCCTAATCTCTCCATTCTATGAAGAATTCTGCGGCCAAAAAAGGAGGAGAAGAGGGGGAAAGAAAGGAAAGAAGAGAAGAGAGGAGAAAACCATTTTGTTTCTTTGTTAGATTATTTGTTAGTTTTGAGGGTTTTTCTCTCTAGCTCTTTTACAAGAACACACAATTAGTGTGTGTTCTTGATGTAAATAGCATTTGTGGAAGGACTTCATATAATCCTTATGTACTTCAAGAGCTTGGAATCAATGTAAAGTTTTGGATATTTGCTTGGAATCAACATTTGGAAAGCTTCCTCTTTGGTTTAATCAAATGGGTAGTCTCTTTTCCTTGCACTTCTTTGATTATTTCCTTGTTTGTCCATATATATATGTGAGTTCTTGTGTGCCATGAGAGGCTAAATTGTTTATTATCCTTGGATTGTGGTTATATGTTGTTGATATATTTTGTTGTTGTGTGGTTTTGTGCTATGGATAGCTAGGAATTAGGAACTACAAACTAGTCATTACCTCATATTAGTAATGCCTATGGTAGATTAATGTGTAGTTGATGAACTAGTGGAGATATCTTAGTCCGTTCTTGCCTCCGCATAAAGGGGGAATTGATTGGGGTATTGAAGTCCAATATAGGTTTGATGAACTTGGTTGACATGAACTAGTTTAGTCCTTGCCTCCGCCATAAAGGGGAGAGTGGATTAGGAGTGATTTCCAAGGGAGTGACTAGGTTCGACCCTTGCCTCTGCCATAAAGGAGGGGTTGGATGAGAGAGTTGGATGGTTGGAGAGACATTGGAATTTTGGTTGTTTGTTAGCTAGTCATTGCGTCCGCCATAAAGGGCGGATTGGTTAATTGGACAATGTCTGGTAGGAGACGATGCATTTAGGTCCTTGCTTCCGCCATAAAAGGGGGGATTGAGTTGAATTGGCTCACCCTTAGTCATAGTGATTCCATATGATAAACCACACATAACACTAACATTTGAGATAACCAAATCCAAGGGTATACTTTAATTACTTGATTTCTCTTCCACACATTTTCATGTTTATTTGGTAGTATTAGCATAGTTTAGGTCATACCTTTTCTTGTTTATACTTTCCTTACTTCACCCACGTTATACTAATTCCATAAACTCATCCCCTCCCTGTGGGTTCGACCCCTATTTCCTCTAGCTACGAAAACGTCGGTGTCTTGATGCACCTTAAATGTCGTGAGGATTAGGGTTATAAATTTATTTGATTCAGTTAAGCCTTAGTTTTAACCCTAGCTCCAAAACCGCTATCAAATTGGCGCCGTTGCTGGGGACTGAAGGTTTAATCTTCACGCTATCAATCGTCTTACCCAAATTATTTTTTAACGGATTCATATATAAATGTGATGTGAATTTCTGCTAGGACAATTTTATCACGTTTTCCAAGCCTTCAAATACATAATATGATTTACAGATCAAGAAATATAAATGTTCAACCTCATGACTATTATTTTTTTATGAAACTTGCATCTTGTTTGAAGGATTCATAACATATTAATGTTTGTATCATGTTGATACTGTTCATAATAGTACGCATATTATGATTTAAAGATGATGCATATTATTGTTACAAAGTAAATTATGTCTGTTACAAATTGTGTTTAATAGATGAGAATTTCAAAGCAATTTATCATGTAAGTCTTCTTTTCAAAAAATTTGGTGAACTTGTATGATTTATTACACGTATGAAAAATTATATGATGTTAATTGGTTAACAAATTTTTAATCACGCATAAAGAAATCGTTACAGAAAGTTTGCTTACGTGATTTTCGTACATGCAACAACTTTATTAGATCCAATGTAGTAAAAGGTTTCTCAACACATGCATGATAATTATATACTCTATACTGTATATGTATATATATACTATATATATCATGATATGTAGTTATTAAATAATCATGACAAAATTTTAAATACTTATCTATGTTTGTGATCATTAAGTAATCATCAAGGAATTATATATTTATACATATGTGTATATGATCACAAAATCATAATTATTATGTGATTATGAAAAACATAAATTGTTTTAAATTAACTTGTTCTTTATATGTGTCTTAATTAAGTAACGCACTACATATTATACGTGATCTCAACTTAATGAATGATTCTATAGATTACATGTCCTAACGGTAGGGACACGTGTTCCTAACATGTATGTCATGACATAATTAATCCTCGACTCAAGGAGGATTTAATTATATAATGAAGATCCTCGAGTCAAGGGGGATCTATGTATGTCATGTATGTGGCCTAAGGGCCTAATGGCCGACCTAGCGGGAATACAGCTAGGCTGAGTACTCAGTAAGCCATGAATGCATGTATGTCATGAAAATACATTCATTAAGATATGTCACATGAACATGTTTTTAGTTTATTATGTGAAACTACGAACCATATGAAAGTATAAGTGACGAATAAGTTACGTTATTGCGTAAGTCGATTATTGAAGTTGTTTGTTTGATTAAATGTTTAATTTGAAAATATATTATTTTTGAAGTATGACTAGTTTAAATGATATAGGGTTTACTTGCTGGGCGATTCGTTCATTCTTCTATATATATAATATTTTACAGATGAAGTTGATGGAGTAGATAAGGACGAGACCGGGGTCTGGGAATGGTAAAGGATGATTGGATCAATTACTTAGTATAGGAACTTTTGAATAAATTTATGGGTTTTAGACCCATGATTATGTTTTGAGTATTTATGATGGATATTTAGTAATTATTATTTTGTAAGAATGATTAATAAAGTATTAGTTTTATATTATTATTGAGTAATGACAGTAAGAGGTGCCTTGTGATCTCAAGATTATGGAGACTAAATCTTGAGGTTATGGCGTGTTTCGGTCCTCGAAAATCAGGGCGTTACACTTTGGGATTTTCATCTATTAAACACAATTCGTAACATATATAAATTACTTTGTAACAATAATATGCATCATCTTTAAACCATATTATGCATATTATTCGTAATAGTACCATCATGATACAAACATTAATATGTTATGAATCCTTCCAGCAAGATGCAAGTTTCATCAAAAAGTAATAACCATGAGGTCAAACATTTATATTTCTTGATCTGAAAATCATATTATAGATTTGAAGGCTTGGAAAACGTGATAACATTATCCTAAAAGAAATTCACATCACATACAAAAATGAATTTATTAAGAATAATTTGGGTAAGACGATTAAAGTGGATTCCACAAGTAATTTGAATCATACATCATATTAAACTTGAAAACTTTAAAAACGTAACGAACCTCGTCATTTTATATATTCACGTCTTATACATGTAAGTCAAATCGTAATACATTTTCAGTTTATTTGTAAACATAAATCATAATAACTATTCAAGTTATTTGAAAAAGATTTTTAAAACTTAATAATTATAGAAGGGATCTAGAATTTACTTACGTGTTATTGTAGTTGCTATCAGCCTTTCCTCTTTCTCCAAAAGTTTTTACGTGAATTCTCTGATGTATGGAAGGGTCTTATTTATAGTGTTTGATTAGGGTTTACATGTACCAGATTCCTTATACATAAAGTATTCTATTCCTACTTTTTAGCCTTGTTTCTCTAGGGTTTTCATGTATTAAATTTCTTGTACGTAAAGTATTCTATTCCTTTCCTTGTACGTGAAGTATTTTATTTCCTTTGTTTTTTTTAGGTAGTAAAATTCCAACAATTTGTATCTTATTCTATTTATTTTAAATAATTCTCTAAGAAATTTAAAACTATTTAATTTCTCACGTATCATTATCACTATAAGCATGACCTATTAAATAATTTTCTATATAAAAATAATACATAGAAATTTTAACTTTACTAAAATTTTTGGGTATTACAATAATAATTTGTCTTTCACATTGGCTTATTGAGACTTACCTAACAAAAAGAGTGTTATTAAGGGAATGTAATTAAAATGTGTGTTATTTTGGTAATATTTTTTTGAAAGTATATTATTTTGGAGAAACAAAATGGGTTTATTGTAATTAGCAAGAGAGAGGAAAAAAAATTAGTTGTGTTATATGGCAAATAATGATTTACATGGCTAAAAGGATGTTAGTTAAGCAGTTAAATTTGAAAGTGTGTTATATTGAGAATATGTTTTAGAAATTATGCTATTTTAGAAAAATACTAGTCATCTTCCTTGCAACACTTTCTTTTTAAAATGAACAAAACAAAAATTCCATCTATATTCAAATCCTTACTAGGGAGAATAATTGTTATATTGCACTTATTATAAATAAATATTTTGATTTTATTGAATTTTTCGTTGAGAATCCTCAAAAAGGAATTATTATTACCATAGTAGCTACGACAATGCATGCACCTCAACATGATCTTTGTAATAATTGATAGGATAAATGATCTCAATAATATCCTTTAATTTGTAGATAAGTATGATTTTGATATTCCATGTTAAAAAAGTTACGTTTTACTTTCTTAATTTGGATTTTAATTGTCACATAAAAAGTTTTTAATTTATTTTTCATTCATTTGGCAAGTAATCTTATTTGTTAGGTAACACTATTTAGCATTTAAAATGACTAGTTTGGCATTATTTTGTCACATAAATGAAAAATGTGTTGAAAAATCTAAGTTGTGAAATCAAAAAAATAACTTTTTAATATTAGGGATCAAAAGGATAATTACTTCAACTTGATCACTATTGAAATTATTTACCTTAATACATACACACTACAAAAAATATGGCCTTTAGTGACGACAATAAATTGTGAGTAGTCAATACTGCCCTGTCGCAATATCTACTCTGTGACGACATTTATATCATAGTCAATAAAACTTGGACACTCTTTCACGCATAAAGTCGTCAATAGCATGTCCAACGTGGATTTTAATGCCACCGTGGAAATATGGTGTGGACAACAAGCTTATGTGGCATGCTGATGTGAAAGGTCATTAGTGACGACATATTGTCGTCAATAGCATACATTGACTACATTTAATGAAAGCGTTGCTTCTTCCATTCTGAGCTCCGATTATGTCGCCAAATGTGTGATTTTCTACAGGATGATAATGAAAGCGTTGTAATTTTTTGCGGATGAGGGATTAGGGCTCGATGAAATCAGATTGGGAGAGTGTGAGGAGGGAGGCGATTGTGAGTGTGTGAGAAAAAGACAGATTAGATTTTGCTTAAAAAAAAGACTTAGAAAGAATCAGATTAAAATTATAAAATTATGAGTGTCGGGAGGGAGTGAGGATGGAGGCAACCATGAGTGTGTAAGGAAAGACGATTAGATTTTTTATATATAATTTTTGTTTTTAAAAAAAACTCAAATTTTAATTTATTTAAATTGATAATTGTTTTTATTTAGTATTAAAGCATTTTTTCTTGAAAATATACTATACAATGTATTTTTACAATTATATAAGCAATACAAACAAAATATAAAAATAGGTAATTAAAAAAATTAGAATTTATTAAACTAGATCAAATTCATTTTAAGCTTTTAATAATAGTTAAAAACTTTCTATTGTAAATTTTTACCAAAAATAGCTCAAAAATATTAATATAAAATTTTATATTAATAATATTTATAATATGATTGCTATACTTAAATATAATTGTTCAGTATATAATATTGATTGCTATAATATAATATGGTAAGTATTAAATTAATTATATATAAAAAACTACATATAAAATAATTAATACAAAGCAAATATAAAATTTTTTAAATAATAGAATTTAGTGTATTTATGTTTTTTGCTATTAATTTTTACAATTAAACACAAAGTCGCAATGATTATTTTTTGTACAATTTTTATTAGTAATATCTATTTAAATTTTAAAATTTTAATAATAGTTCATCAAACTTTAATTTCTACTACAAATTTAACTAAACATAAATCAAAATATATTAATTTAATATTTTATTTTAATAATATTAAAACTTATAACATCAATTTCTACTAAAATAATTTTAAAATAAATATATTATTTATTTTGAACCATAAAATTGCAAAACAAAAATTAAAAAATTTTGATTTGATAAATGATGTTGAAACTTAGTATTATCAATATTGACTAGTTATAATGTCGTCTGGTGGGGCGAGTGTCGCAGCTCTCCAATTTAACCCAAAACACTAAAACTATGCAGTAGTGGTGAATGGGATTATTCCCACAGAGAGAGATGTGTCACGGTGTAAATTCAAGTGATAGAACAAAACAGTGAATACGATAAATGAAAGTAAAGCAATTAATCGAACAATAAGGAGAGAATAGTGTTGCCTCGAGGGGGTAATCAATTAGTGTCGATCTTTCCCAGTTATCCCGGACTTGTGTAGATGTGTGTGAAGGGATTGATCTGCTAGTGTCATGTACCCGATTAACCTGGTGGTTCTCACGAGTACACTCCACTTACCCCCCAAACTTCCCTTGGTATGGCAAGTTCTTGGCTCAACTCAACAATACCCAGATCCCTACTTGGCACTAAGATCCTAACTCAATCCCCAGTTATCTCCCTTGGTAGGGCAGCTAACTTAATCAAGAGTTCAAATCGTTATACACAAGTATCTTAAGTCCTTTCTAGTGGATTGACTTCAATTGTCAGTGGGTACTGTATAATTCAGATCCCAAGGGTATGCAGATCTTAAGATTCACAAACAATTGTTCAAGATGCAATTCCTGTTTTAATCAATTTCCTTTGGTGAATCTCAATTGATCTCAGTGGGTACCGCAGATCGATTAGAGATCGTAAATGAATTCAGAAAACCCATTGAATTAAAACACGGAAAGAGCATAGAACAATAACGACACAAATTAATCAAGTAAAATGTCTCAAACAGGTTAAGATCTTTACATATGAATCCCCTCAAGGCAACACTCAAATGTTTAGCCGATCATGTTGATCGGCTTTGAGAATAGAATTGACAAAGCATGATCAATTTCAGCCATTACAAGAGATGAATGAATGTATCAACTATGGTCCCACTCTCTCTGTAACCCTTCAACTGATCTTTTATGCGTTTCTCTCTTGAAACCCTAATCTATGTTCTCTGATTGTTCTCCCCAAAATCCGATCCCTTTCTCTGCTTTATCTCTTCCCTTTTATACTTTGCCCTCGGTGAGGTGTCCCTGCCTGGTTCCTGGAAGCTTCATTTTAAGTGAGAATGCCCACGTGTCTGCCAAAGTCCGTCAATACAAGGAGTGAGATCATCTTATATAAAAGATCGCTTAAGCATTAAGTCTCCAATTCATCAAACAAGTGGTGCCCTTAAGTGGTCGTGCTTAAGTGTCTTAAGACTTGCTGTGTTATATTGACTGCGTGCGGGAGCATGAGTGTGGTCGTGCGAGTGTGCAAGTGAGTATATGAAAATATGCACGAAAGATTGTGCGAATGCATGTGAGCTTGTGCTGGTGAGTGCATGAACATACAAGTGAATGTGTGTGAATGAGTGCGGATGTGTGTGTAGGCGCCCGCACAGTGTAGTGTGTATGTGTTTCACATGGTGTGCGTGTGTGCAGGCTTGTGCGGACACCTAGGCACCCGCACATCATGTGTGCATGTGTGTTATGCTGGTGCCTAGGCACCCGCACAGGTGCTCGTGTGCGTGTGTTGTGCGGGAGCCTAGGCGCCCATACAGGCATTGTGTGTGTTGTGCGGGCGCCTAGTCGTGTATGTTTCTGTTGTGCGTGTGTGAGTTTTGTGTGTTGTGCGAGTTGTGTGTGTGTTGTGTGTGCTGAGACTTATATGCAATGCTGAAGACTTGTGAGGCATAAGGTGGAATGTGTGCATTTTTTCAATTAATCACCATAATCAAACCAAACTCACAACATATTCACCACGCTCAGCTATTTTCCCCAATCGTAAGTTCATGAACATTTATGTGCACAAGTCATTCACAAAGCATTCCTTTCACTGGATTTCTATATAAAAGGTTATGTATGTAATGCAAATAAGTCGGTACAAACCCGACTTATCAACCCCCCACACTTAAATCTTTGCTAGTCCCAAGCAAAGCATGGCAAACAACAAGTCTCTATCCATCATCACTTTCAATACTCACAACATCATCGCCTATCCTTCCTTGAAGATTTTCGCATGCAAGAATACTTAGTTGGCGCAAGTTCACAGTCACCTAAAACTCTATAAATTACCAAATAAGGTGCAATGAATAAAGACCAAATTGCCAACGTGCTGTGTGTACTGAGAGTTTCTTATGCTCATTCACCCTGTTTATGCAGAGTACTCAAGTAAGCACTTAATCAAAAATTCTTGTACTACAATCCTTTTGTCCACACACATAAACACTTCTTACTCAAAAACATTCACTGATTTTAGCATGCACATTGGTGCTTGATATTTTCTTTCGAATTCATACGACACTTTGGTGCTTAGCTGCCAGGGTTTTATGGCTATTTTTTTCCCTTTATTTGCCACTGACTTTTTCTTTTCATTCACATCTTTTCACCAGCAATCCATGTTCGTGTGTGTCTTCAATAGACTATATACTCAAAATGTAAGAATAAGCGTCTACGAGTAGAAAGCACATACAAGTAAAGGAATCATAAGCACTCTCCTATGTCAAATAGAGTATTGGCATTTCTATCTTACTTTAACATCGCACTTTACCCAGTAACTTGCATGAATCGAATGGTAATGTGAACTGAAAAATAAAAAATTTCGCATGCATCACAATTGAACAACGATTTGTGGATTTGATGATGATATTGGGAGTGCAAGTGTAATGGAGATGCTAGTGTGCTAAATGGATAGTGCCAACATTTGCATAACACAACAACACTTAACATTTATCGCAGCATGAAAGATAAAACACAAAACAAGGCTAGTGCTAACCACTGCCTTGTTTTTCTTCCCAACACAATAGCACAGACAGCACACCTCCTAAGCAATACTAATATAATACACACCACCTTCAGCTCCACATATCCACACAAGACATATAAAAATTTTTAAGGCAAAGGCCTAAGGCCCATCAAACTACAGCATACAATTTCAACTGCACCAATCAACACAACAAGCATACTATCATTACTCCCAACACAACCAAGCAATGTCTCTCCCCCTCCCACACTTGAAATTTGCAATGGTCTCTATTGTGAAGGAAGGGAAGGAAACTTCCCTGGTTCAAGTTCCTGGTGGTAGGGGTTGATTGGCAAACTGGGAAAAACCAGAGAAAGTGGGTTGGACACCTTTGAAACTTGGTGCACTGGCTCCAGAATGCATGCTAATTCCTTGTTGCATAACTACCCTCCGGCTGGATGTGTCCACAATTATTCGTTATGCCTGGCTATCCATCTCCTCCAATGGAGGGAAATAAGAATTGGGTCCCCTGGATTGATGGTGATATACCATCATTAAGTTAAGATTGTGCACCTCAGTTTGGGATTGACTCAACCTGTTATCTATTGCGGTCCAGTGGTTCGCATGTTCTTGTACCATCGAGTCCAACTTGTTCCTATTATTCCCATACTATCTTGTAATCCCATTCACCTTCTTTCCATCTCATCTATATACTGAACAAGGGAGCTGTGTTGTTGCTGTAAAGATGCCTGAAAACTCTCCAATGCATTTTGCATGTTTTAGAAATTGTCAAACGCCTGAGGCTCTGTTGGGTGATTGGCTGGATTGGGCTATGCTGCAACTGGTTGGGGGTCTTCTCTGTTTGCTTCTTCTCTTGCTTGCACGTCTTTTGCTGCATTATCCCTTTCCTCCTCTTCAATACGTTGTCGCTCAGCTTGTTCCTGTCTTTGATAGTTTCTCAGTTGGGAATCTCTTATAGGGCCCATTGATGTCCGACACTCCTCTCCCAACTAAACTTTTACCTCTTGTTGTATTGCAAATTCCAGCAAAAACTGTGGGAAGTATATAGGAATATGTTCTTCAGTCAGAGCTTGGTTGATGTAAGTTGTGATGAATTTTCCAACATTCACAGTCAGTCAGTTCTTCACTGCATAGACTAGGAATAGCCTGTCTTTCATTATTTTTGTGTTGTAGGTTGTGGGCATCAACCTGGAATTGAGGAACAGGAGCCATATTTTCGTTTCTGATGTCAATTGTTTGAGAAAGGCATGTGTTGGATCCCCCCAAGCATTTCGTGACCAATCTTCTCCCGGAAGTGCCACTGAACGTATGACTGTGTCTGGGTTTCCAACTTGAAAGAATTCTGTGAATTCATCCACCTAATAATCGGGAAGACCGTAATGTTTGTTCACTGCTTGACTTGTAATTTTTAGAAACTTCACCCGCACATAAACTCCTTTTTCCGTTCTTTCCTCTGCTTTGGCTGTGGATGCATTGGCATAATATTCTTTTGCAATGGCCACATTGCAAGATTCTGGGCCCACAGTAAGTATCTCCCATTTGTGAAAGTTGATCACATCACAATAGGACTGCTCTGATATGTTGAAGGATCGCTCTACATGGATTGGCCTTATTGCATGCTTGCAAAATTTTTCCTGGGCAAGATTGTTCATGAATCATGGCATCACTGCTTGTTGTGGAAACTTTCTCTTCTTTTGGTTAGACCTTTTGGCTCCTTGCAACTCATGTTCCTCAGGAATGTATTCATCATCAGATCCAGATTCGTCTAATGAGGGAGTGGAGATGGTGACCTTGGTTTTTCCTTTTGAACCTTGTCCCTTCTGGTTAGAGGTGGAAGCATTAGCTGGTTTCTTGGGAGGCATGGTATCTGACAATTTTAACACTGAAATTTCAGCACATAATCTCTTCACCTTGGACAATTGGTAACACATACTGTGTTGCCCCTCAACTTTGTGTGCACAGTGTGTATCATAACAAGTGCAAAGCAAAAAATTCCAAGTCATTAACTTCAGTACTTAACCGTTTCTTCACATCCACCTGACTTACTCAATTCATAAACCTCACACTCGTCAGAAATTTGAACCAATCACGGTATTTAATAACTGAACTAAGCACATTCATGTCCTGGTTCAAGGTTCAACTTCCCACAGAGGGTAAGTTGTCAGCATTCCAAATGTATTTTCAAGTGTGACCACTTTGTGTCAAAATGCATGCAATTCAACAATTATGAGTGAGAAAGAAATTATACATATTTCATGGGAGTGCTAGCAAAAATCATGTAACATCAATATAAACTCCATGTAAGAACAAGGTAGGAAGACTTACTTGACTGGAGATTTATGCTATCAGTACGCAAGAGTAGCAATAAGCTTGGTAGTTCTTAGTTTTCAGAGAAAGAATTTGCTTCACGTTCCTTCACCTGGCTGGATTTCTCATCAATGGTGTAAGGGGTGCATTTTGTTCATGCATGATTGTTAGAATTTATAGTTGAAAATTCCATGCATGATTCGGCAATTTGCTAGCTAAGAGACACGACATGTGATTAAGCTACAAGACAAAATGCTAAATGACAAGTTATAAGCTTCCAAAGTTTTGTCCAGTTTAATCAATCAACTCCTTGCAGGAGTCAGCCACTTCACATTGTTTCCATTTTCAAACAAAAATTTGTGGGCCCTAACTTTTGCATTTTTGTATTCATTTGTCTTGTCACAAAAATCATATGCTTCACTTGTCAATTTGACATAATCGGCCATGCTTACCTACCTAGCCCAAAATCTGGCTATATCACATTGCCTTGGAATTGACAAGTACACTCTAACAGACTAACCTGAAGCTCTGAAGAATCAAAGATTTTACACTGTACCGGATGTCACCATTTGGATTTTATTCTTGACTTTTGCAGTGCAGAGAATATTCTCGACACGTTAATCGGTTATGTCTCATGACATCCGAATATAATTCTCCCAGCTCCTTGGATTTAATCGTACTTGCCTTATACGGGCTTTCATTTCAGCCACAGTAGCTTTCTTTCCTTGTTGTTTCCATTCATGCTGATCCTGCCAGGGTGCACATGGGGAAGCATAAGATTCAATCATTTTATTGGGTTTAAGTAGTTACTAAAAGAAACAAAGCAAAACAGAAAGTAAAATGGTTGGGTTGCCTCCCAACACAGCACTTGGTTTATTGTCCTCAGCCAGACATGAAAACTTGTCTCATGGTGGTAGTTCATCAAGGAACTGAGTTTATCCTTTGCTTTTCAAACTTGCGTATGTGGTCTCATCTTTCATTTTCTCGGATGGTATATCCTTTTGGAAAGTCTTACATTTTCCCAGGATTGCCCTCTTCCAATAGGTGGTTAGGGGCTTCCTCTTTAGTTTACATGGGTTCCTGGTTGAGAACCTCAATTTCTCATTCCTGTTTACAAAGTTCTCAAGCCTCACCTCAGTGGGCACAACAACAACATTCTCATTAGCACCAAAAAAAGCATTTATTGAAATTTCACATGATTTGGCATTTTCATCGTTTTCATCAATTTCCTTTGGTGAATCTCAATCAATCTCAGTGGGTACCACAGATAGATTAGAGATCGTAAATGAATTCAGAAAACCCATTGAATTAAAACACGGAAAGAGCATAGAACAATAATGACACAAATTAATCAAGTAAAATGTCTCAAACTGGTTAAGATCTTTACATATGAATCCCCCCAAGGCAACACTCAAATGTTTAGCCGATCATGTTGATCGGCTTTGAGAATAGAATTGACAAAGCCTGATCAATTTCAGCCATTACAAAGAGATGAATGAATGTATCAACTATGGTCCCCCTCTCTCTGTAACCCTTCAATTGATCTTTTATACGTTTCTCTCTTGAAACCCTAATCTCTGTTCTCTGATTGTTCTCCCCAAAATCCAATCCCTTTTCTCTGCTTTCTCTCTTCCCTTTTATACTTTGCCCTCGGTGAGGTGTCCCTGCCTGGTTCTTGGAAGCTTCCTTTTGAGTGAGAATGCCCACGTGTCTGCCAAAGTCCATCAATACAAGGAGTGAGGTCATCTTATATAAAAGATCGCTTAAGCATTAAGTCTCCAATTTATCAAACAGGTGGTGCCCTTAAGTGGTCATGCTTGAGTGTCTTAACACTTGCTGTGTTATGTTGACTGCGTGTGGGAGCATGAGTGTGGTGAGGTGCCTAAACAATAGAATAACTGTGCGAGTGTTCATGTGAGCTTGTGAGGGTGATTGCATCAACATACAAGTGAACGTCTGTGAATGAGTGCAGATGCGCGTGTGTAAGGGTGCCAAGTGTGTGTGTTGTGCGGGCACCTAGGTGCCCGCATGGTGTGCGTGTGTGCAGGCATGGAGCCCGCACAGGTGCTCTTATGCGTGTGTTGTGCGGGCGGCGCCTGCACAGGCATGTGTGTGTGTGTGTGTTGTGCGGGCGCCTAGTGTGCGTGTGTTTGTGTTGTGCGTGTGTGAGTTTTGAGTGTTGTGCGAGTTTTGTGTGTGTTGTGTGTGCTGAGACTTGTATGCAATGCTGAAGACTTGTGAGGCATAAGGTGGAATGTGTGCATGTTTTCAATTAATCACCACAATCAAACCAAACTCACAACACCACGCTCAGCTATTTTCCCCGATCGTAAGTTCATGAACATTTATGTGCACAAGTCATTCACAAAGCATTCATTTTACTGGATTTCTATATAAAAGGTTAAGTATGTAATGCAAATAAGTCGGTACAAACCCGACTTATCAACGTCAAAAAAACTTGTATAAACGGACATATTGACTAGTTATAATGTCGTCAGAATCTCTTTGACGACATTTGTTGTCACTAACAATCGAAAAATTCTCAATGACGCAAAAACATGTCGTCAAAGAGTTGGTATACACACGTATTGACGACTTAAATGTCGTCAATACATCTTTGACGACATATGTCGTCACTAATACTCGAATATTTTCTGACACGAAAACATGCCGTCAAAAAGTTGGTATACACACGTATTGACGACTTAAAATGTCATCAATACATATTTGATGACATATGTCGTCACTAATACTCAGATATTCTCCACAATGACGCGAAAACATGTCGTCAAAGAGTTGGTATACACACGTATTGACGACTTAAAATGTCGTCAATACATTTTTGACGACATATGTCGTCACTAATACTCGAATATTCTCTCTAAAATATGCCGTCAAAGAGTTGGTATACACACGTATTGACAACTTAAAATGTCGTCAATACATCTATGACGACATCTGTCGTCATGAATACTCGTCCACAATGACAAGACCAATTCTCGTCAAAAGCGTGAGTCAATAATGGGTGCCAACATGTACACTTATTGACGACTTAAAATATCGTTACTAACGCTTTGACGACATATGTTTTACTAATACTCGAAAACAGTGACCGTCGTCATATTCGTGAGGCAATAATGGGTGCCAACATTGCGCACCAATTATACAAAATATTGACGAGTTATAATGTCGTCAATAATTATTATCACTATTACCCCTATAACAAATTTTTATTGATGACATTCTATGTATGGTCACTGAATTTGTGTGGGTAATAATCCGACTATGACGACATTTATTTTGGTGATTAATTACGGTTTTCAGTCACTAGTTTTTTTGTCGTCACTAAACTTTTCGTCACTAAAGATCACGTTTCTTGTAGTGTATATAGATTTTTATCATCACAATCCACGCCTTGATCTAGCTAGGCGGCCAATTGTTTTGCAATATATATAAGATTAGAAATAATAGTTGCTACTTTTTTTTTCCTTTGATAGATCAGAATATTATTTATTTCCTTTAAATGTTCGTTTCCTTCTAATTAAACAAAATGTAAAAAGGTAATTTGAATATTTGTCATTTGACGTATGGAAGACATTCTTGTGTTTTATCAAGGTTGAACTGTCAATACCATCTAATCCGTTGAAACGAAGAATTAGGCAAAACGATAATCAATGGAACTTAAGATATTGATGAGAGAATAGAGAAAATTAATGTTGAGCCATTGTATATATACAAAAGAACTCTCTTGGATTTTTCTTACGTATTTGCTTCAAAGTGAATGTTGTTAGTGGCCGAACACAGAAATATTCCATCTCCAATATATATTCAACCAAAGCGGTTTCCAAAACATTCACAAATTTCTCGTACCAATCCATACAAAATCGAATAAATCGAACGCCATTTTCTTTGCAGTTTTATTCATCATTTAGTTCGTTACATGCAACAAATTAAACCACTGATGGGGTATATATTTTATTTGGCAGTTATCGAATTGATCTCTCTTGCCATTTGACAAAGGAATCAAAATGTTTTGCACTGAAATTTTCAAAATATGGTTCCAAATTGTGTTCTTGTTCCAAACCATATATCTATATATATATATATATATATATAGATATAGATATATATATATTTGATCAAAACCAGTTAAACTAATTTGAAGGAGGGTCATATTGACACAAAATGTTATGGATTGGGGAGCCAATTCTTTGACAATTAAAATTTTCGATGACTTGATTGATTTATTTGAACTTCTTAGAAGGTTTTATTTATTGAAACTATTTGAAACTTCTTGATAACTGAATTCTTTTTTTCTTTTTGTTCAGTTCAATAGTTACCAAAGATGGAAAGAAAGGAAGTGCATTTCAGAACAGACGATTGTTGCAATCGTTGTGTGATGGTGGTGGTTGCTTGCTGTCCTAATCACGTTAATTGATTTCACATTTTACGTTTCATTTCTTGTTTCAGTTGCTAATGTTTTGATATATGTTTATTTTGATACATGTATATTTTGATATTTGTGTATTTATTCATATTCTTTCTAGTTTATTTTAATACAAAAATGATCTTTTTTTTTTTATTTTTTGAATTTTTAAGCTATTTTATATAATTTCTTACTTTTTTTTTGAACTTAAAAAGGTAAGAAATCACTAAAAATAGTTTTAAAAGATTAAAAAAAATTATATATACTTAAATAAACTAAATTAAGTGTAGGTTGTAATAATATACATATTAATATAAATAAATATTACATATCAAAATATTAATATGTAAAACACAGACTAATACATAAAGTATGAAATATAGGATCCATTACAGATTTACACCCTGAAACTACAAGGGAATGAGTACTGCAGCTGTAAACTTGGAATTAATGTTACAAATTAATAAATGTGTTGTGTCACAGGTGATTACTCTTTTTTTTTTAATTTAAGAATTTGGAAAAGTTCGTTGATCTTCTATCTGAATTTTGTTGTTTTCGATCATAACTACATTGTTATCTATATTAATTACTTAGCATTAATTTATTGTACCAAAATATTCAACATACCCCTCTTGAAGTTTAAATGATATAAATTGGAGTAAGGATAATTTAGAATAGATGAAAATGAAGCTTTTTTAAATTAAAGATAAAATTAGGAAAAAAAACCTCAAATTAAGGAAAGATGAAATCTTTATATTATAAAGAGCGAGTTTTGGACAATTTATGCCCCGTTTGCACGGTATCAGACCCCGGTAGCCTCCCGGTTTTGTGTGTGTGTTAAAATCCAGCGCTTAACTTGTTTGGTACCCTTTTTTTGTCGTTCCTTTTTTTCCGCTTTGAACTTTTTGCTTTGGCACATGAGTCCGGATGAACCTCGTTCCATGCTCATCCGGACATAAACCAATATTTTTAACAAATTGGAAGTAATTAATTTAGGGAAAATATTTGTAAAAAATATTTAAAGTAATTTAAAAAAATTTAAAAAGTTTAAAATAAATAAAGTATATATAAAATTATTTAAAAAAATTAAATTTTTAACATATATGTTTGAAGAGCGAGTTTTGGACAATTTATGCCCCGTTTGCACGGTATCAGACCCAGGTAGCCTCCCGATTTTGTGTGTGTGTTAAAATCCAGCGCTTAACTTGTTTGGTACCCTTTTTTTGTCGTTCCTTTTTTTTCCGCTTTGAACTTTTTGCTTTGGCACATGAGTCCGGATGAACCTCGTTCCATGCTCATCCGGACATAAACAATATTTTTAACAAATTGAATAATTAATTTAGGGAATATTTGTAAAAAATATTTAAAGTAATTTTAAAAAATTTAAAAAGTTAAAATAAATAAAGTATATATAAAATTTATTTAAAAAATTAAATTTTAACATATATGTTTGAAGAGCCGAGTTTTGGACAATTTATGCCCGTTTGCACGGTATCAGACCCCGGTAGCCTCCCAAATTTTGTGTGTGTGTTAAAATCCAGCGCTTAACTTGTTTGGTACCCTTTTTTGTCGTTCCTTTTTTCCGCTTTGAACTTTTTGCTTTGGCACATGAGTCCGGATGAACCTCGTTCCCATGCTCATCCGGACATAAACCAATATTTTTAACAAATTGGAAGTAATTTAATTTTAGGGAAATATTTGTAAAAAATATTTAAAGTAATTTAAAAAAATTTTAAAAAGTTGAAAGTAAATAAAGTATATATAAATTATTTTAAAAAAATTAAATTTTTAACATATATGTTTGAAGAGCGAGTTTTGGACAATTTATGCCCCGTTTGCACGGTATCAGACCCCGGGTAGCCTCCGGTTTTGTGTGTGTGTTAAATCCAGCGCTTAACTTGTTTGGTACCCCTTTTTTTTGTCGTCTTTTTTTCCGCTTTGAACTTTTTGCTTTGGCACATGAGTCCGGATGAACCTCGTTCCATGCTCATCCGGACATAAACCAATATTTTTTAACAAATTGGAAGTAATTAATTTAGGGAAAATATTTGTAAAAAATATTTAAAGTAATTTAAAAAAATTTAAAAAGTTTAAAATAAATAAAGTATATATAAAATTATTTAAAAAAATTAAATTTTTAACATATATGTTTGAAGAGCGAGTTTTGGACAATTTATGCCCCGTTTGCACGGTATCAGACCCCGGTAGCCTCCCGGTTTTGTGTGTGTGTTAAAATCCAGCGCTTAACTTGTTTGGTACCCTTTTTTTGTCGTTCCTTTTTTTCCGCTTTGAACTTTTTGCTTTGGCACATGAGTCCGGATGAACCTCGTTCCATGCTCATCCGGACATAAACCAATATTTTTAACAAATTGGAAGTAATTAATTTAGGGAAAATATTTGTAAAAAATATTTAAAGTAATTTAAAAAAATTTAAAAAGTTTAAAATAAATAAAGTATATATAAAATTATTTAAAAAAATTAAATTTTTAACATATATGTTTGAAAAAAAATTGATATATTTTTTTAAAAAAAATTAAAAAATTGGACATCCGGATGTCCGGATATAGTCCGGATGAACAATTTGTTCATGCGGAGGATATCCGGACGTCCGGATGTCCTCCGGATGAACAATTTGTTCATCTGTACTATATCCGGACGTCCGGATGCCCAATTTTTTTAATTTGTTTTTAAAAATATATAAATTAATTCGATTTTTTCGTTTTGTTGTGACTGCGGCTATTTATTCGGGTACCCTTTCTCTTGGCTTCTGTATATTCGGGTACCCTTCTCTTTCGCAAACTTCACTCCCTGCTTCTCCATGTCTACCAATTGCTGCAGCTTGGATATCTCGGCTTGCTCGGAATCTCTCGGCCTCTCTCGCTCTGTCTCTTTCCTCTTCTTCTTTCTTTTCCCTCTGTACTTTCATTCTTTTTTTGGTCCTCAACTGATTTTTGTGTGTATCTTTTCTTTGCAGATCTATGTTTGTTATTACACCTGCTTTTCCTCTATCGATTATTTTTTTTAGATCTAAAGGAATTTATTTATTTATTGTCATTATTTATGAATTTCCTAGCTCTCTGTTTCAGTGCTTATTTCATCGGTTATGCATATCTATGTTTGTTATTACACCTGCTTTCCCTCTTGGGCCTGTGGACGAGATATTTTTTTAGATTTATGTATGACAGATATAAACCAGTTACCGAGCCTCCTCTCGACAATTGTTTCATATCAACTGTAAGCGCCTCTTTGAGTGTCATTGGATAAGGTTGTTTCTACTTGAAGCTTCTCTGACATGTTGTAGCTCGTTTTTTATTCAACAGAGCTATGATCCAACAACTCACTTTGAGTGGACCGTCGTCGTTGATGTGCTGAATATGTATACCATGATTACTTCTAGGAACAGCGTACGTTTTTTTTGTCCTTTTTCATTTCTTTTATTGGCTTTGTTGTTGTCGATTCAAGCCCTGGAGAGTCAGAAATTCGACTTTTGTCCGTTTAATTTATTTTTCGCTTGCATTTTTGTATGCCAGTATCTGTTACTGCAAATCCCAGATAACATTTTTTCCTGCTGTTTCGTGTTTTCATCATTTGATTAGAGAATATGAATGTGAGATTTTTATTAGGTAATTGCATTGTTTGACTGATGTATTGCTTCTAACTTGCGGTAATTTATTTGTTTTGAAACAAAAAAAATGACCAGGCATAGAACCCTGATAATTTATGTGATAAAGCTTCACTGGTTGATAAGGATGCTTTGTGGCCCCAAATGCTTCTGTCATTGGTGATGTTCAGATTGGCAGAAGTTCTTTTATTTGGTATGGATGCGTTCCAAGAGGTTAGTCGGCTTCTAACATTTTTACTAGACTTGGCTTTAGATCAAATGTTCTCTCCAAACTTCTTGCACACTTTGATGTTTTTTTTTTGTTTTTCACATTTTGCATATATGAAGTGATGATAAATGTTAATCCCAGCTCATTATGAGACCTTTTGGCCTCAAACTAGAAGATCCAGGAATGGACTACCTTTTTAATGTGTATATGATCTCTTGTTAATAGTCATGTTCTGGAAGTTTAAATGTAAAGCGAAAGTTAATGGTAGTTTAGGATATGTTATAGATGGTGGGATTTGTATTTCTTTATTGACATTACTTATTGCAAGGTCAATATGCAAACCTGACGTTCTTGCAATCTAAAAGGATCCTTCACCTTTAATGATTTTATATTTTGCTGGCCCTTTGCAACATGCCTTTTTTTATTTTTTATTTTATCTTTGTTCAATGTTGCTTCATGCTACTCATTTCATATATGGTTTTATTCGTCACAGGGATTTAGATGGTTGAGAGTAATTTCATTAACAACACATCTATGGTTTTTGGCCTATGCTTAAGGGTGCGTAATGCAGATGCCATTACTAATTTTCGAGAAGCAATTACCTTTCTCGTAATTGAGAATTTTCTCCAACTTGAGAATTTCTTGTTGCCTTCTGCTTTATGCTGCTTGTTTTAATCTGTCTATAAGACTATATCCCTTCGTAACCATTTTAATTGATCCCTCAAATTTCAGTCATTGTTGGAGCATCAGAAGAAGCCCACAAAGCCATTGCAAAAACACTTCGAGAACTCCTTGGTAATGCCTTCTTTTTCCGATTTGCTTATTTTGGTAATACTTTGTTCCGTAGAAACATTCTTATTTATCAAAATGATTTTTACTGATTTAGTAAAATCATGTCTTTGGGTGTAATCTGGGAACAATTAACCAGATATTTGAGGGACTATTTGGAAGGCAAGAAACGAATGTCTTTGGTAAGCCTTTTTTGTATTTCCAACGCCGTTATTCTCATGCTCAAAATATTTGCGTTGGACAAAATTCACACAGCATCTTTGCAATCTTTGATATTATGAAGTTTAAAGCATTTTACTCTTATGGTAGGACCATAACAGTTGTGAGTGTTTAATTTTGCAGGTCCTAATTGTGAAACCTGGAGAAGAAGATTACTTTGAAACATCAAATCTGTTAAAGCATGCATCACCTTATACTCAAATCAAGTATGGCATGTTTTTTAATTATGTGTGTTTGTGCTTTCTAATTTATTATCAGTTTCCTATAGACTACATTTTGGATGTAGGTTTACCAGCACTGAAGATCCTGGTAATAGCAAATGTGCTAAAAGGCCCATTCAAAGTTTACCAAGGTTAGAAAATCTGAAGAAGATGAAGCTTAGTGCCGTGGAAATTTACAAGGTATATTTTCGTGGCCTAAGAGTATTTTGAAAACCTGCTTTATGTGTAATTTATGTTTATCATTCATCTAGATTAACAAGTATTCATGGAGATCGATCAGAGAGAGGTCTTTGTTTTACACTGTTAATTACCTTCTTTTTATCTTTTCATTTATGGCAAAATATGGTACTATCATTTTTTCCACCTTATTAAGGAGCAATTGTACTGTAAAACTTTTCGGAACAGAAAAGAAGTACCAGGGTGGAAACTTGAAAAAGATTGTAATTGAGAGTGAAGAATGTGTTAATTGCAAAGTGAATAAAGGGCTATATATCAAATGGAACCCCATTAAATTGGCAAAACGAGACAGAGAACATCATATCATGGTGAACTTTGCTAAAGCTTTATGGGATGTCTTAAAACAATATAAGAAAAAGCTTGAGGTATATTTGGTTGTTATGTCATGCTCTATAATTTTAATGACAGATTTATTCTATTAATGAATTTAGTTGTGGTTGAATTTCACTATAAAAAAAGAGACATATGCAATACTGCAGATTTATCAAAGAAGAGTTTGTTTGTTTACAGATGGCTGAAAATGAACTCTGCTGTCTCAAAGATAACCTATGTTATGAAAAGAAAAGATCTTCTGACCTAGAAAATGAAGTAAAAGATTTGAGATTCAAATCTTCTTTTGGGAGATGTAGCCTCAGATGAGGTACTGAAAAGTAGCAAAATTTTATTGAGAAATACCTTTTTTTGTCCCTAATTGTTTATTCCAGTGCCCTAGATGTATTTTAATGGTTTGATAATCATCAGGAAAATGATTCTTATGTGGCTGTCTCTTGTATTGGAACTGGTTCTTTTCAAGTGCAGCATTATCAGGTATTCTCTGAATTTCAAACTGAAAAGAAATAGAAGCTTCTTTTTCAAGATTTGAATACAACTTGACACTTGAACTATCTTATGGTATAACCATCAGAAACATGAAAATTCATGTATACAAAACTTCTCTTTCGGTCAATTAACCAGTGGAAAGGTGGAACTTGTGCAGATCTTCCATTTTTCTATTGCATCATATTTGTTGACCAGTTAAATTCTTTACCCCCTCTCCAAAACTAAATAAATAAATAAATAGAATAAAGGGAGAGGTTTGTTGAAACTGACTTTTGGCTAAATATTTCTTTCAGTATTGAAAACTATGTAGTAATACTATTAGAATCTGTTGTTCGCATGGTTTTATGGAGATGGTGCTTGAAAGCTTTTTCATGTTTGGGGCTTATTTAGGGAAACTGTTGTTTGAATGGATTTATGGAAACAGTAGTTTGAAACCCTTTCCATGTTTGTGACCTATTTTTCATGATTGGCTTTAAGTAAGTCCCTAATGATACAATGAAATGATGATTACTTTACAAATCGACCTTAGGCTGGTTACTTGGTTTTCATGAAGGAGAATAGTGAGAGCCAGCTGGATCATTTTCTTGGCATCCTTAAAATCTTGGAATAGTTATTTTTGTTACCTTCCTCTAGCACATGCATATAAAAAAGTTCTACACTCATTACTGTTGTTGTCATTTGGTTGGACTTGGTCCTAGCCGTGTCTCTTTTTTTAATATTTTGTTAATGGCATGGGAGGAAGAGAATACAACAATCAGGATTTATGAAAAAAAACACATGCTTACTAATACTTGATTGAAAATGCAGATATGGGGAAGTACCCCAGCCAAGTTCCTGCGAAAGCTTACGAAAGAGGAAATAGCCTTCATACCCCAGTGAGCCACAATATATTCTGGATTAGCGCAGCCCCATGCTGCTGAGAATGCTAAAGGCTTTAATGAAATTGAGTTCGAGAAGGTCCTCCGTAAGAAGTTTGCACGTAAGGATGAAGAGGATGAATATTTTGCCAGACAAGGCACCAAAAGCATCTTACAGTGTGCATGTCTTGAAATTTAAGTTGATATTTTGGTTGCTATATGCGGATTTATAGAGGAAACCTGTATTTCTTTTCTAATAATTTTGCTCCCAGGCTCAAGTGATAGTTAATTATAATAATTAATATTAAAATTTAAAATTCAAATTATCTCAATAAAAAAATTCCAAAAAATCCTATTTTAAAAAAATAAGCCCCGGGCTACCGCACATCGTGCGGTTCGCCCGAAACTAGTAATGTACATTAAGAATGACTAAGTATTTTACACTATTCGCTGTTTCCAAATAGTGTTTGGACATTATTCATTTGAGTACTCCTAAGTAGCTTGATATTTGAAGTTCGACTTTGAATCTCTCCTCTCTTACCCTCTCTCTGCTTTGTATGGTTGAGGGTCGTTTTTTTAAGAAAAATGCCTCTCATGTTCAATTGGCCCTGTCCTCTATTCTGTAACCCTAAAAAATTGACATTTTATCAAATCAATTAGACCCATCAACAATTTAACCAAAACTTACCAATATTTTACTAAATTAGATTACAATAAACATAAATAATGTAAGACAACCAAAACAATTAATACATCAAACTCAACATAAGATTTGTAATAATTCCTATAGGCTATAGAGATTTTTTATCATCACAATCCACATTGATGTAGCGGCCAATTCTTGTGCAATATGATATATACAACAACAACAATTAAGTTTTGGGTAAATGAATTCAATAATCCTTTAATTTGGGAGCAGGTAAATAATGTTTTGGTCTTCCATTGGATTTTGTCACACAAGTAGTCCCAAATTCATTTTTCATATATATAACAAGTAACATCGTTAGTCATGTGACACAGTTCATTATTCAAAATGGCGTCGTTTTTGTACCACATGACTAATAGTGTTTACTTATCACATAGATTAAAATGAGTTGGAGATCATTTGTGCAACAAAATTCATGTTGAGCGACTAAAATGTAACTTCTTCTAAATTGTGGACCAAAACGACACTTATCTCCAAGTTAAGAGACTATTAAAGTTATTTATCCTTAAGTCTTTATTCCATTAATTAATAGGGTCGACTATATGGATCACATTTCGTCATTTTGTTTCAGCTAAACTTAGCTGTTCATCTATATTTAAGTAAAACTTATTTTATCTTATAGTTTAATTTTTATAATTCTCTTTTAGTCTTCTTCTTTTTTGTGTAACTTTAACTAATTATTTATTTATTATGATATATGATTAGAAATAATAGATGCTTTTTTTTAATTTGAACAAAGGTTTATATAGTTTTTAAAAACTCGAAACCAAAATAGAACACATGAATTATAAACTGTTTAGGAAAAGGAAAAAAATCTGGAAGGGCCAAATTTGGACTAAAAGTGGCTTGTGTCATAAGGCAAAACCCGATGTGATTTGTAGATCTTGTTATTTCTATCGAAATACTTTATTATAATAACTATTTCAAATTCGAATGAAATTGTTATGTTAGTTAACAATGTAATTTATTATTTTTCTCATTTTGAAATGATTTTGCATAGTCTAGTATGCATACTTAGCCCGTTTCAAATCATGATAGATGATAATATTCTTTATTTTCTCTGAATGTGTACAATTCCTTCGAAATATAATGTAAAAGGAAACTTTGTCACTTGAGGTATGGAAGATATTGTTGTAATTCATCAAAATCGAACGGTCAGTTCCATCCAATCGGTTGAAATGAAGAATTTGGCAAAACGATAATCATTAGAAGTTACAAAATTGAGAAGAAATGAGAAAATGTGGAACCATTGTACTGGAAATAACAACTATTCGTCGTACGCCGAATGCAGAAATATTCCATCCCATTATATATATATATATATAGAAATTGGGTGCAATGCAAGTCTTTTTTTTCTCAATTACTCAATTACGCAAAATTAATAAAATACGTTAAACATAAAAATGTAATTACTAAAAATGTACTTGTATTACATGAATTTAATTTTTCTTAATTTTTATCTTTTTCTATAATGTATTTTCTTTAGTTTCCTTTCTTGACGGTTTTGAAGTTCTTTTCAAATTTTGAAGTGTTAGGTTATCGTCGTTTTCATCTATAATTTGAAATTTATCATTCTTAAAAGTGATCTTCTTTGCTATTCTTTTCTTGCTTGGTTTTGTTGACTTTTTCTTACACACCAAATTTTGTTCCTAAATTTCTTCAATTTGAATCGCCACCATCGACATCTTTCCATCACATTCATTACTGCTTGTAATAGTAGGAAAGTAACAATAGCGCTCTTTTTGTTTTAGAAGATTTAATGACAACTATGCTTACTGTAGATAATATTGCTGTGATATTTTTATCTTATCACTTCCTGAAAATAATTAAATCATATCAATTTATATATAAGTTCTTGTAGTCTCAACTACTACTGGTTTAGATTTCATCATTTTCTGATAGTATTGTGATTGGTCTTTTTGCTAATAATTTTTTTACAAGATTATATACAAATATCTTTAATGGTTTTCTTTTTGAACATAATTGTAGGGCATATTAACAGTAAGATAAATAATTATATCATCTTTTTTATACACTGAAACTGTCGCATGTATTTGATTGAATTAATTATGAATATTTATATTCATATTATTTGATTGGATTCTTAATATGTTTTGTAACATGTTATTTTAAAAAAAGAAAGAAAGCAACTTCAATATGTCAGACAAATACTAAATTTAAAAAAGAAAAAAGTTAGTTAAATGTGTGAGACAATTACTTGTTAGCGTAGTATTAGATTCGTTCAACAAATCTCCTAACAATATCTTTACCACTTATATTTTTCTAAATAACCCGTATCTTGCTTTCCAATCGATTTGTACGAACAAACAGTGCTTGAAGTGTAGGCGCTAAATTTTAAATATCTTTAATTACGTCAGAAAAAGTTATGTTTTCTTCGGTTGGCTTGGCTACACAAACAAGGAAAAAGTTTGACCTCTGATACCACCTATCACAGGACTCATAATGTAAGACAAAATCTTAAAAAAACACAATATTCGTAAAAGTTGAAAGTTGTATTAAATATCAAAATATGTCACTATAATATAATTTTCTAAAAGTAAAGGCATACAATGGTTTATATAGATGTAAAAAACTCAAATTTATATTAAATAAATATATTAAAAATAAAATATAATTATTAAATTGAAACAATTACTAAAAAGATACTTGGCTCTAATTTTTCTCAATTTTTATCTTCTTTTGTAATGTACTTTCTTTTACTTCCTTTTACATGATTATATGAGACAAAATCTTTCCCATAAATCATGGTATCATGAAAATGTTTAAATGACTCGGGAAGAGAGCATAACAGCAAAATGGCTTGATCCTCATCTTCCATCTTAACATCTATATTCTCCAAATTCAAAATAATGGAATCAAATTTATCAAGATGTGAGATAATAAATGTACCTTCAGTCATTTTTAACATGTACAACCTTTGCTTCAAATAAAGCCAATTCTCTACCGTCTTTTTCATATACATAAACTTTAATTTGTCCCATATGCCTTTGGCCGTCTTTTTACTAGCAACTTTCTGCAAAACCTCATTTGAGAGATTTAATAAAATACCCAATCTAGCCTTTTTATCTAGATCCAAGAAGCTTTGTGTAGACATTTCTAATGGCTCTGTCTCTATCCCTCCAAGAGCTAAGTCACGCCCATCCTGAATTAGAATGGTTTCCATTCTGAGTTGCCATGTACCGAAGATGATACTCTAGTCAAACCTTTCAACAGAGATCTTTGTTACTGTTATCGTGATTAAAAACTCTAAAATGAGATATAGCTTTGATACCAATCTGTTAAGGAAAAAAGAATCTCACGTTGTATCTAATAGCCCAAAATAATAATGGAGGACAGTAACGAGAAATATAAATGAGACAATAGACACAAAGATTTACGTAGTTCGGTCAATTTGACATACGTCCACAGCTGGAGGCAGTGCCAAAATTCACTTAATATGTGAAGACAATTTACAAAAGTTGAACACTAATTACATGCCACTTTCTAATACAAAAGGCTTTTTTTAAGTTGCAAAAGAAATAAAAGAAAAAGGAGAGGAACAGAAAGTTTTGAAGCTTTTATTTTGAGATGCTTGAACTTCTGAAATGCTTACTATTTATAGGCAGTTTTGAAATTGGTTTGCTGTAGAAAATCACCTACTGAAATCTTCTTTTGCATGCGGCCGAAATACCAATTTTTCACGCAGCCGCAATGGAAGAATGATTGCTGCCATTAGTCAACAAAAAATATAAAGGGGTTCTCACTACTACAAAAATCACTTTCTAAAACGGTTATTATGAATTATTTAAAACGGGTTTTTGATTTTCCTAACCGTCTTAGATATGGGCGTTCTAGAAAGTCCTACATTTTTTAAAACGGTTAAGAAACCGTTCTTAATAGTATTTTTTCACAACGGTTTATAACCGTTTTAGATATTTTAAATTAACCGTCTTTAAAATCATTTTTAACACGGTTGATGAACCGTTCTTAAAAGTCTGTTTTCTAACGCGGTTTATGAACCGTTCTTAAAAGTCTGTTTTCTAACGCGGTTTATAAACCGTTCTTAAAAGTGTGTTTTCTAACACGGTTCATGAACCGTTCTTAAAAGTCTGTTTTCTAACACGGTTCATGAACCGTTCTTAAAAGTATGTTTTTTAACACGGTTCACGAATAGTGTTAATAGGCAGTTTTTTAACACTGTCCATGAATAACACATCAATATATATTATTTGAACTTTTTCTTATAATTGACTGCTCCCTAAAGTTCGCAACACAGCATACATATGAATAACACATCCATTTCAAATTGAAAAAACAATTGACGTACATACAAGAAATAAACTATATATATACAACAAATATACTATTATCTACAGAAAAAATACTGTCATATATAGTAATGAATGAAAAACAGTACATAATTGCAAGTATGTTCTATCAAACTTGTAGTAGTGAAATTTATTCAATTGCGAATGCTTTGAGCTCACATTTCATTGCAAACTTGCCCCATATTTCTCTAAACTCCTCCAAATCTTTGTTTGGAAATGGTTTCGCGTCCTTCTTGACTAGCTAAAACATTAAAAAAACAATAGTTCATTGTAGTTGATTGAGATATTAAGAAAATAATAATAACACATGCAACCATTAATAATGAAATTGAAAAACAAGCCGAATACCATGGTCAGACTCAAGTGTTCTATGCCTGGATAGAGTACGATCATTCGCATATAGCACATGACATAATATCCACACTCCCAATCTCCCCTTTGCCTCTTGTGCTACAAACAAAAAAAAAAAATCATTTTTTCAGATAATAAATTTTCTTACGAATATATAACAAGTTGACAAAATAACAGATGTTTACTTTAAGCTCTATCCAATTAATTTCTGTTTCTGTGGTTGAGCTTTCTTCACACATAGAATTATATAACCTCGCAAAGCTGCAAAACGAAAAAGAAACAAAAACCGGCATCAACTCTCCACGTGTATGAACAAGTAATAATGCGTGTCATATTATAATATTTTAAAAAGTTAATCACAAATATAACCTACGTGTTCATTAATAACTTAGCATCGTCTCGTGGTTCCGAATGTACAGGATCAAACCAATAAACAGACATATCCCGTGGAATTATGGCCATTAACATCCAGTGATCACTGTTTAAGAAAATGCAACATATATATCAATTATTAAATTCATTATAAGATTGACAGTAAATTAATTCGCCATAAGTTGAATTACCTTAGAAAATATGGCGCAAGGTAGATGCTGTTCTTGCTATTCTTCATGGCTGATGCCATATATTGTGCCCTATCCGTGTCATTATTCCCAAGTTTGACTATATGGTCTGGGGATATGAACCCTACTTCAGTCTGACCCAGTTCATTAGCCAATGTATAAAGTGCCCTATACACAATACATTAAACAAACATAACAGTCAAGTTCATTAATCTGTAGAGTGTGTAAACAAAATGGAAATTGCAAAATATATATGTAAAGTATTGCAATAAATTCTAACTTACTTAATGAACACTTGCATGCAATTACTTGTGACCTTGTCGAACCTAAAAAATTCGTTCAGGCTCTCCTTTGATATATATAGATCATATGCATGGCCCACAATTTCTGGTATCATCTGTATTGTGTAAACAATGTCATTATCATGGTTTTGTACCAGGTCATATAACTGTCGTAAAGAGCCCTTCAATTTCTTCTGTGTGGGCAACTTTCGAAGTTTGGGGCTTAGGGGTTTGCTTTGCCTTTTTGGGAGTATAACCTTTCCTCCCTTTCTTCGGCACCTGCGAAAAAAATTAACTAAATTATTAGAAAGATTGACAGTTGTAAGGTATTAAATACTATTATGGATCTTATTAAAACCTGAACGTGTAGCCCTGAACTAAGCTCAACTAGTGATCTAGGCCATAGCAAAATCTGTCCGACTGCTCCCCCCCACTGTCGTGGCCTCATCGTCCGGAAATGGTACCAAAGCATTGGCAACATGCGAGGTCAATATGGTGACTCTCACTTTATCAGCCGTTACCTCTTTTCCATGATGAAGTGATAAAGTATACGCTCTGCCGGTGGCCACAAAACACCTCTCTTTAAGTTCATTGTTAACAAACAGTCGAACTTTAGCTCCGTCCTACGATAAAATTCAATAATAACATAAATTATACATGGATAAAATAATTCTTAAAGCCACGTGTATAAAAAAAAGGAATACATTACCTGAAAATCTCCGAGTGAATCTGGATTGCACGAACTGGAACAACTCACAACTTGCTCTATCAATACTTCATCTCCCACTGTCACAGGCGTCGGATCCTTTTGGGCGTTCAGGTTCATGGCTAATTCAACTGTGTGGCTCGTATCGCTCGTGTCAGCCTTAGTCTGTCCCTTTTTATAAACTGGAACTGGCTTACCCATTGCCTGAAATATTTCTTTGACCGCGTCTGCCCAAAATTGGAGCTCCTCCTTGCATTCCAATAGCTCCGCTGACGGGTTTTTGATCTCAGTATTGGTAGAGGACGGGGATCCAAAGACTTCTTGCACTCGTTTCCGACCACCAACACCTCTAATACGGCCGGGGTGATCCTTTTTCCCAGTCGCTACAACAAGAATGTCTTCTTTTCTTGACGCAACTGTCTCTCCTTGACTTTCGCGCAGCGTCAAATCATCCTAAATATAATTGCAATAACATTCCTCAGTTTGTAATGACATTTTATAAACTATATAAAACTATATAGTTCAATGTGGAAATTGGCGAATTATACTTACAATAACACTGCTAACATTTCTGGCCTCGTCTGTCGAGTATTCACCACTCTTCTTTTTGTGCCCTTCTTTAAATAGCACATGGCGGGGAATTGGTGGAGGTGGTGAAGTTGTCGCGCGTGCCTCCTCCTCGGCCATACCTTTCTCAATATTCATCTGTATTTTCTTCTCCCATTTCTCAGCATTTAATCTGTGGGCAAGCAAAGAATATCCACCACGAGACATTGTGTGGCGGAGTTTGTTCTGATTGGAGCTCTCTAAACTAGCACTGCGCCGCACCAATTTGAAAAAACAAAGCAACCAAAATTGTAAGTGTGTATTTGTTAAAGATTGAATTAACAATATATGAAAATAAAACACAATTCCATTACCTGCCATTCTTTAGTGGATCGAGTAGTACAGAATAAATTTCATGAATCCCTATTGAGAAACTTGTAATCTACACATGGGTCTTTTCCCTTTTTCGAACCAGAAATGTATCGATTTAGGCTCGATTTCCAAGACCTCCAACGTTCTCCCGCAGCTGATAACCGCTTTCTTTTTAGTTCCTCTGTGGGCTGAAATTCAAATGTGGCCTACACCAAATACGATATAACATTCTTAATATAAATATAACTACAAAACAATTAAAACCTATTTTATTGAAACAACCAATTCTAACTTAGGCAATAAAATCTAAAACATATACCACTACTTCTTCCCATATATTATCTTTTATCTGCTGTTCAACAGATGGCCAGTCTTCGAATTTGACAATATCTACTTTACTGCGTGCCATCAATCCAATGAAGCTAATCCATTGGGTTCGCGCTCTTGATCTCAAGGGTTCGCCGTAGTTATCAAATTCGATCCGTACTTTTTTCCCCGTGGCCCTTATGTTCAACAGTTCTTTGCAAATTGTCCCTTTCCTACCATCTTCTTGTTGTGGTTCATCATTTCTGGACTGAGTGCGTGAGCGCTTTTTGGGTCCTATTGAATAAATTACACTATAATGTTTTCGGAACAGCCAAAAGTTGTTAGTTAATTTCAACATAAAACACTTGGATATTTCCTACAACCAACCAAATAACCCAAGTTTACACTTAATCGACATGAAGAAGTCCTAAAACAGTCCTAAAATGCAAACAACAACGGAATAAGTGAAATGTCGCCGTAATGAACCCAAAACAGGCTTAAAACAGTCCTAAAATGCAAAAAACAACCAAATAAGTGAAGTGTCGACATAATCAACCCAAAACAGGCCTAAAACAGTTGAACGTTCCAAAAATCATCCAAATAACACAAGTTTCGACGTAATGTATCTAAATACGTCTTAAAACATTCCTAAAATGCAAAAATCATCCAAAAAAGTGAAGTGTCGACATAATCAACCCAAAACTGGCCTCAAACAGTTGAACGTTCCAAAAATCATCCAAATAACAAAAGTTTCGACGTAATGTATCTAAATACGTCTTAAAACAGTCCTAAAATGGAAAAAACAACCAAAAAAGTGAAGTGTCGACATAATCAACCCAAAACAGGCCTAAAACAGTTGAACGTTCCAAAAATCATCCAAATAACACAAGTTTCGACGTAATGTATCTAAATACGTATTAAAACAGTCCTAAAATGCAAAAAACAACCAAATAAGTGAAGTGTCGACCTAATCAACCCAAAACATATGGCACTACTAGAGTTGGACGTTCCAAAAATCATCCAAATAACACAAGTTTCGACGTAATGTATCTACATACGTCTTCAAACAGTCCTAAAATGCAAAAAACAACCAAATAAGTGAACAAACAAACAAATAACATCTCCATAAACAATTAATCTTGTGTTTCCCAAAACAACATCACACAAACGAACAAACAAACAAGTTTTGTTAGAAAATGGTATAGCCAATATTAGGGCAGGGGCAGCCAGCATACATTACATTACATTACATATATATCACAATACACCAATTGCAATTGCATGAAAAACAACATCCATCTTAAATTTGGTTCTAAACACCACCATCTCTGAAAATAGCATTAAAAATAACATTTTATCACAAACCCTAATTTGTTGTTCTTAAACGAAACACTGAAACACATTTTCTATTCCACAGCAACATAATCGAAAAAAAACCACAATTAATGCCGTATTTCCAAATTCCGAACTCACCTCTCTTTGGTGACCTCGGGGGATTGGCGACGGCGCGAAAGGCGGCAAAATCCTCACGGTCACGCGACGACGGAGACTTAGGCGATGGTGGGGACGGCGACGGCGCCTGCAAAGGTTGGGATGGGTGGCGAACGGCGCTGAGTTGAAGTGATTGGCGGTGATGTTCTTTGCTCCAAATCAGAACAGAGAAGCGTTTCAAATATTTTTGAGTTGGTTGTATGTAAAAGGTAGAACTGTTATTCGACAGCCGTATTAGAAAAGGAAAAAAGTGTCACTTATCTAACACGGTTAATTGACACCCGTTCTAGATAGGGAAACAATTTCAGTTTTCTAACACGGTTACACGCTAACCGTACTAAATAAGTGAAAAAATTTCACTTTTCTAGAACGGTTAATTGACACCAGTTCTAGAAAGGGAAACAATTTCAATTTTCTAACACGGTTATACGCTAACCGTACTAAATAAGTGAAAAAATTTCAGTTTTCTAGAACGGTTAATTGACACCCGTTTTAGAAAGGTAAAAAAATTTCAGTTTTCTAACACGGTTACACGCATACCGTACTAAATATGTATTCGAACCAGTTTTCTAGAACGGTTAATTGACACCCGTTTTAGAAAGGTAAAATAATTTCAGTTTTCTAACACGGTTACACGCTGACCGTACTAAATATGTAAAAAAATTCAGTTTTCTAGGACGGTTAATTGACACCCGTTTTAGAAACGGAAAAAATTTCAGTTTTCTATAACGGTTACACGCTAACCGTACTAAATAATTACAAATTTAAGTTTTCTACAACGGTTAATTAACACCCGTTCTAAAAAGGGAAAAAATAACTGCCCAATTACGTGTATTAATTAGGGGTAATTCACCTGCTTTGAAGTGAGAAAATTAGAAAAATATTCGAAACTGAACTGCATAAAGTTCATTATATATAATTGGGTTTTGGAAATTAATTTTGTTGAACATATCTTCATAATTTTCACGCAACTGAATGAAATAATCGGACGCTTTCAATAGATCCAATATCCGCGACCATTTATGAAATATACACACATAAAAGAGTAACTACTAACAAGCCAAATTATAATTCAAAAAATTTCAAGAAGTTGTCTTTCTTTTCTTAGAAAATGGATCGTCAACCCATATGCCTTCCAGATGGTCAGTACGAAGAATAAATTCATCCATATTACGATCCTCTTCAACAGGTCGAACTGTGGGTACACCTAAGGAAAATGGTGGCACTTCATTACTCACATCATTATCAATCTCAACCCCAAAGTTTTGTTTCTTTCCTTGTAGAACAACGGACCATTTTTTATCGCAAGGATCAGTGACATAAAACACCTGTTTTGCCTGAGATGCAAGTGTGAATGGTTCCCCCTTGAAACCTTCTCGATTCAAGTCAACAAGCGTAAATCCCAATTCATCAATTCGAACGCCATTGTTGTTCTCAACCCACTTGCACTTGAATACGGGTACTTTGAATTTAACATAGTCAAGCTCCCATATCTCCTCTATCACCCCATAATAGGACATATTGGCATATACTGGATTTTTATCCTTCGAACTAGCCACATGTAATGCCTCAGACACTAATGTAACCCCACTATTTTGCGTTGTATTCTGAGCATCTTGACTCTTGATAGCAAATGAAAATCCATTTATGTCATAGCCCAAATATGATAACACAACATGGTTGGGCTTATATGCTAACCACCTCAACGTCTCTGACACTGTTTGCCCCTCAGCAATAGTACTACTGAACCAGTTGACAAAGGTCCGATTGTGTTCATTGAGCACATCTTTGTCAGTCCATCCCCGATTACACTCTTTTATTTGACTCATATGAGCCGTCACATATGGCACTACTTCTTCAGAGTTGCGAATGATGTAAAGGTGTGCATTTTGCAATTCATCATTCATGGGGGTGCACAACTTGGCAACCGATGTCCCCTTTCCTTTCATCCTTCCTTCATGTCGAGATTTAGGTATTCCAATAGCATTGGTGTCACACAGATACCCAGTGCAAAACTCAATAACCTCCTCATCTATATATCTCTCAACAATGCTAGCATCTGGACGATAGCGATTTTTAACATAACCTTTGAAAACTTTCATATACCGCTCAAATGGATATATCCAGTGCAAATATACAGGACCACATATCTTAATCTCTCTCACCAAATGAACCACCAAGTGCACCATAATGTCAAAAAAAGTAGGTGTAAAATACATTTCAAGCTGACACAAAACCACGACAATTTCATCTTGTAACTCATCAAGTCTGTCACGATCAACAATCTTGCTACATATCGCATTGAAAAAGAAACAAAGTCTGGTTATGGCAATCCTGTCATGTTGTAAATTAAAAAAAAACAAACAAATATGTGAATTTTCAACATAACCAACCAAAAATGGTATATAAACAAAGTCTGGTTATACCATACCTAATATGTTTTGGCAAGATGGCTCGAATAGCTATAGGTAACAACTGCTGCATCAACACATGACAGTCATGGGACTTCAATCCAACAAATTTCAGTTCTTTCATCGAAACAGTTCGGCTTACATTTGAAGAATATCCAGATGGGACTTTGGTGCTATGAATACTCTTACACAAACTCTGTTTCTCTTTACGTGACAACGTATAACATGCAGGGGGTAGGTACATGCGATGTCCTCGAAGCTGAGGTGCTAGATAGGCCCGTATGCCCATATCGACTAAATCAAGTCTCGCTTTATAACCATCCTTTGTTTTTCCAGGAATGTTCAACAGAGTACCCAACAAACTATCACATATGTTCTTCTCAATATGCATTACATCGAGACAGTGTCTAACATCAAGTTTCTCCCAATATGGAAGATCAAAAAAGATAGATTTTTTCTTCCAACAACTCTTATCCACCAAACGAGACTTCGTTTGTTTGCCGAATTCTACATTGATGTCTTTAACACGAGAATAAATAGTCTCACCACTCACTGTAGATGGAGCGTTCCTGAAATCTTGCTTCCCATTAAAAGCTCTTTTCATTCGGCGATACGGATGAGAATCAGGAAGAAATCTACGATGCCCAAGATACACTGTCTTGCTCCCATGCACAAGCTGGCAGGAATCCGTACCCTCCTGACATATATGGCATGCTTTGTGTCCTTTGACAGAAAATCCGGATAAATTACCATAAGCAGGAAAATCATTTATAGTACAGAATACCATGGCACGCAAAGTGAATGACTCCTGACGATATGCATCAAACATCAACTCCCCTTCATCCCACAACCTTTTTAAATCATCAATTAATGAGGCCAAATAAACATCTATGTCATTTCCTGGCTGCCGTGGACTTGGAATCATTAATTACATAAGCATATACTTGCGTTTCATGCACAAGTAAGGAGGTAGATTGTAAACAACCAACATCACTGGCCAAGAGCTATGTGTGGTGCTTAGATTGCCATAAGGATTCATCCCATCTGTACACAAACCCAATCTCAAATTTCTTGTCTCTCTACCGAATGACGGATACATTGAATCAATCTTTTTCCACTGATCCGAGTCAGCAGGATGCCTTATCATCTTGTCTTCCATGGGAATAATCCGATTTGCATACCACGTCAAATTTTTAGCATCTTCTAAATTGGCAAACAATCGTTTAAATCGCGGTATTATAGGGAGATACCATAATACTTTTGCTGGAGAAGCTTTCCTTAGTGTATGACCATCGACAGAAGATAAAGTTTTTTTGAAACGAGATGTCTGACACTTAGGACATACCTGTAGTTTCTCGTACTCATTTCTGAACAGTAAGCAATCATTTGGGCAAGCATGTATCCTTTTATACTCCATGCCCAAAGGACACATAATTTTTTTAGCCTCATAAATGCGATCCGGCAATTCATTATCATCCGGTAATATGTCCTTCAGTAACTTCAATAAAGCTGTAAAACTTGTATCAGTCCACCCATTTGCTGCTTTCAGATGGTACAATTTCAAAACTCCAGACAACCGTGTGTACTTTGTACACCCAGGATAAAGAGGCTTTTCTCTATCAGTTAATAGGGAAGCAAGCACTTCGGGCTTATCACCAAAACCACCGACCACATCATCCATCATGTCATCCAATCGATCCTTCTTAATTGGTTCATCATCATTTGCTTCATGATTTTTTTGAATTGATGAACTTCCACTCTCACCGTGCCATCTCCAAATTTTATACCCAGGATCAAATCCTCTACGATATAAATGGTCCCGTATCGTATTAGGGTTGTCGTATACGGCAAAATTTTTACAATCTTTACACGGGCAATATACGAACTTAACATCCTTAAAAACAAATTCAATAAATTTCTCAACCTCATGTTCAAAAGCATCTGTTGTCCGATCACCAAATAGTATATCTTTGCGGTCCATTACTTTAGTAAACTGTAAATTATAAAAAGACATGATTTATAATAAGAAACCCAACCGAATAGAATGCATACTTCATAAGAACATTATGTATTTTAATTGAATGGAACAAACATTATGTCAAATAAGTGAATAAATGTGCAATTTATTATGGAAATATATCACTACATGCATGTATCAAATTAATATTAACACATTAAGAAGCATATATCGATCATTATTCAAATCAACACGAAATTTTCAATCCCACAAAAAAATGTCTGAAATACAAAAGTCATGACGACACGCGGTTTATCAAATGAGAAGCAATATCGAAGAATGTAAAGAATATATAACCTCTCAAAGTTGGGTAGAACTTAATGCAAGTAGTTGTATCTTTCTACATAAGCCCGCTGCTCGGTTTTTCAATCTTCAGAGTTGCACATCGATACCCAGATCTGTTCTACAGGACTTGAAAATGCTGGGGGAGGTTTTTATGGGTACATTTTCTAAAACGGTTAGTTAGAAACCGTTCTTAAAAAGGAGATGATATCAGTTTCTAAAACGGTTGTCTCCCTAACCGTTTTAGAAACTGACATCAACAGTTTTTGTAAGACGGGTATAATGTAACCGTTTTAGAAAGTTTGCGGACCTCCCAATTATCTAAAATGGGTTATCAATAACCGTTTCAAATAAACCGTTTTAAATTATATATGCTGTAGTTTCTAACACGGTTATAATGTAACCGTGTTAGAAAGTTTGCGTTTGCCTATTTCTTATTGAAAAAATGCGACCGTCCCTATGCAGTTTCTAACAAGGTTATAAAGTAACCGTTTTAGAAAGGTTGTGTTTTCCTAATGTATCGATCAGTTAGAATTTCGGTAACTTTTTTACAATAATTAGCCTCATTCGTCTTATTCTATACTACTCACCAGTCAAACATTTTAGAGAAGATGATAAGATCACAATATTAATAGACGTATAAAGGCTAATACATTGTTAAGATTAGAAACAAGGTAATTGATATGCTAGGAATTAACTAACATAGAAACAAGGTAATTGATAAAACTTCTACATGATTAGTACATTTTCAGATTAGAAAAATTTTGGATACATAATCTTCAGCATAGTTACAACCTCTTTTTGGATCTATGGGTCGGCATCTAGCTCTCCTTCCTCAAAGTGTATCTTATTCAACTCAAGTCCATCATCAATATGGAGATTGATGTTATCTGGTTGGTCATTTGCTTCTATTGATTCTGGAGATAAAGAATCTTGTATAATATTTACTTCTTCGGAAGAAGTTTTTTCGTCTTCCATCATCAATTCCTGTTGAATATTTGCTACCATAAATTCAATGAAGGACAGAATCAGTAATAATTAATAAATTTGTATTATGCAATGGATCAATATAACAGGCTAACAGGCTTACCTCAGATGGCTGTTATAATTTGCTGCAGTTCTGATTTGGCCTTCAAAAAGAGTTCGTGCGTAGCTTTTTGTAATAAATTCGTTGTTCTTCGCCGGAAGGATAAACTTACTGAAGTTTGAGCAGAAGCGAAAATGAGTGGTCCCTTTTACGCTACTTATTTACACCGGTTACACGCTAACTGTACTAAATAACCAAAAATTTCAGTTTTCTAGAGCGGTTAAACTTTTAACCGTGTTAGAAAATGAAAATTTTCACTTTTCTAACACGGTTCAAGTGCAACCGGTCTAGAAAGTCCGAAAAAGTGCAAATTCTTGTTTAATATTACGATAATGCCACCGCATTTTTATAAATTAGAGCGGGTTATGTTTAACAGCTCTAAAAGGGGCGGTTTAAATTCGCCATTTTGTAGTAGTGTCTAGAGCATTTATTACAAAAATAAAGGAGAAATGGAAAAGAAATAAAGGAGCCAAGTGGATTAAAAAAAGAAAAAGAAGGAAAGATTTCAAGAAATGCAGCGGTATAAATGAAAAAAACAAATTATCAACAAATCTCAAACGCACATATGCCAAAATTACAAACTCTAATAAAATATACAGAGATGAGTTTAAGGTTTGAACAACGTCAAGTCAAATTTAAACGACAACAACTTGGGTTTATGATAGTCATTGTATCAAATTAACTGTCAAGTTTAGCTTTCAAACATCACCACTATCAATTTTTTACAATATTAATTTTATACAAACTAAAAAAAACAGGGAATTTAAACCGTATGGATAAATTCATTTATATAAAGCATTTAACAAATACCAAAATATTAGTAACACTGCGTACAATTCAAATCCAGTTTCTGATCAGCTCCTTTCGTTGAATAATAAATAAATAGAATATGTTGAACGTGTTGATGTTCATGGACGTTGTTATGCACGTATTCTCTGACCAAGAAAATACCTGATTATGTGTTCTTAAACAAAGTGCATTAACCAAGACAAAGTCTTTACATCAATTTGTACTAAGAAGTATCCAGGAAGCTAAGCCATCCTGTTCTTGTCCAGTCCTATATATATAGATGCAACTTCAGAATCCCAAAATCAACAGCAAAAATCTTCTTTAACCAGAGAAATTTCCCAGTTTCTGAAAACCAATCTTTTGGAATCTCAAGTTCAATATCAGGTGGGAGAAGCTTAATTAATCACTATATTTTGTCAAAGATGGGGTGGATGCATGCTCTCAGTCAGTTCTGTATTCTGATCAGTTTCTATTCATTGGCAGTCTCAGCCAATTTAGAGACTTATATTGTTCACGTTGAGTTACCTGAATCAGATACTCAATTTTCCACCAGAAGTAGTTCCATCCAAAATAAAGATCTAGATAGTTGGTACAAGTCCTTCCTGTCAACAACCATGGCAAGATCCCCTGAAGCACCCCGCATGGTGTATTCTTATCACAATGTTTTCAAAGGTTTCTCTGCACAATTATCTGCTGAGGATGTAAAAGCAATAGAAAAGAAGCCCGATTTTATATCTGCTCGACCCCAGACCGTTTACTCTTTGCATACAACTCACACTCCCAATTTTTTGGGACTGCATCAAAACATGGGATTTTGGAACCAATCAAATTACGGTGAGGGTGTTATTATTGGAGTCTTGGACACTGGAATCATGCCAGATCACCCCTCATTTAGTGATGAAGGCATGCATCCACCTCCTGCTAAATGGAAGGGACAGTGCGAATTCAATACCTCAGTCTGCAATAACAAGTTGATTGGAGCAAGATTTTTCAGCGATGGAAATGGTTCACCATTTGATGAGAATGGTCATGGTACTCACACAGCTGGCACTGCTGCTGGAAACTATGTTGAGGGTGCCAATGTCTATGGAAATGCTAATGGCACTGCAGTTGGAATTGCCCCTCTTGCTCACTTGGCAATATACAAAGTATGCATCACAGATTGTTCGGAGAGCGATATATTGGCTGCTATGGATGTTGCAATTGATGACGGGGTTGACATTCTTTCCCTCTCCCTCGGTGGGGGTTCAGAACCATTTTATGCTGACAGCATTGCAATTGGTGCATATCGTGCCATGGAGAAAGGCATTTTTGTGAGTTGCTCAGCTGGGAATAGCGGCCCTTCTCCCAGCTCTTTGGAAAATGAGGCCCCGTGGATTCTCACTGTTGGAGCAAGCTCCGTTGATAGAAAAATAAGGACAACTGCCGTGCTTGGAAACAATGAAGAACTCCATGGTTAGTCACTTTACCAGCCTGAAGATTTTCTTCCAACCCTCTATCCTTTAATCTACCTTGGAATGAACAAAAGTAAGGTTGACTTGGGATACTGCGAGTCAAGCGCTTTTGCGAATTTTGACGTCCAAGGGAAGATAGTGGTCTGTGACGCTGGTAAGACCACAGAAGTCGAAAAAGGAGAAAATGTCATGGCAGCTGGTGGAGTTGTCATGATCATCATTAACTCAGAGACGGAGGGTTACACAACATCAGCTGATGCTCATGTCCTCCCTGCCACATATTTGAATTATGTTGACAGAGTTAAGGTTTTGGAGTACATTGAATCAACAAAATCACCTATTGGAGGGATCGCATTCAAGGGAACTATAATTGGAGACGATTATGCTCCAGAAGTGGCATATTTTTCTTCCAGGGGTCCTAGCCGAGCAAGCCCTGGAATTTTGAAGCCAGATATAATTGGCCCCGGTGTGAACATTCTCGCTGCCTGGCATCGCTCTGTTGAAGGCGACAACAACACTAAATCAACATTTAATGTTATCTCAGGCACTTCAATGTCTTGCCCTCATCTCAGTGGCGTTGCTGCATTGCTGAAAAATGCTCATCCTGATTGGTCTCTAGCGGCAATTAAATCTGCCATGATGACAACTACTGATCTTGTGAACCTTGCCAATACAAATTTCATTGAGGATGAAAGACGACGTCCTGCAGACGTTTTCGCCATGGGTTCAGGCCATGTTAATCCATCAAGAGCAAACAATCCAGGGCTGATTTACGACATTAAACCCGAAGAATACATTCCTTATTTATGTGGTTTGAATTACACGGACAACGAGCTCCGTTCCCTCTTACAAAGGAAGGTAAATTGCACTGTGGAAACAAGCATACCGGAAGCTCAATTAAACTACCCTTCATTTTCAATCGCGTTTAAAGTCAATTCATCACGAGTTCAGAGGTATATATACGAGGACTGTTACTAACGTTGGCGATGCTGATTCAGTTTACACGGTTATGATTGTTCACCCAGCAGGGGTTAACGTGACAGTCGAACCAAAAACACTTAGTTTCTCAGAGGTGAATGAGAAGTTGACATATGAAATTGCATTCAGGACATTATCAACTCCTCCACTCACCGCTGTTACTTCTCAAGGTTCTATTAAATGGAAATCAGTAAAGTACTCTGTCAGAAGCCCAATAGTTGCAATAATGGGAGAAAGAGGTTAATTGCAAGATGTGCTTTGACTGTTCTTTTCTGTATTAATTATGGAGTGAAAATTCCTTCAGGTTCAGGCATGGTCTGATAATAAGCGGATGAGAGAATCTATCTGTCTGTACGTATCTAATTGTTTCCTTGATGAAACAAATTTATTGACTTGAGTAATAAAAATAAAGTGAGAAGAATTATGGTTTGAATTCGTTTTTCAATTGGCAATTTACCTATATACATGGTGGCCTTAGATTTCTCTTTCAGTAAGGCAAGCTTAAATTTGATAGTTTTTTTCTTTCACCAAGAAATCTCTTTCGTCATTTAAAATTGTTAAGAAAAACGAATGTATCTAATAGCCGAAATAATAATAATGAACAGTAACAAGAAAAATAAATAAGGCAATAAACACAAAAATTTACGTGGTTCGGTCAATGTAACCTATGTCCACAACCGGAGGAGTTGTCAAAATACACTAATATGTGGAGACAATTTACAAAAGGTGAGAACACCAATTATACAAATGGCTTTACGCAAAGTATTTGGGAGAAGTAAACTAAAAGGCTCTAAATAGAAAAAGCTTAGAATGTTTTTGGTTTTGGGATGATTCCATAATGCTGCAAGGCTTCCTTTTTAAACGCAAATGTTGAATACAATTACTATATGTATTTATGAGATATGTGGAGACAATTTACAAAAGGTGAGAACACCAATTATACAAATGGCTTTACGCAAAGTATTTGGGAGAAGTAAACTAAAAAGCTCTAAATAGAAAAAGCTTAGAATGTTTTTGGTTTTGGGATGATTCCATAATGCTGCAAGGCTTCCTTTTTAAACGCAAATGTTGAATACAATTACTATATGTATTTATGAGGCGCATGTTTCAGCCCTTCCATTTTGCATGCGGTTCAAATTCCTAAAGTCAAGAATGTAGGCTTGAGGATTGCGGGCCACCATATTTATTACAAAAATAACAAAGAATAATAAGGGGTAAGGGTTACATGTAGAACTATGAAAAAAATTTAGTGAGGTGTGAAATTTAAAATATTTTTTGTGTGATGAAATAAATGTATATTAACTCAATTTTTAAATCTACAATTAAAAAAGCAATACAAATATATAAATATACACAACTATACTATTAGTTGACACTTGATGAAATATCAATTTTCGTATTATTTGTACGACAAAGAGGAGGTAAATATATTCTATGTATCTGCTGGTCGCGTCGTAATTCTAACAAAATTAAACCTAATTTTTAACTAGTAGAACGATGAGTGCGATCATATCCCAAAGGATAGATTGCAATTTTCTTTCATTACTGTCACGAAAAAGGATTAGAAATAATTAGAATAAAACGATGAATAGAGTTTAAGAATTAAATCAATAAAAGAAATGGATTGGCTAAAGTAGCTAATCCACACTAGTTATTCATTTGATCCCAGTTATAATTATCAGAACTGACATAACTTAGTTTTTTCTTAATCGTTGGTAATTAAAAATCTTTATTAATTACTCTCTAATAATAAACAATTTAAGAGAAGCCTCATTACATATATTAACGACATTAAATATTAGAAAAATCTAATTCTAAATTGCCTATATGAAGCCATACCAACCCTTTTTCTCCAACGCCAACGAATGATAGTTTTTTCACTGACTAAAACTCTCAATATGAACAACTTCGAATCCACCCACTTGATTGGTATTAGGATTTTTCATAACTAATTAAATACTGTGCATTATTTAATAACCACAAAAAAACTGATCAACCCTCTATCACAAAACATAAAAATATACTTGTTTAAACAGATTCATTAAACTCATTTAGATGTCACATTGGTGAAACTAGTGCTTCATCAATACTGTAAACCGGAAAAAATATTTATAACCAAAACATATTAAATATAAAAATAATTTAAGGAGAATGGAACTCATAATTAAGAGTAAATAAAACTTACCAAATATTTGTTAACTAAACAATAAGAAATTAAATAAAAACCAAAAAAAAATGTTTGCAATTGCTGTAATCCAGTCCTCGATTAATTAATTATATACTAGGCCCGCGAATTGACACAGAACTAAGCTATCAAAACTAATAGAATAACTAACAACTATTACATTAACGTTAAGAACTAAAAATTTCTTTTTTCCACATTATTAACTATATTGCACATTCTTAACAAGGTTGAATACAAAAAATGATTTGAAAAGGGTTATGATCAACTAGTTTTCAGGTCTTGCCGTTTTTTGGCAGAATGCATGTATTATAACTAAAAAATAATATCAATGTTTTAAAAAAAATTAATATTTTCATTTTTTTCACACAATCACTAAATTTGCATTCTAAATTTGGAAGAGTAAAAAAATATCAGCAAAAGAGCTCTTATTGGCTAGTTTTTGAGTCTTGCTGTTTTTGGCCAAAAAATATATATTATGGCTCACAAAAAATTAATGGAGATTTTTCCAAATATCTAAAAAAGAATTTACCACATTATTCATTAGCTTGCACATTCTTAACTATTGTGAGTACAAAAAAACAATTGGAAAAGATTTCCGATCAACTAGTTTTGAATTTTTCCATTTTTGACCAAAATGTTTGTATTATTGTTGAAAAAATGTCAATTTTTTAAAATTAAAATTTTCTTTCTTCACACACTCGCTAAATTCAGGTCCTGAATTGGGAAGAATAAAAAAATGGCAAGAAAAGAGCTCACATCGGCTAAATTTTTAGTCTTGTCATTTTTTGCCAAAAAAACATGTACTATAGCTCAGAAAAAATATGACATTAGATAATTTAATACTTTTAATTAGAATGTTTAGTCTGAAATATTTAGAGTAAAATATGACATTAAATAATTTAGTCTAAAATATTACAAACACAAAACTAAGATTACAAATCATTCAATACTCTTAATTAGAATGTTGTATCAATATGTTACTTAATGTTTTTAATTTATGATATTTTAAATTTAATTAATATTTTAAATTAATTTTAATAATATTTTTCATTTAATTAATTATAGAATTAACTGTTAATGATTAATTAATTACAATTTCATGGAAACCAAAATATTAAAGTGTTCTAAATTAATATCTTAAAACAAAAGTACTATTGACCAAATTATAATAACAAAATTATTTTAAAAAAAAAGTCTTAAAGACAAAAAGAGACCAAATTGCAATTACATGAAATTGTAAAAAATGATTAAAAAAAATAACGCAGGAACAGGAGTCCAGATTCTCTGTCCAATATTTATCCAGTCCTATTCTGTCTGACGTTTAAAACTACGTAGTTTCATTAAAAGTAGGGACTAAATGCATAAATATCATTAAAATTACTTTAAAATTATTAGACCCTAACCAAGAGATTAGTGAACCCTACGACGTAGTTTTAATTAGGACATAATAAAACAGACAAAATCTTGGACAGAAGATCCCGTGTCCAGAAACAGTGCTTTTCAAACGCTAAAAATGAGCGTAAATTTAGGGACTTGATCGATTTTGCATTTTTTGTCTTTTGTTCTCCAAATGCGCTAGAATAAAGAAGTATTGGAGATGGTCTAATTCATCTCATTTGAGTTCCTCTATAATTCAATCATTTCTATTGGAGACAACCTTGGATCAGAAGAGAACGAATATTCCAAAGTCGGACCACAAAGATATTTTTGAAATCTTGATGAACAGGCTGATTCGGATTCATCAGCTATTCGAACAATGTCCACATTCTACTTGAAATTGAGCTTGGATTAATCATATATAAAGGAGGATGCTTGAGCAAGTGAATTTTTTTTTTGCCAATTCATTTTATTTCAAAAAAAACATTACAGTATTTTGATCATTTTTTAAATTTTGGTAAGGTTAAATGATAATTTACTATTAAGTTAATAACTAACACATGAAAAAATTCACATATTTTTTCTTGCATGATCAATATATCACATATTTATCGTGAAGCGAACCAACCGGCGGACAGATTAGCAAATGTGGGGTGCGAGTTGCAACAAGATATTATCTACAATTTGTTTTCAGAGCTACCACGAGAGGTGAAAGGTTGCCTTAATATGGATCGTCTTCAATAGGGGTGGCAAATGGGCGGGTTGGGTCACTCCGCGGGTCGGGTTGAGTGAGGAGCGATAGTTGGCGGGTCATGACCCAACCCAACCCGCCTATTGGCGGGTCATGCATGGGTTGGGTCAAAGGTGGGTTGGGTTATAACTAGTTCAACACGCGGGTCAATTTAATGATTTTTTTCTTGACCCGCGGGTAAATTTAAGTATTACTTTTTTTTTGACCCGCGGGTCAATTTAATTATTACTTCCTTAATACATTAGTTAATTCAAATTTTTCTTTTTAATTTTTGTTACTTTTAAATTAAATGTTTATTATACATACACACATTAATTATATTGTCACATACTACAAACACTACACATATTTTACACATAACATATTTTCACACACTATACATATTTTACACATAGTACACACATTTTCACATACTACACATATTTTACACATAGTACACACATTTTCACACACTCACACATTTTCATAGTACACACATTTTCACACACTACACATATTTTACACATACTACACGCATTTTCACACACTACACATATTTTACACATAGTACACATATTTTCACACACTACACATAATTTACATAGTACACATAATTCCACACACTACACATATTTTACAAATAGTACACATACTTTCACACAATATATATATTTTACACACAATTTACACAAATTAACACGACCCAAACCAATGACCCACGACCCAGACCCACGACACGGACCCACGCCCCCAACCCACGATCCAGACCCACGACACGTGACCCATGTGTAAATTGTGAGTATTAAGTGAAAATGTGTTTAGTGTTCTACATATTTTTTCACACACTACACATATCTTACACACACTACACATTCTTTCACACACTACACATATTTTACACATAGTACACATATTTTCACACACTACACACATTTTCACACACTGCACATTTTTTCACACACTACACACATTTTACACATAGTACACACATTTTCACACACTACACATATTTTACACACACTACACATATTTTACACACTACACACATTTTCACACACTACACACATTTTCACACACTACACATATTTTACACACTACACACATTTTCACACATTACACACATTTTCACACACTGCATATTTTTTCACACACTACACATATTTTACACATAGTACACATATTTTCACACACTACACACATTTTACACGTAGTACACACATTTTCACACACTACACATATTTTTCATACACTACACACATTTTCACACACTAAAATATGTGTAGCATGTAAAAATGTGTATAGTGTGTGAAAAAATGTGTAGTGTTTGAAAAAATGTGTAGTGTGTGAAAATGTAAGTAGTGTGTGAAAAAATGTGTAGTGTTTGAAAAAATGTGTAGTGTGTGAAAATGTAAGTAGTGTGTGAAAAAATATGTAATGTGTGAAAATGTGTGTACTATGTGTAAAATATGTGTAGTGTGTGAAAATATGTGTTGTGTGTGAAAATATGTGTAGTGTGTGAAAATATGCGTACTATGTGTAAAATATGTGTAGTGTGTGAAAAAATGTGTGTATGTGTAAAATATGTGTAGTGTGTGAAAAAATGTGTAGTGTGTGAAAATGTGTGTAGTGTGTGAAAATGTGTGTACTATGTGTAAAATATGTATAGTGTGTGAAAATGTGTGTAGTGTGTGAAAATGTGTGTAATGTGTGACAAAATGTGTAGTGTGTGAAAATATGTGTAGTGTGTGAAAATGTGTGTACTATGTATAAAATATGTGGGTCGTGGGTTGTGATTCTGGTTTGGTCGTGGGTCGTGAGTCTTGGGTCTTGGGTCTTGGGTCTTGGTTCATGGGCCTTAATATATGGGTCATAGGTCGTGTTAATTTGTGTAAATTGTGTGTATTATGTGAAAATGTGTATAGTGTGTGTAAAATATGTGTTGTATGTGAAAATGTGTGTACTATGTGTAAAATATGTGTAGTGTGTGAAAATATGTGCAGTGTGTGAAAATGTGTGCAGTATGTGTAAAATATGTGTAGTGTGTGAAAATATGTGCAGTGTGTGAAAATGTATGTACTATGTGTAAAATATGTGTAGTGTGTGAAAATGTATGCACTACGTGTAAAATATGTGTAGTGTGTGAAAATGCATGTAGTGCGTGTAAAATGTGTGTAGTGTGTGAAAATATGTGTAGTGTGTGAAAATTTGTGTAGTGTATGAAAATGTGTGCAGTATGTGTAAAATATGTGTAGTGTGTGAAAATGCATGTACTATGTGTAAAATATGTGTAGTGTGTGAAAATACGTGTACAATGTGTAAAATATATGTAGTGTGTAAAAATGCGTGTACTATGTGTAAAATATGTGTAGTGTGTGAAAATGCGTGTACTATGTGTAAAATATGTGTAGTGTGTGAAAATGTGTGTACTATGTGTACAATATGTGTAGTGTGTGAAAATGGGTGTACTATGTGTAAAATATGTATAGTGGGTCATGGGTCGTGGGTCTGAACCGCGGGTTTGGGTCGTGGGTCATGGGTCGTGGGTCGTGGGTCTGCGTCGTGGGTCATTGGTCTGGGTCATGTTAATTTGTGTAAATTGTGTGTAAAATATATATGTTGTGTGAAAAATATGTGTAGTGTGTGAAAGTATGTGTACTATGTGTAAAATATGTGTAGTTGGTGAAAATGCATGTACTATGTGTAAAATATGTGTAGTGTGTGAAAATGTGTGTACTATGTGTAAAATATGTGTAGTGTATGAAATTGTGTGTACTATGTGTAAAATATATGTAGTGTGTGAAAATACGTATAGTGTGTGAAAATACGTGTAGTATGTGTAAAATATGTTTAGTGTGTGAAAATATGTGTGCTGTGTGAAAATGTGTGTACTATGTGAAAAATATGTGTAGTATGTGAAAATGCGTGTAGTGCGTGTAAAATATGTGTAGTGTGTGAAAATGTGTGAACTATGTGAAAATATGTGTAAGTTGTGAAAATGTGTGTAAATATGTGTTGCTTATAAAAATATAGGTAAGTGTAAAACAAATTGACCCGCGGGTTACCCAAGACCCAACCCAACCCAACCCAACCCATTAAATATGAGTTAATTTTAGAACCATGACCCATTTGACCCAACCCAACTAGTCAAAATAATGGGCGGGTTGGGTTGGACCCGTGGGTCATGGGTCAATATTGCCCCCCCTAGTCTTCAAGTTCCTAATTTTCGTTGTCGCAAGAGGTTATGAGTACTGTATTTTATAGGTAGCTTTTTCTATAGCTTTAGTTAATCATTTTCTTTACATGATTAATGTTTTATTTCTATGATGCAAGAAACTTTTGCCATATTCGGCTAGATTAATAAAATGAGGGGCTGGCATTCCCAACCCGCGGAGAGGGATATTGCCTAAAAAAAAAACTAACACATGAAAATAAGTCGTCTAAATAAAAATTTATTATAGTGCGAATCCCTAAAGTAAAAACCGAAACCGGCCCATAACCAATCCGACGGGCTGGGCTCGGAAGCCCATGCCGGGCCCGAACTGTGAACCGGAACTGGCCTAGGTGGGTCGATTCCGGTTCACACATTTGTGAACCGGGAACCGCCGATTTTTTTAAAATAAATAAATAAATCAATAGCTAGGATTAACTAGCCGTTGCTGCATCCAACAGCTAGAACAGGCGGTTAACTGCCGGTTCACCAAAAAAAAAAGAGATGACCTTTGGATGCAATGGCCATCTTACTGACCGTTGGCAATCCAACAACCTTATATTAGGCCGTTGGAAAGCCAACGGTTTGCACCATTTTTTTGGTTTTTTTTTTTAATTTTTCTTCTATAAATACCTAAATCTTCTAAATTAATTTTCACACCATTCTTTTCTCTCAATCTCAATTCTTTCTCAATTCTATTAATTATCTCAATACTCAATTATCATTTATATTATCTACTTTTCTTTATTATCATTAAATTATTTTTACTCATTAATTCATTATATTCAAAATTCAATTCTTTACTTTAAATTATTTTATTTTATTCAAATCTTTAGCTAATTATTTTTGAATTTATTTTATTAAATATTAAATCCTCATTAATAGTTTTTATTATTTGAATTATTTGAATTTATTTAAATACTTTTATTATAGACTTATAATTCTATTTATCTAATTATTTATATTTATTCAATTACTTAATTTTAATTTACTATAAAATAGATAGTTTTAATAGAGATATTGTTGGTAGCTCACAATTTGGTGCAAACCAAAGTGAGCAAATTTTTAGCGGTGGTGGAGAAATCGAAAGCCCCAATATTGAAGAAAGGCTAAAATCGGATATGTTCAAGAAGCATTATACCAAGATATTAGATTCCACCCAACAACCAATCAAAAAGAAATGCAATTATTGTTCCAGAAATAAATTATATGCTTTCAAGAAAGGATCGGGCTATGGAACTTTATCGTGACATTTGAAGGGAAAAATATCCACACAAAATCGGCATTTCCACCAACCAGTTGCAATTATCCGGATTTGTTCCCTCTACTACTCCTCGTTTTAAATATTCGGATTAAAAAAATAGAAAAGAATTAGCTAAAATAATAGTCATAGACCATTTATCATTTGGTTTTGGTAAAAAAGTAGGATTTACTCATTATTGTCAAAATGCATTATATCCACAAGCTAAAAGAATGCCTAGAACAACGATAACAAGAGAATTAAAGAAAATTTATAAAGGTGAAAAACAAATTTTAATTGAAACTTTTTCAAAATTAAATGATAGTGTTTCTATATGTTCCAATATTTGGAGTGATTTATGGCAAATGTATTCTTATATGAGAGTAACTTGTCATTTGGTTGATAGTGATTGGAAAATACAAAAAAGAATTATTATTTTTTGTTAGTTTGAAGCAAGACATACCGCAAATAATATATCTAATTTTTAAATATTATTTTATATGAATATGGTTTATCTAAAAAAAAATTCAATTGATTTTGATAATGCTTCGGCTAATACGGCTTCGATTAGTCAATTAACAAATCTTTGTCAACCAATAATAGGTGGAAAATTTTTCATGTTAGGTGTGCATGCCACATATTAAATTTAGCTGTACAAGATGGTTTAAAAACACTAAATACGTATATTACGCCTATTAAAGAGGCAATTAGTCTTTTATGGTTCCGTCCAAATTTAATGAAACTATGGGTAAAATTTTGTACAGAAAATGGACGCAAACCTAAAAGATTTAGTAAAGAAGTTCCTAATAGGTGGAATTCAACTTATAAATTATTGAATTCATCTACACAATATAGTACTTTGTTATGTACTTTTTTTAATGCAAAATCATGTAGAAAATGTTTCTTTGCATCCTAATATGTGGGAAAATTTGTTGTAAATTATTACAACTTTTAAAGATATTTAAACATGCTACTGAAATTTTATCTGGTGTTTATTATCCTACTTCTCATTTATTTATTCACATTGCATGTGATGTTGTTGGTATCTTACAACAATTCAAAGATGAACCTGTTTTATCACTTCCTATATATGATATGTTAGTAAAATGGTTAACTATTACAGAAAAATTCCACGTACATATTTATTTGCTTCTTTTTTTTATCTATATCAAAAAAATAATATTTTAGAAGAATATATTACTGTATGTAACAGTTGTGTAGATTCATTTTTTTCTAACAATGAAGGTTATAAAGCTCAAGATACTAAGGAGATTATATGAGAAGTAAAATTTCTTCTTCGTGATTTTTTTAATTAATTTCATTCTAAATATGGTAGTCAAGTTTCTATTAATACCGAATCTAATATTGATGGTTCTACTAGTAGTGCATCACATCAAAATACTAATAATACGTCAATGTTTTCTATAGCACCACGTAAACTTGGTAAATCTATATATTTTTCACACAAAAAACCAAGATCCGCTATTGATACGGAACTTGATAGATATTTAACAACTACTTTTGAGGTTTGTAATGAAGATAGGGATTTTCACGAGTGGTCCGTGTTAGAATGGTGGACGGGGAAGGAGAAGGATTATCCAATCATTTCTATTATCGCAAAACATATTCTCATAATTTCGGCATCAACCGTAACTTTGGAGCAAGCTTTTAGTGTGGGAGGGAACATTTTAGACAAGCACCGGTGCTGATTATTACCAAGATCATTAGAAATCTAAGCATAGATGATTGGCATAAGGCATTTTTAAGAGCACAAGAAATGGACAAGACGGATGACATTGATTTAGATTACGACACAAACATTTCCGAAATGAGCAATGTTAGTACAATTGGATCTTCAACCGGAGTTTCCTATTTCACGAATTTCGTCCATCCCAATCCCGATGATGACATTAAAGAGTTAGATGATTAAATTTAGGTCAATTAACTTGTACTCAAATTACTTTTATGAATGAAAATTTTTCTTTTTAGTAAATGTTGTATCATGATTCATATATGTAAATGGCCAACTCAAAATTTGATATTTAGGCCAAAATTTTCTATTTCAATAATAAAATGAGGTATTTTTCATTTATATCAAACTTGTAAACTTGTATGTATTATATCAAGCTTGTTATTTTTCACATTGTAAATTTGTAAATTTGTGAATTATATCAAACTTATCTTATTTTTGACATTGTAAATTATATCAAACTTCTTTTTTTTCACCTTGTAAAGTTGTAAAGTATATCACACTTCATATTTTTTTTTTAAAAAGTTGAACAGTGAGAAAACCGTACCAAAATCGAAAGCGAAACCGGAATCGGGACGGAATTGGAACAGTGACGGAACTGTGAACCGGTGGTTCACGAACCGTAAACGTAACCATGAGGTCAAGGGTCGGTTCAGGTTCCACAGGTGGAACCGTGAACTGTAGTCATGTCTACCCTAAAGCGTGATTGTCAATATAAAAATATTAAAAAATTTATATATTCAATCTAATCGAGCTAACATTTTAAACTCGTATCCGGGCTAAACAATTGACTGAATTGCTCGCTTCATTATAAACCATAATGTCAGAGATTAGGGTTTTAATCTCTGAAAACACAATAATGGAACAAGGATTAAGATGGGAAAAAGAGAGAAACACATAAAGAAGGAGAAAATGATCAATTGTCTTATTTCATAACCACCCATTATCATCTTCAGCCTTTTACATTTATTCCACCTCACAGCTAATCATAGTCATCCACCTAGCTAGGATATCTAATTCTGATAGACACTAATACATCTTAAAACGACAATTATCATTGTCGCATGTAAAACTATTATACAAAAGATATGTGAATAACCACTCTATTCTAAAAGCGTGATTCCTCAACTTCAAAGGTGTGATATACCTTCTCTCCCAGAAAACATCCTTGAGGAAACTGAGCTTCAATGAAATCTTTGTCCTCCCATGTGGCCTCTTCAGCTGGAAGACTGCACTATTACATTAGCCATTGAATAACAGGAGTTTGATTTCTGAGTATAACATTTCTTTCTAACACTGCTTCTGGACATACTTTGAACTCATTCTCTACTGTCATTTCTAGGAGTTGAGGCATTATGGTTGCTGCAGGTCCTATGTGCTTCTTTAAAAGTGATACATGGAATACCGGATGTAAGAGAGATCCCCGTGGTAACTGCAAACAATATGCTACTTCTCCAATCCTTGAAATCATTGTGAATGGTCCATAAAGTTTTGCTGATAGCTTCAAATTCCTGCGCAAAGTAGCAGAATTCTGTCAATATTGCTACAACTTAAGATATACTTGATCCCCAATCTGGAATGACCTCTCAGTGCGTTTCTTGTCTGCTTGCTGTTTCATTAGATCTTTGGCCAAGGTCAAATTGTCTTTCAACAATTGTAACACATGAAGTTTATCCTGCACTAAATGGGTAGCTACTGGAACTATTGAATCAAAGTGAGGACCTAGAGGTAAAGGAAAAAGGCTGAAATCAGAATAAAGCTGCATAAGGTGACATGTTTATGCTAGAGTGATGTGCAGTATCATACCACCATTCCGCCATAGGTTGCCAAAAAACTCCAATCCTGAGGTCGATCACTGGACATGCATCTCAAATAGGCTTCAACACGTTGATTTAATTGTTCGCTTTGCCCATCTAATTAAGGATGGTAAGCTGAACTCATAACAGTAATTGAACTCCAAGCAATTTAAACAACTCCTGCCAGAATATGCTAGTGAATATAGCATCCCTATCAGTGACAATGGATTCCGGCAAACCATGCAAGCTGAAGATCTGATCTAAAAAATCTAGGCAGTGGTTTTAGCGGTGTAAGGATAAGATATTGCAAGAAAATGCCCATATTTAGTGAATCTGTCAATAACTACCAGAATGCAGTCATAGCTTTGAGATTCAGGTAATCCATCAATAAAATCCTTAGTGATATTTCTCCAAGCTTGGTTGGGTACAGGTAATGGTTGAAGCAACCCGGGGTATGCCACATTCTCATGGTTGTTCTGTTGGCAGCTTTGATAGGTCTTAATAAAATCAATTATTTCTGCTTTCATGTTAGGCCAAAAAAATAAAGTCTTAACCAACTGCCAAGTAGCCTGTTGACCTGAATGGCCTCCCAATGAAGAGGCATGCAATGTCTCCATGATCTGCTGCCTGATAGCTCCAGTAACTCCCACATAGATTCTTTTATTATATCTCAGAACACCTTCAACATATGCATACTGAGGAAAACCTACAGTATCTAACACTATCCGTGATATCAGTCTCTGACATTCCTCATCCCCATCATAACTAGATACCATATTCTCCATCCAAATAGGCTTGAATGCAGTAATAGCATTCAAATTACTAATTGGTTGTGGTTCTTGTCATACTACTGGTGTTGTACTTTTCATTTCACACATTTCATTAGACTGAATACTGTGCTTTAACTCTTGTATCAACTTATCTTCAGACTGATTCAACTGTAGTTTCTCATGCTCTTCTTTTCTTGACAGAATATCAACTACAGTATTTTGTGTCCCTTTCTTATACTGAATCTCATAATCCATTCCCAAGAGTTTAGTCAGCCATATGTGCTGGAGTGTCAAAGTCGACTTCTTCTCTAATAAGAATCTCAGGCTTTGATGATCAGTTCTTACTATGAAATGATATCCAAGCAAGTAGTGTTTCCACTTAGTAACTGCCATAACGACTGCCAGTAACTCCTTTTCATAGATTGATAAACCAAGGTTCTTGAATCCCAATGTCTTACTTAAATAAGTAATGGGATTGCCATGTTGCATCAAACTGCTCCTATACCTTTGTGACATGCATCTGTTTCTATTATGAATGGCTGTGAGAAATCGGGCATCTGGAGGACTGGTGCCACACACATAGCTTGCTTCAATTCCACAAATGCTACTGTAGCTTCCTCACTCCAAGTATATACTTATTTCTTTAGCGAATCAGTCAGTGGTTTACTGATCAACCCATACCTCCTAATAAACTTTCTATAATAGCTTGTGAGACCTAGAAAACCCTTCAACTCCTTCATAGTTTTAGGTATAGGCTAGGATTTAATACAAGAATTTTTTTGTTCATCCATACTTACACCAGTGGTAGAGTTTATATGTCCTAGATAGTTTACTTTTGTTTGTGCAAATGAACACTTGGACAATTTAACATATAACTGATGATCTTGCAGAATTGTTAAGACACTTTTTGTGTGCTCTTAAGACACTTTTTGTGTGCTCTAAATGGGATTCAAAAGTAAAACTATACACTAATATTTCGTCAAAGAATACAAGAACAAACTTTCTCAAATAAGGTTGAAAATTTTGATTCATTAGGGACTAAAATGTTCCAGGAGCGTTTGTGAGTCCAAAGGGCATTACTAAAAATTTGTAATGTCCAAGGTGAGTCTGAAATGCTGTTTTATAACTATCCTGTGGTTTAATTCTGATTTGGTGGTATCCCGATATAAGGTCCAACTTAGAGAAGTACTTAGAACCAAACAATTCATTCAATAGTTCATCAATATTTGGTATTGGAAAATTATTTTTGATAGTGAGTTCATTTAACTTTCTGTAGGCAATACAAAATCTCCAAGTATTGTCTTTTTTTTAACTAATAGCATGGGTGAAGCAAAAGTACTACTGTTGTGGCAAACAATACCCGATTACAACATTTCTTCAATTTATTTTTCAATCTCAGCTTTTTGTGAATTGGGATATCTGTAGGGTTTTAATTTGAAAGGCTGAGCATCTGGTTTTAAAACTATTTCATGATCTTGCTCTCTACTAGGTGGAAAAGTAAATGGTGTAGAAAATACAGTAGAAAATTTGTCTACCAATTTAGCTAATCATGTCTGAATTGATAACCTTGAATCTCCCAAGGAACATTAGGACATTTCTGAGTGCTAGTAATCTGACTACCATTAGCGACTGAAGCAATGGATGGTTCGATTGTCTCTCTTTTCAATTTCAGCTTATGTACTAATCTGTAATCAATGTAACTCTCTGTGCTTCTAGTGTCAACCAATATTCACAATCTGGCCCAACATCTTGCCTTGTAATGTAGTTGTCTTTTTTTGTAATGACTGTGAAAGTGCATTAATTGACCATTCTACCAGTTTCCCCAGATTGCCAATAGCTCCATCTTATACCCCTGCAGCATCATGAAATTCTATATCTTCGTCCTCTTCCCAATGAAATTTAGATGATTACTTTTGCATGTATGTCCTGGACCAAACTTCTCCCCACATTTAAAACAGAGATTGTTGTTTCTTCGATATTGGATCTCCTGTGGTGAAATCTTTTTGTATCTTGTATTGCCTTCAGCATCACTAGCTTTTAGTGCATAGTTGGAAGGCCCTTTATTGTTATAAGATACTCCATTCCTTTCATCAGTTTAATCCCTTGAAATCACACATCAACGTTTCCTTCAAAATACATTTCTGTAGTTTCTACTTTCTAAGGTTCTTCCACTTGATGAATCAAGAAAAACTTGTTATATTTCCTGATCCATTCTTGAGTGTTATCCCCACTAAACATTGGTAATTCAATTCTTGGTTGGGAAAAAGAATTTGGTCTTAACATCTTTTCTTTCGGAAAGCGATCTCCTGCTCCCATTCTCAGACTGCTATTTGGGGTTGGCAATAAGGGTGTTTTGTCCACCAAATTCTGCAATCCATTTCCTTCTGGTTTATCTTTCAGCATACAATTCATTATTGTGTTCAATTTTGACTCCACCATTTGTAAACATGCCATGGGACCCTTGGGGCCCACAATTTTTTGTTTTGTTGACAAAATGTTGCAGAAGTTTTCAAACAATGTTGGAACGATTTCCTGGACTTTTGGCAGTTCTATCATTTTGGCCGCATGTTTTGTCCACAATTGCGGATGTGGGAAAGGAAGAAATTTGGCCGCGTGCTAAAGTTTAAGCGCATGATTTTTCTTCATCAATTCACACTTCAGCATTGCCTATAAATAGGAGGCAATGCTGAAGTTCAGTAGCACCCCAAAAACATCCCAAACGGAAGCCTTAGACTTCTTAGTTTATTTCTTATCTCCATTCTTTTTCATTTAGAAATCTTCTTTCATTTCCTTTGTTTTCAGAAAGGATTTGTAGAAGTTTGGTGTTCCACCTTTGTAAATTTATTTTCACATATTAGTGAATTTTGGCACCGCCTCCGGCCGTGAACGTAGGTCATCTTGACCGAACCACGTAAATCTTTGTGTTCATTGTTTCATTTATTTTTCTCGTTACTATTATCTATTATTATTTTGGGCTATTAGATACAACGTGAGATCCGTTTTTTCCCTAACACCATTGATGTGCAAAATTCAATTTGTTTCTTGTTGTCTGCAATTTGAACTTGCATCTCCTTCTTGAATTCCACAAAATGTTTTTGGTAACTATCGCTGAGTTCTTGAATTCTAGGTTCTTGCTTTCTCACCTGCTCTTCCAATGCCTTGTATCGTGTTATCCGCCATAGATTCCGATTGCTTTTCTTTCGTCACCTCTCTGATACAAAATGTCAGAGATTAAGGGTTAATCTCTGAAAACGCAATAATGGAATAAGAATTAGGATGGGAAGAAGAGAGAAACACAGAAAGAGAGAGAACATGATCAATTGTCTTATTTCATAATTACCCATTATCATATTCAGCCTTTTACATTTATTACACCTCACAGCCAATCATAGTCATTCACCGGGCTAGGATATCTAATTCTAATACATATCAAAACGACAACTATTATTGTCGCATGTAAAACTATTATACAAAGGATATGTGAATAACACCACTCTATTCTAAAAGCGTGATTCCTCAACTTCAAAGGTGTGACACAGAATTGCAAAATTACTTTATAATTAGTGGCAGAACTACATGGCAGTTAGAGTGGGCTCCAATATGCAACAAGTTTGTCTAAACTTCCTTTTATATTAGATTTCTTTGCCAATAGACTACAAATATTCACTTTCAACCACATCAAGTTGACGGGAATTTCTATATACAACATATTATTTTAGTAAAGAATTAAAAAAAATATCCCAAAATTTTGTGATTTGATTACATAATAATAAATTATTCTCTTATTCAAAAGATTATATATGTTGAACTCAAATTGTAATGTTTGAATTTTAATTAATAAAAACTGTTATTTAAAAAAAAGGTCAGTACATGAGGCAATTTAGTAACAGATTTATAAAACGTTTTTTTTAGGTTTTGAAGTTCAAACATTGTTTAGATCATTTGATTGGTATTTCTCATTATTGATTTGCACCAATTAGGTTTTTTTTTCAAAGAAAATGGACACACTTTACTATGAAAGAAATTTTCTCTATTTGAAAATTTATTTTGAGATATAAGTCAATTTGGATATTTGTTAAGTGTCTTATATCTATCCCATATTCTTTTTTTTAGTCAAAAGCCTAGCAGAGATTAAGTGCAATTAGTAAAAAAAACTCAACCCATTACAAACAACCTATTTAGCAAATTACCTAAAGACATGTAAGGTTGAATTTTACAACAGAAAATTTACGACAAGTAAACCCATTATCCAAAGTTAAAATTGGATTCAGATCCCCTTCCTAACAAAATTAAAAGTGAAGTGATTTTCTTCTTAATACCAATGTTAGAACAAAGTATTTATCATTCCTAATAACTGCACAAGACCAAATTCTCAATTTCTTCAAATCTAACAGATCCACGCTCTATTGAAGCCACAAATCTCTATTGAAGCTATAGATCTCTTTTGCCTATTATTTATTTTTTCTTTTTTTCCATTTTGAAAAAAACACTCCAAAATAGGGAGACAAATTCTCTCGTAAGTTTTTCTTCAATTAGGTTTTTCAAATAAAAATTCTTACTATTGTGCGTAAATTTAATTATTAGTTGTATTATTAATTTCTTGTTGGGTATTATATGTTTTAATCTCTCAATCAAACATTTTCCTTTCCTAAATTTCAAAATTTTTCAAAAGTTCGTTGTCTTCTTGACGAAAAATGGAATCAAGAGTATCTTTGAAAGCATAAATTAAAGAGATAAAGCCTCTAGGGGGAATGAGTGTCTCTTGGGATTGCTATGAATATTAATTTTGTTTTTCATTGGATAAATTTTGCTAGCTAATTGCCGGAAAGCAAATAGCAGCTTGTACTTAGATCAGAGGACACTCATCCCAGGCAGGCAACAAGGGCTTTGAGTCTGAGGTAAGCCTTCCTGTATCATTGGTAGGCTGCTTCCTATTGGGATATTTTCTCAAAACCCAATTCCAATTTGAAGAGTTGGCCCAATAGGGTTTTAGCTTTAGTATAAATATATATTGTTTGTACTAAATTTGGTGTGGGAAAAAACAGTATGAAAGGCAGATATAGAGAATAGAATTGAGGTGGTGAGACTTTGTATATTGAGTGAACATACTTTGTATAACTCTTTTATTCTCATAGTAGACTGGAATATACTTTGTTCTCGTAGATTAGGTCTGTTGAGATCAAACCATGTTAAATACTGTGTTCTTGTTTATTTTTTATTACTGTTGTTTGCCCATTGAGTGGTAATTGGGATTGAAGGTTAGTAATCTGAACAAGTGGTATAAGAGCTAAATGTTCACATTTGGGATAGTTTTTTTGATTCATGAGAAGGTGTCACAGTGCAGATCAACATATTGGAGGAATTTTGTTTTACACCAATTGGAGTTTGTAGACAGATTCCTCATTTCAAAAAACATGGGAACCTGAAATTTTGGATTGATTGGAACATTAGATTGATATTGAAGATAGAAGGATTTTGGAAACTGTTCCGATCGTCGGCGAAAGGAGTAAGATACAGTAAATCAGACACCTAATCTGTGAGCCTCTAGCCTTCACAACCTGCGGCCGTCAGGCGCAGCCCCCACCTAGAGATGGCCATTTCGTTGGTTCTGGAATCAGAACCGGGGTCCCACAAAATCGGAACAGTAATGACGGGTTACGGTTCTCTAAAATCATGAACGGAACCGGAAATTAAAAAAAATTAAAAAATTTGCCACGTCAGTAGCTGTGAGCTGAGCTCGCTATGCACGCGCACCTGAAAAGTTTAAAAATATATATATATGACACGGGGTTGTCGCTACCCTACAATTTTACCCAAACGCAACAATAAATGCAGCAGTGGTGAGTGGGATCGTCTCCACAGGGAGAGGGTTGCAATCAAGTATTGAATAATGATAGCAAGTATGAACAATTAAAAAGCACGAAATAATACTCAAATGAATGAAAATGCAGGAATGTTGGAACGGGAGATAACTCAATAAAACGGGAGGTGTTGCCTTGAGGGTGGAACAACTAGTATGGATTTTTCTCTTGCTATCCTTGACTTCTGTAAACAAGTGTGAGGGGACTTCTCTGCTAGTGAGCTGGGATTCGATCAACTTGTCAGTTCTCTCAAACCCATTTCACAATACTCCTCTAACTTCCCTTGTCAGGGCAAGTTCTAGGTACGAGTGAGACTCCCGCAGATCCCGATTCTCCTACTGTGAGCCTCGATTACTTGGATATACTCCTTATCAGGGCAGTCATCCCAGATGTAATCTCAATCCATAATACGAGAATACTCTTAGTCCTTTCCTATGGTGACAGTAGTGAGCATCGATTACTTGGATATACTCCTTGTCAGGGCAGTCATCCTAGATGTAATCTAAACTCACCATACAGAAACGCTCATTGCCCTTTTCTAAATCACGAAATGTACAGGACTAAGACTCACACAAGCATGTTCATAATCAATACAAGTTGGGAATGATTTCCTTAGGCAAGTTCACAACAATCTCAGTGGTCACCGCAGATTTAATATGAAGTTAATCTAATGCAAAACATCAAACACAACAAGTACAGAATAATGAACATAAGTAAACACGGATAAAATTCTAAATCAAATGTCTCAAACAAGATTAAATCCATACATGTAACCCCTCAAGGCAACACTCTATGTCTAGCCGATCATGTTGATCGGCTCAGAATTCATGATTACAAGACATAAATGAAATGGGCAATTTCCCAAGATCTTCTCCCTCTCTGTAATTTTCTAAGTTCTTTCTTGATCCTCAATCTCCCGATCCCCCTTTCTCTTTCTTTTTCAGCTCCTTTTATACTTTCCCCTTGCTGGGTTGGCTGGGTGACCTTCCTGGAAATTTCCATCTTTTCCGGAGAAGTTGCCACGTGTCTGTGAATAAGTCAGCAAAGGTAAAGTGAGGCCACGTAGTTCACTCAATACTTAGTCATTAAGGAATTTTAATGCATTTCTTCAAACAATTGGTGATCAAACGTGAATGTGTGTGAGTGCCTTATAATGTGCCTAAGATATGTGCGGGAGCATGAGTGCGGTGAGGTGTAACTAAGCAATAAAATCGTGCATGTGTGCGAGTGAGTGAGTGAGTGAGTAATGGTGGGCGGGCGAGCTAGGTGCCCGCCGTGCATGTGTGTGTGTGTGGTGCGGGAGCGCTAGGCGCCCGCCCGTGTGTGTGTGTGAGTGGGGCGGGTGCGCTAGGCGCCTGCCATGTGTGTGTGCATGGTGTGGGCGGGCGCTAGGCGCCCGCCATGTGCATGTGTGCGTGGTGTGGACGGGCGTGCTAGGCGCCCACCATGTGCATGTGTGTGTTGTTTGTTGAGTGGTTTGTGTGTGATGTGAGTGATTCGTGAGTGTTGTGAATTGTGAGTGACTTGTGAGGCTAAGGAAAGAGTGTGTGCATATTTTACATAATTGAATCAAACTTAACACATATTCCCCACACTTAGCTATTTTCAACAATTGTAAGTTCATGAACATTAATATGCACAAGCCATTCACAAAGTATTCCCTTTACTCAATTTCTATATAAAAAGGATGTGTATGTAAGGTAAATAAGTCGGTACAACTCCGACTTATCAACCCCCCACACTTGAATCTTTGCTAGTCCCGAGCAAAGGAAAAACGAAAACTATGCTCTCATCCATTCCACATTCAAACACTCGCAACAACATCATCAGCAATCCATTTTCAAATTTTTCGCATGCACAAATATCTAGTTGCCGAGTTTACAGTTCATCCGACTTATACAATTTGCCAAGCAAGGTGAAATGAATAAAGACCAAACTGTCAGCGTGCAGTGTGTGCTGAGAGTTTCTCATGATTCCTACCTTGTCTATGCAGAGTACTCAAGTAGACACTTAAAGAAAATTCTTGCACCACAATCCTTTTGTCCACACACACGAACACTTATTATTGCAAAACTTAACAGAAATTAACTTGCACATTGGTGCTTATTCATGCCGCACTTTGGTGCTTGGCTGCCCAGGGTTTTGTGGCTATTTTTTCCCTTTATTCGCCCACTGGCTTTTTCTTCATATTTGCACAAATTCAAACAGTCTGTGTTCGTGTGTGTTTCCAATAGACTATGTACTCAAAATACAAGAATAAGTGTTTACGAGTAGAAAGCACATACACGTAAAGAATCATAAGCTCTCTCCTATGTCAAATTTGTTGCTGGCGTTTCTATCTTACTTTGACATCGCACTTTACTTATCAAATTGTACTCATCGAATAGACACTGTCAATCTCAAAAAATTTTTTTTGCATACATAACAATTAAGTAACATTCATGGATTTGTAATGATGCTGGGAGTGCGAGTGTGATTTGGCGTGCAAGTGTGCGGAATGGACTGGATGGTGAACATTTGCACAACACAACAGAAACACTCACATTTATCGCAACAATAAGGAAATTCAAGCACACTACAAGGTCAGTGCTAGACACTGACTTTTGCTCACAACAACACAAGAACAATAGAACAAGAAAACACACCACCTAAATACTAAACAATCCCACTATCACTCGTCTCCCGCACATATGATAACACACATAAGCAATTTTTAAACAAAGGCCCTCGGCCTCACAAACACAAGCATCACTTCAAAGCAGTCCCAAGCATAGCCCAACACACAGACATCAGCAATTTCCAAGCACACCCCCAAATCATGAATGTCTCCCCCCACACTTGAAATGAACAATGGTCCCCATTGTAAAAGAGAGAGACAACCGCGTTTAAGTGCCTGGAGGTGGGGGTTGGTTGGAGAAATGGGAGAAGCCGGGGAAGGATGGTGGAGTGTTTCTGAAATTTGGTGCACTCGAACCAGCAGTAGAGCTCATCCCTTGTTGCATGACTACCCTTCGACTGCTAGTATCCACAATCATTCTAGATGGGTTGTCCATCTCCTCAATTGGGGGAAAGTAAGAATTTGGTCCCCGAGATTGATGGTGGTACACCATCATCAAATTGAGATTGTGGACTTCGGTTTGGCATTGGTTGATCTTGTTTTCAATGGCTTTCCACTGTGTGGTCTGCTCTTGTTCCATTGATTCTATTCGTGTCCTAATGATGCCCATGCAGTCCTGCAGTCCAGTCCACCTGCCTTCCATTTCGTCGATATGTTGCATGAGGGAATTGTGCTGGTTTTGGAATGTAGTTTGAAGTCCCTCAAGTGCAAGTTGCATATTGTTGAAATTATTGAACATTTGCGGTGGTTGCTGGTTGGGCGGTTGTTGGTGTGGCTCGGCTGGGTTCACATCGCCATCAATGTCGTCCACTATTGGTATCGGTTCCACCCCTTTCTCTCTCCCTTGCCTCAACTTCTCTCTGCTGTCTGTCTTCTTTTTCTTGATTCTGATAAAATCTTAGTTGGCCATCCTTGACTGGTCCTGTTGACACTCGGCATTCCTCTCCGGTGGACACTTTCACTCCATGCTTGATAGCTTGCTCCAGGATCAAGTGTGGGAAATACATGGCTAGATTGTGTTCAGATATGGCCTGGTTGATGTATGTGGTCATGAACTTTCCCACATCTATAGTTAACCTTCTTTGGATGGCATACACAAGAAAGATTCTGTCTCTGGTTACTTTTGTGTTATGGGTGGTGGGCATGAGGCGGGAGTTGATAAATAGAAGCCATGTCTTAGCCTCCGCTGTCAAATCCTTGAGCCGCGCATGCCTCAGGTCACCGTGTTGGTTTCTCACCCAATCTGATCCCGAAAGAGTCAGTGCTTGTCGAATAGTGTCGGGGTTTCCCATTTCGATCAGGTCACTAAGCTCGTCTGTGTCGTAGTTCGGGAGCCCATAATGCTTATTCACCATCTCGCTGGTGAATTTTATGTATTTGCCTCTCACAAATACCCCCTTCGCCTTGACCTCTTTCTTATCGACCGCAGCAGCATTTGCATAGAATTCCTTGGCAACAGCTACATTGCATGTCTCTGGAGCTACTGTCAACTGTTTCCACTTGTAGTGCTGGATGATGTCTGTGTATGGCTTTTCGGTGATGCGAAAGGATCATTCAACATGGATGTGTCGGACGGCAAATTCACAGAATTTTTCTTGAGCATAGGCACTGACAAATCTTTGGAGGACCACCGATTGAGAATTTTTCCTTTTCTTGCTACCAGTGTCTTGTGTGTCCTTAGCTTCATAATTCTCGGGAAAATATTCCTCATCTGACTCAGAATCGGATGAGGTTTCATCCACCAGGACCTTGGCCTTTCCTTTCGACGCTTGACCTTTGGAAGTGGTAGCAGGAGTTTGAGAGTATTTCTTTGGTGCCATGGTACCTGAAAATTCCAACATTGCATGAGTTGTGTAACACCCAATTCCATCATGTCTTTTGGATTCACATAAAACCCAAGCATGCGTCATCATACAAGATCATGAAAGTCTCTCATCAAGCTTTGCAAGGCAATTACACCCTACTGTCTAATTCATGCTATACAACATTCCAGGATTCTCATTATGCCATACAAGATAGTTGGACATACATGGCCAGTTAAAAAAAAACGTGAAGCGCATTTGGGAATTTTCTCATGTAAAAATCGGCCCCAGAATTATATCACAACTAATCACAATATCATTAGCACACCAAAATTCGTTCATCACAATTTATCAACATCATTCATTACCACGGTGAAGCATAGAATCATTAAAACATCATGAGCGTAACTCATTTTGCATTAGTTCAAATCATGGGAGATTACTCTCACAAACTACCATTTTCAGAATTTACAGTGCACAAAAGTAAAGAACTTCCTTGAGGTAATATTTAGCATGCGAAATTCAAAGAAGGAAGGATGATAACCACAACCAGTTCATTTGTGTGCAACAGCCTATCACGCCAACAGTCCATCACAATAATTAAATTGCACATTCTAATTGAGCTGTTCAAATTTGCATGGCCATTCTATGTAAATCATCGCATCTTGGGAATTGACCAGATGAGCATAGAGCTAAAGAGTAAGAAATGCTTACTTGGCTTGAAGACTGGGCACAGCAAAATTGCAAAACAAGGAATCAAATTTTTGTGGAGCACTACCAACTTCTCGAAATGGCCTATTCTATTGTTGCATTTCCTCTTGGCCGAATATGCACACTTTGATGCATGTGAATTGCTTGATGAATGGAATGCACAATGCATGGTATTTATAGGGAAATTTTCCATGCATGGTTCGGCTATCCCAAGCTAGAAAATAATTATCATGTGACTTCACAAAATGACAAAATGACTACATGACAAGAAGGATGCAAACAAAGCATTGTGTAATCAAATCAACTTTCCTTTTGCATAATTCGGCCACTTGAACAATTGATTGCTACCAAACAAAGTTCTTGGCCCCACATTATCACATGTCATCAATATTTCACCCATTTTCTCATTCATGGCCGATTTTTTTTTTTGAACAAAATTGAGGTCAAGCTTCTCAAAGTGTCGGTGCTAATATTATGTGCAGTGATGAGTGTGAGAATGGCGTTTCACTGTTGCCCATTCCTTCTCTCCAAATTGATTTGACAGTTCCCTGAATCATTTCAGAAAGGTGGAGAATCTCGGTGTGTTCATCTCACACGTATGAGATTTTATTCTCACCTTTTGTCAGTGCAGAGAATATTTTCAAAACTGTTTACCTGTCGACCTCCGGATGTATGAAACTCAGCTGGTTGACTCCATGTCGATTCCGAGGTTCCTGCAGATATGCACACATGATGCTTTTAAACTCAGGTGTTTTATTGGGGTCACAATGTATTGAAATAAACCACTATCAAATAACTAAAAGTAAATGGTCGGGTTGCCTCCCAACACAGCGTTTGGTTTATTGTCCTCAGCCCGACATGAAAGAGTTGATGTCAAGTAGGTGGATTGTCAAGGAATTGGGTATGTCCTTTGTCTTTGCTTGACCCATCCAAAGTCTCGGCACCCACATTTCTGCTTACTGGGTGGCGCTTCTTTTTCTCTTTCCACACCATGCGCTTCAGATAGTTGAATAATGGTTGGCATTTCTGCTTGGTTGGTTTTTTGTTTGGTTGGGGTGAGCTCTTGTTCCTGTACTCAATGTTCTCAAGCCTTACCTCAGTGGGCACAATTTCTGCCTTATCATCAGTAGAGACAACAAAATCAAGATTTTCCTTTGTTTCGTTCAATTTCCTCCCATCAACACAATTTTCATTAAATTCTTGATCAAAATTCATTTTCTCAACAGAGTCATTCAACACAAGTTGTTCAATCATGTTTTGCAATTCATGCACAATTTCACTTTCTTCATCAGTTAACACACTCTCAAAATTATCATGCATGTCATTTTCACCAGGGTCATGTGTTAAGGCAAGAGACTTACCTGTATGTTCTGACTTAAGTGAGGGAGGGTGACCCTCCACCAGGCCTGCCAGGCAACATTGCTCAATGGTCTGAGGGTGCTTCATCGCATAATCCACATTGAATACCACTTCTTCACCATTGACCCTGAATGTGATGGTTTTTCCTTTAACTCCTATGAGGGCATCCCCTGTTGTCAAGAATGGCCTGCCAAATATAAGTGGGACTTCGGGATCCTCCTCCATGTCCAAGACTATGAAATCCACTGGAAGCACAAATTTGTCTACCGACACCAACACATCTTCCACCATTCCTGTCGGTTGTACCACGGATCTATCTGCTAACTGTAGGAGGACAGCCACAGGTTTAATCTTCTCTCCCAGACCTATACTCTCGGCGAGGGATAGTGGCATCAGGTTTATCCCTGCCCCGAGGTCGCACAACGCTTTATTGAAAAATTTTCCTCCGATAGTGCAAGGGACTGTACAGCTCCCAGGGTCCTTGAGCTTGGGAGGGAGCTCATTGTTTATCCAAGCCTGGCTCTCCTTAGTCAACGGAATTGGCACCTCACAACGTAATATTTGCTCTTTATTCGCGATCAGATCCTTCAGAAATTTAGCATACCGAGGCACTGCAGTGACTAGGTCCAGAAGAGGGACATTCACGTTGACGTTTTTCACCATGTCCAGGAACATTGTAAACTGGGCCCCCTTCTTGGCCTGTGCTGGAACGCGTTGGGGAAAAGGTGGGAGGGGTGCAAACTCCGGATAGTTATAGGGGCTGGCAGGTCCCCCTTCTTCTTAGGCTCAGGAGCCTTCACACTTTCCTCCTCATCCTCCCGTATTTCTTCTTCCACAATGATAGTCTCCTCTGGGACTTCTTCCACTGATTCTTCATTTTCTCCCTTCTTCTGATCCCTTTTGATCTCCTTACCGCATCTTAGTGTGATGGCGTTGCACACCTTTCTCTCATTCCCTTTTGGGTTGGGCTCAGTATCACTAGGAAGGGCGCCCTGAGGGCGTTGGTTGCTCGCCTTGGCCAGCTGGCCTATTTGCACGTCTATGTTCTTGATGGAGGCCTCCATTGCAGAAGTCCTCTTCTCATACATGTCCATCATTTCCATGATTGTTTGAAACATTTCATCTGTGGTCTTCCTCGGCTCCCTGTTGCTCGACTCTCCACCTTGGAAGTACTGTCTTTGCTGATTTCCCTGATTGTTCTGTCCCCAAGACCCTTGACCAGAATGGTTTCTATAGCCACCATATTGCTGTCCATATTGCTGTCTGTTGTTGTAATTCTGAACATATTGAACACTCCTGTGTGAGCTCACATTCATCGGTGTGGTGTTCACCTTTGCATAAACCACACATCAGCACAGGAGCAGTGTTTGCGGCATTGAGAGTTTGGATCTGCCTTGTTAGGCCTTCAATCTTTGCTTCCAAGGAAGTCTCTTCGTCCAGCTTCAGCACTCCTCGCTGTTTTCTTACGGGTGCCTTCCTAGTTTCCGGGAACAAATACTCGTCGTCCGCTATGGAATCGAATAGCTCTCTTACTTCCGGGACACTTTTATCCTTGAGGGCTCCGTTAGCCGAGGCCTTAACCATCAGTGAAGATTCGGGGGACAATCCTTTAAAGAACGTGTTAAGCTCCCTTATCTCTCTAAGGTCATTGTTAGGGCATTGCCTGAGCAAGTCATTAAACCTATCCCATGCTTCCTTGAAGGTCTCCCCATCTTGCTGTAGAAAGTTCCTTATTTCAAGTCTCATTCTCTCCAGTTTAGATGGGGGGAAATATTTGGCCAGGAATTTCCTTTCCAATTCCTCAAAAGTGGCTACCGAGGGCCCTCCGATCGAGTTAAACTAGTGCTTTGCCCTGCCTTTGAGAGAGAGTGGGAACAATATCCTTCTCACCTAATCAGGTGTGATTCTTTGCAGCTTGAAAGTGTTACATAATCCCAGAAACCAATCTAAGTGCTCGGTTGTGTCGTCATTGCTCAATCCTTGAAAGACCTGACCCTGAGTTATCATCGATACTATTTGAGTTGGGATTTGGTAACTTTCCACATCCACATCTTGCCTATTGTTCCTCCTCTCGAAGTTGACCGCGAAATGGTCCCCAAACCTTGGTGGTCGGTCTCTTGGTCTCTCCTCCCCCTGTTGGGGCCTAGCTCTCTCTTCACCCTGTTCCGCCATTTCTAGAGCCCTTCTCCTTTGCCTCAAAGTCCTCTGGAGCTCTGGATCAAAATTAAACTCAGGTTCAATCCCACGAAGTCTGGCTCCCACTTGCATAAGCTGGATTACCTACACAAGGCAAAGACACCTCCCACGTAGATAGATTACTGAATTCAAAAACAAACTGTAGAAATGGGATGAAATAATCTTGACAGGATCACCAACTATAATCAAAAGTCAATCAAAAGAAACAGAACAAATACTGAAATACGAAATACCAAAAATTTGAAACATAAAATTATCACAATCAATTCCTAATACTAAGCCTCTCCCAGGCAACGGCGCCAAAAATTGACACGGGGTTGTCGCTACCCTGCAATTTTACCCAAACTCAACAATAAATGCAGCAGTGGTGAGTGGGATCGTCTCCACAGGAAGAGGGTTGCAATCAAGTATTGAATAATGATAGCAAGTATGAACAATTAGAAAGCACGAAATAATACTCAAATGAATGAAAATGCAGGAATGTTGGAACGGGAGATAACTCAATAAAACGGGAGGTGTTACCTTGAGGGTGGAACAACTAGTATGGATTTTTCTCTTGCTATCCTTGACTTGTGTAAACAAGTTTGAGGGGACTTCTCTGCTAGTGAGCTGGGATTCGATCAACTTGTCAGTTCTCTCAAACCCATTTCACAATACTCCTCTAACTTCCCTTGTCAGGGCAAGTTTTAGGTACGAGTGAGACTCCCCCAGATCCCGATTCTCCTACTGTGAGCCTCGATTACTTGGATATACTCCTTGTCAGGGCAGTCATCCCAGATGTAATCTAAACTCACCATACAGAAACGCTCATTGCCCTTTTCTAAATCACGAAATGTACAGGACTAAGACTCACACAAGCATGTTCATAATCAATACAAGTTGGGAATGATTTCCTTAGGCAAGTTCACAACAATCTCAGTAGTCACCGCAGATTTAATATGAAGTTAATCTAATGCAAAGCATCAATCACAACAAGTACAGAATAATGAACATAAGTAAACACGGATAAAATTCTAAATCAAATGTCTCAAACAAGATTAAATCCATACATATAACCCCTCAAGGCAACACTCTATGTCTAGCCGATCATGTTGATCGGTTCAGAATTCATGATTACAAGACAGAAATGAAATGGGCAATTTCCCAAGATCTTCTCCCTCTCTGTAATTTTCTAAGTTCTTTCTTCATCCTCAATCTCCCGATCCCCCTTTCTCTTTCTTTTTCAGCTCCTTTTATACTTTCCCCTTGCTGGGTTGGCTGGGTAACCTTCCTGGAAATTTCCATCTTTTCCGGAGAAGTTGCCACGTGTCTGTGAATAAGTCAGCAAAGGTAAAGTGAGGCCACGTAGTTCACTCAATTCTTAGTCATTAAGGAATTTTAATGCATTTCTTCAAACAATTGGTGATCAAACATGAACGTGTGTGAGTGCCTTATAATGTGCGTAAGATATGTGCGGGAGCATGAGTGCGGTGAGGTGTAACTAAGCAATAAAATCGTGCATGTGTGCGAGTGAGTGAGTGAGTGAGTAATGGTGGGCGGGCGCGCTAGGCGCCCGCCGTGCATGTGTGTGTGTGTGGTGCGGGCGCGCTAGGCGCCCGCCCGTGTGTGTGTGTGAGTGGGGCCGGCGCGCTAGGCGCCCGCCATGTGTGTGTGCGTGGTGTGGGCGGGCGTGCTAGGCGCCCGCCATGTGCATGTGTGTGTTGTGTGTTGAGTGGTTTGTGTATGATGTGAGTGATTCGTGAGTGTTGTGAATTGTGAGTGACTTGTGAGGCTAAGGAGAGAGTGTGTGCATATTTTACATAATTGAATCAAACTTAACACATATTCCCTACACTTAGCTATTTTCAACAATTGTAAGTTCATGAACATTAATATGCACAAGCCATTCACAAAGTATTCCCTTTACTCAATTTCTATATAAAAAGGATGTGTATGTAAGGTAAATAAGTCGGTACAACTCCGACTTATCAATATATAGGCGCATGTTTCACACTCGCCTGTAACAAAAAAAAATGCAACGGTCATTTGACCATTGCATTAATATGCTGACCGCTGCCAACATGGCAACGGTCCAAATTATATAACTTTGACTGTTTTTCACTTGCTTTTTTTTTACTTTTTTAACTTTTCCTAATCTATAAATACCTCCTTAATTTTTTTTTCACACAAATTTTTACTCCTCTTTCTCAATATTCTAATTCTCTTCTTCTCAATTCTCAAGCATCAAAATTCTATAAAATTCAATTCTAATTATTATTTCTATTATAATTATTAGTTAAATTATTGTTTTTAATATATTATACTTTCAATTTCTAATTCTTTTTTAATCTTTTTGAATTATTTTATAAAATGGCTAGTTTTTGTTCTTCATCCCAACCAATTAATATTGGTGTTAAAAGTATAAATCCATCATCATCAAGTCGTCGTCCACCAATGAATCCAAAATCTGAAATGTTTGTGAAATATTTCACAAAAGTTTTTGATGCTAATGAATTTCTTATTAGAGAAAAATGTATTTTTTTTGAGAAATCATACATCTTCAAAATTGAGAGCGGATATGGTACACTAACCAAGCATTTGGAGAAATACATTCTCAAGAAATCGGCCTTCAAAAGTCACAAGCGCAATTAACCTGTTTTGGTCAACAAGGTTCTTTTTCTTCTTGTAATTTAAATTTATTTAAATTTAGTAATTCAAAATGGAGAAATGGTATAGCTAGATTTGTTTGTACACAACATTTAACATTCTCATTTGGTGAAAAACAAAATTTTGTGAGATTAGTACAAGAAAATGCAAATCCACAAGTTAAACGTGTTCCTAGAACAATTTTAACACGTGATATTAAAAAAAATTATAAAAATGGAAAAATAACTTATCCAAATATTTTTTTCAAATTAGATTCTCATGTTTCAATATGTTCGGATATTTGAAGTGATCATTGGCAAATGAATAGTTATATGGGTATAACTTGTCATTGGGCATATTCAAATTGGTTTCTACAAAAAAAAGTAATTGCATTTAGAATTTTTAATGATTCTCATACGACAATAAATATATCTAGATTAATTAGTGTTATTTTACAAGAATATAATTTGAATGATAAATTTTTTTCAATTGGTTTTGATAATGCATCAGCTAATAATGCATCTATTGTAGAATTAAAAAATATTTATGCACCAATTGTAGGTGGGAAATTTTTTCATATTAGATGTGTATGGCATGTTTTAAATTTATCTGTTCAAAATGGTTTAAATCCATTAGAAAATCATATTAAACCAATTTGAAATAATTTATCATGTTTTTAAAATATTATAATTTTCATATCTATATATTTGTTTATATAAATGTCATAGTTTTATTTGTATAGACTATAGTTGTATTATTGTATATCATAATATATTTTGCAATTATATTGTTGTACTATTCAAATTTAAAGTTTAAACCATCAATTATGAATAAAATTTAGTATTTCTTCATTTATTAATTTCTAACTTGTAAATTTATGATTTAAAATCTTAACTTGTAAATTTTTCTATCCAATGAATAAAATTTAGTAGTGTCTTCATTTATTTGTAAAATTTACTATTTCTAAGTTGTAACTACTAAAATCTAAGTACCTAAAATTTAGTATTTCAAAATCAAATTCGGAAGTTGAAAGTGAAATTCGAAATTGAATTCGAAACGAGAATAAAATTGTAACCGAAACCGTAGCCGAAATCGAGATAAAATCGTAACCATAACCGAAACCGGAACCGCCGATGGGAGGTTCGATTCCGATTCCCCCGGCCACAAAATCGGGAACCGGCGGTTCCGAAACCGTGGCCATCTCTACCCCCACCGTACTCAATAGGCAGTAGTAAAAACATATGAAGAATGAGGGTTTGTGTATTACAAATTTTTTTTTCTTTAAAAACACCCTCAATTATCAAAATGATGTTGTTTTGTTGAGTGAGTTACATAATAAAACGACGTGATTTTGATAAGCAATTACTCATTTAACCGTTTAACTTGATCATTGCTAAGAATACCAGAATCCACAAATGAAACAAATAGTGTAAAGGCTTCTCTATCCAAATAGAAACAAAACAATTTTTTTTTGTATAATCCAATTTATCAATCACCATCAAAATATCTCTCTTTCTGCCTTTCCTTTCCTTCTCTTTCTGTTTTTCTCCCTCTCCATTGATAAGTGGGTTTTATACCAACTTTTACATCATATTTCACTTGGCTTTTGGCTTGATTTTCATGTAAATGTGTGTTGATATGTGCTATTTTGTGAGTTTATGTGGTTTATATTGTGATGTGCTAAAATGGTGAAAAAAGATCAAAAATGATGTCAAAGGAGTCAAGTGTGCATGTGAAGTTCAAGAATTGGAAAAGGTGGAAATGATGTTTTGAAGAAACCTAAACATGTTAATAGGTTTGAATTAGGGTTTTGGGCAGATTTGTCGTGTAAATTCATTTGAGTGTAATTCTTTCAGTAGTAATCCAAATGATATGATTTTGGTTGCTATGAAAAGCTCTTTGAATGTATTACAGTTCTTATGCTTTGACTATTTCCCAATTCTGTGTGCAAAGTTACGGAATAGGAGCTTTTTTGTGAAATATGTAATTAGGGTTTCATTGGATTCATTTTGCCACAATTTGGTATTTCGACAATATCTTGAGCTGTAGACATCCAATTTTGGTGATTCTTAAGCCTATGGAAAGCCAAGAGAGATATCTATAACTTTGATGTTTAAGTAAGGATCGATTTCTACAAGGAAAGTGGGCAAAACAGTGTGGGAATGGAGGAAAAACCTGATTAGGATTTTAAGCCTACGATGCATCGTAGGCTTAAAAGTCACCTCCTGCCAGGCTTCAGTAATTTGGTCAAAACTCTCTCACCCGAGCTCCGAATTGGATGATTCAAAAGGCTATGGAAAGCTGAGATTAATAGCTACAATATTGGTGTTTTAAGGTTTTCCAAATTATCAACACAACATAGTCGAAATTTGGTTGGAATTTGCTGAATTATTTGCACATCTATAGAAATTGCACTACGATGCATCGTAGTGCAATTCTGCTCAACACATATTTGCACCACGATGAATCATAATGCAAGTTTATTCTCACACATTTTAACACTGCGATGCATTATAAGTTTCAATTTCCAAATTCATAACATTTATGCTTGCTACACTTAAACTTCAAAGTACATTTCATGCATTTCGGTTTCAATTCTCTAATTTCCTTCATTTTGCATCTCTGCTTTGCTCATCTTAACTTCAAACCATTTGTTCACAACATTTCACACTCACTTCACAATAGTTTGGATACACACATCTATTTGCTTTGATTTCATTATCTTGTAGGTTCCATCACTTAGAAGATAGTACATTCATGGCATTGAGCTTAAGTTCATAAGTTTTCCCATTTCATTCACTCAATCTTATTTTGCATATTTCATTGTTTTCACTTCATTTCTTTCACCTCACCTTGCACTCATTTCATCACTATCACACTTCACTACAAACTACACAAACATCACACACACATCACCACCACGATGCATCGTGGTGCAACCCGAATTGGCCGATGATGCATCGCCACGATGCATCGCCGCCTTAGTGTGTGTAGCCGACGATGCATCATCGTGTTAGGAGTTTTACACCACAATGCATCGCCACGATGCATCGTGGTGAATTGAGTGTAAACCGGCGATGCATCGTCGATTTGTGAGTTTTTGAGTGATGACGTGTTGTTTTGGCTAAGTGTGGTTTGGGTGTGTTGATGCAGGAGCGGGAAGTGTTCTTGATTGAGATCTACTTTCTCTCTCTAAGTTTGGAGCTTCATTTTGAATTCCGATCAAAGATTTGCTCTCATCATTGTAAAATTCCTGGAAATTGAGAAGAAAAGTGACAATCCTCTTGGCATTTGGAAGCTTTTAAGACTCTTAATTGGTAAACTCTTCCAATTAATGAAAATGAACTGTTTAACCTTCCAATTTGTTGATCGTGAATTTGAAATGGAGATTTGTGGCTAAGTGTGTGATAATCTAGGGTACTGAGGGTGAATGCTAGGTTTAATTGTAAATGTGCAGTAGTACTAATAATCTAAGATAAGAATTTAACATTCTCAGTATTGAATTTGTAAAACTTGTTAAGTTCATGCTTTTGATCAGAATTTGATGAAATGAGATTTGATTGCGGTCAACATACTGAGTTGAGTCTTAATTTGTAAGATTTGGATGAAAATCATGAATGAGAACTTGAGAATGCATGAGTTCTTAAACCTGTTTGAGATTGCATAGATCTTAGGGCTAGGCCTCACCATAGGAAGCTTTGAGTCTGTGTAATTCCGGAAACAAGGTGATAAGAGATTCTCCTACTTAAATGATGAACTTACATGCTAGGATCGGGCCTCACCATGGGAGATTCTAGGTGTTTATGCCTGAGTAATTTGAGTGGGGAATTGAGATGGCATGGTTCTACTTCACCATCCTTAGGCCCGACCATAGGATAGGATGGTGTCGGGAGACTTAAATTGTAGTGTAGTGACCATGCTAACTATAATTTCGGTCTACAATTGTGATTCTCCTCATTTGCTTTGATTGTATGTTAGTGATACTGTTTGCATGAGTAGTTGCATTCACCCGGAAGTAGCCTAGATTATCAGCTTGAATTTCTTGAGAACTTTCCTTTTACTTCTTTGAGTCTTACTTGTGTGTTCATTTCAATTCGTATTTGTGTAGAGTTAAATCAACCTATTTCCTGTTTTATTCTGTAATCAGTACTTTTGAGTCTTGTTCTATTTTGGTGACATAATTGAGCATATCAAACTTCTCGAATCGACTATTTCCCTGAGGAACGAAACCTAACTCATTGCTACTATATTCAGTGTAATTAGGATAAATTGACGAGCCACGACAACTTGTTATCAATTTTTGGCGCCGTTGCCGGGGAACTAGGCACTGTTCTTGGAATTTGTTGTTGTTCTGTTCTTAGTTTGTGTGACTTACTGTTTTGATTCAGTTTACTTCGTTTTGCTTAGTACGTGTGTTTCTTGAATTGAGTACTTTTACTCTTTACTGTGTCTTGGTTCTACTACGTTTGCCATCTTGTATTGGTTTGATTTCCAGATTGATCCATTTGTTCTGTTTCATTTGGTGTACTTGAGTGTTGAATGTGTCTTTTCGTGTTCTGAGTTCATAGTGTTGTTATTTTATAGTTAAATTTTGGAATTCTTGTTATTTTCTTTTCTTGATATCACTTGGTGTTTGTGTATGCCCAAGTCCCTAAGATCTGCAGAGGAACCTGAATTCATACTTGACCTTGAATTACAAAGGACCTTGAGGAGGCAAAGAAAGGAAAAAATGGCTAACCCTGAGGCAAGGCTTCCGAGGTTTGGAGACCACTATGCAGTGAACTTTGACAACCGATTCGGACAACAGGACATCGATGTGGAAAGTTACCACATTCCTCCACAAATTGTTTCCATGATCAACCAGGGCCAATTCTTCCAGGGGCTTGATAACGAGGATCCTAATGACCACCTCGATTGGTTTCTCGGCCTATGTAGCACTTTCAAGTTGCCAAGGGTTGATAGGGGTGAGGTTCACAGAATTTTGTTCCCTTTGTCTCTGCGTGGAAAGGCTAAACACTGGTTTAAGAGCATTGGAGGAGCCAAAGCAGCTATGTCATTTGATGATTTACAAAAGAGATTCTTGTCCAAATACTTCCCTCCAGCTAAGCTTGAAAAGAAAAGGTTGGAAATTATGAATTTCCAACAACAAGATAGTGAATCCTTCAGGGAAGCTTGGGAGAGATTCAACGACCTTATAAGGCAATGCCCCAATGATGACTTGGGCAAAATCCGGGAATTAAACACTTTCTTCAAAGGCCTAACTCCTGAATCCTCGATGATGGTTAAAGCCTGTGCGAATGGGGCACTCAAAGACAAGAGTGTGCCTGAAGTGCGTGAATTGTTCAATCAGATAGCTGAAGATGAATATCTCTTCCCGGAGACTCGAAAGCCACATGGTCGAAAACAAAGAGGAGTACTTGATGTAGATGAGGAAACTTCACTCAGTGCAAAGTTTGAAGCATTGGCCAAGCAGGTGCAAACTCTAAAGGCAACTTAATTGAAAGCCCCAATTCTCTCTTGTGGTTTATGTAAAGGGGAACATCATACCGATGAATGTGCTATCACAACTGAATCTATTCAGTATGTGAATAACTACAGTAACAAACCTCAATATGGTGGGAATTACTCTGGAAACAATTACAGTGGAGGCAACAGTCAATATGGTGGGAACCAAGGGAACTGGAATCAACAACAGAATCAAGGAGGAAATTATTACCAAGGAAATGAGCAGAGAAGAGCAACAAATGCACCTCCTGGTTTTGATCATCAAGCTAGTACTTCAGAACCAAGAAAACCATCTGTTGAAGATATGTTTCAAAAATTGATGGAGAAGATGGACAAAAATGAGCAACGATTTGGGGGCTTGGAATCAACTGTAAAACATCATGAAGCCACTTTGAAGAATATTGAGACACAACTTGGACAACTTGCAAATGCTGTGCATCAAAGACCAAAAGGAGCACTTCCAAGTGACACAATTCCAAATCCAAAAGGAAGAGAAGCTTGTAATGCCATCACCTTGAAGAGTGGAAAACTTTTGCCAGGCAATAAACATTTGGAAGATAAGAGTGATTGTCTGGAAGAAGAGCAAAAAGATGAAGCTGAGGAAGTTCTGGAACTAAGGAAGAAAGGTGAACAAGAAGTTCCTACTACTGAAAAGAAAGAGATACTCGGGAGAGTAGGATATGAGATTACTAAAAATTCTAATCCTTTCAATTTTCCTGAATATGCACCAAAACCTCCATTCCCAGAAAGGAAGAAACCTCCACCTAAAAGAGGTCCTCAGTTCACTAGATTCTTGGATGTTATCAAGCAAGTAAATGTGAATCTTCCATTAATGGATTTGGTAACTGCCATGCCCAAGTATGCGAAATATTTGAAGGATCTCATCTCAAATAAGGAGCAAATTTTGAGGTGTGAAGTTCCCATGATGCTTTCAGAATACAGTCAAGCATAGATGGTACACAATTTGCCTCCTAAGCTAAAAGATCCAGGCAGTTGTACAATTCCTTGCAAAATTGGTACAAGACATTTTTCAAAGGCTCTTTGTGACTTGGGAGCTGACATTAACCTTATGCCACTTTCTATTGCAATCAATGTTGGACTGGGTGGAAGGATTCGCCCAGTAGCTGTTACACTTCAACTTGCGGATAGGTCTTTGGTGACTCCCACAGGCTTAGTAGAGGATGTACTGGTAAGAATTGATAAATTCACTTTGCCTGTTGATTTCATTGTTCTTGATATGGAGGAGGATCCTGAAGTTCCTTTAATATTTGGTAGACCTTTTCTAGTTACTGGTGATGCATTAATTGGTGTGAGAAATAAGACGGTTACTTTTCGCATTAATGATGAACAAGTAGTTTTTGATGTCAACTATGCCATGAAACATCCTTCAGATGTTGAGACTTGTTTTGTAATAAGAACTATTGCATGTTCAATGCGTATCCTTGATGATGAAGTTGCTCATGACTATTTTTGCAATGATGAATTGAGTTTGCACAATGAGGTTTGTAAAATTGTGGAGTTCGACAAAGAGGATTGCATGATTCTTAATGAACTTGAAAATCTTGTGGAATGTTGTGTTATTGATGAATCTATATGTGAAATGCAATATGAAGTGTTTGATGTTCAAATGGAAACATGTGTGGTAGAAGATAGGTTACATGATTCTTGTGATGAAATGTTGAAAGATGAAAAATGCCCTGTTTCTACTAATACGTTTTGCACTCCCATTGAGGTGAGGAAAGATGAGAATTTATGCAGGAATGAGAAGTTGCTGCCATCCATTGAAGTACATCCAAAGCTTGAACTCAAACCACTTCCACCCTATTTGAAATATGCTTATCTTGGTGAGAATGAAACTTTACCTGTGGTGATATCTTCTACACTGGACGGTTGGCAAGAGGAGAAACTCTTAGTTGTTTTGAGGCAATACAAGAGGGCTTTGGGTTGGACAATTGCAGACATAAAAGGCATTAGTCCTTCTATATGCATGCACAAGATTCTATTGGAAGAGAATTTAGTTCCTATAAGGGATAGGCAAAGAAGGTTAAATCAACAGATGATGGATATGGTTAAGAAAGAAGTGATTAAATTGTTAGACTTTGGAATGATTTTTCCCATATCAGATAGTGAAAGGGTAAGCCCGGTTCAGTGCGTCCCGAAAAAATGAGGTTTGACAGTGGTAAAGAATGAGGCGAATGAGCTGATTGCAACGAGGATTGTAAATGCTTAGAGAGTATGCATGGATTATAGGAAACTCAACTCAGCAACAAGGAAGGATCATTTTCCCTTGCCATTTCTTGAGCAACTCTTGGACCGTATAGCTGGTTTCTTGTACTATTGTTTTCTGGATGGATACTCTGGGTATAATCAGATAGCTATAGACCCAAAGGATCAAGACAAGACAACTTTCACATGCCCCTTTGGTACTTTTGCCTACAAAAGGATGCCATTCGGATTATGCAATGCACCTGCCACTTTTCAGAGGTGTATGATATCAATCTTTCATGACATGGTGGAGGATGTAATTGAGATATTCATGGATAACTTTTCGGTTTTTGGCATGTCATTTGAGAAGTGTTTGGAAAATTTAGCCAAGGTTCTACAAAGATGTGAAGAGACCAATCTAGTACTTAATTGGGATAAGTGTCAGTTTATGGTTCAAGAGGGAATTGTGTTAGGACATAAAATTTCCAGCAAAGGGATTGAAGTGGATAAAGCTAAAATAGATATAATCTCAAGACTTCCTCACCCCACCAGTGTAAAAGGGGTAAGAAGTTTCCTTGGCCATGCTGGTTTTTATAGAAGGTTCATAAAAGACTTCACCAAGATTGCTAGGCCTCTTTGTAATTTGCTGGAGAAGGATGTCAAGTTCAATTTTGGAAAAGAATGTGTTGAAGCTTTTGATATGTTGATAGCAAAGCTTGTTGAGGCTCCTGTGATAATCACTCCAAATTGGGGTGAACCTTTCGAGATTATGTGTGATGCCAGCGACTATGCTTTGGGGGCTGTCCTTGGGCAACGAAGGAACAAGGTTTTCTACACTATATATTATGCAAGCAAGCTGCTAAATGGTGCCCAACTCAATTACACCACCACTGAGAAGGAGATGTTGGAAGTTGTGTTCTCATTTGATAAATTCCGAGCCTATCTTTTGGGGTCCAAAGTCATAGTGCATACGGACCACGCTGCACTGAAGTACTTATTGGCCAAGAAAGAAGCAAAGCCTAGAATAATAAGGTGGGTGTTACTCTTGCAAGAATTTGATGTGGAAATCAAAGACAGAAAAAGGTGTGAAAATGTTGTGGCTGATCACCTTTCTCGACTGGAGACTGAGGCTCAAGATGATTCAAGGATTTTGATAAAAGGAAGACTTCCCAGATAAACAAATCTTCAAAATAGAAACGGGATGTCTGCCTTGATATTCTGAAATTGCAAATTTTGTGGTGGCAGGCACGGTTTCTACGTATTACTCTCATGAACAAAAGAAGAAATTGAGAAATGATGCTAAACATTACTTTTGGGAGGATAATGCCTTATACAAATCTTGCAGTGATCAAATCATCAGAAAATGTGTAAAAGAAGAGGACAAGGAGGACATTTTGAGAGCATGTCACGAGGGTCCTTGTGGAGGCCATTTTGGTTCAGCCAGGACAGGGTTCAAAATTCTTCAATCTGGTTTTTATTGGCCTAATATTTTCTTAGATGCCAAGGTTTGGGTTGGACAGTGTGATAAATGTCAAAGGTCTGAGAATATATCCTCAAGGAATGAAATGCCTTTAAATAATATTCTAGAGGTTGAATTGTTTGATGTCTGGGGAATAGACTTTATGGGTCCTTTTCCAAAGTCGGGAGGTATGGAGTACATACTAGTAGCTGTGGATTATGTTTCAAAGTGGATTGAAGCTAAAGCTCTTGCCCACAATGATGCAAGGAGTGTTACTGCTTTCTTGAAATCCCATATCTTCACACGTTTTGGCACTCCAAGGGCAATCATATCTGATAGTGGTACACACTTTTGCAATAAGCTTTTTGAAGCTCTTCTAGCTAAATACGGGGTGACACATAAAGTTTCTACTTCTTACCATCCACAAACCAGTGGACAAGCAGAAATCTCAAATAGAGAAATCAAAAAAGTGTTGGAGAAAGTGGTAAACCCCAGCAGGAAGGATTGGTCATCCAAGTTAGAAGATGCCTTGTGGGCTTATAGGACAGCTTATAAAACTCCTATTGGAGCATCACCATTTCGATTAGTTTTTGGAAAGGCATGTCACTTGCCTGTGGAGCTTGAGCATAGAGCCTATTGGGCAATTCAAAAGCTTAACTTGGATTTAGATGGAGCTCAATCGAAACGCATGATGGATTTGAATGAGTTAGATGAGTTTAGGTTCAATTCATATGTGAATGCTAAGATGTACAAGGAAAGGACTAAGAGATTACATGATGCAAAGATACAATCTAAGAGCTTTGCTCCTGGACAAAAAGTTTTGCTGTATAATTCCAGGTTGAGGTTGTTTCCTGGCAAGCTTAAATCCAGATGGACTGGACCATTTACAGTTGTTACAGTAAAGCCATATGGAGTGGTGGAGATTCAGGATGAAATGAAGGGTAATTCATGGAAGGTGAATGGCCATAGGTTGAAACCTTATTTGCCTCCAGAGGATAGGGATTTGTTCCATGGTGTGAATGCCCCTCAAGCATTATATCTCGATGATCCTATCATATCTCACTAAGACAGCAATTGGTCGGGCTGATGACATTAAACCAAGTGCTACTGGGAGGCAACCCTGATTTTCTTTCTTTGTCTCGATTAGTTGACATAACATGGCGAATTTCTCATAACTTGACTGATTTACATTTTGGCAGATTCTCAGAAGGATGATGGGTAGCATTGATAAAGCAGGGAGTGCAGTTTCATTTTTCAATCCATTTGGGTAAAATGAGTTTCACATTGTTTACAACTAAGGTAAAAGTTCTGATGGTAAGCTTTGATGCCCATCCCGTGAACTTGAGGGCATAATTAATTTGGATGGTTTCAATAATGGAATAATGAGGACAACAATCTCTGACATATGTACTTTCATTTTCATCTCATCCACATGTGCTTGTTGATATCTAGCTTGGAACATCTATATAGTGCACATTTTTCCTATGCCTGCTCATTACCTTTTTCACAAACTGCTTCTTTGGTTAGAAATTTTTCATTCCCACTTCATGGCTTATTATCCTCACCAAAATCCTTATGAATATGCCATCTTTAGTGAAGATCCAGGAACTACATCATCTTCTTCTTTTTCTTCTTCTTCTTCTTCTAATGATGAGGAGGTGGTGCTTGATTCTGAACCAGCTAACTTCCCCCATTTTATTAATGCTAATGCTGAGAATTTGTGCCATGGTTTTAGCACCAGGGACATTATGATTGAGAGACCATTTCAGGATCCTTCCAGGAGATTTGAGGAATTGATTTTCAGACATTCGTGGGCTCATTTTGCACGTGCCTCTGTTGTGGTGAATATGGACATAGTCAGAGAATTTTATGCAAATTCCCGAGTTAATGGTGTTCATTTAGTGTTCGTGAGAGGGAAATATTTCAAGGTCAATCGTCATAGCATAAATTTGCATTTCCTTCTTCCTGATATTCCTGGTGATACTTATTCTAGGTTGGTGAGGGCAGAAAATACTCATTACTTGTTGGTTGCGGTAACGTTACCTGGTGTTACTTGGGTAAGAAATGCTAGACATGAGGCTTTGTATGTGCCCACCAGTGAGCTGACTACCGAGGCAAAAATGTGGTTAATGTTTATCAATTCTAAAATTTTTCCTACCAACCATACTCATATAGCATCTAGAGAACGAGTTTTTTTTATTTATGCTATTCTACATGATTTTTCTATTGATGTTGGGAAATTGATGCTAGAGTTCATCAGGCGGGCACAAAGAAGTGAATTTGCACCAATGTACTTTCCAGCTTTGTTAACGGCAATGGCTCGTAGCAAGGGAGTTGATATCACTTCAGATGCTAATCCTCAAAATCCTCTTGGACTTCTGGGACCTCCTCAATGGCCTGTGTTGCAAGAGGAAGAAAGACTAGCAAGAATTTCTCGAGATTATAGACAAGTGGAAAGCCAGGTTCCATTATTCTGGTTTTGTGATTATCACGGGGATAGTGCTTCTCTTTAAGTGTGGGGGACGTGAATAAATTGAAGTTGAGCTGTGCAAATAAGAGAAGATTGTACCTGGTTGTTATTCTCGTTGTGTTTTGATGTAGTTTGTGTGGAGTAGGAGTTCTTGAGTGACGATATTTTCAGGAAGTTAGTGTGTTAGTTTAGAGGTTATGTGTTAAGGCTGCTTCGGTTATGTGTGAGTCATTAGAGTTTAAGGTAGAGTTTAAGTTGTTTGTTTAAATGTGGTGAAATTGAAAGCAATTCTTTTCAATTCATGATTTGATATTCTGATAAAGCTGATTTTGTCAATGTTCGGTCTTAAATGCTTGATAAGAATGAACAAGGTCTTACATTTTTGCCTTGGTGGTCATAAATTTTGTCATTTTGTCTTCATTTGGCAGAGAATAGAGAAGGAATTGTTCATATGCATTAAGAGTGAAGTGGTTCCATTTAAGTCTTGAAGCTTTATTGTGATTTGGAGTGCACACGGTAGGTTGACTGAAATAATGCTCATTTGTTGTGCTCGTTGTGTAGTGACATGTGAAGTTAGTAATATTGGGCAGTGAGTGGGCTGAAAAGAAATCACGTCTTGCAATTTATTGGGTCCCACCTTTGAATGACCAATTTTTTGTGTCTTTATAAGTGCAAGAAGGGCTGTTAGTTATTGCAAAACATCATAAGAAACACAAGTTCGTGGGTGGTAAGACCATATTGCTTACATTGACAGTCTCAAATCTACTTACTTCCAAGACTAGAGTCTAGCTCTCCACAAAGGTATGTTTTGAATCTTCTTTAAGCTTTGTGATTTTTGAAGAGTGATGTTCTTTGAAGCGTGCAAGGGGATGAAAGTGAAAGCATGATAATAATGTTGTTGTTGTTAGGAATTGGAAATGATGTACATGCAAAATATCATGTTAAAAAAAAACCAAGAGACTAAATGCACAATAAGTGTGGGGGGGCAGTTTAAAAATTTTGGTTTTCAATTGTTTTCAGCCTTGCCATGCTTATGAGTTTTGTGAATAATTTGAGTTTGGAATGTTGAAATTGCACGATTCTAGTCCCAGAATTTAGCTAAGATGTTGGGCTATCATGTTTATGTTGAACATTTTAGCTAAATATGGTGGGAAGATAGTGTAATTTTGGTAAGAACCCATAGTTCAAAAGCTGGATTTATGAAAGCTAAATTTCTGATTTTTTCCAGTTCTGCCATGTCTCGGTTTTAGTGCCATATCTTGGGCATTAGAGGTCCAAATTACATGATTCCAATGGGAGATTTTAGCTAAGGCTATGAGCTACAAAGGTTATGTTTGTCATTTTTACTAGTTTTGCCTGGAATGTAGTCTAAAATAGATGGAAAGGTGAAGTTTACTTTGATAAGATTTCTGGAATTCGTGAAAGCTGCCAGATTTACCACATTTATGTAAAACGGTCATAACTTGAGCTTGGTATGTCCAATTTTGTTGATTCAAATTGGGAAATTCAGCTAAGAGGAAGAGCTACATTTCTTATGTTATACACTTTTGTTGGTTTTGCCTGGAATATGGTCTAATTTTGAGGACAATGTGTGTTCGTGTTCTGAATTCTGAATTGTGGAAATGCTGAATCTAAACAGTTTAATGACTCTCGGTATTCTAGCCATAATTTGGTCATTTTGACTCCAAATCGAGTGATTCTTGTCCTCAAATTTCGTTTAAAGAGTGTACTATAACTTTGATGCTTTATGTTTGAACTGATTCTCCCTGTTTCCTGGATGATGTTTACGATCTATTCATGCTGATTTCTAGTTTCGAGAATTGTTAAACATGTAATTGCATAGTGAAATTCTTAATGCATTCGTTTTGCTTTGAGTAGGGTTTTGATAAGCTGAACTTTAAAGGATGGCACCAAAGAAGAATACTGCTTCTAAGAAGGCAGCAACAACTTCAAAAGGTGACAATTCTAAGAAAGGAAAAGGAAAAGCAAGGGGTAAGGCACGCATGCATGAGGACACAGATTCAGAATATTTTGCCGATGATTTACCAATCTTTGAAGACTCACCCACAGTCACAATCCAAGCTCCAACACCCAAGAAAAGGAAGGGTATTAGTACACCATCAATGTGGGTAGATGAGGAGGCACAGAAACGTTGGGAAACAGGACTACCCATCAAGAAGCTACATTTGGAGCGAGCTTTCACAGTAGACACGGGACCTTTCAAGAAGCTAATGCAATTTCACAGGTTTGACAAAAAGTTGACAACTGCACCTCCATTTTGCAATATCAGTATTGCTAGAGAGTTTTATGCAAATGGCAAGTCTCCAAACAAGAGGGTGCTGTCTATGTTAGAGGAGTGTGGGTGAAAATTACAAGCGAGGTGATCAATGAGTATTTGGGTACTCCAAGTTTTTCTATGGATCCATTTGAGTGTCCAGAGGGGGAGGAAGGTGATCAAGACCTGTTAAATGAACTTGCACATCCTGGGGCAGATTGGGTTGTAAATCAGCGTGGAGAACACAAGCATGTTCGACATCAATTTCTTAAGTCTGATGCCAAATTGTGGTTGGCGTTTGTGCTTTCAAGATTAATGCCCAGTTCACAAGTGACTGAAGTGTTGCGGAAGCGTTTGTACCTCATCTCAGCCATTAAAGGGAGAAGATCCATTGATGTAGGTCAAATCATTTGGAGTGATATAGCTGAGGGGATTGCGGATGATAATGCTGCCATTTAATTTCCTTTGCTTATTGAGGAATTATGCAAGGCTCAAGGGGTAAATGATGAGCTTGGTGGTGATTGGAGACCAACAAAGCTACCTATTGCACCTACTTTATATAAGAAGTATCTCAACCTTGATCGCGAGATAATGAATGCGCGTGCAGCTGGGTAGGGGATTATTGGAGCTAACGCTACATCCTCATTTCATAGTGGCCAATCTGAGCAACAACCTCATCCATACGATTTCAGTTCTTTCCAGAGTAGTCTCAATGAATTTTAGCACTCAATTGACACTCGGTTGGTAAACATAGATGGGAGGCTGCAGTCAATTGAGAATCGTTTTGCACACATGGACGAGAGATTTGAGAGTATGCACGAACAGAATGATGAACAGCACCAAGTGTTGGTTTCAAAGTTAGATGACATGACCTCATTTCCGAATCAACAATTTGAGGTTTTGTATCACCATCAAGTGGTGATGCAAACTGAGTTGGATCGATGCAATAAGATGTCTGTATATTATCATTCGAATCCAGGACACCGAAACCCCCACCAACAAATGCTCAGCTAGCTGGATATAGGGTACCAAATCTATCAAGTGATGTGATTAGTGGTGAGGTTCATGAGCTTCCTGCTGGGGTTCCTGCTGTCCCTTCATTTGGACCTTTGCCATCTTTTGGTCGTATTCCTCAGAAGCCCCCTACTCCCACTTTCATCCCTGATCCTGAGTTTATGCTTGATACCAGATTTCCTTTAATTGCATCTGGACAGCCACTCCAAGGTCCCACGGTTGGTCCATTTCATTATAAGGCACTACCATTCACTGGAGCTTCATTCTCTACTACAGCTCAGTTCTCACCACCTTCTTCTTCTACTCCATCTTCATTCCAGGGAGCTCCTCAATCTTAATCTTTTACATTGGGGACAATGTTTATTTTAAGTGTGGGGGAGGGATGCCTTTTTTTTAAAAATTTTGGAATTCTTGTTATTTTTTTTTCTTGATATCACTTGGTGTTTGTGTATGCCCAAGTCCCTAAGATCTGCAGGGGAACCTGAATTCATACTTGACCTTGAATTACAAAGGACCTTGAGGAGGCAAAGAAAGGAAAAAATGGCTAACCCTGAGGCAAGGCTTCCAAGGTTTGGAGACCACTATGCAGTGAACTTTGACAACCGATTCGGACAACAGGACATCGATGTGGAAAGTTACCACATTTCGCCACAAATTGTTTCCATGATCACCCAGGGCCAATTCTTCCAGGGGCTTGATAACGAGGATCTTAATGACCACCTCGATTGGTTTCTCGGCCTATGTAGCACTTTCAAGTTGCCAAGGGTTGATAGGGGTGAGGTTCACAGAATTTTGTTCCCTTTGTCTCTGCGTGGAAAGGCTAAACACTGGTTTAAGAGCATTGGAGGAGCCAACGCAGCTATGTCATTTGATGATTTACAAAAGAGATTCTTGTCCAAATACTTCCCTCCAGCTAAGCTTGAAAAGAGAAGGTTGGAAATTATAAATTTCCAACAACAAGATAGTGAATCCTTCAGGGAAGCTTGGGAGAGATTCAACGACCTTATAAGGCAATGCCCCAACCATGACTTGGGCGAAATTCGGGAATTAAACACTTTCTTCAAAGGCCTAACTCCTGAATCCTCGATGATGGTTAAAGCCTGTGCGAATGGGGCACTCAAAGATAAGAGTGTGCCTGAAGTGCGTGAATTGTTCAATCAGATAGCTGAAGATGAATATCTCTTCCCGGAGACTCGAAAGCCACATGGTCGAAAACAAAGAGGAGTACTTGATATAGATGAGGAAACTTCACTCAGTGCAAAGTTTGAAGCATTGGCCAAGCAGGTGCAGACTCTAAAGGCAACTCAATTGAAAGCCCCAGTTCTCTCTTGTGGTTTATGTAAAGGGGAATATCATACTGATGAATGTGCTATCACAACTGAATCTATTCAGTATGTGAATAACTACAGTAACAAACCTCAATATGGTGGAAATTACTCTGGAAAAAATTACAGTGGAGGCAACAGGAAATATGGTGGGAACCAAGGGAACTGGAATCAACAACAGAATCAAGGAGGAAATTATTACAAAGGAAATGAGCAGAGAAGAGCAACAAATGCACCTCCTGGTTTTGATCATCAAGCTAGTACTTTAGAACCAAGAAAACCATCTCTTGAAGATATGTTTCAGAAATTGATGGAGAAGATGGACAAAAATGAGCAACGATTTGGGGGCTTGGAATCAACTGTAAAACATCATGAAGCCACTTTGAAGAATATTGAGACACAACTTGGACAACTTGCAAATGCTGTGCATCAAAGACCAAAAGGAGCACTTCCAAGTGACACAATTCCGAATCCAAAAGGAAGAGAAGCTTGTAATGCCATCACCTTGAGGAGTGGAAAACTTTTGCCAGGCAATAAACATTTGGAAGATAAGAGTGATTGTCTGGAAGAAGATCAAAAAGAGGAAGCTGAGGAAGTTCTGGAACTAAGGAAGGAAGGTGAACAAGAAGTTCCTACTACTGAAAAGGGAATGAACAAAATTAATCAATTTTGGGAAAACGAGAAACCACCTTGTATGTGAAACCTTGTTCTTAGTTTACTTTGGCTTACTCCAAGTTCATCACTGATTCTCTTTTTGATCCTGCATGCGAAAATTTTTGTTTCTGGTACTTAGTTTGAAGAAAGTGGTACATTCTGCTGACTAAAACCCAAAGTTAATGTAAGATAGATATGCCATGCAAAAATTCGAATGACATAGGAAGTAAGGTGCATGGATTCTGTTCTTTTTGTTATGCATTTATATGGTGTCTCCAAAATTTGTGCATGCTTAATCAATTTGGGATACTTATGAACATGTGCTTGCACAAGAAATGATATGGGAGGAAAAGCCATATTGGCAACTGGGAAGGAAAAAGCCATAAGAACCTGGCATTCAGAACTGGAGAAAAATAGCCATAAAACGCAGGCATTATTGTTAGTCACCAATGTGTGAAACAAATGTGCACTAATGTTCAGAATAAGGGCAATGTCCCATAGAGTACCAATGTACGCATATGTACCATTGATCTTGTGATTGCATGTTCATAAGAATGGACAAAGAGATTAGCATGTATTGAATGGGTATGAGACGAGCTAGATGGTGTATAGCAAGGGAATAGATGAAGTTCATGTTTCTCAGCACACACTTGCACGCGTGACATTTTGGTCTTTATTCATTGTGTTTTAGTTGATAACTTGTGCTGAAATCTGAGAGTTTGGTGCCAGAAACTTTGGAATAAATTCTTGTGTGGAAAAGGTTTTGATGAACTTGGATATAGCCATCGTGGATAAGTGAACAAGGTGTCATATACGGGTGATGAAAATGTTTTGTTTTGATGATCGAGGGCAAGCAAAAGTTCAAGTGTGGGGGAATTTAATAAGTGGGTTTTATACCAACTTTTACAGCATATTTCACTTGGCTTTGGCTGATTTTCATGTAAATGTGTGTTATATGTGCTATTTTGTGAGTTTATGTGGTTTATATTGTGATGTGCTAAAATGGTGAAAAAAGATCAAAAATGATGTCAAAGGAGTCAAGTGTGCATGTGAAGTTCAAGAATTGGAAAAGGTGGAAATGATGTTTTGAAGAAACCTAAACATGTTAATAGGTTTGAATTAGGGTTTTGGGCAGATTTGTCGTGTAACTTCATTTGAGTGTAATTCTTTCAGTAGTAATCCAAATGATATGATTTTGGTTGCAATGAAAAGCTCTTTGAATGTATTACAGTTCTTATGCTTTGACTATTTCCCCAATATGTGTGCAAAGTTAAGGAATAGGAGCTTTTTGTGAATAGTAATTAGGGTTTCATTGGATTCATTTTGCCAATAGTTTGGGTATTTCGACAATATCCTTGAGCTGTAGATATCCAATTTTCGTGATTGTTAAGCCTATGGAAAGCCAAGAGAGATATCTATAACTTTGATGTTTAAGACAGGATCTAATTCTACAAGGAAAGTGGGCAAAACAGTGTGGGAATGGAGGAAAAACTTGATCAGGGTTTTAAGCCTACGATGCATCGTAGGCTTAAAAGTCACCTCCTGCCAGGCTTCAGTAATTTGGACAGAACTCTCTCAAATGAGCTCCGAATTGGATGATTCAAAAGGCTATGGAAAGCTGCGATTAAGAGCTACAATATTGGTGTTTTAAGTGTTTCCAAATTCTCAACACATCACAGTCGAAATTTTGGTTGCATTGCTGAATTATTTGCACATCTATAGAAATTGCACTACGATGCATCGTAGTGCAATTCTGCTCAACACATATTTGCACCACGATGAATCATAATGCAAGTTTATTCACACACATTTTAACATGCGATGCATTATAAGTTTCAATTTCCAAATTCACAACATTTATGCTTGCTACACTTAAACTTCAATGTACATTTCATGCATTTCGGTTTCAATTCTCTAATTTCCTTCATTTTGCATCTCTGCTTTGCTCATCTTAACTTCAAACCATTTGCTCACAACATTTCACACTCACTTCACAATAGTTTGGATACACACATCTATTTTCTTTGATTTCATTATCTTGTAGGTTCCATCACTTAGAAGATAGTACATTCATGGCATTGAGCTTAAGTTCATAAGTTTTCCCATTTCATTCACTCAATCTTATTTTGCATCTTTCATTGTTTTCACTTCATTTCTTTCACCTCACCTTGCACTCATTTCATCACTATCACACTTCACTACAAACTACACAAACATCACACACACTTCACCACCACGATGCATCGTGTGCAACCCGAATTGGCCGACGATGCATCGCCGCCTTAGTGTGTGTAGCCGACGATGCATCGTGACGATGCATCGTCGTGTTAGAAGTTTTACACCACGATGCATCGTGGTGAATTGAGTGTAAACCGGCGATGCATCGTGGCGATGCATCGTCGATTTGTGAGTTTTTGAGTGATGAAGTGTTGTTTTGGCTAAGTGTGGTTTGGGTGTGTTGATGCAGGAGCAAGGAGGCGTGATCGTGGAAGGCTTGAAGGCGCATGGAAGCTGAGTTCAGGAAGGAAGGGTGAAGCTGGATCCCGAAGGCGTGATACACCAAGCCTTTAAAGGCATGGTATTTGCTGGATAAGAAAAAATTCTGGCACGAATCGAAGGCGCGCTCTTGACAAGCTGGAAGGCGCTGGAATTTTAATGAAGGCGCAGAGATGTTGGGAAGAAGGCGCTGGAGATGGCTTGAGTTTTTCTACTTTGGACTCACATGTTATGTTGATTGTTGGATTGGAATATTGAGTAGTGGCGTATTTGTAATTCCCTAGTCAGTTTACGTTTGCGTACCATTTACGTTTTTTTTAACCTCTGTATATAGAGGATTAGTCAACATTTTAAGGGGGATTCATTATTCATATATTTATATATTTCCATATTGTAACCGACTTTTGATTTTAGAGCGGAAAATTTTTGTTTCTGGTACTTAGTTTGAAGAAAGTGGTACATTTTGCTGACTAAAACCCGATGTTAATGTAAGATAGATATGCCATGCAAAAATTCGAATGACATAGGAGGTAATGTGCATGGATTCTGTTCTTTTTTGTTATGCATTTATCTGGTCTCTCCAAAATTTGTGCATGCTTAATCAATTTGGGATACTTATGAACATGTGCTTGCACAAGAAATGATATGGGAGAAAAAGCCATATTGGCAACTTGGAATGAAAAAGCCATAAGAACCTGGCATTCAGAACTGGAGAAAAACAGCCATAAAACCCAGGCATTATTGTTAGTCACCAATGTGTGAAACAAATGTGCACTAATGTGCAGAATAAGGGCAATGTCCCATAGAGTACCAATGTACGCATAGGTACCATTGATCTTGTGATTGCATGTTCATAAGAATGGACAAAGAGATTGGCATGTATTGAATGGGTATGAGACGAGCTAGATGTTGTATAGCAAGGGAATAGATGAAGTTCATGTTCCTCAGAACAAACTTGCACGCGTGACATTTTGGTCTTTATTCATTGTGTTTTAGTTGATAACTTGTGCTGAAATCTGAGAGTTTGGAACCAGAAACTTTGGAATAAATTCTTGTGTGGAAAAGGTTTTGATGAACTTGGATATAGCCATCGTGGATAAGTGAACAAGGTGTCATATATGGGTGATGAAAATGTTTTGTTTTGTAACTTTGCTCAAGGGCAAGCAAAAGTTCAAGTGTGGGGGAATTTGATAAGTGGGTTTTATACCAACTTTTACAGCATATTTCACTTGGCTTTTGGCTTGATTTTCATGTAAATGTGTGTTGATATGTGCTATTTTGTGAGTTTATGTGGTTTATATTGTGATGTGCTAAAATGGTGAAAAAAGATCAAAAATGATGTCAAAGGAGTCAAGTGTGCATGTGAAGTTCAAGAATTGGAAAAGGTGGAAATGATGTTTTGAAGAAACCTAAACATGTTAATAGGTTTGAATTAGGGTTTTGGGCAGATTTGTCGTGTAACTTCATTTGAGTGTAATTCTTTCAGTAGTAATCCAAATGATATGATTTTGGTTGCTATGAAAAGCTCTTTGAATGTATTACAGTTCTTATGCTTTGACTATTTCCCAATTCTGTGTGCAAAGTTAAGGAATATGAGTTTTTTTGTGAAATATGTAATTAGGGTTTCATTGGATTCATTTTGCCACAGTTTGGTATTTCGAAAATATCTTGAGCTGTAGACATCCACTTTTGGTGATTCGTAAGCCTATGGAAAGCCAAGAGAGATATCTATAACTTTGATGTTTAAGACAGGATCTAATTCGACAAGGAATGTGGGCAAAACAGTGTGGGAATGGAGGAAAAACTTGATCAGGGTTTTAAGCCTACGATGCATCGTAGGCTTAAAAGTCACCTCCTGCCAGGCTTCCGTAATTTGGTCAAAACTCTCTCACCTGAGCTTCGAATTGGATGATTCAAAAGGCTATGGAAAGCTGAGATTAAGAGCTACAATATTGGTGTTTTAAGTTGTTCCAAATTCTCAACACATCACAGTCGAATTTTGGTTGGCATTTGCTGAATTATTTGCACATCTATAGAAATTGCACTACGATGCATCGTAGTGCAATTCTGCTCAACACATATTTGCACCACGATGAATCATAATGCAAGTTTATTCACACACATTTTAACACTGCGATGCATAATAAGTTTCAATTTCCAAATTCACAACATTTATGCTTGCTACACTTAAACTTCAAAGTACATTTCATGCATTTCGGTTTCAATTCTCTAATTTCCTTCATTTTGCATCTCTGCTTTGCTCATCTTAACTTCAAACCATTTGTTCACAACATTTCACACTCACTTCACAATATTTTGGATACACACATCTATTTGCTTTGATTTCATTATCTTGTAGGTTCCATCACTTAGAAGATAGTACATTCATGGCATTGAGCTTAAGTTCATAAGTTTTCCCATTTCATTCACTCAATCTTATTTTGCATCTTTCATTGTTTTCACTTCATTTCTTTCACCTCACCTTGCACTCATTTCATCACTATCACACTTCACTACAAACTACACAAACATCACACACACATCACCACCACAATGCATCGTAACGATGCATCGTGGTGCAACCCGAATTGGCTGACGATGCATCGCCGCCTTAGTGTGTGTAGCCGACGATGCATCGTGGCGATGCATCGTCGTGTTAGAAGTTTTACACATCTCCACTAGTCTACTACTCACATACTAATCTACCTTAGGCATTACTAGTATGGATTGTTAGATTAACTTGTAGTTCCTAATTCTTAATTAGACACAACATAATTCAACATAAAAGCACAACAATTCAACAATCCATAACCAATCTCCAAGGGCACTAGCAATTTAGCACATCAAAGCTACTAAGAACATCACAATAAATGAATTAAAGCAAGGAATTAAACAAAGAAAATACAAAGAGTATTACTCCCCTTTGATGTTCGAATCTGAAGCTCCAAGCTTTCTCAACAAAACAATCCTTAGAGCCAAGACTTTACATGAAATCCTCTCCAAATAATGCTATTTACACCAAGAACACACACTAAATGTGTGTTCTTGTGGAGCTCCTAGGGAGGAAAGTTTACAAATCAAAACTAATCTAACCTAATCTAACAAGAACGGCTAACTCTACTCTTGTTCTTGATCTCCTTCACCCTCTTCTCTTTTTCTTTGGCTGCAGAATTCTTCATATAATGGAGAGATTAGGGTTGGAAATTGTGTGTTGACCGAGTTCCAAAAATGCCCTTGAAGTGTTCTCAAAATGGAGAACAAAACAGTCAAAATTTGGCTCTTTGCGATCACCAGCGGTGCGCCGGAGAGAACTTCGGCGGCGCGCCAGAGAACTGCAGCACGCCAGATAGTTCTCCGGCGCGCCGCTAGTAATCTCGAAGGGCCGAATTTTGACTGTTTTGTCCTCCATTTTGAGAAGACTTCAAGGGCATTTTGGGAACTCGGTCAACACATAATTTCCAACCCTAATCTCTCCATTATATGAAGAATTCTGCAGCCAAAGAAAAAGAGAAGAGGGTGAAGGAGCTCAAGAACAAGAGTAGAGTTAGCTGTTCTTGTTAGATTAGGTTAGATTAGTTTTGATTTGTAAACTTTCCTCCCTAGGAGCTCCACAAGAACACATATTTAGTGTGTGTTCTTGGTGTAAATAGCATCATTTGGAGAGGATTTCATGTAAAGTCTTGGCTCTAAGGACTTGTTTTGTTGAGAAAGCTTGGAGCTTTGGCTTGGAACATCAAAAGGGAGTAATACTCTTTGTATTTTCTTTGTTTAATTCCTTGATTTAATTCATTTATTGTGATGTTCTTAGTGGCTTTGATGTGCTAAATTGCTAGCGCCTTGGAGATTGGTTATGGATTTTTGAATTGTTGTGCTTTTATTTGGAATTATGTTGTGGGTAATTAAGAATTAGGATCTATAAGTTAATCTAACATTCCATACTAGTAATGCCTAAGGTAGATTAGTATGTGAGTAGTAGATTAGTGTAGATGTGCTAGCCTTTTCTTGCCTCAGCCATAAAGGGGAAATTGGTTAGGATATTGAGATAACGATGTTAGGGTTGGAGAATTCGGGTAGCATGAACTAATTTAGACCTTGCTTCCGCCATAAAGGAAGGAATAAGTTAGGGAGTGACGTCCAGAAGAGTGACTAGGTTTGGCTCTTGCCTCCGCCATAAAGGAGGAGCCGAATTAGAGGGAGGTTAGCTTGGGGGAATATAGGGATCTTGGTTGACCTAAATTGGCAAATCCTTGCCTCCGCCATAAATGGGGGATTAGCTATGAAGTCAATTTCCCGTAGATGTCAACGTGATTAGGTTCTAGCTTCCGCCATAAAAGTGGAACTTGATTAATGTTGTCACACTCTTAGTTCATTAACCCATTCTTGTAAACCACATAAAACACTATCGTTAAGGAAAACCAATACTCCAAGGGTACACTTTATTGCATGATTTCTTGACCTTGATGCATTTATTTCTTATTTGTTCTTTATTCTAGTTGGTAGTTTAGGTTTCTTTTCTTGTCGTAACCCTTACTACTTCACACACGTTTACACTAAATCCAAAAACTCATCCCTTCCCTATGGGTTCGACCCCTACTTCCTATAGCTACGAAAACGTCGGTGTCTTGATGCACCTTAAATATCGTGAGGATTAGGGTTATAAATTTATTTGATTCAGTTAAGCCTTAGTTCTAACCCTAGCTCCAAAATCGCTATCAAATTGGCGCCGTTGCCGGGGAATTAAGATTTAATCTTCACGCTATCAAATTCGCCAATTTGATAGCGTGAAGATTAAACCTTAAGTCCCCGGCAACTGCGCCAATTTGATAACGTGAATATTAAATCTTAAGTCCCCGGCAACGGCGCCAATTTCATAGCGGTTTTGGAGCTAGGGTTAAAACTAAGGCTTAACCGAATCGAATAAATTTATAACCCTAATCCTCACGACATTTATGGTGTATCAAGACACCGACGTTTTCGTAGCTAGAGGAAGTAGGGGTCGAACCCACAGGGAGGGGATGAGTTTATGGAATTAGTATAACGTGTGTGAAGTAAGAAAAGTATAAACAAGAAAAGGTATGACCTAAACTATGCTAATACTACCAAATAAACATGAAAATGTGTGGAAGAAAAATCAAGTAATTAAAGTATACCCTTGGTGTTATCTCAAATGTTAGTGTTATGTGTGGTTTATTGTATGGAATCACTATGACTAAGGGTGAGCCAATTCAACTCAGTCCCCCCTTTATGGCGAAGGCAAGGACTAGCTAACAAACAACCAAAATTCCAATGTCTCTCCAACCATCCAACTCTCTAATCCAACCCCTCCTTTATGGCGGAGGCAAGGACTAAACTAGTTCATGTCTACCAAGTTCATCAAACCTACATTGGACTTTAATACCCCAATCAATTCCACCTTTATGACGGAGGCAAGAACGGACTAAGATATCTCCACTAGTTCATAACCTACACATTAATCTACCATAGGCATTACTAATATGAGGTGATGACTAGTTTGTAGTTCCTAATTCCTAGCTATCCATATCACAAAACCACACAACAACACAATATATCAACAACACATAACCACAATCCAAGGATAATAAACAATTTAGCCTCTCATGGCACACAAGAACTTCACATATATATATGGACAAATAAGGAAATAATCAAAGAAATGCAAGGAAAAGAGACTACCCATTTGATTAAACCAACGAGGAAGCTTTCCAAATGTTGATTCCAAGCAAATATCCAAGCTCTATATTGATTCCAAGCTCTTGAAGCACATGAGGATTGCATGAAGTCCTTTCACAAATGCTATTTACATCAAGAACACACACTAATTGTGTGTTCTTGTAAAAGAGCTAGAGAGAAAAACCCTCAAAACTAACAAATAATCTAACAAAGAAACAAAATGGTTTTCACCTCTCTTCTCTTATTTCCTTTCTTTCCCCCTCTTCTCCTCCTTCTTTGGCTGCAGAATTCTTCATATAATTAAGAGATTAGGGTTGGAAATTGTGTGTTGACCGAGTTCCCAAAATGCCCTTGAAGTCTTCTCAAAATATAGGACAAAACAGTCAAAATTTGGCCATTTGCGATCACCAGCAGCGCGCCGGAGCCGGAGCTATCTGGAAGTTTTGGAAATTTCCAAAATTCAGAATTTCAGGCGCGCCGCTGAAGTTCTCTCCTGCGCGCCGTTCGTTTGTGAGCCGTTTTTCTATATGATCCAGAACGAATTTGGAAAAACCCAAAACATGAAATTTGTATCTCGTTCTCTTAGATTTCCAATGGACCCTGAATCATTCCATTCGGACATAAATTGAGAGAGATATGATTGAAATACTAAACCCTGGTAGATTTCTTCAGCATTTGTTCTTCATCGCCTTTTTGACCTAAATCACATCTTTCTTGATCTTTCTCAATCTTTTCTTCTCATTTTGGCCTCTATGATTAATAACCTGCAAAACACATTAAAACACATAAAAAAACATACAAACAATGCTACAAGGATAATCAAAGGTTAAGTACAAACCAATTCTAATAAGGTGAAATTCTTCACCTTATCAATGATTTAAGTGGATTCCACAAGTAACTTGAATCAGACATCATATTAAACTTGAAAACTTTTAAAAAAACGTAACAAACCTCGTCATATCATATATTAACGTTTTATACATGTAAGTCAAATCATAATATATATTATTAGTGTATTTGTAAACATAAATCCTAATAACAATTCAAGTTATTTGAAAAAGATTTTTAAAACTTAATAACTATAGAAGGGATCTAGAATTTACTTACTTGTTATTGTGGTTGCTATCAACCTTTTCTCTTGCTCCAAAAGTTTTTATGTGAATTTTCTAATGTATGGAAGCGTCCTATTTATAGTGTTTGATTAGGGTTTACATGTTCCAGTTTCCTTATACCTCAAGTATTTTGTTCCTAATCTTTAGCTTTGTTTCTCTAGCATTTTCATATACTAGTTTCATTATACATAATTATATTTTCATGTATCAATTTATCAAAGATTTCTTTCACACATTATTTATCCTTTAATCCTAAATCATTACTCTTGTACATTTTTATTTTTAATTAAAATTTATGGATATTACATTCTTACCTCCTTAAAATAAGTTTCGTCCTCGAAACTTGCTTTGCCCTATTCTTTGAACGAGTGAGATTACTTCTCTTGTATATTTTCTTTTAATTCCAGATGGCTTGTCTAGACATGTAATTTTTCATTGTACCTTTACAAGTGACATAATCTTATGACGTCGTTTTTGTACTTCGTGATCCACAATTTTCAGAGGGTATTCTTCATAAGTTTTGTTCTTCTCTAATAAAATATTATCATCTTCCTCTAGAAAAATGGATTGAATCAAGTATGTATTTCCTATGCTGTGATACATGGAATACATTGTATATACAAGACATATTCGGCAGTAAAGTTAATCGATAAGCTAACTTCCCAATAGGATCCTATTTATATTGGATTTAACTTTTTTAATCTTCCAAATCATATAGCTCTGTTGGTATGTGAAACCTTGAGATACACTTTATCTCCAATATTGAAATCTATTGGCATTCTCTTTAAATTCGTCCATCTTTTTTGTTTGTCTTGTGTCGCCCCTAAGTTTTTTTTTTTAATGATTCTAACTTTATCTTTTTCCAATTGAAGTAATTTAGGATCAATGATTTTTTTTCCAACTTTATCCCAATACAACATAATCTGCGCTTTCTCTTACGAGATGCTTCATAGAGTGACATACTACTATGATAACTATTGTCATAAGAAAATTCTACCAATATAATATACTTGTCTCAACTCCCATTAAAGACCATTGTCATAACTCTATGCATATCTCTTCTAAGGTTTGAATGGTTTGTTCAGTTCGACTATCTAATTGTAAAGTGAAATCGTTACAAAGAAAACTAATTGTAAATGAAAGAATTCATTGAAAATGAAACTAGTTGTAAATAATTTTGAAGAAAACCTACTCATCCCCATTTAGACATTACTCTACTAGTTAAAATTGAGAGAGAAAAATAATCCACACAATAAAGATCAGTGAAGGTAAGAAAAAACCATAGTGATTTATAATTTTGAGCAATCACAAAAATTAAAATTAATGTCTCATTAAATTTGTGTGTTTTGTTTATAAAATAATATTGATATGAATTTTCTTCTTGTGACAATTTATTAAAGAATTCTAATTAAAAAAATATGAATTTAAAGAATTCTAACTAAAAATTATGTATTTTGTTTAACAAATATGACTGATCTTAAATTTCTTGCGTTGACCATCTATTAAAGTCGTTTATTAAAAAATTCTAATAGGTATTTTCATGTATTTGACTGAATGATTTAAAAAAAACTATTATTTCTCCAAGACAAAGTAATAATTTTTTTATTCATTGATAATGAAATAATGATTTCTAAAATTAAAAATTAAGATAGAGAACATAACTTTAAATTAAGAGAGAGAGAAAAAACAAGATGTGAGTAATAGTGTTTCCTTTATTAGAACTCTTTTTAAATTGAAAAATAAGTGAGAGAATATAGTAACTTCTTATTCCACGGTAGATACGTGGCGAAAAGAATGTTAGTTAGGTAATTAAATTTGAAAGTGTATTAGATTGGGAATATTTTTTAGAAACTATGTTATTTTAGAAAAATACTTGAAAATGATTCATGCTAGATAAACCATCAAAAAAACCACAAATATAGAGTAAATTATGTCAATCATCCCTTAACTTAGATGTTGATTTCGAATTTGTCTCTCAACTTCAAAACGTTCCATTTTAGTCTTTTATCTTGCATTTTGAATTTGAAATCGTCCTCGATTTGTTTTTTTTATCCATGCGTAGACACATTACATCTCTCACACACGTGACACATGACAAAAAAGATGAAATTAATGAATAATATCCATGAAATAAATAAATAATAAGCAAAATTAGTTGATCTTATCCTTCAATTTGTCATGTGTCACACACATGAGAGACATAATTTATCTACACATGGATGGAAAACAGACCGAGTACTATTTAAAACTCAAAATGTAAGATGATGGATGAAAATAGAACATTTTTAAATGGAGGGACAAATTTGAAATCAAAGCCTTAATTAAGACACGATTAATGTAATTTTACCCACCCACAAATATATTAAGTCAATATCCAACGTATAAAGAATGGATCTTAGATGTGTTCCAAGGTTTCATGCCAATGGAAGTTATGGTTGTCTTACATTACTTTAGTTTTACGTTGTTGATTGTACTCTACGTAAAATATTAATTAATCCGGTTAATTGTTTGTGGGTCCAATTAATTCGATAAAATATCAATTTAGGGTTAATGATACACATACTCAAATTATATAGTAAAATAAGAGAGTAAATTGTATAGCATATATATAAAAAGACAAAATCACCAATCACACTTTTTAAATTGTCTTTTTATATATACTACATCATTCACTTTTCTATTTTACTCTACAATTTCACATATCATTATTGTTAGAATAAATGACAAGGTAAACTAAAAACATTACAATGAAAAGAATTTTTCTCTTTTATTTAAAAAAAAAGTAAGACGTTAAGCCATACAAAGTGAAAAAGAGAGGAACAGGATTGAAAGTTGAACTTGAAATTTCAGATTGTTTAGTAGTATTTAAATGGATCTCCGGTTGGGAGACAGTGAATAGTTGAATTACTGAATTATTCTTAAATTCGAGCTTTAAATTTCTATAAAAAAAATATTACGAGAATAGCACACTTCGAAATTCTATTCCTTTAATAATACCTTTTTTCCGAAATAAATCTCAATTAGTTAACAAATCACTATCTCTATCTACCTTTTCACACTCAAGTTTTTTAATTCCGTTTTATGCGCTCAAGTTTCAAGAGAAAGTAAAATATACTTTTAAAGAAATTCATTTAAAACAATATTAACCCTAACTTTGGCAATTTAAATATTTTATGATTAAAAATTTTGCAAATACTAAAACAATATGTAAATAACTCTGAAGAAAACATCTTCATTCCCAAGTAAGAATTATTCTATGACTATTATTGAGATAGAAAAAAAAAATCACACAATAAGGTACTTCTATTAAAATAAATTTGTTTACATGAAACTCTCTAGCAAGAATCTCCTAATTGTCTCAGAATTTTATTGTGAAGTTTTGAGCATGAATTTACTTAATTGATGAGTAGTTAGAGGAACTAAGGATGATAATCAATAAGAATAGAATTGATTGAATTTTAATTCTAATCAATTTGAATTTTTATCAAATAATATTTTGTCTTAAGATTAATTTTGTTATTTCATTATCTTACATTATAATAGAGTGTTTAATTTCATTTAGTCATTTGATGGCAATTAAGTATTAGACTAATTATTCTTAAATTACAAAAATTAAGAGAGCTAATTATAATAATTAAAATTAGAATGGATGGGTGCATAATGAAGCAATAATATAAGTGGAGGAGGGGAGTTTGGTATATTTTACCATTATTTTTATTTAGATATCTATGTTATACTTAAGAAATAAGTGTTCTAATTTTTGTGAACATGAAAGTAGCTTATGAGAATAAATTCTACAGCGATACTAAAAACCTCAAATTTTATTTTTATCCAAAACTTGTATAGGCTCTACTATATAAGTTCTACTGTATTTAGGTATACTAATTAAAACACCATCTTATTGGTTTATCACAATATAATTCTATTCCAATTCTACTTTGGGTGTGAATATTATAAATAAACCCTTATTCATCACATAACATGTACATTCTTATACGTTATATATATACTATCTCATTATTTACTACTTGAATTATTCCCTTAAGCCTTTACTGATGCCTAAACCTTTATGCATCGGAGCAAGCCCAAGTCCCGGGTGCTTGTTTGAAACCAAATCCTCTGTCCAAAATTATTTTATCATATTTTGTCTAATATTCAAAACGACGTAATTTCACTAAAATTATGAACTAAAAGCATAAATATCACTAAAATTACTTTACAATTAATAGACCCTAACCAAGAGATAATTGAACCATAATTTTAATTTAAGACAGGATAAAACATGATAATTTTGAATAGAAGATCCAATCTCTGCTTGTCTAACCATTGCAAGTTCCGGTGGTGCTTGTCTAACCATTACAAGTTGTAGGCCATTCATGGACAAATCGACCAGGAAGCACCTGGGTAAATTTTGAGATTCATCATAGGGGTAAACCTTCTTAGCCGATTTCTTCTATAATTCAACCAGATCTAATGGGGAAAAAGGTTCGATTACAAGATAAATGTTGATCTTGTGATAGCAATTTAACTAGCTTTAGGTGAACTATAACTCTCAGAGAGAGTTTTGATCTCCTGAACGAACTCAGCTAACACTTAGTTCAGAAGAGGAAAGTTTAGTTGTGTATTCACATAATATATTAGTGTAAATTAATGTGGAATTTCCTTTTTGTGGTTTTCCGGAAGGTTTATGAGGCATGTATAATCTTGTTTACAATGGTTTCTGTTTAAAATGGAAAAAAAATATTTATCCGAGTCCTAACAAGAGAAAATAATTGTTATGAAGAAATTATTATAAATAAACCTTTCGATCTTTGATTGATTTTCGGTTGTGAAACATTAAAAGGGATATTATTAGCATAGTTGCTAGGATAATACATGCACCACAACATGAGAGATTTGTAATAATTCATAGGGTAAATGATCTCAATAATCCTTTAATATAGACATAAGTGTTATTTTGATAATCGATTTTAGAAAATTTACATTTTAATCTCTTAACTTTTATTTTGTTATATACATAGTTTTTAATTTATTTTTATTTATTTGAAAAAAGTAACATCGTTTGTTAATTGACACTGTTTAGCATTCAAATTAAATAATGTCATTTAATGATCCGCCACATAACAAATGACATTACATGTCAAATGGATGGAAAATGAGTTCAAAATCATTTAGGTGACCAAATTTAAATTGAAAAAAATTTACAAAATGTAACTTTTTAAATATTGGAGAACAAAATAATACTTACCTCAAGTTGTGATGGAAAACGGCTTACAGATGAGTACTGTGGGTTGTGCAATATGTGTCTAAAAAATTAGGAAAGATGAAAAAACCGAAATCATGTTATTAATTATCTTCAAATGAGCTTTTTTTCCTAGTCAATTTCAACTTAGTTTTTTATTTAGTTTGGGAATTGCCTAAAATTATATAAATATTTTTAGGATTTTATTTTTTATCATATGACATTATTATTATTCAATAAAATCTTTCAATTTCTCAGAATTTATGTCTTATTATTCTGTGAAGATCATTTGTCTTCTATTAATATGTCTCGTCTTAAGTTGAGTGATTATTGCAATTATTTACTTTAATTGATACAGAGATTTTTGTCATCGTATGGAAGATATTATTGTATTTCATCAACGTGAATGGCCAGTTTCCATCCATCCGATCTAGACACAAAAAATTGGGCAAAATGACAATCATTAGAATATACGGTACATAGGATTTTTCTTACGCATTTGTTTGAGAGTCAATGTTGTTTCAGAGTCAATGTTGTTAAAGGCCGAACATCAGAAATATTCCATTTCTATACATTGAAAGATTAATGTAATACGTGATGTCCTAGTGGGTTAGAACACTAGGTGTGACGCCGATAATAAAAATAATAATTGACGATATTAAAATACGGAAAGTAAAATATATAGGAGGTTGGTAAGGCAGTTCGGCAATTGCCTACGTCTACGGGGCCATGCCCAGAAAACAATCCACTAAGTTCACAAAGTTACAAGACACTCGGTCTAACACAAAGTAAGACTCCTTCTGATCTTTGTCGCTGTCTCTTCCAAACTTCACACGTGAACCTGTTTTGCGAACTCCCCTCGACTTGTGCGATTCTTCCCAAAATCATTAAGAGACAAGATCCCCTTGTCAATGGTGACCCTCCCAGGATCCGTGTTATGGCAAGATCTCCTTGCCCACGATCAGAACTCTCCCGAGTTCCTGGCAGCCTCCTCCCGAGACTGAGTTTCAACAAAGAATACACGGATTGTACCTTCAACACTTTCGCATTTAGATGTTTTCAGCCAACACACTTAATCAAAGAATTCCAACCAAAAGTGTGTTCAAAGTCTGTTCAAGACCGAAAGAATAATCAAAACTCCACACATGAAAACCTGGAAAGATCATATAGAGCACACAAAATCTTTCTATATTTATCTCCAAGATTATTTCCAAATAAATCGGATAGAAAGATGGAAACCATGTGCATCCCATGCTTATCTTTTCCAAAGATAGTTCTCCAAAAATAATCACCAAGAATACCAAGATAAGCACCATGAATACCAAGATAATTACCAAATATATCAAGATAGCATAATCTCCTAAATCAACCTTCCTTATATAGATTGATTTAGTTGATTTCTGCAGCCAATCACGATCTTTCTTTATTTTCCAAAAAATCAATGCCAACTTATCAAAATAAATGCCAACTTATCGTGCGCATTAACATACATATTTCAGCTAAAGCAGTTTCCAAAAACATTCGAATATTTCTAGCTAGAACTACAGCTATACAAATAAATGGAGAAGGGTTGAGCAAAAATCATTCTCATTACAGTTTTATGCATTATTTCAGCTTGTTAGTCTCTCTCTCTCTCTCTCATATCTCTAATTAACAAACCATTGTTGCTCGAAATTTTTTCATTTTGCAGTCCAAAATATTCAAATGTATCCATTGAATGCGTTAGCTAGTAAATTGGAAAAATTATCAATTTGTTTTAAATTAGATAATCTTATCATTTCTATATTTTATCCAAAATTTTGCCCTAAAAAAGTCCAAATATGGTTCCAAATTCGGATTTCTTTCAGCCATTTCGCCAATTAAACTAAAAATGTTATGAAAGCAAAATCTATATATGGCAGTTAAATTTTTGATGGCTTGATTTATTCACTTGAACTTCTTTATTAGAAGGCTTAATTTATTTAAACTTTCTGTAACTTATTTTCTTCCATAATCTTTGATGTGCAGTTCAATCCCTGCCAAAGATGGATGGAAAGGAAGTGCATTTTCCGACAAGACGATTGCTACAACCGGAGTGTGATGGAGCTTCTTGCAAAACAGATTTTGATTGCTGTGGTGGTTACTTTTGCACGGAGTCACGTCACTGCTTCTGGTGATCGGAGAATTTGCTCGCCCTACTAAACTTTGCTATTAATGTTCACAAATAAATATGTTCCTTCATTGGTTACATACAGAAAAATGCAATGCAAACTCTTTTGCAAAATTTGTCAGTTTGATTTAATTTCAATGTTAAACCTCTATACAAATTTTGTTGGTTTTGAGTATAACTACGGCTTCAATGTAACATTGACAATACAAGCTTGATCATGACTCGTTATAAATCTTAACTTTATGAATTTTTTTTTTCATCAAAAACAATATTTTCGTTAATATAAGCAAAATATGTACAAATCAGATAACTAAGATTATCTACAATACGTGAAATTTCAATGCACTTAAAGTTAATTCAATATAATGTGAACTTGTCAAAACGATTTGTTGGAAATTTCGAATAAATTTAAACTTTGTGATGAATGATTTCTTTTCTCCAATCAGTCATGAACTTGACTAGTTCAAAAACTTCAAATATAATACAATTAGTAATATATTAACTTATAATATTTAACTTTCCTAAATCAATATTCAATCAAGAATTTCAAAATCTAATTCTTCTTTTTTCCTTTCATGAAACCCAATTCCCATTTACCTTATAATCAAATCAGTAAAAAAATTTAACCAATATTTTTCTAAATTAATTCAATTAAGAATTTCAATATCACTATTTCATAAAAATTGAAATTCTCACGAATAATATTTTCATTCCCACTTTATTTCTTTCGTGCAACAATGATTTGGACTACGAATTTCAAATTGTTTTTCCAGAAAGCCCAAGTTGATTAAATGAAAAAATTGCATCACTCCACTCGCTTTCATTTTAACTTTAAATTTGATGTACTAGAAGAAAAAAAACTACACAAAGATAGAAGACTTTGTGCAGATGTTAATTAGGACTTTTCTCCCAACATAAAAGTCCCAAAACTTTCACCCATGTAACTTTGCATTAAATTCTAAGCGTAAAGAGGAGTGGTGTCTGACCAAGAACATGGCAACCATTGCAAAGTTCTACGCAATTTATCCCCCTATGCCGCCACAGTAATCTTGAGCACTTGAAGGAACCTGATATTTCACAACCTACTTTTTGATCCAATTCAAAATTAGAGAAACAAGATGGTGAAACGTTAGTGGAGTAGTTGTCTTTGTCATTGTGTGTGGAAATTGATAGAAGTAGAACCCTTGTAGCATAGCGAGTGGATAGAGTTAAAAGAAAGAAATGAGAAGAAGAAGAAGAAGAAAGGAGACAAAATAAGAGAAGGGAATTGATAGGTGCAATAATTGTTATATTATTTATGAGTTTATTATGGAATAATTTGAATTGATTTGCATTGATTTGGTATTTAATTGCAGGATTCTATCTCGATTGTGGAATTAGCGGTTTGTGCCAAAAGAATAAGGAAAGAGGCAAAATATGAAGGTATTTGAAAGATTTTGAAAAGAAGTTGGAAAAGAAAATTTCCTTATCTTGATTTGGAAATGAGTAAAGATGGTGGAGATTTATAAGGAGAAGATTGTTTTGATTTCAAATAATTCAATTTATGGACGAAGATAATTTTCTTTGAAATTTCCAATTTGAAGAGCAGAAGAATAAGGAAGCTTATTATATAAAATGCTTGCATGCCTTATTTGCCGCTTGTGGCATTAATTTTATTATTATCTTTCCTTGAATTACAGTCCTAAACCAATACTACTATCCTTATGGGTTGAGTGTATTATTAGGTAACTTAATAAACTTCTCTTCTATAAGAAGACCAAGTAGCTATTCAGAATAAGAGAGTCGAGTAGGTAATAGAGTTTTAGTCAGTAGTAGTTAGTAGGTAGTTAGTTAGTAGTAGTTTAGTTTAGTTGTAGATTAGTTTACGTAATATTTTAGTTCTTACTTTAGGATTCCCTTCCTTGTAGTCAGACGGGAGGTGAAGTCCGGTAGACTAAGTTTTACTCTTCTTTACTTTAGTTTAATTCTATCATGTCTTTTATACATGTTAATTGTTTCTTAGTACTTATGTTTAGTGCGTAGTTTATTTATCCTGTAATGAATCATTAATTGTTATTTAATCGTGAGACCTAATTGTTAATAGCAAATTAATTTTTTATGAGTTCTAAGAGTTCTCTATGCATAGCGCTTATGTTTAGATTAATTAAATCCTGATCAAATCTAATTAATCTGAGTATTGCGAATTAATCTCCTGTTAGGATTAATTAGTGGTAAATCTATTGTGAGGTTGATGGGAATAATTGGTTAGTAATTTGTGACATGCTGACAACTTATTGCAAATTATTAAAATTGGGTTCTTCTATTTTATAATGTTGTTGAGTCATTAAATTAGGTGTTGGTCGGTTCCAACTCAGTTGTGTCTTGATTAGGGAAATAATTGATTTAGCCAGACTCTTGTTAATTACCGATTAAGTAAGGAAGAATTGGACTATGTCAGAGTTGATTCTTGGTAGTTTATAACTAGTTGATTTGTTAATATTAATTTATCATTGATTCTATGATCGGTTGATAATTAATTAATGTGGATTTGTTTATTGTCGATTTTTATTTCTTTATAGTTTTTATATAGTAATATCTGTTAATTAGTTTTGTTTATTTCTCTTAGTTATTAATAATTATTTGTGACAAATTTCTTTAAATTAATTGGAACATATGGTACTCCGTTCCTCGTTGGATTCGACCCTACTTTCACTATACTAACTTCTATCTTTTTAATATAGGTAATTAATTTGGTAGCAAAAACAACACTACCAAATTTGGCGCTGTTGCCCGGGAGCGGCAATTTACTATTTATTTTAGTTAATTCATTTTTTTCTTTAGTTTTTTTCCTTGTTATTTATCAAAACAAATTAATCCTAATTTGTCATTTGTCTTAGATATTGAACAAAATCAGCGCACAGATTAAGGAGATGAAAAGAAGTACACTAAGTAACAACCAATTCTGATTCTGAAACAGCTAATCCGTCTATTCATACAAGACTTCAATCAGAATCAGATATTGAGGCTGCCACTTACGAGAAAAATATGGCAGGATTTTGGAATCCAACCTATATGAGCCAATTCAATAAGGAGTATCCATTAGCACAATTCAATGAAGTCGAGAGTTTTCAACCCCAACATCATTACGACCCTTATTCCTACACATACAATTCGGAGTCGTGGGGAAATCACCTAAACTTCAACAATAGGATTAAGGCGTACCAGCCACTATTCCCATGGACATGGCAACTACAGCAGCAAGAGATTTTTCCATTGTTCCCTACACCTACTTATCCACTACAGGGGCATTATTGGACGATATGGTTGCACAATTAGCTAACTCCACTAAAGCTTTTCAGGAGAGTGTGCGAGAGATGCGACAGGGACTAAGGGAAGATTTCAATGGATTGAGTAACAATATTACTCAATTAACTACAAGAATCATTGCATTAAACAAAAATCAAGGCAACCTCCCATCACAAGTGCAAGTTAATCCAAAAGAAAATGTCAATCAAATGACATTGACAAGAGACAGTGAATGGGAGAAACCTATAGCTGATGTGGCAAAGAAAAAATCCAACAGTTTAGAAACTGCTGAACCGTTTGACCAAACGGCAGAATCTCATACTTCAAAGGTAAAATATGATTTGAATACATGTATCTCTGAGATTAAAATTTCTCTTCCTTTTCCTCACAGGTTAGCAAAGAAACCAAAGGATGGTGATATGAACAACATGTTAACCGTCTCTAACAAGATGGAGATAAACATTCATTGTTTTGAGGCAATTAGTATAGTGCCAAAGTGTTCACAATTCGAGAAAGGCATTTTTCCCAGGCAAACCCAACATCCAATGGATAAGAAGATGGTGGAAGATGAAAGCATATCGGTTGTTATCCAGAATATACTACTCCATGCATGCAAGGAATCAAATTATGAAGTTAAAGAATTGATGGATGAGGAGATTAGGGATGAAATCATGTCATTGCATTCATGGGAAGTAATTCCAAGCAAAATAGAAGGCTTATGTATGACCATACGGGACCAGCCGATAAAATATTTTCTAATATTCTTCAAGTCCCGATTCTAAAACTTACTTCCTTGGGTGAACATCTGAAATCTGTATTTTTAGGAAGGGGAGAGACACTACCAATCATTATAAACAAACCTCTCACCCAAAACCAAGGAAACAAGTTGATTTGGCATCAAATGAGGCATAATGCAATTTTAGGAAAGACTTTGACTGTCATAAATGATGTTCCTTCATCACGACCACCTCTGGAGCCTCCTCCACTAGTTTACTAAAGTTGGCAATAATTGGTCTAGCCAAGATCTTTAAATAAAGGCACTGATTGGGGGGCAAGCCAATATTTTTCATTTTTAATTTTTGTTTTTAATGTTTTATTTTTATTTTTAAAAAATTTTCTGCATTAGTTTTACTATTTATTTATTTGTGTTTCAGGTTCAATGTGCACATGCGGTTATTAGGCAAAGTGGACTTCACCATTATAGCTTATGATTCTTATTTGTCTAATCATATTGAGTTGCAAACATTAGTTTCCACTTTGGAATTTTGGGTCAAAATTGCTCCTCACGACACTATTCTTATGTCCCTTCTCGGTCTAAAGTGCATTTTCTAAGTGACTCTCAACTTATGTTATGCCATATATATAATGCATATATTTTATTTGGTAGGCATGATCATATAACCCTTGGCCACTACTCATACACTTGCTATTTTATGGGTTATGTGTACGACTATTAAGTTTCATCTGGGTTATTCGATTACTTATTTGTGGAATCAGATTTGAACTCATAGAAACTACCATTTGGATTTGAGCCATTTCATTGTTGTTCTTGGGTCTCAAAATTCTTCATATGTGATTTTGAGTGTTGGTTGGGTTAATTCTTGTTGGTCTAACTCAATTAGTTTGTCCTTTTGCCCACTTCTGGTTTGAGTTTTTCTATACACATTGGATTATCAAGTTTTGTGAGATGAGATATTCCACTTTGAGCCATATTTCTTCTATAAGTGTTGTCGATCTTTGCTAAGAGATGATTGATTTGCCTTTATTGGTGTTTGACATGACTTTTGGAATTGCTAATAACACCCAACTTCTCTCCAAATTTGATAGCAATCCATCCACGTCCATGGTGCCAAAGCCGACTTCACATGATCCATTGGAGAATCTTGATGGTCCATTGACAAGATCAAAGAGCAAAATGATGAAAGCTGCCTTGCAAACTTTATTGTCAACACAATGTGGAGATTTGGACAATCTTGAAGAACACTTGGCGTCACCATCACTATCTCAACATGGAGTTTTTTAGAACATTTCTTTAATCACAATTAATAAAGAATTTCTAAGAGTTCTACATTGGACCTTAAGGAAATTCCACCTTGAAGAAGTGTTCATGGACTACATTGAAGACCAAGATGGCGTGCTTGGACTTTATCATCTTGGATCACGCCATTTGTTTAAGTCCATTAAGCATTAATTTGGGCTTATAATTTCGTGGTTAATTAGTTAAATACATGGCCCAACTTATCTTGCATGATAATAGCATGTAATGGGCTTTAATGGATTTAGGAAAGTAGCCTCCTACTTTTTAGGAGCACTCCTACTTTTTAGGGAGAAGCCTACTTTTTTAGGAGTGTCCTACTTTTTAGGACATGCTTCCTATTTTTTAGGACCTTTCCTATCTTTTAGGAAAAGTAATTCTTTTAGGAAAGTAAGTAGTTATTAGTTTCCTAATCTAATTTGGAAAGTTTCCTAAATTGGATTGGTTAGTTAGTGAAGTTCAATTCGAAATTGTCTTCTTCACTAGGGCTTATTATTTTCACATTTTTGAGCCTATTTAAAGGCATGATTTGTACGTTTTTTTCAACATGAAATAGAAGAAATTTTAGCTTTGCTAAATTTGAAAGCACATTGTGTTTTTACCAATTCCCGCGAAGCCTTTAGTGAGGAGCTATAGGATTAGCCAACTCGTTCTTAATTTCAGGAACAACCCAAACTTGTTAGTTTAGTTTCTTGATTTACATAACCTAGATTAATTTTGTTTGTAATAATGTAAGGGGTTTGATTGGCTTAACATCTTACCTTTTCGTTTCCCTTGAACTCTATTCTGTAATTTGTTTGTTTTCTTGTTCTTGTTTTAGTTGAATTGTGCAACACAGTCCAAAGGTGTGGAGATTCGAATAGTCCAGAACATCAAGCCTTGGCTATTCATATCAATTGGTATCAGAGCTCACGTTTGTTGCATCAAAATTCAGGTCATCTTTGTTTTCGTTTTTTCGTTTTTCTTTCTTTCCGCGATTCTTGCTGTTTTTAGGGTTAATCTTTGTTGCTGTCCTAGCGTCTTTTTGCTGCTGTTTAGAGTCATTCTTGCTGCTGTAGTTCGTTTCAATTCTACACTTTTTTTGTTCATAATATTGGTGCTGAAATTCGTTTAGTTTTCTTGCTGAAATTTCGTCAAAATCGTCACAAATTAGCTTGTTGTTTTTGCGTCAATTGTGTCTCTCTTGTTGCTGCCCATTTCTTTTTCTTATAGCGTCATTGTTCTGCTATAATTCTGCCGTTTTTGTGTTGTTCTTGTGTTGAAACAGAATAGGATTGCATTCTTTAGGTTTGAGCTTCAAAACGTCAAAAAATTCTAGGGTTAGGGTTTCGGGTTTTGACCTAAAATTCTAATTTTCTTGTTTCTTGTCCGTTTTGATTCATTCTTTTTGCCATTTTCTCTATTTTGTTTCTATAATCATATATACTTTGGTCAAGTTTTGTTTCGAGTCAAAAAGATAAGTTCTTGATCACTTTCTTGAAGTTCTTGATTTTCTTGAATTTCAAAGTTACATAAAATCAAAATCTTGAACTATATTCTTATTCCTTGGCATAAATTTTGAAGATCTTGTTTTTGTGGCATATTAAAATTCAAAATATTTGGTGTGTTCTTGATTTATCTTTGGGGCTGAAATTTTGTTAAGGTTAAGGCAATATAAGACAAAACAAAAACCCTAGGTTTTATCTTAACAACCTTAAAAAAAAAAGTGGGATGACGTTAAAAAAAAGGGCAACATAAAAAAAAAGAAGCCCAATACAAAAAAAATCGGACCAATACCAAGAAAAATTCATAGCCCAAAAGAACTAAGTATTCTTGTTTGTTTCTTTAAAACCACCAAAATTGAAATTGCCATAACGTTTTCGTTACAACTCCAATTTGAGTGATTCAAGTTGCCAAATTTTTGTCTTTCTGTCTAGTTTCTATTTTCAGTACTTTTAGTAACTAAATCAAATTATACCCCTGCGTGTTCTACATGCTCTTTACGGTTTCTTGTCTAAATACTCTAATTGATTTATCTTGTGTTTGTCTTGATTAATTGAACTTCTTAGTTGAGATTTGTTCCTTTAATCAACGAATTTGATAGGTCTTTATAGATTAGGTGATCAATTAATAAGAGTGTAGTTAGGGTATACACTAAAATAGAAAAGCTACTTATAGTGTGTGTGTGTGTGTACCTACTCACCCAGAGTGAGAACCCGTGAGGAAATATATTGTTTTCTTGCTGTTTTTCACTAACATTGAAGGTTTATTAATCAATGGTGAAAGAAAGTACAAATACTCTTAAGTTGGAGATTGGTGAATTGGTGGAAAAACTTCGAAAATTGATACAACCTTATGATGAAATTGAGGAGTCCAAAACCACATCTTCAACATGTGTACAAAAGTTTTATACAAGGTGCAATGTCTAAGATAAAGTGTGATGTAGTGATTGATAGTTGGAGAAGCTCTAACTTTGTTAGTGAACTAATGGTAGAAAGGTTCAATATGCAAACCACTGCACATCCAAATCCTTACTTGCTGCAATGGAGTGATAATTGTGGTGAAGTATGGGTGTCAATGCAAGTCAAGGTTGCATTCTCAGTAGGCAAATACAAAGTTGAGGTACTATGTGACATATTTCCTATGCAAACAGCCCATCTTTTATTGAGAAAACCGTGGTAACTTGCTTGCAAGAGAGTTTATAATGATGTCAAAAATTGCTATTCAATCATGAAAGATGGTAAAAAGTTTAATCTTGGTGCTTTAAAGCCTTGTCAAATTTCTGAATACCAAGCAAAAATTGCTAAAGTTTGTAGTGAGATGAGAGAAAAACAAGAGAAAGAAAAGAGTGTGTTAGAAAAACAAGAGGAAAAAAGAATTAAGGGAAAAGGAAAGTCAAAAGAGTCATTTAGTTAGCATAGGCTGTGAGCAAAATAAGAGTAATAGAAAGAGTGAGAATGAGAGTTCATTGAGAGCTAAGCAACAACATCTTGTACTTATGAATTCTAGTGATCACGAGTTACATTGTTTGCTGCTTAGAAATTTTGTTTTGCAGATTTATGGAGTTCCTAGACATCTAATAGAGTTAGAAACAACTCATTATCAATATGCAAAGAAGAAGTTCAAACTGCCATGACTTGTTTTCCGCAAGGTAAGCAAGGTAAGTTAGGTAAGTTTTCAATTGATTTTGATCTTAAGACTGTTAAGAACTTTGTTATTATCAATTCGGTTGAGTTTCAAAGTTTTCAATATATTTTTAATCAATTTCAAAAACTTCCTTACACTTTTCAACAATTGTTTCGAAATTTTATAAATTGTGTTTTAGCGTCTAACCTCACATGTTTTAATAAGCAAATTGATTTACATAATTCTTCAATGGTTACATCAAACTACTTTAAATTGAATGAATCAATGTATAGCTTGTTTTCGTGTTATGTTGCTTATTTAGTACATGAGTTACAATCTAAAATTAATATTTATAATTTCGAACAAAACCAAACTGTAGTGTGTACTAAGCCAAGTGTTAATTATGTTGATTATACTTGCTGGAATAACATTTGTTTTGATGAATTGGTTCGTGAATTTATACAATCTGACTTTGATTCAATTTACTTCCAAATCCATCAAGTTCAAAGAGGTACTTTAGTAGTTCAACACTTAGTTGGTAAGTTATTTTGTTCCTTAATGAATTTTTCAATACAAAAGGTAATTCATGATGTTCGTTTCTATTATTGTTTACATTCTGATTTTTCTTTAAGTATTGTTCCTCTAAACAATGATAACTTTTTACGATTAACCATATATTCTCATTGTGAAGATAATTCAAGTTGGTTAATTGACGAGTCTAAGTTAGAAAAGTTAACTATTGAATTTGTTTGTTCATGTGAATTCATATAAAATTGGTTAACTAAAAATCTTTGTTCTTTATTGTTTCAAATTGATTTACATTTTTGTCATAATGCATTTAGAGATAGCTATTATGATACATTGTATTCATTATCCACACTTGTGAATTATTTTGACATTGATGAAACTTTCTCTTATATAAGAGCATATATTAGTCTAGACATGACCACGGTTCACGAACCGCCAGTTCACGGTTCCACGAAGGGTGGAACCTAAACCGGCTCTTGGAGTCACAGTTACGGTTACGGTTCGTGAACCGCCGGTTCACAGTTCGGTCACGGTTCCGGTTCCGTCCCGGTTTCGATTTCGTCCCGGTTCCGGTTTCGATTCCGATTTCGGTTCTGGTTCCAGTTTTGGTACGATTTTCTCATGGTTCGACTTTTTAAAAAAATACCAATATGAAGTGTGATATACTTTACAAAATTTACAAGATGAAAAAAATTAAGTTTGGTATAATTTACAATGTGAAAAATAAGAGAAGTTTGATATAATTTACAAACTTACAAATTTACAAGGTGAAAAAAAAGAAGCTTGGTATAATATACAATGTGAAAAATAAGAGAAGTTTGATATAATTCACAAATTTACAAGGTGAAAAAAAGAAATTTGATATAATTTACAATGTGAAAAATAAGAGAAGTCTGATATAATTCACAAATTTACAAATTTACAAGATGAAAAAAAAAAGAAGTTTAGTATAATTTATAATGTGAAAAATAAGAGAAGTTTGATATAATTCACAAATCAACGTTGGGGCTTTCGGTTTCTCCACAACCACTAAAAATTTGCTCACTTTGGTTTGCACCAAATTGTGAGCTACCAACAATATCTCAATTAAAACTATCCATTTTACAGTAAATTAAAATTAAGTAATTGAATAAATATAAATAATTAGATAAATAAAATTATAAATTTATAAGTCTATAATAAAAGTGTTTAAATAAATTAAAAAAATTAAAATAATACAAATTATTAATAAGAAATCAATATTTAATAAAATAAATAATTTTCAAAAATAATTAGCTAAAGATTTAAATTAAATAAAATAATTTAAAGTAAAGAATTAAATTTTGAATATAATGAATTAATGAGTAAAAGTAATTTAATGATAACCAAAAAAGTAGATAATATAAATGATAATTGAGTATTGAGAGAATTGAGAGAATTGAGATTGAGAGAAGAGAATGGTGTGAAAATGAATTTAGAAAGTGTTAGGTATTTATAGAAAAAAAATCAAAAAAAAGGCATAAAGCCTTAATATGAAAATTGTGACATAAGTCACAATTCTGAAAGAGTGACAGTCCACCAACGGCACTTGTGACCGTTAGCTTTCCAACGGCCCAATTTATGGCCGTTGGGTTGCCAACGGTCACAACAGATTGATGGGCCAATGGCCATAAGTTTTTTTATTTTTTTTTATTTTTTTTTATGAACCGGTTGTTTGAACCGCCGGTTCACGGTTCACAAAAATTGTGAATAGGAACCGGCCCGCCTGGGCCGGTTCCAGTTCACAGTTTGAGCCCGGCATGGGCCGGTTACTGGCCCAACCCGCTGGGCCGGTTACGGGCCGGTTCCGGTTTTAACCGGAACCGTGGGCATGACTATATTAGTCCATATACATTTATGTTTATTACTAATAATTTTGTTCTTTGGACTAATAGATTTATTTCGTTCTTTAGGGAAATAAAGTTTTATTGCTCGCGTTTCGACTTGGGTCTTTATGAGTTTATCATATTAGTGTTTGATCCAGGAGCTCAATTTCAAGATTCAAGGACGAATCCTTTCGAGGAGGGAGGGAATGATAGCAATCCATCCACGTCCATGGTGCCAAAGCCGACTTCACATGATCTATTGGAGAATCTTGATGGTCCACTGACAAGATCAAAGAGCAAAAGGATGTAAGCCGCTTTGCAAACTTTATTGTCAACACAATGTGGAGATTTGGACAATCTTGAAGAACACTTGGCATCACCATCACCATCTCAACATGGAGTTGTTTGGAACATTTCTTTAATCACAATTCATGAAGAAGTTCTAAGAGTTCTACATTAGACCTTAAGGAAATTCCACCTTGAAGAAGTGTTCATGGACTACATTGAAGACCAAGATGGCGTGCTTGGACTTTATCATCTTGGATAACGCCATTTGTTTAAGTCCATTAAGCATTAATTTGGGCTTATAATTTCGTGGTTAATTAGTTAAATACATGGTCCAACTTATCTTGCATGATAATGACATGTAATGAGCTTTAATGGATTTAGGAAAGTAGCCTCCTACGTTTTAGGAGCACTCCTACTTTTTAGGGGGGAAGCCTACTTTTTTAGGAGTGTCCTACTTTTTAGGACATGCTTCCTATTTTCTAGTACCTTTCCTATCTTTTAGGAAAAGTAATTCTTTTAGGAAAGTAAGTAGTTATTAGTTTCCTAATCCAATTTGGAAAGTTTCCTAAATTGGATTGATTAGTTGGTGAAGTTCAATTCGAAATTGACTTCTTCACTAGGCTTATTATTTTCATGTTTTTGAACCTATTTAAAGGCATGATTTGTACGTTTTTTTCAACATGAAATAGAAGTAATTTTAGCTTTGCTAAATTTGAAAGTACATTGTGTTTTTACCAATTCCCGCGAAGCCTTTAGTGAGGAGCTATAGGATTAGCCAATCCGTTCTTGATTTCAAGAACAACCCAAACTTGTTAGTTTAGTCTCTTGATTTACATAAGCTAGATTAATTTTGTTTGTAATAATGTAAGGGGTTTGATTGGCTTAACATCTTACCTTTTCGTTTCCCTTGAACTCTATTCCGCAATTTGTTTGTTTTCTTGTTCTTGTTTTTGGTTGAATAGTGCAACACGGTCCAACGGTGTGGAGATTCGAATAGTCCAGGACATCAAGCCTCGGCTATTCATATCAAAATTGTCTTTAGAATTCGCAAAAGTCAATGCTTCAAATGCTGCATTTATCTAATTTCTGAGCCACCGTCTACCCATACGGTCCTCAGCTCCTTATATCAGGATACTTTCTTGTCTTCTTACGTTTTGTTATTATTATTATTATTTATGTTTTTGTTGATGTTGTTACTTGGTTTCTTTCGTGTTGTTTTATTTTTCTCTTTCTCTTGTTTGAAGAAAAGCAAGGTTTAAGTGTGGGGAGAATTATGTGAGTCTATGTTTAGTGAATCTTTTGTTTAGTAAGTATTTTATTTTTCAATTTCTATGTCTAGTCCAGTTTCCATTTTTAATAGCATGAGTTTGTTTCAGAAAAAAAAGGTTAAAAAATCAAAAAAGGAAAATCCAAAAATATTTTATTTTTCAGTTTTTGTGTCATTATAGTTTATGTTTTGGTGTTTTCAAACTTTCTTACTTATTGGATATTACTTAAGCAAGCTAGAATTAGTATGAAAATTTTGGTTGAATCTATTGTGTTTGATTTATGTATGTCTTTGTATGTTTTCAAGGAAGATGAATACATAGAATTGAGATTATTTTTACCTACTTAAATAGAGATTTTGAACCTAAGCGCACAAGAACGGCAACCCAGAGCTCCTTAGAAGGTGCATCCCTGAAAGTGATTTTAATGAAATTTTGAATAATTGTCATATGTATGTATGTGGTAGACATTTTGGTCCAAAACGATTGGCTAGAAAAATACTATATAGTGGTTTCTTTTGGAATACACTATTTAGAAATGCGTATTTGTCTTATAAAAGTTTTTTGCTGTGGAAAGCTTTGTAAATTTAAATAAACTGCTAGCTTGGACTGACATAGACACACATCATACAAAGAAATATCAAAACCACTTTCTTACACATATGATCCCTCACTTATGGAACTAAACTGTCAAATACATGTTGCCATGGCTTTGAAGAACCACACAAGAGAACCACATAACTGATCCTTTTAATATTCACTTTTTTGGTGCTTAATTGAACATATTCTTTGTTGAGTGTTAGTGGGTACAGTGATGAATTACAGAATTTACTTTCTTGTACATGGTGAACTATAATGTTGAAGTTTTATATGAATATGATAAACGCACTTAGGAATTACCCATGTTTGACTTTAGTTTTCTTTCCTACCCTTAAATTGCCCCCTAGTTAACCCATTTGAGCCTTAACTTTTCTTTATGATTTTATACCACCATAAATATTCATCAAAATCTTTTTAAACTTGTTTTTGGCCCCCCAATGTGCAAGTAGCAGTGGAATATGTGTAACTTATTCCCCACTTCATTGAATAGATGAAACTATGTGTTTAAGTCTTTTTGCATGAAGATGTTTCAACGTGTTCTTTAGAGTTTTAAAATGTTAAAATGCACTGTTTGCTCATACAACATTGGGGCAGTAGAGAAAAAAAAAATGGTATTCTATTGTATGTGCTGTATAACCAATCGGTTGCAGTAAAAAGAAAAAGAGGAACAATAGCAAAACAAAAAAAAAAGAACAAGAAAGATTTGAAAGAAAAACATGTGATAAGAGCACAAGAAAAAAATGTTTGTTGTGCTGAAATTGATTTGAGAAGTTAAGTTTTGAAACTTAATAAAGTCCGAGTGTGGGGAAATGCTTGAATAATTTGCATTGTGCTTTGGTTCTGTTTTAACCCATTTTATCCTTATTTCTTTTATCCTACCTTATTCACCCTAACCCTATTACAACTGGAATAAAAAACCTTTTGATTCATGTTTGATTTTGATTTTATGGTGAGCTTTTGACATCTTTGCAAATTGATAGTAATATTTCTTTGTACAATCTATGATGAGTGGATGGACCAATATTATCAAATCTTTGAGTTCTTAGAGTGATCCTAGAGAGCTAACTCATTTTTTTTATTTTGACTTGGAAGAAATTGGCTATACATGAATTTTACACAATGGATTGAAATGTGGATTGATAGTTGAAATTCTAGCTTTTTGGTTAATACTTGATTTATAAGAGTTTGGATTGTTGTGTTTTCTTTAATTTTAATTGTTATGTTTTTGTTTTTGTTTTTGTTTTGAATGCTTAGGGACAAGCATTGTTTAAGTATGGGGATTTGATAGGTGCAATAATTGTTATATTATTTATGGGTTTATTATGGAATTATTTGAATAGATTTGCACCGATTAGGTGTTTAATTGCAGGATTCTTTCTTGATTGTGGAATTAGCTGTTTGTCTCAAAAGAATAAGGAAATAGGAAAAATATGAAGTTATCTGGAAGCTTTTGAAAAGAAGTTGGAAAAAAAGATTTCTTTATCTTGATTTGGAAATGAGTAAATACTGTGGAGATTTATAAGGAGAAGATTGTTTTGATTTGAAATAATTCAATTTATGGAAGAAGATAATTTGCTTAGGAATTTCCAATTTGAAGATGAGAAGAATAAGGAAGCTTATTATCTAAAAGGCTTGCATGCCTTAATTGCAGCATGTGACATTAGTTTTATTATTATCTTTCCTTGATTTAGAGTACTAAACCAATACTACTCTCCTTATGGGTTGAGTGTATTATTAGTTAACTTAAACTTCTCTTCGATAAGAAGATGAAGTAGTTATTCAGAATAAGAGAGTCGAGTAGGTATTAGAGTTTTAGTCAGTAGTAGTTAGTTAGTAGTAGTAATTTAGTTTAGTTGTAGATTAGTTTATGTAATAGTTTAGTTCTTGCTTCAGGATTCTCTTCCGTATGGTCAGGCGGGAGGTGAAGTCTGGGCAGACTAAGTTTTACTCTTCTTTACTTTAGTTTAATTCTATCATGTCTTTTATATATGTTAATTGTTTCTTAGTACTTATGTTTAGTGAGTATTTTGTTTATCCGGCATAAGTAACGAATCATTAATTGTTATTTAATCGTGAGACCTAAGTGTTCATAACAAATTAATATTTTATGAGTTCCAAGAGTGCTCTATGTATAGCGCTTATGTTTAGGTTAATTAAATCCTGATCAAAATCTAATTAATTTGAGCATTGTCAATTAATCTCCTATTAATTCTCTGAATTTAATAGATATGATTAATTAGTGGTAAAACTATTGTCAGGTAGACGAGAATAATTGGTTAGTAATTTGTGACATGCTGACAACTGATTACAAATTATTAAAACTGGGTTCTTCTATTTTATAATGCTGTTAAGTCATTAAACTGGGTGCTGGTCTATTCCAACCCGATTGTGCCTTGATTAGGGAAGTAATTGATTTAGCCGAACTCTTGTTAATTACCAATTAAGTAAGGAAGAATTGGACTATGTCGGAGTTGGTTTTCGATAGTTTATAACTGATTGATTTGTTAATATTCATTAATCATTGATTCTACGATCGGTTGATAATTAATTAATGTGGATTTGCTTGTTGCCGAATTTTTATTTCTTTATTGTTTTTCTATAATAATTTATGTTAATTCATTTTGTTTATTTCTCTTAGTTCTTAATAATTATCTGTGACAAATTTCTTTGAATTAATTAGAATAGATGGTACTCCGTTTCTCGTGGGATTCGATCCTACTTTCACTGTACTAATTTCTATCTTTTGAATGTAGGTAATTAATTTGGTAGAAAAAACGACACTATCAGGAATGGAGTAGAGGAAAAAGGTTGCTTGTCCGAATTTCAATTGTCGTAAAACAATCACAAGGGCAATACGTGAATTGATATGAGGAACGAATTGTGATTCTAAATTTGCCTTTCAAAATTTGTCACATGAATAGCACGTGATCAATTTCTTCTTTAAAAGAAAACGTTTGGATGGATGGAATGATCAATTTTGGTACTCTATTTTAGTAAGTGACCAATTTACATTATTTAAAATGTCAAGAATCAAAAAAGTTTTTTAAACAAATATGAGGAATATTTTTTTATAATTTTCTCACTTAACAATATGCTATTTATCAGGCATTCCAAGTTTTATAAATTAAATAATATTTGTGCTATAACCTTGGTTAATACCAAGTAATACTTCATCCCAAATAGTAGAAAATTAATATAATACATACACTTTTAAATGTAAAATTTGATCAACCATTTAATAACTATACTCTAATTTTTGTAAATTATATTTATTATTTAATTGTAATTGGTTCAAAAAATTGTTTTAAAATAGTTTTGGTTTAATTTATTTTAATTATAGGAGTATAATTAAGAGAGAGAGAGAGAGAGTATAATTATAATATAATTAAAATATTAAATCTCAAAATTAACTGACTTTAGGAAAGCTCTTATTAAATTTAGGGCCACGTTATCGTAAAATATGAAAATTAAAAGTAAGAATTTTAGAAAATTTAAATTTTCGGTGGATTACAAAGTTGAATTATTGGGAAAATATCTGGATTTAAAAAAAAAAGAAGCTATATTTGCATACTTTCAATAGTTTATATTTTTGTTCTTAACTCAATGAAAAATATGTAAATGGATGGATTATGGTAACATAGTAAAAGGATAAAATTTTTAGAAAATCTCACTTTTTATGGGTTATGAACTTTTTCTCATTTTCTAATCAAATTATGCATGTTTGCATTTAACATTCTTTTTTTTGGGGGGGGGGGGGGGGGGGTTTGTTAGTTAGTGAAAAATATCTAAACTAATGGATTATAATAAAGAAATAGAAAACTAAAACTTTTGAAACATTTCATTTTTCGTTGGTTAATTATGACCTTGGATTTGGAAAAAAATCGCAAATTTCTAAAACAACTATATTCACGTGTTGTTAACCGTTTGTTGTTTTAGATGCAATGAGAAAAATGAAAACTTATAAGTGTAACTAAAAAAATTAGAAAAATATAATATTTAACAAATGCATATGTTTTCGTAGCTATAACCTCGTATTTTCACTGTTTCTTATTGCACGTTTATTGAAAAACATGCAAACTAATTTTTTTTTTTAACTCTACCTTGTTATAAGTAGTTTATCTGGTGATAAGGAGTAGGTTCTAAATACGGAAAAAAGAAAATTATTGTGAAAGATTGGCAACCAAAATGTAAGACTTTGCTAAATTCAATAATATAGATAAAATTGTGTACGATAACAAAATATAATTTATATAACCAATCCTACTTAGTAAAATAAGGGTTTAGTTGTTATTGTTGTTGTTGAAGTTTGTATTTTTTTTTTTTGAATTAAGTTTTTCGCATAAAAGTTCTTAGTATTGTTTGTAAATTTACCGATTATTTGTATTATTAGTTCCTTATTTTGTATTATTCTAATCCCTCAATTAGACACAAAATATTATATGTATGAACTTCCTTCCCAAAAAATTGGTGGCAACATCGTATGGAGATCAAAAGATCGAGTGTTGAAAATAGTTGTCTATATGCGGTCAAAAATATATTCCAACGACAAAACATTCTAACAAGAAAGAACTTCTCATTTGTGTTGTCGTTATATACTGTGTAGTTAGAGTATTATTTGATTTGTAAGGTTATGATTGAACAACATTTTCATATTATTAAATGTAAAGTAATTGAACAAGAAAAACAACGTAGTTATAATCGAAAACAACAAAATTCATACAAAAGATCAACCTTGAACTCAAACTGACAAATTTTGCACAACACTTTTGCAAATTGTTAAGATTGAAAAACGTAATATTCACCTGTGTCGCAACACATTTATCTGTAACCATTAATTTCAAGTTTAGCTATCCAAGCATTCCCCAGTTATAATTCCAGTACTTGGATTTTGAAACTTAGGTAAACAAGTTTGACCAATACAGCAATCCGCCGTTTTTTGGCAAATCCCACCACACTCCGATTGCAACAATCGTCCGGCAGGAAAATGCACTTCCTTTCCTTACATCTTCGGTAACCATTGAACTGCACACAACAAATTATGGAGTGAAAAAAAATTCAATTATCAAGATGTTTCAGACAATATTTTCAATAAAATTAAACCTTCTAAGAATGAAGTTGAAATGAATCCATCAAGTCATCGAAAATTTTAATTGTCACAGACATTTTGTGTCAATATGGGCACTCAATCAAATTAGTTTAACCGGCCAACTGGCTTGGAAGACATTTTCAGAGCACAATTGAGTGGGAAAAAAAGAGTAGAAATGAGAGGATCGATCGATCTAAAACATTTTGATAACTTTGCCAAATAATGACAATAGAATTCGATCCATCAACTGATAAAATTGTATGTTTTGGATTGCTAAATAAAATACAGTCGATGAATGATTAAATGATTAATTTGTTACATAAATTAGAGAGAAACAGAGAGACTAACAAGCTAAAATGATGAACAAAACTGCAAAGAGGATGGTTTTAGCAGGAGCCTTCTCCATGTGTACTCTATATTTTGTATGCTAAATTGATACTAGAAATGTGTGAATGTTTTGGAAATTAATCTCTTAGGATGGAATATTTCTGCATTCGGCCAACCACGAATGTTGACCATGGACATTGAAACCAGTGGATAAGAAAAATCAGAAAGGGTTGCTATTTGCCGTACAATGGTTCCACTTTTTCTCATTTTCTTCTGAATTTTGTAACTTCTGATGACTATCGTTTTGCCAAATTTGTCATTGCAACATTGGAAGGAACTGACCGTTCGATGTTGATGAAATACAACAATATCTTCATACCTCAAATGACAAATGGGCTCCTTTTACATTATACTTAGAAGGAATTGTACACATTTAAAAAAAAATAAAGAAGATTCTGATCTAAGTATGCATGTTGGGTTATGCAAATCAGCTAAAAAAAAAGAGACAATTATTAAATTGCACTATTATGACTAGCATAATTTTTTCATTCGAATTCAAAACCGCTATTATGATAATTATTTTGAAAGAAATAACAAGATTTACAAGATACTTTGGTTTTGTCCTATGACCGAAGCCACTTCTAGTCCAAATTCTTTTATTTTGGCCAGGTCCAGACCTTTTTTTTCCTAAATAATTTATAATTCATGTGTTCTATTTTGGTTTCCAATCTTTAAAACTGTATAAACCTTTGTTCAAATTAAAAAAAAAAAGAAGAAGAAAGAAGCCACTATTATTTCTAATCATATATCATAATACACAAATTAATTAGTTCAAATTAGAAGGAAAAGAAGAAGACTAAAAGAGAATTATAAAGAAACTATAAGAAAATATATGTGGTATTTAAATATAAATTAACAAATAAGTTTAGATAGAGCACAAAATAGTCTCTCAACTTGGAGGTAAGTATAATTTTAGTCTCAAATCTTAAAAAAGTTACATTTTATTCGCTCAACTTGAATTTTGTTTTACAAATGGTCTCCAACTCATTTTTATCTATATGATAAATAATACCGTTAGTTATGTCGTACAAAACGATGTCGTTTTGAATAATGAACAGTACCAAATTACTAACGATTATACTTGTCACACGTATGGAAAATGATTAATTTGGAACTATATATTTGTGTGACAAAATCAAATTGAATGATTAAAATATAATTTTTTAAGATTAAAGACTAAAACTTTACTTACCATATCCCAAATTAAGGGATTATTGAGTTCATTTACCCAATACTTAATTTTTGTATATATGTACAAGAATTGGCCTCCTTCATCAATGTTGTTTGTGATGATAAAAAATCTCTATACGGATTATTACAATTCTCATGTTGAGTTTCATGTATTAATTGTTATTGATGCGAGACAATACTTTTAGGAAACAATTACTTTTAGACATTTTTTTTTCTAATTAGACACTGTTCATTTGTTTTTTAATTAGAATTAGGAATTATTAGTTCGATATAAACTTTTATATGGCTTTAATTTTAGGAGATAATTCATAATTCAAACTTTTGGTATTTTCAATAAGACTTCAAATTCTGCGAAATTTGTGTCTTTTGTCTTTTTTTGAAAAGAACGTGTGTCTTTCACAAATCTATATCACGCATTAGTTGTGATTGTCTTGCATTATTTATGTAGTTTATTGTAATCTAATTAAGGAAAATATTAATTAATATTGGTTAATTGTTGTTGGGTATAATTGATTTGATAAGACGTCTTTTTTTTTTGGCTAACCTCTATTGGGAGGTGGGCCGCCACTCCCTATTTTATAATATATCTTTTTGGGTAGTGGATTTACCCTAAAACCACCCTTACAAGATTCAATCTTTTGACATCCTACCCATACACATGCCATTGGCCTAGGGTAGGAGCTCAAAAGATTTTTGCAAAAAATTAAATGTGGAGGACTACCTCCATTTACATTGGAACCTATAACAAATCTAACGTACCAAAAGCTCCTTTGCTCACAAGGAGTGACAAAAAATCCCCCATTGGGACATAGGTATTTCAGCAGAACAACTTTGAGAGTGAATGTACAGTCCTTTTGCTGTGAGGTCTTGCGGCAGGAAGTGGCATTTCAGTAGCTAACCGTTCTTCGAATCTTCGAGACCCCAAATTGTAATCAGTCTGAGGGTAGCAGCAGTCCAGGAGAGGTAGGCAGCATGAGGAACCAGAAGACCGAAAGTATTCCTTCAGCAGATTCTTGAGGTGATCAGCAAGCTTCACATCCAGTCATCTGTACCTTCTTCAACAGCTTGGGATTCTAATAGCAGATATATACTTTGACTCCACTGAGGGAGAGGCACCATCTCCCAAGCTGCAGGGAAGCCAAAACAATACCAAGCCAGGGGGGAAGGGATATGCATTGACATAGGCAAGCCAGCTCTAACATCGGCAAGCTGGAGCTTTAGACTATAACAGTGGCAAACCAGTCCTAACCTCAACAGACTGGGGCCAGTGTAATCACCTGATTTACATTGCATACCTTTATGAAGAGGTCCTGAGAAAAGTCTCATAGGCATTGATAGGTCTACTTCAACTGAGCTCAGAAGTAGTGTATGGTTCTTGTTAGGATTCCAGGGTTCCAGCATTGTTAAGAATGTATGAACTGCCTCTCTTCCTGGAAACGTATTGGCATGATGATCTATCAGCTTGGATAAGTTTCTCCAAATTGTCCTTATTGGGCTCCAGGTTCTGTGCCAAGTAGGTGGCTGGCCTGTTAGCTGCCTTAGGAGCTAAAGAGAGGGAAGCTTGGGCTCGGATCTGTTGGAGGCTTGCTTCTCACTTTCTGAATCTCCATGAGTTTTGTTGCTTGTAGGCTTGGAAAAGCAATCTAGAATTGGATTGTATATAGATGTAATGGTGCCCCAGGATCTTACTCATCCTGATGCCTTCCAAACAGCTGCTGATCTCCATCTGTAAATGAGTTTCGTTAGATGGGCAAACCAAAGGAGCAATCTGGAATAGAAGCTTACCTTTAGAGTTCCTAGCCAGTCCTGCTGTAGTAATTCGATCAGCTAAGATGGAGGAAGTAATATTGATCTTGATATGAGATGGATCAGGGGGAAACCACTTAATCATAAGAATCTAAACTTTCCTCCTGATCTTTGCAACAGATGACCATAATCCCTTCCAATCCATGGTCTGAATTTCCTTTATTTGACATTTGAAGGATAGAATTTGCTTAGCCATATTGAAAAATATTCTGCACCACTACATTCTGGTTAGGCTTAGCATTTTCGAAAGTGATTTTGTTCCTCATATTCCAGATAGCCCAACAAATCAATGAAGGGATAAGTTTCAGCATGAAATTCTGTATTTCAGCTGTCACCTCGGACTTCCACCAATAATATAGGTTGCTGTAGAGTGAGAGGGAATGTGAGGAGATACCAACTTCAGCACCCATGATTTTCCAGATATTAGAAGTAAAACTGCAAGCAGAGAATATGTGAGTGATGGACTCCCCAAAACAATGGCAGAAAGGACAACATGAAGGGCCAATTGTACCAACTCTGTGCAGCAACTGGCCAAGTGGGATTCTGGCTTGGGTAAGTCTCATCATGAAAAAAGACACCTTAATAGGGATGAATGGATCCCAAATAAATTTATAGAATGGAAAGGAGATGTCCAAAAGAGTTCTAATTACCTGGTAGGCTGACTTTAGGCTGAAGTTACCATTTTCAGAACTGCTCCAAATTAGAGAGTCAGGGCATTCAGTCAGATTTAAGGGCCTAGAGTCAAAGAAGGAGGAAGGGATCTGGGGGCAAGTGTCTCTAATTTTCTGGACATCCCAGCCCCTTGGACCTATAACTTTCTTGAGTTTCAGCTTACCTGAGCAGTTAAACTGGTCATAGATGCTACCCTCTTCCTTCCATTTGTCAAAGAAAAAGTTGCACTTACTTGAACCCACTTAGAAATGGATATGTTCATCGGCCTGCTGAGCATGTTGTATCAGTCTTTTCCAAATATTTGAGTTTCCCCTCTTAGGTTGGCATTGGAGAGGATGACAAACTGAACAATACTTAGCCCATAGAAACTTGGCCCAAAAGGAGTCTTTCTTTCTAAATTTCCACAACATCCTAAAGGCTTGGGCAGTCACTAGGGATTGGAGATCTCTAAAACCCACCCCCTTCCTCTTTTGCCTGCATAAGGTCTTCCAGCTAATCAAATGGTATTTAGATTTGAGTTCAGAGCCTGACCATAGGAAATTAGCCATAATGGCTTCTATTTGGTGGATGATTTTCTTAGGGGGATTAAGGTTCATGGTGGTATAAACAGGAATTGAGGCCAAAACACTTTTGATTAAGGTGATGCAACCTCCCATAGACAAGAATTTAGAGCTCCACCCTTGAATTCGAGAAGCAATTTTCTGAACCACGCAGCTAAAGGAGGCAGTTGGAATCCTTTTGTAATGAAGAGGAATACCTTAGTATGTGGTGGGGAATGAGCCTCTAGAGAACTTGGTAAGTCTTCCCACTAATTGTACCCTAGCTGGAGGAAGTCTAGCATGCATTAGATAGCAACTTTTGGAAGGGTTCACCTTTTGGCCAGACACCTCTTCATAATGTCTTAATTTATTCATGATGGTGCGAATGATCTGAGGGCTAGAAGAGGAGAAGATGATCAAGTCATCAGCATATGAGAGATGGGTGATCTTTGGACAAGTTTTTGGAACTCTGAAATCCAAACCATAGGGACCATTATCGTTGAGATCTCTAGATAAATACTCAGCCCCTATAATGAATAAAAGAAGGGAAATGGGGTGACCTTGTCTAAGCCCTCTAGATGATTGGAACCATCCCCTAGGGACCCCATTGACTAGGATTGACATCCAAATATTGGAAAGAAGTCTCCATATAAGATCTATCCACATTTCCCCAAAACCCATCAGTCTTATTATTTGGAGCAAGTAATTCCATTCTATTATATCATATGCCTTCTCCATATCTAGTTTGAGTACAACACTACCCTCCTTTCTTTTCATACTGATGTATGTCATTAATTCACTTGCTAGGCAGTAATTATCTGAAATGGTCCTACCCAAAACAAATCCACTTTGATTTTCTAAAATTAATCGGGGCAATACCGTGGCCAATCTAAGGGCAAGAAGTTTGGAAACTATCTTGTTAATGAAATTGCATAGGCTTATGGGTCTAAAATTCTGAAAAGAAGAAGGGGACAGGACTTTTAGAATTAAAACAATCGGAGTAGCTGTCAAAGCCCTAGGAAGTTCCCCTCCATTCATGAAATGTTGGATAGCTAGAAGAATATCTTCTTTAATGATTTCCCAGGCTTTAATATAAAAATATCCATTGAAGCCATCAGGCCCTGGGGCACTACCTATGTTCATTTTTAGGATAGTATTATGGATTTCTTCTAAGTCTGGAATTCTTGTAAGGAAGCTTCTATCATTTTTACTCAGAGTTTGGGGAATCATGTTTGGTTTTAGCCTTAAATGATGGGGTTCAGATCTGTATAAGCTAGAAAAGTGATCTACTGCTAACTCACCAATCTGTTCCTCCCCTTCCACCTATGAACCCTGCTGATCCTTGACTTTATGGATATAAGATCTAGCTTGTCTCTGCCTAACATGTGAATGGAAGAACTTTGTGTTTCTGTCCCCTTCTGCTATCCAGTTTGCATTTGCTTTCTGTTTCCAGAACTGCTCCTGCAGGTTAAGCTGGTAAAGGAGATTGGCCTTAGCAAGGTTTAAAGTGTCCCTAGGAAACTCATGAGATTCTTCCAATTTTTCCAGTCTGAGTATCTCCTTTTGCGCTGTATCTACATTAGAGAAAATATCCCCAAATGTGCTTTTATTCCAGGTTTTTAAGGCAATTTTGACTCTCTTGAGTTTCTCACAAAACCTCTTAATGGGATTGCCCGTAATCTGAGCATCCCAAGCTGACTGGATCAGAGGTAGACAACTGTCATGGGTGAGCCACCAGTTCTGAAATCTGAAGGATTTAGAGCTACTTTTTCCTTTTTTGTCAAACTTTAATAGTAGTGGGGCATAGTCTGAAGGGGCTCTAGCTAAATGATCTACAGAGAGGGAGAAAGGACTGTTAAGAATCTCTGAATTGATAAGGCACATATCCAACTTTTTCCACACTCTTGTCCTCCTCTATTATTACACCACGTAAACTTAGCCCCATAGGAAGGAACATCACAGAGGTCCTGAGAATTAATAAAAGTAGCGAAATCCATAGCCTCACTCTGAGTGAATGGTCTACCACCCTTTTTTTCCTCACTAGTTACGATGCAATTCCAATCACCCCAAAGTAACAAAGGTAGATTCAAACTTTTTAAACTAGCAAGCGATTCCCATAGTTCATTCCTATTGAGTTCAGAGCAACTAGCATATACATTAGAAATTAAGAGGGGGGCCGACAATAAGGGATGTGATACAGTGATAGAAATATGCTGCAGGGAGTTATCTACAATAGAACAAGTGAAAGGTGACCTAAACATGATCCATATAGAATTAGCGGAGTTCCCAGAAGCATATTCAAAATTCAGTTTATTCCTTATAACATTCATTTTCACAGAGTCTGCAAAAGGCTCAGCAAGAACAACAAAATCACAATTGTGTTTTATAATCAAATTTTTTAATCTCCTAAAATTAGGGGATTTATTAACACTTCGAATATTCCAATAGAGCATTTCAATCATTGGAAAAGGATGGAGTGGTAACAGTACCTGAACGCTGGCTTCTTGTGACAATACCTGATGGGAATTTCGCCCAATATTTGGGATTAGCCTCCATAATGGCTTGTTGATAGCGAGATGTCGCGGCTCGTCAATTTATCCTAACTTCACTAACTATAGTAGCAGTGAGCAAGGTTCGTTCCACAGGGAAATAGTCGACTCAAGAAGTTTGATATGCTCAATTATGTCACCAAAGTAAAACAAGACTCAAAGGTAATGATCACAAAAACAGGAAGTAAATCGATTGAACTCACAACAAATAGGAATTGAAATGACACAAAGAAAATCACAAAGAAAGAAAAAAAGAAGTTCTCAAGAGGTTGAAACAGATAATCTAGGCTACTTCCGGATGAATGCAACTTCTCATATATGCAGTATCACTAACATACAATCATAGAAATTGAGGTGAATAGCAACTGGAGACCAAAATTGTAGTTAGCATGGTCACTACACTTCAATTTTAGTCTCCCAACACCATCCTATCCTATGGTCGGGCCTAAGGATGGTGAAGTAGAACCATGCCTTCTCAATTCCCCACTCAAATTACTCAAGCATAAACACTTAGAATCACCCATGGTGAGGCCCGATCCTAGCGTATAAGTTCATCATTCAAGTAGGAGAATCTCTTATCACCTTGTTCTAAGAACTACACAGGCTAAGAGCTTCCCATGGTGAGGCCTAGCCCTAAGATCTGTACAATTTCAAGCAGGTTTAAGAACTCATGCATTCTCAGGTTCTCATTTATGATTTCTCAACCGAATCATACAAATTAAGACTCAACTCAGCATGATGACCGCAATCAAATCTCATTTCATCAAATCCAGATCAAAAGCATGAACTTAACAAGTTTTACAAATTCAATCCAGAGAATGTAAATTTCTCTTCTTAGATTCTTAGTTCTACTGCACATTCACATTTCAACCAAGCATTCACCCTCAGTACCCTAGATTATCACACAATTAGCCACAAATCTCCATTTCCCAATTCACGATCAACAAATAGGAAGGTTAAACAGTTCATAGTCATCAATTGGAAGAGTTTACCAATTGAGAGTCCTAAAAGCTTTCAAATGCCAAGAGGATTGTCAATTTCCTTCTCAATTTCGAGGAGATTTACAATGATGAGAGCAAATCCTTGATCGGAATCTAAAATGAAGCACCAAACTTAGAGAGAGAAACTAGAGAGAGAAAGTAGATCTCCTTGAAGAACACTTCCCGCTCTAAATCAAAAGTTGGTTACAAAACCTATCTAATGAATGATAAAGAATGGTCCAGGGATATCCCACACATTAGCTACATCTCCTATATATAGAGTTAGGAAAATGTAACTAATACGCAACCGTAAAATATCTACATTATCACAAGAGTGTCCTCAAAAGAAATGACTAAAATCAGCCCAAGAAGTTGAAAATCGAAATTGAAGAAATTGTTCAGCAATCCAGCGCCTTTAAGATTGCGGTGTCGCGCCTTCAGGTCAGCTTCAGCGCCTCTGTGCCTGCAAGCTTCACGCCTTCGCTCAGGCTTGCTGAAGAAGAAAGCCCAAAGTAGCTGCAGTGCCTTCGAGCCTGGACCTCTCACGTCTTCAACGTCCTTGCGAGTCTCCTACAATTTAGCCTTCAAGATTTCACGTCTTCGCGCCATGAAAATCCACGTTTTCAGCCGCTCGTTGCACTCCCAAGCTTCGCCCGACGAAGTCTCGCCACCGGCACGCCAAAGTCTCGCCAAAGCTCCACGAAGCCTCGCCAAAAGCTGCACGAAGTCTCGCCAAATGCTGCACGAAGTCTCGCCAAAACAGCCATGAAACTCGCAGTTTTGTGGAATCTGTGAAGTTGTGGAATTTGTGAGAAGCGTGTTCTAAGAGTGCAAGGTGAAGTAGTGTGCTTCATTTGTTGTGAAGTGAGATTGCTTGGTGAAGTGTGGAGTAACATGTATGTGAAAATCTGAAGTGCAATGAACGGATTGAACTGTGAAGAAACGTGCAATGAAGTGTGGTGAAAGATGACTGAAATGAGTGCTATGAATTAGCATGCAAATAAGGTGCATCACATGAAGTGAAATCGTGAAGCAAAACTAAGAGAGGAATTCATTTGTTTGTGTAAATATAGTGAATGCATGACTAAAACAAATAGCTGAAGGATGCATGAAATATGCAAGTAACGAACGTGAACTTCATGGAATTCCAGGAAAGCAAACCAAGTACATCTTAAACTTAAAGTTGGACAAATAGAATCGATGTACATTAATTTGTGGAACAAAAATCAACACTTGAGTGTAAAGATTGAGTGCAAAGTATGCGTGGAATGTGAGAGTTCGTCGCATGAGCTCATTGCAAGCTCATGTGACGAAGTGTAGTGGTGTGTGCGACGAAGTCAGCTCATGTGTGCGGCGAAGTGTGTGTAAGTGTCGTGCGAGGTGAGCGCATGTCTGTGTGATGCAACCTTTTCAGCACAACAATCAACTTTCATGCAAATTATGTGTGTCTTAGCCTCTGAAATGGGCTTTGTGGTGAACATCAAAGTTTTAGCTCTTTCTCTTGGCTTTCTATTGGTTCCAGAATCAATACCATTGGAGTTCTATAGCTCTAGATATACACATTCTACCAAGCTGTGGCAATATGAAATCAAAGATGAAAAACTGAAGGAACAGTTACAAAGATGCCCCCGTTTCTCCTACTTGCACACAGAATTGGAAGAAACTTAAAACATAAGAAATGAAGTACACTCAAAGAGCTTTCCAGAATATCCAAGATCTCCTCATTTGGCTTAGTATTGTAAGTGTTACACTTAAATAAAGTTTGACCTACATTCTGCCCCACTTCCTACTAACAAGCTCATTTACACTCTTGAAATCCTTTCCTTGCCATTTAACTTCAAATACACATTTGCCTAAGTTTATCATCATTTTTGGTCCTTTTTAACCATTTAAGCACATCCAATTGCAAACCTCATTTATGCACAAAATAACACAAAACACCACATAAATGTATGAAATGCAAGTCAAAAGCTAAGTGGAATAAGATATATAAGTTGTTATAAAACCCACTTATCAAATTCCCCCACACTTGAACTTTTGCTTGTCCTCAAGCAAAGACACAAAACAAAACTCACATCACTTATCTTGTTTACCAATTGAACAAGGTCACCACAACACACTCTACACAAACACCATGCTTCATTGTGATCTTTGGTAGAAAAACCTTCCTATCCATTTCAAACACAATTCACACCATTGTTGGATGTTCTCATTCCTTTTATAACCAATTGGTCTCAAATGGTAAGGACATGCTCAACTCTTCATAGTAATCACCAAAACAAAGTTGTACTCATTTAACACTTTAACAAAGATGTGTGAGTTGTGTGCAAAGGCTTTCATACTCCTCAAATCTTACTTATGTTCAAAGCAATGGTAGAGAATGAAAATAATTAATTAGTAGCTCTTCAAAGTCCTCAACTTGTAAACATCGTATAGACATAAATGCACCATATTAAGGATAAATGGCCGCCCTCGTTTCTTACCACTCTTTCCCCCAGGTTGTCATCCTTTAGTACTTTACATTCGTTTGCATATGACATTATTACACTGGGGTACTCATTGTCTCACCAAATTTTGCCTTGGGTTTTAAAGCTTTTGAATTCCATCCCCACTCATGCAGATTATTCTCAACGGATGCACACTTTGTGTGATAAAGCAGTCCCGCAGAGGAGTGGTTCATATTGTGTACTTTTGGAACATTGTCCACGCACCTAGCATCCAGTACAATTTATCATTTGGCATAACCTGCCTTTTCCAACCAAATCATTTCCTTAGTGTATAGATGTCTCTACAAGTTCCCCACGGAGTACTTAACTTGATAAAATGAAAATTTTCAAACAAATTCTCTACTTCTCACCTTTTCATATAAGTTTAACAATCCAAGTATGTATGCCTTTTTAGTGCTTATAAACGACCATGTTAAAGTGAAAACTTTCCCACTATGTTTTAGCTCCTACCACTTAGTAATGAGCTATCCTCACCACTTTGAGCATTTTATTCACGCCTTTCAAAACTCACAACCAACTCTAATGTTAATGTGTTTTCCATAGATAGTCAAGTTTTTCCACAAAAAAGGTCAAATTGTGTTCTTTAAGCATTTCATCTTTTTAAAAGTTCAAAATTTCTCATCAAATTTGCTCAAAAGGTCAAAATTTTCATGGCTCTCTAAGTGCAACTCTCACTGTAAAACATCTTCAAAACATTTCACACACAATTTCACAACACAACTCATGTTCAACACCATCACTTATTCACAAATTTAAAATTCGCACAAAAATGAAAAACACAACATATACGAAGTTTAATATGCAAAAGCTCAAAATAAAAAACTTAAAAGTAACATACTCTGCATCACATAGCACAAAAGAACTTTCATGACAAAAAGTAAGCATATAAAGTCCAAGAGACACAAACCATAGCAAACATCCCCCCCCCCCCCACACTTAAAACCTACATTGTCCTCAATGTAAAGCAAAGATAGGTTTAGGAACTCCCTGGTTGATATATCATGAATTCCAATGTTTGCTTGGTGAGTGTCCTTGTTTGAAGTTCTTTCTTCATGAAAACTTTCCTGCACATGGTGAAACAAAGCTTATTAGAAATCACACACTCAAGTACACAACCTGTTGATGCAAGGTAAACATAACATGGAGGAGGCATGCAAGCAAAGTGTCGCACCATGCCTAGGAATCATGGTGGTGTAAAATTATACAACTATTAACACTAAATGGCACATGCACAATCATGCTTGAAATGTAAGACAAAATGATTATGTGCATTGTGGGAGTGGTTCATGACTCCACTCCCCCACACTTAGCCTTATGTGTGCCTGGCTCATTCCCTATGCAATTCCTTCTTTTGCATACACCTACATCATGAGTTGCCTTGGTGAGTATAAGCAAAATGCAAAACATCATAAAAATCAAATTAACAAAACTACTTTGTTTAACCCAAAACTGAAGTAAAGATAAAATGAAAAGACGTAGTTCTGGGTTTTGGAGTCTCCAGCTAGACTTTATTTATGAAACATTCTTCATGAAGTGAACTCGGTAAATCCATCTCCACACCAAACGAAAGATGAAAACTCATAAGCACTCGTATTCCTCTTGTAGGACACTGGAGGGGTAACATCAAGTACATGCTCAAACTCATGAACACTGGGAGCACCCTCCACAAAATGCACCTTAAACCATTGGGACTTCCCCATAGAAGACACCTCCGGTGATTCTTCTCTTGTTGGAAGCACATCATCTAATTCTTCCACCACATCAACCATTTGAATCCTACAAGCTCAACCAAGGGTTGTACATCCTTGGTCTCAACAAACCCATCAGTACGTTCAAAAATAGATGCATCAAATAAGCAAGTTGTCACCATGTTAACTCTATCAATAAAAAAATTTTACATCCTCATCATCCAAACTAAAATGGCGAACTTCACAAATTTTCCCAGTGTTAACATCACAAACAGCTTTGTCATCTTTTAACAAAAGTTGCTCATTGTGCACTTGTGGTGAGGTACCAATTACACACTCAGATTCATTCACAGTTTCAAAATTTGGTGCTCCAACAAGAGTCCCAAGCAATGTGTTGATGGTTTCATTAGCAATTTCAATATTATCTTGATTCATGGTATCACAATGTTCTTCCAGATGTGACTCTATGCAATTTATCAAGGCTTCAAGAAAAGAACAACCATCAGCATCATCAAGTATAGTATAGCCCTCACTATCATTTGAACAATTCTTAACACATGCTTCCTGTGAGGTATGTTCTACCAAAGATTTACTTGGCAATTCAAAGTTTGATACGTCTATGAAGCCACATTCTTCTATGTGTGCACTCTCTTTAATAAAATCATGCAATCTTCTACATCGAGCTCATTACAACTAATTTCTTCATTATCAACAATTCTATCAACAGAAATGTAGTCATGCTTAACCCCTTCTTCAACTAAAGTTGTAGAACATTCGGCAACTTGAACTGAAAAACAAGACTCTGTGTACATGGGTTGTTTCATGGCATAGTTCACATCAAAAACTACTTCCTCATTATTAATTCTAAAGGTGACTATTTTATTTCGAACTCCAATCAAAGCATCACCAGTAGCTAGGAAAGGCCTACCAAAAATTAAAGGTACCTCCGAGTCTTCCTCCATATCAAGTATAATGAAATCAACAGACAAAGTAAATTTATCAACTCTTACCAGAACATCTTCCACCAAACCTGTAGGAGTCACCAAGGACCTATCTGCCAATTGGAGGGTTACTGCAACTGGGCGAATCCGGCTTTCCAATCCAACATTGATAGCTATGGAAAGTGGCATCAAGTTGATCCCAGCACTAAGATCACAAGGAGCCTTTGCAAAATGTCTTGTGCCTATCTTGCAAGGAATTGTACAGCTGCCCGGATCCTTGAGATTTGGAGGCAAGTTGTGCACCAACCAAGCTTGGCTACATTCAGATAACATCATAGGAACTTCACACCTCAAAATTTGCTCCTTGTTTGAAATGAGATCTTTGAGGTACTTGGCATACTTAGGCACTGCTGTCACTAAATCTATCAAAGGGAGATTCACATTTACTTGCTTGAGCACATCTAGAAACTTATTGAATTGAGGTCCCTTCTTAGGTGGTGATTTCTTCCTCTCTGGAAATGGAGGCTTGGGTGCATAATCAGGAAAGTTGCAAGGATTAGAATTTTTAGTAATCTCATATCCTACTCTCCCTGGTATCTCTTTCTTTTCAGTAGGAGCTTTTTGTTTAACAACATTCTCAGGCTCTGTAGCAATCTCCTCATTTTCAGTTCCAAGGTCATCTTCTATTGGATCACCGACTTCTCCATGTGTGCTTCCTAGCAACTCTTTTCCACTTCTCAAAGTAATTGCATTACAAGCTTATTTACTTTTTGGATTAGGAATGGTGTCACTTGGAAGGGAACCACTAGGTCTCTGATGTACTGCTTTGGCCAATTACCCAATTTCCATTTCTATATTCTTCAAGGTAGCTTCGTGATGCTTGAAAGTAGATTCTAAGCCACCAAACCTATGCTCATTTTTGTCTATTCTGTCCAGAAGCCTATTGAACATCTCTTCAACTGATGGTTTCCCTTGTTCTTGATCAATTGGTGGTTGCTCAAAACCTGGTGGAGGATTGGAAGTTCTCCTTTGATCATTCCCCTGCGAATATTGGCCTCCCGGGTTTTGGTTTTGTTGCCTCCAAGCTCCTTGATTACCGCCATAGCTTTTAGCGTTCCCTCCTGAGTAATTTCTGGAGTACTGTGGCCTGTTGCCATAGTTATTAACATATTGAATGGATTCAGTAGTGACAGAGCACTCATCGGTATAATGCTCACCCTTGCATATTCCACAAGACAACACAGGTGCCTTGGCTTGAGTAGCCTTGAGGAATTGCACTTGCTTTGCTAAGGCTTCAACTTTTGCATTGAGTGAAGTTTCCTTATCTAAATCCAAGATTCCTCTTTGCCTTCTGCCATGAGTTTTCCTCGTCTCAGGGAATAAATATTCATCCTCAGCAATCTGATTGAACAATTCACACACTTCAGGCACACTCTTGTCTTTGAGTGCCCCATTTGCACAAGCCTTGACCATCATGGAGGATTCGGGTGTAAGACCTTTGAAGAATGTATTTAACTCCATGATTTCTCCCAAATCATGATTGGGGCATTGCCGAATTAAGTCATTGAATCTCTCCCAAGCTTCCCTAAATGATTCGCTGTCTTTTTGCTGGAAATTCATAATTTCCATCCTTCTCTTCTCAAGCTTGGCAGGTGGAAAGTATTTAGCCAAAAATTTCCTCTGAAGTTCTTCAAATGAAACTGTCGCATCTACCCCCCCAATGGTCTTAAACAAATGCTTCGCTTTACCTCTCAAAGAGAGGGGGAACAAGATCCTATGCACCTCACTTCGCCTAAACCTTGAAAATGGTCATTCGGATCCTCATTGTCTAAACCTTGAAAAAATTGTCCCTGTGTGATCATTGATACGATCAGTGGAGGAATGTGGTAGCTTTCTACATCGATGTCCTGTTGTCCAAATCTATTGTCGAAGTTCACTGCATAGTGGTCTCCAAACCTTGGGAGCCTTGCCTCAGGGTTAGCCATTTTTTCCTTTCTTTGCCTCCTCAAGGTCCTTTGCAATTCAAGGTCAAGTATGAATTCAGGTTCCCCTGTAGATCTTATGGACCTGGGCATACACAAACACCAAGTGATATCAAGAAAAGAAAATACAAAGAATTCCAAAATTTAACTATAAAAGTGACAACAATATAGACTCAGAACACGAGAAGACACATCCAACACTCAAGTTCACCAATTGAAAAAGAACAAATGGATCAATCTGGAAATCAAACCAATACAAGATGGCAAAAATAGTAGAACCAACACACAATAAAGAGTAAAAGTACTCAAACCAAGAAACACACTGACTAAGCACAAAGAACTAAACTAAATCAAAACAATAAATCACACAAACTAAGAACAGAACAAAAAACAAATTTCAAGAACCGTCCCTAATTCCCCGGTAGCGGCGCCAAAAATTGATAGCGAGATGTCGCGGCTCATCAATTTATCCTAGCTTCACTAACTATAGTAGCAGTGAGCAAGGTTCGTTCCACAGGGAAATAGTTGACTCAAGAAGTTTGATATGCTCAATTATGTCACCAAAGTAAAACAAGACTCAAAGGTAATGATCACAAAAACAGGAAGTAAATCGATTGAACTCACAACAAATAGGAATTGAAATGACACAAAGAAAATCACAAAGAAAGAAAAAAAGAAGTTCTCAAGAGGTTGAAACAGATAATCTAGGCTACTTCCGGATGAATGCAACTTCTCATATATGCAGTATCATTAACATACAATCATAGAAATTGAGGAGAATAGCAACTGGAGACCGAAATTGTTGTTAGCATGGTCACAACACTTCAATTTTAGTCTCCCAACACCATCCTATCCTATGGTCGGGCCTAAGGATGGTGAAGTAGAACCATGCCTTCTCAATTCCCCACTCAAATTACTCAAGCATAAACACCTAGAATCACCCATGGTGAGGCCCGATTCTAGCGTATAAGTTCATCATTCAAGTAGGAGAATCTCTTATCACCTTGTTCTAAGAACTACACAGGCTAAGAGCTTCCCATGGTGTGGGCTAGCCCTAAGATCTGTACAATTTCAAGCAGGTTTAAGAACTCATGCATTCTCAGGTTCTCATTTATGTTTTCTCAACGAATCATACAAATTAAGACTCTACTCAGCATGATGACAGCAATCAAATCTCATTTCATCAAATCCAGATCAAAAGCATGAACTTAACAAGTTTTACAAATTCAATCCAGAGAATGTAAATTTCTCTTCTTAGATTCTTAGTTCTACTGCACATTCACATTTCAACAAAGCATTCACCCTCAGTACCCTAAATTATCACACAATTAGCCACAAATCTCCATTTCTAATTCACGATCAACAAATTGGAAGGTTAAACAGTTCATAGTCATCAATTGGAATAGTTTACCAATTGAGAGTCTTAAAAGCTTCCAAATGCCAAGAGGATTGTCAATTTCCTTCTCAATTTCAAGGAGATTTACAACGATGAGAGCAAATCCTTGATCGGAATCCAAAATAAAGCACCAAACTTAGAGAGAGAAACTAGAGAGAGAAAGTAGATCTCCTTGAAGAACACTTCCCTCTCTAAATCAAAAGTTGGTTACAAAACCTATCTAATGAATGATGAAGAATGGTCCAGGGATATCCCACACATTAGCTACATCTCCTATATATAGAGTTAGGAAAATGTAACTAATACGCAACCGTAAAATATCTACATTATCACAAGAGTGTCCTCAAAAGAAATGACTAAAATCAGCCCATGAAGTTGAAAATCGAAAATGAAGAAATTGTTCAGCAATCCAGCGCCTTTAAGCTTGCGGTGTCGCGCCTTCAGGTCAGCTTCAGCGCCTCTGTGCCTGCAAGCTTCACGCTTTCGCTCATGCTTGCTGAAGAAGAAAGCCCAAAGCAGCTGCAGTGCCTTCGAGCCTAGACCTCTCACTCCTTCAATGTCCTTGCGAGTCTCCTACAATTTAGCCTTCAAGATTTCATGCCTTCGCGCCATGGAAATCCACGCTTTCAGCCGCTCGTTGCACTTCCAAGCTCTGCCCGACGAAGTCTCGCCACCAGCACGCCGAAGTCTCACCAAAGCTCCACGAAGCCTCGCCAAAAGCTGCACGAAGTCTCGCCAAATGCTGCACGAAGTCTCGCCAAAACAGCCATGAAACTCGCAGTTTTGTGGAATCTGTGAAGTTGTGCAATTTGTGAGAATTGTGTTTTAAGAGTGAAAGGTGAAGTAGTGTGCTTCATTTGTTGTGAAGTGAGAGTGCTTGGTGAAGTGTGGAGTAACATGTGTGTGAAAATCTGTAGTGCAATGAACGGATTGAACTGTGAAGAAACGTGCAATGAAGTGTGGTGAAAGATGACTGAAATGAGTGCTATGAATTAGCATGCAAATAAAGTGCATCACATGAAGTGAAATCGTGAAGCAAAACTAAGGGTGGAATTCATTTGTTTGTGTAAATATAGTGAATGCATGACTAAAACAAATAGCTGAAGGATGCATGAAATATGCAAGTAACGAACGTGAACTTCATGGAATTCTAGGAAAGCAAACCAAGTACATCTTAAACTTAAAGTTGGACAAATAGAATCGATGTACATTAATTTGTGGAACAAAAATCAACACTTGAGTGTAAAGATTGAGTGCAAAGCATGCGTGGAATGTGAGAGTTCGTTGCATGAGCTCGTTGCAAGCTCATGCGACGAAGTGTAGTGGTGTGTGCGACAAAGTCAGCTCATGTGTGCGGCGAAGTGTGTGTAAGTGTCGTGCGAGGTGAGTGCATGTATGTGTGATGCAACCTTTTTAGCACAACAATCGACTTCCATGCAAATTATGTGTGTCTTAGCCTCTGAAATGGCTTCGTGGTGAACATCAAAGTTTTAGCTATTTCTCTTGGCTTTCTATTGGTTCCAGAATCAACACCATTGGAGTTCTATAGCTCTAGATATACACATTCTACCAAGCTGTGGCAATATGAAATCAAAGATGAAAAACTGAAGAAACAATTGCAAAGATGCCCCCGTTTCTCCTACTAGCACATAGAATTGGAAGAAACTTAAAACATAAGAAATGAAATACACTCAAAGAGCTTTCCAGAACATCCAAGATCTCCTTATTTGGCTTAGTATTATAAGAGTTACACTTAAATGCAATTCAACCCTACATTCTGCCCCACTTTCAACTAACAAGCTCATTTACACTCTTGAAATCCTCCTTGCCATTTAACTTCAAATACACATTTGTCTAAGTTTATCATCATTTTTGGTCCTTTTTAACCATTTAAGCACATCCAATTGCAAACCACATTTATGCACAAAATAACACAAAACACCACATAAATGTATGAAATGCAAGTCAAAAGCTAAGTGGAATAAGATATATAAGTTGGTATAAAACCCACTTATCACTTGTGGGGAGAAATCCTTGGAGGGCAAAGCTAGGATTATTCTGTTTTTTAGTACCTCTGGATCTTCTTTTTCCTCCTCTGATGATGTTTCTACATCCTGCACATTGACTGAAGACTGAACTCTCGGTATCTTATCAGAGTTTCATAGCTCCGAGGGTATTGGATCTGGTTTTCCTAGTCAGGGACCACTGTTTAGGAGTTGTGAGCCCTCCACTCCCATTAAGTCCGTCTTGTTCAACAGCTCCTTATCGCAGGCCTGGGAGCCTTCTATAAGATCTTGAGCTGGTTCTGAGTTTATATTAAGACGAGTTCCTTGAACATCAGTACAAGGCTCCGCTACCTCTGTCTGAGTAGAGGAAGATAATAGTGGACTATGAGGGATCTTCTCCTTATCCTTGTGGGAATCGACTTGTTCAGGGGCCTTGACTAACACTGTGGAGCCTCCGTCGTGGCCTTTTGGGAGGAGTACCTCAAGTTCGAGGGTTCCGGGATATCCTGGTTAGGCAAGGGTAGAAATTCTACTATCTGAGCCAGATCTTTTCCTTTGGCAATCAGAGGACCTTGATTAACCTGCGCGATTTCTGGCAGATTAACTTTAACTGAGGATGAGCTATGCCCTTTTTTCGTAACCAAAATCCATTCTTTTTGCTTTGAAGCCGGAACTTCTGACTGAGCCAGCTTTTTAGGGGGAAAGGCTTTCTTCGTAGAACGTTAAGGATTGCAATTTCTGCTTTTGTGACCTAGTTTTTTGCAGTTGAAGCAATAATCCGGTCTCTCCTCAATCTCTATAGTCTGCCACTTTCCGTTGGCATGGCTTCCTATCCAAATTCTCGAAGGTGCAGGCTTTATAACGTCCATTTCAACGCATACTCTTGCTTCGTTTGGGCGGACGAGGTTTGCAGGAATTGCAGTGGCTGCATCGAGCTTTAGGGGATGCCCCACTAGAGAGGCTAGAGAAAAAAGCATTTCCTTGTTGAAGAAGTGCAATGGCAGCAGTGGGAACCTAATCCAAACAGGGGTAGTAGATAGTTCAATAGAAGGATCAAAATCCTTTGTCCATTTGAAGATTCGAGCAGCAAATCCCCCAAAGTACCAAGTCTTCCTGAGCCATACTCGTTGGAAGTCTTGCTCTTTATCGAAATTGAGAAGGACGTGTCGGTTGTCAAGGAGGCCAGCATGACATTCTCCAAGGAAGGCTGCTGCAATGATATCTTTTCCTAGATTTGCCATAGAAGGGCGACCCCATGAAAAAAAAATTGATAAGACGTCAATTTAGCGTTACAGAATAGAGACAAGTTCAATTTTTTTTACCATGAGAGGCATTTTTCTAAAAAAACGGTCCTAAGCCATAAAAAGTAGAGAAAGGGAAAGAGATGAGAGTTTCAAAGTCGAACTTCAAATATCAAGTTATTTAGGAATAATCAAATGAATGTCCAAACACTAATTGGAAACAGTGAAGAGTGTAAAATAGTTAAACCAACTTAGCTTATCCAACTTGACAATCAACAGAGAGCTAAAATTTCAGTATTTGGGTAGGTTTTTGAATTAATTCCTAGAGCCAATTTAATTTACTAGATTTATTTTGGCACTAAATTTAAATAGGTATTAATTACCCTTCTTTTCTGTCAGGTGGGTCCCTTTCTCCCCATCCCCTTTTGACCCAGTTGGGTCAATCCATAAATAGTGTAGGAAGGAAATTGTATTGCTAATAACAAAAAAAAAGAGTGTAAAATACTTGATTATTCTTAATGTAAATTATTTCATCTTTCCTTAATTTGAGGTTTTTTTTTCTGATTTTGTCTTTAATTTTGGAAAATTTTCATTTTCATCTCTCATATTATAATTTGAATTCTAAATTATCCTTAGTCCATTTTATATCATTTAAAATTCAAGTTGGGTTTGTCAAACATTTTGGTACTATTAATTAATGTTAAGTAATTAATATAGATAACAATGTAATTATGATCGAAAACAACAAAATTCATATAGAATCAACATTGAACATTTCCAAATTCTTAAATTTCCATAAAAAGTAATCACCTGTTACGCAATGCATTTATTTGTAAACATTAGTTAGAAGAAACTTTGACGAATAATTAATTGATTTCTTTCTTTCAATTATTCTTTTCCCCCTTTCCTAGTCTATTAATAACAAAACGGATTTTTCAATGTATAAAATACAAATTTCAACGGCTTTGGCTACTATGGCCTTCCTAACCATGATTTTTTTTCTTTTTTAGGCATTTTACTATGAAATAAGAAATTGTACTATGTGATAAGTGTAAAAAATTAGAGTAAATAAAAACTAGAAATTTCATTCTGACTAAGGATTCTTGTGGTTACGGAAGATTCAACTACATGAGATATAAAAAATGATTTTTTAAGTATATATAAAAATGATTTAAAAAGTAAATTATTTAAGTATATATAAAAATGATTTTTTTCATTCTGACTAAGTATTCAATTTCAATTCTAATTTATTTAAGTATATATAAAAATGATTTTTTTTACAATTTTTTTATCTTGTAAAACTATTTTTTAGTGATTCCTTACCTTTTTTAGTTCAAAAGAAAATTAAGATATTATAAAAAAATTAAAATAAAAAAATCAGAAAAAATCATTTTTGTGTTGAAATCAACTAGAAAGGATATCAATAAATATACAAATATCAAATATATATATATATATACTAGGTGTGTGCATGCGCTTTGCGCAAAGCAGTACCCGTGAGTAATAGGGGGAGGACAAGAGCTGGTTCCAGGTATTTGCTGTTTGTGTATGTGTTTTATGTAATTTTAGTTGTTTATTGTTGTTACACGTGTATTTCTTCCGTAAAACGTGGCTGTGTATTTTGTTTTAATTGGCAATTTTTTTATAAGCAGCAGTTTATGTTTTTGTTCGTTTAGAATGGTCGATTTAGTTGTTTTTGCTGAGATTTCCTTTTTTCCGTTGCAGATGGATAGGAAATTTTGTTTTGACGATCTTTGTCATGGCAGGAATGCGTTAACACTTGGTTCTCAAAGTAATTTACCTGTTAATCATGATGCTGAAGGCGGTAATGTCACCTGTGGTGCTGTGATAAGAGTTGATAATCAACAATTGGGTCATGAAGTATATCATTTGTTTCAAATTCTATATCGTCAGCAGATTTCCAGTGATGTTCTTGAAAGTGTTCTTGTGAGGTTTGGGCCGTTTCCGATTTTAGAAGCTTTTGCAGATTTTGTACGTGAAGAGCAGATTATTGAAGATGAAGCAACTGGTCATGCCTGACTCTTGTAGGAGTTTGAACTGTTTTGTTCTGTCAATATATGTATATTTAGGTTGTATCATTATTATGTATTTTAACAAATGTTGATTTAGTTTGTCTTGTAAAAAGTTGGTGTGTAATTAGTATTCCTAGTGACAATTTGATTGTAGTTCTTGTCTGAAAAGGAATAAGATTGTAGTGTTTGTTTCGTGATGGATGTAGTCCATTTTTCTTTATCTGATTAATTGAATAGCAATAAAGAACTGTTTGCAAATGTGTTAAGTGTGAAGTGTAAGCTAAACATGTATGAAGAGCCGTGTACCAGTAATACAAAATAAAAGATGAAGAGTAGGATGAAATTTGACAGCAAATCATTAACTTTGAGCTGTACAATTTTAGAAGGGTCATGTGATAGCATGGAATGGACCATGCCTTTATTATTTGAGCTTCATTAGTGTTGGTTTTGTGTTGTTTTCTGAGAAATAGGTTTGCAAGTTAGCTAGACTTAAACCTCAACATGGACAACAAATGCTCTTGATGGAATGTTTGGAAGAATAGCATGAATATATAAAAGAACAATGATTATCAATAGACAATATTTTCTGTAATTTGTTTGTAGCTGTTTTTACAGAAAGCAAAAGTGTAGATAAGCAAAAAAGGAATTTGCTAAAGTAGGATAAATCAGAAGTTACTCTAGCACAATCGAAACCTATTCAACCAACAAAAAACATGAGCTGTATTTTATTTCACACGGCATAATAGTAAATTTTCCATTTTCTGTAACTTGTTTGTAGCTATTTTTACAGAAAGCAAAAGTGTAGATAAGCCAAAAAGGAATCTGATAGAGTAGGATAACAAGGCATTTAATTGCGCCGAGCTCTTTTGTGTGCTGTTTCTTCAGTGGTCAGACTTTTTGAGATTATTTTTGTTTTCTTTGTGTCTGCTGGTTCTGTTGGTGGTGGCTCTGTTGAGAGTGAGGGGCTTTCCTTTGGCAAAGGGTACACCATCACAGCTGTAAATTTATTTTCTGCTGAGAAAGATGATTGATATGTTGCTTTTTTGACCAAACATAGCAAGTTGTAGTCAAGTAAGGATTTTATTATTGTTTCAAAGTCGATGCATCCCTGTTGGCAGGCCATGCTGAAATGTTTGAACTGAGAAGGCTGGGTAGCAGAAAATACATATTGAAGATGAAAAGATAATATATAGAGAACTATGTAATGCCTACAGATGAAAAATGTGAGAAAGTTCTTTAAAGTCTCTGTAGTGATATTGGTACAAATGTAAAGCTTAATGTAGACATACTGCAGAGAGCATATAAAAATGGCCTGGGGGAAAAAACTACCTATTTTGTCTGCAAAGTTTGATGTTCTACTGAACCTAGTGTCATCAGCAGCATTAACTTACAAACTGTATTGGGCAGCATAATATAGTCCAAAAGACAATGTATAGTGCCATTAGTTCATTTTGAAGAGTGACAATGCATTTCGAAATTTAAGATGTAAATATCAAGCTTTTTGTAGAGCTTGTCTACATATGGGAAGCAAGAAAATAAGTATGTGATAAAGTTCCTTCAAGCTTATGCAGTAGTATGAATACAATTATCTAGTTTCATGTATGTTTTTAGCAGCATTCACATAATTATAATCACATTTTTGGAGTGGTTTCTCTTATTAGAATCAAATTATCTTCGAAGAAATACATGTAGGCTTGCCTAAATGGTTCTATTATTGTTGCTATGATTTCGTTCACTATTACAATGAGGAGGTACATTAAGGCTTCAGTGTGTAAAATTTTGGCATGACCATGAAGCAGTTTATTAAGATGTTATACTAAGCTTTGGATTTTAGGTAAGTCATTCATAGGCCATTGGAGGGGTTCTTGTAGGTGAGTTTTGTTAGCCTAAGAGAACCTAAACACACTGTATTTGAAGACTAATGGATTTTGCTTGAGAATATTTTCGTAAGATTGAAGTGGACAATTGAAGATGTAACTTTGGAGTGATTAGAAAGATCAACCATGAAACTTTCTGTCAAGGTTGCAGAGGAAAAGTAAGAAGAAAAAACGCCAAAGCAAGAGGCAGAAACATCATAGAAATAGAAGCATACCAAAATGATGTCAGGAGAAACAAGTGTTTTCAATTACTTTGTAGCTGTGGATGTAATGTACTGAATTGTTGTAACTATGGAATTTCGGTGCAAAGTTTGATGTTGTAGTGAGTGTAATGTCATCAGCAGTATTAAGATGATGATGATGATGTTTTGAGAATCTACATTTTATACTATATTTCAATGATTTGTCATGTTTTTTTTCCAGTATGGCAATGAGAAGGTAGAGTACCTGTGAAGTGTCTTCAATTTGCCAATTAGCGTAAAACAGTTTATGAAGATGTTATATTAAGCTTTGAACCCGTAGGTAGTTCATCCATAGGACATGTGAAGGGTTTTCTTGGCTTTACTTTCTGATGCGAAGAGAAACTGAATATGCTTTTTTGAGGTTGAAGTGGAAGGCTGAAAATGCAAGTGTGGGGTGATAACAAAAAATGGAAAGTTTTTGGAAATTTTTTTTAAAAAGGCAATGTAAGTCATGGTACTTTCTGTCAAGCTTCTACATAGAAACTGAGAAGAAGAAACAAAAAAGCAAAAGAAATAAGCATGTTGTTTTCATGAGAGAACAGGTTGAGGGAATTGTACATATCATTATGTTCTGAATGAGTATAATTGCTGAAGTGTTGAGATTTATACATCTTTTAACTCTAACATTAGTTCATCTTTAAGACTAATGCATGTTAGTCTAATATGTATTTGTAAGGTTCAAGTGGGAAATTGTGGGCTGATAACAAAGGATAAGGTAAACTATGAAGGTTTGTTTGAAGCTTGTACAGAGATACTCAGAAGCAACAACAGGAAAGCAATAGAAATAAACATCATCATCATAAATATCTCTTTAATGAAGCTATACAAAGAAAATACTCGAAGTTGGTGAAACAGTACCTTGCAAACAGACATAGCAAATATGAATATCTTTTTCTTCAGCATAATTGTTAAATATTTCATGTAAACAGCATTACTGAAAAGTATTGAAAATAGCAAGCAATAAATTAAGAAGGCTTACTTGTTCATCCTGTTGTTGGAGTTGAGAGGCATGAAAAGGAATTATCTTCTGCACATCCTCTCCATATAATTCAACGGTAATTGTGGCAGAAGCGTCAGCAAGTTCAATAGTCATTCGAGACCTAAATGAATATTGAAACTGTTATAAGATTAGTTTTCTAAACCTTTCTATAATCTGTGATTTCATAGTACCTTGGTTCTACATGAATGGATGATTTGCATGCGGAACATTGAAGTTGCCACTCAGGGTTTGACCGCAAGGATTTGTAGCAAATAGGACATGACAGATACCAGAGTTTTTGTTTCTGTGCACTGAGTTCAACATTTCCTTTCACCCAACTCATTTTGTGCTGTCATATTGGAAATTGTAATTACAGTTTAGTTTGCAGAATGTTGCTGCGGAAAAGCTTTGAAATGATAAACATGACATGTAATGGATTTTTTGGACTTACTTGTCTTTTGTTTAAGGACTTCGATGATGGGTACGATGGCATCATCAGTTGGCATTGGTAGTAGAGCACATCTATTGCTATGTGCTTTTGTTTCAATCATCTTTGCAAATGTCTTCTGATGTGTTTCAGACCCGTAGTATGAAATTCTTCTAGTAATAGGTAGTTGGAAAAACGCTATTTTTTTGGTACCAAAAGACAAGTGAAGTACCAAATTTTCAGCATAGTTGCTTCCTGAAGCGGTGGATCAATAAGAAATACAGAACCATACTTGGACTGGAGATTCAGTGCTGCAAATTGTATGTGTTATAGATGTGAGAGAACAATTTTTGTAGACAATACTATTGTGAAGGCAGAATAAAAAATAGAATACTTACTATGGTAAGCAGTGACTTTGATGTGTAATGCTGCAACAACTGGAAATGCTTCTATTTGCTCTGCTATAGCAGATCCCTAGGATGTTGCAAAAGTTTCCCAAAGAGTCAAAGTAATAGCTTGAGATCTTTGTAGTAAATTTAGTTATTATTAATCAATACATGGAGTTTTGTATTTAGTGATAATTTTCGTTTAAGGAAGACTTATAGCAGACATACCTTTCATTGACAATGACTATGTCTCTAGTAGTAGTTGGACCATTATTTCCATTTGCTGCTCTTACCAGTGTCACATGTATTGCAATCCCCAGGACATCTACATATGTACATATGTATCAGTTTTTCATTTGTGCAGCTTTCTATTCATAAGAAATTTGAACAGCAATAGAGGTTTTACCAAATTGTTGATTTTTTTCCATGTACTCATGAAATGAGCTGAAATGAGTGAACTGGAAAACAGATGGCAACTGTGGTGGTGATGATTCATTCATTGCTTCAACAATGATTGAGTTGTCAATTGTCCAAAAGCATTCGTTTGGCCGTGTAGCATAGGTGACATTGGCAGGTTTCACTTTTGCATTTGAAATATAGTATCTTTTATATAGCTTAAAATGATGCTGGAAAAAAGTGATATCTGAACCAAATAGTAATGCCTGTATTTTGTTTGCCTGTAATCAAAATTCTAATCAGCTATTCATTCCATATGTTGCTATTCATAATATAAAAATTGCTTTGTAGTAAAAAATAGTTTTGAAAAAATTTGACTGAGTCATCAGTTTTAGAAATTGAAATTATAGCAGAAAATTATAACACAATCAGAAGTTATATGTTTCTAATATTTGCTTACAGTTGAGAATAGATTTGAAAAGATTCATCAAACATGCTGAAATTTAGATTGTTCAAACAATGAACATTGTATGATTGAACTGGGGTTGGCTATGGACAGAGTTTTTCGGGGGGTTTCACCAGTTCTCATGTTGATATAAGTTTTATTTTTAAGAGAGCTTTTCTTACAAGAAAGAATGGCTCAATTACAAGACGTTCAATCAAAAATAGTTTATATCTAACAAGAATGATGAAATCAGCAACTGATCATATGAAACAATACTTTAAAGACAGCATGACTATTTTTACATATTCCTATTTTATTCATACAGCAGACCTGCCAAAAAAGTCAGACAAAAAATGGTACATACTTGTCAGTGGATTTGCGTGAGGTAAAGATTATTCCATGTTGCTCCTTCAAGATAGCATGGCTATTACAGATGATATGGATGCAAGCATACAACTTCATTCAGATATACCGCAGAGAAAACAGGAAAGGACTTCAGGAAAAACAAGGCTTGCTAGTTACTGTCCAGCTGTGGTCATGAAAGTAGTGTTGTTGGGTGCAAAGTTTTGATCTTTTAGTTACTGTGGAGACCTTTTTGTTATTAGAATCAATTTATCTTCTTAAGATATCCTGGAGAATCAGATGTAGTCCTACCTAAATAATCCTATTATTTATAGACATTTGAGGGGTTTTTCTATGTCATTTCATTGGCCTAAAAGAAACTGAAGTCGCTTTATTTGGAGACTAATGTTTTTTTGGCTAAAATGCATTCATAAGGTTGAAGTAGCAGATTGAAAGTGACAGTGTCAGGTGATGTAAACAAAGGGAAAAATTAGGGTGGAATTTTTTAAAATGCCAATGTAAACCATCAAGATTTCTGTGAAGGTGACGTAGGAAAAGTTAGAAGAAGAGACGGGCAAATAATAGACATGAACAGTATAGAAATAAACAACTTAATGTAGACATAGCCTGAAAAGCATAAAAATTGTGTTGAGGAAAAACAAGTGTTGTGAATTAGTTTCTACCCGTGGACTTGATGTAGTCAAAGCTTCAAACTAAGCAATTTTTGCGCAAAGTTTCATGTTGTAGTCCTTCTGATGTCATGAGCAGTAGTAACATGATGATCATGATGTTTTCAAATAGTACATTTCATATCATATTTGAAAGAATAGTATAGTGCAAAACACACTCAAAAAAGGTTAAAGCTCAGCATTTAGTGCCATTAGTTGATCTTTAAGAGTGAAAGTGTTTTTGTAACGTTGAAGTAAAGGTAAACCATCAAACTTTGTGTCAAGGTTGCACAAAGAAAGTCAGAAGAACAAATCTACAGCTTACTGTATAGATACGGCAACAAAATATAAAAAAATGACTTCGGGAAAAACAAGGTTTGGAAATTGCTTTCTACCTGTGGTCATGATGTATTCAAGGCTTCAAACAGGTCATTTTGTGTGTGCATCTGGATGTTGTAGTCACTCTAATGTTATTAGTAACATTAACATGATTGCGATGGTTTTTTTTGGAGGGCTTTTTTTTATTTCAATGAATGTCTTTATATGGTGTTCCCTATAATCTCTTTTACAATGAAATGTAGGCTTTGTTTTGTGAGATCCGGTTTGGTGATTCTATTTAGATGCTATGAGGAGGTACATCATCTCTGAACTGTCTCGAATTTTAACTTGACTTTCTGACCTGAAGACAAACTGAATATGTTGTATTTGAGGTCACAGTGGAAAATTAAAGATGCAAATGTGGACTGAGAAAAAGAATGGAAAGCATGTGGGGAAAAATTTTGAAAAGCCAGTGTTAATGATGAAACTTTTTGTGAAGCTTGCATAGAGAAAGTGAGAAGAAGAAATGAGAAAGCGAAACAAATAAACATGATTTTGAGGAATATCTATTCAGTAAACCTATAAAAAAGAAATAGTCCTATTTGATGACAGAACAGGTTTGAAACAGAAATACTAAATATTATCATCCTCTGAATGAGTATAATCATTCAATTTCTGAGATTTATACATTATGAGTTTTAGCTGTGGCATTAGTTCATCATTAAGACTAATGCATCTTAGTCTAACATGCATTTGTAAGGTTGAATTGGGAAACTAAAGCTGTAACTGTGGGCTGGTAAAATAAATGAGCTAAATGGGGAGAATTTCTTTGAAAAGATAAGGTAAACTATGAAGCTTTTCTGCAGCTTGTACAGAGACAATCAGAAGCAAAAACAGCAAAGCAATAGAAATGAACATCACCATCATCAATATCTGCTTAATGAACTTATAGAAAGCATATAGTCCAAGTTGATCAAAGAGTAGCTGCCAAACAGACATAGCAACTATGAAGATGTTTTGCTTCAACATATTTGTTAAGTGTCTGACATAAACATCATTCTTGAAAACTAATAAAAATACCAAGCAGTGAATTAAGAAGCTAATATCTAACTATAGATCATACATAAACTGCTTTGTAGTAAAAGCTTATTTTCAATTATTTAGTGAGTTATAAGTTGCATAGGAAATTGAAGTTTAGAGTAAATTGACTACTTACTTCTTCATCGACAAGAGCAAGCCTTTGGTAGCGGTTTTGTTTTGATAGTTTAGAAGATAAAAGTGGCCAGTTTTTCTCAATTACTTGAACAAGAGCAGTCCAATTCTTTTCCCCAGCAGCAATCTCTAAAATCTGCTTTGTTTGTCGCTCCATGTTCCTACATATAGGAAAGTGGTAGAATAATCTGATAAATAACAATTTACAAAATAAACATATGCTGATCATAACAGAATGAATAAGGCAGATACAAACCGGAAGCATACATAAATCAGCAATTGTACCTGTTTCATCTGCTGCAGGCAAATAAAAATCTCGTCATCCAAAAACTAACTTTCAGATTTCATTTAACAAGCTGTACACATTTTGTTCTTTACAAATGCTAGTTGAAAATCTAGTATATCAAAATTTAGTGATACGAGTTGAGCTAGGAAGGACATTGATCTCACGTATTTTTCCACAAACCTTTGGATCGTTATACACCAAACTCAACACAATCACGAATAAGAAACACAAAAACAAAGCGGAAGGAACAAGATGAAACGCAAGGACAAAGATTGAAGCAATCTACACCCCAACGTTATAACAAAAAGAATTAACTTAACTAATGTAAATCAAAAGTTAAATCTCTTCAGTTTGGCGAGTTCTTTAAATCAAGAACGGGTAAGCTAACCTATAGCTCCTCACTAAGGCTTCGCGGGTCTTATGAAAACACAATTGAAATCAATTGAATCCTCACGTTTTTCTTTCAACTTTTCACGGCTGGAAGATGGCTTAAGCAATGCTTAATTTTTTATCAAAATTCATCTTATTATTTCATGTGAAAAACTCACCTATAAATAGGCTACAAAAACATGAAACCCTAGCTTAATCCTATTACAACTTAGTTTCCAAATTGGAAAAGGAAGCCAATAGCTAAAAGACAAACTTTAAGTTTCCTAATCATAGCAAATCGGTTATGAAGAAGTAAAAACTGATTTGTACTCTTACTTTCCTAAATCCTCCTAAAAAGTAGGAGATTACTTTCCTAATTACCATGCAAGGTAATTGGGCCAAGTAATGACTTATTAATTAACAAAAATAAAGCTCAATTAATTAATGTTAATGGACTTATTATTACAACTTAAATAAATCCTAAAGATTAATCAATGGCATGATCCATTAATGGCAAAGCCCAAGCACGCAATCTTTGTCTTCAATATAGTTCATGAAATTCGAGATGAAAATTCGGCCAGAATCCCGTCATCAACTTTGGAAGGCATTTTCGACGGTGATAAAATCAGAATCTTGGAAAACTTAAAACACGAAAGTTGTAGCGCTATCTCTTATCGTTCCAGGGCTTATTGAATGGTGCAATTCCGAGTTATATCAAAAGAGTTATGCCAAGAATACCAAAACGTGACAGAAACTTTCAGGATGACAATTTGACTTTAACACCACGGACATGGACACGGGCTCATTCTCATCATTCCCTCCGTCCTCGAAAGGATTCGTCATCGAATCTTGAAAGTGAGTTCCTGGATCAAACACCAATATGATGAACCCAATGTAAACTCGAGCCAAATAAAATTGGGAAGATGCACATCTCGAGCAACAAGAAGTTATATCCTGCCAAAACAAGACAAATGTATAAGGTAAAAGAAAGCACAATAATCTAAAACAATACGTAGAATAATTTCCTTTCACCAAAAGAATAGAACGGGCAGAATATGTATGCAAAATCGAAATACATATAACATGATTAGTCGTAACAAATTTTGCATGAGTCATAATGTTGAAGTCAATGAATTCAAAACAATTATGCAAATAACTATCATATAGTTTATGCAAATCAGAAAATCGAATGTTCTTAATTAAAGAACTAATCAATATGAATTCACTAACAACATTTATGAACACATTATTTACGTTATTAACATGTAATGTAAGCAAAGGATGTAAACATATATGAATAGAATCATAAAGACACGAAAATTCATAACAAGAAAACATATATGCATCCTTGAGAAAGTGCAAATCACATGAACGTATTAAGACCTCTAAAAACATGCAAAAGTTATCAAATATGAGAGTGTAATTCCAAAAACTAGAATGTAAACAATCTATTGAATAGTTGTAAATAGAAAATTTACCTCTTGGAATTCAAAAGAAATTTGGAACGGAGATAATTACCATACAAGTGTTGAATTATCCAAGGACCTCTTTGAACTTGATGGATGTGAGCAAAATCACGAAATAAAGAATCAAAAGAATCATTAACCCAACAAGTATAGTCAATATAATTAACACTTGAATGAGTGCATACAAAGGTTGGATGTAGTTCGAAATATCCAATATTAAGCTCAAAATATAATTCATGTATTAGATAAGCAACATAGCATGTGAAGAAACTATACATAAAATCATTCAAAACGAAATAATTGGATTTCATAATTGAAGAATTATGTGAAATAATTTGCTTACCAAAACACAAATCATTGGATTTTAATGCACATGTTAAAGAATTTCGAACTAATGTTTCAAAGGTGTGTGAAAGACATTGAAATTGATTCAAAACAGTAATCAAACTTTGAAAATCAATAGCATTGACGTTAACAAAGTTCTTTACTTTAAAACCATTGAAATCAACCAATAAGCTTTCATACTTACCTAACTTACCTTGCTTACCTTGTGGAAAACAAGCTAAGGCGGATTGGATTCCTTGCAATTGATAATGAGTTATTTCGAACTCCATTAAGCACTTAGGAACTCCAAAAACCTGCAAAACAAAGGAACTAGGCAGCAAACAATTCAAATGGTGATCACTATCATCAAGTAAGTACATTGATTGCCTATCTAGTATTCCTCTCTTAAACTCGCTAGAAGAAGCAAAATGACAAGATTTTGAAAGAACTATATCATGACTATTACAAGATTTCGATCCATTATTACATTGTTTCTCTTGCAATTTCTTCTCCTTTGCGGCGTTTGCATCTCTGGTAGCTTGAATGATTCTTGTTTGATCTTCAAAGACTTGTGCAGGAGTCAAAGCGTGAAGATTAAACCTCTTTCCTTCGTATACAAAGCTATAGAAATTTTTCTTGGCATGATAAATCACATCACAATCAAATTGCCAAGGACGTCCAAGTAAAATATGACTTGCTTCCATGGGAACAACATCACATAAAATAGTATCAACATACTTCCCAATAATAAAAGAAAACATAACTTGTTTGGTAACTCGTGTATCAACCGAATTATTTAACCATTGAAGACGATAAGGCTTGGAATGTTTCATGCAAGTCAAATTCAATTTATTCACAAACAAAGTGCTCGCCACATTGGTGCAACTACCACTATCAATAATCACACTACAAATCTTTCCTTGAACCATGCATCGTGTGTGAAATATGTTATCTCGTTGCATCAAATCATCATTATCAACTAAAGGTTGAACATTAAGAACACGGCGAGAAACTAAAGAGTAATTACCAACATCATAAGTATATGATTGAAGAGCTTCATTATCACTTGACTCACTTTGGTGCTTCTCTTCAAGAGGTGGCATGTCGGCAAAATCATCATCACTTACCACTTCTCCACTATCAAGAGTTATCATCAATTTTCGAGTTGGACACTCAGCTTGCACATGTCCATAACCTTGACATTTATAACAACGAACATCCCTCAATCTTGGACTAGGAGTTGACGCCATTTTTGGGGTGTTCTCCACAGGTTTAGGGACTGATTTTGGGACTTGGGATGATGCACTTGATGTTGGATTGGAGGTGAATTGATGCGGCTTTGACGGTGGTGTAAAAGGGGTAACATTCGGCTTTTGTTCCCTTCGCCAAGGTGGTGGAGGTTGTGAGAACTTACTCTTCCCTTTCATGTGCCTTTCAATCTTGATTGCTTTGTGGACAAGTTCATTAATATCAACATAACTTTGCAAATACACATGATAAGCCAAATCATAATGCATACCTCTCAAAAACCTTTCAATTGTAAAGTCGGGATCCTCTTGAACATTAGCTTTAATCATCAAAGCTTCCATCTCATGGTAATACTCCTCAACCGATTTATTACCTTGCACAAGAGAGTGCAATTTTCTGTTCAATTCACGGTTGTAATGAGAAGGGACATACTTCTTCCTCATAAGCATCTTCATTTGGCTCCAAGTCTTGACTGGCCTTTCTCCATCTTGACGTCTAGACCTTATAACCTCATCCCACCATAAACTAGCATAATCCTTAAGGTGCATAAAAGCAAGTCGGTACTTTTCCTTTTCGGGGTAATCATGGCCTTCAAAGAAGTGTTCAAGCTCACGAACCCAATCAAAATAAGCCTCGGATCTGCTTTACCATGGAAAGTTGGGATAGTTAGTTTAACAGAAGCAATGGAAATCTTAGACTTGTCACCTTTCTTAGAAGAGCTCGTGCCCTCCTCTTTCTCCTCCTCATCATGACTAGAATCATTGTTGGACTCAAACACAACTCTTCGGGATCTAGGACCCTTAGGTGGTGGTGAAGACAAACTATCAACTTTGAGTGTGAGTTTTCGGATCATGTCAAAGAGGACATCGTTAGTGAACTTTTGGTCCACTACCTTTGGTGATTTAGATTCATCACCCTCCATTTGTACCTGCAAGTTAGTAAAAACACAAGAAATATATAGAAATATACCTCACGGGTTCTCACAATATGGGTAGTATATGCTCTCCTCTCTAGTGTAGAGGTTTTTCTCGTGTATACCCTATCTAATCTCTCAACAATGAATCTCTCAAACTAATTTAGCTTACTGTTCATTGATTATGATAACAAGTCTCAACCGAATAATCCAACAAATCAATTCACACAAGTAAAGCCAATGAAGTTTGAAGGAAAATCACGTCACTAGAACAATTTATAGAACACGTATAGGGTATAAACAGATTAACTCCAGAATACTATGCAAAACAGAAACTAGACAGAAAAAGAAGAAAAATGGTTTTTGAATCACTCAATTCCGAGCTAAAATGAGCAAGATATGGCACTTTCAATATTGGTGATTTTCAAAGAACAAACAAGAACTTTAGTTCTTTTCTTGGGCTGTCTTTATTTGTTTTTTTATATAAATATGGTCCGACTTTTTCTTTCTTTTCTCTCTTTTTTTTTTGAATTGGGCTTTTTTTTTTCAATTCGGCCTCTTTTTTTTTTTTTTTTTTTTTTGAATTCGGACAACCTTAAACAAATCAAACTTTAAGGTTTTTTAAGACAAGAACCAAGTACAAGTACTTAGGTTTAAGGATGTTGTCTTGTCTTATGTTGTTCAAACCTTAATTTCTTCAAAATTTTCAGCCAACAAGAATTTCACATAACTCACCAAATATAAGGAATTTCAATATGCTTCTTTAACAAGATAATCAAGATTTGCAACAAGAAGCAAGAATCAAGCTCAAGATTCAAATTTTGACACTTTCGGATTTTCAAGAAAATCAAGATTTTCAAGAAACTGGTCAAGAACTCGTCTTTTTGAGATGGTGAAAAAGTTTGATCAAAACACACTTTGATGGTATTAGAATGACGAAACTAACACAAAAGAAAGATCAAGAAACGGATGAGAAACAAGGAAGTTATGAAATTTCTACCAAGAAACCCTAATTTCACAAACCCTAATAGTTTGGACGTGAAAACAGCAATAATGACTCAAGAATTCCACACTATGATGATGAACACAACAATGCAGAATTTATGAAAAGAAAACAGAAGCAAGACGCAACAAATTTCAACAAGAAAGCAGCACAAATCCGAGAAGCAATATGAAGATAATTTCGGGCAGATTTGAGCAAGTATTGTGCATGCGATTTTTATGAAATTAATGACTGAACCTATCACGACCTAGGACAGCAAGAAGGACTCACAAACAGTAGCAAAAACGAAGAAAAATCTGCAGCAAAAAGAACGACACAAAACAGCAAGAAAACGAGACACGCAAAAACCGAAATAAAGATCAATAACGATTTTGGGCAGATTTCAACAACCTTTTGCATGCGATTTTTGGACAAAATTATGACGACTTTAGGACTGAATTTAGAGCAGATTTAAGACACAATTTACTGCAGAAAATTGACTCAATAAACAGCAGCAAAAAGACGCCAAAAACAGCAACACGAAACGATGCAAAACAGCAAGACAAAACCGAGAAACAATGAAGACTCAAAACCGAGATGTAAACCTGAATTTGGAAGACAACCTTGGGCTTTGATACAAATTGATACGAGTTGACCTTGGAAGGACCTTGATCTCACGTATTTTTCCACAAACCTTTGGATCGTTGTACACCAAACTCAACACAATCACGAATAAGAAACACAAAAACAAAGCGGAAGGAACAAGATGAAACGCAAGGACAAAGATTGAAGCAATCTACACCCCAACGTTATAACAAAAAGAATTAACTTAACTAATGTAAATCAAAAGTTAAATCTCTTCAGTTTGGCGAGTTCTTTAAATCAAGAACGGGTAAGCTAACCTATAGCTCCTCACTAAGGCTTCGCGGGTCTTATGAAAACACAATTGAAATCAATTGAATCCTCACGTTTTTCTTTCAACTTTTCACGGCTGGAAGAAGGCTTAAGCAATCCTTAATTTTTTTATCAAAATTCATCTTATTATTTCATGTGAAAAACTCACCTATAAATAGGCTACAAAAACATGAAACCCTAGCTTAATCCTATTACAACTTAGTTTCCAAATTGGAAAAGGAAACCAATAGCTAAAAGACAAACTTTAAGTTTCCTAATCATAGCAAATCGGTTATGAAGAAGTAAAAACCGATTTGTACTCTTACTTTCCTAAATCCTCCTAAAAAGTAGGAGATTACTTTCCTAATTACCATGCAAGGTAATTGGGCCAAGTAATGACTTATTAATTAACGAAAATAAAGCCCAATTAATTAATGTTAATGGACTTATTATTACAACTTAAATAAATCCTAAAGATTAATCAATGGCATGATCCATTAATGGCAAAGCCCAAGCACGCAATCTTGGTCTTCAATATAGTCCATAAAATTCGAGATGAAAATTCGGCCAGAATCCCGTCATCAACTTTGGAAGGCATTTTCGACGGTGATAAAGTCAGAATCTTGGAAAACTTAAAGCACGAAAGTTGTAGCTCTTTCTCTTATCGTTCCAGGGTTTCTTGAATGGTGCAATTCCGAGTTATATCAAAAGAGTTATGCCAAGAATACCAAAACGTGACAGAAACTTTCAAGATGACAATTTGACTTTAACACCACGGACATGGACACGGGCTCATTCTCATCATTTAGTTAGAACAGCTTTCCAAACACTTGAAGTATGACAAGTAATCATGCTTTAATAAAATCTGCAAGATGAATTGTGAGAATAAGAAAAAGAATTTGGTATACACAAAACTTCAGGATATACAATGTTTTTGGTGTAAGCATCTGTGTTACAATCAGCAAAAGCAGGCCGAATTAAAATTTTGATGTGTTTACTACTTTTAGCTCTAGAGAAAGCAACATATAGTTGCCCGTGTGAGAACACTGGCTCACGTAGATAAATACCAACAAAGTCTAAAGTTTGCCCTTGAGCTTTGTTGATTGTCATTGCAAAAGAAAGTCGGAGAGGGAATTGTGTCCTTTGGAAAGGAATTGGAGATATCTGATTACTGGACACTACAAACTTGATTCTATGAACAAATACTTGTTTGCCAATGTGCTCGCCTGCTGCAATTACTGCATCTATAACATGATCTCTTAAATCACGACACACTAATCTTGTTCCATTGCATAAACCTTCAGCTGGATCAATATTGCGCAACAAAATAACAGGACAATTGTACTTCAGCCTCAATCTATGAGGCGAAAAACCATTGGGAATCAATGTGTTCAGCAAATCTTCATAGAAATTTTGTTCACCATCATTTGTAGCTTCATCACGACTAAAATAGTCCATAGCATTGCCTGGGAATTTCTCAATCAACATTGCATTGATATCATCAACATATTCATTATTTGTAGTCAAGATTGCTTTGTTGATTTCACATTTATTGCTGAACAAACACCAGTCTTCAAAATTTCCATATACACTATCTATTAGTCGAGACATTGATTCTTCTTCAGATGTGTAAGGTAGCAGCAAGGCATGAGGAATTTTCACTTCATCTGTTGTGTTAGTTGCTTCTTCACCATTCCCAATACGTAACAAGTATGCTGCAAAGTCTGGATCTGATTGTACACGCATATTTTCAGTCAACTGAATCTTTGTTAAAGCTGACCAAATATTGGAATATACTAAGCTTGCTGTTAAACAATCTTGTTTACTACCTTTTGGTACGACCGGAAGTATCTGTCTAAAATCACCACAAAAAACCATTACTTTTCCAACAAAATGATAGGACGATTCTATCAAATCTTGCAAAAGTCTATCAACTGCCTCGATGGATAATCTGTGTGCCATGGGGGCCTCATCCCAGATGATTAATTTTGCATCTGCAATAAATTTACCAGCTGAACTTTGCTTGCTAACATTGCAAACGTATTTGTCATAGATATCAAATGGAATCTTGAACCGTGAATGAGTTGTTCGTCCACCAGGAAATAATGCTGCAGCAACACCTGAGCTTGCATTTGCCAATGCTACATAACCTTTTGATCTCACTTCTGCAAGCAGCACACGGTACAAGAATGTTTTACCTGTTCCACCAGGGCCATCTATGAAAAATAGACCAGGCTGGTTATTGTAGACTTTTTCTTTAATCATTTCAAATGCTTTCCTTTGTTGGCTGTTTAATTTTGCAGCTGCTTCTAAATCTTTTGCACTTACCTCGAAATGTCTCTCAAATAATGCCTCTCTTGACTCTGCATTGTCCATATCAAAGTTTACAAATTTGGGCACTGAATCATACATGTTGATATTTTTTTCCATGGCATCCAAAATTCTTTTAATATGCTCTAGAGTTTGGACATCAATCTGTTCATCAGTAGCAAACTTTAGCCTTCGAAAATCCTCTTGCATTAGCTCACTGAATTTTATCCATAAAGCACGAGGATTATTGGGTGGTAGATATACTAAAATTGTAGCAAAAAGTTGTCTTAGGCTGTATGGCATGTGGAATAGAGAAGCCTCTTGCAAACATTGTTCTTGAGCATTATTTGTGGCAAATAAACCTCTTAAAACTGCAGCCTCACGAAATGTACTAACATAATTGCCATCAATCGTTTTTAAGTCATCATATGATGTAGGGCCTCTAACATGCAATAATAACAGCTGTAAAAAGTACCTTTCACCTTCTATTGGATTTGCAAGAACAATCTTGCCAATAACATGTTTTTGTTCTCTCCTTTTCCATCTTCGTTCACCTTGAAGCCAAACAAAATGTTCAGGGAATTCTTTGTAGGTGCGTTGTTCTTTTTGCACTGATTCATCACATTTATTGATCGTGAAAAATTCTGTCAGCATCGTTTTCTTCAGAAATGCATTACTCAAAACAGTTCGTAAGTCAACACGTTCTTTAAAGCTCATGTTCTGATAATTCTCCAAATGTAGTTGTAGATGTATAACAGCCGGCTGTATTTCATTGAGAGGAAATCGAAAAATGCGCCACATTGCTTCAGGTGGTGAAACCCATCTCCCTGTTTGGAATTCCTTGATTTCATCTACAGGTGATGTTGTGTCATCACCATTTAGTTGGAAGTGGATACGGTCATGTCCCTTGTAGATGTACTTATAAATATACTTCACAACATTGATTGTGGAGCAGATTTCCACGTTGATGTGACAATTGAACTTTGCTAATAAGTATGGATTATGTGGCACAACCCATCTATTGTCAAGTAAGTGGCCATGAACCTGAACTTGAACTCCATCATTCCGCCTTCGATATAAAGGATATGAATTCAGTTGGTGTGTTGTATGCTCAGCCCAAGCTTTAGGATAATGATTTTTACAGCTTCCATCACTCTTCATACAAACATTTGAAGGCTTCAATTTACCACACGGCCCATGCATCATATGCTTTTTCACAGCTTCAAATAGGAATGGATATTTTCCTTGATCAGGTAGTTCAGCTGAGACTATTTTGTCATAGGCATCTACTGAATAAATCTTTGCACTTGGCTTTAAGAGGAGTAAAAAATGGGCATGCGGTAGACCTCTTTTTTTGGAATTCCACAACATAAGTGTAAGCAGCAATTTCCCCAAAAATGTGCCTTTTAAACAGCTCATTCTTTAATCCTTGTAATTTTGCCCGAAAAACTCGAGCAATAAGATCGGGTCTATTTTCAACTGTATCAGTTTCAGCATACATTCCTCAACTTCAGGCCAGGATGGATTACAAGTTATGGTTAAAAAAAGGTCTGATTTTCCAAATCTTTCAACTAATGTCATTGCATCAACATACCTTTGTCTCATATCTCATGGCCCACCAATAAAAGATGCAGGTAGAATGATTCGCCAACCAACTTTTGATCCTCCACTCTCTCCGTGCATAACACTGTCCATAATTCATTGTAATTGTTCTCTACGTAGATCTTTCTGCTTGCTTCTATAAAAATCCATCCGTTGTGTCTCAATCTTCACATATATATCAACCACGTATTGCTGCAACAATCTTCCACTATGCAACAAAATGGAACTGCTATCGTGTCGCATTTGGAATTTGTAAGCATAATATTCTCTCATTGAAACATAATCTGCTTTATTTCTGCCCTTAACTAAATCTGCATATATATTGTAGAATTTTATATGTTACGTAAGCTGAAAATAGCTGCAGATAGAATTTTACAAAGAAAGTTAAAAAGTTGTTGTTTAATTTACTTGTTTCCTCCCAACAAAGCAGCTCTTCAACTGTTGATACTCCTTTTGGATCAAAAATGTTAGGCTGTTGTTGTTGTTTCTGTGCTCCTAATCTGATATGACATTTTTGAGCATTTTTGATGCCTTAATGCCATCCAGTTTCACCAAAAGGATGCAGTAATGGATACTGCAATGGATCATAACAACCATAGTAATATTGAATCTGATGAATTCTTCCTTCTCTAGTGTAAACACGAATGTCTCTTTTAGATGATCCCTCAGATTCAGCATTCTCAACCCATAACGCTGCAACCTGAGAAACAGTTGGCTTATTGAAGACACGTTGGTCGCTATCAGGATGCATTCTCAATGTTATTTCATATGATTCAAGGCTCTGAATGCTTCTGAGATTTCGAAAAAAACAAGCATATGGATTCTGATCCATAACTTTCATTAGTGTCACTATAATGTCTGCATTTGCTTGGTCATATACTGCCATACGGTTTTCTAGCTCATGTTCGATATCATGAAAATAAAGTTGCAAGAAATTGCCCCGACCTTCAGCTGGTTCTAAATTGTTGAGAAAATGATATATTTGTCCTTGGACTTTGAAAATGTATGTACCACTGCTTTTATTTTCTAGCGTCTTATCATAACAAACACCCAACGAAGTGAATGCAAATATGTTATTGTATGTCCGCACAAGTCTCCGAAAAGTAGAACTCTCACTTGATTCGCCTAAAAATAAATCCTTTAAGACCTTTGGCAGCTGATGTTCAGACAGTATAATTTGGCCTTGTAAGCAGCAAAGATATTTGCTTTCACCATGAAACTTCATAGCTTGACAATGTTGACAATAAGTTGCTGCAAGTAAGATATCAGGGCTGGCAGCAATGTAGTCCAGCAATCCTGTTCCTGCTGATCCTTTTTTACCTACTAAATGACATAGAGGAATTATATATATTCTGGAAGATAGTTTTTTATATACAATAGGAACAAACAGATGAACAAGCACAAGTCATGAATAACAAGTAAAACCAACTTTTGTTTTTCTTTTCTAATTAGCAGGTATGAAGTGAAGAAAGATAGCTTCTCTTATTTCTATGTTGTCAGCCGTTGATGTCATGGTAGTAGCATAATGTACTGCATAACACTCAGGTCATAGCAAACAGAACTATTTGTTTGTGCATGTGCTTTATTTGTAGACTCCAGCCACATCTTAGAAGGAAAGGACAAAATCATTTCGATTCAGACAATCAATTTCTGCTCAAACCTATACTTATTTCATGTGTTATTCTTGAGGAACATATTTTTTTGTTTTTCTGCTATTATGTGTGTTTTTCTAGGATGCTGGCTGACAATCATGTCACTGAAGCAATTTCAGATGTCTTTCAACAGCCTAATGCCTTAATGAGTCTCTAAGCTTGTTTTTGTTCAAGTTGCATTTCTGGAAGTGTTGTGATTTTTTTCATAGAAATTTATGCTGCTTGGTATCTTTGAAATTACAGGAATTTATGTACCAAGAGTTTTGATGCTCAGTAGTAAAAAAGATAGAGATTTGCTAGCACCTAGGACGAGTATCATTATTAGTAAAGGTCATCTAAAATGAGGGTTTGTAAAGTGATTGTTGACGTTTGTTGTGCACCATAGTTCATCTGCATTACTTATTAGAAGGCTTTATTTGTTTCTTTTGGCAAAATGATGTAATGGTTCTTTGCTTGGTTAAAGTTAGACAAAGCTGCATTTACAAGTTTCGAATTGAAAGCAGAAAGCGAGATGAATTGAGTAGAATACATCACAGTGAGGTATTTATAGAAGTTGGCTGAAGCTCTAACGGCCAACTGATAGCAGACATAGATAGGTCTTGGTCAATATGCTGCAGTGCTAGAGTGCAGCCAAATCTTACACAACCTGAAGAAGGTCATTCTCCATGAGGAGGTAATGTTCTCGCACAGCATCTGTGATTTTAGATTTGAAAATATATCTGGTCACATACGTTTTCAATGGTAATATTTTGTTGTCATAAGATTGTGCAGGCCAGGGGGGCGTTGGTAAAGTTGTTTGTACATAAATCCAAAGGAACATTAAACAAGCAACAATTGTAGAAACTCTATGTAGTCTACGCGGAAAGAAAGAAAAAGGAAACTCTGGGATAATGTTGGATGACTAACATGAAGATAAGTCAGAAAACCTCTACAAAAGAAGCATTTGCCAAAGGCATGATAAGAGGGTGATCTGGAAGAAATTATCATCCACTGTCATCATTGGTTAAACAACCCAGGACAGAGCTTTCTCTAACTTTGTGTGTAGACAATCACAGTGATATCAGTTGTGCGAACAGTTAATAACATTCAAAATGTGGTTCATGCCTAATGATAAGTTGGTTTCATACCAACTTATATGTGTTATTTCACTTAGCTGTTGCCTTGAATTTCATGCAAATGTGTAGTGATTTGTGCCATTTTGTGCTCTTATGTGGTTTATAACTTGATGTGCTAAAATGGTAAAAAAAGACCAAAAATGAAGGTTAAACAGGGCAAATGTGTGTGTGATGTTAAATGGTAAGGAAAGAGTTTCAAGAGTGTAAATGATGTTTAAGAAGGTTGGAGGAAAACCTTAATATGCTTAATTTGCTAGCTTTGGTTTTGGGCAGAATGTTGGTGTTCTTCATTTGAGTGTATCTTTCTTAATACTAAACCAAATGAAGAGATCTTGGATGTTATGGAAGGCTCTTTGTGTGTACTAAATTGCTTATGTTGTGAGTTTCTTCTGGAACTGGGTGCAAGTAGGAGAAACGGGGGCATCTTTGCAACTGTCCCTTCAGGTTTTCATCTTTGATTTCATGTTGCCACAGGTTGGTGGAATGTGTATATCTAGAGCTATAGATCTCCAATGGTGTTGCTTCTGGAACCAATAGAAAGCCAAGAGAAAGAGCTAAAACTTTGATGTTCACCACAAAGTCCAATTCAGAGGCTAAGACACACATAATTTGCATTTCTTGCAAACATTCAAGACACCAATTCCACTCACACTCATCTTCACATCACAAACTTCACACTCACATTTCACCCTAGCTTAGTACGCTGTCCTCACTTACACAAAGCTGCAGCCTCTCGGTGGGATGGCGCGAGGCTTCGTGCAGCATTTGGCGAGGCTTCGTGCAGTATTTGGCGAGACTTCGTGCAGCATTTGGCGAGACTTCGTGGAGCGCTGGCGAGGCTTCGTCGAGCTGAAATTTTCTCTCTACCACACTTCAGTATTTTTGCCATAACTCTCTCGTGCTAGCTCCAAATTGAGTGATTCAAAAATCTATGAAAAGCTAAGACATAGCGCTACAATTTCATGTTTTACGTTTTTCCAAATTCACAAAGAATCAAGGCCAGACGTTGGACATAATCTCACCTCGTCACACAGGAACACTCAGCATGGAAACACACTTCGTCGCACACACTAGCACACTTCGTCGCATGAGCTTGCAACGAGCTCATGCGACAAACTCTTACACTCCACACACTTTGCACACATTCTTTGCATATATCTTCCTAGTCTTGCTTATGTCCATGCGTATTATATGGGTTTAGGTTTCATTGTCTTCTTCATAACATTTTGCAACTTCATGTATGCATTCATTTTGTAATCCTTGATTTGAGAATGGTTTCAGTTGCTTTATTTTCCATTTCATGAGTAAGACATGCAGCAACATTTCATTTTCATCTTATCAAACACTCATTAGTCTTTACATTTCATTTGCATTCACCTTTTCTTTATTCCATAAATCCTTACTTTTTTTCATCATTTCATTTCATAGCATTTGTTTTTCACTCACGTCTTACTCCATCGCACACACCTCACAAGCAGCATTTGGCGAGGATTCGTGTGCTAGTGGCGAGGCTTCGTGGAGCTGGGGCGAGGCTTCGTCGAGCAAGCGTGGGCGAGGAGAGAGCTGAAATGTGTTTGAGTGAGCTGAAGAAATTTTCTAAGTATGGAAGTTCTGAATTTCAGGTTCAGCAAGGCGGATAAAGGCGTGCTTCTTAGGGGCTGGAAGGCGCGATTTCGTAAGGGGTCGACTGCTTGGAGGTTCGCGGAGCCGCTGAAGACGTGAAGAGTCCAAGATTGAAGGCGCTGGATTGTTCTGATTTCTTCACTTGGATTTCTGAGGAGTGAAGGCGTGAAGCTCATTGGCTGGGAGGCGCGCTGTGGACAATGAGGGCGATGAAGGCATGTTCCGCGGAAGGCCAAAGGTGCTGGATTGCTGGGAAATGTTCTTCAACTTCAAATTTTCACTTCTTGGGCTGATTTTAGCCATTTCTTTGGAGGGCACTCTTGTAATAATATAGATATCTTACGGTTGCGTATTAGTTACATTCTCTTAACTCTATATATAGGGAAGGTAGCTAATATGTGAAGGGGGATTCATAACTAGATTTTCCATTATTCATTTTATTAGATTTTTAGTTTACTCTTTACATTGTGTAACCGACTATTGATCTAGAGAGAGCGGGAATAAATTTGTGAGATCTACTTTCTCTTTCTAGTTTCTCTCTCTAGCTTTTGAAGCTCCATTTTGGATTCCGATCGAGGAATTGTTCCGGTTATTGTAAATCTCCTTGCAATTGAGAAGGCAAATCACAATCCTTTTGACATTTGGAAGCTTTTAAGACATCTTAATTGGTAAACTCTTCCAATTGATGAAATGAACTGTTTAGTCTTCCGATTTGTTGATCGTGAATTGGAAATGGAGTATTGTGGCTAATTGTATGATAATCTAGGTTTCTAATGGATGAATGCTTGGTTGAATTGATAAAGTACAGTATAATTAACAATCTAAGAAGAGAAATACAACATTCTCTTGAGTGAATTTGTAAACTTGTTAAGTTCATGCTTTTGATATGAATTTGTTGAATTGAGATTTGATTGCGGTCATAATGCTGAGTTGAATCTTAATTCATAAGATTCGGCTAAGAATTCATGAATGAGAACCAGAGAGTGCAAGAGTTCTTAAACCTGATTGCATTTGTACATGTCTTAGAGCTAGGCCTCACCATAGGAAGCTCGTAGACTGTGAAGTTGTGAGAACAAGGTGATAAGAGATTTTCTAACTTGAATGATAAATTTCCAAGCTAGAATTAGACGTCACCATGGGAGATTCTAGGAGATAGTTGCTTGTGTAATTCGGGTAGAGAATTGAGAAGACTATAGGTTCTATTCACCATCCTTCGGCCTCACCATAGGATAGGATGGTGATGGGAGGCTAGGGTTACAGTGTGGTGGCCATGCCAACTGTGATTAGGTCTCCTGGTTGCTCTTCTCCTCAATTGATATGATTGTATGTTAGTAGTACTGTGCTGATAAGTTGTATTCACCCGGAAGAAACCTTAGATTATTTGTTTCAATCTAGTGAGAGCTTTCTTTTTTACTTCTTAGTGTTTATCTTGTGATAGTTTCATTTTGCAATTGATTTTATCTTGTGAGTTTCTTTTTATTTCATTACTTGAGATTACCATTGTGACTACTGCTAGAGCAATAACAAATTTCTTGATACCTCCTTTTCCCTGTGGATACGATACCTTGCTCACTGCTACTATAGTTAGTGAAATAGGATAAATTGACGAGTAGCGACAACTCGTATCACCTAAACTACACAACTGATATACTGAGAACGAATAGAAATTATCGCTGGAAAGAAACCAAGCATTGCTAGAGATGTGAAGTACAATGGTACAAAATATAATGGAATGCAAGACTCCAAGTTTAAGGAAATAGTTACATGACTTCTCATCATTTATGTCCAACATGCATCAATAGACGTCCGGATGCCAATTTTTTTTAATTTTTTTAAAAAATTTATAAGTTAATTAAGTGACTTCGCATTCGTCGAATGCGAAGTACCTCATCCGGAAGTCCGGATGTAGTCCGGATGGACAAATTATTCATCCGGACTCCGTCCGGACGTCCGGACGACCAATTCATTTTAATTTTTTTAAATAAATATATAAATTAATTATATAAATTTATTTTCTTATGTTATTTTAAAATTTTATTATATTTAATTCATTATTTTACAATTTTTTTATTTGATTTTTGTTTTATTTTTTTCCATATATTGGTGACTTCGCATTCGATGAATGCGAAGTCCCCATTATTAGAATAGGGGTCAAAAACGACCCTATTCTTAGAACACTTTTTAAAAACGATCCTAGTTTGAGAATTGACTCATCCATTTCTAGTAAAATAATCAGTCACTAAAAATAGAGCATGTAGTCAAATAGAATATTCTCATAAAATATATTGATTCTTTTTATTTAAATTTTATTTATTCCTTTTTCCTTTATTTATTTTTTTTATCTATTTTATGCTCTTATTTATGTTATTTCCATTTTCTATTCTCTAATGAGAATAATTGTACAATATTTTAAAATTAAATTATAAATATAATTTATATATATAATAATAAGTTATGTTATTCTACTATAAAATTTCTTGCCATTGTTGTTTAAATAAAAAAATAAAAATAGTTGATAAATTTTTTATAAGTTAAAGTTGAGCTAGTAATTAAATAGTACCATAAATTTCTATTTTGTGCTCTTATTTATGTTATTTCCATTTTCTATTCTCTAATGAGAATAATTGTACAATATTTTAAAATTAAATTATAAATATAATTTATATAAAGAAATAATTACTACAAAGATAATGACCATGATAAACTATGTAATATATATTTCACTAAATTAACTTTACTACAAAGTTAACTCTATTTTCTAATTTTGTCCTTGAAATTTAAAATTACTTTTAATTTTCCTTAAGTAAAATTATAGAATAACCTCAATAGAATTGAAGTTTTTCACTTTAACAGGAAACTTAATTATTTTAATTTGGTCCCTTAGGTCTAAAATTACTTTTAATTGGATTCCTAAACAAAATTATAATATAGTCTTAATAGATTTCAAAATTACTTTCACAAGGGTCTCTAGCTAATTGTAGAAATTTAGTTATTCTAATTTGGTCCCTCATATTAGAATTACTTGAAATTGTGTCTCTAATTGAAATTACATAATTAGCTTAATAAATTTAAAATTACTTTCAATTTGATCCCTAAATGACTCATAAGTTTTTTGAATTCTTCTATAACACCATAATATAGCAATTTGTTGCCCATGAAAAATCTAGTTCATGTCCCCATATTCTCTTAAAAAGAATTAGTTACATTTCTTCATTATTTGTGTAGTTATTCTAATAAAAATCTACACTTATTTATTCAACATCTTATTTGTATACTACTATACATTATTTGTGTATGGTTTTAGTTACTTGTAAGTTTTGTACTCAAAAAATATTTAAGTAACTTTTAAATTTTGATATGAAGTTAGTAACTATATTAATACAAGTATGTATGCTTTTATGAATTTATCTAAATAAATTTCAACATGCCTCTATTACTACATGTTATAATGTCCTATTGGATAAAGGAGAAAGAAAACATCTGTAAAAATTTGGACAGAATTTCCTTTGTTTATAGATTGATACCACCTGTCAACAACCCAACACAAGCTACAAAAAAATGCACAACATAATATATTTCAAAGTTTGCACCCAAACGAGGTCACCTTTATGCACGATACAAAATATAACATAATCAGCATTAATTTTCTTCTATCCTAAAATAAAGTACAAAAAAACAAATCCAAGCTAGTCCAAGTTCGTATTGAACTTTTCATTATGGTTTCTTTACCACTAGCAAAGAGCATTTGGCATTTAGAGCACAATAGTTGCTCACACTTCCTAGCAAAATATGCAAATCCCAATTACAAAATATACAGAAAAAAGGGCAGAAACAAAAGCTAACTGCCTAAGCTATTACAAAATCTACTTATTTCTCCCCTGGACCGTCAAAGCTTCAATATCCACAGCAAAATAAACAAACACAACCCTAAGATCATATATAAATCCCTTCTGCTTTGAATTGACCATTGATGACGTGCAATTCAATTCTTGCAAGTCTTTCAATTTTTGCTTTAGGCGGTAGAGGCTTGATTATCCTCTTTTGAGGCAACTGTGCCTCTAAATCCATAGCTTCGGATGTGGGGTTATGAAGAGAGGAAAAAGGAGAGACACCATTGTCGGGAATGTGGAAGAAGTAGCTTGTGATATTTGACATCACAAGTAGAAGCACGATACAAGCGATCACACGTTCATGAACAGCTCGTTAAAAAGCTCGTTCATAACTCGATTAAAGCTCGTTAAAAGCTCGGTTAAAATATTAATTATATAATATATATATATATATTGAACTTATATACGAAATAAAAATATTAAACAATAGAAATATATAATTGGGTTTATATATATATATATATATTTATTGACACACAAATCACATTATACGGTGGTGAGAACGAACATAAACCTTTATAAACAAGACTGGTTTCGATTAATAATGAATAATAAATCAACAAGCAAGTGAAAGATTTGTTTAAATTTGTCAACAACTCGTTAAGAATTTATTTAAAATATAAGTGGTATTGTTGGTGGTTAAATTGAGATGTAAAAAATTTACGATTTAAAATTTAGATAGAAATGTAAAAATATATCTCTATTGTATAATATATTTGAATTGAACGCAAAATACCACAAGATATATTTTTATTTCCTCTTTTCTTTCATTCTTCTAATTTTCATTCTTAACTGAATATTTTCCATTTGTAACTCAATTAAAAATATGTCAATTAATAAATTATGGTAAAAAAAATGAAATAAAAAATAAAAATTCAAAATTAAGATAGAAAAATAAAAATACATCTCAAATGAATAATATATTTGAATTATTTGTGGTATTGTTGGTGGTTAAATTGAGATGTAAAAAATTTACGATTTAAAATTTAGATAGAAATGTAAAAATATATCTCCATTGAATAATATATTTGAAGAAATTTGCATAAAGGATAAATGAGCCTTAAAATAACTTTTATTTTGAAGAAATGTCCATCAAAGTCATTGTGTATAATCATCATCACTCGTGCATATAAAATTACTTAAATATAAAATCTCTCATAGTAAAGAAAACTAAGGAAAGAAAATTACTATGCATATAAAATTACTTAAATATAAAATCATTATAGGACTACATAATGGCTCATTTGGTTGACAGAAAATTAAGTTTATTAAAGTTATGATTTTCAAAATTTTGTTTATATAGAAAAGAAATAAAGGACAAAATACATTAAACCTTGTATTTGTTCTATATTTTTTTTATTATTGATAGGTTTAGTTATAATAATTAAGTTTATTAACTTTTCAAATTAAAGAATATTATCAACAATGTTAAAGACAATAAATGAAAAGATAATTTTAACTCGGTTAAAATATTAATTGTTCGATAATTATATCATCCAATTAAACTATAAAAAAAGATGATATGAAATTAGTTGGCATGAAACTCATTAGCAATAATTATTTTTTTAGTGTTATTTTTTTTATTTTATATTAAAATCAAGTACTCAATTAGATATTCATATTCTAGTAATAATGATTCTAAGCGCGCCCTCAATAGAAATTTTCCCATTATATTACTAGTGTTCGTAAGGGATAGTTTGAAATTTCGATTTATTATTTTAAAATACTTATTATATTTTTATACATATAACACAAATCTAATCAATATAATAAAATTATATACTAATTGCTATAGGGTGCCAAAAAAACATTGGAAAAAAACAGATTGTTGCAAACTCGAGCACCATGTGGAAGGAAGAAACAACTTCCTGGGCTGAAAATCATAAGATGTATCGAGTGGTCATTTTTCTTTGCCTCTTCCAGGTCAATATCTTTCATCAACATCAGCTTCAAATCATTCTCAAAAATTACAATATTCATCAATAATGCATCGACTTAACATCAAACAAAAATTGCACTTCTGGAAGTTCAAGTCGGCTTTACGTGGACATATTATCTGCTTAGCAAACTTGGACATGGCGACATCTAGTCTGGCAAGACATTGTTCCATAACCTAAAAACAAATGCACTCAAATTAAAAACATGCCAAATGCTTAAATGCAGTTAATGCATAGAGGAATCAAGAGAATTCAATAGCTAAACTAGTTGAAGTTGATTTTTCAAACTCCAAATAAAGGAATAACAGAACCAGCAAACATATATAAATTAGACAACAAACTGAAGAAGAAAAGTAAGTGGAAGTTGGTGAAGGCTGCCAAGCAAACATTAACATATCCATATCTTCCTCGACAACACAGGCAAGCAACCACATTTATGGCCCCCCTGCTCGAACAGGACAAAGTCTCCTCAAAGCATCATCGAAAGCATTTTTCCATAGATTAATGGAAAAACTGCCTTGCTGCTGATCACCCAAGTTAGGGCCCAATATTCTACCAAGAACTTTATTGTTTAACTTAACATCACTGGGTGTTTGCATATTGGGAGTCAGTGTCTGAAAATACACAAGAAGTTATATTCCACCTAAGCACATTCATATTTAAAGGCATTTACATAACAATAAATTACAGTACGGGTACTTTTGGTTTAACACAAACAAATAAAAAAAAACCTGCAAGACACGTTCATATTTAAAGGCAAACTCATAACAATAAAGTATGGGTACTTTTGTTCAACACAAACAAATAAAAAAAAACCTGCAAGTGAAATTCAAATACTCAACTCTTCAACGCCTCATGCTACGAAGTATATCACGCAGAATCACATAATCATCATAAATTTCAGGCGTCCTCTTACTACGCTTCGGCCCCATTGTCATGTGAGGAGGGCTACCAGGCGGAGGGCTGCCATATGGAGGGCTGCCACGCGGAGAGCTGCCAGGCTGAGGGCTGTCACGCGGAGAGCTGCCAGGAGGAGGGCTGTCACGCGGAGAGTTGCCAGGCGGAGGGTTGTCACGCTGAGAGCCGCCAGGCGGAGGGCTGCTAGAGTGCGGCTGCCAGGCGGAGGGCTGCGACTGCGGCTGCCACGCAGATTGCTGAGGTTGCAGCTGCCACGCGAAGAAGAGTTGGAGCTGCTAGAAATGCCACGTGAAGGAACCAAAGTGGCGTGAACATCCCTCCACGCATTGACAACATCTTGATAGTACGTAGTCCAATCTTTCGCGTCCCCCCTTCCTCGACTTTGGTTTTCTTTTTATTGGCTCAATTGGCTCAATTGGCTCAAATGGCACGCATCCACGAGGAATTTGCTTGACAAACCGGCGGGAATCATACCGCCAAATGTGGTTTAAGCAAATAACATCTACAATGACTGAGCAAATTTGTAGTTGCTCAGCCATTTCAGTAGGTATTTGCACATTGGCATATGGCTACCACACAACCTTTACCTTTACCTACACAGTTAATATAAAAAATTTATATTAAAAAAATTAGACGTAGATAACAAAAGTTAGAAATTCTCAATTGCAGCTACCTTATCAAATTCTATGAAAAAGACTAGAATAGGATCTATTTAGAAAGAAATTTCAAACTTGCTTGTTCTTTGAATGCAATTGTGCTGGTAAATTCATTCTATTCATTCTATCTCTAGATTTTCTTTCCTTGTGAATTGTCCATTCCCTTACAAGAGGGAAAGAGACTGGAAAGTCCTCTGCTCGCACTCCAAAATGTGTAGCAAGCTTTGGAATGCGAATCAAAGCAAAAATCTGTAAAAAAAAATAAAATACTATCATTTTAAAAAGAAGTCAACATAAAGAGATCATAAATAAACAATATAAAATATGTCTATCATACCTGGAGCACCAAGCTGCTTCCTTGAAAGTTGATTTTGTCGGGATGCTTCTTCATATAATGTAAATGAGAATGAAGGGCTGACAGCATAGCTGCGCCCCATGCAAAATTATTTATTCTATCTATATTACCTAAAAGACTAACATATACAGCTGGTATCTTATACTTTGGTAAACTAAGATACAATAGACATCCTAAAATATGCATTAAATAACCCCTAACATATATATCAATGTCGGGGCAATGGGTCGGTACAATTTCAAAATTTCTTTTCAAGAAACTCAAGTCAAAATCTTGAGTGTTGTGATCTAGAGTAACGCCTAATAATCTGATGCATAGACTATCATCCCTACAACTATTCCCAATGACTGGTTCCCCAATAATGGGAAGTCCAGTAATATAAAAAATATCTTCTAAAACTAGATATATCCTACGCCGTCCTATAAAAAATGAAGAATCTTTTACATCATACGATCTAATAAAATAAGTCAAAAGATTTGAATCTAGGCTTGCAAAAGTTACACTAGATGCAAATTTGAAAAGGCAATTGTTTTCCAACTTTTGCTTTACTCTATCGTCAAGATTCCAGTCGCGGAGTTTTTTATTGTGGTCTAATGGTGTGATATTCCGAAAGGAATTTGCAGCATCCATCTGCAACAAAACACCACAAGAAGATCAATTGAAGCAACCTTAAAACCCAAGAATCCCGTAATAACAAATGGATTGTACATAAAAAAAGAAAAAAAAAACAGTTTTTATGATGGAACTGAAAACTGAAATCTAAAAGCAAATACACAACTCATACACATAGGGAACAAGGATTCAAGGTAAAGACTTTTCATCTCAGTTCCTAGATCCACCAATGTCAATCACAGTACGTGGTGAAAATTATCCTTGGGAGGTGGAATCTACAAATGTTGAGGTTGTCTCACAAAAATGCATTGTTGAAAAACCTTTCTGGCATGAGTTAAATTTTAGCTTTTCTAGTGAGGATGACGACTCTGATGATGAGTTTGATATTGATGCATTTAGGGCCATATGCTTTCTTAATGAAAAGATGGGAAATGTGTCAAATTCTGAGTCTTGCATTAATTTTATGGAATTCCATGAGTCGGATGATGTTGATAACCATTCATTATAGTCTTCTCTTTTTGATAGCTTTGTGAATTGTACAGAGACACTTCTTGATGATCATTGTGATATCTTGAATGAAGATAATGTTGCACTGGCTAAAGAGAATGTCAACACATTGCTTGAAACTCTTGTTGAGGCACCAACTCTTGAAATGGTGATTGGATCTAAATGTCTATATAGTGACTCGCAAGAAGTGCAAAATGAGATTCTCTTGTTAATTGAGGATAATGCTTTTTGTGTTTTTGACAAAGAAAAGACTCAAGAATTTCCCTACGTTAGTTTAGATGATAAAGATGTGCCAAGTTTGAATGACATTCCTAACATAGTGGAAAATTGCTTCATTGATACATCTATTTTCGAGCTTACTAGAGGTTTTGAGCTTACTGATACGTTTGTTGAGACCATGGATGTACAAGCCTTGGTTGAGGCTTGCAGGATTAAAGTGCCTAGAGTGGTGGCAGAAGTTAACGATGGGCCTAGTATGGTGAAAGAGGTGAATGATGTGCTTCCAACGGTAGAGGAATTAAACGAGGAGCCTTTCATGGGGGAGCCTCAATGGTTCAAAATAGAATTTGTAGAGGTGGTTCCCCATGTGCATGAGCTTAAGCACCTCATTGAAAATGTTTCACAAGTGCGTTATAGGAGGAAGAAGAGTGCTTATGAAAGATCATTTTTCTGGTACAAAGAGGGATACTCCGAATCTTGAGAAAGAAGATTTAAAACAATAAAGTCTAGCTGGAGACTAATGAAACCCAGAACTACTACTTCTTCTTCATATTACCTTAAATAAAGTATTTTGGTTAAACTAGTCTTCACATTTTCTTGCTATTTGTCATACTCACCAAGGCCATTCATGTTATAGGGGCATGCACACCAAGGAAGTTGCAAGAGAATAGGCTATGCACACATGAGGCTGAGTGTGGGGGAGTGGTGCCATGGACCATTCCCACGCTACACATGAACACTTTATTTTTACATTTCAAGCATGAATTGTGCATGTGCCACTTGGTGTTATTAGTTTCTTATATTTTACACCACCATGACTCCTAGTCATGGTGCGACACTTTGCTTGCATGCTACTTCCATGTCTTATTTACATTGCACCAACATGTAGTGTTCTTGAGTGAGTGATTTCTAATAAGTCTTGTTTCACCATGTGCAGGCAATTTTTCATGCACAAGGGAACTATGGACGAAGATATTCCACCAAGCAAACATTGGAATTCAGGACATATTAACACCAGGGAATTCCTAAACCTATCTTTACTTTACATTGAGGACAATGTAAGTTTTAAGTGTGGGGGAAGGAATGTTTGCTATGTTTTGTGTCTCTTGGACTTTATATGCTTACTTTCTTTCGTGAATGAAACTTTTTCTGTGCTATGTGATGCAGGGCATGCTACTTTTCATTTTTGTTGTGTTATTTTGAGTTTTTTTTATGTTATACCCTGCTTATATTCAGTTTTCAGTTTTTGGACAAATTTTTAACTTTTTTGCAAAATCTGGCAAAGTTTTGGGAATAAGTGTTGTGTGTCATGAATGGTTTGGGTGTGATGTGTTTCAATGAGATTTAGTGTTGATGTGTGTTGTTGTGTAAAAGGTGTCAAATGTTTGAGTGAGTGGACTAGAAAGCTAATGTATTTGAAGCTTTGTTCCTAGTTCACTATGGCATATTTCAAGAAGAGTGCTTATGAAGCTTTGTTTGAGTGAGTGGACTAGAAAGCTAATATCATCATGTATTTGAAGCTTAGCTCCTAGTTCACTATGGCATATTTCACTATCATAAGAAGAGTGCTTGTGAAAGATCATTTTTCTGGTACAAAGAGGGATACTCCGAATCTTGAGGAAGAAGATTTAAAACAATAAAGTCTAGCTGGAGACTAATGAAAACCAGAACTACTTCTTCTTCTTCATATTACCTTAAATAAAGTATTTTGGTTAAACTAGTCTTCACATTTTCTTGCTATTTGTCATACTCACCAAGGCCATTCATGTTATAGGGGCATGTACACCAAGGAAGTTGCAAGAGAATAGGCTATGCACACATGAGGCTAAGTGTGGGGGAGTGGTGCCATGGACCATACCCACGCTACACACGAACACTTTATTTTTACATTTCAAGCATGAATTGTGCATGTGCCACTTGGTGTTATTAGTTTCTTATATTTTACACCACCATGACTCCTAGTCATGGTGCGACACTTTGCTTGCATGCTACTTCCATGTCTTATTTACATTGTACCAACATGTAGTGTTCTTGAGTGAGTGATTTCTAATAAGTTTTGTTTCAGCATGCGCAGGCAATTTTTCATGCACAAGGGAACTATGGACGAAGATATTTCACCAAGCAAACATTGGAATTCAGGACATATTAACACCAGGGAATTCCTAAACCTATCTTTACTTTACATTGAGGACAATGTAAGTTTTAAGTGTGGGGGAAGGAATGTTTGCTATGTTTTGTGTCTCTTGGACTTTATATGCTTACTTTCTTTCTTGAATGAAACTTTTTCTGTGCTATGTGATGCAGGGCATGCTACTTTTCATTTTTGTTGTGTTATTTTGAGTTTTTTTTATGTTATACCCTGCTTATATTCAGTTTTCAGTTTTTGGACAAATTTTTAACTTTTTTGCAAAATCTGGCAAAGTTCCGGGAATAAGTGTTGTGTGTCATGAATGGTTTGGGTGTTATGTGTTTCAATGAGATTTAGTGTTGATGTGTGTTGTTGTGTAAAAGGTGTCAAATGTTTGAGTGAGTGGACTAGAAAGCTAATATCATCATGTATTTGAAGCTTTGTTCCTAGTTCACTATGGCATATTTCAAGTTCATCACTTTACTCTTTTTGATGATGTATGCAAAATTTTTTTGTTTTTTGACACTAAGTTTGAAGAAATTGGTACATTTTGCTGGTTAAGGCACGATGTTAAGGTAAGATAGATATTCCATGCAAAAATTCAAATGACATAGGAGGTAATATGTATGGAATTTGTTCTTTTTGCTATGCATTTGTCTTGAGTTTCCAGTGTTCGTGCATGTTCAGTCATTTTGAGACCCTTATGAACATATGTATACGCAAGAGAGAAAATGGAGAAAAAGCCTTTGGCAACTGGGAAAAAAGAGACATAAGACCCTGACAAGCAATGAAAGGGTAAAAACATCCACAGAACCCAAGCTAAGGCACCAATGGGTGCAACAAATAAGCACCAATGTGCAAATAAGGGCAATGTCCCATAGAGCACCAATGTGCGCATAGGTTACCATTGATCTTGTGAAGTTGCATGTTCATAGGAGTAGTCAATGAGATTGATATGTACTGGATGGCAAGTGAGACAACTAGATGGTGTATAGCAAAGGAATAGATGAAGTTTTACATTCCTCAGCACACACATGCACGCGAGGCATTTTGGTCTTTATTCATTGTGCCTTAGTTGATAATGTGTACTGAAATCTGAGAGTTAGGTGCCAGGAAACGTTACATAAGTTTTGTGTGGAAAATATTTTGATGAACTTGGAGTTAGACATAGTGGAAAAGGAGGGAGGTGTTCAATGGGTTGTGGTGAGAGTCTAGAGAGTGAGTTTTGCTTGAGGGCAAGAAAAAGTTCAAGTGTGGGGGAATTTGGAAACACTTAAAGCTTAGAGGTTGTAGCCCCGAGTCTTAGCTTTCCACAGCCTTTTGAATCACCCAATTCGGAGCTCGGACGAGAAAGTTACGACCAAAACACTGAGCTGTGGCAAGAAGGAATTAAGCCTGCGACGCGTGGCAGGCTTAAAACCCTAGTTGGGTTTTTTTCTCCATTCCACCGTTTCCTTTCAGAATTGGATTTTTCCTTGAACACCAAAGTTGTAGCTTCCTCTCTTGGCTTTCCATAGGATCAAGAATCATCGAAATTAGAGATCTGTAACTCAAAATGTTGTCAATCTACCAAACTGTGGCAAAACAGTTAAACCATGAAAAATCCTAACTTAAGCACAACAAAGAAGCCCCCGTTTCTCATGTTTTCACACAGAATTTGGAGAAGGTTAAAACATGAAAATTGAAGTATACTCAAAGAGCTTTTCAAAGCATCTAAGATCTACTCATTTGGATTATTATTGAGAAAGATACACTCTAATTAATTACACTACCAATTATGCCCAACTCCAAACTAAGCAAGCTAGACATATTTAGGTTTCCTTCAAATTCTCACACACCATCTAAGCCCTTTTAAACTCTTTCCTTTTCATTTAACATCAAACGCACATTTGCCTCATTTTATCATCATTTTTGGTCTTTTTCACCATTTTAGCACATCAAGTTATAAACCACATGAACGCATCACATAACACAAAACACCACACATTTGCATGAAAAACACGGCGAAAGCTAAGTAAACTAAGCCATTTAAGTTGGTATAAAACCTACTTATGAAATTCAAAAATTGACAAGTGTGTCGTTAACCTTGCAATTTTACCCCTAAACTAATGTAGTAGTGATGAGTGGGGATCGTATCCACAGAAAAGGGATTGGTTTCAAGAATTTAAGTTTTGTTATAAGAATCGTCACGAAATTAGGTCACGAAGTGAAATGAGTGCACAAAAGGAAACAATAACAAAGGAATAAAGGAACAAAAGGGAGCAACTATCAGATAAAACGGATATCCTAGGATTCTTGTATCGGATGAACACAGACCTAGCCAATCTATGCTATGCAATCAACTAGCAATCAAATCTCAAGGAGACCTAAGTTGCCTAGAAGCTCAAGTTGTGGTCAGCATGGCGACCACACCACTCCCTTTACTTCCTAACACCATCCTCTCCCATGGCGAGGCCTGAGAATGGTGGAATTCCCTCAGCAACGTCTCAACTCTCCAAGCTAATTACTCTAACATGCAAACCCTAGGAAATCCCATGGCGAGGCCCGACCTAAGCTTGAATGTCTTCATTTATTAACACAGAGAGCTTCTTTAACACTTTTCCTAATTTTTCAATTCATCAAAGCTTCCCATGGCGAGGCCTGAATCTCAGAAATGAAATAATCATAGAAAACAAGTGTAAAGACTCAAACAATCACACTTAAGTTCTCATTTCATGCATCTTCACTAACGTTGGTGAATCAATCCTCAACTTAGCATGGCGACCATAATCGAAGCTTGATCCATTCAAAATTAGTGCAGAGATATGAAATTTAACAGATTTCTAGTAATAAATTCAAGTGTGATTTCAATCTTTATCAATTACGTCAATTACATAGCATCAAATCTTTTAAATCATGTATTCATCCGTTTAGAACCCTAAAATATCACACAATTAGCCAGAAAATTCCATATTCAACTTATATTCATCAAATTCCAACATTAAACAGTTCATTTCCATCAAATTGAAAGATTTCACTGATTAAAGTGTAGAGGAATGTCAAATGCTCCTTCGATTGAGTTCAATATGTAATCTCCTGTACAAAGTCGCGATCGGAAATGAAATCGGATAAGAAAATCTAGAGAGAGAAACTAGAGAGAGAAGGAGAAAAACGAGAGAAAATTCCCGCTCAAGAAATTTCAAAAGTTGGTTGTGTTTCTCGAATCCCCCCCATAAAAATGTAGACTAATTCCTCTATAAATAGAGGTTACAAAGTCGTAAACAATACGTAAACGTAAACTAATCGAGTATTTACAGGAATGCCACTGCACATTATTAAAAGTCCAAAATCAGCACGTGTATGAATTCCAAGCGGAACGCCAAGCTGAAGTCCAACGCCTTCGAGCCTTCGGGGATCACGACTTCAAATTCCCTGCACAAGGAACACAAAATCAACACTTAGCCAAAATTCCAAGCCACAAAGTTCGATTAAGCCTGCGACGCGTCTCAGGCAAAATTTTCCTCCTTCTCAAATGGCCTGCGACGCGTCTCAAGCAAAATTTCATCCAATTTCAAATGGCCTACGACGCGTCTCAGGCAAAATTTTCCTTCTTCTCAAATGGCCTGCGACGCGTCTCAGGCAAAATTTTATCCAATCCTAAATGGCCTACGACGCATCTCAGGCAAAATTTTCCTTCTTCTCAAATGGCTTGCGACGTGTCTCAGGCTATTTCAGTGCGTGAGTGTGTGATGTTTTGCAAATGAAGAGTGTTTCAAGAATTTGATTAAGTGTTTCTTGAATTTCCTCGTTTTATTTCCTATTGTCTTCTTCTGTTTTGACTGTTCTATTCTTATCCAAGTACATTTGTTATTCTGTGTTGTTTCATTGTTATTGTTGTAGATAGTGGTTTCTGTTCTGTTGATTGTTTACATTTGGAGTTTTTGCTTTTGCATTCTGAAATATTTCGGTTATACTTCACATTTGGTATTGTTGTATGCCCAGGCTACGATCTTCTGGAGATCCTGAGTTTACACTTGACCTTGAACTACAAAAACTTTGAGAATTCAAGCCAAACAAAGAGACATGACTAATCCTAGAGTGAAAGCACCACGTTTTGGTGATCATTATGCTGTAAATTTTGACAACAGATTTGGACAGCAAGATATTGATGTTGAAAGTTACCACATCCCCACTCAGATTGTATCGATGATTACTCAAGGTCAATTTTTTCAAGAATTAGACAATAAAGCCCCTAATGATCATCTGGACTGGTTCTTAGGTTTGTGTAGCACGTTCAAACTTCCATGAGTGGAAAGAAGTGAAGTGCACAGAATCCTTTTTCCTCTTTCCTTGAGAGGTAAAGCAAAACATTGGTTCAAAACCATTGGAGGCTCAGATGCAACAATATCTTTTGAGGAACTTCAGAAGAAGTTCTTGGTGAAATATTTTCCACCAGCTAAGCTTGAGAAGAGGAGAATGGAGACCATGAATTTTCAACAGGAAGATGGTGAATCATTGAGAGAAGCATGGAAACATTTCAATGACTTGATTAGGCAATGTCCAAATCATGACTTGGGGGAAATAAGGGAATTGAACACTTTCTTCAAAGGATTAAATGCTGATTCTTCTATGATAGTTAAAGCATGTGCCAATGGTGCATTGAATGATAAGAGTGTGCCAGAGGTTAGAGAATTGTTTAACCAAATTACCGAAGATGAGTACCTTTTCCCTGAGACACAGAAACCTCATAGTAGAAGACAGAGAGGAGTGCTGGATCTTGATCAGGAAACTTCATTGAGTGCAAAATTTGAGGCCCTTGCCAAGCAAGTGCAAACTTTGAAAGCTACTCAAACAAAAGCTCCTGTGCTTTCATATGGTCTGTGCAAAGGTGAACACCACACTGATGAGTGTGCTATCACAACTGAGTCTTTACAATATGTGAGTAATTACAACAACAAATCTCAGTATGGTGGAAATTATTCTGGTGGAAATTACTCTGGGGGGGGATTCGAGAAACACAACCAACCATTGTAATTACTTGAGCGAGAATTTTCTCTCGGTTTTCACTTCTCTCTCTAGTTTCTCTCTCTAGATTTTCTTATCCGATTTCATTTTCGATCGCGACTTTGTATCGGAGATTACGTATTGAACTCAATCGAAGGAGCATTTGACATTCCTCTTAAGTTGGTTTTATACCAACTTAAATATCTTGTTTCACTTAGCTTTTGGCTTGTTTTGCTTGAAAATGTGGCTTGTTATGTGATATTTGATGCATTTATGTGAGTGACCATATGGTAAGATAAAATGAAGAAAAAGGATCAAGAATGAGGTTAAAAGAAGCAAGTTTGAATTCGGGTCAGCAATTGTGGAAGAAATGTAAAAGGTTTGAAAGAATGCGTTAGTGTGCTTTGAGTTTGGCAGATTGAGTGCTGAATTTCATTTGAGTATATCTTTTTAAATTTTGATCCGAATGAGGAGATTTCAGTTGCTATGGAAAGCTCTTTGTGTGAACTTTAGTTTTCATGTTTGAGACTTCTTCAAATTCTGTGTGCAATCATAAGAAACGGGGGCTTCTTTGTTGTGCTTGGATTAGGGTTTTTTATTGATTGATCTTCTTGCCACAGTTTGGTAGATTGACAATATCTTGAGTTACAGATCTCCAATTTCGTTTATTCTTGATCCTATGGAAAGCCAAGAGAGGAAGCTACAACTTTGGTGTTCAAGGAAAAATCCAATTCAGAAAGGCAAACTGGCGAATCGCGGTGGAATGGAGAAGAAACCCAACTAGGGTTTTAAGCCTGTGAACCTTCTTGCCACAGCTTAGTGTTTTGGTCGTAACTTTCTCGTCCGAGCCTCGAATTGGGTGATTCAAATGGCTATGGAAATCTAAGCCTCGGGGCTACAACTTCCATTTTTTAAGTTTTCCCAAATTCACAACGTATCAGGGAATTGGGGTGCAAGGTGACGGTTTGTAAGTTTTCAAAATTTGAGAGGTAAAAAGTTCCGAGTATATGTGCTTATGTTTTCCTTGCTTCTTTGAGTTGGATTTGATGCACATATTTGCTGTTTTTATTACACACTTCAAACATCACATTCACACTTCATGCACATCACACCATACATCCACGCACGACACTTGCTACACAATCAAGCACATCACCAAGACACAAGCACACTACATATGCATTTCTCATAGCACATCACATGCACATTTCTGCACACATGAGCACACAAATGTTGCACCATTCGTGCACAACCTTCACCACATAACACATGAGCACAAAGATTACACGGCATAACTCATGTACCTTTGAGCACACACACACACCAGCCCACACATGCACAAACACTCTTCATTTACAAAACATCACACACACACGCACTGAAATAGCCTGAGACGCGTCGCAAGCCATTTGAGAAGAAGGAAAATTTTGTCTGAGACGCGTCGTAGGCCATTTGGGATTGGATGAAATTTTGCCTGAGGCGCGTCGCAGGCCATTTGAGAAGTTGGAAAATTTTGCCTGAGACGCGTCGCAGGCTTAATCGAACTTTGTGCCATGGAATTTTGGCTAAGTGTTGATTTTGTATTCCTTGTGCAGGGAATTTGAAGTCGTTATCCCCGAAGGCTCGAAGGCATTGGACTTCAGCTTGGCGTTCTGCTTGGAATTCATACACGTGCTGATTTTGGACTTTTAATATTGTGCAGTGGCATTCCTGTAAATACTCTATTAGTTTACGTTTGCGTATTGTTTACGACTTTGTAACCTCTATTTATAGAGGAATTAGTCTACATTTTTATGGGGGGATTTCGAGAAACACAACAAACTTTTGTAATTTCTTGAGCGGGAATTTTCTCTCAGTTTTCTCTTTCTCTCTCTAGTTTCTCTCTCTAGATTTTCTTATCCGATTTCATTTCCGATCGCGACTTTGTACCGGAGATTACATATTGAACTCAATCGAAGGAGCATTTGACATTCCTCTACACTTTAATCGGTGAAATCTTTCAATTTGATGGAATTGAACTGTTTAATGCTGGAATTTGATGAATATGAGTTGAATATGGAATTTTTTGGCTAATTCTGTGATATCTCAGGGTTCTAAACGAATGAATACATGATTTAGAAGATTTGATGCTATGTAATTCACGTAATTGATAAAGATTGAAATCACACTTGAATTTATTACTAGAAACCTGTTAAATTTCATATCTCTGCACTAATTTTGAATGGATCAAGCTTCGATTATGGTCGCCATACTAAGTTGAGGATTGATTTACCAATGTTAGTGAAGATGCATGAAATGAGAACTTAAGTGTGATTGTTTGAGTCTTTACACTTGTTTTCTATGATTATTTCATTTCTGAGATTCAGGCCTCGCCATGGGAAGCTTTGATGAATTGAAACATTAGGAAAAGTGTTAAAGAAGCTCTCTGTGTTAATAAACGAAGACATTCAAGCTTAGGTCGGGCCTCGCCATGGGATTTCCTAGGGTTTACATGTTAGAGTAGTTAGCTTGGAGAGTTGAGACGTTGCGGAGGGAATTCCACCATTCTCAGGCCTCGCTACGGGAGAGGATGGTGTTAGGAAGTACAGGGAGTGGTGTGGTCGCCATGCTGACCACAACTTGAGCTTCTAGGCAACTTAGGTCTCCTTGAGATTTGATTGCTAGTTGATTGCATAGCATAGATTGGCTAGGTCTGTGTTCATCCGATACAAGAATCCTAGGATATCTGTTTTATCTGATAGTTGCTCCCTTTTATTCCTCTATTCCTTTGTTCTTGTTTTCTTTTGTGCACTCATTTCACTTCGTGACCTACTTTTGTGACGATTCTTATAACAAAACTTAAATTCTTGAAACCAATCCTTCCCTGTGGATACGATCCCCACTCATCACTACTACGTTAGTTTAGGGGTAAAATTGCAAGGTTAATGACACGCTTGTCAATTTTTGGCGCCGTTGCCGGGGAAGGCACGGTTTCTTGAATTTTGAGTTGCTCTGTTTTGTTTTTTGTGCAGAGTAATAGTTCTGTTCTGTTTCATTGTGGTATCTTTTGTTGTTTTCTTTGTTTTCGTGTTTTGTTCTGTCTACTTTGGTTTATTTATGGCAAGTGTAGGACAATGAATCTCAATTGAAAAAGAAGATTGCACACCACAAGTATCCAAGCATGTCTGGATGGTATGGGGACTCTTTTGGCTCTTGTCATTACACACAGCCAACACCTAGAAGATTTGGGGAATTCTCTCCACCACCATATGAAGAACCATGGCATAACCAACAACAAAGCAATGGGTTTTGTCTCAGTGAAGAGCAAAAAGTGAGGGACATTTTGTCTCAGATGTTGGACAAACTTCATAGAGGTGCATATGGAGAAACAAGGTTGGCTAAAATGAACGAGAAGCTTCAAGGGCAACAACAGAGACTTGGGAAAATCAGTGCCTTAATGAGTAACTTGAGAGAACAGATTGAGACACCACTTCAAGATGCTCACGGTCACTCACAAGGTACATCTCTCATTACTAAAACACTCACTCCTAAGGAAAGTTATTTTTATATGAATGAAAATGTTGACTGGGGGAGTTGGAGTCTACAAGTTGTGGGGATGATGTACATGAATGCTATGTTGCTGATTCTTTTGTGCATGAATATTTGAACTCTTATGATGAGGATGATTCTTTTGTGGGTGAACAAAGTGAGCTACCAATTCAATACGCATAATGCTATCAACACACACCTCTAATTGCTAGAATACCAACTCCTGAGGAATATCATTTTTAAATGCAAGCTAATCTTGAATGTGGAGAAAAGAATCCTAGGGAGGTGGAATTCACCAATATTGAGGGTGTCTCACAAAAATGCATTGTTACTGAACCTTTGATACGTGAGTCAAATTTGAGTTGTTCAATTGAGAATGATGACTTCTATGATGCGGATGATGCCTCCTGTGATGAGCATGCTACTTATGAATTTAGTGCGTTGTGGTTTCTTAGTTAAAAGATGGGAAATGTGTCTAATGCTGAGTCTTGCATTAGTTTTACGGAATTCCATGAGCCAAATGATGTTGATAGCCATTCATTAGATGTTTCTCCTCTTGATAGCTTTGTGAATTGTATAGAGATACTTCTTGAGGATCATTGTGATATCATGAATGAAGATAATGTTGCAATGGCTAATGAGAATGTCAACATATTGCTTAAAACTCTTGTTGAGGCACCAATTCTTGAAATGGTGATTGAATCTAAATGTCTTAATGGTGACTCACAAGAAGTGCAAAATGAGATACTCTTGTTAATTGATGATAATGCTTTTTGTGTTGTTGACAAAGAAAAGACTCAAGAATTTCTCCATGTTAGTCTAGATGATGAAGATGTGAGAATTTATAACGAAATTGGTAACATGGTGGAAAATTACTTTGTAGATGAATCAATTTTTAAACTTACTGGTGGTTTTGAACTTACTGATGAATTAGTTGAGACCATGGATGTACAAGCCTTGATTGAGCCTTGCGGGATTAAAGAGCTTAGTATGGTGGAAGAAGTAAAAGAGCCTATTCTGGTGGAGGAAGTAAACGAGATGCCTCATATGGGGGAGCCTCAACCCTTGGTTGAGCTTTGCAGGGTTACAGAGCCTAGTTTGGTGGAAGAAGTGAATGATGTGCCTCAAATAGTGGAAAAAGTAAATGAGGTGCCTCCAATAGGGGAGCCTCAGTGGTTCAAAGTAAAAGTTGTAGAGGTGGTTCCCCTTGTGCATAAGTTTAAGCACCTTCTTGAAAATATTCCTCAAGTGCCATACAGGAGGAAGAAGAGTGCTTATGAAATATCTTTTTTCTGGTACAGAGAGAGTTATTCCGATCTTGAAAAAGAAATCTTACACAATAAAGTCTAGCTGGAGACTAATGAAACCCAGAACTACTTCTTTTTCATATTACATTTGATACAACATTTTGATTAAACTAGTTGGTTATGTTGTTTTGCATTTTCCTTATGCTCACTAAGGGCATTCATGTTGTAGGGACTTGCACATGAACGAAGTTGCAAGGGATATAAGCCATGCACACATGAGGCTAAGTGTGGGGGAGTGGTGCCATGGACCACTCCCACAATGCACACAATCACTGTGTTTTACATTTCAAGCATAAATAGTGTATGTGCCACTTAGTGTTGTTAGTTGCATATTTTTACACCACCATGACCCCTAGTCATGGTGCGACACTTTGCTTGCATGTTACTTCCATGTCTTGTTTACATTGCACCAACATGTGGTGTGCTTGTGTAAGTGGTTTCTAATAAGCCTTGTTTCACCATGTGCATCAAATTTTTCATAGAAGAGGGAACTAAGCACAAGGACACTCCACCAAGAAAACATTGGAATTCATGATATATCAATAATAGGGAGCTCTTAAACCTATCTTTACTTTACATTGAGGACAATGTAAGTTTTAAGTGTGGGGTAGTGAATGTTTGCTATGGTTTGTGTCTCTTGGACTTTATATGCTTTCTTTCTTTCGTGAATGAAACTTTTTCTGTGCTACGCGATGCAAAGCATGCTACTTTTCGGTTTTCTTGTGTTAAGTGTTATTTTGAGTTTTATTTATTTTTTTTATTATTGCTTATATTGAGTTTTCAGTTTTTGGGTAAATTTTTAATTTTTTTGGCAAAATTTGGCAACGATTTTGGAAATAAGTTTTGTGTGTCATGAATGGTTTGGGTGTGATGTGTTCCAGTGAGATTTAGTGTTGGTGTGTATTGTTGTGTAAAAGGTGTCAAATGTTTGAGTGAGAGGACTAGAAAGTTAACATCATTCATGTATTTGAAGCTTTGTTCCTAGTTCACTATGGCATATTTCAAGTTCATCACTTTAATCTTTTTGATGTTGTATGCGAAATTTTTTTGTTTTTTTTGACACTAAGTTTGAAGAAATTGGTACGTTTTGCTGGTTAAGGCACCGATGTTAAGGTATGATAGATATGCCATGCAAAAATTCACATGACATAGGATGTAATGTGTATGGAATTTGTTCTTTTTGCTATGCATTTGTCTGGAGTTTCCAGTGTTCGTGCATGTTTAGTCATTTTGAGACCCTTATGGACATGTGTATACACAAGAGAGGAAATGGAGAAAAATCCATTGGCAACTGGGAAAAAAGAGCCATAAGACCCTGGCAAGCAATGAAAGGGTAAAAACAGCCACAAAACCCAGGCTAAGGCACCAATGGGTGCAACAAATAAGCACCAATATGCAAATAAGGGCAATGTCCCATAGAGCACCAATGTGCACATAGGTTACCATTGATCTTGTGAAGTTGCATGTTCATAAGAGTAGTCAATGAGATTGATATGTACTGGATGGCAAGTGAGACAACTAGTTGGTGTATAGCAAAGGAATAGATGAAGTTCATGTTCCTCAGCACACACTTGCACGCATGACATTTTGGTATTTATTCATTGTGCCTTAGTTGGTAATGTGTACTGAAATATGAGAACTAGGTGTCAGGAAACGTTGCATAAGTTTTTGTCTGGAAAATACTTTGATGAACTTGGAAAAGATCATAGTGGATGGGGGGTGAGGTGATCAATGAATTATGGTGAAAGTCTAGAGTGCGGTTTTTGCTTGAGGGCAAGCAAAGGTTCAAGTGTGGGGGAATTTGATAAGTTGGTTTTATACCAACTTAAATATCTTGTTTCAATTAGCTTTTGGCTTGTTTTGCATGAAAATGTGGCTTGTTATGTGATATTTGATGCATTTATGTGAGTGACTGATGAGTTGGTTTTGTACCAACTATTTTGTGCTAAATCTCTTGGCTTTTGTCTTGTGAATGTTGCAAACATTTGGTGTTTTATGTGGTTTTATGCATATATGTGGTGTGATAGTTGATAATGTTTAAATGGTGCAAAAAGGGTAAAAATGATGGAAAATGAAGTGGAAAGTGTTAAGGAAAAAATGAAGGAACTCAAAGTGATCTTTCGGTCAAATTAGGGTTTCTGGGCAGAATTGAGTGTGCAATTTGTTTTGTGAATAACTCTTTCAATTCTAATACAAATGAGGATATCTTGGATGATTTGGAAAGCCCTTTGTTTGTACTTCAATTGCATGTTTTAACTTTTTCCAAATTCTGTGTACAACTATGAGAAACGAAGGCATTTTTGTTGTGTTTGGATTAAGGGTTTTTAGGGTTTTACTTTCTTGCCACCATTTGGTATTTTGACAATAACTTGAGCTATAGACCTCTACGTTCAGTAATTCTTGATCCATTGGAAAGCCAAGAGATAGGTCTAAAACTTCTATGTCTACCATCAAGTATAATTTGGGAGTTAAGGCACACATATTTGGCATAGAAGTAGGGTCTTGTGCTGAAATGAATACTTAGCCAAATTAAAGTTTTGCATTCGCACTCACTACACACAATCACTCACCTCTCGCAGCAATCATGCACACACACTCATGCACTACGCACACCACTCTCGCACACTCTTGCACACACTTATCACGCGGTGAGGTGACCTCGCCGCAACACACTCTCGCACCATTCACACATTTCATGTGACGAGCTCAGCTCGTCGCAAGCACTTACGCACACACATTGTGCGGCGAGGTCAACTAGCCGCACAAGCACTACGCACACACCATGCGGCGAGGTTACCTCGCCGCATGAATGTCTCACACACTCTATCATCTCACCACACGACATTAGCATGCACTCTAGCAATTGATGCGCAAGTACTGCACACACGCATGCACATACCATGCGGCGAGGTCACCTAGCCGCATGCGACCTCACACATTCATTGCTCTCATACACGCATGCACTCAAACACGCTCGTGCCCATTTCACTTCACACACGAAAATTCTGTTCCATATCATTCTTGCATATTTCACACTTTTCCTTCACACAACATTTCTAGCTATATTTAGTTATCAACACTTTACGTACTTTATTCTTAGGTGCATTTCATCATCCATCCATTTTTCATAACTTTCGCAACATTTTTCATTCATACTTCACAACATTCATAACTCCTTTCATTTCGTTCTCACAACATACTTAGTTCATAGCATAGTACACAAACACTTCAATCTTCACGCCAATTCATTTCTCACTTCTCATTCTTGAAAAAATATTGACAACTCCAACACTCACTCACAGTTTGTATTCGGATTTCATACATTTTATTTCACATTTACTTCACCTCACTTCTACACACACTTCACTCTATGTTTGCACTACACCTAGACTCACACGCTCGCACATAAGTGGTGAGGTCTCTCCGTGAGACCTCGCCCACAAATACTTTGCACGGCGAGACCTCGCCGCGAGGTCTCGCCACACAAAGGCAGTACACGGCGAGACCTCGCCACGAGGTCTCGCCAGCATAATGACTGGGAGTTTGATTTTGGCAGATTCAAAAAAAACGTCTAAGTTTTATTGTTGCCTTTCTGTGCAGAGGTACGATGGAGGCGTGATGGACAAGAGGTTGAGGGCGTGAAGAGGATATCAAAGACGTGCGAGCTAAAGGCTTGAAGGCGCAGGAAAGCTGTTGAAGGTGCGACAAGCCACAGTAGTAAATGCGTGATTGAGGCAGTGCATTCGAGGGCTTTGGACTGAATTGAAGGCGTGCTCTTGGAAAGTTGGAAGGTGCTAGGACTGTATTGAAGCCGCTAGAGATCAAAACTAAAGGCGTGCAACTGCTGACTTGTAAATGCTTGCACGTTTGGAGAAATTCTGTGTAATGGCAATTTTTGTAAATACTCAAGCACTTTACGTTTGCGTACCATTTACGATTCTTGTAACCTCTATATATAGAGGATTAGAAGAACTTCAAGGAAAAATGGAGGAAAAGATTATTCTAGGTTCATAACAGATTTTTGAACTAGAGAGAGAAAGTTTCTCTCTCTAACTTTCTCTCTTTAGGTTTTTCTCTCTCTAGAAATTCATCTCTGTTTTTAATTCCGATCAAGAATTTGGACCGATCATTATAATCTTCTACTCAATTAAGGAGGCATTTCACAAATCTTAGTGAATTGGAAGCATCTGAAGCAATTTAATTGGTAAATTCTTTCCATATGTTGAAAATGAATTGTTTTGGATTGCGAATTATCGATCGTGAATTGAGAATGGAGTTTTGTGGCCAGATTGAGGATGTCTTAGGGCTAGGACCAGATAATTGTGTAATTGAACAATGAAATGTGATGTAATTGACATAATTTACGAGAATGCGATCATACTAGTTTTTAATGCATGAATTTGTCAAGTTTCATAATGTTAACACTGTAATTGCCTGAATTGAACTTTGATTGTGGTCGCCATGCTAGGTTGAGGTTTGGTTCACCAATTTGAGTGAGAATGGCATGAAATGAGGTCTGATTACATGAGTATGGAGTTTCTTCACTTGCACAGTTTGATCATGATCCGAGATGTGGTCGCCATGTCAATCGGAGATCATTGATTTACTAGAATTAAGTGTGGAATGACTCTTTAATGCTAACTAAGGTCTAGGAACTTAGGTCGGGCCTCGCCATGGGAGACCTAGGGTTTTGCATGCTGGAATAGTTGGTATTGAGAGTTGAGAGGCTGCGATTTTTATCCGTCATCCTTAGTCTTCGACACGGGACAAGAATGACGAGTGGGAGTGTAGTAGGTGGTGCGGTCGCCATGCTGGCTTCATACTATGATCCTAGGTAGTTTTGATCTCCTCCTTATTCGCATGAGTGTCGAATGCATAGCATACGTGTTTAATTAACAATTATCTAGCGCCTGGACCCTAGGACATCCAGTTCTTCACTTGATTTACATTTTACTGCTTTTGTTCTGGTGATTACTACTCATTGTTCCTATAATAGCATTCTGTCTTGTTCTTGTGACTTTTGTTATTCAATTAGAGCAATACTTGAATTCAAGAATCTATCCCCTTCCCTGTGGATACGATACCCTACTCATTGCTACTACATTAGTTTAGGGTTAAAATTGTAAGTACGCGACATACCTGTCAATTTTTAGCGCCGTTGCCGGGGAAGGCGCTGTTTCTTGAATTTTTGATTTGCTCTGTTTTGTTTTTGTGTATTTTAGTAGTTTGCTGTGTTTTAGTTTGGCAAATTTTGTTCTTTTTCTTGTTTTTGTGTTTTGTTGTCTACTTTGGTGTATTTGTGGCAAGTGCAGGATATTGAACTTAACTGAAATTGAGTATTGCACACCACAAGTACTCAAGCATGTCTAGGTGGGACTTCTCTCCACCACCATATGAAGAACAATGGCAAAATCAAGCACAAAGCAACAACTCATATCAAATTGGAACACAAGGGCTCTCTGTGGAATATATGTTTTCTCAACTTCTGGAAAAAACTTGATAGAGGGCTACAAGAGGGAGAGAAATGGTATAACCAACAACAAAGCAATGAGTGTTATCTTAGAGAAGAGGAAAAAATGGAAGACATGTTGTCTCAAGTTTTGGAGAGACTTGATGCAAGTGCATTTTGTGAAACACGGTTGATTCAAATGAAAGAGGTAGTTCAAAGGCAACAAGAGAGACTTGATCGAATTAATGTGTTAATCAGCAACATATAGGAACAAATTGAGACACCAGATCTAGATGCCCAATACAACTCAGAAGGTACCTCTCTTTTCACCAAAACACCAACTCCTGAGGACAATCATTTTGATATGCATGCTAATATTGATGGTGGCTTAAAGTGTCCAAGGGAGGAGGAGTCTACACGTTTTGGTGATAGTGTACATGACTGCTATGTTGCTGATTCTTTTGTGCATGAATATTTGAACTTTTATGATGAGGATGATTCTTTTGCGGGTGAACAAAGTGAACTACCAATTCAAAATGCATAACACTAGCCACACGCACCTCTAATTGCTAGAATACCAATTCCTGAGAAATATCACTTTGGAATGCATGCTAATATTGAATGTGGTGAAGAGCATCCTTGGGAGGTGGGATCTACAAGTGATGAGGTTGTCTCACAAAAATGCATTGTTGATGAACCTTTGCTTCACGGGTCAATTTTTAGTTGTTCTATTGAGAATGATGCCTCATGTGATCAACTTGATACTGATGAGTTTATGGGGATTATGTCTAATGCTGAGTCTTTCATTAATTTTATGGAGTTCCATGAGCCAAATGATGTTGATAACCATTCAGTAGAGTCTTCTCCTCTTGATTTCTTTGTGAATTTTATGGAGACACTTCTTGAGGATCAATGTGATATCATGAATGAAGATTATATTGCCATGGCTAATGAGAATGACAACACATTGTATGAAACTCTTGTTGAGGCACCAATGCTTGAAATGGTGAATGAATCTAAATGTTTAAATGGTAACTCGCAAGAAGGAAAAAATGAGATACTCTTGTTAATTGATGATAATGCTTATTGTCTTGTTGAGAAGGAAAAGACTCAAGAATTTCCCCATGTTAGTATAGATGATGAAGATGTGAGAATTTATAACGAAATAGCTAACATGGTGGAAAATTGCTTTATAGATGAATCCATTTTTGAACTTACTGGTGGTTTTGAACTTACTGATGAATGTGTTGAGACAATGGATATACAAGCCTTGGTTGAGCCTTGCAGGGTTGAAGAGCTCAGTGTGGTGGAAGAAGTAAATGAAGTGCCTACAATGGGAGAGCCTATTGTGGTGGAAGTAATAAATAAGTTGCCTCCTATAGGGAAGCCCCAGTGGTTCAAAGTTGAATTTGTAGAGGTTGCTCCCCATGTGCATGAGTTTAGGCACCTCTCCAAAACTTTTCTTGAAGTACCCTACAGGAGGAAGAAGAGTGCTTGTGAAAGATCTTTTTTCTGGTACAGAGAGGGTTATTCCGATTCTTGGAGAAGAATGTTTCATGAATAAAGTCTAGCTGGAGACTCACAAAACCCAGAACTACTTCTTGTCTCTTATCTTTAATCTTTATGTTTTCTCATTTTTGAGTAATTTCTAATAAGCTTTGTTTCACTTTGTGTAGGACTTGTGTTTCCATGCGAAAGAGAAGGATGGATCAAGACTTCCCACCAAACAAACATTGGAATTCATGATATACCAAGACCAGGGAGCCCCTAAACCTATCTTTACTTTACATTGAGGAAAATGTAAGTTCTAATTGTGGGGGAGGGAATGTTTGCTTTGGTTTGTGTCTTTTGTACTGTATATGCTTACTTTCTTTCGTGAATGAAGTTTTTGTGCTATGTGTTGCGAAGCATGTTACTTTGTGAGTTTTGTTGTGTTATTTTGAGCTTTTGTATGTTATACATCGTCAATGTGTGTTTTTCATTTTTTGTGAATAATTTGAATTTTTGGTGAAATTTTGAACTTTTTGGTGAATAAGTAATGGTGTTAAACATAGGTTGTGTGTTGTTGTTTTATTTTTTTAAGTGTGAGTTGAGCTGAAATGAGATGAATGTGAGTGTGTAAAGAAATGAGAAGAAATCTCGTGAAAGTGTGAGTGAATTGGTGAAATGAAATGGATAGAATGGAGGATCACTTTGCATTTGAGCTTTTGTTCTCTTGACGGCTATGGTCAACTTTGAGTTCATCACTTTCTATCTTATTGCATGTGAAAATTTTTCGGTTTTGACTCCAAAACTGATGAAATTGGTATATTTTGTTGGTCAAGGCATCATGTTAAAGTAAGATAGATATGCCATGCAAAATCATTTTGGACATAGGAGGAATCTGGTTCAATTTGTTCTTAATGTTGTGCATTATTTCGGTTGTTTTGGATGCTCTAGCATACATAGTCCTTTAGGGACATTCAGGAACTTTTGGTCACACAAGAAAGGATATGGAGAAAAAGCCTTTGGCAATTGGGAATGAAAAGCCGAAATACCCTTGGCAAGTATAATTGGGAAAAATAGCCATAAAACCCAGGCAGCTAAAGGGAAAAAGAAGCCAAAATACCCAGGCAAGCACACCAATGTGTGTAAAAAGCAAAAACAATAAAGTGCAAAAGCAAAAAAGATATGAAATCAATTAAGAGAAGCACCAATGTGCGACCATTGATCTTGTGTGATTTTGAGTTCTTGTGTGTGGACATTGTGATTGTTTATGTAAAGAGATGTTTTGGAACAAAAGAAATAATGCATGCATAAGGAGTGGATGAATCAGAGTTCCTCAGCACACACTTGCACGCATGATATTTTGGTCTTTATTCATCGTACCTTGGTTGATAACTTGTGCTGAAAGTTGATAGGTTGGAATTAAGGATATGTTAAAGGTTTTGATATTGCTTGAAAAAAAATTGTTTTGATGAACTCAAAGGAGAACAAGTTGGCAGAGGAACTGAGTCTAGTGTTAAGTGGTTGTGAGTGAGAGTTAGAGTTTGCTTGAGGACAAGCAAAAGCTCAAGTGTGGGGGGATTTGATGAGTTGGTTTTGTACCAACTATTTTGTGCTAAATCTCTTGGCTTTTGTCTTGTGAATGATGCAAACATTTGGTGATTTATGTGGTTTTATGCATATATGTGGTGTGATATTTGATAATGTTTAAATGGTGCAAAAAGGGTAAAAATGATGGTAAATGAAGTGAAAAGTGTTAAGGAAAAAATGAAGGAACTCAAAGTGATCTTTCGGTCAAATTAGGGTTTTTGGGCAGAATTGAGTGTGCCATTTGTTTTGTGAATAACTCTCTTTTAATTCTAATCCAAATGAGGAGATCTTAGATCACCTCGCCGCATGCGACCTCACACATTCATTGCTCTCATACACACATGCACTCAAACACGCTCGTGCACATTTCACTTCACACACGAAAATTATGCTCCATATCATTCTTGCATATTTCACACTTTTCCTTCACACAACATTTCTAGCTATATTTAGTTATCAACACTTTACGTACTTTATTCTTAGGTGCATTTCATCATCCATCCATTTTTCATAACTTTCGCAACATTTTTCATTCATACTTCACAACATTCATAACTCCTTTCATTTCGTTCTCACAACATACTTAGTTCATAGCATAGTACACAAACACTTCAATCTTTAGGACAATGTATTTCTCACTTCTCATTCTTGAAAAAATATTGACAAAACCAACACTCACTCACAGTTTGTATTCGGATTTCATACGTTTTATTTCACATTTACTTCACCTCACTTCTACAAACACTTCAATCTATGTTTGCACTACACCTAGGCTCACACACTCGCACATAAGTGGCGATGTGTCGCCGCGAGACCTCGCCCACAAACACTTTGCACGGCGAGACCTCGCCGCGAGGTCTCGCTACACAAAGGTAGTACACGGCGAGACCTCGCCACGAGGTCTCGCCAGCATAATGACTGGGAGTTTTGTTTTGGCAGATTGAAAAAAACGGCTAAGTGTTGATTGTTGCCTTTCTGTGCACAGGTGCGATGGAGGCGTGATGGACAAGAGGTTGAGGGCGTGAAGAGGATATCAAAGACGTGCGAGCTAAAGGCTTGAAGGCGCAGGAAAGCTGTTGAAGGCGCGACAAGCCACAGTAGTAAAGGCGTGATTGTGGCAGTGCATTCGAGGGCTTTGGACTGAATTGAAGGCGTGCTCTTGACAAGTTGGAAGGCGCTAGAACTGTATTGAAGGCTCTAGAGATCAAAACTAAAGGCGTGCAACTGCTGACTTGTAAATGCTTGCACGTTTGGAGAAATTCTGTGTAATGGCAATTTTTGTAAATACTCAAGCACTTTACGTTTGCGTACCATTTACGATTCTTGTAACCTCTATATATAGAGGATAAGAAGAAATTCTAGGAAAAACGGAGGAAAAGATTATTCTAGATTCATAACAGATTTTTGAACTAGAAAGAGAGTTTCTCTCTCTAACTTTCTCTCTCTAGGTTTTTCTCTCTCTAGAAATTCATCTCTGTTTTTAATTCCGATCGAGAATTTGGACCGATCATTGTAATCTTCTACTCAATTAAGGAGGCATTTCACAAATCTTAGTGAATTGGAAGCATCTAAAGCAATTTAATTGGTAAATTCTTTCCATATGTTGAAAATGAATTGTTTTGGATTGCGAATTATCGATCGTGAATTGAGAATGGAGTTTTGTGGCTAGATTGAGGATGTCTTAGGGCTAGGACCAGATAATTGTGTAATTGAACAATGAAATGTGATGTAATTGACATAATTTACGAGAATGCGATCATACTAGTTTTTAATGCATGAATTTGTCAAGTTTCATAATGTTAACACTGTAATTGCCTGAATTGAACTTTGATTGTGGTCGCCATGCTAGGTTGAGGTTTGGTTCACCAATTTGAGTGAGAATGGCATGAAATGAGGTCTGATTACATGAGTATGGAGTTTCTTCACTTGCACAGTTTGATCATGATCCGAGATGTGGTCGCCATGTCAATCGGAGATCATTGATTTACTAGAATTAAGTGTGGAATGACTCTTTAATGCTAACTAAGGTCTAGGAACTTAGGTCGGGCCTCGCCATGGGAGACCTAGGGTTTTGCATGCTGGAATAGTTGGTATTGAGAGTTGAGAGGCTGCGATTTTTATCCGTCATCCTTAGTCTTCGACACGGGACAAGAATGACGAGTGGGAGTGTAGTAGGTGGTGCGGTCGCCATGCTGGCTTCATACTATGATCCTAGGTAGTTTTGATCTCCTCCTTATTCGCATGAGTGTCGAATGCATAGCATACGTGTTTAATTAGCAATTATCTGGCGCCTGGACCCTAGGACATCCAGTTCTTCACTTGATTTACACATTTTACTGCTTTTGTTCTGGTGATTACTACTCATTGTTCCTATAATAGCATTCTGTCTTGTTCTTGTAACTTTTGTGATTCAATTAGAGCAATACTTGAATTCAAGAATCCATCCCCTTCCCTGTGGATACGATACCCTACTCATTGCTACTACATTAGTTTAGGGTTAAAATTGCAAGTATGCGACATACCTGTCAGTGACCATATGGTAAGCTAAAATGAAGAAAAAGGATCAAGAATGAGGTTAAAAAAAGCAAGTTTGAATTCGAGTCAGCAATTGTGGAAGAAATGTAAAAGGTTTGAAAGAATGCGTTAGTGTGCTTTGAGTTTGGCAGATTGAGTGGTGAATTTCATTTGAGTATATCTTTTTCATTTTTGAACCGAATGAGGAGATTTCGATTTCTATGGAAAGCTCTTTGTGTGAAATGTAGTTTTCATGTTTGAGCCTTCTTCAAATTCTGTTTTCAATCATGAGAAACGGGGGCTTCTTTGTTGTGCTTGGATTAGGGTTTTTTATGGTTTGATCTTCTTGCCACAGTTTGGTAGATTGACAATATCTTGAGCTACAGATCTCCAATTTCAATTATTCTTGATCCTATGGAAAGCCAAGAGAGGAAGCTACAACTTTGGTGTTCAAGGCAAAATCCAATTCTGAAAGGAAAACTGGCTAATCAAGGTGGAATGGAGAAAAAAACCCATCCAGGGCAGGCTTAATTCCTTCTTGCCACATCTCCGTATTTTGGTCGTAAATTTCTCGTCCGAGCTCCGAATTGGGTGATTCAAAAGGCTATGGAAAGATAAGACGCGGGGCCACAAATTCCAAGTTTTACGTTGTTCCAACTTCACAACGCATCAGGGCTAGAATTTGGGTGCAAGGTGACGATTTGTAAGTTTTCAGAATTTGAGAGGTAAAAAGTTCCAAGTATATGTGCTTATGTTTTCCTTGCTTCTTTGAGTTGCATTTGATGCACATATTTGCTGTTTTTATTACACACTTCAAACATCACATGCACACTTCATACACATCACAGCATACATCCACGCACGACACTTGCTACACAATCAAGCACATCACCAAGACACAAGCACACTACACATGCATTTCTCATAGCACATCACATGCACATTTCTGCACACATGAGCACACAAATGTTGCACCATTCGTGCACAACCTTCAGCACACAACACATGAGCACATAGATTACACGGCACAACTCATGTACCTTTGAGCACACACACATACCAGCCCACACATGCACAAACACTCTTCATTTGCAAAACATCACACACACACGCACTGAAATAGCCTGAGACGCGTCGCAAGCCATTTGAGAAGAAGGAAAATTTTGCCTAAGACGCGTCGTAGGCCATTTGGGATTGGATGAAATTTTTCCTAAGACGTGTCGTAGGCCATTTGGGATTGGATGAAATTTTGCCTGAGAAGCGTCGCAGGCCATTTGAGAAGGAGGAAAATTTTGCTTGAGACGCGTCGCAGGCTTAATCGAACTTTGTGGCTTGGAATTTTGGCTAAGTGTTGATTTTGTGTTCCTTGTGCAGGGAATTTGAAGTCGTGACCCCGAAGGCTCGAAGGCGTTGGACTTCAGCTTGGCGTTCCGCTTGGAATTCATACACGTACTGATTTTGGACTTTTAATATTGTGCAGTGGCATTCTTGTAAATACTCGATTAGTTTACGTTTGCGTATTGTTTACGACTTTGTAACCTCTATTTATAGAGGAATTAGTCTACATTTTTATGGGGGGGATTCGAGAAACACAACCAACTTTTGTAATTTTTTGAGCGGGAATTTTCTCTCGGTTTTATCTTTCTCTCTGTAGTTTCTCTCTCTAGATTTTCTTATCCGATTTCATTTTCGATCGTGACTTTGCATTGGAGATTACATATTGAACTCAATCGAAGGAGCATTTGACATTCCTCTACACTTTAATCGGTGAAATCTTTCAATTTGATGGAATTGATTTGTTTAATGCTGGAATTTGATGAATATGAGTTGAATATGGAATTTTCTGGCTAATTCTGTGATATCTTAGGGTTCTAAACGGATGAATACATGATTTAGAAGATTTGATGCTATGTAATTGACGTAATTGATAAAGATTGAAATCACACTTGAATTTATTACTAGAAATCTGTTAAATTTCATATCTCTGCACTAATTTTGAATGGATCAAGCTTCGATTATGGTCGCCATGCTAAGTTGAGGATTGATTCACCAACGTTAGTGAAGATGTATGAAATGAGAACTTAAGTGTGATTGTTTTGATTCTTTACACTTGCTTTCTATGATTATTTCATTTCTGAGATTCAGGTCTCGCCATGGGAAGCTTTGATGAATTGAAACATTAGGAAAAGTGTTAAAGAAGCTCTCTGTGTTAATAAACGAAGATATTCCAGCTTAGGTCGGGCCTCGCCATGGGATTTCCTAGGGTTTGCATGTTAGAGTAGTTAGCTTGGAGAGTTGAGACGTTGCGGAGGGAATTCCACCATTCTCAGGCCTCACCATGGGAGAGGATGGTGTTAGGAAGTACAGGGAGTGGTCTGGTCGCCATGCTGACCACAACTTGAGCTTTTAGGCAACTTAGGTCTCCTTGAGATTTGATTGCTAGTTGATTGCATAGCATAGATTGGCTAGGTCTGTGTTCATCCGATACAATAATCCTAGGATATCTGTTTTACTGATAGTTGCTCCCTTTTGTTCCTCTATTCCTTTGTTCTTGTTTCCTTTTGTGCACTCATTTCACTTCGTGACCTACTTTTGTTACTATTCTTATAACAAAACTTAAATTTTTGAAACCAATCCCTTCCCTGTGGATACGATCCCCACTCATCACTACTACGTTAGTTTAGCGGTAAAATTGCAAGGTTAACGACACGCTTGTCAAAAATTCAGAAAATCAAAAGTCTGGTGTCAGGAAACGTTGCATAAGTTTTTGTGTGGAAAATACTTTGATGAACTCGGAAAAGATCATAGTGGATGGGGGTTGAGGTGATCAATGAATTATGATGAAAGTCTAGAGTACGGTTTTTGCTTGAGGGCAAGCAAAGGTTCAAGTGTGGGGGAATTTGATAAGTTGGTTTTATACCAACTTAAATATCTTGTTTCACTTAGCTTTTGGCTTCTTTTGCATGAAAATGTGGCTTGTTATGTGATATTTGATGCATTTATGTGAGTGACCATATGGTAAGCTAAATTGAAGAAAAAGGATCAAGAATGAGGTTAAAAGAAGCAAGTTTGAATTCGGGTCAGCAATTGTGGAAGAAATGTAAAAGGTTTGAAAGAATGCGTTTGTGTGCTTTAAGTTTGGCAGATTGAGTGCTGAATTTCATTTGAGTATATCTTTTTCAATTTTGATCCGAATGAGGTGATTTCGGTTTCTATGGAAAGCTCATTGTGTGAACTTTAGTTTTCATGTTTGAGCCTTCTTCAAATTCTATGTGCAATCATGAGAAAAAGGGGCGTCTTGTTTGTGCTTGGATTAGGGTTTTTTATGGTTTGATCTTCTTGCCACAGTTTGGTAGATTGACAATATCTTGAGCTACAGATCTCCTATTTCAATTATTCTTGATCCTATGGACAGCCAAGAGAGGAGGCTACAACTTTGGTGTTCAAGGAAAAATCCAATTCTGAAAGGAAGACTGGCGAATCACGGTGGAATGGGGAAAAAACCCAATTAGGGTTTCGCAGGCTTAATTCCTTCTCGTCACAGTTCAGTGTTTTGGTCTTAGCTTTCTCGTCTAAGCTCCGAAATGGGTGCTTCAAAAGGCTGTGAAAAGCTAAGACGTAGGGCTACAACGTCCATGTGTTACGTTTTTCCGAATTCACAACGCATCAGGGCCAGAATTTGGTTGCAATGTGACGGTTTGTAAGTTTTCAGAACTTGAGAGTTAAGAATCCAATCTTGGTTTATGTTTTTCTTTGAGCTGAATTTGTTGCACTCATTCTGTTGCTAACCATACACAAGTTGATGCTAAATGCATGCCCACATGTTGCACAATATATGCATATCGCCGTGCACACATTTGCACATAGGCACGCACACCACATGCACACTCTAGCACACTTCATGCATGGTTCTTGCACCACATGTGCACAATTTCGGGCCACACTCATGCACACTTTGTGCACATTCACCTCACCACACTACAATGCACACACATTCACCCTTGTTCTCAAACACTTATCTTGATCACATGCTGGATTCTCCATTTGCACACTACGCACAAAGAAATTACACCACGATGTGTCGTGGTGTAAGGAAGCAAAAGCCGACGACGCGTCGTGGAAGAGAGCAAAACCACTCGGCGACGCGTCGTGGTTGAAAGGAAGATGAGGAGAAATACTCCACGACACGTCGTGGAAAAGAGGCAAAAACACTCGGCGACACGTCGTGGAAGAAAAGCAAGAAGGCCGGCGACGCGTCGTGAGGTAAATCTGAGTTCTTGTGCAAAAAATTTTTCTAAGTGTTGATCTTGTGATGCACAGGTGCACGAAGGCGTGGCTGGAGCTGGCTTGGAGGCGTGCAGGAGAATTGGTGGCGTGATCGAGCAAGGCACAAAGGCGTGCTGGACGCCTGGAAGCGTGAAGAGCTCACGAAGTAAAGGCGTGATGGAAGCTGAACAACAAAGGAACTTAAACAACAGATTGGAGACGTGATTCTCCAAAGCTCAAGGGCGTGAAATGGAAGATGAAGGCGTGACGTGCAGTGGCTAGAGGGCTTGGGACTTCAGAGTTGTGCTCTTTGGCATGGATTTATGAAAACGTGGATTTTGGGCATTCTTTGTGATGGCAATTGAGTAATTGTGCAATTATTTCACGTTTGCGTATTGTTTACGATTCTTGTAACCTCTATATATAGAGGAGAGAGAGAGGATTCGGGGGCGGGAGTTTTGAGTTTTAAGCATCTTTCGATTTTTAGAGCGGGAATTTTCTCTCTCTTTCTCTAGTTTCTCTGTCTAGATTTTCTTCTCCGATTTCATTTCCAATCGAAGGAGATTACATATTGAACTCAATTGAAGGAGTATTTGACATTCCTCTACACTTTAATCGGTGAAATCTTTCAATTTGATAGAATTGAACTGTTTAATGCTGGAATTTGATGAATATGAGTTGAATATGGAATTTTTTGGCTAATTGTGTGATATCTTAGGGTTCTAAACGGATAAATACATGATTTAGAAGATTTGATGCTATGTAATTGACGTAATTGATAAAGATTGAAATCACACTTGAATTTATTACTAGAAATCTGTTAAATTTCATATCTCTGCACTAATTTTGACTGGATCGAGCTTCGATTGTGGTCGCCATGCTAAGTTGAGGATTGATTCACCAACGTTAGAGATGATGCATGAGATGAGAACAAAAGTGTGATTGTCTAAGTCTTTACACTTGTTTTCTATGATTATTTCATTTCTGAGATTCAGGCCTCGCCATGGGAAGCTTTGATGAATTGGAACATTAGGAAAAGTGTTAAAGAAGCTCTCTGTGTTAATAAACGAAGACATTCAAACCTAGGTCGGGCCTCGCCATGGGATTTCCTAGGATTTGCATGTTAGAGTAGTTAGCTTGGAGAGTTGAGACGTTGCGGAGTGAATTCTACCATTCTCAGGCCTCAACATGGGAGAGGATTGTGTTAGGAAGTGCATGGAGTGGTGTGGTCGCCATGTTAACCACAACTGGACTTCTAGGCAACTTAGGTCTCCTTGAGTTTTGCTTGTTCGTCAATTGCATAGCGTTGATCGGCTAGGTTTTTGTTCATCCTACACGATTACCCTAGGATATCTCTGTTTATACTTGTTAGTTGCTTCTAAGAACTCTTCATCTTCAAACTTTTCAAACAACGTTATTTTCAAGGAAGAAGTAAATCTTGAAAATATTAGACAATCGATAACTGGAAAATTCCTAAAAAACCATCAAATGAAGTTTATAAAGATAAATGGAATTTGGTATCAGACTATACTGTTAAAACGGTAGAACAAGTTGTCAATTTAAATAATGATTATGAAAGCATCAAATTATTGTCCAGAAAGATAATAGAAAAACATAAGCAAAAATATAATTATTTGCACTTTGGACTTGTTCAAGATGCTGCCAAACCACTAAACAGAGAAGGTTTAGATACATCTTTGCTTCTTTATATTATATATAACATATATATATAATACATATATATATATACCAAGTCTCATGAAACAACGGCTCTGATACTAAGAGCAGAGAGTTAGGCCCCGTGGAGGATAATTAAAATTGCATAAAGGAAAGTGGGTCGCAGTCGGACTGCCACTGAATTGTTAGCAAGTCAGTATCAAGTTAGATAACATAAATTAAAAGACATGAAAATTTAAATGACAGAAATTAAATGTTAGAGAGTTAGATCAAGAGAAACAAAATATGAAACAAAACATAATATAAAGATTACAGTCTCATAGATTAAGGATCTTACACAAGATAACTCCTTAATCAAGTCAAGCAAAGGTTTCCGAGCAAAGGTTTCCGAGCAAAGGTTCCAAGCTAAGGTTCCAAAGCTTTTGTAAACCAAAGTACAAGAGAAGAAAAGAAAAGAGAAGAGGAGAGAAGGTGGAACCTTTCTTTCTAGAGAGAGGGAGAGAGTCTAAAAATTTTTAAGTGTGCAAATGCCGGTGCCCTTCTTGCTATGTGAAGGGGTATTTATAATGAAAGATTTTTTTTTAAGTGTTGACTTAAAATTTTATTGACTTTTTTACTATTTCTTATTACAAGCAATCAGATTTGAAAGTTACGGTATTTATGAAAATATTCTGTAACAATCGTCTTCATTGAGATCTGCATCATCATCTTGTAGATCCTTTGATTCTTCTTTTTGTGCCTTCGAGGTAGAAGCTTCTTGTTTTGGTGTATTAGCCTGTTAGAACTGAGTTAATAAGTTTTCAAGTTTGTTTACATAATCATCTTTGTTTGAAATTGACGCCAATTTTTAGGCAGTAAGAGATTTTTGTTGCAGAAATTGGCATATGCTTGGGTCTGCTACAGGCAAGTATTGTGGATTCTTCTGAAACCATGCTTCAATCTGTTTTGGATAAATGCATTCAATATTAAATTCCTTCCACCATTTTGTATATCCCTGACGGATAAGTTGTGGAGGAAATTTGGCTTCCTGTTTAGCAAATTCAAACTTCCAAGCATAAATCCAAGATAAGGAAAAGATTGAATAGAAGTGTAATAATACAGGAACATGCACTTCTGGAGTTGTGAATTTTTCTAAAAAAAATCTGTAAACCCAGCTGAACATCTGCTGGCAAAATTTGTTGGTTTGGTCCAAAGCAGTTCCACCATTGAACAAACCAGACCGAAAAATTGTACTTTGTTTCTAGTTTAAAGTAAAAGAACCAAGATTGTTTGTTTACTTTATTCTGTGTAGAAAAAGTGTTGAACCATGTCTGCCTTTAATCCCAATAAGTAAAACCTGGGGGAGAGAAGGCTTGGGAAAATTTCTGGGAGTATTTAGATTGGTTCCGCAATCAAAAGGTTTCAGGACATTTAGGATTTGTGCAGTTGAATGTGTGACTGAATCCCTGTCATCTTTATCAATATATTACTTGAGTGCAATAGACCCAGTATCTACAAGGATAAACTCATAAAACGTTTGGGTTAGGTTTGGTTGGAGAACTAAAATTGGTAAATTTTGGCAATATTTTTTGTGCAACCTGGTTAGGATTGTTGACAAAAATATTTGGTTCTGTTTGGCAGATCAAAACAAAATTTTGATTCTTAAAATACTCTTGGTTTGTAGTTTTTTTTCTGAAAACATTTACTTGAGTCGAAATTTGTTTTGTGGAGCTTGATGCCACCACATTTGAATAATTAGTAGGGTTTGTAACCACTATTGAAGTTTGAGAATTTCTTAAATTAGTAGGTCTTGAAACCACTACTGAAGTTTGAGGGATTTCACAAGTTGAAATCCTAATGATGAGGCCCATTGTTGGATTGATTCAAGCTGGGCTTTCTGAATATGAGCCTTTTTATATTCTTCTACCATTTTAGCCCAAAATTTGGAGCCTAAAATTGAAATGGGTAGTTTTGCGGTTTCTGTGTTTAGGGCTTCAAGTTGGGAAGAGCTCAAAGCATAGTCTTTTGATGTCTTTTCTGTAGACATGTTTGGAGATGACTGTTTGTTTGAACTGGAAGCTTCAATTTGTTTGGTTTGAAGGGTTTGAACAATGCGTTTAGGCATTAGGGGTGGTTCTTCTTTCTTCTTTCTTGGTGGCATATTATCGACCCTGCAAAAATTCACGAGTCAAAAAATCAGGCAAAGAATTTGTTTCTCATTTAATATAATCAACATCAAAGTCAAAGACAGATAGAATAGCTTGCCACCTTGCAAGAATTTGTTTAGAAGCAAGATTATCAACATCCTTTTGCAAAACGTCTTTTGCAAATTTACAGTCTACTCTAACAAGAAATTTTTGGTTAAGTATATCAGATTGAAATTTTGAAAGACACAAAACAATAGCTAAAAATTCTTTTTTAATTGTAGAATAGTTCTTTTGAGCACTATTCCAATGTTTAGAAGTAAAGGCATCAACTTTTTCTTTGTTGTCTTGTACTTATTTAAGTATTCCGCCATAACCCAGATCAGGTGCATCTATCTCAATGATCTTTAGAAGACTTGGGTTTGGCAGATTCAGACAAGGCAAAGCCTTGACTTGGGTTTTTACCCTCCTTATCGCCTCGGTATGGATATCAGTCCATGGTGGAGGCGATTTATTTAACCTGTCATGCAAAGTTTTGATAATATTAGCTAATTCAGGAATAAAAATAAGCTATATAATTCAAGCATCCTAAAAACCTCTGCAATTGCTGTTTTTCTTGGATCTGATCAGGAAACCTATTCGTAAACTGGATAGATCGTTCTACTGGAATGATTGTGCCTAAATGGATATAATGTTCGAAAAACATTATTCTAGTTTGGAACAGACTAATCTTTTTCTTAGACACAACTAGACAATTATTCTTAACAACCTGTAAAAAGATATTAAGATGTTTAAAATGTTGATCTAAGTTGTTTGAAAAGATTAATACATCATCTATATAAACAATAGTAAAGTTTGAATAGGGATTAAAAATATCATTCATTAACCTTTAAAATTCTGATGGAGCGTTTTTTAAACCAAAAGTCATTACGTTCCATTCATAATGTCCAAATGGTACTGTAATAGTTGTTTTGTACCTGTCAGATAGATTAATCTGAATTTGCCAAAATCCAGATTTCATGTCAAATTTAGAAAATACCTTTGCCGCGTTGAGCCTTTGCAAAAGATCTTTTTTGTTAGGAATTGGATACCTGGTCCACTGTAGGGCTTTGTTTAAAGCCTTATAATTTTATTACCAATCTGGGTGCTCCTCTTTCTAAACCCATATTAGAAAAATGCTTATATGAAAGCAAACATGATTTCATTGAAGTAAAATTGGTTTTGATAGATGAAGATATACAATTGGTAGTTGTCAAATGCAAAAAAAACGTTATGGTGGAGATAGGAGGTTGTATTTTGGTTGGGGAAACCTGAACTGAGAATTCAATTTGATAAATTAATGTTTCCAATATCCCGCAAGCCTCAACAAGAAAAAAAAGTATTTTAAAGGCATTTAAAAGTGCCTTAATAGCATAGATATGTGGACATTTACAATTGGTAGCATAGATAAAGATTTACAATTGGTAGTTGTCAAATGCAAAAAAAAAAAAGTTATGGCGGAGATAGGAGGTTGTATTTTGGTTGGGGAAACATGGACCGAGAATTCAATTTGATAGATTAATGTTTCAAATATCCCGCAAGCCTCAACAAGAAAAAAAGTCTTTTAAAGGCATTTAAAAATGCATTAATAGCATAGATATGTGGACATTTAATTTTTGTCGATGTTAAATAAAAGCGCAGTCCATTCCAATGTAGAAAAACATATTAAGACATTTGTGTATATAATATATTTGAAACATATGTAGACATATTAAAGTGCCCAAACAGTTAAATATGTTAAGCGCTTGTAAAGGCAGAGCAAAATGCCTTCATAACTATATAATTTTAAAACTTTTGAAGACATAGTAAAATGCCTTAATAGCTAACATAATTGAACAATTTCACGACATTGTAATTGCCTTAATAACTAACCTAACTGAACAATATTTTCAACGTGGTCATAGGTTTATTTTTTTTATTAAAACTAGAAATTATATTACTAAATTTTTGTACAAATTTAGGTTTATTTTTTATTAAAGAGAAATTGATATTACTGAATTTTTGTACAATTTTTTCCATTTCGAATCATACAACTAAAAAATGGCTACAACATTAATTAAACAATCCATATGAAATATGTTTTAAGATAAGTTAATTAAAATAATACTTTAATTACCAACTTTCAAATATACACAAAATGTAAAAAAAAAAATATTTATAAATTTTAAAAATCTATCTAAATTTCTAACATAAGGCTCTCACTTCCATAGTTACATGAAAAGCAAATTTCTAAGATAATACAATCGCTTCTATAGTTATATGAAAAGTAAAGTTCTTCAAATATGATAATTAGTGAGAATTAATAAGACAACAAATTAATAATGCTTGAACTCCCAAATGCGAAAACTAAACTTCATCAATTTTTTAGAAGGTTCCACCTGCATATATGGTTTATATATATATATATATATATATAATATACCAAGTCTCCTTTCTGCAATTTTAATTATCCTTTCTGCAATTTTAATTATACCAAGTCCGACTGCGACCCACTTTCCTTTCTGCAATTTTAATTATCCTCTTCGGGGCCTAACTCTCCGCTCTTGGTATCAGAGCCAGAGGGAAAAGTGAGCATGTAACCCGTTGTTTCATGAGCAGCTTAGTATATTGGCTGGAAACCATGTCTGTCAGAAGAAAAGGAGATTTTATCTCCGTAGACTTGGTATAACAATGCCACATACTAAGTTTCTGTATTTAGATTTTGCAAATCTGCTAACTTGTAGGATGAATTTGAACTGTAATTTGATGCCTGTTGTTTTACCAATATGAATTTGAAGCCATGTAGAGAATGAAAGGCGAAAAGGACTGTGTTGAGGGTACCAGATCTAATATGGTATGGTAACAAGTTACAGTAAGAAATTCATATTGCAACTCGGTCTTCTCAATTTCCAGGAGATGTACAATGATGAGAGCAAATCTTTGATCGGAATCCAAAATAAAGCAACAAACTTAGAGAGATAATGTAGAGAGAGAAAGTAGATCTTCAATAACACTTCCCGCTCTTCAAAATCAAAAGTCGGTTACAATATTGAAAAAGTGTGAATAGTGAATAATGAATCGGATTCTCAGAATGTTGACTATTCCTCTATATATAGAGGTTACAAAAGAAACATAAATGGTACGCAAACGTATAATGACTAAAATATTACAAGAGTACCACTACTAAAAATGCCTAAGTAATGTAAATGACGAAAACCAAAGTAGAAAATTTAAGCACTGCGCCAGCGCCTTTCAGCCAAAGGATCTGCGCCTTTAAGAACCTCTTCGCGCCTTCAGGCAAATCAGGTTCACGCCTATCAGCTCTCTTGCACGCCGTTGTGCCGTTTGGAGTCACGCCTTCAAGCTTCTTGGCCAAGGACCAGTCAAGCTCAGCAACCTTCACGCCTTCACACCGTTCTCTTTCGCGCCTCTGCTGCATCTCTAACGCCTTTCTGCCCAAATGAATCGCGCCTTCAAGCATTTGCCACAATTCCTTCTTCTCCAGCGAGCAACACGCCTTTATAAGTGGCGAAGAGCACGCCTTTGGTCCCCCAGCTTCACCAATACTTTCTGAACTCAGCTTCCATGCGCCTTCGGGCCATTCTCCCTCACGCCTTCATTGCACCCTCTGCACCTGAAGAACAGAACCAACACTTAGTCATTTTTTTCAGCATTCCATCAAGCAATTAGCCACGACATGTCGTAGGCTAAAAATTTGTGTTTGTCGTAGGCCAAAATGTTTCCTCCAAACTTTGTCGTGGGCAATTTTTTTCTCTTCCAGAATGGCTTACGACATGTCGTAAGCCATTTTTTTCTCTTCCAAATTTGGCCTACGACGTCGTAGGCCATTTTTCTTTCTTATTCCAAACTATTACTTGATGAATGTGGCAAGCTGTGCTCAAATGGTGTCGCAAGGTGACGTGCCAAGTGAATTGTGCAAGTGTTTGTGCCAAAGTGAACGAGTGGTGTGCCTAGGTGCCAATGTTGCAAAAGTAATGTGTAAAAATGAGTAAACATGCCATGCACAAACTGTGTGAATGTGGTATTAGTTCGTGTGTTGTGAATGCTTGGTAAGATGAATGCATAAGTGTGGCAAAATATAGCCAAGTGTTTGGCAAGGTTGATGTGCAAAGTTGGCAAGGTCTTAGCAACGTTGGCTTGGCAAGTCTTGCACGGTTTGGCTGGCAAGTCTTGGCATGGTTTGGTTGGCAAAGCTTCGGCAAAGTATTGGCTAGGTCTTGGCAAGATAAGTTAGCCAAGTTGGCAAAATGTTGGCAAAGTATCCATTCCAGCACAACACCATATTTTCATGCCAAATAAGTGTGTCTTAGCCTCTGAATCAGCCTTGATGGTGAACTTAAGAATTCTAGATCCCCCTCTTAGCTTTCCAATGAATCAAGAAACAGCCTCATCAGGTACCTGAAACTCAAGATATCATCAAAACACCAAACTGTGGCAGGCAGATAAAACCCTAAAACCCTAAAATGATATTCCGCAAAGAAACTCATATTTCATAGTCTCACACACACAATTAGAAAATAGTTAAAACATAAGAAGTGTAGCGCATTCAAAGAGCTTTTCAGAACACCAAAGAACTTGCCAATTGGGTTAATATCAAAGGAGTTATGCCCAGATGAACCATAATTCACGGCCATTCTTCATTCTTTATTTTCTTCAAAGTAAGACAGCTTGACTTCACACTATCATGGCCACTTCTCATGACTTCTAAAGAACCATACTTCACCAATCCATCAAGAAACAACATCTTCACAAATTCCACTTAACATTCTTGCAAAGAAAGAAAAACTTCATGAGTCAACAAGTTATCAAACTTCAAGACACGCACCAACTAGCCACTTCAACTACTTTCTCGGAACTGAATAATGTAACAAGCTTGACATATTGGCTTCTCCATTCCAACAATACTTTCGCAATATGAACGAAGCATATAAGCATAATTTCAACACTCAATTCACCACTTCATCACCACAATCTCACAAAGCAAAAACACAGCACCAAAATAATTTCACACATAGTAGCCAAAGAAAAAAAAAATTAGTTTTTTCTCCCCCCCACACTTAGAATGAACATTGTCCCCAATGTAAAACAGTTAAGATTGAGGAGCTCCCTGGGATGAAGTCGGATCAGATGAAGAAGGTGGTGAAAATGATGCTGTTGTGGTGAATGAAGCACCAGTAAATGGTTGTGCCTTATAATGAAAAGGACCATGAATTGGTCCTGGAAGAGACTGTGCCGAGGCTATCAATGGAAATCTTGCAGAGGGTGTAAACTCCGGATTTGGGATGATCGTAGGAGTGTGGGGCATAGTGCTATAACTTTGGTGTTTTAAGCTTTTCCAAATTCATAGTGCATCATGGTCGGATTTTGGCTAGAAGTTGCTGCCAGGAAGCATTATGCGTTTGTGAAGTTCAGAAATTCGACTAAGTGTTGGAAGCTCTGAATTTTCAGGTTCAGCGAGGCGGATGAAGGTGTGCACCTTCGGGGCTGGAAGGCGCGATTTCGTAAGGGATCGACTGCTGGGTTTCGCAGAGCCGATGAAGGCGTGAGAAACTTTGGCTCAAAGGCGTCGAAAAAGTCTGATTCGTGCACCTGAGTCCTGAAGCAGTGAAGGCGTGAAGCATGGAAGCTTGAAGGCGCATACGGGGTAATAAAGTTGTTGAAGGCGCTGGAATTTGCTACTGAAGGCGCTGGATTGCTGAGAAAGATCTTCAACATTGGTTTTTTTCACAATTTGGGCTGATTTTTAGTCCCTCCATTCGAGGGCATTCTTGTAACTTTGTAGATATTTTTAGTTGCGTATTAGCTACGTTTTTATGATTCTATATATATATAGGAAATGTAGCTAATATGTAAAGAGATCCCCGGACCATTATTCATTATTCACTTTCACAATTTCATAACCAACTTTTGAGAGCCAGAGAGCGGGAATTAATTTGAAGATCTACTTTCTCTCTCTAGTCTCTCTCTCTAACATTTGAGCTCCATTTTCTATTCCGATCAAAGATTTACTCCGATCATTGTAATTCTCGTATCAATTAAGGAAGCTCTTGGAAGAATTCAATTGGTAAACTCTTTCCATTTATTGAAAATGAATTATTTCAAGTTCCAAATTGTTGATCGTGAATTGGTAATGGAGTTCTATGGTTAGATCTCTCATGTTCTAGAGTTTCAACCGGTTAAATGTATAATTAGATTATGCAATGTTATGCAATTGACATAATTTCTTAAGGATGAAATCATATGTGATTTTAATGATTAAATCTTGTTGAGTTTCATGAATTCACACTTTTATTGAATGAATTGAACTTTGATTGTGGTCGCCATGCTGAGTTGAAGTGAGATTTACCAATATCTGTGAGAATTGCATGAAATGAAGACTAAATGTATGATGATTGAGTCTTCCACTTGCTTTGCTTGAATCATGATTTGAGATGCGATCGCCATGTCGGTGGAGAATCATTGAGTTGTTAGGAAAAAGTGAGAAGAAACTTTCTAAAGTAAGCAAACACTCTAGGTCCTAGGTCAGGCCTCGCCATGGGACACCGTAGGAATTGCATGCTAGATTTGCTAACTTTGGAGAGTTGAGGCATTGCGGGTTGAATCCATTCTACTTAGGCCTCGCCATGGGAAAAGTAGAATGTCAAGGAGTATAGAAAGCACTGTGGTCGTTATGCTAAGTGTTAGCTAGCCTCATGGGCAATAGAGATCTCCTCATTGTTTTACTTGTGTGTCAAGAGCATTGCAATCATGGCCTAATGTGCATTCAACTGGTGGAATTACTCTAGAGCATCCACTCTCTTCCTGTTTTTTACACTTTATTTGTTGCATTTGATTCTTTACTAGTTAGTGTCTAGTTTTATTTTTTTCGTGACATTCTGTGAGCAAACATTGAGATTCTTGATACCTCATTTTCCCTGTGGATACGATACCTTGCTCACTGCTACTATAGTTAGTGAAATAAGATAAATTGACGAGCCACGACACTCGATATCAATTTTTGGCGCCGTTGCCGGGGAAAAAGGCTTGGTTTTCTTGAATTTGGATTTGCTCTGTTTTGTTTTCTTTTCCTTTGTGTAGCATAATAGTTTTGTTCTGTTTCATTTTGGTAACTTTTTTTGTGTTTTTTAGTTTTCGTGTTTTGTTGTCTGCTTTGGTGTATTTGTGTCAAGTGCCGGACATTGAAGTTCACTGTAATTGAGTATTGCTCACCACAAGTACTCAAGCATGTCTAGATGGTATGAGGATTTCTCTCCACCACCATATGAAGAGCAATGGCAAAATCAAGCACAAAGCAACAACTCATATCACATTGGAAAACAATGTCTCTCTGTGGAAGACATGTTTTCTCAAATGTTGGAAAAACTTGACAGAGGCTTACAAAAGGGAGAGCAATGGCATAACCAACAACAAAGCAATGAGTGTTATCTCAGAGAAGAGGCAAAAACGGAAAACATGTTGTCTCAAGTTTTGGAGAGATTTGATAGAAGTGAAACAAGGTTGGCTCGACTGGAAGAGGAGCTTCAAGGGCGACAACAAAGACTCGATCGAATCAATGCGTTAATCAGCAACCTGTGGGAACAAATTGAGATAACAACTCTAGATGCACAGTACCACTTAGAAGGTACTTCTCTTTTTTCTAAGACACCAACTCTTGAGGATGATCATTTTGATATGCATGCCGATGGTGATTTGGGTGAAACGAATCCTTGGGAGGTGGAATCTAAAAATATTGAGGTTGCCTCAAAAAAATACATTGTAAGTGAGCCTTTGTTACATGAGTCGGATGTTAATTGTTCAATTGAGAATGATGTCTTCTACAATTGGGAAAATGACTCCTTTGATGAACTTGCTACTGATGAAGCTGAATCGTGCATTAATTTTATGGAATTCCATGAGTCAAATGATGTTGATAACCATTCATTAGAGTCTTCTCCTTTTGATAGCTTTGTGGATTGTATAGAGACACTTCTTGATGATCAATGTGAGATCTTGCATGAAAATAATGTTGTAATGGCTAATGAGGATGTCAACCCTTTGTTTGAAACTCTAGTTGAGGCACCAACTCTTGGAGTGGTTATTGAATCTAAAGGTTTAAATGGTGACTCACAAGAATTGCAAAATGAGATGCTCTTGTTAATTGATGATAATGCTTCCTATGTTGTTAACAAAGAAGAGACTCTAGAAATTCCACATGTTATTCTAGATGATGAAGATGTGCCAATTTTTAATGACATTGCAAACATTGTGGAAAATTGCTTTATTGATGAATCCATTTTTGAACTTACTGGTGGTTTTGAGTTTACTGATGAGTTTGTTGAGACCATGGATGTACAACCCTTGGTTGAGCCTTGCAGGATTGAGGAGCCTATTATGGTGGATGAAGAAAAAGAGGTTCCTACAATGGGGGAGCTTCGGTGGTTCCAAGTTAAATTTGTAGCGGCTACTTCCCGTATGCACGAGCTTAAGCACTTTATTAGACCTATTCTTCAAGTGCCATACAGGAGGATAATGAGTTCTTATGAAATATCTTTTTTCTGGTACTAGAGGGTTATTCCGATTCTTGAAGAAGAAAGTTTCATAAATAAAGTCTAGCTGGAGACTCCAAAATCTAGAACTACTTCTTTTCATTTTACCTTCAGTTTTTGGTTTAACTATTTGTTATGATATTTTGCATTTTTGCTTATACTCACCAAGGCCACTCAAGTTGTAGGGGAATGAACATGAAGGAAGTTGCAAGAGAAATATGCCATGCACACATGAGGCTAAGTGTGGGGGAGTGGAGTCATGAACCATTCCCGCAATGCACATAATCCTTTTGTCTTACTTTTCAAGCATGATTGTGCATTTGCCATTTAGTGTTCTTAGTTGTAAAATTTTACACCACCATGGTTCTTAATCATGGTGCGACACTTTGCTTGCATGCTTCCATATTATGCCTCACACCAACATGTAGAATGCTTGAGTGAGTGATTTGTAATAAGTTTTGTTTCACCATGTGCAGGGATTTTTCATGCAATAAAGAACTTCAAACAAGGACACTATACCGAGCAAGCATTGGATTTCATGACATATCAATACCAAGGGGTTCCTAAACCTATATTTACTTTACATTGAGGACAATGTAAGTTTTAAGTGTGGGGGAGGGAATGCATGTTATGATTTGTGTCTTTTGGACCTGATATGCTTACTTTTTGTTATGAAAATTTCTTTTGTGCTATGTGATGCAAAGAATGTTACTTTTAAGTTTTGCTGTGTTATTTTCAGTTTGTGCATATTATACGTGGTATATGTTGTGTTTTACCTTTTTTGTGCAAATTTTATAATTTTTGAGTTTGAATGTTTTTGGTGAGATTTTTTTTGAAATTTGTGAATAAGTGATGGCGTTGGTGAGCACGAGTTGTGTTGTGTGTCAATGGAATATGGTGTTAGTGTTGGTGTGTGTTGAGGAGGGCGACAAAAGTTTGAGTGTGTGGACTATAAAGTTAATATCACACATGTATTTGAAACTTTGTTCTTAGTTCACTTTGGCTTATACCAAGTTCATCACTTTATTTTTTTTTTTTGAGCTTGCATGTGAAAATTTTTTGTTTCTGGTCCTAAGTTTGAGAAAATTGGTACATTTTGCTGGCTAAAGCCCGATGTTAAGGTAAGATAGATATGCCATGCAAAACTAAATGACACAGGAGGTATGTGTATGGAAGCTTACTCTTCTTGCTATGCATTTGTCTGGATGTTTCCAGAGTTCGTGCATGTTAATCAACTTGAAACTCTTATGAACATGTGCATGCATAAGAGAAGACATGGAAGAAAAAGCCTTTTGGCATCTGGGAAGGAAAAAGCCACAAGAACCTGGCAAATGATTAAAGGGAAAAAACAGCCAAAATACCCAGGCAAATGATACCAATGAGTATCACAAATGCACTAATGTGCTTAATAAGGGCAATGTCCCATAGAGCTGTGTGCGCGTAGGATACCATGGATCTTGTGACTGCATGTTCATGAGTGTGGCTAAGAAGATAGGCTTGTATTGAATGAGTGAGACAGCTAGATGGTGTATAGCAAGGGAAACGATGAAGTGCATGTTCCTCAGCACACACTTGCACGCGTGGCATGTGGTCTTATTCATTGTGCCTTAGTTGATAATTTGTGCTGAAATCTGAAGGCTTGGTGCCAGAAACCTTGGAATGAATTCTTGTGTGGAAAAAATGTTTTGATGAACTAGGATGTGGCCATTGTGGATGGATGAACAATGTGTTAGATACGGGTGATGAAAATGAGTTTTGAGTGTACAATTTGCTTAGAAGCAAGCTAGTGTGAATTAAGTTGAAATGGAAAGGAAAGTTGTTTCTATCAAAAGTTCAAAGCATGGTGTGTGTGTGGCATGTTGTTGTGATTGAGTTTAAATGATATTTTGTGTCTTTGCTTGAGGACAAGCAAAAGTTCAAGTGTGGGGGAATTTGATAAGTTGGTTTTATACCAACTTAAATGCATTAGTTCACTTAGCTTTTGTCTTGCTTTTTATGCAAAATGTGTTGTGTTATATGCAATTTTTGAGCTTTTATTGGTGTGACAAGTTGGTGTGTTAAAATGAAGAAAAATGCCAAAAAAATGATGATCAATTGAAGCAAAGATATGTTTGGAGTAAAAGGTTAGAAAAAAAGAAGTAAAGAGTGTGTAATGATGTTGTGAAGATTGGAAAAAACCTAATAGGTCTAGCTTGCTAGTTTAGGGTTTTGGGCAGATTGGATACCTGAAATTCATTTGAGTGTATCTCTCTCAATTTTGATCCAAATAAGGAGATCTTGGATGTTCTAGAAAGCTCTTTGAGTGTACTTCATTTCTTATACTTTAACGTTCTTCTAATGTTGTGTGCAAGTATAAGAAACGGGGGCAGCTTTCCAATTGCTACTTCAGGTTTTTATACTTGAGTTCATATTACCACAGTTTGGTAGATTGTTAATATCTTGAGCTACATACCTCCAATGATGCTGATTATTGAACCAATGGAAAGCCAAGAGAGAGCTCTAAAACATTTATGTTCAGTACAAAGTCTGATTCAGAGCCGAAGGGACACGAATGTTGCATAGAAGAAAGGAGACGTGCTGAAGAAGAGAAATTGGCCTACGACATGTCGTAGGCCGATTTGTGAAGAGAAAATTTAGCCTACGACATGTCGTAGGCCATTTTGAGAGGAAGAAAGTTTGTCTACGACATGTCATAGGCCATTTTGAGAAGAAGGAATTAAGCCCACGACATGTCGTAGGCCATTTGGGAAGTGAGAAAGTTTTTGCCTACGACATGTCGTAGGCTTAATTTCAAACAGCCTGCCATAGTTCAGTAGTTTTATCGTAACTTTTTCGTCCGAGATCCGAATTGGATGATTCAAAAGGCTATGGAAAGCTAAGACGTGGGACTACAACGTTCGTGCTTTAGGTTTTGCCCAGTTCACAAATCACCATGGCCAAAGTTTGGTTGGAAGGTGACGGTTTGTATGTTTTCAGAATTGGAGAGGTAAAAAGTTCCAAGTATATATGCTTGTGTTTTCCTCGCATCCTTGAGTTGGATTTGCTGCACTCATTTGTTGTTTATCTTACACAAATTGATGTCATAGGTTATGAACAATACTTTGCCCGTTGTGGCATATGTGCACACAAGTACCACACAACCTTGCCAACACCTTGCCAATACTTTGCCACAACCTAGGCAACACCTTGCTAACGCCTTGCCGCACACATGCACCAACCTTGCCATACCTTGCCGGACCTTGCCAAGCACCACGCCACACTTAGGCACCTCACTATGCCATGCCACACATTTGCACCTTGGCACACCACTCATGTTGCACAACGAACTTCACAAACCAAGGCACACAACTTGGTATAGGAAAGAACTAGGTAGCCAAGCACATTTTGCCCACGACATGTCGTGGTCAAACTTTGAGAACAAAATTTTGTCGTAGGCCATTTCAGAAGAATGGAAATTTGCTCCACGACATGTCGTAGGCCATTTTAGAAGAATGGAAGTTGTTCCACGACATGTCGTAGGCTTAAAATCCAGTTTTGCCACGCCTCAGTTTTTCGGTCATAACTCTCTCATATTAACTCAAAATTGGATGATTCAAAAGGCTGTGGAAAGCTAACTCATAGTGCTATAACTTTAATGTTTTAAGCTTTTTCCAAATTCACAGTGCATCATGGTCGGATGTTGGCTCGAAGTTGCTGCCAGGAAGCATTATGCGTTTGTGAAGTTCAGAAATTCGACTAAGTGTTGGAAGCTCTGAATTTTCAGGTTCAGCGAGGCGGATGAAGGCGTGCACCTTCGGGGCTGGAAGGCGCGATTTCGTAAGGGCTCGACTGCTTGGGTTTCGCGGAGCCGATCAAGGCGTGAGAAACTTTGGCTCAAAGGCGTGGAAACAGTCTGATTCTTGCACCTGAGTCCTGAAGCAGTGAAGGCGTGAAGCATGGAAGCTTGAAGGCGCATACGGGGTAATAAAGTTGTTGAAGGTGCTGGAATTTGCTACTGAAGGCGCTGGATTGCTAAGAAAGATCTTCAACATCGGTTGTTTTCACAATTTGGGCTGATTTCTAGTCCCTCCATTCGAGGGCATTCTTGTAACTTTGTAGATATTTTTAGTTGCATATTAGCTACGTTTTTATGATTCTCTATATATATATAGGAAATGTAGCTAATATGTAAAGAGATCCCTGGACCATTATTCATTATTCACTTTCACAATTTCATAACCAACTTTTGAGAGCTAGAGAGCGGGAATTAATTTGAAGATCTACTTTCTCTCTCTAGTCTCTCTCTCTAACATTTGAGCTCCATTTTCTATTCCGATCAAAGATTTACTCTGATCATTATAATTCTCGTATCAATTAAGGAAGCTCTTGGAAGAATTCAATTGGTAAACTCTTTCCATTTATTGAAAATGAATTGTTTCAAGTTCCAAATTGTTGATCGTGAATTGGTAATGGAGTTCTATGGTTAGATCTCTCATGTTTTAGAGTTTCAACCGGTTAAATGTATAATTAGGTTATGCAATGTTATGTAATTGACATAATTTCTTAAGGATGAAATCATATGTGATTTTAATGATTAAATCTTGTTGAGTTTCATGAATTCACACTTTTATTGAATGAATTGAACTTTGATTGTGGTCGCCATGCTGAGTTGAAGTGAGATTTACCAATATCTGTGAGAATTGCATGAAATGAAGACTAAATGTATGATGATTGAGTCTTCCACTTGCTTTGCTTGAATCATGATTTGAGATGCGGTCGCCATGCCGGTGGAAAATCATTGAGTTGTTAGGAAAAAGTGAGAAGAAACTTTCTAAAGTAAGCAAACACTCTAGGTCCTAGGTCAGGCCTCGCCATGGGACACCGTAGGAATTGCATGCTAGATTTGCTAACTTTGGAGAGTTGAGGCATTGCGGGTTGAATCCATTCTACTTAGGCCTCGCCATGAGAAAAGTAGAATGTCAAGGAGTATAGAAAGCACTGTGGTCGTCATGCTAAGTGTTAGCTAGCCTCCTGGGCAATAGAGATCTCCTCATTGTTTTACTTGTGTGTCAAGAGCATTGCAATCATGGCCTAATGTGCATTCAACTGGTGGAAATACTCTAGAGCATCTACTCTCTTCCTGTTTTTTACACTTTATTTGTTGCATTTGATTCTTTACTAGTTAGTGTCTAGTTTTATTTTTTTCGTGACATTCTGTGAGCAAACATTGAGATTCTTGATACCTCCTTTTCCCTGTGGATACGATACCTTGCTCACTGCTACTATAGTTAGTGAAATAGGATAAATTGACGAGCCACGACACTCGATATCATGTACCCAAGTTATGTTATGAGATTGTGCCATAAATTGCCACCAAATGCAACTTAAACTAGAATTAACAAAGAAAAGAATTCACAACAAATAAGATAAAGGAAGAAAATCAGGGTTGCCTCCCAGGAGCGCTTGGTTTAATGTCGTCAGCCTGACCATGCTTCAAAGCTCATGGTGAGAGTAAAGGATCATCCAAGTAAAGCTCTTGGGTAGCTTGTGCCAAATTAGCACTGCCTTTGTCCTCAGATGACATGTAAGGTTTAAGTCTGTGACCATTCACCTTCCACTTACTGCCATTCTTGTCATTTTGAATTTCCACAACACCATAAGGCTTAACATCAATAACCCGAAATGGTCCACTCCACCTTGATTTTAACTTGCCAGGAAAGAGTCGCAATGTAGAGTTATATAACAAAACCAATTGACCTATTGCAAAACTCTTAACTTGAATATGTGCATCATGCCATCGTTTAGTTCTTTCCTTGTACATCTTAGCATTCACATATGAATTGAACCGAAACTCATCTAATTCATTCAAATCCATCATGCGTTTCGATTGAGCTCCATCTAAATCCAAGTTAAGCTTTTGGATTGCCCAATATGCTCTATGTTCAAGCTCCACAGGCAAGTGGCACTTCTTACCAAAAACCAATCGAAAGGGTGAAGCTCCAATGGGAGTCTTATAAGCTGTCCTATATGCCCACAATGCATCATCGAGCTTTGATGACCAATCCTTTCGACTAGGATTAACAACCTTCTCCAGAACCCTCTTAATTTCTCGGTTTGAAATTTCTGCTTGCCCACTGGTTTGTGGATGATAATATGTAGACACTTTATGTGTCACTCCATATTTAGCTAGAAGAGCTTCAAAAAGTTATTGCAAAAATGTGTCCACCATCAGATATGATTGCTCTTGGAGTGCCAAATCGTGTGAAGATATGTGACTTCAAGAATGCTGTAACACTCCTTGCATCATTATGGGCAAGTGCTTGAGCTTCAACCATTTTGAAACATAATCGACAGCCACTAGAATGTACTCCTTGCCTCCTGACTTTGGAAAAGGACCATAAGTCTATTCCCCAATATCAAACAATTCAACCTCTAGAATATTATTCAAAGGCATTTCATTCCTTGAGGATATATTCCCAGTCCTTTGACATTTATCACACTGTCCTAACCAAACCTTGGCATCTAAGAAAATATTAGGCCAATAAAAACCAATTGAAGAATTTTGAACCCTGTCCTTGCTGAACCAAAATGACCTCCACAAAGGACCCTCGTGACATGCTCTCAAAATGTCCTCCTTGTCCTCATCCTTGACACATTTTCTGATGATTTGATCACTGCAAGATTTGTATAAGGCATCACCCTCCCAAAAGTAATGTTTAGCATCATTCCTCAATTTCTTCTTTTGTTCATGAGAGTAATACATAGGGACTTTGCCTGCCACCACAAAGTTTGCAATTTCAGAATACCAAGGCAGACATCCCTTTTCTATCTTGAAGACTTGTTCATCTGGGAATTCTTCCTTTATTAAAATCCTTGCATCATCTTGAGCCTCAGTCTCCAATCTAAAGAGGTGATCAGCCACAACATTTTCACACCCTTTTCTGTCTTTGATTTTCACGTCAAATTCTTGAAGCAAGAGTACCCACCTTATTATTCTAGGCTTTGCTTCTTTCTTGGCCAATAAGTACTTCAGAGCAGCGTGGTCTGTATGCACTATGACTTTGGACCCCAAAAGGTAAGCTCGGAATTTATCAAATGAGAACACAACGGCCAACATTTCCTTCTCAGTGGTGGTGTAGTTGAGTTGGGCTCCATTTAACAGCTTGCTTGCATAATATATCAATTTATGATCGGGCCTAAGAATGGTGAAGTAATACCGTGTCATCTCAATTCCCCACTCAAATTACTCAGGCATGAACACCTAGAATCTCCCATGGTGAGGCCCGATCCTAGCATGTAAATTCATCATTTAAGTAGGAGAATCTCTTATCACCTTGTTCTCAGGATTATACAGACTCAAAGCTTCCTATGGTGAGGTCTAGCCTTAAGATCTGTGCAAATTTCAACAGGTTTAAGAACTCATGCATTCTCAAGTTCTTATTCATGATTTTCATCCAAATCTTACAAAAGCAGACTCAATTCAGCATGACGACCGCAATCAAATCTCATTTCATCAAATTCAGATCAAAAGCATGCACTTAACAAGTTTTACAAATTCAGTGCTGAGAATTTACATTACTTATATTAGATTGTTAGTTCTACTGCACATTTACAATTTCAACCTAGCATTCACCCTCAGTATCCTAGATTATCACACAATTAGCCACGAATCTCCATTTGAGCTTAACAATCAACAAATTTGAAGGTTAAACAGTTCATAATCATTAATTAGAAGAGTTTACCAATTAAGAATCTTAAAAGCTTCCAAATGCCGAGAGGATTGTCACTTTTCTTCTCAATTTCCAAGAGATGTACAATGATGAGAGCAAATCTTTGATCGGAATCGAAAATAAAGCAACAAACTTAGAGAGATAAAGTAGAGAGAGAAAGTAGATCTTCAATAACACTTCCCGCTCTTCAAAATCAAAAGTCGGTTACAATATTGAAAAAATGTGAATAGTGAATAATGAATCGGATTCTTAGAATGTTGACTATTCCTCTATATATAGAGGTTACAAAAGAAACGTAAATGGTACGCAAACGTATAATGACTAAAATATTACAAGAGTACCACTACTAAAAATGCCTAAGTAATGTAAATGACAAAAACCAAAGTAGAAAATTTCAGCACTGCGCCAGCGCCTTTGAGCCAAAGGATCTGCGCCTTTAAGAACCTCTTCGCGCCTTCAGGCAAATCAGGTTCATGCCTATCAGCTCTCTTGCACGCCTTTTTGCCGTTTGGAGTCACGCCTTCACACCGTTCTCTTTCGCGCCTCTGCTGCATCTCTAACGCCTTTCTGCCCAAATGAATCGCGCCTTCAGGCATTTGCCACAATTCCTTCTTCTCCAGCGAGCAACACGCCTTTATAAGTGGCGAAGAGCACGCCTTTGGTCCCCCGGCTTCACCAATACTTTCTGAACTCAGCTTCCATGCGCCTTCGGGCCATTCTCCCTCACGCCTTCATTGCACCCTCTGCACCTGAAGAACAGAACCAACACTTAGTCATTTTTTTCAGCATTCCATCAAGCAATTAGCCACGACATGTCGTAGGCTAAAAATTTGTGTTTCAAAATTGGCCTACGACATGTCGTAGGCCAAAATGTTTCCTCCAAACTTGTCGTGGGCAATTTTTTTCTCTTCTAGAATGGCTTACGACATGTCGTAAGCCATTTTTCTCTCTTCCAAATTTGGCCTACGACATGTCGTAGGCCATTTTTCTTTCTTATTCCAAACTGTTACTTGATGAATGTGGCAAGCTGTGCTCAAATGGTGTGGCAAGGTGACGTGCCAAGTGAATTGTGCAAGTGTTTGTGCCAAAGTGAACGAGTGGTGTGCCTAGGTGCCAATGTTGCAAAAGTAATGTGTAAAAATGAGTAAACATGCCATGCACAAATTGTGTGAATGTGGTACTAATATGCATGTAGTTCGTGTGTTGTGAATGCTTGGTAAGATGAATGCATAAGTGTGGCAAAATATGGCCAAGTGTTTGGCAAGGTTGATGTGCCAAGTTGGCAAGGTCTTAGCAACGTTGGCTTGGCAAGTCTTGCACGGATTGGCTGGCAAGTCTTGGCATGGTTTGGTTGGCAAAGCTTCGGCAAAGTATTGGCTAGGTCTTGGCATGATAAGTTAGCCAAGTTGGCAAAATGTTGGCAAAGTATCCATTCCAGCACAACACCCTACTTCCATGCCAAATGAGTGTGTCTTAGCCTCTGAATCAGCCTTGATGGTGAACTTAAGAATTCTAGATCCCCCTCTTAGCTTTCCAATGAATCAAGAAACAGCCTCATCAAGTACTTGAAACTCAAGATATCATCAAAACACAAACTGTGGCAGGCAGATAAAACCCTAAAATCCTAAAATGATATTCCGCAAAGAAACTCATATTTCATAGTCTCGCATGCACAATTAGAAAATAGTTAAAACATAAGAAGTGTAGCGCATTCAAAGAGCTTTTCAGAACACCAAAGAACTTGCCAATTGGGTTAGTATCAAAGGAGTTATGCCCAGATGAAATTCCTTAACCAAATCTGCCCAAAAACCCTAAATCAAGCCTACCAAATTTATTTCGGTTTCATTCACCTTCCTAATTGTTTTGACCTCCCAACCTTGCCAATTAACATCAAACACACAATTGCCTAAGTTCATCATCATTTTTGGTCTCTTTTAACCATTTTAGTACAACCAATTGCCAACCACATAAATGCACAACAACACACAAAACATTGCACTAACTCATGAAAAACAAGTCAAAAGCTAAGTGAATTAACCCATTTAAGTTGGTATAAAACCAACTTATCACATGACATCTCCAATTGCCTACTTCATATACTTCTTTGCAATATATGGTTTCATTAACCCTTTTAGCCTTAGAAAGTATTCTTTGTTGTGCACAAAGATCAGATAACTTTTCTTTTAAGAAAACGATTCTTGCTCCTAGAGTATTTGAATATCCTTCTATTTCATAATTTTTTGAAAAGTGAGTCAAAAAAATATGAACTCCATATACCTGGAAATTTTTGATATAGCATATCAGCTATTTTAGTCATATCTTCATTACTATCATAATAATAATATTCTTCGAATTCACACATATATGAATTAATATCACACATATTACAAATTTGTAATTAATTAAGCTTCTTTAAAGCTTCTTGTTTTTCAGCTATTCTAGATGAATCTATTTTTGAATTCCAATCATATCCCTTGAATTCATCTGCTATATAGTTAATAAATGTGCTAATTCCATCGATTAAGGAGGTTTCCATATGTCTGACTACATTAACCCTTATTGTATTTCTGGTTGATTCTGTCAATCCTTGAAACCAATGTTTGACATTTCCATCTATTGCTGCTAAGCATATTTTGTATTTTTCTTCTGACGAAAAGTTGGATCTTTTATCAGTCAAAAAAATAGAGACCTATATCTTGTCCCCATTGTTGTAAAGTTTTTGACGCATCTAACTTGCATTCAAGGTTTAAAAATCTAAATCCAGAACTTGTAGTTGCTGGTATTATGGTATATATCTATTAGGTATATACTTTCCACTAGGTGAATAAGTATATTCTATGGCTGCATTATTAGGTTGAACTCTACGGGTTCTTCCTTGATTTATGGGTATTGATGAAGTACTTGCTTTATCTGTTTCTAGTTTTACAGATGTATCTCTATTCATTTTTACCTTTACAGGTTCTTCTATAACTAGATCTTCTTAAGAATATATTAATTCTTCTATTTCTTTATCCATTTATTCTTTTGAATCTAATTTTTCTTCTGATGTTAGATTTGTTTCTTCAATTGAAACTTTTTGTTTCATTTTCTCTTGTTTAATTCTTTTTATTTCTTTTAAATGAAACTATTCATCTAAACTTCCTTTTTCATATGGTCTATATCCTGTTGGAGCTTTTATCATCCAAAATTCTTCAAAAACCTTTTGTTGGTTTTCTCTTGGAATTTTTTACTATCTTTTACCTTATTTGGTATTTGATCTTCTACGAATTTAACTATAATTTCTATTGTATTAATCCTGACTTCTAGTCCTTTGACTAACTGGATTAACTTTTCTATATTTTCTTCTTGTTTAAGAAGAATTAATTCTATTGATTCAAATTTACTCATTTTATCCATGAGTTCCATGAAAGTTTACTTTTTCTTTCATATATAGAATCTCAGATTCTAAATTTTTTATAACCCTTTCCTGCTGTTTTAAAGCTTCTGGGTTTACTCCTGCTAAGATTTTCTTGAAATCTTTCTTTTCTTATTTTCAATTTTTTATTAGCTTCTTGTATTTTTTTCTAAAATATCTATGCAAACATAGCATTTTTATTTGATTCCATAATTTTAGAAGCAGTTCTTCTATACATTATAGTTTATTTTATTAATCTGTATCTGGCAATTCTTCTGAATTCCATTCATATTCTGTTTCAGAATTAATTTTTTCTTCAAATTCTATTATTTTTATTTCAGAATTTGTGGAATCAAAGTTTTTTATTATTTTTTCATAAATGATCTTTCTAAGATCTTGTACTATATTCATATTCATTAATTCCTTTAATATTCCAACAATAATTGACGTTTCTATAGTTATTCATAATTCTAATTTTTGTTTGTTAAAATTAACATTTTGCATGTTCTTTTCTTCATAGAAGAAAAGTAGTTTATAATCTTTTTCCATTCAGGAAATTATAAAATTTTTATATATGAGTACATGGCTCTGATACTAAGTGTGGACGGGTTTAAACTAAGTTTATACTTAGCCTCGAAGGGATCGATGTGGAATTATATTTATCAAAAATATATGGTCTTGATATAAACCTTTTAAAAGTTCTGGGGTCAATTTATAATTAGAACAAACTTACTTTGACCAGTTTTGGAAATAGATATGGTAATACAAGATGCCAAATGTATTATTTTGGGAAATCGCTCCCCTAAATATCTTCTAACAAACATTAGTTGCCAAATGTACTAATTCTACACCAACAATGCTTAAGATGTACCACTTGAATTGTTTCATTACTGAATTCCCCAAATATTGAAGTAGAAACACAATCATCTATCCGCATAACAAGCATAAATTGAAACAAGAATATCATGTAAAGCGAAAATATTAGTCCAAACAGAAATGAAAACCTAATTTATCATATTTCTTCCAACAAAATGATATGGAGTTTCCACATTGTTACTACTTCATACTACACTGGCTTCATTGTTTGTTTCTGAAGGTGTTTCACCTTTTCCCTCCAATTCTTTGGCTGCATCATATGAAGCATGTAATCCAACAAGCAAATAATAGACAAGTAAAACCACTGTCCAAATGGAAAACCTTATGAATGATGGACCATCAATTGAACTCATGATGAACACATTGATTGCAACACCAGCTGATGGTATCCAGGGAACAAATGGCACACCCCATACCTTTGGTTTTCTTGCCTTCTCAACCATCAGACTTAGCCCCAGTGTAGCTAGAAACCAAATCCCCAGTGTCATTACATATTGAACCCAGCCATGTTTAGTCGTTGCCCAACAAATGGCAGTGGCAATAGAGGACAATATGATTAACCCCAAGAAGAATGTAAGCTTATTTCGATTAGAATTGGATGTCTCCCCAGAAACATAATATCGTCTCACTATAAGCGCAATGGAAACTATTGAAAATAAGAATAAGGTCGAAATGGAGAGAAGATTCGCAAGGACATCAAGACTTGTAAAGAATGCAACAATGCAGTTTAAAGTAGTCATGACAACACTGGCATGTATTGGAGTTCCAGTTTTCTTATTTATGATTGCCAGAACTGGAGGAGCCATGTGTGTTCGGGCTATATGAGTGAAGTACCTTGCTTGTGCAACGATATTTGCTAGTAAAACTGTGGTCATGCCCTTTAGTGCACCAAGTGCAACAATATACTTAGCCCAAGACATTCCTACAGCTTCGAATGCAATTGTGAAAGGAGCATCAGCATCAACTTGAGAATATGGCTGCATTAGGCACAATGTTACTGCTAGAAGGCAATAAGTTGTGATGACAATCACCATGGATCCAATTAAGCCAAAAGGGATATCTTTAGCCGGATTTTTAATTTCTTCTCCCAAAGTTGCTACTCCATCAAAACCAACGAAAGCGAAGAAAAGTGTTGCTGATGCTGTGAAAATGCCACGAACACCAAAAGGGGAAAATTCTTTGAAATTATCCGGATTGGCCTTAGTTAGGCCAGCAATAATAACAAAGATCATCACCAAGAGATGGGCTATTGTCATGAATGAATTAAACCGAGAGGACGCCCTTATGCTGTATAGTGCACCGACACAGATGATTATGGAGATCCCAACTGCAATTGGATCTAAATGGTTGTAACCCTCAGAAAGAGATGTCACATTTATGCGAAAGTCATTAGGATTGTGGTTGCACAATGTGGCAAAATAAGAAGTCCAAGAACGCGCCACACTAGCTGCGCCTACGATGTACTCGAAAAGAATGTTTCCCGCAGCAATAAAAGCTAGAAAATCGCCAAGTTCCACTCTTATGTATGCGAATGAGGATCCAGCCACAGGAAGTTCAACAGAAAACTCAGCGTAGCACAAGACAGAAAACAACGCTGAAATGCCAGAAATCGCATAAGATACTATGACAGCAGGACCGGCCAGTTCCTTAGTGGCTTGTCCAGTGAGGACAAATACTCCAGCGCCCATTACAGCCCCAATTCCAAACCAGAGTATATCAAACCAATTCAATGTCTTTTTCATCTCATTCTGGCTACGAGCACGAACTTCATGTTGCTCCATTTCGTCACATGATCGTGCCAAAAGACGATTCTTTAGCCTTGTTTTTGTTTCGCTTAACGCCTTGGTGTAATTTCCCCAGCTTTGAAATGACTCCTCTGGAAAAAAATCATCTTTGTTACATCCACACAATCTCTTCTTCATTGTATTGCCTTGGTCTGATGCACTAACACCCACCATCACTTTCCTGAAAACAAAATGCATATTGCACAATTTTTACAGTAAGCACAAGAATTGCCAAGATGAATTTTCCAGATAACACAGTAAACTAGCTAACTGCTAAACTTGTATAAATTATGAGATCACAAATCCAATGTTCTGCATTTTTTCATTAGCACATTGAGGGAATAGCAACTGCTATGGTGCTACCCTTTATTGAGGGGAGCAATAATAACCTTCCAAACTAAGATTTATTTCCCTGCTGTATATAATTCTACTGAGACCATGAGGCATAGAATAGAACAAAGATAGTATGATATCATTGACATCTGAACTAACTTTGGTTTCATAACCTCAGAAAATAATAATTTTTTGGTCTAAAGTTTTTTTTATATTTCTTATATCCGTGACTGAAAATAGAGCTTACTACAACGTCGCGACCTGTACATGTCACCTGCGTCACCACGTTGAGAATTTGGAAGTTTGCTTATTCGTATGTTTTTTTTAACTGAGTTTTCAAAGAAAATTTATTACAGAATGGAAATGCAGAACATAAATGGAAATGTGGGAAACTCGCACATCATTTGTACAAACCAAATACACATTAAGGCACACCAAAAAAAAATAGAAAAAGAAAAACAATTCTCCTCAACACTTTTCCCTTCGGATTTTTATTATTCGATCAGTACCTTAAAGTCTTCAAGAGAAAAGGTCTTGTGCAAGAATTCCGAGCTTCTTCTTTCTAGGCAAGAAACATTTATACACTACTATAAAGCAAGCAGCCCATGCCACAAGGGAGATAAACCTGGTGTGGCTATTAAAAATATATTCAAAGTCATTTCATACAAAGTGAGAATCTAAGTCAATTTAATGGATAAAAACGTCTGTAAAGTATTATGAATTTGAATTAAATTCGGAGTTCAGCTATAGGCTGTGCTACAGATTTTTTGCAACAGAAAGGATATATAGATACTCCATAATTGATCATATTCTAGGATAAAATTATTTTATTCCATGGACTTTGCTTAGCTTCATTCCTTATTAAAAGGCTAAAAATAAATATTCCTTCTATTTATAAAATGACAGGAAATATGATTTTTTTTTTAAAGTAACATTGTAATTTCCTATTAGTTGCCTATAGGTAGGTAGTTTCAAATTTGGAAAAAATATGAGAATTACCGTAAACTAACAATTAGCATAAAAATTTATCACACTTTTCTTGATGGATAATATTAAATATAGTAATAGCGAAATGCTTAGATACCACTATTAGCGTAAAATTTTGTCACGCTTGTTATTGTCACATTATAATTTCCTATTATCACTCAGTTTATTTATTTATCAATAACAAATACTTCATTTATTAGTTAATGATAGAAATGGTAGATACCCTACCATTACTCTTTACAAATACTCTAAAATATGCTCCTATATGCTCCTAGACCTTAGTAAAGAACGAATTTTTATGCAATTCAGGCTAGTGATGAAGGCAATAAATGATAAGATAATACTAGGATTCAGTATCCCTTTTGAAATTTGAACTTGAGAAGCTTTCAGAAAATTAAAACTATTTAAGAGTTGCTTAAATAGTACAGTATTATTTATAAAAATTGTGTGTGTCATCTCGATAAACTCAACCTTTGGGATCGTGAATTGGTTTAAGAATTATTTGTTGTTTTATTTACTTTTGGCTATGGTAAAATCATCTTATTTTTTCTTTTTTTTTATCTTTTATTTTCCTGCATATTAGTAGAAGGGCTGACAATATATGAAAGATTCTAAAGTGACCATGTTCATTAAACCACTATGCTAAATAATATTCCACCATTAAGAATGAGGTTAACTTGCTTCACATTTTGAATGCCCATTATCTTACGTCAAGGGTATAAATTAAGGTTTCCTAAAAATCTAAAATAGAAAGCAGGGAAAATTATTTAAAATAGCACATCTACAATCTCAAATTCATAAAGGGTGCATAACTTTAATTTATTTATTGTAAAAAACATCTGTCTAAACCGTCAGTGAATATCACACCTTAACTACATCACTCCTGATGAATATATTGAAGATAATTTGGGAGTTTTTTACTTACGAGTTTCAAGTGTTTGAAGTAATATGGTAGCTCAACCAAAACCCCAACTTTTTACAAAAGAGGAAGTCCTCTTGTCACCAACTTATTTTCAAACAACTAGAAACCCCAACTTTTGTAAAAGATGATTGTATGAATGGTAAAAAACTTTTGTACGAATGGTGTTGGGTATGTTCGCCTAGCATTTGCTATTTATAAAATTTGGGTGTGGTGGGACTTCTAGGTTATGCCAAAAAAATTTAAAAATCATTGCATGTTTTATAGTTCATAAATAGACAATGCCTTTTGCAATTAGTTTTCGTTTAGGTAGTAATACAGGTAATGAATTTACTGTGATCTCAATCGCTACACCTTGAACCCTAAAAAAAGTTAGCATTTAAACGAAACTTTTTCTTATACTATTTAAAATATCCCCTCTTATAAAGATTAAAAGGATTTCTTCGAATTTCATTTTTATTTTTAATTCACTAAGAGACTTCAAGCTCATTGCTATATAATTAAAAGAACTCTGCACTCAGTTTTGTTTTTTTGGAAACAAACTAAGCATTCATTAGAATTTTTTCCACTTTCAAGGAATTAACTCTTCTCACATCCTCAAAAAAAGAGATAAAAAATATAAAGAAAAACTAAACAAAACAGAAAGTGTAACGGAGCACAAAAAACAAAAAAAAAAATTAAAAAGCTAAATAAGAATACTGAATTCTAGTCGTACCTTCCCAAACTAGAATAAAAAGAGACAGAAGAATCAAACTTCGATCACCTTTCACTCCTATTGTCTGATCTCTGATTTTTTTTTTTTTAAGGAATCTTTCAGATCGATGAACCGGTAGGCTGAAGTTAGTAAATTATAGGTTTGAAATCAGGAAAAAAACACCCCAAAGAAAAAAGATGAAGTTTCGAATCAAAATATCGTTTTTGTTTCTGGTGAATTTGTGAGAAGTATAAATATTTGATAAAACATTTATTGTTAGAATGCATTATTCACTCCTGTAGAGTTGCTCAGTCAAGGTTTTGATTATTAGGAGTATTTTTAGGCTACAAAAAAGTCCTAGAAATCTACACTTCTAGTCCGCCTAAACTTCTTATGATTATAACATTAAGAAGTAGTTTTGTCACTTAATTGCTTCACAGGATCCTCGTTTCACTAACGGTCTATGACACATGATCCTCGTTTTTTTCCTTTATTAAATTTTAAAATTTTAAATTATTTTTTGTGATTTGTCAGTTTTGTTTGGTATTTTAAAAGATTAGAAATCACAAAAAAATAGCTTAAAAGTATAAAATAAAGTAAAATAAATAATTTTATATGAAGATAAATTAAAATGACACTACTACAAAATAGCCCTTTTAAACAGCCCTTTTTAAAGCGGTTAAACATAATCCGGTGTAATTTATAAGAACGCGGTGGCATTATCGTAATATTAAACAAGAATTTAGACTTTTTACACCGGTTATTCTTTTAACCGGTGTAGAAAGTTTTTTTTTTTACTTTTTTTTTACACCGGTTAAAGAATAACCGGTGTAGAAAGATCTTTTTACAACGGTTATTCTTTTAACCGGTGTAGAATTTTTTTTTTACACCGGTTAAAGAATAACCGGTGTAGAAATACTTTTTTACACCGGTTATTCTTTAACCTGTGTAGAAAGTTCAAAAGATCGTGAATAGAAAACTTATCTACAAAGTGGATTGTATAATGAAGGGAATTAACAAACGAGTTAATTTATAAGTTTGCATTTTCTTGTGAATAGAAAACTTATCTACATATTCACAAGAAAATGAAAACTTATCTACAAACGAGTTAATGTGCATTATCTACAAAGTGGATTGTAGAAAGGAGTAAAAGATCGTGAATAGAAAACAAACAAAAAGAGACAAACTTATCTTCTTGATGAGATAAAAAATTTCAAACGAGTCATGGCAATTTATCTACTGAGCAACACATAATTATACAAGAATTTAGTCTTTCTACACCGGTTATTCTTTTAACCGGTGTAGAAAGTTTTTTTTTTACTTTTTTTTACACCGGTTAAAGAATAACCGGTGTAGAAAGTCTTTTGTGCTGCCAAAAGATCGTGAATAGAAAACTTACATGCCACATCTCAAACTCCCTCAAAAACACAATACACACTAACCTCAACAAAAGCCCCTTCTGGCAGCAAAGCACGACAGGCATCTCGATCCTTTCTGTAGGAAGATATCAAACTTGCGACGCAAATTACTCCCGCATCAGCAAAGAGCTTTGCTACCTCACCTACAGAAGATCAATAAAAAGATGAAGTAAAGAATGAAAACTTTTGATGGTATGTATATATATATATATACATATAATTAATTACGCATCCCTTGAAAACTTTTAAAAAATCATCAAAGATATGTCTACTGCTTGAAGGCTTGAATTTTTTTCTAGGGCTTGACTGTGTCTGTAAATACTACTTTTTTGTGAATTCACTTGTTTTAGCTTTGTGCAGATCTTTAATTTGTTTTCTGGATTGGATTTTTCAAAGCTCGGTTATCTTTCAGGTTAGCTGATTCTCTGTTCTTCTTCTTAATGTGTTATTGTATCTGTTTATGAATTATAAATTATAAAGTTTGTATATTTTTTTATTATAAGTGATGTTTGATTGGGAGATAATGAAGGGATCAGTGAACAAGTTTGAATTTTTATTTTAAAAGTTGAATTCTTTTGGGTGAAATCGTTTGGATGAAGAGATTTTAAAAGAGGGTTTTTTTTTTGTTTTTTTAAAGACTTTTTACACCGGTTTTATAAACCGGTATAAAAAAGACTTTTTACACCGGTTTTATAAACCGGTGTAATAAATTTCTACCTTTTACACCGCCTGTATATACACCGGTTCATTTTTAAAATAACCGGTGTAAATAATAAGATTTAACCGGTGTAAAATCCTAGTTTTGTACTAGTTGAACATGAATTATAGAGAATTGTTTTTTCCCAAAATAGTTTAGCATATGTTTGGATGATAATGTTTTAGTGATTTATTTTACAAATTCAATTTAACTCGTTTGTTTTATTATTTTTTTACAATAATTTTTAAAACAAAAAAATACCATAATAATTATTTTTGTTACAGTGAATTTTAATAATAAATGATTCTTTCTAACACAATTTTTCACAAAAATAAACTTGTAAAATATTAATCCAATTTGAATTTAAAATTTTATTAATAAAAAAATCTCATATATAAATTCTAACAAAACAAACTTAACAATTCAAACACTTGCAAAATATTCTTTTCTTATAACAAATTCCAATAAAAAAAGATTTCATAGTAAAATCAAAAAATATTTCATCCAAATGGAGTCTTAGTTTTTAGGATAAATTACCACCCTCGAAGTTTGGTGAAAATACCAAACGAACCCTGTAGTTTCAAAAAATTACGGTCACCCCCCTATTGTTAAAGTTAACTAAAAAATTGATGAAATGACCAAAATGCCATAACTTCTTTTGTTAAAAAAATAACAAAAATATATAAGTAAATATGAAATGACAATAAATACTTTTTTCACTTTTTAATTCTTTGTTATAAATTATCAATTTCATATTCTTTATTACAAATGGGTTTATCAAATTAGTCAAACTTTAATTAAGGAATCTTTTTCTATATAAATTTTAAATTTTTTGAAGAAAAATTATTATTTTTGGAGAATAAAATAGTTAGTTTGATAAATTAAGAAAGAAAAATTTTTCTTTTTGATTTTTTTTATGTAAAAAAAAATTCTTTGATTTATTTTTAATGTTTAATTAACATATGTATTTAGTTAACTAAAATAATATAATTATTATAGATAAAGTTTTAAGGGTATATTAGGCAATACACAAATAGTTTTTTTAGGAAGGAGTTGATTTGTTAAACGTTTGCTCAGCTAGGGGTGGTCGTAATTTTCTGAAACCATAGGATTTATTTGGTACTTTTATCAAACCTCAGAAGTAGTAAATATAATTAACCCTAGTTTTTAAAAAGTATGCACAAGATGACACATTTTAAAATTCAACTTCTTAACTAAAATCTTTTTTTAAAGCACGTAATCATTATTTTCCATGTGGAAAATAAATATTTTTTCTCTCTTCTATTCATGACAATAAACTTACCTTCATTTTTACACTTACTTTAAACCTTAAACTCAGTCCTCTTGCTATTAAATTCACTTTTTAATTATAGGCTCTTGTATTCCTACCATATTTTCCTTTCAAATGCAAGTTGGAAACTCAAGCGTATAAAAGCATAATTACAAAATTCATTCTTATTTATGATATTGAGAGAAATTGAATTACCTTTTTAAAGTTAATATAAAGACATTTAAAAATTACTAAAATTTTAATTTCAATTAAGTAAGAAATTCAATAAAAAAATATCAAACTAAAAAATAAAAATATAAAATTATTTGACCAAAAGAATTATAATTTACTATAAGAAACATATGAAACTCAAAATATAAATAATAAACACAAAGAAAGAGCCACATAGTTAGAGATGATTCATAATCTTAGAATCTTGCACTTATTTTTCTCAATTTAGGATTCTTTTTACTTTCTCATAACGAAACAAACGCAAGAATTTAAAAATCAGAAAACGATGACTTTCCCTGATTGAAATAAATACAAGAATCTAGTAATTAGGAAAAAGATTAATTTCCCAACTCAAATTCCCCGCCAATCAAACAAGCCCTAAGGGGCATTTGGTAAGGGAAAATCAATACCCTTCTATGGGTTTGATTACCCTTAATGTCATAAATATTGTTTGGTTATCTCTTATCACTATCATTTAATTATTTTAATTATCTACTAATTTGCATACTATCAATTTTGATTAACGCCTCTATCGTTAAGGTAAAGGTGATAATTACACATATTTTTACGAGAAAAAGACAATTTTGATCTCCAAAATTTAGCCTGGTGGTACTTTTGATTCCCAATATTTGCGAACTAACCAATTTGATAATTTTGATCCCCAATATTTTTTAACTAACCAATTTGGTCCTCTCGGTAATGGAATTGATCATGTGAGATGCACATGTGTATTAAAAGTCAATATCTTATTATTTTTTCGGATTCTCTATCTAATATTATCCTATCTTATTCTATCCAATGTTCAAAACGACATCGTTTCACTAAAACTAGGGATTAAAATGATAAATATTATTGAAATCAAATTTACAATTATTAGACGTCTAACCAAGATATGTGTGAACTCGTAATTTTAATATTGGACGTAATAAGATAGAATAATTTTGGATAGATGATTTCATTTCTCGTTAGGTATACCACTGGGAGTTGATAATAATTTACCCTATAATCAAATATATGAAGGGACAAGTTTCTCCATCCTGAAACGGTCTAATAAGATCCGATTTATAAGTTTTTTTTTGGGTAAAATATCAGCAACACCAAACAGATTTTCAAATCATGAAAAGCAAGCCACATTGGCATGATCTTGTTTGGCTTTAATTGATGCAAGTGGAAACTAATGAAATCTCTTATAGAGAGGACAAGTGACATGTTTTTTTTTAAGGCAACGTCCCTCTCAGCGGGTTGGGGATGCCAGCCCCTCGTTTTATTAAATAATCATATATAGCAAAAAGCCCCTTACAAAATATAATAAACATTATCCATCTAAAAAACAAGTAATTTGAATCTAAACATCGAAATTCATAAACACTTCCGAATACGAAAATTTGGGACTTTCAACCGATCCATATTGACGCAGCCTCTCACCCCCTTCGGTAGCTCGTGAAATGAGTTATATCGAATGTCGTCGTGCAACTCATATCCTATATTAGCTAGTCTGTCTGCCGGTTGATTCGCTTCACGATAGATATGTGTAATACTCGACCATACAATAAAAACCGCGAATCTTCTCCATCAGCTTAATGAGTTTCCAAGGGGGAACACAATCCACTCTCACAATTCGAACTGTCAAAAGAGAATCCATCTCCACCACCACCCGCTGGAGTACTCTATCCATGCAAAGTTCCAAGCCTTCTAAAGGAGCTAACATCTCTACCTCCAGACTAGTAACAAATTAATACCTCATAGCTCGTGCACAAAGCAATTTGCCTTCAGAATCTCGCACCAAAGCACCACCCCCACTAATTCCAGGATTACCTCTAGAGCAACCATCTGTATTCAATTTATATTCTCCATGACTCAGCCAAGACCAAACCACTCGTAGACATTTAAAAGTAGGTAAATGTGACTGGCAAAATACCACAATATCCTACCATTTCGTCAGAATTAGCATTTTAGGGACATATGGCATCCAAATAACTCGTAGATCAAGTAACACTCGACGATGAAGCTGCTCAGGAGAAGAAAAAATCCCATCAAAGAAAGCCGCTGTCCTCCAACGCCAAATTTGCCATAAAATTAATGAAGGTATAACTTTAAAAACTAATCTACTATATCGGTTGCCTCGAAGTGACCACCAGTCAGCACATCGCATTTGCCACCCACCATTCTGATAACAAAGACCACATGAGGAACCAAAAAAATTCCATAAATTAGTCGCAATTTGGCCATGAGCAAAAACATGTTCAATAGCCTCTTCCACAAGATCCTAACAACATAGACATAGAAAAGGACCATGAAACCCCACTTTAGTTAACCACTCCGAGAGTGGAAGACGTCCATAGAGCAATCGCAAGAGAAAGAAAGAGGCTTTCAATGGAATACCTCTTCGCCAAATATTACTTAGGAAACTCATAGAAGAATATTTGATCCTCAGAAGCTCATATACCGATTTTACAGTGAACCGACCATCTTGCGCTCCCATCCAAATTGCAACTTGAACTTTTGGCGATAACGACACATTCAACAGATCATTTTGTATACCCGTTGGGAGGATATCCGCATAGGCACTTAGTGTCCACTACCCATCCTGAAAAAACGACTTGAGAGAAACCCCACTATTAACGGTAAACTCTGATAGAGATCCCACAAATCTCCAGTTATCATGAAAAAAAATTGATGGAACCATCCCTCGGCAACCAGCCAATTAAAGGCTCAATAATCTCCCGTATATATAACATTTTCTGCCACACATAAGAAGCCAACCATGTTGGTTGCACTATAGTCGGATGCACACTGTGACAATACTTAGCTATCATAACCTGAGACCATAAAAACTAGCCCTTTCGGAATGACCACCAAAGTTTTCCAAGAAAAGCATTAGCCCCGTCAGTAACCTCTTGAAAACCGACACCACCTCAGTCACCGGCCTACAAAGTTTTGACCAACCAATCCAATGTTGTTTTCGATCTCCCGTAATAGCCCAGAAAAATCGAGCTAGTATCGTCGAAAATTGCTGTAGAATACCTTTTGGAGGCTGAACGACTGCTAAGCTGTCCGATGGGATAGATGAGAGAATATGTTTAATCAGAATCATCCGCGCAACAAAGGATAGATATTTATGCTTCCAACTCATAATACGGCACTGAATTTTGGACAAAATTGACTGAAAACATTCCCCCTTGATACGTCCTGTGAAAATTGGGAATTTCTTAAAAGAAAAACCAGTGATTCTCGCTACACGTCTCCGTAGTGCCATCGAGGATGACTTACCAATATAGAAGCAACTTTTTCTAACATTAACCATCTGTCCAGAAACAGTCTCATAATGTCGAATCACATTCATTATGCACATAATCGATGCCGTGTCACCAGAGGAGAAAATAAGTACATCATCCGCATACGATAAGTGCGTGACTTCCATGGCCCTCCTTGTGGTACAAAAAGAAGTAAAGGACCTCTCCGTCAATAAGGAATTAACAATACTGAAAAATATTCTGCCATGAGAATAAATAATCCTAGGTGTCGAAGCCCTCTAGTGGATTGGAAAAAACCATGGTTGTCTATTAATCAAAATCGAAAACCAACAATTTGATACATAATGCCAAATCATATCCATCCATCGTTCACCAAAACCAAATCTCCGAAGCACTTGACATAAGAACTGTTGGTTTTGTACAGAAGCCAATTTAATTCTAAGATTATTATTTATATTTATTGCCAAGTGATTAGGAACCTAAAGGGTCACACACAATAGAATTACTTCTTGGGTAAAAATGATTTACGTAATTATATGATAATTATGGCATCTATTATACTCTTGTTCACTTTTGGAAAGTGAATTGAGTTTGGTAATAATTCGTTTCTTGTCTGACAAGACAACCTTTTTGGAAGGCTGTATTATTATATATAGATGCTTAATGTTAGGTCAAAGACAACACAATTCTCTCAATAAGAAATCATGTAAATAAGAAAAAGGGTTTTTCTTATTAGATTTCTAAGGTGTTGATTAGAGGGATCTAGCTTATTAGCCTAACGTTAAAATCAATCCTTTGAGGATCCCGAAAGTAGTTCGTGTAGATTACCGTTAGAGGCCGGACACGTGTACGGCTTGTTGGTCGATTAAACCTCGCTCAACGATTTTGCTGGCATCTCTCAAGGTATATTTTGTATAGATTATCATTAAAGGTCTTATGGAAATCATTTATAATATAATTGTTATATTTTCCGCTACGTTGTTACTATGTTGATTTCCTTACAGTGGTATCAGAGCCTAATTTGATTTATCTATACATAATATACCATGTCATGAATAATAAATTGTTATGTATGTATATTTGATGTAATTGGGTTATTTGAGAAATTGTTTAAAAATTCGATTTTTAAATAATGGGTCAAAATTGTGATTTTGATTTTTTATTCAAAACTGGTTTGAATTTTAAAAAAAAAGAAAAAAAAAGGAAGGGAGCCGCCGGAAACTGATCGAAAAGGAAATACATAAGCAAAGTTTTTTTTAATTTCTTTTCGCTGAAAAGGATTATGACGTCATATGATGATGTCATCATCAATCATTAATATATATATATATATATATATATATATATATATCATGTAAGCGTGGTTTATAAAACCCAATCTGAGGCCTCTATGAAAAATATTTTCATAATTAGAATTTAACCCCAGATCTTTATTCTTTTCTGATCAGTTGGCCATATAGTTTTGGAAACTATACTTTGACCTATAAAAGTTTCAAAAATTCAATTAAATGATTTCTAATATAATTAGAAATAATATGCATATAGATTCAAGACAAGAAAAATTATATATTCATTTAATGTGATTATTTGAATAATATGACATATGTAATTTATATTTGATATAAATTCATTATATATTCATTTAATGTGATTATTTGAATAATATGACATGTAATTTATATTTGATATGAATTTATCATTTAATATGATTATTTGATAACATGTCATATACAATTTATATTTGATATAAATTTATTGTATATTCATTTAATATGATTATTTGAATAACATGTGTTATATACAATTTATATTTGATATAAATTTATTATATATTCATTTAATATGATTATTTGAGTAACATGTGTCATATATGATTTATATGTGATATAAATTTATTGTATATTCATTTAATATGATTATTTGAATAACATGTGTCATATGTGATTTATATTTGATATAAATTTATTAAATATTCATTTAATGTGATTATTTGAATAACATGTCATATGTGATTTGTATTTGATAAAATAATATATTTATTTAATTGCATATTGTATGTTCAATTAATCAAATAATTTTCACATATGATATGTATGTATGATGAGACCTTAAATTAATCCCTTAATTAAATATTAAATCATAATTAGTTGCCTTCCATTATTATAGTTTAAACAAATTTTTATTAGAGCAATTTGTTGAGCTACCTCAAGGTTGTTTTACTTTAAATACGTTTATGCTATGAGATGAGATCTCTGAATAATGGGTTTGATTTAACAAAGACTTTTGATTTGTTGAGTTACCTCAAGGTCAAAATGTTTTTGAGGCAAAGAGTTATGGGACATATGAGATATGTGTATCAAGAGTTGATGGCCTAACTATCTAAGAGTTACAATTTGTTGTAATTGGTAATTGTTACCTACTTGTTGAGATTATTTTTTAACTTGTTGAGTTACCTCAAGGTTAAAAATAATTAAAATAAGAGTTACAATTTGTTGTAATTGGCAATTGTTACCTACTTGTTGAGATTATTTTTAACTTGTTGAGTTACCTCAAGGTTAAAAATAATTAAAATAAGATCTTAGCCACTAAGAATTTTGTGAAATTCTCGAATCAATTTAAGGGATATTGATTTGAATAAAATAGTGGGAGCAAAACCCAAAAATTTTATAAGTCCATATTCATTTATTTTGGTTTTGCTTATTGCATAAATATGAAATATTTTATATCTTTATTTTTTGTTGTAGAAAATTATCTATAATATATTGTTTGACAATATATTAATTGCTCAAATTTTATGGATTGAATTTTTACAACCTAAAAATTGTTTTTAGGTATGAGAAGTTATTTTATGTCCTTAAAATCTTTTTCTTGATGATGATATTGATCAAGTAATCAAAGATACATGACAAAAACATAAAAATGATTTTGATAATGTATATTGTCTTATGCTAAAAAGCATTTATGAATCTTAATTACAATAGTTGTATGTGAACATGTATGCTTTTACATTATTTCATTAGATGAAATGATTGTATGATATAAGAGTTAAAATTGAAGATATATGATATCTCTCTTACGAACTCATTTAGAGCAAAATGGTAAATAATCTTTAGTATCATCTAATGTACTAAAGGTGATTAGTCTCATTGAAAAATTAGATTTTCTAATTTTGTTATGAACAAAACTGAGATCTAAATATTTGCTTGAATTGCTCAATAAGACAACAAATGATTCAATCAAGAAGAAAAAGGAAATTGTGTTAATAGTTGAGTTTCCCAAGAAAGTAAAATCCCTGATTTTAAGAAAATCAATAAAAGGGCGCTCAAACTTAACACAAAATAATAAGGACAAAAGTTTAAATGGTATTAAATTCTACTATGGTCTATTAAGATAGACATTAGAATTAGAATTAAAAGGTTCATCGAGATTTTGAAGTAGAAGAAACTTGGTGAAGTTTCTACTTCAAATATGTTTATGATTGAAATAAATGTTTCTGCTTCTAAATAAAATCTTGGGTATTAGATACCAGATTTGGATCTCATATTTACATAAATATGCAAGATATAAGGATAAGTAGAAAGTTGAGTAAAGAAAATATATTCTTATATGTGGTAAATGAATGCGACAAATGTTGTTACATTAACCATGGGAATATAGAGTTTTCTTTATTTAGAAGATTAATCCTTAATATAAAGGATTGTTATTATCAGTACTTACTAAAATATTATTTCTATTTCATGTTTGACATGAATAGATTTACAATAATTCAAAAGAATAAATGTTGTTCTTTTTATTGTGAAAATATTTTAAGGTGCTGGTTAATTAAATAACAAACTTTATATATATTTGAGTTGAATAATCTTCTTTTCAAACATAAACACAAAGAAACAAAAAATTGATAATTTTATCTCTAACACTGTAGATGTAGTTATATATAAATGAGAAAAGCATAGCCAAATTGCATGAAAATGTTTATTTGGAATCACTTGATTATGAATCATTTGATAAATGTGAATCTTATTTATTAGAAAATAACTAATTTACATTTTACTTAAAAAGGTGAAAGATCTACTGAATTACTAAATCTAATACATATTGATGTATGTAGACCTATGTTAATTGTAATTAGAGAAAAGTTTTTCATACTTCAAATGATTATATTAAATATAGTCATATATGTACTTATTGAAGTATATAACTAAATTCTTTGAAGAGTTCAAAGAATACAAAATTGAAGTTGAAAAACAACTTGATAAAAGTATTAAAATATTTTGATTAGATCGAAATAGAGAATACTTGAGTCAAGAATTTATAATTATCTTAATAAAATGAGCTTGTTTCTTTATTAAAGTAATAATCGAATTTTATTAGATATCATTCGATTAATGATGAGCCATACAATTCTCTCAAAATTGTTTTGAGAATATACCATAAATATTGCATTTGATCTTTTAAAGTATGTTCCATTTAAACCTATTGATTCTACCTCATATGAGATATGGTATAGGAGAGAACCAAAATGTTTGGGAGTATCCTATATATAAAAGGTAAAATCTGATGAGTTTGATACAAAATTTTCATATATACTATATTGTGGAATGTCCAAAAGAAAGTTCTGGATATTATTTATATGATCCCAATGAGCACAAAATGTGTGTCTCAAAATATGTCAAATTTCTAGAAGAATAGTTTATTCTAGAAAAGGCAAGTGGGAGCATATAGAACTTGATGAAGTTCTTAAACCATAATTTAGTAATGAAAATAAGATGGAATTAGAGCTTATACCTCATGGTGATGTGGTAGGACATGAAGCTCTCAATACACAAGTAAATTGTATGTTTAGTAGGATAAATCATCCACATGGGGTGATGTGTTTATCATTAAGAATGATAAACCTACTATCTACAAAGAAGTCTTATTTGATAAGAAATCTAAAAGTGGTTTTGAACCATAAAATCTAAAATGGATTCCATGTATGACAACAAGGTATAGACCTTAGTCAATGCATCTAAGGGATAAAACTCATAAGGTGCAAGTGGGTCTTCAAAAGAAGACAAACATGGATGGTAATATTGTTACCCATAAAGCATGAATATTGGTCACTAAAGGTTACACAAAATCATAGTATTGACTATGATAAAACCTTTTCACCAATTGCCGTGGTTAAAATCTATTAAGATTTTACTTGTTGTAATTTGCAAAGGGATTAGTATATGATACAATCTAAGGGTTTTTATTCAAAAATCCTAGCAAAGTATGCAAATTATAAAAGTTCATTTATGGACTAAAGCAAGCTTTTAAGAGTTCAAATATTTGTTTTGATGAGATAATCAAAAAGTTTGATTTAATAAAAAAAAACAAATATGAATCTTGTGTATACAAAAGATTATTGGCAATATTATTGTATTTCTCATATTATATGTAGATGACATATTAATAATGAGAATTTACATAACTACTCTTAATTAGTTAAGGTGTAGTTGTTCAAAAACCTTCTCAATTAAAGATTTTTGGAGAAACAACTTATGCATTGGGAAAAGTCTATAGAGATAGATTTGATAAGTTGTTTGGTCATATACAATCAATATATATATTTGTATATGTATTGATAAGATGTTAAAATGTTTAACATGCATGGATCAGTTTACAAGGTTTACATTCCTATATTTGATGGGATTTACCTTAGGACATGTGTCCAAAGACTGATATTAAGAAATATAGTATGCAAAATATTCTTAAGAAGTAAGATCATTTATGTATATTATATAAGACCAAATATCTTCTGCGATATAAGTGTTATAAGCATATTTTAATCCAATTCTAGTGAGAGTCACTAGAAGTGGTCAAGAGTTTTCTTAAATACTTGAGAAGTATTAAGGATCTATTCTTGAAAGTTGAGCTTAATATATATGGATTCATAGATACTAGTTTTCAATCTTATAAAGATGATTGCAAGTATCAAGATGGATACATATTTATCCTAAATATAAATGTTGTTATTTGAAATTGTTTCAAATAGATTATAACAACATATTCTATAACAAGGAATAAGTATATAGTTGCTTGAGAAGTAGCTACAAGATTGTTTGAATGGAAATTAGTTTCTTCAATAGTTGAGGAACTAAGGTCTCATCAATAATCCAAACATGTACTAAAATTTTATCATTTGATTAGAGTAATCACTGATAAAATTTAAGTAAAAATACAAGAGATTCCTGCAAAGGATAATATAATTATTCATTGACTAAACCATTATCCCAAAAGGAACATGATAGTCATGTTTATTCATTTGGTTTGAAGTACTGAATGATTGGTTTGAGTCATAATGGAAGAATGATTATGTAATTTTATGCAATAAAGATATAGCATATTTATCATTTTGTAACATATATATGTCGATATATATACAATATGATAAAGTCCTTAGAATAATATTTATTATTCTTAAATTTCCCTAGTCATAGTATTAACAATAACAAGGACGTTGTTAATGCGGATAGACTAGTATATATAGTGATATATAGGTGAATCATTAGAGAATGTGTTCACTGGAATGATCCACTTAGAGATTTCCATATCGTTAACTATTTGAGTGCCAATGGTATAATCTCTACGTGACAGTAGTGTAAGCGATCCTTTGACTTGAGATCATAAGAGTATCTTTAGTGTGGATGTTATGTTTTGACTCTATTTGTCCATAACCGTAACAGGATATGCGAGCGGTAGATGTTGGATATAACAAGAAGCACGGATTGATAGTTTATGATTGATATAGGATTCACCACTCCTAATAGTGGGAGAGTATATTCCTTTCTGGCGCCACTTGTTGAAGTTCAACTCAAAGTGCAGATATTTAGTAAGTAAATTTAGAAAAGTTCTAAATTTATTTACAAGGAGTAAAGGACCTCTCCGTCAATAAGTAATTAACAATACCGAAAAAATATTCTGCCATGAGAATAAATAATCCTAGGTGTCGAAGCCCTCTAGTGGATTGGAAAAAATCATGGTTGTCTATTAATCAAAATCGAAAACCAACAATTTGATACATAATGCCAAATCATATCCATCCATCGTTCACCAAAACCAAATCTCCGAAGCACTTGACATAAGAACCCCTAGGAGACTCGGTCATAGGCCTTCAACATATCCAATTTAATCACCACGTTGCCATTTCTCGCCTTAGTATTAATAGAGCCGACCAATTCTTGAGCGAGAAGTATATTATCAGTGATAGCACGACCCTGAACAAAAGCACTCTGGTTCCTAGAAACCAGTCTCGAAAGGAAAAACAGTAGTCGATTTGCCAAAATCTTTGTGATAATTTTATTTATAACCGTACAAAGGCTAATTGGACGATATTCCCCAAAGTCTTTCGGATTCTCACACTTTGGAATTAAGATCAAGGTTGTGGCATGCTATTTTGAAACCAATCACATAAAAGGAGCTGGGATTGCTAGAAATTACAAGGGTGATTTGTTATTCTGGTATACTATTACTAACTTCCCACTTGATTCTCTAACCAGATTACAGGTACTCATCCTCACATTCCACAAAAGGATCCAAATATGCCAAGAAAAAGGAATAGAGAACGTGGAAATAGAGACAAAATTTGATGAACTAATATCTCTCTTTCAACAAGAAGTCTCAAAGAGCTGGACCTATATTCAAATATATGAACAAGCACAAATGATTCAAATAGCCACAGCAGTCTGCAAAAATTGCAAATGAAGAAAATCAAGCTGCCAAAAGTCTAGCCAGCAATGCAACCAACAGCACCTACCTGTCTGAAGACTGTAAAAAAGCCCTGAGGATAGATAAACTAAGCCTACCTTATCTCCAAAAGATATACAACTGGACTGGAAAGAAAAGTAGAGCAACTGAATTTCCACATGGCTGACGAGATATTGGTAAGAAGGTAAGTGAAGACCATTGTCTGCTAATGCTAGGATAATTTTCCTACCATATGTGATCGCTTTTAAGCCCTGCCTTCTGATGTTAGGGTAGAGATCACTACTTTCTTGGTTGTATTGCTGTCTGAACTATGCTGTCTAAAGTGTGCTTTAATGCCACATGGTTTGGAGATGTATCCTTGTTCAAACCTCTGCCTGCTGATGTTAGGGCAGAGGTTTTACCCTGTCCTAACCTACTAAGTAATTTGAGGTCTTGGTGTTCCCTGATGCACTATTGCTGCTGTAATCTCATGCTATCAGGCCTTAATCTATGACATATATTATGTGGAACATAGTATAGAATTTACAGGTAGTCAGCTTTTAAACCCAACCTTTGGATTGCTTGTTAGCTAAAGCTAGATTTTGTAGGATTAAATAACTTACCTTGTGTTCTCACACTCTGGTGATTTTTGCTAATGCATGTATGGGTCATTAAGAATGTTATTCATTATATGGTACATGCTAAATTCTCCTCTGTTCTCTAAATAGGGAATGCCCTATACTTCTTGTAATAGTAATTTGGCCAAATTATGAGAATGTAAACGGAGTAGTACTCCAAGTTTATGTTTTCCTATACTTTTGTAAATGGAGTAGTACTCCACATTTTGTTCATTTGGCAACCTTAGTAGAACAGTCTCCCATTAGGCCATTGGCATGTAAATGGAGGAATGTTCTCAAGGTTTTTCTCTTTCCCTTGTACGAGTGATATTAGGGTGTGTCCATCACTCAAAACATATATTAATATACTGGGAGTGACGACCCACCTCAAAAGGAGGTTAGCCAACCAGAAAAAAAAGATCAAGGTTGTGGTCGTAATGGATTTGGGCAACATACCTCCATAAAAAAATTCCTGAACTGCGTGAAATAAATCATCACGAATTATTTCCCACGCACTCTTAAAGAAAAAACTGGAAAAACCATCTTGACTTGGCACACTATCGTCATCGATCATCCAAATAGCATTCTTAATCTCCTCCATTATTGGGGCTGCCTTAAGAACTTCACGTTCAGACTCGTCTAGCACTCTAGGCAACACCATCATATGTTTTTCTATGATCATTGGGGAATCCCCCGAAAGTAGTTGGTGAAAGAATCCCACTGCAGCATCTTGAATATCCTTTGGATCGGTGAGTATAGATCCATCTACCAGCTGAATAGAATGTATTGCTATCCTATGTCTCTTTTGTCGGACGGACGCATGAAAAAATTGGTGTTTTGATCTCCATCATTCAACTATTTAGCATGAGCTTTCTGTTTCCAAAAAATTTCTTCCTTCCTCAAAGCATAACGTAACTCTGCCTGTGTTCTACTATATTCAAGTCGTGCTGCCTCATTATCAAAGTTCTCCAAATTTAATTCTGATATCTGCACCAATCTCTCAACATCGCGTACTCTGGAGAAAACATTACCCATCACCATCTTATTCCAGTCACTAAAGGCCTTCTTGACGTGCTTCATCTTCATACACAAACGGCCTAGAGGCCTAGCATCACAAGGTGTGCGCCACGCTGCTTCTACCATAGATAAATAATGTTGCAAAGGCCAAAAATTCAAGAATCTGAACCACCCGTATTCCAATAATGTTCTTCAAGTTCAGCTTGATTAATAGCGGAGCATGGTCTGAGGCCGTTCTACTTAAATTAAAAATCGAAGTATCGAATTCATTTGTTCATGTTGGGTGTATTAGCACTCTATCCAATCTTTTCCAAATACGAGGGGATGCTTCCAATTATTACACCACGTAAAGCGAGCTCCAGTATACCCAGCATCCAGTAATTCCGTATCATGAAAAAATCTTTAGCTTCACGGTGATGTAAAGCACATCCACCATTTTTCTCGTTATATGCAGCTATTACATTAAAATCACCCATCAACAACCAGCTATTAGTTCCCCTATTCAGTCCCACTAACTCTGCCCATAGTTCTCATCTAGCAATTCTTGTATTAAGCCCATGAACACAAGATAAAACCACCGGAAGTTGCATGCCCGGCAGCAAAAATTTTATTGTTAAGTGTTGTGCATGCTGCCCCAACAATGTTATCTGTAAATAGTTAGAAACAAAATACCCAAATACGACCCTCGGCATTCGCTAGAGCACCATCAAATTTTAACTTCACCCGTATTACATCTAACTCCATTAAACTGAGTTTAGGTTCAGCAATACATATAAGTATTAAGCCATATTCAATTTTTAATTTTCTTAGTCGTCTTATAGTATCATCATTCCCCACCCCTCGGACATTCCAAAATAGCATATTCATTGACAATGGGAGGTGGAGGCCGGAGCTTTTGAAGAACGTACCTTAGACCTAAGCGTTCTGTCTGAAATATAATTTTTTCCAAGTTGTGATGATTCTTTTTCCGGAACGTCAATATGAAGTTGCACAAAAATTTCAGGTTCATGTTGGATCTTCCTTTGACACTCATTATCCAAGGATTTCATAGAGAATGTATCAAAGTCTGAATCCTCACTTGATCCATGTATTAATCCACCACCATCTGTTGACTGTACCGCTTCTGAATTTATCAAGACAGTCGCATTTGGAGTCTGATTTGCACCAACACACGGCTGTTGTGAAAGCAGCACTAATTCGCCCTCCCGTGGCTGAGTAGAATTTTGATTCAGAGTATTCCCCACATGCTATGTAAATCCCACTCGCAATTTATTGAAAGTTCAGGTATTTTCTTTGAGACAATATCTTGCTCTTGTTCCACCCTCACAAGCATATTTTCTATGTTTGGACAATTTGCATGAAAAGAAACTGATGTCTGGCAAGACTTAGAAATCGATAAAAAGCTATTTAGGGATTTCTTCATCCCTCTGTGTTTCCTTAACAGTCCGGTTCGGAATAATTTCCTGCTCCTTCCCTTTAACATTGTTAGTCAGCAATTGTAATGCTTCTGGTAGAGCCTCCATCAACTTATCAGTCATGATATCAGAATTTGGTACTTGCTTTCCTCCCTTTTCGGTAACTATTTTCTCCTTCCAGTATTGCTGAATTTTATTGACTCTATTATCCCTCACATTGTCCTTCTTCGTGTTACATTGTAATTTATTATGCCCCTGCCGATAGAACCCTATACAATAAATTAGGCAAATTTTCAGGGACTATTTTTTGCCAAAATCCATCCCCATCATCACCGTGTGCGATCCAGATCCTAGCTGGAATTTGTTTTAGCTAGTCCACCTCTACACATACTGATACAAAATCATGTGTGATCACATGTTCTAGAAAATCCAAGGTACTTGTTCCAATTGTTAAAGATGAATCTCATGTATGAATGCCTGGAATAGGATGGAGAATAAGCCTTATGTTGGTCCCAAGGAGATCCGAGACTCTAAAATAGGATAACAAAGGAAATCATGACAAGAGGCGTCAAATATTGTTTGCTGAGAAATTCTGCCACGTTTTAGTAATCGGGTCATATCTCTCTCACCGTAATTCGGAATGGGTTGATTCCAGTGGCATTAAAAATCTAAGATCCAGAGCTAAAACTTTGCTGTTTTCTAGTTTTCCATATTCTGACGGGATCAAGGTGAAAACACGCCGTAACATTGCACATCATGTCCTGACGCGGACAATTTCGGGATTTTTAGATTTTCTTTAATTTGTGTTGTAATAAAATTAATTCCAAACGTTAATTATGGGCTTATTAATTTCGGGATTAATTAGTTAATTACATTTCCCAAATTATCTTGCATGATGATGGCATGTAATGTAGTTTTTAGGAATTTAGGTTAATAAGTTGTTTCCAAATAGGAAAAGTTTCCTAATTTGGATTAATTAAATACTAGTTTCCTTTTCCAATTAGACTACTTGTTTAGCAAGTTAGGGTAAGCTTGTAGCCTATAAATAGGCATCTTAGTTGCGTTTTTTTTTAGAGAGGAGAGAAGAATTTTTGATTTGAGAAATAAAACAGTGATTGTTTTATCTTTGTAAATTTGATTTCCTGTGAAGGATTTTCAAGCTAACAAATCTTGAGAATTGATTAGTTTGCGCGAAGCGGCTTTGTCAATTGGCGTGTAATTTCCAATCTACTTGTTAGATTGTTCTTGTTCATTGGTTTTATTCGAAGGTCCTGCAATTGCTTCTGTGACATACAAGCTAGGGTTTAGAGCGAATCGATCTGGGTTTCGTATCAAGTGGTAACAGAGCACAGTTCTTCGAACAAAAATCAGGTTTTCAATTTTTTCTTATAAAATTGAATTCAAATTGTTTGGTATTCGCAAGCCTGTCATAAAATTTATTTTGTGATTGGTGTCAAGCAATTATATCTTTATTGATTGTTGGTTTGAACATATTTGATATTTGTGGAGAAATTTGGTTAATTGTCAACATGAGTAAACAGGCAGAAGGTACTAGTGTTAATCAAAATTTGGAAGGTATAATGGCTTCTATGAGTGAACAGTTACGACAGATATCAGCTGACCATCAACAGTTTAAGCAGCGGTTTGAACGACTGGAGTCGAGATCTCGAGTAGGTATTCGAAGGAGAACTCCATCTAAAAATCAGTGGATTGAGGGTTTGAAGGAGTCTAAGCCAAAACCAATCCGGTGTGCTATATGTATGGCTATAGGTCATAAGTCTATTTGTTGTCCAAGATGGTATGATTTATATGTTGAACCTCCAAAGGGAGACCGAGCTGTCGAAGTTGTTACTATACCATTGTTGGAATGTGTTGAGGATCATGGGGGTAATGAGTTGAGTCCATTGGAGATGGGTAAAGTTAATGAAATTGTTGAAGCAATGGTGGAGACCATTAATGAAGATCCTTTGGTGGAGGAAGCATTGCCTTCAATGAAAACAATTCAAGGGGAAGAGGTTGATCAAATTACTACTCTTGAAGAACCTTCTTGTGATGATGTAAATTCTTTTATTGTTTTAAGTGATTTTGCATTAATTGATAATTTTGTTTTATATCATGATAAACAAGAAAAAGAATTGAGTAATGATTTGAATGACAAAAGCCTTGAGGTGAGGGTTGTAGAAAAAGGCAAAGAGGGGAAAAATAATGAGTGTGAATTTCCATATATTTTGTCTTTTTGTCTTGACAATTTTTCAGGTTTTGTGTTGGATTCCCTTGTTGCCAATCAACAAGATTTGAGGACAAATCTTTTTCAAGTGGAAGGGAATGATACAAAATCATATGTGATCACATGTTCTAGAAAATCCAAGGTACTTGTTCCAATTGTTAAAGATGAATCTCATGTATGGATACCTGGAATAGGATGGAGAATAAGCCTTATGTTGGTCCCAAGGAGATCCGAGACTCTAAAATGGGATAACAAAGGAAATCATGACAAGAAGCGTCAAATATTGTTTGCTGAGAAATTCTGCCACGTTTTAGTACTTGGGTCATATCTCTCTCACCGTAACTCGGAATGGGTTTATTCTAGCGGCATTAGAAAGCTAAGATCCAGAACTAAAACTTTGCTGTTTTCCAGTTTTCCAGATTCTGACGGGATCAAGGTGAAAACACGCCGTAACATTGCACATCATGTCCTAACGCGGACAATTTCGGGATTTTTAGATTTTCTTTAATTTGTGTTGTAATAAAATTAATTCCAAACGTTAATTATGGGCTTATTAATTTCGGGATTAATTAGTTAATTAAATGGCCCAAATTATCTTGCATGATAATGGCATGTAATGTAGTTTTTAGTAATTTAGGTTAATAAGTTGTTTCCAAATAGGAAAAGTTTCCTAATTTGGATTAATTAAATACTAGTTTCCTTTTCCAATTAGACTACTTGTTTAGCAAGTTAGGGTAAGCTTGTAGCCTATAAATAGGCATCTTAGTTGCGTTTTTTTTAGAGAGGAGAGAAGAATTTTGATTTGAGAAATAAAACAGTGATTGTTTTATCTTTGTGAATTTGATTTCCTGCGAAGGGTTTTCAAGCTAACAAATCTTGAGAATTGATTAGTTTGCGCGAAGCGGCTTTATCAATTGGCGTGTAATTTCCAATCTACTTGTTAGATTGTTCTTGTTCATTGGTTTTATTCGAAGGTCCTGCAATTGCTTCCGTGACATACAAGCCGGGGTTTAGAGCGAATCGATCTGGGTTTCGTATCAAGTGGTATCAGTCTTGATACGAAACCCGGATCGATTCGCTCTAAACCCCAGCTTGTATGTCACGGAAGCAATTGCAGGACCTTCGAATAAAACCAATGAACAAGAATAATCTAACAAGTAGATTGGAAATTACACGCCAATTGATAAAGCCGCTTCGCGCAAACTAATCAATTCTCAAGATTTGTTAGCTTGAAAACCCTTCGCAGGAAACCAAATTCACAAAGATAAAACAATCACTGTTTTATTTCTCAAATCAAAATTTTTCTCTCCTCTCTAAAAAAACGCAACAAAGATGCCTATTTATAGGCTACAAGCTTACCCTAACTTGCTAAACAAGTAGTCTAATTGGAAAAGGAAACTAGTATTTAATTAATCCAAATTAGGAAACTTTTCCTATTTGGAAACAACTTATTAACCTAAATTCCTAAAAACTACATTACATGCCATTATCATGCAAGATAATTTGGGCCATGTAATTAACTAATTAATCCCGAAATTAATAAGCCCATAATTAACGTTTGGACTTAATCTTATTACAACACAAATTAAAGAAAATCTAAAAATCCCGAAATTGTCCGCGTCAGGACGTGATGTGCAATTTCACGGCGTGTTTTCACCTTGATCCCGTCAGAATATGGAAAACTGGAAAACAGCAAAGTTTTAGCTCTGGATCTTAGATTTCTAATGCCACTGGAATCAACCCATTCCGAGTTACGGTGAGAGAGATATGACCCGATTACTAAAACCTGGCAGAATTTCTCAGCAAACAATATTTGACGCCTCTTGTCATGATTTCCTTTGTTATCCCATTTTAGAGTCTCGGATCTCCTTGGGACCAACATAAGGCTTATTCTCCATCCTATTCCAGGCATCTATACATGAGATTTATCTTTAACAATTGGAACAAGTACCTTGGATTTTCTAGAACATGTGATCACACATGATTTTGTATCACATACTCTTACAGCACTCGGTCTTGCTACAGTTACAGTAGATGCATCAATAGTTAGTGGGGTTCCAACTCCTCTCATAAGGGAATACAAGAAACCTTTGTCAAATAGATGAAAATGCAAGTTGGGAAGTGTAAACCAGACCGGCATAGTCTAGGATTCCTTTGAAGTTTGGAATGAAGGACTCTACTTGAATACTCTTATTGGAAATTTGCCTAGTTGCCATATGCTTCTAGTCCACATCCGATGAAAATCAGCTTCAATCGAGAAAAGCATAAGCACATGCCGATAATCGATTAGACCCTTCTCTACTGATCCTTTAAGATCGAGCTTTACAATAAATCGCCGAATATCCTCCAAAGATGGTCTTCCATGTGAAAATTTCCCCATAAGCGCAAGTCTGAATGGAGTAGATAATCTTTCAATATCATTATTCGTCAAACGTATTGTGATCTTGCCTCTGTGTATGGTTATTGGAATGTTGAGTTGCGTACAGTAGTTGCCAGACTTAAAAAGTTTATAAAAGGATTCTGAGCAAATTCAGGCCGCCTCACTTCAGGTGGTGGTTGACCTTCAGCCTCAGGCTGAAAGGCAACCATAGAAAAGTTCCCGTTATGCGGTGGCCAGATTATGTTCTTGAAGTGAAGGCTACGATCTAGATTAGCTTGGTCCCTCAAGTGCCCTGTCAAAACTTCAGATTTGCTGTAGACCGGACTTGATTAGCTCACGCACGACTTGGGCAGATCCGATGAGCTCAGTTACAGCTCGAGCTCAGTTGTGAGCTTGAGCAAATATTAGCTCACGCACAGTTTGTGCAGATCCAATGAATAGTGGGGACTGTTCCGCTTGGGCAGATCTGACTAAGCTGTTGTCTCTTTTGTTGGTTGGAGTTGTATCAAGATGAGGGGTTAGAGAATTGAAGTGGTTGAGGTGTGGTGAAAGGGGATCCGTGGAGGAGGGGCTGGTGGCAGATGGGTTAGCTGTGAAATGTTGGTGGCAGATCTATTCTTTGACGTCGGCAGATGTATTAAGTTAAATGTTGCAACTTTTAAGTTGCTTGTTTATTGTCTCGCTATATTTATTGCTTGCCACAAATTTTTTACAAATCTCTACATTGACTGAATCATTTACAAGTAACATGTGTTTGATCATGGACGAATGGAATTGCAAGAAAATATAAGAACAATTATACTTCGCACTCTTGTTGCGTTTGAGTATTTTCATAAGCAACAAGGGAGGCTTTACCATCTGAAAGTTAAAATCTCGCATCATAATCTGATTCATACAGTGGTAGAACTAGGTAGTGGTGGAACTAGGCGGGGGGAGGGGGGCTAGCCGCACTCCTTTTGGAGAAGAAGGTAATAAGTTTTCTTCTCCACCAGTCTAGCACCCCTTGACGTCACTCGCCGCCCTCCGCCACAGCTTTACAAATTCAGAACTTCCCTGTTTTCCTGGAAGAATATGACTTGAATTCGTTTTTTTTTTCATTATAAAGTTAAACGACGTCATTTTATTTTAAACGATGTCGTTCTAATTAAAAATCTTTTATTCTTAAATTTAAGTAAAACGACATATTTTAAAATAAAATGATGTCGCTTTACTTATTACAAAGTTAAAAGAAAAGATAAAACGATGTCGTTTTACTTATTACAAAGTTTAAAAAAAAAGTCTTGCATGATTTTAAAAAAATATCTTACAGTAACCCAGTCTAATTCTTATTTTTACTCTGATATCTCTCACTCTCTTATACCCTCTCTCTCAAACTCCCTCTCTTCTCACAATCTCATATCTCTAGATAGAAAATCAACTCCTTGTTTCTTTTCTTTAGTTTCGGATCTCCATTGATAGTCAATTCTAGTATGCTAAAACTTATTTCGTTTCCACTAGCACCGATTTTGGTGTAAATTTTTTATGTTTTTATTTTTTATAATATTAATAATATTTAATTTTTTGTAAATATTTTTGTGAATTGTAATTGATTATTGTGATTATTGTTTATTAATAGATATTTGTGAATTGTGTTTGTGATTAATTCATTTTAAATTTATAAATTAAATTTACTTATTATGAAAAAATAAGAGAGCTTGTAATTCTTTTTGTCAATTTTCATCATAGAAAGTTTTTTTGTTAGTTCGATACTTTAGCGTTACATATATTTATTTGGGTTATTCTCTTGTGAGACCGTATCATATATGAAACTTGCATATTAATTTTACTCATAGAAAATATAAAAAATAGCATATAAACTATTAAAGATTATATAAAATATAAAAAATTAGCATATAAAGTATCAAATATCAGCGTACAATATGTAAAAAATTATTGTATTAGTGTACGTATAAGTATAACTCACTTATATGAGATGATCTCAAGAATTTTTACATATTTATTTTTTGAGAATTATTTTTCGATTATACAGTTAAGCCCCCCCCCCCCTAAAAAATATGTTCTGGTTCCGCCACTGGAACAAGGTGAGGACCGGTTGAGGCTTCAGCCCTCACCAAGTTCACCAAAATTTTTAGAGAGGGTAGGTTAGGTTCCGCCACCATCGCAGCCTTGCTCAACCCCATCATGGGTAGAGTTGGAGAAGACGACTTGGTAGATTAGGTATTTAGATTTGAATATTTTATTTTTAAAACAATGTCACTTAATAAAAAGACATGGTATTATTAAATGGAAAAAGAACCCTACTTATAAAAAAGATGTCGTATTGTTAAGTGGAAAAAAATACTTGCTTATCAAAACGATGTGATTTTAATTAATTATTTTTTTAAAAAAAAGGTCCACTTCATTTATTGACCAATGAATAATCACTTCTCATTCTTATCATTTTTGTAATAATGAATTTAGAATTTTAGCTTTTCAATACATTTATTTAATTGCACAAAAAAAATTTAGTTTATGGCTAGCCCTCACTCAAATTTTGTTCTTGCTCCGCCATTGGGTTCATACACATTATGTTGTTACAGAGAGCCTCAATTTGAAGACCATGTTCTATTTTTACTTGAAAGATCCATGTTCTAATAAAAATATTTTGTTCTAAAATGCATTCAGATTGCTAATAAATCAAACGGCGAAAACTCCAATATATCATAAGGAACTAAGCACATATTTAGGAAACAAAATTTTACACAAAACTTACTGCAAAAACACTTGTAAGACTGTCTCATATACGTGAATTATATTTTATACGCTAATGTTTTATGTTATACACTAATATTTATGAATTATATTTTATACATTAATTTTTTATGTTATACACTAATATTTGATACTTTGAATGTTAATACGCTAATTTATATTTTATACGTTAATATTTACTTTTTTATATTTTATACGCTAATCTTTCATATTTGATAATGTTAAAGTAAAATTCATACGCAGTATTCAAGTTTCATATATGAGACGATTTCATATGAGAATAGCCCAAAATTGATAGAATCCCACCAAAATAAATTACAAAAACTCAGATATTCCAAAAAAAGAAAAATATTTTTGAAACAAAGATGATACCATCACTAAACTAATGAACTTCCCAATGGCTACGGCTATTGATCCAAAGAAAATGCATGAAAATTCTATTAAACCTTCAAGTGAGACTACCCCTACCATCACGTCCTTTTTCCTCCAAAAGTTGTAAATTCCGGATACCCAAACCGGGCCACGCTAGCCCTGCCATGGGCCTGCAAGTGACAGGTAAATCGCGTGATGTGTCCTAACTGGCAGCCTTCACTGTCCTTTTTCCTATCTCTACCATCTGTCGTCCTCTGCCAACTCACATTTATATTGAGGAAGCTCAACGAATTAAAACCTTAGAATAGACCTCCATTGAATTGCAATTGAATTCTAATCGAACAATTCTAGACCCATTAATTCTAATTCAGTAGAACCAAACACTTATGTAACTAACTCTAAAACCTAGAAATTCGTTCTTACGAAGTACTCCCTCTGATTCATAATATAGGTCGTTTTAGGGAATAGTATAATTTGTAAAATATAAGTCTGGTGTGTCGTTTTTGCACCAAAATTAATTCTTACTCTAAAAGATTTAAAATAGTCTAATAGGAGTAAGGTCGATCCCACGAGGAACAACAAATTCTCTAAATTAGTTAATTTGCAATCGTCACAACAATGAAAATTATAAATATCAATTATGGAACCAAATAAATTACTGATCAAAAATAACCAATAACCCAAAATACTGAATTAAATTACTAAGCTAAAAGTTTGGCAAGTAAGCAATCCACACTAATTTTAATAAGTTGATCATTGATGCAATAATAATAATTCCAATTCAATCAGCTGGTTATAAAACACAGAGAATCAGCTCTGACGCGTTCAAATCCCTCCTTACTTAGTCGACAATGGACAAGTATCAGCTTAATCCATTATTTCTCTATTTCTAATACAATCAGGCCGGAATCAGCCGTTTACCCAATTCAACATTAGAAAAGCATTAATTCTTAGAAGGACCCAACTTTAACAAATTAAATTATGATCAGCATATATTAATTTGTTAACCAATCATCTCTGTCTACCGAGACAGCAGCTTTGTCACTAATTAATCCTACTAATTCAATCCAGTCATTTAATTAGAGATTAATTGACTCTACCTAATTTTATTAAAGTTGATCAAGCTTTAATCCAATTAAGTAATAAACACTATTCACATAAAAACTCTTGGAATTGAATAGAAAATCGTTGTTTAACACAATTTGATCTCACAACTTAATGTTTCTTACTTACTTTACCAGATAAGAAATTACTCACTACTCATAATTAAAACAAAACAGAATAATAATTGAAAAGAAAATTAAATTAATACTGAAATAGAAAATCAAACCAGTCAGTCGTTTGGGCAAACGACGGTACTGCTGTTCTTGCTACACAACGAACTGCAGAAAAACTCCTTCAGCTACAATTGGGCATCAACTAAAACGAAATTCTAAAAAGGAAAACTGCATAGAAAGAATATGTTCTAAGGATCAAAGATCCAAAGACATCTCTCCCTCCTTATTCTTCTTCCTTTAATAGAAGAGAAAAAATATGATTTCCTAATTTTACTCAAGATAGAAATCTTCTAGTTTCCATAAATCTCTCAACCACATGTGGTTGTAACAAAATATCTTCCAGATCAAATTCTTCTCCAATTTGGAAACTGCCAACAAATCTTTTCTCTTTTGGTAGCTTCCAAAGAACTCCTCTTGCTTTTAATTCTTCACTCGTATTTTCGTTTCTTCAAATCTTCCCAAGAAATCTCTTCAAATCATCTTTATCTCCTTGCCATGCTCTTGGATAGAAACTACCAAATTCTGCACATATTAATATCATTAAGTATACAATTTCCCCCAATTTAGCACTAAAAAGTATACATATAATTATGAATATTCTGTGCTCATCAAATATCCCCACACTTGAATGATGCTGGTCCCTCAACATTGAAACAGAAAATAACTAACAAACAAACAAAACCAATTAAACCACTTCACTAAACAAGCACCAATCCAGCCAAACCGAGAAACTCTTTCAAAACAAACTTCATGCTTAGTCCAAGTAACAAGTTCATGCATAATCAAGTCATCAAAGTCAAAATACAAATTCCTGAGTAACTCTCCAAGATCACTCCAAACACTCAAAGATATAAAATTGGGTTCAACCACTCAATTAAAATTGTGCATGGAAACTTACAACAAATTTGCAAATATGTCACAAGATAACGATACTATTAAAACTAAACAAGAATTAAAAGGTCTTTCAATTTGGTTGTAATGGGGCTAGGGCTTACAAGGTAGGATATAAGATGAAATAAAGGCTAAAATTAAAATCAAGGTGTAAGTAACACAGTTTAAAACATCCCCACACTTATCTTGCATCAAGTCTTAACTTTTCATCTTCAAAACTCATCAAGTAAATTCAGCACAACATGTATATTTTTTTTTCCGTGTTTTCTCACATATTTTTCTTTCTTTTCTTTCATTTTTTACTGCTGCAGTTTGGGCATGCAGCACAGACAAAATTCTGCAGATTTTTCTTTCTTTTTTTTTCTCTGCCCAGTGCTGTTTAGTCGAACGACAAATTTCAGCAGCACAAACTGGAACTTTTAATGCACAAAGACTTAAAATATGCATTTTTTTTCTCTGTTACTCAAGCAAGGGGAAACAATTTAAAACTACTTACACCTTAATAGGCCAAAAGAAAGCTAAAAATGGTCTTAGGTGTAACTTTTAGGAGGTTTAAATACAAAGAAATGTCAAAGGCTCAAAGGGGCTAACTAATGGTCAAATGAAGGGTAAGATTTTTAATATTAAAGTCAAAAAAAAGTGAAATCCTAATTGCCTTTATCACATTCAAGATCAATTTTAACACTATAGCATCCATGTACAACAAAGCAAATCCAATAAGTTCCCATGCACAATTCACACTCATTCAAAGAAATTATTCAATTAAGCACCAACAAAGTGGTCATTGTGTGCTTGGCTCAAATCCTCACTTTAAAGTAGGCAAAAAAATAAACTCAGAATATGCATTTGTCATCCTTGGAATCATTCAAGGCTATGCAAAAACCATCACAATAAACTAAGAAAGTTTTAATCACATTTGGTTTGGCTATACAATGTTCATAAGAGTGAAACAGTTCAAAACATCCTACAACAAATAACAAATTGAAATCAAAACTAATTGTTTTTTGTGAAAATTTTTAATTTTCTGATTTTTTTGGATTTTTGTTATTTGAAAACAAAACTACACATAACAGATAACACCTCCCCATACTTAAAAAATAACATGTCCTCATGTGAAGTAGGAAAACAAAATAACATAAAAGACAAAAAAAATAGAAAAAGTAAGAGAAAAGGGACAGCCTGAGTCATTGTAGGGGCAAACGAGGACTGCAGAATTGGAGATTGCAGAATTTGAAACTGCATTGCTGCAATTTAGAGGAATTTTAGCGGCCATGCCAGTCATCAAGAAACGTGATCCATCAGCTCCTTGCGAATATCAAAAACACCTACAAAAGAGATATGGCTCGAAGGAGGATCCATCGACTCACAAAACTTAAAAGCATCAAGAACATCAGTCAAATTCAAACAAAAAATTTGCAAGCACAACAAGCATTTGGGCTAACTTTACAAATATTATGCCAAATAGATCTCAAAGAAATATTAGAGTGTTAAACAAAGATCAAGTGACATAGAAAATAGGATACCGCCAAGTGATTATGAAAAAGGAAAGAATTTTTAAACAACCCACTTGATCGAATCGTCTAAAATCAGCCCATTGCTGAAAACAATCATTAGAATCACTACGGGAGAGCTTGTAATGGAACCTTATTCAGCCACAAGTGCATATTAACCTGGGAAAAAAATTTATTAAAAATACTAAAAAAAAATTAAAAGCAAAACTGAAAGAAGAAAATTAAAAAGAAAAAGGGGTAGTTGGTTGTTGGTGTGGAGTCTTCTCCGTCGGCGTAGACTGTGTGGTCGGTGAAGTTGGAAACAAGTATGACAGCCAGTTGGAATGAAGAAGATGATGGTCATGGCTGTTGAAGGAATGAAGAAAAGAATATGGTGATGGCAAGTCTAATTTGAGAAGGAAGATGAAGGTAACGGTTGTGGGGTTTAGCAAAAAGACAAATGTGTGAATTGGGTTATGGGACCACTTTGAATTGGTAATATAAAAGTAGTGGGCCTTTGCATTATCATAAGTGAAAGAATGTACTGGGCCTGAATCCCATGGAAAAGAAAAAAAAAATAGGCCTCCACTTCTTTTAATCAACCAACTCCATGTCTGCAACAAATTTTAAACCACGAGTGCCAATATTCCTGGAACAAGAAGAAGATTTATTAACTGTCAAGAAAAGCTAATAAAATAAATAAGACAAGAAACAAAAAAGTGCAAAAATAATTTAAAATTGGGTTGCCTCCCAACAAGCGCCTTTGTTTAAAGTCTTTGGCTAGACCAAGCATGTGTCGAACTCAGTAAACCAGTGGAGGAGGCTCCGGAGGTGGTCTTGGAGAAGGTATATCTTGTATGCAAGTCAAAGTTCCTATAGTTCCCTTGTAGCTTCTTTGGTTCCAAATCAATTTGATCCATGAGCTTTGAGTGAGATTCTTGTTGTTGACAGTAGGCTGCATATTTTCCTCACTCAAAAACACAACTTTCAGAGGTTTAATCAATGATATAAATTGCAGAACTGGAACTTGCAAAATATAAGAAAAACTTGTATCAGACGGATCTCGTTTGGGCAAACGAGAACTTTCTGGGTTACTTGGAAATACTTCCAACGAATTCAATGACATTGTTTCATCTCCAATCTCTTCATCCTTCAATTCTTTAATGTCAGAATCTAGTTTTATGCATTCATATGACAATCTATCCTCAAGAACAATCGGCATGTCATCACATTTCACCACCATCTCCTCTTTTGGATGTTGGGTTCTCTTGGCCAGAAAATCCTTTTCAAACTTTGCAACCTTTGGCATTTTTCTAATTGCTTCAAGGAAAGCGTCTGTAATCTCCACCTTGTCGAAGATGGTCAAGATATCACTCATGTCATCATCATTCACATCCCTTGTTAACCTGCCAAGAAAAGGAGGAGGAATTTTAAATTCTGAAGTGGGAAAATTCAATTTAGAATGTACCTCAAATTTCTTCTCCTGCGTCTTTTGGTCGAACGACGTGGATGAAATTTCTGGGCTGATGGGTTGTTGAATTTCGAACTTTGCCTCTGATTCCTCAACCTTTTGTCCACTACTTAACATCATCTGATTGACATCTTTCCTTGGATTTACTGACACTTGGGATGTGATTTTTCCTTGATTACTTATCAAATCATTAAATTGAGTAATTTGGTAACTCAATTCTTTAAAACATGCCATTGTGGCTTCTCTTTCTTGTTGCATCACATTCAAATCTGGAAAGAATGGAATCATCTCTTGTTGCAATATATCATCTTGTGTTGGCACATTATTTTTCTGCATAATTTGAACTGAGTTAGCTAAATTTGCAAGTAAATCTTCAAGAGATGTACCTGAACTAGTAGTGGGTACTGCAATGTTTTGGCCAAAAGAAACCATTGATTGTTGTTGTTGCCATGTCCATAGTGATGGCTGTTGCTGCACTTGATTCCCATCAATGTAGTTTGGGTAATTCCACCACTCTGAATTGTATTCGAACTTTGCCTCTGATTCCTCAACCTCTTGTCCACTACTTAACATCATCTGATTGACATCTTCCCTTGGATTTACTGACACTTGGGATGTGATTTTTCCTTGATTACTTATCAAATCATTAAATTGAGTAATTTGGTAACTCAATTCTTTAAAACATGCCATTGTGGCTTCTCTTTCTTGTTGCATCACATTCAAATCTGGAGAATGGAATCATCTCTTGTTGCAATATATCATCTTGTGTTGGCACATTATTTTTCTGCATAATTTGAACTGAGTTAGCTAAATTTGCAAGTAAATCTTCAAGAGATGTACCTGAACTAGTAGTGGGTACTGCAATGTTTTGGCCAAAAGAAACCATTGATTGTTGTTGTTGCCATGTCCATAGTGATGGCTGTTGCTGCACTTGATTCCCATCAATGTAGTTTGGGTAATTCCACCACTCTGAATTGTATTCGAACTTTGCCTCTGATTCCTCAACCTTTTGTCCACTACTTAACATCATCTGATTGACATCTTCCCTTGGATTTACTGACACTTGGGATGTGATTTTTCCTTGATTACTTATCAAATCATTAAATTGAGTAATTTGGTAACTCAATTCTTTAAAACATGCCATTGTGGCTTCTCTTTCTTGTTGCATCACATTCAAATCTGGAAAGAATGGAATCATCTCTTGTTGCAATATATCATCTTGTGTTGGCACATTATTTTCTGCATAATTTGAACTGAGTTAGCTAAATTTGCAAGTAAATCTTCAAGAGATGTACCTGAACTAGTAGTGGGTACTGCAATGTTTTGGCCAAAAGAAACCATTGATGTTTTGTTGTTGCCATGTCCATGGTGATGGCTGTTGCTTGCACTTGATTCCCATCAATGTAGTTTGGGTAATTCCACCACTCTGAATTGTATTCGTCGAACTTCTCTGATTCCTCAACCTTTTGTCCACTACTTAACATCATCTGATTGACATCTTCCCTTGGATTTACTGACACTTGGGATGTGATTTTTCCTTGATTACTTATCAAATCATTAAATTGAGTAATTTGGTAACTCAATTCTTTAAAACATGCCATTGTGGCTTCTCTTTCTTGTTGCATCACATTCACATCTGGAAAGAATGGAATCATCTCTTGTTGCAATATATCATCTTGTGTTGGCACATTATTTTTCTGCATAATTTGAACTGAGTTAGCTAAATTTGCAAGTAAATCTTCAAGAGATGTACCTGAACTAGTAGTGGGTACTGCAATGTTTTGGCCAAAAGAAACCATTGATTGTTGTTGTTGCCATGTCCATGGTGATGGCTGTTGCTGCACTTGATTCCCATCAATGTAGTTTGGGTAATTCCACCACTCTGAATTGTATTCATTGGAATAAGGGCTGTAATGATGTTGTGGATAAAAACTCCCAATTGAATTGAATTGTGTCCTTGGATACTTTTGAATGAATTGACACCTAGCTGTAGGATGACCAAGATTTCTGCGTATTCCACGTGGTCTTTTCTGTTGAACAGCACCTAAATCTGCAACTAATTTTTCCAGTGGCGAGGTCAGTGCATCTAATTTATTTTCCAAAGAAAACATGTTTACCTCATTCATCCGTTTGGGCAGACAACGACTGTTCAGAACCAGAAATTATTTCTTGGTATATTTCCTTCAATTCTTTCCTCAATCTGTGCGATTTTTCTCAGTATCTAAAGATAAACAGATTGGAGTTAGAAAATCTGAAATTAAACCAAAGAACAAAACAAATTAACTAAAAAGAAAATAATGCTATTCCCCGGCAACGGCGCCAAAATTTGGTGTGTCGTTTTTGCACCAAAATTAATTCTTACTCTAAAAGATTTAAAATAGTCTAATGGGAGTAAGGTCGATCCCACTAGGAACAACAAATTCTCTAAATTAGTTAATTTGCAATCGTCACAACAATGAAAATTATAAATATCAATTATGGAACTAAATAAATTACTGATAAAAAATAACCAATAACCCAAAATACTGAATTAAATTACTAAGCTAAAAGTCTGGCAAGTAAGCAATCCACACTAATTTTAATAAGTTGATCATTGATGCAATAATAATAATTCCAATTCAATCAGCTGGTTATAAAACACCGAGAATCAGCTCTGACGCGTTCAAATCCCTCCTTACTTAGTCGACAATGGACAAGTATCAGCTTAATCCATTATTTCTCTATTTCTAATACAATCAGGCCGGAATCAGCCGTTCACCCAATTCAACATTAGAAAAGCATTAATTCTTAGAAGGACCCAACTTTAACAAATTAAATTATGATCAGCATATATTAATTTGTTAACCAATCGTCTCCGTCTACCGAGACAGTAGCTTTGTCACTAATTAATCCTACTAATTCAATCCAGTCATTTAATTAGAGATTAATTGACTCTACCTAATTTTATTAAAGTTGATCAAGCTTTAATCCAATTAAGTAATAAACACTATTCACAGAAAACTCTTGGAATTGAATAGAAAATCATTGTTTAACACAATTTGATCTCACAACTTAATGTTTCTTACTTACTTTACCAGATAAGAAATTACTCACTACTCATAATTAAAACAAAACAGAATAATAATTGAAAAAAAAATTAAATTGATACTGAAATAGAAAATCAAACCAGTCAGTCGTTTGGGCAAACGACGGTACTGCTGTTCTTGCTACACAACGAACTGCAGAAAAACTCCTTCAGCTACAATTGGGCAGCAACTAAAACGAAATTCTAAAAAGGAAAACTGCATAGAAAGAATATGTTCTAAGGATCAAAGATCCAAAAACATCTCTCCCTCCTTATTCTTCTTCCTTTAATAGAAGAGAAAAAATATGATTTCCTAATTTTACTCAAGATAGAAATCTTCTAGTTTCCATAAATCTCTCAACCACATGTGGTTGTAACAAAATATCTTCCAGATCAAATTCTTCTCCAATTTGGAAACTGCCAACAAATCTTTTCTCTTTTGGTAGCTTCCAAAGAAACTCCTCTTGCTTTTAATTCTTCACTCGTATTTTCGTTTCTTCAAATCTTCCCAAGAAATCTCTTCAAATCATCTTTATCTCCTTGCCATGCTCTTGGATGGAAACTTCCAAATTCTGCACATATTAATATCATTAAGTATACAATTTCCCCCAGTATAGCACTAAAAAGTATACATATAATTATGAATATTCTGTGCTCATCAAAGTCGTTTTAGAATTTACTTCCAAGTTTACCCATATTAATTGCAGTTTCAATGCACGATGAAGTCTCCACCTTTCCAACTCACCAGAGACTGTATTTACCCAAGAAAAATTTAAATGATAACCACTGAGACTAATTTCAACCAAACTCTTTGATTTATTAATTTTGAGTAAATGAGGCAGAATTCAAATCAAAAAAGAAATTCTTTCTCATTGCTTCTGTTTATAAAATTGAGGTTAATGTTTAGATTATCACTACTTGAAGCCATAAAGTGTTTGTACGTAAATTTTTTTAGTTATCTTTCTTATATAGGCAAAAGAAAACCATCAGATTTTTGTTTTTGGATCCATTGAAAATTTTGAACTTTTCAATTTTAATAACTTTTAAATTCAAAATATTTGGTTTTGCCTCCAAACAAATTCATTGGTTTATAATGGTGTGTTTGATATACTCCATGGTTTATAACGGAGTATTTTGAAGAGTGATTTATCAAACTAGGATCCTTTTCAAAAAACTTTCTAAGACAATTTATTAGAATATGGACTCCCTGAATTAATTTATATAATTTTTAAAAAAAATTTAAAAAAAATTGGCATCCGGACTTCCGGATGTTCATCCGGACTTATGTTCGGATGTCCGGATGTAGTCCGGATGCCAATTTTTTTTAATTTTTTCAATTTTTTTTTCAAACATCTATGTTAAAAATTAACTTTTTCCAAATAATTTTATATGTACTTTACTTATATAATTACTTAACGAATATAATTTGTTGTAATGATTTTTTTTTTAAAAAAAATTCATAAATTGATCCCAATTTTTTCAGAATAATTTTTAAATTTTTTCTATATAAGTATAAAATTATTTGCAAGGAAATTTTGTTATTTACAAACATAATTATATCTACCGTCAGGAGGCAAACTTGCATAGAATAAATAAAAAATTAATACTAAGATTACACTTGTTTCAATAAATTTATTATAGTTAATTAATGGTAATTAAAGATATTTTAGTTATTTAAAACCTTTCTTAATAAGCCTAAAAAGTTGTTAAACGACCTATATTATGAATAAGAAGAGTATTAATATTTTATACATATGGAAATTCTTCCTGGACAAATCAAACTTTGTGCATTTCTATGCTTATAGATCACACTCACTTCCTCCCTCGAAAGATTAATTCAAATTGATTGCTCAAACGTTCACCGGTTTTGTTGCCGATGAAGGATTTCCCTCTTCAACTTTCTGCCATGTTGCATCTTCTTGTATAATTTTCAATTCGTCTTCAAATTGCTTTGCAGCGTCATATGATGCGTGAAGTCCAAATTTGAAGTAGTACACCAACAGCAAGACAGACCAGACGCCAAACCTAGCAAATGATATACCATCAATTGATCCAAGAAGAAAAATGTTGATGAATATGGATCCAGATGGCAACCAGGGCACCAATGGAACACCCCAGAGCATGGGAGAATGAGCCTGAGGAACAAATAGCCAAAGTCCAGCAGTTGCAAATAACCATAATGGCACAGTAATGCAATAAGCAACCCAACCATTGGCACTAAGACCCCAGTAAGCAGCAGTGGCAATTGCTGATCCAAGGATAACCACAAGGAATCCAATAAGCTTGTTGCGGTTTGCCGTTGTTGTTACACCACTAACATAATAACGCCGAACAATCAGGGCCACAGCCACAAGCATAAAAATGAAAAGTGTGGCGATTGAGAGCAGATTGGAGAGAATTGAAAGTTTCGTGAAAAAGGCAATTATGGCAGTGCAGGACATCATCACAGCTGTGGCATTCACTGGTGTTCCAGTCTTAGCATCAACAATTGCAAACCATGGAGGCATCATATGTGTGCGGGCTATGTGTGTTAAATAACGGGCTTGACCCACAGCACCAACAAGCAAAACAGAGGTCATGCCTTTCAATGCCCCTAAAGCCACAAGATACTGAGCCCAAGACCAACCTACATCCTTAAATGCCACTGAAAATGGAGCATCGGGATCAATTGATCCATATGGCACCATGAGGCAGAGAGTTATGGCTAACAAACAGTACAATGTTGTTGTGACAACCATTGATCCCACAAGACCAATGGGTATATCTCTTCCAGGATCCTTTGTTTCCTCTGCCAATGTTGAAACAGCGTCGAAACCAACATATGCGAAAAACAGAACTGCTGATGCTTTGAATATACCACGAGCTCCAAAAGGTGTGAAATCCCTGTAGTTCTTGGTGTCAGCTTTGCAAAGGCCAGCAATGATGATGAAAATAATCACCACAATGTGCACAACGGAGGCAACATAGTTGAGTCGAGAAGAACCCTTTGTGCTAAGTATAGCTAGTAAACAAATAGCTATGCAAATACCAACAGCTATAGGGTCAAGATCATTATAGCCTTCTGCTAGTTTATGAACGTGAATGCGAAAGTCTTCGGGATGCTTCCCTACAAGAGTTGCTAGGTATGATGTCCAAGCTCTGGCAACAGCAGCACCACCAATAACATACTCAAGCAGAATGTTTCCAGCGGCAATGAAAGCCACAAAGTCACCAAGCTCCACCCTCAAGTATGCAAAAGAACCGCCTGAACAAAGGATCATGACACTTAAAATCAGAACATTTTAAGTATTAATCATAAGAGCAATGATAGGGGGAGTGAAATTCTGGAGTGAAAAATTGGAGTGACTGACGTGCCAGTGATAAAAATACAAACTAATACCTTACCCAAATGATCAGTGAACCCTAATGGGTAAGGGATAAGTTTGTTTTTTTATCCAAGTCAGTCACTCCAATTTTTTACTCCAGAATTTTTCTCCTCTATTATTTCTCTAATCATAACCAACCTCAAAATTCAATAATGATTTCAAGAATTCATTTTGGGCAATCAACTCAATAAGATTCTAACTTCTTAATTTGAAACATTAAGATTACGAATTTAATGCGGTAACATTCTTATTAATAGGTAAACTAAAAATGTTATGGCCCATAAAACCAAATTGTTCACATATTTTCATTTATCATTTCCTGTGGATATACTTGAATTCGACAGTTGTTGTTTAAAGTAATGTACAATTTGGATTTTGTAAAAACTTCCAGATTGACGAAACGTTTTTTTCCCTATGGAATTAAACCTATTATATTTATACCATTATCAATTTCAATTGGTCCAATAAGATAGCCGAATATAAAACGTTACTTCATTAAAAAGGTCGTGAAATTCAATCGTTGCGTAATGAATGCTTGACTTTAGAGTAGACGGTAAGAGTTGACTTTGAAATGCAGACAGCAAAGACCCACTAAACAAGGAAGATTCAAACCTTAGTAACTAAGTGGGGACCGATGTAGTATTATAAGAGAATATTCATCTACCAACCGTAGGCAAGATAGTTCAACCTTCAATCAGGGAAATGAAAAAAATAGGAAATAATTCTCATTTATTGTTTGACTTTTCTTCCTATCACACCATCCAAAACAATAAAAAAAAAAATTCCATATTGTTGATGACCATCATCCAAAAAAACATTTTGTTTTGTTTTTGTGGCAAAAACAATCAATTAAATTAACCATAGCCAAAAGCCTCCATATATAATACGATCCATAAATGTCTTCAAGATATGTAACAAAGTTGGATTTTGTCAATGAATATAATCACAACTTATTAAAGAAGCTAACTAAAGATGCAAGACATATTAGGAGGAAAATGCTTTATAGTAATTTTTTTTAGAAAAATTTTGTTACCCGTTAAATAATAATTCTAATTTTGTAATATATTTTTATGATGCATCGTCTCATGCATAATCTCAGAGTAAATATATCATTAAGAAATAATTAATGGTCACACATCAACTAGGTAATAGATACTTCAATTGAAGCTATAAAAAACATTGAGTGAGAGAAAAGTAGTGCCAGCCCCAGAAAAATTAGCCACAAACAAAAACTATGAAAACCTTTTAATTCACATCATGGAAAATCTAATTAAATTATTTAATTAAGGGGAAAAGATTTATTATCATCCATGAAATTGCTGAAACACTTTAAACTTACCGGCCACAGGGATTTCCACAGCAAACTCGGTGTAACAAAAAACTGAAAGCAAGGCAGAGATACCAGAGACAACATATGAGAGCACAACCGCAGGTCCAGCCTCCGTCTGCGCCTCTAGACCGGTGAGGACAAAGATTCCGGCACCGATCACGGCGCCCATGCCGAACCACATAAGGTCCCACCACGTGAGTGTCTTTTTCATCTCATTTGAACTTCGGTTCTTCACCGCAACCTCAGCCTGGTCCTTTGATCTGGTGAACAACCGGTCAAAAAACCGGTTGGGTGTTTGTTTGAGTGCATTAACATAATTATTCCAACTCTTGAATGATTCCTCTGGAAGAAAATCATTCTTTTGGTATGTGCATCCTCTCCTCCTTATCCCTATTACTGTCCCTGATGCGTCTTCAACTGCCGTCCCCATCTTTTATTTTCTTCCCTGTTACGTTCAAAATATCTATTTTCTTCCCTGTTACGTTCAAAATATCTAATATCAATTGCTGCTTCGTCTTTGATGAGAACCCACAATAAAACATAAAGAAGACTGTGACTCTTATGTTCATTTTAGAGAAGCAAAATGGCAAAGTAATAGCAACCGGCGTAGATACTAACATAGTTGCTACGGTATCGATAAAAAATTCCAAATGAATCTCTCTCAATCACATCAGGAAATATTTAAAATAATCACTTGATACTACATAAAAAAATCCCTTATTTGTTTTCTTTCAATACAGATTTTTGTTTTGACATGATCAGCAAAATTCAACGCCACGATGATTACGAAAAAGACAGCTTCTCTTGTGTTTGAACTCTGATCATCAAGAACCGCCAACATTTATCATCATTATTATTTCATAATTGGTATATGAGTTGTTTTCAAATTTTGGTAAAACCCAACTGAATATGTAGAAAGAATTTTGATAAAACCCAAATGAATATGTACAAAAAGAAACGAAGACGAATATTTCCCAAAGCAGAAGCTTCAAAGAATCTTTTTTATTTCCATTTGTTCTATTTCATATGTAAACCAAAACCGAGCAAGAAAACTTAACCTGAAGAAAGGAAAGGACGACACGGGGAGATGTCCGGTCAGATTGAATATCCGGCGACCGGAGATGAAATATTTGGGTAGTGAGAAAGGGCGGGGAAGGAGGGAAAATATCAGCACGCAGTTTTTGCCCTGTCTGATTTTTTGTTGTTGCGTAGAAGATAGAATTGCATGAGTGACTATGAATGTATCAAGACTTGCTATTTATAATGAATCCAGTGGCTGTTTGTTTTTATCTTTGTATAGAATTATAGTGTGTTTAGATGTCTAAACTCTAAATGAATGCGTATAGTGTGCTAATGTAGACTACATACAGAAAACGAAATATGGAGTCAAATGTTGACTCTGTGTGTGTGAAAATGAGGGAATCAGCTAATTTTAGTAAAGTTTGAAAATTAATTATTTTAGTGGCTATTGAAGGTTTACAGCTGTTTTATTGTGCCCATTAAGAGCCATATATATTTTCTTCTCTTAGAGATTTTTTTCAAGATTTTGAAATATAATGGTAAACAAAATCAGTTTAAAGTTTATATCATCCTCGTGAAACCCTTCGTGAGTGCCAATCATGTAATGTTAGCTTTTTTTAATATTTTGATTATTTTCCGTAATGATAGTACACCCTATTTATATTATATAATTTACTAAATTTTATTTACTACAAGCAAGGATTTAAACCCGGACCAAATGTAATAATTTTAAATAGAGAATCCTATTTCCAAAATTAAAGATAATAATCATCAACATCTTTTATAGTTTATCAAAATTTAGGCTTACTGACTATTGAGAAAAATATGAAAGATGTTGACTGGTTATTATCTTTAATTAATTTCATGATAAACCATTAAGGGTTTGAATTAATTATATTGTATAAATAAGGTATATGATTATTTTGATAAAAATATATAAAAGAAAAGTCTTACTTGGTACTCCATGATTGAATGTCTAAAGGGTTAGAGTGAAACAAAATTAAAAGTCATATATATTATCCCATGTGTGTTTGTTGGTTGTAAATAGTAATGCATAAATGGGCATAAAGATAGCTAGTAATAAAGGAATTTTAGATTTTCTTTCGTATATTTGGACACCCAATACAAATTAGAATGAGAATATTTGAAAACTACAACATAATATTAAACACATAATATTTTTTTAAAATTATAAAAATGTATAACAAACCTACACACGAGATATTAGTAGATTATAGATTATAATAATAAAATATTAAATTATTAATAAAAATCCAAATGAAATTAGATGAAAAAAAATTAGAAATAATAAAAATTCATCTTTAATATTTAACTAAATTAATATTTCTATATTTTGTATAAAAAATAATTAAGAGGAAGATTATGAAATTTTTGTTTTTCTAGTTTTATTTATTTTTTTAATTTGCAGAAACTTGTATATTTGTTTGATTTAACTTTTGCAAATTTATTTTCTCTATTTTTTTTGGGTTGTCCACCATTGATCGATGTAAAATTAATATTACAACTCATATCTATTTCCTACATAAATTAATAAAATATTTTTTTAATGTTTAAAGCGTAACAAGAATGAGGAGATGAGAGAGAAAAAATATTTATAAATTAATAAAAGAATAAAAAAAATATTGTAAGAAATAAAGAATTATTTTAATTTGAATTTTTTTTTACATGAAAATCTCAAATACCACCATGCTCGTTGGTTTCTCATGACCTTTAATATAGTAGTTATCTAATTATTGAGTTAACTATGCTCTTTTCTTTAATGAACTTAACTCGTGAACTAAACATGGGAATAACAAGAATGGCATACTCATTTCTTTAGTAAGATGTCAGCCAACAAACACATCTTTAGGGTTGCTAATCACTCAATGCGATTATAGTTTTTTTCTTAAAAAAAATTAGATAATTAACTATAAAAGAACATTCTATCTCATGTCACATCTATAAAGAGTGTTACACAAAGTACTACATTAAATGGTACAAAAAATCCACATGTTATATATTTTCTTCTCTCTTAAAATTAAATGAGATTTTTTTCAAGATTCTGAATGACAGAGATAAAAAAAAAATATTGACGTTGTAAATGTATTATGTTTATAAACATTAAAGATTAATGACAGATTCAGGATTCATACTTATCCCAACAAAATAAATAGAGTCAATTGTAAAAAATGTTCTCCTGAACAATTTCCTCTAACCTTTTAATTATAAAACTTTTCACTCATATAAACTTATTTAAACAGCCTAAAAATCATTCTCTCTCAATAGATTCGAGAAAACATTTTAACACACACCCTCACATACATATCCTATAGGAAACCTATTGGTCGGGAAGCTAATTTCGTATGCCTATGCACCCCAAGCACTCCTTGCACCCCTCGACTATAGGGTTTTTTTCAATTAACTTAACTACTGTATTAGTACAAGAATTTGGAAAGATGAATTGATTTGGTTAAGTGAGAATTACATGACCAACTTTTTGAAATTTTTAGAAAGTTGTATTTGACTTTGATGGTTTATTCTATTTGGAGAAATCAAAATTAAATCATTTTTCAACAAACTAGTAGTGTGAATTTTGGTGTTTTGCTTAATACATGGAGAAGAGTTACAAACTCAAAAGAAAATTGATTTGAGTTTTCACATTAGTTGATGTGAAACCTACGAGTTTTGAGTTTGAGTTTTAGTTTTAGTTTGAGTTTCTAAAACTCAAACTCCTATTGCTTAATACATGCTTATTTGAGTTTTCACATTTTTCAATGATTTTTGTTATTGTATAATAGTTGTATGTATTCAAAAAAGCATTGTTCCTAAATAAAATTTGTGCAAACTCATTTTTCTATATTATTATAATATTCTGGCAAGGCCGTCGTCGTACCTTGCAATTTTACCCAGTATCACCAAAACAAGTAGAAGTGGCAAGTGGGATCGTATCCAACAGGGAGAGGATTGAATCAAGAATTGTACAAGTGATAGAATAGTAAATTGGTAAAGAACGAGTAACAAGTATGAAGCAAATACTCAATTCAATCAAGAAGTAAACTGGTGTTGCCTTGAGGAAGTCAGTGATGATGATCTCTTCCAATTATCCTTGACTTGTGTACAAGCATGTATGGGGGGACTGACCTCTAGTGCGATTAGGACTGATCTTCTTGGTAGATCTCACAACCCTAATTCACAATACTCCCGTGTCTTCCCTTGGTAGGGCAAGATTCAGGCTCAGCTTCCTAATTCCAGATCCCTATTTGGTATTAAAGCCCTAGTTGGAGGTTCAAGTGTTAATACTCAAATAATCCTAACTCTCTTTCACTGGATTGACTTCAATTGTCAGTGGGTATCGCACGATTAAAATCACAACAAATCACAGATATTAGGACTCATACAAGTTTGTTCCATATTCGAGTGATGTTGTTTCAATTTCCTTTATCAGCACTAGATTGACTTCAGTGGATACCGCAAATCACATAAAGGGCATAATCGTGTGTGAGTAAACATTGAAATGAAACATCCAATGATATGAACCAAAAATCAAACACATAATGAGCAATACGAATGTCTCAAATCGGTTTTAAAGTCATCACACTTAATCCCTCAAAGCAACAACCTAATGTTTAGCCGATCATTTTGATCGGCTTTGAAAACAAGTTTGACAAAGCCTGATCAAACATAGCTATTACAAAAAGATAAAATGGAATGATCTCCACTCTGATCTCCTTTTTCGTTGAAACCCTAACTCTCTTGATTGATCTCCGTCTCTCCCTCCAAAGTAAGTCCTCTTTCTTCTTCTCCTCCTCTGGCTTTTATAGTTTTTTCTCCATGTCCTAGCCAAGTGAGCTTCCTGGAAGTTTCCCCCTCTATGCCCAGATGTTGACACGTGTCCCTGTGAATATAAGCCAAGAATTTAGTGAAGCCACGTGTACTTAACGAATAAGAGTGGCGAGGCAAAATATCAAACAGATTGGATGTTGTGTTTGCTAAGTGCGCTTGGACCAGATGTGAAGTGTAGTGTATACGAAATGCATGAGAACATTCGTAAGTAAAAATATAACAAAGGAAAAATGCATGAAAGAACAAAATGTGCACAGTGTGTGAGGTGAGTGTGGTGGACGCGTGGTGCGCCCGCCGTGTGTGTGGCGGTCACACTGTGCGACCGCCGTGTGTGTATGCGCCCGCCATGTTGTGTGTGTGCGTGTGTAAGGCGGGCGCACCGTGTGTGTGGCGGTCGCATGGTGCGACCGCCATGTGTTGTGCGTGTGTGTGATGTGTTTGTGCTAAGTGTGTTGTGTGAGTGTTATGTTGTGTGCTGTGTGCTTGTGTTGTGTGAATAGTCATTGACCTCCATGAGAGCTTGGAGGTCAGTGATGTGCATGACTAAGTGTTGTGTTGTGTGAATAGTTATGGACCTCCATGAAAGCTTGGAGGTCAGTGGTGTGCATGACTAAGTGTCTTGCATATTTCGAAGATCAAAGCACTTTCCCATTGTTTACAACACTTAGGCATTTTCACAACAATCTCCAAAACATGCACGTTCTAGCATACTGTCAACACACCAAGCATCATTTTCGCACAAAATCCATAGCGAAAGATAAAGAAAGTCAAGCGAATAAGTCGGTGAAATACCGACTTATCATATTCTATCTTTTTTTTTACCCAAAAAAAATTAAATAGATATTTATAATAGATTGACCAATAGGAAATTTTGGTAATCAATAATCCTTGATTGAATTGAAGGTGTTTGATTTATATACCTTTACATTTTCTCTTGATTGAATATGTAGCGAAGACTCAAAATTAGAATATGAGGGAACCCTAAACTTATATGTAATGGGAGTTGGTCGCTCACATTACATTTTTACTAAGTTCTCCTAAATAAATGTACATTCATTGTACATTAATGTAAACCTTTCATGAATGTACTGAACATTTTCTTCTACTTGAATTTATGGAAAATATGTGCCATTCAAGGAACATATTGAAAATCTTGTGGTAAAAAGTGATCTCACCTGTTTGTTTGTATTTTATTTAGTGTGAATTTCACAGAAACTAAAAGCAAACTCTATATGTGTGTTTATTTTGTAAAATTTAATTATGAAATAAAATAAGGGATGAGTTTTATTAATTATATAGAATGAAATAAAATGAGAATTGGAAAGTTGTATGTAAATTTCAAGTGCCTTTGGGAACTGAAACAATGATAACAATAACTAAGCAGGTAGTTTCGTTATATGCATTACATCTCGCCATATTTAAACTCATTTGTTAGCTAATTTATATTTAAATATATATATATATATAACATATCTTTATATATATATATATATGATTTCTTCATAATATTCCAAACTATTTCAAGCATGTTTCTCTAACTTGAAAAAACAAAACAAAAAAAAAGGTAACATTAAGATTATAAATGATGAGGAATGAAAGTAGCAACACCAATCAACGGTTGGGATGAGTTCTATGAGAAACCTTTCCCTGCAAGAAAAGTCTAGAGGCAACATACCCAAGGGATCCTTGGGGACCACTGATCGACGGCTAGGATGAGTTCTATGAGAAATCTTTCCCTGCAAAAGAAGTTTAGAGGCAACATACTCAAGGTACCCTAATTTCTATAAATAACTCATAAGTAGGATTATGAAGGGTTGGTCCCTGAGTACTTGTACTTTCAAATATTATCGCAGTAAGGCTCATATCTAACTTGGGCATCGGAGTGAACACCCCCAGGAACCCCTGGGGGCTTTCACTAACAGTTTTCTTTGATCTCTGGGTCTGGCCGTCTGGAGGTGGACTGATATTCATCATTTGGTGAACTTTGGAGGTGGGCTTCTCTAAGGGCCTTACTGGTGGAGGCAGACCCTTGTTTCTCAGCTAGGCTCATTTCTAGGCTTCATCATTGGCGCCGTCTGTGGGAAAAAAACCACTTAAACAAAAAGCTATGACTACCACGCTGTCTCAGAACATGTTAGAACAGCAAAGAGATAAACAGCCCATGACGGACCAGGAGGGAAGGCATCCGTCCCTTTCTTCATCCAGTGGGGATGGAAGACCTCGACACTCTCAGCAGTTCGAGGCCCCAGAAGTGGAAACTTTTCTGAGGGACCATCTCGATGAAATACGAGCCCTATTAGACAAGGAGAAGAATCTGGACGTGAATCACATTACTGTATCTTTCACGCTCCCACAACCAAGGCAAGAGAGAGGGAGACCTCTGAGTAGGGATGCGAGATCCCCTGTAAGAACGAGGGAAGAGATGAGATGACGTGCAAGGCGATCTCCGTTGAGGGAGTTGGACGAGACAAGAAGACAAGAAGAAGAGGGATGGAGGTATCACCAGGAGGGTGGATATCAAAATTGGGAGGAAGAAAGAGTCCCGGACCAATCAGGCTTAGCACCAAACTGGTATCACCTCAGATTACATAGAGGGGCAGAAATGGGAAGCGAAAGAGGAAGGACGTTTTCGAGACCCCTGGAGTGAAAACACGACCTGGCCACAGTGGGGAGGTCACCTTACGTACGATAGACCCTACTGGGGAGCAGGAGGAATGGCTATCGTATGTGAAGATTCTCCTTTTGTGAAAGAGATATAGAACTTCCCCATCCCCCCTGGATTCAGAGCTCCTGCACTAGAGACTTATACAGGAGACACCGATCCCAAAGACCACCTGCACCGCTTCAAATATAGTATGATGCTAACTGCTGCACCTGAGCCGGTTGTGTGCCAAACATTCCCAACAACACTCTAGGGGAAGGCCAAAGCGTGGTTTGAAGGTTGCAGAGAGGGACTATTTCATCTTTTTCCCAGTTAGCTGAGAACTTTCAGAATCGTTTTGTGCAAAGAAAAAGATTTGAGAAGTCAACCGCGAAGCTTATGAACATAAAACAGGAAGAAGGGGAGTCGTTGTGAGGATATATCGACAGGTTTAATGATGAAAGTTTACAAGTGCAATGTCGGTCTGAAGAGGTAGTAATTGGGCCCTTCATCAATGGACTAAGGTCTGGAAAACTTTACAGGAAGCTTGTTAGGGATCCGCTGCCTGACATACAGACTCTGATGAATCGAGCTGAAAAATGTGATAAAGGAGAAGAGGCCGACAAAAGGAAAAGGAACAATGATAGACTTCTCACCCAGAAGAAAGAAGGAAGGTACACGCGAGGAGGTGAGAAGGGCGCGACTGCTCCTAGAAGTGGAGGAAATCGTGGCGGTGGCGGGAGCAGTAGGTATGGCCCATTGCAGGAGCACAAGGGGTTTACGCCACTGAACAGACCTAGGGCGGACATCCTGGCTATCCTGGCCAACAAAGGCGTGCTACACCCGCCTCGCAGGATGTTAACTCCGCAGGAAAAACTGAATAAGGAGTTGTATTTCCGATACCACAAACAGCATGGGCATGACACCGAAGATTGCCGAGACTTAAAGAGAGAACTGGAATCGCTCATTCAGAATGGGCACCTTAAAGAGTTTGTGAAAGTTGCGTACCAACGAGGCATCAGGAGGGGGCCGGTCATAAGAACGCAGAGGGCCTGAAAAGAGGTATGGACGGGTTGATCAGCACGAGAAAAGACAACAGGAAGAAAACAATCCCCCTGTTGAGGAGGGTCAGAGAAAAATTACTGGTGTTATACACTCCATAGTTGGAGGGCCTGCAGGAGGAGACTCCAATTCAGCAAGGAAAGCTATGTGCAGGAGGATTCCTGCGCAATAACCTATGCACAAGAGGTTCAAACCCTATGAAATCATCACGTTTTCTGAGGAGCACGTTGTCCCAAATAGGTTCCCCCATATGGACGCCCTGTTGATCAAGGCGATCATTGCGAATAAAGAGGTGCACCGAGTGTATGTTGATGATGGGAGTTTGGTAGATATCATGTTCAGAAATGCTTACGAGAAGTTGGGAATCGAAAAAGAACAGTTATAACCATGCAAAACACACCTAGTAGGGATCTGACAGTACCGGTCGCAGTGGGAATGTCACATGATAGCATTAAAAGGTAAGGGAAGGAAGGAAGGGGGGCTGAAGATTAACTGCGTAAGTTCTGGTATGAGACTAACTGATGAAGAGATAGCCAACCGGCCACAACTCGATGATGAGGTGAAAAGGGTTGACATAAGCAATACTTTACCAGGAAAAGTGGTGCATATTGGAGCCTCGTTACCGGAAGGACTGAAATGTGCCTTGGTCCAACTTCTGAAGACTTGCCAAGATGTGTTTTCTTGGGGTCCCGAAGACATGAGAGGGGTATCCCAAGAGATTGCTGTGCACCGGTTAAACATCGACCCAGCAGTGATACCAGTAAAGCAGAAAAGAAGACCCATGGCACCTGAGAAAGACGCTATTGTAAAGAAGAAAGTAAAGGAGTTGCTGACAGCAGATATAGTGAAGGAAGTCTATTACCCTACTTGGCTTTCCAACCCAGTTATGGTCCCAAAACCAGAAGCTGGATGGAGAATGTGTGTGGATTATTCGGATTTGAACAAGGCTTGTCCCAAGAATTGTTATCCCTTGCCCATTATATACCAGAAAATTGATGCCATCGCTGGGTATGAGGTCCTCTGTTTTCTGGATGCTTACAAGGGCTATCATCAGATATTGATGGATGAAGATAACGCTGAGAAGACCGCGTTCATCACCGGGGATGGGATTTACTGTTATAAAAAGATGCCGTTTGGGCTGAAGAATGTCGGGGCTACCTACAAAAGAATGATAAACACCATCTTTGAAGTACAGATAGGCTGTAATATGGAGGTGTATGTGGATGATATGCTCATCAAGAGAAGAAGGGTAGAAAATTTACTGGCAGATATGGAAGAAACATTCGAACAGTTAAGAAGGACCGGGCTGAAGTTAAATCCTAAGAAATGCACCTTCGGGGTAGGGTCTGGAAAAATCCTAGGTCATGTGATCTCTAACAAAGTTATAGAAGCCAACCTGGAGAAGGTACAAGCTATTGTGGATATGGATTCCCCTAAATATGTGAGAGAGGTGCAAGTGTTGACAGGAAGGTTAGCCACTTTGAATCGATTCCTATCGAAGTCAGGCAATCGGGGACTACCCTTCTTCAATATTCTCAAAAAGGCGAAGAATTTTGAATGGGACGGAGAGTGCCAAAAGGCCTTCGAAGAATTGAAGGAATATCTGAAAATTTTGCCATCCTTGTCAATTCCCGACCCTGGAGAGGCTTTAAGTCTATATCTGGCTACAGGGGAAAGAACCGTGAGTGCTGTTCTAGTAAGAAATGGGGAGAAACGTCAGTTGCCCATATATTACATCAGCCGAGCTCTAATCGGAGCTGAACAAAGGTACCCGGTTATGGAGAAATTAGCCTTGGCCTAAGTGAATGCCACAAGAAGATTGAGGTCCTATTTCCAGGCACATCCGATCCAGGTCTTGACAGATAAACCATTGAGACAAGTATTACAAAAGCCCGAGTCTTTAGGAAGGCTGATGAAGTGGGCAATTGAACTGGGAGAACATGACCTGACCTTCCATCCTAGGCCATCCATGAAGGGACAAGTGCTGGCAGACTTCATCGCAGAGACTCCGGCGGGAGAGGACACCCCACCTCAGCCAGAGCCGACAGATGTCGATAATAGGAAGGATAGAGATCTGGGGGATTTTGGGATATTATACGTGGACGGAGCTGCTAATGAAGAAGGTTCTGGAGCATGACTAATCTTGAAAAATCCAAAAGGACAGGAATTCACTTACGCCTTGAGGTTCAATTTCGCAGCAACGAACAATGAAGTAGAATATGAAGCCTTGTTGACAGGGATGAAACTCGCCCTAGAACTAAAGGTCGAAAAGTTGCAGGTATATAACTCAGCTTATTGTGAATCAAGTTACCGGGGGCTATGAGGCTAGAGACGCTACTATGAAGAAATACTTGGAAAAGGCCTTGGAGCTAAAGACGAGGTTTGAGGAATTCGTGATAGACCAAGTCCCGTGGTCTCAAAACAAGAGGGCGGATGCTCTTACCAAGTTGGCCTCGTCCGCATATGTTCATCTCACCAAAAACGTCTTGGTGGAGATACTCCCGATGCAGAGTATTGAGGAAGCAGTAGTTAACACTGTGGAGGAAGAGCGGAACACATGGATGACTCCCATTCTTAATTATTTGAAAGAATGGGTATGCCCGCCTGCAAGATAGAAGCCCAAAAGTTGAAAATGAGGGCTGCGAGGTACGCTATGACGGACCAGATTTTGTATAAAAAGGGTTATTTGATGCCTTGGCTTAGGTATGCAGATCCTGATCAGGCTGACTATGTGCTGAAAGAAATCTATCTTGGGGCATGTGGGAATCATAACGGCTCAAGGATGTTAGCAAAGAAGGTGTTTCGCTTGGGATATTATTGGCCTACCCTATATGAAGACGCCCACAAATTGGTAAGGCGTTGCGATAAGTGTCAAGCACATGCAGCCATTCCGAGGGTTCCGCAAAATGAGATGGTATCGATACAGTCAATGTGGCCATTTGTCCAGTGGGGCATCGATATTGCAAGACCTTTTCCTGAAGCCCCAGGGCGGGTCAAATTTCTGATAGTTGCAATCGACTACTTCACCCAGTGGGTGGAAGCAGAAGCCGTGGCACCTATCACTGAGAAAAGCATGATGAAGTTCCTATGGAAGAATGTAATATGCTATTTTGGTATCCCAAAGTTCCTCATCTCAGATAATGGGAAACAATTTGCAGAGGAGCCTATCAAGTCTTGGTGTGCAGAATTGAGCATCCAGCAACAATTCACATCGGTGGCCCATCCCTAGGCTAACAGGCAGACAGAAGTTACTAATCGGACTATCGTACAAGGGTTGAAGACCCGGTTGGAGAAAGCCAAATGTGATTGGGTGGAGCAGCTCTCTCATGTACTATGGTCTTATCGAACCACGCCCAGGTCGGCTACTAAGGAAACTCCCTTTAATATGGTGTACGAGACTGAAGCAGTGGTGCCAGTGGAGATTGGACTACCTAGTCTTTGGGTGCTTAACTACGACCCGACAGAGAATGATGACGAGCTAAGGTTAAATCTTGACCTGATGGAAGAAATGAGAGAATTGGTGGCAGCTCGAGAACGCAGGTATAAGGCTGACATGGCAAGATACTACAATCGGAGGGTCAAAAGCACCTCTTTTAAGCCCAGAGATTTGGTGATGAGAAAGAATGAAGCCAGCAGAGTAGAAGGGCTAAAGAAATTGGATATCCGTGGGAAGGCCCTTACCAAATCACAGAGGCAGGGAGGTTTGGAAGCTATCAGTTGTCTACGTTGGATGGAAAAATCATCCCCAAGAGGTGGAACATTGTAAACCTACGAAGGTTCTACTTGTAAAAAAATGTTCATGATTATGAAGTTCTGAAGTTTTATCCCATTCCAATATTAATTCTGATTAAATTTAATGCTCTTTCCCATGTCAATTCTGATATTGTTTACCTGTGATCAAGCCAGGATTCCTAGCCAAGGATTTTTGTTAATATGGATAGCTAAGACCTGAACTATTCAGGCACGGCGTAAATTAAAGACCTGGGCCAATCCAGGCAAAACTCCGAAGAATCCTTTCAAAAAAGGAAATACCTGAACTATTCAGGCAAGGAGTAAATTAAAGACCTGGGCCAATCCAGGCAAAACTCCGAAGAATCCTTTCAAAAAAGGAAAGACCTGAACTATTCAGGCAAACCATAAATTAAAGACCTGGACCAATCCAGGCAAAACTCCGAAAAATCCTTTCAAAAAAGGAAAGACCTAAACTATTCAGGCAAGGCATAAATTAAAGACCTGAGCCAATCCAGACAAAACTCTGAAGAATCCTTTCAAAAAAAGAAAGACCTGAACTATTCAGGCAAGGGGTAAATTAAAAGACCTGGGCCAATCCAGGCAAAACTCCGAAAAATCCTTTCAAAAAGGGAAAGACCTGAACTATTCAGGTAAGGCATAAATTAAAGACCTGAGTCAATCCAGGCAAGACTCTGAAAAATCCTTTCAAAAAAGGGGAAAACCTGAACTATTCAAGCAAGGCGTACGTTAAAGACCTGGGCCAATTCGGGCAAAACTCCGAAAAATCCACTCAAAAAAGGAAAGACTTGGACTATTCAGGCAGAGTAAATTAAAAACCTGGATAAACCCAGGCAAAGCTCCGACAATTCCTTCAAAAAGGGAAAGACCTAAAGTAATCAGATAGGGCGCAAACATAATGGCAAGGACCCGCACCAGACCAAGTTGTGAAAAAAAAGAGAGTCCGGCAAGGCTCAAGCGATAATTCTTCAAGGGAATATGTCTCAGCTTATATCCATCTTGAGAAAAGAGACGTGCAGAAGGGAACCGTTACTATCAGAATAACTAAAAGGGCAAGAACTGTAACAAAAATATATATATATATATTAAGAAGAGCGCCTTACATCACCAATTAAAAATAATTCAATTTCGTCATTTATATTATAAAGCTATATTAAATTTATTGTTCTATCCAATTCCCTTTGATTTTTTGACGAAAAGTGTGTACGCATACAGTAGTTGATGATGACATGTGTATATTTTTATTAAAAATTAGATTTAGTTAGACAGAAGGACCAATTTAGTGCGAATATTTATGGTGAGTGATAAAATTGTATCATTTTAAATGTAAGTGATAAAATAAATTTTTCAAAAAAATGTAAAAGATTTTTTTTTAAACAATTTTCCCTAAATAAAAGATAGCACGTAATAACTAGGTTAAACTTTTAATTGTTCTCAGTTGGTGGTGGTGTTGTTAGTTTGATAGAAATGGTTTATTTGGTGGTTTACTCTATCCAAATATAAATTGAAAAATTCAATGAGAATTCACCATACGGTAAATATTTGTATGATAATTAACTTCATCAAAACATTTTACTATACACATTCAAGTTGTGGACTGATATCTCAATCAAAGGGTATCTTCTCACACATTAGATTGACATATATAAATGAATGTTATCAATTCCTGGTTTATCCAATTCAATATTAAAAGTATGTTGATTTTTCCAAATAACTGAATATTTTTTGTCAGTAAAATTTGCTGATTCCAGCCAGTAAATATAATTTCTTCCCTATGATAAAGTCTATTCGATGTCATATATTTAATGTTTGTATTTGTATTATTTCTTTTTAATTTCTCAACAATCACTCATAAAAAACGACGACAGAATTAGTAACCCATTGCAATACACGAGAACAAGTCGCCATTGTTTTTATAAAAAATTATAAAAATCATCGTTAACATTTGTTAAATTTTTTTTAACCAATTACATTTAAAATAATGTAATTTAATCACTCGTATTAAAAAACTTACATCAGTTTATCCTTCTATTCAATTCCATCTATCTTTTTTAACAAACAGGATGCACGTACATGTTGTTTAATTATTGCATGTGTAAATTTTTCGTTAAAAAAATTATAAACAGTTAGAGGGATTAGTGATTAATTTAATGCATACTTTTAATATAAGCAAATAAATTGCATTATTTTAAGTGTCAGTTAGATTTTTTTAAAATATATATACATATATAAAAGATGTTTTTTTTATCTTTAAGTTATTTTTACTATATTTGTAGTCTCAAAATTATCTTTTTATTTGTGGACAGCATTCCATCAAATATTTTGAGTAATGAGAGCAACAATTATTCTATAACTATTATTTTCTTCCGTTATTTTTACTATATTTGTAAGGTCTCAAATTATCTTTTTATTTGTGAACAGCATTCCATCAAATATTTTGAGTAACGAGAGCAAAAATTATTCTATAACTGTTATTTATTGCATCACTTCAACATTATTCACTATGTCTTCCACTAAATGAATCATACATGTGATGCGGAATAGCGTCCACGATCTTTTCGTAAATCAATTTGGACAGGTAGAATCAATTTATCTCTGTAGATTGGCTTGAAACACAATTAATTGGATTTAACACGACAGTCGCGTAAGATTTAATCCCCTCCTCAGGAACTAAAACCCACAATGTAAATTGGAATTCTCTCCTCAGGAAATCAACTCACGTAAAAAAAACAACTCTATGTTTTATTTCTCAAAATTCTTCTCTCTAACTATTACAACTGAAAGAAAGCACCTATTTATAGGCCTAACATTAACCCTAGACGAATTATTCCATAAAAGGAAAGTTTAATTAACTTAAATCTCAAGTTACTAAAAATAGAAAAATAATTAATGCCTAATTTTCTGCACGTCGCGACGTGGGGAGCCCGATGTCGTGACGTCGGGAAACCAACCCTAAAATAAAAAAACTCAAAGATGATGGACGTCGTGACGCGCGACAATGGACGTCGCGATGTATATGGACATCGCGGCGTCGGAGACTATGTCGCGACGTGGAAGCTGTTTTGCTGCCCACGTCAAAATTCACTTCTTTCTTCCTTTTAGGCCTCCAAACTCGTTCCATTCTTCTTAAACACCCCTCGCTCTAATAACCCCCGAGGCTTTGGTTTGGATTTCAATTTGCTATTATTCCCTCTCCGGTCGAAAGGATTTGACCTCAAATCTGATCCAGCATGCCGAAAATCCTCAACACCAACTCTAGAATGCATTACCATTGCACAAAAGTCCTTGGGATCCCCATCACCAACTTCCAATGACTGCAAATCATTTAATATTTTTTGCTGGTCTTTATATAATTCAGACGGATTTAATGCTGTCGATAAAAACTTGTGACCTTGCCATTTAAATGCATAGGTATTGTCACGTCCACGATGCACAACATCCCGATCAAATATCCATGGTCTTCCAAGAAGCACATGTCCCGCTGACATTGGCACCACATCACAAAATACTTGGTCCCGGTATGCCCCAATTGCGAAGTCTAGTTTGACTTGTCGAGTAACCTCCTCCGTAGTTTCCGCATTAACCCAATGAAGTTTGTAAGGATGAGGATGAGCAACCGTAATTTACCCCAACCTTTCAACAAGCAACGAGCTGGAAATATTCGTGCTACTCGCACTGTCAATAACCACATTACACTGTTTACCACTGATAAGACACCGTGTGTGGAATAGTTGATGGCGCTTGTACTCGTTCTCCACCATAGGTTGTGTTGTTAGAGCTTGCCTTAACACCAATGCCTCACCGATCACATCTTCAGGATGAATTATCTCTTCTTTAGGACCCTCTAACTGCGGTATCCCATCATATTCAGATTCCACCTCCACAACTTCCCCATTAGGTCTAATAAGCATAGCTCGAGGACTACCACACTGAGCAACTACATGCCAATAACCATGACACTTGAAGTACTAAACCGGTTTAGCCTTTGAAGTCACATTACTGTCGGTCCTACCCTTAACTTCTTGACTTGATGATCCTTGTGTTGTTCCCTTGAAAACAAACTTCCAAGATCAAGTACCATCAAACCCAGTTTGCTTCTCCATTTCAAGTTGTCGTTCCATTTCCTTGGCCTTATGAAGCAAGTCATCCAAATCAGTATATTGATATAAAGCAACATATTTAGCAATACCTTGATTCAAACCACTGAGAAATCGCGCAATAGTCGCCGCCTTTTCTTCATGGACTCGTGCTTGACTCATAATAATTTGCATCTCCTGGTAGTACTTCTCAACGCTCTTATCTCCTTGATTTAAATTTTGTAGCTTCAACCACAAATCTCGAAAATAATGAGCTAGAACAAAATGGGTCCGCATTAATGTCTTTGCTTCTTCCCAAGTACGGATTGGTCGTTCTCCCAGTAGGTCACGTTGAATAAGCACATCTTTCCACCACGTGCTAGCATACCTAGTGAACTCCATAACCACCAAACTAATCTTAGTTTCCTCAGAATAATTATAGAATTCAAAGATTTTGTTCACTTTTCGAACCCAGTCCAAAAACAATTATGGACTCTCCTTACCCGAAATAGGGGAACACGTATCTTACCCTCTTTCTCAGTAATACCACCCTTTTGCACCCGCCGACAAACACTATCATCCAAGTCAGTCCCATCCTCCTTCAAACCATCACACCAAGGATTTTTAGGTGGTGTTTTCCGTGGAGTACCTGCTCTAGATCCCGACTCCAGCTGGTCAAACCGCTGCTTAAACTGCTAATTTTCAACTGATAACTGTCGTAATTGTTCACTCATAGTAGCCAGTATACCTTCCAAATTTTGGTTAACACTAGTACCTTCTGCCTGTTTACTCATATTGAACTTAACTAAATTTCAAAAGAATAATCACAACAATTACTAGAACAACAATAACCCACAAATATCCAATATATGCAACCCAAACAATCAATCACCAATCTTAACCGGATCAATTTCGCACAGTATCAATTAAACAATAACCAAGGATATAATTGTTGTAACCAGTACACAATAATCAAATCATGCAAAGGCTGCGAATAATAACAATTTAGGTTTCAATTTTAAGGAAAACTGAAAAACCTGATTTCAAAACTCACTTGAGCTTTGATACCACTTGACACAAATTATTCTATAAATATTATTTGTTGCATCACTTCAACATTATTCACTATGTCTTCCGCTAAATGAATCATACATGGTAATGAAAAAAAAATTATTTTTTATATGTTATGAAACATTAAGTATGAATGTGATTGAATGAATTAATTTTAAGGATAAGTATATAAATATTTCTCCTATTGCTTTTATGAAATCGGATCATAATTTACATATTTTGATAACTAAAAATAGATGTACTTACATTACATCTTTGTACAACAAAAGAGAATAAAACTTACGTGAATAAAAGTATTATGAGTGAATAGTAAATACCCCATATTTTTCCTAATTCTTGTTTTCAATACTTTTGTTCTAACTCCTTTATTTTATTGTTTGCATTATAATTCCTAATATAAACTACTATATCAAATCTACATATATTAGGATTAGTTTTATAACACGTTATTAGCACGAAACTCTACCGGCTAAGGGGGACTTTAGAATAAATCGATTTTTCAGGTAGTATTCCTCCTTTTATTTTAATTCATTTTTACGGCTAATCTTACAAAACAAAAATTTGTGCCTCTTGATATTTCTAGAAAAAATTATTTATCATTGATATTGGATGTTGAAATCTATCTTGAATCAATGGGTGTTGGAAATACTATTGTTGAAAATAATGATGCAACAAACCAATACCTCGTCAAAGCTATGATATTCCTTCTTTGTCATTTAGATAAAGGATTGAAAATGGAATATCTTACTGTCAAGTATCCACTTGACCTTTGGCATGATCTGGAAGAAAGATTCAACCACCTGAAGTTGATTGTACTTCCAAAAGCCCAGTATGACTGGCTCCATCTACGACTTCAAGATTTTAAATCTATTGATAAGTTGGTTTTATATCAACTTATATGTGCTATTTAACTTGGCTTTTGTCTTGATTTTCCTATAAATATGTGGTGCATTGTGTTGCTTTATGCATATATATGGTGGAAAGTTGATAATGTGTAAATGGTGCAAAAAGTGTAAAAATGATGGTAAATGAAGTGATACGAGTAGAGGTTGAGAATTGAGAAATTAAAAGTGCATAATTGGCCATTTTAGGGTTTGGACAGATTTGTTGTGCAACTTCATTTGAGTGTAATTCTTTCAATACTAATCCAAATGAGACGTTCTTGGATGTTCTGGAAAGCTATTTGAGTGTACTTCATTTCTTATGCTTTAACGTTCTTCTAATTCTGTGTGTAAATATGAGAAACGAAGGCATCTTTATGATTGCTACTTCAGGATTTAGTTATTGAATTCATATTGCCACGTTTTGGTAGATTGTTAATAACTTGAGCTACAGACCTCCAATTAAGGTGATTCTTGATCCATTGAAACGCCACGAGATAGGTCTCAAACTTTTAGGCTTACCATCAAGTCCAGTTTAAGAGCTAAGGCATATGAATTTGGTGTAGAAGTTAGGTTCTAAGCTGAAACAAGCACTCAGCCACAATGAAGGCTCACATGCACAATATTTTCTCGGGCATTCTCACAAACACCTCACGAGCACTCACTTCACACTACACACTTGCACAGCCTCACAGCTACTCTCGCACACACGCACACTAACCTCGCACACTCTCGCACGCACCTCACATGAAGCGAGGTCACCTCGCCGCAACACTCATGCACACATATGCACACTACCTTGCACAATAGCACAAGCCTCTCGCACTAACACTCGCACACATGCACATAATCCTCACCGCATCACTGCACACACCTCACTACACTCATGCGGCGAGGTGACCTCGCCGCATGAATCTCGCATATCATAACTTGCACTCTCGCACACACTCACTGCATCACTCGCACAACACTCTCGCAACACTCTAGAACTCACCTCACCACACTCGCACACTACTAGCACTACTACAGCACTATCATCCGCACCACATTGTGCGGCGAGGTCATCTCGCCGCATGAATGTTGCACGCACACACTACAAACACACATCACTTGAGCACAACACTTCACACTACAATGGCATTTCCATTTATTTTCAAGACATCTAGTAGAGTGCACAGCATTTTGCATCCATCTTTTATAACATTCATAGTCATCTTCATTCTATTTTCACAGCACTAGAAGCATGTTCATCCTTAATGTACAAGCATCTCATTACATAGTCATGCAATCATTTGAATGATAAAATACGAAGCAGTCAAGCTATTCACTTCTCATCCATATAGTACTCGAAAGTTATATTATTTCCATTTTTTCTCGTTTTCATGTGATCAGAAAATTCATTTCATTCAGAATGCACATCTCACATTCACTTCACTAAGTATCCATATTTACTCACAATTCACATTCACTCACAACACTTCACACTTCACTCAAATTCACACACTCGCATGCAAAGTGGCAAGACCTCGCCACGAGGTCTCGCCCATATGCCCATGAATGGCGAGGTCTCGCCGTGAGACCTCGCCGGCAAAGACACACACGGTGAGACCTCTCGGCGCGGTCTCGCCACACATATGCACAAAGCGGCGAGACCTCACCGCAAGGTCTCGCCAGCTTGTTTCTTTTGAAGCTTCATCTTGGCAGAAAATGTGCCTAAGTGTTGGAGAATTTTTGTGATGTGCACAGGTGCAGTGGACGCGTGATCGTGGAGGGCTTGAAGGCGCACAAACACTTAGTTCAGGAAGGGGAGCTGAAGTAGAGATGCCGAAGGCGTGATTTGCCTAGCCTATGAAGGCATGGAACTTGCTGAACGAGAAGGGATTATCAACTGACATTGAAGGCGCGATTCTTCTGTGCAAGAAGGCGTTGTAGCTGCTGTGAAGGCGCATTCCAGAATAGCCTGAAGGCGCGAGGAAGCAACTGAAGGCGTACGATCGAAAGCCCAAAGGCTCTGGAATGCTGGGCATTTTTTCAAATTTCGAATTTACACTTCCTGGGCTAATTCTAGACATTTCATTGGAGGACACTTTTGTAACTTTGTAGGTATTTGACAGTAGCGTATTAGTTACACTTTCCTAATTCTATATATAGGAGATGTAGCTAATATGTAGGGGGATCCCGGAGACTATTATTCATTCCATTAGTTAGGTTTTGCTTTTGGTAACAAACTTTTGAGAGCTGGAGAGCGGGAATAAAATTTGAAGATCTACTTTCTCTCTCTAGCTTTTGAGCTCCATTTTCTATTCCGATCAAAGATTTGCTCCGATTATTGTAATTCTCATATCAATTAAGGAAGCTCTTGGAAGAATTCAATGGGTAAACTCTTTCCATTTATTGAAAATGAGTTGTTTCAAGTTCCAAATTGTTGATCGTGAATTGGTAATGGAGTTCTATAGTTAGATTTCTTATGTTCTAGAGTTTCAACCGGTTAAATGTATAATTAGACTATGCAATGCTATGCAATTGACATAATTTCTTAAGGATGAAATCATATGTGATTTTAATGATTAAATCTTGTGAGTTTCATGAATTCACACTTTTATATTGAATAAATTGAACGTTCACTGCTGTCGCCATGCTGAGTTGAAGTGAGATTTACCAATATCTGTGAGAATTGCATGAAATGAAGACTAAATGTATGATGATTGTGTCTTTCACTTGCTTTGCTTGAATCATGATTTGAGATGCGGTCGCCATGCCGGTGGAGAATCATTGAGTTGTTAGGAAAAAGTGAGAAGAAATTTTCTAAAGTAAGCAAACACTCTAGGTTCTAGGTCAGGTCTCGCCATGGGATACCGTAGGAATTGCATGCTAGATTTGCTAACTTTGGAGAGTTGAGGTATTGCGGGATGAATCCGTTCTACTTAGTCCTCGCCATGGGAAAAGTGGAATGTTAAGGAGTATAGAAAACACTGTGGTCGTCATGCTAAGTGTTAGCTAGCCTTCTGGGCAATAGAGATCTCCTCATTGTTCTACTTGTGTGTCAATAGCATTGCAATCATGGCCTAATGTGCATTCAACTGGTGGAATTACTCTAGAGCATCCACTCTCTTCCTGTTTTTTTTTTTTGCATTTTATTTGTTGCATTTGATTCTTTACTAGTTAGTGTCTAGTTTTATTTCTTTCGTGACATTCTGTGAGCAAACATTGAGATTCTTGGCCCAAGCCTTCCCTGTGGATACGATCCCTACTTACGCTACTACATTAGTGTTTAGGGTAAAATTGAGCTGATACGACTTTAAGATGTCAATTTTTGGCACCGTTGCCAGGGAAGGCACGGTTTCTTGAATTTTGATTTGCTCTGTTTTCTTTTCTTGTTTAGTTTAGTAGTCTTGTTATTTTTCATTTTGGTAACTTTTGTTGCATTTTGTAGTTTTCGTGTTTTGTTGTCTGCTTTGGTGTATTTGTGTCAAGTGCAGGACATTGGAGTTAACTGTAATTGAGTATTGCACAAGTACCCAAGCATGTCTAGATGGTACGAGGACTTCTCTCCTCCACCATATGAAAGACAATGGCAAAATCAAGCACAAAGCAACAACTCACATCACATTGGGACACAAGAGCTTCCTATGGAGGACATGTTTTCTCAACTTATGGAAAAACTTGACAGAGGCTTACAAAAGGGAGAGCAATGGTATTACCAACAACAAAGCAATGAGTGTGATCTCGGAGAAGAGGCAAGAATGGAAGGCATGTTGTCTCAAATTTTGGAGATATTTGATAGAAATGAAACAAGGTTCGCGCAACTAGAAGAAGAGCTTCAAGGGCGACAGGAAATGTTTGATCGAATCAACGCTTTAATAAGTAACCTATGGGAACAAATTGAGACACCAACTTTAGATGCTCAATATCACTCAGAAGGTACCTCTTTGCTTACTAGAACACCAACTCCTGAGGACAATCATTTTGATATGCATGCTAATGTTGATTGTGGCTTAAAGTGTCTAAGGGAGGAGGAGTCTACATGTTTTGGGGATAGTGTACATGAGTGCTTTGTTGCTGATTCTTTTGAGCATGAATATGTGCACTTTGATGTTGAGGATGATGGCTTCTTTAGTGATCTTGATAGTGATGACTCTCGTGTTCTAAGTTGCCATGTTACTAAGCTGGAAAATGTGTCTAAAGTGGAGTCTTGCATTAATTTCATGGAATTCAATGAGTCAAATGATGTTGAATGCCTTGCTTTAGATGCTTTTCCTCTTGATAGCTTTGTGAATTGTATAGAGTCACTTCTTGAAGATCAATGTGATTTAATAAAGGAAGATAATGTTGCATTTGTTAATAAGGGGGTTAACACATTGTTTAAAACTATGGTTGAGGCATCAATTTTTGAAATGGTCAATGAATCTAAGTGTCTAAATGGTGACTCACAAGAAGTGCAAAGTGAGGTACTCTTGTTAGTTGATGATAATGCTTGTTGTGTTGTTGAGAAAGAAAAGCCTCAAGAATTTCCCAATGTTAGTTTTGATGATAAAGATGTCAACATTTTGAATGACAATGACAATGAGTGCCATGCTATACTTGATAATGCTGATTGTTATTCTCTGAATGTAACTTTTCTTGATGACTTGATAAATTGCATAGAGTCATATCTTGATGAACATTGTGATATCATGAATTAAGATAATGTTGAACGTGCTAATGAAAATGTCGATATTAGTCTAGCTGCTAAAGATGTTAACATTTTGAATGACTATGAGTTTGAGTCATTTGTTTTTGAACTTACTGGTGGTTTTGAGTTTGCTGATTTGCTTGTTGAGACCATGGTTGTACAAGCCTTGGTTGAGCCTTGCAGGGTTGGAGAGCTTAATGTGGTGGAAGAAGTAATCGATAGGCCTAATAAGGTGGCAGAGTTTAAGGAGATGCCTTTAATGGAGGAGCCTCAGTGGTTCAAGGTGGAATTTGTAAAGGTGGCTTCCCATGTACAAGCGCATAAGCACCACTTTAAAAACATTCATCAAGTGCCTTACAAGAGAAGGAAGAGCGTTTATGAGAGAGCATTTTTCTGGTATAGAGAGGGGTATTCCGATTCTTGAGGAAGAATGTTCCATGAATAAAGTATAGCTGGAGACTACAAAACCCAGAACTACTTCTTTTCTCCCTTAGCTTGATAAGTGTTTTAGTTAAACTAGTATTTACATTTTCTTATATGTTGCTTTGCTCATTGAGCTACTCATGTTGTCAGGGCTTACATATGAAGGAAGTTGCAAGAGAAATAAGCCATGCACACAAGGCTAAGTGTGGGGGAGTGGTGTCAAGGGCCATTCCTCTGTTGCATTCAATCACTTTGTGTTACATTTCAAGCATGAGTTGTGCATGTGCCATTTAGTGTTATTAATTGCGTATTTTTACACCATCATGACTCTTAGTCATGGTGCGACACTGGGCTTGCATGTTCCTCCATGTCATGTCTACCTTGCATCAATATGTTGTGTATTTGGGTAAGTGATTTCTAATAAGCTTTGTTTTACCGTGTGCAGGAATTTTTCATGCGAGAAAAAATTTCAAACAAGAGCACTTCACAAAGCAAACATTGGACTTCATGACTTATCGATAACCAGGGAGTTCCTAATCCTAACTTTATTTTACATTGAGGTCAATGTAAGATTTAAGTGTGGGGGAGGGAATGTTTGCTATGGTTTGTGTTTCTTGGACTTTATATGCTTATTTTCCGTCATGAGGTTTGTGTTTCTTGGACTTTATATGCTTATTTTCCGTCATGAAATGAAATTTTTTGTGAAATTTTTTGTTTTTAGGTGATGTAATTTTTAGTGTAAATGTGTGTTGTTTGAGACTTTTGCTTGTTATTTTAGTATGGTTGTGTCAATTTGAGTTTATTACCCGTATGTGTGGTGTTTTTCATGTTTTGTGCAAGTTTTTCATGTATTGCGAAAATTTATATTTTTGGTAAAACTTGAAATTTCTGTGAATAAGTGAAAGTTTTGGTGTTGAGTGGTGTGTTTTTGGTGGGATGAAGTTTTTAAGTGTTAAGAAGTGTGAGTGTGCAATAATGTGTCGAATGTGTAATGAAAGAGACAGAGGTGTGGTGATAGTGAAGCAATGGAATGAAGTAACACTTTATACTATGCTTTTACTCTTTTGCAAGCTATGTTCACAATTTGATATTCATCCATCTTACTTTTGTATTGCATGCGAAAATTGTTTTGTTATATTTGATTCCAATCTTGATGAAATTGGTACATTTTGTTAATCAAGGCATCATGTTAATGTAAGATAGATATGCCATGTAAAATTCAAATGACATAGGAGGTAATGTGCTTGGATTCTATTCTTTTTGTTATGCATTTATCTGGTGTCTCCAGAATTCGTGCATGTTTAGTCAATTTAGGATTCTTATGAACATGTGTTTGCACAAGAAATGATATGGGAGAAAAAGCCATATTGGCAACTAGGAAGGAAAAAGCCATAAGAACGTGGCATTCAAATTTGGAAAAAAAAGCCATAAAACCCAGGCATTATTGTTAGTCACCAATGTGTGAAACAAATGTGCACCAATGTGCAGAATAAGGGCAATGTCCCATAGAGTACCAATGTACGCATAGGTACCATTGATCTTGTGATTGCATGTTCATAAGAGTGGACAAAGAGATTGGCATGTATTGAATGGGTATGAGACGAGCTAGATGGTGTATAGCAAGGGAATAGATGAAGTTCATGTTCCTCAGCACACACATGCACGCATGACATTTTGGTCTTTATTCATCGTGCCTTGGTTGATAATTTGTGCTGAAAGTTGATAGGTTGGAATTGAGGATATGTTAAGAGTATTTTGATATTGCATGAAAAATTTGTTTTGATGAACTCAAATGAGAACAAGTTTGACAGAGGAGTGAAGTCTAGTATTAAGTGTTTGTGAAGTGTGAGTTTGCTTGAGGACAAGCAAAGGTTCAAGTGTGGGGGAATTTGATAAGTTGGTTTTATATCAACTTATATGTGCTATTTAACTTGGCTTTTGTCTTGATTTTCCTATAAATATGTGGTGCATTGTGTTGCTTTATGCATATATGTGGTGGAAAGTTGATAATGTGTAAATGGTGCAAAAAGTGTAAAAATGATGGTAAATGAAGTGATACGAGTAGAGGTTGAGAATTGAGAAATTAAAAGTGCATAATTGGCCATTTTAGGGTTTGGACAGATTTGTTGTGCAACTTCATTTGAGTGTAATTCTTTCAATACTAATCCAAATGAGAAGTTATTGGATGTTCTGGAAAGCTATTTGAGTTTACTTCATTTCTTATGTTTTAACTTTCTTCTAATTCTGTGTGTAAAAATGAGAAACGAAGGCATCTTTATGATTGCTACTTCAGGATTTAGTTATTGAATTCATATTGCCATAGTTTGGTAGATTGTTAATAACTTGAGCTACAGACCTCCAATTAAGGTGATTCTTGATCCATTGAAAAGCCACGAGATAGGTCTCAAAATTTTAGGTTTACCATCAAGTCCAGTTTAAGAGCTAAGGCATATGAATTTGGTGTAGAAGTTAGGTTCTAAGCTGAAACAAGCACTCAGCCACAATGAAGGCTCACATGTACAATATTTTCTCGGGCATTCTCACAAACACCTCACGAGCACTCACTTCACACTATACTCTTGCACAGCCTCACAGCTACTCTCGCACACACGCACACTAACCTCGCACACTCCCGCACGCACCTCACATGCGGCGAGGTCACCTCGCCGCAACACTCATGCACACATATGCACACTACCTTGCAACAATAGCACAAGCCTCTCGCACTAACACTCACACACATGCATATCATCCTCACCGCATCACTGCACACACCACACTACACTCATGCGGCGAGGTCACCTCGCCGCATGAATCTCGCATATCATCACTTGCAGTCTCGCACACACTCACTGCATCACTCGCACAACACTCTCGCAATACTCTAGCACTCACCTCACCACACTCGCACACTACTAGCACTACTACAGCATTATCATCCGCACACACATTGTGCGGCGAGGTCATCTCGCCGCATGAATGCTGCTCGCACACACTACAAACACACATCACTTGAGCACAACACTTCACACTACAATGGCATTTCCATTTATTTTCAAGACATCTAGTAGTGTGCACAGCATTTTGCATCCATCTTTTATAACATTCATAGTCATCTTCATTCTATTTTCACAGCACTAGAAGCATGTTCATCCTTAATGTACAAGCATCTCATTACATAGTCATGCAATCATTTGAATGATATAATACGAAGCAGTCAAGCTATTCACTTCTCATCCATATAGTACTCGGAAGTTACATTATTTCCATTTTTTCTCGTTTTCATGTGATCAGAAAATTCATTTCATTCAGAATGCACATCTCACATTCACTTCACTAAGTATCCACATTTACTCACAATTCACATTCACTCACAACACTTCACACTTCACTCAAATTCACACACTCGCACGCAAAGTGGCGAGACCTCGCCACGAGGTCTCGCCCATATGCACCATGAACGGCGAGGTCTCGCCGCGAGACCTCTCCGGCAAAGACACACACGGCGAGACCTCGCGGCGAGGTCTCGCCACACATATGCACAAAGCGGCGAGACCTCGCCGCGGGGTCTCGCCAGCTTGTTTATTTTGAAGCTTCATCTTGGCAAAAAATGTGCCTAAGTGTTGGAGATTTTTTGTGATGTGCACAGGTGCAGTGGACGCGTGATCATGGAGGGCTTGAAGGCGCACAAACACTTAGTTCAGGAAGGGGAGCTGAAGTGGAGATGCCGAAGGCGTGATTTGCCTAGCCTATGAAGGCGTGGAACTTGCTGAACGAGAAGGGATTATCAACTGACATTGAAGGCGAGATTCTTCTGTGTAAGAACGTGTTGTAGCTGCTGTGAAGGCGCATTCCAGAATAGCCTGAAGGCGCGAGGAAGCAACTGAAGGCGTACGATCGAAAGCCCAAAGGCGCTGGAATGCTGGGCATTTCTTCAAATTTCGAATTTACACTTCTTGGGCTGATTCTAGACATTTCATTGGAGGACACTTTTGTAACTTTGTAGGTATTTGACGGTAGCGTATTAGTTACACTTTCCTAATTCTATATATAGGAGATGTAGCTAATATATAGGGGGATCTTGGAGACTATTATTCATTCAATGAGTTAGGTTTTACTTTTGGTAACAAACTTTTGAGAGCTGGAGAGCGAGAATAAAATTTGAAGATCTACTTTCTCTTTTTAGTTTCTCTCTCTAGCTTTTGAGCTCCATTTTCTATTCCGATCAAAGATTTGCTCCGATTATTGTAATTCTCATATCAATTAAGGAAGCTCTTGGAAGAATTCAATGGGTAAACTCTTTCCATTTATTGAAAATGAGTTGTTTCAAGTTCCAAATTGTTGATCGTGAATTGGTAATGGAATTCTATGGTTAGATTTCTCATGTTCTAGAGTTTCAACCGGTTAAATGTATAATTAGACTATGCAATGCTATGCAATTGACATAATTTCTTAAGGATGAAATCATATGTGATTTTAATGATTAAATCTTGTTGAGTTTCATGAATTCACACTTTTATTGAATAAATTGAACTTTCACTGCGGTCGCCATGTTGAGTTGAAGTGAGATTTACCAATATCTGTGAGAATTGCATGAAATGAAGACTAAATGTATGATGATTGAGTCTTCCACTTGCTTTGCTTGAATCATGATTTGAGATGCGGTCGCCATGCCGGTGGAGAATCATTGAGTTGTTAGGAAAAAGTGAGAAGAAACTTTCTAAAGTAAGCAAACACTCTAGGTCCTAGGTCAGGCCTCGCCATGGGATACCGTAGGAATTGCATGCTAGATTTGCTAACTTTGGAGAGTTGAGGCATTGCGGGTTGAATCCGTTATACTTAGTCCTCGCCATGGGAAAAGTGGAATGTTAAGGAGTATAGAAAACACTGTGGTCGTCATGCTAAGTGTTAGCTAGCCTCCTGGGCAATAGAGATCTCCTCATTGTTCTACTTGTGTGTCAAGAGCATTGCAATCATGGCCTAATGTGCATTCAACTGGTGGAATTACTCTAGAGCATCCATCTCTTCCTGTTTTTTTTTTTTGCATTTTATTTGTTGCATTTGATTCTTTACTAGTTAGTGTCTAGTTTTATTTCTTTCGTGACATTCTGTGAGCAAACATTGAGATTCTTGGCCCAAGCCTTCCCCGTGGATACGATCCCTACTTACGCTACTACCTTAGTGTTTAGGGTAAAATTGAGCTGATACGACTTTAAACTGTCATCTATTAATGAATACAATTCAGCCATGTTTAGAATTACTTCTCAATTGAAATTATGTGGAGAAAATGTTACTAATAATGATACGTTAGAAAAGACATTTTCTACTTTTCATGCATCAAATATGCTTCTGCAGCAATATCGAGAAAGAGGATTTAGGAGATATTCTGAACTAATTGCATGTCTTCTTCTGGCTGAACAAAATAATGAATTGTTATTTAAAAAATCATGAATCCCACCCAACTGGTACTAGTCAATTCCCTAAAGTGAATGCGACTCAAACTCAAAACTATGGTCATGGAAATAACTGTTGTAGAGGCCGTGGACGTGGACATGCCCATGGTCGTGGACGCGGTTGTGGTAGAAATATGCCTTATAATTAAAATGATTATTACCGTGGCAAAAAACAGAATAGCCCCCAAAAGTGGGTTGATGAAAAGAAAATAGAAGAAAAGAAAAATGGTGAAAATAAATGCTACCGAGTGGCATGGAAAGCCATTGGACCCGTACCTGTCGTACTACTGAACATCTTGTCAAACTTTAGCAAGCATCATTCAAAAATAAATATGATGGTGTTGAGACAAACTTTATTGATCAAAATAATGATAATGATAATGATGATGTTGATATGACAAATCTGGACACAGCAGATTTTTGTGAGCACCCCGAAGATGCAATATGATCATATTTTTATAAACACCCTAAAGGTGTAATATGATAATGTAATAAATATTTAATATTATGAATTTTATTATTTTTGTATCTTTTATTTTATTTTCTTTTAGTAAAGGAGTTTATGAATTTTATTTATGTTTATTTATTAATATTTACTTATTAATGTTTACTCATTAATTTTTATTTATTAATATTTTTTTATGATTTGTTATATTACTTCTCGAGGAAGAAATTGATATATTCTTCCTAAAGAAGACATGAATACCAAATTGGGATTAAAAAATAGTGATGATGACATTTGTCTCATTGACAGTGCTACTACGCACACTATACTTAAAGATAAAAAGTATTTTTCCTACTTGAAAATGGAAAAACTAATGTTCATACAATAAGTGGTAGTGCTGAATTAATTGAAGGCTCTGGAAGAGCTACAATATTTTTCCCTGAAGGAACAAAATTTGTTATAAATAGTGCACTTCTATCTACAAAGTCTCGAAGAAATTTATTGAGTTTTTTATATTCGTCGAAGTGGATATCATATCGAGACTATGAATGAGACAAATGGTGAATTTTTATTAATTTACAGATACAATTTAAGAAGAAAATGTTTATTAGAAAAATCACCATCTTATTCATCTGGTTTATATTATACAAAAATAAGTGCAATTAAAAGTCATCACTTAGTATATCAAAAGTTTACAAATCCCGATAATTTTATAATATGGCATGATCGTCTGGAAAATCCTGGTTCCATTATGATGAGACGGACCATTGAAAATTCAAATGGTCATTCATTGAAAAATCAAAGAGTATTGATCTCTAATGATTTCTCCTATGTTGTTTGTTCCTAAGGAAAATTAATAATTAGATCATCACCTCTTAAAGTGTGAATTGAATCCCCTGCATTTTTAAAATGAATTCATGGTGATATATGTGGGCCTATAGATCCACCATGTGGACTATTTAAGGATTTTATAGTGTTGATCAACGCATCAACAAGGTGGTCACATGTATGCTTATTATCATTTCGAAACCTAGCATTTGCGAGATTGCTTGCTTAGATAATTAAACTACGAGCACAATTTTCAGATCATCCAATTAATAAAATTCGTCTAGATAATGCTGTTGAATATTCATCACATGCCTTCGATGATTATTGCATGTCAATTGGAATAAGTGTTGAACATCATGTAGCTCACACACAAAATGGTCTTGTTGAATCATTTATTAAATAGCTGTAATTAATTGCTAGACCGTTACTTATGAGGTCTAAACTTACTTTATTTACTTGGGGATATGCTATATTACATGCAGCAATACTTGTAAGAATAAGACCGATGAGTTATCATACTTATTCCCCCTTGCAATTAACATTTGGCTATGAGCCTAATATTTCTCATTTGAGAATTTTTAGCTATGCAGTTTATATCCCAATTACACTACCACAACGTACTAAAATGGCCCCCAAAGAAGATTGGGAATATATGTCGGGTATGAATCACCTTCTATTTTTAAATATGTTGAACCATTAACAGGTGATTTATTTACTACTATATTTGTTGATTATCATTTTGACGAATCACATTTCCCAAAATTAGGGGGAGGAAAAGATCAACCAAAAAAAATCACACGAAAAATATCATTGAATTTCCTTGATCCTCGTACAAAAGAAAGTGAACTAGAAGTTCAAAAAAATATACATTTGCAAAGAATTGCAAATCAATTACCATATGCATTTAATGACTCCAGAAGAGTTACTAAATCACATATTTTTGCTGAGAATACTCCAGTGAAAATTGATATCTCTGAAGGGAAAATTACAAGTGCTAATAAGTCTCATGCATGCTTGAAGCGTGGTAGATCTCTCGGTTCCAAAGATAAAAATCTTTGAAAGAAAAGAGGATTAAATAATGGTAAGAGTCAAGAACTCCAAAATATTGCCAGTGACAAAATTCAACCTCCTGAACAGGTTGCTCCTGAAGAGAATAAGATTAAAGAAAATTCAATAAATTTTGTCACTACAGGAAAATGTTGGAATCGAAAAGAAATAATTATAGATAATGCTTTTGCATATAATATAGTACTTGATATTATGGAAGAAGACGAGAATCATGAACCTAGATTGGTTTATAAATGTCGTCAAAAAATGATTGGTCAAAATAGAAAGATGCAATCCAATCTGAATTGGATTCACTGGCAAAACGAAAAGTATTTGGACCTGTAGTTCAAACACCAGAAGGTGCAAAGCCAGTGGGATATAAATGGGTGTTCATGCCAAAAAGAAATGAGAAAAATGAAATTGTGAGATATAAAGCAAGGCATGTAGCCCAAGGATTTACACAAAGACCTGGATTTGATTATGATGAAACATATTCACCTATAGTGGATGGAATTACATTTAGATATCTTGTGAGTTTAACAGTGCATGAAAAGCTTGATATGTGTCCAACAGACGTAGTCACCGCTTATTTGTATGGAACACTTGATAATGATATCTCTATGAAATCAAATCCTAGAGGAGTTTATTCCATTAAATTACAAAGGTCTTTGTATGAACTTAAACAATCTAGACGTATGTGGTGTAACCGTCTTAGTGAATGTTTAATTAAGGAAGGTTATATAAATGACTCAATATGTCCATGTGTTTTTATTAAGAAAGATGAGTCAAATTTTGAAATCATTGTGATATATGTTAATGATCTCAAATTAATTGAAACTCATGAAGAGATCGAAAAGGCAGTTGAATATTTAAAGAAAGAATTTGAGATCAACGATTTTGGAAAGATCAAATTTTGCCTTGGTTTGCCAATTGAACATTTGTAAGATGGAATTTTTGTTCATCAAACTACATAAACCCAAAAGGTATTAAAATAGTTTTATATGGATAAAGCACATCCATTGAGTACTCTGATGATCGTTCGGTCACTTGATTACACTAATGTATCTTACTAATTGTACAAGACCAAAAGAGAAAAATGAAGAGATTCTTTGTCCTGAAGTACCATATCTCAGTGCTATTGATACACTAATGTATCTTACTGATTGTACAAGACCAGATATATCATTTGAAGTGAATTTGTTGGCAAGATTCAGCTCTTTTCCTACAAAACGACATTGGAATGGTATTAAGCACATTCTTCGTTATCTCCAAGGAACCATTGATCTTGGATTATAGTATTTATATGATTCTCGACCAGATTTGCTTGGTTATGCTGATGCTGGGTATTTATCTGACCCGCAAAAAGTAAAGTCGTAGACTAGATATTTTTTTACATGTGGTGGTACATCTATTTCATGGCGATCCACAAAACAAACAATAGCTGCTACTTCTTCAAATCATGTTGAATTTATAGCAATTCATGAGGTCAGTCGAGAATGTGTTTGGCTAATATCAATAACCCCACTATTTTCGGAAGAATTATGGGTTATCTCTAGAAGAAGAAAATCCTCCAACTATATTATATGAAGACAATGCAGCTTGTATAACTCAATTAAAAGGAGGATATATTAAAGGTGATAGGACGAAGTATATCTCATCAAAATTTTTCTTTACTCATGATCTACAAAAGAACAGTGAAATTGATGTGCAACAAAAATTCGGTCAAGTGATAATTTGGCAGATTTATTTACAAAGGCATTGCCGACAACAACTTTTGAGAAATTAATAAGGAATATTAGAATGCGTCGGTTGAAGGATCTCAAATGATTTTTGAATTAGGGGGAGAAATTAATACACAATAATAGTGTACTCTTTTTCCTTCACTAGGATTTTTTCACATTGCGTTTTTTCCTTGTAAGGTTTTAATAAGGCATATTCTTTGTGTAATGGACATTTAAGGGGGGGGGGTATTATGAAACATTAAGTATGAATGTCCATTGAATGCATTAATTTGAAGGATAAGTATTGATGTTATGAAATCGGATCATAACTTACATATCTTGATAGGAGGGGGGGATGGTTATGAAACATTAAGTATGAATGTCCATTGAATGCATTAATTTGAAGGATAAGTATTGATGTTATGAAATCGGATAATAACTTACATATCTTGATAGCTATAAATAGATACACTTACATAACATTTTTGTACAACAAAAGAGAAGAAAACTTACGTGAATAAAAGTATTATGAGTGAATAGTGAATACCCATATTTTTCTTAATTCTTGTTTTCAATTCTTTTGTTCTAACTCTGTTTTATTGTTTGGATTATAATTCCTAATATAAACTGCTATATCAAATCTACATATATTAGAATTAGTTTTATAATAGTATATCGTTTTTGTTTTTGGGTTACAAGTCACTTGTACATTATTAGTTTGATAAAGTAGGGTTACATTCATATCACCATGCCAAAATTACTCTTTTACTTAAAAGAGATTTTTTTTCTATTTACATATTATACATCCATATTTACCCAATAATATGGCAGCTGGTTATGGAGTTCTCTAGCTGGAAATTACCAACGATCATATTATTTGCACAATTTGAGGTTAAACATCTGCTGGTTATGGAGTTCTCTAGCTGGAAATTGCAACTACGACAATTCGAGAACGATACATAGGATTGTTGATCATCATGTGCTTGGGGAGACATGTTGTCTTGCCGTCGTGTGGATTTGTGCATATAATTATTTTCCTGTGCGTTCATTGCTTTATTTGGGGGAAGAATTCTACTACTTTGGTATTTACTAAAGCAGTTGTTTTCTTCCCCAAGTACATTACCAAGGATCATATTACTGTCATGTTTTGAATATTGATATACATGTAAACGAATAGGACAGTAAAATTATTGCATTTACTTCGTATCACATGTAATGGAGTAGTACTCCAATTTATTGCTCTCACTCTTGTAATGGTGTATTCGGGTATATCCGGCACCATATTTTGCCCACATATATATATATATATTATATTGAGATATTCTCGATTAAAAAATATGGCAGCTGGGAATCTGTGCTTGGTTTTAAGTGTCTTATATCCTAGAAAATGAGTAAAGATCTTAACAAACAAAAGATTTTTGAGAACTTTAAAGCATTGATTCGGCATTTAAGATAGGTGTAGTTGCAAAGTATTGGTAATTACTATAGTTGTTATGGACAATATTGTTTAGGGTTATCTTCAATTTACCCCCATGAAAGATGATCTTTAATCACTTTGCCCCCATCAAAGATTTTTATTTGCACTTTGCACCGATAAGGATATTCTGTTACTATATTTAAATGAAAAGTTTAAATTTTTCCTTAAAAAAGTTAATTTTTTATTTCTTTTTATATTTTAGACTATTTTACCCTTAAATTTAATTCTCAAAATCTTGTCCTACTTTATCATCATTTTATTTTCTTTTTGCTTCATATATACTTTAACAAATTAAATTTCTTATTATTATTTTAAATAATAGAATAATATATATAATCTTACTAAAAAAATTACATTTTGGATACGATTTACTATTTTTTATAATTTGTTAACTATGTTTAATGTACTTAATTAATAAAAACCTCATATGAATTATTTTTTTTGGAATGTAATAAACTAATACATACTTTGTCTAAAATTAATGAAACATTTTATTTTACCACTCTGATATCTATGGATTTTTAATTTAGAGTGAATGAATTTTTTATTAAATTTATTAAGTATAAAAGATATCTCTATTAGAAAAATATATATTTATAATAAATATACACCTTACAACTAATAAGTAAATAATTATTTTATTTATTTATTTTGTCATTATATAATTTTATTATGTTGATTAGATTACTTAAATATATATAATAATCTAATAAAAAAATTAAGCTATTAAATCAATGCTTTAAATTGTCAATAATACAAATAAGATAAACAATCATATTATAAAGACACAACAAACTAAAATGACTAAAAAAATCATAAATTACAAGCAACTTGACATATTTATTTATATAAAAGAAGATGAAATAAAGGAAAAGAAAAAAAATGAAAAAAATAAACAAGTATCTTAATTTGTTAAAAAAATTGATCAAATATTTTATACCTCAAACTAATAATATTTAAGCATTAATACAAAATTATGGAGTAGATAAATTGAAATCAATATTTAAATATAAGAGGGACAAATATAATTCAATTTATTTCATATTGATGGATAAAATTGTCATTTAAAATTAATAATTAATGATGTTATCAATTAGCATCTTTAATTGATAGTCAACGGTGCAAAGTGTTAATAAAAATCTTTTATGGGGGCAAAGTGATTAAAGGCCATCTTTCATAGGGGTAAATTGAAGATAACCCTATTGTTTATCAATGTGTTGATTGACACGAAAATGTGTTGTGTTTGTTTAGCTATTTTTAAATCCATTTTGATCTCAAAGATTTTGCTACGTTTGTTGCATTGTTTTCCAACTATATTTTTTTTCAAATTTTCTCAAAATTGGTATAAAAACATTTTGGTAATTTTCAATTTTTTGTTATAGTTCTGTTAACCGTCACTTGTCAACTATAAAAAGAAATATTCTCTTACTTTAAAATTTAAAATTTATTTAATAATTTTTTTAATACAAGAACTTATCAATCAAAATGTTCACTTTTTAATTTATATTTTTTTTCTTTAAACTCACTCGAGATTTTTTTTTTTCTCAATTTTCAAACCAAAGCACTTAATCAAATGGAGTCAATAGTTCTTTTGCCCCAATTTCCTAACCAAAAGGCCTATCCAAATTCCCTTAGTCCATTTATCATTAAAAGATGTAGACAAATGATTTTCTTGTTTGTTGATTTTTTTGAATATTTCATGTTAATTATTATAAATGTAAAAAGATGTGATTGTACAATGGATATGACAATTCAATTAGACAAAAATTACACACTGACAATCCTAGGAGTAAGCTCACATTTAGTAGCAAAGCAAATTATATGCCACCTTGTGCATTATTAACAAGATTGAGATTTTGTATTTTTTTTACCTTTTCTATTTATCATTTTAGAAATAATATTAGTTTTATTTCAAAAAAAAAAAGTAATGATATAAAATATGGTTTTTTTACGTAATATTTTAATTTCAATCGTGTACAGTCTTTTTATTACTCAATAGATGGGTATTTATTGAAAACATATAATTGAATAAACAATAATATAATTCCACGTAAATAGAATTATAGTGTGACAAAAAAAAAATCATACTCCCTATTATTGCTAAAAAAAACAATTAAACTCCTTGGATAATTGTCTCAATATTATTGTGGCGTCATTATTATTATTCAGTAGCTAAATTCAGTTCTTTTGTTAAACTACATTCTCAATATGACTTGTTACCAAATTTTCACATCAATACACATTAATATTCAAAACCTCAAAAAGAAAAAAAAAACACATAAAAGAAGGAGCCCTAAAAAAAATTGTAAACTTCTCGAAAATTCTCGAATTCGCCATCTTTGACGTTTTCTAGCCGTAATGCATTTTATACACACAAACAAGTGGGAGACTTTTTTTTTTTTTTTGGGTGGTACAAGAGAGAAAATTCGCTGACAAACTTGACCTGAAAAGAAAATTTTGTTCCAAAACTAAAAAGGAAAGTATGTAAAGTTGATGTTTGAGGCTTCAGCAAGTGGAAACAATGGGTAGATGTTCACACTAGGCATGGCCACGGTTCCGGAACGGGCTGTTCTAGGCAGAACTGGAACCGAACCGTCGAGGGGCGGTTTCGATTCCGGTTCCGGTCCCGGTTCAAGTTCAGTCTGGTTCCGGTTTTGTTCCAATTCCGATTTTTTTTTCGATTTTTAGTTTCGAATTTTGATTGTAATCCCACTTTTAAATTTGATTTCTATTAAAATAATGATTAAACTATTAATTGAAATTCAAATAATACAACATAATAATATAATTAGAATAATAATAGTTACAATTGAACTAAATTAATATATAGTTTTTATATAATAGAACCAAGAAGAATTAGATAAACGAGATTCAAGGATATAAAAATAATAAGAATATTTGAATATTTGAATTATTAATTATAATTCAACTAGTATAATATAATAACATAATTAGAATAGCAGTTAAAATTAAACTAATATATGAATTTTTTAGAATAATAGAATTATGAATATTAGATAAGTGAGAAAGAAAGATATAGAAAGAACAAGAGTATTTTATAAAAATTTTCAAGTTAAAAATTTTAAATCATAAATTTACAGGTTAGAAATTAATAAATGAAGAAATTACTAAATTTTATTGATTGGGTAGAAAAATTTACAAGTTAAGATTTTTAAATCATAAATTTACAAGTTAATAAATGAAGAAACTACTAAATTTTATTCATAGGATAGAAAAATTTACAAGTTAAGATTTTTAAATCATAAATTTACAAGTTAGAAATTAATAAATAAAGAAACTACTAAATTTTATTCATTGGATATAAAAATTTACAAGTTAAGATTTTTAAATCATAAATTTACAAGTTAGAATTAATAAATGAAGAAACTACTAAATTTTATTCATTAGATAGAAAAATTTACAAGTTAAGATTTTTAAATCATAAATTTACAATTTAGAAATTAATAAATGAAGAAACTACTAAATTTTATTCATTTGATAGAAAAATTTACAAGTTAAGATTTTTAAATCATAAATTTACAAGTTAGAAATTAATAAATGAAGAAACTACTAAATTTTATTCATTGGATAGAAAAATTTACAAGTTAAGATTTTTAAATCATAAATTTACAAGTTAGAAATTAATAAATAAAGAAACTATTAAATTTAATTCATTTGATAGAAAAATTTACAAGTTAAGATATTTAAATCATAAATATACAAGTTAGAAATTAATAAATGAAGAAACTACTAAATTTTATTCATTGGATAGAAAAATTTACAAATTAAGATTTTAAATCATAAATATACAAGTTATAAATTAATAAATGATGAAACTACTAAATTTTATTCATAATTGATAATGTAAAAATGTATAAATTAATATTTGAAAAAACATAATAAATTATTTCAAATTTTCAATAATGTAAAAATGTTCAATAAGATATTTTTCTTCATTTTAATAAACTAATAGTCGCCGTCGTCGTCGCCGTCATTATTGGCTCTATCGGCATCGGTGATAGGTGAATTAGTTGTACAAGTAGAGCTACCATCGGTAGTAGCGTCTAAATGTAAATCAAAATCTTCTTCTATGTCTTGTTCTTGTTCTCTTTATGCGGCTTTAGTCCAATCATCTACTAAAGCTTGAATCTCCAAGGACATGGGGCTCAAACGCGATCGGGTCTCATCCAAAATGTTGCCACCTTGACTAAAAGCTTGTTCCACGGCTACGGTTGATGTCGAGGCCGCCAAAATCTCTTTGGCTATCGAAGCGATAATGAGGCACATTGTTGTCTTATTCTTCCACCATTCCAATATTTTGAAGTTCTTAATACTTTCACATTCATACTTGTTATCACTAAAATCAAAAGAAGTGGTTAAATATACCTCAAGTTCCGTACTAGTAGTACCCTTGTGTTTTTTTAACGATTGAAACATTTCTAAACCAGGAAGGATAAAGGAAGACGAAGATCCAATATTTGAAGTTGAAAAACTATGGTGACTAGTGTGAGTGTTAATGGTACTACTAGTAGGAACTTGAGGTTGAAATTTAGAAGAATATTCTTCATATAATGCATTTAACATATCTTTAGTCTCATTTATGTATCTACTTACATTTAATTATAATTGCATAATGTTCGGATCTAATGGAAAATATTCTTTTAACGTATTATAATAAAACTTCAAATATTGGTCTAAACCTTGAAATTTAAAACGAGGATCAAGAACAATAGCAACTAAATATAAAATTGGAATTTCTTTATAATAATTAAGCCATTTTTCAAACATGTGAATAATACTTTGCGTCAAAGTTTTATCATTTATGTGCATTTTTAACACATCAACTATATTACATGCTTCAACTAAAAATAAATGAGAAGTTGGATAATACACACGCAAAAACATACAAGTATCATCCTTAAAAAGTTTTAAAACTTCTAACAATTTTAAATAAGAAGTTCAATGATTAGAATATAATACAATTCCAAGACAAGAGTTATCAATGTAAAAATTACATAACAATGAACTATATTTAGAAGAATCACAAAGTAAATCATAACTTGAATTCCAACGATTTGGAACATCCTTTTTAAATCTTTTATGTTTTTGTCCATGTTGTATACAATATTTTGCCCATGTTTTCATTAAACTTGGATGTCCAGTCAAATATTCAATTGCATATTTAATTGGTTTAATATAAATTTCTAATGCACTTAAACCATTTTGAACGGATAAATTTAAAATATGGCATACACATCTAATATGAAAAAATTTTCCACCTAAAATTGGTGCACACATATTTTTTAATTCTACAATAGATGCATTATTAGCCGATGCATTATCAAAACCAATTGAAAAAATTTTGTCATTCAAATTATATTCTTCTAAAATAATACTAATTAATCTTGATATATTTATGGCCGTATGAGAATCATTAAAAATTCTAAATGCAATTACTCTTTTTTGTAAAAACCAATTTGAATCTACCCAATGACAAGTTATATCCAAATAACTATTCATTTGCCAATGATCGCTCCAAATATCGGAACATAATAAAACACGAGAATCTAATTTTAAAAAATATTCCGATAAGTTATTTTTTTATTTTTTATAAATTTTTTTAATATAACATGTTAAAGTTGTTCTAGGAACACGTTTAACTTGTGGATTTGCATTTTCTTGTGCTAATCTCACAAAATTTGGTTTTTCACCAAAAGAAAATGGTAGATGTTGTGCACAAACAAATCTAGCTACACCATCTATCTAGTTTGAATCACTAAATTTAAATAAATTTAAATTACTAGAAGAAGAAGAACCTTGTTGAGCAAAACCAGTTAATTGTGCTTGTGACTTTTGAAGGCCGATTTCTTGAGGATGTGTTTTCTCCAAATGCTTGTTTGGTGTACTATATCCGCTCCCAATTTTGAAAACGTGTGATTTTTCGCAAAAATTGCATTGTGCTCTAATAAGAACTCCATCGGCATCAAAAAGTTTTGTGAAATATTTCACAAACATTTCGAATTTCGGATTCATTGGTGGACGACGACTTGATTGTGATGCATCACCAATATTAATTGGTTGGGATGAAGAACCAAAACTATCTATTTTATAAAGAAAATTCAAAAGGATTAAAAAAGAATGAGAAATTGAAATAATAATATATTAAAAATAATAATAAATAATTGAACTAATAATTATAATAGAAACAATAAATATAATTGAATTTTATAGAATTTTTATGCTTGAAAAAATTGAGATGAAGAGATTTAGAATATTGACAAAGAGGAGTAGAAATTGTGTGGGAAAAATGAAAAATTAAGGGGTATTTATAGATTAGGAAAGGTTAAAAAAACAAGGGAATTGAGAGCAATTTTTTTTGGACCGTTGCCAACAGCAAAGCACGACCGTGGCATATTTTTTTTAAGGTACTTGAAGTCAGCACACTGCTGACGTGGCAATTTATTTATTTATTTTTAATTTCACGATTTGGAACCTGATCCTAAAAAATGGGAACCGTAACCGAACCGCCCATAGGCGGTTCGGTTACGATTCCGGTTACGTGAGCCCACTGTTCCGGAACTGGAACCGTGGGTTTGGCCATCTCTAGTTCACACTTTACATTTGTAATAATTAATTAGACAAGTCAACTTTGTATTGCGTGTTGTAAAGTACGTACTAAAATATAATAACGAAAACAACAACAAGCCTACTCATTATCAACTTGTCAATCTTTGTAGTTTCAAACACGGAATTAAACATGGTGTCTTCAAGCTTTGAAAAGACTTTTTTTTTCTTTTGAGATTTCGAGTTAAGTATTTGTTATATTTTCAATTTTGAAAAAAATTACATTTTCATGACTTGATTTAAATTTTATCGTAGACGCTCACGGATCACTAAGGGTGGGAGGTGTGGCCGCTCCTAAGATTTGAAAATTGTTACTATATCATTACGAAAAATTAAAAATTTTCAATTAAATCCTTTAAAAAAAATAGAATATCACACCCCGCCCCCCCCAAAATAAAATATATTAAAATATACCTTCTATTATACTAATACTATACAATTCTATCACCCAAAATTTACTCTCTTAATTTGTTATTAGTCATGCATAGAAAAAATTTCAATTCATTTTCAATCTATTTTACAAATGACACTATTTGTCAAATGACAATATTCATTATTCAAAATAATGTAATTTTATGAGATATGACTAACGGCATTACTTATTAAATGGATAGAAAATAAATTAAGAATCTTTTGTATGCCAAAATCTAAATTGAAGGATCAAAATGTTTTAAAATTACTTATCTTAATTTGACGGACTATCGGAGTCATTTACTTTTTTTAAAGAGTAATAATTGAAAATGGAAAAAAAAAATTTTATGCGCAATTGTAACTTTACTTAAAATGAATCTTATTAATTAATTATCACTATTCATTCATCTAATCACAATAAAAATAGCGAAAATTAATTAAATCTCTCTGAACTTATAGAGGATTAGATCATAATTTATTTCTCTTTTAAAATTGTATTGACTTTCCAGCTATCTTTCCCTAATTAAAGAAAAAATAAATTCATTATTTGCTTAGCTTTGCCAACTTGCAAAACTAGATCAGCAAAATAGTGTAAAAAATTGATAAATTGTAGTATTATTACGTCCAGCAAGCAACTAAAGATTCCCCACAAAAAGACACAGGCAGTACTTGGATTTGAAAAAAAGTAAAGGGAAAAAAAAACTGCAATGTTTTTATACTAAAAATGACCAACAAATTTTTAATTTAAAAGACAAATTATTAAAAGTATTTGATGTATAATTTGAACTTATAACTTTATTCTTTTCCTTTAAAACCATGTAAAATAACTTAAAATTCTTAAAAATTGCTTGTTCTCTTTTTCCTCACTGGATTCCAAGTCGAATACAAGTTTGGACATGCAAGCAATTATAATCTACAATTATCTTATATTGATTGACTTTGGCAAAAGGGAAAAAAACAAAGAAGAGCAGAAACTAATTTTGCTAAGTCCAACATAAGATGGTCTGAATTAAAAAAAGAAAAAGTAAAATTACGGTCTCAACACTCAAGGATGACAATAGAAAGTGACCCATATAAATCTTTTAGCATGGAAAACTTCGATTACTTTAAATAGATAATGTCAAAGGTTGCAAGAAAGATCTACAAAAACCCAGGACGAATTTTTTGGTAATAATTAAAACTAAAAAGGTTCGTCTAAGATAAGTACTAAGAATCAGCATGATTCAATGCTCACGCAAAGGAATCATGGGCAAATCCTTGATTAGGGGACACAATAAATGTATGATCATAAAATTATTTATTTGATGATAAGCTTGAAAGATTTGTTTATCCATTTTAATGTGAGACAACTCTTGGCCTATTGCTGAAGTTGATAAAAAAATTGTAATTAATTGCATGTAGAAATATTTGTCAAATCAACTTATTTGATACTTCGGGAAATATAGAAAAGTACTGAATTAATTGTTTGATTTGCTGAAGATTTGTCTCAGATGGCAATGGAAAGTTTTAGTCATAAAAGTTTGATTTGGGGGCTAGGGACCTAAGAAATAGGGAGATTCAATCATTGAATGGAGAGGATGAGAAGAACAAGAGAAAATTTAAGAATAGGTTGATTTTCTCTTTTCACCCTCTTGAATAACAAGTTGGATAGTTTTTAATGGATTATTTTTTCCTTGGGATTTATTATAAAAAAAATATTTATTATAACAAGTTGGTTTTCTTGGGATTTTGTTTTGATTGGAATTTTGTAGTAGAGAATTTGTTTCGTTAATAAAATTTAAAATTTAAATTTGAATTAATAATTTTTAGATTGTTGTAGTAGAAAATTTTGTTAGAAAAAATATTTATTATAAAAAAAATTAATATTAAAATTAATATTTTCAGTTACTTGGATTGACTGTGTTTTTAAGCCATTTTGCTATTGACAATTTTTAATTATTAGCATTCCAAAATGCACTTTGGGGAATAGACAAATGTAAATACACTTTGAAAGTGGTTTTAATTACAATTTTTCTGGATCTTATAGTTTTTTCAATATTTTATGAAGAGAAAATTTCTATTATGGTCTGACACTATTATTATTATTATTATAAATAGGGCAAAACTTTGAGTTAATTATTATTATGGGTATAAAAATAATTTAACTATTTAATTCATTTAGTAAATACTTAACTAGTTTGTTGACTTGATATTAATGCCATAGCAAATATTAGTATTAAAAGTAACAAATTACTCAATTTTTCAATTTATGCTTAATCAGTCAAACTCTTCAATTTTTAATTAATCAACAAATAACACCAAGAAAATAACAAGATAAAATTTTTTGGTTAAAATTTTCACTAACACGGCGACTAAAAAATTACAAACTAAAAGAGTTAGTTAGTTTCAATATATTATAAGCAAATTAATATTTACCAATGTTAATAAATCACAAGAAAAAAATTGTTTAGAGGAGAAATATAAGTGAATATATGCATTCAAATTCATAAGTTAAATTTGTTGTCATTTGATTGTGTAAAATTTATGGATTAAATTGTAACATGAAAAAACACGTAGGCGATCGAGATTTTGTTATAAATACGGTGGTGACGTCTTCCTTTTAAGTTTTAAATTATGCGAACTATTCTGATAAAATATGAGTTTGAGCATTGTTATTATAAATAGCTTATATTAGTCGTTATATGTTTATAAGTTTATGTATTAGCATTTTTAGCAAAAAGTATATCTCGTCTTGAATAGGATATATATTTGTTTTAGTTGATTTTTTTTAGATTTATTACAAGAAAGATATATTTTGGAGGTGTATTTATATTGGAAAATTTTTATCAATAAAATTTTAAAATGCAAATTTGAATTAATATTTTATGAGTTTATTTTGGCAAAAATTGTGTTAGGAAGAAATTTTTATTATTATAAAAAATTAAAATTTAAATATAATAATTTATTTATAAAAATATAAAAAAACATAGCAAAAAAATACAACATTGTTTTTCGTTTTAAAAATTTTGATAAAAAAATGGACAAAACAAATAAGTCAAATTGAATTTGTGAAATAAAATACCAAAACAACGCTAAACAAACTGAGCCTAAATTTTTTTAAGTATATATTGACAAATATTTTATAATTTAATTGAGAGAATAATAAAAGCTATCAATAAAAATAAGTGTACCAAGTTATTATACCACTCTACAAAGTAGAGATATAATATTATGTTACTATTAGTATAAGGCTAATAGACTATAACTATAAAATATGAAATAAATATGAAATGATACTAGAAAAATAGAGAGAAAAGTAAAGCAAAGCAAAGCAAAATGTAGCAAGAATTCACTCCTCTATTTCTTTCACATATACCTCTATTTATAGGCTTGAACTTCATACCTCTACCTTGTAGGTTACAATGTCCTAAATGTAAGTTAAAAGAATTACATAGGTAGTGGGTGACTATGAGGAAAAATGGTGTTACATGAGTTATATAAGTTACATACGATAATGTGAAATAATAGAGTAGAATATGGGGTATATGAATAAACATTCACAATTATTCATAACACTACCCCTTGGATGTCCATCTTTAAGAAAAATGTCTAATTAAAATCTTATTAGGAAAAACCCAGTGGGATAAAAACCTAGTGAAGGAAAAAGAGTACATTTTCCATATATAACATTGTTTTGTTAAAAAACTTACTAGGATAAATCTTGATGGGAAAAAAAATCTTAGTTAATGGAAAAATAGTACAATGTATAATAACTCCCCCCTCTTAATTAATAAAAATTATAGTGATTACAAATTCGGATGTAGATCTCTTAATAAAAACATGTGGACAAATGAGATCATCCATATAGCCTTGTTTCATCAAATATTTACTAAGAAAATTATACCACATGCGTCAAGTTTGTTTTTAATCTATATAAGGAAATGCACAATTTAATTGAATAAAGTTCTCGAGAACTGGAATCATATTCCTCAGGCAATTTGAATCCTTCAAGGAGTTTCATATAAAATCATTATCAAGAAAGCCGTACAAATATGTTGTTACAACATCCGTTAAACGCATTTCAAGTCATTCATTTGCTACCAAATTAAGCAAACAACGAAAAATTGTTGTATCCACCACGAGAGAATATGTCTCCATATATTCAATACCCGATCTTTGGGAAAAACCTTGTGTGACAAGTAGTGCCTTGTATCGCACAATTTTATTTTCTCATTTCTTTTTTGCACAAAGACCCATTTATAACCCACTGGTTGCATATCTTAAAGTGTGTGTGTGTATTATTAGTCCAAAAACTTTACATTTTGTCAGTGAGTCCAACTCTGCTTGAATTGCATCATTCTATTTTGGCCAATCATTTATATGCCTATCCATAGACTTCCATTCATGATCCTCATTTTCATTCATGATAGTAATTGCTACAGCATTGGCAAATTTATCATCGATGTTAGTTGTATATCGGTTCCACCTTTCCTCAGTCATGACATAATTTATTGAGATCTCATGATTATCAAAATTGTTAGGTACTTGAGCTTCTTCAAAAAGTTTATTATCTATCATGTTGGGGAAACTCTTCATGATTTTTCATTTCTGAAGATTCTTCTAGAATCTCAATCACCTCCATTTTGCCATCATTATTATTTGTTCATTTTCTCTTTCGAGAATTTTTGTCTTTGGAATTGATTGGTCTCCCACGTTTCATAGGTGCGTTTAATTGATTACTAGTGGTAGAAGATCCTTTAGGAACATCAATTTGAGTTGGAGCATTAACAACTGGTATATATGACATAGTCACATGTTTTGGATTAGTAAAAGCATTTGGCAATTAATTGGCTAAACATTGTAAATGAATCATCTTTTGAACTTCCAATTCAAATTGATTTGTTCGAGGATCAAAATGAGATAATGATAATTCATTCCAACTAATTTTCTTAACCAGCTATTTATTTTCTCTTCCTAATATTGGGAAAACTGATTCATCAAAATGACAATTAGCAAAACGAGCGGTCAATAAATCTCCAGTTTTTGGCTCAAGATATTTTATTATAGATATAGATTTATACATAATATATATTTCTAACCTTCTTTGAGGTCCCATCTTTGTGCGTTGTGGTGGAGCAATTGAAACATAAAACACACATCCAAAAATTCTAAGATGGGTAATATTTGGTTCTTGATCAAAAACCAATTTTTGGGTAGAGATTATAATTTGATGACCTTATGCAAATTAATGTTGCGGCATGAAAAATAGCATGTCCCCAAGAATATATTGGGAGTTTAGTTCTCATAAGCAATGGTCTCGTAATTAATTGAAGGCACATAATAAATGATTATGTTAAACTGTATTGTATATAAACATAAGTGATAGGATGTTCTATACTTATCCCAATAGACATACAATAATCATTAAAAATTGAGATGTAAATTCACCAACATTATCAAATTGAATTATCTTGATAGGATAATTTGGAAAATGTGCTCATAACCAAATTAACTTTGTAAGTAATTTCGCAAATACCAGGTTGCAAGTTGATAATAAACATGTATGTGACATCTAGCTAATGCATCAAGTAAGAAAAAAAATATCAAAATGATCCACAAGGTGGATGAATAGGCCCACAAATATCACTATGTATAAGTCCCAAAATATAGAAGATTCAGTACAAATTTTCATTGGTGATGGCAAATTTGTACCGAATCTTCTATATTTTGGATTTTATACATGGTGATATTTGTGGAATAAGAAGGTAATTTTTGTAATACAATTTTCTTTCCAAAATTCATAGTTGTAATATACAAGTATTCATTATTACTTTCACGTTTAGTCTCAATATGGCATATAGAAATATAGGTATAACGTAATCCGGAGGAATAAGAAGGTAATTTTTCTAATATAATTTTCTTTCCAAAATCCATAGTTGTAATATACAAGTATTCATCATTACTTTCACTTTTAGTCTCAATATGGTATGTAGAAATATAGGTATAACATAATCCGGAGGAATAAGAAGGTAATTTTTCTAATACAATTTTCTTTCCAAAATCCATAGTTGTAATATACAAGTATTCATGATTACTTTCACTTTTAGTCTCAATATGGTATGTAGAAATATAGGTATAACATAATCGGAGGAATATAAAGGTAATTTTTCTAATACAATTTTCTTTCCAAAATCCATAGTTGTAATATACAAGTATTTATTATTACTTTTACTTTTAGTTTCAATATGGTATCCATTTTGGTGAATATCTTTAAAACTTAACAAATTTCTTTGAGATTTAGAAGAAAATAATACATTTTCAATGCAAAATTTTGTTCCTCTTGACAAAATTATTATTGCTCTTCCGAAGCCTTCAATCAATTTTTTACTACGAGATATAGTACTAACATGAGTTTCTTTCATGATTATATAAGAAAAATACTTCTTATCTTTTAGTATGGAATGTGTTGTTGCATTGTCCGTCAGACATAATTCTATGTCATTGATCATTGAAACGTCCATTTTCTTCACAAAATAAAAATTCTGAATGGGAATTGTTTTAATTTCTTTATAAAAGAAATATTGAAAACAAATGCATTAATAATAAATATTTTTATTTGAGAACATCTAATGAAAATATTTATTCATTACATCAAAGTCAGCAATTAAAGTATTTATCCATTACATCAAAGTAAACAACTAAAATATTTATTCTTAGATATTTTCATCAATAATCAAGTGACTAGTATCACTTTCGGGGTGATTGATAAAGAAATCTGCAACATCTAAAGAAGTAAGATCACTAAAACCATTGTCAATCAAGCTATGGTCAAAATCAACATCATTCATAATAAAATTTATTTATATCTTTTTACCTTTAATTTTCAATGATTCTTGATAGAGATTAGCAACATATTTTAGAGCACAACAAGTATGAGACCAATGGCCTTTCATGCCATAAAAATAACACTTATTATCCACTTTCTTTGTGTTTTGACTTTCATCTTTCTCATAAATACTCTCCCATTTCTAGTGGTGAGTTGTACATTTTGCATGATCACCATAGTTATTAAAAATATTTCTACCATGTCCATGACCACGCTATAGTCACGAACACGACCTCAATTTTGTTCATTGTTAGGATGCATAACTATCACATATACTTCAAAAAATAGAGCAACAACAGTTGGACGAGATTCATGATTTTTCAACAAAATATCATTATTTTGTTCAGCAACAAGGAGTCAAAAAATCAGTTCAGAATATTTTTTAAAACTATTTTCACGATATTGCTGCTACAGGAGCACATTAGATGCATGAACAATGGAGAATGTTTTCTCTAAAAAATCTTTATTAGTTACTTTTTTCTCACACAATTGTATTTGAGAACTGATTCAAAAATTTGTATAATTACATTCACTAATAGATTTAAAATCTTACAGGCGCAAGTGCATCCAAACATAACGAGCTTTCAGAAGAATAATAGTTTTTTTGATGATCATACATTTCTTTCAAACTTGTCAACAAAATGAATGAATATTTTATTGTTAGGTATTCAATTTTTAACACTTCATCAAGGTGGTGACGAAGAAAAATCATTGCTTTACTTTCTTAAAAAATAAAACTTACCACACTTACCAAAAAGAAGTTGATCAAAGTAGCTAGAGAAATCGTGCTGATAACGTGTTATAAAAATACTACAAAACTTGTAGTATTATATTGTGTAACAAATTATTATACCACTATTATAAAGTAGAGATATAATATTATATTACTATTAGTATAAGGCTAATAGACTATAATTATAAAATATGAAACAAGTATGAAATAATGCTAGAAAGATAGAGAGAAAAGTAGAGCAAAATGTAGCAAGAATTCACTCTATTTCTTTCACATAAGCCTCTATAGACTTGAACTTCACACCTCTATCTCGTAGGTTATAATGTACTAAATGTAAGTTATAAGAGTTACATAGGTTACATAGGTAGTGGGTAATTATGAGGAAAAATGATGATACACGAGTTACATACGTTACATGGAATAATGTGAAATAATAGGGTAGAACATGTGGTATATAAATGGACATTTACAATTATTTATAATACTAATTTTTTTATACACTAAGCACAAGTTTCACTACCCCTACAAAAATAATATATTTTATAGATTAATTTGATAATTTTTAATTAGATCTACTACAATTCATTATTTTCTTAAAATATCTTGTTAAAATATTCGAATACCATAATTAATAGTAACAAAGGGATTAAATATAAACTAAAGTATTATGATTATGTTTTTAATTTTAATAATCGAATATTTAGTTTTAGCAGGAGGTCTTTTGATGATAAATATATTTATTTTCCTTAATTTTTTGTATCTTCAACTTTCATACAAAATTTTTATTTGATTTCGATATTTCGTTTCTATATGATAAAACTATTTTGAGTTTTTGAATGATTGAAATATTGAAATTCGTTTGATAGGTGTTAAAAGATAAGGTTTAAGAGTAGTCAAGTATTTTGTTAAATGCATTAAATTTAATGGCCATCAATATAGTTATCCAACTAGATACATGTCTCCTAATTCCCTTTGGAACTTTCAGTAATGCTCAAAGGCTGGGCATCCCACTCCTCTTTTCACACCACATAACTAGCCAAATGAATACTTCTAATAGGCTATAAAATTATTGAAAATTGATGACAAGATTAATTTTCTCCAATAGGGGAACCGAATTCTCTAAACAACAACCCAGGTACTTTGCAACTAAATGGGGTATCTTAAAACTCTTGAATGACAGCCCTGTTCCATTAGGAAGAGGAAAAAGAAAACTAATGGGGAATCTGTACAATATTCAACAACAGTTGCATAAATCAGATTTCTTTCCATAAAACCCAATATGCGGTTTCACCTAGAGTTCTTTCTTCAATGCTAAGAGGATTATTGGACCTAAAGGCAAAACAATATTGGCTGTCTCAAGGTTATTATAATACAAAGCTTTTCTGCAATTGTTTTGCCAAACATTAAAGCCACAAGTTCATTAAGGAGCTATGATAGTAATGATAATTGAATCTCATATAGGACTCATAACTGCAAAATTTGGTTGTCCAATATTTTAAATCAATTTATATGGAAATGAATGAATTTTTTATGGATGACTCATTGACATAAAAACTTCCAAAATGCTTGAAACATATTCAAATACATTTATCTTAGCAGGACCAAACAATGCTAAAGAAAAAGGTTAGAACAAAAGAAGTACGATAAGCAATTTTTTAATCGGATAAATATAAAGCACCAGGTCCAGATGAATTTCTAGCAAGCTTTTATTAAACTTTGTGGGATATAGTGAGTGGCAAACTTTCTCAATCTGTAATCACTATTTTGAAAATCCAATCATATTGTCAACTAAAATTCTACCACAATTATTCTCATCTCTAAAGTTCTTAATCCAAAACAGCCAGCTGATTTTTGTCTAATTAGTCTTTGCAATGTTTCATATAAAGTTATTACAAAAATATTAGGCAACAAATTTCGAAAGGACATCGACCAAATAATAACACCTCAACAAATTGCATTTATCCATGGAAGATCAATTTTCGTAATGTGCTATTGGCACATGAGGTAATCGAATTCATAATACAAAAGAAGTCTAGAAAGCAAGGGTATGTTAAATATAAACAAAACTTTTGAATGGATTTCATGGTCATTCCTAGACCTAATACTAAACCATATAGGCCTCCTTCATGAATGCATTTGACAGATCATGTAGTGTGTGAAAACAATAGCGTACTCAGTAAACTATAAGGCGTCTTCGCCAATGATGTCCTCTAACCCCCTTTCCTTTTTATCCTTTACCAATAAGCTCTATAATCTTTAATCCATTCTTATGTAGGACGAAATTAAAGGTTGGAAATATCTACTGGTAGCAATGTTCCTGCTATTTCTCAGCTTATGTTTGTAGATGATTGCCTAATCTTCTTTCATACCTCAATAGCAGTGGTGGGATGATTATGCAAAATCCTCAACAATTTTCTTGGTATAAGAGACAAAGATTTTTTTTTGAAAATCAGACATATTACTTAGCCCTATCAAAGTCAAGGAACTGTGGGTACTTGATTTGCAAAACTATTAATGTTCGCAAAACTTATTTTGATGGACAATACCTAGGCATGAATTTGGATTTTGCAATGAAGAAATTTACTATATTTTCAGTAATACAAAGGAAAATTCAAACAAATATGCAATCCTAGAATATTCCTTCATTATCTATTATGGTAGAGCAATATTGGCGAAACATAATTTGTTCTCCTATTATTTGTACACTATAAACATGTGTAAACTATCGATTAGAGTTGCATGAGTGGTGGATAAAAGTTTAATATTTATTTATCTAGAAAGGAGAGCAATAAAGCATGAAAATACATAGAAAATTGAGGAAAAATATTTGCCAATCCAAATTATTTGGGGAATTAGGCATACGCTCCATTGCAAAGCTAAATTAGGTTTTAATAGCGAAAACCACATAGAAAATTCTAATACAGAAGGATTCCTAGATTTCAAAATTATTTTTAGCAAAATACTACAAAAAAACTATCTGAATGCAAAACTTTTAACAAACAGCTCTTGGGGTTGGCAGAGTATCCTATGGGAAAAAGATCTTCTAAAATTGAGTCTGAAATAGGAAATTTGTTTCTGGTTCAATTATTCTTATCGAGGAATATTGGATTCCAAAAGTGTCAAATTCACATCACTCAAATTTGGTAGGACATCATCTCTCTCCAAAGGTGAGTGGTCTTATAGACTCTTATAGAAATTGGAGGCTGCCCTTGCTGAGAGTACTATTTCCATATGATATCATTTTTTATATACAATCTATTCATATCGGAAGAATATTCTAACCAAGAGAAGATAAATGGTTTTGACATTTAGAAAAATATAGCAAATATTCGGTCAAGACCAGAAATCATATATCTTGTAATATATGCAAAATAAGAGCATCACCATCCTCTCATGCATACGTTGTTACAATAAACAGAGAAAATTTGTGGAAGTGCATACGGAATCTTGACATCCCTATGAAGATCAATTCTTCATTTGGAGAGCATGTCACAATGTGTGCCCCACAATCAAAGCTCTTGTCTGTAGAGGTTGTTTAATATCTCATATTTGCTACTGATACACTAAACAATGGAAAACAATACCACATCTCTTACTAGATTGGAGAGAATCTCAATATATTTGAAGACTATCCCCCTTGGGCTTCAATTTGGAAAGAGTGATCTAATAAACTTTATATCTTGATTCAGTAAATTGTTAATGGAAGGTCCAAAAAAGGAATTGATTGAAATATCGTGTTTTATCATTTGGAGATATGCCTTATGAGAAACAACTACTTTTGGAAGCAAAAGAAAATAGATCATAAACAAGTCATATCAGAATCATAGTCTCAACAATGATTTTATAAAGCTTCTTAAATTATACAAAACCATGTTAACACCCATGGTCCATCAGTCACACAACTCATAAGCCTCTTCAATGATATAGTTTATTGAGTTTGCATTCACGGAATGATTTTCTGAACAAAAATATATTATGTTTTGTAACCATCATTTTCATCATTGGTTGTTGGATAATTTCAACAATTGAAAATAAGAAAAACAAAATCTGGTTAGGCTTTTTGACGCTTGGAAGCTAAAGCATTATCAAGACACTACGCCGCGACATCAACTTGGAAAGCTTATCCGTAATGCAAGGAACTTGGCATCACGACTTGAGATGTTGTTTCTGATTTTATTTTCTAAAATTACTTTTGCAACATCGCAACTCAAGTTGTAATATGACGCTATACAAAAAATTTGTGGAAGTTATATTTTTCAAGTTTATCAGAATTGCAGTTGCCAATGGATCAATTACGATTGATGATTGTATTTGAATAATAGTTATTCAGACATACTTATCTTCTTAAGACACATAATTGTTGAGAGTTACGAGAATTTCATCCAAACAACAACTGTTGAATCATTGTCAATAAAGAAAGTCTGTATCTAAGAGTAATCTTTAGAGTAAGAAAGGGTAGAATTCTATCGTATGAATAAGACTTCTCTTGCAATTGCATTTTTGATATCTTTCAGAGTTAGAATAAAGTATAGTGCAATATGTAATTCCATTTTTTCGTCTTATCATAAAGAGTATTTGTTCAATTTGCATATTAGAAAAACTATAATCTAAAGAAAAGTGTATTTATACACGATTTGAAGAGTTTCTTTACTGCAATTTTATTGTATTAGTTAGAAGTTCTTGTGTTTTCCTATAATTGTAATATGTAGGATTTCCTATAATAGATATAGCACCAGCGTTGTTATCTTCCTGTGATAAGATTATTTCTAACAATGGTTACATCAAATAATTATAGATCTTTTATTAATGGTTTTTTAAATTCTATATTCTTAATAAGATTTTAAATAAAAATATAAAACTAATTTTCCTCATAATTTTGACAGTAGTGGAATTTAAACACTAAAACATCAATTGTCATCAAAGTTGACAAATTTGCTTATAATGATAATTTCATTTGATTGATTTTTGTTGTTTACATCAATTAAAAGTTTAAATTAAATGTATAAATAAATCAAACTTTAAATTACTCAAAAAATAAAGTACAATTGCTTTGATATACCCAATTTTTATTATTATTAATAATTTTACCCACACACACACTTACATCACATGTATACCCTAAGTTCCTAACTCTAAACTTGAGGGTCGGGAGTCACTGGTTTGATATACCTAAAAATAAAGAAATGACAATAAAAATTAGAAATGAAAGAATCTAAACATTGAAATGTTAAGATTGACAACTTCACTTTACTAAACATGGTCATAATTTACGTACTGATGGTTCATGAACTACCACTTGACACCGATTTATGGTTCTACTAAAAGTAGAATCACAATTGGCCTTTGGATGGCTGATTATAGTTTTGGATTCGGAACAGACAATTCAAATTTCAATTTTGTCCCAATTTTGATTTCCTTTTTTTCACAATTTAATTTTAAAAAAAATAAGAGTAATATGTATAAGTTTGATATAATTGAAAAATACATCATTTTATTTTGGCCTAAATACAAATTGGCCACGTACATACAAAATAAAATAAAATCGAAAATATTTATCATTTAGAAAACCTTAATTGTAATAATCTAAACCTTCAATGTAGGTTTCCCTTTCCAGGTTTTGGCTAATTTCAATTTTAAAAATTTGATGGTACTAATTATGTTATTATTGAACATATTGGTGTCATAAATCTAAATCTATGTCACTTGTCTTATCTATTTCTTGCACCTTCAAATATGTTTTATGTTAATTGACTACTAATGTTTGGATTTCTAGCAATTTGGGCAATAAATTAGACTGACACTTGTCAAACACACTCTTTTTCTGCACTAAAACCTTGTTCTACTACTACAATTGACCCCTAGGTCACGAAAATATATTATTCAATAATAGAAAAAATTTGATAATTCTTGACCTTTCCCTTTCATCATTCCAATACGCACTACATGTAAAAACCCCTATCTTCATCACAAGTTTCAAAAGTAGTTATTAGATACATATTAAGTTTCATCTCATTATCGGACTTACCTTAATTTTTTGTGTAAAGAATACACTGATTTACCAAGTTTACGTGCTGTTAATGAAAACATTGATGTACTACCAGTAGTGCTATAGTATCTTGAATACTAGATTCGTTATTACTAAGTGGAACTTGATTACAATAAATATAATGAAATTTATTAAATAATTTGTAAGCGTTGCTTTACATCATCCATAATCTCATGAGCACTTTTACCCACATATGACACATCATAAAAAAAAGAATTAATACAATTATAATATGCTCCTAAATATTTTTCTAAAATACCAATATTTTTTTAATGTAGATAAAAATAGAAGCAATTAAATAAAGGTCATTGTGAACTAGAATTCTATGAAATTCTCTCTACCTTCTCTCTAGAATTATGTAACTACCTTCATCAATGCCACCTATGATAATTAACCCTAAACCTCTAGATAAAACTTTCAAAGAGGCTGTATCAGCTACTTGGTCAGAGAAGATAGATGTATCCTTTTCTTCAATTAGCCAAGCTAACCTCTCTACTTTCAAGGGAGAGCCAGCCCTCATTTTGACAGAGGAAGAGGAAGATAGGTTAGCTCTACCATTTTGCCTTACACTCATAGGCAAATTCTCAAATGGCAGACCTTCAATGGTTGCCCTTAGAAGACACATCTTGGCAGCATCCTTCACTGGAGAGTGTCATTTGGGTCTCCTTGATCATCGTCATATTTTCTTCAAGTTTGAAATGGAGATGGACTTCCACCGAATGTGGATGCGTAGATCTTGGACCTTTAATGGCTTCCATGCCAAAATTTTTAAGTGGTCAAAAGATTTCAACCCCAACTGTGATCCCTCCATTGCTCCGGTATGGGTGAATCTGCCTTTGCTTCCACTTCATCTCTTTGACAAAGAGAAGCTATTCTCAATCGCGTCAGCTGTAGAATCTCCACTCAAGCTGGATCGAGCTACAGCAGCTGCTAATAAGGTGTTGAGACTGAGTGAAGCTGGGATTTGTGTCGAAATGGATATCCTCAAGGAAAGACCAAACTGAGTTTGGATTGGATCTAGAGACAAAGGAAGATGGCAGCAGATTGTAGTGGAGGAGCTCCCGAAATATTGTACGGCTTTCAAAAAAATGGGCCACTTCACTGATCGGTGTAACCCTCCTCAGCTAAGTAAGGATCGAAGCCATGAGGAACCAAGGAAAAATAGGAAAAATATTTGGGTCCCGATGGTGAACAGTGCTGAGGCTGCAGTGGAAGTGCCGCCGATGTACAGTGAATCTGCCGACAACATAGAAGGGACCAAGAACAATAACAATGCATCTAATGGGGAGATGGATCTTGTGATCGATGATCATATGCTGAAATCCCGTCAAGCCGAGGAGGTCCAAACAGATGGTACTATAGTGGCAGGAGAACTTGTCCTGTTATCTCCACTGCTGACCTACCAAGACGTTTGTGCCATCATGCGAAAAAATGTGGAAGAACCTAACTCAGGTCATTCTACTGAAAGGCATGATGAGGAAGCCCCAAGGACTGAGAAACCCTCACCAAATATCCCTGCTTGAGAGGTGGTCGAACAAGAACAATATCTTCAGGAGCTGCACAAAGTAGATTGCATGATGTTTGTTGAGGCCCAAAGTACAGCTAAGAAGTCGGGATCAGAGAATCAAGTACCAGCTCCTCCCAACTTTGGATTTCAGCATCCAACAAACGAAGATATCACTGAGGAAGTGACAAGGAGCGAGATACAGATTACCTCCTCCCAAGAACCGTTGCTTCATAAAGTAAGGTCTTCTTCTAATCTTGAGAATCAGACAACAGAATCAGAGGTGGAGGACCAATATAAAGAATTCAGCAATGAGGAGGGATTCGCTACTGATTCAGACCAGTTCATAGAAGTCCAACCTAAGTCTGATTGGACGATGAAAAAATTGAGACAAAAGAAGTCTTTGGACTCCAGTTACAATTCAAAGGCCAATACCAATTCGGCTAGAAAGCTCAGAAGTAACAAGACTTGGATTTCGGGAGGATACAAGAGCAGGTAATAGTTTGTCCCCTGATTGCTGATGTTAGATCAGTTTGGCCTTTTGTTCATATAGGGGATTTTGGGGGAACAAAATATGTATTTTGATGATTTGGTATATGTGAAATATGGGTTGATTTCCTGGCTGTATTTCAACTGGAGTGGCCAGAACTGGTGCTTTAATAATGTTGCGCAAAATCTGGTGGTGGATTTGGATTCTTGTTGTTGTGCAAATTGCAAGCCCACTGATGAGTATTCTATATGGACACTTCATGGTTGTGGCGATATTGCTCAGTTTTGAGCATTTTGTTACTTGGAATCTTACAATGTACTGTGGTTGTTAGGTCATACATTTTTTGGAGTTGGTTCTGAGGTTATGGAGCTGGCACTGTTTGAATTGGTAATTTGATCATTGCTGTTTGATCTGAAATATGTGAACAAGGGTGATGTGAATAATGATGAGGGGATTTTGGCTTGGAGGTGTAATGACCTTGCTGCTATGCTGTCTGTGGACACACTATGAGCTGGTATTGACTCACTGATAAGGCACTAGGGGTACGTTGAGCCCCTCACATATAGTAGTGAAAGGAAGGAAATGGCTTGGGATATCTGAGGGTGTTGGTGGCACGAAGAAAGCTTTTGCTTTGGTTAAGTGTTGATGAATTTTGGCTCTGTTTTGGAGCATTTGGTAAACTACCACATTTGAATGAAATGTATAGTATTGCTCGCTGACTTGATAGGTGCTTTGATTCAGATTGAAGAGGTACTCTACTTTGTCAATGTGGTCAGAGTAGATAACTTTCTTCAAGGAATTAGATTTTTAGAACATACATGTAATGGTGTAGTACTTCAAATTTTCTACCTTTATTTTTGTAACGGTGCATTTGGGTATATCTAACACCGTATTTTGGGTATATCTAACACCGTATTTTGCCCATATCTATATATTAGGTTTTTTTAAAAGAAAAATAAAAAATAAACCTGAAGGTGGAAATTTTCATTTATAATTAAGTTATTTTAATTAATAACATATCATGTATAACAACTGATAACATCTAGTCATTTTTATATTGTTGTAAAATTCAAACAATATCTAATGTAATATGAATAAATAAATGAAAAGTAGGATGATAAATAATAATAAAAAAATTTAGTAGCATCTTTAAAATTTAAGTGAAAATAACAAATAGCGTCCCTGTGATTTGCAAAAACTATAAGTTACTTTTGTAAAGTTTGGAAACCTAATATTTACCTCTTTGTATTTTTTTGTCAAAGTAGACGGACATCTATCCATTTAACGAATTTTGAGACACATGCACATTCAAAACAAAGTATGAATGAGAGAATTGATTATTAGCCTAAAATTCATTTTTTAAGAAACAAAATATACCCCTTAGTAGGGGTGGCAAATGGGCGGGTTGGGTCACTCCGCGGGTCGGGTTGAGTGAGGAGTGGTAGTTGGCGGGTCATGACCCAACCCAACCCGCCTATTGGCGGGTCAAAGGCGGGTTGGGTCACAGGCGGGTTGGGTTATAACTAGTTCAACCCGCGGGTCAATTTAGCTATTTTTTTCTTGACCCGCGTGTCAATTTAACTATTACTTCCTTAATACATTAGTTAATTCAAATTTTTCTTTTTAATTTTTGTTACTTTTAAATTAAATGTTTATTATACATATTTACACACACTAATTATATTTTCACATACTACACACACTACACATATTTTACATATAACATATTTTCACACACTATACATATTTTACACATAATACACACATTTTCACACACTACACATATTTTATACATAGTACACACATTTTCACACACTACACATATTTTACACACACTACACACATTTTCACACAATACATGCATTTTCACACACTACACACATTTTCACACACTACACATATTTTTCACACAATATATTTATTTTACACACAATTTACACAAATTAACACGATCCAAACCAATGACCCATGACCCAGACCCACGACCCATGATCCAGACCCATGGCTCACGACCCATAACCAAGACCCACGACCCAGACCCACGACATACAACCCACGACCCACATACTACACACATTTTCACACACTACACGCATTTTAACACACTACACTCATTTTCACACACTACACGCATTTTACACATAGTACATGCATTTTCACACACTACACATATTTTACACATAGTACACATTTTTTCACACTACACACTTTTTCACACACTACACATATTTTACACATAGTACACACATTTTCACACACTACATGTATTTTACATATAGTACACATTTTTTCACACACACTACACATATTTACACATAGTACACACATTTTCACACACACACATATTTTACACATAATACACACATTTTTTCACATACTACACATATTTACATATACAACACATTTTCACACACTACACATATTTTCACACACTGCACACTTTTTCACACACTACACATATTTTACACATAGTACATACATTTTCACACACTACACATATTTTCACACACTACACACTTTTTCACACACTACACATATTTTACACATAGTACACACATTTTTTCACACACTACACACATTTTCACACACTACACATATTTTACATACACTACACATATTTACACGCGCTGCACATATTTTCACACACTACACATATTTTCACACACTACACATATGAAAAATGTGTAGTGTGTGAAAATGTGTGTAGTGTGTGAAAATATGTGTAGTTGTGAAAATATGTGAGTGTGTGAAATGTGGTGTAATGTGTGAAATATGTGTAGTGTGTGAAAATGTGTGTAGTGTGTGTAAAATATGTGTAGGTGTGTAAAATATGTGTAGTATGTGAAATATATGTAGTGTGTGAAAAATATGTATAGTGTGTGAAAAAATTGTGTATGTGTAAAATATATATAGTGTGTGAAAATATGTGTAGTGTGTGAAAATGTGTGTACTATGTGTAAAATATATGTAGCGTGTGAAAAAATGTGTATTATGTGTGTAATATGTGAAAATATATGTAGTGTGTGAAAATATGTGTAGTGTGTGAAAATATGTGTAGCGTGTGTAAAATATGTGTAGTGTGTGAAAAAGTGTGTAGTGTGTGAAAAAGTGTGTAGTGTGTGAAAAAATGTGTACTATGTGTAAAATATGTGTAGTATGTGAAAATATGTGTAGTGTGTGAAAATGTGTGTACTATGTGTAAAATATGTGTAGTGTGTGAAAATATATGTAGCGTGTGTAAAATATGTGTAGTGTGTGAAAAAGTGTGCAGTGTGTGAAAAAGTGTGTATTGTGTGAAAAAATGAACAACGTGTGAAAATGTAAATTAAGTGTAAAACAAATTGACCCGCGGGTCACCTAAGACCCAACCCAACCCAACCCATTAAATATGGGTTAATTTTTAACCCATGACCCATTTGACCCGTGACCCATTTGACCCAACCCAACTAGTCAAAATAATGGGCGGGTTGGGTTGGACCCGCGGGTCATGGGTCAAGATTGCCACCCCTACCCCTTAGTTATGCTATTAATGAATGACCTGAGAAAATAAGTTATCTTCTTCAATGTCTTCATTTTCAAGGGATTGTAAAATTCTTGAGGTGCAAGATCAGAGTTTTGCAATTGGTGGTAACTGCATACAGAACAACACATGCATGCACAGATCAGTTAGCAGCTCATATCATAGTTGCTAGCTTTACAGGACAATTGAAAGGATGGTGGGATGAGCATCTCATTGAGGAAGAAATATAGAGTATTATGTATTCAGTCAAAATAGATGATCAAGGAGAACCAATTCTACAAGATTGTGATACTATTCCTGATGCGGTGTCAACCTTGATCTTCACAATCGCTAAAAATTTCATTGGCGATCTAGGTATTTTTAGGGATTGGTCATCAAAACAACTGAATAACCTGAAATGCAAGAATTTATCGGATTTTTGATGGTACAAAGATACGTTTTTTACCAGAATCTATTCAAGATATGATGGAAACCAAACATACTGGAAGGAAAAGTTTCTTGATGGACTTCCAAAATAACTCAGAGACATAGTTCAAGAAGAACTTAGAAACAAATACAAAAGAGTGGTACCATATAAACAAATTCTATATGCGCAATTGCCAACGCAGATCCAACAGGTTGCTCTGAAGATTTGCAGACAAGACAAGATACTAAGATAATTAGCAAAGGACCGAACTCAAAGAAGAAGAGACATTGGTTCATTCTGTGAACAATTCGAACTTCCGAGTTGTAGCCAAACTCATAGAAGGGAACAACACAAACAAAAATCCAAACCTAAATATGCCGGATATTCCTCAAAACAAAAGATCACATCCAGACAACCAAAACCATTCCCATCCAATCCACAACCAAAAATTTACCAACCCCCAAAGCCAGCCCCACCAAATATTATTTGCCATAAATGCCAAAAGCCTGGGCATATAGCAAAATATTGTAGGCTTAGAAGAAAAATCCAAACTTTAGAGATAGATAATAACATTCTGAACCAACTGTCAAACCTCCTTGCTGAAATAGAAAAGATGAATCTAGATACAGCGAGGACAACCATATCAATCAAATGGAAGATGATGACATTACCAATTCTACATCTAGTCATGACTCGATAGAACAAGGTATTAATGTCTTAACTAGAGAACAAGATTTGCATCTTGAAATGATAGATAAGCTAGAAGATCCAGATAAAAAAAAACACTATCTTAGCCAATTCAAGAAAGTAACCAGTAACCAACAATCTACTTCAAGGTATAGAAGTGACTATCCTCTAAATCATCCACAAGTTCTAAATACTTACAACCTCACAAACATTCTAAACAGATATTTTCAAAAATATCCCAAACAAATAACCATACAAGATCTGGAAGTTGAGGTTGCAAACCTCAAAATAGAAGTCAGAGAAATCAAAGCTAAACAAGATAAGGGCTGATCTTGATCGCTTAGTTTTGCAAAATCTGACTGATCAGCTGGTAGCTGGTATAAACAAAGGATAAGGGCAAAATTAAAGAAGAAGAAGTTGAACAGATACTAGAGCCCTTAGACTTTTCAAACGATAAAATTCCAAAAATTTTGTCAGCTGTTACATTCCGAAGGCATGACGTTCAGATCAAACTAGTAGTACAAAACAATTTTGTACTTGAAACTGTTGCATTATGGGACACATGTGCTGATCTCAGTTGTATTGATAAAGAAATTATACTATCAAAATTCTTTGAAAAAACCAAAGAAGGACTTCGTTCAGCTATTGGTTCCAAGCTCAGTATTTCATACAAACTCACTAATGTTGACGTCAAATTCTCCACAGCCAAGGTAAAGGTATCATTTTTGTTAGCAAAAAACTTTACTCATTCAGTTATTTTGGGTACAGATTTTATTATACAATTGGTACCTTATATGACAATATTTGAGGGGATATTACCACAAAAATTTGGGAAGGATGTTCTTCTTCCTTTTACCAGACCTCCAGTATATAAGGAGCTTAATCCATTGCCCAACAAGATGAAGCAAATCAATTTCTTAAAAGAAGAAATTGAATACAAGAGAATTGAAGCACAATTGCAGCATCCAATAGTTCAGAACAGAATCAAAGAACTACAACAAAAAAATTAAGCAGCAGGTTTGCGCTGAAATTTTAATCGCTTTTTGGAAAAGGAAGCAACATACTGTCTATCTTCGTTATGAAAAAAACTTTGAGGAAAATGATATTCCAACTAAGGCCAGTCAAATCCAAATGAATCAAGAACTCCTAGAACACTGCAAGAAGGATATCGGTGATCTTCTAGAAAATAGATTATCAGACCAAGCAAATCTCCTTGGAGTTGCCCGGCATTTTATGTCAACAAAAATTCTGAGATTAAAAGAGGAGTGCCTAAACTGGTAATAAACTACAAGGCACTGAATAAAGTTCTTCAATGGATTAGATATTCAATCCCAAACAAAAGAGACATTTTGCAAAGACTTTATGTAACAAAGATTTTATCCAAATTTGACATGAAATCTGGATTTTTGCATATTCAAGTTCATCCATATGAAAGGTATAAAACAGCCTTTTGACACGAGCTGTCGTGGGCTCGTCAATTTAACCCAGACTCAATAACTCTGTAGAAGCAGTGAGTGGGGATCATATCCTCAGGGAGAGGTGTGTGATCAAATCTTGAAATGTGATAGTAACAACAAGGACAATAGTGTGACAAAAATAGATGTAAGAAATTGAAACGTCAACTACACAAAATGTGCTCAAAACAAGGAAATTAAAGGCGACAACTAAATTCAAATGTAATCAAGAAAGTCTAAGCGTATTGCCTTGAGGGAGATTCATTCAATATGGATCTATACTTGTCATCATCAATGTGTGTGGTTGTGTGAAGAGACTTAGCTGCTAGTGATCAAGAAATCAATCTACCGGGTGGTTCTCACGATTTCTGTTTACAAAACCCTTGAGCTTCCCTTGGTAGGGCAAGCCTTCGGTACTATCTTAAATTCCCAAATCTCTATTATATGAATTAACTCTAGTCCTATCCTCAAACCCCTCCCTTGGTAGAGCAGTTGTTTAATTCAGGCTTTCAGATCTCATCACATTATATTTCAAGTCTTTCCATTAAATTGATTCCACTTGCCATTGGTTAATGCACAAATAAAATCACACAATAAGCAGACCTTGAGACTCACTCCAGTTCAATTCCAAATTCAAATCATGTTATACCCGATTATCGTTGGTAAACCCACACCGGTCTCAGTGGGTACCACAGATCGTGTACGAGTTTTTGGGGATTTTGTAAAAGCCTATCGAATTAAACATGAAGAAACAGATATTGAATAAATTCACAGATCAATCGTTACAAATATCTCAGATAAGTTAAGATCCACATCTATGAAATCCCCAAGACAATACTGTGAAATTAGCCGATCATGTTGATCGGCTTCAACCCACAAATTACAAAAAGTAGAATAAGTAATGAATCTATGGTGTTCTCTCTCTTCTTTGCAATTGTGGCTTTTCCTCTCCTGATTGAAGATCCCCCGTTACTCTCTGCCTCGGTTAGGGTTGCCTCCTTTTTCCTTTTATACTTTCTCCTTCTCCTGTAGCTTGATCGTGACCGCTCAGCTCTTTCTCTCCCTCTATGATTCCTACCCGTGTCCCTAAAAAATGGCATTCAGATAATAAGTGGAATAAGTGAGGCACGTGATCTACTCATGACTTAGGCATTAAGATTTAGCAATGCAAAATCACGAACATTGAGTATGCCGTGTGCCTTCTGGGGGTGTTTTCTACTGTGCCTTGTGCATGTAGATGAGTGTATGTCTTGTTAGTGCATTTGTGCATGTGTGTGTTTTTTGTGGTGTGTGAGTGTGTGTAGTGGCCGGTGCCAAGGTGTTTTGCATTTAGGCTTGGCACCCGCCAAGCTCTTTTATGCTTGTTTGAAGTGGGTTTGGTGCTTTTGTGTGCATAAAGTGATGATAAGTTGAGGTTTAGTCGACTAATCTGCTTTGCTTTCTTAATCTGTTGCTTTGATTTATGAATGAAAATGATGCTTGGTATGTCAATGGTATGCAAGAATGTGCGTGATTGGGAAATATTGAGAAATGGCTAAGTGTTCGTGTAACAATGTGAATATTTTGTGATTTTATGCAAAATACTTAGTCATGTATGCCACTGACCTCCAAGATCACTGACCTCCAAGATCACTGACCTCCAAGGTCACCGACCTCCTTGCCATCATTGAAGTCCACAACAATTCACTATGCACAAGTCCATGATTTGCAAGTCCACAATCACTATTCACAAGTCCACCACTTCACTTACGCAGCACTCACACTTACTCTTGGGCTCACACTTACACTCTTGACCTCCACAACACACACTAGCACACAACTGACCTCCAAGTCTTCAGGAAGGTCCATGACTACTCCTGAAGTACAACACCATCACACAACACACTTAGCACAACACTTCACACACCATGCACACACGGATGCGACCGCCCACTCACACACACGCACACACGGCGGCCACATCGTGCGGCCGCCCTCTCACACACGCACACACGGCGGCCGCATCGTGCGGCCGCCACACACACACGATGCGACCGCCACACATGCACACGCGCACTCCTTACCATTTTTGCACATTTTTCCTTTCTGATGTTTACTTAGTGTTTTCTTCCTTTGCCATTTTTCCAGTTTAGTTTCCTTTGTTATATTTTTACTTAGGAATTTTCTCATGCATTTTTGTAGGCACTACACTCCACCCTCGACACACACATACTTAGCAAACATGGCCATCAACCTATATGATATTTTGCCTTAACATTCTTATTCGTAGCTACACGTGTCTTCACTCAGTTCTTGGTTTATATCTGCAGGACACGTGTCAACATCCGGGCATAGAAAGGGAAACTTCCTGGAAGCTCACCAAGCCAAATCATGGAGGTCCACAATTCACTATGCAGAAGTCCATACCATGAAAGTCCACAATGCTGACCTCCAAGTTTTCATGGAGAGCCACGTGTGGACATCCCAACGGAAGAAGGAAGCTTCCAGGAAATTTACAAGCTAAATCATCTGGGGAAAACTATAAAAGCTGAAGAGAAGAAGAGAAAGAGGAGGGGGAGAGAGAGCGGCACAATAGAGATAGCATTCCTTAGTTCTAGTTCTTAGGTTAGATTAGGTTTTTCTCTTTCTTTTACCTTTCATACATTTTGCTATCTTGAGGGCTCGACTGTACAGATCTCGACTTATTTGAGACATTTAAATTGCTCATTATGTGTTTGATCTTTGTTCAATGTCTTTTGATGTTTCATTCCAATGTTTACTCACACACGCTTATGCTCTTAATTTGATTTGCGGTACCCAACTGGAATCAGTTTAGCGCTGTAAAAGGAAATTGGAATATCATCATAGATTTATATATGTGTTCTTCATGTTCATAATCTGTTCTTGTTTATCTTCAATATTTCGCATGCCATTGCTTAAGTTTACATTTAAAGCTGCGGTACCCACTGAGTTTTGTGTAAATCGATATGAGGCAATTGAACATAACATGAACTGATTGTGAATATGCTTATGTGAGTTCTTAGGTCCTATACACTTTGCCGATTTTAACTGTGCGGTACCCAATGACAGTTAACATCAACTATAGGAAAGGTCGAAGAGTGTTCTTGTCTTAGAATAGGGATCTGGGAGAGTCTGACTCGTGCCACGAATTTACCCTACCAAGGGAAGTTCGGGGAGTATTGTGAATCTGGGTTGTGAGAACTACCAAGTTGATCAATCCCAGTCCACTAGCAGTTTAAAGTCCCCTCACATATGTTTACACAAGTCGATGATTTTAGGGAGAGATCGGTACATGTCGAAATCCCTCAAGGCAGTGTTTGCATACTAACCTTGCATCCATTCTCATTCTTGCATTCATATTGTTCTGTATTTGTTCCATTTGCTTTGGTTTCTTAAACAAGTGATCTCTTGACACCCAAACCTTCCCTGTGGATACGATCCCACTTGCCACTTTTACATTAGTTGAGTAAGTTTGGGTATTTGGCGAGGTTGAGCGACGAACCTCCACCAGAGGTGTGAAGTGCTAGTGTGGTGGCGTGTGAGTGTATGTGTTGAGTGATGAATGAAATGGAGTACATTGAGTGTAGTGCATGTGTGTGTGTTTTAGTGTGTGCTAGTGTGTGACATGGCGGGCGCCAAGGTGTTTTGCATTTAGGCTTGGCGCCCGCCAAGCCTTTTTGTGTGTGTGTGTGAATTTGTGTTGTGTGGTTTGTGTAGTGTAGTGTGTTCAAGTGTATGTTAAGGATGCATGTGTGAAGTGAATGCAAGTGTAGTGTGAGATGTGTGTGTGAGTGAAGGTAAGTGTAAGCAAGTGAAGTGAGGTGTGTGCTTGTGAGTGTGTGTTGGTATGTGTTGTGGCGGGCGCCAAGCTTGTTTAGGCTGTTTGGGTATGGCGCCTGCCAAGGGCATTTCACGTGAAGAGTGAATGTGATGAAATGTGAATTGATGAATAAAAGTGATTGTGAATTAAAGTGGGCAATGAATTGTTGAATGAATTGTGATGGATAAAATGTGATTGTGAATTAAAGTGATGACAGAATTGTTGAATGAATTTTGATGACTAAAATGATGAACGAATAATAGGATGAATTTATGAATTAAAGTGATGAATAAAAGTGACAAATGAATAATGGTGAATAAAAGTGATTGTGAATTGATAAATGAATTGTGATGAATAAAACTGATGGATGGATAATGGGATGACTTAAAGTGATTGTGAGGGGAATGTGTGCATGGCGAGCGCCATGATGTTTTACATTTGTGTGTGGCGCCCGCCATATATGTTTGTGCATTTGAGGTGAGTTGAGTGAATATGATGAATGAATAATGTGATGAATAAATAAATTAAATTGATGAATAAAAGTGACGAATGAATAATGGTGAATAAAAGTGATTGTGAATTGATAAATGAATTGCGATGAATAAAACTGATGGATGGATAATGGGATGACTTAAAGTGATTGTTAGGGGAATGTGTGCATGGCGGGCGCCATGATGTTTTGCATTTGTGTGTGGCGCCCGCCACATATGTTTGTGCATTTGAGGTGAGTTGAGTGAATGTGATGAATGAATAATGTGATGAATAAATAGTGTGATGAATTAAATGATGAATGGTGTGCTGAGTGTTTGTGAGAAATGTGTGTGACTGAAGGTGTGTGAGTGTGTGTAGTGGTGGGCGTCATGAGGTTTTTTGTGTTTTGGGCTTGGCGCCCGCCTTGGTGTTTTTTTGTATGCATGTTGTGTGCTTGTGTGCTTATTTGGTGATGCATGATCAAGTGTGTTCCATCATAACACATTACATAACACATTACATGTATTGCACAATTCTTGAACACAACTAGCAATTTCCATATCATGAACATCATTGTATACAAATTGTTCATCAAACACCATTTTTACCCAAAAATTTATACAAAAGTTTAAGCAAAATGAAGCAATAAGTCGGTGAAACCAAGACTAATCAACCCCCTACATTTAGACCTTTGCTAGTCCCGAGCAAAGAATTCAATTACACAATCTCATTCATTTTCACAATCAACACTTCCAATATCATCAACACTTCCATTCCATGAAATTTTAGCATGCAGCGCAATCTCATTCATTTTTCCAATCAACACTTCCAATATCATCAACACTTCCAATCCATGAAATTTTAGCATGCAGAAGTAAAAACTGAGTAGCACAAGTTCGCCATCCATTCAGTCGCATCAATTGGCGAATAAGGTGCAATGAATAAAGACCAAATCGCCAATGTGCTGTGTGTGCTGAGAGTTTCTCATGTCCCCTTATCGCATCTATGCAGAGTACCCAAGTAGACACTTAGTAAAGAACTTTTTGCACTACAATCTTGTTGTCCACACACACCAACACTTCAACATAAGAGCTACCATTTGCCTAAGCTAAGCTTACTGGGGTTTCCCCTGGCTTATTCATTGCACTTTGGTGCTTATTATTGATGCCGCACTTTAGTGCTTGGCTGCCAGGGTTTTGTGGCTACTTTTTCCCTTTATTCACCATTTGGCTTTTCTTTCTGTTTCCATCTCAATTTTCAAACATTTCCATGTTCGTGTGTGTCTTCAATAGACTATATATTCAAAATGCAAAAAGAAGTGTTTACGAGTAGAAGGCACATACATATCTAAAGATTCATGAGTTATCTCCTATGTCAATCAAAGTGTTGGTGTTTCTATCTTACCTTAACATCGCACTTTATTCAACAACTGATATGACAGATCTGGATTATGGAACAGAGAAATTTTCAGATGCATAAGATAACGTTCTTGAATGATGATATTGGGGGTGTTGGCTTGAGACTCCATTTGCACATTCCACAAACATTTCACATTCATCACAATCAAATTAATCAACACAACATACAGATACCTCTCTTTGTTCCCACGCATCACACTAGTCATACCATCATGATACATACCCCATATTTTTAACAAACACAAAAGACATACAATAGATTAATTTCAACAGAAGCATCAAGCTTCACAAACTACCACTCACACTACTATCATTCCAACTTCAAAGCACACAGATTTGACAAGCTCAGACAAACCATAGCATCGACTCAGAGCAATCCACAGCACAAATACAGAACCCAAAGCATACAGCACAACCCCCCAAACACTCTTCTCATTTCTCTTCTCCCCCCACACTTGTATCATGCAATTACTTCAATTTGGAAGAAGGGAAAGACACTGCCCTGTTTATGTGCCAGGTGGAGGTGGTTGGTTGGCAAACTGAGAAAAACCAAAAAATGTGGGAGTTAGGCCTCTGACGTTTGGAGAGTTGTTGAAGTTGGAAGTATTACTCCCAGGGTGCACACTTCTCCCTTGTTGCATTACCACCCTCCTACTGCTTGAGGTGTCCACTATCGTCCTTTGCATCTCCAATTCTTCCATTGGAGGGAAATAAGAGTTTGGACTCCTCGTTTGGTGGTGATATACCATCATCAAATTTAGATTATGCACTTGGGTTTGACACTGATTCAGTCTGGCGTCCATTCCATTCCACTGGTTTTGATGCTCCTGCATCATTGAATCCAACCTTGTTTCCACATTTGTTTGGAAATTGCTCACCCTATCATCCATGGCGTCAATGTGGCGAATCACTGAATTGTGTTGTTCCGTCAGTGATGCTTGAAGACCCGCCTGGACATTCTGCATTTGGGTGAAGTCATGGAACACTTGGGGTGCTGGTGCGTTAGGCTCATGCTGTTCTGGCTCCTCTGGGATTTGCTCTTGTTCCTCAACTATCAGATGCTCTCTTGCATTCTCTCTGGCTTGGTTTTCTCTTTTTTCTCTTTCGGCTTTCTCCACTTGCTGATAATTTCTCAGGTTACCGTCCCAGACGGGCCCAGTCGTGGTTCTGCATTTCTCCCCTGGATTAATTCTCACCCCATGCTTCACAGCATACTCCATTTAGAAATGCGGGAAAAACATTGGTTCGCCCTCGTCTTCTATGGCATTTTGAATATACTTCACGACAAGTTTCCCAAAGTCTATGGTGAGCTTGTTCTTAATGGCATACAGAAGATACACTATATCTTTTCTGATTTGAGTGTTGTAAGTTGTCGGCATGAGTCTTGAGTTGACGAATAGGAGCCAAGTCTTGGCCTCAGCAGTTAAATGTTTCAGCTTGACATGCTTGGGGTTACCACGAAGATTCCTGTCTCAGTCAGATCCCGGAATGCTTAGTGCTTGCAACACTATATCTGGGTTTCCTGCCTCCTTCAATGTACTTAGCTCATCCTTATGATAGTTTTTTAGCCTATAGTGCTGGTTCACCTCTTGACTGGTTATCTTTAAGAATTTCCCACGCACATATATACCTTTTGCCCTGATATCTTTCGTCTCCATTCCAGCAGCATTAGAATAGAACTCTTTCGCAATGGCCACATTGCAGTTCTCCGGAGCCACTATTAACAATTGCCATCCATAGCTTATGATAGTATCATAGAATAATTTCTCAGTGACCGCAAAAGGCCTCTCGGTGTGGATAGGCCTCACCGCAAAATCGCAGAACTTATCCTGAGCTGCATCATTGAAGAAGCGTGGTGTAGGTACAGTTCTCATTTTTTTCGCCTCGGGATTTTGTTCCTCCTCTTCCTATTCCTCAACCTCGTCTGGTAAAAATTCTTCATCTGAGGAACTGTATTCATCCGATGGAGGGTCGGGCGTGATAACGTTAGCTTTTCCTTTCGCGCCTCTTTGATTCGAGGTTGAGGCACTTGAACCCTTCTTGGGAGGCATGGTACCTACAAAGCAATAACCCAGATCAAAGTTGGCATGTACATTTTGTATCTATCACAGGAGACATATTTCATGCAATGACTTAGTTCTTGTGATCAATTCGTGCAGCAAAATTTGGCAACCAATGCATGTGTTAACTGCTTGTGACATATTGTAGTAACTACTCAAAACAGAATTTTTTCAGCCTTATATCACCATAAGGCGATTAAAAAATCGTGCAAGGCAGGGAGAATCAGTCAAAACTTAAAACATCAAAGTTAAAGAGCATGATCTAAGCTAAATTTGGGGATAAGAATCACTCTCTTGGGACTAAAAATGAGCAATATATGGCCAAAATATCGTAAGGTGCCAAACTGGGTCATTAAGCTTTCATCACATTAGCAACTCAACATCAGCTCGACTTTCCTCTCCTCATTAGACTGTTCCAATCACAATTTGCAAAAGTGCCCAACATAAACATTGTAGGTCATCATGTTATGGAATTTTTGCAACTGGAATCATGCATTTTTGACATTCCAAACTTAAGTTATGCACAGAATACTGAGACATGGCAGTGCTGGAATAATCAAGAATTTCAATCAACTTACTCCCCTCACTTAGCATACTACTAAATTCAAAACCACCACAAGACATGTCAAGGTCAAGAAACTTTTCAACATTAATTCAATGAGTGCATGAGGGTGGATGACTTACTTGTTTGAAGATTAAACCCACTAAAATGCAAAGCAAAAGGAATAAAGCTTGTGTAGCCCTTTGGTCTTTGAGATGGATTCCCTCCACTTCCTGCACTTGCTTGGCCGATATGCTTAATGAATGCAGTCAAAGGATGGTGAATTTGGTGATGCAAATTCATGGCATTTATAGGAAAATTATAATGCATGGGTTGGCCATGTGTTACTACAGTCCAAGGACATGTGATGGAACTAAAGGACAAAAAGATAAAGCACAAACCATAAGCTTCCAAAATGTTGTCAAGTCATGTCAAGCATAATGCACTAATCGGCCACTTCAACTTGTTTCCCATTACCAAGCAAATTTGTGGGCTCTAGCAACTTGCTCTCACTATGGCCAAGTCTTACTCTCATCACCTCACCCATGCATTAATCTTTTTAGGCTTTATTTTGGCTACATGATATCTTCCTATCAAACGAAATTCTTGGTCTTTCATGTCATCATCTTATCACCATTTCACAGAATCATTTTATGCATTGTCCAATTATCTTGCACAAATTCGGTTAAATCTTTCAAAATGCAAATGGACATGTGGTGTAGTGTGATGAATGTATGCATGAATTTCTTTCCTATTTTATGCAACTGTTCCTTCCTGAATGATTTGATTGTTCACTGCAATGATCAGAAAAATTAGTCAGTACACGATAACTTGAATTAAGATGGAGAATATATAATCTTAGAGATTTGAAGCTCAGAAGAATCAAATATTTTTGTACTACACCATATATTGCATCCCGGATTTTGTTCTTGTCCTTTTGCAATGTAGAGAATATTCTCTGCAATTTTTTTCTGTTTTGGCCTGTGACATGTGGATGAAATATTTTCAGCTTCCTTGGGTGGTTTGGTTCCATCTTGTATACACTTTGACTTTAGTTGTTTCAACTCCTGCTTCTTGTTTACCAGCTTCCCTATACATGCTGAGAGATGAGAAGAGAGGTTAAACCATTTATTGGAGTGACATAGCTACTAAAAGAAAACAAAACATAGACAAGAATTTAAATGATTGGGTTGCCTCCGAACACAACGCTTGGTTTACTGTCCTCAGCCAGACATGGAAGAGTTTCTGTCAAGATGATGGATTATCAAGGAACTGGGCGTGTCCCTTGTCCTCCACAGTAGATCTAAAGATTTTTACCCGATGTCTATTAACCTTCCAACATGCCCCAAAAGCTTTCTTTTGTACCTCAACAACTCCATATGGGAAAATCTTGGTGATGGTAAATGGTCCAACCCATCTGGATTTCAGCTTACCAGGAAAAAGTCTCAACATTGAGTCATATACTAACACTTGTTGTCCAACTTCAAATTCCTTTACCTTGATTTTGGCATCATGCCACATTTTTGTTCTCTCCTTATAGAGACTTGCACTGATGTATGAATTCCATCTGAACTCATCCAATTCATTCGGCATCATCATCCTTCCCTCTTGAGCCAGTCCTAAGTCCATATTCAATTTCTGTACTGTCCAATAAGCTTTGTGCTCCAGCTCAACCGGAAGATGACATTCCTTCCAAAATACAAGCCTAAATGGTGAAGCTCCAATTGGGGTCTTGTACGCTGTTCTATAAGCCCATAATGCATCATCAAGCTTGAGTGCCCAATCTTTTCTTCCAGGATTTACTACCTTCTCTAAGATCCTCTTGATTTCTCTATTAGAGACCTCAGCATGTCCATTTGCTTGGGGGTGGTATGCTGTAGAAACCTTGTGTTGTACCCGTATTTTGCCAAGAGAGTGTGAAAGACTGTTACAAAAATGGGATCCTCCATCACTGATGATGGCTCTTGGGGTTCCAAACCTATTGAAAATGTTTCTTTTAACAAATCTCAGTACACTTCGACTGTCATTGTGTGGCATTGTGGCAGCTTCTACCCACTTAGACACTTAGTCAACAGAAACCAATATGTATTCATTCCCACAAGATCGTGGGAATGGCCCCATGAAGTCCAAACCCCAAACATCAAACAAGTCCACTTCCAATATGTTGTTGCGTGGCATCTCATCTCTACTGGATATGTTTCCCACGTGTTGGCATCTGTCACACTGGCTCACCCAAAGCTTCGAGTCTTTGAATATGTGTGGCCAATAGAACCCTGTCTGCAAGATCTTGTACCCAGTCCTTGTTCCTCCAAAATGCCCTCCAAAGGGTGATTCATGGCAAGCCCTAAGAATTCTTTCTTTCTCTTCTTCGGGGACACATCTTCTAATCACCTGATCACTACACCTCTTATACAGGTTACCACTTTTCCCAAAAATAATATTGAGCATCATGCTTGAGCCTCTTCTTTTGATCACTAGAGTAGTGTGGTGGTACTTGCCCCGCGACAACATAATTGGCCAACTAAGCAAACCATGGTGGTACTCGAGTGTGAACCTTGAAGATTTGCTCGTCTGGGAAATTTTCCTTGATCCACAATTGTAGTTGGTCCTCACTCATGGCTCCCACTTCCAATCTAGATAAGTGGTCTGCCACCACATTCTCACAACCTTTTCTATCTCTGATCTCAACATCAAATTCCTGCAGTAATAGCACCCAACGGATCAACCTGGGTTTTGCTTCCTTCTTCGCCATGAGGTACTTAAGTGCTGCATGATCCGTATGGACAATGACTTTTGAACCCAGGAGGTACGCTCTGAACTTATCGAATACATACACCACAGCCAACATCTCCTTCTCGGTGGTGGTGTAATTTAGTTGTGCCCCATTTAGCAGCTTGATTGCATAATAGATCGCATGAAAGATTTTCCATCTCTTTTGGCCTAGTACAGCTCCTACCGCGTAGTCATTGGCATCACACATCACTTTGAAGGGCTCCCCCCACACTAGTGTGACGATCACAGGTGCTTCTACCAGTTTGGTTTTCAACAACTCAAAGGCCTCTTTGCACTTCTCATCAAAAACAAAGGGAGTGTCCTTCTCTTGCAACGTACACAATAGTTTGGCCACCTTTGAGAAATCCTTGATGAATCTTCTATAGAAGCCAGCATGTCCCATGAAACTCCTCACCCCTTTCACATTAGTTGGGTCTGGGAGTTTGGCTATCACCTCCACCTTGGCTTTATCTACTTCCAATCCAGCTTGTGAAATTTTGTGTCCCAACACAACCCCTTCATTCACCATAAACTGACACTTTTCCCAGTTCAACACTAAGTTGGTGTCCACACACCTCTTAAGTACAAGCGACAAATTTTCCAAGAAACCTTCAAATGTTATTCCAAACATTGAAAAGTCATCCATGAAGATCTCTATAATATTTTCTACCATGTCTTGGAAGATTGCCATCATGCAGCGCTGAAAGGTGGCTGGTGCATTACACAGTCCAAATGACATTCTTTTGTAATCGTAAGTTCCAAAGGGGCAGGTAAAAGTTGTTTTCTTGGGTCAATGGCAATCTGATTATATCCGGAGTAGCCATCAAGAAAGCAATAATAGAGAAACCCAGCTATGCGATCAGAAGTTGCTCAAGAAGAGGCAGAGGGTAGTGATCCTTTCTGGTAGCCTTATTCAACTTCCTATAGTCCATGCATATTCTCCATGCATTAATGACCATGGTAGCCAACATCTCATTTGCTTCATTGGTCACCACAGTCACCCCTCCTTTTTTGGGTACACATTGTACCGAACTAACCCACTCACTATCTGAGATAGGAAATATCATCCCAAAATCAAGCAACTTGATGATTTCCTTTTTTACCACTTCTATCATTTGTGGGTTTGACCTTCTTTGCCTTTCTCTTGTTGGAATAGCCCATTCTTCCAGTAAGATCTTGTGCATACAAACACTGGGACTTATTCCCTTGATATCTGCTATAGTCCAGCCCATGGCTTCCCTGTGCATTCTTAGAACTCCCAACAGTTTCTCTTCTTGACACTTTTCCAACGTAAATGATATAACCACAGGGAGAGTTTCATCTTCCCCAAGAAAGGCATACTTCAATTGGGAAGGCAGAGGTTTTTGCTCCAATTTGGGTGGCCTCATAATGGAGGGTAGCAACTTCTCATTCCTGCACTCAAAATTTTCTTGCCTCACCTCAGTGGGCTTCAATTCATCACATTCATCATTTTCAATAATAGCAGTTGATAACATTTCACACATTGCATCATTCTCAGCATTTTCGTCAAAAACATTTTCTAAATTCATTTATGCCACAGACTCATCTATTACACAACATTCAATCAAATTTGACAATTCATGCAAAATCCTATTATCTTCTTCATTCAAGGTAAAGTCACTTGATTCATTGTTGTCTTGGTATGAAGGGTCAAGTAAAGCAAGAGAAAATTTCTGCTTATGCTCCAGTTCAAGGAAGTGAAGATTACCTTCCACGAGGTGTGCAGAGTAGCACTGCTCCACTGACTTAGGGTATTTCATCGCGTAGTCCACATTGAAGACCACTTGATCCCCATTCACTCTGAATGCGATGGTCTTACTATGAGAGCATCCCCTGTGGCTAAGAAAGGTCTCCCAAAAATGAGAGGCACCTCTGGGTCCTCTTCCATATCCAAAATGATGAAATCCACTGGAAGTACAAACTTGTCTACCGACACCAATACATCCTCAACCACCCTGTGGGTTGCACTAAAGATCTGTCAGCCAATTGGAGGAGCACTGCCACTGGTTTGATTTTACCTCCCAATCCTACATTCTCGGCAATAGAGAGTGGCATCAAATTTATGCTTGCTCCTATGTCACAAAGGGCCTTGCTAAAGAATCTGGTACCAATGGTGCACGGTATTGTGCAACTCCAGGGGTCTTTCAATTTTGGAGGCAGATTTTTGTTCAACTATGCCTGACTTTTATCCTTGAGTGGAACTGGGACGTCGCACTATAGGATTTGTTCCTTGTTGGCAATCAGGTCTTTCAAGAATTTTGCATATCTGGGCATAGCTATCACCAAGTCCAGCAGTGGTACATTCACGTTCACATTTTTTACCATATCAAAAAACCTTGTGAACTGGGCTCCTATCTTGGCTTGAGGTGGAACTCTTTGAGGGTATGGGGGTAGTGGTGCATATTCTGGGTAATTGTAGGGACTGGGGGGTCCCCTCTTCTTTTTAGTATCTGGTGCCTTCCCACTTTCCCTTATAGTTTCCTTCTTTGGTTCATCCTCTTCAAGGGTTTCCACATTGGTCTCTTCCATGGCTTCATCTACTGGACCCTCCTCAGTATGGTCTCTCTTGTTTCCACTGAGTTCCTTTCCACATCTTAGAGTTATTGCATTACAAACTTCCTTTTCCTTTCCCTTTGGATTTGGTTCAGTATCGCTTGGGAGAGTTCCATGGGGTCTCTGATGTATTGCCTTGGCCATCTGGCCCATTTGCACCTCTAGGTTCTTTATAGCCACTTCACAGTTTTTCACTTGAGATTTAGTATCCGATTGTTCCTTTTCATACATGTCCATCTTGTCCAAAATCTTTTGAAGCATAATCTCCTCATTGGTTTTCCTCGGTTCCCTGTTGCTTGACTCTCCACCTTGGAAGTACTGACTCTGCTGATTGCCTTGATTGTTCTGTCCCCAAGTACCTTGACCCCACTGATTCCTATAGCCTCCATATTGCTGTCTGTTGTTGTAATTCTGAACATACTGAACAGATTCTTGTGTGAGCTCACATTCATCGGTGTGATGTTCACCTTTACATAAACCACATGATAGCATTGGGGCTGTCTTTGCTGCTTTCAAGGTCTGAACTTGCCTGGTCAAAGCCTCTATCTTAGCTTCCAATGAAGTTTCCTCGTCCAAATCCAGCACCCCTCGTTGCTTCCTCATAGGTGTCTTTCTAGCCTCTAGGAAGAAATATTCGTCATCCGCAATTGAGTCGAAGAGCTCCCTAACCTCGGGCACACTTTTGTCTTTCAAGGCCCCGTTGGCACATGCCTTAACCATCAGTGAGGCTTCTGGTGACAGCCCCTTGAAGAAGGTGTTGAGCTCTCTAACCTCCCCAAGGTCATTGTTTGGACACTGCCGGAGTAAGTCATTGAACCTGTCCCATGCTTCCTTAAATGTCTCCCCATCTTGCTGTTAGAAGCTGCGAATCTCCATTCTCATCCGTTCTAATTTGGCTAGAGGGAAGTATTTGGCCAAAAACCTTCTTTCTAGTTCCTCAAAAATGGCCATGGACTGTCCCCCAATTGAATTAAACCAGTGCTTCGCCTTACCCTTGAGGGACAGTGGAAACAAAACTCTTCTCATGTCATTAGGCATGACCCTCTGCAGTTTGAAAGTGTTACAGAGTCCTAAGAACCAATCTAAATGCTCGTTCGGATCTTCATTGTTCAAACCTTGAAAGATTTGTCCTTGAGTAATCATGGAGATGATTTGGGTTGGTATTTGATAGCTCTCTACGTCTATTCCTTGGCGATTATTTCTTCTCTCAAAGTTTACTGCGAAATGGTCCCCAAACCTTGGAGGTTGGGGTCGAACTCTCTCTTCACCCTGTTCTGCCATTTCTAATGCCCTTCTTCTTTGCCTCAAAGTCCTCTGTAATTCTAAATCGAGTTCAAACTCTGGACCTTCTCCCCGAAGTCTTGCACCAGGTTGCATAAATAAGGGTTTTTCTGCGAAAATTCAAAAATCCCACGAGAGCAGATAAACCAATAGCAACAAAATTGACAAGAATTTGCACGTAAGGGAACAACTTAATAACGTAAAATCAAGACTCAACAAAATTCAAAACTATCAAACCACATATACTCCAACACAAAGTAAACACCAAAACAAACGAAAAACACAAAAACTATCACAATCAATCTCTAGCACTTAGCCTCTCCCCGGCAACGGGCACCAAAAATTGGTGTGAGCTGTCGTTGGCTCCCAATTTTACCCAAACTCACTCAAATAATGTAGAAGTGGCGAGTGGGATCGTATCCAACAGGGAAGGTCTGGTTATTCGGAGACCAATTGTTCACTTGACTACTCACTATGTAACAGAAACAAATAGGACAAATGCAAAATAGAGTGAATGTGAAATGCATGAAATGCAAGGATGCATGAAATGAATGAAATGGAAAGGTTAGTATGCAAGCACTGCCTTGAGAGATTTCAACATGTACCGATCTCTCCCTAATATCATCGACTTATGTAAACATATGTGAGGAGATGAAACTGCTAGTGGACTGGGATTGATCAACTTGGTAGTTCTCACAATCCCATCTCACAATACTCCCCGAACTTCCCTTGGTAGGGCAAGTTCTTGGCACGATTGGAAATCCCAGATCCCAATTCTAAAAAGAACTCTCCTAGACCTTTCCTATAGTGATGTTAACTGTCAGTGGGTACCGCACAGTTAAAATCGCAAAGTTACTCAGGACCTAAGACTCACATAAGCATATTCACAATCAGTCCATGTTCCTCATTTCGATTTACACAAAACTCAGTGGGTACCGCAGCTTTACTGTAAACTTAAGCAATGGCATGCGAAATATCAAAGATAAACAAGAACAGAGTATGAACATGAAGAACACATATATAAATCCATACAAATGTCTCAAATAAGTCAAGATTTATACAGTCGAGCCCTCAAGACAGCAAAATGTATGAAAGGAAAAAGAGAGAGAAAAACCTAATCTAAACTATGAACCCTAATCTAAGGAATGCTATGCTCTGTTGTGTGGCCGCTCTCTTCCCCTTGGTCCCCCTTTTATACTTTTGCCCAGATGGCTCGGCCTAGTGAGGTTCCTGGAACTTTCCTTCCTTTATGGAGATGCCGACACGTGCCTGCAAATATTAATCAAAGCTGAGGTGAAGACACGTGTCTAGCACTAAACTTAATGAACAAGAATTCTCAATGCAAAACATCAAACATGTGGTGTCCATGAGAAAGATGTATCACTTGTGCTTTGTGTGAGCTAAAGCTAGTGTGTGCTTAGTGTGAAGTAGGAAGATGTGAGTGTTCATGCATGAATTGTGCAAGTGTGCAAATGAATGCATGAAAATGAGCGTGAAGGTGTGTGCAAGAGTATAGGTGTGCGAGTGAAGAAGTAAGAAAAATGCATGAAAAATACATAGAAGAAAAATGCATCAAAGTGCTCGTGTGCGAGTGAGGGGTGGCCGTGCTATTGTGTGTGTGGTGCGGGCGCAACGTGCGCCTGCTCCGTGTATTTGTGAAGTCCATGCGCCCGCCGTGTGTGTTTGTGTTGTGTGAGTAGTGTGTGTAAGTGTGGTGTGTTGTGTGTAAGTGTGAATAGTGAATGTGTAAGTTTGAGTGTTGTGAGTAGTGTGTGTAAGTGTGGTATGTTATTGTGTGTTGTGGACTTGTGCATAGTGAATTGTGGACTTGTGCATAGTGAATGCGGACTTGTGCATAGTTGATCAAAATCATACCACTTTCACTATACTTAGCCTTTTTCGTCAGTTGTAAGTTCATGAACACTTATGTGCATAAGTCATTCACAAAGCATAGTTTTCACCTCCATTCCACGCCAAAACATCATATAAACCAAGCAAATAAGTTGGCACAATACCGACTTATCACCTTTGCAGTTCGATTCGGGCATTATGAATGGAGCTTGATGCCTTTCAGACTCAAGAATGCTCAATCAGAGTTCCAAAGGATCATGAACAACATCTTCAATCCATATCTAAATTTTGCTATGGTTTACAATGATGATGTTTTGATTTTTTCTAACAATATTGATCAACACTTCAAACATCTGAACATATTTTTGAAAGTTGTTAAGACCAATAGTCTAGTAGTGTCCAAAGAGAAGGTCAGTCTATTCTAATCTAAAATTAGGTTCCTTGGTCATTACATTCATCAAGGTACAATATTCCCAATAGAGCGATCAATCCAATTTGCTGATTGATTCCCTGATCAAATCCTGGAAAAACAGCACTTGCAAAGGTTTCTCGAATGTTTAAATTAAATAGCTAATTTTATTCATGAATAAGCTAATGTTATCAAACCTTTATATGATAACTTGAAGAAATCTCCTTCACCATGGATAGATGTCCATACTAAGGCAGTAAAGCAAATTAAAGCCCAAGTCAAGGCTCTGTCTTGTCTAATTCTGCCCAATCCAGGTCTCCCAAAAGTTGTGGAGACAGACGCACCTGACTTAGGTTACGGTGGAATACTTAAGCAAGTGCAAGACAACAAAGAAAGAATTGTTGCCTTCATCTCTAAACACTGAAATAGTACACAACAAAACTATTTCACAATTAAAAAAGAAATTTTGGCCATTGTTTTGTGTATTTCAAAATTTCAATATGACTTACTCAACCAAAAATTTCTTATTAGAGTAGATTGCAAATATGCAAAAGATGTTTTGCAAAAAGATGTAAAAAACCTTGCTTCTAAATAAATTTTTGCAAGATGGCAAGTTATCTTATCAATCTTTGATTTTGATATTGAATATATCAAAGGAGAATCCAATTCTTTGTCTGACTTCTTAACTCGTGAATTTTTGCATGGTAGATAATGCCACCTAGGAAAAAGAAGGAAGAACTAGAAACCTTTGCAACAGCTATTTTTCTAGGATTTGATAAGGGAATCGATCTGTAGAGAAATACAAGAAACATATTATGATTTCTTGAATGTTATTATCTATCTCTAAAATCAGAACAGAAAAAAGGATAGCAAAGGTTAACATTTTTCAATCTTTGCTATCCTTTTTTCTAGCTTGGTTAAAGGTTTGTTCACCAACTGGTTGGATATTTTGGAGGGTATTTCATGTGGCGTGACAAGAGGTTTACTAGAAAAAGGTGTTTAAGACATGAGTAGAAGTAGCTTGAATATATATATATTATATAAGTTCCCCTAATTTTTCTTCTATGTTGTCAGTCATAGTAGAATATATAGGTGACCTGGGAAGGCTATTGCTTTCACTTTGTTCTGGGGAGTCTGCTTGAGTTTCAACTGTATATTTAACTTGTGGTATCCTAGACGTATTATCTAAACCATGGATATGAGTGTCAACAGAAAATGTAGAAGATCTTGCAGGTTGCCTAGAAGACTGAACTTCAAAAGATCTTTTGGAATTTTGGCTATTAATACTTCCTGAGATCCTAAGGCTTTGGGTCCTATCAAAAGTGATTTGGACTCCTCCACTAGGGAATTGTTTGATATTGGATACCACTGTATTTTGGACTGGTACCGGTGGGTTTTCTTCTAGCAAAAACTAATTTTCGGGCAATGTTACTAGACTCTATTTGATGTTTTTGGGAATTGATAGTCTAGATTTAGCTAGATCCGTCTGAAACATAACTGTTTATCCCTTTTTTGAAGCACTTACTGCTCCTGTGTTGAAAGCAGAATTCATAGCTTTATACTGAATTCTGAATAAGATTGTTACAAAAAGTGTTCCTGTTTTGGCTTTAAAATTTGCAACTTTAACATTTAGAGTTAAAGCATCAAGTATGTTTCTATCCTGCAGAGAAACAGCAAAGTTTGGAAAACAGTCAAAATAGATAGGTCCTTCACATAGATTGGTTTCAATCATGCCTAGTAAAGAGTTATCAAAATTCAGAAATCTACAATCTCTAAGGCAAAGAAGCAAATATGTATCTAACCCTTCTCTGTTTAGAGGTTTTGCAGCAACCTGTACAAGTCCAAAGTGCAAATAATTATATTTTGTCTGTATTTTTCAATTGTCTTTTTAGACAATAATTTGATGTTTTTGTAATCATTGTTCAAATTAACAGCTTGTTCGACTATTTTAACCGTATAATTTGATACCAAGTTCCATTTATCTCTATAAACTTCACCTTATGGTTTTTTAAGAAATTTTCAGTTATCTATAGATTGTTCAATATTTTCAAGGTTTACTTTTTCCTTAAAAATAACATTGTTTGAAAAGTTTGAAGAAGAAGAGTTTGAGGAAGAGCTTGAAGATCCTTTTGAAAAAGATTTAAAAATAGAAGACATATTGAAACAGATAAAGGAAAATCATATAGTGAATGGATAATGAATGCTTTCAATTAATCAGTTGTAAAATCCCTCCGATTGGCACATCACCGCCAGGATCCATGAGATCTAACCTTTTATGTTATAATTTCTGGATAAAAAGTATGTAGTTATGCTAAGTTACAGTATAAGCGCCATACTTTAACATGTTACTATACCAGATAAAATCTGGTACCCTCAACTATGGTCCATTTAGCCTTTCAATCTCAATTCGGCTTCGAATCTTCCAGTTTGTCTATTATTTCGAGAAGCAAATCTTGTTCTTTAGTTAAGACATTGACACCTGGCTCCTCTGGATGTGAGTCATTGATGGAGGTGGAGCTAGCAATATCATCGTCTTCAATTTGATTAATGTGATTATCCTCGCTATATCCTGAATCATTATCCTCTGTTTCAGCAAGAAGGTTTCAAATCTGGTTCAGAATATTGTCATCTATTTCCAAAGCTTGGATTTTCCGCCTGAGACAACAGTATTTTGCTATGTGTCCTAGTTTATGGCATTTATGACAATTGATATTTGGCAAGGCTAGTTTTCGAGGTTGGTATGCTTTGGGTAGTGGTTTGAATGGTTGTGGCAATGGTTTTGATTGCCTATATGTAATTTTCCGTTTGGGTAAATGCTTTGTATATTTGGGTTTGGGTATTTGTTTATGATGTCCTAATCTATGGTTTTGACTTTAGCTGGAAAGCCCAAATTGTTCACAGAAGGAACCAGGATCTTTTCTTCTTTGTGCTCTGTCCTTTGTAAGTTGCCGGAGCATCTTGTCTTGCCTGAAGATTCGCAAGGCAACCTGTTGGATTTGTGTTGTCAACTGTCCATATGTAATCTGTTTATATGGTACTATTCCATCGTATTTGTTTTTGAGTTTTTCCTAGATCATGTATCAGAGTGATTTTGAAAGTCCGTATAGAAACGTTTCTATCTAATATGTCTGGTTGCCATCAGGTCTGGCATATAGCATAAAAAATCTGATAAGTTTTTGCACTTCAGATTGTTTAATATTTCTGATGACCGATCCCTGAAAATACATGGATTACCAATGAATGTTTTAGCGATAGTGAATATCAAAGTTGACACTGCTTCCGAGATAGTATCACCATCTTGCATGATTGGTTCTCCTTGGTCATCAATTTTGACTGAGTGCATAATACTCTATCTTTTTTCCTCAGTGAGATGTTCATCCCACCATCCTTTCAGTTGCCCTGTGAAGTTTACTCAAGTGGAATACTTGGATATTTTGATGTCGTGGCAACCTCGTAGAAGGGTAGATGATCCTAAGACTTGGGATGAAATTGAACGAGATTTTGGGCTGGTTTGTGTGAATTTAAAAATTCCAAACCCAAAGTGCTTAAATGTGACAAGGGTCTTTGTTATGGACATATTGCGATTGATTGTACAAATCACTTTGCTGTGATTATAGTGGATGGAATTATTCAATTTGAAAGTCCAAAAGGGTATATTGTTGAGGATGGTACTACTCTTGTTAAGAAGCCAATGACGATGACATGGCAATTGAGACTTCTTTGGAAGAGGTCAACCTACCAGTGGAGATAGCAGTTTGTTTGGAGGAGGTTCACTCAATCATGGTGAAGGAGACACTTACCGTACTTGTAGAGCAATGTCATGAAGACTTGATTTCTTTAATTGCTTTGTCTGATGGTAATTTAATTGAGAATAATGTTGTACATCCTAAGAGTCAAGAAAAAGAATTGAGCAATTATTTATATGAAAAAAGCCTTAGGGTGAGGCTTGTAGCAAAAGGCAAAGAGAGGAAACATGTTGAGTGTAACATTTCTTATATTTTGTCTTTTTGTCTTGATAATGTTGCAAATTTTGAGCAGGATTTTCTTGTTACCAATAAACAATATTTTGAGGTCAAATCTTTTATAAGTAGGAGGGAATGATGCAAAATCGAGATTGAATATCAAGTCCAAGGAATCCAAGGTGCCCATTCCGGAGGTAGAAAATGAGTAATTTGTTCGGAAACCTAGAATTGAAGAAAAGACGTGGAAAGCCTTCAACGTCGTGACGTCAATGCATGTTGGGACGTCTAGCGTCGCACATCGCGACGTCCGTGCACGTTGGGATGTCCAGCATTGCACGTCCCGACGTCCAAAAACGTGTCGTTTATTCTTTAGGATTTTAGCCCGATGTTGCGACGTCGAACTATCCCCATGTCGCGAGTCGGGGATTGTAGTAGAATAAATTATAGTTTTATTTATTTTGGTTTTAGTGGTGTTATTTGTTTTGGACTTTTATTAAATATTTCCGTAGTTGTTCGGGCCTGAAATATCATGTAACCCAAGCCTCGCTAGCTAGGGTTTAGTCTTTCTTAATGTTTAAGATAGGGTTTCATTATAAGCCTATTTATAGGCCTTTTATCATTGAATAATTCAGACTTTGGAGAATTGAATTTTGAAAAATAGTGAGATGTTTTTTTTACGTGAGTTGATATCCTGAGGAGGGATTCCAATCTAACATCGTAGGTTTTAGTTCTTGAGGGGGGGATTAATACTTGCTAGACTTTCTTATTAATTGTATGTGAGAAGCATGCAATTAATTGTTCTTAAGGCCAATCTACAGAGATAGATAGCTTCAAATTTTGTTCTTTTGATTTACGAAAAGGTCTTGGACAAATTTTTTACATCGTCACATCAAACTACGTGACGAGCGTGGCTAGATCCGTATAAAAAAGACACAAGATTTATAGTGGGTCAAGTCTCCCTTTGGAGCACTCTACATCCACTACCTAAGCTGTTAAATTTAAGATTTCAACAATCCACTAAACAATGATATCTTCACCAAGTGAGATCCAAACCTTTACAAACATTTTAGGTTAACCAATCTTACTAGCAACTAATGCTATAAGAATTGGTTTTACCCTCCCTCTTGGAGAAACCTCTATAACTTACCAAAATGAACATTACAACTCTTGAAATCCTTGTCAATAGGGTGGATAATTAAAATTGAAAGCTCACTCCAACTCCTCTCAAAAAATGGTTTTTACAAGAGGAAAATATTGGCTCAATAAGATGAAGAACAAGATTAAAGCTCAAGATTTTTTATCCTTTTGATTGACTTTCAAATCTATTTTCTTACATGTTTTGGAGATTGTTTTTAGACAATATTTTGCTCAAGGATCATTAGAATATCATTATACAAGTCTAATGTATTTATATGGATTATTTGTGAGGCAAATTGGATATAAAAAATAGATTTTTCAGAAAACTAGCCGTTACTCACAAATTTGGGTAGCTTAGACATGCGAAACTCCAAAGGTTGTCCGAATGTAATTTTCAAAAGTAATTTGGATGGAGAAACTCCAAGGGGTGGGGGTGTCCGAATGTACATTTCAAAAAAACTTGAAAAATCTTGAAACGACACTTTTGGACGGCCAAAACTCAAAGAGGTCATCCAAATCTATTTTCCAGGAGCTTTTCCAAAAATTTCAAAGGCAAGGTTTGGAAGGCGGAAATTCAAAGAGGTAGTCCGAATATACTTTTCAGAAAACTTTTCAAAACGTTTAAAACACAGGTTTGGACGGCCGAAACCCTCAGGGGTCATCCACATCTATCTTTTTCTCAAATTTTTGATTTTTCATTTTCTTGAAACATTTTGATAAAATTGAAGAACAACTTTTGTAAAATACTTTGTTTACAAAAAGACACATTTTAACTTTCAGTTTTGATTTGTTTTACTTGAGTTTTTAAATGATTTAATCATGTTATGAGCCAATGTACAATTACGGTTTGATTTGGGGAATCTACCCTAATTTACATAGTTTTTATTTCTTCAATTTCTTCAATGCTTTAAGCTTCTCCTTTTCCAATTTGCATACCTATAATCTCAAGAAGCTTGTCGAAACATTAGCATACATAATTATTTGTTAATATCAAAACAGAAAGTAGATTTAAGACAGTAGGTCTTTCATACTCTTTTACAAAATCCTTTCTTTTCAATCTTATTCCTCGTCTTTATCTAAAGAATAAATTTATAAATACTCTTTTAGTGGCATTTTTCCATACATAGTATCAAACAATGTTGAGAAGAAAAGTGACAATCCTCTCGGCATTTGGAAGCTTTTAAGATTCTTAATTGGTAAACTCTTCCAATTAATGATTATGAACTGTTTAACCTTCCAATTTGTTGATTGTGAAGCTGAAATGGAGATTCGTGGCTAATTGTGTGATAATCTAGGATACTGAGGGTGAATGCTAGGTTGAAATTGTAAATGTGCAGTAGAACTAACAATCTAATATAAGTAATGTAAATTCTCAGCACTGAATTTGTAAAATTTGTTAAGTGCATGCTTTTGATCTGAATTTGATGAAATGAGATTTGATTGCGGTCGTCATGCTGAATTGAGTCTTCTTTTGTAAGATTTGGATGAAAATCATGAATAAGAACTTGAGAATGCATGAGTTCTTAAACCTGTTGGAATTTGCACAGATCTTAAGGCTAGACCTCACCATAGGAAGCTTTGAGTTTGTATAATCCTGAGAACAAGGTGATAAGAGATTCTCCTACTTAAATGATGAATTTACATGCTAGGATCGGGCCTCACCATGGGAGATTCTAGGTGTTCATGCCTGAGTAATTTGAGTGGGGAATTGAGATGACACGGTATTATTTCACCATTCTTAGGCCCGATCATAGGATAGGATGGTGTCGGGAGACTAAAATTGTAGTATAGTGACCATGCTAACTATAATTTCGGTCTCCATTTGTGGATCTCCTCATTTGCTTTGATTGTATGTTAGTGATACTGCATGTATGAGAAGTTGCATTCACCCGGAAGTAGCCTAGATTATCAGCTCAATTTTCTTGAGAACTTTTCTTTTACTTCTTTGAGTCTTACTTGTGTGTTCATTTAAATTCGTATTCGTGTGGAGTTAAACCAATTTACTTCCTGTTAAATTTTGTAATCAGTATTCTTTTAGTCTTGTTATATTTTGGTGACATAATTGAGCATGTCAAACTTCTTGAATCGACTATTTCCCTGAGGAACAAAACTTAGCTCACTACTACTATATTCAGTGAAATTAGGATAAATTGACGAGCCACGACACTCGATATCAATTTTTGGTGCCGTTGCCCCACACTTGAACTCTTGCTTGCCCTCAAGCAAAGATACACACAAATTAACCATTTTCATCACCCGTATGCAAACACTTTGTTCATTCATCCACACTCACCACATCCAAATTCATCAAAATGTTTTTTTCACACACAACTTAATACTTTAATGGTTCATGATACCTAGCTCTCAGATCTCAATACAAATTATCAACTAAGACACAATGAATAAAAACCAAAATGTCATGCGTGCAAGTGTGTGCTGAGGAACATGCACTTCATCTATTCCTTTGTTATACACCCTCTAGCTAGTCTCACATACCATTCAATACATGCCAATCTCTTTGTCCACTCTTATGAACATGCAATCACAAGATCAATGGTACCTATGTGTACATTGGTACTCTATGGGACATCGCCCTTATTCTGCACATTAGTGCTGCACATTTTGATGACTAAAATAATGCCATAGGTTTTATGGCTTTTTTCTCCAAATTTGATTGCCAGGTTCTTATGGCTTTTTCCTTCCCAGTTGCCAATATGGCTTTTTCCTTCCCAGTTGCCAATATGGCTTTTTCTCCCATATCATCTCTTGTGCAAGCACATGTTCATAAAAATCCCAAATTGACTAAACATGCACGAATTCTGGAGACACCAGATAAATGCATAACAAACAGAAACGAATTCATACACATTACCTCCTATGTCAATTGAGTTTTGCATGGCATATCTATCTTACATTAACATCGGGCCTTAGTCAGCAAAATGTACCAATTTCTCCAAACATAGCACCACAAACCGAAAGTTTTCACATGCAAGATTCAAAACAAGTAATAATGATGAATTTGGAATAAGGCAAAGTGAACTAAGAACAAAGTTTCACATACAGGGTGATCCAAAGTGGTTCATGAGCGTATGTCCTTGTTCACTTTCTTTTTGTTCCATTCCATGTTTTACCGAGACGATAGGTTCAAAACATTACCAGATTATTTTCTTCTCACACCAATTCACATCACAATTCAAACCCTTACACACAACACTACGCACTTTAATTTCATTAATTCAAACTGTTGCACACAAGCAGAACCGAGAGATATAGTACATTAAAACCCTTACAAGTAGCAAACTACAGACTGCTTTCTAATCATTCAACAATACGAGAAGAAAACTTCACACTAAGCTCAAAACACACAACAGCATTTAACATCACAACGTAATTCACGGCCATTCTTCATTCTTCATTTTCTTCAAAGTAAGACAGCTTGACTTCACACTATCATGGCCACTTCTCATGACTTCTAAAGAACCATACTTCACCAATCCATCAAGAAACAACATATGCACAAATTCCACTTAACATTCTTGCAAAGAAAGAGAAAAACTTCATGAGTCAACAAGTTATCAAACTTCAAGACACGCACCAACTAGCCACTTCAACTACTTTCTCGGAACTGAATAATGTAACAAGCTTGACATATTGGCTTCTCCATTCCAACAATACTTTCGCAATATGAACGAAACATATAAGCACAATTTCAACACTCAATTCACCACTTCATCACCACAATCTCACAAAGCAAAACACAGCACCAAAATAATTTCACACATAGCAGCCAAAGAAAAAAAAATTTAGTTTTTTCTCCCCCCCACACTTAGAATGAACATTGTCCCAAATGTAAAACAGTTAAGATTGAGGAGCTCCCTGGGATGAAGTCGGATCAGATGAAGAAGGTGGTGAAAATGATGCTGTTGTGGCGAATGAAGCACCAGTAAATGGCTGTGCCTTATAATGAAAAGGACCATGAATTGGTCCTGGAAGAGACTGTCCCGAGGCTATCAATGGAAATCTTGCAGCGGGTGTAAACTTCGAATTTGGGATGAACGTAGGAGTGTGGGGCATAGGAGGTATACGACCAAATGTAGGTAACGGATGCAAAGAAGGGCTTGCTGTCACTCCAGGTGGGAGCTCGAACACGGTACCACTAACCATATCGCACGACAAATTAGGAATCCGATATCCAGCTAACTGTGCTGAAGTTGGAGTCGATTTTGGAGGTCCCGAATCAGAATGGTAATAGACCGTCATCTTATTGCACCTATCCAGCTCCATCTGCATTTTCATTTGCCTATGGTAGAGTACCTCAAATTGCTGTTGAGCAACAGTAGTCAAGTCATCGAACTTCTGATCCACAGTCGAGGCATGTGCCGTCCATTCTTGCTGCATGTTTTCCATGCCTTCGTGCATTCGTTCCAACCTCTCATCCATGTTTGATAATCGTGCACCCATGTTTGTGAATTGCTTATCCATGTGGGAAAACCGATGCGCAACTGATTGCTGAAGACCTTGAATCGCGCCTTGAAGAGACTCAAAATTAAAAGGATGCTGCTCCTGACTCTCAACATACGTCGAATTGGCAATTCCCCCATGAGATGCCTCCACACTCAAAGTCCTTGTCTGCTCCAGTTCCTTGTCTTGTGCCAAGTACTTTAAGTAGAGTTGTTCAGGAATAGGAGACTGCATCTTCTCCCAAGCGCCAAGCTGATCATCCACACCTTGTGCCACACAGGGCTCCTGAATTAGTAAAGGAAAATAAAGTGCTTTACTGTTTTGGGCAGTCCCATCTTTGATGCTCGCAAGGATGATACGTCCCATGTCGATCCGGCGCTTCCTTCAGATTGCAGAAATTAAGAACAATCGGTTCCGAATCACCTCGGTTCTTTGTGAACTTGGCATGTAAATGCGTTTCTTTCCAAGCACAAATAATCATGTCGCAAAACATGTTACTGCACATATCACATACCATTTTCACATATCAATGTCACATGTCATTTTCACAAATATGTATACCTGTCGATTGGTTCTACCGACCTTTACCAACCATATCTCCCCGTGAAATCTGTTGATGCGTGCACGACTTATGAAGCTACCTTATCCTTCCTTGTGGTCAGTAACCACTACGGCCCCGTAGGCTTAACATGGCATCCGGATTTGCCACTCCGACTCCCATTAAACAAGACTAAAACCTCCTTAATCTAGTGACGGGGCTCACTAGTGTAGTTTTGGCTTAATCGCCGGCCCAACACCGTCTTGATTATTTACCAAACCAACACCTACTAGGGCTCAAATATTCAAATACAATGCACATATCGTATTTTATGCATACTTCATGATAACAATCACTTTTGGATAGAACTTTGTTGAATATATAAAAGATATCATGCCCTTTTTTTGTCTCCCAATATGTCTCTTCAAGTCCATGCACATAACAAGAGATAAGATCACACCCACGTAATAATTTGAACTCAAAATATCCTTATCACAGTACCATTACAAAAGTTCATGAAAAATCATTGTTTTGCTATACTAATGCAAACATGGGTATTAAGAGCAAAAGTGGTGCTCTGTATATTTGTTTCAAGTTCAGTTCAAAGGAAAAGAACAAAAATAAGGAATAGTATGTGCCAAGTACAAATTCAAATACCAATGGAAATTATGGTTCCCGAATACATAACCTTGTTTCAACAAGTTTTTGTTCTAGAAGGATTTAATATAGCAGATTATCAAAGGAGGAATTGACATCAAAATGGACAATGAACTTGCCCAAAATAAAAAAGGAGATTACATGAACCAATATTTTTTCAACATCAGTTTGTATAAAAGATAAGCATCAATGACAAAGAATTTTTAAAAAAAACAAACTTAGTGTGTGAGCATCCGTGTATTCCAGAGTCATTAACATGTACAAGCGTAAGACTAGATTGTATCAACTACCCTATCCACTGAAATAACTTATTTCTTAGGTTAAAAGAAACTTATTAATCAACTGCACGTCAAGTAGCAAAATATAGTAGGAAGCACAAATCGACTAATCAATTTGAAGTTCTACATATTATGTGGTCAGTAATCTGCATCTTTACTTTGCATAGTAAAAGTAAAAGATTCCTAATCACCATCTTGAATAAGTTGAACAAAAATGTTACTCTTTTGAAACATATAGTGGAGAAGCTCCAGATATATATATATATACATGTACATACATGTACTTATATAGATAAACAAACAAAGAGAATGATTTCTTCTCCAAAATGGATTCAAGATAGAAAATTTTCAAAGCAGCTCGTCAAATATAGATATATATATACATATACATACAGGTACTTATATAGATAAACAATCAAAGAGAATGATTTCTTCTCAAAAATGGATTCAAGATAGCAAATTTTCAAAGCAGCCCGTCAAATAAAGCAAAAACAAACAAAAATGAATTCAATCAAAGCAACCCACTTAACAGAAATTGGAACCAACAAAGTTCCATCCATAAAACAAAACCAACCAATTATGAATTCAATCAGAGCAACCCACTTCACAGCAAATTGGAACCATCAAATTTTTAGTTCGTAAGGGAATAAATTTTACTCACCGTTGTTTAAACCTGTGGTCCTTGTCTTTCCTTTCCTTTCACCTTCCTTCCTTCTATTCTAATTGATGCCCTTAAACTGATAAGAATAGGCGGCAAGGATTGCTTAACAAGCCTGGCAGCGGGTTCCTTCTTCTTCTATTTTTTTTAAATTTTTCTTAAATTGCCTTATTATCCTTATAGTTTTAAAGAGACCAAGTAGAGTCCACAAATTTTCAATAATTCTATACAATTGGTCCCTAAAACATAAATAACAGAAAAATAAAATTAAACGTTTTAAACAATCATATAAGATAAATGTATTAATATAAAATTATGGGGTTTCACAAGCGTGGTGATAAATATGACAAAATTTGGTTACATAAAAACCAGATAAGAAAGTTTAATGTTAAAATGCTAGATATAGACAAAGTTAAAGATTTGATAGCTAGCAATTATGAAGAAAATCCTATAGCAAAGTGGGATATAAAACGAGAATTAGCTGTAATAGAGCTAAAAGATCTAAATATTATCATTAGGGTTAAACCAATGATATATTCTGAAGAAAATAAAATTGAGTTTAAAACTCAAATAACAGAATTACTTAATCTAACAATGATTAGAGGAAGTAATAGACCAAATAGTTCACCAGCTTTTATGGTTAGAAATCATGCTGAAGAAAAACGTGGAAAAGCACGAATGGTTGTTAACTATAAAGAGTTAAATAAATATAGTATTTTTGATGGATACTTTTTCCAAACAAAAATAATTTAATTAATTTAGCTAAAGGAAAGAAATACGTTTCTAAATTTGATTGTAAATCAGGATTTTGGCAAATAAAGCTTGCTGAAAAAATCTATACCTTTAACTGCCTTTAGTACACCTAATGGATAGTATGAATGGTTAGTAATGCCGTTTGGATTAAAAAATGCACCACAAATATATCAGAGAAGAATGGATAAAATATTTTCTATTTTTCCATATATTCTTGTTTATGTTGATGATATTCCAATATGTTATAATGAATATCAAGAACACATAGGACATTTAAATGAATTTGCAAAAATTTGCATGCAAAATGGAATAATCTTAAGTCAGAAAAAGGCTGAGATCAGTAAAACTGAGATAGCGTTCCTTGGTATGATAATAACTACTAATGGTATTAAATTACAAAGTCATATATCCCAAAAGATATGTAATTTTCCAGATAAATTAAACACTAAAAAAGAAATAGAACAATTTCTTGGATGTTTAAATTACGCAGGAGAATTTATATCGTAACTTGCAAAGAAAAGATCATTGTTGCAAAAATTACCAAGGAAAAATAACACTAGTGGATGGTCTGACGATCACACTGAAGTAGTAAAATCTCTAAAGGAAGAATGTAAAGAACTTCCTAAACTCAAAATGCCTGAACCAGAAGATAATCTTATTTTGCAAACTGATGCTTCTGATTTACATTGGACAGCTATATTAAAAGCTGACATTAACGAGATATATGCAGGTACACAAGTGGTACATTTAAAACCGCAGAAGTTAATTATTCTACAAATGAAAAGGAATTATTAGCCATAATAAAAGGAATAAGAAAATTTTCTTTTTTCTTATTACCAAAACCTTTTGTGGTAAAAACAGACAATATTCAAGTTAGTAGTTTAATCTTTAAAAAACTCCCCTCTGAACCTCAATTTAAAAGATTATTGAGATGACAATCATTGTTATCTTATTATACTTTTAAAATTGTTTATATAAAAGGAACTAACAATTTCTATGCAGATTTCTTATCCTGGAATCCCAAACATGGAGGGGAATAAAAAACAACAAATGTTACAACTTTGCAGCTCTTTAGCTATAAAAATAACTCAGCTGGATGAAAGCATAGTAGAAAAATCCAACATATTATTTGACAGGATTATCGCGTACCTCTCAATAATACCCTAACACTACTGTAGTAGCGGTGAGAGGGATCGTTCCTGAAAGATGTGTCGTGTACTCTTCAATTTAGCCCTAGAAACTACTGTAGTAGTGGCGGTAGGGATCGTATCCATAGGGAAGGAATTTGGTTTCAAGAATTCAGATAATTGTTCTAATATAAAAAATGAATGCTAACTAAACAAACAGAGAACGAGAAATGATGTAACCAACAAGTACAGTAACAAGAAACAACAACAAACACAAACACGCACTTTAACAAAGAACAATTAAGAAAAATACACAGAAATGTGGTATCAAGTCTTAGTAAGATGTCCTAAGGTTTACACCGGATGAATATGCAATTCGACTACTTAAATGCAAGACATTTGACATACACTGGAAAACAAAGAGGAGAACCAACTGCCTGAGAACCTAGACTATGATCAGCTTGGCAACAACATCATATTCTACGCTCCCTGACTTCACTCTTTCCCATGGCGAGGCCTAGAGTGAAGGTTGTAACCCGCAGAGTCTCAACTTCTCAGAATTTACTACTATAGCATGTAAAATCTAAGGTTTTCCCTTGGCGAGGCCTAACCTAGGTTCGTCTGCCTTCGTAAAGCTCGAGAAATCTCTTCTCACTTAATTCTTAGGTATCAATGAACTTCCACCGGCATGACGAACGCATCTCGGTTCATGATCAAGCAATACGAGTGAAAAGACTCATTTACCATACTGTGTGTTCTCGTTTCAAGCATTTCTACTTCTATTGATGAAGTAAACCCCAACCTAGCATGACGACCACAATCGAAGCATAATTCAATCAACAAAAGCTCAAATGCGTGAAACTTCACAAGTTTTAAGCAATATTTTCCAGTATGAGTTCATTCATAATGATTTAAGTCAAATGCAAGGCAATACATAGTCTAATTACACTTCATCCAGATCAAAACCCTAGAACATAGCAAATTTAGTCACAAAATTCCATTTCCAATTCACGATCATCAATTGATAACAATGAGCAAATCATATTCATTAATTGGGAAGAATTTACCAAATGATAAGCTTCAATTGCTTCCAATTCACAACAAAACCGTGAATTCCTCCTTAATTGAGTAGATAATTACAATGTTCGGAACAAATTCTCAATCGGAATCGAAACGGAGCTAAAATGCTAGAGAGAGAAAGTAAATCTCGAGAGAAAATTTCCCACTCTAAAAATCAAAAGTCAATTTGTAAACTAGAATATGAATTTTTCAGTAATCCCCCCTCCAACTCAAACTAAATTCTCTATTTATCGAGGTTACAAAACGTAAATAATACGCTAACGCGAAATGAACGACTTTTTACAGAAAAAATGCCATTGTAAAATATCACGCGTTCACAAAACATCTCGATCAATGTATTGCCTCGCGCCTTTAGTACATGGACTTCTGCGCCTTCATCATAACCCCCCACGCCTTTGAGCCTTCTTGGATCACGCCTTCATCTTCCCTCATGTCTTCATGACCATGGAAACCACGCTTTAGAGCTTCCACAGTCCACGCCTTCCAAGCTCTTGCTCATGTGACAATCAAGAACAACACTTAGAAAAAAATGATAGTCAACGATTTCTCGTGCAATTTAAATGTTTCATGGCGAGGTCTCTCGGCGAGAGCTCACCGTGAAACCTATTTGTGTGGCGAGACCTCTCGGTGAGGTCTCGCCGTGCAAGTGCGTGCATGGCGAGGTCTCTCGGCGAGACCTCGCCATGTATTGTGTATGAATGGCGAGACCTCGCCGAGAAGTCTCGCCGTGTGTGCGAGAGTGAAGTGCGAGATATGTGTTGTTTGTGATGAAATTCAAATGTGTGAAATGTTGTGAATGTTGTGGAATGAGGATGAGTGTGAGTGTGAAGTGAGGGATGTAAAATGTGAGTGAAGTTGGTGTTGTGAATGTTTGCAAGGATGAAGAATGAAATGAAATGAAGAGTGAAGTGTGTGAGTTGAATGATATATTGTGTGAGTTATGAAGAATGAAGAACACTGTGAAGTGAATGTTATGATGAGAGTGAAGTCTTGAATGTTAACATGAATGAAAAATGGTGAATGAAATGGACAAAATAATTGTGAGCAAATATTGTAAAGAAACTTCAACATGGATAGCCTATAACATGTCTTGCATGCGTATGATTGTAATACAATTACATGTAGCTTGTGCATGTGGTGTGTGCATCATGCTAGAGTGCGTGTGGCGAGGTGGCCTCGTCGCACGATGTGTGCATGAGAGTGTGTGACAAGATGAGTGTTTGTGTGCAAAGTGTGTGTGAAGTTCTTGTGTGGTGAGGTCACCTTGCCGCACAGTGTGTGCACGAGTGTGTTGCGGCGAGGTCACCTTGCCGCACAATGTGAGTGTGTGTGTGTGAATTGAGTTCATGCTTATGTGCATCAATGTGTGTGTGGAGTGAGTGAGTGAGTGTGAGTGAAGGTGCCATACAAACATGAAGTGTGAGGTGAGTGCAAATATGAAAACAACTATATGGCCAAGTGTCTATTTTCACATAATGCTCTTCTTCCATGCCAATTACATGTATCGTACCCCCTGAATTAGACTTGGTGGTAAACATAAAGGTTCTAGATCTTCCTCTAAGCTTTCCACAGGTTCAAGAAGCAGCATCATTGGATACCTGTAGCTCAAGATATAACCATTTAACCAAACTGTGGCAGAAAGATAAAACCCTAACAACAAAACCCTAATCCAAGCTCAACAAAGAAGCCTCAGTTTCTCATGCTTGCATACAGAATTTGGAGAAAGTGAAAACATGACAATTGAAGTACACACAGAGAGCTTTCCATAGCCACCAAGATATCCTTATTTGGACTAAAATTAAAATAGTTACACTCAAAATAAGTTGCACCACCAAGCTGCCAAAACCCTAATTTAACCGAGCAAATCACTTTAGGTTTCTTCATTTTCAACCTAGACACATATCACTTCATTCACCATCATTTTTACCCTTTTTGCATCATTTAGACATTACCAAATAGCAAACCACATATATGCACAAAACAGCATAAATCACCACATATTTGCATAAAACACAAGACAAAAGCTAAGATATTTATATGTATTAGTTGGTATGAAACCAACTCATCAAATTCCCCCACACTTGAGCTTTTGTTTGTCCTCAAGCAAACTTGTCCTTCATATCCACTTAGCATTGGACTTCACTCCTTTGTCCAACTCTTTCTCATTTGAGTTCATCAAAACAAACTTTTGTTCATGCATAAAATTCCTACTAAGTCCTAAACTCCAACCCATCAAATTTCAGCACAAATTATCAATCAAGGCACGATGAATAAAGACCAAAATGTCATGCGTGCAAGTGTGTGCTGAGGAACACTGATCCATCTATTCATTATGCATGCATTACCTCTTTTGTTCCAAAACATCCCTTCACATAAACAATCACAATGTCCACACACAAGAACTCAAAATCACACAAGATCAATGGTTGCACATTGGTGCTTTTCTTAGTTGATTTCAGATTTCTTTTTCTTCGCACTTTAGTGCTTTTACTTATATTACACACATTGGTGTGCTTGCCTGGGTCTTTTGGCTTCTTTTTCCCTTTAGCTGCTTGGGTTTTATGGCTATTTTTTCCCAATTATGCTTGCCAAGGGTATTTCGGCTTTTCATTCCCAATTGCCAAAGGCTTTTTCTCCATATCCTTTCTTGTGTGACTCAAAATTCCTGGATGTCTTTAAAGGACTATGTATGCTAGAGCATCCAAAACAACCGAGTAATGCATAACAATAAGAACAAATTGAATCATTTTCCTCCTATGTCCAAGAGCATGTTTGCATAGCATATCTATCTTACTTTAACATGATGCCTTGACCAACAAAATATACTGATTTCATCAAGACTGGAATCAGGGACAACAAAACAATTTTCGCATACAGAATAAAAATAGAACTTAATGAACTACACATTTCGAACATAGTTTACCAGAGGAATCAAAGCCCAATACAAAGTGTTCTAGACTTCTACTTGCTCCTCACAACCACTCACACTACCACCTAGACTTTTATTCAATATTCAATGTCCAGACTCACTACTTACCACACTAGAAACATAGTAAACAAAAACATAGTAAACACACTAACCATTCAAACTCGACTTCTACAATAAGCATCAAAATAATGTCTCGACTTAATTTCTCAGGACTTCATGTCTTCAACAATGCATAACAAACTTCAAGAAATTTGCCATAGCTTCAACTCAGAACCACTTCACAATTCATCAAAATATCAACTTCATGCCAGAAACAAAAAATTCAGTCCACCTTCCCATCAAACAAAGCACAAAACAATCACAACAACTTCAACAACTTCCTCACACCAACCAATCATGAACATATCAGCAATTAACACATCTTCCACCCCCACACTTGAAATATAAATTGCCCACAATGTAAAGGAGAGGAAAGTGAGACTGCCGTTGAAACCGACTGTCCACCAAAAGCAGCTGCTGTTGCAAACGACGGAACACCGAAAGGCCGAGCCACATAATGAAAAGGACCATGAATCGGTCCTTCAAGAGGCTGACCAAAGCCAATCATTGACATCCTTGTGGCGGGCATAAACTCAGGGTTCGGTATGAACGTGGGAGTCTGAGGCATCAGAGGAATATGGTCAAATGTTGGCAACGGGTGTAGTGCAGGCATCGCTGGAACCTCAGGCGGAAGTTCATGCATGGTTCCACTGACAACATCACATGACAAATTTGGGATTCGATACCCAGCTAATTGTGCCGAAGTTGGAGTGGGTTTTGGAGGCCCCGAATCAGAGTGGTAGCAAACAGTCATCTTATTGCACCTATCGAGCTCTCGTTGCATGCACGCTTGTCTATGATACAACACTTCGAATTGCTGTTGAGCGACCGTTGACATGTCATCCAATTTCTGGTCCATACTCGAAGCATGTGCTGTCCACTCTTGCTGCATATGCTCTACACCCGCATGCATCCGTTCCATCCGCTCATCCATGTTTGAAAAATGATGCTCAACTAATTGCCAAAAATCTTGTTATGCCCTTTGCAAATTACTGAAATCATACAGCTGTGGTGGTTCCTCATCTGCCTCAAAAGGTGGAGGGTCAGATTTGCTCCGCGACTTCTTAGCCCCAGCTTTCTTTGCCTTCATCATTTCCTTTTCTAGTGCCCGGTACTTGATATACAGTGGAGTGCCAATTGGGCCCGGATTCCGTCGCCATTCTCCAACCTCGGTATCCACCCCTTGAGCCATATAAAGCTCCTCAAGCAAGACAGGGAAATAGAGAGACACACTATCCATATCAACCCCAGATTGTATAGTAGAAAGAATTTTTTGCCCGACATCAATTGGCTTCTTCGCACGGATAACTGATATCAAGTGCAATCGATTGCGAAGCACTTCAGTAGATTGCAAACTTGGCATTAGACATGACAGTACAAATATGAGCCAGATCTTTACATCACTTTGCAGCCACTCTCCACGGTTATGCTTGCGTTCCCCCCTTACATTCAACTCCTATTTAGCTCCCGGTAAAGCGAGCTCCTCTACCAATGCTTGGTCGCACTCATCGTTCTCCGAAAATGGCAAAGGGTCATGAGAAAAACTGGGAGTACCGAGATGATTATTGATGATCTCACTGGTAATCTGTACCCACTTCCCCCTTACGTAGAATTCTCCAGCTTCATTCGAAAATTTTGCGTTAGCGTAGAATTCCCTTGCCAAACTAGCATTACAAAATCCTGGTGCACTCATGAGTTTTTTATCAAAACAATGGAATTCCATCAATTCTTGGAATGGACCTCCTTCAACTGCAAATGCCCTCTCCAGATGAAGTTTTTTCATACCAATTCCCTGTTCCCATCTTTTTTGAGCCCTGTTGTCTAAGAACACCGATGGTTCACTAGCTTGACTAGAAGACCCCTTCCTCTTCTTTGGAGTCGTAGCTTGCATGGTATATTGAGGGGGATCCTCGAATAGTGGCAAAACTTCATCCGGAAAGTACTCCAAATCAGAATCTACAAGTGGTGGTTTCTGAGTTTTCCCTTTTCCTTTCTTTGAAGTTGAAGCCTTCTATGAAGTTGGGTCCTTTTTTTGGTGCCATTCCTGCCAAGAACAACCAACAAAATAAGCCTTTTGTGAAGTTGAATTTCTCATTACACAACAATATCAATAACAATTTGAAAATTGAAAATGTAACTAGGAACTCCCAACATCCATTTCCTCAAATAAAACATATTCATAAAAACACACCAATCACAAGATATAAGCCCAAAACATAACAACTTGTATTTCCTCATCTAATGTTTATATGAACCAATTCCAATCTTCGGAAATAAGCTCATGGCAACTCGGCATTCATTTTTCCAACACATTTTAGCTTATCAATCAACTTCAACATATCAACAAGTTAAATCTATCAAGAAATCCCAACCACAAATATGTAAAATCACAACTTGACTCTCTCCAAGAGCTGGGTTCAATCAATTTAAGCAAGATATACCCAAGTTGTAATCTCATCACTACCGAAATGCACTCTAACAGAATGTTGGCAAATTTCAGCTTGACACTTCATAAGATAGACCAAATATCATATTGACACATTTCGAATTAGCCAAAACGTAAAACTGCAAATTTGTAGAGCACAATCCTGTCTAAATTAGGGGACAAAAATCACATCATTTGGACCAAAAACGAGCAAGTTATGGCCAAAAAACCAAGGCATTCCAAACAGGCCAAATCCAGAATTTTCAGACTACAACATTAACATGCATACGGCCTTATCTCTGAAATACGACTAGATTCTAGTCAAAACTGGCAAAAGTGCCCAACATAAACATTGTAGCCCTATCTCTTAGCAACATTCTCCAACTGGAATCACCTCATTTGGACATTCCCAGATCAAGGTATAGTCAAAATACAGAAACATGTCAAAGCTGGACTGATTGAAAATCAAAATTTTAACCGCCCCCACACACTTATCATGCATATTCTCCTTGGTTAAGCTACTTGATTACATGTTCATCATTTCCATCATATTAACAACAACATCATCATCGTCATGTTCTTACAAGAAGTATAAACATAACAACTTAAAAAATTTGTAAGTGAGAGAACATACCTTGAGTGAAGACCTTTGACAATTCTTGAAGGAAATGGAAATGAAAAATGATGAAATGCTTGCACAACTTTCCTTGACCGACACTTAGCTCAATCAAAAATGGTCTTCCCTTGGCCTTAAGTGCTAGCAATGGCAGCTTAGCTTTTATAAAAAAAAACCACTCATTTCATCGGTCAACCAACATTCATTAATGTTCCCCACCAAACACTAGCAAACAATAAAGCCATTCAAATATGGGACCCGATTAAAATTCAAGTCCATGTGAGTATTCAGCTTTCTACTAACACTAATGCATTCACTCCTCACAAAATAACCAACAGAAAGGCCACTTCGGTCGAACTCATCATGCAAGCTCCCAAGGCATTCCAAACAAAGCTGAAAAATTTTAAGCAACAGGACAACAAGAAGGAACTATTTTGCATGTGAGCTTATCCGAGACATTTCAGCTTTTTCCTTTATTTCATCTCAACATCCTATTCCCAGCACTATTTCACTCCATCAACTACTTCAGTATTCACCATCTTTTCAAATGATTTAATTCGTGCTCAGAGGGTACAGATGTCTTCATCATCAATGAATGTTCACGAAACCTAAAAAAAAAAACTAAAAAATGAAAAAAAATATGTATGTTCAAAATATGTTCGACATTAACACTAATTATACACAAAACACGACATCACGACATTACAACATATCTAGTAAAATGCTTAAACAAAATAATGAAATGCTCTACCATGGCAAAACAATTTCTCAAAACACAACTAAGTTCTCCATCATCTTGAAATCCACAACTTGAGATAAAATCAACGCCCCCCCACACTTGCATAAAGACACGGTCCCCGTGAGAAAAAATAACAAGCAAAGAATAAAGGAACCTGGCCTTGTACAAGCCTCGGGAGAGTCTGGCAATTCTTTCTTCCTCTTGAAATACAAGCCATTGAGGAGTCCCCATAAGACCAGAAGGATGTTGAGGATTTTCATTTGAAGTGATGTCAACTCCCTTGCTACGAGCCATTGCTGTTAACAAAGCTGGAAAGAACATAGGTGCAAATTCACTTCTTTGTGCTCGCCTTATGAATCCTAGCATCAATTTCCCAATGTCAATAGAAAAATCATGTTGAATAGCATAGATCAAAAGAACACGATCCTTAGATGCTATATTTGTACGATTAGTAGGCAAGATCTTGGAGTTGATAAACATTAACCACATTTTTGCCTCTACTGTCAGCTCACTTGTGGGCACATATAAAGCCTCATTCCGAGAATTTCTCACCCATGTAGCACCAGGTAACGCCACAGCAGCTAACAAATGATCAGTATTCTCTGCCCTCACCAAACGGCAATAAGTATCACCGAGATAATCAGGAAGAAGAAAATACAAATTAATGCTGTGGCGATTGACTTTCAAGTACTTCCCTCTCACAAAAACTGAATGGACACCATCAGCACGTGAATTAGCATAGAAATCTCGAACTATCTCCAGGTTAACAACAACAAAATCTCTAGCAAAATGATCCCAAGAATGTCTCCTAATCAATTCTTCAAATCTATGGGGAGGGTCCTCAAATGGTCTCAATGATGACTGCTCTGTTGGTAAAGCTATTGTATAAGCTTTCGGCAGTAGCATTAACAAATTGTGGTGAACTAGCTGGATCAAAATCAATCACCATATCCTCATCGGCTGAAGAAGAAGAAGGAGAAGAGGTAGTTCCCGGATCTTCACTGAATATTGCATATTCATATGGATTCTGATGAGGAAAGTAAGCCATGATCTGAGAATGCAAAGTTCCTAACAAGATATGCAGAGTAGTGAACAAAGTATGGAGTATGAATAAGGAGAAGTTCAACATATAAGAGTTCATTCTAGCTACCAAACAAACACATGTGAATGACTGAAAGACAAAAACATATGCGTCATGCTCCTTGTTGGATAGCTTGTTGTCTTCATTACTCAATTATTGAAATCATACAACCCAATCATGCATTCAAATTCACGGGTCTAGCATCGAGATTTACCTGAGATGCAATTACCTTGTTTGTAGAAAATGTAAAATACCTCTGACCCCTGTACGAGTGAATATCCAAAACTTACCATTGCTCTTGATATACATCGCCAGAAATGCTGTGATAAGCTGCAAAACCCATCAACAAGGTATAAGATTGTGCCATATTGCCAAAACACACTAAACAACTAAAAACAAAACAAAAATAGACAATTCAAACAAACAAAAACTAAAAATTAAAATATGGGTTGCCTTCCATAAGCTCTTGGTTTACGGTCTACAGCTCGACCATACTTCTTGGTTCATTGGGGAGGTAGAGGATCATCCAAGAATAACTCATGTGGAGCTTGTGCAAAATTGGAGATGGCCGTATCCTGAGGAGTCAAGTATGGTTTTAGCCTGTGACCATTCACTTTCCATATGTTTCCATTCTTGTCATTTTGAATCTCTACAACACCATAAGGCTTTACATCAACAACACGGTATGGGCCACTCCATCTTGACCTTAATTTCCCAGGGCAAAGTCTAAGCCGAGAGTTGTATAACAACACCAACTGTCTTGGAGCAAAACTCTTTGATTGGATTCTTGCATCATGAAGCCTCTTTGTTTTCTCCTTGTAAAGCTTAGAACTCATATAAGCATTAAATCTAAATTCGTCCAATTCATTCAACTCAAGCATCCTCTTTGATTGAGCTTCAGATAAATCCATGTTCAATTTCTGAATTGCCCAATAAGCCCTATGCTCCAACTCTACTGGTAAATGACACTCCTTACCAAACACAAGCCAAAATGGAGAAGCACCTATAGGAGTCTTATAGGCTGTCCAGTACGCCCACAATGCATCATCCAGTTTCATGGAACAATCTTTCCTTCCTGGATTAACAACCTTTTCAAGCACCATCTTAATTTCACGATTTGAAATCTCAGCTTGGCCAGAAGTTTGAGGATGATAAGCTGTGGAAACCTTATGTTTCACTCCATATTTGGCCAATAAAGCTTCAAATTTTTTTTTACAAAAATGAGTTCCGCCATCACTTATGATTGCTCTGGGGGCTCCAAACCGATTAAAAATGTGTTTCTTCACAAAAGCAATCACATTTTTTGCATCATTATGAGCCAGAGCCACAGCTTCAACCCATTTGGATACATAATCCACTGCTACCAAAATATATTCCATGCCCCTGGATTTCGGAAATGGACCCATGAAATCAATTCCCCATACATCAAATATTTCAACTTCAAGGATGCTATTCAAAGGCATTTAATTTCTGGAAGAAATGTTCCCTGTTCTTTGACATCGAACACAATTGCCCAAAATCTTGCATCCAAGAAAATATGAGGCCAATAGAAACCACATTGTAATACTTTGAATCCTGTTCTTGTTGAGCCAAAATGTCCACCATATGGTCCTTCATGACATGCCCTCAAAATGTCTTCCTTTTCTTCCTCTTTGATGCACTTGCGTATGATTTGATCACTACAAATTGTATACAATGCATTGTCCTCCCAAAAATAATATTTTGCATCACTTCTCAATTTCTTCATTTGGTCACTAGAGAAATAAGAAGGAACTTGGCCAGCCACAATATAATTGGCTATCTCTGCATACCAAGGCAATGACTTCTCATCTGCTCTAAACACTTGCTCGTCTGGAAAATGTTCTTTCACCAAAATGGTAAAATCCTCTTGAGCTTCTGACTCCAATCTTGAAAGATGGCCAGCAACCACATTCTTTGAGCCTTTACGATCTTTGATTTCAACATCGAACTCTTGAAGCAATAAAACCCATCGAATCAACCTTGGCTTGGCTTCTTTCTTTGCTAACAAATATTTCAAAGAAACATGATCTGTATGTACAATGACTTTCGATCCCAACAAATATGCTCTGAATTTGTCAAATGCGAAAACAACCGCCAACATCTCTATCTCCGTTGTTGGATAATTCAACTGAGCCTCGTTGAGCAACTTACTGGCATAATAAATGGTATGAAAAATTTTATCCCTTCTCTGGCCAAGAACAACTCCCAATGCATAATCACTTGCATCGCACATAATCTCAAAGGGTTCACCCCAATGAGGAGTAACTATCACAGGAGCTTCCACCAATTTAGCTTTCAACATCTCAAACGCTTCAATGCATTCTGTGCCAAATTCAAATTTTACATCCTTCTCCAATAGGCTACACAATGGCCTAGCAATTTTAGAGAAATCTTTGATGAAACGTCTATAGAAGCCAGCATGCCAAAGAAAACTTCTTATGCCTTTAACGTTAGTTGGAAGAGGAAGTTTAGCAATGACATCAATCTTAGCTCTATCAGCCTCAATCTCAGCATGAGAAATCTTATGCCCCAACACAATTTCTTCTTGGACCATAAACTGACATTTTTCCTAATTTAACACAAGATTTGTCTCTTCACATCTCTTTAACACTTTAGCTAAGTTCTCCAAGCAACCATCAAATGTCATCCTAAAAACTAAGAAGTCATCCATGAAAATTTCAATTATCGACTCAACCATGTCATGAAAGATTGCCATCATACATCTCTGGAAAGTTGCAGGAGCGTTGCACAAGCCAAATGGCATCCTTTTGTAAGCAAATGTGCCAAAGGGACAGGTGAAAGTTGTCTTGTCTTGGTCTTTGGGGTCAATTGCAATTTGATTATAGCCAGAATAACCATCCAAGAAGCAGTAGAAAAGGTACCCAGCAATCCGATCCAACAATTGCTCCAGAAAAGGAAGTGGAAAATGATCCTTCCTTGTTGCCTTGTTAAGTTTCCTGTAGTCCATACAAACTCTCCAGGTACTAACCACTCTTGTTGCAAGAAGTTCATTTGCATCATTTTTTATAACTGTAACCCCTCCCTTTTTCGGAACGCACTGAACAGGACTCACCCATTCACTGTCTGAGATGGGAAAGATCATTCCAAAAATCAAGCAATTTAATTACTTCTTTCTTGACAACTTCCATTATTTGAGGATTCAATCTCCTTTGTCTATCTCTCACTAGCACTGAATTATCCTCCAAAAGAATCTTATGCATGCACAAGCTAGGACTAATGCCCTTTATATCTGCAATGGTCCATTCTAGAGCCAATTTATGTTGTCTCAATACTCCCAGCAATTTCTCCTCTTGCCAAACTTCAAGTTTAGAAGAGATCACAACAGGTAGAGTGTTTCATTCTCTCCCAGAAAAGCATACTTGAGGTATGGAGGTAACGGTTTCAACTCCAGCTTTGGAGGAACCAAGATAGATGGCATAAGCTTTTCGTTCCTGCAAAAACTTTCATTTCTTCTCACCTCAGTGGATGCATTCATTTTATTAGTTGGAAGCTTAAACTCAATATTTTCGTTCACTTCATCAGAACATGCTTCCTCCAAAATTCCCTTCATTTCACATTCATCTACCACTTCAACAATTTCACTTTGAATTTCAAAAATGGATTCATCAATCACACAACATTCAATATCATTTTCAATTTCAGCTAAAATTTTATTATACTCATCATCTAAATCGATTTCATCAAAATCACATTCACAACCATGTAACTCATCAACAACATAATAATCATGCTTAACATTCAATTCATGCAAAGAAGAGCATGCTATAGCCTTAATGGCAAAACAAGATTCAACATGTAACGGATGTTTCATGGCATAATTCACATCAAAAACAACTTCTTCATTGTTGATTCTAAAAGTAACGGTGATGTGGAGCAAATATGTGTAAAAATAGTGATCGTGGTTGCTATTTACCCCTAATCAAAAATCAAGCTAAACAACCCCGTGAAGGTGATAGTATAGCAAGTTCGTTCCCACGAGAAAAGGACTGTGTTGAAATTCTAAAGAAAATATTTTTGTTTTTTTGTAATTATCAAACTAAAGCTAAGAAAAGAAATATCAAGAACTATAACTGAAATGGCGATTCGATTAAAACTTCAGATTAAGCAAGTGTACTCCTGAGATTATATTTTAGAGTTACATAAAAAGCACATACATACATCTTATATATGGTCATGCAAAATAAGAGTAAATACTATAGCTCACGCCTTCCTATTAGGCTAAAGGCAAGGAATGATTTAAGCACTTACCTACTTAGACATTAACCAATTCAATAAACTCTCCTATTAGGCTAAAGGTAAAGTTTACTTCAGTAATTAACCCGGAATCTAGTGCAACTACCAACTCAACCAAACCCTCAAGTTCAACCAATCCATTAGGCTAAGGCAACGCCCGAACCAGTCACGCTATTGCTAAACTAATCCCCCAAATTCCTCCTATTAGGCTAAAGGTAAGAATTAAGGAAGAATTACTCTAACAAATTCACAACCAACCCACAATAGATCCCAAACAACCCACTCTAATCTTCCTATGTGTCTAAAGGTAAGATCAAAGCAAGTAATCTCTAAGTAATTTACTGCACTTTAAACAAATATTCATCATACATAATACTCGCGACATATCATGCATAATTATGAAGAACACAGCAAAACTTATTCAACAAAGACCATAAGATAGAACTTAGTATGTAAATTAAGCACACAAACCCATATTCATAATTTCGGGAGCACAATAGATTTAGCCAAGCATGGCTAAATCAAACATTATCATAATATTAATATTTAAGCACAATATTAACAACATAAATCAAAAGGAAAGATAACACTTTGAATTGTAAATCCTTGGAAGAAATCTTTGTCTCTAAATTAATGAAATCAATACTCAACGATGTTCCCAATTCGTACGCTTCAATTCTCCAATAATAGCCAAAAGAATGAAACCCTAGCAATTACAAAAAAGTAAAACCCTTGCTTAAGCTCTCTCAAAGTTGTCTCTCCTTTAAAAGTTGTAACCCTAGCCCTATTTATAGTTACTCTATGAAAATATTCGCACATAAGTCCTTCATGAATGTCTTGTCGGATAAGAAGTTCCAAAGTGGGCCAAAATCGCAAATTTTCAAAAATTAGGTCGTAAACCTGTGTATTTCCCGACGTCTCGACGTCCATGATCGCGCGTCAAAACGTCCATGCACGTCGCGACGTCCAGGGTTTGACATCGACACGCCGCTGCAAGTCACGACATCGGAGGGGTCCTAACGTCGCGACGTAACTCTCTAGAAATTTCTCGAAACTTGTCCAAAAATACAACCAAAAATCGCATTTTTAACGTCGCCGACGTGGAAGGTCTACACCACGACGTGCACCCACGTCGCGACGTGAAGGAAACTGACGTCGCGACATGGAGATTGCTCTTCACTGATTTCGTGATCTTTCTTCCATTTTTCTTCCACTTTGCATCCGATTTGACTTCTTTGTGATTTCCCTCTTCCAAGTATACACCACAGTCAACAAACCTACAATTAAAACACTAAAACAAATAAAAACGAACAAGAACGACCAAAGAATTAAGTAAAAACCCTACGTAATCGGTGAATAAATTCACCTCATCAATTTCCCCCACACTTAACCTTTGTTCGTCCCCGAACAAACTAAACTAAAAACAACAAACCTAAACAAAAGTCTAACACAAAAACCCTAACAAAATTCTAACACATAACAATCAAAACGCATCCAACTTCATCAATTCGATCCAAGAACAAATGCCATGTATTAACCTCATAATCTCAAGTATTCAAATGTCAAGTACACATAATATACGTCTCCAAAAGTTATCAAAGCACATTAATGTACTCATTTAGACACGTTGAGCCAACCATGTGTGTGTGTGTGCGATAGGTCCCACCTCAGTTCATAACTCATCTACAATCACGCCATAAATCATGGTTCCAACAACTAAGTCTTCGTCTCAACTTTTCCTCACCAACATATTAACAATTCATTATTCAACTCATATAAATGAGGATTCACTCGGCAAACCTTAAAGTTTATAAATAAAACACTCGTTCCCCCAGACTGTCACACATAATTAGGGTATTTCATTAGAAATCCCGTGACATCCACCTGGAGTACTGTCTCACTGCCAACGTGCCAAGACCTTGCCAAGACTTGCCAACCAATCTTGCCAAGCTTTGCCGAGTTGCACTATGCTTGGCAAGGTCGATGTGCCGAGTTGGCAAAGCTTGGCAAATTCAAAATCTTAACATTCCTGATTTCACATGAACTTTACATTCTAAGCTTTTTTAGTCTAAGTTCCAGCCACAATTAGAAAAAGTGTACAACATAAACATCGAAGACCATCATATTAGCTAAAGGATGCAACTGGAATCACTTCATTTCATCATTCCTAAATCAAGTTATGCTTGAAAAACAGAAACATGGCAATGCTGGAAAAATTGAAAGTCAAAATGTTGAATCACCCCCCCCACACTTATCATGCATTTGTTCCCTTGGCTAATCAACATAATATCTTGCACGTTCATCATTTTATGCTCTCAACCTCATTACTTTGCATGCTTCACACAACTCTCAACAATTTACAAAGCTTTAAGAAAATTGAGACATACCTTTGTGGAGAGTTAACACTTATCCCTTGAGGAAAAAAAATTGAGAAATTCAATGTCATCAATATGCTCTTACTACCACCGAACTTGTGTTGATAACTTGTGGTGTCTTGAAGCAACAAGCAATGTACTACGTATTTATAGAAAAACAAGGGAAAAGAAGAAACTATGCCATTCACTCAATTACTCCATCGGTCAAACAACAAGAAAAATGAATATTCCCACCAAACACTAGCAAACATTCAAGTCATTCAAAGGTGGGACCCATTCTCTTTTCAAGACATGTGAGTTCAACTCAAGCATGTGAATTCTGATTTCTTTCTCTACCCAACACAGTTCAAGCATTCATATTTCACCAGTATTTATTTCGGTCACCTCATAATGCAAGCCTCCAAAATATGCAAACAAAAATCATGAGATCACAACCCCAGTCTAGAACTAATTCATTTTGCATTTGAACTCATCCAAATAAAAATGTCCAACCAAGATGTCAGCCTTCTTCTTTCCATTTCATGTCATGATCCTATTCACGGCTCAATAGCAATCCAATCCCACTTCAAATTTTTTTTTTTCAGCTTTTCAGAAAATTCAATTCATGTTCAGAAATGTTCAGAAATGCAGATATCCTTATCATCAATGCTAGTGTGTGAAATTGAAACCGAAGACCATGAATCAAAAATTGTAACAATCACACAAAATATTTACACCAAAACTAGCACACAAATCTCTTCACTTTAACACTACACTCAAGAATATAACACAAACGCAACACAACACTCAGACCAAATGTAACATACTAAACATAATAATGAAATACTAACACTACTAATATTATACGCGATTCCATTATGGCAAACAATCTCCTTAACCATCATCATGGTAACTATACATATTCAGAATGTAACTAAAAATCAAGACATCTTGGCGAAGCCTTCCCCCACACTTGCCTACGACACGGTCCCCGTGAAACAAAATTAAACAATCAAGAACAAAGGAACCTGGCGTTCCACTGTTTTACAAGTCACGAGAAAGTCGGGCAAGTATTTACTCCCTTTGGAGAGCAAGCCGCTGAGGAGGTCCCAACAGTTCAAAAGGCTTTTGAGGATTGTCAGCTGAAGTGATATTAACTTCTTTCTCCCGAGATATGGCCGTTATCAGAGCTGGAAAATACATCGGTGCGAACACACTTCTCTGTGCCCGCCTGATAAACTCTAAGATCAACTTCCCAACATCAATAGAGAAATCATGTAAAATAGCATAAATCAACAGAACTCGTTCCCTAGATGCTATATTGGTACGGTTAGTAGGAAGAATTCTGGAATTGATAAACATTAACCATATTTTGGCCTCAGCTGTGAGTTCACTAGTAGGCACATATAAAGCCTCTTGTCGAGCATTCCTCACCCATGTAGCACTAGGTAAAGTTACTGAAGCCAACAAATGATCGGTAATCTTAGCTCTCAACAACCTACAATATGTGTTACGAGAAAAATCATCAAGAAGATAAAGCCTATTAATACTATGGCGGGTGACCCTCAAATACTTTCCTCTCACGAACACTGAATGAACACCATTAGCTCGGGAATTAGCATAAAATTCCCTAACTATGTCCATATTCACCACAACTGAGGCTCGAGCAAAATGAGACCACGACTGTCTGAAGATCACATCCTCAAATCTCCTAGAAGGATCCTGAAATGGTCGTTCAATCATAACTGATCTATTAGTAAAGCCATGATAAAAGTTTTCAGCAGAAGCATTAACAAAATGTGGACAAATAGCTGGCTCAAGATCAATTACCATCTCCTCATCAGCTGAAAAAGATGAAGAAGGAGAAGATGTGGTTCCGGGATCTTCACTAAAGATAGCATATTCAAAAGGGTTCTGGTGGGGAGAATAGAAATCCATGCTTTGAAAATGAAAAATTACTAGCAAGGAAAGCAATATAGAGAGAAGAGCAATGAGCAATCAAAAAGAAGATGTGCAATATATATTTATGACATACTCACTATCCAACAAACACATGTGAATGACAGGTCATAGCTTGATGTCTTTTCTTCTCAATAATTGAAACCATCCAAACCAATCATGCATGCACGGTCACGGATTAAACAATCATGCATGAATGAACAACAACATTAACATGCATACGGCCTGGATTTACCACTTTTTCAAGAACTCTCTTGATCTCCCGATTGGAAATTTCAGCTTGACCAGAAGTTTGTGGATGGTAAGCTGTTGAAACTTTGTGAGTAACACCATATTTAGCCAACAAAGATTCAAAGAGCTTGTTATAGAAATGAGTCCCTCCATCACTTATTATAGCCCTGGGCGCTCCAAACCTATTAAAGATGTATTTCTTCAAGAAGGCAGTTACACTTTTAGCATCGTTATGAGCCAAAGCCACCGCTTCCACCCATTTAGAAACGTAATCCACTGCCACCAGAATGTACTCCATACCTCTTGACTTAGGGAAAGGCCCCATGAAGTCAATCCCCCACACATAAAAAATCTCTACCCCAAGATGTTGTTCAAGGGCATCTCATTTCTGGAAGAGATGTTGCCAGTTCGTTGACATCGATCACATTTTCCAACCCAAATTCTGGCATCCATGAAGATATGTGGCCAATAAAATCCACATTGCAAAATTTTGAAGCCTGTCCTAGTTGATCAAAAATGACCACCACAGGGTCCTTCATGGCATGCCTTTAAGATGTCATCCTTTTCTTCTTCCTTGACACACTTTCTTATCACTTGATCACTGCATATTTTATATAAAGAATTGTCTTCCCAGAAGAAATATTTAGCATCACTTCTCAATCTTTTCTTCTGATCATTGGAATAATAAGATGGAATTTGGCCAGCAACAACAAAATTCGCAATCTCAGCGTACTAAGGCAGTGTCTGTTCACCCACTTTGAACACCTGCTCATTAGGGAAGTGTTCCTTAACCAAAACTTGAGGTGAATCTTGCTCTTGAGACTCCAATCTTGACAAGTGATCTGCCACAACATTTTCTGAGCCTTTCCTATCTTTAATCTCCACATCGAATTCTTGGAACAACAAAACCCATCTAATCAAACGTGGTTTTGCCTCTTTCTTTGCAAGCAGATACTTCAATGCAGCATGGTCTGTATGAACAATGACCTTTGATCCCAAAAGGTAAGCACGGAATTTATCAAATGCGAAGACCACTGCTAACATTTCCTTTTCAGTAGTTGTGTAATTCATTTGGGCCTCATTCAATAGCCTTCTAGCATAATAGATAGTGTGAAACACTTTTTCTCTTCTCTGTCCTAAGACAGCTCCTAAGGCATAATCACTGGCATCGCACATAATTTCAAAGGGTTCACCCCAATGGGGAGTGAGTATCACAGGAGCTTCCACCAATTTTGTTTTCAAAGTTTCAAATGCCTCAACACATTCTGTTCCAAACTCAAACTTAACAACTTTTTCTAAGAGGCTGCACAAGGGTCTGGCTATCTTTGAAAAATCCTTAATAAACCTTCTATAAAACCCAGCATGTCCAAAAAAGCTTCTGATACCCTTAACATTGGTAAGTGGAGAAAGTTTTACAATGACATCTACCTTAGCTCGATCTACCTCCATCCCAACATGAGAAATTTTATGGCCTAACACAATTCCTTCTTGAACCATGAATTGACATTTTTCCCAGTTCAACACAAGGTTCGTTTCTTCACACCTCTTCAAAACATTTGCCAAGTTCTCCAAACAACCATCGAATGTCATCCCAAACAGAGAGAAATTGTCCATGAAGATCTCAATAATTGACTCAACCATATCGTGAAAAATGGCCATCATACACCTCTGGAAAGTGGCAGGTGCATTGCATAGTCCGAACGGCATTCTCTTGTAGGCAAAAGTTCCTAAGGGACAAGTAAAGGTTGTCTTGTCTTGATCCTTTGGGTCTATGGCTATCTGATTGTAGCCCGAGTAACCATCCAGAAAACAATAGAATAAGTAACCAGCAATTCTATCCAATAATTGTTCCAATAATGGAAGAGGAAAATGGTCTTTTCTAGTTGCCTTATTTAGCTTCCTGTAGTCCATGCAAACTCGCCAAGCATTCACCACTCTGGCTGCCAAAAGTTCATTCCCATCGTTCCTAATCATAGTCACCCCTCCCTTTTTAGGGACGCACTGGACTGGACTTACCCACTCGCTATCTGAGATGGGGAATATCATCCCAAAATCCAGTAGCTTGATCACCTCTTTCTTCACAACTTCCATTATCTGAGGGTTAAGTCGTCTCTGCCTATCCCTCACAGGAACAGAGTTTTCTTCAAGGAGGATCTTATGCATACATAACCCTGGGCTTATACCTTTGATGTCAGCAATAGTCCATCCAATGGCTTGCTTATATTGCTTAAGCACACACAACAATTTATCCTCTTGCCATGCTTCCAGCTTGGATGAGATCACCACTGGTAATGTCTCATTATCCCCAAGAAAAGCGTATTTCAAATATGGAGGTAGTGGTTTCAATTCCAACTTTGGAGCTACCATAATGGATGGTAGAAGCTTTTCATTCCTGCACCTCAGTGGGAGTAAAATTTTCGTTAGCCAAAACAGTAGGTTCATGATCATGTTCCCCTACAGTTTCATGCATTTTAACTTCCACAACATTATTTTGCAATTCACAAATTGACTCTTCCAAATAACAACATTCAATGAAATCTTCAATTTCAGCAATAATTCTCTTATCCTCATCATCTAAATCGAGTTCATCAAAATTATCCTCACAAACACTTAACTCATCGACAATAGAAAAATCATGCATGTTGTTCACATTATTCAAAGAAGAACAGGTTATAGCTTTGATAGCAAAACAAGACTCCATATTTAGAGGTTGCTTCATAGCATAGTTTACATCAAAAACCACTTCCTCATTGTTAATCCTAAACGCGACTGTCTTGTTTCTCACACCAATCAAAGCATCACCAGTGGCTAGAAAAGGTCTACCAAAAATGAGAGGAACCTCAGGGTCCTCTTCCATATCAAGTATAATGAAATCCACAGGCAAAGTAAATTTATCAATACTTACCAACACGTCCTCCACCAAGCCTGTAGGAGTCACCAAGGATCTATCTGCCAACTATAGTGTCACTGCAACTGGTCAAATCCTTCCACTCAAACCCACATTTATTGCAATTGATAATGGCATCAGGTTGATTCCAGCTCCAAGGTCACATAGGGCTTTTGCAAAATATCTGGTTCCAATCTTACAAGGTATGGTACAGCTACCTGGATCCTTAAGCTTTGGAGGTAATTTGTGAACCATCCATACTTGACTGCACTCTGATAGCATCATTGGAACTTCACATCTCAAGATTTGCTCCTTGTTTGAAATGGGATCCTTTAAATACTTAGCATATTTAGGCATGCCTGTAACCAGATCCAACAAAGGAACATTGACATTCACTTGTTTGATCATATCCAAGAAACGATTGAATTGAGGTCCCTTCTTAGGTGGAGGTTTCTTCCTTTCTGGAAATGGAGCTTTTGGAGCATAATCTGGGAAGTTATAAGGATTGGAATTTCTGGTGATTTCATTCCCCACCCTTTCTGGTATTTCATTCCTCTTAGACTTATTTTCCTCTTGCTCAACATTCTTCTCAGGTTCCAAAACTTCCTCAGCTTCATCTTTTTGGTCTTCCTCTAAACTATCACTCTTGTCTTCTGCAGGTTTGCTTCCAGGCAACAATTTTCCACTCCTCAAAATAATAATAGCATTGCATGCTTCTCTCCCCTTGGGATTTGGTACTGTGTCACTAGGAAGAGCTCCTTTTGGCCTCTGGTGTACAGCATTAGCAAGCTGACCAAGTTGCATCTCGATATTCTTCAAAGTAGCTTCGTGATGCTTCACAGTGGACTCCAAACCTCCAAATCTCTGTTCGTTCTTATCCATCTTTTCCATCAGCTTTTGAAACATATCTTCCACGTTTGGCTTCTTTTGTTCTGATGTGCTAGCCTGATTATCAAAACCAGGAGGTGGTTGATTCATTGCTCTCCTTGAGTCATTACCTTGATAGTAATTTCCTCCTTGGTTCTGCTGTTGATTCCAATTGCCTTGGTTTCCACCATATTGTCTGTTGCCTCCATTATAATTATTCCCAGAATAGTTCCCACCATATTGGGGTTTGTTACTGTAATTGTTCACATACTGAATGGATTCAGTAGTAATTGCACATTCATCCGTGTGATGTTCTCCCTTGCAAAGTCCACATGAAAGTACTGGGGCTTTGGTTTGAGTCGCCTTTAAAGTCTGCACCTGCTTGGCCAATGCTTCAAACTTAGCACTAAGTGAAGTCTCCTCATCTTACATCAAGAATTCCTCTTTGTCTCCTGACATATGGCTTTCTAGTCTCTGGAAAAAGGTATTCATCCTCAGCTATCTGGTTAAATAGTTCACGCACATCAGGCACAGATTTGTCCTTAAGTGCCCCATTAGCACAGGCTTTAACCATCAAAGATGATTCAGGAGTTAGGTCTTTGAAGAAGGTATTTAATTCCCTAATCTCGCCCAAGTCATGATTGGGGCATTGCCTAATCAAATCGTTGAATCTCTCCCAAGCTTCTCGAAATGACTCACTGTCTTGTTGTTGGAAGTTCATAATTTCCAACCTTCTCTTTTCAAGCTTAGCTGGAGGGAAGTACTTAGACAAGAACCTTTTCTGTAGATCGTCAAATGACATTCCAGCATTTGCTCCCCCAATAGTCTTGAACCAATGTTTAGCCTTTCCACGCAGAGATAAAGGGAACAAAATTTTGTGAACCTCACCCCTGTCAACTCTTGGCAACTTGAGAGTGCTACATAACCCGAGAAACCAATCAAGGTGGTCATTGGGATCCTCGTTGTCAAGACCTTGGAAGAATTGGCCCTGGGTAATCATTGAGACAATTTGTGGAGGAATGTGGTAGCTTTCCACGTCGATGTCCTGATGACCAAATCGATTGTCAAAATTTACTGCATAATGGTCTCCGAACCTCGGTGCTTGTGCTCCTTGTGCAGCCATAGCTCTCTGCTTTGCTTGAATCCTTAGAGTTCTTTCCAATTCAAGGTCCAATTCAAATTCAGGTTATCCTCTAGATCTTACAGACCTGGGCATACACAAACAGGAACAGTAGGTAACAGCAATATAAACTCAAATCAAGAGAAATAAATTTCAACACTTCAGTACGCCAAATGAAATAGAACAAATGGATCAATATATAGATAAAACCAATACAAGAAGGTAAAACAACAGTATCAACGAAACAAAGTAACTAAATCAAAGCAATAAAATACACGAACAACAACAAATTCCAAGAAGCGTGCCTAGTTCCCCGGCAACGGCGCCATTTTTTTTTATTTTTTTATTTTTTTATTTTTTTATTTTTTTATTTTTTTTTGCAACGTTGGCTTGGCAAAGATAAGTTAGCCGAGTTGGCGAAATGTTAGCAAAGTATCCATTTCAGCACAACACCCTACTTCCCTGCCAAATGAGTGTGTCTTAGCCTCTGAATCAGCCTTGATGGTGAACTTAAGAATTCTAGATCTCCCTCTTAGCTTTCCAATGAATTAAGAAACAGCCTCTTCAGGTACCTGAAACTCAAGATATCATCAAAACACCAAACTGTGGCAAGCAGATAAAACCCTAAAATCCTAAAATGATATTCCGTAAAGAAACTCATATTTCATAGTCTTGCATACACAATTGGAAAATAGTTAAAACATAAGACGTGTAGTGCATTCAAAGAGCTTTTCAGAACACCAAAGAACTCGGCAATTGGGTTAGTATCAAGAAAGTTATGCCCAGATGCATTTCCTAACCAAATCTGCCAAAACCCTAAATCGAGTCTACCAAGTTCATTTCGATTTTATTCACCTTCCTAGATGTTTTGACCTCTCAACCTTGCCAATTAGCATCAAACACACAATTGCCTAAGTTCATCATCATTTTTTGTCTCTTTTAACAAGTTTAGTACAACCAATTGCCAACCACATAAATGCACAACAACACACAAAATATTGCACTAACTCATGAAAAACAAGTCAAAAGCTAAGCGAATTAAGCCATTTAAGTTGGTATAAAACCAACTTATCACTCACCTTCGGGTTTTAGACCCATTCCCACTCATGCAAGTTCTCAATTAACTTTTCGTTTAAGAGCAGTCTCGCAGGGGAGTGACAATATGAAGCCAGAGTCTTATGGCTTATAATCTCCGTTACCGTCAGTATGAGTTCTCTTAGGGTTATTATTAAAAGCAATCTCATAGAGGGATGATAGTATGAGTAAAACAAGCTTAAATTGCAAAAGCATTAAGTGCAAACAATTATGCAAGCACATTTATTAAAGAACACAATTTTAAGAGAGTTATATAAGTTTCAACTAAACAAAGCGTTAAAAACACTCCAACCTACTTAATGATTACAAACTCATCAATTCCCTCAGTAGTTCCCTTAAGTGCATAAAAATGGTCGACTCAAAACGCTATACTTTCCATCAAAGACCCGACGCCCTCTAGATAGCATATTACTTTCCTATTCCACATCGAATCTGTCGATAAAATCCAATAATTGGCAACATAAAATTTATCACAATAAGATCAAAATTTTAAAAATTTGGATACTACATGAAAAATACCTAAAACCATAGTGTAATTATGCAAAAAGTTATCATTACCGACTTATTTATTTATGAGCTAAGGTTAACTCAAGGAATAACTAAAACGAATGGGACATAATTTAAGACATAATTAAAAATTTAAATTAAATCCTAATTCTATTAACGTAATTGTCTTAATTTGATGCAAAATAACAAGAAAAAAACATCAAAAATGAAAACAACAAAAGAAAAGAAAAATAACATCCAAATAACAACCAAACAACATCAAAATAAAAGAAGCTAAACAAATAGAAAAACAAAAAAGCATAACTCCCCCCCACACTTAAAATCCACATTGTCCTCAATGTGGGCAAGGAGAAACACCACCTAATCCTGCTGCATGTCGTCACGTGGAGGAGGCTGCGAACTAGTACCCTCGCCTTTGGAAATCTGCCACTGCCGGCTCATCTGACGGACCATATCAGAAATCTGCGACATCTAATGAGATACGTTGGCATACGCCATCTCCATCTGGTCAAACCTCTCATCAAAGTGCGTCGTCTGCTGCGCCATCATAGCCTTCATGTCATCCATGCGTGCATGGAGGCTCGCAATGTTCATGACACGGCGAGGAGGGGGTGGAGGAATGGACTCCTCAGCCTGCTGCTGCTGCTCATGGCCCTGCTCTTATCCGTGCTTTTGCTGTAGCTGTTGCTGCGGCGGTGGCACTAGAGGTTGTCCTGGCCTCTCATAGGAGCTAATCCTATATGCATTATAATGGGCAGTGGTGATGACATCACGCACTCCACACATCTCATCTATGCCCAATGCTGGAACCCCAGCCGCGTAGCACATAGCTGTGATCGCAGACGGATAATATAATCCTGTCCGTACAAACCGACGCACCTTCTGGATCTCAATGTCCATAATCTCCCCAACATCTATAGAGAGCCCTGTCTGAATAGCGTAATTCAGAAGAGCCTTGTCGTCATCGCAGAAGGCTTGATGGATGTTGGGGATAAGCTTGCCGATGATGAAATAATGCCAAGCTTTGGTGATCTTTGTCATTTGAGCTAACTTGAGCTCAGAAATCCGGCGCGTCCGTGCTACCTGAGCAAGTGGTTGAGCTGTGATAGTGGACAAGACCTGTTGACAAGGATTGTCATGGTCATACAAGGCGCGGTAGGCACTGTTCTCGATGTCGTTCAATCCGTAGTACTCGTTGAATCTTGTGCGACTAACGGGCACATTAACTCCAAGCATGCGTAAAATATCCTGTTGTGCATAAGGGTAGTTTGCGTAGAACTCCCGCACCAATGTAGCATTGCCGCCTACCGGTTGGCGGCAAAATTGTTGCCATTGACGATTCCTGATTTGAGTAGCGATTGGTGCGGCTGTGACCTGTATGCCGCGCTTCTCTACCATAACCTTATTTGCCAGATGCTCATTATGGAATTGCTCCCCCTCCAAGCACATAAACCTGAAGTTATCGAACCCCGCTGGGTTGGGCTGTGGCGGTGGTGGAGGAGGTGGCGGTGCACCCTCAGCTGTAGTGCGGCGTGTCCTCTTGGGTGCCATATCTGTCAATACAATTATATTAGATACAAACCATAAATTAATTGACAAGATAATATGCAACAATTTGCACACTTAAATATCACCAATACTAACATAATGTCCCCCCACACTTAAGCCAAAACACAACCTCAGTACATATACATGAAATACAAATTTTATGACTACACACATGCAAGAACAACAAACTAATCACAAAACACCAAAAACAGAAATAACAACACATTAAACAAAAACAATTCATCTCCACAATGTGTATAATTTCAAGAGTACAATCTTTCCTCTTTAAAGACAATGTATAGTTGTTAAGGTAAAAGGATACCATATATGCATTCTATCAAACACATAACATGCATGTTGTGTTCAAGCATATATATATAGGTGTGTCAAATTCAAAACTAAGTCATTGAAACATTCTGACAAACACCTAACATGCAGTAATCTTTTTATCCTGTTAAACCATCAATCCCACACAATTTTCCAACAAAAATCACAACAATTTAGAGAGTATAACGACATGGTTAAAATGTATCATTCAAACATGATTACCCAGCAAACAATCACAGTGAGCATAATGTGTGCGAAATCGGGTTTAAAAAAAATTGGCCAAAACTTCAACAAACCAATTCTTGCTTCAATTCATCACCGAAATTACCACAATACACAATCACAGACTAATGTAACATGATTTCTATCATGAATAGGTTATGATTTCATAAGCCGAATCACAGAAATCACAATTGTTCCAAAAACCGTGTCTAAATTATTCCAAAGATTCAACAATTTAATCCCAGAACCCATTCATCATCACAATTCACTCAATACTATGACTAGAACATGTAAAGCACGATTAAACACAAGATTGCAACAAAATTAAGAGAAAAATTCAAAATTTACCTCTTGAAGACCAAAAATCAGAATGCAAAATTTGTGTGTTTTGTGATGATGTTGAACCTTCTACACCTTCCCAATGACTTCAAGAACGAATTAGAACTCTCTAACACTAACGAATTTCACTTGAAATTCGGATTTTGAAGGTTGTAGGTTTTGGGAAAAATTTCAAAATTTGATGATTTTTGGAGTTTGAATCGGTAAATCTGTGTGGTGTTGATGTTAAAATGTTCCTATCCCAGCCTAAGACACTTCTGTGGAGCGAAATTGCAAAAAAAATTGGAAAAGAAAAGGTGGGTTGGAGAGGATTTGAGGTTTTGTGTATTTTCAGTGAAGAACAATGAAACTGTTCTTCGTATAAAACCCAATTTTTGCCTGACGTCGCGACGTGGGAGACTTTCTTCGTACTCAAGCTCAATTGGTAAATGGCAAGCCTTACCAAAAACCATGCGCGATATGGAGATGTACCATAGGAGTTTTGTAAGCTGTGCGATATGCCCATAGAGAATCATCCAATTTTGTTGCCCAATCCTTCCGAGAAGGTTTCACAACCTTTTCTAGAATTCTCTTGATCTCCTGGTTTGATATTTCCACTTGTCCACTTGTTTGAGGATGGTAAGGGGTTGCCACTTTATGCCGGACTCCATATTTGGTCAATAAAGCTTGAAAAGCCTTGTTGCAAAAATGTGTGCCTCCATCACTGATAATAGCCTTTGGGGTTCCATAACGAGTGAAAATATGCTTCTTGATGAACCCCACCACACTTTTTACATCACAAGTTGGCAAAGCAATTGCTTCTATCCATTTAGAAACATAATCCATAGCCACAAGAATGTAAGATTGACCATTAGATTTTGGGAATGGTCCCATGAAATCTATGCCCCAGACGTCGAAAAATTTTCACCTCCATAATATTGTTTAAAGGCATCTGATTCCTCCATGAAAATGTTTCCTGTCCTTTGGCATTCATCACAATGTTTGATCCACTCTTGAGTGTCATGGAATAGTTTGGGCCAATAATAGCCCAACTGCAACACTTTATAAGCTGTTCTTTGCCCACCAAAATGTCCTTCATAATCAGATTCATGGCATGACCGAAGGATTTCTTTTTGATACTCCTCAGGAACACATCTTCGAATAGCTTGGTCACTGTATACCTTGAAAAGATAAGACTCATCCCAATAGTAGTAACTTGCATCATGGATGAGTTTTTTCCTTTGTTGGATAGACAACTTGGGTGGAATTTGTTGTGAAACCACATAATTTGCAATATCGGCGTACCATGGAACCTTTTCAGCTTCATCCACTTGAAAGAATTGCTCATCCAGGAATATCTCCTTAATTTGAACATTACTATCTTCTTCCAAATGCTCATGCTTTTCCAAACGTGAAAGGTGGTCGGCAACATGATTTTCAGCTCCCTTCTTATCACGGATTTCCAAATCAAACTCTTGTAGAAGTAGAACCCATCGAATCAACCTCGGTTTTGCATCCTTCTTGGCCATTAAGTAACGAATTGCTGAATGATCAGTGTAAATAATCACTTTGGCTCCTAGAAAATAAGAACGGAATCTATCCACAACAAATACAACTGCCAACATCTCCTTTTCGGTTGTAGTGTAATTACACTGAGCTGGATCGAGTAGGTAGCTGGCATAATGAATAGTATGGAAAATTCTGTCTGTCCTTTGACCAAGAACTGCCCCCACAGCAAAATCACTCGTATCGCACATAATCTCGAACGGGGCTCCCCAATTGGGAGGTTTAATGACCGGAGCTGCTACAAGTTGGTCTTTAAGAAAATCAAATGCTGCCTTACAATCATCATCAAAGTTGAATACCGCATCTTTCTCCAAGAGATGGCACAAAGGCTTGGTGATTTTAGAGAAATCCCGAATGAATCTACGGTAGAATCCGGCATGTCCCAAAAAGCTTCTTACTCCCTTGACATTTATAGGATATGGTAGCTTCGCAATGAGATCCAATTTTGCTTTATCCACTTCCATGCCTTTAGCTGAGATCTTGTGGCCAAGGACAATTCTTTCTTGCACCATAAATTGGGATTTCTCCCTATTCAAAACCAGATTAGTCTCTACGCATCTTTCAAGAACCTTAGCCAAATTATCCAAGCACCGATCAAAAGAATGGCCAAATACTGAGAATCATCCATGAATACCTCAATAATATCTTCTACCATGTCATGGAAGATAGCCATCATATACCTTTGAAATTTTGCGGGTGCATTGCATAACCCAAAAGGCATCCTTTTAAATGCGAAAGTACCAAAAGGGCAAGTGAATGCTGTCTTGTCCTGATCCTTTGGGTCAATAGTGATCTGATTATACCCGGAGTAACCATCCAATAACCAATAAAATAGATAACCAGCAATTCTGTCCAAAACTTGATCAAGGAATGGTAGAGAAAAATGATCTTTGCGGGTTGCCTTGTTGAGCTTGCGATAATCCATACAAACTCGCCATGCATTGATGATACGGGTTGCCAACAACTCATTATTATCAGTTTTGACCACTGTCACCCCACTCTTCTTCGGCACACATTGGACTGGACTTACCCATTCACTATCAGATATAGCATAAATCATCCCAAAGTCCAAAAGTTTGATCACCTCCTTTTTTACCACATCCATCATTGCTGGATTTAAGCGACGTTGCCTATCACGTACTGAAATTGCATCATCTTCCAAAAGAATTTTATGCATGCAAATTGATTGACTAATTCCCTTAATGTCAGCAATAGTCCACCCAATTGCTCATTGATACATTTTTAGCACCCTAAATAAGCTTCTCTTCTTGCCATGGTTTCAATATAGCTGAAATCACTAATGGCAGAGAGTTATTTTCTCCCAAGAAGGCATATTTGAGATGTTGGATATGGAGAAGGATGATAATAAAGTCCACTGGGCTGAAATCATCAATAGTTGCTTGTGAATTACCACCTTGTGTGGGTTGTTGACTTCCATAGCCAGGCGGATAAGTTGGTCTTGATGAATTATACTGTAGGCAATTTTGTCCTCCTTGAGACCACTGATTTTCACCCGATGATTTCCATTGATTTGAATTAGTATTCCGATTGTAATTGACATACTGGACTGGCTCATTAGTGACTTGAGGGCATTCATCCATATGATGCGCTCCTTTGCATAATCCACAAGATGGCGTGATTTTGTTTGTCAAGGATGCATGAATACTAGCAAGTTGGCTCTGCATGGCTGTCATTCGTGCTTCCAAGTTGGCTGTTTTATCCAACTCTAACATTCCAATTTGCCATCTTCTATGGGTACTTCTTGCAGTGGGTAATATCAGCTCAGTACTTACTATACGCTCAAAAATCTCTTCAACTTCTTCTGGTGATTTATCACCCAAATTTTCTCCAGTTGAAAGATTTACCAAATGCATAGTATCAAAATTGAGTCCATTGCAAAAGAAATTTAGCTCTCTTTCTGGCTCCAACCCACTGTTTGGGAATTTATTAAAAAGCTCCCGGAATCTATCCCATGCTTTAGTGAATGACTCATTGTCACCTTGACGAAACTGCATGAAATCCATCCGGATTTTGTCCATTCGGGATGGAGGAAAGTATTTAGTCATGAATCTCTTCGCAACTTCATCAAAATTTTCAATTCGTGCCCCATTAATAGAGTCATACCATCTCTCAGCTGCTCCTTGAAGAGAAAAAGGAAACAACATTCTCTTTAAAACATCATGTGGGATATGTGGAAGATTGCTCGTGTTACACACTTTAAGGAATGTCCTTAAATGTGCATGTGGATCTTCAGTACTCAATCCATGGAAAAACTGGCCATTTTGAATCAAATTTATGAAAGCCGGCGGGATTTGAAAGTGCTCCCCAGTGTCAATAAAAGGTGAATCCAAGTTATCCATTCGAGACTCATAATGATCACCATACCGACGCCGCGGTACCACTGGTTGTGCTTGTGGAATTCTAGAGGGTCTCCCACTAGAGGATCTACACCACCCGCTGGAGGTAGACCCACATTTTGCTGATTACCAAGTGCAGCCATTGCTGCAAATTCCAATTTCTTCTTAAAACGCAAAGTCTGTGCAAGTTCAGGGTCGTATGGAAATTTCGCTAGACCAAGAGATCTTGTCCTGGGCATGCAAAGAAAAGAATAGCAACAGTACTAAAAGGATGTAAGAAAATTAAAACTGAATCTAAAACAATAAAATAAAATAAAATTTCAACACGACTGCTCTCCCCGGCAACGCCTCCAAAATTTGATATGGAGCAAATATGCGTAAAAACAGTGATCGTGGTTGCTATTTACCCATAATCAAAAATCAAGTTAAACAACCCCGTGAAGGTGATAGTATAGCAAGTTCGTTCCCACGAGAAAAGGACTGTGTTGAAATTCTAAAGAAAATATTTTTGTGTTTTTGAAATTATCAAACTAAAGCTAAGAAAAGAAATATCAAGAACTATAACTGAAATGGCGATTCGATTAAAACTTCAGATTAAGCAAGTGTACTCCCGAGATTATATTTTAGGGTTACATAAAAAGCACATACATACATCCGATCTATGGTCATGCAAAACAAGAGTAAATACTATAGCTCACGTCTTCATATTAGGCTAAAGGCAAGGAATGATTTAAGCACTTACCTACTTAGACATTAACCAATTCAATAAACTCTCCTATTAGGCTAAAGGTAAAGTTTACTTCATTAATTAACCCGGAATCTAGTGCAACTACCAACTCAACCAAACCCTCAAGTTCAACCGCTCCGTTAGGCTAACGCAACGCCCGAACCAGTCACGCTATTGCTAAACTAATCACCCAAATTCCTCGTATTAGGCTAAAGGTAAGAATTAAGGAAGAATTACTCTAACAAATTCACAAACAACCCATAATAGATTCCAAACAACCCACTCTAATCGTCCTATGTGTCTAAAGGTAAGATCAAAGCAAGTAATCTCTAAGTAACTGCACTTTAAACAAATATTCATCATACATAATGCTCGCGACATATCATGCATAATTATGAAGAACACAGCAAAACTTATTCAACAAAGACCATAAGATAGAACTTAGTATGTAAATTAAGCAAACAAACCCATATTCATAATCTCAGGAGCACAATAGATATAGCCAAGCATGGCTAAATCAAACATCATCATAATATTAATATTTAAGCACGATATTAACAACATAAATCAAAAGGAAAGATAACACCTTGAATTGTAAATCCTTGGAAGAAATCTTTATCTGTAAATTAGTGAAATCAATACTCAACGATGTTCCCAATCCGTACAGCTTCAATTCTCCAATAATAGCCAAAAGAATGAAACCCTAGCTATTACAAAGAAGTAAAACCCTTGCTTAAGCTCTCTCAAAGTTGTCTCTCCTTTAAAAGTTGTAACTCTAGCCCTATTTATAGTTACTCTATGAAAATATTCGCACATAAGTCATTCATGAATGTCTTGTCGGATAAGAAGTCTCAAAGTGGGCCAAAATCGCAAATTTCCAAAAATTAGGTCGTAAACCTGTGTATTTCCCGACGTCACGACGTCCATGATCGCGCGTCAAAACGTCCATACATGTCGTGACGTTCAGGGTTTGACATCGCGATGCCGGCGGCATGTCGCGACGTGGGAGGGGTCCAGACGTCGCGCGACGTAACTCTCTGGAAATTTCTCAAAACTTGTCCAAAAATCCAACCAAAAATCACATTTTTAACGTCGCGTGGAAGGTCTACACCACGGCTTGCACCCACGTCGCGACGTGAAGGAAACTGACGTTGCGACTTGGAGATTGCTCTTCACTGATTTTGCGATCTTTCTTCCATTTTTCTTCCACTTTGCATCCGATTTAACTTCTTTGTGATTTCCCTCTTCCAAGTATACACCACGGTCAACAAATCTACAATTAAAATAATAAAACGAATAAAAAACGAACAAGAACGAACAAATAATTAAGTAAAAACCCTACGTAATCGGTGAATAAATTCACCTCATCAAACGGTTTTGTTTCTTACCCCAATCACAGCATCACCTGTTGCTAAGAAGGGTTGACCAAAAATCAAAGGAACTTCTGGATCCTCTTCCATATCCAGAACAATAAAATCAACCGAGAGTGTAAATTTATCGATCCCCACCAAGACATCCTCAACCATTCCAGTAGGCTTGACCAAAGATCTGTCAGCCAACTGAAGAGTCACAGCCACTGGACGAATTCTGCCTTTAAGTCCAACATCAGTGGCAATAGATAGAGGCATGAGATTAATGCCAGCACCCAAATCACACAAAGCTTTTTCAAAAAGTCTTGTTCCAATTTTCCACGGGATAGTGCAACTCCCAGGGTCTTTCAACTTCGGTGGCAATTTATGCCCAATCCATGCTCCCCCATATTCTGTGAGTGTCAAAGATACCTGACATCTTAAAATCTGCTCCTTGTTGGATATCAGATCCTTGAGAAATTTTGCATATTTGGGTACTGCCATCACCAAATCCAACAAAGGTAAGCTCACATTTACTTGTCTGACCATATCCAAGAATCTATCAAATTGAGGTCCCTTCTTTGGTTTTGGTTTCACTCTCTCTGGAAATGGAGGTTTAGGTGCAAATTCAGGATAATTATAAGGACTAGGAGGTCCTCTAACTTTCTTGGTTCCTTCCTTCTCTCCATTATCTTGCACCCCCTCCTTCTTTGGTGCTATGTCCTCATTGGCACACTCTTGCTCACAATCAAGATTGTCTTCCTGCTTGTCTTTAGAAGTTTCATTTCCAGGTTTGTTAGGTTTATGCACTTCTTTTCCACTTCTCAATGTAATTGCATTACACGTCTCCTTTCCTTTTGGATTTGGAATTATATCACTTGGAAGTGCTCCTCTTGGTCTTTGATGAACATCATTTGCAAGTTGTCCAAGTTGCATTTCAATGTTCTTTAAAGTAGCTTCATGGTGTTTCACAGTTGATTCCAAGCCCCCAAATCTTTGTTCATTTTTGTCCATCTTCTCCATCAACTTTTGAAACATGTCTTCAACCGATGGCTTCCTTTGCTCTGAAGTACCAACTTGATGATCAAAACCAGGTGGTGTATTTGTTGATCTTCTTTGGTCATTTCCTTGACAGTATTGCCCTCCTTGATTTTGTTGTTGTCACCAATTACCTTGTCCTCCATTGTATGGTCTATTTCCCCCAGAATAATTTCCACTATACTGTGGTTTGTTGTAATTGTTCACATACTGAAGAGACTCAGTTGTGATGGCACACTCGTCGGTGTGATGTTCACCTTTACACAAACCACAAGAAAGAACTACTTTATTGTAGAAAGTTCACCTTCTATCCGATTCTCTTTACTTACTAAGTTAAAGTGGACTGTTCAAAATTTCCTCCCTTTGACTTTTACCGTTAAAGTGGACTTCTCTCTACTTTTTACCGTTGCTACTATCTAACGGGTATTTTGACTGGAATAATAGCCTCCGCCTATGGCGGAGGGGACTCACCCTCCTCCCCCCAATCCAACCTCTCCTCCTCCTTCTCTAGTGAATTATGCCAGAGCAGTAAACAAACAAAGGGACCACAATGTCTCTTTCTCCTCAATCACAAACAAGCAATACCTCTCAAGCTTTAAAGGGGAACCGGCTCTGTTCATTTCACAAGAAGAAGAAGACGATCTGGCCAAAGAGTTCCAATGGACTTTGATAGGGAAATTTTCATGGAGAAGGCCAACAATGACTCAGATTCGGAAGGAGATCTTGGCAGTTGGTTTTTAAGGCGAATGCAAGGTGGGTTTATACAACCAGCGCCATGTCCTCTTCAAATTTGACATAGAAGAGGATTTTCAGCGTTTTTGGACACGAAAGGTGTGGAATTTTCAAGGTTTTAGGCTAGAATATTCAAGAGGACAAAGGATTTCGATCCGGCTGTGGAACCATCTATTGCTCCTGTTTGGATTCGATTCCCTAAGCTCCCCATGCACCTGTTCAACAAAAAAAGCTGCATGCTTTGGCATCTGTTGCAGGTCAGCCTCTGAAGATGGATGCTGCAACTGCAGCGGCTTCGGAGCTAATTAGACCCAGTGAAGCAAGAATTTGTGTACAGATGGATCTAACCAAGGCCATTCCAAATCGGATTTGGATTGGAAGCAAAGAGAAAGGGAAATTGCAAAATCTGGAAGTTGAAGAAAGACCAGCTTATTGCTCTAAATGCTGCAAATTGGGACATGAGATGAAAAATTGTGACCCTCAAAAATGCCAGACTATGCTTCCTGCACCAGAAGACCCCAAGGCCCCAAAAAGGATATCCCAAACCAACAATGGCTCCAAAGAATAGGTTTTTGTATCCAAGAAATCGTCTGCCATTAACAGAGAAAATGGGGAAGACATGCGGCATTTGAAGGGAAAGGAAGTGGAGCAAAGTAGTCTTCCCATAGCTGTTCCTGTGCAAGAGATCCCTGAATCTTCTGGACAAGGCGAAAAAGCAGTGCACTCAAAGGGTGTGATCGACCAGGGTGGATCAGATGTAGCTCTACAGGTAGATATGATTGCTACACAGTTAGCAGACAAGGTAGTTGAACCAATGCCTCTACCACTGGAGACAAGCCAGGCTAAGAGCTTAGAAGGCCCCAAAAGTAAACATCTAGCCATAATCTCAAATAATATTTTGTGCCAAGATGGAAGCAACCGTTTTGATGTGCTCAGCGTATATGGACATGACAATTGCTCAGAGGGGATTCTACATTCAAACTCACTTTCTGATGGGTTCAGGACTCAGGATGTCCAGGAAGTCCCTAACCAAGCAGCTATGCAGGATGAAGCCTTCTGTCAAGAATTCCAGGAACAGATTTATTGTGATGAGATTATCAATATTTTGACTAAAGTAGTGTCTTTTTGATTGTGTGCAGGAACACGATGATAACAAGAAGGAAGGAAGGGAGGAATCACATGCTGAACAGGAGCCGTTAACTTCACAACTCCCTTACTTAGATATGACTCAAAGGAAACCAGCACATAGAGACACTGTAGGGCACACACAAGGAGGGAATAGAAAACCAAAATCCTGGGCTAAATTTGATTCAGACAGGGAGCTTAGGGATAGGATAGCAAGTATTTTTTCAAAGAATGATGTTTCCCAATGATTAGTTGTCTATATTGGAACATTAGGAGCATTAGTAGAAAATCGAATTTTAGCAAACTCAAACAAATAGTTAGAAAGCACTGCATTAACCTATTAGCAATAGCTGAACCTTTTTCAAATCCAGTTAAGATAGAAACCCTGAAGAGAATATTAAAATTCGAAGTTGCTTATTCAAATGGAATCAGCTCAATTTGGATAATGTTGAGGAAGCCTTTCTCCTGTACAGTGATCTCTATAACAGACCAACAGATCACCTTAGAAGTTAGTCACCCCTATTTACAATTCCCCTTTATTTTTTCTAATGTGTATGCTAAATGCACAGAAGTCAAAAGAGTAGACCTGTGGCAAGATTTGGCCAATTTTCAGAACCTAAACCAGCCTTGGGTCTTATGGGGGGATTGGAATTTGTGTTAAGGCAAGGGAGGAAAAAAAGGGAGGAAAAGTTTTTCATATTAGGGAATCTAGGGAACTAGTTGGTTTTATGACCTCTCTAGGATTAACCGAGGTCAATTCTAGTGGCTCAAAGTTTACTTGGTGTAATAATAAGGAAGGTAGGGCTAGAATCTGGAAAAAACTTGACAGGGCCTTAGTAGACTCAATTTTCTTAAACAGAAACCTGCAGGCATCAGTCACACAGTTGGCCAGATCTCCCTCAGATCACTCACCGCTCATACTCAAAATCCAGCAAGGGAAGGCAGTAACTAGGCCTTTTAGATTTCAGACCTTTTGGGCTAGTCACACAGACTGTCTGCCAACCATTAGAAGGGCATAGGATGTGGAGGTTGTAGGAAATCCTATAAGAATCTTCAATGAGAAGCTGAAGCTAGTTAGGCAGGCCCTCAGGACTTGGAATAAATCTACTTTTGGGAACATCTTCTCACAAGCTGAAGAGGCTGAAGAGGAACTGCTTAGATTAGAAAAAGAGGATGAGGAGAATCCTTTACCTAGGGAAGTCTTGAGTTTAGCTGCTGCAAAGGCCAAATACTATCTGGGACTGCAGGAAAAGTTTTGGTCTCAAAAAGCTAACATTAAATGGGCTAAAGAGGGTGACAGAAACTCTAAGTTTTATCACTCCTATGTTAGGAATAGGCACACCAAAACCTTCATTCATAGGATCCAAAACCAGGAGGGGGGATGGATAGAAGGAGAGAACCAGATTTATGAGCTAGCAGTCAAGTTCTTTTCAGACCTGTACACTTCTGAACAGATTAGCTGTGAGATTGACCCTACGCTTCTTCCAGAATCTCTATCAGACCAAGATAGGCAGGAACTCACTAAGATCCCAGATATGAAAGAGATGAAAGACACTGTCTTTAGTATGAATCAGGATAGTGCTCCAGGCCCTGATGGCTTCCCAGGGCTTTTCTATGTGGCTGCATGGGAAATCATTAGTTTAGACCTTTTTAGGGCAGTACAGGACTTTGTCAATGGAGCTGAGATGAACCAGGCAATGACAGCCACCTCAATTGTCCTTGTGCCTAAAGTTTCAAATCCATCAGCTTTCAAGCAGTTTAGACCAATCAGTTTATGCAACTTCTTTAATAAGATTGTGTCCAAACTGTTAGCTCAAAGATTAGCTATAGTCCTTCCTAAGATAATCCCTGAAAATCAAAGTGGCTTTGTAGCTGGAAGATTGATTACTGATAATTATCTGTTATCCAGCGAAATGTTTTCCACCCTCAATAGGAAAAGCAAGGAAGGTAAGGTAGCAAATCAAGCTTGACATGGAAAAGGCCTATGATAGGGTTCACTGGCCATATTTACTGCAGATACTTAGACTGTTAGGCTTTGGTGAAATTTGGATAGACATAGTGTGGAGACTCATTTCCAATGTATGGTTTTCAGTTTTAGTTAATGGGGAAAGTAAAGGATGGTTTAAAGGGTCTAGAGGCCTAAGACAAGGAGATCCAATCTCTCATTTACTCTTTGTGATTAGCTCAGAATACCTTTCTAGAGTCTTGAATAATGTTAGGGACAAGAGTGGGGATTTTCGTGTGCCAAAGGGTTGTCCTAGAATCTCCCATCTAGCCTTTGCAGATGATATAATTATCTTTTCCTCAGCCAACCCTAAAGCAGTCAGAGAAATCATGAAAAAACTGAGACACTATGAATGAGCTTCGGGCCAAAGGATCAATGCTGCTAAAAGCTCATACATAGTTCATAATAGGCTGCCCGATCAGAGAAAACACGCTATTGAAAGAATTACAAGGTTTGCCAGAAGCTCACTGCCTACTTCCTATCTATGGGTTCCCCTTCATTTTAAGAGAATTCCAGCTTCAGCCTATGTTTCCCTGGTAGACAAGATAAGCCACACCATTGGTAGTTGGTCCATTAAGTTCTTAACAATAGGGGGTAGAATCACATTAATCAAGAGTGTCCTATCCTCTATTCCTTTCTACACTACTATGAACCTTAACCCTCCCAAAAGTGTAGTTAATCAACTGGAGTCTCTTCTCTCAAACTTCCTATGGTCAGCTGTGGAAAAGGGGACAAAACACCATTGGATAAGTTGGAAAGAACTGTGCTTCACTCGAAAGGAAGGAGGAATAGGTTTTAGAGACCTTAACCATATTATTCTTGCACAATCCCTTAAGATGTGGTGGAGGTTTAGACAAAGGAACTCCTTGTGGGCCAAATTCATGTGGACCAAATACTGTGGATCAAAGCACCCCTTACAGATCACAGTTCATAGAAGGGATTCCCAAACATGGAAAAGGCTGTGCAAAGTTGCAAATCTAGCTGAGGACCACATTCACTTTCAGATTAGTAATGGGGACTGTAACATGTTATATGATAAATGGTGGCATGAAGGAAAATTAGCTGATATTCTGGGCTGCCCAAGGCAACTTCAAGGTGTCATTTTTCCTGGAAAACCAGGGATGGGACCTGGGGAAAATATGCCTGGTTTGGCCACAATGTCCTACACATATGCTACCTGAGCCTCCAGCCAGAACAGGGGAAGCTGATAGGATGATCTGGAACCTCACCACTAATGGAGCCTTCAGCCTGAAGTCAGCTTTAGAACTAATCAGGGGCCAAAATGAATCTCTTTGCTCCTTCACAGACTTCGTATGGGACTCACATATTCCTATCAAGATGTCTTTCCTAATGCTGAGACTAATCAGAAATAGAGTGCCTATTGGTTCAAATCTGCATAAGGTGGGAGTCTATGGACCATTTATATGCCCTTGGTGTCATGGTAATGGAGAGACAATTAGCCATCTTTTCGTATCCTGCCAATTTGCAAGCAAGATATGGAAGATCTTTGCTGCAGAAATTGGTATTTTGGACCACTCATACAATCTCACAGGCATACTGAACATTTGGTGGACAAATCAAAAATCCTCATCTGAGTGTAGATACTTCCTTCTTCAAATATGCCCTTCCCTCATCTGCTGGTGGTTGTGGAAGCTTAGAAACAAGATCACCTTTGATCAAGGTACTGCTGAGACTGGACCTTTGGTGGAAAGAATATTTACTTCCATCAAAGAAATCATGAATACGAAATTCAAAGGACTGCAGTTCATGGACTATGAGTGGTCAGAATTTTGGGATACATACAAGTATGTTAGAAAGAAGTTAATACTGGAACACATTAAATGGTTCCCGCCTGACTCCTATTTCATAAAGATCAACTACGCTGTGGCTCAACATGGGAACTTTTGGAAAGTAGCTGGTCTTGTTAGAGATCACAAGGGCCAATTTCTCTCCTTTTCTTTTCCTATTTTTCTTTTTCCTATATCACTTAACAAATTGCAGGTGGAAGCTTTGGCGGCTAGTAGTTACATCAAAAGGTGCAGAGACCTAGGGAAGGAGAAAATCATCCTAGAATCAGACTCTACTTCACTTGTTTATGGAATCAATAAATGGAGTGATTGGCCAGTACAAAAATCTCTTAATTATATCAAGCAAATGGCTTCCCTGAATTTGGTTCCAAGAGAAGCAAACCAGCCTTCCAGGCAGTTGGTGAAACTGCAGAGAAAAGAAGCCATTTCTTCTCTCCCTTCGCTTCTCAGATTGGACAAGGAACAAATTTCATCAATTGTTGAAAAAAAAGGGAATGAGTACTCCATCCGGCAAAGATTATCAGGATCATCAAGGCATTCAGATTGTTAAGTCAGGTACATTTTTAGGCACCGGTCTACTGAAGTTAGGACTGTTTAGCCGAAATTTTATTATTTAGCCCCAGCTTGTTGGTGTTAGAGCTGGTTTGCCTATGTCTTTATGCTCGTTTTTCTATACTGGAATATGGCAGCCGTTGCGATTTTGGTCAAAGGACAGCAGAGTGACAGGAGGAAAACGAGTACCTCTACAGCTCTGTTTACCATTTGGGCAACTAAGAGTCTTTAACATAACAGCCAAGTACTTGGAAGCTAAACTACTGGAATGAGTGCTCCATTTGCAACCTTTGTATGCTGGAATTTGTTTGAACTATTTAGACTCATTTTTGCAGCGTCTTTCAGAAAGTTGTAATGCTAATCCTAATAGGGATTTTTTGTCACTCATTGTGATTAAAGGAGCATTTTGTAACGTAGTATGTATAGAGCATTCCATGTAAATGGAGGTAGTACTCCATGTTTAATTTTGGCGAACTCTCTTAATCAACTACCATTAGGCTGATGGCATGTTAATGGAGTGAGATTCTTTGAGCCTTCATTTTGTAAGATTGGTTTTGGGTATGTCCGCCAATCACCAAGTTATGAAATAAATAGGGAGTGGCACCCCACCTAAAAAAGAGGTTTTGCCAAAAAAAAAAAAAAAAAAAAAAACCACAAGAAAGAACTGGAGCCTTGGTCTGAGCAGCTTTCAAAGTTTGCACTTGCTTGGCAAGGGCTTCAAACTTGGCACTCAACGAAGTTTTCTCATCAAGATCTAGAACTCCTCGTTGTCTTCTACCATAAGGTTTACGGGTCTCAAGAAAGAGATACTCATCCTCAGCAATCTGGTTAAACAACTCTCGAACCTCCGGCACACTCTTATCCTTTAATGCAACATTGGCACAAGCTTTTACCATCATGGAGACTCAGGTGTGAGACCTTCGAAAAATGTATTCAATTCTCCGATTTCGCCAATGTCATGATTGGGACATTGACGGATTAGATCATTAAAACGTTCCCATGCTTCTCTGAATGATTCACTATCTTGTTGTTGAAAATTCATGATCTCCATTCTCCTCTTCTCAAGTTTAGCTGGTGGAAAATATTTCGCCAAGAATTTCTTCTGAAGTTCCTCAAAAGAAATCGTTGCATCTGCTCCCCCAATGGTCTTAAACCAATGCTTTGCTTTACCTCTCAAGGAAAGAGGAAAAAGGATTCTGTGCACTTCACTTCTCTCCACTCTTGGAAGTTTGAACGTACTACACAAACCTATGAACCAGTCCAGATGATCATTAGGGTCTTCATTATCTAATCCTTGGAAAAATTGACCTTGAGTAATCATTGATACAATCTGAGTAGTGATATGGTAACTTTCAACATCTATGTCTTGCTGCCCAAATCCATTGTCGAAATTCACAGCATAATGATCACCAAAACGCAGTGCTCTCACTCAAGGATTAGCCATGTCTCTTTGCTTGGCTTGAACTCTCAAAGTCTTTGGCAGTTCAAGGTCCAATTTAAACTCAGGATCTCCAGAGGATCGTAGCCTGGGCATACAACAACACCAAGAGTGAAGTATAACCGAAATATTTCAGAACACAAAAGCACAAAAACTAGAAATGTAAACTCCAGACAACAAAACAAAAACCACAAGCGACAACAATAACAAGGAAACAAAACAAAATATAAAAATAAGAACAGAGTAAACAAACCAAAACAGAACAACACAAAGTTAAATGATGAAATTCAAGAAACACTTAATCAAATTCTGGAAATCGTGCCTTCGCCGGCAACGGCGCCAAAAATTGAAAGATGTGTCGCGTACTCTTCAATTTAACCTTAGAAACTACTGTAGTAGTGGAGGTAGGGATCGTATCCCCAGGGAAGAAATTTGGTTTCAAGAATTCAGATAATTGTTCTAATATAAAAAATGAATGCTAACTAAACAAACAGAGAACTAGAAATGATGTAACCAATAAGTACAGTAACAAGAAACAACAACAAACACAAACACGCATTTTAACAAAGAACAATTAAGAAAAATACACAAAAATGTGGTATCAAGTCTTAGTAAGATATCCTAGGGTTTACACCGGATGAATATGCAATTTGACTACTTAAATGCAAGACATTTGACATACACTAGAAAACGAAGAGGAGAAACAAATGCCAGAGAACCTAGACTATGATCAGCATGGCAACCACATCATATTCTACGCTCCCTGACTTCACTCTTTCCCATCGCGAGGCCTAGAGTGAAGGTTGTAACCCGCAGAGTCTCAACTTCTCAGAATTTACTACTATAGCATGTAAAATCTAAGGTTTTCCCTTGGCGAGGCCTAACCTAGGTTCGTCTGTCTTCGTAAAGCTCGAGAATCTCTTCTCACTCAATTCTTAGGTATCAATGAACTTCCACCGGCATGACGACCGCATCTCGGTTCATGATCAAGCAATACGAGTGAAAAGACTCATTTACCATACTGGGTGTTCTCGTTTCAAGCATTTCTACTTCTATTGATGAAGTAAACCCCAATCTAGCATGACGACCACAATCGAAGCATAATGCAATCAACAAAAGCTCAAATGCGTGAAACTTCACAAGTTTTATGCAATATTTCCCAGTATGAGTTCATTCATAATGATTTAAGTCAAATGCAAGGCAATACGTAGTCTAATTACACTTCATCTGGATCAAAACCCTAGAACATAGCAAATTTAGCCACAAAATTCCATTTCCAGTTCACGATCGTCAATTGATAACAATGAGCAAATCATATTCATTAATTGGGAAGAATTTACCCAAATGATAAGCTTCAATTGCTTCCAATTCACAACAAAATCGTGAATTCCTCCTTAATTGAGTAGAGAATTACAATGTTCGGAACAAATTCTCGATCGGAATCGAAATGGAGCTAAAATGCTAGAGAGAGAAAGTAGAGAGAGAAAGTAAAACTTGAGAGAAAATTTCCCGCTCTAAAAATCAAAAGTCGGTTTGTAAACTAGAATATGAATTTTTCAGAAATCCCCCCTCCAACTCTAACTAAATTACAAAACGTAAATAATACGCTAACGTGAAATGAACGACTTATTACAGAAAAAATGCCATTGTAAAAATCGCGCGTTCACAAAACATCTCGATCAATGTATTGCCTCGCGCCTTTAGTACATGGACTTCTGCGCCTTCATCATAACCCCCCACGCCTTTGAGCCTTCTTGGATCACGCCTTCATCTTCCCTCATGTCTTCATGACCATGGAAACCACGCTTTAGAGCTTCCACACTCCACGCCTTCCAAGCTCTTGCTCATGTGACAATCAAGAACAACACTTAGAAAAAAACGATAGTCAACGATTTCTCGTGCAATTTAAATGTTTCATGGCGAGGTCTCTCGGCGAGACCTCACCGTGAAACCTATTTGTGTGGCGAGACCTCATCGCGTGCATGGCGAGGTCTCTCGGCGAGACCTCGCCATGTATTGTGTATGAATGGCGAGACCTCACCGAGAAGTCTCGCCGTGTGTGCTGGAGTGAAGTGCGAGATATGTGTTGTTTGTGATGAAATTCAAATGTGTGAAATGTTGTGAATGTTGTGGAATGAGGCTGAGTGTGAGTGTGAAGTGAGGATGTAAAATGTGAGTGAAGTTGGTGTTGTGAATGTTTGCAAGGATGAAGAGTGAAGTGTGTGAGTTGAATGATATATTGTGTGAGTTATGAAGAATGAAGAACACTGTGAAGTGAATGTTATGATGAGAGTGAAGTCTTGAATGTTAACATGAATGAAAAATTGTGAATGAAATGGACAAAATAATTGTGAGCAAATATTGTAAAGAAACTTCAACATGGATAGCCTATAACATGTCTTGCATGCGTATGATTGTAATACAATTACATGTAGCTTGTGCATGTGGTGTGTGCATCGTCCTAGAGTGCGTGCGGTGAGGTGGCCTCGCCGCACGATGTGTGCATGAGAGTGTGTGACAAGATGAGTGTTTGTGTACAAAGTGTGTGTGAAGTTCTTGTGCAGCGAGGTCACCTCGCCGCACAGTGTGTGCACGAGTGTGTTGCGGTGAGGTCACCTCACGGCAAAATGTGAGTGTGTGTGTGTGGGCGGCGAGGTGACCTCGCCACCTAGTGTGAGCGTGTGTTTGTGAATTGAGTGCATGCTTATGTGCATCAATATTTGTGTGGAGTGAGTGAGTGAGTGTGAGTGAAGGTGCCATACAAACATGAAGTGTGAAGTGAGTGCAAATATAAAAACAACTATATGGCTAAGTGTCCATTTTCACATAATGCTCTTCTTTCATGCCAAATAAATGTGCCTTAGCCCCGGAATTAGACTTGGTGGTAAACATAAACTTCTAGATCTTCCTCTAAGCTTTCCACTGGTTCATGAATCAGCATCATTGGATACCTGTAGCTCAAGATATAACCATTTTACCAAACTGTGGCAGAAAGATAAAACCCTAACAACAAAACCCTAATCCAAGCTCAACAAAGAAGCCTCAGTTTCTCATGATTGCATACAGAATTTGGAGAAAGTTAAAACATGACAATTGTACACACAAAGAGCTTTCCATAGCCACCAAGATCTCCTTATTGAGATTAAAATTGAAAGAGTTACACTCAAAACAAGTTGCACCACCAAGCTGCCAAAACCCTAATTTAACCGAGCAAATCACTTTAGGTTTCTTCATTTTCAACCTAGACCCATATCACTTCATTCACCATCATTTTTACCCTTTTTGCATCATTTAGACATTACCAAATAGCAAACCACATATATGCACAAAACTGCATAAATCACCGCACATTTGCATAAAACATAAGACAAAAGCTAAGATATTTATACGTATTAGTTGGTATGAAACCAACTCATCAGTTTCCATAGAGAAGGGTTGGCTATCCAGAGACCAAATGATACGGATGGCCTTGGATGGAGATCCTTAACCACACGAAACCCTCACCTTTGGATCGTTGTTCAATCAAGATCCCGAACAAGACAAGAAGACAAGAATGCGGAAATCACAAAGAAAACACTAACAAAGATATTGAACGGCAGTTTTGATTGAAAGCAATCAAACCCAACACGTTATAACAAAAAGAATCCAATTCAACCTATGTAAATCAAGAGTCGAAAGATCTTCAGTTTGGCTTGTTCTTTAAATCAAGAACGGGTAAGTTCTTCCTAAGGTCTTAGCTTAAGAATCACGGGTCTTATGAACATTTAACTGAAATCAATTGAAGAATCACGTTTTTCTCTCAACTTTTCACGGTTGCAAGAAGGTTTTTAAGCAATGCTTAATTTATCAAAATTCATCTTATTATTTCATGTGAAAAACTCACCTATAAATAAGCTACAAAAACATGAAACCCTAACTAAATCCTTTATGGAAAAGGACTCTAAAGTCACTCCTAAAAAGTAGGAGATTACTTTCCTAAACTCTTAAGAAGCAAAAACCAATTTGACTTCTTAAGTTTCCTAAACTTTTATTTGCCATTATCATGCAAGATAATTGGGCCAAGTAATTAACTTAAACAATTAAATAAAAACGCCACAATAAGCCCATTATAATGTTATGTGGACTTAATTAAAAACAACACAATAAATCCTAAAAACATTAAAGATTAGCGTGATCCACATAAAGCCCAAAAACACGCCTTCTTCATGAACTTCAATATTTCGGCCTTTGTGATATTTCTTCAAGGTGGATCATGAATTGTTATTGAAGAAACATGCCAAAGTACTCATTCTTGAGATGGTTCGGCCTCCATAGCTTCTCATTGTGATGACAATAAATTGTGCAAGGCTGCCTTCATCTATTGACTCCTTGATCTTGTCATTGGTCAATCAAGATTTACCAACGGATCATGAACTCGGCCTTGGCACCATGGACATGGATGGATTTCTATCATTCCCTCCCTCCTCGAAAGGATTCGTCCTCGAATCACCAACATCAAACAAAGATAAATCAGTAATATTGAATGTAGACGAAACATTGCCATACTCATTTGGAAGTTCAATCTTGTAAGCATTATCGCCTATCCTTTCCAAAACACGAAATGGACCATCTCCTCGTGGATGAAGTTTAGACTTCCTCTTTTCAGGAAACCTTTCCTTTCTCAAGTGAATCCAAACCCAATTGCCTGGTTCAAAAATCACTTGTTTTCGACCCCTATTAGCCTGCTTAGCATATTGCTCATTTCGCCTTTATATGTTTTGGCGAACCCTCTCATGTAACTCCCTAACAAAATCAGCTTTCTTTTTACCTTCAACATTAACAAACTCATTAATAGGCAAAGGCAAAATATCCAATGGAGTTATAGGATTAAAACCGTACACAACTTCAAAAGGTGAAAGATTAGTAGCACTATGAACAGTTCTATTGTAAGCAAACTCAATATGAGGTAAACAACTTTCCCAGTTCTTAAGGTTTTTCTGAATGAGAGCACGAAGTAAGTAGACAAAGTTCTATTAACTACTTCAGTTTGTCTATCAGTTTGTGGATGTGCAACAGTAGAAAATAACAACTTAGTGCCCAATTTATTCCATAGAGTACGCCAAAAATGGGATAAAAATTTAACATCTCTATCACTAACAATACTCTTAGAAATTCCATACAATCGAACAATTTCCTTAAAGAACGAATCAGCAATATATGTAGCATCATTAGACTTAGAACAAGCAATAAAATGTGAAATTTTGCTAAATCTATCAACTACAACAAATATGCTATCATGAACATTGCGTGACATAGGCAAACCAAGCACAAAATCCATAGAAATATCAATCAAAGGATGACTAGGAATAGGTAAAGGTTGATACAAACCATGAGGCAATACTTTAGATTTTGATTGTTTACACACAATGCATTTATCACAAACACTTTTAACATCTTTAATCATGTTAGGCCAATAAAAGTGCTCATTCAAAACAGCAAGAGTTTTAGCAATACCAAAGTGCCCCATTAACCCTCCCCCATGGGTTTCCTAAACAAGTAAATCACGAATGGAACATTGGGGAATGCATAATTTGTCTTTCTTAAACAAGAAATTATCATGCACCTTAGAACTCACCATTCGGTTTTGTCACACAAAGATCATAGGTGGCGGCAAAATCTTTATCTTCCTTATACAAGTCTTTAATCAATTCAAAACCAAGTAACTTAGCATGCAAATAATTAAACAAAGTATACCTTATAGACAATGCATCAGCTACATCATTTTCATGTCCAGACTTGTACTTAATCACATATGGAAAAGATTCAATGAATTCTAACCATTTAGCATGCCTTTTATTCAACTTACCTTGAGTCTTCAAAAATTTAAGGCTTTCATGATCAGAATGAATTATGAATTCTTTCGGCCATAAATAATGTTATCAAACCTGTAATGACCTTACCAAAGCATACAACTACTTGTCATAAGTTGCATACTTCAAAGTTGCCCCATTAAGCTTTTCACTAAAGTAAGCCACGGACTTTGATTCCTGCATCAAAACAGCACTAATACCAATCCCGAAGGCGTCACAGTGTATCTCAAAAGCTTTATGAAAATTAGACAATGCAAGTAAAGGGGCGTGAGTCAATTTATCTTTTAGTGTTTTAAATGCGTTTTCATGTTCCTTATTCCACACAAAAGTGACATTCTTTTTAACAAGTTCATTTAAAGGTGCAGCTATAGAACTAAAGTCCTTAACAAATCTCCTATAAAAACTTGCTAATCCATGAAAACTTCTAACATCACTAGCATTTTGTGGTCTCGGCCATTCTATAATAGCTTTGACTTTAGACTCATCAACAGCAATGCCTTGAGAACTTACAACATATCCCAAAAAGATAATTGATTCCATGCAAAAAGAACACTTTTTGAGATTAGCATACAACTTGTTTTCACGAAGAATAGCAAACACACATCTCAAATGTTCAACATGCTCATCAAGTGTTTTGCCATACACAAGGATGTCATCAAAATATACCACAACAAATTTGCCAATAAAGTGACGAAAAACAGATTCATAAGCCTCATAAAAGTACTAGGTGCATTAGATAAACCAAAAGGCATAACTAACCATTCATACAACCCATACTTTGTTTTAAAGGCAGTTTTCCATTCATCACCTTCTTTCATGCGAATTTGGTAGTATCCACTTTTCAAATCAATCTTGGTAAATATGCATGAACCATATAACTCATCAAGCATGTCATCTAATCTAGGAATTGGATGTCTATACTTAATAGTTATTTTATTTATTGCATGACAGTCAACACACATACTCCAAGACTCATCCTTTTTAGGAACTAAAATCACAGGAACTGAACAAGGACTAAGAGACTCTCGAACAATACCTTTGTCAAGGAGTTCATCCACTTGACGTTGAATCTCTTTTGTTTCCTCAGGGTTTGCTCTATAAGCTGGATGATTTGGAATTTGTGCCCCCGGTATGAAATCAATTTGATGTTCAATACCTCGAATAGGTGGTAAACCTATTGGTAATTCTTCGAGAAACACGTCACTATATTCCTGCAAAAGAGAGTAAACAAGACTAGGCAAAGAAGCAAGGTTATCACTATCAGCAATAACTACAAAATCCTTTTGAAACATTAAATACAATGGCTGCCTATCTATTAATGCTATCTTAATCTCGCTAGAAGAAGCAAAATAACAAGACTTCTTAACACCTAACTCTTGGCCTACACTATTACAAGATTTCGAACCATGCTTTTGGCCTAAGCTAGCTATTACATTGTCTTTTCCTTGATCTTTCTTCTCCTTTGTGGCATTCATATCTCTAGTAGCTTGTATGATTCGAGTTTGATCTTTAAAAACTTGTGCCAGAGTTAAAGCTCGAAGATTAAACTTTTTACCTTCATGAACAAAGCTATAGAAATTCTTCTTGGCATGATAAATTACATCACAATCAAACTGCCAAGGGCGGCTAAGCAAGATATGACTTGCTTCCATTGGAACCAAATCACATGTAACATTATCAACATCTTTTCCAATGGTAAAAGTAAACTTAACTTGCTTTGTAACCCTAGTATCAACTGAATTATTCAACCATTGAAGACGGTATGGTTTATGGTGCTTCATGCAAGTCAAATTCAATTTGTTTACCAACAAAGTGCTCGCCACATTTGTGCAACTACCACTATCAATAATCACACTACAAATTCTGTTTTGCACTAAAAAATATGTGTGAAATATATTTTCCCGTTGCATCAAATCATTATCATCAACTAAATGTTGAGCATTAAGAACATGGTGAGAAACTAAAGAATAGTTACCAACATTATATTCGTAGTTTTCCACTTCTTCACTATCTTCACTTGATTCATGTTGGTACTTCTCTTCAAGAGGTGGCATGTCGGCACAATCATCATCACTTACCACTTCACCACTATCAAGAGTAATCATCAACTTTCGAGTGGGACAATCAGATTGCATATGTCCATAACCTTGACACTTATAACAACAAATATCCCTCAATCTTGGAGCTGAAGTTGACGCCGACTTTGGTGTGTTCTCCACAGCTTTAGGAACTAATTTTGGGACTTGGGATGATGCACTTGACGGCTGGTTGGAGGTGAATTAGCGTGGCTTGTTTGGTGGAGTGAAAGGGACAACATTTGGCTTTTGCTCTCTTCGCCAAGGTGGTGGCGGTTGTGAGAACTTATTCTTCCCTTTCATGTGCCTTTCAATCTTGATTGCTTTGTGGACAAGTTCATTAATATCAACATAACTTTGCAAATCCATATGATAAACTAAATCAGAATGCATACCTCTCAAGAACCTTTCTATATTAGAATCGGTATCCTCATGTACATTAGCTTTAATCATCAAAGCTTCCATCTCATGGTAATACTCCTCTACTGATTTGTTACCTTGCACAAGAGAGTGCAACTTCCTATTCAATTCACGGTTGTAATAAGAAGGGACATATTTCTTTCTCATAAGCATCTTCATTTGGTTCCAAGTCTTGACTGGTCTCTCTCCATCTTAACGCCTAGACCATATAACTTCATCCCACAATAAACTAGCATAATCCTTAAGGTGCATAAAAGCAAGTCGATACTTTTCCTTTTCGAGGTAATCATGGCCTTCAAAGAAGTGCTCAAGCTCACGAACCCAATCAAAATAAGCCTCGGGATCTGCTTTACCATGGAAAGTATGCGTTAGCACTTCACTTAGCTGTGAGCAAGAGTGGTAGTTAGGATTTTTCTAGAGTCAATGGTGTTGAATTGTTAAAAGATGGAGACGCTTTAGATCTTGCGTTGGTGGTTTATTTTTGTGAAAAGAAAAATGAAGTTTCAAATCTAAATATTACCCCATCCCACCCACTAAACAATTTTGCATAAGATCTAATCTAATTTTATAAGAAAGTAAAGTTGCTTGAAGTTCATATCTATATAATGAGCTATTTTGTGATGTTCATCAATGGTGAATTTGGACTTTTTGTTATGTTCATCTATGGTGAATTTAGTTTACTTTGTTATGCTTATTTATAATGCATTTTGCATTCTCCGACGTCTCAGAATTATCGAATGAAAAGAAAACAGATGCAAGAATTGTAAGGATTAAAAGATAAAACTTGAAAGAAAACAAGAGCAAGAAATGTAACGATTAAGAGATAAAACTTGAAAATCATCAACAGATGCAATTGAAATCTTAGACTTGTCATCTTTCTTAGAAGAACTTGTGTCCTCCTCCTCTTCCTCCTCATCATGACTAGAGTCATGGTCGGATTCAAACTCAACTCTTTGGGATTTAGGACCCTTGGGTGGTGGTGAAGACAAACTATCTACTTTGAGTGTGAGTTTTCGGATCATGTCAAAAAGGACATCATTAGTGAACTTTTGGTCCACTACCTTTGGTGATTTAGATTCCTCACCCTCTATTTGTACCTGCAAGTTAGTAAAAACACAAGAAATATATAGAAATATACCTCACGGGTTCTCACTATTTGGGTGAGTAGGTACACTCCTCTCTAGTATGAAGGCTTTTCTCGTGTATACCCTATACTAATACTCTCAAACTATAGAACTTACTGTTTCAATGATTATAAGAACTTGTCTCAACCAAAGTATTCAACACCAAGATTCACACAAGTTAAATCAGAGAAATTTTAAGCAATTCACGTCACAAGAGTATTTAAGAACACGTATGGGTATAACTTGACAGCTTCAGAAAACTAAAGAATTCAAAGAATAGACTAAAAGAAAACAAAAGAAGGGCTTTGAATCACTCTAGTCCGAATTAAGTTGAGCAATATATATGTCACTTCCAAGCACTACTTAAGAACACTTAGTTCTTTCAAATGGAAAATAAAACAGAAAATAAATAAAGTCCGAAGATATATATATATATATTTGTTTTTTTTTTGAATTGAACGTATATATATATATATATATATTTTTTTTTTGAATCGGTCCTTTTTTTTTACTTTCGGACGACTGTTTCGGACGCTCTACCCCGTCCGAACCTAAACTTCTGGGAGCAGAATTTTTGTCCCAAGTTTCGGACGCCTGTTTCGGACGACCACCACCTTCCGAACCTAATCTACTGGATAGACGATTTTTAACTCAGGTTTCGGACGCCTGTTTCGGACGACCACCACCATCCGAACCTAAATTTCTGGGAGCTCAACTTTTTTTCCAAGTTTCGGACGCTAGTTTCGGACGACTGCCTTAGTTTCAGCAGGCCGAAACTGTCGCGGCAGGTTTAAAAACTCTAATTTTTTTTTACGAAAATTTCAAGCAGTTTTTGACGAAACCCTAAAATTCTTTTTCGACGTGTGACATAACAATGAAAACACAAGGAATTCAACACTATGAAGACAATCAAAGAGTGCAGAATTTAGACACCAAAGAACGACAACAAGAATCGAAAGAAAGCAACAAGCAACACAACAAAAACGCAAAAATCCGGGAACAAGATTACCAACGATTTTGGACAGATTTTAGCAACTAAATTGCATGCGATTTTGAGCCGAATTATGACGCAAAGTAAAGTAGCATATTGACGCACAAAAAAGAAGAATTGACGCAAGAAAAGACAACAAGAAAAACGCACGAAAATAGCAAAACGAGAAGAAGAAGAAAACGCAAAAACCTGATTTGTTTTTTGATGAACAACCTGGTTTTCTCTGATACCAATTGATACGGATGGACTTGGATGGAGATCCTCAACCACACAAAATCCTCACATTTGGATCGTTGTTCAATCAAGATCACGAACAAGACAAGAAGACAAGAATGCGGAAATCACAAAGAAAACACAAACAAAGATATTGAACGGCAGTATTGATTGAAAGCAATCAAACCCAACACGTTATAACAAAAAGAATCCAATTCAACCTATGTAAATCAAGAGTCGAAAGGTCTTCAGTTTGGCTTGTTCTTTAAATCAAGAACGGGTAAGTTCTTCCTAAGGTTTTTAGCTTAAGAATCACGGGTCTTATGAACATTCAATTGAAATCAATTGAATAATCACGTTTTTCTCTCAACTTTTCACGGCTGCAAGAAGGTTTTTAAGCAATGCTCAATTTATCAAAATTCATCTTATTATTTCATGTGAAAAACTCACCTATAAATAGGCTACAAAAACATGAAACCCTTACTAAATCTTTTATGGAAAAGGACTCTAAAGTCACTCCTAAAAAGTAGGAGATTACTTTCCTAAACTCTTAAGAAGCTAAAACCAATTTGACTTCTTAAGTTTCCTAAACTTTTACTTGCCATTATCATGCAAGATAATTGGGCCAAGTAATTAACTTAAATAATTAAATAAAAACGCCACATTAAGCCCATTATAATGTTAAGTGGACTTAATTAAAAATAACACAATAAATCCTAAAAACAATAAAGATTGGCGTGATCCACATAAAGCCCAAAAACACGCCTTCTTCATGGACTTCAATATTTCGGCCTTTGTGATATTTCTTCAAGGTGGATCATGAATTGTTTATTGAAGAAACATGCCAAAGTACTCCGTCTTGAGATGGTTCGGCCTCCATAGCTTCACATTGTGATGACAATAAATTGTGCAAGGCTGCCTTCATCTTTTGACTCCTTGATCTTGTCATTGGTCCCTCAAGATTCACCAATAGATCATGAGAACTCGGCCTTGGCACCATGGACATGGATGGATTGCTATCACCAAATGTTCACTTGACACTACAGTTATATGAAACGAAAGGAAAGAAACTAGAACAAATGCATGCTAATTATAATGAATGCAGAATAAGATTAAGTTCAAAGAGTTAGCATGCAAGCACTGCCTTGAGGGTAATTCAATCGGGTATGGATCTCTCCCTATTATCACATACTTGTGTGTATGTGTGAGGGGACTATCCTGCTAGTGTCCTAAAACTGATTAACTTGGCAGTTCCCACAATCCCAATTCACTAATCTCCTCAAACTTCCCTTGACAGGGCAAGTCCTTGGCACAAGTTTAGATCCCACCTATCCTCACAGAACAACTCTAACTCAATCTTAGACTATCTCTCTTGGAAGGGCAGCTAGCCCATTCATACCTTCAATTTGTTCTATAAGCATAATCTTAAGTCTTTCCTAAGGGTTTGATTTCAACTGTCAGTGAGCACCGCACAATTAGAATCACAATGCATACAGATCTTAAGACTCACACAAGTAAGTTCACAATTCAATTCATGCTAAATTCGATTGCCTTTGGTAGATCCACACTAATCTCAGTGGGCACCGTATATTCGATATAGATTTCAGCAATTCATGCAAAACATTGAATACAAGCATGTAAAGAACAGTGACTAATAATAACACAAATGATTTCAATTCATATGTCTCAAATAGGTTGAGATCCATACATATAACCCTCAAGACAGTATGATGAGAGAAAGGGAAAAGAGAGGAAATCATAATCTAACTAAGAACCCAATCTACTTACTCTCGTGTGTGTGCGGCCGTCTCATTCTGTCTCCCCTTTTATCGTCGCTTCCTCTTCTCTCCTTTATACCTTTTTGTGGGTAATGTGTTGTTGGTTTGGTTCCTGGAAGTTTCCCCTGTTGATAAGATATTTCCACGTGTCTTCTTTCCTTTGGTGTGGCATGATCAAGGCCATTGAGCTTCCTTCTGGCGTGTGATTTTTTCCACGTGTCCTACAAATGCTAATCATGAGATGTAGTGAGGTCTCATGTTCAGTGTGTAACTTAAGTATTAAGCATGAATAATGTCAAACACTTGGTTATCTGAGAATAGCTGTTCTTGTGCATTTGTGGGTGCCAAACATTGTGCCTTATGCTATAGTAGATTATGTTGCTGTGTATGCTAAGTGGCACTTTGGTGGGAAGTGAATGCATGAAACTATGTGCAAGTGGGTGTGTGTGCGTGTGTGCAAATGGTTGTGAGTGTAGTGAAATGCATGGAATTAGTGAAAGTGTGCAAGTGTAGTGAGTGAATGCATAAATAAGTGTGAGCTAGATGTGAGCAACTGCACAGGCTTCGTCTTCCTCCCGCATTTAGCCCTTGATTCATTTCGAGTCTAAGAAAGTATAAAACATAAACATTGACAAGACTCTTAGCTAAACATAGCACTTTGAATCACTCAATTCGGAGCTAAGATGAGCAAGTTATGGTCATTGTAGTAAACTGTGGCAGTGCTGATGTGTGTGTGATGTGTGTGTGCGGGAATGTGTTTGTGAGCTGAATGTGTGTAGTGTTTGATGTGTTAAGTGTGATGTGTTTGTGTGCTTTGCTATGGGACTTTGTGTGTGCTTGCTTGAGAATTGTGAGAGGAATAGTGTCAAAACGAGTACTCACTCAATACATGCAAATATCACATAATTTGTACACATTTTCATGCTTTCTCACAATCTTCCCAAAAATCCATTCATGAACATTTTAGACATAAGTCATGCTTCAAGCACACTTTTCATAATAAATTCATGCAAACGCTCAAGTATTCATATCATATAAGTCGGTATAAACCCGGACTTATCAATCCCCCCACACTTGAACTTTTGCTCGTCCCGAGCAAAACAAGGCAACTACCAAATCTTTATCCATTCTCACATTCAACACTCACAACATCATCATCTACCCATTCTCAAAATTTTTCGCATGCAAAAATGATTCATTGGCACGAGCTTACAGTCAGTCGACACTATGCTTGTTATCGACTAAGGTGGAACAAATAAAGACCAAACCGCCAACGTGAAGTTGTGCTGAGAGTTTCTTATGCCCCCTCTCGCTGTTTATGCAAAGTACTCAAGTAAACACTTTCACAATAATTTTTGCACTACAATCTTTTTGTCCACACACATAAACACTTCATACTAAGAATACAAGATGGAATTTTCTTTACATTTCTCATTGGGGTCATCCCCATTTTTAATGCACATTGGTTCTTGATGTTTTCTTTTCAAGGTTTATGCTGCACATTGGTGCATAATGCCAGGGTTTTATGGCGCGCGCTATTTTTTTCCCTTTATTCACCACTACCTCTTTCTCTTTCGTTCCTCTCTTTTCAAGTATTCCGTGTTCATGTGTGTCTTCAATAGACTATATATCTAGAATGCAAAAACAAATGTTTACAAGTAAAATGCACACATAGGTTAAGAGATACATAGGTTCTCTCCTATGTCAGAGAGATTGCTGGCGTTTCTATCTTACTTTAACATCGTACTTTAGCCAGCAACTTGCATGTATCAACTAAAGGCTGTAAACTAAAAAATTTTGTATACATCAACAATTCAGTAAACGATTGATGGATTTGATGATGGTATTGGAAGTGTTAGTGTATTGGAAGTGCTAGTGTGGTAATGGACTGAGATAGTATACAACATACAACCAACACATATAACAGAGCTAGTGCTAATCATGGCCTGTTTTTCCTCCCAGCACACAACACATAAAAATGCTACCTATATGAATATTATTACAAACTACACCACCACCAATTTTCCTTAACAAACAAAGCAGCACACATAATGAAATTCAGATCAGAGGCACTAGGCCTCTCAAACACTGCATAATGTAAAAGCATCAAAACTTTTCATAAAGGAAAATAAGCATGTGAATCCTCAAAGGCACAAACCATGGCAAACATTCCCTTCCCTACACTAAAAATTTACATTGTCCCCAATGTACAATAAAAGGATAGGTTTAGGAACTCTCTTATGTTTGTAGACTGTAACATCCAATGTTTGCTGGTTTGAGTGCCTTTTATCCTCAAATTTTCCTTCATGACTGTGGTTCTTTAAGCTCCATATGTACCATGCTCAACAGCTTTGGCTCTTATTTGGTCTAACCCTTGCACTTGCAGACCCCCACACTTAGACTGATGAATCCTTGCATCAAAAGAACGCAACTCACTCTATGTATAAATCATACATTCATGTAACTCACTAACCATGTTTTCAATCCCAAAGTAGAACTTCATACAATAAAGGCGTCCCAATAATGCACTATGTTCATGGCATATTAAAATTTCATACATGATTACCACTTTACATTTTCGATAATATGCATGAGAGCCCAACCAATAGACAATATTCACCTCAAATTAAACCATGAAAGTTCAGAAAGGTATTTCCCACAAATAATAGAGTTCCAATAAAGAACAAGGGAATGAGCTCATATCTTATACTGTGCAAATATGAGTGAACAGTGACTTGTTGGAAACTTGGTGTTAAAGTGGTGGTGCTACATAACCTACTGTGTATTTGTGTGAGATTGTTGTGACTTGTGATGTGTAAGAGATATTAGAAAATGAGTGTGGTGTGCAAGTGAGTGCCATACCATGACCTTGGGTCATGGTGTTGTATAATGTATCATGTTAATAGCACTTTGAAGACATTCCCCCACACTTAGCATTTGAGAGGCTTTTGCTTAAAGCTCCTGCACACAAGAGACAACTAACTACAAGAGCAAAACAAAAGCAAAAGTGACTAAAAACTCAAACATCAATTTATTCAAGAGAAGTGGATTAGGTAGTTTTGGATTTATTCAGTCTCCAGCTTGACTTTATTCATGAAGCATCCTCATTTAAGATTCAGAGTACCCAGAAGAATGCTCTTTCATAAGCACTCTTTTTCTTCCAGTAGGGTACTGGACAAATATTTTTCAGAAAGAGGTGTAGGAGTTTATGCACATGGGGAACTATCTCATAAACTCCATTTTATACCATGTATGTTCCCCCATAGGAATCACCTCTTTCACTTCTCCCACCAAATTTGGCTCTGAAACCCTGCAAGGCTCAACCACATATTGTGCATCCATAGTCTAAACAAATTCATCAGTAATTTAAAAAATGGATGCATCAACAAAGCAATTTTCTACCATGTTAGTTATTTCATTACAAAGCATTAAATCATTATTACACAAACTAACATGGGTAGCATTTTGGGTCTTTTCCTGGTTAACAAAATTGGGTTCATTATGCACATTTAACAAAGGTATCTCATTCTTCCTTATTTGTTGGTCACCAATTACAGTTTCAAATTCATTCACAATTTCATGAGTTGGTGCCTCAACAAAATTCTCAATCATCATGTTGTCATTTTCATTAACAAGTGTAATATTAGTTTCATTCATGCTCACAGAAGATTCAATAAGACGTGTCTCTGTACATCTCATAGGGCATTTAAGTGAAGAAGAGGTGTCTAAGGAAAGTCTAACATCATTAATGTTCTCATGGGACTCTATGGATTCAATATAAGACCTAGCATTAGACAAACCCCCTAATTTGACAGTAAGAAACCAAAAGGACCTAAATTCATCATATGTAAGCTCATCACAAGAAACATCATTCTCATCAGAAGGACTCAAACATTCATGCACAACAGATTCATCAACAGAGCATTCAAGTCTAACATCTCCCACATCTATAGATTCCAACTCTCTTGGACATTTTAGACCACAATCAATATTTGCGTTCATACTAAACAAATTTTCCTCAAGACGTTGGTGTTTCAGTTAATGCAGGAGATCACGCCTTCTGAGTGGACTTGAGCAACTAGAACTGGTGTCTGAAGTTGTTCTAATATGTCTCTCGGTGAGGCACTAATTCGATCATATATCTGTTGTTGTCTTTGAGTCTTCTCCTTCAATTGAGCCAACCTTGTTTCACTAATTGCATCAAGTCTTTCCAAAATCAGAGACAACATGTCTTCCAGTGTTCGCTCTTCTTCTTGATAGGACCCATTACCTTGCTGTTGGTCATGCCATGGTTTGTAATATCTCGGTGGGGAGAAGTTGTCAAATACTCTATGTGTTGGTCGTGTGTCATCCATCCAATCTGGTGGGTAATCATAATAAGGCTCAACAGAGTCCCCAAACCATCTAGATATATTTGATCTGTTCTAGTGTGCGCAGTTCAATTTTAGATAAATTCCAAATCCCTTGCACTTACCATAACTTCAATACAGCATACTAGAACACAGAAAAAATGAAATTAACCAACTCAAATACTAACACAAAAAAAAGAGAAAATCACAAAAAAATAGAATGACAAAGACACAAAAAATCAACAAGACAAGAAAACAATCTCTTACAACTGCGCCTTCCCCGGTAATGGCGCCAAAAATTGACAGGATTATCGCATACCTCTCAATAATACCCTAACACTACTGTAGTAGCGGTGAGAGGGATCATTCCCACAGAGAAGGATTGGCTATCCAGAGACCAAATGTTCACTTGACAGTACAGTTGTATGAAACGAAAGAAAAGAAACTAGAACAAATGCATGCTAATTATAATGAATGTAGATTAAGATTAAGTGCAAAGAGTTAGTATGCAAGCACTACCTTGAGAGTAATTCAATAGGTATGGATCTCTCCCTATTATAACAGACTTGTGTGCGTGTGTGAGAGGACTATCCTGCTAGTGCCCTAGAACTGATTAACATGGCAGTTCTCACAATCCCAGTTCACAAATCTCCTCAAACTTCCATTGGCAGGGCAAGTCCTTGGCACAAGTTTAGATCCCAGATTCCTATCCTCACAGAACAACTCTAACTCAATCCTAGACTATCTCCACTGGTAGGACAGCTAGCCCATTCATGCCTTCGATTTGTTCTATAAGCATAATCTTAAGTCTTTCCTAAGGGGTTGATTTCAACTATCAGTGGGCACCGCAGAATCAGAATCATAATGCATACAGATCTTAAGACTCACATAAGTAAGTTCAAAATTAAATTCATGTTGAATTCGATTACCTTTGGTAGATCCACACTAATCTCAGTGGGCACCGTAAATTCGATATGGATTTCAGCAATTCATGCAAAACATTGAATACAAGCATGTAAAGAATAGTGACTAATAATAACACAGATGATTTCAATTCATATGTCTCAAATAGGTTGAGATCCATACATATAACCCTCAAGACAGTATGATGTGAGAAAGAGAAAAGAGAGAGGAAATCCTAATCTAACTAAGAACCGTAATCTACTGACTCTCGTGGGTGTGCGGCCGCCTCGTTCTGTCCCCCCCTTTTATCGTCGCTTCCTCTTCTCTCTTTTATAACTTTCTATGGGTGATGTGTTGCTGGTTTGGTTCCTGGAAGTTTCCCCTGTTAATTAGATATTTCCACGTGTCTTCCTTCATTTGGTGTGGCATGATCATGGCCATTGAGCTTCCTTCCGGCGTGTGATTTTTTCCATGTGTCCTACAAATGCTAATCATGAGATGTAGTGAGGTCACATCTTCAGTGTGTAACTTAAGTATTAACCATGAATAACGTCAAACACTTGGTGATCTGAGAATAGCTGTGCTTGTGCATTTGTGGGTGCCAAACATTGTGCCTTATGCTATAGTAGATTATGTTGCTGTGTATGCTAAGTGGCACTTTAGTGGGAAGTGAATGCATGAAACTATGTGCAAGTGTGTGTGTGAGTGTGTGCAAATGGTTGTGAGTGTAGTGAAATGCATGAAATTAGTGAAAGTGTGCAAGTGTAGTGAGTGAATGCATGAATAATTGTGAGCTAGATGTGAGCAACTGCACAGGCTTCGTCTTCCTCCCCAATTTAGCCCTTGATTCATTTCGAGCCTAAGAAAGTATAAAGCATAAACATTGTACACAAAACTCCTAGCTAAACATATCACTTTGACTCACTCGATTCGGAGCTAAGATGAGCAATTTATTGTCATTTTAGTAAACTGTGGCAGTGCTGTGTGTGAGTGGTGCGGGCGCACCGTGAGTGTGTGCGCCCTCCTTGATGTGTGTGTACTATGTGTGTACGCCCTTCTAAGGAGGGCGCACTGATGTGTGTGATGTGTGTGTGCGGGAATGTGTTTGTGAGTTGAATGTGTGTAGTGTTTGATGTGTTAAGTGTGATGTGTTTGCGTGCTTTGCTATGGGACTTTGTGTGCGCTTGCTTGAGAATTGTGAGAGGAATTGTGTCAAAATGAGTACTCACTCAATACATGCAAATATCACATAATTTGTACACATTTTCATGCTTCCTCACAATCTTCCCACAAATCCATTCATGAACATTTTTACACATAAGTCCTGCTTCAAGCACACTTTTCATCATAAATTCATGCAAACGCTCAAGTATTCATAGCATATAAGTCGCTATAAACTCGGACTTATCATTATTCTCTATTCGAGAACAAACAATGAATCTTGTGGATCAACAAAAGCAACTACAGCAAGAAATGAACAGTCTTGTTGAACAATAGGGAGAGATACTGAACAATTTGCAGATCTCTATGAACTGGTAGAGAAGTCTTCTGACTCTCATGGAATGTTGGGTGATAAACCAACTTATAGTGGTGAATCCACTAAAAATAAAAATGCTGAATTCAAATCAGCATATGATGATTCTACCATTCACATGGAGAATCTTGAGAATATAAATCTCAAAACCAACAACGAGCAACCCAGTTCTTCTGATACTGGAAAAAATAAAGATGTTCGGATAAAAGGATCTGTTGATACAAAAAAAGAAAAAGAAAAAGAATATTATGAATTTTCTTTGCAGGTATACAATTTAAACAATGGCAAAGCCTTCTTTAGACTTGAAGAATCAAGCATATATCCAAGGATAACAGCAATTGAAGGAGTTTCAGCTAAATTCCTATATCAACTGTTCAAATTTGGTTTTGCGATCGAATTTATCCTAGCATGGAGTTAAAAGAGTTTCAATTTCTTGATCCAATATTTATTCAAAGTCTTGAAAATTATGCAGAAGGCAAAAAGCTTTTTATTCGAGTGTACAACATAACACCCGAATATAATGAAAATGAAGAATACCCTTGCTTTAACCTAGTTCATATCGCCAAGCTCAAAGGAGATGTGAGTCTAAGAGTTAATGAATAAAGAATGAAGATTCCATTCTTCAATAAAAAATGGGAACAATACAGACGAGCTATGGGAATTAAAGCTATAACAGGAATAATGGAGACTTTCTCTGTAAAAAATTTTCAAGTCCTCAACAGCTCATACAGCTGGATGATTGTGATAGAAGGAGGAAATAAAAGATCACCAATATTGCAAGAAGGTGAAAGAATTCAAAAACGATAAGTTTTATGGCAGACAATCTACTTTAATGATGGCTTGCAAAATGAGCCAACATATGTACTCACGAGATTCCTCGCCAAATAAATACTGCAACATGTGAAGAGTGGTTCATACCACTACATGGAGCATGTGAAGAGTGGTCCCTACCACTATTGGAAGCAATTGCTGGAAAATAATTACAATAGACCACACCCATGTGATGATGGAGATAACTCTTACCCCACTCTTCTAGTAGATATGGGATCTTATTATCTATCAATCAATGGAGAATTCATGTTATGTTCGTGCTCTCACTTCTCTCTACAAAATTTGCTTTCAATTCTCTCTCCAAAAGTCAGCTGAGGTAAAATAAAAAGAACCGTTAGTAACATTTCAGTACCATTATAAACTGTAACGGTTACTTGGCCCCTCTCTACCACTGCCGCCTATGGCGGAGGGGAGCGGGCCTCCCCCTTCGACGTTCCTAAGCGCCGGAGGTCTACAAAATCTTGCACCTAATCGACGTAAGGGACTCAAGTATCTCTTTCGTCTTCTCTAGCTAAGATCATGACAAGGCTAATCCACTGTCAAGCTACAGGGCGACACCAGGCATTAATTCATAACTGAAGAAGAGGATGATAGCTTCGGCATACACGAAATCTGCCAATGGAGCTCTACGATCGGCAAATTTTCCTTGGGCAGACCTTAATATGCAATCAAATTGCGGCAGGAAATTTCTAGAAGCTAGGATTTTTTACGGGGAATGTAGTAGTTGGGACTGTATGGGACCAACGATCAACGTCTCTTCAAATTTGATAAAGAAGGGACTTTCAGGCGACTTTGGACAAAGAAGATCTGGTATTTCAGGGGTTTCAAGCAAGGAATTTTCAAATGCGTCAAAAAGCTTTGATTCGGCAGTGGAGTCCTCGATTAGTTCCTGTATGGATTCGTTTTCCTTCCCTCCCTGTTCACTCTGTTACCAAGGAAAAATTACACTCCTTGGCGTCTGCAGCAGGGCAACCGCTGAAAATGGACGCTGTCTGACTGGTGCTTCCTCGGAGCTAATCAGGCCTAGTGAGGCCAGAGTGTGCGTGAAATGGATTGTCACCAAGTCGGTTCCTAATTGAATTTGGATAGGGAAGCAAAGAAAAGGGTAAAATGGCAGACTCTGGAGGTTGAGGACAAGCCCTGAGTACTGCTCAAAGTGTTCTAAATTAGGGCACAATATTAGGGAATGTGATCCTCAAAAAGCTCAAAAGAAATTTCAGAAGCCTGCAGTTTCCAAAGATCCTAAGAAAGTCATCCCGGCTGCAAAAAAATCCCAAGGAATGGACTGTGATAACCAGTAAATCAATTGATAAGAAAAAGGAAAATAAAGAAGGTGCCCTATTGAGGAAAGGTAAGGAAGTGAATCCAAACAGTTTACCAATATACTATCCTACAATGGGGGTCCCAGAAGGTTCAGGGGTCTCTAAAGAAAATGATTTAGTTGGCTAATGTGAGTGTTATGGGGAGCCCCCCCCAACGTCAGAAACTGTGGGTATTAGCAGGTGCTAATCCTTTAGCAACAACTCCAGTTCATATGAAAATAAGATTCCTGCACCACATAAGGAAGATGTTGTTTCCTCTTCACCTGAGCATAGCCTTAAGCCTTGTAGTAATAGATTTGAAGTCCTCGGTGACATTGTGGATTTGGAGGAACAGGAGGTAAGGATCATGACAGACACTCTGCCAATTGTGATGAAAAATCCAGAGAAAAGTGCTCAAGAGAGCCAACAGGTGTGCCAGCTATCAATAGACCAGAAAGATGCTGCTGTCTGTCAGGAAATACAAGAACAGGTATACTGTGATGCAATTATTCAGCATTTATACAAATGTTTGTGGTCTTTGGTATAGCACATGTATCTCAAGCTGCTGAAACAATGGAGACCCCAATGGAAAATATCTCTTTGGAAGGGGAGAGGATTCTGGGAACTGATTGTACTCAAATGGGGAAATAGAAAGCCAAAGTCGGTGGGCTAAGTTCGAGTCCTCAAGAGAACTTAGAGATAGGAATGCACTTACTGGGTCTAGGTAGTCAGTTTCTAATGATTAGTTGTTCTTTATTGGAATATTAGGAGCATCAACAGAAACCTAATTTCAAGAAGTTGAAGGAAACTCCTTAGCACTCATAATTGCCAACTTACGTAGTGTTTAGCTGACCTTTTTGTGTGGATTCCTCTAAACTAGATATGGTATAAACTAGACTTAAGTTTGATACTGCTGTATCCAATGTGGCTAGCTCCCTTTGGATTATGATCAGGAAGCCTTTCTCCTGGACCCTTAGAACTGTACATGAGCAACACATTACCTTAGAAATCTGCCACCCTGAATTGCCCTAGCTAATTTTAATGACTAATGTCTATGCCAAGTGTTCTGAAGCACAAAGAGAGCCTCTTTGGCAGGATTTAGATAGAATGCAGGTCCAAATGCCTTGGTTGCTTTGGGGGGACTGGAATTGTATTAAGTCTAGGGAGGAGAAAAAGGGAGGGAAGAATTTTCACAATAAGGAGGCTAGAGAGATGCTAGAGCTCATGACTTCTTTGGACCTATATGAAGTTCAGGGGACTAGTTCTAGGTTCACATGGTGTAATAACCGAGAAGAAAGGGCCAGGATTTGGAAAAAGCTAGACAGAACTTTGATTGATTCTAACCTCCAGAATAGTGGACTCCAGCTTAGTGTGAGACATCTTGCTAAACACATATCTGACCACTCCCCGCTGGCTTTAAGCATTCAGAAAGGAAAAGGGGGTGCAAAACCCTTTAGGTATCAGTCCTTCTGGACTACCCACTCAGAATGCATACCTACAATTCAGAAAGCTTGGGATAAGGAGATTGTAGGAAGCCCTATCGGAATCTTTACCGAAAAGCTTAAATTAGTTAAATTAGCCTTAAGGGACTGGAGTAAAGTTACATTTGGGAACATTTTCACTAGGGCTGAATTGGCAGAGAAGGAATTACACAGATTAGAAGTAGAGGATGAAACCCTCCCTGTCCCTAGAGCCACCCTGAACAAAGCAGCTTCTGAAGCCAAATACTTCCTTAGTTTGGAGGAAAACTACTGGTCCCAAAAGGCTAATTTAAAGTGGGTCAAGGATGGCGATAGGAATTCTAGATTTTTTCACTCATATGTGAAGAATAGACATGCCCAATCCCACATACACTCAATCCAAAACCAGGCTGGAGAGTGGGTTGAGGGAGAAGATGAGATAGAAGATGCAGCTGTCCAGTTCTTCTCTGCTTTATACACTTCAGATCTGGTGAACTCAAATGTGGATCCCTCCTTACTACCTGAAGTTCTGACTGAACAGGATAGACTAGAACTGACTGGAAATCCAGACTTGGAGGAACTCAAAAGGACTGTTTTCAGTATGAACCAAACCAGTGCACCAGGGCCTGATGGCTTCCCTTGCCTTTTTTATGTTCTGGCTTGGGAAATCATAAACATGGATCTTCTGAGGGCAGTTCAATCTTACATGAATAGAGCAGAGCTAAATCAGGCCATAACTGCTACATCCATTTGCTTAATCCCAAAACAGCCTAACCCCCAGTCCTTTAAGCACTTTAGACCTATAAGTCTCTGCAATTTCCTTAACAAAATAGTCTCTAAGATGCTAGCTATTAGATTATCTCCAGTCCTCCCTAGGATAAACTCGGAAAACCAAAGTGGATTTATAGCTGGAAGATTAATTACTGATAACTATCTTCTAGCTAGTGAAATGATCTCTCAACTTAATAGGAAAGAGCAAAGAAGCGGTAATGTAGCCCTCAAAATAGACATGGAAAAAGAGTATGATAGGGGTACATTGCCCTTTTTAACTCCAGATTTTGAGATTGTTGAGGTTTGGAGAAATCTGGATTGACATGATGTGGAGATTGATCTCAAACACATGGTTTTCGATTCTCATTAATGGAACAAGTAAGGGTTGGTTTAGAGCCACTAGAGGGCTAAGACAAGGGGATCCTATATCCCATTTACTTTTTGTGATTAGCTCTGAATATCTGTCTAGAGTTCTAAACCAAAAGGTAGATAAAAGATGGGATTTTACTGCCCCTAGAGGCTTTCCTAGAATAACTCATTTAGCCTTTGCTGATGACCTAATAATCTTTTCATCTGCACTCCCTCAAGTTGTTAAATCCATTGTCTCTAAACTCAAACACTATGAGTCTACTTCGGGGCAGAAGATTAATGTGGCCAAAAGTTCCTATATAGTCCATAATAGGATGCCTGCAGCTAGGAAGCACTATATTGGTAGGATTTACAAGATATGCTAGGGGGCCCCCTCCCTTCTACCTACTTAGGTATCCCTCTCCATTTCAAGAAAATCCCAGCTTCCTATTACTCCCCTCTAATAGACAAAATCAGTCACACTATAGACAGTTGGAGCACCAAGTTTTTGTCAGTAGGTGGTAGAATAACCTTAATCAAAAGTGTGCTAGCATCAATCCCCATCTATTTGACTATGAGCCTGAACCCCCCAAGAGGGTAGTCAATCAGATTGAATCCATGCTCTCCAACTTTTTGTGGTCTTCCATGCAGAAAGGAGCTAAGAGACACTGGAATGAGCTGTGCTATTCACAAGAGGAAGAAGGAGTAGGCTTTCGAGATCTCAATAATATTATCTCAGCTCAGAATCTCAAATTGTGGTGGAGATTCAGAACCAAAAAGTCCTTATGGGCTACCTTTATGTGGTCAAAGTATTGTGGCACCAACATCCTCCCAAATCAGCCCTCGTAGAGGTGATTCTCAAACTTGGAAAAGACTTCTGGCTGCTAACCCCCTCCTAAATCTGAGGAACATATACAATTCATGGTAGGGGAAGGGAATATCAGTCTATTTCATGACAAGTGGAGTTCAGAAGGTAAACTAGCAGATCTACTTGAATGCCAAGGCTCCCTAATGGTTTCTGAAGTCATGGGAATATCAGATTGGGATTGGAACAAAATCAGACAACTCATTCCACAATGCCCTAGAAACATATTCAGCTCGGTTCCTTTCAGCAGAGATAGGGAGGACATGATGATCTGGACCCCCACACTGAATGGAAACTTTCAACTTAGCTAAGCTTACCAGCTGGTTAAGGGCAGGAACCCTCCTCTATGCTCTCACACTTCCTTTATATGGAACTCTGCACTTCCCACAAAGATATCTTTCTTAATGCTGAGATTCATCAGAAATAGAGTCCCATTAAGGACAAACCTTCACAAGGTAGGCATTGTGGGCCCCTTTCTATGCCCTTGGTGCCTAGATTATGGGGAAACAGTGAATCACCTTCTAGTAGCCTGCCCCTTTGCCAAGAGAATATGGAGAATTTTTGCAGCAGAAGTGGGGATCCTAAAACACTCAAACTGCTTTATTTCTACTCTGAATTTTTGGTGGCAAAATCACAATCACCTTTCTGAAGTCAAGATGTTTATCTCCATTATATGCCCTTCTCTTATAGTCTGGTGGATGTGGAAGGCTAGAAATACCATTACTTTTGACAAATGACCACCAAATGAAGAACTTCTGGTTGGGAAAATTTTCAGATCTATCAAGGAACTCATGAACTTAAAATTCAGAGGTGTACAATTCCAGGATCTTCAATGGTCCCCTTTTTGGGACACTTGCCAGAAAACAAGGAGGAAATTGACTCTCAAATATATTAAATGGGAACCTCCGGACACTAATTCTTTGAAACTTAATTTTGCTGCTGCAAAAGTGGGTGAGCACTGGAGAGCGAGGGGCCTGATCAGAGATTATAAGGGATAGCTATTGGGGCCCCTACCAATATTACTGTTTCCCCCTTCCTTGTCAAGAGTGCAAGTGGAAACTCTAGCAGCTCATAGCTTTCTCTCTACTACTATGGAACTCTATGGACAAGGTATTATCTTGGAATCAGACTAAAAAATGATTATCCAAGGCAGTAGAGCATGGGGAGACAGGCAGCTCACAAGTTTCACTGAATTTATAACCAACAATGCTACCCTGAAAATAGTGCAAAAAGAAGCCAACCTACCTGCTAGGACTTTGGCAGCACTACAAAGATCTGAAGCACTATCTCCCCTTCCTTCACAACTCAAAATGGATAGGCAGCAAACCCCTCACATCATAGCACATGAAGCAAAGGAATACACATCTTCATCAGGTAAGTGTCAGGACAGGTAACTATTTATGCCTCAGTTTGCTGATGTTAGGACCGATTGCCTTTGCCAATCGAGACCCCAGCCTGCTGATGTTAGGGCTGTTTTATCTCTTGTCTCTCAAACTTGCTTTCTATTGCTTGTTTTGGCTTGCTGGTGGTATTGTAGTTAACATGATGGATGAGGAACCAAACGAAGCCAGAATCAGTAACCATATACAGCAGGGACTAGAAGACTGTTTCTTGGCAGACGAAATTTTGAATCTTGAACATGACAAACAATGCCTACTAGCTGACTTCAGGAGGACCTATTGGCCCATAACTCAAAAGGAATGGACCAGCATCGTATCTCTTGGAATGCAGCTGCTTGAAATCTTCCAAAGAACCCTCTCTTGTGTGAATTTAGATTGTTATTTCAGCTTAAGGGCTAAGTTAGATATGCTAGATCATCCCAATAAGAAGGGATTTTTTGTCACTCCTTGTGATAAAAGGAGATTTTTGTACAATAGAACATTACTATGTTTCTATGTAAATGGAGGAAGTACTCCATATTTACTTTTGTATATACCCTTGAATTTTCTTCCATTAGACCTATGGTTTGTAAATGGAAGCCAATTCAAGAGGTCAAGACATGTAAGGATGCCTTTTGGGTATATCCTCCGTCCACCAAGTTATGATATAAATAGGGAGTGGCGATCCACCTCAAAAAGAGGTTATGCCAAATGAAAAAAATCAATGGAAGAAAATGCTTATCTCTTCACGCGGATTCTCAAACGGAATTTAAGCCTATATAAAGGAGACATCCTGAGAGGAAAGGGGGCATCGAAAAATCTATCAAAAAACCTTCAATCTAGAGTGCTAGAAAGAGAATGAGTTTCTAAGTTTTCTTCTTTCCCATAGGGAAAATATAAGCATAGGGATGAGCTGATTAAAGCTCTTTTCTATTGTAAATTAGTTTGTTCAAATTTAATAAAAGAACGTTTCCTTTCAGAAATCGAGCCATATATTTCATTATTTTAATTCTTAAAACCCAAATCAGATTAATTTTGTACCAAAGGGAAGAGTTGTGGCAATCAGGAGAATCTATCAAGGACGAGAATGCGTTGAGGCAGGAGGCCGTTAGCAGTTAAGAAGTCCAAAGGTGTGAAGATTTTGACGGCTTTGAGTGGAATGCCATTAATCAATGCCCAAAAGGTGAAGCCAAGCGGCTGATAAGATTTTAGGAAGAAGAACAGTCAGCTTAAAGGAAGCGAGGTAAGATACAAAAATTTGAACAACTAAGATATAATAGATATCATTTTATTATGCTTATATAAGTACCTAGGGAATATAAAATCAACTAAATTAATTGAATCTTGAAATATTCATGCTTTTGTAAGATATTCAAGAAGTTAAAGGACTAAAATCAAAATAAAAGAATAGGGTTTTGAAAACAATCCTATATTTAGAAAAATTTTTTGAAAAGAATACTAGTTTCAGAAATCATTCATATTTAGGGTTGTGTTATTACCAAAGTGCAGCTATTGTCAATAGAGATTTTGCTAGAAAATCGTATCCGAATTAGATTGTGTGGGATTTTGAGGCCACATTTGTTTTAGTTTGTAAAATATTACTTAAACTTCTAGTGCATAAGACGTTGATGGTGGTGGCAATGCGACAATAATCAATATTACTTCAAGTGTTAGGTCGATGGTGGTGGCACTCTTCCTCATAATAGTTTACACACAGCAACTATTTCCATTTCATGCTCATGCATTAATCATCAAGTATCCAAATTAAAATTTCCATGGTTTTATGACCCAACTTCGCCAAACATGCCAAAATTTGAGCTTCTCATCTATCATTTAAGCACATCACATATTCTCCAAGGAAGACGAATTTTTCTGTATTACCCTGGGAATCATAAAAAAAATGATAACACATATACATCAAGCATGCCATTTAGCGTGTAAGCTCAATTCAAAAATTCCTCGTTAAAGCACCGTTAATTCAGTTGTCGATTTTAACCTTTCAGGAAATACATGCAATTCATGACATTTCACATTCAATTTAGCGATTGTGCAAGGTAAGAAAGCTTACTTGTCTTGGAGAGTTTACACAATTTAAAATGCAAAACAAGAAAAAGTTAATTTGTGTAGCCCTTTTGACCCTCGAACGGATTTCCTCTTCTTGATTCTCCTCTGGGCCGAATTGCTTGCACTAGTTACAATTCACTGATTTCCAACACTCAGACAATGAATGCAATTGTTTATGCATGGCATGGTATTTATAGAGAACAATTCATGCAAGATTCGGCCATTATGGAGCTAGGGAACCAAGCCATGTAATTTGGCTAGAAGACAAAGTGCAAAATGACAAATTGCATGGAAACAACATTATGTGTGGTTTATTCTAGCTTTTGTGATGTATCGGTCCCACCACAATTGTCAATTGCACCATTTGCTGAATGCTTTATGCTTACCAACAATGACATGTATGCATCCCATCATCCATGCATTGATTTTTGTCATGCTCTATTCGGCCATATCATGTTATCTTTAAACAAGATTGGCGGCTAATATTCTTACAAGTTTTCATGCATTTGGGCTCTCTGTTACTGGTCTCACCACCTCCTTGGAAGTATTGTCTGTTCTGGTTGGTGTGCAGGCCTCTGGAGTTTGAATGTATTGCATAATCCCAGAAACCAATCCAGGTGTTCATTAGGGTCGTCATTTCTTAATCCCTGGAATATTTGACCTTGTGTAATCATTGACACTATTTGGGTTGGGATTTGATAACAGCGAAATGGTCTCCAAATCTAAGAGGTTGGTGTGCAGGCCTTTTTACTTCCTGATCTGCCATTTCTACTTGTCTCCTTCTTTGCCTTAAGGTTCTCTGAAGTTCCAAATCAAGTTCAAATTCTGGACCTTCTCCTTGTAGCCTTGCACTTCTTTGCATGAACTAATTTCCTAAGCAATTAGAGAACAACTTCTAAAAAAATAGATCAGTAGAACAAAATCAACTCAAGAGAATTGAATCAAGTGGCTTCACGAAACGTAACAAACAGAAATTCACGAAATTCAAAATAAGACAGTAAAAACTTAACAATGAATCACAAAACACAAAAAATAAAACAAAACTATCACAAAATCAACTCATGACACTCTGCCTCTCCCTGGCAGTGGCGCCAAAAATTGGTGAAAGCTGTCGCTACTTCCCAATTTTACCCAAACTCACTTAAATAATGTAGAAGCGACGAGTGGGATCGTTTCCACAGGGAGAGGACCGTTATCAAGTGCTGATTTAATGGCAGAATGAACAACTAAAGTAAGCAATAATGAATCACACAAATGATATGCAGCAACGGAGAAAGCAAATAGAGATGATGGTGTTGCCTTGAGGGTGATACAATTTGTATAGATCCTTTTCTTATTATCCTGCACTTGTGTAAATGTGTGAGGGGATTACTCTGCTAGCGACCTAGAACTGATCAACTTGGCAGTTCTCATAATCCTAGTTCACAAATCTCCTCGGATTTCCCTTGGCAGGGCAAATCCTCGGCACTAGTGGAAATCCCAGATTCCTATCCTCTTAGCACAAATCTAATTCAGTCTTTGAATACCTCCCTTGGCAGGGCAGCTATTCAGTTCATTTATTCGATCTATAATATAAGCACAATCTTAAATCTTTCCTAAGGTTTGATTATAACTGTCAGTAGGCACCGTACAATTAGAATCACAAAAAATGCAGAATTTAATACTCACACATGCATGTTCACAACTCAATTCATGTTATGTTCAATCGCCTACGGTAGATCCACACAAATCTCAGCGGGCACCGCAGATTTAATGTGAATTTAGACTAATATTGTAGAACATTGAATCTTAACACGTAAAGAAATACGAACATGAATAACACAAATAGATTTATATTCAAATGTCTCAAATAAGATTAGATCCATACATATAACCCCTCAAAGCAACACTCTATGTTTAGCCGATCATGTTAATCGGCTCAGATTTTGCTATTACAAAGATTAGAGTAAATGGGTCGATTCTAGGGTTCTCCTCTATCTCTGAAATTTCTTCCCCTTTGAATGTTTTTCTATCCGAATTTCTCTCTCCGTCGCCCCCCTCTTTCTTTCTTTGATCTCTTTCTTCCTTTTTATACCTTTTCCTCTCTGTCGGGTTTCCTGTAAGTTTCCTTTCTTTGCGGTGAGGATGCCACGTGTCTTACAAAATGTAATTACAGAATGAAGTGAGGCCACATTACAAATCTTCAAACACTTGGTGCACCTATGAACTTTGTATTGCATGCTTGCTTGTGAACTTAAAAGCTTGTGCGGGATTGCTATTGTGTGTGCTAAATGTCAGTGTGGATGCGGAGTATAGTGTAAGGAGTTAGTGTGCAAAGGTGTATACATGAAAAATGTACAAAAAATGCATAAGTGAAATACATGAAAATGTGTAAATGTGTGCAAATGAATGCATGTGCATGTGTATGTGTGTGGCGGGTGCACTGTGCATGGGGCGCCCGCCATGTGTGCGTGGTGAGTGTGGCAGGTGCCTCATGGCGCCCGCTATGTGTTAGTGTGTGCATGGTGTGGGCTCCATGGTGCGCCCGCACCGTGTGTGTGCGTGAGTGAGTAGGTGCACCCGCCGTGTGTGCATGTGTGGGGTGTGTTTTGTGTGCGTTGTGTTGTGTGCTTGAATGTTGTGCGTGAGCAATGTGTTCATGTGCTGTGATTACTCTTATGCAGTGCTTGAGATTTTGTATAGCCAAAGTGCTTAAGTTCGTGCTTGTTCTCATTTACGTGCAAACATAACATTTTACGTGGTATTCACGTAACACTTCACAAATCTTCACAATTTCTGAATCATAAACATATTGACATGCAAATCATTCATCAAGCACCATTTCGTCTATTATTCCATGCGAAAGACTAAGAAAGTAGATCACATAAGTCTGTATACGCACGACTTATCATCTGGTGAGCGACAGGTCCCATAGAAACTTCGTGACATTGTTGAGAGCATGCATCAATTCTCTTGTGTGCGGTCACTTCAGCATATATTTCGGGAAGCCAATCAACCGGCGGATGGGCTTGCTAAGGAGGGTTGTCTCTGTCAATTGGATTTGGAGTATACTAACTTTTGTGAGCTTCCCTGGATGGTTTGGGGATGCATTAATATGGATACACTAATGGTCCCGAATTTTCGTGTGAGAAGGAAATCTGTGTAATTTTACTTTTGGGCATTAACATATGGGCCAATGTAATTTTTCCTCAACTGATGTATCTTTCGTTCTATTAATAATATAAGGGAGTGGCGTCCCTAAAGGATTAGCCAAAAAAGGGGGTTAAAAATTCAAACCAAATTTAACTCATATACCGTTTCATTAATGCAATATAGTATAATGACAAGAACTAAATATTAAAACTAAAAATAATTAATGTAATATAGAATACTCTTATTTTGAGTTGTAATAGGAATTAAAGAAAAATTTAAAATCTCTAACAAATTTTAATTCTAATTACATAAAAATTTAATTGTAACAATTTAAAAAGTGACAAAAGTTCAAAATTTAGTAGTTAAGTTAAAATTATTATAGGTTTTTAAGTTGTTTAGAATTGTAGTAGAAATTAAAGACTACAACTAATTAAAATCTCTAAAATAGTAATTGATAGTACATAAAAATTTAATTGTAACCATTACATAAGTTAAAAATATAGTAATAGAGTTAAAATTATTGTAGTTTCTTAAATTGTTTAGTATATTAATCATGTAACACTTATTGTTTGGTCAATGGCGGAACTAGAGCATTGTTTGGGTAGCAAAAAGTTATATTCTAATTTTTAGGGGGCAGAATTCAAATTTTCTTAATGATTTAATTGAAAATTTGTAATTTTTTAAAAGAAAATAGTATCAAAATTATGATAGTGAAGATGCCGAGTCTTTTGAGTAAGATAATGAAGTGAATGACTAAGTAGACAATTGTGTCACTCTTATTTAGAACTTTAATATGTTAGTTTGTGATATTTTTCAGAGATTTATTTTCATTCAAAAGAAAACTGCTATGTTTTTGTTTTTTTCATCATGAAATTTAATATTTGAAATAGATTTGTTGTCATTTAACTTATTTCTTATGATATTATTTTACAAAAAAAATATTGTTACAAGAAAAACAATTAAATTGTGAGAAAATATTCATTAACAAATATAAATAATAAATGTTTTAGTTACAAATGATTTTCTTTAAAACTTGTTTTGAGAGTAAAAGTTTTCATTTTTTAACAAATGTATTGATCACAAAAACTTACAAATTTTTACACAAAAAAATCTAATTTTTTAATTAGTATTAATGCTCATAAATAACTTTTTATTAACGAATTGTTGTTGTGAGAACAATATTGTACGACATTATAATAAATGTAGTTATTACTAACCAAGACATTGTAATATATGTAGTTATTATTCACTAAATACTAATCATCACGAAAGAAATATTGACAAAGGTTTGTTATCACAGTATAGATACAAAGTTCTAACAAAAATATTTATCATATGAAAACGTGGATTGTCACCGAATATAGCAAATCAAGTGACAACTTTTATTTATCACAAATTCCTTTTTATTGACGAAACATCATTGTCACACTAAAAGAAATTACATTTTAACAAATTCATTTTTCACAATAAGATTTAATTTGTCACTAAAAATATCTCACATGTGACAATTTATGTTTATCACAAATTACTTGTTTATTGACAAAACATTATTATCACAATACTAGCTAATATATTTTGACAATTATATTCGTCACAATAATAAATAAATTGTCACATAGGTTACGTAATTCGGGTGAAAAAAATACAATTTGTCACAAATAATTTTATCTTAACAAAGCGTTATTGTCATAATAAGGGATGAAATATTACAACAAAAGTACTTGTCACAATGACCTATAAACCGTCACGAAAGTTATACACATCTCTTGACAAATATTATTTGTCAAAAATAATACTTTCACGACAAAAAATTATTATCACAAAAAGATTAGGCAAGGAAATTTTAATTTTGTCACTATAAGACACTATTGTAACTACAAATTTATGGTTTATCAATATAAATATAACTTTTTTTGACAAATATAAAATTTGTCACATTTAAATATTTTGTTGCAATGAAACACAAATTTATTACGATAACTTGTCACAAAAAGTAACATTTTTTGTAGTGAATGTTAGAGCTCAAATTCTCACCGCGGGAAACGTTATGACCAACTGCAACAATAAAGCTCCAAACAATATTTTTATGTTATCTGCAAAATAGAATGACGTTAGAGCAAAGTCCTGAGGTGATCCCCGGGAGTCTACTCTGATGCCAAAATCAATAATAGTTGTATATCTTTTTTATTCTATAAACATGTGAATATATAAAGTTAAAATTAATGTTACCATTGCTTATTCCTTTACTGCTCCTGTCTGTTCGGTAGTTTGTTATAAGCATATCTTTCACTGATTCTATCAATTTGAATAATATCTGAATATTTTTATATCATATGGAAATACAAACCATGTGTGCATTAGAAAATTCAAAAATGTTGATGCCTATTCAGTTGAAGATCTACTCAAGTTTAAACCCAAGTAAAATTCTAAATTGATGGGTGACATATTCATGGACAAAATATTTAGTACTCCATCTTATTTACCTCGACAAATCTGCAATGACTCATAGAGCAATTACCACTTTAAGATGACATATCAACATGCATGGAAAGAAAAACAAAAGGCAAAGTTATTACTAGATAGTAACATTGAAGTCTCTTATAAAATAATTCCTTGGTATTGCAATAGATTGAAAGAAGTGATGCCAGAAACTATGTTTACTTGGTCATGTTATGACGACAACACATTCAAACAACTCTGTCTCTTTTGGTTGCTCAATTTGTGGATTTCACGCTTGGTGCAGACCAATAGTTTTTATCGATCGATGCCATTTGAGCGGCCCATACAAAGGCACTTTGATTTCTACATCGTCCTGGCAATGGTGCCAAAATTTGGCTTGCCGTTTTAAAGAAAAATTAAAATACTTATTCCCCATGATAAAAAATAGCACAGTGAATAGGGTCGATCCCTCAAGAAAGGGAATACAAATCAATTTAGCCAAATCCAATCAAATAATAACAAAAAATGCTTTTCTTTGAGTTTTTAACAATAATAAAAAATTAAAAAAAATTAATCACAAAAATATTTAAAATTATCTTAATAACAAAAATTTGGCAATTAATAAATCTACATTAATCAATTTTAGATCGATCTTAGACTTACAGATTAATTAACTTAAACAAACTAATAGTGCTAATATTTTAGGATTATTTGTTATGATTTCATCATTTTTATTAGCAATTATGTGTTGAAAATCATGGTACGTGTTATGTTTTTAGGATTTATACGGAAAAAGTGGAATGGAGAAAAGGCATTGAAATAATGCAAGAAATGATAAGAAGTTGGGAATAGATTATGATTGAAGAGATTTTACTCAAGGGATTGAATTTATTTTGGAAGATGTTAAATCTACATCTGAATTAAAAGCAAAAATTACTAGAAGGATTTTTATTGGAAGGATTCCTGGAAAGATTCTTATAATTTTGGAAGAACTACATATTGTGATTTGGGAATTTGTTTGGGATTATCTACTATTAGGATTGTTTTAGTTATTTTTTACTACTAGAAAAAGATGCTTTTGAGACACAAAAATATGTGTCTTAAATATTAGATTTGCTGTCTCAAAATGTTTTTGAGACGGTGTTGAGACGGTAAAATATGTGTCTCCAATACAGCCGTCTCAAAAAAAAATTGAGACAGTAATGTTGTCTCAAATACGTTTTAAGACGGGGTTGAGACAGTGTTTCAACTGTCTTAATACTATTTGAGACAACTTTGTTTTTGTCTCAAATATGGTGTCCTCTTTGTTAATTTTGGAGACACTAATTTGAGATGGCAACATACCGTCTCAAATAGAAATAAAGACAATATTTTTTTTTCTCAAATGTTATGGCTCATTAGACACCTCATCTGACTGCAATGTACTATGTGAAAGCATATTTTACCATATAAGTTTACATCAAATTTATGCAATTTTCATCTTAAAAACTAAGAAACATCTCCACTTTATAAATTAAAAGTAATATCAATAAGGTAAAATGATAATAATTTGTACCTTACAAGTATTCAATATAGTTTCATACAATTGATCTAATCATCGAAATATCTGAATATTCAATATTAATCAATGAGCAAAATATACTATTGTTTTTTATGAAAATTACATAATAGAAAATCTAAAGAACAATCATTGCCGCAAGTTCAGCGATGACTTCTATTTGTATATTCATCTTTAGAGTCCTGAAAAAAGAATATTATAAACTCTTAAATATAATTGAAATGGATAGCACACAAAGATATTTTTATTAAGAAAAAATAATTCTAGGACTAAACATATATAATGCAAAAAATCATTAAACACCTTTCACACAAAATTAATCATTAAATTCAAAAATCCCCATTCTTGTAATTATGCTTAATTAAATGATTTAAGTAGTTCCTAATTATAATCTAAAAAAAAATGGCAGTAGTAGATGGGGAAGCATTGTTCATTACATGATAACCACAGGAAAACTACTCCATGATCATAACTTTTAATTCCATAATCATTTAGTTATAAAGAAGAACCAAAACATTAAGTACAACTACAAGAAACATAAAAATTATCAATACATATATAAATTACAACCTATTGGGTACATCACATGTAAGTGCTGAAAAGATTAAAAAGAATTTTAGAATTCATTATATATATATATATATTTACATGAAGCTAAGCACCTATTTTCAGTTGTCACGATTATAATTAAAGTTCACTCTCTAGCAATAGATCTACTTGTATAACTTCAAAATAAGAACTTTATTTATGTGAGTGTCAATTCAAGGCTTTCTATCATATGGTTCAATTAACAATAGAAAAAAAAGAACAAAATTATACTTGATCCCATTTAATGTCTATAGGTAATTTTTGAGGACAGTGGGTAAATATCTATAGGAAAAATATTTATTCATCTAGCCATTTTCCTTCGATTGAATAAATTTATCAAGCGATTTATACGCCAAAAAGTTGTTCCATATAGAAATTGGCGCATACAAAGATGCATAAGATTTGAGATAAAGCCATAACAGGACTCCAAATTAATTGACAGGAACCATTATAACATTCAGCAACTAACTGTAATTCACAAGTATAAAAGGCAAAAAAAAGCTTTCTTCTTTATTTTCTCTTTTAAAGCTCCAATTGCTTCTAGTGGTGTCTTGAAATCAATGGAAAATTCAAAGGAATCACCCATGTCAGGGATTCTGTAGAAGTTGCTAATTGGCTTGGTAGCCAAAACTGAATTTGGATAGTATATCTTTTCATTGTCATATCGCAGAAACACTGTTGTTATGATATTCATCTCTTCAACTATCAACTGTAAAAGAAAAAGATGCCACAAAACAATTATAAAGGACACTTGATTCAAGTAAACCGAAAAACAGATCATGAAAGTTACCTGAACACCATCGACAACACAACGATCACCAACATCAAAAGGATGCATCACAAACACAAATATAATTGCTTCAAATATAGTCTTGCAAGTGTTCCCAAACATAAAAGCTGCCACCACAAGCTGTGATGACATAAAGAGAAGAACTTTGGTGATAACTAAGATAGCTATATAACTAAAAGAAGCCACACAACAACTATGATGATAACTAAGATAGCTATAACAATCTTCTCCAATTGCTTAACAACTGTTTTTGTATCATTCAGAGCGTGTGACAAGGCTTTACGACCATTGTAAACTTTCACCTGTATAAAATGCATATGGAAGAGAACATGAGTGAGAGGGGTAGGATTTCCTACACCATTAATACCTAATCACAATAAAAAGTTTGAGTCACTGGATTCATCAATTTATATAATCGATCGTCTTTTTTTCAGTCTTTTTCTGTTTAAAAATCTAGTAAGACATATCATCAGCATGCTCGTTAGCTTAACGCTCAGTTCATTTTGTTGTAAATATGACTATGTTTCTAATATGTATGGTACAAATAACTTAATGAACATCATCAGAGTGGCCATATTTTAACTTCTTTAATAGCACTCTACATAGTTCAATAATTTTAGAGGTGATGATTTTTAACCAATGCTATCCAAAGAGATAATTTAAAAAGTGAACCAATGTCTATTCCTACAATGGTGGAAGACAGGTCCTCCTTACCACCCAGTCAGTCAAGGCTTTTCTGTCAATACGCCTAGTCTCAGTCACATCTATCATCGGGAAGACAAGTTCCACCTCTTCTCTAAGCATGAATCTCCACAGGTCCATCTCATCAATGTAGCTTCATGGATTAGCATTCTTACTTAGTACAAGCCAATGTGGAAAAGATTCAAATTCAAAAGAAATATTGAAAAAGAAATTGTTACAGAATAACTATTCTTACCTGCAACCAGGCTGAGCAATATTTCTGAAAATGTGATAGGCAGCTGCAATTGCTTCCTCTTCATTAGTAATTTCCTTGTCCGACTGCTCATTTCCTCCATCATAGACATTTTCACCAAGGGCACCCGAGATAGTTGTCAGACCTGAATTAGATATCATCTCCACTAACATTTTCATGGTCCAAGCAGAAACCTTTTCTCGCTTCATCTGATGAAGCTTATTCATATCAATTACCTCGTTCTTCTTCTTTTCCTTTCCACATGATTAAAATAACAGTTTGACATAATCTATTTTATAAAAAAAATGATAAGAGTTATGCACATTAAGTTCAATGAAAACACACAACATGAAATTGGCTCAAATAATCTGTGTAAAACATGACTTGGATTTTAAATAAAAGAAATGAAAATAAAAATTGAATCTTTAAAAAATAGAAAACAAAACTAACACTTTTACTTAAGCTTTGGAGAAGACACACACCAAATAGAATGTATTGGTATTTGCACATAAATGTAGTACTACTTCTCTGTGTCAGTGAGTCCAGGCAGATCTACATCACCTTTTGTCACTATAACCAAGTTCAGAACAGAGAGGTCGAGGCTAACAATACAACCACAAACAGCCTTCCTTCTGCGCTCCCTATTCATTTGCAACTAGTAAGAGATCCAATCAATAATTTCTAAACATTATCAGTAGAATAAACTCGATTTCAATTCTATTCACTAAACTGTCTTGGAACTGGCAGTGAATTGAGTTATCTTGTATAAAAACTTCAACCATCTATGATTCTTGCCAAACACAGCCCAGAAGAATAGATAAACAAACACAAAAGCTTAAACACACGCCTGCATTGGGAAGTAAAATCTGAACCAAAATTTAATTGTTGCATCCACAGTCATAATTAAAGATAAAATGAAGCCCAAGAAAAATAAAAATAGAAGCAATGCAGCTCTTCCAGGTGAATGCAAAAAGTTTTACGCAACTAAATCCTATTATTGAAGGCTGAAGCAACAAAATAATTACTGTAAGGTAAATACTAAACATCGCAGTAAGGAGAGAAAGAAGAAACCAAAAAGTTTATACCTTGAATGGGTTGACTCTCAAATTCAGCAAGTCCAGAAGACCAACTGCCTTGTGATCCATAGCCTAAGAAGCATATACATGGAGTACTCTCAAACATATACAGTAGCTTAGTAAGCATTGAGTACCTCAATGAAGTAGGAGACTAACTCTCCCAGGAGTCAAAACACCCTGCTTCATGGGGAACCTTGCGTATCACAGCCTCCCATGAACTTGAAGACATAGCCTTTGAATTCATCACCCAATTCATCCCCATTCACTTCCTGAGAGATCCTCTTATCCCAGGAAAACACAGAGTTTTTGGTCGTCGTTGATTTCCCGCTTCTTCTGGCAACTAGTGGTCGGATTCACGATATTGAATTTCATGATCCAAGAGAAAAAATGGAGGCAGCAACTGCTTCTTCCTCTGCTACAAGAAAATAATTGCCTCACTTGCTGATCAGGGTTTTTCGATCCCAGCAATTGCTCATCATCATGGCAAAATCATTTTTTGTTGGCTCAATCTGGGGTGTATTTTAATTTTCCATCATTAATACAGAAGAAAGTGTAAACTATTGGAGGAGAAAGCCATTCGAATATGTATCTCAACAGTATATGAGTTTAAAGAGAATATGTTCACAAACCTCTTCGTTTTGGTGAATTCCAAATCTGAAATAAAAAAAGCCATGATTTTCTAAGCTATTCAAAAATATTAAATTTAAAAAAATTAATAAAAAATCAAATTTATATGTAGCCAATATTCTTTAAATCTTAAAGAAACACCATTGTCATGCTTGCGTTTAGAATAAAGTGCAAAATTTGAAACAATATTCCTTACACAGAAAAATAGCTTGTCATGGATTATTAATCAAACTATACTAACTCATATTAAATAAATAAAAAATTATAACTCACATGTTAAAATCTTTTGTGCATCTTTTTCGTCAGATTTGTCTCTTGTTTGATCCTCTCTAAATTCCAATTGTAAGTATTATAGTTTGCTTCTCTCACCTTGTGCCTTATTCTTTTCTCGGCTTCTCCTCTGTTTTTGTATTCACGGCAACTCTTAGGGCTAATATTTTGTTTTGAGAAAAAGATGGGATTTTAAGCGTATATTTTATATTTTTTACTGTCTTAATTAAGTGTCTTATTTAGTTGTATTTGAGACAACATTTCAAATACCGTCTCAAATTCAATGTCTCAATATAATTATTGAGACAGCGATAACAATTGTCACAAATGCTTAGTATTTGAGACAAATGTTTACACTGTCTTAAAATTTTTGTCTCAAAAGGCATGTTTTCTTGTAAAACTGTCATTCATCAATAATGGACATAAGGGGTTCATATGAGCATATGGGTTCATATGAGCATATCAGAATCGGGTTTCTTTAAACCTTAATACAATCAATAACTTAAATCTAATTTGGGTTCTCTTAGGTTAATTATTGGTTAGAAAGTGGTTAATAAGGGTTCTTTTAATTATTGCTAATTAAGAAGGAATAAGGTTATGTCAGTGGGTTTCGATAACTATAACTGGTTGATTTGATTAAATAGGTATATAATTGCATCGATGATCAAGAACATAGTTAATGTTGGTTCAATACTTTTACCGGAATTTATTTTACTTGATTCTTGAACTTTGTTATTTTTGTTTCCATTGAAAACTATTTCTCAACATTTTCTTTGTGACAAAAATTGTGAAGGAAAACAAATACTTCCGTTCCCTTGGGAGATTACCTAACTCGTCAGTATACTGAAATTTATTCTAGTAGAAGAGTAGGATATTTATTTTGGTTGTAAACGACATGACCACAAACCAATTGGTTATAGATTACCGAGAATCAACTCTGACATAATCAAAAGTTTCCTTAATTAGTAGATAATTAACAAGAATAAGATATAAATTAATTACCCCTAATTAAATCTTAATTTAGCTGCAATCAGCAGACACTAAATTTAAATATTTAATTGCATGAACAATTAAAAAAACCCAATTTTAATAAATTATAATCATCAACAGTATGTCATAATTTATTAATCTTTAATTCCCTCCTATCTGAAGGTAGTTGTACCACTTAATTAATTAATCAATTAATTACAGATAATTAATAAGAAATTAATTTGGCATTGCATAGATTAAAGAAACGTGATCAAGGTTAATTTTATCGCTACATAATCATTAAACCCAATGAATTTCCAGAATTTGTTCAAGTTAATTTAATACGCACATTTGTTTTGTCTTACGGTAATATTTTAATTAGTGTTTCATTATTTATGACAGAAAACTAATTTAAACTACTACCATAATTAAAGCAAAATCAAAGTAATTTACTGAATTCACAATAAAATAAAATTACAAAAGAAAAGAGAAGAGAAAGCTTATTGGTATTTTGATGAAGTTGTCTGCCTGGAGATATAGTTGACTGCAAATAAGATAACTCCTTGCAACACTGGTTGCCCACCTTGATTAGGAATGAAATTCTTCTATGCTGTAGCTAATTAAACTTTCCTCTTCTAACTTAATTAAAAAGATATTATGATAACTAACAAAATTTTCAAACATGATTTAAACTGATCCACTATGCAAAAGAAAGACTTCTATCTCTAATGAAAGACTTCAATATTTAATCTAATCTTTCTTTCTAGACAATTCAAAATCAACTACAATACTAAAATAATTAAAGAAAATTGATTTAAAGAACTAAAACAAAATATACCCAACAATAGAAAACAAATTTCTAAATGGAAACTTAAATTACTGAAATTCAAAAGGAAAATATTAAGGTTAAAGACTAACTAAAGTTCTGAACTAATTCAAAACTAATAAATTAAGGCTAAATGAAAGACTATTAAAATCAACTACAATACTAATGAGGACATACGATTAAAGAACTAAAACAAAATCAACTACAATACTAGACAATTCAAAATCAACTACAATACTAAAATAATTAAAGAAAATTGATTTAAAGAACTAAAACAAAATATACCCAACAATAGAAAACAAATTTCTAAATGGAAACTTAAATTACTGAAATTCAAAAGGAAAATATTAAGGTTAAAGACTAACTAAAGTTCTGAACTAATTCAAAACTAATAAATTAAGGCTAAATGAAAGACTATTAAAATCAAGAATGCCTTCTATGTTCTCCTCTCCTTCCTTTTATAGCAAAAGTTGGTAACATAAAATAAAATCTCATATTTTTTCTCATATTTTCAACATATAGTCTACAACTTCCCACAAATAATCAAGGTAACAACCATTGGCTTAGTTGACTGAAGTTTAGAAAAAATCCTTGTTGGAATAAAAAAAGCTTCAACCACAAACTTCAATTTTCTTCATTGATTACGCAGTCAACACCTTCTAAGTTAGTTTGTGTCCCTAAACAATAAGCGTAATATTCTATTCAAGTTGTAAAGAGAGTCACACCTCACCGTGTGATGGTTGGGGCCCTTTTATAGAGTCATGCTTTATAGAGTTCCAGTAGGATTAGAACTCCTCAATTCATTAGTAGACTTACTCTGAATAACTCGAGCTTAGATAGAATTTTAATAAGAATAGTCATTGTACAACTCAACCCTTATCAATAGCCCCTCAGGTCGGTTAAGATACCTCTGATCTAATATGATCTAAACAATACCACCTATCTGAACTCCGCACTTATCATGCTTCCGATCTCCGCACATGCAATGCTTTTAAACTCCGCACATGCAACTTGCCGTACAAGCCACAAGCATATAAGAACTTTTCGTAGGAAGAAAATGATAACATCAAAATTGTAGGTCTTCTCAAATGCAATCTCTATATTTGTTCCATAGTTCTAATCTGAACTTAGACAAGAAGTTTTGTTATATTCCAATCGACCTCCAGAGTTAAGAAACATGCCTCATATCATATTTCACGACATTTCATTAATCCCCAAGTTCGTCGTGTGTTTGTTACAAATATCAAATAATGTGCTGAACTCTAGGTAATATAGAATCAATTCTCCCAAACTTCAGGTAAGATGGAATCTGTGCTCTACTCATCTAGTGGTTGCCAGCTATTTTTTCTCTAATCTCGAGATGAAATGAACGGCTGTGATTTTCCAACCTATAAGCCCCTTCCTTAAACTTTCAGATTTCTCATTCTACAATTTTAACTCTGAACACGGTCTGCTTTACTAGCTCAAATTTCTTTTCCCCTAACTGAAGCATAACTCTTAACCCACCTCTTTTCTCTATCAAGAAAGTAAGTATGTCTACTTCTGATCATTCTAATTCGTCTTCCGCTTTAAATTCAGGCTTTAGGTCGGGAGAACTAGGTGGCCCTAGTTCTTTGAACTCATACTCTAGCGCTGTAGGAGAACCTAGAATAGTAGAAAACCAAACTGCGGATCAGAACAATGTATTCCGGAGCTATGTATTAAGCAAACCCCTAACATAACCTCGTCTGCAGCTCATACTGCAGACGAAAATGCAGATATAGAACATAATTCTGAAACAAAATGAGGACCCTATTTCTAAATTAAATACTTTAGATTCTAGCCTTTCATATAAAGTAGTAAAAAATGAATCGAAACAAAGTTTCATTCCTACCGATATATTAGCCTGAACTACGTTTCCTGGTGAGGTTGCTAGCCGACCTCTGGAAGGCTTTGTTAGTGTATTTGTCGATCACTTTATGGAAGGTTTGAGATTCCCCTTGTCCAACTTCCTAAAAGCCATTTTAAGCTCATATGCTATTTTTATCACCCAATTCACCCTCAACACCATCCGAACTCTTAGAGGTTTTGAGATGCTTTGCAAACACTTAGACATCTCAAGTACCGTTCCTTTGTTTAGATACATATATAATTTAAAAACATCTAGTCGGGACATCAGGTAGTTTTATTTTGCCTGTCGTAGGGTCCATCTTTTTGAAGGGAAGCCGAGTTCAATACACGAATGAAAGGATAGGTTTCTTTTTGTCGAAGCTCGGGCAGCTGGTGACAAAACTTATGGCATCCAGATGAGTCGGTCTTAGATTGATCATCAAAATGCACAGCGTCTATTTGGGAATCAATAGCCTAGTTATATGCCCTAGTGAGTAAACAAGGCAAACTTTGCCTCACTGACATCCCAGAACGGCTGTTAGTGTCTTTAAAATTAAGGCCCGCAAAACTGAGACCTAATCATCAAGATGAAGTGGACGAACTTGATCATAAGGGTACATACCTCTTTGAGAATATATGTAATTTTCATGAGATTAGTATTTGTTTTAGTATATAGCTTAATAATTTCTCTATCTTATACGCAGTTATAAAGCTCAAAGATATGCTCGGTGTGATCAAGACTATAAAGAACCGAGCTGCCACGACTAAGGTTGCTGAAATAGTCTTGGCCTTGGAGAGTTCTTTAGCTCCCCCATTGTCAGCTTCTTCACTTCGTTAGGCTGTAGGCAAGAGCACTACGGAGATTAACTAATAAGAGCGACCTAGCTCTGATCTACCTTTTTGAGAGAACTGATAAGCAGCTCAGATAAAAAACTGCTGATGAAGTTCCAAGTGTACAGCTTGTCAGCATCTCGACATCGGACAACACCCGTAAGAAAAGAGCTGAATATGCCCTCGCTCATGCTAACAAAATGATAAAGACTATTTTAAAGCTGCAAGGCCTTTCATTATTCGGCAAGTTGATCATCCTGAGGTACACCTTCAGAGACAGTGTTGTTGAAGTGCCCCAGTATCAGCTGCTCCTAAACTTGGGGTTGACTTGTAATGATCGGCTATCTTTCGACACCGCTCTTGAGTTCATGAGGGAAGCAGTCCCACCTAGGGACAAAGATGCGCTACATAGCTTCGAGAAACCGGAGCTGAGAAAATGAACCACTTTAGGAGTTTCCCAAGTTCACAACATTTTTCATCTTTTTTTGTATATATATCAAATGTAACATTGTATATTATTTCACAGACTCTGGCTCTGGTCAGGGAGATGGTGGCTTGCTTTGAGGCGGATGAGATTATGATCGGAAAGCTCCAAGTTGACCTGAAGTTTTCGGAATCTAAACAATACAAGTTGGAGAGTTTCAATCATGAGCTCGGATATAGGGATTAGTCTGAAGACTGAGTTCGGAAAGACTCAAAATGTCTTGAGAGCATTTGAGGATAAAGTCGCCAACCTAAAATTTTGGGAACTTCATATGAGACAGCAGTTTTTAGCAGAACGAACTAAGAAAATGTTCTTCAAAGGAGAAGGTGCATCCCATCTCGTCAGTCGGATGTTGAGCTCGGTTGACTTTACTAAATTCCTTGGAGAGGTGCTCACTCCGGCTAAGAACTACAGCTACCATCTGGCATTGGAGCACGTGAACTCCCAATGTCCCGAGCTCAAATTGAAAGAGGACGACGGCTACGATGAGGATTCTTATGTCGAGATAGACTACAAGCTCAACAAGTTAAAGAATGGAAAAATTATTCTTCCTATAAGGATGTAGATCATGACAAGGAACATTCTCGAGCTGAAGACTCTTCTGCCCAAAGTTGAGAGATAAAGGTTGTAATAGATTTAGGACTTTTTACAAATGTAATTCAGCTCGGTATAATCTTATAGTTTGGTGCGCATATATATATTTTTGATATGCCTCAAATCGGAATTTTTTCCCGAATATATTATTTCGTTTGAATGTTTGATGTTTTTGTCCTTAATCTTAAACAATAAAAATAAGCTTTTCTGGATTTTCACTATCCTTCCGTAGTTCGGAGAACACTTTTGTCAACTAATCTTTCCGAACTCCGTTCCCTTTACTTTGGGACATTATTGTTTTCTTATATCCAGTATTAGAGTTGCACTACTTTTTAGAACTCGAGTTCTTTAAACTGGTTTTTTTGAGGTTGTGATCCTCTATTAATTGATTAATCCTACAAATGAGCTACTGCTTTATTTTTGATTCTTTGTTCCTAAGAACATCTAGGATTCATTATGATTTAAAGATAAACTTGTTTATCTCCATTCGATGATTCTCAAAAACATTTTGAGATTATAAAAGCAAAATTTCTTTTTCTTTCCAGAATTAGAATATTTGATAGTTCTGTAAAATAAGAATAAACCCCAGTTGATGAGATAAAAAGAATATAAATAATTAATTTTCTTGACATCCACAAGCATGAATTGACAAAGTAAAAATCCGAGCTGCGCAACTGAATTTCACAGCACTTTATTATTGACATGGTATTTGAAATGACTATTGATGGGGGCAAATATGTGGAATAAAAATGCGATCGTGGTTGCTATCTATCCCTACTCAAAAATAATGCTAAACAACCCCTTAATGGTGTAAGTATGGCAAGTTCGTTCCTACAGGGAAAGGACTGTTGAAATTCTAAGAAAATCTTTTTGGTTTTTTCTATATTTATTAAGCTAAAAATAAGAATGCAAATAACAAATAACTAAAACAAAGACGGTGATTTGATTAAAATTTGAATTAAGCAAGTGTACTCCCGAGATTATATTTTAGGGTTACATAAAAAACACATACATACATTCTATCTATGGTCATGCAAAATAAGGATAATTAACATAACTCACACCCTCCTATGTGGTAAGAGGCAAGGAATGACCTAGGAATTTAACTATTTAGATGTTAATTAATTCATTAAACCCTCATATGTGGTAAGAGGCAAGGTTTACTGCATTAATTAACCCGGAATCTAATGTAACTAACCAACTCAACCAAACTCTCAAGTTCAACCGAAGAACACAGCAAAACTTATTCCACAAAAATCATAAGATAGAATTTAGCATGTAAATTAAGCACAAAAACCCTTATTCATAATTTCTGCAGCATAATAAGTTTAGCCGACCATGGCTAAATCAAACATAATCATAATATTAATAATTAAGCACAATATTGAAAAAAATAAATTAAAGGAAAGAAAACAACTTTGAATTGTAAATCCTTGAATGTAATCTTTACTCGTAAAAGAATGAATTCAATAAAAGATGATATTCCCAAATCTGTACAGTTGCAATTCTCATTAGATAGCCGAAAGAATGAAACCCTAGCTATTATAAAAAAGAAAACCCTTGCTTTTATTCTCTCAAAAGTGAATCACCCCTTAAAAAGCTGTAACCCTAGCAATATTTATAGTAATTCTATACAAATATTAGCAAATAAGTACCTCACGAAAACCATGTCGGATAAGAAGTTTCAAAGTGGGCCAAAATCGTAAATTTTCAAAATTAAGTTGTAAAACTGTGCTTTTTCCTGACGTCACGACGTGCAAGGTCGCACGTCAAAACATACATGCACGTCACGACGTCCATGTTTGCACGTCTCGACATGTACCCACTGTAACATCCCGCTTTACCACTTTAACGGCATCTTGACAGGAGTGTTAGATTACGTCCGACTCACGTCTGGGCTTAATAAAATTTAATAATATTTCTAGTTATTCATAACCATAATTCAAAGTTATAAATCACGCTTATTCAATGGTTACTTATTTATTATATTCTGAAAGTAAATCACACTATTAAACATCCCAAAAGTATTTTTTTATCAATAACAAGAACCATAATCTTTCAAACCACAAATGATCCAGGTCATATATATATGTACTACATTCCCAAAAGAAAAGCACTTATAAAAATATTAAAATAGTCTAACATAAAAAAAGACTAATTCAAATGACTTTTATACCTTAACCTCCTTATCTTCTATCACACAAAGCGCCGCTAATATTCAAACTCAAACCAGCTCCTAGTTTGTCCCGAATTGCTCTGAAAAAAAAATAATTTGAAAATGGGGTGAGCTCAAAATAGCTCAATGAGGGGGCAAAGAACCATTTTCAAAAAATTTAATTTTGAAGACAAGTACAATTTTCATAAATTCATTGATTTATCAAGTCCAAATAAATCACATTCCACAATATGTTACCGCACATATCACATATCATTTTTACATATCGATGTCACATGTCATTTGCACAAATATGTATACCTGTCGATCGGTTCTACCGACCTTTACCAACTTTATATCTCCAAAAATTTGTTGACGCGTGCACGACTTGTGAAGCTACCTTATCCTTCCTTGTGGTCAGTGACCACTACGGCCCCGCAGGCCTATCATGGCATCCAAATTTGCCATTCCGACTCCCGTTAAACAAGATTAAAATCTCTTTAATCTTGTGACGGGGCTCACCAGTGTAGTTTTGGTTTAATCGCCGGCCCGATGCCGTATCGATTATTTTCCAAAACAACACCTACTAGGGCCCAAATGCACAATCACAATGTACATATAACACATTTATACATTCCTCAAAACACCTACTAATTTTGGCGTAATCTAAGGCTTCAGCAATAGTCGTTGGTTTTACTGTTATCATTTCATCTTGTATCTCATAATGTAATCCTTGGATAAACCGACGTACTTTCCTCTGCTCACTATCCACTAACCGATAAGCAAACTTAGAGAGAGGATTAAACTTAGCCTCATACTGCATTACGGTCAACTCTCTTTATTTAAGGTTGATAAATTCTTCCTCCAGTTTTTCCCTACTTGCATTTGGGAAGAACTTAATATTAAACTCTTCTAAAAAATTTACCTAAGTCTTAGCGGTGTGAAGAACTCGCCATTTTTCTTGGATAGTCTTCTACCAATCACGTGCAGCCGCTCTCAGTTGGAAAGTAGCAAATGCCACTTCCTCTCATCCTCATAATTCAAAGTGGAGAAGATATCTTCCATATGTTCTAACCATAACTCAGCCTTATCCCCATCAATTTTCCCATGAAATTCAGTGGGCTTGAATTTCATAAATCGTTCCAACGCACTATCTTCTCCAGATAATGCATTTGACTTGGATTTATCGGTAAGAACCTCAGACATTCGAGTTACTGCTTTCACCAACTGAGTCAGTAAAGGGTTATCTTCAATGGTACTTGTCCGAGAAGTTTCACCCTCTTTCTTATTCACGTTTGTTGATTCTTGGTAATTTGCAATCAAAAAAAATTAACATGTTAATAATTCACATAATTGAAACTCAAAATTCACATAAAAGGATTCATTTTATACTTTTAACAGTCAAAACATTTCAAGCATCAAACCATATACTACACAACGCTGGCCTAGTCTACCTACCAAGTCATTTAAAGCAACAAAGCTAACATAGTTATAACACATTCCTAGTTTAGTCAACGACTACAAACCCTATTCACATTGAGAATATACATAGTCATCCCAAAAGTGTTATATACAGCTACCACAAAAGGTATTAAATTCCCATCTTTGCTACTGAGTCGAGTCATGCTTTGATACTTCTTGAACGATCTCAATCCTAACTTTCTTGTTTCCCCCATCAGTAAGGTCATCCATCCAATGCCTGCCTCAGGTTGATTGACTTATTGTTCATCTTGAGGAGATTCCCTCTTTTCAGGTATGCCATATTCTACATAAACTCGTTCCATAGTGTCTCCTATAGCCACATATTGATTGTAGATCTTCACAAATCCAGCCTTTTGAATCCTCCTCCTCTTTTCATATTGATTCTGCCAACCCAGGCGCTCATTAAACTCCTGATATGAACGAACGGACTATTCTTGGAGTTCCTTTTTGAGTTTTTCAATCAACTTCTCCTGTTCTCTAACTTTTCCTTCCAAATCTGTTGGATCCATTGGATATTGCTCTTTATCACGTAGAATTTGCTGCTTTTCTCTTTCCAGTTGTTCAATTCCACACTCGAGTCGTTTATTGTCTCGAAGGAGCTCATCCCTTTCCTTAGCCACGTACTCCATGACATAATCTGGGTATGATCTTCTACAAATGCATTTTGGCCTAGGTCCAGTAGGAGCTTTTGGGTCAAACCTCTGGTATGGTACACAACAGCTATGTCTGTACGGTATCACTCTTTTTCCTTCGTCAGCCATGTCCTATACCAAAAAAACTTCATATTTTCACATATATATATATATAAAGTCACACTTGTGAATTCTTCTCATTTCCAAAATTTTCATGTACATCGGGTCCAAGAATCTTTTCTGGTTTCATATGCATTAATGCTCTGATACCACTTGTAACATCCCGCTTTACCACTTTAACGGCATCTTGACGGGAGTGTTAGATTACGTCCGACTCACGTCTGGGCTCAATACAATTTAATAATATTTTTAGTTATTCATAACCGTAATTCAAAGTTATAAATCACGCTTATTCAACGGTTATTTATTATATTCCGAAAGTAAATCACACTATTAAACATCCCAAAAGTATTTTTTTATCAATAACAAGAACCATAATCTTTCAAACCATAAATGATCCAGGTTTTATATATATGTACTACATTCCTAAAAGAAAAGCACTTATAAAAATATTAAAATAGTCTAACATAACAAAAGACTAATTCAAATGACTTTTATACCTTCACCTCCTTATCTTCTATCACACAAAGCGCGCTAATCTTCAAACTCAAACCAGCTCCTAGTTTGTCCCGAATTGCTCTGAAAAAAATATAATTTGAAAAGGGGGTGAGCTCAAAATATCTCAATGAGGGGGCAAAGAACCATTTTGAGAAAATATAATTTTGAAGACAAGTACAATTTTCATAAATACATTGCTTTATCAAGCCCAAATAAATCACTACAATTTTCATAAATACATTGCTTTATCAAGCCCAAATAAATCACATTCCACAATATGTTACCGCACATATCACATATCATTTTTACATATCGATGTCACATGTCATTTGCACAAATATATATACTTGTCGATCGGTTCTACCGACCTTTATCAACCTTATATCTCCGAAAATTTGTTGACGCGTGCACGATTTGTGAAGCTACCTTATCCTTCCTTGTGGTCAGTGACCACTACGGCCCCGCAGGCCTATCATGGCATCCGGATTTGCCATTCCGACTCCCGTCAAACAAGATTAAAATCTCCTAAGTCTTGTGACGGGGCTCACCAGTGTAGTTTTGGCGTAATCGCCAGCCCGATGCCGTCTCGATTATTTTCTAAAACAACACCTACTAGGGCCCAAATGCACAATCACAATGTACATATAACACATTTATACATTACTCAAGAATCACATATCAATCTCTTTTCCATGACGCCACTCAGGTGTAATAAGTGCATCATTGTGTTTATCATCAAGTAGGTCTCATAATGTAACTCGTTAAACATACAATTTGTCAATCACGATTACTGTATTTGTTCATATCGAAGACGTAACATTCATTCCCCAATTAAAACATAAAGTATATGCACATTCCTTATGATAGATAAAGAACTGTTCTTTACCTTCCTCTATAAATAAATATTCCACCCACCAAAATAAAGTTTGAAAGAATCAATTATTTTTTTTTCATGCTCCACAAGGAATGTAATCCTTTGAAGGTCAAGCATAAAATGTAATTATCAAGAGCCACTAATTTTACCCATATACTTGCATAATATGAAACTCAAGAGGCTGCCGATAGTGTACTTTTCAAAATAATATCGAAATCTGCTAAAAACTTCAAACTCCGTAGCAGAAATCAGTTTTGGCAAGGTTGGTTCAATTGGCCATAACATGGCAAGCAGATCTTGAAATTGAATGAAACCAAAACTGTGTAAAATTTGAATCAAAAGGCTAGAACTTTCATGTTTTAGAAAACCCAAGATTCAATTTTACAAAGTAATGAAAAAATTGTTCAAACTTGTGTATTGGCTGAAATCTTGTATCGAATTTAAGTTTAGTTATTAGAGTGGCTACAAATTTTCTATAACTTGGTAGCAAAGTACCCAGATACATTACATGGAACATATAGCAACAAGTTCAAGCAACAATAATCAGCTAGCAAAAGAAATTATAAACCAAGGCTCTCTCATATACCAGAAAAGAATTGGAATTCTCTTATACTTTTCATTTACATAAAGCTTTTCTAGCAGAGAAACAGAGTATAGTCATCTGAATTTCATACGTCAAGAACAGACATAAGTGTTTTCTCAGTTTAATATATATATATCTCCAGCGAAACAAATCAGCTCAAGAATTTGAATGAGAAATAAAGTGACCAATATTTGAAAGAACTCAGGAAGTCACTAAAAATTAATACACCATACAACTATTAAATTGAAATAAGGATCACATTACCCATAAAAAAACGTGAAAAGCTAGAAGCCCCTTTCTTCTTGGTAATTCATCAAGATTAAATAGGAAGGAAGATACTCACGACCTCATAGTATTAAAACAAGAAAACATGATTTTGGGTCAAAGAAAAACTTCAACACCAGCATATAGTCACAGTAACAATATACAGGAACGAATTTTTTTCTTTAACATAACAACACCGTAAGTAGACGTTTAAAACTATTCCTTTGTTTCAAAATAGAATCTTTATTCACCCTTCAACCCTGTGGTGCTTTTTTCTTTTCCTGCACTTTTTCCTTCATTGTGTTCTAATTGACGCCCTAAACCTATAAGAGGAGGCGGCAAGGATTGTTCAGCAAGCTATGCGGTAATTATCTTTCTATACTTTTTTTTTTAAACTGCCTTATTATCCTTAGAATTTAAAAGGGATCAAATAGACTCCACTAATTTTCAATAATTCTACACAATATAATCCCTAAAACTTAAACATTTACGTTGCCAAATAAAATTGTTTAGTATTGACTTAGGGCTAGATAACTAATAACTAACACATGTTTTTAACTTAATAATCCTACATCATAGATATATTTATTTATTTATTATTACTTTTTTTCCATCCATTGATAAATTGAGATAAAAGTCGTTTCTAAATTAAGCACTAAACTAAAATTCGTATAACAGAAAAATAAATTTAACATTTTAAAGAATTATGTATGACAAATGTATTTATTAAAAACTGTGGGGTTTCACACTCTTCCCCCCTTAAAGAAATTTTGTCCTCAAAATTCTTAACGTTCATTGAAAGAGTTCAGGGTGTTGTTTTTGCATGTTTTCCACGGTTTCCCATGTAGCCTCTTCTACACCATGATTTCTCCAGATGACTTTGACAATTGGAATTTGCTTAGTTCGAAGCTGTTTTAACTTTCTATTCACGATCTTTATTGGTCCTTCTTCATAAGACAAATCAGCTTGTAATGGTAAACTAGTCGAGTCTATGACATGAGTTGTGTCTGGCATATATTTACGCAATAAGGAGACATGAAACACATCATGCACTCCTCCAAGTTGTGGTGGTAATGCCAAACGATACGCAACTTGTCCTATTCTTTCAGTGATCTCAAAGGGACCAACATATCGTGGACTTAATTTTCCACCTTTTCCATGTTTGATTATCCCTTTCTTTGGTGCCACTCGTAAAAATACCTTTTCTCCTAGTTGGAACTCGAAATCTTTTCTACGAAGATCAGCATAACTTTTCTGGCGACTTTCAGCGGCTTGCATTCTTTTTCGAATTAATTGTACCCAGCCAATTGTTTCATCTATGACTGGTACATCCTTAGCATCTGCCAACTTCATCTCTCCAACTTCATTCCAACATATTGGGGATGTACATTTTCGGCCGTATAAAGCTTCATATTGGGCCATTCCTATCGTAGTTTGATAGCTATTATTGTAAGCAAACTCTGCCAACTTTACATAATGATCCCAACTTCCTCCAAAATATAATGCACACGCTCGGAGCATATCCTCTAAAATTTGAATAGTCCACTCAGATTGACCATTTGTTTCGGGATGGGTTGTGGTACTAAATTTTAACGTACTACCCAAAGCTTCTTGAACACGTGGCCACATTCTCGATGTAAATCGAGGATCACGATCATAGACTATGCTCACTGGTACTCCATGGAGGCAGACTACTTCCTTTTAATACAATCGTGCTAACCTCTCCAAGGAATATTTTGTGTTCACCGGTAGAAAATGTGTGGTCTTAGTAAGGCGATCCACAATAACCCATACTGCATCCTGATTTTGTGGTGCTCGAGGTAATTCAGTCACAAAATCCATTGTGACATGTTTCCATTTCCATTCCGGTATAAATCACGCTTATTCAACGGTTAATTATTTATTATATTCCGAAAGTAAATCACACTATTAAACATCCCAAAAGTATTTTTTTTATCAATAACATGAACCATAATCTTTCAAACCACAAATGATCCAGGTTTTATATATATGTACTACATTCCCGAAAGAAAAGCACTTATAAAAATATTAAAATAGTCTAACATAACAAAAGACTAATTCAAACGACTTTTATACCTTCACCTCCTTATCTTCGATCACACAAAGCGCCGCTAATCTTCAAACTCAAACCAGCTCCTAGTTTGTTCCGAAATGCTCTGAAAAAAATAATTTGAAAAGGGGGTGAGCTCAAAATAGCTCAATGAGGGGGCAAAGAACCATTTTGAGAAAATATAATTTTGAAGACAAGTACAATTTTCATAAATACATTGCTTTATCAAGCCCAAATAAATCACATTCCACAATATGTTACCGAACATATCACATATCATTTTTACATATCGATGTCACATGTCATTTGCACAAATATGTATACCTGTCGATCGGTTCTACCGACTTTTACCAACCTTATATCTTCGAAAATTTGTTGACGTGTGCACGACTTGTGAAGCTACCTTATCCTTCCTTGTGGTCAGTGACCACTACGGCCCCGCATGCCTATCATGGCATCCGGATTTGCCATTCTGACTCCCGTCAAACAAGATTAAAATCTCCTTAATCTTGTGACGGCTCTCACCTGTGTAGTTTTGGCATAATCGCCGGCCCGATGCCGTCTCGATTATTTTCTAAAACAACACCTACTAGGGCCCAAATGCACAATCACAATTTACATATAACACATTTATATATTACTCAAGAATCACATATCAATCTCTTTTCCATGACGCCACTCAGGTGGAATAAGTGCATCATTGTGTTTATCATCAAGTAGGTCTCATAATGTAACTCGTTAAACATACAATTTGTCAATCACGATTACTGTATTTGTTCATATCGAAGACGTAACATTCATTCCCCAATTAAAACATAAAGTATATGCACATTCCTTATGATAGATAAAGAACTATTCTTTTGATGTACAAGGAATCTTACCTTCCTCTATAAATAAATATTCCACCCACCGAAATAAAGTTTGCAAGAATCAATTATTTGTTTTTCATGCTCCACAAGGAATATAATCCTTTGAAGCTCAAGCATAAAATGTAATTATCAAGAGCCACTAATTTTGCCCATATACTTGCATAATATGAAACTCAAGAGGCTGTCGATAGTGTACTTTTCAAAATAATATCGAAATCTACAAAAAAAATTCAAACTCCGTAGCAAAATTCAGTTTTGTCAAGGTTGGTCCAATTGGCCATAACATGGCAAGCAGATATCGAAATTGAATGAAACCAAAACTGTGTAAAATTTGAATCAAAAGGCTAGAACTTTCATGTTTTAGAAAACCGAAGATTCAGTTTACAAAGTAATGTAAAAATTGTTCAAACTTGTGTATTGACTGAAATCTTGTATCGAATTTAAGTTTAGTTATTAGAGTGGCTACAAATTTTCTATAACTTGGTAGCAAAGTACCCATATACATTACATAGAACATATAGCAACCAGTTCAAGCAGCAATAATCAGGTAGCAAAAGAAATTATAAACCAAGGCTCTCTCATATACCAAAAAAGAATTGGAATTCTCTTATACTTTCCATTTACATAAAGCTTTTCTAGCAAAGAAACAGAGTATAGTCATCTGAATTTCATACGTCAAGAACAGACATAAGTGTTTTCTCAGTTTACTATATATATCTGCAGCGAAACAAATCAGCTCAAGAATTTGAATGAGAAATAAAGTGACCAATATTTGAAAGAACTCAGGAACTCACTAAAAATTAATACACCATACAACTATTAAATTGAAATAAGGATCACATTACCCCTAAAAAAAACGTGCAAAGCTGGAAGCCCCTTTCTTCTTGGTAATTCATCAAGATTAAATATGAAGGAATTTACTCACAACCTCACAGTATTAAAACAAGAAAACATGATTTTGGGTCAAAGAAAAACTTCAACACCAGCATATAGTCACAGTAATAGCATACAGGAACGAATTTTTTTCTTTAACATAACAACACTATAAGTAAACGTTTAAAACTATTTTTTTGTTTCAAAATAGAATCTTTACTCACCCTTCAACCCTGTGGTGCTTTTTTCTTTCCCTGCACTTTTTCCTTCGTTGTGTTCTAATTGACGCCCTAAACCTATAAGTGGAGGTGGCAAGGATTGTTTAGCAAGCTTGGCGGTAATTATCCTTCTTTACTTTTTTTAACCTGCCTTATTATCCTTAGAATTTAAAAGGGATCAAATAGACTCCACTAATTTTCAATAATTCTACACAATATAATCCCTAAAAGTTAAACGTTTACGTTGCCAAATAAAATTGTTTAGTACTGACTTAGGGCTAGATAACTTATAACTAACACATGTTTTTAACTTAAAAATCCTACATCATAGATATATTTATTTATTTATTATTAATTTTTTTCCATCCATTGATAAATTGAGATAAAAGTCGTTTCTAAATTAAGCACTAAACTAAAATTCGTATAAAAGAAAAATAAATTTAACGTTTTAAACAATTATGTATGACAAATGTATTTATAAAAAACTATGGGATTTCACACTCTTCCCCCATTAAAGAAATTTTGTCCTTAAAATTCTTACCGTTCATTGAAAAGAGTTCAGGGTGTTGATTTTGCATGTTTACCTCAGTTTCCCATGTAGCCTCTTCTACACCATGATTTCTCCAGATGACTTTGACAATTGGAATTTGCTTTGTTCGAAGCTGTTTTAACTTTCTATCCACGATCCTTATTAGTCCTTCATAAGACAAATCAGCTTGTAATGATAAACTAGTCGAGTCTATGACATGAGTTGTGTCTGGCATATATTTACGCAATAAGGAGATATGAAACACATCATGCACTCCTCCAAGTTGTGGTGGTAATGCCAAACGATACGCAACTTGTCCTATTCACTTAGTGATCTCAAAGGGACAGACATATCGTGGACTTGATTTTCCACCTTTTCCATGTTTGATTAACCCTTTCTTTGGTGCCACTCGTAAAAATACCTTTTCGCCTAGTTGGAACTCCAAATCCTTTCTACGAAGATCAGCATAACGTTTCTGGTGACTTTGAGCGGCTTGCATTCTTTTTCGAATTAATTGTACCTGCTCAATTGTTTCATCTATGACTGGTACATCCTTACCATCTGCCAACTTCATCTCTCCAACTTCATTCCAACATAATGGGGATCGACATTTTCGGCCGTATAAAGCTTCTTATGGGGCCATTCCTATCGTAGTTTGATAGCTATTATTGTAAGCAAACTCTGCCAACTTTACATAATGATCCCAACTTCCTCCAAAATCTAATGCACACGCTCGGAGCATATCCTCTAAAATTTGAATAGTCCTCTCAGATTGGCCATCTGTTTCGGGATGGGCTGTGTTACTAAATTTTAACGTAGTACCCAAAGCTTCTTGAGCACGTGGACACATTCTCGATATAAATCGAGGATCACGATCAGACACTATGCTCACTGGTACTCCAGGGAGGCACACTATTTTCTCTTAATACAATCGTGCTAACCTCTCCAAGGAATATTTTGTGTTCACCGCTAGAAAATGTGCGGTCTTAGTAAGGCGATCCACAATAACCCATACTGCATCATGATCTTGTGGTGTTCGAGGTAATGCAGTCACAAAATCCATTGTGACATGATCCCATTTCCATTCCGGTATAGGTAATAGTTGCAACAACCCTGATGGTCGTTGGTGTTCCACTTTTACTTGTTGGCAAGTAAGACATTTTGATACAGATAATGCTATATCAAGCTTCATTCCATTCCACCAAAAATATTGTTTAAGATCTTGATACATCTTAGTGCTTCCTGAATGAATTGAGTACTTTGAGTGATGAGCTTCTTCCAAAATTGTATTCTTTAAATTCCTTATATTAGGCACACACAACCGTCCTTGAAAGCGCACTATTTGGTCACTCCCAATAGTGAAGTTTGGCAATTTACACTCCTGAACTTTTGGAACTAAACTCTGAAGATAAGTATCCAATTGTTGAGTCTCTTTAATTTCCAAAATTATTTTTGGACAGATCTGGATATTCGCCATCATGTACCTACTTCGTTTTATGTTCAAACATATCTGTGCCAATTGAGCTTTCCTACTTAAAGCATCAGCAACCACATTGGCCTTTCCAGGATGGTAATTAATGGAAAAATCATAGTCTTCTAATAACTCTATCCATCTTTGTTGCCTCAAATTTAGGTCTTTTTGGGAAAATAAATATTTTAGACTTTTATGATCCGTAAAGACCTCAAATTGGCTCCATATAAGTAATGTCTCCACTTCTTCAAAGTAAAGAAAATGGAAGCCAATTCCAAATCATGGGTAGGGTAATTTTGCTCATAAGATTTCAACTTTCTAGAGGCATAAGCAATCACCTTACCTCTTTGCATTAATACACACCCAAGCCCTTCTTTCGAAGCATTTGTATAAACAACAAAATTTTCTGTTCTATTTGGTAAAGTTAAAATTGGTGCACTTGTGAGCCTATTCTTGAGTTCTTAAAAACTGCCCTCACATTTCTCATTCCACACAAAATTCTTACCCTTCTGGGTTAACTGTGTTCAGGGTCCAGCTATTCGGGAGAAATCCTTAATAAATCTCCTATAATAACCGGCAAGTCTAAGAAAACTTGGAATTTCAGTTGGTGTTTTCGGTTGCATCCAGTTCATTACGGCCTCCACCTGAGACGGATCCCCAGAAATTCCTTCTCCCGATAAGATATGTCTTAAGAATGAAACCTGATTTAACCAAAACTCACATTTTTCCAATTTAGCATAAGTCGGTGTTTTCTCAAGGTTTCCAATTTACCAAGAATTTGAATGAGAAATAAAGTGACCAATATTTGAAAGAACTCAGGAACTCACTAAAAATTAATACACCATACAACTATTAAATTGAAATAAGGATCACATTACCCCTAAAAAAACGTGCAAAGCTGGAAGCCCCTTTCTTCTTGGTAATTCATCAAGATTAAATAGGAAGAAAGTTACTCACAATCTCATAGTATTAAAACAAGAAAACATGATTTTGGGTCAAAGAAAAACTTCAACACCAGCATATAGTCACAGTAACAACATACAGGAACGAATTTTTTTCTTTAACATAACAACACCGTAAGTAGATGTTTAAAACTATTTCTTTGTTTCAAAATAGAATCTTTACTCACCCTTCAACCCTGTGGTGCTTTTTTTTCTTTCCCTACACTTTTTCCTTCGTTGTGTTCTAATTGACGCCCTAAACCGATAAGAGGAGGCGGCAAGGATTGTTTAGCAAGCTTGGCGGTAATTATCCTTCTTTACTTTTTTTTAAACTGCCTTATTATCCTTAGAATTTAAAAGGGATCAAATAGACTCCACTAATTTTCAATAATTCTACACAATATAATCCCTAAAACTTAAACGTTTACGTTGCCAAATAAAATTGTTTAGTATTGACTTAGGGCTAGATAACTAATAACTAACACATGTTTTTAACTTAATAATCCTACATCATAGATATATTTATTTATTTATTTTTTTCCATCCATTGATAAATTGAGATAAAAGTCGTTTCTAAATTAAGCACTAAACTAAAATTTGTATAACAGAAAAATAAATTTAACGTTTTAAACAATTATGTATGACAAATGTATTTATACAAAACTGTGGGGTTCACACCCACGTCACGATGTGGGAGGGTCCCGACGTCGCGCGACGTGTCTTACTAGAAATTTTTCAAAAATCGTCCAAAAATATCATCCAAAAATCAATTTAATTCGCATTTTTGACGTCGCGATGGGGAGGGTCTCCCGTCGCGACGTCCACCCACGTCGCGCGACGTGGAAGTACTGACGTCGCGACGTGGAGGTGTTTTCCATAAATTAACGAACTTTCTTCTATTTTTCCTCCGCTTTGGATCCGATTTAACTATCTTATGATTTTCCTCTTCCAAGCATGCACCATGATCGACAACCCTACAAATAAAACACTGAAACAAATAAAAACGAACAAGAACGACCAAAGAATTAAGTATAAACAATACATAAAAGGTGAATAAATTCACCTTATCAATTTCTCCCACACTTAACCTTTGTTCGTCCTCGAACAAACTAAACCAAAAATAACAAACCTAAACCAAAAACTTAACATAAAATCCTAACAAAATACTAACACATAACAACAAAAACGCATCCAACTTTATCAATTCAATCTAACGACAAATGCCATGTTTTTACCTCATAATCTCAAGTATTCAAATGTCAAGTACACATAATATACTACCCCAAAAGTAATCAAAGTACATTAATGTACTCATTTAGACACGTTAAGCCAACCATGTGTGTGTGTGCGATAGGTTCCACCTCAGTTCATAACTCATCTACAACCACGCCATAAATCAGGGTTTCAACAACTAAGTTTTCGGCTCAACTTTTCCTCACTAACATATTAACAATTCATTATTAAGCTCATATTGATGAGGGTTCACTCGGCCAACCTTTAGGTTCATAAATAAAACACTCGTTTCCCCAGACTGTCACACTCAATTAGGGTATTTCATTAGAAATCCCGTGACATCCACCTGGAGTACTGTCTCACCTTCTGGTTTTAGACCCATTCCCACTCATGCAAGTTGTCCATTAACTTTTCGTTTAAGAGTAGTCTCGCAGAAGAGTGGCAATATGAAGCCAGAGTCTTATGGCTTCTAATCATATGAGTTCTCTTAGGGTTTTAATTAAAAGCAGTCTCATAGAGGGATGATAGTATGAGCAAAACAAGCTTAAAAATGCAAAAGCATTTAGTGCAAACATTTTTGCAAGCACATTTATTAAAGAACACAATTTAAGTGAGTTATATAAGTTTCAATTAAACAAAGCGTTAAAAACACACCAACCTACTTAATGATTACAAACTCGTCAATTCTCTCAATAGTTCCCCTAAGTGAATAAAAATGATTGACTCAAAATGCTAAACTTTCCATCAAAGACCCGACTCCCTCTAGATAACATATTATTTTCCTATCCCACATCGAATCTTTCAATAAAACCCAATCATTGGCAATATAACATTTATCGCAACAAGATCAAAATTTCAAAAATTGGATACAACACAAAAATACCTAAAACTATGGTGTAACTATGCAAAGAATTATCATTTCCGAATTAGTTATTTACGAGCTAAGGTTAACTCAAGGGAACAACTAATACGAATGGGACATAATTAAAAGCTAAAAAATAAATCCTAATTCCATTAACTTAATTGTCTTAATATTGCGTAAATTGACAAGACAAATAACAAAATGACAAGAAAAGAAAAATAGCATCCAAATTAAGAAAAAATAAGAAAATAGAATAATAGAAAAACATAAAAACATAAAAACATAAAAACAGAAAAACAGAACTACTCTCATAACCCCCCCCCACACTTAAAATCCACATTGTCCTCAATGTGGGCAAGGAGAAACACCACCTAATTGTGTTGCATGTCATCGGGTGGAGAAGGCTATGAACTGGATCCCTCGCCTCTCGAAATCTGCCACTGATGACTCATTTGAAACCATGTCTGAAATCTGTACAATCTGATGGGACATGTTGGCATAAGCCATCTCCAACTGATCAAATCTCTCGTAGAAATGAGTCGTTTGCTGGGTTATCATCGCCTCCATCTCGTCCATACGAGCATGCACGCCTGCAAATATAAGTAGGCGGCGGGATGGGGGGGTGGTGGTGGTGGTGGGGACCCGTCTCCTCGTCCTGTTCTTGCTATTGCCCTTGGACTTGCTCTTGTTGTGTTGTGGTGGCGGTGGCACTTGTAGCTGTCCTAAATACTGGTATGAACTGATCTTATAGGCATTATACATCGAAGTGGTGATGACATCACGCACTCCACAAAGCTCATCAGTTCCTAAAGCTGGCACCCCAGCGGCATAACAAATGGCCATGATCGCGGAGGGATAATATAGTCCTGTCCGGATAAAGCGACGTGAATTTCAATGTCCATGATCTCTTCGACATCGATTGGGAGGCCCATGTGAATTGCATAATTTAAAATGGCCTTATCACTGTCACGAGAAGCCTGATAGATGCTGGGGATAAGCTTTCCAATGATGAAATAATGCCAAGCTTTTGTTATCTTGGTCATTTTTGCTTGCTTAAGCTCAGATATAGAGAATACTGATGCGGCGTAAGCAAGGGGTTGACCTGTTATGGTGGATTAGACTTGTGGAGTAGAAATCTTGTTGCCCACCATGACTCGATAACCGCTATCTGCAATGTCATGCAATCCATGGTACTCATTGAATTGAGTACAGTTAACCGGCACATTCACTCCACGAATGCTCAAGACTCCTTGCTGTGCATATTGGTAGTTTGCATAAAATTCTCGCACTAATGTAGCATTTCCATCTATCGGTTGTTTGCAAAATTATTTCCAACGACGATTCCATATCTGGTTGGCAATTGGTGCGGCTATGACTTCTATACCGCGCTCCTCCACCATTGCTTTGAGTGCAAGCTTCTCATTATGGTACTTCTCCACTTCTAGGCATATGAAACGGAAATCATCAAATCCCACGGGATTGGGCTGTGGCGGTGTGGAGGAGGTGGTGGGGGTGGTGCATTACCAGCAGTGTTGCGTGTTCTCTTTGGTGCCATATCTGTTAATATTAGAATATTAAATACAAACCATAGAACCAATTGACAAATTAATGTGAGATTAAGATAGTACATATCTAAACAGAACTTCTCACAAGTAAAAAACACTACTATAACAATAAGTTTCCCTACACGTAATGCAAAACCTATCCTCAACACTAGCCATGTAATGCATATACACTTACCACACTTGCAAGAACAGAAACAAACTACGATTACAAAAATCTAAGACAAAACACATTAAAAATGAACAAATACAATCTCCACAATATATAAGTTCAAGATCATAATTTCAAAATATTAAGACAATCTATAGCTAGGCTATTTTGTTTTTCATAAACAAGGTCAGTCTGCACTCTTTCAGCAGTTAAGGGTGGCCAACAGAATGAGATAAAGTTCCCTTGACAAGATCTGTTATGCATTCCATGGCAGTAGGAACCACTCTTACTGGTTTTCTTAAAATGGAGCGTTGTAACAATCTAGTATCATGCATGTTACGTCAAAGCATACTTAGGTGCTTCTAATTCACATATGAATCTTTGAGGCACTATATCAAGCACCTAGAATGCACTAATATTGTTATTAGGCGACGTGGAGTGGATTTCCACGTTTTTCTGGAACAGCATGGACGTCGCGCGACGTTGGAAAAATTTGCCACGTTTTTGCTCTTTTCATCCTCCAACTCTCTTATTCTTTTCTCCAACCTACAAAACAAACAAGCTTAAAAATGCAAAAGCATTTAGTGCAAACATTTTTGCAAGCACATTTATTAAAGAACACAATTTAAGTGAGTTATATAAGTTTCAATTAAACAAAGCGTTAAAAACACACCAACCTACTTAATGATTACAAACTCGTCAATTCTCTCAATAGTTCCCCTAAGTGAATAAAAATGATTGACTCAAAATGCTAAACTTTCCATCAAAGACCCGACTCCCTCTAGATAACATATTATTTTCCTATCCCACATCGAATCTTTCAATAAAACCCAATCATTGGCAATATAACATTTATCGCAACAAGATCAAAATTTCAAAAATTGGATACAACACAAAAATACCTAAAACTATGGTGTAACTATGCAAAGAATTATCATTTCCGAATTAGTTATTTACGAGCTAAGGTTAACTCAAGGGAACAACTAATACGAATGGGACATAATTAAAAGCTAAAAAATAAATCCTAATTCCATTAACTTAATTGTCTTAATATTGCGTAAATTGACAAGACAAATAACAAAATGACAAGAAAAGAAAAATAGCATCCAAATTAAGAAAAAATAAGAAAATAGAATAATAGAAAAACATAAAAACATAAAAACATAAAAACAGAAAAACAGAACTACTCTCATAACTCCCCCCCCACACTTAAAATCCACATTGTCCTCAATGTGGGCAAGGAGAAACACCACCTAATTGTGTTGCATGTCATCGGGTGGAGAAGGCTATGAACTGGATCCCTCGCCTCTCGAAATCTGCCACTGATGACTCATTTGACAAACCATGTCTGAAATCTGTACAATCTGATGGGACATGTTGGCATAAGCCATCTCCAACTGATCAAATCTCTCGTAGAAATGAGTCGTTTGCTGGGTTATCATCGCCTCCATCTCGTCCATACGAGCATGCACGCCTGCAAATATAAGTAGGCGGCGGGATGGGGGTGGTGGTGGTGGTGGTGGACCCGTCTCCTCGTCCTGTTCTTGCTATTGCCCTTGGACTTGCTCTTGTTGTTGTTGTGGCGGTGGCACTTGTAGCTGTCCTAAATACTGGTATGAACTGATCTTATAGGCATTATACATCGAAGTGGTGATGACATCACGCACTCCACAAAGCTCATCAGTTCCTAAAGCTGGCACCCCAGCGGCATAACAAATGGCCATGATCGCGGAGGGATAATATAGTCCTGTCCGGATAAAGCGACGTGAATTTCAATGTCCATGATCTCTTCGACATCGATTGGGAGGCCCATGTGAATTGCATAATTTAAAATGGCCTTATCACTGTCACGAGAAGCCTGATAGATGCTGGGGATAAGCTTTCCAATGATGAAATAATGCCAAGCTTTTGTTATCTTGGTCATTTTTGCTTGCTTAAGCTCAGATATAGAGAATACTGATGCGGCGTAAGCAAGGGGTTGACCTGTTATGGTGGATTAGACTTGTGGAGTAGAAATCTTGTTGCCCACCATGACTCGATAACCGCTATCTGCAATGTCATGCAATCCATGGTACTCATTGAATTGAGTACAGTTAACCGGCACATTCACTCCACGAATGCTCAAGACTCCTTGCTGTGCATATTGGTAGTTTGCATAAAATTCTCGCACTAATGTAGCATTTCCATCTATCGGTTGTTTGCAAAATTATTTCCAACGACGATTCCATATCTGGTTGGCAATTGGTGCGGCTATGACTTCTATACCGCGCTCCTCCACCATTGCTTTGAGTGCAAGCTTCTCATTATGGTACTTCTCCACTTCTAGGCATATGAAACGGAAATCATCAAATCCACGGATTGGGCTGTGGGTGGCGGTGGTGGAGGAGGTGGTGGGGGTGGTGCATTACCAGCAGTGTTGCGTGTTCTCTTTGGTGCCATATCTGTTAATATTAGAATATTAAATACAAACCATAGAACCAATTGACAAATTAATGTGAGATTAAGATAGTACATATCTAAACAGAACTTCTCACAAGTAAAAAACACTACTATAACAATAAGTTTCCCTACACGTAATGCAAAACCTATCCTCAACACTAGCCATGTAATGCATATACACTTACCACACTTGCAAGAACAGAAACAAACTACGATTACAAAAATCTAAGACAAAACACATTAAAAATGAACAAATACAATCTCCACAATATATAAGTTCAAGATCATAATTTCAAAATATTAAGACAATCTATAGCTAGGCTATTTTGTTTTTCATAAACAAGGTCAGTCTGCACTCTTTCAGCAGTTAAGGGTGGCCAACAGAATGAGATAAAGTTCCCTTGACAAGATCTGTTATGCATTCCATGGCAGTAGGAACCACTCTTACTGGTTTTCTTAAAATGGAGCGTTGTAACAATCTAGTATCATGCATGTTACGTCAAAGCATACTTAGGTGCTTCTAATTCACATATGAATCTTTGAGGCACTATATCAAGCACCTAGAATGCACTAATATTGTTATTAGGCGACGTGGAGTGGATTTCCACGTTTTTCTTGAACAGCATGGACGTCGCGCGACGTTGGAAAAATTTGCCACGTTTTTGCTCTTTTCATCCTCCAACTCTCTTATTCTTTTCTCCAACCTACAAAACAAACATATGCACAAAATAGACTTTAGTTAATGGAATTTCTAGCCTAAATTCTAAATAAACTAAATGAAACTTAAAAAATAAAATATATAAACTTGGGTTGCCTCCCAAGAAGCGCTTTATTTATCGTCGAAAGCTCGACGCTTGTTGCTTATTCTTCCCTCGGTTACTCTTCAAGAGTCACCTTTTCAACATTGTGGAAAACTTTTTTGCCTTGAGAAAAATAAATCTTCAATCTATGCCCATTGACGAAGAAAGTATTTCCCGTTCTCTCATTTAGAAGCTCCACACTGTCTTGACCCTAAATGGACCATACCATCTTGACTTAAGCTTTCCTAGAAAAAGTCTCAACTTAGAATTATAATGTATAACCAGCTGCCCGGGCTCGAACTTTTTATGTAGAATGCGTTTATCATGTCATTTCTTTGTTCTCTCTTTATAGAGAGATGCACTTTGGTACGCATCAAATGGAAACTCATCCAAATCATTAAATTCTAACAACCGTTGCTCAGCTGCCTTCCCATAATCCATATTCAGTTGCTTTAATACCCAGAAAGTTTTGTACTCAAGCTCAATAGGTAAATGACAAGCCTTACCAAAAACCATACGATAAGGAGATATACCAATTGGGGTTTTGAAAGCTGTGCGGTAAACCCATAGAGAATCATCCAATTTTGTTGCCCAATCCTTCCTAGAAGGTTTTACAATGTTTTCTAAAATTCTCTTGATCTCCCGATTTGATATCTCTACTTGACCACTTGTTTGAGGATGGTAAGGGTTGTCACTTTATGTCGGACTCCATATTTGGTCAATAATGCTTGAAAAGCCTTATTACAAAAATGGGTACCTCTATCACAGATAATAGCCTTTGGGGTTCCATAACGAGTGAAAATGTACTTCTTGATGAACCCTACCACACTTTTTGCATCACAAGTCGGTAATGCAATTGCTTCAATCCATTTAGAAATATAGTCTACGGCCACAAGAATGTAAGAGTTACCGTTAGATTTCAGGAATGATCCCATGAAGTCTATGCCCCAAACGTCAAAAATTTCCACCTCCATAATGTTGTTTAAAGGCATCTCATTCCTCCATGAAATATTTCCTGTCATTTAGCATTCATCACAGTGTTTGATCAACTCTTGAGTGTCATGGAATAGTTTTGGCCAATAATACCCTGACTGCAACACTTTGTAAGCTGTTTTTTGCCCCTCCAAAATGTCCTCCATAGTCAGATTCATGGCATGACTGAAGAATTTCTTTTTGATACTCCTCAGGAACACATCTTCTAATAGCTTGGCCACTGCATACCTTGAAAAGATAAGGCTCATCCCAATAGTAGTAGCTTGCATCATGGATGAGTCTTTTCCGTTGTTGGATAGACAAGTTTGGCGGAATTAGTTTTGAAACCACATAATTTGCAATGTCGTCGTACCATGGAGCTTTTTCCACTTCGTTCACTTGAAACAATTGCTCATCCAAGAAGATCTCCTTAATTAGGACATTAATGTCCTCTTCCAAATGCTCATGCTTTTCCAATCGAGAAAGATGGTCGGCAACATAATTTTTAGCTCCTTTTTTATCACGAATTTCTAAATCAAATTCTTGTAGAAGTAGAACCCATCGAATCAACCTTGGTTTTGTATCCTTCTTGGCCATTAAGTAACGAATTGCTGCATGATCTGTGTAAATAATCACTTTGGCTCCCAACAAATACAAACGGAATCTATCCACAGCAAAAACAACTGCCAACATCTCCTTTTTTGTTGTAGTGGAATTACACTGAGCTGAATCGAGTAAACGGCTGTCATAATGAATAGTGTGCAAAATTATTTCTGTCCTTTGACCAAGAACTGCCCCCCACAGCAAAATCACTCGCATCACACATAATCTCGAAGGGGGCTCCCTAGTTGGGAGGTTTAATGACTGGAGCTGCTACAAGTTGGCCTTTAAGAAAATCAAATGCTGCTTTACAGTCATCATCAAAGTTGAATACCGCATCTTTTTCCAAGAGATGACACAAGGACTTGGTTATTTTAGAGAAATCCCGAATGAATCTACGGTAGAACCCAGCATGGCCCAAAAAGCTTCTTACTCCCTTGACATTTATTGGATATAGTAGCTTTGCAATGAGATCCAATTTTGCTTTATCCACCTCCATGCCTTTAGTTGAGATCTTGTGGCCTAAGACAATTCCTTCTTGCACCATAAATTGGCATTTCTCCCAATTCAAAACTAGATTAGTCTCTGCGCATCTTTCAAGTACCTTAGCCAGATTATCCAAGCATCGATCAAAAGAATGATCAAAAACTGAGAAATCATCCATAAATACCTCAATAATGTCTTCCATCATATCATGAAATATGGCCATCATACATCGTTGAAATGTTACGGGTGCATTGCATAATCCAAATGGCATTCTCTTAAATGCAAAAGTACCAAAACGGAAAGTGAATATTGTTTTATCCTGATCCTTTGGGTCAATTGTGATCTGATTATATCCAGAGTAACCATCCAAGATGCAATAAAATAGATAACCAGCAATCCTGTCCAAAACTTGATCAAGGAATGATAGAGGAAAATGATCTTTGCGGGTTGCCTTGTTGAGCTTGCGATAATCCATACAAACTCGCCATGCATTAATGATAAGTGTGGCTAACAACTCATCATTATCAGTCTTGACCACTATCACCCCACTATTCTTTGGCACACATTGGACTGGACATACCCATTCGCTATCTGATATAGCATAAATCATCCCAATGTCCAAAAGTTTGATCACCTCCTTTTTTACCACATCCATCATTGATGGATTTAAACGACGTTGCCTATCTCGTACTGAAATTGCATCATCTTCTAAAAGAATTTTATGCATGCAGATTAATGGGCTAATTCCCTTAATGTCAGTAATAGTCCACCCAATTGCTCCTTGATACATTTTCAGTACCATAATAAGCTTCTCTTCTTGCCATGGTTCTAATGTAGCTGAGATCACTACGGGCAAAGTGTTATTATCCCCCAAAAAAGCATATTTGAGATGTGAAGGGAGTGGCTTGAGCTCAAGTTTTGGAGGTTCTTCAACTGAAAGCTTCAACCGATTTTCACTGCAATCAAGGATTTCAATCGGCCTCACCTGAATGGGCTCATCACAAACATTATCAGTTAGCTCATAAATGGAAGTATCAATAAAAACACATTCGACCATGTTTTGCAACTCTAATGCTATATTCTCATCAATTTTAAGCAACTCAGAATTAGATATATGCATTAAGGAGTCGTTATTATTAATACTACATATTTTCATTGGATTGCATGCAATAACCGAAGTTTCAACCACATCCATGAAAAAACAAGTATTAATATCTCTAGGATGCTTCATAGCGTAATTAACATTAAATGTTACATCTTCGCCATTGACACGAAAAGTGATTGTCTTGCTGTATACGCCAATTAAAGCATCTCCAGTTGCCAAGAATGGTCTTCCAAATATGAGGAGAACCTCTTCCTCTTCCTCCATGTCTAAGATAATAAATTCCACCGGAATTATGAACTTATCAATTACTACCAAAATATCTTCAATGATACCCATAGGAGTGATGATGAATCTATCAGCCAACTGAAGAGTTATAGCCACAATTTGATTTGCTCACCCATTCCCACACTGACAGCTATAAAATAGGGCATCAAGTTAATACCAGCTCCCAAATCACATAATGCCTAGGCAAAATATCTTGAACCAATTCTATATGGGATTGTACAACTTCCTGGATCTTTAAGTTTAGGGGGAAGATTTTTCTTCATTAAGCACTGCCCAACCTCATTTAATTGAATAACCTCCTCACATTGTAAAATCTGCTCTTTATTTGAAATAAGATCTTTCACAAATTTAGTGTAAGTAGGTACCGTCTTCACCAAATCCAACAAAGGTATTTCCACATGGAGCTGCTCAATCATCTCAGCAAATTTGCTAAACAAAATCTTCTTCTTTGATGGATGTATCCTTTGAGGAAAAGGTAATGGTGGAGTACATTCTGGAAAATTAAAAGTACTTGGAGGATTTTTCTTTCTTCCTTTACTTGCACTAACTTCGTTGGGTTCAGCTTGCTTTGGAACTTTTTCCATCTCAATTGAATCCTTGACAGTATCTTGTTCATTCTTTGGAGAATCTTCTTTATTAAGAGTTGGAGATGTCAATTCCTTACCACTTCGAAGTGTAATCGCATGGCATTGCTCCTTTCCCTTTGGATTTGGGAAAGTATCACTAGGTAAAGTTTTGGCTGGTCTATTATGCATTTCATTTGCGAGTTGGCCTATTTGAGTCTCCATATTCTTAAGAAGAGCTTTATACTCCTAGAACATACCTCTATAAATCTCCAATGTTTTGTCTGTATTGTCCTGTCGCTGTTGGCATTCTCCAAAAAGCTTTTCCATCTTGGCCCCCAACACAGTTATAACATCATCAATTGTTGCTTGTGAAGTACCACTCTGTGTGTTTTGTTGGTTTCCATAGCCAGGTGGGTAAGTTGGTCTTGATGCATTATACTGTGGACGATTTTGCCCTCCTTGATACCATTGATTCCCACTGGATGGCTTCCATTAATTTGAATTAGTATTCCGGTTGAAATTGTAATATTGCAATGGCTCATTAATGACTTGAGGACATTCATCCATATGATGCGTTCCTTGGCATAAGTCACAAGATGGCGTGATTTTGTTTGTCAAGGCTGCCTGAATACTGGAGAGTTGGCCCTGCATGGCTGTCATTTGTGCTTCCAAGTTGGTTGTTTGGTGGAGGTTCGTCGCTCAACCTCGCCAAATACCCAAACTTACTCAACTAATGTAGAAGTGGCAAGTGGGATCGTATCCACATGGAAGGTTTGGGTGTCAAGATATCACTTGCTCAAGAAACCAAAGCAAATGGAACAAATATAGAACAATATAAATGCAAGAATGAGGATGGATGCAAGGTTAGTATGCAAGCACTGCCTTGAGGGATTTCGACATGTACCGATCTCTCCCTAAAATCATCGACTCGTGTAAACATATGTGAGGGGACTTTAAACTGCTAGTGGACTGGGATTGATCTTCTTGGTAGATCTCACAACCCCATCTCAGAATACTCCCCCGAACCTCCCTTGGTAGGGCAAGTTCGTGGCACGAGTCAGACTCTCCCAGATCCCTATTCTAAGACAAGAACACTCTTAGACATTTCCTATAGTTGATGTTAACTGTCAGTGGGTACCGCACAGTTAAAATCGGCAAAGTGTATAGGACCTAAGAACTCACATAAGCATATTCACAATCAGTTCATGTTATGTTCAATTGCCTCATATCGATTTACACAAAACTCAGTGGATACCGCAGCTTTAAATGTAAACTTAAGCAATGACATGCGAAATATTGAAGATAAACAAGAACAGATTATGAACATGAAGAACACATATATAAATCAATGATGATATTTCAATTTCCTTTTACAGCGCTAAACTGATTCCAGTGGGTACCGCAAATCAAATTAAGAGCATAAGCGTTTGTGAGTAAACATTGGAATCAAAAGACATTGAACAAAGATCAAACACATAATGAGCAATTTAAATGTCTCAAATAAGTCGAGATCTGTATAGTCGAGCCCTCAAGACAGCAAAATGTGCGAAAGGGAAAAGAAGAGAAAACCCTAATCTAACCTAAGAACTTATAACTAAGGAATGCTATCTCTATTGTGCCGCTCTCTCTCCCCTTCTCTTCTTCTCTTCATCTTTTATAGTTTTCCCCAATATTTGGCTTGTAAATTTCTGGAAGCTTCCTTCTTCCGGCTGATGTCCACACTGGTCTCCCATGAAAACTTGGAGTCAGCATTGTTCATGGTAGGACTTCTGCATAGTGAATTGTGGACCTCCATGATTTGGCTTGTGAGATTCCCAAAAGTTTCCCTTTCTATGCCGGAGGTTGACACGTGTCCTGCAGATATAAACCAAGACTGAGTGAAAGACACGTGTAGCTACGAATAAGAATGTTAAGCAAAATATCATATAGGTTGATGGCCATGTTTGCTAATTATGTGTGTGTCGAGGGTGGAGTGTAGTGCCTACAAAATGCATGAGAAAATTCCTAAGTAAAAATATAACAAAGGAAACTAAACTGGAAAAATGGCAAAGAGAAGAAAAACACTAAGTAAACATCAGAAAGGAAAAATGTGCAAAAATGGTGAGGATTGCGGTTGTGCATGTGTGGCGGGACGACGATGCGACCGCCGTGTGTGTGTGGGTGGCCGCACGATGCGGCCGCCGTGTGTGCTTGTGTGAGAGGGCGGCCGCACGATGCGGCCGCCGTGCATGTGTGTGTGTGAGGGCGGTCACATCTTGCGACCGCTATGTGTGTGTGTGCGGGCGCATCGTGTGTTGTGCGCGTGTGTTGTGTTATGCTTGCTAAATGTGTTGTGCGTTGAGTGTTGTGTTTGTGTGCTGTTTGTGTGTGCTATGTGAATAGTTGTGGACTTTCCTGAAGGCTTGGAGGTCAATGACTTGGAGGTTGTGTGAATAGTGTGGACCTCCATGAGAACTTGGAGGTCAATGACTTGGAGGTTGTGTGAATATTATGTTGTGTGCTGTGAATAGTTATGGACCTCCAGAAGACTAGGAGGTCAGGAGTAGTGAGCTCAAGAGTAAGTGTGAGTGCTGCGTAAGTGAAGTGGTGGACTTGTGAATAGTGATTATGGACCTCCAAAGTGTGGACTTCCAAAGTGTGGACCTCCATGAAGGCTTGGAGGTCAGTGATCTCTGGAGGTCAGTGGCATACATGCCTAAGTATTTTGCATAAAATCACAAATATGCACATTGTTACAACGAACACTTAGCCATTTCTCAATATTTCCCAATCACCGCACATTCTTGCATACCATTGACATACCAAGCATCATTTTCACTCATAAATCACAGCAAAAGATTAAGAAACGCAAAAGCAGATTAAGTCGACTAAACCCCCACACTTAAGTCTTTGCTAGTCCGAGCAAAGTATACACAACTGTCCACCCCACATTCCAACACTTTCAACATCATCAGCTTCCACTAAAATTTTCGCATGAAAGGAAAACATTTGATTGAGTTACAGTTTATTCGACTTCATACAAGTTATCAGTACGGTGAAGTGAATAAAGAACCAAAACCGTCAGCGTGCAAGTGTGTGCTGAGAGATTCATATGTCTCCTTATTCTGTCTATGCCGAGTACTCAAGTAGGCACTTTAGTTAAGATTCTTGCACTACATCTTTTGTCCACACAACACAAACACTTCATACTAAAATGAAAGACAAAGACTTCACTAAGCTTACTGGGGATTTCCCCCTTATATCATGCACATCATTGGTGCTTATTGCTTTTCTTTCGAAACTCATGCCCTGACTTTGGTGCTTGCTTGCCAGGTTTTGTGGCTATTTTTTCCCTTTATTCGTCGCAATCCATGTTCGTGTGTGTCTTCAAGAGACTATATATACAAATGCAAGAAAAAGTGTTTACGAGTAGAAAGCACATACAAACAAAGAAACATAAGCCCCCTCCTATGTCAAATTTTTGTGCTGGCGTTTCTATCTTACATTAACACTGTACTTTACCCATCAACATCGTATGCAATCGAATGAATTCAGTAAAACTCCAAAATTTTCGCATACATTGAACAGTTTGTGGATTGGTGGATTTGTTGATGAAATTGGAAGTGCGAATGTAATGGATTGTGCAAGTGTGTTAGATGGACAGTGGCAATCTTTGTACAACACAACATCACACTCTTACATTCATAATCAACTGGAAATCACAGCACACTACATCACAACTTTGAAATGGAAAGCACACTACAAGGTCAGTGCAAGTCACTGCCTTGTTTTGATTCCAACACAACAACGCATGAAAGAAAATAGACAAAAATAAAAGAAAAACACACCCCCTACTATTAATATAATATCAAACCACCTCCGATCCATGCACACATTGCAAACACAGCAAAGCTTCAAATTTTTCAAAGGAAAGGCCCTAGGCTTCACAAACATCAGCATAAGAATCAATCAAGTCACACAAGCATAAACATCAGCCAACCTCCACCAGCATCCAAAGTCACAACTGTCCCCCCCACACTTAAACTTAGCAATGGTCCCCATTGTGAGAAAAGGAAGGAGACTACCGCGTTTAAGTTCCTGGAGGCGGAGGCTGGTTGATTGGAGAATCGAGAAAATCCCGAGAAAGTTGGTTGACCACTTCCGAAATTTGGTGCACTGGCTCTGGATTGCGTGGTCATTAGCTTTGGGTTTTCTTTGGTCAGCCTCTTCCTTTGCAGACCCCCACACTTGAACTCATGACTCCTTGCGACAAAAGAACACAACTCACTATAAGTATAAAGTATACATTCATGTAGCACACTAACCATGTTTTTTCATCTCAAGGCGGAACTCCATGCAATAAAGGCGTCCCAATAATGCACTATGTTCATAGAAAGTTTAAATTTCACACGTGGTTACCACTTCTCAATTTCTGTGATATGCATGAAAACCCAACCAACTAAACAACATTCATCTCATATAAACCATGAAAGTCCACGAAGGTATTTCCCACAAACAATGGAATTCAATAAAGCCCAAGGGAATGAGCTCATACCTTATACTGTGCAAATATGAGTGAATAGTGACTTGTGGAAACTTGATGTTGAAGTGGTGATGCTACATAACCTATTGTGAGTGTGTGAGTTGTGACTTGTGATATACAAAAGAGAGTAGAGAAAAATTGTGGTGTACAAGTGAGTGCCACACCATGACCTTGGGTCATGGTGGTGTGTAGTGTATCATGTTATCAGCACTTTGAGGACACTTTCCCACAACTTAACATCTGAAGGCCATTGCTTGAGGCTCTGCACATAAGAAAGGTCTAACTAGATGAACGAAACAAAAGTAACTAAAAACTCAAGCATCAAATTATTCAAGAGAAATGGATTAAATAGTTCTGGATTTATTCAGTCTCCAGCTAGACTTTATTCATGAAGCCTTCTTGTTCAAGATTCGGAGTACCCATCTCTATACCAGAAGAATCCTTTTTCATGAGCACTCTTTGTTCTCCAGTATGGAACTGGACAAATATTTTTCAGGAAGAGGTGTTGGAGCTCAGGCATCTGGGGAACAATCTCAATAAACTCCATTTTATACCATGTATGTTCACCTATAGGAATCACCTCTTTCACTTCTCCCACCACCTTTGGCTCTAACACCCTGCAAAGCTCAACCATAGTTTGTGCATCCATGGAATAATTCATCAGTAATTTCAAAAATAGGTGCATCAACAAAGCAATTCTCCACCATGTTAGAAATTTCTTTACAAAGAATTAAATCATCATCACACAACCTAACATGGTTGAAATTTTGGGTCTTTCCTTTGCTGTCAAAACATGGTTCACTATGCACATTCAACAAAGGTATCTCAATGCTCTCTATTTGGTTGGTCACCATTCAAAGTTTCAGATTCATGCATAGTCTCAAAAGTTGGTGCCTCAACAAAATGCTCAATGGTCATGTTGTCATTTTCTTTAGTATGTGCAACATTGATTTCATTCATGCTCACACAAGGCTCAATGAGAGATGTCTCAGTGCATTTTACAGGGCATTCAAGTGAAGGAGAGGTGTCTAAAGGAAGTCTAACATCATCAATGTTCTCATGGGGCTCCATGGATTCAACATAAGACCTAGCATTAGACAAATCCCCAAATTGATAGTAAGCAACCAAAAAGGCCCTAACTTGATCAGATGTAAGCTCATAACCAGAGATATCATTCTCATAAGAAGAACTCAAACATTCATGCACAAGAGATTCCTCAACAAAGCACTCAGGTATGACCTCTCTAACATTTGTGGACTCCAACTCATTTGGACAGTTTAAACCGCAATCCATGTTGGCATTCATATCAAAAACAATTTCCTCAAGAGTTGGTGTGTTTCAGTAATGGGAGATATACCTTCTGAGTGGCCTTGAGCTTCTTCAACTGGTGTCTCAAGTTGTTCCGTCATGTCGCTCGTTAAGGCACTCATATGATCAAGACTCTGTTGTTGTCTTTGAGTTTCTTCATACCTTGCTTCACTGCGCTCAAGTCTTTCTAAAATCAGGTACAACATGCTTCTCACTTTTTCATCTTCTTCAAGATCAGCCTCATTGCTTTGTTGTTGGTCATGCCATGATCCATAGTGTCTTGGTAGGGAGAAGTTATCAAATACTCTAGGAGTTGGTCGTGTGTTATCCATCCAATCTGGTGGGTAATCATAGTAAGGCTCAGCATAGTCCCCAAACCTCCTGACATATTTGGTCATGACATATTTGATCTCTTGTGGTGTGCACAATACAAGTTCAATGAAATTTCAACTCTCCCTGAACTTACCACAAGCTGAGGACAGTAGCATAAAACAAGAACACAAAGCTAACACACAAAAAAGAGAAAATCACACAAAAATCAAATGACAAAAACACACAAAAAAAATCAACAAGTCAAGGAAACAAATAATCTCCAAACAACCGTGCCTTCCCCGGCAACGGCGCCATTTTGGTGGAGGTTTGTCACTCAACCTCGCCAAATACCCAAACTTACTCAACTAATGTAGAAGTGGCAAGTGGGATCGTATCCACAGGGAAGGTTTGGGTGTCAAGAGATCACTTGTTCAAGAAACCAAAGCAAATGGAACAAATACAGAACAATATAAATGCAAGAATGAGGATGGATGCAAGGTTAGTATGCAAGCACTGCCTTGAGGGATTTCGATATGTACCGATCTCTCCCTAAAATCATCGACTTGTGTAAACATATGTGAGGGGACTTTAAACTGCTAGTGGACTGGGATTGATCTTCTTGGTAGATCTCACAACCCCATCTCACAATACTCCCCCGAACTTCCCTTGGTAGGGCAAGTTCGTGGCACGAGTCAGACTCTCCCAGATCCCTATTCTAAGACAAGAACACTCTTAGACCTTTCCTATAGTTGATGTTAACTGTCAGTGGGTACCGCACAGTTAAAATCGGCAAAGTGTATAGGACCTAAGAACTCACATAAGCATATTCACAATCAGTTCATGTTATGTTCAATTGCCTCATATCGATTTACACAAAACTCAGTGGATACCGCAGCTTTAAATGTAAACTTAAGCAATGGCATGCGAAATATTGAAGATAAACAAGAACATATTATGAACATGAAGAACACATATATAAATCTATGATGATATTCCAATTTACTTTTACAGCGCTAAACTGATTCCAGTGGGTACCGCAAATCAAATTAAGAGCATAAGCATGTGTGAGTAAACACTGGAATCAAAAGACATTGAACAAAGATCAAACACATAATGAGCAATTTAAATGTCTCAAATAAGTCGAGATCTGTACAGTCGAGCCCTCAAGACAGCAAAATGTGCGAAAGGGAAAAGAAAGAGAAAAACCTAATCTAACCTAAGAACTAGAACTAAGGAATGCTATCTCTATTGTGCCGCTCTCTCTCCCCTTCTCTTCTTCTCTTCAGCTTTTATAGTTTTCCCCAGATGATTTGGCTTGTAAATTTCCTGGAAGCTTCCTTCTTCCGCTGGGATGTCCACACGTGGCTCTCCATGAAAACTTGGAGGTCAGCATTGTGGACTTTCATGGTATGGACTTCTGCATAGTGAATTGTGGACCTCCATGATTTGGCTTGGTGAGCTTCCCGGAAGTTTCCCTTTCTATGCCCGGAGGTTGACACGTGTCCTGCAGATATAAACCAAGAACTGAGTGAAGACACGTGTAGCTACGAATACGAATGTTAAGGCAAAATATCATATAGGTTGATGGCCATGTTTGCTAAGTATGTGTGTGTCGAGGGTGGAGTGTAGTGCCTACAAAATGCATGAGAGAAAATTCCTAAGTAAAAATATAACAAAGGAAACTAAACTGGAAAAATGGCACAGGAAGAAAACACTAAGTAAACATCAGAAAGGAAAAATGTGCAAAAATGGTGAGGAGTGCGCGTGTGCATGTGTGGCGGTCGCACGATGCGACCGCCGTGTGTGTGTGGCGGCCGCACGATGCGGCCGCCTGGTGTGCGTGTGTGAGAGGGCGGCCGCACGATGCGGCCGCCGTGCATGTGTGTGTGTGAGGGCGGTCGCATCATGCGACCGCCATGTGTGTGTGTGGCGGACGCATCGTGTGTTGTGCGCGTGTGTTTGTGTTATGCTTGCTAAATGTGTTGTGCGTTGAGTGTTGTGTTTGTGTGCTGTTGTGTCATGCTATGTGAATAGTTGTGGACTTTCCTGAAGTCTTGGAGGTCAATGACTTGGAGGTTGTGTGAATAGTTGTGGACCTCCATGAGAACTTGGAGGTCAATGACTTGGAGGTTGTGTGAATATTATGTTGTGTGCTGTGAATAGTTATGGACCTCCAAGAAGACTAGGAGGTCAGGAGTAGTGAGCTCAAGAGTAAGTGTGAGTGCTGCGTAAGTGAAGTGGTGGACTTGTGAATAGTGATTATGGACCTCCAAAGTGTGGACTTCCAAAGTGTGGACCTCCATGAAGGCTTGGAGGTCAGTGATCTTGGAGGTCAGTGGCATACATGCCTAAGTATTTTGCATAAAATCACAAAATATTCACATTGTTACACGAACACTTAGCCATTTCTCAATATTTCCCAATCACGCACATTCTTGCATACCATTGACATACCAAACATCATTTTCACTCATAAATCACAGCAAAAGATTAAGAAAGCAAAGCAGATAAGTCGACTAAACCTCGACTTATCATTGTTCTATCCAATCCTAACATTCCGATTTGCCGTCTTCCATGATTACTTCTTGCAGTGGGCAACATCAGCTCATTACTTACTATACGCTCAAAAATCTCTTCAACTTCTTCTGGTGATTTATCACGCAAATTTCCTCCGGCTAAAAGATTTACCAAATACATAGTATCAAAATTGAGTCTATTGCAAAAGGAATTTAGCTCTCTTCCCTGCTCCAACCCACTGTTTGGGCATTTATTAAAAAGTTCACGAAATCTATCCCAAGCTTCTGTGAATGACTCATTTTCACCTTAACGAAACTGCATGAAATCCATCCAGATCTTGTCCATTCGGGATGGAGAAAAATATTTAGTCATGAACCTCTTTGCAACCCCATCAAAAGTTTCAATCGATGCCCCATTAATAGAGTCATACCATCTCTCAGCTGCTCCTTGAAGAGAGAAAGGGAACAACATTCTCTTTAAAACATTATGCTGGATGTGTGGGAGGTTGCTCGTGTCACACACTTTAAGGAATGTCCTTAAATGTGTGTATGCGGATCCTCAGTACTCAATCCATGGAAAACCTGGCCATTTTGAATCAAATTTATGAAAGCCGATGGAATTTAAAAATGCTCTCCAGTGTCAATAAAAGGCGAATCCAAGTTATCCATTCGAGACTCATAATGATCACCATACTGACGCCGCGATACCACTGGTTGTGCTAGTGGAATAACTGGAGGGTCCCCCACTTGTGGAACAACAACAACATTAGGCTGATTTCCTAGTGCAGCCATTGCTTCGAATTCTAACTTTTTCTTAACACGCAAAGTCCGTACAAGTTTCGGGTCGTATTGATATTCTGCTAGTCCAAATGATCTTGTCCTGGGCATGCAAAGAAGAATAGAAAACAGTACTAAAAGAAAAACGCAAGAAAATTAAAACTAAAACTTAAAAAAATAAAATTTCAATACGATTGCTTTCCCCGGCAACGGCACCAAAATTTGATGGGGGCTAATATGTGTAGTAAAAATGCGATCGTGGTTGCTATCTACTCCTACTCAAAAATAATGCTAAACAACCCCTTAATAGTGTAAGTATAGCAAGTTCGTTTCTACAGGGAAAGGAGTGTGTTCAAATTTTAAGAAAATCTTTTGGTTTTTTTTGAATTTATTAAACTAAAAATAAGAATGAAAATAACAAATAACTAAAACAAAGATGGTGATTTGATTAAAATTTGAATTAAGCAAGTGTACTCCAGAGATTATATTTTAGCGTTACATAAAAAACACATACATACATTCTATCTATGGTCATGCAAAATAATGATAATTAACATAACTCACACCCTCTTATGTGGTAAGAGGCAAGGAATGACCTAGGAATTTACCTATTTAGATATTAATTAATTCATTAAACCCTCCTATGTGGTAAGAGGCAAGGTTTACTTCCTTAATTAACCCGGAATCTAATGCAAATAACCAACTCAACCAAACTCTCAACTCAACACAACCAACCCACAACAGATTCCAAACAACACACTCTAATCCTCTTATATAGCGAGAGGTAAGATCAAAGCAAGTTTTCCAAACAACCCACTCTAATCCTTCCCAATTTGGGTCCAACTTCCAAGTTCCTTCCACTTTGCTTATTTCATTCTTCATCATCACCAAATCTCCATTTTGAGAATAAGTGCCTTTGACCCGTTTATTGTAGTACTGTGTCATATCTAACTTGTACTTTGCTTCTCGAATAAAGACAGCCTTTCTTTTCTATTTAATTAAGTATAAGCTGAGGAGTAGAGCTTCATGATTCATAACTTGCTCATGATTAAGTAATCTACTACTCGGGATGCCTATCTCGGCTGAAATAACTGCTTCAAATCCATACACCAAACTAAAAAGAGTTTCTTGCGTAGCTGTTTTTGGAGTAGTTCGGTATGCCCATAGCACATTCGGGAGGTTTTCTACCCAGTATCCCTTAGCATTTTCTAACCGAGTCTTTATCCATTGGATAATAATTTTGTTCATCACCTCGGTCTGATAGTTAGTTTCAGAATGAGCTGCCGAAGTAAAGTGTTGGTGAATCTTAAGTTCTTCACACTAACTCTTAAATGAATCACTTGCAAACTGTGTTCTAGTATCAGATACCACTATTTTTGGTATTCCATATTGACAAACTACATTTTTCCAGAAGAATTTCAATATATTATTCCCAGTTATTGCTGCCAAAGGCTTAGCCTCAATCCATTTTGTAAAATAATCCACTGCTACTACCAAGTACTTAACTCACCCTGGTACTTCTGGAAAAGGGCCTGCAATGTCTATCTCCCACTATATAAATTGCCAAGGACTTTGCATAGTTATCATTTCAGACTAAGGTATATGATGAATCCGTGAATGTTGTTGACACTTGACACATTTTTGTACTAAGTCATCTGCATCACGGTAGATTATGGGCTAATAATATCCTGCTCGGATATCTTTTTAGCTACCATTCGAGCTCCTACATAGCTGCTGCATGACCCTTTATGGATTTCTCTTACATATATTCTGCTTGATTCGGCCCTACACACCTCAGCCATGGCATTAGATATCCTTTTTATACAGAACCCTATATTTTACTTCGTAATTAACAGATTGAATTCTCAATTTTTGAGCTGCCACCTTTTTTTTGGTGTTTTAGCCGAACTAATGTACTTCATTATTGAAGTCATCCAATTTTTATCTTCCTCTTCAATGAAGTGAACTAACATTTCATCAATACTCCTTGCCGGTAGCACTTCTACTAATACACGCTTAGTCTGGTGTTTATAGGCTGATGACGCCAATTTGCTGAGAGCATCAGCTCGTTTGTTTTGAGCTCGCGGGACTCAATCAATTATGAAGAAATCAAATCCCTTAGCCATTTCTTCCGCCTTTTCCTGATATCTTTTCATAAGTAGATCTCGAGCTTTCTATCCATCAGTTACTTGGTTTACAATGAGTTGTGAGTCACTGTAAGCCTGTAACTCTCTAATCCTTCTCTCTCTCTCTAACTTCATTCCCGTGATGAGGGCTTCATACCCAGCTTCGTTGTTGGTAGCTTTAAAATCAAATCAAAGAGCGTAAGCGAACTCCTAACCTTGAGGAGTTTTTCATAATTAGACATACCCTAGATCCTTCTTCACTAGAAGCTCCATCTATAAATAACACCCAAACATTGGTGGTTCCTCTTTCAACAGCTTCCATAGTCTTGTTCACAGGATCTTGGTTCTGAACATCCCACTCTTGCAATGATTCTGCAGTAAAATCAGCAATAACTTGTCCCTTGATCCCCAATCTCTGCACAAATGTGATATCATATTCGCTTAGCTCAATGGCCCATTTCATCAGACGAACTGATTAGTCAAGTTTCTGCAACACTTGTTTCAAAGGTTTATTAATGAGAACCGGGATAGAGTGACCTTGAAAGTTGGGGCATAGCCTCCGAGCTGCAATAATTAGTGCCAACACCAATTATTCAAGTCCCGAATAACGTTGTTCTGCTCCTTCTAACACCTTGATTACATAATAAATTGGCCTCTAATTTTTTTTATATTCATTCATTAAGACTGCACTTACTACTCTGTCACTTGCGGCCAAATACAAAGAGAGAGTTTCACCATGAACTGGAATGGCTAGAGCTGGTAATTCACATAAGTAGTTTTTGAGCTCTTCATAGGCCGTCTGACATTTTTTTGTCCATGAAATTTTTTTTCCTTCAAAATACCAAAAAATGGCAAGCAACGTTTGGCTGATCTAGAGAGGAATCTATTCAGTGCGACCAATTGGCGGGTTAAAGTTTAAACTTCATGGACATTTCTTGGTATAGCTTTGACCTTCTTAGGATTTGCTTCAATACCCTTATTTGAGACTATATATCCTAAGAATTTCCCAGAACCAACAACAATAGTGCACTTCTTAACATTGAGCATCAAACCTGTAGATCTTAATGTTTCAAAAGTCTCTTTGACATTAGCTAGTATATCTGCCACTTTACTCTTGATGAGTAAATCATCAACATATACCTCCATATTGCGGCCGATCTGAGAGTCAAACATTTTGTTCATCATTCGTTGATAAGTTGCTCATTCATTTTTAACCCAAAAGGCATCTTTACGTAATAGTAGATGCCCTTCTTAGTTAGGAAAATGGTTTTCTCAGAATCTTCTTCATCAATAAAGATCTGGTGATATCCTTTTTAAACATCAAGAAAATAAAGCACTTCATAGCCCGTAGTTGAATCAACTTTTAGATCAATCAAGGGTAAGGGATCAAAATCTTTCGGACATGCCTTGTTCAAGTTTGTATAATTAATGCATATCCACCATCCTAAGTCAGGCTTCGTTACCATGACCGGATTAGCCAACCAGGTCAAATAGAAGACTTTCAAGATGATTTTGGCCTTAAGGAGTTTATCCACTTTATCACAAATAGTTATATTCCTATCCAGGGCACACGACCATTTTTTCTGCCAAACTGGTGGTAAAGTGGGATCTATATCCAACTTATGCACCACCAATTTTGGGGAGATACCTTTCATATCCTTATGTCCCCATGCAAAAACATCCTTGTATTGTTGAAGTAAGTCAATAAGTAAGTAATTCACTTCCGGAGGCAATGACGCGCCCACCTTTATTGTTTGGTCTGGGAATGTTGTATCAACAATGACTTCCTCCAAATCATTTGTTATCATTCCATTGCTGCCTAAATTTGGCAACTTAAGCCCGACATTGGCTCTTCTGTTGTATGTGGTAGCTCCCCATCTATGCAATTCACCTTTGAAGCATGAGTCATCTTATTTGCGTCTCTTAAAGCAATCATATGACATTATCTTACCATATTTTGATCCCCTTAAATAGTGGCGATCCCACCAGCAGTGAGAAACTTCATCACCAGGTGATAAGGCGACTAGATAGCTTTGAGTTGAACCATCGTCGGTCTAGCGAGGATGATATTATATGGGGAGGTAATATCAAGAACCACAAAATTGGTATATATCAACCTATCTTTTGGAGCTTCCCCCAAAGTTACTAGTAAAGAAATCATACTGATAGGTTGCATTGCGTCCTCCAAAAATTCGATCAGTGGACCGGGACATTTTTGCAACTTTACTCATGGAATAAATTTTCAAATTGATTTTGAAAAATGACATCGAATGAACTGCCATTATCCAGATATATTAAATGGACCTCCTTATTTGCCACAATCGCCTTAATTAATAAAGTGTCATAATGAGAAAACTTACTTGGGACAACATCTTCTTTAGAGAAACTAATAATCTTTGAGTTCTTAAAGTGTTTATAAATCGGCTCCTGTTCACAAATTCTCTGTGTCGATGAATTTCGTGCAGACCTGGATTCACCAATTGGACCTTCCAAAATGGTGTGGATCACACCAGTTACATTCTTATCCGTATCTTTGGGTTTAATATATCCCTCCTCTTTGGGCGTCTTATCATTCTTAGGCCTTCCTTTATCGTGAGATCGGTCCTTATGGTGACCCTTTTGATATGCTTCTTGGAGAAAATCATAGAGATGACCACTTGCAATTAGTTCATCTATTTTCCTTTTAAGATATCGGCAATCTTTAGTATCATGTCCCGTATGATCATGGAACTTACAAAAAAGACAATTATTTCTGTTGCCTTCAGAGGTAGTCATTTTTGGATACGACTTAACCAACCATTTTTGTTCCATAACAGCCAACATTTCAGTTTGGCTACAAGGAGATGAGGAGCTCTTGTAATCAGTTGATGTTTGAGTTAGAGGTTTATCAAAAGATAGCTTATCAAATAATTGTGTGCGATTACCTCCAGTTGTAGATCGGCTATTGTAATTATCTTTCTTTTTCTCAATACCTCAATCCATATCCCATTTTTCTGTCTGCATCTTCTTCCTTAGCAAACTTGTTAGTTCGGTCCATAAACTCATGCAAATCATTAGGTGGGTCAGTGACCAGTTTCCTATAAAGTCTTCTAGGTCGTAACTCATTGATAAAGGCACCTATCACGGCATCTTAATATCGGGTCTTGACCTGCACACTTTTATCATAAAATCAATCGACATATTCCCAAACTTCTTTACTTTCACCTTGCCGAATATTTAAGAGCTCCATAGACAACTTGTCAAATTTCTTTCTTTCCAAAAATTTCTTATAGAAGGGCTGAGATAGCTGCTTGTAGGAAGAAATTAAACTCGTCTTGAGGTCTTCAAACCTGCCATGTGCTTTTCCAACCAAAGTCGCTTCAAAGGCCTGACACATAGTCGCCTCCGGCGCTTGCTTAAATTTTTTGAGCGAAGTGAAACATGCCAAATGATCCATCGAGTCAGTATTTCTAGAGTACATCCACACAAACGGTGCCAAATTGATGATGTGTAAATTCACTAAGTGCTGTGAGGTTTCTCTAGAGTCACGTGCTCTCTAAGTTATTGCATAAATCCTAGCATACTTGTAACACAAATGTTAGAAATACACCCTGGATTGTATCGAGGAGTATGCTCTAATGCTTAAGTTAGTTTGTGTCCCTAAACAATAAGCGTAATATTCTATTCAAGTTGTATAGAGAGTAACCTCTCACACTATGTGATAGTTGGGACCCTTTTATAGAGTCGTACCTAATAGAGTTTTAGTAAGATTAGAACTCTTTAATTCATTAGTAGACTTACTCTGAATAAGTCGGGCTCAAATAGGATTTTAACAAGAAGAGTCATAGTACAACTCAACCCTTATCATAAACCAACCAAAAAAAATATACTTATTATATGCTAATAATGGTATGCATCCGTTAGCTTATAGTGTTGTTACTTCAAAAAATGAAGAAGATTGTTTTGGTTTTTAAAACATTTGAAGGGTTTAGTGTGTGATCGAGAATTGGTAATCACATTTGATAGAAATCTAGCTATACTAAATAACGTAGCAATATTATTTGAAAAAATGAATCATGCATATTGCTATAGGCATTTGCAAGAAAATTTACCTTATTCATCTATAAAAACTCAAATTTTAGAATGGCTAGTACAACAAAAAAACTTGCACATAAGTTACTTGATGAGATAGTGTATGCTCAAACCACAAGTGAATATGAAAAATGCTATAAGAAAAATGTTTGATGTTGAACCATTATTGAATGGATGGGTTCTAGAAAACAAACCGCGTTGGGATTGGTTAAACAGTAACATTGTTGAAAGCTTTAATGCTTGGATGGGTTAAGCAAGACTTTTACCCATAGGAAAAATGATGTAAACTCACGCAACAAAATATTCTTAACTATTACTTAATAAGATGAATAATCTTTATACTTGGAAGCATAACATAGGACAAAGGATCGAGGACAAAATCAATGAGAATGTTAAGTTAGGGGAAGGATTACATGCATCACCAAGGCCCCCCCTTAAAGTTGAAGTTTCTAAGAGACGTAAAGGTACAATTGTGGTTAATTTGGTGCTAGTAGTTGTACATGTTTAGAATGGAAAATGACTGGAATTCCATACTGGCATGCTTGTTGTGCAATTGAGCATCAGAGTTTAAATGTTTATGATCATGTCGATGGTTGGTACAAGAAAGAGTTGCAAGAAAAAAATTATTCTAAATTAATGTCGGGTATTCCAACTATTGATATGCCATTAATAGATACATTACATGTTGCAAATGAGTATGAGATTTGTATTAAAGGTTCTTGTTCAAAATGTAGCTTGCTCCTGCCGAAAACTAGGAGATCTCCTAAAAGATCACATAAGAAACAAATTGAGTCTCAATTCTTAGAGAAAAGAGCACTTTGATGTTCACTTTTCCAGCTCATTGGTCATAATCGTGCCACTTGTAAAGAAACAATATGACTATGTTTTTCTGTTTTTATTTACCATGTTACATAGTATTTATAATACTTTTCAATGGACTAGTTTTCATTGTGCATCACAGTTAATAAATTATAGATTTTTTGTTCAATTTTGCATTATATTTATATATTGTTAAGTTGTTAGTAAGCAATTTTTTTAATTCAAGCATTTCAAGATTATAACAAAAAGCCACTGCCATCTGCTATATTGCCTCCTGCGACCATCTTGGAGGCAATGGTTGTGTGCTTGTTATATTTGCACTGCAAAGATGTGGTATTTGGTAATGGATGTACGGAGTAACAACTTCATTTCATCTCTGCATTTCAAGACGGGAAATAGAGACATAGTTTATGTGCCCCATGGAACTAAAGTCAAATCTTTTGATGGACATATGGACATAGAACAAGGATGAGATAAATCAGTTTCTCTGCCACCCAAAATCATTCTTTCATCATGTAGCTGATGATTGTGGTGATGTTAAGATAATTGACATCCGGCAGCATTGCCTTTATAAAACTTTAAGAGCTGGACACTACTATTTATAGTAGTGTTCAGATCCTATCTTAGAGACCTTGGAAAGTCATTACTAGTGGTCTTGATTCAAATCTTTTGATGTGGGACTTCTCAAAGGGACGACCTCAAAAACTGATAGATTTTGGAATGCTTGAAATGACTGATTGTGGTAATATGGGAAAGTGTTTGAAACATGCCTTTGTCCATGTGATGTTCCTAAAATTAATATGGTGAGCAAATTTGATAAGATATGTGTTGTGGTAGGGGTGATTGTGTTGTTGATGTAAATGCTCAGCAGCTATATGTTGTCTCAATTATTCCCTTGAGCTCCAGTTATCAGCCAATAATTGTTAGCTTGCAAGAGTTGCATCAAGTAAGACATCCTTCTTAGGTATTATATTTTTAGATTCTTAAATGTGCATCAGACACTGTATTTTTGAAGCATTATTGTAGACGAGTTTGTGTTGGATTTACATATGTTGTTTAGTTGCTGTAAAAGACAAAATTTAGTTATTGTCAATGGAAGAGAAAATACAAGGATGATGGCGTTTACTCTTTACTCTTGGCTTTTATCAATTTGCATTGACTGTTCAAAAAATAAAAATCAAACTTTGTAGATGTAATCAATATTGAACTCGAACTTATTGTGATCAAGTCCAAAACTTCATCTAAATGTAAGAAAGCAATGCTTCTCTTGCTAATCCCATAAATGTTGAAAGTAGAAGAAAGTTGCATTTGGAGCACTCTATGGGAGCAGGAGCGGAACCAGAAAGAAATTTTACCGGGGGCTTACTTAAAATTTTTTTTGCAATTAAATAAATGTATTCAACAATTAAATTTCTAAAAACAATAATAAAAATGATAAAAACGTATAAATACACAAAGCTGCACTATTTGTTGACACTTGATGAACTAGCTTTCGTCATGTGACGAAGAGGAGGCAATTGTATTCTACGCGTCTGCATCTGTTGAAAATGTTGCAAGATTTGCTCATTTTCAATTGTTAAAAAAATATCTTTCTCGATGTATACAACTAGAGTGTTATCCATCCATTTGTCTCCCATTCTGCTATGTAAATCATTCTTGATAATCTTCATTGCAGAAAATACTCTTTCAACAGATGGAGTCGCAACTGGTAGAACTGATGCCAACTCGATCAGACGATAAACCAATGGAAACACTGTATTTTTTCTGAATTCAACCAATTTTTGAGCAAGACTTCCCAAATCTTCAATTGCAACAAAGTGAGGATCATGCCGCACATTATAAATGTAATTGTCAAGTTGTTGTTCAAGAAATAAATAATCACTAGTCGAGAAATCCTCAGGATATAAAGCAGCAAGACGGGTGAGTTTATGAGTATTGAATTTAGAGAAACAATTTTTCGGATCAAGGCATGCTATGAAACTAAACAACTCTGTGCTAACTTCTGAAAAATGACTATTCATCTCTTGTATAATTAAATCAACAACCTGATATTGCAACCATGATAAAATTAATAACCACAATAAATCTTTCAGCAAACAAAATTAAACAAGATTTTTAGAAATAATACCTGACAAAAAATCTCCGAACGATAATGACGAAAATTAGTAATGAGTTGTCCTCTACGTTTGCCTTGACCGCCATGACCACGAGTTGTCATATTATCTTCCATATCAAGTATTGAGATCATGTTCAACTCACAAAATGTGTTGAGTTGATCCAAAAGTTTTTCCCATCCATCCTCCCTAAAGTTTTGTAATTTATTTTTGACATTATCAATCAATTTCATGGCTTGGACAATATTTTGATCCCTTTTTTGTAAGGCAAGTGACAAATTATTTGCAATTCCCAATAAATTTTTCATAAAGTGCAACACAAAAACAAACTCATAATTATCCATTATATCAACCAAACTCATGGAAAGACCTTTATTGTCACGAGAAGTGGCGTCATCTTGTATATTCTCCAACACTTGTATCACTGGAGACCACATAGAGCATAGATGAAGTAATGTTAAGTAATGTGATCCCCAACAAGTATCTTCGGGTCTTGTCAAATTAGTTTCTTGATTTTTTCCTTTTCCACCAGTGATATCTCCACTCTTCAATTGAACAACAATCCTATCATGTTCAATTTGTCTAAGTTGGTATCTCCTTTTACATGATGCTCCCAAGATATTCACAATAATAGTGACATAGCAAAAAAATTCACTCACAAATATGTTGTTCTTTGTAACGGCAACAAGAACTAATTGGAGTTGGTGAGAGAAACAATGAACATACCTTGCATATGAATTTTCTTGCAATATGATGGATTTCAACCCATTGAACTCACCACGCATATTTGAAGCTCCATCATACCCTTGGCCTCTTGCTTTGGATAATGATAAACCATGTTTTGCAAATAAAGTATCAATAGCATCTTTCAACGAATGAGAATTAGTGTCGGGCACATGTACAAGAGCAATAAGCCACTCAATCACACACCCTTGTTTATTAACATATCTCAAAATAACTCCCATTTGCTCTTTCACTGAAATGTCTCGAGATTCATCAACCAACATAGAAAAAATATTGTCTCTGATATCATTGATTATGGCAAGTGTGATCTCCGAGACACAAGCATATGTTAATTCTTTTTGAATTTTTGGGTCAGTTATTTGATTAATCCCATGAGCATTTTGCTTGACAACCTTGAAAACCTCTTCATTTCGTTGACTATACCATTCAAGTAATTGAAGAAAATTGCCTCTATTTAAAGAACTAGTTGACTCATCATGTCTGCAAAAAGGCAATCCTTGATTAAAAAAAAAACGTGTCACATCCAACATCATCCATTTGCTCGTAACACATTTGAAACACTATGTCTTTGATCTTGAAATGATTCAATCTATATTCTAGCATCATTGTGACAACTATTCACAGCCCCAATATGCAAATTTAATCTTTCTATTGCCTTTTTTCAATTATTAAATCCCGATTTTGTAAAGGCATCCTCTGCATATCGACCTCTTTTATTTGATCTTTTAAAAAGATAACACCAAAGACAAAATGCCGCATCTTTTGATATTCTATAGTCTAGCCATACAAACTGTTTATACCAAATGTCTTGAAAACTTCTTTCTTGAATACCAAATTTTTTTTTCGGATACATATGACCAATTGGCTGGCAAGGCCCTTTAGTCAAATACTCTCTTCGAATTTGATCTCGAATAGCAATATCAAACTCTTCAATTGGTTTTTGCAATCCCGGATCACTAACAATATCATCCAAATTTAGATCTACACGAGATTGATTTTTCACATTTTCACTAACATTAGGCTCATTAGAAGATGCACCACTACGAATTCGTTTAGGTTTAAAAAACCTCTCCATAATCCACATAAATAAAAAATTGAAAATAAATTCATTACAATCATTAATTTAATCACAATTAATTTATAATTAAATAAATTAATAATTCAATCATAATTCACTATTAATCTGCAAAGAAAATTAATTAAACAAACTAGAGTTTCTAAATTATGATCTATATCTAAAATATCGTGTCTAAATTCAAAATTCCTAATATTAGTTCATATTCAAAAACCCTAATCTAAATTCCAAATCACTAAATATTTTAGTCCATAAAATTCTTAATAAAATTACCCAAATTAACTTAGTAATTAAAATTAACATACAATTAACAACATTTAAATAACGAAACTCTAAATAAAAAAAGAAGAACTAAAACTAACCTTTCTTGAATCTTGAATACAAAAAATGGAGACAAAGAAAAAGAGACAATGAGGGAAGAAAAAAAAGTTTCTTTACTAGTGAATTTGAAACTTGAGTTTGGAAATTTGGAAGATAGCCAAATTGTTAGATTTGGAAATAAGATTTGGGAATTTGGGGGAGATGGGAAGGGTTTGGAATTTGGAAAGGAAATATTAGAAGTGAATTTGTCGTTTGAGTTAATCTGTTAATGAGTTCTCTCGCTTCTGTCCAGTGTCCGAATTTAATATTGCATTTTTTTTTCAAATCACTTAACAGAACGACGTCGTTTTGTTAAGTGATTTTTTTTTCTTTTTTTACAAAACAAGTTGTCTTCTTTCTGCTACTCCGTCTTCTTTCTTATACTTTCTTCTGCTCTGGATCAGCGCCGAATAGGAGGTACTGAGGCAGTGAATTTTTTTTTAAACAAACAAGTTGTAATACCTAGAAAATTTAGAAGAAATTAAAATATCTATGTATTATATTATATAAGAAACTATTTAATAGGTAGTGTTTATAATGATAAAAGATACGTGAGAAATTAAATAGTTTTTAGGTTTCTTAGGAAATAAAAGGAAATAAAAGGAAACAAATTAAATAGTTTTAAGTTTCTTAGGAAATAAAAGAAAATAAAAGGGAAATCAAATAAAAAGAAATAACATACTTTACGTACAAGAATAGGATGGGCCAGGCTTTACGTACAAGGAATCTAACACATGTAAACCGTAATCAAACACTATAAATAGGACCCTTACATACATCAGAAAATTCACGTAAGAACTTTTTGGAGAAAAATAAAAGGCTTGTAGCAACTACAACAATAGTAAGTAAATTATAGATCCCTTCTATAGTTATAAATCATTGAGTCTTTTCTAAATTATTTGATTATTTATACGTGTATGTATGTTTCTAAATCAAAAAGAGAGTTCGTTATGATGATTTTAATGAATAAGTGCAGTTTTAACCTTTTGTACATAGTTTCGTTGTTCATATGGAAAATCATGATACTGTGAAGAACCGAATCAATATTAATTGAATGTGATTCTTAAAATAATAAAACTGGTTTACATGATTAGTATATATATATCAGTTTGCAAAGTAAAGATCATAAACCCAATCAATATTATTTGATTGTGATTCTTAAATCAAGAAACTGGTTTACATGATTTTTTTTATATATATGTTCTCAGTTTGCAAGTAACTAAATATATATCATGTGAACTAAAATATGTTACAGTAATGAAACAGAATCATGTGTTAATTATATATGATATCAGTTTTACATGTAATTAGGATATATATATATATATATAATATTAAGACAAGTTAACGAAAAGAACCAGAATCATTATTACATGAACATAACTTTTAAAAATAAGAAACAGGTATACGTATTATATTTGATGTTAGTTGCAGTAGTTATATATTTTCTGAACATGTATGCAACCTCAAGTATGATTAAGTTTGATTCCAGTTTCTATATATATGCATGATTACGTCTGATTCACGAGTCTATATATATATATATGCATGATTATGTTGGATTATAGATTCTTTATATATGAAGAATTAGTATGATTAAGTTTGATTCCAGAAAGTGATATTTATTTTGTAATTACGAAAACATAAATTGTTTTAAATTAACTTGTTCTTTATATGTGTCTTAATCAAGTAATGCATTACGTGTTATACGTGATCTCAACTTAATGAATGGTTGTATGGATTACATATCCTAACGGTAGGGACACGTGTTCTGAACATGTAATGTCACGGATAATTAATCCTCGAAGCAAGGGGGATTAGATTATGTAATAAAGATCCCCGACTCAAGGGGGATCTATGAAAGTCATGTATGTGGCCTAAGGGCTAATGGCCGACCTAGCGGGAATAACAGCTAGGCTGAGTACTCAGTAAGCCGTGAATGCATGTTATGTCATGGTAACCCATTCATTAAGATGCCTCACGTAAATATGATATATATTATGTAATGAAGATTAGATTATGAATGTATGAATTGTATGAAAGTATAAGTACGAATATATAAATGCTATCATGTAAGTTGAATATCAATGTTTGTCTGTTTGATTATATATTATATTGAAAAAATATTATTTTGTAAAGTATGACTATTTTAAATGATCTAGGGTTTACTTGCTGGGCATTTCACTCATTCTTTTATATATATATATATAATATTTTACAGATGATGTTGATGGAGTAGATAAGGACGAGACTAGGGTTTGGGAATGGTAAAGAATGGACGAAACCAGTATTTAGTATAGGAGTTTTTCTTTAATAAAGTTATGGATTTTAGATCCATAGCTATGTTTAGACATTTATGATGGATTTTTATTATTTTGTAAGGATGAATAATTGAGTATTAATTTATATTACTGAGAAATAATAGTAAGAGGTGCCTTATAATCTCAAGATTATGGAAACTAAATCTTGAGGCTACGGTATTTCTCAGTCCTCAGAAATAGGGGCGTTACATTTAGTGGTATCAGAGAGTAAGATCTTCTACCTAGGAGGAAAACAGACGGGGTTAGATAGTTTAGAGAATAAAAATCTATATATATATAAAAAAAATGTTACAATGTCTAGGTATGTATGTACATGCGAATACATGATTAATTTCATTACTTTCATAATTTGGAATGATTATGTGACGTAGTTTCTTCGTGGATTTGTGTAGAGAATGGATAGATACCCATACATAGTTCACAGAATGAATGAGCCTTGCAATTGTCAAAGGCATTACCCGTCTTGCCAGGTGTGGCTTAATGAGAAGATTAGAGAGAGAGAATTATCTATTCCACATGGAGGAAACAGAAATTGAAGTGTTGGAAATGAACCTATTGGAACGTAACCATCGTGTAAGTGATTATCGTAACTAGGTAGTCAACTTACAGAACCTTTTGCATCAAAAGAATGTAGAGTGCCAAGAGGTAACAAATAGGCTGGAGTGTAAGAGAGGAAAGAAACGACATTACAAGCGCCTAGTAGAAGAGTATGAAAGAGAAGAAGTTAAGTATGATCCCATAGAAGAATCTGAACATGATCATATGGAGGTCGAGGACGACCCTTCCATGGTGGAATCCGAAGAGAACGAAGAACCTAGGGAAGATTTTGTATAGATAGAACAACACCTTTCTTTAGAGCCTGAAGAGAATGCTAATGGAGAAGTTATCCTCATTGAGGATTCAGAGGAGGAGCCTAGTGAAGGGAATGAAGAAGTGATAACTCAAGAATGTACCCTTGGGTATTCCTTCAACTTTCTCAGGGGTTCTAAAGTTATTAGTTAGGAATTTTGGTTTGTAGTATTATTCAATGCCGAAAAGGCCACTAGGAGTAATAAATAAGTTGCTTAGCAAAGGTCAATAATTATTAATTATTCAAAGTTGTTAGGAGGTTGCAATAAATTAAATGTTATGGGTATAACACCCAAAGGATATTCTATATAATGAATTTCAAATAAATATTCGTATTCTCTGCTTTGTTTTCTGAAACTTATATTATAGATCACGTTAAGGATATACCATTCGAAACAATACACTGTTGGCTATTGAAAGTGAATCACAAACATATTACTTCTTGTAGGGAGTAATGGCACACCAAGAACAACACGACGAGCAAGCTAATGGAGGAAACCAAGAGAACCCACCTCCAATAGACCTTAATAATTTGATGAACCTGCTCACCCAAACCATTCAGGCTCAAACCCATATTCAACAACACTTGCTGAATATGGCACAGCAGAACCCGATACCCAATCAATGAGGGGTTCGTTTCCATTATGAAAACATGAGAAAGAATAGAGTATTGAAATTTCATTGGAATTCTGATCCGGAGATTGCGGAGAGTTGGATAGAAGAGGTGGAGGTCAGTTTCAAAATGTTGCAAATCCCAGATGAGTTGAAGATAGAAATTATTGAACCTTTTCTATTAAGTGGAGCCAAAAGATGGTGGGATAACACCAAACCTTTAGTCACAACTCCAATAACATGGGTCAACTTTAGGAATCTATTCCTAAAAAACTATATTCGGATTCAGTTCGGCTGAGGAAGATGAGTGAGTTCGACAATCTCAAACAGACCGCAGACATGTCAGTAATGGACTATGCTTCCAAGTTCAACAATTTGGGAAGGTTTTCACCTGCGGTTATGAGAGACGAAAGTTTCAAAATGTTCAAGTTTAAGAACGGACTTCAGAGTCGTATCCAAACTAGGTTGGTATGAGCTAGAGTTCAAGGATTTTAAGAATTTTTGGACGCTGCAATAGAAGTTGAGGCTGACATTAGGAGACGTGAAGGGGATTTCTCAAAAGGGAGAGTAAAAACTAATATCTACCCCAATGATGGAAAGAGGAAAAGGGAAAATTCGAATGAAATAAACATTTCAAGGAACACTAAGGTAAAACCAGAATGCCCCACATGTCATAGCAATCATTTTGGGGAATGCTTTTTAAACACAGGCAGGTGTTATAACTGTGGAAAATCAGGTCACCTTGCAAAGGACTGTTCAACTAGAAGCAATACTAATACCAAGTTTATCCCTAAAAAAGTAGAACAGGGAAAAACTAATGCTAGAGTTTTTACCATGACCCAGGACGAGGCCGAGAATGCCAGTGACGTAGTTACAGTTATAATATACGTAAACTCCATACCTGCTCATGCATTGTTTGATTGTGGTGCATCACATTCTTTCTTGTCAAAGAAATTTGCTAAATATGCTACCGAGTAACTACACCGTGAGGGAAGGTACTCACTGCCATATTGGTGTGTAACGAGTGCCCATTAGAGATCAATAAAAAAGTTTTGTGTGGGACGCTTATCCAACTTTCGATACATGGTTTCGACGTCATTTTAGGAATGGTAGTTTGTAAAGAAAAACGATGGTAGTTTTAGATTGTGTATCGACTATGGAGAGTTGAATAAGATTACAATCAAGAATAAATATCCTCTTTCGAGAATAGATGATCTATTTGATCAATTGAAAGGAGCCAAGATATTCTCAAAGATTGACTTGAAATCAGGGTATCACCAGTTAAGGATAAAATCTGAGGATATACCGAAGTGTGCGTTTCGGAAAAGATATAGACATTATGAATTCCTGTTAATGCCGTTTGGGATGACCAATGCACCTGCAATTTTTATGGATTTAATGCATCGAACTATGAAGGAATTTTTAGATAAGTTTGTAGTGGTTTTCATTGATGACATTCTGATATACTCTCCAGATGAAGAGACACACAGAGAACATTTAAGGTTAGTGTTGGAAGTGTTAAGGAAGGAGAAGTTATATGCGAAACTTAGCAAGTGTGAGTTCTAGTTAAAAAGCGTAGCATTTCTTGGTCATGTAGTTTTTGATGACGGTGTGTCAGTAGACCCGAAGAAGATTGAAGCTGTTACCGATTGGCCAACCCCAACCAATATCACTAACATGAGGAGCTTCTTAGGCTTAGCTGGGTATTATCGGAAATATGTAGAGGGTTTCTCGAAAATAGCAGTACCTCTAACAAGACTAACACATAAAAGAGCTAAATTTGAGTGCACCCCAATATGTGAAGAGAGTTTTCAAGAATTAAAGAGGAGATTAGTTTCAGCCCCAGTGTTGTCCTTGCCACAAGGGGATGAGGGTTTTGTGGTCTATAGTGACACTTCAAAAAATGGTCTAGGATGCGTTCTGATGCAGAATGGAAAAGTCATTGTTGATGCCTCGCGACAGTTGAAACCATACGAACAAAACTATCCTACTCACGATTTGGAACTAGCTGTAGTTGTCTTTGCTTTAAAAATCTGGAGACATTATCTCTACGGAGTAATATGTGAGATTTTTACTGATCATAAGAGTTTGAAATATATATTCACACAAAAAAGAACTCAATATGCGGCAAAGGAGATGGCTTGAATTGATTAAGGATTATGATTTAAATATCAGCTATCATCATGGGAAAGCAAATAAGGTAGCTGATGCATTAAGTAGAAGGAGTAATACTGCGAAAACAGATGTTCTAACTCGGGAAATGGAGAAATTGAACCTAGAACAAGTAGACTCCATAGACGAAGTGTTAGCTGCTCTAACCTTACAACCAAGCTTAATGGAGAGAATTAAGGGGAGGCAAGGAACGGATGAAGAAACTCTAATTGTAAAAAATAAAAATTGAAGACGGGGTAACACAAGATTTTAGAACAAAAGAAGATGAAAGCATATGGAAGGGCGAAAGGTTGCTTGTACCGAAAGATGGACAATTAAAGGAAGACCTGTTGAAAGAGGCACACAACACTAAGTTTTCTATACATACAGGTAGTACAAAAATGTATAGAGATTTGAAGACACACTACTGGTGGTGTGGAATGAAAAGAGACATAGCCGAATTTGTGGCTAAATGCATGGTATGCCAGAAAATCAAAGTGGAACATCAGAAACCTGGTGGACTATTACACCCACTAGAGATACCACTGTGGAAATGGAAAGTATTTCCATGGACTTTGTTGTGGGCTTACCGTGTACAAGAAGGGGAAACGATGCAATATGGGTAGTAGTGGACCGTTTGACGAAATCCGCACACTTTTTGCCTATAAGATTTGGCCTGAGTAAGGATAAACTAGTAGAACTCTATATTGACCAGATTGTAAGATTACATGGTGTTCCAATGAGTATAGTTTCGGATAGAGACCCAAGATTCACTTCGAAGTTTTGGAAGGAATTTCAAAAGTAAATGCAAACTGCGGTGAACTTGAGTACTGCTTATCATCCACAAACTGATGGTCAAACTGAGAGGACTATTCAAACCCGGGAGGACATGTTAAGAGCTTGTGCTATAGAATTTGAAGGGAGTTGGGACAATTATTTGTCATTGATGGAGTTCTGTTATAATAATAGTTACCATAGCAGCATAAAAATGGCACCCTACGAAGCTCTATATGGAAGGAAGTGTCGATCGCCATTATACTGGGATGATATAGGAGAGAAATATATTACAGGTCCAGAATTACGTCAACTAGCAAAGGATAAAGTAACAATCATTAGAGCAAATTTGAAAGCGGCACAGGGCCGACAAAAGAGTTGGGCAGATTTAAGAAGAAAGGCAATGGAATTCAACATAGGCGATAAGGTGTACCTCAAGGTTTCGCCCACAAAAGGAGTTATGCGGTTTGTAGGATAAGGAAAGTTGAACCCAAGATATATAGGACCCTATGACATTCTTGAGCGAATTGGGAACTTAGCCTATCGACTGGCATTACCACCAAACCTGTCTCGAGTCCACGATGTATTTCACGTATCACAACTCAGGAGATACATACATGATTCAAACCATGTACTGGAGAAAAATGATAACATTCAATTGGAGGAGAACCTAACTTATGAATAATACCCTTTGAGAATTGTGGACCACAAGATAGAAGAGTTACGATATAAAAGTATTCCATATGTGAAGGTTCAATGGACAAATCACACGCCAAGAGAAGCCACATGGGAATTAGAAGAAAAGATGCGAGAGAAGTATCCTCAACTATTTGAAGAATAGAATCTGCAAGTTTCGAGGACAAAATTTGTTTTAAGGAGGTAAGAATGTAATACATAGAAATTTTAGAAAATTTTACTAGAAATTAGAATGTCTATAAATTGTACAAGAGTAGTCATTATTATGAGTGAAGGATAAATAACGCATAAATGAAGAAGTATTCTAAATCATTTAAAGAGTAGAGCAAAGCAAATTTCGAGGACGAAACTTATTCGAATGAGGTAAGAATGTAATACCTAGAAATTTTAGAAGAAATTAAAATATCTATGTATTATATTATTGGTATGTGTAGTCATATTCGCACAATTTAACCCTAGAACTACTGTAGAAGTGGAAGTAGGGATCGTATCCTCATGGAAGGTGTTGGTTACCAAAACATTAATGAAATGCTCCAGGAAATTCACAAGTACAGTTTCACGAATTTAAAGACAATAGTAACACTCAAGAACAGTTGAAGAATAAAATATTAAACTAAAGGTAAACACAAAAAAGAGATATCAACTATAAGGAAGATGTCCTAGAGTCTCTTTCCAGATGATCATGTAAATTAACTACGTAAGTGCCTTACAGTTGACTCAAATGACGACCAAGAGGGGATCAAACTGCTTGAGAACCTAGATTATGACTGGCATGGCGACCGCTTCATTCTCTACGTTCTCTGACTCCACAATTTCCCTTGGCGAGGCCTAGAGTGAAGAATTAATCCCGCAGAATCCCAATCTTCTGAGTTTCACTACTTTTGCATGTAAAATTTAGGTTTTCCTATGGCGAGGCCTAACCTAATTCCGATTGACTTCACAAATCTCAGTAAATCTCTCCTCACATAGTTCTAAAATCTCAACAAACCTCCACCGGCATGACGACTGCATCTCGGTTCATGATCAAGCAATTCAAGTGAGAAGACTCGTTTACCATACTGTATGTTTTCAATTCAAGCATTTTAACTCCTATTGTAGAATTAAACTCCGACCTAGCATGGCGACCACAATCGAGGGTGATTCAGTCAACAAGAGCTCAAATGAGTGGATTTTAACAAGATTAAGCAATATTTACTAGTATGAGATCATTCTTAATGAATTAATGCAATTGCAAGGCAATACGTAGTCTAATTACACTACATCAGGATCAAAACCCTTGAACATAGCGAATTTAGCCACAGAGTTCCATTTCCAGTCCACGATCTTCAAAATTCAACAAATAGCAAATCATCTTCATCAATTTGGAAGAATTTACCAAATACTCTGCTTCAATTGCTTCCAATTAAAAAAGAATCTGTAAAAGCTTCCTTGATTGAGAATAGAATTAAATTCTCGGTTCCAATTCTCGATCGTAAATGAAAATGGAGATCGAATTCGTAGAGAGAGAAAGTAGAGAGAGAAAGCCAAACGAGAGAAAATTCCCGCTCTCAAAATCAAAAGTCGGTTATGAAATCTCGAATATTCGAAAGTCAATAATGGATTGGCTCCCTTACACATTAGTTACATCTCCTATATATAGAGCTAAGAAAATGTAACTAATACGTAACCGTAAAATATCTAAAGTATTACAAAAGTGTCCTCAAAAGAAATGACTAAAAACAGCCCAAAAAAATGAAAATTCAAAGTTTGAAGATGTTTTCCAGCAATCCAGCGCCTTCAGCAGCAGATTCCAGCGCCTTCTCATCCTCGCTGGCCTATGTCACGCCTTCAGGCCTCAGTGTATGCGCATTCACTGCTCAGAACTCCAGGTGAAGAAATCAGAGCAGCCCAGCGCCTTCGGGCTTCAGTCTTCATGCCTTCAGTATTTCCGCAAGTCCCCAAGCAATCCAGCATTCACAGAACCACGCCTTCCTGCTTCGGAACTTCACGCCTTCATCCGCCTGCTCAAGATGTGAGAATCAGAACTCCAACACTTAGCCATTTTTAGCCTCAAAATCAAACTCCCAACGCATTATGCTGGCGAGACCTCGCGGCGAGGTCTCGCCGTGAAGTGTTTGTGTGTGACGAGACCTCGCGGCGAGGTCTCGCAGTGTAGTAGTACTTTTGCTGGCGAGGTCTCGCGGCGAGACCTCGCCGTGCAAGGTGTTTACTGGCGAGACCTCGCTGCGAGGTCTCGCCGCGTAGGTGCGAGTGTGTGAGTGTTGTGAGGTTTGAGTGATCACAAGTGTGAGGTGTTTTGAGTAGTGTGCGAAATAAGGGTGTGAAATGAGAGTGATATTGTGAATGTGGGAGTGAAATGAGTTGTGGAGTTTGTGAAGTGTTGTGTAAATTAGAAATGAAGTGACTGTGGAATATTTATAAGTTGTGAGTGAAAATAAATGCTTGATGAAAATGGTAAAAAATGATGAATCATGATATGCAAATAAATGGTGAATACAAATGCAATGCATATCTCAAAGACACAATCTGATGAAGATGATAATCCATGAAGAATAAACAAGCAAACAATAGAATATGACTTTAACAAATGTCACAGCACACAACCAATTCCCTTTTCAATCTTGAAATGTTCTCAAATGCATGAAACTCTTCTCACATCAAGACTTCATAAAACATACACTTTAGAATGCAAATACAGTGAGTGTGTGTTGAGTGAACTAAGTATTAAACGTGTTTGTAGTAGTGTGCATGAGAATGTAGTGCTAGTGTGTGAGTGTAGTACATGTATGCGAGACTTTAGCGTGAGTATGTGCGAGAGTGCATGCAGCGAGGTGATCTCGCCGCATGGTGTATGTGTGCTAGAGTGCGAGTGTATGCGAGTGAAGTGCGTGTGTGCACATGAGTGTAGTGAAAGGTGAGTGCTTGTGTGCGAGAGGTGTGAGTGATACATGCGGCGAGGTGATCTCGCCGCATGTGAATGTACATGGTGCGTGTGCGGCGAGGTCACATGTGTGTGCGAGTGATGCATGCGGCGAAGTGAATTCGCCGCATGATGTGTGCGAGAACTAGTGTGTGAGTGTGGTGTGGTGAGTGTGCGAGAGTGGTGAGGTGAGTGCTAGGATTGCTAGGCCAGAACAAACAACTGACTTCCATGCAAGTTTTGTGTGGCCTAGCCTCTGAATTAGATTTTTCAGTAAACATGAAAGTTGTAGAGCTTCCATTTGGCTTTCTATAGGTTCAAGAATCAGCATCATTGGGTACTTGAAACGCAAGATATCATCAAAATACCAAACTATGGCAAGAAAGTAAAACCCTAAAAAACTCTAATCCAAGTACAACAAAGATGTCTTTGTTTCTTATGATTGCACACAGAATTTGGAAGAAGTTAAAACATGGCAATTGAAGTACAAAAAAGAGCTTTCCAAATCATCCTAGATCTCCTCATTTGGATTAGAATTGAACGAGTTATTCACAAAACAAATTGCACACTCACAACTGCCACAAACCCTAGTTTGGCCGAAAATGCACTTTAAGTTCCTTCATTTTTCTTTTAACACTTTTCACTTCATTTACCATCATTTTTACTCTTTTTTTAACCATTTCAACATTACCAACTAGTACACCACCTATATGCACAAGACACCCTAAATCACCACACATTTGCATCAAACACAAGACAAAAGCCAATATATTTAGCACAAAATAGTTGGTATAAAATCAACTTATCAAATTCCCCCAAACTTGAGCTTTTGCTTGTCCTCAAGTAAACTCACGTTTCACAACCACTTAACACTAGACTCCACTCCTCTGTCAAACTTGTTCTCCTTTGAGTTCATCAAAACAACATTTTCATGCAACAAACTCATTACTTGTCCTTAACCCCAATCTATCAAATTTCAACACAAGTTATCAACCAAGGCACGATGAATAAAGACCAAAATGTCATGCGTGCAAGTGTGTGCTGAGGAATACCAATTCTTTCATTCTTCATGCATGCATTATTCCTTTTATTCCAAAACATCTCTTAGCACAAACAATCACAATGTCCACACTCAAAAACTCAAAATCACACAAGATCAATGGTCGCACATTGGTGCTTCACTTAATTGATTTAACATTTCGTTTGCTATTGCACTTTATTGTTTTTACTTTTCACACACATTGGTGTGCTTGCCTTGGGTCTTTTGGCTTCTTCTTCCATTTAGCTGCCAAGGTTTTATGGCTATTTTTTCCCAATTAAGCTTGCCAAGGGTATTTCGGCTTTTCATTCCTAATTGCCAAAGGCTTTTTCTCCATATCCTTTCTTGTGTGACCATAAGTTCATGAATGTCTCTAAGGACTATGTATGCTAGCGCATCCAAAACAACCGAAATAATGCATAACAATAAGAACATATTGAATCAGTTTCCTCCTATGTCCAAGAACAAGTTGCATGGCATATCTATCTTTCTTTAGCATGATGCCTTGACCAACAAAATGTACTGATTTTATCAAGATTGGTATCAAAGATCACATAAACCATTTTCGCATACAGAAATAAAATAGAGCTTGATGAACCACAAATTACGAACAAAGATTTCAAAAGAAGCCAAAGCCTAGTACAAAGTGTTCTAGATCTTTCAACAACTTACACCACTACTAAACTTTTATTCAACATTCACTTACTACATTCATTACCCTCACACTAGAAAGATAGTAACTACACTAATTATTCAAATTCAACTTTTAAAGAAAACATCACACATAATTCTTCAAAAGCTTCAACCCAGCATCAACACGAACAAGATCATCCCAACATCAGCAAATTCTTACACTTCAACTTCTTAGATAAACACAAAGAAAAAAAATTCCAACAATTTCATGGCATCACACGAACATGCTTCAAAACAAGAAAACACCATCTTCACAATATCTACTCAAAATTTCTTCTTAGAAAGACTTCATACTTCAACAAGTCATCATACTTCAAGACACGTTCCAGTCACTTCAACTCACAACACCACTTCACAGCAGATCATCATAACTTCCAACATTCTAACCCCCCTTTCAACAATAAAAAACACCCACATGCACTAAAAATTATTAATCCCCCATTTTAGCAATCGAAGCATCAAACAACAGCAACATCCTCAACATCAAGCCAATCATAAAAAAACAAATCAACTCTTCCACCCCCACACTTGAAATAAGCATTGTTCTCGATGTAAAAGACTGAGAAGAAGGGGCTCCCTGGAAGATGATGATGGAGCCGAGAAAGAAGGAGATCCAAATGCAGCTGCCGTTGAGAATGATTGACCATCCAAAGATGTTGTAGCAAATAAGAGAACACCAAAAGGCTTAGCCACATAATGGAAAGGACCATGAACTGGGCCTTCAAGAGGTTGGTCAGATGCTATCAATGGAAACCTCACTGCTGGCATAAACTCAGGGTTAGGGAGAATCTCTAGAGTCAGATGCATTGAAGGGATTCTTCCAAATGTAGGCAATGGTGGAAGGGAAGGCATTGTAGGCACCCCCGCTGGTAGCTCATGAATAGCACCACTAACAACATCCATTGAGAGATTTGGAATCCGATAACCTGCCAATTGCGCAGATGTTGGCATTGGTTTTGGGGGACCAGTATCACTATAATAGTAAACTGCCATCTTGTTGCATTTATCCAATGCCAGCTGCATCATCATTTGTCGATGGTAGAGTACTTCAAATTGTTGCTGTGCCACTGACGATAAATCATCAAATCTATGATCCATGTGTGCAGCATGTGAAGTCCACTCCTGATGCATATTATCCATGCCTTCATGCATCCGTTCCCATCTTTCCTCCATGTTTTAGAAACGCCGATCAACAGATTGTTGGAAATCCTGGAACCGGTTCTCCACAGAATGTTGGAACTCTTGTATTGTTCCTTGTAAGGCACTAAAATCATACACTTGTCGTTCTTCCTCCGCCTCAGAAGGTGAAGGGCCAGATTTACTCTTCGACTTCTTAGTTCCCGCTTTCTTTGCCTTTCTCATCTCCTTCTCCAGTGCCTGGTACTTAATGTACATTGGTGTTCCAATAGGCCCTGGATTCCTTCGCCATTCCCCAGCCTCGGTATCCACTCCCTGAGCCATGAAAATTTCATCAAGCAAGACAGGAAAGTATAAAGCTGCACTATCCATCTCTATCCCCAGATTGTATAATAGAAATTATAAAATGTTTCTCCCCACATCAATTGGTTTCCTTCCTCTGATAACGGATATCAAATGTAACCTGTTGCGAAGCACCTCGGTAGTTTGTGAACTGGGCATCAACCGAGACAATACAAACATGAGCCATATCTTAACATCACTTCGTAACCACTCTCCTCGGATGTGCTTACGTTCACCACTCGCATTCAGCTCCCATTTAGCTCCTGGAAGAGCAAGCTCTGCTGCTAATGCGAAGTCATAGTCATCATCATCCTCCGAAATTGGCAAGGGATCATGAGAGAAGTTGGGTTTTCCAAGATGATTATTGATTAATTCACTTGTAAGTCGTACCCATTTCCCTCGCACATAGAATTCCCCGTCCTCGTTCGGAAATTTTGCATTGGCATAAAATTCACGTGCTAGACTTGCATTGCAAAAACCCAGTGCACCGGTGAGCTTCTTGTCAAAACAGTGAAATTCCATCAACTCCGCAAAAGGTCCATCTTCAACTGCAAACGACCTCTCCAAATGAAGTTTTTTTATGCCAATTCCATCCTCCCATCGTTTCTGAGCCCGTGGGTCCACGAATAACAAAGGTTCACTAACTTGACTCGATGATCCTTTCCTCTTCTTTGGTGTTGGAGCTTTCATAGTATACTAAGGGGATCCTCGTATAAGGGCAAATCCTCATCTGGGACTTACTCAGAATCATAATCAACTAATGGTATTTTCTTTTTCTCTTTTCCTTTCCTTGAAGTCGATGCCTTGTTTGAAGTGGTGTCCTTCTTTGGTGCCATTCTGTGAAGATTAATCACAAAAAAGAACAAATTAGTCTGTGTGAACAATTGACACATCTTGACAAGTAAATTCCAAAAGTTCAAATATAAATCTTAACTCACTTTCCAAACCACAAATGTAAGAATTTTTATGTTGAAATTTTCAATAAACACTTCCAATTTCCATTTCTACCCAAAAAAAATCATGGACATGAAAGGCATTCCAACCACAACATGTAAAACTCAATCAACAACTTGCATATCCTCATTTGCAACCCCTTTCATTTCCACAAGCATGTCTCAACTTAACCAATTCCACACCTCCAAGACTATAACATGCATTCAAGATAAACTCTCGCAAGGATGTAAAACCTCAATATATAAAATCATGTCAAGGCAAATTCCAAGAGCTGGAAATTAGCAATGTAAACAAGATATAACCCAGTGCAATCTCATCATGACCAGAATGCATTATAACAAACTGTTGGCAAAATTTCAGTTTTGACTCTTCATGTAATAGTCCAAAAAATATAATGAAACAATTTGAATTAGTCAAAACTTCCTACTGCAAATGTGTAAAACACAATCGTAGCTGAATTAGGAGACAAGAATCACACCAATCAGACCAAAATTGAGCAAGTTATGGCCAAAAAACCGAGGCACTCCAAACAGGCCAAATTCCAGAAATTTCAGATTACCACATCAACGTTAACTCAACCTTTACTCTGAAATAAGACTACTTTCCAATCAAAACTGGCAAACGTGCCTGATGAGTTGGTTTATACTAACTATTTTGTACTGAAAACTCTTGGCTTTTGTCTTGTATTTGATGAAATGAGTGGTGTTTTATGTGTTTTATGCATGTTCGTGAGTTGCAAGTTGATAATGTTAAAATGATGCAAAAAGAGTGAAAAATGATGGAAATGAAGTGAAATGTGTAAGGGAAAAATTGGAGAAACTTAATGTGATCTCTTGGATAAATTAGGGTTTTTGGACAGAATTGAGTATGCAAATTGTTTTGAGTGTAACTTGTTCAATTCTAATCCAATTGGTGAGATCTTGGTCGGTATGAAAAGCTCTTAGCATGAACTTGGTTTGCCATGTTTTAACTTTGTTCAAATTCTGTGTGCAAGGTCACGAAACGAGGGCTTCTTTGTAGACACTACATTGAGGTTTCGATGTTGCCTTCATTGTCACAGCTTGGGAGATTGATGATATCTTGAGCTCTAGTGGTCCAAAGGTGCTGTTTCTTGTACTCATGGAAAGGCAAGAAGAAACTCTACAATTCTTGTGTTGGGCTTGATTTCTAATCGGGAAGAGAAAAAGGAGAATTTTCGCCATGAATTGCTAAGATGAAGTTTGCTCTACGATTCATCGTAGTACAAATGATCAGTTTTGCCATGTCTTGGTATTCCGACCATAACGCCCTCACTTGGAGTCCAATTTGGGTGATTCAAAAGCCTATGGAAAGCCAAGAGGGAGATCTATAACTTTGATGTTCAAGGTGAAGCCAAGGTCTGAAAGGAAAGTTGGACATTCAACGTGGGAAATGGCAAAACCAAATTAGGGTTTTAAGCCTACGATGCATCGTAGGCTTAAAATGTACATTCTGCCTTGCGTTGGTATTTTGGGCATAAATCTCTCACCGGAGCTCCGAATTGGATGATTCAAACGGCTAAGGAAAGATGGGTTCAAGAGCTACAATATTGGTTCTTTAAGTGTCTCCAAATTCCTAACGCATCACAGTTGAATTGCGGGTGAAACATTGGTGAATTGTGTGCACAAATATGGAAATTTCACTACGATTCATCGTAGTGCAATTCTGCTCAAGCACAAAATTGCATTATGATGCATCGTAGTGCAAATTTACTCACACACACTTCAACATAACAATTCATCGTAGTGATAATTTTTACTTCATACATTCGTGCTTGCTAAACTTAAAACTCCAAACCACATCTCATGCATTTTGGCTTTAAGTTTCCAACTTCTTTCATTTGCATCTTTACTTTACTCATTTCAATTTCACAACAGTTGTTCACTACATCTCTCACTCACTTCACAATGAACTGGATACACTTATGTATTTGATTTGTTTTCATTGTTTTGTATGTTCCATCACTTGGTAAGCATTCATGGCAGTGAGCTTAAGTTCGTGAATTTCTCATTTCATTCATTCAATCTCCTTTCGCATCCTTCATTGATTTCACTCCATCTTACTTCACTTCTTTCACCTCACATTTCACGCATTACATCGCACGCATTTCACCACACTCATTTCATCACACATTTCACTACAACCGACACAAACATCACACACACCTCATTACACGGCGATGCATCGCCAATTTGTTATGTTAGCCGACGATGCATCATGGCGATGCATCGTCGTGAAAATGGTTAACACTACGATGCATCGTAGTGCATTTCAGTATGTGCTACGATGCATCGTAGTTTTAGTTTGTCAATTCTGCCTTGATTGATGATTTTGGTGAGCTGAAATGGCTAAGTGTTTTGGTCCTCTCTTTTGGTGCACAGATGGCAGTGAAGGCGCGAGAGCTGGAGGCGAGAAGGCATGTCAAATTAAACGGACGCCGAGATTGAAGATCAAAGGCATGTTTCGTCTCACTTATGAAGGCGTGGAGAGTGTTGAGCAAGAGCAAACTTTGGGCTGAAGTTGGAGGCGTGAATTTCATGAGCTGGAAGGCGGTGCAGCTGAAGTGAAGGCGGAAAAGTATTGGCTGGAAGGCGCGGGATCCGGCTTGAAGTCTTTTGTAATATTTTTCTTATGTTGATGATTTAAGTCATTCATTTTAAGGGCATTCTTGCAATATTGTAGTTATTTTACGTTTTACGTATTAGTTACATTTCTACTACGCTATATATAGGATATGTAGCTAAAAATGTGAGGATCAACTTTAGAACATTGGAGATTCATAACCGACTTTTGATTTTTTTTAGAGCGGGAATTTTCTCTCGTTTGAGTTTTCTCACTCTACTTTATCTCTCTACAAATTTGATCTCCATTTTCATTTACGATCGAGAATTGGAACCGATAATTGTAATTCTATTCTCAATCAAGGAAGCTTTTACGGATTCTTGTTGAACTAGAAGCAATTTAAGCAGAGTAATTGGTAAATTCTTCCTAATTGATGAATATGATTTGCGATTTGTTGAATGTTGAAGATCGTGAACTGAAAATGGAAATTTGTGGCTAAATTTTCTATGTTCTAGGGTATCGATCTGGATGTAGTGTAATTTGACTACGTATTGACTTGCAATTGAATTAATTCATTAAGAATGAATTCATACTGGAAAAAGATTGTTTAAATCTAGTTAAAATTCAATTATTTGAGCTTTTATCGTCTGAATCACCCTTCGCTTGTAACCGCCATGTTAGATCGGAGTTTAATTCTAGAATAGGAGTTATAATGCTTGAATTGAGAACATACAGTATGAAAATGAGTCTTCTCACTTGAATCACTTGATCATGAACCGAAATGCAGTCGACATGCCGGTGGAGGTTTGTTGAGATTTTAGAACTAAGTGAGCAGAGATTTTCTGAGATTCGTGAAGACAATCGAAATTAGGTTAGGCCTCGCCATAGGAAAACCTAGGAAATTGCTTGCAAAAGTAATGGATCTCGGAAGGTTGGGATTCTGCGGGATTAATTCTTCACTCTAGGCCTCGCCAAGGGAAATTGTGGAGTCAGAGAACATAGAGAATGATGCGGTCGCCATGCCAGTCATAATCTAGGTCCTCAAGCAGTTTGATCCCCTCTCGTTTGTCATTTGAGTCAATTGTATTGCACTTACGTAGTTAATTTACATGATCATCCGGAAAGAAACCCTAGTACATTTTCCTTATAGTTAATATCTCATTACTGCATCACTTTTAGTTTAATATTTCAGTCTTCAATTGTTCTTGAGTGCTTCTATTGTCCTTAAAAACTTGTGAAACTGTACTTGTGAATTCCCTGGAACATTTCATTAAGATTTTGGTAACCAATACCTTCCTTGAGGATACAATCCCTACTTCCACTTCTACAGTAGTTTAAATTGAGCTGATACGACTTTAGAATATCAATTTTTAGAGCCATTGCCGGGAAAGGCAATCTGTTCTAGAATTTTTTTCAATTGTTCTAGATTTTTATTTGTTCTACTTTGTGTTTCTGTTTGTGTCATTTACCTTAGCTTTCATTTTGTGTTGTGTTCTGTTCTTTGCAATTTCTTTAGTACGTGTTGAGACTGTGGTTTGTGTCTTTGTTGCACATTTGAAGTTTTTGATTTCTGTTATTATACTCCACAACAGTGTGTTGTGTATGCCAAGGTCTAGCAGGTCTGCAGGAGAACCACAATTTCCATTGGACCTTGAATTGGCGAAAACCTTGAGGGCTCAATTAAGGCAACAGAGGGAAATGGCAGCTCAAGGAGCACAAGCACGTAGGTTTGGAGACCATTATGCAGTAAATTTTGACAATTGATTTGGTCATCATGACATCAATGTGGAAAGTTATCACATTCCTTCACAAATCGTTTCAATGATCACCCAGGGCCAATTCTTCCAAGGTCTTGACAATGAGGATTGATTGGTTTCTCGGGTTATGTAGCACTTTCAAGTTACCAAGAGTCGACAGGGGTGAGGTTCACAGAATTTTGTTCCCTTTATCTCTGCGTGGAAAGGCTAAACATTGGTTCAAAAGTATTGGGGGAGCAAATGCTGGAATGTCATTTGATGATCTATAGAAAAGGTTCTTGTCTAAGTACTTCCCTCCAGCTAAGCTTGAAAAGAGAAGGTTGGAAATTATGAACTTCCAACAACAAGACAGTGAGTCATTTAGGGAAGGTTATGAGAGATTCAACGATTTGATTAGGCAATGTCCCAACCATGACTTGGGCAAAATTAGGGAATTAAATACTTTCTTCAAAGGCCTAACTCCTGAATCCTCTTTGATGGTTAAAGCTTGTGCTAATTGGGCGCTTAAAGACAAATCTGTGCCTGAGGTGCGTGAATTGTTCAATCAGATAGCTGAGGATGAATACCTTTTTCCGGAGACTAGAAAGCCACATACCAGGAGACAAAGAGGAGTTCTTTATGTGGATGAGGAGACTTCACTCAGTGATAAGTTTGAAGCATTGGCCAAGCAAGTGCAGACTTTAAAGGCAACTCAAACCAAAGCCCCAGTACTTTCATGTGGACTATGCAAAGGGGAACATCACACGGATGAATGTGCAATCACTACTGAATCCATTCAGTATGTGAATAACTACAGCAACAAGCCCCAATATGGTGGAAACTATTCTGGGAACAATTACAATGGAGGCAACAGACAATATGGTGGAAACCAAGGTAATTGGAATCAACAGCAAAACCAAGGAGGAAATTACTATCAAGGTAATGACCAGAGGAGAGTAACGAATCAACCACCTCCTGGTTTTGATAATCAGGCTAGCACATCAGAACAAAAGAAATCAACTGTGGAAGATATGTTTCAAAAGCTGATGGAAAAGATGGATAAGAAGGAACAGAGATTTGGAGGTTTGGAGTCCACTGTGAAGCATCACGAAGCTACTTTGAAGACTATCGAGATGCAACTTGGTCAGCTTGCCAATGTTGTGCACCAGAGGCCAAAATGAGCACTTCCGAGTGACACAGTACCAAATCCCAATGGAAGAGAAGCATGCAATGCTATTACTTTGAGGAGTGGAAAATTGTTGCCTGGAAGCAAACATGCAGAAGACAAGAGTGATGGCTTAGAGGAGGACCAAAAAGATGAAGCTGAGAAAGTTTTGGAACTTAAGAAGGAAGGTGAGCAGGAGGTTAATAAGTCTGAAAAGAAGGAAATACCAGCAAGGGTGGGGATTGAAATCACCAGAAATTCCAATCCTTATAACTTCCCAGATTATGCTCCAAAAGCTCCATTTCTAAAAAGGAAGAAACCTCCACCTAAAAAGGGACCTCAATTCAACCGTTTCTTGGATATGATCAAACAAGTGAATGTCAATGTCCCTTTGTTGGATTTAGTGACAGCCATGCCTAAATATGCTAAGTACTTAAAGGATCTCATTTCAAATAAGGAGCAAATTTTGAAGTGTGAAATTCCAATGATGTTATCAGAGTGTAGTCAAGCGTGGATGGTTCACAAATTACCTCCAAAGCTGAAGGATCCAGGTAGTTGTACCATTCCTTGCAAGATTGGAATCAGATATTTTGCAAAAGCCCTCTGTGACCTTGGAACTGGAATCAACCTTATGCCATTATCCATTGCAATAAATGTGGGCTTGAGTGGAATGATTCGACCAGTTGCAGTGACACTACAGTAGGCAGATAGATCCTTGGTGACTCCTACAGGCTTGGTGGAGGATGTGTTGGTAAGTATTGATAAATTTACCTTGCCTGTTGATTTCATTATACTTGATATGGAAGAGGACCCTGAGGTCCCTCTCATTTTTGGAAGACCTTTTCTAGCTACTGGTGATGCTTTAATTGGTTTGAGAAACAAGACAGTCACGTTTAGGATTAACAACGAAGAGGTGGTTTTTGATGTAAACTATGCTATGAAGCAACCTCTAAATATGGAGTCGTATTTTGCTATCAAAGCTATAACATGTTCTTCTTTGAATAATGTGAACAATATGCATGATTTTTCTGTTGTTGATGAGTTAAGTGTTTGTGTGGATAATTTTGAAGAATTTGATTTAGATGATGAGGATAAGAGAATTATTGCTGAAATTGAAGATTTCATTGAATGTTGTTATTTGGAAGCGTTAATTTGTGAATAGCAAAGTGACGTTGTGGAAGTTAAAATGCATGAAACTGTAGGAGAACATGATCATATACCTATTGTTTTGGCTAACGGAAATTTTACTCAAACTGAGGTGAGGACGAGTGAGAATTTGTGCAGGAATGAAAAGCTTTTACCATCCATTATGGTAGCACCAAAGTTGGAATTGAAACCATTACCTCCATATTTGAAATATGCTTTTCTTGGGGATAACGAGACATTACCAGTGGTGATCTCATCCACGCTGGAAGTATGGCAAGAGGATAAATTGTTGAGTGTGCTAAGGCAATATAAGCAAGCCATTGGATGGACTATTACTGACATCAAAGGTATAAGCCCAGGGTTATGTATGCATAAGATCCTCCTTGAAGAAAACTCTGTTCCTGTGAGGGATAGGCAGAGACGACTTAACCCACAAATGATGGAGGTTGTGAAGAAAGAGGTGATCAAGCTACTGGACTTTGGGATGATCTTCCCCATCTCCGATAGCGAGTGGGTAAGTCTAGTCCAGTGTGTCCCTAATGAGGGAGGGGGTGACTGTGATTAAGAACGATGCGAATGAACTTTTGGCAGCAAGAGTGGTGAGTGCTTGGCGAGTTTGCATGGATTACAGGAAGCTAAATAAGGCAACTAGAAAAAGATCATTTCCCTCTTCCATTCTTGGAACAACTTTTGGACCGGATTGCTGGCTACCTTTTCTATTGCTTTTTGGATGGATACTCTGGATACAACCAGATTGCAATTGACCCCAAGGACTAGGATAAGACAACTGTCACTTGTTCTTTTGGCACATTTGCTTATAAAAGAATGCCATTTGGTTTATGCAACGCCCCGGTTACTTTCCAGAGGTGTATGATGGCCATTTTTCACGACATGGTTGAATCAATTATTGAGATCTTCATGGACGACCTCTCTGTGTTTGGGATGACCTTTGATGGATGTTTGGAAAATTTGGCTAAGGTGTTGAGAAGGTGTGAAGAAACGAACCTTGTGTTGAATTGGGAAAAGTGTCAGTTCATGGTTCAAGAAGGGATTGTGTTAGGCCATAAAATTTCTCATGCTGGGATGGAGGTAGATCGAGCTAAGATAGATATCATTGCCAAACTTCCTCCACCTACCAATGCTAAGGGTATCAGAAGCTTTCTTGGACATGCTGGATTTTATAGAAGGTTTATTAAGGATTTTTCAAAGATAGCTAGACCCTTGTGCAGCCTCTTTGAAAAAGATGTCAAGTTTGAGTTTTGGAGCTGAATGTGTTGAGGCATTTGAAACTTTGAAAGTTAAATTGGTGGAAGCTCCTGTGATAGTCACTCCTCATTGAGGTGAACCGTTTGAAATTATGTGTGACGCGAGTGATTATGCCTTGGGAGCAGTCCATGGCCAGAGGAGAGACAAGATTTTTCATACTATCTATTATGCTAGCAGGCTACTGAATGAGGCCCAAATGAATTATACAACTACAGAAAAGGAAATGCTAGCAGTGGTCTTCGTATTTGATAAATTTCGTGCCTATCTTTTGGGGTCAAAGGTCATTGTTCATACAGACCATGCTGCATTGAAGTATTTGCTTGCAAAGAAAGAGGCAAAATGACGTTTGATTAGATGGGTGTTGTTGCTCCAGGAATTGGATGTGGTAATCAAAGATAGGAAGAATTCTGAAAATGTGGTTGCTGACCATCTCTCAAGACTGGAATCAGAGGCTCAAGATGATTCAAATATTTTGGTTAAGGAGCATTTCCCTGATGAGCAGGTGTTCAAAGTGGTTGAAAGAACATTGCCTTGGTACGCTGAGATTGCAGATTTTGTTGTTGCTGGCAAAATTCCATCTTATTACTCCAGTGATTAGAGGAAAAGACTGAGAAGTGATGCTAAATATTACTTCTGGGAAGACAATTCTTTATATAAAATATGCAGTGATCAAGTGAGAAGAAAATGTGTCAAAGAAGAAGAAAAGGAGGACATCTTAAAGGCATGCCATGAAGGACCCTGTGGTGGTCATTTTGGATCAACTAGGACAGGCTTCAAAATCTTGCAATGTGGGTTTTATTGGCCACATATCTTCATGGATGCCAGAATCTGGGTTGGAAAATGTGATCGTTGCCAACGAACTGGCAATATCTCTTCAAGAAATGAGATGCCATTGAACAACATCCTGGAGGTAGAGATTTTTGACGTGTGGGGGATTGACTTCATGGGGCCATTCCCTAAGTCAAGAGGGATGGAGTATATCATGGTGGCAGTGGATTACGTTTCTAAATGGGTGGAAGCTGTGGCTTTGGCTCATAACGATGCGAAAAGTGTAACTGTATTATTGAAAAAATACATCTTTAATAGGTTTGGAGCTCCCAGGGCTATAATAAGTGATGGTGGGACTCATTTCTGTAACAAGCTCTTCGAATCTTTGTTGGCAAAGTATGGTGTTACTCACAAAGTTTCCACAGCTTACCATCCACAGACTTCTGGCTAAGCTGAAATTTCCAATCGGGAGATAAAGAGAGTTCTTGAAAAAGTGGTAAATCCAGGTAGGAAAGATTGGTCTTTGAAGTTGGATAATGCATTATAGGCATATAGAACAGCTTACAAGACCCCAATTGGAGCTTCTCATTTTCGATTGGTTTTTGGTAAAGAGTGTCACTTGCTAATGGAACTGTCTGAGGCTCAATAAAAAAGAATGTTGGAGTTGAATGAACTGGATGAATTCAGATTCAATGCTTACATGAGTGCCAAGATGTATAAGGAGAGGACTAAAAGAATCCATGATGCACGAATCCAATCCAAGATTTTTGTTCCAGGGCAGTTGGTATTGCTTTATAACTCTAGACTCAGATTGTTTCCTGGAAAATTGAAATCAAGATGGAGTGGTCCTTTTCGAGTTGTTGATGTCAAACCGTATGGCGTTGTGGAAATCAAGAATGATAAGAATGGCAATGTTTGGAAGGTGAATAGCCATCGTCTCAAGCCTTACTTAGCTTCTCAGGATGAGGATGGCACTAATGGGGCACAACCTCCACAAGAATTATACTTGGATGACCCTATTCTTTCACAGTGAGCCAACGAAGCACGGTCGGGCTGTGCACTTAAAACCAAGCGCTCCTGGGAGGCAACCCAGTGTTTCTTTCCATTATTTCTTTTCTTTTGTTTGGTTGGAACTATTTTTCTTTGTTAATTTTTTAGTTTGTGTCGAATTGGGTATCATATTGTGGCACAATCTTCTAACATAACTCATGGTTATCCTTTGGCAGATTTTCATGAGGATGATGATGGGCATTATTGCTAAAAACAGGAAATGAATCTTTGGTTTTTTCTATTCATTGGGGTAAATGAGTGCACTTTTCTACAAATCAGGTAAAAGTTCTGATGGTAAGAATTGATTCTAGTTCCGTGAACTTGAGAGCATTATTGATGCATTGCTGGTTTGGATGGTTTCAATAATTGAATAATGTGGACAATAAGCTCAGACATGTAGGCTTTCATTTTTCAGAATCATTCACATGTGTTTGTTGGATAGGTAGATGGCAATTCTATACATTGAACATCGTTCTTTTGCATGCTCATTACTCTTCTCTACATTGCTTCTCTTATTAGACATTTTTCATTTCTTGATCATGGATGATTATTATCCTCATCAGAATCCTTATGAATATGCTATCTTTAGTGAAGATTAGGGAACTTCTTCATCGTCTTCTTCCTCTTCTTCAGCTGATGATGAAATGATCATTGATTTTGCACTAGCTAACTACCCCCATTTTGTCAATGTCAATGCTGAAAACATTTACCATAGTTTTATCAATAGATCGATGAGGATTGAGAGACCTTTCGAGGTCCCTTCCAGGAGATTTGAGGATGTGATCTTCAGGCAATCGTGGTCTCATTTTGCACGAGCCTCAATTGTGGTGAATATGGACATAGTTAGAGAATTTTATGCTAATTCACGAGCTAATGGTGTTCGTTCAGTGTTCGTGAGAGGGAAATATTTGAAGGTCACCCGACACAGTATCAATATGCTTTATCTCCCTGATAATTTTTCTCGTAACACTTATTGTAGGTTGCTTCGGGCTGACGATACTGATCACTTGTTAGCTTCAGTGACTTTACATGGTGCTAGATGGGTGAGGAATGCTCGACGCGAGGCTTTATATATACCTACCAGTGAACTCACAGCCGAGGCCAAATTATGGTTAATGTTTATCAATTCCAGGCTTTTACCTACTAACCGTGCAGATATCGCATCTACAAAACGCGTTCTTTTGATTTATGCTATTTTACATGATTTCTCTATTGATGTTGGGAAACTGATATTACGGTTCATCAGGCGAGCACAAAGAAGTGAGTTTGCACCGATGTATTTTCCAGCTTTGATCACAGCCATGGCTCATGCGAAAGGGGTTAATATCACTTCAGCTGACAATCCTCAAAATCCTCTTGGTCTGTTGGGACCTTCTCGATGGCCTGCTTTACAAGAGGAGGAAAGAATTGCAAGACTTTCTCGGGGCTTGTAGAAAGTGGAAGGCCAGGTTCCTTTGTCTTGATTGTTTATTTTATCTCACGGGGACCGTGTCTTATTCAATTGTGGGGGGAGGCTTCGCCAAGTTATCTTGATTATGGTTGTGGTTTGAACATGTATGGTTACCTTGATTATGTTTTAAGGGGATTATTTGCCATAATGGAATTCAGTGTAGTATTAGTAGAGTTAGTTTTTTTCGTTATTATGTTTAGCATGTTACTAGTTAGGTTGTGAGGTCTAAGTGTTGTGTTGTGTTTTTGTGTACTTAGTGTTAATGAAGTATTAGTTTTGGTGATAATTTTTCTCAATTGTCTAATTGTCTTCGATTTCAATTTCGCACACTTGCATTGATGATAAGGATATTTGCATTTCTGTACATTTCTGAACATGAATTGAATCTTCCGAAAAGCTGAAAGAATTGAAGTGGGATTGGATTGCTATTGAGTCGTGAATAGGAAATTGATATGAAATGGAAGAAAAGGCTGGCATTTTGAGTGGACGTTTCTATGTGTAACAGGATAAGTTCACATGAAAAATATAAAAGCTCTTTGTTTTGTTTTGCCATTCATTAATTTTGAGAGTATGTGTGAGAAGTGTTCGGTTGAATTGAATAGAGTGAGTGCAGCTTTGTGTTGTTCTTTGAGGAGCTGAAACATTCACATGTCTTGAAAGGAATTGGGTCCCACCTTTGAATGAAAAAAAAAATTGTTTGCATGTTTTGGGTGGGAGTATTAACTTCTCACTTTGACCAATTTATTGTCATATTTTGGTATCTCTTTCTCGTGTGTTTATAAGTGCAAGAAGTCTTGTTTGTTGCCTCAAGATAACAAAAGATTGAGAGCAAAGACGGCAGTAGCAAGAACATAGAGCTCACATTTGGCTTTACTTTCTTTTTCTTTCAAGACTTAAGGCTAGCTTTCCATAAGTCCTCCACTAAGGTATGTTTTAAATTCTCCTTTAGCTTTGTGAATCTTTGTTGTTCAGTGCAATGTTCAGAGTAATAAAAGTAAATGAATGATTTTTTGATTATGTTGTTGCTAGAAAATGGATTGATAAACATGGAAAACATGATGTTGATAGCCAAATGACAATGCATGTTAAGTGTGGAGGTGGAATGATTAAAAATTTTGATTTTCAAGAATTCCAGCTTTGCCACGTGTCTGTTTTTAGGGCATAACTTGAGTTAGGTATGTTGAAATGATGTGCTTCCAGTTGCGTCTTTCAGCCAACATGATAGCCTTCAACGTTTATTTTGTACAATTTTGATAATTGTGGCTGGTACATAGGCTAAAAGGCTTAGAATGTGAAGTACATGTTGAAATCAGGATTTGAATTTGATGAATCTGCCCAGCTTGACATGTCTCGGTATTTTGGGTAGAACTTGCAAATGGAATGTCCAAATATGTTGATTCCAGTGGTGGGATTTAGCTAGGAGGAAGGGCTTCATTGTTTATGTTATACACTTTCGCTGGATTTAGCTGGAACATTGTCCATTTTGGAAGACAATACATGTTCATGCTACTGAAATTGCTGAATTGACCATTTTTTGACACTTCTCGGTTGTTTGGTTATAACTTCCTCAATCCTAATCCAAATGGAACGAGACCAATTGCAGATTTTAGCCTACATGACAACTTACAATGTTTGTGTTCACCACTTTTGTTAATTGAGATGGGAAGATAGGCTAATGAATAGAGGAAAGTAGAGCTGAAGTTAGGGAATAGCCCAGTTTGGTAGCTTTCGGTAGTTTAGTCATATCTTGTTCAAATTGAGTTCAAATGGGTTGATTCTTGTCCACATTTTCGGCTCAGCTCATGCTTTCTAACTTTCATGTTGAAGTACTGTCTGAATCTTCTTGCTTAATATGGAATTCATTCGGTTATTAATGAGTGCAAAGCTGGAAATTTTGTTTGAGATAATTGTTCCAATGCTGTTATTCGTTGTCGGTTGATACATTTTGAGCAAATAATTGAAAATCGATTGTCAATTTGATATTAAGTTTTGGATTGTTCAACAAATTTGCCCTTATACTCATGGTGTTTGTAATTCTTTATAGACATGGCCCCAAAGAAGGACTTGAGTTCACAAAAGGTCACAGCTTCTAAGAAGGCAGCATCAACTTCAAAGGGTGAAAGTTCTAAGAAAGGAAAGCCAAAAGCAAAAGGAAAAGCACAAATGCATGTAGACACGGACTCAGAATATTTTGTCGAAGATCTACCGATTTTTAAAGACCCTCCCATGGTTACAATCCAAGCTCTAACCCCTAAGAAGAGGAAAGGTGTTGATACACCACCAATGTGGGTTGATGATGATGCACAACAACGCTGGGAGACAGGATTGCCCGTAAAGAAGCTACATCTGGAGAGAGCTTTCACGGTGGACACGGAGCCCTTCAACACGCTCATGCAATTCCATAAACTTGACACAAAGTTGACGACAGTCCCTTCTTTTTGCAATGTCAGTATCGCTCGGGAATTTTATGCGAATGGCAAATCTCCAAATGATGAATGTGCTATCTACGTGAGAGGAGTATGGGTGAAAATCACCAGTGAGATAATCAATGAGTACTTGGGTACACCGAATTTTCCAACAGAACCTTTTGTATGTCCAGTGGAGGAGGATGGAGATCAAGAGTTGCTTAACGAGCTTGCACACCCTGGGGCCGACTGGGTAGTAAACCAGCGAGGGGAACACAAGCATGTTCGCCACCAATTCCTTAAGTCTGATATTAAGTTGTGGTTGTCGTTTGTGCTCTCACGTTTGATGCCAAGTTCGCAAGTGACTGAAGTGACACGGAAACGGTTGTATCTAATCTCAGCAATTAGGGGACGCATGTCTATTGACTTGGGCTGAGTTATTCTGAACGACATAAAAGAGGGGATTGAGGATGAGACTGCCACTATCTATTTTCCATTGCTTCTTGAGGAAATTTGCAAAGCTCAGGGAGTGAATGATGAGCTTGGTGGTGATTGGAGACCAACTAAGCTACCTATTGTGCCTCATTTATACAAGAAGTACCTCAATATTGATCGTGAGATAGTGAAAGCACAGGAAGCTGGACGGGGAGTTCGTCGAGCTAATGTTGAGTCTTCAGGACATAATGACCAATCTGGGCACCAGCCGCATGCATAGGATTTCAGTGCTTTCCAGAATAGTCTTAATGACTTCAGTATTCAATTGGAAGTCGTTTTGATAACATTGGAAGTTGTTTTGATGATATGGATGGGAGGCTACAATCTATTGAACATCGCTTCATGAACATGGATGAAAGGATTGAAAGGATGCACGAGAGCATAGAGACTATGCATCAGGAATGGACAACTCACGCGTCGAGTATGGATCACAGATTGGATGACATGACTACAGTAGCCCAGCAGCAGTTTGAAGTGCTTTATCATAGGCAATGGTGCATGCAACAAGAGCTCGATAGGTGCAACAAGATGACGGTCTATTACAATTCGGATGTAGGACCTCCGAAACCAACTCCGACTTCGGCACAGTTAGCTGTGATGCCATCCCTTCTGTCATTGCCTACATTTGGCAGGATTCCTTCTATGCCTTATACTTCCACATTCATACCACATCCGGCGTTTACACCTGCTACAAGATTTCCATTATTAGCAACTGATCAAACCATTGAAGGACCAACTCACGGCCCTTTCTCTTATGTACCTCAGCCCTTTGTTGCTTCCTCATTTGCTACAGTGACTTTAGATGGTCAATCTTTGGCATCTACTGCGACATTTGGATTTCCTTCTTCCGCGGCTCCCTCATCGTTTGGTATTCCCTCATTTGTTACCGATGGTCAATCTTTGGCACCTACAGCTGCATTTGGATCTCCTTCTTCCTCAGCTCCATCATCCTTCTCTCAGAGAGTTACTCCTACCTCTTAGCTTATTACATTGAGGACAATGTTGAGTTCAAGTGTGTGGGGGGTGGAAGTTTGTGTAATGTGTGCTGTGATTGCTATGTTGTGTGATACTTTGTGTGTTGATTGTGTTGTTTGAAAATTTTTTTTAATCCATGTGGGTGCTTAATACTGTTGAAAGGGGGGGGATTCGAAGTTGGGAGTAATTTTGAAGATTTCTGGACTTTCATGTGAATTGAGATGTTCTGAGTTGAGGATTATGTGAAGTTTCTTGAAGAAAAGTATTTCGTGAAGCTGAAGATTGGAAGTTGTTCTATTTTGTTGAATTGTGAGGTGGTGCCTTGCTGAAATTTGAAGTTTTTCGTGGATGATTGTTGCTATGATGATTTGCTAGTTGCCATGAAGAATGAATCATTAAGAGCTTTTGAGAAGCTTACCTTTGTGAAGTTCAAGTTTGGATGTGTGTGAAGAGAAGTCAATACTTGGTGTTTGCTGTTTTCCTTAAGAGTTAGAATTTGAATAATTAGTGTAGTGTTATATTTTTAATGTGGGGTAGTGATTGTACTAAGTGAATGTTGAAAGTGTAGTGTTGAGTGTAAGTCGTTGTAAGTTTGTTTTTGTAAGGTTAGGATACTTTGTACTAGACTTTGGCTCTTTTGAAGTCTTGTTTGAATTCGTGGTTCATCAAGTGTTATTTTCATATTTTGCATGTAAAAGTTGTTTTGATGTCCTTAATTCCAATCTTGATGAAATTGGCACATTTTGTTAATCAAGGCATCATGTCAATGTAAGATAGATATGCCATCTAAAAATTCAAATGACAGAGGAGGTAATGTTCGTGGATTCTATTCTTTTTGTTATGCATTTATCTGGTGTCTCCAGAATTCGTGCATGTTTAGTCAATTTGGGATTCTTATGAACATGTGCTTGCACAAGAAATGACATGGGAGAAAAAGCCATATTGGCAACTGGGAAGGAAAAAGCCATAAGAACCTGGCATTCAAATCTGGAGAAAAAAAGTCATAAAATCCAGGCATTATTGTTAGTCACCAATGTGTGAAACAAATATGCACCAATGTGCAGAATAAGGGCAATATCCCATAGAGTACCAATGTACGCATAGGTACCATTGATCTTGTGATTACATGTTCATAAGAGTGGACAAAGAGATTGGCATGTATTGAATGGGTATGAGACGAGCCAGATGGTGTATAGCAAGGGAATAGATGAAGTTCATGTTCCTCAGCACACACTTGCACGCATGACATTTTGGTCTTTATTCATAGTGCCTTGTTGGATAATTTGTGCTGAAAGTTGATAGGTTGGAATTGAGGATATGATAAGAGTTTTTGATACTGCATGAAAAATTTGTTTTGACGAACTCGAATGAGAACGAGTCGAAAGAGGAGCAGAGTTTAGTGCTAAGTGGTTGTGGGTGTGAGTTTGCTTGAGGACAAGCAAAGGTTCAAGTGTGGGGGAATTTGATGAGTTGGTTTTATACCAACTATTTTGTACTGAAAACTCTTAGCTTTTGTCTTGTATTTGATGAAATGAGTGGTGTTTTATGTGTTTTATGCATGTTCGAGAGTTGCAAGTTGATAATGTTAAAATGATGCAAAAAGAGTGAAAAATGATGGAAATGAAGTGAAATGTGTAAGGGAAAAATTGGAGAAACTTAATGTGATCTCTTGGATAAATTAGGGATTTTGGGCAGAATTGAGTATGCAAATTGTTTTGAGTGTAACTTGTTCAATTCTAATCCAATTGGTGCGATCTTGGACGGTATGAAAAGCTCTTAGCATGAACTTCGTTTGCCATGTTTTAACTTTGTTCAAATTCTGTGTGCAAGGTCATGAAACGAGGGCTTCTTTGTAGACACTACATTGAGGTTCGATGTTGCCTTCATTGTCACAGCTTGGGAGATTGATGATATCTTGAGCTCTACTGGTCCAAAGGTGCTGTTTCTTGTACTCATGGAAAGGCAAGAAGAAACTCTACAATTCTTGTGTTGAGCTTGATTTCTAATCTGGAAGAGAAAAAGGAGAATTTTCGCCATGAATTGCTAAGATGAAGTTTGCACTACGATTCATCGTAGTACAAATGATCAGTTTTGCCATGTCTTGGTATTCCCACCATAACTCCCTCACTTGGAGTCCAATTTGGGTGATTCAAAAGCCTATGGAATTCCAAGAGGGAGATCTATAACTTTGATGTTCAAGGTGAAGGCCAGTTCTGAAAGGAAAGTTGGAAATTCAACGTGGGAAATGGCAAAACCAAATTAGGGTTTTAAGCCTACGATGCATCGTATGCTTAAAATGTACATTCTGCCTTGCGTTGGTATTTTGGGCATAACTCTCTCATATGAGCTCCGAATTGGATGATTCAAAAGGCTACGGAAAGCAGGGTTCAAGAGCTACAATATTGTTTCTTTAGGTTTCTCCAAATTCCTAACGCATCATAGTTGAATTTTGGGAGAACGATTGGTGAATTGAGTGCACAAATATGGAAATTTCACTACGATTCATCGTAGTGCAATTTTGCTCAAGCACAAAATTGCATTACGATGCATCGTAGTGCAAATTTACTCACACACACTTCAACATAACAATTCATCGTAGTGATAATTTTTACTTCATACATTCATGCTTGCTAAACTTAAAACTCCAAACCACATCTCATGCATTTCGGCTTTAAGTTTCCAACTTCTTTCATTTGCATCTCTACTTTACTCATTTCAATTTCACAACAGTTGTTCACTACATCTCTCACTCACTTCACAATGAACTGGATACACTTATGTATTTGATTTGTTTTCATTGTTTTGTATGTTCCATCACTTGGTAAGCATTCATGGCAGTGAGCTTAAGTTCGTGAATTTCTCATTTCATTCATTCAATCTCCTCTCGTATCCTTCATTGATTTCACTCCATCATACTTCACTTCTTTCACCTCACATTTCACGCATTATATCGCACGCATTTCTCCACACTCATTTCATCACACATTTCACTACTACCGACACAAACATCACACACACCTCATTACACGGCGATGCATCGCCATGATGCATCGCCATTTTGTTATGTTGGCCGACGATGCATTGTGGCGATGCATCGTCGTGAAAAGGGTTAACACTACGATGCATCGCCACGATGCATCGTAGTGCATTTCAGTATGTGCTACGATGCATCACAGCGATGCATCGTAGTTTTAGTTTGTCAATTCTACCTTTGATTGATGATTTTGGTGAGCTGAAATGGCTAAGTGTTTTGGTCCTCTCTTTTGGTGCACAGATGGCTGTGAAGGCGCGAGAGCTGGAGGCGAGAAGGCGTGTCGAATTAAACGGACGCCGAGATAGAAGATCAAAGTCGTGTTTCGTCTCACTTATGAAGGCGTGGAGAGTGTTGAGCAAGAGCAAACTTTGGGCTGAAGTTGGAGGCGTGAATTTCAAGAGCTAGAAGGCGGTGCTGCTGAAGTAAAGGCGCAAAAGTATTGGCTGGAAGGCGCGGGGTCCGGCTTGAAGTCTTTTGTAATATGTTTCTTATGTTAATGATTTAAGTCATTACTTTTAAGGGCATTCTTGTAATATTGTAGTTATTTTACGTTTTGCGTATTAGTTACATTTCTACTACGCTATATATAGGATATGTAGCTAAAAATGTGAGGATCAACTTTAGAACATTGGAGATTCATAACCGACTTTTGATTTTTTTTAGAGCGGGAATTTTCTCTCGTTTGAGTTTTCTCACTCTACTTTCTCTCTCTACAAATTTGATCTCCATTTTCATTTACGATCGAGAATTGGAACCGATAATTGTAATTCTATTCTCAATCAAGGAAGCTTTTACGGATTCTTGTTGAACTAGAAGCAATTGAAGCAGAGTAATTGGTAAATTCTTCCTAATTGATGAATATGATTTGCGATTTGTTGAATGTTGAAGATCGTGAACTGAAAATGGAAATCTGTGGCTAAATTTGCTATGTTCTAGGGTAGCGATCTGGATGTAGTGTAATTAGACTACGTATTGACTTGCAATTGAATTAATTCATTAAGAATGAATTCATACTGGAAAAGATTGTTTAAATCTAGTTAAAATTCAATTATTTGAGCTTTTATCGTCTGAATCACCCTTCGATTGTAACCGCCGTGTTAGATCGGAGTTTAATTCTACAATAGGAGTTATAATGCTTGAATTGAGAACATACAGTATGAAAATGAGTCTTCTCACTTGAATTACTTGATGATGAACCGAAATGCGGTCGACATGCCGGTGGAGGTTTGTTGAGATTTTAGAACTAAGTGAGGAGAGATTTTCTGAGATTCGTGAAGACAATCGGAATTAGGTAAGGACTAGCCATAGTAAAACCTAGGAAATAGCTTGCAAAAGTAATGGATCTCAGAAGGTTGGGATTCTGCGGGATTAATTCTTCACTCTAGTCCTCGCCAAGGGAAATTGTGGAGTCAGAGAACATAGAGAATGATAAGGTCGCCATGCCAGTCATATTCTAGTCCTCAAGCAGTTTGATCCCCTCTCGTTTGTCATTTGAGTCAATTGTATTGCACTTACGTAGTTAATTTACATGATCATTCGGAAAGAAACCCTAGGACATTTTCCTTACAGTTGATATCTCATTACTGCGTCACTTTTAGTTTAATATTTCAGTCTTCAATTGTTCTTCAGTGTTTCTATTGTCCTTAAAAACTTGTGAAACTATACTTGTGAATTCCCTGGAACATTTCATTAAGATTTTGGTAACCAATACCTTTCCTGAGGATACGATCGTTACTTCCACTTCTACGGTAGTTTAAATTGAGTTGATACGACTTTAGAATATCAGTGCCCAACACAAATATTATAGCCCTATCTCTTAGATAAATTCTCCAACTGGAATCACCTCATTTGGACCACAATTGAGAAATTTATGACCAGAATACCGAATGGTGACAAACTGGGCAGATTCAAAGTTTTAACATTCTGTTTTCAGCATGAACTTCACATTCTAAGCTAATTTAACCTGTTTTCCATTCACAACTAGCAAAAATGTACAAGATAAACATTGAAGAGCATCATGTTAGCTAAATTCTGGAACTGGAAGCATGCATTTTCAACATCCCAAACTCAAGTTATGCTCAAAAAACACATAAACATGGCAAAGCTGGAACAATCGAAAATCAAACTTTTGAATCGCCCCCCCACACTTATCATGCATTTGGTCCTTGGTTATTCAACATACTATCTTCCATGCTCATATTGTGCATTATTCTAGCAACAACATCATCTTTTCCATGCTCTTACATTCATCTCAACAACAAAATTCACAAATCTTAAAAAGAGATGAGACGTACCTTTTTGGAGAGCTAAACCTTGATCTTGAAAGAAAATGAATTGAGAAGTTTAATGTAAATACTTTGCCTTACTACCACAGCACTTATGATTCCTACTTGTGATGTCTTGCAATAGCAAGCAAAGGAAACTCATTGCACTTATAGACACAAGGAGAGGAAATCGGTCAACAAGAAAATTAATGTTCCCCACCAACACTAGCAAACATTTTGTCATTCAAATGTGGGACCCATTCATTTCCAAAACATGTGACTTCTTTTCATTTCACTCACTGCCCAACACTACCAACTTCACATGTCACTACACAACAAGCACAAACAAATGTGCATTATTTCAGTCATCCCACCGTGTGCACTCCAAATCAACATAAACGCTTCAAGACTTAAATGGAACCACTTCACTTTAATGCATATGAACGATTTCTTCTCTATTCTCGGCCAAATGAAGACAAAATTTATGACCACCAAAGCAAAGATGTAAGACCTTGCTAATTCTTATCATGCATTTATGACCGAACATTGACAATATCAGCTTTATCAGAATATCAAATCATGAATAGAAAAGAATTGCTTTCAATTTCACCACATTTAAACAAGCAACTAAAACTCTACCTTATTAGCTAATGACTCACACATAACCAAAGCAACCTTAACACATAACCTCTAAACTAACACACTAACTTCATGAAAATATCATAACTCAAGAACTCCTACTACCCACACTAAATACATCAAAACACATTGACACAACGAGAATAGCAACATGGTACAATCTTCTTCTATTTGCACAGCTAAACTTCAATTTATGCACTCCCCCCACACTTAAATGAAGGCATGGTCCCCGTGATAAAAGAAAGAACAAACAACGAACAAAAGAACCTGGCCTTCCACTTGTCTACAAGCCTCGGAAAATTCTGGCGAGTCTTTCCTCCTCTTGCAACACAAGCCATTGAGGAGGTCCCATAAGTTCAAGAGGATTTTGAGGATTGTCATCGGAAGCGATATCAACTCTTTCTCTACGAGCCATTGCTGTTAGCAAATCTGGAAAGAACATCAGTGCAAATTCATTGCATTGTGCCCTCCTGATGAACTTTAGCAGCAATTTACCAATATCAATAGAAAAATCATATTTAATAGCATAAATCAAAAGAACTCTTTCTCTAGATGCTATATCTGCACGGTTAGTAGGAAAGATCTTAGAATTGATAAATATTAACCACAATTTGGCCTCGGCTGTTAGCTCACTGGTGGGCACATATAGAGCCTCATGTCTAGCATATCTTACCCATGTAGCCCCAGGTAAAGCCACTTCAGCCAACAAGTGATCAGTATTCTCTGCCCTCACCAACCTACAATAAGTATCACGGGATAATCAGGAAGAAGGAAATGTAAATTTATGCTATGTCGATTGACCTTCAAATATTTCTCTCTCACGAACACTGAATGAACACCATTAGCTCGGGAATTAGCATAAAACTCTCTAACTATGTCTATATTCACCACAACAGGTGCTCGTGCAAAATGATCCCAAGAATGTCTTATGATCAACTCCTCAAATCTCCTGGAAGGATCCTGAAATGGTCTCTAAATCATAACGGGTCTGTTGATAAATCCATGGTATAAGTTCTCAGCACTAGCATTAACAAAATGGGAAAAGTTAGCTGGTTCAAAATCAATCACCATCTCTTCATCAGCAGAAGAAGAAGAAGAGGGGGATGAGGTAGTTCCTGGTTCTTCACTAAATATGGCATACTCATAAGGATTCTGATGAGGAGAGTAATCCATGAATTTAAAAGGAAGAGTTTCTAACAAGAGAAGTAGCTTAGAGAACAAAGTACAGAGCAAGCATAAGAGATGTTCAATATATAGAAATTGCATATTAGCTATCAGACAACCACATGGGAATGAACTGAAAACAAAAACACATATGTCATAGCTTGTTGTCTTCATTCCACCATTATTGGAACCACACAAACCAATAATGCATCAATAATGCTCTCAAGTTCACGGGACTGAAAATATTCCTTGCCTTTCAAGAATTTACCTTGGTTGAAAGAAAAAAATGAACTCATCTTACTCTTGAGAAAATGAATAGCAAAGGTTCACTCTTTACCCTTAACATGGATCACCATCATTCCTCTGTGAATCTGCCTAAAATGTAACAACCAGGTATGAGAATTTGCCATGTATCGTTGCTATATTAGACACAAACTAAAACTTAACAAGTAAAAGAAATCACAACAGAACAAGATAAAGAAAGAAAATCAGGGTTGCCTCCCAGGAGCGCTTGGTTTACGGTCTTCAGCCTGACCATGCTTCATGGGTCACTGTGAAATGATAGGATCATCAAGGAATAGCTCTTGTGAAGCTCCTTCCAAGTCTGTGGTACTCCTGTCTTCAGCTGTCACATAAGGCTTGAGCCTGTGACCATTCACTTGCCATGAATTACCATTTTTCTCATTTTGGATTTCCACAACACCATAAGGCATGACCTTGATAACCCGAAATGGTCCACTCTATCGAGACTTCAACTTCCCAGGAAACAACCTCAATCGAGAATTATACAACAAAACCAAATGTCCTGGTTCAAAACTCTTAGCTTGAATTTGTTCATCATGCCATCTTTTGGTTCTTTCTTTGTACATCATCGAATTAACATAAGAATTGAATCTGAATTCATCAAGTTCATTCAAATCCATCATCCTTTTGGATTGAGCTCCTGTAAGATCCATATTCAGCTTTTGAATGGCCTAATAAGCACGGTGTTCTAACTCCACTGGCAGATGGCATTCCTTGCCAAACACAAGTTGGAAAGGTGAAGCACCAATAGGAGTCTTGAAGGCTGTTCTGTATGCCCATAGAGCATCGTCCAATTTCATAGCCCAATCCTTCCTGTTTGGGTTAACAACCTTCTCCAAAACTCTTGTAATTTCTCTATTTGATATTTCAACTTGCCCACTGGTTTGTGGATGATAAGAAGTAGAAACTTTGTGTGTTACCCCATATTTAGCTAGGAGAGCTTCAAAGAGTTTATTGCAAAAATGAGTGCCACCATCAGAAATGATTGCCCTGGGAGTGCCAAATCGAGTGAAGATATGTGATTTCAAGAATGCAGTAACACTACATGTATCATTGTGAGCAAGAGCCTTAGCTTCAATCCATTTGGAGACATAATCCACAGCAACTAGGATATATTCCATTCCACCAGATTTGGGAAAAGGTCCCATAAAATCAATGCCCCAAACATCAAATATCTCCACTTCCAAAATAGTGTTTAGAGGCATCACATTGCGTAAGGATATGTTTCCAGTCCATTGACAACGATCACACTTCCATACCCAAATCTTTGAGTCTAAGAAAATATGAGGCCAGTAAAACCCACATTGTAAAACTTTGAAACTAGTTCTCACAGAACCAAAATGACCTCCACTAGGTCCTTCATGGCATGCTCTAAGAATATCATCTTTCTCCTCTTCCTTAACACATTTACGTATCACCTGGTCATTGCACACCTTATACAATGCACCATTTTCCCAGAAGAAGTATATTGCATCACTTCTTAATTTCTTCCTTTGCTCAGACGAGTAGTATGAAGGCACTTGGCCATCCACAACAAAATTAGCAATCTCGGCATACCAAGGCAACCCCTTTGTTTCCATCATGAAAATTTGTTCATTTGGGAAATGTTCCTTGACCAAGATGTTTGAATCATCTTGAGCCTCTGATTCTAGTCTTGAAAGATGGTCAGCAATCACATTCTCTGAGCCTTTACGATCTTTGATCTCAACATCAAACTCCTGAAGCAATAAGACCCACCGAATTAACCTTGGCTTAGCTTCTTTCTTGACTAACAGATACTTCAAAGCAGCATGATCTGTGTGGACAATAACTTTCGACCCCAACAAATATGCTCTGAATTTGTCAAACGCGAAGACCACAGCCAACATCTCCTTCTCTGTTGTTGTATAATTCAGCTGAGCCTCATTGAGCAACTTACTAGCATAATAGATGGTATGAAAAATCTTGTCTCGTCTTTGGCCTAAGACAGCTCCCAAAGCATAATCACTTGCGTCGCACATAATTTCAAACGGTTCACCCCAATGAGGGGTGACTATGACAGGAGCTTCCACCAATTTAGCTTTTAAGGTCTCAAATGCCTCAACACATTCTGTTTCAAACTCAAACTTGACATCTTTTTCCAAGAGACTACACAAGGGTCGAGCTATCTTGGAAAAATCCTTAATGAAACGTCTATAAAACCCAGTATGACCAAGGAAGCTTCTAATCCCTTTTACATTGGTAGGTGGAGGAAGCTTAGCAGTGACATCTATCTTTGTTCTATCCACCTCAATCCCAGCATGAGAAATTGTATGGCCTAACACGATTCCTTCTTGAACCATGAACTGACATTTTTCCCAATTCAATACAAGGTTTGTTTCTTCACATCTCTTCTCTGTCTTTCCCGCACTGGTATAGCATTCTCCTCAAGCAAGATCTTGTGCATACACAAACTTGGACTAATACCTTTTATGTCAGCAATTGTCCATTCAATAGCCAATTTATGTTGCCTCAATACTTCCAAAAGCTTTTCCTCCTGCCAAACTTCAAAGTTTTGAAGATATAACAACAGGCAATGTTTCACCTCTCCCAAGAAAGCATACTTGAGATAAGGAGAAAGGGGTTTTAACTCAAGCTTTGGTGCCACCACAATGGAAGGTAAAAGCTTTTCATTCCTGCAAATAAACTCTTCCTTCCTCACCTCAGTGGGAGAACAAATTTCTTCAGTAACAACAAATGTTTCTTGTTCATTTTCATATTTCCTATCACACAATTCCTGTAAAGTGTTCTCTCCTACACTTTCATGCATTTTTACCTCAACAACATTATCTTGCATCTCACAAATTGATTCATCCAAATAACAACATTCAACAAGGTTTTCAATTTCAATCACAATTCTGCTATCTTCCTCATCTAACTCAACAACATTCAACTCATCATTATACAAATTCAACTCATCAAGACACATGAATTCATGTTTTCCATTTACATCATTTACATTCACAACACATGCAATGGACCGAATAGCAAAACAAGACTCCACATTCATTGGGTGTTTCATTGCATAATTAACATCAAAGACTACTTGTTCATCATTAATTCTAAAAGTGACAGTTTTATTTTTTACTCCAATCAATGCATCACCAGTAGCTAGAAAAGGCCTACCAAAAATCAATGGAACTTCTGGATCTTCCTCCATATCAAGAATAATGAAATCTACAAGCAAGGTAAATTTATCAATACTCACCAATACATCCTCCACTAAGCCTGTGGGAGTCACCAAAGACCTATCTGCCAACTGAAGTGTTACTGCAACTGGTCGAATCCTTCCACTCAAGCCCACATTTATTGCAATGGAAAGTGGCATCAGGTTGATCCCAGCACCGAGGTCACAAAGTGCTTTTGCAAAATATCTGGTTCCAATTTTACAGGGAATGGCACAACTGCCTGGGTCCTTCAACTTTGGAGGTAATTTGTGCACTATCCATGCTTGACTACATTCGGATAGCATCATTGGAATTTCACACCTCAAAATTTGCTCCTTATTTGAAATGAGATCTTTTAAGTACTTAGCATACTTGGGCATTGCTGTCACCAAAATCCAACAGAGGTAAGTTGACATTCACTTGTTTGATCATATCCAAGAAACGATTGAATTGAGGTCCCTTTTTAGGTAGCGATTTCTTTCTTTCTGGAAATTGAGGTTTTGGAGCATAATTTGGAAAGTTGTATGGATTGGAAGTTTTGGTTATTTCATTTTCTACCCTTGCTGGTACTTCCTTCTCTACAGGTTTATTAGCTTCTTGCTCACCAACCTTCTCAAGTTCTAGAACTTCTTCAGCCTCGTCTTTTTGGTCTTCCTCTATGCAATCACTCTTATCCTTTGAAGGTTTGTTTCCTGGCAAAAGTTTTCCACTCCTCAAGGTAATAGCATTGCAAGCTTTTATTTCTTTTGGATTTGGAATTGTGTCACTTGGTAGTGCTCCTTTTGGTCTTTGATGTACATCATTTGCCAATTATCCAAGTTGTATTTCAATAGTTTTCAAAGTGGCTTCATGATGTTTAACAGTGGTTTCCAAACCACCAAACCTTTGTTCATTCTTGTCCATCTTCTCCATCAACTTTTGAAACATGTCTTCAACAGATGGTTTCCTTTGTTCTGATGTACTAGCCTGATGATCAAAACTAGGAGGTGCATTTGTTGCCCTTCTTTGATCATTTCCTTGATAATACTGACCTCCTTGATTCTGTTGTTGATTCCAATTGCCTTGTCCACCATATGGTCTGTTACCTCCATTGTAATTGTTTCCAGAATAACTTCCACCATATTGAGGTTTGTTGCTGTAGTTATTCACATACTGAATAGATTCAGTTGTGATAGCACATTCTTCTGTGTGATGTTCACCCTTACACAATCCACAAGAAAGAACTGGGGCTTTTGTTTGAGTTGCCTTCAGAGTCTGCACCTGCTTGGCTAGAGCTTCAAACTTTGCATTGAGTGAAGTTTCTTCATCTAAATCAAGAACTCCTCGTTGTTTTCTGCCATGAGGCTTATGAGACTCAGGGAAGAGATATTCATCCTCAGCAATCTGATTGAACAATTCACGCACTTCAGGCACACTCTTGTCTTTGAGTGCTCCATTCGCACAAGCCTTGACCATCATAGATGATTTGGGTGTAAGACCTTTAAAGAATGTATTTAACTCCCTGATTTCTCCCAAATCATGATTGGGGCATTACCGAATTAAGTCATTGAATCTCTCCCAAGCTTCCCTAAATGATTCACTGTCTTGTTGCTGGAAATTCATAATTTCCATTCTTCTCTTCTCAAGCTTAGCAGGTGGAAAGTATTTAGCCAAAAATTTTCTCTGAAGTTCTTCAAATGAAACTGTTGCATCTGCTCCCCCAATGGTCTTAAACCAATACTTCGCTTTACCTCTCAAAGAAAGAGGGAACAAGATCCTATGAACCTCACTTCGCTCCACCCTTGGTAGCTTAAATGTGCTACATAAGCCTAGAAACCAATCTAAATGGTCATTTGGATCCTCGTTGTCCAAACCTTGAAAAAATTGGCCCTGTGTGATCATTGATACGATCTTTGGAGGAATGTGGTAGCTTTCAACGTCTATGTCCTGTTGTCCAAAACTATTGTCGAAGTTTACTGCATAATGGTCTCCAAACCGAGGTGCCCTAACTCCTTGGGCAGCCATATCTCTTTGTTGTCTTAGCTGTGCTCTCAAAGTCTTTGCCAATTCAAGATCCAATTGAAATTGCGGTTCTCCTGCAGACCTACTAGATCTTGGCATACACAACACACTGTCGTGGAGTATAATAGCAAGAACTCAAGAACTTCAAATGTGCAGCAAAGAAACAAACCACAATTTTCAACACGTATTAGAAAATGCAGAGAACAGAACACAACAGAAAAAAGTGAAAATTGAAGTAAATGACACAAACAGAACAACACAAAACAACAATTCAAGAAACAATTCAACACAAAACAAAATGAATCAGTGAAATTCAAGGAACACTTAATCAAATCCTAGAAATTGTGCCTTCCCTGGCAACTGCGCCAAAAATTGGTACGTGTAGTCATATTCGCACAATTTAACCCTAGAACTACTGTAGAAGTAGAAGTAGGGATCGTATCCTCAGGGAAGGTGTTGGTTACCAAAACATTAATGAAATGCTCCAGGAAATTCACAAGTACAGTTTCACGAATTTAAAGACAATAGTAACACTCAAGAACAGTTGAAGAATAAAATATTAAACTAAAGGTAAACACAAAAAACGAGATATCAACTATAAGGAAGATGTCCTAGAGTCTCTTTCCGGATGATCATGTAAATTAACTACGTAAGTGCCTTACAGTTTACTCAAATGACGACCAAGAGGGATCAAACTGCCTTAGAACCTAGATTATGATTGGCATGGCGACCGCTTCATTCTCTACGTTCTCTAACTCCACAATTTCCCTTGGCGAGGCCTAGAGTGAAGAATTAATCCTGCAGAATCCCAACCTTCTGAGTTTCACTACTTTTGCATCTAAAATTTAGGTTTTCCTATGGCGAGGCCTAACCTAATTCCGATTGACTTCACAAATCTCAGAAAATCTCTCCTTACTTAGTTCTAAAATCTCAACAAACCTCCACCGGCATGACGACCGCATCTAGGTTCATGATCAAGCAATTCAAGTGAGAAGACTCGTTTACCATACTGTATGTTCTCAATTCAAGCATTTTAACTCCTATTGTAGAATTAAACTCCGACCTAGCATGGCGACCACAATCGAAAGGTGATTCAGACAACAAGAGCTCAAATGAGTGGATTTTAACAAGATTAAGCAATATTTACCAGTATGAGATCATTCTTAATGAATTAATGCAATTGCAAGGCAATACGTAGTCTAATTACACTACATCCGGATCATAACCCTAGAACATAGCAAATTTAGCCACAGAGTTCCATTTCCAGTCCACGATCTTCAAAATTCAACAAATAGCAAATCATTTTCATCAATTAGGAAGAATTTACCAAATACTCTGCTTCAATTGCTTTCAATTCAAAAAGAATCTGTAAAAGCTTCCTTGATTGAGAATAGAATTACAATTCTCGGTTCCAATTCTCGATCGTAAATGAAAATGGAGATTGAATTTGTAGAGAGAGAAAGTAGAGAGAGAAAGCCAAACGAGAGAAAATTCCCGCTCTCAAAATGAAGTCAGTTATGAAATCTCGAATATTCGAAAGTCAATAATGGATTGGCTCCCTTACACATTAGCTACATCTCCTATATATAGAGCTAAGAAAATGTAACTAATACGTAACCATAAAATATCTAAAGTATTACAAAAGTGTCCTCAAAAGAAATGACTAAAAACAGCCCAAAAATTGAAAATTCAAAGTTTGAAGATTTTTTCCAGCAATCCAGTGCCTTCAGCAGCAGATTCCGGTGCCTTCTCATCCTCGCTGGCCTATGTCGCGCCTTCAGGCCTCAGTGTATGCGCCTTCACTGCTCAGAACTCCAGGTGTAGAAATCAGAGCAGCTTAGCGCCTTCGGGCTTCAGCTCTTCACGCCTTCAGTATTTCCGCAAGTCCCCAAGCAATCCAGCATTCACAGAACCACGCCTTCCTGTCTCGGAGCTTCACGCCTTCATCCGCCTGCTCAAGATGTGAGAATCAGAACTCCAACACTTAGCCATTTTTAGTTTCAAAATCAAACTCCCAACCCATTATGCTGGCGAGACCTCGCGGTGAGGTCTCGCCGTGAAGTGTGTGTGTGTGGCAAGACCTCGCGGTGAGGTCTCGCCGTGTAGTACCTTTGCTGGCGTGGTCTCGCGGCTAGACCTCGCCGTGCAAGGTGTTTGCTGGCGAGACCTCGCTGCGAGGTCTCGCCGCCTTGGTGCGAGTGTGTGAGTATTGTGAGGTTTGAGTGATCACAAGTGTGAGGTGTTTTGAGTAGTGTGTGAAATAAGGGTGTGAAATAAGAGTTATATTGTGAATGTGGGAGTGAAATGAGTTGTGGAGTTTGTGAAGTGTTGTGTAAATTAGAAATGAAGTGACTGTGGAATGTTTATAAGTTGTGAGTGAAAATAAATGCTTCATGAAAATTGTAAAAAATGATTAATCATGATATGCAAATAAATGGTGAATACAAATGTCACAGCACACAACCAATTCCCTTTTGAATCTTGAAATGTTCTCAAATGCATGAAACTCTTCTCACATCAAGACTTCATAAAACATACACTTTAGAATACAAATACAGTGAGTGTGTGTTGAGTGAACTAAGTATTAAACGTATGTGTAGTAGTGTGCATGAGAGTGTAGTGCTAGTGTCTGAGTGTACTACATGTATGCGAGACTTTAGCGTGAGTATGTGCGAGAGTGCATGCAGCGAGGTGATCTCGCCGCATGGTGTATGTGTGCTAGTGTGCGAGTGTGTGCGAGTGAAGTGCGTGTGTGCACATGAGTGTAGTGAAAGGTGAGTGCTTGTGTGCTAGAGGTGTGAGTGATACATGCGGCGAGGTGATCTCGCCGCATGTGAATGTACATGGTGCGTGTCTGGCGAGGTGACCACGCCGCACAATGTGTGTGCGAGTGATGCATGCGGCGAGTTGATCTCGCCGCATGTGAATGTACATGGTGCGTGTCTGGCGAGGTGACCACGCCGCACAATGTGTGTGCGAGTGATGCATGCGGCAAAGTGAATTCGCCGCATGAATGGTGAGGTGAGTGCTAGGATTGCTAGGCCAGAACAAACAACCAACTTCCATGCAAGGTTTGTGTGGCCTAGCCTCTGAATTAGATTTTTCAGTAAACATGGAAGTTGTAGAGCTTCCGTTTGGCTTTCTATAGGTTTAAGAATCAGCATCATTGGGTATCGGAAGCTCAAGATATCATCAAACTACCAAACTGTGGCAAGAAAGTAAAACCCTAAAAACCCTAATCCAAATACAACAAAGATGTCTTTGTTTCTCATGATTGCACACAGAATTTAGAAGAAGTTAAAACATGGAAATTAAAGTACAAACAAAGATATTTCCAAATCATCCAAGATCTCCTCATTTGGATTAGAATTGAATGAGTTATTCACAAAACCAATTGCACACTCACAACTGCCACAAACCCTAATTTGGCCGAAAATGCACTTTAAGTTCCTTCATTTTTCTTTTAACACTTTTCACTTCATTTACCATCATTTTTACTCTTTTTGTACCATTTCAACATTACCAACTAGTACACCACCTATATGCACAAGACACCCTAAATCAGCACACATTTGCATCAAACACAAGACAAAAGCCAATATATTTAGTACAAAATAGTTGGTATAAAACCAACTCATCAATTGTATAAGAAACTATTTAATAGGTAGTGTTTTTAGTGATAAAAGATACGTGGGAATATTAAATAGTTTTTAAGTTTCTTAGGAAATAAAAGGAAATAAAAGGAAACAAATTAAATAGTTTTAAGTTTCTTAGGAAATGAAAGGAAATAAAAGGGAAATAAAATAAAAAGAAATAACATACTTTACGTACAAGAAAAGGATGGGCCAGGCTTTACGTTCAAGGAATCTAACACATGTAAACCCTAATCAAACACTATAAATAGAACCCTTACATACATCAGAAAATTCACGTAAGAACTTGTGGAGAAAAAGAAAAGGCTGGTATCAACTACAACAATAGTAAGTAAATTCTAGATCCCTTCTATAGTTATAAATCATTAAGTCTTTTCTAAATTATTTGATTATATATACGTGTATGTATGTTTCTAAATCAAAAAAAGAGTTCGTTAAGATGATTTTAATGAATAAGTGCAGTTTTAAACTTTTGTACATAGTTCGGTTGTTCATATGGAAAATCATGATACTGTGAAGAACCGAATCAATATTAATTGAATGTGATTCTTAAAACAAGAAACTAGTTTACATGATTATTATATATATATATATATATATCAGTTTGCAAGTAGTTAAGTATATATTATGAACCGAATCAATATTATTTGATTGTGATTCTTAAATCAAGAAACTGGTTTACATGATTATATATATATTCTCAGTTTGCAAGTAATTAAGTATATATATCATGAACTGAATCAATATTAATTGAATGTGATTCTTAAAACAATAAAACTGGTTTACATGATTAGTATATATATATATCAGTTTGCAAAGTAAAGATCATAAACCGAATCAATATTATTTGATTGTGATTCTTAAATCAAGAAACTGGTTTACATGATTTTTTTTATATATATATTCTCAGTTTGCAAGTAACTAAATATATATCATGTGAACTAAAATATGTTATAGTAATGAATCAGAATCATGTGTTAATTACATATGATATCAGTTTTGCATGTAATTAGGATATATATATAATATGAATTAAGACAAGTTAACGAAAAGAACCAGAATCATTATTACATGAACATAACTTTTAAAAATAAGAAACGTGTATACGCATTATATATGATGTTAGTTGCAGATAGTTATATATTTTCTGAACATGTATGCAACCTCAAGTATGATTAAGTTTTATTCCAGTTTCTATGGATATATATGATTACGTCTGATTCACGAGTCTATATATATACATATGCATGATTATGTTGGATTACAGATTCTTTATATATGAAGAATTAGTATGATTAAGTTTGATTCCAGAAAGTGATATTTATTTTTTAATTACGAAAACATAAATTGTTTTAAATTAACTTGTTCTTTATATGTGTCTTAATCAAGTAACGCATTACATGTTATACGTGATCTCAACTTAATGAATGGTTCTATTAATTACATGCCCTAACGGTAGGGACACGTGTTTCGAACATGTAATGTCACGGAATAATTAATCCTCGAAGCAAGTGGGATTAGATTATGTAATGAAGATCCCCGACTCAAGGGGGATCTATGAAAGTCATGTATGTGGCCTAAGGGCTAATGGCCGACCTTGCGGGAATAACAGCTAGGCTGAGTACTCAGTAAGCCATGAATGCATGTTATGTCATGGTAACCCATTCATTAAGATGCCTCACGTAAATAATATATATATTTATGTATGTGTATGAATGTATGAATTGTATGAAAGTATAAGTCCGAATATATAAATGTTATCATGTAATTTGAATATCAAAATTTGTCTGTTCGATTATATATTATATTGAAAAAAATATTATTTTGTAAAGTATAACTATTTTAAATGATCTAGGGTTTACTTGCTGGGCGTTTCGCTCATTCTTTTATATATATAATATTTTACAGATGAAGTTGATGGAGTAGATAAGGACGAGACTGGGTTTGGGAATGGTAAAGAATGGACGAAACCAGTCTTTAGTATAGGAGTTTTTCTTTAATAAAGTTATGGATTTTAGATCCATAGCTATGTTTATACATTTATGATGGATTTTTATTATTTTGTAAGGATGAATAATTGAGTATTAATTTATATTATTGAGAAATAATAGTAAGAGGTGCCTTGTAATCTCAAGATTATGGAAACTAAATCTTGAGGCTACGGCGTGTCTCAGTCCTCGAAAATCGGGGCGTTACACAAGTCATCTTCTTCTACTACTTCAGACTTCAGCGACAGCTAGGGCTCTGGAGCAGCAACGGACAGGAGGCAGCCCAGCAGCAGCAACAACAAATTTACTACATCACCATAGTTTTGGGTGACCATGGCGGGGGCTTCAGCCTCCTCTAGTCCCCGCCTAGATCCGCCACTGTATGGGAGGGCACAGTGCTACTATATTATGTGTTGCATTTTCAATATTTGGAGAGAGAAAGGTAAATTCAAAATTTTAGGCGGAAATGATAAATCAATAAAATATGGGATTGGTTGAAATGTTTTGATGTTGTAATAGTTGCAACGATACTGATGAGTTGTGTTGGATTTTAATATTTTGGGGGTATTTGGCATCTATATAAATATTTTTTTATTTTTTAATTTCTATTGAATAATTTATTGCCCTTTTTAAAAATTATATAAAAGTTACATCCATTTTATTAATTTTGAAACCTCCACTGCCCTTAACACAAAATTTTCCAAGTTCTTTCTCTAAATGTATTAGTCCAAAAGTAGCAAATGTCTCTCTCATGTATTTTAGCATGCCTTTTGGTATCTAATAAAAATTATATTTATTATACAAATACTTTCAATTTAATTGAGTAATACAAGTTTAAATTTGTAAAAATTAAATTTTTGTTGTACATATAACTTTGAGTTAATTTAACGACTCAAATTAAAATTTAATTTTCCATAGGTAGTGATATTTTATCTCTATACATTTATAATTGATAGTTAATATATACAAATAGTTTATAATTCTAAAGTGCAAAACAAATTATCTACTATTTATGAAAAACTAGAAAAGAAAATGCAATAAGATGCTTATAATTTCAATCTCCTTTTTTATTATTGATTTTAGCAAAAAATAATCTTATCAGATTTAACATTTAAAATACATTATAACAGTAATAGAAAATTAATTCATAGAGGTGTTTTATCAGTCGAAAAAGTTGTTAAAAAATCTTACGTTGCACAAAATAATTTTTTTTTCATTTTTTACAACTATTTTCTTTCTCCAAAATGTAGCTATGCATTTTGTTGTTTTTCACAACTATTTCACCGAATAAAAATTAAAAAATAACAATGCAAATATTAATTAATAAAGAAATTCTTTTACATGATCAAATTATGAATAACTTTACCCACGTTAATAGGCTCCTCTCTATGAATTTGAAACTCATGCATTCTCTTTGCTAAAAATTAATAACTGTGAACAATTACTTTGAAAAACAAGAAAGAAATTTAATTTTAAAAGAAAGTCAGTTTTTAATTATTTAATATCAATATTTCCATTTAGTTCATTGTTGGCAGAGCAAAATATCATACCACAATTAGCGTGGTGGTATCCCACCTAGTTTTCTTTTAAATTCTTGTGACACGGGTTGAACTTTAGATTTTCACAATGTCAAATATGTAGATATTTAAATAAATTTTCTTGTTCTTTATTATTTATTTATGTGATGTAAACAACTATTTTGTTTGAATTTGGGTTCAAAAATCGTTATTGAGCAAAAAAAAAGAATTCATATGTGCTAGTAAATGAAGGTGATGTGCAAGTTTTGGATGATTCCCCAAACAAAAATTAAGTTAAAACTCCAAAAGTTGGGATGTGTTTTTATTTGGAGAAGTTCGTGATTTTTACAAATTTTATGCCCAACAACTTCATTTTGGTATTTTAAAGTGAAGTTCCAAAAAAAGGAGGTGATGGGTAGAAAAAGTATATTTCATTCGAATGCTCTGCAAATGGTAAGACTATTTCTATAATAATAAAAAAAATTATCCTAAATCTTCTAGCGAAGCAAATTTCAAAGCGATGATTAATATTACTCTTTAGAATCATGATTTATTTATCATTATCGGTATTCACCTTAAACACATTTATGCATTAAGCAAATAGTCTATTAATTTTACTTTGGATTCTCTCTCTTAATTCTTTTCTCCAACTTCTCTCTTAATTTGAGTCAAAACATAGGCTGACTTGTCTAAAAATCTTACTTTTGTTACCGTCGGACACCCTAACGGCCACATTGGCCTCTGATAGAACCGCCTATGGCGGAGGGGAGTTCTCCCCCTCCTCCACCGCCGGTGACCTACGCATCTACACTTAACAGCCCAGGAACCAACAACGTTTCCTTTTCCTCTATCAAACATAAGCAGCCCCTGTCCAGCTACAAAGGGGAGTCGGCTCTGTTTTTATCACCAGAAGAAGAAGACGACTTAGCTCAAATGTTTCAATGGACTCTAATTGGGAAATTTTCATGGGGCCGGCCAGCAATGCCTCAAATTTGTAAAGAAATCCTGGCAGCAAGTTTCCTAGGTGAATGCAAGGTAGGTCTATTTGACCAACGTCATATCTTCTTCAAATTCTATAAGGAAGAGGACTTCCAACGATTCTGGACAAGGAAAGTGTGGAACTTTCAGGGATTTCAGGCCAGGATCTTCAAATGGACAAAGGATTTCGATCCGACTATGGAACCCTCCATATCACCAGTCTGGATTCGATTTCCACAGCTTCCCCTTCACCTATTCAATAAAAAAAAGCTGCATTCACTAGCATCTATTGCAGGCGTGCCTTTGAAACTAGATGCGGCCACTGCTGCTGCGTCAGATCTTACCAGGCCTAGTGAAGCCCGAATTTGTGTGGAAATAGACCTCACCAAGAATATCCCTAATCGCATCTGGATTGGGAGCAAAGAGAAAGGAAAGTGACAGAATTTGGAGATTGAAGAGAGGCCATCCTATTGCTTTAACTGCTGTAAATTGGGGCACGACATTACGGAATGCGATCCTCAAAAAAGATTAACAAAGCCCACAGCTGCTGCAGGTCCAAAGGCGCCAAAGAAGAATACTCAAATCACTAAACAAGATCCTAAAGAATGGATGGTTGTTTCGAGGAAATCAAATGTGAACAATGAACCCATTGAGAAAGAAACTCGACTCTTGAAATAAAAGGCAGGGGATAAAAGCAGTCTCCCAATCTCAAGCAGTCTCCCAATCTCGGTCCCACTACCAGAAATACCAGAATCCTCAAGTCTCTGTAAGGATGCGGAGCAAACAAGAGAAGAAAATCGGGTTCCTAAAGAAGGGTCTGCAGGAATGAGTTCTATGAAGATTGCAGACAAGATAGTTGATGAAATGCCCTCACTTCCTGATTTAAACGGTCAAGATAGGAGGACCGAAGGTGGAAAATTTGATGCTCCTAACCCTATAATAAATGAGCATTGGCAAGGAGGTAGCAACCAGTTTGCTGTGCTAAACTCACTGGAGTCTGACTGTGCAGAGATGCCTTCTCACCCAGCTAATGTAGAGTGTAGCGAGCAGACTGGCCAGGCGAAGGAATCTTGCCAGGAGAATCAGCTATCAGTGTATCAGCAGGATGTGGTTTTCTGTCAAGAGTTTCAAGAGCAAGTATATTGTGATGAGATATTAAATATCCTTACTAAAGTAGTTTCCCTTGATTCTGTGCAGGTTCTTTGTTCTGTAGAGGAAGAGCAGGGGGAGATGGTCTCTCCACAACCTGTACAATTATTGATGGCTCAGACATTAAAATCAGATAAAAAAGGAGTGGTTGATCAGTCTGTAGGGGGGGACCAAAAAACCGAAATCCTGGGCTAAATTTGACTCTGACAGGGGGCTGAGGGACAAGGTTTCAATTACTGGTACTAAGAGTCTAAAGCCCAATGATTAGCTGCCTCTATTGGAATATTAGGAGCGTTGGTAGGAAACTAAAAAGAATAGTCAAAAAATATAGCACTAGTCTCCTGGCCATTTCTGAGCCATTTGCAGATTCAGCTAAATTAGAGAAAACCAAGAGCAGACTTAAGTTTGAAGTAGCATACTCTAATGCAATTAGCTCCATCTGGATTATGGTAAGAAAACCTGTCTCTTGCTCAGTTGTAGCTATTTCGGATCAACACATTACTTTATAAATCAGTCATCCTTGCTTGCAAAGTCCTTTCTTGCTGTCTAATGTATATACCAAGTGCACAGATGCCAAACGAGTAAAACAGTGGCAGGAGCTAGCTAACTTCCAAAATCTGAACCAACCTTGGATACTCTGGGGGGATTGGAACTGCATTAGGTCTCGGGAGGAGAAAAAGGGAGGGAAGGCCTTTCACATCAAGGAGTCTCGAGAACTGGACGATCTTATATCTTCACTAGGATTATCAGAGGTCCAATCTAGTGGATCGAAGTTTACTTGGTGCAACAATAGGGAAGGAAGGGCAAGAATCTGGAAAAAACTTGATAGAGCCTTAATGGATTATAACTTTCTCAACAACAGAAATTTACAAGCCTCTATCACCCAATTAGCTAGATCTCCCTCTGATCATTCCCCTCTAATTCTCCAAATTCAACAGGGGAAGGTAGTTGCTAGGCCATTTCGTTTTCAGGCCTTTTGGTCAAGCCATAAGGATTGCCTTCCTGTCATTAGAAGGGCGTGGAATGTGGAGATTAGAGGCAGCCCTATTAGGATTTTCACTGAGAAATTGAAATTAGTCAAGTTAGCCCTTAGGTCTTGGAACAAATCAACCATTGGGAACATCTTCTCAAAGGCTGAGAAGGCTGAGAATGAGTTGCTCAGATTGGAAAACGAAGATGAGGTTAACCCCATTCCTAGAGAGGTTATGAGCCAAGCTACTGCAAAGGCTAGATACCAATTGGGACTTGAGGAAATGTTTTGGTCCCAAAAAGCCAACATCAAATGGGCTAAGGAGGGTGATAGAAATTCTACGTTCTTCCACTCTTATGTTAGGAATAGGCACTCCAAGACTTTCATTCACAGAATTCAAAACCAGGACGGGGAGTGGGTGGAAGGGCAAGATGAGGTTGCTGACCTAGCTGTACAATTTTTCTCATCCCTGTATACTTCAGAGCAGGTTAACCCAAACATTGATCCACTACTTCTCCCAGTTGCTCTGTCTGACCAGGATAGGCAGAACCTGATCAGAATTCCAGATCTGGAAGAGCTGAAAAACACTGTTTTCAGCATGAATCAGGACAGTGCACCTGGTCCTGATGGCTTTCCAGGGTGTTTTTAAGTGTTAGCTTGGGAAATTATCAACTTAGATCTTCTTAGGGCATTGCAGTCCTTTATTAATGGTGCTGAAATGAATCAGGCCATGTCTGCCACTTCCATTATCCTGCTTCCCAAAACCACAAACCCCTCTTCCTTTAAGCACTTCAGGCCTATTAGTTTGTGTAACTTCTTTAACAAGATAGTCTCCAAACTGTTAGCTCAAAGACTAGCACTAATCTTACCTAAGATAATTTTAGCTAATCAAAGTGGCTTTGTGGCTGGAAGATTGATCTCTGATAACTATATCTTAGCTAGTGAAATGCTCTCCACCCTCAATAGAAAAAGTAAGGAAGGAAATGTAGCAATTAAGCTTGACATGGAGAAGGCTTATGATAGGGTGCATTGGCCCTATCTGCTTCAGATCCTTAGGCTGCTAGGTTTTGGGGAAATATGGATTGACATAGTGTGGAGACTAATCTCAAATGTTTGGTTTTCTGTCCTAGTCAATGGAGTTAGCGAAGGCTGGTTCAAAGTATCTAGAGGTCTAAGACAAGGGGATCCAATATCTCCCTTTCTCTTTGTGATTAGCTCAGAATACCTGTCTCGAGTTTTGAACAATGCTAGTGATAAGAGATTGGACTTTAGAGTGCCTAAAGGATGTCCTAGAATCTCCCACTTGGCCTTTGCAGATGACCTGATCATTTTCTCTTCCACCAACCCTATAGCTATCAAACACATTATGAGTAGGCTGAGACACTATGAAGAGGTCTCGGGGCAGAAGATAAATACTGCTAAAAGTTCATATCTATTCCATGATAGGCTGCCTAACCATAGGAAACATTCCATTGGCAGAATTACTAGATTTGCTAGAGGATCCCTTCCAACTACCTACTTAGGAGTTCCAATCCACTTTAAGAGAATCTCAGCTCCTCACTTTGATCCCCTTTTAGACAAGATTAGTAAAATCATAGGTAATTGGAGTGCTAAGTTCCTCACTCTAGGTGGGAGGATCACACTAATTTAAAGTGTCCTGTCGTCCATCCCTCTCTACTCCACTATGAATCTTGATCCACCTAAGCGAGTCATCAACCAAATCGAAGCCTTGCTTTCAAATTTCTTATGGTCAGCACTGGATAAGGGTCCTAAAAGACATTGGATTAGCTGGAAGGAATTGTGCTACACTCAAGAGGAAGGTGGTGTAGGATTTAGGGACCTTAATCACATTGTCCTTGCACAATCTCTTAAGCTATAGTAGAGGTTCAAATTGAAGAACTCCCTATGGGCTAATTTCATGTGGACTAAATATTGTGGCTCTCAACATCCTTCCCAGATCACAGCTCGTCGAGGAGATTCTCAAACTTGGAAAAGGCTATGCAGGGCAGCTGCATTGGCTGAGGATCATATACAGTTCCAAGTAGGAAATGGGGATTGTGACTTGCTCTATGATAAATGGTCTCACAGAGGAAAACTCTCAGATGTCCTTGATATTCAAGGAAATTTTAAAGTATCAGAATTCTTGGGACCACAGGGTTGGGAGTGGAACAGAATCAGAGCCTTTCTGCCTCAATGCTATGTAGGAATTTTCATCGAGACCCCTACCAAAATAGGAGAAACTGACAGGATGGTCTGGAATCTCACTCAGGATGGAATTTTCACCTTGAAATCAACGTTTCATCTGATCCGGGGTAACAATGAACCTCTGTGTCTGTTCACGAGGTTTATCTGGGATCCCTTTATCCCTATCAAGGTTTCCTTCCTAATGCTAAGACTCATTAGAAACAAAATTCCCATAGGCTCTAATCTGCATAAGGTGGGAGTACATGGTCCTTTCATCTGTCCTTGGTGTTGCGCCAATCAAGAAACAATTAGTCATCTCCTAGTATCCTGCCAATTTGCTCAAGTGATTTGGAGGATTTTTACTGCAGAAACTGGGATATTGGAACATTCTAACAGCTTTATAAGCACTCTGAATTTCTGGTGGCAGGATCATAATGTTTCCTCTGAATGCAGAAAGTTTCTCTTACAAATCTGTCCCTCTCTTATTTGTTGGTGGTTGTGGAAGCTCAGAAACAAGATCACCTTCGATAAAGGCACTCCTGAGGTGGGAGATCTGGTAGAAAGGATATTTGGTTCCATTAAGGAAATTATGAGTTCCAGATTTAAAGGCCTACAGTTTATGGATCTAGGTTGGGCAGCCTTCTGGGATATGTGCCATAATATTAGAAGAAAATCAATCCTGAAATGCATCAAATGGGAACCTCCTGATTACCATCACATTAAGTTAAATTTTGCTGCAGCTAAGCAAGGGAATTCTTGGAGAGCTGGAGGGCTAGCTAGAGATCAAATGGGTCAACTATGTTTTCCTTTACCTATTCTTCTATTCCCTAGTTCACTAAACAGATTTCAGGTTGAGGCATTGGCAGTTAATAGCTTTGTAACAAAGTGCAGAGAGCTAGGGATGTATAGCATTATCCTTGAGTCAGATTCATCATTACTTATCTATGGTTTGGACAACTGGAGTAATTTGCCTCTCTCAAACATCCTGGATATCATAAGGTGCAGCTCCACTATACATGTAGTTCCCAAAGAAGCCAATCTTCCAGCCAGGCATTTGGTTACGCGTCAAAGATCAAATGCTCTCTCCTCCCTTCCATCACTCCTCAAACTCGAGAGAGAGCAAACACCATCCCTTGTTTTAAAAAGAGGGAATGAGTATTCCATTCAACATCTTTCTCAAGCCTAGCACTACCAGGTTAGTCAGTGGACAGTCTTCATACGTGCAAGGTGAGGTTATGAATATTGAGGTATGGCCTGTTTTCTTTGTCTTTACTTCTGCAAATTCAGGCCCCAACCTGCTGATGCTAGGGTTGGCTTGCCCTATGAATTTCTATGGACCACAGCCTGCTGAAGTTAGGGCTGTCTTGCCTTTATTGTGCACACTTCTAGCTCTTTGGTTGTTCTATTTTGAGGGAAGATTATTATATGGAAGAACTCCTGTCCTTGCCTTGGGGAGCTGCTATTGGGTTTGGTTTGAAAGACTGACCCTCAGTCCTTTTGACTCTGAACAAAAGACAAGATTGAAGTGCTTCATGTTCATGCCTGAGGTCTCTACGTATGATTCGGCCAAAATGAAAAGATGGATTCTGCAGCTGCCATAGGATCACCTAGTGAGCCTCTAGGACCATCACATTGGAGTGGGCTCCAATCTAGTTACCTTTTGCTTTGAACCTATTAAAACTACAATGATGCGGTTAATTTTCCTCTTGGCTGAAGATGCTGCTTTTCACATTGAATTCAAAATCCCAAGAACTGTTCGCCACAACAGACTGGAAAGCAGCAATTCATTGTATAATACAATAATGGCTAATGTCCATATTTGTCCATATATAAAGGGACTTTTTGTCACTCCTTGTGATTATAGGAGTCTTTTGCTTACTATAAACTTTTGTCTTTTCTATGTAAATGGAGGAAGTACTCCAAGATTAATTTCTATATCCTTCTTACGATTGGATCCATTAGGCCATAGGCGTGTAAATGGATCCGTTTGTAAGAGGGCAATCTTTTGTAAGGATGATATTAGGGTATGTCCATCATCCAACCAAATTATCTAATAAATATGGAGTGGCGACCACCCTCGCAAAGAGGTTAGCCAAATAAAAAAAAACACAATTATGCATTAATTCCAAGAAAATCGATACATTTTATGTTTAGTAAAGTGTAGGATTCCAACACTAAGGGGAAATTAGATTTGAATGATCAAGCATGAATAACTTTGAGTAAGAATTTTCAATTATTTTTTGTTAAAACTGGTTGTCATGAAAATTTATCATTTCATGAGATAAATTGTAGAAATTATGTGATTGAAGAACGAAGATTATGACTTGGAAATGGAGATATCAAAAACTTGAATAATTATTTTTGTCTTATGCAAAGTAGAAATTATAATTTCTTTTATATGATTGATATAGATGAAGATTCTCACATAAGAAATATATTTTTGGCTGATGCAAGATATAGAACTACATATGAATATTTTTCTGTTGTCATGACATTTACTACTACATATCTGACCAATAATTATAGCATGGCATTTTCTCCATCTTTTTGGAGTAAATCACTATGGTGTATCCATGTTACTTGGTTATGATTTGATATTAAAGAAGATTTTGTTGAAGTATCTTGACTCTTATCATAGCTTATGTTTGTGGCATATTATGAAAAAAAATTCTAATATAGTTCAGTAGTAATGCTAAACAAAAGATGATAAAGAAAACCATGAAGAATATTATTAATAATTTTTTTGACAACTAAAGAATGTGATGACAATTAAAAAATGATTGGTTATATTATTTGTAATGAATATCACGTTAAGTGGTTAAATGTGTATGTGACAGAGAGTATGAATACTTTTTCATAATTATTTTCATTCAAATACAACATTGAAGTACTTTGTTGAAGAATATGACAATGCTTTGAAAAGTAAGATTAGAATCGCAAATAGTTATGCTTATGCTTCTTTTAATTCCATCATTCCAATCATTAGTGTTCATCCTATTAAAAAATAACTTCAAAGTGTCTACCCTGATCAGATATTCAAGTTGTTTCAAAATGAATTAAGAAGTTCGATATTTTCAAACACTTGATTTGTGAAGCACGAAGGGTCAACATTGTTATTTGAAGTGGTGAAAACAGTATTAGGAATAGAGAGAGTAACTTCAAAAAAATGTTTTATTTTGGATACAATGTATTGATTTATAATGCTAGATGAGGTATTATATTTATGAGAGAGTAACTTCAAGTAATTATATTCTTATTAAATGAAATATTACTATGTTTTTAGAAAATTATATTTTGGGATGATGGCGCAAAGCCATTAAATGTGGACATCAAATTATCATCAATATTTATGATGATTCTTCTTATGACGAAGAAGATAGGAAAAAATATAATAATTTCCAACCCTTGTTACATCAATTGCAACAACTTGAGTCAAAAAATGATGCAAGATCATCTGTTTTAATAGGGATCTTGAAAAAAGCAAAGCAAAAGCTCGTAAATATTCATGTTTATTTATTGAATCATGATAATTGTTATAAATAATATCTCACATTATTTTTGTAAGAGTTCATAAACTAATTAATAAGATCCTTGGGTTACTCCAATCATTTCCAATTGATTTTGAGTTGGATGCACAAGGGTTTTCTAATATGGTATCAAAGCTTGGTTTAAATTTGGGTATTTCAAACATGACTTTGATCTTTCTTCTCTCTTATTTCTAAGATTGAGTTTTGTTTGAATCTCTATTCTTTTTAGCATTAACATTGAGTTTGGATTTGCATCTCTCTTTTTTCTAGCATTAGCATTAGGTTTGGACATTGGGCTTTTAGTATTAGCATTTGATGAGGTGAATTTATTCACCTTTTATGTAACGTTTATCCTTAATTCTTTGGTCGTTCTTGTTTCTTTTTATTTGTTTTAGTGTTTTATTTGTAGTATTATCAACCATGGTGGATTCTTGGAAGATGGAAACCATATGAAAGCCAAATTGGATGCAAATTGGAAGAAAAGATTGAGAAAGATCAAGAAAGGTGTGATTTAGGCAAAAGAGTCTGAAGAACAAATGCTGAAAAAATCTGCCAGTGTTTTGTATTTTATCATATTCTCTCTCAATTTAACTCAAATGGAATGATTCTGGTGCATTGGAAAGCTAAGAGGAAGAGCTACAACTTTCATGTTTTACGTTTTTCCTAATTCAGACCGGAGGATATCGAAAATGGCTTGCAAGTGCTTCTCGGAGGGCATTCCGCCGCGTCGCGACGCATATCCGGTGTCGCGACGGCCGATAGGCCAAAAAGTGGGGCAGAGACATTGTTCCTTCGTGTCGCGACGCCGGATTGATGGGCGTCGCGACGCGGAGGGTCTGCAGCCTCAAAATGGTCAAAAATGACTCTCAACTCATCAAGCAATGTGCATGTGTCGGTGGAGTGTCGGTAGGGGCATATTTTGGACGACTTTGGAGAGCATAAAACACCTACAAAGGGGCTGAAAAACAAGAAGGAACAAGAGGAAGAAGTAACCACCAATTAGATAGGATAGTTTTTCTCTTTAGCTCTTCCACAAGAACACACAACTAGTGTGTGTTCTTGGTGGAAGTAGCATATTGTGGAGAGGATTTCTTGTATAATCTTGGCTCTAAGGACTTGTTTTCATGTAAAGCTTGGAGCTTGGACTTGGAATATCAAAGGGGAGTGCTACTCTTTGTATTTTCTTTGTTTAATTCATGCTTTAATTCATTTGTTCTGATGTTCTTAGTAGCTTTGATGGGCTAATTTGCTAACACCCTTGGATTATGGTTATGTGTTGTTGATATATTGTGTTAATGTGTGGTTTTAGGCTATGGATAATTAAGGAGTAAGAATTACATGCTATGTCCTATTTTATGGTTTTTGTGGAATGAGTTTTATTGTGTTCTTCATAGTTATGCATGATTTGGCCAGGTTATGTATGATGAACATTTTGTAAAGTGCAGTAAATTATTTAAGGATAATTTGCTCTTTTCTTACCTTAATAGCCACAAGGAGGATTAGAGTAGATTGTTTAGAATCTTGTGTGGTTTGTTGTGAATTTGTTGGATCAATTTTAGTTAGCTCTTACCTTAATAGCCACAAGGAGGAGTGAAAGTAAAATGATCTAGCATAAGTGTGACTAGTTTAATTGTTACCTTAATAGCCACAAGGAGCAATTGAATTTGAGTGTTTGTTAAGTTGGATGTTGCACAAGATTTTGGGTTAATTAAGGAAGTAAATCTTGCCTTTAGCCATAAGGAGGGTTTAAAGAATTAATTAACACTTAAATAGATAAATAACTAAATCAAATCTTGCCTTAAGAGCCACAAGGGAGGTATGAGTTATGTTGTTTATCCTCAATTTACATTTCCATAGGTAGGATGTATGCATGTACTCTTTATGCAAACCACACATAACACTAACATTTGAGATAACCAAATCCAAGGGTGTACTTTAATTATTTGAATTTTCTTCCACACATTTACATATTTACTTGGTAGCATTAGTATAGTTTAGGATATTTTTCTTCACTTATTTTTACTTCCACTACAACACACACATTTTCACTAATTTCATAGATTCATTCCTTCCCCGTGGGATCGACCCCTACTTCCTCTAGCTACAAAACGTCGGTGTCTTGATGCACCTTAATGCGTGAGGATTAGGGTAATAAATTTATTTGATTCGGTTAAGCCTTAGTATTTGACCCTAGCTCCAAAATACCGCACATCAAATTGGCGCCGTTGCCGGGGAAGGAAATTGATTTTTGGATTGGTGTTTTTGTGTGTTGAGTAGTTGTAAATATTTATGTTGTGCATATTTGTTTCTTGTGTTTTCTTTCATTTTTAGTTTTATTTTGTTATTGTTTTTGTTTTGTCCAAATATGTCTAGGTTGTTTGGAGACTATCTTGAACTAAATCATAATGACCTACCATTTGTGGTAGATGATACAAGACCACAACCTAGAGTATTTGGAGACTTTCACCATGTAGAATATGGGAATACCAATGGATGGAGATATAATGAACCTTCATTTTTACATTGTTTTGAAAATCCATCAACAAATTTGAATTTGTATGATAATGAACAAGCTACTTTGAGAATGAATGTTGTTTCTTGTAGGTTGTGCCAAGGAGATCATCCCACTTATCAATGCTACTCTCAATTTGGAAATGAATGCAATTATCAAGGTGATTATCAATCACACTTGAGGGAGCAAGGACCTTACATGAGGGGATATCACAATGATGTTGGCCAACAATCTTCTTCTCATTTTCAAGAAGAGTTTGGTTATTATCCGGGTTATAATGGTGAGTGGTCAATTCAAGAACCAAGCAAGAACATGCATCTTGAGAATAAAATGGGAGCAACATGTGAAGATGTGATCAAAATCCTCTCGGAGCAAATGGATAAATATAGTGAGGTTTTGTTCAACAAAAGACTTATTAAATCGGAGGAATCCATGACAAGTCTAGGTGACATGTTGGGAGAGAACCATGAATCTCAAGAGTGTTCATATAATGCAACATGGATCAATAGTGAGGTACAACATGTTAAATCACCTCATATTTCATCTTCTATTTCACAACATGATTTGTTACATGATAGTGTCCCAACTTCTATGGATTATGATTTTGAGTTTAATGATTATCATGATTATTCAAATTTTCCTAGGAAGTTGAACTCTTTGCATGTTGTTGATAATTTAGAAGAATGCATTAATCATGAACCAATAATAAATGAATCGAATCTTGTTTGTTTTGATGATGAAGATACTTCTTACTTTGACCCTTTTGTTGGTTTAAATGATGAAGACATGTTTATTTGTGATGAATTAACCAACAAAGTAATGTCTGGCGTCATTTTAACATCTTACATGGAATTTCATGGTTTAAATGATATGGTAGATGTTATTAAAATGGCGTACATGGAGACACCTCTATCAAATGATAATATTGCTCAATGTGTTGATGATGTGGAGGTGCCAAAAATTGAATACCATGTTAGTCTCGATGAGGAAGATTTGCATATTTTTCATGAAATGGCTAACATGGTAGAGACTTGTTTTGTTGATACATCCATTTTTGAAATTACTAATGATTTCATTGAGACCATGGATGTAAAACCATTGGTGGATTTTTGTAGTTCAAATTTTGGAGAAAAAAATGTGAAATTGAAGGATGACAAACCATTGGAATTCCCAAAGAAAATGGTGAAAGAGAAGGAGGAACCTACAAAGGGGGAGCAAGAGTGGTACAAAGTTGAATTTGTTGAAGTTGCTTCCCATGAACATGAGCTCAAGCCCCTCCTTAAAAGGTTTAAAGTGGTGCCTTACAAAAGGCATAGAAGTGCCTATGAAAGGGCATTCTTTGGTATCGGGATGGTTATTCCGAATCTTGAAGGAGTAACCACAAGAATAAGGTCTAGCTAGGGACCAAATAAACCTAGAACTACTATTACTTTCTGTTTTATTTTTATTTTTATTTGAATAAATGTGAATTTTTATTTTTTCTGTTTTATTAATATTATTATGTTGGTTTTTATGTTTGTTTGGTGTGTTTAATGTAGTTTGGTTTATTTTTCTTGTAGGAGTTCAAAGAAAAATAAAAATGTGAAAAATTGAATATGAGAGAATGAAAAATGTGCATAAATGATAAAAATAGCTAAGTGTGGGGGGGATGCATACCTTTCACAAATTTGCTTAATTTTTTCTTCATTTTCACTCTCATAGTCATTGGCACACAAACACAATTTTCACTCTAAATCACTTCATGAATTTCAATGTTAAATTGTATGAGTTGACATATGGTGTGAGGTTTCAAAAGCTTGATGTGTGCAATTTTCATATATGTTGTTAATGGCACATTCATTGTTTACCTAGCATGAATTCATTAGGACTCAAGTGCACATGAGCTCAATGAATGAGATTAGGATTTGAATATGATTGTGATGCACACATAGCACAAAATCGCTCACATGAGCATATTTTAAAAATTTCTCATGCATGCCATAGAGTGCTTGTGAACATTTTTGTTTTGAGTGATTATGTTTGAGTGTCATATATAGAGCTTATTTGTTTAAATGTTTTCTTATTGAACTCATACATGGAATTAGTTTACTTGTTTTCTTTCTTTTATTTTTTTTTTCAGATTTTCCATCCATGAGGAAGCAAACATGAAAGACATCTTCATGATGGCCAAGTTCTATGAAGAGATGGCCAAAAACTCATACACCTTGGGGATACAAAGAATTACATGTTCAACGGGTTTTTTCTTATCCCTCTCTTGTATTTTGAAAATAATGCATATTTTAAGTGTGGAGGGGATATTAATTGTTGAAGATGTTTGAAATTGTGCTTAAATGAATATTGTGTGATTTATGGATGTTGAAATTTGAATTTTTAGTTTTTTTTTCTTGTTTGAGTGTGATTTTTTTATTTTTGTTTGAATAAAGAAAGCTATTTGAGAAATTGTCAAGGCTTCAACTACACAACAAAACTACTAGAGATTACATGGATAATAGGTGAATTCTCTCATTTTCTCACACATTGAGGACAATGTGTATTTTAAGTGTGGGGGGATGAAATCCATGTTGTTTTGTATGTCTTTATGTTAAATTCTTGGTAGTTGAAGTGTGGTTGTATGCTTTGATTAATGATTAATTAGCTTTTGTGTCAATTTTTTTGTTTTTAATGTTGGTATTGGCAATAAAAATGAGAAAATGTGTCTACTCTAACTTTTATGTGATAAGTGTTATGTTGCCAATGATTTGATTATATTGAAAAATTTAATGTGGGATAGGAAAATAATATACTATTTGAGAAGAGTCAAGCTTTTAATGAAAATTTAGCATTTTGAGTCAATCGTTTTTATGCACTTAGGGGAACTACCGAGGGGATTGACGAGTTTGTAACCATTAAGTAGATTGGTGTGTTTTAACACTTTGTTTAGTTGAAACTTATATAACTCGCTTAAAATTGTGCTATGTAATGAATGTGCTTACATAAATGTTTGCACTTAATATTTTTATATTTTAAGCTTGTTTTTGCAGGCTTCATATTGCCACTCCTCTGCGAGACTGCTCTTAAACGAAAAGTTAATAGAGAACTTGCATGAGTGGGAATGGGTCTAAAACCCTAAGGTGAGACAGTACCCCAGGTGGATGTCACGGGACTTCCAATGAGATATCCTAATAAAATGTGACAGTCTGGGGGAACGAGTGATTATTTATGAGCCTTAAGGTTCGCCGAGTGAATCCTCATGAATAATAATGAATTACTTTGATTAGTGAGGAAAAGTTGAAATTAAACTCAGTTGTTGAAACCCTAATTTATGGCGTGGTTGTTGATTGAGTTATGAACTTAGGTGGAACCTATCGCACACACACACGTGATTGACTCAACGTGTCTAAATGAGTACATTAACATGCTTTGATAATTTTTTGAGATGTATATTGTGTGTACTTGACATTTAAATACTTGAGATTATGAGGCATTTACATAACACTTGTCCTTGGATTGAATTGAAGAAATTGGATGCATCTCATTATTATGTGTTGACCTATTTGTTTAGATTTTGTGTTTTGAGTTTGGTTTGTTCGAGGACGAACAAAGGTTAAGTGTGGGGGAATTTGATGAGGTGAATTTATTCACCTTTTATGTAACGTTTATCCTTAATTCTTTGGTCGTTCTTGTTTCTTTTTATTTGTTTTAGTGTTTTATTTGTAGTATTATCAACCATGGTGGATTCTTGGAAGATGGAAACCATATGAAAGCCAAATTGGATGCAAATTGGAAGAAAAGATTGAGAAAGATCAAGAAAGGTGTGATTTAGGCCAAAAGAGTGCTGAAGAACAAATGCTGAAAAAATCTGCCAGTGTTTTGTATTTTAATCATATCTCTCTCAATTTAACTCCAAATGGAATGATTCTGGTGCCATTGGAAAGCTAAGAGGAAGAGCTACAACTTTCATGTTTTACGTTTTTCCTAATTCAGACCGGAGGATATCGAAAAATGGCTTGCAAGTGACCTTCTCGGAGGGCATTCCGCCGCGTCGCGACGCATATCCGGGTGTCGCGACGCCGATAGGCCAAAAAGTGGGCAGAGACATTGTTCCTTCGTGTCGCGACGCCGGATTGATGGGCGTCGCGACGCGGAGGGTCTGCAGCCTCAAAATGGTCAAAAATGACTCTCCAACCATCAAGCAATGTGCATGTGTCGGTGGAGTGTCGGTAGGGGCATATTTTGGACGACTTTGGAGAGCATAAAACACCTACAAAGGGCTGAAAAACAAGAAGGAACAAGAGGAAGAAGTAACCACCAATTAGATAGGATAGTTTTTCTCTTTAGCTCTTCCACAAGAACACACAACTAGTGTGTGTTCTTGGTGGAAGTAGCATATTGTGGAGAGGATTTCTTGTATAATCTTGGCTCTAAGGACTTGTTTTCATGTAAAGCTTGGAGCTTGGACTTGGAATATCAAAGGGGAGTGCTACTCTTTGTATTTTCTTTGTTTAATTCATGCTTTAATTCATTTGTTCTGATGTTCTTAGTAGCTTTGATGGGCTAATTTGCTAACACCCTTGGATTATGGTTATGTGTTGTTGATATATTGTGTTAATGTGTGGTTTTAGGCTATGGATAATTAAGGAGTAAGAATTACATGCTATGTCCTATTTTATGGTTTTTGTGGAATGAGTTTTATTGTGTTCTTCATAGTTATGCATGATTTGGCCAGGTTATGTATGATGAACATTTTGTAAAGTGCAGTAAATTATTTAAGGATAATTTGCTCTTTTCTTACCTTAATAGCCACAAGGAGGATTAGAGTAGATTGTTTAGAATCTTGTGTGGTTTGTTGTGAATTTGTTGGATCAATTTTAGTTAGCTCTTACCTTAATAGCCACAAGGAGGAGTGAAAGTAAAATGATCTAGCATAAGTGTGACTAGTTTAATTGTTACCTTAATAGCCACAAGGAGCAATTGAATTTGAGTGTTTGTTAAGTTGGATGTTGCACAAGATTTTGGGTTAATTAAGGAAGTAAATCTTGCCTTTAGCCATAAGGAGGGTTTAAAGAATTAATTAACACTTAAATAGATAAATAACTAAATCAAATCTTGCCTTAATAGCCACAAGGGAGGTATGAGTTATGTTGTTTATCCTCAATTTACATTTCCATAGGTAGGATGTATGCATGTACTCTTTATGCAAACCACACATAACACTAACATTTGAGATAACCAAATCCAAGGGTGTACTTTAATTATTTGAATTTTCTTCCACACATTTACATATTTACTTGGTAGCATTAGTATAGTTTAGGATATTTTTCTTCACTTATTTTTACTTCCACTACAACACACACATTTTCACTAATTTCATAGATTCATTCCTTCCCCGTGGGATCGACCCCTACTTCCTCTAGCTACAAAACGTCGGTGTCTTGATGCACCTTAAATGCGTGAGGATTAGGGTAATAAATTTATTTGATTCGGTTAAGCCTTAGTATTTGACCCTAGCTCCAAAATACCGCACATCAGCATTGTCTTTGGATTCGTTTGGATTTGTCATTCATTCTCATAATATTTGAGAGGGAGTGTTATAAATAATATCCACATTCATTTTGTAAGAGTTCATAAACTAATTAATAATTTTCTTGGCCTACTTCACTAATTGTCAATTAGTTTTGACTTGGATGCGCGAGATTTTTCTAACATGGTATGCACATGGGTTTTCCAAAAATAAAAATTTTAATTTTTCATTATTCAGTCAAAATAGTAACAAGTTACATGAGGAGTCAAAAATTTAGAGCAAAAAAGTTATGTACTCCATTGAAAGTAAGATATCGTGGATGTCCACCTATAAAAAACAAAAAAAAATCAAAATTGAGCAAATTGTGAAAAAGGTGGAGGCAAAATCCAAAACGGTTTGATTGCACCTTTCAATAAAACTTTTTGTTTGGTGAAATTTGCTACTCTTGTATTATGTTTCTATGAGAATTTATTTACTTTGGTAATTTGTTAAAATTGAACAAAATTTTCTTTGTGCATAGGGTGTAGAGTTGTAAGGAAGTAAGAAGAGTTATCAAATTTGATTCCTAGCACTATGATTGATGAAATATCTAGTCAAGTTGTATGTTTGTTTCAATAATTTTTTTCTAATCTATCATTTTAACTTTTATTTCTATATGTATTTAGAATGAAACATATGATTTTTTATGTAAAACAAGTCCCACAAATTTTGACAATGGATGATCAAAGATTGGCACACTTTTGTTAAAAGTGGTGTTTTATACACTTTCTTCTTTAAAATTCTAATATAATCATTTTTACAAGTTTCTACAAGTTCGTAAGCTTCTAGGTAATCTATTTAACGATGTTGAGGTTCACTTTTACTATCTCTATATTTTTTTTATTCAATGTAATGGTTTGTGTAATGAAGATAATTTAAAATTCTCAAAGAAATGAAATTTAAGTTACCATTTATGTTCTTTATGAACTTTTTAAGTTCTTAATCATATCATTTTTCGTGGTTAGGTTGTGGTTGAGTTAGTTGTTTATTCAACCAGTAGATAAAAGGTGAATGTCAAAATAAAGAATATTGGAGATTTTTTGAATGCTTTATACTACATTGACCCTTTGAATTGTCAAATATGATATTTAGGAGTTGTTTTTAATGAGTTTTCTTGTTATATATTTTAGAGGAAGAGAATAAATTTGTGTTTGAAGTTGATTGGTGAAATTAAAAATTTGTGAATATATTTAGAACTACAAAATATGATTGATGATCCATGTTTGTCTTTCTTTGGTAATATTATATTCAAAAATTTAGTAAAGTACCTTCAAGTTTCAGTAAAAGAAGTTAGAGTTTCAGTTCTAGTTTTTCATCTCTTATATTTATTCTCTTGAATTTTGTACTTTTGTAAATGGAGTATGGAGTTTGTATTTTAAGCACTCTTTTTGAAAGTAAGGTTTTACATTCATAAGCATCGACGAACCATACCATGATAATTATCCGAAACACAAAAAAAAACCCTTTCTGAACTCAAGTTGAATATTACAAAAAGTGATTTTATGTTTTAATTAAGAAAAAAAATGTAAATGTATAAGATAATGCCAAGCTAGATTTGCATCAGAGTGACATTTGCAAAGCTTCATATATGTTTGTAATAATGCAAATGTATAAGGAATCCTTAGTGTCAGCATTTTACGTACTCTCTCTACCACATCTGCATAGAAATTTCACAAATTTTTTTTGTTTTGATTTTAATAATATTAGCCAACTTCGTAGACATGCAATTCTCAACTATTAATTTTATTACAACTTTATAATTTTTTCTATCTAAAAGGGGCATTCAACTACAAGTTAGCCAATACAACTAAAAGATACTAAGAGAATTAATTAAAATAGTAAATGCACATTTTGAGATAAAACAACCATGCCTTGAACATTCTCTACATTTGCAATGTTGTTAACTAATAGGCTATTTAAAATGAATTATAGTAGAAACTTTGTAACTAAATATTGGTATAGTTTTTTTTGTATCTCAAAAAAGACTAATTATCATACTTTCTTCTATTTATAATAAGTTGTAATTTTGATAGAAGAAAAGTTGTAAAAAGGTTAGAAATTTCTAGCTTAATGACATCATGTTAAATAAAGACTGTAAAGCTTTTTGTACCTTTGCATACAAGGTAGAAAGTTGAAGAAAAAAATAGTCTTTCACTTCATAAAAAGAATAATATCTAGAAAAATAGAGACAAATTTAAGCCAAAAATAAATTTGTAGCTGAACTAAACTTCCCAGTGATATTACACTTTTCCATACTGCCTTTGTCTCATTATTTTACAAGAAATGTTGTGATCCAAATCTATCTTTTTCTACCTTTTTTCTCATCATCTTATTTTCACAAAAACTAGGCTACTACTACATATTCTATACTTTTTTGTTAAAGATAACCAAAAAAGGTAAAAAAGAATTCAACCTATGTCAAAAAGTTAGTGCTCAGGTGATCAACAATTTTACTTCAGCAGACTTGATGCTTCTAATCCTTAGGTCACAACTTCACAGCAACAATTTTAATATAAACAAGTTGTCAATACATATAAAGGAAGTATACTTTTCAAATAATTGTGCATGAGCATGTTAAGTCCAGTAAACAATCTTTTATTGCAACTCAACTACATATTTAGGGTGATCGATAGAGCAATTAACATAACGAATATCATCCTATAAAATCATGATTTAAAAAACTAATGCAATTCTTGAAAATATTAGAATATATGTAATAGATACTAACATTGTTCTCATATAGAAAATAGAGAGATTGTGTGTGAGGACTAATTCTATTCATATTAGTATATTTGCAATAGATATTACATCTATATTAAATAGAAGAGTGATAAAACTTAACTCCTAAAATCAAGGAGCAGAAAAAAAGAAATAATCTCAAGAATGAGAAATTGTATAATTTTGATAATTCCAATTCTACTCCTTGATTTTATGAGATCAAGTTTAACTTTCAACCTTTCTAATTTTCTTATCCTCATCTCCCTCAAGTTGGTGCATAGATGTCAATCATACTCAACTTGCTTATTAGATGCTCCAAACTAGGTCTTGCAAGTCGCTTAGTAAAAATATGATGTTGTTGACGAGAAGGCATAAAACTTAAGCAAATAATTCTAACGTTTTTCCTTGACTAAATGTTGATCAATCTCAAAGTGCTAAGTCCTATCATGTTGGTCGGGATCATGAGCAATAATTATTGCAGCCTTATTATCACAGTATAACTTTAAAGATAAATCCACTATTTTTCTGAGTTTTTTGAGAATTTCATATATCCATAAAGAAAAAAAATAGAATGGTAAAAGAGTTTTTATTATACTATAATTGATTCTTTCTACACTGTTACAAATAGCAGAACAAGGAAAACTATACATAGACAAACTATAGAATGAAGATTTCTACACTATCTCCACAGATTCAACAACTAGCTATTGATAAGAATTATCAAATATAGTTATTGATAATTTTTATTAAATACAACTATGGATAAGAATTATGAAATACAGCTATTAATTAATCAATTAGTTAGAGTTTTCTTTATCTATTGAACTACCACTTAAATAGAAATTTGTTACATTTTGAACATCTTTATCACCAACCATATGTCCTTTGATATTTCTGTGAGTATGATCAGCCTTATCACTCCATAATTTGTGGGACTCCTTATCACATCATAAACTCATACAATTAGTGTTAATATTAGATTATAAGTTGCTAATATCCCACTCCCTTCAAATTGAGCCGGAGCTGAAGGCACAATTTGTTTAAAAAATAAGCAATAGTAGACTTGGAAAAAATATCCACATGATTATTAGAGGACAAATGTTTACTGATAAGTAATCCAAGTGCAACTCGTTCACATACAAAATAGTAATCCAACTCTATGTGTTTATTCCAAGCATGAAAGACTAGATTAATAGTCATGTATAGAGCACTAATATTTTCACAGTAGATAGATGGTGGAGATAAGAATAAGATGTGAAGATCTTTAAGGATATAAGTCAACTATGTGAGTTCGGAAGCAGTATTAGCCATAGCACGATACTCAACTTCAATACTGTATGTGCTATTTTTTTGGCACACCAGAAATTGATACTTGAGCCAACAAAGGTGCAGTAACTAGTTGTAGATCTCCGTATTATGGGATAGTCATCCCAATTAGCATCATAGACGACTTACAAGTCAAGATTTGTATTGGAAGAGAGATGAAGGCCAATGTTAAGTGTTCTTTTCAGATATCAAAGGATACGCTGAACTTCTTTCAAATGAAAAACTTTAGGAGCATATATAACTGATATTGTAGGATAGATTTGGTCGCATGAGAGTACGGTAAGAGAAAAAAATAGAACGGTGAAAATTTTAATTACACTATAATTGTTTATTTCCACAGTATCACAAATAGCAAAACCAGGAAGATTATATATAAAAAAAACTAAGGAATGAAGATTACTACACTACCTCTATAGATTTAAAAGCTAACTATTGAAAGGAATTATCAAATACAACTATCGATAAGAATTATCAAATATAACTATAAATTAATTAAATAGTTGGAGTTTTCTTTATCTACTGAACTACCATTTCCATATGAATTTGTTACACTTTGAACATCTTTGTCATCAACTATATGCTCTTTGATATTTCTGTGAATATGATAAACTTATCACTTCATAATTTGTGGGACTCTTTATCACTCCATAGACTCATGTAATTGGAGTTAAAACTAGGTTGTAAGTTGGTAATACATAATACTTCATAGATCCTATAAGTTATTACTCTAAATTCGGCTTCAACACTACTATTAGAAACAATACTTTGTTTTTTGCTTCACTAGGTAAGCAAGTTTTTTCATACAAAAGAGTAATACCCTGAAGTAAACATCTTGTTAATCATGGAATCTACCCAATCTATATCATTAGAGACCTCAATACTCCTCTAGTTAGTTTTTCTGAACAACAAACATTTTCTAAGAGTAGACTTCAAATACCTCTAGATTCGATAAATTGCTTCAAGTTGTTGTTCACAGGGTGTAGGCATGAATTGAATTATAACACTAATTGGAAAGCAAAATCCTATCGAGTCTGAGATAAATAAATTAGTTTTCCAACCAATCTTTGGTATTAACCATTATTCATAGGAATATCCTTTCTCTTCTCACAAATTTGCATTTGAAAGAAATGATCTTACGATCTAACCGAGTGCAATGCATATAAAAAACTTTATGCCAAGAAATACCTTCATGCTCCCAAATCTTTAATCTCAAACTCTAATGCAAGACTTTTTTTAGTCTCTCTATCTCAATTACATTATCACCTGTAAGTAAAATATCATCAACACAAACTATTAATACAATGATATTTCCATCAAAAGAAAACTTAAAGAATATGACATTGTCAGATTGTCCTTCAAATTATCCTTATTTTCTAACTAATCTTGCAAACTTCCCAAACTAGACTATTGGAGATTGTTTGAAACCATATATGCAATTTTTCAATTTGCAAATTTTGAGCTGAATTTATCCTCAAAGCCCAGTGGACTATTCATGTACACTTCTTTGTCTAGGTCACCATTGAGGAATGAATTCTTCAAAAAAAAGTTGTTGCAAGGGTCAATCCATATTAGTAACAATAGATAAGAGTACTCTCATCGTGTTTAATTTGGCAACAAGAGTAAAAGTTTCATAATATTAATTTTGATAATTCAATTTTAGTTTTTCAGTTTTCTGTTTAAATCAATTGTGAAATTGGTATTTGGTTCGATTTTGGTTTTTCATTTTTTAATTCGGTTTGAACCCAAAAATCGAATTAATTCAGTTTTTTATTCGATTTGATAATCCAAACCATTTAACCAAATTCCATGCCTAGTAGGGGAGAAGAATTGAACCTTTGTGCTAAAGTTTAAAAGAATCCTTTGATACCACCCTTCTAAATAATCTATTTGCAAAGGGATGAAATATTTTATTAATATGTTTTTATGCATTCTTTTCAAGTAAACTTAATTAATAAACTATACATAATTATACACTTTAACTATAAACTTATATTTAAGAAATGATTGAATTTGTTTTATAGTTATAATTTTATTTTCTTATATTTCTTTATATATATATAATTTTTTATTTTATTGTCCGTATACAAAAGAAAGGTCTAACACTTGGATTATTTGTCATTTGTGAAGCTATTAAGATTACACCTACTGTTATTAATTTTTATTAAGTGATTATATTTAAATTTAAAATGAACATGTTATATTATTAAAACTATATATTATTTTGGAGAAAATATGATTAAGTGCATGTTTCATATCTTTATCATTAAAGATGACATAACTTTATTTTTAAGGATAAAGAAATAACTTAAATATTTTATGTAATTAGTGAAAAATGTCATTATTCTTTCAAAGACTGAGATATTTAGAGTTAATCTAATTTCAACCCCAAACTCTAATAATTAATTTTATCTACGACTAGTGGTGAATGGAAGCACTACTGCACTAAGCATTTCTAATTGTTTACGATTAATTGAAGTGCTATGTTAAAAAAGGGTTGGAACCTTTTATGGTCGGATTGAATTTTTTTGAAATCCACTAAGAAATATGTGTTTGTATTGGATTTTTTAAACCCCTCGACAGTTAAAATAACTTCTACCTGCAAACTTTAGTTGTAAAAAGTAATGCATAAGCTACCTCTAACAGATGTTAATTTTTTCATTTAACAATGCCATTATATTGGGGGAGCTTCAATGCAAGAACTGTGATGAATGATATTTTATCAAAGAAAAAGTTCCCCAATGTCATGTTAAAAAACTCCTTTGCATTATCACTTTTGAAATTTATATGTTATTTTGAAATTGATTTTGTACTATATTGTAAAAAGTTTTAAATACATGTTCAACCTCTAATTTCTCTTTCAATAAATACGTCCAGTAAAGTGGAGTATGATCACCCATAAGTGTGACGAACTATCTTTTGTGAGTAGGTGTACTTGTCTTATTAAAATCTTAAACATCACTCTGAGTAAGAGCAAAACGTTGTCTTGACTTATATTGTTGTGAATGAAAAAATGTACGATGGTGTTTTTCTAATTCACATATGCCACACTAAAATAAAGACAAGTTTTGATTGCCAAATAACTTAGGAAACAGATGTTTCAAATATTTAAAACTTTGATGGGCTAATCTTAAATTCCATAGCATAACATTATTATTAGAAATAAATTAAAGTAGATTCAAGGTAAGAACTTATTGGTCAGGATTGGTTCTTCGAACTAGATTCACCATCCAAGAGGTAGAATTCGCCATTCTTTTTAACATTGCCAATTGTCATCCCTGAGTTTAAATTCTGAGACACACAATGAGTTGGAAAAAGATTCATTCGACTATTTTTTCACAAGTGAACTTAATTAATAGATAACATATTACAAAAGAGTTTATGAACATGAAGAACATCATGTAAAGTGAGAGATAGAGACACTACAGCAGAACCTTTTCCAGCAATGGCTAAAAGAGAGCTATCTACACCTTTATTTTTTTTATTTCATGCACCTGTGTTATATGAAGAAAAGATATTTGACTTTTATTTCATGTGGTCGGTTTCACCTAAATCCACAATATAAGTACAATCATATTTATTAGATTTGTTGCTCATGAGAGCAGGTTTCAAGTAATTATTTGTTTGAACTAATGAACAAGAGGGGGTTTTTTAGACTCAATAAATTTGTAAAGTTGCTCTATTTTCTCCTTGGTGAAAGGAAGAAAAATTGAAGAAGACTGCTGCTCTTAATCCGAGACACTAGTCTGAAGTGCACACCTTTCTCCGCCAATTTTTTTTAGAAATTGGTGGTTTACAATGAATTTTTAAACATATTTGTTATGTGTCTTGTGTGTTTGCAATGGTTGCACTATTGTCATTTGCTATCCATTTTCATTCCCCCCTGAACATTTCGAGGTACAAGGACAGAATTTGAGTTATTAATATTTGAAGCAAATTTGTTGTTAAGCATCACAACTTGTCATGCCTCTTCTCTTCAAATCATTGAGAAGCCCTCATGTATTGTTGGCTAGAGAGATTTTCCTAAAAACAATTTCGTGTACCTCATCTAAATCTTTGTTGATTCCTGCCAAGATTACGAAGACACGATCATTCTCGTGAAATTTCATGAATCAGACATTATTATTTGTGTACTCCTAAGCATTATTGTAGTAAAGATCCAACTCCTGCCACAAGGTCATCAACTTGTTATAAAAGGGTGTTACATTTCTGTCACGTTCCTTGGTATGTCATAGTTTTGATTTTAATTCAAATATCTGTAAATAATACTCAAAATTAGAATATGTTTCCTTCACAGCATCTGATAAGTTGGATTTATACCAACTTATATATGATTATTTCACTTAGCTTTTGCCTTGTTTTTAATGCAATTGTGTAGTGTTTTGTGGCATGTTGTGCATTTATGTGGTTTATAACTTGATGTGCTAAAATTGAGAAAAAGACTTAAAATGATGAACAAATGAAGCAAATGTATGTGTTCATGTAAAAACAAGGAAATGAGTCAAAAGAAGACTTGAAATGACGATGGTGAAGTTGGAACTCTTTTCGTATGCTTAATTTGTGTTTTGGCAGAATGTAGGTTGTTTTTCGTTTGAGTGTATCTTTATCAATACTAAACCCAATGAGGAGATCTTGGATGTTCTGAAAAGCTCTTTGAGTGTGCTTCAATTCTTATGTTTTAACGTTCTTCTAATTCTGTGTGCAAGTATGAGAAACGGGGACATCTTTATGATTGCTGCTTTAGGTTTTCGCTATTGAATTCATATTGCCACAGTTTGGTAGATTATTAATATCTTGAGCTACAGACCTCCAATATCGATGATTCCTGAACGTATCGAAAGCCAAGAGATAGATTGACAACGTTCATGTTTTAAGTGTTCCCAAATTCACAACGCATCAAGGTCGGATTTTGGTTGGAAGTCGCTGCATAGTTGCTCACTCGCACTGAAGCACAATTTGCTCCACGATGCATCGCCATGATGCATCGCAGGCAAAATGAATTGCTCTACGATGCATCGCTGAGATGCATCGTAGGCAAAGTGATTTAGCCCACGATGCATCGCTGAGATGCATCGCAGGCATAGTTTTTAAGCCCACGATGCATCGTAGCGATGCTTCGCTGTGTAATTTTGTCTCTTCGCCACACTTCAGTAGTTTGGGCATAACGTTCTCGTCCTTGCTCCGAATTGGATGATTCAAAAGGCTGTGGAAAGCTAAGACATAGAACTACAAGGTTCATGTTTTAAGTGTTTCTAAAGTCACAACATATCAAGGCCATATTGTGGTTGGAAGTTGCTGCACATTACATGCACGTCTTTAGGGTTTCAATGTTGTCTCCATTGCCACAGGTTGGGAGATTGTTGATATCTTGAGCTACGTACTTCCAATGACTTTAGTTCTTGAACTATTGGAAAGATGAGAAGAAGTTCTATAACTCTCACGTTGATCACAGATTCTAATTCGAAAGTGAGACGGACGATTTGTTGCCATGAAAGTGATTGACCACGATGCATCGCAGGCTTAATTTTTAAGCCTACGATGCATCGTAGGGTTAATTTCCACACTTTGCCAGGTTTCGGAATTTTGGCCATAACTCTCTGGTCCGAGCTCCAAGTTGAGTGATTCAAGAGGCTATGGAAAGCTGAGACCTGTGGCTACAGCCTTTGTGATTTAAGGTTTTCAAAATGTCCAACGTAACATAGCCGAATATTGGTTGGAAGTTGCTGAAACAGCTAAACACTTGAGCAAGAATTTTAACACTACGACCTCATCGCAGCCTTGTTGTTCCAAGCTTTCAATGAAAATTTTGGCTTGCGATCTCATCGCAAGCCAAACCCATATGAAGAATATTTGTGATCACATTCACTTTTGCAAATTTGCACTTTCACATTTGCTCATTAAGTTTCAATACACTTTACAACTATCACTTTCAGCATACAAAAACTTCACAAACTTCACACACGATACTTTCACACACAATCTCCACAACACCTTTCAACTTTCGGACATTGTAGTTCACATTCTTGTGCATTTCTTAACAATCTCATTTCATTCATCTCTATTTTCATTTATCTCCATTTTCATTCATCTTCATATCATTATGGACATCACATTCACTTAGCATTTCATAAGTTTTCATCACATTTTTAGTTTCAGTTTGTTCTTGATTCCTCATTCTTACATTTCTCTTATACCACATTACATTCTTCATTCTTCACTATGTTCACTCTTCACTTTGTTAGTACACAAACACTCACAACACCTCACACAACTCACAACACTTTTCATCACAGCACAAACACACAAAAGCAGTTTTTACACTACGATGCATCGCGCCACGATGCATCATGGTGAAACCAATTTGTGCTACGATGCATCGCTGCGATGTATCGTAGACTTAATTCGTTTGTGCTGCGATGTATCGTGGCGATGCATCGCAAGCCATTGTGAGATTTTGTTCCTGAAAATCGACTAAGTGTTGTTTTCTGTTCTTCAGGTGCGCAGGTACGAGGAAGCGTGGACAGGAATGGCGCAAAGGCGCTGGAGCTGAAGTAGAGGCGCGGGAGTGATGGCTCAAAGGCGCTGGATTGCTGGAGAAGTTCTTCAACTTCGGATTTTCACTTCTTGGGCTGATTTTAGTCATTTCCTGTGAGGACACTCTTGTAATAATGTAGATATTCTACGGTTGCGTATTAGTTACATTTTTCATAACTCTATATATAGTGAGATGTAGCTAATGTGTAGGGGATCCCGGGGGACCATTATTCATCATTTCACTTTCACAATTTCATAACCAACTTTTGAGAACTAGAGAGCGGGAATTAATTGTGAGATCTAATTTCTCTCTCTAGTTTTCTCTTTCTAGATTTTGGGCTCCGATTCCATTTCCGATCAAGGAATTGCTCTGTTCATTGGATTTCTTACTCAATTAAGGAAGCAATTTCCAACACCTTGTGAATTGGAAGCAATCGAAGCGTATCGTTGGGTAACTTCTTTCCATTTGATGAATATGAATTGCTTGCTATTGCTTGTTGAAGATTGTGAAATGGAAATGGAGTTCCGTAGCTAGATCTTGTGATATCCTAGGATTTGAACGGACGAATGTTTAATTCAGTGATGTGATGTCTTGCAATTGACTTAATTCACTAAGTATGAAATCACACATGAGTCTACACTTTGAACTTGTTACATTTCATATTTCTGAACTGGTCTTGGATGATTTGAAATCCAATTGTGGTCGCCATGCCAAATTGGAGGTAGATTCACCATCATTTAGTAAGGATGCATGAAATGAGAACTTGAATGTGATTTCTTGAGTCTTTTCAATTGTTCAACCGATCATTGCATTTCTGAGATTCATGCCTCACCATGGGAAGCTTCAAAGAAATGAACCTTAGAGAAGAAGTGTAAAAGAGACTTCCTATGATAATAACAAAGGCATTCAAACTTAGGATGGGCCTCGCCATAGGAGTTCCTAGGCTTTGCATGTTAGAGTAGTTGTCTTAGGAAGTTGAGATGCTGTAGTTTATGACACTAATCTAGGCCTCACCATGGGAAAGGTAAGTGTTATGGGACTTAGCATATAGTACGGTCATCACGCCGGCTATAGGTTAGGTTCTCGGGGAACTAAGATCTTCTCTGTTCATATTTGCTTGTCAATTGCATCGCATCAAGTCACTGAGAACTCAAGAATCCTAGGATATCCATTCACACTTGTTCGTTGCATTTAGGTTTCATTTCTTGTGTTAATCTTGTATGTTTCAGAGTCCTAGTTCAATTAAGTCTTACTTCCTATTTGATACATAGTTGGTAATTGTCCCTCTTATTTGTTAAGCCTGTTCTTTACTCTTTTCTTTGTGACATTTTGTGAACAAAATCCAATTTCTTGATACCTCTTTTTCCCCGTGGAAACGATACCTTGCTCACTGCTACTATAGTTAGTGAAATAGGATAAATTGACGAGTAGCGACAACTCGACATCAATTTTTGGCACCGTTACCGGGGAAAAGGCACGGTTTTCTTGAAATTGGATTTGCTCTGTTTTGTTTTCTTGTCCTTTGTGTAGTTTAGTAGTCTTGTTATGTCTCATTTTGATAACTTTTGTTGCATTTTGTACTTTTCGTGTTTTGTTGTCTGCTTTGGTGTATTTGTGTCAAGTGCAGGACATTGTAGTTCATTGTAATTGAGTATTGCACAAGTACGCAAGCATGTCTAGATGGTACGAGGACTTCTCTCCACCACCATATGAAGGGCAATGGTAAAATCAAGCATAAAGCAACAACTCACATCACATTGGGACAAAAGAGCTTCCTGTGGAGGACATGTTTTCTCAACTTATGGAAAAACTTGACAGAGGTTTACAAAAGGAAGAGAAATGGCATAACTAACAACAAAGCAATGAGTGTTATTTAAGAGAAGAGGCAAAATTGGAAAACATGTTGTCTCAAGTTTTGGAGAGAATTGATAGAAATGAAACAAGGTTCGCTCAACTGGAAGAAGAGCTTCAAGGGAGACAAGAAAGGTTTGATCGAATCAACGCTTTAATAAGCAACCTATGGGAACAAATTGAGACACCAACTCTAGATGCACAATACCACTCACAAGGTACACCTCTCATTTCTAGCGTACCACCTCCTGAGGACAATCATTTTGATATGCATGCTAATGTTGATTGTGACTTAAAGTGTCTAAGGGAGGAGGAGTCTACATGTTTTGGGGATAGTGTTCATGAGTGCTTTGTTGCTGATTCTTTTGAGCATGAATATGTGCACTTTGATGTTGAGGATGATGGATTCTTTAGTGATCTTGATAGTGATGACTCTCGTGTTCTAAGTTGCCATGTTACTAAGCTGGAAAATGTGTCTAAAGTGGAGTCGTGCATTAATTTCATGGAATTCAATGAGTCAAAGGATGTTGATTGCCTTGCTTTAGATACTTTTCCTCTTGATAGCTTTGTGAATTGTATAGAGTCACTTCTTGAAGATCAATGTGATTTCCTAAAGGAAGATAATGTTGCATTTGTTAATGAGAGTGTTAACACATTGTTTGAAACTCTGGTTGAGGCACCAATTTTTGAAATGGTCAATGAATCTAAGTGTCTAAATGGTAACTCACAAGAAGTGCAAAGTGAGATACTCTTGTTAATTGATGATAATGCTTGTTGTGCAGTTGAGAAAGAAAGGACTCAAGAATTTCCCCATGTTAGTCTAGATGATGAAGATGTGAGAATTTATAACGAAATTGCTAACATGGTGGAAAATTGCTTTGTAGATGAATCAATTTTTGAACTTACTGGTGGTTTTGAGTTTGCTGATACGTTTGTTGAGACCATGGATGTACAAGCCTTGGTTGAGCCTTGCAAGGTTGGAGAGCTTAGTATGGTGCAAGAAGTACAAGAGCCTATTGTGGTGGATAAAGAAAAGGAGGTGCCTACAATCGGGGGGTTTCAGTGGTTCAAAGTTAAATTTGTGGAGGTTGCTTCCCATATGCATGAGCTTAAGCACCTCCTTAAAAATATTCTTCAAGTGCCTTACAAGAGAAGGAAGAGCGTTTATGAGAGAGCATTTTTCTGGTACAGAGAGGGTTATTCCGATTCTTGAGGAAGAGTGTTTCATGAATAAAGTCTAGCTGGAGACTACAAAACCCAGAACTACTTCTTTTCTCCCTTAGCTTTAATACAGTGTTTAGTTAAACTAGTTTCTTATTTTTCATGTGCAGGAAATTTTTCATGCAAGTGGAAACTATAGACAAAGACAATCCACCAAGCAAACATTGGATTTCATGACGTATCAGGGAGCCCCTAAACCTATCTTGATTTTACATTGAGGACAATGTAAGTTTTAAGTGTGGGGGAAGGAATGTTTGCTATGGTTTGTGTCTTTTGAACTTTATATGCTTACTTTTCTTGCATGAATGAAATTTTTTATGTTATGTGATGCAAAGCATGCTATTTGCTCGTGTTTTTGTGTTAAATTTGAGTGTTTGCATATTATTTCCTGTTAAATGTCGTGTCTTTCATTGTTGTGCAAGTTTTAAATTTTTTGTGGAAATTTTTTTAAAATTTTTTGTGAATAAGTGATGTTAAGAACATAAGTTTTGTGTAGTTGATCTGTGAAAAAATGTGTCTGTCCATGGAATGTGTGAAGTGTGAGTGTGCTAATAAAGGGTAACATGTGAAATGAAATGAAAAGAGGTGTGGTGACAGTGAGGGTAATGGAATGTAGTGACACTTTGTACTATGCTCTGCTCCTTTGTTAAGCTATGTTCAAAATTGGAAGTTCGTCAAATGTCTTCTTTTGCTTTGCATGCGAAAATCGTTTTGTCTCCCTGATTCCAATCTTGATGAAATCAGTTCATTTTGTTAATCAAGACATCATGTTAAAGAAAGATAGATATGCCATGCAAAACTTGTTCTTAGACATAGGAGGAAAAATGATTCAATATGTTCTTATTGTTATGTATTACTTCAGTTGTTTTGGATGCTCTAGCATACATAGTCCTTTAGAGACATTCAGGAATTCTTAGTTACAAAAGAAAGGATATGGAGAAAAAGCCTTTGGCAATTGGGAATGAAAAGCCGAAATACCCTTGGCAAGCATAATGGGAAAAAATAGCCACAAAACCCTGGCATCTAAAGGAAAAAAAGAAGCCAAAAGACCCAGGCAAGCACACCAATGTGTGTAAAAAGCAAAAATATTAAAGTGCAAAAGCGAATGAAATTTGAAATTAATTCAGAGAAGCACCAATGAGCGACCATTGATCTTGTGTGATTTTGAGTTCTTGTTTGTGGACATTGTGATTGTGTATGAAAAGGGAAAAGTTTTGGAACAAAAGAAATAATGCATGCATAAAGAATGGATGAATCAGAGTTCCTCAGCACACACTTGCACGCATGACATTTTGGTCTTTATTCATCGTGCTTTAGTTGATAACTTGTGCTGAAATTTGATGGTTTGGTATTAAAGATATGTTATGAGTTTTATGCATGAAAAATTTGTTTTGATGAACTCAAAGGAGAACAAGTTTGACAGTGGAGTGGAGCCTAGTGCTAAGTGGATTTGAAGTGTAAGTTTGCTTGAGGGCAAGCAATAGTTCAAGTGCGGGGGAATTTGATAAGTTGGATTTATACCAACTTATATATGATTATTTCACTTAGCTTTTACCTTGTTTTTAATGCAATTGTATAGTGTTTTGTGGCATGTTGTGCATTTATGTGGTTTATAACTTGATGTGCTAAAACATCTATGGTAGTTGATAGAAATATGAACGTCTTCCTAATTGTTGGTTCTATTTAATTTACCAGCTAGACAATAATCAAGAAATTTTCTGATTTCTAGATTTTGGAAGCTGGATCTCCATCCACATGTTTGTCATTACTCCTATCAGATAGCCTAACTTCCATTTGCATTCTAAGATTAATCGAACTGTTTGCAACTATTCTATGTAATTCATTTTATTTAGGTGATGAATATTCACTTGAAGTGAATTACTGGACCTCTTCAGACCATTGAAAGAGATTCAAGAATTCATATTTAAACTCATTGTACCTCTCTTATAGTCATTGCGTCTCTAGTAGTTTCACTAATGAAAGTTATTTTTCATGGATTTTAGCTTGTCGTAGATAATTAGAACTTAAGCTCCGATACCATGTAGAATATATATATATATATATATATATATATAGAGAAAGAGAGAACTAATTCTACTCATATAATTATGTTTGTAATAGATATTACATTTATCTTAAATAAAAGAGTAATAAGACTTAACTCGTCAGAAATAAAGATTAGAAAAAAAGGAAATAATCTAAAGAATGACATATTCTATCATTTTGATAATTCCAATTCTAATACATGGGTTTATGAGATCAAGTTTCTTAATTTTCAGCCTTCCTAATGTTTTTACAGCTCAATATATTTAGATGAACATTATATTCCTTAACAAAAACAAAGGAAATAATTCCTTATGGAAGAGATACATGAAATTGCAATCTAAAAAATTCCTCACAAACCAAAATTCAATTAGACAAAATGAAATAAATGACAATAAGTTTATTCCTCCTTAACCTGAACAATTGCGATATGCAGTAAGGCGTTTTACAATCATATCGCAATTGAGGCAGTATCTATAACAGCATACCCTGAAGAAATCTAACGTCTATAGAAAAAAGTAAAATAATCATCAACTGACTACAGTTTGTAGCAAATGGATGGAGTTGTGGAGAAACTCCTTTTTCAGTATGTGAGTGGAGCCATAGAGGAACAGGTGGGTGTATGTAGTTAACAATACGTCGATTTTGAGAAGAATGTAGAAAGAGGACATCTATTAATCAAATAATAGATTAAATGTATAATAAGTTATATCGATGATGAGAATAATATATTAACGTGAGTACAAGTATTAAGAAGTTAAAAAGAATCTGAATTCCAGAGAATTGTTTTTTGTCTTGACAAATATAGGTGGTTAGATGTGGCATGCCAATCCACATCAGTCATTTTTTTTTTCATTGAGATTCTTCACTTTGCATATCATTATTATTTATTTTCTCGAGATTGTTTTTTCAAAAATAAACAAAATATATAAATTTAAAAACACTAAAGCTCTGTTTTGATTGCTAGTTTTGAGCATTTATTTCTAAAAGTAAAATTATTTTTGTTTGGCCCCTGACTTTACACAATTTTGCATTTGTGATTGAAAGTCAAACTCACAGTATCATCATCTTTCAATAATTATACAATAATAAGCAGTTATCTTTCAAAGAATAGTGGTCAGGTAAAATATTCAAAAAGCATTGTAAGAAATAGATGGAGTTGTGGAGAAACTAATTTTTTAGTACGTGAGTGGAGCCATATAGGAAAAGGTGGGTATATGTAGTTAACAATTAGTTGATTTTGAGAAGAATTTAGAAAGAGGACATCCATTAATCAAATAATAGATTAAATGTATAATAAGTTATATCGATGATGAGAATAATATATTAACGTGAGTAGAAGTATGAAGAAGTTAAAGAGAATCTGAATTCCAGAGAACTGTTTTTTGTCTTGACAAATAAAGGTGGTTAGATGTGGAATGCCAATCCACATCAATTACATTTTGTTTTCATTGAGATTCTTCACTTTGCATATCATTATTATTTATTTTCTCGAGATTGTTTTTTCAAAAATAAATAAAATATATAAATTTAAAAACACTAAAGCTCTGTTTTGATGGCTAGTTTTTAGCATTTATTTCTAAAAGTAAAATTATTTTTGTTTGGCCCCTGACTTTACACAATTTTGCATTTGTGGTTGAAAGTCAAACTCACAGTATCATCATCTTTCAATAATTATACAATAGTAAATAATATCAAACTCTTCAATTGGTTTTCGCAATCCCGGATCACTAACAATATCATCCAAATTTAATTCTACACGAGATTGATTTTCTACATTTTCACTAACATTAGGCTCATTAGAAGATGCACCACTACGAATTCGTTTAGGTTTAAAAAACCTCTCCATAATCTACATAAATAAACAATTGAAAATAAATTCATTACAATCATTAATTCAATCACAATTAATTTATAGTTAAATAAATTAATAATTCAATCACAAATCACTATTAATCTATAAAGAAAATTAATTAAACAAACTAGAGTTCCTAATTTATAATTTATATCTAAAATATCTTGTCTAAATTCAAAATTTCTAATATAAGTTCATATTCAAAAACCCTAATCTAAATTTCAAATCCCTAAATATTTAGTCCATAAAATTCTTAATAAAATTACCCAAATTAACTTAGTAATTAAAATTAACTTACAATTAACAACATTTAAATAACAAAACTCTAAATAAAAAAAAAGAAGAACTACAACTAACCTTTCTTGAATCTTGAATACAAAAAATGGAGATAAAGAAAAAGAGACAATTAGGGAAGAAAAAAAGTGAATTTGTTGTTTGAGTTAATATGTTAATGAGTTCTCTCGTTTCTGTCCAGTGTCCAAATTTAATATTGCATTTTTTTTCAAATCACTTAACAAAACGACGTCGTTTTGTTAAGTGATTTTTTTTCTTTTTTTTTACAAAACAAGTTGTCTTCTTTTTTCTACTCCGTCTTCTTTCTTCAACTTTCTTCTAGTCTGGAGCAGCGCCGGACAGGAGGCACTGAGGCAATGAATTTTTTTTAAACAAACAATTCATCTTCTTCTACTACTTCAGACTTCAGAGACAGCGAGGGCTTTGGAGCAGCGGCGAACAGGAGGCAACCCAGAAGTAGCAGCAACAAATTTACTACATCTCCATAGTTTAAGGTGATCATGGCAGGGGCTTCAGCCTCCTCCAGTCCCCGCCTAGATCCGCCACTGTATGGGAGGGCACAGTGCGGCTATATTATGTGTTGCATTTTCAATATTTGGAGAGATAAAGGTAAATTCATAATTTTAGGCGGAAATGATAAATCAATAAAATATGGGATTAGTTGAAATGTTTTGATATTGTAATAGTAGCAACGATACTGATGAGTTGTGTTGGATTTTAATATTTTCGGGGTATTTGTATATATATAAATATTTTTTATTTTGCAATTTCTATTCAATAATTTATTGCCCTTTTTAAAAATTATATAAAAGTTACACCCATTTTATTAATTTTGAAACCTCCGCTGCCCTTAACACAAATTTTTCCATGTTATTTCTCTAAATGTATTAGTCCAAAAGTAGCAAATGTCTCTCTCATGTATTTTAGCATGCCTTTTGGTATCTAATAAAAATTAAATTTATTATACAAATAATTTCAATTTAATTTAGTAATACAAGTTTAAATTTGTAAAAATTAAATTTATGATATGGTATCATTGAATTATGATAAAAGAAAGATCATTGTATTTTGAGCAATTATTGCATTTTGTATCATTGTCCTATGAGCAATTAATATAGCAATTGTTGTATTTCGTATCATTTGAATTTTTATGGACTCTATCATTTTTGTGTCTTTTTTATATTTAAAAAATTAACTTGTTGTACATATAACTTTGAGTTAATTTAACGACTCAAATTAAAATTTAATTTTCCATGGGTAGTCTTATTTTATCTATATAAATTTATAATTGATAATGAATACATACAAATAGTTTATAATTGTAAATTGAAAAACAAATTATCTACTATTTATGAAAAACTAGCAAAGAAAATGCAATAAGATGCTTATCATTTCAATCTCCTTTTTTATTATTGATTTTAACAAAAACTAATCTTATCAGATTTAACATTTAAAATATATTATAACAGTAATAGAAAGTTAATTCATAGAGGTGTTTTATCAGTCGAAAAAAGTTGTTAAAAAATCTTACATTGCAAAAAATAAATTTTTTTTCATTTTTTACAACTATTTTGTTTCTCCAAAAAGTAGCTATGCATTTTGTTGTTTTAAACAACTATTTCACCTAATAAAAATTAAAAAAACAATGCAAATATTAATTAATAAAGAAATTCTTTTACACGATCAAATTATGAATAACTTTACCCACATTAATAGACTCCTCTCTATGAATTTTGAAACTCATGCATTCTCTTTGCTAAAATTAATGACTGTGAACAAATACTTTGAAAAACAAGAAAGAAATTTAATTTTAAAACAAAGTCAGCATTTTATTATTTAATATTAATATTTCTATTTAGTTCATTGTGGGCAGAGCAAAATATCATACCACAATTAGCGTGGTGGTATCCCACCTAGTTTTCTTTTAAATTCTTGTGACACGGGTTGAACTTTTGATTTTCACAATGTCAAATATGTAGCTTTTTAAATAAATTTTCTTGTTCTTTATTCTTTATTTATGTGATGTAAACAACTATTTTGTTTGAATTTAGGTTCAAAAATCGTTATAGGGCAAAAAAAAAAAAATAATTCACATGTGCTAGTAAATGAAGGTGATGTGCAAGTTTTGGATGATTCACTAAACATAAATTAAGTCAAAACTCCAAAAGTTGGGATGTGTTTTTTATTTGAAGAAGTTCGTGATTTTTACAAATTTTATGCACAACAACTTCATTTTGGTATTTTAAAGTGAATTTCCAAAAAAATGAGGTGATGGCTAGCAAAAGTATATTTTATTCGAATGCTCTGCAAATGGTAAGACTATTTCTATAATAAAAAAAATTATCCTAAATCTTCTAGCAAAGCAAATTTCAAAGCGATGATTCATATTACACTGTAGAATCATGATTTATTTATCATTATCGGTATTCACCTTAAACACAATTAAGCATTAATTCCAAGAAAATTGATACATTTTATATTTAGTAAAGTGTAGGGTTCCAACACTAAGAGGAAATTAGATTTGAATGATCAAGCATGAATAACTAAGAGTTTTCAATTATTTTTTGTTGAAACTGATTGTCATGAAAATTTATCATTTGATGAGATAAATTATAGAAATTATGTTATTGAAGTACGAAGATTATGACTTGGGAATGGAGATATCAAAAACTTGAATAATTATTTTTGTCTTATGCAAAGTAGAAATTAAAATTTCTTTTATATGATTGATATAGATGAAGATTCTCACATAAGAAATATATTTTGGCTGATGTAAGATATAGAACTGCATATGAATATTTTTCTGTTGTCATGACATTTACTACTACATATCTGACCAATAATTATAGCATGGCATTTTCTCCATTTTTTTGAGTAAATCACTATGGTGTATCCATGTTACTTGGTTATGATTTGATATTAAAAGAAGATTTTGTTGAAGTATCTTGACTCTTATCATAGCTTATATTGTGGCATCTTATGAAAAAAAATTCTAATATAGTTCAGTAGTAATGCTAAACATAAGATGATAAAGAAAATCATGAAGAATATTATTAATAATGTTTTTTGACAACTGAATAATGTGATGACAGTTAAAAAATGATTTGTTATATTATTTGTAATGAATATCATGATAAGTGGTTAAATGTGTATGTTAAAGAGAGTATGAATCCTTTTTCATAATTATTTTCATTCAAATACAACATTGAAGTAGTTTGTTGAAGAATATGACAATGCTTTGAAAAGTAAGATTAAAAACGCAAATAGTTATGCTTATGCTTCTTTTAACTCCATCATTCCAATCATTTGTGTTCATCCTATTAAAATACAACTTCAAAGTGTCTACCCTGATAAGATATTCAAGTTGTTTAAAAATGAATTAAGAAGTTTGATATTTTGTAACACTTGATTTGTGAAGCAAGAAGGGTCAACATTGTTATTTGAAGTGGTGAAAACAGTATTAGGAATAGAGAGAGTAACTTCAAAAAAATATTTTATTTTGAATACAATGTTTTGATTTATAATGCTAGATGAGGTATTTGTGTCGTGTGTTTGAGTATAGAAGAATTTTTTATAGTCAAGTAATTATATTCTTATTAAATTAAATATCACTATGTTTTTAGAAAATTATATTTTGGAATGATGGCACAAAGACATTAAACGTGGACATCAAATTATCATCAATATTTATGATCATTCTTCTTATGACGAAGAAGATAGGAAAAAATATAATAATTTCCAACCCTTGTTACATCAATTGCAACAACTTGAGTCAAAAAATGATGCATGATCATCTTTTTTAATAGGGATCTTGAAAAAAGCAAAGCAAAAGCTAGTAAATATTCATGTTTATTTATTGAATCATGATAATTGTTATAAATAATATCTCATATCATTTTTGTAAGAGTTCATAAACTAATTAATAAGATCATTGGGTTACTCCAATCATTTCCAATTAATTTTGAGTTGGATGCACATGGGTTTTCTAATATGGTATCAAAGCTTGGTTTAAATTTGGGTATTTCAAACATGACTTCGATCTTTCTTCTCTCTTGTGTCTAAGATTGAGTTTTGCTTGAATCTCTCTTCTTTCTAGCATTAACATTGAGTTTGGATTTGCATCTCTCTTTTTTCTGGCATTAGCATTAGGTTTGGACATTGTCCTTTTAGTATTAGCATTGGCTTTGGATTCGTTTGGATTTGTAATTCATTCTCGTAATATTTGAGACGGAGTGTTATAAATAATATCCACATTCATTTTGTAAGAGCTCATAAACTAATTAATAATTTCCTTGGCCTACTCCACTAATTGTCAATTAGTTTTGACATGGATGCGCGAGATTTTTCTAACATGGTATGTACATGGGTTTTCCAACAATAAAGATTTTAACTTTTCCTTATTCAGTCAAAATAGTAACAAGTTACATGAGGAGTCAAAAATTGAGAGCAAAAAGTTTTGTACTCCATTGAAATTAAGATATCGTGGATGTCCACCTATAAAAAGAAAAAAATTCAAAATTGAGCAAATTGTGAAAAAGCCGGAGGCAAAATCCAAAACGGTTTGATTGCACATTTCAATAAAACTTTTTGTTTGGTGAAATTTGCTACTCTTGTATTATGTTTCGATGAGAATTTATTTTACTTTGGTAATTTGTTAAAATTGAACAAAATTTTCTTTGTGCATAGGGTGTAGAGTTGTAAGGAAGCAAGAAGAGTTATAAAATTTGATTCCTAGCACTATAATTGATTAAATATCTAGTCAAGTTGTATGTTTGTTTCAATAATTTTTTTCTAATCTATCATTTTAACTTTTATTTCTATATGTATTTAGAATGAAACATATGATTTTATATGTAAAACAAGTCCCACAAATTTTGACAATGGATGATCAAAGATTGGCACTCTTTTATTAAAAGTGGTGTTTTATACACTTTCTTCTTTAAAATTCTAATATAATCATTTTTACAAGTTACTACAAGTTCTTAAGCTTCTAGGGGATCTATTTAACGATGTTGAGGTTCACTTTTACTATCTCTATATATTTTTTTATTCAATGTAATGGTTTGTGTAATGAAGATATTTAAAATTATCAAAGAAATGAAATTTAAGTTACCATTTATGTTCTTTATGAACTTTCTTAATCATATCATTTTTTGTTGTTAGGTTGTGGTTGAGTTAGTTGTTTATTCAACCAGTAGATAAAAGGTGAATGTCAAAATAAAGAATATTGGAGATTTTTTGAATGCTTTATACTACATTAACCCTTTCAATTGTCAAATATGACAAATCAATAAAATATGGGATTGGTTGAAATGTTTTGATATTGTAATAGTAGCAACGATACTGATGAGTTGTGTTGGATTTTAATATTTTCGGGGTATTTGTATATATATAAATATTTTTTATTTTGCAATTTCTATTCAATAATTTATTGCCCTTTTTAAAAATTATATAAAAGTTACACCCATTTTATTAATTTTGAAACCTCCGCTGCCCTTAACACAAATTTTTCCATGTTATTTCTCTAAATGTATTAGTCCAAAAGTAGCAAATGTCTCTCTCATGTATTTTAGCATGCCTTTTGGTATCTAATAAAAATTAAATTTATTATACAAATAATTTCAATTTAATTTAGTAATACAAGTTTAAATTTGTAAAAATTAAATTTATGATATGGTATCATTGAATTATGATAAAAGAAAGATCATTGTATTTTGAGCAATTATTGCATTTTGTATCATTGTCCTATGAGCAATTAATATAGCAATTGTTGTATTTCGTATCATTTGAATTTTTATGGACTCTATCATTTTTGTGTCTTTTTTATATTTAAAAAATTAACTTGTTGTACATATAACTTTGAGTTAATTTAACGACTCAAATTAAAATTTAATTTTCCATGGGTAGTCTTATTTTATCTATATACATTATAATTGATAATGAATACATACAAATAGTTTATAATTGTAAATTGAAAAACAAATTATCTACTATTTATGAAAAACTAGCAAAGAAAATGCAATAGATGCTTATCATTTCAATCTCCTTTTTATTATTGATTTTAACAAAAACTAATCTTATCAGATTTAACATTTAAAATATATTATAACAGTAATAGAAAGTTAATTCATAGAGGTGTTTTATCAGTCGAAAAAGTTGTTAAAAATCTTACATTGCAAAATAAATTTTTTTTCATTTTTTACAACTATTTTGTTCTCCAAAAGTAGCTATGCATTTTGTTGTTTTAAACAACTATTTCACCTAATAAAAATTAAAAACAATGCAAATATTAATTAATAAAGAAATTCTTTTACACGATCAAATATGAATAACTTTACCCACATTAATAGACTCCTCTCTATGAATTTTGAAACTCATGCATTCTCTTTGCTAAAATTAATGACTGTGAACAAATACTTTGAAAAACAAGAAAGAAATTTAATTTTAAAACAAAGTCAGCATTTTATTATTTAATATTAATATTTCTATTTAGTTCATTGTGGGCAGCAAAATATCATACCACAATTAGCGTGGTGGTATCCCACCTAGTTTCTTTTAAATTCTTGTGACACGGGTTGAACTTTTGATTTTCACAATGTCAAATATGTAGCTTTTTAAATAATTTTCTTGTTCTTTATTCTTTATTTATGTGATGTAAACAACTATTTTGTTTGAATTTAGGTTCAAAAATCGTTATAGGGCAAAAAAAAAAAAAATAATTCACATGTGCTAGTAAATGAAGGTGATGTGCAAGTTTTGGATGATTCACTAAACATAAATTAAGTCAAAACTCCAAAAGTTGGGATGTGTTTTTTATTTGAAGAAGTTCGTGATTTTTACAAATTTTATGCACAACAACTTCATTTTGGTATTTAAAGTGAATTTCCAAAAAAATGAGGTGATGGCTAGCAAAAGTATATTTTATTCGAATGCTCTGCAAATGGTAAGACTATTCTATAATAAAAAAATTATCCTAAATCTTCTAGCAAAGCAAATTTCAAAGCGATGATTCATATTACACTGTAGAATCATGATTTATTTATCATTATCGGTATTCACCTTAAACACAATTAAGCATTAATTCCAAGAAAATTGATACATTTTATATTTAGTAAAGTGTAGGGTTCCAACACTAAGAAAATTAGATTTGAATGATCAAGCATGAATAACTAAGAGTTTTCAATTATTTTTTGTTGAAACTGGTTGTCATGAAAATTTATCATTTGATGAGATAAATTATAGAAATTATGTTATTGAAGTACGAAGATTATGACTTGGGAATGGAGATATCAAAAACTTGAATAATTATTTTTGTCTTATGCAAAGTAGAAATTAAAATTTCTTTTATATGATTGATATAGATGAAGATTCTCACATAAGAAATATATTTTGGCTGATGTAAGATATAGAACTGCATATGAATATTTTTCTGTTGTCATGACATTTACTACTACATATCTGACCAATAATTATAGCATGGCATTTTCTCCATTTTTTTGAGTAAATCACTATGGTGTATCCATGTTACTTGGTTATGATTTGATATTAAAAGAAGATTTTGTTGAAGTATCTTGACTCTTATCATAGCTTATATTGTGGCATCTTATGAAAAAAAATTCTAATATAGTTCAGTAGTAATGCTAAACATAAGATGATAAAGAAAATCATGAAGAATATTATTAATAATGTTTTTTGACAACTGAATAATGTGATGACAGTTAAAAAATGATTTGTTATATTATTTGTAATGAATATCATGATAAGTGGTTAAATGTGTATGTTAAAGAGAGTATGAATCCTTTTTCATAATTATTTTCATTCAAATACAACATTGAAGTAGTTTGTTGAAGAATATGACAATGCTTTGAAAAGTAAGATTAAAAACGCAAATAGTTATGCTTATGCTTCTTTTAACTCCATCATTCCAATCATTAGTGTTCATCCTATTAAAATACAACTTCGAAGTGTCTACCCTGATAAGATATTCAAGTTGTTTAAAAATGAATTAAGAAGTTTGATATTTTGTAACACTTGATTTGTGAAGCAAGAAGGGTCAACATTGTTATTTGAAGTGGTGAAAACAGTATTAGGAATAGAGAGAGTAACTTCAAAAAAATATTTTATTTTGAATACAATGTTTTGATTTATAATGCTAGATGAGGTATTTGTGTCGTGTGTTTGAGTATAGAAGAATTTTTTATAGTCAAGTAATTATATTCTTATTAAATTAAATATCACTATGTTTTTAGAAAATTATATTTTGGAATGATGGCACAAAGACATTAAACGTGGACATCAAATTATCATCAATATTTATGATCATTCTTCTTATGACGAAGAAGATAGGAAAAAATATAATAATTTCCAACCCTTGTTACATCAATTGCAACAACTTGAGTCAAAAAATGATGCATGATCATCTTTTTTAATAGGGATCTTGAAAAAAGCAAAGCAAAAGCTAGTAAATATTCATGTTTATTTATTGAATCATGATAATTGTTATAAATAATATCTCACATCATTTTTGTAAGAGTTCATAAACTAATTAATAAGATCCTTGGGTTACTCCAATCATTTCCAATTAATTTTGAGTTGGATGCACATGGGTTTTCTAATATGGTATCAAAGCTTGGTTTAAATTTGGGTATTTCAAACATGACTTCGATCTTTCTTCTCTCTTGTGTCTAAGATTGAGTTTTGCTTGAATCGCTCTTCTTTCTAGCATTAACATTGAGTTTGGATTTGCATCTCTCTTTTTTCTAGCATTAGCATTAGGTTTGGACATTGTCCTTTTAGTATTAGCATTGGCTTTGGATTCGTTTGGATTTGTAATTCATTCTCGTAATATTTGAGAGGGAGTGTTATAAATAATATCCACATTCATTTTGTAAGAGCTCATAAACTAATTAATAATTTCCTTGGCCTACTCCACTAATTATCAATTAGTTTTGACATGGATGCGCGAGATTTTTCTAACATGGTATGTACATGGGTTTTCCAACAATAAAGATTTTAACTTTTCATTATTCAGTCAAAATAGTAACAAGTTACATGAGGAGTCAAAAATTGAGAGTAAAAAGTTTTGTACTCCACTGAAATTAAGATATCGTGGATGTCCACCTATAAAAAGAAAAAAATTCAAAATTGAGCAAATTGTGAAAAAGCCGGAGGCAAAATCCAAAACGGTTTGATTGCACCTTTTAATAAAACTTTTTGTTTGGTGAAATTTGCTACTCTTGTATTATGTTTCGATGAGAATTTATTTACTTTGGTAATTTGTTAAAATTGAACAAAATTTTCTTTGTGCATAGGGTGTAGAGTTGTAAGGAAGCAAGAAGAGTTATAAAATTTGATTCCTAGCACTATAATTGATTAAATATCTAGTCAAGTTGTATGTTTGTTTCAATAATTTTTTTCTAATCTATCATTTTAACTTTTATTTCTATATGTATTTAGAATGAAACATATGATTTTATATGTAAAACAAGTCCCACAAATTTTGACAATGGATGATCAAAGATTGGCACTCTTTTATTAAAAGTGGTGTTTTATACACTTTCTTCTTTAAAATTCTAATAATCATTTTTACAAGTTTCTACAAGTTCTTAAGCTTCTAGGGGATCTATTTAACGATGTTGAGGTTCACTTTTACTATCTCTATATTTTTTTTATTCAATGTAATGGTTTGTGTAATGAAGATAATTTAAAATTATCAAAGAAATGAAATTTAAGTTACCATTTATGTTCTTTATGAACTTTCTTAATCATATCATTTTTTGTTGTTAGGTTGTGGTTGAGTTAGTTGTTTATTCAACCAGTAGATAAAAGGTGAATGTCAAAATAAAGAATATTGGAGATTTTTTGAATGCTTTATACTACATTAACCCTTTGAATTGTCAAATATGATATTTAGGAGTTGTTTTTAATGAGTTTTCTTGTTATATATTTTAGAGAAAGAGAATAAATTCGTGTTTGAAGTTGATTGGTGAAATTAAAAATTTGTGAATATATTTAGAACTACAAAATATGATTGATGATCCATGTTTGTCTTTCTTTGGTAATATTATATTCAAAAATTTAGTAAAGTATCTTCAAGTTTCAGTAAAAGAAGTTAGAGTTTCAGTTCTAGTTTTTCATCTTTTATATTTATTCTCTTGAATTTTGTACTTTTGTAAATGGAGTATGGAGTTTGTATTTTAAGCACTCTTTTTGAAAGTAAGGTTTTACATTCATAAGCATCGACGAACCATACCATGATAATTATCTGAAATACAAAAAAAAACCCTTTCTGAACTCAAGTTGAATATTACAAAAAGTGGTTTTATGTTTTAATTAAGAAAAAAAATGTAAATGTATAAGATAATGCCAAGCTAGATTTGCATCAGAGTGACATTTGTAATAATGCAAATGTATAAGAAAGTCTTAGTGTCAGCATTTTACGTACTCTCTCTACCACATCTGCATAGAAATTTCACAAATTTTTTTTGTTTTGATTTTAATAATATTAGCCAACTTCGTAGACATGCAATTCTCAACTATTAATTTTATTACAACTTTATAATTTTTTCTATCTAAAAGGGACATTCAACTACAAGTTAGCCAATACAACTAAAAGATACTAAGAGAATTAATTAGAATAGTAAATGCACATTTTGAGATAAAACAACCATGCCTTGAACATTCTCTACATTTGCAATGTTGTTAACTAATAGGCTATTTAAAATAAATTATAGTAGAAACTTTGTAATTAAATATTGGTATAGGTTTTTTGTATCTCAAAAAAGACTAATTATCATAATTTATTCTATTTATAATAAGTTGTAATTTTGATAGAAGAAAAGTTGTAAAATGGTTAGAAATTTCTATCATAATGACATCATGTTAAATAAAGACTGTAAAGCTTTCCGTACCTTTGCATACAAGGTAGAAAGTTAAAGAAAAAAATAGTCTTTCACTTCATAAAAAGAATAATATCTAGAAAAATGGAGAAAAAGTTAAGCCAAAAATAAATTTGTAGCTGAACTAAACTTCCCAGTAAACATAAATATTACACTTTTCCATACTGACTTTGTCTCACTATTTTACAAGAAATGTTGTGATCCAAATTAATCTTTTTCTACCTTTTTTCTCATCATTTATTTTCACAAAAACTAGGCTACTACTACATATTCTATACTTTTTGTTAAAGATAACCAAAAAAGGTAAAAAAAATTCACCCCATGTCAAAACGTTAGTGCTCAGGTGATCAACAATTTTACTTCAGCAGACTTGATGCTTCTAATCCTTATGTCACAACTTCAAAGCAACAATTTTAATATAAACAAGTTGTCAATACATATAAAGGAAGTATACTTATCAAATAATTGTGCATGAGCATGTTAAGTCCAGTAAACAATCTTTTATTGCAACTCAACTACATATTTAGGGTGATCGATAGAGTAATTAACATAACGAATATCATCCTATAAAATCATGATTTTAAAAAAGACATAGTTAATGTAACCTTTATATGGCATACTTTAAGAAAACTACGATGTAATTTTATAGTTTTGAGATGACAACTAATGCAATTCTTGAAAATATTAGAATATATGTAATAGATACTAACATTGTTCTCATATAGAAAATAGAGAGAGAGTGTGTGAGAACTAATTCTATTCATATTAGTATATTTGCAATAGGTATTACATCTATATTAAATAGAAAAGTGATAAAACTTAACTCCTAAAATCAAGGAGCAGAAAAAAAGAAATAATCTCAAGAATGAGAAATTGTATAATTTTGATAATTCCAATTCTAATCCCTAATTTTATGAGATCAAGTTTCATAACTTTCAACATTCCCAATTTTCTTATCCTCATCTCCCTCAAGTTGGTGCATAGATGTCAATCATACTCAACTAGCTTATTAGATGCTCAAAACTAGGCCTTGCAAGTCGCTTAGTAAAAATATGATGTCGTTGACGAGAAGGCATAAAAGATAAGAAAATAATTCTAACTTCTAAGTTTTTCCTTGACTAAATGCTGATCAATCTCAATGTGCTAAGTCCTATCATGTTGGTCGGGATCATGAGAAATATTTATTGCAGTACTATTATCACAGTATAACTTTAAAGATTAATCCACTATTTTTCTGAGTTTTTTGAGAATTTCATATAACCATAAAGAAAAAAAATAGAATGGTAAAAGAGTTTTTATTATACTATAATTGATTCTTTCCACACTGTTACAAATAGCAGAACAAGGAAAACTATACATAGACAAACTATAGAATGAAGATTACTACACTATCTCCACAAATTCAACAACTAGCTATTGATAAGAATTATCAAATATAGCTATTGACAATTTTTATCAAATACAACTATGGATAAGAACTATCAGATACAGCTATTAATTAATCAATTAGTTAGAGTTTTCTTTATCTATTGAACTACCACTTACATATAAATTTGTCACATTTTGAACATCTTTATCACCAACCATATGTCCTTTGATAATTCTGTGAGTACGATCAGCCTTATCACTCCATAATTTGTGGGACTCCTTATCACATCATAAACTCATACAATTAGTGTTAATATTAGATTATAAGTTGCTAATATCCCCCTACCTTCAAATTGAGCCGGAGCTGAAGGCACAATTTGTTTAAAAAATAAGCAATAGTAGACTTGGAAAAAATATCCACCTGATTATTAGAGGACAAATGTTTAGTGATAAGTAATCCAAGTACATCTCGTTCACATACAAAATAGTAATCCAACTCTATGTGTTTATTCCGAGAATAAAAGACTAGATTAATAGTCATGTATAGAGCACTAATATTTTCAGAGTAGATAGATGGTGGAGATAAGAATAAGATGTGAAGATCTTTAAGGATATAAGTCAACTGTGTGAGTTTGGAAGCAGTATTAGCCATAGCACGATACCCAACTTTAATACTGTATCGAGAGATATGTACTATTTCTTTGGGCACACCAGAAATTGATACTTGAGCCAAGAAAGGTGCAATAACTAGTGGTAGATCTCCATATTATGGGACAGTAATCCCAATTAGCATCATAGGTGACTTACAAGTCAAGGTTTGTATTGGAAGAGAGATGAAGGTCAATGTTAAGTGTTCCTTTCAGATATTAAAGGATACTCTGAACTTATTTCAAATGAAAAACTTTAGGAGCAAATATAATTGACATTGTAGGATAGATTTGGTCGCCTGAGAGTAAGGTAAGAGAAAAAAATAGAATGGTGAAAATTTTAATTACACTATAATTGTTTATTTTCACAGTATCACAAATACCAAAAGCAACAAGATTATATATATAAACAAACTAAGAAATGAAGATTACTACACTACCTCTATAGATTTTACAGCTAACTATTGAAAAGAATTATCAAATATCACTATTAATTAATTAAATAGTTGGAGTTTTCTTTATCTATTGAACTACCACTTCCATATGAATTTGTTACACTTTGAACATCTTTATCACCAACTATATGCTCTTTGATATTTCTGTGAATATGATAAACTTATCACTTCATAATTTGTGGGACTCTTTATCACTCCATAGACTCATATAATTGGAGTTAAAACTAGGTTGTAAGTTGGTAATACATAATACTTCATAGATCATATAACTTATTGCTCTAAATTCGACTTCAACACTACTTTTAGAAACAATACTTTGTTTTTTGCTTCACTAGGTAAGCAATCTATATCAGTAGAGACCTCAATACTCTTCTAGTTAGTTTTTTCTGAACAACAAACATTTTCTAAGAGTAGAGTTCAAATACCTCAGGATTCGATAAATTGCTTCAATGTGTTGTTCACAGGGTGTAGGCATGAATTGAATTATAACACTAATTGGAAAGCAATATCCTCTAGAGTCTGTGATAAATAAATTAGTTTTCTAACCAATCTTTGTATTAACCATTATTCACAGGAATGTCATTTCTCTTCTCACAAATTTGCATTTGAAAGAAAGGATCTTACAATCTAACCGAGTGCAATGCATATAAAAAACGTTATGCCAAGTAAATACCTTCATGCTCCCAAATCTTTAATCTCAAACTCTAATGCAAGACTTTTTTTCAGACTCTCTATCTCAATTACATCATCACCTGTAAGTAAAATATCATCAACATAAACTATTAATACAATGATATTTCCATCAGAAGAAAACTTAAAGAATATGGCATTGTCAGATTGTCCTTGAAAATCTCCTTATTTTCTAACTAATCTTGAAAACTTCCCAAACTAGACTATTGGCGATTGTTTGAAACCATATATGCAATTTTTCAATTTGCAAATTTTGAGCTGAATTTATCCTCAAAGCCCAGTGGACTATTCATGTAAACTTCTTTCTCTAGGTCACCATTGAGGAATGAATTCTTCAAAAAAACGTTGTTGCAAGGGTCAATCCATATTAGTAACAATAGATAAGAGTACTCTCATCGTGTTTAATTTGGGAACAAGAGTAAAAGTTTCATAATATAATTTTGATAATTCAATTTTTTATTATTTCAGTTTTCTGTTTAAATCAAATTGTGAAATTGGTATTTGGCTCGATTTTGGTTTTTTATTTTTTAATTTGGTTTGAACCAAAAATCGAATTAATTCAGTTTTTTATTCGGTTTGATAAAATCCAAACCAGTTAACCAAATTACATGCCTGGTAGGGGAGAAGAATTGAACCTTTGTACTAAAGTATAAAAGAATTCTTTGATACCACCCTTCTAAATAATCTATTTGCAAAAGGATGAAATATTTTATTAATATGTTTTTATGCATTCTTTTGAAGTAAACTTAATTAATAAACTATACATAATTATACACTTTAACTATAAACTTATATTTAAGAAATGACTGAATTTGTTTTATAGTTATAATTTTATTTTCTTATATTTCTTTATATATATATATAATTTTTTATTTTATTGTCTGTATAAAAAAGAAAGATCTAACACTTGGATTATTTGTTATTTGTGAAGCTTTTAAGATTACACCTATTTTTATTAATTTTTATTAAGTGATTATATTTAAATTTAAAATGAACATGTTATATTATTAAAACTATATATTATTTTAGATAAAATATGATTAAGTGTGTGTTTCATATGTTTATCATTAAAGATGACATAACTTTATTTTTAAGGATAAAGAAATAACTTAAATATTTTATGTAATTAGTGAAAAATGTCATTATTCTTACGAAGACTGAGATATTTAGAATTAATCTAATTTCAACCCCAAACTCTAATAATTAATTTAATCTGCAACTAGTGGTGAATGGAAGCACTACTGCACTATGCATTTCTAATTGTTTACCATTAATTGAAGTGCTATGTTAAAAAAGGGTTGGAACCTTTTCTGGTTGGGTTGAATTTTTTTTGAAATCCACTAAGAAATATGTGTTTGTATTGGATTTTTTAAACCCCTCGACAGTTAAAATAACTTCTACCTACAAATATTTAGAAACTTTAGTTGTAAACAGTAATGCATAAGCTACCTCTAACAGATGTTCATTTTTTCTTTTAACAATGCCATTCTATTTGGGAGCTTCAATGCAAGAACTGTGATGAATGATATTTTTTCAAAGAAAAAGTTCCCCAATGTCATGTTAAAAAACTCCTTTGGATTATCACTTTTGAAATTTATATGTTATTTTGAAATTGATTATGTACTATATTCTAAAAAGTTTTAAATACCTGTTCAACCTCTAATTTCTCTTTTAATAAATACGTCTAGTAAAGTCGAGTATGATCACCCATAAGTGTGATGAACTATCTTTTGTGGGTAGGTGTACTTGTCTTATTAGAATGTCAAACATCACTCTGGGTAAGAGCAAAAAGTTGTGTTGACTTATATGGTTGTGAAGGAAAAAATGTACGACGGTGTTTTTCTAATTCACATATGCCACACTAAAATAAAGACAAGTTTTGATTGCCACATAACTTAGGAAATAGATGTTTCAAATATTTAAAACTTGGATGGGCTAATCTTAAATGCCATAACATAACATTATTATTAGAAATAAATTAAAGTAGATTCAAGGCAAGAACTTATTGGTCAGGATTGGTTCTTCGAACTAGATTCACCATCCAAGAGGTAGAATTCGCCATTCTTTTTAACATTGCCAATTGTCGTCCCTGAGGTTAAATTCTGAGACACAATGAGTTGGAAAAAGATTCATTCGACTATTTTGTCACAAGTGAACTTAATTAATAGATAACAAATTACAAAAGAGTTTAGGAACATGAACATCATGTAAAGTGAGAGATAGAGACACTACAACAGAACCTTTTTCAGCAATGGCTAAAAGAGAGCTATCTACAACTTTATTTTTTTTATTTCATGCACCTGTGTTATATGAAGAAATGATATTTGAATTTCATTTCATATGATCGGTTTCACCTAAATCCACAATACAAGTACAATCATATTTTATTAGATTTGTTGCTCATGAGAGCATGTTTCAAGTAATTACTTATTTGAACTAATGAACAAGAGGGGGTTTTTTAGACTCAATAAATTTGTAAAGTTGCTCTATTTTCTCCTTGGTGAAAGGAAGAAAAATTGAGGAAGACTGCTGCTCTTAATCCGAGACACTAGTCTGAAGTGCACACCCTTCTCCACCAATTATTTTTTTTTGAATTTGGTGGTTTACCATGAATTTTAAAACATATTTCCTATGTGTCTTGTGTGTCTGCAATGGTCGCACCATGTTCATTTGATATCCTTTTTCATTCCCCCCTGAACATTTCGAGGTACAAGGACAGAATTTGAGTTATTAATATTTGAAGCAAATTTGTTGTTGAGCATCACAACCTGTCATGCCTCTTCTCTTCAAATCATTGAGAAGCCTTCATGTATTGTTGGCTAGAGAGTTTTTCCTAAAAACAATTTCGTGTACCTCATCTAAATCTTTATTGAGTCCTGCCAAGATTATGAAGACACGATCATTCTCTTGGCATTTCATGAATCGGACATTATTATTTGTGTACTCCTAAGCATTATTAAAGTAAAGATCCAACTCCTACCACAAAGTCATCAACTCGTTATAAAAGGGTGTTACATTTCTGTCACCTTGCTTGGTATGCCATAGTTTTGATTTTAATTCAAATATCAGTAAATAATTCTCAAAATTATAATATGTTTCCTTCACAGCATCCCAAACACTACGGTAGTTGATAGAAATGTGAACGTCTTCCTAATTGTTGGTTCTATTTAATTCACCAGCTAGACAATAATCAAGAAATTTTCTGATTTCTAGATTTTGGAATCTGGATCTCCATCCACATGTTTGTCATTACTCCTATAAGATAACCTAACTTCCATTTGCATTCTAAGATTAATCGAACTCTTTGCAACTATTCTATGTAATTCATTTTATTTAGGCGATGAATATTCACTTGAAGTGAATTACTGGACCTCTTCAAACCATTGAAAGAGATTCAAGAATTCATATTTAAACTCATTGTACCTCTCTTATAGTCATTGCGTCTCTACTAGTTTCACTAATGAAAGTTATTTTTCATGGATTTTAGCTTGTCGTAGATAATTAGAACTTAAGCTCTGATACCATGTAGAATATATATATATATAGAGAGAGAGAGTGAGAGAGATAACTAATTCTACTCATATAATTATGTTTGTAATAGATATTACATTTATCTTAAATAAAAGAGTAATAAGACTTAACTCGTCAGAAATAAAGATTAGAAAAAAAGGAAATAATCTAAAGAATGACATATTCTATCATTTTGATAATTCCAATTCTAATACATGGGTTTATGAGATCAAGTTTCTTAATTTTTAGCCTTCCTAATGTTTTTATAGCCTAGTATATTTAGATGAACATTATATTCCTTAACAAAAACAAAGGAAATAATTCCTTATGGAAGAGCTACTTGAAATTGCAATCTAAAAAATTCATCACAAACCAAAATTCAATTAGACAAAATGAAATAAATGACAATAAGTTTTTTCCTCCTTAACTTGAACAATTACGATATGCAGTATGGCATTTTACAATCATATCGCAATTGAGGCAATATCTATAACAGCATACCCTGAAGAAATCTAACATCCATAGAAAAAAGTAAAATAATTATCAATTGACTACAGTTTGTAGCAAATGGATGGAGTTGTGGAGAAACTCCTTTTTCAGTACGTGATTGGAGCCATAGAGGAACAGGTGGGTGTATGTAGTTAACAATCAGTTGATGATGTGAATGGTCGAGGCTCAAACTCCTGGACCAAACGAATCTCCACAATCTTCGAATCGTTGCTGCACAAAAAGGTTAGAACCAAATACACAAAATAGTGTTTTGGCGGAAAGATTTCAAGGGGAACGAAAAGGAATGACTTGAAGCAAATTACAAATTGATTTGGCTTAACTCGTGAAAATTCAAGAGCTAAACTTAGTCGATTTGGCTTGTTCTTGAAATCAAGAACTTGGTGAAGTCACCTAAAGGTCACGCTAAAGGTAGACTATCTACAATGAAGAACAAAATTATTCTCTAAGGCTTTGACAACACAAAGTGTTAATCACGATTTCAGCAAATCTAAAACTTTCAAATTTCATTAACTAAAAACGTCAAAAGGCCTATCCTTTTATAGGAGGAAAATCGGCCATACAAAGTTTAGGAAACAAGAAACCCTAGAAGTTGCAAAATACAACTTGACTTCTTAGCTAACTAACTAACTAACTTAGTTTCCGAAAACAGTAACAATGCTAAAACACGGTTTTATCCTCTTAAAAGCAAAACGTGTTTTTGCTTTCTAAAACAAAGACTTTCCTAAATCTTTACTTGTCATTATCATGCAAGATAATCGGGCCAAGTAATTTATTAATAACCAAATTAATTAAAGCCCACATTAAGTGTTTTGGACTTAATTAATTAACAACAAAATAAATCCTATAATGCTAAGAGTGGCGTGATCCAACTTAAAGCCCATGGACACGCCTTCTTCTTGGTCTTCATTCATTCGGCCATGTGCACTCTTCAAGGTGGAATTTCCTTAAGTTTTAATGTAGAACTCTTAGAAACATCTTCATGAATTGTTATTGAAGAAACATGCCAAAGAACTTCATGTTGAGATGGTTCGGCCTCCAAGTCTTCACAATGTGATGATATTAAATTGTGCAAGGCTTCTTTCATCCTTTTGCTCATTGATCTTGTCATTGGACCATCAAGATTCTCCAATGGATCATGCAAGCTCAGCCTTGGCACCAAGGACATAGGCGGATTACTATCATTCTCTCCCTCCTCGAAAAGATTCGTCCTCAAATCACCTACATCATACAAAGATAAATCAGAAACATTGAATGTAGATGAAACATTACCATACTCACTAGGAAGTTCAATCTTGTATGCATTGTCACCTATCCTTTCCAAAACTCGAAAAGGACCATCTCCTCGTGGATGAAGTTTAGATTTCCTCTTTTCAGGAAACCTTTCTTTCCTTAAGTGAATCCAAACCCAATCTCCTGGTTCGAAAATCACTTGTCTTCTACCTTTATTTGCTTGCTTGGCATATTGTTCATTATGCCTTTGAATATTATTTCTAACCCTTACATGTAACTCCTTAATAAATTCAGCTTTCTTTTTACCTTCAACATTAACAAACTCATTAATAAGCAAAGGCAAAATATCAAGAGGAGTCAAAGGATTGAAACCATAAGCAATCTCAAATGGCGAACAATTAGTTGAACTATGGACAGTTCGATTATAAGCAAATTCAATATGCGGCAAACAATTTTCCCAATTCTTTAAGTTTTTCTGAATAATAGCACACGAAGTAAAGTAGACAAAGTGCGATTAACTACTTCAGTTTGTCCATCAGTTTGTGGATGTGCAACAGTAGAAAACAACAACTTAGTGCCTAACTTATTCCAAAGAGTGAGCCAAAAGTGAGATAAGAACTTTACATCCCTATCACTTACAATACTCTTAGGAGTCCATGCAATCTTACAATTTTCTTAAAGAACAAATCAGCAATATGTGTAGCATCATTAATTTTGGAACATGCAATAAAATGTGCCATTTTACTAAATCGATCCACTACTACAAATATGCTATCCTTACCATTGCATGATCTAGGCAATCCAAGTACAAAATCCATAGAAATATCAATCCAAGGATTACTAGGTACAGGCAAAGGTGTATACAAACCATGAGGCATTATTTTCGACTTTGCTTGCTTACATACAATGCATTTATCACAAACACTTTTCACATCTTTAATCATGTTACGCCAATAAAAGTGTTCATTCAAAATAGCAAGTGTTTTAGCAATACCAAAATGCCCATTAACCCTCCCCCATGGGTTTCCTTAACAAGTAATTCACGAATGGAACAAAGGGGTATGCATAACTTATCTTTTCGAAATAAGAAACCATCATGCAAATAGAATTCTCCATTCGGCCTTAAGGTACATTTATTAAAGGCGGCATGAAAATCAACATCATCTTTGTACAAATCTTTTATTAAATCAAATCCAAGTAACTTAGCATGCAAATAGGTGAATGATGTATATCTCCTAGATAATGCACCAGCTACAACATTCTCTTGACCAGATTTATACTTAATTACATATGGAAAAGTTTCAATAAATTCTAACCATTTAGTATGCCTTTTATTCAATTTACCTTGAGTTTTCAAAAATTTAAGGCTTTCATGATCAGAATGAATTATAAACTCTTTAGGCCATAAGTAATGTTGCCATACCTGTAATGACCTTACCAAAGCATACAACTCCTTGTCATAAGTTGCATACTTCAAAGCTGCCCTATTGAGTTTTTCACTAAAGTAAGCCACGGGTCTAGATTCCTGCATTAAAACAGCACAAATACCTATCACAGAGGCATCACAGTGTATCTCAAAAGCTTTATTAAAATTGGGCAAAGCAAGAAGAGGGGCGTGAGTCAACATGTATTTCAATTTATTAAAGGCGTTTTCATGCTCTTCTTTCCATTCAAAAGTAATGTTCTTTTTAACAAGTTCATTTAAAGATGCAGCTATATAACTAAAGTCTTTAACAAACCTTCTATAAAAACTTGCCAAACCATGAAAACTCCTAACATCACTAGCACATGTAGGTCTCGGCCATTCCATAATAGCCTTGACTTTTGACTCATCAATAGAAATACCTTGAGAACTAACAACATAACCCAAAAAGATAATTGATTCCATGCAAAAAGAACACTTTTTGAGGTTAGCATACAATTTGTTCTCACGCAAAAAGCAAACGCAAGTTTTAAATGTTCAACATGTTCATCAAGTCACTTGCTATAAATAAGGATGTTATCAAAATAGACTACAAAAAATTTTCCAATGAAAGATCTAAAGACATGATTCTTTAGCCTCATAAAATTACTGGGTGCATTAGTTAGACCAAAAGGCATGACTAACCATTCATACAAACCAAACTTTGTTTTAAAGGCTATTTTCCATTAATCACCTTCTTTCATTCTAATTTTGATAGTAGCCACTTTTTAAATCAATCTTGGTGAAAATACACGAACCATATAACTCATCAAGCATATCATCTAATCTAGGAATTGGATGTCTATACTTAATTGTGATTTTGATTATGGCACGACAATCAACACACATTCTCCAAGATTCATCCTTTTTAGGTACTAAAATAACAGGAACTGAACATGGACTAAGAGACTCACGAACTATACCTTTGTCAAGGAGTTCATCAACTTGACGTTGAATCTCTTTTGTTTCCTCAGGGTTAGCTTTATAAGCTGGGCGATTTGGAATTTGAGCTCCTGGTGTGAAATCAATTTGATGTTCAATATCTTGAATAGGTGGCAAACCTATTGGCAAGTCCTTGGGAAACACGTCACTAAATTCCTGCAAAAGAGATAAAACAACACTAGACAAAGAAGCAAGGTTATCACTATCAACAATAAGTACAAAGTCCTTGCGAATCAACAAGTACAAAGGCTGCTTATCTAGTATTTCTCTCTTAACATCACTTTTAGAAGCAAAATAACAAGATTTTGAACTATCTAACTTTCGGTTATTACAAGGTTTATCAACAATGTCACAGCCTAAACTAGATACATTTTTTTTATTCTCTTGTTCCTTCTTTTCATTTGCTTCTTCTTCGTCATATCACGGAAAGCTTGTACAATCCTTGATTGGTCTTCAAATGCTTGAAACGGACTTAATGCTATAAGATTGTACTTTCAGCCTTCATAGTCAAAAAGAGTAGTAATTCTTCTTGGCATGATATGTTACATCTCGATCAAATTGCCAAGGTCTACCAAGCAAAATATGACTAGCTTCCATTGGAACAATATCACACAAAATCTCATCAACATACTTTCCAATGGTGATTGAAAATTTCACTTGTTTAGTCACTTTACTTTCTGCCGAATTATTTAACCATTGAAGCTTATATGGTTTTGGATGTTTCATGCAAGTCAAGTTCAAATTCTTAACAAGTAAAGTGCTTGCCACATTTGTACAACTACCACTATCAACAATCACACTACAAATCTTTCCTTGAACCATGCATCGTGTGTGAAATATGTTATCTCTTTGAGACAAGTCATCATCAATTTGTGGTTGTGCATTAAGAACTCGATGAGCAACTAAAGAATAATTACCATTCTCATATGATTCAAGATCTTCACTACGTTCACTTTGGTATTTCTCTTCAAGAGGTGGCATGTCGGCACATTCCTCATCACTTTAACTTCTCCATTATCACGAATTATCATCAATTTTCGAGTTGGACAGTCGGATTGATAATGGCCATAGCCTTGACACTTGTAGCATAGAATATCCCTTAACCTCTTATTAGGTTTGGACGTCGGCTTTGTGGAAGAATCAGCAGCTTGACGGACTGATTTTGGAGCATTGTTCGAAGTGTTTGAAGGCTAGTTTGGTGTGAATGACCTCGGTTTTGTTGGTAGTGTAAATGGAGTTGAGTTCGTCTTTTGCTCTCTTCTCCAAGGTGGTCGTGGTTGTTGGAAACTTCGACCCTTTCTCTTCATGTGTTTCTCAATTTTGATAGCTTTGTGAACAAGTTCATTAATATCAACATAACTTTGAAGATCAACATGATAAGCCAATTCGGAATTCATACCTCTAAGAAACCTCTCAATGGTTGAGTCGGGGTCCTCTTGAACATTAGCTTTAATTATTAAAGCTTCCATCTCATGATAATAATCTTCAACTATTCGGCTATCTTGCACAAGAGAGTGCAATTTTCTATTGAGCTATCGGTTATAGTGTGAGGGAACATACTTCTTTCTCATTAGCACTTTCATTTGGCTCCAAGTCTTGATAGGCCTTTCACCATCTTGGCGTCTAGATCGAATGACTTCATCCCACCATAAACTAGCATAATCCTTAAGGTGCATAAAGGCAAGGCGGTATTTCTTACTTTTGGATACATTATTACCTTCAAAGAAGTGTTCTAATTCTCGCACCCATTCAAAATATGCCTCGGGATCTGATTTTCCATGAAACGTTGAGATAGTGAGTTTAACAGAACCAATTGAAAACTTAGACTTGTCACCTTTAGAAGAAGAACCCGTGTTCTCCTCCTCCTCATCCTCATCTTCGGATACATCCTTATCAAATTTGAGTTTCGTTGAGGTGGATCCTTTGGATGTCGACTCCAAATTATCAATTCGGATATTGAACTTTTGAAGCATGTTAAAAAGCACCTCATTGGCAAACTTTTGTTCAGATAGGATGATTGTTTTATCACCTTTCTCCATTGGTACCTGCAAGTTAGTAAAGAAAATGCATGAATATATATAGGTAATCCTCACGGGTTCCTCACTTTGGGGTAGTAGGTACTCTCTACTCTATAAAGTAGTGTTCTCTCTTGTTTATCCTAGCTAATACTCTCAAGTAATGAATGTGTTAGAACTATTAAGACTTACCAAGTTCAATGACTTATAGAACACGTCTCAATCAACAAGTTCCACAACAAAAATTACACAAGTAAAAACAAAAGAAGTTATCAAAGAAAACACATCACAAGAAGATTTAGAACACGTGTGGGTATAAATTGATTTTAACTTCGGAATCTAAAGAAAAAAACAGAAAATAGGTTCGAACGGTTGGAGTCGTCTGAAAGGGTCGTACAAAACTTTGGAAAATTTTGGTCCCCTCAGAAGTTTAGCTTCGGACGGTTAGAGTCGTCCAAAATGGTCGTCCGAAACTTTGTGAAATTTTGATCCTTTCAGAAGTTTAGGTTCGAACGGTTAGAGTTGTCCGAAATGGGCGTCCAAAACTTTTTGTGAAAATTTTGGTTCTTTCAAAAACATGTAAAATAAAATAAAATAAATAAATAAAAAAAAGTCCGAATATATACTTTTTTTTTGTAATTGACTGTACTCTTTTTTTGACTTCTTTTTTTTTAATCGGTCACCTTTTTTTTCGGACGCAACCTAGTACAAAACAAAAAGTTTAAGGTTTGAACACAAACCTTGGACAAACAAAGTTTAAGGTTCGGACACGAACCTTTGACAAAAACAAAAGTTTAAGGTTTAAGGTTTAAGGTTTTAAGACACAATCCTAGGATTTAAGGTTGTTTGTCTTATGTTGTTCAAACAAACCTAGGATTTAAGGTTTTTCTCTTGTCTTAACCTTAAAATTTCAGAAATTTAAACCTTTAATATGTCACCAAATATTCGAAATTTAAAGATGCCACTTTAACAAGATATTCAAGATTTGAAACAAGGATCAAGAAACTAGCTCAAGAATCAAATTTTGAAAATTTTGGAATTTCAAGAATTTCAAGAAGTTCAAGAAGGTCTCCAAGAACTAATCTTTTTGACTTGCAACAAAAACTCAAATAAAACACAAGATGTTATAGAGACACTAACGGAAACAACACAAAAAGAAGAATGAAAAACGGATGAGAAACAAGCAAGTTAACAAAATCTTCACCGAAACATTAGTTGGAGAAAACCCTAATTTTGACGCAAAACCCTAACTACTTTTTGACGTGTAAAAAAGCATGGAAAACACACGGAATTCAGCACTATGATGATGAACAAAACAATGCAGATTTTGACACAACAAAACAGCAAGAAAGACGCTAAGATTCAGCAAGAACGACAACACAAAAGTCACAAAATGCAAAACAAGGATAAGAACGATTTCGAGCAGAATTTCAACAAGGATGGTGCATGCGATTTTGACAAAATTAAGGAGTGAATTTAACACGAATTAGGACAGCAAGAAGGACACAAAAACAGCAGCAAAAGAGACGCAAAAACACAGCATAATTGAAGCTAAAAATTACAGCAAAAATGACACAAAAATAGCAAGAATGCGGAAGAACAAACAAGCGGACCAAACAAATCTCAACAATCTTCGGATCGTTGCTGCACAAATACGTTACAACACAATACACAAAACAGAGTTTTGGCAGAAAGAATTCAAGGGGAACTAAAAGGAATGACTTGAAGCAAATCAAACCCCCACGTTATTACAAATTGATTTGGCTTAACTCGTGAAAATTCAAGAGCTAAACTTAGTCGATTTGGCTTGTTCTTGAAATCAAGAACTTGGTGAAGTCACCTAAAGGTCACGCTAAAGGTAGACTATCTACAATGAAGAACAAAATTATTCTCCAAGGCTTTGAAAACACAAATTTTTAATCACGATTTCAGCAAAGCTAAAACTTTCAAATTTCATTAACTAAAAACGTCAAAAGGCCTATTTTTTTATAGGAGAAAAATGAAACCCTAGAAGTTACAAAATACAACTTGACTTCTTAGCTAACTAACTAACTAACTTAGTTTCCTAAAACATTAACAAGGCTAAAACACGGTTTTATCCTCTTAGAAGCAAAACGTGTTTTTGCTTTCTAAAACAAAGACTTTCAAAAATCTTTACTTGCCATTATCATGCAAGATAATTGGGCCAAGTAATTTATTAATAACCAAATTAATTAAAGGCCACATTAAGTGTTTTGGACTTAATTAATTAACAACAAAATAAATCCTATAATGCTAAGAATGGCATGATCCAACTTAAAACCCAAGGACATGCCTTCTTCTTGGTCTTCATTCATTCGGCCATGTGAACTCTTCAAGGTGGAATTTCCTTAAGTTCTAATGTAGAACTCTTAGAAACATTTTCATGAATTCTTATTGAAGAAACATGCCAAATAACTTCATGTTGAGATGGTTCGGTCTCCAAATCTTCACAATGTGATGATAATAAATTGTGCAATGCTTCTTTCATCCTTTAGCTCCTTGATCTTGTCATTGGACCATCAAGATTCTCCAATGGATCATGCAAGCTCGGCCTTGGTACCAAGGACATGGGCGGATTGCTATCAGTTGATTTTGAGAAGAATGTAGAAAAAGGATACCCATTAATCAATAATAGATTAAATGTATAATAACTTATATTGATGATGAGAATAATATATTAACGTGAGTATAAGTATGATGAAGTTATAGAGAATCTGAATTATAGAGAATTGTTTTTTGTCTTGACAAATAAAGGTGGTTAGATGTGGAATGCCAATCCACATCAGTTACTTTTTGTTTTCATTGAGATTCTTCACTTTGCATATCATTATTATTTATTTTCTCGTGATTGTATTTTCAAAAATAAACAAAATATATAAATTTAAAAACACTAAAGCTCTGTTTCGATTGCTAGTTTTTAGCATTTATTTCTAAAATTAAAATTATTTTTGTTTGGCTCCTGACTTTACACAATTTTGCATTTGTGATTCAAAGTCAAACTCACAGTATCTTCATCTTTCAATAATTATACAATAATAAACAGTCATATTTCAAAGAATAGTGGTCAGGTAAAATATTCAAAAAACATTGTAGCAAATAGATGGAGTTGTGGAGAAACTACTTTTTTAGTACGTGAGTGGAGCCATATAGGAACAGGTGGGTGTATGTAGTTAACAATTAGTTGATTTTGAGAAGAATTTAGAAAGAGGACATCCATTAATCAAATAATAGATTAAATGTATAATAAGTTATATCGATGATGAGAATAATATATTAACTTGAGTAGAAGTATGAAGACGTTAAAGAGAATCTGAATTCCAGAGAATTGTTTTTTGTCTTGACAAATAAAGGTGGTTAGATGTGGAATGCCAATCCACATCAGTTACTTTTTGTTTTCACTGAGATTCTTCACTTTGCATATCATTATTATTTATTTTCTCGATATTATTTTTTCAAAAATAAATTAAATATATAAATTTAAAAGCACTAAAGCTCTGTTTTGATGGCCCTTGACTTTACACAATTTTGCATTTGTGATTGAAAGTCAGACTCACAGTATCATCATCTTTCAATAATTATACAATAGTAAATAGTCACCTTTCAAAGAATAATGGTCAGTTAAAATATTCAAAAAACATTGTTGCTGAGTTATTTCACTTTTTCTTTTCCTTTATCTTGTTTTCTCTTTTATTCCTCCTCCTATGCACATTGTTTCTTCCTCTTCTTACAAAACAAGGCTAGTTTTTCAAATTGAATTCTTGTCAAAAATAATAATGTTACACTACAGTCCAACCAAAATATCTTCTAAAGAAAGATTCTTAGGGGGTGCTTGTTTGGGGGTAATAGAAGGGGGCAATAGGAATCAAGCCTTAATGATTGTCATTGTTAATACTTGGTTAGAAAAACTAGTCCTCAACGGTAATGAAAATTCTGCAATCATGACCCACTTTTGATTAGTGATAAGTTGGATTTATACCAACTTATATGTGCTTTATCACTTAGCTTTTGCTTTAAGTTTCAAGCATTTGTGTTGTATTTTGTGCCATTACGTACAATTATATGATTGGTAGCTTGGAAGTGGTAACATGGTGAAAAAGACCAAAAATGATGATGAAATGAAGCAAATGTGTGTTTAGGTTGAAAATCAAGGAAAGAAGCCAAATTCGTTGGAATGGTGTTTGTGGAATTTGAAGAATGCCTAAATATGCTTATTTCATGCTTTGGCAGAATAGATAGTCTAACTTCAATTGGGTGTATCTCTCTCAATACTAGTCCAAATGAGGCAATCTTGGATGTTCTGGAAAGCTCTATGAGTGTACTGCATTTCTTATGTTTTAACCGTCTTCTAATGTTGTGTACAAGTATGAGAAACGGGGTAATCTTTAGGATTGCTACTTTCAGGTTTTCATTGTTGAACCTCACTGCCACAGTTGAATAGATTGCTAATATATTGAGCTACAAACCTTCTATGATGCTGAGGCTTGCATCTATGGAAATCCAAGCTAAAGATCTAAAACTCTTATGTTTACCACAAAGTCCAATTCTGAGCAGAGGCACACATATATCGCCTATAAGTGGAAACTCATGCTGAAAAGTGGAATTTTCACGGTGCGGCCGCACCATGAAATTCCTTCCTGCCACGGTTCAGTATGTTGAGCATACCTTTCGTGCCCAAGCTCTGAATTGTGTGATTCAAAAGGGTATGGAAAGCTAAGACAAAGGGCTACGACTTTCATGGTTTAGGTTTTGCCTAATTCACAACACATCGGGCCCAGATTTTGGTTGCAAGGAGACGGTTTGCTAGTTTTCACACTCAACTCTCATTGCCACACATTTGCTATACACTTGCACCACAACACATGGCTCAAGTGCATTACACAAAGCACCACTTGTGCACTTGCTGCAACACTTGCACACACTTGTGCATAAGCATGCCCAACAATTGCTGCACTCTCACACAACACTTATGCACACACACGCATACCACATGCACACAACTTCAGAACATTGCATGCACCACTCTTGCATCGTTCTTGCATTGTTTGTTGCTTCAATCCATCACACTACAACACTTGTTCACATGCACTAACACAAGACTAACACAAGCGGTAACAATTGCTCAAGCATACAGGGAACACATTGTGCACACACTATGACGATATCCTTCCACGGTGCGGCTGCATAATGGAATTTGTGAGGTGCGGCTGCCATGATGAAATTTGCATGGTGCAGCTGTTATGGCAGCAGCACCATGTGAGAAACTGTGAGGTGCGGCTGCCATGTAATGGATCATATATTTTGAGGAAAATTTGGCTAAGTGTTGAGACTTTTGTTTCTTGAGCAGGGAGCGATGAAGGCGTGAGGATTGGTGGCTCGAAGGCACGTTGAAACAGCAACAGACGTGCTGTTGATGGAGAAGGCGATGAGGTCACATCTTAAAGGGGTGGACTGGACATGTGCGCGAGCTAGTGTTGAATTTTATGACATGTGTAATGGCATTTCTTGTAATATCTTGGTTATTTTACGTTTTCGTATTATTTACATTTCTTGTAACCTCTATATATAGAGGATTAGTTGGTTTTATGGGGGGGATTGGAGGAGATAATTCTAGAGGAGTAAACGGACTTGATTTTGAGAGCGGGAATTTTCTCTCTCTAGCTTTCTCTCTCTAGAATTCTCTCTCTCTAGAATTTTCTTTCCGTTTTCAATTCCGATCGAGAATTTGGACCGAACATTGTACGCTTCTACTCAATTAAGGAGTAAATTCACAAGACTTTGGTGGATTGGAAGCAATCGAGGAAATTCATTTGGTAAAATCTTTTCAATTTAATGAAAATGAACTGTTATTCGTTGCGCGATTTGATGATTTGGAGTTGAGAATGGAGTTTTGTGGCTAAATTGATGATGTCTTAGGGTTTGGACCGGATGCTTGAGTAATTAAACGAAGGAAATGCTATGCAATTGACTAACTAAAGAATGAATTCATACTTGTTTGTAACGAATGAAAAATGTCAAGTTTCATAATTTTTGCACTTTCATTGATTGAATTGAACCTTGATTGTAGTCTCCATGCTAGGTTGAGGCTCGGTTCACCAATTCGAGTGAGAAATGCATGAGATGAGGTCTAAAAGTATGATAATTGAGTCTCTTTACTTTATTTGGTTGTTCGTGATCCGAGATGCGGTCGTCAAGCATATCGGAGGTCATTGAATCATAAGATAGAGTAAGGAGTGGCTTTTTAATACTGACCGAAGGATTAGAAACTTAGGTCAGGCCTCGCCATGGGAGATCTAAGGTTTTACATGCTAGAGTTAGTGGTATTGTTAAATTGAGACGTTGCGGTTTTTATTCGTCACACTTAGGCCTCCCAATGGGAAAGTGCGGCATTAAGGAGAGTAGAAAGAGGTGCGGTTGCTATGCTGACTTTTAGCTACAATCCTAGGCAGCTTGGTCTCCTCTGAGTTTCAATGTGCATCAAATGCATAGCATGAGTAGTTTAATGAAGAATCATCCGGCACCTAAATCCTAAGACATCAATTTTTTACTTGCTATCTTACAACACTTCTTGTTTGTATCTTTGCTTTATTCCTTATTTCTTTGTTTAGATTAGTATTGTCATTTCTTAATTCATCATTCTTGTGATATTCAACAGAACAATTTAGAATTTTCGAAACCAATCCCCTTCCCTGTGGATATGATACCCTACTCACTTCTTCTACATTAGTTTAGGGGTAAAATTGCAAGGTTAATGAGACACGCTTGTCAATTAACTACAACCCTATAATCAAAATCCATAATCATTCCCTTATTTCTCTTACCAAAAAACCCTTGATCCCCCATCTTTTATCTCTCCCAACCTCTATTGTTCCTCCTTCCCTTCCTCTTTCCCCCCTTTCTTTACCTTCTCTCTACCTCTATCGAATTTTCTCTTTCCCTCTTTCCTTTCTCTTTTCCCGTTATAATTTTCTCCCATTGTTGTCTTTCTTCCAACATACCAATGGAATCAATTATCCAGGGCTTTGAAAGAGTATCTACATATATTGGATCTTTCTTCATAAACCCTTTACAAGAAATAGGATTTGAAGGTAAATTTTGTCAAACTCTGTTATATATATTCCTTTTCTTTTTGTTTCCTTTTCTCTATTTGTTTCTTTTTGTTTCATGTTTATCTATGTTTTTATGTGTTTTGGAAAATTTGAAATAAAAGTTGAGGGTTAAACAACAGAAAATCATATTAGTTTGTTAATTATCCATGTATTGTCGAGATTATGATTTAATTTGTCATATTTGTTGTCATTACAAGGAAGGCCGATTCTTGTTTTCTAGTTTATATTTTGCAAGCTAAAACCATTTCTAGAATTAAAATTTACATGTAGCAAACTGACACAATCTATAGAACATTTTATCTCAATCTCTGTAAATCTTTGGATAATATGTTTTGGTTATACCTGATCATTTAAAATCGCAATTAATATGTTTGGGTCATTGCTTTATAAAACAATTGCCACAATGAAGTTAGTGTGCATCTAGTAATTATTGCAAAACTTTTGAGCTTGCATTTTAATTTGTTCACTTGGAATCGTTCAGTCATTAGTTAAACCTTCTAATGCTTCTTTATCTGAAGTTCAAATAAAAACATGAAGCATGTGTATTGGACTGAGAATATTATATACATAATAATACCACATTTTTGTTGAGACACATTTCTTTATACTGGATATGCATTATTATGCAAACGTACTATAAGAACTAAATTTATTTTAGTACTCATTTCTTTGTGATTATATTATTTTGGTTGCCTATAGTAGGCATTGATAAAGGCATATTTTAGAAAATTGTATGGCTATTTAAAAGATCATATTGATTAATACATTTTAAATGCCAAAGTTGTAAGAGAGAAGAGAGTAAATATATGTTCTTTGTATTTCAAGTATGCCAATTGTGCCAAAAAGTTAGATCTCGAATCAAGTTCATACCACATCTAAATTCTTTATGAAGTAATTTTGTCATGATAGAAAATGATGACTTGACTTCTGGTTAAGATCAAAGTACATTGTATAAATGGATAAGAGATCCATATTTTTTTTATCAAAAGCGATATGTTGTATTTATTATAAGAGTAAAAGAGTTATGTGTAATAATACCTACTGGCTTCTACATTTGCTTTGACTATTTTGATAAGCAAAGAAGGAAATTGTGGACTCCATTCTTTAGAAGTTCTACTAAAACATGTTTTTCTAGAAAGTACTTGACAAACTTTATTGTACATGCTAGTGATCCATGAAAATGTACAAGACTCAAATCTAATCTTCAACTAAATGATGTCATTAGTTATAGTGGAAACTTAAATTGTTAGTGAAGTTTCTTTGATCAATCTATCTACAGTAGCTTTGACCTCAAATTGTATATCAATTGTGGTTCAACCTTGTTTGAGAATTTGAATTTGAGCCATCTTGACTTTGTGAAGTTCTGCTGCCACTAGAGAAACTGCTACCTCCCTAGCATGTGTCCACTCTTTAATTGTGTGTTCTCTCTCATCCATTGCTAAAAGACCGATTTCAGTACACTTATTTTTCACATTAATCTCAGTACTTATATTGATTCAAACACTGCCTTTCATCAGTTTCTTCCAAATCTGTGATGTTCTATTGGGTAACCTGAATTGATGGTTGTCAAATTTTTATTTCCTTGTAACAACATTAAATTCCTTCCACTTATCAGTAGCAAGTTGTACTATATTGAGTTCAAACCTTTGATCATTGTCAAATATTGTAGTATTCCTTGACTTCCACGACTGCCATAGGATATATTGTGTTAGTCAGTTCTCTCCTCAACCGCTTCTTTTTTTAGCCAGACTTGTCAGATTGATCCACTAGTCCCTAAATGAGTAAGTGTATTGTTCCAAGGCTTGTCATTGCACTGGAGACAATTTCCAAACCAATTGAGCAGTAATGCAGTGGAAGAATACATGTTCCAAGCTTACTTCCTCTTCTCCATTAGTTTTGCACCAAGGATCAACTAATATACCTCAAAATTTTAGGCTTTGGCTCACTGGTAAACCATTGTGCAGACCTCTTCAGATTAAGTGTTTAATTTTTTTCTTAGATGTTTATTTTCCACAATTCTTCCTATGAACTTCTTTCATGTACTGATATTTCCTAGGCCGTTCTGTTTTCTTTACTATTCTCTTTTATTTTTTGACAGTTTTATATCAAATTCTAGCATCATATTTACCTCAAATTGAGAAATTCTAAATAGGGAGTTTCAGTTTGTAACATCACTTAAAGGGAAATAAAGTATCAAGTCTGCCTCATGCTCTTGGAAGGCTTTTCTTATCAGGACACTATTCTAGTCTTCACCATTGGGTAGAATTAGTTGGCTTACTCTCTCCAAATCACATTGTGGTGGTTTAAGGTTAAGGGTTTCCTTAGACTGTGATCATAAATCCAATTATCATCCCAAATTTTGATAAATTTTCTATTCCCAATCAATCTCTTCCACCCTTTTTCCATTATGTAACATGCACCCATCCAACTCTTCTATGGCCATGAACTTTGGTTGTTGACCTTTGCTTCTAAAATATGAGTATTTGGGAAATACTTGTATTTTAGCACTTTACTTATAAGAAAGTAATTTTGTATGATGACTCTCCATAATTGTTTGGCTAATAATGTATCATTAAAGTTTTGAATATTTAAATGTGGTAAATCTGAATTTTTATAATAATAGTAGGATGTAACATTGCCTATTTTAAGAAATTTATTACTAATGAAGTTTTCTATGAATTGCATTACTTTTGATCACAAACTTTTAGTGCTTATTTCTTGAAGTTGTACTTAAACAAAAGTTTTGTACAATTTTCTACTTTTACAAGCAAACGATATTCGATCTGCATTCATTTTTTGGTTGTGATAGCAAATCTTCAAGATTTGATTTCAAATAGGCAGATATAATAGTATGATTGAATGTTTTTTAGCTTCATAATATGAACCTTGTATTTACTTCACTTTTGATGGTCTAAAATTTTAACTCAATATTGTCTAAACATTTTGATTATGTGGTGTAAATAAACATGGCACAACTTATTTTACATTATAGAAGACGTACATTAATGTGCACTTTGCGGAATATGTATGGAATGCTCATGGTTTGCATGGTTCTCATATTATATCAAATTCAAATGCTTAATACAAATGCCATACGATTCATCAAATAAAAAGTAAGGAAGAAAAATGGATTGAGCATATGCAGTGAATATTAAGCCTTACAAAGAAAGTGATGAAATTTGTATTAGTGAACTTCGAATGAATAAGAAAATATTTGCGAAGTTATGTGATATGATCAAAGATGTTGGAGGTTTAAAAGTAACAAAAATGTATCTCTTGATGAAATCATAGGCTTATTTATCTACATTATAGAATATCACAAAAAAAGTAGAACAATTAGTCTACTTTTTTTTGACAAAGTATAAAGACTGTGAGCCGTCAATTCAATCTCTATCTTTGAGTGATTTGCAACTACATAATATATTGGTTAATAAAACCTGAACACATACCTGACGAGTGCCAAGAAGACCAATGGAAACTATTTAAGGTAATTATTTTTATCTAATTGTAACTTAAATTTATAATTATATTATTTATTAACTCTTTCAATATTGTAAGGTTGTTTAGGTGCATTAGATGTACTTTTATTCAAGTGACACATCTTACAGAAGAAAAACAATGTTATCACACAAGAAAGCAAGGTGTTGCAACAAATGTGTTAGGAGTATGTTCTCCAAATATGTAATTTATATATGTGTTGCCTGGTTGGGAAAGTTCTACTCACGATGGTTGTATTTTTCGTGATGTGATCAGTAGGCCTAATACTGTTTGAGTTCCCTTAGGCAGTGGCAAAGCTTAGTTCGAACTAGTGGGCATCATGGCCCTTGCCAAAAAAACATTACTACATATATATATATATTAATAAAAAAATATATAATTATAGATATTTGGCCCCTTCAAATAATAATGTATGATTGGTTGGCCCCTCATGTAATTTAACCCAAGCTTCGCCACTGCCCTTAGGTGAAAAGAAAATATTTTCTAATGTTCATAAAATATTCATTTAAAATATATATTTTTTAATTTTATACAGTCTAATTTTTATGCTTTTTCCTGTATAAGGTTGTTACTATTTGGTAGATGTGGGATATTATAATTTAGAGTGTATTTCTTGCACCCTATTATGGACATAGGTATCACCCGAGACTGCCTAAGAGTACTTTAACATAAAGTACTCTAGAGCAAGAAATGTTATCGAGAGGTGTTTTGGTTTGTTGAATGGAAGTTGAAAAATTCTAGCTTCCCTATCCTTTTTTCTAATACAAACGGAAGTGTGTATTATTATTGCTTGTTGTTTGCTTTATTATTTGATCCAAAAATTCCTGAGTTTTGATCCTCAAGAGTTTGTAACCAATGAAGATGAAAAAAATAAGATGATGATGAAATTGAGTACATAAGAACGATTGCCCCAACTTATCGGTTGAGTGCTTTTAGAAATAATATAGTAACCAAATGTTTAATAATTTGAGAGATGAGGTCTTTGATATGGAATGAGTATTAGTGTCGTGACCACATTTCATTGCACTTTGATTAATGAATTTTCCTTGTGATGTAATGCATTTATGTATGGTTGTTTCCTTTGCTTGTTGAATTTTCTTTGAGATGTAATACATTTGTATTCTATTCAATTTCCTTGAAGAATAATTTGGTTGTTATTAATCCACTCTTTATATGAATGCATTTATGAAATTCCCCATTCTTGTGATCTTAATAAGAACTTCATAGTAGGATGGAGATCAATATAGTGGACACCAAGAAATTTAATCAAGATGTTGCATTTGGAAAATGAAAGAACAAGCATTTCTAGACAGATGATGAAACTTGATTATTAATAAGATATTTGCAAGATATGAAAATTGATCGTCTTTGAAAAATAGATGGAGGTTTCAAAAATAACTACATAAGCAAAATAAGAAGAATGATAATGATAAAGCTGCCCAATTTTGTAAAGAATGTGAAATACATTAATTATAGAATCAAGTTCTTCAAGTCGAAATTCCATGCTATTAGTGAAATGTGTAAGCAAAGTTGTTGCACTTGGAATAATGTAGAAAAGAAGATAGCATGTGAACTTTCGTGGTATGAGGAATGAATTAAGATACACCAATTAATTATTTTTCCTTATAACTTTGTATTGTGTGATTCATGTACATATTTTTTTATAGTAAAAAATGGAAAAATGTTGAAACTATTGTGGTCTTATTTTTTTTGTAGGGTCACAAAGAAGCTAAAAGCCTATATAATATATCATGTCTTTACAAGCTAGATTTGGAGATGGTATATAGAAAAGATAGAGCTACTGGGGTTGTTGCTGAAGATCCTATAACTGCTACTAATAACATAACAAATGTTGATGTTGACGTGTCTATGATAGATGATAGTATACCTAATGATAATCAATTTGAAGTTGATTTAATGACATATCAACTACCATCTGCTTCTTTCAGTGCACCTAGTTCCAATAACAAAATAACTACCATCTCCCAAAATTAAAAAAAAATTGCAAAGAAATCGAAGATTTCTTTTGAGCAAAATTTTGAAGGGGATATCAAAGTAGTTAGTGATCGAGTTGAGTCATTTATGAACAACATCAATTCTCCTTTTGAATCAATGTCAGCTTGAGTATAAGATAAATCTTCAAAAATGCCACAAGTTCTTGAGGAGTTATATAAGCATGGTTTTATTGGTAAAAAAATAAGTTTAAGGCTGATCAAGCAATTTGTGAAGACTTTTTGAATATTGAGTTGTTTTTCAGTTTGGATCCGTTTGAAGTAAGAGATTACGTGTTTTCTTTCTTGTAAGGTATTGATTTTGAAAATATTGCTTAATCTATCAAAACTTTTGTTGTAGAATGTTGTTATGAATTTTAAGAGTATATGTTTCTCCTTTGTTTAAGTTTAGGTTAATCGAGTATTTAGATTCTAATTGTAATATTATTGATGTGGTTAATTTACTTGATAAGTTATATCTTTATTTACTTTGATTGTGATTGGAAAAGAAATTTGATAAGGTGAAGAATTTCACCTTGTTGGATTGGTTTGTACTTAACCTTTGATTATCCTTGTAGCATTTTTTGCATGTTTTTTATGTGTTTTAACGTGTTTTGTAGGACATTGGGGCCAAATGTGAGTAATGAAATGAAGAAGGAGCAAAAAGAGATATTTTGGAGCATTTTCGGAGGCTTGGACAGAGAGTTACGGCGCGCTGAAGAGAGTTCTCCGGCGCGCAGCTGGAAATCAGTAGCAGGCTGAATGTCACGACGTTCACAATGACCGTCGCGATGATAAGCTTCAAATGGAGAAACGTCGGCGACGTTTACAACCAACGTAGCGACGTTAAGCAGCGAGGCAGATTCTACAAGTCAATTTTGCCCTCCGTTTTCATGGTCTCCAAGGGCATTTTGGGAACGTCTAACATACGAGGCAAAACCCTATCTCATTTATTGTAGCCAAGATAGCAAGGAAGTTAGCCATTTTGTTAGGTTGGTTAGTTTTGAAAGCTCCTATCTCTAAAGACTTCACAAGAACAAATATTTAGTGTGTGTTCTTGGTGTAAATAGCATCATTTGGAGAGGAATTCATGTAAGGTCTTGGCTCTAAGGACTTGTTTTATAAGGAAAGCTTGGAGCTTTGGATTGAAACATCAAAGGGGAGTACTACTCTTTGTATTTCTTTGTTTAATTCACTGTTTTAATTAATTGTTGTGATGTTCTTATTAGTCTTGATGTGTTAAATTGCTAGTGCCCTTGGAGATTGGTTATTGATTGTTGATTGTTGTAGTTTTATGTGGATTTATGCTTTGGGTAATCAAGAATTAGGAACTACAAACTAATCTAACATTCCATACTAGTAATGCTTAAGATAGATTAGTATGTGGGTAGTAGATTAGTGGAGATGTGCTAGCCTTTTCTTGCCTCCGCCATAAAGGGGGAATTGGTTAGGACCTTGAGATACCGGTGTTAGAGTTGGTGAATTTGGGTAGCATGAGCTAATTTTGAACTTGCCTCCATGATAAGTTGGATTTATACCAACTTAAATGGATTAATTCACTTAGCTTTTGACTTGTTTTTCATGAGTTAGTGTGGTGTTTTGTGTGATGTTGTGCATTTATGTGGTTTGCAATTGGTTGTGCTTAATTGGTTAAAACTGACCAAAAATGATGATGAACTTAGGCAATTGTGTGTTTGATGGTAATTGGCAAGGTTGAGAGGTCAAAACATCTAGGAAGGTGAATGAAACCGAAATGAACTTGGTAGACTTCATTTAGGTTTTTGAGAGATTTGGTTAGCAAAATTCATCTGGGCATAACATTCTTGATAATAATCTAATTGGTGAGTTCTTTGGTGTTCTGAAAAGCTCTTTGAATACACTACAATTCTTATGTTTTAACTATTTTCCAATTTTGTGTGCAAGACTATGAAATATGAGTTTCTTTGCGAAATGTTATTTTAGGGTTTTAGGGTTTTATCTTTCTGCCACAGTTTGGTATTTTGATGATATCCTGAGATTCAGGTACCTGATGAAGCTGATTCTTGATCCTATGGAAAGCTAAGAGATCGATCTAGAACGCTTAAGTTCACCACCAAGTCTGAATCAGAGGCTAAGACACATTTATTTGGCATGGAAGTTGGGTGTTATGCTGGAATGAAAACTTTAACAACTCGGCACATCAACCTTGCCAAGCACAGTGCCGAGCCTTGCCACAAACTATGCCAAGCATTGGCTACATTTTTTTGCCACACTCATGCACTCATTTCTGCCAAGCATTCATGACACATAACACACAAAATTCACTCACATGCACACGGTTTGTGCATGGCACGTTCACTCATGTGTCACGCTTGATTCACGTTAGCTGTGGCAACACCTTGCCATTCATTTGCCACACCTTGTTATATGAGTGCACTTACCTAGCCACCTAGCCGAATGCATCACACACCATTCTTTGCACAACAAATTTCACACTTAGGCACATTTTTTTTGGTAAAGGAAAAAACGAGCAACCAGGCAAGCTTTTGCCCACGAGATTTTGTGGGAGGAAAAAGGTAAGAAAATTAGCTTGCGAAAAATGACACCAAATTTTGCCTGCGAAATTTCGCAGGCAAAACTGAAAAGTGCAAAAAATTGCACTACAAAATTTCGTAGTGTAAAAAACAAGAAACAAATTTCACTACGAGATCTCGTAGTGTTAGTGTAATTGTATGGTTTTGTAGCTGTGAAAATCGGTTAAGTGTTAAGCTGCTTTGATCTTGTGCAGGGAGGCTGAAGGCGTGTTGTTTTCTGGCTCAAAGGCATGGAGGAATCTGATGGGAGCATAAAGGGATGACAAAGGCGTGTTCAGTCCGTGCTTATGAATGCGTGAAGTTGCTGGACCAAGAGTGGATTTCAGCGTGCTGGTGAAGGCGTGGAAGCTTTTGGCCCAAAGGCGCTAGATCTGAGCGAAGGCGTGATTCCTGATGGCTTGAAGGCGCTGGGATTGCGATGAAAGGCGCGGAGTTGCTGAATTGAAGGCGCTGGATTGCTGAATGTACCTTCAAACTTCGAATTTTTCATAAGAAAGCCTGATTTTTAGTCATTCTCTTTGGAAGACACTTTTGTAATACTTGATACATTTTATGTTGCGTATTAGTTACGTTTTCCCAACTCTATATATAGGGAAGGTAGCTAACATGTGAAAAAAAAGAAATTTTAGAACATTCGAGATTGATAACCAACTTTTGATTTCTAGAGCGGGAATTTTCTCTCTTTTGAGTTTTCTCACTCTACTTTCTCTCTCTACAAATTTGATCTCCATTTTCATTTACGATCGAGAATTGGAACCGATAATTGTAATTCTATTCTCAATCAAGGAAGCTTTTACGGATTCTTTTTGAACTAGAAGCAATTGAAGCAGAGTAATTGGTAAATTCTTCCTAATTGATGAATATGATTTGCTATTTGTTGAATTTTGAAGATCGTGGATTGGAAATGGAACTTTGTGGCTAAATTTGATATGTTCTAAGGAATTGATCTAGATTTAGTGTAATTAGACTACGTATTGCCTTACAATTGCTTTAATTCATTCATAATAAACACATACTGGTAAATACTATTTGAAACTTGTTAAAATTCATTCATTGGAGCTCTTGTTGTCTGAATCACCCTTCGATTGTAATCGCCATGTTAGGTTGGAGTTTAATTATACAATATGAATTATAATGCATGAATTGAGAACATACAGTATGGTAAATGAGTCCTCTTACTTGATTTGTGTGATCACGAACCAAAACGTGGTCGACATGCCGGTGGAGGTTTGATTAGAGTTAAGAACTAAGTGAGAGGAGATCTTTGGAGTTTTGTGAAGACATTTGGAATTAGGTTGGGCCTCGCCATAGGAAAACCTAAGTTTTACATGAAATAGTAGTGAAACTCAGAAGGTTGGGATTCTGCGGGATTAATTCTTCACTCTAGGCCTTGCCAAGGAAAATTGTGGAGTCAGAGAACATAGAGAATAATGCGGTCGCCATGCCGGTCATAATCTAGGGTCTCAAGCAGTTTGATCCCCTCTCGTATGTCATTTGAGTCAATTGTATTACAATTAGTAGTTAATTTACATGATCATCCGGAAAGAAGCCCCTAGAACATTTTCCTTACAATTGATATCTCATTTCTGTGTTACTTGTAGTTTAATATTTCAGACTTCAATTGTTATCGAGTGCTTCTATTGTCCTCAAAAACTTGTGAAATTGTACTTGTGAATTTTCTGGAACATTTCATTAATATTTTGGTAACCAATACCTTCCCAGAGGATACGATCTCTACTTACGCTACTACATTAGTGTTTGGGGTAAAATTTAGCTGATACGACTTTAAGCTATCACTCCACTATAAAGGAAGGAAAAGATTAGGGAGTGACATTCGAAATAGTGACTAGGTTTGGCTCTTTCCTTCGCTATAAAGGAAGAGCCGAATTAGTGTGCGGTAAGTTTGGGGGAACATAGGGATCTTGGTTGACCTAAATTGGCAAATCCTTGTCTCCGCCAAAAAGGAGGGATCAGTTATGAAGTCAATTTCCCGTAGGTGTCAATGTAATTATGTTCTAGCTTCCGCCATAAAAGTGGAACTTGATTGATGTTGTCACACTCTTAGTTCGTTAACCCATTCTTGTAAACCACATAAAACATTATCGTTAAGGAAATCCAATACTCCAAGGGTACACTTCATTGCATGATTCCTTATTCTTGATGCATTTATTCCTTTTTTTTTTCTAGTTGTTAGTTTAGATTTCATTACTTGTTTTAACTCTCACTACTTCACACACGTTTGTACTATATCCGTAGACTAATCCCCTCCCTGTGGGAACGATCCCTACTTGCTCTAGCTACAAAATGTCGTTATCTTGATGCATCTTAAATGTCGTGAGGATTAGGGTTGTAAATGTATTTGATTCGGTTAGGCCTTAGCATTTGACCCTAGCTTCAAGATTGCTATCAAATTGGCACCGTTGTCGAGAAGGGCAATTAGTTTTAGGGTTGGTGTTTATGTGTGTTGAGTAGTTGTAAATATTTAGTTTGTTATATTTTGTATATTTCTTTCTAGTATTTTCTTTCATTTTTAGTTTTTTGGTGTTGAGGTTTACTCAAAATGTCTAGGTTGTTTGGAGACTTTCTTGAACCAAATCATGTTGACCTACCAATTGAGGTGGAAGACACTAGATCAACACCTAGCATATTTGGGAATCCTTCTTCCATAGGTTTTTGGGACCTTAATGAATGTATAGAAATAGAACTTTTAAAATTTTCCACCACTTCATGCTTGAATGATAATGACCTTAATGATAGATATTCTATGCTTGAGGCTCAAGTGGCCAATATGACCAACTTGGTAAATGATATACAAGCTTTTATGAGCTATGATGTGGTATTATCTTGTAGGTTGTGCCAAGGTGATCACCATACTCACCAATGCATGTTTAATGTGGAGTCCAACCAATATGAAAGAATTCAAGTTCATCAAGAGGCTTTCAACCATAATTGGTGGGGGAGAAATGATTGATATTGGGGGAGTGGTGAACAAAATGGTATACACTACGAGTCAAACCTTCCAATGGAGTTTGAATGTCAACCAAGCTACAAAGAGAAATGGTCAAACCAAGAACAAAGCAATGAGTTGCATCCCATGCATGAAAGAGTACAATCATTGGAGGATATGCTCTTCGATTTAATGGAGAAGGCCAAAAAAAGAATTCAAGGGAATGAGAGATGATGTGCTCAATTGGAAACAACCCTTGAGAAGCTAGAGGCAACTTTGGAGGCTCAAGAAGATACGTTGAGAGAGCATGAAGCTTCAATGAACAATTTGGAGATGCAATTTGGACACTTAGCACAAGCTATTCACCATACACCCCAAGGGTATTCATTTAATGCATTTATGGGCCAAAGTGAGGTACAACATGACCAATCCCCTCAAACTCTCTCTTATTTTCCACAATGTGATTCATTTAGTGATAATTTTACATCTTGTATGGATAATCATTTTGAAATCAATGATGATTGTTGTGCTAGTACAAAGTATCCTAAGAGTGTTGAAATTCCTTGCATTGTGGATAAGTTTGAGTCATGCATTAATAGTGAACCCTTGTCAAATTAGTTCAAAGTTAATTGTCTTACAAATGAAGAAACATTGCACATAGATTCATATTTTGGCTTATGTGAAAATGATGAGTTTATATTTCAAGAAACAGCTAACATGTTGCAATCTTGTGTTATTTTGACATCATACATAGATTTTCATGATTTTAATAATATGGTTGACGTCATTAGATCGACGTGCAATAAGGCATCCTCACTAGATGATAATGATGCTCAATATGTTGATAATGAGGAAGTGCCTAGAAATGTTCCCTATGTTAGCTTAGATAAAGAAGATGTGCATATTTTTCATGAAATAGCTAATATAGTGGAGAATTTCTTTGTTGATGCATCCATATATGAACGTTCTAATAAGTGTTTTGAGACCATGGATGCAAGGCCATTGGTTGAGTCTTGTAGGTCAAGCATGATGGAAGTGGAAATCATCTTGAAGAATATGGAGAGACCATTAGTGAGGACAAACTTCTTGGTGGAAGAAGGAGATGAGGAGCCTACAATGGGGGAGCAAGAGTGGTACAAAGTAGAATTTGTTGATGTTGCTCCCCACAAACATGATCTCAAGCACCTCTTCAAAGGGTGCCAAAAGATGCCCTAGAAATGGCAAATGAGTGCCGTTGAAAAAGTATTCTTTTGGTACCAAGATGGTTATTCCGATCTTGAGGGAATAACCACAAGAATAAAGTCTAGCTAGGGGCTAAATAAACCTAGAACTACAATTTCTTTCCATTTTTTATTTTTATTTAAATGTTAGTTGTTGTGTTTGTTTTGTGTGTTTAGGATAATTAGGTTTGTTTTTCTTGTAGGAGTTCAAAGAGAACAATAAATGTGAAAGAATGACTATGAGATAATGAAAAATGAGCATGAGTGATAAAAATAGCTAAGTGTGGAGGGGGATGCATATCTCTCACAACTCTTGCTAATTCTTTCTTCTTTTTCACTCTCATGTACACAAACACACTTTTCACTCTAAATCACTTCATGAATTTCAATGTTAAATAGCATGAGTTAGCATATGTTGTGAGGTTTCAAAAGCTTGATGTTTGCAATTTCATATATGTGTTTAATGGCACATTCATGGTTTACCTAGCATGAATTCATTAGGACTCAAGTGCACATGAGCTTAATGAATGAGATTAGGAATTGAGCATGATTGTAATGCACACCTAGCACAAGAGCACTCACATGAGCACATTGTAAAAATTTCTCATGCATGCCATAGAGTGATTGTGAACATTTTTGTTTTGAGTGATTATGTTTGAGTGTCATGTATAGAGCTGAAGGCAAAATCCAGTATTTAGTAATTCGATCATATCTCGCTCAATTTAAATCAGATTGGACTGATTCGGGTGCCATTGGAAAGCTAAGAGACAGAGGTACAACTTTCATGTTTTGGGTTTTCCCTAATTCGTTATGGATCATATCGACAAATGGCTCACAAACTAGCGCCGGGGACAATGATGTCTGGGATGTGCGGCGCGCCGGAGAATTTCATCGGCGCTCCGTTGGCGACGCGCGGGCAGCCCATTTTCTGCCACTTTTGCCCTCCAATTTCATTGACTTCAAGGGTACTTTGGGCACTTCGGGACACACTCTTCTCTAGCCCTAAATTGATATATTCAGCTGCCAAGAGGGAGGAAGAAGGAGGAAGGAGAAGAGACCATTTTTCTTGTTTGTTTTTGTTAGTTTAGTTTGTCTTGTTAGCTCTACTCTCTACCTTCTCACAAGAACACACAACTAGTGTGTGTTCTTGGTGTAAATAGCATCAAGAGGAGGGGGATTTCATGTAAAGTCATTGGCTCAAAGGACTTGTTTTGACTGTGGAAGCTTGGAGCTTTGGCTTGGAACATCAAAGGGGAGTTCTTCTCTTTGTATTTTCTTTGTTTAATTCCATTGTTTAATACTTTATTGTGATGTTCTTTGTGCCTTTGATGTGCTAATTTGCTAGTGCCCTTGGAGATTGGTTATTGTATTGAATTGTTGTGCTATTATGTGGAATTATGATTAGGGTAATGAAGAATTAGGAACTACAAGCTAGTCTAACATTCCATACTAGTAATGCTTAGGGTAGATTAATATGTGGATAGTAGATTAGTGGTGGTGTTCTAGCCTTTTCTTGCCTCCGCCATAAAGGGGGAATCGGTTAGGACATTGAGATACCGATGTTAGGGTTGGTGAATTCGGGTAACATTAACTAACTTTGAACTTGCCTCCGCCATAAAGGAAGGAATAGGTTAGGCTGTGATATTCGAAAGAGTGACTTGGTTTGGCTCTTGCCTCCGCTATAAAGGAGGAGCCGAACTAGAGTGTGATAAGATTGGGGGACATCGGGCTCTTGGTTGACCAATTGGCAAATCCTTGCCTCCGCCATAAAGGGGGGATTAGCTAGGAAGTCAATTTCCCGTAGGTGTCAACGTTATTAGGTTCTAGCTTCCGCTATAAAAGTGGAACTTAATTTATGTTGTCACAATCTTAATTCATTAGCTCGTTCTTGTAAATCACATAAAGCACTATTGTTAAGTAAAACCAATACTCCAACGGTACACTTCATTACATGATTCCTTTTCCCGTGATGCATTTATTTCTTGTTGTTGTTCTTTTCTTTAGTTTGTAGTTTAGGTCATTTTATTGCTTGTTTGTAATTCCACTACATCACACACATTCACACTAATTCCATAGACTCATCCCCTCCCTGTGGGTTCGACCCCTACTTCCTCTAGCTATAAAACGTCGGTGTCTTGATGCACCTTAAATGTCGTGAGGATTAGGGCTATAAATGTATTTGATTCGGTTAAGCCTTAGCTTTTGACCCTAGCTCCAAAACCGTTATCAAATTGGTGCCGGGAATTAAGGTTTAGTTTTAACGCCTATCAAATTGGCGCCGTTGCCGGGGAGGCAATTGGTTTTAGGATTACTGTTTTTGTGTGTTTTGTAGTTGTAGATAGTTTTCTTTTCATGTTTGTTTTGGTTTTTGTTGCTTTTATTGTTTTCCGTTTTTAGGATTTTTTTTTTCTTTCCAAAAATGTCTAGGTTGTTTGGAGACTTTTTTGAGCCAAATCTTGTTGACCTACCAATTGAGGTAGAGGACATTAGACCAACACCTAGCATATTTGGGAATCCTTCTTCTCTAGGCTTTTGGGGACACTAATGAATATGTGCAAATAGAACCTTTGAGATTCTCCCCCACTTCATGCTTGTATGATAATGAACTTAATGATAGATATTCTATGCTTGAGGCTCAAGTGGCCAATGTGACCAACTTGGTAAATGATGTGCAAGCTTCTATGAGCTATGATATTGTATTGTCTTGTAGGTTGTGCCAAGGAGATCACCATACTCACCAATGCATGCTTAATGTGGAGTCCAACCAATATGGAAGCATTCAACATCAAGAAGCTTTCAACCATAATTGGTGTGGGCAAAATGATAGATATTGGGGGAGTAGTGAACAAAATGGTACATACTACGAGTCAAACCTTCCAACGGAGTTTGAATATCGACCAAGCTTCGAAGAGAATTGGTCAAACCAAGAACAAAGCAATGAGTTGCATCCCGTGCAAGAAAGAACACAATCATTGGCGGATATGCTCTATGAACTAATGGAGAAGGCCGACAAAGAAATTCAAGGAACGAGAGATTTTGTGCTCAATTGGAAACAACCCTTGAGAAGCAAGAGGACACTTTGGAGGCTCAAGAAGATACTTTGAGAGAGCATGAAGCTTCAATGAATAAGATGGAGATGCAATTGAGACAATTAACTCAAGCTATACACCATGGTCCCCAAGGGTATACATTTAATGCATTTATGGGCCAAAGTGAGGTACAACTTGACCAATCCCCTCAAACTCTCTCTTATTTTCCACAATGTGATTCATTTAATGATAATTTCACAACTCTTATTGATAATCATTTTGAAATCAATGATGATTGTTGTGCTAGTATAAAGGATCCTAAGAGTGTTGAAATTCCTTGTATTGTGGATAAGTTTGAGTCATGCATTAAAAGTGAACCCTTGTCAAATGAGTTTAAAGTTAATTGTCTTATAAATGAAGAAATATTGCACATAGATTCATATGTTGGCTTATGTGAAGAAGATTTGTTAATTTGTCAAGAAATAGCTAACATAGTGCAATCTTGCGTTATTTTGACATCATACATGGATTTTCATGATTTAAATAATATGGTTGATGTCATTAGATCGACGTGCAATAAGGCATCCTCACTAGATGATAATGATGTTCAATATGTTGAAAATGAGGAAGTGCCTAGAAATGATCCCTATGTTAGCTTAGATAAAGAAGATGTGCATATTTTTCATGAAATAGCTAATATAGTGGAGAATTGCTTTGTTGATGCATCCATACATGAACTTTCTAATGATTGTATTGAGACTATGGATGCAAAGCCATTGGTTGAGTCTTGTAGGTCAAGTATGGTGGAAGTGGAGACTCTCTTGAAGGATATTGAGAATCCATTGGAGTTCCCAACAATCTTAGCGGAAGAAGGAGAGGAGGAGCCTACAATGGCGGAGCAAGAGTGGTACAAAGTTGAATTTGTTGACGTTGCTCTCTACGAACATGAGCTCAAGCACCTCTTCAAAGGGTGCCAAAGGACGCCCTACCAACGTCAAATGAGTGTCGTTGAGAGAGCATTCTTTTGGTACCGAGATGGCTATTCCAAATCTTGAGGGAATAGCCACAAGAATAAAGTCTAGCTAGGGACTAAATAAACCTAGACTACATTTCTTGCCATTTGCTTTTTATTTTTATTTACATGTTGTTTTTCGTGTTTCTTTTGTGTTTTTAGAGTAGTTAGGTTTGTTTTTCTTGCATGAAGTTCAAAGAAAACAATAAATGTGAAAATAATGGATATGAGAGAATGAAAAATGTGCATAAATGATAAAAAGAGTTAAGTGTGGAGGGGTGATGCATATTCTCACTACACTTGCTTAATTGTTTTTCTTATTTTTCACTCTCATACAATGGCACATAAACACAATTTTCACTCTAAATCACTTCATGATTTTCAATGTTAAATTGCATGAGTTAGCATATGTTGAGAGGCTTCAAAAGCTTGATGTGTGCAATTTTCATATATGTGGATTATGGCACATTCATGGTTTTCCTAGCATAAATTCATTAGGACTCAAGTGCACATGAGCTTAATGAATGAGATTAGGATTTCAACATGACTGTGATGCACATCTAGCACAAGAGCACTCACATGAGCACAATGTACCACTTCTCATGCATGCCAAAGAGTGATTATGTTTGAGTGATTATGTGTAGGAGCTTAATTGTTTAAAATGTTTTCTTCTTGAACTCATACATAGAATTAGTTTACTTGTTTTCTTTCTTTTATATTTTTCTCAGGTTTTTCATCCATAAGGAAACAATAAGGAGAGACATCTTCACAATGGCCAAGTTCACATTTCACATGCACAAATGGAGAGATGGTCATAATACATACACCTTGGAGATACAAAGCAATGCATGTTCAATGGGTGTTTTCTCATCCCTCTCTCACCTTTTGAAAATAATGCATATTTTAAGTGTGGAGGGGATGTTATTTGTGATGATGCTTGAGAATGTACTCAAGTGAATATTTTGTGATTTGTGGATGTTTAACTTGGATTTTAGTGTTTTTCTTGTTTAGGTTTTATTTTTGGTTGATTCTTGGATTCTCTTGAGCATATTGAAAATCCTTGTGTGTTTTGAAGTTTTGGGAGTCCCTTGAGTTAAAGCTTGAAGATCTTGGATAGAAAATCCACCGTTGCTATTTTGGGATCCCATAATGTCCATAATTGTTGTGTTAAGTGTTAGTTTTCATGTTGTTATGAGTCTTGTGAAAATTTTTCATTTTTGTGTCTTTTTGAACTTTTGTGGATTTTGGTGATTATATATATGTTGTATATTTGTGTTTAGTGTTTGAGTGTTGGTGTTGGCAACCAAAATGTGAAAAATGTGTCTAGTCTAAATAATATGAAATGAGTGTTGTGTAGCCAATCATGTGAAATGTTTTATCTTGAAAACTCGACTTGTGATAAGGAAAATGACATGTACATAAGGGAAGTCGGGTCCTTGTTGGAAAGTTTGACATTTTGAGTTTATTGTTAATAAGCACAAGTGGGGAACTCGTGGATATTGACAAGTTTGGTTAATAAGATAGGTCGGAGTACCTTGGCACTTCGTTAGTTTAGCTTTTGGACTAACTTTCCCTAAAAGACATGTGTATATACTTTGAAGTTTCAAGAAATGAATTGGGAATTATGTGTTGTTTTTAATATTTCGTTATTTGCAATGAATAAATTCCTCTCCAATGTGAGACCACTCCTTCACTAAAACCGAAAAGGTAGAAGGAGAATTCATATGAGATGGAATGGGCAAAAACAGCCACAAAACCCTTGGCATTTGTTTAAGTTATGTGTTTTGTATATTTGTGAAGTTATGTATTTCGTATACGTTGTTGTGAATAAGTTCCCCTCCAATGCGAGACCACTCTTTTAATAACCAAAAGGTTGTAGGAGAACTCATATGAGGTGGAATGTGGTATAAAAAGCTGAAAAGACCCATGGCATATGTTGTAATAAGAATAAAAGTCCCAATGATCTTGTAAACTTTTTAGTATTTACATAATTGTCAAAGAGGTGATTGTAGGAAAAAGAGTAGAACAAAGCTTAGTCATCGGATCTCTTACCTATGGCATGGACATGAATTTGTTATGACCAAGTGGTACCCATTGCACACACACGCACAATATACTCAACGTGTTGAACGTGTACAAAAAGGCACTTTGATGACTCTTGTGGACATATGGAGTGATTACTTGTCATTTTAGTCGAGTAAGCTATGATGCATGTACACAAACATTTTTCACGTGCTTAAAATGATTAGACACATTGTTGAGTAAAGTAAAATTGCCAATCCTTCATTCTTTGTTATATAATTAGATATATATGTTTTTATGTGATTTCGTCTTGTTGCTCGGGGACGAGCATATGTGTTTTGTTTGATTTTGTTTTGTTGCTCGAGGACGAGCAAGGTTTAAGTGTGGAGGAGTGATAATGTGAGAATTTTCACATTATTGGATTCATTTTACTTATCTTTTGAGCGTCCTTGTAGCATGTTTCTATGTGTTTTGATGTGTTTTTAATGTATTTGTAGGACATTATGGCATGGAAGAGCAACAGACCAAAATAACGATGAAAGGAGCACGTTTTGAAGCGAGTCGGACGCTGAAAGAAGCCCAGTGGCGCGCCGGAGAAGTGTCTCTGGCGGGCCGAAAATTCAGTAATTAAAAGGGCCAAATAATGCAGCTTCCAGAACCCTCCGGCGCGCTAGATAACTTTTCCGGCGCGCCGGAGAGCTAAAGGCAAAATCCAGTGTTTAATAATTCGATCGTATCTCGCTCAATTTACATCCGATTGGACTGATTCGGGTGCCATTGGAAAGCTACGAGACAGAGCTACAACTTTCATGTTTTGGGTTTTCCCTAATTCGTTATGGATCATATCGAAAAATGGCTCACAAACTAGAGCCAGGGACAATGATGTCTGGGATGTGCGGCGCGCCGGAGAATTTCTCCGGCGCGCCGCTGGCGACGCGCGGGCAGCCCATTTTTTGCCACTTTTGCCCTCCAATTTCATTGACTTCAAGGGTACTTTGGGCACTTCGGGACACACTCTTCTCCAGCCCTAAATTGATATATTCAGCTGCCAAGAGGGAGGAAGAAGGAGGAAGGAGAAGAGACCATTTTTCTTGTTAGTTTTTGTTAGTTTAGTTTGTCTTGTTAGCTCTACTCTCTACCTTCTCCACAAGAACACACAACTAGTGTGTGTTCTTGGTGTAAATAGCATCAAGAGGAGGGGGATTTCATGTAAAGTCATTGGCTCGAAGTACTTGTTTTTATTGTGGAAGCTTGGAGCTTTGGCTTGGAACATCAAAGGGGAGTTCTTCTCTTTGTATTTTCTTTGTTTAATTCCATTGCTTTAATACTTTATTGTGATGTTCTTTGTGCCTTGGATTTGCTAATTTGCTAGTGCCCTTGGAGATTGGTTATTGTGTTGAATTGTTGTGCTATTATGTGGAATTATGCTTAGGTAATGAAGAATTAGGAACTACAAGCTAGTCTAACATTCCATACTAGTAATGTTAGGGTAGATTAATATGTGGATAGTAGAGATTAGTGGTGGTGTCTAGCCTTTTCTTGCCTCCGCCATAAAGGGGGAATCGGTTAGGACATTGAGATACCGATGTTAGGGGTTGGTGAATTCGCGGTAACATTAACTAACTTTGAACTTGCCTCCGCCATAAAGGAAGGAATAGGTTTAGGCTGTGATATTCGAAAGAGTGACTTGGTTTTGGCTCTTGCCTCCGCTATAAAGGAGGAGCCGAACTAGAGTGTTGATAAGATTGGGGGACATCGGGCTCTTGGTTGACCAATTGGCAAATCCTTGCCTCCGCCATAAAGGGGGGATTAGCTAGGAAGTCAATTTCCCGTAGGTGTCAACGTTATTAGGTTCTAGCTTCCGCCATAAAAGTGGAACTTGATTTATGTTGTCACAATCTTAATTCATTAGCTCGTTCTTGTAAATCACATAAAGCACTATTGTTCAGGAAAACCAATACTCCAAGGACACTTCATTATATGATTCCTTTGCCGTGATGCATTTATTTCTGTTGGTTGTTCTTTTCTTTAGTTTGTAGTTTAGGTCATTTTATTGCTTGTTTGTAATTCCACTACTTCACACACATCTCACCACTGAATTCTATAGACTCATCCCCTCCCAGTGGGTTCGACCCCTACTTTCTCAAGCTATAAAACGTCGGTGTCTTGATGCACCTTAAATGTCGTGAGGATTAGGGCTATAAATGTATTTGATTCGGTTAAGCCTTAGCCTTTGACCCTAGCTCCAAAACCGTTATCAAATTGGTGCCGGGAATTAAGGTTTAGTTTTCACGCCTATCAATAAGATGAATTGAAGCTCACAGTATGATTCATACAATAACAATTACAACTCAAAATATATAGCTCAATAATGACATGAAATACTCAAGAAAGGCTCAAGAACTTTCAATCTTTTGGTTCTTATAAAATCAAAGTGAAGTGCAAGAGTTGTAGATAGTGTTTTTTTAGATTGAGAGCTTAGGGAATCAAGTGTAGTGTGTTTTTATTGTTCATGATTTAGCTTGTATAAATACACTCTCAAAAGATGACAAAAAAATGTATATGTTTGACATTTCAAAAACTAGCCGTTATGTTAAAAACTGAGTTTCGGACGGTACTTTCAGACCCTGGGGGTCGTCCGAACCTATTCATCTGAGAGCATGAAAAACCCTATCGCGACACTTTCGGACGGCCGAAACCTCAAGGGGGCATCCGAACATATGTTTCGGACGGTCGAAACTCCCCTGCACCTTCCGAACCTAATCTTCTGAGAGCTTTATTTTTCACCAAAGTTTTGGACGGTCAACTGACCAAAGAGGGGCGTCCAAACCTATATTTCGGACGTCTGAAACTCAGCCCTCAGCGTCCGAACCTATTTTTCTCAAACTTGTTTTCAATTTTCGTTTTCCAAATCATTTGTGCAACTATGTGTGACTTTGTGCAAGTATGTTCCTTACTTTTTGAAATGCATTTGAAGACTAATAACATTTTGAAATCATTTTTACTTGAGCCTTAAAGGAGTAAAACAATTTCTTGAGCTATTTACATAATTAGGGTTTAAGATTGGGAAATGACCTAATTTACCAACTTTTGTATCCTTTGCACTTCCAATTCTTTCTTCATGCAATAAAGCTCCATGCTTGGCTTCTTTTGAATATCTATTATATTGAAACACTTTTTGAACTATTAGCATAAACATAATTGTTTGTTAAACATCAAAATAAGTAAGATTAAGACTCTAGGTCTTCACAATCTCCCCCTTTTTGATGATGATAAACAAATTATGTGATTGAATAAATAACAAATGCAATAATTTACTTTTTAACGAAAAAATAATGCATACTCCCCCTAAGTGTATACTTCCCTTTTATTTTTATTTTTCTCGCCCTTACATTTTTTGTTTTTCTCAAATATTCTTCTCCCTTTTGAGTTACATGCTTTATTTTTCTCTAATATTCTTCTCCCATTTGCATTACATGCTTTACTTTTCTCTAATATTATTCTCCCTCTTTTGACATCATCAAAATAAAGAATGAAAGAGATAAATATGAGCACATAAAGAACACCAAGTTATACCATTGCATTTACCTTGTTTCCCTGGCTTTGTGAATAATCAACATATCGATCACAACTTAGGACTACCTTTCCACTCCTTGCAACCTAATGGGTGGCTAGGCTTTATAAACAAGAAAAATTGTTAAGTGCAAGAAATTTAAAAAAATTTCGACAGAGTGTTCTTCGTTTTCGGATGGATTACACCTGTCAACAACCCAAGCACAACACACAATTGCACAATGTATTTCAAGAAAAATCTCCATTTTGCACAATACTCATTATAACACAATTATAGTTAAATGAAAGCATCAATTATTCATCGCCAAACAAAGTAGCAAAATCCATGAACATCAAAATAAAATCAATAATATGAAAGAAATGTCAAAAGTCATTAAGAAAATATCAAAGACGTTAAAGATGTGAAACACATAAAAATGATCCCTAGTCTATTACATTAATAGCTAGTCACGTGCCGGTGCCTCCCTTTGAGGCGAGCTTGAGCAAGTGCATCGCGTTGTTCGTTCGTCATGAGTACCTTATGCCGATAGTGAATCTCGCTCCGCAAATTATCAACGCGAACATTCAAGGCATCCAATTGACCACGGATCTCGGCCATGCTACTATCTATCATAGCATGCATGCCAGCAATTCCACTATCAATGCGATCACCTAAAGACTCAAAATACCCTTGAATAAGGGTCTTGAAATCTTCATCCATATTAGGTGCTCTCGTAGGCTCCGGTGCCTCATGTTCTTGATCCTCCCCCTCACCATCACTCCCCTCAATGTCTTCATGATCACTTTGGCCTTGAATGGGCTTGTCGAAAGTCCATGCCCCATTTACAACATATATTCCCATGGACCTAAGAAAAACTGTATCGTAGTAATTACGAGGAGACACGGGATATACGGCTTGGTTTTCTAATGGGATGCCTTGAGACCTAAGAACCTTGGTAACGAGCATACCATAGGGTAAACTCCTACGTTGATCCTTAATGTGAATGCCAAGATATTTGATCATGAGATAGCCAAAATTTAAAGGAATTTGTTTAAGGAGAGCATACAAGAGGTAGAGATTCATGGTGTTGGGATCAGTCTTGTTACCATGATTGGGAATAACAACCTTTGTGAGGACATGAAGTAATACACGATACTGAGGACTCACTTGCTCTTGCAAACGTCTCACCATTGAACACACTCGCTTCTAAGTCATTAAAATTGAAACCATGAGAGGCATCAGCCCAATAATGTAGCCTAAAGTATGCAACGACTTTCTTACCATCTTTTGCTAGAGTGGTGGGTGATCAGTTTTGAACAATTTGTTAAGACTTTCGGGAGTCAAAACAATATCCTCAGAGTTCACTCTTGTGTACAGACGATCAACTCCAACTCCAATATCCTCAGGCTTAGAGTGTAGGTTGGCAAAGAATTCTTACACTAATAGGGAATACACAGCCTCATTTGCAAACAACACCTCATTCCAATCTTGATAATCAAATAATTCTAAAATAGTTGAAAAAGCGGTAAATTCCTCTTTCCTAACAATTCTTTGAATGACTATTTTCTTTTGGTTCTTAACATAACTATTATACTTGTCTGCACACTCGTTATTGACAAAAGGAGAGGGAGGATTAGAGGCAGTGGTTTTACCATGTTGAATATGTGGAGGAGCCATAACCTTCGTCCTCTTTCGACCCCTTGATGATCTCATGTTGATGACTTAAAACGTATGAAATTCTTGAGTAGAGGAGGATAACAAGTTTTGATTGAGAAATTGAATCAACTAACGCCGAAACTAGAAAAATTAATTTTGACCCAAATTGTAGGGTTTGAATAAATTTTGATAAAGTGTGTTGTGAAATCTTGTGATTGGAATCGGTAATAGTGTTCTCTAGATGTCTAGGAAGGATTTTAATGGAACAATTTCGAAAATAATCGGTTAAAATTGAATATGGATTGTGAGAGGCAAAAAATTTTTTTGAAGCTTTTGAAGGGTTCTTGGGAAATATGTTTGAAAATCAACGTTTTTAAGCCTGATACGACAGTGTCGGACGGCCGAAACTTTGGAGGGCGTCCAAAAGTGTCGTCCGAAACTTTGCAAAAATTTCACCCTCTTAGTAGTTTCGGTTCGAACGGTCTAGGCGTCCGAAACATGCGTCCGAGACTCTTGTAAAATTTTACCCTTCATGATATTTTGGTTCGGATGGTCCTGTGCGTCCGAAACCTGCGTCTGAAACTCCAATTTTGTTTTAAAATTTATTTTCTAGAAATAAAAATCAATGTTTTCGGATCACTTAAGTTGGATTACACCAATGTTATCTCTTAAAAGAGAAAACTGATCCTCCGGGAGGGGTTTGGTGAAGATATCCGCCAATTGTTCTTTGGTGGAAACATATTCTATATGAATTTCCTTATTTTGAACAAGGTCACGAATGAAGTGATGTTTGATGTCAATATGTTTTGATCTCGAATGTTGGATAGGATTTTTGGTTAAGTTTATGGCACTAGTGTTATCACATTTAATGGATACACACCCAAAATCTAAACCAAAATCAAGAAGAGTGTGCTTCATCCAAAGGATTTGAGAACAACAACTTCCGGCAGCTATGTACTCGGCTTCCGCCGTTGATAAGGATACGGAAGCTTGTTTTCTACTAGACCATGACACAAAAGAGTTTCCTAGGAATTGACACGTTGCACTCGTGCTTTTCCTATCAACCCTACATCCGGCAAAGTCAGCGTCGGTAAATCCTACTAGATCAAAGGTGTTTGTCCTAGGATACCATAATCCATGATATATCGTTCCTTTGAGATATCTAAGTATTCTTTTTACAGCCAACAAGTGTGATTGTTTAGCACGTGATTGAAATCTAGCACATAAGCACACGGCATACATAATATCTGGCCTACTAGCCGTCAAATAAAGCAAACTTCCTATCATTCCCCTATATTGTGTTTCATCAACTTTTACACCATCTTCATCTTTGTCTAATTTAGTAGAAGTGCTTATAGGTATTCCATTAGGTTTTGAGTCTTCCATGCCATATTTTTTAAGTAACTCTTTAGTATATTTTTCTTGACTTATGAAAATACCATTATTCATTTGTTTTATTTGTAACCCAAGAAAGAAAGTTAGTTCTCCCATCATGCTCATTTCAAATTCGTCTTTCATCAAGTTTGAAAATTCTTCACATAATGTTTCATTTGAAGCATCAAATATTATGTCATCAACATATATTTGTACAATTAGAAAATCATTATCACAATACTTAGTAAACAGAGTAGTGTCAATTATGCCTTTATGAAAGTTCTTTTCTATTAGAAACCCACTAAGTCTTTCATACCATGCTCTAGGAGCTTGTTTTAGTCCATACAATGCCTTGACCAATTTATATATATGATTAGGAAATTTATTACTTTCAAATCCAGGAGGTTGTTCTACATATACTTCTTCTTGAATAAATCCATTTAAGAAAGCACTTTTAACATCCATTTGAAAAAGTTTAAACCCTTTGAAATAGGCATATGCAAGTAACATGCGAATAGACTCAAGCCTTACTACGGGAGCAAAAGTTTCATCATAGTCTATACTTTCCTCTTGCCTATACCCTTGAGCCACCAATCTAACTTTGTTTCTTACTATATTTCCTACTTCATTTAGTTTATTCCTAAAAATCCATTTAGTTCCTATAATTGAAGTGTCTTTAGGCCTTTCTACTAGATTCCATACTTTACTTCTTTCAAATTGGTTTAACTTTTCTTGCATAGCTACGATCCAATTATCATCGTTTGAGGCTTCATTTATATTTTTTGGGTCAATTTGTGAGAGGAAGACCAAGTTATTATCTAAATGCAATGATGACCTAGTGTTGACTCCTCTAGAGGGACTTTCTATGATTAAGTCTTTAGGATGATTACTGATAAACTTCCAAGCTTTTGGAAGATCATTCTTTTGTGAACTTTCATCTAAATTTTTAGTATCATCATTTTGAGGAGGGTCCATTTGTTTAGATGGATTGTTTTCTATTTCATTTTCATCTTGTTCATTAGATGGATTTTCTTCTATTCCTATTTCTTCATCACTTTCTTCATGATTTTTACTTGTATTACCCTCATCAAAGTTTACATGAATTGCTTATTCTACTATTAAAGTTCTTTTGTTGTATACTCTATATGCTTTCCTAATTTCTGAATATCCTAAGAATACTCCTTCATCCGATTTCTTATCAAATTTTCCTAAGGTGTCTTTTACATTTAGAATGAAGCACTTACAACCAAAGACTTTAAAATATCCTACATTTGGAGTTTTCTTATAGATTAATTCATATGGAGTTTTCTTCAACAAGGGTATAATCAAGGCACGATTCATGACATAACATGCGGTGTTAACCGCTTCGGCCCAAAAATATTTAGGCAAGTCATTTTCACAAAGCATAGTTCTAGCCATTTCTTGAAGTGTTCTATTCTTCCTTTCAACTACTCCATTTTGTTGTGATGATTTTACTACTGAAAATTTGTTTGTAATACCATTTTAATCACAATAATTTATAAAGCTTTCATTTACAAATTCGGTTCAATTATCACTTCTAATTTTTACCACATTTAAACTTAACTCATTTTGAACCTTTTTAAATAGTCTAGCATATTCTTTAAATGTATCACTTTTATGTGCCAAGAATATTACCCAAGTGTACGTAGAATAGTCATCTACTATCACAAAATCATATCTTTTGCCACCTAAACTTGTAGTTTGTGAAGGTCCAAACAAATCCATATGTATTAACTCTAAGGGTTTTGAAGTTGTTACCATGTTTGTAGGTTTGAATGTACTTTTAGTTTGTTTTCCAAATTGACCTGAATCACACACTTTATCTTTTTCATATTTTTGTTTAGGTAAGCCTCTAACTAGTTCTTTTACTACTAGATTATTTATGTGATCTATTCCCACATGAGCTAGCCTCCTATGCCACAACCAAGTTGTGTCATGTACCACACTAAGATATTTCATTTCTTGTTCCATAATATCACACAAATGAAGTGTATATACATTGTTATGCCTAGATCCGGTAAGAACTATTTTACCATCTATTGGATCAATAACAACACATTTTTCACGTTTAAACAACACATCAAGATCTTTATCACATATTTGACTTATGCTAATCAAATTGAATTTCAAGTCATAAATCAAAAGCACATTTTCAATCACATTGCTATTATGATTGGCTACATTACCAATACCAATAATCTTCCCCTTTTTATCATTGCCAAAAGTAACATGACCTTTATTTCTTTTTTCCAAGTTATTAAGCAATGAGGGATTACCGGTCATGTTTCTTGAGCATCCACTATCAAGGAACCATTTTGTATCCAAAATTGTATTTTTTTAAACATACCTACATTCAAGAGACAATGTGTGACTTTAACCACTCAAGCTTTCATAACATTGATATCTTTCCTTATCCATGTTTTTGATCTATTGTTAACTTCCAATCTAGCAAAATATATTCTTGAGGTGTGTCCCTTTTTACAACAATAATCACATATTACATGATATTTAAAAGAATGTGAAGGCTTATAATAAGGATATGGCCTAGCATTGATAAACCTAGGTTCCAAGTTATATCTTTCATATCCATGACTTTGGCTATATGAGTTATGCATTCCATAGCTATAGTGTTGATGAGGTCTAGTTCTAAAATTCTTCACTCCTTTCTGATGATTGTGTGATAAATGAGTAATTTTCATCGGTTTGGAGTTGGAGCTTTGACCTACATCATGTGAATATCCTAATCCATACTTACTATTTCCCATTCTTTGACTTCCTAAGAGTTTCTCTAGATTATCCTTTCCTTGAGTGAATTTTGCTAAACAATCACTAAGGTCTTCAATTCTCTTTCTTAATCCTATATGTTCTTTCTTAATTTCATCATATTTTTTAGCTTCTTCCCTAACCTTATTGTTTTCTATTTTTCATTTTTCATTTTCAATTTTTAATGTACAGTTTTCTTTTTCTACACTATCAAGTTTAGAGGTTAACTCTTGATTACATGTAGTGATTTCTTCAACTCTAGCTTTAAGCTTCTTGTTTTGAGTCTTGGATTTCTTTAACTCATCTACTAACCTAGCAATGTACAGCTCAAGTTCATCTTGATCATTACAATTATCATCATCATCATCACTAGAAGAAAGACTTACCTCATGGTCTTCAAATCCTATAAAGCACATGTTAGCAACTCCTTCTTCTTCTCCTTCTGTTTTCTTCTTCGGATTGGTCATCATCCCATGTGACCTTGAAGCTTCTTCCTTTGCCTTTCTTGTCTAGTTTGAACTCCTTCTTTCTTCTTGGACAATCTGCAATAAAATGTCCAGGTTGGTTACATTCAAAACATTTGTTAACCTTGGATGTTTCTCATTTTTCTTTCACACAATCTTTGCTCCTAAAGTTTCTTCCTTTGTTAAACCTGTTTTTTCTACTTTGGATCATCCTAGATAATTTTCTAGTAAGAAATACAAGGTCATCATCATCTTGTTCATTTGTATCTTCCTCATCTTCCTCATCATAATTCACATTCTTTGACACTTTAAGTGCTATGTTTTTTCTAGCCTTAGTGTCTTCATCCTTTTGAGTTTTAGATTTGATTTTCAGCTCATATGACATAAGAGAACTAATTAGTTGATCTATGGGTAGTTCTCTCAAATTTTTAGCTTCTTCAATTGCTATAGTTTTTGACTCCCATTTCTTAGGTAATGAATTTAAAATTTTTCTATTTTGCTCACCTAAGGGATAGATTTTTCCTAGATTCTCCAAGTTCTTAATTATGCTATTGAATCTACAAAACATTTTATCAATTGATTCATTACCATCCATTTTAAAGCTTTCATATTGTGTTACTAACAATGACTTCTTTTCTTCCTTAACATCTTCGATTCTCTCATGAATTTCCCTAAGTTTCTTCCAAATGTCATGTGCATTTTTACATCCCTTAACTCTACTTGATTCATTAACATCTAGTGAGTTATATAAGGCATTTGTGGCTTTAGCATTTAGAGTGAGATTTTTCCTATCGGTTTTATTAAGTTCACTCCTCTTCTTTTCTCTAGTTTCATCCCCTATAGTTATCTCAGCCTGTAAGGTCCTTCCTCAAAAATATACCACATCTCAATGTCAATGGATTTAAGATAAATTTCCATTCTATCTCTCCAATTGCTATAGTTGGTTCCATTAAACATTGGGGGCCTAAAAATAGATTGTCCGTCTATAAACATAGCATTGTTTGTTGCCATAATCTTTACTCTAAGGTTGTTAAGCCTAAGTAAGTAGAGACCAAGCTCTGATACCAATTGTAAGCTCTAAGGCAACCTAAGAGGGGGGGGTGAATTAGTTTTCTAAAAATTTAGTACACTGATCAAATCAAATTCAACAACAATGAGTGACTTGTGTGAATTGTAACAAGTGTAGTATTCAACAACAATTATCCAATAACACAATGAATCAATAATCCAGTCCAATTTCACCAATTCAAAGCATAAACAATATATGATAATGGCAAAACTTAAAACTGTAAAGAGAGAAGACACAATCAATTTAGAGTGGTTCAAGACTCCCCCTTGGAGTGCTCTACATCCACTTCCTAAGTTTTCCAACTTAGGATTTCAAACCTTTCCACTATGATATGATCTCATTTTAGTGGTGAGATCAAAATAATCACTTTTACAACCAAACAAAGTTCAACTTTCTTACTAGCTATCCCAAGCTATGAGTTATAGGTTTTTACTCTCACTTGAGAAACCTTTCACAATTCCTTACAATGTTTGTTTAGAAAATAAATAACAGCCCTCAATTAGGGTGAATAAAATGAATTGAAGCTCACAGTATGATTCCTACAATAACAAGTACAACTCAAAATATATAGTTCAAGAATGAGATGAAATACTCAAGAAAGGCTCAAGAACTTTCAATCTTTTGGTTCTTGTAAAATCAAAGTGAAGTGCAAGAATTGTAGGGAGTGATTTTTCAGATTGAGAGCTTAGGGAATCAAGTGTAGTGTGTTTTTATTGTTCATGCTTTAGCTTGTATAAATACACTCTCAAAAGATGACAAAATAACGTATATATTTGACATTTCGAAAACTAGCCGTTATGTTAAAAATTGAGTTTCGGACGGTACTTTCGGACCTTGGGGGTCGTCCGAACCTATTCATCTGAGCATGAAAAACCCTATCACGACACTTTCGGACGGCCAAAACCTCAAGGGGGCGTCCGAACCTATGTTTCAGACGGCCGAAACTCCCATGCACCGTCAGAACCTAATCTTCTGAGAGCTTCATTTTTCACCAAAATTTCGGACGGTCAACTGACTACAGAGGGGCGTCCGAACCTATATTTCGGGCATTCGAAACTCAGCCCTCAGCGTCCGAACCTATTTTTCTCAAACTTGTTTTCAATTTTTGTTTTCCAAATCATTTGTGCAACTATGTGTGACTTTGTGCAAATATGTTCCTTACTTTTTGAAATGCATTTGAAGACTAATAACAATTTGAAATCATTTTTACTTGAGCCTTAAAGGAGTAAAACAATTTCTTAAGCTATTTACACAATTAGGGTTTAGTATTGGGAAACGACCTAATTTACCAACTTTTGTATCTTTTGCACTTCCAATTCTTTCTTCATGCAATAAAGCTACATGCTTGGCTTCTTTTGAATATCTATCATATTGAAACACTTTTTGAACCATTAGCATAAACATAATTGTTTGTTAAACATCAAAATAAGTAAGATTAAGACTCTAGGTCTTCACAAATTCTTTTTGCGTATTTTTAGAACTGTTTGCTATTCTTTTTTGCATACCCAGGACAAGATCTCTTGGACTAGTGGAATATCAATACAACCCGGAACTTGCACGGACTTTTCGTGTTAAGAAAAAGTTAGAATTCGAAGCAATGGCTGCACAAGGAAATCAGCCCAATGTTGTTGCTGCTCCTCCAGTGGGGGACCCTTCAGTTATTCCACCAGCACAACCAGTGGTACCGCGGCATTGGTATGGTGATCATTATGAGCCTCGAATGGATAGCTTGGATTCACCTTTTATTGACACTGGGGAGCATTTTGAAATTCTGCCGGCTTTCATAAATTTGATTCAAAATGGCCAAGTTTTCCATGAATTTAGTACTGAGGATCCGCATGCACATTTAAGGACATTCCTTAAAGTGTGTAACACGAGCAATCTCCCACATATCCCGCATGATGATTTAAAGCAAATGTTGTTCCCTTTCTCTCTTCAAGGAGCAGCTGAGAGATGGTATGACTCTATTAATAGGGCACGGATTGAAAATTTTGATGAGGTTGCAAAGAGGTTCATGGCTAAATATTTTCCGCCATCCCGAATGGACAAGATCCAGATGGATTTCATGCTGTTTTGTCAAGGTGAAAATAAGTCATTCACAGAAGCTTAGGATATATTTCATGAACTTTTTAATAAATGCCCAAACAGTGGGTTGGAGCAGGGAAGAGAGCCAAATTTCTTTTGCAATGGCCTCAATTTTGATACTATGCATTTGGTAAATCTTTTAGCTGGAGGAATTTTGCGCGCGATAAATCACCAGAAGAAGTTGAAGAGATTTTTGAGCGTATAGTAAGTAATGAGCTGATGTTGCCCACTGCAAGAAGTAATCATAGAAGACGGCAAATTGGAATCTTAGAGTTGGATAGAACAGCTAACTTGGAAGCACAAATGACCGCCATGTAAGGCAAATTATCCAGTATTTAGGCAGCCTTGGCAAACAAAATCACCCCATCTTATGGATTATGCCAAGGAGCACATCATATGGATGAATGTCCTTAAGTCACTAATGAGCCAGTACAATACGTCAATTTCAAGCAAAATACTAATTCAAATCAATGAAAGCCATCCGGTGGGAATTAGTGGTATCAAGAAGGACAAAATCGCCCATAGTATAATGAATCAAGACCAACTTATCCACCTAGCTATGGTAACCAACATAACACATAGAGTGGTACTTCACAAGCAACAATGGACGATGTTAATGTTTGTGATAAGCCCATTGAGGTGAGGCCAATTAAAATCCTTGATTGCAGTGAAAATAGGTTGAAGCGTTCAGTTGAAGAACCACCAAAATTGGAGCTCAAGCCACTCCCTTCACATCTCAAATATGCCTTTTAGGGAGATAATAACAATTTGCCCATAGTAATCTCAACTACATTAGAACCATGGCATGAAGAGAAGCTTATTATGGTGCTGAAAATGTATCAATGAGCAATTAGGTGGACTATTGCTGACATTAAGGAAATTAGTCCATCAATCTGCATGCATAAAATTCTTTTGGAAGATGATGCAATTCCAGTATGAGATAGGCAATATTGATTAAATCCAGCAATGATGGATGTGGTAAAAAACGAGGTGATCAAACTTTTGGACTTTGGGATGATTTATACTATATCTGATAGCGAATGGGTAACTCCAGTCCAATGTGTGCCAAAGAAGAGTGGGGTAACAATGGTCAAGACTGATAATGACGAGTTGTTAGTAACTCATATCATTAATGCATGGCGAGTTTGTATGGATTATCGCAAGCTCAACAAGGCAACCCACAAAGATCATTTTCCTCTACCATTCCTTGATCAAGTTTTGGACAGGATTGCTGGTTATCTATTTTATTGCTTCTTGGATGGTTACTCTGGATATAATAAGATCACTATTGACCCAAAGGATCAGGAAAAAACAACATTCACTTGCCCTTTTAGTACTTTTGCATTTAAGAGAATGCCATTTGGATTATGCAATGCACCCGCAACATTTCAACGATGTATGATAGCCATCTTTCATGACATGGTAGAAGATATTATTGAGGTATTCATGGATGATTTCTCAATTTTTGGTCATTCTTTTGATAAGTGCTTGGATAATCTGGCTAAGGTACTTGAAATATGCGTAGAGACTAATTTAGTTTTGAATTGGGAGAAATGCTAATTTATGGTGCAAGAAGGAATTGTCTTAGGCCACAAGATTTCATCTAAAGGCATGGAGGTGGATAAAGCAAAATTGGATCTCATTACAAAGCTACCATATCCAATAAATGTCAAAGGAGTAAGAAGCTTTTTGGGCCATGTCGAGTTCTACCGTAGATTCATTCGGGATTTCTCTAAAATAACCAAGCCCTTATGTCATCTTTTGGAAAAAGATGCGGTATTCAATTTTTGATGGTGACTGTAAAGCAGCATTTGATTCTCTTAAAGGCCAACTTGTAGCAGCTTCAGTTATTAAACCTCCCAATTGGGGAGCCCCCTTCGAGATTATGTTTGATGCTATTGATTTTGCTGTGGGGATAGTTCTTGGTCAGAGGACAGATAGAATTTTCCATACTATTCATTATGCCAGCCGTTTACTCGATCCAGCTCAGTATAATTACACTACAATAAAAAAGGAGATGTTTGCAGTTGTTTTTGCTGTGGATAGATTCCGTTATGATTATTTACACAGATCATGCAGCCATCCGTTATTTAATGGCCAAGAAAGATGGAAAATTGAGATTGATTCGATGGGTTATACTTTTACAAGAATTTGACTTGGAAATCAGTGATAAGAAAAGAGCTGAAAATCATGTTGCCGACCATCTTTCTCGATTGGAAAATCATGAGCATTTGGAAGAGGACATTAATGTCCAAATTAAGGAGATATTCCCGGAAAAGCAATTGTTTAAAGTGGAAGAAGCAGAAAAAGCTCCATGGTACGCTGACATTGCAAATTATGTGGTTTCGCAACAAATTCTGCCCAATTTGTCTTTCCAACAACGGAAAAGACTCATCAATAATGCAAGCTACTACTATTGGGATGAGCCTTATCTTTTCAAGGTATGCAGTGACCAAGCTATTAGACGATGTGGTCTTGATGAGTATCAAAAAGAAATTCTTCGGTTATGCCATAAATCTTATTATGAAGGACATTTTTGGGGGCGAAGAACAGCTTACAAAGTGTTGCAGTCGGGATATTATTGGCCAAAACTATTCCATGACACTCAAGAGTGGATCAAACACTGTGATGAATGCCAAAGGACAGGAAATATTTCATGAAGAAATGAGATGCCTTTAAACAACATTATGAAGGTGGAAATTTTCGATGTTTGGGGCATAGACTTCATCGGACCATTTCCAAAATCTAATGGTAACTCTTACATTCTTGTGGCCGTGGATTATGTTTCTAAATGGATTGAAGCAATTGCATTACCGACTTGTGATGCGAAAAGTGTGGTGGGGTTCATTAAGAAGTACATTTTCACTCGTTATGGAACCCCAAAGGCTATTATCAGTGATGGAGGTACACATTTTTGTAATAAGCTTTTCAAGCATTATTGACCAAATATGGAGTCCGGCATAAAGTGGCAACCCCTTACCATCCTCAAACAAGTGGTCAAGTGGAGATATCAAATCGGGAGATCAAGAGAATTTTAGAAAAGGTTGTGAAACCTTCTCGGAAGGATTGGGCAACAAAATTGGATGATTCTCTATGGGCTTACCACACATCTTTCAAAACCCCAATTGGTATATCTCCTTATCCTATGGTTTTTGGTAAGGCTTGTCATTTACCTATTGAGCTTGAGTACAAAACTTTCTGGGCCTGATAAGTCAATTTTATACTGACTTAATTGTATTGCTTTATGCTTGGATTTTGTGGGATTTAGTGCACTTTATATGTGGAATGTGTAGAAATTAGTGAATTGTACAAAGAAGGATATGAATTTATGTTGGCCCAGAATGAGCTGAAAACGGGAAAAATTAGTATGAGGAAAGTGCTATAGTTTTGTGGGATTAGGTGGAATTTAGTGAAATGTTTGTTATAAAATACGAGATCATGTGAATGTATGTGGTATGTTGTGGTGAGTTTTAATAACAATGGTGCATGTGAGTGTGTTTAGTGAAAAGAAGTTGAATTGGTTAGAGTGTGGACATGTTAAGTGTTTTGTTTAAGAGAATGCATGAATGTACAACACTTGCACACTTGTGCTCAATACTTGCTGCAAGCATGCACTAGCTTGCTACACAGTCAGCACACACTTGTGCATGAGCATACATATATCGCACAGCACGCATGCACTCAGCGTGCGGCATACATGCATATAGCTGCAGCAGCCTCGCACATGGGCTGCGGGCATGGTGCGCGCAGTCTTCGCAAACCTCGCATGCATGCCGCGTGCGCTCGCGCGCAGCTCTCGCATACAGGCGCGCGAGCTGGCACACACACGGCATATGCTGCGCGCTAGTGCACGCAATTCTCGCCCATGCATGTCTTGCCCAAGCCCGCCCGCGTGCGCACGTGCAACTCAGCACCAGCTGTGGCAGCAATGCACACGCACAGCAGCAGCGCACTCGCGAGCAGCTCCAGCCTGCACATGCACTACACAACGCTACACTTGCTGCACATTAGCTATACGTTTCATGCACTTCACAGCACACTCATGCACATAGTTCATGCATTTCACAGCATACTCACGCACTCACATGGGCACTTCACAGCAACACTCTTGCACACTCAGTGCATTATACAGCTCATCCCGCGCACCATTCTTATCACTCACTTTGTGCGTTCTATTCTTTGTCCAGTTTTTAGCATAATTCATCACTCATGAAAATCTTTGAACATGTTATGCACAAGAATATGAAAATTGGCTTGGGACGCATCGCAAGCTTTCTGGGAAAATGGCTTGCGATGCATCTCAAGCGTGCATGAAATTAGTGGTGTGTCGTTTTGTACCAAAATTAATACTCTCCTAAAACTATAAAATAGTATATGGAAGTGAGATCGTTCCCACGAGGAACAGCAATATCTTCTATATTCGTTAACTTGTAAATTGTCACAACAATTAAATTAATGATTTAAACAATTAATAAAAGGAACAAAATTACTAAATCAATAAAAGTAACCAAAATTCAGAATTAATTAATTAAAAGAAAACATCCGGCAATAAGTAAATCCACACTAATCAATTCTTAATTGTTCATCGACTCAAATATAACAATCTCTATTTAATCAGTTAGTTATTGATTGCCGAGAATCGGCTCTGACATAACCCAATTCTTCCTTAATTATTCGTTAACTGACAAGTATCAGCTTAATCAATTAATTCCCTATTTATAACACAACCCGGCCGGAATCAGCCGAATACCAGATTTAATGTTATAAAAGTATTACGTAGTGAAGAACCTAACTCTAACAAATCATATCATGATCAGCATGCAACAACCTGTTAACCAATAGCTTCGCCACTAATTAATCTTACTTATTAAATCCAGTGACTTAACAAGGGATTAATTGGCTCTACCTAATTAGATTAAACGTGATCAAGCTTTAATTAAATTAGATAGCTAACTTTAGGCTTAGAAAACTCTTGGAATTAAATAAGAGAAAGTTTAATTAAGAACAATTAGGTCTCACAATTCATGAATCGATTAGTGCTTCATTACCTACAACCAGATATAGAACTACTCACTAAATATAATTAAAAATAAAGCAAGAATAATAATTAAAAAGAAAATTAAATAAAACTGAAAATTGCAAACCAGGCGCTCGTCGTTCGATCGAACGACGAACTCTGAATTTTTGTAAATTCTGGGCTGCTGCAAATTAGCAAACCCATCTGCTGTTCAAACTTCCAAAACGTAAAGCTAAAAACTGTAAAAAAGATTAAAAAGGGTCTGTCGTAAACCCTAATTAATCTACTCCTTATATAGGAGAAGAGAATAGGACTTTCTAAACAACTCAATCTTCATTGTTTCCAAAACCATTAAGCCACAAGCTGCTATAGAAAGTAAACTTCCTATTTGCTTCAAACACCAATTTGGTAAGTATTTAGACTCCTTCTTCTGCCATCTTTCTTCAGATTCGTCTCCACTTCCTTTAATGCTCTAAAAATCTCCAAATCTGTCTCTTTCCTTCCGACACGATCCAATTCTACAAACTTCCAAATCTGCACATATTCATACCATTAAGTATATGTTTCACTCCACAAAATATATAAAAGCAAAGATAATAAACTGAACATTTATGAGCCTATCAAGATCCCCACATTTGAACAATGCTTGTCCCTAAGCATTCAAATAAAAATTGAAAACAAACTAAGCAAACAAACAATAAACCAATTTCACTAAATAAGCATCAATCTAGCCAAAACAAATATCCTTCCAAACAGTTAGGTTTAATTCAAATAACAACTCATGCCTCATTAAGTCCTCCAATTCCAACTGCAAAATTCTGAGTAACTCTCAAAGCTCACTCCAAGCACTCACAAGATATTCAAGATTGGGTTCAATCACTCAAGAAAATCGCACATGGAAAACTTCAACAAACTTGCAATTATGTCACAAGACCATCATAGTATTAAAATTAAACAAGAATCAAAAGGTCTTTAAAAGGTTGTAATGGGGCTAAGGTTCACAAGGTATGGTTTAAGATAGTCTAAAAGGCTTAAAATAAACTGAACAAAGGTGTAAGCAACACTTGTAAGAACATCCCCACACTTGAACTGCACCAAGTCTCAAAATCAATAAATTCTCAAAGTAACTTCAGCACAGCAAATACTTTTTATTCCTTCTCTGCTTTTCACATCACTTTTTTTTCTTCTTTTATTTCTATCAGCAGATCATATTTTTTTTTTCATTTTTTTGCTGCTGCTCTTTCTCTTCCTTGCCATTATTTAGGCAAACAACACAGATAAAATTCTTCAGATTTTTTCTTTTTTTTTCTCTCCGTCCAAATGCTGTTCGGGCAAACAATGAACTTCAAAATCTCAATTCAACAGTCATACTGAAATACTTTCTCACAAAGACCAAAAATATGCAATGTTCTCCTGTCCAATCAAGAGGGCGCAAATCATACACAAGTTACTTACACCTTAAGGGCCAAAAGAAAGCTAAAAAGGTCTTAGGTGAAAATTTATAGCTATTTGCATACAAAGAAAGGTTTAAGGCACAAATGGGTTAACTAAGGGTAAATTTAAGGGTATGAATGAAAACTAAAGTCAAAAAGGGACGAAATCCTAAGTGCCTTTATCATATTCAAATCCAATTCCAACACATGACATCCATGCACAACAAAGCAAGTTTAAGAATTAAACTATGTGCGATTTGCACTCAATTCAAAGAATAATTCATATAAGCATGAACAAAGTGGTCATTCAATGCTTGGCTCAAAATCCTCACTTTAAGGTGGGCAAAAATACTCAGAATCAGTAGCCATCCTACTTCGAATCATGCACAACTCTTCAAAACCCATTACTATAAATTAAACCATAGCTAAACTTTCTTTTCAAAAACAGTTTGGCTAAAGAATGCTTATAAAGGGAAAATAGTTCAACAATAACATCCTAAAACAAACTAAAGATGCAAAACTGTAAACTAAATGTTTTTCAAAGATTTTTTGATTTTTTGATTTTTTTTTACTATAACAGAATTTAAGTAAGACATAACATCTAAACCCTCCCCACAGTTAAACATTTACATGTCCTCATGTGAGAAAGAAAAACAAACAAAACACAAGAACAATACACGAAAAATAGAAAACAAAGAAACAAGTAAAGAAGAGGGACAGCCTGTTCATTGTGGGGGAGGTCCCGGGGCAAACGAGACTGCAGCAACTGGATTATCGTGTCCTGGCGAGCTTGGATGGTGGCCGTGGTGGCGACAAGTAGTCAGTCGGCATCGATTGAGAAGTTGGTGGCGAAACCGCCAGTGAAAAAGAGGGGTCCGGAGGTGGCGGAGAGGCGGCGAAGAAGAGCACACGGATGGTTGCGCGTGGGTGTTGGGGGGCCGTGTTTGGGAGTTGGGGAACAAGGAGGGAAACGGCTAGGTTTGTGAGGAAAGTCAAGAGGAATAATAGGTTTATGGGACCAATTGGATATGTGTTGAAAAGAAAACATGATGGGCCTGTGTAATAAAAATAAAGGAATTTATGTACTGGGCCCGAATCCCATGGAAAAGGATTTGTCTCCACTCCTCATTACTCGGTCCACGATCTTTATGTCTGCAACTAAATCCACTCCACTTTGTAAGCCAGGAATTCAGACAATATCTGGATCAAGAAGACAATTATTAAGTGATAAAAACAATAATAAAATAAAACTAATAAACTAAGCAAATACGCAAAACTAAGAAAGACATGGGTTGCCTCCTACAAGTGCCATTATTTAATGTCTTAGACTAGACAAATTATGTGTCGAACTCAGTAAACCATTGAAGGAGGCTCCGGAGGTGGTCTTGGAGAAGGTACATCTTGTATGCATGTCAAAGTTCCTCCTACACTTTTCTTGTATCTTCTTTGGTTCCAAAGCAATTTGATCCATGAGCTTTGAGTAAGATTCTTATTTTTGATAGTGGGCATCATCTTTTCCTCACTTAAAAGCATAGATTTCAGATGTTTATTCAAGGATCTTAGTTGCAGAGCTGGAACTTGCAAAAGATATGGCAAAAAATGTATCAGCAAGAGCTCATTCGGGCAAACAGAAGCTTTCTGGGTTGCTTGGAAACATTTGCAGCAGATTCAATGGCATTGTTTCGTCTCCAATCTCTGCATCCTTCAATTCTTTAATGTCAGAATCTGGTTCTATATATTCATATGACAATGTATCCTCAAGAACAACCGGCATGTCATCACATTCCACCACCATCTCTTCTTCTTGATGTTGGATTTTCTTGGCAAGAAAATCTTTCTCAAATTTTGAAACCTTTGGCATTTTTCTAATTGCTTCAAGGAATGCGCCTGTAATCTCCACCTTGTTGAAGATGGTCAAGATGTTATCCAAATCTTTATCCTTGGCGTTCTTTTTCAACCTGTTAGGAAAAGGTGGAAGTATTTTAATTTCAGAATTTGAAAAATTCAATTTAGGACTGACCTCTGATTTCTGCTCCTTCGTCGTATGGTCGAACGACGACTCCATTTCTGGGCTGATGGGTTGTTGAATTTCGAACTTTGCCTTTGGTTCTTCAATCTTTTGTCCACTACTTAACATCATCTAATTGATGTCTTCCGTTGGATTAACCAACACTTGTGATGAGGTTTTTCTTGATTACTAATCAAGTCATTGAATTGAGTAATTTGGTTACTCAATTCTTTAAAACTTGCCATTGTGGCTTCTCTTTCTTGTAGCATCGCAGTCAAGTTTGGAAAGAATGGAACCATCTTTTGTTGCAATATATCATCTTGTGTTGGCACATTGTCTCTCTGCATAATTTTAACTGAGTTAGCTAAATTTGCAACTAAATCTTCAAGAGATATACCTGAACTTGTAATGTGGGTATTGCAATGTTTTGGCCAAAAGAAACCATTGATTGTTGTTGTTCCCATGTCCATGGTGATGGCTGTTGCTGCACCTTATTCCCATCAATGAAGTTTGGGTAGTTCCACCACTCTGAATTGTATGTATTGGAATAAGGGCTGTAATGATGTTGTGGATGAAAACTCCCAATTGTATTGAATTGTTCCCTTGGATACTCTTGAACAAATTGACACCTAGATGTAGGATGGCCAAGATTTCTGCGTATTCTATATGAATTTTTCTGTTGAACAGCACCTAAACCTGCAACTAATTTTTCCACTGAAGAGGTCAATGTATCTAATCTATTTTCCATAGAAAACATGTTTACCTCGGTCATCCGTTTGGGCAGACGGCGACTGTTCAGAACCAAAAATTGTTTCTTGGTGTCTTTCCTTCAATTCTTTCCTCAACCTGTGCTATTTTTTTCAGTATCTAAACATAAACAGATTAGAGTTAGAAAATCTGGAAATTTACCAAGTAAAAATATATATTTATATATATATATAGAAATTAACTAAAAAGAAAATAATTGTCGTTCCCAGGCAACGGCGCCAAAATTTGGTGTGTCGTTTTGTACCAAAATTAATACTCTCCTAAAACTATAAAATAGTATAGGGAAGTGAGATCGTTCCCACGAGGAACAGCAATATCTTCTATATTCGTTAACTTGTAAATTGTCACAACAATTAAATTAATGATTTAAACAATTAATAAAAGGAACAAAATTACTAAATCAATAAAAGTAACCAAAACTCAGGATTAATTAATTAAAAGAAAAGATCCGACAATAAGTAAATTCACACTAATCAATTCTTAATTGTTCATCGACTCAAATATAGCAATCTCTATTTAATAAGTTAGTTATAGATTACCGAGAATCAGCTCTGACATAACCCCATTCTTCCTTAATTATTCGTTAATTGACAAGTATCAGCTTAATCAATTAATTCCCTATTTATAACAGAACCCTGCCGGAATCAGTCGAACACCAGATTTAATGTTATAAAAGCATTACGTAGTGAAGAAGCTAACTCTAACAAATCATATCATGATCAGCATGCAACAACCTGTTAACCAATTATTTCCGTCTACCGAGACAGTAGCTTCGCCACTAATTAATCTTACTTATTAAATCCAGTGACTTAACAAGGGATTAATTGGCTCTTCCTAATTAGATTAAATGTGATCAAGCTTTAATTAAATTAGATAGTTAACTTTAGGCTTAGAAACCTCTTGGAATTAAATAAGAGAAAGTTTAATTAAGAACAATTAGGTCTCACAATTCATGCATCGATTAGTGCTTCATTACCTACAGCCAGATAAAGAACTACTCGCTAAACATAATTAAAAACAAAGCAAGAATAATAATTAAAAAGGCGCTCTTCGTTTGGTCGAACGACGAACTCTGAATTCTGGTAAATTCTGGGCTGCTGCAAATTAGCAAACCCACCTGCTGTTCAAACTTCCAAAATGTAAAGCTAAAAACTATAAAAAAGATTAAAAAGGTCTGTCGTAAACCCTAATTAATCTACTCCTTATATAGGAGAAGAGAATAGGATTTACTAAAAAAATTAAATAAGGAATCTTCATTGTTTCCAAAACCATTAAGCCACAAGCGGCTATAGAAAGTAAACTTTCTATTTACTTCAAACACTAATTTGGTAAGTATTTAGACTCCTTCTTCTGCCATCTTTCTTCATATTCGTCTCCACTTCCTTTAATGCTCTAAAAATCTCCAAATCTGTCTCTTTCCTTCCAACACGATCCAATTCTACAAACTTCCAAATCTTCACATATTCATACCATTAAGTATATGTTTCACCCCACGAAACATATAAAAGCAAAGATAATAAACTAAACATTTATGATCATATCAATTGGCTTGCGATGCATCGCAGGTGTGCGAAATGCTGGCTTGCGACGCATCGCAAGCTTCGCATGAGTTTGGCTTGCGATGTGTCGTTGTTGTAATCTGATGTGCCGAGTGCAATAAATTTTAGCTAAGTGTTTAATGTGCACTCTCTTGTGTGCAGGTTCGTGGAGACATTTATGGTCCAGGCTAAAAGGCGTGCTGCTGGAGATGAAGGCACCGCGACCAAGGCTCTAAAGCGTGATTGGACATGTGCAAAGCTAGCGTTGAGCTTTATGACATTCATAGTGGCATTTTTGTAATATCTTAGTCAGTTTACGTTAGCGTATTATTTACTTCTTGTAACCTCTTTATATAGAGGATTTAGTAAGACTTTTGAGATCGATCATTCGAGAATAGGGAAAAAACAGACTTTTGATTTTAAGCGGGAACTTTTCTCTCTTTCTTCACTTTCTCTCTCTACGTTCTATCACTAGAAATTGAACCCTGATTGTGATTCCGATTGTGATTCCGATCGTGGATTTGGACTGAAATTTGCTTTCTTACTCTCAATTGACAAAGGAATTGACAAATCTCTGGACTCTAATCGGTAAAATCCTCCAACTGAGTGAGAATGAGTTTGTTAATGTTACAATTTGATGAATTTGAGATGAGAAGGGCTTTTTCCAGCTAATCTGTTGATGATCTAGGGTTTTGATGGATGAGAATACATTTTAGATGCCTTGCTATGGTGCAATGAACATAATCTATGAAGAAATGATTCATATATTGTTTTGAATGTGCATTTCGGTTGAATTTTCACACGATCACTCTGGAATAGTTGAATTGAACTTAACTGCGGCCGACATACTGAGTATATGATCAATACTACGTTTCTTGTTGTGAATTCTGTGAAATGAGAACGTCTTTCGTGAATCGAGTCTTTCACTTGCTTAGTAAGCTTGTCTTCTAGGATGCGGTCGCCATGTCGATCTTAGGTTATGAGATCATGAGATAAAAGTGCGAAAGAAATCCTCTGTTGCTAACGAGTACATTTGACCCTAGGTTCAGGTCTCGACATGGGAAGAATCTAGGAATTAAGTGTTAAGCTTGCTAGGAGAAGCGGATTGGGACGTCGCGGTTTGAAATCGCCATTCTCAGGCCTCGCCATGGGAGAGGACGGTGTAAGGAGCCTTAAGTTGAGGTGTGGTCGCCATGCTAACTTCTGGTTAAGACTCTACGTGACTTAGTTCCCCTCTCAATTAGCTTGTATGTTCATTGTACCATATAAGTGTCTAAGTGCATTCTCATCCAGCTTCGGAACTCTAGAGCATCACTTTCATTTGTTTGATTTACACTTTATTCATTTTTTTTGAAGTTCTGTTCTTTTAATTCACGATAGTGCGAACTTAATTTTGTGTCAACCTAAGAACAAATTTCTGGATTCTTGAAACCAAACACCTTCCCTATGGATACGATCCCTCTCATCACATCTACATTAGTGAGTAGGGTTAAAATTGCAAGGTTAACGACAAGCTTGTCAGGGCCTTAAAAGAGTTGCAAATGGATTATGGGAATGCAGCTGAGCAACGATTGTTAGAATTTAATGATTTGGATGAGTTTCAATTTGATGCATACCAAAATGCATCTCTCTATAAAGAGAGAACAAAGAAATGGCTTGATAAACGCATCCTACATAAAAATTTTGAGCCCGGGAATGTAACGCTACACCTTAATTTACATTAAAATAATATTAAGGTAATATACATATTACCGTATCATTCTAAAATTCCTTCGTAAAAAATACACAAATGGCCTTATTACCATAATTATGATCCGAATCAAGACAATTAAAAATCTTGAACTTCTATTCACCCATATCTTCCTTTTAGTATGTAAACCAAAATACTGTCCACCGCCTAATCCATCTTGAATCACTGAAAAATATAATTTACAAAAGGGTGAGCTCAAAATAGCTCAGTGGGTGGGGATAGTGGCTTCATTATTGAAAAATTAATTTTCAACGAAATAATGTTCCAAGAACGAATTGCAATGCACAAACTATGTATCAACAAATTCACCATGGATACCATTAAACATTGGGCATATATTTGGTACCCGTAACAATATACAATTTTAATATACATAATCATGTATCGCCAAACTTTAACATGGATGTCATGTCAAACATTAATCATATAATCGTGTACGACTTGAGAAACTACCTTATTCTTCCTCGTGGTCAGTGACCACTACGACCCCGCAGGCCTAACGTGACATCCGGATTTTCCACTCCGACTCCCGTCAACAGAATTAAAAACTCCTTAATCCTGTGACGGGGCTCACCAGTGTGGTCTTGGCGAAATCGTCGGCCTGATACCTCTCGATTACTCTCCTAGCCAACACCTACTAGGGCCCAAACAATCCATTACAATACATGTATCACATACAATCAATGCAAGTTGGCAAATAATTAGGGAAATTTACCCACTTGTGCCAAACTTCAACGATTCACAATGTCAAAGTACTAGAGTCAACAAAGCTCATGTGGATTATAGAGGTAGCTCTTACGGATTCTAGAGGTCGCTCATGTCTTTAAATCGACATAGCACTTAGTTTCGCACAGCACTTAGTTCCACGGCATATAAATCCAATATCCAAATTATACCACAGGTATTCGATACCATCAATTCAAAATCAAATTGGCACAAAATTAGGAAATTCAATCATCACATGGCATTCTCCCTTGCAACTTGCAAGTTGGGATTGAATACAATCCAGGCAATCATTCCAATAACACCAAAATAAGCATATTACCATATTTCATAATTCAAAAGCATTCATGGTTTACAGAGTTTCAAATTCAATATGAAACTCATAAAGAGATAATCCGTTAGTAAGACTAAACGAGAGTATACCAAGTAGCAATTTCAGTTTTGACACCAATCCTTCAAACCCTTGTATCTTATTTTCTATAAGATAGAAAAATGCATCACTTCTACCATATGAATATGTTAAAATATAAAACCTTTTACGTTTTGCATATCCTTACATTCTTTCCATAAAATCGTATATAAACTATTCAAAGTAGCCACAACGGCTGAAAATACCATAGCCAATTTCAGTCCTGTCAAGGTGGAGTCAACTGATGATAACTTCATTCCCAATTATCCAACTAATGTGAAATGGAACTGTATAAAACTAGAATCAAAATACTACAACTTCCGTGTTGGGTAACACGCTGAATTCAAATTACAAAAGCCTTTGAAAAACTGTTCAATCTTCATATAGGACTGAAATCCCGTAATGGATTTCAGTTCTGCCATACAGATTTCAAATAATCATAACTTTGTAATAAGACCTCCAATTAACATGAAACCAAAAGCATCTAAAACTAGATTTATAATATTAAAACTTTTATGTTGTATCAATCCCCAAATTCGTTTTACAAATAGCTTAGAAAAACTGCTCAATCCTCATGTAGGACTGAAATCCCGTAATTGATTTCAGTTCTGCCATGCTTATTTCAAAAAGTCATAACTTTGTAACCGAAAATCCAAATAATGTGAAGTCAAAACCATATTAAACTAGACTCAGAGTTCTACAATTATTGTATGACACAAATTTCCAAATTATTTGATCTACTGGGTCAAACAAACAGTATCAACTTCCAACTAGTCAAAGAGCCAGGAAGAAGATTAATCCCAATAAAACTAGAGTCTTTCACATGTAGATAAATTTGCTCCCAAGTAATATTTGTTACAACCTTATTACAATATATAATTATGAAAAATGATCAACTATTAGCTATAAGAACCACTTTTGTCTATGAGAATATCCTAGCAGTTCTATGGAATCCCACATGAGCACTACTCTAATTTTAATTTTCCTTTCTTACCTTTAACTACCATTGCAAGCTTATGTGTTTCATACCAATAACTAACAGCAATTTAAGTTGCTAAAACATTAAATATTAAGGTTTCACTTGATTGGACATCAAATAATTTCAACAGAATTATATATCACATTGATAAAGTCCTTTCTAGACAATCTTTCAGTATTCGCATGGCAGCATCCAAGTTATTTTGCATTATATAACACATTCCTTTTAATAGTGAAATGGTGAATGACTTTTACAAACTACTTCAAGTTCAATGATTGTGACAAGATATTTGAATTAAGGTTGATAAACCTACGAGATTATATAGAATGACCAGGTCCATAGCATTACGGTTGATAGGAATTTAATCAAATAAAATTTATACTTAAACTTATTATCTCAATATTACTTAATTTATTACATAGGAACATATTCCTACTTTCCAATTGGACTTAAACAATTTTATGGGTGGAAAGGAATCACTAGGTTTACCCCCACACTTTATCTTCCAAAAGCAAATCGATTTCCTACTTGCCTTTTTATACATACCACTTTTACAACAATTAGAAACCCAATTCTTTAGAGGTAAAGCAAGCATGATTTCAATGCATAATCGCAAAACATTCGGTATTTCTCTTTCAAAGTTTTAACACATTACAATTAACAGACTTCACAAATTTCAGTACACAACAAGTAAAATTTGATAAGGCAAGTACCAAATAAAGTATCAAGCTCATCTTTTATTTTGAATAATTCAAGCAAAGTTCTTTACCTACAATTATTCCAAAAAAGCACCTCAACAGCATAATCATCAAAGCTCAATAAACACAATAAGCAACCGGATTTCACAAAGATAGAGCAAAGGAATTCCGAAGTACAGTTGCACTATTTTGACCATCCACATAACAATATCAGGTTTAGTGATATAAACACAACCCAATAAAACTCATACCAACCTTAATTTATGAATTGAACTTCTGTCAAGAAAAGAAGTTATTTTCAAAGCAATCCAATATTATTTAAAAGTTAAATTTTGGGACGAAATTCACCCACCAAGATCACACATATTAATTTTTGAAAATCAATTTACCCACCTACACTAGCTTTTCGAATTCTCAAATTTATCCAAGATTGAATTGCCAAGGTTTTCATCCTCCTTCCTCTCATCCTCTTCCTTTTCTTTTCTTTCTTCCACTGCCCTCTCCCCTTCTCTTCTTCCTTCTTCTCCCGTTCTTCTTTCTTGCTTTTCTCTCGTTCTCTGCTTTTCTTTTTTTTTCTATTTCCCCTTGATCCTTATCATTTTTCCGACAAAGGTGAAGACTTTTAAAGCGTCCTTCTTTTTTTTTATTTATAATTTATAATTTGACCCTTGAATTGTGGTAAAGTCCAACAAAACCCAATATTACTATTAAGCTATGCAATTACACCATTCTTAATCTTATAAAATTGTAACTAAGACTATAAATAATTAATTTTAGTACTTAATTGTGTGATCTTCAATTTTCACAATAATGCTTATGATGACGTGGTATTTAATTTTGGAATCTTAACTATCACCGCAATACTTATCGTCAATGTCGTATTTTAATTTTAAAATCACAATTACTTGCTTATATTTAATATTAATAATATTAATAATATGTTAAAATTTTGGGGTCTCACACCCTTCCCTCCTTAAGAGAATTGTGTTCTCACAATTCAAAATCACTCCATGATGATATTACCATAAACGACTATATAAACAAGTATTTCACTTACCCCCGATGGTACTTGTATTTGAACTTATTTAAAAACAGGTTTAGGTCGTGACCTCTACATTTGCAAACACACATATACCTTTCTATTTTCACAAGTTTTGCAACACACTTTGACTCACTCCATGTTGTGTCCTAAGAGATCCACAAAAGAGTCTAAGAAATTTAAGCAAGTGGTACCAACAACAATTCAAGTGACAATTTAGGTGAGCCAAAATCTGCTATTCAAACCAAGAATAAAGTGTGATCCAAAAAAAATTAGAAGTATTATTGCATGCTTAACGTGCACAACTCAGATAGTAAAATAAAATAAAATAAAATAAGTTATGAATCAATTATCCGATTATGAAAATAATTTATTCACTCATTTGTCAAATTACAAGGTTTTTGCTTTAAATAATCTAAGATAGACAAAATATCAATCATAGATGACACAAAATATTGTCACAGTTTCGTGTCTTCATAATTCAGTCTAACATAAATCTTGAAATCTCGCTTCGAAGAATTTTCTCACATAATTTCACGTCATTCAATCAAGTATTTTAAATGTTTTACTCCCAGAGTTTTAAATTTTTTTTTCCCACCAAATCTTATGCAACATATAGGATTCTAAAACTTTCATTTTATCATTCAGAGAAATTTCGTAATCGAAATTTTAAACTCTTGTTACAAGAGAGTTTTCTAACACACGTGCATGCTAATAAGTCAAGTGTTTGAAACTGCTCACACAATATTCTTCCTTTTTATCAAAACCACAAAACGGTTTATCACACAAAATTTAAAATAGAAAACACCCCAAAATGGTGTCTTAAGTCATAAACCATAATCCCACAAATTCTAAAATTTAGCTTTAGTTAATGTACTCACAAAGAAAACATGCACATATCTCATAGAATGTTTACAATTTGAAAACCGTTTCACCCATGTTCACTTCCTTTGATTTGGCATCCAATTTTTTTTTTTAACAAGCTTCACCTGATTTCAGTAGAAATCTGTTTAAGATATTATACAAAAGAATTAATTTATGGAACAAGGAGACAAATTCATCTTCTTTTCTAAGAACTTAAACAAAGTTGTAAAACCCAAACTCACCCACATTTCTTCTTCACAAATTTAGTACATGTCAATACACTTCCACAAAATTTCAAATACAAATCAAGTAGAATTCATACGTGGGTATCAATTAATAAGGCAAATACAAAGCAGAACATCACGTTCAATATTTTTTTTTCCTTTTTATTAATTGAAGCAAATTTCAGAAATCTAGTTTTACACAGAGCCATTAAGCTATAAGTATTCAATAGTGTCCCACATAATCTGTAAATTTACACATGTTATCATCATGTCATGTTACACAACCATTCTAGTGACACCCAAACAAACGTGGTCTTAAATCAATATTTTGAAAGAAAGTAAATAAATAAATTTCACTATAGAAGTCACAATTTCATACAAGAAATCATCACACTTTTTTCTAAGGGAATAAGATTAAGGTGTTTCTGAATTAAAGTTAAAATTGAGGCAACAAAATAAAAGAAAAATCTTGTATAAGTGTATTAGCTATTACACTTAATCCCTTAGTAGGATTTTCAAATTAAATCTTTTTTTTATACCTTCCACCTTCCACCATTCGCATATTCATTTAAAATTTTCTTATAGCCATAGCTTAAGAGACAGAATTAAAAAGATCCTAATCTTAGGTTGATCAGTCCTAAGAGGATCAATCTAATCCTACAGTCAAACTTATAGCTTTTGAATTGTGTTTTCCCCTAAAGATTTTCATTCCCAATAATTGAGTCTGTAATTTCTAACATACTATGTTGAACTTTCTTCAAAATGACTATGAATTTAATTAAAGCCTAGTGGGCACTATTCCACAATCCAAGAATCATATCCTGGCTTTTAACCATATATGGACTATCACACCCAAGTCTAAGAATCCAATCCTGGCTTATCAGCATATATTCTCTGATACCACTTGTAACGCCCCGCCTTAATTTACATTAAAATAATATTAAGGTAATATACATATTACCGTATCATTCTAAAAGTCCTTCATAAAAAAAATACACAAATGGCCTCATTACCATAATTCTGATCCGAATCAAGACAATTAAAAATCCTGAACTTCTATTCACCCATCTCTTCCTTTTAGTATGTAAACCAAAATCCTGTCCACCGCCTAATCCATCTTGAATCACTGAAAAATATAATTTACAAAATGGTGAGCTCAAAATAGCTCAGTGGGTTGGGGATAGTGGCTTCATTATTGAAAAATTAATTTTCAACGAAATAATGTTCCAAGAACGAATTGCAATGCACAAACTATGTATCAACAAATTCACCATGGATACCAATTAAACATTGGGCATATATTTGGTACCCGTACCAATATACAATTTTAATACACATAATCATGTATCACAAAACTTTAACATGAATGTCATGTCAAACATTAATCATATAATTGGTACCTGTCACGATTGGCCATGCTGACCTTTACCAACCTTATTTTCCCTGACAATTTGTTGTTGCGTGCACGACTTCAGAAGCTACCTTATCCTTCCTCGTGGTCAGTGACCACTACGGCTCCGTAGGCCTAACGTGGCAACCGGATTTGCCACTCCGACTCCTGTCAACAGAATTAAAATCTCCTTAATCCTGTGACGGGGCTCACCGATGTGGTCTTGGCGTAATCGTCGGCCCGATACTGTCTCGATTACTCTCCAAGCCAACACCTACTAGGGCCCAAACAATCCACTACAATACATGTATCACATACAATCAATGCAAGTTGGCAAATAATTAGGGAAATTTACCCACTTGTGCCAAACTTCAACGATTCACAATGTCAAAGTACTAGAGTCAACAAAGCTCATGTGGATTCTAGAGGTGGCTCTTACGGATTCTAGAGGTGGCTCATGTCTTTAAATCGACATAGCACTTAGTACCGCACAGCACTTAGTTCCACTGCATATAAATATAATATCCAAATTATACCACAGGTATTCGATACCATCAATTCAAAATCAAATTGGCACAAAATTAGGAAATTCAATCATAACATGGCATTCTCCCTTGCAACTTGCAAGTTGGGATTGAACACAATCCAGGCAATCATTCCAATAACACCAACATAAGCATATTACCATATTTATAATTCAAAAGCATTCATGGTTTACAGAGTTTCAAATTCAATATGAAACTCATAAAGAGATAATCCGTTAGTAAGACTAAACGAGAGTATACCAAGTAGCAATTTCAGTTTTGACACCATTCCTTCAAACCCTTGTATCTTATTTTCTATAAGATAGAAAAATGCATCACTTCTACCATATGAATATGCTAAAATATAAAACCTTTTACGTTTTGCAAATCCTTAAATTCTTTCCATAAAATCGCATATAAACTATTCTAAGTAGCCACAACGGCTGAAAATACCACAGCCAACTTTCAGTCCGGTCAAGGTGGAGTCAACTGATGATAACTTCATTCCCAATTATCCAAGTAATGTGAAATGGAACTGTATAAAACTAGATTCAAAATGCTACAACTTCCGTGTTGGGTAACATGCTGAATTCAAATTACAAAAGCCTTTTAAAAACTGTTCAATCTTCTTATAGGACTGAAATCCCATAATGGATTTCAGTTCTGCCATACAGATTTCAAATAATCATAACTTTGTAATAAGACCTCCAATTAACATGAAACCAAAAGCATCTAAAACTAGATTTATAATATTAAAACTTTTATGTTGTATCAATCCCCAAATTCGTTTTACAAATTGCTTAGAAATATTGCTCAATCCTCATGTAGGACTGAAATCCTGTAATAGATTTCAGTTCTGCCAAGCTTAATAAAAAAAGTCATAACTTTGTAACCAAAAATCCAAATAATGTGAACCCAAAACCATATTAAACTAGACTCAGAGTTCTACAATTATTGAATGACACAAATTTCAAAATTCGTTGATCTACAAGGTCAAAAAAACAGTATCAACTTCCAACTAGTCAAAGAGTCAGGACGAAGATTAATCCCAATAAAACTAGAGTCTTTCACATGTAGGTAAATTTGCTCCCAAGTAATATTTGTTACAACCTTATTACAATATATAATTATGAAAAATGATCAACTATTAGCTATAAGAACCACTTTTGTCTATGAGAATATCCTAGCAGTTCTATGGAATCCCACATGAGCACTACTCTAATTTTAATTTTCCTTTCTTATCTTTAACTACCATTGCAAGCTTATGTGTTTCATACGTATAACTAACAGCAATTTAAGTTGCTAAAACATTAAATATTAAGGTTTCACTTGATTGGACATCAAACAATTTCAACAGAATTATATATCACATTGATAAAGTCCTTTCTAGACAATCTTCCAGTATTCGCATGGCAGCATCCAAGTTATTTTGCATTATATAACACATTCCTTTTAATAGTGAAATGGTGAATGACTTTTACAAACTACTTCAAGTTCAATGATTGTCACAAGATATTTGAATTAAGGTTGATAAACCTACGAGATTATATAGAATGACCAGGTCCATAGCATTACAGTTGATAGGAATTTAATCAAATAAAATTTATACTTAAACTTATTATCTCAATATCACTTAATTTATTACATAGGAACATATTCCTACTTTCCAATTGGCCTTAAACAATTTTATTTTTTCCTTCTTTACACTTATGAGCAGATTCAAATTAAAATTATTCATTTACATGTTAAAGTTAAGTATTCCAGGACTTTGTAAAATATTGTTGGGTGGAAGGGAATCATTAGGTTTACCCCCACAATTTATCTTCCAAAAGCAAATCGATTTCCTACTTGCCTTTTTATACATACCACTTTTACAACAATTAGAAACCCAATTCTTTAGAGGTAAAGCAAGCATGATTTCAATGCATAATTGCAAAACATTCGGTATTTCTCTTTCAAAGTTTTAACACATTACAATTAACAGACTTCACAAATTTCAGTACACAACAAGTAAAATTTGATAAGGCAAGTACCAAATAAAGTATCAAGTTCATCTTTTATTTTGAATAATTGAAGCAAAGTTCTAAAATTAAATTTTACCTACAATTATTCCTAAAAAGCACCTCAACACCATAATCATCAAAGCTCAATAAACACAATAAGCAACCGGATTTCACAAAGATAGAGCAAAGGAATTCCGAAGTACAGTTGCACTATTTTGACCATCCACATAACAATATCAGGTTTAGTGATATAAACACATCCCAATAAAACTCATACCAACCTTGATTTATGAATTGAACTTCTGTCAAGAAAAGAAGTCATTTTTAAAGCAATCCAATATTATTTAAAAGTTAAATTTTGGGACGAAATTCACCCACCAAGATCACACATATTAATGTTTGAAAATCAATTTACCCACCTGCACTAGCTTTTCGAATTCTCAAATTTATCCAAGATTGAATTGCCAAGGTTTTCATCCTCCTTCCTCTCTTCCTCTTCCTTTTCTTTTCTTTCTTCTACTGCTCTCTCCCCTTCTCTTCTTCCTTCTTCTCCCGTTCTTCTTTCTTGTTTTTCTCTCGTTCTCTGCTTTTCTTTTTTTTTCTATTTCCCCTTGATCCTTATCATTTTGCTGACAAAGGTGAATACTTTTAAAGCGTCCTTCTTTTTTTTATTTATAATTTATAATTTGACCCTTGAATTGTGGTAAAGTCCAACAAAACCCAAAATTACTATTAAGCTATGCAATTACACCATTCTTAATCTTATAAAATTGTAACTAAGACTATAAAATTAATAATTAATTTTAGTACTTAATTGTGTGATCTTCAATTTTCACAATAATGCTTATGATGACGTGGTATTTAATTTTGGAATCTTAATTATCACCGCAATACTTGTCGTCAATGTCGTATTTTAATTTTAAAATCACAATTACTTGCTTATATTTAATATTAATAATATTAATAATATGTTAAAATTTTGGGGTCTCACAGGGAAGCTGGTTTTACTTTATAATTCTAAGTTGAGAATGTTTCCAGGAATGCTTAAGTGAAGATGGTATGGTCCATATAGGGTCCGGACAGTGTTTCTTTATGGCACAGTGGAGCTTCTAAATGAAAGAACGGGAAATACTTTCATCGTCAATGGGCATAGATTGAAGATTTATTTTTCTCAAGGCGAAAAGATTTTTCGTAATGTTGAAAAGGTGACTCTCGACGAGTCACCGAGGGAAGAATAAGCAACCGGCGTCGAGCTTTCGACGATAAATAAAGCGCTTCCTGGGAGGCAAACCAAGTTTATATATTATATTTTTAGTTTATTTATATTGCTATTTAGAATTTAGGCTAAAACTTCTATTAACTAATAGTCTATTTTGTGCAAATGTTTTATTTTGTAGGTTGGAGAAAGGAATAAGGGAAATTTGGAGGATGAAAAGTGCAAAAACGTGGCAAATTTTTCCAACGTCGCGACATGCACAGTCGCACGTCGCGATGTTCATGTTGTTCAAGAAAAATGTGGAAATTTGCCGCACGTCGCGACGTGTACAGTCTCACGTCACGACGTCCAGGTTCGTTTAATAAAAAAAATAGGGTTTACTCACGTCGCGACGTCATGCAGCAATTGATCTTAAATCAGAACAGATTTCATTGTTTAAACACGAACACACAAAAAATTCAAAATCCTCTCTAACCCAACTTTTCTTCTCTAGTTTTTTCTGCAATTTCACTCCACATTAGTGTTATAGGTTGAGTAAGGATCATATTAACATCAAAACCACACAAATTAACCGGTTAAAACTCTAAAATTCCTCAAATTTTGAAATTTTTCTCAAACCCTACCAACTCAAAAATGCAAATTTCTAGTGAAATTCGTTAGAGGTAGAGGCTTCCAATTCGTTCTAGGACACATTGGGAAAGTGTAGAGGCCACTATTTCATCACAAAACACAAGATTTTTGCATTTTGATTCTGTTCATCAAGTGGTAAATTTTGAATTTCTCTCTTAATTTTTGAATAATCTTGTGTTTAATTGTGCTATATATGTTCTATTTACACTATTTGGTAAATTATGATGATGAATTGATTCAAAGATTGATTTTTTAATTTTTGGAATAGTATATATACGGTTATAGCTACGAGTTTGGACATTTTTTTTCCTGTGATTCAATTGTGTTCATACGTATTATGTAATCATGTTAGATTGATTAATCTTGATCAGGTTGTTATAATGTAAGTGTTGTTGTGGTTTTGTTGGAAAATTTGTTTTGGATTATTAGTTTAATAGGATCAAAATACTAATGCACACTAGGTGTTTGTTAAAATACCTTAATGATTCAATTTTTGAATTTGACGCAGCTTAGAATATTTGAACATCACATGCATGTCATGTGTTTGATATTATGCTTATATGGTATCTTGTTGACTTAACATCAACTATAGATTGTCTTAAGGTTCTAAAGATTGTGATACTGAATTTATACATTAGGTGGAGAGGAAATTTTCATTTTTAATGTGTTGCCATTTAGATTTTTGCTTTTTTTACGATTTGATTGCTCTTGTTCTTGCAAGTGTGGTAAGGGTATATGCATTACATGGTTAGTGTTAAGGATAGGTTTTGCATTAAGTGTGGGGGAACTTATTATTATAGTGGTGTTGTTTAATTGTGAGAAGTGGTGTTTAGATATGTAATATCCTAATTTCACATTAATTTTTCAATTGCTTATATGGTTTGTATTTAATATTCTAATATTGACAGATATGGCACCAAAGAGAACATGTAGCACTGTTGGTAATGCACCACCCCCACCACCTCCTCCACCACCTCCTCTACCACCGCCACAGCCCAATCCCACGGGGTTTGATGATTTTCATTTTATGTGCCTAGAAGCAGTTAAATACCATAATGACCTGCTTGCACTTAAAGCAATGGTGGAGGAGCGCGGTATAGAAGTCACCGCCACCCCAATTGCCAACCAGATAAGGAATCGTCGTTAGCGACAGTTTTGCCAACAACCGATCGGAGGAAATGCTACATTGGTGCGGGATTTTTATGCTAACTATCCATATGCACAGCAAGGTGTCTTGCGCCTCCGTAGAGTGAATGTGTCGGTTAACCGTACAACATACAACGAGTACTATGGCCAGCGCGACATCGAAGATAGCGGTTATTGAGTCATGGTGGGCTGGATGATTCCAACTCCACAAGTCTACTCCACCATAACAGGTCAACCTCTTACCTACGCCGTATCGATATTCACGATATCTAAGCTCGAGCTGGCAAAAATGACCAAGATAACAAAAGCTTGGAATTATTTAATCATTGGGGAAGCTTATCCCCAGCATCCATCAGACATCTTGTGACAGTGGCAAGGCCATACTAAATTATACAATTCAGACGAGCCTCTCAATCGATGTCGGAGAGATCATGGGCATTAAGATCAAGAAGGCACATCGCTTTATTCGGACAGGATTATACTATCCCTCCTCGATCACACGACCATTTATTATGCAGATGGGGTGCCAGTATTAGGAACTGATGAGTTCAGGACAGCCACCAGTGCCACCGTCACCGCAACAGCAAGAGCAAGACCTAGGGCAACAGCAAGAACAGGACAAGGAGCCAGGTCCACCACCACCACCCCACCCCACCGCCTACTTACATTTGAAGGCATTCCTGCTCGTATGGACGAGATGGAGGCGATGATCACACAACAGACGACTCACTTTGACGAGCGATTTGATTAGATCGAGATGGCTTATGCCAACATGTCCCATCAGATGATCCAGATTTCAGACATGGTTCGTCAGATGAGTCGTTAGTGGCAAATTTCGAGATGCGAGGGATCCAGTTCGCACCTTCCTCCACGCGATGACATGCAGCATGATTAGGTGGTATTTCTTCTTGCCCACATTGAGGACAATATGTAGTTTAAGTGTGGGGGGGGGAGTTATGAGAGTAGTCATGTTTTTCTGTTTTTATGTTTTTATGTTTTTCTATTTTTTCTGTTTTCTTTGTTTTGATGTTATTTGGTTGTTATTTTTCTTTTCTTGTCATTTTGTTATTTTTCTTGTCAATTTGCGCAATTTTAAGACAATTAAGTTAATGGAATTAGGATTTATTTTAGATTTTTATTATGTCCCATTCGTATTAGTTATTCTCTTGAGTTAACCTTAGCTCGTAAATAAGTATTCCAGTAATGATAACTCTTTGCATAGTTACACCATGGTTTTAGGTATTTTTGTGTTCTATCTAATTTTTGAAAATTTAATCTTGTTGCGATAAATGTTATGTTGCCAATGATTGGATTTTATCGAAATATTCGATGTGGGATAGGAAAAAAATATGCTATCTAGAGGGAGTCGGGTCTTTGATGGAAAGTTTAGCATTTTGAGTCAATCATTTTTATGCACTTAGGGGAACTACTGAGGGGATTGACAAGTTTGTAATCATTAAGTAGGTTGGTGTGCTTTAACACTTTGTTTAGTTGAAACTTATATAACTCACTTAAAATTGTGTTCTTTAATAAATGTGCTTGCATAATTGTTTGCACTAAATGCTTTTGTATTTTTAAGCTTGTTATGCTCATACTATCATCCCTTTATGAGATTGCTTTTAATAATAACCCTAAGAGAACTCATATGGATGGTAACGGAGATTAGAAGCCGTAAGACTCTTGCTTCATATTGTCACTCCTCTGCGAGACTGCTCTTAAACGAAAAGTTAATAGAGAACTTGCATGAGTGGGAATGGGTCTAAAACTTGAAGGTGAGACAGTACTCCAGGTGGATGTCACAGGATTTCCAATGAAATACCCTAATTAAGTGTGACGGTCTGGGAAACGAGTGTTTTAATTATAAACCTAAAGGTTTTCCGAGCTAATCCTTATTAATATGAGTTGAATAATGAATTGTTAATATGTTAGTGAGAAAAAGTTGAGACGAAGACTTAGTTGTTGAAACCCTGATTTATGGCGTGGTTGTAGATGAGTAATGAACTGATGTGGAACCTATCGCACACACACACATGGTTGGCTCAACGTGTCCAAATGAGTACAATAATATACTTTCATAACTTTTGGGGACGTATATTATATGTACTTGACATTTGAATACTTGAGATTATAAGGTATTTACATGGCATTTGTCCTTAGATTTAATTGATAAAGTTGGATGCGTTTTTTTTGTTATGTGTTAGTATTTTGGTAGGACCTTTATGTTATGTTTTTGGTTTAGGATTGTTATTTTTAGTTTAGTTTGTTCGGGGACGAACAAAGGTTAAGTGTGGGGGAAATTGATAAGGTGAATTTATTCACCTTCTATGTAGTGTTTATACTAAATTCTTTGGTCGTTCTTGTTCGTTTTTATTCGTTTTAGTGCTTTATTTGTAGGGTTGTCGATCATGGTGCATGCTTGGAAAAGAAAAATCATACGAGAGTCAAATTGGATGCAAAGTGGAGGAAAAATAGAAGAAAGTTCGTGAATTCATTAAAAGCTCCTCCATGTCACGACGTCAGTTCTTCCACGTAGCGACGTGGGTAGACGTCGTGATGTGAAACCCTCCACGTCGCGACATCAAAAATGTGAATTAAATTGATTTTTGGATGATTTTTGAGAAATTTCAAGAGAGCCACGTCGCGCGATGTCGGGACCCCTCAAACGTCGCGACGTCACGTCGCGCGACGTGGGTGGAGGTTTTTACTTGCGACCTTGCACATCGCGACGTCGGGAAAAAGCGCAGTTTTACGACTTAATTTTTAAAATTTGCAATTTTAGCCCACTTTGAGACTTCTTATCCGACTTGGTTTTCGTGAAGGACTTCTGTGCTAATATTTGTATAGAAGTACTATAAATAGGGCTAAGGTTACAGCTTCTTAAGCGTGGACAACTTTGAGAGAGCTTAAGCAAGGGTTTTTCTTCTTTGTAATAGCTAGGGTTTTATTATTTTGGCTATCTACAGATAATTGCAGCTGTATGGATTTGGAAACATCATCTCTTATTGAATTCATTCTTTTATGAGTAAAGATTACATTCAAGGATTTATAATTCAAGGTGTTTTCTTTCCTTTTAATTTATGTTTTCAATATTGTGCTTAATTATTAATATTATGATGATGTTCAATTTAGCCATGCTCGGCTAAACTTATTGTGCTTCCAAGATTATGAATAAGGGTTTTTGTGCTTTATTTACATGTTATATTCTATCTTATGGTTTTTGAGGAATAAGTTTTGCTGTGTTCTTCATAAGTATGCATGATTTGGCCAGATTATGTATGATGAATATTTGTTTAAAGTGCAGTAAATTATTTAGAGATAACTTGCTTTAATCTTGCCTCTTACCACATAGGAGGATTAGAGTGAGTTGTTTGGAATCTTTTCTGGGTTGGTTGTGAATTTGTTAGATTGATTTCACCTTAGTTCTTGCCTCTTACCACATAGGAGGAATTAGGGGGGGTAGTTTAACATTAGCCTGACTGGTTCGGGCGTTGCCTCCGCCATGAAGGAGCGGTTGAACTTGAGTGTTTGGTTGAGTTGGTTAGTTGCATTAGATTCCGGGTTAATTAAGGAAGTAAACCTTGCCTCTTACCACATAGGAGGGTTTAATGAATTGATTAATATCTAAATAGGTAAATTCCTAGGTCATTCCTTGCCTCTTACCACATAGGAGGGCGTGAGTTTTGTTATTTATCCTTGTTTTACATATCCATAGATAGAATGTATGTATGTGCTTTTTATGTAACCCTAAAATATAATCTCGGGAGTACACTTGCTTAATTCGACTTTTAATTAAATCAACGTCTTTGTTTTAGTTATTTATTATTTTCATTCTTATTTATAGTTTAATAAATACAGAAAAACCAAAAACATTTTCTTAGAATTTCAACACAGTCCTTTCCCTGTAGGAACGAACTTGCTATACTTATACCATTAAGGGGTTGTTTAACATTATTTTTGAGCAGGGATAAATAGCAACCACAATCGCATTTTTATTACACATATTTGCCCCCATCAGTTATATATATTATATATTTATATTTAGTGTTTGAGTGTTGGTATTGGCAACCAAAATGAGAAAATTTGTCTAGTCTAAATTATACGAGATGAGTGTTGTGTATCCAATGATGTGAATTGTTTTATCTTAGAAACTCGACTTGCGATAAGGAAAATAACATGTTACATAAGGGGAGTCGGGTCCTTGGTGGAAAGTTTGACATTTTGAGTTTATTGGTAATATGCACAAGTGGGGAACATATGAAGATTGACTTGTTTGGTTAAGAAGATAGGTCGGAGTACCTTGGCAGTTGGTTAGTTTAACTCTTGGACTAACTTTTCCTACGAGACATGTGTAGATACTTTCAAGTTTCAAGAAATGAATTTGGCATTATGTGTTGTTTTTAATATTTCATTGTTTATCTTGAATAAAATTCCTCTCCAATGTGAGACTGCTCCTTCACTACCAAAAAAATTTGAAGGAGAATTCATATGAGTTGGAATGGGAAAAAAGCCACAAAACCCTTAGCATTGTTTAAGTTATGTGTTTTATGCATGTTGTTATGAATAAGTTCCCCCCAATGCGACACTGCTCATTTACGAACCAAAAGGTTGAATGAGAACTCATATGAGGTGTAATAAGGGTATAAAAAGCCATAAAACCCTTGGCATTCATAATAAGAATAAAAGTCCCAATGATCTTTTAAACCTTTTAGTATCTACACAACGGTCAAAGAGGTGATTGTAGAGAAAATAGTAGGACAAAGCTTAGTTGTCAGATCTCTTACCTATGTCATAGACATGAATAAGTCAAGATCCAAGTGGTACCCATTGCACACACACACAATAAACTCAACGTGTTGAATGCGTACAAAAAGGCACTTTGATGACTCTTGTGGATACATAGAGTCATTACTTCTCGAGTTAGTCGAGTGAGCTATGAGGCATGTACACAAACACTAATCAAGTACTTAAAATAATTTGACATATTGTTGAGTATAATGAAGTTGCCAATCCTTCCTGCTTTGTTGTATGTATATTTTGCATGATTTTGTTTTGTTGCTCGAGGATGAGCAAGATTTAAGTGTGGAGGTGTGATAAGGTGAAGAATTTCACCTTATTGGATTGGTTTGTACTTAACCTTTGATTATCCTTGTAGCATTTTTTGCATGCTTTTTATGTGTTTTAACGTGTTTTGTAGGACATTGGGGCCAAATGTGAGTAATGGAATGAAGAAGGAGCAAAAAAAGCTATTTTGGAGCATTTTCATAGGCTTGGACAGAGAATTACGATGCGCCGAAGAGAGTTCTCCGGTGCGCCGCTGGAAATTAGTAGCAAGCTGAACATCGCAACGTTCACAATGACCGTCGCAACGTTAAGCTTCAAATGGAGGAACGTCGTGCGACATTTACAATGAACGTTGCGACGTTAAGCAGTTTGGCAGATTCTACAAGTCAATTTTGCCCTCCATTTTCAGGGTCTCTAAGGGCATTTTGTGAATGTATGGCATACAAGGCAAAACCCTACCTCATTTATCTAGTGTGCAGCCAAGAGAGCAAGGGAGTTAGCCATTTTGTTAGGTTAGTTGGTTAGTTTTGAGAGCTCATCTCTCTAGAGACTCCACAATAACACATATTTTAGTGTGTGTTCTTGGTGTAAATAGCATTATTTGTAAAGGATTTCATGTAAGGTCTTGGCTCTATGGACTTGTTTTTTTAAGGAAAGCTTGGAGCTTTGGCTTGGAACATCAAAGGGGAGTACTACTTTTTGCATTTCTTTGTTTAACTCCTTGCTTTAATTAATTGTTTTGATGTTCTTATTAGTCTTGATGTGCTAAATTGCTAGTGCCCCTGGAGATTGGTTACTGATTGTTGAATTGTTGTGCTTTTATGTGGATTTATGCTTTGGGTAATCAAGAATTAGGAATTACAAGCTAATTTAACATTCCATACTAGTAATGCTTAAGATAGATTAGTATGTGGGTAGTAGATTAGTGGAGATGTGCTAGCCTTTTCTTGCCTTCGCCATAAATGGGGAATTGGTTAGGACATTGAGATACCGGTGTTAGGGTTGGTGAATTTGGGTAGCATGAACTAATTTAGACATTGCCTCTGCCATAAAGGAAGGAATAGATTAGGGAGTGACATTCGAAAGAATGACTAGGTTTGGCTCTTGCCTCCGCTATAAAGGAAGAGCCGAATTAGAGTGCGGTAAGCATGGGGGAACATAGGGATTTTGGTTGACCTAAATTGGCAAATCCTTGTCTCCGCCAAAAAGGAGGGATTAGTTATGAAGCCAATTTCCCGTAGGTGTCAACGTAATTAGGTTCTAGCTTCCGCCATAAAAGTGAAACTTGATTGATGTTGTCACACTCTTAGTTCGTTAACCCATTCTTGTAAACCACATGAAACACTATCGTTAAGGAAATCCAATACTCCAAGGGTACACTTCATTGCATGATTCCTTATCCTCGGTGCATTTATTCCTTGTTTTTTATTTTCTCTAGTCGTTAGTTTAGATTTCATTACTTGTTTTAACTCTCACTACTTCACACACGTTTGCACTATATCTGTAGACTCATCCCCCTCCCTGTGGGTACGATCCCTACTTACTCTAGCTACAAAACGTAGGTGTCTTGATGCACCTTAAATATCGTGAGGATTAGGGTTATAAATGTATTTGATTCGGTTAGGCCTTAGCATTTGACCCTAACTCCAAGACCGCTATCAAAATATTATAGCTATATTTTAATTATTTTTGTTATGAAAAAATGTTATATGTCTATGTTAATGTTAATATAATATAAGAAAAGATTATGAAATTACATGTACCATAAAAAAAGGTATGTATACAAAGTTAGCATGGTTATATCTCTTTATGAATGTTAACAGAATATAAATTAAAATGATGAAATTACAAGTATAACCCAAAAGGCAATATGTACAAAGTTAGCACGATTTCATTTTAGTTTAGAATATGTATCTCCAAACTTTTGGAGCATAATTATTGATTTAACAACTTTAATTTGGAACATGTAATCCAACCTCTCTATATTATATATATATATATATATATAAGGAATGGTGCATGTGCATTGCACAGGTTGGTACCTGTGATGTTCGATGAGATTAAGAATTTCTAGTTCATGTTTTGATAGATTTGGACCACAATAAAAAAATATGAAAAGTGACAAATATATTAAGGGATTTACATAGGTTAAATAAATTCATATTAGTAGTTTTGCATGAGTGATGCCTTCATTTGTATACAAATGGCTTTATCAGAATATATGGCAACAATAGGTTACATTCTAGTTTGTAATTCTCAATCAAAACCTTCAAATTACAAACCTACATCTTCTATGTACCAATGCTACTGAGATTTCATAAACTCTCCCATACATTTAAAAGTAAAGTTTTAAAAACTTTTATATGTGATACTTTACAAAAATAATTACACAAATAAAAGAATGCGTGATGAAGTGGTTAGAAAAGGCAATCTAAAATGCTATCGCGACATGGTAGCTGAGGATGTGACCCATTGCTGCACGCTTAGAAAGAATCCCTGGTAATCCCTTTACTAGAATATGTATATCTAATGTGTTCATTGAGTTGGCCAAGAATTCAAAGAAGTTACCTTGGAACTGCATTGATATTAGTGGGATTTCAAGTCTTGTCCCTCCTGAGCTTTGCAATTTATTCCCAGACGGGGGAGAAGAGGGGCCTCCAACTTGTAAATTTTCAACTAAGCACATACCTATTGATGAGGTTCAAGTTCAGACATGTTCCTGCAAAACATTTAAAGTATTCAAGAGATATGTATAGTAAAATATCAATCTTTTAAAATTTCTTTTTTACTTCCAATAGAATAGTTGCATTACTACTCTCATATGAAATGATACTAAGGTTAATTGTTTCTAGTTACAAATGATAACAAAAGATCATCATGAATTTGCAAAAAAAAAAAAATCATCTCTATTTCAAACAGTTTGAGAGCAAGTACAAGCTAAGCTATTAATGGAGGTAAACAATCCACTTCTACATACATTTACTAATCTTACACATAATAACAAGTCTTAAATGATAATCAAAACCTTTGTGAAGTTTGAATAATCTCTAGCACAAAGTTAGCAACTTACATTTGCAATTTAATAAAATTTCATATTTTTTTAACAATTAAGGTTGAACTCCACATATTCCCTCCCAATAATCTCCTTAATGTTTTCTTCAATTATTGATGCCTACTCGAAATATTAGAGGAAAGGTCTAGGGCAAACGACTTCACACATAAACTATGTCCTATATGTATGTAATAGATATCTTAATACTTTAAAGAGCGAATCTTGGACATTTCCTGCCCCGCGTGCTCAGTATCGATTGCCGGTTGCCACCGGGTCATTATTTTTGTGTTCCTATCATGTGGTGGGCCTTTTTTTTTTGGTACCCTTTTCACCTGGTTTGTGTGTTATTGTGTGCTTTTGACCGGCTTGACTTTAGGGTTTTGACCGCCATATAAATTCTGAAGATTCTAAAGTTTCTACCACTAGCTTTCTGCCGCTTTATTTTTTGGCTTTTGGAGGGGGCTTGCTTTCGCTTCCGCCTGTCTCTTTCGCTTCTTCGTTGCGTTGCAATGTTTGTCTTCTGCCGCTTTCTGCTTCTTTGCTCAGTTGTTATTTTCTCTGTTGTCATCTTCGCGCTTTTTAGATGGATTTTTGCCATGTTTGCTCCTTGTTTTTTTGGCCGTGGTCACTGTTGTGTTGGTGGTTTTCTTTTCTCTTTTTCGCCTCTGCTTTTTGGCGCTACTGTGGCCTTTCTCGTTCGAGTTAGCAAGCTACATATTTTGGCTGCCTCATCATAAAGGGGTTTTTGTTTTTCTATTGTTTCTAAAGAGTTTTTTTTTGGATCTATGTTTGTCACCCAGTTTCCTGCATGTCAGTGTTTTTTAGTTTGGGGGAGTGCCATATCTGAACTTTGTCCAAAATTGTAAAAACCGAGAATTTTCCCTTTTGTTATTGTAATGCCGTGGAAAATTATGCCTTCATTTGTTATTCTTGTTTATTGAACAGGAAAAAAGCTTCGCCTTTTTATTTAAGCTTTCTTTGGGTTTTCCGCCTGCTATTGCGCTTCTTTTGCTGTTCTTTGCTCTATTTTTTTACAACCTTTTCTGTCTCTTACTTTTCGCCTTTGGTTGTTGCTTCTCCTCTGGTTTTTCCCCTTTCTCTGCTTTTGGTTTCTGCCGTTTTCTGTTCTTTAGTTTCTGGTGTTTCTTGCTCTTTGTTTGCTTCGCCTTCTTGTTCTTCTGTTACCCTTGGAGTTTTTCCCCAGCCTGCTCTTCGCCTCTTTTTTATACGTGGAATGTTTTTTGGCCTTCCTTACGGTTTTTTGCATGTCTTTTTGGGTGTTCGCCTCTGTTGAGTGCTGAGGTTTTTCCCTTGAAATTTTTGTTGTGATTGTTATGCCCAATTAGTTTCAGGATTTGAACACCCCATTTTTTTCCATTGGTTTTGCTTTCCGCGTCTTATACTTGCCTTTCCTTGGGGATTTGTTGCATGCCACTATTTTTTTTGGAAAGGGAAAGGCTAACCAGAGGCCTTTGGGAAATATAAAAAAAAGGGAACATTTTAAGTTTTTGGGTATATCAGTGCCAGGATTAGGGAGAAATAGGGGGCATGCTTTAATTTTGAATGATTCAGTTTATTTTTTAGTTGATTGAAGACTTTTTGATTGCTTCATTATTTTGGATTTCGGCCTTTCTTATGGACATGAATTGTTACTATTTTGTGCCTATCTATGGTGAATGCTACTGGTTATAGTTTTATACATGCTCATTTGATCGCCTTGTATTGCATTGCCCCTATTATCAAACTTTTTTTTATGGCGAATTGAGAGACAGGAGAGGAGGCTGTTTAAAATTTGCCCCTGCGCCTTATAAGCCTTGCTTCCCACAAGCGTTTTATTGGGTTTTTTTGAGACGTATGAAATACTAGATCTCAAATTTTTCTGGGGTTTTTTTTTGGTTATATTTATTGTTATTTATGTTAAATATTGAGACAATTACCTTATTTTGCGATTAGGAAATGGCAATTTGTATTATTGCCTTTTTTGCCTTATTATTCAGTTGTTTCTTAGGCCTCTACTTATTTTTGTATTTTTTAATGTTTTATATTTTGTAGCGAATAAGAATGGCAAAGTTTTTGAATGAGTCTGAACGCTGTCAAGAAAAGGCATACTGGACTCATTTCAAAGATCATAAATTTGTTAGGGTGTTTAAACCTGAATATCAATATCGCTTGGTAAGGCTGAATTGATATTTTGGGTACCTTTTTTGAGAGAGTTGTTTGGTGTTTATGCTATATTATTAGTATCAAGCCTTTGCTATTGGCTTAAAAAGTCTAAATGTTATTCCTGTTGTTATTTTTGAAGCTTATTCCTCAAAAGTTTACTGAGAGTCTGAGCGGCTGCTTCGATGGGCTTGTAAAAGTGCGAGATCCCAGTAAAATTATATGGGAGCTTGGTTTGATGAGGAAACCAAATGCAGTTTATCTTGAGCAAGGCTGGAAGAAATTTGTGGCTATTCATTCTCTTCAAGAGAATGATATTCTGGTTTTTACTTATGTTGGACAGATGTGTTTTGATGTTCTTATTTTTGAGACACAGACCTCATGTGAAAGAGTTACCTCCTACTTTTTGGAGGGGTTGGATGTCAAAAATGAAGAAAACAAATTTGGCCAATCCAGCAGTTCAGACCATGTGATGAAGTTTGTAGCTGACCCTGTTGGCAGTCTATCTCAGTGCTCTAAGCCATAAAAGGTTGCAAAAAGGCACGCTATTGAAGACAGGGAACAAAAAATAGATTGCTTGGCTCAAGCTGCGAAAAAAATCAAAGAACCTAGTTTTTTTTTTGGTTTTAATTATATTAGAGTTCTTTTAACATTTAATGGTTTGTTGGATTGCTTAGATAGAGCCGATTTTATACTATGGATTGGACTGTGCATTGCTGTTAAAAAACGAGGACTTGTCTATTGCCCAGCTTTGAATTCCTTGTGATAGGGTGAACAAGAATGGGCACAACACCCTACTGCAGTGCCCCAAATATTAGTTTTCTTTTTTTGGGCCTAAGTAAAGCAGATACATATAAAAGTTATATTTGGGCTTGAATAGTATTTAACCTTTGCTTGGTTATTTGTTCATGAATATTACAGAAACTTTGAAATCATCCTCGGTTAGAACCTCTGCCTTTTCCAGCCCGAAAATAGCAATTACAGACACTGGATGTTTTTCAGACACAGATGATATGAAGGCTTCAAACTATTCTGTTGGTAGGCTTGCCCAAATAATATTTAATCTATTACTTCATGTTTATTCGTACTAATAGTATTATATATTATAATTATTTTTATGAATGAATATAGTGGCTGCGTTAGTTCAATTTCTGATGTTGATGCTTATTTACAAACATTAGTCCTGCTGCCGTACATTGCTGTTTCAGGCGAGCCTAAACAAGTAAATCAGGAACCTCTACTTGCTGAGCTTAGAAAGCAAAAGGCTCTTCAATTAGCCTATGCATCTGCAAAGGGGATTTGGTCTGTAAACTTCATGTGGCAGTCATATATCAGCCAGGGATTCTCCATGGTTAGGCTCTAAGTTTGAATATTAGCCATGAATTTTAAAAATGAATTCTAAGTTAATTAGTATTTGCTTTATTAACTTGTTATTAGCTTTATTATTTTCATACTCATTTTACGGTACTTGTGTAAATTTGTATGCTGTAGACTTTGCCGACAAAATGGGCAAAATAATATCTGCCTTCAAATAGCCAAGATATTATCCTGCGGACTAATGGACAAACCTGGGGGGTCATATTCTACAGAAAAGGTACCGGTTATGCATTAACTGGAGGATGGAAGAAGTTTGCACTTGACAATGATTTGGAGGAGGATGATGTCTGTGTTTTTTATTTGGACACTGCTGCATTTGGAGCTGTTACGTTAGATGTCAGTATTTTTAGGCCTGGAGATGTTGAGATTGGAGAAACTGCTGTTTCTAAGGCTGTTTTTGTTCGTGCTAATCAGAGCTCAGGCCAGGCCAAAAGAAAGGGGAAGCTGTTGGTAGATGAAGACTGTGAATCGCTCTAGCTCGTACTCGATTACTATCTATAGTTTGTGGTTTGTAACAGCAAAACCATAATTTATGCTTTATAATTATGTTAGTAAGCTTTTGAAGGAAAGAACTGCTTAGGCCAGGGTCATATTTTGAAGAACTACAATTTAGTAGTGCTTTTGTTATTATATTAACCTTCGGCAATATTAGGGCTATGCCTGGCTTAATTTATTTTCCTCCAATCTTTATACCATTTTTTATAAATGCTGGATATCTGTTTGAAGAAGTACCATTTAGAGAATTGGAGCTAACACTAATGTTTCCCTCTATTCACACAATCTTTACTGCCAATTAATTAGTTAGATTTAATAACGTTACTTAGATATATGTATATTAGATACACGTGAAAATATTTACATTATATAGCTTGACGTCTTGACCCATATATTATAATTAAAATTGTATACAAAACGTTGCTATAACCTCGTGTATAATAAAAAGATTGGCTAAACACTATTACATCCTCTTATAATGTTGCGAAGAAAAATATAAATTCTTTGCACACTGGTATCAAAAATTGATTGATACACAATTTTTTCCATAAACCATTAATGGTTATTATGCTATCACTATATATGCTTCACCAGCTGTAATGGTTGTTGCATTCCTGTGAATTCACAAAGATTCTAAATATATTAAAGCACTAAAAATAATAATATTGGTTCAAGCTTCAAATAAAATTTGTTGATATTGGCATTAAAAAAAAATATAATATAGACACTACTAATTACTGGAACATAGTATTGTGTCTTTACAAAATTATTTATAGTGTATAGTTTAAAGTTGTGCTAACAAATTTTCCCCAGCTAAGATTATACCATTTATAGTTTGCCCGTGTTTTTTTAAATAACCATCTTTTCCAATTTTAATTTTGATAGTTCCTTATTTTTATAGTGAAAATATAGGCTTCTATCATTCAGCATTATTCAATCCGTATTGTTTTATGTCGATACTTTTGCCAAATTTGGCCATATGCTTAGATTTAGCAGAATTTATATTAGATTAGATCCTAACCTTTGTTTAATTTAACTCTTATGCAATTTGTAGGGGTATATCTGCAATGCTGATTAGATTATATTATATCAATCAAATTTAACAAACAGCCTGATATCCCCACCCTTACTATGGCCTTTCATATAGCAATACAAAATTGTTGAACTTATCAACAGGCCTTCATAAAAATCTGTGTAACTTCAATTTTTTTGCAAGCTGAATGTATGCAAATCTTACAAGCAATTACTTACGTGTAAACATTAGAGAGCTCAAATTATTTTAAAATTATTTATTGCAAATCCCTAGGACTATCATTACATAGCCCAAAGCTTGGCTATTTCTGGGCATAAAACGATTACAATTTGCCTTTTTAATGTTTAGCTTTCTAAGTAAAACTTATTACAGCTAAACGTTTATTATTGTCATAACATTTTAAACCATCATCTAAAAGTTTATTATTGGGAGTATAAAATTAGAAATACAACGGGAAGAGTACCAATATGTACACAATTAAAAAATCGATTTATTACTCTTTCGAACCCAGTTTTTAAAAGGCAGCTATTTTGTAACGTTTTATATGGATATTTTTGGCGAATTAGGCCTTATGCTTACATTTAGAAAAATTTAGATTAGATTAGCCTTTCAATTTCTTTTATTTAGCCTTCACACAATTTGTAGGATGTCTCTACAGTGGTTATTTATATTATATTATATTAAACAAGCTTAAAAAACAGCCCGATATACCAAGCCTTACAATAGCCTTGTATATAACAATACCAAATTGCCGAACTTATCAACAGGTCTTTATAACAATCTGTGCATAACAATTATTTCTGCGAAACTGTATGTATGCAAAGGTTACAACCAAAAACTTGTGTATAAACATCAAATTGTTCTAATATTTTTATAACTAAATGCTGCACATCTGTAAGGCTATTATTATATAGTCCAAAATTTGGCCTTTTTTGTGGACAGAAAGCTTACAACGTCTGCTTTTCAAGTTTAGCTACTCAAGTAAAGATTATTACACGTCAAAGTTTATGACCACCATAACATTTCAAATCACCATCTAAAAGCTTCTTATTCGGGCTATCAGATTAGCAATGCAGTGGGAAAAGTGATAACATATATACCACTATCAAATTTATTTATTATTTCCAATTTCCAACTCAGTTTTTAAAAAGCAACACTTGTAATATATATACAGTTAATTGTTGCAAATTTCTAGAATTACCATTATATATAGCTTAAAGCTGGGCTATTTTTCTAGACAAAATGATTACAATGTCTGGTTTCTAAGTTTTGTTGTCCAGGTACAGATTATTACAACTAAAAGTCTATTACTATCATCATTCAAAATTTTTTTATTGGGACTATAAAACTAGAAATGCACTGGGAAGAGTGACAATATGTACATCAATATCAAATTGAATTATGACTCCTTGTTTTCAAGCCAGTTTTTTAAAGCCAAAATGCTCAATATATATATTAAGTATATAACACATCATAGCTTCTGTATTTTTACTTGCAAGCCTCTACCTTTGCTATTAGAAAGCTCGACCCTAATCTTAAGAAACAATATTGCTAGGCACTTCTAAGAAACCATCCACAACTTCTCTTCAGCTTTTTGCCTTTGTTTTTGGTATTTAGAACTACCTAACTGTTAACAATTACCTTGCTTTCATCGGGTTTCAACTTTGTAGGTTGGTTTTTTATTTATTCAATTCCTTATGCTTTTACTTTTAGGTCATAACTATATATGTCCATATTTAAACGCATAAATCTGCTTTTAAGTCATTAAATATGATCTTTCGTTTAATATTATAATTTGTCAACTATTTTCCCTGATTGTTTTACGATTTTTGACTATATTTAGGCTTTAGAATCTGTCAATTTAAAATCTTGCTATAGACTTCTATCTAGATATGTCGACAGACATGATTTACTTTTTTCCTAATCTGTTCTTAGCTATGAATAAGACCAGCTCTTTAGAGCTGTTCCTTATAAATTGCTATTGCAATTTTTTATACAAAGTAACTTCCAAGAATAGATTCCAACCATGCCAACAAAGAGGAAATATAACTGTGCTGAAGATCGCAGAAACCAGCAGCAACAATGCCGACAGGCTAAAAGATCCCAAAAACACCAAAAACCTCTTTATCATCTGTTAACAGTCAACAAATTACAACCATACTTGATGCAAATACAACACATCAACTTTTACTCAGAGCTTCATATTCAACTGAACATGCTTCAACATCTGCACAAAATCAGGACATTCAAAAGCCAAACCCAATTATGTCTGTTTCAGATTCTATAACAAGAACCAATGCAGGTATGTTTTTTTTGGTTGTTAACTCTTTAGTACTAAAACCTGTATTTAAATAATTTGCAGTGGTATTACATATTCATTTTATATTTATTCTTAGCAGGGCTAAACCAAAAAGCAGTTATTATAGCCGATCCTTTGCAAAATATAATGACTGAGCCCCAAATCTTTCCAGATGTACCAAATTGTACATATTGTCATGCTAAAAGGATCTATTTAGAACCACCTCACTTCTGCTGTTCTAAGGGAGAAATTAGGCTATTACAGAGCCAAATGCCTCAGCAATTAAAGATGCTATATGTTGATAATTCAAAAGATGCACATGATTTTTTAAATAATATTCGTAGTTATAATAACATGTTTGCATTCACATCACTTGGTGCTCATTCGGATAAAATGTTGAGTAGGCGGACAGATGGGGTATATACATATAGAGTTCAAGGACAAGTCTACCATTTTATACCCCCCACTCACACCTATAGAATCTCAAAAGCCAGCCAATGTACAATTATATTTTTTTGATACAGAACATGAGATTGATAACCGCTTTTATATCTCTGAAAAATTTGACAAAAACCTGATTATAAAACTAGCCTCCTTATTAAGAACCAATCCTTATTCAATCTTTTTCAGAAACCTAGGAACTGTTGAACATTTGGAAAGTTATAGGATCATTTTAAAAGCAGTTCCTGATTTAGACCAAAGAACATTCAACAAACCAAGTACATCAGAAGTTGCAGTTATATGGGCAGAACCAGAAAATCGTGAAGAATATAATACTCAATACATATGAGTTTATCCTAAGCATGGGCCAATTCAGATTGTAAAACATTATTTTGGCTGTTATGATCCAATGCAATATCCATTAATGTTTACAACTGGTGAGCCTGGTTGGCATCCGGGAATAAAAAGGCTGGTTTCAAAGACAGATAGAGAGAATTGGGTCAAAACATGTGAAAAAGAAAGAGAATTTGATGCACGAAACTTTGCAGATGCCAATATTTCTATAGAGGCTGAGAAAGCAGGTATTTCAGACATAAATATCTGACCAATCTCAATTATACATACATATATTAATTATTATTACTTTTATAATATCTAACAATATTTTTCAATTTCCTATAGGTACATCAAGAAACCAAAAAAAAAAACTGTTGTGTCTTGTAGAGAGTATTACTGCTACAAGCTACAAATGAGGCCTGATGATATGTCATTTCTATTACATACAGGTAGGCTTTTAGAACAGTTTGTTGTTGATATGTACATTAAAATTGAAACATCAAGGCTTGAATTTTTAAAGTCAATAGAATTTCAAAATCGTATGAGGACAGAAATTTATAAATGTGTCATAGATAGTATTATAAAAGGTCATGATTCAGGTGTTGACATTGGAAAACGAGTTATATTACCTGCTTCTTTTGTTGTTGGCCCTAGAGACATGCAAAAATGATATATGGATGCTATGAGCCTTGTACAGCGTTACGGTAAACCAGATCTATTTCTTACAATGACTGCTAATCCAGGTTGGTCGGAAATCTATAGTAAAAAATTAGAATCTGATGAAACACAAAATAGGCCAGATTTAATAGCAATAATATTTAGAGCTAAGCTTGAGCTTTTGAAAATTGAATTGTTTAAGAAAAATATATTTGGAATTGTTATTGCAAACACATATGTAATTGAATTTCAAAAAAGAGGATTGCCACATGCTCAATTTCTTATTATTCTTAATCCCAAGTCAAAATTTTATTCCCCTGCAGCATGTGACAGAATTGTAAGTGCTGAATTACCACATATGAGAAGCCATCCTTATCTCTATGCATTGGTTGTAAGACATATGATGCATGGACCTTGTAGAAGTCTTAATCCAAATTGTCACTGTATGAAACCAAATTCTGGATGTAAGTATCAATACCCAAAAGAATTTTCAGCCACAACAATTTATGGAGAAAATACTTATCCTACTTATTGGCGTAGACATGATCAAAGGTTAGTCAAAGTACGTGGCCATTATTTAGATAATCGTTGGGTAGTTCCTTATAACCCATATTTACTTGCAAAATTTAACTGTCATATCGATGTCGAAATTTGTTCAACAATTCGTGCTATCAAATATATATTTAAATATATTTACAAAGGACATGATAAAATTGCATATAATCTAGCATTACAACAACCTGATGGAATAATTGATGAAATCAAAAACTTTCAAATAGCACGGTGGGTTTCTCCACCTGAAGCTATATGGAGAATATTCAGGTTTGATCTGAATGAAACATACCCTGCTGTTATAAGCCTTCCTATCCATTTAGAAAATGAGCAAAATATATTATTTAAATCTACACAATCATTGCTTAGTATTGTTAACAGCCCAGTTTGTAAAAAAACTATGCTTACTCAATATTTTTGTATGAATAGGTCAGATTTGTATGCACAAAGCTTGAATTGTCTATATGTTGAATTTCCAGAATATTTTATATGGAATGGCTAATCGAAAGAATGGCAGCGCCGCAAAAAAAGAAAGGTTATTGGAAGGCTGCATAGTATACATCCATCTCAAGGTGAAAAATATTATTTACGGCTACTTTTAATGTATCGACGAGGAATTACTTCATTTACAGATTTAAGGACTGTTAATGGTGAGGTCACAAGTACATATAAATCAGCAGTTGAATTATTAGGCCTGTTTCAGAATAATGATGTTGCATACCTTTGTATGCTAGAAAGTACTCATTATATGATGTCAGGTGCCCTACGACAATTGTTTGCAACTTTGCTTGTTTACTTGAATCCAAAACATACGAAGCAGTTATGGAGAGACTTTGAGGAAAATCTTTCTGAAGACTTTGGTCAAAACAAAGCGTTACACCACAGTCAGATAAGGAAAAAAACATTATGTGCAATAGATGATTGTTTACACTCTATGAATAAAGCATTGCAAGATTTTAATATTATTGATGACCCAAGAGAGTTACAACAAGTTGACAGAGTCAACAAAGAATTGGAAGCTGAATTAAATATTGTTGTTTCAACAGAAGACCTACAAGCAATATCAAAACTAAACAGAGATAAAAAAGATGCTTATCAAGCTATAGTATATCATATAGACCAAGTTTTGGCAAAAGCATTCTTTATTGATGGTCCAGCAGGTACAGGTAAGACATTCCTCTATAAATGTTTACTTGCAAAGGTTAGGTCAGAAGGTGGAATAGCACTCGCAATAGCCAGTTCAGGGGTTGCAGCTTCTATTCTTCCAGGTGGAAGAACGGCACATTCCAGATTTAAAATCTCTATTAATGATGATACAAATAGATCATACAATATAAGCAAACAAGGTACATTGGCTCATTTATTGAGAATTGCAAAACTCATTATTTGGGATGAAGCCACAATGATGAAGAGAGACATTATTGAACATTTTGATAGAGCCTTAAGAGATGTAACAAATGCTGATCAACTTTTTGGTGGTAAAGTTATAGTATTTGGTGGTGATTTCAGACAAACGTTACCAGTTATCCCTAAAGGTTCGAAAGAAGATATCATAAATGCAAGTATTGTTATGTCACCGCTTTGGCCTAGATTTGAGAAGCTATAATTACAACAGAATATAAGAGCACAATATGATCCTATGTTTTCAGAATATTTGCTTCAAATAGGGAATGGACTTGAAGAAATGAATGAAGACAACCAAATTCAGATTCCAAATACTATGAATATTCCATTTGTTGATGAAACGACATCATTACAGGCTCTTATGAAGGTTGTTTTCCCAGATTTAAGCCATTTTACCACTGATCTAAACTCGATTATTAATAGAGCACTTCTTACAACAAGGAATGATTTCGTTCATGACATGAATAACATGTTGATAGCCAAGTTTCTTGGAGAAGAATTTATATATATTATATCATTGATGAGGCCATTAATTCTATGGATCAGGTTGATCAACAGGATTTGCTACATTCGTTGACTCCTCAAGGTTTTCCGCCTCATCAGCTTATTCTAAAGATCAATTCTCCTATTATGCTGTTACGTAACATCAATCCAGCTAAAGGGTTGTCGAACGGAACCCGGCTTATTTGCAAGGCATTCGACAAAAACATTATCCTGGCTGAAATCTCTACTGGTTCATATATTGGTACACCTGTTTTTATTCCACAAATTATGCTTGAGTGTTCAAAGCATGATTTCAGTTCTATACCCTTCAAAAGAACACAATTTCTGGTACGCTTATGCTTTGCAATGACTATTAACAAAGCTCAAGGCCAAACATTAGATTTTGTTGGCATATATCTAAAAGAACTTGTTATCTCCCATGGCCAGTTATATGTTGCTTTGGCAAGGGCTAAAAGTGCAAAGCAAGTGAAAGTCTTGATCAGGCCTCTAACTACTGCTACTGCTAGCACTAACTGGACAAAAAACAAAATATATACTGAAGTCTTATCAACAATTGTTCCAGATTTATTCATTTAAGCCAATATGCAAATGTTATATTCTGCAACATTATTAGGCTATACTTTTAGTTTTTCATGTATAGATTTGATTATTGCCAATATTTAAATTAAATCAGTATATAAAATTGGATTTACAAGCATTAACTAACTATTTTAATATTTTTATAAAGTTTAATTACATTTGTTAATATATTTAAAGGTTATAGTATATACTGTCAGACAGGTACTTCTTTATATAATTTTATTTAATTATGTCATAATATGCAGGCAAAATTTTTTTACAAGATCATACTAACTTCACATTTTTTATGATCTCGCAGATTTTTCTATATGCTTAGACAAAGATGGAGAACAGATGTATCCCCATTTCAGCCTTAACAGATACGGTTAAGGATTGGGTAGCCAAGCTAATTTTAGTTGAAAAGACACCCATACGGACTGGAAAAGAAACAGGAGGTGCATACCAACGATTTGTTTTTAACGATGTTCAGGTATATATATATTGTCATACACAACTATTTACTTTAGACTTAAACGAGTCAAATAATGTATTTAAAATTAATTCTAAAGAAAAATAGCATCCAAGCAATTGCCTACAGTGAGGACGTGCATCAACTTGACAGAGTTTTACAGCTTTACAAGACGTTCTACATTGGCAATGCACTTATAAGGCCAATTGTAGGAACATTTCCACGCTATGGGGCCTCTTGTTACCAAATGATACTGAAGAAAAGTGCTTTTATAAGACAAGTCCACCAGTCAACAGAACTGCCACTAGTCGATTACTATAACTTCACCAAATTTGCTGATTTTGGCGACAAAATGGACAACCCTGACTTGAAAATCAGTTAAGTTTATAACTTTTTTATAATTATTTTATATTAATTAGAAGCTACATCTTTTTCATTCCAATTCATAATTCATAATTAATTATTATAACCCATTTTTCTCCTAATTAGTAATTATACCTTTATACAGATATCTTAGCTGCTGTAATACATATCCTTCCATCACGGACTGTGCCGGTGAAAGGAAGAAGTGTTGCTATCCAAGAATTTATCATTTTAAATGAAGAGTAATGATCATTTTCATTTGCTATACTATACCCTAAGCTAAAGCAAACCCCAATACAATTGATTATTATGCAGTTACAAACTTATGATTTTTCCATTTTGGTTATTATTCAGGTGCAGGCCTATGATCTTTACATTTTGGAAAGATTTTTTACACACGGAAGCCCCATATATCATTAATAATGTCCATGAAATGCCAATCATCTTGGGCACACGCTTAGCGATCACATTATTTCATGGTAATATTTATTCTTTGACTATTGAACAACTTAATATAGCTTTATGACTATATGTACTTACTTAAATATCAGGAATCTCAGTTCAAACCATGTCAAACAGCATGATTCTGTTTGATCCCCCTTTACCACAAACGATAGAGCTAAAAACCTAGTGAGTTTACACCTAAATATAGCAATAATCTTGCATGTTTAAAACTGTTGCCGTATTTTTCTGGTCCTGAAAACTAATTAATTATTCATATAGGTTACAAGCAAATACAGCTCATATCGAAAAGATCGTGGCTAAAAAGCTGTATGAAAAGCAACACCAGATTATTAGCACTCCTTCTGACACCCAAGTTCGCAAAATAAGCCAATTACTGAGCCTCACTGAAACAGTAACTAATTTACGTTTTCTATTCTAAAAGATACATGTTCAAACTATTGCCAAAACAAATATTTATTCATTTATATACACATACGAAGAAAGCTAAACACTTATTGTTTTACCTTTAGATCAAATCATGCTGGGTCAAAGCTGAAGTGAAGATAAAGAATCCAGCCCAAAAATTCTACTATCTTATTTGCCAAACTGCTCAAAGATGACTGGTGCAGGCCTTGATATGGAATTTACTTGTTTATATTGCGCTGCAACATCCCCTACACCTCAAGCTCAGTAAGCTACATATAAAAAAAATTATATTAGCAAATCAAATTATATACTAACTAATAACTTAATTTATATAATAACTAAAATATAATAATTTTTTTTTATAGGCTTCGATTTCAGGTAGATTTATTTGATGGTTCTGCAAGCGTACAAGCATAAATTGATAAAAAGAATGCAGAATTATTACTGGGCCTAACAATTGAGCAGGTTATAAGCATGGAAAAAGAGGTACACATATGCACTACTCTGCTATGCCATTGCTTTTTTCTCTATTTTAATACTGCTAACTCGGCAAACAATATGCAACTATACAGCATCAAGAAATAGATTGTGATGCTTTCAATGACAAATTTGATGGGCTTAAACTGTTATTCCATCTACGGATCACTAGCTTCATGACCAGAACAAGACAGGGAATACGGTATAATATCATAACGTGTTTGCCAACAGAAAGCCAATATTCCAAACTATTACAAACCACAGAAGCAGGAACATCTAAAGAAATTGCAACAGGAGCAAAATTTGATGCCAGTACAGGTAAATCTCCTGATATTACAAGCTCACAAATAGTTGAAAAACCTAGCCATGTTTTACAACCTGATCTCTCAAAGACTCCAGCAAAAGAAGTAATACCTGCTGAAAGAAAAACAGAAGCAAGCACAGCTACAGCAAGTCTACCTGCAAAAAGATCCTTAGACCCAGTATTTGGAAAAGAAAGCAAGTAAGGTAAAACTAGCAAATAATCATTTCTGCTTTCAAACAATATGCTTAACTGCAATAACATTTTGAACTTTGTATAATCCTATATAAACCTGATTTACCATATATTTTGTTCAACCTATTGTAAATTATGCTACTCATTACAAATGTCTTTTTTATTATAAATACTGCTGCGGTTTACCAAATATTACATTTAATAGTTTTTAACATCGTATTAATTATACTCCCTTCCTAAATAAATTTAGGCACTTCAATAATTATTAGTACTAATATTATAAGGCCATACGTTAGCCACCTATTCACCACTTTGGTCTCAACTCTTCTCACCTTCTCAATTTAAGGTTTAATCATAAAAAAATCTTACATACTTTGCTCATGGCCTTGCTAGACCCTTCAGCTTCTGATTTAGCAAAGTTATTACCAAATTAAAAGCCCTAGATATGCAAACATAAAAACAATTAAAAAATTTAGTTTCCAAATTATAATATTAAACCAATAATTACATCTCCTGATTTGAAAGCAGATTTATTTGTATAAATATACACATATATAGTTACAATCTAAAAGTAAAGACATACGCAACTAAATAAATAAATAACTATCCTCCAAAATTGAAAACTGATGAAAGCAAGATGATTATTAATATTTATATGGTTCTAAATAACAAGCACAGGCGCAAAAAGAAAAAGAAAAGTTGTAGGCAGTTTTTTAGAATTCCCGAGCAATATTATTTGTTAAGACTGGGCTTAGATTTTTTAATAACAAAGCTGCCAGTTTACAACTAAAAACACAGAAACTATGGCTTGTCATATAATTAGTATGTATATTGAAAATTTGACTGCTAAAAATTTGATCGAAAATAAAGACCACCAAATCATTTTTAAACTGGTGTACATATTATCACTTTTCTCCTTACGTTTTCCATTTCACACTTTTACTAAAAAACTATTAAAAATAGCTAAGTTCTAATCTTTCCCTATTCTATTCTAGAACCTTCTCTTTCCATCTTCATTTCTTAATTTCTTTTTGTACATCAATCAATATTAAATTTAATCCTTTTCCTATTGTTTCTTTTTCCTTTCAAACGCCCTTCTCTCCATCTAAAAAATAACAAGCTTATATCCAACAAGACATTAATTAAAAATCCCAGCTCATTATTTTAAAGAAACAACGCTAAAAAAATTCCGAGGATAAATAAAACAGCAAAAAAAACCATTATAATCGTCAATAAGTAGTCTTATTATATTAAGTATATTAAAATAAATTCTCTTACTCCCTTATAAACACATATTTTAGCCAATATACTAATCTATTTCTCAAGCAAAAGCCTAAAACTAATGTAATAAATTAGCAAATTTCCTATATATACATATGTAGGATTAGCACATGACCCCGTTTTCCAAAATCTATTTTAAGCTATTCATAAAACAACTGCTTAAAATTTAGCTTACTCTATTCTGATACACATAATTTCTAACCAATATATTAGTATATTCAGAAAACAACAGATTAAAATTAATGCTCCAAATTCTCAATTTTATAAAGCTTAGATAGATAAGATTAGTATGTAGCCTTGTTTACAGCAAGGCTATGGAAATTAAAGCTCCTTTTTGCCTGACAGACATGGTGTTCAACCAATATACCAATCTATTTATCAAACAAAGAGCTAAAATTAATCCTACAAATCAACAAATTTTTAAAGCCTATATACAAAAGATTAGTACGAGGCATTGTTTACACCAAGTCTACGGAGATAAAATATTTATCCCCTTTTCTTCTGACAGTCTTGGTTTCCAGCTGATATACTAATCTCTTTATTAAACAACAGATTAAAACTAATAGTCTAAATAAGCAAATCTTTAATACTTATATACAAAATATTAGTACACAATGTTATTATATAAAGCCTAGGGAAAAAAACCGCTACTCTTGTAACAAACGTAATTTCCAATGCTACTCTGTTTATAAAACAAAAAACTAAATGCCCACTTCCTTGTATCTCCTCTTAAGCTTAAAACTCATATCATAAATTAGCAAATCTCCAAAATATACATATGTAAGATTAGTATGTTGCATTGTTTACACCAAGGCTACGGAAATTAAAGCTCCTTTTCGCCTGACAGACATAATGTTCAGCCAATATACCAATCTATTCATCAAACAGATGACTGAAATTGAGCCTACAAATCAACAAATTTTTAAAGCCTATATACAAAAGATAGTACGTGGCATTGTTTACACCAAGTCTACGGAAATAAAATATTTATCTCCTTTTCTTCTGACAGTCCTGGTTTTCCAGCCGATATACTAATCTCTTTATAAAACAATATATTAAAACTGATCTTCTAAATAAGCAAATCTTTATTAACTATATACAAAATATTAGTACGTAATGTTACTATATAAAGCCTATGAAAAAAAAATTCCCTCTTCTTCCAATAAACATAGTTCCCAATGCTAACCTGCTCATGAAACAAAGAACTAAATGCCCACTTCCTTCTATTTGCTATTACTGTATATAGATGAAAATCATATTAATGATGACGAAAATTATACAAGGTAAAGCAGAAATGATAAATCTTTAGATCTGAGCAAGAGGCTTATTTTGAAGGAGAAATTAAAAGCTTAACTTTTTACTTAAGCTTTTCCCAGCAAATCCTTAACCTTATCTGTGAGAAATGCCTTCCCTGAATCAAAAACATATCCAAGAATTGTACTCAAAATAAAACGTTTCATAGCCTTTTTTAATCATTAAATTTTTAAACTTCTAATTGCAAGGCCAACAGTAAAAAATATATTTATAACATCAGCCGATCACAGTAAAGCCCAGGTCTTCACATCTATATAGAAAATGACATAGAAATAATTTCGTAGGAAAAAAAGGCGCAAAAAATAAAAAAACCTTGCAAATTACCAAAGCAAAGATTTTGCGCCGAAATATTAAATTTTCAGCACAAAAAATAGATCGAAGAAGCAAAAATAGCAGAAAATAAAAACCTCATCATAGGTAGAACAAACAGCAACTATGATTGGCTACATATATAAATTTGACTTAATTAACCTATAGATCGTTTCCACCAATTTGCATTCGACAATTTGCTGCTCTTAGCAACAAACGGCTCTAAAATTAGAGCCGCCAGCCTTTGCTCCCAAATTTTTTAATATATAGAATAGAAAACCTACCCTAAAAAATAAGCCCAAACCTTTAAAAATAACAAAATCGCTTTAACCAAAAAAAGAACAAACCCAAATATACGGCCCAATAACAATATTAACAAACATAAGCCCACAAGTCTAGCTCTGGGTTGCCGCACTTTGTGCGGCAATGCCCTTACTAGTATTATTACAACATAAGAAATTAGTTCAAAAATGAAAAATTAGTGTAAAAATGAGAAATTAGTGAAAGAAATAAGAAATCAGTCAAAAAACTAAGAAACAAATTAGACTAGATTATTTTTTCACTTTATATGTAATATATTTTATAACAATTTTTTTCAAGTATTAGAGTTCAATTATGCAAGTTTTGAGAAACTTTATTATATTGACTAAAGGGGTAAAATTAGAATTTTGACATTACTAAAGAAGAGCTAAAGCAAGCATCATCAAACACAATTATATCTATTCCACAATTTCAACCAAGCAGGAATAATGCAATGATGATTTTCATTATGATTGGCCCCTTAATCAAATCCATTGTGACTACCATTGAGGAATTTATACTAAGCGCCTCCTTATTTACTCTTTCTACACCTATTCCTATTCAAATTTATAGATTTCATATATTTTTCCCAAACTTATTCTGGATGTAAAGATAACGAGAGAATGTTTTCAAATTGAAGAAAGTCTACCATGTTTGTATGCCACTTATTTAACTTACCTTGAGTATTCAAAAATTTGAGGCTTTCATGATCCGAATGAATTATAAATACTTTTGGCCACAAGTAATGTTGTCATACTTGTAAAGATCTCACCAAAGCATACAACTCCTTGTCATAAGTGATAAGTCGGTCTTGTACCGACCTAAGTGCGTTACTTTCTTATTTTTTCACTTGAAATGATTGATGAATTGTTGCTTGATTACATGACTTTGTGTGAATATCGACTACAACTGGAAGTTGTGGAGATTAACTAAGTGTTGTGAAAATATGTAGCAATTGTTTATGAACATCCATTCACGCACTTAACCATGTTGGCTTCCAGATCTCACACTTTCATGGAGGTCTCAGTCATTGGGACTTCAATATTGCACATGAATCCAGCACACATTTCACCAATCCAGCACACACTAACACACCAATCCAGCACACACTTCACAAATCCGCACACTAACACACCACACCTACACACACTCACACTTGCACCTCACATCACCTCACTCACACACACATTGCGCCCGCACCACACTCACATTTGCAAGGCGGCCGCACCACACACACAATCAAACGGGCGGCCGCACCATACACACACACGCACACTCACATCTTCATGTTTCTTTTTATGCATTTTCCTTCATGAATATTTTCTGTACATTTTTTTCTCACTTCTAACTTGCACACTTGCACAAACACCACTCACTCAATCTTTGTCCTACAATGGCACTTAGCACACACAAGATGAAGCTCACACAAGCAAAGCATTTGATGTCTTTCTCACGGGCTCTAACTGTTTGAGTAAATGCACTGAATATTCTTAATCATTAAGTCTTTACTCAGACACGTGTCCTCACTTCAGCTCTAATTTATATTTGCAGACACGTGGCGGTTCATCTGGGAGAGAAGGAAGCTTCCAGGAGTTTTCCAAGCCAAGTCAGCCATGAATAACTATAAAAGGGAAAGAAGCCGCACAATGTGGAGAGCTGGATTTTTGGGGAAGAAATCAATTCTCGGAGAGAAAATCTGAGAGGAATTCTGAGAGCCTTAGAGCATAATTTCTATTCTGTAATCATCAGATATCAGCCGATCAAAATGATCGGCTAAGCTCTAAGTGTTGCTTTGAGGGGTCAATTGTATGGATTTGATCTTGTTTGAGACATTCGTTTAGAATTCTATATGAAACTATTTCATGTCCATAATTCTGCACTTATTATGTTTGATGATTTGCACTCTAGATTAACTTCACATTTAGGTCTGCGGTATCCACTGAGGTCGGTGTGAACATCCCATTGGCAATCAATCATAACATGAGTTGGTTGTGAACATGCATATATGAATCTTAGGTCTTGTGAGACTTTGCGATCTTGATTGTGCGGTACCCACTGACAGTTAATATCAATCCTTTGCGTAGGTCTAAGAGAATTCTTGTACTGCGAGTCGAAGTTGAGAACTGGTTAGCTGCCCTACCAAGGGAGATAGTCAGGGATCAAATTAGATTAGTGTTAGGAGAATTGGGATCTGGGAGAGTCTGACTCGTGCCAAGGATTTGTCCTACCAAGGGAAGTTCGGGGAGAATTGGGAACAAGGATTGTAAGAACTACCAAGTTGATCAACCTTAGTTCACTAGCAGTATAATCCCTTTATATATGTCCATACAAGTCCGTCCGGGATAACAAGAGAAAGATCCATACATATTGTACACCCTTGAGGCAACACATTCATCTCTATTGATTTTTCCCTATTCCATTCTCGTTTGTATACCTTGATTGTGTTATTGCATCATTTCACATTCTATCATTATATCAACAATTGTCGTAGTCCTCTCCCTGAGGATACGAATCCCTCACCACTACTGCATTAATTTAGTGTTTTGGGTAAAAATTGCAGGGTCACGACAACCTCCTGCCAATTTTTGGCGCCGTTGCCGGGGAGAGGCTAAGTGCTAGGGATTGATTGTGATAGTTTTGTGTTTCTTCGTTTATGTTGGTATCTATTCTCTGTTGGAATATCTGTGGTTTGATTGTTTGATTTTTGTTGAGTCTTGATTTTACGTTACTGAGTTGTTCCCTTACGTGCAAATTCTTGTCGATTCTGGTGCTATTGATCTATCTGCTTTTGTGGGATATCTGAATTTTCACAGATAAATCTTAGTTTATGCAACCGGATGCAAGACTTAGGGGAGAAGACCCATAGTTCAAACTCGATTTGGAATTACAGAGGACTTTAAGGCAAAGGAGAAGGGCATTGGAAATGGCCGAACAGGGTGAAGAGAGAGTTAGACCCCAACCGGGGGAGGAGAGACCTAGACCCCAACCTCCAAGGTTTGGGGACCATTTCGCAGTAAGCTTTGAGAGAAGGAATAATCGCCAAGGAATAGATGTAGAGAGCTATCAAATACCAACCCAAATCGCCTCCATGATTACCCAAGGGCAGATCTTCCAAGGCCTGAGCAATGAAGATCCGAACGAGCATTTAGACTGGTTCTTGGGACTCTGTAACACCTTCAAACTGCAGAGGGTCACGCCTGATGACGTGAGAAGAGTTTTGTTCCCACTGTCCCTCAAGGTGAAGGCGAAGCACTGGTTTAATTCAATCGGAGGACCGTCCATAGCCACTTTTGAGTAACTAGAAAGAAAGTTTTTGGCCAAGTACTTCCCTCCAGCCAAATTAGAACGGATGAGGATGGAGATTCGCAGCTTCCAACAGCAAGATGGAGAGACGTTTAAGGAAGCATGGGACAGGTTCAATGACTTGCTCCGACAGTGTTCAAACAATGACCTTGGGGAGGTCAGAGAGCTCAACACCTTCTTTAAGGGGCTGTCACCAGAAGCTTCACTGATGGTAAAGGCTTGTGCCAATGGGGGCCTTGAAAGACAAAAGTGTGCCTGAGGTTAGGGAGCTCTTCGACTCAATTGCGGATGACGAATATTTGTTTCCAAAAGCCAGGAAGACCCCCATGAAGAAACAAAGGGGAGTTTTGGATTTGGACGAAGAGACTTCCCTGGAAGCTAAATTTGAAGCATTGTCAAGGCAGGTTCAAACTCTTAAGGCAGCCAAAACCACCCAAGTGTAGATGTGTGGGTTATGCAAGGGGGAACATCATGCTGATGAGTGTGAGTTAACCCCGGAGTCGGTCCAATATGTGAACAACTATAATAGCTGTCAGCAATACGGAGGGTACCAAAATCAAGCTGGTCAAGGTGCTTGGGGACAGAGCAATCAAGGTTATCCACAAAGACAGTATTACCAAGGTGGGGAATCTAGTAATCGAGAACCAAGGAAGCCCACAGAGGAAATGCAAATGCTTCAGACGATGTTGGAAAGATGGAGATGTAAGAGAAGAGAACTTCGGCAGTTGAGGCCTCCATCAAGAATATAGACATGCAGATAAGTCAGTTTGCTAAGGCAAGCCACCAAAGGCCTCAGGGCACCCTACCTAGTGACACTGAGCCCAACCCCAAAAGGAATGAGAGAGAGGTGTGCAATGCCGTCACACTGAGGTGGGGTAATGAAATCAGTGGGAGCACAAAGAAAGAGCAGAGGAATAATCCTAAGGAAGGAGTCATGGAAGAAACCATTGTCGTGGAGGAGGAGCTCCCGAAAGACGATAAAGAAGAGAGTGTGAAGGAGCCTGAGCCAAAGAAGTAAAGGGGACCTCCAAGCCCCTACAATTATCCAGAGTATGCACCACTCCCTCCTTTCCCTCATCGAGTTCCACCACCAGCCAAGAAGGGAGCCCAGTTCACAAGATTTCTGGATATGGTAAAAAATGTTAATGTGAATGTCCCACTTCTGGATCTTGTCACAGCGGTGCCGCGGTACGCAAAATTTATGAAGGATTTAATCGCGAACAAAGAGCAAATTTTGCGCTGTGAAGTGCCCATCCCACTCACAAAGGATAGCCAAGCTTGGATAAACAATGAACTCCCTCCAAAGCTCAAAGACCATGGGAGTTGTACAGTGCCTTGCACTATTGGAGGAAAATTTTTCAACAAAGCATTGTGTGACCTTGGAGCAGGGATAAACCTCATGCCATTATCCATCGCTGAGAGTATAGGCTTGGGACAGAAAATTAAGCCCGTAACTGTTCTTCTACAGTTGGCAAACAGATCCCTTGTGCAACCAACCGGAATGGTAGAGGATGTCCTGGTCTCAGTGGATAAATTTGTGCTTCCGATGGATTTCATAGTGTTGGATATGGAGGAAGATCCAGAAGTCCCACTCATTTTCGGTCGACCCTTCCTAGCCACTGGAGATGCAGTCATAGGAGTCAAAGGGAAAACCATCACATTCAGGGTCAATGGTGAGGAAGTGGTGTTCAATATAGACTATGCGATGAAACATCCTCAGTCCATAGAACAGTGCTGTCTTGCAAATCTCGTGAGTAATGACCTCCAGCCCTCTGAACTTGAATAACACTGTAAGTCTTCCCCTGTGTTACATGAATTCTGTGATGATGACATGCATGAAAATTGTGAAGGAACATTAATTGATGAAAGGAATGACCATGCGTATGGAACGAAAATCATGAGTAAACAAACTGTGTTGGAAGCATCTATTGATAAAATCATTGCTGAATTTGAATCTGATGAAAATCATGAAAATGATGTGAAATTGATTGAAAAGAATAAGGTGTTTGAAAGTGAGGAAATGAATGAGTCTAAAGCTAAATTTAAGTTGAAAACTGAAATTGACAACAACTGTGAAAGTGTCAATGTGTGTGAGAAATTGTTAGATGATTTTGTTGACACTGACAAAAATGCAAAAGTTATGCCCACTGAGGTGAGGCTCGGAAATGAGGATGGCAGGAACAAAAGCTCACTGCAATCAGACAAGAAACCAACCAAGCGGAAGCGTCAACCTTTATTCAACTATCTGAAGTGTATGGTTTGGGAAGAGAAAAAGAAACGCTATCCAGCAAGCAGAAGTGTGGGGGCCGGGACATTGGGTGTGTTTCATGAAGTCAAAGGGTACACAAGGAACAAGTCAACTTTGAAAGACAAAGGACATACCCAGTTCCTTGACTGCCCACCCCCATGAAACGCAACTCCTCCTTGTCTAGTTGAGGACAATAAACCAAGCGCTGTGTTGGGAGGCAACCCGACCATTTGATTTCTTCTTTTTGTTTGTTTCTTTTAATAAATTTTGATCTCAATAAAACACCTGAATCTAAAGCCATCATTTGTGCATACTTGCAGAAACCACCAAGAGCGGAATCAACATGGACTTAAGCGACTGGGAATTGTGTATCCGGATGTTACAGGTCTTAAATAGGTACCAGTGTCGAGAATATTCTCACCACTGACAAAAGGGAGAATAAAATCTCAGATTCTACACGGAGCACAACCCGAGACCACCCCACTTCAGCACTACTGATAGCTAAGATTCGTACTGCAGTGAAGAATCAAATCAGTCAAGAAGAAAAATGGGATACAAGAAAAAGAGGAGACAGCACAGGGATACATTCAGTGAAGACCTTACATTTCGATAAAGAATTTGCATGCTTTGACCGACTTGTGAGATGAAATGAAAGTTGAGAAGAGTGAATCGGCTAAGTGGGGAAGATAGGATAAAATGTGGGGACCACAAATTTTGGTTGGTAATGACATTTGGTGCAAGTGACCGAATCATGCTAGGAAAAGTGTGATTTGATCACACATTGTCTTGTTTGTATCCTTGTTGTCATTTAGGCATTTTGTCACCTAGTGTCACATGTTCATTATTTGATAGTATGGTGACAACTGAATCATGCATGCCATTTCCCTATAAATGCCATGGATCATGCATTGCCATTCATCCTCTTTCGTGCATTCATAGTGAATGAGAACAATCGGCCGAGAGAAAACTAGTTTCGCGCAAGGAAGCCATTCTACACACATTGTTCTTTCTGGCATTGTAATTGTTCTTTCTAGCATTGTAACTGCCTGAGTCTCCAAGTCAAGTAAGTTCTATACCCTGGTGTTGCTTTACAGTCTAAATGGGATTATTGCAATCGTAAGTGTCTCTGAATTGTCACAGCAAAATGGGTGAAATATTAATGCTTTCATGCTTAAATACGGTTGTATACAATGTGCATTCGTGCTAGCAACACACATGGAGATGCTTAAATGCTTCATGATTGTCTCGGGAATTCATATTTTGTTGCTTGGGGCAACTTTCATTCTTTCATGGTTTCATGATTTACGTGTTGAAACTGGAATATCAATGCTTTCCTGTTTTATTGCTTGGACGAAATGTGGTGATCCTGCTTTCATGTATGCATTAGATGGTAGGATTGATTATTGTGCAATGCTCAATGCCAGTATTCCATGGACATGTACTAGCGTGTGTTGTTGATCTCTCACTGATTCTTGGGTGATGCACTTATGTGGTAGACAACTCACGCAATGTTCAAATTCTCAGGTACCATGGCACCAAAGAAATCTTCTCAAACTCCTGCAACTACCTCCAAAGGTCAAGCTTCAAGAGGAAAGGCCAAAGTCATAGTGGATGAAACCTCATCAGATTCTGGGTCAGACGAGGAATATCTTCCTGAAAGCTATGAAGCTGATGAAACACAAGACAACGGCAACAAAAAGAGAAAAATTCCATCATCAGTTGTCCTCCAGCGATTTATAAATGCTGAAGCCCAAATCAAGTTCTGCGAATTCGCCATTAGGCACATTCACATCGAAAGAGCCTTCGCTGTCACTGAAAAGCCATACACCGACACCATCAAATTATATAATTGGCAGTCATTAACAATGGCACCAGACCTGTGTAATGTGGCAGTTGCAAAAGAATTTTATGCAAATACTGCTGGGGAAGACGCCAAGGAAGTGAAGTCCAAAGGTATATTTTTTAGAGGGAAATATCTCAAGATCAACAGCGAATCAGTAAACGAACACTACGGGCTTAAAGACTATCTTAAGGATAACCTTACTGAAGTAATTGAGGTTGGGAACCCAGACACAATCCTTCAGGCACTGAGTCTTCCGGGGATAGATTGGGTGCGAAACCACATGGGAGAACCGAAATATGCTGTGCTCAAGGATCTGACGGCAGAAGCAAAAACATGGCTTTTATTTGTGAATTCTCGCCTCATGCCCACCACCCATACTACAAGGATTTCAAGGGATAGGCTCTTCTTAATATATGCCATCAAGAATCGGCTTACCATCGAAGTGGGGAAGTTCGTGGTCACATACATTAATCACGCCATAGCAGAGCACGGACAGGCCATGTACTTCCCACACTTCCTCTGGGAACAAGCAGAGAAGCAAGGACTAAAAGTAACTGGGGGGGAAGAGTGTCGGACCCCAGTAGCCCCAATTAATGACGGTCAACTTAAGCATTATCAGAGTGTGGAAAAGGCTGACAAAAAACAATGAAAGGAAGAGGCAAGGGAAAGAGCACGGGCAGTACCAGAGCCCACAATGGACGACATTGATGAGGACCAAGACCTAAACGAGCTGAACCGATTCCCCCCCCAACCAGCAACCACTTCAAAGTTTTGACAACTTCCAAAATATGCAGCACGCATTGAAGGGACTCCAAACATCATTTCAAACCCAACACCAAACCCTCATGAACCACATTGACGAAATGGAAGGAAGATGGACTGGTTTGCAAGACTGTATGGGAATTATAGGGACGCAGCTGGAATTGGTGATGCAGGAACAGACCACGCAGTGGACAGCGTTGGATAACAAGATCACCCAATGTCAAACGGAAGTCCGCAATCTCAACCTAATGATGGTACACCACCATCAATCCCGGTGGCTTAACTCTCACTTTCCTCCGCTAGAGGAGCTGGATAACCAAGCCAGAATGATTGTGGACACATCAAGCACCAGAGTGGTAATGCAGCAAGGGCTGAGCTCAAATGTTGGATCCAGAAATGCACCATCTGCTTTCCTGGGTTTCTCTCGCTTTACCAACCATCATCACTCGCCAAACGCTTAAACTGGGTAACCTCTTTCCTTTTCCACAATGGGGACCATTGCTAAATTCAAGTGTGGGGGGAGACATGTATGTCTTGATGGATGTTGGCATGCGATGACGCTGTGTGGTTGCCTAACCTCTAAGCTTGAAGTGATGCTTGTGTGTGCTTGTGTTTGTAAGGCCTTCGAGCCTTTGTTTAAAATTTTCTTCTGTGTGTTGTGTTGCTATTTGTTTTGGGGATATGAGGTGGTGTTCATTATATTAGTAGCATTTTAGGTGGTGTGTTCTCTTTTTGATTGTTGTGTGGAGAAAAGAAACGAGTCAGTGACTAGCACTGATCTTGTATTGTGTTTTAATTTTTCTGTTGCGATAAATGTGATTGTTTGTTGTTGTGTTGTAAAATATTCTACTGGCTAGTCCATCCGGCACACCTGCACGCTAAAAAAAACACTCGCACTCCCAACACCATCGAAAAAATCCATAAATGTTATTCAATGATTCATGCATGCAAAAAAAATTTTTTTGAGTTTTACAGTATACATTTGATGCATATATTTTGCTGGGTAAAGTGCGATGTCAAAGTAAGATAGAAACGCCAGCACCAATTTTGACAGAGGAGAGAGCTTGTGAGTCTTTACTTGTACGTGCTTTCTACTCGTAAACATTTATTCTTGTATTTTGGATATATAGTCTATTGAAGACACACACGAACATGAATTTTGTTGAAATTATGCAAATGTGAAGAAAAAGCCAGCAGGCAAATAAAGGGAAAAAAGAGCCACAAAACCCTGGCAGCCAAGCACCAAAGTGCGGCATCAATGTCAAAAGACAAATAAGCACCAATGTGCATGCTACTATCTGTTAAGCTCTTAATGTTTAAGTGTTCGTGTGTGTGGACAATAAGATTATAGTGCAAGAATTTTAGCTAAGTTTCTACTTGAGTACTCTGTATAGACAGCGTGGGGAAACATAAAAAAACTCTCAGCACACACTGCACGCTGACGATTTGGTATTTATTCATTGCACCTTACTCGACAATTTGTGTGAGTTGGATGAATTGGAAACTCACTGCTCATGACTTTCTTGTTGCATGCGAAAATTTTGGAAATTGACTGTCGATGATGTTGTGAGTGTTTGAATGTGGGATGGAGCTTAGTTATTGCTTTACTTTGCTCGGGACTAGCAAAGATTCAAGTGTGGGGGGTTGATAAGTCGGTCTTGTACCGACCTAAGTGCGTTACTTTCTTATTCTTTCACTTGAAATGATTGATGAATTGTTGCTTGATTACATGACTTTGTGTGAATATCGACTACAAACTGGAAGTTGTGGAGATTAACAAAGTTGTGAAAATATGTAGCAATTGTTTATGAACATCCATTCACGCACTTAACCATGTTGGCTTCCAGATCTCACACTTCAACATTGCACATGAATCCAGCACACATTTCACCAATCCAGCACACACTAACACACCAATCCAGCACACATTTCACAAATCCACACACTAACACACAACACCTACACACACTCACACTTGCACCTCACATCACTCACACACACATAGTGCGCCTGCACCACACTCACATTTGCACGGTGCGGCCGCACACACACACAATCACACGGTGCGGCCGCACAAGGCAGCCGCACCATACACACACATGCACACTCACATCTTCATGTTTCTTTTTATGCATTTTCCTTCATGAATATTTTCTGTACATATTTTTTTCTCACTTCTAACTTGCACACTTGCACAAACACCACTCACTCAATCTTTGTCCTACAATGGCACTTAGCACACACAAGATGAAGCTCACACAAGCAAAGCATTTGATGTCTTTCTCACGGGCTCTAACTGTTTGAGTAAATGCACTGAATATTCTTAATCATTAAGTCTTTACTCAGACAAGTGTCCTAACTTCAGCTCTAATTTATATTTGCAAACACGTGGCGGTTCATCCGGGAGAAAATGAAGCTTCCAAGAGTTTTCCAAGCCAAGTCAGCCAGGAAAAACTATAAAAGGGCAAGAAGCCGCACAAAGTGGAGAGCTGGATTTTTGGGGAAGAAATCAATTCACGGAGAGAAAATCTGAGAGGAATTCTGAGAGCCTTAGAGCATAATTTCTATTCTGTAATCATGAGATATCAGCCGATCAAAATGATCGGCTAAGCTCTTAGTGTTGCTTTGAGGGGTGAATTGTATGGATTTGATCTTGTTTGAGACATTCGTTTAGAATTCTATCTGAAACTATTTCATGTCCATAATTCTGCACTTATTATGTTTGATGATTTGCACTCTAGATTAACTTCACATTTAGGTCTGCGGTACCCACTGAGGTCGGTGTGAACATCCCATTGGCAATCAATCATAACATGAGTTGGTTGTGAACATGCATATATGAATTTTAGGTCTTGTGAGACTTTGCGATCTTGATTGTGCGGTACCCACTGACAGTTAATATCAATCCTTTGCGTAGGTCTAAGAGAATTCTTGTACTGCGAGTCGAAGTTGAGAACTGGTTAGCTGCCCTACCAAGGGAGATAGTCAGGGATCAAATTAGATTAGTGTTAGGAAAATTTGGATCTGGGAGAGTCTGACTCGTGCCAAGGATTTGCCCTACCAAGGGAAGTTCGGGGAGAATTGGGAACAAGGATTGTGAGAACTACCAAGTTGATCAACCTTAGTTCACTAGCTGTATAATCCCTTCATATATGTCCATACAAGTCCGTCCGGGATAACAAGAGAAAGATCCATACATATTGTACACCCTTGAGGCAACACATTCATCTCTATTGATTTTTTCCCTATTCCATTCTCGTTTGCATACCTTGATTGTGTTATTGCATCATTTCATATTCTATCATTATATCAACAATTGTCATAGTCCTCTCCCTGAGGATACGAATCCCTCACCACTACTGCATTAATTTAGTGTTTTGGGTCAAAATTGCAGGGTACGACAACCTCCTGCCAATAAGTTGCATACTTCAAAGCTGTTCCATTTAGCTTTTCACTAAAGTAAGCTAACGGCTTTGATTCCTACATTAACACAACACCAATAACAATCTCAGAGGTATTACAGTGTATCTCAAAAGCTTTATTAATAAAAATCAGGCAATGCAAGCACAAGCGCATGAGTCAATTTTTCCTTAAGTGTGTTAAATGCCTTTTCATGGGATTCTTTCCATTCAAAAGGGGCATTTTTCTTAACAAGTTCATTCAAATGTGCAGTAATAGAACTAAATTCTTTCTCAAAATGCATATAAAAACTTGCAAGACCATGAAAACTTCTAACTTCACTAGCAGATGAAGGCCTTGGCCAAGCAAGTATAGCCTTCACCTTTGACTCATCAACAGATATTTCTTGAGAACTAACAACATACCTTAAAAATCTAATGGATTCCATACAAAAAGAACACTTTTTAAGGTTTGCATACAATCTATGTTCTCTTAATACAGAAAGCACATTAGAAAGATGCAGAACATGCTCATCAAGTGATTTGCTATAAATCAGGATATCATCAAAGTAATTTATAATTAATTTACCAATGAAAGATCTAAAAACATGATTCATCAACCTCATAAAAGTACTAGGTGCATTAGTTAGACCAAAAGGCATGACTAACTATTCATACAATCCATACTTTGCTTTAAAGGTTGTTTTCCATTCATCACCCTCTTTCATACTAATTTTGATAATAGCCACTTTTAAGATATATCTTGGTAAAAATTGTTGAACCATAAATTTCATCAAGAATGTCATCTAACCTAGAGATTGGATGTCTTTACTTAATGGTAATCTTGTTAATGGTCCTATAATCTACACACATTCTCTAAGGATTCATCTTTGTTTGGGACTAAGATAACATGAATAGCACCTATGTTGAGAAGCTCATGCACTTGTCTTTGTATTTTCTTGGTTTCCTATGGACTTGCTTTATAGGCTGGCCTATTTGGAATAGAATCTTCGGGTACAAAATTGATTTGATGCTCAATGCCTCTAATAGGTGGTAACCTAGTAGGTAACTCCTTGGGAAACAAGTTCTCATATTCCTGCAAAAGAGACAAAACAACACCAGGCAAAGTAGAAAGGTGATCACTATCAACAATATAAATGCCCTTTCGGATCATTAAATACAAAGGTTGTCTATCCACTATTGATGTCCTAATCTCTTTCTTTGAAGCAAATACAATAAGCTTCTTTTGTTTTATAGTTGGACCTAAACTAGGTACATTATCACTTTTCTTTTCAAGCTACTCCTTTTCCTTTGCTTCTTTTTCTCTCTTCTCGGCACAAGTTTTGGCAATTATTGCTTGGTTTTCAAACACTTGCCATGGTTTAAGAGCAGCAAGATTCACATTCATACCATTATAGTCAAAACTATAATAGATCTTCTTGGCATGATATGTAACATCTCGATCAGTTTGCCAATGTTTACCCAATAATAAGTGAGCTGCTTCCTTTGGTACCACATCAATTACAACCTCATCTTCATATTTACCAATAGAGAATGGAATCTTCACTTGCTTGTTAACCCTAATCTCACCGAATTGATTCAACAATTGCAATCGATAAGGTTTTGAGTGTTTTATGCAAGATAACCCCAACTTCTTCACAATAAGAACACTAGCCACATTGGTGCAACTTCCACTATCAATAATCATGCTATAAATCTTATGATGTACCTTACAACGATTGTGAAAGATAGCCTCACGTTGTTGCTCCAAATCTTAAACTAGGGGTTGTGCATTAAGAATTCTTCTTGAAACCAAAGTAAGCTTTTCGGATTCGTCTATCATGTCATCAGATGCTTCCTCAAGATCGGCCATTTCCTTATCACTAGAATGCTCACTAATGATATCTCCATTATTAAGAACATATATAACCTTCTTTGTGGGATAATCAAATTGATAATGTCCAAATCCTTTGCACTTAAAAACATTGGATATCATTTTGGCACTGTCATTGGAGTATTCAAAGGTTGTTTACCTATGGCCTTGGTGACAGATTCTAGAACTATTGGTTTTGTCTTGAACAGAGTCTTAGATGTAAAGTGTTTAAAATCCTTCTTCCATGTGGGATTAGAAGAAGATGTTTGGCCTTTGAACTTCATATACTTTCTCAATCTTTACAGTTATGTGACGGGTCTCTTCTATATCTATTGTATGCTATAAATCCACTTTGTGTGCCAAACTTGAATTCAAACCACTGACAAAGCATTCCATGATAGTTTCCTTATCCTCATCTAGATTGGCCTTAATCATCAATAACTCCATTTACTTGAAGTACTCTTCAACAATCATGCTACCTTGAACCAAAGTTCGCAACTTCCTTTTAAGATTCTGTTGGTAATGAGAACGTACATATCTTTTTCTTATTACCAGTCTAATCTCACGCCATGTTTGAATAGATGGTTTGTCATTCATTCTTTGATTTCAAACCAACTATTTTCACCAAACCGATGCATAGCTTTTAAGATGCATTCCAACCAATTGGATCTTCTCCTCATCATCTATTCCACTACCCTTAAACATAGAAACAACGGTTTTGATCCATTCCATAAACAATTCAAGATCCAATTTCCCTTGAAATATAGGAAAATCAATCCTAAATGTTTTGTATCTTAATTTTGGATCTCTTTGCGGGCTTGGCTGGGCTTGGAGTGTCCGCCTCCTCATCAAAATCAAGATGTCTTGGAGCTGGAGGTGGTATTGTTTGTGATTTATTGTGCTCCATAGTTGCCATAGTGATAGACAACTCTTTGACCATGTCTACAAGTGATTTAATTTGAGTTTGCATATCCAGTTGTTGGAGCTTTCTCCCGTCATTGTACCTGCAATGTTAGTGAAAACACGATAATCAAAATATAACAATTTATCACAACTCACAGGTTCTCACTTTGGATAGTAGGTACACTACTCTCTATTTGGTAGCTCTTCTCAGTCAATATAAAACCCTATTTAATATTAATCCTATAGCTTATCTTGAGCCTTAATTCAAGAGCAAGACAACTAACAAGCTCAACAATAAGACAACAATCATCAAGTATAGATGAGAAACTATAATATTTAAAGAACACATAAAGGGTATAAATTGAATCAATAAGAGAAGCCAAATAAATTTAGTACTTTTATAGAATTGAATTGCACAAGCTTTAATATAGGAAATCTAAAATCGAAGCTACTTAATTTTGTGTTGAAGTCAAAATTCCACAACAATATTTTTTCACGTAATTTTTTTTGGCGGTTTTTTTTTCACTTGGTCACTTTGGTGACTTTTTTTTTAAGACAACAATCTCAAATTACTTAGATAGATATTGATATTGCAACAACACAATTAACAAGTAGTACTTAAACAAATTCAAGATTTCAATCATTTTTTTTTGTAATTTACAAAATTCTCAAGAATTCAAAGAGGGAACTTTAGAGAATTTATGAAAATAATATCACAAGTAAGCCTACAAAAATAAGAATCAAAATTGAATCAAAGAATCAACCTATGACACAAAGGTAAAGAAAAGAAAATAATAAGAATTCAAGAAATAATGAAGAAGCAAACAAGCAAGAAGAAACAGAGAGAATTTAAGGAAAACCTGAATTTGTGCAACCTTTTTTTTATACCACTTTGATAACATGTGGTAAGGTGATCCTCACACGTAGTATGTCAATTTGTCGATCTCACTAAATTCAGTAAACAAACAAATAAAGAACAATGTGGAATAGAACAAAAAGGATATTGAACGTAAATATTTGGATATTGATCCAAACCCTTACGTTATACAAGAAAATCTACCTAACCCAAGTAATCTCGGTGTTAAGCAAATTATCTTGGCTTGCTCTCAATAAGAGCGGGAAGATAAACTATCTAGGTCACACTTAGAAGTTTACTGAAAGTCAATATTTGTTTACACCCAATAATGAAGGTTTTCTCAAAGGTAAAGCTAAAAGAAGGTTTTTTTCAAAATTCATCCAAGTTTATTCCACTAAGAATAAGTCTTTTAAATAGGCTACAATAATGAAAACCCTACTTACAATTCATAAAAGAAACATTAACCAATAAGGAAAATAATTGTTTGGAATAACTTTCCTAAAAAGAAATAAAATATAAAAAATTTAAACTAAACGAATTGTCGACGTCACAACGTGGGAGATCGCGCGTCACGACATAGATGGATGTTGCCATGTGTGGAGTGCTTGTCGTCATGACATGGAGAAAAATGATATTTTACAAATTCATCTAGTGAGTGATATGGCGACTTGGGAAACGTCGGACGTCGTGACGTGGGGAACACCGGATGTCACAACGTCAGTGCACGTCGCGATATGGAGAGTCTGGACATTGCGATGTGCAGAGTTTTGGACTTCCACGAATTTCTTCATCTCCAAACTTGATTCATGCATTCTAAATCTTCAATAGAGATGCAAGAAACATTCCAAAGTACCCCAACATCAATCTTGCTTGAATACAACTCCAAGCCTTCATCCTCATCCTTAATGGTGGTGCAAAACATGTTGACCAAAGATTGCAAAGTCGTCTTCATCTTCTTTGTTCATGACTACATTATTGGTCCATCAAGATTAACCAACGGATCACTTGGTTAAGTTGCTATTGACTTGGACAGATTGCTATCATACAGTTGATCACTCGTATCCTTATAGCTTGCATTGGATGAAGGTCGATGCATATGAGAAGTGTACCAAATAGGATATGTTATCCTTGTCTATTGGTGCTTATACTGATAAGATATTATGTGATGTAGTTCCTATATCAGATGGACATGTTCTTTTAGGGAAGCCATGGATGTTTGACTATGAAGTTTTCCATCATGGGCGTGCAAATAAATATTCATTTGAGATGGGTGGTCGAAGTTTTTATTGAAATCACTACATCCTACTGAGGTGTATAGGGTTCAATGCAAAATCAAGACAGATATTGATAAGTTGGTTTTATACCAACTTAAATGGCTTAATACACTTAGCTTTTGACTTGTTTTTCATAAGTTAGTGCAATGATTTGTTTGTTGTGGTGCATTTATGTGGTTGGCAAATGGGTTGCACTAAATTGGTTAAAAGAGACCAAAAATGATGATGAACTTAGGCAATTGTGTGCTTGATGTTAATTGGCAAGGTTGAGAGATCAAAATAACTAGGAAAATGGACGAAACCGAAAGGAATTTGGTAAGCTAAATTTAGGGTTTTGGCAGATTTGGTTGGTGAAATTCATCTGGTCATAACTCTCTTGATATTAATCCAATTGGTGAGTTCTTTGGTGTTCTAAAAATCTCTTCGAATGCATTACACTTCTTATGTTTTAACTATTTTGTAATATTGTGTGCAAGACTATGAAATATGAGTTTCTTTTCGAAATATCATTTTTAGGGTTTTAGGGTTTCACCTGACTGCCACGGGTTGGTGTTTTGATGATATCTTGAGTTTCAGGTACCTGATGAGGTTGTTTTTTGATTCATTGGAAAGCTAAGAGGGATATCTAGAATTCTTAAGTTTACCATCAAGGCTGATTCAGAGGCTAAGACACATTTATTTGGCATGAAAGTAGGGTGTTGTGCTGGAATGGATACTTTGCCAACATTTTGCCAACTCGGCTAAATTGTCTTGCCAAACACCTTGCCAACACCGTGCCAAGCTTTGCCAAACCAATGTGCCAAGACCTTGCCAAGACCGTGCCAAGCTTTGCCAAACTAATGTGCCAAGACCTTGCCAAGCTTTGCCAAACCAATGTGCAAAGACTTGCCAATCAATCTTGCCAAGCCTTGCCAACTTGGCACATCAACCTTGCCAAACACGATGCCGAGTCTTGCCACATACTTTGTCAAACACTTGGCCATATTTTGCCACACTTGTGCATTCATCCTACCAAGCATTCACAACACTAAAACTATGTGCTTATTAGTACCACATTCACACAGTTTGTGCATGGCACATTTACTCATTTTTTATACATTTCATTTGCAACGTTGGCACCTTGGCACACTTGCTCAGTTCATTTGGCACAAACACTTGCATATCTCACTTGAGCATAACTTACTACACTCAATAGGCATCAGTTTGGCATAGGAAAGGAAATTGGCCTACGACATGTCGTAGGCCATTCTTGAAGGAAACAATTTTGCCCACGACATGTCGTGGGCAAAATTCTGGAAGAGAAATTTTGGCCTACGACATGTCGTAGGCCAATTCTGGAACAAGAGCATTTAGCCTACGACATGTCGTAGGCTAATTATTAGATGGTTGCTTAAAAAATGGCAAAGTATTGAAGAGTTGCTTCATGGGTTTTTAAGCTTTGTCACACTTCAGTAGTTTGGTCATAACTTTCTCCTTTTAGCTCCAAATTCGGTGATTCAAATGGCTATGGATAGCTAAGACAAAGTGTTACGACTTTCATGTTTTAAATTTTCCCTAATTCACAGTACATCGTGATCAAATCTTGGTGGGAAGTTGCTGCCATGAAGTACTTTGTGTTGAGTTTCTAGAAAAATGGATAAGTGTTTAACTTTTGATTTTTTTGAATTCCAGGCAGCTGAAGGCGCGGTTTGCTTTGGCGGAAAGGCGTGGATGTTTGAAACGCTGGATTCTTGAAGGCTCGCTGAGCAGCTGAAGGCGTGGAGGCTCCAGGCTCGAAGGCGTGGTTTGGCTCTGATTCTTCAGCTGGATCTCCAAGCGGTGAATGCGTGAAGCTAGGAAGCTGGAAGGCGTGCTGTGGACGTCAAGGGCATTTAAGGCGTGTTCCGAGGAAGACTAAAAGCGCTGGGTTGCTGAAGGAAGTTTTTAAACTTCGAATTTCACTTCTTGGGCTAAATTTTAGTCATTTCTTTGAAGGCCAATCTGTGTAATACTTTATACATTTTATGTTGCGTATTAGTTACATTTTCCCAACTCTATATATAGGGAAGGTAGCTAACATGTAAGAGGGGATTGATTCATTTTTATTCAGTACTCACATTTTCCATATTGTAACCGACTTTTGATTTTGAAGAGCGAGAAGTGTTCTTGAGATCTACTTTCTCTCTCTACTTTCTCTCACTAAGATTGTTGCTTCATTTCGGATTCCGATCAAAGATTTGCTTTCATCATTATACATCACCTCGAAATTGAGAAGAAAAGTGACAATCCTCTCGGCATTTGGAAGCTTTTGAGATTCTTAATTGGTAAACTCTTCCAATTAATGATTAAAAACTGTTTAATCTTCGAATTTGTTGGTTGTGAGGCTGAAATGGAGATTCGTGGCTAATTGTATGATAATCTAGGATACTGAGGGTGAATGCTAGGTTAAAATTGTAATTGTGCAGTAGAACTAATGATCTATTATAAGAAATGGAAATTCTCAGCTATGAATTTGTAAAACTTGTTAAGTGCATGCTTTTGATCTAAATTTGATGAAATGAGATTTGATTGCGGTCGTCATGCTGAATTGAGTCTTCTTTTGTAAGATTTGGATGAAAATCATGAATAAGAACCTGAGAATGCTTGAGTTCTTAAACCTGTTTGAATTTGCACAGATCTTAAGGCTAGACCTCATTATAGGAAGCTTTGAGTCTGTATCATCCTGAGAACAAGGTGATAAGAGATTCTCGTACTCAAATGATGAATTTACATGCTAGGATCGGGCCTCACCATGGGAGATTCTAGGTGTCATGCCTGAGTAATTTGAGTGGGGAATTGAGACAGCTTGTTCACACTTCACCATCCTTAGGCCCGACAGAGGATAGAATGGTGTCGGGAGACTAAAATTGCAGTGTAGTGACCATGCTAACTATTATTTCTGTTTCCAATTGTGATTCTCCTCATCTGCTTCGATTGTATGTTAGTAATACTGCATGTATGAGAAGTTGCATTCACCCGGAAGTAGCCTAGATTATCAGCTTAAATTTCTTGAGAACTTTGCTTTTACTTCTCTGAGTCTTACTTGTGTGTTCATTTCAATTCGTAATTGTGTAGAGTTAAACCAATTTACTTCCTGTTAAATTTTGTAATTAGTGTTCTTTTAATCTTGTTAAATTTTGGTGACATAACTGAGCATATCAAACTCCTTGAATCGACTATTTCCCTGTGGAACGAAACCTAACTCACTGCTACTATATTCAGTGAAAATTAGGATAAATTGACGAGCCACGACACTCGACATCAATTTTTGGCGCCGTTGCCGGGGAACTAGGCACGGTTCTTGGAATTTGTTGTTGTTCTGTTCTTAGTTGTGTGTTTTATTGCTTTGATTTAGTTACCTTGTTTCTTTACTGTGTGTGATTCTGTTACTTTTACCATCTTGTATTGGTTTGGTTTACAGATTGATCCATTTGTTCTCTTGATATCATTTGCTGTTCCCTTTTGAGTATGCCCAGGTCTGTAAGATCTAGAGGAAAACCTGAATTTGAATTGGATCTTGAATTGGAAAGAACTCTAAGGATTCAAGCAAAGCAGAGAGCTATGGCTGCACAAAGAGCACAAGCACCGAGGTTCGGAGACCATTATGCAGTAAATTTTGACAATCGATTTGGTTATTAGGACATCAATGTGGAAAGTTACCACATTCCTCCACAAATAGTCTCATTGATTACCCAGGGCCAATTCTTCCAAGGTCTTGACAACGAGGATCCCAATGACCACCTTGATTGGTTTCTCGGGTTATGTAGCACTTTCAAGTTGCCAAGGGTCGACAGGGGTGAGGTTCATAGAATTTTGTTCCCCTTATCTCTGCGTGGAAAGGCTAAACATTGGTTCAAGAGTATTGGGGCAGAAAATGCTGGAATGTCATTTGATGATCTACAGAAAAGGTTCTTGTCTAAGTACTTCCCTCCAGCTAAGCTTGAAAAGAGAATGTTGGAAATTATGAACTTCCAACAACAAGACAGTGAGTCATTTAGGGAAGCCTGGGAGAGATTCAACGATTTGATTAGGCAATGCCCCAATCATGATTTGTGCGAGATTAGGGAATTAAATACCTTCTTCAAAGGCCTAACTCCTGAATCATCTTTGATGGTTAAAGCTTGTGCTAATGGAGCACTTAAGGACAAATCTGTGACTGAGGTGCGTGAACTGTTTAACCAGATAGCTGAGGATGAATACCTTTTCCCAGAGACTAGAAAGCCACATGTCAGGAGACAAAGAGGAATTCTTGATGTAGATGAGAAGACTTCACTTAGTGCTAAGTTTGAAGCATTGGCCAAGCAGGTGCAGACTTTAAAGGCGACTCAAACCAAAGCCCCAGTACTTTCATGTGGACTATGCAAGGGAGAACATCACACCGATGAATGTGCAATCACTACTGAATCAATTCAGTATGTGAACAATTACAGTAATAAACCCCAATATGGTGGGAACTACTCTGGGAACAATTACAATGGAGGCAACAGACAATATGGTGGAAACCAAGGCAATTGGAATCAACAGCAGAACCAATGAGGAAATTACTATCAAGGTAATGACTAAAGGAGAGCAATGAATCATCCACCTCCTGGTTTTGATATTCAGGCTAGCACATCAGAACAAAAGAAGTCAAATGTGGAAGATATGTTTCAAAAGCTGATGGAAAAGATGGATAAGAACGAACAGAGATTTGGAGGTTTGGAGTCCACTGTGAAGCATCACGAAGCTACTTTGAAGAATATCGAGATGCAACTTGGTCAGCTTGCCAATGCTGTTCACCAGAGGCCAAAAGGAGCTCTTCCTAGTGACACAGTACCAAATCCCAAGGGAAGAGAAGCATGCAATGCTATTACTTTGAGGAGTGGAAAATTGTTGCCTGGAAGTAAACCTTCAGAAGACAAGAGTGATGGTTTGGAGGAGGACCAAAAAGATGAAGCTGATGAAGTTTTGGAACCTGAGAAGAATGTTGAGCAAGGGAAAATAAGTCTAAGAGGAAGGAAATACCAGAAAGGGTGGGGAATGAAATCACCAGAAATTCCAATCCTTATAACTTCCCAGATTATGCTCCAAAAGCTCCTTTTCCAGAAAGGAAGAAACCTCCACCTAAGAAGGGACCTCAATTCAATCGTTTCTTGGATATGATCAAACAAGTGAATGTCAATGTTCCTTTGTTGGATTTGGTTACAGCCATGCCTAAATATGCTAAGTATTTAAAGGATCTCATTTCAAACAAGGAGCAAATCTTGAGATGTAAAGTTCCAATAATGCTATCAGAGTGCAGTCAAGCATGGATGGTTCAAAAATTACCTCCAAAGCTTAAGGATCCAGGTAGCTGTACCATACCTTGTAAGATTGGGACCAGATATTTTGCAAAGGCCCTTTGTGACCTTGGAGCTGGAATCAACTTGATGCCATTATCCATTGCAATAAATGTGGGTTTGAGTGGAAGGATTCAACCAGTTGCAGTGACATTACAGTTGGCAGATAGATCCTTGGTGACTCCTACAGGCTTGGTGGAGGACGTGTTGGTAAGTATTGATAAATTTACTTTGCCTGTGAATTTCATTATACTTGATATGGAAGAGGATCCTGAGGTCCCTCTCATTTTTGGAAGACCTTTTCTTGCTACTGGTGATGCTTTAATTGATGTAAAAAACAAAACAGTCACGTTTAGGATTAACAATGAGGAAGTGGTTTTTGATGTAAACTATGCTATGAAGCAACCTCTAAATATAGAGTCTTGTTTTGCTATCAAAGCCATAACATGTTCTTCTTTGAATAATTTGAACAATATGCATGATTTCTCAGTTGTTGATGAGTTAAGTGTTTGTGAGGATGATTTTGATGGAATTGATTTAGATGATGAGGACAAGAAAATTCTTTCTGAAATTGAGAAAATCATTGAATGTTGCTATTTGGAAGAATCGATTTGTGAAATGCAAAGTGATGTTGTGGAAGTTAAAATGCATGAAACTATGAAGGACTATGAACATGATTCGTTTATGTTGTCACATGTTTTGACTAATGAGATTTGTAATCCCACTGAGGTGAGGAAGGAAGAATTTCTTTGCAGGAATGAAAAGCTTTTACCTTCCATTGTGGTGGCACCAAAGCTGGAATTGAAACCACTTCCACCTTATCTCAAATACGCTTTCTTGGGAGAAAATGAGACATTGCCAGTTGTTATATCTTCAAAGCTTGAAGGTTGGCAAGAGGAGAAGCTTTTGGAAGTTTTGAGGAAACATAAGTTGGCTATTGGATGGACAATTGCTGATATAAAAGGCATAAGTCCAGGTTTATGTATGCACAAGATTTTGCTTGAGGAAAATGCTGTGCCAGTACGGGATAGACAGAGAAGATTAAATCCCCAGATGATGGAAGTTGTGAAGAAAGAGGTTATCAAATTGCTTGACTTTGGGATGATTTTTCCAATTTCAGACAGCGAGTGGGTTAGTCCTATTCAATAAGTTCCGAAAAAAGGAGGGGTCACGGTTATAAAGAATGAGGCTAATGAACTTCTGGCAACAAGAGTGGTCAGTGCCTGGAGAGTTTGTATGGATTACAGGAAGCTAAATAAGGCAACTAGAAAAGACCATTTCCCTCTTCCATTCTTGGAACAATTGTTGGATAGAATTGCTGGCTACCTTTTCTATTGTTTTCTGGATGGATATTCTGGGTACAATCAGATTGCAATTGATCCCAAGGACCAGGATAAGACAACTTTCACTTGTCCTTTTGGCACATTTGCTTATAAAAGAATGCCATTTGGTCTTTGCAACGCCCCAGCTACCTTTCAGAGGTGCATGATGGTAATATTCCATGACATGGTGGAATCAATAATTGAAATATTCATGGATGATTTTTCTGTCTTTGGTATGACATTCGATGGTTGCTTGGAGAACTTGGCAAAGGTTTTGAAGAGGTGTGAAGAAACGAACCTGGTGTTGAATTGGGAAAAATGTCAATTCATGGTTCAAGAAGGGATTGTGCTAGGCCATAAAATTTCTCATGCTGGGATGGAGGTAGATCGAGCTAAGATAGATGTTGTTGCCAAACTTTCTTCACCTACTAATGTTAAGGGTATCAGAAGCTTTCTCGGACATGCTGGATTTTATAGAAGGTTTATTAAGGATTTTTCAAAGATAACTACACCCTTGTGCAGCCTCTTAGAAAAAGATGTTAAGTTTGAGTTTGGAACAGAATGTGTTGAGGCATTTGAAACTTTGAAAACAAAATTGGTGGAAGCCCCTGTGATAGTCACTCCTCATTGGGGTGAACCCTTTGAAATTATGTGCGACGCCAGTGATTATGCCTTAGGAGCAGTCCTTGGCTAGAGAAGAAACAAGATCATTCATGCTATCTATTATGCTAGCAAATTGCTTAATGAGGCTCAATTAAATTATACAACTACAGAAAAGGAAATGCTAGCAGTGGTTTTCGCATTTGACAAATTTTGTGCCTACCTTTTGGGGTCAAAGGTCATTGTTCATACAGACCATGCTGCATTGAAATATCTGCTTGCAAAGAAGGAGGCAAAACCACGTTTGATTTGGTGGGTTTTGTTGCTCCAGGAATTCGATGTGAAAATCAAGGATAGGAAAGGCTCAGAAAATATTGTGGCAGATCACTTGTCAAGATTGGAGTCTCAAGAGCAAGATTCACCTGAAGTTTTGGTGAAGGAGCATGTCCCTGATGAGCAGGTGTTCAAAGTGGTTGAAAGGTTGCCTTGGTACGCTGAGATTGCAAATTTTGTGGTTGCTGGCCAGATTCCATCATATGATTCCAGTGATCAGAAGAAAAGATTGAGAAGTGATTCTAAATATTACTTCTGGGAAGACAATTCTCTATATAAAATATGCAGTGATCAAGTGATAAGAAAGTGTGTCAAGGAAGAAGAAAAGGAGGACATCTTAAAGGCATGCCATGAAAGACCCTGTGGTGGTCATTTTGGATCAACTAGGACAGGCTTCAAAATTTTGCAATGTGGGTTTTATTGGCAACATATCTTCATGGATGCCAGAATTTGGGTTGGAAAATGTGATCGTTGTCAACGAACTGGTAACATCTCTTCCAGAAATGAGATGCCATTGAACAACATCTTGGAGGTAGAGATTTTTTATGTGTGGGGAATTGACTTCATGGGGCCATTCCCTAAGTCGAGAGGAATGGAGTACATCCTGGTGGCAGTGGATTACGTTTCTAAATGGGTGGAAGCTGTGGCTTTGGCTCATAACGATGCAAAAAGTGTAACTGCGTTCTTGAAGAAATACATCTTCAATAGGTTTGGCGCTCCCAGGGCTATAATAAGTTATGGAGGGACTCATTTCTGTAACAAGCTTTTCGAGTCTTTGTTGGGCCAAATATGGTGGTACTCACAAAGTTTCCACAGCTTACCATCCACAAACTTCTGGTCAAGCTGAAATTTCCAATCGGGAGATCAAGAGAGTTCTTGAAAAAGTGGTAAATCCCAGTAGGAAAGATTGGTCTTTGAAGCTAGATGATGCATTGTGGGCATACAGAACAGCCTACAAAACCCCAATTGGAGCTTCTCCTTTTCGATTGGTTTTTGGTAAAGAGTGTCACTTGCCAGTGGAACTTGAACATAAGGCGTATTGGGCTATTCAAACATTCAACATGAATTTGTCTGAGGCTCAATCAAAAAGAATGTTGGAATTGAATGAACTGGATGAATTTCGATTCAATGCTTACATGAGTGCCAAGATGTACAAGGAGAGGACTAAAAGAATTCATGATGCCAAGATTCAATCCAAGATTTTTGTTCCAGGGCAATTGGTATTACTTTATAACTCTAAACTCAGATTGTTTTCTGGAAAATTGAAATCAAGGTGGAGTGGTCCTTTTAGAGTGGTTGATGTAAAACCTTATGGGGTAGTGGAAATCAAGAATGAAAAGAATGGCAATATGTGGAAAGTGAATGGCCATCGGCTCAAGCCTTACTTAATTTCTCAGGACAAGGATAGCACTAATGTGGAACGAGATCCACATGAGCTATACCTTGATGATCTTATCATCTCCAATTGATCTGTGAAGCATGGTCGGGCTGTGAACTGTAAACCAAGCGCTCCTGGGAGGCAACCCAGTGTTTCTTTCCATTGTTTCTTTTCTTTGTTTGGTTGGAATTATTTTTCTTTGATAATTTTTAGTTTGTGTCGATTTTGGTTTCAAATTGTGGCAAAATCTTCGAACATAATTCAGGGTTATTCTTTGGCAGATTTGCATGAGGATGAGGATGGGCATTATTGCTAAAAGCAGGAAATGAATCTTTGGTTTTTTCTATTCATTTTGGGTAAATGAGTGTAATTTTCTACAACTCAGGTAAAAATTCTGATGGTAAGAATTGATTCTAGTCCCGTGAACTTGAGAGCATTATTGATGCATTGCTGTTTTGGATGGTTTCAATAATAGAATGATGCAGACAATGAGCTTAGACATATAGTCTTTCATTTTTCAGAATCATTCACATGTGTTTGTCGGGTAGCTAGATGGCAATTCTATATATTGAATATCGTTCTTTTGCATGCTCATTACCCTTCTTTACATTGTTGCTCTTATTAGACATTTCCATTTCTTTATCATGGCTGATTATTCTCCTCATCAGAATCCTTATGAATATGCTATCTTTAGTGAAGATCCAGGAACTACTTCATCATCTTCTTCCTCTTCTAATGATGATGCGGTGGTGCTTGATGATGAACCAGCTAACTTTCCTCATTTTATTAATGCTAATGCTGAGAATTGGTACTATGGTTTTAGCAATAGAGCTGTTATGATTAAGAGGCCATTTGAGGTCCCTTCTAGGAGATTTGAGGATGTGATCTTCAGGCAATCGTGGTCTCATTTTGCACGAGCGTCAGTAGTTGTGAATATGGACATAGTTAGAGAATTCTATGCTAATTCACGGGCTAATGGAGTTCACTCAGTGTTTGTAAGGGGGAAGTATTTGAGGGTCACCCGACACAGTATCAATATGTTTTATCGCCTTGATGATTTTCCTGGTAATACTTATTGTAGGTTGCTTCGGGCTGCCGATACTGATCGGTTGTTGGCTTCAGTGACTTTACCTGGTGCTAGATGGGTGAAGAATGCTCGACGTAAGGCTTTATATGTACCTACCTACCAGTGAACTCACAGCCGAGGCAAAATTATGGTTAATGTTTATCAATTCCAGGCTTTTACCTACTAACCGTGCAGATATCGCATCTAGAGAACGCGTTCTTTTGATTTATGCTATTTTACATGATTTCTCTATTGATGTTGGGAAGTTGGTGTTAGAGTTTATCAGGCGAGCACAAAGAAGTGAGGTTGGACCAATGTACTTTCCAGATTTGATAACAGCCATGGCTCGTGAGAAGGGTGTTGATATCACTTCAGCTGATAATCCTCAACATCCTCTTGGTCTTTTGGGACCTCTTCAATGGCTTGTGTTACAAGAGGAAGAAAGAATTGCAAGATTGTCTCGTGGTTTGTGAAACGTGGATGGCCAGGTTCCTTTGTTCTTGATTGTTCTTGTTTTATCACGGGGACCGTGTCTTATTCAAGTGTGGTGGGAGGCTTCGCCATGTATCTAGATTATGGTTGTGGGTTGAACATGTATGGTTACCTTGATTATGTGTTAAGGGGATTGTTTGCCATAATGGAGTTGAGTATAGTATTATAGTGTAGTATTTTGTTATTATGTTTAGCATGTTACATTTGGCTCTTGTAAGGTTTGAATATTGTGTTGCGTTTGTGTGTTTAGTATTAAAGTAAAAAGGATTGTGTGCTAGTTTTAGTGTAAATTTTTTATGAGTTGTTGGTGTAAATATTTTGTGTGATTGTTACAAATTTTGATTCATGGTCTTCGGGTTCAACTTCACACACTTACATTGATGATAAGGATATCTGCAATTATGAATATATCTGATCATGAATTTAATTTTCTGAAAAGCTGACAATTGAAGTAAGGATTGGATTGCTATTGAGTCATGAATAGGAAATGGATATGAAATGAAAGGAAAAAGGCTGACATTTTGTTGGACGTTTATATGTGTTGCAGGATAAGTTCACATGCAAAATGTAGAAGTTGTTGGTTTTGTTTTGTTGTTCATGATGTTTGAGAACATTGTTTAGGAGTGAACGGATGAATTGAAAAGAGTAAGGGGAGCGTTGCGGTTGTTGCTTTGAATGATATGAATGCTTTAGTCTTGTCTTGTATTCATGATGTGCAAGGTGAGTTGACCGAATTGAGTGTATGCAATAATTTTGATGTTGTAGTCTTGTGAGGAGTGAATGCATAAGAATTGGTAAAAGATGAGAAGTTCACATGACTTGGATTATCAATTGGGTCCCACATTTTGAATGACTTGCTTGTTTGTAGTGTTTGGTGGGGAATGTTAATGTGGATGGTTCACATGACCGAATTGCTTGTTTGTCTAGGAGTGGCAAGTTGTTTTTCACTTTACGTCTTGGTGGGTTTCATTGTTGGTCTTGGTCTATAAATGCCATTTACCATTTGTATAATATGTAAGGCCAAGAGAGAACAAAACCATTTTTGTTGAGCTAAGTATCATTTGTGGAAGCTTGTGCAGTATTCATCATCTTTCAATCTTCATTTCCTTCAAAAAGTTGACTCTAGCTTCCTATCAAGGTATGTTTCAAATCCTCCTTTAAGCTGTGTGAATCTTTGTTGTTCAAGTGAAATGTTAAAGTAATGAAAGTGAAGGCATGATTTTGAAAATATGGAAAACATGATGTTGATAGCCAAATGACAAATGCATGTTAAGTGTGGGGAAGCATGATTACAAATTTCGATTTTTGATTACTCCAGCTTTGCCATGTTTCTGTTTTTCAAGCATAACTTGAGTTAGGAATGATGAAATGAGGTTATTCCAGTTGCATCCTTTAGCTAACATGATGGTCTTCGATGTTTATGTTGTATACTTTTTCTAATTGTGTCTGGAACTTATACTAAAAAATCTTAAATTGTGAAGTACATGTGAAATCAGGAATGTTGAGATCTTGAATCTGCCAAGTTTGCCAAGTCTCGGTATTTTGGGTATAACTTGCAAATGGAATGTCCAAATATGTTGATTCCAGTGGTAGAATTTAGCTAAGAGGAAGGGCTACATTTCTTATGTTTTGTACTTTTGATAATTCTGCCTGGAGCATGATCTAATTTTGAGGACAATGTGTGCTCACGTTATGAATTATGGTCTGAGAAAATGCTGAATCTGAACAGTTTTGGGACTGTCGGTATTTTGGCCATATCTTGGTAATTTTGAATTCAAATGGGATGATTCTTGTCCTCAAATTTCAATTAAAGTGTGCACTACAACTTTGATGTTTTTTGTGTGAACTGATTTTGCTTGCTTCCTAGATGATTTTTACAATCTTATAATGCTGGTTTTCAGTTTTGGGAATGTGTTTACATAAGAAAATGCATGTGTTTAGTAATGTTCTTAATGTAATTGTTTTGCTTTGAGTATTGTGTGACAAGCTGAACTTTTCTTAATAGAAATGGCACCAAAGAAAGATTCAACTTCAAAAAAAGCCACGACTTCAAAGAAGGGAAAAGGAAAAGCTCAAGCACTTGATGAAACTGATTCTGACCCGGAGTATTTTCCGGATGATATGCAAATGTTTGAGGAGCCTCCTCAATATGCGATGCCAGCTCCGACACCTAAGAAACGGAAAGGAGTCTCTGAGGTTTCTCTGTTCGTTGATGAGGATGCCATGAGACGTTGGGAACAAGGGTTCAATATGAAATATATACACCTTGAACGCGGGTTCAGTGTGGAGAAAGGGCCGTTTAAGAAGTTGATGAAATTTTACAAATTCCATGAGAGGCTTACGGTTGCCCCTGAGTTTTGCAATGTGAGCATTGCACGGGAATACTACGCAAATGCAGGGTCTCCGAAGGATGGAGCTGTCTATGTGAGAGGCATTTGGGTTCGAATCACGAGCGAGATTATCAATGCACATTTGGGTACACCTGATTATCCTGATGATCCGATCAAATTTCCAACCAATGAGGCACTGGATGAAGCTTTGATAAAAGAGTTGGCATATCCTGGGGCAGTTTGGGAGCTTAATTCAAAGGGTGAGCATAAGCATATTCGGAATGAATATTTGAAGAGTGACGTGAAAATATGGTTGTTATTTGTGCTGTCTCGCCTCATGCCAAGTTCACAAAGAACTGAGGTGATTCGGAACCGGTTGTTCTTAATTTCTGCAATCCGAAGGAAGCGCAAGATCGACGTGGGACGTATCATCCTTGCGAGCATCAAAGATGGGACTACCCAGAATAGTAAAGCACTTTTATTTTCCTTTACTAATTCAGGAGCTCTGTGTGGCACAAGGTGTGGATGATCAGCTTGGTTCTTGGGAGAAGATGCAGTCCCCTATTCCTGAACCAACTCTACTTAAAATACTTGGCACAGGGCAAGGAACTGGAGCAAACAAGGACTTTGAGTGTGGAGGCATCTCATGGGGGAAGTGCCAATCCGATGTATGTTGAGAGTCAGGAACAGCATCCTTTTAATTTTGAGTCCCTTCAAGGCGCGCGATTCAAGGTCTTCTGCAATCGGTTGAGCATCGGTTTTCCCACATGGATGAGCAATTCACAAACATGGGTGCACGATTATCAAACATGGATGAGCGGTTGGAACGAATGCATGAAGGTTTTGATAATATGCAACAGGAGTGGACGTCGCAAGCTGCACGCATGAAGCATAGATTTGATGATCTATCAACGGTAGCTCAGCAGCAATTTGAAGTATTATATCACAGGCAAGTGTGCATGCAGCGAGAGCTCGATAGGTGTAACAAGATGACGGTTTATTACCATTCAGATTCTGGACCCCCGAAGCCAACTCCAACTTCGGCACAGTTAGCAGGGTACCGAATCCCAAATCTGTCATGTGATATGGTTAATGGTACCATGCACGACTTCCACCTGGAGTGACAGCAAGCCCTTCTTTGCATCCGTTACCCACATTTGGTCGTATACCTCCAATGCCGCACACTCCTACATTCATACCAAATCCAGAGTTTACACCTGCTGCAAGATTTCCATTAATAGCCTCGGGACAACCTCTTGAAGGCCCTGTCCATGGACCTTTTCATTATGTTCCACAGTCAATTGGTGTTTCCTTCATTTGCCACGGCTTCTTTGGAAGGACAGTCTTTCTCCACAGCAGTTGCATTTGGATCTCCTTCTTCTTCAGCTCCATCATCATTTTCTCAGGGAGTGCCTCCTTCATCTTAGCCTCTTACATTGGGGACAATGTTTATTCTAAGTGTGGGGGGGAGACAAAAATCTAAAAAAAAATTTCTTGAAGTTATGTGTGAAATTATTTTGGTGCTGTGTTTTGCTTTGTGAGATTGTGGTGATGAAGTGGTGAATTGAATGTTGAAATTGTGCTTATATGTTTTGTTCATATTGATGAAGTATTGTTGGAATGGAGAAGCCAATATGTCAAGCATGTTACATTATTCAGTTCCGAGAAGGTAGTTGAAGTGGCCATGATAGTGTGAAGTCAAGCTGTCTTACTTTGAAGAAAATGAAGAATGAAGAAATGCCATGAATCGTTTTGTATGCTAAGTGTTGTTTGAGTGTTTAGAGTTTAGTATGCAGTTTGTTTTGTTTTGTTGAGGGATGGAATGTACTCAGCCATGTTGAAAGTTTGTAATTTTGTGTGTTTACCATTTGGCATTAATGAATTGGAGTGTGTAGTGTTGTGTGCAAGGTATGAATTGAGATGTGAATTTGTGTGAAAAGAGAACAATGTGGTGATGCGTTGAGTTTATCATCTTGCATGCTGATGTTTTAAAAAATATATGGAGCGAAAAGAGAAATGAACAAAGGCAATCAAAATTGAGAAAAAATGAGTATCACCCTGTATGTGAAACTTTGTTCTTAGTTCACTTTGGCTTATTCCAAGTTCATCACTATACTTGTTTTGAATCTTGCATGTGAAAACTTTTGGTTTGCGGTGCTAAGTTTGGAGAAATTGGTACATTTTGCTGACTAAGGCCCGATGTTAATGTAAGATAGATATGCCATGCAAAAACTCAATGGACATAGGAGGTAATGTGTATGGATTCGTTTCTGTTTGTTATGCATTTATCTGGTGTCTCCAGAATTCGTGCATGTTTAGTCAATTTGGGATTCTTATGAACATGTGCTTGCACAAGAAATGATATGGGAGAAAAAGCCATATTGGCAACTGGGAAGGAAAAAGCCATAAGAACCTGGCAATCAAATTTGGAGAAAAAAGCCATAAAACCCAGACATTATTTCAGTCATCAATATGTGCACCAATGTGCAGCACTAATGTGCAGAATAAGGGCAATGTCCCATAGAGTACCAATGTACGCATAGGTACCATTGATCTTGTGATTGCATGTTCATAAGAGTGGACAAAGAGATTGGCATGTATTGAATGGTATGTGAGACCAGCTAGAGGGTGTATAACAAAGGAATAGATGAAGTGCACATTCCTCAGCACACACTTGCACGCATGACATTTTGGTCTTTATTCATTGTGCCTTAGTTGATAATTTGTATTGAAATCTGAGAGCTAGGTACCATGAACCATCAAAGTATAAAGTTGTGTGTGAAAAAACGTTTTGATGAATTTGGATGTAGTCAGTGTGGATGAATGAACAAAGTGTTTGCATACGGGTGATGAAAAGGGTTAAATTGTGTGTATCTTTGCTTGAGGGCAAGCAAGAGTTCAAGTGTTGGGGAATTTGATATGTTGGTTTTATACCAACTTAAATAGCTTAATACACTTAGCTTTTGACTTGTTTTTCATAAGTTAGTGCAATGATTTGTTTGTTGTGGTGCATTTATGTGGTTGGCAAATGGGTTGTACTAAATTGGTTAAAAGAGATCAAAAATGATGATGAACTTAGGCAATTGTGTGCTTGATGTTAATTGGCAAGGTTGAGAGATCAAAATAACTAGGAAAATGGATGAAACCGAAAGGAATTTGGTAAGCTAAATTTAGGGTTTTGGCAGATTTGGTTGGTGAAATTCATCTGGTTATAACTCTCTTGATATTAATCCAATTGTTGAGTTCTTTGGTGTTCTGAAAAGCTCTTCGAATGCATTACACTTCTTATGTTTTAACTATTTTGTAATATTGTGTGCAAGACTATGGAATATGAGTTTCTTTTCGGAATATCATTTTTAGGGTTTTAGGGTTTCACCTGACTGCCACGGGTTGGTGTTTTGATGATATCTTGAGTTTCAGGTACCTGATGAGGTTGTTTTTTGATTCATTGGAAAGCTAAGAGGGGAGATCTAGAACTCTTAAGTTTACCATCAAGGCTGATTCAGAGGCTAAGACACATTTATTTGGCATGAAAGTAGGGTGTTGTGCTGGAATGGATACTTTGCCAACATTTTTCCAACTCGGCTAACTTGTCTTGCCAAACACCTTGCCAAGACCGTGCCAAGCTTTGCCAAACCAATGTGCCAAGACTTGCCAATCAATCTTGCCAAGCCTTGCCAACTTGGCACATCAACCTTGCCAAACACGATGCCAAGTCTTGCCACATACTTTGTCAAACACTTGGCCATATTTTGCCACACTTATGCATTCATCCTACCAAGCATTCACAACACTAAAACTATGTGCTTATTAGTACCACATTCACACAGTTTGTGCATGGCACATTTACTCATTTTTTATACATTTCATTTGCAACGTTGGCATCTTGGCACACTTGCTCAGTTCATTTGGCACAAACACTTGCATATCTCACTTGACCATAACTTACTACACTCAATAGGCATCAGTTTGGCATAGGAAAGGAAATTGGCCTACGACATGTCGTAGGACATTCTTGAAGGAATGTCGTGGGCAAAATTCTGGAAGAGAAATTCATGTCGTAGGCCAATTCTGGAACAAGAGCATTTAGCCTACGACATGTCGTAGGCTAATTGTTAGATGGTTGCTTAAAAAATGGCAAAGTATTGAAGAGTTGCTTCATGGGTTTTTAAGCTTTGTCACACTTCAGTAGTTTGGTCATAACTTTCTCGTTTTAGCTCCAAATTGGGTGATTCAACTGGCTATGGATAGCTAAGACAAAGTGTTACGACTATCATGTTTTAAGTTTTCCCTAATTCACAGTGCATCGTGATCAAATCTTGGTGGAAAGTTGCTGCCATGAAGTACTTTGTGTTGAGTTTCTAGAAAAATGGCTAAGTGTTTAACTTCTGATTTTCTGAATTCCAGGCAGCTGAAGGCGCGGTTTGCTTTGGCGGAAAGGCGTGGATGTTTGAAACGCTGGATTTTTGAAGGCTCGCTGAGCAGCTGAAGGCGTGGAGGCTCCAGGCTCGAAGGCGTGGTTTGGCTCTGATTCTTCAGCTGGATCTCCAAGCGGTGAAGGCGTGAAGCTAGGAAGCTGGAAGGCGTGCTGTGGACGTCAAGGGCGTTAAAGGCGTGTTCCGAGGAAGACTAAAAGCGCTGGGTTGCTGAAGGAAGTTTTCAAACATCGAATTTCACTTCTTGGGCTAAATTTTAGTCATTTCTTTGAAGGCCAATCTGTGTAATACTTTATACATTTTATGTTGCGTATTAGTTACGTTTTCCCAACTCTATATATAGGGAAGGTAGCTAACATGTAAGAGGGGATTGATTCATTGTTATTCAGTACTCACATTTTCCATATTGTAACCGACTTTTGATTTTGAAGAGCGGGAAGTGTTCTTGAGATCTACTTTCTCTCTCTACTTTCTCTCACTAAGATTGTTGCTTCATTTCGGATCCCGATCAAAGATTTGCTTTCATCATTATACATCTCCTCGAAATTGAGAAGAAAAGTGACAATCCTCTCGGCATTTGGAAGCTTTTGAGACTCTTAATTGGTAAACTCTTCCAATTAATGATTAAAAACTGTTTAATCTTCCAATTTGTTGGTTGTGAAGCTGAAATAGAGATTCGTGGCTAATTGTATGATAATCTAGGATACTGAGGGTGAATGCTAGGTTAAAATTGTAATTGTGCAGTAGAACTAATGATCTATTATAAGAAATGGAAATTCTCAGCTATGAATTTGTAAAACTTGTTAAGTGCATGCTTTTGATCTGAATTTGATGAAATGAGATTTGATTGCGGTCGTCATGCTGAATTGAGTCTTCTTTTGTAAGATTTGGATGAAAATCATGAATAAGAACCTGAGAATGCTTGAGTTCTTAAACCTGTTTGAATTTGCACAGATCTTAAGGCTAGACCTCATCATAGGAAGCTTTGAGTCTGTATCATCCTGAGAAAAAGGTGATAAGAGATTCTCGTACTCAAATGATGAATTTACATGCTAGGATCGGGCCTCACCATGGGAGATTCTAGGTGTCATGCCTGAGTAATTTGAGTGGGGAATTGAGGCAGCTTGTTCACACTTCAACATCCTTAGGCCCGACCAGAGGATAGGATGGTGTCGGGAGACTAAAATTGTAGTGTAGTGACCATGCTAACTATTATTTCTGTTTCCAATTGTGATTCTCCTCATCTGCTTCGATTGTATGTTAGTAATACTGCATGTATGAGAAGTTGCATTCACCCAAAAGTAGCCTAGATTATCAACTTAAATTTCTTGAGAACTTTGCTTTTACTTCTCTGAGTCTTACTTGTGTGTTCATTTCAATTCGTAATTGTGTAGAGTTAAACCAATTTACTTCCTGTTAAATTTTGTAATTAGTGTTCTTTTAATCTTGTTAAATTTTGGTGACATAACTGAGCATATCAAACTCCTTGAATCGACTATTTCCCTGTGGAACGAAACCTAACTCAATGCTACTATATTCAGTGAAAATTAGGATAAATTGACGAGCCACGACACTCGACATCAATTTTTGGCGCCGTTGCCGGGGAACTAGGCACGGTTCTTGGAATTTGTTGTTGTTCTGTTCTTAGTTGTGTGTTATATTGCTTTGATTTAGTTACCTTGTTTCTTTACTGAGTGTGATTCTGTTACTTTTACCATCTTGTATTGGTTTGGTTTACAGATTGATCCATTTGTTCTCTTGATATCATTTGCTGTTCCTGTTTGTGTATGCCCAGGTCTGTAAGATCAAGAGGAAAACCTGAATTTGAATTGGATCTTGAATTGGAAAGAACTCTAAGGATTCAAGCAAAGCAGAGAGCTATGGCTGCACAAAGAGCACAAGCACCGAGGTTCGGAGACCATTATGCAGTAAATTTTGACAATCGATTTGGTCATCAGGACATCGATGTGGAAAGTTACCACATTCCTCCACAAATAGTCTCATTGATTACCCAGGGCCAATTCTTCCAAGGTCTTGACAATGAGGATCCCAATGACCACCTTGATTGGTTTCTCGGGTTATGTAGCACTTTCAAGTTGCCAAGGGTCGACAGGGGTGAGGTTCACAGAATTTTGTTCCACTTATCTCTGCGTTGAAAGGCTAAAACTTGGTTCAAGAGTATTGGGACAGAAAATGCTGGAATGTCATTTGATGATCTACAGAAAAGGTTCTTGTCTAAGTACTTCCCTCCAGCTAAGCTTGAAAAGAGAAGGTTGGAAATTATGAACTTCCAACAACAAGACAGTGAGTCATTTAGGGAAGCCTGGGAGAGATTCAACGATTTGATTAGGCAATGCCCCAATCATGATTTGGGCGAGATTAGGGAATTAAATACCTTCTTCAAAGGACTAACTCCTGAATCATCTTTGATGGTTAAAGCTTGTGCTAATGGAGCACTTAAGGACAAATCTGTGACTGAGGTGCGTGAACTGTTTAACCAGATAGCTGAGGATGAATACCTTTTCCCAGAGACTAGAAAGCCACATGTCAGGAAACAAAGAGGAATTCTTGATGTAGATGAGGAGACTTCACTTAGTGCTAAGTTTGAAGCATTGGCCAAGCAGGTGCAGACTTTAAAGGCGACTCAAACCAAAGCCCCAGTACTTTCATATGGACTATGCAAGGGAGAACATCACACGGATGAATGTGCAATCACTACTGAATCCATTCAGTATGTGAACAATTACAGTAATAAACCCCAATATGGTGGGAACTACTCTGGGAACAATTACAATGGAGGCAATAGACAATATGGTGGAAACCAAGGCAATTGGAATCAATAGCAGAACCAATGAGGAAATTACTATCAAGGTAATGACTCAAGGAGAGCAATGAATCAACCACCTCCTGGTTTTGATAATCAGGCTAGCACATCAGAACAAAGAAGCCAAATGTGGAAGATATGTTTCAAAAGCTGATGGAAAAGATGGATAAGAACGAACAGAGATTTGGAGGTTTGGAGTCCACTGTGAAGCATCACGAAGCTACTTTGAAGAATATCGAGATGCAACTTGGTCAGCTTGCCAATGCTGTTCACCAGAGGCCAAAAGGAGCTCTTCCTAGTGACACAGTATCAAATCCCAAGGGAGAGAAGCATGCAATGCTATTACTTTGAGGAGTGAAAAATTGTTGCCTGGAAGTAAACCTTCAGAAGACAAGAGTGATGGTTTGGAGGAGGACCAAAAAGATAAAGCTGAGGAAGTTTTGGAACCTGAGAAGAATGTTGAGCAAGAGGAAAATAAGTCTAAGAGGAAGGAAATACCAGAAATGGTGGGGAATGAAATCACCAGAATTCCAATCCTTATAACTTCCCAGATTATGCTCCAAAAGCTCCTTTTCCAGAAAGGAAGAAACCTCCACCAAAGAAGGGACCTCAATTCAATCGTTTCTTGGATATGATCAAACAAGTGAATGTCAATGTTCCTTTGTTGGATTTGGTTACAGCCATGCCTAAATATGCTAAGTATTTAAAGGATCTCATTTCAAACAATGAGCAAATCTTGAGATATGAAGTTCCAATGATGCTATCAAAGTGCAGTCAAGCATGGATGGTTCACAAATTACCTCCAAAGCTTAAGGATCCAGGTAGCTGTACCATACCTTGTAAGATTGGGACCAGATATTTTGCAAAGGCCCTCTGTGACCTTGGAGCTGGAATCAACTTGATGCCATTATCCATTGCAATAAATGTGGGTTTGTGTGGAAGGATTCAACCAGTTGCAGTGACATTACAGTTGGCAGATAGATCCTTGGTGACTCCTACAGGCTTGGTGGAGGACGTGTTGGTAAGTATTGATAAATTTACTTTGCCTGTGGATTTCATTATACTTGATATGGAAGAGGATCCTGAGGTCCCTCTCATTTTTGGAAGACCTTTTCTTGCTACTGGTGAAGCTTTAATTGGTGTGAAAAACAAAACAGTCACGTTTAGGATTAACAATGAGGAAGTGGTTTTTGATGTAAACTATGCTATGAAGCAACCTCTAAATATGGAGTCTTGTTTTGCTATCAAAGCCATAACATGTTCTTCTTTGAATAATTTGAACAATATGCATGATTTCTCAGTTGTTGATGAGTTAAGTGTTTGTGAGGATGATTTTGATGGAATTGATTTAGATGATGAGGACAAGAAAATTCTTTCTGAAATTGAGGAAATCATTGAATATTGCTATTTGGAAGAATCGATTTGTGAAATGCAAAGTGATGTTGTGGAAGTTAAAATGCATGAAACTATGAAGGACTATGAACATGATTCGTTTATGTTGTCACATGTTTTGACTAATGAGATTTGTAATCCCACTGAGGTGAGGAAGGAAGAATTTCTTTGCAGGAATGAAAAGCTTTTACCTTCCATTGTGGTGGCACCAAAGCTGGAATTGAAACCACTTCCACCTTATCTCAAATACGCTTTCTTGGGAGAAAATGAGACATTGCCAGTTGTTATATCTTCAAAGCTTGAAGGTTGGCAAGAGGAGAAGCTTTTGGAAGTTTTGAGGAAACATAAGTTGGCTATTGGATGGACAATTGCTGATATAAAAGGCATAAGTCCAGGTTTATGTATGCACAAGATTTTGCTTGAGGAAAATGCTGTGCCAGTACGGGATAGACAGAGAAGATTAAATCCCCAGATGATGGAAGTTGTGAAGAAAGAGGTTATCAAATTGCTTGACTTTGGGATGATTTTTCCAATTTCAGACAGCGAGTGGGTTAGTCCTGTTCAATGAGTTCCGAAAAAAGGAGGGGTCATGGTTATAAAGAATGAGGCTAATGAACTTCTGGCAACAAGAGTGGTCAGTGCCTGGAGAGTTTGTATGGATTACAGGAAGCTAAATAACGCAACTAGAAAAAACCATTTCCCTCTTCCATTCTTGGAACAATTGTTGGAGAGAATTGCTGGCTACCTTTTCTATTGTTTTCTGGATGGATATTCTGGGTACAATCAGATTGCAATTGATCCCAAGGACCAGGATAAGACAACTTTCACTTGTCCTTTTGGCACATTTGCTTATAAAAGAATGCCATTTGGTCTTTGCAACGCCCCAGCTACCTTTCAGAGGTGCATGATGGCCATATTCCATGACATGGTGGAATCAATAATTGAAATATTCATGGATGTTTTTTCTGTCTTTGGTATGATATTCGATGGTTGTTTGGAGAACTTGGCAAAGGTTTTGAAGATGTGTGAAGAAACGAACCTGGTGTTGAATTGGGAAAAATGTCAATTCATGGTTCAAGAAGGGATTGTGCTAGGCCATAAAATTTCTCATGCTGGGATGGAGGTAGATCGAGCTAAGATAGATGTTGTTGCCAAACTTTCTCCACCTACTAATGTTAAGGGTATTAGAAGCTTTCTCGGACATGCTGGATTTTATAGAAGGTTTATTAAGGATTTTTCAAAGATAGTTAGACCCTTGTGCAGCCTCTTAGAAAAAGATGTTAAGTTTGAGTTTGGAACAGAATGTGTTGAGGCATTTGAAACTTTGAAAACAAAATTGGTGGAAGCCCCTGTGATAGTCACTCCTCATTGGGGTGAACCCTTTGAAATTATATGCGACGCCAGTGATTATGCCTTAGGAGCAGTCCTTGGCCAGAGAAGAAACAAGATCTTTCATGCTATCTATTATGCTAGCAAATTGCTTAATGAGGCTCAATTGAATTATACAACTACAGAAAAGGAAATGCTAGCAGTGGTTTTCGCATTTGATAAATTTCGTGCCTACCTTTTGGGGTCAAAGGTCATTGTTCATACAGACCATGCTGCATTGAAATATCTGCTTGCAAAGAAGGAGGCAAAACCACGTTTGATTAGGTGGGTTTTGTTGCTCCAAGAATTCGATGTGAAAATCAAGGATAGGAAAGGCTCAGAAAATGTTGTGGCAGATCACTTGTCAAGATTGGAGTCTCAAGAGCAAGATTCACCTGAAGTTTTGGTGAAGGAGCATTTCCCTGATGAGCAGGTGTTCAAAGTGGTTGAAAGGTTGCCTTGGTACGCTGAGATTGCAAATTTTGTGGTTGCTGGCCAGATTCCATCATATTATTCCAGTGATCAGAAGAAAAGATTGAGAAGTGATGCTAAATATTACTTCTGGGAAGACAATTCTCTATATAAAATATGCAGTGATCAAGTGATAAGAAAGTGTGTCAAGGAAGAAGAAAATGAGGACATCTTAAAGGCATGCCATGAAAGACCCTGTGGTGGTCATTTTGGATCAACTAGGACAGGCTTCAAAATTTTGCAATTTGGGTTTTATTGGCCACATATCTTCATGGATGCCAGAATTTGGGTTGGAAAATGTGATCGTTGTCAACGAACTGGTAACATCTCTTCCAAAAATGAGATGCCATTGAACAACATCTTGGAGGTAGAGATTTTTTATGTGTGGGGAATTGACTTCATGGGGCCATTCCCTAAGTCGAGAGGAATGGAGCACATCCTGGTGGCAGTGGATTACGTTTCTAAATGGGTGGAAGCTGTGGCTTTGGCTCATAACGATGCAAAAAGTGTAACTGCGTTCTTGAAGAAATACATCTTCAATAGGTTTGGCGCTCCCAGGGCTATAATAAGTGATGGAGGGACTCATTTCTGTAACAAGCTTTTCGAGTCTTTGTTGGCCAAATATGGTGTTACTCACAAAGTTTCCACAGCTTACCATCCACAAACTTCTGGTCAAGCTGAAATTTCCAATCGGGAGATCAAGAGAGTTCTTGAAAAAGTGGTAAATCCCGGTAGGAAAGATTGGTCTTTGAAGCTAGATGATGCATTGTGGGCATACAGAACAGCCTACAAAACCCCAATTGGAGCTTCTCCTTTTCGATTGGTTTTTGGTAAAGAGTGTCACTTGCCAGTGGAACTTGAACATAAGGCGTATTGTGCTATTCAAACATTCAACATGAATTTGTCTGAGGCTCAATCAAAAAGAATGTTGGAATTGAATGAACTGGATGAATTTCGATTCAATGCTTACATGAGTGCCAAGATGTACAAGGAAAGGACTAAAAGAATTCATGATGCCAAGATTCAATCCAAGATTTTTGTTCCAGGGCAATTGGTATTACTTTATAACTCTAAACTCAGATTGTTTTCTGAAAAATTGAAATCAAGGTGGAGTGGTCCTTTTAGAGTGCTTGATGTAAAACCTTATGGGGTAGTGGAAATCAAGAATGAAAATAATGGCAATATGTGGAAAGTGAATGGCCATCGGCTCAAGCCTTACTTAATTTCTCAGGACAAGGATAGCACTAATGTGGAACGAGATCCACATGAGCTATACCTTGATGATCCTATCATCTCCAATTGAGCTGTGAAGCATGGTCGGGCTGTGGACTGTAAACCAAGCGCTCCTGGGAGGCAACCCAGTGTTTCTTTCCATTGTTTCTTTTTTTTGTTTGGTTGGAATTATTTTTCTTTGATAATTTTTAGTTTGTGTCGATTTTGGTTTCAAATTGTGGCAAAATCTTCGAACATAACTCAGGGTTATTCTTTGGCAGATTTGTATGAGGATGAGGATGGGCAATATTGCTAAAAGCAGGAAATGAATCTTTGGTTTTTTCTATTCATTTGGGTATATGAGTGTAATTTTCTACAACTCAGGTAAAAATTCTGATGGTAAGAATTGATTCTAGTCCCGTGAACTTGAGAGCATTATTGATGCATTGCTGTTTTGGATGGTTTCAATAATAGAATGATGCAGACAATGAGCTCAGACATATAGGCTTTCATTTTTCAGAATCATTCACATGTGTTTGTCGGGTAGCTAGATGGCAATTCTATATATTGAATATCGTTCTTTTGCATGCTCATTACCCTTCTTTACATTGTTGCTCTTATTAGACATTTCCATTTCTTTATCATGGCTGATTATTCTCCTCATCAGAATCCTTATGAATATGCTATCTTTAGTGAAGATCCAGGAACTACTTCATCATCTTCTTCCTCTTCTAATGATGATGCGGTGGTGCTTGATGATGAACCAGCTAACTTTCCTCATTTTATTAATGCTAATGCTGAGAATTGGTACTATGGTTTTAGCAATAGAGCTGTTATGATTAAGAGGCCATTTGAGGTCCCTTCCAGGAGATTTGAGGATGTGATCTTCAGGCAATCGTGGTCTCATTTTGCGAGCGTCAGTAGTTGTGAATATGGACATAGTTAGATAATTCTATGCTAATTCACGGGCTAATGGAGTTCACTCAGTGTTTGTAAGGGGGAAGTATTTGAGGGTCACCCGACACAGTATCAATATGTTTTATCGCCTTGATGATTTTCCTGGTAATACTTATTGTAGGTTGCTTCGGGCTGCCGATACTGATCGGTTGTTGGCTTCAATGACTTTACCTGGTGCTAGATGGGTGAGGAATGCTCGACGTAAGGCTTTATATGTACCTACCAGTGAACTCACAGCCGAGGCAAAATTATGGTTAATGTTTATCAATTCCAGGCTTTTACCTACTAACCGTGCAGATATCGCATCTAGAGAACGCGTTCTTTTGATTTATGCTATTTTACATGATTTCTCTATTGATGTTGGGAAGTTGGTGTTAGAGTTCATCAGGCGAGCACAAAGAAGTGAGGTTGGACCAATGTACTTTCCAGCTTTGATAACAGCCATGGCTCGTGAGAAGGGTGTTGATATCACTTCAGCTGATAATCCTCAATATCCTCTTGGTCTTTTGGGACCTCTTTAATGGCCTGTGTTACAAGAGGAAGAAAGAATTGCAAGATTGTCTCGTGGTTTGTGAAACGTGGATGGCCAGGTTCCTTTGTTCTTGATTGTTCTTGTTTTATCACGGGGACCGTGTCTTATTCAAGTGTGGGGGGAGGCTTCGCCATGTATCTAGATTATGGTTGTGGGTTGAACATGTATGGTTACCTTGATTATTTGTTAAGGGAATTGTTTGCCATAATGGAGTTGAGTATAGTATTATAGTGCAGTATTTTGTTATTATGTTTAGCATGTTACATTTGGCTCTTGTAAGGTTTGAATATTGTGTTGCGTTTGCGTGTTTAGTATTAAAGTAAAAAGGATTGTGTGCTAGTTTTAGTGTAAATTTTTTATGAGTTGTTGGTGTAAATATTTTGTGTGATTGTTACAAATTTGATTCATGGTCTTCGGGTTCAACTTCACACACTTGCATTGATGATAAGGATATCTGCAATTCTGAATATATCTGATCATGAATTTATTTTTCTGAAAAGCTGACAATTGAAGTAAGGATTGGATTGCTATTGAGTCATGAATAGGAAATGGATATGAAATGAAAGGAAAAAGGCTGACATTTTGTTGGACATTTATATGTGTTGCAGGATAAGTTCACATGCAAAATGTATAAGTTGTTGGTTTTGTTTTGTTGTTCATGATGTTTGAGAACATTGTTTAGGAGTGAACGGCTGAATTGAAAAGAGTAAGGGGAGCGTTGTGGTTGTTGCTTTGAATGATATGAATGCTTTAGTCTTGTCTTGTATTCATGATGTGCAAGGTGAGTTGACCGAATTGAGTGTATGCAATAATTTTGATGTTGTAGTCTTGTGAGGAGTGAATGCATAAGAATTGGTAAAAGCTGAGAAGTTCACATGACTTGGATTATCAATTGGGTCCCACATTTTGAATGACTTGCTTGTTTGTAGTGTTTGGTGGGGAATGTTAATGTGGATGGTTCACATGACCGAATTTTGTTGTTAGTCTAGGAGTGGAGTTGTTTTCACTTTACGTTCTTGGTGGGTTTCATTGTTGGTCTTGGTCTATAAATGCCATTTACCATTTGTATAATATGTAAGGCCAAGAGAGAACAAAACCATTTTTGTTGAGCTAAGTATCATTTGTGGAAGCTTGTGCTGTATTCATCATCTTTCAATCTTCATTTCCTTCAAAAGTTGACTCTAGCTTCCTATCAAGGTATGTTTCAAATCCTCCTTTAAGCTGTGTGAATCTGTTTTTGTTCAAGTGAAATGTTAAAGTAATGAAAGTGAAGGCATGATTTTGAAAATATGGAAAACATGATGTTGATAGCCAAATGACAAATGCATGTTAAGTGTGGGGAAGCATGATTACAAATTTCGATTTTTGATTACTCCAGCTTTGCCATGTTTCTGTTTTTCAAGCATAACTTGAGTTAGGAATGATGAAATGAGGTGATTCCAGTTGCATCCTTTAGCTAACATGATGGTCTTCGATGTTTATGTTGTACAATTTTTCTAATTGTGGCTGGAACTTAGACTAAAAAATCTTAGATTGTGAAGTACATGTGAAATCAGGAATGTTGAGATATTGAATCTGCCAAGTTTGCCAAGTCTCGGTATTTTGGGTATAACTTGCAAATGGAATGTCCAAATATGTTGATTCCAGTGGTAGAATTTAGCTAAGAGGAAGGGCTACATTTCTTATGTTGTGCACTTTTGATAATTCTGCCTGGAGCATGATCTAATTTTGAGGACAATGTGTGCTCACGTTATGAATTATGGTCTGAGAAAATGCTGAATCTGAACAGTTTTGGGACTGTCGGTATTTTGGCCATAACGTGGTCATTTTGACTTCAAATGGGATGATTCTTGTCCACAAATTTCAATTAAAGAGTTCATTACAACTTTGATGTTTTTTGTGTGAACTGATTTTGCTTGCTTCCTAGATGATTTTTACAATCTTATAATGCTGGTTTTCAGTTTTGGGAATGTGTTTACATAAGAAAATGCATGTGTTTAGTAATGTTCTTAATGTAATTGTTTTGCTTTGAGTATTGTGTGACAAGCTGAACTTTTCTTAATAGAAATGGCACCAAAGAAAGATTCAACTTCAAAAAAAGCCACGACTTCAAAGAAGGGAAAAGGAAAAGCTCAAGCACTTGATGAAACTGATTCATTCTGACCCGGAGTATTTTCCAGATGATATGCAAATGTTTGAGGAGCCTCCTCAATATGCGATGCCAGCTCCGACACCTAAGAAACGGAAAAGAGTCCCTGAGGTTTCTCTCTTCGTTGATGAGGATGCCATGAGACGTTGGGAACAAGGGTTCAATATGAAATATATACACCTTGAACGCGGGTTTAGTGTGGAGAAAGGGCCGTTTAAGAAGTTGATGAAATTTTACAAATTCCATAAGAGGCTTACGGTTGCCCCTGAGTTTTGCAATGTGAGCATTGCACGGGAATACTACGCAAATGCAGGGTCTCCGAAGGATGGAGCTGTCTATGTGAGAGGCATTTGGGTTCGAATCACGAGCGAGATTATCAATGCACATTTGGGTACACCTGATTATCCTGATGATCCGATCAAATTTCCAACCAATGAGGCACTGGATGATGCTTTGATAAAAGAGTTGGCACATCCTGGGGCAGTTTGGGAGCTTAATTCAAAGGTGAGCATAAGCATATTCGGAATGAATATTTGAAGAGTGACGTGAAAATAAGGTTGTTATTTGTGCTGTCTCGCCTCATGCCAAGTTCACAAAGAACCGAGGTGATTCGAAACCGGTTGTTCTTAATTTCTGCAATCCGAAGGAAGCGCAAGATCGACGTGGGACGTATCATCCTTGCGAGCATCAAAGATGGGACTATCCAGAACAGTAAAACACTTTATTTTCCTTTACAAGGTGTGGATGATCAGCTTGGTGCTTAGGAGAAGATGCAGTCCCCTATTCCTGAACAACTCTACTTAAAATACTTGGCACAGGGCAAGGAACTGGAGCAAACAAGGACTTTGAGTGTGGAGGCATCTCATGGGGGAAGTGCCAATCCGATGTATGTTGAGAGTCAGGAACAGCATCCTTTTAATTTTGAGTCCCTTCAAGGCGCGATTCAAGGTCTTCAGTAATCGGTTGAGCATCGGTATTCCCACATGGATGAGCAATTCACAAACATGGGTGCACGATTATCAAACATGGATGAGCGGTTGGAACGAATGCATGAAGGTTTTGATAATATGCAACAGGAGTGGACGTCGCAAGCTGCACGCATGGAGCATAGATTTGATGATCTATCCACGGTAGCTCAGCAGCAATTTGAAGTATTATATCACAGGCAAGTGTGCATGCAGCGAGAGCTCGATATGTGTAACAAGATGACGGTTTATTACCATTTAGATTCAGGACCCTCGAAGCCAACTCCAACTTCGGCACAGTTAGCAGGGTATCGAATCCCAAATCTGTCATATGATATGGTTAGTGGTACCATGCACGAGCTTCCACCTGGAGTGACAGCAAGCCCTTCTTTGCATCCGTTACCCACATTTGGTCGTATACCTCCTATGCCGCACACTCCTACATTCATACCAAATCCAGAGTTTACATCTGCTGCAAGATTTCCATTAATAGCCTCGGGACAACCTCTTGAAGGCCCTGTCCATGGACCTTTTCATTATGTTCCATAGTCAATTGGTGTTCCTTCATTTGCCACGGCTTCTTTGGAAGGACAGTCTTTCTCCACAGCAGTTGCATTTGGATCTCCTTCTTCTTCAACTCCATCATCGTTTTCTCAGGGAGTGCCTCCTTCATCTTAGCCTCTTACATTGGGGACAATGTTTATTCTAAGTGTGGGGGGGAGACGAAAATCTAAAAAAAAATTTCTTGATGTTATATGTGAAATTATTTTGGTGCTGTGTTTTGCTTTGTGAGATTGTGGTGATGAAGTGGTGAATTGAATGTTGAAATTGTGCTTATATGTTTTGTTCATATTGATGAAGTATTTTTGGAATGGAGAAGCCAATATGTCAAGCATGTTACATTATTCAGTTCCGAGAAGGTAGTTGAAGTGGCCATGATAGTGTGAAGTCAAGCTGTCTTACTTTGAAGAAAATGAAGAATGAAGAAATGCCATGAATCGTTTTGTATGCTAAGTGTTGTTTGAGTGTTTAGAGTTTAGTATGCAGTTTGTTTTGTTTTTTTGAGGGATGAAATGTACTCAGCCATGTTGAAAGTTTGTAATTTTGTGTGTTTACCATTTGGCATTAATGAAATTGGAGTGTGTAGTGTTGTGTGCAAGGTATGAATTGAGATGTGAATTTGTGTGAAAAGAGAACAATGTGGTGATGCGTTGAGTTTATCATCTTGCATGCTGATGTTTTAAAAAATATATGGAGCGAAAAGAGAAATGAACAAAGGCAATCAAAATTGAGAAAATGAGTATCACCCTGTATGTGAAACTTTGTTCTTAGTTCACTTTGGCTTATTCCAAGTTCATCACTATACTTGTTTTGAATCTTGCATGTGAAAACTTTTGGTTTGTGGTGCTAAGTTTGGAGAAATTGGTACATTTTGCTGACTAAGGCCCCATGTTAATGTAAGATAGATATGCCATGCAAAAACTCAATGGACATAGGAGGTAATGTGCATGGATTCCTTTCTGTTTGTTATACATTTATCTGGTGTCTCCAGAATTCGTGCATGTTTAGTCAATTTGGGATTCTTATGAACATGTGCTTGCACAAGAAATGATATGGGAGAAAAAGCCATATTGGCAACTGGGAAGGAAAAAGCCATAAGAACCTGGCAATCAAATTTGGAGAAAAAAGCCATAAAACCCAGGCATTATTTCAGTCATCAATATGTGCGCCAATGTGCAGCACTAATATGCAGAATAAGGGCAATGTCCCATAGAGTACCAATGTACGCATAGGTACCATTGATCTTGTGATTGCATGTTCATAAGAGTGGACAAAGAGATTGGCATGTATTGAATGGTATGTGAGACCAGCTAGAGGGTGTATAACAAAGGAATAGATGAAGTGCACGTTCCTCAGCACACACTTGCACGCATGACATTTTGGTCTTTATTCATTGTTCCTTAGTTGATAATTTGTATTGAAATCTGAGAGCTAGGTACCATGAACCATCAAAGTATAAATTTGTGTGTGAAAAAACGTTTTGATGAATTTGGATATAGTCAGTGTGGATGAATGAACAAAGTGTTTGCATACGGGTGATGAAAAGGGTTAAATTGTGTGTATCTTTGCTTGAGGGCAAGCAAGAGTTCAAGTGTGGGGGAATTTGATAAGTTGGTTTTATACCAACTTAAATGGCTTAATACACTTAGCTTTTGACTTGTTTTTCATAAGTTAGTGCAATGATTTGTTTGTTGTGGTGCATTTATGTGGTTGGCAAATGGGTTGTACTAAATTGGTTAAAAGAGACCAAAAATGATGATGAACTTAGGCAATTGTGTGCTTGATGTTAATTGGCAAGGTTGAGAGATCAAAATAACTAGGAAAATGGATGAAACCGAAAGGAATTTGGTAAGCTAAATTTAGGGTTTTGGCAGATTTGGTTGGTGAAATTCATCTGGTCATAACTCTCTTGATATTAATCCAATTGGTGAGTTCTTTGGTATTCTGAAAAGAACTTCGAATGCATTACACTTCTTATGTTTTAACTATTTTGTAATATTGTGTGCAAGACTATGAAATATGAGTTTCTTTTCGGAATATCATTTTTAGGGTTTTAGAGTTTCACCTGACTGCCACGGGTTGGTGTTTTGATGATATCTTGAGTTTCAGGTACCTGATGAGGTTGTTATTTAATTCATTGGAAAGCTAAGAGGGAGATCTAGAATTCTTAAGTTTACCATCAAGGCTGATTCAGAGGCTAAGACACATTTATTTGGCATGCAAGTAGGGTGTTGTGCTGGAATGGATACTTTGCCAACATTTTGCCAACTCATCTAACTTGTCTTGCCAAACACCTTGCCAACACCGTGCCAAGCTTTGCCAAACCAATGTGCCAAGACCTTGCCAAGACCGTGCCAAGCTTTGCCAAACCAATGTGCCAAAACCTTGCCAAGACCTTGCCAAGCTTTGCCAAACCAATGTGCCAAGACTTGTCGTAGGCCATTCTTGAAGGAATGTCGTGGGCAAAATTCTGGAAGAGAAATTTTGGCCTACGACATGTCGTAGGCCAATTCTGGAACAAGAGCATTTAGCCTACGACATGTCGTAGGCTAATTGTTAGATGGTTGCTTAAAAAATGGCAAAGTATTGAAGAGTTGCTTCATGGGTTTTTAAGCTTTGTCACACTTCAGTAGTTTGGTCATAATTTTCTCGTTTTAGCTCCAAATTGGGTGACTCAACTGGCTATGGATAGCTAAGACAAAGTGTTACGACTTTCATGTTTTAAGTTTTCCCTAATTCACAGTGCATCGTGATCAAATCTTGGTGGGAAGTTGCTGCCATGAAGTACTTTGTGTTGAGTTTCTAGAAAAATGGCTAAGTGTTTAACTTCTGATTTTCTGAATTCCAGGCAGCTGAAGGCGCGGTTTGCTTTGGCGGAAAGGCGTGGATGTTTGAAACGCTGGATTTTTGAAGGCTCGCTGAGCAGCTGAAGGCGTGGAGGCTCCAGGCTCGAAGGCGTGGTTTGGCTCTGATTCTTCAGCTGGATCTCCAAGCGGTGAAGGCGTGAAGCTAGGAAGCTGGAAGGCGTGTTGTGGACGTCAAGGGCGTTAAAGGCGTGTTCCGAGGAAGACTAAAAGCGCTAGATTGCTGAAGGAAGTTTTCAAACTTCGAATTTCACTTCTTGGGCTAAATTTTAGTCATTTCTTTGAAGGCCAATCTGTGTAATACTTTATACATTTTATGTTGCGTATTAGTTACGTTTTCCCAACTCTATATATAGGGAAGGTAGCTAACATGTAAGAAGGGATTGATTCATTGTTATTCAGTACTCACATTTTCCATATTGTAACCGACTTTTGATTTTGAAGAGCGGGAAGTGTTCTTGAGATCTACTTTCTCTCTCTACTTTCTCTCACTAAGATTGTTGCTTCATTTCGGATCCCGATCAAAGATTTGCTTTCACCATTATACATCTCCTCGAAATTGAGAAGAAAAGTGACAATCCTCTCGGCATTTGGAAGCTTTTGAGACTCTTAATTGGTAAACTCTTCCAATTAATGATTAAAAACTGTTTAATCTTCCAATTTGTTGGTTGTGAAGCTAAAATGGAGATTCGTGGCTAATTGTATGATAATCTAGGATACTGAGGGTGAATGCTAGGTTAAAATTGTAATTGTGCAGTAGAACTAATGATCTATTACACTACTAGAAAACAGGCCTTTCGAGACAAAAATTTTAAGACAGTGTAAAAATTCGTCTCAAATAGTAAGCATTTGTAACAATAGTAATAGCTGTCTCAATATATATATTGAGACATTTAATTTAAAACAGTATTTGAGATGTTGTCTCAAATACAACTAAATATTTGTGCCAATAGTAATAGCTGTCTCAAAATATATTGAGACATTTAATTTAAGACAGTATTTGAGATGTTGTCTCAAATACAACTAAATATTTGTGACAATAGTAATAGCTGTCTCAATAAATATATTGAGACATTTAATTTAAGACAGTATTTGAGATGCTGTCTCAATAAATATATTGAGACATTTAATTTAAGATAGTATTTGAGATGTTGTCTCAAATACAACTAAATATTTGTGACAATAGTAATAGTTGTGTCAATAAATATATTGAGACATTTAATTTAAGACAATATTTGAGATGTTGTCTCAAATACAACTAAATAAGACACTTAATTAAGACGGTACAAAAATAAAACTAGATAAGACACTTTATTAAAATTTTGAATAAAATATTGGTCTCAAAATAGTGTCCAAAGAAATGAAAAACTAAATATCAAACGTAGGGCAAAATTTTACTAACCCATGCATTAATTTTTTTAAAAATTGTTTTCTATTCATTTTGCTATATATGTATGAAAACTTTTGCCTTTGTGTTCCATTTCTTTACTATACGACCATTTTCTCTTTCTATACCAAAACTCACACCCCTCAATAAACTTGAAATTGCCAACATATATAGTTTCCCTACCTCCTATATTGTTTGTGTATTTAAAATTTATTGCAAGTTTCAACTCATAAATTTTTTCTAATTTTATGATTTCATTGAGATGTTGTACAATAAAGCACAAATTGCATTGGAAGCAGTATAGGGATTTGGCTCAACCTTGTGAATTTTGGTAATTTTTAGTACATTCAAGCACAATATATTACACTCGTAATGTTTAATTAATAAAGGGTTTAGGGTTTAGGGTTTAGGGTTTAGGGTTTACGGTTTAGGGTTCAGGATTTAGGGTTTATGGTTTAATTTGTGTTAAGGTGTAAAATTGTAAATTAAATTTGTCTTATAACAAAAAAAAATTAAAACAGCTTAAGGTAAAAAAATTATCACCTTAAGCTGTTTTAATTTTTTTGTTATAAGACAAATTTAATTCTAAGTAATTGGCTATTTTTTGGGTGTAAATTAATAATATAAAAAGTAGTAGATTGGACTATAAAATTATTTTGTTAATAGTTTAGAGTATAAAAAAATCTAGGTTTAAACATATTAACTAGCTTGTAAAAAAAATAAATTAATTAAGAAGAAACAAAATTAATTACCGAATATATCAACCTTAACTACACCAATTGCAATTGAAATTGTACTCTAACCTTTCTCATATTGCTACTTCAATTCCATCCTTAATTTCCTCAAAATAAAAAATTAGCCCTAGGGAGTTGCCGTGGAAAAAAACGATAAAAGAAAACAGAGAAAAGAGGAAGATGAAATAAGAGAGATAAATAAACCATACCACTTACGATTGAATTTAGAGAGGATCAAACAAGAGGCAAATTGCTAGGAAAAAATGCACACAAGCTTTTGACAGGTGAGTTAAATTTTTTTTTTAATAATAGGAGTGATTTTCCCATTATGATGAGTAATTGTCGTGTGGGTTCTTGTGATCATGGGTTGCTCTGTATAGCCATTGATATGAAAAAAAAATGATGTGGACTTCTCTTTTAGAAGCTGGTATGTAGAAAATTACATTATTCTGTTCATAAAAACAATGGACAAAGAAACCCCAAATCCACCAGTGTCCTCCTCCTTCCTCCGCCACCTAATCAAAATTGACACTTGCCCTTCGAATCTACACTCTAACCAACTCCATCCTCCCTTATTCCCTCCTCAAATACCTCGAAATCTCCGGCGACTGCCGCCTATTCTTCCCAATAATTCTCTCCCTCATCCTCTACCCTACCCTCTTCCTCCGCTACCACCATCCCCGCCGCCGCTATTTCTCCTAAACATTCTTTTAGGAGCCCTTTTCGATCTACTCCTCATTGGCCTCCTCAAAGACCTCATTCGCCGTCCAGGCCCGTCTACAACAAGAACATGTTTTTAATCGTTGCCACTTGGGCTGTAATTACTTCGGTTTCTCGGATTGTCCTTGGAAGGCATTTTGTTTTTTGAAATCAGGAACTGTGCTGGATGACTGGTGAGATTCTTAATAAACTATGCAGGGAAATCTAAGACACCACTAAAATTGTTTTTAAGCATAGACTCTGTGTTGGCTTATTTTGTTATTCTTATTATTTATTTATTGCTCAAGCATATGAATTATTTGCTCAGCTTGAAAGTATTTGCTTAGTTTGAAAGTATTTGCTCAGCTTCTTCTGATGAATAGCATGTGAATTATTGATGTATGCTTTATCTGGGTAGTTTCAAGAATACTTCAATTTAAAAGGGTATGCCACTCTGTTTTTGCTTTTGTTAACAGAATATCTCAGTTTCTTGATATGGGTTTTTGTTTTTGTTTTTTTAAATTGTTGATCTGCTTCGGTTTTCTTTCTAATTTTGTCATGCAAAATTTGTGTTTTTATCATCATATTTGAAAGGGTATGCGACGTTTTATGCATTTGTTACCACAATATTTCAGTTTCTTATAATGGGTTTTTGTTTGTTTTTTAAAATACTTGATGATGAGCTTCAGTTTCCTTCGCCATTTTGTCATGTAAAGTTTGAGTCTTTATCATATGTACTTATCAAATTATTGATAAGTATGCCCATTCTGTAGCTTTTGGAGATTGTTTTACTGTAGTTTGTTTGTTTTCGGTTACATTGATGTCTATAATTCTGTAATTTTGTTTCTTTTTTGGGTGTTAAAAATTGATCCTTTGTCATTCTTGTATAAGTTCAAGTAGAATATATGTAATTGTCTACCTCATAAACTGTTACGTTGTGTAGTTTGAGAACCTCGAGATTAGGCAGCTTCCTGATTGTGGAAATCATACTCCACGAAAAGTCTGACAGAGTCAACTTTTTTAGAATTGAGGGGAAATTAAACTCTACATGAACCACATCCACATTGCCAAGAATCAGTTTTAGTGAATCTAGTCGACTAGGAAAGTTTATTGCCGCAACTTTGTTGCTGTCCTCATTAGATTCTTCAGATTTCACACTTCTAACGGAAACAAAAACATAAAAGAGTTCTATTAAGGGACTCACCATAAAACCAACACACGAGTAGTTAAGAACCAGAAGTGTGTATGCGAAGTTCGCAAATACTAATATCTTCTTAAAAAGCTCCATACTTGTAGCTTGCTGCCATCTATAAATGACTGCTCATAGGCCAAAATATGTTAGAAGACAAGGCAATGGATGAAATATAATACCTCCTGCAATTCATCAGCAACAAACAAGATCGAAGCATCAACTACAAGTTCAATCATTGTCAACATTGCAATCTCAAACTTTGTTGCATACTAATCAACAACAATCAATTGAGCCGACTGTTTCACAACCCAATATAAATTTGCCAAACTCAGGTTTTGTTTAATAATTTCCATCATCATTCACATATTTCTCAATATTTGGTATTATATTGTCATTCATATTTATAGTTTTTTTTAATCTCGCACTTTGTAGTTTACAAATATTTTACATTTAATCATTTAATTTTATAGGAGAGACTAACAATGAAGTTACTAAAAAACGAGGTAGAGGTCCTGCTAAAGGTGATGATTTACACGATGGTGAAAAGATAATAGTTGATTTTAATGAGATATTCCAGGCTATTGGACCAAATGCAGGGAAGTATTCATCATTTCTTGGTCGAATTGCTCGTAATGGTGTCCAAGTTCCTCTAACATATGTTGAATGGTCTGACATGCCAACACATATTACAAACTATATTTGGAATGAAGTTCAAGTAAGTTCTCCATTTTTAACATTGGGCTGCTGGCTGCTGAAGTTAGGCCAGCCTTGCCTTCATTTAGTTAAAAATTGCATATCTACTTCATTAACATTGGGCTGCTGGCTGCTGAAGTTAGGCCAGCCTTGCCTTCATTTAGTTAAAAATGATTGATAGTTTGCAAGTGTAGATAGGCTTAGGCCAGCCTTGCCTTAATTATGCTTGTTTGTCTTGCTTGAGTTGCTTGCTTGCTTTTTTTTTGCTGGTTTGACAGGCAGTATTGCTTGCTGTCTGTTGTCTTCACATTAAGTTTGAACCGCTGGCTGCCGATGTTAGGCCAGCCTTGCCTGACTTTAGATATGAATGATTGATAAGCTGCTAGCTGATGGTTTTTATCATATGGTCTGCTGGTTCTTGATAGTGTGTGATGCATCATAACATATTTTCAATAATAATGTATTTCTTTTAATTTTTTTAATAAAATTGTTTACAGAACTCTTTATAATTTAATTATATAGGAAAAAGTTAATGTTCCTTTAGCACATAAGTCTTTGTGCCTGAAATCTGTTGCCGATAAATGGAGGAAGTGGAAAAATCGAATAAAGACTGAACATTTTAATGGAAAGACGCGTGAGCAATTGTTGGCCAATGTTCCTAATCGTGTAGAACCTGAGCAATGGAGAATTCTCATTGAGTACTGGAGTACAGAAAAATTTCAAGTAATCTCTTATCTTACTTATAATTTTAAAATAATATTGTTTATGATTTTGTTTTTAAAAAATTGATAATGTTATAACTTATTCAAGACATTATTTTTTCTTTTTTTTAAGGAAAAAGCAAGGAAAAATGCACTCAACAGAGAACTTCTAGGGCCAATACATAGGACTGGAAGAACTTCAATGTCTAACTTTAAAATCAATGTAAGTATGGTTATAAAATATTAAATTTCTAGTTATATTTTTTTTGTAACAAATATATAAAGGATTTGTCTTTTTTGTATAGTTGGCAGAAGATGGAAAGTCAACTGATCCACTAACAACATATATTGAAGCTCGCTGCAAATATGGTGTTCCAGCTGATCCAGAGGCAGCAAATATAATAGTAAATACTGTCATTTATAATTCTATTATTGTTAAAGATATTCGCATTCTTTGAACTCATGAATATCTACATGAATTGATATTAATTCTTATTTAGGGTCAAATGCAAGAAAAATTGTCAGAGGTACCTCTTGAGGAGCAAACACCTGAGTTGAGAGAGAAAATTTTCAATAGTTTTATGAGAACTGAATGTCATGGTTATGTTCGAACTATGGGTTTAGGTCCCAGTCCTTCTGACATGCGTACCCAATATGGATTGCCTAATGAACATTCAAATGAGTTCATTAAAATAGTTACGGAGAAAGCTGTAGCTGAATGTATGAAAGAGGTGACCCCTATTCTAAAGAAAATGCAATCTCAAATAGATGCACTTCAATCAAAGTTGGAGAATATTGGATCCCCAACTACTCATTTTAATCTGTCATCTAGTGCACTTAGTAATGAACAGGTAATTAATTTAATTTTATTTACATAATTAGTTTTTATTTCATGATTAATTTGGCAAGTTTACTAATAGACTATGTGAAATTAGGTTGCTGAAAATCTATTTCACATGCACAAGAATTTGATGGTTATTTGAATAATAGTTTGTTTTTTTGATTATCGTATTTGCAATTTTGTCAACATATTGTGTACATTTAGATTACATATAAATCTATTTTGCAGGTGCAAGAATTTGAAAGGCGCAAGGATATTGACAAAATATACACAATCATTTCTCATTAAGAGATGAAGAGGTTTGTTTACATCGCATTATCATGAGACTTATGAAATATGTATTTACTTTCAAATGTAATATGTTTTGGATATTTGCACAAGAGGTTTGCTGTTAAAGTTATTTGAATTTTGTATTTGTCATTTAAACTTTACTACAGTCTTGATCAAAAAGATAATAACGTGTTTGTGAGTAAACATATTAATATATATGTATTGATAATTTTTATATATATCTTGTATAGTTGTTCCTAATGCTTCTTGGCGGTTCTTCATTATAACTGATTGATTATAGAATAAAACGTTGTGATCATGGAGTTGTTTTGTTGGGGTTATCATGCATGTTTTAGTCCTATATGATCATGTAGTTGTTTTGTTGGGGTTATCTTGAATTGAAAAAGTTGAGTGATTTTTTGCATTATATACGTTTAGTCATATAATCATTTAATTTTAAATATCTTTGTGTGCTCTCCATTAAATTATATTTACATTTAATATTCGTTTTTAATTTTTTTTTCAGGGCTCTGAAGATGAATAGACAAATAGAAGTCATCTCTAAACTTGCGGCAATTATTATTCTCAGATATTCTATTGTGTAGTTTCATAAAAACAATAGTATATTTTGCTCATTAAATAATAATGAATATTTAGCTATTTCTATGATTAAATGAATAGTGTGAAACTGTACTGAATATTTGTAAGGTACAAATTATTATCTTTTATGTTATTGATTTTATTTTTAATTTATAAAGATTCGATGTTTCTTAGTTTTTAAAATGACAATTACATAAATTTGATGTAAAATTAAATGGTAAATTTTTTTTTGAGATAGTGCATTACTGTCTCAAATGGGGTGTTCAACAAGCTGTGACATTTTGAGACAAATATTACTGTCTTTATATCTATTTGAGATGTATGTTGCCATCTCAATTTGTATCTCCAAATTTAACAAATAGGACACAATATTTAAGACAAAATATACTGTCTTTATATCTATTTGAGACGGTATGTTGCCATCTCAATTTAGTGTCTCCAAATATTAACAAATAGGACACAATATTTGAGACAAAATATTACTGTCTTTATATCTATTTGAGACGGTATGTTGCCATCTCATTTAGTGTCTCCAAATATTAACAAAATAAGACACAATATTTGAGACAATAACAAAGTTGTCTCAATAGTATTAGGACATTGAGACACTGTCTCAACCCCGTCTTAAAAAGTATTTGAGACAGTATTACCGTCTCCATTTTCTTTTGAGACGGCTGTATTGGAGACACCGATTTTACCGTCTCAACACCGTCTCAAAAACATTTTGAGACAGCAAATCTAATATTTAAGACACTTTTTCTTGTGTCTCAAAAGCATCTTTTTCTAGTAGTGTTATAAGAAATGGAAATTCTCAGCTATGAATTTGTAAAACTTGTTAAGTGCATGCTTTTGATCTGAATTTGATGAAATGAGATTTGATTGCGATCGTCATGCTGAATTGAGTCTTCTTTTGTAAGATTTGGATGAAAATCATGAATAAGAACCTGAGAATGCTTGAGTTCTTAAACCTGTTTGAATTTGCACAGATCTTAAGGCTAGACCTCATCATAGGAAGCTTTGAGTCTGTATCATCCTGAGAACAAGGTGATAAGAGATTCTCGTACTTAAATGATGAATTTACATGCTAGGATCGGGCCTCACCATGGGAGATTCTAGGTGTCATGCCTGAGTAATTTGAGTGGGGAATTGAGACAGCTTGTTCATACTTCACCATCCTTAGGCCCGACCAGAGGATAGGATGGTGTCGGGAGACTAAAATTGTAGTGTAGTGACCATGCTAACTATTATTTCTGTTTCCAATTGTGATTCTCCTCATCTGCTTCGATTGTATGTTAGTAATACTGCATGTATGAGAAGTTGCATTCACCCGGAAGTAGCCTAGATTATCAGCTTAAATTTCTTGAGAACTTTGCTTTTACTTCTTTGAGTCTTACTTGTGTGTTCATTTCAATTCGTAATTGTGTAGAGTTAAACCAATTTACTTCCTGTTAAATTTTGTAATTAGTGTTCTTTTAATCTTGTTAAATTTTGTAATTAGTGTTCTTTTAATCTTGTTAAATTTTGGTGACATAACTGAGCATATCAAACTCCTTGAATCGACTATTTCCCTGTGGAACGAAACCTAACTCACTGCTACTATATTCAGTGAAAATTAGGATAAATTGACGAGCCACGACACTCGACATCAGATATGGATGCGCAAGGATTTAGTGCTAGAAATCAACGCACTTTATATTCTTTTATTTTTCACCCTTTTGATGTTGTCAAGTTGATTTTGTCAGGTCGGATTTGAGGAGAAATCCTTTCAACGAGGGAGGGTATTATATGAGTACGCATCTAGTTTCGTGAGGATCGAGATTGGATATGCTATCAAAAGGGGACCTTATTTCTTATCATCTTAAAACTCACATAAACTCCTTCAAAATTTCTGTGATCCAAATTATAACAACAGGAAGATATAAATCAAGTGATCAAGATGACTAGGCCTTGAATTGAATTGAATTGAAAAAAAAAAACAGAAAGAGTTTCGAATTCTGAATTGAATGAAGGTTTTTTGACTTCTTATTCTCTCTATTGTGTTTTATCAGAAGGCATGTATAATTTTTCACTCAAATGTGTTACATCTCAATAGATCCATTAGTTTTGCAAAAAATAAACTATATAGGGTAAAATGCAAATTTTGAAATCACATGAAGATAATTAACAAACTCAATAAACTACAAGGAATTATTTAGCAATTAATCCTAACTATTAACACACTTATATGTAGAAAAATAAATTAATATAATTAACACTCATATGGGTATACTAAATATTGTAATTACTTATTAAACTTCACATGATCTATAAGACAAACACATAAAATCAGCGCTTATATTAAACTTCTAATTTTTTTTTCCTAAATTAGGTTTCATATTATGTTATTTACTAGACATTGTAAATGTTTTTGGGACTCATGCTACTACAAATATTTTTCTTGATTCAAGGTGGTATTGGCATTACTAAATCTGACGCTATTGTGGAGATGAAAAGTTCAATTGAGAATCAAGACAGAGAAGTACTAAGACTGGTTTTGCAGAAAAATGGAAGTGTCATTCTAATAACTCGCAATAATTTGTTTTTGAATATGAGCAAAGTGCTACATCAATTCTACATAAAAGGTGATAAATTTATGTCATATGAGATTTTTGACCTTTTGAAGCCAATTATTCATGAACCATTGTCTTTAATATCTTGTTAGCAAAGTGTTGTCGATACTGTCCACAAGGGATATATAAATTCTTTTATTCAAACTCACTGTTTGTACATGTAGTGAAAATTTTGTACGTACCTTATGTGTTTTAGTGAGTTTTATTCCAATATTTGTACAATTTCAATCTTTTGTAACAAGTTTTTTTTTTTTTTTTGGAATAGCTATATGGGTTCAAATAGAGATTATCAATATGTATTGTTAACAAAATCTTGCTTTCACTTCTTAAGATTTTAATTTTTTCTTTTAGAAATTTTAATTTGATTTGCAGTGTTTTGGGGTTCAATCTATCTGGCAGTTTATGAAATTTGCAAATTCATTTTCAAACTTTTAACTTGCCTAAAAGCAACTTGATATTGAGCATTCAATTAATCTTTGCCCTTAAATACTTCGACGACGTGTAATTATTGTATGGCCTTATTCTCGATTGTCCTTAGGCCATTGTTAGTGTATGACCTTATTTTGGTTTGTCCTCAAGCCATTATTTTTTCTTGACTAGATAAACCCTCAACTAAAACTCAAGTTTGCGATTTTTTAAAGAGATGTACATATAGTGATGCAGGATGATTAATTAAGTAATTTTTCCATGAATATCTATTTATTAAAATGCTGTAGTAACCCAACAAGTGCTATAGTCTTCCATGAATCTATTTGTTGAAGTGCTATAGTAACTCAACAAGTGCTATAGTTTAAACAACATATCGCAACATATCTATTTGTTAAAGAAATGTACATATAGTGATGCAGGATGATTAATTAAGTAATTTTTCCATGAATATCTATTTATTAAAATGCTGTAGTAACCCAACAAGTGCTATAGTCTTCCATGAATCTATTTGTTGAAGTGCTATAGTAACTCAACAAGTGCTATAGTTTAAACAACATATCGCAACATATCTATTTGTTAAAGTTGGGCAAACTAACCCAACAAGTGCTATAGTTTGACAAACTTTAGCATTTTGACCAATGAATACTATACTTACACTACAAAAACTACAAAATAGGATAGTTGATGGAGGCTCTTAAAAGTAATTCATGCAATGATAAATTTAATATTTTAAATATTTTAATGTATATGATTTTTTTTCACACTATTTACTATTTTTTACAATATACGTATTTACAAATTAAATATTTTACGCATTATACATACATACATACATATATATATATTTATGCATATTGCACATTTTTTTGCATATTATATATATATATATATATATATATATCCATTTTTACACAATACATATATTTACACATATTTTTGCATATTAGATACATTTACACATACTACACACATTTTTGCATACTACATATATTTACACATGTTGCACACATTTTTATACATTATACATATTTATACATACTACACACATTATCATACAATATCATATTTACACATACTACACATATTTTCACACACTATATATTTTTATATGTACTACCACATTTTTGCACACCATACATTTTTGCACATATTTTACACATTTTCATATATTATACATATTTACACATATTAACACATACTACACAAATTTTCAAAAAATATACATATTTACACATTCTATACAATTTTCACACGCTATATATTTTTATATATACTACACATATTTTCTCACACTACATATATTTATATGTAGTAGACATATTTTCACACGATATACATATTTACCCATACTATACACATTTTCACACATTATCCGTTTTTATATATGCTACAAATTTTCTCACACTATATATATTTATACATATTTTAACATTTTCACAAACTACACATATTTACACATTTCACACTATACCTATTTAAACATATTTGTCACATTTTTACACGCTATATATATTTATACATACTATACATATCTAAACGTACAACACATATTTTCACAAGTTATACATTTTCAAACATACTATACACATTTTTGCACTATACATATATTTACACATACTGCATATATTTTAACATATTAAACATATTTACACATATTTCACACATTTTCACATACTATGCATAGTTATACATACTTCACACATATTTTCATATATGAGCCATATTTTTACATAGTATACATATTTGCACATATTACATATATTTTCTCATACTGCATATATTTATACATACAACAAATACATTTTTACACACTATACATATTTTTACTCATAATATATTTTTACAAATACTATAGACATTTTTGCACAATATATATATTTAGACATACTACATATATTTCCACACACTATACATATTTACACATACTACATATATTTTCACGCACTATATATATTTACACATACTTCACACTTTATATATATTTTTACATATTGTATACAAACATTTTTTTTTCTTTTTTTCTTCAAAAAAAGATCAACGAAAGATAAAGATGCAAACCATTTGTTATACACTTTGTTGTTACACAATTTCACACAATACTCATATTTACATATATTTCACACATTTTTACACACAGCTACTTCACACACTATGCATATTAGAATAATGACAATTCATATTACTTATCATGTTACTTAATTAATTAAATCACGATTTTTGGCACAGCTAAGAAAATTTTTTCTTTTGTGGACAACACCCACCGCACATGACGCGGTGTGTTTCTACTATTCTATTATCATGTAGCAGAGCATATAAACTTAAATGAAGCACATCAAAGCTCATAAAATTCAGTTTCTTTTCCAATTTTTTTTATTCAATCCACTTCAAATGATGGAAACACCAAGATGGATATAGAAATTAACTCACGTATAAATATAATTAATGTAACCTACACCAAACAGTCAACATTGCTCTCTTTAACCTACCCCACCTACTACTTTTTAGCCTACACCAAACCCTCCACGGTGGTGCATAAATCAAACCTCACGATAGTGCACAAATCACACTATGAAGATTAAATGTGTTGGTTTAGTAATTTACTAGCACAATCTTGTGCCATTGAAGTTAATGTTTTGTTTGAATTTTTTCTTACTTCTTTGCTTTTATAGCGAAGTTGCAAATTTGCTTCTTACCAGCAGTTGAAGATCTTCCAACTTTGATTCTTACAGCCCTTTCGATTTTATTTCAATATTTGATTGTTACGAACATATCTATTTTACAAATTAAAATTTTGTTTTGAATGGAAGGGAGATTCGAAAAGAAAATTGATTTTGAATGGCAGTGAAAGTACATGTTTTGACTTTTATGACATATAAAGAGGGTTTTATATTAGGGTATTTTCGAAAATTTTAATGATTCTGTCACTTAACCTATTTTTTTGTTCAAATTATGTTCGACTCCAAAACACTACATTTTTTATACCAAAAACCACATGAGAGTTGTTGATAATTAGCATTTTTTTTTAAAAAAAATATTGATAAAATTGATGATTTAAAAAAAAAGACATAGTACAATTTAATTCAAATCAACAATAGAAAGATATGCCTATATATTAGACTAAATAGATTTTCAATAATAACCATTTTAAAGGTATATATTTTGCTAATTTTCAAATAAAACCAAACCACAAGAACGTAGAATGTATGTTTTTAAACTATAAGGGAGTAATTTAAAAATTGTCAAAAGTATGGGAGAGTTATTTTGTAATTTACCCTCACACTTATTTATTGTTTGCAGTACTACTACTGAATCCTCTCATTCCTCACCATGCCCATGATGGCATGATGCCCATGGTGCTTTGGATGCTTCTTCCCATGCTCCCGAATTTCGAGCTTTTTTGTTTTTTATTTTTTATTTTTGGCTTGCCTTGAAACATTTCTCAATGGGTTTTTCTTCTTGTTTTTCTCTTCTTACATGTGAACAATGAAGACCGGACTTTATTTTAAAACTTTTTTCCACAGAATCTTCTTTCTATGCTTTTTGTACCTTTTCATTTCTCTTTTACTTTGGGTTTAATGAGTTGAGTAGTCATTTTATTAGCATTTTTTTTAGCTATTCCCCTGTCTATGACAACTTCTTCGTCAGCTCCCTTGTTTTCCTGTCTCTGTTATGCCTGCAAAAACAGAAAGCTAATATTGTTTTGAAGATCATTTGTCATATTTTCAAGAAAAAACAGGATTTTGAGGACTTCTTTTCAAGACCCCCTTTTGAATTTTCTGAAACTTTATTGAATTGTTGGCCTTACACCCTTGACCGCATGAAGAGTTTCTAGGTGGGTGTTTCTTTTTTTTTTTTTTTGGTGTTTATATTTTTCTTTGGATGATTAAGTCAGTAGAAAATTGCAATGCATGCAAATTACAAGTTTGATCTGAACTGTAAAGTGATTTTAACAAATGGGACTTTTTGCTTTATGGCATTGCTGTACTGTACACACTTTTGGAGAGTTACCTTGAAAGCTTTTCCTCTTTGGATTGCGAGCTAACATAGTTTTACAGGGGAGATGATAAAGTATATATGCAAATCTCCTGTCTTCTTCTAGGCTGCAGAATCTTGAAAATATGGGCAAGTAGTGTTAGAGCAGTAGATGAATTTACTTGTGAATCTTTTTGTGCTTTAATTTGTTATATTTGCTTGAAAAGATTACTCTTTTCGGTGCATAATCTTGGCAATTGAGGTAGCAAAATAGAGAACAGCTTTTGCAGGCATGTTTATTGGCGTTTTTTTTTTGGTTAATAGGTGATACAACTGGTATGGAAGTAACAAGTGGTTATTTTAAATGATTTCTGGCACGATAATCTCTGCTTTATTCTTGGTACAAAGACTATTGGAATGTATGCCCGCATTGGAGAATTTGGGATTTATTCTCTACTGATTCGACTTGCCCTTGCCCTTTGCATATTTGTTGGGTTGAGAGAATGGGTTGTGTTGCATCAAGCATTGATAAAGAAGAGATGGTGAGAACTTGCAAGGAGAGGAAGAGGATATTGAAACAGTTGTTGGTATTTAGAAAACAATTTGCTGAGTCCCAGTTAGCATACTTGAGAGCACTGAGAAATACTGGTGTGACCCTTCGCCAATTCACTGAATCAGAGTCATTAGAACTTGAGGATGCTGCATTTGGGCATGCACTGTCTCCCTCTCCTCCTCCCCCTTTGCCACCTTCTCCTCCTCCACCGCCCAACTTCAGCCCTGATTTGAGAAATGCTCAGAACAAACACCACCTCAAGCTATCTGAAGAAGAAATCATAGACATTGATGCGGATGATAGTTCCACTCCCCCACCTCCAGTACTAAGTAATTCATGGGACTATTGGGACCCTTTTGGTTCTTCTTCGCCACAGTGTGAACAAAAGGGAAAGATGGAGGAGCAGGTTGAGGAGGAGAAATGGGAGGAGGCAAATACTGAATTTGATGAGGAAGAAGAGGTGGATGCAGTTGCTGCCAATGATACTGTTGATCTAATCCCTGTGAAGAAGCAAACGGTTGACATGGTTGATGATAATTCCTCCATGATGAGCTGGCACACCAAAGATACTACTGATATGTCAATGGTAATCTGGAAAAGTAAGAAGACTTTGACTGGTATTGTTAGGGACTTGGATGATTATTTTGTGAAAGCATCAGCTGGTGGCAAGGATATTACTGTTTTTGTGGACATCAATGCTGCTGAGACTACAATTTACCAGAGTACCCAAGAAAACAAGAGTAACTATTCATCCTTCGGTGATTAAAATTCAATTTATTTGTTTTCTGTTCTTTGTGTTTACAATGTATAATTAAAGATTTAACTTCTTCTCAATACTTCCTGGTAGTATCAGCCAACTCTCTACTATTGAGTTATGATGGCCATGAAATATTCTCTTCTACGTGCAATTGCTTGTGTTGTTATATTCGTAGATACGTTTTGGTTTATGTTATTGGAATTTCTCAAATATCATATCTTTACTTGACCTGCTGAAGTAAATATGGGTCTTTCATTGATTTGCTTCCCCTTGAATGTACCTAGTATTACACGTTTTTGTTGTTCTATTATTGTCATCTAGTACACTCTTTTAACTTATGCACACATATGATTAGCTTACCGCTCTAAAGACCAAATTTTCTTCCTTTTATGTCTCCTTTGTAAGATAGAACTGTCTGGAGTGAAGGCAGGAAGAGTTAAGAGTGTGTGGGAGCTATTGACATATGCATCTTTCTTGTGAAACAGTTCCTAAGCGAAATCTCAAACCTTAAAATTTACAGTTGATATCTCTTTTGAATTCTTGGGAACGAATACTTATTCTAGAGAGGTTTCAAATTTTTTTAGAGATATTCTATTCTCTTGTAAGCTTATCTAATGATGTCTATACAGAAAACATATGTTGGGCTTCATTTTCCTGATGCCTGATTCATCTTATTTCATTGCTCCAATTGTTTCCTCTTAGAAGCTACTTAAATGTCATGTTTAGCTCTTTGCTTTTTTTTTTTCTTGTGCTTTTACTTTGTTTTAGATAATTCCAGAGAAAAGTGGTTGTAGATGAATGAAAGTGATCCAAAAGCTTTAAAGAAACTATGCTGGAAAGCTACACTTTATAGGAAACCTGGTAAAAGATTACAAAAAATGGATAGCAAGAAAGAAGTGATCGCCGACATTCCTGAGCCTCTAGATAACATTTTTCCTTCTTAATCTCTCTCTATGTTTTCTTGCTGGTGAAATTTGTTGCTTATTAGTGCTACATTTTAATCTCTCTCTGTATACACTCACATGTGCATGCACAGAAACTCGCTTATCAACACCCTTTTACCCCTACACGCCACACTTTAGGCTCACTTGTCCTGATACGGCCATTGTTTTGTGACTTGTGATTGAAGTTGCGGTTTTAAAGTAGGCTTCTTCTGAGTTTATGGAACTTCATCATGTACAGGTAAAAGAAGTAATTCTTCAAAGGTTTTTAGTGCATTGGCTTGGAGTTGGTCATCAAAATCACTTCAGTCTGCAAGGGATGCAGAAGATTCCTGTTGCCCCAGTGAACCCTGCAAGCCAGGAGCTCATTGTGTTACTCTCACTAGACTGTATGATGCAGAGCAGAAGCTCTATAAGGAAGTAAAGGTAATTCAATTATTTAACTTCATATGACCAATATCACTGCATCTAATAGAATTCTAATGCACATTCTTTCAGCTTTATTTAATGGGTTTGAATTGGAAATTAGAGTTTGTTTATCCTTCTCTCTTTACCCATTTTTATCTTGTAGTTTGATCTTCCAGCATGCAATTGTTATTTGGTTGGTGAATGGACCCTTGCACACAAACAAACTTCGCAAAAATGGTTGATGCTGCTAAGTTTAGAATTCTAGTGCACATTCTTTCAGCTTTATTTCATGGGTTGAAATGGAAATGAAAGTTTGTGTATCCTTCTCTCTTTACCCATTTTTAGCAGGGAGTTTGATCTTCCAGCATGCAATAGTTAGTTTGGTTGGTGCATGAACCCTTGCACACAAACAAACTTCACAAAAATGGTTGACACTGCTAAGTTTAGAATTTTCAGTTTTAATGGCATCTGGGGTTTATTTTGGTGATATAATCTGATTTTTTTGTGACTTAATACTTCAAAGAAGTTTCCTTTGATAATGCATCTAATGTTTAGGCAGAGAGGAATTGTAGGCATGCATAACAGTTGGTTCTTGTTGATTTTAGCCAAAACTGAACCTTCTGTTTTTTAAAAGCCATTCTGTTGCCTTTTCATCTTTATTTGTAAATTCTAACTTGAAATTTTTTTGTTCCAATTCTGAAACGTAAACATGCAGTTGATGTTATCCATGTTATGTCTGATTGTTGTTTGGGTGAATGTAATTTACTACATCTATCTCAGAATATTGTTTTTAGTATGTCATAGTGATATCAGTCTATTACAGTGCATAGGCATAAGCTGGAACTTTTATAGTGCTACAAGATTTTGTTTTGTTTTCTTTGGTAATATTTTCTATATTGTTCCCCATTTCCTGTTAAGCTCTCAACACAATCTTCAGACAAGTATAACTTTTATAGGAGGAAGCACTTACGAAATTGGAGCATGAAAGGAAATCAGTAATGCTGCAAAAGCTAGAGGAAGAAGATCACGATTGGACAAAGACTGATAAAACTCGATCAGTGGTTGAAAGTTTGCAGTCTGATGTTTTATCTCTTCAACAATCAATTAATTCAACTTGTTCAACCATATTAAAGCTCATCGATGAGGAGCTGCATCCACAGCTAATTGCACTGACTTCTGGGTAAAGCTGGAGCTACCTAATCCTTTTCTAAATTAGGCGTCTCTAGAATCTTTTGAGAATATGCAATTTTCTCAATTTATGTTATGTGGAACTATATTCATGTTTAAGATGGTTTTGACATGTACATAGGAGACCTTTCGATACCCAGCGAGGCGTGTAGAAAATGCAGAATTATTAATTCAAACTAAAAGGTGAAGAGGAAGACTAAAAAAGAATTGGAAAGAAACTATTAAGAAAAGATACGTTAGGTATAAATATAAATAAGGAAATGAGTTTAGACCGAACGCGGTAAAGAAGTGTGATCCATATAGCCGACCCACTTAGTAGGAAATAGGCTTAGTTGTTGTTGTTGTTGTGGAATTATAGTCATGTTTTTCATGCCTGAATCAGTGAATAAACCAAAAATGAGTTGATTTGAATGGGGACTTTATTACTTAATCACTGACATACGTTTTAAGTTTAGACAAAAATAAAGAATTTCTCCCTCTTCATGTGATATCAAATTCCTTTTCCTACTGTAAGTAATTAAGCAAAATCATTGCATGTAAAACTCACAAAGCTAATAAAGGGAACTCTTAGACCATTGTTTAGGAGACCTGAAAAAGTGGAAAAAAGATGTGTTGAAAGCATAACAAGTTGAAATTAATACCTTTTGATGCATATATGATTTTCGAAGCACTTTCTATTGTCATGGTTATTTTACTTTGTGATTATCGGAGTCTTTGTTAAAAGGAATTTGCACAGGAATCAACAGGTAAATGCATGAAGTTGCTGCTAACAACATGGATAATCCGGTGCCTCACATATCTTTTCTTTCTGTTCACAGGCTGCTCATTGATCCTTATAACTTCAGTTCTCTCTCTTGTTCTCTCTCAGGTTGATGTGTATGTGGCGAAGAATGTATGAATGTCATCAAGTTCAGAACCACATTGCTCAGCAGCTAGATCATCTTATAAATCAGCAAAGCATGGAACCTACTACTGAATATCACCGGCATGCTGCGGCCCAGCTTAAAACTGAGGTTGCTTCTTGGTATACCAGCATGTGCAAACTTATTAAATCTCAGAGGGAATATGTGAGTGCCCTCTGCAGGTGGATCCAACTCACCAACTTACTTGTAGTTAATGGTCAAGGTAGCGTTGGCTCATCTGCTGTGCATAAACTTTCTGAACAATGGCTCTCTGCACTTGACAAATTACCAGATAAGGTAGTCTCCTTTTTCACTTTTAATTCTCTGTTTTATCATTCTTCTCTGTTATCCTTTTCCCATTTGGGCATCATCATTTTGTTATTTTTGGTGATTGGGGAAGAGATTTTACCAAAATCAGATAGGTAATGAGACCAGAGAAGGCATGTAGATTGCAAGTTTAAATTAAGTAGAGCTGCAGCTTGAGACAAATGCTGCTGAGATTCCTTTATTATGTGCAAGGGAGGGATGTGCTTTAATGCTAGGCTTGTAGTAGCTCCATTAGCTCGACTTGAAGATTATGTTTCTAGTACATAGTCAAGAGTCTCCTAGTTTTATAATTGTGCAAGAAGACCACAAATTTGAGCACTGATCATATTAGCAATTTGAGGATTGAATATCCTGATGCTTAATAAATTTAAGTATTTAATCTCGTTCGTGGACTAGTGGTGCAGTAGAAAATGGTAATATAGAGGACCAAGAGTTCTTAAGGAAATGGTCCAGCAAATTTATGAGTCTGCTAAATGCTTACCTTCTCTCATGAAACTTTCAACCTAAAGTGAAAGCATTTTTATCATGTCACAAGTTTTAGTTTCTTACATCTATAAGTTTTTGCTGCCTCTTTCATCAATTACAATTTTCATTTCTTCCCTTGACCATTGCTATCAATGGATCAAATGTAACATCCTGTGTCAAGTACTGTTGCTGGAGAGTAGACTGGACTAAACTAACAAATATTAGTTTCAGTTATTACTTTCTTCTATTTGATGTCTTTTATGCATATACCCTTTGAAGCTCACGGATAACTTTAAAATGCATTCTTTTATCATAGTGATATGATGGTCCTTGATATTCAATATTGAATTGGTTTGCGAGTAATGTTTCAGCCTAAAGGTAGTAATACACATTTTTCTCTCCACAGATGGCTCTTGAGGCCATCAAGAGTCTTTTATCAGCTGTGCACTCAATAGTATCGCAACAGGAAGAAGAAGTCAATCTATATAAAAGATCTGATAAGCTTGAGAGGAGGTTAAAAAGGGAGTTGGATTTGCTTGTTGAAATGGAGATGAAGTTTGCTGGGAGCTTCAGTCATGAAGAAGCACAAACTGCTTTAGGCCCAAAGCATCCTTTATCGATAAAGCGCGCTAAAGTTGAGGTACTGAAGAAACATGTAGAGGATGAGAAGTCCAAGTATGTAAACTCAGTTCAAATCACTAGAGCCATGATTCTGAACAACTTACAAACAAGTCTCCCCAATGTATTTCGCTCTTTAATGGCATTTTCAAATGATTATTCTCAAAGCCTTGACTTGAGTGCTTAGCTATGGAACACAAAGCAGGAGATCAATAGGTAAATCCCGTGTGTTAAAATGTGGGGAAATGTTAAATTTGTTGGAGAACTGTTTCAGATTGAAAATTTTCTCTGGAGGATGGAAGATCATTTTTATGTATACTTGTTCCAAAAATATACTTTTGCAAGTCACAAGGGTAAATCTCTTTCCTGATGCTTTCCAGTGTAGGCAAAAACAAGTCAGGTTTTCATTTTATTTTAGAGTAATGTAAACGTAAAAATTCCTATGGGACGAAATTAATGATGTGCCTCAAAGCGCTCTTGAATTACAATTCTCTTATGAATTATTAATTTTTTGCATATCAAATATTAATGTTAGTGTATAAAGTATATTATTATGTGTGGCATATAAAGTATCAATTTTTCGTTTATAATGTATTAATTTTTTAAAATATAAAGATTTATTTTTTTCGCGAATCATGTATACAATATCAATTTTTTTTTATCATGTATTAAATTTTTGCTAAAGAATTATTAATTTTTTGCATATCACGTATAAAGTATCAATTTTTCGCGTATTATGTATCAAATTTCTACGTATAAAATATCAATTTTCATGTATGATGTCTCATTTTTTCGCATATCATATGTAAAGTATCAATTTTTCGCATATTATGTATCCATTTTTCGCTTATCATGTATAAAGCATCAATTATCAATTTTTTTGTATCAATATTAACTACAAAAGTGTATCATTTTAATTGGCATATAAAGTATCAATTTTGTTGACATATCAATTATAAATATTTTTTGAAAAATGATACGCGAAAAAAAAAACATGAACTCGTGTACGTCACATATATAAAACTGTTTCACATGAGAACACATGAAAAGTAAATTGATGTTTTAGTCATTAAACCCTATTAAAGCTCCTTTTAATTAATTTCTGGTATAAATTTTGGTATAATTCCAATTAGGAATTGAATATCTTAGGGACCGTAATACGATTACGGATTATATAACTTATCTCATCTATAAATAGGTGACTAACTAATTAAAACACGCCATTGATTTTCTTGTGGAATTTCTTTATCATAAAAATGAGTTAGTTTCTTTAGGTTTCTTTGATTCAAGGTATAATTTTAAATGCAAATTGGTTCGTTTCGTATTTATTGATTTTTTGGAAATTTTAATCTATTGATCAAATTTTACCTATGTTCAAAATTATTTTGTTTTCATATTAATTTTTTATATGTTGTTTATTTTTCTCTTTATGAAGCTCTATAATTATCGTGTTTGTGGCTAAGTTATGTGTTATATCCTATTGATCTCTATTTTTTATATGCTATTGATCTCTCTAAACAAATTAGATTTTGAACTTCTTAATTGAACTGATTTAGAAAAGTGTTGTTTGAATTTTTTTGACTAATTTGATTTACAGAAATAAACGAATTAGATTTTATTAAAGAAAAGAAAATTTGGATTTTTCGATTGAATTGATTTAGAAAAGTGTTGGTTGAATTTTTTGATTGATTTGAATTAGAAAAATAAATGAATTAAAGAAAAAATGAATTATATTTTGAAATTCTTAATTGAATTGATTTAGGATCGAAATTAGATTTTATGGAAAAAAATGAATTAGATTTTAAACTTCTTGATTTAGGAAATCGGATGTGAAAACAAATTTAATTAGATTTTGAACTTTTTAATTGAATTGATTTAGAAAAGTTGGTTAATTTTTTTTTTTTAACAGAACAAGTCCAAAATTTTTGAACTATTAATACTCCAAACATATAGAGTTACAAAATTTTTAGGAAGGTTGTAGTGTTTTATAATTAAACACACCAAACGAATTAGATTTTGGACTTCTCGGTTGAATTGATTTAGGAAAATGTTGGTTGAATTTTTTGATTGATTTGATTTAGGGAAATAAATGAACTAAAGGAAAAAATGAATTATATTTTGAAAATCTTGATTGAATTCACAAATGTTTGGTGGTTTAAAATTGGACTCTCAGAATTAGAATTGAAGGGTTCAATTTTAATTCTTTTGTTTGGTTACAAAATAAAATTTGGATTTTGAGTTCATTTACAATTCTGTAATGGCCTAATTCTGCAGTTTTAATTCTTTCCTCATGACAGATATTTCCAATTCTAATTCAAGATAGAATGGGTCAATACGCAGGTTCTTATCGAGTCAAAATTAAAATTCAGATCTTAAGACTCTTTTTCATCGCATTCATTTCTTTCTTTCTCTTTTCTCTATCCACAAAAAAAAATAAAATGTAGTGAACACTGAAGTGGTCCAAAAAAATTTAAATTTTAAAATGTAGTGAAGTAGTAAAAACAAATCTAGTGAAGTCAGAATTTTTGGAGATAAATAAAAATAAAATTAATATATTTCTTTTAAAATTAAATTATATAAAAATAGAAAATAATATTAAAAAGTTAATATTATTATAAAAAATATATTAAAAATAAATTATTTTGTCAATTCTAATTATAAGTGAAATTTAATTTCATACATTTTTTAAACTTTCAAACAAAAGATTTGGAGTTATAATTCAATTTTATATGAATTTTGTTGTTTTGCCAAATTAAGGAATTCAAACATTTTAGACTTTAAATTTATTGAATTACGTTTCTATAATATTTAAATTCTAATTCAATTCTATCTCTAAACAACCAAACAAAGCCCTGAAAAAAGGAATTAGAATTCATGGAAAAAAATGAATTAAAATTTGAGCTTGAATTGACTAAGGAAATTGAGCATGAAGAAAAAATAAGAATTAGATATTGAACTTTTTGATTGAATTGATTTAGGAAAGTTGGTTAGACTTTTTATTAATTTGATTTAGGAAAAAAAAACCAATTAAATTTTACGAATGTAAAAAACAAAAAAGAACTTCTTGATTGAATTGATCTAGGAAAGTTGGACATGAATATTTTTGTTTGGTTTAGTTTAGAAAAGTTCTTTTCTTTGGGAATTTTTAGATAATTGACATCAATATTTAGAAAGTTTGGTTTTAGTCATTGAGTGTTATTACATTACAACATTAGTTTAATTTTAAAGAGCCATCGTAACGAAACCTAATATTAATACTATTTGTAATAACTAGATCCTATTTACTTTAGCCATGCTAACATAATATTAAAAAAGGGTTAGGCTATGCTTAAACAAGTTCATATATATGTGACTTGCATATCAATTAAAAAATTAGGGTATTCTGTATCAATTTTCAATCCAAAAATTATCGTAAGCGTATCATATATCAATTTTTAATACAAAAAATCAATTCACAAATTATCGTATCAAGTATAAAAGATTAGTGTATCAAATTTTCACTTTAGCGTATCAATTTACACTTTAGCGTAGTAAATTTTCACTTTAACGTATCAAATTTTCAAATTAGTGTATCAAATTTTCACTTTAACGTACCAAATTATGAAATTTTCACTTTAACATATCAAATTTTCACTTTAGTGTATCATTTTAATTCTAAATGTATCAATCCAATATAAAAAATTACTGTATCAAGTATACAAAAATTAGCATATCAAATATATATAATATTAGCGTATTGGAATATCAAATATAATATTAGTGTATCAAGTATAGAAAAATTAGCGTATCAAATATAATATTTGCGTATTAAGTATAAAAAAATTAGTGTATCACGTTTTATATATGAACCTGTTTCACAAGAGTCATTGCATATTAAAAATACAATATACACTGTGTTAATTGTGATTTTAATAGTTTAAATACTAAAAAGAACTTTTAGATAATTGATGTCAATATATTTGTTTGAAATCAAGAGAATTTTTGTTTTAATCTTTAAAAATTGGAATAAAAATACTAGTAAAGTTCTTTTTAGGGAATTTTTAGATAATTCAGATTAATATTTTTGTTTAATTTGGTTTTGAAAATTTTAAATTGATTTTATTCTCTTTGAAATTTTTTCTCAAAAACTCAATGCTATAGTATGAAATAGATTTTCAACTTCTTGATTTAGGACACCTAAAATAGATTATTTAAATTACAAAAATATGATTAAACTAGTAAATTATAGGCATCGAGTTCTATCAGAATAAGAAACCAAAACTAGAAAATTAAAGTAATTTCAAGAAACAACGATTAAACTATTAAATTATGTTTAAATTAATGAAAATTTTGTGTTAACAGTGGGCTCCATATGCTTATTATTAAAAGGATATAAATTTAATAGATTTAATGTTAAGGGTATGAACTAAGTTAATTAGTTTATGTAATTATTAAAAAACTTTATTATCTCTTGACAAAAATCAAACAACAAACAACAATTGCTTAATCGATTCAATTTAAATCCTTCTCAACCACTGCCTCAAACAATAATCACTCAACCAATTCAATTTTAATTCATGTCAATTATTCTTTCAAACAACAATATTTAATTCTTTTCTTTCTAATCACCCATTTTCATAAACTCATTTACCCTTCTCCTTCTCCTAAACTCCTCTAACCTTCTTTGCCAATAATTGATTTAATTTTTAACTTTAATTTTTTTCTTTAAACTTAAAATATGTCGACCATTAATGTAAACAAAATATATACTTGAGAACACATTAAATCATATCAGTCATAAAATTATAAAAGTATTTTACGTACGTATAAAAAAATAAAAGAGAATTTTGATATTTTAATATCATAGATAGAAACAATTAATACCATATTCGTTTTGAAGAAAAAATAAATAAGAATATCATGCACTCACTTCTATTAGGTTTACCTTTGGTGAAAAATTAAAGATTAACAATTTTAAAAAAGTTTAAAAAAATTTTTAAACTTAAAATAGAGGATTTGAGTAGTTATTATTCACTCTTTTTCTCTGAATTAGTTCTAAATCTTTTCGTTTTTTTTCTTATTTTTGTTTTAGTTTGAATTTAGAATTCTGAAATTAATATAATTTTAATTTGAGATGTAATTTACCTTTTTTTCTGAACTTTACTTCTATTTTTTACTTTTTTTGGGTCACAATTTCATGTTTTTTACTATTTTAAATCAAACATAGGGCACATGAAGAGTTCTCATAGTAATATGATTCTAACTTTGGATGTAATTCACTTTTCTTTTATTTTTTTTCTTGAATGTCACTTGTAATTCCTTTTTTCCCTTGTTATAGGTTTTTTTCCTTGTTAAAATTCTAACACTAATATGATTAACAATTTGTTACCTTTCTTTTGATTTTTTTCTTTCTAAATTTCATTTCTAATTCTTTTTATTGTTTTATTGTCATACTTTTACTTGTTTTATAGATGTTGAATTTAAATAGAATAGTATTTTTTTTTGGAATTGGGATAGAATAGTAAAAAATTTTAATTTTTTTCTTTAGAGATATTTAGTTAAACGAAAATTCAAACTCTTGCGGAAAAAGATTAGGAGATTTATAAAGGGATAATAAAGTCTTTTACTAATTACATAAATTACATAAATTAATTAAATTATTTTTATATTATTAATAATAAATATGTTAAAGTTATGCCCTCTTTAGTAATAAGAGTGTGGAGCGCGCCCTTAACATAAAGTTTCCCATAAATTAATAACATGAAAATATATAGAAGCAAATTGACGTTTTGGTTAGTCATTGAATTCCATTAGAATAAAAAACCAAAACTACATGATTAAATTAATTACAAGAATACATGATTAAGAAAACACGAATAAACTACTAAATTATAACGAAACCAAAACAAATTAGGAAATTAACTACTTTACCTAAACAAAATAAAAATTAATATTAACTAAATTAATTTCTTAAATAAATTATAAATACAATATTATATTACAATTTATACTATCTATTCCTAGCAGAAATTTTCTAAACCTAATCAATTAAGAGCTTTTATAAACCAACAACAACAACTAATCCTTTATCCCACAATGTGGGGGTTGGTTACATAGATCATATTTTACTATCGTATTCTATCATTAAGAACTTTCATAAACCAAATAAACAAAAATATTCACGTCAATTATCTAAAAATAAAACTTTCCTAAACAGTAAAAGTTCCCTAAAAAGAATTTGAGTAGTATTTTATCCAATTTTTAAATACTATAAAACAAAAATTCAAAATTCTATGTTATTTTAGGAAACTAAACTTAATTAAATAAATCTCCTAATAAATTATAGTTAATAAACATGATTAAGCTATTATATTATAATAGTATTTAAACTATTAAAATCACAACTAATATAATAACCGAGTATATTATTATTATTTTTGTCTGATTTGGTTAAAAGTTCTTGAGTTAGTTTTTTTGTGAAACGGGTTCAGATATGCGATGAAGAGTTAATCCTGATTTAATCATAATAAAAGCGGCGTGATATTAGAAATATACTACCTCGGAATGGGCTCCTATTAACACCACCTTAAAAAGTATCACTCATGGATTAAAAAAGTATCAATGTTACATGTTGAAAATTATCATTATATCAAACAAAATAACAACTATCATAATAATATTAAAAATTATCAATTTTGTATGTTAAAAAGTATCTTATCACATACAAAATAACACGTAGCACTATGACATTAAAAATTATCAGTTTTACATGTTAAAAACTATCACTCTAGGATACAAAGTAACAAGTAACATTATACCATTAAAATGTACCACTATAACATTAAAAAGTATCAATATAACATTAAAAAGTATCACAAGTATCACTTTGAATAGGGATGAGCAAAATTTGGTTTAAACTGAGAACCGAATCGAACTTAAATAATTTTAGTTATTCGATTTCAATTTTTTAGTTTTCGCCTCGATTTTTGGTTGAATCGAATTTTAGAATTCGGTTTTCGGTTAGTTTTTAGTTTAAAAACCAAATTTAAATTTTATCACTAATATGTTGAAAAATATATTTGAACTATAGTGTTCAAGATAAACGTAATGTTTTAATATTTTTTAACTGAAAAACCATACTTAATTAATGAATTATACATAATTATATATTTTTTATCATAGGTTCATATTAAATAATTAATTGAATTTATTCATATTTATAATTTAATATTTTTTATATTTCTTTGTGTACAATTTTTGTTTCTAGTCAATAATCTTGGTTTCAATAAAATGAAAAACCATATACAACTATCCATACTTATTGTAAAGTGATCATATTTAAGTTTTGGTTTTTTAATTTTCTTTAAAAACTCTTGTTGGAGAAATATAAATATAGTTATAGTTACATTTATAGTTATTTTAATGTCAAAACAAAATAAAAGATTCAATTGATTGAATTTTAAACATATTGACTTATGATATGATATTTAATATTGAGCTGAATATGAGAATTTGTTTTAATTGGGATGTAATTGTTTTTGTTGGATCTTGTAATAATATGTTTTTATATTGGATTTTTAATTTTAGCGTAATAAGAAATTTGGTTTACCCAAAAATCGAATACCAAATTGAATTGAATTCAAAATTCATTTTTGGTACCGTTCAAATTTGGTTCGACTTCGGTTTGTATTTTTAAAAACATAAAAACCAAAATAACCAAATTAGAAAACTGAAAAATTGAAAATCGAACCGATTCTCACCCAACATTAAAATATTACTATAATATTAAAAAGTATCATTTATAACATTAAAGTATCACTATAACATTAAAAATATGGTCAATTAAATTTACCCCACTCGAGGTTTGTCCAAACTATCAAATGAACCATGAATTTTGATAAATTATCAAACAAACCCTTGATCAGTCAATTAAACACTTAAGGGATGGAAAATTGGAGATGAGATTTTTTGTCCAAGATTATCCTATTTTATCATGTCCAAAACTAAAACTACATCGTAGGGTTCACTCATTTCTTAGTTAGGGTCTAATAATTGTGTAGTGATTTTAGTTATATTTATGCTTTTAGTCCTTAGTTTTAGTTAAACTACGTCGTTTTGAATATTGGGCAGAATAGGACAAGATAATCGTGGACAGAGGATGTAATCTCGAAAAATTGCGAAATAACAATAAGACTAGCCAAAAACGGATTTGGAAAATTTTTCAAAAAATAGAAAAAGAATAGAACTTTTAAATAATCTAACATATATTGAATAAAAATCAAACCTTTTGTGTTCCAAGAGAAAAAAAAATTGGTGCTCTTTTCACCAAATGATTCTTGAAAGATAAATATGCCCAAATAAAAATATTTTTCAATTTAAGTCATATAGGCTTAATATTCTTCTAGGGTATTTTGATCTAATAAAATTTATGTCTTATTAGTAATGGTATAATTGTCAATACAATAAGATTATAAACTGATCAAAGGGATAAGTGTTATACACTTAACTAGTCAAGGGTTTTTTTAGTATTTTATCAAACCTCAGGGTTTGTTTGGTAATTTGAACAAACCTCTAGGGGTAAATATAATTTAACCTTAAAAGTATTACTAAAACATTAAAGAGTAACATAATTATCACTTTAACATTAAAAAGTATCACAACAATATTAAAAGTATCACTGATAATATTAAAAGTATCACTATAACATTAAAAGTATCACTATAACAATAAAAAATATCATTTATAACATTAAAGTATCACCATAATATTAAAAAATATCACTATAACATTAAAAGGTATCTTGATAATCTTGAACATATAGTGAAACCTCGAGAATTTTTTTCATTTTTTACTTCTATTTTTTTCTCAACATAACCATAACAAGTACTTGGTAATTTTACATTTACAATATTGGATTACAACTTAATTTGTACTATAAGGTTCAGTGCCAAACGTCTCACCATCTGATAATGGCTCCACTTATCCATCATACTTGGCCTATTCCATTGGTCTACTGAAAACATGTAGGAAAATGGGGTGAGCCTTTATCACTCAATGGGTTAAGAAATGGGCGTAATTTTTATATAATGGTAAAGAATTTAAAACTGTATTTTCAAAATATACGGTGACAGAATAATTTATACATACAACGAAGAAACTGGCAACAAACAGCCATTGAGAAACTAAAAGACTACAGTCATAAAGGAACTGGCAGTAACTAGTCACAAAGAGACTAACAGTAAATAGTTATAAAGGAACTGATAGTAAATAGTCACAACGAGCATTTTGCTCAGGTAGCAAATTGTCCCATAAGGGAGCACATAAAAGTTTAGATTTGCTACCTGTGGTCAAGCCAGCCGACCCAGTACCAGCTATATAACTCCCGACAAATTTCGCTCGCAACTCAGAGCTAGCTTATCCACCACAGTTAGTAATTGCCCCGCAGACACAGTATGATATATCCGGATAACCATTACATTTCTTATGAAACTAAAACCTCTTTAGTTTCACTTGATAAGGGTTAAATGTCATAGTAAATTTATGATGAACTCGTCGGCCCTTGCCTTCCCGGTCATCAGTAAGTCACTCGTGACTGAGCCCCAATCAGTCAGGCAGTCACAATATAGAAAATTTCATGTCATACATAAATGATTTACATCGTGTCAGTGCGCTATAGAAATAGCGCATTGTGCGGATTCTAGAGGTGGCTCTCGCTTTCAATTTGGTGAAGCACTTAGTTCCATAAAATACAAATCCGACATCTCAATTGTACCACGTATATCAATTACAAAAAATGTAAACTAGCAAGAGTTAATAAAATTCATTCATCATAAAGTATTCTTCCAACACAAAGCAGAAGATTACACCCAGTAAAATAGTAATCACATCACATTCAATTATTATAAGAAGAGGTTGACACAAAATTAGGCAATCGAATTATTGAAAGCTACCATAGAACAATGTAAACAAGCTGTTTAGTTTTAAAATGTATTTCCTACAGTATCTATTTCGTGATCCTTCCAAATCTATAGACTTCTTGCTGCTTAAGTATGTAACGTATAGTTTGATCACATTTTAGCTTTGTCAGTGATTAGCTATATTAATTTACCCCTTTACTTTTTTTAAACCGAAGTTGGATGGCTTATGTTTCTTCTTCTCTTCAATTTGACTTGGTACGTACTTAATTTGGTAAAACATATCAATTACTTTTGTTTAATCTCTATTTGGAGCAAGGTTGCTAAAATTCAAGGTAATCACTATTTAAAATACTACAATAAGTGAACATGATTTTAACTTAGTCATGTAGCTATTTTTTTTGAAAGACAAACTACCCTCACTGAGGGTTGGGGATGTCACCCCATTATTTTATTAATTTAAAAATAAACCTTTACATCACGAAAATGAAAAAATAAGAATACACTTAAGACGTAAGTAAACTAGGGATACTATTCCTTTACATCTTCCTAATACAAAAATTAGGCACACCTAATCTATCCATATTCAACGAACCACGAGCATTTACTAGCAAATGACAAAAATTCGAAAAGAAAGTATCCCTATGATTATCACAGCCTTTCTTTGCAAGAACATCAGCTAGTGTGTTAGCCTCTCGAAACACATGTGTTAAAGACTTCATGCAATTACAACCTCAAATCTTCTCCACTATCGTCTTAACCCTCCAAGGCGAGAGAAAAAGGCCCTTAACAATTTTCACAACCATGAGAGAATCACATTCGACTTGAACTTCTGAAATTGAAAGACGAACACATAGCTCAAGACCTCGAAGAAGCGCTAACATCTCAGCTTCCATATTCGTCCTCCAACCAAAACCTGAAGCTCTCGCACCAATAAATCTTCCAAGTGAATCACGGACCAAAGCCCCTCTCCCACTCCATCTAGGATTCCCTTTTGCTCCTCCATCCATATTAAGCTTGTACCCAGTTCAACCCAAATCACTCTCATGATTTTCATTGGTACTTGGAGACGATCAATCATATCCACTATTTGGATCCACGAACGGCAATGCGATAAAGAAGCGGATGTAAAATAAACATTGCAATTTACTCACAACCAACCCTATTAAGATTGAACTAGACATGCCCTGAGATTCAAAAAACTTCCTATTCCACCACATAAACTACAAAACAAAAATAGGAACTAGGGAAAAATACAAAACGAGCATATGGATTGCCTTTCAGCCGCCACCATGCTCGACATATACCAAACCAACCCAGACCATGGAATTTAATTCCACATGGATCACCAAAGAATATCCAAATGTCTTGTGCAAAACAACTAGTCGCGTCGTTATACCACCAAAATAAAAACCTACTCTTTAATAGTATAGTAATGGAGCAAGGCCGTCTTCCAAGGGAATGGGTATATCCTTTCCTTCAAAACTTGTCACACACAGCTATTAGAAACAAATAAACAAAGTAAAGTACCAAAGGATTTAATCAATAAGAAAGAATATCCAGTTAAATCATTGAATCCACACTAATTAACTACTTGATCCTTGATGCAAATATTAAACATGTAATTTAAATAAACCAGTTATAGTTACCGGGAACGCCACTGATATAACCTCATTTCTCCTTATCGGTAATTAAAATGATGCCTTATTAATTACTCTCTAATTAATAAATAACCTAAGAGGATGCTTCATTAGATTTAATTCATTAACAGCATTAAGATAAGAGAAACCTAATTATGATATGCCCATATGGACGCCATATGCCCATACCATCCCCATATGCCTATTGTCGAAGAATGACAATCTTACCACCTATTAAAACTAAATGAACAATTACGAATTCATCGTTTTAATTGACATTAGAATTTCCTACAATTAATTAAATATTGCGCACTATTCAACAATCATAGGCAATTCATAAACCCTCTATCACAGGACATAAAAGAGTACTTAAATTACACATTTATTTAAGTCTAATTAGATCTCACAAGTTGTTAATTAGTGCTTCATCAATTCATTAACTGGAATACTAAATTAGAATGAAGACATGATAAAAAAAACATAAAAGAATTAAAGCAAAATAGATTCATAATGTAATAGAAAGAAAACCTGTAGTTGACAATCATTTGGTAGAAGTTATTGTTGAAGATGATCCAATCCAATCCAAAATGCAAAGGAAATAGAGAATGCTTTGTCCAAAAACTTATCCAATAAATTGTCTTACTAAGATTGCTGAATTTGAATTCTTGAATAATGATAATCCAATTAACAATATGACTTGAATGAAAAATATTACTTGACAGCAAATTAACTCCCTAATTATTTAAACTAAGCTGCCAACTACTATCTTACTAAAACCTGAACTAGAATATGATAGATGCTCACTACTCTAAAAGCACCACTTATTTATAGACTTCTTTCGAACAAACCATGCTAACATTCCTAACAAAAGATAATTCTTAACAACTCCAAAATCCCAATCTCCACAATATGAGGAGATTTGATTACAAAGAAAATATTCTCTCCAACTAACATAATCACATCTTCCAACAAAATCTCTTTCTTTAAGTAAATATCCTTCTAGGTAAAATATTCTCTTTGTAGTAAAACTCATTCCTTCAAATCTTCTCAACTTCTTGCACCATTTTAGCTTCTTTGTTTACCATTCCATTCATTTCCACATAATCCTGAAAAGTATAACAAAGCCATGAATTTCAACACATGAATGCTAATAAAATGAAATAAAATTATTGAAAATAAATGTAAAATATTGACTCTATCAACAACCCCTCCAAAAAACATGCTTTATATCTTCAAACTACCTTTCAATACAACAGAGACAAGGAAAAGGTCCATGTATACGCATCTTTCATAACCAGTCTGTAAGAGAAGTCATCCTTTAACTAGTCGCAGCATGAAGAAGGAAATTTTAAGCAGGAGAACTGGATACCAAATTTTCCTATAGACTCGTGAGACAAAATTCTTCATACAAACATGATCAAAAGCCAAGGAAATCATGAATTCCCCATTTTGAGGCAACTTCCAAAATGATTCCTCATTTTCAAACTAACCAATGAATTGATTAAACACATCTCGTCTCTGCAACATATGAATCCATATATGAGAATCCTTATGATTTGATTGTGCCAAACTTGGAGTAACATTACTACAATACTTAGACTCCATATAAGCTTCCCACAGAGATCTATGAGTACAAAAATTCCACCAAATCTTTCCCGAAAAAGTCATAACCACTTCCTCCAGTCTTCGGAACCCTACTCCACCCTCCTCCATAGATTTACATAAAGAAATCTAGGCAAACAATTGCTGCTTACAATCCACTCCTCTACTATTCCTAAAGAAGTTAGCAAATAAACGTTCCATAAACTAAATTGTAGTCTTAGGAGATTGAGTAACCGCAAACAAATACACATGCAATGATGATAGTACATGCTTAATTAACATGATTCTACCTCCACTTGATAAAAAATAATATTTCCAACTAGAAATTCTTCGTTTTATCTTTGATTTAAGCTCTTGGAAATACCCAACTCTCCTCCTTCCATAGTATATTGGACATCCCAGATACTTTAAGGGGAGAAAAGCTTGTGAGAAACCCAAAATTCTTGTAATCCGTCATTTCACAATTTCTTAGACATTCCCACCAACGTAAAAAGCACTTTTCTGTTGATTAACCATCTGGCCCGATACATCTTCATAATTCTTAATCGTTTGTTTCAGACACAATAAAGAGGAACGATCCCCAGTCGAGAACACCAAGAGATCATCCGCATAAGCCAAATGTGTCAACCTCAAAGCATTCCGAGAAGTTTGAAAAGGACAAAAATTCCTTCGTTCCAAAAAGCCATTAAGTGATCTTGAAAAATATTCAGTCAAAATAATAAATAGTTCCAGAGACAACGGATAACCTTGCCTCAACCTCCTTGTAGATGGAAAAAATCCAGAAGTCTGCCCATTAAGAAAAATTGAGAACTAGCAATTTGACGCCGCTCTCCAAACCATATTTATCCATTGTTCCCCAAAGTCAAACCCTCTTAAGAGCTGACATAAATAAAGCCATGAAACACGATTATAGGCTTTCATCATATTGAGTTTCAAAATCACATTTCCGTTCTTCAATGATGTAGTGAGAGACCCTGCAATCTCCTAAGCTAAAAGAATGTTATCCATGATAGATCGTCCCTGGAAGAAGACAATTTGGTTCAACAAAATCAATTTAGGGAGCACAACAGATAACCGATTGGCTAAAATCTTTGTAATGACCTTATTACGGACATTACAAAGATTTATTGGTCTAAAATCTCTAAAGGTTTGCGTTTGCTCAATCTTAGAAAGTAAAATCAAGTTTGTTGTCGTAATCTCACGAGGTAGAGAGTGGCGGGATCTGTCGCCGGCTTACCAATTTTACCCAACAACACTAAAATGCAGTAGCAATGAGTGGGATCGTATCCTTAGGGAAAGGGTTATGTCACAGAATCAATAGAATGATAGATTAGAGTACAGAACAAACAAAATGCAATGACTAAAATAGTACACAAAACTTGGACAATCAGAAGACGATGGTGTTGCCTTGAGGGGGAATCGTCTAGTACCGATCAATCCATATTATCATAGACTAGTGTGGATGTATGTGACGGGACTAATATTCTAGTGACGTGCAATTGATTAATCGGGCGGTTCTCACAAGAACACTTCACTTACTCCTCAAACCTCTCTTGGTAGGGTAAGTTCTTGGCTCAAATTGTAAAACCAAATCCCTATCCAGTACTACAATCCTAATTCAATCCTCAGTTATCTCCTTTGGTAGGGCAACTAACTAAATCAAGCATTCAAATTGTCATATACGAATAAGCTTAAGTCGTTTCTATTGGATTGAATCCCTTTGTCAGTGGGCACCACACAAGTGCATTCACAATAACACTCAGATCTTAAGACTCACAAACAATTGTTCCAGATCCATTTTACGTTTTTATTCAATTTACTTTGGCAGATCCAAATTGGTCTCAGTGGGCACCGCAGATCAATTATAGATTTAGATGAAATCAAACAAACCCATTGAATAGAAACATAGAATGCACAGGAAACAATAAGACACAGATCAATGCAATTCAAATGTCTCAAACTGGTGTTGTTTCCTAGCCTTTTATACTTTTCCCTCAGTGATCTGTCTCAATCATGTTGGATGAGAGCTTAATTTGCCTTTTTGATTCCTTTACGTGTCTGCAAGAGTCATTTTAGCACGTGAGTAGAGTCATCTGATAAAATGTTGCTTAAGCATTAAGGTTGCAAATCATCAAACATGTAGTGTGCTGCCAAAAAGCTATGTTTGTTCTTTGATAATATTGTTGTGTAGGCTAAGTCCTAAACAAGTGAAATTTGTGCTGCATAGTCGAAGTGTAGGTGTGCTAGTATGCATGAAAATGTGCAAGAGGAAGAAAAATAGAGTGCAAGTATGTGGTGATTGTGGCGGGCGAACTGGTGCGCGCCGTGTGTGCGATGTGTATGGTGCAGGCGCCGTGATGTGTATGCTGTGCGGTGCCTGCACTGTGTACGTGTGCATGTGTGGCCGGTGGCAGGCGCCGCGAGGCTCCTGCTATGTGTTTTGCGTGCGTGGTGTGCTTGTGTGCATTGATGTGCTTGAGTGTTGAGCGTGAGTTTATGCTTGTGTGCTGGGACTCTCATGTAATGCTTGATATTTGTGAAGACAAAATAGTTAAGTGTGTGCTTATTTCTCATTCATGTACAAATATAACATTTTGCATGGTATTTTCACAACATTTCACCAATTCTCACAATTTCCATATCATAAACATATTTGCATACAAGTCATTCATCAAGCATAATTTCTCCAGTCATTCCATACAAAAGATTAAGAAAGTAGAGCAAATAAGTCGGTACAAGTCCCGACATATCAACCCCCCACACTTGAATCTTTGCTAGTCCCGAGCAAAGTAAGGAAGACACCAAACCTTTATCCATCCTCACATTCAACACTCACAACATCATCATCTACCCATTCTTTAAGATTTTTGCATGCAGAAATAAGCAACTAGCACAAGTTCACAGCCCAACAAGTCATACCAATTGCCAACCAATGTATAATGAATAAAGACCAAACTGCCAACGTGCTTTGTGTGTTGAGAGTTTCTTACGCTCCCTCACTCTATCTGTGTAGAGTACTCTAGTAAGCACTTAATCAAAAATTCTTGCACTACAATCCTTTTGTCCACACACACAAACACTTCACACTTGAACTTCACTTGGCCATTTTCTATCGCACATTGGTGCTTGATATTTTATTTTTAAATTCATGCCGCACTTTGGTGCTTGGCTACCAGGGTTTTATGGCTATTTTTCCCCTTTATTTCGCCAGGGTTTTATGGCTATTTTTCCCCTTTATTTCGCCATGTTCATGTGTGTCTTCAATAGACTATATACTCAAAATGCAAGTGATAAGTTGGTTTTATACCAACTTAAATGGATTAATTCACTTAGCTTTTGACTTGGTTTTTATGAGTTAGTGTGGTGTTTTGTGTGATGTTGTGCATTTATGTGGTTTGCAATTGCTTGTGCTTAATTGGTTAAAACGAACCAAAAATGATGATGAACTTAGGCAATTGTGTGTTTGATGGTAATTGGCAAGGTTGAGAGGTCAAAACATCTAGGAAGGTGAATGAAACCGAAATGAACTTGATAGACTTGATTTAGGGTTTTGACAGATTTGGTTAGCGAAATTCATCTGGGCATAACTTTCTTGATACTAATCTAATTGGTGAGTTCTTTGGTGTTCTGAAAATCTATTTGAATACACTACAATTCTTATGTTTTAACTATTTTCTAATTTTGTGTGCAAGACTTTGAAATATGAGTTGCTTTGCAAAAGGTCATTTTAGGGTTTTAGGGTTTTATCTTTCTGCCACAGTTTGGTATTTTGATGATATCTTAAGATTCAGGTACCTGATGAAGCTGATTCTTGATCCTATGGAAAGCTAAGAGATAGATCTAGAACTCTTAAGTTCACCACCAAGTCTGAATCAGAGGCTAAGACACATTTATTTGGCATGGAAGTAGGGTGTTGTGCTCTAATGAACAGTTTGCCAACTCGGCCAATCTACCTTGCCAAAGCTTGCCAACACTTTGCCAACCTTGCCAAGCTTTGCCAAAGCTTGCCAATACTTTAACAACTCGGCACATCAACCTTGCCAAGCACAGTGCCGAGCCTTGCCACAAACTATGCCAAGCATTGGCTACATTTTTGCCACACTAATGCACTCATTTCTGCCAAGCATTCACAACACACAACACACAAAATTCACTCACATGCACACGGTTTGTGCATGGCACGTTCACTCATGTGTCACGCTTGATTCACGTTAGCCGTGGCAACACCTTGCCATTCATTTGCCACAACTTGTTATATGAGTGCACTTACCTAGCCACCTAGCCGAATGCATCACACACCATTCTTTGCACACAAACTTCACACTTAGGCACATTTTTTTGGCAAAGGAAAAAACGAGCAACATGCCAGCTTTTGCCCACGAGATTTCGTGGGATGAAAAAGGAAAGAAAATTGGCTTGCGAAATTTCGCAAGCCAATAGAATGATACAAAATTTTGAAAACTGAAAAGTACAAAAATTGCACTACGAAATTTCGTAGTGTAAAAAAACAAGAAAAAATTTCACTACGAAATCTCGTAGTGTAATTGGAAGGTTTTGTAGCTTTGAAAATCGGTTAAGTGTTGAGCAGCTTTGATCTTGTGCAGGGAAGCTGAAGGCGTGTTGTTTTCTGGCTCAAAGGCGTGGAGAAAGCTGATGGGAGCATGAAGGGATGACAAAGGCGTGTTCTGTCGTGCTTATGAAGGCGTGAAGTTGCTGGACCAAGAGTGGATTTCAGCGTGCTGATGAAGACGTGGAAGCTTCTGGCCCAAAGGCGCTAGATCTGAGCGAAGGCGTGATTCCTGATGGCTTGAAGGCGCTGAGATGGCAATGAAGGCGCGGAGCTGCTGAATTGAAGGTGCTGGATTGCTGAATGTACCTTCAACTTCGAATTTTTCATAAGAAAGGCTGATTTTTAGTCATTCTCTTTGGAAGACACTTTTGTAATACTTGATATATTTTATGTTGCGTATTAGTTACGTTTTCCCAACTCTATATATAGGGAAGGTAGCTAACATGTGAAGGGGGTTGAACTTTAGAACATTCGAGATTGATAACCGACTTTTGATTTTTAGAGCGGGAATTTTCTCTCGTTTGAGTTTTCTCACTCTACTTTCTCTCTCTACAAATTTGATCTCCATTTTCATTTACGATCGAGAATTGGAACCGATAATTGTAATTCTATTCTCAATCAAGGAAGCTTTTACGGATTCTTTTTGAACTAGAAGCAATTGAAGCAGAGTAATTGGTAAATTCTTCCTAATTGATGAATATGATTTGCTATTTGTTGAATTTTGAAGATCGTGGATTGGAAATGGAACTTTGTGGCTAAATTTGCTATGTTCTAGGGAATTGATCCGGATGTAGTGTAATTAGACTACGTATTGCCTTGCAATTGCTTTAATTCATTCATAATAAACTCATACTGGTAAATACTATTTGAAACTTGTTAAAATTCATTCATTGGAGCTCTTGTTGTCTGAATCACCCTTCGATTGTAATCGCCATGTTAGGTCGGAGTTTAATTCTACAATAGGAGTTATAATGCGTGAATTGAGAACATACAGTATGGTAAATGCGTCCTCTTACTTGATTTGTGTGATCATGAACCAAAACGCGGTCGACATGCCGGTGGAGGTTTGATGAGAGTTAAGAACTAAGTGAGAGGAGATCTTTGGAGTTTTGTGAAGACATTTGGAATTAGGTTGGGCCTCGCCGTAGGAAAACCTAAGTTTTACATGAAATAGTAGTGAAACTCAGAAGGTTGGGATTCTGCGGGATTAATTCTTCACTCTAGGCCTTGCCAAGGGAAATTGTGGAGTCAGAGAACATAGAGAATAATGCGGTCGCCATGCCGGTCATAATCTAGGTTCTCAGGCAGTTTGATCCCCTCTCGTTTGTCATTTGAGTCAATTGTATTGCAATTACGTAGTTAATTTACATGATCATCTGGAAAGAAACCCTAGAACATTTTCCTTACAATTGATATCTCATTTCTGTGTTACTTGTAGTTTAATATTTCAGTCTTCAATTGTTATCGAGTGCTTCTATTGTCCTCAAAATCTTGTGAAACTGTACTTGTGAATTTTCTGGAACATTTCATTAATATTTTGGTAACCAATACCTTCCATGAGGATACGATCCCTACTTACGCTACTACATTAGTGTTTAGGGTAAAATTGAGCTGATACGACTTTAAGCTGTCAATTTTTGGCGCCGTTGCCGGGGAAGGCAATCGGTTCTAGAATTTGTTGAATTGTTCTTGATTTTTACTTGTTCTACTTTGTGTTTCTATTTGTGTCATTTACCTTAGCTTTCCTTTTGTGTTGTGTTCTGTTCTTTGCAATTTCTTTAGTACGTGTTGAGAACTGTGGTTTGAGTCTTTGTTGCACATTTGAAGTTTTTGATTTCTGTTATTATACTCCACAACAGTGTGTTGTGTATGCCAAGGTCTAGTAGGTCTGCAGGAGAACCACAAATTTTCATTGGATCTTGAATTGGCGAAAACCTTGAGGGCTCAATTAAAGCAACAGAGAGAAATGGCAGCTCAAGGAGCACAAGCACCGAGGTTTGGAGACCACTATGCAGTAAATTTTGACAATCGATTTGGTCATCAGGACATCGATGTGGAAAGTTACCACATTCCTCCACAAATCATTTCAATGATCACCCAGGGCCAATTCTTCCAAGGTCTTGACAACGAGGATCCTAATGACCACCTTGATTGGTTTCTCGGGTTATGTAGCACTTTCAAGTTGCCAAGGGTCGACAGGGGTGAAGTTCACAAAATTTTGTTCCCTTTATCTCTGCCTGGAAAGGCTAAACATTGGTTCAAAAGTATTGGGGGAGCAAATGCTGGAATGTCATTTGATGATCTACAGAAAAGGTTCTTGTCTAAGTACTTCCCTCCAGCTAAGCTTGAAAAGAGAAGGTTGGAAATTATGAACTTCCAACAACAAGACAGTGAGTCATTTAGGGAAGCTTGGGAGAGATTCAATGATTTGATTAGGCAATGCCCCAACCATGACTTGGGCGAAATTAGGGAATTAAATACTTTCTTCAAAGGCCTAACTCCTGAATCCTCTTTGATGGTTAAAACTTGTGCTAATGGGGCACTTAAAGACAAATCTGTGCTTGAGGTGCGTGAATTGTTCAATCAGATACCTGAGGATGAATACCTTTTTTCAGAAACGAGAAAGCCACATGTCCGGAGACAAAGAGGAGTTCTTGATGTAGATGAGGAGACTTCACTTAGTGCTAAGTTTGAAGCATTGGCCAAGCAGGTGTAGACTTTAAAGGCGACTCAAACCAAAGCCCTAGTACTTTCATGTGGACTATGCAAAGGGGAACATCACACGGATGAATGTGCAATCACTACTGAATCCATTCAGTATGTGAATAACTACAGCAACAAGCCCCAATATGGTGGAAACTATTCTGGGAACAATTATAAAGGAGGCAACAGACAATATGGTGGAAACCAAGGCAATTAGAATCAACAGCAGAACCAAAGAGGAAATTACTATCAAGGTAATGATCAGAAGAGGGCAACAAATCAACCACCTCCTGGTTTTGATAATAAGGCTAGCACATCAGAACAAAAGAAGCCAACTGTGGAAGAGATATGTTTCAAAAGCTGATGGAAAAGATGGATAAGAACGAACAGAGATTTGGAGATTTGGAATCCACTGTGAAGCATCACGAAGCTACTTTGAAGAGAACATAAGTAAGACTTGAGAAGTATGAAAGCCTTTGCACACAACTCACACATCCATGTTAAGGTGTTAAATGAGTACAACTTAGTTTTGGTGATTACCATGAAGAGTTGAATATGTTATTACCATTAGAGAGTAATCGGTTACAAAAGAAATGTGCACATCCAACAATAGTGTGAATTGTGTTTGAAGTAGATAGGAAGGTTTATCTACCAAAAGTTTAAAGCATGGTGTGTGTGTGGGATGTGTTGTGTGATTGAGTTTAAATGATAATTTGCATCTTTGCTTGAGGACAAGCAAGAGTTCAAGTGTGGGGGAATTTGATAAGTTGGTTTTATACCAACTTATATGTGTTAAATCACTTAGCTTTTGTCTTGTGTTTTCATGTAAATGTGTGGTGTTATGTGTTATTTTGTGTGTTTATGTGGATTGTATCTTGATGTGCTAAAATGGTGAAAAAAGATAAAAAATAATGTTCAAATGAGTCAAGTGTGCATGTGAAGTTCAAGAATTGGAAAAGGATGGAAATGATGTTTTGAAGAAACCTAAATATGTTAATAGGCTTGGATTAGGGTTTTGGGCAGATTCGTTGTCGAACTGCATTTGAGTATAACTCTTTCAATTCTAATCCAAATGAGTAGAGCTTGGATGTTCTGGAAAGCTCTTGGCGTGTACTTCATTTCTTATGTTTTAACTTTCTTCTACTTCTGTGTGCAAGTATGAGAAACGGGGGCATCTTTATGTTTGCTACTTCAGGTTTTTCATTGATTGACTTCACTGCCACAGTTTGGTAGATTGTTAATAACCTGAGCTACAGACCTCCAATTACGATGATTCTTGAACTTATGAAAAGCCAAGAGATAGAGCTAGAATGTTCATGTTTTAACGTTTCCCAAATTCACAACGCACCAAGGTCGAATTGTAATTGGAAGTCGCTGAACAGTTGCTCACTCGCACTCAAGCACAATTTGCTCCACGATGCATCGCCACGATGCATCGCAGGCAAAAATGAATTGCTCTACGATGCATCGCCAAGATGAATCGTAGGAAAAGTTATTTAGGCGACGATGCATCGCTGAGATGCATCGTAGGCATAATTTTTAAGTCCACGATGCATCGTAGCGATGCATCGCCGTGTAAGTTTGTCATCCTGCCATAGTTTAGTGTTTTGGCTGTAACTTTCTCGTATTAGCTCCGATTTGGGTGATTCAAAAGGATATGGAAAGCTAAGACTTGGGGTTACAATTTGATGTTTTATGTATTTTCAAATTCACAATGCATCGAGCCCAGTTATTGAGTGAAAGTGGCTGAACATTTGCACAAGTTTTGCACTCAAGCAAATTAACACTACGATCTCATCGTAGTGTTAATTTCAATCTCTGCCAGGTCTCAGTATTTTGGTCATAACGCTTTGGTCTGAGCTCCAATTTGAGTGGTTCAAAATGCTATGGAAAGCTGCGATCTGGGGCTACAACTTTTGTGCTTTACGTTTTCCCAAATTCCCATTGCATCACATTCGAATATTAGTTGGAAGTAGCTGGGCAGTGAACTATTTTGAGCTGGAAATTACACCACGATCTCATCGTGGTGTATTTGCACAAGCAGCCAATTTGCACTACGATTTCATCGTAGTGCAGTTCCACACACACGCAGAATTTGCACTACGATGAGTTTTCATCAGCCATTTTACACTACGATGGATTTACTCTCATTTTACAACAAAATCTCACAAACACAAATCACTCTTGCTGTTTTGCACAAATCACAAACACATTTCACAACATTCATTCTTGCACTACACAATTTTCACTACATCTCTTCCACAACATTTCACACCTTCACACTTACATTGCATTTTGTTTACACTTTTCAGCTACGGATTATTTGTGTCAAGCTGGTTCTTATGCACAACACTTTGAAAGCACATACAACATTCAATATTTCAGATTTACAAGTTTGGATTATCAATTTTTTGTACCAATCTTTAGCCATTGCAATTCTTCTTGTCTTCTTTTCTTCATTCAGTCATTTGATCTTGGAATTCCTGCTGCTTACTCTTCATTATTGATTAACTCACAACACTCCAAACGATTTGCAACACTTCACAACACATTACTTCTCGCAAGATAGCTTCGTCGATGCACTTCACAAAGTCTTGTCATACATGAACACATTGCAGTGAGAAGGGTGTAAAGGCACGATGCATCGCCGCCACGATGCATCGCACTTTTGGACAGAATGCACCACGATGCATCGCTACGATGCATCGTGGTGATGTGTGTGTGTGCTACGATGCATCGCCGCGATGCATCGTAGTTGTGTGGGTTGAATGCTACGATACATCGTAGCGATGCATCGTAGCTTTGTGTTGATCCAAGTTTTGCGAAGTTGTGAGTGAGCGAGAATTTGCTTTGTGATTTCAGTTTTGTGGTATTTTGAGTGAACAAGAGTTGGTTTTGTGTTGGGTTTCCAGCTTTGAGGAGAGGAATTTCGAGTGAGCAAGAAGTTGTGTTGTGATGGGTTTCTAGTTTTGTTCTTGAGTTTCCAGAAATTTTCTAAGTGTTTTAAGTTCTGAATTTCCAGGTTCAGCAAGACGGATAAAGGCGTGCTTCTTCGGGGCTGGAAGGCGCGATTTCGTAAGGGGTCGGCTGCTTGAAGGTTCGCGGAGCTGCTGAAGGCGTGAAGAGTCCAAGCTTGAAGGCGTGAGTTTACTCTGATTCTTCAGCCTGGATTCCGAGCAGTGAAAGCGTGACCAAGGAAGGCGCAAAGGCGTGGAAGCTGATGAGGAGGCGCGCGATTCTGCAAAGCTGAAGGCGCTGGATTGGTGGGAAATGTTCTTCAACTTCAAATTTTCACATCTTAGGCTAATTTTTGGTCTTTTTATTCAAGGACACTTATGTAATATCTTTAGCTATTTTTAGTTAGCGTAATAGTTACATTTCCACTTCTCTATATATAAGAGATGTAGATAGAACAACAGGAGACTTTTGATCCCTGGACCATTATTATTATTCACTTTAACAATTTCATAACCAACTTTTGAGAGCTAGAGAGCGGGAATTAATTGTGAGATCTACTTTCTCTCTCTAGACTTTGGGCTCCGATTTCATTTCCGATCAAGGAATTGCTATGTTCATTGGATTTCTTACTCAATCAAGGAAGCAATTTCCAACATCTTGTGAATTGGAAGCAATCGTTGGGTAACTTCTTTCCATTTGATGATTATGAATTGCTTGCTTTTGCTTGTGGAAGATTGTGAAATGGAAATGGAGTTCCATGGCTAGATTATATGATATCCTATGGTTTGAACGGATGAATGTTTAATTTAGTTGATGTGATGCCTTGTAATTGACGAAATTCACTAAGCATGATATCACACATGAACCTTCACTTAGAACTTGTTAAATTTCATATTTCTGAACTGGACTTGGATTATTTGAACTCCAATTGTGGTCGCCATGCTAAGTTGGAGGTAGATTCACCAATATTTAGTGAGGATGCATGAAATAAGAACTTGCATGTGATTTCTTGAGTCTTTCCACTTGTTCGATCGATCATTGCATTTCTGAGATTCTGGCCTCGCCATGGGATGTTTTGAAGGAATGAAACCTTAGAAGAAGTGAGAAGAGAATTTCTATGATAATAACAAAGGCATTTAAACTTAGGATGGGCCTCGCTATGGGAGTTCCTAGGCTTTGCATGCTAGAGCAATTGTCTTAGGGAGTTGAGATGCTGTAGTTTATGACACTTATCTAGGCCTCGCCATGGGAAAGGTAAGTGTTATGGGACTTAACGTATAGTGCGGTCGTCATGCTGGCTATAGGTTAGGTTCTCGGGAAACTAAGATCTCCTCTGTTCATAATTGAGAGTTAATTGTGTTGCATCATTCAACTGGAAAGGCATTCATCTGACCCAAGAACCCTAGGATATCCATTCTTCACCTGTTTGCTACATTTGGACTTCAATTCTTGTTAATTCTTGTTTGTTCAGAGTCCTAGTTCAATTGAGTCTTACTTCCTGTTTGATACATAGTTGGTAATTGTCACTCTTACTTGTTAAGCCTGTTCTTTACTCTTTTCTTTGTGACATTTTGTGAACTAAATCCAATTTCTTGATACCTCCTTTTCCCTATGGATACGATACCTAGCTCACTGCTACTATAGTTAGTGGAATAAGATAAATTGACGAGTCGCGACAACTCGATATCAATTTTTGGCGCCGTTGCCGGGAAAAAGGCTTGGTTTTCTTGAATTTTGAGTTGCTCTGTTTTGTTTTTGTGTATATTAGTAGTTTTGTTCTGTTTCATTTTGGTAAATTTTGTTGTGTTTTATAGTTTTTCGTGTTTTGTTGTCTACTTTGGTGAATTTGTGTCAAGTGCAGGACATTGAAGTTCTCTGTAATTGAGTATTGCACAAGTACCCAAGCATGTCTAGATGGTATGAGGACTTCTCTCCACCACCATATGAAGAACAATGGCAAAATTAAGCACAAAGCAACAACTCATATCATAGTGGAACACAAGGACTCTCTGTGGAATACATGTTTTCTCAACTTCTGGAAAAACTAGACAGAGGCTTACAAAAGGGAGAGCAATGGCATAATCAACAACAAAGCAAAGAGTGTTATCTCAGAGAAGAGGACAAAATCGAAAACATGTTGTCTCAAGTTTTGGAGAGAATTGATAAAAATGAAACAAGGTTCGTTCAACTGGAAGAAGAGCTTCAAGGGCGACAAGAAAGGTTTGATCGAATCAACGCTTTAATAAGCAACCTATGGGAACAAATTGAGACACCAACTTTAGATGCACAATACCACTCACAAGGTACACCTCTCATTTCTAGCGTACCACCTCCTGAGGACAATTATTTTGATATGTATGCTAATGTTGATTGTGGCTTAAAGTGTTTAAGGGAGGAGGAGTCTACATGTTTTCGGGATGATGTACATGGATGCTATGTTGCTGATTCTTTTGTGCATGAATTTGTGAATTTTGATGTTGAGGATGATGGCTTCTTTAGTGATCCGGATAGTGATGACTCTAGTGTTCTAAGTTGCCAAGTTACTAAGTTGGAAAGTGTGTCTAAAGCTGAGTCTTTCATTAAGTTCATGGAATTCAATGAGTCATATGATGTTGATTGCCTTTCTTTGGTTGCTTCTCCTCTTAATAGCTTTGAGTCATTTCTTGAGGATCAATGTGAAATCATAAAAGAAGATAATGTTGCATTTGTTAATGAGAGTGTTAACACATTCTTTGAAACTCTTGTTGAGGCACCAATTTTTGAAATGATCAATGACTCTTTAAGTGTTTAAATGGTGATTCACAAGAAGTGCAAAATGAGATACTCTTGTTAATTGATGATAGTGCTTCCTGTGTTGTTAACAAAGAAGAGACTTTAGAAATTCCCCATGTTAGCCTAGATGATGAAGATGTGCAAATTTTTAATGACATAGCTAACATCGTGGAAAATTGCTTCATTGATGAATCCATTTTTGAGCTTACTGATGAATGTGTTGAGACCATGGATGTACAAGCCTTGGTTGAGCCTTGCAGGGTTGGAGAGCTTAGTATGGTGGAAGAAGTAAAAGAGCCTATGAGGGAACCTCAACCTTTGGTTAAGCTGTGCATGGTTGAAGAGTCTAGTATGGTAGGTGAAGTAAAGGAGGTGCCTACAATGGGGGAGCCTCAGTGGTTCAAAGTTAAATTTGTGGTGGTTGCTCCCCATGTGTATGAGCTTAAGCAGTTCCTTGCAAATATTCTTCAAGTGCCCTACAGGAGGATAATGAGTCTTGTTGAAATATCATTTTTCTGGTACAGAGATGGTTATTCCGATTCTTGAAGGAAAGAGTTTCATAAATAAAGTCTAGCTGGAGACTAATTAAACCCAGAACTACTTTCTTTCATTTTACCTTTACTTCAGTTTTTGGTTCAATTAATTGTTATGTTATTTTGCATTTTTGATGATACTCACCAAGGCCACTCATAATGTAAGTGTATGCAAAGGAAGGAATTGCAAGGGAAATAAGCCATGCACACATGAGGCTAAGTGTGGGGGAGTGGAGTCATGAACCGTTCCCACAATACACATAATCATTTTGTCTTACATTTCAAGCATGATTGTGCATGTGCCATTTAGTGTTAATAGTTGTATAATTTTACACTACCATGACTCCTAGTCGTGGTGCGACACTTTGCTTGCATTTTACCTTCATGTCATGTTCACCTTGCATCAACATGTGGTGTACGTAAGTAAGCACATTCTAATAAGCTTTGTTTCACTTTGTGTAGGAATTGTGTCTTCATGCGTAAGGGAATTATGGACAAAGACACTCCACCAAGCAAACATTGGATTTCTTGACATATCAGGGAGCTCTTTCACCTATATCTCTTTACTTTACATTGAGGACAATGTAAATTTTAAGTGTGGGGGAGTGAATGTTTGCTATAGTGTGTGTCTCTTGAACTTTATATGCTTACTTTTCTTGCATGAATGAAATTTTTTGTGCTATGTGATGCAAGACATGTTTCTTTTAGTTTTGTTGTGTATTGTGAGCTTTTGCATATTTCATTAGTTGTGCACGTTTTAAGTTTTTGGGTAAAATTTTGAATTTTTGTGCAATTTTGAACATTTTGAACGCTTTGTGAATAAGTGATGGTTGTGAAATTGTGTTGTGAACTTTTTGTGCGGAAGTGTTTACAGTGGAGTTGCATGTAGAGAGCAATGAAATTTCTGACCTTTTGAGCGACTTTGGTGCGAAATTTTGAACTCTTTAAAAGATGTAATGCTTAAGAACACAATTTGAATCTTTCTTGTAGAAGAACTTAACTATCTATGGAAAACACATTAACACTAGAGTTGGTTGTGAATTTGAAAAGGCTTGTAAAAGGGCTCAAAGTGGTGAGGATAGCTCAATACTAAGTGGTAAGAGTTAAAACATAGTAGGAAAGTTTGCACTTTAACATGGTTGTTTTTAAGCACTTAAAAGGCATACATACTTGGATTGTTAAACTTATGTGAAAAGGTGAGAAGTAGAGAATTTGTTTGAAAAAATTTTCATTTATCAAGTTAAGTACTCCTAGAGAACTTGTAGAGACATTTTTGCACTAGAGGAAATGATTTGGTTAGAAAAGGCAGGTTATGCCAAATTTAATTGTACTGGATGCTAAGTGCGTGGACAATGTTCCAAAAGTACACAAAATGAACCACTCCTCTACGGAACTGCTCTATCACACAAAGTGTGCAATTGTTGAGAATAATCCGTATGAGTGGGGATGGAAATCAAAAGCCCTAAAACCCAAGGCAAAATTTGGTGAGATAATAAGTACCCCAGTGTAATAATGTCATGTGCAAACGAAGGTAAAGTACTAAAGGATGACAACCTGGGGGAAAGAGTGGTAAGAAACGAGGGCGGCCAATGATCCTTATTTATAGTGCATTGATGTTTATACAATGTTTACAAGTTGAGGACTTTGAAGAACTACTAATTAAATTATTTGCATTCTCTACCATTGCTTTGAACATAAGTAAGACTTGAGAAGTATGAAAGCCTTTGCACACAACTCACACATCCATGTTAAGGTGTTAAATGAGTACAACTTAGTTTTGGTGATTACCATGAAGAGTTGAATATGTTATTACCATTAGAGAGTAATCGGTTACAAAAGAAATGTGCACATCCAACAATAGTGTGAATTGTGTTTGAAGTAGATAGGAAGGTTTATCTACCAAAAGTTTAAAGCATGGTGTGTGTGTGGGATGTGTTGTGTGATTGAGTTTAAAAGATAATTTGTGTCTTTGCTTGAGGACAAGCAAGAGTTCAAGTGTGGGGGAATTTGATAAGTTGGTTTTATACCAACTTATATGTGTTAAATCACTTAGCTTTTGTCTTGTGTTTTCATGTAAATGTGTGGTGTTATGTGTTATTTTGTGTGTTTATGTGGATTGTATCTTGATGTGCTAAAATGGTGAAAAAAGATCAAAAATGATGTTCAAATGAGTCAAGTGTGCATGTGAAGTTCAAGAATTGGAAAAGGATGGAAATGATATTTTGAAGAAACCTAAATATGTTAATAGGCTTGGATTAGGGTTTTGGGCAGATTCGTTGTCGAACGTCATTTGAGTATAACCTTTTCAATACTAATCCAAATGAGTAGATCTTGGATGTTCTGGAAAGCTCTTGGAGTGTACTTCATTTCTTATGTTTTAACTTTCTTCTACTTCTGTGTTCACGTAGAAGAAATGGGGGCATCTTTATGTTTGCTACTTCAGGTTTTTCATTGATTGACTTCACTGCCACAGTTTGGTAGATTGTTAATAACGTGAGCTACAGACCTCCAATTAAGATGATTCTTGAACGTATGAAAAGCCAAGCGATAGACCTACAATGTTCATGTTTTAAGGTTTCCCAAATTCACAACGCAGCAAGGTCGAAGTTTAGTTGGAAGTCGCTGAACAGTTGCTCACTCGCACTCAAGCACAATTTGCTCCACGATGCATCGCCACGATGCATCGCAGGCAAAAATGAATTGCTCTACGATGCATCGCCAAGATGCATCGTAGGAAAAGTGATTTAGGCGACGATGCATCGCTGAGATGCATCGTAGGCATAATTTTTAAGTCCACGATGCATCGTAGCGATGCATCGCCGTGTAAGTTTGTCATCCTGCCACAGTTTATTGTTTTGGCTGTAACGTTCTCGTATTAGCTCCGATTTGGGTGATTCAAAAAGGCTATGGAAAGCTAATACTTGGGGCTACAACTTTGATGTTTTAAGTAGTTTCAAATTCACAATGCATCGAGCCCAGTTATTGAGTGAAAGTGGCTGAACATTTGCACAAGTTTTGCACTCAAGCAAATTAACACTACGATCTCATCGTAGTGTTAATTTCAATCTCTGCCAGGTCTCAGTATTTTTGTCATAACTCTTTGGTTTGAGCTCCAATTTGAGTGATTCAAAATGCTATGAAAATCTGAGATCTGGGGCTACAACTTTTCTGCTTTACGGTTTCCCAAATTCCCATTGCATCACATTCGAATATTAGTTGGAAGAAGCAGGGCAGTGAACTATTTTGAGCTGGAAATTACACCACGATCTCATCGTGGTGTATTTGCACAAGCAGAAAATTTGCACTACGATGAGTTTTCATCAGCCATTTTACACTACGATGGATTTACTCTCATTTTACAACAAAATCTCACAAACACAAATCACTCTTGCTGTTTTGCACAAATCACAAACACATTTCACAACACTCATTCTTGCACTACATAATTTTCACTACAACTCTTCCACAACATTTCACACCTTCACACTTACATTGCATTTTGTTTACACTTTTCAGCTACAGATTATTTGTGTCAAGCTGGTTCTTATGCACAACACTTTGAAAGCACATACAACATTCAATATTTCAGATTTACAAGTTTGGATTATCAATTTTTTGTACCAATCTTTAGCCATTTTAATTCTTCTTGTCTTCTTTTCTTCATTCAGTCATTTGATCTTGGAATTCCTGCTGCTTACTCTTCATTATTGATTAACTCACAACACTCCAAATGATTTGCAACACTTCACAACACATTACTTCTCGCAAGATAGCTTCGTCGATGGACTTCACAAAGTCTTGTCATACATGAACACATTGCAAAGAGAAGGGTGTAAAGGCACGATGCATCGCACTTTTGGACAGAATGCACCACGATGCATCGCTAAGATGCATCGTGGTGATGTGTGTGTGTGCTACGATGCATCGCCACGATGCATCGTAGTTGTGTAGGGTGAATGCTACGATGCATCGTAGCTTTTTGTTGATCCAAGTTTTGCGGAGTTGTGAGTGAGCGAGAATTTGCTTTGTGATTTCAGTTTTGTGGTATTTTGAGTGAACAAGAGTTGGTTTTGTGTTGGGTTTCCAGCTTTGAGGAGAGGAATTTCGAGTGAGCAAGAAGTTGTGTTGTGATGGGTTTCTAGTTTTGTTCTGGAGTTTCCATAAATTTTCTAAGTGTTTTAAGTTCTGAATTTCCAGGTTCAGCAAGACGGATAAAGGCGTGCTTCTTCGGGGCTGGAAGGCGCAATTTCGTAAGGGGTCGGCTGCTTGGAGGTTCGCGGAGCCACTGAAGGCGTGAAGAGTCCAAGCTTGAAGGCGTGAGTTTACTCTGATTCTTCAGCCTGGATTCCGAGCAGTGAAAGCGTGACCAAGGAAGGCGCAAAGGCGTGGAAGCTGATGAGGAGGAGCGATTCTGCAAAGCTGAAGGCGCTGGATTGCTGGGAAATGTTCTTCAACTTCAAATTTTCACATCTTAGGCTAATTTTTGGTCTTTCTATTCAAGGACACTTATGTAATATCTTTAGCTATTTTTAGTTAGCGTAATAGTTACATTTCCACTTCCCTATATATAGGAGATGTAGATAGAACAATAGGAGACTTTTGATCCCTGGACCATTATTATTATTCACTTTCACAATTTCATAACCAACCTTTGAGAGCTAGAGAGCGGGAATTAATTGTGAGATCTACTTTCTCTCTCTAGTTTCTCTCTCTAGACTTTGGGCTCCGATTTCATTTCCGATCAAGGAATTGCTATGTTCATTGGATTTCTTACTCAATCAAGGAAACAATTTCAAACATCTTGTGAATTGGAAGCAATCGTTGGGTAACTTCTTTCCATTTGATGATTATGAATTGCTTGCTTTTGCTTGTGGAAGATTGTGAAATGGAAATGGAGTTCCATGGCTAGATTATATGATATCCTATGGTTTGAACGGATGAATGTTTAATTTAGTTGATGTGATGCCTTCAATTGACGAAATTCACTAAGCATGATATCACACATGAACCTTCACTTAGAACTTGTTAAATTTCATACTTCTGAACTGGACTTGGATGATTTGAACTCCAATTGTGGTCGCCATGCTAAGTTGGTGGTAGATTCACCAATATTTAGTGAGGATGCATGAAATAAGAACTTGCATGTGTTTTCTTGAGTCTTTCCACTTGTTCGATCGATCATTGCATTTCTGAGATTCTGGCCTCGCCATGGGATGTTTTGAAGGAATGAAACCTTAGAAGAAGTGAGAAGAGACTTTCTATGATAATAACAAAGGCATTCAAACTTAGGATGGGCCTCGCCATGGGAGTTCCTAGGCTTTGCATGCTAGAGCAATTGTCTTAGGGAGTTGAGATGCTGTAGTTTATGACACTTATCTAGGCCTCGCCATGGGAAAGGTAAGTGTTATGGGACTTAACGTATAGTGCGGTCGTCATGCCAGCTATAGGTTAGGTTCTCGGGGAACTAAGATCTCCTCTGTTCATAATTGAGATTTAATTGTGTTGCATCATTCAACTGGAAAGGCATTCATCTGACTCAAGAACTCTAGGATATCCATTCTTCACCTGTTTGCTACATTTGGACTTCAATTCTTGTTAATTCTTGTTTGTTCAGAGTCCTAGTTCAATTGAGTCTTACTTCCTGTTTGATACATAGTTGGTAATTGTCACTCTTACTTGTTAAGCCTGTTCTTTACTCTTTTCTTTGTGACATTTTGTGAACTAAATCCAATTTCTTGATACCTCCTTTTCCCTGTGGATACGATACCTAGCTCACTGCTACTATAGTTAGTGGAATAGGATAAATTGATTAGTCGCGACAACTCGATATCAGTCAGCTTGTCAATGCTGTACACCAGAGGCCAGAAGGAGCACTTCCGAGTGACACAGTACCAAATCCCAAGGGAAGAGAAGCATGCAATGCTATTACTTTGAGGAGTGGAAAATTGTTGCCTGGAAGCAAACAAGCAGAAGACAAGAGTGATGGCTTAGAGGAGGACCAAAAAGATGAAGCTGAGGAAGTTTTGGAATCTGAGAAGAATGGTGAGCAAGAGGAAAATAAGTCTGAGAGGAAGGAAATACCAGCAAGGGTGGGGAATGAGATTACAAAAAATTCCAATCCTTATAACTTCCCAGATTATGCTCCAGAAGCTCCATTTCCAAAAAGGAAGAAATCTCCACCTAAAAAGGGACCTCAATTCAATCGTTTCTTGGATATGATCAAACAAGTGAATGTCAGTGTTCCTTTGTTATATTTGGTGACAGCCATGCCTAAATATGCTAAGTATTTAAAGGATCTCATTTCAAACAAGGAGCAAATCTTGAGATGTGAAGTTCCAATGATGCTATCAGAGTGCAGTCAAGCATGAATGGTTCACAAATTACCTCCGAAGCTTAAGGATCCAGGTAGCTGTACCATCCCCTGTAAGATTGGAACCAGATATTTTGCAAAAGCCCTATGTGACCTTGGAGCTGGAATCAATCTGATGCCATTATCAATTGCAATAAATGTGGGCTTGAGTGGAAGGATTCAATTAGTTGCAGTGACACTACAGTTGGCAGATAGATCCTTGGTGACTCCTACAGGCTTGGTGGAGGATGTGTTGGTAAGTATTGATAAATTTACCTTGCCTATTGATTTCATTATACTTGATATGGAAGAGGACCCTGAGGTCCCTCTCATTTTTTGAAGACCTTTTCTAGCTACTGGTGATACTTTAATTGGTGTGAGAAACAAGACAGTCACATTTAGGATTAACAACGAAGAGGTGATTTTTAATGTAAACTATGCTATGAAGCAACCTCTAAATATAGAGTCTTGTTTTGCTATCAAAGCTATAACATGTTCTTCTTTGAATAATGTGAACAATATGCATGATTTTTCTGTTGTTGATGAGTTAAGTGTTTGTGAGGATAATTTTGATGAATTTGATTTAGATGATGAGGATAAGAGAATTATTGCTGAAATTGAAGATCTTGTTGAATGCTGTTATTTGGAAGAGTCAATTTGTGAATTGCAAAGTGATGTTGCGGAAGTTAAAATGCATGAAACTGTAGGAGAACATAATCATGAACCTATTGTTTTGGCTAACGAAAATTTTACTCCCACTGAGGTGAGGACGAGTGAGAATTTGTGCAGGAATGAAAAGCTTTTACCATCCATTATGGTAGCACCAAAGTTGGAATTGAAACCATTACCTCCATATTTGAAATGTGCTTTTCTTGGGGATAACGAGACATTACCAGTGGTGATTTCATCCAAGCTGGAAGTATGGCAAGAGGATAAATTGTTGAGTGTGCTAAGGCAATATAAGCAAGCCATTGGATGACGATTGCTGACATCAAAGGTATAAGCCTAGGGTCATGTATGCATAAGATCCTCCTTGAAGAAAACTCTGTTCCTGTGAGGGATAGGCAGAGACGACTTAACTCACAGATGATGGAGGTTGTGAAGAAAGAGGTGATCAAGCTACTGGACTTTGAGATGATCTTCCCCATCTCATATAGCGAGTGGGTAAACCCAGTCCAGTGTGTCCCTAAGAAGGGAGGGGTGAGTGTGATTAAGAACGATGCGAATGAAATTTTGGCAACCAGAGTGGTGAGTGCTTGGCGGGTTTGCATGGATTACAGGAAGCTAAATAAGGCAACTAGAAAAGATCATTTCCCTCTTCCATTCTGGGAACAACTTTTGGACCGGATTGCTGGCTACCTTTTCTATTGCTTTTTGGATGGATACTATGGTTACAACCAGATTGCAATTGACCCCAAGGACCAGGATAAGACAACTTTCACTTGTCCTTTTGGCACATTTGTTTATAAAAGAATGCCATTTGGTTTATGCAACGCCCTGGCTACTTTCTAGAGATGTATGATGGCAATATTCCACGACATGGTGGAATCAATAATTGAAATATTCATGGATGATTTTTCTGTCTTTGGTATGACATTCGATTGTTGTTTGGAGAACTTGGCAAAGGTTTTGAAGAGATGTGAAGAGACGAACCTCGTGTTGAATTGGGAAAAATGCCAATTCATGGTTCAAGAAGGAATTGTGTTAGGCCATAAAATTTCTCATGCTGGGATGGAGGTAGATTGACCTAAGGTAGATGTCATTGCCAAACTTCCTCCACCTACCAATGTTAAGGGTATCAGAAGCTTTCTTGGACATGCTGACTTCTGGCCAAGCTGACTTGTCATAAAAGTTTATGGTGTTACTCACAAAGTTTCCATAGCTTACCATCCACAGACTTCTGGCCAAGCTGAAATTTCCAATCGAGAGATAAAGAGAGTCCTTGAAAAAGTGGTAAATCCAGGTAGGAAAGATTGGTCTTTGAAGTTAGATGATCCATTGTGGGCATATAGAACAGCCTACAAGACCCCAATTGGAGCATCTCATTTTCGATTGGTTTTTGGTAAAGAGTGTCACTTGCCAGTGGAACTTGAACATAAGGCGTATTGGGCGATTCAAACATTGAACATGAATATGTCTGAGGATCAATCAAAAAGGATGTTGGAGTTGAATGAACTGGATGAATTCAGATTCAATGCTTACATGAGTGCCAAGATGTATAAGGAGAGGACTAAAAGAATTCATGATGCAAAGATTCAATCCAAGATTTTTGTTCCAGGGCAATTGGTATTGCTTTATAACTCTAGACTTAGATTGTTTCCTGGAAAATTGAAATCAAGGTGGAGTGGTCCTTTTAGAGTTGTTGATGTCAAACCTTATGGGGTGGTGGAAATCAAGAATGACAAGAATGGCAATGTGTGGAAAGTGAATGGCCATCGTCTCAAGCCTTACTTAACTTCTTAGGACAAGGATAGCACTAATGTGGCACGAGCTCCACATGAGCTATACCTCGATGATCCTATCATCTCCAATTGAGCTATGAAGCACGGTCGGGCTGTGGACTGTAAACCAAGCGCTACTGGGAGGCAACCCAGTGTTTCTTTCCTTATTTCTTTTCTTTTGTTTTGTTGAAACTGTTTTTTGATTATTAATTGTTAGTCTATGTCGAATCTGGTAACAATTTATGGCTCAATCTCTGAACATAACTCATGGTTATTTTGTTTTGGGCAGTTTCTCATAAGGATGATGATGGGCATTATTGCTAAAAGCCAGAGTGAGTATTTGTTATTTTCTATTCATCTGGGTACCTGAGTTTCACATGGTCTACACTTCAGGTAAAAGCTCTGATGGTAAGAATTGATTCTCATCCAGTGACCTTTAGTGCATGATTGATTTGGATGATTTCAATAATTGAGTAGTGAGGACAAACAAGCTATAACATGTCTGCTCTCGTTTTTTTAGAATCATTCACATGTGTTTGTCTGATAGTTTGCATTGCACTCTATATCTTGAACATCTTTCTTTTGCAAACTCAATCTTCTATTCACGACATGGCTAATAATTATCCTCATCAAAATCCTTATGAGTATGCCATCTTTAGTGAAGATCCAGGAACTACATCTTCTTCTTCTTCCTATTCTAATGATGAAGCGGTGATGCTTGATGTTGAACCAACTCACTTTCCTCACTTTGTTAATGCAAATGCTGAGAGCTATTATCATAGTTTTTTCAACAGGTCAGTGAGAATTGAGAAACCATTCGAGGACCCTTCCAGGAGATTTGAGGCTGTAATCTTCAGGCAATCGTGGGTTCATTTTGCACGAGCTTCAGTAGTAGTGAATATGGACATAGTTAGAGAATTTTATGCTAATTCACGAGCTAATGGTGTTCACTCAGTATTTGTGAGAGGGAAATATTTGAGGGTCACCCGACATAGTATCAATAGGCTTTATCTTCTTGATGGTTTTCAACATAACACTTATTGTAGGTCGTTGAGAGCCGACAATACCGATCACTTGTTGGCTTCAGTGACTCTACCTGGTTCTACATGGGTGAGGAATGCTCGACGAGAGGCTTTATATGTGCCTGCCAGTGAACTCACAGCCGAGGCCAAAATATGGTTAATGTTTATCAATTTCAGGATTCTTACCACTAACCGTACCAATATAGCATCTAGAGAACGAGTTCTGTTGATTTATGCTATTTTACATGATTTCTCTATTGATGTTGGGAAGTTGATATTGGAGTTTATCAGGCGGGCACAAAGAAGTGAGTTTGTACCGATGTATTTTCCAGCTCTGATAACAGCCATGGCTCGTGCGAAAGGAGTTAATATCACTTCAGCTGAAAATCCTCAAAATCCTCTTGGTCTGTTGGGGCCTCCTCAATGGTTGACGTTACAAGAGGAGGAAAGACTTGCCAGACTTTCTCGTGGCTTGTAAACAAGTGGAAGGCCAGGTTCTTTTGTTCTTGATTGTTTCATTTTGTTTCACGGGGACCGTGTCATAGGCCAGTGTGGGGGAAGGCTTCGCCAAGATGTCTTGTTTTTTTTAGTTACATTTTGAATATGTATGGTTACCATGATGATGGTTAAGGAGATTGTTTGCTATAAGTGAACTGAGTTTAGTATTAGTAGTACTAGCAGTTTGTTATTTTGTTCAGTAGGGTGTTAAATAGGTTGTGATGTCTAAGTGTCGTGTTTTGTGAGAGATATGAATGCATTGCTACCAAACGAGGGCTGAAACTTCACATGTCTTGAAAGTGAATAGGTCCCACCTTTGAATGACTTGAATGTTTGCTAGTGTTTGGTGGGAATATTAATTCTACTTGTTATTTGACCGATGGAGTAATTGAGTGAATGGCATAGTTTCTTCTTCCCTTGTTTTTCTATAAATGCGTAGTATATTGCTTGTTGATTCAAGACACCACAAGTTGTCAACACAAGTTCGGTAGTAGTAAGAGCATATTGATGACATTGAACTTCTCAATTCTATTTTCCTCAAAGACTAAGTGTTAACTCTCCACAAAGATATGTTTCACTCCTCTCAAAGCTTTGTGATTTGGTGTTGTTGTATGAAGCATACAAGTAATGAGTAGAGAGCATGGAAATGTTGATGTTGTTTCTTAGACAATGCAATGATGAATATTGATAAGTCAATGTTTAGTCGACTTATTTGCTCCGCTTTCTTTATTCTTTGTTGTGAATTATGAGTGAAAATGATGCTTGGTGTGTCAATGGTATGCAAAATGTGCAGTATTTGGAAACATTGAGAAATGGCTAAGTATCGTGTGATAATGTGAATATTTTGTGATTTTGTGCAAAAATACTTAGTCGTGAATGCCACTGACCTCCAACTCTTCTTGGAAGTCCACAACTATTCACACTACACAAACTCTCAACACAAGCACACAAATGCACAACTCATTCAGCACACACAAAAGACACACACATCGTGCGACCGCCCACACACACACACAAGCACGGTGCGGCCGCCAACCCCTCACGGCTGCCGCATCGTGCGGCCGCCCTCTCACACACGCGCACACGGCGGCCGCATCGTGCGGCCTCCACTCACACACTGCGGCCGCATCGTGCGACCGCCACCCCACTCACATCACTTGCACTTCAATGCATATTTCCTTTCTTTGTTATTTTTTATTCTATTTTACTTTTGTCATGTTTTAAGTTAGGAAGTCTTTCATGCATTGTTATTTCATCATTTTAGTTAGTCAGCATTTCGTAGACACCAACTCCGCATTCTGTCTAACTTACTTAGCAAACTTAGTAGTTAAGCTTTCCAATATTGTGTACTGATTATTGTCATTTCTTAAGTACACGTGTCTTCACCAAATGATCTGTTGTAAATGTAGGAGCACGTGTCAACATCTTGCTACACAAAGGAAATTTCCAGGAAGCTCACCAAGCTAAGTCGGCAATTCAAAACTATAAAAGCTGGAGAGATCGATCAAAGAAGGAGCTTTTTGGACGGGGGATCAACTGAGAAAAGAGAGAGGAGTTATGAGAGTCTAGGGTTTGAGAGATTAGAGTGGAGATCATTCAACTCTATACGTTTGTAATAGCAATGTTTGGTCTGGCTTTGTTAAACTCATTTTCAAAGCCGATCAACATGATCGGCTAGATTTTCAGTGCTGCTTTGAGGGATTAAGTGTAATGACTTAATATCGTTTTGAGACATTTGAATTGCATATTTTGTGTTTGGTTAAAGTTCCATGTCAGTTAGTGTTCCATTTCAATATTTACTCACTCACGATTATGCCTTTATATGATTTGCGGTATCCACTGAAATCAATTCAGTGCATTCAAAGGAAATTGGAATGAAACCAACAGAACATAGAACAACCTATGTATGAGTCCTAAGATCTGGGTGAGGAAGAGATTTTCTACTGTGCGGTATCCACTGACAGTGGAGGTCAAGGAATGAAAAGACTTAGGATCATTTGCACACTAGCACTTGTCTTAGTGTAGTGTCAGATAGGGATCTGGAATTAGGAAGCGAGACAAAATCTTGCCCTATCAAGGGAAGATAGAGGAGCATGGTGGGTTAGGATTGTGAGACCTATCAAGGAGATCAATCTTAAGTTCACTAGAAAACCGACCCCCTCATACATGTGTTAACACTAAGTCAAGGATAACCGATTGAAGTCATTACTACTGGCCTCCCTCAAGGCAGCACACCTTTCTCCTTTTGGTTGATTTCTCGTTTGTTTTCTATTTAGTCTACACATCGCTTAATTGCTTATTCTATCACTGTACAATTCTTGATTCTACCCCTTTCCCTGAGGATACGATCCCACTTACCGCTTGCTTCTAGTTAGTTGTTTTGGGTAAAATTGCGAGAGAGACGACGCTCTCGCCAATTTTTGGCGCCGCTGCCGGGGAAAGGCATAGCGTTTAGAGTTGATTTTGTGATAGTTTTACTTAGTGTTACTGTACGAATTCTTGTTTGAAATTGTTGTTTGTCTGTTTTGTTGAAATTTTAGTTCATCATTTGTTTCTGTTGATGTTATTCTACTGATCTTTTGTTCTAGTGGTGTTTTCTTCCTTGTGATAATTCACAGTTTATGCTACCTAGAGCAAGGCTACGTGGTGAAGCTCCAGAGTTTGCACTTGACTTAGAATTGCACAGAACTTTAAGGCAGAGAAGAAGGGAAAGTGAAATGGCCGAACAGAATGAACATAGACCTCAGCTCCAACCAGCTCGGTTTGGGGACCATTTTGCGGTAAACTTTGAGAGGAGAAACAATCACCAGGGAATTGACGTTGAGAGTTACCAAATCCCGACCCAAATTGTGTCCATGATCACCCAAGGGCAGATCTTTCAAGGCTTAAGCAACGAAGACCCTAATGAGCATTTGGATTGGTTTCTGGGACTATGCAATACCTTCAAGCTGCAAAGAGTGACCCCTGATGATGTGAGAAGGGTGCTCTTCCCACTGTCCTTGAAGGGAAAGGCAAAGCATTGGTTTAACTCAATTGGGGGTCCAGCTATATCAACATTTGAGGAACTTGAGCGGAAGTTTTTAGCTAAATACTTTCCTCCAGCCAAGTTGGAGCGAATGAGGCTGGAGATCCGCAACTTCTAGCAGTTGGATGGCGAGACCTTCAAGGAAGCCTGGGATCGATTGAACGACTTGCTCCGCCAATGCCCAAACAATGACCTTGGGGAGGTCAGGGAACTCAACATTTTCTTCAAAGGTCTATCACCTGAATCCTCACTGATGGTAAAGGCCAGCGCAAATGGGGCCTTGAAGGATAAAAGTATCCCTGAGGTCAGAGAACTCTTTGATTCGATAGCAGACGACGAATACCTCTTTCCAGAAACTAGGAAGATGCCTGTGCGGAAGCAACGAGGAGTGCTAGAGCTGGATGAGGAGACATCATTGGAAGCAAAAATTGAGGCTCTCACAAAGCAAGTTCAAAACCTAAAGGCTGCTAAGGTGGCACCTGTATTGATGTGCGCATTATGTAAAGGGGAGCATCACACGGATGAGTGTGAGCTCACCCAAGAGTCAGTGCAGTATATGGCCAACTACAACAACCGACAGCAGTATAGAGGCTACCGAAATCAGTCGGGCAAAGGCAAATGGGGACAGAATCATAAGGGAAATCAGCAAAGGCAGTACTACCAAAGTGGGGAGTCAAGCAATAGGGAACAGAAAAAGTCCGCGGATGATTTACTCTATGAAATTCTGGGTAGAATGGACATGTTTGAGAAAAGAACCTCCGCGGTGGAAGCTCAAACGAAAAGCACGGAGGCCGCCATCAAAAACCTCGAGATGCAAGTGGGACAGTTGGCAAAAGCCAACCATCAAAGACCTCAAGGCGCCCTTCCAAGTGATACGGAGCCAAATCCCAAGGGAAAGGAAAGGGAGATGTGCAATGCCATAACGTTGAGGTGTGGAAAGGAGCTTAGTGGAACCAAGAGACAAGAGGAAGAGAAAGTTTCACAGGAAGAACAAAAAGATGAACCTGAAAAGGAAGTCATGGACGAAGAGATCGTTATGGAGGAGAAGATCCCAGAAAGGAACAAAGGGGAGTGTGTGAAGGTCCCAGAAGGTAAAAAAAAAGAGGGGAGCTCAAGAGCCATGCGATGAGTCGCCATATGCACCACCCCCTCCTTTCCCCCAGAAACTTCGACCTCCACAAAAGAAGGGGGTCCAATTTACAAGATTTTTGCACATGGTGAAGAATGTAAATGTGAATGTTCCATTGCTGGATTTGGTCACAGCCGTGCCGAGATATGCGAAGTTCTTAAAGGACCTAATCGCCAACAAGGAGCAGATTTTGCGTTGTGAATTACCAATTCCACTCACTAAGGAGAGCCAAGCATGGATGAACAATGAGCTGCCTCCTAAACTCAAAGACCCTGGAAGCTGTACAGTTCCATGCTCTATTGGTGAGAGATTTTTCAGCAAGGCCTTGTGTGACCTTGGAGCAGGCATTAACCTCATGCCTTTATCCATAACAGAGAGCATAGGATTGGGGTCACGAATTAAACCGGTAGCAGTCATGCTCCAATTGGCGGATAGATCATTGGTTTAACCAACTGGGATGGTGGAGGATGTTCTGGTATCTGTGGATAAATTTGTACTCCCCGTAGACTTCATAGTGTTGGACATGGAGGAAGACCCTGAAGTGCCACTCATTTTCGGAAGGCCATTCTTAGCTACAGGCGATGCTCTCATTGGAGTAAAGGGAAAGACCATAACCTTTAGGGTCAATGGTGATGAGGTCATCTTCAATGTCGACTATGCCATGAAACACCCTCACTTCATAGAACAATGTTGCCTAGCGAGTTTGGTGGAAGGTAATCCCCAACCCTTGAATTTTGAGCATAAACGGAAATTTTCTCTTGCTGAAAATGATTTTTGGAATGATGACATGTGTGAAAATTTTGAAACTGTATTGGTCATTGAAGAGTCTGATACATTGCATGAATTGAGCTCTTGGGGTGAAAAAGTTGAAAGTGAGTCGTCTGTGAAAGAAATGTACCTTGCATGTGATTTTGATGAAAGTTATGATTTTGGTGAAAGTTTGAATAAAATGGCAAATGTGCACGAAATCCATGAAATGCAAAATCTTGAAGAAAAATTGGAGTTAAATGAGAAAAACGATAAGCAGGATAAGAAAGTTGCATTGTGTGAGAAACTATCTGACGCCATTGTTGCTACTGAAGAAAGGATGAAAGTTGTGCCCACTGAGGTGAGGCTTGGAAATGTTAATGACAGGGACAAGACATTGAAGCCTCCACAAGGAGACCGAACCAAGAAAAGTCAGCCGCCACTGCTTAAATATCTCAAGCGTGTGTTTTGGCGAGAGAAAAAGAAGACTTCAGACCCACGACCCAAAAGGGTTGGAGTCGGGACCTCAAGAGAGAAGAAAGGAAACAAAGGTCATGAAATGAAAGTCAACCAACCACTTTGGAGGGACACTGGACACACCCAGTACCTCGACCCTCCACAACTTGGATAACAACACTGCTGTGTCTGGCTGAAGACAATAAACTAAGCGCTCTGTTGGGAGGCAACCCAACCTGTTTAATTCATGTCTTTATTTTGTTTCGTTTTGGCAGCACAATAACTCCAATAAATAATTGGAACTCATCTCTCGAATCTTTTCAGGAATGAGGAAGCTAATGTGCCCCGAAGGAAAACTGAGAAAAATCGAAAAAGGGGCACAAGAGGTCAATGGGAGAGAGTTGCCCGAAAGACGAGATAGGCACAATTAGGATGTCAGGTAACAGTGTAGAATATTCTCTGCTCTGACAAAAGGTGAGAATAAAATTTGTGATGTAACACCCATAGCAATAAGAAAATATTTGATTCTACCAAACACTTTCACGTGAATCTTGCTTGTACTTGTAAATTCCAAAGCAATCTCAACATAGGGAAGAATCACGCCAATCGTGTCAAGAGACAGGGTAGTATAGTCGAATGCAGCATGAAAAGATTTATGCATGGGTGAAAAGATTTTTGCATGACATGATAATTGGTGGGTGATCGGCCAAGCAAGGGAAATTGAAAAATGGTGATAACATGTGATGATGTGGACCCACACTTATTGTTTGGTAGCTGAAATCACTCTTGCATGACCGAACTCTTTGATGGCTTGTGAAATGCGGGGGCCACAAGCATTATTTGATGACCAAAATTTGTGTCAAATGGCCGAAACTAGCTAACAAAAGGTTGATGTGATTTTACAAATCTTTGTTGTCACCTTCTTGTCAAGTAGTGAATTGTCTTGTAATGAAGTCACATGCTAGTTGTTTTCTTGTTCCCTCTAACCGATTCAAGCATGAAATTTTGCCCATAAATACCATGAACATGCATCTGCATTGCATCACATGATTTGTGCACAATAGCTCATCTTGAAAAGGGCCATACCGAAATTGACATCATTGCATGCATTCGTGTGAAAACTCGGCCAAGAGGAAAAGCAGAGGAAAGAAAAATTTTTCTTCCAAAAAGCCAAGGAGCTGCACGGTTCCCACCCTTTGCATTTTTCAATCGACAATTTTAGTGGGTTAATCTCTAGCCAAGTAAGTTCTCTACACCCATGTTACCTTACAATCTAAATTGAATTCTTGCAATTGTGGATGTCATGGGGTTGTAGTAAATGAGATGGGAGGAATGTGATGTTTTCATTATTTCGAGACTCCCTGACCAATTGCCATGTTTTGTTTTTTTTATGCTTTCGTAAGGAACTCATGTTCGTGAATGGGATAAAATTTGTCAAACGATATGCCTACATGCATGTGGAATTCTGGTGTGTAAATGACGATAGGCTATGAAATGTGGAAATTTTGATTTTGATGGCACAAACGAACCTGAGACATAAATTTTTGTGGAAATGAAATCATGTCACAATTTCATGAGCAAATTTTATGCCTTGTGAAATCTTGTGAAATTCAATGCTTTCGTGATTAATTCATGGGCTATGTTCTCTGAAAGACATGGGATTGAAATGCAATGATGAGTATGAGAACTAAATTTGTGGCATGATGGTTGGGAACTAGTGATGATTTTTATCTTGGATATGTGGGTAATAGAATGCATGATTATTGGCTTGAATAAGATCATCAAAAGATTCTGTGAACAATAGGAGCATTTTGCGAAAGCCCTCTGGTTGCAATTTGTCAATGTAATGCGCGACTTTATTCCAGAAGCCTTAATTGTTTGATGAAAAATGTTACCATGAAAATCAAATTAAGGTTACTACTCAGGCATACTCCTTTGAATAGTTGTGGACCTCATTATGGTATGTTGAGCTTGAACGGAACTCTGCTTATTAAGATTATAATTTTTTCAGATATCACAACATGGCACCCAAGAAAGCATCACAGACCACTACGACCACACAAAAAGGACAAGCGTCTAGAGGGAAAGCCAAAGTGAGGGAATACGAATCATCTGACGACTATAGCTCAGACGAAGAGTACGCCCCAGAGGGAGAGGACGTGCAAGACTCCACTCAGAAGAAGAGAAAGGTTGCTCAGCAGAACATCCTTCAGCGGTTTTATAACGCCGAGGCCCAAACAAAATTCTGCGAGTTCGCCATTAGACCTATCCACATAGAAAGGGCAATGGTCATTACAGAAAAGTCATACATTGATATCATCAAGCACTACAATTGGCAAAAACTGACTGAGGCACCTGATAGTTGCAATGTAGCCATCGCCAAGGAATTCTATGCCAACGCTGCAGGAACCGGTGTGAAGGAAGTGCTTTCAAAGGGCGTATTCATACAGGGGAAGTACCTTAAGCTCACGCCCCAGTTAGTGAACAAACATTACGGGCTCAAGGACTATGCTCCAGACGAATTTGATGATCTGAAGAACGCGGGGGACATGGACATAATCTTGGGGACACTGAGTCTACCGGGAGTCGATTGGGTCAGAAGTCGACATGGCCACCCGAGATATGTACAGCTAAAATATCTGACGGCGGAAGCCAAAACCTTGCTACTCTTCATCAACTCCCGTCTGATGCCTACAACCCACACCACCAGGATTTCCACCAATAGGCTCTGCTTGGTCTACGCTATTAAAAACAGACTCACGGTGGATGTGGGCCGGCTTATCATCACATACATCGGTCACGCATTAGCTGATGATCACCAAGCCCTGTATTTCCCTCTCTTCCTGTGCAAACAAGCTGTGAAAGCAGGGGTCAAATTGACTGCAGGAGAGGAAAGTCGCAACCCGGCACTGCCCATAAAAGATGGCCAAATCAAGCAATATCAAACTGTAGAGAGAGCAGACAGAGAAAGGTTGGAAGAAGAAGCAAGAGAAAGGGACAGGGAAGCGCAAGAACAAATGGATAACATTGATGAGGATCAAGCCGCACCAGCTCAACCCCAGCCTAACCGACAGCCACCTCAGCCGCTAGGGAATTTCAACCATATGCAGCATGCTTTGGAGGGAATGCGAACAGCAATTCAAAATCAACAGAACGCCTTGACGCAGCATATGGAAAACATAGAGGGGCGGTGGGCGGGAGTGGAAACTTGTTTGGGGGTCATTGGTACAAGGATAGATTCAATGAGGCAAGAGCACACCACTCAATGGACAACACTGGACAACAAAATAACCCAGTGCCAAATAGACGTCCACAACTTGAACTTGATGATGGTACACCATCACCAAACCCGAGGTCCAGATTCATACTTCCCTCCTCTGGAAGAAATGGAAAGTCACTCCCGTATGATTGTGGATACCTCGAGTACTACACGAGTTGTGATACAACAAGGCATGAACTCCAATGCTGGTTTGGCCTCACCAAATTTCAGGCCAGCGCAAACCCAATTCCGAGGATTCTCTCGTTTCTCTGGCATAAGGAATTCTCAGCACACACTTCACGCGGGCGCCTTGGTCTTTATTCGTAATACATTACTTGGCGACTTTGTGTAAATCGAATAAACTGTGGACTTGCTTATTAAAACGATGTTATGCATGCGAAAGTTTTATAATGGATAGTTGATGAGGTTGAGAGAGTTGTTTGTGAAGTTGGTGGTTGGATTTACTTTGCTCGGGACTAGCAAAGACTTAAGTGTGGGGGGATGATAAGTCGATGTTTAGTCGACTTATTTGCTCCGCTTTTTGTTGTGAATTATGAGTGAAAATGATGCTTGGTGTGTCAATGGTATACAAAATGTGCAGTATTTGGAAACATTGAGAAATGGCTAAGTATAGTGTGATAATGTGAATATTTTGTGATTTTGTGCAAAAATACTTAGTCGTGTATGCCACTGACGTCCAACTCTTCTTGGAAGTCCACAACTATTCACACTACACAAACTCTCAACACAAGCACACAAACGCACAACTCATTCAGCACACACAAAAGACACACACACATGGCGGTCGCACGATGCGACCGCCACACACACACGGTGGTCGCACGATGCGACTGCCCACACACACACACAAGCACGGCGGCCGCATCGTGCGGCCGCCAACCCCTCACGGCGGCCGCACCCTCTCACACACACACACACGGCGGCCGCATCGTGCGGCCGCCACTCACACACGGCGGCCGCATCGTGCGACCGCCACCCCACTCACATCACTTGCACTTCAATGCATATTTCCTTTCTTTGCTATTTTTAGTCTATTTTACTTTTGTCATGTTTTAAGTTAGGAAGTCTTTCATGCATTGTTATTTCATCATTTTAGTTAGTCAGCATTTCGTAGACACCAACTCCGCATTCTGTCTAACTTACTTAGCAAACTTAGTAGTTAAGCTTTCCAATATTGTGTACTGATTATTGTCATTTCTTAAGTACACGTGTCTTCACCAAATGATCTGTTGTAAATGCAGGAGCACGTGTCAACATCTTGCTACACAAAGGAAATTTCCAGGAAGCTCACCAAGCTAAGTCGGCAATGCAAAACTATAAAAGCTGGAGAGATCGATCAAAGAAGGAGCTTTTTGGACGGGGGATCAACTGAGAAAAGAGAGAGGAGTTCTGAGAGTCTAGGGTTTGAGAGATTAGAGTGGAGATCTTTCAACTCTATACGTTTGTAATAGCAATGTTTGGTCTGGCTTTGTTAAACTCATTTTCAAAGCCGATCAACATGATCGGCTAGATTTTTAGTGCTGCTTTGAGGGATTAAGTGTAATGACTTAATATCGTTTCGAGACATTTGAATTGCATATTTTGTGTTTGGTTAAAGTTCTATGTCAGTTAGTGTTCCATTTCAATATTTACTCACTCACGATTATGCCTTTATATGATTTGCGGTATCCACTGAAATCAATTCAGTGCAATCAAAGGAAATTGGAATGAAACCAACAGAACATAGAACAACCTATGTATGAGTCCTAAGATCTTGGTGAGGAAGAGATTTTCTACTGTGCGGTATCCACTGACAGTGGAGGTCAAGGAATGAAAAGAATTAGGATCATTTGCACACTAGCACTTGTCTTAGTGTAGTGTCAGATAGGGATCTGGAATTAGGAAGCGAGCCTAAATCTTGCCCTATCAAGGGAAGATAGAGGAGCATGGTGGGTTAGGATTGTGAGACCTATCAAGGAGATCAATCTTAAGTTCACTAGAAAACCGACCCCTCATACATGTGTTAACACTAAGTCAAGGATAACCGATTGAAGTCATTACTACTGGCCTCCCTCAAGGCAGCACACCTTTCTCCTTTTGGTTGATTTCTCGTTTGTTTTCTATTTAGTCTACACATCGCTTAATTGATTATTCTATCACTGTACAATTCTTGATTCTACCCCTTTCCCTGAGGATACGATCCCACTTACCGCTTGCTTCTAGATAGTAGTTTTGGGTAAAATTGCGAGAGAGACGACGCTCTCGCCAAATATGCAAGTTAACATTGTGATTAGCCAAGGAACTAAATGCATGATAAGTGTAGGGGGAAGGTTTAAAATGTTGAATTTCAATTGTTCCAGCTTTGCCACTTTTCTGTGTTTTGATCATAACTCGAGCTTGGAATGTTGAAACTGCATGATTCCAGTCCTAAAATTTAGCTAACATGATAAGTTTCATTGTTTATGTTGGACATTTTGGCTAGTTATGCCTGTATAATAGACGCAATTGTTTTAAAACGGGAAGTAAAGGCTGAAATCAGAATGCTAAAATTTTGAATCTGCCCAGTTTTAGCACCATTCGGTATTTTGGTCATATATGTCTCAAATATGGTCCAAATGAGTTGATTCAAGTTGGAGAATTTATCTAAGAGATAAGGCTACAAATTCTGTGTTGGGCACTTTTGCCAGTTTCGATTAGAAAGTAGCCTTATTTCAGAGTTAAAGCCGAGTTCATGCAGAAGTATTAGTCTGAAATTTCTGGAATCTAGCCTGTTTGGAGTGCCTCGGATTTTTGGCAATAACTTGTTGAATTTTGGTCCGAATGGTGTAATTCTTGTTCTCAGATTTAGCTTAGGATGTGCTTATTAAGTTTGCAGTAGAAAGTGTTGACTAAATTGGAATGCTCCACTATGTTCTGTGGATTATTGTTTGAAGTGTTTAAGCTGAATTTTACAAACTTTATGCACAACATATTTCAAGAATGAGGATATTGCATTTTGGGTTATATGTTGGTTACATTGCTCATTTTCAGCTCTGAAAATTTGCCATGATATGATCATTTTCATTTGAGGTGTTACATACTTGTGGGTTACATATTATAATTTGAGAATTTGGTATGGGAGAGGAGAAAAGTGTTTTTGTTGAGAAATTGGAAATTTGGGAATAAAGGTATATGTGTCGTATGACATGAGTTTTACATGGTGTGCTTGGGAGGTTTTCATGTGCACGATTGTTTGAAGCAACAGAGGAAGTTCAATGTCATATTTTCATTCATGATATTTGGAGAGTGAATTGTGATATTTTACAGTTTGCAAATTATTTGTCAAGATTGTGTCAAATGTTCATATGAATTAATTGACTTCTTGGTTGCAATTGAACTTCACAGAATGGCCCCAAAGAAGGACACTACTCCTAACAAAGCTTCCACTTCACGAAGAGGGAAAGGAAAAGTTCAGGCACCACCTGTTGATGAATCTGAGTCCGACCCAGAGTACTTCCCAAATGATATGCGGATGTTTGAGAAACCCCCTCGATATGCAATGCAAGCTCCGATAACCAAAAAGAGGAAAGGAACTCCTGAAATATCTTTCTTCATTAATGACGAAGCTAGGCAACGTTGGGAGCAAGGTATCAATGTGAAGTACATACACCTTGAACGAGCTTTCGATGTGGTAAAAGGGCCGTTTAAAAAGTTGATGAAGTTCTACAAATTTCATGAGAAGCTTACTGTTGCACCTGGTTTTTGTAATGTGAGCATTGCAAGGGAATATTATGCCAATGCAGCGTTTCCTGAGGATGGAGCTATGTATGTGAGAGGCAAATGGATTCGTATCACAAGCGAAATTATTAACTCACACTTGGGTACAACTAGTTATTCTTCTGACCCTATACAGTTCCCAGCTGATGAAGAGTTGGATCAAGCTTTGACAGAGGAGTTGGCTCATCCTGGAGCAACTTGGGTGCTTAACTCGCAAGGAAGGAATAAGCATATTCGAAATGAATTCTTGAAAAGTGATGTGCAAATGTGGCTGTTTTTCGTGTTGTCTCGCCTCATGCCAAGTTCACAAACTACCGAGGTGATTCGTAATCGATTGTTTCTGATTTCTGCAATTCGAAGGAAGCGACAGATCGACGTGGGTCGTTTAGTCCTTTCAAACATCCAAGATGGAATATCCCCGCGCAGTAAGGCACTTTATTTTCCGTTACTGATTCAGGAGATTTGCGTAGAACAAGGTGTGGATGATGAGTTTGGTGACTGGCAAAAGATTAAGCCTCCAATTACTGACAAACTTTATATGAAGTATGTGAGCTTGGACAAGGAAATGGAGCAGGCGAGGATTTCGAGTGCAGAGGCATCTCGGGTGGAGAGTGAAAATCCGACTTATGTTACGGATCAAGGGCAGCATTCTTTTGATTTCGCATCCCTTCATGGAGCAATTCAGGATTTTCAACATTCAGTGGAAAATCGTTTCCAAAGTTTCGAACAATCAGTTGATCATAGGTTCATGAACTTGGAGGAGAGATGGGAAAGGATGCATGAAGGTGTTGATAATATGCATCAAGAGTGGACAGCTCATGCTTCAAAGATGGACCATAAATTGGACGATATGACCACAGTGGCTCAACAGCAGTTTGAGGTTTTATATCACAGGCAGATGATGATGCAATTAGAATTGGACAGATGCAATAAGATGGCGATCTACTTCCACAGTGATGCTGGTCCCCCAAAACCAACACCAACATCCGCACAATTAGCTGGTTATCGGATTTTGAATCTATCAATGGATGTGGTTAGTGGTATTGTTCATGAGCTTCCAGCAGGGGTGCCGACAACGCCTTCTTTCCCACCACTGGCTACATTTGGAAAAATCCCTTCTATGCCTCCAACTCCGAAAATCCTCCCGAATTCTGAATTCATGCCAGCAACACGGTTTCCATTAATTGCATCTGGCAAACCTCTCGAAGGCCCTATCCATGGCACATTTCATTATGTGCCACAGTCAATTGGTGTTCCCTCATTTGCCACGGCTTCTTTGGATGGACAATCTTTTTCCACAGCAGCTGCATTTGGATCTCCTTCTTCCTCAGCTCCATCATCGTTTTCTCAGGGAGTGCCGCCTTCATCTTAATATTTTACATTGGGAAAAATGTTCATTCTAAGTGTGCGGGGGGGGGGGGGGAGAAATTATGGTGAAATTTTTTCTTGATGCTATGTGTGAAATTATTATGGTGCTCTGCTTTGCCTTATCAAATTGTGGTGATGAAGTGGTTGATTGATTGTGAAGTTGTGTTTATATGTTTCTTTCATACTGCTGAAGTATTGTTGGAATGGAGAAGCCAATATGTCAAGCATGTTACATTATTCTATGTCGAGAAGGTTGTAGAAGTGGCCTTGATAGGGTGAAGTCAAGCTGTCTTACTTTGAAGGAAATGAAGAATGAAGAAATGTTGTGAATCGCTTTGTGTGCTAAGTGTTGTTTGAATGTTTAGAGTTAGTATGTAGTTTGTTTTTCTTATTATTGAGGAATGGAATGTACTAAGCCATGTGGAAGTTTGTAATTCTTTGTGTTTACTATTTGGCATTAATGAAATTAGAGTGTGTAGTGTTGTGTGCAAGGTGAATTGTGATGTCAATTTGTGTGAAAAAGAAAAACGAAGCTAAGAGTGAAATGAATGAATGCAAAACGTGGAATGGAACAAAAAGAAAGTGAACAAAGACAATCAAATTTGAGGGAATAACTAATCACCTTGTATGTGAAACTTTGTTCTTAGTTCATTTTGGCTTATTCCAAGTTCATCACTATTACTTGTTTTGAATATTGCATGTGAAAACTTTTGGGTTGTGGTGTTAAGTTTGAAGAAATGGTACATTTTGCTGACTAAGGCCCGATGTTATGTAATGTAAGATAGATATGCCATGCAAAACTCAATTGACATAGGAGGTAATGTGTATGGAGTCGTTTCTGTTTGTTATGCATTTATCTGGTGTGGTGTTTCCAAAATTCGTGCATGTTAGTCAATTTGGGATTCTTATGAACATGTGCTTGCACAAGAAATGTTATGGAGAAAAAGCCATTTGGCAATTGGGAAGGAAAAAGCCATTTGGCAATTGGGAAGAAAAAAGCCATAAAACCCAAGCATTATTTCAGTCATCAATATGTGAAGCAATTGTGCACCAATGTGCAGCACTAATGTGCAGAATAAGGGCAATGTCCCATAGAGTACCAACGTACACATAGGTACCATTGATCTTGTGATTGCATGTTCATAAGAGTGGACAAAGAGATAGGCATGTATTGAATGGTATGTGAGACCAGCTAGAGGGTGTATAACAAAGGAATAGATGAAGTTCATGTTCCTCAGCACACACTAGCACGCATGACATTTTGGTCTTTATTCATTGTGCCTTAGTTGATAATTTGTATTGAAATCTGAGAGCTAGGCATCATTAACCATCAAAATATTAAGTTTTGTGTGGAAAAGTTCTTTGATGAATTTGGATGTGGTCATTGTGGATGAATGAACAATGTGTTTGCATACGGGTGATGAAAAAGGTTAATTTGTGTGTGTCTTTGCTTGAGGGCAAGCAAGAGTTCAAGTGTGGGGGAATTTGATAAGTTGGTTTTATACCAACTTAAATGGATTAATTCACTTAGCTTTTGACTTGTTTTTCATGAGTTAGTGTGGTGTTTTGTGTGATGTTGTGCATTTATGTGGTTTGCAATTGGTTGAGCTTAATTGGTTAAAACGGACCAAAAATGATGATGAACTTAGGCAATTGTGTGTTTGATGGTAATTGGCAAGGTTGAGAGGTCAAAACATATAGGAAGGTGAATGAAACCGAAATGAACTTGGTAGACTTGATTTAGGTTTTTGACAGATTTGGTTAGCGAAATTCATCTGGGCATAACTTTCTTGATACTAATCTAATTAGTGAGTTCTTTGCTGTTCTGAAAAGCTCTTTGAATACAATACAATTCTTATGTTTTAACTATTTTCCAATTTTGTGTGCAAGACTATGAAATATGAGTTTCTTTGCAAAAGGTCATTTTAGGGTTTTAGGGTTTTATCTTTCTGCCACAGTTTGGTATTTTGATGATATCTTGAGATTCAGGTACCTGATGAAGTTGATTCTTGATCCTATGGAAAGCTAAGAGATAGATCTAGAACTCTTAAGTTCACCAAGTCTGAATCAGAGGCTAAGACCCATTTATTTGTCCTGGAAGTAGGGTGTTGTGCTCGAATGAACACTTTGCCAACTCGGCCAATCTACCTTGCCAAAGCTTGCCAATACTTAAACAACTCGCCACATCAACTTTGCCAAGCATAGTGCCGAGCCTTGCCACAAACTATGCCAAGCATTGGCTACATTTTTGCCACACTCATGCACTCATTTCTGCCAAAGCATTCACAACACACAACACACAAAATTCACTCACATGCACACGGTTTGTGCATGGCACGTTCACTAATGTGTCACGCTTGATTCACGTTAGCCGTGGCAAAACCTTGCCATTCATTTGCCACACCTTGTTATATGAGTGCACTTACCTAGCCACCTAGCCGAATGCATCACACACCATTCTTTGCACAACAAACTTCACACTTAGGCACATTTTTTTGGCAAATGAAAAAACGAGCAACCATGCCAGCTTTTGCCCACGAGATTTCGTGGGAGGAAAAAGGCAAGAAAATTGTCGCAAGCCAATAGAATGATACAAAATTTTGCCTGCGAAACTGAAAAGTGCAAAAATTGCACTACGAAATTTCTTAGTGTAAAAAAAAAGAAAAAATTTCACTACGAAATCTAGTAGTGTAATTGGAAGGTTTTGTAGCTTTGAAAATCGGTTAAGTGTTGAGCTGCTTTGATCTTGTGCAGGAAGGCTGAAGGCGTGTTGTTTTCTGGCTCAAAGGCGTGGAGGAAGCTGATGGGAGCATGAAGGGATGACAAAGGCGTGTTCCGTCGTGCTTATGAAGGCGTGAAGTTGCTGGACCAAGAGTGGATTTCAGCGTGCTGGTGAAGGCGTGGAAGCTTCTGGCCCAAAGGCGCTAGATCTGAGCGAAGGCGTGATTCCTGATGGCTTGAAGGCGCTGAGATGGCGATGAAGGCGCGGAGCAGCTGAATTGAAGGCGCTGGATTGCTGAATGTACCTTTGACTTCGAATTTTTCATAGGAAAGGCTGATTTTTAGTCATTCTCTTTGGAAGACACTTTTGTAATACTTGATATATTTTATGTTGCGTATTAGTTACGTTTTCCCAACTCTATATATAGGGAAGGTAGATAACATGTGAAGGGGTTGAACTTTAGAACATTCGAGATTGATAACCGACTTTTGATTTTTAGAGCGCGAGAATTTTCTCTCGTTTGAGTTTTCTCACTCTACTTTCTCTCTCTACAAATTTGATCTCCATTTTCATTTACGATCGAGAATTGGAACCGATAATTGTAATTCTATTCTCAATCAAGGAAGCTTTTACGGATTCTTTTTGAACTAGAAGCAATTGAAGCAGAGTAATTGGTAAATTCTTCCTAATTGATGAATATGATTTGCTATTTGTTGAATTTTGAAGATCGTGGATTGGAAATGGAACTTTGTGGCTAAATTTGCTATGTTCTAGGGAATTGATTCGGATGTAGTGTAATTAGACTACGTATTGCCTTGCAATTGCTTTAATTGATTCATAATAAACTCATACTGGTAAATACTATTTGAAACTTGTTAAAATTCATTCATTGGAGCACTTGTTGTCTGAATCACCCTTCGATTGTAATCGCCATGTTAGGTCAGAGTTTAATTCTACAATAGGAGTTATAATGCGTGAATTGAGAACATACAGTATGGTAAATGAGTCCTCTTACTTGATTTGTGTGATCATAAACCAAAACGCGGTCGACATGTCGGTGGAGGTTTGATGAGAGTTAAGAACTAAGTGAGAGGAGATCTTTGGAGTTTTGTGAAGACATTTGGAATTAGGTTGGGCCTCGCCATAGGAAAACCTAAGTTTTACATGAAATAGTAGTGAAACTCAGAAGGTTGGGATTCTGCGGGATTAATTCTTCACTCTAGGCCTTGCCTAGGGAAATTGTGGAGTCAGAGAACATAGAGAATAATGTGGTCGCCATGCCGGTCATAATCTAGGTTCTCAGGCAGTTTGATCCCCTCTCGTTTGTCATTTGAGTCAATTGTATTGCAATTACGTAGTTAATTTACATGATCATCCGGAAAGAAACCCTAGAACATTTTCCTTACAATTGATATCTCATTTTTGTGTTACTTGTAGTTTAATATTTCAGTCTTCAATTGTTATCGAGTGCTTTTATTGTCCTCAAAAACTTGTGAAACTGTACTTGTGAATTTTCTGGAACATTTCATTAATATTTTGGTAACCAATACCTTCCCTGAGGATACGATCCCTACTTACGCTACTACATTAGTGTTTAGGGTAAAATTGAGCTGATACGACTTTAAGCTGTCAGCAAGAACAAGTGTTTACCAGTAGCGGGCACATACTGGCAAATGATTCATAAGCTCTCTCCTATGTCAAATAGAGTGTTGGCGTTTCTATTTTAGTTTAACATCGTACTTTACCCAACAACTTGTATGAATCAAATGGATGCTGTAAACTAAAAATCAAAAATTTTGCATGCATCACAATTGAATAATGATTTATGGATTTGATGATGATATTGGAAGTACAAGTGTATAGGAAGTGTTAGTGTGCTAAATGGATAGTGACATGTTTGCACAACACAACAGCCATTTCACATTTATCGCAACTGAAGAATAAAGCACACAACAAGGAATAAAGCACACAACAAGGCCAGTGCTAACCACTGCCTTTTTTTCTTTCCTTAATACAATACACACGGTTACACCACCTATATTGATACTAATATACTAACACACTTCCTCCATATCCCCTAAACAAACAAAGCAACACAACAACATAAAATTTCAAATTAAAGTCCCTAGGCCTAACAAACCACAGTATAAATTTCAAACAACACCAACCAAAGCAACAAGCATAACATCATTACTCATAACACCCCCAAACCATCTCTTTTTCTCACCCCCTCCCCACACTTAAAAATTGCAATGGTCCCTATTGGGAGGAAGGGAAAGAAACTGCCATGTCTTAAGTGCCTGGCGGAGGTGGTTGATTGGAAAATCGAGAGAATCCAAGAAAAGTGGGTCGTGCCTCTAAAGTTGGTTGTACTATTTCCTGCATGTGCCCTCATCCCTTGCTGCATCACCACTCTTCTACTCGAAGTGTCCACAATCATACGCTGTGCTTGAGTGTCCAATTCGTCCATTGGAGGGAAGTAGGAATTAGGTCCTCTAGTCTGATGGTGGTATACCATCATCAAGTTGAGATTGTGAACTTTGGTCTGGCATTGGTTTAATCTGGTGTCCATTTCAGTCCACTGAGTGTGATGTTCCTGGATCATGGAATCCAACCTTGTTCTAACATTTGTTTGAAAACTACTCCATCTGTCGTCCATGGTATCGATATGGCAGATCACAGAGTTGTGCTGTCCTTGCAGAGATGCCTGGAGATCCATTAGGGTAGTTTGCATTGGTGAGAAGTCGTTCAAGACCTGGGGTGGTGGTGCTTGGGGCATGTGTTGATCTGGCTCAGCTGGGGGTTGTTCCTTTCTGATTTCTTCTATGACTGGCAGGGCCCTTGCATTCTCTCTTGCCTATTCCTCCCTTTGCTGTCTCTCTACCTTTTCTATGTGCTGATAATTCTTTAGTTGAGAGTTCTTGATGGGTTCTATTGGTGTTCTGCATTCCTTTCCCCAAAGAGATCTGCACACCTAGTCTTGAAGTATACTCCATAAGGAAATGGGGGAAATACATTGCCTGGTTATTTTCCGCTATAGCATGGTTGATGTAAATTATCACGAACTTGCCCATGTCTATAGTGAGCCTGTTCTTAATAGCATACACAAGATAAAGCCTGTCTCTAGAGATCCGTGTATTATGGTTTGTCAGAATGAGGAGTGAATTTACAAACAAAAGCAAAGTTTTTGTCTCTGCAGTCAGATTTTTGAGAACCACGTGCTTTGGAGCACCGTATTGATTCCGCACCCAATCTACTCCAGGGAGTCCCAATGACTGCAGAACTGTATCGGGATTTCCCACCTCACTTAGCTCACTTAGTTCGTCTTTTTTATAATCTTGAAGGCCATTGTGCTTGTTCACTATATGACTTGTGAGCTTGATGTATTTTCCCCGCACAAATACCCCCTTGGCTTCGATATCCTTAGGCATGACTCCAGCAGCATTGGCATAAAATTCCTTGGCCATAGTGATAAGTCGAGGTTTAGTCGACTTATCTTCTTTGCTTTCTTAATATTTTGCCGTGATTTATGAGTGAAAATGATGCTTGGTATGTCAATGGTATGCAAGAATGTGCGTGATTGGGAAATATTGAGAAATGGCTAAGTGTTCGTGTAATAATGTGAATATTTTGTGATTTTATGCAAAATACTTAGTCATGTATGCCACTGACCTCCAAGATCACTGACCTCCAAGATCACTGAACTCCAAGGTCGCTGACCTCCAAGGTCACCGACCTCCTTGCCATCATTGAAGTCCACAACAATTCACTATGCACAAGTCCATGATTTGCAAGTCCACAATCACTATTCACAAGTCCACCACTTCACTTACGCAGCACTCACACTTACTCTTGAGCTCACACTTACACTCTTGACCTCCACAACACACACTAGCACCCAACTGACCTCCAAGTCTTCAGGAGGTCCATGACTACTCCTGAAGCACAAAACCATCACACAACACACTTAGCACAACACTTCACACACCATGCACAATGCGACCGCCCACTCACACACACGCACACACGGCGGCCGCATCGTGCGGCTGCCCTCTCACACACACACACACACGGCTGCCGCATCGTGCGGCCGCCTCACTCACCTCACACACATGCACTCTCATGCATTTTTCCTTTGTCATATCTTAGTTAGGAATTATCTCAAGCATTTCATAGTCAATAAACTCCACATCCGTACCAACACACTTGGTAAACACAGCCATCAACCTAAATGATAGTTTGCCTTTAATTATTCTCATTCATTAAGTACACGTGTCTTCACTAAATTCTTGGTCTATCAATGCAGGAACAAGTGTCAACATCTGGGCTGGAAAGGGAAACTTCCAGGAAGCTCACTAAGCCAAGGTATCGAGGGCAAACTATAAAAGCACAAGGAAGCAGCTTGGAGAAAGGGAGTTAGGAGGCGGCACACAATAGAGCATAGCATTCTTTAGATTAGGGTTCATAGTTTAGTTTAGAATTTTCTCTTTCTTTTCCCTTTCGCACATTTTGCTGTCTTGAAGATCAATTGTATAGATCTTTAGCTTATTTGAGACATTCGTATTGCTCATTAAGTGTTTGATTTCTGTTTCCACATGTCATTTGCATATTCATTCCAATATTTACTCACACACAATTATGCCTATACGTGGTTTGCAGTGCCCACTGAAATCAGTCTAGTGCGATAAACGGAAATTGAATTGAAATCACTTGACTATGGAGCAGCTTGTATGAGTCCTAGGATCTAATCAAGGAGTCGATTTGTACTGTGCATTGCCCAATGACAGTGGAGGTCAATATAACGGAAAGACCTAGGATTGTTTGAACACTAGAGCTTGTCTGGTTCTTAGTGTCAAATAGGGATCTGGATTTAGAAAGCGAGCCTTGATCTTGCCCTGCCCAGGGAAGATAATAGGAGTATGGTGAATTAGGATTGTGAGATCTGCCCAGATGAATGACCCTAAGCTCACTAGGGAACCGACCCCCTCATACATGCCTTTAAACTAGTCAATGATTATAAGCTGAGATCCATATCAGTTGGTTTATCCTCAAGGCAGTGCTTTGTTTTTGCATTCATTCCCATTGTGCATTCATCCATATTAGCTTGCATTTGTCTTGTTCTTCCCTTTTATTTCATTTCAGTGTCTCTTGAACAAGTGATCTCTTGACAACTAAACCTTCCCTGTGGATACGATCCCACTTGCCATATCTACATTATTTGAGTAAGTTGGGTATTTGACGAGGTTGAACGACGAGCCTCCGCTCATATAGCCATATTACAGGTCTCAGGTGCCACTGTAAGCTTTTTTCAATTGTAATATATGATGATATCAGTGTAAGGCTTCTCAGTGATACAAAATGGTTTTTCAACATGAATGTGCCTCACAGCAAAGTCGCAAAACTTTAGCTGGGCCTGTTCGTTAATGAAGCGTTGCAAAGTGGTTACTGTGGGGTCTTCTTTTTTTTTCTGGTTGGGGTCTTACACCTCCTTCATTTCACTCTCATCTAGAAGATATTCTTCGTCGGATTCAGAATCATCCGAGGGGGTCGTGAACATTGCAAACTTGGTTTTCCCTTTGGAATATTGGCCCTTTTGGTTGGAAGTAGAGGCTTGGGAGGCTTTCTTTGGAGGCATGGACCTGCAAATATAGATTTTTCCAAATTAGTGCACAATCGACATAATTTAACTGCAATCATAGATGAAAGTCACATAAATCATGAACGTCACACTTGTTGAAAACTTTTGATATCGGCATTATCTAATAATCGCAACAAGCAACTTCAAGTCATGGTTCAAGATTCATGTTTCCATAAAGGACAAAATATCTAATTAATTGAAATAAAAATCACCCATTCAGAGCAGCCGTTTCATGAGTCCAGTTCACTTTGTAACATAACAATTTGATTTAGGATTAACCCACTTAAGCATCATAACCTTTGCAATTAATTCATAATATTGAGAAGACAGCAGAGGTTCTGTAATTACGATGTTACCTCCATGGACATGTAATACAAGAAGGCTTACCTAGTTGGAGATTACACAAATGATTAATTTCAATGTAAAATGCAAGGTATTTATAGGGAAAGTCTCATGCATGGATTGGTTAAGCTAGAGCTAAAAGACATAATCATGTGATTTCATTGGGAGCCAAATTGTTAAGGGACAAAAGAAAATATACAACCAAAATGTTTGTTTGGTCTAGTCAAATAATAGTGCAAGAATCGGCTAGCATGGAACTAGAAGACACAGTCATGTGAATTGGCTAGAAGACAAAATACATATCAACAAAAATGCTAGAAAACAAGTTGTGTCTAATCTAGTCACTGCAAATGTGTACATTCAGCCATCACCAAAATAATTTGGCTAGTAAACAATTATTTTTGTGGGCCCCCACTTTCATTCATTTGTCTTGTCACACATTATCATGCATATTTGCTCTTGCCATTTTCATGTATGCGGCTATGACTAGACTTTAGCCACCTAATGAATGCATGACTATTAATGCATGTATAGAGTCCAATCACATTTGTTTTCCCAACCAACAAGTTTTTCCCTGTCTCGCTACATTTGCTCCTTGGTTCTTTAGCATGCTCTGACTCGCCACTACACGACTTATGAAAATAGTTTAGCTCCAAGTTGCTTTTGCATTGACAAGTGCAGTCAAAACTCACAGTATGGAAATCCAGAAGAATCAAATATTTTGAGACTGCATTGGGTGTCAAATCTTAGATTTTATTCTCACCTTTTGTCAATGTAGAGAATATTCTCGACACTTTTACCTGTTATAGCCCGTGACATCCGAATACAATTTTCCAGCTATTTTGGATGATTTGTACTGAACTAGTATACCCTTTCATTCTAGTTGCTTCAGCTCTTCCTACACGTGATGAGACAAGGAGAAGTGAGGTTCAATCATTTATTGAAACATAACTACTAAAAGAAAGATGAAATTGACAAAGACAGAAATTAAAATGGTTGGGTTGCCTCACAACATAGCGCTTGGTTTATTGTCCTCAGCCAGACATAATGCATCATCCAATTGGAGTTTTATAGGCAGTTCTGTAAGCCCACAATGCATCATCCAATTTGAGTGCCCAATCATTCCTTCCGGGATTCACCACTTTTTCCAAAATTCTCTTAATTTCTCGGTTGGTCACTTCTGCCAGTCTATTAATTTGGGGGTGGTATGCTGTGGAGACTTTATGCTGCACCCCATATTTTGCCAAGAGAGCCTTGAAGACTTTGTTGCAGAAGTGACTTCCTCCATCACTGATAGTGGCTCTAGGAGTTCCAAACCTATTAAAGATGTTCTTCTTGACAAATCTTAGCACACTCCTACTGTCACTATGGGGCATGGCTGCAGCGTCAACCCATTTAGACACATAGTCCACAACCACCAATATGTATTCATTCCCATAAGAATGAGGGAATGGTCCCATGAAGTCTAACCCCCACACATCAAACAAATCAACCTCAAGCACATTGTTGAGAGGCATCTCATCTCTGTAGGAGATATTTCCACTTTGACATTTCTCACATTGGCTCACCCACAGCTTGGAATCTTTGAAGATATGTGGCCAATAAAATCCAGTCTGCAGAATTTTATATCTAGTTCTTTTTCCTCCAAAATGACCCCAAAGGGTGATTCATGACAAGCTCTCAAAATTCCTTCATTTTCCTCTTCTGGGACACACCTCCTAATAACTTGGTCATTACATCTTTTGTACAAACTTCCACTCTCCCAAAAGTAGTATTTAGCATCATGTCTTAGTCTTTTCCTTTGCTCACTAGAGAAGAGTTGTGGTATTTGCCCTGCAACCACAAAGTTGGCTATCTCTGAAAACCATGGCAACTCTTGAGTTTGGATTCCAAAAATTTGTTCATCTAGGAAATTTTCTTTAATCCACATTTGTAGCTGGTCCTCACTCAAGGTTCCCAATTCGAGCCTAGAGAGGTGGTCTGCTACCACGTTTTCACACCCTTTCCTATCCTGGATTTCCATATCAAAATCTTGTAATAGAAGGACCTAACGGATAAGTCTAGGTTTGGCCTCCGTCTTTGACATGAGGTACTTGAGTGCTGCATGGTCTGTGTAGACTATCACCTTTGATCCCAACAGATAAGCCTTAAATTTGTCAAAAGCAAACACCACAGCTAACATCTCTTTCTTTGTAGTGGTATAGTTCAGTTGTGCTCTATTAAACAGCTTGTTTGCGTGGTAGATAGCATGGAAAACGTTTCCTCTTTTCTGACCCAAAACAGCTCTCATAGCATAGTCACTCACGTCGCGCACATTATTTCGAATGGCTCTCCCCAACTTGGCGTGACTATCACCGGTGCCTCCACTAACTTTTTCCTTAGCATCTCAAATGCTTCCTTGAATTTCTCATCAAAACAAATAGAGCATCTTTCTCCAGTAGTGAACACAATGGTTTGGCTATCTTCAAAATGTCCATGATAAACCATCTGTAAAAGCCTGCATGACCCATGAAGCTTATCACTCCTCTCACATTGGTGGGTGCTTGCAGTTTAGTTATCACCTCCACTTTGGCTCTGTCAACTTCTAGACCAGTCCTTGATATTTTGTGCCCCAACACAACACCTTCATTTACCATGAACTAGAATTTTTCCCAATTCAGAACCAGATTGGTGTCCACACACCTTTTCAGTACCAATGACAGATTTTCAAAACATCCTTCGAAAGTCATTCCAAAAACTGAGAAATCGTCCATGAAGATTTCTATGATGTTTTCTACCATATCTTGGAAAATGGCCATCATGCAACGTTGAAATGTGGTTGGTGCATTACACAGGCCAAAGGGCATTCTCTTGAAGGCATAAGTCCTAAATGGACAAGTGAAGGTGGTTTTCTCCTAGTATTTTAGATCAATGACAATTTGATTGCACCCCGAGTATCCATCAAGGAAGCAATAAAACAGGAACCCAGCTATCCTATCTAGAAGTTGTTCAAGGAAAAGTAGAGGAAAGTGGTCCTTTCTAGTGGCCTTGTTCAATTTCCTGTAATCCATGCATACTCTCCAAGATTGATAATCCCGGTGGCCAGCAACTCATTAGCTTCGTTGGTTACCACCGTCACTCCTCCCTTCTTGGGTACACACTGCACCGAACTGACCCATTCACTGTCTGATATAGGAAATATCATCCCAAAGTCAAGAAGCTTGATAATTTCCTTTTTCACCACTTCAATCATCTGTGGGTTCAGTCTTCTTTGCCTGTCCCTTGTAGGAACAACCCCTTATTCCAGAAGAATTTTGTGCATACAGATGCTGGGACTGATTCCCTTGATATCTGCAATGGTCCAACCTATTGCCTTGGCAAACGTGTCGTTAACCTTGTAATTTTACCCCTAAACTAATGTAATAGTGATGAGTGGGGATCGTATCCACAGGGAAGGGTTGGATTCTTGAATTCGAGTATTGCTCTAACAAATGTCACCAATTAGAAATAAAATGCTACTGTAGAATAACAAGTAAAAATCACGAAAGTAAAGTCAGGTTTGAAATGGATGTCCTAGGGTTATTACATCGGATGGCTGTGCATTAGACTATCAAATGCAATGCAATTGACACACTTGTAGAACATAGAGGAGATTCAGCTGCCTAAGAGTCTAGAACACCATCAGCATGGCGACCGCATGACATCCTACACGCCCTGGCACCATTCTTTCCCATGGCTAGGCCTAAGAGTGATGGTTGAAACCCGCAATATCTCAACTTCCCAAAACTCACTACTCTAACATGCAAATCCTAAGGTTTTCCCATGGCGAGGCCTAACCTAGGTCCATTTGTCTTCGTTAGTCATGGAAAGTCTCTTCTCACCCTATTCTAAGGTTTCAATGAACTTCCATCGGCATGGCGACCGCATATCAGATCATGATCACACAAAACAAGCGAGAAGAATCAATTACCATACGTTGGGTTCTCATTTCATTCATTCCGACTACTAATGGCGAATTTACCCCCTACTCAGCATGGCGACCACAATCGAGGCACACTCAGTCAATAAAAGTACAAATAAATGAGACTTAACAAGATTCAAGATTTAATTCCAAGTATGATTTAGTTCTTTATAGATTGTGTCAATTACAAAGCTTCGCGTAGTCTAATTACACATTCATCCGATTTCCAACCCTAGAACATCATCAATTTAGCTACAGGACTCCATTCTCAATTCACAATCGACAATTCGCAATCCAAAACAATTCATTTTCAACATATGGAAAGAGTTTACCAATTAAATTGCTTCAGATGCTTCCAAATCACAAAGATTTGTGAAATGTCTCCTTAATTGAGTAGAAGATTAAAATGATTGGTCCAAATCCTCGATAGGAATTGAAAACGGAGCCAAAATTCTAGAGAGAGAAAATTCTAGAGAGAGACAGCTAGAGAGAGAAAATTCCCGCTCTCAAAATCAAAAGTTCGTTTTCTACTCTCAAATGATCTCTAAATTTGGTTAACTAATCCTCTATATATAGAGGTTACAAAAAAAACGTAAATGATATGCGAACGTCAAATGACTACATTATTACAGAAATGCCACTGGACCTATCAAATGATCCACAAGTTATCTCGATCAATGTCTGGCTTCACGCCTTCAGCCCATAGTTCTTCACGCCTTTGGCATCACGAGCATGTCTTCGGACCATCCATGTTCACGCCTTTCTAGAGCCTTGCACAAGAAAACAAACTTCAACACTTAGCCAAATTTTAAGCCAACAAAAAAAACAAATGCCATTTAGGTGTTTCCATGGCGAGGTCTCGCTCCATGGCAAGGTCTTGCGGCGAGACCTCGCCATGTAATTTGTTTGTGTGGCGAGACCTCGCGGCGAGGTCTCGCAGTGCATTTGTTTGTGAGGCGAGGTCTCGCGGCGAGACCTTGCCGTATGTTGTGTGTGTGAGGCAAGAAATGAGTGTGTGAATGTGAAGTGAAAGAATGAATGTAAATGAAATGTGGTAAAGAGTGGAATTTGTAAAGTGTGTGCAGCACCTTATGTGCATGTATGCATAAGAAAGTGAAATGTGTAGTGAGTTGTGAAAAGATACAGTGTTGTGATGAAAAGTGCTTTGTGAGATGAGTAATGTATAGAGAATGAATGAATAAAGTATGTTGAAGAGTGAAAATGTGATGTGATGTGATGAAAATGAATATGAATGTCGAGTGAAGTGTGTGCTGATGATGTTGTGAGATGTAATGAAAATGAGTGCAAATGAAGTGTGTTTGAGTAGAATATGAGCGTGAAGTGTGTGAAGAGTGTTGTGAGATTCTTGAGCTAAGAATGCTGTGAGTGTTATGAGCTGAATATATAAGAATGTGATGTGCAATGTATGTGTTGTGTATGCGTTGTGCAGTGTGCAGTTGTGACTAAGTATTGAGAATGAGATACAAAGGTGTGGTTGTGTGCATCAAATGTGTGGGGATGGTGAGGCCTTGCCGCACATACATGCGGCGAGATGTGCGAAGCAACAAGACCTCGCCGCACATGCATGCGGCGAGGTGATCAGCTTGTGCAACAAATGTTGTGGCCGCATGCAGCAACTTCCAACCGAATTCTAGCCCTATGTCTTAGCTGTCCATAGTCTTTTGAATCACCCAATTCGGAGCTTGGACAAGAGAGTTATGGCCAAACTACTGAAGTGTAGCGAAGAGACAAGATTTTATGGCGAGGTCTCGCCTCACAAACAATAAGAACCATGAGGGTTCGCGGATTTGTTATTTCGAATTAGAGCTCGGGGTCAACATATGAGTTGTAGAGAGTTCTCTTGGCTTTCCATAGGTTCAAGAATCAGTATAATTGGAGGTCTGTAGCTCAAGATATGGATAATCTACCAAACTGTGGCAATATAAAGTCAAGTATGAAAACCTGAAGTAGCAATTGCAAGAATGCCCCCGTTTCTCCTACTTGCACATAGAATTAGAAGAAAGTTAAAACATAAGAAATGAAGTACACTCAAAGAGATTTTCAGAACATCCACGATCTCATCATTTAGATTAATATTGAGAAAATTATACTCAAATGAAGTGCACTATCCATTCTGCCCACACATAAAACTAGCAAATCAAGCATGTTAGGGTTTTCTTCCCATCTTCACAAACATCATTAAAACTCTTGAATCCTTTCCCTAACCTTTAACCCCAAACACACTTTTGATTCATTTAATCAACATTTTAGGTTCTTTTCTCCATTTTAGCACTTTTGATATCGAGTGTCGTGGCTCGTCAATTTATCCTAATTTCACTGAATATAGTAGCAGTGAGCTAGGTTTCGTTTCTCAGGGAAATAGTCGATTCAAGAAGTTTGATATGCTCAATTATGTCACCAAAATATAACAAGATTAAAAGAACACTGATTACAAAATTTAATAAGAAGTAAACTGGTTTAACTCCACACTAATACGAATTGAAATGAACACACAAGTAAGACTCAGAGAAGTAAAAGCTAAGTTCTCAAGAAAATGAAGCTGATAATCTAGGCTACTTCCGGGTGACTCATACATGCAGTGTTACTAACATACAATCGAAGCAGATGAGGAGAATCACAATTGGAAACAGAAATAATAGTTAGCATGGTCACTACACAACAAGTTTAGTCTCCCGACACCATCCTATCCTCTGGTCGGGCCTAAGGATGGTGAAGTGTGAACAAGCTGTCTCAATTCCCCACTCAAATTACTCAGGCATGAACACCTAGAATCTCCCATGGTGAGGCCCGATCCTAGCATGTAAATTCATTATTTGAGTATGAGAATCTCTTATTACCTTGTTCTCAGGATGATACAGACTCAAAGCTTCCTAAGATGTGGTCTAGCCTTAAGATCTGTGCAAATTCAAACAGGTTTAAGAACTCAAGCATTCTCAGGTTCTTATTCATGATTTTCATCCAAATCTTACAAAAGAAGACTCAATTCAGCATGACGACCGCAATCAAATCTCATTTCATCAAATTCAGATAAAAAACATGCTCTTAACAAGTTTTACAAATTCAAAGCTGAGAATTTCCATTTCTTATAATAGATCGTTAGTTCTACTGCACAATTACAATTTTAAACTAGCATTCACCCTTAGTATCCTAGATTATCATACAATTAGCCACGAATCTCCATTTCAGCTTCACAATCAACAAATTGGAAGATTAAACAGTTCATAATCATTAATTAGAAGAGTTTACCAATTAAGAATCTTAAAAGCTTCCAAATGCCGAGAGGATTGTCACTTTTCTTCTCAATTTCGAGGAGAAATACAATTATGAGAACAAATCTTTGATCGGAATCCAAAATAAAGCTACAATCTTAGTGAGAGAAAGTAGAGAGAGAAAGTGGATCTCAATAACACTTCCCGCTCTTCAAAATCAAAAGTTGGTTACAATATGGAAAATATGATTAGTGAATAAAATGAATCCCAATCTAAAAATGTTGACTATACCTCTATATATAGAGGTTACAAAAGAAACGTAAATGGTACGCAAACGTAAAATAACTAGATTATTACAAAAATGCCCTTGTGAGAAATAATGAAAATCAGCACACATGAAAATCCAAGTAGTAGTCTTCATAACTGTCCCAGCGCCTTCAAGCCAGAACTCTAGCGCTTTTAGTTGTTTTCTCACGCCTTCAGGGTATTCCATAGTGCGCCTTCAACTTCAGTCAATTTTTCCTTCTCGTTCAGCAATTATCACGCCTTTATAGGTGAAGGAAAGCACGCTTACGCGAACCCAGCAGCTGCTTCCCATTTCAGACTCAGCTATCGCACGCCTTCAGGCCAACAGTCTTCACGCCTTCTCTCTGTATCCAAACACCTGAAGAACACCAAAAATACTTAGTCAGTTTCATGAAATCAGAAAACCCAAGTTTTTGCCCACGAGGTCTCGTGGGCAAAACTTTTCACCTATTTTTTTACTCCACGAGACCTCGTGGAGTAAATCTTGGCATTTTTCATTTTCTCCACGAGGTCTCGTGGAGAAAAATGTGGTGTTTTTGTTTTCTCCACGAGACCTCGTGGAGAAAATTTGTGCATTTTTTTCTTTCTCCACGAGGTCTCATGGAGAAAGTTTGTGCATTTTGCCGTGCGTTTCCTTTGCCAATGTGTATGCAACTGTGTTTGGAGTGTGCAAATGTTGTGCCAAACATGCATGAGTATGTGCCAAGAGTAATGTGTTGTGCAATGATCCTGTGGCAATGTGTATTGGCATAACTTGGCAAAGTTTGGCAAAATTTGTCAAATTGAAATGCTTACCGTGATGTGCCAAATTGTCATGTACCATTGTTGCAAATGTAATGTATAAAAACAAGTAAACATGCCATGTACGAACCATGCGAATGTGGTGCTAATGTGCAAATGGTGCGTGTGTGGTGAATGCCTGGCAAGATGAATGCATAAGTGTGGCAAAATATGGCCAAGTGTTTGGCAAGGTCTATGGCAAGACTCGGCATCGTGCTTGGCAAGGTTGATGTGCCAAGTTGGCAAAGCTTGGCAAGATTGGTTGGCAAGTCTTGGCAACGTTGGCTTGGCAAGCCTTGGCATGTTGGTTCGGCAAGTCTTGGCAAGGTCTTGGCAACGTTGGCTTGGCAAAGATAAGTTAGCCGAGTTGGCGAAATGTTGGCAAAGTATCCATTTCAGCACAACACCCTACTTCCATGCCAAATGAGTGTGTCTTAGCCTCTGAATCAGCCTTGATGGTGAAATTAAGAATTCTAGATCCCCCTCTTAGCTTTCCAATGAATCAAGAAACAGCCTCATCAGGTACCTGAAACTCAAGATATCATCAAAACACCAAACTGTGGCAAGCAGATAAAACCCTAAAACCCTAAAATGATATTCCGTAAAGAAACTCATATTTCATAGTCTTTCATACACAATTGGAAAAATAGTTAAAATATAAGAAGTGTAGTGCATTCAAAGAGCTTTTCAGAACACCAACGAACTCGCCAATTGGGTTAGTATCAAGAGAGTTATGCCCAGATGAAATTCGCTAACCAAATCTGCCAAAACCCTAAATTTAGCTTACCAAATTCATTTCGGTTTCATCCATTTTCCTAGTTATTTTGATCTCTCAACCTTGCCAATTGACATCAAGCACACAATTGCCTAAGTTCATCATCATTTTTGGTCTCTTTCAACCAATTTAGTACAACCAATTGCCAACCACATAAATGCACCACAACAAACAAATCATTGAACTAACTTATGAAAAACAAGTCAAAAGCTAAGTGAATAAGCCATTTAAGTTGGTATAAAACCAACTTATCAAATTCCCCCACACTTGAACTCTTGCTTGCCCTCAAGCAAAGATACACACAATTTAACCCTTTTCATCACCCGTATGCAAACACTTTGCTCATTCATTCACAATGACCACCTCCAAATTCATCAAAGCATTTTTCCACACAGAACTTAATACTTTGGTGGTTCATGATGCCTAACTCTCAGATTTCAGTACACATTATCAACTAAGGCACAATGAATAAAGACCAAAATGTCATGCGTGCAAGTGTGTGCTGAGGAACATGCACTTCATCTATTCCTTCGTTATACACACTCTAGCTAGTCTCACATACCATTCAATACATGCCAATCTCTTTGTCCATTCTTATGAAAATGCAATCACAAGATCAATGGTACCTATGCGTACATTGGTACTCTATGGAACATTGCCTTTATTCTGCACATTAGTGCTGCACATTGGTGCACATATTGATGACTGAAATAATGCCCTGGGTTTTATGACTTTTTTCTCCAAATTTGATTGCTAGGTTCTTATGGCTTTTTCCTTCCCAATTGCCAATATGGCTATTTTCTCCCATATCATTTCTTGTGCAAGCACATGTTCATAAGAATCTCAAATTGACTTGCATACACGAATTCTGGAGACACCAGATAAATGCATAACAAACAGAAACGAATCCATACATATTACCTCCTATGTCAATTGAGTTTTGCATGGCATATCTATCTTACATTAACATCGGGCCTTAGTCAGCAAAATGTACCAATTTCTCCAAACTTAGCACCACAAACCAAAAGTTTTCACATGCAAGATTCAAAACAAGTATAGTGATGAACTTGGAATAAGCCAAAGTGAACTAAGAACAAGGTTTCACATACAGGGTGATAACTCATTTTCTCAATTTTGATTGCCTTTGTTCATTTCTCTTTTCGCTCCATATATTTTTTAAAACATCAGCATGCAAGATGATAAACTCAACGCATCACCACATTGTTCTCTTTGCACACAAATTCACATCTCAATTCATACCTTGCACACAACACTACACACTCCAATTTCTTTAATGCCCCGTGGTAAACACACAAAATTACAGACTTTCAACATGGCTGAGTACATTCCATCCCTCAACAAAACAAAACAAACTGCATACTAAACTCTAAACACTTAAACAACACTTAGCACACAAAACGATTCATGGCATTTCTTCATTCTTCATTTTCTTCAAAGTAAGTCAGCTTGACTTCACACTACCATGGCAAACCATACTCCTCAATCCATTAAGAAACAACATCTTCACAAAATCCACTCAACATTCTTGCAAAGAAAGAAAAACTTCATGCGTTAACAAGTCATCAAACTTCAAGACCCGCACCAACTAGCCACTTCAGCTACCTTCTCGGAACCGAATAATATAACATGCTTGACATATCAGCTTCTCCATTCCAACAATATTTCATCAATACGAACACAACATATAAGCACAATTTTAGTTTCACCAAGCCAAAACACAGCACCAAACTAATTTCACAAATAGCACCAAGAGCATCAAGAAATTTTTTTTTTAGTTGTTCTCCCCCTCACACTTAGAATAAACATTGTCCCCAATGTAAGAGGCTAAGATGAAGGAGGCACTCCTTGAGAAAACGATGATGGAGCTGATGAAGAAGGGGATCCAAATGCAGCTGCTGTAGAGAAAGACTGTCCTTCCAAAGAAGCCATGGCAAATGAAGGAACACCAATTGACTGTGAAACATAATGAAAAGGTCCATGGACAGGGCCTTCAAGAGGTTGGCCTAATGCTATCAATGGAAACCTTGTAGCAGGTGCAAACTCCGCACGCGGAACGATCTCAGGAGTAGGGGGCATAGAAGGAATTCGTCCAAAAGTAGGCAATGGTAGAAGGGAAGGTGATGCAGTCACCCCTGCCGGTAGCTCAACATCCATAGAGAGATTTGGAATACGATATCCCGCCAATTGTGCAGACGTTGGTGTAGGCTTTGGTGGTCCAGAATTGCTGTGATAATAAACTGCCATTTTGTTGCATCTGTCCAATTCTAATTGCATCATCATCTGCCTGTGATATAAAACCTCAAACTGCTGTTGAGCCACTGTTGTCATATCGTCCAATTTAGGGTCTATCTTTGAAGCATGAGCTGTCCACTCTTGATGCATACTATCTACACCTTCATGCATCCTTTCCCATCTCTCCTCCAAGTTCATGAATCTCTGATCAACTGATTGTTCAAAACTTTGGAAACGGTTTTCCACTGAATGTTGAAAATCCTGAATTGCTCCATAAAGGGATGTGAAATCAAAAGAATGCTGCCCTTGATCTGTAACATAAGTTGGATTTTCACTCTCCACCCGAGATGCCTCTGCACTTGAAATCCTCGCTTGCTCCATTTCCTTGTCTTCGCTCAAATACTTCTTATAAAATTGATCAGTAATTGGAGGCTTAATCTTTTTCCAGTCACCAAACTCATCAACCACACCTTGTTCGACACAAAGTTCCTGAATTAGTAATGGGAAATACAATGCCTTACTGCGCGGGCATTTTCCATCTTGAATGTTCGAAAGAATTAAACGACCCACGTCGATCTGTCGCTTCCTTCGGATTGCAGATATTATAAACAACCGATTACGAATAACCTCGGTAGTCTGTGAACTCGGCATGAGACGAGATAGCACGAACAACAGCCACATTTTCACATCACTTTTCAAGAACTCATTCCGAATATGCTTATGCTGGCCCTCCGGATTAAGCACCCAAGTTGCTCCAGGATGTGCTAACTCTTTTGTCAAAGCTTGATCCAATCTCTCATCAGTTGGAAACTGCATAGGATCTGAGTCATAATTTGTTGTTCCCAGATGCAAGTTAATAATCTCGCTTGTGATTCGTATCCATTTCCCTCGCACATAAACAGCTCCATTCTCAGGGGAACATGCATTGGCATAATATTCCCTTGCAATGCTCACATTACAAAAGCCCGGTGCAACTGCAAGCTTCTCTTGAAATTTGTAAAACCTCATCAGCTTTTTAAATGACCCTTTTTCCACACTAAATGCACGTTCAAGATGCATATACTTCACATTGATGCCTTGCTCCAAACGTTCCCTAGCTTCATCATTAATGAACAAAGATATTTCGGGAGTGTCTTTCCTCTTCTTGGGTGCTGGGGCCTGCATCGCATACTGAGGTGGCTCCTCAAACATTCGCATATCATCAGGAAAGTACTCCGGGTCGGAATCAGTATCAACAGGTGGTGCCTGAGCTTTTCCTTTCCCTTTCCTTGAAGTCGTGGCCTTTTTTGAAGTTGAATCCTTCTTGGGTGCCATTCCTTTAAGAAAAGTTCAGCTTGTCACACAATACTCAAAGCAAAACAATTACATTAAGAACATTACTAAACACATGCATTTTCTTATGTAAACACATTCCTAAAACCGAAAACCAGCATTATAAGATTGTAAAAATCATCTAGGAAGCAAGCAAAATCAGTTCACACAGAAAACATCAAAGTTGTAATGCACTCTTTAATCGAAATTTGAGGACAAGAATCATCCCATTTGAAGTCAAAATGACCAAGTTACGGCCAAAATACCGATAGTCCCAAAACTGTTCAGATTCAGCATTTTCTCAGACCATAATTCATAACGTGAGCACACATTGTCCTCAAAATTAGATCATGCTCCAGGCAGAATTATCAAAAGTGCACAACAAAAGAAATGTATCCCTTCCTCTTAGCTAAATTTTACCACTGGAATCAACATATTTGGACATTCCATTTACAAGTTATACACAAAATACCGAGACTTGGCAAACTTTGCAGATTCAAAATCTCAACATTCCTGATTTCACATGTACTTCACAATCTAAGCTTTTTTAGTCTAAGTTCCAGCCACAATTAGAAAAAGTGTACAACATAAATATCGAAGACCATCATGTTAGCTAAAGGATGCAACTGGAATCACCTCATTTCATCATTCCTAACTCAAGTTATGCTTGAAAACAGAAACATGGCAAAGCTGGAGTAATCAAAAATCGAAATTTGTAATCATGCTTCCCCACACTTAACATGCATTTATCATTTGGCTATCAACATCATGTTTTCCATATTTTCAAAATCATGCCTTCACTTTCATTACTTTAACATTTCACTTGAACAACAATGATTCACACAGCTTAAAGGAGGATTTGAAACATACCTTGATAGGAAGCTAGAGTCAACTTTTTGAAGGAAATGAAGATTGAAAGATGATGAATACAGCACAAGCTTCCACAAATGATACTTATCTCAACAAAAATGGTTTTGTTTTCTCTTGGCCTTACATATTATACAAATGGTAAATGGCATTTATATACCAAGACCAACAATGAAACCCACCAAGACGTAAAGTGAAAACAACTTGCCACTCCTAGACAAACAAGCAATTCGGTCATGTGAACCATCCACATTAACATTCCCCACCAAACAATTCAAACAAGGAAGTCATTCAAAATATGGGACCCAATTGATAATCCAAGTCATGTGAACTTCTCAGCTTTTACCAATTCTTATGCATTCACTCCTCACAAGACTACAACATCAACATTATTGCATACACTCAATTCGGTCAACTCACCTTGCACATCATGAATACAAGACAAGACTAAAGCATTCATATCATTCAAAGCAACAACCACAACGCTCCCCTTACTCTATTCAATTCAGCCGTTCACTCCTAAACAATGTTCTCAAACATCATGATCAACAAAACAAAACAAACGACTTCTACATTTGCATGTGAACTTATCCTGCAACACATAGAAACGTCCAACAAAATGTCAGCTTTTATTGTTCCTTCATGTCAATTCCTTATTCACGACTTACCAGCTTTTCAGAAAATTGAATTCAATCATCAATGCATGTGTGAATAAAATTGATCATCACAACAAAGAAATTATATTGACACGAAAACAATAAAAAAAAACGAAATTTACAACAAAAATTTAAACATTACAACCTATCCAGTAACAAAATCACAAAATGCTAATACTAGACTCAATTCAATCATGGCAACTAATCTCCTTAAACATAATCATGGTAACCATACATGTTCCAACCACCACCATAATCAAGATATCTTGGCAAAATCTCCCCCCACACTGGAATAAGACACGGTCCCCGTGAGAAAAACATAACAATCAAGACAAAGGAACCTGGTTGTCCTCTTTCTACAAGCCTCGAGAAAGTCTCGCAATTCTTTTCTCCTCTTGGAGAGCAAGCCACTGAGGGGGTCCCAACAGTCCAAAAGGATTTTGAGGATTGTCAGATGAAGTGATATTAACTCATTTCTCTAGAGCCATGGCCGTTATCAGAGCTGGAATATACATCGGTGCGAACTCACTTCTCTGTGCCCGCCTGATAAACTCTAAGATCAACTTCCCAACATCAATAGAGAAATCATGTAAAATAGCATAAATCAACAGAACTCGTTCCCTAGATGCTATATTGGTACGGTTAGTAGGAAGAATCCTGGAATTGATAAAATTAACCATATTTTGGCCTCGGCTGTGAGTTCACTAGTAGGCACATATAAAGCCTCTTGTCGAGCATTCCTCACCCATGTAGCACCTGGTAAAGTTATTGAAGCCAACAAATGATCTGTATTCTCAGCTCTCAACAACCTACAATATGTGTTACGAGAAAAATCATCAAGAAGATAAAGCCTATTAATACTATGGCGGGTGACCCTCAAATACTTTCCTCTCATGAATACTGAATGAACACCATTAGCTCGGGAATTAGCATAAAATTCCCTAACTATGTCCATATTCACCACAACTGAGGCTCGAGCAAAATGAGACCACGACTGTCTGAAGATCACATCCTCAAATCTCCTAGTAGGATCCTGAAATGGTCGCTCAATCATAACTGATCTATTAGTAAAGCCATGATAAAAGTTTTCGGCAGAAGCATTAACAAAATGTGGACAAATAGCTGGCTCAAGATCAATTACCATCTCCTCATCAGCTGAAGAAGATGAAGAAGGAGAAGATGTGGTTCCAGGATCTTCACTAAAGACAGCATATTCAAAATGGTTCTGGTGGGGAGAATAGAAATCCATGCTTTGAAAATGAAAAATTACTAGCAAGGAAAGCAATATAGAGAGAAGAGTAATGAGCATGCAAAAAGAAGATGTGCAATTTATATTTATGACATAGTCACTATCCAACAAACACATGTGAATGACAGGTCATAGCTTGATGTCCTTTCTTCTCAATAATTGAAACCATCCAAACCAATCATGCATGCACGGTCACGGATTAACCAATCGTGCATGAATGAACAACAATTCTTACCATCAGAGCTGGTATCTTAGTTGTAAACAATGTAGACTCATTGTACCCACATGGATGGAAAAGTGAAATTGTACTCCCTGCTTCTATCAATAATGCCCAACACCCTTCTGAGATTCTACAAAAAATATACCCAAGTGATGTTATGAGATTGTGCCATAAATTGCTACCCAATACTATTCAAACTAGGATTAACAAAGAAAAGAAATCACAACAAATAAGACAAAGGAAGAAAATCAGGGTTGCCTCCCAGGAGCGCTTGGTTTAAAGTCAACAGCCCGACCGTGCATCATAGCTCAATTTGAGATGATGGGATCATCTAGGTATAGCTCATGTGGATCTCGTGCCACATTAGTTCTATCCTTGTCCTGAGAAGTTAAGTACGGCTTGAGACGATGGCCATTCACTTTCCACACATTGCCATTCTTGTCATTCTTGATTTCATTTGTCCCATAAGATTTTACATCAACAACTCTAAAAGGACCACTCCACCTTGATTTCAATTTTCCAGGAAACAATCTAAGTTTAGAGTTATAAAGCAATACCAATTGTCCTGGAACAAAAATCTTGGATTGAAGCTTTGCATCATGGATTCTTTTAGTCCTTTCCTTGTACAACTTGGCACTCATGTAAGCATTGAATCTGAATTCATCCAGTTCATTCAACTCCAACATTCTTTTTGATTGAGCCTCAGACAGATTCATGTTCAAGGTTTGAATTGCCCAATACGCCTTATGTTCAATTTCCACTGGCAAGTGACACTCTTTACCAAAAACCAATCGAAAAGGAGAAGCTCCAATTGGGGTTTTGTAAGCTGTTCTGTATCCCCACAATGCATCATCTAACTTCAAAGACCAATCTTTCCTGCCTAGATTTACCACTTTTTCAAGAACTCTCTTGATCTCCCGATTGGAAATTTCAGCTTGACCAGAAGTTTGTGGATGGTAAGCTGTTGAAACTTTGTGAGTAATACCATATTTAGCCAACAAAGATTCAAAGAGCTTGTTACAGAAATGAGTCCCTCCATCACTTATTATAGCCCTGGGAGCACCAAACCTATTAAAGATGTATTTTTCAAGAAGGCAGTTACACTTTTTGCATTATGAGCCAAAGCCACAGCTTCCACCCATTTAGAAACATAATCCACTGCCACCAGAATGTACTCCATACCTCTTGACTTAGGGAAAGGCCCCATGAAGTCAATCCCCCACACATAAAAATCTCTACCTCCAAGATGTTGTTCAATGGCATCTCATTTCTGGAAGAGATGTTACCAGTTCGTTGACAACGATCACATTTTCCAACCCAGATTCTGGCATCCATGAAGATATGTGGCCAACCCACATTGCAAGATTTTGAAGCCTATCCTAGTTGATCCAAAATGACCACCACAGGGGCCTTCATGGCATGCCTTTAAGATATCCTCCTTTTCTTCTTCCTTGACACACTTTCTTATCACTTGATCACTGCATATTTTATATAAAGAATTGTCTTCCCAGAAGTAATATTTAGCATCACTTCTCAATCTTTTCATCTGATCACTGGAGTAATAAGATGGAATCTGGCCAGCAACCACAAAATTTGCAATCTCAGCGTACCAAGGCAATGTCCTTTCAACCACTTTAAACACTTGCTCATCAGGGAAATGCTCCTTCACCAAAATGTCAGGTGAATCTTGCTCTTGAGATTCCAATCTTGGCAAGTGATCTGCCACAATATTTTCTGAGCCTTTCCTATCTTTAATTTCCACATCGAATTCCTGGAGCAACAAAACCCATCTAATCAAACGTGGTTTTGCCTCTTTCTTTGCAAGCAGATACTTCAATGCAGCATGGTCTGTATGAACAATGACATTTGATCCCAAAAGGTAAGCACGGAATTTATCAAATGCGAAGACCACTGCTAGCATTTCCTTTTCAGTAGTTGTATAATTCATTTGGGCCTCATTCAATAGACTGCTAGCATAATAGATAGTGTGAAACACTTTGTCTCTTCTCTGGCCTAAGACAGCTCCTAAGGCATAATCACTGGCATCGCACATAATTTCAAAGGGTTCACCCCAATGGGGAGTGACTATCACAGGAGCTTCCACCAATTTTGTTTTCAAAGTTTCAAATGCCTCAACACATTATGTTCCAAACTCAAATTTAACATCTTTTTCTAAAAGGCTGCACAAGGGTCTGGCTATCTTTGAAAAATCCTTAATAAACCTTCTATAAAACCCAGCATGTCCAAGAAAGCTTCTGATACCCTTAACATTGGTAGGTGGAGGAAGTTTTGTAATGACATCTACCTTAGCTCGATCTACCTCCATCCCAGCATGAAAAATTTTATGGCCTAACACAATTCCTTCTTGAACCATGAATTGACATTTTTCCCAGTTCAACACAAGGTTCGTTTCTTCACACCTCTTCAAAACCTTTGCCAAGTTCTCCAAACAACCATCGAATGTCATACCAAAAACAGAAAAATCATCCATGAATATTTCAATTATTGATTCCACCATGTCATGGAATATTGCCATCATGCCCCTCTGAAAGGTAGCTGGGGCATTGCAAATACCAAATGGCATTCTTTTATAGAAAAGGTAGCCAGCAATTCTATCCAACAATTGTTCCAAGAATGGAAGAGGGAAATGGTCTTTTCTAGTTGCCTTATTTAGCTTCCTGTAATCCATACAAACTCTCCAGGCACTGACCACTCTTGTTGCCAGAAGTTCATTAGCCTCATTCTTTATAACCGTGACCCCTCCTTTTTTCGGAACGCGTTGAACAGGACTAACCCACTCGCTGTCTGAAATTAGAAAAATCATCCCAAAGTCAAGCAATTTGATAACCTCTTTCTTCACAACTTCCATCATCTGGGGATTTAATCTTCTCTGTCTATCCCGTACTGGCACAGCATTTTCCTCAAGCAAAATCTTGTGCATACATAAACCTGGACTTATGCCTTTTATATCAGCAATTGTCTATCCAATAGCCAACTTATGTTTCCTCAAAACTTCCAAAAGCTTCTCCTCTTGCCAACCTTCAAGCTTTGAAGATATAACAACTGGCAATGTCTCATTTTCTCCCAAGAAAGCGTATTCGAGATAAGGTGGAAGTGGTTTTAACTCAAGCTTTGGTGCCACCACAATGGAAGGTAAAAGCTTTTCATTCCTGCAAAGAAATTCTTCCTTCCTCACCTCAGTGGGATTACAAATCTCATTAGTCAAAACATGTGACAACATTACCGAATCATGCTCAATGTCCTTCACAGTTTCATGCATTTTAACTTCCACAACATCACTTTGCATTTCACAAATCGATTCTTCCAAATAGCAACATTCAATAATATCCTCAATTTCAGAAATAATTTTCTTGTCCTCATCATCTAATTCAATTCCATCAAAATCATCCTCACAAACACTTAACTCATCAACAACAAAGAAATCATGCATATTGCTCAAATTATTCAAAGAAGAACATGTTATGGCTTTGATAGCAAAACAAGACTCCATATTTAGAGGTTGCTTCATAGCATAGTTTACATCAAAAACCACTTTCTCATTGTTAATCCTAAACGTGACTGTCTTGTTTCTCACACCAATCAAAGCATCACCAGTAGCTAGAAAAGGTCTACCAAAAATGAGAGGAACCTCAGGGTCCTCTTCCATATCAAGTATAATGAAATCCACAGGCAAAGTAAATTTATCAATACTTACCAACACGTCCTCCACCAAGCCTGTAGGAGTCACCAAGGATCTATCTGCCAATTGTAGTGTCACTGCAACTGGTCGAATCCTTCCACTCAAACCCACATTTATTGCAATGGATAATGGCATCAAGTTGATTCCAGCTCCAAGGTCACAGAGGGCCTTTGCAAAATATCTGGTTCCAATCTTACAAGGTATGGTACAGCTACCTGGATCCTTAAGCTTTGGAGGTAATTTGTGAACTATCCATGCTTGACTGCACTCTGATAGCATCATTGGAACTTCACATCTCAAGATTTGCTCCTTGTTTGAATTGAGATCCTTTAAATACTTAGCATATTTAGGCATGGCTGTAACCAAATCCAACAAAGGAACATTGACATTCACTTGTTTGATCATATCCAAGAAACAATTGAATTGAGGCCCCTTCTTAGGTGGAGGTTTCTTCCTCTCTGGAAATGGAGCTTTTGGAGCATAATCTGGGAAGTTACAAGGATTGGAATTTCTGGTGATTTCATTCCCCACCCTTTCTGGTATTTCTTTCCTCTTATACTTATTTTCCTCTTGCTCAACATTCTTCTCAGGTTCCAAAACTTCCTCAACTTCATCTTTTTGTTCCTCCTCTACACCATCACTCTTATCTTCTGCATGTTTACTTCCAGGCAACAATTTTCCACTTCTCAAAGTAATAGCATTGCATGCTTCTCTCCCCTTGGGATTTGGTACTGTGTCACTAGGAAGAGCTCCTTTTGGCCTCTGGTGTACAGCATTAGCAAGCTGACCAAGTTGCATCTCGATATTCTTCAAAGTAGCTTCGTGATGCTTCACAGTGGACTCCAAACCTCCAAATCTCTGTTCGTTCTTATCCATCTTTTCCATCAGCTTTTGAAACATATCTTCCACATTGGCTTCTTTTGTTCTGATGTGCTAGCCTAATTATCAAAACTAGGAGGTGGTTGATTCATTGCTCTCCTTGAGTCATTACCTTGATAGTAATTTCCTCCTTGGTTCTGCTGTTGATTCCAATTGCCTTGGTTTCCACCATATTGTCTGTTGCCTCCATTATAATTATTCCCAGAATAGTTCCCACCATATTGGGGTTTGTTACTGTAATTGTTCACATACTGAATGGATTCAGTAGTGATTGCACATTCAACCGTGTGATGTTCTCCCTTGCATAGTCCACATGAAAGTACTGGGCTTTTGTTTAAGTCGCCTTTAAAGTCTGCACCTGCTTGGCCAATGCTTCAAACTTAGCACTAAGTGAAGTCTCCTCATCTACATCAAGAATTCCTCTTTGTCTCCTGACATGTGGCTTTCTAGTCTCTGAAAAAAGGTATTCATCCTCAGCTATCTGGTTAAACAGTTCACGCACTTCAGGCACAGATTTGTCCTTAAGTGCCCCATTAGCACAAGCTTTAACCATCAACGATGATTCAGGAGTTAGACCTTTGAAGAAAGTATTTAATTCCCTAATCTCGCCCAAGTCATGATTGGGGCATTGCCTAATCAATTCGTTAAATATCTCCCAGGCTTCCCTAAATGACTCACTGTCTTGTTGTTGGAAGTTCATAATTTCCAACCTTCTCTTTTCAAGCTTAGCTGGAGGGAAGTACATAGACAAGAACCTTTTCTGTAGATCATCAAATGACATTCCAGCATTTGCTCCCCCAATACTCTTGAACCAATATTTAGCCTTTCCACGCAGAGATAAATGGAACAAAATTCTGTGAACCTCACCCCTGTCAACTCTTGGCAACTTAAAAGTGCTACATAACCCGATAAACCAATCAAGGTGGTCATTAGGATCCTCGTTGTCAAGACCTTGGATGAATTGGCCCTGGGTAATCATGGAAACAATTTGTGAAGGAATGTGGTAACTTTCCACGTCGATGTCCTGATGACCAAATCGATTTTCAAAATTTACTGCATAATGGTCTCCGAACCTCGGTGCTTGTGCTCCTTGTGCAGCCATAGCTCTCTGCTTTGCTTGAATCCTTAGAGTTCTTTCCAATTTAAGGTCCAATTCAAATTCAGGTTTTCCTCTAGATCTTACAGACCTAGGTATACACAAACAGGAACAGTAGGTAACAGCAATATAAACACAAATCAAGAGAAATAAATTTCAACACTCCTGTACGTCAAGTGAAACAGAACAAATGGATCAATATGTAGATCAAACCAATACAAGAAGTTAAAACAACAGTATCAACGAAACAAAGTAACTAAATCAAAGCAATAAAACACACGAACTAAGAACAGAACAACAACAAATTCCAAGAACCGTGCCTAGTTCCCCGGCAACGGCGCCAAAAAATTGATATCGAGTGTCGTGGCTCGTCAATTTATCCTAATTTCACTGAATATAGTAGCAGTGAGCTAGATTTCGTTCCTCAGGGAAATAGTCGATTCAAGAAGTTTGATATGCTCAATTATGTCACCAAAATATAACAAGATTAAAAAGAACACTGATTACAAAATTTAACAAGAAGTAAACTGGTTTAACTCCACACTAATACGAATTGAAATGAACACACAAGTAAGACTCAGAGAACTAAAAGCTAAGTTCTCACGAAAATGAAGCTGATAATCTAGGCTACTTCCGGGTGAATGCAACTTCTCATACATGCAATGTTACTAACATACAATCGAAGCAGATGAGGAGAATCACAATTGGAAATAGAAATAATAGTTAGCATAGTCACTACACTACAATTTTAGTCTCCCGACACCATCCTATCCTCTGATTGGGCCTAAGGATGGTGAAGTGTGAACAAGCTGTCTCAATTCCCCACTCAAATTACTCAGGCATGAACACCTAGAATCTCCCATGGTAAGGTCCGATCCTAGCATGTAAATTCATCATTTGAGTATGAGAATCTCTTATTACCTTGTTCTCAGGATAATACAGACTCAAAGCTTCCTATGATGAGGTCTAGCCTTAAGATCTGTGCAAATTCAAACAGGTTTAAGAACTCAAGCATTCTCAGGTTCATATTCATGATTTTCATCCAAATCTTACAAAAAAAGATTCAATTCAGCATGACGACCGCAATCAAATCTCATTTCATCAAATTCAGATAAAAAACATGCTCTTAACAAGTTTTACAAATTCATAGCTGAGAATTTCCATTTCGTATAATAGATCGTTAGTTCTACTGCACAATTACAATTTTAAACTAGCATTCACCCTCAGTATCCTAGATTATCATACAATTAGCCACGAATCTCCATTTCAGCTTCACAATCAACAAATTGGAAGATTAAACAGTTCATAATCATTAATTGAAAGAGTTTACCAATTAAGAATCTTAAAAGCTTCCAAATGCCGAGAGGATTGTCACTTTTATTCTCAATTTCTAGGAGAAATACAATTATGAGAACAAATCTTTGATCGGAATCCAAAATGAAGCTACAATCTTAGTGAGAGAAAGTAGAGAGAGAATGTGGATCTCAAGAACACTTCCCGCTCTTCAAAATCAAAAGTTGGTTACAATATGGAAAATGTGAGTAGTGAATAAAATGAATCCCCATCTAAAAATGTTGACTATACCTCTATATATAGAGGTTACAAAAGAAACGTAAATGGTACGCAAACGTAAAATAGCTAGATTATTACAAAAATGCCCTTGTGAGAAATGATGAAAATCAGCACACATGAAAATCCAAGTAGTAGTCTTCATAACTGTCCCAGCGCCTTCAAGCCAGAACTCTAGAGCTTTTAGTTGTTTTCTCGCGCGCCTTCATGGTATTCCATAGTGCGCCTTCAACATCAGTCAATTTTTCCTTCTCGTTCAGCAATTATCACGCCTTTATGGGTGAAGGAAAGCACGCTTACGCGAACCCAGCAGCTGCTTCCCTTTTCAGACTCAGCTATCGCACGCCTTCAGGCCAACAGTCTTCACGCCTTCTCTCTGTATCCAAACACCTGAAGAACACCAAAAATACTTAGTCGTTTTCATGAAATCAGAAAACCCAAGTTTTGGCCCACGAGGTCTCGTGGGCAAAACTTTTCACCTATTTTTTTACTCCACGAGACCTCGTGGAGTAAATCTTGGCATTTTTCATTTTCTTCACGAGGTCTCGTGCATTATGCCGTGCGTTTCCTTTGCCAATGTGTATGCAACTGTGTTTAAAGTGTGCAAATGTTGTGCCAAACATGCATGAGTAGTGTGCCAAGAGTAATGTGTTGTGCAATGATCCTGTGGCAATGTGTATTGGCATAACTTGGCAAAGTTTGGCAAAATTTGTCAAATTGAAATGCTTGCCGTGATTGTCATGTACCATTGTTGAAAATGTAATGTATAAAAACAAGTAAACATGCCATGTACGAACCATGCGAATGTGGTGCTAATGCGCAAATGGTGCGTGTGTGGTGAATGCTTGGCAAGATGAATGCATAAGTGTGGCAAAATATGGCCAAGTGTTTGGCAAGGTCTATGGCAAGACTCGGCATCGTGCTTGGCAAGGTTGATGTGCCAAGTTGGCAAAGCTTGGCAAGATTGGTTGGCAAGTCTTGGCAACGTTGGCTTGGCAAGCATTGGCATGTTGGTTCGGCAAGTCTTGGCAAGGTCTTGGCAACGTTGGCTTGGCAAAGATAAGTTAGCCGAGTTGGCGAAATGCTGGCAAAGTATCCATTTCAGCACAACACCCTATTTCCATGCCAAATGAGTGTGACTTTGCCTCTGAATCAGCCTTGATGGTGAACTTAAGAATTCTAGATCCCCCTCTTAGCTTTCCAATGAATCAAGAAACAGCCCCATCAGGTACCTGAAACTCAAGATATCATCAAAACACCAAATTGTGGCAAGCAGATAAAACCCTAAAACCGTAAAATGATATTCCGTAAAGCAACTCATATTTCATAGTCTTGCATACACAATTGGAAAATAGTTAAAACATAAGAAGTGTAGTGCATTCAAAGGGGTTTTCAAAACACCAAAGAACTCGCCAATTGGGCTAGTATCAAGAGAGTTATGCCGAGATGAAATTCGCCAACCAAATCTGCCAAAACCCTAAATTTAGCTTACCAAATTCCTTTCGGTTTCATCCATTTTCCTAGTTATTTTGATCTCTCAACCTTGCCAATTAACATCAAGCACACAATTGCCTAAGTTCATCATCATTTTTGGTCTCTTTTAACCAATTTAGTACAACCAATTGCCAACCACATAAATGCACCACAACAAACAAATCATTTGCACTAACTTATGAAAAACAAGTCAAAAGCTAAGTGAATTAAGCCATTTAAGTTGGTATAAAACCAACTTATCAAATTCCCCCACACTTGAACTCTTGCTTGCCCTCAAGCAAAGATACACACAATTTAACCCTTTTCATCACCCGTATGCAAACACTTTGCTCATTCATTCACAATGACCACCTCCAAATTCATCAAAGCATTTTTCCACACAGAACTTAATACTTTGGTGGTTCATGATGCCTAACTCTCAGATTTCAGTACACATTATCAACTAAGGCACAATGAATAAAGACCAAAATGTCATGCGTGCAAGTGTGTGCTGAGAAACATGCACTTCATCTATTCCTTCGTTATACACCCTCTAGCTAGTCTCACATACCATTCAATACATGCCAATCTCGTTGTCCATTCTTATGAACATGCAATCACAAGATCAATGGTACCTATGCGTACATTGGTAATCTATGGGACATTGCCCTTATTCTGCACGTTAGTGCTGCACATTGGTGCACATATTGATGACTGAAATAATGCCTGGGTTTTATGACTTTTTTCTCCAAATTTGATTACTAGGTTCTTATGGCTTTGTCCTTCCCAATTGCCAATATGGCTTTTTCTCCCATATCATTTCTTGTGCAAGCACATGTTCATAAGAATCCCAAATTGACTAGCATTCACGAATTCTGGAGACACCAGATAAATGCATAACAAACAGAAACGAATCCATACACATTACCTCCTATGTCAATTGAGTTTTGCATGGCATATCTATCTTACATTAACATCGGGCCTTAGTCAGCAAAATGTACCAATTTCTCCAAACTTAGCACCACAAACCAAAAGTTTTCACATGCAAGATTCAAAACAAGTATAGTGATGAATTTGGAATAAGCCAAAGTGAACTACGAACAAGGTTTCACATACAGGGTGATAACTCATTTTCTCAATTTTGATTGCCTTTGTTCATTTCTCTTTTCGCTCCATATATTTTTTAAAACATCAGCATGCAAGATGATAAACTCAACCCATCACCACATTCTTCTATTTTCACACAAATTCACATCTCAATTCATACCTTGCACACAACACTACACACTCCAATTTCATTAATGCCCCATAGTAAACACACAAAATTACAGACTTTCAACATGGCTGAGTACATTCCATCCCTCAACAAAACAAAACAATCTGCATACTAAACTCTAATCACTTAAACAACACTTAGCACACAAAACGATTCATGGCATTTCTTCATTCTTCATTTTCTTCAAAGTAAGACAGCTTGACTTCACACTACCATGGCAAACCATACTCCTCAATCCATCAAGAAACAACATCTTCACAAAATCCACTTAACATTCTTGCAAAGAAAGAAAAACTTCATGCGTTAACAAGTCATCAAACTTCAAGACCCGCACCAACTAGCCACTTCAACTACCTTCTCGGAACCGAATAATATAACATGCTTGACATATCAGCTTCTCCATTCCAACAATATTTCATCAATACGAACACAACATATAAGCACAATTTTAGTTTCACCAAGCCAAAACACAGCACCAAACTAATTTCACAAATAGCACCAAGAGCATCAAGAAATTTTTTTTTAGTTGTTCTCCCCCCCACACTTAGAATAAACATTGTCCCCAATGTAAGAGGCTAAGATGAAGGAGGCACTCCCTGAGAAAACGATGATGGAGCTGAAGAAGAAGGGGATCCAAATGCAGCTGCTGTAGAGAAAGACTATCCTTCCAAAGAAGCCATGGCAAATGAAGGAACACCAATTGACTGTGGAACATAATGAAAAGTTCCATGGACAGGGCCTTCAAGAGGTTGGCCTGATGCTATCAATGGAAACCTTGCAGCAGGTGCAAACTCCGCACGCGGAACTATCTCAGGAGTATGGGGCATAGAAGGAATTCATCCAAAAGTAGGCAATGGTGGAAGGGAAGGTGATGCAGTCACCCCCGCCGGTAGCTCAAAAATTTCACTGAATATAGTAGCAGTGAGCTAGGTTTCGTTCCTCAGGGAAATAGTCGATTCAAGAAGTTTGATATGCTCAATTATGTCATCAAAATATAACATGATTAAAAGAACACTGATTACAAAATTTAACAAGAAGTAAACTGGTTTAACTCCAAACTAATACGAATTGAAATGAACACACAAGTAAGACTCAGTGAAGTAAAAGCTAAGTTCTCAAGAAATTTAAGCTGATAATTTAGGCTACTTCCAGGTGCATAAAACTTCTCATACATGCAGTGTTACTAACATACAATCGAAGCAGATTAGGAGAATCACAATTGGAAACAGAAATAATAGTTAGCATGGTCACTACTCTACAATTTTAGTCTCCCGACACCATCCTATCCTCTGGTCGGGCCTAAGAATGGTGAAGTGTGAACAAGCTGTCTCAATTCCCCACTCAAATTACTCAGGCATGAACACCTAGAATCTCCCATGGTGAGGCCCGATCCTAGCATGTAAATTCATCATTTGAGTATGAGAATCTCTTATTACCTTGTTCTCAGGATGATACAGACTCAAAGCTTCCTATGATGAGGTCTAGCCTTAAGATCTGTGCAAATTCAAACAGGTTTAAGAACTCAAGCATTCTCAGTTTCTTATTCATGATTTTCATCCAAATCTTACAAAAGAAGACTCAATTCAGCATGACGACCGCAATCAAATCTCATTTCATCAAATTCAGATCAAAAACATGCTCTTAACAAGTTTTACAAATCCATAGCTGAGAATTTCCATTTCTTATAATAGATCGTTAGTTCTACTGCACAATTACAATTTTAAACTAGCATTCACCCTCAGTTTCCTAGATTATCATACAATTAGCCACGAATCTCCATTTCAGCTTCACAATCAACAAATTGGAAGATTAAACAGTTCATAATCATTAATTGGAAGAGTTTACCAATTAAGAATCTTAAAAGCTTCCAAATGCCGAGAGGATTGTCACTTTTCTTCTCAATTTCGAGGAGAAATACAATTATGAGAACAAATCTTTGATCGGAATCCAAAATGAAGCTACAATCTTAGTGAGAGAAAGTAGAGAGAGAAAGTGGATCTCAAGAACACTTCCCACTCTTCAAAATCAAAAGTTGGTTACAATATGGAAAATGTGAGTAGTGAATAAAATGAATCGCCATCTAAAAATGTTGACTATACCTCTATATATAGAGGTTACAAAAGAAACGTAAATGGTACGCAAACGTAAAATTACTAGATTATTACAAAAATGCCCTTGTGAGAAATGATGAAAATCAGCACACATGAAAATCCAAGTAGTAGTCTTCACAACTGTCCCATCGCCTTCAAGCCAGAACTCTAGCGCTTTTAGTTGTTTTCTCGTGCCTTCAGGGTATTCCATAGTGCGCATTCAACTTCAGTCAATTTTTCCTTCTCGTTCAGCAATTATCACGCCTTTATAGGTGAAGGAAAGCACGCTTACGCGAACCTAGCAGCTGCTTCCCTTTTCAGACTCAGCTATCGCACGCCTTCAGGCCAACAGTCTTCACGCCTTCTCTCTGTATCCAAACACCTGAAGAACACCAAAAATATTTAGTCAGTTTCATGAAATCAGAAAACCAAAGTTTTTGCCCACGAGGTCTCGTGGGCAAAACTTTTCACCTATTTTTTTACTCCTCGAGACCTCGTGGAGTAAATCTTGGCATTTTTCATTTTCTCCACGAGGTCTCGTGGAGAAAAATGTGGTGTTTTTGTTTTCTCCCCGAGACCTCGTGGAGAAAATTTGTGCATTTTTTTCTTTCTCCACGAGGTCTCTTGGAGAAAGTTTGTGCATTTTGCCGTGCGTTTCCCTTGCCAATGTGTATGCAACCGTGTTTGGAGAGTGCAAATGTTGTGCCAAACATGCATGAGTAGTGTGCCAAGAGTAATGTGTTGTGCAATGATCCTGTGGCAATGTGTATTGGCATAACTTGGCAAAGTTTGGCAAAATTTGTCAAATTGAAATACTTGACGTGATGTGCCAAATTGTCATGTACCATTGTTGCAAATGTAATGTATAAAAACAAGTAAACATGCCATGTACGAACCATGCGAATGTGGTGCTAATGTGCAAATGGTGCGTGTGTGGTGAATGCTTGGCAAGATGAATGCATAAGTGTGGCAAAATATGGCCAACTGTTTGGCAAGGTCTATGGCAAGACTCGGCATCGTGCTTGGCAAGGTTGATGTGCCAAGTTGGCAAAACTTGGCAAGATTGGTTGGCAAGTCTTGGCGAGGTCTTGGCAACATTGGCTTGGCAAGCCTTGGCATGTTGGTTCGGCAAGTCTTGGCAAGGTCTTGGCAACGTTGGCTTGGCAAAGATAAGTTAGCCGAGTTGGCGAAATGTTGGCAAAGTATCCATTTCAGCACAACACCCTACTTCCATGCCAAATGAGTGTGTCTTAGCCTCTGAATCAGCCTTGATGGTGAACTTAAGAATTCTAGGTCCCCCTCTTAGCTTTCCAATGAATCAAGAAACAGCCTCATCAAGTACCTGAAACTCAAGATATCATCAAAACACCAAACTGTGGCAGGCAGATAAAACCCTAAAACCCTAAAATGATATTTCGTAAAGAAACTCATATTTCATAGTTTGGCATACACAATTGGAAAATAGTTAAAACATAAGAAGTGTATTGCATTCAAAGAGCTTTTCAGAACACCAAAGAACTCGCCAATTGGGTTAGTATCAAGAGAGTTATGCCCAGATGAAATTCGCCAACCAAATCTGCCAAAACCCTAAATTTAGCTTACCAAATTCCTTTCGGTTTCATCCATTTTCCTAATTATTTTGATCTCTCAACCTTGCCAATTAACATCAAGCACACAATTGCCTAAGTTCATCATCATTTTTGGTCTCTTTTAACCAATTTAGTACAACCAATTGCCAACCACATAAATGCACCACAACAAACAAATCATTGCACTAACTTATGAAAAACAAGTCAAAAGCTAAGTGAATTAAGCCATTTAAGTTGGTATAAAACCAACTTATCAACTTCCTAGTTTCAAACCACATAAATGCACAAAATAGCACAAAACACTACACATTTGCATGAAATATAAGGCAAAAGCTAAGTGATATAACACATATAAGTTGGTATAAAACCAACTTATCATGCCTCTTTGTGCATTTTCAGAACTTCCAATAATTTCTCCTCTTGCCACGTCTCCAGTTTAGATGAGATAACAACTGGTAAAGTCTGATTTTTCCCCAGAAAAGCATATTTCAAATATGGAGGCAAAGGCTTCAACTCCAATTTGGGTGGCTTCACAATTGAAGGCATCATCTTCTCATTCCTATTTTTAAAAATTTCAGGCCTCACTTTAGTGGGCACAACTTCAACACTTTTATTAGTATCCATAACAGCATTTAACAAAGTTTTGCATGCTTCATTATCTTCAAAGTTTTCATCAAATTCCCCCTCAAAATTCACTTCAAAGATAGAATCATCTATCACACAACATTCAACCAAATTTTCCAATTCATGCAAAATCACTTTTTCCTCTCAAGTTGACACATTTTTACATTCTTCATGCTTTTCATGCTCACATGACTCAAGTAATGAAAGAGAGAATTTACGTTTATGCTCAAGTTCAAGTAACTGAAGATTACCTTCCACTAGGTTTGCAAAGAAACATTGTTCCACAGAGTTGAGGTATTTCATGGCATAGTCAACATTGAAAACCAGTTGGTCCCCATTCACTCTGAATGTAATGGTTTTGCTTTTAACCACAATAAGAGCATCCCCAGTAGCTAGGAATGGTCGCCCAAAAATGAGCGGCACTTCTGATCTTCCTCCATATCTAGGATGATAAAATCCACTAGAAGCACAAATTTATCCAAAGATACCAGCACATCCTCAACCATCCCAGTAGGTTGTACAAGGGATCTATCAGATAATTGGAGTAGAACAGCTACTGGCTTGATTTTATCACCAAGGCCAATATTTTTGGCAATGGAGAGGGGCATCAGGTTTATCCCTGCTCCAAGGTCGCACAAGGCTTTGTTGAAAAACCTGGTACCAATCGTGTATGGTATGGTACAACTCCTGGGTCTTTCAACTTGGGAGGTAATTCATTGTTCATCCATGCTTGACTCTCTTCAGTGAGTGGGATTGGCATTTCGCACTGGAGTATCTGTTCCTTATTTGCAATCAAATCCTTCAAGAATTTTGCATATCTGGGCACAGCAATAACCAAGTTCAACAGTGGTACATTCATATTCACATTTTTTACCATGTCCAAGAATCTAGTAAATTGAGCTCCCTTTTTGGCTAGAGGGGGTATTCTCTGAGGAAAAAGAGGCAGTGGTGCATACTATGGATAGTTATATGGACTTGGAGGTCCTCTTTTTCTTTTAGGCTCAGGTGCCCTCACATTTCCTTCCTGTTCTTCTTTCTTATCTTCTCCATCCAGATTCTCCTCCTTAAGAGGTTCAATATTTTCCTCTTTTGCGACTTCTTCCATCGGATTCTCTTCCACTGTTTCCTTCTTGTTCCCACCAAGTTCTTTCCTGTATCTTAAGGTTATGGCATTACACACTTCTTTTCCTTTTGGGTTAGGTTCAGTGTCACTTGGAAGAGTCCATTGGAGTCTTTGATGAATAGCCTTGGCCACTTGGCCCAATTGTGTCTCCATGTCTTTCACAGATGCTTCAAGCGCTGTAGTCCTTTTTTCATACATTTCCATCTTCTCCAAAATCTTATGGAGCACGTCTTCTTCATTGGTTCGTCTGGGTTCCCTGTTACTTGACTCCCCTTCTTGGAGGTATTGTCTGTTCTGGTTGCCTTGCCCCCAAGTGCCATGTCCATTCTAATTTCTGTACCCACCATACTGCTGCATATTGTTATAGTTATTCATATATTGGATTGATTCTTGTGTGAGCTCACATTGATCCGTATGATGTTCTCACTTGTACAGTCCACATGACAGCACCTGAGTAGTCTTTGCAGATTTCAGTGTCTGAACTTGCCTTGTCAAGGCCTTAATCTTGGCTTCTAAGGATGTCTGATACGATCCTAGACCCTTATGGATTCTAAGAACGTAAATCCAAGATCAATTGAGGAATATATGAAATAAATGGAAATAGATGAAGTATAAACAAAAGGAGGCACCCCCAAATTCAAGAGGAATTAGAAACTTACCTATCCAATTAAGCAACGAACACCCTAAGAATACTTGTTTTCTAGAACTTCGTTATCAAAGAATCCCAACCAATCAAACCCTTAATTGAATGGAATTGATTGTTCTTCACAAAGAACAAAAGAAAGTTTACAACTCTCAAGTTTTAATATTCAAAATTGTCTGCATCAAAATGTACACAAAGGTTGCCTTTTATAAGCTTAAAACCCTAAAGAAATAACAGTTAACAAATTTAAAACAAAACAGCCCGCTTTCCCGCACGTCACGACGTCGGGGTCTCCCCTTCGTGACGTGGGGATTTATTCACGAATTAAATGTCGAATTTTTTGGTTACATTTTTTTTTTCTAAAATTTCCATTGAGCCATGTCACGACGTGGAAGGGCCTGGACGTCGCAACGTCGGTGACGTCGGTGAACTCCTCAAGACGTCGTGATGTCGGTGATCACGCGTCGCGATGTTGGCAATTTTCTTCTTCAGCTCCCTTTTGCGATTCTCCACGTCGCGATGTAGGTCTCCGGACGTCGTGACGTGGAGCTTTTCTAAGCTCTTTGTCCAATTTCTTCAACACTTCTTTCCTCCAATGCTTTATTTTGATCCACCACAATATTGTACTCCATTTGTGATACTTCCAAGCATGAAATGAATGCTGCATCCTTGACACAAACTTCACGAACTAATTCACGTTCAAAAATATCTTCAATTAATGAATATAACGTTGACTTCAATCGCTTAGTCCTTGCAAGCCTCAAAGGTCCTCCAACTCCTTGTAATGGATCATCCACAAGGCTTCTCGGGTTGGCTTTCTCATCATTCCTCCGCTCCTCAAAAGGATTCGTCCTCGAATCACCTAGATCATATAACGAAAGATCAGTAACATTAAATGTACTAGACACATTACCATATTCACTAGGTAATTCAATTTTATAAGCATTATCATTGATTTTAGCCAAAACATGAAAAGGACCATCTCCCCTTTGTTGGAGCTTAGATTTCTTTTGATTTGGAAATCGTTCCTTCCGCATATGAACCCATACCCAATCACCGGGTTCAAAAGAAACCTTGATTCTTCCTCGGCTAGCTTGTTTGGCTACTTGATCATTCCTTCGCTCAGTGTTTGCTCGAACCTTGGCATGCATTTCCTTGATGTGTTCAGCCATCTGTTTACCATCTAAATCAAAAATGTGACTAGTAGAAATAGGCAAAACATCTAAAGGTGTTAGTGGATAAAACCCATAAACCTCTTCAAACGGAGAATAAGATGTGGTGGAATGCATGGCCCTATTATATGCAAACTCTACATGTGGCAAATAGTTTTTCCAACTTTTCAAATTCATTTGAATTAATGCTCGAAGCAATGTTTTTAAAGTGCGGTTAACAACTTCAGTTTGCTCATCCGTTTGTGGATGTGCGGCTGTGGAGAACAAAAGCTTCGTGCCTAACCTAGACCACAATGTGCGCCAAAAATGACTCAAAAACTTGACATCCGATCACTAGCAATGGTTTTTGGAATGCCATGCAATCTAACTATCTCACGAAAGAACAACTCAGCAATATGAGATGCATCATTAGTCTTATTGCATGCTATGAAATGCGCGCCATTTTGCTAAAATGATCGACTACCACAAAAATGCTATCATGATCCGATGGTGTCCTAGGCAACGCTAACACAAAGTCCATAGATATGTCGACCCATGGATGACTTAGGACGGGTAGTGGGGTATAAAAACCATGAGGCATTACTTTAGACTTTGCTTGACGACATGAAATGCATTTTGTACAAAAATTCTGAACATCATTCCTAATCTTAGGCCAATAAAAATGTTCATGCAATATGTCCAATGTTTTTGTGATTCCAAAGTGCCCCATAAGACCCCCAGAATGTGCCTCGCTAACAAGTAATTCACGATATAAACTTTTAGGCACACACAATTTTCCTTTCTTGAAAAGGAAACCATCATGTTGAAAATAATCATCATATGCAGTTTTTGCACATTCAACAAATATTTCATCAAAATCGCTATCATCAGTATACAACCCCTTAAGCAAATCAAAACCTAACAACTTCGATTGCAAAAAGGTTAGAAGGCCATACCTTCGTGACAATGCATCTGCCACTACAATTTCCTTACCAGCCTTATGCTTGATGACATATGGAAAAGACTTGATAAACTCCATCCACCTAGCATGTCTTCGGTGTAGCTTCCCTTGAGTCTTTAAGTGCTTTAGCAGCTCATGATTGAAGTGGATGACAAACTCCTTGGGCCACAAATAATGCTGCCAGGTTTGTAATGCCCTCATTAGAGCATAGAGCTCTTTGTCATACGTTGTGTAATTCAGGATGGCCCCATGCACCTTATCGCTAAAATATGCTATTGGCTTCGATTCCTGCATCAAAACAGCTCCAATCCCAAGCTCGGAGGCATCACATTGAACTTCAACAATCTTATTAAAATCAGGCAACATCAAGACTGGTGCTTGTGTGAGTTTGTCTTTTTACGTGTTAAAAGCTTTTTCATGCACTTTTTCTATTTAAACACAACATGCTTTTTAACAAGTTCGTTTAATGGCGCGACAATAGTACTAAAGTTTTTGACAAACCTTCGATAAAATCCCGCCAATCCATGGAAACTCCGGACATCACTTGCATTCTTCGGTGTAGGCCACTTCTTGATTGCCCTAATCTTCTCTTCATCTAACTTAATGCCGTTAGCACTCGCAACAAAACCAAGAAAGACAATAGAATCCATGCAAAACGAACATTTCTTCAAGTTAGAAGACAATTGATGTTCTCTTAACATAACAAAAATTTCTCTTAAATGCAACACGTGTTCATCAAATGACTTGCTATAAATTAGTATGTCATCAAAATAAACAACAACAAATTTTCCTATGAAAGGCCTCAAAACATGGTTCATTAATCGCATAATGTACTAGGCGCATTTGTCAAACCAAAAGGCATGACAAGCCACTCATATAAACCAAATTTTGTTTTGAAAGCTGTTTTCCACTCATCTCCCTCTTTCATGCGAATTTGAAAGTAACCACTTTTCAAATCGACTTTAGAAAATATACATGCCCCATGCAACTTATCTAGCATATCATCAAGTCGAGGAATAGGATGACGATACTTTACCATAATCTTGTTGACCGCTCGGCAGTCCATACACATCCTCCAACTCGCATCCTTCTTGGGTACAAAAATGACGGGCACCGCACATGGGCTAAGGCTCTCCCTCACAGCCCCTTTTAGCAACAACTTCTCCACTTGGACTTGAATCTCCTTGGACTCCTCCGGATTAGCTCTATAGGCTGGACAGTTTGGTATAGAAGCACCGGGTATGAAGTCAATTTAGTGCTCTATCCCTCGCAATGGTGGAAGTTCCGATGGCAACTCCAACGGAAAGACATCCTCGAACTCCTGTGATAAAATCACCAATTTCTAAGGCAAAAGATCAAGCATTTTAGCATCCAGCAAAAATAAATCTTTATACAATAAAATAAACACACTCTCTCCCTCACTCATTGATTCTTTTACCTCTCTTTTTGTTGCAAAAACACTCATTTTCTTTTTCTCATTTTCTGATTTTTCTTCCTCTCTCTTGATGATTCCCTCTCGGCTTTTATTCTCACTAGATTCACCTTTTTCTTTCTTTTCAAAATCTTTCACAATTCGAATCTGATCTTCATGTGCCTCACAAGGTTTCAAAGGCACCAATGTATGCTTGCGATTACTCATCTCCAATGTGTACTTGTTAGTGTACCCATAATACTCCACCCTTCGATCAAATTGCCAAGGACGCCCAAAAAGAATATGGGCAGCTTGCATAAGTACCACATCACACAACACTTCATCCTTATACCTACCTATTACAAACTCAATTTTAACTTGCTTATTAACATTAGCCTCCCCACTAGTACTCAACCACTGTAGCTTATAGGGTTTAGGATGCTTAAGTGTCTTTAACCCCAACTTCTTTACCAACAATGTACTAGCTATGTTAGTACGACTCCCACTATCAATGATTAAGCTACATACCTTCCCTTGCACATGACACCTAGTATGAAAGATGTTATCCATTTGCACCAACTCTCCCTCTATCTTAAGGTGTGTATTCAAAACCCGTAAATTGACAAGTGCCTCTCCCCCCATTGGTAGCTCTTCATCTTCATCACTCTTCTCAACCAATGGCATATTACCCTCATCATCGGAATGCTCACTCTCATACTCCCTATTAGGTAATAAAAATATTGTCCTTTTATTTGGACATTGGGATTGTATGTGTCCTACTCCTTGGCATTTAAAGAACCTAATATCCCTACTTCTCCCGACTGTTTTCTCCTCAACCTTCTCATTCCCAGTTCCCCATTTCTGTTCTACCTTAGGTTTAGAGTCAAATTTAGCACTCCCAAATTTTGTGTTCGACATTGGCTTATTATCCTTCCAAGGACTCTTCCAAGTACTCTTCCCTCTAGCCTTAACAATCCTCTCAACTTTCAAGGCTTTATGCAATAATTCCTCCATGTCAACATATTATTGCAACTCTACCACATCAACTATCTCCCTATTTAAACCCGCTAAAAATCTACCTATTGTAAATTTAGGATCCTTCTCTATATTAGCCCGAATTAATGCTATCTCCATCTCCTTAAAATACTCCTCTACACTCTTACTACCTTGGGTCAAGGTTTGAAGTTTTCTCATTACATCCCTTTGGTAATGATTAGGGACGAACCACTTTCTCATTATCCTCTTAAGCTCTCCCCAAGTCCTAACTGGTCTCTCCCCATACCTCTTCCTATTATGGACTAACTGATCCCACCAAATTGAGGCATAATGGGTAATATCTACTACCGCTAACTTCACATTCTTCTCTTTCGAGTAATTATGACATTCAAAGACATGATCTACCCTCCTTTCCCATTCTAGGTAATCCTCAGGATCATTCTTCCCTTAAAATTCTGGAATTTTCATCTTAATGGACCCCATGTGACTATCCTTTCTCCTATCATTCCTACCTCTACCCCATGTTCCCTCTTCTTCTTCCTCCAACACTTCCTCATGATTTCCCCACTCAAACAATCGATTCCGACCCGCTCTCTCCCTAGTTGGTGGTTCACTAGACTCTAAAAAGTTAAGCCTAAGAATAATTTTATCAAATTGTGCTTGAATGTCTTTAAAGACAGTTTCAATGTTGAATGACGAATTACTAGTACCTTCCCCACTCATGATGAATTTGGGAATGATAACTTAATCCTTTCCACTCCATAAGTGTTTACACTCACGCTCGTGTATCACTCAAAATGCTGAAGTTTTCTTAACTTTCTTTACAAGTCTTTGAGCTGAACAACCACTCACACTCCAACCAAGAATCCAATTGAATAAGTATGTTTTAAAGAAAAATAGAAGACTCTAAAGAATAAGAATGATTACAAGAACTCTTGAGCAATGGAATGATTTTAGGCAACAAGAACCAAAATGTTACCCAATACTAACAATAAAGACTCACAAAATTTTAAGAAAAGGCAATAAAACAATGGTTCACAATGATATGACACAAGAATTGACTTTAAATCACTACGAATTTCAGCAATGACCAAAGTTCACCTTTCCACAAGTTCAACACAATGACATAAGATTACAAGACACAATTAATTTCTCAAAACCAACAAATGCAATAAATTTTCTAAGAAATCAAGGAGAAGATGTTACCTTGAAAACTCAAACTGAATACTTAAGAATCAAAATTCAAATTGGCCCCATTTTTTTATCGATTTTCTACACTTTCTTTTTTCTCTTTTTTTCTGCAATTTTTTTTTCTTTGCCAAAATTCTGCAAACAATAATGAGAAGAACATAATACAACCAATAACACAAAAATGGAAAACTCAAAGAAAAACAATCAAAGATGCAATTCTTTGATAAAGAATTCCCCAAACTAGCTTTGATACCAAACTGATACGATCCTAGACCCTTATGGATTCTAACAATGTAAACCCAAGATCAATTGAGGAATAGATGAAGTATAAACAAAAGGAGGCAGCCCCAAATTCAAGAGGAATTAGAAACTTACCTATCCAATTAAGCAACGAACACCCTAAGAATACTTGTTTCCTAGAACCTTCATTATCAAAGAATCCCAACCAATCAAACCCTTAATTGAATGGAATTGATTGTTCTTCACAAAGAACAAAAGAAAGTTTACAACTCTCAAGTTTTAATATTCAAAATTGTCTACCTCAAAACGTACACAAAGGTTACCTTTTATATGCTTAAAACCCTAAAGAAAAAACGGTTAACAAATTTAAAACAAAACAGCCCGCTTTCTCGCACTTCGCGACGTTCGCGACGTGGGGATTTATTCACGAATTAAATGTCGAATTTTTTGGTTACATTTTTTTTTGAAATTTCCAGTGAGCCACGTCAACGTGGATAGGGCTGGACGTCGCGACGTCGGTACACGTCACGACGTCTGTGGTTGCACGTCACAACGTCGGTGAACTCCCCTGGACGTCACGACGTCGATGATCGCGCGTCACGATGTTGGCAATTTTCTTCTTCAGCTCCCTTTTGCAATTCTCCATGTCACGACGTGGGTCTCCAGACGTCGCGACGTGATGCTTTTCTAAGCTCTTTGTCCAATTTCTTCAACACTTATTTTCTCCAATGCTGCATTTCGATCTATCACAATATTGTACTCCATTTGTGATACTTCCAAGCATGAAATGAATGATGCATCCTTGACACCAACTTCACGAACTAATTCACGTTCAAAAATATCTTCAATTAATGAATATAATGTCGACTTCATTTGCTTAGTCTTTTCACGCGTCAAAGGTCCTCCAACTCATTGCAATGGATTATCCACAAGGCTTCTCGGGTTGGCTTCCTCATCAATGTCTCTTCATCCAGATCCAAGACTTCTCGTTGTTTCCTCATCGTAGGCTTCCTTGCCTCTTGGAACAAGTATTTGTCATTAGCTATTGAGTCAAATAGCTCTCTTACCTCGGGTACACTTTTATCTTTAAAGGCCCCATTTGCACAAGCTTTAACCTTTAGGGACGATTTCGGAGAGAATCCCTTGAAAAATGTGTTCAATTCTCTCACCTCTCCCAAATTATTGTTTGGGCACTGTCTAAGCAAGTCATTGAACCTATCCCAGGCGTCCTTAAATGTCTCCCTATCTTGCTGTTAGAAACTCCTGATCTCAAGCCTCATGCGTTCCAACTTGGCAGGAGGGAAATATTTGGCTAGGAACTTCCTCTCCAATTCCTCAAATGTAGCAATAGAAGGTCCTCCAACAGAATTAAACCAATGATTGGCTTTCCCCTTCAGGGACAATGGGAATAGGACTCTTCGCATTTCATTGTGTGGCACTCTTTGGAGTTTGAAGGTATTACATAGCCCCAGAAACCAGTCAAGGTGCTCATTAGGATCATCGTTACTCAGCCTTTGAAATATCTGACCCTGCATAATCATCGATACAATCTGAGTTGGGATTTGGTAACTTTCGATATCTATCCCCTGACGGTTATTCCTCCTCTCAAAATTCACAGCGAATGGTCCTCAAACCTTGGGGTTTGGGGTCTAGGTCTTTCTACCTCCTGATCTGCCATTTCCACTTGTCTCATTCTCTGCCTCAATATCTTTTGCAGTTCGAGATCAATTTCGAATTTTGGATCTACTCAGCGGAGTCGAGCCCCTACTTGCATAAACTGAATTTCTACAAAAATCACGAAGACTTCCCACAACGGCAGATCAATAGAGCAAATTCCAACAAAAGAAATAGATGAAATACTTTATTAACGTAATAAAAAAAACAAACTTAACAATTCACCAATGTCTAAATATTAACCACTAACAATAACTACCAAAACCACGAAGCACCACAAACCAAATCTATCGTAAATTAACTCCTAACACTTCGCCTCTCCCCGGTAATGGCACCAAAAAATTTGCAGGAGCTGTCACTGGCTCGCCAATTTTACCCAACAACACTAAAATACAGTAGCGATGAGTGGGATCGTATCCTCGGGGAAAGGGTTATGTCACAGAATCAATAGAATGATAGATTGGAGTACAGAACCAACAAAATGCAATGACTAAAACAGTACACAAAACTTGGACAATCAGAAGACGATTGTGTTGCCTTGAGGGGGAATCATCCAGTACCGATCAATCCCTATTATCATAGACTAGTGTGGATGTGTGTGAGGGGACTAATCTGCTAGTGACGTGCAATTGATTAACTGGGCCGTTCTCACAAGAACATTTCACTTACTCCTCAAACCTCCCTTGGTAGGGCAAGTTCTTGGTTCAAATCGTAAAACCCAGATCCCTATCCAGTACTACAATCCTAGTTCAATCCTTAGTTATCTCCCTTGGCATGGCAGCTAACTAAATCAAGCATTCAAATTGTCGTACACGAATAAGCTTAAGTCTTTTCTATTGGATTAGATCCCTTTGTCAGTGGGCACCGCACAAGTGAATTTACAATAACACTTAGATCTTAAAACTCACAAACAGTTGTTCCAAATCCATTTTACGTTTTCATTCAATTTACTTTGGCATATCCAAATTGGTCTCAGAGGGCACAGCAGATCAATTATAGATTTAGACGAAATTAAACAAACCCATTGATAAAAACATAGAATGCACAGGAAACAACAAGACACAGATCAATGCAATTCAAATGTCTCAAACAGGATAAGATCAGTACATATGAACCTTCAAGATAACACACAAATGTTTAGCCGATCATGTTGATTTGCTTTGAGAATGGAATTGACAAAGCTCGATCAATTCTGGCCATTACAAAGAGAAGAATAGATGTATATGCTATGGTGTCTCTCCCTCTTTGTGTAACCCTAATTGATCTTTTTCTGATTTTCCCGAAGTCCTGAATTCTTTGATCTTCTGATCTATTCCTTGCTCTCTCAATGTCGCGATCCCTTTTTTCAGCCTTGTCCTTGCCTTTTATACCTTCCCCTTAGTGATCTGTCTTAATCATGTTGGATGGAAGCTTAATCTGCCCTTTTGATTTCTTTACGTATCTGCAAGAGTCATTTTAGCACGTGAGTAGAGTCATCTAATAAAATGTTTGCTTAAGCGTTAAGGTTGCAAATCATCAAACATGTAGTGTGCTGCCAAAACGCCATGTTTGTTCCTTGATAATATTGTTGTGTAGGCTAAGTCCTCAACAAGTGAAATGTGTGCTGCATAGTCGAAGTGTAGGTGTGCTAGTATGCATGAAAATGTGCAAGAGGAAGAAAAATAGAGTACAAGTGTGTGGTGATTGTGAGCCCGCCGTGTGTGCGGTGTGTATGGTGCAGGCATCGCGTCGTGTGTGCTGTGAGTAGTGCGGGTGCCGCGAGGCATCCGCACCGTGTGCGTGTGCATGTGTGGCGGGCGCCTCGTGTGTTTTGCGTGCGTGGTGTGCTTGTGTGTGTTGATGTGCTTGAGTGTTATGCGTCAGTTTGTGCTCATGTGCTGGGACTCTCATGTAATGCTTGAGATTTGCGAGGCCAAAATGGTTAAGTGTGTGCTTGTTTCTCATTCATGTTCAAACATAACACTTTGCATGGTATTTTCACAACACTTCACCAATTCTCACAATTTCCATATCATAAACATATTGCGTACAAGTCATTCATCAAGCACAATTTCTCCAGTCATTCCATACAAAAGATTAAGAAAGTAGAGCAAATAAGTCGGTACAAGTTCGAGTTATCAAAGAGCCACCACTGAAGAACTCTATCACTGCCTCATAAAGCTCCAATTCGATCACTTCCCAAGCTTACTTAAAGAACAAACTAGTGAAACCATCAGGTCCAAGGGAGCTTGTCGCCTCCATACTCCAAATAACCTCTTTTAGTTCCTTCATAGTTGGGTCCTCTTCTAGGTTGTCAACATATACCTGATCTAGTAGCTTAGGAATGAAACGCAAATCCATATCCTGAACCACAGAATTCTCATTAGAAAGTAATTGTTCAAAGAAAGATGCCACCGCGACCTGAATGCTCACTTGGTTTGTAAGAACAGAACCATTGCTAAGTTTAATAGTACCCACTGAAGCCTGGGCTTGTTTCTGTCGAACAATGGTATGAAAAAAAAATTAGAATTTTCATCTATATCTTGAACCCATTTCAGGTGTCATTTTGCCTCCTAGAAAGAATCTTCATCACTAATCGCCAGATGAAGTTCAGCCTGGGCTTAGCTGTATCGACATTGATTCTCCAGGGTATCTGAAAATTCCAGCTCCTTCACAAGCATTTGAACTTTCTCTTCCGCCCTTTTAACTATTGAAAAAATATTCCCGTTCCTCATATGGTTCTAATGAATAAGAGATTTCTTCACATTTTGTAGAGTTTCAGGAAGAACCGAACCAAAGGTCGAGCTTCGATCTAAATTCTCCATGCTTCTATAACAACAGGGAAAAAATCCTGCCTTTTAGCCCATAAATTCAAAAAATAGAATGGTTTAGAGATCTTACCTTCATTTTTTTGAGAGAAATAAGAAGAGGAGCATTATTAGATCCTCTTCTACTTAAATGCTGTACTGAAGTTTGAAAGATATTCGATCAGCCTGAATGAATTAGAACTCTATCCAACCATTTCCATATTATAGGAGGTTGTCTCCAATTATTACACAATGTAAACTTTGCCTCATTATTACCTGTATCCGACAATTCAGTTCTTTTCATGAAGCTAAGGAAATCAGTGGCCTCTCAATGACAGAAATCCAAACCACCTATTTTCTCTTCTGAATTGGTATTCACATTAAAATCTCCACATGCCATCCAAGCCATACCATCTTTTGGGAGTTCCTCCAATCCCATTCGTAATGATACTTGTCCATTTCTTGATGACAAACCATGAATGAGAGACAAAAAAAAACCATGAACGAGAGACACCAATATAGGATCACGTAAACCCTAGAATGACAAAGATAAATGTTGGACATCTTGATTTACAGTATGACATTGAAGCAAGTCAGAGTGAAAAACCCATAGCTTGTTAGCTTAATTAACTAGCACCTTGTCAAAATTTAACTTGATTCAAATTACTTCTGCCTCCTGTTTATTTAATTTTGGCTTAGCAATTCTGACCGATACCAAACCATAATCTTTCTTAAGCCTCCTAATTATTTGATAGCCTAAAGTCGTATCAGCTCAATTTTACTCTAAACTACTAATGTAGTAGCAGTGAGAGGGATCGTATCCACAGGGAAGGGGATGGTTCAAGAATTCAGAATTTCCTCACAGAATTTCACGGAAGAAATAAAACTAGACACTAACTAGTAAAGAATCAAATGAAACAAATAAAGTGTGAAAATAGGAAGAGAGTGGATGCTCTAGAGTATTTCTACCAGTTGAATGCACATTAGGCCATGATTGCAATGCTCTTGACACACAAGTAAAACAATGAGGAGATCTCTATTGCCCAAGAGGCGAGCTAACACTTAGCATGGCGACCACAGAGTTTTCTATACTCCTTAAGATTCTACTTTTCCCATGACGAGGCCTAAGTCGAATGGATTCAACCCGCAATGCCTCAACTCTCCAAAATTAGCAATTCTAACATGCAATTCCTAGGAACTCCTATGGCGAGGCCCGACCTAGGTATGAATGCCTTCGTTGCTATCTCAGAGAGTTTCTTCAACACTTTTTCCTAAAGTTTCATTGCTTCGAAGTTTCCCATGGCGAGGTCTAAATCTCAGTAATGAATTGATCGGCTAAGACAAGTGTAAAGACTCAGGAAATCACTTTCAAGTTCTCATCTCACGCAATTCTCACTGATATTGGTAAAATCTCACTTCAACTCAGCATGGCGACCACAATCAAAGTTCAATTCATGCAATAAAAGTGTGAATTCATGAAACTCAACAAGATTTAATCATTAAAATCACATATGATTTCATCCTTAAGAAATTATGTCAATTGCATAGCATTGTATAGTCTAATTATACATTTAACCGGTTGAAACTCTAGAACAAAAGAGATCTAGCCATAGAACTTGAAACAATTCACGATCAACAATTTGGAACTTGAAACAATTCATTTTCAATAAATGGAAAGAGTTTACCAATTGAATTCTTCCAAGAGCTTCCTTAATTGATATGAGAATTATAATGATCGGAGCAAATCTTTAATCAGAATAGAAAATAGAGCTCAAAAGCTAGAGAGAGAAAGTAGATCTTGCAAATTTTCCAACTCTCCAGCTCTCAAAAGTTTGCTACAAAATGTAAAATCTAACTAATGGATGAAAAATAATAGTCTCCGGGATCCTTTACACATTAGCTACATCTCCTATATATAGAGCTATGAAAATGTAACTAATACGCTACCGTAAATTATCTAAAGTATTACAAGAGTGCCCTTGAATGGAGAAAACCAAAAATCAGCCTAAGATGTGAAAATTCAAAGTTTGGAGAAAAGTTCAGCATTCCAGCGCCTTCTTGTGCAAATCGCGCCTTCTGTAACTCAGCCACGAGCCGCGCGCCTTCAGGCTTAAGCTGTAACGCCTTCGCTGCTTCTGACTTCCAAGTGAAGAAATCAGAGTCGAATCACGCCTTCAGGCCTCATCCAATCACGCCTTCAGCAACTTAGCGAGCCTTCAAGAATCCAGCGTTTTGAAATTCACGTCTTCCTGCCAAATAAAAGCACGCCTTCAGCTGTCTGAAATTTCAAAAATTCAGAAGTTAAAACACTTAGCCATTTTTCCAGAAACTCAAACACAACACGTTTCATGGCAGCAAATTCCCACCAAGATTTGATCATGATGCCCTGTGAATTATGGAAAACTTAAACCATGAAAGTTGTAACCCTTTGTCTAAGCTTTCCATAGCCATCGAAATCACCCAATTCGGAGCTCAGACGAATGAGTTACAACCCAATCATTTTAGTGCACAAAACTGGAAATTTCATGGAACAAATTGCATGGCGAGACCTCGCGGCGAGGTCTCGCCGTGCAGTGCGTGTCTGTTGCGAGACCTCGCCGCGAGGTCTCGCCGTGTGTGCATTTGCTGGCGAGGTCTCGTGGCGAGACCTCGCCGTGAAAATGTTTGGCTGGCGAGACCTCGCGGCGAGGTCTCGCCACCTTGTGCGTGAGTGTGTGAGTGTGAGTGTTTGTGTGTCATGTGGAGTGTTATGTGTGTTGTAGAGTGAAGTGTAGTTATGCAGTAAAATGTTATGCAAATGCAAATGAAATGCTGTGAGTGTTGCAAGGTTGGCATGACAAAGAATGTCTTGTGTTTTTGAAATGACATGAAAATCGTTGTGAGGTTGCTGATGTAAAGATGAATGTGTGAACAATGGTCATGTGAGTGTTTGCAAAACAAGTGAAAGCTGAAATGAGTTCCAATGTTGTAAGTTAATGTGAATGAATCGTGCTAAGAAATGAGAAATTTGTGAGATTAATATGCATGAGTGAAGTGTAGCGGATTATGAACGAAAACAAAAATCTTGTGTCATGGAATGTCTACCAACATAATGCAACTAAAATGTATGTTTGATGGAATGAGAATGAATGAAATGCAGAATGAAGGTATGCTAGAGAGTTGAAAGTAAAGGCTGATAACATTGAGCATGAATGTTGAGTAAAAGTGTTAATTGTATGCATGAGTGAAGTGGGTTGTGTGCATTCTTGTGCATGTGTCGTAGTGAGTGTGTGCGGGTGAATTGCGGCGAGGTGACCTCGCCGCAATGTGTGTGTGCGTGGGTGCATGCGACGAGCTGAGCTCGTCGCATAGGGTGTGTGTGTGATTGTGCGGGAGTAGTGTGCTAGTGTGCGAGAGTGATGAGTGCCCGTGAGGTGTTTGTGAGAATGCTTGTGAAGGTATTGTGAGTGTGTGCCTTGAAAATGGCTAAGTGTTCATTTCAGCTTTAGACTCAACTTCTATGCCAAATTCGTGTGACTTAACCCGTGAATTACGCTTGGTAATGAACATGAAAGTTCTAGATTTATCTCTTGGCTCTCTTATGGATCAATAATCAGATTAATTGGAGGTTTGTAGCTCTAGTTATTAACAACCTACCAAACTGTGGCAGTGTGACACCAAGTAAGAAAACATGAAATATAAATCATAAAGATGCCCCCGTTTCTCCTACTTACACACAGAATTAGAAGAACGTTAAAACATGCGAAATGAAGACAACGCAAAGAGCTTTCCAGATCATCCAAGATCTCATCATTTGGATTAGTATTGAAGAAGTTATGCTCAAATGAATTGTCAAAACCAATCTGCCAAAACCCTAATTTGGCCAAATATGCATTCTTGGTGTCTTAATTCTCAACCTCTACACTTTTCTTTGCATTTACCATCATTTTCCTACGTTTTGCACCATTTCTTCATTATCAACTAGCTCATCTTCAAATATGCACAATACACATAAAACACCATACAATCACATGAAAATCAAAGCAAAAGCCAAGTAAATTAACACATATAAGTTGGTATAAAACCAACTTATCAAATTCCCCCACACTTGAACTTTTGCTTGTCCTCAAGCAAAGACAAAACACAAAACTCACATTTCAAAACCACTTAACACTAGACCTCACTCTTCTGTAAAACTTGTTCTCATTTGAGTTCATCAAAACCAATTTTTCATGCAATATCAAAACTCTTAACATATCCTCAATTCTAAGCTATCAACTTTTAGCACAAATTATCAACCAAGGCACAATGAATAAAGACCAAAATGTCATGCGTGCAAGTGTGTGCTAGGGACATGAACTTCAATCTATTCCCTTGCTATACACCATCTAGGTGGTCTCACATACCATTCACTACATGCTAATTTCCTTGTACACCCTTATGAACATGCAATCACAAGATCAATGGTACCTATGCGTACATTGGTACACTATGGGACATTGCCCTTATTCTGCACATTGGTGCACATTTGTTTCACATCTTGATGACTGAAATAATGCCTGGGTTTTATGGTTTTTTTCTCGAAATTTGATTGCCAGGTTCTTATGGCTTTTTCCTTCCCAGTTGCCAACATGGCTTTTTTCCCATATCATTTCTTGTGCAATGCACATGTTCATAAGAATCCCAAATTGACTAACATGCACGAATTCTGGAGACACCAGATAAATGCATAACAAAAAGAATAGAATCCACGCACATTACCTCCTGTGTCATTTGAATTTTGCATGGCATATCTATCTTACATTAACATCGGGCCTTAGTCAGCAAAATGCACTAATTTCATCAAGATTGGAATCAAAGACATTAAATCAATTTTCGCATGCAATACAAAAGTAAAATGGATGAACTTCAAATTTTGAACATAACTTAACAAAAGAGAAAAAGCATAGTATAACGTGTTACTTCATTCCATTTCATTCACTAACACTACACCTCTTTACATTAAATTCCATTTCACTTGTTTCACACTTTTCATTTCATTCCACACTTATCACACTTATTTAGCACACTCACACATTCCATGTATAGTCACCCTACACCATTCATTCACAAAAATGTCAAAATTTTCACAAAAAAATTTACAATTTGCACCACAATGAAAAAGAAACATAACATGTAACGGGAAGTAATATGCAAACACTCAAATTTACACAACAAAACTAGAAAATAGCATGCTTTGCATCACATAGCACAAAAAGAATACATTGATTAAATTGTATCATCATTCCTAGCCCCTCTAGCATTCTAGAAAAGAATACTCATTGATTAAATTAGAAGGATCAAATATTATTTGTTATAATTTTATGTGATCTAAGAATGCGATTTGACTTACCCTTTCTCTTTTGATTCTTCTTTGATGGTGGTCCATTATCTAAATTTAGAGCTTGTAAATTATGATCATCAAGAGGGTTGTCAATGCTTGATAGACACAAAATATAGTATTTATCTTGTGTTCTTTGGTGGTTGAAATTGAATGGAATCTACACTTAATTGAGAATATCTTGCAAGGTTGGTTAATTGATGACGTGGAGCAATAGAAAAGGAATAAAAGGAATTTGGAAGGCTTTTGGACTGTTTTGAAGCTTGAAACAACGAAGTTTGGAAGAGAAAATATCCTTAATTTAATTTGGAAATAATGAAGGCAGTGCATTGATGGAAGACTCCTTGGAGGAATCAAATAAGGAAGTAGAGAAAAAGAGGAATTAGGAAATAATCAGAAAAATGTTTGCATGCCTTAATTCTTGGCTACATGCATTATCATATTTGGAAACAAAAGGTTTGTTTCTTTATATTTTTTTTGGAAGTCTTGAGTCAATAGGATTATTCCTTTAGAAGAATACTTTCTTTCCTATATAAGGGGAGCAAGCCAGCCGCTTTAATTCATAGAGCATATTAGTAGTTAGTAAATTTGTAGCTTTATTTTCGTTCAGTTTTGTTGGCTTCAAACTTAGCTGCCGTTTGGTCGAACATTGACTAAGTATAGACAGTATTGTATCTCTTACTTTTAATTCTTTAGTTTAATAATGTTTTTAATTATTTTTTGTGAGTAGTTTATTTTTCCGGCAGTTAAGTAATGAATCTTTAACTGTTATTTATTTGTGAGACCTAATTGTTTTAATCTAATTAATATTTTATCAGTTCTGAAAGTTCTTTGAGAATAGCGTTAATTGATTAGATTTGTTCGATACTAGCCATGTTTAATTAATCTAAATAGCGCCAATTAATCTCCTATTATTTTACTAGATCTAGTAGATAGGAATAATTAGTGGCGAACCAACTGCTTCAGTAGCTGAAAATATTAGACTAATAAATTGTGAGATGGTGATATTGATTAAAATTTGTTAGAATTGGGTTTCTCTAGATATTAATGCTATTAAGACATTAAACCGAGTGTTATCGGGCTTTTCAGCTGAAAGGCCCGATCCCACATCCGACATTTTCTCATTGACGCCATTTTTCAACTTTTCTCGAAGGATTTTTATCTTTTCTTTACTGATTTCCAGCTCAAAGACGCCATTTTATCAAAGAATTTCAGCATTTTTCAAAGGCACTCATAGGACAGCATCTCGGTCGGACACCCAGCTCTCCCTCTAGCTGAAGTTCAGCAGATCGGCCCACCCATCGCATCTGTGGTGTGAAGTCACGATTGAAAGCTTCCAAGACGCCAAACTTACACGGCAGTAGGAAGCTAGAAGACGAGACCTTCAGATCTTCAGATCTCAAACTGGGAATAAATTTATTTTGTTGCAGAATTTTGTTTGTGTATGTTTGGAACTGGAAAGCATTTGCTGAAAAATAGAATTTCTTAGTTGGAATTTTTAGAATCTTATAGAGACCTTTGGACATTTGTATTTGCATTTGCGTATTTAGCCTTACTAAAATAGAGCACACTTGACTTTGGACTTTGATGGAGACCTTTGGATCCTGTTTTGACAATGGAGCCTGATGATCTATAGTGCTCAGGCCACATGGAACCACGAAAGCTTTGCTATTTCTGTTTTTGTTATCTCTATATGCACTGTTGGGAACGAAGGTATTCAGAACCATACCTCTTATGTGTTAGCTGTTGTTGTTCCTCTAATATTTTGGTAAAGGACTTACGGGGCTAGAGAGACTGTGATGGCTGCACTGTTAGGAGAGTCTGGGGGAAATGAGGGAAGAACTAAGGCAGCTTTTGATTGTTACTTACAGAGACATCTATCGGAGAGGGGCTATAAAGAATCGCTCTCTGCATGGTATCGATAAAGGATTACCTTGGGATATAACTTAGGAACCTGGATAGTGGAATGTGTACTAATTGAAGCCAGTGGCTGAATCTAGAGATTGGCAATTTTGGTTGTAGTGATGTCTATGTGCTAGAGCTATAGCGTTATTTGCCTTCTGCTCCTATTATTTGTAAAGTTGGAAAAGTGTGAAGGGGTAGATTGATTCATAAGCTAGACTGCTCTGTTGCATAGTTACTGGATGTGGAGGTCATCGGTCCTAGGCTTCTTAGGGCAGAAGCGAGAGGCAACTACTTTCCTCTTCTTATCTTTTGGAAAGGCGGACAATGGCGAAGGAGAAGGTAGTTTCTGTCCTGGTAGTGTTTGACTTGAGAAACCCTGGACTTGAGAGCATGAGTGTGGCTTGTGTGGGCACGAACGGATTTAATGGTGAACATTGGATAAACTAGAAACGAGGTCCATTAGCATCCAGTGTGCTACTCATTCATGTACTTTGCAAATCATTCATATACTTAGTAAGATAATTTGGCCTTGCCGTCTTTTGGTGGTTTTCATTTGCTAAATAGAACTGTCTGCATACATTTCATGGAAATCTGGAGAACTTGGTTGCCTTTTGGAGCTGTGCTAACATTGTAAAGTAATATTGGCTCCACATTTACTGATTAACGAGATCGATTAGGGCTTTAATGAGAGGGAAATAGAGCCTATCTACTGGAACATCCAAGTAGCTTATCTCTATTTTCTTTACACATATTGAGATAGATGTTTCATGTAATGGAGTAGTACTCCACATTTATCGCATTTGCTCTGTAACAGTGTGAACGGGTATAGTCGACACTGTATTTTTCTTTGATCTATATATATATATATATTTATTTAAAAAAAAAGACATTAAACCGAGTGTTGGTTGATTCCAGTCTAGTTGCATTTTATTTAGGGATTTAATTAATTACGCAGATTCTTATTAATTACCAAATAACTAAGGAATAATTGGGTTACGTCGAAGCTAATTCTCTATAGCCTATAATTGGCTTATTCATGATATTAATTAATCATTGAGTCGATGAATGATGAATAATTAGTTAGTGTAGATTTACTCTTGCTGGAGCTTTTAATTAATTTGAACCTTTATCTTTTTGTATTATTTTACTTTATTTTATTTCTTTTAATTAAGTTACTATTTAATCGCCTCAAATTTGTTCTCTGAATTAACTAAGAAAGATTGTATTTCCGTTTCTTATGGGATCGACCTTACTCTTAGTATATTATTTCTATTTTTAGACTAAGTAATTTATTTGTTAGTAATTTATTTGGTGCCGTTGCTGGGGAACAAAGTTGTTTGAATCAGAATATTGGAAACAAAGTTGATTCAAACAAAGTCAATTGAATTAACTAAAATATGTTTGATTTTAGTTAATTCAACTTTTTAAAAGTTTTTTACCTAGTATATTTCCAAATTTTCTAACCCTAATATTTTATTTGAATAAGAACATTGGAAACAAAGTTGCACATGTTGAGGAAAAGAATAGAAGGAAAGTCACCAAGAAACAAATTCTTGTTCTAAAACAGTCGTTGCATTCCCAAACAGATGAACGAGGTAAACATGTCATCTATGGAAAATAGATTAGATGCTTCGACCTCTTTAGTGAAAAAACTAGTTGAAAGTTTAGGTGCTGTTCAACAAAAAAGACCACGTGAAATATGCAAAAATCTAGGCTATCCTACAGTTAGGTGTCAATTCACTTGGGAGTATACAATGGTACAATTCAATACAATTAAGAGTTTTCATCCAAAACATCGTCACAACCCTTATTCCAATATATATAAACTCCCACCACCCAAATTTTGTTGATGGGAATAAGGTGCAACTACCATTACCATGGATATGGCAATAACAATACCAACCGATGGTTTCTTTTGCCCAAAATAATATAATACCCACTACAAGTTCAGGTACATCTACTGAGGATTTAGTTGCAAATTTAGTTAATGTAGTTAAAACTATGCAGAGAGACAATTTGCCAACCCAAGATGATATGTTGCAACAAGTGATGGATCCATTCTTCCCACACTTGGATGTGATGCAACAAGAAAGAGAAGCAACAATGACAAGTTTCAAAGAATTAAGTAACCAAATTACTCAATTAAATACAAGCATCAATAACTTGACAAGTAATCAAGAAAAAAATCCTATCTCAAGTGTTGGTTAATCCAATGGAAGACATCAATCAGATGATGTTAAGTAGTGAACAAAAGCTCGAGAAACTAGAAGCAAAGATCAAAATTCAACAACCCAACAGCCTAGAAACAGATTCTTCAATAGCATATACAGCCGAATTTCATAAATCAAATGTAAAATATATTTTGAATACACCTATTTTTTAGATTAAAATTCGTCCTCCTTTTCCTGGCAGGTTAAAAAGGAATGTTAATGATGATGACATGAGCAATATATTAACAATCTTCAATAAGGTGGAGATTAATGACCAATTCCTTGAAGCAATTAGAAAAATATCAAAGTATGCAAAGTTCGAGAAAGATTTTCTTGCTAGAAAAACTCAACATCCAAAAGAGGAGAAAGTGGTGAACTATAACAACATGCCAGTTGTTCTTGAGAATACATTGCCATATGAATGTAAGAAACCAGATTCTGAAGCTTAAAGGTTGAATCAGAAGAAAGTTAGGGATGAATCAATGTCATTGAATTTGTTGTAAGTGTTTCCAAACAACCCAGAAAGCTCCCGTATGCCCAGACAAGATTCTGTTGATAATCTTTTACCTTCTATTGTACAAGTCTCGGTTTTGGAACTTAAATACTTTGTTAGAAATCTTAACTATGTGTATTTGGGAGAGGTAAAGACGTGGTCCATCAACATACACAAGAATCTCACTCCTCAACAAGGGTTCACAATGATTTGGCATCAAAGGAGACAAAAGGCAACGTTAAGAAGGATTTTCACTTACGTAAAAGATGTACCTTCATCACGACCACCTCTAGTGCCCCCTAATCTTTATTGATTTTGACACATAATTGGTCTAACCAATGACTTTAAACAAAGGCATTTGTTGGGAGCTAACCCAATCTTTATGTAATTATTTTCTTTACTCCATTCCTTAAGTTTTATTTTGTTTTAATAAAATTACTTTTGTTCTAGATATTATTGATGAGGTGAATTTATTCACCTTTTATGTAGTTTTTATACTTAATTCTTTGGACGTTCTTGTTCGTTTTTATTCGTTTCAGTGTTTTAGTTGTAGGTTTGTTGACTATGGTGTATTCTTGGAAGAGGAAAATCATAAGGGAGTCAAATCGGATGCAAAGTGGAGGAAAAATGGAAGAAAGATCGCGAAATTATTGAAGAGCAACCTCCACGTCGCGACGTGGGTGCACGTCGCGGACCCTCCACGTCGCGACGTCAAAAATGTGATTTTTGGTTGAATTTTTGGACGAATTTTATGAAATTTCCAGAGAGTTACGTCGCGCGACGTCGAGACCCTTTCCACGTCGCGACGTGCCGGGACATCGCGATGTCAGACCCTGGACGCCGCGACGTGCGTGGACGTTTTGACGCGTGATCAGGGACGTCACGACGTCGGGAAAAAGTGCAGATTTACGACTTAATTTTGGAAATTTGCATTTTGGCCCACTTTGAGACTTCTTATCCTACATGGTTTTCGTGAAGGACTTATTTGCTAATATTTGCATAGAATAACTATAAATAGGGCTAGGGTTACAGCTATTTTGGTGTGACAACTTTGAGAGAGACTTCAAGCAAGTGCTTTTCTTCTTTGTAATAGCTAGGGTTTCATTCTTTTGGCTATTCTTGGAGAATTGAAGCTGTACGGATTGGGAACATCATTGATTATTGATTTCAATATTTTAGGAGTAAAGATTACTTCCAAGGATTCTCAATTCAAGGTGTTATCTTTCCTTTTATTTTATGATTTCAATATTGTGCTTAAATATTAATATGATGATGATGTTTGATTTAGCCATGCTCGGCTAAACTTATTGTGCTCTCGGGATTATGAATAAGGGTGTTTGTGCTTAATTTACATGCTAAGTTCTATCTTATGGTCTTTGTTGAATAAGTTTTGCTGTGTTTTTCATAATTATGCATGATATGTCGCGAGTATGATGAATATTTTCTTAAAGTGCAGTAAATTGCTTAGAGATAACTTGCTTTGATCTTACCTTTAGCCTGATAGGAGGATTAGAGTTGGTTGTTTGGGATCTATTGTGGGTTGGTTGTGAATTTGTTAGATTGATTTACCTTAATTGTAACCTTTAGCCTAATAGGAGGAATTAAGGGGAATGGTTTAGCATTACCGTGACTGGTTCGGGCATTGCCTTAGCCTAATAGAGCGGTTGAACTTGAGGGTTTAGTTGAGTCGGTAGTTGCGCTAGATTCCGGATTAATTAAGGAAGTAAACTTTGCCTTTCGCCATATAGGAGAGTTTATTGAATTAGTTAATATCTAAGTAGGTAAGTGCTTAAATCATTCCTTGCCTTTAGCCTAATAGGGGGGCGTGAGTTATAGTATTTACTCTTGTTTTGCATGACCATAGATACGATGTATGTATGTGCTTTTTATGTAACCCTATAATATAATCTTGGGAGTACACTTGCTTAACTTGAGTTTAAATTAAATCATCGCCTTGTTTTAGTTATTTATTATTTGCTTTCTTATTTTCAGTTTAATAAACATTAAAAAAACCAAAAATATTTTCTTAAAGTTTCAACACAGTCCTTTCCTCGTGGGAATGAACTTGCTATACTATCACCTTCACGGGGATGTTTAGCATTATTTTTGAGTAGGGGTAAATAGCAACCACGATCACAGTTTATTACTTATATTTGCTCCACATCAAATTTTGGCGCCGTTGCCAGGGAAAGCAGTCGTGTTGAAATTTTATTTTATTTTGTTAGTTTTAGTTTTAATTTTCTTACATCCTTTTAGTACTGTTGCTATTCTTTTCTTTACATGCCCAGGACACGATCACTTGGACTAGCCGAATATTAGTACGACCCTGAACTTGCACGGACTTTGCGTGTTAATAAGAAATTAAATTTTGAAGCAATGGCTGCACATGGTAATCAGCCCAATGTGGTAGTACCTCCAGCAGGTGTAGTTCCTCCAGCGAGGGAACCTCCGGGAATTCCACAAGGACAACCAGTGGTACTGCGTCGTCGGTATGGTGATCATTATGAGCCTCGAATGGATAACTTGGATTCGCCTTTTATTGACACTGGAGAGCACTTTCAAATTCCGCCGGCTTTCATAAACTTGATTCAAAATGGTCAGGTTTTCTATGGATTGAGTACTGAAGACCCACATGCACATTTAAGGACATTCCTTAAAGTGTGTAATACGAGCAATCTTCCACATATCCCACATGATGTTTTAAAGAGAATGTTGTTTCCTTTTTCTCTTCAAGGAGCAGCTGAGAGATGGTATGACTCTATTAATGGGGCGAGAATTGAAACTTTTGATGAGGTTGCGAAGAGGTTCATGACTAAATACTTTTCTCCACCAAGAATGGACAAGATTCGGATGGATTTCATGCAGTTTCGTCAAGGAGAAAATGAGTTATTCACTGAAGCTTGGGATAGATTCCGTGAACTTTTCTATAAATGCCCAAACAATGGGTTAGAGCCGTGAAGAGAGCTAAATTTCTTTTGCAATGGACTCAATTTCGATACTATGCATTTGGTAAATCTTTCAGCTGGAGGAAATTTGCGTGATAAATCACCCAAAGAAGTTGAAAAAGTTTTTTGAGCGTATAGTAAGTAATGAGCTAATGTTGCCCACTGCAAGAAGTAACCATGGAAGACGGCAAATTTGAATGTTAGAGTTGGATAAAACAGCCAACTTGGAAGCACAAATGACAGCCATGCAGAGCCAACTTGCTAGTATTCATGCATCCTTGACAAACAAAGTCACGCCATCTTGTGGATTATGCCAAGGAGCCCATCATATGGATGAATGCCCTCAAGTCACTAATGAGCCAGTCCAGTATGTCAATTACAACCGGAATACTAATTCAAATCAATGGAAGCCATCCAGTGGGAAGTATCAAGGAGAACAAATTCACCCACAGTATAATGCATCAAGACCAACCTATCCACCTGGCTTTGGAAACCAACAAAACACCCAGAGTGGTACTTCACAAGCTACAATGTTATAACTGTGTTGGGGGCCAAGATGGAAAAGCTTTTTGGAGAATGCCAACGGCAACAAGACAATACTGACAAAACACTGTAGATTTTTGGAGGAATGTTCAGGGAACATAAAGCTCTCCTTAAGAATATGGAGACTCAAATAGGCCAACTCGCCAATGAAGTGCATAATAGACCAGCAGGAGTTTAATTTGAGAGCCTTAAGTCCTACGGAAGTATTTGAAGATCAAGCTAAGATAGCTAAGGCTTATGGTGCAATGCGTGAAGCAAAGGAGAAGAAGTTACAAGAGAAGAACAATGTAACTAGCATAGGGCGACACATTGTAACTAGAAATAGTGATGGTGATAGCCGGTAGTTAGTTGTTTCAAAATCTTGTAATTATGCTTCTAAAAGTGATGTTAAGAGAGCAATATTAGATAGGAAAGTAGTGTATTTACTTTTTCGCAAGGATGTACTTATCATTGATAGTGCTTACCTTGATTCTTTGCCTAGTATTGTTTCAGCTCTTTTGCAGGATTATGGAGATGTGTTTCCTGAGGATTTACCAAAGGGTTTACCACCTATAAGAGGTATTGAACATCAAATCGGTTTCATACCTGGAGCTCAAATTCCAAACCGTCCAGCCTATAGAGCAAACCCTGAGGAGATAGAGGAAATTCAACGCCAAGTGGACGAACTTATTGACCGAGGTATGGTTTAAGAATCTTATAGTCCATGTGCTGTTCCTGTTATTTTAGTTCCTAAGAAGGATGATTCATGGAGAATGTGTGTTGATTTTCGTGCCATAAATAAAATAACTATTAAGTATAGACATCCTATTCCTAGACTAGATGACATGCTTGATGAGTTATATGGTTTATGCATATTTTCTAAGATAGACCTAAAGAGTGGTTATTATCAAATTCGAATGAAAGAAGGTGATGAATGGAAAACTGCTTTCAAAACAAAGTTTGGTTTGTATGAATGGTTAGTCATGCCTTTTGGCTTAACCAATGCACCCATTACTTTTATAAGATTAATGAACCAAGTTTTTCGTCACTTCATTGGCAAATTTGTTGTGGTCTATTTTGATGATATCCATATATATAGTAAAACAGTTGATGAGCATGTTAATCATTTAAGACAAGTGTTTGCTGTTTTACGTGAGAACAAATTATATGCTAACCTTAAAAAGTGTTCTTTTTGTATGGAATCAATTATCTTTTTAGGTTATGTTGTTAGTTCTCAAGGTATATCTGTTGATGAGTCAAAGGTTAAGGCAATTCAGTGTTGGTTTCGACCTACATGTGCTAGTGATGTTAGAAGCTTTCATGGATTGGCAAGTTTTTATAGGAGATTTATTAAAGATTATAGTACTATAGCAGCTCCTCTAAATGAACTTGTTAAGAAAAATGTTTTTTTGAATGGAAGGAAGAACATGAAAATGCTTTTAACAAGTTGAAATATTTGTTGACTTCTTTTACTTGCTTTGCCAAATTTTAGTAAAGCTTTTGAGATACACTGTGATGCCTCCGGGATAGGTATTGGTGCTGTTTTGATGCAGGAATCAAGACCGGTGGCCTATTTTAGTGAAAAGCTCAATGGGGCGCAATTGAAGTATGCAACTTATGACAAGGAGTTGTATGCGTTGGTAGGGTCATTACAGGTTTGGCAACATTATCTATGGCCTAAAGAGTTTATAATTCATTCTGATCATGAAAGCCTTAAATTTCTGAAATCCCAAGGGAAATTGAATAAAAGGCATGCTAAGTGGTTAGAGTTTATTGAAACTTTTCCTTATGTGATTAAGTATAAATCTGGAAATAAGAATGTTGTAGCTGATGCATTATCTAGGAGACATTCGTTATTCACCTATATGCATGCTAAGTTACTTGGTTTTGATTTGATCAAGGATTTATACAAAGATGATGTTGATTTCAAAAATGTAATTGATTCTTGTGTTGTAAAGCCGAATGGAGATTTTTATATGTATGATGGTTTCTTGTTTAAAAAGGATAAATTGTGCATACCCTCATGTTCCATTCGTAAATTACTTGTTAAGAAAACCCATGGGGGAGGGTTAATGGGGCATTTTGGGGTTGCCAAGACTCTTGCTGTTTTGAATGAACACTTTTACTGGCCTAACATGATTAAAAATGTTAAAAGTGTTTGTGAAAGATGCATTGTATGTAAACAAGTAAAGTCGAAAATTATGCCTCATGGTTTGTATACACCATTGCCTGTTCCTAGTCATCATTGGGTAGACATTTCTATGGATTTTGTACTTAGATTGCCTAGATCACGTAATGGTCATGATAGCATCTTGCTTTCGATTTTTGCGTTTTGTTGAGTCGATTTCTTGCTGTTTTTCTTGACGTTTTGTTGTTGTTTTCTTGATGTCTATATTCTGCACTTTTGTTGTCTTCATAGTGTTGAATTCTTTGTGTTTTCATTGGTTGTCACACGTCATACTTGTGAGGGTTTTTGAGTCAAGAATTAGGTTTTCTTACAAACCCTAGTTTTGGTCAAGATTGCATAAATTTCTTGTTTCTTATCCAATTCTTGATCTTTATTTTGTGTTAGTTTCTTTGTTTCATTCTTGTCATAGTGTGTTTTGATCAAACTTTTATCACACTTGAAAAAGATAAGTTCTTGAACTTCTTGATTTTCTTGAAAATCCAAAAGTGTCAAAATTTGAATCTAAAGCCATATTCTTGATCTTCTTGATAAATCTTGAATATTTTGTGAAAGTGGCACATGCAAATTCATAATTCTTGGTGAGATATTAAAGTTTGAAAATTTTAAGGTTTTTAAGGTTAAGACAAAAGACACAACATCCTTAAACCCTAATCCTAGGTTGTTGTCTTCAAACCTTAAAAGTTTTTTTTTTTGTTTTGTCCTAGGTTCTTGTCCGAACTTTAAGCATTTTTGTTAGTCCAAGGTTTGTGTCCAGACCTTAAAAAGTTTGTTTTGTCCTAGGTTGTTGTCCGAACAAAAAAAAAGAGGCCGAATTTATAAAAAAAAAAGGCCCAACTCAAAAAAAAAAAAAAAATAGGCCGAACTATAAAAAAAAAGGCCCAATACAAAAAAATAATAATAATATATATATTCAGACTTTATTTATTATTTTCAGTTTATTATTTTTATTTAATTTATTCTTGAAGAACACATTGTTCTTAAGTTGATTTCTTGAAAACCACATTGGATTAAAAGTGTCATAACTTTCTCAATACAACTCGGAATTAAGTGATTCAAATTGCGTTTTCTTCATCTTGAAATCTACTTTCTGTTTATCTTAGTTTCTGAAGTTAAATCAAGTTATACCCACACTTGTTCTTAAATACTCTTGACGTGAATTTGTTAAAAACTTCTTTGGTTTTCACTTGTGAAAATTTGTGGTGGAATTAATTGGTTGAGTCTTGTTATTACAATCATTGAACCAGTAAGTTCCATAGTTTGAGAGTATTAGTATAGGGTATACAAGAGAAAAGCCATCACACTAGAGAGGAGAGTACCTACTACCCCATATTGTGAGAACCCGTGAGATATATTTCTATATATTTCTTGTGTTTTTACTAACTTATAGGTATAAATGGAGGGTGAAGAATCTAAATCACCAAAGGTAGTGGACCAAAAGTTCACTAATGATGTCCTCTTTGACATGATTCGAAAACTCACACTCAAAGTTGATAGTTTGTCTTCACCACCATCCAAGGGTTCTAAATCCCGAAGAGTTAAGTTTGAATCCGACAATGACTCTAGTCATGATGAGGAGGAGGAAGAGGGGGACACGAGTTCTTCTAAGAAAGGTGACAAATCTAAGATTTCAATTGGTTCTTTAAAGCTAACTATCCCTACTTTCCATGGTAAAGCAGATCCCGAAGCTTATTTTGATTGGGTTCGTGAGCTTGAGCACTTCTTTGAAGGCCATGATTACCCCGAAAAGGAGAAATATCAAATTGCTTTTGTGCACCTTAAGGATTATGCTAGCTTATGGTGGGATGAGGTTATGAGGTCTAGACGTCAAGATGGTGAAAGGCCAATCAAGACATGGAGCCAAATGAAGATACTTATGAGGAAAAAGTATGCCCCTTCTCATTACAATCGTGAGTTGAACAGAAAATTGCACTCACTTGTGCAAGGTAATAAATCGGTTGAGGAGTATTACCATAAGATGGAAGCTTTGATGATCAAGGCTAATGTGCATGAAGATCCCGACTCCACTATAGAACAATTTTTAAGAGGTATGCATTCTGATTTAGTATATCATGTGGATTTACAAAGTTATGTTGACATTAATGAGCTTGTGCATAAGGCTATTAAGATTGAAAGGCATATGAAAGGGAAGAATAAGTTTTCACAACCACCACCACCATGGCAAAGAGATGAGAAGCCAAATCTTGTCCCTTATTCTCCATCCATAAAGCCGCGTGCCAATTCACTTCAAATCAACCATCAAGTGCACCTTCTAATGTCCCAAAATCAGTTCCAAAGGTTGCTGAAACCCCTCCAAAATCGGCGCCAACTTCAGCCACAAGAATGAGGGATATTCGTTGTTATAAGTGTCAAGGTTATGGTCATATGCAATCCGATTGCCCTACTAGTAAGTTGATGATTATTCTTGACAATGGAGAAGTTGAGAGTGATGAGGATTGTGTTGATATGCCACCCCTTGAGGAGAAATATGTAAGTGATGAAAGTGAAGATTTTGATGGTTCTTTTTATAAGGTTGGTGATTATTGTTTAGTCTGTCGTCGAGTACTTAATGCACATCCACTTGTTGATGAAGATTTGATCCATCTTGAAAATATATTTCATACACGTTGCATGGTTCAAAATAAAATTTGCATTGTTATTATTGATAGTGGTAGTTGTGCAAATGTGGCAAGTACTTTACTTGTAAATAAGCTGAATTTAACTTGCATTAAACATCCCAAACCATATAGACTTCAATGGTTAAATAATTCAGCTGAATCACGAGTAACCAAGCAAGTTAAATTTACATTCACCATTGGTAGTTATGTTGATAAAGTTACATGTGATGTTGTTCCAATGGAAGCTAGTCATATATTGCTTGGAAGACCTTGGCAATTTGATAGAGAGTTGTGTATCATGCCAAGAAGAACTTTTACCATTTTTCGCACCAAGGTAAAAAGTTTAATTTGAGAGCCTTAAGTCCTACGGAAGTCTTTGAATATCAAGCTAAGATAGCTAAGGCTTATGGTGCAATGCGTGAAGCAAAGGAGAAGAAGTTACAAGAGAAGAACAATGTAACTAGTATAGGGCGAAACATTGTAACTAGAAATAGTGATGGTGATAGCCGGGAGTTAGTTGTTTCAAAATCTTGTAATTATGCTTCTAAAAGTGAGGTTAAGAGAGCAATATTAGATAGGCAAGTAGTGTATTTACTTTTTCTCAAGGATGTACTTATCATTGATAGTGCTGACCTTGATTCTTTGCCTAGTATTGTTTCAGCTCTTTTGCAGGATTATGGAGATGTGTTTCCTGAGGATTTACCAAAGGGTTTACCACCTATAAGAGGTATTGAACATCAAATCGATTTCATACCTGGAGCTCAAATTCCAAACCGTCCAGCCTATAGAGCAAACCCTGAGGAGACAGAGGAAATTCAACGCCATGTGGACGAACTTATTGACCGAGGTATGGTTCAAGAATCTTATAGTCCATGTGCTGTTCCGGTTATTTTAGTTCCTAAGAAGGATGATTCATGGAGAATGTGTGTTGATTGTCGTGTCATAAATAAAATAACTATTAAGTATAGACATCCTATTCCTAGACTAGATGACATGCTTGATTAGTTATATGGTTCATGCATATTTTCTAAGATACACCTAAAGAGTGGTTATTATCAAATTCGAATGAAAGAAGGTTATGAATGAAAAACTGCTTTCAAAACAAAATTTGGTTTGTATGAATGGTTAGTCATGCCTTTTGGCTTAACCAATGCACCCATTACTTTTATGAGATTAATGAACCAAGTTTTTCGTCACTTCATTGGCAAATTTGTTGTGGTCTATTTTTATGATATCCTTATATATTGTAAAACACTTGATGAGCATGTTAATCATTTAAGACAAGTGTTTGCGGTTTTACGTGAGAACAAATTATATGCTAACCTTAAAAAGTGTTCTTTTTGTATGGAATCAATTATCTTTTTAGGTTATCTTGTTAGTTCTCAAGGTATATCTGTTGATGAGTCAAAGGTTAAGGCAATTCAGTGTTGGTCTCGACCTACATGTGCTAGTGATGTTAGAAGCTTTCATGGATTGGAAAGTTTTTATAGGAGATTTATTAAAGATTTTAGTACTATAGCAGCTCCTCTAAATGAACTTGTTAAGAAAAATGTTGTTTTTGAATGGAAGGAAGAACATGAAAATGCATTTAACAAGTTGAAATATTTGTTGACTTCTTTTACTTGCTTTGCCAGATTTTAGTAAAGCTTTTGAGATACACTGTGATGCCTCCGGGATAGGTATTGGTGCTGTTTTGATGCAGGAATTAAGACCGGTGGCCTATTTTAGTGAAAAGCTCAATAGGGCGCAATTGAAGTATGCAACTTATGACAAGGAGTTGTATGCGTTGGTAAGGTCATTACAGGTTTGGCAACATTATCTATGGCCTAAAGAGTTTATAATTCATTCTGATCATGAAAGCCTTAAATTTCTGAAATCCCAAGGGAAATTGAATAAAAGGCATGCTAAGTGGTTAGAGTTTATTGAAACTTTTCCTTGTGTGATTAAGTATAAATCTGGTAATAAGAATGTTGTAGCTGATGCATTATCTAGGAGACATTCGTTATTCACCTATATGCATGCTAAGTTACTTGGTTTTGATTTGATCAAGGATTTATACAAAGATGATGTTGATTTCAAAAATGTAATTGATTCTTGTGTTGTAAAGCCGAATGGAGATTTTTATATGTATGATGGTTTCTTGTTTAAAAAGGATAAATTGTGCATACCGTCATGTTCCATTCGTAAATTACTTATTAAGGAAACCCACAGGGGAGGGTTAATGGGGCATTTTGGGGTTGCCAAGACTCTTGCTGTTTTGAATGAACACTTTTACTGGCCTAACATGATTAAAAATGTTAAAAGTGTTTGTGAAAGATGCATTGTATGTAAACAAGCAAAGTCGAAAATTATGCCTCATGGTTTGTATACACCATTGCCTGTTCCTAGTCATCATTGGGTAGACATTTCTATGGATTTTGTACTTGGATTGCCTAGATCACGTAATGGTCATGATAGCATTTTTGTGGTAGTTGATAGATTTAGTAAGATGGCACATTTTATTGCATGTTCTAAGTCTAATGATGCTACAAAAGTTGCTGATTTGTTCTTTAAGGAAATTGTAAGGTTGCATGGAATTCCTAAGAGTATTGTTAGTGATAGAGATGTCAAGTTTTTATCTCACTTTTGGCGTACTCTTTTGAATAAGTTAGGCACTAAGTTGTTACTTTATTCTGTTGCACATCCCCAAACTGATGGGTAAACTGAGGTAGTAAATCGTACTTTGTCCACTTTACTTCATGCTATTATTCAGAAAAACTTAAAGAATTGGGAAGGTTGTTTGCCGCGTATTGAATTTGCTTACAATAGAACTGTTCATAGTTCCACTAACTGTTCGCCTTTTGAAATAGTTTATCGATTCAATCCTTTAACTCCTCTTGATATTTTGCCTTTACCTATTAATGAGTTTGTTAATGTTGAAGGTCAAAAGAAAGCAGATTTTATTAAGGAGTGGCATGAAAAAGTAAGGCATAATATTCAAAGACGTAATGAGCAATATGCCAAACAAGCTAATAAAGGTCGGAAAAGAGTGATATTTGAACCTGGTGATTGGGTTTGGATTCACTTAAGGAAGGAGAGGTTTCCCGACAAAAGGAAATCTAAGCTTCATCCTCGAGGAGATGGTCCTTTTCGTGTTTTGGAAAGGATTGGAGATAATGCTTACAAGATAGAGCTTCCTAGTGCCTATGGCAATGTCTCATCTATATTTAATGTTGTTGACTTATCTTTGTTTGATGTAGGTGATTCGAGGACGAATCCTTTCGAGGAGGGAGGGAATGATAGCAATCCATCTATGCCTATGCCAAAGTCGACTTCCAGTGTTCATCCATTGACAAATCTTGATGGACCAATGACAAGGTCAAGGAGCAAAAGGATGAAGGAGGCGTTGCAAGCATTATTGATAACTCATTGTGAAGAGTTGGACATCTTTGAAGAGCATCATGATCCGGTCCAACCACCTTTAACCAATGGAGATTTATGGAATATCTCTTCTATCACGATCCATGAAGAGATGGATCAATCACAATGAAGTCCAAGGAAAGGCGTGTTTGGGCTTTCACTTGAAGATCATGCCCTTTTTATTAAATAAATTAGGGTTTTATTTAATGTTGTTTTAAGCCCAAATTGACGTTTTAATTTATTATTTATGGGCTTGGAATTTCGGTTTTAATAAAGTTTACTTGGCCCAATTATCTTGCATGATAATGGCAAGTAAAAGTTTAGGAAACTTAAGAAGTCAAATTGAGTTTTGCTTCTTCATAGTTTAGGAAACAAAGGAAGCCAAAACGTGTTTGGCCACCTTTGAAACTGTGTGCCCTAATCCTTATTAGAAAAGTATTAGTTTGTTAGTTGTTAGTTTCCAATTCCAGTTTGGAAAGTTAGCTAGCTTAGAAGTCAAGTTGTAATTGACTTGAGTTAGGGTTTTTCATTGTAAGGGCCGAATTACTCCCTATAAAAGGAGGGCTCCTTTAACGTTTTTATAGAGATGAATTTTGATAAAAGTTTAGCTTTGCTAAAGTGTTTTTAGCCTTGAAAAGTTGTGAAGCAAAACGTGAATTAATTCAATTAAGTTTAATTGAGTTTTCATAAGAACCGTGAACCTAGAAGCTAAGACCTTTAGGTGAACTTACAAGTTCTTGATTCAAAGAACAAGCCAAACTGATTTGTTTAGCCTTTGAATTTTCATAGGTTGGCCGAATCCTTTTGATTCATACGTGGGGGTTTGATTACTTCATCTCAAATCTTTTCGTGTCAATATCTTTTAATTTCTGTTTTTTGTGTAATTCCGCATCTTTGTGATTCTTGTTCTTGGTTCGAGTTTGGTAAGCAACGGTCCAAAGGAAGTGGATTCGAGTGGTCTAAGGTGCTGCATCGTGATCATTCATATCACATTGAGTTTGCTTATAACCGTACTGTTCATAGTGCTACTAATCTTTCACCTTTTGAGATTGTATACGGTTTTAATCCTATAACTCCATTGGATATTTTACCTTTACCTATTATTGAGTTTGTTAATATTGAAGGTAAAAAGAAAGCTGATTTTGTTAGGGAGTTACATGAAAGGGTTCGAGCTAACATTAAAAGGTGGATTGAGCAATATGCTAAGCAAGCCAATAAGGGTAGAAAAAACAAGTGATTTTCGAACCAGGTGATTGGGTTTGGATTCACTTGAGAAAAGAGAGGTTTCCCGACAAAAGGAAATCCAAACTTCATCCACGAGGAGATGGTCCTTTTCGAGTTTTGAAAAGAATTGGAGATAATGATACGAGTTGACCTAGGAAGGACCTTGATCTCACGTATTTTCCACAAATCTTTGGATTGTTGTACACCAAACTCAACACAATCACGAACAAGAAACACAAAACAAAGCGGAAAGAACAAGATGAAACGCAAGGACAAAGATTGAAGCAATCTACACCCCAACGTTATAACAAAAAGAATTAACTTAACTAATGTAAATCAAAAGTTAAATCTCTTCAGTTTGCCGAGTTCTTTAAATCAAGAACGGGTAAGCTAACCTATAGCTCCTCACTAAGGCTTCGCGGGTCTTATGAAAACACAATTGAAATCAATTGAATACTCACGTTTTTCTTTCAACTTTTCACGGCTGGAAGAAGGCTTAAGCAATGCTTAATTTTTATCAAAATTCATCTTATTATTTCATGTGAAAAACTCACCTATAAATAGGCTACAAAAATATGAAACCCTAGCTTAATCCTATTACAACTTAGTTTCCAAATTGGAATAGGAAACCAATAACTAAAAGACAAACTTTAACAAACTTTAAGTTTCCTAATCATAGCAAATCGGTTATGAAGAAGTAAAAACCGATTTGTACTCTTACTTTCCTAAATCCTCCTAAAAAGTAGGAGATTACTTTCCTAATTACCATGCAAGGCAATTGGGCCAAGTAATGACTTATTAATTAACGAAAATAAAGCCCAATTAATTAATGTTAATGGACTTATTTATTACAATTTAAATAAATCTTAAAGATTAACAATGGCGTGATCCAATAATGACAAAGCCCAAGCACGCCATCTTGGTCTTCAATGTAGTCTATGAAATTCGAGATGAAAATTCGGTCAGAATCCCGTCGTCAACGTTGGAATGCATTTTCAACGGTGATAATATCAGAATCTCGGAAAACTTAAAGCATGAAAGTTGTAGCTCTATCGCTTATCGTTCCAGGGCTTCTTGAATCGTACAATGCCGAGTTATATCGAAAAAGTTATGGTAAGAATACCAAAACGTGACAGAAACTTTCAGGATGACAATTTGACTTTAACACCACGGACATAGACACGGGCTCATTCTCATCATTCCCTCCCTCCTCGAAAGGATTCGTCCTCGAATCTTGAAAGTGAGTTCCTGGATCAAACACCAATATGATGAACCCAATGCAAACTCGAGCCAAATAAAATTGGGAAGATGCACATCTCGAGCAACAAGAAGTTATATCCTGCCAAAACAAGACAAATGTATAAGGTAAAAGAAAGCACAATAATCTAAAACAATACATAGAATAATTTCCTTTCACCAAAAGAATAGAACGGGCAGAATATGTATGCAAAATCGAAATACATATAACATGATTAGTCGTAACAAATTTTGCATGAGTCATAATGTTGAAGTCAATGAATTCAAGACAATTATGCAAATAACTATCATATAGTTTATGCAAATCAGAAAATTGAATGTTCTTAATTAAAGAACTAATCAATATGAATTCACTAACAACATTCATGAACACATTATTTACGTTATTAACATGTAATGTAAGCAAAGGATGTAAACATATATGAATAGAATCATAAAGACACAAAAATTCATAACAAGAAAACATATATGCATCCTTGAGAAAGTGCAAATCACATGAACGTATTAAGACCTCTAAAAACATGCAAAAGTTATCAAATATGAGAGTGTAATTCCAAAAACTAGAATGTAAACAATCTATTGAATAGTTGTAAACAGAAAATTTTACCTCTTGGAATTCAAAAGAAATTTGGAACGGAGATAACTTACCATACAAGTGTTGAATTATCCAAGGACCTCTTTGAACTTGATGGATGTGAGCAAAATCACGAAATAAAGAATCAAAAAAATCATTAACCCAACAAGTAGAGTCAATATAATTAACACTTGAATGAGTGCATGCAAAGGTTTGATGTAGTTCGAAATTATCAATATTACGCTCAAAATATAATTCATGTATGAGATAAGCAACATAGCATGTGAAGAAACTATACATAAACTCATTCAAAACGAAATAATGGGATTTCATAATTGAAGAATTATGTGAAATAATTTGCTTACCAAAACACAAATCATTGGATTTTAATGCACATGTTAAAGAATTTCGAACTAATGTTTCAAAGGTGTGTGAAAGACATTGAAATTGATTCAAAACAGAAATCAAACTTTGAAAAATCAATAGCATTAACATTAACAAAGTTCTTTACTTTAAAACCATTGAAATCAACCAATAAGCTTTCATACTTACCTAACTTACCTTGCTTACCTTGTGGAAAACAAGCTAAGGTGGATTGGATTCCTTGCAATTACGTATTGAGTTATTTTCAACTCCATTAAACACTTAGAAACTTTATGAATCTGCAAAACAAAAGATCTAGGCAGCAAACAATATAATTCGTGATCACTATAATTCATAAGTACAAGATGTTGTTCAACTTTCAATGAACTCTTTTCTCTCTTTTGAGTTTGAACACTCATCTCACTTTCTGAATTTTCAGCTCATCACTCTTTTCATCACTCTTATTTACAAGTTCACAGCCAATGCTAATATTTACAATCTTTTGTTTATCTTGTTGTGCACTATTCTCTTTCTCTTTTTCATCTCTCATTTGAGCACAAGATGTAGCAATTCTTGCTTGATCTTCAGAAATTTCACAAGGCTTTAAAGAACATAGATTAAACTTTTTACCATTATGCCTAAATGAATAGCAATTCTTGAGATCATTATAAACGCCATTGCAAGCAAGTTTCCACGGTTTTCCCAATAAAAGTTGGGCTATTTGCATAGGGAATATATCACATAGTACCTCAGCTTCGTATTTCCCTATTAAGAATGCAACCTTGACCTGCATTGATACCCATACTTCACCATAATTATCACTCCATTGTAGCAAGTAAGAATTTGGATGTGGAGTGGTGTGCATACTCAATCTTTCTACCATTAGCTCACTAGCAAAGTTAGAGCTTCTTTCACAATCAATCTCCACAGCACACACTTTATCTTGGATTTTGCACCTTGTTTGAAACACCTTTTCACATGACGTAGAAGTGGTTTTAGCTTGTGATACTTGTTTATCACTTTCCTCCATTGTACCTACACGTTAGTAAAGAAAACACAAGAAAATAGAGAAAATCCTCACGGGTTCCTCACTATTGGGTAGTAGGTACTCTCCACTCTATTTAGGTAGTGTTCTCTCTTGTTTATCCTAACTAAAACTCTCAATTAATGAATGTGTTGGGATTATTAAGACTCACCAAGTTCAATTATTTTAATAGCAAGTCTCAATCAACAAGTTCCACACAAAACTTTCACAAGAAAAATCAAGAGAGTTAATCAAAAAAAATCACATCACAAGAGGTTTAAGAACACGTGTGGGTTATAAACTGATTTACCACCAGAAACTACGAAATTCAGAAACTAGATTCAAAGACGAAGAGAACGCAATTTGAATCACTTAATTCCGAGTTGTATTGAGAAAGTTATGGCACTTTTAATCCAAGGTGGTTTTCAAGTAACAACTTAAGAACAATGTGTTCTTAAAAATCAAATTAAATAAATTAAATAATAAAATGAAAATAATAAATAACAGAAATAAAAAATAAAATAAATTAAAGTCCGAATTTATATATTTTTTTGTTTTTTTCTCTCTTTTTTTTAATCGATCACACTTTTTTTTTTTTTGACCGTGACTTTTTTTTTTGTTCGGACAAAATTCTAGTACAAACAAAAAGTTTAAGGTTTGGACACAAACCTTGGACAAAACAAAGAGACTAGGTTCGGACAAGAACCTTAAATGATACTAGGTTTAAGGTTTTAAGATAAGAACCTAGTACAAAGTACTTAGGTTTAAGGTATGAAGACAACAACCTAGGATTAGGGTTTAAGGATGCTTTGTCTTTTTGTCTTAACCTTAACAACCTTAAAATTTTCAAACTTTAATATCTCACCAAGGAAAACAAATTTGCATGTGCCACTTTCACAAAAGATTCAAGATTTTCAACAAGGATCAAGATTCAAATTTGGACAACTTTGGATTTTCAAGAAAATCAAGAAGTTCAAGAAAGTGTTCAAGAACTTATCTTTTTCAAGTGTGATAAAAGTTTGATCAGAACACACTATGACAAGAATGAGATAAAGAAACTAACACAAAAAAAAAGATCAAGAAACGGATAAGAATCAAGAAACTTGTGAAAACTTAACCGAGAAACCCTAGTTTTGAAACCCTAATTTGACACAAAACCCTAGCAATGCTTTGACGTGAAAACAGCAAGGAAAATTCAAAGAATTCCACACTATGATGATGAACAAAACAATGCAGAACTTAGACACGAAAAACAGCAAGAAACGCAACACAAAAACAGCAAGAAACAACACACAAATCGCAAAGACGCTAAACTAGGATTTGGGCAGATTTCGGGCAGAATTTTAAGTCAATGTTGCATGCGATTTTTGACAGATTTTGGGACTGAATTAAGCACGAATTTAGAAAGCAAATAGGACACTAAAACTGAAGCAAAGAGGACGCAAAAGACTCAGCAGAATGGACGTTAAAAACGGGCAGAAATCAGACAACACAAAATGGCAAAATTTGGGCAGAATGTGAGCACTTAATGATCATGCGATTTTGACGAAATTTATGCATGATCCTAACTCGACCTAGGACAGCAAGAAGGACACAAGATAGCAGCAAGAAAGATGCACTAAGAACAGAAACAATAACGCTAAAACTGCTGCAAAAATCGAGACACAAAACAGCAAGAACGCGGAAGAGTTTTAAACGGATTAACCTGAAATTTTTGGGCAACAACTTGTTCTCTGATACCAATTGATGCGAGTTGACCTAGGAAAGGAAGGACCTTGATCTCACGTATTTTCCACAAATCTTTGGATCGTTGTACACCAAACTCAATACAATCACGAACAAGAAACACAAAACAAAGCGGAAAGAACAAGATGAAATGCAAGGACAAAGATTGAAGCAATCTACACCCCACCGTTATAACAAAAAGAATTAGCTTAACTAATGTAAATAAAAAGTTAAATCTCTTAAGTTTGGCGAGTTCTTTAAATCAGGATTATGATTACATTCCAAATGGAGTACAAGTACATGCTTTAACTATATCTACAAGTGATCTTAAATTCCTTATGATGTAGCAAATAAATATTTTAATCATCCTTCTAGTTCTCAATTTGGTTTAAAAGGACCTTTACCCTTAAAAACCCGTCATACATATGCATATTTTTTAAATTTCATAAAATTTGCAGATGTTAAAGACAAACCAAAAACAAATCATCCTCAAGAATGGTCTCCTACTTATGAGGATAGTGAAATAGCCCTTTCTCAAATATATATCCACCAAATTCCTTCATTTTCAGATTGGAAAATACCATCTACCCAAGCCTTAAAATTCATTTCAAATTACAAAAAAATTGAATATCAATTTACCTATTATGATATGGTGGATAGTTTCTCCAAAGTATTCTTATATCAAAATTCCTTGTGTAGACACACTTGGTGGATACGCATTGATGATTCCATTTTTGAAAAACCCATACCAAATTGGTTTATTGAATGGTTCAAAAATATGGGACCAAAACAAGGAAATTTTTTACCTGAAAAATTACAACCATTTTTTAGCCAATTTCAATATATTTATTCCTCAAAATTCCAAAATCCTGAAATCTTTGGAGAATCCTTTCTATTATTCTTAATAAAATTCCAAATACCATGGTTATTTGTATGGAAATATGAAGTAGGATATGCAATTGATGGCATTCCACAGCTCAGAGAAGAATATTATACACAAAATGGTGGCCAAAGTGTCAAGTTGATTATGATTCAATTCAAAAATCTTGGCACAAGAAGATGTTCTTCTAGCAAAAGGAAAATTATTAGATGTTTCTTTCAATGTATCTCCTTTCAAAAGTGACAATTTTGTTGAAAATAAGAAAAAAGAAATGATTGAAGAAATGAAAAAAGAAATTGATAGAATTTTTGCTGTCTCTACTCCACTGAAGGAGAAAGAGGAAAAATTAGCAAAAGAAAAAAGAAAAGGAAAAAGTTGAAAAAGAAAAAATTGAAAAAGAAAAAATTGAAAAAGAGAAAAATAGAAAGGGAAAAGAAAAAATAAATGCCTCAACATCTTATATATCAAATGAGGATTTAATAATAAACTTAATTATGAAGAAGAATTTGATACATCTGTATATCAAAATCATGATCCTTATCCTGAATGACAGAAAAAGAAAAATATAACTTTGAACAATTAATATATGATCTTATAAAAATAAATTATGTATTAAAAGTTTTAGATTCTAATTCGATAAATCCAGAGCAGTATCTCCAGTATCTACTCAAAAGACATTCTCATCTGAAGAAATTGAAGATGATAAAATGCCGATAAGAAGAGATCTGCAAGAAAGAAGAAATCAAAAAACTGAAAATACAAATTTCCAAGAAATATGAAGACAAGTGGAAGACTTGCAAGGAAAATTACAAGAAATATCAAGAAAAGTGGAAGATAAAGACAAGTAAAGGATAAAGTGGAGTTAGAAAAATGTCACATCACTTTGAATTGTTGTCTTTTTGAATTATTGTCTTTTACTTTTTTATTTGGTTTTTAGTGTTTAGAAGTCTATAAATAAAGCCCAAAATGGGTTGTAAGGGACACCTTTTCATTACTACATCTTTCAATCTTTGAAGAAAGCTCTCTAGCTCTCTTTGTAATTCTCTTTTTGTAATCAAGAGTTCTTATGCATAGAAAATTATTGGTTTCATCAAAACTTTCTCTTCTTTTCTTCAAGCAAGCTTCTCTTCTTCTTTCTTCTTTAAGTTTTTATATTTCACAGGTTTATGCTAAGAGTTAAGAAGTTCTTTCAAGTTCTTCCCTCTTGTTGTAAAATTACTTTCAAATTTTGACACAAAAGCTTGAAGATAAATGCTTCAAGATTAGAGAAAATAAGTAGTAAGTCCCTTACTATTTTATTTTTGTTTAGTTAATTTTAATGTTTAATTCCTGATGTAAATTTGGTATCAGAGCCATGGAAGGCTAAGCCTACTTTCGGGGGGGGGATTACTAGCAGTTATGGTAACGTAACTTTGGATCTGAACATATGGTTTCACAACAAGAAGTTTTAGATCTATTCAGTTTAACTTCACATATGAAGTTTTAGATCTATTCATAGTGATAACAATAAGGCGTTGTTTCTTAGTTGAAACTTATTTTATATGTTTAATCTAATGACTCTTAAGAATGAACGGTTTCAAATTTCTTATGGTATGATCTTGTGGGTCGACACCCAAGTCGCGTTCAGCGTTTCATGAGGGCGGTTGATGATGTTGTAAGTCCTCTTTTTAGCCGGTAATATGTCGTTGACAGTCGAGCAAGATCATCCATAATAAAATGAACATGTTCTATCTTTTAAATGGTCAAAAGATTGATATATAAACCAAAGTTTTGCTAAGTTTCATTAGCATAATAAGTTATCAAGTGTGGAGAAATCTAAAATATTCAATAAGTGATATCAAGTTTGGAGAGAAATCTAAGATATTCAATACGTGATTCCATATGAAAGAAACTAAGTTATGTGTATACTACCATAAATTCTGTTAGTAATCCTACCCGAAGCTCATTTTAATTTTCTTAAAATTGCTCTTTTGAATTGTTTTATTTTATTATCTGATAGTATTATTTTTTTATTTTTCTATGGAAAATAAACAAATAATTAAATTAGATTTGAAAGAAATAAGTAAATATGCATTGAAGATTTTAATCTTCCTTATTATACATTATTTAGAACTTGGTTCTTTAGAACTCATGATTCTAATCAACAAAAATATATTCAAAATGAATATTATGATTTTATTAAAATAATGAAATTATTATTTTCTTTTATTGCATGGTTTTTATAATGAAAAAAGAGTAAATTACGTGCATGAATTATCTAGTTTAATTATCATAGATAAGTTTATCAAATTTGGAAATTACCAAATAATAATTACTAAATATCATTTATATTTTGCAAAAACATAAAGAAGAAATTATGAATTACTCTTATGTTCAAAATAAAGAAATTGATATAATTCAAAATAATAATCTCTTTTATGTTGAAAATAAGAAAATTGAAGTAATTGAACATAATAATGATTCTTTTGTTAATAAAAATGAAATAATAGAACAAGAAGAATTACATAAATTGAAGTAAATTTGCATAAAAGTGTCATAAAAGAAAATAGTTCTAAAAATATTAATAAATTATATAATATAGAAGATAATAATTCAAAAGTTAAAATTATTAAATCTAAAAATATTGATGAAACTTGTAATTTTGAAATAAAAATAGTTAATAATAATTTAGATGAAAATATTGAAAATAATAAAATATTGATAAGGTAAGTGAAACTGATAAAACTAAAATTGTTAAAATAGAAAATTAAATTAGTTAGAAATTTTACATTATCTGAAAATCATAAATGATGTTAAATTTAATTAATGAAATTAAAAATCCTATAAAAAGAAATCAATATTTTGAAATATATTTTCAAAATTTCTTTACAAAATTATTCTTTCCATCTAATGAAATTCTTTTCAAAACAATAATTCTTTAAATATAAAACAATAGATAAAGTACACTTCCTTAAAGAAGATAAAATTACTTCACCTATATTAAAACAAGAAATTAATAAGTTAAAAACAGAAATTAAAATATTAAAAAATAAGACTTTAGAAGAAAAAGAACTTAATAAATAGAAAAAATTTTTGATCAAAATTCTCAATTAAATACTTTAATTACTTCTCAAAAATATTACATTTTTGCAATTCTTATAATAAATAAAGAATATAAAATTAAATCAATAGCAATGGTAGATTCAGGTGCAGATTTAAATTGTATTAGAGAAGGAATAATACCTTCTAAATATTTTGAAAAAACTCAAGTCATATTAAATGCTGCACGGGGGAAAAATACAAGTAAATTATAAATTATCAAATGTGTATATTTTCTGAAGAAATAATTATGTTTGTTGTCCATTTGTTTTAGCTAAAACAATTAACCAACATATAATATTGGGAACTCCTTTCCTAAATTTAATGTATCCATATAATGTGATGGTAAACATTATCAAAATTGATTCTGATTTATCATTTAAATTTATTACTTCTCCAAAACTAGAGATCTTTGTTCTTTAAATTTGTCATCTTTACAAGAAATATAAAATTAAAAAATAATCAAATTGATTTTCTTCAAATGAGATTTTCTTTAAAAATAGAAGAACAATTAAAATCTCCAAAATTCAAAATCAAATTAAAATATTACGCAAGAAATTACTACAAAAATTTGTAGTGAATTGCCAATGTTTTTGGGAAAGAAACAACATATTGTTGAATTACCATATGAAAAGATTTTGATGAACACAAAAATACCAACAAAGCAAGACCATCTCAAATGAATAAAGAAATGGTTGAATATTGTAAAAAAGAAATTGATGATTTGTTAAAAAAGAAAATAATTAGAAAAGTTACTCTCCTTGGAGTTGTTCTGCATTTTATGTTAATAAAAATTCAGAAATAGAAAGAGGTGTTCCAAGATTAGTTATTAATTATAAACCCTTAAATACAGTCTTACAATGGATTAGATATCCAATTCCAAATAAAAAATTTTTATTAATAGGACTTTTGGAGCAATGATATATTCTAAATTTGATTTAAAATCTGGATTTTGGCAAATACAAATTGCTGAAAAAGATAATATAAAACTGCATTTACTGTTCCATTTGGTCATTATGAATGGAATGTAATGCCTTTTGGTCTCAAAAATGCTCCTTCTGAATTCATAATATAATGAATGATATTTTTTCATCATATTCATTTATAATTGTTTAATTGATGATATTTTAATTTTTTCACAAAATATTGAACAACATTTAAACATTTGAATATTTTTATTAAAATAGTTGTTAAAAATGGTTTAGTTGTTTCTGCTAAAAAATTAAAATTATTCCAATCTAAATTAGATTCTTAGATATGAATTAGAAAATGGTCAAATTACTCCAATTGTTATAAGTATTGAATTTGCAAATAAATTTCCTGATGAATTAATAGATAAAAAACAATTACAAAGATTTTAGGAAGTTTAAAATATATTGGTGAATATTATAAAAATTTAGCAATTGATAGTAACCCTTTATATGATAGATTAAAGAAAAATCCTCTTGCATGGTCTGAAATTCATACAAATGCAGTAAAATTAATTAAACAAAAAGTAAAATTTTACCATGTTTAAGTTTAGTAATCCTGATTGGTTTAAAATTGTTGAAACTGATGCTTCTGATATTGGTTATGGAGGAATTTTAAAACAAAAGAATCCACAACTAATAAAGAAGAATTAGTTAGATACTATTCTGGACATGGAAAAATGCTCAAATAATTATTCTACAATTAAAAAAGAAATTCTTAGTATAGTTCTTTGTATTTCTAAATTCCAAGATGATTTATTAAATCAAGAATTTTTACTTAGAGTTGACTGTAGTGCTGCAAAAGAAGTTTTACAGAAAGATCTAAAAATATTGCATCTAAACAATATTTGCTAGATGGCAAGCTATTTTATCTGTATTTGACTTTAAAATTGTCTATATTAAAGGTGAATTAAATTCTTTACCTGATTTTCTTACTAGAGAATTCTTACAAGGAAAAAAAATTTGCAGGTTATGAAACAACAAACTGAAGAAGAAATTGAATTTTAAAAGAAAATTATTTAAAAGATTATCTTCAAAAATTTCTAAAAAATAAATTAGAATAAGAAATATAATACAAAATCCTTAAAGGATCAAATTTTTATTCATCAAGTACAATATTACAGAATGGTAAGAGTAAAGAAATTCATACAAAATCAGATTCACCAAATAAAGAAGCTTATTATAGATTATAAAATCTTTTGGAAAGAAAATATATTTTGTTTAAAAAATCAAAGAATGGAAGAAAATTTAAATTACAATGGTTAAAAGATTATATTGAAAATCCAGCTACAATTAAGAAAATTAGAAAATTTATTCATTAAAAGAAAGGGTTCGACAATATTCTGAATTTCCTCATGTTTATCATGTAGAAAATGTAAATGTTTTATCAATAAAACAACAAGTATTTTACATCAAATGCATTACTACCAAATGTTGATTTCATATCACATAAATAAATCTAGAAGACATCCAATAATAAATCAATTTTATGGAATCGTCTTGAAAATTTTAGAAAAGAAATTGCTATTATTATTAAAATTTTTATTTTAATTTTTTTTGCAGGAAATGCAAGGTAGAGGTGGAAGAGGTCATAGACCTCAAATGGATTTTGGTTATGTTAGCCATTACAATTCCCAATATCCTCCACTATACTGGTCATCTCAAATGAGTGGTCAGTCTTCTTTAAATCAATCAAATTCCAAAAATAATTCTCTTGTTCCATTGGGTCATATACCCACAGCCAAAAATGTCCTTCTTGATGAATCCTCAAATCAGGACCATGATTATATTAAAAATGAATAATCGCACATTCAATTTTCATTTCTGAAACAGATCTCAAATTAGATTTGTATGCGATTATTCATAAATATTTTCAATAATCCTTCTAATTCTCATTTCAGTTTAAGAGGACCACTTCCTCTAAAACTCGGCATACTTATGCTGATTTTTTCAATTTTACAAAAATTGCTGATATAAATGACAGACCCAGAACCAGTCGTCACCAAAATTGGTTTCCTACAACTGAAGACAATGAAATTGCTTTGTCTCAGATGTATATTCATAAAATACCATCTTATTCTGACTGGATTTCTTCTCTAATTCAAACTCAAAATTTTTATTTCAAGATATAACAATTTTGAATATACATTTACGTACACAGATATAGTGGAAAGTTTTTCACAATATCCACTTATATCAAATTCTTCTTACAAGCATACTTGGTGGATTCGTATTGATGAAGCCAATTTCAATAAAATTATTCCAGGTTGGTTTCTTATTGGTTTAAAATTCATGGACAAAAGAAGAAACTTTCTTACCTGAAAATTGAAAAATTTGTTTATTCAGTTTAAAAATGTTTATTCTGAAAAATTTCAGCATTCAAAATTTCCAAAACAATCATTTTTACTCTTTTTAATAAAATTTCAAATTCCATGGTTATATGCATGGAAATATGAAACTGGATACAATACTGATGGAATTTTACAGCTCACAAGAGTTGGGTACACTAAATGGTGGCCAAAATGTCAAGTAGATTACATTGAAATTGAGAAGTCACTTGTTAATGCAAAAAGTTCTCTTGAAAAATAAAAAGTGACACAAGAAATTGATAATTTTTCTCAGAAAGAATTAAATGAGAAAAATGACTTGATTGCAAAATTGCAAAATGAATTGAAAAAAGTGAAAGCTGTTTCTTCTCCTCAAAAAGAAAAGAAGAAAAATGACAAAGGAAAAGAAAAGGAAAAATTGAAAAAGAAAAAATAGAAAAGAAAAAGAAAGTGAGAAAAGAAAAAAGAAAAAAGAAAAAAGAACATCCATTTCAAGATTCTCTTTTGATAAAAATTTAATCAAATTCATTGATGATGAACCTTCAATAGAAGAGGATTTGCAAATTTCTTCAGATGAAAATTCAAGTACCAATTCTGAAGGTGAACAATTGCAAATGACAGAAAAAGAGAAAAATGAATTCGAACAATTAATACATAATCTGTATAAAAATAAATACTATGTACTAAAATTGTTGGATTCCAGTTGTTAAGAAAAATCCAGAGCAAATACTCCTTCAAGAAAATCTTCATCGGATGAAGCTGGAAAAGTCAGTTCACAAAAGGTTGCAAAAAAGAAAAATTCAAAGAAATGATATCAAGTGGGAAGGAAAATTCCAAGCAAGTGGGGACATCAATCAAGTTGGAGACATCATGGAGACAAAGAAAAGTGAAGTTAGAAAAATGTCACATCACTTTTGAATGGTTGTCTTTTGTATTATTGTCTTTTACTTTTTTATTTTGTTATTAGTCCTTAATTTTTTGTATTTTATTTAAAAGTCCTTAGGCGGTCTATAAATAGAATCCAAATGGGTTGTAATAGACACCTTTTCATTACTACATCTTTCAATCTTTGAAGAAAGCTCTCTAGCTCTCTTTGTAATTCTCTTTTGTAATCAAGAGTTCTTATGCAATAGAAATTTCTTGGTTTCAAAACTTTCTCTTCTTTTCTTCAAGCAAGCTTCTCTTCTTCTTTCTTCTTTAAGTTTTTATATTTTACAGGTTTATGCTAAGGAGTTAAGAAGTTCTTTCAAGTTCTTCCCTCCTGTTGTAAATTACTTTCAAGTTTTGTACATAAAGCTTGAAGATAAATGCTTCAAGATTAGAGAAAATAAGTAGTAAGTCCCTTATTATTTTATTTTTGTTTATTTAATTTTAATGTTTAATTCCTGGTGTCCCTTACTATTTTATTTTTGTTTATTTAATTTTAATGTTTAATTCCTGGTGTAAATTTGGTATCAGAGCCATGGAAGGCTAAGCCTCATTTCGGGGGGGGGGATTACTAGCAGTTATGGTAACGTAACTTTGGATCTGAACATATGGTTTCACAACAAGAAGTTTTAGATCTATTCATTTGACTTCACAATATGAAGTTTTAGATCTATTCATATTGATACATAAGGCGTTGTTTCTTAGTTGAAACTTATTTTATAATGTTTAATCTAATGACTCTTAAAAGAATGAACGGTTTCAATTTCTTATGGTATGATCTTGTGGGTCGACACCCAAGTCGCGTTCGGCGTTTCATGAGGCGGTTGATGATGTTGTAAGTCCTCGTTTTAGCCGGTAATATGTCGTTGACAGTCGAGCAAGATCATCCATAATAAAAATGAGACATGTTCTATCTTTTAAATGGTCAAAAGATTGATATATAAACCAAAGTTTTGCTAAGTTTCATTAGCACAATAAGTTATCAAGTGTGGAGAAATCTAAAATATTCAATAAGTGATATCAAGTTTGGAGAAAATCTAAGATATTCAATACGTGATTCCATATGAAAGAAACTAAGTTATGTGTATACTACCATAAATCTGTTAGTAATCCTACCCGAAGCTCTTATCAATTAATATGACATCTATATTGTCTAGAAGTAATTCTACTGCTTCATCTTCAAATAAAATACTAAAAATTCTGAATTAGTTGAATTTTCTGAAATTGAACAAAAAATACAAAATTGGCATATTCCAAAAATTGAACATAAAAATTTATAATATGGAACTTTTGATCAAAAAACTAAAAGAGCCATAAAAAATGTAGAAAAAACAATTTCTATACAAAATCAATTTGTAGAATACATTTACTAGATTTAGATTATTTGTCTCAAATTAGACAACAAGGATATAATTATATACATATTGGTCTTATACAAATTGCTGTACAACCTTTAAATAGACAGGATTAGAAACTACAATTTCAGTTGCTTTAAGAGATTGTAGACATAATAATTTCATGATTCTTTATTAGGCTTAATTGAGTCTAGTCTTTGCAATAGTCCATTTATTTTAATACGTATCCAAATTTTTCTGTATCTTTAACTGATAGAAATTTATATGATGTACTAACTGTCAATTTACAAACTAAAGGTAATGATATGAAACCTGGATCTGAAAATATTAATTTGACATATAGACTTTATTTATTAAATGAATACTATAGTCCGGAGCAAGAATAACAGATAATGGAAAAAGTACATTATTAATGGAAACTAATTTAAAAAGATCAAAATTACAAATACCTAGATTAATAAATTGGGATGAAATATCTTTGCCATCAAATTGGGTCTTAGAAAAAATAGTAGACCAACAATTCCTTAAAATCTAAGGATGCTCAAATTCATGAAGATAACGAAGGAAATGTAAGAAATAATATTTGAAACACATGTTCCTAGAAGAAATTCATACTCCTCATTTCCATACTCTTCTGCATCTAGATCCGATAGTTTTAACTTTGAAGGAATTAAGAAACAGATAATCAAATTCCAAGACCAATATACACACAAAAATCACAAGATGATATAAGCCTTGGATCAGAAATGAATTTTGAAATAAATACAAATTCTCAAAAAATAAAATAAATTTTGAAATAAATACAATTTCTCAAGAAAATAAAATTAATCTAAAAGAAATAAGTAAAATATTTGTTAAAGATTTTAATCTTCCACAATATACACCATTTAGAAATTGGTTTTTTAAAACTTATAATACTAAACAACAAAAACAATTTCAAGATCAGTATTATAATTTTATTAAAGTCACTGGTGTTATAATTTCATTCATATCATGGTTTAATACTGAACAAAAATCAAAATAAATTGATGATCAATATAGTCTAAATGTTCTTGAAGAAGCTCATCAGACTTGGAATCTATCTGATGATAAATTATTAAAGCAATTCATCCTCCTTCACAGTTAATAAAATAGAAGCTGCAATAATTCAACTGAGGCTTGTCCTTATATTGATGTTAGTAATGTTGAATTAGCAAAAATAGCCAAACAAAATAATTTTACAAATCTTAATTTAAATACCATTTCTAAACAATTATGTCGTATTGAATATAAAATTAATCTTCAAAACAAAAAAAATATTTTTCCTTTAGAAAATATAAAATTAGGGTCTAGTAAAACTCAACCATTTTCATTTAAACCTATGCCTGATTTACATTTAAATATGTTAAAGTCTTTACCTTCAGGTTTTACTAAAGAAAAATTAGAAAAATTAAATTCAGAATTTAATAAATTAAGACTCAATGTATTAAGTTCTGAAAAGAAGAAATAATTAATATAATTTACAAATAGATCAATTAGAAGAAATGTTTAATAATTTATACATAGATGAAGATTCAAATCAATTGGAAATAAATAAAATAAAGAAACCTAACTCAAAATTTAGACCAAAATATCCACAAACTCAATTTTATTATCCTAGACCAACTCCTCAAGATCTTTTAATTGAAGAACATGGTGATTGGCAAAATTGTTATCAAAATAATTCTATATATGAATGGAATCTTGATGGGTTTACACCTTATCAAATTGCTAATATGTGTGATAAAATATCAATGTATATTAATATTAAAAATGAAATATTACTGAAGAACAAGCTGTAAGAGCTTGTACTCAAGGTTTTACTGGACAATTACGTGGTGGTGGGATCATTATCTAAATGAAATCAAAGAGGTGAAATTATAAAAGCTACTAAACAAATAACTACAACCACACCCATATTTCCAAAACCAGAAAATAATCAACCACAAGAAATAACTGTTACAACTTAAAATTATGCAATGATATAAAATTAAAAGCACAAATAAAAAGAGAAACTCAAAAAGCAGAATTAGGAGATTTTTGTCATCAATTTGCTTATAATCCACATGAATTAAAATCCTCTTAGAAAAATAGAAAAAAAATTAAAGAAAAAACATAAAAAAATATGAAAGATCATCTGAAAGATCTGAAAATTCTGAAGAAAGAATTAAAAGAAAGAAAAATCTAGAAAGAAATGGATAGAAGAAAATATAACATGTAGAAAATGGTAAAAAAAAGGACATTATGCTAATAAATGTACTTCTAGGACAAATATTAATGAAATTCTTTTGGAAAAATTAGAAGATATAATTTAGATAAAGAATAAAAGAATATTTAATACAAACAATAGAAAATAAAATTTACAAAACCGATTCATCAGATAGTGAAGAATCTGTTGAAATAATAATATAAGTTCAGATGATATTGATGAAATTGTGAAAATTGTAATTCGAAATCAGATTATTACAAAGCAATAATTGAAGCTAATGGATTAAATGAAATAGGAATATTCACATTATCTGAAAAACATAAATGATGCTTGATTTAGTTGAGGAAATTCAAGATCCAATAAGAAAAAGACAATATTTAAAAAATATTTACAATTAGAATAAGATAATAAAATTCTTTAAATCATTCTCCATTTACTTCTTATGAAAATTCTCAAATAAAAAGAAAATTATATAGAATAAATACTTCATTTACAATGCAAGATGTAGTAGATCATTTACAAAATCAAAATCCTAAACAAATTACTTTACCAATTTTAAAAGAAGAAGTTAATGAATTAAAAATAGAAATTCAAAAATTAAAAGAAAGAATTTTAATTTTAGAAGAATTAAATTTAACAATTTATTAAATACACAGAATGAAGAACAAATAGAAGAATTTCTGAACAAAATAATTTTCTTCAAATAAATACCTTAGTCACTTCTCATAAATATATATTTCTATTACATTAATAATAAATAGAGAATATAAAATTCAAACAATTGCAATGGTTGATTCAGGTGCAGATTTAAATTGTATAAAAGAAGGATTAATTCCTTCAAAATATTTTGAAAATACTCATGTAGAATTACATGCAGCACAAGGTACACAAATAAATATAAAATATAAAATATCAGATGTTTGCATATTTTCTGAAGAAAATAATTACATTTGTTCTCCATTTGTAATAACTAATGCAATTGGTCACATGTAATATTAGGAAATCCTTTTTAAATTTAATGCATCCTTATCAATGTGATGGTAAAAAATTATCAAAAATAAATTCTAATTTATCATTTCAATTTGTAACTCTTCCTAAAATTAGAGATCTTTAAAATACTTACCTTAATTTATCTTAAATCTCACAATATTGTTTTTTGCAGGTTTTAGTTATGATAAAGGAGGAAGATTTGGTTCTCTACAATAATATTTTCTTTTTTGCAGGAAATGAGAGGCAGAGGCCGTCAATCCCAAAATAAATTTGGTTATAATATAAATCAAATAATTTAAAATAGACTTCCTAATTCCTCTTCTCAATGGTCATCTCAAATGAGAGGACAAAATTTCATTAGTCAGAAATTACTACACACTTCTATAGGTTTTAATCCCAATGTTAAAAGAAATTTTTAGAAGGAACATCCTCAAATCAGGATTATGATTACATTCCAAATGGAGTACAAGTACATGCTTTAACTATATCTACAAGTGATCTTAAATTAGATCCTTATGATGTAGCAAATAAATATTTTAATCATCCTTCTAGTTCTCATTTGGTTTAAAAGGACCTTTACCCTTAAAAACCGTCATACATATGCAGATTTTTAAATTTCATAAAATTTGCAGATGTTAAAGACAAACCAAAAACAAATCATCCTCAAGAATGGTCTCCTACTTATGAGGATAGTGAAATAGCCCTTTCTCAAATATATATCCACCAAATTCCTTCATTTTCAGATTGGAAAATACCATCTACCCAAGCCTTAAAATTCATTTCAAATTACAATAAAATTGAATATCAATTTACCTATTATGATATGGTGGATAGTTTCTCCAAAGTATTCTTATATCAAAATTCCTTGTGTAGACACACTTGGTGGATACGCATTGATGATTCCATTTTTGAAAAACCCATACCAAATTGGTTTATTGAATGGTTCAAAATATGGGACCAAAACAAGAAAATTTTTTACCTGAAAAATTACAACCATTTTTTAGCCAATTCCAATATATTTATTCCTCAAAATTCCAAATCCTGAAATCTTTGGAGAATCCTTTCTATTATTCTTAATAAATTCCAAATACCATGGTTATTTGCATGGAAATATGAAGTAGGATATGCAATTCATGGCATTCCACAGCTCAGAAGAATATTAACACAAAATGGTGGCCAAAGTGTCAAGTTGATTATGATTCAATTCAAAAATCTTGGCACAAGAAGATGTTCTTCTAGCAAAGGAAAATTATTAGATGTTTCTTTCAATGTATCTCCTTTCAAAAGAGACAATTTTGTTGAAAATAAGAAAAAAGAAATGATTGAAAAAATGAAAAAAGAAATTGATAGAATTTTTGCTGTCTCTACTCCACTTAAGGAAAAGAGGAAAAATTAGCAAAGAAAAAGAAAAGGAAAAAGTTGAAAAAGAAAAAATTGAAAAGAAAAAATTGAAAAATAGAAAAATAGAAAAGGAAAAGAAAAAATAAATTCCTCAACGTCTTATATATCAAATGAGGATTTAATAAATCTTAATTATGAAGAAGAATTTGATACATCTGTATATCAAAATCATGATCCTTATTATGAGATGACTGAAAAAGAAAAATATAACTTTGAACAATTAATATATGATCTTTATAAAAATAAAGATTATGTATTAAAAATTTTAGATTCTAATTCTGATAAATCCAGAGCAGTATCTCCAGTATCTACTCAAAAGACATTCTCATCTGAAGAAATTGAAGATGATAAAATGCCGATAAGAAGATCTGCAAGAAAGAAGAAATCAAAAAACTGAAAATACAAATTTCCAAGAAATATGAAGACAAGTGGAAGACTTTGCAAGGAAAATTACAAGAAATATCAAGACAAGTGGAAGACAAGTGGAAGATAAAGACAAGTAAAGGATAAAGTGGAGTTAGAAAAATGTTACATCACTTTGAATTGTTGTCTTTTTGAATTATTGTCTTTTACTTTTTTATTTGGTTTTTAGTGTTTAGAAAGTCTATAAATAAAGCCCAAAATGGGTTGTAAGGGACACCTTTTCATTACTACATCTTTCAAGCTTTGAAGAAAGCTCTCTAGCTCTCTTTGTAATTCTTTTTTGTAATCAAGAGTTCTTATGCAATAGAAATTTCTTGGTTTCAAAACTTTCTCTTCTTTTCTTCAAGCAAGCTTCTCTTATTCTTTCTTCTTTAAGTTTTTATATTTTACAGGTTTATGCTAAGGACTTAAGAAGTTCTTTCAAGTTCTTCCCTCCTGTTGTAAATTACTTTCAAGTTTTGCACATAAAGCTTGAAGATAAATGCTTCAAGATTAGAGAAAATATGTAGTAAGTCCCTTACTATTTTATTTTTGTTTATTTAATTTTAATGTTTAATTCCTGGTGTAAATTTGGTATCAAAGCCATGGAAGGCTTAGCCTCCTTTCAGGGGGGGATTACTAGCAGTTATGGTAACGTAACTTTGGATCTGAACATATGGTTTCACAACAGATTCAAGATTTTCAACAAGGATCAAGAATATGGCTCAAGATTCAAATTTGGACAACTTTGGATTTTCAAGAAAATCAAGAAGTTCAAGAAAGTGTTCAAGAACTTATCTTTTTCAAGTGTGATAAAATTTTGATCAAAACACACTATGACAAGAACGAGATAAAAAGAAACTAACACAAAAAAAAGATCAAGAAACGGATAAGAATCAAGAAACTTATGAAAACTTAACCGAGAAACCCTAGTTTTGAAACCCTAATTTGACACAAAACCCTAGCAATGCTTTGACGTGAAAACAGCGAGGAAAATTCAAAGAATTCCACACTATGATGATGAACAAAACAATGCAGAACTTAGACACGAAAAACAGCAAGAAACGCAACACAAAAACAGCAAGAAACAACACACAAATCGCAAAGACGCTAAACTAGGATTTGGGCAGATTTCGGGCAGAATTTTAAGTCAATGTTGCATGCAATTTTTGACAGATTTTGGGACTGAATTAAGCAAGAATTTAGAAAGCAAATTGGACACTAAAACTGCAGCAAAGAGGACGCAAAAGACTCAGAAGAATGGACGTTAAAAACGGGCAGAAATCAGACAACACAAAACGGCAAAATTCGGGCAGAATGTGAGCACTTAATGATCATGCGATTTTGACGAAATTTATGGATGATCCTAACTCGACCTAGGACAGCAAGAAGGACACAAGATAGCAGCAAGAAAGATGCACTAAGAACAGAAACAATAACGCTAAAACTGCCGCAAAAATCGAGACACAAAACAGCAAGAACGCGGAAGAGTTTTAAACGGATTAACCTGAAATTTTTGGGCAACAACTTGTTCTCTGATACCAATTGATGCGAGTTGACCTAGGAAAGGAAGGACCTTGATCTCACGTATTTTCCACAAATCTTTGGATCGTTGTACACCAAACTCAACACAATCACGAACAAGAAACACAAAACAAAGCGGAAATAACAAGATGAAATGCAAGGACAAAGATTGAAACAATCTACACCCCAACGTTATAACAAAAAGAATTAGCTTAACTAATGTAAATCAAAAGTTAAATCTCTTAAGTTTGGCGAGTTCTTTAAATCAAGAACGGGTAAGCTAACCTATAGCTCCTCACTAAGGCTTCGCGGGTCTTATGAAAAAACAATTGAAATCAATTGAATCCTCACATTTTTCTTTCAACTTTTCATGGCTGGAAGAAGGCTTAAGCAATGCTTAATTTTTATCAAAATTCATCTTATTTTTTCATGTGAAAAACTCACCTATAAATAGGCTACAAAAAACATGAAACCCTAGCTTAATCCTATTACAACTTAGTTTGCAAATTGGAATAGGAAACCAATAACTAAAAGACAAACTTTAACAAACTTTAAGTTTCCTAATCATAGCAAATCGGTTATGAAGAAGTAAAAACCGATTTGTACTCTTACTTTCCTAAATCCTCCTAAAAAGTAGGAGATTACTTTCCTAATTACCATGCATGGCAATTGGGCTAAGTAATGACTTATTAATTAACAAAAATAAAGTCCAATTAATTAATGTTAATGGACTTATTATTACAATTTAAATAAATCCTAAAGATTAACAATGGCGTGATCCAATAATGACAAAGCCCAAGCACGACATCTTGGTCTTCAATGTAGTCCGTGAAATTCGAGATGAAAATTCGGTCAGAATCCCGTCATCAACTTTGGAAGGCATTTTCAACGGTGATAATGTCAGCATCTCGGAAAACGTAAAACATGAATGTTGTAGCTCTATCTCTTATCGTTCCAGGACTTCTTGAATCATACAATTCCGAGTTATATCGAAAACGTTATGGCAAGAATACCAAAACGTGACAGAAACTTTCAGGATGACAATTTGACTTTAACACCACGGACATAGACACGGGCTCATTCTCATCAGATAATGCCTACAAAGTCGAGCTGCCTAGTGAGTATGGCAATGTTTCATCTACATTTAATGTTACTGACTTATCTTTGTTTGATGTAGGTGATTCGAGGACGAATCCTTTCGAGGAGGGAGGGAATGATAGCAATCCATCCATGTCCATGGTGCCAAGGCCGAGTTCTCAAGATCCTTTGGTGAATATTGATGGACCAATGACAAGATCAAGGAGTCAAAGAATGAAGGCAGCCTTGCACAATTTATTGTCATCACATTTTGAAGCTATGGAGGCCAAATCATCTCAATCATCTCAAGGAGGAGTTTTGTGGCATGTTTCTTCAATAACAATTCATGATCCACCTTGAAGAAACATCACAAAGGCCGAATTCATGAAGTCCATAAAGAGGCGTATTTTTTTGGGCTTAAATTGGATCACGCCACTTTAATGTTTTGTTAGGATTTTATTTGTAATAATTAAAGTCCATTAACATTAATTATTTGGGCTTTAATTTTGTTGTTAGTGAGTCTATTACTTGTCCAATTATCTTGCATGATAATTAGGAAAGTAATCTCCTACTTTTTAGGAATTTTTAGGAAAGTAGTGTTTTGGAAAGCAAATTTGTACTTTGTTTCCTCACAATAACCGATTCTTGTCTTATATAAGGATTAGGAAACTAAGTTTGTTAGAGAGAGTCTTCCAATCCACTTTGAAATAGGATTAGGGTTTCATATTTTTGTAGCCTATTTATAGTTGAGTTTTTCAAATGAAATAAAAAGTTGAATTTTGATAATTTTAGCCTTGCTAAATTGTTCTTGCAGCCGTGACAAGCTTGTAGGAAAAATGTGATTTCTTCAATTGATTTAAGTTGAAGATTCATAAGAACCATGATCTTTAAGCTAGGACCTTAAGGAGAACTTACCCGTTCTTGATTTAAAGAACAAGCCAAACTGAAAACTGTTCAACTCTTGATTTACATAGGTTTGATTGGATTCTTTTTGTAATAACGTGTGGGTTTGATTGTCTTCAATCAATTCTGCCCGTTCAATATCTTTTCATTGTTTTGTGTGTTTCCGCATTATCATTGTGTTTCTTGTTTGATCGTGAATTTTGGTGAACAACCGGGGTCCAAAAGAGAGGGTTTTGTGTGGTTGAGGATCTTCAATCCAAGGCCATTCGTATCACAATTCCTCGGGAAAAACATTCTCGTACTCCTGCAATAACAACACCACTTCTCTAGGCAAAAGATCAAGCAGCTTAGCATCAATCAAAAACACATCTTTATACAATAAAATAAACACACTATCTCCCTCACTCAATTTTTGTTTCACCTCTCATTTTGTTGCAAAAACACTCATTTTCTTTTTGCCATTTTCTGATTTTTCTGCCTCACTCATGTTTATTTTCTCTCGGCTTTTATTCTCACTAGATTCGCCTTTTTCTCTCTTTTCAAAATCTTTTACATTGCAAATTTGATCTTCATGTACCTCCCATGGCTTCAAAGGTACCAATGTATGCCTGCGATTACCCATCTCCAATGTGTACTTGTTAGTGTATCCGTCATACTCTACCCTTCGATCAAACTGCCAAGGGCGCCCCAAAATAATATGGGCAGCTTGCATAGGTACCACATCACACAACACTTCATCCTTATACCTACCTATCACAAACGCAATCTTAACTTGTTTATTCACCTTGGCCTCCCGACTAGTACTCAGCCACTGTAGCTTATAGGGTTTAGGATGTTTAAGTGTTTTCAACCCCAACTTTTCTACCAACAATGTACTAGCTATGTTAGTACAACTCCCACTATCAATGATTAAGCTACACACATTTCCTTGCACATAACACCTAGTATGAAAAATGTTATCCCTTTGCACCAACTCTCTCTATATCTTAAGTTGGGTATTTAAAACCCGTAAATTAAAAAGTGCCTCTCCCCCCATTGGTAACTCTTATTCTTCATCACTCTCCTCAACAAATGGTATATTACCTTCATCATCGAACTGCTCACTCTCATACTCCCCATTAGGTAACAAGAACATGGTCCTTTTGTTAGGACACTGAGATTGTATATGTCCTACCTCTTGGCATTTGTAACACCTAATGTCTCTACTCCTCCCAACTGACTTCTCCCCAACCTTCTCCTTCCTGGTTCCCCATTTTGGTTCTACCTTAGGTTTGGATTCAACCTTAGCATTCCCAAATTTTGTGTTTGACACTGACTTATTATCCTTCCAAGAACTCTTCCAAGTACTCTTCCAAGTACTATTTCCCCTAGCTTTAACAATCCTCTCAACTTTCAAGGCCTTATGCAACAACTCTTCTATGTCAACATATTGTTGCAACTCTACCACATCAGCTATCTCCCTATTCAAGCCCGCTAAAAATCTACCCATAGTAAATTCAGGATCCTCCTCTATATTTGCCCGAATTAAAGCTGTCTCTATCTCCTAAAAATACTTCTCTACACTCTTACTACATTGGGTTAAAGTCTGAAGTTTTCTCACTACATCCCGCTGGTAATGGTTAGGAACAAACCTCTTTCTCATTATCCTCTTAGTCTCCACCCAAGTCCTAACCGGTCTCTCCCTATATCTTCTCCTATTATGGATTAACTGATTCCACCAAATTGAAGCATAATGGGTAAACTCTACAACCGCTAACTTCACCTTCTTCTCCTCAGAATAATTATGACAATCAAACACATGGTCTACCCTTCTTTCCCATTCTAGGTAAACCTCAGGATCATTCTTTCCTTGAAACTCAGGAATCTTCATCTTAATGGACCCCATGTGACTATCCTTCCTCCTATCATTCTTACCTCTACACCATGTTCCTTCTTCTTCCTGCTCCGACACTTCCTCAATAGTTCCTGACAGTAATCAGTCCACATCCATGGTGCTAAAGTCGAGCTTGCATGACCCATTAAAGATTCTTGATGGTCCAATGATAAGATCAATGAGCAAAAGGATGAAAGACGCTTTGCACACTTTATTTTCATCACATTGTGAAAACTTGGAGGACGAACCTTCTCTACCATCTCAACATCAAGTCCTTTGGCATATTTCTTCAATAACCATTCATGATGAAGTTCCTAGGAGTTCTACATTGCAGATTAAGGAAATTCCACCTTGAAAAAAACATATAGCCGAAATTGAAGTCCAAAGAAAAGACCTGTATTTGGCTTTGGAATGGATCACGCCATTGTGTAATTTTTAGGATTTATTTTGTTGTTATTTAATTAAGTCCAAAACACTTAATGTGGGCTTTAATTAATTGGTTGTTAATAAGTTACTTGGCCCAATTATCTTGCATGATAAAGGAAATTAAAAGTTTAGGAAACTTAAGAAGTCAAAACGTGTTTTCCTTCTTCAATGTTAAGGAAACTAGTTAGTTAGTTAGTTAGCTAAGAAGTCAAGTTGTACTTTGCAACTTCTAGGGGTTTTATTTCCTTTTCTTTAGCAAGGTCGAAACTCTCTATATAAAGAGAAAGCATTGTAACGTTTTTCATAGATTGATGAATGAAAGTTTTAGCTTTGCTGAAATTTTGATTAACCTCTGTGTTGTCAAAGCCTTGGAGAATTATTTAATTCACCATTGTAGAAGTTTAGCCTTTAGCGTGACCTTTAGGTGACTTCAACATTGTTCTTGATTTCGAGAGCAGGCCAAATTGACAAAGTTTAATTCATGAATTTTCATGAGTTGAGTCGAGTCTTTTTGTATTAAAACGTGGGGTTCGATTTACTTCAACACTTGGCGTTTTTCCTTTGATTTTCCTTTCCGCCGAGTTTGGTTGTTTGTGTTCGTGGAATAACTTGATTGTACAGCACGGTCCTAAATTGTGAAGATCGAACTTGGTCCAGAAGTTAGAGCCTCGGCCATATATTCGTATCAGTTCCCCTCTCAAATAATGGATTTCTACCCGCTCTCTCCCTACTTGTTGGTTCACTAGACTCTAAAAAGTTATGCCTGAGATTAATTTTATCAAATTGTGCTTGAATGGCTTTAAAGACAGTTTCAAAATTGAATTACGAGTTACTAGTACCTTCCCCACTCATGATAAATTTGGGATTGATAATTTGTCCTTTCCACTCCTTAAGTGTTTACACTCACACTCGTGCATCACTCAAAAATTGAAGCTCTCTTAACTTTCTTTCCAAGTCCTTGAGTTAAACAACCACTCACACACCAACTAAGAATTTAATTGAATAGGAACGTGTGAAGAAAAATAAAATAAAAGACTCTTAGGAACAAGAATAATTACAAGAACTCTTGAGCAATGGAATGAAATTAGGCAACAAGAACAAGAATGTTACCCAATACTAACAATAAAGACTCAAAAAAATTTAAGAAAGAGCAATGAAGCAATGGTTCACAATGATAAAACGCAAGAATTGGCTTTAAACCACAACAAAGTTTAGCAATGACCAAAATTCACCTTTACACCAATGCAACACAATGACTTAAGATTGCAAAACACAATTAATTTCCCAAAACCAACAAAAACTATGCAATAATCCCAACTGTTTTAGTGCAGCAACTTCCAAGCATGTATTGAAAAGAAATTTCTGCACAATTGTGCAATTCAACAATTGTCACAAACTTACTAAGGAATCAAGGTTAGAATGTTACCTTAAAGAACTCAAACTAAAAATCAAGAATTGAAAACTCAAATTGGCCTTCTTTTTTTTTATCGTTATCTGCACTTTTTTTCTGCAGTTTTTTTTTACCGATTTTTTTTGCACTTTTTTTTTACTTGGCCACAATCTATCAAACAATGGAATCAAACAAATGCAAATAATAAAACAATTATAACAAATTCAAAAGAAAACAATCAAAGATGCAATTCTTTTATGGATATTTCCCCAATTTGGCTTTGATAGCAAACTGATACGATCCTAGACCCTTATGGATTCTAAGAACGCAAAACCCAAGATCAATTGAGGAATTAAACGATTGAATTAAAAAGATGAATAGAATGCAAGGAGGCAGCCCCAAATTTAATGAATAAATTGAAACGTACCTATTAATTGTCACGTAGCAAACACCCTAAGAAGACCTCCCCTAAGAACCTTTGTTTTCAAGAATCCCACACAATCAAGCTCTTAATTGAATGGAATGGATTGTTCTTCACAAAGAACAAAAGAAAGTTTACAAGAAAGTTTCAATATTCAAAATAGTTTGCCTAAAAACGTACAAGAAAGTTTCCTTTTATAGGTTGGAAACCCTAAGAAAATAACAGCTAACAAAAATTCAAACAAACAGTCCGTCGTTCCCGCATGTCGTGATGTCAAGGACTCCACGTCGCGACGTGGGGATTATTCATTGTTTAATGTTGAATTTTTGGTGAATTTTCTTCCAATTTGAAAACTTCCAGAGAGTTATGTCGCGACGTCAGTGCACGTCGCGACGTTGGTGGTCGTACGTCGCGACGTTGGCAATTTCTTCTGAGCTCCCTTTGCGATCCTCCACGTCGCGGCGTGGAACTCCATGGATGTCACGACGTGGAGCCTTTTATGCTCCTTGTCCATCTTTTTCAACCATCCTTGCCTTCAAAGCTCCATCTTGATCTACCACAACATTATACTCTATTTGTGATGCTTCCAAACATAAGATGAACGTGGCATCCTTGTCACGAACTTCACGAACTACTTCACGCTCAAAAATATCATCAATCAATGCATATAACACCGTCTTTATCCGCTTAGTCCTTGAACGCGTCATTGGTCCACCAACTCCTTGCAATGGATCATCCACAAAGCTTCTCGAGTTGGCTTCCTCATCAGTCATACCATAACTAAAATCACAATTAATTATAGACATCCAATTCCTATATTAGATTATATGCTTGATGAGTTGTATGGTTCATGTATTTTCACCAAGATTGATTTAAAAAGTGGCTACTATCAAATTCGAATGAAAGAAGGTGATGAATGGAAAACAGCCTTTAAAACAAAGTATGGTTTGTATGAATGGTTAGTCATGCCTTTTGTCTAACTAATGCACCTAGTACTTTTATGAGGCTAATGAATCATGTCTTTAGATCTGGAAAATTTGTTGTGGTCTATTTTGATGACATCCTTATTTATAGCAAATCACTTGATGAACATGTTGAACATTTAAAACTTGTGTTTGCTATTTTAAGTGAGAACAAATTGTATGCTAACCTCAAAAAGTGTTCTTTTTGCATGGAATCAATTATCTTTTTGGGTTATGTTGTTAGTTCTCAAGGTATTTCTGTTCATGAGTCAAAAGTCAAGGCTATATTTGATGGAAATTAACCCAAGTCCATCTTGCCGAAATCAACTTCACAAGATCCATTGGCAAATCTTGATGGTCCAATGACAAGATCAAGGAGTTCGAGGATGAAGGCAGCCTTGCATTCATTAATGGCGTCAACTTGTGAAGGACTTGAGGAAGATCTTGCAACATCTCATTCACATGAAGTTATTTGGCATGTTTCTTCAATAACAATTCATGATCCATCATGAAGAAATTGCATAGCCGAATTGAAGTCTAATGAAAAAGGCGTGTCCTTGGGCTTTGAAATGGATCACGCCCTTCTTATAATTTAGTGTTTATTTTGTTGTTAATTAATTAAGTCCAAAACACTTAATGTGGGCTTTAATTAATTCATTAATAAGTTACTTGGTCCAATTATCTTGCATGATAATGGCAAGTAAAAGTTTAGCAAAGTAATCTTTTAGGAAAGTTGTTGTTTTAGAAAGCAAATTCATACTTTGCTTCTTCACCGTAACCGAATCCTTGTCTTCTTCAAGGATTAGGAAACTAAGTTTGTTAGTTTGTTAGTTAGTTAAAAAGTCAATTTGTAATTGGCTTCCATTAGGGTTTTCTTGTTTTCCAATCTTTGAAAGAGACGAATTCACTCCCTATAAAAGGAGGGCTCCGTCAACTTTTTTAATAAGATGAAATTTGATAAACTTTAGCTTTGCTAAAAACCCTTTTGCAGCCGTGAAAAGTTGTGAAGAAACGTGATCATTCAATTAAGTTTAGTTGAATTTTCATAAGACCCGTGATCTTTAAGCTAGGACCTTAAGGAGAACTTACCCGTTCTTGATTTAAAGAACATGCCAAACTGATTTTTATTCAACTCTTGATTTACATAGGTTGAACTAGAATCAATTTGTAATAACGTGTGTGATATGAATGATCACGGTGCAGCACCTTAGACCACTCGAAATCCACTTCCTTTGGATCGTTGCTTACCAAAATCCACGAGCAAGAACAAGACTCAACAATGGTGCGGAATTAACAAACAAGAAAACAAAAGATATTGACACGAAAAGATTTGATATAAAGTAATCAAACCCCCACGTATGAATCAAAAGGATTCGGCCAACCTATGAAAATTCATAAGCTAAACAAATCAGTTTGGCTTGTTCTTTAAATCAAGAACTTGAAAGTTCACCTAAAGGTCCTAGCTTCTAGGTTCACTGTTCTTATGAAAATCCAACTAAACTTAATTGAATTTATTCACGTCTTTACAACTTTTAAGGCTGCAAAATTCTTTAGCAAAGCTAAACTTTTATCAAAATTCATCTATCTAAATCGTGTAAAGGAGCCCTTCTTTTATAGGGAGTAATTCGGCTCTTACAAAGATAAGAAAAAACCTAACTCAAGTCAATTACAACTTGACTTCTAAGCTATCTAACTTTCCAAATTGTAATTGTAAACTATCAACTAACAAACTATTCATTTTCCAAAAAGGATTATGTCACACGGTTTTCAAAGGGTAGCAAAACACGTTTTGGCTTCCCTTTGTTTCCTAAACTTTGAAGAAGCAAAACTCAATTTGACTTCTTAAGTTTCCTAAATTTTTACTCACCATTATCATGCAAGATAATTGGGCCAAGTAAACTTTATTAAATTTGAAATTCCAAGCCCAAAGATTAATAAATTATAACGTCAAGTTGGGCTTAAAATAACATTAAATAAAACCCTAATTTAATTAGCAAAAAGACGTGATCTTCTAAGTGAAAGCCCAAACACACCTTTTCCTTGGACTTCATTGTGATTGATCCATCTCTTTATGGGTTGTGATAGAAGAGATATTCCATAAAATTCCATTGCTGGAAGATGTTTGGAACGGACCATGATGCTCTTCAAAAATGTCCAACTCTTCACAATGAGTTATCAATAATGCTTGCAACGCCTCCTTCATCCTTTTGTTCCTTGATCTCGTCATTGGTCCATCAAGAGTTGTCAATGGATGAACACTGGAAGTCGGCTTTGGCACAGACATAGATGGATTGCTATCAGTGTGGGTTTGATTAGTTAATCAATTCTGCCATTTTAATATTTTCTTGTTGTTTTTTTCCGCATCTTTGTGTTGAGTTGTTTTATTCGAGATTTTGGTAGAACAACCAGTCCAAAGGAGAGGGTATTCGTGTGGTTGAGGACTTCAATCTAAGGCCATCTGTATTAAGTGGTATTAGAGAAAGGTTGTTGTCGTCCAAAATTCAGGTTTTGTTCTCTTCTCAGTTTTCTTGATTTTTGGCGTCGTTCTTGCTGTTTTGTTTAGCGTCCAATTATGCAGTTTGTTGCGTCTTTTTCCTTGCTGTTTTTAGAGTTCTCTTGCTGTCTTAGGTCGTCATAGGTTCACTCAATTAATTCATAAAAATCGCATGCAATTTTGTTGCTGAAATCTGTCCCAAAGCCGTGTTGATCATGCTCTCGATTTTTGCTATTTTTAAGTCATAATATTGTTGCTGTTTTTCACGTTGTTCTTGTTGTTTCTTCTAGCGTTTTGCTGCTGTTCTTTGTGTCTAAATTCTGCACTATTTTGTTTGTCTTCATAGTGTTGAATTCTTTGTGGTTTCTTTGTTGAAGTCTCACATCAAATTAGGGTTTTTCTAAACTAGGGTTTTCGGTCTTAAATCTCTAGCTTCCTTGATTTTGATCCGTTTGTCTTGCTTTCTTTTGTGTTAGTTTCATCATTGTGTTGCCTACATGTTGCCTTTCGATCAAACTTTTATCACACTTGAAAAAGACAATTTCTTGAACACTTTATTGAACTTCTTGATTTTCTTGAAAATCCGAAAGTGTTAAAATTTGGTTCTTGAGCTATATTCTTGATCTTAATCATAAACCTTGAATATTTTGTTAAAGCGGCACCTTCAAATTTGCAATATTTGGTGAGATATTTGAGGTTTAATTTTCTAAAATTTTAAGGTTAAGACAAGATAAAAACCTTAATCCTAGGCTTGTTTGAACAAAATAAGACAAACAACCTTAAATCCAAGGATTGTGTCTTAAAACCTTAAACCTTAAACCTTTGACTTGTCCTAGGTTCTTGTTCGAACCTTAACCATTTGTTTTGTCCAAGGTTTGTGTCCAAACCTTAAAAGTTTTGTTTTGTACTAGGTTGTTGTCCGAACAAAAAAAAAAGGTGACCGATTAAAAAAAGGAGTAAAAAAAAAGTACGGTCAATTACAAAAAAAATACAGATTCAGACTTTGTTTTATTTTATATTTGAAAAAACACATTGAACTAGTAAGTTTTCATAGTTTGAGAGTATTAGATAGGGTATACACGAGAAAAGCCTTCATATTAGAGAGGAGTGTACCTACTCACCCAAATACTGAGAACCCGAGAGGACTACTTTTGTTTTCTTCTTGTTTTCTTTACTAACTTGTAGGTACAATGGAGGGTGGTGATGACAAAACACCACAAGAAAAACCACAAGTGGATCAAAAGTTTACAAATGATGTAATTTTTGATATGATCCGAAAGCTTCAACTCCAAATCGATAATATGTCTTCCACATCTCGACTACCAAAGGGTTCTTCACGAAAGATCGAGTTTGATTTCTATAATGAATCCAACAATGATGAGGAGGAGGAGGAGAACTCGGGTTCTTCTAAGAAAGGTGACAAATCGAAAATTTCAATTAGTTCTATTAAACTAACAATTCCTACTTTTCATGGAAAGGCAGATCCCGAGGCTTATTTTGATTGGGTTCGAGAACTTGATCACTTCTTTGAAGGCCATGATTACCCCAAAAAGGAGAAGTACCACCTTGCCTTCATGCACCTTAAGGATTATGCTAGTCTATGGTGGGATGAGGTTATTCGAACTAGACGTCAAGATTGTGAAAGGCCAATCAATACTTGGAACCAAATGAAAGTTCTTATGAGGAAGAAGTATGTCCCTTCTCATTACAATCGTGAATTCAATAGAAAATTGCACTCTCTTGTGCAAGGTAGCCGTACGGTTGAGGAGTATTATCATGACATGGAAGCTTTGATGATTAAAGCCAATATTCAAGAGGATCCCGACTCCACTATAGAAAGGTTTTTGAGAGGTATGCATTTGGATTTAGCTTACCATGTTGATTTACAAAGCTATGTTGATATTAATGAGCTTGTTCACAAAGCCATTAAGATTGAAAGACACATGAAAGGGAAGAATAAGTTCAATTGCCACCACCTTGGCAAAGGGAACAAAAGCCGAATGTTATCCCTTTCACCCCACCAACCAAGCCGCGACCATTCACTTCGAATCAGCCTTCAAGTGCACCTCTAAACGTTCCAAAATCAGCTCCAAAGGCTGCTAATTCTACCCCAAATTGGCGTCAACTCCCACTTCTAGATTGAGGGATATTCGGTGTTATAAATGTCAGGGTTATGGACATATGCAATCTGATTGTCCCACTCGAAAATTGATGATAACTCTTGATAGTGGTGAAGTGGTAAGTTATGATGATTGTGCCGACATGCCACCTCTTGAAGAGAAGCACCAAAGTGAATCAAGTGATGATGGTGAAGCGCTTGAATTATATACATATGATGTTGGTAATTATTCTTTAGTTTCTTGCCGAGTTCTTAATGTTCAACCTTTAGTTGATAATGATGATTTGATGCAATGAGAAAACATATTTCACACACGATGAATGGTTCAAGGGAAAATTTGTAGTGTGATTATTGATAGGGGTAGTTGCACCAATGTGCTGAGTACTTTGTTTGTAAACAAATTGAATTTGACTTACATGAAACATCCCAAGCCTTACCGTCTACAATGGTTAAACAATTCGGTTGATACACGAGTTACAAAACAAGTTAAGTTTTCTTTAACCATTGGGAAATATGTTGATACTGTTCAATGTGATGTTGTTCCCATGGAAGCAAGTCATATTTTACTTGGTCATCATTGGCAATTTGATTGTGATGTATTTTATCATGCCAAGAAAAATTTCTACAGCTTTGTACAGAAAGGAAAGAAGTTTAATCTTCATGCCTTAACTCCCGAACAAGTCTTTGAAGACCAAAGAAGGATTATACAAGATAGTAGAGATATTAATGTCGCAAAGGAGAAGAACGAACAAGAGAAACAATATAATAGTGATTCAAATTCTTGTAATAGTCGAGAGATAGTTGTTTCAAAATCTTGTCATTTTGCTTTTTCTAGTGAGATTAAGAGAGCTTTAGTAACTAGGCATCCTTTGTACTTGATGATTCGCAAGGATTTTGTACTTATTGTTGATAGTGATAACTTTGCTTCTTTGCATAGTGCTGTTTACTCTCTTTTGAAGGAATATCAAGACGTGTTTTCCGAGGAATTACCAATAGGTTTACCACCTATTAGAGGTACTGAACATCAAATTGATTTCATACCTGGAGCACAAATTCCAAACCGTCCAGCTTATAGAGCTAATCCTGAGAAAACAAAAGAGATTCGATGTCAAGTGGATGAACTCCTTGAAAAAGGTATTGTGCGTGAATCTCTTAGTCCATGTTCCGTTTCTGTCATTTTAGTTCCTAAAAAGGATGAGTCTTGGTGTATGTGTGTTGACTGTCGTGCCATAAATAAAATAACTATTAAGTATAGGCATCTAATTCCTAGATTAGATGACATGCTTGATGAGTTATATGGTTCATGCATATTCACCAAGATAGATCTAAAAAGTGGCTATTATCAAATTTTCATAAAAGAAGGTGATGAATGGAAAACAGCCTTTAAAACAAAGTAAGGTCTTTATGAATGGTTAGTTATGCCTTCTGGTTTATCTAATGCACCCAGTACTTTTATGAGGCTTATAAACCATGTTTTCGTCACTTTATTGGCAAATTTGTTGTAGTCTATTTCGATGATATCCTTGTGTATAGCAAAACACTTGATGAACATGTTGAACATTTAAAACAAGTGTTTTTTGTTTTGCGTGATATGCTAATCTCAAAAAGTGTTCTTTTTGCTTGGAATCAATTATCTTTTTGGGATATGTTGTAAGTTCTCAAGGTATTGCTGTTGATGAGTCTAAAGTCAAGGCAATCATGGATTGGCCAAGACCTACATATGCTAGTCAAGTTAGGAGTTTTCATGGACTTGCAAGTTTGTATATGAGATTTGTTAAAGATTTTAGTTCTATAACAGCCCTTTTAAATGAACTTGTCAAGAAAAATGTTGTTTTTGAATGGAAAGATGAGCATGAAAACGCCTTTAACAAGTTGAAATACAAGTTGACTCACGCCCCTTTACTTGATTTGCCTAATTTTAATAAAGCTTTTGATATACACTGTGATGCCTCCGGGATTGGTATTGGTGCTGTTTTAATGCAGGAATCAAGGCCCGTGGCTTCTTTTAGTGAAAAGCTCAATGGGGCAGCTTTAAGGTATGCAACTTAGGACGAGGAGTTGTATGCTTTGGTAAGGTTATTACAATTTTGGCAACATTATTTATGGCCAAAGGAATTCATAATACATTCTGATCACGAAAGCCTTAAATTTTTGAAAACTCAAGGTAAATTGAATAAAAGGCATGCTAAGTGGTTAGAGTTTATTCAAACATTTCCATATGTTGTTAAATACAAATCTGGTAAAGAGAATGTTGTAGCTGATGCATTATCTAGGAAATACACTTTATTTACCTATTTGCATGCTAAGTTACTTGGTTTTGAATTGCTTAAAGATTTGTATGAGGATGATCATGATTTTCACGTCAACTATGATCTTTGTTTGACTAAACCGAATGGAGACTTCTATGTTTATGATGGTTTCTTGTTTAAGAAAGATAAACTTTGCATTCCCCAATGTTCCATTCGTGAATTACTTGTTAAAAAAACCCATGGGGGAGGGTTAATGGGCCATTTTGGTATTGCTAAGACACTTGAAATTTTGCATGAACATTTTTATTGGCCTAACATGATTAAAGATGTTAAAAGTGTTTGTGAAAAGTGTATTGTGTGTAAGCAAGCAAAATTGAAAATAATGCCTCTTGGTTTATATCAACTTGTGCTTGTACCTAGTCATCCTTGGGTAGATATTTCCATGGATTTTGTTCTTGGATTACCTAGGTCCCGCACTGGTCATGATAGCATTTTGGTGGTAGTTGATAGATTTAGTAAGATGGCACACTTCATTGCATGTTCTAAGTCTAATGATGTTACAAAAGTTGCTGATTTGTTCTTTAAGGAGATTGTAAGATTGCATGGAATTTCTAAGAGTATTGTTAGTGATAGAGATGTCAAATTTTTATCTCACTTTTGGCGCACTCTTTGGAATAAGTTAGGCACTAAGTTATTATTTTCTACTGTTGCACATCCCTAAACAGATGGGCAAACTGAGGTAGTAAATCGTACTTTGTCTACTTTACTTCGTGCTATCATTCAGAAAAACGTAAAGAATTGGGAAGGATGTTTACCACACATTGAATTTGCTTACAATCGAACAATTCATAGTGCTACTAATTTTTCACCCTTTGAGATTGTTTATGGTTATAATCTTATAACTCCTTTAGATATTTTGCCTCTTTGTATTAATGAGTTTGTTAATGTTGAAGGTAAAAAGAAAGCTGATTTTGTTAAGGAGTTAGATGAAAAGGTTAGAAATAACATTCAAAGGCGTAATGATCAATATGCTAAGCAAGCCAATAAAGGTAAAAGGCAAGTGATTTTCGAACCAGGAGATTGGGTTTGGATTCACTTGAGGAAAGAGAGGTTTCCCGACAAAAGGAAATCTAAACATCATCTAATAGGAGATGGTCATTTTCGAGTCTTGGAAAGGATTGGAGATAATGCTTACAAGATTGAACTTCCTAGTGAGTATGGCAATGTCTCATCTACATTTAATGTTACTGATTTATCTTTGTTTGATGTAGGTGATTCGAGGACGAATCCTTTCGAGGAGGGAGGGAATGATGGAAATTAACCCAAGTCCATCTGCCGAAATCAACTTCACAAGATCCATTGGCAAATCTTGATGGCCCAATGACAAGATTAAGGAGTTCGAGGATGAAGGCAGGCTTGCATTCATTAATGGCATCAACTTGTGAAGGACTTGAGGAAGATCTTGCAACATCTCATTCACATGAAGTTATTTGGCATGTTTCTTCAATAACAATTCATGATCCACCTTGAAGAAATTGCATAGCCGAATTGAAGTCCAATGAAGAAGGCGTGTCTTTGGACTTTGAAATGGATCACGCCCTTCTTATAATTTAGGGTTTATTTTGTTGTTAATTAATTAAGTCCAAAACACTTAATGTTGGCTTTAATTAATTCATTAATAAGTTACTTGGCCCAATTATCTTGCATGATAATGGCAAGTAAAAGTTTAGGAAAGTAATCTTTTAGGAAAGTTGTTGTTTTAGAAAGCAAATTCATACTTTGCTTCTTCACCATAACCGAATCCTTGTCTTCTTCAAGGATTAGGAAACTAAGTTTGTTAGTTTGTTAGTTAGTTAAACAGCCAATTTGTAATTGGCTTCCATTAGGGTTTTCTTGTTTTCCAATCTTTGTAAGAGCTGAATTCACTCCTTATAAAAGGAGGGCTCCTTCAACGTTTTTAATAAGATGAAATTTGATAAACTTTAGCTTTGCTAAAAACCCTTTTGTAGCCATGAAAAGTTGTGAAGAAACGTGATCATTCAATTAAGTTTAGTTAAATTTTCATAAGACCCGTGATCTTTAAGCTAGGACCTTTAGAAGAACTTACCCGTTCTTGATTTAAAGAACATGCCAAACTGATTTTTATTCAACTCTTGATTTTCATAGGTTGAACTAGAATCAATTTGTAATAACGTGTGGGTTTGATTAGTTAATCAATTCTGCCATTTTAATATTTTCTTGTTGTTTGTTTCCGCATCTTTGTGTTGAGTTTTTTGGTTCGAGATTTTGGTAGAACAACCGGTCCAAAGGAGAGGGTATTTGTGTGGTTGAGGACTTCAATCCAAGGCCTATGATTAAAGATGTGAAAAGTGTTTGTGATAAATGTATTGTGTGTAAGCAAGCAAAATCGAAAATCATGCCTCATGGTTTGTATACACCTTTGTCTGTTCCTAGTCATCCTTGGATTGATATTCTATGGATTTTGTGCTTGGAATGCCTAGATCACGAAATGGTAAGGATAGCATATTTGTAGTAGTGGATCGATTTAGTAAAATAGCACATTTTATTGCATGTTCCAAGACTAATGATGCTACACATATTGCTGATTTGTTCTTTAAGGAAATTGTTAGATTGCATGGCATTCCACAAAGTATTGTTAGTGATAGGGATGTAAAATTCTTGTCTCACTTTTGGCGTACTTTAAAGAATAAGTTAGGCACTAAATTGTTGTTTGCTACTGTTACTTCGAGCCATTATCCAAAAAAACTCAAAGAATTGGGAAAGTTGTCTTCCACATATTGAGTTTGCATATAATAGGACTTTTCATAGTTCAACATCTTGTTCGCCATTTGAGATTGTGTATGGGTTCAATCCTTTGACTCCACTTGATATTTTTCCTTTGCCTATTAATGAGTTTATTAATGTTGAAGGTAAAAAAGAAACCTAAATTTGTTAAGGGGTTACATGAGAGGGTTCTAAATACCTTTGAAAGGCGAAATGAACAATATGCCAAGCAATCTAATAAAGGAAGGAAGAGAGTGATTTTCGAACCAGGAGATTGTTGGATTCATTTGAGGAAGGAAAGATTTCGTGAAAAGAGGAAATCTAAACTTCATCCAAGAGGAGATGGTCCTTTTCGTGTTTTGGAAAGGATAGGAGACAATGCTTACAAAGTCGAACTTCCAAGTGAGTATGGCAATGTTTCATCTACATTCAATATTTCTGATTTATCTTTGTATGATGTAGGTGATTCGAGGATGAATCTTTTCGAGGAGGGAGGGAATGATAGCAATCCGTCCATGTCCATGGTGCCAAAGCCGAGCTTGCATGATCCATTGAAGAATCTTGATGGTCCAATGACAAGATCAAGGAGCAAAAGGATGAAAGAAGCTTTGCACACTTTATTGTCATCACACTGTGAAGACTTGGAGGCTGAACCTTCTCTACCATCTCAACATGAAGTTCTTTGGCATGTTTCTTGATACGAATGGCCTTGGAATGAGTCCTCAACCACACGAAACCCTCACCTTTGGATCGTTGTTCCACCAAGAATCACGAACAAGCAAGAACACAAACAAGACAATGCAGAAGACAGCAAAGAAAATGAAAAGATATTGAACGGCAGTTTTGATTGAAAGCAATCTAACCCAACACATTATCACAAAAAGAATTCAATTCAACCTATGTAAATTAAGAGTTGAAAAGTTTTCAGTTTGGCTTGTTCTTTAAATCAAGAACGGGTAAGTTATTCCTAAGTCTTAGTTTAAGAATCACGGGTCTTATGAACATTCAACTGAAATCAATTGAACAATCACGTTCTTCACAACTTTTCACAGTTGCAAATAAATCAAATTTCAGTTGATTTCATATATTAAAATCAAATTTCAGTTGATTTCAAATAAATCAAAATTCAGTTGATTTCTCAAATTTCATATATTAAAATCATTTACAATGATGGCCTTTATATAGGCGTGAATTCGGCCATTGCTTTAGACTTTAGGAAACAAACCCTAGAAGTTGCAAAGTTCAACTTGACTTCTTAACTAACTAACTATGATGAGGAAATTCATCCAAGAAGCTTTGTGGATGATCCATTGTAAGGAGTTAGTGGACCTATGACTCGTTCGAGGACTAAACGTATGAGGAGCGCACTACACACGTTGATCAAGAACATATTTGAGCAAGAACTTGTTCGTGAAGCTCGTGAGGATGACGCAACCATCATTTCTTGTTTGGAAGTGTCTAGAATGGAGTTCAATATTATGATGGATCGAAATGAGGCATTGGAATGAAGAAGAGAAAACTGTTGAAGAAATGAAGTGCTCTCTGGATAGTTTCGGACGCCTCAACAAAACTTTCGGCCGTCCGAAACTGCCGTCCGAAAGTGTTGGAGAAAAATGAATTTCTCTGGAGAGTTTCGGACGACTCAGCAAAACTTTCCGCCGTCCGAAACCCTCGTCTGAAACTGTCGCTGAACGTTATTTTTTAATTTTGTTGTTGACTTTTGTTATGGTTTTTGGGAGCCTATAAAAGGCTAATTCATGTACGTTAGCTGCAGACAATTTTTGAAATTAAAAACTTGAGAGCTTGAAGCTTTTCTTTTGTTCTTTGTGAAAAACAATCCATTCCATTCAATCAAGATTGTCATTGAATTGATAATCCTTGATAACAAAGGTTCTAAGGGCAAGTCCACTTAGGGTGTTTGTTCCTAACTTGATAGGTACGTTTTTGATTCATGTATTGAATTGGGGGCTGCCTCCTTTTGTGTTCCTCAAATTGATCTTGGGTTTACGTTCTATAATCTCTTTGGGTAATTAGTTCGTATCAAACTAACAACTTAGTTTCCTAAATGAAAGCAAGCAAAACACGGTTTTGCTTCCTTGACTTAAACATGTAATGCTCCTAAGTTTTAGGAGATTACTTTCCTAAACTCCAAGAAGCAAAAACCAATTTGACTTCTTAAGTTTCCTAAACTTTTACTTGCATTATCATGGAAGATAATTGGGCCAAATTAATACATAACCTTAATTATTAAGCCCAAAAATAATGTTCAATGGACTTAATTTATTTAAAACAATTAAACCCTAAGTGATTAAAATGGCGTGATCCATATTAAGCCCAAAAGCACGCCTTCTTCATGGACTTGAACATTCGACCTTAAGCAAGTTCTTCAAGGTGGATCATGATTTGATATTGAAAAAATATGCCAAAGTACTCCTTCTTGAGATGGTTCGGCCTCCATAGCTTCACAATATGATGACAATAAATTGTGCAAGGCTGCCTTCATTCTTTGACTCCTTGATCTTGTCATTGGTCCATCAAGATTCAACAATGGATCATGAGAACTCGGCCTTGGCACCATGGACATGGATGGATTGCTATCATTCCCTCTCTCCTAGAAAGGATTCGTCCTCGAATCACCTACATCAAACAAAGATAAATCAGTAACATTGAATGTAGATGACACATTGCCATACTCACTTGGAAGTTCAATCTTGTGAGGATTGTCGCCTATCCTTTCCAAGACACGAAAAGGACTATCTCATCTTGAATGAAGTTTAGACTTTCTCTTTTCAGGAAACCTTTCCTTCCTCAAGTGAATCCAAACCCAATCTCCTGGTTCGAAAATCACTAGTTTTCGACCTCTATTAGCCTGCTTAGCATATTGCTCATTTCGCCTTTGTATGTTTTGGCGAACCCTTTCATATAACTCCCTAACAAATTCAGCTTTCTTTTTACCTTCAACATTAACAAACTCATTAACAGGCAAAGTCAAAATATCCAAAGGAGTTATTGGATTGAAACCGTACACAACTTCAAAAGGTGAAAGATTAGTAGCACTATGAACAGTCCTATTGTAAGCAAACTCAATGTGAGGTAAACAACTTTCCCAATTCTTTAAGTTTTTCTGAATGAGAGCACGAAGTAAAGTAGACAAAGTGCGATTAACTACTTCAGTTTGTCCATCAGTTTGGGGATGTGCAACAGTAGAAAATAACAACTTAGTGCCTAACTTATTCCATAGAGTACGCCAAAAGTGAGAGAAAAATTTAACATCTCTATTACTAACAATACTCTTAGGAATTCCATGCAAACGAACAATTTCCTTAAAGAACAAATCAGCAATATGTGTAGCATCATTAGACTTAGAACAAGCAATAAAATGCGACATTTTGCTAAATCTATCAACTACAACAAATATGATATCATGACCAGTGCGTGATCTAGGCAAACGAAGTACAAAATCCATAGAAATATCAATCCAATGATAACTAGGAACAGGTAAAGGTTGATAGAAACCATGAGACTTTACTTTAGATTTCGATTGTTTACACACAATGCATTTATCACAAACACTTTTAACATCTTTAATCATGTTAGGCCAATAAAAGTGTTCATTCAAAACAGCAAGTGTTTTAGCAATACCAAAGTGCCCCATTAACCCTCCCCCATGGGTTTCTTTAACAAGTAAATCTCGAATGGAACATTGGAGAATGCACAATTTATGTTTCTTAAACAAGAAATTATCATGCACATAGAACTCACCATTCGGTTTTGTCACACAAAGATCATAGGTGGTAGCAAAATCTTTATCTTCCTTATACAAGTCATTAATCAATTCAAAACCAAGTAACTTTGCATGCAAATAAGTAAACAAAGTATATGATAGCAATCCATCCATGTCCATGGAGCCAAGGCCGAGTTCTCATGATCTATTGGTGAATCTTGATGGACCAATGGCAAGATCAAGGAGTCAAAAGATGAAGGCAGCCTTGCACAATTTATTGTCATCACATTGTGATGCTATGGAGGCCAAACCATCTCAAGAAGGAGTACTTTGGCATGTTTCTTCAATAACAATTCATGATCCACCTTGAAGAAACGTCACCAAGGCCGAAATATTGAAGTCCATGAAGAAGGCGTGTCTTTGGGCTTTATGTGGATCACGCCAATCTTTAATGTTTTTAGGATTTATTGTGTTGTTTTTAATTAAGAGCAGGACCGATGCAACAAATTGAGCAGGACCGATGCAAAATAATGCAAGATATAATAAAACACAATAATTAATCAAAATATCTATTGTTTACCTAAAATAAATTAAAATGAAAGAAAGCTGAAAAAGCTGAGAATGCTGAACGAAGACTGAGAGTGAATGAAAGGATTTTTATTTCTCAAAAACAAAAACGATGATCCTTTTGAATACATAAGATACCTATTTATAATTACATCTTGAATGAAAACGTAAGCAATGACATATTATTGATTTGACAAAAGCTAAAAGATGGAATAGACTAAAGTAATACTGAATAGACTAAAGTAATATTATTGCATGAATTGGTCCCTCTTGATCTGTCTTCTTGTAAGTAGGAATCTTCACCTTTTGCTTTCTTGAAATTGATTCTTTATCGCCTTTGCTTTAATATCAAAGAACTCTTTTTTATTTTTCTTGATGTGATATGTCCACCAATGTTGAATGTCTTTGTCTTTTCCGGAATGATTGCCTTCAATAGAATCCAATGAATATGGAATCTTTTGTTGAATAAGGTGTGGGTTTGAACCTCCCACTTCTCTTCTGGTGATTAATGTAGTAATATGAGTATGATTGAATTCTTTCTTTCTTGCCTTGATATCCATCTCATGTCGTTTCTTTACATAAGCCATTAATTGATCCTTTGATAGTACTTGAATTTCTTGCATAAATTTATTTCTGTTAAATACTTTTTTTTTAATAATCGAAGGGGTCCTGAGCCATAGGTCCTCCGAAATAATCTTCCTGAACTGGACTTTGTGTGGAATCTGAAGAGAATTGTTGTTGGGTTTGAGTTTGTTTCTTCATATTTTTAAATGCTAAAAACTGTTGAAATTCTTCCCATGCTTCATTATTGGATTCTTCTGTTTTTGGAATATTTGGAATGGTTGGATTAGGCTAGGATATTGGGCTTTGCGGAACTGGGCTTGAATTTTGTTTGTTGTTAATCCATGTCCTTGTGCCTGTTGCAAAATATTTCGTTACTGCCTGTGGACAACAGATTGATGGGTCACATTTGTCCCACCATTTGATCTTGAACTGTCTCACCAATGACATTGGTTTGGGCTTCGGTTGAGCTTGAATAATTTGGAATTGCCAACACCAAATCCATGGGACTTTGAGCTCACAATGGAATTGGACTTCTCTCATGTAAAGTTGCATACTTGATTCGGAATTGAATTTCTTGAAGCCTTCTTTTGCTTTGAGTGGTAAAATACTTTGATCGGATCCATGAGTATCCCACCAGTCGTAAAACCACATTGGGAAATTATTTTTGCAATTTTTTTCAAAAGTAAAAAACCATGAATGATCAAATGCTCTAAAATAAAATGCTTTTTTAAAAGCCTATTTGTAATCTTGATAATTATATCCGGATGGATCATATGGTCTTGAAAATGATTGAATACTGTATAGATTTCCAAAATCAGTAGAATTTAAAACTCTTTTGATAATACATTTTGAATGAGTCACATACCCTGATTCGTTTTTGTTATGAATTATATCACACGAACCAGAATCTACTAATATATATTCATAAAAATTTTGTGTTTTTCTTGAATCATCAGAAAACCAAGATATTGATTGAGTAAAATATTTGGAATAATAAGATCGTAATATAGCAATTTCTAGTTGTTGAGTGAATTTTGTTAGAATTAAATATTCAAATCCATTCTTATCAACATATGGAGATTTTGGAATTTGGGATGAGGAAGAGGCTTGAATATTTTGAGATGTAGATGATGTCATAGCTATGGGAGTAGTTGAAGGAGATGGAATTAATTGAGTTTTTATTTGTGGCTGAAGTTTATTGAATGGGGTTGATGCTACCTGAACGTAAGGTAAGGGAGGAAACTCCTCAATTTGAATAAATCTATTACTAGTTTGAATAATTGGGGATTGAATTATTGATTTTGAATCTGTTACCTTTGCGGCATAATCATCAGGACTTTGCATCTTTTGCTTATTTGACATCTTGATTTTTCCCTGTAATAAATTCTCGGGTCAGAAAATCAGGTAATGAATTATCTTTGCCTTTTATATATTCGATATCAAAATAAAAAACAGATACAATTCCTTGCCATCTGGCAAAGATTTGTTTTGAAACTAAATTTTGAATATCTTTTTGCGAAATATCTTTTGCTGACTTACAATCTACTATTAACAAAAATTTCTTATTATGTAAATCATCTTGAAATTTAGAAATACACATGACTACAGATAAAATTTCTTTTTTAACTGTTGAATAATTCTTTTGTGATCCTATCCATACTTTTGAAGTATATCTCACTAACTCTATTTTATTATTTATTTTTTGTTTTAGGATACCACCATATCCTACTTTTGACTCATCGGTTTCTACTATCATGAATGCATTGGGATTTGGAATACTTAAACAAGGTAATGATTTAATTTTTGTTTTTGCCTCCCTGACTATTCTTGTATGTTTTTCTGTCCATGCAGGAGGATCTTTTTGTAATCTTTGATATAATGGTGCACAGATTGTTCTTAAATTGGGAAAGAAATCAGCTACGTAATTTAAACAACCTAAAAATCTTTGTAGTTGATTTTTATCTTTTATTTCGTCTGGAAATTTCTCTCCAAATTCTAGTGCTCTATTAATAGGTTTAATTGTTCCTTTATATATATCATGTCCTAAAAATCTAACCTGAGTTTGAAATAATTTCATTTTTGGGGCTGATATAACTAATCCATTTTGAATTACCACTTTGGAAAATATATTTAAGTGCTTAAAATGTTCATCAATAGTTTGAGAATATACTAATATATCATCAATATATACAATCATGAATGTGTATGCTGAAAAAATATCATTCATTATATTTTGAAATTCGGAAGGAGCATTTTTTAGTCCAAAGAGCATTACGTTCCATTCATAATGTCCAAAGGGTACAGTGAAAGCTGTTTTATATTTATCTTTTTCTGCTATTTGAATTTGCCAATATCCTGATTTTAAATCAAACTTTGAATATATTTTTGCATTATATAATCTATTTAATAAATCTTTTTTATTAGGTATGGGATACCTAATCCATTTAAAAACTTTATTTAATGGTTTATAATTTATGACTAGTCTTGGAACTCCTCTTTCTTTTTCTGCTTGATTATTAACATAAAATGCTGGACAACTTCATGGAGATTTTGGTTTTTGAATTAATTTTTTATCTAATAATGTTTGAATTTCTGTTGTACAATGTTGCAATAATTCTGAGTTCATTTGAATTGGTCTAACTTTAGTTGGAATTTCTTTTTCTTTAAATTCTTCTTCATAAGGTAATTCAATGATATGACTTTTTCTTGCCCAAAATGCAGATGGATGATCCGCACAGATTTGTTCTTTAAATTTTATTTCTAAATCATTAATCTTTGTAATTATTTCTTTTCTTTGTAATTGTAATTCTATTTGATTATATGTAATTTCTTCTTTTATAGAATTGATCTGTTCTTCTTTCTGTCTAATTTATTGAAATATACTATTATTTTGTAATAGATTTAACTCTTTTTGTCTTATTGGTGTAATAAACGGAAATATTATTTTGTTTCCCATAATTTTAATGTTTAAACCTTCAGTTGTTTTCTTGAATGGTGTAATTTTATATAAGAAGGGATTTCCTAATATAACATCTTGAGACAAATCTTTTACAATAATAAAATAATGTTTGAAACAGTAATTATTATTACATATAAATCCATTTGATAATTTGTGTTTTATTGTTAAAGGGCTTCCATTTGCAGTTAATAATTTATGATTTGATTTTGAACAATATTTAATTAGTATTATTCCTGATTTTATGCAACTTTGATCTGCTCCACTATCTATCATAGCTACACAAGTTCTCTTAAAATCTTGTTGATACGAACTAATTACCCAAAGAGATTATAGAACGTAACCCAAGATCAATTTGAGGAACACAAAAGGAGGCAGCCCCCAATTCAATACATGAATCAAAACGTACCTATCAAGTTAGGAACAAACACCCTAAGTGGACTTGCCCTTAGAACCTTTGTTATCAAGGATTATCAATTCAATCACAATCTTGATTGAATGGAATGGATTGTTCTTCACAAAGAACAAAAGAAAAGCTTCAAGCTCTCAAGTTTAATTTTCAAAATTGTCTGCAGCTAACGTACATGAATTAGCCTTTTATAGGCTCCCAAAAACCCTAACAAAAGTCGACAACAAAATTCAAAAATAACGTTCAGCGACAGTTTTGGACGAGGGTTTCGGACGGCCGAAAGTTTTGCTGAGTCGTCCAAAACTCTCCAGAGAAATTCATTTTTCTCCAACACTTTCGGATGGCAGTTTTGGACGGCCGAAAGTTTTGCTGAGTCGTCCGAAACTCTCCAGAGAAATTCATTTTTCTCCAACACTTTTGGACTGCAGTTTCGGACGGCCGAAAGGTTTGCTGAGGCGTCCGAAACTCTTTAGAGAGCACTTCATTTCTTCAACAGTTTTCTCTTCTTCATTCCAATGCCTCATTTCGATCCACCATAATATTGAACTCCATTCTAGACACTTCCAAACAAGAAATGATGGTTGCATCCTCCTCACGAGCTTCACAAACAAGTTCTTGCTCAAATATGTTCTTGATCAATGTGTGTAGTGTGCTCCTCATACGTTTAGTCCTAGAACGAGTCATACGTCCACCAACTCCTTGCAATGGATCATCCACAAAGCTTCTTGGATGAACTTCCTCATCATTCTCCCCTTCCTCAAGAGGATTCGTCCTCGAATCACCTAGGTCATACAAAAAAAGATCACTAACATTAAACATGCTAGAAACATACCAAATTCACTAGGCAAAATCAATAACATATGCATTATCATTAATTTTGGGATAAACTTGAAATGGACCATCTCCCCTTTGTTGAAGCTTGATTTCCCGTTGATGTGGAAATCGTTTCTTTGCGCATATGAACCCAACACCCAATCTCTGGATTCAAAAGAAAACTTTGATTCTCCCCTGACTTGCTCCTCTTAGCAAACTTGTTCATTTCGACGTTCATGTTTGCTCGAAACTTTGGCTATGCATTTCCTTGATGTGATCTGCCTTCTGCTTACCATCTAAATCCAAAATATGACTAGTAGAAATAGGCAATACATCTAAAGGTGTTAGTGGATTAAACCCATAAACCACTTCAAACGGAGAATAAGATGTAGTGGAATGCATGGCCCTATTATATGCAAATTCTACATGTGGCAAACATTTTCCCAACTTTTCAAATTTTTCTGAATTAAAGCTTGAAGCAAGGTTGTTATTGTTCGATTAACAACTTCAGTTTGCCCATCCGTTTGCGGATGTGCAGCTGTGGAAAACAACAACTTCGTGCCTAACCTAGAACACAACATGCGCCAAAAATGACCCAAAAACTTGACATCCCGATCACTAAATATAGTCTTTGGAATACCATGCAATCTGACTATTTCACAAAAGAACAATTCAGCAATATGAGATGCATCATTAGTCTTATTGCATGCTATGAAATGCGCCATTTTGCTAAAGCGATCGACAACCACAAAGATGCTATCATGACCCGACTGTGTCCTAGGCAACCCTAACACAAAATCCCATCGATTTGTCCGACCCATGGATGACTACGAACGGGTAATGGGTATAAAACCGTGAGGGCATGACCTTAGACTTTGCTTGACGACATGAAACACATTTTGCAACAAAAACTTTGAACATCATTTCTCATTTTAGGCCAATAAAAATGTTCATGCAATATGTCTAATGTCTTTGTGATTCCAAAATGCCCCCATAAGACCCCCACAATGTGCTTCCCTATTACAAGTAATTCACATATGAACTCTTAGGCACACACAATTTCCCTTTCTTGAAAAGAAAACCATCATACTGAAAATAATCTTCAAATGCAGTTTGTGAACATTCAGTAAAATGGCCACCAAATTCACTATCATCAACATACAATCCCTTAAGCAAATCAATCCCAACAACTTCGACTGTAAAAAGGTAAGAAGCACATACCTTCGTGACAAAGCATCTGCCACTTACATTTTCCTTACCCTTCTTGTGCTTTGATGGCGTAAGGGAAAGATTCAATGAATTCCATCCACCTAGCATGCCGTCGATGCAAGCTTCCCTTGAGACTTCAAATGCTTGAGTGGTTCATGATCGGAGTGGATACGAAATCTTTGGCCACAATAATGTTGCCAAGTTGCCAACGCCCTCACGAGAGCATAAAGCTCTTTTGTCATACGTTGGATAGTTCAGGACAGCCCCATGCATTTCTCGCTGAAATACGCTATCGGCTTCGAGTCAGCATCAAACAGCTCCAATCCCAAGCCCAGAGGCATCACATTGAACTTCAAAAACTTTATCAAAATTAGGCAACATTAAAACAGGTGCTTGTGTGAGTTTGTCCTTCAACATGTTAAAAGCCTTTTCATGCCTTTTTTCCCATTTAAATACAGCATGCTTTTTAACTAGATCATTCAATGGTGCGGCAATAGTACTAAAATTTTTAACAAACCTTCGATAAAATCCCGCCAAACCATGAAAGCTCCGGACCTCACTAGCATTCTTTGGTGTAGGCCACTCTTTGATTGCTCTAACCTTCTCGTCATCTACCTTAATGCCGTTAGCACTCACAACAAAACCAAGAAACACAATTGAATCCATGCAAAAAGTGCATTTCTTCAAATTTCCATATAATTTATGTTCTCGTAACACAATGAAAACTTCTCTTAAATACAACACATTTTCATCCAACGACCTACTATAAATTAATATGTCATCGAAATAAACAACAACAAACTTCCCTATGAAAGATCTCAAAACATGGTTCATTAATGTCATAAATGTGCTAGGCGCATTTGTCAACCCAAAAGGCATGACAAGCCACTCATATAAACCAAATTTTGTTTTGAAAGCGATTTTCCACTCATCTCCCTCTTTCATGCGAATTTGGAAATAACCACTTTTCAAATCGACCTTAGAAAATATGCATGCACCATGCAACTCATCCAACATATCATCAAGTCGAGGAATAGGATGACGATACTTTACCGTAATTTTGTTGACGGCTTGGCAGTCCATACACATCCTCTAACTCGCGTCCTTCTTGGGTACCAAAATAACAGGCACCGCGCATGGACTAAGGCTCTCCCTCAAAGCCCCTATTTGTAGCAACTCCTCCACTTGAGTTTGAATTTCCTTAGACTCCTCCGGATTAGCTCTATAAGCCGGTCGGTTCGGAATAGATGCTCCCGGAAGGAAATCGATTTGGTGCTCGATTCCTCATAATGGTGGAAGTCCTGAAGGCAACTCCTCGGGGAAAATGTCCTCGTATTCCTGCAATAAAAATACCACTTCTCGAGGCAAAAGATCAAGCATCTTAGCATCAAGCAAAAACACATCTTTATTCAATAAAAGAAGTACACACTCTCCCTCTCTCAATGTTTCTTTTATCTCTCTTTTTGTTGCAAAAACACTCAATTTCTATTTTCCATTTTCTGATTTTTCTTCCTCACTTTTGATGATTTCCTCTCGGCTTTTACTCTCACTTGATTTGCCTTTTTCTTTCTTTTCAAAATCTTTTACAATGCGAATTTGGTCCTCATGTGCCTCCCAAGGTTTCAATGGCACCAATGTATGCTTGCGATTATTCATCTCCAATGTGTACTTATTAGTATACCCATCATACACTACCTTTCGATCAAACTGCCAAGGACGCCCCAAAAGAATATGGGCAGCTTGCATAGACACCACATCACACATCACCTCATCCTTATACCGACCTATCACAAACTCAACTTTCACTTGTTTGGTCACCTTGGCCTCCCCACTAGTAGTCAACCACTACAATCTATAGGATTTTGGATGCTTAAGCGTTTTCAACCCTAACTTCTCTACCAACAATGTACTAGCTATGTTAGTACAACTCCCACTATCTATGATCAAGCTACACACCTTTCCTTGCACATGACACCTAGTATGGAAGATATTGTCCCTTTGCACTAACTCTCCTTCTATCTTAGATTGGACATTTAGAACTCTTAAGTTGACTGATGTCGAGTGTAGTGGCTCGTCAATTTATCCTAATTTCACTGAATATAGTAGCAGTGAGCTAGGTTTCATTCCTCAGGGAAATAGTCGATTCAAGAAGTTTGATATGCTCAATTATGTCACCAAAATATAACACGACTAAAGAATACTGATTACTAAATTTAAGACTCAAAGAAGTAAAAGAAAAGTTCTCAAGAAAATTAAGCTGATAATCTAGGCTACTTCCGGATGAATGCAACTTCTCATACATGCAGCATTACTAACATACAATCAAAGCAGATGAGGAGAATCACAATTGGAAACAAAAATTATAGTTAGCATGGTCACTACACTACAATTTTAGTCTCCCGACACCATCCTATCCTCTGGTCAGGCTTAAGGATGGTGAAGTGTGAACAAGCTGTCTCAATTCCCCACTCAAATTACTCAGGCATGAACACCTAGAATCTCCCATAGTGAGGCCCGATCGTAGCATGTAAATTCATCATTTAAGTAGGAGAATCTCTTATCACCTTGTTCTCAGGATTATACAGACTCAAAGCTTCCTATGGTGAGGTCTAGCCTTAAGATCTGTGCAAATTCAAACAGATTTAAGAACTCATGCATTCTCAGGTTCTTATTCATGATTTTCATCCAAATCTTACAAAAGAAGACTCAATTAAGCATGACAACCGCAATCAAATCTCATTTCATCAAATTCAGATCAAAATCATGCACTTAATAAGTTTTACCAATTCATAGCTGAGAATTTCCATTTCTTATAATAGATTGTTAGTTCTACTGCACAATTACAATTTCAACCTAGCATTCACCCTCAGTATCCTAGATTATCATACAATTAGCCACGAATCTCTATTTCAGCTTCACAATCAACAAATTGGAAGGTTAAACAGTTCATAATCATTAATTGGAAGAGTTTACCAATTAAGAGTCTTAAAAGCTTCCAAATGCCGAGAGGATTGTCACTTTTCTTCTCAATTTCTAGGAGATGTATAATGATGAGAGCAAATATTTGATCGGAATCCAAAATGAAGCAACAAACTTAGAGAGATAAAGTAGAGAGAGAAAGTAGATCTCAAGAACACTTCCCGCTCTCCAAAATCAAAAGTCGGTTACAATATGAAAAATGTGAATAGTGAATAATGAATCGTCCTCCTACATGTTAGCTACCTTCCCTATATATAGAGTTGGGAAAACGTAACTAATACGCAACACAAAATGTATAAAGTGTTACAAAAAAAATGTCTTCCAAAGAGAATGACTAAAATCAGCCCAAGAAATGAAAATTCGAAGTGAACAACTTCTTCAGCAACCCAGCGCCTTCAGTTCAACAGCCGCGCGCCTTCATCACAGTTTTAGCACCTTCCAGCTTCTTCTCTTCACGCCTTCGCTTCTGAAGAATTCAGGTTGCAGATCAGACCAAGTTAACGCCTTCTTGCTTGTGCCTCTCACGCCTTCAGCTTCTCCGCAAGCTTCCAAGCAGACCAGCCTTTAAAGATTCACGCCTTCTTGCCACCGAACACCACGTCTTCAGCTGCCTGGAATTTCAGAAAATCAGAACTTCAACACTTAGCCAATTTTGAAAAAAAACACACTCCTGAAACCATTTTGCTTTTCAGCATTTTCCAACCAGATTATAGCCCTGATACTTTGTAAATTTGGGAAAACTTAAAACACGAATATTGTAACCCTTTGTCTTAGCTTTCTATAGCCTTTTGAAACACCCAATTCGGACCTAAGACGAAAGAGTTATGATCCAACTAATAAAGTGTGACAAAGCTGAAATTTTCATGGAGCAAATCCTTCCAACACTTCATCAACTTTTTTTCTGCACACCATCGAACAATTAGCCTACGACATGTCGTAGGCTAAACAGTTTTGTTTCAAAATTGGCCTACGACATGTCGTAGGCCAAATATTTTTCCTCCGAAATTTGCCCACGACATGTCGTGACCAAGTTTTTTCTCTTCAAGAATGGCTTACGACATGTCGTAAGCCATTTTTTCCTCTTCCAAATTTGGCCTACGACATGTCGTAGGCCATTTTCCCTTCTTTACTTGCTGAATGTGGCAAGTTGTGCTCAAGTGGTGTGGCAAGGTGACGTGCCAAGTGAATTGTGCAAGTGTTTGTGCTAATGTGAACAAGTGGTGTGCCAAGGTGTTTTGTGTTGAATGCTTGGCAAGGTAAGTGCATTGTGGTGGTAAGGTACGTGACATGGCTTTTTCGCCGGATTTGGCAGGCTTGGCAATGATGTGTGGCAAGGCTGGCACAAGAGTTGGCAAGGTTGGTTGATCAAGTTGGCAAAGTTGGTTTGGCATTGGCAATGTTTGGCAAAGTTGGCAAGGTCTTGACATGTTGGTTTGGCAAAGCTTGGCAAGGTCTTGGCAAGGTGTGGCAAGGTCTTGGCAAGGCGTTGGCAAGGTCATGTTGGCAAGACTTGGCAAAGTTGTTGTGCCCGACGAGCTCGTGCAAGGATGGCATGCCAAACGATACAATGCAAGACCATGTGTGACTTAGTGTTCATTCCAGCACCAAGCTCCACTTCCCTGCCAGATGCATGTGTCTTAGCCTCTGAATTAGACCCAATGGTACACATAAAAGTTCTAGCTAATCCTCTTAGCTTTCCATCAGTTCAAGAATCAGCATCATTGGGTATCTGTAACTCAAGATATACACATTTTGTCAAACTGTGGCGCAATGAACTTTAACACAAATAAACCTGCATGTAGCAATCTTAAAGAAGCCCCCGTTTCGCATGCTTACACACCGAATTAGAAAATAGTTAAAACACAAGAACTGTAGTGCACCCAACGGGCTTTCCAGAACATGCAAGATCTCATTATTCGGACAAGAATTGAAAGAGTTATACCAAACATAAGTTGCACCAACATTCTGCCCAAACCCTAATTTGGCCAAATAAGCTCATTTCGGTTTTTCTTAAATTCCCACTCACCATTCTCATTGTTTCAAACTCTGAACCTTGTCATTTGACACCAAGCATATATTTTCCTCATTTTAACAACATTTTTGGTCTTTTTCACCATTTAAACACTATGAGTTGCAAACCACATAAACACACAATATAGCACATTGCACCACACATTTGCATGAAAATCATAGCAAAAGCCAAGTGAAATAATACATTTAAGTTGGTATAAAACCAACTTATCATTGACAAGTGCCTTGCCCCCCATGGGTAGCTCTTCCTCTCCATCACTGTCCTCAACACACGGCATATCACTCTCATCATCGGAATGCACACTCTCACACTCCCCATTAGGTAACACGAATACTGTCCTTTTGTTTGGGCATTGGGACATTATGTGTCCTATACCTTGGCACATATAATACCTTATATCTTTACTCCTCACATTTGTTTTCATCTCAACCTTATCCTTCCCGGCTACCTATTTCGGTTCTGCCTTAGGCTTGGAGTCAACATTGGCATTCCCAAATTTGGTGTTAGTCATTGGCTTATTATCCTTCCAAGAACTCTTCCCTCTAGACTTAACAAGTCTTTCAACTTTCAAAGCCTTGTGCAACAACTCCTCCATATCGGCATATTCTTGCAAGTCTACCACATCGGCTATCTCCCTATTCAAACCCGCCAAAAATCTACCCATTGTAAACTCATGGTCCTCATCTATGTTGGCCCGAATCAAGGATACCTCCATCGCCTGAAAATACTCCTCCAAACTCTTATTACCCTGGTTCAAGGTTTGCAATTTCCTCACTACATCCCTTTGGTAATGAGTAGGTACGTACCTCTTTCTCATTATCCTCTTAACATCCGCCCAAGTCCTAACTGGTCTCATCCCATACCTCCTTCTATTGTGTACTAACTGGTCCCACCAAATTGAAGCATAATTGGTAAACTCCACTACGGCTAACTTCACATTTTTCTCCTTCGAATAGTCATGACAGTCAAAAACATGATCTACCCTCATTTCCCACTCTAAGTAAACCTCAGGATCATTCTTCCCTTGAAATTCTGGAATTTTCATTTTAATAGACCCCATGTGATTGTCCTTCCTCCTATCATTCCTATCATTCCTATGATCCCTATTATTCCTACCTCGACCCCATGTCCTTTCTTCTTCCTCCTCCGACACTTCCTCGTAATCTTCCCCCTCAAATAATGGATTCCTACCCGCTCTCTCCCCCGTTGTTGGTTCATTAGATTCTAGAAAATCAAGCCTAACATTGATTTTATCAAACTGTGCTTGAATAGCTTTAAAAACTGTTTCAAGATTGATTGTTGGTTCACTAGTACCTTTGAGATTACTAGTACCTAGAGGATTACTAGTACCTTCCCCACTCATAATGAATTTAGGAAGATAAGTTGTCCTTTCCACTCCCTAAGTGTTTACTCTCACTTTCGTGTATCACACAAAAGAATGAAAACTCACTTAGCTCTCTTTATAAGTTCTTTGAGTTGAACAAAAACTCACATACCAACCAAGAATGCAATTCAATTAGGAATGCTTAAAGGCAATGAAAGACTCTTAAGGAACATGAATGATTTCACAAAAGAAAATTTAAGAAAAGACAATGAAGCAACGGATCACAATGATATGACACAAGAATTGGCCTTATGCCACAACAAATTTCAACAAGGAACCAAACAAATGCAACACAATGACTCAAGATTGCGAGACACAATTAATTTCCCAAAACAACATAAACTCACTAATGTCCACACTGAATTAGTGCAGCAACTTTTAAGCATGAATCAAAAAGGAAAATTTCTGCACCAATTTATAATTCAACAATTTCAATAAGGTTTTTACGAAATCAAGGTAAAGAGGTTACCTTGAATGATACGAATGGCCTTCGGATGGAGATCCTCAACCACACGAAACCCTCACCTTTGGATCGTTGTTGAATAGCAAGAACTCGAACAAACACGACGACAACAAACAATGCGGAAGACAACAAAGAAACACAAGATATTGAACGGATGTTCTTGATTGAAGACAATCAAACCCAACACGTTATAAGAAAATGAATTCAATCCAACCTATGTAAATCAAGAGTTGAAAAGTTTTCAGTTCGGCTTGTTCTTTAAATCAAGAACGGGTAAGTTCTTCCTAAGGTCTTAGCTTAGAAATCACGGTTCTTATGAATCTTCAACTTAAATCAATTGAAGATAGCATGTCTTCACACAAGCTTTCTCGGCTGCAAGGTTCAACTTAGCAAAGCTAAAATTATCAAAATTCATCTTTCTATTATTTCATGTAAAAAACTCACCTATAAATAGGCTACAAAAACATGAAACCCTAACTAAATCCTTATTGGAAAAGGATTCTAAAAACACGTTTAAAACGAGGAAAGTAAAACACGTTTTTGCTTCCTTCAATAACTGACTTTCCTAACAAACTCTTAAGAAGCAAAAAACAATTTGACTTCTTAAGTTTCCTAAACTTTTACTTGCCATTATCTTGCAAGACACTTTGGCCAAGTAATTACTTATTAATACTTAAATGAAAAATGCCAATTTAAGCCCATAATAAAGTTAAGTGGACTTAATTAAAAACAACACAATAAATCCTAAAATTAAGGAATAGGCGTGATCCAAAAATCAAGCCCAAAACACGCCTCTCTTTGGACTTTATGAATTCTGTCATGCAAGCTTCTTCAAGTGAACTTTGAGGAACATCTTCATAAATTGTTATTGAAGAAACATGCCAAATGACTCCATGTAGAGATGGTTCGGCCTCCAAGTGATAAGAATCTCCAAGAACTTCACAATGTGTTGATAACAAGCTTTGCAAGGCTTATTTCATCTTTTTTGCTCCTTAGCCTTGTCATTGGTCCGTCAAGATTAGACAAAGGATCTTGTGAAGTTGGTTTCGGCAAGATGGACTTGGGTTGATTTCCATCATTCCCTCCTTCCTCGAAAGGATTCGTCATCGAATCACCTACATCAAACAAAGATAAATCAGTAACATTGAAAGTAGATGAGACATTGCCATACTCACTTGGAAGTTCAATCTTGTAAGCATTATCTCCAATCCTTTCCAAGACACGAAAAGGACCATCTCCTCTTGGATGAAGCTTAGATTTACTTTTATCAAGAAACCTCTCTTTCCTCAAGTGAATCCAAACCCAATCTCCTGGTTCGAAAATCACTTGTTTTCTACCCTTATTGGCTTGCTTAGCATATTGCTCATTTTGCCTTTGAATATTAGCTCGAACCCTTTCATGTAACTCCCTAAGAAAATCAGCTTTTTGTTTACCTTCAACATTAACAAACTCATTAATAGGCAAAGGCAAAATATCCAGTGGAGTTATAGGATTAAAACTATATACAATCTCAAAAGGTGAAAGATTAGTAGCACTATGAATAGTCCTATTGTAAGTAAACTCAATATGAGGTAAACAATTTTCCCAGTTCTTAAGGTTTTTCTGTATGAGAGCACGAAGTAAAGTAGACAAAGTTCTATTAACTACCTCAGTTTGTCCATCAGTCTGTGGATGTGCAACAGTAGAAAACAATAACTTAGTGCCTAACTTGTTCCAAAGAGCACGCCAAAAGTGTGACAAAAAACTTAACATCTCTAACACTAACAATACTCTTAGGCAAACCATGCAATCTTACAATCTCCTTAAAGAACAAATCAGCAATGTGTTGAGCATCATTAGATTTAGGATAAGCAATAAAGTGAGACATTTTGCTATATCTATCAACTACAACAAAGATGCTGTCATGACCATTGCGTGACCTAGGCAAACCAAGTACAAAATCCATAGAAATATCAATCCAAGGATGACTAGGAACAGGAAAAGGTTGATACAAACCATGAGGTTTTACTTTAGATTTCGATTGTTTACACACAATGCATTTATCACATACACTTTTAACATCTTTAATCATTCTAGGCCAATAAAAGTGCTCATTCAATATAGCAAGTATTTTAGCAATACCAAAGTGCACCATTAACCCTCCCTCATGGGTTTCCTCAACAAGTAAATCACGAATGGAACATTGGGCAATGCATAACTTATCCTTTTTAAACAAGAATCAGTCATACACATAAAAATCACCATTCGGTTTATTCAAGCAAAGGTCAAAGTTGGCGTGAAAATCATGATCATCCTTATACAAATCCTTAATCAATTCAGAACCAAGTAGTTTAGCATGCATATAGGTAAACAAAGTGTATTTCCTAGATAATGCATCGGCTACCACATTCTCATTACCATATTTGTATTTAACAACATATGGAAAGGTTTCAATGAATTCTAACCTCTTAGCATGTCTCTTGTTTAATTTACCTAGAGTCTTCAAAAACTTAAGACTTTCGTGATCAGGATGTACGATGAATTCCTTTGGCCATAAATAATGTTGCCAAACTTGTAAAGACCTTACCAAAGCATACAACTCCTTGTCATAAGTTGCATATTTCAAAGCTGCCCCATGAAGCTTTTCACTAAAATAAGCCACGGGTCTTGATTCCTGCATCAAAACAGCACCAATACCAATCCCGGAGGCATCACAGTGTATCTCAAAAGCTTTATTAAAATTAGGCAAAGCAAGTAAAGGGGCGTGAGTCAACATCTGTTTTAACTTGTTAAAGGCGTTTTCATGCTCATCATTCCATGCAAATGTGACATTTTTCTTGACAAGTTCATTTAAAGGGGCTGCTATAGAACTAAAATCTCTAACAAATCTCCTATAAAAACTTGCAAGTCCATGAAAACTCCTAACTTGACTAGCACATGTAGGTCTTGGCCAATCCATGATTGCCTTGACTTTAGACTCATCAACAGCAATGCCTTGAGAACTTACCACATATCCCAAAAAGATAATTGATTTCATGCAAAAAGAACACTTTTTGTGATTAGCATACAATTGGTTCTCACGCAAAACAACAAACACATGTTTTAAATGTTCAACATGCTCATTAAGTGTTTTGCTATACACAAGGATGTCATCAAAATATACCACAACAAATTTGCCAATAAAGTGACGAAAAACATGATTCATAAGCCTCATAAAAGTACTAGGTGCATTAGATAAACCAAAAGGCATCACTAACCAATCATACAACCCATACTTTGTTTTAAAGGCAGTTTTCCATTCATCACCTTCTTTCATGCGAATTTGGTAGTATCCACTTTTCAAATCAATCTTGGTAAATATGCATGAACCATATAACTCATCAAGCATGTCATCTAATCTAGGAATTGGATGTCTATACTTAATAGTTATTTTATTTATGGCACGACAGTCAACACACATACGCCAAGACTCATCCTTTTTAGGAACTAATATCACAGGAACTGAACAAGGACTAAGAGATTCTCGAACTATACCTTTGTCAAGGAGTTCATCCACTTGACGTTGAATCTATTTTGTTTCCTCCGGATTTGCTCTATATGCGGGAGGATTTGGAATTTGTGCTCCAGGTATGAAATCAATTTGATGTTCAATACCTCTTATAGGCGGCAATCCATTTGGTAGCTCCTCGGGAAACACATCTGGATATTCTTGCAAAAGAGAGTAAACAGCACTAGGCAAAGAAGCAAGGTGATCACTATCAATGATAAGTATAAACTGCTTGCGATACATTAAGTACAAAGATTGCCTATCAACTAATGCTCTCTTAATCTCATTGGAAGAAGCAAAATAACAAGATTTCTTAGAAACTAACTCTCGGCCCTCTCCATTACAAGATTTTGAAACTTGATTTGGACCTAAGCTAGCTATTACATTACCTTTCTCTTGTACTTTCTTCTCCTTGGCGGAATTCATATCTCTTGTAGCTTGAATGATTCGAGTTTGATCTTCAAAGACTTGTGCCGGGGTTAAGGCTCGAAGATTAAACTTTTTCCCTTCATGAACAAAGCTATAGAAATTCTTCTTGGCATAATAAGTCACATCACAATCAAATTGCCAAGGTTGGCCAAGCAAGATATAACTTGCTTCCATTGGAACCACATCACATATAACATTATCAACATATTTTCCAATGGTAAAAGTAAACTTAACTTACTTTATAACACTAGTATCAACTGAATTATTCAACCATTGGAGGTGGTATGGTTTAGGGTGCTTCATGCAAGTCAAATTCAATTTATTCACCAACAAAGTGCTTGCCACATTTGTGCAACTACCACTATCAATAATCACACTACAAATTCTGTCTTGCACTAAACAACGTGTGTGAAATATGTTTTCCCGTTGCATAAAATCATCATTATCAACTAAAGGTTGAGCACTAAGAACACGGAGAGAAACTAAAGAATAGTTACCAACATCATATTCGTAGTTTTCCACTTCTTCACTATCTTCACCGGATTCATGTTGGTCTTTCTCTTCAAGAGGTGGCATGTCGGCACAATCATCATCACTTACCACTTCACCACTATCAAGAGTAATCATCACCTTTCGTGTAAGACAATCAACTTGCATATGTCCATATCCTTGACACTTATAATATCGAACATCCCTCAACCTTGGAGCTGAAGTTGACGTCGACTTTGGAACATTTTCAGCAGCTTTGGGCACTAATTTTGGGACATTATTTTGTACACTTGATGACTGGTTTGAGGTGAATTGGCGCGGCTTTGAGGATGGAGTAAAAGGGACAACATTCGGCTTTTGTTCCATTCGCCAAGGTGGAGGCGGTTGTGAGAACTTACTCTTTCCTTTCAAGTGCCTTTCTATCTTGATTGCTTTGTGGACAAGTTCATTAATATCATTATAACTTTGCAAATCGACATGATAAGCCAAATCAGAATGCATACCTCTCAAAAACCTTTCTATTGTAGAGTCGGGATGCTCTTGAACATTAGCCTTGATCATCAAAGCTTCCATCTCATGATAATACTCCTCAACCGATCTATTACCGTGCACAAGTAAGTGCAATTTTCTGTTCAATTCACGGTTGTAATAAGCAAGGACATACTTTTTCCTCATTAGCACTTTTATTCGGCTCCAAGATTTAATTGGTTGCTCACCATCTTGACGCCTTGTTCGAATAACTTCATCCCACCACAAACTATAGCAAAATCCTTAAGATGCATAAAGGCAATTCTATACTTCTCCTTTTCGGGGTAGTCATGGCCTTCAAAGAAGTGTTCAAGCTCACGAACCCAATCAAAATATGCTTTGGGATCTGCCTTTCAATGAAAAGTAGGAATTGTCAATTTAACAGAGCTAATGAAAATTTTAGATTTGTCACCTTTCTTTGGAGAATCCGTCAACTCCTCATCATCATCCTCATCATCGGATGCTTCCCTTTCAAACTTAAGTTTCATTGAGGTGGATCCTTTAGAGTTAGACTCCAAGTTATCAAGTCGAATGCTGATCTTTTGCAACATATTAAAGAGGACCTCATTGGCAAACTTTTGCTCAGCGTCGGATATAGGTTTAGAGCCTTTAGGGGTTCTATCTTTTTTCTCCATTGTACCTGCAAAGTTAGTAAAGAGATCGCAAGAATATATAGAAATCCTCACGGGTTCCTTACTATTTAGGTGAGTAGGTACACTCCTCTCTATGATGAAGGCTTTTCTCGTGTATACCTTATACTAATACTCTCAACTATAGAACTTACTGTTTCAATGATTAGAAGAACTTGTCTCAACCAAAATATTCAACAACAAGATTCACACAAGTCAAATCAAAGAAGTTTTAAGCAATTCACGTCACAAGAGTATTTAAGAACACGTGTGGGTATAACTTGACAGCTTCAGAAACTATGATATTCAGAAATTAGACTCAAAGATGAAGAAAACGCAATTTGAATCACAAACATCCGAGTTGTATTGAAAAAGATATGGCACTTTCAAGATTGAAAGAAAAGAAAGAAAACAGCAAAATAGGTTCGGACGGGCAGGTCTTCCGAAAGATAGGTTCGGACGGGTAAATCGTCCGAAAGTGGCGTCCGAAACTTTGTGAAAAATGTGTGCTCTCTGTAGTTTAGGTTCGGACGGGTAGGTCGTCCGAAAGTGGCGTCCGAAACTTTTTGTGAAAAATGTGACCTCTCAGAAATTTGTTTTTTTTGTTGTTTTTTTTTTCACTTTAGACCAATTGCCTTTGGGCTAATTTTTACTTGGTCTCTTTTTTTTTTGTAACTATTGGCCTTTTTTTTTGTAGGCCTTTTTTTTTAACAATAACGTAGTGCTTTGCTAGGGTTTTAAGGTTGTTTTCTCAACCTTGATTTCAGCCACTTTGAAGTATCAAGAAGTCAACAAGAATTCGGAATTTGAAGTTACCACTTTGACAAAAGATTCAAGAAATGTCACAAAGAACAAGAATATGTATCAAGAATAAAATTTTAGCACTCTTGGATTTTTCAAGAAAATCAAGAAGTTCAAGAAAGTGTTCAAGAACTTGTCTTTTTCGGATGTGGTAAAAGTTTGATCGAAATTCAAGATATGGTAGGCAATATGAAGAAACTAACACAAAATAAAAAATGCAATTCGGATAAGAAACAAGGAAGTTATGATAAGATGACCTAAAAACCGAAACTAGGGTTTTGAAGAAACCCTAATTTGACACCTAGGGTTTGGACGTGATTATAGCAATAAAATCAATGGAATCCAACACTATGAAGACAAGCAAAATAGTGCAGAATATAGACACAAAAATCAGCAACAAAAACGCAAAGAACAAGACAACAAAGACGCGAAAACACAAGACAAGAGCAAGATGATTTCCGGGCAGATTTTTGTCAAGCTATGAACATGCGATTTTGACAAAATTTAAAGGGTAGATAATGACGAACTAGGACAGCAACAAAGACACGAAAACAGCAATAAAACAATGCAAAAGAAACTGCAGAAATTGACACAAAAAAACAGTAAGAAAGACGCCCAAGAAAAGATAAAAAAAATCGAGAGAAGAACAAGAAGATGTAACCTGAATTTTCGATGAACAACAACCTGGTTTGCACTAATACCAATTTAATACGAATGGCCTTCGGATGGAGATCCTCAACCACATGAAACCCTCACCTTTGGATCGTTGTTGAACAGCAAGAACTCGAACAAACACGAAGACAACAAACAATCGGAAGACAACAAAGAAACACAAGATATTGAACGGATGTTCTTGATTGAAGACAATCAAACCCAACATGTTATAACAAAATGAATTCAATCCAACCTATGTAAATCAAGAGTTGAAAAGTTTTCAGTTCGGCTTGTTCTTTAAATCAAGAACGGGTAAGTTCTTCCTAAGGTCTTAGCTTAGAAATCACGGTTCTTATGAATCTTCAACTTAAATCAATTGAAGATAGCACGTCTTCTCACAAGCTTTCTCGGCTGCAAGGTTCAACTTAGCAAAGCTAAAATTATCAAAATTCATCTCTCTATTATTTCATGTGAAAAACTCACCTATAAATAGGCTACAAAAACATGAAACCCTAACTAAATCCTTATTGGAAAAGGATTCTAAAAACACGTTTAAGAGGAGGAAAGCAAAACACGTTTTTGCTTCCTTCAATAACTGACTTTCCTAAAAAACTCTTAAGAAGCAAAAACCTATTTGACTTCTTAAGTTTCCTAAACTTTTACTTGCCATTATCATGCAAGATACTTGGGCCAAGTAATTACTTATTAATACTTAAATGAAAAACGCCAATTTAAGCCCATAATAAAGTTAAGTGGACTTAATTAAAAACAACACAATAAATCCTAAAAGTAAGGAATAGGCGTGATCCAAAAATCAATCCCAAAACACGCCTCTCTTTGGACTTTATGAATTCGGTCATGCAAGCTTCTTCAAGGTGGAATTTCCTTAAGTACCAATGTAGAACTTTGAGGAACATCTTCATAAATTGTTATTGAAGAAACATGCCAAAGGACTCCATGTTGAGATGGTTCGGCCTCCAAGTGATAAGAATCTCCAAGAACTTCACAATGTGTTGATAACAAGCTTTGCAAGGCTTGTTTCAACTTTTTGCTCCTTAGCCTTGTCATTGGTCCATCAAGATTAGACAAAGGATCTTGTGAAGTTGGTTTCGGCAAGATGGACTTAGGTTGATTTTCATCATTGAATGTTACCAAAACTGAAACTCAAGAATCAAAACTCAAATTGGCCTTCTTTTCTCTTTTTTTTCACGTTTTTCTGCACTATTTTTTTTTCTGCAGTTTTTTTTTAAAATTTTCTTCTTGGCCACAAATCACGAACAATGATATGAAGAACAAGATACAATCAATAACAACAACAAAACAAAACAGAAATATTCAAGCAATAAACAATCAAAGATGAAAGTCTTTAATGGAAAAATTCCCCAAATTGGCTCTGATACCAATATGATATGAACTAATTACCCAAAGAGATTATAGAACGTAAACCCAAGATCAATTTGAGGAACACAAAAGGAGGCAGCCCCCAATTCAATACATGAATCAAAAACGTACCTATCAAGTTAGGAACAAACACCCTAAGTGGACTTGCCCTTAGAACCTTTGATATCAAGGATTATCAATTCAATCACAATCTTGATTGAATGGAATGGATTGTTCTTCACAAAGAACAAAAGAAAAGCTTCAAGCTCTCAAGTTTAATTTTCAAAATTGTCTGCAGCTAACATACATGAATTAGCCTTTTATAGGCTCCCAAAAACCCTAACAAAAATCAACAACAAAATTCAAAAATAACGTTCAGCGACAGTTTCGGACGAGGGTTTCGGACGGCCGAAAGTTTTGATGAGTCGTCCGAAACTCTCCAGAGAAATTCATTTTTCTCCAACACTTTCGGACGGCAGTTTCGGATGGCCGAAAGTTTTGCTGAGCCGTCCGAAACTCTCCAGAGAGCACTTCATTTCTTCAATAGTTTTCTCTTCTTCATTCCAATGCATCATTTCGATCCACCATATTATTGAACTCCATTCTAGACACTTCCAAACAAGAAATGATGGTTGCGTCCTCCTCACGAGCTTCACGAACAAGTTCTTGCTCAAATATGTTCTTGATCAACGTGTGTAGTGCGCTCCTCATACGTTTAGTCCTCGAACGAGTCATAGGTCCACCAACTCCTTGCAATGGATCATCCACAAAGCTTCTTGGATGAACTTCCTCATCACTTGTACTCCTTGTATTCCTATTGTAATAAATACATTCCATTTCTCTATGTTAACTTTTTGAATACTATTCAAATATTCTTCTTCATCTTTCTTTTTATTTATTTGAATTCCTTTTCCTTTATTTGAACTTTCTGGTATATCTTCTAACTTTTGTTTATCTAATATGAATTTTGCTTCTATTTCTAAATCTTTTAATTGTAATTCTTTAATGTCACTACGAATCTGTCTTATTTCTAATTTTAATTCTTTTATTTGTTCCTGAATTTGATTTGAATTTAAATTAATTACTGATTGAGGAATTGTTCCTTGAATATTCTGTGTTGACGAATATGTATCATATAACTTATTGATGCTAAATGGTTCTAAAAATTCTGGTTTTTTGTCTTCTTGAAGGATTAAATCTTTTAATCTTAATAAATATTGTCTTTGTTCTTCTGGATTCTCAATTTTACTTATAATTTCAAATAAAATATCTTTATTACTTTTCTCGTTTGTTATTACATTAATACATTGACATGGTGAGAATTTATCTGAATAATATTCGTCACTATCTAAACGTATTTCATTAATATTTGAATCACTTTCTTCTGTTTCGTCGTTAATCATTATTTTCATTATTTTATCTCTTAAATCTTTATCTTCATTTTTATCAAAAATTTCATTAATTCTTTTTTGAGTTCTACAATTGGTTGCAATATGACCTGGTTTACAACATTTATAACAAACTAATTTTTTCTTTCTATATTTGTTTTTCTTAAAGTCTCTAGTTTGCTCATGTTGATTTTGATTTTGCAAATATTTTTTACTTCTTCGTTTATATGATCAATATGGATATGTAATTCTTTTAGTATATCTTGATGGTGCTTTTATCCCTGTTATTCCAAAAGCTTCACAGAATGATCCTAATTCTATTCTTTCTAAACCATATTTTGCTTGTAATTTCAATTCTTGACATAATTTTAAACCTTCTGATTTTATGAATGATATTAAATGACCATATGTCCAATCGTAAAAGTTTATTTCTTCTTTACCTGTTACTAATTTAATAGCATTGAATATCCTATGTGAAAATAAAGTAGGTAATCCTGTAATGAATTTCTCTTTCCAAAATGGTTGATTACAATCAGTTCTTTTTAATACATATGTCATAAACATATCTTTATACCATCTAAAATCTGTTAAGGTTGGACATCTAAGATTAGTGAGGAATATTTGAGAACTTCTAGTGTCTGTACTTGGATTTCCTAAAAAATGAACTGTTATAGCATAAATTAAAAAATCAGCAATATCTTGTACTTTAATCTTTTTGACATTTCCTAAAGTATCTTTTACAATATTGCCAAATACATCTTTTTCATCTTATTCTTTAGTATGATTTATTATTTCATCCTTGTTTTCTTGAGAAATCATATTATCCCACCAATTTTTTAATTGACCTGAAAATCCTGCAGTAAAAGCTACAGCAGTTGTTTTTTTATCATATCTTTCTTGTCTATAAACAACTTTTGCCATTCCCATTTCTTGAAGTAATCTTAAGATTTAATATTCTGATATTCCATCTATATTCCATTCAAAAACTGCTCTTCCATCATATTGTCAAGATTGGAATTTTGATCTTTCTTCTATTTGTAAATCTGGAGGTGTCAATCTCGGATAATAATTCTTTCGTTGATAAGGTGCATATGTTGATTTGTTATAATTTTTTGATTTGTTATAATAATTATGTTTATAAAGTTTTCTAATTCTGTTAATAATATTATCTTGTAATTCATCTTCAATATTTTCTATTAATTCATTTATTTCATTATTTTTACTATCATCACTATCACTATCTTCAGAATCTTGAATTGGATTTACTTCTTGAATATTTTGTATATTTCCTTTAGAGTCAGAGTTATGACTGGTACTGGGTTTCGTTTCTTCTAATTTATTGAATATTTTTCGTAATATATCATGATCTTTATATGGTAATTGAATGTCTGGAAAAGTATCTCTAATTTGAAAATGAGGTTTATCTATTTCATTTGGAAAATTTAAATTAGTATTTTTAAAAGTATTTTTTATAACCTTATTGCTTTCTTTAGGCAATGTATCTATTTTGGTTGAAACTAAATCTACTTGATGAGCTATTGTTGATAATATCTGATTTAAATAATTTAATTGTTGATTAATTTTTTTAATATATTCAATTTCTACTGGGCCTTTCTCAGTTCGAGCCTTTCTAAATGGGGTTACAGTTATTTCTCCTGCCGTTGTTTGAATTGTTATATTTAATAAGGGTGGATGTACTGAACTTAGTATCTCTCCCCCTATTATATTCCATTTTTTATATAATGAAGTTTGTACATTTATGCTTTCTGTAGTATAGAATTTTGGATTATCTACCTCTTGAATTTCATATTCTAGCCAAGAAAAGAATGGAAAATTGAATTTTTTAATCATCAAATCTTCTTTCCATTTATTCATTAATATATCTTGAAATTCTGTTCTTAATTGATTATACCATTGTCTTTTTATCAAATTTTTATCATCATTAATTTCTGCATCTAAATATTCATAGTTTGGTATATATTCGTTATTAATTACATGTATTGAATCTTGTCTCATATCTGAATCTTGTCTCATATCTAATTTTGTTGGTGATTGTCCTAGAGATTCTGTATCTATTATTTTTGGTAATGGTGCTTTATAATGAATGCGTTGACTTCCTGTGACAGGAATTGAATAAAGTTCGGGATTATTATCCAAATTGTATGTTGACTAAAGGATCGTCGTAAACTTGGAATATCTGAAGTTGATTATCTAGGAGGTGGACAAATATTACTCCTATCAGCTCCATATCTATTTGATCTGATGTCATTAAAATGTATAACTATACTTCCATCATCTTGTTTGATTATTTTAGACCTTAAGCTGACCTCGCAATGGCTTACCAACAGATTTCCAGACTACTCGACCGCTTACCAAGCCTTACAACTACTTGCTCTAATAATTGATTAAGTAATTTAAGTAAATTAAAAGTTTGGATTTTGAAAAGTTTAAGAACTTCTTTAAATGGCTCTGATACCAAATTGAGCAGGACCGATGCAAAATAATGCAAGATATAATAAAACACAATAATTAATCAAAATATCTATTGTTTACCTAAAATAAATTAAAATGAAAGAAAACTGAAAAAGCTGAGAATGCTGAACGAAGACTGAGAGTGAATGAAAGGATTTTTATTTCTCAAAAACAAAACGATGATCCTTTTGAATACATAAGATACCTATTTATAATTACATCTTGAATGAAAACGTAAGCAATGACATATTCTTGATTTGACAAAAGCTAAAAGATGGAATAGACTAAAGTAATATTGAATAGACTAAAGTAATATTTTTGCTTGAATTGGTCCCTCTTGATCTGTCTTCTTGTAAGTAGGAATCTTCACCTTTTGCTTTCTTGAAATTGATTCTTCATCGTCTTTGCTTTAATATCAAAGAACTCTTTTTTATTTTTCTTGATGTGATATGTCCACCAATGTTGAATGTCTTTGTCTTTTCCAGAATGATTGCCTTCAATAGAATCCAATGAATATGGAATCTTTTGTTGAATAAGGTGTGGGTTTGAACCTCCCACTTCTCTTCTGGTGATTAATGTAGTAATATGAGTATGATTGAATTCTTTCTTTCTTACCTTGATATCCATCTCATGTCGTTTCTTTACATAAGCCATTAATTGATCCTTTGATGGTACTTGAATTTCCTGCATAAATTTATTTCTGTTAAATAATTTTTTTTTTAATAATCGAAGGGGTCCTGAGCCATAGGTCCTCCGAAATAATCTTCCTGAACTAGACTTTGTGTGGAATCTGAAGAGAAATTGTTGCTGGGTTTGAGTTTGTTTCTTCATATTTTTAAATGCTAAAAACTGTTGAAATTCTTCCCATGCTTCATTATTGGATTCTTCTATTTTTGGAATATTTGGAATGGTTGGATTAGGCTGGGATCTTGGGCTTTGCTGAATTGGGCTTGAATTTTGTTCGTTATTAATCCATGTCCTTGTGCCTGTTGCAAAATATTTTGTTACTGCCTGTGGACAACAGATTGATGGGTCACATTTGTCCCACCATTTGATCTTGAACTGTCTCACCAATAACATTGGTTTGGGCTTCGGTTGAGCTTGAATAATTTGGAATTGCCAACACCAAATCCATGGGGACTTTGAGCTCACAATGGAATTGGACATCTCTCGTGTAAAGTTGCATACTTGATTCGGAATTGAATTTCTTGAAGCCTTCTTTTGCTTTGAGTGGTAAAATACTTTGATCGGATCCATGAGTATCCCACCAGTGTTAAAACCACATTGGGAAATTACTTTTGCAATTTTTTTCAAAAGTAAAAAACCATGAATGATCAAATGCTCTAAAATAAAATGCTTTTTTAAAAGCCTATTTTTAATCTTGATAATTATATCCTGATGGATCATATGGTCTTGAAAATGATTGAATATTGTATAGATTTCCAAAATCAGTAGAATTTAAAACTCTTTTGATAATACATTTTGAATGAGTCACATACCCTGATTCGTTTTTGTTATGAACTATATCACACGAACCAGAATCTACTAATATATATTCATAAAAATTTTGTGTTTTTCTTGAATCATCAGAAAACCAAGATATTGATTGAGTAAAATATTTGGAATAATAAGATCGTAATATAGCAATTTCTGGTTGTTGAGTGAATTTTGTTAGAATTAAATATTCAAATCCATTCTTATCAACATATGGAGATTTTGGAATTTGGGATGAGGAAGAGGCTTGAATATTTTGAGATATAGATGATGTCATAGCTATGGGAGTGGTTGAAGGAGATGGAATTAATTCAGTTTTTGTTTGTGGCTGAAGTTTATTGAATGGGGTTGATGCTACAGTAACGTAAGGTAAGGGAGGAAAATCCTCAATTTGAATAAATCTATTACTAGTTTGAATAATTGGGGATTGAATTATTGATTTTGAATATGTTACCTTTGCGGCATAATCATCAGGACTTTGCAACTTTTGCTTATCTGACATCTTGATTTTTCCCTGTTAGAAATTCTCGGGTCAGAAAATCAGGTAAAGAATTATCTTCGCCTTTGATATATTCGATATCAAAATCAAAAACAGATAAAATTCCTTGCCATCAGGCAAAGATTTGTTTTGAAACTAAATTTTGAATATCTTTTTGCAAAATATCTTTTGCTGACTTACAATCTACTCATAACAAAAATTTCTTATTATGTAAATCATCTTGAAATTTAGAAATACACATGACTACAGATAAAATTTCTTTTTTAACTGTTGAATAATTCTTTTGTGATCCTATCCATACTTTTGAAGTATATCTCACTAACTCTCTTTTATTATTTATTTTTTGTTTTAGGATACCACCTGATGAGGAGGCTCACCCAAGAAGCTTTGTGGATGATCCATTGCAAGGAGTTGGTGGACCTATGACTCTCGTTCGGGGACTAAACGTATGAGGAGCGCACTACACACGTTGATCAAGAACATATTTGAGCAAGAACTTGTTCGTGAAGCTCGTGAGGAGGACGCAACCATCATTTCTTGTTTGGAAATGTCTAGAATGGAGTTCAATATTATGGTGGATAGAAATGAGGCATTGGAATGAAGAAGAGAAGTTTCTGGAGAGTTTCGGACGCATCTCAAAGACTTTCGGCCGTCCGAAACTGTTGAAGAAAAATTGAATTTCTCTGGAGAGTTTCGGATGCATCAGCCAGACTTTCGGCCGTCTGAAACCCGCATCCGAAACTGTCGCTGAACGTTATTTTTGAATTTTTCTATTGACTTTTGTTACGGTTTTTGGGAGCCTATAAAAGGCTATTTCATGTACGTTAGATGCAGACAATTTTGAAATTAAAAACTTGAGAGCTTGAAGCTTTTCTTTTGTTCTTTGTGAAGAACAATCCATTCCATTCAATCAAGATTGTGATTGAATTGAAATCCTTGATAGCAAAGGTTCTAAGGGCAAGTCCACTTAGGGTGTTTGTTCCTAACTTGATAGGTACGTTTTTGATTCATATATTGAATTGGGGGCTGCCTCCTTTTGTGTTTATGTTATAAATTCATTCAAAATCCTCAAATTGATCTTGGATTTACGTTCTATAATCTCTTTGGGTAATTAGATCGTATCATATTGGTATCAAAGCCAATTTGGGGAATTTTTCCATCAAAGATTTTCATCTTTGATTGTTTTATGACTTGAATTTCTTTTTCTGTTTTTGTTTTGCTGTTGTTATTGATTGTATCTTGTTCTTCATATCATTGTTTGTGATTTGTGGCCAAGAAGAAAATAAATAAAAAGTGCAGAAAAAAAAGTGCAGGAAAAAAAACGTTAAAAAAAAGTGCAGAAATTGATAAAAAAAAAGAAAATGAGGCCAATTTGAGTTTGGGTTCTTGAGTTTCAATTTTGGTAACATTCAAGGTAACCTTTTCACCTTGATTTCGTAGAAACTTTATTGAAATTGTTGAATTGCAAATTGTGCAGAAATTTTCCTTTTTGATTCATGCTTAAAAGTTGCTGCACTAATTCATTGTGGACATTAGTGAGTTTATGTTGTTTTGGGAAATCAATTGTGTTCCGCAATCTTGAGTCATTGTGTTGCATTTGTTTGGTTCCTTGTTGAAATTTGTTGTGGCATAAAGCCAATTCTTGTGTCATATCATTGTGACCCATTGCTTCATTGTCTTTCTCTTAAATTTTCTTTTGTAAAATCATTTCCGTTCCTTAAGAGTCTTTCATTGCCTTTAAGCATTCCTAATTGAATTGCATTCTTGGTTGGTGTGTGAGTTTTTGTTCAACTCAAAGAACTTATAAAGAGAGCTAAGTGAGTTTTCATTCTTTTTGTGTGATACACGAGAGTGAGAGTAAACACTTAGGGAGTGGAAAGGACAACTTATATTCCTAAATTCATTATGAATGGGGAAGGTACTAGTAATCCTATAGGTACTAGTAATCTCAAAGGTACTAGTGAACCAACAATCAATCTTGAAACTGTTTTTAAAGCTATTCAGGCACAGTTTGATAAAATCAATGTTAGGCTTGATTTTCTAGAGTCTAATGAACCAACAACGGGGTAAAGAGTGGGTAGGAATCCATTATTTGAGGGGGAAGATTATGAGGAAGTGTCGGAGGAGGAAGAAGAAAGGACATGGGGTCGAGGTAGGAATAATAGGGATCACAGGAATGATAGGAATGATAGGAGGAAGGACAATCACATGGGGTCTATTAAAATGAAAATTCCAGAATTTCAAGGGGAAGAATGATCCTGAGGTTTACTTAGAGTGGGAAAGGAGGGTAGATCATGTTTTTGACTGTCATGACTATTCGGAGTAGAAAAAGGTGAAGTTAGCCGTAGTGGAGTTTACCAATTATTCTTCAATTTGGTGGGACCAGTTAGTACACAATAGAAGGAGGTATGGAATGAGGCCAGTTAGGATTTGGGCGGAGGTTAAGAGGATAATGAGAAAGAGGTACGTTCCTACTCATTACCAAAGGGATGTAGTGAGGAAATTGCAAACCTTGAACCAGGGTAATAAGAGTGTGGAGGAGTATTTTCAGAAGATGGAGGTATCCTTGATTCGGGCCAACATAGATGAGGACCCTGAGTTTACAATGGGTAGATTTTTGGCGGGTTTGAATAGGGAGATAGCCGATGTGGTAGACTTGCAAGAATATGCCGATATGGAGGAGTTGTTGCACAAGGCTTTGAAAGTTGAAAGACTTGTTAAGTCTAGAGGGAAGAATACTTGGAAGAGTTCTTGGAAGGATAATAAGCCAGTGACTAATACCAAATTTGGGAATGCCAATGTTGACTCCAAGCCTAAGGTAGAACCGAAATGGGGAGCCGGAAAGGATAAGGTTGAAATGAAAACAAATGTGAGGAGTAAAGACATAAGGTGTTATAAGTGCCAAGGTAGAGGACACATAATGTCCCAATGCCCAAACAAAAGGACAGTGTTCGTGTTACCTAATGGGGAGTGTGAGAGTGTACATTCCGATGATAAGAGTGATATACCGTGTGTTGAGGAGAGTGATGAAGAGGAAGAGCTACCAATGGGGGGAGAGGCACTTGTCAACTTAAGAGTTCTAAGTGTCCAATCTAAGATAGAAGGAGAGTTAGTGCAAAGGGACAATATTTTTCACACTAGGTGTCATGTGCAAGGAAAGGTGTGTAGCTTGATCATTGATAGCGGGAGTTGTACTAACATAGCTAGTACATTGTTGGTAGAGAAGTTAGGGTTCAAAACGCTTAAGCATCCAAAACCCTATAGATTGCAGTGGTTGAGTACTAGTGGGGAGGCCAAGGTGACCAAACAAGTGAAAGTTGAGTTTGTGATTGATAATGTGAAGATTTTCACATTATTTCATTCGTTTTACTTATCTTTTGAGCATTCTTGTGGCATGTTTATATGTGTTTTGATGTGCTTTTAATGTATTTGTAGGACATTATGGCATGGGATGAGTAACGGAGTGAAGAACGATGAAAAGAGCACGTTTTGAAGCGCGTCGGAAGCTGGAAAAAAGCCCAGCGGCGCGCCGGAGAAAACTCTCCGGCATGCCGAAAAATCAACTTTTAAAAGGGTCAAGAAATGCAACTTCCAGTGCTCTCCGGCGGGCCAGAGAGAAACTCCTCCGGCGCGCCAGATAACTTTTTCTGTCGCGCCGAAGAGCTGAAGCTGGCTGCCAGGGTTTTGTATTTTGGACTGATTGGACTGATTGGACTGATTGGACTGATTCCGGTGCCATTGGAAAGCTAAGAGACAGAGCTACAACTTTCATGTTTTTCCTAATTCATTATGGATCATATAGAAAAATGGCTCACAACATAAAATTGTTGACAATGCTGGCTCTCCGGCACGCCCGGAGAACTTACCGGCGCGCCGCTGGTGATCGGGACAGCCTGAATTTCACGATTTTGCCCTCTATTTTGAGAAGACTTCAAGGGCATTTTGGGCAACATTTGAGACACACATTGCAACCCTAATTTTCATCTATATATCATTGTGAAGGCTACAAAACGGAGAAGATGGAGAAGAAGAAGACCAAGAAGCAAGCCAATTCTTGTTAGTTTTTGTAGTTAGTTTTTAGGTTAGATTAGTTGTTTTGCAAGCTTCCCTCCCTAAGAACTCCACAAGGACACACAACTAGTGTGTGTTCTTGGTGTAAATAGCATAAAGAGGAGAGGGATTTCATGTAAAGTCATTGGCTCTAAGGACTTGTTTTGATTGAGGAAGCTTGGAGCTTTGGCTTGGAACATCAAAGGGGAGTACTACTCTTTGTATTTCTTTGTTTAATTCCATTTCTATAATTCATTATTGTGATGTTCTTAGTAGCTTTGATGTGCTAAATTGCTAGTGCCCTTGGAGATTGGTTATTGATTGTTGAATTGTTGTGTTTTTATGTGGATTTATGTTGTGGGTAATAAAGAATTAAGAACTACAAGCTAATCTAACATTCCATACTAGTAATGCCTAGGGTAGATTAGTATGTGGATAGTAGATTAGTGGTGGTGTTCTAGCCTTTTCTTGCCTCCGCCATAAAGGGGGAATTGGTTAGGACATTGAGATACCGATGTTAGGGTTGGTGAATTCAGGTAGCATGAAATAATTTAGACTTGCCTTCGCTATAAAGGAAGGAATAGATTACGGAGTGACATTCGAAAGAGTGACTAGGTTTGGCTCTTGCCTTTGCCATAAAGGAGGAGCCGAATTAGAGGGAGGTGAGCTTGGGAGGAACATAGGGATCTTGATTGACCCATAATGGCAAATCCTTGCCTTCGCCATAAAGGGGGGATTAGCTACGAAGTTAATTTCCCGTAGGTGTCAACGTGGTTAGGTTCTAGCTTCCGCCATAAAAGTGGAACTCGATTAATGTTGTCACACTCTTAGTTCGTTAACCCATTCTTGTAAACCACATAAAACACTATCGTTAAGGAAAACCAATACTCCAAGGGTACACTTCATTGCATGATTCCTTGTCCTTGATGCATTTTATTTCCTTATTTGTTCTTTATTTTAGTTGGTAGTTTAAGTTTCTTTTCTTGTTTGTAACCTTCACTACTACACGCACGTTCACACTAATTCCATAAACTCATCCCCTCCCTGTGGGTTCGACCCCTACTTCCTCTTTGCTACACAAACATCGGTGTCCTGATACACCTTAAATGTCGTGAGCATTAGGGTTATAAATTTATTTGATTCGGTTAAGCCTTAGCTTTTAACCCTAGCTCCAAAACCGCTATCAAATTGGCGCTTAGGAATTAAGGTTTAATCTTCAAGCCTATTAGTGATAGGTCGGTATAAGGATGAGGTAAGTGTGATGTGGTGCCTATGCAAGCTGCCCATATTCTTTTAGGGCGTTCTTGGCAGTTTGATCGAAAGGTAGTGCATGATGGGTATACTAATAAGTACACATTGGAGATGAATAATCGCAAGCATACATTGGTGCCATTGAAACCTTGGGAGGCACATGAAGACCAGATTCGCATTGTAAAAGATTTTGAAAAGAAAGAAAAAGACGAATCAAGTGAGAGTAAAAGCCGAGAGGAAATCATCAAAAGTGAGAAAGAAAAATCAGAAAATGGAAAACAGAAATTGAGTGTTTTGCAACAAAAAGAGAGATAAAAGAAACATTGAGAGAGGGAGAGTGTGTTTTTCTTTTATTGTATAAAGATGTGTTTTTGCTTGATGCTAAGATGCTTGATCTGTTGCCTCGAGAAGCGGTGTTTTTACAAAGACATTTTCCCCGAGGAGTTGCCTTCAGGACTTCCACCATTACGAGGAATCGAGCACCAAATCGATTTCCTTTCGGGAGCATCTATTCCGAACCGACCGACTTATCGAGCTAATCTGGAGGAGTTGCTACAAAAAGGGGCCGTGAGGGAGAGCCTTAGTCCATGTGCGGTGCCTGTTATTTTGGTACCCAAGAAGGACGCGAGTTGGAGGATGTGTATGGACTGCCGAGCCGTCAAAAAAATTACGGTAAAGTATCGTCATCCTATTCCTCGACTTGATGATATGTTGGATGACTTGCATGGTGCATGTATATTTTCTAAGTTCGATTTGAAAAGTGGTTATTTCCAAATTCGCATGAAAGAGGGAGATGAGTGGAAAACCGCTTTCAAAACAAAATTTGGTTTATATGAGTGGCTTGTCATGCCTTTTGGGTTGACAAATGCGCCTAGCACATTTATGAGATTAATGAACCATATTTTGAGATCTTTCATAGGGAGGTTTGTTGTTGTTTATTTCGATGACATATTAATTTATAGTAAGTCGTTGGATGAACATGTGTTGCATTTAAGAGAAGTTTTCATTGTATTACGAGAACATAAATTATATGCCAATTTGAAGAAATGCTCTTTTTTGTATGGATTTAATTGTGTTTCTTGGTTTTGTTGTGAGTGCTAACGGCATTAAGGTAGATGAAGAGAAGGTTAGGGCAATCAAAGAATGGCCTACACCAAAGAATGCCAGTGAGGTCCGGAGTTTTCATGGTTTCGCGGGATTTTAGCGAAGGTTTGTTAAAAATTTTAGCACTATTGCCGCACCATTGAATGATCTAGTTAAAAAGCATGCTGTATTTAAATCGGAAAAAGTACATTAAAAGGCTTTTAACTTGTTGAAGGACAAACTCACACAAGAACCTGTTTTAATGTTGCCTAATTTCGATAAAATTTTTGAAGTTCAATGTGATGCCTCCGGGCTTGGGATTGGAGCTGTTTTGATGCAGGACTCGAAGCCGATAGCATATTTCAGCGAGAAAATGCATGGGGCTGTCCTAAACTATCCAACGTATGACAAAGAGCTTTATGCTCTCGTGAGGGCGTTACAAACTTAGCAACATTATTTCTGGCCAAAGGAGTTCGTTATCCACTCCGATCATGAACCACTCAAGCATTTGAAGTCTCAAGGGAAGCTGCATCGAAGGCATGCTAGGTGGATGGAATTCATTGAATCTTTTTCTTACGTCATCAAGCACAAGAAGGGTAAGGAAAATGTAGTGGCAGATGCTTTGTCACGAAGGTATGTGCTTCTTACCTTTTTACAGTCGAAGTTGTTGGGATTTGATTTGCTTAAGGGATTGTATGTTGATGATAGTGAATTTGGTGCAATTTTTACTGAATGTGCACAAACTGCATTTGAAGATTATTTTCAGCATGATGGTTTTCTTTTCAAGAAAGGGAAATTATGTGTGCCTAAGAGTTCATATCGTGAGTTACTTGTTAGGGAAGCACATTGTGGGGGTCTTATGGGGCATTTTGGAATCAAAAAGATGTTAGACATATTGCATGAACATTTTTATTGGCCTAAAATGAGAAATGATGTTCAAAGTTTTTGTGCAAAATGTGTTTCATGTCGTCAAGCAAAGTCTAAGGTCATGCCTCACGGTTTTTATACCCCATTACCCGTTCCTAGTCATCCATGGATCGACATATCAATGGATTTTGTGTTAGGGTTGCCTAGGACACAGTCGGGTCATGATAGCATCTTTGTGGTTGTCGATCGCTTTAGCAAAATGGCGCATTTCATAGCGTGCAATAAGACTAATGATGCATCTCATATTGCTTAGTTATTCTTTCGTGAAATAGTTAGATTGCATGGAATTCTGAAAACCATTGTTAGTGATCGAGATGTGAAGTTCTTGAGTCATTTTTGGCGCACATTATGGTCTAGGTTAGGCACGAAGTTGTTGTTTTCCACAGCTGCACATCCGCAAACGGATGGGCAAACTGAAGTTGTTAATCGAACACTAACAACCTTGCTTCGAGCTTTAATTCAGAAAAATTTGAAAAGTTGGGAAAAATGTTTGCCACATGTAGAATTTGCATATAATAGGGCCATGCATTCCACTACATCTTATTCTCCGTTTGAAGTGGTTTATGGGTTTAATCCACTAACGCCTTTAGATGTATTGCCTATTTATACTAGTCATATTTTGGATTTAGATGGTAAGCAGAAGGCGGATCACATCAAGGAAATGCATGCCAAAGTTCGAGCAAACATTGAGCGTCGAAATGAACAAGTTGCTAAGTGAGCAAGTCAGGGGAGAATCAAAGTTTCTTTTGAACCCGGAGATTGGGTGTGGGTTCATATGCGCAAAGAACGATTTCCATATCAACGGAAATCAAAGCTTCAACAAAGGGGAGATGGTCCATTTCAAGTTTTCCCTAAAATTAATGATAATGCATATGTTATTGATTTGCCTAGTGAATTTGGTAATGTTTCTAGCACGTTTAATGTTAGTGATCTTTCTTTATATGACCTAGGTGATTCGAGGACGAATCCTCTTGAGGAAGGGGAGAATGATGAGGAGGCTCACCCAAGAAGCTTTGTGGATGATCCACTGCAAGGAGTTGGTGGACCTATGACTCGTTCGAGGACTAAACGTATGAGGAGCGCACTACACACGTTGATCAAGAACATATTTGAGCAAGAACTTGTTCGTGAAGCTCGTGAGGAGGACGCAACCATCATTTCTTGTTTGGAAGTGTCTATAATGGAGTTCAATATTATGGTGGATAGAAATGAGGCATTGGAATGAAGAAGAGAAGTTTCTGGAGAGTTTCGGACGTATCTCAATGACTTTCGGCCATCCGAAACTGTTGAAGAAAAATTGAATTTCTCTGGAGAGTTTCAGACGCATCAGCCAGACTTTCGGCCGTCCGAAACCCGCGTCCGAAACTGTCGCTGAACGTTATTTTTGAATTTTTCTATTGACTTTTGTTAGGGTTTCTGGGAGCCTATAAAAGGCTATTTCATGTACGTTAGATGCAGACAATTTTGAAATTAAAAACTTGAGAGCTTGAAGCTTTTCTTTTGTTCTTTGTGAAGAACAATCCATTCCATTCAATCAAGATTGTGATTGAATTAAAATCTTTGATAGCAAAGGTTCTAAGGGCAAGTCCACTTAGGGTGTTTGTTCCTAACTTGATAGGTACGTTTTTTATTCATATATTGAATTGGGGGCTGCCTCCTTTTGTGTTTATGTTATAAATTCATTCAAAATCCTCAAATTGATCTTGGGTTTACGTTCTATAATCTCTTTGGGTAATTAGATCGTATCACCACCATATCCTACTTCTGACGCATTGGTTTCTACTATCATGAATGCATTGGGATTTGGAATACCTAAACAAGGTAATGATTTAATTTTTGTTTTTCCCTCCCTGACTATTCTTGTATGTTTTTCTGTCCATGCAGGAGGATCTTTTTGTAATCTTTGATATAATGGTGCCCAGATTGTTCTTAAATTGGGAAAGAAATCAGCTACGTAATTTAAACAACCTAAGTTGATTTTTATCTTTTATTTCGTCTGGAAATTTCTCTCCAAATTTTAGTGCTCTATTAATAGGTTTAATTGTTCCTTTATATATATCATGTCCTAAAAATCTAATCTGAGTTTGAAATAATTTCATTTTTGGGGCTGATATAACTAATCCATTTTGAATTACCACTTTAGAAAATATATTTAAGTGCCTAAAATGTTCATCAAAAGTTTGAGAATATACTAATATATCATCAATATATACAATCATGAATGTGTATGCTGAAAAAAATATCATTCATTATATTTAGAAATTTGGAAGGAGCATTTTTTAGTCCAAAGGGCATTACGTTCCATTCATAATGTCCAAAGGGTACAGTGAAAGCTGTTTTATAATTATCTTTTTCTGCTATTTGAATTTGCCAATATCCTGATTTTAAATCAAACTTTGAATATATTTTTGCATTATATAATCTATTTAATAAATCTTTTTTATTAGGTATGGGATACCTAATCCATTTTAAAACTTTATTTAATGGTTTATAATTTATGACTAGTCTTGGAACTCCTATTTCTTTTTCTTCTTGATTATTAACATAAAATGCTGGACAACTCCATGGAGATTTTGATTTTTGAATTAATTTTTTATCTAATAATGTTTGAATTTCTGTTCTACAATGTTGCAATAATTCTGAGTTCATTTGAATTGGTCTAGCTTTAGTTGGAATATCTTTTTCTTTAAATTCTTCTTCATAAGGTAATTCAATGATATGAGTTTTTCTTGCCCAAAATGCAGATGGATGATTTGCACAGATTTGTTCTTTAAATTTTATTTCTAAATCATTAATCTTTGTAATTATTTCTTTTCTTTGTAATTGTAATTCTATTTGATTATATGTAATTTCTTCTTTTATAGAATTGATATGTTCTTCTTTCTGTCTAATTTGTTGAAATATACTATTATTTTGTAATAGATTTAACTCTTTTTGTCTTGTTGGTGTAATAAACCGAAATATTATTTTGTTTCCCATAATTTTAATGTTTAAACCTTCAGTTGTTTTCTTGAATGGTGTAATTTGATATAAGAAGGGATTTCTTAATATAACATCTTGAGACAAATCTTCTACAATAATAAAAGAATGTTTGAAATAGTAATTATTATTACATATAAATCCATTTGATAATTTGTGTTTTATTGTTAAAGGGCTTCCATTTGCAGTTAATAATTTATGATTTGATTTTGAACAATATTTAATTGGTATTTTTCCTGATTTTATGCAACTTTGATCTGCTCCACTATCTATCATAGCTAAACAAGTTCTCTTAAAATCTTGTACTCCTTGTATTCCTATTGTAATAAACTAGTAATAGATTTATTCAAATTGAGGATTTTCCTCCCTTACCTTACGTTCAGGTAGCATCAACCCCATTCAATAAACTTCAGCCACAAACAAAAACTCAATTAATTCCATCTCCTTCAACCACTCCCATAGCTATGACATCATCTACATCTCAAAATATTCAAGCCTCTTCCTCATCCCAAATTCCAAAATCTCCATATGTTGATAAAAATGGATTTGAATATTTAATTCTAACAAAATTCACTCAACAACCAGAAATTGCTATATTATGATCTTATTATTCCAAATATTTTACTCAATCAATATCTTGGTTTTCTGATGATTCAAGAAAAACACAAAATTTTTATGAATATATATTAATAGATTCTGGTTCGTGTGATATAGTTCATAACAAAAACGAATCAGGGTATGTGACTCATTCAAAATGTATTATCAAAAGAGTTTTAAATTCTACTGATTTTGGAAATCTATACAACATTCAATCATTTTAAGGACCATATGATCCATCCGGATATAATTATCATGATTACAAACAGGCTTTTAAAAAAGCATTTTATTTTAGAGCATTTGATCATTCATGGTTTTTTACTTTTGAAAAAAATTACAAAAATAATTTTCCCAATGTGGTTTTACGACTGGTGGGATACTCATGGATCCAATCAAAGTATTTTACCACTCAAAGCAAAAGAAGGCTGCAAGAAATTCAATTCCGAATCAAGTATGCAACTTTACATGAGAGAAGTCCAATTCCATTGTGAGCTCAAAGTCCCATGGATTTGGTGTTGGCAATTCCAAATTATTCAAGCTCAACCGAAGCCTAAACCAATGTCATTGGTGAGACAGTTCAAGATCAAATGGTGGGACAAATGTGACCCATCAATCTATTGTCCACAGGCAGTAACGAAATATTTTGCAACGGGCACAAGGACATGGATTAATAACAAACAAAATTCAAGCCCAGTTCAACAAAGCCCAAGATCCCAGCCTAATCCAACCATTCCAAATATTCCAAAAACAGAAGAATCCAATAATGAAGCATGGGACGAATTTCAACAGTTTTTAGCATTTAAAAATATGAAGAAACAAACTCAAACCCAACAACAATTCTCTTCAGATTCCACACAAAGTCCAATTCAGGAAGATTATTTCGGAGGACCTATGGCTCAGGACCCCTTCGATTATTAAAAAAAAAGTATTTAACAGAAATAAATTTATGCAGGAAATGCAAGTACCATCAAAGGATCAATTAATGGCTTATGTAAAGAAACGACATGAGATGGATATCAAGGCAAGAAAGAAAGAATTCAATCATACTCATATTACTACATTAATCACCAGAATAGAAGTGGGAGGTTCAAACCCACACCTTATTCAACAAAAGATTCCATATTCATTGGATTCTATTGAAGGCAATCATTCCGGAAAAGACAATGACATTCAACATTGGTGGACATATCACATCAAGAAAAATAAAAAAAAGTTCTTTGATATTAAAGCAAAGGCGATGAAGAATCAATTTCAAGAAAGCAAAAGGTGAAGATTCCTACTTACAAGAAGACAAATCAAGAGGGACCAATTCAAGCAATAATATTACTTTAGTCTATTCAGTATTACTTTAGTCTATTCCATCTTTTAGCTCTTGTCAAATCAAGAATATGTCATTGCTTACGTTTCATTCAAGATGTAATTATAAATAGGTATCTTATGTATTCAAAAGGATCATCGTTTTGTTTTTGAGAAATAAAAATCCTTTCATTCACTCTCAGTCTTCGTTCAGCATTCTCAGTTTTTTCAGCTTTATTTCATTTTAATTTATTTTAGGCAAACAATAGATATTGTGATTAATTATTGTGTTTTATTATATCTTGCAATATTTTGCATCGGTCCTGCTCAATTTTTTTTATTATATCTTGCATTATTTTGCATCGGTCCTGCTCAATTGTGTTTTATTGTTAAAGGGCTTCCATTTGCAGTTAATAATTTATGATTTCATTTTGAACAATATTTAATTGGTATTATTCCTGATTTTATGCAACTTTGATCTGCTCCACTATCTATTATAGCTACACAAGTTCTCTTAAAATCTTGTAGTCCTTGTATTCCTATTGTAATAAATACATTCCATTTCTCTAAGTTAACTTTTTGAATAATATTTAAATATTCTTCTTCATCTTTCTTTTCATTTATTTGAATTCCTTTTCCTTTATTTGAACTTTCTGGTATATCTTCTAACTTTTGTTTATCTAATATGAATTTTGCTTCTATTTCTAAATCTTTTAATTGTGATTCTTTAATGTCAATACGAATCTATCTCATTTCTAATTTTAATTCTTTTATTTGTTCCTGAATTTGATTTGAATTTAAATTAATTACTGATTGAGGAATTGTTCCTTGAATATTCTGTGTTGACGAATATGTATCATATAACTTATTGATGCTAAATGGTTCTAAAAATCCTGGTTTTTTTATCTTCTTGAAGGATTAAATCTTTTAATCTTAATAAATATTGTCTTTGTTCTTCTGGATTCTCAATTTTACTTATAATTTCAAATAAAATATCTTTATTACTTTTCTCGTTTGTTATTACATTAATACATTGACATGGTGAGAATTTATCTGAATAACATTCGTCACTATCTGAATATTTCATTAATATTTGAATCACTTTCTTCTGTTTCGTCGTTAATCATTATTTTCATTATTTTATCTCTTAAATCTTTATCTTCATTTTTATCAAAAATTTCATTAATTATTTTTTGAGTTCTACAATTGGTTGCAATATGACCTGGTTTACCACATTTATAACAAACTAATTTTTTCTTTCTATATTTCTTTTTCTTAAAGTCTCTAGTTTGCTCATGTTGATTTTGATTTTGCAAATATTTTTTACTTCTTCGTTTATATGATCTATATGGATATGTAATTCTTTTAGTATATCTTGAAGGTTCTTTTATTCCTGTTATTCCAAAAGCTTCATAGAATGATCCTAATTCTCTTCTTTCTAAACCATATTTTGCTTGTAATTTCAATTCTTGACATAATTTTAAACCTTTTGATTTTATGAATGATATTAAATGACCATATGTCCAATCGTAAAAGTTTATTTCTTCTTTACCTATTACTAATTTAATAGCATTGAATATCCTATGTGAAAATAAAGTAGGTAATCCTGTAATGAATTTCTTTTTCCAAAATGGTTGATTACAATCAGTTCTTTTTAATACATATGTCATAAACATCTCTTTATACCATCTAAAATCTGTTAAGGTTGGACATCTAAGATTAGTGAGGAATATTTGATAACTTCTAGTGTCTGTACTTGGATTTCCTAAAAAATAAACTGTTATAGCATAAATTAAAAAATCAGCACTATCTTGTACTTTAATCTTTTTGACATTTCCTAAAGTATCTTTTACTATATTGCCAAATACATCCTTTTTCATCTTCTTCTTTAGTATGATTTTATTATTTCATCCCTGATTTCTTGAGACATCATATTATCCCACAAATTTTTTAATTGACCTTAAAATCCTGCAGTAAAAGCTACAGCAGTTGTTTTTTGATCATATCTTTCTTGTCTATAAGCAACTTTTGCCATTCCCATTTCTTGAAGTAATCTTAAGATTTCATATTCTGATTTTCCATCTATATTCCATTCATAAACTGCTCTTCCATCATATTGACTAGATTGGAATTTTGATCTTTCTTCTATTTGTAAATCTGGAGGTGTCAATCTCGGATAATAATTCTTTCGTTGATAAGGTGCATATGTTGATTTGTTATAATTTTTTGATTTGTTATAATAATTATGTTTATAAGGTTTTCTAATTCTATTAATAATATCATCTTGTAATTCATCTTCAATATTTTCTATTAATTCATTTATTTCATTATTTTGACTATCATCACTATCACTATCTTCAGAATCTTGAATTGGATTTACTTCTTGAATATTTTGTATATTTCCTTTAGAGTCAGAGTTATGACTGGTACTGGGTTTCGTTTCTTCTAATTTATTGAATATTTTTCATAATATATAATGATCTTTATATGGTAATTGAATGTCTGGAAAAGTATCTCTAATTTGAAAATGAGGTTTATCTATTTCATTTGGAAAATTTAAATTAGTATTTTTAAAAGGATTTTTTTATAACCTTATTTGCTTTCTTTAGGCAATGTATCTATTTTGGTTGAAACTAAATCTACTTGATGAGCTATTGTTGATAATATTTGATTTGAATAATTTAATTGTTGATTAATTTTTTTAATATCTTCAATTTCTACTGGGCCTTTCTCAGTTCGAGCTTCTCTAAATGGGGTTGCTGTTATTTGTCCTGCCGTTGTTTGAATAGGTATATTTAATAAGGGTGGATGTACTGAACTTAGTATCTCTCATCCTATTATATTCCATTTTTTATATAATGAAGTTTGTACATTTATGCTTTCTGTAGAATAGAATTTTGGATTATCTACCTCTTGAATTTCATATTCTAGCCAAGAAAAGAATGGAAAATTGAATTTTTTAATCATCAAATCTTCTTTCCATTTATTCATTTATATATCTTGAAATTCTGTAGTTAATTGATTATACTATTGTCTTTTTATCAAATTTTTATCATCATTAAATTCTTCATCTAAATATTCATAGTTTGGTATATATTGTTTATTAATTACATGTATTGAATCTTGTCTCATATCGGAATCTTGTCTCCTATCTGATTTTGTTGGTGATTGTCCTAGCGATTCTGTATCTATTATTTCTGGTAATGGTGCTTTATAATGAATGCGTTGACTTCCTGTGACAGGAATTGAATAAAGTTCGGGATTACTATCGAAATTTGTATATTGACTAAAGGATCGTCGTAAACTTGGAATATCTGAAGTTGAGTATCTAGGAGGTGGACAAATTGATGAGAATGAGCCCGTGTCCATGTCCATGGTGTTAAAGTCAATTATTCATCCTGAAAGATTCTGCCATAGTTTGGTATTCTTGACATATCGCTTTCGATATAACTCAGAATTGCATGATTCAAGTTTCGCTACAACTTTTATGTTTTACGTTTGACGGGATTCGGATGTTATCATCGTCCAAAGTGCCTCCCAAAATGAGTGACGTGATTCTGGCAGATTACCGTCGCGAATCCATGGACTACAATGAAGACCAAGTAATGGCGTATTGGGCTTCATTAATTGTTCACGCCATTTTAATGTTTTAATTGGGTTTATTTTAAGTTGTAATAATTAAAGTCCATTAACATTAATTAATTGGGCTTTAGTTTCGGTTTTTAGGAAACTTTACTTGTCCAATTATCTTACATGATAATTAGGAAAGTAATTTAGGAAAGTTATTCTTTTAAATTTTAGTTTCCTAAATCAACATTAGGGTTTTGTTTTGTAGCCTATTTAATGGCCTTCTTTTACACGTTAAAAAAAACATGAAATTTGATAAAAGTTTAGCTTTGCTAAAACCTTCTTCCAGCTGTGATAAGTTGAGAGAAAACATGAGAGTTCTTCTAAGTTTAGTTGAACAATCATAAGACCCGCGAAAACCTTAAGTGAGGAGCTTTAGGTTGAGCTTACCCGTTCTATATTTATAGAACACGCCGAACTGAGGAAGTTTAACTTTTGATTTACATTAGTTGGACTGAATCTATTTGTGTTGACGTTGGGGTTTGGTTGATTTCTTCAATTCCTTCTCGTTCAATATCTTGTTTTGTTTCATTGTTTCATTCCGCATTGTGTTGCTTGTTACTTGTTCGTGGATTATTGAGAAACAACGATCCAAGAGTGTGGAAAACGTGTGGATTAGACTCAAAAGCTACTCCATTCGTATCAAGTGGTATCAAAGCTTTGCTAAATATTCTGCCCGGCTTATTATTTTGGTGGGAGAAAATCATTTAAAGTCTTGTTCTAAATTCATGAATTTTCCTTCGCCTTATACATTTGTTTTGATCTTGCAGAATATAATGCATTGTTGGCCGAGATGTGATTCATTCCAACTCGACTTGATTCTTGTGGAGTTCGTGATATTGGTGTTTGATCCAGGAGCTCACTTTCAAGATTAAAGAACGAATCCTTTCGAGGAGGGAGGGAATGATGAGAATGAGCCCGTGTCCATGTCCATGGTGTTAAAGTTAATTATTCATCCTGAAATATTCTGCCACAGCTTGGTATTCTTGACATATCTCTTTCGATATAACTCGGAATTGCATGATTCAAGAAGCCCTGGAGCGAAAAGAGATAGAGCTACAACTTTTATGTTTTACATTTTACGGGATTCGGACGTTATCATCGTCCAAAGTGCTTCCCAAGATGAGTGACGTGATTCTGGCAGATTACCGTCGCGAATCCATGGACTACAATGAAGCCCAATACGCCATTACTTGGTCTTCATGTAGTCCATGGATTCGCGACGGTAATCTGCCAGAATCACGTCACTCATCTTGGGAGGCACTTTGGATGATGATAACGTCCGAATCCTGTAAAACGTAAAACATAAACATTGTAGCTCTATCTCTTATCGTTCCAGTGCTTCTTGAATCATGCAATTACGAGTTATATCGAAAGAGATATGTCAAGAATACCAAACTGTGGCAGAATCTTTCAGGATGAATAATTGACTTTAACACCATAGACATGGACACGGGCTCATTCTCATCATTCCCTCCCTCCTCGAAAGGATTCGTCCTCGAATCTTGAAAGTGAGCTCCTGGATCAAACACCAATATCACGAACTCCACAAGAATCAAGTCGAGTTGGAATGAATCACATCTCGGTCAACAATGCATTATATTCTGCAAGATCAAAACAAATGTATAAGGCAAAGGAAAATTCAAGAATTTAGAACAAGACTTTAAATGATTTTCTCCCACCAAAATAATAAGCCGGGCAGAATATTTATGCAAAATTGAAACACATAATGCATGATTACTCTTAACAAGTTGTGCAAGATGTATATTGTTGAAACCATGAAAAACACAACATTGGAAAGAAAATTCATAATAATTATGCAAATATACATCATGTAACAAATGCAACAAGTTATTCTAATTTGCATCATGAAACAATATTAATACTTCAAGTAAAAACGAATTTAGCAATTTTGTCAATATGGAAGTATTTAAGATAAACTTAGTAATAATATGCTTGGACACATTAACACTAACAAAGAAAGCAATTGCACTATTATCATGTAAAGTAAGAAAAGAACATATATATATATGAATGGAATTACAAGGATTATCCAAAGATACATAAGAATATTCATAGCAATTAAACATATATATATCCCGGATGCAATGTAAATCACAATAACGTTTGAAACACTTTGCAAACATGTTAAAGTTATCAAATATAAAAATACAATTCCAAAGAGTAGAATTAGAATGTAGACAATCTAATAAATAGATGTAAACACAATACTTTACCTCTTGGAAATTAAAAGAAATTAGGAACTTAGATAACTTACCAAACAAGTGTTGAACTATCAAAATACCTCTTTGATCTTGATGGATTTGAATGTGTATAAAGTCACGAACCAAATAATCAAGACAAAGGTTATTCCAGTAAGTATAAGTAACACTTTGTTTAGTGCACACAAGGATTTGATTATGGTCAAAATTGTTAACATAAAATTCAGAATGTAACTCATGTATTAAATAAGCAACATAACACACTAACAAACTATACATAGATTCATTCAATTCAAAGTACCTTGAAGTAACCATTGAATAATTATGTAAATCACTTTGCTTATTAAAACATGTGAGTTTAGACTCGAAAACACAATTTAAAAAATTTTGAAACAATTTTTGAAAAGTGTAGGAAAGCTTTTGAAATTGATTAAAAACAGATTGAAAACTTTGGAACTCAACCGAATTGATAATAACAAAGTTCTTAATAGTTTTAAGATCAAAATCAAGTGAAAACTTACCTAACTTATCTTGCTTACCTTGTGGAAAATAAGCTAAGGCAGATTGGACTCCTTCCAATTGATAATGAGTTGTTTGCAACTCCATTATATGTCTAGGAACTCCATAAACCTGCAAAACAAAAGAACAAGGCAGCAAACAATGTAAATCGTGTTCACTAGAATTCATAAGTACAAGATGTTGTTGTTTAGCTCTCAATGAACTCTCATGCCCACTCTTTCTATTACACTTATTTTCCTTGCAGCCTATGCTAACTAAATCACTCTTTTGATTTTCTTTTTCAACTCTTTCTCTCAATTCTTTTTCCCTCATTTGCTTTTCCAATTCACACTTTTCTTTCTCTTTTTCTTCTCTCAAATCATTACAAGCTTTAGCAATTCTAGCTTGATCTTCAGAAACTTCACAGGGCGTTAAAGCTCGAAGATTAAACTTTTTACTATTCTTCATGAATGAATAGCAATTTTTGAGCTCTTTATAAACACACTTGCAAGCAAGTTGCCAAGGTTTTCCCAATAAAAGATGGGCTGTTTGCATAGGAAATATGTCACATAGTACCTCATCTTTGTAATTCCCCACGAAGAATGCAACCTTGACTTGTATGGATACCCACACTTCACCACAATTATCGCTCCATTGCAGCAAGTAAGGATTTGGATGTGGAGTGGTTTGGATATTTAACCTTTCTACCATTAGCTCACTAGCAAAGTTAGAGCTTCTTCCACAATCAATCACCACAGCATATACTTTATCTTGGACTTTGCACCTTGTATGAAACTCTTTTACACATGATGTAGATGTGGTTTTAGACTCCTCCATTTGTACCTGCAAGGTTAGTAAAGGAAACAAGAAGAAAACAGTATATAATCCTCTCGGGTTCTCACTATTTGGGTGAGTAGATGCTCTCCTCTCTAGTGTAAAGGCTTTTCTCATGTATACCCTATCTAATCTCTCAACAAAGTTTCTCTCAGGCTAATTGAAACTTACCGTTCAACAATTTATATAACAACTCTCAACCAATTAGTTTAACAAGTCAATTCACACAAGTTAAACCAACGAAGTTTGAAAAGAAACACGTCACAAGAGTATTTTAAAGATCACGTGTGGGGTATAACTTGGTTTATTTCAGAAAACTACGAAATTAGCAACGAGGCAAGAAAGCAAGATGAATGATTTTTGATTTCACCCAAGCAAGATATGTCACGACTAATATTGATGATTTTCAAACACAACTAAAGAACACTTAGTTCTTTCAAATGGAAAATAAAACAGCAAATAAATAAAGAGAAAGTCCGAAGATATATATTTTTTTGATTTTTTTTTTGAATTGACCGTCCTTTTTTTTATCGGTCTCTCTTTTTTTTTTTTTAAACTTTCGGACGCCTGTTTAGGACGCTCAGACCCGTCCGATCCTAAATTTCGGACGCCTGTTTCGGACGATCTACCCGTCCGATCCTAAACTTCTGGGGCTATGAATTTTCTATTGAGTTTCGGACGCTATTTTCGGACGCCTGGCTTAGTTTCGGCCGACCGAAACTGTCGCGACTGGGTGAAAAACCTGATTTTCTGACGAAATTTTTTTTTTTTGGAAACTTTTGATGAAACCCTATCGATGTTTTGACGTGTGACTCAAGCAACGAAAACACAAGGAATTCAGCACTATGAGGATGAACAAATAATGCAGAATTTAGACACAAAAGCAGCAGCTAAAAACGCAAAGAAAACAACAAGAAAGAACAACACAAACGACGCAAATCGCAAAACAAGAAATAAGACAACTCCGGCAGAATTTCACCAATTAATTTGCATGCGATTTCAACGAAATTAAGGATTGAGTTAACCACGAATTTAGACAGCAAGAAGGACTCAAAATAGTAGCAAGAAAGGCGCAAGAACACAGCAAATTTTGACCCAAAACTGCAGCAACAAAGAAGCACAAAAATCAGCAAGAAACGAGAAGGAATAAACCTGATTTTGGGAAACAACCTTTGCTCTGATACCACTTGATACGAATGGAGTAGCTTTTGAGTCTAATCCACACGTTTTCCTCACTCTTTGGATCGTTGTTTCTCAATAATCCACGAACAAGTAACAAGCAACACAATGCGGAATGAAACAATGAAACAAAACAAGATATTGAACGAGAAGGAATGGAAGAAATCAACCAAACCCCAATGTTAACACAAATAGATTCAGTCCAACTAATGTAAATCAAAAGTTAAACTTCCTCAGTTCGGCGTGTTTTATAAATCTAGAACGGGTAAGCTCAACCTAAAGCTCCTCACTTAAGGTTTTTCGCAGGTCTTATGATTGTTCAACTAAACTTAGAAGAACTCTCATGTTTTCTCTCAACTTATCACAGCTGGAAGAAGGTTTTAGCAAAGCTAAACTTTTATCAAATTTCATGTTTTTTTAACGTGTAAAAGAAGGCCATTAAATAGGCTACAAAACAAAACCCTAATGTTGATTTAGGAAACTAAAATTTAAAAGAATAACTTTCCTAAATTGCTTTCTTAATTATCATGTAAGATAATTGGACAAGTAAGTTTCCTAAAAACCGAAACTAAAGCCCAATTAATTAATGTTAATGGACTTTAATTATTACAACTTAAAATAAACCTAATTAAAACATTAAAATGGCGTGAACAATTAATGAAGCCCAATACGCCATTACTTGGTCTTCATTGTAATCCATGGATTCGCAACGGTAATCTGCCAGAATCACGTCACACATCTTGGGAGGCACTTTGGACGATGATAACGTCCGAATCCCGTAACCCGTAAAGCATAACTATTGTAACTCTATCTCTTATCGTTCCAGGGCTTCTTGAATCATGCAATTCCAAGTTATATCGAAAGAGATATGTCAATAATACCAAACTGTGGCAGAATCTTTCAGGATGAATAATTGACTTTAACACCATGGACATGGACACGGGCTCATTCTCATCACAAATATTACTCCTATCAGCTCCATATCTATTTGATCTGATGTCATTAAAATGTATAACTATACTTCCATCGTCTTGTTTGATTATTTTAGAAGTATTAGTTTGTTGTATATTTTTGGATTGTATTTGTACTTCCATCGTCAAGCATTATTAGTATATTCTCAAAATAAAAGTTTGTACATTTATGTTTCTGTAGTGTAGAATTTTGGATTATCTACCTCTTGAATTTCATATTCTAGCCAAGAAAAGAATGGAAAATTGAATTTTTTAATCATCAAATCTTAAAAGTTTAGGAAACTTAAGAAGTCAAAACGTGTTTTGCTTCATCAAAGTTAAGGAAACCAATCAGTTAGTTAGTTAGTTAGTTAGTTGGCTAAGCATTCAAGTTGTGTTTTGCAACTACTAGGGTTTCTTATTTCCTAATTCATGTATGACCGACTTACTCCCTATTTAAGGAGGTCATTGACGTTTTTCATCAATACAGAGAAGAATTTTTGAGATTTTAGCTTTGCTGAAATTGTGATTAACACCTTGTGTTGTCAAAACCTTTTCAAATTATTTAATTCAACATTGTAGAAGTTTTGCCTTTAGCGTGACCTTTAGGTGACTTCACCATCGTTCTTGATTTCGAGAACAGGCCAAATTGACAAAGTTTAATTCATGAATTTTCATGAGTTGAGTCGAGTCTATTTGTATTAAAACGTGGGGTTTGATTTACTTCAATACTTGGCATTTTTTCCTTTGATTTCCTTTCCGCCGAGTTTGGTTGTATGTGTTTGTTGAATAACTTGTTCTGCAGCACGGTCTTACATTGTGGAGATCGAACTTGGTCCAGGAGCTTGAGTCTTGGCCAACATTCGCATCAATTGGTATCAGAGAAGAGGTTGTTGCCCTAAAATTTCAAGTTAATCCATTCTTATTGTCTTCCGCACTCTCGCTGTTTTGTGTCTCGTTTTTCTTGCTGTTTGTGTCGTCTTTTTTGCTGCAGTTTTTGGGTCTCTTTTGCTGCTGTTTTTGAGTCTTTCTTGTTGTCTTAATTCGTGTTAGGATCAGTCATTAATTTCGTCAAAATCGCATGCTAATTAGTTGGTTAAATTCTGCCCAATTTTGTGCCTCTTCCCGTTTTGCGTTACCGTCTTTGTTGTGTTGTTTTCTATGCGTTTTGCTGCTGTTTTTCGTGTCACATTCTGCATTGTTTTGTTCATCATCATAGTGTGGAATTCTTGAGTCTTTATTGCTATTTGTCACGTCCAAACATTAGGGTTGTCAAATTAGGTTTTCTTCAAAACCCTAGTTTCGATCTTTAGATCATAACTTTCTTGTTTCTTATCCGATTCTTGATCTTTTTTTTGTGTTATTTTCATTGTTTCATTCTTGTCATAGTGTATTTTGATCAAACTTTTATCACACTAGAAAAAGATAAGTTCTTGAACACTTTCTTGAACTTCTTGATTTTCTTGAAAATCCGAAAGTGCTAAAATTTGATTTTTGAGCCATATTCTTGATCCTCATCTTAAATCTTGAATATCTTGTTAAAGTGGCATCTTCAAATTCATAATATTTGGTGAGATATTTCAATTTATTGTTGGCTGAAGTTTTGAGGAAAATAAGCTTAAGACAAAAAACTTAATCCTAGGTTTGTTTGAACAACATAAGACAAACAACCTTAAATCCTAATATTGTGTCTTAACAACCTTAAAACCTTAAATTTTTGTTTTGTCCTAGGTTCTTGTCCGAACCTTAACTCTTTGTTTTGTTCAAGGTTTGTGTTCAAACCTTAAACCTTTTGTTTTGTACTAGGTTGTTGTCCGAACAAAAAAAAAAACCAAAAAAGTGTGACCGATTAAAAAAAAGTGTCAAACAAAATACATAGGTTCAATTATATAAAAAAAACAGAATATATTCGGACTTATTTTTATTTTATTTATTTTATTTTATTTTATTTTGCAAAGGACAAAACTTACTTGTTACTTGAAAACCACCTTATATTAAAGTGCCATATCTTACTCAATACTTATCGGAATTAGGTGATTCAAATTGCATTCTCTTCGTCTTACTTTCTGTTTCCCTTAGTTTCTGAAGTTAAATCAGTTTCAACCCACACGTGTTCTTAAATCTCTTCTGACGTGATTTTCTTTGATAATTCTCTTGATCTTACTTGTGAAAGTTTTTTTGTGTGGAACTTGTTAATTGAGACTTGTTATTTAAATCATTGAACTTGGTAAGTCTCAATAGTCCAACAAATTCATCACTTGAGAGCATTAGATAGGATAAACAAGAGAGAACACTACCTAAATAGAGTGGAGAGTACCTACTACCCAATAGTGAGGAACCCGTGAGGATTTATCTTTATATATTCTTGTGTTTTCTTTACTAGTTTGCAAGTACCAATGAAGGGAGAAACCGGTGATAAAAAGATCACCCCGGCCGAACAAAAGTTCGCCAACGAAGTTCTTTTCATTATGCTTCAAAAGATCAACATCCGACTTGATAACTTGGAATCATCTTCTAAAAGTTCTACTTCAAAGAATCTTAACTTTGATAATGATGAGACCGATGATGATAATGAGGAGGAGAAGGAGAACACGAGTTCTTCAAACAAAGGTGAAAAGTATAAGATTTCAATTGATTCTGTTAAACTCACCATCTCTACTTTTCATGGCAAATCAGATCCCAAAGCTTATCTAGATTGGGTTCGAGAGTTAGAACACTTCTTTGAAGGTAATGAGGTTCCCGAGAAAAAGCAATATCGTCTTGCCTTTATGCATCTTAAGGATTATTCTAGCCTTTGGTGGGATGAAGTTGTTTAATCTAGACGCCAAGATGGTGAAAGGCCAGTCAAGACTTGGAACCAAATGAAAACAATCTTGAGAAAGAAGTATGTTCCTTCCCATTGAATAGAGAGCTCAACCGAAAGTTGCACTCCCTTGTACAAGGTAGCTGAACAATTGAAGATTATTACCATGAGATGGAAGCTTTAATGATTAAAGCCAATATTCAAGAGGATCCCGACTCAACCATTGAGAGGTTCCTTAGAGGTATGAATTCTGAATTGGCTTATCAAGTTGATCTTCAAAGTTACATTGATCTTAATGAACTTGTTCACAAAGCTATCAAAATTGAGAAGCATATGAAGGGAAAAGGTCGAAACTTCCAACAACCATTGCCGCCTTGGAGAAGAGATCAAAAGCTGAACTCAACTCCTTTCACGCCTTCCACAAAGCCGAAGTCTTTCACACCAAATCAGCCTTCAAACACTAATGTGGAGCAAATATATGTAATAAATTGCGATCGTGGTTGCTATTTACCCCTACTCAAAAATCAAGCTAAACAACCCCTAAAAGGTGTTAGTATAGCAAGTTCGTTCCCACGAGGAAATGATTGTGTTGAAATTCTAAAGAAAATATTTTTGGTTTTTATGTTTATCAAACTAAAAATAATAAGCAAATAACAAATAACTAAAACAAGACGATGATTTAATTAAAAACTCAAGTTAAGCAAGTGTACTATCGAGATTATATTTTAGGGTTACATAAAAAGCACATAAGTACATCCTATCTATGGTCATGCAAAATAAGGGTAAATAACATAACTCACACCCCCTATTAGGCTAAAGGCAGGGAATGACTAAGCACTTACCTACTTAGATATTAACTAATTCAATAAACCCTCCTATATGGCTAAAGGTAAGGTTTACTTCATTAATTAACCCGGAATCTAGTGCAACTACCAACTCAACCAAACCCTCAAGTTCAACCGCACCATTAAGCTAAGGCAACGCCCGAACCACTCATACTAATGCTAAACTAATCCCCATAACTCCTCCTATTAGGCTAAAGGTAAGAATTAAGAAAGAATTAATCTAACAAATTCATAACCAACCAACAACAGATCCCAAATAACCCACTCTAATCCTCCTATCAGGCTAAAGGTAAGATCAAAGCAAGTAATATCTAAATAATTTACTGCACTTTAAATAAATATTCTTCATACATTATCTGGCCAAAATCATGCATAATTATGAAGAACACAGCAAAACTTATTCTACTAAGACCATAAGATAGAATATAGCATGTAAATTAAGCACAAAAACCCTTATTCATAATCCCGGGAGCACAATAAGTTTAGCCGAGCATGGCTAAACTAAACATCATAATATTAATGATAAAGCACGATATTGAAAATCATAAAATAAAAGAAAGATAACACCTTGAACTGCAAATTCTTGGAAGAAATCTTTACTCGTAAAAGAATGAATTCAATAATGATGATGTTCCCGAATCCGTACAGCTTCAATTCTCCGAGAATAGCCAAAAGAATGAAACCCTAGCTATTACAAAGAAGAAAAGCCCTTGCTTGAAATCTCTCAAAGTTGTCACCCTCCTAAAACTTTATGAAACCCTAAAAAAGAAAGAAAGAAAGAAACCCTAATCTACTCTAAACTATGAACTCTATTCTTCTATGATCTCTCCCTTTGAAAATTACATAATAGATAGCCTTATATAGGAAACAACTTGAAACCTTATGAAACAATAATAAGATGGCACGTTTTTGGGCCCTAACATCTAAGGAACACGTTAGGAAACAACCCATAACAAAAAGACATGTTAAAAACGTCAAAAACTGAATTTTGGAAATTTTCACGCTGCTGAATTCCGCACGTCGCGACGTCCACGGTCGCACGTCTCTCGACGTCCAGCTTGTGGGCTATTTTTCTATATGCTCCCGGCCAAATTAGGAAAAACTCAAAAACATGAAAGTTGTAGCCCGTTCTCTTAGCTTTCCAATGGCACTTGAATTAACCGATTCGGATATATATAGAGAGAGATATGATCAACATACTAAACCCTAGAAAATTTCTTCAGTATTTGTTCTTCATCGCCTTTCCACGTGTTTTGCTATATTAACCCTTCTTGGAGTCTCGAGCCTCCATGGGATTAACTTGGAACTTATTTGCCACTCTATCCAAGGTCTCAAAGCATAAGATTGATCATCAACGATTGGAATTAACACCATGAACATCTTGCGAAACACGGAACTAGCTTCTTTGATACGAATGGAGTAGGAAGAAGTCCAAATCCACACGAATTTTCCACAATACTTGAGATCGTTGTGCACCAAATTCAAACAAGAACAAATTGGCGAAAAAGAAAGTATTAAACGCAAGGCAAGATTAAAGTTAACCTAACCCCAACGTTAACACAAATTGATTCAGTCTAACAATTGTAAATCAATTAATTAAACCTATCAGTTTGGCCGGTTCTATAAATCTAGAACTTGTAAGCTTTACCTAAAGTTCCTCACTTAAGGTTTTGCGGGTCTTATGAATTATTCAAGAACAATTCACGTGAAGATGTCAAATTCAATTTAGCAAAGCCAAAATTTTCTTAAATTCAACATGTCTAAAAACGTTACAAAGCTTCTCCTTTTATAGGGAGTAGCTGCGGCCCTTGCTAAACAATAAGGAAAGAAAACTCTAACTCAAGTCAATTACAACTTGACTTCTAAGCTATCTAACTTTCGAAATTGGAATTGGAAACTAATAACTAACAAACTAATCCTTTTCCAAAAAGGATTGTGACACACGGTTTTCCAAAGGTGGCCAAACACGTTTTGGCTTCCTTTGTTTCCTAAACTATGAAGAAGCAAAACTCAATTTGACTTCTTAAGTTTCCTAAACTTTTACTTGTCTTTATCATGCAAGATAATTGGGCCAAGTAAACTTTATTAAAAACGAATTAATGAAGCACAAACTTAATGTTAATGGACCAAATTAATTACATAATAAAAATCCTAAACATTAAAAATTGGCATGAACACATAATGAAACCCAACACGCCAATGCTTGGTCTTCTCGGCCTTCCTGATATTTCTTCAAGGTGGATCATGAATTGTGATTGAAGAAATATTCCAAAGTACTTCATCTTGAGATAGTGACATCGAACTCCTTGGAACATTGTCCATTGCCTCACAATGTGTTGATAACAATGCTTGTAAGACTTCCTTCATCCTCTTGCTCATTGATCTTGTCATGGGACCACCAAGATTTGTTAATGGATCATGGGAAGCTGGATTCGGCAATGTGGACACGGGCTCATTCCTATCATTCCCTCCCTCCTCGAAAGGATTCGTCCTCGAATCACCTACATCATATAAACTCAAATCAGAAACATTGAAAGTAGATGAAACATTACCATACTCACTAGGTAGTTCGATTCTATATGCATTGTCTCCAATCCTTTCCAAGACTTGAAAAGGACCATCTCCTCTTTGATGAAGCTTAGATTTCCTCTTTTCAGAAACCTCTCTTTCCTCAAGTGAATCCAAACCCAATCTCCTGGTTCGAAAATCACTTGTCTTCTGCCCTTATTGGCTTGTTTTGCATATTGCTCATTACGCCTTTGAATATTTTTGTAAACCTTTTCATGCAACTCCCTTACAAAATCAGCTTTAACTTTACCTTCCACATTTACAAACTCATTAATAGGTAGAGGCAAAATATCAAGGGGAGTTAAAGGATTAAATCCATACACGACTTCAAAAGGCGAATAACCAGTAGAACTATGAACAGTTCGGTTATATGCAAATTCAATGTGTGGAAAACAATTCTCCCAATTCTTTATGTTTTTCTGAATAATAGCACGAAGCAAATTAGACAATGTACGATTTACTACCTCTGTTTGTCCATCAGTCTGTGGATGTGCAACAGTAGAAAACAGTAATTTCGTGCCTAATTTATTCCACAGTGTACGCCAAAAATGTGATAAAAACTTAACATCTCTATCACTAACAAGACTCTTAGGAATTCCATGCAAACGTACAATATCCTTAAAGAAAAGGTCAGCAATTTTTGTAGCATCATTAGACTTAGAACATGCAATAAATTGAGCCATTTTACTAAATCTATCAACTACAACAAAAATGCTATCATGACCAGTGAGTGATCTAGGTAACCCTAACACAAAATCCATAGATATGTCAACCCAAGGGTTACTAGGAACAGGCAAAGGTTGATACAAACCATGAGGCATTACTTTGGACTTAGCATGCATACACACAATACATTTTTCACAAACACTTTTAACATCTTTAATCATGTTAGGCCAATAAAAGTGCTCATTCAAAACAGAAAGTGTTTTAACAATACCAAAATGCCCAATTAACCCTCCCCCATATGTTTCTTTAACAAATAATTCACGAATGGAACATGAGGGGATGCACAATTTATCCTTCCGAAACAAGAATCCATCATGCATAAAATAATCACCATTCGGCCTTAATGAACAAAGATCATAAGATTCGGCAAAGTCAACATCTCCCTTATACAAGTCTTTAATCAATTCAAATCCAAGTAGCTTTGCATGTAAATAGGTAAATAAAGCATATCTCCTACATAAAGCATCAGCTACAACATTCTCTTGACCAGATTTATATTTAATCATATAAGGAAAAGTTTCAATGAATTCCAACCATTTTGCATGTCTCTTATTCAACTTACCTTGAGTCTTTAAAAATTTGAGACTTTCATGATCAGAATGGATTATGAATTCTTTTGGCCATAAATAATGTTGCCAAACCTGCAATGACCTTACCAATGCATACAACTCCTTGTCATTAGTTGCATACTTTAAAGCTGCCCCATTAAGCTTTTCACTGAAATAGGCCACGGGCCTTGACTCCTGCATAAGAACAACACCAATACCAATCCCGGAGGCATCACAGTGTATCTCAAAAGCTTTAGTGAAATTCGGCCAAGCAAGCAAAGGGGCATGAGTCAATTTATGCTTCAAAGTGTTAAATGCGTCTTCATGTTCTTTATTCCATGCAAAGGTGACATTCTTTTTAACAAGTTCATTTAAAGGTGTAGCAATGGAACTAAAGTCTTTAACAAATCTCCTATAGAAACTTGCTAATCCATGAAAACTTCTTACCTCACTAGCATTTTGTGGTCTCGGCCAATCTATGATTGCCTTGACTTTTGACTCATCAATAGCAATGCCTTGAGAACTTACAACATAACCCAAAAAGATAATAGATTCCAAACAGAAATAACACTTTTTAAGGTTAGCATACAATTGGTTCTAACACAATATAGCAAACACGAGTTTTAAATGTTCAACATGTTCATCAAGTGATTTGCTATATATCAAGATATCATCAAAGTAGACTACCACAAACTTTCCAATGAAATGACGAAATGGTTCATAAGCCTCATGAAAGTACTGGGTGCATTAGATAAACCAAAAGGCATAACTAACCATTCATACAACCCATACTTTGTTTTAAAAGCAGTTTTCCACTCATCTCCTTCTTTCATGCGAATTTGGTAGTATCCACTTTTCAAATCAACTTTGGTAAATATGGAAGATCCATGCAAGTCATCAAGCATATCATCTAATCTAGGAATTGGATGCCTATACTTAATGGTAATCTTATTAACAGCACGGCAATCTACATACATTCGCCAAGTATCATACTTTTTAGGGACTAAAATAACAGGAACTGAACATGGACTAAGAGACTCACGTATAATACCTTTGTCAAGGAGTCCATCCACTTGACGTTGAATCTCCTTTGTTTCCCCCGGATTTGCTCTATAAGCTGGTCAGTTTGGAATTTGAGCTCCTGGGATAAAATCAATTTGGTGCTCAATGCCACGAATAGGTGGTAACCCTATTGGTAACTCCTCGGGAAACACATCACTATATTCCTGCAAAAGAGAGTTCACGGCACTAGGCAAAGAAGCAAGGTTATCACTGTCAACAACAAGTACAAATTCCTTGCGAAACATTAAGTATAAAGACTGCCTATCAATCAATGCTCTCTTAATCTCATTAGAAGAAGCAAAACAACAAGATTTCTTATTAACTACATCTCGGCCTAAACTAGTTGAGACATCATGCTCTCGGCCCAAATTAGATTTTTTGTTTTGTTGTTTTTGTTGTTCTTTCTTCTTCTTAGCTTCAATTATATCTTTACAAGCTTGTGCAATTCGAGTTTGATCTTCAAAAACTTGAGTTGGAGTTAAAGCATGTAGACTATACTTTTTACCATTATGCACAAAACTGTAAAAAATTTTCTTGGCATGATAAAGCACATCACAATCATATTGCCAAGGTCTACCAAGTAAAATATGACTAGCTTCCATTGGTACCACATCACATAAAACAGTATCAACAAATTTACCAATGGTGAAAGAAAATTTTACTTGGTTAGTAACACGAGTTTCAACTGAATTATTTAACCATTGAAGTCTATATGGTTTTGGATGTTTCATACAATTCAAATTCAGTTTGTTAACAAATAAGGTGCTCGCCACATTTGTGCAACTACCACTATCAATAATCACACTACAAATCATGTTTTGCACTAAACAGCGTGTGTGAAATATGTTATCACGTTGCATCATATCATTATCTTCCAAAGGTTGAACATTAAGAACACGGCGAGAAGCTACAAAAAAGTTACCAACTGAATAAGTCGGCTCATCAAGCTTTCCACCTTCATCATTTTGATCATCTTGGTACTTCTTTTCAAGAGGTGGCATATCGACACAATCATCATCACTTACCACTTCTCCAGTATCTAGAGTAATCATGATTCGGGCAGTAGGACAACTGACTTGCAAGTGACCAGAGCCTTGACACTTAAAGCATCTAATATCACTCAATCTTGGTCCAGAAGTTGTCACCGGCTTAGGGGCATTTTCAGCAGCTTTGGGGCCTGATTTTGGGATATAAGGAGGCGCACTAGATGGCTGGTTTGAGGTGAATTGCATCGGCTTTGTTGGTGGGGTGAAAGGGGCTGATTTTGGCTTTAATTCCCTTTGCCATGGTGGATTCGGTTGTGTGAACATGTTCTTACCTTTCATGTGCCTTTCAATCTTAATAGCTTTATGAACAAGCTCATTAATATCAACATAAGATTGTAAATCAACATGATAAGACAATTCAGAATTCATACCTCTAAGAAATCTCTCAACTGTTGAATCGGGATCTTCACGAACATTGGTCTTGATCATGAGAGCTTCCATCTCATGGTAGTATTCCTCCACGGTTTTGTTTTCTTGCACAAGTGAGTGCAATTTTCTTTTGAGCTCTCGGCTATAATGTGATGGAACATACTTCTTCCTCATAAGCACTTTCATTTGCTTCCAAGTTTGAATGGGTGGTTCGTCATCTTGACGTCTAGATCTCATTACCTCATCCCACCACAAATGATACGAATGCTCTAGGCTGGAGAAACCTAGATCATTCAAGAACCATAACCTTCGTGATGAGAATACGTCCGTGTTCAGCCCGTGTCCATGTCGGTGGTGTTAAAGTCAAATTGTCATCCTGAAAGTTTCTGTCACGTTTTGGTATCTTGCCATAACGCTTTCGATATAACTCCGAATTGCATGATTTAAGAAGCCTTGGAACGATAAGAGATAGAGCTACAACTTTCATGTTTTAAGCTTTACGAGATTCTGACGTTATCACCGTTGAAAGTGCCTTCCAAAGTTGATGACGGGATTCTGGCCGAAATTTCATCTCGAATTTTATGGACTACATTGAAGACCAAGATGGCGTGCTTTGGCTTTGCCATTAATGGATCACGCCATTGTTTAATCTTTAGGATTTATTTTGTTGTTAATAATTAAGTCCATTAAACATTTAAATTATGGGCTTAAGTCTTTATGTTTTAATGGGCCAAGTAATTTTAGGAAAGTAGTTTAGTTCCTAGTGTTTCATTACAATTAGGAAGTTTCATTAACTTGTCCTAGGGTTATCGTTTTGTAGCCTATTAAAGGCAACACATCATTAACGTTTTGATGGTAGAGAAATTTCAGAATTTTAGCTGGTGCTAATTTAGTGATTAACACTATGTGTTGTCAAAGCCTTGAAGTTCAAGTTTGATCTTCATTGTAGATAGTACACCTTTAGCGTGACCTTTAGGTGACTTCACTGAGTTCTTTATTTATAGAGCAAGCCAAATTAACTAGTTTAACTCATGAATTTTCATGGTTGAATCAATTTCAATTGTATAACGTGAGGGTTTGATTTGCTTCAAGTCTGGCCTTTTCGTTCCCCTTGAATTACTTCCGCCAAATTCTGTTTTTGTGCTTGTTTGTTTCGCTTTTTGTTACAGCAACGATCCGAAAGTTGTGGTTCTTGAATGATCAAGGTTTCTCCAGCCTAGAGCATTCGTATCAATTGGTATCAGAGGAAAGGTTGTTGTCTAAAAAATTCAGGTTTTCCGGCTTTTGTCTTCTTGCTGTTTTGTGTCTTCTTTTGCTGCAGTTTTAGCGTCAAATCTGCCTGCTGTTTATTGAGTCCTTTTTCTGCTGTAATTGAGTCCTTCTTGCTGTCCAAAATTCGTGTTAGATTCAGTCTATAATTTCGTCATTATAGTGCTCAAAATCGCATGCTAAAGAGTTGCTGACATCTGCCCCAATCTTTCTTGTTCATGTTTTGAGTTGTGTGTCTTTCTTGTGTTGTTTTCTTTGCTGTCCTTTCGTGTTTCTTTTGGTGTCTACATTCTGCACTCTTGAATTGTCTTCATAGTGTAGAATTCCTTGTGCTTTCATTGTTGTGTCACACGTCAAAAAGAATTTTAGGGTTTTTTCGTCAAAAATTTCATCAAAAATTTTTGTCAAAAATTTAGGGTTTTCACCCAGTTGCGACAGTTTCGGCCGTCCGAAACCGCAGACAGGCGTCCGAAACTTAGGATCGGACGGGGTGGTCGTATGAAAGAATCGTCCAAAACTCTGCAAAAATATTGTCGTTCCAGTAGTTTGGGAATGGACGGGGTGGTCGTCCGAAACAGGCGTGCGAAACTTAGATAAAAAAATTCTGATCCCAGAAATTTAGGTTCGGACGGGTTAGATCGTCTGAAACAAGCGTCCAAAAGTTAAAAAAAAAGACCGATTCAAAAAAAAAATACGGTCAATTAAAAAAAATAGTATATATATATCTTTGGACTTTCTTTTATTTATTTTCTGTTTTATTTGAAAGAACTAAATGTTCTTAAGTTGTGCTTGAAAATCACCAATATTGGAAGTGACATATTTTGCTCATCTTAATTTGGACTTGAGTGATTCAAAACCCAATCTTTTTCTTTTATAGTCTATTGTCTATTTTTATTTTCGTAGCTTTCTGCAGGTGAATCAATTTATACCCACACGTGTTCTTAAACCTCTTGTGACGTGTTTTTTCTTTGTTATACTATTTGGTTTTTACTTGTGTGAATTCTTATTGTGGAACTTGTTAATTGAGACGTGCTATCTAAATAATAGGACTTGGTAAGTTTTATTACTCCCAAACAATTCATTATTTGAGAGTATTAGATAGGATAAACAAGAGAGAACACTACATAAAAAGAGTGGAGAGTACCTACTACCAAATAGTGAGAAACCCGTGTGAGGATTTTCTCTATATTCTTGTGTTTTCACTAACTTGCAGGTACAAATGGAGGAGTCTAAAACCACTTCTACATCATGTGAAAAGGTGTTTCATACCAGGTGTAATGTTCAAAGTACAGTGTGTGCTATAGTGATTGACAGTGGGAAAAGCTCTAACTTTGCTAATGAGCTCATGGTAGAAAGGTTGAATTTACAAACCACTCCACATCCAAATCCTTATTTGCTGCAATGGGGTGATAATTGTGGTGAAGTATGGGTGTCAATGCAAGTCAAGGTTGCACTCTCAATTGGAAGGTGATACGAAATCATGTGTGATCACATATTCTAGAAAATTCAAGGTACTTGTTCCAATTGTTAAAGATGAATCTGATGTATGGAGGCCTAGAATAAGATGGAGAATAAGCCTCATGTAGTCCCAAGGAGGTCCGAGACTCAAAAATGGGATAACAAAGGAACTCATGACAAGAGGCGTCAAATATTGTTTGCTGAGAGATTCTGCCACGTTTTAGTAATCTGCCTATATCTCTCTCAATTTAACTCGGAATGGGTTGATTCTAGTGGCATTAGAAACTAAGATCCAGAGCTAAAACTTTGATGTTTTACATTTTTCCAGATTCTGACGAGATCAACGTAAAAACACGCCGTGACGTTGCGCGTCATGTAATGACGTGGACAATTTAGGGAATTTTAGTATTTTCGTTTTTTTTATTTGTTTTGGGTTTAATTGTATTGGGCTTTATAATTAATGTGTTATTTAATTATTAAGGTCCATATTTAATGTAATCCAAGTCCAGTTTGTTAGAGATAGTTTAGTTTACTTGTTTAGAAAGTTAGGGTTTTATTTTGTAAGCCTATAAATAGGCATATTATTCAGTTGTAATAGAGAGACGTGAATTTTGAGAATTGAAAACACAGAGTTGTTTTTACGTGAGTTGTTTTCCTGATGAGGGATTTCGATTTACTTTGTGGGTTTTAGTTCCTGATGAGGGGATTAAATCTTACGCGACTGCCGTGTTAATTGTATGTGAGGAGCATCCAATTAATTGTGCATACTGTCAGCCTACAGAGATAGGTTGATTCGACTTGTTCAATTTGATTTACGAAAAGATCAACACGTTATTCCGCAACAACTATCAATCTACGTGAGGAGCGTGGTTAGATCGTTATCAGAAGGTACGAAGATGAGGTACTATGTGATATATGTCCTATGCAAACATCATGTCTTTTCTTGGGAAAACAGTGGCAGCTTGATTACAATGGTGCTTATAATGATCTCAAAAATTGTTATTCACTCATGAAGGATGGTACAAAGTTTATTCACTCAAAAATTGTGAAATTTCTGAAGATCAAGCACGAATTGCTAAATCTTGTGCTAAAATGAGAGAAGAAAAAGAGAAAGAAAAGAGTGAGATAGAGAAACAAAAGATTGTAAATACTAGCATAGGCTGTGAATAAAATAAGAGTGATAAAAAGAGTGATGAGCTGGAAAATTCAGAAAGTGAGATGAGTGTTCAAACTCAAAAGAGAGAGAAGAGTTCATTGAAAGTTGAACAACATCTTGTACTTATGAATCATAGTGATCACAAATTACCTTGTTTGCTGCCTAGATCTTTTCTTTTACAGATTCATGAAGTTCCTAGACATCTAATGGAGTTGCAAACAACTCATTATCAATTGGAAGAAGTCCAATCTACCTTAGCTTGTTTCCCACAAGGTAAGCAAGGTAAGTTAGGTAAGTATGAAAGCTCTTTGATTGATTTTAATGGTTTGAATGTCAAGAACTTTGTTAATGTCAATGCTATTGATTTTCAAAGTTTGAATTCTGTTTTGAATCAATTTCAATGTCTTTCACCTACCCTTGATGTTTTGGTTCGAAACTTTATACCATGTGTTTTAAAGTTTGATGATTTGTGTTTTGGTAAGCAAATTATTTCACATAGTTCTTCAATTATGAAATCTAACTATTTCGTTTTGAATGAATTTATGTATAGTTTCTTCACATGCTATGTTGCTTATCTCATACATGAATTATATTTTGAGCTTAATGTTGGTCATTTCTAGCTTCAGAAAATCCTTGTGAATAAAAGTGTTGTTTGTAGTGCATATACTTGTTCGACTAACTTTTCTTTTCATTATGGGGATTGAGAGTTTACACATGTTATTGTCACTAGATTCCATAATCGATTTCATGAAGTTCAAACAGGTAATCTTGTAACTCAACACTTGTATGGTAAGTTATCTCCGTTCCAAATTTCTTTTGATTTCCAAGAGGTATGTTTACAACTAGTCAATAGATTGTTTACATTCTAATCTTTCGAATTACACTCTCATATTTGATAACTTTCGCATGTTTTTAAAGGTATTCATACGTTATTGTGATTTGCACTTCGTCATGGATGCATATATGTTTTCTTGTTATGAATATTCTTGTACTTATGATTCTATTCATATATGTCTACATCCTTTGCTGATATTACATGTTCTTAATGTAAACAAAGTGTTCATGAATGTTGATAGTGAATTCGTTTTGATTAGTTCCCTAATTCAGAACATTCGGTTTTCTGATTTGCATAAACTACATGATAGTTATTTGCATCATTTGTTTTGAATTCATTAACTTCAACATTATGACTCATGCAAAATTTGTTAAGACTAATCATGCTATATTTATTTCGATTTTGCATGCATATTTTGCCCGTTCTATTCTTTTGGTGAAACAAAATTATTCTCAGTCTTGTTCTAGATTAATGTACTTTCTTTTACCTTATACATTTGTCTTGTTTTGGCAGGATATAAATTCTTATTGGCTGAGATTTGCATATTCCCAATTTTACTTGGCTCGAGTTTGCAATGAGTTCGTAATTTTGGTGTTTGATCCAGGAACTCAACTTCTAAGATTCGAGGACGAATCCTTTCCGAGGAGGGAGGGATTGATGAGAATACGCCCGTGTTCAGCCCGTGTCCATGTCCGTGGTATTAAAGTCAAATTGTCATCCTGAAAGTTTCTGTCACATTTTTGAGATTCTTGCCATAACTCTTTCGATATAACTCGGAATTGCATGATTCAAGACGCCCTGGAACGATAAGAGATAGAGTTACAACGTTCATGTTTTAAGCTTTACGAGATTCTGACGTTATCACCGTTGAAAGTGTCTTCCACAGTTGATGACGGGATTCCGGCCGAATTTTCATCTCGAATTTTATGGACTACATTGAAGACCAAGATGGCGTGCTTCGGCTTTGCCATTAATGGATCACGCCATTGTTTAATCTTTAGGATTTATTTTGTTGCTAATAATTAAGTCCATTAAACATTTAAATTATGGGCTTAAGTCTTTATGTTTTAATGGGCTAAGTAATTTTAGGAAAGTAGTTTAGTTCCTAGTGTTTCATTACAATTAGGAAGTTTCATTAACTTGTCCTAGGGTTATCGTTTTGTAGCCTATTAAAGGCAACACATCATTAACGTTTTGATGGCTGAGAAATTTCAGAATTTTAGCAGGTGCTAATTTCGTGATTAACACTATGTGTTGTCAAAGCCTTGATGTTCAAGTTTGATCTTCATTGTAGATAGTACACCTTTAGCGTGACCTTTAGGTGACTTCGCTGAGTTCTTTATTTAAAGAGAAAGCCAAATTAACTTTAACGCATGAATTTTCATGGTTGAATCAAGTTCGTTTGTATAACGTGAGGGTTTGATTTGCTTCAAGTCTGGCCTTTTCGTTCCTCTTGAATTACTTCCGCCAAATTCTGTTTTTGTGCTTGTTTGTTTCGCTTTTTGTTACAGCAACGATCCGAAGGTTGTGGTTCTTGAATGATCAAGGTTTCTCCAACCTAGAGCATTCGTATCACTTCGGATCGTTGCTTTTTTTTTGAATCGGTCTTTTTTTTTTAAACTTTCGGACGATCTAACCCATCCGAACCTAAATTTCTGGGATCAGAATTTTTTATCAAAGTTTCGGACGCCTGTTTCGGACGACCACCCCGTCCTATCCTAAACTACTGGAACGAAAATATTTTTGCAGAGTTTCGGACGATACTTTCGGACGAGCACCCCCGTCCGATCCTAAGTTTCGGACGCCTGTCTGCGGTTTCGGACGGCTGAAACTGTCGCAACTGGGTGAAAACCCTACATTTTTGATGAAAATTTTTGGCGAAATTTTTGACGAAAAAACCCTAAAATTCTTTTTGACGTGTGATACAACAATAAAAACACAAGGAATTCAACACTATAAAGACAATTCAAGAGTGCAGAATGTAGACACCAAAAGAAACACAAAAGGACAGCAAAGAAAACAACACAAGAAAGACACAAAACGCAAAACACGAACAAGAAAGATTGGGGCAGATGTCAGTAACTCTTTAGCATGCGATTTTGAGCACTATAATGACGAAATTATAGACTGAATCTAACACGAATTTGGACAGCATGAAGGACTCAATTACAGCAGAAAAAGGACTCAATAAACAACAGCAGATTTGATGCTAAAACTGCAGCAAAAGAAGACACAAAACAGCAAGAAGACAAAAGCGGAAAAACCTGAATTTTTGAGACAACAACCTTTGCTCTGATACCAATTGATACGAATGCTCTAGGATGGAGAAAACTTGATCATTCAAGAACCACAATGATAAGGTTTTCGTTGATTTGATCCACCTTTGGGCGGATTAGACAACCATATTGATCCACAGGACAGGTCTAGCTTGGAAAATTCCACCAACAACACAAAGAATTGAACACAAAGAAAGATACAAGAAAGAATGGATTAGAACAAACAATAAGACCAAGAAACAAAGAAAAACAAAGAAAGATATGGAGCGCGATTCAATGAAAACTTGTCCAAAGCCCCAACGCTATTACAAAACCAACTTGTGGCACCTAAATCAAATCAAATTTGGCTGTTCTCAAACTTAGAACAAAAGCAAGACTATTGGCTTAATCTCACTTTGGGTTTAGAAATCAAAAGCTCAAACTTAGCTTAAGGTCTCTAAAGGTTTTGGGATCAAATTTTGCTCTGCAAAAATTATGACTTCTTAATTCAAAATTCAACTGCTAAAATTGTGTGGGTTTACAAGCCTTTAAATAGGTACAAACACTTGCCAACAAAAGTAAACCCTACTTTCCTAAAAGATAGTTTCCTAATTGGAATAAACTTCCTTAAAACGTAATTAACACATGCTTTAATCATGCAAGATCTTTAGCCATGTGAAAAAATCATATAGAACATATCAATGTTCATGTAAGAACATTAGATCACGTTCCTTATTGAAAAGATCAAACAAAAAAACGATTAAAAATCAAAACAAAAAAAAACTGTAAAAATTCCCAACGTCGCGACGTGGGAGTCTGGACGTCGCGACGTCGGTGTACTTCGCGACGTGAAAGGTCGCGCGTCGCGACGTACGGAAAAAATTTGACGTGAATCTTAACTCTCAGAGAAACACGTCGCGACGTGGAGGTCGGTGGACGTCGCGACGTCCGTGCACATCGCCGACATGAAGCTGTGGACGTCGCGACGTGGATTGCTGGACTTCCAACACTTGTCCAATCTTGCTCTCCATCGAAGTGCCTTCATGTAATATCAAAATCACGAAGTTCCAAGGCCTAAAATCAGTCTTCTCTTCATCAAAACCTTGTTCCAACAACTTATATGTATCGTCAATCACTTCCATGATCAGACCATTAAGAGCCATCTTGAACTGTTTGGTTTTAGCTCGAGTCATTGGTCCACCAGTTCCACGTAAAGGGTCAACGGACTGCTGTTCACCATTAAGTGCGTCTGGATTCCTATCATTCCCCCCTCGTCAAAAGGATTCGTCCTCGAATCTCCTGCATCAAAGAAAGAGAGATCAGAAACATTAAAAGTAGCATTAACGTCTCCATACTCACCGGGTAAATCAATGCGGTATGCATTGTCATTAATGCGCTTGAGAACTTGGAATGGTCCATCGCCTCTTGGGTAAAGCTTTGATTTCCGCCACTCAGGAAATCTTTCTTTACGCAGGTGTACCCAAACCCAATCACCCGGGTGGAACACCATGCGGCGTCTACCTTTATTGGCTTGCTTGGCATACTGCTCATTTCTCCTCTCAATATTGTCACGAACCTTAGCATGAAGGTCTTTAACAAAAGTAGCTTTGCTTGCGCCATCAACATTAACAAACTCGTTAATAGGAATAGGCAAAATATCCAAAGGCGTCAAAGGATTAAAGCCATATACAATTTGAAATGGAGAAAAAGAAGTAGAACTGTGAATAGTACGATTGTAAGCAAACTCAATGTGTGGTAAACAATCTTCCCATTTCTTCATATTCTTTTGTATGATAGCACGCAATAATGAAAATAGAGTTCTATTAACTACCTCAGTTTGCCCATCCGTTTGGGGGTGTGCAACAGTAGAAAATATCAATTTAGTTCCCAATTTACTCTAAAGAGTACGCCAAAAATGACTAAAGAACTTGACATCTCTATCACTCACAATAGACTGAGGAATACCGTGCAATCTCACAATTTCTTTAAAGAAAAGGTCTGCTATGTGCGTAGCATCATTGGTTCGTGAACATGTAATAAAGTGTGCCATTTTACTGAACCTATCAACTACCACAAAGATACTATCCTTACCACTTGGTGACCTAGGCAACCCTAAAACAAAATCCATTGAAATATCTAACCAAGGATGCAAAGGTACGGGAAGTGGTGTGTATAAACCATGAGGCATTATTTTTGACTTTGCCTGTTTACAAACAATACATCTTTGACAAACAGATTGAACACTTTTTCTCATATGAGGCCAATGAAAATGTTCTTGCAAAATATGTAATGTCGTATTAACACCAAAGTGACCCATCAATCCTCCCCTATGCGTCTCATTAACCAATAAATCACGAATAGAGCAAATAGGCACACTCAATTTATCCTTTTTAAACAAGAAACCATCATGCAAATAATACTCTCCTTCGGATTTATGCAAACAATTCTCATATACAAGTTTAAAATCAGCATCTTCAGCATACAATCCTTTCATGACATCAAATCCAAGCAGTTTAGTATACAAGAAAGTAAGTAAATTATACCTTCTCGACAATGCATCAGCAACCACATTTTCCTTTCCAGCTTTGTATTTAACAACATAAGGAAAAGTCTCAATAAACTCCAACCACTTAGCATGACTTTTATTCAACTTACCTTGGGTCTTAAGGAACTTAAGACTCTCATGATCTGAATGAATGATGAATTCCTTCGGCCAAAGGTAGTGCTGCCAAACATGTAGAGATCTCACCAATGCATACAACTCCTTGTCGTATGTGGGGTAATTTAGTGTTGCTCCATTAAGCTTCTCCCTAAAGTATGCCACGGGCTTGCCTTCCTGCATCAAAACAGAACCAATACCTTTTCCGGAGGCATCACATTGTATTTCAAAAGCTTTCTCAAAATTAGGTAACATAAGAACATGAGCATTGGTTAATTTCTGCTTCAAAGTATTAAAAGCTTTTTCTTGAGCATCAGTCCAAACAAAAGTCACGTTCTTTTTAACTAGATCATTTAAGGGGGCTGCAATTGTACTAAAGTCTTTCACAAACCTCCTATAAAATCCAGCTAAACCATGAAAACTCCTAACATCATTAGCTGACTTAGGTGTTGACCAATCTCTAATTGCTTTCACTTTATTTTCATCAACAGAAATTCCATCAGCACTTACAAAATAAACTACTACAAATTTCCCTATGAAAGATCTAAGTACATGGTTCATTAAACGCATAAATGTGCTTGGTGCATTAGTCAATCCAAAAGGCATAACTAACCACTCATAATGACCATACTTAGTTTTAAAGGCAGTTTTCCATTCATCACCTTCTTTCATGCGAATTTGATAATAGCCACTTTTCAAATCAATCTTTGTGAAGATTTTAGAACCATATAACTCATCTAGCATGTCATCTAACCTAGGGATAGGGTGACGATATTTAATGGTTATCTTGTTAATGGCTCTACAGTCAACACACATTCTCCATGTTTCATCTTTCTTAGGAACAAGAATAACAGGCACAGAACATGGACTAAGGCTTTCACGAACAATACCTTTTTCTAGAAGACCATCCACTTGCATTTGAATTTCCTTTGTTTCCTCAAGACTTGCTCTATATGCTGGTCTGTTGGGAATTGAAGCACCAAGAATGAAATCAATTTGATGTTCTATACCTCGAATTGGAGGTAAACCATTTGGCAACTCCTCTGGGAACAAATCTTCAAATTCCTGTATAAGAGAAATCACAGCACTAGGCAAAGTAGAAAGGTGATCACTAGACAGCAAATACAAGTCTTTGTAAATAATTACAAACATCTCATGCCTATCTAGTATTGCTCTTTTGACTTCACTTTTTTGTGCAAAGACTGTTAATCTCTTTTCCTTTTCCTCTTGCTTCATCTTTTGGCCTTCCAATCTCTTAGTATTTATGCTAGAAGGGGTAGAGGTGTTTCCCACTTCTTGTTTAATTTGCTCGGCTTGCACCAATTGCCTACATTCCTTGGAGATCCTGGCTTGATCTTCATATACTTCCCATGGTTTCAAAGAAGCCAAAATGTACTTCTTACCATCCTTCTCCACGGTGTAGTGATTCTTGCTTCCATCATGCATGACATGTCTATCAAATTGCCATGGACGTCCAAGTATCACATGCGCTGCCTCCATTGGAACAACATCACAAAGAATATTATCAGTATACCTTCCAATAGACAAATATAAGCGCACCTGTTTGTTTACCTTAACCTCCCCACTTTGATTCAACCATTGAACTTTGTATGGCTTGGGGTGTTTTGAACAAGTAAGCTTCAACTTGGATACCAACAATGTACTCGCCACATTAGTGCAACTCCCACCATCAATAATCAAACTGCACTGTTTTTTCTAAATAATACACTTGGTGTGGAAAATATTCTCACGTTGCACTGTTTCACCATCCAACTGTGGTTGTGTACTCAAGGTCCTCATGGTGACAAGAGACTCAGCAACTTCCAACTTTTCTGGAGTATATTCATCATATTCTTCACCATAAGTCTTTTCTTCAAGCTCAGGCATCCCATCATCACTTGAATGAACACTAGCAACATCCCCATTGTCAAGGAAGTAAATAGCCATTTTGCTGGGACAATTTGATTGCATATGACCATATCCTTGACATTTATAACATTTAACATTACTAGATCTTTGGGGTGTGTTTTGGGCTGACTTCTGAACAAATGGTGGTGTTCTTTCTACCGGCTTGGGTGTATCATTAACTCCAAAAGGCTTGTTCTTCATAACTGGATTAGGTGAAGCCTGTCGGTTGTTCTTTTGCCAAGGAGGTTGACGAGGTGTAACTCGTCCCTTTTGCTTCATGTGACGCTCTATTTGAATAGCATTATGCAACATCTCTGTCAAATCATAGGATTTCTGAAAACCCATCTTGTAGGCCGATGCGGGAGTCATTCCTGCTAAGAACCTAGCCATTGTTGTTTCGGGTTCTTCCACAATATTTGCCTTTATCTTGAGCAACTGCATTTCCTTAAAATAATCATCAACTGATCGATTCCTTGGGTGAGAGTTTGAACTTGCATCCGCAATTCATTTGCGAAATAAGATGGCACAAATCGCCTACTCATAATTGATTGCATCTCTCTCCAAGTTCGGATTGGACGCTCCCCATTGAGCTGTCTATCCTTTACCAATTGAGTCCACCAATGAGCTGCATAATCCTTAAAGTGTATTGTCACCATTTGCATCTTCTTATCTTCAGAATAAGAATTTCCAACAAAAATTTGTTCCACTGTTTAAATCCAATCCAGGAATGTGTCGGGGTCTGAAGTGCCATGAAATTTTAGAAAATCCAATTTAACTGAAGCCACATCAAATTCAGACTTGTCCCGGCTCTTGGACTGTTCAGATTCTATGAACTCCTCTTCATCAAAATCAGCTTCATCAAATTCTTCCTCAAGCTTCTTTGAGGGCTTTTTCCTAGAAGCAGATTGTTGAGCTTCTTCAAGATTTTGTAATTGAATATTCTTCTTTTGCACCATGTTTAAAAGTGAATTAATCTGAAATTGTTGTTCAGATTGAGTCTTTGAAATTTGTTGTTCAGATTGATTCTTTGAAGTTTCCTCCACCATTTTTGATATACCTGCAAGTTAGAATAAACAACACAAGAAACAATAATAATAATTAAGGCTTCTCAACCGTTCTCACTTTAGGTATGGTCGGTTCACTTCACTCCTTTAATATTGTTATTCTCGTGTATAATTGCTCTCCCTAATCTACTCTCCAAATATGGGGTCACTCGTAGTTTGCTTTGCAAGTACTAAGTTCTTAAACCGCCTATCAATAATTCAACTCAAATACCACACAAATCAAGTAAGGAATTGAAGAAAGAATTATGAAGAATTGCAATTTAGAACACGTTAAGGCATAATTTTGGACAAATTAGCAAGAAAAGAAATTGAAACACCAAGAATTAATATCGAATATCAAGAACAGATTTCAACACTGATTGTATAACCAGAAATTCGTTTTTTTTTCAGATTTGTTGCTGCAAAATATATATATATATATATAAATATTTTTTTGTTTTTTTTTTCACGTATTTTTTTTCACGTGATTTTTTTTTTTCGAATATCAGCAAGAAAATTCAATCACTCAATATTTAGCAGCACGAAATTCAATCCAATTTCACGAGATTCAATCACAAATTGAAAAGTTTATGAGATGAAAAATTTAACCTGAAATTTTTAAGCACCAACCTGGCTCTGATACCACTTGATAAGGTTCTCGTTGATTTGATCCACCTTTGGGCGGATTAGACAACCTTATTGATCCACAGGACAGGTCTAGCTTGGAAAATTCCACCAACAACACAAAGAATTGAACACAAAAAAAGATACAGGAAAGAATGGATTAGAACAAACAATAAGAACAAGAAACAAAGAAAAACAAAAGAAAGATATGGAGCACGATTCAATGGAAACTTGTCCAAAGCCCCAACGCTATTACAAAACCAACTTGACTCAGGCGGCACCTAAATCAAATGAGATTTGGCTGTTCTCAAACTTAGAACAAAAGCAAAACTATTGGCTTAATCTCACTTTGGGTTTAGAAATCAAAAGCTCAAACTTAGCTTAAGGTCTCTAAGGGTTTTGGGATCAAATTTTGCTCTCCAAAAATTATGACTTCTTAATTCAAAATTCAACTACTAAAATTCGTGGGTTTACAAGCCTTTAAATAGGCACAAAGACTTGCCAACAAAGTAAACCCTACTTTCCTAAAAGATAGTTTCCTAATTGGAATAAACTTCCTTAAAACGTAATTAACACATGCTTTAATCATGCAAGATCTTTAGCCATGTGAAAACATCATATAGAACATATCAATGTTCATGTAAGAACATTAGATCACGTTCCTTATTGAAAAGATCAAACAAAAAAACGATTAAAAATCAAAACCCAAAAAAAACATTAGATCACGTTCCATATCAATGTTCATGTAAGAACATATCAATGTTCGGTGTACGTCGCGACGTGGAAGGTCGCGCGTCGAGACATGCGGAAAAACTTTGACGTGAATCTCAACTCTCAGAGAAACACGTCGCGACGTGGAGGTCGGTGGACGTCGCGAAGTCCGTGCACGTCGCGACGTGAAGCTGTGGACATCACGACGTGGATTGCTGGACTTCCAACACTTGTCCAATCTTGCTCTCCATCGAAGTGACTTCATGTAATATCAAAATCACGAAGTTCCAAGGCCTAAAATCAGTCTTCTCTTCATCAAAGCCTTGTTCCAACAACTTATATGCATCGTTCATCACTTCCATGATCAGACCATTAAGAGCCATCTTGAACTGTTTGGTTTTAGCTCTAGTCATTGGTCCACCAATTCCACGTAACGAGTCAACGGACTGCTGTTCACCATTAAGTGCGTCTGGATTCCTATCACACAACCTTCGGATTGTTGCTGTAAAAAAAAGCGAAACAAACAAGCACAAAAACAGAATTTGGCGGAAGTAATTCAAGGGGAACGAAAAGGCCAGACTTGAACTAAATCAAACCCTCACGTTATACAAACGAACTTGATTCAACCATGAAAATTCATGCGTTAAACTAGTTAATTTGGCTTGCTCTTTAAATAAAGAACTCAGTGAAGTCACCTAAAGGTCACGCTAAAGGTGTACTATCTACAATGAAGATCAAACTTGAACTTCAAGGCTTTGACAACACATAGTGTTAATCACGAAATTAGCACCTGCAAAAATTCTGAAATTTCTCTACCATCAAAACGTTAATGAAGTGTTGCCTTTAATAGGCTACAAAACGATAACCCTAGGACAAGTTAATGAAACTTCCTAATTGTAATAAAACACTAGGAACTAAACTACTTTCCTAAAATTACTCAGCCCATTAAAACATAAAGACTTAAGCCCATAATTTAAATGTTTAATGGACTTAATTATTAACAACAAAATAAATCCTAAAGATTAAACATTGGCGTGACCCATTAATGGCAAAGCCCAAGCACGCCATCTTGGTCTTCAATGTAGTCCATAAAATTCGAGATGAAAATTCGGCCAGAATCCCGTCATCAACATTGGAAGGCACTTTCAACGGTGATAACATCAGAATCTCGTACAACTTAAAACATGAACGTTGTAGCTCTATCGCTTATCGTTCCAAGGCTTCTTGAATCACGCAATTCCGAGTTATATCGAAAGAGTTATGGCAAGAATACCAAAACGTGACAGAAACTTTCAGAATGACAATTTGACTTTAACACCACGGACATGGACACGGGCTGAACACGGGCGTATTCTCATCAACAAACTTGCATAATCTTTGAGGTGCATAAAGTCCAGGCGGTACCTCTTGTTCTCAGGGTAGCTATTGCCTTCAAAGAAGTGTTCAAGCTCTCGAACCCAATCAAAATAAGCTTCCGGATCTGCTTTACCATGGAAAGTAGGCAATGTTAGTTTAACTCCACTAATTGAAACATCAGATTTATTACCATCTTTTGGAGAATCCATGAACTCCTCATTCTCCTCATCACTAGGCTTGGCTTCTTCATGTTTATTCTTTCGGGAAGTAGAACCTTTTTTTGGTGAAGAAAAAATGGTTAAATTATCAATTTTTAGATTGAGTTTTTGGATCATGTCAAATAGAACATCATTAACATATTTTTGATCCGTTTGGGATTTTTCTTGAGGTGTTTTATCATCTACCTCCATTGTTCCTCCAAGTTAGTAAAAACAACAAGAGATAAAAAAAAATAAAAACCTCTCGGGTTCTCACTTTTGGTGAGTAATACTCTCCTCTCTAGTGTAATGGCTTTTCTCGTGTATACCCTATCTAAACACTCAACAATGAATCTCTCAAACTAATTGAAGCTTACTGTTTGTCGATTTTAAGAACAAGTATCAACCAATTAGTTCAAACAAATAAATTCACAAAAGCAAAACCAAAGAAGTTTGAAAAGTGTTCACGTCACTAGATTAATTTAAAGATCACGTATGGTGTATAAACAGATTAACTTCAGAAACTAAGAGAAATAGAAAGTAGATTTCAAGACGAAGAAAACGCAATTTGAATCACTTAATTCCGAGTTGTATTGAAAAAGATATGGCACTTTCAAGATTGAAACAAAAGAAAAGAAAACAGCAAAATAGGTTCGGACGGGTAGGTCGTCCGAAATGGTCGTCCGAAAGATAGGTTCAGACAGGTAGGGCGTACAAAAGGGACGTCCGAAACTTTGTGAAAATTGAGTGCTCTCTGAAGTTTAGGTTCGGACGGTTAGGTCGTCCGAAACTTTAATAAAAAATAAAAAAAAATATTTATTTTATTTTTATTTATTTATTTTTTCACTTTAGACCAATTGCCTTTGGGCTAATTTTACTTGGTCTATTTTTTTTTTTTTAACTATTGGCCCTTTTTTTGTAGGCCTTTTTTTTTGAACAATAACCTAGTACTTTGCTAGGTTTTTTAAGGTTGTTGTCTTAACCTTAATTTCAGCCACTATGAAGTCTCAAGAAGTCAACAAAAATTCGGAATTTGAAGTTACCACTTTTGACAAGAGATTCAAGAAATGTCACAAAGAACAAGAATATGTTTCAAGAATCAAATTTTAGCACTCTTGGATTTTCAAGAAAATCAAGAAGTTCAAGAAAGTATTCAAGAACTTGTCTTTTTCGGATGTGATAAAAGTTTGATCAAAATGAAAGATATGGTAGACAATATGAAGAAACTAACACAAAAGAAAGAATGCAATTCGGATAAGAAACAAGGGAGTTATGCAATTTGACCGAAACTAGGGTTTGTAATAAACCCTAATTTTTGACTCAAAGCCCTAGCAAGTTTGGACGTGTGATAACCAATGAAAACACAAGGAATTCAACTCTATGAAGACAATATAAGTGCAGAATAAAGACACCAAGAAACAGCAACAAAAATGTCAAGAAAACAGCAAGAATTCGAATCACAAAACGCAAAAATCGGAAGCAAGATCAACACGGTTTTTTGACAGATTTTGCATGCGATTTGTGGACAGAATATTAACGATTTTTGGACTAGATTAAGACACAAATTTACTGCAGAAAATTGACTCAAAGAACAGCAAGAAGAACGTAAAAGACAGCAGGAAGACCGACGCACACAAAAGCAAGAACGACAACAAGAAAACGATACAAACTCAAGAAACGAAAACAAGAAATTGATTACCGAATTTGATGAACAACCTGGCTTCTCGGATACCAATTGATACGAATGGAGTAGGAGGGGAAGTCCAAATCCACACGAATTTTCCACAATACTTGAGATCGTTGTGCACCAAATTCAAACAAGAACAAATTGGCGGAAAAGAAAGTATGAAACGCAAGGCAAGATTAAAGTTATCCTAACCCCAACGTTAACACAAATTGATTCAGTCTAACAATTGTAAAATTAATTAATTAAACCTATCAGTTTGGCCGGTTCTATAAATCTAGAACTTGTAAGCTTTACCTAAAGTTCCTCACTTAAGGTTTGACTGGTCTTATGAATTATTCAAGAACATTCACGTGAAGATGTCAAATTCAATTTAGCAAAGCCAAAATTTTCTTAAATTCAACATGTCTAAAAACGTTACAAAGCTTCTCCTTTTATAGGGAGTAGCTTCGGCCCTTGCTAAACAATAAGGAAAGAAAACCCTAATTTAAGTCAATTACAACTTGACTTCTAAGCTATCTAACTTTCCAAATTGGAATTGGAAACTAATAACTAACAAACTAATCCTTTTCCAAAAAGGATTTTGACACACAGTTTTCCAAAGGTGGCCAAACACGTTTTAGCTTCCTTTGTTTCCTAAACTATGAAGAAGCAAAACTCAATTTGACTTCTTAAGTTTCCTAAACTTTTACTTGCCTTTATCATGCAAGATAATTGGGCCAAGTAAACTTTATTAAAAACGAATTAATGAAGCCCAAACTTAATGTTAATGGACCAAATTAATTACATAATAAAAATCCTAAACATTAAAAATTGGCGTGAACACATAATGAAACCCAACACGCCAATGCTTGGTCTTCTCGGCCTTCCTGATATTTCTTCAAGGTGATTATGAATTGTGATTGAAGAAATATTCCAAAGTACTTCATCTTGAGATAGTGACGTCGAACTCCTTGGAACATTGTCCATTGCCTCACAATGTGTTGATAACAATGCTTGTAGGGCTTCCTTCATCCTCTTGCTCATTGATCTTGTCATGGGACCACCAATATTTGTTAATGGATCATGGGAAGCTGGATTCGGCAATGTGGACACGGGCTCATTCCTATCATTCTTTGTGACGAAAGGCACATTTTTAACGTAAATCACATATTTCTTGATCTTTGTCAATCTTTTCCCCTCATTTTGGTCTCCATCATTAATAAACCTACAAAACACACTAAAAACACATTAAATAGCACAAAGACGGCACAAAGTATAAGTGAAAATAGCATATATAAGGTGTGCATATTTCGCCTTATCAAACACTTCAAACAATGCTCCCAAAACAGTCCGCCAACTTGCTGAATCTTTCACCAAGTCGACGTCAAAATCTAATGAGAGGTTAAGGGACATTAAATGTTACAAGTGTCAAGGTTATGACCATTATCAATCCGACTGTCCAACTCGAAAATTGATGATAATCCGTGATAATGGAGAGGTTGAAAGTGATGAAGAATGTGCCGACATGCCACCACTTGAAGAGAAGTACCAAAGTGATAAAGATAGTGAAGATCTTACAACATATGAGGTTGGTGAATTCTCATTAGTTACTCGCCGTGTTCTTAGCGCACAACCACTAATTGAAGATGATTTTTCTCAAAGAGATAACATATTTCACACAAGATTTGTAGTGTGATTGTTGATAGTGGTAGTTGTACTAATGTGGCAAGCACATTACTTGTTAAGAAGTTGAACTTGACTTGCATGAAACATCCAAAACCATATAAGTTTCAATGGTTAAATAACATTGCCGAAAGTAAAGTGACTAAACAAGTTAAATTTTTATTCACCATTGGGAAATATGTTGATGAGATTGTGTGTGATGTTGTTCCAATGGAAGCTAGTCATATTTTACTTGGTAGACCGTGGAAATTTGATCGGGATGTCACATATCATGCAAAGAAGAATTATTATTCTTTTGACTATGAAGGCCGAAAGTACAACCTTAGAGCATTGAGTCTGTTTCAAGCTTTTGAAGATCAATCAAGGATTGTACAAGCTTTTCGTGAGATCACCAACCAAGAAGCAAATGAAAAGAAGGAACAAGAGCATAAAAAGAATGTATCTAGTTTAGGCGTTGATCATGTTGATAAAACTTGTAATAGCCGAAAGTTAGATAGTTCAAAGTCTTGTTATTTTGCTTCTAAGAGTGATGTTAAGAGGGAAATACTAGATAGGCAATCACTGTATTTAATGATCCAAAAGGACTTTGTACTTATTGTTGATAGTAATAACCTTGCTTCTTTGCCTAGTGTTATTTTGTCTCTTTTGCAGGAATTTCATGACGTGTTTCCTGAGGACTTACCAATGTGTTTACCACCTATTCAAGGTATTGAACATCAAATTGATTTCATACCTGGGGCGCAAATTCCAAATATGCTTATAGAACAAACCCTGAGGAAACAAAAGAGATTCAACGTCAAGTGGATGAACTCCTTGACAAAGGTATTTTGCGTGAATCTCTAAGTCCTTGTTCCATTCTAGTTATTTTAGTACCTAAAAAGGATGAATCTTGGAGAATGTGTGTTGATTGTCGTGCCATAAATAAAATAACAATTAAGTATAGACATCCAATCCCTAGATTAGATGATATGCTTGATGAATTGTATGGTTCGTGTATTTTCACCAAGATTGATTTAAAAAGTGGCTACTATCAAATTCGAATGAAAGAGGGTGATGAATGGAAAACAGCCTTTAAAACAAAGTATGGATTGTATGAATGGTTAATCATGCCTTTTGGTCTAACTAATGCACCTAGTGCTTTTATGAGGCTAATGAATCATGTTTTTCGAACTTTCATTGGAAAATTTGTTGTGGTCTATTTTGATGACATCCTTATTTATAGCAAATCACTTGATGAACATGTTGAACATTTAAAACAAGTGTTTGTTGTTTTGCGTGAGAACAGATTGTATGCTTGACAAACGTGTCGCGTACTTGCAATTTTAACCCTAAACTAATGTAGTAGCAATGAGTAGGATATCGTATCCACATGGAAGGGGATGGATTCTTGAATTCAAAAATTGTTCTAAGTATTGTCACAGTAGCAAGTCACAATAGAATGAAATATCAACACAAAAGGAAACAAGAACAAAGGAAAGGAAGTAATAACAATCAAGTATGAACATATATCCTAGGGTTCTTGTGCCGGATGAACACAAATCTAGCCGATCAACGCTACACAATTGACAAACAAGCAAAGCTCAAGGAGACCTAAATTGTCTAGAAGCTCAATTTGTGGTTAGCATGGCGGCCACACCACTCCCTGTACTTCCTAACAGCATCCTCTCCCATGGAAAGGCCTGAGAATGGTGGAATTCACTCCGCAACGTCTCAACTCTCCAAGCTAACTACTCTAACATGCAAATCCTAGGAAATCCCATGGCGAGGCCCGACCTAAGCTTGAATGTCTTCGTTTATTAACACAGAGAGCTTCTTTAACACTTTTCCTAATGTTTCAATTCATCAAAGCTTCTCATGGAGAAGCCTGAATTTCAGAAATGAAATAATCATAGAAAACAAGTGTAAAGACTCAGACAATCACACTTTAGTTCTCATTTCATACATCTTCACTAACGTTGCTGACTCAACCTCAACTTAACATGGCGACCACAATCGAAGATTGGAAATTGCTTCCTTAATTGAGTAAGAAATCCAATGAACAAAGCAATTCCTTGATCGGAAATGGAATCGGAGCCCAAAGTCTAGAGAGAGAAACTAGAGAGAGAAAGTAGATCTCACAATTAATTCCCGCTCTCTAGCTCTCAAAAGTTGGTTGCAAAATAAAATCCTAACTAATGGACAATGGTCCAGGGATCAAAAGTCTCAATACATATTAGCTACATCCCCTATATATAGAGCTAAGAAAATGTCACTTATACGCAATACGTAAAATAGCTAAAATATTACAAGAATACCCTCAAAAGGAATTGACTAAAAATCAGCCCAAGTGAAATTCCAAGTAGTAGCCTTCAAGCCTGTCCCAACGCCTTCAAGCCAACAGGATCGCGCCCTCAGTTCAGCTCCAGCGCCTTTGTGCCTTCCAGGTTTACGCTTCTGCCTGCCGTCTGCTAGAGAAGAAAACCCAAACCAGCTTCAGCGCCTTCAAGCCAACAATCCCGCGTCTTCATCGGCCTCCTCACGCCTTCGAGCCAGAGACTCCCACGCCTTCAAACCGCTGCTTGGAATCCCTTGTTGGTCAGCTCCCTCCACGCCTTTACTTCGTGGGCTCCTCGCGCCTTCAAACGTCTAGCACACCTCCAAGCCAACTCCAGCGCCTTTGTGCCATCCAGGATCACGCCTTCTCCGACCCTGCACACACAACACAAGATCTCAACACTTAGCCAAAATTTTGGCATGCAGCTACACAACTTACTCCACGAGATCTCGTGGAGTAAACTTTTTCACCATTTTTTCTTCCACGAGGTCTCGTGGAGTAAATTTCAACCAATTTTTTTTCTTCCATGAGATCTCGTGGAGTAAATTTTGGCACTTTTTCTTTGTCCACGAGATCTCGTGGAGCAATTCATACTTGGCTGCCCGTTTTGATTCCTATGCCGAGTTGTGTGTTCGGTGAAGTTTGTGTTGTGCACGAGTGGTGTGCCAAAACGTGTGCAAGTGTTGTGCCAAATAGTACATGGCAAGGTGTTGCCGAGGGTGCATGGCAAGGTGTTGCCGAGGTGCGTGGCAAAGTGTTGTGCATGTGTGCGGCATGTGTGCACGGCGAGTGGCAAGGTTCCGGTGCATGTGTGCATGGCAAAATGTGGCAAGGTGCATGTATTCGGCAAGGTCGTGGCATGTGTGTGGCAAGGTATGTTAAGGTTGTTGGCAAGGTCTTGGCAAGGTGTTGGCAAAGTCTTGGCAAGGTGTTGGCAAGGTAGCAAGGTGTTGGCAAGGTGTTGGCAAGGTGTTGGCAAGGTGTCTTAGTAAGGTGTGTCAATTCCAGCACAACATCCTACTTCCATGCCAAGTAAGTGTGTCTTAGCCTCTGATTCAGACTTGGTGGTGAACTTAAGAGTTCTAGATCTCCCTCTTAGATTTCCAGTGGTTCACGATTCGCCATCATTGGATACCTGTACCTCAAGTTATGTACGTTCTACCAAACTGTGGCAATAAACCCAAACATAAGAATCCTAAACGTAGCAATCGTAAAGAAGCCCCCGTTTCTCATGCTTGCACACGAAATTGGAAAACAGTTAAAACATAAGAAATGTAGTATACTCAAAGAGCTTTTCAGGACATCAAAGAACTTACCAATTGGGTTAGTATTAAGGATGTTATGCTCAAATGAAGTTCACTAACCGAATCTGCCCAAAACCCTAAATCAAGCCTACCAAGCTTATTTCGGTTTCATTTACCTTCCTAGTTGTTTTGACCTCTCAACCTTGCCAATTAGCATCAAACACACAATTGCCTAAGTTCATCATCATTTTTGGTCCCTTTTAACCATTTTAGCACAACCAATTGCAAACCACATAAATGCACAACATCACACAAAACACCGCACTTACTCATGAAAAACAAGTCAAAAGCTAAGTAAATTAAGCCATTTAAGTTGGTATAAAACGAACTTATCAAATTCCCCCACACTTGAACTCTTGCTTGCCCTCAAGCAAAGACACACACAAATTAACCCTTTTCATCACCCGTATGCAAACACATTGTTCATCATTCATCCACAATGACCACATCCAAGTTCATCAAAACGTTTTTCCACACAAAACTTTATACTCTGATGGTTCATGGTACCTAGCTCTCAAATTTCAGTACAAATTATCAACTAAGGCACAATGAATAAAGACCAAAATGTCAAGCGTGCAAGTGTGTGCTGAGGAACTTGCACTTCATCTATTCCTTTGCTATACACCCTCTAGTTGTTTCACATACCATTCAATACATGCCAATCTCCTTGTATATCCTTATGAACATGCAATCACAAGATCAATGGTACCTATGCGTACATTGGTACTCTATGGGACATTGCCCTTATTCTGCACATTAGTGCTGCACATTGGTGCTTGCTAATTTCACATATTGGTGATTAAAATAAAGCCTTGGTTTTATGGATGTTTTCTCCAAATTTGATTGCCAGGTTCTTATGGCTTTTTCCTTCCTAGTTGCCAAAAGGCATTTCGTCCATATCATTTCTTGTGCAAGCACATGTTCATAAGAGTTCCAAATTGACTGAACATGCACGAATTCTTGAAACTCCAGATGAATGCATAACAAAAAGAACGAAATCCATACACATTACCTCCTATGTCATTTGAGTTTTGCATGGCATATCTATCTTACATTAACATCGGGCTTTAGTCAGCAAAATATACCAATTTCCTCAAACTAAGTACCAGGAAACAAAAATTTTCACATGCAAGATCAAAAAGATTTAAGTGATGAACTTGAATTAAGCAATAGTGAACTAGGAACAATGTTTCAAATACATGTGTGATATTAACTTTCTAGTCCACTCACTCTAACATTTGACTCTTTCAAAAGTTCAAAACAAAATTCGTTTGGCTCTATAAATGCACTTATTGTAAACTTTGCACAACTTGTCTTCACAACACCAACGCACAACACAACTTATTTTCAACACCATCACTTATTCAATAAGCTTGCAAAAGTTTAAAATTTGCACAAAAATTCAAACACCACCAACACAAAAAAAAGTTAAACTTTGCACAAAACATGAAAAACACACATATACGGGAAATAGCTCAAAAATGATACAACAAAATGCAAAAATTACATGCTAAGCATCATATGGAATGAAAGAAAACGTATAAAGTACAAAAGACACAAAACAAAGCAAACCTTCCTTCCCCCACACTTAAAACTTACATTGTCCTCAATGTAAAGTAAAGATAGGATTAGGAACTCCCTGATACTGCATGAATTCCAATGTTTGCTAGGTGAGTGTCCTTGTTTGAAGTTCTTTCTTGCAAGAAAACGTTCTTCTTGTGTGCATGGCAACTTTCCCTTGCGATTCCCTTCAGGGATGCCTACAACATAAGTAGCCTGGGTGAGTATAAGCAAAAATGCAAACTAACATAACAAGTAGTTGAACCAAAAACTGAAGAAAAGGTAAAAGGAAAAGAAGTAGTTCTGGGTTTTGTAGTCTCCAGCCAGACTTTATTTATGTAACTTTCTTATTCAAGAATCGGAATAGCCCTCTCTGTACCAGAAAAAAGATATTTCATAAGAACTCATTTTCCTCCTGTAGGGCACTTGAATAATATATCCAATGAAGTGCTTAAGCTCATGCACATGGGGAGCAATCTCTACAAATTTAACTTTGAACCACTGAGGTTCCCCCATTGTAGGCACCTCTTTTACTTCTTCTTCCATTGGAAACACATCATTTACTTCTCCTACCACACTAACTATTTCAATCCTGCAAGGCTCAACCAAGGGATCTACATCCATGGTCTCAACAAAACCATCAGTAAGTTCAAAAATGGATTCATCAACAAAACAATTCTCCACAATGTTAGCTATGTCATTAAAAATTGGCACATCTACATCATCTAAGCTAACATGGGGAATTTCTAAAGTAACTTCTTTGTTAACAACACATGAAGCATTATCATCAATTAACAAGAGTATCTCATTTCGCACTTCTTGTGAATCACTATTTAAACAGTTAGATTCATTGATCATTTCAAAAATTGGTGCCTCAACAAGAGTTTCAAACAATGTGTTAACACTCTCATTAACAAATGCAACATTATCTTCCTTTATGATATCACATTGATCCTCAAGAAATGACTCTGTACAATTCACAAAGCTATTAAGAGGAGAAGCAACTAAAGTGCAATCAATATCATATGACTCATTGAATTCCATGAATTCAATGAAAGATTCAGCTTTAGACACACTCTCCAGCTTAGTAACTTGGCAATTTAGAACACTAGAGTCATCACTATCAAGATCACTAAAGAAGCCATCATCCTCAACATCAAAGTGCACATATTCAGGCTCCAAAGAATCAGCAACAAAGTATTCATGTACACTATCCCCAAAACATGTAGACTCCTCCTCCCTTAGACACTTTAAGCCACACTCAACATTAGCATGCATATCAAAATGATCGTCCTCAGGAGGGGGTACGCTAGAAATGAGATGTGTACCTTGTGAGTGGTATTTTGCATCTAGAGTTGATGTCTCAATTTGTTCCCATAGGTTGCTTAATAAAGCGTTGATTCGATCAAACCTTTCTTGTCGCCCTTGAAGCTCTTCTTCCAGTTGAGCGAACCTTGTTTCATTTCTATCAATTCTCTCCAAAACTTGAGACAACATGTTTTCCAATTTTACCTTTTCTCTCAGATAACACTCATTGCTTTGTTGTTGATTATGCCATTGCTCTCCCTTTTGTAAGCCTCTGTCAAGTTTTTCCATAAGTTGAGAAAACATGTCCTCCACAGGAAGCTCTTGTGTCCCAATGTGATGTGAGTTGTTGCTTTGTGCTTGATTTTGCCATTGCCTTTCATATGGTGGTGGTGAGAAGTCCCACATAGACATGCTTGAGTACTTGTGGTGTGCAATACTCAATTTCGGTTAAGTTCAATATCCTGCACTTGCCACAAATACACCAAAGTAGACAACAAAACACAGAAACAAGAAAAACAACAAAATTTGCCAAAATGAAACACAACAAAACTACTAATCTACACAAGAAAAGAAAACAGAGCAAATCAAAATTCAAGAAACCGTGCCTTCCCTGGCAACGGCGCCAAAAATTGATAGCTTAAAGTCGTGTCAGCTCAATTTTACCCTAAACTACTAATGTAGCAGTAGTGAGAGGGATCGTATCCACAGAGAAGGGGATGGTTCAAGAACTTAGAATTTGCTCTAAAGAATTGTCACCAAACAAAACAACAAGCACAGAAAATAAGAATGTAAATGCAACCAACACAGAATGTAATGTAAACAAAGGAAAATAAAATACAAATGAGGGGAGAGAAAGAAATGAATCCTAAATGCAACGAACAAGTGTGAATGGATATCCTAGGATTCTTGAGTTCTCAGTGACTTGATGAGATGCAATTGACAAGCAAATATGAACAGAGGAGATCTTAGTTCCCCGAGAACCTAACCTATAGCCGGCATGACGACTTCACTACATGCTAGATTCCATAACACTTACCTTTCCCATGGCGAGGCCTAGATTAGTGTTATAAACTACAGAATCTCAACTTTCTAAGACAACTACTCCAACATGCAAAGCCTAGGAACTCCCATGGCGAGGCCCAACCTAGTTTTGTATGCCTTTGTTATTATCATATTAAATCTATTCTCACTTCTTCTAAAGGTTTCATTCATTCAAAACATCCCATGGCGAGGCCAGAATCTCAAAAATGCAGTGATCTGTTGAACAAGTGAAAAGACTCAAGAAAACACATTCAAATTCTCATTTCATGCATCCTCACTAAATGATGGTGAATCTACCTCCAATTTGGCATGGCGACCACAATTGGAGTTCAAATCATCCAAGACCAGTTCAGAAATATGAAATGTAACAAGTTCAAAGTGTAGATTCATGTGTGATTTCATACTTAGTGAATTAAGTCAATTGCAAGACAACACATCAGCTGAATTAAACATTCATCTGTTCAAATTCTAGGATATCACAAGATCTAGCTACGGTACTCCATTTCCATTTCACAATCTTTCAGGTACATTTAAAATTATGAATTTAAATGCTTTAAAGAAGTTGTTTAATATTGGTAAGATTACTGAACAAGTAGATACTAATAATGTTAATCAAAGTCATGAAGTAATATTTGATATAAATTCAAAAACATTAAATTCTGTATATCATATAGGAAATTTAAATTTCAATAATTCATATGCAGTCAAAATACATGAACAAGATTAACGTTTAGAGAAGTTTCAAAAACAATAAGTTTAATGTCTAGAGTAGCAATTGATAGATATAAATCTCAAGGATTTAAATATATTCATTATGGTTTAATCAAAGTACTTATAAAACCTCTACATAGAATAGGTATAGATAAACCTATTTTTATTGCTTTAAGAGATAAAAGATTTATAGAATATGAAGATTCTATACTGCATTAATGCAAACTAATATTTGTAATGGAGAATATCTTCAATTGTGTACCTAATTCTTAGCTAGTTTAGATGATGAATTAATATTAGATTCATTAATAATGGATATACAAATTGATCAAAATAAGATAGATTCAAGAAGTCGTAGTTTTGTAATTCTATATAAGCATGTTTAAATTATTAAAAACAGAAATAGATCCAAATTAAAATTAGAACAAACAAGTACAGAAAAAACAATAATATTTGAGGAAGATACTGAAAAAGCTTCAGTATATATTCCTAAAACTTTAAAATGGAATGAAATAACTATTCCAAAACGTTTACAATAGTTCCTCAAATACAACAATCAAAAAATATTCATCAATACAAGACATCAAGAATAGAAAAATAAGAAGATGGTAGTATAACAATACATTTTGATGACATAAGATCAAATAAATATGAGCAAATATGCAACCAGCAAGACATTCAATTTCAGAATACCTACTATAAGAAAATTATATAATCAAATACTAATATAGATACAAATCCTGAAATATATTCAATACCAGTTACGGGTAGTCAAAGAATTCATTATAAAGCACCTTTACCAGAAATAATAGATACAACCTCAACATTTATACCATCACCAACTAGATCAGAAATGAAACTAGATTCAATTAATGTTCTTACTAATGAATTTAAACCTAATTATAAATATTTAGATGATGAATTCAATGAGGATAAGAATATACAAAAAAGACAATGGTATAAAAATTTAGAAGAAGAATTTCAAAAAATACTAAACATTAAATGGGAAGAAGCGTTTTTAAAACAAAAATTTAATTTTCCCTTCTTTTCATGGTTAGAAATATGAAACACAAAACATAGGAAGTAAAAATTATATATAAAAGTAGTATAAATGTACAAACATCATTATATAAAAAATGAATATAATTGGGGAGAAGTACTAAGTTCAGTACATCCACCTCTTTTAAATATAAAAATTCAAACAACAAAAGAAGAAGTAGTAGCTACTCCATTTAGAGAGGCTAGAGAAGAAAAAGGGGCAGTAGAAATCGAAGATATTAAAAAATTATCAACAATTAAATTATTCCAAATCAAATACTATCAACAATAGCACATCAAGTAGATTTAGTTCATACAAAAATAGAAACAATTCCAAAAGAAAAAATAAAAGACAAAGAATCAATAATAAAAAACCCTTTTAAAATAGCAGTTTAAACTTTCCAAATGAAATAGCAAAACTCATTTTCAAGTAATGATGTATTTTCAAATTTACAATTCCCAAATAATGAACAAGATACATTACAAAAGATTTTAAAAAAATTAGAAGAAACCAATCCTAGTACAAGTAAAACAAGTCAAATTCAGAATATTCAATTAACAACCCAATGCAGAAAATGATAGTGAAATAGATAGTGAAAAGAGTTAAGTTCAGAAATGAAGAAATATATGAACAAATAGATAACATAGAAGATGAATTTAATGAAATAAATAGAATAAGAAAACAATATAAACCTTTTAAGTCGAAAAAATACTATAATGATCAGATAAAATATGCAACATATCAAAGAAAAAATTATTATCCAAAATTAACACCTCCAGATTTACAAATAGAAGAAAGAGGAAAATTTAGAGCAACAGAATATGATGGAAGAGCAATATATGAATGGAATGTAGATGGTAAATCAGAATACGAAATCTTAAGAGTATTACCAGAAATGGGAATGGCAAAGCTGCATATAGACAACAAAGATTTGATAAAAAACAACAGCTGGAGCATTTGTTGCAGGTTTTACAGGACAACTAAAAAAACTGGTGGGATAATTTACTCAACTGCACAAGATAGAGAAGATGTCATGAAACATACAAAAGAAGAAGATGAAAAAGATGTATTAGGAAATATATTAAAAGATGATAAAGGTGAACCAAGAAAATAAAAGTATCAGATTGTGCGGATTTTTTAATATTTGCACTAACAGTTCATTTTTTAGGAAACTCTTCTCAAGACCAAAAAAGTTCTCAAATATTTTTAACAAATTCAAAATGTCATACTCTTACTGATTTTAGATGGTATAAAGATATGTTTATTACTTATCTATATAAAAGACCAGATTGTTTACAACCTTTTTGGAAAGAAAAATTCATTACTGGATTACCAAATATTTTCTTAAAGAATATTTATGCTATAAGAGCATCAACAGGACAAGAAGAATTAATTTCACTACCTGGACTTTTGGTCATTTAATTGCTTTAGTAAAAGAAGAAGGATTAAAATTATGTCAAGAATTAAAACTACAAATTAAATATGGATCAGAAAGGAGATAATTAGGATCTTTTTGTGAAGCCTTTGGAATTCAAGGTGTAAGAGCACCATCAAGAGATAATAAAAGAATCACTTATAATCCACATAAAAAATATAGAAGATCATACCGTAAATCAAATCAAAGTCGTATGAATCAAAATGAATATAGACCAAACAAAGAATTTAAGAAAAAGAAATATAGAAAGAAGAAATTAGTTTGCTATAAATGTGGCAAACCAGGCCACATTGCAACTAATTGTAAAACTAAAAAACAATTAATGAAATATTTAGTAATGACAATGATAAAGAATTAAGAGAAAACTAATGAACTTATGATTAGAGATGAATCGGAAGAAAGTGATCAAAATATCAATGAATTACAAACTGATAGTGATAGTGAATATTATTCAGATGAAACACACCATGTAAATGTATTAATGTTATTACAGAAGAGAAAAGATACAAAGACCTTTATTTGAAATAATAAGTAAAATAAAGGATCCTATAGAAACAGAGAGAATATTTAGTTAAATTAAAAGATTTAATTATACAAGAAGATAATAAACCAGAATTTGTTGAAGCATTAATTAACTACTCTATATAATACATATTCATATTCATCAATTCCAGGAGTTTGTGAAAGAACAACAATAAACAAGAAGATTTTAAATAATTAAAAATAGAAATGAAAGAAATAAAAAACGATATAAAAAATTTACAGTTACAAAATTTAGAAATTCAAGCAAAAATGATAATACAAAATCAAGATAAAATAGATAATGAAGAGACAATAGAAAGTAGTAATAAAGGAAAAGGTATTCAAATAGAAGAGAAAGATAACAAAGAATATTTAAATGTAATTGATAAAGTTAATATTGAAAAATGGTATGTTTTTGTCACAATAGGAGTTCAAGATTTTAATACAACATGTGTAGCTTTAATAGATAGTGGAGCAGATCAAAGTTGTATAAAAACAGGAATAATACCATTAAAATATTATTCAAAAACTAATAAAAAATTACTAACAGCAATGGAAATCCATTAATAATTAAAAGTAAATTATCAAATGGATTTATTTGTAATAATAATTATTGTTTTAAACATTCTTTATTTTATAGATGATTTAACTAATGATGTAATATTAGGAAATCTTTTTTTATATCAAATCACTCCTTTTAAAAAGACAACTGAAGGATTAAACATAAATATTATGGGAAATAAGATAACATTTCAATTTATAACTCCAGTTAGACAAAAAGAATTAATTATGTTACAAAATAAGAGTATATTTAAATAAATTAAAGAAAAAGAAAAATAAATTTTATTAATAAAAGAAGAAATCACATATAATCAAATTGAATTACAGTTACAAAGAGAAGAAATAGTTAATAAAATCAAGAATTACTTTAAAATTTACAAGTACAATATGTGCAGAACATCCCTCTGCCTCTGGTCAAGAAGAAAAACTCATATTATAGAACTACCTTATGAACAAGACTTCAATGAAAAGAAATACCAACAAAAGCAAGACCAATACAAATGAGCACTGAATTAGTACAACATTGTAGAAAAGAAATAGAGAACCTATTAGATAAAAAGCTAATAAGAAAATCAAAATCTCCATGGAGCTGTCCCTTTCTGTAATAATAAAGCTGAAAAAGAAAGAGGCGTTCCAAGATTAGTCATAAATTATAACCATTAAACAAAGCATTTAAAATGGATAAGATACCCAATACCTAATAAAAAGATTTATTAAGTAGATTATAATGCCAAAAATTTACTCTCAGTTTGATTTAAAATCAGGATATTGGCAAATTCAAATAGCGGAAAAGGATAGATATAAACAGCATTCACAGTACCATTTGGACACTTTGAATGGAATGTAATGCCTTTTGGATTGAAAAATGCACCTTCTGAATTTCAAAATATTATGAATGATATATTTCAGTATATACTTTTATGATAGTATATATAGATGATATTTAGTATTTTCAAAATCAATTGATGAACATTATAGGCATTTACATATATTTTCAAAAATAGTAGTTCAAAATGGATTAGTTATATCAGCTTCAAAATGAAATTATTTCAAAAAAACATAAGATTTTTTAGGATGATATTAATAAAGGTACTATTAAACCTATTAATAGAGCCTTAGAGTTTGATGAAAAATTCCCAGATGAAATTAAAGATAAAAATCAATTACAAAGATTTTTAGGATGCCTTAATTATGTTGCAGATTTTTTCCCAAATTTAAGAACTTTATGTGCACCACTATATCAAAGATTAAAAAAGAATCCACCTCCGTGGTCAAAAATACATACTAAAATAGTTAAAGAAGCAAAAGAAAAAATTAAATCATTACCATGTTTAGGAATTCCACATCCAGATGCATTTATGATAGTAGAAACCGATGCATCAGAAATAGGATATGGAGGAATTCTAAAGCAAAAATTAAATAATAAAACTCAATTAGTTAGATATATGTCTAAGTATGGTCAGGTCTCAAAAGAATTACTCAACAGTTAAAAAGGAAATGTTAGCAATAGTCTTAAGTATATCTAAATTTCAAGATGATCTATATAATAAAAATTTTTTATTAAGAATAGACTGTAAATCAGCTAAAGATATAATTCAAAAAGATATTGAGAATTTAGTTTCTAAACAGATATTTGCAAGATGGCAAGGTATTTTGTCAGTATTTGACTTTGATATTGAATACATAAAAGGGGAAGAAAATTCATTGCCAGATTTCTAACAAGAGAATTTTTTACAGGAAAAATTCAAAAAGATGGCAAATAAAGAAGAGTCATCATCCTCATTCAAAAATCACAAAAAACAAACAGCAGCAGACTATATGTCAAAGGTGAATACTCCAAGACCCTTATCCCCAGTCATTCAAACATCAAATAAGTTTGCAAGTCTAGAAGAATTTCCATTATCCCACTCACGTAACTCAAGTAACTCAAACACCTTTTGCACAATTAGAAACAAAGAGTCTAGTTCAACACAAACACCAGTAGCAATGACCCCACTTCCTATGTATCTACACAAAATATTGAAACAGGAAAAGCATCTATCAACTAAAAAACCCTTGAATATTTGTGTCTAACAGAATTACTACTATATTCCCGTGTTACTGATTTAAAATAACTATACACAACAATTATTCCGAAATGATATGCTATGGTTTTCAGATGTTATTGAAAAATCAAAAATGTTATTTTTTATTCTATGTTTGTTTCATTGATTCATGAATGAAGTCAAATGAATCACTTCATAATGTGTTCAAACTGACAAACAAGTATTGATATCATCAAAGATTGTGCAAACCCACTTATTCATATCAAAACATCAAATGTGTGATCAAACAGTATTAGATAGAGATTCCAACTGCACCAAAATACCATCCTATAGCATTCCAACCTCAAAGATACTCCTATGACATATAACGGCATGAAGAAGGCCTTTTTATTTAAGGTCTTTTGATCCATTCTTGTTTTTCCAATCCACAAAGATAGCAAGTCAAATTCCCATTATGGTTTTTCGAACTGGTGGGATACTCATGGATGCCAGCCAGATATTATGCCATTAGAAGCACAGCAAGGATTACAATATTGGAACAATAATAGCAAAATGAAGGATTATCATAAAGAAATTTAATGGCATGTGTCTCTTAGAGTGCCAATGGATATGCATATTGGAATTTTCAAATAATGCAAATCAGACCAGCACCCAAGGCCCAATGTCACTGATTAGACAATTCAAATGCAAATGGTGGATACCTACAAAAAAGAATTATGCTGTCAAAAAGCAAGTCGCCACTCTCATGACCACTGGCAACAGGACATGGATTAATCCCACTACTAATGCAAACCACTCCAACTGGACCCCAACAAAGACCCTCATCAAAAGACCCAACGAATTCAGCATCAACTCAAAAGGAAAAATTCTCAGAAGAAGATATGGAACCATTTTTCCAATTTATGGAATATCAGAGAGACGTAATCAACAACAGCCACCACAACCGCAAATGTCAATAGATTCCACTCCAGTCCATCCCCTCAAGATATGTTCGGATGACATTGTGCTCAAGATCCTTTTGAAGAATAATCAATATATTTTATTTTGCAGGTTTTCTTTGACAACAAATTCCTCATGGATGATAAGATTAAAAATAATTCAAGCAGTTCAGCAGCAACATTACAAATCTTCTACACAAAGAGAGATAGGAAGATCTAATCCTAAAGTTATTCATCAAAATTATATCAAATTTGTTAGAAGACGGAACTAAAGGAACAGGACAAACATATTTCAATCTTGGTGCCATATTATACTCAAAAAACTAAGCAAGATTATTTGTACTATCGCACTCAAGCTTCAAGAAGAATAGTCAAAGACAAAATGGGGACACAAACCCATGTGAAGACTAAGACTTTTATCCAAAAGAAGACTAAGACTTCCACTCAAAGACATACCATGTGAAGTTCAAAGATGAAGAGACTGCCATTCAAATAAAGACACTGAAAATGTCTACTCAAATAAAGTAGTATTCGGATTTCAAAATATTATTCAATGTAATAGATTAGTTTCAGTTATAAATAGGTATCATTCCAATGTATTAGGATCGCATGTTTTCAAGTTGAAAAAGCAATAAAAATTTCAGCTTTCATTCACTCCCTTCTTTATCTTTTCTTTTATATAAACTTTTCATTTCAGGTAAAATTTAATTTATTCAATCAAAATTTTTTGTTATTATAACGATCCTACTTATTTTGGTATTAGAGCCTTGTTTATTAAAGTTCTTTATAATTTAAATTTTTAAATTTAAAATTTACCAAATTTATTAGTAAAGCTTTTAGAATACCAACGTAGGTTTGGTAAGCAGTGACGCCTTGTAAGTCCGTTGGTAAGCGTTGCCCAGTGAGCTTAAGGTGTTCCAGGTCTAGGCACTCCTTGTTCCCCATACACTCTGTATTCTATTAAGTTGCACTAAGACATTCAGGTACGTTTTAAATTATGAATTTAAATGCTTTAAAGAAGTTGTTTAATATTGGTAAGATTACTGAACAAGTTGATACTAATAATGTTAATCAAAGTCATTAAGTAATATTTGATATAAATTCAAAAACAGTAAATTCTATATATCATATAGGAAATTTAAATTTCAATAATTCATATGCTGTCAAAATACATGAAAAGATTTAACGTTTAGAGAGTTTCAAAAACAATAAGATTAATGTCTAGAGTAGCAATTGAATAGATATAAATCTCCAGGATTTAAATATATTCATTATGGTTAATCAAAGTAGTTATAAACCGTCTGCATAGAATAGGTATAGATAACCCTATTTTTTATTGCTTTAAGAGATAAAAGATTTATAGAATATGAAGATTCTATACTTGCATTAATGCAAACTATATTTGTAATGGAGAAATATCATTCAATTGTGTACCTAATTTCTTAGCTAGTTTAGAATGATGAATTAATAATTAGATTCATTAATAATGGATATTACAAATTGGATCAAAATAAGATAGATTCAAGAAGTCGTAGTTTTGTAATTCTATATAAAGCATGTTTTTAAATTATTAAAAACAGAAATAGATCCACAAATTAAAATTAGAACACAACAAGTAAAGAAAGAACAATAATATTTGAGGAAGATTCTGAAAAAGCTTCAGTATATATTCCTAAAAACTTTAAAATGCGAATGAAATAACTATTCCAAAACCTTTACAATAGTTCCTCAAATACAACAAAATCAAAAAATATTCATCACACAAGACATGCAAGAATAGAAAAATAAGAAGGATGGTAGTATAACAATACATTTTGAATGACAAAAGATCAAATAAATATGGAGCAAATATGCAACCCAGCAAGACATTCAATTTCAGAAATACCTACTATAAGAAAATTATATAATCAAAATACTAATATAGATACAAATCTGAAATATATTAAATACCAGTTACGGGTAGTCAAGAATTCATTATAAAGCACATTTACCAGAAATAATAGATACAACCTCAACATTTATACCATCACCAACTAGATCAGAAATGAACCAGATTCAATTAATGTTCTTACTAATGAATTTAAACCTAATTATAAATATTTAGATGAAGAATTCAATGAGGATAAGAATATACAAAAAAGACAATGGTATAAAAATTTAGAAGAAGAATTCAAAAAATACTAAACATTAAATGGAAGAAGCGTTTATTAAACACAAATTTAATTTTCCCTTCTTTTCCATGGTTAGAATATGAACACAAAACATAGGAAGTAAAAAATTATATATAAAAGATAGTATAAATGTACAAACATCATTATATAAAAAATGAATATAATTGGGGGAGAAGTATTAAGTCAGTACATCCACCACTTTTAAATATAAAAATTACAAAACAAAAAGGAGAAGTAGTAGCTACTCCATTTAGAGAGGCTAGAGAAGAGAAAAGGGGCGTAGAAATCGAAGATATTAAAAAATTAATCAACAATTAAATTATTCAAATCAAATACTATCAACAATGCACATCAAGTAGATTTAGTTCATACAAAAATAGACACCAATTCCAAAAGAAAAAATAAAACAGACAAAGAATCAATAATAAAAACACCCTTTTAAAAATAGCAGTTTAACTTTCCAAATGAAATAGACAAAACCTCATTTTCAAGTAAATGATGTATTTTCAAATTTACCAATTCCCAATAATGAACAAGATACATTACAAAAGATTTTAAAAAAATTAGAAGAAACCAATCCTAGTACAAGTAAACAAGTCAAATTCAGAATATTCAATTAACAAACCCAATGCAAGAAAATGATAGTGAATAGATAGTGAAAAAGAGTTAAGTTCAGAAAATGAAGGAAATATATGAACAAATAGAATAACATAGAAGATGAATTTAATGAAATAAATATAATAAGAAAACAATATAAACCTTATAGTCGAAAAAATACAATAATGATCGATAAAATATGCACCATATCAAAGAAAAAATTATTATCCAAAATTAACACCTCCAGATTTACAAATAGGAAGAAAGAGGAAATTTAGAGCAACAGAATATGATAGAAGAGCAATATATGAATGGAATGTAGATGGGTAATCAGAATACGAATCTTAAGAGTATTACAAGAAATGGGAATGGCAAAAGCGGCATATAAGACAACAAATATTTGATCAAAAACACAGTTGGAGCATTTGTTGCAGGTTTTTACAGGACAACTAAAAATTGGTGGGATAATTTACTCACTGCACAAGATAGAGAGATAGTCAGAAATATACAAAAGAAGAAGATGAAAAGATGTATTAGGAAATATATTAAAAGATGATTAAGGAGAACCAAGAAAAATAAAAGTATAGATTGTGCGGATTTTTTTAATATTTGCACTAACAGTTCATTTTTTAGGAACCCTTCTCAAGACCAAAAAAGTTCTCAAATATTTTAAAAAATTTAAAATGTCCTACTCTTACTGATTTTAGATGGGTATAAAGATATGTTTATTACTTATCTATATAAAAGACCAGATTGTTTACAACCTTTTGGGAAAGAAAATTCATTACTGGATTACCAAATTTATTTTCTCAAAGAATCATTTAATGCTATAGAGAATCAACAGGACAAGAAGAAATTAATTCACTACCTGACTTTTGGTCATTTAATTGCTTAGTAAAAGAGAAGGATTAAAAATTAATTTTCAAGAATTAAAACTACAAATTAAATATGTATCAGAAAGGAGAGAATTAGGATCTTTTTGTGAAGCCTTTGGAATTCAAGGTGTAAGAGCACCATCAAAAGATAATAAAAGAATCACTTATAATCCACATAAAAAATATAGAAGATCATACCGTAAATCAAATCAAAGTCGTATGAGTCAAAATGAACATAGAACAAAAAAAGAATTTAAGAAAAAGAAATATAGAAAGAAGTAATTAGTTTGCTATAAATGTGGCAAACCATGCCACATTGCAACTAATTGTAAAACTGAAAAACGAATTAATGAAATATTTAGTAATGACAATGATAAAGAATTAAGAGAAAAACTAATGAAACTTGTGATTAGAGATGAATCGGAAGAAAGTGATCAAAATATCAATGAATTACAAACTGATAGTGATAGTGAATATTATTCAGATGAAACATCACCATGTAAATGTATTAATGTTATTACAGAAGAAAAGAATAACAAAGACATTTTATTTGAAATAATAAGTAAAATAAAGGATCCTATAGAACAGAGAGAATATTTAGTTAAATTAAAAGATTTAATTATACAAGAAGATAATAAACCAAAATTTGTTGAAGCATTTAATTTAACTACTCTATATAATACATATTCATATTCATCAATTCCAGGAGTTTGTGAAAGAACAACAAATAAACAATAAAATTTAAAAGAATTAAAAATAGAAATGAAAGAAATAAAAAACGATATAAAAAATTTACAGTTACAAAATTTAGAAATTCAACCAAAAATGATAATACAAAATCAAGATAAAATAGATAATGAAGAGACAATAGAAAGTAGTAATAAAGGAAAAGGTATTCAAATAGAAATGTAATTGATATAGTTAATATTGAAAAATGGTATGTTTTTGTCACAATAGGAGTTCAAGATTTTAATACAACATGTGTAGCTTTAATAGATAGTGGAGCAGATCAAAGTTGTATAAAAACAGGAATAATACCATTAAAATATTGTTCAAAACTAATCAAATATTACTAACAGCAAATGGAAATCCATTAATAATTAAAAGTAAATTATCAAATGGATTTATTTGTAATAATAATTATTGTTTTAAACATTCTTTTATTATTATAGATGATTTAACTAATGATGTAATATTAGAAAACCCTTTTTATATCAAATCACTCCTTTTAAAAGACAACTGAAGGATTAAACATAAATATTATGGGAAATAAGATAACATTTCAATTTATAACTCCAGTTAGACAAAAAGAATTAATTATGTTACAAAAGAATAGTATATTTAAACAAATTAAAGAAAAAGAAAAACAAATTTTATTAATAAAAGAAGAAATCACATATAATCAAATTGAATTACAGTTACAAAGAGAAGAAATAGTTAATAAAATCAAAGAATTACTGATAAGGTGATGATTTTCACCTTATTGTAATCATTTTACTTACCTCTTGTGCGTCTTTGTAACGTGTTTTTATGTTGTTTTCACCTGTTTTTAATGTATTTGTCGGACATTATGGCGTGGGAGGAGCAACGGAGCAAAAGAACGAAGAAAAGCGTGTCCGGAGGTTGAAAGACCCTCTCCGGCGCGCCGGTAAAAGTTCTCCGGCGCGCCGAACAATGGTGCATTTAATTGCACCAAAAATGGTGCAATTTTGGAGCAAGAGGCAGACTTCTCCGGCGCGCCGCAGAGAAATTCTCCGGCGCGCCGGTGGCTGCCAGGGTTTTGTATTTCGGGCATATCTCCCTCAATTTACTTCCGATTGAATGATTCCGGTGCCATTCGAAAGCTAAGAGACAGAGCTACATCTTTCATGTTTTGGGTTTTGCCAAATTCATTCTGGATCATATGGAAAAACGGCTCACAAACGAACGCTAGCGACAATACTGTCAGAGCTGTGCGGCGTGCCGGAGAGGTTTGCACCGGCGTGCCGCTGGTGATCGCGAGGGGCTGATTTTGGGCCATTTTGTCCTCCATTTTGAGAAGACTTTAAGGGCATTTTGGGGCAACATTTGAAACACACATTGCAGCCCTAATTTCATCTATATGTCATTGTGAAGGCTGCAACAAAGGGGGAGGAGGGAGAAGAGAAGATAGGAAGCCATCTTTTGTTAGTTTTGTAGTTAGTCATTAGTTAGGGTTAGTTTTAGTTTTTAGAATAGAGAGTTCTTCTCTTGTTTGTTCTTAGAGTAGTGCTAGTTAGGGTTTCATTTTGGAAGCTCAATCTTTTGTACAAGGAAGGGAAATTCATCAACTATGTGGACAAAGCTTGTAATGAATGCTCACATTTATTGAAGAAGACATCTTTCCATCCAAGATTGGTAGTTTTCCTTCTTTAATGTCATTTATTGCTTTGTATGTGCTATTTATTGTTTCCATGATGAATGCTCTAGCTATGTTAGGCTAGAGACTCTTGTGCTCCTTGGGTTGTTGTTGGCTAGGTTGATGCATTAAATGTTGCTTGATAGGGTTGAACCTAGAGGATATCTAGGTGGTAGGTTCTATGGACATTGAGGGGAAAAGTAGCTAGTTGGCTCAATTGTTGACTAGTAAGTGTTTGATAAAAGGCTTGAGTGAACCTCTAAGCCTTGGGGTTGGAAGTAGAATAGAGGAAATGCTTAAGTTGACCTTGCATCCACCATACATGAGGGAAGACGAATAGCATTCGTACATTACGTTAGGTTGTGCACCCGGAGTTGAGAACTAAGCTAAATCTTGCCTCCGCCATAAAGGGAGAGTGAGCATAGGAAGAGACTTTAGAGGGGAGTGACTAGGACCGGTTCTTGCCTTCACCATAAAGGAGGAACGGGTCTTGAGAGTGGTAAGATTGGGAGAACGTAGATTATCCGGTTAGCTAGGATTGAGTAGTTTTGCCTCCGCCATAAAGGAAGACAACTTCACCTAGCTAAATCCTCTAGATAGACGCCCCTTTAGCTCTAGCTTCCGCCATAAAAGTTGAGCTCAAAGGGAGCGGTTGTCCCGAGCCCTAGTGACACTTTAGGACGAACCCTAGATAGAGAATCCTTAGTAACCATAGCCGACAACACCCGGGAGCACATCATACCCTTATTGACTTAAGATTGACGCTTTATTATATTTTACTTGTTAATTAACTTTCCTTTTTAGCTTTCTTGTTTGTAATTCCACTACAACACACACATTTACACTATTTCCATAAACTTATCCCCTCCCTGTGGGTTCGACCCCTACTTCCTCTTGCTACACAAACGTCGGTGTCTTGATGCACCTTAAATGTCGTGAGGATTAGGGTTATAAATTTATTTGATTCGGTTAAGTCTTAGCTTTTAACTCTAGCTCCAAAACCGTTATCAAATTGGCGCTTGGGACTTAAAGTCTAATCTTCACGCCTATCAAATTGGCGCCGTCGCCGGGGAGGCAATTGGTTTTAGGATTAGTGTTTTTGTGTGTTTTGTAGTTGTAAATATTTTCTTTTCATGTTTGTTATGATTTTTGTTATTTTTGTTGTTTTCCTTTTTTAGGGTTTGTTGTCCAAATATGCCTAGGTTGTTTGGAGACTTTGTTGAACCAAATCATGTTGACCTACCATTTATGGTGGATGATACAAGACCACAACCTAGGATGTTTGGAGACTTCTCTCCATTGGAATGTTGGGACACCAATGAATGGGGAAAAAATGAACCACTAGGATATTCCCCTTTTCCATGCTTTGTGAATAATGAACTTGAGGATTGACATGCTAGGCTTGAGGCTCAAATGGCCAAAATAACCAAAACTTTGAATGATATACAAGTGCAATTGAGTAGGGATGCACATTCATGTAATTGGTGCCAAGGAGGCAATCACACCTTTCAATGTTATTCACATAACATGAGGGGAAGTGATAACCAATGGGACCAAAATTTTTTACCTCACCCTCACTCAAGTCTTGTAGGTCATTTAAGCTACAATGAATAATGGTTTAGCCATAGACAAAGCTTTGAATACACCCTCCCTCTTAAGCTTGATCACCTTAGAAATGAGGAGACACCACATATTGATGCATATGATGGCTTGGATGAAAATGATTTGTTAATTTGTCAAGAGATAGCTAACATAGTGGCGAGAGCGTCGTCTCCCTCGCAATTTTACCCAAAACAACTAACTAGAAGCAAGCGGTAAGTGGGATCGAATCCTCAGGGAAAGGGTAGAATTAAGAATTGTACAGTGATAGAATAAGCAATTAAGCGACGTGTAGACTAAATAGAGAACAAAAGAGAAATCAACCAAAAGGAGAAAAGTGTGCTGCCTTGAGGGAGGTCAGTGGTAATGACTTCAATCGGTTATCCTTGACTTAGTGTTGACACATGTATGAGGGGGTCGGTTTTCTAGTGAACTTAAGATTGATCTCCTTGATAGGTCTCACAATCCTAACCCACCATGCTCCTCTATCTTCCCTTGCTAGGGCAAGATTTAGGCTCGCTTCCTAATTCCAGATCCCTATCTGACACTACACTAAGACAAGTACTAGTGTGCAAATGATCCTAAGTCTTTTCATTCCTTGACTTCCACTGTCAGTGGATACCGCACAGTAGAAAATCGCTTCCTCACCCAGATCTTAGGACTCATACATAGGTTGTTCTATGTTCTGTGGTTTCATTCCAATTTCCTTTAATTGCACTGAATTGATTTCAGTGGATACCGCAAATAATATAAAGGCATAATCGTGAGTGAATAAATATTGAAATGGAACACTAACTGACATCGAACTTTAACCAAACACAAAATATGCAATTCAAATGTCTCAAAACGATATTAAGTCATTACACTTAATCCCTCAAAGCAGCACTGAAAATCTAGCCGATCATGTTGATCGGCTTTGAAAATGAGTTTAACAAAGCCAGATCAAACATTTCTATTACAAACGGATAGAGTTGAATGATCTCTACTCTAATCTCTAAAACCCTAGATTCTCAGACCTCCTCTCTCTTTTTCCTACTTGATTCCTCCCGTCTCCCCCTCCTTTCTTTGATCAATCTCTCCAGCTTTTATAGTTTCTCATTGCCGACTTAGCTTGGTGAGCTTCCTGGAAATTTCCTTTGTGTACCCAGATGTTGACACGTGCTCCTGCATTTACAACAGATCATTTGGTGAAGACACGTGTACTTAAGAAATGACAATGATCAGTACACAATATTGAAACCTTAACTACTAAGTTTGCTAAATAAGTTACACAGAATGCGGAGTTGGTGTCTACGAAATGCATGAGGAAATGACTAACTAAAATGATGAAATAACAATGCATGAAAGACATCCTAACTTAAAACATGACAATCAATAAAATAGGCTAGAAACAGCAAAGGAAAAATGCAATTGGAGTGCAATGATGCAAGTGGGGTGGCGGCAGCACGATGCGGCCGCCGTGTGTGTGTGTGTGAGAGGGCGGCCGCACGATGCGGCCGCCGTGAGGGGTGGCGGCCGCACGATGTGGCCGCAGTGCTTGTGTGTGTGTGTGGGCGGTCGCATCGTGCGACCGCCGTGTGTGTGTGGCGGTCGCATCGTGCGACCGCCGTGTGTGTGTGTCTTTTGTGTGTGCTGAATGAGTTGTGCGTTTGTGTGCTTGTGTTGAGAGTTTGTGTAGTGTGAACAGTTGTGGACTTCCAAAAAGAGTTGGAGGTCAGTGGCATACATGACTAAGTATTTTTGCACAAACTCACAAAATATTCACATTATCACACGATACTTAGCCATTTATCAATGTTTCCAAATGCTGCACATTTTGCATACCATTGACTCACCAAGCATCATTTTCACTCATAACTCACAACAAAGAATAAGGAAAGCGGAGCAAATAAGTCGACTAAACATCGACTTATCATCCCCCAACACTTAAGTCTTTGCTAGTCCCAAGCAAAGTAAGTCCAACTACCAACTTCACAAACAACTCTCTCAACCTCATCAACCATCCATTGTAAAACTTTCGCATGCATAACATCGCTTTAATACGCAAATCCACAGTTTATTCGATTTACACAAAGTTGCCAAGCAAGGTATTACGAATAAAGACCAAGGCGCCCGCGTGAAGTGTGTGCTGAGAATTACTTATGCCTACAACGTTGTCTATGCAAAGTACTCAAGCAAACACTTAACCAAAATTCTTGCACTACAGTCCCTTTGTCCACACACACGAACACTTTGCGAATTTAACAAACATGAAACTTAATATGCACATTGGTGCTTATTCGTGCCGCACTTTTGTGCTTGGCTGCCAGGGTTTTGTGGCTATTTTTTTCCCTTTATTTGCCTATTTGGCTTTTCTCAGCATAAACATCATAACTCAATCATTCGTGTTCGTGCGTGTCTTTAATGGACTATATATTAAAAATGCAAGAACAAGTGTGTACAAGTAGAGTGCACATACAAGTTATGAAGCATAATCATTCTCCTATGTCAAAGATGTTGCTGGCACTTCTATCTTACTTTAACGTTATACTTTACTTAGCACTCTGTATGCATCGATTGAATACCGCGAACTTGTGAAAGAAAATTTTTCGCATGCATCAAACATCGAACACTTGGTAGATTGTTGATGAAATTGGAGGTGCGTTTGTTAAATGAATAGTGGTGGACCTCTTGCACAATCATAACATCAACTTTCACATTCATACATTTAAAGCCACACAATACATCACATTTTGAATGGAAAAATCACAACACCACATTTCAAGGTCAGTGCTAATCACTGCCTTGTTTTGATTCCAACACCACACCACGTGAAAGGAAGTAAGATAAAAGAAAAGGAAAATAATAATTCACACCACCTATTACTAATATAGTACACACCACCTCCGATCCCCTGCACCTTTAGCAATCACAGCATAAAGATTGAAATTTTTCAAAGGCCCTAGGCCTCACACACATCAGCATTACAGGAAGCAAGCATCATTCATACAAGCACACAAGTATAAACCATCAAGCTCACATAAACATAATTCACAGCCACCACTATAAACCAAAACTCTCCCCCCCACACTTAAAATGAAGCAATGGTCCCCATTGTGAGAAAGGAAAGAGTCTACCCAATATCAAGCGTCGCGCAGAGCTCGTTGGTTATGCTCTATCTCCTGATATATTTCCCATTGTGATCTTCCTATGGTGCCAAGAGATTCTTCGGATTCTTCACCAGGCAATATTCCAATTCCTTGACTCATGGCCATTTGTGATAATAGGAAAGGGAAATATATGGGCGCGCCTGTGCAATTTTGTGCTCGTGTTATGGATTTCATGATCACCTTTCCTGCGTCGATTGTCATCCGATGTTGTATGGTATAAATCAGTAGTACTTTTTCCCTAGTCGCTTTTGCGTGGTTGTTTGTGGGTATGAGCTTGGCGTTTATGAGCATCAGCCACATACGAGCTTCCGCCTTCAAATCGTCGACTTTAACATATACGGCTTCAGATCGGCCATTACGTATCCAAGTGGCTCCTGGTAGTCCAGCGGATTCAATCAAGAAATCTACGTTGGGAGCTCCTACCAATTGTTCATACTCATCTTCTGGGTAGTCTGGCAGCTGATAATGGGCATTGATAGTTTGGCTTGTCACCTTGAGATTGGTCCCGCGGAGGTAAACCCCTTCATCATTGCTTTGTCTATAGCTTGCGTTGGAATTGGTCCCGCGGAGGTAAACCCCACATAGGACATTTCTGGCGCAAAGGCGAGAGATTCCCATTTATAGAACCGAATGGCTTCGTCGAACACGCGAGCAGGGGCGTCGAAGTTTCGTTCTACTATAACATGTCTGTGGTTGGATGCATGGAAACGCCTCTCTGCCCGCTCATTCACAAACCGTGGGGGTGTGTTCGGGGTATACTCCTCATCGTCGTCAAAGTCCACGTCGTCGGGTTCTGGGATGCCCATCATCTCCCGGAGAAATAGTCTGTAGTCACTGTCGTCGTTCGCCATCTGCACTGGGCGATGATTTGCAGTACAAATGTGGATTGATGTTTAATGCAATGTGTATGAAGCTATAACTCAGTAAAGGACTCTTGTTTTGAAAACTTGGTGTGCCACTACATCATGCAAGAAATGGTATTTATAGGGACTTGAATTCACTAGGGGACAACATGCACAATAACCGAGCAAGTGCAACAAAGTCTGTGAGGAGTCTATCTTAACATGATGTATCAATGCATCACTTTTTGAAAATAATGCAACTGGGCGACACTCTAGCAATGGTCCCCTATTGCATATGCATTTGGGCTTGTCACTTACACCCCAACCACACACTTGCGATATCAGCTCAGGCCTGATCCGAAATCGCGTGTGTCTTACTCATGAAAATGTAGAGATGTCTTTAGATCTGTGTACTTCCTCCGCCCGTGACTCCTCGATATGCAAATTTCGCTTTTGATTCTCTGTGCGCACCATGAGGATTCCTGAGAAAAGAGAGTACCATTATTGGGCTGGTGTAATCTAATTACTATATAAAACGAAACAGCTAAATTTAAATTGGTGGGTTGCCTCCCAACACAGCGCTTGGTTTATTGTCCTCAGCCAGACAGAATAGCCTTTTCTCTTATCAGGTGGAGGGGTCATCAAGGCGCTGGGCGTGCCCCTTGTTGGTTGTGGAAGAATTGAAAACTTTCACCCTGTGCCCATTTACCTTCCAACTTTTCCCTGATGCCTCATTGTATACCTCAAGAGTTCCATATGGCAAGACTTTTGTGATGACATGGGTCCAACCCATCTCGATTTCAATTTCCCAGGAAAGAGCCTCATCCTTGCATCATACACCAACACTCGTTGTCCTACCTCAAACTCCTTTACCTTAATCTTCGCATCGTGCCATCTCTTTGTCCGTTCCTTGTAAAGACTTGAACTGATGTATGAGTTCCACCTGAATTCATCCAATTCGTTGAGCATCATCATTCTTTTTTCTTGAGCTAAGTTGAGGTCCATGTTCAACTTTTGTACAGCCCAGTAAGCTCTATGCTCCAACTCGACTGGGAGATGACATTCCTTCCCGAACACCAGTCTAAACGGTGAGGCTCCAATCGGCGTTTTGTATGCTGTCCTATATGCCCACAGTGCGTCGTCCAACTTAAGTGCCCAGTCCTTTCTCCCCGGGTTCACAACCTTTTCCAGTATACTTTTGATCTCCCTATTGGATACCTCCGCCTGTCCATTTGCTTGTGGGTGATACGGTGTGGAGGTCTTGTGCTGAACTCCATACCGAGCCAAGAGTGTGTTGAAAATCTTGTTGCAAAAATGGCTTCCCCCATCACTGATAATGGCCCTCGGGGTCCCAAAACGGTTAAAAATATTCCTCTTAACAAACCCCATAACGCTCCTACTGTCATCGTGTGGCAATGCCACGGCTTCAACCCATTTTGATACGTAGTCGACCCCAACCAGTATGTACTCTTTTCCGCATGACCTCGGGAATGGCCCCATAAAATCCAAACCCCAAACATCAAACAAGTCTACCTCCAATATGTTGTTGCGAGGCATTTCATCTCCAGCGGAGATGTTACCGACCCGTTGGCACCTATCACATTGGCTTACCCAAAGCTTAGAGTCCTTGAATATATATGGCCAGTAAAATCCTGTTTGAAGGACCTTGTGCCCAGTTCTCGCTACTCCAAAATGCCCGCCAAATGGTGACTCATGACACGCCTTGAGGATGCTCTCCACCTCTTCGTCTGGTATGCACCTCCTGATGATCTGGTCGCTACACCTTTTATACAGACATCCATCATCCCAAAAATAAAATTGGGCATCATGCTTGAGTCTTTTCCTCTGATCACTAGATAGGCGTTGTGGCAATTGCCCTGTGACCACATAGTTGGCGATGTCTGAGTACCATGGTAAGTGTTGCGCGTGGATCTTGAAAATTTGCTCATCAGGGAAGCTCTCCTTGATCCACAATTGCAATTGCTCTTCACTAAGTGACCCCAGCTCTAGCCTTGATAAGTGGTGGGCCACCACATTTTCGCATCCTTTCCGATCCTTGATCTCAACGTCAAATTCCTGTAGCAGGAGTACCCATCTGATGAGCCTTGGCTTAGCTTCTGTTTTCGCCATCAGGTATTTGAGGGCCGCGTGATCGGTGTGAACTATGACCTTGGATCCCAGAACATAGGCCCTGAATTTGTCAAAGGCGAAGACTACTGCCAGCATCTCTTTTTCCGTGGTGGTATAATTCACTTGCGCCCCATTCAGTAACTTGCTAGCATAGTATATCGCATGGAATATGTTATCCTTTTTCTGCCCCAGTACCGCTCCTACCGCATAGTCACTTGCGTCGCACATGATTTCAAAGGGTTCCCCCCACATTGGTGCGATGATGACTGGGGCCTCCACAAGCCTTGTCCTCAAGCTTTCAAATGCTTCCTCACACTTCTCATCGAAGACGAATGGGGTGTCTTTTTCTAGCAGAGAACATAGTGGTTTTGCTATCTTTGAAAAATCCTTAATGAATCTCCGATAAAACCCGGCGTGGCCCATGAAGCTTCTCACTCCTTTTACATTGTTGGGCACAGGCAGCTTGGCTATCACCTCCACCTTGGCCTTATCCACCTCCAACGCTTCCTTTGAGATTTTGTGGCCGAGCACAATGCCTTCACTTACCATGAACTGACACTTCTCCCAATTCAAGACCAAATTGGTCTCCACACATCTCTTCAACACAAGGGACAAGTTTTCCAAACAGCTTTCAAAGGTCATCCCGAATACCGAGAAATCGTCCATGAACACCTCTATAATATGCTCCACCATGTCTTGGAAAATGGCCATCATACAACGTTGGAAAGTGGCTGGGGCGTTACATAACCCGAAGGGCATTCTTCTCTAAGCATAAGTGCCGAAAGGACAGGTGAAGGTTGTCTTCTCTTGGTCCTTGGGGTCGATGGCTATCTAATTATAACCGGAATACCCGTCCAAGAAACAATAAAATAGAAAGCCCGCTATTCTATCCAGGAGTTGCTCCAAGAACGGCAGGGGAAAATGGTCCTTGCGAGTGGCTTTGTTCAGCTTCCTATAATCCATACACACTCTCCAAGCGTTGATAATTCTGGTTGCTAACAACTCATTGGCTTCATTTGTTACCACCGTCACGCCTCCCTTTTTCGGCACACACTGTACCGGGCTGACCCATTCACTGTCCGAGATGGGGAAGATCATCCCAAAATCCAGCAACTTGATCACCTCTTTTTTTACTACCTCCATCATTTGCGGGTTCAGTCTCCTTTGTCTCTCCCGCGTAGGAACTGCTCCTTCTTCCAGCAAGATTTTGTGCATTCACACGCTGGGGCTGATCCCTTTTATGTCGGCTATTATCCACCCAATAGCCTCCTTATATGTCCTTAAAACATCCAAAGTTTATCTTCTTGCCACCTCTCCAATCTAGATGATACCACAACAGGTTGGGTCTCATTTTCCCCCAAATAGGCATATTTTAGATGGGGCGGCAAGGGCTTCATCTCCAACTTGGGTGCTCTCAAGATGGAGGGCATGAGCTTCTCATTCCTGCACTCAAGATTTTTAAGCCTCACCTCAGTGGGCACAACTTTCGTCTTTTCGTCAGTCTCATCAATGGCATCAGACAATTTTTCACATAATGCAAATTTTTCTTCTCGTTTATCATTTTCAACACTTAACTTCAAGATAGCAAAGTCAATTTTGCATTTCTTGAATTTCATGCACATTTGCCATTTTATTCAAACTTTCACCATTTTCATGACTTTCATCAAAATCGCATGCAAGATACATTCCTGTGGCAGATGAATCACTTTCAACTTTTTCACCCCAAGGGTTCAATTCATGCAATGTATCAGACTCTTCAATGACCAAAACAGTTTCAAAATTTTCACATGGGTCATCATCCCAAAAATCATTTTCAGCAAGAGAAGATTTACGTTTATGCTCAAACTTTAGGGGTTGAGGATTACCTTCTACCAAGCTCGCTAGGCAACATTGTTCTATGGAATGAGGGAGTTTCATGGCATAGTCGACATTGAAGATGACCTCCTCACCATTGACCCTAAAGGTTATTGTTTTTCCCTTTACTCCAATGAGAGCATCACCTATAGCTAAGAATGGCCTTCCGAAGATGAGTGGCACTTCAGGGTCTTCTTTCATGTCCAACACTATGAAGTCCACGGGGAGTACAAATTTATCCACAGATACCAGAACATCCTCCACCATCCCAGTTGGTTGAACCAATGATCTATCCGCTAATTGGAGCATGATTGCTACCGATTTAATTCGTGATCCCAATCCTATGCTCTCTGCTATGGATAAAGGCATGAGGTTGATGCCTGCTCCAAGGTCACACAAGGCCTTGCTGAAAAATCTCTCACCAATGGAGCATGGAACTGTACAGCTTCCAGGGTCCTTGAGTTTGTGTGGCAGCTCATTGTTGATCCATGCTTGGCTCTCCTTAGTGAATGGAATTGGTAATTCACAGCGCAAATCTGCTCCTTGTTGGCGATTAGGTCCTTTAAGAATTTCGCATATCTTGGCACGGCTGTGACCAAATCCAGCAATGGGAAATTCACATTTACATTTTCACCATGTCCAAAAATCTTGTAAATTGGACCCCCTTCTTTGGTGGAGGTCGAAATCTCTCGGGGAAAGGAGGGGTGGTGCATATGGCGACTCATCGCATGGATGTTGATCTCCCCATTTCCTTTTACCTTCAGGGACCTTCACACACTCCCTTTTGTTCCCTTCCAAGATCTTCTCTTCTATAATTTCTTTCTTCGTCCAAGATTTCCTTTTCAGGCTCATCTTTTTGTTCCTTAGGTGAAACTTTCTCTTCCTCTTGTCTCTTGGTTCCACTAAGCTCCTTTCCACACCTCAACGTTATGGCATTGCACATCTCCCTTTCCTTTCCTTTGGGATTTGGCTCCGTATCACTTGGAAGGGCACCTTGAGGTCTTTGGTGGTTGGCTTTAGCCAGCTGGCCCACTTGCATCTCAAGGTTTTTGATGGCGGCCTCCGTGCTTTTCGCTTGAGCTTCCACAGTGGAGGTTCTTTTCTCAAACATGTCCATTCTACCCAGAATTTCATAGAGTAAATCATCCGTGGACTTTTTCTGTTCCCTATTGCTTGACTCCCCACTTTGGTAGTATTGCCTTTGCTGATTTCCCTGATTATTCTGTCCCCAGTTGCCTTGGCCCGACTGATTTCGGTAGCCTCCATACTGCTGTCGGTTGTTGTAGTTGGCCACATACTGCACTGACTCTTGGGTGAGCTCACACTCATCTGTGTGGTGCTCCCCTTTACATAATCCGCACATCAATACAGGTGCCACCTTAGCAGTCTTTAGGTTTTGAACTTGCTTTGTGAGAGCCTCAAGTTTTGCTTCCAAGGATGTCTCTTCATCCAGCTCTAGCACTCCTCGCTGCTTCCGCACCGGCATCTTCCTAGTTTCTGGAAAGAGGTATTCGTCATCTGCTATCGAATCAAAGAGTTCTCTGACCTCAGGGATACTTTTATCCTTCAAGGCCCCATTTGCGCTGGCCTTGACCATCAGTGATGATTCAGGTGATAGCCCTTTGAAGAAAATGTTGAGTTCCCTGACCTCTTCAAGGTCATTGTTTGGGCATTGGAGGAGCAAATCGTTGAATCGATCCCATGCTTCCTTGAAGGTTTCGCCATCTTGCTGTTGGAAGTTTCGGATCTCCAAACTCATTCGCTCCAACTTTGCTGGAGGAAAATACTTGGCTAAAAACTTCCGCTCAAGCTCCTCGAATGTAGATATAGCTGGACCTCCCATTGAGTTAAACCAGTGCTTGGCCTTCCCTTTCAAGGACAGTGGGAAGAGTACCCTTCTCACTTCATCAGGGGTCACTCTCTGCAGCTTGAAGGTATTACAGAGTCCTAGAAACCAATCCAAATGCTCATTAGGGTCTTCGTTGCTTAAGCCTTGAAAGATCTGCCCTTGGGTGATCATGGACACAATTTGTGTTGGAATTTGATAACTCTCAACGTCAATTCCCTGATGATTATTTCTTCTCTCAAAATTTACCGCAAAATGGTCCCCAAACCGAGCTGGTTGGGGCTGAGGTCTCTCTTCATTTTGTTCTGCCATTTCAATTTCCCTTCTTCTCTGCCTTAAAGTTCTGTGCAATTCTAAGTCAAGTGCAAACTCTGGAGCTTCACCACGTAGCCTTGCCCTAGGTAGCATAAACTGTGAATTATCACAAGGAAGAAAACACCACTGGAAGAACAGATTAGTAGAACAAAATCAACAGAAACTAATAATGAACTAGAATTTTTTTTAACAAAAAGGCAAACAACAATTTCAAACAAGAATTCGTACAGTAACACTAAGTAAAACTATCACAAAATCAACTCTCAATGCTATGCCTCTCCCCGGCAACGGCGCCAAAAATTGGCGAGAGCGTCGTCTCCCTCGCAATTTTACCCAAAACAACTAACTAGAAGCAAGCGGTAAGTGGGATCGAATCCTCAGGGAAAGGGTAGAATTAAGAATTGTACAGTGATAGAATAAGCAATTAAGCGATGTGTAGACTAAATAGAGAAAAAAAGAGAAATCAACCAAAAGGAGAAAAGTGTGCTGCCTTGAGGGAGGTCAGTGGTAATGACTTCAATCGGTTATCCTTGACTTAGTGTTGACATATGTATGAGGGGGTCGGTTTTCTAGTGAACTTAAGATTGATCTCTTCACAATCCTAACCCACCATGCTCCTCTATCTTCCTTTGCTAGGGCAAGATTTAGGCTCGCTTCCTAATTCCAGATCCCTATCTGACACTACACTAAGACAAGTACTAGTGTGCAAATGATCCTAAGTCTTTTCATTCCTTGACTTCCACTGTCAGTGGATACCGCACAGTAGAAAATCGCTTCCTCACCCAGATCTTAGGACTCATACATAGGTTGTTCTATGTTCTGTGGTTTCATTCCAATTTCCTTTAATTGCACTGAATTGATTTCAGTGGATACCGCAAATAATATAAAGGCATAATCGTGAGTGAATAAATATTGAAATGGAACACTAGCTGACATGGAACTTTAACCAAACACAAAATATGCAATTCAAATGTCTCAAAACGATATTAAGTCATTACACTTAATCCCTCAAAGCAGCACTGAAAATCTAGCCGATCATGTTGATCGGCTTTGAAAATGAGTTTAACAAAGCCAGATCAAACATTTCTTTTACAAACGGATAGAGTTGAATGATCTCTACTCTAATCTCTAAAACCCTAGATTCTCAGACCTCCTCTCTCTTTTTCCTACTTGATTCCTCCCGTCTCCCCCCCCTTTTCTTTGATCAATCTCTCTAGCTTTTATAGTTTCTCATTGCCGACTTAGCTTGGTGAGCTTCCTGGAAATTTCCTTTGTGTACCCAGATGTTGACACGTGCTCCTGCATTTACAACAGATCATTTGGTGAAGACACGAGTACTTAAGAAATGACAATGATCAGTACACAATATTGAAACCTTAACTACTAAGTTTGCTAAATAAGTTACACAGAATGCGGAGTTGGTGTCCACGAAATGCATGAGGAAATGACAAACTAAAATGATGAAATAACAATGCATGAAAGACTTCCTAACTTAAAACATGACAATCAATAAAATAGGCTAGAAACAGCAAAGGAAAAATGCAATTGGAGTGCAGTGATGCAAGTGGGGTGGCGGCCGCACGATGCGGCCGCCGTGTGTGTGTGTGTGAGAGGGCGGCCGCACGATGAGGAAATGATATATGCAATTCAAATGTCTCAAAACGATATTAAGTCATTACACTTAATCCCTCAAGCACAACTCATTCAGCACACACAAAACACACACACACGTGCACACCACACCGACACGCCACACACACGGCGGCCGCACGATGCGGCCGCCGTGAGGGGTGGCGGCCGCACGATGCGGCCGCCGTGCTTGTGTGTGTGTGTGGGCGGTCGCATCGTGCGACCGCCGTGTGTGTGTGGCGGTCGCATCGTGCGACCGCCGTGTGTGTGTGTCTTTTGTGTGTGCTGAATGAGTTGTGCGTTTGTGTGCTTGTGTTGAGAGTTTGTGTAGTGTGAACAGTTGTGGACTTCCAAAAAGAGTTGGAGGTCAGTGGCATACATGACTAAGTATTTTTGCACAAACTCACAAAATATTCACATTATCACACGATACTTAGCCATTTATCAATGTTTCCAAATACTGCACATTTTGCATACCATTGACACACCAAGCATCATTTTCACTCATAACTCACAACAAAGAATAAGGAAAGCGGAGCAAATAAGTCGACTAAACATCGACTTATCACATAGTGCATTCAAGTGTGATTTTGACATCTTACATGGAATTTAATGATTTACATGAAATAGTAGATGTTATTAGGTGTATGTACAATGAGAAACCCTTAAGTGATTATGATTCTCAATGTAATTTGAATAAGGGTGAATCTCAAGTTGAATTCCATGTCAGCTTTGATGAAGAAGACATGAATATTTTTTGTGAAATAGATAACTTGGTTGAAAATAGCTTTGTTGATGCATCCATATTTTAAATGCCTTATGAGGGTGAAGAGACCTTGGATGTAGAGCCTTTAGACAAGCCATGTAGAGAGCTATTACTTGGCATGGAAAGTGAGGAAATCGCAGGGAAGCTTAAGTCATTGGTGTTCCCAAAAGAAAAAGTGGGAGAGAAAGAGGAGGTACCTACAAAAGAGGAGCAACAATGGTACAATGTCGAATTTCTTGACGTTGCTCCCCACGAACATAAGCTCAAGCGCCTCCTCAAGGGGTGCCAAAAGACGCCCTACAAATGGCAAAAGAGTGCCGTTGAGAGAGCGTTCTTTTGGTACCGAGATGGCTATTCCGAATCTTGAGGGAATAGCCACAAGAATAAAGTCTAGCTAGGGACTAAATAAACTTAGAACTAAAATTTCTTTCCATTTTTTTTATTTCTATTTAAATGTTTTCTTTTGTGTTTGTTTTGTGTGTTTAGGTAATTAGGCTTGTTTTTCTTGTAGGAGTTCAAAGCAAAACAAGAAATTTGAAAGAATAACTATGAGAGAATGAAAAATGTGCATAAGTGATAAAAAGAGCTAAGTGTGGAGGGGGATTCATACCCCTCCCAACACTTGCTTAGTTCTTTCTTCTTTTTTTCACTCTCATGTCAATGACACACAAACGCACTTTTCACTCTAAAGCACTTCATGAATTTCAATGTTAAATTGCATAAGTTAACATATATTGTGAGTTTCAAAAGCTTGATGTGTGCAATTTTCATATATGTGGTTAATGGCACATTCATGATTTACCTAGCATGAATTCATTAGGACTCAAGTGCACATGAGCTTAATGAATGAGATTAGGATTTAAACATGAGTGTGATGCACACCTAGCACAAAATCACTCACATGAGCACATTGTAAAAACTTCTCATGCATGCCATAGAGTGATTGTGAACATTTTTGTTTTGAGTGATTATGTTTGAGTGACATGTATAGAGCTTATTTGTTTAAATGTTTCTTTTTGAACTCATACATGGAATTAGTTTACTTGTTTTCTTTCTTTTATTTTTTTTAGGTTTTCCATCCATAAGGAAGCAAAAAAAAGAAGGAGCATCTTCACAAGGGCCAATTTTCATGAAGAAATGGCCATGACACATACACCTTGGGGATACAAAGCAATACATGTTCAATGGGTGTTTTCTCATCCCTCTCTTATCTTTTGAAAATATTGCATATTTTAAGTGTGGAGGGGATGATATTGGTGAAGATGTTTGAAATTGTGCTTCAATGAATATTGTGTTATTTATGGATGTTTAACTTGAAGTTTTAGTGTTTGTCTTGTTTAAGTTTGATTTTTGGTTGATTCTTGTATCCTCTTGATTGCATATTGAGGATTCCTTGTGTGTCTTGAGGTTTTTGAAACTCCCTTGTTGTTGAGGCTTGAAGCCCTTTGATAGAAAACCCGTTGTTGCTATTTTGGGATTCCATAATGTCCATAAGTGTTGTGTTAAATGTTAGTTGTCTGTTATTGTGAGTCTTGTGAAAATTTTTCATTTTTGTGACTTTGTGAACTTTTATGGATGTTAGTGATTATATATATTGTGTATTTGTGTTTTGTGTTTAAGTTTTGGTGTTGGCAACCAAAATGAGAAATGTGTCTATCCTAACTTATATGAGATTAGTGTTGTGTAGCCAATGATGTGAAATGTTATATCTTAGAAACTCGACTTATGACAACGAAAATAACATGTTACATAAGGGAAGTCTTGTCCTTGTTGGAAAGTTTGACATTTTGAGTTTATTGTTAATACGCACAAGTGGGGAACACATGGAGATTGACTTGTTTGGTTAATAAGATAGGTCGGGGTACCTTGGCACTTTGTTAGTTTAGCTTTTGGACTAACTTTCCCTAAAAGACATGTGTATATACTTTGAAGTTTCAAGAAATGAATTGGGCATTACGTGTTGTTTTAATGTTTCTTTATTTGCAATGAATAAAATTCCTCTCCAATGTGGGACTGCTCTTTCACTAACCGAAAAGGTAGAAGGAGAATTCATATGAGATGGAATGGGAAAAAACAGCCACAAAACCCTTGGCATTTGTTGTAATAAGAATAAAAGTCAAAAGGCTTAAGTTATATGTTATATGTATTTGGTTATGAATAAGTTCCCCTCCAATGTGAGACCGCTCCTTTATTAACCAAAAGGTTGGAGGAGAACTCATATGATGTGGAATGCAGGTATAAAAAGACATAAAACCCTTGGCGTTCATAATTCGAATAAAAGTCCCAATGATCTTATAAACTTTTTAGTATCTACATAATGGTCAAAGAGGTGATTGTATGAAAAAGAGTAGAACAAAGCTTAGTTGTCAGATCTCTTACCTATGGCGTGAACATGAATAAGTCAAGACCCGAGTGGTACCCATTGCACACACACACACAATATACTCAACATGTTGAATATGTACAAAAAGGCACTTTGATGACTCTTGTGGATACATGGAGTGATTACTTGTCATTTTAGTCGAGTAAGCTATGAGGCATGTACACAAACACTTTTCACGTGCTTAAAATGATTAGACACATTGTTAAGTAAAATAAAATTGTCAATCCTTCATTCTTTGTTGTGTATATATATGTTGTTGCGTGATTTTCTTTTGTCGCTCGAGGACGAGCATATATGTGTTTTGCTTTATTTTGTTTTGTTGCTCGAGGACGAGCAAGGTTTAAGTGTGGAGGGTTTGATAAGGTGATGATTTTCACCTTATTGTAATCGTTTTACTTACCTCTTGTGCGTCTTTGTAACATGTTTTTATATTGTTTTCACGTGTTTTTAATGTATTTGTAGGACATTATGGCGTGGGAGGAGCAACGGAGCAAAAGAACGACGAAAAGCGTGTCCGAAGGTTGAAAAGGCCCTCTCCGGCGCGCCGGAAAATGTTCTCCGGCGAGCCGAAAAATGGTGCATTTAATTGCACCAAAAATGGTGCAATTTTGGAGCAAGAGGCAAACTTCTCCTGCGCGCCGCAGAGAAATTCTCCGGCGCGCCGGTGGCTGCCAGGGTTTTATATTTCGGGCATATCTCTCTCAATTTACGTCCGATTGAATGATTCCAGTGCCATTGGAAAGCTAAGAGACAGAGCTACATCTTTCATGTTTTGGGTTTTTCCAAATGCAATCTGGATCATATGGAAAAACGGCTCACAAACGAACGCTAGTGACAATGCTGTCAGAGCTGTGCGGAGCGCCGGAGAAGTTTGCACCGGCGCGCCGCTGGTGATCGCGAGGGGCTGATTTTGGGCCATTTTGTCCTCCATTTTGAGAAGACTTTAAGGGCATTTTGGGGCAACGTTTGAAACAAACATTGCAGCCCTAATTTCATCTATATGTCATTGTGAAGGCTGCAACAAAGGGGGAGGAGGGAGAAGAGAAGAGAGAAAACCATCTTTTGTTAGTTTTGTAGTTAGTCATTAGTTAGGGTTAGTTTTAGTTTTTAGAATAGAGAGTTCTTCTCTTGTTTGTTCTTAGAGTAGTTCTAGTTAGGGTTTCATTTTGGAAGCTCAATCTTTTGTACAAGGAAGGGAAATTCATCAACTATGTGGACAAAGCTTGTAATGAATGCTCACATTTATTGAAGAAGACATCTTTCCATCAAAGATTGGTAGTTTTCCTTCTTTAATGTCATTTATTGCTTTGTATGTGCTATTTATTGTTTCCATGATGAATGCTCTAGCTATGTTAGGCTAGAGACTCTTGTGCTCCTTGGGTTGTTGTTGGCTAGGTTGATGCATTAAATGTTGCTTGATAGGGTTGAACCTAGAGGATATCTAGGTGGTAGGTTCTATGGACATTGAAGGGAAAAGTATCTAGTTGGCTCAATTGTTGACTAGTAAGTGTTTGATAAAATGCTTGAGTGAACCTCTAAACCTTGGGGTTGGAAGTAGAATAGAGGAAATGCTTAAGTTGACCTTGCATCCACTATACATGAGGGAAGACGAATAGCATTCGTACATTACGTTAGGTTGTGCACCCGGAGTCGAGAACTAAGCTAAATCTTGCCTCCGCCATAAAGGGAGAGTGAGCTTAGGAAGAAACTTTAGAGGGGAGTGACTAGGACCGGTTCTTGCCTTCACCATAAAGGAGGAACGGGTCTTGAGAGTGGTAAGATTGGGAGAACGTAGATTATCCGGTTAGCTAGGATTGAGTAGTTTTGCCTCCGCCATAAAGGAAGACAACTTCACCTAGCTAAATCCTCTAGATAGACGCCCTTTAGCTCTAGCTTCCGCCATAAAAGTGGAGCTCAAAGGGAGCGGTTGTCCCTAGCCCTAGTGACACTTTAGGACGAACTCTAGATAGAGAATCCTTAGTAACCATAGCCGACAACACCCGGGAGCACATCATACCCTTCTTGACTTAAGATTGACGCTTTAGTATATTTTACTTGTTAATTAACTTTCCTTTTTAGCTTCCTTGTTTGTAATTCCACTACAACACACATATTTACACTATTTCCATAAACTCATCCCCTCCCTGTGGGTTCGACCCCTACTTCCTCTTGCTACACAAACGTCGGTGTCTTGATGCACCTTAAATGTCGTGAGGATTAGGGTTATAAAATTTATTTGATTCGGTTAAGCGTTAGCTTTTAACCCTAGCTCCAAAACCGTTATCAAATTGGCGCTTGGGACTTAAAGTCTAATCTTCACGCCTATCAATTACAATTAAAATTTAAAAGTACAATATGTGCAGAACATCCCTCTGCATTCTGGTCAAGAAAAACTCATATTATAGAACTACCTTATGAACAAGACTTCAATGAAAAAGAAATACCAACAAAAGCAAGACCAATACAAATGAGCAATGAATTAGTACAACATTGTAGAAAAGAAATAGAGAACCTTTTAGATAAAAAGCTAATAAGAAAATCAAAATCTCCATGGAGCTGTCCAGCATTCTATGTTAATAATCAAGCTAAAAAAGAAAGAGGAGTTCCAAGATTAGTAATAAATTATAAACCATTAAACAAAGCATTAAAATGGATAAGATACCCAATACCTAATAAAAAAGATTTATTAAGTAGATTATATAATGCAAAAATTTACTCTAAGTTTGATTTAAAATCAGGATATTGGCAAATTCAAATAGCGGAAAATGATAGATATAAAACAGCATTCACAGTACCATTTGGACACTTTGAATGGAATGTAATGCCTTTTGGATTGAAAAATGCACCTTCTGAATTTCAAAATATTATGAATGATATATTTTCAGTATATAATTTTATGATAGTATATATAGATGATATTTTAGTATTTTCAAAATCAATTGATGAACATTTTAGGCATTTACATATATTTTCAAAAATAGTAGTTCAAAATGGATTAGTTATATCAGCTTCAAAAATGAAATTATTTCAAACAAACATAAGATTTTTAGGACATTATATTAATAAAGGTACTATTAAACCTATTAATAGAGCCTTAGAGTTTGGTGAAAAATTTCAGATGAAATTAAAGATAAAGATCAATTACAAAGATTTTTAGGATGCCTTAATTATGTTGCAGATTTTTTCCGAAATTTAAGAACTTTATGTGCACCATTATACGAAAGATTGAAAAAAAAATTCACCTCCGTGGTAAAAAATACATACTAAAATAGTTAAAGAAGCAAAAGAAAAAATTAAATCATTACCATGTTTAGGAATTCCACATCCAGATGCATTTATGATAGTAGAAACCGATGCATCAGAAATAGGATATGGAGGAATTCTAAAGCAAAAATTAAATAATAAAACTCAATTAGTTAGATATATGTCTAAAGTATGGTTAGGTTCTCAAAAGAATTACTCAACAGTTAAAAAGGAAATGTTAGCAATAGTCTTAAGTATATCTAAATTTCAAGATGATCTATATAAAAAAAAAATTTTATTATGAATAGACTGTAAATCTGCTAAAGATATAATTCAAAAAGATATTGAGAATTTAGTTTCTAAACAGATATTTGCAAGATGGCAAGGTATTTTGTCAGTATTTGATTTTGATATTGAATACATAAAAGGGGAAGAAAATTCATTGCCAGATTTTCTAACAAGAGAATTTTTGACAGGAAAAATTCAAAAAGATGGCAAATAAAGGAGAGTCATCATCCTCATTCAAAAATCACAAAAAACAAACAGCAGCAGACTATATGTCAAAGGTGAATACTCCAAGACCCTTATCCCCAGTCATTCAAACATCAAATAAGTTTGCAAGTCTAGAAGAATTTCCATTACTCCCACTCACGTATACTCAAGTAACTCAAACACCTTTTGCACAATTAAGAAACAAAGAGTCTAGTTCAACACAAACACCAGTAGCAATGACCCCACTTCCTATTGTATCTACACAAAATATTGAAACAGGAAAAGCATCCTATCAACTAAAAAAATCCTTTGAATATTTGTGTCTAACAGAATTTACTACTAATATTCCAGTTACTGATTTAAATAACTATACTCAACAATTATTCCGAAATGATATGCTATGGTTTTCAGATGATTTATTGAAAAATCAAATGTTTTTCGAATTCATTTTGGTTGATTCAGAATCTGTGGAAATCACTCATATTCATGAAGAAGGAACTCAAAAAATAGCTTATTCAAAATGTGTGATCAAACAAGTATTAGATATAGAAGATTGGCCAAATGCTTTTACCAAAATACCATTTTCTATACCATTTCAACCTCAAGGATACTTCTATGAATATTATAAACAGGCATGGAAGAAGGCCTTTTATTTAAGTTCTTTTGATCATTCTTGGTTTTTCCAATTCCACAAAGATAGCAAAGTCAAATTCCCATTATGGTTATTCGACTGGTGGGATACTCATGGATGCCAGCCAGATATTATGCCATTAGAAGCACAGCAAGGATTACAATATTGGAACAATAATAGCAAAATGAAGGATATCATAAAGAAATTCAATGGCATGTGTCTCTTAGAGTGCCATGGATATGGTGTTGGAATTTTCAAATAATGCAAATCAGACCAGCACCAAGGCCAATGTCACTGATTAGACAATTCAAATGCAAATGGTGGGATACCTACAAAAAAGAATTATGCTGTCAAAAAGCAGTGGCCACTCTCATGACCAAATCTGCCAGAATCCCGTCACTCATTTTGGCAGCCATATTCCACGATGCTACCGTCAGAATCTTGGAAAACACAAAAACATGAAAGTTGTAGCTCTATCTCTTATCGTTCCAGGACTTCTTGAATCACCAAATTCCAAGTTATATCGAAAGAGATATGTCCAGAATACCAGAATGTGGCAGAATCTTTCAGTTTCATATTTGACTTTGGCACCATGGACATGGATTCGGCTCATTCTCATCAATCCCTCCCTCCTCGAATGTCAATAGATTCCACTCCAATGACAACCGCAAATGTCAATAGATTCCACTCCAAGTCCATCCCCTCAAGATATGTTCGGAGGACATTGTGCTCAAGATCCTTTTGAAGAATAATCAATATATTTAATTAAGATTGCAAAACGTTTAACAGAATAAATAATAATCTTTCATTTAATCTGATGAATAACTTTAGGATTAGATCTTCCTATCTCTCTTTGTTGTAGAAGATTTGCAATGTTGGTACTTGAACTGCTTGAATTATTTTTAATCTTATCATCCATGAGGAATTTTTTGTCAAAGAAAACCTGCAAAATAAAATATATTGATTATTCTTCAAAAGGATCTTGAGCACAATGTCCTCCGAACATATCTTGAGGGGATGGACTTGGAGTGGAATCTATTGACATTTGCGGTTGTCATTGGAGTGGAATCTATTGACATTCGAGGAGGGAGGGATTGATGAGAATGAGCCGAATCCATGTCCATGGTGCCAAAGTCAAATATGAAACTGAAAGATTCTGCCACATTCTGGTATTCTGGACATATCTCTTTCGATATAACTTGGAATTTGGTGATTCAAGAAGTCCTGGAACGATAAGAGATAGATAGAGCTACAACTTTCATGTTTTATGTTTTCCAAGATTCTGACGGTAGCATCGTGGAATATGGCTGCCAAAATGAGTGACGGGATTCTGGCAGATTTCCATCTCGAATTTCATGGACTATATTGAAGACCAAGATGGCGTGCTTGGGCTTTGCCAACTTTGGATCACGCCATTGTTTAATTTTAGGATTTATTTTAAGTTGTAATAATAAGTCCATTAACATTAATTAATTGGGCTTTAATTTCGTTGTTTAATAAGTCAATTACTTGTCCAATTGCCTTGCATGGTAATTAGGAAAGTAATCTCCTACTTTTTAGGAGTTTTTAGGAAAGTAGAGTTCCTGCATTTTAGGAGCTTTCCTTGCCCTTCTAGAAGGACAAATCGGTTCTTGTTTCCTTTTAAGTTTAGGAAACTAGTTTGTTAGTTTTCAATTACAATTTGGAAAGTTAGAAGTCAAGTTGTACTTTGCAACTTTTAGGGTTTTATTTCCTTTTCCTTTTGGTAAAGCTGAAACCATTCTCTATATAAAGAGAAGCTTTGTAAACGTTTTTAAACATAAGATTAATGAATGAAAGTTTTAGCTTTGCTGAAATTAAGAGTTAACACTTTGTGTGTGTCAAAACCTTTGTTGAATTATTTAATTCACACTTGTAGAAGCTTGCCTTTTAGCGTGGTGACCTTTAGGTGACACATTCACATTGTTCTGATTTCGAGAACTCGCCCAATTGACAAAGTTCAATTGCATGAATTTTCATGAGTTGAGTCGAGTCCATTTGTATTAAAAACGTGGGGTTGATTTACTTCATCTTTTGCGTTTTTCCTTTGAATTCCTTTCCGCCAAGTTTGTGTGTTGTCTTGTTCGTGAATTTTGGTGCAGCCAACGGTCCAAAGGTGTTGGTGGTCAGGATATGTGTGGTAGGACATTCAATCAATCAAGACCATTCGTATCATTTTAGCCTCACAAAATCGTAAAGTAGCCTCAAGAAAAACTTAGGAATACATGTTGGACCCTAAAAGGTAGGTGGAAGGAGGATCACTAATGTAAAAAGGTGTAAAAGTGCAAAAAGTACACCAAGTATAGAAATACATTAGCTTGCCTAAGCTAGTTTAGGCTACGCTGTGCAAATCCTGCTTCAGTATACATGGCGTAGCATTAGGCAAGTCACGTGGCCTCCTTCAAGTTGTACTTTGCAACTTTTAGGGTTTTATTTCCTTTTCCTTTTGGGTAAAGCTGAAACCATTCCTATTATAAAGAGAAGCTTTGTAAACGTTTTTAACATAAGATTAATGAATGAAAGTTTTAGCTTTGCTGAAATTAAGATTAACACTTTGTGTTGTCAAAACCTTGTTGAATATTTAATTCTGCCACATTCTGGTTTCTGGACATATCTCTTTCGATATAACTTGGAATTTGGTGATTCAAGAAGTCCTGGAACGATAAGAGATAGAGCTACAACTTTCATGTTTTATGTTTTCCAAGATTCTGACGGTAGCATCGTGGAATATGGCTGCCAAAATGAGTGACGGGATTCTGGCAGATTTCCATCTCGAATTTCATGGACTATATTGAAGACCAAGATGGCGTGCTTGGGCTTTGCACAACTTGGATCACGCCATTGTTTAATTTTAGGATTTATTTTAAGTTGTAATAATAAGTCCATTAACATAATTAATTGGGCTTTAATTTCGTTGTTTAATAAGTCAATTACTTGTCCAATTGCCTTGCATGGTAATTAGGAAAGTAATCTCCTACTTTTTAGGAGTTTTAGGAAAGTAGAGTTCCTGCATTTTAGGAGCTTGTCCTTGCCCTTCTAGAAGGACAAATCGGTTCTTGTTTCCTTTTAAGTTTAGGGAACTAGTTTGTTAGTTTTCAATTACAATTTGGAAAGTTAGAAGTCAAGTTGTACTTTGCAACTTTTAGGGTTTTATTTCCTTTTCTTTTGTTAAGCTGAACCATTCTCTATATAAAGAGGTGGATGTACTGAACTAAGTACTTCTACCCCCAATTTATATTCCATTTTTTTATATAATGATGTTTGTACATTTTATACTATCTTTTATATATAATTTTACTTCCTATATTTTGTGTTCATAATCTAACCATGAAAAGAAGGGAAAATTAAATTTTTGTTTTAATAACGCTTCTTCCCATTTAATGTTTAGTATTTTTGAAATTCTTCTTCTAAATTTTTATACATAGTCTTTTTTGTATATTCTTATCCTCATTGAATTCTTCATCTAAATATTTATAATTAGGTTTAAATTTATTAGTAAGAACCTTAATGAATCTGGTTTCATTTCTGATCTAGTTGGTGATGGTAAAATGTTGAGGTTGTATCTATTATTTCTTGTAAAGGTGCTTTATAATGAATTCGTTGACTACCCATAACTGGTATTTAATATATTTCAGGATTTGTATCTATATTAGTATTTTGATATTATAATTTTCTTATTGTAGGTATTTTGAAATTGAATGTCTTGCTGGTTGCATATTTGCTCTATATTTATTTGATTTATGTCATCAAAATGTATTGTTATACTACCATCTTCATTCTTGATGTCTTATGTGATGAATATTTTTGATTGTTGTATTTGAGGAACTATTGCAAACGTTTTTGGAATAGTTATTTCATTCCATTTTAAAGTTTTAGGAATATATACTGAAGCTTTTTCAGAATCTTCCTCAAATATTATTGTTTCTTCTGTACTTGTTTGTTCTAATTTTAATTTTGGATCTATTCTGTTTTTAATAATTTAAAACATACTTTATATAGAATTACAAAACTCCGACTTCTTGAATCTATCTTATTTTGATCAATTTGTATATCCATTATTAATGAATCTAATATTAATCATTCATCATAAACTAGCTAAGAAATTAGGTACATAATTGAATGATATTTCTCCATTACAAATATTAGTTTGCATTAATGCAAGTGTAGAATCTTCATATTCTATAAATCTTTTATCTCTTAAGCAATAAAAATATGGTTATCTATACCTATTCTATGCAGAGGTTTTATAACTACTTGATTAAACCATAATGAATATATTTAAATCCTTGAGATTTATATTTATCAATTGCTACTCTAGACATTAATCTTATTGTTTTTGAAACTTCTCTAAACGTTAAATCTTGTTCATGTATTTTGACTGCATATGAATTATTAAAATTTAAATTTCCTATATGATATACAGATTTACTGTTTTTGAATTATATCAAATATTACTTCATGACTTTGATTAACATTATTAGTATCTACTTGTTCAGTAATCTTACCAATATTAAACAACTTCTTTAAAGCATTTAAATTCATAATTTAAATGTATCTGAAAGTCTTAGTGCAATTTAATAGAATACGAGTATGGGGAACACAGGAGGTGCCTAGACCTGGAAACCCTTAAGCTTCACTGGGCAACGGCTTACCAACGGACTTACAAGGCTTCACTGCTTACCAAACCTTACGATCGGTATTCTAAAAGCTTTACTAATAAATTAGGTAAATTTTAAATTTAAAAATTTAAATTATAAAGAACTTTAATAAACATGGCTCTGATACCAAAAAGTAGGATCGTTATAATAACAAAATTTTTTGATTGAATAAATTAAATTTTACCTGAAATGGAAAGTTTATATAAAAGAAAGATAAAGAAGGGAGTGAATGAAAGCTGAAATTTTTATTGCTTTTTCAACTTGAAAACATGCGATGACTAATACATTGGAATGATACCTATTTATAAACTAAAAGTAATCTATTACATTGAATAATATTTGAAATACGAAAACTACTTTATTGAGTAGACATTTCAGTGTCTTTATTTGATTGGCAGTCTTCTTCATCTTGTGAACTTCACATGGGTATGTCTTTGAGTGGAATCTTAGTCTTCTTTTGGATGAAGTCTTAGTCTTCCACATGGGTTTGTGCCCCCATTTTGTCTTTGACTATTCTTCTTGAAAGCTTGAGTGCGATAGTACCAATAATCTTGCTTAGTTTTTTGAGTATAATATGTCCACCAAGATTGAATATGTTGTCCTGTTCCTTTAGTTCCGTCTTCTAACAAATCTTGATATATATTTTGATGAATAACTTAGGATTAGATCTCCTATCTCTCTTTGTTGTAGAAGATTTGCATGTTGTGGTACTTGAACTGCTTGAATTATTTTTAATCTTATCATCCATGAGGAATTTTTTGTCAAAGAAAACCTGCAAAATAAAATATATTGATTATTCTTCAAAAGGATCTTGAGCACAATGTCCTCCGAAATATCTGAGGGGATGGATTGGAGTGGAATCTATTGACATTTGCGGTTGTCATTGGAGTGGAATCTATTGACATTCGAGGAGGGAGGGATTGATGAGAATGAGCCGAATCCATGTCCATGGTGCCAAAGTCAAATATGAAACTGAAAGATTCTGCCACATTCTGGTATTCTGGACATATCTCTTTCGATATAACTTGGAATTTGGTGATTCAAGAAGTCCTGGAACGATAAGAGATAGAGCTACAACTTTCATGTTTTATGTTTTCCCAGATTCTGACGGTAGCATCGTGGAATATGGCTGCCAAAATGAGTGACGGGATTCTGGCAGATTTCCATCTCGAATTTCATGGACTATATTGAAGACCAAGATGGCGTGCTTGGGCTTTGCCAACTTGGATCACGCCATTGTTTAATTTTAGGATTTATTTTAAGTTGTAATAATAAGTCCATTAACATTAATTAATTGGGCTTTAATTTCGTTGTTTAATAAGTCAATTACTTGTCCAATTGCCTTGCATGGTAATTAGGAAAGTAATCTCCTACTTTTTAGGAGTTTTTAGGAAAGTAGAGTTCCTGCATTTTAGGAGCTTGTCCTTGCCCTTCTAGAAGGACAAATCGGTTCTTGTTTCCTTTTAAGTTTAGGAAACTAGTTTGTTAGTTTTCAATTACAATTTGGAAAGTAGAAGTCAAGTTGTACTTTGCAACTTTTAGGGTTTTATTCCTTTTCCTTTTGGTAAAGCTGAAACCATTCTCTATATAAAGAGAAGCTTTGTAAACGTTTTTAACATAAGATTAATGAATGAAAAGTTTTAGCGCTGAAATTAAGATTAACACTTGTGTGTTGTCAAAACCTTGTTGAATTATTTAATTCACCATTGTAGAAGCTTTGCCTTTAGCGTGACTTTAGGTGACTTCACATTGTTCTTGATTTCGAGAACTCGCCAAATTGACAAAGTTCAATTGCATGAATTTTCATGAGTTGAGTCGAGTCCATTTGTATTAAAAACGTGGGGTTGATTTACTTCATCTTTTGCGTTTTTCCCCTTTGAATTCCTTTCCGCCAAGTTTGTGTGTTGTCTTGTTCGTGAATTTTGGTGCAGCAGCAACGGTCCAAGGTTGTGGAATTCGTGTGGTTGAGGACTTCAATCCAAGACCATTCGTATCATTTTAGCCTTACAAATCGTAAAGTAGCCTCAAGAAAACTTAGGAATACATGTTGGACCCTAAAAGGTAGGTGGAAGGAGGATCACTAATGTAAAAAGGTGTAAAAGTGCAAAAAGTACACCAAGTATAGAAATACATTAGCTTGCCTAAGCTAGTTTAGGCTACGCTGTGCAAATCCTGCTTCAGTATACATGGCGTAGCATTAGGCAAGTCACGTGGCCTCCTTCTTCAGCAGTTTCGCGTGGGTGAGCTTTGACCATGCAATGAGTTTATCCTTTTTGAAATGCCGCGTAGGCTACATGAGGTCATGCTTTCCTTTCTTTGCTGCTTTTACACTTTGGGCGTGGGCAAGCCTTAGCTATGCGAACCCTTTATTCATCCTTCTTACACTAATTCTTGTTTGCGTAGGTAGGGTTATGCTGTGCCAAACATCTACAGACATCTAGCGTAGATTAGTTCATGCTATGTGAGACTTTGCTGAACTCTTCTTTGCAGTTTTGCTTCATGGTGTGACTTACTCCCATCTTTTGTTAGTTTTGTAGTTAGTCATTAGTTAGGGTTAGTTTTAGTTTTTAGAATAGAGAGTTCTTCTCTTGTTTGTTCTTAGAGTAGTGCTAGTTAGGGTTTCATTTTGGAAGCTCAATCTTTTGTACAAGGAAGGGAAATTCATCAACTATGTGGACAAAGCTTGTAATGAATGCTCACATTTATTGAAGAAGACATCTTTCCATCCAAGATTGGTAGTTTTCCTTCTTTAATGTCATTTATTGCTTTGTATGTGCTATTTATTGTTTCCATGATGAATGCTCTAGCTATGTTAGGCTAGAGACTCTTGTGCTCCTTGGGTTGTTGTTGGCTAGGTTGATGCATTAAATGTTGCTTGATAGGGTTGAACCTAGAGGATATCTAGGTGGTAGGTTCTATGGACATTGAGGGGAAAAGTAGCTAGTTGGCTCAATTGTTGACTAGTAAGTGTTTGATAAAAGGCTTGAGTGAACCTCTAAGCCTTGGGGTTGGAAGTAGAATAGAGGAAATGCTTAAGTTGACCTTGCATCCACCATACATGAGGGAAGACGAATAGCATTCGTACATTACGTTAGGTTGTGCACCCGGAGTTGAGAACTAAGCTAAATCTTGCCTCCGCCATAAAGGGAGAGTGAGCATAGGAAGAGACTTTAGAGGGGAGTGACTAGGACCGTTCTTGCCTTCACCATAAAGAGGAACGGGTCTTGAGAGTGGTAAGATTGGGAGAACGTAGATTATCCGGTTAGCTAGGATTGAGTAGTTTTGCCTCCGCCATAAAGGAAGACAACTTCACCTAGCTAAATCCTCTAGATAGACGCCCCTTTAGCTCTAGCTTCCGCCATAAAAGTTGAGCTCAAAGGGAGCGGTTGTCCCGAGCCCTAGTGACACTTTAGGACGAACCCTAGATAGAGAATCCTTAGTAACCATAGCCGACAACACCCGGGAGCACATCATACCCTTATTGACTTAAGATTGACGCTTTATTATATTTACTTGTTAATTAACTTTCCTTTTTAGCTTTCTTGTTGTAATTCCACTACAACACACACATTTACACTATTTCCATAAACTTATCCCTCCCTGTGGGTTCGACCCCTACTTCCTCTTGCTACACAAACGTCGGTGTCTTGATGCACCTTAAATGTCGTGAGGATTAGGGTTATAAATTTATTTGATTCGGTTAAGTCTTAGCTTTTAACTCTAGCTCCAAAACCGTTATCAAATTGGCGCTTGGGACTTAAAGTCTAATCTTCACGCCTATCAAATTGGCGCCGTCGCCGGGGAGGCAATTGGTTTTAGGATTAGTGTTTTTGTGTGTTTTGTAGTTGTAAATATTTTCTTTTCATGTTTGTTATGATTTTTGTTATTTTTGTTGTTTTCCTTTTTTAGGGTTTGTTGTCCAAATATGCCTAGGTGTTTGGAGACTTTGTTGAACCAAATCATGTTGACCTACCATTTATGGTGGATGATACAAGACCACAACCTAGGATGTTTGGAGACTTCTCTCCATTGGATGTTGGGACACCAATGAATGGGGAAAAAATGAACCACTAGGATATTCCCTTTTCCATGCTTTGTGAATAATGAACTTGAGGATTGACATGCTAGGCTTGAGGCTCAAATGGCCAAAATAACCAAAACTTTGAATGATATTACAAGTGCAATTGAGTAGGGATGCACATTCATGTAATTGGTGCCAAGGAGGCAATCACACCTTTCAATGTTATTCACATAAAATGAGGGAAGTGATAACCAATGGGACCAAAATTTTTTACCTCACCCTCACTCAAGTCTTGTAGGTCATTTAAGCTACAATGAATAATGGTTTAGCCATAGACAAAGCTTTGAATACACCCTCCCTCTTAGCTTGATCACCTTAGAAATGAGGAGACACCACATATTGATGCATATGATGGCTTGGATGAAAATGATTTGTTAATTTGTCAAGAGATAGCTAACATAGTGGCGAGAGCGTCGTCTCCCTCGCAATTTACCCAAAACAACTAACTAGAAGCAAGCGGTAAGTGGGATCGAATCCTCAGGGAAAGGGTAGAATTAAGAATTGTACAGTGATAGAATAAGCAATTAAGCGACGTGTAGACTAAATAGAGAACAAAAGAGAAATCAACCAAAAGGAGAAAAGTGTGCTGCCTTGAGGGAGGTCAGTGGTAATGACTTCAATCGGTTATCCTTGACTTAGTGTTGACACATGTATGAGGGGGTCGGTTTCTAGTGAACTTAAGATTGATCTCCTTGATAGGTCGCACAATCCTAACCCACCATGCTCCTCTATCTTCCTTGCTAGGGCAAGATTTAGGCTCGCTTCCTAATTCCAGATCCCTATCTGACACTACACTAAGACAAGTACTAGTGTGCAAATGATCCTAAGTCTTTTCATTCCTTGACTTCACTGTCAGTGGATACCGCACAGTAGAAAATCGCTTCCTCACCCAGATCTTAGGACTCATACATAGGTTGTTCTATGTTCTGTGGTTTCATTCCAATTTCCTTTAATTGCACTGAATTGATTTCAGTGGATACCGCAAATAATATAAAGGCATAATCGTGAGTGAATAAATATTGAAATGGAACACTAACTGACATCGAACTTTAACCAAACACAAATATGCAATTCAAATGTCTCAAAACGATATTAAGTCATTACACTTAATCCCTCAAAGCAGCACTGAAAATCTAGCCGATCATGTTGATCGGCTTTGAAAATGAGTTTAACAAAGCCAGATCAAACATTTCTATTACAAACGGATAGAGTTGAATGATCTCTACTCTAATCTCTAAAACCCTAGATTCTCAGACCTCCTCTCTCTTTTTCCTACTTGATTCCTCCCGTCTCCCCCTCCTTTCTTTGATCAATCTCTCCAGCTTTTATAGTTTCTCATTGCCGACTTAGCTTGGTGAGCTTCCTGGAAATTTCCTTTGTGTACCCAGATGTTGACACGTGCTCCTGCATTTACAACAGATCATTTGGTGAAGACACGTGTACTTAAGAAATGACAATGATCAGTACACAATATTGAAACCTTAACTACTAAGTTTGCTAAATAAGTTACACAGAATGCGGAGTTGGTGTCTACGAAATGCATGAGGAAATGACTAACTAAATGATGAAATAACAATGCATGAAAGACATCCTAACTTAAAACATGACAATCAATAAAATAGGCTAGAAACAGCAAAGGAAAAATGCATTGGAGTGCAATGATGCAAGTGGGGGTGGCGGCAGCACGATGCGGCCGCCGTGTGTGTGTGTGTGAGAGGGCGGCCGCACGATGCGGCCGCCGTGAGGGGGTGGCGGCCGCACGATGTGGCCGCAGTGCTTGTGTGTGTGTGTGGGCGGTCGCATCGTGCGACCGCGTGTGTGTGTGGCGGTCGCATCGTGCGACCGCCGTGTGTGTGTGTCTTTTGTGTGTGCTGAATGAGTTGTGCGTTTGTGTGCTTGTGTTGAGAGTTTGTGTAGTGTGAACAGTTGTGGACTTCCAAAAAGAGTTGGAGGTCAGTGGCATACATGACTAAGTATTTTTGCACAAACTCACAAAATATTCACATTATCACACGATACTTAGCCATTTATCAATGTTTCCAAATGCTGCACATTTTGCATACCATTGACTCACCAAGCATCATTTTCACTCATAACTCACAACAAAGAATAAGGAAAGCGGAGCAAATAAGTCGACTAAACATCGACTTATCATCCCCCAACACTTAAGTCTTTGCTAGTCCCAAGCAAAGTAAGTCCAACTACCAACTTCACAAACAACTCTCTCAACCTCATCAACCATCCATTGTAAAACTTTCGCATGCATAACATCGCTTTAATACGCAAATCCACAGTTTATTCGATTTACACAAAGTTGCCAAGCAAGGTATTACGAATAAAGACCAAGGCGCCCGCGTGAAGTGTGTGCTGAGAATTACTTATGCCTACAACGTTGTCTATGCAAAGTACTCAAGCAAACACTTAACCAAAATTCTTGCACTACAGTCCCTTTGTCCACACACACGAACACTTTGCGAATTTAACAAACATGAAACTTAATATGCACATTGGTGCTTATTCGTGCCGCACTTTTGTGCTTGGCTGCCAGGGTTTTGTGGCTATTTTTTTCCCTTTATTTGCCTATTTGGCTTTCTCAGCATAACATCATAACTCAATCATTCGTGTTCGTGCGTGTCTTTAATGGACTATATATTAAAAATGCAAGAACAAGTGTGTACAAGTAGAGTGCACATACAAGTTATGAAGCATAAATTCTCCTATGTCAAAGATGTTGCTGGCACTTCTATCTTACTTTAACGTTATACTTTACTTAGCACTCTGTATGCATCGATTGAATACCGCGAACTTGTGAAAGAAAATTTTTCGCATGCATCAAACATCGAACACTTGGTAGATTGTTGATGAAATTGGAGGTGCGTTTGTTAAATGAATAGTGGTGGACCTCTTGCACAATCATAACATCAACTTTCAAATTCATACATTTAAAGCCACACAATACATCACATTTTGAATGGGAAAATCACAACACCACATTTCAAGGTCAGTGCTAATCACTGCCTTGTTTTGATTCCAACACCACACCACGTGAAAGGAAGTAAGATAAAAGAAAAGGAAAATATAATTCACACCACCTATTACTAATATAGTACACACCACCTCCGATCCCCTGCACCTTTAGCAATCACAGCATAAAGATTGAAATTTTCAAAGGCCCTAGGCCTCACACACATCAGCATTACAGGAAGCAAGCATCATTCATACAAGCACACAAGTATAAACCATCAAGCTCACATAAACATAATTCACAGCCACCACTAAACCAAAACTCTCCCCCCCACACTTAAATGAAGCAATGGTCCCCATTGTGAGAAAGGAAAGAGTCTACCCAATATCAAGCGTCGCGCAGAGCTCGTTGGTTATGCTCTATCTCCTGATATATTTCCCATTGTGATCTTCCTATGGTGCCAAGAGATTCTTCGGATTCTTCACCAGGCAATATTCCAATTCCTTGACTCATGGCCATTTGTGATAATAGGAAAGGGAAATATATGGGCGCGCCTGTGCAATTTTGTGCTCGTGTTATGGATTTCATGATCACCTTTCCTGCGTCGATTGTCATCCGATGTTGTATGGTATAAATCAGTAGTACTTTTTCCCTAGTCGCTTTTGCGTGGTGTTTGTGGGTATGAGCTTGGCGTTTATGAGCATCAGCCACATACGAGCTTCCGCCTTCAAATCGTCGACTTTAACATATACGGCTTCAGATCGGCCATTACGTATCCAAGTGGCTCCTGGTAGTCCAGCGGATTCAATCAAGAAATCTACGTTGGGAGCTCCTACCAATTGTTCATACTCATCTTCTGGGTAGTCTGGCAGCTGATAATGGGCATTGATAGTTTGGCTTGTCACCTTGAGATTGGTCCCGCGGAGGTAAACCCCTTCATCATTGCTTTGTCTATAGCTTGCGTTGGAATTGGTCCCGCGGAGGTAAACCCCACATAGGACATTTCTGGCGCAAAGGCGAGAGATTCCCATTTATAGAACCGAATGGCTTCGTCGAACACGCGAGCAGGGGCGTCGAAGTTTCGTTCTACTATAACATGTCTGTGGTTGGATGCATGGAAACGCCTCTCTGCCCGCTCATTCACAAACCGTGGGGGTGTGTTCGGGGTATACTCCTCATCGTCGTCAAAGTCCACGTCGTCGGGTTCTGGGATGCCCATCATCTCCCGGAGAAATAGTCTGTAGTCACTGTCGTCGTTCGCCATCTGCACTGGGCGATGATTTGCAGTACAAATGTGGATTGATGTTTAATGCAATGTGTATGAAGCTATAACTCAGTAAAGGACTCTTGTTTTGAAAACTTGGTGTGCCACTACATCATGCAAGAGGAATGGTATTTATAGGGACTTGAATTCACTAGGGGACAACATGCACAATAACCGAGCAAGTGCAAACAAAGTCTGTGAGGAGTCTATCTTAACATGATGTATCAATGCATCACTTTTTGAAAATAATGCAACTGGGCGACACTCTAGCAATGGGTCCCCTATTGCATGCATTTGGCTTGTCACTTACACCCCAACCACACACTTGCGATATCAGCTCAGGCCTGATCCGAAATCGCGTGTGTCTTACTCATGAAAATGTAGAGATGTCTTTAGATCTGTGTACTTCCTCCGCCCGTGACTCCTCGATATGCAAATTTCGCTTTTGATTCTCTGTGCGCACCATGAGGATTCCTGAGAAAAGAGAGTACCATTATTGGGCTGGTGTAATCTAATTACTATATAAAACGAAACAGCTAAATTTAAATTGGTGGGTTGCCTCCCAACACAGCGCTTGGTTTATTGTCCTCAGCCAGACAGAATAGCCTTTTCTCTTATCAGGTGGAGGGGTCATCAAGGCGCTGGGCGTGCCCCTTGTTGGTTGTGGAAGAATTGAAAACTTTCACCCTGTGCCCATTTACCTTCCAACTTTTCCCTGATGCCTCATTGTATACCTCAAGAGTTCCATATGGCAAGACTTTTGTGATGACATGGGTCCAACCCATCTCGATTTCAATTTCCCAGGAAAGAGCCTCATCCTTGCATCATACACCAACACTCGTTGTCCTACCTCAAACTCCTTTACCTTAATCTTCGCATCGTGCCATCTCTTTGTCCGTTCCTTGTAAAGACTTGAACTGATGTATGAGTTCCACCTGAATTCATCCAATTCGTTGAGCATCATCATTCTTTTTTCTTGAGCTAAGTTGAGGTCCATGTTCAACTTTTGTACAGCCCAGTAAGCTCTATGCTCCAACTCGACTGGGAGATGACATTCCTTCCCGAACACCAGTCTAAACGGTGAGGCTCCAATCGGCGTTTTGTATGCTGTCCTATATGCCCACAGTGCGTCGTCCAACTTAAGTGCCCAGTCCTTTCTCCCCGGGTTCACAACCTTTTCCAGTATACTTTTGATCTCCCTATTGGATACCTCCGCCTGTCCATTTGCTTGTGGGTGATACGGTGTGGAGGTCTTGTGCTGAACTCCATACCGAGCCAAGAGTGTGTTGAAAATCTTGTTGCAAAAATGGCTTCCCCCATCACTGATAATGGCCCTCGGGGTCCCAAAACGGTTAAAAATATTCCTCTTAACAAACCCCATAACGCTCCTACTGTCATCGTGTGGCAATGCCACGGCTTCAACCCATTTTGATACGTAGTCGACCCCAACCAGTATGTACTCTTTTCCGCATGACCTCGGGAATGGCCCCATAAAATCCAAACCCCAAACATCAAACAAGTCTACCTCCAATATGTTGTTGCGAGGCATTTCATCTCCAGCGGAGATGTTACCGACCCGTTGGCACCTATCACATTGGCTTACCCAAAGCTTAGAGTCCTTGAATATATATGGCCAGTAAAATCCTGTTTGAAGGACCTTGTGCCCAGTTCTCGCTACTCCAAAATGCCCGCCAAATGGTGACTCATGACACGCCTTGAGGATGCTCTCCACCTCTTCGTCTGGTATGCACCTCCTGATGATCTGGTCGCTACACCTTTTATACAGACATCCATCATCCCAAAAATAAAATTGGGCATCATGCTTGAGTCTTTTCCTCTGATCACTAGATAGGCGTTGTGGCAATTGCCCTGTGACCACATAGTTGGCGATGTCTGAGTACCATGGTAAGTGTTGCGCGTGGATCTTGAAAATTTGCTCATCAGGGAAGCTCTCCTTGATCCACAATTGCAATTGCTCTTCACTAAGTGACCCCAGCTCTAGCCTTGATAAGTGGTGGGCCACCACATTTTCGCATCCTTTCCGATCCTTGATCTCAACGTCAAATTCCTGTAGCAGGAGTACCCATCTGATGAGCCTTGGCTTAGCTTCTGTTTTCGCCATCAGGTATTTGAGGGCCGCGTGATCGGTGTGAACTATGACCTTGGATCCCAGAACATAGGCCCTGAATTTGTCAAAGGCGAAGACTACTGCCAGCATCTCTTTTTCCGTGGTGGTATAATTCACTTGCGCCCCATTCAGTAACTTGCTAGCATAGTATATCGCATGGAATATGTTATCCTTTTTCTGCCCCAGTACCGCTCCTACCGCATAGTCACTTGCGTCGCACATGATTTCAAAGGGTTCCCCCCACATTGGTGCGATGATGACTGGGGCCTCCACAAGCCTTGTCCTCAAGCTTTCAAATGCTTCCTCACACTTCTCATCGAAGACGAATGGGGTGTCTTTTTCTAGCAGAGAACATAGTGGTTTTGCTATCTTTGAAAAATCCTTAATGAATCTCCGATAAACCCGGCGTGGCCCATGAAGCTTCTCACTCCTTTACATTGTGGGCACAGGCAGCTTGGCTATCACCTCCACCTTGGCCTTATCCACCTCCAACGCTTCCTTTGAGATTTTGTGGCCGAGCACAATGCCTTCACTTACCATGAACTGACACTTCTCCCAATTCAAGACCAAATTGGTCTCCACACATCTCTTCAACACAAGGGACAAGTTTTCCAAACAGCTTTCAAAGGTCATCCCGAATAACGAGAAATCGTCCATGAAACCTCTATAATATGCTCCACCATGTCTTGGAAAATGGCCATCATACAACGTTGGAAAGTGGCTGGGGCGTTACATAACCCGAAGGGCATTCTTCTCTAAGCATAAGTGCCGAAAGGACAGGTGAAGGTTGTCTTCTCTTGGTCCTTGGGGTCGATGGCTATCTAATTATAACCGGAATACCCGTCCAAGAAACAATAAAATAGAAAGCCCGCTATTCTATCCAGGAGTTGCTCCAAGAACGGCAGGGGAAAATGGTCCTTGCGAGTGGCTTTGTTCAGCTTCCTATAATCCATACACACTCTCCAAGCGTTGATAATTCTGGTTGCTAACAACTCATTGGCTTCATTTGTTACCACCGTCACGCCTCCCTTTTTCGGCACACACTGTACCGGGCTGACCCATTCACTGTCCGAGATGGGAAGATCATCCCAAAATCCAGCAACTTGATCACCTCTTTTTTTACTACCTCCATCATTTGCGGGTTCAGTCTCCTTTGTCTCTCCCGCGTAGGAACTGCTCCTTCTTCCAGCAAGATTTTGTGCATTCACACGCTGGGGCTGATCCCTTTTATGTCGGCTATTATCCACCCAATAGCCTCCTTATATGTCCTTAAAACATCCAAAGTTTATCTTCTTGCCACCTCTCCAATCTAGATGATACCACAACAGGTTGGGTCTCATTTTCCCCCAAATAGGCATATTTTAGATGGGGCGGCAAGGGCTTCATCTCCAACTTGGGTGCTCTCAAGATGGAGGGCATGAGCTTCTCATTCCTGCACTCAAGATTTTTAAGCCTCACCTCAGTGGGCACAACTTTCGTCTTTTCGTCAGTCTCATCAATGGCATCAGACAATTTTTCACATAATGCAAATTTTTCTTCTCGTTTATCATTTTCAACACTTAACTTCAAGATAGCAAAGTCAATTTTGCATTTCTTGAATTTCATGCACATTTGCCATTTTATTCAAACTTTCACCATTTTCATGACTTTCATCAAAATCGCATGCAAGATACATTCCTGTGGCAGATGAATCACTTTCAACTTTTTCACCCCAAGGGTTCAATTCATGCAATGTATCAGACTCTTCAATGACCAAAACAGTTTCAAAATTTTCACATGGGTCATCATCCCAAAAATCATTTTCAGCAAGAGAAGATTTACGTTTATGCTCAAACTTTAGGGGTTGAGGATTACCTTCTACCAAGCTCGCTAGGCAACATTGTTCTATGGAATGAGGGAGTTTCATGGCATAGTCGACATTGAAGATGACCTCCTCACCATTGACCCTAAAGGTTATTGTTTTTCCCTTTACTCCAATGAGAGCATCACCTGTAGCTAAGAATGGCCTTCCGAAGATGAGTGGCACTTCAGGGTCTTCTTTCATGTCCAACACTATGAAGTCCACGGGGAGTACAAATTTATCCACAGATACCAGAACATCCTCCACCATCCCAGTTGGTTGAACCAATGATCTATCCGCTAATTGGAGCATGATTGCTACCGATTTAATTCGTGATCCCAATCCTATGCTCTCTGCTATGGATAAAGGCATGAGGTTGATGCCTGCTCCAAGGTCACACAAGGCCTTGCTGAAAAATCTCTCACCAATGGAGCATGGAACTGTACAGCTTCCAGGGTCCTTGAGTTTGTGTGGCAGCTCATTGTTGATCCATGCTTGGCTCTCCTTAGTGAATGGAATTGGTAATTCACAGCGCAAAATCTGCTCCTTGTTGGCGATTAGGTCCTTTAAGAATTTCGCATATCTTGGCACGGCTGTGACCAAATCCAGCAATGGGAAATTCACATTTACATTTTTCACCATGTCCAAAAAATCTTGTAAATTGGACCCCCTTCTTTGGTGGAGGTCGAAATCTCTCGGGGAAAGGAGGGGGTGGTGCATATGGCGACTCATCGCATGGATGTTGATCTCCCCATTTCCTTTTACCTTCAGGGACCTTCACACACTCCCTTTTGTTCCCTTCCAAGATCTTCTCTTCTATAATGATTTCTTCGTCCAAGATTTCCTTTTCAGGCTCATCTTTTTGTTCCTTAGGTGAAACTTTCTCTTCCTCTTGTCTCTTGGTTCCACTAAGCTCCTTTCCACACCTCAACGTTATGGCATTGCACATCTCCCTTTCCTTTCCTTTGGGATTTGGCTCCGTATCACTTGGAAGGGCACCTTGAGGTCTTTGGTGGTTGGCTTTAGCCAGCTGGCCCACTTGCATCTCAAGGTTTTTGATGGCGGCCTCCGTGCTTTTCGCTTGAGCTTCCACAGTGGAGGTTCTTTTCTCAAACATGTCCATTCTACCCAGAATTTCATAGAGTAAATCATCCGTGGACTTTTTCTGTTCCCTATTGCTTGACTCCCCACTTTGGTAGTATTGCCTTTGCTGATTTCCCTGATTATTCTGTCCCCAGTTGCCTTGGCCCGACTGATTTCGGTAGCCTCCATACTGCTGTCGGTTGTTGTAGTTGGCCACATACTGCACTGACTCTTGGGTGAGCTCACACTCATCTGTGTGGTGCTCCCCTTTACATAATCCGCACATCAATACAGGTGCCACCTTAGCAGTCTTTAGGTTTTGAACTTGCTTTGTGAGAGCCTCAAGTTTTGCTTCCAAGGATGTCTCTTCATCCAGCTCTAGCACTCCTCGCTGCTTCCGCACCGGCATCTTCCTAGTTTCTGGAAAGAGGTATTCGTCATCTGCTATCGAATCAAAGAGTTCTCTGACCTCAGGGATACTTTTATCCTTCAAGGCCCCATTTGCGCTGGCCTTGACCATCAGTGATGATTCAGGTGATAGCCCTTTGAAGAAAATGTTGAGTTCCCTGACCTCTTCAAGGTCATTGTTTGGGCATTGGAGGAGCAAATCGTTGAATCGATCCCATGCTTCCTTGAAGGTTTCGCCATCTTGCTGTTGGAAGTTTCGGATCTCCAAACTCATTCGCTCCAACTTTGCTGGAGGAAAAACTTGGCTAAAAACTTCCGCTCAAGCTCCTCGAATGTAGATATAGCTGGACCTCCCATTGAGTTAAACCAGTGCTTGGCCTTCCCTTTCAAGGACAGTGGGAAGAGTACCCTTCTCACTTCATCAGGGGTCACTCTCTGCAGCTTGAAGGTATTACAGAGTCCTAGAAACCAATCCAAATGCTCATTAGGGTCTTCGTTGCTTAAGCCTTGAAAGATCTGCCCTTGGGTGATCATGGACACAATTTGTGTTGGAATTTGATAACTCTCAACGTCAATTCCCTGATGATTATTTCTTCTCTCAAAATTTACCGCAAAATGGTCCCCAAACCGAGCTGGTTGGGGCTGAGGTCTCTCTTCATTTTGTTCTGCCATTTCAATTTCCCTTCTTCTCTGCCTTAAAGTTCTGTGCAATTCTAAGTCAAGTGCAAACTCTGGAGCTTCACCACGTAGCCTTGCCCTAGGTAGCATAAACTGTGAATTATCACAAGGAAGAAAAACACCACTGGAAGAACAGATTAGTAGAACAAAATCAACAGAAACTAATAATGAACTAGAATTTTTTTTAACAAAAAGGCAAACAACAATTTCAAACAAGAATTCGTACAGTAACACTAAGTAAAACTATCACAAAATCAACTCTCAATGCTATGCCTCTCCCGGCAACGGCGCCAAAAATTGGCGAGAGCGTCGTCTCCCTCGCAATTTTACCCAAACAACTAACTAGAAGCAAGCGGTAAGTGGGATCGAATCCTCAGGGAAAGGGTAGAATTAAGAATTGTACAGTGATAGAATAAGCAATTAAGCGATGTGTAGACTAAATAGAGAAAAAAAGAGAAATCAACCAAAAGGAGAAAAGTGTGCTGCCTTGAGGGAGGTCAGTGGTAATGACTTCAATCGGTTATCCTTGACTTAGTGTTGACATATGTATGAGGGGGTCGGTTTTCTAGTGAACTTAAGATTGATCTCTTCACAATCCTAACCCACCATGCTCCTCTATCTTCCTTTGCTAGGGCAAGATTTAGGCTCGCTTCCTAATTCCAGATCCCTATCTGACACTACACTAAGACAAGTACTAGTGTGCAAATGATCCTAAGTCTTTTCATTCCTTGACTTCCACTGTCAGTGGATACCGCACAGTAGAAAATCGCTTCCTCACCCAGATCTTAGGACTCATACATAGGTTGTTCTATGTTCTGTGGTTTCATTCCAATTTCCTTTAATTGCACTGAATTGATTTCAGTGGATACCGCAAATAATATAAAGGCATAATCGTGAGTGAATAAATATTGAAATGGAACACTAGCTGACATGGAACTTTAACCAAACACAAAATATGCAATTCAAATGTCTCAAAACGATATTAAGTCATTACACTTAATCCCTCAAAGCAGCACTGAAAATCTAGCCGATCATGTTGATCGGCTTTGAAAATGAGTTTAACAAAGCCAGATCAAACATTTCTTTTACAAACGGATAGAGTTGAATGATCTCTACTCTAATCTCTAAAACCCTAGATTCTCAGACCTCCTCTCTCTTTTTCCTACTTGATTCCTCCCGTCTCCCCCTCCTTTCTTTGATCAATCTCTCTAGCTTTTATAGTTTCTCATTGCCGACTTAGCTTGGTGAGCTTCCTGGAAATTTCCTTTGTGTACCCAGATGTTGACACGTGCTCCTGCATTTACAACAGATCATTTGGTGAAGACACGAGTACTTAAGAAATGACAATGATCAGTACACAATATTGAAACCTTAACTACTAAGTTTGCTAAATAAGTTACACAGAATGCGGAGTTGGTGTCCACGAAATGCATGAGGAAATGACAAACTAAAATGATGAAATAACAATGCATGAAAGACTTCCTAACTTAAAACATGACAATCAATAAAATAGGCTAGAAACAGCAAAGGAAAAATGCAATTGGAGTGCAGTGATGCAAGTGGGGTGGCGGCCGCACGATGCGGCCGCCGTGTGTGTGTGTGTGAGAGGGCGGCCGCACGATGAGGAAATGATATATGCAATTCAAATGTCTCAAAACGATATTAAGTCATTACACTTAATCCCTCAAACGCACAACTCATTCAGCACACACAAAAGACACACACACACGTGCGACCGCCACACACACACGGCGGCCGCACGATGCGGCCGCCGTGAGGGGTGGCGGCCGCACGATGCGGCCGCCGTGCTTGTGTGTGTGTGTGGGCGGTCGCATCGTGCGACCGCCGTGTGTGTGTGGCGGTCGCATCGTGCGACCGCCGTGTGTGTGTGTCTTTTGTGTGTGCTGAATGAGTTGTGCGTTTGTGTGCTTGTGTTGAGAGTTTGTGTAGTGTGAACAGTTGTGGACTTCCAAAAAGAGTTGGAGGTCAGTGGCATACATGACTAAGTATTTTTGCACAAACTCACAAAATATTCACATTATCACACGATACTTAGCCATTTATCAATGTTTCCAAATACTGCACATTTTGCATACCATTGACACACCAAGCATCATTTTCACTCATAACTCACAACAAAGAATAAGGAAAGCGGAGCAAATAAGTCGACTAAACATCGACTTATCACATAGTGCATTCAAGTGTGATTTTGACATCTTACATGGAATTTAATGATTTACATGAAATAGTAGATGTTATTAGGTGTATGTACAATGAGAAACCCTTAAGTGATTATGATTCTCAATGTAATTTGAATAAGGGTGAATCTCAAGTTGAATTCCATGTCAGCTTTGATGAAGAAGACATGAATATTTTTTGTGAAATAGATAACTTGGTTGAAAATAGCTTTGTTGATGCATCCATATTTGAAATGCCTTATGAGGGTGAAGAGACCTTGGATGTAGAGCCTTTAGACAAGCCATGTAGAGAGCTATTACTTGGCATGGAAAGTGAGGAAATCGCAGGGAAGCTTAAGTCATTGGTGTTCCCAAAAGAAAAAGTGGGAGAGAGAGAGAAGAGAGAGAGGACCTACAAAAGAGGAGCAACAATGGTACAATGTCGAATTTCTTGACGTTGCTCCCCACGAACATAAGCTCAAGCGCCTCCTCAAGGGGTGCCAAAAGACGCCCTACAAATGGCAAAAGAGTGCCGTTGAGAGAGCGTTCTTTTGGTACCGAGATGGCTATTCCGAATCTTGAGGGAATAGCCACAAGAATAAAGTCTAGCTAGGGACTAAATAAACTTAGAACTAAAATTTCTTTCCATTTTTTTTATTTCTATTTAAATGTTTTCTTTTGTGTTTGTTTTGTGTGTTTAGGTAATTAGGCTTGTTTTTCTTGTAGGAGTTCAAAGCAAAACAAGAAATTTGAAAGAATAACTATGAGAGAATGAAAAATGTGCATAAGTGATAAAAAGAGCTAAGTGTGGAGGGGGATTCATACCCCTCCCAACACTTGCTTAGTTCTTTCTTCTTTTTTTCACTCTCATGTCAATGACACACAAACGCACTTTTCACTCTAAAGCACTTCATGAATTTCAATGTTAAATTGCATAAGTTAACATATATTGTGAGTTTCAAAAGCTTGATGTGTGCAATTTTCATATATGTGGTTAATGGCACATTCATGATTTACCTAGCATGAATTCATTAGGACTCAAGTGCACATGAGCTTAATGAATGAGATTAGGATTTAAACATGAGTGTGATGCACACCTAGCACAAAATCACTCACATGAGCACATTGTAAAAACTTCTCATGCATGCCATAGAGTGATTGTGAACATTTTTGTTTTGAGTGATTATGTTTGAGTGACATGTATAGAGCTTATTTGTTTAAATGTTTCTTTTTGAACTCATACATGGAATTAGTTTACTTGTTTTCTTTCTTTTATTTTTTTTAGGTTTTCCATCCATAAGGAAGCAAAAAAAAGAAGGAGCATCTTCACAAGGGCCAATTTTCATGAAGAAATGGCCATGACACATACACCTTGGGGATACAAAGCAATACATGTTCAATGGGTGTTTTCTCATCCCTCTCTTATCTTTTGAAAATATTGCATATTTTAAGTGTGGAGGGGATGATATTGGTGAAGATGTTTGAAATTGTGCTTCAATGAATATTGTGTTATTTATGGATGTTTAACTTGAAGTTTTAGTGTTTGTCTTGTTTAAGTTTGATTTTGGTTGATTCTTGTATCCTCTTGATTGCATATTGAGGATTCCTTGTGTGTCTTGAGGTTTTTGAAACTCCCTTGTTGTTGAGGCTTGAAGCCCTTTGATAGAAAACCCGTTGTTGCTATTTTGGGATTCCATAATGTCCATAAGTGTTGTGTTAAATGTTAGTTGTCTGTTATTGTGAGTCTTGTGAAAATTTTTCATTTTTGTGACTTTGTGAACTTTTATGGATGTTAGTGATTATATATATTGTGTATTTGTGTTTTGTGTTTAAGTTTTGGTGTTGGCAACCAAAATGAGAAATGTGTCTATCCTAACTTATATGAGATTAGTGTTGTGTAGCCAATGATGTGAAATGTTATATCTTAGAAACTCGACTTATGACAACGAAAATAACATGTTACATAAGGGAAGTCTTGTCCTTGTTGGAAAGTTTGACATTTTGAGTTTATTGTTAATACGCACAAGTGGGGAACACATGGAGATTGACTTGTTTGGTTAATAAGATAGGTCGGGGTACCTTGGCACTTTGTTAGTTTAGCTTTTGGACTAACTTTCCCTAAAAGACATGTGTATATACTTTGAAGTTTCAAGAAATGAATTGGGCATTACGTGTTGTTTTAATGTTTCTTTATTTGCAATGAATAAAATTCCTCTCCAATGTGGGACTGCTCTTTCACTAACCGAAAAGGTAGAAGGAGAATTCATATGAGATGGAATGGGAAAAAACAGCCACAAAACCCTTGGCATTTGTTGTAATAAGAATAAAAGTCAAAAGGCTTAAGTTATATGTTATATGTATTTGGTTATGAATAAGTTCCCCTCCAATGTGAGACCGCTCCTTTATTAACCAAAAGGTTGGAGGAGAACTCATATGATGTGGAATGCAGGTATAAAAGACATAAACCCTTGGCGTTCATAATTCGAATAAATCCCAACTTATAAACTTTTAGTATTACATAATGTCAAGATGAATAAAAGTAGAACAAATGATTTATATAAACTTTAGTAGTCTACATAATGGTCAAAAGTGTGTGTATGAAAAGAGTACAACAAAAGCATAGTGGATGAAAATGTCACATGAAGGTGTGAATGCATACACAGACATGTACACTGCAATACACACAACACTCAACATGTTGAAAATGTACAAATGTAAGTAATGCATCTGTGATGTGGATTGATTATGTTGTATTCTTTTCGAGGCTCATGAGGACATCAAACAACTCAGTGATTAAAAGATTAGAACATTGTTAAGTAAAATAAAATGTGAATATTCATTGTATGTTGTGATGTTATGTTTTCGTTTGCATTGTTGTGTCGTGATGCGATTATGATATGTGTTGTTTTTTGTTTTGTTGTAGCGAGGACATTAAGTTTGTAAGTGTGAGGGTTTGATAAGGTGATGATTTTCACCTTATTGTAATCGTTTTACTTACCTCTTGTGCGTCTTTGTAACAGGTTTTTATATTGTTTTCACGTGTTTTTAATGTATTTGTAGGACATTATGGCGTGGGAGGAGCAACGGAGCAAAAGAACGACGAAAAGCGTGTCCGAAGTTGAAAAGGCCCTCTCCGGCGCGCCGGAAAATGTTCTCCGGCGAGCCGAAAAATGGTGCATTTAATTGCACCAAAAATGGTGCAATTTTGGAGCAAGAGGCAAACTTCTCCTGCGCGCCGCAGAGAAATTCTCCGGCGCGCGGTGGCTGCCAGGGTTTTATATTTCGGGCATATCTCTCTCAATTTACGTCCGATTGAATGATTCCAGTGCCATTGGAAAGCTAAGAGACAGAGCTACATCTTTCATGTTTTGGGTTTTTCCAAATGCAATCTGGATCATATGGAAAAACGGCTCACAAACGAACGCTAGTGACAATGCTGTCAGAGCTGTGCGGAGCGCCGGAGAAGTTTGCACCGGCGCGCCGCTGGTGATCGCGAGGGGCTGATTTTGGGCCATTTTGTCCTCCATTTTGAGAAGACTTTAAGGGCATTTTGGGGCAACGTTTGAAACAAACATTGCAGCCCTAATTTCATCTATATGTCATTGTGAAGGCTGCAACAAAGGGGGAGGAGGGAGAAGAGAAGAGAGAAAACCATCTTTTGTTAGTTTTGTAGTTAGTCATTAGTTAGGGTTAGTTTTAGTTTTTAGAATAGAGAGTTCTTCTCTTGTTTGTTCTTAGAGTAGTTCTAGTTAGGGTTTCATTTTGGAAGCTCAATCTTTTGTACAAGGAAGGGAAATTCATCAACTATGTGGACAAAGCTTGTAATGAATGCTCACATTTATTGAAGAAGACATCTTTCCATCAAAGATTGGTAGTTTCCTTCTTTAATGTCATTTATTGCTTTGTATGTGCTATTTATTGTTTCCATGATGAATGCTCTAGCTATGTTAGGCTAGAGACTCTTGTGCTCCTTGGGTTGTTGTTGGCTAGGTTGATGCATTAAATGTTGCTTGATAGGGTTGAACCTAGAGGATATCTAGGTGGTAGGTTCTATGGACATTGAAGGGAAAAGTATCTAGTTGGCTCAATTGTTGACTAGTAAGTGTTTGATAAAATGCTTGAGTGAACCTCTAAACCTTGGGGTTGGAAGTAGAATAGAGGAAATGCTTAAGTTGACCTTGCATCCACTATACATGAGGGAAGACGAATAGCATTCGTACATTACGTTAGGTTGTGCACCCGGAGTCGAGAACTAAGCTAAATCTTGCCTCCGCCATAAAGGGAGAGTGAGCTTAGGAAGAAACTTTAGAGGGGAGTGACTAGGACCGGTTCTTGCCTTCACCATAAAGGAGGAACGGGTCTTGAGAGTGGTAAGATTGGGAGAACGTAGATTATCCGGTTAGCTAGGATTGAGTAGTTTTGCCTCCGCCATAAAGGAAGACAACTTCACCTAGCTAAATCCTCTAGATAGACGCCCTTTAGCTCTAGCTTCCGCCATAAAAGTGGAGCTCAAAGGGAGCGGTTGTCCCTAGCCCTAGTGACACTTTAGGACGAACTCTAGATAGAGAATCCTTAGTAACCATAGCCGACAACACCCGGGAGCACATCATACCCTTCTTGACTTAAGATTGACGCTTTAGTATATTTTACTTGTTAATTAACTTTCCTTTTTAGCTTCCTTGTTTGTAATTCCACTACAACACACATATTTACACTATTTCCATAAACTCATCCCCTCCCTGTGGGTTCGACCCCTACTTCCTCTTGCTACACAAACGTCGGTGTCTTGATGCACCTTAAATGTCGTGAGGATTAGGGTTATAAATTTATTTGATTCGGTTAAGCGTTAGCTTTTAACCCTAGCTCCAAAACCGTTATCAAATTGGCGCTTGGGACTTAAAGTCTAATCTTCACGCCTATCAATTACAATTAAAATTTACAAGTACAATATGTGCAGAACATCCCTCTGCATTCTGGTCAAGAAAAACTCATATTATAGAACTACCTTATGAACAAGACTTCAATGAAAAAGAAATACCAACAAAAGCAAGACCAATACAAATGAGCAATGAATTAGTACAACATTGTAGAAAAGAAATAGAGAACCTTTTAGATAAAAAGCTAATAAGAAAATCAAAATCTCCATGGAGCTGTCCAGCATTCTATGTTAATAATCAAGCTAAAAAAGAAAGAGGAGTTCCAAGATTAGTAATAAATTATAAACCATTAAACAAAGCATTAAAATGGATAAGATACCCAATACCTAATAAAAAAGATTTATTAAGTAGATTATATAATGCAAAAATTTACTCTAAGTTTGATTTAAAATCAGGATATTGGCAAATTCAAATAGCGGAAAATGATAGATATAAAACAGCATTCACAGTACCATTTGGACACTTTGAATGGAATGTAATGCCTTTTGGATTGAAAAATGCACCTTCTGAATTTCAAAATATTATGAATGATATATTTTCAGTATATAATTTTATGATAGTATATATAGATGATATTTTAGTATTTTCAAAATCAATTGATGAACATTTTAGGCATTTACATATATTTTCAAAAATAGTAGTTCAAAATGGATTAGTTATATCAGCTTCAAAAATGAAATTATTTCAAACAAACATAAGATTTTTAGGACATTATATTAATAAAGGTACTATTAAACCTATTAATAGAGCCTTAGAGTTTGGTGAAAAATTTCAGATGAAATTAAAGATAAAGATCAATTACAAAGATTTTTAGGATGCCTTAATTATGTTGCAGATTTTTTCCGAAATTTAAGAACTTTATGTGCACCATTATACGAAAGATTGAAAAAAAATTCACCTCCGTGGTAAAAAATACATACTAAAATAGTTAAAGAAGCAAAAGAAAAAATTAAATCATTACCATGTTTAGGAATTCCACATCCAGATGCATTTATGATAGTAGAAACCGATGCATCAGAAATAGGATATGGAGGAATTCTAAAGCAAAAATTAAATAATAAAACTCAATTAGTTAGATATATGTCTAAAGTATGGTCAGGTTCTCAAAAGAATTACTCAACAGTTAAAAAGGAAATGTTAGCAATAGTCTTAAGTATATCTAAATTTCAAGATGATCTATATAAAAAAAAAATTTTATTATGAATAGACTGTAAATCTGCTAAAGATATAATTCAAAAAGATATTGAGAATTTAGTTTCTAAACAGATATTTGCAAGATGGCAAGGTATTTTGTCAGTATTTGATTTTGATATTGAATACATAAAAGGGGAAGAAAATTCATTGCCAGATTTTCTAACAAGAGAATTTTTGACAGGAAAAATTCAAAAAGATGGCAAATAAAGGAGAGTCATCATCCTCATTCAAAAATCACAAAAAACAAACAGCAGCAGACTATATGTCAAAGGTGAATACTCCAAGACCCTTATCCCCAGTCATTCAAACATCAAATAAGTTTGCAAGTCTAGAAGAATTTCCATTACTCCCACTCACGTATACTCAAGTAACTCAAACACCTTTTGCACAATTAAGAAACAAAGAGTCTAGTTCAACACAAACACCAGTAGCAATGACCCCACTTCCTATTGTATCTACACAAAATATTGAAACAGGAAAAGCATCCTATCAACTAAAAAAATCCTTTGAATATTTGTGTCTAACAGAATTTACTACTAATATTCCAGTTACTGATTTAAATAACTATACTCAACAATTATTCCGAAATGATATGCTATGGTTTTCAGATGATTTATTGAAAAATCAAATGTTTTTCGAATTCATTTTGGTTGATTCAGAATCTGTGGAAATCACTCATATTCATGAAGAAGGAACTCAAAAAATAGCTTATTCAAAATGTGTGATCAAACAAGTATTAGATATAGAAGATTGGCCAAATGCTTTTACCAAAATACCATTTTCTATACCATTTCAACCTCAAGGATACTTCTATGAATATTATAAACAGGCATGGAAGAAGGCCTTTTATTTAAGTTCTTTTGATCATTCTTGGTTTTTCCAATTCCACAAAGATAGCAAAGTCAAATTCCCATTATGGTTATTCGACTGGTGGGATACTCATGGATGCCAGCCAGATATTATGCCATTAGAAGCACAGCAAGGATTACAATATTGGAACAATAATAGCAAAATGAAGGAATATCATAAAGAAATTCAATGGCATGTGTCTCTTAGAGTGCCAAGGATATGGTGTTGGAATTTTCAAATAATGCAAATCAGACCAGCACCAAGGCCAATGTCACTGATTAGACAATTCAAATGCAAATGGTGGGATACCTACAAAAAAGAATTATGCTGTCAAAAAGCAGTGGCCACTCTCATGACCACTGGCAAAAGGACATGGATTAATCCCACTACTAATGCAACCACTCCAACTGGACCCCAACAAAAGACCACTCATCAAAAGACTCCAACGAATTCAGCATCAACAACAGCAACTCAAAAAGGAAAATTCTCATAAGAAGATATGGAACAATTTTTCCAATTTATAGAATATCAGAGTAGACGTAATCAACAACAGCCACCACAACCGCAAATGTCAATAGATTCCACTCCAAGTCCATCCCCTCAAGATATGTTCGGAGGACATTGTGCTCAAGATCCTTTTGAAGAATAATCAATATATTTTATTTTGCAGGTTTTCTTTGACAAAAAATTCCTCATGGATGATAAGATTAAAAATAATTCAAGCAGTTCAAGTACCAACATTGCAAATCTTCTACAACAAAGAGAGATAGGAAGATCTAATCCTAAAGTTATTCATCAAAATATATATCAAGATTTGTTAGAAGACGGAACTAAAGGAACAGGACAACATATTCAATCTTGGTGGACATATTATACTCAAAAAACTAAGCAAGATTATTGGTACTATCGCACTCAAGCTTTCAAGAAGAATAGTCAAAGACAAAATGGGGGCACAAACCCATGTGAAGACTAAGACTTTCATCCAAAAGAAGACTAAGATTTCCACTCAAAGACATACCCATGTGAAGTTCACAAGATGAAGAAGACTGCCAATCAAATAAAGACACTGAAAATGTCTACTCAAATAAAGTAGTTTTCGTATTTCAAAATATTATTCAATGTAATAGATTACTTTTAGTTATAAATAGGTATCATTCCAATGTATTAGTCATCGCATGTTTTCAAGTTGAAAAAGCAATAAAAATTTCAGCTTTCATTCACTCCCTTCTTTATCTTTTCTTTTATATAAACTTTCCATTTCAGGTAAAATTTAATTTATTCAATCAAAAAATTTTGTTATTATAACGATCCTACTTATTTTGGTATCAGAGCCATGTTTATTAAAGTTCTTTATAATTTAAATTTTTAAATTTAAAATTTACCTAATTTATTAGTAAAGCTTTTAGAATACCGATCGTAAGGTTTGGTAAGCAGTGAAGCCTTGTAAGTCCGTTGGTAAGCCGTTGCCCAGTGAAGCTTAAGGTGTTCCAGGTCTAGGCACTCCTGTGTTCCCCATACACTCTGTATTCTATTAAATTGCACTAAGACTTTCAGATACATTTTAAATTATGAATTTAAATGCTTTAAAGAAGTTGTTTAATATTGGTAAGATTACTGAACAAGTAGATACTAATAATGTTAATCAAAGTCATGAAGTAATATTTGATATAAATTCAAAAACAGTAAATTCTGTATATCATATAGGAAATTTAAATTTTAATAATTCATATGCAGTCAAAATACATGAACAAGATTTAACGTTTAGAGAAGTTTCAAAAACAATAAGATTAATGTCTAGAGTAGCAATTGATAAATATAAATCTCAAGGATTTAAATATATTCATTATGGTTTAATCAAAGTAGTTATAAAACCTCTGCATAGAATAGGTATAGATAACCATATTTTTATTGCTTTAAGAGATAAAAGATTTTATAGAATATGAAGATTCTACACTTGCATTAATGCAAACTAATATTTGTAATGGAGAAATATCATTCAATTATGTACCTAATTTCTTAGCTAGTTTAGATGATGAATTAATATTAGATTCATTAATAATGGATATACAAATTGATCAAAATAAGATAGATTCAAGAAGTCGGAGTTTTGTAATTCTATATAAAGTATGTTTTAAATTATTAAAAACAGAAATAGATCCAAAATTAAAATTAGAACAAACAAGTACAGAAGAAACAATAATATTTGAGGAAGATTCTGAAAAAGCTTCAGTATATATTCCTAAAACTTTAAAATGGAATGAAATAACTATTCCAAAAACGTTTGCAATAGTTCCTCAAATACAACAATCAAAAAATATTCATCAACATAAGACATCAAGAATGAAGATGGTAGTATAACAATACATTTTGATGACATAAGATCAAATAAATATAGAGCAAATATGCAACCAGCAAGACATTCAATTTCAGAAATACCTACAATAAGAAAATTATATAATCAAAATACTAATATAGATACAAATCCTGAAATATATTAAATACCAGTTATGGGTAGTCAACGAATTCATTATAAAGCACCTTTACAAGAAATAATAGATACAACCTCAACATTTATACCATCACCAACTAGATCAGAAATGAAACCAGATTCAATTAAGGTTCTTACTAATAAATTTAAACCTAATTATAAATATTTAGATGAAGAATTCAATGAGGATAAGAATATACAAAAAAGACTATGGTATAAAAATTTAGAAGAAGAATTTCAAAAAATACTAAACATTAAATGGGAAGAAGCGTTATTAAAACAAAAATTTAATTTTCCCTTCTTTTCATGGTTAGATTATGAAACACAAAATATAGGAAGTAAAAAATTATATATAAAAGATAGTATAAATGTACAAACATCATTATATAAAAAAATGGAATATAATTGGGGTAGAAGTACTTAGTTCAGTACATCCGATCTTTGGCATTCATTTCATTGCTTAATCCATTCTTGAGTGTCATGGAATAATTTAGGCCAATAATACCCCAACTGCAACACTTTATAGGCCATTCTTCGTTCTCCAAAATGTCCTCTATATCCTGATTCATGACATGAACGAAGAATGACTTTTTGATTTTCCTCAGGTACACATCTTCTTATGGCTTGGTCACTACACACCTTGAAGAGATAAGGCCATCCCAAAAGTTGTGGCTTGCATCATGGATAAGCCTTTTCCGTAGCTAAGTAGATAAATTGGGCAGAACCCGTTGTGAAACAACATAATTATTAATATTAGCATACCACGGGGCCATATCCACTTCTTCCACTTGGAATAACCTGCTCATCAGAAAAGATTTCATGAATTTGAACATTAATGTCCTCTTCCAAATGCTCATGCTTTCCAATCGAGAAAGATGGTCCGCGACATGATTTTCATCTCCCTTTTTATCTTGGATCTCCAAATCGAACTCTTGAAGAAGAAGAACCCAACGGATTAGCCTCGGCTTATATCCTTCTTGGTCATTAAGTAATGAATTATTGCATGATCTGTATAAATAATCAACTTAGTTTCCAACAAATAAGAACGGAACCTGTCCATAGCAAAGACAACTGTCAGTATCTTTTTTTCTGTCGTAGTGTAGTTACACTGAGATGCAACAAGTAAACAGCTGGCATAATGAATTGTGTGAAAAATCCTATCCGTCATTTGACCAAAATTGCCCCCACAACAAAATTACTTGAATCGCACATAATCTCGAAGAGGGCTCCCTAATTGGGTGGTTTAATCACCAGAGTTTCGACTAGTCGACCCTTTATAAAATCAAATGTTGTCTTGCAATCATCATTAAAATCAAATACGACATTCTTCTCTAAAAAAATGGCACAAGGGTTTGGTGATCTTAGAGGAATCCCGAATAAATCGCCTATAAAACCCGGCATGGTCCAAAAAACTCCTCACTCCCCTTAACATTAATAAGATAATGAAGATTTGCAATAAGCTCCAATTTCGCCTTGTCAACCTCCATACCATTAACTGATATCTTGTGGCCTAAAATGATACCTTCTTGTACAATGAATTGATACTTTTCTCAATTTAAGACCAGATTTTCTCCACGCATCTTTTAAGTACTTTCGCAAGATTATCCAAGCAACGATCAAAAGAATGACCGAAAACTGAAAAATCATTCATGAACACCTCAATAATGTCTTCCACCATGTTATGGAAAATGGCCATCATGCACCATTGAAAAGTAGCGGGCGCATTACACAACCCGAAAGGCATTCTCTTAAATACAAAGGTGCCAAAATGACAAGTAAATGTAGTCTTGTCTTGATCCTTCGGGTAAATGGTTATTTGATTATAACCGGAATACCCGTCCAAGAAGTAATAGTAGAGATAGCCAGCGATCCTATCCAAGACTTGATCCAAGAATGGTATAGGGAAATGGTCCTTGCGGGTTGCCTTGTTGAGCTTGCGATAATCCATGCAAACTCGTCATGCATAATAATACGAGTTGCCAACAAATCATCTTTCTCCGTCTTGACCACTGTCACCGCACTCTTCTTTGGTATGCATTGGACTTGACTTACTCATTCACTATCAGATATAACAAAAATCATCTTGAAGTCCAATAGCTTGATCACCTCCTTTTTTACTACCTCCATCATTGTCGAATTCAACCGACATTGTCTATCTCTCACCGAAACTGCATTCTCTTCTAAGAAAATCTTGTGCATTTACTGCTCCTTGATACATTTGCAGCACCTTAATGAGCTTCTCCTCTTGCCATGGTTCCAATGTAGCTGAAATAACCATAGGTAAAGTGTTATTGCTCCCCAAAAATGCATACTTGAGATATAACATAAGTGATTTAAGCTCCAATTATGGTGGCTCTTTGGCTGAAGGTTTCAGCCTAATTTCCCTACAATTATGAACTTCAATAGGCCTCACCACAGTGGGTTTCTCAAAAACATCGTCCGTCAGCTCACAGATAGAAGAATCTAGAACAACACATTCAACTATGCTTTGTAATTCGAATGCAATAATCTTATCAATTTTAAATGACTCAGCACTAGGCATATGCATTAAAGAATTACCTTCATTAATACCTACTGTTTTCATGGGATTACATACATTAATAGAATATTCAACAACATCCATGAAAAAACAAGTATTAATATCATGAGGATGCTTCAAAGCGTAATTGACATTAAATGTTACCTCTTCACCATTGATGCAAAAGGTGATGGTTTTGTTGTGTACGCCAATCAAAGCATCTCATGTAGTTAGGAAAGGTTTCCCAAAAATAATTAGAACCTCCTCATCTTCCTCCATGTTCAAGATAATAAAATTAACCGGAATTGTGAACCCATCCACTGCTACAAACACATCTTTAATAATGCCCATTTGAGTCACAATAGATCGATCTGCCAACTGAAGAGTAATTGCCACCAGTTTGAGTTTATCACCTAATCCCACACTGATGGCTATTGAATAAGGCATCAAATTAATGCATGTTCCCAAATTGCATAATGCCTTGACAAAATGTCTCGAACCAATCCTGCATGGAATTGTGCAGCTTTCTGGATCCTTAAGCTTATGAGGGATATCAATCTTTAATAAGCGTGTCCCAGCTTCATTCATCTGAAGTATCTCCTCACAATGCATAATCCGTTCCTTATTCAAAATAAGGTCCTTCAAGAAATTCGTGTAAGTTGGCACCATTCGAACTAAATCCAGCAAAGGGATCTCTATAGTGATCCTCCTAACCATCTCAGCAAAATTACTAAATTGAATTTTCTTCTTTGTTGGCTATATCCTTTGAGGAAAAGGTAATAGTGGTACAAATCCTTGAAAATTAAAAGCACTTGGAGGGTCCTCCATTTTTCTTTACCTTCTTCCTTTTGTTCTACTTGCTTTTGAACTTCTTCCATCCTTGACTGAACCTCGTCTGCTACTAGATTATCCATTGAAGTCCCCAGAAATCACAAAAGGTTGCAATTCCTTGCCACTTCGGAGTGTAACTGCATGACATTGCTTTTTGGCCCAGAAATCACTATGCACTACACTAGCCATTTGGCCCATTTGAGTCTCAAAATTTTTAAGGATAGCATTGTGCTCCCTTAAAAGACTGCCCTGTGTTTCCACTATTTTCTCCACATTGGTAAATCGATGTTGGCATTCTGCAAATATCTTGTCCATTTTGGCTCCCAACACTGTTATCATGTCATCCATAGTAGCCTGTTGATTTCCATTCTGTGTGCTTTGCTGGTTACTAAAACCCGGTGGATAAGTTGGTCTCAGTGCATTATACTAATGTCGATTCTGACCCCCTTGATACCACTGGTTACTACCCGGTGCCTTCCACTCATTTGATTTAAAACTCCAGTTGTACTTGATATATTGCACTGGTTTGTTAGTGACTTGAGAACACTCATTCATATGATGCGCTCCTTGATATAAACCACAAGATGGTATGATTTTGGTCCCCAACATTGTCTAAATGTTCACCAAGGTGTTCTGCATGGTTGCCATTTGTGCCTCCAAGTTAGCTGTCTTATCCAGTTCTAACATACCAACTTGCATCCTTCTTTGGTTGCTCCTTGCACTCGGAAGCATGAGTTCATTGCTCACTATGCATTTGAAAACCTCTTCAACTTCCTCTGGTGATTTATCATGCAAATTACCTCCAGCTATGATATTAATCAAATTCATAGTCTCCCAATTAAGCACATTACAAAAGAAATTTAGCTCCCGTCTAGGCTCCAGCCCACTAATCTCCGTGAATGACTCGTTGTCGCCTTGATGAAACTACATGAAATCCATCTGGATCTTGTCCATTCGGGATGGAGAAAAGTATTTGGCCACGAATCTCTTTGCAACTTCATCGAAAGTTTCAATCCGCCCCCTATTAATAAAGTCGTACCAACTCTCAGCTACCCCTTGCAATGAAAAAGGAAACAGTACCCTCTTCATAACATCGTGCAGGATATGATTGAACTTGCAGGTGTTGTACAATTTAAAGAATTACCTTAAATGCGCCTGTGGGTCTTCAGAACTCAAACCCTGGAAAATCTACCCATGCGGAACAAACGTGATCAAAGCCGGCAGAATTTGATAATTTTTTTCAACCACAATACATGTGGTATCTAAGTTATCCATCCTAGGCTCGTAATAATCACCATAATGATGTTGCGGTGCCTCCGGTTGCGCTGGTGGAATTACCGAAAGGTTTCCTATAGAAACTATGACATTTGGTGGATTATTCTGACCAAACATCTCCACAAATTCGAGTTTCTTCTTAGATCGCAAGGTCTTTGCAAGTTCAGGGTTCAATTTGTACTCCACTTTTCCAAACGATCTTATCTTGGGCATACAATCCGTCTACCCAAAACAAATAATTCTGAAAAGAATCATAAGAAAAAAGTGAAGATCATGGAAAGAAGATAAAGTAAGACAAACAATTAATAACAAAAAATAAAAATTTCAACTCGACTGCTCTCCCCGACAACAACGCCAAAATTTGTTACGCGTAAATATGGGTGTAAAATATGCTCATGGTTGCTATCTATCCCTAATAAAAAATAATGCTAAACATATTGGTGATAATATAGCAAGTTTGTTCCCACAGAGAAAGGATGGTGTTGAAATCTAAAGAAAATGTTTTTGAATTTTTATAATTATTAAACTAAAGACAATATGTAAATGACAAAAGCACAATAACTAAGACGATGACTTGGAATGAAAATATCACTTAAGCAAGTGTACTCTCCAAATTATATTTTAGGGTCGATAAAAAGCACAGGTACATTCCATCAATGGTAATGAAAAACAAGGGTAAACACTTAATCATAATCTAGGTCTCTATACCGAGCACCTATCTTATTCAAAATAACCTAGCACACGCCCTCCTATATGGTAAGAGGCAATGATATAGCTTTTATGAACCAAAAAAAAAAGGAAATTAAACAATCTCCATGCCCGGTTGTTTTGTAACGTATTGTGCTATAGGTAAGTCAAAGTTTTAGTGAAATGCACATAAGGCAGACGAATGCAATATTCCAAGTTATGTTTGACATATGTAACCATATTTAAGGCTGGTGAACTTCTTAGATAAGGATACCTTAACAGAAGAACACAAAGAAAAGGAGCCAACTTTGAATCGACTGCACAATCCACGTCATCCATAAACTTCGCCCGGATATAGAAAAACTTGTTTTTCAGATAGCTGGATACATACAAAAGATTAGAAAACCCTTTTTTCTTCCAACAGAGAACTTACAAGAGAGCACCAAATCTGATTGTCAATTTTTGGAAACTATAGAAAAGACAAATTTTGGGAAACTTCTTTTGGTAACTTTGAAGAGAACCCTATTACATCTTGGTGAATCTTAGTCACATCTTGACCAACCACAGCAGATGAAAGAGGATGATGGAAGTCGCCCTGAATGGCGTATGTATTCTGTTTGTGCAGCAACTTTCTCTGCTATCCTGTTCCTTCTAGCTTCAGCTGCGGCTCGTTTTTCTTCTGCCCTTTGCCTTGCCAATGCAATCTTCTTCACCATATTTGCTTGGGCTTGTGCTCTTAGTTGCTCAACTTGTGCCTGAAACAGATGAATTTATTTTGTTTCTGAGCACGTCCAAGCATGAAAACGGAGCACATGTCAAGCAGTCAAGTAATTGACATGAGCTAGAGTCAAACTTGGTGCCACCAAAAGTTTTCAGCAACTTATAACCAAAAAAAATCGTGATAGTGGATGATAGTTAGGTCAATAAACAAAAACACGCTACCAACTTGAATCCAGTTTGGGTCACCGAAAGTTCATAGAATGAGCTGAAAAACTATCAAAGGAAATCAAAAGTACCTCTATTCTCCTCATTTCTGCTTCGAGCTTTGCTTTCTGCTGACTTTCCCATGCTTCAATTTTTATTTCCTCACGCTTAAATCTGCGAACTAAATAATCAAGTTGTTAATAATTATTCCAACAAAGGAGCAATATCCTGAAAAAAATACTAGTAAGGAAGGATAACTTGGATTGCTATATCATAACCTAGCAGCGTGTTTTGTTTTTTCAGCCTCCTCCCAAGCAGCCGCTCGTTTTGCAAATTCAATTTGTTCAAGTTCTTTCGAATTAATGGTTTCAACGACAGAGGGACTTTTGTCATCTTTACTAGCCCAAGCAGCAATGTTCATCTTGCCAAGTTGGACTCCAAGGGCTACAATTTCTCTCCTTGTCTTGAGCTTTAGTTCTTGCTCTGACATGTCCTTTTTCCCATTCCCTATTGAATGCTGAGATGCACTATCAATGGGGAGCTCTTCAGGAGTAGGTCCTGGCTCTCCCCGTCGGGGAGTAGATGGGATAGAAGATGTTGGACTGCGAAGTGGGGTTGCACCAAGAGGCGTAGCAGTTCTTGAAGGTTCTTGACTTGGAATGGGAGTCATTTCTGTTCCCATGTCTCTCATTGAAACCGATCTGATATTGGGGACACCTAGACCAAACAATTATATTTCAAAACTGGGTTATTTGTAGTCCATTTAGGAATAAATGTAGTGTGTCACTAGATTTTGTTTCAAAGACTAATAGTGTTAGATAAGTATTATTGTGATCCATCACCAAGCCTGTTTAACACTTGTGATCTCACTGCCATTTATCAACAATGCAACACATGCACAATTTAAAATTGGACTACCAATATTAGCTATTTATCATGAACTAAGAGGCATAAGAATTATATTGGTGTATTTCAAATTTCAAACATAGAAACCCATTTCCAATAACACATTTCCAAACAGCACAAAATTTGATCACAAGTAACAGTAGAGATTACTTAAATTTGTTTGGTAGCATCATCTTTGATTAGGATTTGAGGTGGTAAATTCTAGCCCAGACCATATACTAAGACCATTTTGCTTGGTTCTCTGAGAAAGCGTGGATTAAGGCATATCATGCATAAAGGGAAAGCCTCTATTTTATACAAGCAAACAAAAGAGAATGCTGAATTACCAGTTGTATTTTCTGTTGAGCACTTAGTAGAAGAAAAACTCTTACTTTCCACCTCCATCAAATCCCTACTTTCAGGACACAGCTCAATCAAAGCGTTCACTCCATTCCCTTGGACAGAAACTGGAGAAGCAGTTGGAACAAAATCAAACTTCTCAGACCCCAATTGTGATGCAGGTTGACAGAAATCGACCCGCTTAACCGATAACTTAGTCTCATAACCAGTAGATTCTGGAGCAACTCTAACCATATTGTTAGCTGGTAAGCAATGTGGTTGGTTCTGGTTCTGTGAGTATATCTTCTTGGAACAACTAGGTGGCACATTTTGCCTATTCCTTATCCACTTCTCTGCATCATTCCACTTCGATGGCATAGGCCTTGAAAATGATCTTGAAGGATGGTGACGCAATCTTTCTCCTCTATGAAACTCAAAGCTAGATGTACTATCATAATCAAGATTTTCATCTTCATATGGTCTAACAGGGTGTACTGAAATAGAATTTGCATTCTCACCCTTAGATAATCGTTGTGTCTTGAAGTATTCAGCTTCACCATTTTCCCTTAGCATAAGCTCATTTGGCCGACTGGAACAGGAATCACCCAGTACTGCTGCTGGTGCTGAGTTTTCGGACAATGTACTTGCAGAAACTTCACTGCTCGGAACTGCAAATTGGAGAGGATAGGTCTTTATTCAGTAAAGAAATACGCAAGAACACACTTATCTCTGACAAAATTAAACATGCAAATGTGTGAATGCACAGAAAAGAGACACATTGTTCACAGGATAAACAACCAATCAATTATTCCAGAAGATTGAGGGCATAGGGCAAGAATTGATCCACGGGTGTCATCTATCTTGATTCGACGGATGAAAGTACAACAAGTTCAAGACTAGGCCACCTGAGCTGTACCAAATGAAGTGTATGCCTTCACTGAAGTTTTAGAAAGGAAAAATAGAGATAAAAATCAATATCTACATCTGTCTGATACATTTGTTTCCAATTTACAATAACTAATCAATTTCCAAATGGTGGCAAAAGCTGCAAACATCACCAAGATATAAAAGGGTTGAATAAGGATCTTTTGAATTACCAAAACAAAATTTGTAGGATAACTTACCTTCCTCATCAAAATCCCCACTTTGGGCAGCCAACAAGCTGTTCTTTACAAATTCTGAATCTTCAAGCTTAGAAGGAGATGTTCTAGAGGAATTACTGTTTGATCCATCTTTTTTCTTCTGGTGATGAGGCCCTATTAACTTCATTCTCAGTTTACTTGGAGAAATTATACCCGTCTGCACCATACCAGACCAAATAATTAAGACATCCAGACACATACTCAAATATTCAAAAGGCAATTTCACCTTTAAAAATGCTCAAAGGGCTTAAAACTCTATGAAAAATTATTTGAAAAAAAAAACTCAAAAAAAAAAAAACAATTACCCTATCAATTAAAGAATCCACCATTTGAAAATTTTCCCTCGGAAACAGCAAATGTAATCCAAGTCTCAGTAAATTTATAACTGAATTAACAAAAGATCAAACACTCTCACGCCCCAAATCAACAAGAACATCAAATGTTCCAAACCAAAAGAATTTTAAGTAAAAAAAAAAAAAGAAAGATACTCTGTTTTTAAGCTGAACTTGAGTGATTCAAAACTAAAATGATTGAACCCATTTGAGAAACCGCTCGAATAGTCAAATTCAATCATTCCTCAAAACCCATTACGCAAAAGTGTCTTAAATGCACAAAACTGTTAACAAAAAGACAAAAGAAAACAGTAAACACAACAGATATCTGTTTAGTTCAATAGTGTGTGGTTCAGAAAAGAATCAAACCTGAACTTTGTGAATCCGCTCGTACTCCATTAGATCCTTCTATCTCTCTCTCAAGACACAGATATACAAACAAATACGGAGGTTCGGGGGGGCCTAGAAAGAGAAGGACTGCAGAGAGGGAGTCTATGAAATGTCTATAAAGATACTGTTCTCTTTCTTTCTTTCTGTTGCTTATTGCTGAGTTGAGTGTGGGAGTTTGTTAATGTATTTTGTTGATTTGTAGAGCGGAGCTGACGACAATAGTTCAGTAACACACTTATTGGGGGTCGGCGATCTTTTGACCGATTATTTGACCAACTATTCGCCTACTTTTGCTGGGGTTTGGTTTTGGTTTTGGTTTTGGTTTGACCACGTTTCTCAAATTTTTACGCTTTCCCTACATACTCTTTTCCCACGCTTTTTTTTTTCTTTTTAATTTTTTTTTTATTGACTTTGAGTTTTGTAATGGGAGTAAATTTTTTTTTATTTTTATTACTACTAATTATCCATCAAGGTTCATTAATTATTTAATAAAATTTTAATTTATTTTTTAAAAAATTAGATAAAAGATATATGTCAAATTTTTAGACAGTTACACGAAAATTGTTATATAAGATCAAAAGCAATGAATCAAGCCATTGATCTTCTATAACGCTTTCCTATAACACTTCCTATAATATTTATTCAGTAAGATTTTAACATGTGTATAATCAATTATCTCTTAAACTTTATTAATCACTTAAAAAGGATTTAGTTTAATTTTTAAAATTAAATAACCAAATAAAAAGAACAAGTGTTACATTTATACACAATATTACACAATATGTTACACCAAATTTTTCAAGGATCTAAAGTTATAAATCACTCACCTAACTTTCTTTTTTCTTATTTTTCTAACAATTATTACAAAAGTGTTACATAATATCCAATTAACTTTTTTTCGTTGGCAGAGTGTGAGTTTTATTATTATTGGACAACTAAATATTTATGGTTCATAAATGAGTGAATAATGATGACAAGAGTGAAATTACAATTTCATGAAAAGCTCATATTTCCTATCATTACTAGTATTTTTCTTAAATGGATATGTACAAAAATCAACATCAACTCAACTAGCTCGAATTGATTATGAGTAAAACGATAACTTTTGAGTACTAATTTATATACCTAATATGCAACATTATTATCCTAATTTCTAATGAAATTTAGAAGGATGTAGCTGTGTAGCCCTCTACTCTGTTAGATAGAATTTTCTCCTTCTAAACCGTCTCCCCGTTAATGGTTCCCCTTAAAAATAGATTAAAATAGGTTAAGTTAACAGAATACTATTAAATATTGCCATGAATGAAAAAAAAAAAAAGAAAAAAGGATGCCTTTTTCAAAAATTGAATGGAAGTGTGAATTTTAGATTGATTGTGTTACCTTTTTTTCCCAATTTAATGTTGTATAAATTATAGTTTGATACATGTTCTTACTTATTCATGTTCTTTTTCGTTTTCTTTTTAAAAATCAAACAATATTTTGGGATATCACTAATACTAGGATTAATTTGCTTATGCCTTTATTAGGTTATTCCCCCCTAAATACAATTGATTTGTTTGTTTTATTCATTTTTTTACATAAATTTTTAAAACAATTAAAAAGCAATGTGATAGTAATTATTTTTACTATATATTTTTATTTTTTTCTTTTTCTTAACAAAATATAAATTTTTATTTTAATTTTAAATTTTTAATACTAAAAAATTCCTCTATTATAATTGTTTACCAAAAATAAATTCATAAACTATTAATTTCAAATTCTCATTAATAAATTTTTTTTGACAAAACAAACTCATCAATCTAAATTAGGTATTCTATGAGGGTTTTTTTTTCCTATTAGGTGTAGTTATTACGGCATTTCTTTTAATAAGAAAAAATTAATTGTATGACAAATTTAGTGTACATCTTAAATACGATTAGAATAAATAAATTTTGTAATGTTTATAATAGATTTAGACTTATATGACACATCTGTTTTGTTTTATGTACAAATGCCAATAAATATGTGCTTTATTTGTATATGGTATGTATAAAAATTTATATTTTCATTGTTATTGTAATCAATTTGATACTTTATATATATATATATATATATATATATATATATATATAATTTTTTATTTTATGCTAGTCATGAGCATCTTTTAATTTTGGTTCTGATTTCGCCACTAGCTATCATCTAAGTTTGTTATCATTACAGGGAAAAAATAAAATGGAAAACTCTACAATTTTTATAGTAAATTGACTAGTTGACATTAAAAGGAAGTGAAGGAAACTTACATATTAAAATCTGTAGTCGAGAATGAAAGAAAGAAGAGGGAAATTAATTTGATATATACAGTTCGCCAAATATAATGTAAATACAATAAGAAAAAAAATAGAGGCTGAAAGTTCTTGCGAACTTCTTCAACGATAAAAGATAATTAATAAAATAATTTGAATCTCATTGATTAGAGTCTCTGTGCACAAAAATGATCCAAATAACAATTAATTTCTTAAATTTAAGTGACTAAAAGGTTCATCTACTTTTTTTTTTTTTTAAATGATAGGCCCATCTTTGCAATATTTCCAGTAGTTAATTTTATGAGCCAATTTTCAGGGGAAAATAAATTATAGGAATTAAAATTTATGAGATATTCAAAGTGCCATAAGAATCTCTTTGGCTCACACTTGATCTATTCTGGTTTGCTTTTTCTTGCATCATGAAAGAAGCCACGTGAATTTGTTTGCCTCAATTACGAAGTATAATGAAACCTTTAAGCAGGTTTTAATTGAATGGGACAAATCTTGGGGTAGATTTTGCTGGATGTTGCAAAAATAATTTTATGACTTAAGTATCTTCATTCATCTGTATTCTAATGATTTGGTTAATGCGATACAAATGAATGGCTCAAGGTAAGAACTTGATTTAACGAAATGCTCTAAGATCGTTTTGCAACTAGTTAAAGAGATTAGAAGAAGAAAATGAAATTAATTCCATAGAATGTGCATTTCGTATAACCTATAAAATTTTCAAATAGATCACATGGCTAAAATATTGAAATGGGAAATCCAAATTAGAGAAGAATGAGTATATAAAATGGTTATGACTGCAAAATTTTATGAATGGCTTAAGGAAATGATGAAAGTGTATTTGTTCCAGAGTCATTTCACTCTTTTGAAAGATCAATCAATGCATAAAGTTTCCATTCTCAAGTTGTTGTTTTTTCATGTAAATATATTTTCGACCTTGATCGTTTCTAGAAGTTATAAATTTGTAGGCCTTCATTGCATGATAGGAAACTAGAAAGAAGGAAATAAGCCTACAATCGAAAATATTTATTATCAACCATTTGGTTCACATTCATAGTCATGAAAATGGAACCGGCCCGGTAAGCTAGGCTCGAAACCAGAACCGGCCCATGGGGGCTCAAACTGTGAACCGGAACCGGCTCAGGCGGGTCGGTTCACACTTTCTGTGAACAGCAAACAGGCGGTTCAAATCGCCGGTTTAAAAAAAATTGACAGCCAAGATTAACTCATCCAACGGCTAGAATCGGCGGTTAACCGCCGGTTCATCAAAAAAATAAAAATAAAATAAAAAAAATGTGATGGCCATTGCATCCAACGGCCATCATTTATGTTATGACCGTTGGCAATCCAACGGCCATAAATTAGGCCGTTGGAAAGCCAATGGTTGTGCCGTTGTGGGCTTGAGTGTTTATGCTTTTTTTTTATTTTTCTTCTATAAATACCTAAAATTTTTAAATTCATTTTCACACAATTCTCTACTCTCAATCTCAATTCTCTCAATTCTCCCAATTCTCTCAATACTCAATTATCATTTATATTATCTACTTTTTTTTTGTTATCATTAAATTATTTTTACTCATTAATTCATTATATTCAAAATTCAATTCTTTACTTTAAATTATTTTATTTTATTCAAATCTTTAGCTAATTATTTTTTAAAATTATTTATTTTATTAAATATTGATTCCTCATTAATAGTTTTTATTATTTTAATTATTTTAATTTATTTAAATACTTTTATTATTTACTTATAAAGTTATAATTTTATTTATCTAATTATTTATATTTATTCAATTACTTAATTTTAATTTACTATAAAATGGATATTTTTAATAGAGATATTGTTGGTAGCTTACAATTTGGTGCAAACCAAAATGAGCAAATTTTTAGTGGTGGTGGAGAAACCGAAAGCCCCAACGTTGAAGAAAGGATAAAATCGGATATGTTCAAGAAGCATTACACAAAGATATTAGATCCCAATCAACAACCACTCAAGGCGAAATGCAATTATTGTTCCGGAAATAAATTATATGCTTTCAAGAAAGGATCGGGTTATGGAACTTTGGCTCGACATTTGAAGGAAAAACATCCACACGAAATCGGCCTTTCTACCAACCAATCGCAATTATCCGAGTTTGTTCCCTTTACTACTCCTCATTTTAAATATTCGGATGAAAAAAATAGAAAAGAATTAGATAAAATGATAGCCATAGAACATTTATCATTTGATTTTGGTGAAAAAGTAGGATTTACTCATTATTGTCAAAATGCATTAAATCCACAAGCTAAAAGAATGCCTAGAACAACAATAACAAGAGAATTAAAGAAAATTTATAAAGGTGAAAAACAAATTTTAATTGAAACTTTTTCAAAATTAAATGGTAGTGTTTCTATATGTTCCGATATTTGGAGTGATTTATGACAAATGTATTCTTATATGGGAGTAACTTGTCATTGGGTTGATAGTGATTGGAAAATACAAAAAAGAATTATTGCTTTTCGTCATTTTGAAGCAAGACATACTGCAAATAATATATCTAATTTGTTGAATATTATTTTAGATGAATATGGTTTATCTAGAAAAAAATTTTCAATTGGTTTTGATAATGCTTCGGCTAATACGGCTTCAATTAGTCAATTAACAACTCTTTGTCAACCAATAATAGGTGGAAAATTTTTTCATATTAGGTGTACATGCCACATATTAAATTTAGCGGTACAAGATGGTTTAAAAACACTAAATACGTATATTACGCCTATTAAAGAGACAATTAGTCTTTTATGGATCCGTCCAAATTTAATGAAACTATGGGTAAAATTTTGTATGGAAAATGGACGCAAACCAAAAAGATTTAGTAAAGATGTTCCTAATAGATGGAATTCAACTTATAAATTATTGAATGCATCTACACAATATAGTACTTTGTTATGTACTTTTTTTTATGCAAAATCATGTAGATGATATTTCTTTGCATCCTAATATGTGGGAAATTTGTTGTAAATTATTACAACTTTTAAAGATATTTAAAAATGCTACTGAAATTTTATCTGGTGTTTATTATCCTACTTCTCATCTATTTATTCACATTGCATGTGATGTTGTTGGTATTTTACAACAATTTAAAGATGACCCTGTTTTATCACTTCCTATATATGATATGTTAATAAAATGGCTTAACTATTACCAAAAAATTCCACCTACATATTTAATTGCTTTTGTTTTTGATCCAAGTTAAAAAATTAATATTTTAGAAGAATATATTACTGCATATAATAGTTGTGTAGATTCATTTTTTTCTGACAATGAAGGTTATAAACCTCAAGATACTAAGGAGATAATAGGAAAAGTAAAATTTCTTCTTCGTGATTTATTTAATGAATTTCATTCTAAAATATGGTAGTCAAGTTCCTAGGGTGTTTTACCAAAATATTGTGGTTTTTAAAAAAATTTACCAAAATATTGTTCTTTTTATTATCATTCCCAAAATGGCTAAAGTGAGGTTGGGAAACTCAACTTTAAAATCGAGATTGCCAATCTCGACTTTAAAGTTGAGATTGCCAACCTCGACTTTAAAGTTGAGAAGTCAAGTTTTGCAATCTCGACTTTAAAGTCGACTTTCGCAACCTCGACTTTAAAGTCTACACACATTTTACACATACTACACACATTTTTACACAGTACACATATTTTATACACATTTCCACATACTACACATTTTTTCACACACTTTGCAATCTCGACTTTAAAGTCGACTTTCGAACCTCGACTTTAAAGTCTACACATATTTTACACTTACTACACACATTTTCACACAGTACACATATTTTACACACATTTCCACACACTATACATTTTTTCACACACTACACATTTTTTCACACACTACACATATTTTACACACACTACACACATTTTTACACACAACACATTTTTTCACACACTGCACATATTTTACACACACTACACACATTTTCACACACTAGACATTTTTGACACACACTACACACATTTTCACACACTACATATTTTTTTCACATACTACACATAGTTTCAAACACTGCACATATTTTACACACACTACACATATTTTCACACACTACACATATTTTACACACACTGCACATATTTTACACACTACACACATTTTCACACAGTACACATATTTTACACACATTTCCACACACTATACATTTTTTCACACACTACACATTTTTTCACACACTACACATATTTTACACACACTACACACATTTTTACACACAACACATTTTTTCACACACTGCACATATTTTACACACACTACACACATTTTCACACACTAGACATTTTTGACACACACTACACACATTTTCACACACTACATATTTTTTTCACACACTACACATATTTTCAAACACTGCACATATTTTACACACACTACACATATTTTCACACACTACACATATTTTACACACACTGCACATATTTTACACACTACACACATTTTCACACACTACATATTTTTTCACACACTGCACATATTTTACACACACTACACATATTTTACACACATTACACATATTTTCACACACTACATATTTTTTCACACACTCACTCATTTTCACACACTACACATTTTTTTCACACACTACATACATTTTCACACATTACATAGTGTGTGAAAAAATGTGTGTAAAATATGTGTAGTGTGTGTTAAATATGTGCAGTTTGTGAAAAAATATGTAGTGTGTGAAAATGTGTGTAGTGTGTAAAATATGTGCAGTGTGTGTAAAATATGTGTAGTGTGTGAAAATATGTGTAGTGTGTGAAAAAAATGTGTAGTGTATAGAAATGTGTAAAATATGTGTAGTGTGTGTAAAATATGTGCAGAGTGTGAAAAAATGTGTAGTGTGTGAAAATGTGTGTAGTGTGTTAAATATGTGCAGTGTGTGTAAAATATGTGTAGTGTGTGAAAATGTGTGTAGTGTATGAAAAAAATATGTAGTGTGTGTAAATGTGTGTAGTGTGTGAAAATGTGTGTATTGTGTGTAAATGTGTGTAGTGTGTGTAAAATATGTGTAGTGTGTGGAAATGTGTGTACTATGTGTAAAATATGTGTACTGTGTGAAAATGTGTGTAGTATGTGTAAAATGTGTGTAGACTTTAAAGTCGAGGTTGCGAAACTCGACTTTAAAGTCGAGATTGGCAATCTCGACTTTAAAGTCGAGTTTCCCAACCTCACTTTAGGCATTTTGGGAATGATAATAAAAAGAACAATATTTTGGTAAATTTTATTAAAAACCACAATATTTTGGTAAAAACCCCCCAAGTTCCTATTAGTACCGGATCTAATATTGATGGTTCTTCTAGTAGTGCATCACATCAAAGTACTAGTACTCCATCAATGTTTTCTATAGCACCACGTAAACTTGGTAAATCTATATATTCGTCACACAAAAAACCAAGATCCGGTACTGATACAGAACTTGATAGATATTTAACAACTACTTTTGAGGTTTGTGATGAAGATAAGGATTTTCACAAGTTGCCCCTGTTAGAATGGTGGAAGGGAAAGGAGAAGGATTATCCAATCCTTTCTATTATCGCAAAACATATTCTTGCAATTCCGGCATCAACTATAGCAGTAGAGCAAGCTTTTAGTGCGGGAGGAATTATTTTAGATAAGCACCGGTCCCGATTATTACCAAAATCATTAGAAATCCAAGCATTAGTGGATGATTGGCACAAGGCATTTTTGAGAGCACAAGAAATGGACAAGACAGATGACATTGATTTAGATTACGACACCAACATTTCCGAAACGAGCAATGTTAGTACCGGATCTTCAACCGGAGTTTCCCGTTTCACGAATTTCGTCCATCCCGATCCTGATGATGACATTGAAGAGTTAGATGATTAAAATTTAGGCCAATTAAAAATTTTTATTTTTAGTAAATGTTGTATCATGATTCATTATTCATATATGTAAATGGCCAACTTGAAATTCGATATTTAGGCCAAAATTTTATATTTCAATAATAAAATGAGGTATTTTTTTCATTTATATCAAACTTGTAAACTTGTACGTATTATATCAAACTTGTTACTTTTCACATTATAAATTTGTAAATTTGTGAATTATATCAAACTTCTCTTATTTTTCACATTGTAAATTATGCTAAACTTCTTTCTTTTTATCTTGTAAATTTGTAAATTTGTGAATTATATCAAACTTCTCTTATTTTTCACATTGTAAATTATATTAAATTTCTTTTTTTTTTACCTTGTAAATTTGTTAATTTGTGAATTATATCAAACTTCTCTTATTTTTCACATTGTAAATTATACCAAACTTCTTTTTTTTTCACCTTGTAAATTTGTAAATTTGTAAATTTGCGAATTATATCAAACTTTTCTTATTTTTCACATTGTAAATTATACCAAATTTCTTTTTTTTCACCTTGTAAATTTGTAAATTTGTAAATTATATCAAACTTCTCTTATTTTTCACATTGTAAATTATACCAAACTTCTTTTTTTTACCTTGTAAATTTGTAAATTATATCAAACTTCTCTTATTTTCCACATTGTAAATTATACCAAAGTTTTTTTTTTCATCTTGTAACATCTCCAAAGCTGCGCTAATTTGGAGTAAAATCCATATAAGACAAACAACTCCAAAATAGCGCAGCTCCAATCCTACTTTAATTTGGAGTAAAAAATTTGGTGTATGAACAGTGATGCGCTAAATCTGGCGCACTACTGTTCATGCGCTATTTTTTTTCAATTTTTTAATATTTTGTGTTAATTGTATTTTGGTCCTTTTTCTGTTTTAAATACTTTTAGTGTTTTTTTAAATAATTTTGTTCTTGAAATTTTAGATCATTTTGATATTTAGTTCATTTTGAAATTGTCATTAATTCATTGTTAACAAACAATAATTATAGTAATTAATTATATAAAAAATATTATAAAAAAATTAATTAAAACAATAATTTGATTTAAAATATCTCAAATTAAAAATATTATAATCTAAAAACACTAATACTTATACCAACACATAAATATTACATAATATTTAAAATAAATCCGCAAATAAATATAAAAATACATAACATCAAACTAACAACGTACAATATTTTATAATTTAATTAATAATCTGGTAGATAAATTTCGAATTCTACCTTAATAAAAATATAATATTTATTAATATTAAGATAATTAATAATTTTGCATGACATGTGTTAATTTTTATTTTTGTAATATTATTGTACAATGATATTTATTTTATTGAGTTAATATATAAAAGAAAAGAAGGATTGAATGTAGTTTTCTAAAATGTTGAAACAGTATGAAAGTGATAAAAATGAATATAAAATGAATAGTAGATTAGAATCTATATGGAATATTCTTTTTAGAGTTAGAAATGAAGTTATGGTTGAAGTAGATTTACTGTAGCTACTCTAAAATAGAGTAAAGGTTTACTGCAAAATAGAGGAATGGTTGGAGATGGTCTAAATTTGTAAAGTATATCACACTTCATATTGTTATTTTTTTAAAAAGTTGAACCGTTAGAAAACCGTACCAAAACCGTAACCGGAACCGAAATCGGGACGAAACCGGAACTGGGATAGAACAGGAACCAGAACCGTGATCGAACCGTGAACCGACGATTCACGAACCGTAACCGTAACCGTGACTCCAAGGGCCAGTTTAGGTTCCACCCTTCGTAGAACCTTGAACCGGCGGTTCGTGAACCGTGGTTATGTCTACACATTCCAAAGAGAGGAGATTGGTGTGTGTGTGTGTGTGCGCAAAGTAGTGAAAATACAAGTAAAGCTCAGTAGGAAAATAAGGTAAAAGAAAAACTAAAGACTATCAAATGAACATAGAAAATTAGAAGAGAACTCAAGTAACAAACATACAAACTTTAAACGTTGGTTTGGCCTACTGATTATTTATTACTTATGGTGTGGTGTATTATGCCTTGAATTGATTAACTGACCTAATGGGATGTTAAGTTGCCTTATGGAAAGCGAAAGTCAATTAGTCGTCACACTATAAGCTCAACCACAAGCAACCCATTCCTACTTCCTGGTGAGAGGCAAGAATATGGTCTGTATGCTCAATTCCGCAACCGCTAAATCAATTCCTTCTTTATTCAAGACCAAAATTGATTACAACTTACCCAATTGAACCCTTAGATATGATTAAGTTGATTGAATAATCTTTCCTTATGGGTGAAGGTAAAGTCTCCCTAATCTAACCCTAACCAAATCTGAGCCCAGACTTGATACACCTAGACATGACCATTTTAATTATGAGAAGAATTTATTGATTAATTTTAATTTTAAAAATTAATGATTGAATAATTGATTCTAATATTGAAGGTAAAGTCTCCCTAATCTAAAACCAAATTGAGCCCAGAATTGATAATAGACATGACATTGAACTAATTTGGTTCGAAAATCGGTTCATAGTCATGGGAATAATCGAATTGCTAAATTGGTTCCTATTTTAATTTTAATCCAACTTTTAAATTTGATTTCTATTAAAATAATGATTGAACTATTAATTAAAATTCAAATAATGCAACATAATAATATAATTAGAATAATAGTTGGAATTGAAATTAATATATAAAGGTTTTAGAAGAATAGAACTAGGAAGGATTAGATAAGTAAGATTGAAAGATATAAAAATAATAAGAATATTGAAAGAGTAGTTGAACACTTGTATTATTAATTGGAATTCAACTAGTATAGTATAATAATATAATTAGAATAATATTTAAAATTGAACTAATATATAGAGTTTTTAGAATAATAGAAATATAAAAGATTAGATAAGTGAGAAAGAAAGATATAAAAAAAAGAGTATTACGAGAGTAATTGAACTATTAATTGAAATTCAAATAGTATATTAGCATAATATGATTATAGAATTATGATAATATAAATTAGAAAAGTTGGTACATAATATAATTGAAATAATAGCTGAAATTGAACTAATATATAGTTGGAATTCAAATAGTATATTAGCATAATATAATTATAGAATTATGATAATATAAATTAGAAAAGTTGGTACATAATATAATTGAAATAATAGCTGAAATTGAACTAATATATAGAGTTTTTAGAAAAACAAAATTATAAAGGATTAGATAAGTGAGAAAGAAATATATATAAATGATAAGAGTATTGAAAGAATGATTTATGTATTAATTGAAATTTAAATAGTATATTAGCATAATATAATAACAGAATTAGGATAATATAAATTTAAAAAGTTTGTACATAATATAATTGGAATAATAGTTAAAATGGAACTAATATATAGAGTTTTTAGAAAAATAGAATTATGAAGGATTAGATAAGTAAGAACGAAAGATATATAAATGAGAATAGTATTGAAAGAATGATTGAACTATTAATTGAAATTCAAATAGTATATTAGTATAATATAATAGTAGAATTAGAATAATATAAATTAGAAAAATCAATACCCTAAATCATACACTAAATTAGAAAAATTGATACTCTAAACCCTACACTTTAAACTCTAAAAGCTAGAATATAAAAATTAGAAAAGTGCGTGAGAAATAATATTAGATAAAGAATTATGTGATGAAAATGAAGAAATATAAAAATATTTCTAAAATTATAAAAATAATAAGTTTAGTTTTTTTTCTCCCGATTAGAAACTAAACCAGAACCGCGTGTTTTAGTTCCGATTCTACATTTTTAAGAACCGAAACCAACCTATCAATTCTGGTTGGATTTTCCAATCCCAAAACCGCTAAGTGGCCATATCTACATACAAACATGGCCTGATTCATCATCTACCACTTATCGCTTACAGGGTTCAATGTTCATCACTAAATGTAAAGGACTCATGTTCATCATGATCTAAGTGCACACACATGTTGATGGCTCATCACACTTGTGAACGTGAAACATTTAAAGTAGGCACATGAACTTGTGTAATTCATACTTTCATTCTTTATAGGTCTCATAATCATCAAACTCATTTAATCCACAAAAATATCAATTACAGTCATATGGGAGTCAACAAGTTCAATAAATATAACACTTAATTGATAATTCAAGACAATTCAAGCATGAAAGGTTATAAATAATCAAACACATAATATAAATTCACCCATAATCACAAGATCTTAGTTATCTATAACCAACTTTTAAGGATGTTATCAGTCCTAACCTCTCAGGGCTAATTGAAGTATGTAAACTAAGAACATAGTTATAGAAAGATAAAGATAAAAAACTTTTATTTGACCACAAAAGAGATCAACCAATGAATTCCCAAAGTTAAGGTCCAATTTTTATTAGCTTCAAACTCCAACAGCAATAAGTTTAGAAGAGTCTTGTTCAGAAAATGAAGAACACCAATTACACACTAATTATGTGTTCTAGGTTCAAAAAGGTAAAAACTATTCCGATCTACTTACTTCTAAACTAATTTATTTCCTAGCTACTTGTCCTAGATTCATCAATAAGCTACATGTAAGAAAATTGGTCTTTCAAGGGTCCTATATACTAAGTAAAAATGTTAAGAATTAATAATCACAAATTGGATCCCTTTTATTGTAATTTCTAGAATTACAACTTAGTCCTTAGGAAAGAGCTTTCCATTTGTGTATTTGGATGGAACACTTAGGTGCAGTAGCGAATCCAGAAATAAAGGTTTGGAGAGGCAAAATTACATAGTAAAAGTTATATTTTAATTTTGGGGTGCAAAATTCTAATTTTATTAAGGATTTAATTGAATTTTTAAAAATTTTTACAAAGACCTAGCATAATTTTTCAAATCCACAAAATTTTTAATTGAAGGATCGAATTTATATAAACCAAAAACCCACAAATAAAAATATTCAAACTCAATCAATAAAAAAATTGATATGAATGACCCAAATATAAACCAATCTGTATGGCTTAATTATGTGAAGAAAAAAAACAATGCAATTGTTTAATTTTGTGAGAACAAGCACGCAAATCAAGGAATCAATATTTGGAGGCAGCAACAACAATATATTTATAAATCAAAGCCGTCTGACTTTTATGAAATTTACAAAGCAACAATGCTCAACAAGGCGACGGCCTTCTTTTGTTTTTTGTTGTTATACAAAAACCAAAAATCCTACACTTGTATTTATAACACAAAAACTTACTAATTCATTTCAACAAGAAATTAGGAAACAAACCAAATAGGAACTTAACTAAACTAGTTTAGGAAACTTAGTTTAATTCTACAAATGCCTCCCTTAAACTAAGTCGTCATGCTTGGTCATCCCCAAAAGCTTCTACAACTTCATAAAGGCCTCCATTTTCAGTGCCTTTGTGAAAATGTCCGCCACTTGATCTTCAGGCTTGCAATAGTTCATTGCAATCTCCTTATCTCGAACTAATTCACGAATAAAGTGAAACTTGATATCAATGTGTTTGCTCCGTCCATGAAACAATGGATTTTTTGCCAATTCAATAGCTGATTTGCTATCACAAAATACCGTAGTCGGACCATCTTGTTTATGTTGAAGAAATCCAAGCATTCTCCTTAGCCACAATGCTTGTGTGACACTGTTTGACGTTGCAATATATTCTGCCTCTACTGTAGATAATTCAACCACTTGTTGTTTCTTTGAACTCCAAGAAAACACACCTGAACCAGTAAAAAATGCATATCTAGAAGTGCTTTTTCGTTGAATTGTATCACCAGCCCAATCACTATCTGTGAACCCAAAAAGTTCAATTGAATCACTTGATGAATAAAGAATGCCATCTCCTTGAGTACCTTTAATGTACCTCAAAATTCTCTTTGCAGCTTGCAAATGTGACTGTCTTGGATTTTCCATAAACCTGCTAATCAAACCAACACTAAAAGTAATGTCTGGTCTTGTAGAAGTCAAATATCTCAAACTTCTAACTATACTCTTAAAGTATGTCAGATTTATAGGTCCTCATGTCCCTTCTTTTGTTAATTTCAAATTTTCATTTGCCGGAATCAATACTAGTTTAACTCCATCCATCTTGAATTTTTTCAAGATATCGCCTGCATATTTTTTCTGAGAGATAAATATGCCTTGATCAGATTGTAAAACCTCAATTCCAAGGAAATAAGACATAAGACCCAAGTCGGTCATCTCAAACTTTTTAATCATGGCATCCCTAAATTCAGTAATCATCTCCAGATTATTGCCTGTAAAAATCAAATCATCTACATACAAGCATATCAAAAGAACATCACCCTCACTAGATGATTTCACATATAAAGTATGCTCATATGGACACCTTTGAAAATCATGATCCACAAAGAAAGAATCAATGCGAGTATACCACGCCCTTGTAGATTGTTTTAAGCCATATAAAGCTCGTTTCAACCTGTAAACCTTATTTTCCTAACCTTTTCTAACAAAACCAGCAGGTTGCTCAACATATACTTCTTCTTCAAGGACACCATTCAAAAATGCAGACTTAACATCCATTTGATAAATCCTCCAATTATTTTGTGCAGATAAAGAAATTATCAAATGAACTGTATTAAGTCTAGTAATAGGAGCAAATACCTCAAAATAGTCAATTCCAGGTTTCTGCTTGTAACCTTTAGCAACAAGTCTCTCTTTGTATCTCTCCACTTCTCCATCAGTTTTATATTTTGTCTTATAAACCCACTTCACTCCAATTGCTTTCTTCCCACTTGGAAGGTTTGTAAACTCCCAAGTATCATTCTTCTCAATGGCATGAATTTCTTCACCTATTACTTGTATCAAACAATCTTCACAAGCAACATCCTTAAAGTCAACTGGGTCACAATCTGCAAATAAAGCAAAATTCATAACATCTTCATAAGATAAATCATCATTAGTATTATCACCTACAACATAATCCTGCAATCGAGCTGGTAATTGTCGTTGCGGTTATGGTCGACTAGACTGTGCAAGAGTTATTTGCACACTTGAAGATGAAGGATCACGAGGTGGTTGTTCAACTTGCACTATCTGCTGTCTATTTTCTTCCTCCTTAATTATTAAAGGTACTGGTGGTTAACCAATTGATGTTGTTGGTTCTTTAGAAGATCAGTTCCATGCTCCTTGTTCATCAAAAGTAACATCTCTGCTCACAATTATCTTTCCTGTATCTGGATTAAATCATCTGTAGCCTTTTGTCTGTAGACTATAGTCAACAAATATGCACTTCTCTACTTTATCATCCAATTTCTTCCTTAAAGCATCAGGAACATGAGAATAGGCTAGACAACCAAATACCTTTAAGTGACTAATATTTGGTTTCTTACCAGACCAAAGCTCGTATGGAGTCATCCTATGATTAACCTCATATCACATCTGTTCAAAATATAAACAACACAAGACATAGCTTCTGCCCAAAATTCCTTTGGCATATTTTTTTCCATCATCATGGATCTCATCAAATCCATCACTGTTCTATTTTTTCTCTCTGCCACACCATTTTGTTGAGGAGTATACCTGTTTGTCATCTGAAGTTTAATACCATGATTCATCAAGAATTTATCACACACAATATATTCAGTGCCTCTGTCAGTTCTCAAAGCCTTTATGTAGAATCTAGTCTGTTTTTCTACATACATCTTGAATCTCTTGAAAGTATCACAAGCTTCAGATTTATTTTTCAGAAAATAAACCCAATATTTTCTGCTAAAATCATCAATAAAGGTGATAAAATACTTATTACCACCATTAGAAGGTACCTCTATTGAGCACAAATCTGAATGAACAAGCTCCAATAGATGACTAGCCCTCCAAGAATTTCCTGCTTGAAAAGAATGCTTGTGCTTCTTTCTCTTAATACAAGATTCACACTGTCTAGGACAAAAATCAAGTGAAGGCAACCCCAAAACCATATTCTTCTTGAACAGAGAATTTAAACCACCAAAATTGAAATGACCAAACCTCATATGCCACAACCATACATCATTAGAAATAGTGGAACTAAAGTAAGATGAATCACCATAATTCAGAGATATAGGGAACAGTCTACTATGATTCATATTCACTTTTGCAATTAATCCCAATCGTGCATCACTAATCATACAAGTTCCATGTTTAAAATTCAAATCATACCACTTTTCAAATAACTGTCCAAGACTCAACAGATTATGATAAAGATTGGGTACATAGAACACGTCACCAATAAAGCTTGTCAACCCATTTTTCAAAGTAATGGGTATACTCCCTTTTCCAAGAACAGGTACAACTTTATTGTTTCCAAATTTAACTGTGCTTTTAAATGTTTCATCCAAATTAGAAAATAACTCCTTTTCTCCAGTCATGTGATTACTACAGCCAGAATCCAAATACTAATTACTATTATTTGTTTGTTCACATTCAGTAGTAGAAAATAAAACAACCTCTTGTTTATTCCCATCAGTTTCAACAATTTGGACATGCACTTCAGATTTTGCACCCAAACAATCTTTTTTATAATGACCAAATTTTCTACAATTATAGCATTGAATTTTACTCTTATAAGAATTATTAGACTGTTGAAAATTAAATCCACTATTTTCTCTCTGTTGAAAAAATTGGTTACCTCTACCATGACCTCGATAATTATTTTTGCCGCGCCCTCTTCCTCTGAAATTCTGGCCATGAGTATTTGTCGCAGCAACATTGGAGTTATTCTTTAATTTATCTGTTTAGGCCTGCAAAGCCCTCTTTGTAGTCTCCTTCTCCACAGAATTATTCAACTTTCCATTAATTTACTGTTTATGTGTAATTAATGTACCTTGCAATTCTTTAATTGTCAATGTGGCAAAATCTTTGGTTTCTTGCGTTATAGCCACAACATAATCAAATTTCATGGGCAGTGTGTTGAGAACTTTCTCAACAAAAACGTCATATTTTAAAACGTGCCCATTTAATTCCATCTCGTCTCTGATCAGTGACAGATGAGAGAAGTACTCAATGGATTCAGTCTTTTCCATTGTGCAAAGCTCAAACTTTTATTTCAACACCATCAAATTACTCTGTTGAACTTTGTCAACACCTTTGTATTTCTTTTCCAAAATATCCCAAGCCTTTTTTGTAATTTTGGTCGTTGAGATTTTTAGATAAACCATTTGATCAATAGATTGATGAATTTGAGACAACGCCATTTTTCCTTGCCTCTTTTTCCTCTACAGGAGCATCTTCAAATACTTCGTTTTGAACGTATTGGATCAAATCAAAAATTTCTAAATGGGTTTCCATCTGACCTCTCCCATATTATAATTTTGTTTACCCGTAAGTTTGGGAACAACACAAATCATATTTGTTGTAGTCATGACTGCCAAAACAACCAAGCTCTGATACCAATTTGAAGGATCGAATTTATATAAATCAAAAACCCACAAATAAAAATATTCAAACTCAATCAATAAAAAAATTGGTATGAATAAACCAATCCGTATGGCTTAATTATGTGAAGAAAAAAACAATGCAATTGTTTAATTTTGTAAGAACAAGCACGCAAATCAAGGAATCAATATTTGGAGGCAGCAACAACAATATATTTATAAATCAAAGTTGTCTGATTTTTACAAAATTTACAGAGCAACAATGCTCCACAAGGCGACGGCCTTCTTTTGTTTTTGGTTGTTGTACAAAAACCAAAAACCCTACACTTGTATTTATAACACAAAAACTTCCTAATTCATGTCAACAAGAAATTAGGAAACAAACCAAATAGGAACTTAACTAAACTAGTTTAGGAAACTTAGTTTAATTCTACATCCCTTTTATTGTAATTTCTAGAATTACAACTTCGTCCTTAGGAAAGAGCTTTCATTTGCATATTTGGATGGAACACTTAGGTGCAGTGGCGGTTCTAGAAATAAAAGTTTGGAAGGGCAAAATTACATAGTAAAAGTTATATTTTAATTTTGTGGGTGCAAAATTCTAATTTTCTTAAGGATTCAATTGAATTTTTTTAAATTTTTACAGGGACCTAGCATAATTTTTCAAATCTCGAGGGGGGGGGAGGGAGGGGCGGCCGTACCCCCTGCTTAGGTGGAGTCAAGATATCAAGAGTTGAGTTAACAATGGATGCAAATTAAAATGGCATAGCTCAAAGTCCTAATAGAATGGTCGAACGGAGGAACGTACAAACAATCGAACAAACGAACGGTCAAATGTATGGACAATCGAACAGATGAATGGTAGGTCATCAACTTTTGGTTAGGGCTAGGCCATGGGTTGTGACCTTGACTACTTATTCTTTATGGGGCTGTGGCTCTTGCTCGTTTGTTTTCCTTGGACTGTGGCCACTTGATTTGTTGTCAAGGCCGCGCATTCTTTGTCATTGGCTTGATTCTTGCTCTTTTCTCATAGCCTTGTTGCTTGTTTCATTTGGAGCCTCTTTATGGCGAATTCAGAACTCATGATTTGGGGAAGCAAAATTACATAGTAAATGTTATATTTTAATTTTAGGGGAGGGGGGGGGGTCAAAATTCTAAATTGATTTTTTTTAAAATTTTTGAAGGGATATAGTATAATTTTTAAAATTTTGGAGGGGGGGGTGTTGGTTTTGTATAAAAGTCAATTTAATTCTAAGATTATTATTTATATTTATTGCCAAATGTTTACGAACCTAAAAGGTCACATACAATAGAATTATTTTTTGGGTTAAAATAATTTACATAATTATATGATAACTATGGCATCTATTATGCTCTTATTCACTTTTGAAATGTGAATATAGTTTGATAATAATTCGTTTCTTGTTTGACAAGACAATCTTTTTGGAAGGCTGTATTATTATATATAGATGCTTAGTGTTAGGTTAAGACAACACAACTCTCTGAATATGAAATCAAGTAAATAAGAAAAAGAGTTTTTCTTATTAGATTTTTAAAGGTTTTGTTTAGAGGGGTCTAGCTTATTAACCTAGCATTAAAGTCAATCCTTTGAGGATCCTGAAAGTAGTTCGTATAAATTACCGTTAGAGACCGGATATTTGTGCGGCTTATTGATCGATTAAATCTCGCTCAAGGATTTCGCTAGCATCTCTCAAAGTATATTCTATCTAGATTATCATTAATGGTTTTGTGAAAATCAATTACAATATAATCGTTATATTTTTCGTTGCACTGTTATTATATTGATATCCTTACATGTGGCCGCATCCCCACGCCCCCCCCTATAGATCCACCACTGCCTTGAGATGAACTATGATGAACAAATGGAGTAATGTGGCGCTTCTTGATGTCGTGACATCTTAGTCACTTCCTTTTCTTCCTTTCTTGTACAATGCTTCCTTTACTTTCATCATTTCTTCCATTTTATCCCACCAAATTCATAATTCTATAAAGTAACAAAACAACATATTAAACAACCTAAAACCTCATGTGAAATATGCATATGAGTCACAAAGATTTAATCGACTAGTTAATTAACTAGATAATCAAATTTAATAATAGTTAAATTAGTGGGTAATGATAAATAGATAATTTCAAGCCTATTAAAAGTGATTGAACAATAGTGATTAGTGTATAGCCAAACAACATTCATGATTTCAGACTTCATAAAAGTTATAGTAGGGTATTGATTACTCTTTAAAAACAGAATTACTTCTTTTAGGTGGTCATTTCCTATAAGAGAACCGCAAGTGTAAAAAATTGCTACAAAGCTGAAAAGTAGAAGGCCAAAAATTCCATCCCAAATTTGCTTTAGTCAGTGAATGCAAGTGATTGTGTACGTTTTGCTATTTGTTGCACTCAGGACTTCTTTGGCCCTTTTATTGGCATTCTTGTACATTAGTGACTATTTATCAGTTTCATGGTATCAGAGCAACAACTGGTTGATTATTAATGCAATTGTTATCGTATATATCCAGAACATGCATGCATGGAAGGGATTTTTGAAAGAAGAATGATTACGACAGAAGTAATAGTTGTAATTCCATTCTGCTTCCCAGTTCCCTCATTATTACAACTTTGATCAACTTTTAACTGAAAAGGTATGTGAAAGGGAACTTTTTGAGTGAGGTTGGAGATTGGTTAAATATAATGATAAGAGTGCCACTTGTTTATATGACATTCTAACTCACCTTATGTAAACTTCTACAGTTATTTAATCATTCATGTATCTATAATAGATGTCGCAACAAATATTTTGTATTTTCTAAAAAAAAAAAAAATTGTATTTTCTATTATTATTCTTTTTTATTTAACTCATTTCATTTTGTTTATGATTCGATAGGAGTACAAGTTCTTTTATGTGTAAAGTTTTATCACTATTTAATTGCTCATTTATCCAAAATAAAACTCCAATTGACATTTGGCCAGGAAACTTTAAATAAAATTGTTTAAAAAAAAAGGCATAAATGATAAATACAACAACAACAATAAGTAAATATTTATCTCATTAAGTGGAGTCGGCAATATGAATCACATTTTACCATCGCATTCGTTTTAAATGTAACGTATCTTTTCTTATAGTGTCCTTTTCCAATTCTTTGTCTGATGTAAAAGTTTTTTTTTTTAAAACAAAAATCATCAATCCAAATAATTTTTAAATTGGAAAAGATTTTTTTTCTCTAAAACATAAATCAATATTCACTTTTTAATTTGAAAATTAAAAAAAAAAGCTTTGTGCAAATGGAATCCGAGAGAAATAATGTCATTTTAGGTAAAATAATGGAGTTTGGCTTACATTTCTGTCGATTTTATTTTATTTAAAAAAAAAAAAAGAAAGAAAGAAAATCTTGCAAATGAGCTCATGCTGTAAAGGGACATAAAATCTTTTGTCCAAGCAGAGACACTTAAATTCTACCTTCGTAAGATTTCAATTTTTTTTTTCGCAGTAAATTATATAGGCATTTAAAAAGGAGGGCAAAATTGAGCATTATAGATAATAGCAGCAGTGATATTTATATCTTGCCGTTTACCAAAAAACAAATATTTTTCACTTTAATCGACCCCTCTTCTCTTATATATTAATGTCCAATAACCACTCACATAACTAGAAGTCTAGAATTAAGATTGTTGCCCGCACGGGCTGGTTCAGTGGCAAGGCGCAACAGATTGAGTACAAGCGCTCAGGTTCGAGTTCTAACAGAAACAGCGTGGGAGTTTAGTGTGTAAAGCACTGGCTCCTTGTGCGCACCAGGCACTGGACCTCCTGCCTCGTGCTCTGGACTATGAATCCGTAATTTGCCTCCTCCACCAATGTCGGGCCGAGTGTGGGGGCCCTGAGGGCGAAGGTATCGCCTTTTGAGTACAAGAATTAAGATTGTGAATACATGAAAATTCAATTAACTGTTTTTCTTTTCGGTAAATATACTATTGATATGTTTTACTATTGCAATAATCACAAATTCACAATGATTGAATAGTGCGGAAGCAAGTTATTGCTTCTGCATAGTTACTAATAAAATAGGTCATAATCGATCAATCAATCAGTAGATCAATTCCCTCTATTATAACCAACAGCCACTTACAATGATCAAATTAAGCTTTTTATGCACAGTAACAAAAACTTTTGACCAATATCTTTCTCATTTGGAACCCACTTAAACTATGATTAGCTTATGCTTTTCATTGACAAAGTAACAAAAGAAATAAAATAGAAGAATTAATTCTCTATATTTATATAGTTTACTATCTATATATCCCATCAACATGATTATGTACCTGAAAAACAATGTTCATTCAATAAAAAAGTTCGAATTTGTGGTTTAATTTAGAGAAAAAGATCAGTTTTATTTTATGCATGTGTATCTCAAACAACAAAATGATGCGGTGCTGATGAGTGGGAATCAAACAATGTTTCATCATGAACATTTGAGAACACAAGTTAATATATCTGTGGTTAATTCATAATTTGATTTTCTCAATAAAATGTAAATGCAATCACGTCAAAGTATGCTACAGTATCTAAAACAATTACATATGCGATAATTGAATGTGGATTTCATAGAATTTAAGGGCATCAGAATGACTAATTTCTTTAAGATAAACTTTTATACCAAGAATTAGAAATGTGTACTGGTAAACTATAACTCAATCTACTCACTTTAGACTTTCTATTTATTAGTTGCTCTAATTAGAAATAAATAAATAAATAAATATTATATATATATATATCGGCAAACCTTGGTGTTGAAGTGATAAAACTTGTCACAATCGATCACGATTTCATGTTAGATTATCTCCAAGTAAAATTAACAAGATGTTTTCATTTATTATATTAATACAACCGTTAAAGATTTTATCATCTTACAACTGCAAAATATTATACTGTTGTGTAAAAAAAAAATAAAAATGCACACTACAAAAATAAATAAATGTTAACTAAGAACTCAATAACCATATCTAACTAAAATAAGTGTTAAATTGAAAACTAAACTTAAACAAAAATGGAAGTAAAAATAGGGTTTACTTATGCCAAAACAAAATTAAAAGGGAGAATAACCAAGGAGACAAATGCCTAAGGTTTAGATTTCACCGGATTAATTACTCTTATTTAATTAAATTAGATTCATTCATTAATATTTATCCTATAATTCTAAATTGATCATTTATACTCGAATATTTGCATATTATACGTGAATCAGAATGCTATTAGAACTCTAAATTGATATTTGTTTTAAATTTATACGCAAATATTTACACGTTATACACGAATGAGAATTCCATTAGAAGTCCAAAATTGATTATTTTTTAAATTTTTACACGAATATTTACACGTTATACGTGAATCAAAATTTTATTAGAAGTCTAAATTGATAATTTTTTTAATTTATACGCGAATATTTATATATTATACGCGAATCAGAATTCTATTAGAACTCTAAAATGATAATTTATATGCGAATATTTACACACTAATCAGAATGATTTCACACTCCACATTTCATATGTTATATGTCAATCATGATCCTCATTTCACACTTCATATTTCATACGTTATACGTCAATCATGATTCTCACTTCACACTTCATATTTTGTACGTTATACGCCAATCATAATCAGTGCATTATACGTGCACGTGGGGCGCGTCATTAATTCCGTCACATAGAAGTTTTTGTGTTTAATTATTATACCCTTTTAGTGAAATTAATCTACATATTATGCAGTAGTTGGAATAAATCATATAGAAACACCATAAACTTCACGAAATAACAATTATTCAGCTACATCGTAGACATAGGTTTAACAACTAGAACATAACTAAAAATAACACAACAGAAAACATTAAAAAAGAAAAGTGCATATAGAAATTATCAAAAATAATTATGCTTATTAAAATTGCAAATCATAGTAACTTTACCTCAAAATAATATAATAGTGCCATATAAAATTACAAATAATTAATTCCAACAAAATATAATCCGACAAATATTCTAAATAGCAAGAATATTTTTCATAATTTTTTGGGAATTTTATGTAATTTTCTCATATTTATTTCAATTTCAAAGCATTTTGATGAAAATTAAAAAAAATAAAAAAACCAAAAATTAATCATTAATTTTAGTTTTATAGAAAAATTATGCTAAAAATGCCTTAAAGACCTCACACTAACCTTCATATTTAATTATAAATTTTAAAAAATAAACCATGAAAATATTATTTTTTTTGTCATTCTAAAAATTTTGCAAAACATATAAATTAATAGAAAATGAAAAATTGAGAATTTTTTTTTAAATTACACCGAAAGTGAACTCTGGGGTGGCTACATGCGCGGCACAAGCACTGTCGATATGTGTATCATCTTTGAGTACTGTTTCAATTTTTGTAACAACTTTTTCTTAATAGATTGTTCATTCTGAATTCAGTGGTAGTCTTGGTTTTCCAATACGACAATCTTATAGCCGCAAGAGAATCTCAAATGCCATGCGGGAGAGTGGGATCGGTTAGGCGTCTTTTTTAATATCAACTCTCAATTTCAAAAAAATCCTAGAAATTTAAAAATGGTTATATCTCACTAATCGTAAGTCCAATTTGTACAAACTCTATACCGTTGGATTCATATCAAAAACTAATTTCTATTCATGTATTTTACAACTTAATTTGCATTGAAAGTTGGTGATGTGAATCCCACATCGGTTCTACAAGGAGGTCCAGGCTAGTATATAAGGTTGGGTCAAACCTCACTTGGACACCATGGTTTTCAATAAGTCGGCGATCTGACCGACCCCGGGGCCTCAACTGCCTCCGCCGGCATTCTGTCGGTCGTAACCTAAGGAGCATGGTGTGGTTCGCACAAGTGGCTCTAATACCAAATGATAAGGTGAACCCTAACTCAACTTGAAAACCATAGTGTCCAAGTGAGGTTTGACCCAACTTTATATACTAGCCTGGACCTCCTTGTGGAACCGATGTGGGATTCACATCAGTTGGTCAAACTGGCTTGCAACAATTCTAGTTTATGAACTAGGATTTGAGTTTTCTCTCAAACCATAAGTCCTAGCAATCAAAAATTTTCCAAGCATGTTCCTTACATATAGGACAATATATATTTCAAATTTTATAGGAAAACATACAAACTCATATATGGTTAATGAAAGTGCCATTGAAGACATGTTTAAAATTATCAACATGGAAAGATTGTTAAAAGAACATAACATGGCTCGGATACTAATATTTAAAATTTACAATACTAACTTTGGGTATGCAAAAGGTTTGAAACTCTTCTTTTACTTACTAAAACTCACATAAATAGAATCTATTATAATTTCTATATAATTTTCACTAATCACGTACCTAACAATATATAGCAAAATAATAATAATAACGGAAGAAATATGTTTTGCGAATAACATCTGTTTTGCCTTTTATGTCTAATGATGATTCATTATTTATAGAAATAAGTATACATCTTTTCCTCAGTCACTAAGAAAACTATTAGATAAGGATAATATTTTTACCTCATCAGAATTTGATTACATGTACTTTGCATTCATGAGTTTGACCATAGGTATTAAGAGTTTCATCATGCTTATAAGTTATTGATGAGTCAGTTTTATACTAACTCATATGCCTCTTTTTACTTACGGTTTATATTATTTTTGAATAATAAATAAGTGTTTAAGTGTTGTTTATGTGCTTTTGTAGGGTTTACAAGTTGGAAAGTATAAAATAGAGAAAAGACTCTTTTGATGGAGAAAAGTCAAAAGTTAAAGCGGTTAAAAGAAGTCAACAAATAAAAAAAGTCAAAGAAGTCAAAGAGAAGAAACCCTAGGCACATAGCTTACCTAACTTAAATGTGGTATCTCATGGAGCTATGGAGAGAAGATGGTGAAATTTGGCTAAATGTTGAGCATTCTTTGGAGAGGTAAGGCTTTAATCGAGAAAAAATTAAGTATACTCTTAATGAAGTCAAAACTTGAGTCAAGGATCACACCATAGGCTATGAGAGTCAAGGCTCAAGGCCGTGACTCTCATAGGTATGGATTCTTGCATTTTGTTTCACTTCAAAGGCCATGACTCCTCTAGGCATGCATCATTCTCCCAACTTAGTTCATTCTTAGGTCATACATGTTTTAGGTATACTTTGTATTTTTTTAGGCCATGCATTTGCACTCCATTCCTACCAAGTTCAAGACACATAGCTAAGGCTTGATACCTCACAAAACTTCACACTTAGGACACCCTATGCACACACTACACTTAGTACTTAGGACACAAAAGACCACACAATTCACATGCACATCAAACACACACACAAAAAATTGCACATGCACACATGAGTCATGGCCTTAGGCCGTGACTCTTCAACAAAATCACACACATCACTCATACACATTTCACACAAGAGTCACATCCTCTCTCATACACACTCACATCTCACAAACACTACACTTTCACACACATGCACAAGGAAGTCATAACCTTGGGTTGTGACTGGAGGTAAAATCACATTTTTCTCTCACTAAGCGCTGGATGCTCCTCCTTCTCTCTACAAAAAATCTCTCCTAGCCAAACCCTTTCTTTATTTTCAACCATTCAAACATTTCCTTATCCCCATTTTAATCGGCCCCAGATCAGCACCCTCTCACACCTCTGAAATTCAGACATTACATATACTTGGTTTCCACCACCTCTGATCTAGCGACAAGACGGTGGTCTCCTCTCGGCCGGAGCCACTCACAGACAAAGCTCATATGAGGATCCGATTCAACATCCATGGCAGCAGCTCGGCTAAGCTCCATGGCAGCAGCCTCTACTGGAAGGGATCCGAGGGTGTCAACTCATCAGATCTCACAAGGACCGGCACCTTCGCCTTCTACTCTCGGCAGAGCTAGCTCATCTACTAACCTACACTTCCAGGCAGCTTCCACTTCAAGTAAACATACTACATTCGAAGCTTCATCTATCTATTTTGCTAAGTCTTACCCTCCACACCTCCCTCAACTAGCCTCAACCTACAGGAGAAACCCTAAGGTAATAGCTTCCTGTTCCCAACCAATTAACTTATCCCCCTTGAGAGTGACCCCGATAGTTGAATCTCTGCACGCCTTGGAAGCAGGAGCAGCTTCAATGCTTGGACTGAAACAAAAGGCACTAGCTAGCTCACTTCCACTTGGTATGGGATTGGAGGTTGGGTCACAACCAAGACAACCAAATTCCAGCTCTACAGCTGCTACTCCACCCTTGGCAGCTACAGGGCAGCCGAGGAAATCATTCAAAGATACGATCTCAGCTTCCTAGGCCAAAGAGATAGATGTCTCCTTTGCATCTACCCGTCAATCAAGCCTGTCCACTTACAAAGGAGAGCCGGCACTCTTCATGACGGAGGAGGAGGAGAAGAAACTAGCCATTCCTTTTAAATTTACTTTGATCGGTAAGTTTCAAGAGGTAGACTGGCTATAGTAGATCTTAGAAAGATGATTCTTGCAGTTGGTTTTCAAGGAAAATACGACTTAGGACTTTTAGATCAAAGACATGTCCTTTTTAAGTTTGAATTAGAAGTGGATTTTCATAGGATGTGGATTAAGAAAGAATGGAATTTTCATGGATTTCATGCAAAAAAATTTCGCTGGACCACCGACTTTTGCCCTGAACGTGAACCGTCCCTAACTCCAGTGTGGGTGAAATTTCCTTTACTTCATATTCACCTATTCAATAAAGAAAAGTTATTTTCACTTGGCTCAACTCTGGGAACACCACTGAAATTAGATCTTGCTTCAACAGCCGCGGAGAGGATTCTAAGACAGAGTGAGGCGAGATTATGTGTTGAAATTGATGTAATTAAACATGTTCCAACGAGGGTGTGGATAGGGAGTAAAGAAAAAGGAAGGTGGCAGCCGATAGAGGTAGAAGAGATGCAGTCCTACTGTATAGAATGTCATAAACTTGGTCATGCCGCCTCGATTTGCAAGCAAAACCCAGTCCAGGTAATGAGGATGAAAACAACTCACCCTCAGTCAGCCCTAGCAATAAAGATATGGGCCCCCCAAAAAACTTATTGAAACGGAACAAGGAAAGGAGGTGCAGGAGTTAAACCATTACACAACTCAAGCTCATCGAAACGAAGAGGTTCTGCCAATGAGAGAATATATAAGAGCTGTGGAATTAGTGATTGAAGAAGACCCGACAATCATCCAACTTCCACCCTCAGTTGGGGATCATCCCACTGTAGCTACTATTGACACTGTAACAGCGGATCACCAGCCGTCCATCAACCAAGAGAAAGCTGCCATCCAATCTCAGACTCAAGCCCCTTGTGAAATGGAACATAGGGACGGTCCTGTAATTGACTGTCTGGGCCCAAAAGAAGCAGAACCAGGGGATGTAGGGGAGGATTCACACCAGGACATTCTTGAGGTAGAGATCTTAAGACAGTCTCCACTTCCCAAGTCGAAACAGAAGCAGCGGAGAAAGAGCAGGGGGAGCTAGAACAGTTGACATGCCACTCTCTAGTTTTGGAACAAAACACAGAACTGCTGAATGCAAAAGGTATCAAGGTGATGGTGAGTTGGGAGGAAGGAGAATCTTCGAAAATGCATAAAGTGTAGTCGTCATTCGACCTAGCTCTCCTACATAACATCCCAACAGAACCAGAATCAGAAGAGGGCTGAGAGGATCAATGGACGGAGAATAGTTATGAAGAGGAGTCGGAAGATGAACTATGCAAGTTCCTCGCTATAAAACTCGTCATGCAATAATATAAGATAGTTGGGACACGGATTAGAGGCGTGAGTGACAGAGTTAATGTATTCTAGCCTTTCCTCTTCATCCTTTATCATTTTCTTTGACCGACTTTAAACATTCTTTGTTTAAATCAGATTTGGATTTGTCTGCAGTTGCTTAGATGACGGTAGACATGACCACGACTATTTAACTAGTTCCAGTTTCCGGTCCTATTGTAAGGTATATCTTTTGATAATTTAAGTTAAGTTTAAAATTAATTAATTTAAATTTTTAACAAATAAGTTTGTTTGATAATTAAAAATTAAATAAGAGACTCTAAAAATATGTAGGTAAAATTCTTCTATAATTTTAAAAGATAAAATCTAATTTATGGCTTAATTTTACAATACTTAATGTTTAAAAATAAATTTTAATATAACATAATTATGAACAATATTTCTCTAAATATCTCTTTAATCTATTGAGGAAGTCTCCTGTGAAACCGTTGCATATATTCAACGGATACGCATCGAGTGATAAATATTTATACGCGAATTATTAATACAATATACGCGAACTATTTACACATTATACGTGAATTAGAATAGTGTTCGAACTCTAACATTGATTTATATGTGAATACGCGAATTAGTAAAGACTAGACAAGTGTACAGACTTGCCCAAGTAGAACTTTGTCTCGAAATGAGGGATAAGAATCGTATTGGCGACATAAGTCACATGTAAAATTGTTAACTCTTGGTGATCGAAACACGAAGTTTTTTCACTCAACTGTTAAGCAGACGTTACACATGAATTAGAATAGTGTTATAACTTTAATATTGATAATTTATACGTTAATATTTACATTATATACGTGAATCATAATAGTATTAAAACTCTAAAACTTCTAACTCGATAATTTATACGTGAATATTTATAAGTTATACGTGAATAAGAATACGTGAATAAGAATATTAGGATTCACGTATACGCTAAAATTTACAAGTTATACGTGAATCCTAACAGTGTTAAAACTCTAATTCGATAATTTATACGAATATTTACACGTTATACGTGAATCCTAATATTGTTAAAACTCTAAATTGATAATTTATACGCAAATATTTACACGTTATACGTGAATCATAATAGTGTTAAAACTCTAAATTGATAATTTATACGCAAATATTTACACGTTATACGTGAATCAGAATAGTGTTAAAACTCTAATTATTCTAACTTGATAATTTATACGTGAATATTTATAAGTTATACGTGAATCCTAACAGTGTTAAAACTCTAACTTGATAATTTATAAACGAATATTTACGTGTTATACGTGAATTCTAATAGTGTTAAAACTCTAATTTGATAATTTAAATGCAAGTATTTACACGTTATACGTGAATCGGAATAGTGTTAAAACTCTAACATTGATTAAGTATACGCAAATACGTAAGAACTATTTAAAAATTCTACATTTTTAGTAGTAATTGTTACGTTAACAGAGACTACAGTATAATAATGGGGCGCGACTCTGAAAACCAGTCAAAAGATACGCTCTATCTGCACTTCGACCAATGCTTGACCTGAAGGAATGAATTTGTTATGTATTTGTCTCATTGAAACCGAGGTAATGGTTCTAAACTCTATATGCATTCACTATTCAATAATATATAGTGGCCTAAGCCCTAGATCATTTTTCTAGAGTAAAGTGTTAAAAAGTTACTTATTTTGGAAAATAAAAACTCTAACAATAAGCAAAGAACCACCAAGGTACTGTCTTTTGTTTGTGAGGTCACAATTTCAAATTATTTATTTTCAAGGTTCATTACACTTTACTATTCTAAACTTTATGAATAGCTACACTTCACTATCTTTTAAATCAAAATATACACCTTAATAGTTTGTTGATCAGTCAATATCTTAACATAGGCAAATTTTCCAAAATTCCTTAAAGAGGGATGCTTCAGCCCCCATTAGGTGCTATTTGCTTTCAGTCATTCAAGAGACACGCTTTTATTGTTTGTTTAGTAATAAACAATTAGCCAATAATATTGACATATTTTGGAGCATCGTGTGGAGTTCGATATCGGCAAACTTGATGGAGGATGAGATGTGCAAATTGATGGCACTTAAAGGGGAAATACATATAGTCGAGTAATATTTAGATTGCTTCCTTACCTTATCATCTGGCATTTATGGTTAAGAAGGAATATGACATACTTTGAAGTTGTTAACATTTCTATCAAACTTGTTAAACTTCGGGTTTTAGATGATTTGAGAGTGTTTTGGTTATTTCGATTTCCTGAAATTTTCCTACTTCACACATCACTTGATGTTATACAATGTGTTGGATCTTTGTGTGTTCTCATGAAAATCACTAAGGTGGTGTGGATTCGTCCCCGGATCTGATTTCCTTAAACTTAATATAGATGGATGTTCTCGGAATAATTGAAGCCTCGAAGGAAAAGAGGCATTCATTCGAGATAATAATGGTCAGTTTATTATTGCTAGGGCTTTGGGGTTTAGATTAGTTACTATTCTAGAGGAAGAGATGTTGGCCTAGTTAGGAGGTTTGGAGCTTTGTTTTCAAATGGATATTTTTGGGGGTTGACGTAGAGATGGACTCCTTGGTGGCAGTTCGCATCGTGTAGGGAGTGGTATGTTGAGGAAGCTGAGCAAACTCGTAGATCACATTCGCACATTATGTGGTATGTTGTCTTTGCGACATGTCTATAGGGAAACAAACCAACCAGCAAGCGCAGTGGCAGGTGAAGGATGTAGGGTGCAACGGGATACTTTCTTTCGCTCTTTCCACGAATTGCCATCAGAAGTTAGAGGGTGTATCAACATGGATAAATTGGGTGTTCCGACATTTCATTTTCGGAAAAAGAAATTGTAATTGAAATATAATTATTTAGGCTATTTCCACGTGTAAAAGAGTAGTACTGATAGCCTAAAGTCGTATCAGCTCAATTTTACCCTAACAACTACTGTAGAAGTAGAAGCAGGAATCGTAATCCACAGGGAAGGCGTAGGTCAAGAAAATTGAATAAAATTGTTCTAAAAGTCTTAGTCTGGGAATTTAAGTACTAGAAAAAAGAAAATTCAACACAAAAGAACGAAAACAAAGATGCAAAATATAGCAACAAGCAAGGACGAAATAGATATCTCAGGATTCTTGTATTGGATGAACACAGGCTTAGTAAATCTATGCTATGCAATCAGTAAACAATTAAATGCAATGGAGACCTAAATTGCCTAGAAGTCCAAGCTGTGGCCAGCATGACGACCACACCACTGCTTGTACCCTAAATCACCATCCTCTCCTATGCCGAGGCCTGAGAATGGTGGTATAAGCTCCGCAAAGTCTCAATTTTCCAAGCTAACTACTCTAACATGCAAAGTTCTAAGAACTCCCATGGCGAAGTCTATCCTAGGGTTTACATATCATCGTTGTTAACATAGAAAGGTTCTTTAACAGTTTTCCTAATGTTTCAATTCATTAACACTTCCTATGGTGAGGCCTGAGTCTCAGAATTGATTTGATTACAGAAAACGTGTGCAAAGACTTAAACAATCACAATTTAGTTATCAATTCATGCAACTTCGCTAACTTTGATGAATCACTCCTCAATTTAGCATGTCGACCACAATTGAAGCTTGATCCATTCAAAAATAGCTAGGAATTATGAAATTCAACATATGTTTATGCTCAACTCAAATGTGATTTCAATACTCAACAATTAGATCAATTGCAGCATACAATCCACTAAAACACGTATTCATCCATTGAGAATCCTAAGATATCGTAGATTTAGCCAGAAAACATCTTTCTCATTTCAAAATCAACAAATTCCAACATTGATAAGCTCATTCTCACTTAATTGGAAGAATTTACCGATTAAATCGAGAGAATTGTCGATTCCTTTGTCAATTGAGAATAAGAAAGAAGAATCCAGTCCAAAATTCACAATCGGAATTGAGATTGGAGAAGAAATGTTTAGTAAGAGAAAGTAGATCTAGAGAGAGAAAATGATAATTCTCCCTCTTTTTAACATCAAAAGTCGGTTACAATATGTAAAGATGTGAGTAGTCAATCCCCCCTTTACATGTTAGCTACCTTCCCTATATATAGAGTTGGGAAAACGTAACTAATACGCAACGTAGAATGTATCAAATATTACAAAAGTGTCCTTAAAGGAAGGAACTAAAAATCAGCCAAAAATGTCAAAAATTCCAAGTTTGAAAAAGTATTCAACACTCCAGCGCCTTTGGTGTTAATTTCCAGCGCCTTCATCGACCTCAGCATCCTACATCGCGCATTCAGGCTCAGCTTCGCGCGCCTTTTGCTGCTCAAGACCCAGGTGAAGAAATCAGAATTACACCACGCCTTCAAGCCTTAACGGATCACGCCTTCAGCAACTCAGCGAGCATTCAAGAATCCAGCGCTTCGAAATTCACGCCTTTCCTCCAAAGCAAACCGCGCCTTCATCAACCTGGAATTTCAGAAAATCAGGAGTTAAACACTTAGCCAATTTTTTAGAAACTCAAACACAAAGTATTTCATGGAAGCAATTTCCCACCAATATTTGATCATGATACACTGTGAATTAAGGAAAACTTAAAACATGAAAGTTGTAACACCATGTCTTAGCTATCCATAGCCATCAAAATCACCCAATTTGGAGCTAAAACGAGAAAGTTATGACCAAAAAACTAAAGTGTGACAAAGATTAAAATCCTATGAAATACACTCAACACTTTGCCATTTTCTTTCCACAACTTCCTAACAATTAGCCTACGAAGTTCATGTTCCAGAATTGGCCTACGACATGTCGTAGGCCAAAATTTTATCACCACATTTTTGCCCACGACACATCTCCAAGAAATGGCCTACGACATGTCGTAGGCCATTTTTTTGTCCTCTTGAGTTTGGCCTACAACATGTCGTAGGCCAAATTCTACTTGTTTTCGGCTGCTTAGCTCTTCCTATACCAAGTTGTGTGCATTGGTTTGTGAAGTTCATTTTGCAACATGAGTGGTGTGCCAAGGTGCAAATGTGTGACATGAGTTTCATGGCAAAGTTATGGCAAGACTAATGCATAAGTGTTGTGCATAAGTGTTGTCAAGTTGGCATGGTTTGGCAAGATTGATTGGCAAGGCTTGGCAAGTTCTTGGCAAGGTCATGACACAATGGTTTTGGCACATTGGTTTGGCAATGCTCGGCAAGGTCTTGGCAAGGACTTGGCACGATGGTTGGCCGAATTGGCAACAAATATTGGCAAAGTATCCATTCCAACACAACACCCTACTTTCATGCCAAATAAGTGTGTCTTAGCCTCTGATTCTGATTTGGTGGTGAACTTAAAAGTTCTAGATCTTCCTCTTAGCTTTCCAATGGTGCAAGAAACTACTCCATTGGATGCCTAAAACTCAAAAACACCAAACCGTGGTAAGCAAATAAAACCCTAAAAAAAACCTTAAAACCCTAATGAATGGTATTCCGAAAAGAAACTCACATTTCATAGTCTTGCACACACAATTAGAAAATAGTTACAACATAAGAAATGTAGCGCATTCAAAGAGCTTTTCAGAACACCAAAGAACTCACCAATTGGATTAGTATTGAAAGAGATACACTCAAATGAATTTTACACTCAAAGCTGCCAAAACCCTAATTAGGCCAATTGTGCATTTTCGGTTCCTCCACTTTTCCTTAACACTTTTAACTCAATTTTCCACCATTTTTACTATCTTTTCACCATTTCAACATTACTAATTAACACAACACATATATGCATAAAAACACCTAAAACACCACACATTTGCACTAACACAAGTCAAAGTCCAAGAATTTAAGCACATTTTAGGGTTTTCTTCAAAACTCTCACTCACCATTCTAGCTCTTTCTAACTATCCTCTTATCATTTAGCATCAAACACACATTTACCTCATTTTAACAACATTTGTGGTCTTTTCACCATTTTAGCACATCAAGTTGCGAACCACATAAATGCACAAAATAGCACATTTCACCACATAAATGTATGCAATTCAAGCCAAAAGCTAAGTGAATTAGTCTATACAAGTAGGTATAAAACCTACTTATCAAATTTCCCCACACTTGAACTTTTGCTTGCCCTCAAGCAAAGATACACACAATTTAACCCTTTTCATCACCCGTATGCAAACACTTTGTTCATTCATCCACACTGACTACATCCAAATTCATCAAAACGTTTTTTCACACACAACCTTATACTTTGATGGTTCATGGTACCTAGCTCTCAGATTTCAATACAATTATCAACTAAGGCACAATGAATAAAGACCAAAATGTCATGCGTGCAAGTGTGTGCTGAGGAACATGCACTTCATCTATTCCTTCGTTATACACCCTCTAGCTAGTCTCACATACCATTCAATACATGCCAGTCTCTTTGTCCACTCTTATGAACATGCAATCACAAGATCAATGGTACCTATGCGTACATTGGTACTCTATGGGACATTGCCCTTATTCTGCACATTAGTGCTGCACATTGGTGCACATATTAATGACTGAAATAATGCCTGGGTTTTATGGCTTTTTTCTCCATATTTGATTGCCAGGTTCTTATGGCTTTTTCCTTCCCAGTTTGCCAATATGGCATTTTCTCCCATATCATTTCTTGTGCAAGCACATGTTCATAAGAATCCCAAATTGACTAACCATGCACGAATTCTGGAGACACCAGATAAATGCATAACAAACGGAAACGAATTCATACACATTACCTCCTATGTCAATTGAGTTTTGCATGGCATATCTATCTTACTTTAACATCGGGCCTTAGTCAGCAAAATATACCAATTTCTTCAAACTTAGTACCAAGAACAAAAAATTTCACATGCAAGATTCAAAACAAGTTTAATGATGAATTTGGAATAAGCCAAAGTGAACTAAGAATAAAGTTTCACATACAAGGTGATAACTCATTTTCTCCATTTGGTCTTTCTTATTCACTCTCTTTTGTATTCTTCTTCCTCTTATCAAGACTAAAGGTTCAAAACATTACCAAATCGTTTTCTTCTCACCACTCATATCATAATTCAAACCCTTGCACACAACACTACTCACTTTAATTTCATTGATTCAAAATGTAGCACACAACCAAACCCGAGAGACATAATACATTAAAACCCTTACAAGTAGCAAACTACATACTGCTTTCTAATCACTCAACAATACAATAAGAAAAACTTCACACTAAGCTCTTAACATTTCCTCCTCCATGGCATTAGCAAATCATCATAGCAACAATCTTCAAAGAGACACTTCAAATTTTACAAAGCACCCCTTCACAAGATTCATCAAAGTAGAACCATTTCATTCTTCAACTTCACAAAATTCCTCACTTCAAGAAACTTCACATAATCTTCAACTCAACATATCTCAATCAACATGAAAGTCCAAAAATCTTCAAAATCACTCCCAACTTCAAACCCCCCTTCTCACAATATAACGCACCCGCATGCATAAAATATTTTTTTTTCAATCAACACAATCAACACACAAAGCATAGCAAACACAGCACACATCACACAAAATTCCACCCCCTCCCCCACACTTAAATTAAACATTGTCCTCAATGGGATAAGCTAAGAGGGAGGAAGGACTCCCTGAGAGGACGATGATGGAGCTGAGGAAGAAGGAGATCCAAACGCAACTGGTGTGGAAAGAGATTGTCCATCCAAAGAGGCCGTAGCAAATGAGGGCACACCAATTGACTGTGGCACATAATGAAAAGGGCCATGCACAGGTCCTTGAAGAGGTTGGCCTGATGCTATCAATGGAAACCTTGCAGCGGGTGCAAACTCTGGATTTGGTATGAATGTAGGAGTATGAGGCATAGGAGGTATACGACCAAATGTGGGTAACGGATGTAAAGAAGGGCTTGCTGTCACTCCAGGTTGAAGCTCGTGCACTGTACCACTAACCATATCACATGACAGATTTGGGATTCGGTACCCTGCTAACTGTGCCGAAGTTGGAGTTGGCTTCGGGGGTCCTGAATCTGAATGGTAATACACCGTCATCTTGTTACACTTATCGAGCTCTCGCTGCATGCACACTTGCCTATGATATAACACTTCAAATTGCTGCTGAGCCACCGTGGATAAATCATCAAATCTATGCTCTATGTGTTCAGCTTGTGATGTCCACTCCTATTGCATATTGTCAAAACCTTCATGCATACGTTCCATTCTTTCATCTATGTTTCTCACACCATCCTGCAGCCGATCCATCCTATCCTCTATGCCTGAAAAGCGATTTTCAACTGAGAGCTGGAAACCCTGAATTACTCCTTGAAGAGATGCAAAATCAAAAGACTGCTTCCCTTGATCTGTAACATAAGTTGGATTTTCACTCTCCACCCGAGATGCGCTCTGCACTTGAAATCCTCGCTTGCTCCAATTCCTTGTCTTGTCCAAGTATTTAAGTAGAGTTGTTCAAGGAATGGGAGACTGATCCTTTCCCAAGCACCAAGCTGATCATCAACACCTTGTGACACACAAAGCTCCTGAATTAGTAAAGGAAAAATACAGTGCTTTATGTTCTGGCAGTCCATCTTTGATGCTCGCAAGGATGATTCGTCCTACGTCGATCTTGCGCTTCCTTCGGATTGCAGAAATTAAGAACAACCGATTCCGAATCACCTCGGTTCTTTGTGAACTTGGCATGAGGCGAGACAACACAAATAACAACCATATTTTCACATCACTCTTCAAGTATTCATTCCGAATATGCTTATGTGCCCCCTTTGAATTAAGCTCCCAAACTGCCCCAGGATGTGCCAACTCTTTTAGCAAAGCTTCATCCAATGCCTCATTGGTTGGAAATTTGATCGGATCCTCAGATAATCAGGTGTGCCCAAATGTGCATGATGATCTCGCTCGTGATTTGAACCCAAATGCCTCTCACATAGACAGCTCCATCCCTCGGAGACCCTGCATTTGCGTAGTATTCCGTGCAATGCTCACATTGCAAAACTCAGGGGCAACTGTAAGCTTCTCATGGAATTTGTAAAATTTTATCAACTTCTTAAACGGCCTTTCTCCACACTGAACCCGCGTTATGTGTATATATTTCACATGAACCCTTGTTCCCAACGTCTCATGGATCCTCATCAACAAACAGAGCAACTCAGGGACTCCTTCCGTTTCGTGTCGGAGCTGCATCGCATATTGCGGGGCTCCTCAACATTGCATATCGTCTGGAAAATATTCTAGGTCAGAATCAGTTTCATCGTGTGCTTGAGCTTTTCCTTTTCCCTTCTTTGAAGTTGTGGCTTTTCTTGAAGTTGGATCTTTCTTTGGTGCCATTTCTTGTGAGAAAAGTTCAGCTTGTCACAAATACTCAAAGCAACAATTACATCAAGAACATTGCTAAACACTTGCATTTTCTTTTATAAACACATTCTCAAAAATTCAAAACCAGCATTATAAGATTGTAAAAAACATCTAGGAAGCAGCCGCATTAGTTCACACATAAAACATCAAAGTTGTAGTGCACTCTTTAAGCGAATTTGAGGACAAGAATCATCCCATTTGAAGTCAAAATGGCCAAGTTATGGCTAAATACCGACAGTCCGAAAAATATTCAGAATCAGCATTTTCTCAGATTATATCCATAACGTAAGCACACATGTCCTCAAAATTAGATCATGCTCCAGCAGAATTATCAAAAGTGCCCAACAGAAAAAAGTAGCTCTCTTCTTAACTAAATTTCACCACTGGAATCAACACATTTGGACATTCCATTTGCAGTATACCCAAACTACCGAGTCTTGGCAAACCTGGCAGATTCAAAATCTCACATTCTTGATCTCACATGTACTTCACATTCAAGATTTTTTAGTCTAGGTTCCAGCCACAATTAGCAAAAATGTACAACATAAACATTGAAGACCATCATGTTAGCTAAAGATGCAACTGGAATTTCTCATTTCATTATTCCTAACTCAAGTTATGCTGTACAACACAGAATCATGGCAGTGCTGGAAAAATTGGAAATCGAAATGTTGAATCACCCCCACACTTATCATGCATTTATTCCCTTGGCTAATTAACATAATATCTTGCATGTTCATCATTTCATGCTCTCAACTTCATTACTTGCATGTTTATACAACTCTCAACAATTTACAAGCTTTAAGAAAAATGGACATACCTTTGTGGAGAGTTAACAACAATATGCTCCTACTACCACCGCACTTGTGTGGATAACTTGTGATGTCTTGAAGCAACAAGCAATGTACTATGCATTTATAGAAAAAACAAGAGATAAGAAGACTATGCCATTCACTCAATTACTCCATCGGTCAACCAACAAGTAGAATGAATATTCCCACCAAACACTAGCAAACATTCAAGTCATTCAAAGGTGGGACCATTCACTTTTCAATACATGTGAAGTTTCAGCTCTTTGTTTGGTAGCAACGCATTTATATCACACCAAGCAACAATGACAAAGTATCTTATCACTTCGGTCAACACATCTGCAAACTTACAAAATAAGTTCTCAAAAAATCATCAAAACAACGTCTAGCATTATTTCATTTTCACGTGAATCTTTCTTGAACTCCACTAATTTTCTTTCATTGCATATCACTTTCCTATTCACGACTCAATAAACACTCCAATTCCCACTTCAATTTTTCATTTTTCGGAAAATTCAATTCATGTTCATACAATTCATGTTCAGAAATGTTCAGAAATGCAGATATCCTTATCATCAATGCAGGTGTGTGAAACTGAAATCGAAAACCATGAATTAAAAATTGTAACAATCACAAAAATATTTACACCAACAACTCACCAAAAATTCACACTAAACAATCACACAATCCTTTTACTTTAATACTAAACACACAAACGCAACATAATATTCAAACCTTACAAAAGCCAAATGTAACATGCTAAACATAATAACAAAATACTACACTATAATACTATTCTCGAATCCATCATGACAAACAATCTCCTTAACCATCATCATGGTAACCATACATATTCAGAATGTAACTAAAAATCAAGACATCTTGGCGAAGCCTTCCCCTACACTTGCTATGACACGGTCCCCGTGAAACAAAATGAAACAATCAAGAACAAAGGAACATAGCCATCCACGTTTCACAAACCACGAGTCAATCTTGCACTTCTTTCTTCTCTTGTAACACAGGCCATTGAGGAGGTCCCAGAAGTCCTTCAGGGTGTTGAGAATTAGCATTTGACGTGATATCAACTCCCTTGCTACGAGCCATGGCTGTTATCAGAGCTGGAAAATACATGGGTGCAACTCACTTCTTTGTGCCCGCCTGATAAACTCTAAGATCAATTTCCAACATCAATAGAGAAATCATGTAAAATAGCATAAAGCAAGAACTCGTTCCCTAGATGCTATATTGGTACGGGTAGTAGGAAGAATCCTGGAATTGATAAAATTAACCAGATTTGGCCTCGGCTGTGAGTTCACTAGTAGGCACATATAAAGCCTCTTGTCGATCATTCTCACCCATGTAGCACCAGGTAAAGTTACTGAAGCCAACAAATGATCAGTATTCTCAGCTCTCAACAACCTACAATATGTGTTACGAGAAAATCTTCAAGAAGATAAAGCCTATTAATACTATGGCGGGTGACCTCAAATACTTTCGTCTCACGAACACTGAATGAACACCACTAGCTCATAAATTAGCATAAAATTCCCTAACTATGTCCATATTCACCACAATTGAGGCCCTAGCAAAATGAGACCACGACTGTCTGAATATCACATCTTGAAATCTCCTAGAAGGCTCCTGAAATGGTCGCTCAATCCTGACTGACCTATTAGTAAAGCCATGATAAAAGTTTTCAGCAGAAGCATTAACAAAATGTGGACAAGTAGCTGGCTCAAAATCAATTACCGTCTCCTCATCAGCTGAAGAAGATGAAGCAGGAGAAGATGTGGTTCCAAAATCTTCACTAAAGATAGCATATTCAAAAGGATTCTGGTGGGGAGAATAGAAATCCATACTTTGAAAATGAAAAAATGACTAGCAAGGGAAGCACTATAGAGAGAAAAGAAATGAGCATGCAAAACGAAGATGTGCAATTTATATTTATGACCCCCTTACTATCCAACAAACACATGTGAATGACAGGTCATAGCTTGATGTCATTTCTTCTCCATAATTGAAACCATCCAAACCAGTCATGCAGGCATGGTCACGGATTAACCAATCATGCATGAATGAACAACAGTTCTTATCATCAGAGCTGGGTATCGTAGTTGTAAATAATGTAGACTCATTGTACCTCACATGAATGGAAAAGTGAAATTGTACCCCCTGCTTCTATCAATAATGCCCAACATCCTTCTGAGATTCTACAAAAAATATACCCAAGTGATGTTATGAGATTGTGCCATAATTTGCTACTCAATACTACTCAAACTAGGATTAACAAATAAAAGAAATCACAACAAATAAAACAAAGGAAGAAAATCAGGGTTGCCTCCCAAGAGCGCTTGGTTTAAAGTCACAGCCCGACTGTGCAACATAGCTCAATTTGAGATGATGGGATCATCTAAGTATAGCTCATGTGGATCTAGTGCCACATTAGTGCTATCCTTGTCCTGAGAAGTTAAGTATGGCTTGAGACGATGGCCATTCACTTTCCACACATTGCCATTCTTGTCATTCTTGATTTCAATTGTCCCATAAGGTTTCACATCAACCACTCTAAAAGGACCACTCCACCTTGATTTCAATTTGCCCGGAAACAATCGAAGTTTAGAGTTATAAAGTAATACCAATTGTCCTGGAACAGAGATCTTGGATTGAAGCTTTGCATCATGGATTCTTTTAGTCCTTTCCTTGTACAACTTGGCACTCATGTAAGCATTGAATCTGAATTCATCCAGTTCATTCAACTCCAACATTCTTTTTGATTGAGCCTCAGACAGATTCATGTTTATGGTTTGAATTGCCCAATACGCCTTATGTTCAAGTTCTACTGGCAAGTGACATTCTTTACCAAAAACCAATCGAAAAGGAGAAGCTCCAATTGGGGTTTTGTAAGCTGTTCTGTATGCCCACAAGGCATCATCTAGCTTCAAAGACCAATCCTTCCTTCCTGGATTTACCACTTTTTCAAGAACCCTCTTGATCTCCCGATTGGAAATTTCAACTTGACCAGAAGTTTGTGGATGGTAAGCTGTTGAAACCTTGTGAGTAACACCATATCTGGCCAACAAAGATTCAAAGAGCTTGTTACAGAAATGAGTCCCCCCATCACTTATTATAGCCCTGGGTGCTCCAAACCTGTTAAAGATGTATTTCTTCAAGAACGCAGTTACACTCTTGGCATCGTTATGAGCTAAAGCCACAGCTTCCACCCATTTAGAAATATAATCCACTGCCACCAGAATGTACTCCATACCTCTTGATTTAGGGAAAGGCCCCATGAAATCAATCCTCCAGACATCAAAAATTTCTAATTCCAAGATGTTGTTCAAAGGCATCTCATTTCTGGAAGAGATGTTGCCAGTTCGTTGACATCGATCACATTTTCCAACCCAAATTCTGGCATCCATGAAGATATGTGGCCAATAGAACCCACATTGCAAGATTTTGAAACCTGTCCTAGTTGATCCAAAATGACCACCACAGGATCCTTCATGGCATGCCTTCAAGATGTCCTCCTTTTCTTCTTCCTTGACACACTTTCTTATCACTTGATCACTGCAGATTTTATACAAAGAATTGTCTTCCTAGAAGTAGTATTTAGCATCACTTCTCAATCTTTTCTTCTGATTACTGGAATAATAAGATGGAATCTGGCCAGCAACCACAAAATTGGCAATCTCAGCGTACCAAGGCAGTGCCTGTTCACCCACTTTGAACACCTGCTCATCAGGGAAGTGTTCCTTAACCAAAATGTCCGGTGAATCTTGCTCTTGAGATTCCAATCTTGACAAGTGATCTGCCACAACATTTTCTGAGCCTTTCCTATCTTTAATCTCCACATCGAATTCCTGGAGCAACAAAACCCATCTAATCAAACGTGGTTTTGCTTTTTTCTTTGCAAGCAGATACTTCAATGCGGCATGGTCCGTATGAACAATAACCTTTGACCCCAAAAGGTAAGCACGGAATTTATCAAATGCGAAGGCTACTGCTAGCATTTCCTTTTCAGTAGTTGTATAATTCATTTGGGCCTCATTCATTAGCCTGCTAGCATAATAGATAGTGCGAAACACTTTGTCTCTTCTCTGACCTAAGACAGCTCCTAAAGCATAATCACTGGCATCGCACATAATTTCAAAGGGTTCACCCCAATGGGGAGTGACTATCACGGGGGCCTCCACCAATCTCATTTTCAAAGTGTCAAATGCTTCAACACATTCTGTTCCAAACTCAAACTTAACATCTTTTTCTAAGAGCCTGCACAAGGGTCTGGCGATCTTTGAAAAATCCTTGATAAATCTTCTATAAAACCCAGCATGTCCAAGAAAGCTTCTGATACCCTTAACATTGGTAGGTGGAGGAAGTTTTGCAATGACATCTACCTTAGCTCGATCTACCTCCATCCCAGCATGAGAAATTTTATGGCCTAACACAATTCCTTCTTGAACCATGAATTGACATTTTTCCCAATTCAACACAAGGTTCGTTTCTTCACACCTCTTCAAAACCTTTGCCAAGTTCTCCAAACAACCATCAAATGTCATACCAAAGACAGAAAAATCATCCATGAATATTTCAATTATTGATTCCACCATGTCGTGGAATATTGCCATCATACACCTCTGAAAGGTAGTTGGGGCGTTGCAAAGACCAAATGGCATTCTTTTATAAGCAAATGTGCCAAAAGGGCAAGTGAAAGTTGTCTTATCCTGGTCCTTGGTGTCAATTGCAATATGATTATACCTAGAATATCCATCCAGAAAACAATAGAAAAGGTAGCCAGCAATTCTATCCAACAATTGTTCCAAGAATGGAAGAGGGAAATGGTCCTTTCTAGTTGCCTTATTTAGCTCCTGTAATCCATGCAAACTCGCCAAGCATTTACCACTCTTGTTGCCAGGAGTTCATTAGCCTCATTTTTTATAACCGTCACCCCTCCCTTCTTAGGGAAGCACTGGACTGGACTAACCCACTCGCTGTCTGAAATTGGAAAAATCATCCCAAAGTCAAGCAATTTGATAACCTCTTTCTTCACAACTTCCATCATCTGGGGATTTAATCTTCTCTGTCTATCCCGTACTGGCACAGCATTTTCCTCAAGCAAAATCTTGTGCATACATAAACCTGGACTTATGCCTTTTATATCAGCAATTGTCCATCCAATAGCCAACTTATGTTTCCTCAAAACTTCCAAAAGCTTCTCCTCTTGCCAACCTTCAAGCTTTGAAGATATAACAACTGGCAATGTCTCATTTTCTCCCAAGAAAGCATATTTGAGATAAGGTGGAAGTGGTTTCATTTCCAACTTTGGTGCCACCACAATGGAAGGTAAAAGCTTTTCATTCCTGCACAAATTCTCACTAGTCCTCACCTCAGTGGGAGTAAAATTTTCGTTAGTCAAAACAGTAGGTTCATGATCATGTTCCCCTATAGTTTCATGCATTTTAACTTCCACCACATCATTTTGCAATTCACAAATTGACTCTTCCAAATAACAACATTCAATGAAATCTTCAATTTCAGCAAGAATTCTCTTATCCTCATCATCTAAATCAAGTTCATCAAAATTATCCTCATGCACACTTAACTCATCAACAATAGAAAAATCATGCATGTTGTTCACATTACTCAAAGAAGAACAAGTTATAGCTTTGATAGCAAAACAAGACTCCATATTTAGAGGTTGCTTCATAGCATAGTTTACATCAAAAACCACTTCCTCATTGTTAATCCTAAACGTGACTGTCTTGTTTTTCACACCAATCAAAGCATCACTAGTGGCTAGAAAAGGTCTACCAAAAATGAGAGGAACCTCAGGATCCTCTTCCATATCAAGTATAATGAAATCAACAGGCAAGGTAAATTTATCAATTCTTACCAACACGTCATCCACCAAGCCTGTAGAAGTCACCAAGGATCTATCTGCCAACTGTAGTGTCACTGAAACTGGTCGAATCCTTCCACTCAATCCCACATTTATTGCAATGGATAATGGCATCAAGTTGATTCCAGCTCCAAGGTCACAGAGAGCCTTTGCAAAATATCTGGTTCCAATCTTACAAGGTATGGTACAGCTACCTGGATCCTTAAGCTTTAGAGGTAATTTGTGAACCATCCATGCTTGACTGCATTCTGATAGCATCATTGGAACTTCACATCTCAAGATTTGCTCCTTGTTTGAATTGAGATCCTTTAAATATTTAGCATATTTAGGCATGGCTGTAACCAAATCCAACAAAGGAACATTGACATTCACTTGTTTGATCATATCCAAGAAACGATTAAATTGAGGTCCCTTCTTAGCTGGAGGTTTCTTCCTTTCTGGAAATGGAGCTTGTGGAGCATAATATGGGAAGATGTAAGGATTGGAATTTTTGGTGATTTCATTTCCCACCCTTGCTGGTATTTCCTTCTTCTCTGACTTATTTTCTTCTTGCTCACCATTCTTCTCAAGTTCCACCTCTATTTCAACTTCATCTTTTTGGTCCTCTTCTACATCATCACTCTTCTCTTCTACGTGTTTGCTTCCAGGCAACAATTTTTCGCTCCTCAAAGTAATAGCATTGCATGCTTCTCTCCCCTTAGGATTTGGTACTGTGTCACTAGGAAGAGCTCCTTTTGGCCTCTGGTGTACAGCATTAGCAAGCTGACCAAGTTGCATCTCGATATTCTTCAAAGTGGCTTCGTGATGCTTCACAGTGGACTCCAAACCTCCAAATCTCTGCTCGTTCTTATCCATCTTTTCCATAAGCTTTTGAAACATATCCTCCACATTTGGCTTCTTTTGTTCTGATGTGCTAGCCTGATTATCAAAACCAGGAGGTGGTTGATTGATTGCTCTCCTTGAGTCATTACCTTGATAGTAATTTCCTCTTTGTTTCTGCTGTTGATTCCAATTGCCTTGGTTTCCACCATATTGTCTGTTACCTCCATTATAATTGCTCCCAGAATAGTTCCCACCATATTGGGGTTTGTTACTGTAATTGTTCACATACTGAATGAATTCAGTAGTGATTGCACATTCATCCGTGTGGTGTTCTCCCTTGCATAGTCCACATGAAAGTACTGGGGCTTTTGTTTGAGTAGCCTTTAAAGTCTGCACCTGCTTGGCCAATGCTTCAAACTTAGCATTAAGTGAAGTCTCCTCATCCATATCAAGAACTCCTCTTTGTCTCCTGACATGTGGCTTTCTAGACTCTGGAAAAAGGTATTCATCCTCAGCTATCTGGTTAAAGAGTTCACGCACTTCAGTCACAGATTTGTCTTTAAGTGCTCAATTAGCACAAGCTTTAACCATTAAAGATGATTCAGGAGTTAGGCCTTTGAAGAAAGTATTTAGCTCCCTAATTTCGCCCAAGTCATGATTGGGGCATTGCCTAATCAAATCATTAAATCTCTCCCAAGCTTCTCGAAATGACTCACTGTCTTGTTGTTGGAAGTTCATAATTTCCAATCTTCTCTTTTCAAGCTTAGCTGGAGGGAAGTACCTAGACAAGAACCTTTTCTGTAGATCATCAAATGACATTCCAGCATTTGCTCCCCCAATACTCTTGAACCAATGTTTAGCATTTCCACGCAGAGATAAAGGGAACAAAATTCTGTGAACCTCACCCCTGTCAACTCTTGGCAATTTAAAAGTGCTACATAACCCAAGAAACCAATCAAGATGATCATTAGGATCCTCATTGTCAAGACCTTGGAAGAATTGGCCTTGGGTAATCATTGAGACTATTCGTGGAGGAATGTGGTAACTTTCCACATCGATGTCCTGGTGACCAAATCGTTTGTCAAAATTTACTGCATAATGGTCCCCGAACCTGGGTGCTTGTACTCCTTGTGCAGCCATAGCTCTTTGCTTTGCTTGATTCCTTAAAGTTCTTTCCAATTCAAGGTCTAATTCAAATTCAGGTTTTGCTCTAGATCTTACAGACCTGGGCATACACAAACAGGGACAGCAAATGATATCAAGAGAACAAACGTATCAATCTATAAACCAAACTAATACAAGATGGTAAAAGCAACAGAATCACACACAGTAATAAAACAAAGTAACTAAATCCAAACAATAACACACACAATCTAAGAACAGAACAACACAGTCAACAAATTCCAGAACCGATTGCCTTCCCCGGCAACGGCGCCAAAAATTGATAGCCTAAAGTCGTATCAGCTCAATTTTACCCTAACAACTACTGTAGAAGTGGAAGCAGGGATCGTAATCCACAGGGAAGGCGTAGGTCAAGAAAATTGAATAAAATTGTTCTAAAAGTCTTAGTCTCGGAATTTAAGTACTAGAAAAAAGAAAATTCAACACAAAAGAACGAAAACAAAGATGCAAAATATAGCAACAAGCAAGGACGAAATAGATATCTCAGGATTCTTGTATTGGATGAACACAGGCTTAGTAAATCTATGCTATGCAATCAGTAAACAATTAAATGCAATGAAGACCTAAATTCCTAGAAGTCCAAGCTGTGGCCAGCATGACGACCACACCACTGCTTGTACCCCAAATCACCATCCTCTCCCATGCCGAGGCCTGAGAATGGTGGTATAAGCTCCGCAAAGTCTCAATTTTCCAAGCTAACTACTCTAACATGCAAAGTCCTAAGAACTCCCATGGCGAGGTCTATCATAGGGTTTACATATCATCGTTGTTAACACAGAAAGGTTCTTTAACACTTTTCCTAATGTTTCAATTCATTAACACTTCCTATGGTGAGGCCTGAGTCTCAGAATTGATTTGATTACAGAAAACGTGTGCAAAGACTTAAACAATCACAATTTAGTTCTCAATTCATGCAACTTCGCTAACTTTGATGAATCACTCCTCAATTTAGCATGTCGACCACAATTGAAGCTTGATCCATTCAAAAATAGCTAGGAAATATGAAATTCAACATATGTTTATGCTCAACTCAAAAGTGATTTCAATACTCAACAATTAGATCAATTGCATAGCATACAATCCACTAAAACACGTATTCATCCATTGAGAATCTTAAGATATCGTAGATTTAGCTAGAAAACATCTTTCTCATTTCAAAATCAACAAATTCCAACATTGATAAGCTCATTCTCACTTAATTGGAAGAATTTACCGATTAAATCGAGAGAATTGTCGATTCCTTTGTCAATTGAGAATAAGAAAGAAGAATCCAGTCCAAAATTCACAATCGGAATTGAGATTGGAGAAGAAATGTTTAGTGAGAGAAAGTAGATCTAGAGAGAGAAAATGATAATTCTCCATCTTTTTAAAATCAAAAGTCAGTTACAATATGTAAAGATGTGAGTAGTCAATCCACCCTTTACATGTTAGCTACCTTCCCTATATATAGAGTTGGGAAAACGTAACTAATACGCAACGTAGAATGTATCAAATATTACAAAAGTGTCCTTAAGGGAAGGAACTAAAAATCAGCCAAAAATGTCAAAAATTCCAAGTTTGAAAAAGTATTCAACACTCCAGCGCCTTTGGTGTTAATTTCCAGCGCCTTCATCGACCTCAGCATCCTACATCACGCCTTCAGGCTCAGCTTCGCGCGCCTTTGCTGCTCAAGACCCAGGTGAAGAAATCAGAATTACACCACGCCTTCAAGCCTTAACGGATCACGCCTTCAGCAACTCAGCGAGCATTCAAGAATCCAACGCTTTGAAATTCACGCCTTTCCGCCAAAGCAAACCGCGCCTTCATCAACCTGGAATTTCAGAAAATCAGGAGTTAAACACTTATCCAATTTTTTAGAAACTCAAACACAAAGTATTTCATGGCAGCAATTTCCCACCAATATTTGATCATGATACACTGTGAATTAAGGAAAACTTAAAACATGAACGTTGTAACACCATGTCTTAGCTATCCATAGCTATCAAAATCACCCAATTTGGAGCTAAAACGAGAAAGTTATGACCAAACTACTAAAGTGTGACAAAGCTTATAATCCTATGAAATACACTCAACACTTTGCCATTTTCTTTCCACAACTTCCTAACAATTAGCCTACGACATGTCGTAGGCTAAAAGTTCATGTTCCAAAATTGGCCTACGACATGTCGTAGGCCAAATTCTACTTGTTTTCGGCTGCTTAGCTCTTCCTATACCAAGTTGTGTGCATTGGTTTGTGAAGTTCATTTTGCAACACAAGTGGTGTGCCATGGTGCAAATGTGTGACATGAGTTTCATGGCAAAGTTATGGCAAGACTAATGCATAAGTGTTGTGCATAAGTGTTGTCAAGTTGGCATGGTTTGGCAAGATTGATTGGCAAGGCTTGGCAAGTTCTTGGCAAGGTCATGACACAATGGTTTTGGCACATTGGTTTGGCAAAGCTCGGCAAGGTCTTGGCAAGGACTTGGCACGATGGTTGGCCGAATTGGCAACAAATATTGGCAAAGTATCCATTCCAACACAACACCCTACTTTCATGCCAAATAAGTGTGTCTTAGCCTCTGATTCTGATTTGGTGGTGAACTTAAAAGTTCCAGATCTTCCTCTTAGCTTTCCAATGGTGCAAGAAACAACACCATTGGATGCCTAAAACTCAAAAACACCAAACCGTGGTAAGCAAATAAAACCCTAAAAAAAACCCACCCTAATGAATGGTATTCCGAAAAGAAACTCACATTTAATAGTCTTGCACACACAATTAGAAAATAGTTACAACATAAGAAATGTAGTGCATTCAAAGAGCTTTTCAGAACACCAAAGAACTCACCAATTGGATTAGTATTGAAAGAGATACACTCAAATGAATTTCACACTCAAAGCTGCCAAAACCCTAATTAGGCCAATTGTGCATTTTCGGTTCCTCCACTTTTCCTTAACACTTTTAACTCCATTTTCCACCATTTTTACTATATTTTCACCATTTCAACATTACTAATTAACACAACACATATATGCATAAAAACACCTAAAACACCACACATTTGCACTAACACAAGTCAAAGTCCAAGAATTTAAGCACATTTTAGGGTTTTCTTCAAAACTCTCACTCACCATTCTAACTCTTTCTAACTCTCCTCTTATCATTTAGCATCAAACACACATTTACCTCATTTTAACAACATTTGTGGTCTTTTTCACCATTTTAGCACATCAAGTTGCGAACCACATAAATGCACAAAATAGCACATTTCACCACATAAATGTATGCAATTCAAGCCAAAAGTTAAGTGAATTATTCTATACAAGTAGGTATAAAACCTACTTATCAAGTACTCCTCATTTTATGTTTTTTTAACATTGTGTCAAGAGGTTGGTTATATCCGCCTATTACTTTTTGCGTTATTAATAATATTGGGAGTGACGCCCCGAATTTTGGATGATTAGTCAATAAAAAAAAGTCTTTATACAAGGTTATTTTTTATTGGTGGTACAATTTGTTAAAAGGTACTAGTTGGTACTTTGTAATTATGACAAGTTTAATAAAATTCTCTTTTTTCTTTATCCGCCTTAATCTTTCTCTTTTCAAAATCATATTTTTATGTTGAATTACTTGTTTAATTTTTTTTTTAAATTGAAAAGATCACAGTGATCTTAATAGACTACTCTTCTTAAATCATGTACAATCCATTTAGTTCAGCCTTTTTTTTAATAAAATGACACCATTTTTTTACTTTAATTTTTTTTAGAAAAACTAAACTAATGTACTCCTTTCGAGTCCCATCCTTTCCCACGTCCTTTTCTCACTTCCAAGTTCCTTCAATCTCGCTATTTCTTTTTCACCTTATTCACATTCTTTGCCTTATATATCTAATATTTTATCTTTTGGTGTCCATTTGTTCTTTTGGACTAGGATAGTTTTTTATTTAGAATTTTTGTTATTTGATTTTTTTAATTGCAAATTTAAGTTTATAAATTATTAAATCAATTTGGGTGTTTAAGTAATTAGGATTTATGGTTATTAGAATTAATTCTCTTTTATTTTAATTGAATTAGGGATTTTAGGGTTTGTGTTAAAGAAATCAGATATTTTGAGTGACAATTTGCATTAAACATTTAAAAAATTCAATCAAGGATTTTATGAACTAAAATAGAGAAATTAAATATTTTGAATGTGAATTTATATTAAGAATTTTGGAAATTGATTAGGAATTTTGAATGTCAACTAACATTAGTGATTTTAGAAATTCAATTAATAATTTTAGGAATATCAATAATTTAAATTTAAATTAATCACCTATATGTTGAATTAGGAAAATTAGGAATTTTAAATTTTAATTAGGGAATCTAATTTAGTCAACTCTAATATATTCAAATGATTTTAATTTTAAATTAGTTGTGAATTATAATTGAATTATTTTCTTTACATGAATTTAGTTTTAATTCTAAATAAATCTTGTAGCATTTTCAAAAGTTTCAGATAAATAAAATGCAGTTACCTTTTTTTTCGTGGCATAAGTATGACGAAAATTAATATTTCATTATGTGTCAAGCAATAGTCTCTTCCTTATACCACAAAAGCTAATATTTCATCAAATGTCAACCAATAGTGTTCTATGTGTATATTTATATATTTTCATCATTTTTATAATGGTAAATTTATAAATTCAATTATTAAATACATTTTTTAATCGAACGAAAAAAAATATTTTTAAGCCAGCACCCCCCCTAAATTGTGAATTGATATAAATATCTCTCATAAAAAAATATTCTTAATAAAATATAAGGAGACAAGGTGTGATTACATCTAAATTATATTTTCTTATTTTCAAATTATACTATTTTTTAAATATTTACATTTCATTAAATTAACCTAGAAATTTCATAATAATTAATAAAAAATTTGAAATTCCTAAAATATTTTAAAATATATATATTCGTTAAAAATCTCTTTTGTACTTTTTTTGTCAATGAGAAATTGAACTTTTTCATTCATTTTTTTTAGCATAGTTTTAAGTAGTAATGTAGTTGTTTTATTATAAAACATGATTATATATCTATAATATTGTCATCTTCACTCTACATTTTGTTGGGGACTTTAAAATAAAATTAAATATTACAAACTAAAAAAAATGACAGTAGATAAATGCTAATCTAAAATATTTTATAAAAATATATAATTAATATTTCCTATAAGTTTGAAATTCATCTTCCAATAAGGTTCTAAATTTGAATTTGAAAATAATTACGAATCCCGAAAACAAGGAAATTCAAATACAAACAAAAAATTGACTTAAAAATTCAAATAAATCTCTATATTGGATTGGTATATTTTTGTTTTGTAAATGAACCTTTTTTCTCATGATTTGCTATGAGAAATAAATATTTTATATATGTTTAGATTGATTAATTTATTGATAGAATCTTTTATTATTAAAATTTTAAATTCAATTTTGAAATCTATATTTGATAGTGTAAAAGAATTTTTTATTTTTAATACTTCAAATTTTAAATTAAAAAAATGAGTCCTACATTCTTTATTAAAAATTCAATAAAACTATGTGTATTTTATTTTTACAAAACTTTTGAAAAAGAAATGTTAAATAAGATTTTGGAGGAAAAATGCTTAAAAACATGGGTATTTTTGTCTAAATATAAGTGACATTAACGTAGGCTCATTTTTCATAGGTAAATTGACTAACACCGTCACTTTAAAGATAAAGTATATATTATAAAAACAAATGGTAATGAAGTGTTGCTATTAAAGGCCAAGCTGAAGTAGGGCTTGTTGATTATCGTCATGTCCTCATCCGATTAAGGATTGAAGTAGATTTTCAACGTCTCTAGGCTAGACCTATTTGGCAGATTGACAACTTCCTAATGAGAGTGTTTAAATGGACTCCTAGTTTTCAAACCAATCGAGAATCATCCCTAGCGCCTGTTTGATTCTCTCTTCCAGGATTGGCTATTCAATTTTTTGAAAGAAGCTCTTTGTTTTCAATTATCCAAGGTGTTGGTAAGTCACTGATTGTTGATGCTTCTACAGTTATGTTAACTAGACTTGGTGTTGCTCATGTTTGTGTGGAGGTGGACCTTCAACAAACAATTGCAAAACGGATTTGGATCGAATATGATGAACAGGGTAATGGTAAGTGGCAGGATCTTGTTCCGAAAAACCTACCAAAATATTGTGTCTCTTGTTACCATTAGGGACATAGTGCTGGAGAATGTAATCCCACTATAAAACAGTTTCAGAAGGCTAATGAAGAACCTATTGCTCGAAAAAAATGGATGCCAAAGGATCTGGTGAATATAGATTCTTTGGGTAATGACAAAGGGAAGGAAATTATAATTGCACAGGAGGATGACAGTAATGTGCCTGAAATTCCTTTCAGTCTGCAAGAGAAAAGTGCTGATCGTCATACTATTAAAGATCAAAATTTGCAAAAAAATTCGTCACTTCAAGATCTGCAGATATTGCAGACAACGCGTCAGTAATTTGTGCATCTGGATATGGAGGTGCCAGCAAATTCTTCGCGTCAGCATACTTTGTCGAGGCAGATTATGGAGGAATCTGTTCAGAAAGTGGATAATTTGACAGTGACCATTATACCTGATATCAACGCTAAGGAGAATTTATAGATGAATAGTGATCAAAATTTGAACTCAGGTACACCTTTTAATTTGAAGGAGAATGAGTCTAAGATACAACATAATCTGTTATTACAGTGGGGGAAGGAATTGCCTAGTTTTGAAAATTGTGGTGAGAATCGGCAGATTGAAGTAGAAGAGGAGACAGCTGAGACGGTTGGAGAAACATGTGAAATTGCGGGGTAGCAGTTTCTTCAAAATCATACCAGGTTTATAATCAGATTGCGAATGGAATATCCTTGAAGATTGCTGAAGATCTTCTGGATAAATTAGCTGATAAAGTCTTAGCTGATGATGAGGAAGTTCTTGATGCTGATGAACATGCTAACATGGTGAATAATGTGGTTCAGAAGATAAACCTTGATCCTATTATCACAAACGCTGTGCAGAATCAACAAATGGTGCAGCCCTCAAGAATTTTGCGATCTTCCAAGACAAAATCCTTAGCTTCTTGTTCAGGTAAGTCATCATGCTAGATCTCTTCTGGAATATTAGAGGAATTGGCTATAAAGTTTCCTTAAAGTGCTTCCTTAAAGCTTCTTCAAAGTTTGGTTAAAATTCGTTGCCTCTCTTTTGTGTGCTTGTGTGAACCTAAGCTTGATTGTGGGCATCAATTACGAATTGGTAAAAAAAATAGGTTTATGTAATATGATTTCAAATGATGAAGGAAGATTGTGGTTCTTTTATAATGAAAGCATACAGTGTGATTTAATCCAAAAAACTAGACAGTCGCTCTCCTTAAAGGTATTGTTATGTAATTCTAGGATTTCAGTTGTTATATCGTTTGTGCATGCTTATTGTTCTCGGATGGAGAGGGAATCTCTTTGGTCAGGACTGATGGATATCTCTGTGAAGGATTTCCCATGGATGGTGTTGGATGACTTTAATTGTATTACAAGTGGGGCTTAAAAAAAGGGAGGTCGTCCGTATAAACTTCATGAGAGCAATGAGTTAATAGATTTCATGGTAGCTGCAGATTTGTTAGATATGGGATATTCGTGTGGTTCTTTCACGTGGTGTAGTAATTGGAACCATGCTCCTAGGATTTGGAAGAGACTTGACAGAGGTTTATGTAATAAGCGTTGGAATGATAATTTTTCTCCTTCTATCAGGCATCTTATCCATACATGTTCTGATCATACGCCTCTTTTGGTGACTTGGGAACAAAAGGAGGTTGTAATAAAGAAACCATTTCGTTTTCTTAATTTCTGGACCAAGAGGACAGATTTTTTGGAGGTGGTTAAGAAATCATGGATTATTCCTGTTGATGCTCGACCCTTGTTGGGGTTTGTCTTAAGCTGCGCAGACTTAAGGGTGATCTAATTAATTGGAATAAGCTAACTGTTTGTAACTTCACTATGAGAATAAATGAGGTTGAATTGCAGCTGCAACAACTGGAGACGAATTTAATGGTTGATGACCTGCAGCGGAATCAGGATGGGGTAAAAATTCAGGAAGCTAAGCTGCGTTTAGCACTTTCTGAGGAGGACTTCTGGCAGTAAAAAGCTCTTTGCTTTGGGTGAGCGGAATACTAAATTCTTTCACTCGAAAGTTGAGCAAAAATGAACAAAGTTATTTGTCAAGGGTTTAAAGATTGATAATGGTACTTGGGTTGAAGACGGTGAAGAATTACGAAACCAAGCAATCCTGTTTTTTAAAAACTTGTTATCTTCTGAGCATCATGATCTGGGGACTGGCCTGGAGATTAATCCTCGATTACTTAATGATGAGGATAATTGTATTTTGGAGAAATTTCCAACTAAGGAGGAGATTAGGGATGTTGTTATGAGCATGGATGGTGATAGCTCTCCTGAGTCGGATGGATTTTTGGCGAAATTTTTTCAAGAGGCTTGGTCGGTTATATCATTGGATGTTTTTAATGCTGTGAATGAATTTTTTTGTGGGGGTTCATTGCTAACAGGTATCACAGCTACACTTTTGGTTCTTATACCCAAGTTGGAATCTCCTCAGTCTTTTGGGGGTTTTCGACCGATAAGTCTGTGCACTGTTATGAACAAGATAATTACGAAGATCATGGTGAATAGGTTGAGGGTTGTTCTTCCTAAGATCATATCGGATAATCAAAATGCTTTTGTCCCTAACCGATCTATTACTGAGAATGCATTGCTTGCACAAGAATTAATTAACTCAACCCATTCGAAGATGCATGGGGGTAATGTAGCAATGAAGTTGGATATGGCAAAGGCTTATGATCGTGTCTCATGGAATTTTACTTGTCAGATGTTGCATAGATTTGGTTTTGGTGAGCAATGGATTGATAGGGTTTGGCGTGCTATTTCTAATTGCTGGTTTTTTATCTTGTTCAATGGTCAATATGCCGGTTTTTTTCCCTCTTCTCATGGGTTACGGCAAGGCGACCCTTTGTCACCGGCTTTGTTTATTATTGGAGCTGAGCTTTTTTCTAGAATGCTTAATAATCTTTTGCTGATCCCTAATTTCTTACCTTACAGATGTCCTCGGTATACTCCTCAGGTGACCCATTTCTCGTTTGTTGATGATATTTTAATTTTTTCTTCATGCTGCTCGGTCTCTATCAAGTTGTTGATGAAAACATTACAGGAGTATCAGAGTTTTTTTGGGCAACTTGTTAATATTCATAAATCGGGTTTCTTTATTTCGCCAAAGAATAGTGGTTTATTCTGAAGGATACGAAGACTAACTAGTTTTGTCAATAAAAAATTTCGTTTTCTATATCATGGATGCCCGATTACAGTTGGTAGAAGGTGTATTGCGGATTTTGTTCCACTTATGGATAAAATCAAACGACGCATATTGAGTTATTAGTCGAAGTTTCTTTCCATAGAGGGTCGACTTGTGCTTATTCGACATATTCTTATAGCTATGCCTATGCATCTTTTGGCTGCGATTCAGCCATCTCGTGCGGTAATAAAGATGTTGGAGAAGATATGGCTCAATTTCTTTGGGGATATAAAGAGGGAAAAGCTAAATATCACTGGTTTGCTTGGGATTTGATATATAGGCCTCAAAGTGAGGGTGGATTTAGATTTCATTCTCTGGATGTTTCTGTTCAAGCATAGGCCTTTAAGTTATGGTGGCGGTTTCGAGAAGGTTCATCTTTCTGGAGTAGGTTTCTGAAGAAAAAATGCTGTGTAAGTAGACATCCAACTATGGTTGATCATAAATGTACTGACTCACACATATGGACACGAATGTTGAATATCAGGGAGAGTGCTGAAGGTTGTATTGGTTGGTATCCTCATTTGGGAGAGACAGATATTTTTTATGATAGATGGCTAGGGGAACTTGATTTATCTCAATTTTCTAAGGGTATGGGATATTCTCTTATTGATAATTTTCTTGTGCAATGTGCTTGGTCGCATCGAAAACTTTCTCGTACTTTTTCTGATGATATTGTTGATAAAATCTTGGTTTGTCCAATTAATCTTGCTAGAGGCTATTTTTGGAGACTTAACTCTTCTGGGGTTTTTTCTTTAGCTTCAGCCTATGAATTGTTGAGGAAAAAGAGGGGGGTGTATAAGGATATTAGTAACTTATGGAATGTTGGTATGCCTTTAAAGGTTTCCTGCTTTTTAGTGAAGTTGTTGTTTCGAAAGCTTCATTTTTTTGAATGGCTATGACGTTTTAATATTCATGATCCGTCTGTTTGCTTGGTCTTTTTGTCTGATGTGGAGACTGTGGATCATGTGTTTGGCAGTTGTGGATTTGCAGTTCGGGTGTGGGAATCTTTTGTTTGGTTTGGTGGTAATTGTGGAATAGGACGGAATATCTATAAATGGTGTTCTTTATTTTGGGATGTACCCGTTAACAAGTTTGGACAATTTGTTATGTCTGTTTTGCCTGGTTTTATTCTTTGGCATATTTGGAAGAATAGGAATATGATGTTCTTTGAAGGAAAATGTTGGTCTGTACAATGGCTTCATCATAATATTTGGCATGATGTTCGGGAGTGCTGTAGGATTAAATTTCCATGTTTGAGATTGGAAGGTTTTTTTCTGGATTGTTTGCATATATTGAGGGATCGGTTATCGGGCTTTCATATTTAGGTGGTTTCTTGGCATAAACCGAATTTTGGAATGCGCAAGCTTAATACTGATGGTTGCTCTAAAGGTAATCCAGAAGATAGAGAAGGTGGAGCGATTGTTAGGGATGATTCGGGTAAATTTTTAGGGGTGTTATCATTGGGTTTTCTTAATGTTATTAATATGGAGGCGGAAGCTTTTGCACTATTAGAAGGTTTGAAGTTTTGCATTTCTCAACATTGGCAACCTATTCTTATTGAGCTAGATTCGCTTGTATTACAATCAATAATTTTAAAAAATGTGTCCCCGCCTTGGAGAATTCGCCAAACTATGGAGACTATCTGGAAATTACAACATTGTTTTGTCAATGTTTTACATGTTCATCGAGAAGGGAATGCTTCAGCTGATGCATTAGCAAATATTGGTTATTCAACTCAGAGATATATTGAATATCTTGATTTCATGATGCTTCTGCAAAATGTTAGGGGATCGATTACTCTTGATAGATCGGGGTTGCCTTAGTTGCGTTGTAAATCGTTTAATTAGTTTGTTTCCTTACATTAGTTTTTCGGATACATTTTCATTGTTCCAATTTTGTAATTCACTTTTATATATAATAAAATTTGGGGCTGGCGACTCCAAACCCGCTGAGAGGGTAACTTTGCCTGAAAAAAAAGGTGTTGCTATTCATAAAGTTTAGAGTGACAAAATAAAATTAACCATTATTTTTAATGGAGTTCTTGAGATCACATAGTACCCAAAAATTTACTTTAAAGACCTCACCATAGATGGAGTTGGGTAATCAAAGTTCATCTTATAGAAACGGGATGAAATTTTACCTGGATTTTAGTTATTAATTATATTTTGAAAATTTTGTTATAAATATTCTTTAGAGTGGCAAAATAAATTTAACCCTTAATTTTTAATGGAGTGCTTGAGATCGCATAGTACCCAAAAATTTACTTTAAAGACCTCACTATAGATGAAGTTGGGTAATCAAAGTTCATCTTATAGAAACAGGATGAAATTTTATCTGGATTTTAGTTATTAATTATATTTTGAAAATTTTGTTATAAATATTCTTAGGTATAGAGTGAAAACGAATTTGTAGATGTAGTATTTAATCTAAGGGTATGCTTGGTTAGTGGGTTTGAAAAAAAGGAAAGGTAGTGAATTAAAAAAGTGATACTTAGTAGTATATAATCATTCATTTCAGAGTATTTTCATATACCAATTTTGAGTAATACTCTATACACCTCTATTTTGAGAGGAATGGAAAAAAAAGTTCTCATTAATGGTAATGATAATGATTCCCCTTTTCCAACCAAACAACATTAAAATAATCATCATACCTTTAGACATGGTCACGGTTCCAAAACCACCGGTTTTGATTTTGGAACTATCGATTTCCGATTCAGTGATAATGTGAATCGGAACCGAATTGCTTAGGGGCATTTCCGATTTGGTTACGGTTTCAAATTTGATTTTTGTTCTGATTTTTATTTTTGATTTCTATTTTAAGCACACTTTTAATTTAGATTTCTATTAAAATAATGATTGAACTATTAATTTATTCAAAGAATACAACATAACAATATAATCAGAATAATAGTTAGAATTGAACTTAATATATAGAGTTTTTAGAAGAATAGAACTAGAAATGATTAGATAAGTAAGAAAGAAAGATATAAAAATAATAAGAATATTAAAAAAAATTGAACATTTGAATTATTAATTGAAATTCAACTAGTATAATGTAATAATATACTTAGAATAATAGTTGAAATTAAACTAATATATAGATTTTTTAGAAAAATAGAATTAGCGTTTGATAAATGACAAAAAAAGATATAGAAAGAATAACAGTATTCAAAGAATGATTGAATTATTAATTGGAACTCAAATAATATATTAGTATAATATAATAAAACTAATATAAATTAAAAAAGTTGATACATAATATAATTGAAATAATAGTTGAAATTGGACTAATATATATAGTTTTTAGAACAATAGAATTATGAAAGATTATATAAGTGAGAAAGAAAGATATAAAAATGATAAGATTATTGAATCTACACCAATTGGTGATAAATACGAGTGAACAATTAATTGATAATTAGTTTGCGTCAGTCACTCTATGTTTTTATTGAGATTTTCACTTATCATATCATTACTATTAAATAATTAAGCACCATGTGGATGGATTTCCAACCACAAACGCTTTAATGTATGGTTGACCCTATGGGTGTAATCGACTCGAGTCGAGCTCAAGTACACATCTAATCGAGTTACTCGAGTTCATTAGGGGAGCCACTCGAGCTCGACCTCAATCAAACACCTTATTTTGAAATGAGCTCGAGCTCGACTTCGAGTACCGAGCTCGAGTTTGAATTTTTTAATAATTTTTTTAAATTTTTTAAATTTTAATAGGATAAACTATAATTTATTATGACATTAAGGACTAAAATATAAATATTGCTAGGTTAAATTATAATTAGTTAAAATATTAAGAACTAAAACATAAATATAATATATATATATATATATAGAGAGAGCTTCTCGAGAATGTTTAATACAAGCTCGAGCTCAACTCGATTTCAAACTCGAGTCGCTTGAGCACGACTCGAACTTGGTCAAGAAGTTGACTGAACTGCTCGCGAGTAGCTCACTCGTTTATCAACCCTAGGTTGCTCTTGCCCCTTTACCTCTTCTTTCTGGGCAAGAAAAAATAACATAAAATAAGCAAAGAGATTTAAAAAAATTCGCCTTTTGCAAAATGTTTAATTGGCTACGCATACACGATTTACTACACATGGAGCTATTATGAAATTTGAGGCAGATTTGAAGGGTAGGATTGTTCGTGGGGTTTAGGGGTTTTTTACCAAAATAATGTCATTTTTAATAAAATTTGTAAAATATTTTTTTTTTTTGATTTTGATTCCAAAAATGACTAAAGTGGGGTTAGAAAACTTGACTTTAAAGTCGAGATTGGCAAACTCAAGTTGAGATTGTCAATCTCAACTTTAAAGTCGCATTTGCCAACCTCAACTTCAAAGTCGCATTTGTCAACTGAGATTTCAAAGTTATTTACCATTTTTTTATTTCTCATTTTCTATGAATTTCTAATTTTTCTCCTTTTTCTCATCAACAAATTTAAAAAAAAAAAATTATATTACATTAAGGAAAAGTTTTGTAACAAATTAAGCCATCATAATATTCATGGTATAATCAAATGTGATAAGTAAATATAAACTCATAATCATTAAAACAAGTTAAAGTTAAATTAGTAAGGTAACTTTTTAATTTTCATTTAATCATGAATCTCTTATACTAAATTGTTAAAATTTCATTGAGCATAAAACTTTGACACTTGGTTTGGTTGTTTAGAAATAAAATTGAATTAGAATTAAAATATTATAGAAAGCCAATTCATTGAATTAGACCTCTAAAATGTATGAATTTTTTTTTGTTTGGAAAAACAATAAAACTAATATAGTATACAATTATAACTCCAAATTTTTTGTCTGAAAGGTTAAAATAATATGAAATTAAATTTCACTTGTAATAAGAATTGGTAGAATAATTACTTTTTAATATATGTTTTCATAATAATATTTACTTTTCAAAATTTAAAAATAAGATGCAAATTATAATTTATATAGTTGATGCAAAATTTGATCTATATAACCGACATCACATAATGGATAAAATCTTAGTTGTTGTTGTATTTACTTTGCAAATTTTTTTCTATTTTCTAGAATTATTTTAAACAAAAAATTATTTTCTATTTTTACATATCTCCAAAATTCTCAATCTTATAGAGCTTTAATTTTTTTGTTTTTTAATTTTTTTGCTATTAACAACTATAGTTGATTTCATAAGTAAAATTTGGACAATAAAGTTTACAAAATTTTATTCCTACTATTATAAATTTTATTTTTGTTTAATATTAATAACATAATATTTAAATTAATTCATTTTAGTCAATGATACGATAGAGAAAAATTAAAACAGTGTTTTTAAAATAAAATATTCAAAACGAACCACTTGTTGCTTCTAAGAAATTAGAAATTAGACTAAACGCTATTTTTAAAACAAAATATTCAAAATGAAGGAAGTGTCAAAGTTTTATGCTCAATGAAATTTTAACAATTAATTTAGCATAAGAGATTCATGATTAAATTAAAATTTAAAAGTTACCTTGCTAATTTAACTTTAACTTGTTTTAATGATTATGAGTTTATACTTGCTTACCACATTTGATTATACCGTGAATATTACGATGACTCAATTTGTTACAAAACTTTTCCTTAATGTAATATAATTTTAAAAATCTTTTTTGTTAATGAGAAGAATGAGAGATTATACGACTTTTCCTATAGAAAACGAGAAATAAAAAAAATGGTAAACAACTTTGAAATCTCAGTTGACAAATGTGACTTTGAAGTCGAGTTTGCCAATCCCACTTTAGTTAGTTTTGGAAGCAATATAAAAATCACAATATTTATATAAATTTTATTAAAAATCACATTATTTTGGTAAAAAACCCTTGGGTTTAGACAAGTACAGAAAGATTAGAATATATAATAATAATCTTTAAAAAAATTATATTTTCTATCATTATTACAAATCCTATGAAAAGCTTTTATTCTTTATCAAAATTTCAAGGTGTTAAGAAAATTCATACTTACTATTATTACTCCTATTATATATGAAAATAATAAAATGAGAAATGCACTTTAAAGAATTGTCGTCATTGGTATTGCTTAATAGCTTTTTTCTTTTTTCCTTTCTAACTAGAGGCAAAAGCAAAAATAGTCATTTATAAATTATTTCAAACTTTAGAGTGAAAAAGTTCACTTAATATTTCTTAGCGAGAAAATTCATTCCATTCTTATCGTGGATTTAAGCATATGGAAAATGAATCACACAACTTGCGTGCACGTCCTCTGAAGGATAAAAATTTAATAGCATTAAAAATGAGAGAAATTCAATTCTAATAATTGCAATTAGGAAAAATAATCACAATTTATTAGCCTATAATTTCATTTAGTTTTGTCACTAATTAATTATGCTCATTAAATACAAATAAGTAATAAAAAATTAATTGGCATTGTTTAGATTAATTAAATACGATTAGTATTTAATGAATTCAAACAATTAATACTATAGAGGGAGAATTTTTCAAAATTCATTAAATATTAATTTAGCATGCACAATTTGGTTTAATGATTAAATAATAGCTAATGTTTCATTACTTTAATGCCGAAAAAAGCTATTAACTATACATTATTACATAAATATAAACAACATATATTGAAGACATAACAAAATTAAACTAAAAAAAAATAAAAGTAAAGAAAAGTTATTCTGCTCTGCCTTCCGTATGGCCTAATCAAACTGGTTGAACGCAGAACGAAGCAAATCTTTAACGTGCCAAATTAAAATATAATTTTTTTTCTAGTGATTTTTTTTGAAAGGACGAATACTTATATACCATCATGAACAAAAAGGTGACGGATATACCCGTCGCACCGGTACAAACCAAGTAAATGAAATTTGGAGTACTACTCCATTACATGATATCTAATTGAAGTAATACGTGAAAGATTAGAAAAGAACTGCCCACGACTCGTCTAGTGCCTTTCTTATCTCCAGTCCAGATGAAGTATCTCAGTAAATGTTTTATCAAGAGATCTACGGATTCGGTATTACCTTCTCTCTTGGAATTCATCAGTGTAGTAGATGTATACACAGTGGTTGTTCATGAACCTCATTTCCAAATTATCTCAAGTCCTTGCATCCATTTTTGCTCACAAAAGCTAAACTCGTGCCCTCGAACCCGGGATCCTCTCATCAAAAGCTACCTGGTCTAAACTAGTCTCTCCTACCCCAATGACCGCCTTTCCAAAAGATAAAGAGAAGAGAAAAGTTGCTTGTCGCTTCAGCCCTGAAAATGCCCAGGAACGGTGACCTCAACTTTTCCTATGCAAAACGGCAATCCAGCTCCTCTCATCATGCTGCCCCAACAATTTACCGCCTTTACTAACGATGGGGGCAGAAGACAATTGCAACTAAAGCTATAACGCATAGACTTTACAGCATCCAAAATCTGTCAAGTTCTATCTTCAGTTGTTAGAACCAAGTTATCCAGTTCTATCCCAAGGCAAAACTTCATTGATAACACTTGAGACATATCGTTTACGCCCCTTTCCAAAAGTTGTCTCTATCAATCAAACCATGCCTTAGTTCTTCACTAGGATCTCATATGTCATAGTGCGGCACTTCCAATCACTCTAGCCCAATAAATCCCTTTCCTCAAGATATTAGAGGATCAACAAAACTACACCTAATGCATATGAGGTGTGGTTCTAATAGGCCAACAAGCATATAGATAAAGCGAAACAGAGAGAGCGAGGCTATCATGGTTACGTATGGCTTGAGCACTATAGATCATTAGCCTTTAAACAACAGGATCAAAGGTCCACGAGACTAGTGTATTAACATTGGGAAAACAGCTAAATGTTTGAATGAATTGCCAAAATCAGTTCTAATTCAGAACCCTATTCAAGACACACCAAATTCAGTCAAGCAATCTCTCAACAGAGCAAGTGCAATTCTCACAGGTAGAATTCACCACATTAAAATAACACCACCAGATTTCAAGCAAAATTCACCAAAATCCAGGGCAGATTGCATCACATTACCAAGTTCCAATCAGAGCAAATGAGTTACGGAGCCTTGTTTAAAATCGAAGCTAATGGGTTCTAGTTAAACCCCATCACATTACCAAGTTCCAATCAGCCCTCATTTGTCAAACAGGTTCTCCAAGAATTCAAGCATTTAATATTTCCAAACTCTTAACAATTCACCACATTCAAATAGAAAATAGTCCATATCACCACAAGCATTGTGCAAAAGTTTTTGGGACCCATTAAGATTTTCCAAGCACAGCAGGGGACTAAACTTCGTGGAAAATATCAACACAAAACATTCAGCAATCGACTAGTATATGCATTCTGTCCAATAATGTGCAAGTCCATTCGTTGCTGGAGTTGTTCCAATACCATCAATATATGTACGGGATAACTACAGGTCAGAGTTCAGAGCCTCCACCTCAATACCAATTATAAGCAAAAACTGATCCATTAAATGTTATACAAAAAACAATCAGGGCTAAAAATCAGCTACTACAAAAAAACACCAATAAATCATCTTCAAGGAAGTTTCTGCATCCCATCAATCCTCATCAAACCAAACATTTTCCTCAGCAAAATAGGATGCAAGAATTCAAGATTTCACAAGGCCAAGCTGACATAAACTCCAGCATTCAGGGGCCACATTTACCCTTACCGGATTTTCTGGTCTTCCTGCAGCAAGTCACGAGCTGGACAACTCCCTCTAGAGCTCATTTTCCTCCAGCTCGGTTGAAAGAAGCTTACTTTCTGGTCCGTGCCAAATTAAAATATAGTAACTAAACTTCAAAATTCTGGATGTAATTTCTCTCTCTGCCACTAGGAAAATTAAAGAGCGAACCTTAACTAAACTTTTAACTAATACTAGAAGAACTAATGAAAAGTAAGAACGTTAAAGAAGAATTATTAAAGTTCAAATAGAAAAACTAAAATTTTTTATTGAAGTGAATAGTGCAAAAGCTACTAACGTAAAAATTAAAAGCTAAATACTACTTTAAACTACATTGCGTAAAACCGAAACTAAAGCTACTTTACACCTAAAATCTAACTTCTAAAAAATTGTTACTCTTGATGTGTTCACGTGATCACACAAAACAATTTTTATTTCCTTCAAATACACATTGGGTTTCGGAGCCTAGAGCAATGCTCCCGGCTTTAGTCTCTCGGTGTATCGCCATTCTCCAACAACTAGATAAGAATATTTATAATTATTAGTGATGAAACCATTGAATTTGTTTGTCCAAAGCCTGGACTATATGTTCACCTTGATTAAGAATCATTACTATGCTTAAATTTGTTAGATCATCTTTCAAGTGAATTATTTCTCAAAGTGGAGGTGTCCTGTGAAACGTTTGCATATATGTGACTTACCATGTGCATGAATTTATTTATTTGCGTATAAAATATCAATAATTTACACTATTCGCATATAAAGGATCAATGCTATTTCAACTCTAATATTGATAATTTATATGCTAACTATTTTCATATTACGTTAGAAATTGTACGTTGATGCGAAAATTTATACGAGAAGTATAATACACGATAAATTGAAAAAGTAAAATTGTTACCTTACAAAATTGTTACACCGATGTAAATATGCTAATGTTAAAAATTTACACGCTAATATTTACACATTATACGTTGAATCTGAATGCTATTAGAACTCTAAATTGCTAATTTATACACGAATATTTACACGTTATACGTGAATCAAAATGCTATTAGAACTCTGAATTGATAATTTATAAGCGAATATTTAGTGAAATTTGTTACGTTAGAAATTATACGCTGATGTGAAAATTTATATTCGAATTATAATACACGCTAAAGTAAAAAAGTGAAATTTGTTGTGTTAAAAATTATTACGCTGATTTAAATACGCTGATGTTAAAAATTTACACACGAATATTTACACATTCTATGTTAATCAGAATGCTATTAAAACTCTAAATTGATAATTTATACTCGAATATTTACACGTTATATATTAATCAGAATGCTATTAGAACTCTACACTTATCATTTATACGTGAATATTTACACATTATACATGAATCATAATGCTATTAGAACTCTAAATTGATAATTTATACGCAAATATTTACATGTTATATGTGAATCAGAATGCTGTTAGAACTTAAAATTGATAATTTATACGTGAACTATTTACATGCCAATCAAAATGCCTTCATACTTTATATTTCATAAGTTATATGCCAATCATGATTCTTTAAACGTGAAGTGCATTATACGCGTGGGGTGCATCATTAATCTTGTCGCATACATGCGACAGTGGCACAAGAGTTTTTGTGTTGCTCAAAACCCTAGGCAAACTTAAGAAGATTTTTTTTCTTTCTATAATCCTTCGTTTTTACCTTTTTAACTTTTATGGATTCATATAATTATACAACTATTTAGGCCCAATAGATCTTCTAATACATTTAGTGTTTTAATCACTATTTCAATATATAAATACATGCACCGTGTATTTAACACTTATCCCTTAAAGTTCACTAATAACTTGATAGGATTTTAGTTAAATATATGTGGCATGATTTTATACATTGAAACAAGGAATGTAACAGAAGATATTGAGTGCTATTTAGGCTATATTTGATTTCGGTTATTTTTTGTTTTGGAATAAATCCTAAAAACTGCTTAAATCATTTTGTAAAGCTATTTTACGTCTTGTTAGCTAGCTATTTAATCAAAACAAATTAGTTGTTGTATTTAACAATTCATTTTTTAAGAATAAATTGGAATCAATTTTTTATCAATCAGTAGCTTGAGAGAACTAGATTATGAAACATGGGATTCAAATTTTGTTTCGACTACTAATAATCTGATCTTAGCGCTCTTCTTTGGTTGCCTTTCTCTTTTGTTTGTTCTTTTTTCCTTATCTATTTTGGATGAGAAATATCACTTTTCTTTGTTTTCTTTTTTTTCCTTATCTATTTTTTAAGGAAAGAAAAGTCATTCTTTCTATCTAATCCATTTGATCAACCTAAAAGACAGTCATGTGGCCAGTGGAAAGACAGTCATGCGACTAGTATGCACACATTTTTTAGGGTAACTTTGTTAAAATAATGCAATTAAGGATTTGAATGTATAACAAAAAAATATCCATCAACTTTTACACTCTAAAATAAACTATAAAAACTTAATATAAAAATCTTCTATCTTTTTATACATTTATTCATCTTCCCCATGCTATAGTGTGTAATTGCTTCTTTCTCTCCAAATATTAAAATGGAAAACTAAAACCTAACTTATATTCAAAGGTAAGTAACATTGTGTCTTGAAAGATTTGAAAATTCAACAACCACTTTATTTTTAATTTTTATTGATCACTGATATTATCAAATGAACAACAAGAACACAGGAAACTTGAATGGTTTTTAGAGGATAGATTTTGAAGAAAACAAATATTTAAAAGAGAAGAAAATAATTGTACAGAATACACATGTATATATAGGCAAGTCTAGTCTTTTGAGAACTAAGATAATCACACGAATATAGCCTAATATATGCATTCATAGGTGTAAATTTCTAAACTTACACCTAAACCTACGGCTATGCAATATTGTTAAGTAGGAAACATATAGACAAAATATCTTTCAACAATCCCCCTCAAGTGGGATCTAGATGATTCATCCAACCTTGCTTAATAGTCTATGAAACTGAGCAGAAGATAAAACTTTAGTGAATGTGTCTGCAAGTTGATCATGAGTTCGCTCTGAATGAGTATTGATAGGTTTAGATGGAACTTGCTAATGAATATAGTAACAATCTACTTCAATATGTTTGGTCCTTTCATGAGCACCAAATTAGTTGCCATATGCATAACAGTTTCATTGTCACAAAAAAAGTCATAGGAGTAACAGACGGATAACCCAAATTATCAAGAAAACTCTTTAACCATATAAACTCACAAGTTGTTGCTTCCATAGCATGATACTCGGCTTATGCACTAGATCGAGCTACTATATGATTTTTTTTTTACTTTTACATGAGACAAGATTGCCACTAACGAATATACAATAGCTAGTAGTAGATCGACAATCAAGTGTATTTCTAATCCAATCAGAATTTGAGTATCTTATAATGTTTTTGTGTCTATTTCTTGTCAACACAATTCCACGCCCTATTGTTCCTTTCAAATATCATCATATGCATTTCACCAAATATAAATGATAAACCGTGGTGCATAAATATGTTGACTAATGAGACTCATAGCAAAGGAAATGTCAGACCTCGTGATAGTCAAATAGATAAGATTTTCAACAAGTTTCTGATAATACTTTGGCGAATCAAGTACTACAGCTGCTGAAGTAAGCTTCAATTTACTATCAAGAGGAGTTGCAGCAGGTTTAGCATGTTATAAACCAGCATCAACAAGCAATTTCATAATATATTTTTGTTGGTTAAGAAAGAGTCATTTGCTAGAAGTGGTCAATTCAATACTAAGAAAATATTTTAAGGAATCAAGATCCTTTATAGGAAATTGATGCTGAAGACTCTTCTTTAACTGAGCAATTAAATCAAAATTATTCCCAATGATAATGAGATCATCAATATAAATTAATGCCATTAATTTATCATTATTTCCTAGTCGAACATATAAAGAAGAATCATCAGAACTCTTTGAAAAACAAAGTAATTTAATAGTAGATCTTAACTTCGTATGCCATGCTTGAGGACTTTTCTTTAAACCATAAATAGATTTATGGAGTTTACAAATCAAATTGGGATCACCACCTTGAGAATGACCTAATAAAAGGTTCATGAATACTTCTTCTTCAAGATTATTGTGTGAAAAAGCATTTTTGACGTCCATTTGAAACAAAAACCATCCATTATTAATAGCAACAGACAGAACGACTCTGACAGTGGTCATCTTAACGACAGGAGCAAAGGTCTCCTTGTAGTCAACACCAAATTTTTGAGTAAAACCTTGAGGCACAAGACGTGTCTTATAGTGCTCAACGGATCTGTCAGAATGGACTTTAGTTTTAAACATCCATCGAATACTAACTGCATATTTTCCTTTCAGAAGTGGTACTATAATCTAAGTATCATTCTCCTTAACTGTTGTCAAATCTTCAAGCATTGCATTTTTCCATACAGCTTGATATTGAGTCTCTTAAAAATTCTTAGCCCCATGAATGTTGCTGATAGTTGTAAGAAAAGTTACGTACAAAGGAGACAAATTTTGATAAAATAAGGATATAGTGAGAGGATACCTAAAAGTATAAACTACATAATCTTGCAATTTGATGGGAGGAGGATGATCTCGAGGTGGATTACAATGAGAAAAATGATCTTGTGCATTTAATTCCATCTCACCTGTATTTTTTTAGGATATATCATCAATATTAAGGCAATTATCAGTGATGCATGTAGTAGGAGAAGAATTATTTTTTGAATCTTGGGTTGAAGAATTATGTTCTATAACCACATCTGTTGAATGTTCATTGTAAGGTTCAACATTCAACAAAGGAAATAAAGCATCTCTCCTTGATCAAGAGTCTAAAAAAATGGTCTTGTTTAAGGAAATCGAACATCTTTACTTGAAGTTTTTGAACATCTTTACTTAAAGGTTTTGAGTGATAGTATCATGATACTTGTAACCCTTCTTTGTTTGTGAATAACCCAAGAATATACATTTGACTGCTCATGGGTCAATTTGTCACAATGAATTGCTGATATATGTACAAAACATATGCAACCAAATATTTTTAAATAAGATAAATCTAGTTTTTCTCCCTGCAACAACTCAAGAGGACATTTGGAATTCAAAACTTGACTAGGTAAGTGATTAAAAAGAAGTTGCAGTGAGAACTCCATAGGACCAAAAAGATTTTGGAACATTCTGATACGAAATCATGTTGGTGTTTGTTTTACAAGATATTTTAGGTACTTATTTCATGTGTTCATGATGAATCCCATAGATGGAGGCCCGAGATATCTTAGAAATCAAATCTCAAGTTGATCCCATAGAGGTCTGAAATCCCAATGAGGGTTAACATAGCGAAATACATCAAGAGGCGACAAAGAACAAATGTTGAGAAAATCTGTCATATTTTAATATTTTGGACATATCTCTCTCATTTTAATTCAAAATTTCACGATTCAAGTAGCATTGAAAATTAAGAGATAGGGCTATAATTTTCATGTTTTTATTCTACATGCATTGTGGTGAAATGCAACCGAGAGGACGAATGCCTTGACGACGACAGACCACCATTGCGACACAACTTACTGTATGGCGAATTGTTTTTTTTTTGTAGTTTTAGTTTTTTTTTCAATTTTTAGAACTTTTAGTTTCAAATGGTAAATAATCCTTAAATGGAATTAATATATGATTTGTTTTAATTATTAATAATTGTTAGGATATCTATTTTAGGAAAGTTTGAAAAAGATTTATTAGAGTCAAAATTATTTTCAAACAGGAAGTTTCCTAATTTGGACTAGTTAATTATTAATTTACAATTCCAATTGGATTTTTTGTTTATCAAGCTAGGGCTTAAACTTTGTAGCCTATTTATATGTTTTAAATTCATTTTTAATTATTGGTGACTTTTGAAAAAAATCATTTTTTGATATTCTTGAGTTGTGTATTAAAGAAAACCCTAGTTTATGCTTATCCTAAATTAGTGATAAGTTGGTAAATCACCAACTTATTGGCTTTATTTCGTAATGTATTTACTTTAGTTCTCAAGTAATTAGTATTGTTTACGTTAATTTGTGTGTTGTTTTAGCTGGAAAGATAAAAGGAGAGCTAAAAGGGAGAAATAGGAAAACGAACTCAAAAAGGAGCAAAAAGTAAAAAAAAATTGGTAGTTAGCGCAACCACTGATAAGTTGCGCCACGATGAAGACACTAGGAGCATGACTAGGGTCTAGTTGCGCCATGGATAATGTGGAGACAAAAGCATGGCATAGCATCAGGGATGTCACACTAATTAGAGTTCCAAAAGCTGTAGTTACACAAGAGCTGGAAAAATGACGAAATAAAGTTCTTGCATGACTTAGCACAGGCTACGCTGTGAAGAGAACAAGCAAGCTAGGTAGCGTAACCACACATAGCCCACGCCAGCAAGAGCATAAATGAGTATTCAGACGCAAGAAGCAGCAAGAAGTACTGCTGGCGTAACCAATGCCATGTCACGCCGTGAAGAAATCATGCTCAGAAGGCTACAACAAAAGGTCGCGTAGCCTGAGCCATCCCACGCGAGAAGTATGCATGCAACGCCATGAGCGAAACACAGAGAAATTGCATAGAGCAATCAGCCATCAGTTACACGAAGATTAAAGATGGGATTTTTGAGCTGGAAAAAAGAGAAGCTTTCATCTTTGTTTAAGGGTGACATCTTTCTTTATCATTATGGCTTTAATATTGGATTTCTATATGCTTAACATGCTCGATACCACCATAAGTGGCTAAACCTTGATGGGTTGTCATGGGGTTGGTTAGTGGGCATAGTAAAACTTGATATGATGATGAATCTTGCTATAGGTATCATAAATGAAGATCTTGCATGCTAGTTTTCAATAGGTTTCACATGAGTAATGCACACTTGTAGACTATGTGAGGCCATGGATGAGTTCATTAGTCTAATGAATGAATCTAATTAGTAGTATGACAAGGGGTTGAACTTAGAGCTACCAACCTTAAATGTTGGAGGAGAATACTAGAAGTGTCTTAACATGGATTCTTTGTAAGGTCATGGGCAAAGTTCTAAACCATTAAGTATTGAGGCAATGAAGAGAGAGTCTTGACTTGGTTTCTTGGTAAGACCATGGGCTATCATTCAAAATTCATAGACATTTAAAAGCGGGTAGAATCCTAGTCTAACCGGTGAACAAATGATATTGAGAGGGGTGGTAGTTTTTACTAATCTATCAACTCTTAGATCATTGACATTAGGGGAATTGTAATAGGTCTTAATAATCTATAACCTCCTAATGGAACACCTGTAATTTTAGTAACCCATGGCCAAAAAAATAATCAAACTGTCGGTTTGAAATGCTCATGTGACCACCCTATGATACCCCTACTCTCCTTACGTGCATTTGATTTGTGTTCTTTTTGCTTAGCTGTTGATAACCTCCATCCATTTTATATTTAATGTTTATTTATTGTTCTTTACACAACTACATTGTTGACAATTCTTTAATCAAAGAATCCCTCTATATAGGAATGATCCTTGAGCTATGCTAGAGTGATAGTTGCAAATTATCATCTAGAGGAATTAAGGTTTAACTTGTTGTGATAGACTAAGAGCCATCTTTGAATTATCTATTTGTGTGAATCTCTATTGTGGTGATTTAGGGCAACAAGTTTTTGGCACCGTTGCCGGAGAGGGCAATTGGTGTTGAATAATTGTTTGAAATAGTTGAGTTGTGATTAGAGTAATTTTTCGTGTTTTCATTAGCAATTCAGTTTAATAGTTTTGTTTACTTGTTTGTTATTTGTGTTTGCAGGCATATTCACAACTTGGATTCTTTTGCTTATGCAAATGAGTACAAGATCGAAAGGAGTAATCGAATACAAGTTGAATCAAATGTTGGAGAGAATGTTGCTAGTTGAAAGAAGGTTAAGAGCAAGAATGGGTGAGCGACAAGAGAATCCACCTCTACCTTGACTTGGTGATTACTATGAACCGCTAATGCAAAATCTCAACAACCATTTTAAGATTGAAGTAGAGAGATTCCAAATACTATCTTAAATTGTTGCCATGATTAGTTAATGATAAGGTGACAATTTTCACCTTATTGGATTCGTTTAACTTAACCTTTGATTATCCTTGTAGCATTTTTACATGTTTTTAATGTGTTTTAATGTGTTTTGTAGGACATTGTGGCCAATTATGAGCAATGGAATGAAGAAAGAGTGAAAAGAGCCATTTTACAAGTCAAGCAGCTAAACGTCGCGCGATGTTCCTCACTAACGTCGCGTGACGTTGGGGCAAATTTTAGCAACGCTGCGACATTGACAATGAATGTCGCAACATTCAAAAAGAGAAGCAAAATGAGTTTTAAAAAGAGAGCTCCATCGCGCCGAAGAGAGTTCTCCGTCACGCCGCTGGAGTTCAACGGCAGGATAAACGTCACGGTTGGGCTTCAAGTGGAGGAACGTCGTGACGTTCACAACTAAAGTCACGACATTAAGTAGTGCGGGCAGATTTCTAAGTCAACTTTGCACATACTTTTGGAGTCTTCAAGGGCATTTTGGGAACTCGTTAAGCACACAAGGCAAAACCCTACCCTTATATTTCGTGTGCAGCCAATGAAGGAAAAGTTAGCCATTTTCGTTGGGTTAGATTAGTTAGTTTTGAGAGTCTCTCTCTCTCTCTAGAGACTCCACAAGAACACACATTGAGTGTGTGTTCTTGGTGTAGATAGCATATTTTAGAGAGGATTTCATGTAAGCTCTTGGCTCTAAGGACTTGTTTTGTAAAGAAAGCTTGGAGTTTTAGCTTGGAACATCAAAGAGGAGTATTACTCTTTGTATTTATTTGTTTAATTCCTCTCTTTAATTAATTATTGTGATGTTCTTATTAGTCTTGATGTGCGAAATTGATAGAGCCATTGGAGATTGGTTATTGATTGTTGAATTGTTGTGATTTTAGGTGGATTTATGTGGATTTATGTTATGGGTAATCAAGAATTAGGAACTACAAGCTAATCTAACATTCTATACTAGTAATGCTTAAGGTAGATTAGTATATTGGTAGTAGATTAGTGGTGCTAGCCTTTTCTTGCCTCCGCCATAAAGGAAGAATTTGTTAGAACGTTGAGATACCGGTGTTAGGGTTGGTGAATTCGGGTGGCATGAACTAATTTAGACCTTACCTCTACCATAAAGGAAGGAATAGGTTAGGGAGTGACATTCGAGAGAGAGTGACTAGGTTTGGCTCTTGCCTCCGCCATAAAGGAGGAGTCAAATTAGAGTGCGGTAAGCGCGAGAGAACATAGGGATCTTGGTTAACCTAAATTGGCAAATCCTTGCCTCCGCCATAAAAGGGGGATTAGCTATGAAGTCAATTTCCCGTAGGTGTCAAAGTAATTAGGTTCTAGCTTCCGCAATAAAAGTGGAACTTGATTGCTGTTGTCACACTCTTAGTTCGTTAAACCATTCTTGTAAACCAATTAAAATACAATTGTTAAGGAAAACCAATACTCCAAGGGTACACTTCATTGCATGATTCCTTATCCATGATGATTTTATTCTTTATTTATTCTTTTCTCTAGTTGGTAGTTTAAGTTAGTTTACAATTTATCTTTTCGTCTCTCACTACTTCACACACGCTTACACTAATTCCATAGACTCCTCCCCTCCCTGTGGGTACGATTCTACTTTCTCTAGCTGCAAAATGTCAGTATCTTGATGCACCTTAAATGTGGCGAGAATTAGGGTTATAAATATATTTGATTCGGTTAGGCCCTTGCATTTGACCTTAGCTTCAATACCGCTATCAAATTGGCACCGCTACCGGAGAGGACAATCGGTTTTAGGATTGGTGTTTTTGTGTGTTTGGTTGTTGTAAATAACTTCTTTTCACGTTTTTTATAGTTTGTGTTATTTTTGTTGTTTTTCATTTTTGGGTTTAATTTGTCCAAATATGTCTAGGTTGTTTAGAGACTTTCTTGATTCTTATCATACTGACCCATCAAATGGGGTGAATGACACTAGACCAATACCTAGCATATTTGGGAACCCTCTTCACTAGGTTTTTGGGATACTAATGAATGTGTACAAATAGAACCTTTGAGATTCTCTACCACTTCACGCTTTAATGGTGATGAAATTGATGTTAGACATGCTAGACTTGAGGCTCAAATGGTCGAAGTGACCAAAACTTTGAATGACATACAAGTTCAATTGAGTAAGGATGCATTTTGTTGTAATTAGTGCCAAGGAGGCAATCACACCTTCCAATGCTACTCACGTGGCATGAAGGAGAGTGATAACCAAGTGGACCAAAATTTTTCACCTTACCCTCACTCAAATCTTGTAGGTCAATCGAGCTACAATGAACAATGGTCCAACACATTTCCTAAGCTTGATCACCTTAGGAATGAGAACACACCACACATTTATGCATATGATATCTTATGTGAAGATAATTTGTTAATTTGTCAAGAAATAGCTAATATAGTGCATTCGTGTGTGATTTTGACGTCTTACATGGAATTTAATGACTTGCATGAAATATAGATGTCATTAGGTGTATGTGCAATGAGACACCCTTAAATGATTATGAAGCTCAATGTGATGTGAATGAGGGTGAGTCTCAAAATGAAGTCCATGTTAGATTTGATGAGGAAGACTTGAATATTTTTAAGAAAATAGCTAACATGGTTGAAAATAGTTTTGTCGATGCATCCATAATTGAAATGTCTTATGATGGTGTAGAGACCTTGGATGTAAAGCCTTTATTCAATCCATGTAGAGAGTCATTGCTTAGCATGGTAAAAGTTGAGGTAGTCTTAGGAAAGGTTAAGTCATTGGTGATCCCAATAGACAATGTGGAAGAGAAGAGGGAGGTGCCTACAATGGAGGAGCAACAATGGTACAAGATAGAATTTGTTGATATTGCTCCTCACGTACTTGAACTCAAGTACCTCCTCAAAAGCTTTCGAATGGTACCTTATAGAAGGCATTGGAGTGCCTATGAAATGGCATTCTTTTGGTACCGAGATGGTTATTCTGATCTTAAGGGAGTAGCATCAAGAATAAAGTCTAGCTAGGGACTAAATAAATCTAGAACTACTTTGAATTTCTATTTGTCTTTCAATAATTTGTTAAATTTAGTTTATTTGTTATGTTTACTTTGTGTTTTGTAGTGATCGAAGTGTTTGGTTGTGTGTAGGTGAAGGCAATGGATGGGACTAAGGAGTGGAGGTCAAAAGGGTAAAGGAAGTAGTGCAAAGTTTAGGAAAAATTCTAAAAATCCCATTAACATCTCGACGTTAGTTGTTAACATCGCGACGGTGAGAAAGAATTTTGCAAAAATTGTTCATAGTGGTCTCCGTCGCGACGGAGACAGTTCTTCGTCGCGTCGCTGGAAAATTTTTCGATATCAAAGCTTTTCCCTATGAACGTCGCGACGTTCGTAACGAACGTCGCGACGTTGAGAAGTCTAATGAACAAAAACAAGGCAGAAACCTTCGTTCTTCACAAAACACCCTCCCCTTCTCTTTTCATTCTCTCTCGGTCAACATCACTTGCACACACATCACTTCAATTTTAATCCTAAATCAACTAGTAGAATCATTCCTAGGATCTTTAACATCACTAAGATAGATTAAAAACTACAATCAACCGTTTAAATTCCAAGAAAAAAGCAAAAATTAAGGGTTTTGAGCAAATTTCAAACTTCTCAATCGAGCTCAATTCGTGGAAATTTAGTGCAAGTGGGAGATTGGAAAAGATCAAGGGACAACCATAGAAGAATTTTGAAGTCTTAAACATCACTTACTACACCTAAATTCGAATTTGGGTAAAATATTTCAGTCCTAAATTTTTTAGGTAACCCACTTAACTCTTAACTCGTTTTTGTTAATTCTTGGAATGTGATTATGCTATTGGATGTTGGTTGATGCTCGATGTAGTTTTGTGTTGCTGAAATTGGTTCAATGTCATACAAAATTGTTGGGTGAAAGTTTTGTTGATTTGGACCATGCCAGGTGTTTGTGAAAATGCTTGAATGAACTTGTAATGCTTCATTGACAAACTTTGTGATGAATTCTTTCCCTAAATCAGTTTGTGTATATTTGGTAATACAAAGAATGCTCAAAATCACAATACATGTAGAACATTGACTTGTTGAAATGCTTGGACTAACAATGATGCACAAACTTTATTTGAACTTGATAAACTATTCAAACTTGATTAAGTGGGCCGTATTTGAAGCATGACAACATGATAATGTATATTGGGGATGATGTATTGATAATTTTGTGATTGGAAAGACAAAATGGTGCATTAATATGTGAATGGAAAATGTAAAGAAAATGCTTGCGTGAGGTGATTTTCTTTGGGGTTAAATGTTGGTAAGAGCATCTTGAAAACAAGTAGAGCATGAATTGCTATTTCCACACATACATGTTATTTGTTCCATGCTTGAGTGTACATTTACCCGAAAAATTTTCGTGATGTTGATACAATCACCTTGAACCCTATTTGACATTGAACCTGAAATTGTGGATTGATAGAGATTAATAGTGAATTTGTAGGATGTCGGATGGACGCAAGAGGACACGCGGTGGTAAAGGTAAACAAGTGGCGGAAGAGACGAGTTTCGACAACACCATCTATGCTTTTTCTAAGGCTGGAAGTCGCTCAAAAGGTAAAATGGGAAGGAAGACATTTGTGTGTGAGCGAGGCTTGGAAGTCACCAATCTGGCGATGGTGTAACAAATTGCTGATCGCAAGTGGACCACACTTGTACAGCAGCCCGAAGAGGGCAACGTTGGCGTAGTCCAATAGTTCTACATCAACTACCCCGATGGAAAAGTGTTCATTCGGGAGAAGTACGTGAAGGATGGACGGACGGTCTTTAATAGTCATTATGGATTGAAAGATGTGGACGACAGCGAGTTTGCTCAATTCATGAAGGTGAAGAACAATGCCTTGATCTTGTAGACCATCACAGCTAACTACGGTGTGTAGGGGAGCAACCCTTATTTGGACATAGTCTCACTCGCACGTGACCGACTAGACAGGTTTAGTAGAGCTTGGCACCACTTCATCGCAGCAAAGATTAACCCCAGCTTTCACTTAAGCACAGTCGGTAGCGACAAGAGATGCATCAATTATGCGATTCAAGCGGTATGGCAATAGATATTGGCAAGGTGATGGAGTTTAATATGGGGTTGGTGGCGACGAAGGACAAGTACAACCTCTTCTATCCTTCTTTCACCACCGCACTTTGCAAAGAAGTGGGGGTCCCCATGGACGACGGCGAGGATTCAGTTCCCACATTACAAGTCATAACACAGGCGACTATGGACAACTATAATGAGGACTCTTCAAGGGAGCAGTAAGAAGCCCCACTATGTCCACCAGCACCGAGGGCACACCCTCGAGGGACTCCTAGCATTCATGCTCGCTTAGACGCATTAGAGGAGCGTATGGGCACTATGGCCACATCTGTGAGCCATATTGGAGACCGGTTGGATGCCTTTGTCACATCTTACGAGAATCAAGATCTCCGCATGGAGGGCATGTACGAGATGGTGACATCTATGATGAGGCACTTGCAAGTGCCCATTAGAGAGGAGTCCGAGCCATACCCACCACTCTTGGACGAGCACCACACAAATTAGGGTGAATTCCTTCCTTGATATCCACATTGAGCATATTGTGTAGTTTTTTTATTGACAAAACCTCTATGTTGAGGTAGGGTGCCACTCCTAATATATTAAATAATTTTCGAGTGACAGATTTACCCTAAAACCACTCTTACATAGGAGATTTTCTTGAACAAATTCCCATTTACATGCCAAAACCTAATGGGAGAATGTTGAAGAAAATATTTAAAATAAATGTGGAGTACTTCCTCCATTTACAAAAGTCCTAACTAGTACAAAATACAGCATCCAAGCCTATCTACTAGTCAGTTAACAAAACCAGCTCATAGAGCTTTACAAATGTCACTAGTGGTGAAGATCATTATCATTGAAGCTCATGTTAATAGTATAATAATTATAAAAAAGTATTCGTATGATCATATCATATCCCTGTAGCTAGTCATATGCCCAAGCCAAAACATGAAATGCTAAACCAATTTTGTTACCAAAAGTCATCCAAATAATAGTAAAAGAACATTCAATATGCAATAAAAGGACCAACACAGTAAGTAACTAACCCACTGCACACTCCAGTCCCAAACAAGAGATTTATGCATCAATTACTTTTCACAGAAGTATAGGAATGAACAGATCATGTATTGTAGCAGATCATGTATCCAATCATATTCAAGCCAAACCATTATATTAAACTTTAGTCCAATTTTTGTTATCCGAAGACATCCAAATAAAGGACAGGCCAAAATATGCACAAAACTTACCAACACTGTATGTGACTGCATAATGTAAGCAGGGCTTATCACTGCTCTTTCAATCAGGTAATCAAGTGAGGAATCTGTGCACAAATTACTCTTCAGACTAGATCTTTAGAACCTAATGGGTTCATCTTGGCAGAATGCCTCTCAATGCCATTTATATCAATCACATGTAATCAAAACACTCCCAAAAACAAATGCATATGAAAACAAGTGGAGGCTCAGCCTAACTTCAGCAACTGAGCCCCTATTCTTGGAGTAGGAAACTCAGCCTAACATCAGCAAATGAGGTCCGACCACTTACCTTTGCTTACCCTTTTTATGAATGGAATACCAAGTTTGCCCGTTAGTATCAGCTTGCTAAGTTCTTGTGGAACTCCTTTCTTTGTGATTTCCTGCTGATTTTTTAGCTATCCAGATTGCAGGTTGATTGGCTTCTTTAGGGATTCTTGTAAAAGAGGACATAGCTCTCAACAGCTCAACGTGGCTTTGTAAATGATGATATCTCCATAATCCCTTCTCACAATGTATGATCTTCTCTAGAGTAGAAGATGAGGCCTCCAGCAGCATTTTCCTGTGGATCTTTCCCTCCAGCAAATTGATGGCTTGGACTGCGCACTTAAAATTTCAAACTGTCATTTGGAGAAAAAAGCAGAAACATGAAATGTGATATTATAACAATCAATAATAGCCCCTTCATAATTCCTTATTATAACCCTCCTTGTGCCTTACCATTTTTTTATGGAGGCAGCTATATTGATTTTATTATTTCCCTGTTCAGGAGGGCTCTATTTTATAATAAGCAACCTTACCTTAGTGGTAGAGATCAGTGATTGAGTCCAAAATTCCTCTCTAGATTGATATTTAACATGAAATTTATAAGAGTAGTCTTGGACAGCCTTGAGGATATCAGTAACTAGCTCATTCATATTTGGCTTGCAATTTTCAAAAGTTATTTTGTTTTCTCAATTTCCAAACTAGCAAATTACAAGAGGTATAATCTTCAACAAATTATTTTGAAACCTAGTTTTACCTTTAGTATTCCTCCAAAGACTCAGATTAGAATTTAGGGAATTGTAGAGAACATGAATGCCTGCAATCCAGCACGACCAAAGGCAAAGACAGATCAAGGTTCTGGAACCAAAAACAATCAGAAGTAGCTAAATGAGTGGATACCAGTTTCAAAAGGTCAGAGACACAACTAGGAAATTCAGATGGGAGGGAAGAATTTGAGCAAGAATAATGCTGGAATCATTCCCATCATAAACATACCAGAATCCTCTAAAAGATGAGAAGAAAGGCTGAAGATTAAAGAGATGGAACTGGCTGTGAAAGTTGGTACTAATGAGGTTCATGTCTCAAAAAATCAGGGTTGTCCAGTAGTGGTCTCAGAAGAAATGCTCCCTCAGGAGCACTTATGTGTATTGGATTGCAATGAGTTAAGTGAGGGGAACACAAGGAAACCAAATGATAAGATGAAGTTTAACTCAAATGAAACATCTGCAAACAAAGCTAAGGAAGCAGAAGATCTAGTCGAGGCACTAATAGAATTAGAAAATGAGTGTTCACAAGATGCCATGGTAGAAATGGAAGAGATGGCCTTCACACTAGTAGAATCCAAGTCTGCCAAGAGGAAAAAATGTAAAGATCGAAAATAATAGATTATAGTTCCAAAACTAGACCTAATACGATCTCTGATAAACAACTTCGAAGTAAAGGAATAGATACAGGTACAACAGAACCTTCTGTCAATGATTAAGTTGTTGTACTGGAATATTAGAGGGATAAAATAAAAGCCTAATTTCAGTAGATTGAAGAGGATAATCAGAAGGGAAAACCTTAATATGTTTGCTATTTCAGAACCTATGTGTGATAAAGATAATCTGGAACAGATAATGAGAAAACTTAAATTTGAGAACTGTGGCACAAATGAAGTAGGTTCATTATGGGTGTTTAGTCATTCACCATTTTCCTGTGTTATCTTGGAAGTGCATACACAACACATCACAATGATGATATCTCGCACACTTTCACAAGATGCATTCAGACTAACTACTGTATATGCTAAATGTAATGCAAATAAGTGTAAAGAACTATGGCAGTCAATAGATAAGTACAGAAACTCTAACTCCCTATAGATCCTATGGGTGGATTGCAACTGCATAATGGAAAAGAAGAAAAGAAGGGGGTAAGCCATTTCAAATTAATGAAGGGCAGGAATTAAAGGAATTAATTAGCAATGGTAATTTGATGGAAGTAGGATACATAGGAGCTAGGTACACATTGTGTAATAATAGATTAGGTAAATCCCGTATTTGGAAAAGGTTAGACAGGGCTTTCATTAATAGTGTATTCCTGTGCTCAAATCAGAAAGTAGTAGTCCAACATTTGCCTAAGTCACCATCAGATCATGCTCCTCTGATCATGGAGATTAAGAAGGAGCCTGAAGCTAAATTAAGGCCATTAGATTCCAGGACTTTTGGACCAAACATGTTGAATTTTTAGATGTAGTTCAGAATAGCTGGAATACTGAAACGGTAGGAAATCTCCTTAGAATTTTCACTAAAAAATTGAAACTAGTTAAAAAGGCCTTGAAAGAGTGGAATATATTAACTTTTGGCAACAATTTTGATAGAGTAGAAAAGGCTGAAAAAGACCTCAAGTCTCTTGAATTAGAGGATGAAATCAATCCTGTCCCAAGAACTATAATGAATAAAAAGATTGCCAAATACAAATTAGCACTGAGAAATGAGGAACTGCTTTGGGCTCAAAAGGCCAAAATGCAATGGGTGAAGGAGGGGGATAAAAACACTTCCTTTTTCCATTCTTCAGTCAAACAAAGGCAGTCCTCCAACTACATTCACAGAATAAAAGATTCACAAGGAAATTGGGTTGAAAGTAGTGAGAAAATAGGAAATGAAGTAGTGGACTATTTCCAAAACCTTTTTGTTGCTCCCTCATCCTTCATAGAACTGCCCAAGGAAGTAGTTTTTAATAGAATCTCAGATAGTGACAGAGATAGCCTGATTGCTATTCCTGATTTGGAAGAGGTAAAAGAGGTAGTCTTTTTAATGAGAACTGAAAGCGCCCTAGGACCGGATGGATTTAATGGCAACTTTTACCATACAACATGGGAGATAATCAAATGGGACCTTTTAGAGGCAATAAAATATTTCATTAATGGGGGAGAGCTAACAAAAGGTATAACTGCCACTTCAATATGCCTCATTCACAAAGTTCAAAATCCTCATAGTTTTTTCTCAATTTAGTCCTATAAGTCTATGCAATTTCATTAATAAGATAATTGCAAAACTCTTGGCCAATAAACTTGCTCAAGTTATGAACTCCATAATAAGCCAAAACCAATCTGGCTTCATTAAAGGGAGAAACATAATAGACAACTATTTACTTGTAGCAGAAATCATGTCCCTTTTGCCTAATAAGAAAAATGGTAATATAGCCATTAAGTTGGACATGGAAAAGGCATAAGATAGAGTTCATTGGCCTTTCTTGCTCCAAATTATGAGAAAGATTTGGGGAAATTTGGATAGATATCATATGGAGGCTCATCTCAAATATTTGGTTTTTAGTGTTAATTAATGGCAATCTAAAAGGTTGGTTCAAATCCTCATGAGGTTTGAGGCAAGGAGCTCCTATCTCTCCTTTATTATTTGTGTTGGGACAAAATTTCTGTCAACATTACTCAATAAAATTTCTTTGAACCAGAAAATGCCATACTTTAGTTGTCCAAAAGGCTGTAATAATATCACACATTTAGCATATACTGATGATGTGATCTTATTTACAGCAGCTCATCCCATGGTCATTAAAAATACAATGAAGGCTCTACAGCTCTATGAGGGCTGTTCAGGCCAGAAAATCAACTAACACAAAAGTTGTTTTCTGGTTCATGGAGCTATGAAAAGAGGACAAAGATATATGGTAAGGAAACTCACTAATATCCCTCAAGGTAGTTTACCCATTCAGTACCTTGGAATACCTCTACACTACAAAAATATTTAGTCAAGGCATTATAATGAGATGGTACAGAAAGTTACCAAGAAAATTTCTTCTTGGAACTCACATATGCTAACAAAATGAGGGTAAATAACACTAATCCAAAGTGTACTTACCACCATTCCTTTCTATACAACAATGGCTCTCAACCCTCCTAAGAAGGTCATGAATTATTTAGAATCCATTTTAGCTAACTTCTTATGGGGAATGTCTAAAGAGCATAAGTTTCATCATTGGATTAAATGGAAGGAACTCTGTTATCCTAAGAAGGAAGGGGGGGCTGGGATTTAAGGATATGGAAGATATTATCAAAACTCAAACCATTATAATGTGGTAGAATTTTCGAAAACAAGAGTCATTGTGAGTCAAATACATGTATGCTAAGTATTGTAAATCAGGCCATCCTACTCAAATAGGATCTTTCAGGGGTGACTCAATCACTTGGAAGAGAATGAAAAGCATAAGAGATATTGTTGAATCTTATATAAGCTTTTTGATTAATGATAAGCAGTGCAACTTTTGGGATGATAATTGGCTAAGAAAAGATCCTTTATCACTGCATTGTGCCCCTTCAGGTAGTCAAATTCTTGCAGATTATATAAGTGAATGGCTGGAACTCAGAAATCTTGAAAGTTATCCTGGCTATGCACCATTTTGTTACAAGTTAGATAGTAACTTGGCTTATTTTCCAATTCAATGTTCTACAAGAAACCTCGTTCCTTTGTACCAATCCAGATCTGATAAGGAATTTCTTTCAACACATCCACCTCCACACAGATCCTAGCTTCATTTGGACGAAGAAGGATATCAGCAGAGGCTATTGCAAGATCCAATTTTAATTGCTTTCATACACTTGAGGGTATAGAGAAAAGCTTTTCTCTTTCAAACAAATGTATAGGTAGCATCGGGAGTCTGATCCATATAGGAGCTATGGAGGGCTCTTTCTCCAGATTAAAATCCTTTGTCCACTTAAAAATTCGAGCTTGGAAGCCTGCAAAGATCCAAGATTTCTACATCCACATTCTCTGAAAATCCTCTTCTAAGTTAAATTTGAAAAGAATATACCTCTGATCAAGAAGACCTGTGTGAACATCCCCTTTTAAAGCTGGCAGCCAGGATCTCTTTTCTGATTATTGACATTTGTGGATGACCCCATGAGAACTTAGCCGCAAGGGTTAACTTGAAACGATCTGCTAACATTTTCTCTTCTTCCTCGCTTAGAAAAAGTGTTGGTTCCCCTTCGTATCTCATTAATGGTTTTGCTTTGGCTGCAGAATCTGATAGGGAAACATTAACAACTGAGGTTTTAGTCCTACCTCCTACAACTTCTTTGAAGGACTTAGGTGAGAGATTTGGTGGTTTAGACAGATCTCCTATCAAATTTGATTTCCCAAATCTGAGCAAGATTAGGTCGTGAATAAGATCTTGTGAGAGCCTAAACAATACTGGGTTTGGAGACTGTGTATAGAGGTGGAGAGAACTTAGATCCGTTCGGATACCAAGGAAGTGGTGGAGATCTAGCGGTTATTTTACCATTACGGCGGTGGTAGTTGGAAGCTTTGTTACCATTGTTCTGTTAGCTGATAGAAATTAAGAGAGAAGGGAGAGTAATAATTCGAGTGAGAGAAAATAGCTGAGTAAATAATGCTTTTGTTATTTGTTTTTCTTGGATTAACTCTACTGTTGGTTTTAGGATGAACTATTGTGTTTTTATTTCGTGTGAAAGTTTCTAGATTTCTAGTATCTAGGTTTAGGATAACTTTTAGTTAAATGACAAACGCTCTTGTGTTTTTAGGAAGTTTCATTTTGAGTCGTTGAAGTAGTCAAAAGACAAGTTGTCTTGATGCATGTGGCTCTTATTGTGAAAATCCAATGTACCTTGTTAAAACGTTATAATGTCCAAACGTAGTTGTTGAATTGCTAGTTATCTTTTATTGTGATTTTTCGAGCAAATTTATTATATTTTGTGTCTTTGTGAACTTTTGTGGATTTTAGTGATTATATATATATATATATGTATTTGTGTTTAGTGTTTGAGTGTTGGTATTGGCAACCAAAATGAGAAAATGTGTCTAGTCTAAATTAATATGAAATGAGTGTTGTGTAGCCAATGATGTGAAATGTTTTATCTTAAAAACTCGACTTGCGATAAGGAAAATAACATGTTACATAAGGGGAGTCGGGTCCCTTGGTAGAAAGTTTGACATATTGAGTTTATTGTTAATACGCACAAGTGGGGAACTCATGGAGATTGACAAATTTGGTTAATAAGATTGGTCAGGGTACCTTGGCACATTGTTAGTTTAACTCTTTGACTAACTTTCCTTAAGAGACATGTGTAGATACTTTCAAGTTTGAAGAAATGAATTGTCATTATGTGTTTGTTTTTAATATTTCCTTGTTTATATTGAATAAAATTCCTCTCCAATGTGAGACCGCTCCTTTACTACCCAAAAAGGTTGAAGGAGAATTCATATAAGTTGGTATGGGTATAAAAAGTCACAAAACCCTTGGCATTGTTGAATTTATGTGTTTTATATATTTTGTTATGAATAAAGTTCCCCTCCAATATGAGATAGCTCCTTTACTATCCAAAAAGGTTGAAGGAGAATTCATATGAGGTGGAATGTGGGTATAAAAAGTCGAAAAACCCTTGACAATGTTGCAAGAATAAAAGTCCCAATGATCTTGTAAACCTTTTAGTATCTACATAATGGTCAAAGAGGTGATTGTAGGGAAAAAAGTAGAACAAAGCTTAGTTGTCGGGTCTCTTACCTATGCTATAGACATGAATAAGTCAAGACCCTAGTGGTACCCATTACACACACGCGCGCGATATACTCAATGTGTTGAATGTGTACAAAAAGGAACTTTGATGACTATTGTGAACACATTGAATCATTACTTGTTGTTTTAGTCGAGTAAGGCATGAGGCATGTGCACAAATACTTATCAAGTGTTTGAAATGATTAGACACATTATTGAGTTAAGTGAAGTTGCCAACCTTTCTTGCTTAATTTCATATATACATTGTAGTATGTTCTTATTGTGTTGCTCGAGGGCGAGCAAGGTTTAAGTGTGGAGGGTTGATAAGGTGACAATTTTCACCTTATTGGATTCGTTTAACTTAACCTTTGATTATCCTTGTAGCATTTTTACATGTTTTTTAATGTGTTCTGTAGGACATTGTAGCCAATTTGGGCAATTGAATGAAGAAAGAGTGAAAAGAGCCATTTTACAAGCCAAGCAGTTGTTCGTCGCGATGTTCCTCAATAACGTCGCGACGTTTCTCACATTTCAGCAATGTTGCGACGTTGACAATGAAAGTCGCGACGTTCAAAAAGAGAAGCAAAATGATTATTAAACAGAAAGTTCCGTCACGCCGAAGAGAGTTCTCCGTCGCGTCGTTGGAGTTCAATAGCAGGATGAACATCGTGACCTTCACAACAAATGTCGCGACGTTGGGCTTTAAGTGGAGGAACATCGCGACAATCACAACTAACGTCACGATGTTAAGCAGCGCGGGCAGATTTCCAAGTCAACTTTGCATTTACTTTTAGAGACTTCAAGGGCATTTTGGGAACTCGTTAAGCACACAAGGAAAAACCCTACCCTCATATTTCGTGTGTAGCCAAGGAAGGAAAGGGTAGCCATTTTTTTGGGTTAGATTAGTTAGTTTTGAGAGCCTCTATCTCTCTAGAGACTCCACAAGAACAAACATTGAGTGTGTGTTCTTGGTGTAGATAACATTTTTTGGAGAGGATTTCATGTAAGCTCTTGGCTCTAAGGAATTTTTTTGTAAGGAAAGCTTGGAGTTTTGGCTTGAAACATCAAAGGGGAGTACTACTCTTTACATTTCTTTGTTTAATTCCTTTCTTTAATTAATTATTGTGATGTTCTTATTAGTTTTGATATGCTAAATTACTAGTGCCCTTGGAGATTGGTTATTGATTGTTGAATTGTTGTGCTTTTATGTGGATTTATGTTGTGGGTAATCAAGAATTAGGAACTACAAGCTAATCTAACATTCCATACTAGTAATGCTTAAGATAGATTAGTATGTGGGTAGTAGATTAGTGGAGATGTGCTAGCCTTTTCTTGCCTCCGCCATTAAGGAAGAATTGGTTAGGACGTTGAGATACCAGTGTTAGGGTTGGTGAATTCGGGTGGCATGATCTAATTTAGACCTAGCCTCCGCCATAAAGGAAGGAATAGGTGATAAGGTGAATTTATTCACCTTTTATATAACAATTACGCTTAACTCTTTGATCGTTTTTGTTCCGTTTGATTTGTTTTTAATGTTTAAATTGTAGGTTTGACGACCATATTGTACATTGGAGGAAAGAAGTCAAGGAAAAAGCTAAACCGACAAAGAATGGAGAAAAATGAGAAGAAAATCGCTAAAAAGGGGAAAACTCCTCTGCGTCGCGACGCCCAGGAACGCAATCCTCTGCGTCGCGACGCACAGAGCATCAAAACATGGCAGAGAAATAAATTCTCCGTGTCGCGACGCCCAATAGCTTAGGCGTCGCGACGCGCGTGGGCGTCGCGACGCGCGACCCTATGCGTCGCGACGCCGAGGCATAATAATATATATTATTTTTGCCATTTTTGTCAACTTAAACAATTGACCAAAAATTATCATTGGTTGATGAATTGTCGGTAGCACAGTTGATGGAGCTCATTTTGGACGTATTAGAAGACCAAAAAGCTAGAGGGGAGCATTCCATCCATATTCCATTCCATTCCATAGCTAAGGGAAGAGTAAGAGAAGAAAGAGAGCTTCAAGGGAAGACTTCACATTTTACTTTGTACAATTCATGGTTTTCATCTCTTTTGATCATTTGATATTATAAGGATTGTAATAGCAAATCTTTGATACATCATTGGAGTTGGATTTCATATATTCAAAGACAAGGATTCTTCCAAGGAGTGATTCTCCAAGGTGTTTTCTTTCCTTTGTATTAATGATACCAATATTGTTCTTAATCTTATATATGATGATGTTTGAGATGATTATGCTTGGCTAAATTATTTTGTATTCCTGGGATGATGTAGAGGGTTTATGTATTTAAATTCATGTTAGTTCTATTTTATGGATTGTTGTGAGTTGAGTTTTGTTGTGAGCTTAATTAGTCATACTTGACTTGATCAATCATGTGTGATGAATACTTTGAAAAGTGCAGCAAATTATTTAAGGATAATTTGCTCTAATTTACCTTAATAGCCACAAGGAGGTTAGAGTGGATTGTTTGAAATCTTGTGAGTAAAGTTGTGAAATTTGTTAGGTCAAGTTAATTTAACTCTCACCTTAATAGCCACAAGGGAGAATTAAAGTAAAATGATTTAACATAAGTGTGTCTAGCTTGATTGTTGCCTTGATAGCCAAAAGGAATAATTGAACTTGAATGTTTGAAAAGTTGGATGATGCACAAGATTTTAGGTTAATTAATGAATTAAATCTTACCTTAATAGCCACAAGGAGGATTTAAGAAATTGATTAATACTTAAATAGATAAATAATTAAATCAAACCTTACCTTAATAGCCACAAGGAAGGTATGAGAAAAGTTGTTTATCCTTAATTTCATATTTCCATAAATAGAACAAATACATGAAATATTTTTATAACCCTCGAAATCATCCCGGGAATACGTTTGATCATTTGTTGTTTTGAAAACCAAGTGTTGTTATTTATTTAATTTTATTGATATTTTTATGTTGGAATTTGGACAGTTTTTAGTTAATCAAAACCTAAAGAATTTACACTTCATTTTACCACATTTCAATAAATTAACTTCCCTGTGGGTTCGAACTCGCTATACTACTACCTAAAAAGGGGTTGTGTAGTGAATTTAATTTGAGTCGAGAGTAAATACAACCACGGCAATATTTTATGTAAATTTACCTCGCGTCAATAGGTTAGGGAGTGACATTCGAGAGAGAGTGACTAGGTTTGGCTCTTGCCTCCACCATAAAGGAGGAGTCAAATTAGAGTGCGGTAAGCTCGGGAGAACATAGGGATCTTGGTTGACCTAAATTGGCAAATCCTTGTCTCCACCATAAAGAGGGGATTAGCTATGAAGTCAATATCCCGTAGGTGTCAAAGTACTAGCTTCCGCAATAAAAGTGGAACTTGATTGATGTTGTCACACTCTTAGTTCGTTAACTCATTCTTGTAAACCACATAAAACACAATCGTTAAGGAAAATCAATACTCTAAGGGTACACTTCATTGCATGATTCCTTATCCATGATGATTTTATTCTTTATTTATTCTTTTCTCTAGTTGGTAGTTTAGGTTAGTTTACAATTTATCTTTTCGTCTCTCACTACTTCACACATGCTTACACTAATTCCATATACTCCTCCCCTCCCTGTGGGTACGATCCCTACTTCCTCTAGCTACAAAATGTCGGTATCTTGATACACCTTAAATATCGTGAGGATTAGGGTTATAAATATATTTGATTCAGTTAGGCCTTTGCATTTGACCCTACCTTCAAGACCGCTATCAGTTAAGGAGCTATAATATGCTATAAGTTCCATTGTCGTATGTGTAATGTATATGTGTGTATTTTTATATATTTATTTAATTTAGTTTAAACAAACTTACACATAAAACACATAATTTTTTGTTTTTCTATCCAAAATTGCTATTGCCTTATTATTTGGAATCAATTTTACAATGAAAATAAAATGATTTTCTCTTTTACTATGTTTAGTTTGGTTAGACAATTGGATTTTTAACTTGGAGATAAGCATTTTTTTAATTCTGAATTTTGAAAAAGTTATTTTGATATTTTATGCTTAGATTTAGGCACATAATTTTTTTTCAAGTTAATTTTTATTTACACCATTTGTCAAGTGACTCTAAAAGTGTTACTATGACAAACGATATTATTTATTAATTAGATATAAAATAAATTAAAAATTATTTATGTGATAGAAACCAAATCGAAAAACCAAAGTGAGACTTTTTCAAGATTAAAGATTTAAACAATACTTTCTCTCAACTTAAGAGAGATCATTAAAGTCATCTATTCTTACTTGTACGTACTGCATATATGGATTATAAAGTATACATAAAATTTAGAAAAAATTTCTAAGAAAAAATTAAGGTAACATTAAAATTTAGCAAAAGGTAGTAGGGTCCTTGTGATTAAAATAAATAAGAGGCAACATGGAATTTCATATTGTAATCTATCATTATTCCCAAAAATTCTTTTTAAGTCCCAATTGAATTTTTTATCATTCTTATGATTAGGGGAATTTGGACTGTGGTTCCTAACTCCATTCACGTGTAGTGTTTCCCTTTGTCTCTGTCCTACGTTTCTTGGTTTGGTATATGCCATATTGGCATGACATGGATGTCCTTGGCCATACTTTGACCATATAGCCACTTCATTACTATAGCAAAAGATTTTCCATAGATGCATATCAGAAGTGTGCATCTTTGAACATTTTTTTGCACGAGTTGCTTGCTAACACAGCTAGGGACCATAAATGCTGAGCATCGACACACTTCAAAAAAGACAAAGTCACAACAAATTTAAAGGATGCTTTTTTTTTCTTTTTTTCTTTTTTGGGAAACATAGCTATATATATCATGAGTAAAATACGGAGTAAGATATACTCGAGCGCACCGTTATAAATAAAAGCCAAAATTGAAGTACTACTCCATTACATTAAAATTTCTGTCGTCTAAAAAGAGACTTAGAGAAGCACTACTTCCAGTCAAGTAGCACTGCTCTAAGTTTCCATCAATATGTGTATGGTCCTGTCTAGAATTTACACTAACAAACTAACAAGCAGACCAATTTCTAGAACTATACCATTCTACCAAAAGGAAGTGTCAAATTCAGCCAGTGTTACTGAGTTCCATCATGATAATAAACTCAATATATCCTTGCAACTCAAAGGCAGCCCTGAGAAGTTGGCCAAGTACCTTCCATTATTCCAGCTGGTATGATCATATAGGCCGCCTAAAGTTTCCATTCCACAAACAAGACAAAAATTTGGCAGCATAACATTTCTATGTCACTCATTCAAAATCGTTCGTCAAAACATTTCCAACAATATTTCAGCATCAACATTCAGCCAGTCAAAACAACATATGGAGAGCATTACGCGAAAATAAGATTGCCTCCTCGGGAATAAAGCAATAAAGATTGCATCACTTTTGAAAGGATGCTTATGATAAAAAATTGCATCATTTTTGAAAATTTTTCTTTTCTTTTTCTTTTGGTGACATTTTAGGGTGGTAAATTGTCGTAGATCAAAGTTACGCCCAAGACTTAAGCATTCAGCCAACCGTCCGACCAGTCGCGTGCGCCATGCACACAATGCGCACGCGCTGCTGCTGCTGCTGCTGCACGCATGCGCGCAACCCACACGCATGCTGCCTGTTCCGCGCGCGCAGTACACCCGCGCCGGCGCCAGCGCCGCACCATCCGTGCCCGCGTGCGCAGCACATCCAGCGCCCATGCGCGCGCGCCAGCCCAGCCCAGCGCCCAAGCGCGCGCACGCCCAGCATCTGTGCGTGCCAGCTCCTATCAGCAACCATACCTTTGCCAAACTATGCCATGCCGAGGGAACCTCTGCCATGCCATGAAGACTTGCCGAACCGATGGACCGAGTTCAACAAAGTCTTGATCCTTGGAGGTTTGCCAAGTTAAGCATGACCTCAAGGATGATGTCAAGCCAAGGGTGACTTCATGGGTGATGTCAAGCCAAGGGTGACATCAACGATGATGGAACTATGACTTCAACGGGTGATGGAGGCAATGATGTAAACCTCCATGCTTATGTGTAATAGAATGTTTTAGAACTTTGTAATAGTTTCTAGAATATGTACACATACCCCCCTTAGGAATAGTGTTGGGACACTTGTTCCTACTTAGTCATCTTTCCTTCTAGAAGCTAGCCAAGTGGCTTTGCCATGCCAAGCCACTTGCCACCAACCTTGCCAAGGTCTTGCCTATATAAGGAGGACTTGGTGGGAGGAAAAGGTTGATGTCCATTTTCATTTCCTACTTGTAAAGCATACTTGTAAGATTTGAAAGCTTGTATTCAAAGTGTGAATAAAGCAATTTTGGCCCAAACTTGACTTGCTTGCCTTAGACTACTTTCTCAATATTCTCTTGTTTTCACTTTGCACGTTTTGGATTGATCTTGGGCACTTGGAGGCTGACTTAGCCATTTGGAACGACTAAGGCCGCACGGAACGTTTAGGGAAACGTTTAGTCCGTGACATCAAACTTCTGACTTCATTCATCACGGTGCTGTCGCATCAGAAGACTACTATACTCAGTGCCAATGATGTATTGCATGTGAAATTTGGTATGCGGCTACTTCTTAGTCATGTTTCATAGTGCTACATGAAATGCTAGAGTTTGAAAATTAAGGGTATGTTTGGATAACAAAAACTTTGTGATTTATTTCACAATTACAAAATGAGGTGTTTGTTTTGTTCAACTTTTTTATCAAAATTTTTAAAACACAAAATAATGCTACAATAATTATTTTTGCTACAGTAATTTTTATAAATAAAATATTGAATTTGAATTTGAATGTTAAAATTTAATAATAAACAATTCTTCCTAACACACTTCCTACCAAAATAAACTAATAAAATACTAATTCAAATTTAAATTTCAAATTTTTATTAATAAAAAAATCTTCAATACAAATCCCAACAAAATAAAATCATTCATTCCAAAAACTCTCAAAATATTCTTTTCTAATAACAAATCCCAAGAAAAAAAATTCCATGATATAATCCAAAAATAGCTTATCTAAACGGAGCCAAAAATTTGGTATGCTAGAGTACTAAAGAATTATTCTGATTCTTTTTTAATTATACTAAGGAATTAGTTATTCTGATTCTAGCACTTTTTTTGACAGATAGGAGATTTTATTTTTAAAAGAATAAAAAAAAATTGAAAATCAATTGGTTGAATAACGTATTTTTTGATTTTATAATGTAATATTTTTTCTTGAAATTTTTATAATAAATGAATATTTTGCAAGTGTTTGAATTGATGAATTTATTTTGGTTGAAATGTATATTAGAAAATTTTTATTAATAAAAATTTAAAATTTAAATTTGATTTGATATTGTATGAGTTTATTTTGATAAAAAAATTGTGTTATAAAGAATTATTTATTATTAAAAATTTAAATTCAAATTGAATATTTTATTTATAAAAATTATTAAAAAAATATTGTAGCAAACATAATCATTGTAGCATTGTCTTTTGTTTTAAAATTTTTGATAAAAAAAAATACACAAAACAGATAAGTTAATTTGAATATTAAACAAACTAAACTTTTACAATTGTATATGTTTAGTCATTTTCGTTTTTAAATCCCCAGATCATTTAATAAAAAAGCACATTAGTTGTCATTTTGTCATGTTTAACCGTTTTCTCCTATATTTATTTTTTTATTAAGTTTAATAAGCGGGCACACACACACACACACACACACACACACACACACACACATATATATATATATATATATATATATATTGTTTTTAGGATAAAAATCAAGTCTAGAAAATAAAGATAATTTATATATTTAGTTGCGCATGAATGGATACTAAATTTAACAAAATTTTGTTAATAAATTTATACTTAAAATCAAGTTTTAAAAAAGTTATGAAATTTAAGAAAAAAGAAATAATAGCTAAGTTTGAAAAATGACTATTAATATCTTTTATTAAATGCATGAGTGAGTAAATTAAAATAAAAAAAATTACTGATAAAATGTATACAATTATAAAAATTACCAACTCCTCGTTTCTCTGCCCTTTTTAAAATAACTTATTTATACTTATCTCCTTGGATATGAAAATGTGTGAATTTCAAGATCTCAATGAAAGAAATGGTGGCCAGCGGCTCTATATATCTGCCATTGGAAATGAGACTCCTAATTCATCTCTCATATGACTGCATATGGAATGCCATTTTGAAGTTTGAATAACTTTTTTAATTTTTGTTTTATTTTCAGAAGATTCAGACATATTGATAAATGTAAGAGAATGAATAAAATCTAATATCGAAGAACATCATTGGAAACCGTAATAGATACCGATGAACAAGTGAATGTGTGACAAACAGTAGCTACAAACTTTACTGTCACACTAAAATATTTGTAAACAAATTGTATGGAATATGAATGTGTAACAAGTGCTACGTAGCTATGTTTGTTTGATATCATTTTAGTTTTTATTTTATAAATTTAATTTGATTCGTTTGTTTTATTCATCAAAATTTTTAAAATTAAAATAATGCTATGAATTTTTTTTGCTACAGTTTTTTTAATAAATAAAATATTATATTTGAATTTAAATTTAAAATTTTTAATAATAAACAATTCTTTTTAATATAATTTTCAATCAAAACAAATTCATAAAATATTAACTAAAAAAATTTGAATTTCAAAATTCTATTAATAAAAAATTCTCTAATACAAATTTTTAACAAAACTATCACTTCAAACAACCCAAAATATTCATTTGTTATAACAAATCTAAAAAAAAAAGTTCTATCACAAAACAAGAAAATATGGTTTCAAACGGAGCCTAACAACAATGCGAGACAAAAAAAATATGTTGGTTAGATGAAAACACTTCATCAAAAGTTTCTCAGATATTGAGCAAATTGGACTAAAAATCAGTTCTGTTTAAGTTTTAAGTTCATGGAAAAGTACAATTTTAAGTTGCTGCAGTCTGCCTACTGTCAATTTGTGAGCAAACATACATTTAGTCTTGTCTTATGTATTTATGCTTTGTGCCTGTCGTGATATATCTAGAATGCAGAAAGAATTACATATGGGCATTCTCCCAATGCACGATAAAATTTTGATTCTCAATGCTCGTATTGATGTTTTTTCTTGTTTGGCTTAAGGTAACACACAGATGAATAAGTGACCAGATACAACATTATTTATAGAAACAACTGATCAGTTTCCAATTAAAATTAACAACTTGTTTAGAGATTCAATTAATTTGATTTAATAGACAAAATAATTTGAGAAATTATGACTAGTGAAAATATAGAGGAGAGGCTAAATCCACTCCCAAATCTTTAATAAGTTACTAAACATGTTGTACTCTGTACAAAATTTAATTGATGATACATTCATCATATATTTTCTCACACGAGATTATAGTGAATCTAAATTTAGTAAAATATGAATAATTTCACGTAAAAAAAAATTTCGTACTCCTATCAAATACTCTTTAAAAAAACATTCTCTATTTTGATAAATTATCCATGGATGTGAAAAACGACTACTAGGATACTTGCTGGCTTTTCATCAACATTCTAATTTATAGATGGTCCCATATGAACGAGTTTATATATGAAATGAGAATTAATCGTGATTTTAATGTACAATAAAAATTATTAATTCGTTTTATATATGAATTCGTTTCACAGGAGTTTTTGTATCCAATTTCTTAGAATTTTCCATTTTCTGTTCTTAAACATTATTATGGTGCTTGCACTCATATTTTCTTCAGAAACAATTAAGTGAGAGAGTGACTGATTAATTAGCCGGGGTGCAGCAAAATTGAAAAATATTTGAGTAAATTTAGTTTGTTTGTTCATTGTTTTACATGCAATAAATGGACCTTGCTGGCTTTACATGCATCATATATTTACACATTACATGGTTGGCATTAAATCACATCACCGCTCTTACTTCAGAGTATTCACATATTTCTTTTCTTTTCTTTTTTTTTTTCTTTTAAAAATCACGTAGTTCACATTCAACAATGAGGTTGCCCGGTGAACACTCCAAAATTTCCTTGTGAAAATGGCATAGATTGCATCTTCATCATGTAGAAGCAATTCAAAATTGGCCGACATAAATGTAATCATTAGATGCTGATAAGTCTCACAATTTTGGAAGACAAAATACTCATGGAAATCAATGTTTTGGTAAACTTTTCAAATGGGCTAATTTTCTAAACGATTTGCCTTTGTGACCTATAATGGAGATGATGTAGATCAACTTGATGTATCATGTATATGCTTCTTGTGTTGATTTAGACTTTTTGGTAGAATATTTCACTAATGAACGCTACTAGAAAAAGCTGTTTTTGAGACACAATAAAATATGTCTTAAATATTTTTTTGAGACAAATAGTTATTCCCAACATAGGCGTCTCAAAAGAAATTGAGAGAGTAATTTTGTCTCAAATACTTTTTAAAATGGGGTTGATACAAATTTCGACTATCTCAACAGTATTTGAGACAATTTTTTTTTCCGTCTCAAATGTTATATCATATATTTGTTAAAATTTAGAGACACTAAATTGAGATGTCAACATACAGTTTTAAAATAGAAATAAAGATAATAGTATTTTTTTCTTTCAAATATTATGGCTCATTGGACACCCATTTGAAACGTCAATGTACTATCTTAAAAAACATCTTACCATACAAGACTATATCACATTTATGTAATACATCATCTTAAAATTTTTGTCTCAAAAGCCTATTTTCTAATGGGCTAATCTTCCAAACGAATTGACTTTGTTACTTATAATGGAAATAATGTAGATCAAGTTGATGTATGCTTCTTGTGTTGATTTAGACTTTTGGGTAGAATATGGCATTAGTGAAATTTTACAATTCAAAACTCGTATGATTGGGTGTCTATTGAATGCAACAAATTATTGAGCATTGTTTGACTAAGTGCAAAGTTTAGGTAGACACAGTCTTTGCAAATTTTAGCAAAGATGCAAGTATTTTGTAAGAATGGATCAAAGCTAATTGCTAATAACACATCGGGATTATTAGGATTCAAAGTGAAAGGCATCACAAGTTCAAGTGTACTGCATAATGAATTTTACTAGTGCATATTCCATCCATCCAGGACAGAAAATTAGCAGTGTACAGTAGATCAATTTCGTTTTAGTAATAGGTTACCCTCGAATAAATGGGATTTGTATCAATGGATGTAAAATTGAAGGTAAAAATGTATTTTGATCCCTACAGTTGATCAACAAGTCTTGCATTATTAGATTAATTTCTTCTTGTTTTTTCCCATTTTTTTAATTGTTGTGGAAAGAGATTTGAATGTTTTTGAATTAATATGAAATTATTACAATCTCCAATTTGTATAATAACTTCTACAAGATAATTATAGAAAAATAAATTAAAGAATATATTATGTGTTACAAATAGTCTCTTGTTATATTTAAAAATTGTTAATTTATGAAAGAATCTATTAATTATCCACTTTTATTATACCTCGGACCAAATTTGTTTTCAATAAAACATAAGTGACTAATTTTGTTACCTAATTAAGTAAACTTTGGAAATTAAAAATGTACTTGTTCCAAAATTAAAGAAAGAAAATAGAGAGAAAAGCATAGTATTTTTTTTTTTGGAGTTTCTTAATCATAATTGTGCTTACTTAAACATGATAAGCATAACTCATTAATAACTCTTGCATAGTTGCATGTGTAGGTTTAATTTCATTACATGTACTATTCATGCATTATGCTTTAGCTCTATCCCTTACCTAACTCATTTTTTAAAAGTTTTGGCTCGCATTTTCCTTTTCTAACCTCTTGATTGTGTTTTTACCTACCCTTGTCTTGAAACTGATATTGATTCATTTTGCAGGCAGAATTTAAAAGCTTCAATCATTCTCAACGACCGTACATCAAATTTGGGTCCACAAAATAATGTTTTGAAAATCTTACATTGGACCTATACATGAGTGGGCTCTCCCAGAGAAATTCTCACATGAGCTTTAATCAAAATATATGTGGAAACTCGTATACCGACCCATGGGCTAAATTGTAGTTCGAGAGTTATGCTTGGGGATGAAAATTGGATTCTTGTTCAATTTTGTGAATTTTTTATTTAATTTTTGAATTTTTATATTTTGAAAATTTTTGACTGAGATAATTGGCTAGAAATCAAATTACCAAATAAACAAATTTAATGGGTTGGATGTTTGATTTTTTTGATAAGAACCAAAATTTTATTGGCCCAATAGTAAAAGGCCTAACAAAAGAAATATTTTTAAAAGTCCAATGTACAAACCAACTAAACAACATTCTCATATAGGTCAATATTACATGTCACATTATAACTCAATTTTCTTGCAGCACAATCATTTAATTTTAAGTTACAATTCTAAGGCTAACTGAATTAAGTAAACAAGTTCATTAATCCAAGTTCCAAATCCAAACTCATATCTATAGTCATAGGTCGAACTACGCTCCCTACCAAGTTCACTGCCATGACCCAAAGCATTAGATGGAGAGTTGGTTAATTGTTAATGGAGAGTTGGTTAATTGTTACAAGTGAAAAACAACTCTAGTATAAAAGGATAACGAAGTATTGATACTGGAGGTTATTTAGGGATAATTTAGTTATCAAGCTTTCAAAACTTTATCAGGGAGTCACTTCTTGTTGAGGAAAATTACCATTTGGATTGATTTAATTTTCACATAACCTTGCGTTCTTTCCTTGCTTTGGTGCTATTGATACTTCATCGGCTCTAGGCAACCCTATAGCCTTTTGTGAGCCTTCTTACATGGACTTGGGCTTGCTTTGATGATGGATAGGCTTGTTGTGCCTTGGCCAAGACTATATCTTCTTTCTTTATTCTTTCTTCCTTTATTCCTTCTTCGTTATCAAGTTATTTTTACTAGTGTAATGGTGTTCTGATGTAAAATCATTACAAATGGTATCAGAAAAATGATCCCCCGGCCTGAATTTTCTCTGTCTATTTCCTGATTCTTCTTCCCCATTCTCTGGATTCTCCCTCGTCATTCTTTAGATTCTTCCTTTCTTTTCTTTGATTATGATATCTTTGTTTCCCTCTCATTCTTCTACGAAGAAATTCTTCCAATTCTTCTTTTCTTTTTCTTACATTTTCTAATTTTTTTCCACTTCAATTCTAAACTCTAAATACCCTATTTTGAATTCTGAACTTACAATTGTAAAATGGATGATTAGAAATGGAATGCTCATATGAGGAGATTTGATACTTTTTTGGATAGTATTGAAAATATATTTGATATCTTGTTAAGTATACCCTCAGAGAAGTTTATATTCGATAACATTGGAGAAATTGAAAACAATTCTTTTTAAGAATCAAGAAACTATCACTCCTGAGGTGACTACAACCAACGGTAATGGAGAAAGTGCTTTTGATAGGGAAAGAGTATTTGAGCAAGTTGAACAACATGTGTTTGACAAAATTTCTCTGCGGTTAAATTTTTGTAATGAAGAACTTTTGGAAAATTTATGGAACCAATCAAGAGTGTTGAGTCTGAACAAGAACATCAAGGAATGACTGAACAAGAATCATAGAAGTAAACTTTGGTTGTTTATCCTTCTAATGACAAAGTTTTCTTTGACTCCTTTGAAGATTTGCAGCTGCATTTTAAAGTCTTGATCCTGTAGAAATGGATATCTCAAAATAGATTTTCAAAGAGACATAGTTCAATATGATTATTCAAAGATGACTTGTTCATATGGAACTCCTACTACGAGTCAGAATTATATTAGGGCCGAAAAAGATAATTTCCCTAAAATTAATGCATATTTTTAGACTTTTCACTTTGATGTGTATTGGAGACAACAACAACCTTCAATTGTTTTCACTAGAAGTATAGCGGTTGACCTTTAATGATTTTGGAAATCCTGGACTACTTAAAATTTTGAAGAATTAGAAATGATTGAAATTGATACTAAAGCAACCAAGAGCGTTGTTAATCATTGGGTTAAAAGGGCAACTAGTTTAAAGAGAGGTACTAATTTGGAAGGAATATGACACAAAAATAGACATTGGATTTTCTAATGATTTGCAAGCCAATAGGGAGTATGGTTTCTATTCTGAAAATGTGTCGTATGTCATCCTTAATTCCTTGGGCACATTAGTAAAAAAATATGGAAGATAAACTATGTTATAACATCATTTGATGGCTCTACATCAACAGTTATGAAGCATATAATTGATGAAAGTGTAATGGATGAGTACTATTCTCTTAATAAGCTGGTATTTTCATTTTCCTTTAAATTCAACTGTTGGAAAGATTGTTATCAATAATGTTGTTCATTGTAGAGTGGAACTGTAGAGAGAAACTTGCTATTTTGATAAAAATCTTACTAATTCTCTCATAGGAAATCATGATTGTTAGTCCTTCTTATTAAATGAGGTTGGCATTGTAGAATGGAACTGTAGAGAGATGAACATTTACAGAGTTATTAAGAAAATTGTTTGTGACTTCTAGTAAGCATAACTATGGAGAGTGCAAGGAAAAGAAGCAGAAGTATTTTTCAAAGAGGTTGGATGTAAGGATAATGATTTTCTTTAATTTGATCCTAGGGACTTGGATCGTAAAGGGGGGAGAATTTGTCATAACCCAAAGGTTTAGATGAAGAGTTGAGTAACTCTAGTATAAAAGGATAATGAAGTACTGATTCAGAGGTTATTGAGGATAATTCAGTTATCTGACTTTCAAAACTCTCTTCTTTCTTTATTCTTTCTTCCTTTATTCCTTCTTACTTATCAAGTCATTTCTACAAGTGTAATGGTGTTCTAATGTAAACTCATTATATTCAATATTATTCATTGAGAGGGAGGGCTCAGCCCTCACGGGCCTCACTAGGGCCATCCCTCCTAATTTTGTTCAAACCTAGTGCCTATTTAACTATTCTTTTTTTTGTTTTTTTTAAAACTAACTATATATATATATATATATATATTGGGCAAAAGAAGGTGCCGGATATGCCCGACCACGCCGTTATAAGCAAAATGCAACAAAAGTTCTAAACTTGGGGTACTACCCTATTACATGAGTGTTTCAATCCTATGAAAGGCAATAGATGACACCTTACTCTCAATTAAAGGTAAGGGTGTTCTATTGCCCATATTGTTGTGTATATGAAGTTCACATTCCTACAAACTAACATTCTGCCAATTTACTATCCCAGTTTAAGAATGTGGCAATATGTGCTGTACACATTCCTACAAACTAAATGTACAAAATATGCCTTCAAAGGGCATTTCCAAAATCCAAGCTTTGTTGGAGACCATCCCTGCACTGTCTCAAATAAGCATACCAAGATTTCCAGGCAGTCAAAACCAAACACGTATCTGTATCAGCAGCTAAGCATTACCCTGTTTGAAGTTACAAGTATACTCCACTCCCCACAGTTAGCAAACGTTACCAATCTCTGAGCACTTTGTAAGACTATTTAACTATTCTTTTACGAAAAAAAACACCATATGACTTAATTTAAAAAAAAAACTAAACTGAAATTAGGAATTATTATTTTTATTTGAATTGAAATTAGGGATTTTAGGTTTTGAATTAGAGAAATTAGGAATTTTGAGTGTGAATTTAAATTATGAATTTTAGAAAATCGACTATGGATTTTATGAATTGATGAAATAAGAAAATAGGGATTTTGAATGTGAATTTATATTAAGGATTTTAGAAATTTAATTAGAGATTTTATGGATTGAAATAGGACAGTTAGGGATTTTAAATTTAGATTAGGAATTTTGTATGTCAAGATTGATTTACGTAACAGAATGGGAGATGAGTGGATGAATGACAGTCTAGTTTTTTTTAATTGGCATAACCCCATATATGGAATGAGGGGGTTGGGGGGGGTGCATTGCACCCAAGTTTATATAATTAACTAAAGGATTGGTAGCGGATATACCGAACCACCATTATAAAAGTAAAAGTATTTAAACTAGGAGTACTATTCTTTTATCCTAAATAAGGGGAAATCCTTTAGGAGAATATCCTATTAAGTGCGACCCAACACTTTCGTCGTCTAACTTCGTCGTGCGCTATACCAATGCTCACTTGGCCACCATGCTGACGTGGCCCATCCTGCTGTATTTGCTGGCGTGGCTTAAATCCCGATAAAAGAAAAAATTAGGGATAAACTCTTTCTATCATCTTCATCTTTCACAGTTTTCTCTGCCGCTCTCCATCCCCTTTTCTCTGCCGACTCTCTCCACTGAGAATGTTGAGGGCCTTCTGATTTTTCCACCATAATTTCTTCGTTTTCTTTCCATCGTCAAAGCCACAATCTTTGTATTTTATTTTCTCACTTTTTGCGTTATTTTTTTCCCTTCAATTTTATGCCGTTTCACACCTTCCAGCTTTGATCCATGCCCAACCTCACCGCGATTAGCTCGATAAAGTTTATTACGTTTACAATTGGCGGCCCTGCATATCTCAACTTCATGGGGAAGGAATTTGGGCATCCTAAGGTGAGGCCTTTTGCTTAAGTGTATTTGTGAAAGTATATGTATGATTTTAATAGATATGTTTGTATTGTTGATTTTCCAGAGGGTTGAGTTCCCAATGCCAAGCAACAATTTTTCATTTGCACTTGCTAATCAGTGGGATCTCTTATTAAAGAAAGGAGTGCATAGTCAGTTGTTTACCTTTGATAAGGTGATTATCTGTGTGTATTGTAGATTCCACTTTCTCTCTTCTTTTTTGACTTTCCAGTTGTAAACAAACTTGGATTTAAAATTTGCAATTCGGTGAAAGGCATATTCCTTGTTTTGAGTTGTATATCTATTGGTAATCCATGTTTTAACCACTGATAAAATTTTAGTGCTTAAACAAGTTCTAAGCATCGTAACTTAATTCTCCTGGTTAGACTTGAATATTACCCATCTATGATTTGCAATAGATTATTTTTCATCATTTATTGTGAGGGCTAAGATAAGGGTTTCATGTATGTGACAGAAATCCTATTTAGATATAGTTGCTGGTACTATTTAGATATAGTTCTTGATGGTGTTAATTTCTTGGTTGCAATGCCCAACTCTGGCTTTCATTCCTTGAGGAGAAAATTCTTTCGAAAGACTTGTTCTGATGCATTCCTTTTTTTTAGGATATTGCAGCCTCGTGTTTAGTGCTTTTGTTGGCTGTGCTGTTGCCTTTGGTTGTTTCTCAGCAGCTGCCATGCTGGCAAGGCGTAGAGAATATCTCTATCTGACAGGCCTGCTTTCTTCTGGTCTTTTCATCCTTTTCTGGCTGCGCTTTGCATCCATCATCTTTGGATGGGCTGTCTTTACATTTGAGGTACTCATTGTCTTTGTTGCAGTGTTCAACCTATTCGGGTAAATAGAACTCTTTTCATAACATTCTATTTTTCTTTCTGCAGCTATATCTTGGGCTGTTGGTTTTTGTTGACTATATAGTCGTGGACACCCAGATTATAATCGAGGAAGCCCATCAGGGTCATCTGGACTATGTGTTACACTCTCTTATGCTTTTCATAGACTTTGTTGGTGTTACAGATGATAAAGTGAGAGAGCACCTAAATGCACAATTGGCATCTGCTGTCTATCTTCAAGTTAGCACCATCAGTCAAGCTTTGATCTTTGTAACATGATCCAGAGGATGGTCATACACGGAAAGACCTGGTTTTTCTTCTTCTTTGTGCCTTTATCATTGCTCAATTGGTAAGCTTTGGTTCAGAAAATTGCTACAAATTTGCAACTTTTCTTGCACAAGTAGAGTTGCTAATGGGATTTGGCAAACAAGAAAGACTTCAACAATCATATTAGGCCTGTGAATCGACAGAATATTCCCTTCGAAAACTATTTATCTTATATTTAACACATCCCACCTCCTTACATCACATCTGAAATAGTTCCATTTCCCTAACCTTACTGTATCTGTTAAGCAGTATAGCAAGTTCATTTCATGTTTTGCCAAAGTAACTAAGATAAATTTGGAGTCTTTCTTTCTTTTGGAGGCAATGTTTCTACTAATTTACTTCGAATACGTTTTGCTCTTATATCAGCAATTGCATTACCTTCTCAATTTGCAACCATATTATCTGCCACGGCCACATCAAAATTTTGCGGAATCAGAAGGATTGGACGGGGTTGGACACTTGTCATTTGGCTGTATAACATTTTAAGCTATTTGCTTCTTGATCCTATCAAATTTGCCACTCGTACACTAAGTGGGAAAGCCTGGAATCTGCTACTAAGCCAAAGGGTGAGTTATTTACACGAAAAGCAGTGCTGAAAAATGAGGATAGAGTCCCTGAAATTCTTATTTTTTATCCACTTTACATTTTCAATAAAGAACTCTTCTTTTTCTTCTCTGCAAGTAGAGGCTAACTTTATGGCTTTATATCATTCATAGATGGCTTTCTTTGCCCAAAAGGACTTTGGTAAGGAAGTCAGAGAAGCAGCATGGGCAGCTGAACAACGGACAATTCATGGACTTCAAACTGCAGAGGAAAAAGGAATCTATGAGAAGTATAGTTTTAGGGATATCAATATCATGGCTGAAGAAGCAAGAAAACGTGCAGAGATTACAAGGTTAGTATTTCATGCTCCTAAACTATACTTGAATTTTCACGAAACATAGTCAATGATTCTTATTCTGTGAAAATCAATGCTTGAAACTCCTACATCTCTATAACTTCGAGGAATTACATACACATTGACCTGATCAAGAAAGAAAATGATCTTGTAAAATTGATGAGTTTCTGCATGACTTCACAACGTTGTTTTGCAAATAATTTAATCTGTTGTTTTGGTTTTCTACTTCAAACAGATTGAGGAAACTTCACACTTTGAAAGGAAAGGTGGAATCCTTTGCAAAGCTACGAGGATTAGATTTAGATGTCAACTCTCATTATCTAAAATAAGGGGCTACTCTTTACAAGTATTCCTATTCAAACATGGGAGACGGAATTCTTCGTTTTCTGGAACCATTGATGGGTAAATTACTTGGCGCCCTCCAGAATAGTCCACGTAATCTGCAAGAAATGTGCATGGTGAGAATATCGTATACCAATATCTTAGAAACTGCCTCTGCAAGTTCAAAATTAAATTGTGTATTATGTTTTGAATTCCTCAACTAATTTCAAGGTACTTGGAAGAGTCATTGAAGATCATGATAAGACATTCCAGCTACTTTCATGAGGATGTCCGGCTCCAAGCTATTACTGGTCAGAAATGTGAGTATTATAGTGGGGTGGTTGACTTATTTATGTAGCAGATCCTTAAACTTGTTTAAACTTATCTTGTTGAAGTGGTCTATGTTTGTGTATCATATGAATTATTATCCTGCATGACTTGTTTAATTGCATTTTCTTAATCTTGTGATTTTTTTGTCTTTGCAGATTAATTGCATTTTATTAATCTTGTGATTTTTTTGTCTTTGGAAGTGCAAATATGTTAAAATATGCTACTTATAACTTCACCCCAACTGTGCCTTCCCATAGTCTGCATCTGAAAGACAAAAGAATTCTGTGGTACTATCAAACACGTCTTATATAGTGAAAACTGATATTTAAATACTTTTTCTTTTTTTGGGCCGTGAGATATTTACTTTTTCTATGATGGCAGATATCTTGACTGCTGTGCAATCGATTTTCCAAGGTCATAATGTAGGTATGAAATCACCTCTTGCAGTATTGCTCAGGTCATCTTTCTGCCTCTTCTTTTGGGTGGATGGTTGTTACCAAGCTCTAATGGCTTCCAATTATTGACCAGCAGCTTTTTCTTTTTTGATGCCTATATCCTTCTTTCTTGCTTCTTAGTATTATATTGCGGTTATTTGAATTCTTTATGGCTTTCCACTTTTAATTTGGTTGAGTGGATTATGTAATGGTTACAAGCTTGCTTTGAACATGCCTTTGTATTTTACTTATTACAGGAAGGGATGACAAAGATAAAAGAAGTCCTTGGTGAGCTGATTGATTCTCAGCTGTTACTCTGTTATCCAATTTTTTAATAGTGAATTTGGCTGAGAGTTCTTACATTCTTTATCCAAAATAGACACTATTATGAATATCTACTTGAAATCAATGGCTGAAGATGATGACAAGGAAGTTGTTGCTCAAGCTTGTATGAGTATTGCCGACATCATCAAGGATTTTGGTTATTTAGCTGTGGAGCCTTGTAAGAATGAATTTTTCTGATTTGTTTGTTTGTTGAAATGCCTGCTGTGGCAAAACGACAGTTAATGGCTGCTAATACTATCACCTTGGATTATAGATTTGCCTCAGCTTGTAGATGCGACATTGGCATTGCTTCGAGAGCAGTCTGCTTGTCAGCAGATGGAATCTGATAGTGAAATTGATGATGATGATCCTGAGCATGATGAAGTGCTCATGGATGCTTTTTCTGATCTCCTTCCCGCATTTGCAAAGGCCATGGGTTCTAATTTTGCTCCCATCTTTTCTAAGATATTTGAACCCTTGATGAAATTTGCTGTGACTGCCTTGACATTCATTTTTTGGGATATCCTTATTTGTGTCACATTCTGGTTTCATAACTGATAATTATTTTGAATTCTTGACAACTGTAGAAAGCTTCGCGCCCACTTTCAGACCGGACAATGGTTGTTGCTTGCCTTGCAGAAGTTGCACAGGATATGGGTGCTCCTATTGCTGGTTACATTGATGTAATTATCGAACTTGAAACTGTTTGTTCTTTGTTTTTCAAGAGTTTCTCTAATCTGGAATTAACATTAACAACTTTTTCAGGTTGTGATGCCTTTGGTACTAAAGGAACCGGTATCATTTGTGGCAACCAATAGGAGAAATGCAGCATTTTGTGTTGGGGAGTTGTGTAAAAATGGTGGAGACTATCCTCTGAAGTATCCTTTTGAGTTCATATGATTATCCCTTTAATTCTTCTCTTCTTTCTCTTATATCTAACTATTGTAATAAATACCTTAGAAAGCTGCATGGATGGTCATCCTTTTCGTCTTGGTCTTTACCTCTTAACTGGTTTGCTGCATCATTCATTTTCCTTAATATTTATCTTAGATACTTATGGCGATGTTTTATGGGGCCTGTACCCATTGTTTGGAGAAACAGAGCCAAACAATGCAGTAAGAGATAATGCTGCTTGTGCTGTGGCTAGGATGATAATGGTTCACCCAGAGTCTATCCCCCTCAATCAGGTTTATCTTCTGATTTGGATTCTTTCCAGCTCAGGAGCTCTCTACATTTTGCTTTGGTTATTTATACTATTATATTTTTTGGGGGGTTCAGGTCCTACCTGTTTTTCTTGAAAGTTCTTCCTCTAAAAGAAGATCACGAGGAATCCCTCACTGTATATAGCTACATTTGCAATCTTGTTTTATCATCTCATTCCCAGGTACTTATTTCATTTATCAACTGTTTGTGTAACACCTGGCTCGAATTTATTTATTTATCTACTGCTGTCAGTTGTCTTTTCCTTGATGAAATCTTTGTTTCCTTATTGATTGTTTTTAATATTGTTTGGTTTGCGATGCAGATCTTGTCTTTAGTTCTAGATTTGGTTAATCTTTTCGCCCAGGTCGCTGTATCACCTATAGAAACTCTTGAAGTAAATGCTCATATAGGCAGAGCTTTCTCTCACTTGATCTCATTATATGGTCACCAAATTCAACCTCTTCTGGCAAACCTTTCACCCGCGCACGCGAATGCACTAGCAGCGATTGCTCCTAACAGCTGACACTTAAGCGGCTGCTGAATCTTTCTTCACCTTTTGAGTGTTGTGTGTCCTTGGAGAAGTTTTCTTTTGAGACAATTTTTTGTTGTACTGTCCGAAGCAAGTTGGGATGACTTCCAAAACGGAGGTTTATCTGATGACCCAGGTATATGCTTTTTAATGTATAGCAATAAGGAATTCAAAAGGCATTAGGGACCTCCCTTACCCCTGTTTCCATTCCCCACTTCCTCTGTTCTTACATGGGCAAAAGATGAAAAAAGTTGGTCCAAGTGGGGAGCTTTTTATAAGTTTTAGTGCAGAGAATCAAATGTATTATTGATACCTTAGATTCTGATACGCCTTCATATTGTTCATGCAGGCGTTTTTTATTGGATCTCGGGGATGCCTCCGATTTTCCAGCACGAAGATGAGGCCTTTTCTTTCAAATTATATTTTCTTAGGCTATTAGGATATTTTTTTTATTTATCTAAAATAAGGGGATACTCTTTAGAAGTATTCCTATTATATTTTCAAATTATATTTTTTCTTTTTGAGATATTTAATAGTGGAGTTAGCTTAATATATATTGAGCTTGCAACTGGTTGTCTTGCTGATATAATTCTTTTAAAGACATGTTTATTTTGAATTAAGAACTCTTAAAAATAGATTAAACCTTAACTCTTAAGACATGTTTATTTTTAAGCATTGCAAAATTAAAATAGTGTCCATATCTTGGCTTTTGGCATATTGATAAATAAATGGGGCATTTTGTCTCCAAATATCAAGCTGAATTTATTTGGTTTTTGGAAATCTTTTTCTTTTTTGTGTTTCAAGAAGCATTTTAAACTCCAAGAAAAAAGAAAAATGACATTTCAAGCTACATAATTGGAAATTGTGGTTCAAATTTTTCACACACTATCATTGTTTGACAACTCATTAAGAAGAAAATCAAATAGTTAAAAATTAAAACAAATCAACAAAATTTATTAACAAAAATATTCATTTTTTCTCACAAACGTAAACATTAATACAAATCCTAGGCTATTTCAATTTAAAAATATTCATAATAAAAAAATTTAAACAATAAACTTAAAGATTAATTATACACAAACTTTTACTTAAAATTGATAAATTAATGTCTTCAAATTTTCACACCATACATATTTATAAATAAATAAATATATATATATATATATTTATATTTGTATTTACATACACTATATTTTTACATATACTACACACTTTTTTACATATTATACATATTTATAGTTACAACGCACATTTCACACGCATTATACATATTTAGACATTTTCATACCTTATACATATTTACATATACTACATACTTTTTTACACACTACATATATTTATATATACTACATAGGTTTTCACACACTATATAGATTTATACTTACTAAGCACATTTTCAAACCCTATACATTTAAAACATTTTCGTCAACTATACATTTTTATACATATTTACACATATGACTTACATTTTCAAATACATACATTACACATTATAAGACAATATATATTTTCACATACTATGCATATTTACACATTTCGACATATTTTATATATTTACACGTACTATACACCTTTTAAATATACACTTTTTTGCATTGCATATGTGTAATATGTATAAATATATGTTATGTGTGAAAACATATGCACTATGTGTATATATTTATACATATTGCACGCATTTGCATACATGTTATATATTACCTATATTTTCACATTCTATACATATTACGCATATTATACTAATTCTCGCACACCATAGATATTTACCTATACTTAAAAAATTATAACAAAGTTCAAAAGAAAGAGAAAAATATAAAAAAAATTAAAAACCTCATCATCAGTGACATCAATTGCATCATTTCTTTCTAAATGTGCAGTAAACATGAAAATAAAATTAGAATCAATCTAGGAAAAACTTAAATCTTATATAATAATATTTTGGAAGATTCAACACCCCAAACAAAATAATGGGAAATCCTAAAGAATAATATAATAATAATGGGAAATCCTAAAAGAATTATATAATAATGGGATAAACTCTGCCTCTTCTTCTCCAAATGCGTTTGGAAATTTCACCAATAAATCCTATTTTATTAAAAAAAATTAAAAATTCAATTATATACAAATATATATATATATATTTCACATTTTATCCATGTCAGCATTATATACAAATTTTCGAACACTATAGATATTTATCTATACTTCATATATTATACATTTTTATTATACATGTTATACACATTTTCACCCATTATACATATTTAGAGTCACTAAACACGTATTTACACATACTACACATATTTCACGCACTCCATATATTTATACATACTAAACGTGTTTTTTTTTACATTATACTTATTTATACTTACTTTGTATCTTTTCACACAGTTTACATTTTACGTATACTATTCACATTTCACATGCTATACATTTTTGGATTTACCTCACACATTATTCATATTTATTCATAATATACACATTTACAAACAATATACATATTTACACATACTTTATGTATATTTTTCAAAAAGATTGCATACTCATCACATATACTTTACATACTTTACACATTTACCTATTGTACATACTTTACATATACTTTACATATTTACGCATAGTTCATAAATTTCTTACATACTACGCATATATATATATATATATATATATATATATATTCCATTCTTTTAAAGAGGATCAACAATGGTACGCATATTATTGCATACTATGCACGGTATACATTTTTACACCTACTAAACAATTTCACACACTATACATATTACATGCATTCACATACATGTTATATATTACTCATATTTTCACATGCTATAAATGTTACGCACACTATACCAATTTTCGCACACAATAGATATTTACCTATACTTCATAAATTATACATTTTTATTATATATGCTATACACATTTTTGCACAATATTCATATGTATGCATACCTTATACATATTCACACACGATAAATATTTAAACATTTTACGCACTATACATATTTACATATTTTTACGCACTATACATATTACACATTCAACACAAAATTTCAAATATATACATATTTATATATACTACACACTTTTTCACCTACTATACCTATTTAGAATCAATAAACACGTATTTACACATATTACACAATTTTCATGTACTCTACATATTTATACATACTAAATGTGTTTTTTCACATTATACATATTTATACTTATTGCATATATTGTCACACAGTTTACATTTTACGTATACTATTCACATTTCACACACTATACATTTTTGGATTTACCTTAGACATTATTCATATTTATTCATAATATACACATTTTCAAATAATATACATATTTACATATACTTTACACACACACACACACATGTATATATATAAATTGCGTATTCACATATACTTTACATACTTTACATATAGTTAACATACTTTATATAATTTCGCACACCATATATATTTATACACACTTCACAAATTTCTTTTATACTATGCATATTAGCGCATACTATGCACACTATATATTTTTACAGCTATTAAACAATTTTTCACAAACCATACATTTTTATGCGTACGTATACAATTCACTACATTGTTACACACTTTCGTTGTTTAACATTTAATGTAGAATGCTAATAACTCATTATTAAATTATAATTTATTATCATTTTTTAGGTTGTTTACTTAAACTTAATCAAATCACAATTATATTATTCTCTAATATTATACTCAATACATATTTATAATCACTAATACAAAATTTTTATTCCTATATAAGATAAGTTAGTAACATAGCAAGAAAGGGTAAGATATATAATAAATATTCACATCTTTGCCTTTTTCCTCAAATAAAATTTCGTTTGTTACTTGTGTTTTATAGGCAAGCAACCTAGTGATAATACCCAACAAATCATTTCTTCTTCAATCCATCCAATGTTCAGTCATGATAGTGATTTGAAGTGTTGTTTTTATGTGAAGTTTAGATCATCAAATCAAATTATGATGGTTAGTATTATTTTCTAAATTTTAATTCTTTGCATTTATATTTTTTAACACAAAATTTTTATTTTTTAGGAATTGCCGCCTATTATGAAGTTAATACTTCCTAAAAAAGATTTACAAAATATCACTTTGGTCGTTGGAGAGAAAAATTATACTGTCGCACTACAAAAAAAATACTTTAATGGAAATTGGAATTATTTTGTACTCGACCATCAAATTCAGCACAGAGATGTGATTGTGTTTATTCCACAAATTGTTCAGACTTGCGTCTATACCAATGTTGTGATTTTTAACAAGCATGGTATTGAAAAGTTGTACCCTTGGCATTTTAAATTTTGTACAACTATATGAGACAATAGAATATTTCCATATCTTTCTCATTGTTAGAATACGTAATTTATAATTAAGAATTTATGTTCGCTTTCATTTATCCTAATAATTATATATGGTCACCTATTCTTCTGTCAACAAATTCTGTATATTTATATATCACAAAAAAAACATGCACAATAATATTCTATTTTGCTTTAATTACAAATTTCTGACATCTCACTTATAAAATTATAATCATCAATAACTATACATATTCAAAACATTTTTTTATTCGACTAATAATCATCAATAACTATACATTTACACAATCAAAGCAAAATTCCAAACATGTGCATATTTATATTTTGTTTATATATAATACACAATTTTTCACCCATTATTCATATTTACAATCGCTATTTATACTTATTTATGGATATTGCACAATTTTGACACGCTTTAAATATTTATACTTACATCCTACATTTTCACGCAATTTATATATTATGGATATTATTCACATTTCACACATTATATATATATATATATATTTATTTCATAGATTATTCATATTTTCATATTATACACATTTCCAAAAAATATACACACTTAGATTTACATTATATTTTTTTATTTTATAATATTTTGTATTCACATATACTTTAATCATTTACGTATTGTACTTGCTTTGTGTATTTTGCCACGTTATATATATATTAATGTATGCTTCACAAATTTCTATCATACTACAAACATTAGCACATACTATGAATAGGGTATATTTTCACAACACTATTTTTCTTTACATACTACACATATTTATATATACGCACACAATTAAATATCTTTTCATATGAACACAGTTCGTTAGATTATGAAATTTATTTGTTCTTAACCTTTACTGTCAAATTTCTATAATTCATTATTAAATCCTAATTTATTATCAGTTGAAAGGTTGCTTATTACAACTTAATCATTTCTAATTACTCATACAAGTTTTTCTCAGGGCAAATCACACCGCAGCGCGGTGTTGTTCTACTAGTACATTTATAAAGCCATTATATTAGGAGGACTACCTCCATAAAGTTTGAGGACGAGGAAGAGTTTGATTGTACTATGGCTTCCACTCAAAACAACTAAAATCAACTATACACCTCCACATTTACCAAAAAACTCCTTGTACATGAAAACTTTATTTGTCATTAGGAGTGATACATAAGCAAAATAGTTGGCAGCTATAATCTTCAGCTAATCCAATAATTATAAGAGTAGTGGTTAGCCTAAAAACCTTTTATTTCATTGCATTTGTCATGCACAATTGATATCCTCTTCCAGAAGTAAACCAAAAGGATGTTGTAGATGACACAATTCACAATTCCAATTCCAAATATCAACAGATAGCATATTGATTCTATATCCCTATAATTCATGTTAACTTTGTACACAAAAGTATCAACATATTGACACAAAACAATAATCAAAAGCACATAGCCATGTCTACACAACATAAGGGGTATGAAGTTGAATAATCAATGTAAATATCCTCTACCAGAAGTAAACCTAAAGGATGTAATAGATGATAAAAATTACATTTTTAATTCTAAAATCACCGGCCAACATATTGATCTCCATCTTTATAATTCATGTTAGCTTTGTACAACAAAAATATCAATATATTAACACAAAACAATAATCTAAACACATAGCTTTGTCCACACAATAAAAGGAGTATGATGCTGCATAATCACTGTAAATTAAAAGCCATTCTTTTGACAGAAGGAATTCCAATCCTATTCATGATAATTACTTTTCGGATCTCTACAGGTAAATATACCAGCAGCTCATGTTCCTGAGTTTGATCTTCCAAATTTGCCAATAATGCAGCTGGGTTGTTAGCCTCTTTAGGTACCTTATGGATTTTACAATTAACCTTAACCTATTTTAGAAGACAAATTAGTCTTTGAAGTTTTCAATTTGGCTCGCCCTTGGCATTAATAGAATGTAGTAAGTCATTTGAGTTAGATTCTAGAGTGATTGATGAAAATCCTCTAGCAACACATATTCTTAGTCTTTTTAGCATTATGAGAAGTTCCACCTGCACCTTTAAAGTTAAAGAGTCATTTTCTGCGTTAAATATTCTACAATATTCAACTTAATGTTAGGGTAATCTAGAGGGAACCATTTAATAATCTTGATGATTCTTTTCCTATGGTTTTTTTGAATAGATTTTCAGAAAAGTTGCCAATTATCTACAGAGAATTCCACTTTGGAAAATTTAATCGTTATGAGATATTTAACTTGATCAAATATATATTGTTTTATATCCTCAAATGATATATTATTATCAATAAAGAAACATGTATTCTTGCCCTCCAAATGGACCAGTAAATAACTGAAGGTAGAATTCTTATGAAATAAATAAGCTTCCTATTTTTTAACTTAGTTTTCCACCATGAATTAAGTGGGGAAGTTAGGGAGAAAGTATTGAGGCATTCCTGCTTCTGCCCCAAAGAAGTTCTAATATTTTTGGAGATTCTGCACTCAACAAATAATTGGTTAATGGATTTAGTATTAAGAAAGCAACAAAAGCATTGAAAATATATGTGAATATTAAATTTATAGAGTCTTTGTCAAACTAGTATTCTCCCCTTCATCAATTTTAACATAAAAAGGAGATTATGATAGGAAGTTTGGAATCCCATATAAATTATACTAATGGTAAATATTTGCTATTTTTTGTCTAACTTTCTAAAAGGCTGTTGATAAAGAACAGTTTCCAGATTGGTAAGGCATTTAAATGATTCCTTAAGATTGGATGTAAGAGCTGGCAGTTTGAAAATAATGTTTATCCATTTCAAAGGTAGGAGTTGATATAGTCTATCTATATTCCATTTTTCTTGTTTGACGAAGTCCCTAACCCTTTGGTTTCCCCTTATATAAAATTTTTTAATTATGGTTCCTTTTCTTGTCTAATTATCATTCCAAATATTACAATTTCTAATATTTACTTGAAAAGTAATTTGTTTCTCTACTTCCTTGCAATCATTAACATTTTTCTCCATGTTAGGGAATCGATTTTATTGGAGAATATTTCATTCGGGTACAGTGTCTTACAATATTTGGCTTGCATGTATTTAACCCATAATTACCTTTGTTCTCTAAATCTCTACTAAAGTTTGATTGGTTGAGTTTTTAACGTATCGTCTAATACTCTAAAACCTAATCCCCCTCCTTAGAGGGGTAGCACAAGTCATTCCATTTGATCCAATGGACATTATTCTGATTCATTTTACTTCTCCATAGAAAATTTGCAAAGATTGATTCCATTTAGTAAAGAATTTGTTTAGGAGGTCTAATTGTTATAAGTATGTACAGGGGTAGTGAGAGCAGAATGCTTCTGATTAGGGTTTATTTACCTCCCATGTTTAGGATACTAAAATGATATTTTAGAGCGGATTTTTTGTGTGAGGTCTACAAAATATGTGGTTTTATTATGTCCATGGTAGAGAGGGATGCCCAATTATTTTATTGAAAAGAATTCTCTAGGAAAACTGGTAATCCTACCAATTTTATGCTTTTTTCCACTAGGCAATGAGTGATGTGGCAAATAGCATCATTTGTGAGGGTTAATTTTCTGGCATGATATTTCCTCATATTGTTTCAATTTGTCCATAGTATCTTTCAAGGTTTTTAGATGGGTTGAGGTGAATATAAGGTTATCATCTACATAAGCTAGATGTGTAATCTTAGGGGAGCCTTTAGGGAATCAGAAATTAGGGAGGGATGTTGATTGATTCATTTGATCAAGAACCTTGAAATAAACTCAATTCCTAAGATAAAAATGTGTGGAGATAATGGGTTTCCTTGTCTTATACTATACCCTAGAAAACTTAAAAAATCCATGTGAGGATCCATTTATTTAATTGTTTATTTTTTCTGCTAATTTATGACTTATTTCTCAAAAGAGACGATATGTATTTCACTAAATGGAATTAACACAATGCAAAGGGCATAAAAATACTAAAGCGAATTCCTTAAGGAATTATCAACCAAATTGAGAAAATTAAGAATTTAAAATTATTAAATGCGGGAAGAAATCTCATAACTACCATAGTTGTAATTATTATGATTCTAACTATAGTATATACAATAATAACTCTGAGATGGTGGTCTATAAGCATATTCATAGTAATAATCATCAACATGGTAATGATCAAATATCATGGGAGGTTCTTGAGGGCCATGTTGATAAATAGGTGGTTGCCAATGCAACCCTCACTGTGGTGGCAGAAGCACTAATTGTATCATATATCTAGATTATTGTACTAGTGCCATATGTGTAAATTGTGACGGTGGTGGATGGTAATCATTATAGTAAGTGTGGTTATAACAATTATCTATGTCATCTTTAAAATTACTCCTAAATGTTAGTTCAAAGTTTCTAAATCCTAGAACCATTGAAATTTGATGCGCGGCATTTTTGGGATCAAACCTCCTTGCATGTGTGGTTGTCTTGGTCCCTTAGGATACATAATCTCTTTACATGGGTGGTGGTGGTGGTGGATAGTGGTGGTTTTGTGGTGGGTCGGAAAGTTGGGGGTGATGCATTATCCATCATCTTTCATTTTTTTGACAAATGGAACAAGAGTATTGAACATTGCTGGAAAATGAGAAGAGAAGATAAGTTTCATGATTAGGTCAATCCAAATGTGGAAACTTATCTTCTCTTCTCATTATTCCGCAATGAGAAAAGAAGATAAGTTTCTAGATTAGGTCAATCCAAATCTCACCAAAACAAAAAAAAGAAATGCTCTTACTTCTCTCTAACCTGCAAATTTAAAAAGTTCAAACACAATTCACTATTTATCATCTTCAACCTCTGAATTCTACTCAAATATACTAGATCTAAGAAACCCTTTCATTCTGATTACCTTCCCAAATCCTAGCATCAAGTTCCTCTACTAAAACTATAGATCCAGTTCCCATAAGCTAATCAAAATCAACCGCTGGTGAGCTCATTTAATCAATCCCCCACATTTAAAAAAATTTGTGTATCCCACCATAGATCTGTTGGAAGCCCTTTAGTCTTCTGCTCAAGGGATTCAACCCCAGCTCGCCCATAATCCAGTCCAAAGTTTCAAGGAAATCCTAACTGCTACCATCCCCAAGGTCACCAATAGAATCCAGCAATAAGATGTATAATTCTTAGCCATTTTCAAAGTTCACCAGTCAACTCATGATGTTTCAATCAAGCCCTTGAGCCTCTACAAGAGTGAACCTGTAATCTTTCTAACAGAAGAGGAGGAGACTAAGCTTGCTGAGCCTTTCAAGTACACTCTCATAGGTAAATTTTCTTGGGGAAGACCTTCGATGGCAAGCTTGAGAAAAGAAATGCTCTCTGCCAATTTCAAGAGAGGTTGCAACCTTGGGCTTTTAGACCAACGCCATATAATCTTTAAGTTTGATTTAGAGGAGGATTTTTAGAGAATGCGGTTCAGAAAATCTTGGTCCTTTCAAGGTTTGACAGCAAGAATGTTGAAATTGATCACTGATTTCTCTCCATCCATTGAATTCTCTATTTGTCAGATATGGATTAACTTCTCTCTTCTACCATTGCACATGTTGACAAGAAATTATTGTTCTCCCTTGCCATGGCTATTGGAAAATCACTAAAAGTTGACATTGCCACGACTTATTTAAGCTATATAGATAGACCACACATTGCTAGAGTATGTGTTGAACTTGATGTACTCAAAGACATTTCTAACCACATTTGGGTTAGCAAGAAATGACAAGAAATATTTGTGGAAGAACTGCCCCCTATTGCACATCCTGCTCCAAGCTTGGCTATAATTCAGAGTAGTGCAAGCCCAAGAGCGCACAAAGCTTACCTTACCACCTGAGAACTCATCTCTTCCACCTCCAAAGGCTACCTAAGCCTCGAAAGAAGTTAAGAGTTGGAAGGTTCAAGCTGTGGAAGTAGATTGATTAGCAGTCAATTCTGGAGAACTCCCAAGTACCCTCTCAGCTCCCCCCTGCCCTCTGCACCCCAACACAAGGCTTCAAACCTATCCTTATCGAAAGTCAAACAAAAATCCAATTTTTCCAAATTTGAAAAACCCAGCCTCTTTAAGTCTGAAACAACCTACCTCTAAGAACCTTGGTCAATTTGCTATCCTAATTTCTTGTGAAGATAATGGTGCTAATGGCCATTCACACCTCAAACCAAATATACAGAGCCTCCAAAAGAAAAAGATGCACTAATAACCTTACCGTCCAACCTAGAAAGCAAATCGAAATAGAAGGTTCCTCAAGTAATAATAGGAACAATGCTGACTGTACCCATTCATTTAGAAGATAATGCTGGTCATTCCCCACAACCCCAGGTAGCTACATCTATAGCCTTCCTAATAACTCTCAAAACATCACAGTAGAGAACATTCAACAAGGCAACCTATCAAAAACAAGACTAGGCTTCGAAACCTCTCTCTTATTCTAGAAGTAGCTAATTTCAGAGACTCCATGCCCTGAAGTAGCATTGATGAACTATGTTTTGAATGCCCAATTTGATATAGTCCCTACTACGAATTTGATCTCATCTTTTACATCTTCGGACTCTCCAACAACTAAGGCAATGATCATCATCAACTTTAATGATAAAACCTCAACTCATTCCCTTAAAGATCAGGCCCAAATGACAGTCTTAACACCCTTGAAACAACCTTTAATTGCCATCCTATGGGATGATCTTGATCTTACTGATATTACCACCAATTTTTCAACCCCCCAACTAAAAAATAAGCCACAATCCTACTCTTTTAAACCAAATATAACTCATTCAAATTCAAATGCAAGAAGTAGATCCAACTTAGAACATGATTTCTCCTCTGAAAACAATGATGAACTAGAAGTCCAAGATATTGCGTTTCTGGTCTACCCCAAAAAAATGGCATTGATGATCAAAGAGTATAGCAATGACAAAAAAGCAATCTTAGGTCCCAAAAGTGCTCCAACAAAATCGAAAAGAAATCAAGCTAAGTTACCTTCATCTCAATCTCTTAAGAAAAAAAGATAAAAGTGTAGATTATTTTGAATTGTCTGATGATGATTAATAGTATTTTCTAGAATATTCATAGCATAACAAAAAACCCTAACCTAAAATGATTGAAAGCCATCATTAAAACTAAAAGAGTGGAGTTTGTAGCAGTCTGTGAACCCTTCACTTCTAAGGACAAAATTATGGAAACTAAAATAAAGCTAAAATTTGAACATTGCCAATCAAATAACTCTATGTGGTTTTTTAATAGTGGCCCCATTAGTTGTAGTTGTGTTGCAAAAAATGCTCAACACCTAACTGTTTTGATGTCTCACCCACTATTCACCATCCCTTTCATAGTTTCCTCGATTCATGCCTTATGCACCAAAAGGGAGAGATTGCTTTTTTGGAATTTCCTAATGAGACTTAATATAAATAACTTCCCTTGGTGGATATGGGGTGACTTCAATTATATTCTCTTAGAAGAGGAAATAAAAGGAGGTAGAAAATTCAGAATAAAAGATACACTAGAATTGAATCAATTCATTAATGATGCCAAACTTGAATGTGTGGATTACATAGGGTCAAAATTAATTTGGTGCTATAATAGAAAACAAAAAAGTAGGATATGAAAAAAAAACTAGACTTGATGCTAATTAATAATAATGCCTTTTCTTCCTCCTTCAAATATGTTATCCATCACCTCCCAAGAGACCCTTCCAACTATGCTCCTCTTTTACATAACATCTCCAAAGACAACCAATCCACCCCAAAGGCCTTCAAATTTCAAATTTTTTGGATCAAACACCTTGAGTTCTTAAGCGTAATAAAAAGCTTGGAAAATTGAGGTCACTTGAAATCCTATTAGAAGACTAATCACAAAGCTTCACTCCACTAAAGAAAGCCTCAAATAATGGAATAAACAAGATTCGACAACATCGTCAAATCACTTGAAGAAGCAGAAAACCAACTTCTAATCCTTGAAATGAAGGATGAGAAAACCTTGGATGAAATAAAGGAAGAAAACCTTAATCTTGCTAGAGCTAACATAAGATATGCCATAGCCAATTTTGATAGCTTTTGGTATTAAAAAGCTAAAGCTAAATGGTTAAATGAAGGTGACAAAAACTCAAAATTCTTTCATGCTTATGTAAACTAAAAAAGAAGAAAAACCATATCCATGCCATTAAAAATGCTAACAACTAATTAATTCATAATGAATCCCAAATAGGAGATGAGGCAATCAATTAATTTGAATCCCCTTTCAAAGAAGAGCCTACCAACCCATTTCCATCTAACCATCCAATACCAAAATTAATCAACTAGAAGAAAACCTACTCTTTGAGAGTCTCCCCTTCATGGAAGAAATCAAGGAAGTGGTTTTCACAATGAATCAAGATAGCGCCCTAGGTCCAAATGGTTTCAACGGTTGCTTCTTCATAGCTTCATGGAAAATTATAAAAAAAGATCTATTTGATGATATCACCCACTTCTTAATGGAGGAGCCTTACCAAAGGCCATCACTTTCACCTCCATCATCCTTATTCCCAAAATTGAAATCCCTGAAAAATTTTAAGTTTTTGCAACTTCATCAACCAAATCATCTCCAAAATCCTCTCTTCTAGATTAACCCCTATCCTTCCCAAACTGATAAGTGAAAATCAAAGTATCTCTGACAATTTCTTGCTAGTTAATGAAAACATACAAAATCTTCCAAAAATGAGTAATAAAAGAAGAGGAAATACAATCATCAAATTTGACATGTAAAAAGCTTATGACCGGATGAATTGGCTTTTCCTTTTTTAAATGCTCGTATCCTTGGGCTTTGGAGAGATATGGATTGACAGAATTTGGAGACTAATTTTGATTCGTGCTCAAAATACCTAATTTTATGCCCTTATTTCTTTAGATTTATGCTTGTCTTTGAGCATTATTTTGTCATTTATGTATCGTTTTTGATGTAAATGCAAGATTTTGAATTTGAGAGGTTCAAAAGAAATAAAATATGTATTTGATATGAAAAAGGGGCAAAAAGAATCCAAAATCACTCAAATTGGATTATCAAAAGACAGGATGACTCAAAGGAGCAAGAATGGGAGTGCAAGGCAAAATTGAGAAGAACGTAAAGTCAACTTCAAATGGGTATATCTCGGCTTTTACGCAATGAAATGAGGGGGTTATGGATGTTTTAAAAAGCTTTTTGAGATTAATAAAACTCTTGTGTTTAAGGTTTCTCTCAAATTAGTTAAAAAGATGATCAAATTTGGGTTTAATTGCAACATAGACCATAAAACATGAAAAATCAGAAGCAATTGTCACAATTTGGGAGAATGATCATAACGTTGGTTCCTCAACTCTAAATTTGATTATTCTTATTGAAATGGAAAGCCAAAAGTCAGGCTACAACTCTTATAAAGACCAAAATGCCCGATTTTGCATGGAAGATATTCCAAATCGCGTCTAAACATCATCCAAGTGTGCTATATAAAATCCTAAAAAAAAAGGGCTGCAGTACCAATAAACTTAGAAATCGCATTTTGGCTCCTATTTTAGAATAAGTGGGGTACTTTATGTAATTATTAACTTTTAGCTAATATACTTACTATTTAAGCTTCCTTAAGGGCTAATTAGTAGGTAGAAAGTAGGATAACAAGTAGAAACAAGTAGTAAGCAGTAGGTAGAATAGAAAATAAATCTAGGACACAAGATATCTTAACTTAGCAAGAACACACCTTTTAGTGTGTGTTCATGGTGTCTTCATGTTCTTAGAGGATAATCTTGTACTCTTGAATAATTTGAGTTGGAAATCAAAGGAAAACTTAGACCTTTTACTTGGAAACAACATTTTGGAAGTCTTCTTATCTTTAGTAGTATCTTTTCATGCACTTTCTTGCTTAATTTCTTGCTTTATTTGCCAATTGGGTTGCTCACCTTAGCCATGAGAGGCTAAATTATATACTATCCTTGGAATTAGGTCATGGGCCCTTGAGAACTTGTTAGATTAATGAATGTTATGCCATGGGCTTAAACTGGAATGGAACATATGTTGATTTACTTGTTAGATTCATATTGGTATGGTTGCAAACATACTTGTGTGAATGTGGGTATGCAATCGATGACTTAAATGTCTCTTGCTAGGCCTTAGATGTATGTTGATCTTGCTTGTACTTATATGGAACACATGTTGCTTTTCATATTGAATTTGCATTAGTTAGAAGGCCTACTTGCTATTGTCATGATGGGTTGTGTGAGATGGTGCATATTATCTCTACTTTGGCCATGAATATGTATTGGTCTCGATTTCTTCCTCGTTTATGTGGTAAAATATTTGATTGGTTTAATTAATGGGCATGTAGGTGACATAAGCAACAAGGGAGACCTGAGTTTGTTTAACATTTATGAACCCCTAGTTTGCATGAATGACTCAAGAATGTCAAAAAGAGAGATTTGAGCCATTTTTGTTATGTTTCCTCTCTTTGAAAGATGTGAATTGCATGTTGTGTATTTGATTTAGGGGAGCAACACGGGATACTTGAGTGAACCTTAACTCCTTCGTCATATTTAAGAAGCAAGCCTTGAGTGAGCAACACCGGAGGTTTGAGTTCACTTAAGACCATTTGTGAGCTAAGTCAAAGGGAAGAAGAGAAATTGAAACTAGGATAACCCCATGTAATATTTTACTCATGTATGCATAAGTTCATTTAAGCTACAAGAGATTGGGTAACCCATAGCCGAAGTTCCAAGGATAGATATTTCTTACATGATTTCTCACTCTTTATATTTTTGCTATCATTTTCGATCATAGCTCTTTCTTTCTTTCCTTTTAGTTAATTGTTAGTCTAGCTTACTTTTCTTTCTTTTTTTACTCTTGTGCTCACTAATTCACAGGCATTGCATTCATTCATTAGCCGAAAACCCCTCCCTTTGAGATTCAACCCTTACCTCATCTATCTATGTATTTAGGGAGTTAGGACTTGTTTGCCAAGAAATTAAATGCTACGTGCTTTCTTCGAGCAAATCAATGGTGCCGTTGTCGGTAAGGGCAATTAGTGGTGGGATTTATGTTTTGTGAGTTTAGCAGGTGTATATTGTGCATATTTTTCGTTATCATTTTCCTTATTGTGGATAGTTTTTGTTTTCATTTTGGTATTTGTTTTCAGTTTTTCTTGTTTGCTTCTAAATATTTCTAGATTGTGTGGTGATCATTTTGAGGTTAGTCACATTGACTTACCAAATGGGGTGGACGACATACAACCACAATCTAGAATATTTGATGTCTTTTTTTCTTTAGAGCATTGGGAGTTCCTTGAGGCTCAATTGGTAGACTTGAACCGTAGAGTGAATGTTGTTCAAACACTTTGTAGAAAAATTGTTGCTTACTGTAGGATCTATACTAAAATGGTGTTGGAACAACAATCGGGCTATGGAGAGCCATGGATAATTGAAGATCAAAGCAATGAGACTCTTGAGATATTGAATGCACTCATTGAGAATATGCAATAAAGATTGGATTCTCCTAATGTAATTTGGAGACAAAGTGAGGTACAATTAGATATATTTCTTTCTTCTTCATGCATTAGTGAAGGGGGGGGGGGACATTACTAAATTATTGAATTTAGCATCCATGATTTTATATTGCATGATGACATTATCAATTTAATAGGTGATTGGGACGAGGCCATCTCTTTCATGTTATATAGTGAGATGTATGAGAGAGGTAAATTTTGCAAACCAAGAGTATTCATCTTCGATTTTGATTGCTTTGCAAAAGAAATGAAGTCTAAATTTGGTCACTATGTTAGTTTGAATAATGAGGATTTGATGATTTTAATGAAATGACTAACATAATGCAGTTTTGCTTTGTTGCTACATACATTGATGTGCTTTCCCGTGATTATGTTGATTCTTGTGTGTAAAGACATTTTTTAAGCCTTGTAAGGAAGAATGGCCAAGCATGGATGAGTTTCAAATCCTTTCAAGTGAAGTTGCGTCACTAAAAATCCTAAACTTCATCATAAAAGAAGAAGATGAGGGGTGCGTACCAAAGAGGAGCAAGAGTGGTGCCAAATTGACTTCATCAAAGATGCTCCTCATGTGCATGAGGTCAAGCACCTTCTCAAGAGCTCACAAATGGTGTCCTATGTGAGGCAAATGAGTGCCTTTGAAAGATCTTTCTTTTGATATAGGGATGACTACTCCAATCTTAATAGAGGAAGCTAAAAGAATAAAAGTCTAGCCAGGGACGAATAAACCTAGAACTAATTCTTATCTCTTTTATTTCTTTTGATATTAGTCATTTTGTTATTTAAGTTGTTTGTTTTCTTGTTTTGTAGAAATTTAGATTGTTTTCTTGTTTGTAAGTTCAAGAAGATGCCACAAGTGGCAAAGAAAGAGGCATCGAAGAAGTAATGACAGAAGAATAGTGAAATTCAAAGACTAAAGCAAAGGAGACAATGTGCTAAGGGAGGTAATATTTTATAGCATGATCGCACACGGTATGTCATTTTGAGCATGCATTTGTACAACGTGGTTAAGCTTGTGACCACGCTATCCACACATATAGAGTCTTTATATTTTGTTTAAGTCTAAGAATTTCACAGCCTAACCGGGCGCAAAGTCACGCCAATGACACATTTAGAAAGAGTTGTTTTTACACTGATTTATGTTTTAGAAATTGCTCATCCTGAAAATTTTTGAAAAGATATACCATGGCGTGACAAGCCCTGCTTACGCCAATGAGATATTGTGTGGCTAATGAGAACCTACAAAATGAACTTTCATGGCGCGACTCCTCTGTTGATCATGCCAATATTGATTTTAGAAAAAAATATTTATGACCAAACACCTTTTGAAAATATTGCTCTTTTTGATCAGCAAACACCTTGGCATAACTAGCCATGTAGTCACATGAAGGTGAAATTGGTAAGATTCAGAGAATGAAAATTTTTTCTTTCACAATGTGACTCGTTGTGTGACACGCCGTGAACCTACGAGCACAAAAGAGTCATTGGCATGACTTGCCAAATGGTCACGCCAATTGATAATTTAGAAGGGTGAACTTTTTGTACTGAAAATCTTTTGAAATTTCACTTCTCTAAACTTATTCTTCGTGGTGTGATTTGTATGCACCTGATGCTAATGCCACTTTGCATAACTTCTGGAAAACAAAATTTCCACTTGTATGGCACAATTAGATGTTTAGTTACGTTGCACTCCAGCACAAAGTGTGGGAGGTTAATTTCATTCACGGTGCAATGAAGTGATTCATTACACCATTTGTAAATGAAATTAATCCTTAGCAAAAAAATTCGTAGCGTGAGCAAGATTGCGGTCATGCCACTTGGTGAGAATTAATGGTTTCTTGGAGTGAAAATGCATGGCATGGTTACATGATGTAATCATGCCAATTTGAAGAACAAGCCATCTTTGATCATGAAAGGACATTGAGTGACCATACTTGTGGTCACATCATGTAATTATATTCATAGTGTGATCAAGCTTGCGATCACGCTAGCTTGAGTTATTTTGAGGTAACACTTAGAATTAACATTGATCTTTCATGTTCCATTTCTTCTTCCCCTCTACTTCTTGCAAAAAACAAACACTTTCTTACACACATTTACCACACTCATTAAATATAATTGAATCATTACATTCACTACAAGCTATCTCTCACTTGAATCCATCAAGCTATAAGGTATGCGCGCATTCCCTTAGTCTCATTTGTCCTATACTTTATATGGGAAATACCTTCTTGTGTTGTCATTGTTTAATTCATAGAGATTGGTTGCTTGATTGTGGATTCATTTTTGCACATGTATGGAGTCTATAGCTAACATGATGTTTGATTCAATGCATCTTTAGATTAATGCATCATTGTGGCCACTTTGCTTGCATTACATTTTGCTTCATGAGTTGTGTTCTTATGAGTGAACAATTTTACATTCCTATGTGTGAGTTGAGGTGCATGCATTACATTGTTAAGTGCAAGATCTTGGGCTTACAATATCAAAGCGCATTTTTTCTTGTATCTCCTATAGAAATGTAGTTTTTCCATCTTTTCAATGACACAATTTTTTGTGTTGTTATCAACCATAGGAAGGGATTTCGATAATAATGGAGCAAGAATCAAGCCAAATCAACATAACAAAGTATTGAACTACATTGCAATTTAAGGGGAGTCCTCTCAACTATGTTTTGCATTACATTGAGGATAATGTAAAGTTCCAAGTGTGGAGGGGTGGACTTGTCTGTTTATGTCGATGCTTGAATGATTGGAGGATGATTATCATCTTTGTTAGATGACAATACATGTTATATTTTTTTAGTCTTTTTAGTTTTACTTTGAGATTATTGTGCTAGTAAGTTAATATTGCATGTGCTACCCTGTATTTTAAGTGTTTTGTTATGAACATTTTTGTGATTGTTTTGTGAATAAGTTGTGGTTTTGACACAAAGTATAAAGTTGGAAACATTTTTAAATATCATAATTATCCATGGAAAGTGAACTAGTGTAGGAAATGATTTTTTGTGCGATAAATGGTACAAGTTTTATGAAATAAGACTTAATGGTTGAGGAAAACTTAGTGCTAAGTGATAGAAGTTGAAGCATGATGTGGAAATTTTGTGTTTCATTTGTTTTCAAGCACAAGTGGGTTAACATATGGGATAAGTTGAGTCATGAAAGAAAATGAGAACTAGGGAGGTTTTTTTCAAAATGAATAAAGCTTATATTTGACCTAGTGATCTTGTGAAAACTTGTGTGAACACATGTTACTATGGCTTAAGAATTTGAGGATATGATCTGAACTATGGCTTAATTTAATTATGTTACGTTTACACATTCCCAATTCGATGCGAGAATTTCTCTTGAATTTGAAAGAAAGTTCATAATCAAAAGAACTTGTATGATTGGGAATAGGTATCAAAAGCTATAAAACCTTTGGCATGTGCTTCAATTGTTGAATGATTGCCCATCCTCTGTGAGATAGCCTCAAGTTAAAAGAACATTCGAACATGGAACTCATATGATTTGGGTAGAGGTATAAAGAGCCAAAATACCAAAGGCATGTAAATGTTAATGTTGTTGTTAGAGAATAAAGTTCATTGATTCTCAAAGCAATGTATGAGTGTATATATTCTAGTAGATATGTAGATTATTGGAGAAAAAGAAGAGCTTGTTTTATATACTAAAAACCCTACTTCCTTATTATCATTTGGATATTGACATAAATCTTTACTATGTAGAACCCATTGCACACTACACTCACAAATGTGTTGATATATTGAATGAGTACTACTTAGCCTAAACCAATGTCATGAAGCATTGAGCATCTCCTCGCCATAAAATTCATCATGTTTTTGAAATAAAGGTACACAAAATTCATTGCTCACATAAACACATTTGAAATGGATGGGACATTATCTTTCCAAATGGCCAACCAAGTTGTGTGATGTGTTATGTTTAGTTCTCTTTTATTTTGTTTTCTTGAGGAAGTGCAAGGCCTTAAGTGTGGAGGGGTGATTCGGGCTCAAAATACCTAATTTTATACCCCCATTTCTTTATATTTATGCTTGTCTTTGAGCATTATTTTGTTATTTGTGTGTCGTTTTTTTATGTAAATGCAGGATTTTGAATATAAGGGTTCGAAAGAAACAAAATCTATATTTGATGTGAAAAAAAGGGCAAAATGAACCCAAAATAATTCAAATTAGATTACCAAAAAGACAAGATGACACAAGGAAGCAAGAATGGGAGCACAAGGAAAAATTGGGCAGAACTCAAAGCCAACTTCAAATGGGCAAATCTCATCTTATAATCAACTAAACGAGAAGTTTTTGGATTTTTTAGAAAGCCCTTTGAGAGTATTAAAACTTTTATATTTAAGGTTTCTCCCAAATTAGTCAGCAAGATGGTCGAATTCGGGTATAATTGTAACATACACCGAAAAACACAAAAAATCAGATGCCATTGTCACAATTTGGGAGAATGATCATAACTTTGGTTCCAAAACTCCAAATTTTATGATTCGTATTTGAATGGAAAGCCAAGAGGTAGGGATAAAACTCTTATGAAGACCAAAATGCTCAGTTCTACCTTGAAGACATTCAACATTGCACCTCAACATCATCCAAGTGTGCTATCTGAAATCTTGAAGAAACAGGGCTGTGGGACCAATACTCTCAAAAATTACATTTTGGCCCTTATTTTAGAATAGGCGGGGTACTTTATATAATTATTGATTTTTAACCAATCCACTTACTATTTAAGCTTCCTTAAGGGCTAAGTAGTTGGTAGAAAATAGGGTAGCAAGTAGAAACTAGTAGATAACAAGTAGCAAGTAGTAGGTAGAATAGAAAATAAATCTAGGACACAAGATAGCTTAGCTTAGCAAGAACACACCTTTTAGTGTGTGTTATTGGTGTTCTTCATGTTCTTGGTGGAGAATCTTGTACTCCTGGCTAATTTGAGTTGGAAATCAAAGGAAAACTTGGACTCTTTCCTTTGAAACAACATTTGAGAAATCTTCTTGTCGTTGGTAGTATCTTTTCTTGCATTTTCTTGCTTAATTTCTTGCCTTATTTGCCACTTGGGTTGCTCTCCTTATCCATGAAAGGCTAAATTATGTACTGATAGCAATCTGCCCGTGTCCGTGTCCATGGCGTTCACATCTTCCACGAAAAGGGCTATATGGAATATTTCTTCAATTACAATACTTGATGATGTTTCTAAGAGTTCTACTTTGGAGCTCAAGGAAATTCCACCTTGAAGAAAATTCATGGAGCAATCACATTGAAAACCAAGATGGTGTGCTTGGACTTTGCCATTTATGGATCACGCCATTCTTAATAATAGGATTTATTTGTATGTTTTAATAATTTAAGTCCAAATGTTAATTATTGGGCTTGTTATTTCCGTGTCTTTAATTAATTAATTACATGGCTTATCTTACAAGATAATGTCGTGTAATAGTTTTTAGGAAAGTGAAAACCGTGTGTTACTTTTTAGAAAACTAAAACCGTTTGATGGCTTTAGGAAAGTTAGTTAGTTGTTAGTATTTCATTCCAATTTGAAAGTTTCCTAAAATTAGATTGGCTAGTTAAGCTTGGAGTTCAATTCGAAATTAACTTCTTGCTAGGCTTTTCTTTTGGCCGATTTTTGTAGCCTATAATTGAATGAGAAATAATTTTAGCTTTGCTAAATTGCAACAAACGTGTTTTGCTATCTTTGAAGTTCAATTGATTTAAGTTGTTCTTCATACAATCCACGAGCCTATAGCTAAGACCTTTAGGTGAGCCTTCCAGTTCTTGATTTCAAGAACAAGCCAAACCTATTTGTTTAACTTTGAGATTTACACGGGTTATTCAATTCGTTTGTAATAAGCGTGGGGGTTTTATTGGCTAATATCTAATCTTCATATTTCCATATCTTTCTTTTCCGCACTATTTTGTTGTTATTGTTCTTGTTTGGTTGTTTTTATGCTACATGGTCCTACAAAGTTGGTGAACTCGGTGGTCTAGGACTTCAAGCCTCAATCAATCCGCGTCAATTGGTATCAGAGCACCAAGTTGTTGCATAAAAATTTAGGTTTATCTTCTTGTTTCGTCTTGTGTTTCAATTCGTGTCTTGCTAATTTTTGCGTCGTTTTTGTTGATGTTTCTTGCTTCGTTTTGTTGTGTCTTGTTTTTTTTGTCACTCTGCCCGTTTTTGATTTGTGTTCCTTGTGCTGAAACCGAATAGGATTACATGCTTTAGGGTTGAACATCAAACATAAAAAAAATTAGGGTTAGGTTTCGAGTTTAGACCTCAAAATTCTTAACTTTCTTGTTTCTTGTCCGTTTGACCTCATTCTTTTTGCGTTTGTCGCTATATTATTTCTATATTCCATTCTCTTTTAGTCAAGTTTTGTTTCGTGTCATAAAGATAAGTTCTTGATTACTTTCTTGAAGTTCTTGATTTTCTTAAATTTCAAAGTTGCTTAAATTCGAAATCTGAACTTATATTCTTGTTCCTTGGCTTGAATCTTGAAGGTTATCCTTTTGTGGTATTGTAAAATTCGAATTGGTTGGTGAGTTCTTGATTAAATTTGGTTACTGAAATTTAAGGTTAAGACAACATAAGACAAAACACCCTTAAATCCTAGGTTTTTGTCTTAACAACCTCAAAACCCTAGGTTGGTGTCTTAACAACCTTAAAAACCCTAGTTGTTGTCCGAATTCAAAAAAGGGAGGGGGGGTGGGGGGCGACGTTAAAAAAAAAAGATCCCAAAAGCAGTTTGGTCCAATAACAAAAAAAATAAAATTCGGACCATTCAAAAAAAATTGTGCAGCCCAAAAGAACTAAGTGTTCTTATATTGTTTCGTAAACACCACTAAATTAAAAGTGCCATAACTTTCTCAATTTAAATCGAAATTAAGTGATTCAAGTTGCATCTTCTTTGTTGTTTTGTCCAGTTTTTGTGCTAGATTCTGTAGCTAAATCAAATTATACCCTGCACATGTTCTAATTACTCATTTTGGTGTCTTGCCTAAAATTTTCTATTTGACTTATCTTGTGTGCGTTTTGTTGTTGAACTTATTGGTTTCACTCGTTCTACAAATCAACGAACTGGTAGGTCTCTTTTAGTTTAGGTGATCCATTATTGAGAGTATAGTTAGGGTATACTTTAAAAGTGAAAAGCTACTATAAAAGAGAGGAGTGTACCTACTCACCAAAGTGAGAACCCGTGAGGATATTACATTATTTTCTTGCTATTTTTCAGTAACATTGTAGGTACAATGGAGGGTGGAGGTATCGTGTTTGGTGACTCGAAGGATTCTTAATTCACAACCACAAGTTGAAGATGATTTGATACAGCGTGATAATATCTTTCACACACGTTGTATGGTTCAAGATAAAATTTGTGGTATGATCATTGATAGTGGGAGTTGCACTAATGTGGCAAGTACTCTACTTGTGAAGAAGCTGAATTTGACTTGCATGAAACATCCTAAGTCATATCGACTTCAATGGCTTAATAATTCAGCCGAAACTAGAGTAACCAAGCAAGTAATGGTTCCATTCACTATTGGTAACTATGTTGATGAAGTGTTGTGCGACGTGGTTCCAATGAAGGCCGGTAATATACTCCTTGGCAATGTGATCATGATGTGATTTATCATGCCAAGAAAAACTAGTACCGCTTTGACCATAAAGGCAAAAAGTTCAACTTTAGAGCCCTAAAACCTTGGCAAGCTGATAAGTTAGTTTTATACCAACTTATATGTGTTAATTTACTTGGCTTTTGCTTTGATTTTCATGTGATTGTGTGGTGTTTTATGTGTATTGTGCATATTTGAGATGAGCTAGTTGATAATGAAGAAATGGTGCAAAACGTATGAAAATGGTGGTAAATGCAAATTAAAGTGTAGAGGTTGAGAATTGAGAAACCAAGAATGTATAATTGGCCATTTTAGGGTTTGGGCAGCTTGGTTTTGCAAATTCATTTGAGCATAACTTCTTCAATACTAATCCAAATGATGAGTTCTTGGATTTTCTGGAAAGCTATTTGAGTGTACTTTAATTCTTATGCTTTAACTTTCTTGTAATGCTGTGTGTAAATATGAGACACGAAAGCATCTTGATGATTGCTACTTCATGATTTAGTTATTGAATTCATATTTCCACAGTTTGGTAGATCGTTAATAACTTGAGCTGTAGACATCTAATTTAAGTGATTCTTGATCCATTGGAAAGCCATGAGATAGATATAGAACTCTTATGTTTACCATCAAGCCCAATTGAGGAGCTAAGGCACATGAATTTGGTGTAGAAGTTGGATCCTAAGCTGAAATAAACGTTTGGCTATATCAAAGGCTCACTCTCATAATGTCTTCACAAGCTTTCTCACAAACACCTCACAAGCACTCATCACTCTCGCATCACTCACATTCCACTCGCACAAGCTCACTGCACAATAGCACCCACCTCATGCCACACTCTCGCATACTCTCGCACACACCTCACATGCGGCGAGATCACCTCGCCGCAACACTCATGCGCACATATGCACACTATCACGCACAACCACATGCGCGGCGAGATCACCTCGCCGCATATGCACATGCGCACACACATTCGGCGAGTTCACTTCGCCGCATGCACTCTAGCACACACCTCACTGTACTCATGCGCACACGGGCAATTCTCACTCGCACACTTCGCACACACTCTCGCACACCACTATGCACTCTCACATGCGGCGAGGTGACCTCGCCGCATACACACACATATGCACATCACTCACTTCACTTCTCACACATTTGCACACAACATTCCTTTTGCATTCCATTTCAATTCTTGAGCAGGATTTTGTACTGCACATTATCGCACTCAAAGTTCACCATTTTCACATTCACTCACAAATCACAATTCACTAACTTCACAACATGCTCACTTCATTCCATCTACCCAAGATATTATTCATTCACTCAACTTTGCAACATTCACAATATGCCATTTTCATTTTCATTTGTAGAATTCTTCACCCACATTTTTTAGTCATTCACTCATATACCTCACAATTCACAAACATCACAATTCACTCACAACACTCTCGTTCACTCAAAACTCACAACACTCCACGCACATTGTTCACTCACACAGCACACACAAATGCATGGCGAGACCTCGCCACGAGGTCTCGCCAGCAAACCATTTACATGGCGAGGTCTCGTGGCGAGACCTCGCCAGCAAAAAAACTTTATGTGGCAAGACCTCGTGGAAGTTTAATTTCTTTGGAAGTTTTTTTTTATGTTTTGGCAAACTTAAATTTATCTTGCGTGTCCAGCTGTGAGGAGTTGTAGTTGAGCAAGAATTTGTTTGAGTTGTTTCAGCTTTAATGAGTTTCCGGTGAGGATTGAGTGTTTGTGTTGTTGAGTTGCTTGTGTGTGCAGTTTCAGGAAGGAAAAAATGGCTAAGTGTTTGAGTTCTGAGTTTTCAGAACTCAGGGAGCAATCGAAGGCGTGAAGCTCCGTAGTTGGAAAGCGTGACTTCGTACAAGCTGGACCGTTTCGAGGAGTGCGAGGCCGACGAAAGCGTGAAAATCCTAGGCTCAAAGGCGCTGGGATTGTCTGATTCTTCTTCCCCAGCAAACATGAGCAAAGGCGTGAAGCTTGCATAGCCTGAAGGCGCACGAGGTTGATGAAGGCGCTGGAAATTAACCCCAAAGGCGCTGGAGTGCTGATTATTTCTTCAAACTTGGAATTTTTATTTCTCTTTGGGTTGATTTTTGGTTTTTCCTTTTTAATGGCGCTTTTGTAACACTTTATACATTTTATGTTGCGTATTAGTTACGTTTTCCCAACTCAATATATAGGGAAGGTAGCTAGCATGTAAAAGGGGGGGATTGGAGACGGAGTTGAAGACGAGGGAGGATTCTAGATTTTAGAATTATCATTTTGAATTTCTCATTTTCTCTCTCTAGATCTACTTTCTCTCACTAAACATTTCTTCTCCGATCTCAATTCTGATTGTGAATTTGGACTGTATTTATCTTTCTTATTCTCAATTGACAAAGGAATCGACAATTCTCTTGATTTAATCGGTAAATTCTTCCAATTAACTGAGAATGAGCTTATTAATGTTGCAATTTGTTGATTTTAAAATGAGAAAGATGTTTTCTGGCTAAATCTATGATATCTTAGGATTCTTAATGGATGAATACGTGTTTTAGTAGATTGTATGCTATGCAATTGATCTAATTGTTGAGTATTGAAATCACATTTGAATTGAGCATAAACATATGTTGAATTTCATAATTCTTAGCTAATCTCGAATAGATCAAGCCTCAATTGTGGTCGACATGCTAAATTGAGGAATGATTAATCAAAGTTAGCGAAGTTGCATGAACTGAGAATTAGATTGTGATTGTTTAAGTCTTTGCACTTGTTTTCTGTACTCAAATCAATTCTGAGACTCAGGCCTCGCCATAGGAAGTGTTAATGAATTGAAACATTAGGAAAAGTGTCAAAGGAGCTTTCTGTGTTAACAACAACGATATGTGAACCCTAGGATGGGGCCTCGCCATGGGAGTTCTCAGGACTTTGCATGTTCGAGTAATTAGCTGGGAGAGTTGAGACTTTGCGGAACTTATTCCACCATTCTCGGGCCTCACCATGGGAGAGGATGGTGATTTGGGGGGTACAAGCAGTGGTGTGGTCGCCATGCTAACCACAGCTTGGACTTCTAGGCAATTTAGGTCTCCATTGCATTTAATTGTTTACTGATTGCATAGCATAGATTTACTAAGCCTGTGTTCATCCAATACAAGAATCCTGAGATATCTGTTTCGTCCTTGCTTGTTATTGTCTTTTGAATTTCTGTTTTCGTTCGTTTGAGTTGAATTTTCCTCTTTCTAGTACTTAGATTCTGTGACAGGACTTTTAGAACAATTTATTCAATTTTCTTGACCTACGCCTTCCCTGTGGATTACGATCCCTACTTACGCTACTACATTAGTGTTTAGGGTAAAATTGATGAGGTGCGACGCTCGAATATCAATTTTTGGCGCCGTTGCCGGGGAAGGCAATCGGTTCTGGAATTTGTTGAATTGTTCTTGATTTTTACTGGTTCTACTTTTTGTTTTTGTTTGTGGCATTTACCTTAGCTTTCATTATATGTTGTTTTCTGTTCGTGTTGAGACTTGTGATTTGTTTCTGTGTTGCATATTTGAAGTTCTTGTTTCTTTGTTATTACACTCCACAACTGTGTGTTGTGTATGCCAAGGTCTAGCAGGTTTGCAGGAGAACCACAATTCTTATTGAATCTTGAGTTGGAGAAAACTTTGAGAGCACATTTGAAGCAACAGAGAGAAATGGCTGCACAAGGAGCACAAGCACCTAGGTTTGGAGATCATTACGCAGTAAATTTTGACAATCGAATTGGTCATCAGGACATCGATGTGGAAAGTTACCACATTCCTCCACAAATTGTTTCCATGATTACCCAGGGCCAATTCTTCCAAGGTCTTGACAATGAGGACCGTAATGACCACCTTGATTGGTTTCTCGGGTTATGTAGCACTTTTAAGTTGCCAAGAGTTGACAGGGGTGAAGTTCACAGGATTTTGTTTCCTTTATCTTTTCGTGGAAAGGCTAAACATTGGTTCAAGAGCATTGGGGGAACAAATGCTGGAATGTCATTTGATGATCTATAGAATAGGTTCTTGTCCAAATACTTCCCTCCAACTAAGCTTGAAAAGAGAAGGTTGGAAATTATGAATTTTCAGCAGCAAGAAGGTGAGACATTTAGAGAAGCTTGGGAGAGATTCAACGATCTAATCAGACAATGCCCCAATCATGACTTGGGAGAGATCAGGGAACTAAACACTTTCTTCAAAGGCTTAACTCCTGAATCTTCTTTGATGGTTAAGACATGTGCAAACGGAGCACTCAAAGACAAGTCTATGCCTGAAGTACGGGAGCTATTTAATCAAATTGCTGAGGATGAGTATATCTTCCCAGAGATCCAAAAGCCACATGCCAGAAGACAAAGAGGAGTACTTGATGTAGATGAGGAAACATCACTCAGTGCAAAGTTTGAGGCATTGGCTAAGCAAGTGCAAACTCTAAAGGCAACTCAAGCCAATACACCTGTGTTGTCTTGTGGATTATGCAAGGGTGAACACTATACTGATGAGTGCTCTGTCACTACTGAATCCATTCAATATGTGAATAATTATGGCAACAGGCCACAGTACTCTGGAAATTACTCAGGAGGGAACAACAGAGGATATGGAGGCAATCAAGGAACTTGGGGACAACAGAACCAAAACCAGAGAGGTCAATATACTCAAGGGAATGATCAAGGGAGAACTTCCAATCCTCCACCAGGGTTTGATCAGCAAGCTAGTACCTCAGAGCCGAGGAACTCATCAGTGGAAGAAATGCTCCGGAGTCTTATAGAAAAGGTGGATAAAAATGAAAGATTTGTTGCTTTGGAGACATCTGTAAGACATCATGATGGCACATTCAAAAACATTGAGATGCAATTGGGTCAACTCGCGAATGCTATACATCAAAGACCTATTGGTTCTCTTCCTAGTGATACGGTGCCAAATCCTAAGAACAATATTAGATGTAAGGCCATAACCTTGAGGAATGGAGAACTTTTTCCTGGGAACAAACCGTCAGAAGTTAAGAGTGATGGTGCAGAAGAAGACCAAGAAGATGAATCTGAGGAAGTTTTGGAACTTAAGAAGGATAATGAGCAAGAGGATGGTAAGACTGTGAAGAAGGACATACCAGCTAAGGAAGGAAATGAGATCACTACGAACTCCAATCCTTACAACTACCCTGAGTATGCTCCTAAACCTCCTTTTCCAGAGAGGAAGAAACCACCTCCTCAAAAAGGCCCTCAGTTCAAGAGGTTTCTGGAGGTACTCAGGCAAGTGAATGTGAATCTTCCCCCCTGATGGATTTAGTGACTTCAATGTCAAAATATGCTAAGTATCTCAAGGATCTCATCTCCAACAAAGAGCAAATCTTGAGATGTGAGGTTCCCATGATGGTTTCTGAATGCACTCAAGCTTGGATGGTTCATGATCTTCCTCCGAAGCTTAAGGATCCTGGGAGCTGTACTATTCCATGCAAAATAGGCACAAGGCATTTTGCAAAGGCTTTATGTGATTTGGGTGCTGGGATCAATTTAATGCCATTGTCCATATCTATCAGTGTTGGATTGGAAAGCAGGATTCGCCCAGTCGCGGTAACTCTACAATTGACAGATAGGTCTTTGGTAAATCCTACAGGTTTGGTTGAAGATGTTCTGGTAAGAGTTGATAAATTCACTTTGCCTGTTGATTTTATTGTTCTTGATATGGAAGAAGACCCTGAGGTACCTTTAATTTTTGGTAGGCCATTTTTAGCTACTGGTGATGCTTTAATTGGAGTTCGAAACAAAACTGTCACCTTTAGATTAATGATGAGGAAGTAGTTTTTGATGTAAACTATGCAATGAAACAACCTATGCATTTAGAATCTTTGTGTTCCATTCAGGTTGTTGAATGTTCTCCAAATTTCGTTGATGAGGGTGTTAAGCATGACTATATTTCTGTTGATGAAATTGTAGATGATGAAGAAATTGATTGTGATGAGCTTGATATAGAAGATTGCATGTTTTCATTAGAGAGTGCACGCATAGAAGAATGTGGTTTCATAGATGTGTCAAACTTTGAAATGCCAAGTCAATCTTTGGTAGATCATACCTCACAGGAAGCATGTGTTAAGAATTGTTCAAATGATAGTGATGAACATGTTTTACTTGATAATGATGATGAATGTTCTTTTCTTGATACTTTTGATAAATTGCATAGAGTCACATCTGGAAGGACATTGTGATACCATAAATCAAGATAATGTGGAAATTGGTACTTTTGAAACTGAGAAGGAATCTGAGTGTGTAATTGGTACTTCACGTCCAGTGCATAATGAGAAATCTTGTTACACAATGACAATGTTTGTCGTGATGATAATGTTGAGAAAATTTGTGGAGTAAAAAATGTTTGTTTTAAGGATAAAAATGTTAACATTTTGAATGACAATGATAATATGGTGAACAATTGTGAATTTGAGACATTTACTTTTCAAATTTCTGATGAGTTGATTGAGACCATGGGTATATATTCCTTGGTTGAGCCTTGCAGGACTACTGTGGATAGTGTGGTAGAAGAAGGTTATGATGTGGTTCGAATGAATGTGAAATTTGGAGAAAGTTTTTCTCATGATCCTGTGCTCACACATCTCCTCAACACTCCAGTGTCTTCTGGGAAGAAGGAGCATGATAATGAGAGTTCATCTTTTGTGTGGTGCAGAGATGGATTTACTGAGTTCTTTTCATGACCAAGACATACGTTGTGGAAGAATAAAGTCTAGCTGGAGACTATCTAAATCCAGAACTACTTCTTGTCCTTTAGTTTTAATAAGTAGTTTGTTTCTTCTTTTCTTTTGGCCTTACGTTTCTTTCATTTTGGATGTCATTTGCAGAAGCCACTCATGATGTAGGTGGATGCAAAGGAAGAGATTTGCAAAGGAAAATATGCATGCACTCAAGAGGCTAAGTGTGGGGGAGTGATGCCAAAGAATTTTTCATATGAGGAAGATGGATCAAGACATCCCCACAATGCAAACATTGGAATTCATGACAATATCAATACCAGGGAGCTCCCCTAAGCCTATCTTTTATTTACATTGAGGACAATGTATGTTTTAAGTGTGGGGGAGTGTATGTTTGCTATGGTTTGTATCTCTTGAATTTTGGATGCTTATTTGCCTTGCATGAGTGATGAACTTGCATGAGTGATGAAATTTTAATGAAATTTTTAGTGAAGTTTTTTTTTTGTGCTATGTGATGAAGAATATGCAATTTTTTAAAGTTTTGTGGTGAATTTTGAGTGTTAGCATATTATGTCTAGTTATATGTGGTGTTTTTATTGTTGGTGAATTTTTTCATGTTTTGTGCAAAGTTTAAGATCTTTTTGACATTTGACATGTTGAAATTGTTTTGTGAAATTTTTGGTGAAATTTTGAACTTTTTGTGAACAAAGTGATGGTGTTAAACGTAGGTTGTGTGTTGGTGGTTTCAATTCTTTAAATTTGAGTTGAGCTGAAATGAGAAAAATGAGTGTGGGTAAAGTTATGAGAAGGAAATTCGTGAAAGTGTGAGTAAAGTGGTGAAATGGATAGAATGGAGAAACACTTTGTACTATGCTTTTACTCTTTTGTTAAGCGATGTTCAAAAAAATTTGAAGTTCATCCATCTTACTTTTGTATTGCATGCGAAAATTGTTTTGATGTCTTTGATTCCAATCTTGATGAAATTGGTACATTTTGCTGACTAAGGCCCGATGTTAATGTAAGATAGATATGCCATGCAAAATTTAATTGACATAGGAGGTAATGTGTATGGATTCGTTTCTTTTTGTTATGCATTTATCTGGTGTCTTCCAGAATTCGTGCATGCTTAGTCAATTTGGGATTCTTATGAACATGTGCTTGCACAAGAAATGATATGGGAGAAAAAGCCATATTGGCAACTGGGAAGGAAAAAGCCATAAGAACCTGGCATACAAATTTGGAGAAAAAACCCATAAAACCCAGGCATTATTTCAGTTATCAATATGTGCACCAATGTGCAGCACTAATGTGCAGAATAAGGGCAATGTCCCATAGAGTACCAATGTACGCATAGGTACCATTGATCTTGTGATTGCATGTTCATAAGGGTGTACAAGGAGATTGACATGTATTGAATGGTATGTGAGACCAGCTAGATGGTGTATAGCGAGGGAATAGATGAAGTGCATGCTCCTCAGCACACACTTGCACGCATGACATTTTGGCCCTTTATTCATTGTGCCTTGGTTGATAATTTGTGTTGAAAGTTGATAGGTTGGGACTGAGGATATGTTAAGAGTTTTGGTAGTGCATGAAAAATCTGTTTTGATGAACTCAAATGAGAACAAGTTTTACAGAGGAGTGAGGTCTAGTGCAAAGTGGTTTTGAAATGTGAGCTTTGTGTTTTGTCTTTGCTTGAGGACAAGAAAAAGTTCAAGTGTGGGGGAATTTGATAAGTTGGTTTTATACCAACTTATATGTGTTAATTTACTTGGCTTTTGCTTTGATTTTCATGTGATTGTGTGGTGTTTTATGTGTAATGTGCATATTTGAGATGAGCTAGTTGATAATGAAGAAATGGTGCAAAACGTATGAAAATGGTGGTAAATGCAAAGTAAAGTGTAGAGGTTGAGAATTGAGAAACCAAGAATGTATAATTGGCCATTTTAGGGTTTGGGCAGCTTGGTTTGGCAAATTCATTTGAGCATAACTTATTAAATACTAATCCAAATGATGAGTTCTTGGATGTTCTGGAAAGCTATTTGAGTGTACTTTAATTCTTATGTTTTAACGTTCTTCTAATTCTGTGCGTAAATATGAGAAACGAAAGCATCTTGATGATTGCTACTTCATGGTTTAGTTATTGAATTCATATTTCCACAGTTTGGTAGATCGTTAATAACTTGAGCTGTAGACATTGAGCTGTAGACATCTAATTTCCGTGATTCTTGATCCATTGGAAAGCCATGAGATAGATCTAGAACTTTTATGTTTACCATCAAGCCCAATTTAGGAGCTAAGGCACATAAATTTGGTGTAGAAGTTGGATCCTAAGCTGAAATAAACGTTTGGCTATATCAAAGGCTCACTCTCATAATGTCTTCACAAGCTTTCTCACAAACACCTCACAAGCACTCATCACTCTCGCATCACTCACATTCCACTCGCACAAGCTCACTGCACAATAGCACCCACCTCACGCCACACTCTCGCACACTCTCGCACACACCTCACATGCGGCGAGATCACCTCGCCGCAACACTCGTGCGCACATATGCACACTATCACGCACAACCACATGCGGCGAGATCACCTCGCCGCACATGCACATGCGCACACACATGCGGTGAGTTCACTTCGCCGCATGCACTCTCGCACACACCTCACTGCACTCATGCGCACACGGGCAATTCTCACTCGCACACTTCGCACACACTCTCGCACACCACTATGCACTCTCACATGCGGCGAGGTGACCTCGCCGCATACACACACATATGCACATCACTCACTTCACTTCTCTCACATTTGCACACAACATTCCTTTTGCATTCCATTTCAATTCTTGAGCAGGAATTTTGTACTGCACATTATGTCACACAAAGTTCACCATTTTCACATTCACTCACAAATCACAATTCACTAACTTCACAACATGCTCACTTCATTCCATCTACCAAAGATATTATTCGTTCACTCAACTTTGCAACATTCACAATATGCCATTTTCATTTTCATTTGTAGAATTCTTCACCCACATTTTTTAGTCATTCACTCATATACCTCACAATTCACAAACATCACAATTCACTCACAACACTCTCGTTCACTCAAAACTCACAACACTCCACGCACATTGTTCACTCACACAGCACACACAAATGCATGGCGAGACCTCGCCACGAGGTCTCGCCAGCAAACCATTTACATGGCGAGGTCTCGTGGCGAGACCTCGCCAGCAAAAAACTTTATGTGGCGAGACCTCGTGGAGGTCTCGCCAGTTTAATTTCTTTGGAAGTTTTTTTTTATGTTTTGGCAAACTTAAATTTATCTTGCGTGTCCAGCTGTGAGGAGTTGTAGTTGAGCAAGAATTTGTTTGAGTTGTTTCAGCTTTAATGAGTTTCGGGTGAGGATTGAGTGTTTGTGTTGTTGGGTTGCTTGTGTGTGCAGTTTCAGGAAGGAAAAAAATGGCTAAGTGTTTGAGTTCTGAATTTTCAGAACTCAGGGAGCAATCGAAGGCGTGAAGCTCCGTAGTTGGAAAGCGTGACTTCGTACAAGCTGGACTGCTTCGAGGAGTGCGAGGCCGACGAAAGCGTGAAAATCCTAGGCTCAAAGGCAGGATTGTCTCATTCTTCTTCCCCAGCAAACATGAGCAAAGGCGTGAAGCTTGCATAGCCTGAAGGCGCACGAGGTTGATGAAGGCGCTGGAAATTAACCCCAAAGGCGCTGGAGTGCTGATTATTTCTTCAAACTTGGAATTTTTATTTCTTTGGGCTGATTTTTGGTTTTTCCTTTTTAAGGGCACTTTTGTAACACTTTATACATTTTATGTTGCGTATTAGTTACGTTTTCCCAACTCTATATATAGGGAAGGTAGCTAGCATGTTAAAGGGGGGGATTGGAGACGGAGTTGGAGACGAGGGAGGATTCTAGATTTTAGAATTATCATTTTGAATTTCTCATTTTCTCTCTCTAGATCTACTTTCTCTCACTAAACATTTCTTCTCCTATCTCAATTCTGATTGTGAATTTGGACTGTATTTATCTTTCTTATTCTCAATTGACAAAGGAATCGACAATTCTCTTGATTTAATCGGTAAATTCTTCCAATTAAGTGAGAATGAGCTTATCAATGTTGCAATTTGTTGATTTTGAAATGAGAAAGATGTTTTCTGGCTAAATCTATGATATCTTAGGATTCTTAATGGATGAATACACGTTTTAGTAGATTGTATGCTATGCAATTGATCTAATTGTTGAGTATTGAAATCACATTTGAATTGAGCATAAACGTATGTTGAATTTCATAATTCTTAGCTAATCTTGAATAGATCAAGCCTCAATTGTGGTCGACATGCTAAATTGAGGAATGATTAATCAAAGTTAGCGAAGTTGCATGAACTGAGAACTAGATTGTGATTGTTTAAGTCTTTGCACTTGTTTTCTGTACTCAAATCAATTCTGAGACTCAGGCCTCGCCATAGGAAGTGTTAATGAATTGAAACATCAGGAAAAGTGTCAAAGGAGCTTTCTGTGTTAACAACAACGATATGTGAACCCTAGGATGGGCCTCGCCATGGGAGTTCTTAGGACTTTGCATGTTCGAGTAGTTAGCTGGGAGAGTTGAGACTTTGCGGAACTTATTCCACCATTCTCGGGCCTCGCCATGGGAGAGGATGGTGATTTGGGGGGTACAAGCAGTGGTGTGGTCGTCATGCTAACCACATCTTGGACTTCTAGGCAATTTAGGTCTCCATTGCATTTAATTGTTTACTGATTGCATAGCATAGATTTACTAAGCCTGTGTTCATCCAATACAAGAATCCTGAGATATCTGTTTCGTCCTTGCTTGTTATTGTCTTTTGAATTTCTGTTTTCGTTCGTTTGAGTTGAATTTTCCTCTTTCTAGTACTTAGATTCTGTGATAGGACTTTTAGAACAATTTATTCAATTTTCTTGACCTACGCATTCCCTGTGGATTACGGTCCCTACTTACGCTACTACATTAGTGTTTAGGATAAAATTGACGAGGTGCGACACTCGAATATCACAAGCCTTTGAAGACCAAGCAAAGAAGCAATAGAAAAGAGTGAGCAAGAGAAACAAAAGAATGTAAATACTAGCTTAGGCCGTGAACATGTTGTATCTAAAAGTGAAAAAGCCAAGAGTTAGTTAGTTCTAAAACTTGTTGTTTTGCTTCTATGAGTGAGATAAAGAGAGCAATACTAGATAGGTAATCATTGTACTTAATGATCCGCAAGATGTACTTATTGTTGAGAGTGATCATGATTTACATTGTTTGCTACCTAGAAATTTTGTTTTGCAGATTTATGGAGTTCCTAGACATCTAAAGGAGTTGTACACAACTCAATATACAATGGAAGGAGTTCAATCTGCCATGACTTGTTTTCCGCAAGGTAAGTTAGGTAAGTTTTCAATTGACTTTGATCTTAGAACTGTTAAGAACTCTGTTATTATCAATTCGGTTGAGTTTCAAAGTTTTCAATCTGTTTTTAATCAATTTCAAAAACTTCCTTACACTTTTCAACAAATGATTCAAAATTTTATAACTTGTGTTTTAGAGTCTAACATCATCTGTATTGATAAGCAAATTGATTTACATAATTCTTCAATGATTACATCAAAATACTTTGAATCGAATGAATCTTTGTATAGCTTGTTAGTGTGATATGTTGCTTATTTATTAAATAAGTTACAATCTGAATTTCATATTTATAATTTCGAACAAAACCAAACCTTTGTGTGCACTAATCAAAGTGTTAATTATGTTGTTTATACTTGCTGGAATAACCTTTGTTTTGATTATTTGGTTCGTGAATTTACACATGTTGATGTCAATTCATTGCAAATCCAAATCCGTCAACTTTGAAGTGGTAATCTAGTAGTTCAACACTTGTTTGGTAAGTTATCTAAGTTCCTAATTTCTTTTAAATTCCAAAAGGTAAAGTATTGTATTCACATCTATTTATTAGATTGCTTACATTTTGTTTCTAATCTTTGGAATGTATTTTCATATTTGATAACTTCATCATGTTCGCAAAGTGTTTAAAACTTTATTATGGTTTACATCTCATCCGGGATGCATATATGTTTAGCTGCTATGAATATTCTTATGAATCTTTGGATAATATTTTTTTATTTGTATTTACTACACGATGTTTATTTGCATAATTTTTTTGAATTTTGTTTCCAATTTTACTTGGCTCGAGTTTGCAATGAGTTCATAATATTGGTGTTCGATCCAGGAACTCAATTTCTAGATTTAAATACGAATCCTTTCGATGAGGGAGGGAATGATAGCAATCTGCCCGTGTTCGTGTCCATGGCATTCACATCTTCCACAAAAGGAGCTATATGAAATATTTCTTCAATTACAATACATGATGATGTTTCTAAGAGTTCTACATTGGAGCTTAAGGAAGTTCCACCTTGAAGAATATTCATGGAGCAATCACTTTGAAGACCAAGATGGCGTGCTTGGACTCTGCCATTTATGGATCACGCCATTCTTAATAATAGAATTTATTTGTATGTTTTAATAAATTAAGTCCAAATGTTAATTATTGGGCTTGTTATTTCCGTGTCTTTAATTAATTAATTACAAGGCCCAAATTATCTTACAAGATAATGGCGTGTAATAGTTTTTAGAAAAGTGAAAACCATGTGTTACTTTTTAGGAAACTAAAACTGTGTGATGGTTTTAGGAAAGTTAGTTAGTTGTTAGTATTTCATTCCAATTTGGAAGTTTCCTAAAATTGGATTGGTTAGTTAAGCTTGGAGTTTAATTCGAAATTGACTTCTTGCTAGGGTTTCTTTTGGCCGATTTTTGTAGCTTATTTAATGCACATGTTTTAACGTTTTTAATCATATAATGGAATGAGAAATAATTTTAGCTTTGCTAAATTGCAGCAAACGTGTTTTGTTATATTTGAAGTTCAATTGATTTAAGTTGTTCTTCATACAATCCGGGAGCCTTTAGCTAAGACCTTAGGTGAGCCTTCCAATTCTTGATTTCAAGAACAAGCCAAACCTATTTGTTTAACTTTGAGATTTACACGGGTTATTCAATTCATTTGTAATAAGCGTGGGGGTTTGATTGGCTAATATCCAATCTTCACGTTTCCATATCTTTCTTTTCCGCAATGTTTTGTTGTTATTGTTCTTGTTTGGTTGTTTTTATGCTACACAGTCCTACACAAAGTTGGTGAACTCGGTGGTCTAGGACTTCAAGCCTCGATCAATCCGCGTCATATACTATCATTGGAATTAGGTCATGGGCCCTTGAGAACTTGTTAGATTATTGAATGTTATGCCATGGGCTTAAACTCGCATGGAACATATGTTGATTTACTTGTTGAATTCATATTGGTATGACTGGAAACATGTTTGTATAAATGTGGGTGTGCAATCGATGACTTAAATGTCTCTTTCTAGGCCTTAGATGTATGTTGATCTTACCTGGACTTATGTGGAACACATGTTGCTTTTCATGTTGAATTTGCATTAGTTAGGAGGCGCTATTTGCTATTGTGATGATGGGTTGTGTGAGAGTGCATATTATCTTTACTTTGGCTATGAATATGTGTTGGTCTCGATTTCTTCCATGTCTATGTGGTGAAATAATTATTGGTGTAATTAATGGGCATGTAGGTGAGATAGGTAATAAGGGAGACTTATGTTTGTTTAACCTTCATGAACCCCTAGTTTGCAAGAATGACTCAAGAATGATAACAAGAGAGATTTGAGCCATTTTTGTTATTCTTTATCTCTTTGAAAGATGTTAATTACATGTTATTTATGGGATTTAGGGGAGCAACACGGGTGACTTGAGTGAACTTTAATTACTTTGTATCATATTTAAGAAGCAAGTCTTGAATGAGCAACATGGGAGACTTGAGTTCACTTAAGACCACTTGTGAGCTAAGTCAGGAAGAAGAGAAATTAAAACTAGGATAAACCCATGTAATATTTAACTCATGTATGCATAAGTTCATTTAAGGTACAAGAGATCGGGTAACCCATAGCCAGAGTTCCAAGGATAGATATTTCTTATATGATATATCACTCTTTATATTTGTGCTATTGTCCTAGATTATAGTTCTTTCTTTCTTTCTTTTTAGTTGATTTTTAGTCTACCTTACTTTTCTATCTTTGTTTATTCTTGTGCTCACTACTTCATAAACATCACACTCATTCATTAGCCAAAAACCCCTCCCCATGGGATTCAACCCTTACTTCCTATATATATCTACGTATTTAGGGAGTTAGGACTTGTTTGCCAAGAAAGTACACGCGACGTGCTTCCTTTGAGCAAATCAAATCTCCAACATATAGTTCTCCATTCTCATCAATGGTACCCTTATTGGATACTTTCACTACACTAGGAGCATAAGATAAGGTGACCCAATGTCACCTTATCTCTTCATCCTAAGTGTAGAATTTTAAGCAGATCATTAAATCTAATGCGTGTAATGTAGCAAGGAATGTTTTGACCCCACCAACTTATGCATTAATTGTCAAAGCTACCACAGATTTTCAAACAAAAACAAACAATCGGAAACACAAAGATAAAGAATGTGTGTTTTGGATATATCCCAATCCAACCCCTCATGTTTTTATAAGGAATAAATTTAATCCAAATACTCTTGAATCAAACCTATCCACTTGGCTTGCTCTCAACAAAGAGTAGAAATAAAACTTCTAAGGTTCACTCCCTAAGAAGGTTGGATTTTCAAGTTAGGTTCACTCCCTAAATTGAAGAAAATAAGCAAACCTTAGTAAATTTCTTACTGAAAAATTCTTATTCTTCTTTCATTAAAAACGTTGGAAACATTTCCTTTAAATAGCTACAAGAAATCATAAAAGAAACTAAATTTAATTTGGCTTTTGGTTCTTAACTATCCAATCCAATTTTGAAAACTTCCAAATTGGTTTGGAACTCTAAAAACATGTAAACATGGATCCTTTTAAGAAACACATTTTTATTTCTTATTCTACCCATAATGAAGTTAGATAATTTCCCTTATTTGTCTAACTTATTATTATTATTATTTTTGTCTAACTTATTATTAAAGCCAAAAATAAAAACCCAAACACATGCCATTATCTTGTAAGATAACTTGGACCATGTGATTATTAACCTAAAAAACAAAATTAATAATTAAACAAGCCCAATCAAATGTTTTTGGACTTTAACTAAATAATCTAAAGCCCTAAAGAAGTACTTAAAAGCATGATCCAAAAGTAAGGCAAAAAAGCATGCCATCTTTAGGTATTCACGTGTGATTGATCTTTCCTTGAAATATTCGTCAATCCGGAATCTCCTTAAGTTCAAAAAGGCTAGGAACCATTAGATTATCTTCTAAGATCGTCAACGAAGAAATATTACATAAAACTCCTTGTGTAGATGTTGGAGTGATGATCTCATCAACCTTCAATAGCCTTTCTAAGCAAACCATTCAAGGCAGCTTTCATTCGTTTGCTCTTAGACCTTGTCATCGGGCCACCAATGTCATTCAAAAAATTATCTTCCTTGGCCGCCAGATTCGTATCAAAATCACTCCCCTAATGTTTACACATAGTTTCTCTTCCCTAAAGACTGCCCATCTATATCCCATCTGGCCTACATTAATGATGTAATAATCTTTACTGTAGCCTACGCTTCAACCTTAAAATCGACCATGAAGACCATAAAATCATATGAACTTATTTTGGGTCAAAAGATCAACCCCCATAAAAGTTCCTTTTTTGTACGTCACTCTTGTAAAAGAATACAAAAATATCAAATAAAAATCACTAAATTCTCACAAGCTCTTCTTCCCTACAAAGTACTTAGGCATCCCACTCTATTATGGTAGGAATAAGGATGACTTCTATGATGATTACTCATAAGATAAATAAAAAAAATTAACTTTTGGAGCTCCAAGCTACTCTTTACAGGCGGTAAAATCACTCTTATCAAATCGGTACTAAGCTCAGCACCTTTACACATTCTTTTTGCTGCCAACCCCCAAATAAAATATTATATCAATTAGAGTATCTTTTCGAATTTCATTTGTGGGGCCCAAGATTCCCGAAAGAGAACCCATCAACTAAAATTGAACATTTTTTACCTTCCCACTAATGAAGGACGGCTAGGGTTTAAATCCTTAGGCAACATTCAAAAAGCCCTAGCAATTAAATTAATGTAGAAGTAAAGGGAACAAAGCTTCATATGGGCAAAATTCTTAAAAGTAAAATATTGTTAAAAAAGCCCAAGAATCCTCTCGCATACATGGAAAAAAATGAGCAAAATAGAAGATATAGTGGAGGCAAGAGCTAGAAAAAAGTGATTGAACATACAAGAGCAGAAAAACATCTCCCCCTGCCATTGTAGTGGAAAAGATCTTAAAAATCAGTCCCCCATTGAATATTAATCCAGATATCATCATCTAGAAACCTTTTGCGGGAGGGAGAATTCAGATTTAAATAAGCATTCGAATCCGCTAGATTATTCAACCCATCCCCTTTCCTCTATACTCCTATATGTGGGATTCTTACCTCCCTAAGAAAATATCCTTCTTCATGTTTCATCTCATTAAAAATTTGCTTCTAATTGGGCATGTCCTCCATCATTTTCGCATCTATGGCTCTTTTAAATTTATTTGTTGCTTGGCTTCCTATGAATCAATTGAACACATATTCAAATATAACATTTGGGCAAATCAATTGTGGAATGCCTTTGGAGGAGAATTAGAAATCTTCAATCCAAATTCTCCATCTCTTATTACTCTCCTCCAAATCTATTGGGCCTCGGACCACAAATACAAAAAATCAAGGTTCACAAGGAAAATTACCCCATCTCTCATTTGCTGGCATATATGGAAATCAAGAAACAAGTGCGCCGAGTGCGGTGAGCTGGTGCCAAGAGTGTGTGAGGTGAGCTGTGCAGGCTGTGCGATGAGAGTGAGCGGTGTGTGCGACGAGTGCGGCAAGTGCAACGAGCCATGCATGTGTGCTGTGCAGGCTGTGTGCGGAGAGTGCATGTGTTGTGTGGTGCATGTGCATGCATAGTGTAGCAAGTGTGTGCATATGTTGTGTAGTGAGCGAGTGCCGAGTTTGTGCAATGAGTGTATGTCTAGTGTCGGTACACACACACTTGAGTTTTCATGCAACACTTGTGCACAACACTAATATGCCAAATTCGACTCTTTTTCACCAAATAATGCTTCACACAAATTCTCACTGAAGCTTACAAATCACCACATAATTTTGCACAAAATGCACTAGAACACCACAAAACCCAAGTAAAACTAGCATTTACAAGTCAGTATAAAACTGACTTATCAGTGATTTTCACTTTTTCTTATTATTCTTTGAAGGAATACTTGTGGAGGGTAGAGAGGTTGTATGCCCAAGACAAGATCTTTTGGAATAGCGGAATACCCTTTCGACTCTGAACTTGCAAGGAATTTGCGTGCTAAGAAAAAGTTAGAATTTGAAGCAATGACCGAACAAATGAATCTACCCAATGTTGTTATTCCTCTAGTGGACCCCCCGATTATTCCACCAGCACAGTAAATGGTACCGCGGCGTCATTATGATGACCATTATGAGCCTAGGATGGACAACTTGGATTTGCCTTATATTGATACTGGAGAGAATTTTCAAATTTCTTAGGCTTTTATTAATTTGATTCAGAATGGGCAGATATTCCACGAGTTTAGTTCTGAAGACCCACATGCACATTTAAGGTCATTCCTTAAATTTTGTAACACATGCAATCTTAACTATATCTCTCATGATGTTTTAAAGAGAATGTTGTTTCCTTTCTCTCTTCAAGGGGCAGCTGAGAGATGGTATAACTCTATTAATATGTGGCAGATTGAAACTTTTGATGAAGTTGCAAAGAGATTTATGGCCAAATGCTTTACTCTATCCCGAATGGACAAGGTCCAGATAGACTTCATGCAGTTTCATCAAGGTGATAATGAGTCATTCACAGAAGTTTGAGATGGGTTTCGTGAGCTTTTTAGTAAGTGCCTAAACAGTGGGTTAGAGCCAGGACGAGAGCTAAATTTCTTTTGCAATGGACTTAATTGGGAAACTATACATTTGTTTAATCTCACAGCTGGGTGAAATTTGTGTGAAAAATCACCAGAAGAAGTTGAAGAGATTTTCGAACGTATTGTAAGTAATGAACTTATGTTGCCAACAGCAAGGAGCAACCAAGGAAGATGACAAATTGGTATATTAGAATTGGATAAAACAGCTAACTTGGAGGTACAAATGACATCCATACAGAACACATTGGTGAATATCTAGGCGACCTTGGGAAACAAAACCACGCCATCTTATGGGTAATGTTAATGGTATGGATGAATGTCCTCAGGTCACTAATAAGCCAATGCAATATGTCAACTACAATAAGAAATCCAATGCAAATCAGTGGAAGCCATCAGCTAGTAACCAGTGGTATCAAGGGGGACATAATCGTCAACAATATAATGCATCACGACCAACTTATCCACCTGGTTTTGATAACCAGCAAAACACATAGAATGAAAATCAACAAGCAATAATAGATGATGTGATAATAGTGTTAGGGACCAAGATGGACAAGTTATTTGGAGAATGTCAACAGCAAGTAACCAATATGGAGAAAACAGTAGATTCAAAATGGTATGTTAAGGGAGCACAGTGCTATCATTAAAAATTTGGAGACTCACATGGGCTAAATGGCGAATGAAGTGAATAATAGACCAACAGGGACTTTACCAAGTGATACTTTTCCCAACCCAAAGGGAAAGAGCAATGCCATGCTATGACACTTCAAAGTGGTAAGAAATTGCAACCTGTGATGATTTCTGAGGAAGATTCTTCAAAGAATGATTAAGATGATATCAAGGTTTAGATGAATCTGGAAGATGTACCAAAGTAAGCAGAACACAAGAAAGAAAGTGCAGTAAAGGGAAGAAGAAAAATCCTCCAAGTGATTTTAACTTTCAGGGTTATGTATCACCATTACCTTTTCCTCAAAGGGTACAACCAACAAAGAGGAAAATCCTGTTCAGCAAATTTGTTGAGATGATTAAGTAGCTCCATGTAGAAATACCTTTGCTGGATTTGGTAAGGGCAATGCCGACTTACACTTTTTTTGAAAGATTTTATTTCAAATAAGGAGCAGATTTTGCAGTGTGAGGAGGTAATCTAATTGAATGAAGTTGGGCAATGCTTAATGAAGTCGAATCTTTCACCTAAGCTTAAAGATCCAGGAAGCTGCACAATTTCACTTAGAATTGGCTCGAGATATTTTTCTAAGGAATTATGTGATCTGGGAGTTGGTATTAATTTAATGCCTTACTTTATCATCGTCAGTGTGGGATTGCGTGAGCAAGTCAAACTAGTAGCAATTACTCTTGAGTTGGCTTATCGATTCATTATTACTCCTATAAGCATAATTAATGATGTTTTGGTAGTAGTGGATAAGTTCACAATTCTAGTGGACTTCATTATCTTGGACATGAAGGAGGATGAAGAGGTTCTTCTTATATTTGGAAGACCTTTTTTGGCTACTGGAGATGCTTTAACTGGCTTGCGTAGTAAGACAATCACTTTTTGTGTCAATGGCGTAGAGGTAACATTTAATGTTAATTACACTATGAAGCATCCTAGTGAGATTAATACTTGTTTTTTCATAGATGTTATAGAATCATTAGTTATTGCATGAAACCCTATGAAAATATGTAGTATTAATGAGAATAACTATTTAATGCATATATCTAATTCTGAGCTATTTAAGATTGATGAGAATATAGCATTAGAGTTGCAAAATATGGTTGAACGTGTTGTTATAGATACTTTCATTTATGAGCTGACAGATGTTGTTTATGAGGAGCCCATTGCGGTGAGGCCAATTAAAGTTCTTGATTGCAGGGAAAATAGGTTGAAACCTTCATCAGAAGTGCCACCACAATTGGAGCTCAAACTCCTGTCACATCTCAAATATGCATTCTTGGGAGATAACAACACTTTACCTGCGGTAATTTCATCCACATTGGAACCATAGCAAGAAGAAAAGCTCATTAAGGTGCTAAAATTGTATCAAGGAGCAATTGGGTGGACTATTGCTGACATTAAGGGAATTAGTCCATCTATTTGCATGCACAATATTCTTTGGAAGATGATGCAGTTCTACTACAAGATAGATGACGTCGGCTGAATCCGGCAATGATGGAGGTGGTAAACAATGAGGTGATCAAGTTATTGTACTTTGGGATGATTTATGCTATTTTCGATAGTGAATGGGTAAGTCCAGTCCAATGAGTACCAAAAAAGAGTGGAGTGACAATGGTCAAGACAGATAATGACAAGTTGTTAGCAACTCGTATTAATGCATGGCGAGTTTGTATGGATTATCGCAAACTTAACAAGTCAACCCGCAAAGATCATTTTCCTATACCGTTCTTGGACCAAGTGCTAGACAAGATTGCTGGCTATCTCTTTTATTGTTTCTTAGATGGGTATTTCGGGTATAATTAGATAACCATTGACCTGAAGGATCAGGAAAAGACCACATTTACTTGCTCTTTTGACACCTTTGCATTTAAGAGAATGCCTTTCGGGTTATGCAACGCACCTGCCACATTTCAAAGGTGTATGATGGCCATTTTCCATGATATGGGGGAAGACATTATTGAGGTATTCATGGATGATTTCTCAATTTTTGGTCATTCTTTCGATCGGTGCTTAGATAATCTGGCTAAAGTGCTTGAATGATGCGTAGAGACAAATTTAGTCTTAAATTGGGAGAAGTGCCAATTTATGGTACAAGAAGGTATTATCCTAGGCCACAAGATCTCAGCTAATGGCATGGAGGTTGATAAGGCTAAATTGCAACTTATTGCAAAGCTATTGTCAAGGGCGTTAGAAGTTTTCTGGGCCATGTCGAGTTGTACTGATGATTTATCCAGGATTTCTCCAAGATCACTAAATCCCTATGCCATCTTTTAGAAAAGGATGTTGTATTTAACTTTAATGATGACTGGAAGGTAGCATTCAATTTTCTTAAGGACAAACTTGTAGCAGCTCCGATGATCCAGCCTCCCAATAAGGGCGCTCCCCCCTTCGAGATTTTGTGTAATGCTAGTGATTTTGCTGTGGGGGCAGTTCTTAGTTAGAGGACGGATAAGATTTTTCACACTATCCATTATGCCAACCGTTTACTTGATGCAGCTTAGTGTAATTACACTACAACAGAAAAGAAGATGTTGGCAGTCGTATTTGGGGTGAATAGATTCCATTCTTATTTGCTGGGAGCCAAGGTGATTATTTACACAGATCATACAACAATCCGTTATTTAATGGCAAAGAAGGATGCAAAACCAAGGTTAATCAAGTGGATTCTACTACTACAAGTGTTTGACTTGGAAATCTGTGATAAAAAAAGAGCTGAAAATCATGTTGCAAATCACATTTCTTGATTGGAAAAGCATGAGCATTTGGAAGAGGACATTAATTTACAAATTTAGGAAATCTTCCCTAATGAGCAGTTAAGTGGGAGAAGCAGATACAACACCATGGTATGCTGATATTGCTAATTATGTGGTTTCACAACGAGTCCCGCCAAATTTGTCTACCCAACAACGGAAATGACTCAGCCATGATGCAAGCTACTACTATTGGGATGAGCCGTATCTTTTTAAAGTGTTGAGTGACCAGGCCATAAGGAGATGTGTCCATGAAGAGAACCAAAAAGACATTCTTCGTTCATGTCATGAATAAGATTATGGAGGGCATTTTAGAGGACAAATGACATCTTATAAAGTGTTGCAGTCAGGGTGTTATTGGCCAAAATTATTCCATGACACTCAAGACTGGATCAAACACTACAATGAATGCCAAAGATCGTGAAATATTTTATAGAGGAATAAGATTCCTTTGAACAACATTATGGAGGTAGAAATCTTCAACGTATAGGACATAGACTTCATGGGACCATTCCCAAAATCAAATGGCAACTCTTGTATTCTTGTGGATGTGGATTATGTCTCTAAATAGATTAAAACCATTGCATTACCGATCAATGATGGAAAGAGTGTGGTGGGATTCATCAAAAAGTATATTTTCACACGTTATGGAACCCCAAAGGCAATAATCAGCGATAGAGGCACACATTCTTGTAACAAGGCTTTTCAAGCCTTATTAACCAAATATGGAGTTCAGCATAAGGTGGCAACCCATACCACCCGCAAACAAGTGGTCAAGTAGAGGTATCAAATCGGGAAATCAAGAGGATTCTAGAAAAGGTAGTGAAACCATCTAGGAAAGATTGGGCAACCAAATTGGATGACTCCTTATAGGCCTACCACACTACTTTGAAAACCCCTATTGGCATATCTCCATATTGTATAGTATTTGGTAAGGCTTGTCATTTACCTATTGAGCTTGAGTACAAGACTTTGTGGGCCTTAACGTAACTAAAAATAGATTATTGAAAGGCAGCTGAGCAAAGATTGCTGGAATTTAACTATTTGGATGAATTTCAGTTTGATGCATACCAAAGTGCATCTCTTTATAAAGAGAGAACTAAGAATTGGCATGATATCCGCATCTTACATAAAAAAGTTCGAGCTCGAGCAGCTGGTTTTACTCTATAATTCTAAGTTGAAACTTTTCCCAGGAAAACTCAAGTAAAGATGGTATGGTCTGTATAAGGTGAAGATGGTGTTTCCATATGGTACAGTTGAGCTTCTAAATGAGAGAACAAGACATACTTTGATAGCCAATGGCCATAGGTTGAAGATTTACCTTTCTCAATGAGAAAAGGTTCCAAGAGATGTTGAAAAGGTGACTTTTCGAGAGAAGATTAAGAAAAAGGCGTTGAGCTTTAGACGATAAATAAAGCACTTTTTGGAAGGCAACCCAAGTTTATTTTTTATGATTTTAAGTTTTACTTTATTTTATTATGTTATAGTTAGACTTTAGGCTAAAATTCCATTAACTAATGATTAATTATATTCAAGTTTTGTTTTGTAGGTTGGAGGAAGGAATGAGGGGATGTTTTGATGAAGAAAAGCTTGAAAACGTGGGAAATTCACCCACATCACGACGTCCACGTCTCCTCTTGTCGCGACATCTAGAAAATGCGAATTTTAAATTTGCCACATAGTGAGCCATGTCATGACGTCCAGGGGGCTCAACTTCGCAACGTGCAAAGTCGCACGTCACAACGTCCAGGTACGCATCATAAAATAAATTAGGGTTTTACCCACGTCACGACGTCCAGGGGGCTCAACATTGTGACATCGGGAAAAATTGCATATTAAACGTGAACAGCCCCCTTTTCTGTTCATAAGGAATTTTCATTAAACAAACAAACCAAAACACGAAATCCCTCTCAACTCCATCTCTCCTTCTCTAGTTTTCTTCACCAAATCAATCCACATTTGTGTTCTAGGTTGTTTTAGGATCATAATAACACCATATAATCACAAATTCACCGATTAAACAACCCAAATTCCTAAATTTTTCAAGATTTTTTTTTTCAAAAATTGCAAATTCCTCAATTCGAATTTCTAGTGAAATTCATTGCAATTGGGTGTTTGGCATTAGTTCTAGGAAACTTTGGGGCGGTGTAGAAGTCCTTAGTTCCATCATAACACACAAGAATTTTGACGCTTAATTTTGTTCTTCAAGAGGTAAATTTTGAATTTTTACTTCAATTATGTTGAAATCTTGTGTTTAATTGTTTTCTATATGACATGTTGACATTCTTTGGCCAATTGTGATGAGTTGATTAATTCAAGAATTTTTGCTTTGAAATTTTGGAATACATATACGCTAATGTGCCCATTTTCAATATTATTTGATTATTAGAATATTTGATAAAATTATCATGTTGAATTTGATGATGTTAACATAGTAGAGAACATTGTTGTGGTCTTGTTGGTTATTCCATTTCAATTATTGGTCGCATGAGGCATAAACTTCTAATGCATATAAGGTGTTTGTCAAATTGCCTCTTTGTTACTTAGTTGAATTGGAAGTATCGAATCAAGCTTGCACTACCAATACACGTATTGAAAAAATGTCTCTATTTGATTCTTTTGAATTTGAACTATCGAATCATGAATTATGGTGATCCCAAAAAAATATATGATTGATAATTCAATTATGCCTAATGAGTTTAGGAATTAAGGCCGGTTATGGATTGTCCTTATGTTGTTAAAATTATTATTTTTAGGATATCTACCTTTTGTGCGTGAATTGGTGATTTGGATCATTCTTAGTCATATAGATTTAGTTTGTTCTAAGTTTAGTGTGAATTTTTTCTTGCAAAAGTTTATGAGCAATGATTGAGTAATCAGTTTGGTGTTGTGGACATAATATGCGATAAGTGTGGGCGAGTTATTATTGAACAATGGTGGATGCTTTAAATGTGAAATTGTGTTTTGGTTTATAATATTTGGATTTCACATTACCTTGTCAACCTGGCTCTATGTTGATCTTAATATTTCTATTTTTGATAGATATGACAAGCAGACAGAAGTGTTCACGTACCATGTCTGGAAATCCACCACCACCACCTCCTCCACCACCGTCGCAGCCAAACCCCGTGGGATTTGACAACTTTCGATTTATGTGTCGGGGGCGGAGAATTTCCACAATGAAAAGCTACACATAAATTCATGGTGGAGGAACGTGGAATAGAGATGACAGCCGAGCTGATTACTTCTCAAATTCGCGCTCTCCATTGGCAACAGCTCTGCCACCAATCTCTCAGAGGTAATGCAATGTTAGTTCGCAAATTTTATGTGAACTATCCATACATGCAGTAGGGTGTACTTTGTATTCGCAGTGTGGATGTTCTAGTCAGCTGTACTAGGTTTAATGAATACTACGGGCTTCCCAATATTGAGGACAGTGGTTACCGTGTGTTGGTGGGAGGCCAATTCTCAGTTCCTCAAGTTTACTCCACCATTATGGCTCGTCCCATTGCCTCTATAGTCACGTCATTTTGGATTGCAAAACTAAAGCTAACTCAAATGATGAAAATCACCTTATTTTATTATTGGGATGCTCATTTCGAGCATCCTCAGGCATCCAGTGACAATGGCAAGGCCGTTATTAATTATGCGATTCAGATGGGTTTGTCCATTGATGTCGGGGAAACTATGGACATCAAAATTTGGAAGGCACGACGCTTCGTTCGGACTGACCTATATTATCCATCGGCAATCACGCCTGGTTACGATCGAGCTATGTGGTGTCCGTGATGTCTTCAATAATGCTATGTATAACTCCTAGAAGCTTAGTTCCTTTGAGCGATTAGGTCAGGGACCAGTCCCAGAGCCACAGCAGGAGCAGGAATAGGAACAAGACCAGAACGAGGAGCCGATTTTGCTTTTATGAATACTCACCTAAATTGAGTTGGAGGTGCAGTTGACAGGTCAAACGACTCATTTTGATGAGCGCTTTGACCAGATGGGGATGGCCTATGCCAATTTATCCTATTATATTAGCCAAATCCCTAATATGGTTCAACAGATGACTCAGCAATGACAATTTTCTCGAGGTGAGAGATCTAGTTCTCAGCCATGACAGTGCGATACTATGCAGTAGGACTAGGTGGTGTTTCCCACATTGAGGACAATGTGGAATTTAACTATACGGGGAGTTATGATAGTCCTGTTTTTCTCTTTTCATTGTTTTCTTTCTATTTTCTTAGGTTTTTGTTGATTGTTTTTTGTTGATTGTTTTTTGTTGTTGTTTTTGTTTTCGACATTATTTTTCGTAATTTTTCATTGTTGTTTTCTGTTTTGTTATTTTCATCGTCAATTTGTGCATTAATAATAAAATTAAAGTTAATAGAATTAGGATTTTATTTTGATTTTGTCCCATTCGTATTAGTTATTCCCTTGTATAAAGCATAGCTCGTGAATAAGAAATTTAGTAATGACAATTCTTTTTTATAGTTAACCCATGGTTGTTAGGTGATGAAATGTGTTGTATCCAATTTTTGAAAATTTTAATCTTGTTGTGATAAGTGTCATGTTGTCGATGATTGCATTTTTATCGAAAGATTCGATGTGGGATAGGAAAATAATATGCTATCTAGAGAGAGTCAGGTTTTTAAAGGAAAGTTTAGCATTTTGAATCAATCATTTTTATACACTTAGGGGACTACTGAGGGGATTGACGAGTTTGTAATCATTAAGTAGGTAGGTGTGTTTTTAACGCTTTGTTTAGTTGAAACTTATATAACTCTCTTATAATTGTGTTTCTTAATAAATGTGCTTGCATAATTGTTTGCACTCAATGCTTTTGCATTTTTAAGCTTGTTTTGCTCATACTATCATCCCTCTATGAGATTGCTTTTAATAATAACCCTAAGAGAACTCATATGGGTGGTAACGGAGATTAAAAGCCGTAAGCCTCTGGCTTTATATTGTCACTCCTCTGCGAGAATGCTCTTAAACAAAAAGTTAATGTTGAACTTGCATGAGTAGAAATGGGTTTAAAACCCTAAGGCGAGACAGTACTCCAAGCGGATGTCACGGGTTGTCTTATGAAATACCCTTTGATTTGTGATAGATTGGGGGAACGAGTGTTATTTATGAAACTTGAAAGGTTTGCTGAGCGAATCCTCATTGATATGAGTTTAATAAATGAATTGTTAATATGTTTTGTGTGGAAAAGTTGAGACGAAGACTTAGTTGTTGGGACCCTGGCTTATGGCGTGATTGTAGATGAGTTATGAACTAAGGTGGAACCTATTACACACACACACATGATTGGCTCAACATGTCTAAATAAGTACATAATTGAATTTTGATGACTTCTTAGGACGTATATTATGTGTACTTGACATTTGAATATATAAGATTATGAAGTGTTAATATGGCATTCACGCTTAGGCCGATTTGATAGAATTGGATGCGTTTTGTTTGTTGTTTTTTTGTGAGCATTTGTGTTAAGGTTTTGTTTTAGGTTTGTTTGTGTTTCGTTTTGTTTGTTCGGGGACGAACAAAGGTTCAGTGTGCGGGAAATTGATAAGGTGAATTTATTCACCTTTTATTTAGTATTTTGCACTTAATTCTTTAGTCGTTCTTGCTCTATTTAATTTCTTTTAGTGTCTTATTTGTAGGTTTGTTGACCATGGTACATGCTTAGAGGAGAAAAGTCATGTGGAAGTCAAAACGGGTGTGAAGTGAAGGAAGAGCGGAAGAAAGTTTGTGACAAGTGGAGATCTACTCCACATTGCGATGTTGGGGGTCTCCTAAGTCACGACGTGTCTCCCACATCATGACGTGGGTGGATGTCGCGACGTGGAGAAAATGGGATTTAAAATCAATTTTTAGAATTTATGAAATTTTGTGGCAGTTCACAGTGTGCCACGTCGCGACATCGGGTTCCTCACGACGTCGAGACGTGCAACCCTGCATGTCATGACGTCCATTAAAGAGTGTTTCTGAATTATTTTTAGAAAATTTCTTTTTTGGCCCACTTTGAGGTTTTGTGTCCGACAAGGATTTTGTGGAGGTCTTATTTGCGATAGTGCACATCGCGACGTGCAAACCTGCATGTCGTGATGTCGGCGTTAAAAAGTGTTTATGAATTATTTTTAGAAAATTGCTTTTTTGGCCCACTTTGAGGTTTCATGTCTGACAAGGATTTTGTGGAGGTCTTATTTACGAATATTTTTATAGAATCACTATAAATAGGGCTAGGTTTTCATATTTTTAAGGTGTGACAATTTTGAGAGCAATAAGCAAGGTTTTCTCTTTGTAAAAGCTAGGGTTTTCTTCTTTGGCTATTGTATGGGGAATTGCAGCTATACGAAATTGGAACATCATTTGTTATTGAATTCATTCTTTTTCGAGTTAAAGATTTCATCCAAGGATTTACAATTCAAGGTGTTATCTTTCTTTTTCAAGTTATGTTTTCAATTATATGCTTAATTGTTAATGTTATGACGTTCTCTTTAGCCATGATCGGCTAAATCTATTGTGTTCCCAGGATTATTAATAAGGGTTTTTTTTCTTAATTTACAAGTTGATGTTCTATTTAATGGTCTTGGTTAAATGATTTTTGTTGTGTTCTTCATAATTATGCATGATTAGGCGCCGAATTATGTATAATGAATATATTCTTATAATGCAGTAAATTACTTAGAGATAACTTGCTTTAATCATGCCTCTTACCACATAGGGGGATTAGAATAGGTTGTTTGGGATCTCTTATGGGTTGGTTGGGAATTTGTTAGGCTAATTTTACCTTAGCTCTTGCCTCTTGCCACATAGGATGAGTTTGGGGGATTAGTTTATCATTAGCGTGACTTGATTCGTCATTGCCTCTTGCCAAATAAGAGCAGTTGGATTTGAGAATTTGTTTGTTGGTAGTTGCATTAGATTCCAGGTTAATTAAGGAAGTAATCCTTGCCTCTTACCACATAGGAGGGTTTAGCAAAATAGTTAATATATAAGTAGGTAAATGCCTAAATCATTCCTTGCTTCTTACCACATAGGGGGGCGTGAGTTATGTTCGTTACCCTTGTTTTGCATGACCATAGATAGGATGTGCTTGTGCTTTTTAATAACCATAAAATATAATCTCGGGTGTACACTTGCTTAATTAGTATTTTAAATCAAGTCATCATTTTCGTTATTGTGCTTTGTCATTTACTTTATTGTTTTTAGTTCAATAATTATAAAAGTCTAAAAATATTTTATTAAAAGTTTCAACATCGTCATTTCTCTGTGGGAACGAACTTGCTATACTATCACTATTAAGGGATTGTTTAGCATTATTTTTTATTAGGGGTAGATAGCAACTACGAGCATATTTTATAAGTATATTTAGCCCTATCAACAATCTTTTACCCCATAGTTAATCAACCATAGTCATGATTCATCCATACCACAAGAGATCAATATTCCAAACCAATATTCTAAGGATACATCTTTGCTACTTGAGTTCTCTCCTAATACCTCCATGTTTGTTTGGTACTCTAGAGCAGTGTTCTATTTCTTTTAGTTGTTACCTCGTTTAATCTCTATTTTCACTACTACACACACTCACACTAATCTCAGGCTCTAAACTTCCCCCTGTGGGTTCGACACCTTACTCACCCATCTACAAGGTAGGGTAAGATTATAAATTTACTTGTGGTCTGAAAGCACACCGGAGCACACTTGTTTTTAACAAGTGGGTTTCGGGACCGACAAGTTGGCGTCGTTGCCAGGGAAGGAAATTGGGGCTAGATTTTGTGTTTATGTGGGTTAGTAGTTGTTTATAGTCTTTTTTCTTATCTTGTATTGTTTGCCTTGTTTTTGTTCCTTTTCTTTTTATTAGATAATTGTTCTTTGCTTGCCCAAATATGTATTGGTTGTTTGCGGATTATTTTGAACCTAATTAAATGGACCCACCAAATAGGGTGGATAACACAAAACCAAAAACTAGACTATTTGGTGACGTCTATTCACTAAGATATTGGGAATCCTTTGAATGTAGTACTAGTGAACCTTCAGGATATCATTTTTCATCATATTGTGAAAGTTATGTTCATAATGATAGATCTTCTAGATTTCATGCTCAATTAGACCAACTGACCAAAATAATAACTGATTTTGAAGCTTATGTGAATGCTCTTTCTTGTAGGTGGAGTCAGAGAGGTCAACACACCTTCCAATCCTATGCTAATAGTTGTTCCACCCAATCTTGGGATGCTCTTAATACATAAGGCTATGTTGAACCCAAGGAAAGGGAGCAAGAGTATAGCATGTATGGGAGTTATGAAAATTTTGGCCAAAATTTTTTTTGCCACTCTCAAATGGAGCTTTCATATCAACCAATCTATAAGGTTCATTGGCCAAACCAAATTCAAAGCAAATAGTCTCTTGGTGTGGAGAAGTCCTGTGAATACATTGAAAAATATAGGAAATCAAGCTTGCAACCACAAGAGCATTTGCAAGGTTTAAGCTTATCTTATGTAGCTTTGATGAATGGTGAGGTATGTGTTGACACACCTCTTTGTTCTTTCACTTTTCTCCAACAATATGCTTTAACTAGTGATAGTTCTCCAACTCTTATGCATAATCAGGTTGAACTAAGTGATGATAATTGTGGTAAAAAGAATCCTAGGAATTGGGAACTTATTTTTATTGAGGATAAGTTAGAAGCATGCATTGATGATAACCATTTGCCAAATTAACCTAATGCTAGTTGTAACAATGAGATGCATGATCCAAGTACAAGATTTAGTAAGCATGAATGGTTATTTTTGTATGAACTCCTTGAAATGACAGGAAGTTTAATTAGAGCTATTTCTTTGCTTGAATCTTTTGATATAAAGAAATTTGTTGCAAAAAACAAACATTTCTTAAATGCTTCTCTTGATGACGGCCTAGTTCATGAAGTGACACTCCACTTTAATCATTGTGTTAGTTCTTGTGATAAAGAGTTAGTGAATGTTACTGAAAATATTAACATAGTGAATGAAAGTTTGGTCAAAGAGGAAGAGACACCCTCATTAAATGATGATAATGGTTTATGTGTTACAAATGAGGAAAATTCTCAAAGTGGTCCCCATGTTAGTTTAAATGATGAGGATTTAATGATTTTCAGTACAATAGTAAACATGGTGGAGAATTACTTTATTGATTCATCTATTTTTAGCTTACTAATGAATTTGATGAGACCTTCGATACAAAGCCATTGGTTGAGCCTTGCAGGGAATTAGTGCAAAACATGGTGAAGGAGAAGACCTTGAAGGAAGAGAAGAAATCATTGGTGATCTGAAAAGTCATAGTGATAGAAAATAAGGAGGTGCTTACAGTGGAGGAACAAAAATAGTACAAAGTTGAATTCACACAAGTTGTTCCTTATGTACATGCCAGACTTTGGTTGGATGTTGCTGCACACATGCACATTTCGCCACACATACTCACTCACTTTCGCACACACTCACCAAGCTGCGAGGTCACCTCGCCGCCACACTTTCACACACTCACCATGCAGCGAGGTCACCTCGCCACCACACTTCACACACACACCATGCGGCGAGGTGACCTCGACGCACATGGAACTCACACACTTTCATGCACACATCGTGCAGCGAGGTGACCTCGCCGCACGCACTCTAGCACGATGCACAAACTACATGTAATTGTATTACAATCATATGCATTGGGCACATTACTAGCAAGACATGTTAGAGGCTATCCATGTTGAAGTTTCTTGACAATATTTGCTCACAATTATTTTGTTCATTTCATTCACCATTTTTCATTCATGTTAACATTCAAGATTTCACTCTCATCATAACATTCACTTCACAACACTCTTCACTCTTCATAACTCACACAATATGTCTTGCAACTTACCTCACAACACTTCACTCATTTGCACAAATCTCACGTAACACTTGCACACTTTGCAATAAAGTGAGAGGTCTCGCCAACTTGTAGCTTAACATGGCGAGACCTCTTAGAGAGGTCTCGCCATGATAATAGGTTAAAGTGGCGAGACCTCTCTCGCCGTGTTAATAAGGAAAGTATTGTTTTGTTTGATGAAAATTGGCAAAGTGTTGAGGTTTTGTGTTTTGGGTGCAGGGAGTAGGGAAGGCGTGAAGTTACAAGGACTCAAGGCATGAAGTGATACATTGATCGAGATGCCTTGTGGACACGTGATATTTTATAGTGGCATTTTTGTAATAATGTGTTCATTTTGCGTTAGCATATTATTTACGTTTTATAACCTCTATATATAGAGGATTTAGTTAGCATTTTGAGAGGGGGATTGGAGATAGTTAACGGACTTTTGAACTAGAGAGTGAAAGTTTCTCTCTCTAACTTTCTCTCTCTAGGATTTTCTCTCTCTAGATTTTCTTCTCCGATTTCATTTCCGATCGCGACTTTGTACCGGAGATTACATATTAAACTCAATCGAAGAAGCATTTGGCATTCCTCTATACTTTAATCGGTGAAATCTCTCAATTTGATGGAATTAAATTGCTTAATGTTGGAACTTGATGAATATGAGTTGAATATGGAATTTTCTGGCTAATTGTGTGATATCTTAGGGTTCTAAACGGATGAATACATGATTTAGAAGATTTGATGCTATGTAATTGACGTAATTGATAAAGATTGAAATCGTACTTGAATTTATTACTTGAAATCTGTTTAATTTCATATCTCTGCACTGATTGTGAATGGGTCAAGCTTCAATTGTGGTCGCCATGCTAAGTTGAGGATTGATTCACCAACGTTAGTGAGGATGCATGAGATGAGAACTAAAGTGTGATTGTCTAAGTCTTTACACTTGCTTTCTATGATTATTTCATTTCTAAGATTCAGGCCTCGCCATGGAAAGCTTTGATGAATTGAAACTTTAGGAAAAAGTGTTAAAGAAGCTCTCTGTGTTAATAAACGAAGAAATTCAAACCTAGGTCGGACCTCGCCATGGGATTTCCTAGGATTTGCATGTTAGAGTAGTTAGCTTGGAGAGATGAGACGTTGTGGAGTTAATTCCACCATTTTCAGGTCTCGCCATGGGAGAGGATGGCGTAAGGAAGTACAGGGAGTGGTGTGATCGCCATACTAACAAAAACTTGAGCTTCCAGGCAACTTAGGTCTCATTGAGATTTACTTGCTAGTTGATTGCATAGCATAGATTGGCTAAGTCAGTGTTCATCCGAAACAAGAATCCTAGGATATCTATTTTATTTTATAGTTGTTTCCTTTTGTTCCTCTATTCCTTTGTTCTTGTTTCCTTTTGTGCACTCATTTCAGTTCGTGACCTACTTTCGTGACAATTCTTATAACAAAAAATTGAATTAAAGAATCCAACCCTTTCCTGTGGATACGATCCCCTCTCGCTACTACTACGTTAGTTTAGGGGTAAAATTGCAAGGTTAACAACACCCTTGTCATGCACTCATGAGCTTCTAATCAAAATGGTGGAACTCCATCAATTCCTGAAATGGACCTCGTTCCACAGCGAATGCTCTTTCCAGATGTAACTTCTTCATACCCATCCCTTGTTCCCAACGTTGTTGGACTCCCTTACTTAAAAACACCGATGTTTCCGAAGGTTGATCTGAGGAACCCTTCCTTTTTTTCGGAGTTGTTGCTTGCATCATATATTTTGGGGGTTCCTCAAAGAGTGGCAAGTCCTCCTCGGGATAATAGTCAGATTCAGAGTCTTGAAGAGATTTCTGGGCTTTGCCTTTCCCCTTCTTTGAAGTGGTTGTTTTCTGTGAAGTATAGTCTTGTTTAGGCGCCATGTCTGCCATCAACAACCAAAAATAGCTAAGCTTCTCCGTGATTCATTTACACAACATAGCAAGTTTAATCCAAGACTTAAGACATCCAGAACAAATTCGAAAAACTATTTGTACACAAGAAATATCAAACATTGAAATTGATTATATTATCACAACACCAATTGTTCACAAGTAAAGCACATACAATATAGCTCTTCATCCATAAAACATAACAACAAAACATAGCAACTTGAAGATCCCTCATCTAAGGCATATATGGACATCCCACTCCTACAAATAGACTTATGGCAAAACGGAATCCATCGCTCCAAAAAAATTTCAGTATTCACAATTTCCACTCAACCGAGAAGAATATTTAGCCAGCATAGGTAGATTAGTAAACATTCAAATATAAAGTTGAAGAACTAAACCCTTGGCTAAATCTAGAACTGGAATCACTCACATTAGCAAGAAATGACCAAGTTATAGTCGCAGTACTACACTAAGGCAAAGCTGGCAGAAAAATTGTCTAATTGTCAGCTTGATCCTCATAAAGATATGCAAAATAACATATTAAACAAATCGATTCAACCAAAACTTAAAACTTCAAAGTTACCAGAGCACCGGACTCTACTTAAAATATGGGGACAAGAATCACTCCATTTGGACAACAACATGAGCAAGTTAAGGGCACAAACCGAGACATGGACATCAGGGCAAATCCAGAATTTCTCAAACAACAACAACAACATGAACACTGCTTGTCCTCGAAAATAGACCACATTCTAGTCACATTTGGCAAAAGTGCCCAACATGAACATTGTAGGCCAACCTCTTAACGAAAATTTTCAACTTGAATCAACTCATTTAGACATCCCAATCTCAAGTTATAGCCAAATTACAGAAATCTGGTATAGCTGAAACATTCTGAAATTCCAAACAATTAAACAATACTAACCCCCCCCCCCCCCCCCCCCCCCCCCCCCCACAATTTAGCATGTATTTCCTCTTAAACAAAAATTACAAACAACACAATATTCAATTACTATTCATTTTCTCTACTTAATAACATGCAAGTCATGCTCATACACTCACCAATACCTCCTTGTTAAGGCATGCAATATACAAAAAATTAAGTCCAAGAGAACCAACATACCTTCTGGTTGAGTTAGCCGATAATGTACTTGAAGCAAGTGAAAAATGATGAAGAATGATGTCTAAACCTCTTGAGCAATGTCGAATTTTTGTAGCAAGTTTACTAATTGTGGTCTTATATAAACAAGAATGGGCATTTATAGAACCACAATGGAAGTCCCCATGTGTTCGGTCAAAGCAAGAGACAATCAATGTTCCCAACAACCATACTAACACATTAACCAAGACAAATATGTGGGACCAATGCTTATTCATGTCATGTGAGCTTGTAACTCTCTTTAACCACCAAACGAGAACAATGTATTCACATGTCACAAAGAGCCAAAAATGAATTTCAGCTTTATGAATTCACATGTCATTGAATACCTTACCGAACCTTACCATTTCTCTGGAATGATGTCCACTCCTTCTTAATTGCAGATATACCCATGAAAAGCAAAAATAGCAACGATTAGACAACCATTAATCTTACATATTAAGCTAATCAAAACCCCAACGTTACCACCTAAATTCACACTACTAACACAAAAACCTCTTGGCAACACCAAAATAATGCAAGCTAAACACGAACACACAACATCTTGACAACATGTCTAACACACTAGCTTAATCAACATGTATAACACTGAAATAAAGCAAGCTCATGTGGTAAAGGTTTGACAACAACCTCAACTATACAACATTCAATGTTCACTCTTTCCCTTATTCATTCACTCTACTCAAACACTACTACTACACTAAGTTCATCATTTCACATCCATCCCCCCACACTTGCATAGAGTCACGGTCCCCGAGAGAGTCGTGCTACCCTTTCCTCCTCCAAATAACCAGGCCATTGAAGTGTCCCTATCAGACTGAGAGAATGTTGAGGATTATCGGTCGAAGAAATGTCAACTCCCTTATCGGAAACCATTGCTGTTATTAGAGCGAGAAAGAACATCGGGACAAATTCATTGCGTTCCGCCCGCCTTATGTACCCAAGCATTAATTTTCCAATGTCGATAGAGAAGTCATGCTGAATAGCATAAATCAAGAGACCTCGTTCCCGCGATGCCATATTGGTGCAGCTAGTAGGCAGGAGCTTAGAGTTGATAAATAGCAACCACTTCTTTGCCTCCACTGTTAATGTCATAACTTGTTGCACACTTCACTCAATTACTGGAATCATAACAAGCCAACAAGCACACGTTCACGAGTATGACAACAATCTTTACTGTGGATGCATTTACCTTTGTTGTGGAAAATGTGAAATACATCTTACCCCTTGTTTGAGTGAATAGCTGAGATTCACCATCTCCTTGTTCATTCATCACCATAACCCCTATGATAAGCTGCAAAATCCATCAACAAATCTGAGGTTGTGCCATGAATTGTCAATACACTCTACACAAACTAAGAGCAAAATTAAAAGTCGACAAAACAAACAAACAAAACTTAGAATGAAACTCTGGGTTGCCTCCCATGAGCGCTTGGTTTACGGTCAACAGCCCGACCATGCTTCTTGTCTCACTATGAATGTAAAGGATCATCCAAGAACAATTCATGTGGGGCTTTTGCTATCTCTGCAATACCCTTCTCCTGAGTCGTCAAATATGGTTTGAGCCTGTGACCATTCACTTGCCATTTGTTACCATTTTTTTCATTCTGGATCTCCACAACACCATATGGCTTAACATTGACAACTCGAAATGGAACACTCCATCGTGATCCTAATTTCCCAGGAAACAACCTCAAGCGAGAATTGTACAGTAAAACCAGTTGCCCTGGAGCAAAACTTTTTGATTGGATATTAGCATCATGGAGTTTCTTAGTCCTTTCTTTATAGAGCTTATGGCTCATATATGCATTGAATCTAAACTCATCTAACTTGTTCAACTCCAGCATCCACTTTGACTGAGCCCCATGTAAATTCATGCCTAACTTCTGAATTGCCCAGAAGGCCTTATGTTCCAACTCTATCGGGAGATGACACTCTTTCCCAAACACAAGCCGAAATGGGGAAGCACCGATAGGAGTTTTATATGTTGTTCTATACGCCTACAATACATTATCCACCTTCATGGCCCAATCCTTTTGTCCTGGGTTAACAACTTTTTCCAACACTCTCTTAATCTCCCGATTTGAAACTTTAGCCTGGTCGCTAGTTTGAGGATGATATGCTATGGATACTTTATGTTTCACACCATACTTAGCCAAAAGTGCTTCAAAAATCTTATTGCAGAAGTGAGTGCCTCCATCACTTATGATTGCTCTAGGGGCTCCAAACCGATTGAAGATGTGTTTCTTCAAGAAGGCAGCCACACTCTTAGCATCATTGTGAGCGAGAGCTACGGCCTCAACCCATTTGGAAATGTAATCAACTGCCACCAACATATATTCTATGCCTCGGGATTTCGGGAATGGACCCATAAAGTCAATGCCCCAAACATCGAATATTTTCACTTCAAGAATGTTGTTCAGAGGCATTTCATTCCTCGAAGAAATGTTCCCTGTCCTTTGGCATCGATCACATTTGCCAACCCAAATTCTTGCATCCAATAAAATATGAGGCCAATAGAAACCACATTGTAACACTTTGAATCCTGTTCTTGTAGAGCTAAAATGTCCACCACAAGGTCCTTCATTGCATGCCCTCAGAATGTCTTCCTTCTCTTCCTCTTTGATGCACTTTCTTATGATTTGATCACTACAAATTTTGTACAAGGCATTGTCCTCCCAAAAATAATACTTTTCATCACTTCTCAGTTTCTTCTCTTTTGGTCACTAGAGAAATAAGAGGGTACTTGCCCAGCCACAACAAAATTGGCTATCTCTACATACCAAGGCAATGACTTCTCATCTACTCTAAACACTTGCTCGTCTGGGAAATCCTCTTTTACCAAAATAGTTGATCCCTCTTGAGCTTCTGACTCCAACCTTGAGAGATGATCAGCTACCACATTTTCTGACCCTTTCCTATCTCTGATTTCAACATCAAACTCTTGGAGTAACAATACCCATCGAATCAATCTTGGTTTGGGTTCTTTTTTTGCTAGCAAATACTTTAAAGCTGCGTGATCTATATGTACAATCACCCTTGATCCCAGCAAGTATGCTCAAAACTTGTCAAACGCAAAAAAAAACAGCCAACATTTCAATTGAGCTTCATTTAGTAACTTACTGGCATAATAAATTGTGTGAAAAATTTTATCCCTTCTTTGGCCAAGAACAGCTCCTAATGTGTAATCACTTGAATCGCACATTATCTCAAATGGCTCACCCCAATGAGGGGTGATGATGATGGGAGCCTCCACCAATTTTGCCTTCAAAGTTTCTAAAGCATGAACACATTCCTCCTCAAACTCGAATTTTATGTCCTTCTCCAATTGGCTACACAATGGTCTAGCAATTTTCGAAAAATCCCTAATGAATCGCCTATAAAAGCCCGCATGTCCAAGGAAGCTCCTTTTGCCTTTTACGTTTGTTGGAGAAGGAAGCTTAGCAATGACATCGATTTTAGCTCTGTCAACCTCAATTCCTTTGTGAGAAATCTTTTGTCCCAGCACTATCCCTTCTTGGACCATAAACTGGCACTTCTCCCAGTTCAACACAAGATTAGTTTCCTCGCATCTCTTCATCACTTTGGCTAGGTTCTCCAAGCAGCCCTTCAAAAGTCATCCCAAAGACTGAGAAGTCATCCATGTATATTTCAATTATTGACTCCACCATATCATGGAAGATCGCCATCATACATCGCTGAAATGTGGCAGGGGCATTGCACAAGTCGAATGGCATTCTTTTGTACGCAAATGTGCTAAAAGGGCAAGTAAATGTAATCTTCTCCTGGTCCTTGGCATCGATAGCTATCTGATTGTAACCAGAATATCCATCCAAGAAGCAGTAGAATAAGTAACCAGCAATTCGGTCCAACAACTGCTCCAAAAAAGGAAGTGGAAAATGATCCTTTCGTGTAGCCTTGTTAAGCTTTCTGTAATCCATACAAACTCTCCATGCACTTACAATTCTTGCCGTAAGTAGCTCATTGGCATCATTCTTTACAACTGTGACTCCCCCCTTCTTTGGAACACATTGCACTGACCTTACCCACTCACTATCTGAGATGGGAAAAATCATTCCAAAATCCAGCAATTTGATGACTTCTTTCTTGACCACCTCCATCATCTGCGGGTTAAGCCTTCTCTGTCTATCCCTCACTGGCACAGAATTATCTTCCAAGAGCATCTTATGCCTGCATAAGCTAGGACTTATGCCCTTGATATCCGCAATAGTCCATCCAATGGCTCTCTTGTATAACCTTAAAACTTCCAACAACTTCACTTCTTGCCAAGCTTCCAATTTAGATGAAATCACTACTAGAAGTGTTTTATTTTTGCCTAAAAATGCATACTTTAAATAAGGAGGCAAAGGCTTCAACTCGAACTTTGGTGGCATCAAGATAGAAGGCATAAGCTTCTCATTCCTGCACAAAATTTCTTCCTTCCTCACCTCAGTGGGAGAACAAGTTTCATTAGTTGGAATATGACACTCTTCATTATCTTTCACATTCCTAACACACGATTTTTTTATCATGTCTTCAACAGTACATTCATGCATTTTAACTTCAACTATTTCATTTTGCAACTCAAATATGGACCCATCTAGCACGCAGCACTCAACAAGATCCTGAATTTCAGAAACAATTCTTCTATCCTCTTCATTCAATTCAACATTCTCAAACTTTTCCATAGAATCATTTAAATCATCAACCAATACAAAATCATGTTAAACATTTTCATCATTCACACTCATAGAACATGCGAAATGTAACTGTTTTATTTCTTACTCCAATTAAGGCATCTCTTGTTGTAAGAAACGGGCGACCAAAGATTAAAGGTACCTCTAGATCCTCCTCCATGTCGAGCACAATAAAATCGACTTGGAGTGTAAACTTATCAATCCCCACCAGGACATCATCAACCTTTCCAGTAGGCTTGACCAAAGATCTATCAGCCAGTTGAAGAGTCACAGCTACTGGACGAATTCTCCATTTGAGTCCCACATCAGTGGCAATAGAAAGAGGCATTAAGTTAATGCCAGCACCTAAATCACACAAAGCTTTCTCAAAGATCCTCATCCCAATTTTGCAAGGTATTGTGCAGCTTCAGGATCTTTCCATTTGGGTGGCAACTTGTGCCCAAACCATGCTCAACGGCACTTCACATCTCAAAATCTGTTCCTTGTTGGATATCAAATCTTTGAGGAATTTTTCATATTTGGGTACTGCAGTCACCAAGTCCAATAAGGGTAAACTCACATTAACTTGTCTCACCATGTCCAAAAATCTATCAAACTGAGGTCCCTTCTTTGGCTTTGGCTTCACTCTCTCAGGAAATGGGGGTTTAGGTGCATATTCAGGAAAATTGTAGGGGCTAGGAGGCCCTTGGCTCTTCTTGGTCACTTTTCCTCTCTCCATTATCTTGCACCCCTTCTTTCTTTGGTGCCATGCCCTCATTGGTATATTCTTGGTCAGGATTAGGATTGCCTTCCTCCTTGTCTTCATAAATTTCATCTCCAGGTTTGATAGATTTGTGCACTTGCTTTCCACTCCGTAATGTGATTGCATTACAGGTCTCCTTTTCTTTTGGATTTGGAATTGTATCACTAGGATGTGATCCACTCGTTCTGTGATGAACAACATTTGCAAGCTGACCCAGTTGTGTCTTAATATTCTTCAATGTAGCCTTATGATGCCGAACAGTGCTTTCTAAGCCTCCGAACCTTTGCTCGTTCTTGTCCATCTTCTCCATCAACTTATTGAACATATCTTCAACTGATGGCTTTCTTTGCTTTGAAGTATTAGCTTGATGATCAAAGCCAAGAGGTGCATTTGTTGCTCTTCTTTGGTCATTTCCCTGATAATATTGCCCCCCTTGGTTTTGTTGTTGTCCCCTACTGCCTTGTCCCCCATTGTAAGGTCGATTTCCACCAGAGTAATTTCCTCTAGAATAATTGCCACCATACTAAGGTTTGTTGTTATAATTGCTCACATACTGAAGAGACTCAGTTGTGATGGCACACTCATCAGTGTGGTGTTCGCCTTTACATAGACCACATGAAAGCACAGGAGCTTTAGCATGTGTAGCTTTCAGAGTTTGCACTTGCTTGCTAAGGCTTCAAACTTGGCACTCAAAGACGTTTCCTTATCAAGATCCAGCACTCCTCTCTGCCTTCTATTATGAGGTTTCTGAGTCTCAGTAAAAAGGTACTCATCTTCAGCAATTTGGTTAAACAATTCTCGAACCTCTGGCACACTCTTATCTTTCAATGCACCATTAGCACAAGCTTTTACCATCATAGAAGATTCAGTTGTGAGGCATTTGAAAAATGTGTTCAACTCTCTGATTTCACCAAGGTCATGGTTAGGACATTGAAGGATTAGATCATTGAAATGCTCCCATGCTTCTTTGAATGACTCGCCATCCTGTTGCTGGAAGTTCATTCATTATTTCCATTCTCCTTTTTTCCAATTTTGCAGGAGAAAAGTACTTGGCTAAAAATCTCTTTTGCAATTCATCAAAGGATATTGCTGCATTTGCTCCCCCAATACTCTTGAACCAATGCTTAGCTTTACCGCACAATAATAGAGGGAACAAAATTCTATGTACTTCACCTCGATCCATTCTTGGAAGCTTAAAAGTACTACAGAGGCCTAAGAACCAATCGAGGTGATCATTAGGGTCTTCATTATCAAGCCCTTGAAAAAATTGTCCTTGGGTGATCATTGAGACAATCTGTGTTGGTATACGATAGCTCTCAACGTCTATATCCTGCTGGTCGAAGCCATTTTCAAAAATTAATTGCGTAATGGTCACCAAATATTGGTGCTCGTTCCCCTGGATTAGCCATTTTCTTTCCTTTTGTCTGCATCTCAAGATTTTTGGTAACTCGAGATCAAGTTGAAATTCAGGTTCTCCAGAAGACCTTAGAGACCTGGTCATACATCAAACAACACAAGTGAAGTATGATAGGAAAGAAATGATAGATCACAGAAACACAAGTATCCACTGCAAGCAAAAGAAACAAAACAAAAGCAGAACACAAGAAATTCAAAGAAAGAAGATTCACAAAACACAAAACCGAACCAAACAAGTACAAGTACAATTAAGCAAATTCAAGGAACCTTGCCTTCCCCAACAACGGCGCCAAAAATTGACAAGCGTGTCGTTAGCCTTGCAATTTTAACACTAAACTAATGTAGAAGTAATGAGTAGGGTATCGTATCCACAGGGAAGAGGATGGTTCAAGAAATTTGATTAAAGTTGCTCTATTTGTGACCAGATCAGAAGGAAAATTAAGTTTGAGTAGGAAATCCAGGAGCTAGTAAGAAATGTTACACAAATGCAAGAAAAATAACAACGCAACACGAGAACGGAAGTTACGAGATTAAAACAGATGTCCCAGGGTTCAAATATCAGATGATCGCTAATTAAACTCTTGTGCTATGCTCTCGACTCCATGCAAAACACTTTAGGAGGAGACAATAGCTGCCTAAGAGTCCAGAGAATACTCGGCATGTCGACCACAGTATCCTCTATTCTCCCTTACATCTTACCTTTCCCATAGCGAGGCCTAGGCAAGAGATTTGAGTACCACAACGACTCGACTACTTAACACTGGCTAGTAATCTTGCATAATCTTAAGTCTCCCATGGCGAGGCCCGACCTAAGTTCCTATACTCTAACTAGCATCAGATAATCTTCCTTTACTTGATTCTTACAACTCAGTGACCTTTAACTGGCATGGCGACCACATCTCTGATCACGAACGAAAGAAAATAAGCAAAGGAACTCCACACTTGTATATCTTATCCTAGTTTATGTGATTTACACTTCCAATGAGAAATCAAACCTCAATCTAGCATGGCGACATCCATTAAAGTTCAATTTCCCCCAACAAAAGCATACATTTCACCAAATTTTGATAGAATTAAGCAATTACGAACATATACGATATATCTCGTGAAAGATGAAACAATAGCATAACATTTCACAGTTTAATTATGCAATCATCTGTATCAAACCCTAAGACATCTCACGATCTAGCCAGAAATCTCCATTTCAAGTTCGCGATCAACACCTCTCAACATTAAGCAATTCATATTCAAAATTTGAAAAGATTATACCGATTAAATTGCTTCGAAAGCTCCGATTCACAAGCGAATTACAATGTTCGGATCAAATTCTCAATCGGAATTGAAATTGGAGATCGATCAAATAAGAAAGAATCTAGTGAGAGAAAATAAATGTAGAGAGAGAAAATTCCCGCTTACAAAATCAAAAGTTCGGTTTTTTATCTAGAATCCTCCCTGTAAAACCCAACTAGATCCTCTATTTATAGGGGATTACAAAACGTAAATAGTACGCAAACGTAAAATGACTACATTATTATAGAAATGCCACTGCATCTATGAAATGGTCCACAAGTCATCTCGATCAATGTCTGGCTTCATGCCTGCAGTCCATAGTCCTCCACGCCTTTGGCATCATGAGTACGTCTTCGGGTCTTCCATGTACACGCCTTTGCAGAACCTTGCACAAGAAACAACTTCAACACTTAATCAAATTTTAAACTAGCAAAAACCAAGGCCATTCAAGTGTTACCATGGCGAGGTCTCACGGCGAGACCTCGCCGTGTAACTTGTTTGTGTGGCGAGACCTCTCGGCAAGGTCTCGCCGTGCACGTGTGTGCAAGGCGAGGTTTCGCGGCGAGACCTCACCATGTGTTGTGTATGTATGGCGAGACCTTGCGGCGAGGTCTCGCCGTGCATCGTGTGTGTGATGTGCAAAAATGTAAAATGAAATGAAAATGTGAGAGCGAGATGGAGTGATGCAAAGTAGTGTGATAAGAAATTCTTGTGAAATGAGTATTTGCGTAGAAAATAAATGAGTGAAGTATGTTAAAGAACGAAAATGTGATGTGATGAAAAATGAATATGAATGTTGAGTGAAGTGTGTGCTGAAAATGAATGTAGTGAGATGTATTGAAAATGAGTGCAAATGAAGTGTGTAGACTAATGAACGTATGATAAGATGAAAATGAAGGTGCGTGAAACATGATCAAACAACGTGAAAGTGAAAATTGATGAATGCCATATTCCTCACTCACAAAAATGGAAAATAAATCAAATGAACGACTGAAGAATGAAAATACAAATGAAGACAATAAGAGAGAGGTGACAATTACCTTAGCAGATAGCACATTTTCCACTTATGAAATGGAAGATATAATGTTTGAAAAAAAACATTATCAAACATGAAATGGAAAATGAGTGCATGATCTTGCAAATGTATAAAAGAAAACAACAATACGTAGACTCACAGTAAGAAAACAAAGTACATCAATCTTGAGCAACCTATGTATGAAGCATGAATGAAAATACGATGGATCGAAAATGAGCATGCATGAACACAATAAAACAACATGGAATTGTCAAAATGATGAATACTCAAGTGAATACGTAATGCATAAAAAATATGTAAAGGGTGAAAAAGTAGTGTAAAAAGAAACAATGTTAGTGTTAGTCAAATGTGTGTGTGAAATAAGAGCTAATGCGGCGAGGTGTGTGTGTGCGTGAGTGAGTGCTCGCCGCATAAGCATGCGGCGAGATGTGCCAGTGTGTGCTGAGAGGTGTGTGGTCGCCGAACAAATTGTGCGGCGACTTGTGGAGTTGCTGCGCGAAAGTGCGCGCAGCTCGTGCGAGACTGCCGCGCGCGCTGTTATACGAATGCTGTGAGATGTGCGTGTGAGTGTGTGCTGCACGTACCGGTGATCGCGGTTGTGTGCGGGAGTTGCGTGTCCATGCGGCGATCTCATGCAGCACCCATGCGGCAATGAGCGTGCTTGATATGCAGGAGTTTGCAAGCTCGTGCAGTGTGTGCACTATGTAGGAGCATGAATAAACACAACCAATACACATGAAATACACAACTTCTCGAATTACACACATTAAAGATACCAACTAACACACACATTAGCATCAGACTCATAGCTTAGTTTTCATCAAATCCCCACATACACAACCAATCAACTAAGTCAACACTCTCACACCACATACAATATATGTTTACCAATTTTCATCCTTTTTCACCTAATTCTTGTTTCACCCATTCTTTACACGATCACACCATTTTCTATACCACATGCATGAGAACATAGCAGAAATCAAGTGAAAATAGTACTATTAAGTCAGTATAAAACTGATTATCAGCACACTTTGGCATTTTTCTAATTGCTTCAAGAAAAGTGTCGATAATCTCTACCTTGCTAATGATGATCAAGATATTTCTCATGTCATCATCTTTCATATTTCTTGTTAACCTGCCAAGAAAAGGAGGGTGAATTTTAATCTCAGAAATAGGCGTATTCAAAATTTTTTGTACCTCTGATTTCTAAAATTATGCCATATGGGCAAACAATGATTCCGTTTCTAGGCTGTTGGGTTGTTTAATTTCGATCTTTGCCTCTGGTTCTTCAAACTTCTGTCCACGTATTAACGCTATTGGACTAACATCTTCCATTGGATTAACCGACACTTGGGATGAGACTTTGTCTTGATTACTTATCAAGTTATTGATGGTTGTATTTAATTGAGTAATTTGATTACTCAATTCTTTGAAACTTGCCATTGTCTCTTTCTTGTTGCATCACATCCGGGGTGTGGGAAGAATGGAACCATCTCTTGTTGCAACATATCATCTTGGGTTGGCACATCATCTTTCTGCTTAATTTTAACTGCATTAGCTAAATTTGCAACTAAATCCTCAAGAGATACACCTGAACTATAAGTGGGTGTTGCATCGTTTTGAGCATAAAAAAACATCAGTTATTTATGCTTTTGCAATGTCCATGGTGATGGCTGTTGTGCCTTATTCCCATCAATGAAATTTGGGTGCGTCCACCACTCCAAATTGTATGTATTGGAATAAGGGTCTGTGATGGTGTTATGGATGAAAACTCCCAACTGTTTTGAATAGTGTCTTTGGATACTCTTAAGCAAATTGACACCTAACTATAGGATGACCAAGATTTCTTCGTATTCCATGTGGCCTTTTATGTTGAACAACACTTAAACCTGCAACTAGTTTTCCACGGTGAAGAGGTCAACGTCTAATCTATTTTTCATAGAAGAATGTAATACCTCTTTTAATCTGTTTCGGCATACGGTGACTGTTTCAGAACTAGAATTTATTTCTTGGTGGTATTTTCTTCGATACTTTCCTTAACCTGTGCAATTGTTTTTCAATATTTTAAGGCAAAAAACAGATTAGGGTTGGAAAATCAGGAATATTCCAAGTAAAAAGAAATTAAAAATTTTTTGAATTAACTAAAATCAAAGTATTTTGCCGTTCCCCCGCTAATGGAGCCAATTTTGGTGTGTTGTTTTTTGTAACCAAAATTAATTACCTACTCTAAAGGATAAAAACTATATAGCAAGAGTGAGGTCGATCCCATGAGAAACGGAAATACAATCTTTCTTAGTTAATTCACAGAGAAATTGTCCCAAATAATAATGATTAATAACTAAGAGAAATATTAAAACTAATTAATGAAATTACTATGGAAAAATATACCAAAATATAAAACCTTGGATTAACTAATTATGTATCGATCATAGACTCAATTATTAATTAGTATCATTAATCAACTAGTTTATAGGCTATCGAGAATTATCTCTGACGTAGCCCAAATCCTCCTTAGTTAATTGGTAATTTACAAGAATCAGGTTAACTAATTTCTTCCCTATTTCTACACAACCTGGCGGGAATCAACCAACACCAGATTTAATGTTATAAAAGCATTAAGTCTTAGAAGAATCCGACTCTAATAAATTGTAATCATGATCAGCATGTCACAATTTATTGTCCGATTATTTCCATCTACTAAGATAGTAGATTTGTCACTAATTAATACTCTCTACTAGATCTAGTGAAATAATAAGAGATTAATTGGCTCTATCCAGATTAATTAAACATGGCCAGAATCTAAAGAATCTAAACAATTAACGCTATGCTCAAAGAACTTTTGAAACTCATAAATATTAATTATATTAAAACAATTCGATTTCATTAGTAAATAACAATTAAAGCTTCACTACTTATACCAGATAAACAAACTATTCACAAAACATAATTAAAGACAAACAAATAACGTAAAGGAAAAATATAATTAAACTAAAGAAATAAAGTAAGAAATACTATACTGTTTGGAATTAACCACCGTTCGACTGAATGACAGCTAAGTCTGAAGCAAACAACGAACCAAATTAAACTATTAAAAAGCTACGAACTATAATCTACTAACTTGCTCTTCTTATATAGGAAAAGCAATTATTCTTCTAAGGGAATATACCTAATGACTCAAAACTTCCAAAAACAATATAATGAAATGAGGCTTTTGTTTCCAAATAGGATAATACCACATATGGCCAAGAATTAAGGCATGCAAGCTTTTTTCTAATTGTTTTTAATTTCTCTTCTTCTCTACTTCCTTGTTTGATTTCTCCAAGGAGTCTTCCATCAATGCACCTCCTTGATTATTTTCAAATTAGATTAAGGAAAATATTTTGTTCTTTCACGTTCCAAAACAGTCCTAAAGCTTCCAAATTCCTCTTTTCTTTCTTTCCATCTAGATTGCCTCAAAATTCCTATTATCTTAATTCCTACACATAATTATTTAATTAAGTGTAAAGCTACTCAAATTATATCATAATAAACTCACAAAATATATGACAAAAATTGAACCAATCAAGGGTTCTATTAATAAAACAACTAATATTGAGATTTACAACGATTTCAATAAAAGTCACACAATTAAGCACTACTACACTTGTTATGACCTCTTCAATATTATTTTATCTTCTCTCGAGGTTAATCTGGGTGGCACATGAAAGTTTCAAGAAACCAAAAGTGATGTGGGAGTTAAAAAAAAGTGATATTTGCGAAAATGGTTTTGCCATAGACCCATCTTTATTGGGAAATCCTGAAGCTTTGATTGAAACTGAAATTGCAGTTTGGCCTTTCATTCTTGCACTAATATGTGTTTCTTTATTACCTTAGAATTTTGTTCTTTTTGGGTTTGTCTTTGTTTTTTTCCATCTCTCTAGTGGCTACAACAGAAAATAGGCAGAAAACAACAGTTAGAGCAAGAGAATATTACAACTATAGATTACAAATAAGGGGAGAATCATAGGTCAATGCTGTTACATAGTCTGAGACTTTACAATAGTTTGTTGTTGATATTTATGTTAAGATTGAAATAGTTAGGGTTGATTTTCTTAAGAGCAAACAAAATGATATTGGACTGAAATATTTCAGAGAATACTTGATAGTGTTTTGGTGGGTGAAAATGAAGGGTAAGAAATTGGACGTAAAATTATTTTGCCTTCCTCTTTCATAGGTTGCCATAGAGATATACATAAGAGATACTTAGATGCAATGGCTTTGGTTTAGACATAATGGGAACCGGATATATTTTAATAATGGCGTGTGATCCCAATTGGAAAAAAATTCAAGAAAATTTAAAATATAATGAAGAACCTTTTGATAGGCTTAATTTTTTGGTTAGAGTTTTTATAGCTAAACTCGACTTTCTGAAAATAGAGCTATTGAAAAAAAAATATTTAGAGAGGTCACTACTTGTATATATGCTATTGAATTTCAAAAAAGAGGTATGCCTCATGCTCACCTTTTATTAATTCTGAAAAATGAATTCAAACTTTTGAATCCAGCGGCATACGATCGCATAGAATTTTTTAAATTGTCGGATCCTTATAGAGAACAATATTTACATTCTCTCGTTGTGAGGCATATGATACATGGTCCTTGTGGAGAATTAAATTTAAATAATGTATGCATGAAAAGGGAATTTGTAGAAACCATTATCCAAAAAAAATTTATTAATCAAACGACTCATATAGAGGATGGTTATCCATAATATCGTAGAAGAAACAATCGTAGAAAAGTAAAAGTGTGTCGGCACGATTTGGATAATAGATGAGTTGTTCCATATAATTGATATCTTTTGAGTTTTTTTGATTGTCACATGAATTTAGAGATATGTAGTTCTGTTAAATTAATTATGTACATGTATAAATAAATTTATAAAGGCCACGACTGAGCAAGTTTCGGTGTTACTGACGTTAGCAAAATTGAATTTATTGATGAAATAAAATATTTGTAGGATGGAAGATGGCTTGGTCCTCCTAAAGCAGTATGAAGAATTTATGATTTCAAACTAAATGAAATGAATCATTCAGTTTACACACTTCAAGTGCACCTTGAGGGTGGCCAATTTGTTGTATTTAGTAAGTGCTCAAATCTTTTGACTCTTATTCGGTAGGATAAGCTTAACAAAACTATGTTAACTGAATTCTTTGAAATGAATAAAACAAATGAAAATGCAAAAAAAAAACTAAATTTTTTATATAAAGAATTTTCTTATTACTTTGTTTGAACCAAAAAGATAGCTTGTGGAAAGAAAGAAAAGCAAAAAAATGTTATTGGTAGAATGGTGATTATAAGTCCAAATGAAGGTAAGAGGTATTGCCTTAGACTTCTTCTTTCTCATGTAAAGGCTCCTATGTCATATACTTCTCTTCTTACTAGTAATAATAATGTGTGTTCATCATTTAGAGAAGCTGCTATGCATCATGGTCTTTTGGATTCTGATAATTATATTGAAGAAACTCTTGAGGAGGCATGTGGTTTTTGGATGTCATATGCTCTTAGATTCTTATTTGCTGTTTTATTAATATTCTGCTCACCCAATGATTCCAAACAGTTGTGGAAAAATTTGAAGTTCAATTATCTATGGATTATCAATAAAATGGACTTCAGAATAACTGGAATTCTAATCATGTTAGTAAAAGAACATTAGATGACATTAATATGCTTTTAGAAGAAATGGGTAAACATATCAATAATTTCCATTTGGTTCCAGCCCATTTTATGATTCAACATAATTATCCAATGACAAGAGACTGTCTGAATGAAACTCCACTCCAAATTTCTGTGAAAGATTTATTGATGTCTTCACAATTGAATGTTGATCAGAAGATTGCCTATAATTTGATTTTAGAGAGTGTTTTTTTGTTGAACCACAATGTTTCTTTCTTGATGGCCCTGACATCATAAGGAAAACTTTTCTTTAACAGTCACTGTTGGCCACAATATGATCACAGGGTTTTATCTCAATTGGTGTAGCCATATTTGGTGTTGCGGCATTTATTATCCCTGACAAGGGGAGAGCTGCAGATATTTTCCACTTGCAGGAACAACATAAGGTGAGTGATTTCTTGGAACATCAAGGCTGGAACGTGGAGAAAATTAATGCACACTTCCCCCAGATTCCCACCTCATTCTTCATTGAAATCCACATTGGAGACAGAAATAGTGCAGATCAAATGAAGTGGATGCTCACAGGTAATGGTCAATTCTCTCTTCACTCAGCCTTCCAGGTAATTAGAGAGGTAAAATCTCCTTTGTTTCCTTTCACTACTCATATTTGGGATAATGTTCTGCCAATAAAGATCTCATTTTTTATGCTAAGATTATGCAGAAAGATATTAACAATTGCCCAAAACCTACAGAAAATTGGCTTTATAGGCCCCCTATGGTTTGCCCACTTTGTTACTCCTCGGAAGAAACAATCAATCATCTATTCTCTGCATGCCACATGACAGATAAGTTATGGAAAATTTTTGCATCAGAAATAGGATTATGGTCTAATACTCTTCCTTTGACAGGTTCCCTAACTCAGTGGTGGAGCACCCCTGAAAAAATCTGAAGTAAAAAATTCATGATGGAGGTAGTCCCTTCTGTGATCTGCTGTAGTCCCTTCTGTGATCTGCTGGTGCGTGTGGAAATGGAGAAATAATGCCACCTTCAGCTCTGTAAAACCTGACCTAACTCAGATTGTCAACTCCTCCTTCCAACTTGTTAAAGAGCTAGCTGCTAACAAATTCAAATTCAAAAGTCTGGTAAACCTTGAATAGGCTCAGTTCTGGAATGCTGTTTGGAATATCAAAAGGAGAATCAAGGTAAGTACCTATAAATGGCTGCCTCCTACACCCCCGTGGATTAAGGTAAACTTCTCAGCCTTGAAAATTGGCCAAGAATAAAAAATTGGTGGTGTTGCCCGTGACCACAATGGTAGACATATTCTCAATATTCTTGTGCTTTCTTATGCTATATCTTACACTAAAGTACAGGTAGAGTTAATGTCTTGCAGAGTTTGGCTTCAGTTTTGTAAAGAAAAGGGATTCATGAAGGTGGATGTTGAATCTGATTCTGAGAAGCTGCATAAAGCATGGAAACAAGATGGCAGTGGGGACCTCATCATCCAACATCTTCAGACCCTAACTACCTTCACTGAAATTCCAAATGAAGCAAACAAACCAGCAAGATGGATGGTGGCTAATGAAGGAAAGGAGCCTACCCCCTAGAGAAACTCTTAAAATCAGAGAGGTTGGGCCTCCCCTACATACTAAGGAAGAGAATCAAACTATATGATACAGGTTAGTGCCCCTGTTTGCTGATGTTAGGATAGGGGTCAAATGCTGAAATTTTCGCTTGCTGAAGTTAGGGCAATCACTAGAGTCATTTGTGATGAATATCTTTTCTTTAAACCATCTTGCAGAACTGATTGAAAGTCATTGCTAAAATGACCCATGAGAAGCTACTGGATGGGTGGTCTAACCCACATGAAGGCTGACATTGGTCCTGATTGGCACCCTGATACCTATTGACTGAAATTGGTCCTGCTGTCCAATGGCTGAAACTGGTACTACTGCCCATCGACTGAAATTTTGTTTGGATATTGGGGATGATACGCTGAAGTTGTCAATCATACCCTCCCCATCATCTTAATTATGTGGCCCTCACTTCTGGTGATTTTGTGATATAATGGATGGCTGTATACCTCCTTAATTAATATATGCATATACCTGTCCACTTATTAGATTAGGCTAGTTCTTCTACTACAAATGTAAAGGGAGTAGTACTCCTCATTTAAGCATTTTGAAATAATTCTGTAAATGGAGTAGTACTCCTACTTTGTTATCCTTTTGTGATATCCTAAGAACACCTCTCCATTAGGCCTTTGGCATGTAAATGGAGTCTTATTCTTAAGGATCCTATAAATTTTGTAAGAGCGATATTAGGGTATATCCATCGCTCACAATGATATCTAATAAATAGGGAGTGGCGACCCACCTCAAATGGAGGTTAGCCAACCAAAAAAAAAAACTTGTCAGTTAAGTAAATAGTCTTTTGTAACAAAGTTAATCCTTGTATCTAAATTCATTTTGTGGAATGAGGTTTCGATGGAAAAAAAAGAAGTGATTGAAGTATTTGATAAGCTTTTACAAGATATAACATGTAACAATAAGTATTTTTGGAGAAAAGTAGTTGTCTTGAGAGGGAATTTTAGGCAAACATTACCTGTAATTGAGAAAGGAACAAGAGATGAACAAGTATGGTCAAGTATTGTTAAATCCATATTATGGAGTGATTTAAAAAAACTCTGGCTACAAAACAATATGCGGGCTGTCCTAGATCCTGAGTTCCCAAATTTCTTGCTTAGAATTGGAGAAGTGTGGGAACCATTAGATACATATGGAAACATTTTTCTTCGTAATAAAATTGTTGTTCCGTATGAAGACAGCGACAGTCTTTGGAACAGTAAGTCTTGTTTATTTAAAATATGTTAGGTACTCATACTATTTTTTCCCTTTGTAAAACATCTGTCTGAGCATTCAATCTTATAATATATTTATTTTTTGAATAGGTTGATACAATGTGTCTTCACAAATGTTCTAATTCATTCTTGTGACCCCTATAATATTATTAACAGGTGTATTCTTTCAACTAAAAATAGTTCTGTTGATGACATAAATGATGTGATGATTCGCAAATTTTAAGGTCAGCTTCATGTTTATAACAGTTTGATAAGACTCTTAATAAAAATTTCAAAGAGACTATGAAGATTATCTTAATATCCAAAAGGTCTTCCTTCTCCTAAGTTGTTGTTAAAAGAAATTTGTCCAATCATGCTTTTTAGAAATTTAAACCCAAATGAGGGCCTTTGTAATAGAACTAGATTAATTTGTAGAGAGCTCAGAAAACATATCATTTCAGCTAAAATTATTTTAGGATAGTATAAGGGAAAGATTATTTTTTTGCCTAGGATCCCTTTCAGAGCCCTACCAATGAAAAACATGGTATTTCCTTATTAAGCTCTATTTTTTATTAAACTCTATTTTTTAATGACTATAAACAAAGCTCAAGGTCAAACTCTTGATTTTGTTGGAGTGTATCTTCATGAGCCAATTTCTTTTTCTCATGGACAGCTATATGTTGCACTCTCAAGTGCTAAAACTGCTAAAGTTTTAAAAGTGTTAATCTTTTCTTATACACTTGACTAGACTAAATGTGATTGTAAAATAAGAAATGTATTTTTCAATGAAATATTCGAATTAGCATCATGTTCAAATTAATTATGGAGTTTCCGCGATTTGTGTTTACTTAATAAATGTTTTTGTTCTTGGCAATCTTTTTAGTATTTTAAAAGTATATTTCTTGGTTGATATTTGTTTTTTTACTAATGCTATGAATTTGAAATGTATCATGGAAACAATGGTTCCTATTAATGAGATAACAAAAGAGAAGAAATCATGGACTGCTGTTGTTATTGTACAAGAGAAATTGCAGATAGCTCAATCATAGCAAAGTCTAATGAGATTGCAAAAATATATTTGTGCCGAATCAAGAGTAAGTCCATGTAAATTTACACATTCTTGTGATTTGAATTTGAATTTACAGAATCGTGTTTTCTTTTATCAATTAGCATTGTCTAGATTTCTTATAGTTATATCATTCTTATTTAAGGGTGCCAAGGTGGAAAGAATTGTTTTCAATCATGAAATTGAACACATAGGAACCAAGATCAAGGTTTATAAAACCTATCCAATATCAAATGCAGAAGTGCACGACATTCTTCCTAAATATCGCCCTAAAGGAATTGATAAACAATGGGTTATTACTTTGAAAAGTGTTATAGAAGAACTACAGGATCAATAACCCATGTTGTTTGTGAACAATAAATATATAGCCTTTCCTAAACTTGGACGTTACATTGATTTGAAAAATGAAGTTGTTGGTAAGAGTATATCTTTGATTTATTTATTCAGATACTTTGGTTGCTAATCTTCTGCCTACTCAAAAGGTAACCTTGATACTTAACTATATTTATATAAATATTATAAATATCATAACAAGGCAATAGTTAACCAAAAAATATATGGCTTATTTTTTTAATCACTTTTAAGATTGTTTGAAGAAAAATATGGGTTGTGCCAAATTAGGACTGAATATGACATGTCTTTATCTAAAAAATGTTTTTTTTACTTTGTGCTTAGTTTTTTTTGGCTAGCATGTTGTAATTGTGGTTAATATTGTTAGTTCTTATATTGTTCATCTGTTGATATGTAATCTTATCTTATGTTTAATGATTTTCTAATCTCTTGGGTAGACTGCCCTTCCTATGTCATAATTGGGGTTAATATTATTAGTTCTTATATTGTTCATCTATTGATATGTAATTTTATCTTATGTTTAATAATTTTCTAATCTCTTTGGCAGACTATCCTTGTTAAAGTCGTCTTCTCTTTGGAGATTTATTCTCAAAACTATTGGTACATGGCCTGCAGTAAATGCTATTCTGCCACTGCTGCATCTTATGGTTTTGAATTCATATGTAATTCATGTAATGAAAAATAAAAATCAAAACCAAGGTATGTAATGCTCTTTTATTATTTGGTCAAAGTTATTCACATGTGTTTCGAGATAATAGAATTGTAATTTTGTGAATAATATTTTCTTATTTATTTTAGATGTCTAATTGAGATGGAATTGATTGATGAGAGTAGAATTATCATGAAAAGTGCATTTGGAGAAGTGACAAAGATTCTATCAGTTTTTGCTCTTGAGTTTATGAAATATATTGAAAAGTTTGCTCTGCTTTTTGCTGCTATCTAGCATGTTTTTATAAGAATTATATTTGGTTTTGTATATAAGTCGCTGAAAGTTTGTGTTATTATTGTATTTCGGAATAAAAATCTTATATTGAGCAAGGTTCATGGAGAAAGTATTGGGTGGTTAATAACCACAAACTCATATGTTGAGTTGGTGGTTAAGATCCCAATAATTGAGCGACACATGTTATTTTATTGCTGATTCACCAATTCAGTAGTTACCTTACGTGGAATTGTTAATTACCCAATATTAATTTTATCTCCTGACATAATTGGAGTTCCCAATGTGAGTCGTCTCTTTACGATAGAAAAATTTTCAATCCAAATTCAAAAGCAAATTCGAGCAAAACCTCTTACCTTCTCCGGCACACTTATCGCGACACTAATCCCTCTGTTGTCTGACACAACCACTACTCCTCCATTATTCATTGCCATTATTACCAGTACAAGGAGGAAACTCTGCCATAGTTGCCAACACAAGAAGGGCATTCTAACCATATTTGGTTCGATATGTTTGTCTTTATTGTTAGAACCAATGATATTATCACAATCTCTTTCTTTAAAATTGAATATTTTTGCTGATATGCTTCCTAGATTTATTAAAAAATTTCACTTTTGATGTTGGAATTTTTCACTTTCGATGTTGATAACGATTTCACTTTTGTTTAGATAAATTTTCCAAAATAGAACATCGTTAAAATGGGCGTACTGCCTCCCACACATTACATTTAGAGCTTTATTTTTCCTATTTTTGAGCATCATTAAAGCAAAGTTTAAATTTTTATTTATGTTGTCTGATATTACTTGTGTTTTCATGTGATGAATTTATATATATATATATATATATATATAATGATATGAACTCCGCCTCACAATGGATGAAACCCAGCATCGAGTTGAGATCCTAGGATTGTTCAAAAGTAGGGATGCTAGTTGGAATGGTAGAATAATGCTACAACCAACTATGGATTGAAGGTTGATAAGTCGGGAAGAACGCCACAAGCTAGAAAAAGCTTGATAAGTTCAAAATAGTTCTCAAAGAACCAAGAGAATAATCTCACCAATGTAATATTCAAGTCTAAATGTTATGGAAATTTTACAGCATATCAATATAAAGGAAACCCTAACTTGAAAGTTACATAAAGAAAGAAAAATATTTAATTAAAGTCTAGGAAACTTAAAATGCTAATTAAGGCTTGTCTTAGAACAAATAGTGGTCAAATGAGTTGTGCCGAGACCAACCTTTGTCTTCATGCATTCTACATTATTCAAGAGTCATTTTAATGTGATCTTGACTGATTTTAAACTCCCAAAATATGCTGGACCAAAATTAAGAAGTCTTGCATTTAAACATCCTACAATTATTAACCAAGCTTAATTAACTTTGAATTGTTGAGTCTTGTTTGATCCTAGAGCTTTCATTGCTTGGTTTTGGCTGAAATAGACTCCAATTTATGCACCCTAAAGCCTCCAAATAAGATTCAAGTGAACCTAGACAGCAACACATCACAAAAGCTCAAAACAATGCAAAACAATAATTTGGACAGATTGCACTTAGTTGGGCAAAATTGCATTTTACTTTGTACTTGCTGCATTTTATTTGCACACTTATGCCTCCTAATTATGCTTCATGCTTGGACCATCAATATCATTGACATTTATTATTTTAAGCCCACTTGGACACTCAACGAAATCAGTTTGAAAAGATTGCAAGCTCTAGTAATCAGCCCACTTAATGTATCTTTGAATTGTTTAGCCCTTAACCTCGTAATTGGTTCAGAAATGAAATGTAAAGGATCATTTAGACTTATGGCTTGATTTTCATCATATAAGATGTTAAGCATTCGTTATTCACTTATGGTCAGATATTTAGATTAGACTATCTTGGGAACTACTGATATTTATGATAGAGTTTGTATGACAAAGCACAGAGTATAGTCCAATTATTTAATAGTTGATGAATTGCATAAACTAGCATAATATGTCTATGAATTTCAAGAACCTTTCTACTAATAACTATAATAATGGTTAAATTTTCTAAAGGCTTGGTTCTAGTTTGTGATGTTGTAAATTTTATACTTATTAGCTATGATGTTGTTTATTGACATTCATTTTCTTCACAGTATTTGTATAAACTCAATCTGATTTGTTTTTCCTCAATTGTCCTACAATGTTGTTTCTTTATTTTTGTCTACATTTTGTATGAGTCTTGCGCTATTATTCTATGAATTATAAAAATATAAATACATCCTTATATTGGAGAACTTTATGACTCTTTTTTATGGTGATAACTGATATAAGTTTAAACTCTATATTTCATTAGTTAAAGTAAACAATAGAATACCATATATATATATATATATATATATATATATGGTCATGCTACTCAATCCCACACCTCAAATACCACACACTCTTTCTCGTTGAAAATGTTAAATATGCTTGATATTGATGCATCTTGATTATTATTATTATTATAGCATAGACATTGTTTTGTTTCACCACCAACAATATTACTATCCTTAAGAATTGGTATATGACTTCATTAACTGTACCTGATTATACCAATCATCACATAACAAGTAGTTTAGATTGGCACTTGATGGTTTTAGATAACAATTAGTCATCATCCATCACTCTATTCTGTCTCTCTCTCTCTCTCTCTGTGTCTCTCTCTCTCTCTCTCTACACTCAATCACTATTATATTTATTGATATCGTGCATAAAAAATTTGTAGGTCCCAAGATTGAGCAAACTAAATTGTTGCTGTGACTTATTTGACTATTTCCTGTTCATATATCATTAACTCAACAATGTCATTAGAAGGTAAATTTATCAAAATCATAAATGCTTAATAAATTCTTTAATTTTTGTGTATTACATTAATTAATAAATTTATAAAATACTAGTTAATATATAAAATTGTTGAACATTTTAGATGGATCAAATTATGCTACTATTGTGCAAAGAGAGGAAAAAGAATTTGAGTTTAAAGTTGGAATGCTATTTAACAATGGCTATGCATATAATAAAGGTTTTAGGTTTTGTAAAGGTAAACAATATTACAATACTAAAAGAGAATTACAAATTTGTAAATTTTGTGGTTTTGTGAGGGTTATGCAGAGAGTTTTCCTCATGAAGCTCCAAAATTATCAAAGAACAATTAAAAGATGTGGTCGTCACGCGTCCATTAAATTTTAAATTGATGGTGGTGTTTGAGAAGTCGCAGAGTTTATACCATTACATAATCATCTTATGATTAATGGTAATCAAAAACATTTGATTACATAAATGAGGAGCATAAATGAGACCCACGGAAGTATGATTAAATCTTTGTTAAAATATGGGGTGGGACCTACAAAGGCATTTACATGGATGGGAAATGAAGTTGGTGGAGCTGAAAGTTTTCCGCTCACTCTTCGTGATGCTAAAAATTTAGCATGTTCTAAAAGGGTAAATTTGATTACTGCGGGAGATTGTCAAATGCTTTTGAATTATTTGATTAACTTGCAAATAAGTGGAAGCAATTTACCTTATTCTGTGCAAGTTGATGATCAAAATAGGTTAACGAACTTCTTTTGGTGTGATGCTTTATCAAGAATTGAGTATAACGACTTTGGGGATGTTGTTGTTTTTTATACTACATATCGCACAACTAAATATAATATGATATGCACACAATTTGTTGGGGTTAATCATCATTAGAATAATGCCTTGTTTGGTTGTGTTTTTTTGTTGGATGAAACTATTCCTTCATTTGTATGGGCATTCAAAACATTTTTGGAAGCCGTGGGAAACAAGCCTCCACAGACAATCTTCACTGATCAAGATGCTGCAATGGCATAACCTTGACCCTAAGACCCCCCAAACAGCCTCCCAAACCTTAGCTTTTATAGAACCAACCCATCATTAGCCCAAAAACAAAGTTAGAACATATTGGGTGCGGCAAATGCCATGGCCAATTTGTACCTTCTGCCACAGTTTGGTAGTTTTGGTATAACTCTCCCGTCTTCACTTGGAATTTAGTGATTCAAAGTGCTATAGAAATCTAAGAAAGAGAGCTAAAACTTGAATGCTTTACACTTTGCAAAATTCGAATTGCATCAGGGTCAAAACTAGGCTAGAAGAGGACTAAATGCACACATAGACAGACATTTGCCATAGCCAACTTTGCCTTGAAACATAAAACCCCCAAACCTTTCATATTTTGGCCATGGCAAACACCCTTAAGACCCCGAAAAACTACACAAACTCTCAAAACTCACAACTTGGTAGTGGTAAATGCCACGACCAAAACAACCTAAAAATCCCAAAACCCCTTTTTCACTCACACTTTGGCCATGGCATTTGCTAAAGCCAAAACACTTGCACACACTCACTTTTCACGGAGTTTTCATTTCATTCACACCTGCCACGACCAAAACACACACAACTCACATATTTTGCATCTTAGGCTAGATAATGCATTGCCACGGCCAAAACACTACCTCACACACTTTGTGCATACTTTTTTGTATTTCATGCATACATTGGCTGTGGCAAATGCCACGGCCAAAACTCAAACTTTGCACTCTCACACTCACATTTTTCATTGCATTGCATACATTGGCACAAACACTTAAAACACTTGCACTTTGAAGTTTATTTCATGCATAACTTGGCCGTGGCAAATGCCACGACCAATTCACTCTAGAATTAGGACATTCATACATTCTTAGGACTTAGTTTCACCTAGGCAATCCCCAAACAAGTGTCATGATATGTTTCCAACCAACCAAAACACACCACTAGAAGCCAAACGAAGCCAAATCACCCAACTCACATTAGAACTTCTAATCTTAGTCGAAGTCCAAGTTAGGTCTAGTTGGCAAAGTTGTCTCTAGATAACACTAATAAACTCTTGTTTAATCTAATTGACCATGATTTGACTAGATAGGATAGAGTTGACTAGTTTGACCAACTTTTGCCTAACCTTGACCAAGTTTAATTGACCAACCTAAAACCCTTGTTAGAACCCCTAAAACCCTAGTTCTTGTTAGTTTGACTTGGTTTAACAAGGTTTGACCTAGTTTGACCTAGTCAACCATAGTTTGACCAATTTTGACCAAGTTTGACCGAGTTTAACTTAGTTGGACTTTGTTACACTAACAATGATTAGTCGACTAAATAACTGGGTTTTGAGTAGTTTGATTTCTATTTCTTCTTTGTTTTACTCTTTTTAGAAGCTCTCTTTTGTATTTGACGATGATGTCACTCAACATGAGTAGCTAAACCTTTAGTTCTTGGATTCTAGGGATGGATTGTTGAAATCCAAGTTATGCATTATTGTTTATGTTTGGATTTACTTGGTTCTTTACTTGAAATAGCTTGCAGTCGATATTGGAAACGTGTTTGTATGCTTAAAGTGAAGAACTAAATTGAAATTTGATTAACATTATAAGAAATTCTTAAACCAGGCCAAGACAACAACTGATTGTGTGTTTTGATCTTTTCAAGTTGGTTAGAATTGTTAAATTCAGTTTTTTACTGGGCCAAAGGGGAATCTGGTTTAACAGATTACAGTTTCTATTTTATGTCTATTCAATTGCTTGATTGATATTATTTGAAACTCGACCGGGCTTAGGGGGGATCAAGTAAGACATTTGATTAGTCCATTGAGTGTGAATTATAGTAGAGGGATAATCACTTTGATTCTTTCTCAAAGGTAATCTAGGTTCCCTTTTCATTATAGAAGAGTAAATTCAAAAATGAGTTAATGCATGATTGGGAAATCAAGACTTTTGAACCAAGGATCTAAGAACGCTTCCCTTATACTAAACTTCTCTTTAGTTACTTGCTATTCTCCAAACCTTGTTGTTCATTTGATTTTACTTAGATCAAGTAGCATATCAAGCATACTAGTGGTGAACTTAATCCTCGTGGGATCGACCCCTACCACCGCCTCTACACTTGTGGTTACGGAATTTATCTTGTTGGACCGTTTAGAACACAATCTCAAGCGGCAAATTTCTCGATCTTTCATATCAATATTGCAAGCCGACATGCAAGTTTATGACTTTAACAAAATTTGTGCCCCATTATGAAGGTCAAGCTGAGAAAATGTGTGAAGCGGAAGTTGCTAATGATTTTGAATGTGCAAGAGAAAAACTAAAAATTGTTGTTAATTGTAGTGGGATTTTAAGACATGCCGCTGATGTCTACACACATGTGATTTTTAAATTGTTGCAAGATGAGTTCATTCAAAGCTTGTCTGAGCAGGTGATTAAATCTAGTATAGATGATCACTTGCAATCTTTTGTCTTGAAAAATGAAGGAGGTCACATAGAGTATATTGTGCAATTCAGTGATGGTAATGAGACTATGACTTGTACTTGTAAGTTATTTGAAATACAAGGTTGACTGTGTAGGCATATATTACACATTATGAATCATGTTAAGCAGTTCACTCGTATTCCAAGCCGATATATTTTTAAAAGGTGAACTAAAACCGCAAAAGAAGGAATTGTTAGAGTGAATATTAAGATAGTAGAGGGTGAACCAAAACCTTCAAAGGCTATGAGGTTTAAGAATGATACACAAAAATATCTATAGATATGCAGGTTCTTGATCCTACTCATAGGAGAAAAAAAAGAAGCATATGTGTGAATCAAAAGTTGCAAGAGAAAAAAAGAGTAAAGAAATCGAAATGTGATGCTATTGTGTAAGTTCATGGTTACTCTGATTATTTTGTATAAATTATTCTTATTTTCTATTTTGTTTAATATTGTTTTGGGTGCAGGGATAGTAAAGATGTTACTCCAAAATGAGGAGCATTTGTGAGTTGAAGGAATTCAATGACCATTATATTGTAAAAACGAGAAGTTATTACACTTATTAGGTATAGTTCTTAATGTTTTTTATGGATATATGTCAATGTATTAATGAAAGAGAGATTTTTTCAATCTAATATTTTGTTTGGATTAAATTTTATTTCATGGTTTCAATCATAATGTTCTTAATACCATTATTGTAACAACCCGATCCATCGCCTAGTTGGAAAGTGAATCGGTTCGTTCAATCAATCATCAATCTTGAAAATATAGTGAAACCTTGAGGATTTTTTTTTCGTTGTGTCACTATTTCCTCTCAACACTAATAATCATAACAAGTACAGGGTAATTCCACATTTACAATATTAGATTACAACTTAATTTGTACTACAAGATTCATTGACAATTGTCTCACCATTTGACCGTGGCTCCACTCGTCCATCCTCCTTGGCCTTTTTCTATTATTTTACTGAAAACATTTAGTAAAATGGAGTGAGCCTTTATCGCTCAGTGAGTTGGGAAATGGGTGTAATTTTTTTTCATAATGATAAAGAATTTTAAACTGTATTTTCAAAATATACTGTGGCAAAATAATTTATACATACTGAGAAAAAATTGGCAATGAACAGTCATTGAGAAACTAAAAGTATTCAATCATAAAGAAATTGGCAGTAACCAGTCACAAAGAGACTAATAGTAAATAGCCACAGCAAGCATTCCTCTCAGGTAGCACATTGTCCCCATAAGGGAGCACATAAAAGTTAGATTTGCTACCTATGGTTAGCCCAGCCGACCCAGTACCAACCATATGACTCCTGACAAATTACGCGCAAGACTTAGAGATACCTTATCCTTCACAGTTAGTAATTGCCTTGTAGGAACAGTATGATATATCCGGATAATCAGTACCCTTTCTCATGAAACTTGAACTTCCTTAGTTCCACTTGACAAGGGTTAAATGTCAAAGTAGACTTGCGATAAACTCATCAGCCCTTGCCTTCCCAGCCACTAATAAGTCACCATGACTGGGCCCCAGCAAGTCAGATAATCACAGTATAGGCAAATCCATGCCATACACAAATATTTCACATCGTGTCGGTGTGCTATAACCAATAGCAATTTCTGTGGATTCTAGAGGTGGTTCTCGCCTTAATTTCAGCGAAACACTTAGTTCCACACAGTACAAAACCGACATCTCAATCATATCATATATATCTAACACAATAGAAACAAGTTGGTGCAATATCTGGAAGTTTCAATCATCATAATGATAACAAGTTCAAATAAACATCACTTTGCTCGTAAGTTCCCAATAAGACTCATTCTTCCCTTTCACATGTGATGGGAACGAATCGGATATATTTAGGTTTAGTACTCAATAAAACTAAAATTAAAACCCACAAAGTATTATGTTTTATAAATCCTCAAAATTTGTAATGAAGGCATTTAAATTAGTCTCTGATCAAGGTCACAACAGATTTGAAACTAAGTTTCAGCTTTGCCAATATGGCTTCAAATGGCTAAACCTTTATAGATAAGAACATTCATGTGTCTTTAAATACAAAAATCATGTCCAAAAGTTAGTTTAAAAGAACAGTGTGAAATTCTTGTATTAAAATTCAGAAATGTCATGCTTAGTTCGAATCAATGTAACTTGACAATGACGTATCAAAATCATATAAAACCAAAATTATTTGAAACTAGGTTCAGAATACACAAATTCTTGTGTAGTAGGAATTTCCAAATTCTATTTGTATACTGCTAAAAATACCATCAAACATGGTTTCATAGATTTAAAATCTTCTCATAGAAGTTCAATTTTGTCAATATAGATTAAAATAGATATAACCTTTTAATCAATTACCTAATTTATATGAAATCAAAACTATTTAAACCTAGACTAAAAATTCTAAAATATTTATGTTTAATATAATTCAAAATTCAATTTATTGAGGGTTGTAATGACTGAAATTCAGTAACAAAGTTTAGTCATGATATGGTGCTTTCAAATGGTCATAACTTTGTAATCAAAGATCCAAATGATATGAATCCAAAACCATGTAAATCTACGACAAATATTCTAAATCTTTTATGTTCTGTAAAATTCCAGATTCAGTTTAGAAAGTAGTGTAAAACTAGACATGGTTTCTGTAATTACAGAAATCCTGTAAAATATTTCAATTCTGGCATAGTAATTTCAAATTGATGTAACTTAATAACAAAATATCCAAATGAGACGAATCCAAAACTATGAAAAACTAGAATCAACATTCTAGAACTCTTATGTTGTAAAAAAAACTTTGAATTCAATTTAAAAATGGATATAAAAATAGTTCAAAGTTGCTGCAGTGGCTGTTACCGCTGGAGCAAATTTTCAATGCCAAAATAGATTGAAATAGCTATAACTTTGTGATTAAAAGTTCAAATAACATAAAAACAAAACATTATAAAACTAAAATTTCTTGTACTTTACAAATTTTGAAATTTTGCCCACAAAAAGTAAAATAAAATAATCCAAAACTATCGAAAACCTTAACTTTCTGTCACAAAATTTTGTTCTGGCAGAACTTATTCAAATGACCATAACTTGGCAAGCAAATATCGAAATAGGATGAAACCAAAGCTATATAAAACTAGGTTTATAGTGCTAAAACTTTTAAGTTTTAAATATTTTAAAAGTATGCATACAATGGAGTCAAAAATTAGTTTTACATAACACACATATGCAGCTCCATCATGAACATAGCTTTAAAGTAGGTTAAAGGACCCAATAAGATTTCAAACCCAAAGAGTATAACCAATTCTGTAACATGTTACTTTAAAGCCAAAATTAATCCAATCACCAAAAATTCCATAGCCAATTTACAGTTTAAAACTGTAACACCTTAGTTCTAAGCCGAAATCAATCCAATCACCAAACATTCCATAGCCAATTTACAGTTTAAAACTGTAACACCTCGGTTCTATGCCAAAACTAATCCATTCACAAAAAATTCCATAAAAAATCATAGCACTTTACAATAAATTTATATGAAAAGAAGAATAATTTAGTCATAAGAACAATGGACATAGTGATGTATAGAACAATTTGAAACTCCTGTATTTACTCACCGATAAGAAGTTCTAATTGATTCTTGTGCTCCTTCATGTTGGTGGCTGCTATCTTTGTGTCCTTTTCAAAACCTTAACTATGACGAAGAGATGATGGTTGAACTCTATTTTCACTTGACCGAATACAAAGAGGATTGAATGGATATGATACTTATCAAATGGTTTTGCTCTTGCTCTTTGCTTGTGGATTGAATCATGCGTGAGACTTAATTAAAATAAGGCACTTTTGCTCCAAATGAACTGAAGGAAATATTTGATAAATAGAGGTTTTCACTTATGAAGACAAAGATTCCAGCTTTATGAAGATTTAAATTCAATGGTATGAATAAAGCTTTGTCCTTTTAACTTATACTCACCTCAAAATTCTCTTGGAACTAAAGCCCTACCTGTACTGTCTGTTTAACTCACCTTTCATGATATCATCACCTTTCTAATAAATAATTAAAATGTAAGTTAACCTTAATTATAACGGAGCCCTCACACATTTGAAATTCTTGCACACATATCTCACATATTTTAATATGTACACTATTAATTCCAAGTCCCAAATTTCACACTCCCACAACATTCCTTTTTACTTATTTGATGTGTAATTTTATGAAGCAACTAAATTAAGTCCCTAAAAGTTTATGATCTTACAATCAATTCCAATATCTTTTTGTTTTAGCTTAATCATCTTAAATCAAAATTCACATATATTGGTGAGACAAATATATATATATTTATAATATTTATAATATTTATTTTTAAACTAAATTCATATAACGGAAAATATAACATTTTAAACAATTAAGTACGTTATTTATTTCACAAATATCCTTGGGATGTTTCTCATGGTGTTCTTGTTGCATTACAATATGAGGAAAATATATTTGTCTGGTATAGCTTTTTTTCTATTCTTAGTATTACCTTTAGACTTCTATTTAATTTTTTTCATAAAACTAGACCTGATTATAACAATCGTAAAAGGAATAGAGCGTAGATGCATGTTCTAAAGCTTACAATCACCAGCAACAAAAATATTTGGAAGCAAGTGATATTGGATTTTAATAATAATAGAATCAATATGATATTCTGGAAACTGAGTACAATATTGTTTAGAATACAATATGTTTTTTCCAAAATGACTAAAATATACAAAACTGTATAGTGAACACACCAACAATACTTGTTTAATTCATGAAAAAAAACTATTCATTTCACTGAATGAACTTCGAAAGTATCCAGACATTATTCAATATTTTTTTATTTACAATTATTAGAAATCACAAAAGGGGATTTGCCTGCCTATTTATACGTTTCAACAGTTGGGATTTGAAATACATTCAAATCCCTTAAAGGTATGTAAAACTTCGATACTAAGATGGGTAGCGAATTTCTCGAATGGCATGACATCAATCAAAGTAATCCAGGTAGCAAATTAGCCAAATCAATTCACCATCAAATTCTTACAAACATCCTCTATGTGAATTAATTCCCAGACACAATCTTCGCCAGGAGAATCATTAAGTTACACCTAAAGCTGCTAAACCATGGATTCTTCACCTATTTCGCTATGAGCACTACACACAACTTGACATATTATCTAATAGTTTATGGTTGTTAACAAACCCGCCACTAAGAGGAAAATATCGTTAGGACAAAAAATCAGTAGAAAAAAACCTAAGAATCTAACAAAATTTGTGATTTGATTCTTCAATGTCTTCGCATAAAGCAACCCCATCTAGCAATGATGTTAATGCTACATCAACAACAATAAAGATAGTAATTTAAAATTAGATATTTGAAATAATATTTGAACCAATTTGTAAATTCGAGAATTACCTGTATGGTACTACATCTGATGTTGGCATGTTGTTGTACGAGATTATTGCATTTGTCTTTAATTATCAGTAGACAAGTTAAGTACATATTAGCCATAAAAATACAAAAAAAATATATTGAAATATAGAAAGTAAATTTATGAATCATTATGTTGGAAGCACTTAATTATTTAACTATAATTGGCCAACATCTGGAATTTTCTCATAGAAATAACTTTCAATAAAGACTCGAAGAAGAGCACCATTACTAAAGTTACTGATAAGTCGGTTTTTGATGAGTTGGTTTTATACCAACTATTTTGTACTAAGAAATCTTGGCTTTTGTCTTGTTTTTAATGAAATGAGTGGTGTTTTATGTGTTTTATGCATGTTTGTGATTTGCAAGTTGATAATGTTTAAATGATGCAAAAAGAGTGAAAAATGATGGAAATGAAGTGAAATGTGTTAAGGAAAAAATTGGAGAAACTTAATATGATCTCTTGGATAAATTAGGGTTTTTGGGCAGAGTTGAGTATGCGAATTGTGTTGAGTGTAACTTGTTCAATTCTAATCCAATTGGTGAGATCTTGGATGTTATGAAAAGCTCTTAGCATGGACTTCATCCGCTATGTTTTAACTTTGTCCAATTTCTGTGTGCAAGGTCATGAAACGAGGACTTCTTTGTAGACACTACATTAGGTTTCAATGTTGCCTTTACTGTCACAGCTTTGGAGATTGCTGACATCTTGAGCTCTAATTGTCCATTGGTGTTGTTTCTTGTACTCAGGGAAAGGCAAGAGGAAACTCTACAATTCTTGTGTTGAGCTCAATTTCTAACTTGGAAGATAAAAGGGAGAATTTTAGCCATGAATTGCTAAGATAAGATTTGCACTACGATGCATCGTAGTGCAAATGTCCAATTTTGCCATGTCTTGGTATTTCGGCCATAACTTTCTCATTCGGAGTCAAATTTGGGTGATTCAAAATCCTATGGAAAGCCAAGAGTGAGATCTATAACTTTTGTGTTCAAGGTGAAGGCCAGTTCTGAAAGGAAAGCTGGTAATTCAACGTGGGAAATGGCAAAATCAAATTAGGGTTTTAAGCCTACAATGCATAGTAGGCTTAAAATGCACATTCTGCCTTGCGTTGGTATTGCGACCATAACTTTCTCACCTGAGCTCCAAGTTGAATGATTCAAAAGGCTATGGAAAGCTGGGATCAAGAGCTACAATATTGGCTCTTTAAGTTTCTCCAAATTCCCAACGCATCACAGTTGAATTTCGGGTGAAAGATTGGTGAATTGTGTGCACAATATGGAAATTTCACTACGATTCATCGTAGTGCAAAGTGCAATTCTGCTCAAGCACAAAATTGTACCACGATGCATCGTAGTGCGAATTTACTGACACACTTTAACACAACAATTCATCGTAGTGTAAATTTTCACTTCATACATTCATGCTTGTTTTACTTAAAATTCCAAACCACATTTCATGCATTTCAGCTTTAAGTTTCCAACTTCTTTCATTGCATCTCTACGTTACTCATTTCAATTTCACAACATGTGTTCACTACATCTCTCACTCACTTCACAATGAACTGGATACACATATGTATTGGATTTGTTTTCATTGTTTTGTATGTTCCATCACTTGGTAAGCATTCATGGCAGTGAGCTTAAGTTCATGAATTTCTCATTTCATTCTTTCAATTTCCTTTCGCATCCTTCATCGATTTCACTTCATCTCATTTTATTTCTTTCACCATTCATTTCACTCATTTCATTACACTCATCTTATTACACAATTTCACTACAAGCTACAAAGAAAACATCACACACATATTGAAGTTCTGAATACACGGCGATACATCGCCACGATGCATCGCCATTGTGTTGCGTTTTGCCGACGATGCATCGCCACGATGCATCGTCGTGCAATGAGTTTATGCTACGATGCATCGTGGCGATGCATCGCAGGCTTGAAGTCTGATTCTCGGTTTTTGTTGCTGAAATGGCTAAGTGATTTTGTTAGTCTTGTGCAGATGGCGGGAAGGCGTGAGGCATCTGAGCTTGAAGGCGCCCAAGTAGCTGAGTAAAAGAAGGGCGCTGGAGTTGTGATCCTGAAGGCGTGCTTCGCTCCACTTATGAAGGCGTGGTGCTTGCTGGAGAAGAAGAAATTGTGGCAGATGCTTGAAGGCGTAATACATTTGGCAGGAAGGCGTTATGAAGTTTTGAAGGTGCAGATACTTTGGCTCAAAGGCGCTGGCGCAATAATAAAAGCTTCCCACTTTGGTTTTGTCTTCCACATTACTTAGACAGTTTTAGTAATGGTGTTCATGTAATACTTTTTAGTTATTGATCGTTTGCGTACCATTTACGTTTCTTTTGTAACCTCTATATATAGAGGATTAGTCAACATTTTAGAGGATCCGATTCATTATTCACTATTCATATTTTCCTATTGTAACCGACTTTTGATTTTGAAGAGCTGGAAGTGTTCTTGAGATCTACTTTCTCTCTCTACTTTATCTCTCTAAGTTTGTTGTTTTATTTTGGATTCAGATCAAAGATTTGCTCTCATCATCGTACATCTCCTTAAAATTGAGAAGAAAAGTGACAATCCTCTTGGCATTTGGAAGCTTTTAAGACTCTTAATTGGTAAACTCTTCCAATTGATGATTATGAACTGTTTAACCTTCCAATTTGTTGATCGTGAAGCTGAAATGGAGATTTGTGGCTAATTGTGTGATAATCTAGGATACTGAGGGTGAATGCTAGGTTGAAATTGTAAATGTACAGTAGAACTAACAATCTAATATAAGAAATGAAATTTCTCAGCACTGAATTTGTAAAACTTGTTAAATGCATGCTTTTGATCTGAATTTGATGAAATGAGATTTGATTGCGGTCGCCATGCTGAATTGAGTCTTCTTTTGTAACATTTGGATGAAAATCATGAATAAGAACCTGAGAATGCATGAGTTCTTAAACCTGTTTGAATTTGCACAGATCTTAAGGCTAGACCTCACCATAGGAAGCTTTGAGTCTGTATAATCCTGAGAACAAGGTGATAAGAGATTCTCCTACTTAAATGATGAATTTACATGCTAGGATCGGGCCTCACCATGGGAGATTCTAGGTGTTCATGCCTTAGTAATTTGAGTGGAGAATTGAGATGACACGGTATTACTTCACCATTCTTAGGCCCGATCATAGGATAGGATGGTGGCGGGAGACTAAAATTGTAGTGTAGTGACCATGCTAACTATAATTTTGGTCTCTATTTGTGATTCTCCTCATCTGCTTTGATTATACGTTAGTAATACTGCATGTATTAGGAGTTGCATTTACCCGGAAGTAGCCTAGATTATCAGCTTAATTTTCTTGAGAACTTTGCTTTTACTTCTCTGAGTCTTACTTGTGTGTTCATTTCAATTCGTATTCGTGTGGAGTTAAACCAATTTACTTCCTGTTAAATTTTGTAATAAGTGTTCTTTTAATCTTTTTATATTTTGGTGACATAATTGAGCATATCAAACTTCTTGAATAGACTATTTCCCTGAGGAACGAAACCTAGCTCACTGCTACTATATTCAGTGAAATTAGGATAAATTGACGAGCCACGACACTCGACATCAGTTTTATACTAACTTTTATGTGCTATTTTACTTAGCTTGTGACTTTATTCTCGTGCAATTTTGTAGTGTTTGTGTGTCGTTTTGTACATTTTATGTGGATTACAACTTGGAGTGCTAAAATGAAGAAAAAGACCTAAATTGATGATTAAATAGGAAAAACATGTGTTTTAGGTCAATGAAGAAGGAATGTGGTTGAAAAGGTTGGAAATGATGCTTGTGGAGTTTGAGGAATTCCTAAACATGCTTAATTCTTATTCTGGTAGGATGTAAAATGAAATTCATTTGAGCATATCTTTCTTAATACTAATTCAAATAAGGAGATCTTGGATGTTCTGAAAAGCTCATTGCGTATGCTTCAATTCTTTTGCTTTGACCTTCTTCCAATTAAGTGTGCAAGTATGAGAAACGGAGACATCTTCGTTAACACTTGCCTAATTTTCAATTTTAAGTTCACTGCCATAGTTTTGTATAAAGCATATATCTGGAGCTACAGACCTCCAAATTTAATGATTATTGAACTTATCGAAAGATAAGAGAAAGATCTATAACTCTTAAGTTTAGCACAAAGTCTAGTTTTTAGTTTAAGACCTTTAAATATTGCATAAAAATGAAACAAGTGTGTAGGAAAGGGAAAATTCTACGAGGTGCCCGCCTGAGGCAGCCGTGCCATGAAAAAGTTTACACATAGCGCACGCTCGAGGCAGCCGCGCCATTTAATGTTTTACACGGAGCGCGCTTGAGGCAGCCACACCATGAGAATTCAGATCTGGCACAGTTCACCATCTTGACCATAACTTTGTCATCTAAGCTCCAAATAGTGTGATTCAAAATGCTGTGGATAGCTTATGCATGGGGATACAGAGTTCATGTTTTGGATTTTTCCAGATTCGCATTTCATTAGGGGCATTTTTGAGTTGCACAATGGCGGTTTGTTATCTTGTAAGCTTGAGAGGTGAAATGTTCCAATCTCATACTTTTGTCTTACATGCTTGTGTTTGCCTTGCATTTATATGCTAAACATGATGCACACATTTGGTATTTATCTTGCAAATTTTGATGCACACATATTATACACAACAGTTTGCACACACATGTGCACACACATGCTGCGCGCCAATTGATGCAGCAAGCATACACACACGCATGCTGTTGCATGCTTGTACTGCTGCCCAACACTGGCCATACGTACATATGCACGCAGCACCTACACATGCCTGCGCACTTGCACACAGGTAGCCACACACATGCCCATATATGGCGGGCACACTTTTGCTACACTTGCTGCACTCATGCACACATTGCTACACAAGCATGCACACTACCACAACTCATGCATTCACTCACTAGCACACATGTGCACACTACTTAGCACTCACCTTATGCACACATGCACAAGCCAATGCACACAGGCACTACTACACTCTCACCATCCATGCACTTAACATATGCTTACATGCACACACCACCGCACACTTGTGCACACTTGGGCACCAATCCTAGCAAGCATGTGCACACACCTCACTAGCACTATAATCCTTGAACATGTGCACAAATACATGCACACACAACTAGCACCACTAAGCTTACAATGCATGCACAACTCTTCTTCACTCGCACCTCACTTGCACACCAAACGCACAATGCACACTTACACATACGTTAAAGCGAATTTGTGTGGAGCGGCTGCCTCGAGTGGCCACTCCATGGAAACCTTTGTATGGAGCAGCCACTCCATGAAAAAAAAATGTGTGGAGTGGCTGCCTCGGGCGGCCGTTCCATAGAGAATTTATGTATGGAGCAGCCGCTCCATGTCAATTTCCTAATGTTGTGAATTTTTTCAAAGTGTTGTGATTGTTATGCATTCATTTTGTGTAGGGAATTGGAAGTGCAAATTTCTTGGCTCAAAGGCGTGGTTGGTGAAATACTTGAAATGATAAAATGAAGCTTGAGGAGAGAAAACGTGACTTGTGCTATGTGCAACTCCTGGAGCTATTTTGTGTCCAAGTTGTAATCCTAATTTTTTTTATTTTACATTTTAGTCACTTATTTCCAATAGACGGGATACAACTTGTAAATAGCTCATTTTTAGTGTTTTTTTAGGAGTTAAGTTTCCTAATTAGTATAAATAGTAGGACTTACGAATTTTAGAGGAGTTTTTTGGAGAGAGTTTGAAGAGGGAATTTAGAACACATTTTACTTCCCATTTAGTTTTAGTTTTGATTTCCATTTTTCGGGAGAAATTTCCAGATCCGTTCTTTACAGTGAAAACACACCTCTAGTGTGTGTATTGTAGATTTGGAAATTCATAGTCATTTGTGTACTTATTTTGGAATTCAATTGAAGAAGCTTCTCTTATAAGTAGTTTCTCATCTTTTACAAAAATGATTAGTTCAATGCTCTTAACTGTTGAATTAAAGTTGTTTGAGGCCATGAGTAGCTAGATCGATTGTGTATCCTTGAAATGACGTTATGGAAGTGAAATGTCAGTAATATGATGATGCTTATGACTATGAATGTTTGATTTTTGCTTACATGTAAATTGAAATGCTTGATTTGTGTTCTCGTAAGGCCAACATGAATATAAATCTTATTGGGAAAATTTTGGAAAAGGGCGTGTCTCACGTCATTATTATAAAATAGGGCGTAAGTTTGACATATTTATTATTAAGGGCGTTAAATTAGTTTTATTATTTTTAATAATTAGTAAAAGACTTCTTTGTCCTCCCAAAATCAATTTAGGTTCAAACGTTATATAATTTAAAATTTTTATGCTAAATTAAAAACGGAACATTTAAACCCTAAAATTATATTGTTAAGAGTAAGATTTGCAAAAGTCGTCAGGAAGCAAAAAGAGGACTTGATCATGATCAGGATTTCCACGTAATTGGAATTGTTTGAGGAATTGGATTGTGTATATTGAACGCGGTTCTAAAGAGATAATGAGACGAGCTATCTCTTAATGGGTTCTAACAAAAAGAATGAGGATAGAGAGACGAAGTGGGATTCTGTAAGGGTTGTTGCCCATCTCTATATGCCCAATGATTTTCAGAACAAAATTAACAGCTTCTCTTCCTCCTAAAGTGGAAGGTGTACTTGGCCGCACATACCAGCCTGATTTCCACGTATCAGAGCATGTGCACATACCAGCCTGATCATCATCAGGATTTCCACGTATGGGTTGTCTTCCAATAAGGACATATTGCCATATTTTCTGTCTGTTCTGTAATTAAGATATTGGCAATGTTTGTTCTTTTCAAATTTTTGTTCCTTTTCTCTCTAAGATGGTTTAATTGACTATTTTAAAGCAAATGATATTTAGTTATATACTACTGTTCGAATTTTTGGTTTTTAAAGATGGTTGAATTAGTGGAAATTTCAGTTAATCTTTTGGCTTGTGGTTTAATTTTCTTGATTAGCTAACGCATGTTTTATTTGTATGCTACTTTATTGTTTCTTGAAGTTTGTTGTTTCTCCCTGTTTTTGTTTTAGGTTGCTTAGCCTTAACATTTAGTAAGTTATTTTGAGAATCTTATGCTAGTACATTCAAAGTGTCTAAAGTTCACAGCCATTGTGTTCTCTATGCGAGCCAAATATGATTCTAGAGATTTGCTTGAAAGAATTAATGTAAGGAAATGCTTAGATACTTTGAAGTTTACTTTCTCCACTTGCATTGTTCAGTTGAATTCGTTTGCACAAAATTTATACTGATAGTATTCTCATTGAGTCACTTCTTACTAGCATTCAGAACCAGTAGAGGCATTCATAGATGGGCATTTTTAAGAAAATATTGTAATAAGGATTTCATCACATAGTTTCATGAAGATAAAGCACATTTATATTGTAATGGTTCTCTTTGATGTTAGCCGACCTTACATAGTAGGGTGATGGCTTACTTCTTGTTGTTGTTGTTGTCTATCTTTAATGTTTGTGTTTTTATTCGGTATGATTATGCAGATGGTGTGATTTATGTCCTGTTGATGAAAGCATTGATGACAATGGCGAAGTTGATGGCAACTCTTTTACTGATGATATTACCTTATTCATTGTCTTTACAATTTCTCCTCTTTTCAATAGAAATTTTTCTTTGGGTTATTTGATATTCACAAATGTCATTTAGTTACTGTCAAATCCTTGATGTTTTTACGCATTCTCTATGATAGTGCTGTATCTTGTTAACAAAAAAAGTACAAGGTTAAGATTCTATGGATTCTGTCTCCTATGAGATCGTTTCTTGAGTTGTTGAATGAAAGCAATATCAGAAGGCTAAGAACTATGACTGTTGTGCCATCTATCCTTGTGTTATTTTTCACTCTTTGAATTGCATTGTATGATGCTAAACTAGTTTATTGTGCTTATTCTGTTCTTGGATTGGCCATAGCTGCCATGCCAAGTACCAAAATTTTCTGTTTGTATTGGACTAGAATTGTGGTGATTATGCAAGATTTACATCCAGTTAATATGAGATCTTTTCAAAAGTTTGATCATAACCAGCCATATATGTGCAAAGTTATAGAGCAAAATCACATTTTTTATCTAAAATTTTGTGACTGTCTCATCATTTTGCAAGGCAATTGAATAATTTCTTTCATTTGATGTATAGAGGTTGAGGTAATACAATTTGTTTACAATTGTCATTTTATTTGTCTTCCCTTTTGAGTATTACTTCTAGATTGTGTTCAAGGTCATCTCTGGAAGGGTTCTAAAGAAATAATGATCCTTTTGTAATCCTTTTGTGTTCAAGGTCATCTCTGTAACAGTGAACAAGAACAGTGTTATCATAAACATTCCTGGTCTTGTGGAGATTTTAATTAATGTGGTTCCTGTAACAAAGGAAGATGATAGAATCCATAGCTACAAAGTTCCTTCTGATGATTGTTTTACTCATTTGGAAGTGCAGTTTAGGTTCGCTTCTCTTTCTCCTAAACTGGAAGGTGTACTTTGCCGCACATACCAGCCTGATTTTGATAATCCTGCTAAGCCAGGTGTAGCCATGCCCGTTGTGTGAGGCGAAGACAAGTATAGAACAACTTCACTTCTCTTTGCAGATTGCAAGGCTTGTACCTACAGGAGAAGCAATCCCAGCAATTGTGGAATATAGCACCTCAGACTGCACCGGGAAACTGTCACGTGGAAATGGGATAGTTTGCAAGAAATGATCAATGAGAAAGCTATCGTCGTTCCTTTGCTCAATAAAGTGTTGGAAGCATTGTTCTTAGCTTTCATCCAGCAATAATAAGATGGCTGCACTGTGCCATCAAGAGGAGCTACTATTGTTTGTCATCTCAATTCTAAGTTTTCTTTTAATCAGTATTGTGTCTGTGTCCTGTGGTGCCTTTGTACCATGGAGAGGAAAAAAATCCATGGAAAATGTGTAATTTGTATGCTTATGTTTCGTTGAATAAAAGATTCAGTGTTTATTACTAATAAATACTTGCAAGATTCATCTTCACATTATGATAATTGAACAGGATAAGCAACTTTTAACCACGAAGGATTAGGCTACTAAAATGAGCAAAGCTAAATTGAGGCTTCCAGTGTCAATAAAGAATGCACTTGTCTATATGTGAAGTCCTACTTGCTAAGATTTTAATACATTGCATATACATACATTTAACTTGGATTTTGGGTCACTTTGGTTAATTCTCCATGCTATTCAAAACATTTTAGACCCAAAGATTATTCAGTGAAATCCTATCAAAAAATTATTCAACAATTATTCTAAAATGCAATGACAATATAGAATGCCAATCATTCTTTTTAGGCAGTTTGATGTTCATTCCAAGCGTGACTAAGTATCATCATCAGTCTCACTAAAAAAATACAAGAATTCCCTTAAATCCCATTACAAAATAAAAGATGGAGATGCCAATCATGACATCTTTTCTTGATGAAGAATGGGAATCTTTGAGCAAAATGTTCTCAAGCGAAGATGCTGATTTCATGCTGCAGCTTCACGGTCATGAACTATTATCATCAATGGCTGTGATGGCGGTTTGTTCGTCGGGACACCGCAATAAATTTTTGGCATGTTAATCAATCTAACATCCAAAATGTGACTGGGTTTGGTGAGAGCTTTTTACGTTATGATGATACTTTTGATTATGCCAACTTCCAAAATATTCTCAAGAAAGTAGCTATAGTAGTGGAAGTGATAACAGTGTTGTTTTACCAAATCTGAGCCATGGATTTCACCCGGCTAATGACATTCATATTTTTCAAGTACAAAATGACTCTTCTCAGTCCATGGATTTTTGTGTAATGGACGAGCAAAATGACAACACATCAGTTCGAGTTATCTGTGACAGTGTTGTGCCAGACATAATCTGTCAAAGAGAAAAGAAGGGCAATGAAAAGTTCAATGGTGACTCTGTCGAAAATCCTAAGAAGAAATCTAGAGTTTCAAGAAATGTGAGTTCATTTTGGCAGAGTGAAATTGTCAAGTTTTATCCCTTTCTTAACATATATACCTGATTAATCATGGTTTCTCATGCATTTTGATTACTGAGTGTAGGCTCAGAAAAACAAAAGGAACCCGCAGCCAAAACCAAAAAAGAACCAAAGTCTGTACAAATTATCAAGGATAATGATGAGGAGACTAATGCTAGACAGAATGTACAGAGTTCCTGCTCTTACAGCTCTGAGGATGACTCTAATGCCTCTCAGGAGTCAAATGGAGGAGAAGCTTCAGACAATAAAGAGCCTGCAGCTCTAAACTTGAATGGGAAAACCAGGGCCAGTAGGGGTCTGCAACTGATCCACAAAGCCTCTATGCAAGGGTACGAAATCAATCACAGCTTAAAAAAAAAGTTTAAATTAATGGTTACGAATTTTGATCGAAATCAATCGCAGCATTACTCACTGTAGATTTTGATTTCTTTTTCTTCCTATTGCAGAGAAGAAGAGAGAATAAACGAGAGATTGAGCATCTTGCAGAATCCTGTTCAGTATCCGCAATCCAACTCCTCAAAGACCTCCAATTGCCTGGAAATCCTGATGATGATAAAGTCCTCTTTTTGATTTATGATGAATTTTGCAAATCTTCCTCTAACAATATAATTTTAGGCTTTAAATGTTACGTTTTCAATTTAGCATAATAATTTTAAATAAGATAACGTTTGAACTTAAATTGATTTTGGGAGGACAAAGAAGTCTTTTACTAATTATTAAAAATAATAAAACTAATTTAACGCCCTTAATAATAAATACGTTAAACTTACGCCCTACTTTATAATAATGATGTGAGACACGCCCTTTTTCAAAATTTTCCCAATCTTATTTTGCTTATCAATTATGTGTGGAAAAATGTGAATCGATTCATTTATGTGATCATCATGTCAATATAGGTGTTGATTTAATATTTGAACTTAATTCTCAAAGAGCTTGAAAACATGGAAGTGAAACCTAGTCTACGTGCTTATTTTGTGTGTTACATGTATCCTACTGTGATCAACTAGTAGACATGTCATCTCGTGTTGAGAAACGCAAATACTTCATTTGCATCCAGTGTCTAGATGTCTTTGTGAGTGCGATGAGTACTCTCTATGAGTAGATCTGGGCACGTAGAGGCTAGAACTGAAGTCGATAGGAATTGGTTGAGTTTTCTTTGCCTCTATCATAAGGAAAGATTATTCCCAGTGTCTTCATCTCCTAGGTTCTAGTTGGGTGAGTCAAAACTGGTAGCTATCCTCATCATGGGAAGAGACCATAGATCCGCGGGTTCAGATTGAGGAATTCACGTCAAACTCATGCCTCATCATGGGAAGGGTTTGGTTAACCATCGTAGAAATGAGAGTGCCACCATCCTTATGAACTTTAGTTTCTCGCTAGAAAGCTAAACACCCCTAGAAATTGTCAAATCTTCATAAGCATGAGTCATTACCACATTGGGAATTCACTCCACCATAACTGAGTTTCTAGGATGCATTTCTTCTAATTACCTTCACTCTTTACTTACTTTTAGTTTCTAATTGTTTTAGAATATTTGCATATTCAATGAACTTTGCTACTCTTTTCTTAAACTAATTGATCCTTAGAACACAATTCCCCTCTCTATGGATCTCGACCCTTGCTTCCCAAATTGCTATGTATATTTTGAGTAGGGTAATTGTTTGTTTGTACAGACATAACAACTGGAATTTTCACGTAGCAATTACATATCAAAATTAGTTAACAAAACAAGATAATAGTGATAAAAGAAAGTTTAGATCACTTTCTACTCATACTCATACCTTCAAAAGTCTTAAGAGCCATAAGAACAAACAAACTCTCAGAGATAGAGCGAGATTATTCTGAGTGAGAATAGACATTGGTTTCAATACTTTGTAAGCACGACTTCCCGATGTTTTCTAGATTTTGACCAGTCCCAAATTTCTTAATGATAAATTTTCTTCTATTGTAACAGAGATTAACTCAAACATTTTACAATCAAAGAAAAATTCAAACATAGTCATCTTATGCTAGTTTATACAATTCATCAACTATTAAATAATTTGACTATACTTTTTTTTTGTCATATGACCTTTATCATAAATATCAGTAGTTCCCAAGATTGTTTATTCTAAATATCTCAACAAGAGTGAATAACGAATGCTTAACATCTTATATATATATATATATATAAATTCATCACATAGAAACACAAGTAATATCAGACAACATAAATAAAATTTAAATTTTGCTTTAATGATGCTCAAAAATAGGAAAAATAAAGCTTTAAATGTAATGCGTGGGAGGCAGTATGTTCATTTCAACGATGTTTTGTTTTGGAAAATTTATCTAAAGAGAAGTGAAATCTTTTTCAACATCGAACGTGAAAATTTCCAACATCAAAATTGAAATTTTTAATAAATCTAGGAAGCATATCAACAAAAATATTCAATTTTAAAGAAAGAGATTGTGATAATATCATTAGTTCTAATAAGAAAGACAAACCTATCGAACCAAATATTGTTAGAATGCCCTTCTTGTGTTGGCAAGTATGGCAGAGTGTCCTCCTTGTGCTGGTAATGATGGCAAGGAATAATAAACGAGTAGTGGTTGTGTCGGACGACGGAGGGATTGATGTTGCGATTAGTGTGCTGGAGATGAGAGGTTTTGAATGAATTTGGCTTTTGAATTTTGATTGAAAATTTTTCTATCGTAAAGAGACAAGTCACATTGGGAACTCCAATTATGTCGGGAGATAAAATTAATATTGGGTAATTAACAATTCCACGTAAGTTAACTAGTGAATTGGTGGATCAACAATAAAATGACACGTGTTGCTCAATTATTGGGATCTTAGCCACTAACTCAGCATATAAGTTGGTGGTTATTAACCACCCAATACTTTTTCAAGGTTCATGAAAAGTTAAAATAAAAAAAGTTCTTTACTTAGATTAAACATGCTAAAGGGAAGAAGGCAAATGGTATCTATTGATATTCAATTGTGTATTTATTTGGAGAGGATGAAAAAGAATGTTGCTAAAAAGTGACAATTGTAGAAGATATTGGAACATCTGAAGGAATTTTGGCGAATGTGAAATGCTTAGGTACGAAGTTTGGGATTATAATAATGTGCTATTGTTTGAACAGATACCAAATCATGTTACTATGTAATGTGAGTATTTATGAAGATGTTACAACTAGTCTATTTGTTGCAGAAAAAAAGGGTCCATTATCGAAGGCAAGACTTTCATTGTTGGCATGAATTGAATATGAGAATGATGCGATTGATCATGACAAATCTTCAATGTCTAAAATAAATACCAAACTTCTTAAGGCAAAGTTGCTGCATTCAAGAAAGGGCCAATGAAAAGAGCAAAGATAAAGCAGTAACGCTTTTTCTGGATAGCCGACTGAAATATTTTAGAATAGTTCTTTATAAAACGTATAGTTGAAGTTATTCAGTCATGGCATTTTATACTTTTTGTCATCATTTTTGGATTGCAATGTTCAGTGCCTTTTGGATTGCAACAAATGATTTTCTAAAGTATTTTTGTGACAACGGTAAAATATTTGCTCTTTTGTCCAAATTTCTCCGACCAATGTTTATGGATAACTATATATTGTATGAAGTGTTTTTAATTATGTGCATTCAGCAATTAGGTTTGTTATCTTTGAATGACAAAGTTAGTGGAGTTTAAATTGATACAACATTAGTTTGTGTTTATGGTTATATCATAGAGGTAGTATTTTAGATTGATGAAAATTACTGCCTCTTTGCTACAGGATTGGTTTGTGTTTATTTATGGTAATTTTAGATTGATGAAAAATTTTGAAAGTATTTTCATGCAACTTATGTGGACTTTGATTCTACGTCAAATTTATAATTGTCAACATTGAATTTATTTGTGATCTTTGTAATTTCATTATGCTGCTTATAAAGTTATAATGTTATTTGTCTAGTAAATTACAAGCTCTGAATTATTAGACATTTTGTTTGTATGAGCAAAACTTTCTTTAGTACCTATGAAGTTAGTATATGGTTCAATTATATAAAGAAATTTAAGGAAATATTGGATACCTATAACTTTGTCAAGTCTTACTTTACTAAGCATACAACAAATTACAGGGCAAACTTGGAACAACCCACTTTATTAAAAAAAATAATTAATCTTTTTTATTATTATTCGGCATAGTTATGAAGTATCGTTCTACTCATTTTTAATTTAGAATAAGAAAGTTAATTGGGTTCAAACATATTCAAAATATGAGCTTTAAATATATTTATACATTATAAAAGAGTAAAATAATATAAAATAAAAGAACAAGCAGTTATATTTTAGTGTTTAAAGAAAACTTATGCATTACTTATTTACGTTATTGATTTTTATTATTAATAGTAATAAAATTTAACTATTTTTCAGCAGTTACTCATCATGATCAAATATATGGAACAAACCTCCAATTAATAATGTATATGCTTTTGACTAATCGACCTAATTGATTTTTGTCCATTTAAACTAACACCCCAACCATTACTCAAGGTAAAGGTAATCATTCTTCCTGCAATTTACTTTATTACTAGTTAATGGTGAGCCACACAAAGTGTGGCAGCCCCGAGATATATTTTGGGCATTGGTTCAGCCTATCTTGTTGTTGGGCCTATCTACTCTTTTAATTGTGTGTATTATTTTTTAAATGCTATCTTAAAGTATGTGGCTTAGATATGTGTTAGGGCATTATAAATTTTAGTAAAACTGGCCTAGAATATTGTAGTGGTTCTTTTAGGATAGTATGATGGATGCAGGTCTTAACCTTTGGAAAACTAAAATTTGTTATACGGTCGGACTATGTTAGCAGCAAATCATTGTGCAGTAATTTGGGTTGGGGGGTTTTGAATATTGGTTCAGTTTCATTTCTTGCTGGATTTGGCGAGAAACCCAGGAGCAAAAATTGCCCGGGCTGGTGTCAATGGCCTCTCTCTTATACCAACGTTTGTTTTTGGTTTCCATTTGTTCCCCTTAAGGTTTTCCTGATTTTGTATTAGATTCTTTTGAGGTTTGTGTCTTCAATACATTTTTTTCAGTTCCTTAACAGATCTTTGCTTGTTAATGTTGAATATCTCTACGGAATTCCTTTTTATTTTTATATACTTGTAATGGAAGTGGTGTCGGGCATTTATTATTATTTTTGTATGGGAGATGATTTTTATTAGAGAGGTTGAATTCACAATAGCAAAGTAAATAACGAATCAGACTTAGAGTTAGGTGTTTTTTTAGAGGTCCACTGTGCTGGTGCTTGTGAAATTGAAGCAAATTATGACAGGAGAAAGGATAGTCAGAGTAACAAGAACAAAGAAAGCATAAAATGCATTAGGTACACTGCTAACAAAGTAAAAACATGGAGTTATATGTTCCGCTGTGTTGTTTTCTATTGATTATATATATATACTATTACGTATAGTTATATTGTACTTTAGAGTTATTAAGAAAGATTATGATCATCACAATTAATATACAAAAAAAGGCCTCTAAACTATATGCAAGCCTTGTTTAATAGGATTTATAAAATGTATATATGATAGTATTTGTTAATATTTGACCTCTAATTGTTATAAAGCATATATTGATCAGTTGGAGAGCTTAGGGTTCATATTTGGAAATATATATAAAACCGAAAAGCTTTTTGAATCTCAAAAATGGCAATGTTTATTTGGGAAGAATTTTAAGTACAGGAACAAAGGCTGATTAGCATAGAATTAACCGATATAATAGTTGCATCTATCTACTAAAAGGCTTTTTTATGCTTAAAAAAATAATTTAGGAAAATACAAAAGGTCACCCTTTATGTTGTTTAAGATAAAACAGGTAGAGTACAAAATTCAAATGACCATATGCTAAAGTATAAAAACAGGCCAAAGTTCAAAGCAATCGTTAGTCATGTAAGTGTTTATTTATTTGTCTTACCTTGCTTGCTTGCTCTGTCTAAAAGCTATTCTAAGCCTCTATTTGCTATGATATTTGCAGTAGTAATGCTTGGTTCTGTTTTTTTTGGCAAATATGCTTTCATGGGGTGGAGTATGCGTAATATCTGTTTCCAAAGCATAGCCTACTTTTTGCTGCTTTCCTGAGCCTGTACGATAAATATCTTCAGCTGTGGTACTCTCCAAGTTCTGAATTTTTGTAATGTCTATAGATGTTCCTGCTTCTATGTTTTGCAGTACTTTGGCAGATTTGTCTTCTGTGGGCAGACATGTTATTACATTATACCGTGTAACTTGTCATGTCCTTGTCATGAAGCTGGTAATCCTTAAATGAAAAAGTAGTTTAAGGCCTTCAAACTTGTCATTAAAAACAGTACAATCCACCTCTTTATGCTGCATATTAGAGTATTTAATCTGTAATTTGTGTTTCTATGATATAAAGTAAACAATTAGCATATAAGCATAATGGTGATACTGATCTCTTGTTCCATATCTATTACTTGGCCGATTGTTAATCCAAGTAATAATTATTCATATAAAGTAAACAATTAGCATATAAGCATAACGGTGATACTAACCTCTTGTTCCATATCTATTACTTGGCCAATTGTTAATCCAAGTAATAATTAAGCATTTTTTTTATCTATTGATGACTGCAAATTTGCTGAGCCATCTGATAATTCAACTTGAAATCAAAGCCTGTCAAATGTTTGATTAAATATATTTGAATTGCATATTAAATTGATTCATTTATATAATTTCGTTTTTTATGCAATTTACTGTGGCTGAGGTGTTGGTGATGTAGCAGCACAATATAGACAGGTGAATTCCATGTCAAGCCCTGCACCGGTAGCTTTTGAACAATTTGGGCAAACAAGATAGTAGAATTTTTGGGCTGGATTACCAATCTTGACTTAAGTTTTTATCCAGCATGATTTGATCTATAAGTAATTCAGTATTAATTTCGACTTCTTGAATAGATTTGAGCATGCATTAATATATATATATATATAGGTACAATAGTTTAACTATCAAGAGCATAAAGTATAGGGGTAGAAGGAATTACTGTTTCAGTCAGGCTTAATAATTGGCTTATCTTGCGAACTTGAGTGTCTGAAGAAGTGCTGATATTCTGGTGCTATTTTTCATATAGCTTTTCAACAACAATTCTTTCTACATAAATAATAGATTAGGTTCTAGAAGTTTGAAAAAATGGAATATCTATAAATGTCTGTAAGTTTACCTATATTTACACTTAGACTCACTATTTTTTTAGCTCTGTCGCCTGTGGTAAAGGTGGATCGAACAGAATAATGCTGTTTGACAGAGTTCGTACAGAGATTCCTACAATATAGCAAAATTTATCCATTAATACATTTTTTAAGAGATAAACTCTATTTTTCGGCAGGCATTACCATGAAACGATGCGATTCCTAATCATGTGCCCAATATGATTGGCATTTCATGAACATTGTTGATAATATATGGGGCCTCTGTGTTTAAAAAATCTTCCCAAACAGTTAATATTAACGGTCTACACCTACACAAGGAAGATGAATTAGTCTTAGGATTTGATTTCTGTTAAGCTATAATATATAAATATATAAATCAATAATGACTATTACTCTTCATTAAGGATGACAAATTCTTGGATAGGTAGCTTCTCCCTTTGACCGGTACAGTTCTTGATGGAAGAACATGTATTATGGCATATAAAATGTCTACTATAGAATACCAAAGCCAGTTACAATTAATGGCTCAAATGATACAAATATTATAAGTTTAAAATAAAGCTTCGAAACCTGTAAATTACTATGATTCGAGAAAAACAAGTGGAAAAAGATACATAACTGATCTTCAGCTCACGATTGTCTATTTTATTATCAAAGTCCATAAATCTGGTGAAGCTATAATAATCACTTAATGGCAGCTGTTCTGGTTCTCTAGCATGTCTTATGAAAGCACTTTTTTTTAGTATTAGTTGATAACAAGAGGAGCCACACCGCAGAAACGTTCTCAGTATTGGTCTTATCATTGCATTTCCAATGTAAAATGTCCTGTACAGCTGTAGAACTCTGTCAAGCTTATGCATATCTTCACTGTAGGGAATAGCTTGTATGCTATTCTTCTACAAAAATTCCCCCAATTCGATAAGTTGAAATATTGTAGCCTAAAAAATAGTAAGTTTGTACAAGTATTTATTAATACCTGACTATCATTAAAAACAAATATTTGATATGCAGCTCATTTTTCTTTCCCAATGCGAATTGGAGTTTTTTATGTTAAAATTAGCTTTGAAACCCAATCTCTAGTCGCATCTGTTAATGCTGAAATGTCGATACACCTATTTTCTATATTTCTATAAATATATATAAATGCAATTTTTAGTTCAAAGCAATGAAAGCATTAAGAGAATAGCTCATATTTTGAAATAGCCGAAAGCCTTCTGAAGCATAAAGCTCAGAAGCTAATTTACAGAATGAAACAAATAAATATATAGCTTGAGTTTTGTTCGGCAATCTCAAAACATATTAGTAAATGTAGGCAATTCTTACCAAAATGTACAATCACTGGATTAATGTTTATAAATTCAATATTCTGTGCTAATTTAAGTCAGTAACCTTAAATAACACAATATATATGTCCAAATAAGGGTTTTAACAATAATCACAAATATATAAGCTAAACATTACTTTGGCTAATTACTTCTGTAATAATTGTTGATAACACTTCAATATATACTTTATTTTTAGTTAAATTGCTTCAGCTATCAACTGTAGTTAAAGGTCGAATAAGAATTTTAACCCTAGCTGTTGTTTTTACACTTGACAAAGCAACATATAATTGTCCATGTGGAAAAATAGGTTTTTTAAGATAGATACCTACAAAATCTAGAGTCTACCCTTGGGTCTTGTTTATGGTCATTGCAAAGCATAAGCGCACTAGAAACTGTGTTCTTTTGAAAGGTATAGAGGTGAAATCATATTTTGAACATTCAACTGTAATCCGTGAAATAAAAACAGATGTACCGATATATGAACTAGTTGAGATTTCAGCCTGAATAATATTTAGGTTGAATGCTTTGCAAATAAGTCAAGTTCCATTAGATAGACCTTTACCTGGATTGATGTTATGCAATAGCATAATAGGAGAATTGATTTTGAGAATAAGGTCATGAAGTGGAAAACCCCGAGGAGTCAATGAATGTAGCAAATCTTGTTGGTCCACTTGATCTAAAAAATTAACAGCTTCATCATTACTATAATAGATAGTTTCTTCTCCCGAGAATTGGCTATCAACATGTTGTTCATTTCATAAACAAAATCATTCCTTGTTGTAAGAATGGCCCTGTTAATAACCATTTTTTGATTAGTGCTAAAAAGATTCAGATCAAGAAAAACCGCATTAATAAGAGCATGTAAAGATGTCTCTCCATCAATAAAAGGAATATTCATAATGGTTGGAATCTGAATTTGTTTGTCTTCGTTCATTTCTTCAAGGCCATTTCGAACTCGAAGTAAATATTCAGAAAATATAGGATCCCCTTGCACCTGCTAGAATTACAGCTTTTCAAACTTGCCCCAAAGCGGTGACATAATAATACTTGCATATATGATATCTTCTTTTGAACCTTTGGGAATTACTAGTAAAGTTTGTCTAAAAATAACCACAAAAAACTATAACTTTACCACCAAACAATTGATCAACATTTGTTAGATCTCTTAAGACTTCATCAAAATGTTCAATGGTTGTTCTTTTTATCATTGCAGCTTCATCCCAAATAATCAGTTTTGCAGCTTTTAATAAATAAGCCAATGTGCTTTGTTTGCTTATATTTCACGATCTATTTATATCTTCACCAATTGGAATCTTAAATCTTGAATGTGATGTTCTTTCCCCTGGAAGAATTGAAGTCGCTACTACTGAACTGGCTGTGGCAAGTGCTAGATTACCGTTTGATCTAATAGTCGCCAGCAAACATTTGTAAAGAAATGTTTTGCCTCTTCCTGCCGGGCCATCTATAAAAAATGCCTTTGGTAAAACTTGATTTATGTGAGAGATTATCACATCATAAGCCTTTTTCTGATCCTCATTTAACTGATATATTGCCTGTAACTCTTTTGCTAAAACAATAATATTGGTCGCTACTTCCAATTCTTTGGTCAGATTGTCAATTTGTTGTAGCTCTCTTGGATCTTCAATAATACCAAAATCTTGTAATGCTCTATTCATAGAGTATAAGCAATTATCTATTGCATGTAATTTTTTTTTTTCACCAAGCTTTGGCTTACTGCTTCACCTCGACCAAAATCTTCAGAAAGATATTTCTTCAAAATCTGTCCATAATTGTTTGGCATTTTTGGGTGTCAAATAAACAAGAAGTGTTGTAGTAATTGTCTTAGAGCAGCTGGCATCATATAGCTTATCCCTTCTTGCATACAAAGATATGCAATGTTATTATTTTGAAGCAAGCCCAATAATTGAACAGCTTCCTTGTATGTATTTGTAGTTTTACCATTGATTGTTCTTAAATCTATAAATGAAGTCATCCCACGCTTGTGTAACAAAAGTAATCGCAAATAGTACTTTTCACCTTATGATGGATGTATACTATGTACTCTTCCAATAACATGCCTCTGTTTACTGTGCTACCATTCTTTTGACTGTCCATTCCAAACAAAATATTATGGAAACTCAATATATAAACAATTCAGTTTTTGAGCACATGAGTCTGACCTGTTTATGAAAAAAAAACTAAGTTACCATACTTTTTTTACAAGTTGGGTTATTGGCAATATTATAAAGAGATTGTGATGGTCTAAATAAGATACGTTGCTCATCTTCTAAATGAATTAGGAGGCTGATCACCACAAGATATATTTCATGCAAATCAAAACCAAATATTCTCCAGATAGCTTTAGGTGGAGAAATCCATCGTGCTATTTGGAAGTTTTTTATTTCGTCAATTATTCCATCCGATTTCTCTAATACTATATTATATGAAATTTTATCATGACCTTTGTAAATGTATTTGAAGATGTATTTAATTGCTCTAATTGTTGAACAAATTTTCACATTCATATGACAATTAAATTTTGCCAATAAACAAGGGTTATAAGGAACTACCCACCGGTTATTTAGGTAATGGCGTCGCACTTTAACAGAGACCTGATTATTTCTATGTCGATAAGTTCACGTTTGGCTTTTCTTGAGCGAATTTGATGATCGATGGGCACATTTTCTTGATATTCTCCATATGTATTTTCTCCATACATTGTCATGCTTGAAAATTTTTTAGGATATTTATACTTACAACCATAATTTCTTTTCATGCATGGAGATGTTGGATCAAGACTGTCACAAGGTCCATGCATTTTATGCTTTGCAGCTAATGTACGAAGGTAGGGATGGCTTTTCAAATAATGTAATTTGCTTCAGGTAAATAAAGCTTTGATCTAGACTCAATAATAAATAAAAAGTGAGCATGTGGCAATCCCTCTTTTTTGAAACTCAATTACATATGTATATGCAATAACCTTCCCAAAAATATTTTTTTGAATAATTCTTTTTTGACAAGTTCAAGCCAGGCTCTAAAAATTCTTGCTATTAAATCTAGTCTATTGTGTACTTCATCGGAAGGTAGTTTGTAAGTGTAAATTTCAGACCAACTTGGATTAGCAGTCATTGTAAGAAATATATCTGGTTTTCCATAATGGTTCGCAATAAATTCATGGCATCCATATATCTTTTATACAGGTATCTAGGGAAACCAATAAAAAAAAGGTAATATAACTCTTTTTCAAATGTCAACACATGTATCATGGCCTTTTATAATGCTGTCTATTACACATTTATAAATTTCTGTTCTTAATTGGTTCTGTATACTTGCTGATTTTAAAAATTTAAGTCTTGATGTTTCTATTTTAATATACATATCAATAACAAATTGTTGTAAAAGCCTACCTGTATGTAGAAGGAATGATGTATATTCAAGTCTCATTTGTAATATATAGCAACAATATTCTCGACATGATACGGTCTCTTTCTTCCTTTTTTTGACGATAACCCTGCAAAATGGTTAATAACAAAATAAGATATTATAAAGCATAGATTACCGAATATATATTCTTAAATTTTGAAATGGCCATGTTTTTTTAGTTCAATACTTTTCTTTTCACCCTCTATAGAAAGTTTTGCATTTGGAAACCTTCTAGCATCGAATTCTTTTTCTCTTTTGCATGTTTTATAAAGGTTTTGCTTATTTGTTCTTGAGATCAACCTTTCTATTTTAGGGTGCCAACTAGGCTCGCCACTTGTAAAAATCAATAAGTATTGCATTGGGTCATAACAGCCAAAGTAATGTTTCACAATCTGAGTAGGGCTCTGCTTTGAGTAAATCTGTATATGTTGGGTTGTATATTCTGTAGTATTCTCCAATTCAAACCATATTGCTGCAACTTCTGATACACTTGGCTTATTGAATATTCACTAATCTAAGTCTGGATATGCTTTTAGAATAATCTTATAGCTATCTAAATTGTTTAGATGAGTTAGGTTTCTGAAAAAGATGGAATAAGGGTTTGTTGCTAACAACATAGCTATTTTAGTAAGCAAAGCTGGACTAAACTTTTTAGAAATAGAAAGGCGATTGTCAAGCTCATGCTCCTGATAAAAAAAATATAACTGTACAATGGTCAATTTTTGTTGTTCTATAGGTATGAGCTGAGATATAAAATGGTACAGTTGCCCCTAAACCCTAGTATGTATAAATCCCACTCGTTCTTCTGGCTAGTATTTTATCAGATTGAGTACCTAGTGATGTAAAGGAGAACATGTTATCATAACTCTAGGCATTATATCTAAAATTAGCTGCATCTTCTGAATTCTCAAGATATAGCATTCTTAGTTGTTCTGACATTTTAGTTTGTAATAATCTGATCTCACCACCAGAACAACAAAAATTGGGAGGCTCTAAATAATTTTTGTAGCATGACAGAATGTACAGCCCGCTGTTTTGGGCAGAATTTGTGGCTCCGCGTCTACACTTTGTAAAACATCACCTGTACTCCTTGCTATCTCGCAATCTACCTGATGAGTTGGTTTTATACCAACTATTTTGTATAGAAATCCTTGGCTTTTGTCTTGTGTTTGGTGCTATTGTGTGGTGTTTCATGCGGTTTAATGTGTAAATGTGGTTTGATAGTTGATAACATGTAAATGGTGCAAAAAGTGTAAAAAACGATGGCAAATGAAGTGAAATGTGTTAAAGGAAAAAATGAAGGAACTAAAGTGCCTACTTTGCTTCACTTAGGGTTTGGCAGATTTGATTGTGCAAATTCATTTGACTGTAACTCTTTCCATACTTATCCAAATGATGAGATCTTGCATGTTCTGGAAATCCCTTTGAGTGCACTACATTTCTTATGTTTTAACTGGTTTTCAATACTGTGTGTAAGCATGAGAAACGGGGGGATTGGTATGATTGCTACGTTCAGGATTTTCATGTTTGGGTTTATTGCCACAGTTTGGTAGAATGGGTATATCGTGAGCTCCAAACCTCCGATCATGCTGATTCTTGAACCCATGGAAAGAAAAGAGAAAGCTCTCAAACTTTCATGTTTACTACTGGGTCAATTCAGAGTTAAGACACATGTATTTGGCGGAAGTAGAGCTGCGCGCTGGAATGAACATTTGTGCACCGAGCTCACTTGGCAAGTCAAAATTTGGCACACAATTTCACAACTCTCCACACTTTCTCACCTTGCCACACTATCCGTCCTTGGCTCCACACCACTTATCCACTCCTTGGCACACCACTATTACTCTTGTTGCCATACTACTTGCATCGTTGGACAACATTAGGCATGCCAATCGTGCACGGGGTCACTAGGCACAACACTTGCACCTCGCACACGCCATTTGTTGAACACTCGGCATGTTGCTAACCTCTGCACACATTACATTTGGTACATAACCTTTGCAACTTTGCCAACCTTGCCGACCGACCTTGTCGACACCTTTGCCAAGCATTAACACACAGCCTTGGCACACCATTGGTATTTCTTGGCACGACATTGCACCTTGGCACCGCCACACATGCACACACCTTGCCATTCAACATGCACCTATCTTGCTAAGCACTCATAGCACACCAACCCACTTGAACATGGGCAACATTTATTCATTCTTGGCCACAACATTGCAACCACAAAGGCACAACACACATCCACTTTCATGACTTGATTCAACCTCAAAGTGCGCACCAACCTTGCTTATCAGCATTCACCTCTTCACACACTCATTCGGCACAAACTTCACACCACCACACCACATTTTGCCACTCACAACAAGGACTAGCTTGGCACTAGGTAGTCTCAAGTGCATTCAAGTCGTGGGCAAAATTTGGAGAAAAGAAAAATTGGCCTACGACATGTCGTAGCCAATCTGGAGAGCAATGGAAAAAAAATGGCCTATGCGTCGGCATTCTTGAAGGGAAACAACCTTTGCCGCATTTGGAGAGAAGGAAATTTTTTGTCGCTGCGCGTTTTTTTTCCATTCGGGTTTTCCTAGGCCAGATTTTTGCCACAGAAGTTTTTTCTCATTTTCGACTTCGCAGAGTTATTGTTGTTTGTTTCTCTGATGTTTGAGAATTTGTCTAAGTGATGAGTGCAATGTGTTGTGAGTGTTGGCCTTGTCATGGAACATTTCAGCTTTGTCGCACTCTATTTTTGGGTCAGTCATAACGCGATTCGTTAGGTCCGAATTGGGTGTTTCATTGAATTGCTTAGAAGCTAGACAAAGGTCACAACATTCATGTTTTAAGATTTTCCCAAATTCACAATGAATCGGGTCAAAATATGGTTGGAAATGCTTGCATAGCATAATGGTTCTCAGAGTTTGATTTACGGAAAAATGGCTAAGTATAGAGTTTCTGATTTTCAGGTTCAGCAGGACGATGAATGAAGGAAGGCACGAGGCTAAAGGCGAGGAGGCGGTCTTTCGTTTGCCGATGTTCGTTGGCTGATTGGATTGTCTTGGCGGACTCGGAGCTGCTGGAAGGCGTGAATGCAAGAGCCTGCCTAGGCGCTGGAATTTCTTATCTGGCCTTCAACTTCGGATTTTTCACCTTTTAGTGCTGATTTTGCTTTGTCTTTGAGGGGTTAATACTGTAATAACTTAGATATCTTTACGGTTGCGTATTAGTTACATTTTCATAACTCTATATATAGGAGATGTAGCTAATATGTAAAAGGGGATCCCGGAGAGACTATTATTCATCCATTAGATAGATTTTACATTTTGTAACCAACTTTTGATCTAGAGAGAGCGGGAATTAAATTGAAGATCTACTTTCTCTCTCTAGTTTCTCTCTCTAGTTTTTGAACTTCATTTTGGATTCCGATTGGGAATTGTTCCAGTTATGTGTAAATCTCCTTGCAATTGAGAAGGCAATTCACAATCCTCTGAGAATTGGAAGCTTTTGAGACATCTCAACTGGTAACTCTTTCCAATTGATGAAATGAACTGTTTAGTCTTCCAATTTGTTGATCGTGAATTGAAAATGAATTTCTAGCTAGTGAGTGATAATCTAGGTTCTAAAGGGTGATGCTTGGTTGAATTGATATTGTGCAATATTATTAACAATCTAAGAAGAGAAATACATCATTCTCTATATTGAATTTGTAAAAGTTGTTAAGTTCATGCTTTTGATATGAATTTGTTGAAATGAGATGATTTGTTGCGGTCGTCATGCTGAGGATCTTTAATTATAAGATTGGCTCATACGAATTCTTGAATGACAACCAGTTGGAAGCAGAGAATTCAAGAGTTCTTAAACCTGATTGTATCTGTACATGTCTTAGAGCTAGGCTCGCCATGGGAAGCTCTCTAGACTGTAAAGTTAATAGAACAAGGTGATAAGAGATTCTCCAACTCGAATGATAAACTTACAAGCTAGAATCGGGCTCGCCATGGGAGATTCTAGGGGATGATTGCTGAGTAATTTGAGTGGAGAATTGAGAAAGGCTAAGGTTCTACTCCCCATCCTTAGGCCCCGTCATAGGATTAGGATGGTGTTGGGAGACTAGAATTGAAGTGTGGTCGCCATGCTAACTTTGATTTAGGTCTCCAGTTGCCTCTTCCTCAATTGATTTGATTGCATGTTAGTAGTATTGTGCTGATAAGTTTGCATTCACCTGGAATGGATCCTAGATTATTTGTCTCATTTATTTGTGATTTCCTTTGTTACTCTCTTTGTGGTATCCTCTGTGTTTGTTAGGTCCTTATTTGATTGTGTTTCCATTTGATTTACTTCCTGTTTTTGTGACATAATTGTGCAAATCGGAATTCTCGAAACCTCCTTTTCCCTGTGGATTCGATCTTTCGACTACTACTACTTAGTGTGAAAGGTAAAATTGACGAGCCGCGACACTTTCTATCAATTTTTGGCGCCGTTGCCGGGGAAAAGGCTTGGTTTTCTTGAATTTTGAGTTGCTCAGTTTTTTTTTTGTGTAGTTTAGTAGTTTTGTTTTGTTTCTTTGTTGTTTTTGCTTTTGTGTTTTGTTCTGTCTACTGTGGTGTGTATTGTTGGCCAGTGCAGGATACTTGAACTCAATTGAGGAGGAAAATTGCCCACCACAAGTTTCCAAGCATGTCTAGATGGTATGAGGACTTCTCTCCACCACCATATGAAGAGCAATGGCACAATCAAGAACAAAGCAACAACTCATATCACAATGGAACACAAGGACTATCTGTAGAATACAAGTTGTCTCAAGCATTGGAGAGATTTGATAGAAGTGAAACGAGGTTTGCTCATTAGAAGAGGAGCTTCAAGAACGGCAACAAAGATTCGAGCGAATTAGTGCTTTAATCAGCAACATACGGGAACATATTGAGACACCAGTTCTAGATGCCCAATACAACTCAGATGGTACTTATCTTTTCACTAAAACACCAATTCCTGAGGACAATCATTTTGATATGCATGCTAATGTTGATTGTGGCATAAAGTGTCCAAGGGAGGAGGAGTCTACATGTTTTTGGGATAGTGTTCATGGGTGTTATGTTGCTGAATCTTTTGTGCATGAATATGTGCATTTTGATGTTGAGGATGATGGCTTCTTTAGTGACCCGGATAGTGATGATTCTAGTGATCTAAGTTGCCATGATACTAAGCTGGAAAGTGTGTCTAGAGTGGAATCTTGCATTAAGTTCATGGAATTCAATGAGTCATGTGATATTGATTGCTTTCTTTAGTTGCTTCTCCTCTTGTTAACTTTGTGAATTGTACAGAGTCATTTCTTGAGGATCAACGTGATATCATAAAGGAAGATAATGTTGCATTTGTTAATGAGACTGTTATTTCATTGTTTGAAACTCTTGTTGAGGCACCAACTCTTGGAATGATGATTGAATCTACATGTCTAATTGTGGACTCACAAGAACTGCTAAATGAGATATTTTTGTTAATTGATGATAATGCTTCCTGTGTTGTCAACAAAGAACAGACTCTAGAAATTCCTAATTGCTGTGTTGACGAATCCATTTTTGAACTTACTGGTGCTGATGGTTGTTCTTTTCTTGATACCTTGATAAATTGCATAGAGTCACATTTGGAAGAAACATTGTGATACCTTGACTCAAGATTATGTGAAATTGCTGGGATTTCTGTTGAAGCAATCAACTCTTGAAAACTGTGAATGAATCTAGGTGTGTAATTGGTACCTCACCACAAATGCACAATGAGAAATTTTTGTTAAAAGATGCCAATGCTGTTTGTGTTTGTGATGTTAACATTGGAAAAGTTTGTGAAGTTCTTAATTCTAGTTTGGATGATAAAGATGTTAACATTTTGAATGACAATGATAACATGTTGAATAATTGTGAGTTCGAGACATTTATCTTTGAACTTTCTAATGAGTTTGTTGAGACCTTGGATGTGCAAGCCTTGGTTGAGCTTGCAGGGTTGGAGAGCTTAGTGTGTGAAGAAGTGAAAGTGCCTAGAATGGTGGAAGAGGTAGATGATTTGCCTCTAGTGGTGGAAGAGTTTAAGGAGGTGCCTACAATAGGCGAGTTTCAGTGGTTCAAAGTTAATTTGTGGAGATGCTTCCCATATGCATGAGCTCAAGCACCTCTTTGCGCACTATTTTACAAGTGCCGTACAGGAGGGATAATGAGTCTTGTTAAATATCATTTTTCTGGTACAGAGATGGTTACTCCGATTCTTGAGGAAGGAAGTTTCATGAATAAGTCTAGCTGGGGACTAACTAAATCCAGAACTACTTCTTTCCCTTAGCTTTTATAAGTAGTTTGTTTTCTTTTCGTTTTGTCTTTAAGTTTCTTCCATTGTGAAATTCATTCATCAAAACCACTCATGTTAGGTTCTATGGACAGGAAGGAAATTGCAAGAGATTAGCCATGCACACAAAAGGCTAAGTGTGGGGGAGTAATGCCATGGAATTTTCCATATGAGACGGATGGACCAAGACATCTCCACAAAGCAAACACTGAACTTCATAACATACCAGGGAGCTCCTAAACCTTTCTTTTCTTTACATTGAGGACAATGTATGTTTTAAGTGTGGGGGAGTGTATGTTTGATATGGCTTGTATCTCTTGGACTTTAGATGCTTAATTGTCTCGCGTGAGTGTGAAAATTTTTGTGAAGTTTTCTATGTGATATGCTTAATTGTTTTGTTGTGCAAATGTTGAGTGTTTACATATTATGTCCCGTATATGTGTTTTTGTTGAGTTTTGTGCAAAATTTATGTTTTTTGTGAAATTTGTCATGTTGGAAATTTTATATGTTGTGTTTTTGTTGTTGTGCACGTTTTAAAATTTTGTGTGGAAGATTTTGAAATTTTTTGGTTAATAAGTGATGTTAAGAACACAAGTTTTTGTGTAGTTGATTTGGGAAAAAATGTGACGGTCCATGTGTATAGTGTATAGTGTCGTTGTGGTGGGTGGTTGGTGACTTTGAACTTAAAATGTGAGTGTGCTAATAAGGTGTCAAAGGTGAAATGAAATGAAAAATGTGAGTGTGCTAAGTAAAAAGCAATGAATGAAAAAGTGTGAGCTTGTGTGAAGTACCATTATGTGTTGAAGCTTTATCTCTTGTTTACTATGGTTTGCTTCAAGTTCATTACTTAATTCTTTTTGATCTTGCATGTGAAAAATTTTTATGTTATTCTTGCACTAAGTTCAAAGAAATTGGTACATTTTTATTGGTTAAGGCACGAAGTTAAAGTAAGATAGATATGCCATACAACAACTCAATGACATAGGAGGAAATTTGTATGGATTTTGTTCTTTTTGTTATGCATTTATCTGGAGTTTCCAGAATTCGTGCATGTCTAGTCAATTTTGGGACACTTATGAACATGTGCTTGCACAAGAGATGATATGGAAGAAAAAGCCTTTGGCATCTGGGAAGGAAAAAGCCATAAGAATCTGGCAAGTAATGAAAGGGTAAAAACAGCCATAAAACCCAAGCTTTATTCACCAATGTGTGAAATGAATATGCACCAATGTGCAGAAAAAGGGCAATGTCCCATAGAGTACCAATGTACGCATAGGTACCATTGATCTTGTGATTGCATTTACATAAGAGTGGACAAAGAGATTGGCATGTACTGAAAAGGTTGTGAGACAAGCTAGATGGTGTATAACAAAGGAATAAATGAAGTTCATGTTCCTCAGCACACACTTGCACGTGTGGCAGGTTGGTCTTTATTCTTTGTCCCTTATTTGATAATGTGTACTTAAGTTTGAGAGCTGGGTGCTAGGAAACATTGCAAAAGGTTTTTTTTTGTGTCAAAAATATTTGGATGAACTTGGAGTAGAACATAGTGGATAAAGAGTGAAGTTCCAATACATGTTGGTAAGAGTCTAAAAGTGTGAGGTTAAATGATAATTTGTGTCTGTGCTTAAGGGCAAGCAAAGGTTCAAGTGTGGGGGAATTTGATGAATTGGTTTTATACCAACTATTTTGTATAGAAATCCTTGGTTTTTGTCTTGTGTTTGGTGCTATTGTGTGGTGTTTCATGCGGTTTAATGTGTAAATGTGGTTTGATAGTTGATAACGTGTAAATGGTGCAAAAAGTGTAAAAAACGATGCCAAATGAAGTGAAATGTGTTAAAGGAAAAAATGAAGGAACTAAAGTGCCTACTTTGCTTCACTTAGGGTTTGGCAGATTTGATTGTGCAAATTCATTTGACTGTAACTCTTTCCATACTTATCCAAATGATGAGATCTTGCATGTTCTGGAAAGCCTTTTGAGTGCACTACATTTCTTATGTTTTAACTATTTTCCTATTCTGTGTGTAAGCATGAGAAACGGGGGGATTTGTATGATTGCTACGTTCAGGATTTTCATGTTTGGGTTTATTGCCACAGTTTGGTAGAATGGGTATATCATGAGCTTCAGACCTCCAATGATGCTGATTCTTGAACCCATGGAAAGCCAAGAGAAAGCTCTCAAACTTTCATGTTTACCACTGGGTCTTATTCAGAGGCTAAGACATATGTATTTGGCAGGGAAGTAGAGCTGCGCGCTGGAATGAACATTTGTGCACGAGCTCACTTGCCACGTCAACTTTGGCACACCATTTCACAACCTTGCCACACTTATCCACTCTTGGCACACCACTTATCCACTCTTGGCACACCACTTATCTACTCTTGGCATACCACTTGCACCTTGGCACAACATTAGGCATGCCACTCGTGCACGGGTTCACTAGGCACAACAACCTCGGCACGCCATTTGTGCAACCTCGGCAAACATTTGCACATTACATTTGGCACATAACCTTGCCAACTTTGCCAACCTTGCCGACCGTGCCGACACCTTGCCAAGCATTCAACACACAGCCTTGGCACACCATTGGTACACTTCGGCACGACAATTGCACCTTGGCACGCCACACATGCACACACCTTGCCATTCAACATGCACCTATCTTGCTAAGCACTCACAACACACAACCCACTTGCACATGGGCAATATTTATTCATTCTTGGCACAACATTTGCACCACAAAGGCACAGCACATACATCACTTGTTTCACCAACAAAGTGCGCACCAACCTTGCATATCAGACTTCACACTTAGTCAAAACACTAATTCACACAACTCACACACACCATTTTTGCACTCACAACCAAGGAACATAGCTTGGCACTAGGTAGTCAAGTGCATTCATGTCGTGGGCAAAATTTGAGAACAAAAAAATTGGCCTACGACATGTCGTAGGCCAATCTTGAGAGGAAACAACATTCATGAAGGGAAAAATTTTGCCCACGACATGTCGTGGGCAAATTTTTAACCAAAGAAGTTTTGCCTACGACATGTCGCAGGCTTATTTGTTTGTGTCTCTGATTTTGAAGAAAATTTGGCTAAGTGTTGTGAGGTGTTGGAAGGTTTGCTCCATGGAAATTTCAGCTTTGTCGCACTGTATTTGTTGGGTCATAACTCTTTCGTCTTAGGTCCGAATTGGGTGTTCAAATGGCTGTAGAAAGCTAAGACAAAGAGTTACAACATTTATGTTTTATGATTTCCCAAATTCACAATGAATCAGGGTCAAAATCTGGTTGGAAAATGCTGCATAGCATAATGGTTTCAGGAGTTTGATTTTACGGAAAAATGGCTAAGTACAGAGTTTTTGATTTTCAGGTTCAGGCAAGGAAGATGAAGGCGTGAGGCTAAAAGGCGAGGAGGCGTGGTTCGTTGGCTGATGGATTTCTTGGAGGCTTGCGGAGCTGCTGAAGGCGTGAATGCAAGAAGCCTAAAGGCGCTGTAATTTCTAATCCTGGCCTTCAACTTCGGATTTTTCACCTTTTAGGCTGATTTTTGCTTTGTCTTTTGAGGGGCAATTCTGTAATAACTTAGATATTTTACGGTTGCGTATTAGTTACATTTTCATAACTCTATATATAGGAGATGTAGCTAATATGTAAAAGGGGATCCCGGAGAGACTATTATTCATCCATTAGATAGATTTTACATTTTGTAACCAACTTTTGATCTAGAGAGAGCGGGAATTAAATTGAAGATCTACTTTCTCTCTCTAGTTTCTCTCTCTAGTTTTTGAACTTCATTTTGGATTCCGATTGAGGAATTGTTCCAGTTATTGTAAATCTCCTTGCAATTGAGAAGGCAATTCACAATCCTCTTGAGAATTGGACGCTTTGGAGACATCTCAACTGGTAAACTCTTTCCAATTGATGAAATGAACTGTTTAGTCTTCCAATTTGTTGATCGTGAATTGAAAATGAAGTTTCCTAGCTAGTGAGTGATAATCTAGGTTTCTAAAGGGTGAATGCTTGGTTGAATTGATATTGTGCAATATTATTAACAATCTAAGAAGAGAAATACATCATTCTCTATATTGAATTTGTAAAAGTTGTTTAGTTCATGCTTTTGATCTGAATTTGTTGAAATGAGATTTGATTGCGGTCGTCATGTTGAATTGAATCTTAATTCATAAGATTTGGCTAAGAATTCATGAATTACAACCAGAGAATGCAAGAGTTCTTAAACCTGATTGTATCTGTACATGTCTTAGAGCTAGGCCTCGCCATGGGAAGCTCTAGACTATAAAGTTAATAGAACAAGGTGATAAGAGATTCTCCAACTCGAATGATAAACTTACAAGCTAGAATCGGGCCTCGCCATGGGAGATTCTAGGGGATGATTGCCTGAGTAATTTGAGTGGAGAATTGAGAAAGGCTAAGGTTCTACTCCACCATCCTTAGGCCCCGTCATAGGATTAGGATGGTGTTGGGAGACTAGAATTGATGTGTGGTCGCCATGCTAACTTTGATTTAGGTCTCCAGTTGCTTTCTCCTCAATTGATTTGATTGCATGTTAGTAGTATTGTGCTGATAAGTTTGCATCCACCTGGAAGGAATCCTAGATTATTTGTCTCATTCATTTGTGATTTCCTTTGTTACTTCTTTGTGGTATCCTCTGTGTTTGTTAGGTCCTTATTTGATTGTGTTTCCATTTGATTTACTTCCTGTTTTTGTGACATAATTGTGCAAATCGGAATTCTCAAAACCTCCTTTTCCCTGTGGATTCGATCCTTCTCGACACTACTACATTAGTGTGAAAGGTAAAATTGACGAGCCGCGACACTCGCTATCACTACCATTACCAATAAACAATGTATGCATAAGATATGGTGTTGGTATGCTAATAAAACCATAGAATAGTTATTTTCGATAGGCAAAACAACTGCATACCTTTTTTTAGCATAGACAATTAATAGCTATGTGTGCCTTTTCATATTGGCTCAGTTGTTTCGAAGATGAAGCATGATTAGTTGAGGCCGAAGCTCTTATTAATAGCTATTGTGTTATACCTGGATCCAACTTGGTTGTAACTTGGTATTTATTAATAGATAGTAGTTGAGGTCTTTCTGTTTCTTCCTTTTTTTTACGCTGATGAGCTTGCTATTGTTTATCCCACCGATCCTCAATAGAATTATATTTTATTTTCGTCGGCATAATCTACATCTAATCGGTAGGTTATTTGGTATAAAAAAAGGATTATAACTCACTACTGCAAAGGTTTTAGATACCAAAACGTCTCTTTTTCTAAAAAAGAGATGCGGTGATCTATAAGTTCATGATCAGTTAGTATGTTAGTGAACAAATACAGTTTAGGATTTGAAAACGGGATACCAATTAATATTATCCTTTTAATCGCATATATCAATCCATATTTAAGCTAACAGATAGCTATAGTTCTTGGTACATATTGATTTGAATGTATGTATCAGTGCAATTTAAAATATAACGGCTAAATTCTTTATCATATTTGTCCATAGGTATATGTACAAATTAAAGATATCATGTCGGCACAGAGTTTCGCGGGTTTTAGCGCAATTTATAAGCTGAATATCAGAGAAGGCATAGCTTTAATTCGCAAGCATAAACAAAGCCTTATAAGATGCAGTAGGAAATTGTATATAATTGCCCTATATTATAAATATATATGCATGCATGTAGGCAGGATTAGAAGCTGAACATATAAATAGCTTACTAAAAAAAGGGCCAGCCTGGAGAAGTTTACAGCACAAAGAACAGGCTAGTTTGAAGACTGTAGTTGCTTGAAAATGAACAAGATCAAAACCAGCAAGCAAATAAAAGTTATTACTTTTTTGGTTAGTAATATATAGATAGTAGTCCTAAGATCGGTTATATAAATCTCATGACTCGAAACGGACAGGTGTATCTACTTAGGCACGACAACTATAAAATCATAAGGTTTTATATATATCTAGAACTGGCTCCTTGCATACTAATAAAGACAAAATGGAATGATTTTATGTTTTAATCTTATACAATACAAGTTTATGAGCTAAAATAAAGTATTGGCATTTGTATACTATTTAATATTCAAATAATCTTTGTAGATAACTGTAAGTTAATATTAAAAAGCTTTTAATAATCTTAGTAAAACCAACTAATTTTCACGCACACAGATTGGTAGAAATTAATTAATCAATTTTTTTAGCTATTGTCCCATTTAATAGCAATCATGCTTGCCTGTAAGAATAAAATAGCCAATATGTTGGAAATATATTTTTGGCAGGGTATATATTTACCCGTAATAATTGAATGCATTAAAATTATATTGAATACATTTTCTGCATAGGTTTTTATTGCATAACAGATGTATAAAGTAGCACATCTAATGCATTCAAATTAGACTGAATACATTTTCTGCATAGCTTTTTATTGCACAACAGATGTATAAAGTAGCACATCTTTTAATAACCGCAACATGCTCTATAATTTGATATTGCAGAGCTTCTATTCGATGAGCATATAACATAATAAAAAAATGTTAGCCAATTATAAATGTATATTTGTTCTGGGATTTCTTATTTGAAGAGTCTCTCAATTAAACCGATAATAGTAACAGGAATCTAGAATCCCGCACATAGCATGAGTATAAACCCAAGCTTGCTAAGTAATGCGACAAATCTGAATACCGAATTAATAAGCTATCCAAAATCAAGAATATAATTATTCGTCAAACAAATATTTCATACAACGAAAGAGCTGTATTTGGAATGGCTGAATTTGGAACAAGCCAAAACTTAGGGGTTCCAAATAGTTGTTTTATAGAGGAGAAAAGCATTAACAAGATAGGGCGTATCAAAGTATAGGCCTAAAAAATAGCAGCACCAAATGTTCTTAAATAAGTTTGTCTCACTCACATATTTCGGTAACTTTTATCCATTTTTAAGGCTTAAGTTCGTCAAAAGACCATCATTAACCCACATGATATGGCGGCAATAAACACCATAACCCGTGAGCGCCTTGCCTAAACCATATATGCTAGTTTAAAAAGTAGACGTGTATCATAACACTATGACACCCATAAAAATATTAATAGTTTTTATATGCACATGGATATTATATATAATAGTTTAATAAATTGATTGCTAGTAGTTGTATGCTGTCATTTCAATAGTTTGACAGACCAATAACAGTTATAAGTCAATCATTAAATGTTACAAATAATTGGAGCCTTAAATAACACATGAAATAACATAACACATGATTTTCGATGTTTTAAAAACTATTGGCAGTCTAATTAATATTAAATTCAAACAATTTATAAATTGAAGTGCCCGGCTGTAAAACCAATATAGACCAAACCAGCATACTAAAAAAGTAATAAAGCTACTAAACTTACAAAAGCAAGGCCAGTCTATTTGCCACAAATATTGGGGCACCTTTACTCCAATATTTCGGTCGTACAACAGTAACAACATCTATTAGGCATAAGTCATTCTCACAGAAATCATATATAACTCTTAGGGTTACATTTGTATCTATATGAAGTAGGGGCAAATTAATAAATCCACCTTAAAATTAAATGAGCAAATATTAGTTCAACCTATAGCCTTACTTATTTAAATTTCTTCCTTAATAAAATATATTTGCCAAAGTTGTGCACAAAGCTTAGAGGCCAAAATTAGGCTACTACAAATAATCATATGCCTAAATCATAAGAATGAATTAGCAATTTGTTAGATCACAGGAATTTATAATCCCCCATTAGCAAGAAGTCCCCAAAATATCCACCACACCAAATAACAAGACTTAAAATCCGATTTGTTTCTACAAACCATTGAGTGAAAATCTGTAGCAAAAAAAAATTTAAATCGATTTATAGTCATCTCCTTCAGGCAACTTCACTGATTTCCTTTTTTGACCTAAACTCTGATTGTCATGAATAAAAGTAGCCTCAGAAATTGTGCTTTCTAGAATCTGGATTTCTCGAGGCCTAAAAATGTCAACATCCAAAGTATGGGCTTTGGACTCAGCAGTATCCAGATAGAATGCACAGACATCATCCTCCTGCAGATCATTATCAAGCACAAATTTTTTCCATCCTCCAGTCAACGCATAAACTAAATTAAGGTAATGCAACTCATACATGAAGGGGAAAAAAATAGGCCTGTACTTTGACAGTGAGAAATTACCACTTTCCTTCGGCTTCTTATTGACACGACCCAAACAACTTTGTTGCTGCCCACTACCTCCAATAGCATGCTTTCTTCCAAGCTTTTTAAGCCTCGAACACTCTGAAGCACAAATCACCAGTTCGTCAGTAGTTGGCATAACATGTTCAGAACTGCTAGATTGTCCAAATCTATTCTCCTCATCATCAATATCCAAACCATCAAGAAAATACGAACTAACTCTTTCACACGATGTTTGATTTTCAAAGTTCAAAACATCAAACCACATCTAGCCAACATAGGTGAAAACAAGCATATCATTCTCCTAAAGAGAATGAGCACGCACAAACTTTTGTCACCTGTGATCCAAATAAAATGCATTCAAAGACCTGGTCAATCCAAACTCCCATACAATTTTGTTGGGGTCTTGCACTTTGACAAATGCATGAAAACTACTGCTGATGCAACCCACGAATGAGTCCAATACGTCTTCTCTTGGCAACATTCAAATAGTAAGCAGAAAACATATCTGGAAACTGGAAGCACATTATGTAAAGCTTTCGAACAATAAGAATGCATACTCACCAATCGATGCTAATATTCAGATTTGAATATCTTCGCAAATTTTTTATTCTTTTAAATGAGTCCAATACGTCTTCTCTTGGCAACGCTCAGATTCGGTCAACATCTTTGGCATCTTTGGCATTATTCAGCACTGTAAAATATAACCAATTAAATACAAAGCCCATAACAAGTCGTAGAAAAAAAACCATGTGTTGCTGCTCAAACAAAAGGAACAACATAAACTTTGAGGTGGCACTAAAAGCACTATCAGACAAAAACTCAACAAGTTTATACAAAAACCTACAAAGGGACAAATTTTATAAAGCAGAGAAGACACAATCCCATACCCGCACCAATAGGCGGCAAGAGTTGAAGACCTAGTTTTAAAAAAGGAAAAAACATTGCATTTCAACAACCCACAGTCGGTGAAACACAAGATAAAAAATAAAGTTCATTTTTACAAAACAATAGGCTCCCTTCCAGCCGAGCCAAAGCCAACACCAGAATCGACCTACAGGCACAAACTGTAAAACGGCAAACAAACCAGCACGCACGCACGCAACAGCAGCAATTAACAACAGTAGGTGTCCTAAAACCAAGTAAGGCAACCACATAACAACACTGTAAAAGCTTGCAGACATAACAAAAGCCCACTCCCGAAACCCCTCCCAGAAAGGCCCTCTATTCCCTAAAAAAATATAGTTGTAGGCAACAGGCTCCATAGCACTGCCGCGGCAGAGGCGGGCACCAAATTCATATAGTCTAGCAATCAAAGACCCACAGATACACCCAAACCCTGTTCCTCACTCCCCGTTTAACAGGCGCATACGTATTTAGGACTAAAAAACAAAGCTTAAGGCAAGTAAAAGCCTCATCAGTGAAAGAAAGCCACAAGCATGAGCACATAAATACACCAAAGAACAGCACTACAATAGCCAAAAAAATGGCAGAGGAAAAAAGTACGAGAAATCGAAGAGGCGACAAAAATAGAGAAAACGGAAGGGCAAGGGCGGAAAGAGCGACAGAAAGCGATGCAGCCAACCAAGAAAGCGAATATTTATATCTACAGCAATCTATTCCTTCACAGCCCTAACACACAGCCGGTTAAAAAATAGGGGAAAAGCACACAAAAAGCAGCAGAAAGGATACTAGCTAAATAACGGGCCCACCAAGGGTGCAGACACACAAAAAACAAAAATAGAAGGCAATTGAGAGCTGATACTACACCATAAGGAAATACGTTGTCCAAAACTCCCGCTTTATAAGTATAAAGATTTTTCCTTTTACACTCATTTCTTAGTAGTGTAGTGCACTTTATCTTCTTTTTATAAAATGCACTTTACATATCACATGCCTCTTTAAAAAATCGTGCTATCAATGTTAACATATTATTTATTATTATATAATATGTAATCTTTTACATCATTGATAATCTTTATTTCAGTCAATACATGTTTCCAAACATTCTTAATATTGATCTAAAGAGATAAACTGCTGCTGCGAGTGAAAGAAGAGAGAATTAGTTCTAATTTTGCTTATAAAAAAGGTTAGCATTCTTTTTTGTTCTTTATTGTTTAAATATGTGGTCTTCATATTGTTTTAGAAAATACTTTTAAAATTATTTTCATGCGTTGTCATATCAAATTAATTATGCAATAATATTTTCCATTAAATTTGTTTATGTATTTGTGATGAAATACTTAGTAATAATTTTTTTGCCATTATCTCTTGAATATCACTCTAACTCTTTCTATTTTACTATTAATCTTTGCAGAACCATATTCATAAAATGGATAAATTATGTAATCCATTTGTGAAGTGAAAAAAGGTGGAAAAGTATAATGAAATTAAGTATTATCTTAAAACATTCTCAGGTGAAAATGTGCATGTTCTTTCTATAATGTTCGTAGAAAATTGTAAACTAAACTATACAATTTCAATAAACTTTTAGGACTGTTATCCATTCGTGATTAATTATTTAGGTTATCCAAATTTTTATTCATTTAAAATCTGTAAAATATTGGCTACGCGTTGTTATTAGATCAGATCCAATTGTTTTCACAAATAAACAAGACAAGCCAGTTAACAATAATTCGAAAGAGTTTGAAGACAATGAAAAACAATAGTGTTTTCTAATTGTATGCGATGATACAATTAAACATGTAACATTTTGAATTACATTTTTATTGTCTAATGTCATTATATATTTATTTATTTGTTTTTGTTTGCCACAGAAAATTCCCTTGAAAATATGTGATGCGATTGGATTAACCAATAACGAAGAAATTTAGATTTTCTATGGTAAAAAAAGTTGGTTGTTAGTGGTATAAAGCTAATATTTTCAGTAAGGATGGCATGAATATTGTACTGATATTATCATCTCACCACAATATCAGATTTTCTTAAGGTGTCACAAAAACTTTTAATTTGATCAAGTTCATCTCACTAATAATTACATACAAAGTTTTATGGGGTAAACATCTACACTGACTATGCTTATAAATTATAGGAGAGCAATAAATGGTAAGAGTTAATAAATATTAAATTTTTTTAATTATTGGTGTATATTTCTTGATTTGTTACCCCTTTTCTTTAGTCAAGCAAAGTAATGATAATGACCAACATATTATTTCGTCTTCAATCCATCCATTGTTTGGTCATTATATCGATTTGAAGTGTCGTTGTTATGCAAAGTTTAAATCATGAAATCAATCTAAAATGGTTAGCATTATTTTTTTAAATTAAACTATTTCGCTTGGGATAAAGGCTTAGTTGTTGTAAAATATTTTGCTTTTATGTTTTGTTAACATAAGTTCTTTACTTTTCAAAAATTGTCACTTATTATGGAGTCAATTCTTCATGCAAACGAAGTTTCTCTAATCACTTTGATCACAGGTGAGAAAATTATACCATCAAATTAGAAAAAAGTACATTAACAGAAAATTGGAATTATTTTGTACTCGACAATGAGCTTGAAAACAAAGATGTGCTTGTACTTATTCCACAAATCGTTGATACTAGCGTTTGTTTTTATACCATGGTAATTTTTAACATATTTGGTATTGAAAAGTTGTACCCTTAGTATTTTAAATTTTACGCTATTATTTGACAAAGAACAACATTTTCAACCTCATTTCCATTGTCTATCTATCATATATTCTTACCCAATTTTTTTAATATTCATGTTAAAAAAGTATCTTTCTCAGTCATGAATAAAGTAGCGATTAAATTGTATAACGTATCAATTTAAGCGTATACAATTTAATCGCTTAAAGTACCATTATAAATCAGATTTAAAGTTTCAGCAATTCACATATAAAGCATCAATAAATAAATATCTTTATTATTTCCGAATAAAAAAATTGATTCATATATCAATGTTATCATTCGCGCATGTCCAACACATTTATGAAGCCGTTTCACAGGAAACTTGCCCAAATTTTAAATGTGAAAAATAAGAAGGGTTTTGGGCTAAACAAATTATTTCCCTAGTAAAAAGTTTAACTAAAATAATTACACTATAGACGTCAAAATAATGTTAACAATTTAAATGTGCTTCCTTATTGAAATAATGTATATGTTACACCAAAAATTAGTCCTCGTGATTATATAGTAGCAAAAAGAAAAACATATTCAGTTAACAATTAATATGTAACTACAATTGTTCAGAAAATTGTTCTAATTGAACATATCTACTGACTATTGGACAAAGAAAAATGTTTTGGGCCTATTTACCATTTTTAAGCCCATCATTTAGGATTGGACCAAACAAATTTTTTAATGTCAAAGCTAAAAAGGTGTTTTGGGCTAAAAATGTTATTGTCCTAATAAAAGGTTTACCTAAAATAAATTTTAGGTTTTATTCCATTACTCTGTTAATGTCAACTACTCAATTGTTTGCTAATAATTAACAATTGTTGCGTCAATACCACTACTATTTTTTTTATTGCTTCATCGTAAAAATTCCAATCATCTTATTCAAAAAAATAAACTGTTATTCAAACCCATCATCGGAACCCTTTTCAGATTGATGTGAAATTCGTCGCTGCCTGACTTTTGATACAACGTCAATGCTTTAAAAAGGTACATCTGAAATATCTTGTTAAACGATAAAGAAATAAGAAATTACATTGTGTACTTTGTTCGAATTGTTTAAGTAGTATCATTGGCTATTTTGTTTGAAAAGAAATTTTTATTTCTTCAATAAAAAAATGAAATGATCGAGTGCCACCAAATTTGTTCAATTTTAGTGTCTTTTTTGTTTGTATTACTGGCATTATTTCTATAGGATATCTCGAATACCTATAAATTTTTCTTTTTTTTAAATTGATTTTGCTCAAAATAACATGTTGTATGTTTAATTGCAGAAGACAAGTTCTATAAGACTTACTTAAGCAACCAAAGAAAAAGATATTGTAAATCATTCTTTACATGATTTTGAAGTTTTATAAATTGCCTTTGTAATTATCGAATGTTGATCGATATGATTATTTTGCAGTTTGCTTTTATATATTATCATTTTAACAAAGTATTTTTAGCATTAAATAATTGTTTTAATGTAAACTGAGTCCATGTATATACTTCAACATTTGTTTTAGTCAATCATTATGAGAAAAAAAGGATAACAAATTTTTAACATGAAACATCAATTGCATTCCTTAAAATGGACATCCAATTATTGCTATCCTACTTTCAATTTGGTGTGTATTGGACTCTTTTCACTTTCTGTTTTAGCATATTTAATGCAAAATTTTGAAAAAATGTGCACCTATACTAATTCTATGCAACCTGTCAACTTAAGCATGTTCTATAAATTCAAGTATACATGCTTACAACATATTTGTATTTGAAATTGCAGAAAATAGAGAGCAGTATAAATGGAAATATACCTAAATCATCTAAGTGTGCATACTTATTGGTCCCATTTTCAAGATGTTCGATTTTATGAGGAATACAAAAAATATTATGCAAACTAGTTTGTAAGTTAATACTACCTCTAAACTCAGTTGGAGTTGTCCAATATTGCAGTAATGATTTAGATTTAGTTATTTCATTACTATTCAAACTGTTTTCATCTAAATAAATACATATTGTGGTCATTATCTATTCATAATTAATTACAATTATATATTTATAATTAATTACAATTATTTATTTAAATTTTGTAATCATCATTTATTTATGATTTTCAAATCAACTCGTCTTTGTAGCCAATCACACAAACATTTAGTGGAAATTTAAAATATGTGTTGCCTAGAAGAATAGTTTTGCATAACCCTAGAAGCTATTCTTAGAACTTCGATATAGTGGAACATTCTGGTATACTGTATTTCCAAGGAGAATGGGAAGATTATGCGAAAATTCATCATTTGGTGGAAGGAGATGCTTTAATGTTATAATACACAAAAAAAAAATAAAGGTTTTAATATTCTTGTCTTCGATGGTGACATATGTTGTGAAAAAGAATCTGTATACTTTATTGGTACTAGATATGGAATAAGTGCTCATGCTACTGGAAAATCAGAAAATCCTTTTGGCAAAGTGAAGAACCTTGAATCCTTTAAGCAATCTTCTAAAATTACTAAGAAACATCTTCATATTCCTGGCGAACAAAGTGCACCTTCACATAGTTATTATAATACCCATAACCCAATTAAGGGCTAGTTCATAAATAAGAAAAATTAGAAGGACTTCTTAGCAATTTAGTCAAAATTGGTCTTAAGACCCTTTGCTAGCTTAGACTTAAGTTTATTTCTTTCTTCCCCAAATTCACTCATCTTTCCTCTTGAAAATTAGGGCAAGAAAGGGAGAGAGTAGATTGAAGAAGGAAAAGGAAAATTCTCCTCCAATTCCAAACATTTTGAGGTAAGGAAACTTTCTAATTCTTTTATCTATAGTTATGTCTTTGTGTAGTGTTTAAAAGTAGTAAGAGGTTTAATTTGGTTATGTTAGGAAAGTGAAATTAAGGTGGTGAAATCCTGGATTAAGGGCAAGGATTACATGTGATTACAAGTAAGTGGTTTTAACACTCTTTTATGTTTTCAAATGTTTTTGAAGAAATTATGTGTTTTTGAGAAATTGTATGTTGATTATATGAAAATGGATTGAGCTTGTTTAGATTGTGGCTTTTGATATATGTGAAAGTATTGCAGTGGCTTTTTGTGAATTAAAGTTGTTTGATGAAATGCTTAAATGAGTTTTAAGTGTTATAAGCTCTTGAATGGTCTTGAAATGATTGGTAGGAACGTTCCAATTCATTTGTTCAGGACCCATCCTAGCGGGGTTATAGCTAGGAATTCATTTGTTATTTGGCCTACCTGACGGGATTAACAGTCAGGAACTGGATCCAGTGTACCGAGAGTTTCTTGAATTGTTCATGAGCTAATGACAAATACCCAATGTGTATTTGTGAACGTTATTTGTTAAGCGAACGTGCCACTTGCTATATGTATATGTGTGTGTGAATTTTGAACGCTTTCAAACGTGGTTTTCATGTGTTGAAATCTTTTGTGAAAACATATATATGATATATAACTTGCTCAATCCAATAAAAGAATGTTATTCTCACTTACTGAGCAATGTTTTGCTCATACCACCAAAGTCGTTGTATGTTTTGCAGATTCCGAGGTATTGGAGATGTGATGATTTGGGATTCGAAGGAGAAGAGTTGTATTTTGATGATATTGTAAATATGTTTAGACAATGTGTGTATTATGGCTTGAAGAGTTAGTTTGGTATTGTTAGAATGAGAATAATGAGGTTATGTATAAGTGTGTTGTTATTATGCTAGAATTTGTGAGTCTTAGAGTTAGTATTAAGTCCAATTAGTATCGTTTATAAAGGAACCTTGATGTTCCTTCTTTTGATTTTAGCTTGAAGTTTGTGAATGATGAATGATGAAATGCATGTATATGGTATAATGATGAATGATGTTTGATTTGGTTTTGATAATGAAATTTCTGAAGTTTTGGGAATGTTAATGAATGTTTTGGATTGTGAAGTGAATGGTTGTAGCATATTGAAGTGTTATGGAGTTGGTTTGGTGTTAAGATTGCATTTTGTTTTGAAAGGAGAATGAAAATCGATTTTTTTGAAGGAACAGGGCCGGCGTCGCGACGCCTGTAGGGCAAAAACATGCCCGAGAATCTTCTTGTCCTTGTCGCGACGCCCGACCCCTCTGCGTCGCGACGCGCACCGGCGTCGCGACGCTGAAGTGCTGTGCGTCGTGACACTTGGAAATTTTCAGCAACAAAGAAATTTTCGAATTTTAATTGTTTTCCAAGGTTTTAAATCTTACGTTCATGGCTTTAATGTGATGTTTATTCATAGAGGACACTAGATTAGTGATTATGATGAATGTTATGAATTGATAAGTTCAATCGACGACTTAAAAATTATTAAATTGCATTCGTAGTGAGGCTTCGCACGTTTGGAATCAATCTCCACTCGTGTGGCCGTGCCACGTCGGATTGGGGCGTGACATTTAAGTGGTATCAGAGAATAACTAAGTTGATAAATATGTGCATGTATAGGTGATGGACTTAGTACATTATTGTTAGGAATACCATTCATTTTCTTTCCTTCTATGCTTATATGAACTAATGGTGATTTAATTAATCCTTTATGATAGATTATGGCACAAAATAGTGGAAGTGAAGAAATTCCCCATGTGGTGATAGTGGAGAGCCATGTCAATGGCGATAGCGAAGGAGCACATACGGGGGAACATTTGGTGACTCCTACACCTCGGGCATTAGTCAATAGAACGGCTACAGGGGGTGAGTCATCCCATGATCGACCGGTGACCAATGCGACTACTATGACAATGCCACCGGAGTTCTCCACCGCCTTTGGCATGATGGCACAGATTATGCAAAACCAACATCGGTGGCAACAAGAACAAGAGAGCCGTCAGCGCCAACAGTTGACAGGGAGTAAAACCCACTATGAGAATTTGAAGAAGGCGAACATGCCTATCTTTGATGGGGCTCCGGATCCTGAGAAGGCGGAGAAGTGGCTACACGAATTGGAAGCCAATTTTGATGTATTGGAGGTTCCGGAGGAAGTGAAGCCCAAGGTAGTCATTCCTTTCCTAGTCGGAGATGCGGAGCAATGGTGGAAAGGAACGGCCCCGGCTTATGTTCGTGAAGGACAAACCTTGGACTGGAAAACATTCAAAAGTGTTTTCTTAAAACACTATTTTCCCGACTCCATTCGTAGTGAGAAGCAAAGACAATTCTTCAATTTGAAGCAAACGGAGAACATGTCCATTGTGGAGTACGCGGGAAAGTTTAATTCCTTGGGACGATATGTGCCAACTGTGATGGCAGACGATAGCATTAAATTGCTTAGGTTTGAGGAGGGATTACTTGGACGTGTTCGAGCTAGATTGTCCTCCATGCCTTCAAGTAGCTATGAGGAATCCTTTAAGAGGTGCATAGGAATCGAGGCGGATATCAAGAGAGGTGACGCCGAATTTCGTGCCAAGAGAGCTAGACCAATGCCATCTCAAGGTCAAGGATCAAAGCAACCATGGGGAAACCAACCAATGAACAAGAAACGTGGACCACCACCTAGTCTACCACGACCCCCCAATCCAACAGGGAGTAACAAGAAGGAATGTGATTTTTGCCATCGTATTCATTCAGGAGAATGCCGATGGAAAAGTGGAGCATGCTTTTGGTGTGGCAAGCCAGGACACAGGATCAATGAGTGTCCCACTCTTCCACCAGACAAAGCCAAACCTACCAATGCTCGTGTCTTCGCATTGACTCAATCTGAGGCGGAAGTGTCCGAAGATGTCGTCACAGGTACTATAATGATAAATTCAGTACCCGTTATGGTTTTATTCGATTGTGGGGCTTCTCACTCTTTTATGTCTAAGAGATGTGCTATTAAATTGAGTTCTAAACCAGAACACCTTAGAGAGCCCTACCATGTAGCTACCCCGGGAGGGAAGGTCCTTACCTCAAATCTTGTACATAGAAATTGTTTGGTGGAAATTTGCGGGCAAGAACTTAAGGCGAATTTGATTCAAATCAACATGAAGGATTTTGATGTAATTTTAGGAATGGATTGGTTAACCAACAACTATGCTTGTGTGGATTGTCGAGGTAAGAAAGTTAAGTTTGATATTCCGGGAAGGGAAGAATTTTCTTTTCAAGGGGGTATGGAGAAACAGGTCAAACGTACAACTCCAATAATATCCGCCATGCGAGCTTGGAAAGCCCTTCGAAAAGGTTGTGTGGGTTATTTGGCAAATGTTATTGACGTCAAGAAAGAGGGTGTGAACTTGAGCGACATTCCTGTAGTTCAAGAATTTCCTGATGTGTTTCCTGAGGAATTGCCAGGGCTTCCACCGGATCGTGAAATTGAGTTCGAAATTAATGTGATTCCTAGGGAAGCACCAATCTCTAAAGCTCCTTATCGAATGGCACCGGCGGAACTACGAGAGCTTAAGGTTCAATTGCAAGAACTGTTGGATCTTAAATTTATCCGACCTAGTGTATCTCCGTGGGGTGCTCCTGTTCTATTTGTGAAGAAGAAGGATGGGAGTTTGAGACTTTGTATTGATTATCGGGAATTGAACAGGATTACCATTAAGAACAAATATCCCTTACCAAGGATAGATGACTTATTTGATCAACTAAAAGGAGCTAGAGTTTTCTCAAAGATTGATTTGCTTTCGGGCTACCATCAGTTGAAAATTAAGTCAGAGGATGTTTCAAAGACTGCTTTTAGAACGAGGTATGGGCATTATGAATTTCTTGTTATGCCTTTTGGACTAACAAATGCCCCTGCTGCTTTTATGGATTTGATGAACAGGGTTTTTAAGTCTCAACTGGACAAATTTGTCGTGGTATTCATTGATGATATTTTAGTGTATTCTCCGACGGAGGAAGAGCAGGCTGGGCATTTGAGGATAGTGTTGCAAACCTTGAGAGAAAAGAAACTCTTCGCCAAGCTTAGCAAATGTGAGTTTTGGCTAAAGAGTGTGGCTTTCTTAGGTCATGTGATATCGGAAGTGGGTGTGATGGTGGATCCTAAAAAGATAGAAGCAATTGTGGATTGGCCTAAACCGACTAATGTGACGGAGGTTCGGAGTTTCCTAGGGTTGACCGGGTACTATAGGAAATTCATTGAAGGATTTTCATCCATTGCAATTCCTTTGACTCAATTGACTCAGAAAAGGGTAAAGTTTGAATGGACTGTAGCTTGTGAAGACAGTTTCCAGGAGTTGAAGAGAAAATTGGTTTCTGCACCAGTACTTACTCTTCCATCTGAGTCAGGAGGATTCACGGTGTACAGTGACGCTTCTAAGAATGGTTTGGGATGTGTGTTAATGCAAAATGGAAGAGTCATTGCTTATGCTTCTCGCCAATTGAAGAAGTATGAACAGAACTACCCGACACACGATCTCGAACTAGCAGCTGTGGTGTTTGCTTTGAAGATTTGGAGACATTATCTATATGGGGAAAAATGTGAGATATTTACAGATAATAAAAGCTTGAAGTATTTGTTTACTCAGAAGGAATTGAATATGAGACAACGGCGATGGTTAGAATTGTTGAATGACTATGATTTGGATATTAAATACCATCCTGGAAAGGCAAATAGAGTAGCGGATGCTTTGAGTAGAAAGTCTTCAGGAACACTAGCATCGTTGTTGACCCAACAGAATCGATTGATTTCCGAATTTGAGAAGTTAGAGATTGAGGTGATTGAGGCAACTGATGGATTTCTAACAGCTTTGTTAGCACAACCTACACTTCTTGAACGAATCAAAAGTGCTCAGGTCCATGATGATACATTGAGGAATAAGGAAGGCCAAGTTAAAGAAGGTCAACAATCCGATTTCCAATTTCATGATGATGGAAGTTTGTGGTATCGAGGAAGATTATGTGTACCCAATGATTCAGACTTGAAGAATGAGGTTTTAAAGGAAGCACATAATTCGAAATTTTCCATTCATCCAGGAAGCACAAAAATGTACAAGGATTTGAAAAGAAATTTTTGGTGGAGTGGAATGAAGAGAGACGTTGCGGACTTTGTTTCCAAATGCATGGTATGTCAACAAGTCAAGGCTGAACATCAACGTCCTGGAGGATTGTTGAAACCGTTAGAGATACCGGTTTGGAAATGGGAACATGTGACTATGGATTTCGTATGTGGATTGCCAAAAACCAAGACGAGTCAAGATACCATATGGGTAATCGTGGATAGATTGACTAAGACCGCTCATTTCTTACCCATGCGGGCCACGGCTACAATGGAGCAATTAGTCAATATGTACATGGATAATATTATCCGTTTACATGGGCTACCGGTCAGCATTGTATCAGATAGAGATCCTAGGTTTGTGTCTAGGTTTTGGGAAAGCTTTAATCGAGCCATGGGGACCAAAGTGACACTTAGTACAGCTTTTCACCCACAGACGGACGGTCAATCAGAAAGAACCATTCAAACCCTTGAAGATATGTTGAGAGCGTGTGTGCTTGATTTCAAGGGTAGTTGGGTTGATTATTTGACGCTCATTGAGTTTGCTTACAATAATAGCTTTCATGCTAGCATTGGAATGGCACCTTATGAGGCATTGTATGGGAGGAAATGTCGAACACCCATTTGTTAGGATGAAATTGGTGAGAAAAATATTATGGGACCGGATTTGGTACAAGTAACTCTTGAGAAAGTTCCCTTGATTCGAGATCATTTGAAAGCGGCTCAAGATAGGCAAAAGAGTTGGGCGGATACCAAGAGAAGGCCTTTAGAGTTTCAGAGTGGAGAGAAAGCTTATCTACGGGTATCGCCTAGCAAAGGAGTTATGAGATTTGGCAAAAGTGGGAAGTTAAGTCCGCGATATGTTGGACCATTTGAGATATTGGAGAAGATTGGAAACCTTGCGTATAGGCTTGCTTTGCCACCGTCCTTGTCAAGCGTGCACAATGTGTTCCACGTGTCCCAATTAAGACGGTATGTCTCCGATCCTAGTCACGAGATAGAAGTGGAACCATTGGAGGTGCAAGAGAATTTGTCCTATAGGGAGTTACCTCTACGAATTGTTGACCGGAAGGAGCAAGTGTTAAGACGGAGAACAATTCCATATGTGAAGATACAATGGTCAAATCACACTCCTCGTGAGGCAACTTGGGAATTAGAAGAAGAAGTGAAAGAAAAGTATCCACACTTGTTTGAGGAACAAGGTACTTTAAGTTTCGAGGCCGAAACTTTTTATAAGGAGGGTAGAATATAATACCCATAACCCAATTAAGGGCTAGTTCATAAATAAGAAAAATTAGAAGGACTTCTTAGCAATTTAGTCAAAATTGGTCTTAAGACCCTTTGCTAGCTTAGACTTAAGTTTATTTCTTTCTTCCCCAAATTCACTCATCTTTCCTCTTGAAAATTAGGGCAAGAAAGGGAGAGAGTAGATTGAAGAAGGAAAAGGAAAATTCTCCTCCAATTCCAAACATTTTGAGGTAAGGAAACTTTCTAATTCTTTTATCTATAGTTATGTCTTTGTGTAGTGTTTAAAAGTAGTAAGAGGTTTAATTTGGTTATGTTAGGAAAGTGAAATTAAGGTGGTGAAATCCTGGATTAAGGGCAAGGATTACATGTGATTACAAGTAAGTGGTTTTAACACTCTTTTATGTTTTCAAATGTTTTTGAAGAAATTATGTGTTTTTGAGAAATTGTATGTTGATTATATGAAAATGGATTGAGCTTGTTTAGATTGTGGCTTTTGATATATGTGAAAGTATTGCAGTGGCTTTTTGTGAATTAAAGTTGTTTGATGAAATGCTTAAATGAGTTTTAAGTGTTATAAGCTCTTGAATGGTCTTGAAATGATTGGTAGGAACGTTCCAATTCATTTGTTCAGGACCCATCCTAGCGGGGTTATAGCTAGGAATTCATTTGTTATTTGGCCTACCTGACGGGATTAACAGTCAGGAACTGGATCCAGTGTACCGAGAGTTTCTTGAATTGTTCATGAGCTAATGACAAATACCCAATGTGTATTTGTGAACGTTATTTGTTAAGCGAACGTGCCACTTGCTATATGTATATGTGTGTGTGAATTTTGAACGCTTTCAAACGTGGTTTTCATGTGTTGAAATCTTTTGTGAAAACATATATATGATATATAACTTGCTCAATCCAATAAAAGAATGTTATTCTCACTTACTGAGCAATGTTTTGCTCATACCACCAAAGTCGTTGTATGTTTTGCAGATTCCGAGGTATTGGAGATGTGATGATTTGGGATTCGAAGGAGAAGAGTTGTATTTTGATGATATTGTAAATATGTTTAGACAATGTGTGTATTATGGCTTGAAGAGTTAGTTTGGTATTGTTAGAATGAGAATAATGAGGTTATGTATAAGTGTGTTGTTATTATGCTAGAATTTGTGAGTCTTAGAGTTAGTATTAAGTCCAATTAGTATCGTTTATAAAGGAACCTTGATGTTCCTTCTTTTGATTTTAGCTTGAAGTTTGTGAATGATGAATGATGAAATGCATGTATATGGTATAATGATGAATGATGTTTGATTTGGTTTTGATAATGAAATTTCTGAAGTTTTGGGAATGTTAATGAATGTTTTGGATTGTGAAGTGAATGGTTGTAGCATATTGAAGTGTTATGGAGTTGGTTTGGTGTTAAGATTGCATTTTGTTTTGAAAGGAGAATGAAAATCGATTTTTTTGAAGGAACAGGGCCGGCGTCGCGACGCCTATAGGGCAAAAACATGCCCGAGAATCTTCTTGTCCTTCTCGCGACGCCCGACCCCTCTGCGTCGCGACGCGCACCGACGTCGCGACGCTGAAGTGCTGTGCGTCGCGACACTTGGAAATTTTCAGCAACAAAGAAATTTTCGAATTTTAATTGTTTTCCAAGGTTTTAAATCTTACGTTCATGGCTTTAATGTGATGTTTATTCATAGAGGACACTAGATTAGTGATTATGATGAATGTTATGAATTGATAAGTTCAATCGACGACTTAAAAATTATTAAATTGCATTCGTAGTGAGGCTTCGCACGTTTGGAATCAATCTCCACTCGTGTGGCCGTGCCACGTCGGATTGGGGCGTGACAGTTATATTCCGATCTCTCAAGGAGGAAGGCTAAACTCTAAAACAGCTAATGACTACTTAGAGTGAGTACCACACATTACTTTTGTAATTGTGCCCTTTCATTCTCATAAATTTATTCATTACAACTATATTATGCAAGCTTATTTGGAATGAGATTCCAACAGATAAAAGAGAATCATCGACATATGTAGATATCATGTGGTTTCACATGTACATAGATGCCTGTTACAAAGAAAAAATGCTTAAATTGATTACAAAGAAGTCCATATTCTCAAAAAGATATGTTTTCATTTCGATCATACTGTGGTATATATTTCATTTTTTTTCTAACATTAGTACATTGATTGCTCGTGCATCCCTCTTATATTAATTGATTATCTATTTCTTACTCACATTGAAACCTATTAATTTTATGTCACTTTTGGTGAAAGTTTGGAATCTAGAAGTGAATCTCTTTACATGATTTTACTGGATTCACTCCAAGATATTGGACCTACAAGGCTTGCAAAATAACCAAAAAGTATATTATTACAGAAATCCATAATTCAGTTTTGTAACTATTTAAATTAAACACCTCAGATAGTTTCATTTGTGATTCTTTTATTCAAATTATTGATTATCCATAGGTTTATTGTGGGCATATATAAGGCAGAAGATAGACCAGAAAGTGAAAAGACAATTCACAAAATTTCTCTACTTATTCCCAATACAAGTTGTATAGAAATATACTAATCATATGACTTTATGCTTCCTTGACTAATCAAACTAAATATTATTTTTTCTTAGGTATTACAACAAAAAAACAGTGATGATTGTGGGAGATTTATCTTGTATTACCTTGCCCAATTTCTAGAAGAAGCACCTCAAAATTTAACAATTCATGGAAATTATCCTTATTTTGTAAGTTATCTTAATATCCATTTTATTTAATGTTTGTTCAATACTTTGTTTTTAACCGAAACTTATGTTATAGTTAGTTGATTCTTTCTTTATCCATGGGTTACAAATGAAACAAGAGTGGTTCAGTCATGATGAATTGCAAAACTTTTGTGCAAGAATCAAACAACATCAAACTAATTGGAAACCTTGAATTTCATAAGTACACGTATTTTTCTATTATGGATGTTCGGGGTTAAATGAAAGAAAATGTATCCTTAATGGTTTTGTAAAATAGAAAGGTACTATTTTCATGTGTCGTAAGGATTAAACATGGGATAAATTTTGATGTGTTAAAGATGCCTACATGTTGGTTAAACATTGTCAGTCATGTAAAGTTTTTTTGGATATTGGACATATTTTTATAAAGTCTCGTACAATATGACCTTATGAATGATATTTACGATATTTATATATATTAGAAATTTATTGCAGTGTATTTAGGACTGTAAAGATGAAAAAACAATTTATTGGGCATATGAATGGTATTTGGGCTTATTAGTTCAATAGGATTTTGGACCACTCTAATTATACCACCACTACAATGATTTAAACCATTATTTGTAATAGTCCAGAATTATGTTTAAAGATTGGAATCAATATCCCATTTTCTATTTTTCGTGTTATAATTAGGTATTAAATCTACCATATATATATATATATATACTTTGCTCAAGTTTACCCTATAACCAAGTCTATAAAGTGAGAATATCAGCAGCAGCCATTGGTTCCATTTCAACATATCTGCTTGATATCTTCAAAGTCTACTCTATCTCTCCAAGTCTGCTCAATTTTCTCCTCGATCTTCTCGAAGTGTGCTCGATCTCTCAATTTTTTCTTCAATTGGGTATGTGTATATAAAAATTTTGAATGTGAATACGGAATAAATTAATTAAAATAATAAATGTATGTTAATGGTAAAATATGTTTATTTGGATTTTATTGGTTATTTTAAAATTTGTTTCCTCAATGACTACTTTCTTGCAATATTGTTTTGTTAAATTCTTCGGACTATATCATTGTTTTAAGTTTCCTTGTTGTGTATTTGTTCATAAATTTATACCTAGCTTAGAGTTTAATCAATATTATATAATACTAATTTTAGTCTCTTACGAATCCATATTAATTATATAATATTATATATATAAATCCATATTAATTATATCTCTTACGAATATAGACAAGTTAGATTATGTGTACTACTACTACAAATGACAATAAATTTGGATAATTATATGTTTGGAGCTATATTGGCGAAAGTTTCAGAAAGCACGATTATGTCAGAAGTACAAGAACTCATAAAACAAACAATTGGTATTTTTATGAATATTTCGTTCATAGATTTTTTTTACCTATTTTTTCCCATCATCATTTAATATAAGATGAAGATGTTATACATTAATTTGTAGAAAAATATATAAGTTATATTAATACAAATAACTCTTTATTATTTATGATTATTTATGATTGCATTCTACTACAACTAATAATTGAATATGGAAGTGTATTGTTAATGTATTTCTTGGACTTCTATGTTTTTTTTTTTCTGATTTTCAAATGTGTTCAATTTTATAACTTATACTATAGCGTTTTGTAAAAATATTGAAACATGCCTTGTCACAAAATGTGAATGTGTATCATTCAAGTTTATCTTCATGGAAACTAACCATAATTGAGAATGCCAATGTGTTACAATGGGAGAATTTTGTGAAAGACCATTGCTTGTAAAAAAAAGTTGATTTTCTAATCTTTTAATACAATAAAGGAGATTCTTTTGAAGTGTTGATTTTTCATGGTCACACTTCATGTAAGAAGGAATCATCTTATTTCATTCATAACCATGTTAGTGGTGACATGTACAATCCAACTTATCATAATGTTGCTATGGATTAACCAAATACACCTATCAATGATGTTGAGCCCAAAGAATGAGGTAATTAATAACACTTTCTCTTCCATTAAAATATAATTTAGAATAGTTTATTCTATGTATTGTTCATTATCTAATTGATTTTTCTTACATAATACACATACAAAATAGATTATTGTTTGAAATAATAATTATTATATAACATAAATATTTTCACTTTCCATCCTTCAATTAAAGGTAAGAAATTTAATTTTTTTTACAAATTTTTCAAGCACCTTCCAAAAAAGAGAAAAAGGGCAACCAAGTCTTGCTAATGAAAAAGATGATAGAAGCATATTCACCTATGCCAGAACAGACATATGAAGAAGAAATAACTGAAGAGCTTGCTATGCTCATGAAGCACTCATACATATCAACAGAATTTTTCATGGTGAATCCTTTATTAACTATGACATAATATAAAGAAAGATTAATATATATATATATATATCATGTCTTGATTTTATGTTTTCTTTTTATTTATTTAAATTATTATACATATAATTTATTAATTGATACTATTTCATTCTTTGTGTGCTTTTAAACTATAAAGTTTGATTGGGCTTGCAAGTATATGCCCAAGAATAGTCAAGTTATAGTTCTTCAAATGGATCGTAATGAATAGAAGGTCAATTTTCAGATAAGAAATAACTAGTACATATTTGCTGGGGAATTGTGCAAATTTGCACTAGACAATAGCTTGGAAGTACATGATGTTTGTATCTTTTGTGTTGCTGGAAGTGATCCAAACAAATTTGAACTCCATGTGGATATTTTGAAAAACACGGATATTTGAAAGTAGAAGTGCAAAACTGATCGTATTTTGAAGTTGTGCTATTTTCTAGCTTACTGCTCTACTTAAACTCTGAACATCTTAATTTGCGTATTATAATTTTACATTCTATTGCTAATTTGATTGTTTGCATTCTCAGAGCATGTAATATTCTCCTATCCTATCAACCGTTTGATATTTTGATTTTCACTATCAACCAACATATTATTAAGTTTAATATATTTTAGCATTTAAATGACTTATTTATTATTATATTTAGGATGTTTTGTTATAAAAGTTCTTTATATTTACCATTACTGATCCGTTCGGCGTATGTGTACCAATTTATCCCTACTTAACTATAGCAAGTGGTGGGTAGGGTTTCGTTCCACAGGGAAGGGTGGTTCAAGAAATTTTGATAGTTACTCTAAAAGTTGTCACAAGAACAAAATAACAAGAACACCAAGTAAAATGTAAAGGCAAGTAGAGAGAAGAGGATGTCCTAGGGTTCTTTTACAGAATGAATGCTCACATAGTTAACTCATGCAGTTCAATTAATATTTGTGCAATACCAGAGGAGAACTAGTTGTCTGAAAACCTAAACTACAGTCAGCATGTCGACCGCACTGCAACCTAGGCTTTCTGTAATCATTCTTTTCCCATGGCGAGGCCTAAGAACAATGTATTCACACCGCAACTTCTCAATTCCTTGTTTCTAACTACTATTGAAATTATCTCCTAAAGACTTCCCATGGCGAGGCCTGAATTTAGTTTCTTATGTCTTCATTAGCACCAGAGAATTTCTTCACACTTTGATCTAAAGATTCCGTAATCCAAAATCAGCATGGTGACCGCATTTAAGAAAACAAACACTCATAGCAAGTGCAAAGACTCAATTCATACTCCAGTTCTCATTCCACAAAATTCTCAAAAACATTGGCGAATTAAGCTTTAATTCAGCATGTCAACCGCAACTAAAGTTCAATTCAAGAATACCGGTGCAAATTCATGGAATTTAACAGGATTCATAGAAGAAAACAGAGTATGATTTCATTTCTTCATAGATCATGTTAGTTGCACAGCATTGAGTTGTCTAAATAAAGCATTCATCCATCAGAACCCTAGAACATCACAAGTTTAGCCGGAATAATTCATTCTCAACTCTTGATCAACAAAGAGCAGCATTAAACAATTCATTTTCATAAAATTGGAAGAATTTACCGATTAAATTGCCTCAAAAAGCTCAAAATCACAAGTGAATTTCTTAATGCTTCCTTAATTAAGAATTGAATTCCAGTGATCGATCCAAAAGTTCAAAAGGAATCGCAATCGGAGCTCAAATTTTAGAGAGAGAAAATTCTAGAGAGAAAAAGTTAGAGAGAGAAAATTTCCCGCTCACAAGTTTCTTGATTAATCTCTCCCTCAAGATATTGACGAATTCCTTTATTTATAGAGGTCAAAAAGCTTAAACAACATGCAAATGTAAACTAAGCACTTAATTACAGAAATGCCACTGTGAGGAAAAATTATCAAAAATGTGCAAGTGCACTGTGCGCCACGTCAGCAATCACCCTAGAGCCTCACGCCTTTGAGCCATCATTCATCACGTTTCCGACTTGCACTTCAGGTCCCCTGAGCCACACTGCCTGCGCCTTTAGAATTTGAACAAGAAAAACGGAAGGGTTCAACACTTAGAGAAAATTCTAACCAAGAAGAATAACAAATACACGGTGCTGCTGCACTGTGTAAATATTTTCACGGTGCTGCCACATCATGAAAATATTAGCGCATGATGTGAGAATGATGTGCAAGAGTGCAAGTGTTAAGTGCATGCATTGGTGCAAGTGTACTTGTGTGCTTGTGGTGTGCATAACGGTGCATATATGTGTGTTGAAGTTATGCTTGAAGTGCTTTCTGTGAGCTGATGGTGTGCATGTGCATCCTGTGCCTTTGTGTAGTGCGTTCATGCTTGCACTTGTGTGGTGAAGAGTGTGCTAGGTGTGCCTAGGTTGTGCATGGTATGCGGTGTACGTGTTAATGTTGCCACGCACATGCTCGCGGGCCTATTGCAAGGCTACTGTGCCGTGTGCGCAGGGGCGTACGCAAGGGCTACGCGCAGTTGCACGCATCGTGTTGGTGCGAAGCCTGTGCTGCGCGCACCTGCGTGTGTGTGCGAGGACTGCACGTATGGTGTGTGCAGCTCTTGTGCATGTGTGTCCTATGATGCACGCCGTGCATGTGCTGCGCGCGGTGCATGTTCCGTGTGCGGCGTGTGAGGGGTGAATATCTGCCGAGTGAATGCATGCATGTGATGCGGTGTGTGCAAAGTGTGTGCAGTGAGTGCGGTGAGGCGTGTGCGGTGATTGGCGCTGAGTGCCGCATGATAAGTGCATGCATGTGCAGCGGTAAGTGCGATGTGTGCAGTGCATGTGTAGCGAGTGTGTGCGAGATGTGCAGTGCATGTGCAGCAAGTGTGTGCAAGGTGTGCGGTGCATATGCAGTAAGAGTGTGCAAGGTGTGCGGTGCATATGCAGTAAGTGTGTGCAAGGTGTGTGCAAGGTCGGTGCGATGTGTGTGCCTCAAGTGTTCCTAGTGTTGTGTCTTCATGCACATACTTGTGTCTACATGCAAACACTTGTGTGCACTCTAGTGCACCAATAATGGCCATTTTTCACTGAATAACACTACACCCAATGAATTACCTAAACTTACGAATCATCACACAATTTCGCCCACGATGAATTAAAACACAACAAAAGTCAAGTAAAACTAGCATCTACATGTCAGTATAAAACTGACTTATCAATTTCCCCCATACTAGGGCTGCTACATGATTGAGCCAGTTGCGAATCGCTTGCGATCAGCTTGGTCAACAACTCGGCTCGAGCTCTCGTTGACCAAGCTCGAGCTCGAGTAATTATCGAGTCGATTCCGAGTACAATTTTCATAAGCTCGATGCCTCATGAGCTACTCGCGAGCCTTTATTTATTTAATTAAAAATATATATCTAACTATGTTAATAATGTCATATTAGTTTCATTGACCGACACTTTTTTCTTTCCCCTTTGCGGAGACGACTTCAATCTTTTCATTTTCTGGCCAAAGTTCTGGAAAATCTCTCCAATTCATCCGAAGTCAAGAATCACGAATCAAGAATCAACGAGATTTCAATCTATTTTCACTTCTATTGGATTTGTGTTATCTAGATCTAGTGCCCTAAATATGGAAGATATCCCATCTCTTCGTGAAGGTGAAGGTAAGAATTCGACTGGTCTTTCTCTTTTTTGGATTTTATTAAGGTTGAATCCATACCATTTGTTGAATAATAAGACGGATTTTCGTTGCTTACTGGACTTTTTCACTTGAACAATATAAGGTTTCTTGCTTTTTCTGTTGGCCAGACCAACAACAAATTTTCAATATGTTACAAACAAAATAATCAGAAATAGTTTTGGCATAGGCCATTGTATTCTTGTTAAGGATAATGGGTCTGTCATGACCAAGTTGATTCTTGCTAACGAATTAGCAACTTTCTTGCAGTTCAATATCAATACTGATGTTGCAGATTCTTCCTTTATGGTGTGCAAGCATAATTATTTCCTTACATTCTTACTGTGAGATTCTCTTGCTTTGCTGATAGTTCTGTTTTTTTGTTTTTTCATATTTTTCATTTCTCTGATAATTGAACTGCTATATGGGTAGAGGTGATTTAATTTCAAAAAAGATTAAAGATGAGAGAAACACGTATGTTGAATCTTATATAAGTAGCATTGGTCTTCATTTACCTTTTTATTTAATTTCTCTATCTTTTCCATCCACTATTTATGACTTTCACCTATCTTTTAAGTCTACAACCTGGGAATCTGACCTGGAAAATTGAGATTTGTAGTTCATTTGTAACTTCAAATGTCTTTTCCGTACTAGTTTGCCGCTGTTGTCATTTCCTAATTCCCTGGTTTGCTTATTTTTGTAACTTTCAAGTATAGTTTTTGTAATTTTTGTAAGGTCAAACTAAAAAGAAAGGGACTCTTAATTGTGAGAGAAGGGATCGTGCGCCCGTGATTTGATTTAGCAAATGCAACATTGGTATCAAGAAAGTGAAAGATATAAAAAGGGTTAATGATTGGTTCAGCAAATACAATATATAGCATAATAATTGCAAGAGATAAATATGAATAAGCTGGTTATAGATCCAAAGGAAGAAGGTGATGACAATTAATAGGATACAATCCATGTGATGAGTTTGGAGTTTTATATGCACAAATAGTTTTGGCATAGGCCATTGTATTGTTGGTTTCAGTTATGTTATGATGTTTTAATATTTCCAAATAAAAAAGCTATCCTTTGGTACGGACCATTTCTTTGTGGGATGAATATGGGGTGGAATATTTTTCAATAATTTTATCCAGCTAAAAAAAGCCATATCTATAGTACATGTTTTGGTAGCAAATATTGCATTATTGAATTTTAGCAAAAAGATAGGTTGAGATAAAGTTGACTGGCCATTTCTTCAATTTCATCAATTTGAGATAAAGTTGGCAGCCTATATATTAGCTTTAATTTGTTGTTTAGAGCAAGTAATAGAGGTTGTTATTCTGGTTATTGATTCTGTTTACATCTTTGGGATCTAAGTAATGATTAGGAGTCATATGATTGAATCAATAATGGAAAGGAAGAAATTAGATCCATGTGGCAATGCAGAGAAGCAGAGAGGGATCTGAAAAGACTAAACAATTTCATATTTTATTGAAGAGAATTCTACAGTATTATTGTATATTTCTGTGTATCTGCTGGTTTGGTGGTTCAGTATTTATTGTCAAAATAATGTTTCTCATTGCTGTTACTAAAAGAAAGGTGAAAATTACTATAGCGCAGTTGATGTAAGCTTGAGTTTGAGGGAAGATATATTTTTTCTTTAACCTGTTGAAAATATTTTGTTGTATTCATTTTATAGTAACCTCCAATTTATAATGGATTACTATTTTCAACTGGTTTTTCAAGTCAACCAACTTCCTCGGCAGATTCAAATAGTTCCATCATTGCTGGTTCAACTATTCCTATAAGTAATGAGAGCGTACCAGAAGAACCTAGTATGCAAACACATGATATATACAGTGAAGACGAGAATAGTGAACAACAAAATGAAGATAGTGATGCATTCAAAGGCAAAAAAAGATCTAGAACATCACAAGTTTGGTTAGAATTCAAGGATGTGGATGTTAATGGTGTCAAAAGAGTAGAATGCATGCATTGCAAAACACAAATGGAACTCAGTCAAACCAAGAGCACAACGAGTTTCAAAAGGCATCTAGATAGTTGTTCAGTGAGAAAGTTGAACCAAAGAAAAGCTCAACAACAAACTCTGCTCAACTTTCAACCTTCTAGTTCAGGTTTGATTTCTCATTCAGCTTTGCAATCTGCGAAATTTGATATGGCAAAAATTGTGAGAGGCAAGATGCTCATGGGATACTCATGCTGATGGAACATCCTTTCACAAATCTTGGAGGAAGAAGGCTTTATTAATGAGGAGGCGTGCGAATATTGAGTGGCAAAAAATTTCAAGAGCAAGCAGGTAAAAATGATTGCCAGACAGTTATGAGCAGGAGAAAAGGAAAGCTTAAGAACTTGTTGAAAATGTGCGAAGAGTAAGCCTTGACAACAGATTTGCGGAAATCTAAAAGTCAGATGATTGAATACATGGTCATCACTGGACATTGGATTGATCAGTTTGGGAAGTTACAGAAGAGAGTTCTAAATTTTGTTCATATTCATCCCCCGAAGAGGTCAAAGAAATTGCATATCTCGATTTTCAGGTGTTTAAAGAGTGGCGGGAATGAGAACAAGATTCACACCATTTCAGTTGACAATGCAAGACCAATGATGTGTCAATTAGAATCTTGAAAATAATTTCTCAAGGTCCAGAAAGTTGTTGTGTGATGGAAAAATATTTCATGTCAGGTGTTGTGCACATATCTTGAATCTTATGGTTCAAGATGGATTAAGTCAGATTGTTGACATCACTAACAAAATAAGCGAAAGCGGTATATTTTGTGAATTGCTCATATCGAGATTGTCATTATTGGCAGAGATTGTGTAGCAAATTATGTTTGCCCGAAAGACGATTATTTATGATGTGCAAGACAAGATGGAATTCTACATATTGGATGGTTGGAACTGTGCACTCAAATTAAAGATGTTTTTCCCAGTTTGAGGATCGGGGATTCAAGTTTTGATTGTTGTCCATCTATTGAAGACTAGGGAAAAAGTGGAGAAAGTATGTTCAGTTTTAGAACCCTTTTTGGACAACAAAAATATTATTTCAGGGAGTGATTATCGACATCAAATTTATTCCGTTTAAGACAGTTGCTATGATAAATCCGTTTTGCGATACAAAATTAGCTCAAGGAGATGACGTTATCCAAACAATGGTTCAAAAGATGAAGGACAAATTTGATAAATATTGGAGCGAATGTAATTTGTTGATGGCCATAGCTTCCATTTTCGTCCACGAAAGAAGATACAAGTGATAGAATTTTGCTTCCCTAAGCTTTATCAACCTTTTGAAGCACAAGATAATATTGCAAAAGTCAAGGAATCTCTTTTTCTCACTTATGATGAATATGCTTCAAAGGTCATTGATGTTCAAGTAAGTGCACAACATGAAAATATTGGGTCAACGGAGTAAGTTGTTGAAGATCAACACTCCGATGTTAGTAAATGGAATGCTGCTCTAGAGGAGTTTGTTGAAACTGTTGAGATTTCTGAGCCTCAAAACTTTAAATTAGCCGATTATTTAGAAAAGCCTTGCATCAATAGAAAAAACTTTTCTGAGAAATTAGATTTTTTGGAGTAGTGGAGGGAGAATAAATCAAATTACTATGTATTATATTTGATGGCTTGTGATATTTTATCCATTCCTATTACAACTGTAGCTTAAAAAGGCACATTTAGTGCTGGAACGAGAGTGATTGATGCATATCGTGCTTCACTATCTCCAGAAATTGTTCAGATGTTGATGTGTACGGGAGATTGGTGTCACAATATTCATGGAGTGAAGAAGAAATTGAAAGTAAGTGTACCTAATAGTTCAAATTTTTTTATTTAAAATAATATTCATTTATATTATCTCATTTATTTATTGTGTCTAATTATATGCAGCAAGGAAAATCACCAATTGACATTCAACTCCCAATCAAGTGATGATATATTATTGAATGACAGGTGCTTATGTGAAGAGGTTACTTTTAAAGTTGTTGAAGGATAAACTTGTGTTATTATAATTTGTATTTGCAAATGTTATGTTAGACATATTTTGATTTTAAGCTTTTTCTAAGTCCATATACAATTTCTCTCACTAAAAGATTTTCTCCACCTTTTCTCTAAGAATTTTTCCGCTTTCGGGCCTTTAAGCTTTTCAGCTGAAAGGCCCGACCTTAACTTTCATTCCTTTGTATTTTGTAAATGAACATTTGTTCCTAGAATCTATGGTGCTTGTCGGATTTTATAAATCAGAGCTCAGCTGAATCGGTCCACGAACTTAGCTGGAATACAAGCCGTATTCAGAGCTTCATCTAGGCGCTGCTCACCTCCAATAGATCTGATATCCCAAGCTGAGTTGATCGCCCTAGCTCAAGATCCACATCAGATTTCTAGCTCAAGGAAGACCATACTTCAAGCTCCTGAACCATAGCTACTCAAGCTGAACAGCATCACAGATCTGCCCACTATTCTGCTGCAAATTTCAGATCGGGTACGTTGAGGCCTCATTCGAGCTCCAATGGAAGGATTCGACTCCTTCTCACACTTAGATCGGACCTCTCACTCCCTTGCCTACTGTCCAAACTACTGTTCAAGCATATACTATTCACTACTCTAGCCCCTTGAAGCTGACATCTGCTGCTCATAACCCGGCCCTAGTAGGAAAATGAAGTTTTAGCTGCTGACATACGGTACATTTCTACTCGGAGCTGAGAACCATTTGCTGAAACGAAAGATATGTTCAAGCACTTCTTTACACAGCCAATTGACTTGGTGACTGTGAAGTTAGTTGTGAATCTGGAATCACAGTTGAAGAACTTAATTGCTATTGACATTACCCATTGATTTGGAACTTGGAATTGATATTGTGTGAATTATTGCTGATTGAATCATATTCTGCACCCATTACTTGCATATGTTCAAATTGAATAGTTCTTTGGTTAATCATTTATGTGCCTTGTGATAATTGGTGGATTCTCAGTATTTTAGTAGAATTCGGTCACCACAATGGTCATTTGGAAAGCTGCACGTAATCATTCATGCGTTTTATCTTAATGGCCCTCAGTCAGGGATTGGATTGATTGTGGAACTTTGATGAAATGGTTGAAAATATTTGAGGAGAAATCCCAGTCAATTTATGCACTTGGCTATTACTTCTTCAAATTCAGTTCGATGACTGGAGGTATTTTTACAAAAGTCATGTTCATGTGCTTAAAGTGGCTTCTTGATTAGTTGGAAGCTAGTTTGATAATCTTGATTTTGAAAATTGCTGGGTGAGGAGGAGTTGGGAAGTAATGCTGAACTTTAGTTTATGATGAATGCTCCTATATTTGGTTAATGTTGAGATGAAGTTTTCCAGCAGCTTGAGCTGCCTAGACTTTGCTATGGCAGCCTGAATCGTTTACTTACTATGGAACCTTTTTCGTAGACTTTTTCCTTTTGAACTCTTGGCGGATATGGGAGTAGGATTGAATTGTCTAAATTCAGCTCAAGTTCGCACATAAGGCTGTGAAACAAACTTGCACTTCAAAAATGAACTTTTATGTATATTTATTTGGCACACCTCATATGCTTTTAATGGAGGTCGAAAGTTATACTCTAGTCTTTGATCTAGTGTAGAAGCTTTTGTCATTCCGTAGCATACACTTTCTTGGTAAACCTTGTAATGGAGTAGTACTCCATGTTTACTGTTTTCTTTTACTTTGTAACGATGCTTCGGGTATATCCAGCATCGTATTTTGCTCATTATATATCTAAGATAGGTTTCAAAAAAAATTATGTGACTTGTTAAGCGAATGATATTTGATTGAATTATCCCTTGTTAGGTTATTATATTATTTTTGGGTTGATTATTTTATAGTTATCAGGGAGTTTAGTTCCAAAAATAGGGGAGACTCTGTCAAAATTTTTAAAAATATAAAAAATTGACTGACAACAAAAATCTTGAATGAATTGTATTTCATTGATTTTTGTAGTACAACAAATATTAGGTTGATATTTTAAATGAGCTAATTTTAAAATAATTTTTTCACAAAAAAAACCCTGAGAACTCGAGCTCGATTGGGATCGTTTGGAGCTCGAGCTCGATCACTCTTAGTCGAGTCGAGCTCTAGATCGATTAATGAAGCTCGAGCTTGAGTAGGCCATTTTTTAAAATCGAGCTACTCAAATAGGGGTGTACTCGAGTTCGACTCGACTCGATTACACCCCTACCCCACACATAGACTTTTGCTTGCACCAAGAAAATCTCACACTCCCCATTCTAACAATAATTTATCACCTGCATTCAACATACTGCCCTCTACTCACAATGCCAATTTCCAAATTCATCAAAACGTTTTTCACACATAAAAAAATACAAGTAGGTTATGCTGGCCCCAAACTTTCATATTTTCACCACAAACTATCAACCAAGGCACAATGAATAAAAACCAAAATGTCATGCGTGCAAGTGTGTGCTGAGGAATGCTGACTTCATTTATTCTCTCTATATGCACATCCCTTAGCATTTCACCTAACCATTCATTGCATAACAGTCTTCTTGTCCACACACATGAATAAGAAGCACACAATATCAATGGTAAACCTAAGTGCACATTGGTGCTTCTATGGGATACTTCCCCTTTTTCTTTCCTCTTGCACTTTGGTGCATCATCTGCCGCACACATTGGTGCTTGGCTGCTTGGGTTTTGTGTCTTTTTTTCCCATTCTTGGCTTGGGTCTTATGGCTCTTTTTTCCCTGAATTCACTTGCCAGGGTCTTATGGCTTTTCATTCTCAATTGCCAAAGGTTTTTTTCTCCGTATCCCTTCTCATGTAACCACAAGTTCATATGTGTCTTCAAGGGACTATACATACAAGAACAGTAAAATGCAAGAAATGTGCATAGCAAAAGAGCAAACTCCATACTTATTACCCCCTATGTCGTTTAAGATTTTGCATGGCATATCTATCTTACTTTGACATAGTGCATTGGCCAACAAAATGTACTAAACTTATCAAGCTTGGTGCCATAAAAAAATTTTTGCTGTTTGCATGCACACCACAAAAGAACAAAGTGATGAACTTCAGTCATGACATAATGAATCAGGAGTCAAACTGCGTTGAGTACCAGATGACACAACAATCTTCTCCTCATATTCAAACACAACCCACTTAACACACAATAAAACACAAAATACAACACTTATTATAGGCACCCAACACAATTACTCCATTGCATAGCACTCCTACACCTACTAGCAGTTTTAAGCACACAACACTCATAAATACATTCTTAGCATCCTCTCATTCTCACAACCTACACCTACTAGCATTTCCTCAACATACATAACATAAACAAGCAAAGAGACAAACTTCTAGAGATGTGCAGATCATAGCTCAACCACACTTCCAACAAAATATATCTCAATCATTCCAAAATGAGGCATTACAAAGTAACATATATCAATACGGCAACAACTCATCGACATGACAACACCCAAACTTGGCCGCAGCAAAGCATCCCCCATAGCAAACGAACCATATCTCATCAAAGCAAACAAGCATAATCACAGCCACACCACTCTCCCCCACATGACCACCCAATCCAGCAACACATCATAATATCAAGTCAACTTCAATACAACATAAAAACTTCAATGCAGCATTCAAATAAGAAACTTCCAAATAAAGCAACACAAAGCATGGCACAAAACAACACCTCGTGTAATCATGGCATAACACAAAACAAACTCCCCCACACTTAGAATAAGCATTGTCTTCAATGAAAAAAAGCTAAGAAGGAGGAGCTCCCTGAGTGGAAGATGAAGGTGTGGATGATGAAGGTGCTGTGAATGCTGCTGAAGTAGAAAAAGAAGGTACTAGAAACGGCTAAGAGAAAGCAGTAGCATTAGCAAACAAGGGTCCCAAGAATGGCTGCCCAGTATTATTGAAGTTCGGCAAGCGTGATGCAGGCAGGAATTCTAGGTAATACCGAAAGGTTGGAGTGGAAGGATATGTCGGCAACAGACCAAATGTAGGCAATGGCTGGAGAGATGATATTCCAGGCACTCCAGGGGGAGTTCTTGCATAAAACGAGTTCTTTCATTCATTGTCAAATTAGCACCTGGGCAGATGTTGGTTGTGGTTTAGGAGGTCCAGGAAGGGTGTGATAGTAAACAGTCAATTTGTTGCAATAATTAAGCTCACATTGCATGTTATACTAGCTATGGTATTGGACTTCAAATTGCTGTTGCGCAAAAGAGGCAAAGTCATCTAATTTTGTACCAAACGTAGAAGATTGGGTGGACCAGTCCTGGTGCATGCCATCTAGCCTCTCATCAAGAAGTTCAAAGCGGGTGTCCATAGAATGCTGGAGATCATACAAGGGTCCGTTGAAAGAAGTGAAATCAAAAGGCTAAGATGGAGGCTCTTGCTGGCCATACTGCATGAGGGGGATCAAAACTCTCTGGAGGCACCTCAGTCGTGGGCTGTGCTCTAGCTAATTCTCCATCAATCCACAAATACTTGGCATAAAGAGGAGTGGAGATGGGAGATTTGACCTTGCGCCAATCTACGCCCATATCATCGTCCACTACTTGCGCCTGACAAAACTTCTCGATTAGTACCGAAAAATAGATCGCTGTAGTATCTTCATCTATGCCTGCTCGAATGTGATCCACAATAATCTGCCCAACATCCAGAGGCTTGTGGTTTCGAATAGCTGAGATCAGGTATAAGCGACCACGCATACCCTTAGTGACATGTGAACTAGGCATGAGCCTCGACAAGATGAACATCAGCCAGATCTTCACATCGCTCTGCAAACATGGCTGAGTGATGTGCTTGCGCTCACCCCGCTGATTTAATACCCATGTGAACCCAGGATGAAAAAGCTCCTCCAACAGGGCCTGGTCGGTATCCTTATCGTCAAAACATTCGAAAGTATTCTCAGGATAGCTAGGCGTGCCCAAGTATGCGTTGACCAACTCACTATCAATATTCACCCATTTCCCCCGAACATAGACGGCACCTTCCTTGTTAGGAAACTTGGCATTCGGATAGTATTCCCTTGCTATGCTGACATTGCAGGACTCGTGTGCCAGAACCAACCTCTCAGAAAATTTGTGGAACTTCATTAACTTGCAAAACAGACCCTTGTCGACATTGAAAGCTCGCTTCAAGTGCAATTTCTTTACTTGCAATCCATCTTCCCTTCTCTCTCACGCCTCATCATTGATGAAAACTGATATATGGGCTGCCCCCTTATGCTTTTTGGGCAGAGTCGGATGCACTATAACTTCGACTGGATCTTCAAAAAGAGGCAAATCTTCTGAAAAATAGTTGCTATTAGAGTCCACCGCTACACGAGCCTTGCCCTTACCCTTACGTGAGATGCCACCCTTCTTAGGACCCATGCCGAACTACCTGTGGCTAAGAGACACAAAATGAGCACCACAAGCAACACCTTGGTACAAACTAGCACATACAAAGCCAGCCTCATAATACTAGGAAAGCTCTAGCTAATGACATAACACAACAAGATGTGCACATGAATGACATTCCACATATCGGCACGCATTACCCCCAAAATTCATTATGGAACAGGCTAAATCAAGTCATGGCCCAAAAATGTAAATCATAGCCCCAAGTGTTAGCTCACTAAAAACATTTGATTCACAAGTTTAATGCACAAATGACTCACTTAAGGCTAAGCCAACCTAAACACACAACAGCAAGTCGACTTAAGAACTTCAGCTTAGTCTAACATCCTTACACACAACATGGAGTTCTATGCATATAGGATTGAGCAATATTCATGAAACAAGAATTGAAGCTCAACATGTTAGCTAAACTCAGCACTTGGAGACACTAGAATAGGAGCAAAAAGGACTGAGTTATCTCCAAATTACTACACTATGACAATTTAGGCAAAACGTTCATAATAACCATACTGAAATTCCATCACAAACACAAATTTCACGCCTAAAAAGGAGTTCAACACACGTAGAATTTGGCAAAGCCCAGTACACAAATATCATAGCCCTGAGTTTAAGCTAAATTCAGAAATTTCAAGAACCTGATTTGGAGTTAAATTGACCAACTTATGACTGAAATACCGAAATGTAGCAAACTTGGCAGAATGTACACGCAGAAATTCTAGCTTTAACCAACAATTAGACACCCAAAATGAACTGCATTGCGGGCAAAGGTTGCCAAAACTTACAACACAAAAGTTGTAGTGCTAACTCTTAGCTAAACACAGGAATTGAAATCACTTAGTTCGGAGTCCAAATCATTAAGTTATGCTCAAACTACCAGACAGTGCCACAACTGGACAAAATAGGCCTACCATCAAATGATGAATGCAGCATGAACTACACTTTACCCCCAAAATGGACTCCTAGTCATGCAGAATTAGCGAAGGTGTAAAACATATATGTTGTATCTCAATGTCTTAGCTAATCATCCAAATTCGAATTACCAAGTTTGGACATCAATTACTCAAGTTATGCTCCAATTACCAAATAGTGGCATAACTGATTTCAGCATGCAGGCATTAACAAACTCCCCACACTTAGCAGTTTATTAGCATTTTGTAAAGCTTGGTCTAATGCCCAACTTTCCCGGTATTCCTCCACATCAACAGCAATAATTTAACACAAAAACATAGCATCTCCAATCTTTGAACACAAAACTCTCAACAACTTAGCTCTAGCCTTCATCTTAGAAGCATTGAACAAATACTATGTAATCATTAAGGCATGAACAAAGATAATTACCTTGAACTTAACAGAAGAAGAATATAACTTGAGAAGGAGTAATGGAGGATGACGTCCTTGTAGCAACACCAACCACATTGCACCAAGCTTGATTGTGAGTAGCTTCAAGCCTTACCTTATCATGCATTTATAGACTAAAAAATGAAGGTAGCTATTGAAAGGTTAAAGTCGTATCAGCTCAATTTTACCCTAAACACTAATGTAGTAGCGTAAGTAGGGATCGTAATCCACAGGGAAGGTGTAGGTCAAGAAAATTAAGCAAATTGTTCTAAAAGTACTGTCACAGAATCTAAGTACTAGAAAGAGGAAAATTAACACAAAAGAACGAAAACAGGGATGCAAAATATAGCAACAAGCAAGGATGAAACAGATATCTCAAATTCTTAAATTGGATGAACACAGGCTTAGTAAATCTATGCTATGCAATCAGTTAACAATTAAATGCAATGGAGACCTAAATTGCCTAGAAGTCCAAGTTGTGGTCAGCATGGCGACCACACCACTGCTTGTACCCCCAAATCACCATCCTCTCCCATGGTGAGGCCCGAGAATAGTGGAAGAAGCTCCGCAAAGTCTCAACTCTCCCAGTTAACTACTCTAACATGCAAAGTCCTAAGAACTCCCATGGCGAGGCCCATCCTAGGGTTCACACATCATTGTTGTTAACACAGAAAGCTCCTTTGACACTTCTCCTAAGGATTCAATTCATTAACACTTCCTATGGCGAGGCCTGAGGTTCAGAATTGATTCGATTACAGAAAACAAGTACAAAGGCTTATACAATCACAATTTAGTTATCAATTCATGCATCTTCGCTAACTTTGATTAATCACTCCTTAATTTAGCATGTCGACCACAATTGAAGTTAGATCTATTCAAGATTAGCTAATAGTTATGAAATTCAACATATGTTTATGCTCAGTTCAAATGTGATTTCAATACTCAACAATTAGATTAAATTACATAGCATTCAATTTACTAAAACACGTATTCATCCATTAAGAATCCTAAGATATCATAGATTTAGCCAGAAAACATCTTTCTCATTTCAAAATCAACAAATTCCAATATTGATAAGCTCATTCTCATTTAATTGGAAGAATTTACCACTTAAGTCGAGATAATTGTCGAATCCTTTGTCAATTGAGAATAAGAAAGACAAATCCAGTCCAAATTCACAATCGGAGTTGAGATCCGAGAAGAAATGTTTAGTGAGAGAAAGTAGATCTAGAGAGAGAAAATGAGAGGGAGAAAAGCTCCCGCTAAAATTCAAAATGATAATTCTAAAATCTAGAATCCTCTCTTCTCTCCGAAAAAATCCCCCTTACATGTTAGCTACATCTCATATATATAGAGCTATGGAAATGTAACTAATACGCAACCGTAAAATATCTAAAGTGTTACAAAAGTGTCCTCCAAAGAAATGACCAAAAATCAGTCCAAGAAATGAAGATTCGAAGTTGAAAACATTTTTCCAGAAATTCCGCGCCTTCAGGCTTGCAGTTCCGCGTCTTCAGGCTTGCAATTCCGCGCCTTCAGGTTTGATATAGCGCCTTTGGGCTTCTGCTCTTCACCCCTTCGTCAACCTCGTCTCGCCTTCAGGCCTCTGGTCTCTTCACGCCTTCACTGCTCAGAGCTCCAGGTGAGGAATTCAGAATCGAACCATGCCTTCAAGCCGTAACCAATCACGCCTTCAGCATCTTCGCGAGCTTCCAAGCAGAACAGCCTTCAGGAAATCACGCCTTCTTGCCAAATCAAACCACGCCTTCAGCTGCCTGAAATTTCAGAAATTCAGAAGTTAACCCTTAACTATTTTTCTGGAAACTCAAACACAAACACTTCATGGCAGCAAATTCCTACCAAGATTTGATCATGATACAATGTGAATTATAGAAATCTTAAAACATGAAAATTGTAACTCGTTATCTTAGCTTTCCAAAGCCATATGGATCACCCAATTTGTAGCTAAGATGAGAGAGTTATGACCAACTCAAAACAGTGCAACAAAACTGAAATTCATGAACAACACTCCCAACACTTTGCCATTCCTTCAAGACTGCCAAACAAAATCCACTCCAAGAGCATCATGCTGGCGAGGTCTCGTGGCGAGACCGCGCCGTGCAGTGTGTGTGTGTGGCGAGACCTCGTGGCGAGGTCTCGCCATGTGATGATTTTGCCGGCGAGGTCTCGCGGCGAGAACTCGCCGTGTGTAGTTTTTGTGGGTGAGACCTCGGGGCGAGGTCTCGCCACTTAGTGTGTGAGTGTGAGAGTGGTTGGTGAGGTTTGAGTGATTAAACAAAAATGTGAAATGTAACGTGATATATTCGTGGAATGAAAGTGTAAGATAAGAGTGATATTATGAATGTGAAAATGAGATGAATTGTGAAGTTTGTGAAATGAGATGGATTGTGAAGTGAATATATGAAATGGGTGAATGATGAATAAAAACCAAGAGTGAATTATGATGTTTGTGAGTTGTGTGCTAAATGTGTGTAGATACATATGAAAAATCATGAATGGAATGCAAATTTATGTGTTGTGCGTATGTCTTGTTGTGTGAAATTTATGCTAAAGAATTGTAATGAAATGCAAATGGAAATGTTGAGTGCAAATGTGTGAGGAATGAAATAAGTGGTGTGAGTGTGTGAGCATGCGGCGAGGTCACCTCGCTGCATGATGTGCGTGCAGGATAGTGTGCGAGAATGTGCAAATGTTTGTGTGTGAGTGTTCTGGTGAGATGCATGAGCTGTGAGGTGCATGTGTGCGAGTGATGCGTGAGGCCTGTGCGGCGTGTGCGAGTGATGCGTGCGACGAGGTGAGCTCATCGCACAGCATATGTGCAGGAGTGTTGCGGCGAGATCACCTCGCCGCATGTTAGGTGTGTGCGAGAGTGTGCGAGTGTGTGCGAGAGTGTGAGTGCTAGTGCTGTGCAGTAGTGGAGTGCTCGTGAGGTGTTTGTGAAAATGCTCGCGAGAGTTTTGTGCATGTGAGCCTTCAATGTGACTGAATGCTTGTTTCAGCTTTAAGCACCAACTTCTACACCAAATTCATATGGCTTAGCTCCTAATCTGGACTTGATGGTAAACATAAACGTTCTAGATCTATCTCATGGATCTCCAATGGATCAAGAATCACCTTAATTAGATGTCTGTAGCTCAAGTTATTAACAATCTACCAAACTGTGGCAATATGAACTTCATAACTAAATTCTGATGTAGCTATCATCAAGATGCTTTCGATTCTCATATTGACACACAGAATTAGAAGAAAGTTAAAACATAATAATTTAAAACAACTCAAAGATCTTTCAATAACATCCAAGAACTCATCATTTGGACTAGTATAGAAGACGTTATGATCAAATTAAGGTGCATATCAAAACTGTCCAAACCCTAATTTGGCCATATATGCATTTTTGATTTCTCAATTCTCAACCTCTACACTTTACTTTGCATTTACCATCATTTTCATACGTTTTGCACCATTTCTTCATTATCAGCTATCTCATCTCAATTATGCACAATTCACATAAAACACCACACAATCACATGAAAATCAAAGCAAAAGCCAAGTATATCAACACATATAAGTTGGTATAAAACCAACTTATGAAATTCCCCCACACTTGAACTTTTGCTTGTCCTCAAGCAAAGACAAAACACAAAACTCACATTTCAAAACCACTTTGCACTATACCTCACTCCTCTGTAAAACTTGTTCTCATTTGAATTCATCGAAACAGATTTTTTTTATGCACTATCAAAACTCTTAACATATCCTCAATTCCGACCTATCAACTTTCAGCACAAATTATCAACCAAGGCACAATGAATAAAGACCAAAATGTCATGCGTGCAAGTGTCTGCTGAGGAACATGAACTTCATCTATTCCCTTGCTATACACCATCTAGCTCGTCTCACATACCATTCAATACATGCCAATCTCCTTGTACACCCTTATGAACATGCAATCACAAGATCAATGGTACCTATGCGTACATTGGTACTCTATGGGACATTGCCCTTATTCTGCACATTAGTGCTGCACATTGGTGCACATATTGATGACTGAAATAATGCCTGGGTTTTATGGCTTTTTTCTCCAAATTTGATTGCCAGGTTCTTATGGCGTTTTCCTTCCCAGTTGCCAATATGGCTTTTTCTCCCATATCATTTCTTGTGCCCGAACATGTTCATAAGAATCCCAATTTGACTAAACATGCACGAATTCTGGAGACACCAGATAAATGCATAATAAAAAGAAACGAATCCATACACATTACCTCCTATGTCAATTGAGTTTTGCATGGCATATCTATCTTACATTAACATCGGGGCCTTAATTAACAAAATATACCGATTTCATCAAGATTGGAATCAAAGACATTAAATCAATTTCGCATGCAAACATTAGTAGAAATTGGATGAACTTAAATTTTGAACATAGCTTAACAAAAGAACAAAGCATAGCACAAAGTGTCAACATTCATTCCATTGCTCTCACTGTCACTACACCTCTTTTCTTTTTATTCCATTACTTGCACTTTTGCATTTCATTTGGACATCAGCACCACATTACACCATGTATAGACAAGATCAACATTTATTCACAAAAATTTTAAAATTTCACCAAAAGTTGATTTTTTTACAAAACATGAAAAACATCACAAATAACTAGACGTTATATGCTCACACTCAAAATTCACCACAAAACTTAAAAAATTTTGCATATAGCACAAAACTTCACAAAAGATTTCATCACTCATGCAAGGCAAACAAGCATCCAAAATTCAAGAGATACAAACCATAGCAAACATACACTCCCCCACACTTAAAACATACATTGTCCTCAATGTAAATAAAAGATAGGTTTAGGAGCTCCCTGGTATTGATATTTTCATGAATTCCAATGTTTGCTTGTTAGAGATTTCTTAGTCCATCTTTCTCATGAAAAAAATTCTTTGGCATCACTCCCCTACACTTAGCCTCTTGAGTGCATGGCTAATCTCTTGCAATGTCCTTCCTGGTCAAACACCTTTAACATGAGTGGTTATGATGAATGAATTCCAAAATGAAAGAAACGCAAAGACAAAACAAATAGAAGAAAACAAACTACTTATTAAAGCTAAAGGAAAGGAAGTAGTTCTGGATTTAGATAGTCTCCAGCTAGACTTTATTCATCCACAACGTATGTCTTGTTCATGAAAAGAACTCAGTAAATCCATCTCTGCACCACACAAAAGATGAACTCTCGTAAGCATGCTCCTTTTTCCCAGAAGACACTGGAGTGTTGAGGAGATGTGTAACCACAGGATCATGAGAAAAACTTTCTCCAAATATCAAATTCGTTTGAACCACATCATAGCCCTCTTGTACCACACTATCCACAGTAGTCATGCAAGTCTCAACCAAGGAATGCACATCCATGGTCTCAATCAACTCATCAGAAATTTCAAAAGTAAATGTCTCAAATTCACAATTGTTCACCATATTATCATTGTCATTCAAAATGTTAACATTTTTATCCTCAAAACAAACGTTTTTTACTCCACAAACTTTCTCAAAATTATCCTCACACAAACAACATTGTCATTTCTTAACAAAAATTTCTCATTATGCACTGGAGATGAAGTACCAATTGCACACTTAGAATTCTTCTCAGTTTCAAAAGTACCAATTTCCACATTAACATGATTTTTGGTATCACAATGTTCTTCCAAATGTGACTCTATGCAACTTATCAAAGTATCAAGAAAAGAACATTCATCATCATCGTCAAGTAAAACATGTTCATCACTATCATTTGAACAATTCTTGACACATGCTTCCTGTGAGGTATGATCTACCAAAGATTGACTTGGCATTTCAAAGTTTGACACATCTATGAAACCACATTCTTCTATGCGTGCACTCTCTAATGAAAACATGTTATCTTCTACATCAAGCTCATCACAATCAATTTCTTCATCATCCACAATTTTATCAACAGAAATATAGTCATGCTTAACACCCTCATTAACGAAAGGAGGAGAACATTCAACAACCTGAATGGAACACAAAGATTCTAAATGCATAGGTTGTTTCATTGTATAATTCACGTCAAAAACTACTTCCTCATTATTAATTCTAAAGGTGACAGTTTTGTTTCGAACTCCAATTAAAGCATCACCCGTAGCTAAAAATGGTCTACCAAAAATTAAAGGTACCTCGGGGTCCTCCTCTATATCAAGTACAATGAAATCAACAGGCAAAGTGAATTTATCAACTCTTACCAGAACGTCTTCAACCAAACCTGTAGGAGTTCCCAAAGACCTATCTGCCAATTGGAGTGTTACTGCCACGGGGTGAATCCTGCTTTCCAATCCAACACTGATAGCTATGGACAATGGCATTAAATTGATCCCAGCACCCAAATCACATAAAGCCTTTGCAAAATGCCTTGTGCCTATTTTGCATGGAATAGTACAGCTCCCAGGATCCTTATGTTTTGGAGGGAGATTATGAACCATCCAAGCTTGAGTGCACTCAAAAACCATCATGGGAACCTCACATCTCAAGATTTGCTCTTTGTTGGAGATGAGATCCTTGAGATACTTAGCATATTTTGGCATTGAAGTCACTAAATCCATCAGGGAAAGATTCGCATTCACTTGCCTGAGTACATCCAGGAACCTCTTGAACTGAGGACCTTTTTTGAGGAGGTGGTTTCTTCCTCTCTGGAAAAGGAGGTTCAGGAGCATACTCAGGGTAGTTGTAAGGATTGGAGTTCTTAGTGATCTCATTTCCTACCCTAACTGGTATGTCCTTCTTCACAGTTCTATCACCTTCTTGCTCACCATCCTTTTCAAGTTCAAGAATTACCTCAGCTTCATCTTTTTGGTCTTCTTCTTCACAATCACTCCTAACTTCTGACGGTTTATTCCCAGGCAAAAGTTTTCCACTCCTCAAAGTTATGGCCTTACATCCAATATTGTTCTTAGGATTTGGCACCGTATCACTAGGAAGAGAACCAATAGGTCTATGATGTATAGCATTCACGAGTTGACCCAATTGCATCTCAATGTTTTTGAATGTGCCATCATGATGTCTTACAGATGTCTCCAAAGCAACAAATCTTTCCTCATTTTTATCCACCTTTTCTATAAAACTCCGTAGCATTTCTTCCACTGATGAGATCCTTGGCTCTGAGGTACTAGCTTGCTGATCAAACCCTGGTGGAGGATTGGAAGTTCTCCCTTGATCATTCCCTTGAGTATATTGACCTCTCTGGTTTTGGTTCTGTTGTCCCCAAGTTCCTTGATTGCCTCCATATCCTCTATTGTTGCCTCCTGAGTAACTTCCAGAGTACTGTGGTCTATTGCCATAGTTATTCACATATTGAATAGACTCAATGGTGACTGGGCACTCATCAGTATAATGTTCACCCTTGCCTAATCCACAAGAGAGAAGTGGAGCTTTTGTTTGTGTTGCCTTAAGAGTCTGCACCTGCTTGGCCAATGCTTCGAACTTTGCACTAAGAGAAGTCTCCTCATCTACATCAAGTACCCCCCTTTATTTTTTCTAACATATGGCTTTCGGATCTCTGGGAAGATATACTCATCCTCAGCAATTTGATTAAATAGCTCCCGTACTTCAGGCACAGACTTGTCTTTGAGTGCCCCGTTAGCACATGCCTTAACCATCAAAGAAGATTCAGGAGTTAAGCCTTTGAAGAAAGTGTTTAGTTCCCTGATCTCTCCCAAGTCATGATTGGGGCATTGTCTGATTAGGTCGTTGAATCTTTCCCAAGCTTCTCTAAATGTCTCACCTTCTTGTTGCTGAAAGTTCATAATTTCCAACCTTCTCTTTTCAAGCTTAGCTGGAGGGAAGTATTTGGACAAGAACCTCTTCTGTAGATCATCAAATGACATTCCAGCATTTGTTCCCCCAATGCTCTTGAACCAATGTTTAGCCTTTCCACGCAAAGATAAAGGAAACAAAATCCTGTGAACTTCACCCCTGTCAACCCTTGGTAACTTGAAAGTGCTACATAACCCGAGAAACCAATCAAGGTGGTCGTTGGGATCCTCATTGTCAAGACCTTGGAAGAATTGGCCCTGTGTAATCATGGAAACAATTTGTGGAGGAATGTGGTAACTTTCCACATCGATGTCCTGATGACCAAAACGATTGTCAAAATTTACTGCATAATGGTCACCGAACCTAGGTGCTTGTGCTCCTTGAGCTGCCATTTCTCTCTGCTGCTTCAAATGTGCTCTCAAAGTTTTCTCCAACTCAAGATCCAATAAGAATTGTGGTTCTCCTGCAAACCTGCTAGACCTTGGCATACACAACACAAAGTAGTGAAGTGTAATAACAAAGAAACAAGAACTTCAAATATGCAACACAGAAACAGATCACAATTCTCAACACGAACAGAAAACAACACAAAATGAAAGCTACGGTAAAAGCCACAAACAAACACAAAATAGAACAAGTAAAAATCAAGAACAATTCACAAAATTCCAGAACCGATTGCCTTCCCCGGCAACACTAATGTAGTAGCGTAAGTAGGGATCATAATCCACAGGGAAGGTGTAGGTCAAGAAAAATTGAGCGAATTGTTCTAAAAGTACTGTCACAGAATCTAAGTACTAGAAAGAGGAAAATTCAACACAAAAGAACGAAAACAAGGATGCAAAACATAGCAACAAGCAAGGATGAAACAGATATTTCAGGATTCTTAAATTGGATGAACACAGGCTTAGTAAATCTATGCTATGCAATCAGTTAACAATTAAATGCAATGGAGACCTAAATTGCCTAGAAGTCCAAGCTGTGGTCAGCGTGCGACCACACCACTGCTTGTACCCACAAATCACCATCCTCTCCCATGGCGAGGCCCGAGAATACTGGACGAAGCTCCGCAAAGTCTCAACTCTCCCAGTTAACTACTCTAACATGCAAAGTCCTAAGAACTCCCATGGCGAGGCCCATCCTAGGGTTCACATATCATTGTTGTTAACACAGAAAGCTCCTTTGACACTTCTTCTAAGGATTCAATTCATTAACACTTCCTATGGCGAGGCCTGAGTTTCAGAATTGATTCGATTACAGAAAACAAGTACAAAGGCTTATACAATCACAATTTAGTTATCAATTCATGCATCTTCGCTAACTTTGATTAATCACTCCTCAATTTAGCATGTCGACCACAATTGAAGCTAGATCTATTCAAGATTAGCTAAGAGTTATGAAATTCAACATATGTTTATGCTCAGTTCAAATGTGATTTCAATACTCAACAATTAGATTAAATTGCATAGCATTCAATTTACTAAAACACGTATTCATCTATTAAGAATCCTAAGATATCATAGATTTAGACAGAAAACATCTTTCTCATATCAAAATCAACAAATTCCAACATTGATAAGCTCATTCTCATTTAATTGGAAGAATTTACCACTTAAGTCGAGAGAATTGTCGAATCCTTTGTCAATTGAGAATAAGAAAGACAAATCCAGTCCAAATTCACAATCGAAGTTGAGATCCGAGAAGAAATGTTTAGTGAGAGAAAGTAGATCTAGAGAGAGAAAATGAGAGGGAGAAAATCTCCCGCTAAAATTCAAAATGATAATTCTAAAATCTTGAATCCTCTCTTCTCTCCGAAAAAATCCCCCTTACATGTTAGCTACATCTCATATATATAGAGCTAAGGAAATGTAACTAATACGCAACCGTAAAATATCTAAAGTGTTACAAAAGTGTCCTCCAAAGAAATGACCAAAAATCAGTCCAAAAATCCTCCAAAGAAATGTAACTAATATGTGTTGTGCATATGTCTTGTCGTGTGAAATTTATGCTCAAGAATTGTAATGAAATGCAAATGGAAATGTTGTGTGCAAATGTGTGAGGAATGAAATAAGTGGTGTGAGTGTGTGAGCATGCGGCGAGGTGACCTCGCCGCATGATGTGCGTGCAGGATAGTGTGCGAGAGTGTGCAAATGTTTGTGTGTGAGTGTTGTGGTGAGATGCATGAGTTGTGAGGTGCATGTCTGCGAGTGATGCGTGAGGCCTGTGCGGCGTGTGCGATTGATGCGTGCGACGAGGTGAGCTCGTCGCACAGCATATGTGCAGGAGTGTTGCGGCGAGATCACCTCGCCGCATGTGAGGTGTGTGCGAGAGTGTGCGAGTGTTTCCGAGAGTGTGAGTTCTAGTGCTGTGCAGTAGTGGAGTGCTCGTGAGGTGTTTGTGAAAATGCTCGCGAGAGTTTTGTGCATGTGAGCCTTCAATGTGGCTGAATGCTTGTTTCAGCTTTAAGCACCAACTTCTACACCAAATTCATATGGCTTAGCTCCTAAACCAGACTTGATGGTAAACATAAACGTTCTAGATCTATCTCATGGCTCTCCAATGGATCAATAATCACCTTAATTGGATGTCTGTAGCTCAAGTTATTAACAATCTACCAAACTGTGGCAATATGAACTTCATAACTAAATTCTGATGTAGCTATCATCAAGATGCTTTCGATTCTCATATTTACATACAGAATTAGAAGAAGGTTAAAACATACGCATTGAAGACAACTCAAAGATCTTTCCAGAACATCCAAGAACGCATCATTTGGACTAGTATTGAAGACGTTATGATCAAATGAAGTTGCATATCAAAACTGTCGAAACCCTAATTTGGCCATATATGCATTTTTGATTTCTCAATTCTCAACCTCTACACTTTACTTTGCATTTACCATCATTTTCATACGTTTTGCACCATTTCTTCATTATCAGCTAGCTCATCTCAATTATGCACAATACACATAAAACACCACACAATCACATGAAAATCAAAGCAAAAGCCAAGTAAATCAACACATATAAGTTGGTATAAAACCAACTTATCAGCTATGCTGTCGGTCAAAACTCACTAATGAGGCCAACCACTTGAAGACAAAGTACAACCAATTTGTAGGCCTAACTCATGCATTTATTGGTGTATTACATTATTGTGTCCAGCTGCACACTCATTGACAAAAATCACTATTCCTCCATTATTTACTCACAAGACACTAATGGCCAAATAAATGTTCAGCTTTTGCATTTCCTCTCACGCCATTTCCCATCAATGTGTTTCTATTATTCAGCTTTTTCAGACGTTACATTCATGCTCAGAAAGAATAAATTCCATGTTCATCGATACTCCATCTGTGTATTTGTGTCTTACTAGAATCTTACCACATTATTTATTGAAGTGTAACCAATCTATCTATGCACTCGTGCATCTGCAAAGAATCCAGTGACATCTTTTAGACTGAAACCAAAATGACCAAACAATCAGAATATGATCAAGAAAATTAAGACTATAAAACAGAAATTCACAAAAACCAAAAATTAACAAAACGAATTTAGATAAATGAAATAAAGCTGGGTTGCCTCCCTGTAGCGCTAGTGTTAAAGTCGACAGCCCGACATGATGCAGCGACATGCTATGGCATAGGGTCATCTAGGAAGAGTTCATTTGGTGCTTTATGGATCGCTTCTCCCTTGTCTTGCTTCTGGTGTGCTACATAAGGCTTGAGCCTATGACCATTTACTTGCCAAGCATTGCCACTTTTCTTGTTCAATATCTCCACTACTCTATATGGCATGACTTTTGTAACACAAAAAGGGCCAGTCTATCTAGACTTAAGCTTTCCAGGGAAGAGCCTAAGCCTAGCATCATACAACAAGACCAATTGGCCAGGAGCAAAACTTCTGGCTCGAATGTTGGCATCGTGCAACTTGTTGGTTCTCTTCTTGTAAAGCTTGGCACTGGCATAGGAGTTGAGACAAAATTCATCAAGTTCATTCAACTCTATCATTCTCTTAGATTGTGCTTTTTGCAAATCCATTTTCAGCTTTTGAATGGCCCAAAAGGCCTTATGCTCAAGTTCCATTGGCAAGTGGCACTCCTTGCCATTCACAAGCCGAAATAGTGAGGCACCGATAAGAGTCTTATATGCAATTCTGTATGCCCACAATGCATAATCCAACTTAAGAGCCCAGTCCTCCCTATTTGGTCCTACTACCTTTTCCAAGACCCGTTTGATTTCTCTGTTAGAGATCTCGGCCTGGCCACTTTTTTGGGGATGATAAGCTGTAGAAACCTTATGCTTCACACCATACTTAGCCAATAGTGATTCAAAGATCTTGTTGCAAAAGTGAGAACCCCTATCACTGATGATAGCTCGTGGAGTGTCGACTCTATTAAAAATGTGCTTCTTAAGGAAAGAAGCTACACTTCTCGCATCATTGTGTGGAAGTGCAATTGCCTCAACCCACTTCGACACATAGTCTACCACCACCAATATATACTCTATTCCGCAGGACTTAGGAAAAGGGCCTATGAAGTCTATGCCCCAAACATCGAAAAGTTCCACTTCCAGAATGTTGTTTAGAGGCATTTCATTACGCCATGAGGTCTTGACACTTCTCTGGCATTTATCACATTGACCGACCCAAATGCGTGCATTGAGAAATATGTGAGGCCAGTAGAACCCACTTTGTAGCACCTTGAAACCCATCCTGGTTGCACCAAAATGTCCTCCGAATAGGGCTTCATGGCATGCCTTCAAAATGTCATCTTTCTCACCTTTCTTCACACATTTTCTTATCACATGGTCACTACAAATCTTATAAAGAGCATTGCCATCCCAAAAGAAATATCTTGCATTGTGCCACAATTTCTTCCTTTGCTCGTGCGAGTAGTATGAAGGCACTTGCCCAGCCACTATGAAGTTGACTATTTCAGCATACCAAGGCAAGTCCTCATTATCCACCTTGAAAATTTTCTCATCAGGGAAGTGCTCACAGATCAAAACATTTGGCTTCTCTTGACAATGTGAGTCCAGCCTTGACAAGTGATCGGCCACCACATTTTTAGAACCCTTGCGGTCCTTGATTTCCATATCGAATTCCTGGAGAAGCAAAACCCATATGAAGAGCCTAGGCTTTGCCTCCTTTTTGGCCAACAAGTATTTCAAGGCTGCATGGTCGGTGTGCACGATCACTTTCGAGCCCAACAAATATGCTCGAAATTTATCAAACGCAAAAACTACAGAGAGTATTTCCTTCTTAGTTGTGGTGTAGTTCATTTGAGCTTCGTTTAACAATTTTCTAGCACAGTTGATTATGTGAAAGACCTTGTTCTTTCTTTGCCTAAGCATAGCCCCAAGAGTATAGTCACTTGCATCACACATAATCTCAAAGGGCTCACCCTATTATGGTGTGACTATGACTGGAGCTTCCACAAGTTTTGCCTTTAGTAGCTCAAAAGCCTTTGAGCACTTCGCCAAAATTGTACTTGACATCTTTCTCCAACAAACTGCACAATGGCCTTACTATCTTTGAGAAATCCTTAATAAACCTTCTATAGAATCCTGCATGGCCCAAGAAAGTCCTTATTCCTTTAACATTGGTGGGAGGTGGTAGTTTGGCAATGACATCCACTTTGGCTCTATCCACTTCAATATATTTGTGCGAAATTTTATGTCCCAAGGCTATGCCCTCCTGCACCATAAACTGACATTTCTTCCAATTGAGCACCAAATGAGTTTCCTCACATCTTTGCAGCACTCTTGCCAAATTGTCAAGGCATCCATCAAAGGTCAAACCAAATACTGAAAAGTCATCCATAAAAATCTCGATGATGTATTCAACCATGTCACGAAAGATGTCCATCATGTACCTCTGAAAGGTTATAGGAGCGTTGCATAGGCAAAATGGCATTCTCTTGTAAGCAAAGGTACCGAATGGGCAAGTGAAAGTGGTTTTCTTTTGATCCTTAGGGTCTATTGCAATTTGGTTATAACCTGAATGCCCATCCAAGAAACAATAGAATAGAAAGCCCGCAATTCTATCCAAGAGTTGTTCTAAGAATTGAAGTGGAAAATGATCTTTCCTTGTTGCTTGTTGAGCTTGCGGTAGTCATGCACAAGCGCCATGCACTAATGATCCTAGCTGCCAAAAGCTCATTAGCCTCATCTTCACCACAGTGACTCCACCCTTCTTGGGCACACATTGCACGGGGCTCACCCACTCACTATCTGATATTGGGAAGATCATGCCAAAATTCAAAAGCTTGATTACTTCTTTCTTCACCACCTCCATCATTTGAGGATTTAGCCTCCATTGTCTATCTCTTACTGGAATAGCATTTTCCTCCAACAAGATCTTATGCATGCATATGCTCGGGTTAATTCCTTTTATGTCTACAATGGTCCATCCAATGGCTTGCTTGAATCTTCTCAACACACCAAGTAATTTTTCTTCTTGCCACACTTCTAGCTTTGAAGAGATCACTACGGACAAGGTCTCATTCTCACCCAGGAAAGCATATTTCAAGTAAGGTGGCAAGGGCTTGAGTTCCAACTTAGGTGGCACCATGATAGATACCATTAGTTTCTCATTCCCGTATAACATTTCTTCATACCTCACCTTAGTGGGTGGGCAAACATCATTAGGTAAAACATCACACTCATTATCGTTTTCAAAATTTCTTAGAACATGCTTCTTGTAACGTATCTTTTACTGAAATTTCATCTTGCATTTCAAAAACATCATCTTGCATTTCAAAAATTGATTCATCTAAAATAGAACATTCTACCAAATTTGTAATCTCAGACATAATCATGCAATCTCCATCATCTAACTCTACATTATCAACTTCTTCATCACATGCGTTCAATTCATCTACACGAATGTAATCACATTTCACATCTTGATCTACCACATGCATGTTCCATGCTATAACTCTTATTGCAAAACAAGGTTCTATATGCATGGGATGCTTCATAGCATTTTTTTTGGCTAAACCTCTTTATTGAGGTGGGTCGCCACTCCCTAGTTTATTAGATTCTGTTTTGGGTGGTGGACATACCCTAATACCACCCTTACACAGAATCTCCTTTTGAACTACTTCCCATTTATATGCCAATGGCCTAATGGGGAGGAATTCAAACGGAGTTGACAAAACCATAAATATGGAGTACTTCCTCTATTTACACAACTTCCTACTAATGCGTTGCGAAATCAAGCACAAAATAAGGTGAGCTGATTTTTCGCGTCCATTCCAGAGCACCTTTCTAGTTAATTTAACAAAGTACCTATCTTTTCTCAAAATTCCATACTTGGATAAGCCACATCTACTAAAACAACTTGTTTATTATTGATTCTAAATGTCACAGTTTTACTTCTCACCCCAATCAAAGCATCTCCAGTGGAAAGAAAAGGTCTACCAAAAATAATAGGTACCTCGGGGTTTTCCTCCATATCAAGAACAATGAAGTCCACTGGGAGTGTAAATTTGCCTATCATCACTAGTACGTCTTCTACCATGCCTGTTAGCTTCTCCAAAGACCTATCCGCAAGTTATAGTATCACATCAAAATGTCGTATCCTACCACCCAAACCAACATTAATAGCAACAGAGAGGGGCATCAAGTTGATTCTAGCACCTAGGTCGCAGAGTGCCCTTTCAAAATATCTGGTGCCTATCTTGCAAGGAGTGGTACAACTGCCTAGGTCTTTCAATTTTGGAGGTATATTATGCACCACCCATGCTTGACTACATTTGGTGAGCACCGTGGGAGCTTCGCACTGAAGGATTTGCTCTTTGTTAGAGATGAGATCTTTAAGGAATTTTTCATATTTTGGCACAACACTCACCAAGTCCAATAAAGAAAGGCTCACATTGACTTGCCTCACCACATTCAAAAATCGATCGGAACTGACGCCCTCTCTTGGGTGGGGGTTTCACTCTCTCAGGAAATGAAGGAAGAGGAGCATACTCAGGATAGTTATAAGGACTTGGTGGTCCTCTAACATTTTTGATCACCTCATTTTCATCATTATCACTCACATCTTTCCTCTCAGGCACCATGGCCTCATATGCGCAATACTCGTCATTTTCAACTATAGCTTCCGGTTGTTCTATGTCACCTCCTATAGTGGTTTCTTGCAATTGCTTCCACTCCTTAAGGTAATGGCATTACACACCTCCTTGCACTTAGGATTAGCGACTATATCACTTGATAGGTAGGTTTTATACCAACTTATATGTGTTATTTCACTTAGCTTTTCACTTATTTTTCAAGAAATTGTGTAGTGTTATATGTCATTTTGTGCATTTATATGGTCTATAACTTGGTGTGTTAAAACAAAGAAAAATACAAAGAATGTTGATTAAAGGAGACGAATGTGTGTTTAAAGTGTTATGCACACAGCACAAACATCGCCGCACAAGCTCGCATAGCATCGCCGCACTATGCACGCACGATGCTGCAAGCATCACTGCTCATCTGCACGCACGCTGCGCGTGCTCGCGCAGTTCTCGTACACAGCCGTGAGCGCTAGTCGTGCGGCTCTTACCCACAAGACACGTTGGGCGTGCACGCGCGCGCAACACTCGCCTGCCCGCGGGCACCTCTGCACCAATGCACGCATGCGCGCTGTAGCACCACAGCACATTTCATGCACGCATATATAGCACATTTCACAGCACCTCGGGCATTTAACAGGACACACCATACGCACTTCTTGATGCACATTTCTTGCATTCGTGCACTTTGCATGCGTACTACTCATGCATAACACTCCATCACCACTAAGCACGCTTCATGCACACAACTTGCTACACAACATGCACACTTGGAATCATAAAATTCACGCACACTAATGCATTGCACACACCTCATGCACAACACTTTCACACATGCACCAACATATGATGCACACCATGATTTCATGATGCGGCCGTGAAAACATTTTCATGGGGCGGCTGCCCCGTATTAGGAACTCATTAAAGGCGGCCACACCGTGTATTTCTTCATGTTGTGTTTTGCAAAATTTTTTCTAAGTGTTGGATTCGTGTAATTGTTCACAGGACTGAGAAAGCGTGAGTGTTGTTGGCGTGAAGACGTGCTTAGGGACAATGAAGGCGTGGGAATGCTGGCTCGAAGGCGTGGACTTATGCACAGTTTGAGTTGATTCTGTTGTTGACAACTGATTTATGCAGTGGCATTTCTGTAATATTATATTCATTTTACGTTAGCATGTTTGATACGTGTTAGACCTCTATATATAGAGGGTTTAGCTAGTATTTTTATGTTAGTATCGATCATTCTAGAATTGTAACAGACTTTTAGTTTGTGAAAGCGGGAACTTTCTCTCTAATTTTCTCTCACTAGTGTTTTCTCTCTCTAAAAGTTGTACTCTGATTTCGATTCCGATTGCGGCTTTGGACTGGTAATTACTTATTGATTCTCAATAAACGAAGGAATTGACAATTCTCTATACTATTAACTGGTAAAATCCTTCAAGTGAATGGAAATGAATTTGTTAATGTTGCAAATTGATGAAATTGAGATGAGGAAAGAGTTTTCTAGCTAATCGAGTGATGAGCTAGGGTTCCATTGGATGAATGTACATTTTAGATGCTTTAATTAGGTGCAATAAATGTAATCTTGGAAGAAATGAATTATATGTTGCTTGATTGTGAATATTAGTTAAGTTTCATGAATTCGATGTAGAGTATTTGAATTGAACTTGAACTGCGGCCGTCATACTGAGTCTAAGCTTAATACATCTATTCTTGCTGTGAATTCTGTAGAATGAGAACATGATTCAAGTCTTTTCACTTGTTTTGCATGCTCATCTTCAAGGATGCGGTCTCCATGCCAATCGTAGATTATGAGATCATAAGGTTGGAGTGAAAAAGAAGTTCTCTGTTGTTAACGAGCGCATTAGACCTTAGTTTCACGCTATAGGAAGTTTCTAAGAGTCTAGTGTTAAACTTGTTAGGAATAGTGGATTGGGATGTTGCGGGATGAAATCACCATCCTCAGGCCTCGCTATGGGATAGGAAGGTGTCAGGAGGATTAAGACATAGTCTGGTCGACATGCCAGTTATTGCTTAAGACTCTAGGCAACGAAGTTCCCTTCTAGATTAGAATGTATGTTTAGTTGCACTCCATGAGTGATCTAAGTGTGTATTCATCCAGCTACAGAACTCTAGGGCATCACCTTCCCTATTGATTACACTCAGACTTTATTTCTTGTGTTTGGAGTTCTGGTTATCTTAAGTTCTTGCTAGTACAAATTTCATTTGTGTGACATTTAACAGAGCAACACTTTTGAATTCTAGAAACCAACTCCCTTCCCTGAGGAACGAAACCCTCTTACCACATCTATATTAGTGAATAGGGATAAATTATTAAGGTACACGATATACCTGTCAATGTTTGGCGCCACTGCCAGGGAAGGCACGGTTTCTTGATTTCATTGTTTTGTGTTATTTCTGTCTTCATATTACATTCTTGTGACTCTGTTGTTGCTTGACTCTACTACGAGGTGTGACCTATTCTTGAAGTTCTTGTGTGGAGTGTTTTGTTCTGTTTCTTTAGCTTACATTTACAACTTTTGTTACTACGGGTGTTGTTTGTGTTTTTCTATCACTTGTGGTGTGTTGTATGCCCAGGCTTAGATCTGAAGGAGAACCAAAATTTGCATTAGATCTTAAACTGCCAAAGACTTTAAGGATTCAACTGAGACAAAGAGAAATGGCCAACCAAGGAGTGAGACCACCAAGATTTGGTGACCATTTTGCAATCAATTTTGAGAACAGTTTTGATCAACAGGATATTGATGTTGATAGTTATCACATACCAACTCAGATAGTATCCATGATCACCCAGGGCCAATTCTTCCAAGGTCTTGACAATGAGGATCCGAATGAATATCTTAATTGGTTCTTAGGCCTCTGCAGTTCAGAGAGTGGATCGGAGTGAAGTTCATAGAATTCTTTTTCCTTTATCTCTGAGAGCTAAAGTAAAGCATTGGTTCAAATCCATTGGGGGTACAAATGGCGTGACAACTTTTGAGGAACTCCAAAAGAAATTTCTCGCCAAATACTTTCCTCCTGCTAAATTGGAGAAAATGAGAATGTATATAATGAACTTTCAATAGCATGATCGAGAGTCATTCAGAGAGGCATGGGAGCATTTTAATGATTTAATCAGACAATGTCCCAATCATGAATTAGGGGAAATCAGGGAATTGAACACTTTCTTCAAAGGCCCTCACAGCTGAATCTTCTATGATGGTTAAGGTGTGTGCTAATGGTGCATTGAAAGACAAGAGTTTGCCTAAGGTAAGGGAGCTCTTTGATAAAATAGCTGAAGATGAGTACCTTTTTCCTAAAATAAGGAAACCACATGGTAAGAGGCAGAGAGGTGTATTAGACCTTGATGAGGAAACTTCTTTGAGTGCCAAGTTTGAGGCCTTGGCTAATCAAGTGCAAACTCTGAAAGCTACACAAGCTAAGGCTCTAGTGTTATCTTGTGGTTTGTGTAAGGGCGAGCATCATACAGATGAATGTGCTATACAGTATATGAATAACTATAATAAGCCACAATACTTAGGCAATTACAATGGAGGTAACAGACAATATGTTGGTAGCCAAAGTAGTTGGGGAAATCAAAATCAAACTCAAGGAGGACAATATTTTCAAGGAAATGAGCAAAGAAGATCTGTACAACCACCTCCAGGTTTTGATAATCAACCTAATTCTTCGGATCAAAGGAAGCCATCAGTGGAAGAAATGTTCGATAAACTTATGAAAAAGATGGACAAGAATGAACAAAGATTTGGTGGGTTGGAAACTACTATAAGACATCATGAAGCCACATTGAAGAATATTGATATGCAACTGGGACAACTTGCCAATGTTGTGCATCACAGGCCGAGTGCATCACTACCAAGTGATACCATTCCAAATCCTAAGGGGAAAGAAGTATGTAATGCTATCACATTGAGAAGTGGAAAGCAAGTTCATAAAACCCCTAAGTTTGAAGAAGAAGCTTGTGAAAATGAGGAGAAAGTAATTGTTGAACCTGAATAAGATTGTGCCAATAAGGACATGGCACCAGAGAAGGAGGGGGTGCAAGATAATGGAGATAAGGAAGTGACTAAAAAGATTAGAGGACCTCCAAGTCCTTACAACTTCCCAAAATACGCTCCAAAGCCTCCATTCCCTGATATAGTGAGACCGAAGCCGAAGAGAGGACCACAATTTGACAGATTCTTGAACGTAGTTAAACAAGTTAATATGAGTTTACCATTGTTAGACTTGGTGGGTGCAGTGCCTAAATATGCAAAGTTCCTCAAGGATTTGATATCAAACAAAGAACAAATTCTGAGGTGTGAAGTGCCTTTGACACTCAAAGAGTGTTGTGGGGCTTGGGTTGGGCACAATTTACCACCAAAGTTGAAGGATCCAGGCAGTTGTACTGCACTTTGCAGAATTGGCACGAGGTATTTTGAAAAAGCTCTCTGTGATTTGGGTGCTGGTATCAACCTCATGCCTCTATTTATTGTCGTCAATGTGTGACTCAAGGGAAGAATTCGTCCAGTAGCTGTTACCTTACAGTTGGCAGATAGGTCACTTGTGAAGCCTACAGGACTGGTAGAAGATGTTCTTGTAATGATAGATAAATTCACTCTGCCAGTTGACTTTATTGTGTTGGATATAAAAGAGGATCTGGAAGTGCCTCTCATCTTTGGATGACCATTTCTGGCTACTGGAGATGCTCTGATTGGAGTACGCAGCAAGACGGTAACATTCAGAATCAATAATGAAGAAGTTATATTTTATGTAGATTATGCGATGAAGCATCCTATGCATGTTAAGCCCTATTTTGCTATTAAAGCTATAGAATGTCATACTTTGCATGGAATGAATGAGAATGTTAAGCATGTTTTTTCTTGTGTTGATGAATTACATGTTTGTGAAGAAGAATTTGATAAGGCTGAGTTAGATAAGGAAGATAGGAAAATTGTGTTTGAAATTGAAAATGTTATTGAATGCTGTGTGTTTGATGAATCCATTTTTGAAATGCAAAATGAAATTGTTGAAGTGAAAGCTGAATGTGAAATGAAAGATACGTTGGAAAATACATGTGTTAAAGAATTGAAAAATGATGGTGATTGCGATTTTTCATCTAATGAAGTGTGTGCACCCACTGAGGTGAGGAGCAAGCAAAGTTTATGCAGGAATGAAAAACTCATGCCTTCTATAGTGGTGCCTCCAAAGCTGGAACTCAAGCCATTGCCTCCATATTTGAAATATGCCTTTCTAGGGGAAAATAAGACCTTACCAATGGTTATTTCTTCTAAGTTGGCGGTTTGTCAAGAGGTGAAATTGTTGGGAGTCTTGAGGCAATACAAGCAGGCTATTGGGTGGACCATTTTAGATATTAAGGGAATAAGCCCAAGCATTTACATGCACAAGATTTTACTCGAAGAAAATTCTGTTCCTGTACGAGATAGGCAGAGAAGATTGAATCCTCAGATAATAGAGGTAGTTAAGAAGGAAGTAATCAAATTGCTGGACTTTGGTATGATTTTCCCCATCTCTGACAGTGAATGGGTAAGTCCTGTGTAATGCGTACCAAAGAAGGGAGGAGTTACAGTTGTGAAAAACGATGCAAATAAGCTTCTTGTAGCAAGGATAGTCAGTGCATGGAGAGTGTGTATGGATTACAGAAAGCTCAACAAGGCAACTAGGAAAGATCACTTCCCACTTCCCTTTTTTTAGAGCAATTATAGTACAGAATTGCAGGCTACCTTTTCTACTATTTTCTAGATGGATACTTGGGTTACAATCAGATAGCAATCGATGCCAAGGACCAAGAGAAAATGACCTTTACTTGTCCCTTTGGTACTTTTGCATACAAGCGCATGCCTTTCGGCCTATGCAATGTTCCAGCAAACTTCCAGCATTGTATGATGGCTATATTTCATGATATGGTGGAGTCCATCATTGAGATTTTCATGGACAACTATTTTGTATTCGGCATGACATTTGATAGTTGTTTGGAGAATCTGGCCAAGTTGATTCAAAGGTGCGATGAGACTCATCTTGTGCTAAATTGGGAAAAGTGCCAATTTAAGGTGCAAGAAGGCATCATGCTTGGACACAAAATCTCCCACAAGGGGATTGAAGTCGATAGAGCAAAGATTGATGTAATTGCAAAACTTCCTCCTCCAACTAATGTGAAAGGAATTAGGAGTTTCCTTGGGCATGTGGGATTCTATAGAAGATTTATCCAGGATTTCTCTAAGATTGCAAGGCCTCTGTGTAGCCTATTGGAAAAGGATATCAAGTTTGAATTTGGGACAGAATGTGTTGAAGCCTTTGAACTACTGAAAGCAAAGTTGGTTGAAAGACCAGTTATAGTCACTCCCCGATGTAGTGAACCATTCGAAATAATGTGTGATGCAAGTGACTATGCGTTGGGTGCCGTTTTGGAGCAAAGAAGAAACAAGGTTTTTCATACCATTTATTATGCAAGTAAATTGCTAAATGAGGCTCAATTGAACTACACAACCACTGAGAAGGAAATGTTGACTGTTGTGTTTGCCTTTGACAAATTATGTGCTTACTTGTTGGGATCCAAAGTCATTGTGCATACAGACCATGCAGCATTGAAGTATCTTCTAGCTAAGAAGGAAGCAAAGCCAAGACTCATACGATGGGTGCTTTTGCTTCAGGAGTTTGATGTTAAAATAAGAGATCGTAAGGGCTCAGAGAATGCGGTAGCTGACCACTTGTCAAGATTGGAATCTCAAGAGCAAGATACTTCCAATTTGTTGATTAAAGAACATTTCCCTGATGAGCAAGTGTTCAAAATGGAGAAAGAGAACTTGCCATGGTATGCAGAGATGGCAAATTTTGTGGTGGCAGGGCAAGTACCATCTTATTATTCGCATGAGCAAAAGAAGAAGTTGAGGAGTGCAGAAAAACACTACTTCTGGAAAGACAATGCGTTGTATAAGGTGTGTAGTGATCAAATCATAAGTGTGTCAAAGAAGAGGAGAAGTATGCCATTTTGTAAGCTTGACATGAAGGCCCTTGTGGAGGGCATTTTGGCTCTGCAAGAACTGGTTTCAAAGTGTTACAAAGTGGTTTCTATTGGCTGTACATTTTCTTGGATTCAAGGATTTGGGTAGGTAAATGTGATAGGTGCCAGAGGAGTGGGAACATTTCCTCACGAAATGAAATGCCTCTAAACAACATCCTGGAAGTAGAATTCTTCGATGTCTGGGGTATTGATTTTATGGGACCATTCCCAAAGTCACGTGGAATGGAATATATCTTGGTTGCAGTAGATTACGTTTCAAAATAGGTCGAGGCCAAAGCTCTTCCACACAATGATAATAAGAGTGTTGCTGCATTCTTGAAGAAACACATAGTCAATAGATTTGGAGCTCCAAAGGCTATTATAAGTGATAGAGGATCCCATTTCTGTAACAAGATCTTTGCATCCCTTTTGGTGAAGTATGGGGTGAAACACAAGGTTGCGACTGCATATCATCCCCAGACGAGTGGCCAAGCTGAAATATCTAATAGGGAAATCAAACGAGTTTTGGAAAAAGTGGTGAATCGAAGTAGAAAGGATTGGGCTCTTAAGTTGGATGATGCTCTTTGGGCATACAGGACCGCATATAAGACACCAATTGGTGCTTCACTCTTCTGGCTTGTATTTGGAAAAGCCAGTGGAGCTGGAACACCGAGCATATTAGGCCATTCAAAAGCTTAACATGCATCTCAATGGAGCACAGTCTAAGAGGGTGATGGAACTGAATGAATTGGACGAATTTTTGGTTCAATTCTTATGTAAATGCAAGGATGTATAAAGTGAAAACCAAGAGAATCCATGATGCTAAAATTCAATCAAAGTGTTTTGCACAAGGACAGTTGGTTTTATTATATGATTCTAAGCTGAGGTTATTTCCTAGGAAATTGAGGTATCAATGGGCAGGTCCTTTTCGAGTTATAAAAGTAATGCATTATGGAGTGGTTGAGGTTCAAAACGAAAAGAATGGAAATACATGGCAAGTGAATGGTCATAGGCTGAAACCCTACCTTTTCCATGAGGATCAAGGTGTGCTTAAAGGTTCACAAGTCCCACTAGAGTTGTTCCTGGATGATCCCATAACTTCACATTGACAAAAGGCCTGGTCGGGCTGTCGACCTTAAATTAAGCGCTTCTAGAAGGCAACCTAGTTTCTTTTTATTAATTTTCTATTTCAACTTAGTTTTTGCCATTGTTTGTTTTACATTCTCGAGTGTTAGTTAGAATTTTATTGTGTTGATTCAAGTTGCCTTTTAATTCTGCAGCTATTCAGGTGTGCTATTAAAGAGGCATGGACTTCAAAGAGTACATATGCAAAGGGTGACGCAACTAGGATGTAAGTGGGCAAATTATGTACAAACCGTCCAAGAAGATGGGGGTAAGTTTAATTTGGAGATTACGGTAATAAAGGTAAAAGAATAACATCACGGGAGGTTATCGTGTAAACTACTCATATGGTTGCCTAGCAAAATACATGGAATAGAAAATACATGAATGATTGGATGAGTGCGAACAAGTGTGTGTCATAAGTTGACTCTTATCTACAATCACACGTATTTATTTGCTAGTTGCTTCAATCACACGTCTTTGTTGTCTAGCTCGTATTATGCCAACATTGGCTGAGGATTTTTCTCTAAATACCATAATTTGCAGTTGACAAGTTACATTGCAGGCGTTGCGTAGTAAAGTTTTATTTATGGAAGTAATGGCATTTGAATTGTGCCAGCCTCTCGTCGATAAGATGGCATACCACATGAACCAATACAAATACGAGATTTTCAGCGAAGCCTCGGCCAGCTCAGATTCATCTTCTGCCTCTTCTGATACAGAGATGGACATGGCTAGCAGTCCAGCAGAGTCTCCACGATTTGTGAATGCAAGCGTAGAATGGTAATATCACAGATCGATTCATGTATACTCCATAATCGAACGTCAATTTGCAGCACCCTCCCAAGGCATCCAAGAGATAATTCGATTTCACAATTGGGAATTCTTAACATTAGCCCCGACTATAGTTAACCTGGAGATCGCCAGAGAATTTTATGCAAATGCCAACGCCAGCAATTCTGGAAGAAACAATGCTGTGTTTCTACGAGGAAGGTATCTCGAGGTGAATCGCCACAGCATCAATCTATATTATCTCCTGTCGAACTATCCAAATGATACATACAGTCGGTTGGTGAGAGCAACGAACATAGATCATCTGTTAGAAGGTGTAGGATTGCCTGGTGCTGCATGGGTACGGAATGCACTAAATGAGGCACTACATGTTTCCACACGTGATCTAACGGTGGAGACGAGGATGTGGTTGCCCTTCATCAATTCTAGGCTAATGCCTACTATTTTTACAACGAAAGCAACTAGAGAGAGTCCTTTTGATATATGCCATTCAGTATAGAATGACAATTGATATTGGACGCTTGATCTTTTGGTACATAAGGCGTGCACAAAACTCAGAGGTTACACCAATGTTCTTTCCTCATCTTCTAGCCGAGATGGCATGCAGGTGGGGAGTGTAAATCAAACCAACGGAATTTTGCCAACCATCTTTAGGTCTTATTGGCCCTCCTTAGTGGCACACTTATCTCAAGGATGAGAGGGTAGAGCGGATCCACCGTGCCATCTAAACAAGCAATAGGGACCATAGTTTGGACAAAGTGTGGGGGTGCAGTGCTCTGGTGTTTATTTTGTGATATTTGATGATTGATGTTCGTGCTTTGTTATGATGTTTTACATTTTGTGAAGCTTTGTTTTTTTAGTAGCTTTTAAAAGTTAGTTCGTTAGACTCTTTGTTTCATGACGCTTTCTTGGTTACTTTGTGTTTCGTTTTCTTAATATAATGGTGTAATTAGTTTGTTTGTTTCTTTAACATGAAGTTGAGTCTAAGGTGAATGTTGCTGAATTTGTTTCATGTGCGCGTGTGCATTCAAGAAGAGATAGACTTTAGTCAATGCAAAGTCAAGATGAGATGGATTGTAGTGAATGGAAGGGTAAGATGCAGGATGGTGAGGTACTACCAATCATCCATTTTATGATACTATAAACTACCTCCCTAACATGACTTTAAATTGTCCAACCTGAAAATGATTCAATTATCTGGAAAGCTGAAATTAATAGTTTGTTAGATGGGAAAAATCATTAAATGCAAAAAGAGCAAAAGCTGAACATTTTTGGCTAGTTTCGGTCATGTGAGCAATAATGGGAGCAATGGGGCAGACTTGATAACACACACATTTGAAGAAAATGGGGACCCACCCATGTGTTTAGCGTTTGTCTTCTTTTGAGATGAGTGGTTGGCCTTATTATTGCATCTCTTGACCAAATGGCACTACTTTCTTTGGCTATATATATATGGTTGCCATGCATATAATTGTAGTTCTTTTTATCTTCGAGCATTTCCCCCATTCAAAGGAGAACTTTTGGTTTTGCTGGCTGAAAAGGAAAAATTCCTTCGCAATTCTTATTTTCAAGTTCCTTTCTTACTCTTCCAAGTTAAGGTACGTTTCTTCTCTTTTGACTATTTCATGGATAGAAAAATTTCCTTCACTTAGAATAGATGGGACTTAGGAACTCTTATGTGGATATTTGTACTGTGTTGAAGATGCAAATGGTATAATCTGGTAGGATAATGAGGCTATAGTAGTTGTACTTAATGCTGCCAAAATGCTAATGTGGGGAAAAGGGACAAAATGACTCAAAAAGTTGGCTCCAGCTTTGTCATGATTCTGTAATTCTCACATAACTTGAGGTTATGCTATCAAAATTGGATGATTCCAGTTGGAGAATTTAGCTAAGGTGATGGGCTACAATATTTATGTTTTTACACTTTCGCTAGTTATGGACGGATCATAGGCATTTGGATTAAGGAGTGGTGCTTTTGTGCTGAAATTAATCGTGTGATGTTTGCTGAAAATGGCCTGTTTGACAACATGCAATAATTTGGCCATAAAATACTCATTTTGACTCCAAATTGGGGGATTCTGGTCCCTGAATTTAGCCAACATCTTGTTTTACAACTTTAACTTTATATGTTTTGGTTAGATTTACTTGCTTAGCATGTTGTTTTAAATGTGCAGTTGATGATTAAAGATGAAATTTGAACATTCTGCAGTTCGTGTCACACTTCGGTCTTTTGAGCTGATCCGATGGAAGAATCTTTGGATCATGTTTTTGGTTGGGGTACTTTTGCATCCCAGGTTTGGGGTTTCTTTGGTAGGGCTGTTGGTGTGCGGCAACGGCCTCGTTCCTGGTGGGGACAGTGTAATGTCCGGTGGAATTTAAGGGGGAGTGCTTATAGTAGAATCTTATTCCGCTGGCTCCCGGATGTTATTACTTGGTAGTTATGGAAACGACGGAACTTGATGTTTTTTGAAGGAAAATCTATGACCTGGGAATTGGTGTGTGCACTTGTTGTGAGAGATTTAATTATAATGTGGAATCTCCGGTTCCCGGCACATGGTATTTCGGGGGATTGGAATCAAGTGGTTGATGGGGTGTTGGGCATTTCTATTCCGATTTCATTTACTCGAGTCTATTGGTTGCGGCCACCTCTAGGTGTAGTGAAGTTGAATGTGGATGGTTGTTCCCGTGGTAACCCTGGCCCTGGAGGGGGGCTTTGATTCGGGACTCACATGGACGATTGGTAGTTGCCAGAGTTATGGGTTTTGAATTTTTGTCTAGTCTTGAGGTAGAGGCTTTGGCATTGTTAATGGGAATGGAGCTTTGTGAGCACTGGAATTGTGTGCAGGTCTTGATAGAGTCTGACTCAAAGGTGCTGGTGTCTTTAATATCAGGAGAGGGACGTGTCCTGTGGAAATTGCGGGAACTTGTTGATCTGTTGAAGATTTTCTCTTTGGTGGGGTCACTGCGGCATGTTTTTCGTGAAGCAAATCAGCCAGCAGATGGGCTTGCAAATGAGGGATGTTGTCGGCAGATGGGTGTGGAGTTTACTTCTTTTGATAGTTTGCCTTGGCATGTTAGAGGCTGTTTAAATATGGATAGGTTAAGTGTTCCCAATTTTCGGGTACATTGCAAGTCTGTGTAAATGTATTTGGTGGCTTTCTGGTTTCCACTGTAATTCAGGTTCTATTAATAAAATGGGAGTGGCGACCCTAAGATTGCCTTAATAAAAAAAAAGTTCTTAAATGCAGCTCACACATGAGGTTTCAACTTTTGTGTTGAAAATATTTCCTATTTCTATTTGTTCTAAGCTCCTAGGATATGTGCAAGGTTGGTAGTTGTGCTGAATATCATTGTGGCGTGTTATTCTCTTTGTACATATTATGGCATGTGGATAGAAATTGGGTAATAATTACCATTTGTATGTTGTGTTAAGCTAGTTGTTACATATGTAAGTATAGTCAATTGAAATGTTGGAGGTCCTAGTTCATGGGTGCATTACTATTGCACTTCAGGATGGTGCATTTCGCATATATTTAAGTTGAAATTGTGGCTCGGCAATTTAAGCATGCATGTTAGGTTGCATGTTGCATGAAGGGTGTGCTGTGTATATATTCGTGATGCGGTGGTTCTGAGTATTATGCTAGAGTGGTCACAAGGGCGAGCATGCATATGCCTCTACCTACTGTTATTATGATACGTTGGTCATATGCTGATGTTATGTGATCTAGTGGTATTGATCTAGGCGGCGTATGAACTTTTGGTCTACTTTGCATGAACTTTCGTGTCAGTTTGAAATTCCTCTTTTTGCCAAATACGTTGAATGCGCTTGGTGCTGCTTGTGGTTTGCATGCCTAGTGCTATTAGTCTGGCCTTTGCGTCTGGCCGAGATGTCGCGATTCTTGTCTGTGAGGTTTCATTTGGATGTTTCTCACTTCAGGCATTTTCTCATGGGGCCAAAGAAAGGTTCTACCTCTCGCAAGGGCAAGGGAAAGGCAAAAGTGCCGGTGGACTTAGATGCCGATTACTTTCCTGAAGATATGCCAATGTTCGAAGGTCCTCTAAAGGTTACAGTGAATCCACCTTTACCAAAGAAGCGTAAAGGCAAATCTTCGGTATCCGTGTTTTTCAAAGAGGAAGCACGGCAGAGGTGGGAGGATGGTGTGTACGAAAAGAAGCTACATTTGGAGCGGGCATTTTTTTTTTATTTTTTTTTTGGAGCGGGCCTTTAATGTGGAAAAAGGGCCATTTCGGAAACTGATGAAGTATCATAAATTCAATGAGAGGTTGACTATAGCACCAGACTTTTGCAACGTTAGCATCGCTCGAGAATACTATGCCAACGGCAAATTCCCAAATGAGGACGGAGCAGTTTATGTTCGAGGACAGTGGATTCACATTGATAGTGCGGTAGTGAACAACTTTTTGGGAATGCCTAATTATAATGACAAAGGTTTTGAGTGTTTGCATGACGAGGTTACAGATCAAAAACTATTGGAAGAACTGGCACATCCAGGTGCTGCATGGTAAGTGAATCAGCATGGTGAACGTAAGCACATCTTTCAGCACTTCTTAATGAGTGATGTTAAGATCTGGTTGATGTTCATACTATCTAGGCTTATGCCAAGTTCTAAGTCACCAAGGTTATGCGGCAGCGCCTACATTTGATTTCTGCGATTCGGAATCGCAAACCTATAAATGTGGGGAGGATTATCATTGCTCATATACTAGCTGGGATTGACGAGGATGATGCTGCAATCTATTTTTCGGTGCTTATTACAGATATGTGTAGTGCTCAAGGTGTAAGTGACGACATGGGTGCAGATTGGCGGAAGAATCAACTTCCCATAGCCACACCTCATATGGCTCGAGCTCCTTCTTCTTTTAATAAGCTTCCAAATGGTACTCTTTACTCTTCTGGTCACCAATATGAAAATCCTCACTCATTTGACTTTGGTTCTTTCCAATACAACATTAATAATTTCCAGCAATATGTCGATACTCGTTTTTAGCATCTAGACAAAAGGATTCAAAGCATGCATGGGCAAATAAATGACATGCACCAAGGTTGGCATTCTCATGCATCCACAATTGAAACTAAGTTGGATGACATTTCATCAATTGCTCAACAGCAATTTGAGGTACTTTATCACAGGCAACTAATGATGCAAGTGGAGCTATATAGGTGCAACAAGATGGCTGTCTATTATCATTCCCCACCTGGACCACCAAAGCCAATGCCAACTCAAGCACAATTGGCAGGTTACAGAATTCCGAATTTGTCGATGGATGAAACTGGTGGGGTACAAGAACTTCCCCAAGGGGTCTAAATGAAATCTTCTCTGCAGCCGTTGCCGATATTTGGTCGTATTCCACAGGCACCTCCTACTCCCACTTTTTGTGTGGATCCAGAGTTCATGCCAGCAACAAGAATACCAATATTTGGTAATGGGCAACCACTCCAGGGGCCTCTGCACGGTCCATTTCATTGGGTGGCACCTCCGTTTAGTGGACCTTCATTTTCTACAACGGCATCATTCTTATCACCATCTTCATTTTCGCCTTTCTTTTCTCAGGGAGCCCCTCCTACTTAATCTTTTACATTACGAACACTGTTTGTTTCAAGTGTGGGGTTGGTGATTGAATATGATGCCGCAATTCTGCTTATTATGCTGGTGTTATTTGTGATCAACTAGGGGTGTTGTCATGATTGTTTCTACTAGTATGCCATAAGTGTTGCTTGTTTATTTTACTGAAGTTGGTTTGATTTGCTAAAGTGATTTGGTAGGCTACGTTTATGGGGATACCTTTGTTGTTCGTGTTGATGCTTTCTCTAGGAGCATGTAGCCGTAGTCTGCTTTTGTGTTAAGGTGGTAATTGCAAGTTTCGAGCTATGAAATATTTACAATATGTTGAAGCTTGGAATGTTGAGTGTTGTTGTCAATAGAATTTGATTGAAATGAATGTGCTATGTGCTCTAAAATGAAAATAAGTTTAGTGTCAATATGGGTGTGTGATGTAATGAAATGTGTTAATGGAAGATCACTGTACTTTGAGCCCGTGTTCCCTTGTTGGCTATGTTTGAATTTGAGTTCATCAATTTTCCCGTTTATAATAATGCATGAGAATTTTTTTAACCTAGTTCTGAATTTGAAAGAAATTGGCATGTTTTATTGGCCATCCTGTTAAAGTAAGATAGATATGTCATGCAAGACCAATCATTGACATAGGAGGTAAACTAGTTTAAGTGTTCTTTTTGTTATGCATTTCCTCGTTATTTTGGCGTTCTTGCATGTATAGTCCCTTAAAGACAAACAAGAACTAGTGGTTACACAAGAAAGGAGTTGGTGGAAAAAGCCTTTGGCAACTGGGAATGAAAAACCATAAGACCATGGCAAGCATATTTGGGAAAAAAACAACCATAAAACCCAGGAAAAAAGTGGGAAAAAAGAGCCACAAGACCCAAGCAAATCATACACCAAAGTGTGTGACAGAAGAAAGCAGCAAAGTGCAATTGCAATTTGAAGGATCTAATAGAATCACCAATGTGCATCTAGGTTACTAATGATCTTTTGTGCTCTTTGTTCTGGTGTATGGATAAGAATATTGTTTATGCAATGAATTGTGAAACAGAATACAAAGGGTTATGCATACTTGAAGAGCGTTGAGCCAGCATTCCTCAGCACACACTTGCACGTATGACATTTTGGTATTTATTCATGGTGCCTTGGTTGATAATTTGTGCTAAGATTCGATAATTTGGGATTAGGAAACTTCTGAGTTTTGCTGCGTGAAAAATGTTTTGATGAACTTAGAGAAGAGCATAGTTTACAAAGAAGCAATGTATTGAGTGTTGGTGATTAATATACATAGTGTGAGTTTTGCTTGGGGGCAAGCAAAAGTTCAAGTGTGGGGGAAATTGATAGGTCGATTTTATACCAACTCATATGTGTTATTTCCCTTAGCTTTTAACTTGTTTTTCATAAAATTGCGTAGTGTATGTGCAATTTTGTGCATTTATGTGGTCTACAACTTGGTTTGCAAAAACAAAGAAATATACCAAGAATGTTGATTAAAGGAGACGAATGTGTGTTTAAAGTGTTATGCACATAGCACACATAGCACACATCGCTGCACAAGCTCGCACAGCATCACCGCGCTATGCGCGCATGATGCCGCATGCATCAATGCATATCTGCAGGCATGCTGCGCGTGCTCGCACGCAGTTCTCGCACACAGCTCTTGCGGCTCTCACACACAGCACACGCGCACGCAGCTCTCACCCACGCGCGCGGGCACGTAATATCACATTTCATGGATGCATATATAGCACATTTCACAGCACGTCGGGCGTTTAACAGGACACACCATACGCACTTCTTGATGCACATTTCTTGCATTCGTACACTTTGCATGCGTACTACTCATGCATAACACTCCCGCACCACTAAGCACGCTTCATGCACACAACTTGCTCCACAACATGCACACTTGCAAGCGTAATTAACGCACACTCATGCATTGCACACACCTCATACACAACCCTTACACACATGCACCAACATATGATGCACACCATGATTTCACGGTGCTGCCGCCGGTGAAAACATTTTCATAGTGTGGCCGCCTAGTGAAAAACTTTCATGGTGCGGCCGCCCGTGTACATATTTTCATGGGCAGTCGCACCGTGTTAGGAATTCGTTTAGTGCAGCTTCCCAGGGCGGCCGCATCGTGTATTTCTTCATGTTGTGTTTTGCGAAATTTTTTCTAAGTGTTGGATTCGTGTACTTGTTCACAGGACCAAGAAAGCGTGAGTGCTGTTGGCGTGAGGACGTGCTCAGGGACGATAAGGGCATGGGAACGCTGGCTCAAAAGCGTGGACTTATGCACTGTTTGAGTTGATTCTGTTGTTGACAATTGATTTATGCAGTGGCATTTCTGTAATATTGTATTCATTTTACGTTAGCGTGTTTGATATGTGTTAGACCTCTATATATAGAGGGTTTAGCTAGTATTTTGAAGTTAGTATCGATCATTCTCTCTCACTAGTGTTTTCTCTATCTAGAAATTGTACTCCGATTTCGATTCTAATCGCGCGGCTTTAGACTGGTAATTGCTTCCTGATTCTTAATAAACTAAGGAATTGACAATTCTCTATACTATTAACTGGTAAAATCCTCCAAGTGAATGGAAATGAATTTGTTAATGTTGCAAATTGATGAAATTGAGATGAGAAAAGAGTTTTTTGGCTAATCGAGTGATGACCTAGGGTTCTAATGGATGAATGTACATTTTAGATGCTTTGATTCGGTGCAATAAATGTAATCTTGGAAGAAATGAATTATATGTTGCTTGATTGTGAATATTAGTTATGTTTCATGAATTCGAGTAGTTGAATTGAACTTGAACTGCGGCCATCATACTAAATCTAAGCTTATACATCTATTCTTGCTGTGAATTCTGTGAAATGAGAACATGAATCAAGTCTTTTCACTTGTTTTGTATGCTCATCTTCTAGGATGCGGTTGCCATGCCAATCGTAGATTATAAAATCATAAGGTTGGAGTGAAAAAGAAGTGCTCTGTTGTTAACGATCGCATTAGACCTTAGTTTCAGGCCTCGCCATCGGAAGTCTAGGAGTCGAGTGTTAAACTTGTTAGGAATAGTGGATTGAGATGTTGCAGGATGAAATCACCATCCTCAGACCTCGCCATGGGATAGAAAGGTGTCAAGAGGATTAAGACATAGTGTGGTCAACATGCCAGTTGTGGCTTAAGACTTTAGGCAACGAAGTTCCCCTCTAGATTAGCATGTATGTTTAGTTGCACTGCATGAGTGATCTAAGAGTGTATTCATCCAGCTACGGAACTCTAGGGCATCACATTCCCTATTGATTGCACTCAGACTTTATTTCTTGTATTTTGAGTTCTGGTTATCTTAAGTTCTTACTAGTACAAATTTCATTTGTGTGACATTTAACAGAGCAACACTCTTGAATTCTAGAAACCAACTCCCTTCCCTGAGGAACGAAACCCTCTTACCACATCTACATTAGTGAATAGGGATAAATTTTTAAGGTACACGATAAGCCTGTCATCACTCGGGAGAGATCCGATGGGCCTATGATGCACTACATTAGCTAGTTACCCCAATTGCATTTCAATGTTTTTTATTGTTGCACTATGGTGTTTAACACTTGTCTTCAACCCAGAAAATCTTTGTTCGCTCTTGTCCAGCTTGTCCATGATACAGTGGATATCTTCCATGGGAGGCTTCCTTGGCTTATGCACATTGGGTTGATGATCAAACCAAGGAGGTGGATTTGAAGACATTCTTTGATCATTGCCATGATAGTATTGGCCTCATTGGTTCTGTTGTCCCCAATTGCTTGGACCACTGCCATATGGTCTATTACCAGAGTACTGAGGTTTGTTGTAGTTGTTAACATATTCGAGTGACTTAGTGGTAATAGCACATTCGTCAGTATAGTGCTCTCTCTTGCAAAGTCCACAAGACAGCACTGGAGCTTTAGCTTGTGTGGCATTGAGTGTTTGGACTTGTTTTGCAAGAGCTTCGAATTTGGCCCCTAAAGATTTTCATCATCAAGGTCCAAGATGCCTCGTTGCTTTCTTTTGTGTGGCTTTCTTGACTCAGGAAAGAGATATTCATCATCAGCTATTTTATCAAAAAGCTCCCTCATTTATAGAACACTTTTGTCTTTCAAAGCGCCGTTGGCACAAGCCTTGACCATTAATGACGATTCTGTAGAAAGTCCCTTGAAGAAAGTATTCAGCTCTCTTATCTCACCAAGGTCATGTTTTGGACATTGTCTAATCACATCATTAAAGCGCTCCCAAGCTTCACGAAATGTCTCTTCTTCATGTTGCTTGAAATTCATAATGTCCATCTTCATCTTTTCAAACTTGGCTGGTGAGAAGTATTTAGCCAAGAATTTCTTCTGTAGCTCTTCAAATGATGTCACATCAGCTGTACCTCCTATGAGCTTAAACCAGTGTTTGTCTTTGTCTCTCAAAGATAGAGAGAATAGAATTCTATGCACCTCACTCTGAGGTACACGTTGAAGTTTGAAGGTGCTGCAAAGTCCCAAAAACAAGTCCAAGTGTTCATTTGGATCCTCATTAACCATTCACTGGAAGAATTGTCCTTGAGTGATCATAGACACGATCTGTGTAGGAATATAACAACTTTCTACATCGATGTCTTGCTGGTCATAACCATTTTCAAAGTTGATAGCATAATGGTCACCAAATCTTGGTGGTCTAGCCTCTTGATTCGCCATCCTTCTATCTCTTTGTTGATTCCTCAAAGTTCTATGCAACTCGGGATCAAGCTGATACTCTTACTCTCCTCCAGACCTCTGAGATCTGGGTATACTGACAGGTATATCGCGTACCCTAACAATTTATCCCTAATTTACTATAGCTAGAGGTGTAGGGTATCGAACCATAGGGAAGAGACTGGTTTCAAGAAATCAAGAAATTACTCTAAATTTTGTCACGAAGATTAAGCAACAAACGCAGCAAAATAGAATGCAAATGACTCGAAAACAAACAAGGACACAACAATAACAAAAGAACAAAAATATAACAACTGCAAATCTAATAGATGAAAGAAATGAGATAACACGTATGAGTTAGATGTCCTAGGGTCCTTATACCAGATGAATGCACCTTAGACAAAATAATGCAATGCAATTGACACACAAGTTTAAGCAACAATGAGACCTAAATGCCTAGGAAACTAGCTCACAACCAGCTTGGTGACCGCGTTGCACTCTAGTATACCTGATATCACTCTTTCCCATGGCGAGGCCTAAGAGTGACGGATGAAAATCGTATTGTCTCAACTCCCTGAGGTTAACAGATCTAACATGCAATTCTTAAGGTCTTCCCATGGCGAGGCCTGGCCTAGGTCCTAGAATCTTTGCTAACTCCAGAAAGTTTCTTCTAACTTCTTCCTAACAACTCAAATGACCTTCGATCGGCATGGCGACCGCATCTCAGATCATGATCAGGCAAAACAAGTAGAAGACTCAATATTCATACTTCAGCTCTCGTTTTATGTAATTCTCACACACATCGTGAATCTCACCTCAATTTCGCTTGGCGACCACAATTGAAGCACAGTTCAGTCAATATGCATGTGAATTTATGAACTTAACAAGATACATGCATTAATTCTCAATACAATTTCATTCCTTATGGATTGTGTCAAATGCAGAACATTGCGTAGTCTAATTACACATTCATCTGGTCCAAATCCTAGCACACTATAGATTTAGCCACGAGACTCCATTCTCATCTCATATTCATCACAGAACAATATTGAGAAATTCATTCCCATTAAATTGTATAAATTTACCAATAAAAGTGCATAGAATTGTCAAATGCTTCAGCAATTGAGAATCGAAATGCAGTAATCGGCACAAAGGTGAGATCGAATTCCAAAATGGAGAACAATTTCTAGAGAGAGAAAATCCTAGAGAGAGAAAGTTCCCGCTCACACAGTCAAAAGTCTGGTATAATTTAGAATGATCGATCCCCCTAAAATAATGACTAATTCCTCTATTTATAGAGGTTTCAAAACATAAATAATACGCAAAGAAAAAAAGAATAATAATTTACAAAAATGCCACTGTGGTATAAAAACTGTACCAAGTCAACTTGTCAATTGCAGAAACCACACCTTTGAGTCACAGCAACCCACGCTTTTAAAACAGAAAACACGCTCCTGAGCCTCACCAGTCCACACCTCCGCAATCTACACATGAAAGAGATGAACTCAACACTTAGAAAAAATATGCAGCTTAGAATTCCAAAATCCCACTGCGAAGCATCGCAAGCCAAAACGTCTTCCACGGCGACGCGTCGCAAGCCAAACTTTTCAACAGTGACGCGTCTGCAAGACGCATCGTAGTGTTACTACTTTGTGCATAGTTGGCAAATGGAATTCGTGAAATCATGCATGTGTTGTAATGCTGAAGTTAAAGTGCTAGAGTGGTAGTAGAGTGGTAAAAGCTTAAGTGTATAAGATGTATTCGGTGAGCTTGTACATGAAATGTGTGCATAAATTGTGCCTTCATGCGTAGTGTTGTATAGTGCAAGTGGTATGCCTAATATGCATGTTGTCTAGCAAAAATGCATGGGTAGTGCATGGACTGTGCATATGGTGTATGCAAGTGAGTGCAAAGGTGTGCACAAGGTGCATGCGAGCTAGAGCATATGTGTGTGCCTATGTAATGCAAGTAATGTGCAACAGTATGCAGAAGTTGTGTTGTTAAAGTTGTGTGCATAAAGTGCATTTTTGGTGCATAAGTTGTGCATGAAGAGTGCAAGAGTTGTGCATGACTTGTGTGCTGTGAAGTGCCTATGTGTTGGTGTATTCATGTGAACATAATGTGTGTAGCGTGCAAGTTGTGTGCTAGTAGTGCTTTAAGTTGTGCATTAGTGTTGTGAGGTGCGTGCTAAAAAATGAAAGTGAGTCTGTGACGTACATGTGTGCATGTGGGTGAATGTATTGTGTGCTAGAGTGGTGCCCAAAGTGTATGCATGAGTGTGTAGTGTGAGTGAGTGTGCATGCGGCGACATTAGTACATTGCGCGGCAAAGCATGAGTGTGTGCCGGAATGCTTGCAGCATCGTGCGGCGATGTAGCGTGATCATGCGGCAATGAGTGTGCATATGTGCCGAGTGTCGCGCGACGACGTGCATGCATTGTAGTGCGACAATTCGAGCGAATATGTATGTGTGAAAGACCGTGCGGGTGGTGTGCGTGAAATTGTTCGGCAACGTGCGATGAAGTGCATACACTTGTGCCCAGTGTGTGCAAAGGTGTAACACACATGCACAAAAGTTATCAGCACATACGCGCTCACTTGCATACATTTTAAGATTCTCTACGAAATAACACTTCACAAATTACTTCACATTAACTCATAACTCATCCACAATTCCACACAAAATCTCACTACACCACAAATGCTAGATAGAGCACGCACCCCACATATTTACCCCTTTCGGCCTTTTTCATCAAATAAGAGTTAACACCATTCTTACACAATCTCACTCATTGCTAAACCATTTATGCATAAAGTGCATTAAAACATACCAAAGTCAAGTGAAAACAACATTATCAAGTCAGTATAAAACTAACTTATCAATTTCCCCCACACTTGAACTTTTGCTTGCCCTCAAGCAAAACTCACACTCCTCATTTTAATCACTTACATTCAAGACATTTCTCTCTTGTCCACTACGCCCTTCTCTAAGTTCATCAAAACACTTTTCACACAAAGAAAACTCCCAGCAGTTTCTCCATTCTAAACTCTCAGATTTCAGCACACGTTATCAACCATGGCACAATGAATAAAGACCAAAATGTAATGCGTGCAAGTGTGTGCTGAGAAATGCTGGCTCAGTTGCTCTTCGTGTATGCATCACCTTTTGTATTCTGTTTCACAGCTAATTGCATAACAATCTCCTTATCCACACACAAGAACAAATAGCACACAAGATCAATGGTAACACAACTTGCACTTTGGTGCTTTCTTTTGTCACACACACAGGTGTATGATTGCTTGGGTCTTGGGGCTCTTTTTTCCCACTTTCGCCTGGGTTTTATGGCTGGCTTTTACCAAGTACGCTTGCCAGGGTCTTATGGCTTTTCATTCTCAGTTGCCAAAGGCTTTTTCCATCAAATCCTTTCTTCACCAAATCCTTTCTTGTGTAACCACTAGTTCTTATGTGTCTTTAAGGGACTATACATGTAAGAACACCAAAATACAAAGGAAATGCATAACAAGAAGAACACACTCAATCCAGATTACCTCCTATTTCAATGATTGATTTTGCATGGAATATCTATCTTACTTTATAATAGCAATCCATCCATGTCTTTGGGGCCAAAGCCGACTTCACATGATCCATTGGAGAATCTTGATGAACCAATGACAAGATCAAGGAGCAAGAGGATGAAAGTCACCTTGCAAACTTTATTGTCAACACATTGTAAAGACATGGACAAATTTGGAGAAAACTTGGCGTCACCATCAATATCTCAATCACATGAAGTTGTTTAGAACATTTCTTGTATCACAATTCATGAAGAAGTACTAGGAGCTCTACATTGGAGCTTAAGGAAATTCCACCTTGAAGAAGTGTTCATGGATTACATTGAAGACTAAGATGGCGTGCTTGGACTTTTATCTTTGGATCACACCATTGTTAAGTAATTAGGTTTTATTTATCTTGTAATAAATTAAGTCCATTAAACATTAATTTGGGCTTAATATTTTCGTTAATATGTAATTGATTACTTGGCCCAATTATCTTACATGATAAAGGCAAGTAATGGATTCCTACTTTTTAGGAGCATTCCTACTTTCTAGGAGGAAGGCTATATTTTAGGAATAGGACCGTTTCCTATTTCTTAGGAACAAAAACGTTTTTTGCTTGCTAGAGTCAAAACCATGTTGGTTTTGGAAACAAGTTAGTTAGTTAGTTAAGAAGCAAAGTTGTACTTGGCTTCTTCTAGGGTCTCTTGTTTCTTTTGTTGGTTTGGCGGAATTTACTCATTATTTAAGGAAGGCCTTAAACGTTTTTTTAAGGCAAGAAATAAGAATCAAATTTTAGCTTTGCTAAATTTACAAGCACTTCGTGTTTGAACCTTAAAGATCAATTAAGTTTAGTTGTTCTTTAAATTTTCCGTAAGCCTTTAGATAAGACCTATTGGTGAACATTTTTGTTCTTGAGTTCAGGAACGTCCAAACCTTTTAGTTTGGTCTCTTGATTTACATAAGGCTAAGTTAAATTGTTTGTATAAGCGGGGGGGTTTGGTTGGCTTATTACCAAATCTTTTCATTTTCCTTTGACTTCAATTCCGCCAATTGTTTTGCTTGTTCGTGTGTTTCCTTTTTGTGTGATTTTGGTGTCAACAACAATCTAAAGGTGTGGAGATTCGAGTGGTTCAGGAGTTGAGCCTTGCCCATTCTTATCAATTGGTATCAAAGCCCCGGTTTGTTGCTCAAAATTCAGGTTTTAATTTTTGGTTTTTGAGTCTTCTTTGTTGTCGTGTTTTCTTGCTGTTTTGTCGTCAATTGTGCTACTGTTTTAGTGCGTCGTTTAGCTGCTGTTTAAGAGTCATCTCATTGCTATTTTGTCGTGTTAAATTCTGCTCTAAATTTGTTCTTATTGTTGAGCAAAATTCGTTAAGATTAGTGCTGTAAATTGCTTCAAAATCGTACCAACTTGCTGAATTTTTTTTCTTGCATCAATTGTGTCTTTCTTTTGCTGTTTTTGTCCTGTCAATTGTAGCATCTTGTTTTGTTATAATTCTGCCCGTTTTGTGTCTTCTTTTGTTGTAAAAACCGCATAGGAATTGCATGCAATAGGGCTGAAAATTCGTGTTAGTCATCTTGCAAAACTTTTGTCAAAACTCTTGTTATTAGGGTTAGGGTTTTTGTTGCCAAATTCATAACTTCTTGTTGCCGTCCGATTGATCATTATTGCGTTATTATTCGTGAAGTTTATACTACTATTTTGTGACAATATATGTGCTGAAACATTGAGCTAAGACAACACAATCTTTAAAACCCTAGTTGTCCGAAAAATTCAAAAAAAAAGGCCGTGATGAAAAAAAAGGCCATTGATATTAAAAAAAATAGACCAAGTAGAATACAGCCTAAAGCCAATTGGTCTAAATACCAAAAAAAAAAAGAAAGAGGTTCGGAAAATTAAGAGAAACCAAATTCGATTTCAAGAACTAAGTGTTCTTATTTTGTTCCCTAGAAGCACACTCAAATTGAAATTGTCATATCTTACTCAATATAAATTGAAATAAGGTGACTCAAGTCCCCATCTTCTTGTTTTTCATTCTACTTTCGGAATGCAGTAGTTTCCTAAGCCATATCAAATTATACCCTTACGTGATCTTAAAAACGCTTTGTGGTTATTGCTTAAAACGTCTATTTGATTTGTCTTGTGTAAATTTTGTTGCTTGAACTTGTGGTTGAGACGTGTTCCTTTACTCAACGAACTGAGAGTACTCTTATAGATTAGGTGATCCCATAATAAGAGTGTGTTTATGGTAAAAATTGAAGAGAAAAACTACCAAAATAGAGTGGTGAGTACCTACTCCCCAAAGTGAGAAACCCGTGAGGTATATATATATATATATTTCTTGTGTTTTCACTAACGTGTAGGTACCAATGGAGGGTGATAAAACTCTATCACAATCCGGACAAAAGATTGATAGTGACATGTTTTATGATATGCTTCAAAAGATGCAAATTCAACTTGATGATTTATCTTCAAAATCTAAGCATCAGAACGCAAAGAATTCCACTTCAAGAAAAATTGATTTTGATGAAGTTGCATCCGATAATGAAGATGAGGGATTTATTGGTTCTTCTAAAAGGGGTAAAATATCCGACTTGTCTATTGGTACTGTTAAACTAATATTACCTACTTTTCATGGAAAAGTAGATCCCGAAGCATAATTTAATTGGGTTCAAGACCTAGATCATTTCTTTGAATGCAATAGTTATCCCGAGGATAAAAGGTATTGCCTAGCCTTCATGCATCTCAAGGATTATGCTAGTTTATGGTGGGATGAGGTAATTAAAATTAGACGCCAAGATGGCGAAAGACCAATCAAGACATGGAACCAAATGAAAGTTCTCATGAGAAAAAAGTATGTACCATCACACTATCACCAAGAACTCAACAGAAAGTTGCACTCTCTTGTGCAAGGAAGTCGAACCATTGAAGATTACTACCATGAGATGGAAGCACTTATGATTAAGGCCAATGTTCAAGAGGATCCCGACTCAACCATTGAGAGGTTCCTTCGATGTATGATTTCCGAATTGGCATATCATGTTGATCTTCAAAGTTATGTTGATATTAATGAGCTTGTTCAAAAGGCAATTAAGATTGAGAAGCATATGAAAAGAAATGGCCAAAACTTTACTCAATCGAATCCACCTTTGAGAAGGGATGTAAAGCAAAATTCCACTCCATTTACTCCGCCTCCAAAACCACGAAGTTTCAAGCAAATTCTGCCTCAAAGCACTTCGTCCAATGCCCCAAAGTTCACTCCAAAGGTTACTGAATCTTCTTCACAATCGGTGTCCAAACCTACTCAAAGGTTGAGAGAAATCCGATGCTTTAAGTGTCAAGGCTATGGTCATATCCAATCTGATTGTCCTACTCGTAAGTTAATGTATCTTAATGACAATAGAGATATGGTTAGTGATGATGAATGTGATGATATGCCCGCACTTGAGGAGAAGTACCAAAGTGATGAGAGTGAAGAACTTAATGGCGCCACTTATGAGGTTGGCAATTATTCTTTAGTTTCTCGTCAAATTCTTAATGCACAACCACATATTGATAAAGACTTGATCCATTGTGAGAATATCTTTCACACATGTTGCACGGTTCAAGGCAAAGTATTTAGTATGATCATTGATAGTGGAAGTTGCACTAATGTTGCAAGTATATTACTTGTTAAGAAGTTGAGATTACCTTGCATGAAACATCCAAAGCCATATAGACTTCAATGGCTTAATAATTCAGCTGAAACTCGAGTAACCAAGCAAGTCAAATTTTCATTCAACATTGTCAAATATGTTGATAATATTTTATGTGATGTGGTTCCAATAGAAGCTAGTCATATACTTCTTGGAAGACCTTGGCAATTTGATAGAGATGTTGGTATCATGCCAAGCCAAATTATTACCACTTTGTATATCAAGGAAAGAAGTTCAACTTGAGAGCCTTAAGTCCGTCCCAAGTCTATGAAGACCAAGTACAGCTTACTAAGGCTTTTGATGATATCCGTGCTCAAGAAGCTAAAGAGAAGAGTGATCCAGGAAAGCAAAAGCAATTAAACATTGGTCGTGAACTTGTACTTAGTGATAAAAGTGCTAAGAGTTGTTACTTTGCTTCTTCGAGTGAGATTAAGAGAGCAATACTAGATAGGCAACCATTACTTTTACTTTTTCGCAGGGATGTACTTATTGTTGATAGTGATCACCTTGCTTCTTTGTCTAGTGTTGTTTTGTCTCTTTTACAAGAATATAGAGATATGTTTCCCGAGGACTTACCAATAGGATTACCACCTATTCGTGGCATTGAAATCAAGTTGATTTTGTGCCTGAGGCGCGCAGATTCCAAACCACCCAACTTATAGAGCTAACTCTGAGGAAACAAAAAGAGATTCAACGTCAAGTGGATGAACTCCTTGACAAAGGTATTGTTTGAGAATTTCTTAGTCCATGTTCAGTTCTTGTTATTTTGGCTCCTAAAAAGGATAAATCTTGGAGAATGTGTGTTGATTGTCGTGGCATAAATAAATTCACAATTAAGTATAGACATCCAATTCCTAGATTAGATGATATGCTTGATGAATTGTACGGTTCATGTATTTTCACCAAGATTGATTTAAAAAGTGGCTACTTTCAAATTAGAATGAAAGAAGGTGATGAATGGAAAAAAGCCTTTAAAACAAAGTTTGGTTTGTATGAATGGTTAGTCATGCCTTTTGGTCTAACTAATGCACCTAGTACTTTTATGAGGCTCATGAATCATGTCTTTAGATCTTTCATTGGTAAATTTGTTGTAGTTTATTTTGATGACATCCTCAATCACTTGATGAAAATGTAGAACATTTAAAACTCGTGTTTGCTATATTGCGTGAGAACAAATAGTATGCTAACCTTAAAAAGTGTTCTATTTGCATGGAATCCATAATCTTTTTAGGGTATGTTGTTAGTTCTCAAGGTATTTATGTTGATGAGTCAAAAGTCAAGGCAATCATGGATTGGCCGAGACCGAAGAATGCTAGTGATGTTAGAAGTTTTCATGGTTTAGCAAGCTTTTATAGAATGTTTGTTAAAGACTTTAGTTCTATAGTTGCAACTTTAAATGAACTTGTTAAAAAGAATGTCACTTTTGAGTGGAAAGATGATGAAAATGCCTTTAACACATTAAAAGAAAAATTGACTCACGCCCCTTTGTTGGCATTGCCGAATTTTCATAAAGCTTTTGAGATACACTGTGATGCCTCTAGGATAGGTATTGGTGCTGTTTTGATGCAGGAATCAAAGCCGGTGGCTTACTTTAGTGAAAATCTTAATGGGGCAGCCATGAAGTATGCAACTTATGGCCTAAAGAGTTCATTATTCATTCTGATCATGAAAGCCTTAAATTTTTTAAAACTCAAGGAAAATTGAATAAAAGGCATGCTAAGTGGTTAGAGTTTATTGAATCTTTTCCATATCTGATTAAATACAAATATGGTAAAGAAAATGTTGTAGCAGATGCATTATCTAGGAGATACACGTTATTTACCTATTTGCATGCTAAGTTACTTGGTTTTGATTTGATTAAAGATTTGTATAAAGATGATAATACTTTTAATGCCACCTATGATCAATGTTTAATAAGACCGAATGGTGAATTTTATATGCATGATGGATTCTTGTTTAAGAAAGATAAATTATGCATACCCTCATATTCCATTCGTGATTTACTTGTTAAAGAAACCCATAGGGGAGGGTTAATGGGGAACTTTGGTTTTGCTAAAACACTTGCTATTTTAAATGAACACTTTTATTGGCCTAACATGATTAAAGATGTTAAAAGTGTTTGTGAAAAATGCATTGTGTGTAAACAATCAAAATCAAAAGTAATGCCTCATGGTTTGTACACACCTTTTCCTATTCCTAGTCATCATTTGATTGATATTTCTATGGATAATGTATTTGGATTACCTAGGTCACGCAATGGTCGTGATTGTATATTTGTTGTAGTTGATCGATTTAGCAAAATGTCTCACTTTATTGCATGTTCTAAATCTAATGATGCTACACATATTGCTGATTTATTCTTTAAGGAAGTTGTTAGATTGCATGGCATTCCACAAAGTTTTGTTAGTGATAGGGATGTTAAATTCTTGTCTCACTTTTGGCGTACTTTATGGAATAAGTTAGGCACTAAATTGTTATTTTCTACTATTGCACATACACAAACTGATGGACAAACTGAAGTAGTTAATCGCACTTTATCTACCTTACTTCATGCCATTATCCAAAAGAACTTAAAGAATTGGGAAAGCTATTTACCTCATATTGAGTTTGCATATAATAGGACTTTGCATAGTTCTACTAATTGCTCACCTTTTGAAATTGTTTACGGATTTAATCCTTTAAATCCACTTGATATTTTGCCTCTTCCTATTAATGAGTTTGTTAATGTCGAAGATAAAAAGAAAGCTGATTTTGTAAAGGAGTTACATGAGAAGGTTCAAAATAATATTCAATGCGTAATGAACAAGTTGCTAAGCAAGCCAATAAGGGTAGAAAGCAAGTGATATTTGAACCGGGTGATTGGTTTTGGATTCACTTAAAGAAAGAGTGGTTTCCCGAAAGAAGGAAATCTAAACTTCATCCAAGATGAGATGGTCCGTTTCGAGTCTTGGAAAGGATTGGAGACAAAGCTTACAAGATCGAACTTCCAAGTGAGTATGGCAATGTGTCATCTACATTTAATATTTCTGATTTATCTTTGTATGATGTAGGTGATTCGAGAACGAATCCTTTCGAGGAGGGAAGGAATGATAGCAATCCGTCCATGTCCTTGGTGCCAAAGCCGACGTCATATGATCCATTGGAGAATCTTGATGGACCAATGACAAGATCAAGGAGCAAGAGGATGAAAGCCACCTTGCAAACTTTATTGTCAACACATTGTGAAGACTTGGACAAATTTGAAGAACACTTGGCGTCACTATCACCATCTCAATCACATGAAGTTGTTTGGCAACATTTCATGTATCACAATCATGAAAGAAGTTCCTAGAAAGTTCTACAATGGAGCTTTAAGGAAATCCACCTGAAGAAGTGTTCATGGAATTACATTGAAGACTAAGATGACGTGCTTGGACTTTCATCTTTGGATCACGCCATTGTTAAGTAATTAGGTTTTATTTATCTTGTAATAAATTAAGTCCATTAAACATTAATTTGGGCTTAATATTTTCGTTAATAAGTAATTGATTATTTGGCCCAATTATCTTACATGATAAAGGCAAGTAATGGATTCCTACTTTTTAGGAGCATTCCTACTTTCTAGAAGGAAGGCTTTATTTTAAGAATAAGATTGTTTCCTATTTCTTAGGAGCAAAACCGTTTTTTGCTTGCTAGAGACAAAACCACGTTGGTTTTGGAAACAAGTTAGTTAGTTAGTTAGTTAAGAAGCAAAGTTGTACTTGGCTTCTTCTAGTGTTTTTGTTTCTTTTGTTGGTTTGGCCGAATTTACTCCTTATTTAAGTAAGCCCTTAAACGTTTTGTTAAGACAAGAAATAAGAATCAAATTTTAGCTTTGCTAAATTTACAAGCACTTTGTGTTTGAACCTTAAAGATCAATTAAGTTTAGTTGTTCTTTAAATTTTCGCAATCCTTTAGCTAAGACCTATAGGTGAGCCTTTTTGTTCTTGAGTTTAGGAATGCACAAACCTTTTAGTTTAGTCTCTTGATTTATATAAGGCTAAGTTAAATTATTTGTATAAGTGTGGGGGTTTGGTTGGCTTATTACAAAATCTTTTGGTTTTCCTTTGACTTCAATTCCGCTAATTGTTTTGCTTTTTCTTGTGTTTCCCTTTTGTGTATTTTGGTGTCAACAACGATCTAAAGGTGTGGAGATTCGAGTGGTCTAGAATTCGAGCCTCACCCATTCTTATCACGTTAACAAGATGCCTTGGCCAACAAAAGGTGCTAATTTTGTCAAGTTCTGAACCAGAACAGAAAAAACAAATTCACATGCAATATCATAAAACAAACAATTGATGAACTAGAGCTTGAACATAGCTAACAAAGGAACAAGGCCTCACATGTAAGCGACACTCCATTCTACCCATTTCACTACATAGCATTACACACAGACACTTAACTTCTTTCATTTCCCTACACACACTACATTCATTGCATTTTACGTTTCATTTCACTTTTCACCTCTCACTCTTATTTCTAGAAACTTCAGGCACTAAAAACAACCACAACACTCAAACACTCAAACTTCCAATCTTCAGCACATTAAAGCATACTTTTCAATCTTAGCACAACTCATAGCTTAACGAACACCACAGCACAAAACGAACACCACCAAATCAACTTTAACAGAGTATTAACACACTTAAGGCGTCACTCATGGGAAAGGAATAATCACAGCATACCAACTTCACAATTTCAGCCAACAGAAATAATCATGACGACACCCCTCATTTTTCAGCATACTAACAAAATTATGACATCATATGCAATCATCGACAACCCCCCCCCCCACGCTTGAAACAAACATTGCCCTCAATGAAAAGAAGAAGAAGGAATCCTATGTCATTGTGAATCTTTAGTTGTGCACTTCAAAGAAATTAAGAAGTGAGGAATTGTCTTTAGTAATGTAAAGTAAATAAGAAGAAGCAATTTCAAGCATGAATTGTGCATGTACCACTTAGTGTTACTAGTTGCATACTATTACACCACCATGACTCCTAGTCATGGTGCGACAATTTGCGTGTATATTAGCTTCATGTCAGGTCTACCTTGCATCAACATGTAATTTACTCAAGTGAGTGATTTCTAATAAGCTATGTTTCACCATGTGCAGGAAATGTTTCATGCATGAGAGCACTATGGACAAAGACATTCCACCAAACAAACATTGAAATTCATGACATATCAACACCAGGGAGCTCCTAAACCTATCTTTACTTTACATTAAGAACAATGTAAGTTTTAAGTGTAGGGGAGGAAATATTCGCTTTGGTTTGTGTCTCTTAGACTTTGTACATGTGGGTTTCCTTCATTTTTTTTGTGCAAGTTTTAAGTTTTTTGCAAAATTTTGAAATTTTTATTAAGGTTGTGATGGACTTAAATGACATGTAGTGTTTGTGTTGGAATAAAATGAATCAAATGAGTTGAATGTGTGCATGAGTGTTGGAAAATAGTGTCCAATCATTCTGTATTTGTGCACTTGTCTCGTAGTCATTATACCATGATCCAAGTTCATCATTTAAAATTTTTCTGTTTGCATGCAAAATGTTTTGTCTATGGCACTGATTTTGATGCGTTTGGCATATTTTGTTGGCCAAGGCATGATGTTAAAGTAAGATAGATATGCCATGCACAACAATAACAATCGACATAGGAGGAAGCCTGAATTTAGTTTGCCTTTTTCTATGTGTTCTCCTTAGTTTTTGGTGTTTATGCATGGATAGTCCCTTAAAGACACATATGAACATGCAGTTAGATGAGAAGGGATATGTAGAAAAAGCCTTTGGCAACTGGGAGTGAAAAGCCATAAGACCTAGCAAGCAAATAAGGGAAAAGGTGGGAAAAAAGAGCCACAAGACCCAGGCAGCCATGCACTAATATGTGTGACAAATGAATGCACCAAAGTGCAAGATGAAAGAAAAGGATAATATCCAATAGAAGCACCAATGTGCATTAGGTTACCATTTATCTCGTGTGCTGTAAGTTCATGTATGTGGACAAGAAGATTGTTGTGTAGCGAATGGGTAGGCAAGATACTATTGAATATACATAGAAAGAGAGCAAATGGATTCGATTTTCCTCATTACACACTTGCACACATGACATTTTGGTCTTTATTCATTATGCCTTGGTTGATAATGTGTGCTGAATTCTGAGAGTTTGGTACCATGGGAAGTGTGGTTTGTTTGATGTGTGAGAAATGTTTTGATGAATTTGGTGATTGGCATAGCGGGTGAAGGGCAGTGTGTTGGTAACAGATGTTGGAACACAGGTAGAAAGGAAAGTGTGTTGAGTTTGCTTGAGGGCAAGCAAGAGTTGTGTAAGTGTGATGTTGTGTCCTTGCTTGAGGGCAAGCAAGGGTTCAAATGTGGGGGAAATTGATAAGTTGGTTTTATACCAACTTAGATGTGTTATTTCACTTAGCTCTTGACTTGTTTTTCATGCAATTGTGTAGTGTTATGTGTCATTTTGTGCATTTTTGTGGTTTACAACTTGGAGTGCTAAAATGAAGAAAAATACCAAAAATGTTGATTAGATGAAACGAATGTGTGTTGAAGGTTAAAGAACAAGGAAAGAATTCGAAAAGTGTTGAAATAATACTTGTAGAGTTTGAGGAATCCTTTAACATGTTCATTTCATATGTGGGCAGAACTGGTAGTGTAACTTCATTTGAGTGTAAATTTCTCAATACTAATCCAAATGATGAGATTTTGGATGTTCGGGAAAGCTCTTTGAGTGTAATTCAATTCTTATGTTTTAACTTTCTTATAATTCTGTGTGCAAGACTGAGAAACGGGGGCATATTTGTGATCACTCATTCAGTTTTTCATTGTCGACTTTACTGCCATAGTTTGGTAGAATGTTCATAGCTTGAGCTACAGATCTCCAATGATGCTAATTCTTCAACCTATAGAAAGCCAGGAGAAAGCGCTACAATTCTTATTTTTACCACAAAGTCCGATTCGAAGCCCAAGACACACATATATTGCATAAATGTGGAATATCGTGCTGAAAGAAAACCATTGCACGGCGACTCACCATGAATTTTCTCCTTGCCACAATTCAAAAGTTTTTCCATAACTTTCTCGTCCGAGCTTCGAATTGCGTGATTCAAAATGCTATGGAAATCTAAGACTTAGGGCTACAAATTTTATGTTTTAGGTATTCCCAAATTCATAACGCATCAGGACCAGAGTTTGGTTGTAAGGTGACGGGTTGTTGTTTTTGAAAACTTGATAGGTAAAAAGTTCCAAACTTTGAACCTTGTGTTTTTCCTTGCTTCTTAGAGCTGAATTTGATGCATACATTTGTTATTTATCTTACAAAAGTTGATGCCCAAATGTTATGCACATCTGTGGCTGATAAGTCGGTTTTATACCAACTTATATGTGTTATTTCACTTAGGTTTTGATTTTTCTTTTCATGCAATTGTGTAGTGTAACGTGTCATTTTGTGCATTTAGGTGGTTTACAAGTTGGTCCGCTAAAATGAAGAAAAAAGAGAAAAAATGTTGATTAAATGAGACAAATGTATGTGTGAGGTTAAAGAACAAGGAAAGAAGTAAAAAAGGTTTGAATGATGCCTTAACATGCTTGTTGTGTATTTGGGCAGAACAGATAGCGTATTCAATTGAGTGTATCTTTCTCACTACAAATCGAAATGAGGATATCTTGGATGTTCTGGAAAGCTCTTTGAGTGCACTGCATTTCATATGTTTTCATTTTCTTCCAATTCGGTCTGCAGGTTTGAGAAACGAGAGCAACTTTGTGATTTCTGTTTCAGGTTTTGAATGTTGAGCTCACAGCCATAGTTTGGTAGAATGCAAATATCCTGAGCTACAGACCTCCAATGATGTTGATCCTTAAACCTATGTCAAGCCAAGAGGAAGATCTACAACTCTTACGTTTACCTCGAGATCCAATTCGAAAAAGAAGGCAAACTTATACTGTATATAAGAGACACATCGTGCTGAAAAAGGAACAAATGCACGGTGCGGCCACCCCATAAAAACCAATGCACGGTGCGGCCGCCTCTATAAAATTTCCTCCTGGCGCAGTTTAGTGTTTTGGCCAAACCGTTGTGGTCCAAGCTTCGAATTGAGTGATTAAAAAGGTTGTGAATAGCTAAAACATAGGGACACAACTTTCATGTTTTAGGTTTAGCCGAATTCACAACGTCTCAGGGCCATATTTTTGTTTCAATGTGACGGTTTGTTATTTTTCAAAGCTTGAGAGGTAAAACGTTCCAATCTTGTATCTTGGTAATTCATGCTTGTGTTTTCCTTGCATCTTTGAGCTGAATTTGATGCACACATTTGTTGTTTATCTTACACAAGTTGACGCTCACATCTTATGCAAACACTTGCTACACACTTGTGCACATGCATGCACACATCTGCAGCAACTCCAGCACACACATGCACCACATGCACACAACTTCTGAACACATATACACATGGTGCGCGCAGCACGCGCACGCACCGCACACAGTCTTTGCAGCACATTGCACACAAGGTGTGCATAGCCCCCGCACACATGCACATGCTATTGCGTGCATGCTCGCAACTGCTAGGAACCAGCCGCTCACGTATACATGCTGCAGCATGCACCGTGCGCATGCGCACGGCACTTGCACAGCACCGTGTGCACAGCTTGCACACAGCTCGCGAGCACCACAGTTGTGGCACTTCATTGCACACTTCGTGCACACACATGGGTACTTAAGAACACGCTTCATGCATTCATTAAGGCACTTCACAGCACCTCATGCGCTACTCGTTGCACACTTCATGCACAACTCTTGCACTATTCATGCACTATTCCAAGCATCATACGTTTTACACAAGCACAACACAATACAAACAGTCAAAGCACTACATGCATCATGTAGCTAATTTCACTAGCACACTTCTTGCACAAAACACTCACATACGCACACGAGCATAACACACATCATGAAGAATACATGGTGCGGCCACATCAGACGGCCGCACCGTTTAAATATTTCCAAGGTGCGGCCACATCGGGCAGCCGTACCGTGTAAATAGTCCCATAGTGTGGCCACATCGGGCGGCCGCACTATGTTTCTTTTTTCATGCGGCCGCACTGTGTGTTTTCTTTTCATGGTGCGGCCACATCCGGTTGCCGCACCGTGTATTTGCATGATTTCTGTTTCCAAAATTTCCTAAGTGTTTAACTTTCTTCTTCTTCGTGTGCAGATCTCTAAAAGTGTGTGATATTGTGGCTCGAGGTCGTGTTATACAAAATGAAGGCGTGAAGTATGGAGGCTCAAAGGTGAGTGAGGCAAGAATTATTGCTAACGTGGCGCATTATGTATGTGCTGGTTGTGGACAGGCTTTCTTCATAGTGGCATTTCTGTAAATTACGCTTCAGTTTACGTTGCGTATTATTTACGTTTTCTAACCTCTATATATAAAGGAATTATTGAACATTTTAGAAGGACCGATCATTCTAGAATTGTAACAGACTTTTGGATTTTGAGAGCGCGGAAATTTTCTCTCTAATTTTCTCTCACTAGTAATTTTTCTCTCTAGAAATTGTTCTCCGATTTAGATTTCGATCGCACCTTTGTGCCGAGCATTGCATTTTGATTCTCAATTAAAGAAGCATTTGACAATTCTATGCACTTTAATCAGTAAATTTGTCTAATTTGATGGGAATGAATTGTTCAATGATGTATTGTGATGAATATGACATGAAAATGGAGTATTATGGCTAAATTGATGATGACCTAGGGTTTGAACCAGACGATTGTGTAATTAAACTGTGAAATGCTATGCAATTGCAAATTCTAAGAATGGGCTCATATGTGTTCGTGAATGCATGAATTTGTCAAGTTTCATAAATTTTGCACTTTCATTGATGGAATTGAACCTTGATTGTGGTCGCTATGCTAGGTTGAGGCTCAGTTAACCGATAATAGTGAGAATTGCATGAGATGAGGGCTGAATGTATGAATATGGAGTTTCTCCACTTGTAAGTCTTGTTCATGATTCGAGATGTGGTTGCCATGCCAATCGGAGGTCATTGAGTCACTAGAATAGAGTGTAGAATGATTCTCTAATGCTAACTAAGGTTTGGAAACTTAGGTCGGGCCTCGCCATGGGAGACCTAGGGTTTTGCATGCTTGAGTAGTTAGTATCGGAAGTCGAGACGTTATGGTGTTCACTCATCTTCTTTAGGCCTCGACATGGGAAAACAGGATGTTAGGGAGTATAGAAAGCATTGCGGTCGACATGATGGATGTTAACTGGACTCCTAGGCAACCTTTGTCTCCTCCTGTTTGATTTGCACGGGGTCAAATGCATAGCATAAGTTGTTTAATTCACAATTTTCTGGCACCTAAACCCTAGGGCATCTATTTATTGCTTGATATCACATAACGCTTGTTGTTTTTGTCACTTACTGTTTTACTCATTTCTCTATTTTGTTAGTCAGCATTTGTGCTTGTTATTTCTAGTTGTGACACTCTACAGGGCAACTTATTAAATTCTTGAAACTAATCCCCTTCCCTGTGGATCGATCCCTCTTACTACTACTATAGTAGTTTAGGTTAAAATTGAAGAGGTACACGACTAGCCGATCAATTTTTTGCGCCGCTGCCGGGGAAGGCACAGTTTCTTGAATTTTAATTTGCTTTGTTTTGTTTTTCTGTGTAGATTAGTAGTTCTATGGTGTTTCATTTTGGGAAGTTTTGTTGTTTTTGTTCTTGTGTTTTGTTCTGTCTACTTTGGTTTATTTGTGGCAAGTGCCAGGATATTGGAACTCAATTGAAAGAGGATAGTGCACACCACAAGTACCAAAGTATGTCGAGGTGGTATGGGGACTATTTTGAGTCTTATCATTTTTGCCCACCAATTGGGGTGGTTGACACACGACTAGTACCTAGAATATTTAGGGACTTCTCTCTACTACTGTATAAGGAGCAATGGCACAATCAAGCACAAAGCAACAAGATGTATCTCATTGGAAACCAAAGGCTCTCTGTGGAAGACGTGTTTTCTCAAATGTTAGAAAGACTCGATAGAGGTTCCAAAAAGGAAGAAATGAGATTTTCTGAAGAAGACGAAGAGTTTCCAAGGAGTCAAAAAATGTCTGCACAATTAGATGCATCATTAAGCGATGTGAGAGAACTAAGTGAGCTACCAATTCAATATGTACCATGCTATCCACAAGGTACACCTTTAATTGCTAGAATACCAACTCCTGAGGAACATCATTTTGAAATGCAAGCTAATGATAATTGTGGTAAAAAGAATCCTAGGGAGGTGGCATCTACAAATATTGAGGTAGTCTCACAAAAATACATTGTTGATAAACCTTTGTTGCATGAGTCAAATTTTAGCTGTAATATTGAGAATGATGTCTTCTGTGATGAGTTTGATACTGATGAAATAAGAGCCTTGTGGTTTCTTAGTGACAAGATGGAAAGTATGCCCAATGCGGAGTCTTGCATTAATGTTGTGGAATTCCATGAGTCAAACGATGTTGATATTCATTCATTAGATGCTTCTCCTATTGATTGCCTTGTGAATTGTACAGAGACACATTTTGGTGATCATTATGATATCATGAATGAAGATAATGTTGCAATTGCTAATGAGAATTTCAACACATTGATTGAAACTCTTTTTGATGCACCAATTCTTGAAACGGTGATTGAATCTAAGTGTCCAAATGGTGACTCACAAGAAGTGCAAAATGAGAATGCTTTTTGTGTTGTTAATAAAGAAAAGACTCAAGCAAGTCCCTATGTTAGTTTAGATGATGAAGATGTGCGCATTTTTAATGACATTGCCAACATTGTGGAAATTTGATTTGTTGATACATCCATTTTTGAGCTTACTAATGTTAGTTTAGATGATGAAGATGTAAAAATTCTTAGTGACATTGCTAACATGATGGAAAATTGCTTCGTTGTTACATCCATTTTTGAGCTTACTGATGAGTTTGTTGAGACCATGGATGTACAACCCTTGGTTGAGCCTTGCAGGATTAAAGTGCCTAGTATGGTAGGAGAAATAAATGATGTGCCTCCAATGGTGGAAGATTTAAATGAGGTGCCTCTAATAGGGGAGCCTCAGTGGTTCAAAGTGAAATTTGTAGATATTGCTCCCCATGTGCATGAGCTTAGGACTTGATTGCTAGTATGTGTTCTTGGTGTAAATAGCATCATTGGAGAGGAGTTCATGTAAAGTCTTGGCTTTAAGGACTTGATTTGTTGGAGAAACTTGGAACTTTGGGCTTGAATCTTCAAAGGTGAGTACTACTCTTTGTATTTCTTTGATTAATTCCTTACTTTAATTAATTATTGTGATGTTCTTAATAGCTTTGATATGCTAAATTGTTAGTGCCCCTAGAGATTGGTTATTGATTGTTTAATTCTTGTGCTTAATTGTGGATTTATGTTATGGGTAATTGAGAATTAGGAACTACAAGCTAGTCTAACATCCCTTACTAGTAATGCATCAGGTAGATTAGTATGTGGATAGTAGATTAGTGGAGATGTGTTAGCCTTTGCTTACCTCCGCCATAAAGGGGGAATTGGTTAGGACATTGAGATTCCAGTATTAGGTTGGTGAATTCCGATGGCATAAACTAACTTAGACCTTGCCTCCGCCATAAAGGAAGGGATAGGTTAGGGAGTGACATCCGAAAGAGTGACTAGGTTTGGCCATTGCTTTCGCTATAAAGAAGGAGCCGAATTAGAGTGCGCGGTAGGCTCGGAGGAGCATAGGGAACTTGGTTTACCTAATTGGCAAATCCTTGCCTCCGCCATAAAACAGGGATTAGCTGCCAAGTCAATTTCCCGTAGGTGTCAATGTTATTAGGTTCTATCTTCCGCAATAAAAGTGGAACTTGATTGATGTTGTCACATTCTTAGTTCGTTAATCACTCTTGTAAACCACATAAAGCACTAATGTTTAGGAAAACCAATACTCAAAGGGTACACTTCATTGCATGATTCCTTGTCCTTAATGCATTTCCTCCTCATTTGTTCTTTTGTCTAGTTTGTAGTTTAGGTAATTTACTTGTTTGTTTATATTTTCACTACTTCACACACGTTCACACTAATTCCATAGACTCATCCCCTCCCTGTGGGTTCGATCCCTACTTCCTCTAGCTACTAAAATGTCGGTGTCTTGATGTACCTTAAATGTCGTGAGGATTAGGGTTATAAATTTATTTGATTCGGTTAAGCCTTAGCTTTTGACCCTAGCTCCAAAACCGCTATCAAATTGGAGCCATTGCCGGGGAGGCAATTGAGTTTAGGATTGTTGTTTATGTGTGTTAAGTAGTTGTAAATATTTAGTTTGTGATGTTTCTTTTTTGTGTTTTCTTTCTTTTTTAGTTTTATTTTTGTTTTGTGTTGAGGTTTGTCCAAATATGTCTAGGTTGTTTAGAGACTTTCTTGATTCTTATCATATTGACCCACCAAATCGTGTGGATAACATTAGACCACAACCTATGATGTTTGGAGACTTCTCGCCATTGGAGTATTGGGACAACAATGAATGGGGACAAAATGAACCAATAGGATATTCCCCTTTTCCATGCTTTGTAAATGATGAACTTGAGGATAGACATTCTAGGTTTGAGGCTCAAATGGCCGAAATGACCAAAACTTTGAATAATATACAAGTTCAATTGAGTAGGGATGCACATTCATGTGATTGGTGGCAAGGAGGCAATCACACCTTTCAATGTTACTCACATGACATGAGAGGAAATGATAACCAATGGGGCCAAAATTTTTTACCTTTCCCTCCCTCGAATCCTGTAAGTCAATTGGCTATAATGAACAATGGTCAAACCAAAGCTATGAGCACATCACATCTCCTAAGCTTGATCACCTTAGGAATGAGGATACACCACACATTGATACCCATGATAGCTTGTGTGAAGGTGATTTGTTAATTTGTCAAGAAATATCTAACATAGTGCATTCATGTGTGATTTTGACATCTTATATGGAATTTAATGATTTGCATGAAATGGAAGATGTCATTAGGTGTATGTGCAATAGGACACCATTAAATGATTTTGATGCTCATTGTAATATGAATGAGGGTGAGTCTAAAAATAAAGTCCATGTTAGCTTTGATGAGGAAGACATGAATATTTTTTTGTTAAATAGCTAACATGGTTGAAAATAGCATTGTTGATGCATCCATATTTGAAATGTCTTATGATGGTGAAGAGACCTTGGATGTAGAGCCTTTAGATAAGCCATGTATAGAATCATTGCTTAGCATGGTAAGTGAGGTAGTCTCAGGGAAGGTTAAATCATTGGTGATTCCAAGAAATAAAGGTGGAAAATAAGGAGGAGGAGCCTACAATGCGGGAGCGAGGGTGGTACAAATTCAAATTTGTTGAAGTTGCTCCCTATGAACATGAGCTCAAGCACCTCCTCAAAGGGTGCCAAAGAACACCCTACAAAAGGCATAGGAGTGCCTATGAAAGGGCATTCTTTTGGTACCGAGATTGCTATTCCGAATCTTGATGGAATAGCCACAAGAATAAAGTCTAGCTAGGAACTAAATAAACCTAGAACTACAATTTCATGTTATTTTTTTTATTTTTATTTAAATGTTAATTGTTATGTTTTGTTTTATGTGTTTAGAATAGTTAGGTTAGTTTTTCTTGTAGGAATTCAAAGAGAACAATAGCTGTGAAAGAATGAATATGAGAGAATGAAAAATGTGCATAAGTGATAGAAAGAGCTAACTGTGGAGGGGGATGCATACCCCCTCACAACACTTGCTTAGTTCTTTCTTTTTTTTCACTCTCATATCAATGGCACACAAGCACACGTTTCACTCTAAATCACTTCATGATTTTCAATGTTAAATTGCATGAGTTAGCATATGTGGTGAGGCTTCAAAAACATAATGTGTGCAATTTTCATATATGTGGTTAATGGCACATTCATGGTTTACCTAGCATGAATTCATTAGGACTCAAGTGCACATGAGCTTAATGAATGAGATTAGGATTTGAACATGATTGTGATGCACTCCTAGCACAAGAGCACTCACATGAGCACAATGTAAAATTTCTCATGCATGCCATAGAGTGATTGTAAACATTTTTGTTTTGAGTGATTACGTTTTAGTGCCATTTGTAGGAGCTTATTTGTTTAAATGTTTTCGTCTTGAACTCGTACATGGAAATAGTTTACTTGTTTTCTTTCTTTTATTTTTTTTCTCAGGTTGTTCATCCATGAGGAAACAAACATGGGAGGCATCTTCACAATAGCCAAATTCAATGAAGAGATGGCCGTAATACATGCACCTTGGAGATACAAAGTAATAAATGTTCAACGGGTGTTTTCTTATCCCTCTCTTGTGTTTTGAAAAATAATGTATATTTTAAGTGTGGAGGGGATGATATTCGTGAAGATGCTTAAATTTGTGCTTCAATGAATATTTTGTGATTTATGGATGTTTAACTTGGATTTTTAGTGTTTTTCTTGTTTATGTTTTATTTTTGGTTGATTCTTATATCCTCTTGACTGCACATCGAGACTGGTGTGTCTTGAAATTTTGGAAGTCCCCTGTTATTGAGGCTTGAAGCTCTTTGATAGAAAATCCGTTGTTGCTATTTTGGCACTCCATAATGTCTGTAATTGTTGTGTTAAGTATTAGTTTTCTTGTTGTTGAGATTTTTGTGAATTTTTCAATTTTGTGTTGCTTTGAATGTTTGTTCATTTTAGTGATTATATATATTATATGTTTGTGTTTAGTGTTTGAGTGTTGGTGTTAGCAACCAAAATGGAAAATGTTTCTAGTCTAAATTATATGAGATGAGTGTGTGTAGCCAACGATATGAATTGTTATATCTTAGAAACTCAACTTGCGATAAGGAAAATAACATGTTACATAAGAGAAGTAGGGTCCTTGGTGGAAAGTTTGACATTTTTAGTTTATTGTTAATAAGCACAAGTGGGGAACTCATGACGATTGACAAGTTAGGTTAATAAGATAGGTCGGAGTACCTTGGCACTTGGTTAGTTTAGCTCTTGGACTAACTTTCCCTAACAGACATGCGTAGATACTCTAAGGTTTGATGAAATGAATTGGGCATTATGTGTTGTTTTTAATATTTCGTTGTTTACATTGAATAAATTCCTCTCTAATGTGAGAATGCTCCTTCACAAACCAAAAAGGTTGAAGGAGAATTCATATGAGATGGAATGGGAAAAAATAGCCACAAAACCCTTGGCATTTGCTTAAGTTATGTGTTTTACGTATTTTGTTACGAATAAGTTCCCCTCTAATGCGAGACCACTAACCAAAAGGTTGGAGGAGAACTCATATGAGGTGGAATATGGGTATAAAAAGCCATAAAACCCTTGGCATTTGTATTAAGAATAAAAGCCCCAATGATCTTGTAAACCTTTTATTATCTACATAATGGTCAAAGAGGTGATTGTAGGAAAAAGAGTAGAACAAAGCTTAGTTGTCGGATCTCTTACCTATGGCGTGAACATGAATAAGTCAAGACCCAAGTGGTACCCATTACACACACACACAATATACTCAACGTGTTGAATGTGTACAAAAAGGCATTTTGATGACTCTTGTGGACACATGGAATGATTACATCTCAATTTAGTTTAGTAAGCTATGAGGCATGTACACAAACACTTATCATGTGCTTAATATGATTAGACACATTGTTGAGTAAAGTAAATTTGCCCATTCTTCATTCTTTGTTGTATATATGTGTTTTTGCGTGTCTTTGTCTTGTTGCTCTAGGACGAGCATATATGTGTTTTGCTTTATTTTGTTTTTTTGCTCGAGGACGAGCAAGGTTTAAGTGTTGAGGGTTTGATAAGGTGATGATTTTCAGCTTATTGTATTCGCTTTACTTACCTCTTGTGCGTCCTTGTAACGTGTTTTCATGTCGTTTTTACATTTTTTTAACATATTTGTAGGACGTTATGGCATGGGAGGATCAACGGAGCAAAAGAATGATAAAAATAGCACATTTTAGAGGTTATCAATCATAGAGACCAAAATGAGAAGAAAATATTGAGAAAGATCAAGAAAGATGAGGTTTAGGTCAAAAAGGCGATGAAGAACAAATGCTGAAGAAATCTGCCAGGGTTTAGTATTTCAATCATATCTCTCTCAATTTACGTCCGAATGGAATGATTCAGGTTCCATTGGAAGGCTAAGAGAAAGAGCTACAACTTTAATGCTTTAAGTTTCAAATTCGTTCTGGATCATATTGACAAATGGCTCACAAATGAACGGATGGCCGGAGAGAATTTCAGCGGCGCGCCAGGGTTTAGTATGCACCAGCGCGCTGGAGAGCTTTTACCGGCGCGCCGTTGGTGGTCGCGGGAGGCCTTTTTTGGCTGTTTTGTCCTCCATTTTTACAAGACTTTAGGAGCACTTTGGGAACTTGGTCATCACACATTTTGCAACCCTAATCTCTTCCATATATGAAGGAAATCTGCAGCCACAACGGACGGGAAGAAGGGGAAGGAAGAAGGAGCTCAAGATCAACAAAAAGGAAATAGATTAGAATAGTTAGTTAGCATTAGTTAGGTTTATTTTGTAAGCTTTCCTCCGTAAAGCTCCACAAGAACACATAACTAGTGTGTGTTCTTGGTGTAAATAGCATCATTGGAGAGGAGTTCATGTAAAGTCTTGGCTTTAAGGACTTGATTTGTTGGAGAAGCTTGGAACTTTGGGCTTGAATCTTCAAAGGAGAGTACTACTCTTTGTATTTCTTTGATTAATTACTTGCGTTAATTAATTATTGTGATGTTCTTAATAGCTTTGATGTGCTAAATTGTTAGTGCCCTTGGAGATTGGTTATTGATTGTTGAATTCTTGTGCTTAATTGATGATTTGTGTTGTGTGTAATTGAGAATTAGGAAATACAAGCTAGTCTAACATCCCTTACTAGTAATGCTTAAGGTAGATTAGTATGTGGATAGTAGATTAGTGGAGATGTGTTAGCCTTTTCTTGCCTCTGCCATAAAGGGGGAATTGGTTAGGACATTGAGATTCCGGTATTAGGGTTGGTGAATTCTGGTGGCATAAACTAACTTAGACCGAAAGAGTGACTAGGTTAGGCTCTTACTTTTGCCATAAAGGAGGAGCCGAATTAGAGTGCGGTAGGCTCGGGGGAACATAGGGAACTTGGTTGACCTAATTGGCAAATCCTTGCCTCCACCATAAAGGGGGGATTAGCTGCAAAGTCAATTTCCCGTAGGTGTCACCGTTATTAGGTTCTAGCTTCCGCCATAAAAGTGGAACTTAATTGATGTTGTCACATTCTTAGTTCGTTAACTCACTCTTGTAAACCACATAAAGCACTAATGTTTAGGAAAACCAATACTCCAAGGGTACACTTCATTGCATGATTCCTTGTCCTTGATGCATTTCCTCCTCATTTGTTCTTTTGTCTAGTTTGTAGTTTAGGTAATTTACTTGTTTGTTTATATTTTCACTACTTCACACACGTTCACACTAATTCCATAGACTCATCCCCTCCCCGTGGGTTCGACCCCTACTTTCTCTAGCTACTAAAATGTCGGTGTCTTGATGCACCTTAAATGTCGTGAGGATTAGGGTTATAAATTTATTTGATTCAATTGAGCCTTAGCTTTTGACCCTAGCTCCAAAACTGCTATCATGTGTCCATGATCACCCAGGGCCAATTCTTCCAAGGCCTTGACAATGAAGATCCGAATGAACATCTTAATTGGTTTTTAGGCCTATGCAGCACCTTTAAGCTTCAGAGAGTGCCAAGGAGTGAAGTGCATAGAATTCTTTTTCCTTTATCTTTGAGAGGAAGGGCAAAGCATTGGTTTAAGTCCATTAGAGGACAAATGCTGTGACAACCTTTGATGAACTCCAAACGAAATTTTTTGCCAAATATTTTCCTCCTACCAAATTGGAGAAGATACGTATGGACACAATGAATTTTCAGCGGTATGAAGGTGAAACATTTCGGGTAGCATGGGAGCGTTTTAATGACATAATCCGACAATGTCCAAACCATGACTTGGGGAAAATAAGGGAATTGAACATTTTATTTAAGGGACTTAATGCTGAATCATCCATGATGGTCAAGGCATGTGCCAATGTAGCATTGAAGGACAAAAGTGTTCCAGAAGTAAGGGAGCTATTTGACAAAATTGCTGAGGATGAGTAATTTTTCCCTAAGACAAGAAAGTCACATGTAAGAAAGCAAAGAGGTATTCTGGACTTAGATGAGGAAATGTCCTTCAGTGCTATGTTCGAGGCCCTGGCCAAGCAAGTTCAAAAATTGAAGGCCACTCAAGCAAAAGCTCCTGTACTCTCTTGTGGCTTGTGTAAGGGAGAACATCACAAGGACGAATGTTCGATCACCACAGAGTTGTTAAAATATGTCAGCAATTACAACAAACCACAGTATATGCTGGAAATTACTCGGGAGGTAATATACCATATGGTGGTAGCCAAGGCAATTGGGGACAACAATATCAAGAAGGACAGTATTTTCAAGTCAATGGCAAAGAAGGTCTACAAATCCACCTCCAGGCTTTGATCATCAGCATAACATTCAAGAGCCTAGAAAGCCATCCATAGAAGATATGTTCCATTGTCTCATGGAGAAGATGGACAAAAATGAACACCAAAGATTTGTTGATTTGGAGTCAACTGTAAAATGTCATGAGGCCACACCTCAAAAATATTGATAATGCCAATTCGGGGCAGACTTGCTAATTAGCTGTGACCACCATAGGTCCAGATGACTCCTACACTAAGTGACAACAATCCAATCCCCCTAGGGCAGGGAGGTGTGGTAATGGCATCAGATTAAACCCCCTAAGGAGTGGAAAGCTTCTTGGCCAAAAAACTAGTCAATACAGCGTATAGTGACATCACTCCAGTATGAAAGATGAAGCGTAGATAGTAGAAGGCTTGGGAAACATTATGGTGCAAGACGGCCGTGAATATTTGAAAAGGAGGAAGGTGAGAAAAAAGATAAAGAGAAGCAGGTGACTAAAAAAATTAGAGGACCACCGAGTCCCTTCCAACTATCGCCAAGTATGCTCCCAAAGCCTTCCATTCCCCAAAAGAGTGAAACCCACCACCGAAGAAAAGGGCTGCAATATGACCGATTCTTGAATGTGGTGAACCATGTTAACGTGAGCCTACCATTGCTAGATTTTGTGAGTGCAGTTCCTAAGTATGCAAAATCCCTTAAGGATCTTATTTCAAACAAGTAACAGATTCTTCAATGTGAAGCTCCAACGACGCTCATGGAGTGTAGTGAGGCTTTGAGGGTCAAACATTTGCCTTCCAAATTGAAGGATCCTGGCAGTTGCACCATTCCATGCAAAATAGGCACAAGATATTTTGAAAAAGCACTCTGAGATCTTGATGCTGGAATCAATCTCATGCCTCTCTCAATTGCTATCGATGTTGGTTTGGGTGGAAGAATTCGTCCAGTGGTGGTCACTTTGCAACTTTCTGATAGATCATTGGTGAGCCCACAGGCCTGGTGGAAGATGTGCTTGTGATGATAGATAAATTCACATTGCCAGTAGACTTCATTGTGCTGGACATGGAAGAGGAACCCAAAGTGCCTATCATTTTTGGAAGGCCCTTCCATGCTACAGAAGATGCATTGATTGGAGTAAGAAGCAAAACGGTAACATTTTGCATTAACAATGAGCAAGTTGTCTTTGATGTTAACTATGCTATGAAGCACCCCTTGCATGTTGAATCTTGTTTTGCAATTAGAGCTATAGCGTGTTCTACTATATATGTGGATGATGAAAATGTTAAGCATGATCTGACTTGTGTCGACGAATTGAATGCTTGTTGTGAAGAATAAATTGAGAATGAAGAGTTAGATGTTGAAGATAAAGTGATTTTGTCTGAGATTTCAAACACAGTAGAATGTTGTGTTTTAGATGAGTCAATCTTTGGAATGTTGATGAGTTGGTTTTATACCAACTATATTGTGTAAAATCTCTTGGCTTTTAGCCTGTAAATGATGCTATTGTGTGGTGTTACATGTGGTTTAATGCGTAAATGTGGTTTGATAGTTGATAATGTGTAAATGGTGCAAAACGTGCAAAATGATGGTAAATGGAGTGAAATGTGTTAAAGGAAAAAATGAAGGAATTAAAGTGCACAATATGCCTATTTTAGGGTTTGGTCAGCTTTGTTGTGAAAATTCATTTGAGTATAACTTCTTAAATACTAATCCAATTGATGAAATCTTGGATGTTCTGGAAAGCGCTTTGAGCTGTCTTCGATTCTTATGTTTTAACGTTCTTCTAATTCTGTGTGTAAATATGGGAAACGAAGGCATCTTTATGATTGCTACATCAGGATTTAGTTATTGAATTCATATTGTCACAGCTTGGGAGATTGTTGATATCTTGAGCTCTAGAGGTCCAATGGCGCTGTTTCTTGTACTGATGGAAAGGCAAGAGGAAACTCTACAATTCTTATGTTGAGCACAATTTCTAATTTGGAAGAGAAAAGGGAGAATGTTTGCCATGAATTGCTAAGATAAAATTTGCACTACTATGCATCGTAGTGCAAATGTCCAGTTTTGCCATGTCTTGGTATTCGGCCATAACGTTCTCATCCGGGGACTAAATTTGGTGATTCAAAAGCCAATGGAAATCCAAGAGAGAGATCTATAACTTTGGTGTTCAAGGTGAAGGCCAGTTCTGAAAGGAAAGTTGGAAATGCAACGTGGGAAATGGCAAACCAAATCAGGGTTTTAAGCCTACGATGTATCGTAGGCTTAAATGCACATTCTGCCAGGCGTCAGTATTATGGGCATAACTCTCTCACTTGACATCCGATTTGGATGATTCAAAAGGCTATGGAAAGCGGAGATCAAGAGGTAGAACATTGGTTCTTTAAGTTTCTTCAAATTCCTTCCGCATCACAGTTTAATTTCGGGTGGAAGATTGCTGAATTTTGTGCATAAGTGTGTAGATTTTCACTACGATTCATCGTAGTGCAATTCTGCCCAGCACATATTTGCACCACGATGAATCATAGTGCGAATTCATACACACACATTTTGATACAACAATTCATCGTAGTGTTAGTTTTCACTTCACAACATTTATGCTTGCTACACATGAATTCACAACACATTTCATGCATTCGGTTTCATTTCTCCAAATTTACTCATTTGCATCTTTGTTTTGTTCATTTCAGTTTCTCAACATTTGCTCACACCACTTCTCACTCACTTCACAATAAATTTGGATGTACATATTAATTTGCTTTGCTTTCATTGTTTTTGCAGGATTCATCACTTGGTAAACATTACATTCATGGCATTTAGATTAAGTTCATAAGTTTTCAATTCATTCATTCAAACTTCTTTACATTCTTCATTGTTTTCATTTCATTTCGCTTCACCACTTCACCACTTCACCTCTTCACTCCATTCATTCATCACCTCAAGCACTCTACTACACACCACATGAACACTTCACTCACAAATTTTGCACAACAACACCACGATGCATCGTAGCGATGCATCGTGGTGAAGTTCACACTACATGGCGATGCATCGCCACGATGCATCGCCACTTTGATGTGTTAAGCCTACGATGCATCGCCACGATGCATCGTAGCTTTAGTTGTCCTACTGCCTTTGAGTGTAGTTTTCTTTCTGCAACTTAAAATGGCTAAGTGTTGGAAGGTTTGCTCCATGAAATTTTCAGCTTTGTTGCACTTCAGTAATTGGGTCATAACTCTTTCATCTTAGCTCCGAATTGGGAGATTCAAAAGGCTGTAGAAAGCTAAGATAAAGGGTTACAACATTCGTGTTTTAAATTTTCCCAAATTCACAACGTAGCAAGGCCATATTTTGATTGGAAAATGTTGCATAGTTAGAATCTCGCTATTGGAAATTTGGCTAAGTATGGGAAATCTGATTGCAGGTTGTGGACAGGCGGATGAAGGCGTGAAGCTACGGGGCAGGAAGGCGTGATCTCATGAAGGCTAGACTAAGTGAATATTCGCGGAGTTGCTGGAGGCGTGATTTTTAATGGCTTGAAGGCGTGAAGTGACTCTGATTTCTTCACCTGGAGCTCTGAGCAGTGAAGGCGCGCGAAGCTAAGCCTAAAGGCGCTGGATTGCTGGGAAAAGTTTTCCAACTTCGAATTTTCACAACTTAGGCTAATTTTTGGTCTCTCTATTCAAGGACACGTTTGTAATATCTTTAGTTATTTTTAGTTAGCGTATTAGTTACATTTTCTACTCCTCTATATATAGGAGATGTAGCTAATGTGTAGGGGGGGATTGGAGACTTTAGAACTATCTTTTGAATTTTAGCGGGAGTTTTTCTACCTCTCATTTTCTCTCTCTAGATCTATTTTCTCTCACTAAACATTTCTTCTCCGATCTCATTTCTAATCACGATTGTGTACCAGACATTTATATCGAGCTCAACGAAGCAACAATTGACATTCCTCTAGACTTTGATCGGTGAAATTACTTAATTCGATGGAAGTTAATTGTTTGATGACTGAATTCAATGTTAATGAGTTAGATATGGAATTTTCTGGCTAACTGTGTGATATCTTACGATTCTAAACGGATGAATATGTGACTTAGTGGATTGTATGCTATGCATTTGATCTAATTGTTGAGTATTGAAATCACATTTGAATTGCTTATAGAAATATGTTGAATTGCATAATTCCTAGCTATTCTTGAATAGATCAAGCTTCAATTGTGGTCGACATGCTAAATTGAGGAGTGATTAATCAAAGTTAGCGAAGTTGCATGAATTGAGAACTAAATTGTGATTGTTTAAGTCTTTGCACTTGTTTTCTGTAATCAAATCAATTCTGAGACTCAGGCATCGCCATAGGAAGTGTTAATGAATTGAAACATTAGGAAAAGTGTTAAAGAAGCTTTCTGTGTTATCAACAATGATATGTGAACCCTAGGATGGGCCTCGCCATGGGAGTTCTTAGGACTTTGCATGTTAGAGTAGTTAGCTTGGAGAGTTGAGACTTTGCGGAGCTTATTACACCATTCTCGGGCCTCGCCATGGGAGGAGATGGTGATAGGAAGTACAGGAAGTGGTGTGGTCGCCATGCTAACCATCACTTGAACTTCTAGGCAACTTAGGTCTCCATAATTTTACTTGTTGATTGATTGCATAGCAGAAATTTGCTAGGTCTGTGTTCATCCGGTATAAGAATCCTGAGATATCTGTTCACCCCTGCTTGTTGCTACATTTTGCATCTTTGCTTTTTTTTCTTTTGTGTTGAATTTTCCTTTTTCTCGTGACTAGATTCGGTGACAAGGAATTTTAGAATAATTTGCTCATTTTTCTTGACCTACGCCTTCCCTGTGGATTACGATCCCTGCTTCGACTTCTACAGTAGTTGTTATGGTAAAATTGAGGGTACACAACTAGCTTGTTCAATTTTTGGCGCCGTTGCCAGGGAAGGCAATCGGTTCTGGAATTTGTTGAATTGTTCTTGATTTTTACTTCTTATACTTTGTGTTTTGGTGTGTGACATTTACCTTAGCTTTCATTTTGTGTTGTGTTCTGTTCTTTGCAATTTCTTTAGTACGTGTTGAGATTTGTGGTCTATTTCTGTGTTGCATATTTGAAGTTCTTGTTTCTTTGTTATTATACTCCACAACTGTGTGTTGTGTATGCCAAGGTCTAGCAGGTTTGCAGGAGAACCACAATTCTTATTGGATCTTGAGTTGGAGAAAACTTTGAGAGCTCAATTAAGGCAACAGAGAGAAATAGCAGCTCAAGGAGCACAAGCACCTAGGTTTGGAGACCATTATGCAGTAAATTTTGACAATCGATTTGGTCATCAGGACATCGATGTGGAAAGTTACCACATTCCTCCACAAATTGTTTCCATGATCACCCAGGGCAAATTCTTCCAAGGTCTTGACAACGAGGATCCTAACGACCACCTCGATTGGTTTCTCGGCCTATGTAGCACTTTCAAGCTGCCAAGGGTTGATAGGGGTGAAGTTCACAGAATTTTATTCCCTTTATCTTTGCGTGGAAAGGCTAAACACTACTTCAAAAGTATTGGGGGAACAAATGCTGGAATGTCATTTGATGATTTACAGAAAAGGTTCTTGTCTAAATACTTCCCTCCAGCTAAGGTTGAAAAGAGAAGGTTGGAAATTACGAATTTCCAACAACAAGATAGTGAGACATTTAGAGAAGCTTGGGAAAGATTCAACGACTTGATTAGGCAATGCCCCAACCATGATTTGGGAGAGATCAGAGAACTAAATACTTTCTTCAAAGGCCTTACTGCTGAAACCTCAATGATGGTTAAGGCCTGTGCTAATGGTGCTCTCAAAGATAAAAGTGTTCAAGAGGTAAGGGAGTTATTTTATCGATTAGCTGAGGACGAGTATCTCTTTCCAGAGACCCACAAAATTCATGTTAGAAAACAAAGGGGGGTTCTTGATGTAGATGAGGAGACTTCTCTTAGTGCGAAGTTTGAAGCATTGGCCAAGCAGGTGCAGACTCTTAAGGCAACACAAACAAAATATCCACTTATTTCATGTGGTATATGCAAGGGTAAACATTATACTGATGAGTGCCCAGTCACCACTGAGTCCATTCAATACGTGAATAAATATGGCAACAGACCACAGTACTCTGGAAATTACTCAGGAGGCAACAATAGAGGCTATGGTGGTAATCAAGGAACTTGGGGACAACAGAACCAAAACCAGAGAGATCAGTATACTCAAGGGAATGATCAAAGGAGAACTTCCAATCCTCCACCAGGGTTTGATCAGCAAGCTAGTACCTCAGAGCCAAGGAACTCATCAGTGGAAGAAATGCTCCGGAGTCTTATTGAAAAGGTGGATAAAAATGAGCAAAGATTTGTTGCTTTGGAGACATCTGTAAGACATCATGATGGCACATTCAAAAACATTGAGATGCAATTGGGTCAGCTCGCGAATGTTATACATCATAGACCTATTGGTTCTCTTCCTAGTGATACGGTGCCAAATCTCAAGAACAATATTGGATGTAAGGCCATAACCTTAAGGAGTGGAAAACTTTTGCCTGGGAACAAACCTTCAGGAATTAAGAGTGATTGTGCAGAAGAAGACCAGAAGATGAAGCTGAGGAAATTTTGAAACTTAAGAAGGATAATGAGCACAAGGCTAGTAAGACTAAGAAGAAGGAAATACCAGCAAGGGTAGGAAATGAGATCACCAAGAACTTCAATCCTTACAACTACACTGAGTATGCCCCCAAACCTTCTTTTCTAGAGAGAAAGAAACCACCAACAACAAAGGGCCCTCAGTTCAATAGGTTTCTGGAAGTACTCAAGCAAGTAAATGTGAATCTTCCCTTGATGGATTTAGTGACTTCAATGCCAAAGTATGCTAAGTATCTCAAGGATCTCATCTCCAACAAAGAGCAAATCTTGAGATGTGAGGTTCCCATAATGGTTTCTGAGTGCACTCAAGCTTGGATGGTTCATGATCTTCCTCCGAAGCTTAAGGATCCTGGGAGTTGCACAATCCCTTGCAAAATAGACACAAGGCATTTTGCAAAGGCTTTGTGTGATTTGGGAGCTGGAATAAACTTAATGCCATTGTCCATTGCTATCAGTGATGGATTGGAGAGCCGGATTCACCCAGTGGCAGCAACACTCTAATTGGCATATAGGTCTTTGGTGACTCCTACAGGTTTGGTTGAAGATGTTCTGGTAAGAGTTGATAAATTTACTTTGCCTGTTGATTTCATTGTACTTGATATGGAGGAAGACCCTGAGGTACCTTTAATTTTTGGTAGGCCTTTCTTAGCTACTGGTGATGCTTTGATTGGAGTTCAAAATAAAACTGTCACCTTTAGAATTAATAATAAGGAAGTAGTTTTTGATGTGAACTATGCAATTAAACAACCTATGCATTTAGAATCTTGTTGTTCCATTCAGGTTGTTGAATGTTCTCCAACTTTCGTTGATGAGGGTGTTAAGCATGACTACATTTATGTGGATAACGTTGTTGATGATGAAGAAATTAATTGTGATGAGCTTGATGTAGAAGATTGCACGATTTCATTAGAGAGTGCACGTATAGAAGAATGTGGTTTCATAGATGTATCAAATTTGGAAATGCCAAGTTAATCTTTGGTAGAGCATACCTCACAAGAAACATGTGTTAAGAATTGTTCAAATGATAGTGAGAGTCATGTTTTACTTAGTGATGATGAATGTTGTTCTTTTCTTGATGTCTTGATAAATTGCATAGAATCTCATTTGGAAGAACATTGTGATACTATGAATCAAGATAATGTGGAAATTGCTGGGACTCTTTGTGAAGCATCAAATTTTGAAACTATGAATGTCATGGGAAACACACAACAAGTGCTAACTGGGAAACCCCATGATGTTAGTTTTGATGATAAAGACATTTTGAATGATAATGATAACATGTTGAACAATTGTGAGTTTGAGACGTTCACTTTTGAACTTTCTGATGAGTTTGTTGAAACCATGGATATACATTCCTTGGTTGAGCCTTGTAGGGTTAATATGGATAGTGTGATAGAAGGGGACGATGATGTGCTTCAGTTGAAATTGAAATCTAGAGAGAGTTCTTCTCAAGTTCATGTGCTTGCACATCTCATTGATTTTACCTCTCAAGTGTCCTCCAAGAAGAAGAAGTGTGCCTATGAGAGTTCATCTTTTGTTTGGTGCAGAGATGGATTTACCGAAGTCCAAGCATGACCAAGACCTAATACGTTGTGGATGAATAAAGCTAGCTGGAGACTATTTAAATCCAGAACTACTTCGTTTCCTTTAGCTTTAATAAGTAGTTTGTTTTCTTCTTTTCGTTTTGTCTTTACGTTCTTTCATTTTTGATGTCATTCACTGAAGCCACTCATGATGTAGATGTATGCAAAGGAAGAGATTTGTAAAGGAAAAGATGCAATGCACCTATGAGGCTAAGTGTGGGGGAGGAGTTTTTCATTCAAAGAGGAAACTAGGGTTAAAGACAATTCACCGTGCAACATTGGACTTTATGACATACCAATACCAGGGAGCTCCTAAACCTATCATTTTACTTTACATTGAGGACAATGTAAGTTTTAAGTGCGGGGGAGGGAATGTTGCTTGCTGTGGTTTGTGTTTTCTTTTTGTGCTTTGTTTGTGTTTTGGAAATTTGATGTGTTGGAATTTTTTTTTGAATTTTTGGAATTTTTGTTTTATATACATGCTGTTTTGTGGTTTGTGGTTTGACTTATTTTGCTTACTTTCTCGCATGGATTTTTAGTGTAAATATGTGTTGTTTTGAGACTTTTGCCTGTTATTTTAGTTCTGTTGTGTCAATATGAGTTTATTACCCGTATATGTGGTGTTTTCATGTTTTGTGGTGTTTTTCATGTTTTGTGAAAAAAAAATCAACTTTTTGGTGAAATTTTGAAATTTTTGTGAATAAATGTTGATCTTGTCTATACACGGCATGTTTTGGGTGTAAAGTAGTGTTAGTGTGCTAGTGAGTGCAAAAGTGCTAGAAAGTGTCAAAACCAGGAAAAGAGGTGCAGTGTTAGTGAGAGCAATGAAATGTAGAACACTTTGTACTATGCTTGTTTCCTTTTGAAGTCTTGTTTGAATTTGTGGTTCATCAAGTGTTATTTTCATATTTTGCATGTAAAAGTTGTTTTGATGTCCTTAATTCCAATCTTGATGAAATTGGTACATTTTGCTGACTAAGGCCCGATGTTAATGTAAGATAGATATGCCATGCAAAACTCAATTGACATAGGAGGTAATATGTATGGATTCGTTTCTGTTTGTTATGCATTTATCTGGTGTCTCCAGAATTCGTGCATGTTTAGTCAATTTGGGATTCTTATGAACATGTGCTTGCACAAGAAATGATATGGGAGAAAAAGCCATATTGGCAACTGGGAAGGAAAAAGCCATAAGAACCTGGCATTCAAATTTGGAGATAAAAGCCATAAAACCTAGGCATTATTGTTAGTCACCAATGTGTGAAACAAATGTGCACCAATGTGCAGAATAAGGGCAATGTCCCATAGAGTACCAATGTACGCATAGGTACCATTGATCTTGTGATTACATGTTCATAAGAGTGGACAAAGAGATTGGCATGTATTGAATGGGTATGAGACGAGCTAGATGGTGTATAGTAAGGGAATAGATGAAGTTCATGTTCCTCAGCACACACTTGCACGCATGACATTTTGGTCTTTATTCATCGTGCCTTGGTTGATAATTTGTGCTGAAAGTTGATAGGTTGGAATTGAGGATATGTTAAGAGCTTTTGATATTGCATGAAAAATTTGTTTTGATGAACTCAGATGAGAACAAGTTTGGCAGAGGAGTGAAGTCTAGTATTAAGTGGTTGTGAATGTGAGCTTGCTTGAGGACAAGCAAGGGTTCAAGTGTGGGGGAATTTGATAAGTTGGTTTTATACCAACTACATTGTGTAAAATCTCTTGGCTTTTAGCTTGTAAATGATGCTATTGTGTGGTGTTACATGTGGTTTAATGCGTAAATGTGGTTTGATAGTTGATAATGTGTAAATGGTGCAAAAAGTGCAAAATGATGGTAAATGGAGTGAAATGTGTTAAAGGAAAAAATGAAGGAACTTAAAGTGCACAATATGCCTATTTTAGGGTTTGGTCAGCTTTGTTGTGCAAATGCATTTGAGTATAACGTCTTCAATACTAATCCAATTGATGAGATCTTGGATGTTCTGGAAAACGCTTTGAGCTGTCTTCGATTCTTATGTTTTAACTTTCTTATAATTCTGTGTGTAAATATGAGAAACGAAGGCATCTTTATGATTGCTACATCAGGATTTAGTTATTGAATTCATATTGTCACAGCTTGGGAGATTGTTGATATCTTGAGCTCTGGTGGTGCAATGGCGCTGTTTCTTGTACTCATGGAAAGGCAAGAGGAAACTCTACAATTCTTGTGTTGAGCTCAATTTCTAATTTGGAAGAGAAAAGGGAGAATTGTCGCCATGAATTGCTAAGATGAAATTTGCACTACGATGCATCGTAGTGCAAATGTCCAGTTTTTCCATGTCTTGGTATTTCGGCCATAACTTTCTCATCCGGGGACCACATTGGGTGATTCAAAATCCAATGGAAAGACAAGAGAGAGATCTATAACTTTAGTGTTCAAGGTGAAGGCCAGTTCTGAAAGGAAATTTGGAAATTCAACGTGGGAAATGGCAAACCAAATCAGGGTTTTAAGCCTACGATGCATCGTAGACTTAAATGCACATTCTGCCAGGCGTCAGTCTTTTGGGCATAACGCTCTCACTTGACATCCGATTTGGATGATTCAAAATGATATGGAAAGCTGCGATCAAGAGCTACAACATTGGTTGTTTAAGTTTCTTCAAATTCCTTACGCATCACAGTTGAATATCGGGTGGTAGATTGCTGAAGTTTGTGCATAAGTGTGTAGATTTTCACTACGATTCATCGTAGTGCAATTCTACCCAGCACATATTTGCACCACGATGAATCATAGTGCGAATTCATACACACACATTTTGATCAACAATTCATCGTAGTGTTAGTTTTCACTTCACAACATTTATGCTTGCTACACTTGAATTCACAACACATTTCATGCAGTCGGTTTCATTTCTCCAACTTTACTCATTTGCATCTTTGTTTTGTTCATTTCAGTTTCTCAACATTTGCACACACCACTTCTCACTCACTTCACTATAGCTTGGATGTACATATTAATTTGCTTTGCTTTCATTGTTTTTGCAGGATTCATCACTTGGTAAACATTACATTCATGGCATTTAGATTAAGTTCATAAGTTTTCAATTCATTCATTCAAACTTCTTTACATTCCTCACTGTTTTCATTTCATTTCACTTCACCACTTCGCCTCTTCACCTCTTCACTCCATTCATTCATCACCTCAAGCACTCTACTACACACCACATGAACACTTCACTCACAAATTTGCACAACAACACCACGATGCATCGTAGCGATGCATCATAGCGATGCATCGTGGTGAAGTTCACACTACGATGCATCGCCACTTTGATGTGTTAAGCCTACATTGCATCGCCACGATGCATCGTAGCTTTAGTTGTCCTACTGCCTTTGAGTGTAGTTTTCTTTCAGCAACTTCAAATGGCTAAGTGTTGGAAGGTTTGCTCCATGAAATTTTCAGCTTTGTTGCACTTCAGTAATTGGGTCATAACTCTTTCATCTTAGCTCCGAATTGAGCGATTCAAAAGGCTGTACAAAGCTAAGATAAAGGGTTACAACTTTCATGTTTTACATTTTCCCAAATTCACAATGTATCAAGGCCATATTTGGATTGGAAAATATTGCACAGTTAGAATCTCGCTATTGGAAATTTGGCTAAGTATGGGAAATCTGATTGCAGTTTGTGGACAGGCGGATGAAGGCGTGAAGCTACGGGGCAGGAAGGCGTGATCTCATGAAGGCTAGACTGAGTGAATGTTCGCAGAGTTGCTTGAGGCGTGATTTTGAATGGCTTGAAGGCGTGAAGTGACTCTGATTTCTTCACCTGGAGCTCTGAGCAGTGAAGGCGCCCGAAGCTAAGGAAGAACGGCAAGGATGATAAAGGCGCTGAAACTTGATGCCAAAGGTGCTGGATTACTGGGAAAAGTTTTCCAACTTCGAATTTTCACAACTTAGGCTAATTTTTGGTCTCTCTATTCAAGGACACGTTTGTAATATCTTTAGTTATTTTTAGTTAGCGTATTAGTTACATTTTCTACTCCTCTATATATAGGAGATGTAGCTAATGTGTAGGGGGGGATTGGAGACTTTAGAACTATCTTTTGAATTTTAGCGGGAGTTTTTCTACCTCTCATTTTCTCTCTCTAGATCTATTTTCTCTCACTAAACATTTCTTCTCCGATCTCATTTCTAATCACGATTGTGTACTAGAGATTTCATATCGAGCTCAACGAAGCAACAATTGACATTCCTCTAGACTTTGATCGGTGAAATTTCTTAATTCGATGGAAGTTAATTGTTTGATGATTGAATTCAATGTTAATGAGTTAGATATGGAATTTTCTGGCTAACTGTGTGATATCTTAGGATTCTAAACGGATGAATATGTGACTTAGTGAATTGTATGCTATGCATTTGATCTAATTGTTGAGTATTGAAATCACATTTGAATTGTTTATAGAAATCTGTTGAATTATATAATTCCTAGCTATTCTTGAATAGATCAAGCTTCAATTGTGGTCGACATGCTAAATTGAGGAGTGATTAATCAAAGTTAGAGAAGTTGCATGAATTGAGAACTAAATTGTGATTGTTTAAGTCTTTGCACTTGTTTTCTGTAATCAAATCAATTCTGAGACTCAGGCCTCGCCATAGGAAGTGTTAATGAATTGAAACATTAGGAAAAGTGTTAAAGGAGCTTTCTGTGTTAACAACAATGATATGTGAACTCTAGGATGGGCCTCACCATGGGAGTTCTTAGGACTTTGCATGTTAGAGTAGTTATCTTGGAGAGTTGAGACTTTGCGGAGCTTATTCCACCATTCTCGGGCCTCGCCATGGGAGGAGATGGTGATAGGAAGTACAGGAAGTGGTGTGGTCGCCATGCTAACCATGACTTGAACTTCTAGGCAACTTAGGTCTCCATAATTTTGCTTGTTGATTGATTGCAAAGCAGAAATTTGCTAGGTCTGTGTTCATCCGGTATAAGAATCCTGAGATATCTGTTCACCCCTGCTTGTTGCTACATTTTGCATCATTGCTTTCGTTCTTTTGTGTTGAATTTTCTTTTTTCTCGTGACTAGATTCGGTGACAAGGAATTTTAGAATAATTTGCTCAATTTTCTTGACCTACGCCTTCCCTGTGGATTACGATCCCTGCTTCCACTTCTACAATAGTTGTTAGGGTAAAATTGAGGGTACACGACTAGCTTGTTCAAATGTCTGATGAAGTTATTGAAATGCAAGATGAATTGCTAGTAGAACATACCTTACTTGAAGTATGTCCTACAAATACTCAAAATGTGAGTGATTGCCATGCTATATCTAAAGAAGTTGATAGCTACGCCTTATATGCTTCTCATCTGGTTTGCCTTGTGAATTGCACAGAGTCACATTTTGATGATCATTGTGATAGCATGAACCGAAATAATGTTGTAAGTGCTAATGAGAATGTTAACGCATCGATTGAGATTCTGGTTGAGGAACCAATTCTTGACACGGTAAATGAATCTCAGTCTCTAAATAGTTTTTCACAAGAAGTGCAGCATGAGATACCTTTGTTAATTGAGGAGAATGTTTTTTGTGTTGTAAACAAAGAAAAGGCTCAAGCAAGTTTCCATATTAGTCTAGATGATAAAGATGTAAGAATTGCTCTTGGACTTTGTATATGTTGTGTTCTTAATGCATGAAACATTTCCTCCCCCACACTTAAAACTTACATTGTCCTCAATGTAAAGTAAAGATAGGTTTAGGAGCTCCCTGGTGTTGATATTTCATGAATTTCAATATTTGCATGGTGGAGTGTCTTTGTCCATAGTGCTCTCATGCATGAATAGTGGAGTGTCTTTGTCCATAGTGCTCTCATGCATGAAACATTTCCTGCACATGGTGAAATATAGCTTAATAGAAATCACTCACTCGAGTACACTACATGTTGATGCAAGTTAGACATGACATGGAGGTAATATGCACGCAAAGAGTTTTTTCTTCACTTAAATTGTGAAATTACATGTAACAAAAAAATGCTCTCTAATTACTGTTCTCTTCCCTAATTACGGTGGCCGCTATATTTTAATCCAGTGGTTTTAACATTACCGTTGATTTTTTTTTCCTAACGTTAACAAATCGATACCCGTTCCTGCCGCCAATGGCAGAGGCGGAGGCTCCTCCTCCTCCTCTTTCTTACAAAAAAGCCCTAGATCAGCCCCAAGAGAAATCCCTATCCTTTTCATCTATACAAAACAAGAGACCTCTCTCTCTGCATAAGGGTGGGCCTGCTCTGATTCTAGCGGAAGAGGAGGAAGACAAGCTTGCAGTAGCTTTTCAATGGACATTGGTAGCTAAGTTCTCCTGGGGTCGCCTATCCATGGCAAACCTAAGAAAAGACATTCTTGTAGCGCGGCTTTCCATGGACAATGTCATGCTCGCCTTCTCGACAACTAACATGTCTTACTCAATTTTGATAAAGAGGAAGATTTCAAAAGGATTTGGTTCAGGAAAACTTGGTTCTTTGGAGGATTCGCTGCTCGGATTTTCAAACGGACGAAGGATTTTGACCCATCAATTGAACCATCAACTGCCCCAGTTTGGATTCGATTTCTTTTACTGCCATTGCACTACTTCAACAAGGAGACGCTCTTTTCCCTAGCTTCAATAGTAGGGAAGCCTCTAAAACTCGACGCAGCCACCGTTTCTCCATCTAATCTCGTCCGGTCAAGCGAAGTGAGAGTATGCATTGAGATGGACGTTACAAAGCCTCTCCCTTCAAGAATTTGGATAGGAAGCCATGCCAAAGGAAAGTGGCAGTCAATCGAAATAGAGGATAGACCAGATTATTGCTCGAATTGCAAAAAAATAGGTCACAATAGTAAAAGTTGCAACCCCTAGCGTCCGGTAAAGAATGCCCCAATCACAAAAAAGCCGGCGCAGTCAGAAGAGATGTGGCTCCAAAGCAAAAGTCCCAAGAGTGGATTTTGGTCACCTAGAAAGGATCCAGACCACCCCCTGATACAGTTAATCCGTCAGGAAAGACGCAATCAAATCAAGGACTCCAGAAATCTAAAGGCAAAGAAGTAGCTCAAATGGAAGAAATCCCACCTCCCTGCCTTGACATTCCGGAACCTTCAAACTCTAGAGATGCTTCCCTTTCCCAAAAGGCAATAGTGGCTCCACTGGAAGATCCACAGGATGCTTCAGCTATTGATAAGAAGAATAGCCCTGAAAGTATGCCCAATTTCCCAACTCTAGAAACAAAAATAGTCAAATCGAGTGCTGTAGAACAAGCGAATCACATTGTGGAAGAGTCTGATTTAGACCTAAACTCCTCTCAGATTCCAATAGAGAAATTCCAGGTTAGTGATAATGAGCCTTTGAACAAGGCAAACATAACGGAAATGGAGGATCCACCATCCCTTAAAAGTGATTCTTACCCTGGGAACCAGGTCCCACCTCCTCGGAAATACCAAAGCTCCTCACTTCAGATAAGCTCCCAAGAGTTCAATCTTCAGTAAATGTGCAGGAAGTAGAGACGTCTTCAGAAGAGGAAAAGGATGACTCAGGGGAACCACAAAACAAAATAATCTTAGCTCTGCCTTCCAAGGATTTCTCCCCTCAGGCTATTATGAAAGCATACCCAAAGTCTTGGGCCAAATTCCCATCAGGCATTATCACTAGGAGTCAACAATCAGGTACTATCACCAATCCATCTTCTTCTAATGATTAATATGATTTGTTGGAATATCAGGAGTGTTAATAGAACTCCTAATTTTAGGAAATTAAAAAATTTGATTATAAAACACAACTGTGATTTTGTTGTCCTTGCTGAACCTTTCGCAGACTCTTTAAAAATGAATATTATAAGGAAAAAAATAAACTTTGAGCATGCTTTTAGAAATTCTGTTAATTCTATATGGGTTATGTTTATACCCCCATTCACCTGCTCTATAGTTGAAAATTCCCTACAGCACATCTCTATAACTATATCACACCCCCTGCTGCCTTTCCCTCTATTACTGTCCAATATTTATTCTAGCTATTCAGATTACAGTAGAAAAGATATGTGGGAATCTCTTGCTAGTCTAAAGAATTTAAATTTACCTTGGTTACTTTGGGGAGACTGGAATTGCATTCGATTTAGTGAGGAGAAAAAGGGAGGTAGACCTTTCACTCAGAGTGAAGCAATGGACTTTTCTTCTTTTGTCTCCTCTCAGGACCTCTGTGATGTTCCTTCCTTTGGTGCTAGATTCACTTGGTGCAATAATAGAGAAGATAGGGTTAGAATTTGGAAAAAGTCGGATAGGTGCCTTATCAATTCAGAAATCCTTCAAAGTCTCCTTTCCCTCGGGGGTTGAGCACTTATCTAGAGCCCCTACGGATCATGCCCCACTCCTATTAAAGCTTTGTAAAAGGGACCACAGCAACTCGAAGTCCTTTAAATTTCAGAACTGGTGGTTCACTAATGAATCCTGCCTTCCTCTCATTAAATCAGATTGGGATGCATAGATTAATGGCAACCATATTAGGAGGTTTTGTGAGAAACTTAAGAGAGTTAAATCTGCCTTAAAAACCTGGTATAAGTACATTTGGAGATATTTTTTTCCAATGTAGATAAAGCTGAAAAGGAGTTCCTTAGACTGGAGAAACTGGATGAATCTCATGAGGTTCCTAGGGAAAACTTAAACCTTGCAAAAGCCAATCTACTATATCAGCTCAATCTGCATGAACAGTTCTGGAAACAAAAAGCCAATGCTAATTGGATAGCAGAAGGGGATAAAAACACAAAGTTCTTCCACTCACTTGTTAGGCAGAGACAATCCCGATCTTATATTCAAAAGGTAAAGGATCAGCAAGGTTTATGGGTTGAAGGGGAAGACCAGATTGGGGAGCTAGTAGTAAATCACTTTTCTAATCTATACAAAACTGAACCCTACCATCTGAGGCTAAAATCCAATCTAACTCCCCATATTCTGAGTGAGAATGATAAAGAACACCTTACTAGACTGCCTGATTTGGAGGAAATTCATAAAACTATTCTGAAAATGAATAAAGATAGTGCTTCCGGGCCTGATGGATTCAATGGATTATTCTATATTAAGGCCTGGGACAGCATCAAAGAAGACCTTTGTCAAGCTATTCAGCACTTCATGAATGGTGGGGAACTTCCGAGGGCTTTTATAGCTACATCGATAGTATTGATTCCAAAAGGCCAACACCCTTCCTCCTTTCAGAATTACAGACCCATCAGCCTCTGCAATTTCATTAACAAGACAGTCTCCAAAATTTTAGCCCTTAGACTTGCTACAGTCTTGTCCCGTTTAATTTCTGAAAATCAAAGTGGCTTTGTAATGTGTAGGAACATCTCTGATAATTATTGGTTAGCAAGTGAATTAGTAGCATCCATTAGTAGGAAAAGAAAGAAGGGAAGTGTAGTGCTCAAACTAGATATGGAGAAGGCTTATGACAGAATATAATGTGATTTCTTGCTTCAAATAATGAGACTAATGGGTTTTGGGGAAGTATGGATAGATTTAATTTGGAGGCTTCTCTCCAACATTTGAATGTCTATTTTAGTTAATGGTTTTCATAGAGGATGCTTCCAAACCAATAGATGCCTTAGACAAGGAGACCCAATATCTCCTTTTTTATTCATTATAGGGGCTGAATACCTTTCCAGAGATCTCAACAATAATGGTCCCAATGGTTTGGATTTTAGAGTCCCTAAAAACTGTCCCAATATTACCCATCTTGCATATGCTGATGACGTGATCATCTTTGCAATCTCCAATCCCCAGATTATTCGAACTATCCTAAATAAGTTAAGGCACTATAAAGAGGTTTCAGGACAGAAAGAAAACCCCACCAAAAGTAGTTATCTAGTTCATGATAGACTCCCCCTAGCTAGGGCTCAATTAGTTGGAAGACTGACCAAATTCTCTAGAGGTTCTTTCCCTACTACATACTTAGGTATCCCTCTTCACTATAAAAGAATCCCAACTGCCTCCTTCAATTACTTGGTTTAGAAAATTGCTGCTAGAATTCAGGGGTGGAGTTCTAAATTTTTGTCTATGGGAGGCCGCATTACCCTGATCAAAAGTGTCTTGTCATCTGTCCCTCTATATACCACAATAAACCTCAACCCCCCTTAGAAAGTCATCCACCAAATTGAGTCCCTTATGGCCAATTTCCTGTGGTCAGGTTCTGACATTAAATCCAACTACCATTGGATTAGCTGGAAATCCTGTGCAAGCCAAAAGAGGAAGGGGGTGTGTTTTAGAGATCTCCAGTCCCTAGTGTATGCACATTTATGATTTGGTGGAAATTCAAGCAAAAAGAATCCCTTTGGGCAAAGTTTTTGTGGGCCAAGTACTGTTCAAATTGTCACCCTCTTCAATGCCAACCTAATAGGGGGATTTCCAGTATTTGGAAAAGACTAATTCAACACTCTCAGCAGGCTGATAAACATATCCTCTTCCAAGTGGGCTCAGGAGAGTGTAATTTTTTTTTTGATAAATGGCAGAAATAGGGCTCCATACATGATTTGTTTAATTGTTCTAGTAATCTGAAACTCAATGAAGTGTTAGGTCCAAGGGGCTGGGAGAGTCAGAAAATCAGAGACATCTGCCCCCAGATTCCTGCCTCTTTCCTTGAATCCAGGATCTTAAATTTGGCTGACAGCCCTGATTCTCTGATTTGGAGTATCTCTGAAATGGCACTTTCTCCCTGAAATCAGCTTACCAGGTAATTACAGCTCCATCAGGTATCTCTTTTCCCTTCTCTAAATTCATTTGGGACTCACATATCCCCATTACGGTTTCCTTTTTTATGATGAGACTTACCCAAACCAAAATCCCTATTATCCAGCTGTTGTACAGAGTAGGCATAATTGGCCCTTCATGCAGTCCATTCTGTTATTCCTTTGGGGAGTCCATTACTCACATTTTCTCTGCTTGCAGTTTTACCACTAAGATCTGGAAAATCATGGGTGCAGAAATTGGTATTTATTCACACTCTATCTCCCTTTATAATAATTTACATCACTGGTGGAATGTTGAAGCTAAAGCTGAAATACAGGCCTTCTTGCATAAAATAATCCCCTCATTAATTTGCTGGGCTACTTGGAATATGAGGAACAAAATCATTTTTAAAATGCTAAGCCTAACCAGGATTTAGTTATACAGAATATTTTTAATTTGGTTAAGCAAATTCTGTCACTCAAATGTCAAATAACGGAAATTCAGCCATTGGATTGGAGGGGCTTTTGGTCCTCTATTCCCAAGATTAGGAAAAAAGTACAAATCATCATGATTAAGTGGATACCACCTGACCCCCCACAGATTAAGATCAATATTGCCTCCTCCATTTCAGGTGATCTAATTACTGCAGCAGGGCTGGCTAGAAACTCTGAAGGTAAGCCTCTTTTTCATATTTCCCCATCTGGTTGTCCTTCTCATGAAACTAATTTACAGGTAGAGACCAGCATTTGTTTGGAAGGAATCAAGTTAAGTAAGACCCTGGGGCACCACCACATCCATATAGAGACTAATTCCAAATTGCTCTTTCAAGCTGTTAATCAACAAAATACTTGGAGATTCAGAAAGTGGGAATCAAGCCTGCAACAGATTCGAGCTCAAACCTTCCTCTCTATCATTCCCAAGGCTGCCAACAGTCTAGCCACCTACTTGGCTCAGCATCATAACCCAAATAAGGATATCCTAGAGAAACTATGCCAAGCTGATAGATCATCCTACCCAGTTGTTTTCAGGAAGGGAAGCAGCTCATACATGCTCAATAATGTTAATGTCTTGGCATTCTAACAAGGGTCACCTACTACTTCTGAGCTCAACTGAGGGGCGTTCTTCCCTTGGAGATTGCCTTATCCTAAAGGAGCTAATAGATATGCTCTACTCCTATACACCAAGGGGAGCCAGTCATGTTGATCACAATATATCAGGTACTATTTTTGGGGGCGGTCTGCTGGTGTTAGGACTGCCTCATGAATTCAGGCTCCTACCGGCTGTAGTTAGGGTATGTTCGCCACCTTTATGTTATGAACTGTCCCTGGAAACTAAGTCCTTCGATTGGGAAAGGAACAACACTCATGCCTTATGTGTGCTCTTGGAACCCAACTTCAGCCCAAAACTCATTGTGATTGGGGAGGAAACAACAAGCCTTATTTCTGCTAGGCTGCACTCCAAGACAAGGACTCATTTACAACTTTTTTTGACTCAATTATGTATTTACTACTCGAAGGCTAATTCATTTCCAAGCAACAAAGTCTCCATCTATTTGTGGCCTGGTTTATACTACATAATTAAATGCTTAAGGAGTTTTTCTCCTATTTTGCTCTTCAACTTAGTTGTAATTCTACTTTTGTATACAAAATTTATCAGCCTATGTAAAAAGAGTAGTACTCCTCTTTTGTGCTCTCCGCTTGATCTCTTTGCCATTAGAATGAATGTAAATGGTGTTGTGATCAAGACGACTCATTTTTGTAAGGGTGATTTTAAGGTAAATCCATCACCCAAACATTAATATAAGAGGGAGTGGCGACCCTCGCATAAGATCCGTTGCCACATAATATATATATATATATGCACGTAAAGTGTCGCACCATGACTAGGAGTCATGGTGGTGTAAAAGTATGCAACTAGTAACACTAAGTGGTACATGCACAATTCATGCTTGAAATGTGAAATAAAATGATTGTGTGCAGCACGAGAGTGATCTATGGCACCACTCCCCTACACTTAGCCTGATGTGTGCATAGCCTATTCTTCTTGCAACTTCAGTTATGCGCATAAGTATCACAAAATGCACGAAAACATAAAGACTAGTTTAACCAAAAGGCTTTATTAAAGCTAAGGGGGAAAAGAAGTAGTTCTGGGTTTTATAAGTCTCCAGATAGACTCATCAATCCTTCGCCTTCACAATCTGCAATATCCAGCTTTGTAGTCGGAATATCCATCTCTATACCATAGAGATGATATTCCGTAAGCACTTTTCTTTCTCTTGTAGGCCAATTGAGAAGTATCTTCAAGGAGGTGACTAAACTCATGCACATCTAGAACAACCTCTTTAAATTTTATTTTGAACCACTGAGGCTCACCCATTAGAGGCACCTCGTTTACTTTTTCCACCATACTAAGCTCTAGAACCCTGCAAGGCTAACCCACGGGTTGTACATCCATGGTCTCAACAACTCATCAGTAAGCTCAAAAATTGAAACACCAACAAAGCAATTTTCAACCATGTTAGCAATGTCATTAAGGATTCTCACTCTTCGCTATATACACTAACATCAGTAAGCTCAAAAATGGATGTATCAATAAAACAATTTTCCACAATGTTAGCTATGTCGTTAACAATTCTTGCATCTTTATCATCTAGACTAACATGGAAACTTGCTTGAGCCTTTTCTTTGTTTACAACACAAAAAACATTCTCCGCAATTAACAACGGTATCTCATACTACACTTCTTGTGAAAAACTAATTAGAGATTGAGATTCATTTACCGTTTCAAGAATTGGTGCCTCAACCAGAGTCTCAATCGATGAGTTAACATTCTCATTAGCACTTACAGCATTATTTTTGTTCATGCTATCACAATGATCATCAAAATGTGACTCTGTGCAATTCACAAGGTAAACCAGAGGAGACGTATATAAGGCATAGCTATCAACTTCTTTAGATATAGCAAGACAATCATTCATAATTTTGAGTGTTTGTAGCACATAATTCAAGTAAGGTATGTTCTACTAGCAATTCATCTTGCATTTCAATAACTTCATCTGACATTTCAAAGATTGACTCATCTAAAATACAACATTCTACTATGTTTGAATCTAAGACAAAACCACTTTATCTTCAACATCTAACTCTTTATTCTCAATTTCTTCTTCACAACAAGCATTCAATTCATCGACACAAGTCAGATCATGCTTAACATTTTCATCATCCACATACATAGTAGAACACGCTATAGCTCTAATTGCAAAACAAGATTCAACATGCATGGGGTGCTTTATAGCATAGTTAACAACAAAGACAACTTGCTCATTTTTAATGCGAAACGTTACCATTTTGCTTCTTACTCCAATCAATGCATCTCCACTAGCAAGAAAGGGCCTTCCAAAAATGATAGGCACTTCAGGATCCTCTTCCATGTCCAGCACAATGAAGTCTACTGGCAATGTGAATTTATCTATCATCACAAACACATCTTTCACCATGCTTGTGTTCTTCACCAATGATCTATCAGCAAGTTGGAAAGTGACCGCCACTGGACGAATTCTTCCACCCAAACCAACATTGATAGCGATTGAGAGAGGCATGAGATTGATTCCAGCACCAAGATCACAGAGTGCTTTTTCAAAATATTTTGTGCCTATTTTGAATGGAATGGAGCAACTGCCAGGATCTTTCAATTTGGGTGGCAAATTTTTCACTCTCAAAGCCTAACTATACTCTATGGGCGTCGTTGGAGCTTCACATTGAAGAATCTGTTCCTAGTTTGAAATAAGATACTTAAGGAATTTTGCATACTTAGGAACTGCACTCACCAAATCTAGCAATGGTAGGCTCACGTTAACTTGTTTCACCACGTTCAAGAATCAGTCATATTGCGTCCCCGACAGTGGCGCTAAAAATTGACAGGCTTATTGTGTACCTCTTCAATTTATCCCTAATTAACTATAGCTAGTGGCGTAGGGTATTGATCCACAGGGAAGAGATTGGTTTCAAGAATTCAAGATATTACTCTAAATTCTGTCACGAAGATTAAGCAACAAACACAGCAAAATAGAATGCAAATGACTCTAGAACAGACAAGGACACAACAAGAACAAAGGAACAAATGCGTAACAACTGCAAATCCAATAAATGCAAAGGAATGAGATAACAAGTATGAATTAGACGTCCTAGGGTTCTTATATCGAATGAATGCACCCTAGACAAAACAATGCAATGCAATTGACACACAAGTTTAAGCAACGAGGAGACATAAATGCTTAGGAAACTAGCTCGCAACCTGCTTGGTGACCGCGTTGCACTCTAGTATCCCTGACGTCACTCTTTCCTATGGCAAGGCCTAAGAGTGATGGATGAAAATCGCATTGTCTCACCTACCCTAGGTTAACAAATCTAACACGCAATTCGTAAGGTCGTCCTATAGTGAGGCCTGACCTAGGTCCTAGAATCTTCGTTAACTCCAAAAAGTCTCTCCCCACTTCTTCCTAACAACTCAAATGACCTTCGATCAGCATGGCGACCAGTGGGATTTTGGAATTCTGAGCTGAAATTCTGTCTAAGTGTTGAAGTTTACTCTTTTTTTGTGCAGGGTGCTGAAGGCGTGGATGGTTAGATTGGATGCTGACATGGCCGCTTGTGCACGTGCTGACTTGGGACAGTTTTTATACCACAGTGGCATTTCTATAAATAGGCTCTCATTTTACGTTAGCGTGTTTAATACGTTTTAGATCTCTATGTATAGAGGGATTTGTCATCATTTACGGGATTTTTTGGACTTCTGGAGAGATTCGAACATTCTATAATTGTAACAGACTTTTGATCTGGAGCATGAAATAATTTCTCTCTCTAGATACTTTCTCTCTAGGATTTTCTATCTCTAGAAATTGTTCTCCGTTTTGAAATCCGATCCCACCTTTGTGTTGATTACTACATTTCGATTCTCAATTGATGAAGCATTTGACAATTATATGCACTTTGATCGGTAAATTTGTCCAATTTAATGGGAATAAATTGCTCAATGTTGTTCTGTGATGAATATGAGATGAGAATGGAGTCTCGTGGCTAAATCTATGATGTGCTAGGGTTTGGATCGGATGAATGTGTAATTAGACTACGCAATGTTCTGCATTTGGCACGATCCATAAGGAATGAAATTTTATTGAGAACAAATGCATGTATCTAGTTAAGTTTCATTTATTCGTGCTTTTATTGACTGAGTTATGCCTCGATTGTGGTCGCCATGGCGAGTTGAGGTAAGATTCACCGATAGGAGTAAGAATGCATGAAATGAGAACCTAAAGTGTGATAATCGAGTCTTATCACTTGTTCTGTCTGATCATGATTTAAGACGCAGTTGCCATGCCGATCGAAGGTCATTTGAGTTGTTAGGAAGAAGTGAGGAGAGACTTTCTGGAGTTAGCGAAGATTCTAGGACCTAGGTCAGGCCTCGCCATGGGAAGACCTTAGGAATTGCATGTTAGATTTGTTAACCTCGGGGAGGTAAGACAATGCGATTTTCATCTGTCACTCGTAGGCCTCGCCATTGGAAAGAGTAATGTCAAGGATACTAGAGTGCAACGCGGTCGCCAAGCTGGTTGTGAGCTAGTTTCCGAGGCATTTAGGTCTCCTCGTTGCTTAAACTTATGTGTCAATTGCATTGCATTGTTTTGTCTAGGGTGCATTCATCCGGTATAAGAACCCTAGGTCGTCTAATTCATACTTGATATCTCATTCCTTTGCATTTATTGGATTTGCAGTTGTTACACTTTTGTTCATTTGTTCTTGTTGTGTCCTTGTTCTCAAGTCGGTTGCATTCTATTTTGCTGCATTTGTTGCTTAATCTTCGTGACAGAATTTAGAGTAATATCTTGAATTCTTGAAACCAAATCTCTTCCCTATGGATCGATACCCTACACCACTAGCTATAGTTAATTAGGGATAAATTAAAGAGGTACACGATAAGCCTGTCAATTTTTGCCGCCACTGCCGAGGAAGGCACGGTTCCGTAAAATTTCTTTTGTTGTTCTATTTTGTTCTATTTCTTTTGTGTACATTTGAGATTCTTGTTAGTCTTTTTTTGTTTCTTTCCTATCATACTTCACTTGTGGTGTGTTGTATATGCCCAGGTCTCTAAGGTCTTATGGAGAACTTGAATTTTCACTTGATCTTGAATTGCCAAAAACCTTGAGAATTCAACAGAAAGAGAAAAGAATGGCTAATCAAGGAGTGAGACCACCAAGATTTAGTGACCACTACTCTATTAATTTTGAGAATGGGTTTGATCAACAAGATATTGATGTAGATAGTTACCACATTCCAACTCAAATTGTGTCTATAATCACCCAGGGCCAATTCTTCCAAGGCCTTGACAATGAAGATCTGAATGAACATCTTGATTGGATTTTAGGCCTATGCAGCACCTTTAAGCTTCAGAGAGTGCCAATGAGTGAAATGCATAGAATTTTTTTTCATTTAACTTTGAGAGGAAAGGCAAAACATTGGTTTAAGTCCATTGGAGGAACAAATGCTTTGACACCTTTGATGAACTCCAAAACAAATTTTTGGCCAAATACTTTCCTCCTGCCAAATTGGAGAAGATGCGTATGGACATAACAAATTTTTAGCAGCATGAAGGTGAAAAATTTAGGGAAGCATGGGAGCATTTTAATGACTTAATCTAACAATGTCTAAGCCATGACTTGGGGGAAATAAGGCAATTGAACACTTTCTTTAAGGGACTTATTGCTGAATCATCCATGATGGTCAAGGCATGTGCCAATAGAGCATTGAAGGACAAAAGTGTTCCAAAAGTAAGGGAGCTATTTGATAAAATTTTTTAGGATGAGTAACTTTTCCTTAAGACAAGAAAGTCACATGTAAGAAAGCAAAGAGGTATTCTAGACTTTGATGAGGAAACATCCCTAAGTGCTAAGTTCGAGGCCCTGGCCAAGCAAGTTCAAACATTGAAGGCCACACGAGCAAAAGCTCATGTACTATCTTGTGGCTTGTGTAAGGGAGAACATCACACGGACGAATGTTCGATCACCATAGGGTCGTTACAATATGTCAAAAATTACAACAAACTATAGTATGTTGGAAATTACTCGGGAGGTAATATACCATATGGTGGTAGCCAAGGCAATTGGGGACAACAACATGAAAGGAGAATAGTATTTTCAAGGCAATGAGCAAAGAAGGTCTACAAATCTACCTCCAGGCTTTGATCATCAGTATAACACTCAAGAGCTAAGAAAGCCATCCATTGAAGATATGTTCCATTGTCTCATGGAGAAATGAACAAAAATGAACAAAAATGAACAAAGATTTGTTGATTTGGAGTCAACTGTACGTCATGAGGCCACACTCAAAAACATTGAAATGTAATTGGGGCAACTTGTTAATGCTATGCACCATAGGCCCAGTGGCTCCATACCAAGTGACACAATCCCAAATCCTAAAGGCAAAGAGGTGTGTAATGCTATCACCCTGAGGAGTGGAAAGCTTTTACCAAGAAATATCAATACAGGAGGTGACATCACCAAGTGTGAAGATGAAGTTGATAATGAAGTTGGGAAAGATTGTGCGCAAGAGGTCGTGACATCTGAAAAGGAGGAGGTGAAGAAAAATCAAGAGAAGGGGGTGACTAAAAAGATTAGAGGACCACCGAGTCCTTACAACTATCCCGAGTATGCTTAAAAGCCTCCCTTCCCAGAAAGAGTGAAACCACCCCGAAAAAAGGGCTGGAATATGATCGATTCTTGAACGTGGTGAAACAAGTTAATGTGAGCCTACCATTGCTAGATTTGGTGAGTGCAGTTCCTAAGTATGAAAAATTCCTTAAGGATCTTATTTTAAACAAGGAACAGATTTTTCAATGTGAAGCTCCAACGATTCTCATGTAGTGTAGTGAGGCTTTGAGGGTGAAAAATTTGCATTCCAAATTGAAGGATCCTGGCAGTTGCACCATTCTATGCAAAATAGGCACAAGATATTTTGAAAAAGCACTCTGTGATCTTGACACTGGAATCAATCTCATGCCTCTCTCAATTGCTATCAATGTTGGTTTGGGTAGAAGAATTCGTCCAGTGGCAGTCACTTTGCAACTTGCTGATAGATCATTGGTGAAGCCCACAGGCCTGGTGAAAGATGTGCTTGTGATGATAGATAAATTCATATTACCAGTAGACTTCATTGTGCTGGACATGGAAGAGGATCTCAAAGTGCCTATAAGATGTATTGATTGGAGTAAGAAGCAAAATGGTAACATTTTGCATTAACAATGTGCAAGTTGTCTTTGATGTTAACTATGCTATGAAGCACCCCATGCATCTTTAATCTTGTTTTGCAATTAGAGCTATAGAGTGTTCTACTATGTATGTGGATGATGAAAATGTTAAGCATGATCTGACTTGTGTCGATGAATTGAATGCTTGTTGTGAAGAATAAATTGAGAATGAAGACTTAGATGTTGAAGATAAAGTGATTTTGTCTGAGATTTCAAACATAGTAGAATGTTGTGTTTTAGATGAGTCAATCTTTGAAATGTCAGATGAAGTTATTGAAATGCAAGATGAATTGCTAGTAGAACATACCTTACTTGAAGTATGTGCTACAAATACTGAAAATGTGAGTGATTGCCATGCTATATCTAAAGAAGTTGATAGCTATGCCTTATATGCTTCTCCTCTGGTTTGCCTTGTGAATTACACATAGTCACATTTTGATGATCATTGTGATAGCATGAACAAAAATAATGTTGTAAGTGCTAATGAGAATGTTAACTCATCGATTGAGACTCTGGTTGAGGCACCAATTCTTGAAACGGTAAATGAATCTCAGTCTCTAAATATTTTTTCACAAGAAGTGTAGTATGAGATACCTTTGTTAATTCAGGAGAATGTTTTTTGTGTTGTAAACAAAGAAAAGGACCAAGCAAGTTTTCATGTTAGTCTAGATGATGAAGATGTAAGAATTGTTAATGACATAGCTAACATTGTGAAAAATTGCTTTTATTGATACATTCTTTTTTAAGCTTATTGATGTTAGTGTAGATGGCGAAGAGGTGAGAATCCTTAATGACATTGCTAACATGGTTGAAAATTTCTTTGTTAGTGTTTCAATTTTTGAGCTTATTGATGAGTTTGTTAAGACCATGGATGTACAACCCGTGGTTGAGCCTTGCAGGGTTCCAGAGCTTAGTATGGTGGAAGAAGTAAACGAGGTACCTCTAATGGGTAAGCCTCAGTGGTTCAAAATGAAATTTGAAGAGATTGTTCCATATGTGCATGAGTTTAGTCATCTCCTTGAAGATACTTCTCATGTGGCCTACAAGAGAAAGAAAAGTGCTTACGAAATATCATCTCTATGGTACAGAGATGGATATTCCGACTAGAGAGCTGGATATTCCAGATTGTGAAGACGAAGGATTGATGAATATAGTCTGGCTGGAGACTTACAAAACCCATAACTACTTCTTTCCCCCTTATCTTTAATAAAGCCTTTTCGTTAAACTAGTCTTTATATTTTCGTGCATTTTGTGATACTCATGCGCATAACAGAAGTTGCAAGAAGAATAGGCCATGCACACATGAGGCTAAGTGTGGGGGAGTGGTGCCATGGGTCACTCACGTGCTGCACACAATCACTTTATTTCACATTTCAAGCATGAATTGTGCATGTACCACTTAGTGTTACTAGTTGCATACTTTTACACCACCATCACTCCTAGTCATGGTGACACTTTGCGGGCATATTACCTCCATGTCATGACTACCTTGCATCAACATGTAGCGTACTCGAGTGAGTGATTTCTAATAAGCTATGTTTCACCATGTGCAGGAAATGTTTCATGCATGAGAGCACTATGGACAAAGACACTCCACCAAGCAAACATTGGAATTCATGACATATCAACACCAGGGAGCTCCTAAACTTATCTTTACTTTACATTTACGACAATGTAAGTTTTAAGTGTGGGCGAGGAAATGTTCGCTTTGGTTTGTGTCTCTTGGACTTTGTATATGTTGTGTTCTTCATTTTTTTTTTGCAAGTTTTAAGTTTTTTGCGAAATTTTGAAATTTTTTTAGTATGGTTATGATGGGCTTAAATTACATGTAGTGTTTGTGCAGGAATAAAATGAATCAAATGAGTTGAATGTGTGCGCGAGTGTTGGAAAATAGTGTCCAATCATTCTGTATTTCGGCACTTGTCTCATAGTCATTATACCATGATCCAAGTTCATCATTTTAAATTTTTGTGTTTGCATGTGAAATGTTTTATCTATGGCACTGAGCTTGATGCGTTTGGCATATTTTGTTGGCCAAGGCATGATGTTAAAGTAAGATAGATATGCCATGCACAACAATAACAATTGACATAGGAGGAAGCCTGAATTGAGTTTGCCATTTTCTATGTGTTCTCCTTAGTTTTTGGTGTTCTTGCATGGATAGTCCCTTGAAGACACATATGAACATGCAGTTAGATGAGAAGGGATATGGAGAAAAAGCCTTTGGCAACTGGGAATGAAAAGTCGTAAGACCCTGGCAAGCAAATAAAAGAAAAAGTAGCCATAAAACCCAGGCAAAAAGTGGGAACAAAAAAGCCACAAGACCAAGACAGCAATGCACTAATGTGTGTGACAAATGAATGCACCAAAGTGCAAGATGAAAGAAAAAGGATAATATCCAATAGAAGCACTAATGTGCATCAGGTTACCATTGATCTCGTGTGTTGTACGTTCATGTGTGTGGACAAGAAGATTGTTGTGTAGTGAATGGGTAGGCAAGATACTAAGAACTGTACATAGAAAGAGAGTAAATGGATTCAGTTTTGCTCATCACACACTTGCACGCATGACATTTTGGTATTTATTCATTATGCCTTGGTTGATAATGTGTGCTGAATTCTGAGAGTGTGGTACCATGGGAATTGTGGTTAGTTTGATGTGTGAGAAATGTTTTGATGAATTTGGTGATTGGCATAGTGGGCGAAGGGCAGTGTGTTGCTAACAGATGGCTGAACACAGGTAGAAAGGAAAGTGTGTTGAGTTTGCTTGAGGGCAAGCAAGAGTTGTGTAAGTGTGATGTTGTGTCCTTTCTTGAGGGCAAGCAAGAGTTCAAGTGTGGGGCAAATTGATAAGTTGGTTTTATACCAACTTAGATGTGTTATTTCACTTAGCTCTTGACTTGTTTTTCATGCAATTGTGTAGTGTTATGTGTGATTTTGTGCATTTATATGATTTACAACTTGGATTGCTAAAATGAAGAAAAATACCAAAAATGTTGATTAGATGAAACGAATGTGTGTTTAAGGTTAAAGAACAAGGAAAGAATTCGAAAAGTGTTGAAATAATACTTGTAGAGTTTGAGGAATCCTTTAACATGTTCATTTCATATGTGGGCAGAACTGGTAGTGTAACTTCATTTGAGTGTAACTTTCTCAATACTAATCCAAATGATGAGAATTTGAATTTTTGGGAAAGCTATTTGAGTGTACTTCAATTCTTATGTTTTAACTTTCTTCTAATTCTGTGAGCAAGACTAAGAAACGGGGCATATTTGTGATCCCTACTTCAGTTTTTCATTGTTGACTTCACTGTCAATGTTTGGTAGATTGTTCATAGTTTGAGCTACAGACCTCCAATGATGCTAATTCGTTAACTTATGGAAAGCCAGGGGAAATCTCTACAACTCTTATGTTTACCACAAAGTCCAATTTGAAGCCCAAGACACACATATATTGCATAGACGTGGAACATCGTGCTGAAGGAAAACCATTGCACGGCGACACATCGTCAATGAATTTTCTCCTTGCTATACTTCCGTATTTTGGCATAACATTCTCGTCCAAGCTCTGAATTGCGTGATTGAAAATGCTGTGTAAACCTAAGACTTAGGGCTATAAGTTTTATAACGCATTACGACTAGATTGTGGTTGGAAGGTGATGGGTTGTTGTTTTTCAGAACTTGAGAGGTAAAAAGTTCCAAACTTTGATCCTTGTGTTTTTCCTTGCTTCTTAAAGCTGAATTTGATGCATACATTTGTTGTTTATCTTACAAAAGTTGATTCCCAAAGGTTCTGCACATTTGTGGCACATGTGCACATATCGCCACACTTGCACGCACAACACTCGCTAAACCACACTCGCACAGGTTGCCGCACGGCTCGTACAGGTCACCGCAAGGCTCGCACAGGTCGCCGCACACACGCTGCGCTCGCATGCGCACGCAGCACACATGTCGTCGCAAATGTTGCGTTCGCCCGTGCGTGCTGCTCTCGCACGTCGTCGCACACTCTGTACGAGCTCGCCCACGCAGCCCTCGCCCACCACAGCGAACGTATGCGCGCTGCAGGACCCATCAGCTGCGCGCGCGTCCATTCGCATGGCAGCACCACAGCATGGGCACTTCATAGCACACTTCATGCACACACATAGGCACTTCACAGCACACTCATGCACATCACAGCACACACTTCATGCACAACTCTTGCACTCTTCATGCACCACTTATGCACCAAAAACACACTTCGTGCACACAACTTTAGTAACACAACTTCTGCATACTCTTGCATATTAGCATTATATAGGCACACACATATGCTCTAGCTCACATGAACCTTCTGCACACCTTTTCACTTACTTGCATAATGAGAATCAAGCTGCAAGTAATGATGAGAATCAAGTCGCAAGTCTAAAGGATCCTCTACAATTCATTTCTGGGCCAATTAATGGATCAAAGGCTAAAAAATTCAAGGATGCATTAAGTGGGCTGATTGTTAGGGCTTTGGAGTTGCAATCTTCTCAAGCAGATTGTGTTGAGTATCCAAGTGGGCTTACAATAATAAATTTCGATGATATTGATGGGCCAAGCATGGAGCACAATTAGGTGACATAGGTGTGCACATTTGGGCAGCAAATACAAATAAAAATTCAATCTGCCCAAACTAAGTGCAATCTGCCCAACTTATTGTTTTTGCATTGTTTTGAGCTTTTGTGATGTGTTGCAGCCTAGGTTCACTTGAATTTCGTTTTAAGGCTAAAGAGTGAAAGAAATGGAGCCTAAGTCAGCCAAGACCAAGCCATAGAAGCTCTAGGATCAAGCAAGACTCAACCGGTCAAAGTTTACCCAAGCTTGGTCAACAATTGTGGGCTGTTTTTGTTAAAGGCTATTAATTTCGGTCAAGGCCTCTTGGAATGCTTAGAGGCAGATCAAAAGCCATTCAAAGAGTCATGGAATGCATGAAGACAAGGGCTGGTCTTGGTACAACTCATTTGACTACTATTAGTTCCAAGAAAGCATTAATTAGCCTTTTAAGTTTCCTAGACTAGACTTAATTGTTTTCTTGTTTTATGTAACTTTAAAATTAGGATTTCCTTCATATTTGTAGGCTGAAAAACGTCCAAAATCATTTAGACTTGAATATTACATTTGTGAGATTATTCTCTTGGTTCTTTGAGAACTAATTTGAACTTATCAAGCTTTCTCTAGCTTGTGGCGTTCTTCCCTACTTATCAACCTTCAATCCATAGTTGGTTGTGGTGTCATTCTACCATTCCATCTAGCATCCCTGCTGTAGAACGATCCTAGGATCTCATCTTGATATTGGGTTTCGTCCATTGCGGGGCGAAGTTCATATCATTTGGTATCAGAGCTAATTCTAGTCCAGGTTTGCATATCATTTTATTTCTTTGTTTTTGACTTTCTTTTGGGTGTTCTTGATATCTTGGTTCATATAAGTAGTGGGTTTTGTCAACTAGGTTTGGGCAACGTTCCTACTCTTGGATTTTGAGTTTAAGATATCCTACAATTTATCTTTCTTGTTCTATTTTGTGCTAGACTCCATAAAAAAAACACAAAAAAAAAAGTTATCTTTGAAAAAAAAAAGAGAAAAAAAACTAAAAAAAAAAAGAAGAAAAGATTAAAAAAAAGAAAGAAAAAGAATGTGAGTCTTGAAAATTTCAGTTTGGAAATATTTGTATCTTGTTCATTCCTATTCTATTGTGGTTCATTCTGCTATTATACAAACTTAATATCTTTGCTTCTTGTTTAATCTTGGAATAAAGTCTTGAAAGTTGTTCTTATTTCATATTGGGATCTTTTGGCTAAATTTTGGGTAGTTCCTATTCCTATAAGTGAGATACATATTCTGTCCTTGTGTGTTTCTTCATTAGAATTTCATTGTGTTCATTGTATTTCTCATATAAAAATGTCCAATACTTGATTCTTGATGAATTCTTCACTATAAAGATCTTGATTTGATTGAAGTAGTCTGATAAGAACCTTGAGAATTGGAGTGGAAAAATGCTTGAGTGGTGAGACTAGTAGAGGTTAAAAGCCAAATTGAGTGATACACGAGGGAGAGTGAAACACGTAAGGGAGTGAGTAAGGATATTTTGGCAGATTTAACAACATGTCACAAAATCAAGGAAACAACTCCAATGAGGGGGAACCACAAAAATAACCTTCCTAATTTACAAGTGCAAGCCATTATGGGGGAAATGCAAAGGATATTGAAAAATGAAATGGAACAATTACATGAAAGAATTGATAGGTTGGAGGTAGAATCTACAAGGCAGCAATCCCAAAACACTAACAACACAAGGAGGAGCATGTTGGATATAGGGCAGCCAATGAGAATGAAGATGATTATGATGAAGAGGTGGACCAGCGATCAATTGGTAGTCCAAGGAGACATGGACAGCCAAGAGGAGTTAGAAATAGAGAAGACAACAATTTGAATGGCATCAAGATGAAAATTCCTTCATTTCAAGGAAAATCAAATCCGGAAGCCTATCTTGAGTGGGAGAAAAATATGGAGTTTGTCTTTGATTGCCACAATTATTCCGACTTCAAAAAGGTAAAATTGGCCGTTATTGAATTTTCAGATTATGCCTTAACTTGGTGGGATCAACTTGTTGTCACTAGGAGAAGAAATGGTGAACATCCCATTAATTCTTGGGAGGAGATGAATGTGGTGATAAGAAAGCAGTTTGTGCCTAGCCATTACTATCGGGATCTCTACAGTAAACTCCAAGGTTTGAGGCAAGACGACCGAAGTGTGGATGACTACTTCAAAGACATGGAGGTCGCAATGATGAGGGCAAATGTGGAGGAGGACAGAGAAGCAACCATGGCAAGGTTTCTACATGGTTTAAACCGGGTGATCCATAATAGGGTGGAAATGTACCATTATGTCGAGTTAGAAGAAATGGTACACATGGCAGTCAAGATTGAGCAATAACTCAAGAGGGGAGGAGGCACACGACCTAGCAATAATTCAAACACTTGGCAGCTGAATTCGACAAAGAAGGAGAATAAAACATCTTCGTCCACAACTCCTAAGCCAAAAACGGAGCCTAGAACACAAAGCACTCAAGGTAAAACCAATACTCTACCTTCACTAAAAATCGTGATATCAAGTGCTTTAGGTGTCAAGGTAGGGGCCACATTGCTAGCCAATGCCCAAACAACAAGGTGATAGTGTTAAGAGAGAATGGAGAAATTGAAACTGACGATGAATCGGACAATGAATCTATGACACCATTAGAGGAATCTAAGGATGAAGAGCTTGCTGTCCAAGGTGATTTATTGGTGGTACGGAGAACACTTAGTGTCCAAATCAAGGAAGATGAAGGAGAGCAACAGGAAAACCTTTTCCACACTAGATGCCATGTCAACGGTAAGGTATGTAGTGTTATCATTGATGGGGGCAGTTGTGCCAATGTTGCTAGCTATAACATGGTTGAGAAGTTAAATTTGCCTATCTTAAAGCATCCTAGGCCATATAAATTGCAATGGCTTAATGAAAGTAGGGAGGTGAAGGTTACCAAACAAGTAGTTGTGCCATTTAGCATTGGGAAGTATGAAGATGAAATCATTTGTGATGTTGTACCTATGCATGCTAGTCACTTATTATTGGGTAGGCCATGGCAGTTTGATAGGAGAGTTAAGCATGATGGTTTTAGCAACAAATATTCTCTTGTGCACAATAACAAATCCATTACCCTTGTTCCCATGACCCCAAAGCAAGTGTATGATGATCAAGTGAGGCTGCAAAATGATGAGAAAAATAGAAGAGAACAAAAGAAAGATATTGAGAATAAAGAAAAGAGTGAAGTGGAAAGGGAGAACAAGAGTCGGAAAAATAAAAGTGCAAAAGAAAAAGAGAGGGCAGAATAAAAAATGTTGAGTGTGAGAGAAGAAAAATACAATATCTTTGCAAGAAAGAGTGAGATCAAGACTGCTTTACATACTCAAAAACCATTTGTACTTCTTATGTTCAAAGAGGCTTTTTTATCCATTCATGAGTTGGTCGGCTCTTTGCCGAGCAATATTAACTCTCTCTTGCAGGAATTCCAAGATGTGTTTCCCAAAGACATTCCACATGGATTGCCACCAATTCGTGAGATATAGCATCAAATAGATTTTGTGCCCGGAGCTACCAATCCTAACCGCCCGGCTTATCGATGTAGCCCTGAGGAAACAAAAGAAATGCAAAGGCAGATTCAAGAATTGATGGAGAAGTGATTAGTAAGAGAAAGCATGAGTCCATATGCAGTTCCCGTACTACTTGTACCCAAAAAGGATGGAACTTGGCGCATGTGCATTGATTGTCGTGTTGTGAACAAAATAACGGTAAAGTATCGCCATCCCATTCCTCGCTTGGATGACATGTTAGATGAATTGCATGGTGGTTGCATATTTTCTAAGATTGATTTTGAAAAGTGGATACCATCAAATTCGTATTAGAATTGGGGATGAGTGGAAAACAGTATTCAAAACAAAACATGGATTAAATGAATGGTTAGTGATGCCTTTTGGCTTAACTAACGCTCCTAGCACTTTCATGAGATTAATGAACCATGTTTTGCGTGCATTTATAGGGAAATTTGTGGTTGTTTATTTTGATGACATTCTCATTTATAGCAAAAGTATGGAAGATCACATTGAGCATATCAAATCTATTTTGCTTGCACTTAGAGAAGAAGGATTGTTTGCTAACTTGAAGAAGTGTATTTTTTGCACCGAAAGCATTGTTTTTCTTGGGTTTGTAGTAAGTGCACAGGGTGTTCAAGTTGACATGGAGAAGATAAGAGCTATCCAAGAGTGGCCAAGTCCAACGAGTGTAGGAGAATTGCGAAGTTTCCATGGTCTTGCAAGCTTCTACCGGAGGTTTGTGAACGACTTTAGCACATTGGCAGCACCACTCACGGAGGTGATAAAAAAGAATGTAGGCTTCAAATGGGGTGAAGAGCAAGAGCAAGCATTTCAGCAAATCAAACAAAAGCTAACTAATGCTCCTTTGCTTTCTTTACCTAACTTTGATAAGAGATTTGAAATTGAATGTGATGCTTCAGGTTTATGTATTGGTGCAGTACTCATGCAAGAAGGAAGGCCACTTGCACACTTTAGTGAAAAGCTAAGTGGGGCAGCTCTAAACTACCCAACTTATGACAAAAAATTATATACATTGGTGAGAGCATTGAAGACATGGCAGCACTACCTTTGGGCCAAGGAATTTGTGATTCACACCAATCATGAATCATTGAAGTTCTTGAAGGGACAACATAAGCTGAGCAAAAGACATGGAAGATGGATGGAATTTGTGGAGACATTTCCTTACGTCATCAAGTACAAGAAAGGTAAAGAAAATGTTGTGGCAGATGCACTCTCAAGGAGGTATTCTCTTATCTCTACCCTTGATGCAAAGATTCTTGGTTTTGAGCATATTAAGGATTTGTATCCTATTGATTCAGATTTTTGTGAAAACTTTCAAGCTTGTGAAAAATATGCTATAAGAAAGTTCTATAGGCATGATGGGTTTATGTTTAGAAAAAATAAGTTGTGCATTCCAAATTGCTCATTGTGTGACTTGTTGGTTAGAGAAGCACATGGGGGTGGTTTAATGGGACATTTTAGTGTAGCTAAGACTTTCTCTATTTTGCAAGAACATTTCTTTTGGCCACACATGAAAAAGGATGTAGAAAGAATTTGTTGTAAATGTGTTACTTGTTTGCAAGCTAATTCAAAAGTCCAACCACATGGTCTATGTATACACCACTGCCTATTCCTAATGCACCTTGGATTGACATTTCAATGGATTTTGTGTTGGGATTACCTAGAACAAAGCATGGTAGAGATTCTATTTTTGTGGTGGTTGATAGATTTTCAAAAATAGCACATTTCATTGCTTGCTAAAAAACTAATGATGCTTCTCATGTGGCTGAATTATTTTTAAAAGATGTTGTTAGATTGCATGGCATGCCTAGGACAATTGTTTCGGATAGAGATGCAAAGTTCTTGAGCTACTTTTGGAAAACATTGTCGGATTAAATCATTAAAATGCTTCCATGCTTCCCGAAATGTTTCACCTTCATGCTGATGAAAATTCATTATGTCCATACGCATCTTCTCCAATTTGGCAGGAGGAAAGTATTTGGCCAAAAATTTCTTTTGGAGTTCATCAAAGGTTGTCACAACATTTGTTCCTCCAATGGACATAAACCAATGCTTTGCCTTTCCTCTCAAAGATAATGGAAATAGAATTTTGCGAACTTCACTCCTTGGCACTCTCTGAAGCTTAAAGGTGCTGCATAGGCCTAGAAACCGATCAAGATGTTCATTCGGATCTTCATTGTTAAGGCCTTGGAAGAATTAGCCCTTGGTGATCATAGACACAATTTGAGTACGTTGGAATGTGGTAACTCTATACATCAATATCCTGTTGATCAAACCTGTTCTCAAAACTAATGGCGTAGTGGTCACCAAATCTTGGTGGTCTCACTCCTGAATTAGCCATTCTTCTCTATTTCTGTTAAATTCTCAAGGTCTTTGGTAATTCAAGATCAAGTGAATATTCAGGTTCTCCAGAAGTCCTTAGAGACCTGTGCATACACAACACCTCACAAGTAAAGTATGATAGGAAAGAAACAAAAACACACTAACAAGAATCTCAAATGTACACAAAAGAAACAGAACAAAACAGGACAACATAAGAAATTTCACGAAACCGTGCCTTCCCCGGCAGCGGCGCCAAAAATTGACAGGTTTATCACGTACCTTAACAATTTATCCCTAATTGACTATAGTTAGCAGTGTAGGGAATCGATCCACAGGGAAGAGATTGGTTTCAAGAATTCAAGAAATTACTCTAAATTTTGTCACAAAGATTAAGAAACAAACGCAACAAATAGAATGCAAACGACTCGAGAACAAACAAGGACACAACAATAACAAAGGAACAAAAATGTAACAACTACAAATCCAATAAATGCAAGGAATGAGATAACACGTATGAGTTAGATGTCCTAGGGTTCTTATACCGGATGAATGCACCTTAGACAAAACAATGCAATGCAATTGACACAAAAGTTTAAGCAACTAGGAGACCTAAATGCCTAGGAAACTAGCTCATAACCAGCTTGGTGACCGCATTGCACTCTAGTATCCTTAACATCACTCTTTTCCATGGCGAGGCCTAAGAGTGACGGATGAAAATCGTATTGTCTTAACTCCCTGAGGTTAACAAATTTAACATGCAATTCCTAAGGTCTTCCCATGGCGAAGCCTGACCTAGGTCCTAGAATCTTCGCTAACTCCAGAAAGTTTCTTCTCACTTCTTCCTAACAACTCAAATAACCTTCGAATGGCATGGCGACCGCATCTCAGATCATGCTCAGGCAAAACAAGTAGAATACTCAACACTCATACTTCAGCTCTCGTTTCAAGTAATTCTCTCACACATCATGAATCTCACCTCAATTTAGCTTGGCGACCACAATTGAAGCACAATTCAGTCAATACGCATGTGAATTTATTAACTTAACAAGATACATGCATTAATTCTCAATACAATTTCATTCCTTATGGATTGTGTCAAATGCAGAACATTGCATAGTCTAATTACACATTCATCCGCTTCAAGCCCTAGCACACCATCGATTTAGCCACGAGACTCCATTCTCATCTCATATTCATCACATAACAACAATGAACAATTCGTTCCCATTAAATTGGATAAATTTACTGATCAAAATGCGTAGAATTGTCAAATGCTTCGTCAATTGAGAATTGAAATGCAGTAATCGGCATGAATGTGCGTTAAGATTCCAAAACGGAGAACAATTTCTAGAGAGAGAGAGTTCTCGCTCACACAGTCAAAAGTCTGGTAAAATTCTAAAATGATCGATCCCCCTAAAATAATGACTAATTCCTCTATTTATAGAGGTTTCAAAACGTAAACAATACGCAAACGAAAACTAAATACTAATTTATAGAAATGCCACTGTGGTATAAAAATTGTCCCAAGTCAACTCGTAAACTGCAGCATCCACGCCTTTGAGCCACAGCAACCCACACTTTAAACGCAGTAAACACGCTCCTGAGCCTCACCAGTTCATGCCTCCGCAATCTACACATAAAAGGGATGAACTCAACACTTAGAAAAAATAAGCATCTCAGAATTCAAAAATCCCACTGCGACGTGTCTTTGCGACGTGTCTTGGTGACGCGTCGCAAGCCAAAACGTTTTTCACGGCGATACGTCGCAAGCCAAAACTTTTCAACAGCGACGCATTGCCAAGACACGTCGCAGTGTTAATGTTTTGTGTGGAGACTCGTCTCCAAGATGCGTCGCAGTGTTACTACTTTGTGCATAGTGTGCAAATGGAATTCATGAAATCATGCATGTGTTGTAGTGCTGAAGTTAAAGTGCTAGAGTGGTAGTGGACTGGTAAAAGCTTAAGTGCATAAGATGTATTCGGTGAGCTTGTGCATGAAATGTGTGCATAAATAGTGACTTCACGTGTAGTGTTGTATAGTGCATGTGGTATGCCTAACATGCATGTTGTGTAGCAAGAATGCATGGGCAGTGCATGGACTGTTCATATGGTGCATGCAAGCAAGTGCAAAGGTGTGCACAAGGTGCATGCGAGCTAGAGCATATGTGTGCCTATGTAATGCAACTAATGTGCAAAAATATGCAGAAGTTGTGTTGCTAAAGTTGTGTGCATGAAGTGCGTTTTCGGTGCATAAGTTGTGCATGAAGAGTGCAAGAGTTGTGCATGAAGTGTGTGCTGTGATGTGCATGAGTTTTCTGTGAAGTGCCTATGTGTTGGTGCATACATTTGCAAATAATGTGTGTAGCGTGCAAGTTGTGTGCTACTAGTGCTTTAAGTTGTGCATGAGTGTTGTGAGATGTGTGCTGAAAAATGCAAGTGAGTGTTGTGAAGTGCATGTGTACATGTGGTGAATGTGCCTCTTGTGTGAGAGAGTGGTGCCCAAAGTGTATGCATGAGTGTTTAGTGTGAGTGAGTGTGCATGCGGCGACATTAGTACATAGAGCGGCGAAGCGTGAGTGTGTGCCGCGATACGTGCAGCATCGTGCGGCGATGCAGCGTGATCATGCGGCGATATGTGTGCAAATATGCCGAGTGTCGTGCGACGACGTGCATGCATTGTAGTGCCGACGATGCGAGCAAATATGTGCGGCGATGTGTGCAAGGCCGTGCGGGTGGTGTGCGTGAAATTGTGCTGCAACGTGAAGTGCATACACTTGTGCCTAATGTGCGCAAAGGTGTAACGCACATGCACAAAAGTTATCACCACATACGCACACACTTGCATACATTTTAACCTTCTCAACAAAATATTACTTCACAAATTACTTCACATCAACTCATAACTCAACCACAATTCCACACAAAATCTCACTACACCAAAAATACTAGATAAAGCACACACCCCACATATTTAGCCCTTTCGGCCCTTTTCATCAAATAAGAGTTCACACCATTCTTACACAATCTCACTATTGCTAAACTATTTATGCATAAAGTGCATTAAAACATTCCAAAGTCAAGCAAAAACAACATTATCAAGTCAGTATAAAACTGACTTATCACATACAAGACTTGAAATCCTGTAAAACACCACTCACACACCAAGAGTAATGCACTGGTAGTAGAGTAGCTTAAACAAACAGAGAAACGAGAATTGAAAATGTAAAGAAGCAAACGAAAAACAAAGCAAAAATAGAGCAAAACAAAATTCACAAAATCGTGCCTTCCCCGGCAGCAGTGCCAAAAATTGATGCGTTCATCGTATGCATACCAATTTATCCCTACTTAACTATAGCAAGTGGTGGAAGGCTTTCGTTCCATAGGGAATGATGGTTCAAGAAATTCTGAGAGTTACTCTAAACGTTGTCACAAGAATAAAATAACAAAAATAGCAAGTAAAATGTAAATGCAAGCAGAGAGAAGAGGATGTCCTAGGGTTCTTTCACCGGATGAATGCTCACCTAGTCAACTCACACAGTGCAATTAACATGTGTGCAATACCAGAGGAGAGCTAGTTGCTTGAAACCCTAAACTACAGTCAGCATGTTGACTGTATTGCAACCTAGGCTTCCTGTCAACATTCTTTTCCTATGGCGATACCTAAGAACAATGTATTCACACCGTGACTTCTTAATTCCATGTTTCTAACTACTCTTGCAATTATCTCCAAAAGACTTCCCATTGCAAGGCCTGAATTTAGGTTCTTTTGTCTTTATTAGCACCAGAGAATTTCTTCACACTTTGATCTAAAGATTCTGTAATCCAAAATCAACATGGTGACTGCATTTCGGAAAACGAACATGCATAACAAGTGCAAAGACTCAATTCATACTCTATTTCTCATTCCACAAAATTCTCAACAAATGAATTAAGCTTCAATTCAGCATGTCGACCACAACTAAAGTTCAATTCAATAATGTCGGTGCAAATTCATGAAATTTAATAGGAGTCATAGAACAAAACAAAGTATGATTCATTTCTTCATAGATCACATTAATTGCACCATATTGAGTTGTCTAAGTAAAGCATTCATCCATCGAAACCCTAGAACATCACAAGTTTAGCCGAAAGAATTCATTCTCAACTCGTAATTGACAAAGTGCAGCATTAAACAATTCATTTTCATAAAAGTAGAAGGATTTACCGACTAAATTACCTCACAAAACTCAAAATCACAAGTAAATTGCTTAATGCTTCTTTAATTGAGAATTGAATTCCAGTGATCAGTCCAAAAGTTCAAACGGAATCGTAATCGGAGAACAAATTTTAGAGAGAAAAAATTTCCCGCTCACAAGTTTCTAGATTAATCTTTCCCTCAAGATAATGACAAATTCCTCTATTTATAGAGGTCAAAAAGCTTAAACAACACACAAATGTAAACTAAGCACTTAATTATAGAAATTCCACTGTGAGGAAGATTTATCTAAAATGTGCACGTGCACTGTGCACCACATCACCAATCACCCTAGAGCCTCACGCCTTTGGGCCATCCTTCAACACGTTTCTGACTTGCACTTCACACCCCCAAGACACACTGCCTGTGCCTTTAGAATCTGCACAAGAAAAATAGAAAGATTCAACACTAAGAGAAAATTCCAACCAAGAAGAATCACAAATGGTAGCACCGTGCTGCCGCACCATGGAAATGTTTTCACGGTGCTGTAGTACGGTGCTGCCGCACCATGAAAATATTAGTGCATGGTGTGCGAATAATGTGCAAGAGTGCAAGTGCTCATGCAAGTGTTAAGTGTATACATTGGTGCAAGTGCACGCATTGGTGCAAGTGCACTTGTATGCATGTGGTGTGCATCATGGTGCATGTGTGTGTGCTGAAGTTATGCTTGAAGTGCTTTGTCTGAGCTAATGGTGTGCATGTGCATGTTGTTCCTTAGTGTAGTGCGTTCATGCTTGCACTCATGTGGTGAAGAGTGTGCTAGGTGTGCCTAGGTTGTGCATGGTGTGCGATGAGTGTGTGAATGGTGCCGCGCACATGCACGCGCACCTACTACAGGACTACTGCACTGTGTGCGCAGCAGCGTTCGCACACCATGCACTAATATTTTCATGGTGCGGCAGGACTGTTATGCGCTCATGGTGCGCACAGCGTGTGTGTGTGTGTGTGCGAGGACTGCTCGTATAGTGTGTACAACTCTCGTACATGTGTGTCCTGTGCTGTACGCCGTGCATGTGCTGCGTGCGGCGTGTGTGCAGTGAATAGATGCCGAGTGCATACATGCATGTGTGGCGGTGTGTGCGATGTGTGTGCCTCAAGTGTGCCTAGTGTTGTGTCTTCATGCACACACTTGTGTTTACATGCGAACACTTGTGTGCACACTAGTGCCACCAATAATGGCCCTTTTTCACTGAATAACACTACACCCAATCCAGTACATAAACTTACGAATCATCACACAATTTTTGCACAAGATGCATTAAAACACAACAAAAGTCAAGTAAAACGAGCATCTACAAGTCAGTATAAAATTGACTTATCAATTACCAAAATAAGCAGGATCGATACAAAAATAGTATAAAATTAAAATACGATATAAAATTAATATAAAATAATACCTTTTAAAAAGAAAGAAGAAGAAGTGAATAAAACTCAGATTTTTATTGCTTTTGATAGCTTCTAAAACATGCGATGATCAGTACATTGGAATTCTTCTTATTTATAGCCTTAGAAGTAACTATTCTATTACATAATATTGAATGATTTTTGAAATCCGTCTTCTTTATTTGAGTGGATGACTTAGTCTTCACATGCCTTCACATGGCTATGTTTTTGGAGTGGATGTCTTAGTCTTCACATGGGTTTGGGTCCCCCATCTTGCTTTTTGAATAGTTTTCACATGGGTTTGGGTCCCCCATCTTCTTTTTGACTATTTTTCTTGAATGCTTGAGTGCGGTAGAACCAATACTGCTGCTTAGTTTTTTGAGTGTAATATGACCACCAAGATGGAATATGCTGTCCTACTTTTTTAGTTCCATCTTCTATCAAATCTTGATGAATACTATGATGAATGACTTTTGGATTAGATCCTCCTAACTCTCTTTGGTGAAGAAGAGTTGTAATGTTTTTTGAATTATATTTAATCTTATCATCCATGCTGAATAGTTGATCAAGAAACCTGCAAGTTAAATTATATGAATTAATCTTCAAACGGATCTTGAGCACAATGTCCTCCGAACATATCTTGAGGAGATGGGCTTGGAGTGGAATCTATAGACATTTGTGGCTGTTGTTGATTGCGTCTTTTTTGATATTCCATAAATTGAAAAATTGTTCCATATCTTCTTCTGAGAATTTCCTTTTTGAATTGTTGCTGCTGAATTTGTTGGAGTCTTCTGTTGAGTAACCTTTTGTGGTGGTCCAGTTGGAGTGGTTGGATTAGTAGTGGGATTAATCCATGTCCTTTTGCCAGTAGTCATAAGAGTGGCCACGCCTTTTGACAACATAACTCTTTTTTGTATGTATCCCACCATTTACATTTGAATTGTCTAATCAGTGACATAGGCCTTGGCGTTGGTCTGATTTGCACAATTTGAAAATTCCAACACCATATCCATGGCACTCTAAGAGACACATGCCATTGAATTTCTTTACTATATTCTTTCATTTTGCTATTATTGTTCCAATATTGTAAACCTTGTTGTGCTTCCATTGGCATAATATCTGGTTGGCATCCATGAGTATCCCACCAGTCGTAGAACCATAATGGGAATTTAACTTTGCTATCTTTGTGAAATTGAAAAAACCAAGAATGGTCAAAAGACCTTAAATAAAAAGCTTTCTTCCATGCTTGTTTATAATCTTCATAAGAATATCCTTGAGGTTGAAATGGTATAGAAAATGGAATTTTGGTAAAAATATTTGGCCAATCTTCTACATCTAATACTTGTTTTATCACACATTTTGAATAAGCTATTTTTTGCGTTCCTTCTTCATGAATATGAGTGATTTCAACAGATTCTGAATCTACTAAAATGAATTCATAAAACATTTGAGTTTTTAATAAATCATCTGAAAACCATAGCATATCATTTCGAAATAATTGTTGAGTGTAATTATTTAAATCAGTAACTGGAATATTAGTAGTAAACTCTGTTAAACATAAATATTCAAAAGGTTTCTTTAATTGATATGATGACTTTCCTGAATCAATATTTTGAGTAGGTGTATTTGGAAGTGGGGTTATTGCTACTGGTGTTTGAGATGAACTAGACACTTTATTCCTTAATTGTGCAAAAGGTGTTTGAGTTACTTGAGTATATGTGAGTGGAAGTAATGGAAATTCTTCTAGACTTGTAAACTTATTGGAAGTTTGAATAACCGGGGATAAAGGTCTTGGAGTATTCACCTTTGACATATAATCTGCTGCTGTCTGTTTTTTGTAATTTTTGAATGAAGATGATGACTCTCCTTTGTTTGCCATTGATTTTTCCTGTAAAAAATAAAAATTATATAAAGGCTATTTCTTTCCTAAAGTTTTCTATTCTTTTCCATATTGCTTTATTTACTTCTGGGATTCTTGTGGACTCATAAGTATAATATGATACTAACATACTGTAATAATGCATTTGATGCAAAAATACTTGATGTTTTACTGACAATGGATTACTATTATATATATGATAAATGTTTGGAAATTCTGGATCTTGAATAACATGTTCTTTTAGTGAATAAATTTTTAGTATTTTCTTTTTAGTTTGAGGGTGATTAATATAATCTTTTATCCATAACCAGTCTTCATTTCACGAAATATGTGTCATTCTTCTGTTTACCTGTAAGAAATTCGCGAGTTAAAAAATCAGGTAATGAATTATCTTCTCCTTTTAAATATTCTATATCAAAATCAAAAACTGATAAAATACCTTGCCATCTAGCAAATATTTGTTTAGATACTAAATTTTCTATATCTCTTTGAATTATGTCTTTAGCAGATTTACAATCTACTCTTAATAAAAACTTTTTATTATATAAATCATCTTGAAATTTAGATATACTTAAAACTATTGCTAACATCTCTTTTTTAACTGTTGAATAATTCTTTTGAGATCATGTCCATACTTTAGACATATATCTTATTAATTGAATTTTATTATTTATCTTTTGCTTTAAAATTCCTCCATATCCTATTTCTGATGCATCGGTTTCTACTATCATAAATGCTTCTGGATGTGGAATACCTAAACATGGTAATGACTTAATTTTTTCTTTTGCTTCTTTAACTATTTGAGTATGTAAGTTTGACCACGGAGGTGGATTCTTTTTTAGTCTTTCATATAATGGTGCACACAACGTTCTTAAATTAGGGAAAAAATCTGCAACATAATTAAGGCATCCTAAAAATCTTTGTAATTGATTTTTGTCTTTAATTTCATCTGGAAATTTACTACCAAATTCAAGTGCTCTATTAATAGGTCTAATAGTTCCTTTATTAATATCATGTCCTAAGAATCTGATTTGAGTTTGAAATAGTTTCATTTTTGGTGCTGATATTACTAATCCATTTTGTACTACTAGTTTAAAAAATATATTTAGATGTTTAAAATGTTCATCTAATGTTCTGGAATATATTAATATATCATCTATATAAACTATCATGAATGTATATGCAGAAAATATATCATTCATTATATTTTGAAATTCTGATGGTGCATTTTTTAATCCAAATGGCATTACATTCCATTCATAATGTCCGAATGGTACTGTAAATGCGGTTTTGTACTTATCTTTTTCATCTATTTGAATTTGCCAATATCCTGATTTTAAATCAAATTTTGAATATACTTTTGCATTAAATAGTCTATTTAATAAATCTTTTTTATTAGGAATAGGATATCTTATCCATTTTAATACTTTATTTAACGGTTTATAATTTATTACTAATCTTGGAACTCCTCTTTCTTTTTCTGCTTGATTATTAACATAAAATGCTGAACAACTCCATGGAGATTTAGAAGGTCTAATTAATTTTTTATCTAATAATGATTTATTTCTATTTACAATGTGCTAATAATTCAGAATTCATTTGTATTGGCCTAGCCTTGGTTGGAATATTTCTTTCATTGAAATCTTCTTCATATGGTAATTGAATTATATGGGTTTTTCTTGACCAAAATGCAGATGGATGATCTGCACATATTGTTTCTTTGAACTTTTCCTCTAATTGTATAATTTTATTTTTAATCTCCTATTTATTTAATTGAAAGTCTATTTGTTTATATGTAATCTCTTCTTTTATATAGTTTATTTGATTTTCTTTTTGTTTAACTTGACAAAATATACTATTAGTTTGTAATAAATTTAACTCTCTTTGTCTTACTGGAGTAATGAATTGAAATAATATTTTATTGCCCACTATGTTTACTTGTAAACCTTCTGTTGTCTTTTTAAATGGGGTAATTTGATATAAAAAGGGTTTCCTAAATAACATCTTGAGTTAAATCTTCTACTATAATAAATGTATGCTTAAAACAATAATTATTATTACATATAAATCCATTTTTTAATTTATATTTAACTTTTAATGGATTTCCATTTGCGGTTTGTAATTTATGATTTGTTTTTGAACAATATTTTATTGGTATAATTCCATTTTTAATACAACTTTGATCTGCTCCACTATCTATCATGGCTATACTAGTTGTATGATAATCTTGAATTCCTATAGTAACAAATACATGCCATTTTTCTATATTAATTTTTTCAATTACATTTAAATATTCTTCATTGTTTGTTTTTTCTGGAATTTGAATTCCTTTACTGCTTTTACTACTTTCTGGGATATCTTCTTTCTGATTTTGTTCATTTAGACTTATTTTAGCTTGGAATTCTAATTCACTTAACTGCAGAGTTTTAATATCATTTTTAATTTCTCTAATTTCTAATTTTAATTCTTGAATTTGTTGCTGTATGAAATTTGTATTAGAATTGGAAACTATTCCTTGAGGTTTTTGTTCTGAGTATTTGTTATATAATTTTGTAATATTAAATGGTTCTAAAAATTCAGGTTTTTTATCTTCTATTAATATTAAATCTTTTAATCTTATTAAATATTGTCTTTGCTCTTCCGGGTTTTCTATTTTACTAATAAGTTTAAATAATAAGTCTTTATTAGTTTTTTCATCTGATATCATATTAATACAACGACATGGTGAAGATTTATCTGAATATTCTTCTTCGCTATCTGTATAAATTTCATTAATGTTTTCTTCACTTTCTTCTGTGTCACTATTAATCATAATTTTCATTATTTTTAATCGTAATTCTTTATCTTCCTCTTTATCAAAAATTTCATTTATTCTTTTTTGAGTTTTACAATTTGTTGCTATATGACCTGGTTTACCGCATTTATAACAAATTAATTTTTTCTTTCTATATTTCTTTTTCTTAAAATCTCTTGTCTGATTAAAATTATTAGAGTATTGTTGATATTTTTTACTTCTTCTTTTATATGGTTTATATGGATATGTAATTCTTTTATTATTTCTAGAAGGGGCTTTTATTCCTGTTATTCCAAATGCATCACAGAATGAACCTATTTCATTTCTCTCTGATCCATATTTTGATTGTAATTTTAATTCTTGACAAAGTTTTAATCCTTCTGATTTAATAAATGATATTAATTGACCATAACTCCAATCATAAAAATTAATATCTTCTTTTCCTGTTGTTGTTTTTATAGCATTAAATATTCTATATGAAAATAAAGTAGGTAATCCTGAAATGAATTTTTCTTTCAAAAATGGTTGATTACAATCATCTCTTTTGAATACATAAGTTAAAAACATATCCTTATACCATCTAAAATCTGTTAATGTTGGACATCTTAAATTAGTCAGAAATATTTGAGAACTTTTTGATTCATAAGATGGATTTCCTATGAAATGATGAGCTAAAGCATATATTAAATATTCTGGTGCATCCGATATTTTAATTTTCTTTGGATTTCCTTGAGCATCTCTTACTATATTTCCATTAACATCTAATTCGTCTTCTTCAATTGTGTGTTCTATTACTTCATTTCGTTGATCTTTTGTTATCATATTATCCCACCAATTTTTTAATTGTCCTGAAAATCCTGCAGTAAAGGCTACAGCTATATCTTTTGGTTTATACCCTTCTTGTCTATAAGCTATTCTAGCCATTCCCATTTCTTGTAGTAATCTTAATATTTCATATTCTGATCTACCATCTATATTCCATTCATAAACTGCTCTACCATCATATTGACTAGATGTAAACTTTGCTCTTTCTTCAATTTGTATATCTGGAGGTGTTAGTTTTGGATAATAATTTTTTCGTTGATATGGTGCATAAGAATTTGTTTTTCTGTAATTATAATTTTTTCTTCTATATTGTTTTCTAATTCTATTTATATTATCATCTTGTAGTTCATCTTCAATTTCTTCTATTATATCTTTAATTTCATTTGAATCACTACTGCTACTATCATCTGTTTGTATTAAATTATTTTGTTCAATATTTTGTATATTATCTGCTACTATCATCTGTTTGTATTAAATTATTTTGTTCAATATTTTGTATATTATCTGTAGATTCTGTACTAGTACTAGGTTTTGTTTCTTGTAACTTTTTTAATATTTTATTTAATGTATCATTATCTCTTTGCGGGAGTTGAATATCATTTATTTGAAAATGAGGTTTAGATATTTCATTTGGAAAATTATATTTTTATATGGATTATTATAATATTTGTTGAAATATTTAATTTTTCTTTTTAATAGAGTCTTGAATACTAATATTTTCTTTAGGTATATTATCTATTTTTGTTGAGACTATTTCTAATTGATTTGCTACTGTTGATAATATTTGATTTGAATAATTTAATTGCTGATTAACTTTTTTAATATCTTCTATTTCTACTGGGCCTTTATCTGTTCGAGCTTCTCTAAATGGGGTTGCTACTATTTCTCCTTTAGGTGTATTAATTACTATATTTAGTAGAGGTGGATGTACTGAAGTAACTATCTCTCCTCCTATTAAATTCCATTTCTTATATAAGGACGTTTGAACATTTATTGATGGTGTTGAATATACATTTGTAATATTTTCTTTTTGTGTGATAAATTCTAGCCAAGAAAAGAATGGATAATTAAATTTTCTTCTATATAATTCCTGTTTCCATTGGTTTTGAAGATTTTCTTGAAATGTTTTATCTAAAGAGTTATACCAATTTCTTTTTATTATTAATTTCATCATTAAATAATTCTTCTAAATAACTAAATTTAGGTTTAAATTCATCAATTATAACATTAATAGATTCGGGTTTCATTTCTGAATAAGATGGTGAATTTCTCAATGAATTAGTATTAATTATTTCTGGTAATGGTGATTTATAATGAATTCTTTGACTACCTGTAATCGGTATTGAATATATTTCAGGGTTTGTATCTAAATTAGTATGTTGACTAAAAGTTCTTCTTAATGTAGGTATATCTGATATTGAATGTCTTTCAGGGTTGAATTAATCGTTATTAGCTCCATAATTATTAGATCTTAATTCATCAAAGTGTATTATGATACTTCCATCATCTTGTTTAATATCTTTGAGGTATTACTTTGTTGTATATTTCTTGATTGAATTTGAGGAATTATTGTAAAAGTTTGTGGAATCGTGATTTCATCCCACTTTAAAGTTTTTGGAATATATACTGATGATTTAGTAGAGTCTTCTTCAAATATTACGGTTTCTTCATTATTTGTTTGTTCTAATTTTAATCTTGGATCTATTAAAGTTTTTAATAATTTAAAACATACTTTATATTGAATTACAAAACTACGACTTCTAGTATCAATTTTATGTTGATCTATCTGTATATCCATTACTAATGAATCAAGAATTAATTCATCATCCAAACTAACTAAAAAATTAGGTACACAATTGAATGATATTGAACCATCACATATATTAGTTTGAATTAAAGCAAGTATTGAATCTTGATACTCTATTAATCTTCTATCTCTTAATGCTATAAATATAGGATTATAATACCTATTCTATGCATAGGTTTGATTAATACTTTTATTATTCCATAATGAATATATTTAAATCCTTGACTTTTATATTTATTAATTGCAATATTAGACAGTAATTTTATAGTTTTTGAAATTTCTTTAAATGTTAAATCTTGTTCATGTATTTTAACTGAGTAAGAATTATTAAAACTTAAATTACCTATATGATAAACAGAACTTAAAGTTTTTGAGTTTATATCAAACTGTATTTCATGACTTTGATTAATATTATCGACATCTGCTAAATTAGTATTATTGCCAAAATTAAACAATTTCTTAAAAGTATTTAAATTCATAACTTTTAAAACGTACCTTAGTTGCTTAATGCAACACAAAGAATGCAGAATGTATGGGGAACACAGGAGTGCCTAACCGGGAACTCCTTAAGCTGACGCTGTTGTGGCTTACCAACGGATTCACAAGGCTGCTCAAACCGCTTACCAAACCTTACAATTCTTTATTCTAAATGTTGATTAAATAACTTAAGTATTGTTAAAAGCTTAGAGTTTAAATATTTAAAAGAGATTGAATGAATATTGGCTCTATTAGTTTAAATATTTAAACTAATATCCCAGAAAGTAGTAAAAGCAGTAAAGGAATTCAAATTCCAGAAGAAACAAACAATGAAGAATATTTAAATGTAATTGAAAAAATTAATATAGAAAAATGGCATGTATTTGTTACTATAGGAATTCAAGATTATCATACAACTAGTATAGCCATGATAGATTGAGGAGCAGATCAAAGTTGTATTAAAAATGGAATTATACCAATAAAATATTGTTCAAAAACAAATCATAAATTACAAACCGCAAATGGAAATCCATTAAAAGTTAAATATAAATTAAAAAATGGATTTATATGTAATAATAATTATTGTTTTAAGCATACATTTATTATAGTAGAAGATTTAACTCAAGATGTTATTTTAGGAAACCCATTTTTATATCAAATTACCCCATTTAAAAAGACAACAGAAGGTTTACAAGTAAACATAATGGGCAATAAAATATTATTTCAATGATGTATATACAAAATATAATAAAATGAAAAATACTCTATATTTGTTAGTAATTAAATATTTATTACCATTAACATGTTACTAATGGTTGTATTATAATGAATATGAATAATAATTGATATTATTTGAATATTAAACTATGAGTTTAATCATGTACTTATATGAATTTATTCATTCATTATATAAGAACATGTGATAATTCAAGTTAATATGGTTAATCATAAGTAATCATTTATTTTAATATACTTATAGTTTAATAGCCAACCATGAATACTATTAGATAATGAGAGAGTTTAATAATTAATATATTAGTTAGTTAATCATCTTTTCATTCATAAAAAAATCAATATACATGATTCAATGTAAAACACATCATAAGTGATTAAATTCAAAAATCTTACTTCTAAACTAACAATAACAATAACAAAATAAACAATTAACAATGAGAATTAGATAACAAAGTGAATGAAATGAAATATATTAAAGTAAATAATTGAATAAAATGAAATAATTTTAGAAGTAATAGGAGATTATGAGGGAATATGTGAGAAAATTCAAGAAAATTTGTGTGAATAATAAAATATAATATATTTTAAAAATAATTTTTCTTTTTTTTGGAACCGGCGGTTCCGAGAATTCTGAACCGGAACCGGCCCACCATGGTAGGTTCGGTTCGCGGTTCCCGCCCGGCAGGCCCCCATTCCTGTTCCGGACCCAACCCGTCGGGACTAGTCTATTCAAGGATATCAACGTCGTTATCCTCATCTTCACCTTCATCAGAGAGATCTTCATCTACTATTGAAAAGGAAGAGCTTATAATTAGCAACATCAGAAAGTGATAATTAACAACAAAACCATTGAAACTGATGAAAGTAACAAACTCAGCAATATGATTTTCAAGATCTGCTCGAAAACCAACAGAAAAAAGGAAAAAATGTGGGATCAAATATAAATAAATATTATACTAAAACAAAGCATACAGCAAGCATGAAAATTATTTTCCAAATCATTGCTTTGAATACATTAGCACATTGTAAGGACACAAGTAGAAGCCGTTATAGTAAATGAAAGTCAAGAATATTTACATGACTCATCATCACCAATATATCTGGCAAAGTAGATGCTCCCATCTTTCCAGTCATGAGAAAGTTCAAACTCTTTGTGTAAAACCAAGTCAAACATCAACTGTGGTCTATCCTCAACTGAGAGCGTCCCGATAACATACTGTTTATCATCAACCTTCAGCCGAATGGGAACACTATTCGGCCCCTTTCCATTAACCTAACCCAAAGCTGCCTGCAAATACAAATATTCCCATCCATATAAACTTTCTGTAAAATTATTTAAAATCCTTTTAGATCAATAAAGCTCATGTACTATGGGAGAAAAGAGCCGAGGAAACATTTCTAGATATTTTGGGGTTTGGGGATTTTATTTTACTTAGACTTGAGAAGAGTGAGGATACGCTTAACTTGTGTTTGGTATAATGGCCAGTAGGTCCCCTCCGTCTTTTAACCCACTTAATATGTCGTCTTGTTGTTCCCTTTTTACACTTAAAAAATAATTCACATGGTGGTCACGTGACATTATTTAACAGAAGTGTTGACAGAAGTCCAACGAAGGATCCAAATTTTACACATTGAAAGTGTGATGGGTATATTTTTACGTTTTAACTGTGAAGGACAAAACAGCTTAAAGGGAAATATGTGAGGGACATTTCTATTGATTTGCCCTTACTCTTGATTTTTTCTTTTGATTTTCTTCTTTGGTTTTTGCTTGATGTATCTTATCTATTCGAATGTTTAAATGGACAAATTTGGGGAAAAATATCTAGAGAAAAGGGTTTCAATTCTTTTATTAATTCATTTTGCAATTTTTTGTGGGATGTAAACTGATAAGTCAGTTTTATATCCACTTATATGTGTTATTTCACTTAGCTTTTGACTTGTTTTTCATGCAATTGTGTAGTGTTATATGTTAATTTATGCATTTTATGTGGGTTTCAACTTGGAGTGCTAAAATGAAAAAAAAGACCAAAATGTTGATTAAACGAGACAAATGTGTGTTTGAGGTTAAAGAACAAGGAATGACTTCAAAAAGGCTTGAAATGATGCCTTAACATACTTGTTTCGTATTTGGGCAGAACAAATAGTTTAATTCTATTGAGTGTTACTTTCTCAATACTAATCCAAATGAATAGCTCTTGGATGTTTTGGAAAGCTCTTTGAGTGTACTTCAATTCTTATGTTTATGTTTTGACCATCTTCCAATTCAGTGTGCAGGTCTAAGAAACGGGGGCATATTTGTGATCACTCCTTCAGTTTTTGAGTGTTGAGTTCACTGTCACAGTTTGGTAGAATGCTTATATCTTGAGTTACAGACTTCCCAAATTGATGAATTTTGAACCTATTGAAAGCCAGGAGAAGCTCTACAACTCTTATGTTTATCACGAAGTCCAATTCGGCGGCGAAGACACAGATATATAGCCTGGAAATGGAACATCATGCTGAAAAGGGACAATTGCACGGCGATGCATCACCATGGAAAACAATTGCACGACGATGCATTGCCACGATGCATCGCCACGAAAACCAATTGCAGGGCGACGTTGCATCGCCATGAAATCTCTCCTCGGCGCAGTTCGGTCGGTAATTTGGCCATAACCGTTTTGTCCAAGCTCCCAATTGAGTGATTCAAAAAGCTATGGAAAGCTAAGATATAGGGTTACAAAGTTCATGTTTTAGGTTTTTCCGAATTAACAACGTATCAGGGCCAGATTTTGGTTGGAAGGTGACGGTTTGTTATTTTTCAAAGCTTGAGAGGTAAAAAGTTCCAATCTTGTATCCTTGTGTTTTCCTTGCGTCTTTGAGCTAAATTTGATGCACACATTTGTTGTTTATTTTACACAAGTTGATGCCCACATGTTATGCATAACACTTTGCACATTTGTGGCATATGTGCACACATGCACACGGTGCACGCACCGTGCGTGCAACACTTGTTGCACACTTGCTGCACAAACATGCACACACTTGTTCACATGCATGCACACAGTTGCTGCGCATATATGCACATACCTTGCACATCCACTTGCACTCTTGCACACAACATGCACACGACTCCAGCACCACACATGCATACTTACAGCACACATTTGCTGCACATCACTGCACATGATGCACACAGATGCACACATTCGTGCGCATGTATGCACACATTCAGCACTCACCGCACATCATTTGTGCGCATGCATGCACACACTTGCAGCAACTCCAGCACACACATGCACCACAAGGCACACTACATGCACTACTCTAGTGCACAAGCATCACAAGCACCACACGAGCACCACACTACACACATTTCATGCACAGCACAAACTCACCTAGCACATTCTATGCTACACAACATGCACATGCACACCACAACACACACATATGCACTCCACAAGCACTTCATGCACAACACAAGCATGCCTCTCAAGCACAACACATGCACCACTTCATGCACTCTATTTGCACACATGCATCTACACCGGTATGCACACTTGTACCAACTCGATTGTACACTTGCCATGCGAAATTTCATGGTGATGCAACGTCACATTGCATCACCATATAAGAAATTGCACGGCAATGCAACGTTATGTTACATCGCCATGAAACAAATTGCACAGCGATGCAACGTTACGTTGCATCGCCATGGAAAACAATTGCATGATTATGCAACGCTACGTTGAATCGCCATGAAGAAAATTTGTATTGCGATGCATTACCATGTAAATGGTAGATTTTAATGTTGTATTGTTTTAAAGTGCTAAAGAGTGTCTTCGATTGGTACAGGTTCATGGAGGCGTGATTTCTTGAGGCTCGAGGGCGTGCTGGTGGATATAGGGGTGTGATACGAGTTGGCTCAAGGGCGTGGAGTACTAGATTAGATGCTGGCGTGGAGGCTTGCGCACGTGTTGATTCTTGATAGTTCTATTACAGTGGCATTTCTGTAGATAAGTGCTTAGTTTACGTTAGCATGTAGATTAAGCTTTATACCTCTGTGTTGCATAGAAAAATTGGAGGTTATCGATTCTGGGCATGTCAGGGCAGAAGCGAGAGGTGGCTTTTCTTTTTCTTATCTTTTGGAAAGGCGGACAATGGTGAAGAAGAAACTAGGTTGACCAAGAGCTTTGGACCTGAGAGGCTCCCGGTTTCGAGAGCATGAGTTTGGCTTCTGTGGGCTCTAATGGATGCAATGGTAGACTTGGGATAATCTAGAAATGAGGATCATAAGCAACCACTGTATTAAACCAAATCGTTTAGACAATTACTTCGACACTACATTTGACTGGAGATAAGGGAGGCATTTCTCTAGTTTGAGTAGTTCTTTTCTTATCTTCCATACCTTTTTCAAAAGTAATCATGTAATGGAGTAATACTCCAAATTTACTGCTTTTACTTTGTAACGGCGTGGTTGGGTATATCCAGCACCGTATTTTGCCTATCATATATATATACAGCGCTGTTTATTTAAAACCAATAGAGGGTTTTGTCATTGTTTTTGAGGGGATTGGACTTTGGACTTTTACTAGATTTTAGAATTGCAGAGCGGGAATTTTCTCTCTCTAACTTCTTCTCTTTAGAATTTTTTCTCTCTAGAATTTTAGCTCCATTTTCGATTTCGATTGAAGCTTTGGACCGATCACTGTAATCGGATTCACAACTAAGGAAGGTTTGAGCAATTCTCTTACGATGTGAGCTCGTTGACACATTTTAATCGGTAACTTCTTCCAGTTAAACGAGATGAATTGTTTTTTCTACAATTGCTGCATTTTGATGAATGTGAGTCGGAAATGGTGATGTCCAGCTAGATTCATGATGTCATAGGGTTTTAAATGGATGAATGCATGATTTAGACAATTCGGTGCTATGTGATTGATATAATCTCTAAAGAATGAAATCGTACTCGGAATTAATACATGAATTCTGTTAAGTTTCACGAATTTGCACTGGTATTGAATGAATTGAACTTTAATTGCAGTCGACAAGCTGAGTTGAGGTTGAATTCCTCAATATTTGTGAGAATGCATGAAATGAGAACTGGAAGTGTGAGTTATTGAGTTTTTCACTTGCTTTGCTTGTTCTTGTCCTGAGATGCGGTCGCCATACCGGTTAAAGAACACTTGAAACATTAGGAATAAGTGAGAAGAGGCTCTCTTGTGCTAACGAAAGCTAAGGACCTAGGTCAGGCCTCGCCATAGAAAGATTTTAGGAGTTGAAAGCTAAACTCGTTAGATTCAGAGAGTTGAGATGTTGCGGTGCGAATTTCATCGTTCTTAGGCATCGCCATTGGAAAGAATGGTGTTAGGCAGCGTAGAGTGCAGTGCGGTCGACATGCCGACTGCAGGCTAGGTTTCTAGGCAACTTAGATCTCCTCCGGTTTCGCATGATTGTCAGTTGCATTGCTTGAGTTGGCTGATGTGCATTCATCCGATGCAAGAACCCTAGGACAGCTACTCTATATTTGATTTCACACCTTATTTACTGTTTTTGTTATTTCCGTCACTTCTTATTTCTCTATTCTTGTTGTTATTATCACTTGTTCCTGTAATTTCGTTTTTGTGGCAAAATCTTGAATTCTTGGAATCACTCCCTTCCCTGTGATACGAAACCCTCTCACCTCTACTACAGTAGTGTTAGGGATAAATTAGTGAACATACGCAACTAAACGCATCATAAACGAAGACAATAATAAGCATGGCTAGAGTTTCGATTCTAATAGAAACCAAATCGGCACTTTTGATTTCTGTTCCAAACATGAGATTGAAACTAGGCCTAAAACTATTTGATTCTGGTTCTAGAACTGAAATCGAGCGAGGGTGGTTTAAATCGACTGGCGATTCGATTTTAGTTCCAAAAAAATAGAACTGAAACCCAAATCGGCAGTTTTAATTTGATTCCAAATCGGTCGAAAAAAATTTGTTTTTCATTTTTAAGAATCTATAAATATTTCTATTTATCGTCATTTTTATCACATAATTCTTTTATTGATTCTAATTCTCACTTTTCTAATTTTTACTATTTTAATTGTAGGGTATAGGGTATATGGTTTAAGATTTGGAGTTTAGGGTTTTACAAATTAGGTTTAAGTTATTAATTTTTCTAATTTTTATTATTCTAATTCTATTATTATATTATATATTTGAATTTCAACTAATAGTTCAATTATTTTTTTAATTATATTATTCTTTTTATATCTTTCTTTTACACTTTTCTAATTCCCTAATTCTACTTTTCTAAAAACTCTATGTATTAGTTCAATTCCAACTATTATTCTAATTATATTAATGTATTATACTATTTGATTACACTATTTAAAAGGCCAGCACAAGAAAAGAGAGAAATAGCCGCCCCCCATCACCCCACGTCTAATCATCTTACAATGTAATTTTTTTTATTTTGTCTCGCGAATGGGAGTGTGCGTCACCTTTGTTGGGATTATTAGTCTCTTTTAATAAGAGAAATGTCTTCAATGTTGGAGTTTTTCCTATTAGTGTTAAAAAAAATTTCAAATCCTCCAAATCCATTCGTTTCCTATGGCTTTAGATCTGGATAGATCTAAACAAATGTCTTCAATCAATATGGCTAGGAACAACCTTTCATCTCCGTCTGAAATTTGGAAAAAGACCTCCACAATTGCTGCTTCATCTTCGACGAAATTTTTCAAAAAAGGAGAGGATTGGTCGCGTCGTATTCAACCAAAATTAATTCCCACTCTAATCCAAAATTGATTTCTAGTATAGTACGAGTAGGGTCATGTCCCAAGGAAATGGTTGTTTTTTTTTCTTCACAAAAATTATCACAATGAAAATATTGATAAATAGCTTTCAACAAAAACTACAAAATTCAAGAATTGATTAAAATAAACTCCGGTTAAAGTATTGAATCATTAATTATGTTCTTGATCATCAATACAATTATATACCTATTTAATCAAATCATCCAGTTATAGTTACCGGAACCCACTAACATAACATTATTCCTTCTTAATTATCGGTAATTAAAAGAACCCTTATTAATTATTTTTAACCAATAATTAATCTAAGAGAACCCTTATTAATTACTTTCTAACCAATAATTAATCTAAGAGAACCCTCATTAGATTTAAATTATTGATTGTATTAATGTTGAAAGGAACCTGATTCTGATATGACCATATGAGCCCATATGCCCACATCAGCCCCTTATGCTCACTGCCGATGAATGACAGCTTACCAATTTTTAAAACTTACTGACCAATTACAGATTCAATGTTTTAATTCGTATTAAAATATTCCATAATTAATTAAATATTGTGCATATATTTAATAGTCATAGAATAATCCTAAGATTTCTATCACAGAACATGAAGGAAACTTGTTTAATCAGATTGATTAAATCCAATTTGATCTCACAAGAAATCAATGTTATCAACACTTTACCCCGAATTAATTAATTAGAAACTGCCCATCATTAAAAATAAAACAATCAAATTAAAGTAAAATTCCATGAAAGAAAATAATACGTACCTTAACTTTTACATTTGAAAATAACAATAAGAAGAAGAGATAACCTTATTGGCAAGATTTCTTGATTATAGTCTATCCACTTTTATAATAGATAAGGTAGGAATTTGATTGTCCAAATTATGCAAAGTTTTAAACTACACAACTAAAATTTAATACGATAAATCAAAATATTTATGATAAACTTGATTGAATTTAAAAGCATAATTTAAATTGTAAACAAGACATTAACCTTGAAAAGTAAATAATTTATTAATTAAAACTGAACTAAAAGTATAAAAATAGTACTTGAAGCAAATTATGACTCCCTCAATCAATTCTAAACTCAACTATTTAAAGATTTCACTCAACAAATAATTCCTAAAAATTCTCACAAAAGATAATCCTTAACAAAACTCCAAATTTTCACAAATTTGGATTAGGAAATCCTAATCATAACCAATTAAACATCCTCCAAAATATAGAACAACCTTCCAGTAAAATCTCTTCAATCCTTCCAGTAAAATCTCTTTAATCCTTCTAGTAAAATCTCTTCAACGTAATATGTTTCCAACTTCTTATCCTTTCTTGTATCATTTCATCACTTTTTCTCCATTCCACTATTTTCCCGCATAAATCCTAAAAACATATCACATACCATGATTTCCAACACATAAATACTAATAAAAGTTAAGAAATCATAACAAATAGAGCAAACTGCCCGAATGGTCATTAAACTTTTTTGCAATCCGTGATTTGGTCATCAAACTTTTAAAGTAGCTTAAAAGGTCACCAAGCTCTTGAAGGTGTCATTTTCAAGCCATTCCATCCTATCTCTCCATTATCTTTCCTTAAATCTGTTAACTTGAAGGATATTTATGTCAATTTTACTCCAACCTCTCCGACTCACCGCTGTCACTACCAACTTTCTCCTTTCTTCTTTCCTCTGCGGCCATTTCTCTCCTCCCTCATTTGTTTCTCACATTCTCTCCGCTTGGAACTAATCTTCTACTATGAAAATTTGTACCCAAACTAAACTCCTTCTCAGTTTTTCATTTCCTTTAACAAATTCATTAGTTCCATACAATTCTTTGAAAACAAACAAACATAACAAAATATTCTCTGGTTTTTTTTCTATAAAATCTTCTATTATGAAAATTTGTAATCAAACTAAACCTATCTTTGTTTTTATTCCTTTTAACAAGTTGATTAATTCTACACAATTCTTTGAAAAAAAAAACAAACCCAAAAAAATGATTCAAGTAAATTGAAGTTCTATCAATTTACAATATCACCACTGCACCAGCAAACTAGAGAAAATTTAGCCCCTTCATTTTTTTTTCTAGCCAACAAGTAGCACAAGTACTTTATGAAAATGGAAACAACAAAGAATTTCTCCAACACTAGATAAATCAAAAAGTCTCCGCAAGGACTAAGTAAGCTGGGCACAAATTGATTACTTCTCTTTGGTATAGTAACATATAGCAAAGGCCAGACCCAAAATTGGGAGGGGAACCAGAAACTATAAAATCTTGATCACAAATTCTGGAGTTTTAATTTGTTGGGATTATATTGGGCTTGCTGAGGTGGGATGTACATGCATTTCAAGGGAACTGTGGACTTGTCTACCTCCCAATGTAGTATTGATCCATCATATCTCTAGCAGAATCACTGTGGCTGACATCCTCAAAATCATTAGTTGCATCTTTCTCGGTTGCTGAAAGCAAAACTTCATCACCTCCAGAATGATCTTCCATGAATGGGGTAACATCGTACACCTTTCCGTCGATAATCAGCTAGCAATCAAGAAAACAAATTTGTCCCCAAAATCAATAAGCCTTATGGCTTAATCAAGACCCAAGAAATCCGCTATAGGTATTACGAAAATATTTTCGTCATCATCATCATAGGTGGAGAAAGAAACTGCAACAGAAAGAGGATTTTTCGAAGCGACTGCTAAAGTGGAGTTCGTGGAGGCGGGGTGGTGGGAGACAGGAGAAAGAGGAAGCTGTCCGGAAGAAGATTAATTTGAAGAATTGAGATTGGTTTATGCAGTTGGTGAATTGACATAAATATCCTTCCATTTTAGGATTTTGAAAAAGATAATAGAATAATTGAACGGAATGACTAGAAGTCACCCATTTAAGGAGTTTAGTGACCAAAAGTCGGATTTAAAAAAAATTTAGTGACCTTTGGGGTAGTTTTCTCTAACAAATAAACCTAAAATATTAGCATTATCAAGGCTTCATCCAATTTCTCTTAACAAAGAACTTCTAATATTCTTGATTGGAAATCATTTCTGTATTCTTGACGGGAATGACGGTTGGGTGGAAAATTTGGCTAGAACAACTGAAGATTTTATTAGTTTTTTTCATATGTAATTATTGTTTCTTTGTTTTCTAATATGTTGTGATGATAATTTTTGTTTTCTAATATTACAACTTTAGGAAAAAAAGAAAAAAGAAGGAATTTCTTCCAATATACACAAAAGTGTGTTGAAGTAATCAACTATTTGGAATTTGAAGGTGATACTTATGTTTTTCAGTTTTAACCAATACCTACTAGGGAAAAGACAAAATATTTCTCAGTTTTTAGCTAAAAGTTATTAGAAAAAAGATATTTACTTCAATTTCAATTGATTACTCATATTTTGAAAGTAATGTTTGAGAATTCCATAATTATGGATTGATAATTCTCTAATGGCTCTAGGTCATTTGTTACATTACTTGTAATACACTGACTTCTTGTAAGAGTGTATTTAGATTTTTAACTAGTTAGCTGACTTGTATATATATTAAGCTAATTTCACTATGATGTAATCTTTTATTAGTACCAATGAAATATCGCTTTTGAGAAAAAAATACTATTTGAATTTCTATTGATAGTTTAATAAAAAAAAGGGGCTAGCAATTTCCCTTAGTGATCAAGCTATGGTGACGACTTGGTGACCACAATTTGTGGTCACCAAAGCCTTTTGGTAACCACTTTGTGATGTTTGGTGACCATATTGTGTTTTCCATCAAAGCCCATTTTTCTATTAGTGGTTCTTAATTCTATGCAACACATAATCCTTCTTATGCATATTAACTTTGTGAAAATATAACTATAAATCATAATGTATCAGATTTAATTAAATCATAAAGCAAATTAACTTCACAATTTGGATAGGAAGATTTAACTCATTATCACGCAGGCTCTCGCAATATCTACTTTTGATGAGCTTGTTGAATATTTTCTTTTTCCTGAACATAAGATTATTTGTTTTGCGAATCATCATTGAAAATCAAGAGAATTTTTTGACGTGCACTGGATGACTAAGTTGGATGTCTTGGCTGCTATATATATATACACACACACACATGCACTGGAGGACTAAGTTGGATGTCTTGGCTGCTATATATATATACACACAAACATACACACGTGTGTGTGCTGCCACCATTTTGTTTAATCATAATTTGGCGGTCAAACAAGTAGCTAAAATTCCATAATTTAACATTGTAGGGTTGGAAACTAGTAATAACTTCTTCTTCACGAATTGAAGCTCCATAAGCATTTTTAAGAAGTTACTCCAAAATTTATAACTTGGTATACAACTGTTGAAATCCGATTTTGATTGTTCAGAATATGAAACAAGATGTCTTCTGTACATAGTCAAAATTTCAACAAGATCAGACAATATATGCCCATCCGATTTCTTAGATGATCAAAACCTACTGCACAAGTTACTCTTTGGTCTCATCCCTTAAGAAATTTGTAATTTGGTTTAACCCATTTAAATCCGATCTTCATCATTAATAATATTTAAATAGATGTATTCTATAATCTGTTATATTTTTAGAGGGAGCGGATAATGTTTGGTCATCCGATCATTTGTTTGATCAATACCACTAGCATTGGAAATTGCTGAAGAAGTTGTTATCGGGTTCTAACCATTCCAAAATATGTATTTCGGTATAAAACCGTTAAAATCCAATCTTAATAGTAATAATGTGGAACTCAATATTTTCTACAAACAGTTAAAATTTTAGCTTGATCGGATTAAGTTTTCCCATTAGATCATTCAGATGATCAAGGCTGCTCACTCTTGAAATTGCTGAAATTGTAGCACAAATTTCTTTCGGGTTTCACCCCTTAATAAATTCGTAACTTGGTATAAAACTGTTGAAATCTGATCTCAACCATTCAAAATGTAGAACTATATGTCTTCTATAATAGGTTGAAATTTCAATAAGATCAGACTATATTTCCCCATATGATTGTTAGTTTGATCAAAAACTATTCAGACTTAAAGTTGTTGAATTACAGCAGAAATTGTTTTCGGGCTTGACTTCTTTTGAAATTGGTAACTTGGTATTAAACCATTGAAATCCAATCTTCATCATTTAGAATATGAAATTGATGTTATCTATTAACATTCAAAAGTTTAGGTCGATCAAATCATATTTTTTGTTTCAATGCAAAATGAAAACTAACTAGAAATGCTTGTATGAAAAGGCTGAGGTACAGATATCTCGCTTTCTTTTGGTGATTCAAGCCCTCTTCAAAGAATCAACTTTACTGCAGAAGATTATCTCTAACTTTTCACCTTAAGGATATAGAAGCCTAGCCGCACTAGCTATGTTTTCCAATAATCAGCACAACTATTGAGAAGAATGTAACTCTGCTAACACATTTTTCTTGCCAAAAGTATATATATTAGAAGTTGTAAAAGTAGACTAATTGTATACATATATTAGTATATATTTTTATGTATACTAAAATGGTTAATAATATTCAAAACATAGGTAATTAATTAAAATCATTTGCAATAAAGATTTGAATCAAATATTGGTTCAAATATTGATTCAAATTTCTAATTAATTTTTTTAACTCTTTACCCTTGTTTGTAGTTTGCAACGCATATAATTGATAGGATTTATTATCATTATTATCACCTTATATCTAGTTGTAACTTATACAATATCATTAAATATTTTTATTAAAATATTACAACAATCCCTCACACTTCCTACAACACGAAGGAGAGGCATTTCGTGAGGCATGTGAACGTTTCAATAACTTAATCAGACAATGTCCAAACCATGATCTTGGTGAAATTAGGGAGCTGAACACTTTCTTCAAGGGATCACAGCTGAATCTTCCATGATGGTAAAAGCTTGTGCTAATGGAGCCTTGAAAGACAAGAGGTGTTCAAGAAGTGAGGGAGCTCTTTAAGAAAATTGCTGAAGATGAATGCATTTTCCCTGAGACTAAGAAGCCACATGCAAGAAAGCAAAGAGGCATTCTAGACCTTGATGATGAAACTTCTCTAAGTGCTAAGTTTGAAGCCCTTGCAAAACAAGTGCAGACATTAAAGGCCACACAAGCAAAAGCTCCAGTGTTATCTTGTGACTTGTGCAAGGGAGAGCACTACACGGATAAATGTTCTATCACAACCGAATCACTGCAGTATGTCAACAATTATAACAAGCCACAATATTTGGGCAATTATTCTGGCGGCAATATACAGTACGGTGGTGGACCAAATGCTTGGGGGCAGCAAACTCAAAATCAAGGAGGACAATAATATCAGAGCAATGATCAAAGAAGATCTGCAAATCCACCTCCAGGCTTTGATCTTCAGCTTAATGCTTCAGAGCAAAGGAAACCTTCTATAGAAGGTATGTTTCATCGTCTTATGGAAAAGATGGATAAGAATGAGCAAAGATTTGGTGGTTTGGAAACAACTGTAAAACATCATGAGGCCACACTAAAAAACATTGAGATGCAGTTAGGGCAACTTGCTAATGCAGTACATCACAGGCCCAGCGAAACCCTGCTAAGTGATACGGTTCCAAATCCCAAAGGAAAAAAGGTTTGTAATGCTATTATGTTGAGGAATGTAAAGTAAGTTCACAAAGCCACCATTCCTGGAGATGATGCTTGTGAAGTTGAGGACGAGGTAGTTATGGAACCTGAGAAAGATTGTGCTCATGAGGCCATGGCACCAGAGAAGGAGGAGGTGCAGGACAATGAAGGAAAGGAGGTGACCAAAAAGGTTAGAGGGCCACCAAGCCCTTACAATTTCCCAGAATATGCTCCTCGACCTCCATTTCCAGAAAGGGTGAAACCACCACCAAAGAGAGGGCTCAGTTTGATCGTTTCTTGAATGTTGTTGAACAAGTCAATGTGAGCTTACCTTTGTTAGACTTGATGAGTACTATGCCCAAGTACGCAAAATTCCTCAAGGATCTCATATCAAATAAGGAACAGATTCTTAGGTATGAGGTACCACTGATGCTTACAGAAAATAGTGGAGCTTGGGTAGGACACAATCTGCCACCTAAGTTGAAGGATCTTGGTAGCTGTACAATTCCATGTAAGATAGGCACGAGATATTTTGAGAAAGCACTCTGTGACCTTGGTGCTGGGATTAACCTTTTACCTCTCTCAATTGCTGTTAATGTGGGACTGAGTGGACAAATTCACCCTGTGGCTGTGACACTGCAATTGGCAGACAAATCATTGGTGAAACCTACAGGAATGGTGGAAGATGTATTGGTGAAGATAGACAAGTTCACATTGCCTGTAGATTTCATTGTGCTAGATATGGAGGAGGACCATGAGGTGCCCTCACCTTTGGTCGACTTTTCCTTGCCATAGGTGATGCTTCAATAGGGTTTAGAAACAAGACAGTAACATTTCACATAAACAATGAACAAGTGGTGTTTGATGTTAACTATGCCATGAAGCATCCCATACATATAGAATCTTGCTTTGCTATTAGAGCTGTTGCATTTTCTGTAAATATGGTTGATGAAAAGATGAAACATGACTATGTGTGTGTTGATGAAATGAATGCTTGTGAAGAAGAAATAAATGAGGTTGAGTTAGATGATGAAAATAGAATAATTGTGTCTGAGATTGAAAATCTTGTTGAATATTGTGTATTAGATGAGTCAATTTTTGAAATGCAAAATGAAGTTGTTGAAGTGGAAAATGAATGTGTAGTGAGAGAAATGCTAGAGAAAGCATGTGTTAGAGACTTGAAAAATAATGGTGAATGTAAGGTGTTAATTAATGATGCTTATGAACCCACTGAGGTGAGGAGCAAAGCAATTTTGTGTAGAAATGAAAAGCTTATACCCTCCATTGTGGTGCCCACCAAAGCTGGAACTTAAGCCTTTGCCTCTATATTTGAAGTATGCCTTCCTAGGTGATAACGAAACTTTGCCAGTGGTGATTTCTTCCAAGCTGGAGAGTTGGCAAGAGGAGAAGTTGTTGGGTGTCTTGAGACAATACAAGCAAGACATTAGATGGACCATCACAGATATCAAGGGCATCAGCCCTAGCATATGTATGCATAAGATTTTGTTGGAGGAAAATTCAATCCCTGTGCGTGATAGCCAAAGAAGGCTCAACCCTCAAATGATGGAAGTTGTGAAGAAAGAAGTTATCAAACTTTTGGATTTTGGCATGATCTTCCCAAACTCAGATAGTGAATGAGTGAGCCCAGTGTAGTGTGTGCCAAAGAAAGGTGGTGTAATCGTGGTAAAAAATGATTCCAATGAACTCCTTGCAGCAAGAATCATCAGTGCTTGGCGCGTACGTATGGACTACCGCAAGCTCAAATAGGCAACAAGGAAGGATCATTTCTCACTACCTTCCTTGGAGCAACTTTTAGACAGGATTGCTGGATTTCTTTTCTATTGTTTCTTGGATGGCTATTCAGGTTATAATCAGATTGTAATTGACCCTAAGGATCAAGAGAAGACTACATTCACTTGCCTATTCGGCACATTCGCATACAAACGAATGCCCTTTGGTTTGTGCAATGCTCTTGCCACCTTTCAAAGATGTATGATGGCCATATTTCATGACATGGTTGATTCCATTATTGAAATCTTCATGGATGACTTCTCAGGTTTTGGCATGACCTTTGATGGATGTTTGGACAATCTGGCTAGAGTATTGCAAAGATGTGAAGAATCTCACTTAATGCTTAACTAGAAAAGTGCCAATTCATGGTGTAGGAAGGCATAGTGTTAGGCCACAAAATTTCTCAAAAGGGAATGAGGTGGATAGAGCTAAAATTGACGTCATTGCTAAACTCCTAGCTCCCACCAATGTCAAAGGCATTAGGAGCTTCTTGGGACATGCAGGGTTCTATCGTAGATTTATCAAGGATTTTTCCAAGATTGCTAGGCCTTTGTGTAGTCTTTTGGAAAAAGATGTAAAGTTTGATTTTCGTGGATAATGCGTTGAAGCTTTTGAGACATTAAAGGCAAAATTGGTGGAAGCTCCAGTCATCGTCACACCCCAATAGGGGGAACCTTTTGAGATCATATGCAATGCAAGTGACTATGCACTAGGGGCTGTTTTGGGGCAAAGGCGTAATAAGATCTTCCATACAATATACTATGCGAGCAAGTCGATGAATGAGGCACAAATGAATTACAGTACAACTGAGAAAGAAATGCTTGCTATAGTTTTTGCCTTCGACAAATTTCGTGCTTACTTGCTGGGTTCAAAGGTTATTGTGTACACGGACTATGCAGCTTTGAAGTACTTGTAAGCAAAGAAGGAAGCCAAGCCACGGCTTATTAGATGGGTGATACTTCTCCAAGAATTTGATGTTGAAATTAAAGACTGCAAGGGTTCAAAGAATGTGGTAGCCGACCACTTATCAAGGCTTGCGTCAAAAGCACAAGATGAACCAACTATCTTGATAAGAGAACATTTTCCCGATGAGCAAGTGTTCAAAGTAGAGAAGGAGGTTTTGCCTTGGTATGCTGAGATAGCGAACTTTGTGGTGGCCGGGCAGGTGCCTTAATACTACTCCCACGAGCAAAGGAAGAAATTGAGGAATGATGCAAAGTACTTCTTCTGGGATGAAAATGCTTTGTATAAAGTGTGTAGTGACCAAGTCATAAGGAAATATGTAAAAGAAGAAGAGAAAGACGACATTTTGAAGGCTTGTCATGAGGGACCATGTGGAGGCCATTTTGGTGCAACCAGAACTGGTTTTAAAGTGCTGCAAAGTGGATTCTATTGGCCACATATCTTTGTAGATGCCCGCATTTGGGTTGGCCAATGTGATAAATGTTAAAAAAGCGGCAATATCTCATCACGGAACGAAACGTCCTTGAATAATATCCTGGAAGTGGAGTTGTTCGATGTCTGGGGCATTGATTTTATGGGACCTTTTCCAAAATCGTGTGGCATGGAGTATATACTAGTTGCAGTCGATTATGTGTCAAAGTGGGTTGAGGCTATCGTACTACCACACAACGACTCCAGGAGTGTAGCAGCAGTTATCAAGAAATACATATTTAATAGGTTTGGCACTCCAAGAGCAATTTCTCACATTTGCAACAAAATCTTTGCATCCTTCTTGGCTAAATATGGAGTAAAGCACAAGGTTTCTACTGCCTACCATCCACAAACTAGTGGCCAGACTGAGATATCTAATAGAGAGATTAAACGAGTCTTGGAAAAAGTTGTAAATCCAAGTAGGACAGACTGGGCTCTCAAGTTAGATGATGCTCTTTGGGCGTATCGAACAGCCTACAAGTCTCCAATTGGTGCCTCATTGATAAGTCGGTATTGTGCCGACTTATTTGCTCTATTTTGTTAGTCTCTTGCCTGGAATAACTTGTGAATCGATGCTCTATTACGTGACTTGTGTGCTATATCGATTACAATTGTGTGTCATGGAGATTGACTTGAGTGCTGCGAATTTAGTTACAAAGTGTTGCATTTATTCACTCAAGTCACAACTCACTATTCACAAGTCACAATTCATGAAAGTCACGCACACAACTCACGCTCATAAAGCCTCACACTCTTGCACCTCACAAACTCTCAACACACAGCTCACAAACACACACTAACACACCACACTTGCACACGCCCACTTTATACGGTGCGGCCGCATCACGCACACAACACGGTGCGGCCGCACCACACACACAATTACACAGTGCGGCCGCACCATGCACACACGCACACGGCGGCAGCACCATGCGGCCGCCACACACACTTGCACAATTTTCTTGTTTTCATGTTTATGCTTTTTCATTCATTAACATCTATGTACAGTTCTTCTCATTTCTCACCTGCACACTTGCACAAACACCACTTACGCAATCGTTTTCCCACAGTAGCATTTAGCATACACATATTAAGCTCACAAGCAAAAGCATTTAACACGTCTTTCTCACGGGCTCTAAGTGTTTGATGAAACGTGATGAATTTCCTTACTTGTTAAGTCTTTCATTAAACACGTGTCCTCACTTTTGCTTTGATTTACATTTGTAGATACACGTGGCAAAATCTCCGCAAACAAAGGAAGGTTCCTGGAACTTGTGCAGTGAGGTAAATCTATAAAAGGAGCTGGAGACAAGGAGGACGGAGAGCTTTGGGGAGAGAGAGAGCGAAATCAGGAAGAGAAATCAATTCACTGAGAGGAATTCTGAGCGTCCTAGGGCATAATTTATATTCTGTAATTATGGGATATCAGCTGATCAATATGATCGGCTAAGTTCTTAGTGTTGCTTTGAGGGGTCAATTGTATGGATTCAATCTTCCTTGAGACATTTGTTGAGAATTTATCTTTTGAGTGTGAATTTCATGTTTACATTTCTGCATTCTTTGTGTTTGATGATTTGCATTCTAGATTAACTTCACATTCAGGTTTGCGGTACCCACTGAGGTCGGTGTGAATATTACATTGGCAATCAACCATGACATAATCTGATTGTAAACATGCATATGTGAATTCTTAGGTCCTGTGAGACGTTGCGATCTTGATTGTGCGGTACCCACTGACAGTCAATGTCAATCTTTAGCGAAGGTCTAAGATTGTCCTTGTCTTAGAATAGGGATCTGGGAGAGCCTGACTCGTGCCCAGGGCTTGCCCTACCAAGGGAAGTTCGGGGAGATTTGAGAACGAGGGTCGTGAGAACTACCAAGTTGATCAGCCTTAGCTCTCTAGCAGTGTAAAGTCCCGTCACATATGTCTACACGAGTCCGTCAGTGATAGCAAGAGAAAGGTCCATACACATTATCCCCCTTAAGGCAACACATTCCTCTTTATTGATTTTCCCGTATCTCATTCCCTGCGCTTACTTGTACTGTTTTATCACTTTTATATTCTATCATTGCAATAGCTCTTGACAAACATTCTCTCCCTGTTGGATACAATCCCACTTGCCACTTCTACATTAGTTTGGTAAATTTGGGTTAAATTGGAGAGCCGCGACAGCTCGTCACCACTCACCTTTTCAACTGGTGTTTGGAAAAGAATGTCACTTTCAAGTGGAGCTAGAATACAGAGCTTACTGGGCAATTTAAAGGCTTAATATGGATTTGAATGGGGCACATTCTAAAAGAATGATGGAGATTAATTAATTGGATGAATTCAGGTTTAATTCTTATGTGAGTGCAAAGATGTACAAAGAAAGGGCAAAGAGGCTTCATGATGTTGGGATTAAAGCAAAAAGTTTTGCACCAGGACAGTTGGTTTTGTTATATGACTCTCGACTCAGGCTCTTACTAGGGAAGTTGAGGTCGCGCTGGACTGGTCCATTTCGAGTCATCAAAGTGTTGCCTTATAGGATAGTCGAGATATAGAATGCTAAAAATGGTAATGCTTGGCAAGTGAATGGCCACAGACTTAAACCCTATGTACTACATAAGGATCAAGACGTGTTGAAAGGAACACAAGCCACACAAGAATTGTTCTTGGATGATCCCTTGATATTGTATTGAAAGGAACATAGTCAGGCTGTCGACGTTAAAACAAGTGCTCTTGGGAGGCAACCCAAGCATGATTTTCCTTACTTATATGTATTTTGTTAAATTCTTATTCTGCTCAATTTTTTTGGGTTCTTAGTGTCAATTTTGGTTTTAGTATGTCATTTGTGTTAACATTCTAGTTTTAGTCTCTTGCCTGGAATAACTTGTGAATCGATGCTCTATTACGTGACTTGTGTGCTATATCGATTACAATTGTGTGTCATGGAGATTGACTTGAGTGCTGCGAATTTAGTTACAAAGTGTTGCATTTATTCACTCAAGTCACAACTCACTATTCACAAGTCACAATTCATGAAAGTCACGCACACAACTCACGCTCATAAAGCCTCACACTCTTGCACCTCACAAACTCTCAACAGCTCACAAACACACACTAACACACCACACTTGCACACGCCCACTTTATACGGTGCGGCCGCATCACGCACACAACACGGTGCGGCCGCACCACACACACAATTACACAGTGCGGCCGCACCATGCACACACGCACACACGCTTGGTAAGTTGCACACACACATTTGGAGCATTTAAGAGTATGAACCTAGTTTTTCTGAGCACAATCTAACAAATGGAAAAGCTGAAGTTCACTGACAATTTTGTTGGGAAATGGCGTTGGAGGAAAGGAAGGAAAAGCTGCACCTTTTGGAAGCTAGTGACATGTGAAGCATAAAGTGGTTAATTGAATACTCAATAGTTTCTTTGGTATGTCAGCGTACAACCGGTCAAGATAAGATAGCAACTCAATCAATGAAGAAAGGGCCCCATGAGTAATGGAATTTGTCATTTAGGTGATTGGATGCATTTAGTGGGACGGGTAGTGTGGAGTGTGTGAGTCTATAAATACACTACAAGAGCACATGCACACTTACGCTATATATTAAGTAAATTGCAAGTGGTGTTTGCAACTACGGGTGTCGGCTCACTTCTTGTCACTTTTCACACAATTTTCCTTTGTTATTCCTAACTCAAGGTATGTTATCTTCCTCTGATTTCATTGTTGAATAAAAGATCAAGGTGGTTCTTATTTGTCAATGTTCAGTTGTTAAGCTTAGTGTTCTTATATGTGTTGAAGATGTGAGAACTTGCCACTTAGATTGACAGTTGGACTATGCTTACAAATGTTAATGACATGCTACGTGTGGAGGAAATTGTAATGGCTTCCATGCTAAATTCAGTTTGCAACTATTCTATGAATGCAGCATAACTTGAACATGTAAACTCCATATTTAGTGATTCTGATTGGGTAATTTAGCTAAGATGTTGAGCTACAATGTTCATGTTTTACACTTTTGCTAATTGTGCACAGATGGTAGTCTAATTTGGATAGAACAGGGAACTCCAAATGAGGTAATTTTGGTGCCTATAGTTAGCTGGAAGTTAGCTCTACAATTTCTGCGTTGACAACTTTGGCTAATTTTGCCTGCCTAGCTTGTTATTTTATATGTATAATTGGTGGTTGAAGCTGAAAATTTTGTTGAGCATTCTGCCCATTTGTGCCACACCTCGGTAATATAAGCATAAGTTGATAAATTCTTATCCAAATGAGGTGCTTCAACTTGCTAAATGCAGCTGACACACAGGGCTACAACTTTTGTGTTTTTGGTTGTGCCTGATTCTCTTTGAGCTAAGTTCCAATTTAGGTGTAAAATTGTGTATGTGCTAGATTTTCAGTTTGACTCAACAGCTAGTTTGTGCTATCTAGCTGTGGTTAATTTTGGTGCATATAGCGTATATTTGCTCCATTTGTCTAAGGTGATTGTTTAGATGCTTACTATTGTTGGTGTTCCTCGCAGCAATGGGTCCTTAAAAAGGTGAAAGTTCAAAGAAGAGCAAAGGCAAGGGCAAGGAACCACTGCCTATGGATTCTAACTCGAGTATTTTCCAGAAGATCTGCTTATATTTGAGGACCCTCCTCAGGTTAATTTGCAAGCACTGCCAAAGAAGCGAAAGTGCACATCGGAACCATCAATATTTGTTAATGCCGGTGTGCAGAAACGATGGGAAGAGGTTATGAATATCAAGAAGATACACCTAGAACGTGCATTCATTGTTGACAAAGGTCCTTTTAAGAAATTGATGAAGTTTCATAAGTTCAATGAGAAGGTGGTGCTTGAACCCAATTTTTGCAACGTAAGTCTTGCACGAGAGTATTATGTAAATGCGAAGTTTCCAAACAAGGCAGGGGCTGCGTATGTTAGGGGGCAATGGATTGAGATTAGCAGCGAGATAATCAATACACATATAGACAAGCCAACTGATCATTTTAAGTGTCCAAATGATGAGGAGTCTGATTAAGCTTTGCTGGAGGAACTTGCACATCTGGGGGCTGAATAGGTGGAAAATCAACGAGTGGAGCGTAAGCATATACTCCATAAGTACCTACGTTGTGATGTCAAACTTTGGCTCATGTTCATTCTATCTAGACTTATGCCGAGTTCACAGATTTTGAAAGTAGAGCGCAGTCGCCTTTACTTGATCTCAGCGATTCGGATGTGAAGATCCATAGATGTTGGACGAATTATTATTAACAACATAAGGGCTGGTATTGATGCAGATAATGCAGCACTTTATTTCCTAATCCTTATAGAAGAGCTTTGCAAGGCCTAGGGAGTAGACGATGAGATAAGTGGAGACTGGCGCAAAACTCATGCACCTATTGCTACACCTTATATGTGAAGTACTTACGAATTAACCGAGAGATGATAAGAGAGCAGGCAAGGGAGCCTGGCGTGCCTCGCGATGATTTTGAGCCCCTAGTTCATGTTGGACATCTAGAACAATAGCCTCAGTCGTATGACTTTAGTTCTCTCTAGGGTGTACTTCAAGATTTTCAACATTCTATAGATCATTGTTTACAGAACATGGATGAAAGACTTCGGAGCGTGCATGAAAAAATTAATGACATGCATCAGGATTGGACATCTTATGGGTCTACAATCGGTTCCAAGCTGGACGACATTTCTTCCATTGCACAACAGCAGTTCAAAGTGCTTTATCACTGTCAACTTATGATGCAAATGGAGCTCGATAAGTGCAATAAAATGGTAGTGTATTACCATACTCCTCCTGGGCCACCAAAACCATAGTCGACTCAAGCGCAATTGGCAGGGTATAGAATTCTAAATTTGTCTATGGATGTGCACACTGGTGGTGTGCACGAGCTTCCTCCTGAGGTCTCTAGTACGTTCTTCCTCCAGCAATTGCCCACTTTTGGTCGTATTCCATCAGCACCTCCTACTCCTACCTTCCTTGCGGATCCTGATTTCTGGCTAGCCACACGAACACCATTGTTTGGTATGGGACAGCCATTCTAGGGGCCTATTTATGGACCATTTCATTGGGTTGCACCTCTATTCAACAGACTATCGTTTTCAATCACTGTGTCGTTTTCATCACCTTCCTCATCCGCACCATCATCGTCTCAGGGAGCCCATCTTTCCTAATTCTTCATTGGGGACAATGTTTATTTCAAGTGTGAGGGGTGTGTTGATGATGATGTCTATTGTGTGAAGTATGTTGCCATGCGTAATGCCATAATTGTGATGTTATGTGGTTGAGTGGGAAGGGAGATGCTATGATGTTTGTTAATCTGCTGAGGTTGATTTGGTGGGGTAATAGGTTTGTGGGGAATGGTGCTGTGTTGGGATGCTTTGTCATGAATGTTGTGGAGTTCTTGTTTTGAAGTTTTCTTGAAGCATGAAGCTGTACTGTGCTATTATGTTTCATTTTGTTGTGTGGAAGTCTTGAAGTATGAAGCTGTTGTCATGATCTGGTAGCATGCGACAATGTGCTGAAGTTTAGAAGAATGAAGCAATTGATTGTGTTTGTTTTTTGTTGTCCTCACATCTCTGTGAGATGTTATTGAGTGTGTTTGTTCTTGTTGTTCTTTAAGATTTTGAAAGGTGTTAGGAATGTAAGTGTTCTTTGCAATAAAATGGATGTAGTATCTGTGTGGAAATAAAAGAAGTTAAGTGAATGTGTGAGTAGTGTAGTGCATAACGTGGTGTAGTGAATAAAGTGGATTATCATTTTGCGTTTGAGCACTTGTTTCTTTCTTGGCTATGTCTTTGCTCTAGTTCATCACTTTACTCTTTTGTGATTATGCATGCGAAAAGTTTTCTTTTCTGGTACCAAGATTGAAGAGATTAACATATTTTGTTGGCCAAGACATCATGTTAAAGTAAGATAGATGTGCCATGCAAAACATTCTTAATCGATATAGGAGGAAATCTGGGTTGAGTTTGTTTCTTTTTGTTATGTCTCTGCTTTATGTTCTGGTATTCTTGCATTTATAGTCCTTTGAAGACACATATGAACGAATGGTCACATGAGAAAGGATATGGAGAAAAAGCCTTTGGCAACTGGGAATGAAAAGCTGTAAGACCCTAGCAAGCGAATATGGGAAAAAAAGCCATAAAGCCCAGGCAAAACATTAGAAAAAGAGCCACAATACCCAAGCAGTCATGCACCAATGTGTGTGACAAATGAATGCACCAAAGTGCAAGATGAAAGGAAATGGAATTCTCCAATAGAGCACCAATGTGCTTTTTGGTTACCATTGATCTTGTGTGCTATTTGTTCATGTGTGTGGACAAGGAGATTGTTGTGCAATGAGCTGTTAGAAAGAATACAAAGGGTTGTGCATACATAAAGAGCAAGTGAAGCCAAGCATTCCTCAGCACACAATTGCACGCATGACATGTTGGTCTTTATTCGTTGTGCCTCAGGTGATAATGTGTGCTAAGATCTGAGAGATAGGGATCAAGGAACTTTTGGGAGTTTTTGTGTGAAAAATGTTTTGATAAACTCAGAGTGCGGCATGGTAGATAAGGAACCTTGTATTGAATGCAAGTGATTAAAATATGGAGTGTGAATTTTGCTTGAAGGAAAGAAAAAAGTCAAGTGTGGGGGAAATTGATAAGTCAGTTTTATACTGACTAAATAATGCTGTTTCCACTTGGTTTTTTGTGTATTCTAGTGCATTATATGCAGAATTGGGTGGTTATTTGTAAGCTTATGTGAGGAATTGTGTGGAGTGATATCTAGTGGAAAAAGGGCCGAATTTGGTGTTAATGTGGGTACAAGTGTTGGATGTAGTCTCAAGTGTGTGCATTGATAAGTCACTTTTGCATTGACTTGTAAATACGAGTTCTACTTGGCTCTTGTTGTGTTTTGGTGTGGCTTGTGAAAAATTGTATGATGATGTATAAGTTTATGTGACGAGTTGGGTAATTTGGTGACAAAGGGCTTGAATGTGGGCAGTAGTGTGCACACGAGTAGTTGTACACAGCACGGCACACAATGCACCTCGCTCGCATGGGCATACATATTTGCACCATGCACCGCGTATGCACGCACAGCACATCGCCGAACACCATCACTCACCACTCACAACTCACCCCGCATACACCGCACAAGCACGCACTCATGCTACATTACATCGCCGCACACAGCACACATCCGGTGCTACACATTGCCACATACACCTCGCACGTCAACGCACAAGCATGTACACTACATGCACATAATTCTGGCACATGCACAATACTCACCATTTCACTTGCACATTGCAGCACACATAACAGAACATTCTTGCAACACATTGTGCACCACAACTCCAGCGCACACGCATCACATAACACAGCTCATACATGTTCCAAGCATCACAAGCATGCATGTCATGCATAGTTCATGCACACTTGTTGCACCAACACATAGGCACTCATGCACACATTTCATGCACGAACTTCCTAACCTCGCACATCACGTTACACACGGTGTAGGCACACTTTCACGGCGATGGAGTACATCGACGGGATGGGCTTATCCAATTTCCCAAAAGTAGCACCCGAGCTCGGCTGAGCTGGTTGCGTGGCTTTGGTATTTATAGCCCCTGAGGGGGCATGAACTAGAGCTGCAAAAGACTCCAATCCCAGCACAGTGTCAGTTGGTCTGGTTTTCGGAGTTCGGTTCTTCTTGGTAGTCTTTACACCACCCAGCATATCTTTCAGCTGCATAACTGCGAAAAAGATGGAAAAATCATTATCAATATTGATGCATACATACTTTAGAACACACGAATGTTCTTAAAAGGAGAAATATACCCTTACAACCGAGCTTGTCCACCTCGTCCTCATGGTCAGGTCCCAGCTCGGCGGGGCTCAGTTTTAGAGACACTAATACCCGTTCTGGGATATTGGCGATGTGAAGTTTGCCATTTTTATTTACAAAGTCTTCTAATTTAGCTAAGAATTTCCTAATGGCAACTGTACTCTTTGGCGACCGATCTGAGACTGACTGGTAAGGACGCCAGAATGTTTCCTCACTTACTGCTTGAGCACCAACAAGAAGGAATTTATAATTCCAGTCATGGATTGAGCTCGGAAGACCTTCAAATAGATCTACCCTACATCGACGACGGGCAAAGTAAAACCAACCGACATCCCGACCAGAAGTCTTCAAACTGTATATGAACCTAAACAATGAGGTGGTGCAAGGGATATCTAAATGTTGACAGATCATCTCGAACCCTCTCAGAGTTCGGATAGTATTAAGAGTAAATTGAGTAATAGAGATGGCGAGTTCACTCAAGATTGATTTGAAGAAGTCAGAAAGAGGAAATCTTAATCCTTCAATGAATTGTTTAGCAAAAACACTAACAAAGCCTTCCGGGGTCGGCACACTTTCATCTCTAGTTTTGAATGTTGGAGTAGTTGTCTTAGGAAGTTGAGATTCTGTAGTTTATAATACTAATCTAGGCCTCGCCATGGGAAAGGTAAGTGTTATGGGATCTAGCATGTAGTGCGGTCGTCATGCCGGCTATAGGTTAGGTTCTTGGGGAACTAAGATCTCCTCTGTTCATATTTGCTTGTCAATTGCATCTCATCAAGTCACTGAGAACTCAAGAATCCTAGGATATCCATTCACACTTGTTTGTTGCATTTAGGATTCATTTCTTTCTTTCCCCTCATTTTTATTTCATTTTCCTTTGTTGACATTACATTCTGTGTTGGTTGCAATTACATTCTTATTTTCTGTGCTTGTTGTTTTGTTTGGTGAAAATTCTTTAGAGCAAATTCTGAGTTCTTGAACCATCCCCTTCTCTGTGGGTACGATCCCTCTCACTACTACTACATCAGTAGTTTAGGGTAAAATTGAGCTGACACGACTTTAAGCTATCAATTTTTGGTGCCGTTGTCGAGGAAGGCACGGTTTCTTGAATTTTGATTTGCTCTGTTTTCTTTTCTTGTGTAGTTTAGTAGTCTTGTTATTTTTCATTTTGGTAACTTTTGTTGCATTTTGTAGTTTTCGTGTTTTGTTGTCTGCTTTGGTGTATTTGTGTCAAGTGCAGGACGTTGTAGTTCACTGTAATTGAGTATTGCACAAGTACCCAAGCATGTCTAGATGGTACGAGGACTTCTCTCCACCACCATATGAAAGGCAATGGCAAAATCAAGTACAAAGCAACAACTCACATCAAATTGGGACACAAGAGCTTCCTGTGGAGGACATGTTTTCTCAATTTATGGAAAAACTTGACAGAGGCTTACAAAAGGAAGGGAAATGGCATAACCAACAACAAAGCAATGAGTGTTATTTGAGAGAAGAGGCAAAATTGGAAAACATGTTGTCTCGAGTTTTGGAGAGAATTGATAGAAATGAAACAAGGTTCGCTCAACTGGAAGAAGAGCTTCAAGGGCGACAAGAAAGGTTTGATCCAATCAACGCTTTAATAAGCAACCTATGGGAACAAATTGAGACACCAACTTTAGATGCACAATACTACTCACAAGGTACAGCTCTTATTTCTAGCGTACCACTTCCTGAGGACAATCATTTTGATATGCATGCTAATGTTGATTGTGGCTTAAAGTGTCTAGGGGAGGAGGAGTCTACATGTTTTGGGGATAGTGTATATGAGTGCTTTGTTGCTGATTCTTTTGAGCATGAATATGTGCACTTTGATGTTGAGGATGATGGCTTCTTTAGTGATCTTGATAGTGATGACTCTCGTGTTCTAAGTTGCCATGTTACTAAGCTGGAAAATGTGTCTAAAGTGGAATCTTGCATGAATTTCATGGAATTCAATGAGTCAAATGATGTTGATTGCCTAGCTTTAGATGCTTTACCTCTTGATAGCTTTGTGAATTGCATAGAGTCACTTCTTGAAGATCAATGTGATTTCCTAAAGGAAGATAATGTTGCATTTGTTAATAAGAGGGTTAACACATTGTTTGATACTCTGGTTGAGGCACCAATTTTTTAAATTGTCAATGAATCTAAGTGTCTAAATGGTGACTCACAAGAAGTGCGAAGTGAGATACTCTTGTTAATTGATGATAATGCTTGTTGTGTTGTTGAGAAAGAAAAGCCTCAAGAATTTCTCAATGTTAGTTTTGATGATAAAGATGTTAACATTTTGAATGACAATGACAATGAGTGCCATGCTATACTTGATGATGCTGATTGTTATTCTCTGAATGTAACTTTTCTTGATGACTTGATAAATTGCATAGAGTCATATCTTGATGAACATTGTGATATCATGAATCAAGATAATGTTGAACGTGCTAATGAAAATGTCGATATTAGTCTAGCTGCTAAAGATGTTAACATTTTGAATGACAGTGATAACATGATGAACAACTGTGAGTTTGAGTCATTTGTTTTTGAACTTACTGGTGGTTTTGAGTTTGCTGATTTGTTTATTGAGACCATGGATGTACAAGCCTTGGTTGAGCCTTGCAGGGTTGGAGAGCTTAATGTGGTGGAAGAAGTAATCGATAGGCCTAGTAAGGTGGAAGAGTTGAATGATTTGCCTCCAGTTGTGGAAGAGTTTAAGGAGATGCCTTAAATGGAGGAGCCTCAGTGGTTCAAGGTAGAATTTGTAAAGGTGGCTTCCCATGTACAAGCGCATAAGCACCACTTTAAAAACATTCTTCAAGTGCCTTACAAGAAAAGGAAGAGCGTTTATGAGGGAGCATTTTTCTGGTATAGAGAGGGGTATTCCGATTCTTGAAGAAGAAAGTTTCATATATAAAGTCTAGCTGGAGACTACAAAACCCAGAACTACTTATTTTCATTTTACCTTTACTTCAGTTTTTGGTTTAACTAGTTATTATGATATTTTTCATTTTTGCTTACTCTCACCAAGGTCACTCATGATGTAGGTGTAAGCAAAGGAAGGAATTGCAAGGGAAATATGCCATGCACACATGAGGCTAAGTGTGGGGGAGTGGAGTCATGAACCACTCCCACAGTGCACATAATTATTTTGTCTTACATTTCAAGCATGATTGTGCATGTGCCATTTAGTGTTATTAATTGCATATTTTTACACCATCATGACTCTTAGTTATGGTGCGACACTGGGCTTGCATGTTCCTCTATGTCATGTCTACCTTGCATCAATATGTTGTGTATTTGAGTGAGTGAGTTCTAATAAGCTTTGTTTTACCGTGTGCAGGAATTTTTCATGGGAGAAAAAAATTTCAAACAAGAGCACTCCACAAAGCATACATTGGACTTCATGACTTATTAATAACCAGGGAGTTCCTAATCCTAACTTTACTTTACATTGAGGACAATGTAAGATTTAAGTGTGGGGGAGGGAATGTTTGCTATGGTTTGTGTTTCTTGGACTTTATATGCTTACTTTCTGTCATGAAATTTTTTGTGCTAGGTGATGCAATTTTTTAGTATAGATGTGTATTGTTTTGAGACTTTTGCCTGTTATTTTAGTTTTGTTGTGTCATTCCGAGTTTATTACCCGTATGTGTGGTGTTTTTCATGTTTTGTGCAAAATTTAAATTTTTTGTGAAATTTTAAAATTTTGTGAATAAGGAGTGTGAGTGTGCTAATAAAGTGTCAAACGTGTGTAATAAAAGAAAAGAGGTGTAGTGACAGTGAGAGCTATGGAATGTAGAACACTTTATACTATGCTTTTACTATTTTGCAAGCTATGTTCACAATTTGAAGTTCATCCATCTTACTTTTGTATTGCATGCGAAAATGCTTTTGTTTTTTTAATTCCAATCTTGATGAAATCAGTGCATTTTGTTAATCAAGGCATCATGTTAAAGTAAGATAGATATGCCATGCAACTTTGTTCTTGGACATAGGAGGAAAATGATTCAATACATTCTTATTGTTGTGCATTATTTCGGTTGTTTTGGATGCTCTTGCATGCATAATATTTTAGAGACAGTTAAGAACTTTTGGTCACACAAGAAAGGATATAGAGGAAAAGCCTTTGGCAATTGGGAATGAAAAGCCGAAATACCCTTGGCAAGCATAATTGAGAAAAAAAAGCCATAAAACTCAGGCAGCTAAAGGGAAAAAGAAGCCATAAGACCCAAGGCAAGCACACCAATGTGTGTAGACAAGAACAAAGCAAAGACAGAAAAGTGCAAAAGCAAGTGAAATTTGAAATCAATTTAGAAAAGCACCAATATGCACCATTGATCTTGTGTGATTTAGAGTTCTTGAATGTGGACATTGTGATTGGGTATGAAAGGGAAAAGTTTTGGAACAAAAGAAATAATGTATGCATAGAGAATGGATGAATTCATGAGCCTCAGAACACACTTGCACGCATGATATTTTGATCTTTATTCATCGTGCCTTGATTGATAACTTGTACTGGGATTTGATAGGTTGGGATTAAAGACAAGTGATGAATTTCATGCATGAAAAAAAATTGTCTTGATGAAATCAAATGAGAACAAGTTTGACAGAGGAGTGAAGTCTAGTATTAAGTGTGTGTGAAGTGTGAGTTTGCTTTCAATCAAGCAAAAGTTCAAGTTCAAGCAAAAGCTTTCAATTTGACAAGTTGGTTTTATACCAACGAATATGTGCTAAATATCTTGGCTTTTGTCTTGTATTTGATGCAAATGTGTAGTGAATTAGGTGTTTCTATGCATATATGTGTTGTGCTAATTGGTAATGTTGGAATGGTATAAAGAGAGCAAAAATGATGGCTAATGGAGTGAAAAATGTTAAAGGAAAAACGAAGGAACTCACAAGTACATTTTCGGCCAATTTAGGGTTTTGGCAGCTTTGAGTGTGCAATTTGTTTTGTGAATAACTCTTTCAATTCTAATCCAAATGAGGAGATCTTAGATGATTTGGAAAGCTCTTTGTTTTTACTTCAATTGCCATGCTTTAACTTTCTCCACATTCTGTGCGTAAACATGAGAAACGAGGGCATCTTTGTTGTGTTTGGATTAAAATTTGATAGAGTTTTACCTTTCTGCCCCAGTTTGGGGATTTGACAAAATCTTGAGCTACAAATACCCAATTTAGGTGATTCATGATCCTACGGAAAGCCAAGAGTTAGACCTAGAACTTCTATGTTTATCATTAAGTCTAATTCAGAAGTTAAGACACATGAATGTGGCATGAAAGTAGAGTATTTTGAATGAAGTGAACACTTTGTCATTTCAGTTTTTCTTGCATTTGGTTTCTTTGTACCCATCGCACAACACTTTAGCACAATACATTAGCACTCACTACACTTCACATTTGTGCTCACTACACTTCACGCATATGCACTACGCACACACATGTGGGGCGAGGTGACCTCGCCGCACAAGCCTCTTGCACTAACACTCGTACAGACTCACACAACACTCTCGCACACGAGCACTCATCTCACTCACTCATCACACAGCTCACTCGCACACTAGCGCACGCATCACTCGCACTCACCATGCGGCGAGCTCACCTCACCGCATGCAACATATACACACATTGTGCGGCGAGGTCACCACTCCGCACAATCACATATACACACTTCATGCGACGAGCTCAGCTCGTCGCATGCACACTCGCACACACACATTGCGGCGAGGTCACCTCGCCGCAATACTCTCGCACACACCCACAGAAATCATACATTGCACTTCACATTTGTTTTGAAAATTTCACAATACGCACCCACAATACTTCTCACTCATTTCATAACACTGACATGTTATGATTTCACCATTTCATATTCTATCAATTCCTTTAATTGGTTTTCAGTTTACATTGTTTTCATTTAGTATGAGCGCACAGCATTTCATAACATCAATGTTTCACGAGGTCTCGCCCGCAAAATCATTGCACAGCGAGCTCTCGTGGCGAGACCTCGCCAGCAAAACTTTTACACGGCGAGACCTCGCCACGAGGTCTCGCCATATAAATGCTCAAAGTGGCGAGACCTCGTGGCAGTCTCACCATGACATTTTCAGTTTTGCCATGTTTCAGTAATTGGGTCGTAACTCTTTCGTCTTAGCTCCAAATTGGGTGATTCAAATGGCTAAGGAAAGATAAGACAAAAGGTTACAACTTTTGTGTTTTAAGATTTTCCAAATTCACAATGTTTCAGGGCCAAAATCTGGTTGGAAAATGCTGCATAGCATAATAGTTTCAAGAGTTTGTTTTTGGTTTTGGAAATTTGGCTAAGTGTTGAAGTTCTGATTTTCTAAATTTCCAGGCAGCTGAAGGCGTAGTGTTCTGTGGCAAGAAGGCGTGAATCTTTAGAGGCTGGTCTGCTTGGAAGCTCGCAGAAAAGCTGAAGGCGTGAGAGGCGCAGGCTCAAAGGCGTGAACTTGGTCTGATTCTGCAGCTGGATTTTCAAAAGGCGAAGACGTGAAGGAGCTGAGCCTGAAGGGACGACATGGGTTGGCGAGGATGTTGAAGGCGCTGGAATTTGAGCCCAAAGGCGCTGGAATGCTGAACAAATTCTTCAACTTCGAATTTTTCACAATTTGACCTGATTTTTAGTATCTCCATTCAAGGGCACTTTTGTAATATCTTAGAGGTTTTACGGTAGCGTATTAGTTACATTTTCATAACTCTATATATAGGAGATGTAGCTAATGTGTAGAAAGGGTGGACCCGGGGGAGACTATTATTTTTCATCCATTAGTTAGGATTTTATTTGGTAACCAACTTTTGATCTAGAGAGAGCGGGAATAAAATTGCCAGATCTACTTTCTCTCTCTAGTTTCTCTCTCTAGCTTTTGAACATCATTTTGGATTCTGATTGAGGATTTGTTCCGATTATTGTAAATCTCTTTGCATTTGAGAAGGCATTCCATAATCCTTTTGAGAATTGGAAGCTTTGAGACATCTTAATTGGTAAACTATTTCCAATTGATGAAATGAACTGTGTAATCTTCCAATTTGTTGATCGTGAATTGGAAATGGAGTTTTCTGGCTAGATCTTGTGATATCCTAGGATTGAACGGATGAATGTTTAATTTAGTTGATGTGATGTCTTGCAATTGACTTAATTCACTAAGTATGAAATCACACATGAACCTACACGTAGAACTTGTTAAATTTCATATTTCTGAACTGGTCTTGGATGATTTGAACTCCAAATGTGGTCGCCATGCCAAATTGGAGGTAGATTCACATCATTTAGTGAAGATGCATGAAATGAGAACTTGAATGCGATTTCTTGAGTCTTTTCACTTGTTCAAACCGATCGTTGCATTTCTGAGATTCTGGCCTCGCCATGGGATGTTTTGAAGGAATGTACCTTAGAGAAGAAGTGTAAAAGAGATTTCCTATGATAATAACGAAGGCATTCAAAACTAGGTTGGGCCTTGCCAAGGGAATTCCTAGGCTTTGCATGTTGGAGTAGTTGTCTTAGGAAGTTGAGATTCTGTAGTTTATAACACTAATCCAGGCCTCGCCATGGGAAAGGTAAGTGTTATGGGATCTAGCATGTAGTGCGGTCGTCATGCCGGCTATAGGTTAAGTTCTCGGGGAACTAAGATCTCCTCTGTTCATATTTACTTGTCAATTGCATCTCATCAAGTCACTGAGAACTCAAGAATCCTAGGATATCCATTCACACTTGTTTGTTGCATTTAGGATTCATTTCTTTCTTTCCCCTCATTTGTATTTCATTTTCCTTTGTTGACATTACATTCTGTGTTGGTTGCATTTACATTCTTATTTTCTGTGCTTGTTGTTTTGTTTGGTGATAATTCTTTAGAGCAAATTCTGAGTTCTTGAACCATCCCCTTCTCTGTGGATACGATCCCTCTCACTACTACTACATCAGTAGTTTAGGGTAAAATTGAGCTGACACGACTTTAAGCTATCAATTTTTGGCGCCGTTGCCGGGAAAGGCACGGTTTCTTGAATTTTGATTTGCTCTGTTTTCTTTTCTTGTGTAGTTTAGTAGTCTTGTTATTTTTCATTTTGGTAACTTTTGTTGCATTTTGTAGTTTTCGTGTTTTGTTGTCTGCTTTGGTGTATTTGTGTCAAGTGCAGGACGTTGTAGTTCACTGTAATTGAGTATTGCACAAGTACCCAAGCATGTCTAGATGGTACGAGGACTTCTCTCCACCACCATATGAAAGGCAATGGCAAAATCAAGTACAAAGCAACAACTCACATCACATTGGGACACAAGAGCTTCCTGTGGAGGACATGTTTTCTCAATTTATGGAAAAAATTGACAGAGGCTTACAAAAGGAAGGGAAATGGCATAACCAACAACAAAGCAATGAGTGTTATCTGAGAGAAGAGGCAAAATTGGAAAACATGTTGTCTCAATTTTGGAGAGAATTGATAGAAATGAAACAAGGTTCGCGCAACTGGAAGAAGAGCTTCAAGGGCGACAAGAAAGGTTTGATCGAATCAACGCTTTAATAAGCAACCTATGGGAACAAATTGAGACACCAACTTTAGATACACAATACCACTCACAAGGTACACCTCTTATTTCTAGCGTACCACCTCCTGAGGACAATCATTTTGATATGCATGCTAATGTTGATTGTGGCTTAAAGTGTCTAAGGGAGAAGGAGTTTACATGTTTTGGGGATAGTGTACATGAGTGCTTTGTTGCTGATTCTCAGGAATGAATAATCATAGAAAGCAATTTTAAAGACTCAAACAATCAAACTACTAATCCAAAAATTGAAACGATCCCCGGCAACGGCACCAAAAATTGAAAGCTTAAAGTCGTGTCAGCTCAATTTTACCCTAAACTACTAATGTAGTAGTAGTGAGAGGGATCGTATCCACAGAGAAGGGGATGGTTCAAGAACTCAGAATTTGCTCTAAAGAATTGTCACCAAACAAAACAACAATCACAGAAAATAAGAATGTAAATGCAACCAACACAGAATGTAATGTAAACAAAGGAAAATGAAATACAAATGAGGGGAGAGAAAGAAATGAATCCTAAATGCAACTAACAAGTGTGAATGGATATCCTAGGATTCTTGAGTTCTCAGTGACTTGATGAGATGCAATTGACAAGCAAATATGAACAGAGGAGATCTTAGTTCCCTGAGAACCTAACCTATAGCCGGCATGACGACCGCACTACATGCTAGATCCCATAACACTTACATTTCCCATGGCGAGGCCTAGATTAGTGTTATAGACTACAGAATCTCAACTTCATAAGACAACTACTCCAACATGTGAAGCCTAGGAACTCCCATGGCGAGGCCTAACCTAGTTTTGAATGCCTTAGTTATTATCATAGGAAATATCTTTTACACTTCTTCTCTAAGGTACATTCCTTCAAAACATCCTATGGCGAGGCTAGAATCTCAGAAATGCAATGATCGGTTTGAACAAGTGAAAAGACTCAGGAAATCGCATTCAAGTTCTCATTTCATGCATCTTCACTAAATGATGGTGAATCGACCTCCAATTTGGCATGGCGACAACAATTGGAGTTCAAATCATCCAAGACCAGTTCAGAAATATGAAATTTAACAAGTTCTACGTGTAGGTTCATGTGTGATTTCATACTTAGTGAATTAAGTCAATTGCAAGACATCACATCAACTAAATTAAATCATTTATCCACTCAAACCCTAGGATATCACCAGATCTAGCCAGAAAACTCTATTTCCAATTCACGATCAACAAATTTGAAGATTACCCAATTTATTTCATCAATTGGAAAGAGTTTACCAATAAAGATGTCTCAAAGCTTCCAATTCTCAAAAGGATTGTGGAATGCCTTCTCAAATGCAAGGAGATTTACAATAATCGGAAAAAAATCCTCAATCGGAATCCAAAATGAAGTTCAAAAGCTAGAGAGAGAAAGTAGATCTTGCAAATTTATTCCCGCTCTCTATAGATCCAAAGTTGGTTACCAATTCAAATCCTAACTAATGGATGGATAATAATAGTCTTCGGGATCTCTCCCTATCCAAACTCCCCTTTTATATTAGCTACATCTCCTATATATAGAGTTTATGAAAATGTAACTAATACGCAACCGTAAAACCTCTACGATATTACAAAAGTGCCCTTGAATGGACATACTAAAAATCAGCTCAAATTGTGAAAAAATCCGAAGTTGAAGAATTTGTTCAGCATTCCAGCGCCTTTGGGCTCAAATTCCAGCGCCTTCAACATCCTCGCCAACCCATGTCGTCCCTTCAGGCTCAGCTCCTTCACGCCTTCGCCTTTTGAAATTCCAGCTGCAGAATCAGACCAAGTTCACGCCTTTGAGCCTGCGCCTCTCACGCCTTCAGCTTTTCCGCGAGCTTCTAAGCAGACCAGCCTCTAAAGATTCACGCCTTCTTGCCACAGAACACCACGCCTTCAGCTGCCTGAAACTATTATGCTATGCAGCATTTTCCAACCAGATTTTGGCCCTGATACATTGTGAATTTGGAAAATCTTAATTGTAACCCTTTGTCTTAGCTTTCCATAGCCATTTGAATCACCCAATTTGGAGCTAAGACGAAAGTGTTACGACCCAATTACTAAAACATGGCAAAACTGAAAATGTTATGGTGAGATTTCATGGCGAGACCTCGTGGCGAGGTCTCGCCACTTTGTGCATTTATATGGCGAGACCTCGTGGCGAGGTCTCTCCGTGTAAACTTTTTGCTGGCGAGGTCTCGCCACGAGACCTCACCGAGCAATGTTTCTACGGGTGAGACCTCGTGGCGAGGTCTCGCATTGAAGTGCGAGTGTGTGAGAGTGAGTGAAGTGTTTGTGAATCGTGTGGCGTGTTGTGAGTTAGTGAGTAAGTGGTTGAAAGCTGAGGTGAGTAAGTGAAGTGAAATGAGATGTAATGAAGTGTTGTGAGATGTGTAATGAAATGATGAAGAGTGAAGAATGAAGAATGAAGTCTGAAAAACATGAATGAACAATGTTGTTAGATTTGTGTGATAAAATGGATGTTATCAACTGGTGTGCGCTCATACTAAATGAAAACAATGTAAATTGAAAACCAATGAAAGGAATTGATAGAATATGAAATGGTGAAATCATAACATGTCAGTGTTATGAAATGAGTGAGAAGTATTGTGGGTGCGTGTTGTGAAATTTTCAAAACAAATGTGAAGTGCAATGTATGATTGCTGTGGGTGTGTGCGAGAGTATTGCGGTGGGGTGACCTCGCCGCAATGTGTGTGTGCGAGTGTGCATGCGACGAGCTGAGCTCGTCGCATGAAGTGAGATGAGCTCATCGCATGAAGTGTGCGTGTGTGATTGTGCGGCGAGGTGACCTCGCCGCACAATGTGTGTATATGTTGCATGCGGGGAGCTGAGCTCGCTGCATGGTGAGTGCGAGTGATGCGTGCGCTAGTGTGCGAGTGAGCTGTGTGATGAGTGTGCGAGATGAGTGCTCGTGTGCGAGAGTGTTGTGTTAGTCTGTGCGAGTGTTAGTGCGAGAGGCTTGTGCACCTCGCCGCACATGTGTGTGCGTAGTGCATATGCGTGAAGTGCAGTGAGCGCAAATGTGAAGTGTAGTGAGTGCTAATGTATTGTGCTAAAGTGTTGTGCGATGAGAACAAAGAAACCAAATGCAAGAAAATCTGAAATGACAAAGTGTTCACTTCATTCAAATGCTCTACTTTCATGCCAAATTCATGTGTCTTAACTTTTGAATTAGACTTAATGATAAACATAGAAGTTGTAGGTCTAACTCTTGGCTTTCCGTAGGATCAAGAATCACTTAAATCGGGTATTTGTAGCTCAAGATTTTGTCAAATCGCCAAACTGTGGCAGAAAGGTAAAACTCTATCAAATCCTAATCCAAACACAACAAAGATGCCCTCGTTTCTCATGTTTACACACATAATTTGGAGAAAGTTAAAACATGGCAATTGAAGTACAAACAAAGCGCTTTCCAAATCATCCAAGATCTCCTCATTTGGATTAGAATTGAAAGTGTTATTCACAAAACAAATTGCACACTCAAAGCTGCCAAAACCCTAAATTGGCCGAAAATGTACTTGTGAGTTCCTTCATTTTTTCCTTTAACATTTTTCACTCCATTAGCCATCATTTTTGCTCTCTTTATACCATTCCAACATTACCAATTAGCACAACACATATATGCATTGAAACACCTAATTCACTACACATTTGCATCAAATACAAGACAAAAGCCAAGATATTTAGCACATATTCGTTGGTATAAAACCAACTTATCAGATATACAAATATTCTATATTATATTTGGTGACTTTATATTCTTTAATATGAATTGTTCATAGGATATTATCTATTGAAGAATTAATGAGGTTCCTGGTGTCCTTTTTATTCATTTGACAATTTAGTACTTTTGCTATGATGATTCTTGATGCTTAGACAAAAAATGTGCACTTGGAGCTGATTCTTCAGACTCGGGCTTTTCTAATGGTAACCAATGCAGTTACACATTCCAGTATGGATATGGTAGCGGGACAACAAGGATTTTTGTGTCAGACTTGATGCATTTTGACATCATAGTTGGGACTTCAATGACATCAAATTCTTTGGCTCCTGTTGTTTTTGAATGAGCTACTGCTAAGCAGTCAATTTGTGTATGTTTATATTTTTTAGCTCATCCTTGTTAAATTTATTCTTTTGCTTGGCATTTTATTCATAGTTGTAGCACATCACAAACAAGGGACTTGACCAAGTTTGACAGAGAGCAGTTGATGAGATTTTTGGGTTTGGACAGGAAAGTTTGTTTGTGATCTCACAACTTGCTTCACAAGGAGTGAAACCAAATGCATTCTCTCATTGTTTGAGAGGAAGCATTGGCGGTGGGGGTATCCTTGTACTTGGTCAGGTCATTGAGCCAAATATAGTTTACACCACACTCGTCCCATCACAGTATAGATTTCCTTAACTCATGACGATTCTATTTACTTTGTCTTTTTACTACATGAAGTTTAGCATTACATATTTTTATGGATAGGTATTATGACGTAAAATTCCATACGTTTTGCAGGGGTCACATGCTTTTTTATATGTTTTTCAACTCTCTATTGACATTCAAATTCTATTTCCTATATACGATTATTTTTCTTGGTTTATGCCTCGCTGATTTTTATCTTTCAGGCCTTATTACAATCTAAATCTAGAGAGTATTTCTGTAAATAAGCAGTCATTGCCCATTGATTCATATGTATTTGCAACTTTAAACAATTGAGGAACTATTTTTGATTCTGGAACTACTCTAGCATACCTTGCAGAAGAGGCTTATGATCCTTTTGTTATGCAGTAGGTTGCTTTGTAGGAATTTGTCATATTCTTAATTTATTTCTTTATTTTTTTTCTTAGCATTAGATAATTGATGGCATTATGAGTTACAACATACGTGAGTAAATAATGAATTCTCATGATTTTGTTTCTAGTTGCAGATTAATCAAGTTGTTTTATAATCGGTACGGGCTTTTGTTGGAAACCATTGTTATTTAGTCACCTCAAGGTTATTCTCAATAATTGACTTTCTACGTTTTTCACACTCTTGAAGACCAATTCTTTCGTTTCTTTAATACAACTAATTTTTCAAAATTGAAGAATGAATCTTTTTCTTGTCTAGTGTCTGTGGGATATTTCCACAAGTTAGTTTAAACTTTGCAGTTGGTGCATCAATTGGTTCGGAGCCTCAGGAATATCTTTTAGAGCAGAACTCCATTGTAAGTTGATTTTCTTATTTACTTAAATAAGTGTGTTACTATCATCAAAGAATTGAGAGTTAGCCTTTACTAGAGATGGAATAGTGTCTCTAATTGTCAACTACACAAGCTTTAGAGACCCTTTTCCTAGGCATATGTGATGGAGATTAACTAATGCTCATTTCTTTTCAAGAGAATGTGTAACAGAAAATATTAGTAGCATTTAGTCATTTAATTCTTAGTCTCTAGGATCATCTCGATTGTGATCCTTAATTTTGAGATATGAAGTTTGAGAAGGTTTATCCAAGTTATTTTAGTATTTGGTTTAGAATGGAAGCCCTAGTATTTGATCTAGAGCCACTATCTCCCTTATGCCAAAAAAGGAACAATATTTGGTAGATTCACCCTTGAAAGAGTTGGTTTTACTTTTTCCCCTTACTTATGATGCCCAGACCATTGTCATGCAATGCTACCTAGTCTTATGTCTTGCCCTTTATTTTATGGTTCTAATAGTTTTGGCTTGTGGAAGATCACCTATTTCAGTGACATTTGGACTCGTTTGATTCATCTGTCTAAACCTTGTTGATCAAACTTATAGAATGTAGGTTTCACGCTCCTACTTTGTGGTCCTTGTGATATTGTAAATTAATATATCTTCTATCATTTCCTTCTTAATGTTGTTATACAATTTTAAACTATGAATTCTTATTTGACTGAATATATGTGTGAAAAATCAAAGTGCATTAATGTTCTGGAGATGAATCTTTTTAAATTGTTGATGCTTTGGGAGTAATATTAGAAGATATTTTGACATACTTTTTTCTTTTTCCTTTTCTATTTTTTTTTCGAATTTTGCAGAATGGTGCAGCAATTTGGTGTATTGGTTTTCAAAAAATTAAAGGTCAAGGGCTGACAATTTTAGGAGGTATAAGTTTGTGCAAGGCACTACTAACACATATTTAGTGGACTCTTGGAAAAGATGCAGTGTCTTTGCAATATATAACCGTCAGGCTCGTGTATTCCTAGGCCTCAATTTTAGAAATCATGCCTGCTTCTTTTCTATTTTGTATTTGCACTCATAACATGTTTGGGTATCTAGAACACTGACATGCAATTCATCTGAAGTGGGTCTTTCAAGTGTTCTTTCATGAGAAAAACTTGAGTTCATTCTGGACATGAATGGCTGAGTAGGTTCACACGACCTGAAATTTGTCTTCCAATTGGTATGATGAAGTTGTAATATGTTATTCAGTACTCACTTTTCCTTGTTAGATGTTTTGGTTCATCCCTGTCATTGACACTCATTTTTCATACATGTGATAACATGTTTCTAGTTCTTCCTTATAGCCACTACGACTTATCTTCATCAGTTTTTGAATTGCCATTGATTTTTTCTAGTTACCCTTGACAACTATCCATGACTGCTTCTGTGTCCGAAGATCACAAAAGCAACAGGTTATATGATTATATCACCACCTAACTATATCACTAAGTGAGTTGTATTAGGCTCAATATGCAGCATAAGAAAGTGACATGAGGGGTCACCTTCTTATGAAATAACTATATTTTTGGGTAGTAAACTGCAAATAATGTTTTCACAGTGTTAGAGTTGGCTTATGTTTGATATTCAATGATAACAATAGTGAAACATTGTTTACTAGACTACATAATAAAACTCAAGGCATAGACTCTAGTTTTATTCTGTGCCTTTTTTTCGTAGAGTGATGCAGGGAAGATGTATAAGATGCTCAAGACCATACAAATATTCTAAGAGTTATCCTTTTTGGGATTATGGACTTTACATGATATGTAGCAACATTGTTTTAGCGAAATTAAGAGTAAGCACAAGTATGAGGTAACAACATAATATTTGACAAATTCTAATCTATTTTTAGAACCATTCTAGAAGCAAAGTTTCTTTGATCCTCTTTTAATACTTAAGTAAAGTATTGCTATATTCTTATGTGACGAATTAATTAACAATAAGCTTCTATGGATTGATTGGGTGGCTCTCTCTTTTATGTAAATTGTGTCATGGAGCATTTTTTGAGGGACCTAACTAATGTGTAATTGTTATAAAAGGTGATAAAATGTATTACTATACTGCTAAGACTAATTTTATAGGTTTTCAAACAAGGTTTCTAGAAATTCGTGTTGAAGTGTTTTGATAGGTTCCTTGTACTTGTTAGTCCCAACAGTTTGATGTTTATGATTTTTACAAGATGATTGGGTTTAGAAATCATTGAGTTGTGTTACTACATAATTGTGTAATTTGAAGTTTGAAACTTTGACCCTTTTGGTAGCATCTATGATACTAAGACTAATTTTCCTTATTTTTTGCTTCTAGTTTAAGTTTAACACGGGTGCAAACTATATATATTTTTTAAGTCCAAGTCTTAATATTTATGTGTGATATAACCTTTACTCTTTTACTTCCAAGTTTTATGTATTTTATGCTATGAATAACTGGTGATGAATTGCACATATCAAGCTTATAGTCTGTACTTCCGTCATACATGCTCTATGGTTTATTACCTCAAGGTTTACAGTATTTCCTCTTAAATTTCTAATTTTGTGTCGATTCTTTAACTTTACATGTTGCAATTTTAATGTATTTTAGTTCAACAAATATGGTATGTTTAGGCCTTTTGTTAAGGGTCTTCATTGATTCCATGTAAGCTTTTCAGATAGTTTTATTATGAGTAGTTGTGTGAAGCCAAAGCTACTTATAGAGACAAATCCACAACTTCTGCATGGTTTTGATAGTTCTCTGTTGTTACAAAGTAATTCCTTTCTACAATTTTACTCTTGCTTTGTTTATTTGGTTTACAGCTATATGAAGCCCCTATTTAGAATAGAGATACACGCATCCATTACTTGAGGAGGCCGGATTGGAGACTTGGGTAATTAATGTCCTTGGATGGTGTTTCTCTGATTTAAGTCAGTCTTGACCATCCAGTACTCTTTTGTTCTCTAACGTTTCTTTGTCCTTGTTAAATTCATTAGATCAAATAATGTAATCTTCCTTTAATTTCCAGAAAGGTTACCGCCACCTTCAAAACGTGATCACTTGTATCAAATACTTCTTTTTTGGTTTATGAATATATTATTCTTAGCTATTGGACGTAGAAATGAAGGGAGGCAATGACATAACAGTAACCGTCTTGGAAGCTATTCTAAACTAAAAATTCTAGATTATACTTATATGAATTATCTATGTAGAAACTCTGGATAAAACATAATGCCAAAATTTAAAAATCAAAAACACGTATAGCCGACATGTTTTTCGGTGACATTCAGTTTCTTATTTTCTGCAATTTTTTGAGTCTTTTGTTTTGTTGTTATGAGACTAGGAATGAAAAGTCAAGAATGTTGATATCCAATTTCTAAACGTGTAAAACATAAATGTATGTAGTCTATATAGATATCTAGCTTGTTGATTCCATTTGAAAGGCTTATCTACATGGCTCTGTTAACCAGCTATTTTATATGCTTGGAGATGTGTCATCTAACATTGATTGGGTTTTAATCACCTCAAAAGCTAAATTGAATGCATTATGTGCTTCCTGTAGTTCTAGAATTTGTACATTAGAAGGCAAATGATATTAGTTAGACTTCACAGTTTCACACTTTTGTAAATTGTTATTAATTCTTGTTGTGAAACATTTGCGGAAGCCCAAAAGAGGGGCAAAGACTTCTTAGTTCTGCATTGATTTACATGGCTATAGGGGCCTATTTAGTTCTGCCTTGATTTAGAGTTCTTTAACCCGTGATTATTGGATAATATGTGCCATATAACTCCAACTTTTCTTGTTTATCTAGATTTTCTGAACAACATGATTGAGTTAAAAATACTGCCATCAGATTTCATTCTTGATATGCATTAAAAGAAAGGTGGTTGTTGAGAGAGCTCCTATCATCCATCACTTATCAGAATCTGTTGTTCACCCTGCTACAATTCGCCGCTTTAACTACATTAGTATATAGGGAACAACTTGTCATTCAAGAATTTGGTCAAATTAACTACTTTATATGTTTGTTGTTCATTAGTATTCTTCAAAGATAGTACACTTTATATACTTGTTGGGAATTCTTTTGATGGAAAATAAAATGGTAACTGAATTTTGTATTTGTGATATTATTATGGGAATTTTTTGGATGGAATTGAATTTTGTATTTATGATGTCATCATTTTGTAGTAATATTATTTGGATATTATATATATTGTTAATTGGGAATATAGAAAAAATTTATATAATTGTAAGTGACAACTTTGGAGTTATCATATATTGTACTTTGGGGTGAAGTGACAACAATTTTTTTATTTTGTGATAATTAGGGTTGTAATTAAATATATAAATATTGTGACAACTTTTAGTTTTGTAATTAAAAAGAATGTATTGTGTGACAACTTTTAGGGTAAAGTGGCAATATTTTTTTTAAAATTTTGTGATCATTAGGGTTGTAATTAACTATATGAATATTGTGACAACTTTTAGTTAGTAATTAAAAAAAAATGTATTGTGTGAAAACTCCACTAATGTTGTTTTAAAATGTTTTTGTGATAAACCTACCGCGACAACCTAGTGATGATATTTTTTTTTATCATTTAACATTTTTTGTGACAACTTTCAATGCTACAATGACAAATTATGTTGTTACTTATCTAGTTATTTCTTGCAGTGCTTCTTAGATAGAGAGCTATTGTTGCATTGTTTGTATTTGATGATGCTTTTTATAATATTTTCTTTGCCTGTGATATGGTGTTTCGTCGGTCTTGCATTGGGCGCTTTGTACAATATTTTAAGTTTTCTTTGATAGCAAATCATATTTGACGTATAAATTTGTAAGTCCTAAAGGGAACCTAAGAGGAGGGGGGGAGGGTGATGGAAATCAGCCCATGTTACCTAGTCCACCTTCACGAGATCCTTTGGAGAGTCTTGATGGTCCAATGACAAGATCAAGGAGTTCAAAGATGAAGGCAGCTTTGCATTCATTAATGGCGACAACTTGTGAAGGACTTGAGGAAGCTCTTGCATCACCATCTCAAGATGAAGTTATTTGGAATGTTTCTTCATTAACAATTCATGATCCACCTTGAAGAAACTCCACAAAGGCCGAGAAGACCAAGCAATGGCGTGTTGGGCTTCATGATGTGTTCAAGCCATTCTCAATATTAATTTTAGGATTTATTTTAAGTTGTAATAATAAGTCCATTATCATTAATTAATTGGGCTTTAATTTCGTTTTTTAATAAGTCCATTACTTGTCCAACTGCCTTGCACGGTAATTTGGAAAGTAATCTTTTAGGAAACTTTTATGTTAGCCAAGAAGTCAAATTGTAATTTGCTTCTTGTTTCCTTTTTCATTATGATGGCCGAATTCTTCCCTATTTAATGATGGCCAATGTAACGTTTTTGGAGAGACATGAAATTTGATAAAAGTTTAGCTTTGCTAAAAACCTTCTTCCAGTTGTGAAAAAGTTCAGAGAAAACGTGAGAGTTCTTCTAAGTTTAGTTGAACAATCATAAGACCCGCGAAAACCTAAAGTGAGGAGCTTTAGGTTGAGCTTACCCGTTCTAGATTTATAGAACATGCCGAACTGAGGAAGTTTAACTTTTGATTTACATTAGTTGGACTGAATCTTTTTGTGATAACGTTGGGGTTTGGTTGATTTCTTCCATTCCTTCTCGTTCAATATCTTCTACTTTGTTGTGTTTGTTGCGTGTTCGTGATTATTGAGAAACAACGATCCAAAGGTTGTGGAAAACGTGTGGAATAGAATTCAAAAGCTACTCCATTCGTATCAAGTGGTATCAAAGCAAGGTTGTTTCCAAAACCCAGGTTAATCCGTTCTTGTTTTTTGCTGATTTTGTTCGCGTCTTGCTGCTGTTTCTTGCGTCAAAATCTGCAGTTGTTTTGCGTATTTTCCGTTCTGTTTTAGAGTCCTTCTTGTTGTCTTAAGTCGCATTAGATTTAGCTCTTAAATCCGTTAATAATTGGCTCAAAATCGCATGCTAAAAAGTTGCTGAAATCTGTTTAAAATATTCTTGTTCTTGTTTTGTGTTCTTGCATCTTTCTTGTTGCGTTTTTGTGTTGATTCTTGCTGCTGTTATTGGAGTCTAAATTCTTCACTTTTGGATTATTTAATAGTGTTGAATTCCTTGTGTTTTCGTTGATTGAGTCACACGTCAAAAAAAATCGCTAGGGTTTCATCAAAAGTTTCCAAAAAAAAAATTCGTCAGAAAAATCAGATTTTTCACCCAGTCGCGACAGTTTCGGCCGTCCGAAACTAAGCCAGGCATCCGAAACTAGCGTTCAAAATTCGGCAGAAAAGACATCGTCCCAGAAGTTTAGGTTCGGACGGGTAGGTCGTCCGAAACAGGCGTCCGAAATATAGGATCGGACGGGTAGGTCGTCCGAAACAGGCGTCCGAAAGTTTTAGAAAAAAAAAAAGAGACCGATAAAAAAAAAAAGAAACGGTCAATTCAAAAAAAAAGAGAAAAGAACAAAAAAAATATATAATATCTTCGGATTTTACTTTATTTTATTTTCTGTTTTACATTTGTAAGAACTAAGTGTTCTTAAGTTGTGCTTGAAAATCATCAATATTGGACATGACATAACTTGCTTGGGTGAAATCAAAATCAATCATCTTGCTTTCTTGCCTAGTTGCTAATTTCGTAGTTTTTTGAAATAAACCAAGTTATACCCCATACGTGATCTTTAAAATACTCTTGCGACATGTTTCTTTTCAAACTTCTTTGGTTTAACTTGTGTGAATTGACTTGTTGAACTAAATTGGTTGAGATTTGTTATATAAATTGTTGAACGGTAAGTTTCAATTAGTCTGAGAGAAACCTTGTTGAGAGATTAGTTAGGGTATACACGAGAAAAGCCTTTACACTAGATAGGAGAGCATTTACTCACCATATAGTGAGAACCTGTGAGGATTACATTTGTTTTCTTCTTGTTTTCACTAACTTGCAGGTACAATGGACGGAGATAATACTGTATCTCAAGGTGCACAGAAATCTGAAATGGAAGTACTTTTTGATATGATTCAAAAGTTGCAATTGCAAATGGATAGTTTTGCTTCCAATCCAAAACGCCGTACAAAGAATTCCACCTCACGACACGTCAACTTTGATGAAGTTCTATCCGATGATGATGAGGAGGAGGAGTTTGTTGGTTCTACAAAAATTGGTAAAAAGTCTGATGTTTCAATTAGTTCTGTTAAATTGACATTACCTACTTTTCATGGAAAGGCAGTTCCCGAAGCATAATTTGATTGGGTTCGAGAATTTGAACACTTCTTTGAAGGCAATAGTTATCCCGAGGATAAAAGATACCATCTGGCCTTCATGCACCTCTAAGATTATGCTAGCTTGTGGTGGAATGAGGTAATGAGAACTAGACGCCAAGATGGCGAAGCTCTAGTCACGACTTGGAACCAAATGAAATTGCTTATGAGGAAGAAGTATGTTCCTTCACACTTTAATCGTGAACTCAATAGGAAATTGCACACACTTGTGCAAGGAAGTAAATAAGTGGAAGCATACTACAATGAGATGGAGGCTCTTATGATCAAGGCTAATGTTCATGAAGATCTGGATTCAACCATTGAGAGATTTCTTCGAGGTATGAATTCTGAGTTAGCATACCATGTGGATCTTCAAAGTTATGTTGATATTAATGAGCTTGTTCATAAAGCAATAAAGATTTAGAGGCACATGAAAGGGAAGCAAAGGTTCACACAACCTAATCCGCCTTGGCAAAGAAGTTCCAAACCAAATGTGGCTCCTTTCACTCCATCAACAAAGCCACGCCAATTCACTCCAAACCAGCCTTCAAACAAGACATCAAGCTTTCCAAAATCAGTGCCAACGGTTGCTGAAGTTGCTCCTAAATCGGCGCCACAACCTTCCCAAAGGTTGAGAGATATCAAGTGCTATAAGTGTCAAGGTTTTGGACATGTACAAGCCAACTGCCCAACTCGGAAATTGATGTTCTTGAATGATCAAGGAGAGGTTGAAAGTGATGAGAAATGTGCCAACATGGCAGCTCTTGAAGAAAGTACCAAAGTGAAGAAAGTGAAGATCTTGAAACCTATGAGGTTGGTGTTTTTTCTTTAGTTGCTCGAAGAGTCCTTAATGTGCAACCACAAATCAATGACGATTTAATGCAAAGAGAAAATATCTTTCACACTCGATGCATGGTTCAAAATAAGGTATGTAGTGTGATCATTGATAGTGGAAGTTGTACCAATGTGGCTAGCACCTTACTTGTTAATAAGCTGAATTTGAATTGCATGAAACATCCCAAGCCATATAGACTTCAATGGCTAAATAATTCAGCCGAAACTCGTGTGACTAAACAAGTGAAGTTTACTTTAACCATTGGGAAATATGTTGATCAAGTTGTATGTGATGTTGTTCCCATGGAAGCTAGTAATATTTTACTTGGTAGACCTTGGCAATTTGATCGTGATGTACTTTATCATGCCAAGAAGAACTACTACAATTTCGATTTTGAGGGTAAGAAGTACAATCTTCATGCTTTAACCCCATTCCAAGTTTTCGAAGATCAAGCTAAAATTGTTCAAGCTTGTAGAGATTTCAATGCCGCCAAGGAGAAGAAAGATCAAGGGAAACAAAATGTAATAGCTAGCTCATCTTCATCTTGTAATAGTGTGGATCGTGAGTTAGTTGAAAGGAAGTCTTGTTACTTTGCTTCTTCTAGGGAGGTTAAGAGAGCTATACTAGATAGAAAGCCTTTGTACTTAATGATTTGCAAGGACTTTGTACTTATTGTTGATAGTGATCACCTTGCTTCGCTTCCTAGTGCTGTTTACTCTCTTTTGTAGGAATATAGTGATGTGTTTCCCGAGGACTTACCAATTGGATTGCCACCAGTTCGGGGTATTGAACATCAAATTGATTTCATACCAGGAGCTCAAATTCCAAATCGTCCAGCTTATAGAGCAAATCCGGAGGAAACCAAAGAGATTCAACGTCAAGTGGAAGAACTCCTTGACAAAGGTATTGTACGTGAGTCTCTTAGCCCTTGTTCAGTTCCTGTTATTCTAGTTCCTAAAAAGGATGAGTCTTGGAGAATGCTTGTTGATTGCTGTGCTATTAACAAGATCACCATTAAGTATAGACATCCAATTCCTAGATTAGATGATATGCTTGATGAATTGCATGGTTCTTCTATTTTTACCAAGATTGATTTGAAAAGTGGATACTACCAAATTCGCATGAAAGAAGGTGATGAATGGAAAACTGCTTTTAAGACAAAGTATGGGTTGTATGAATGGTTAGTTATGCCTTTTGGTTTGTCTAATGCACCTAGTACTTTTATGAGGCTCATGAATCATGTTTTTCGTCACTTTATTGGTAAGTTTGTGGTAGTCTACTTTGATGACATCCTTATTTATAGCAAATCACTAGATGAACATGTTGCACATCTTAAGCTAGTATTTGTTGTTTTACGTGAGAACAAACTATATGCTAATCTCAAAAAGTGTTCTTTTTGCATGGAATCTATTATCTTTTTGGGTTATGTTGTTAGTTCTCAAGGTATTTCTGTTGATGAGTCAAAAGTCAAGGCAATCATGGATTGGCCGAGACCACAAAATGCTAGTGATGTTAGAAGCTTTCATGGATTAGCAAGTTTTTATAGGAGGTTTGTTAAGGAATTTAGTTCTATAGCTGCACCTTTGAATGAACTTGTTAAAAAGAATGTCACCTTTGCATGGAATAAGGAACATGAAAATGCTTTTAACACTTTGAAAGACAAGTTGACTCACGCCCCTGTGCTTGCATTGCCGGATTTTCATAAAGCTTTTGAAATACACTGTGATGCCTCCGGGATTGGTATTGGTGCTGTTTTGATGCAGGAATCAAGGCCCATGGCTTACTTTAGTGAAAAGCTTAATGGGGCAGCTTTGAAGTATGCAACTTTTGACAAGGAGTTGTATGCTTTGGTAAGGGTCTTTACAGGTTTGGCAACATTATTTATGGCCTAAAGAATTCATAATACATTCTGATCATGAAAGCCTTAAATTCTTGAAGACTCAAGGTAAGTTGAATAAGAGGCATGCTAAATGGTTAGAATTCATTAAGTCTTTTCCATATGTGATTAAGTATAAGTCTGGTAAAGATAATGTTTTAGCCGATGCGCTGTCTAGAAGGTATACTTTGTTTACTTACTTGCATGCTAAGTTACTTGGTTTTGATTTGATTAAAGACTTGTATGAGCATGATCATGATTTTGCCATCGCCTATGAGATTTGTAAGACCAAATCGAATGGTGATTTTTATGTGCATGATGGTTTCTTGTTTCGAAAAGATAAATTGTGCATTCCCCAAAGTTCCATTCGTGTTTTACTTGTTACGAAAACCCATGGGGGAGGGTTAATGGGGCACTTTGGTATTGCTAAAACACTTGCTGTTTTGAATGAACACTTTTATTGGCCTAACATGATTAAAGATGTTAAAAGTGTTTGTGATAAATGCATTGTGTGTAAACAATCAAAATCTAAAGTGATGCCTCATGGTTTGTATCAACCTTTGCCTGTTCCTAGTCATCCTTGGATTGATATTTCTATGGATTTTGTACTTGGTTTGCCTAGGTCACGCAATGGTCATGATAGCATATTTGTTGTAGTTGATAGATTTAGCAAAATGTCACATTTTATTGCTCGTTCTAAGTCTAATGATGCTACACATATTGCTGACTTGTTCTTTAAGGAGGTTGTAAGATTGCATGGAATGCCTAAGATTATTGTTAGTGATAGAGATGTTAAATTTCTGTCTCATTTTTGGCGTACTCTTTGGAATAAGTTGGGTACTAAGTTATTGTTTTCTACTGTTGCATATCCACAGACTGATGGACAAACTAAAGTAGTTAATAGGACTTTGTCTACCTTACTTCATGCACTTATTCAAAAAAACTTAAAGAATTGGGAAGGGCGTTTACCACACATTGAGTTTGCTTAAAATAGAACTGTGCATAGTGCTACTAATTTCTCACCTTTTGAAATTGTGTATGGTTTTAATCCTTTGACTCCTTTGGATATTTTGCCTTTGCCTGTTAATGAGTTTGTTAGTGTTGAAGGTCAAAAGAAAGCTGAATTTGTTAAGGAGTTACATGATAGGGTTCGCCAAAACATTCAAAGGCGTAATGAGCAATATGCTAAGCAAGCCAATAACGGTAGTAGACAAGTGATTTTCGAACCGGGTGATTGGGTTTGGATTCACTTGAGGAAAGAGAGGTTTCCCGACAAAAGGAAATCTAAGCTTCATCAAAGAGGAGATGGTCCTTTTCGAGTTTTGGAAAGGATTGGAGATAATGCCTATAAGATCGAACTTCCTAGTGAGTATGGTAATGTCTCATCTACATTTAATGTTACTGATTTATCTTTGTTTGATGTAGGTGATTCGAGGACGAATCCTTTCGAGGAGGGAGGAATGATGGAAATCAGCCCATGTTACCTAGTCCACCTTCACGAGATCCTTTGGAGAGTCTTGATGGTCCAATGACAAGATCAAGGAGTTCAAAGATGAAGGCAGCTTTGCATTCATTAATGGCGAAAACTTGTGAAGGACTTGAGGAAGCTCTTGCATTACCATCTCAAGATGAAGTTATTTGGAATGTTTCTTCATTAACAATTCATGATCCACCTTGAAGAAACTCCACAAAGGCCAAGAAGACCAAGCAATGGCGTGTTGGGCTTCATGATGTGTTCACGCCATTCTCAATATTAATTTTAGGATTTATTTTAAGTTGTAATAATAAGTCCATTATCATTAATTAATTGGGCTTTAATTTCGTTTTTTAATAAGTCCATTACTTGTCCAACTGCCTTGCATGGTAATTTGGAAAGTAATCTTTTAGGAAACTTTTAAGTTAGCCAAGAAGTCAAATTGTAATTTGCTTCTTGTTTCCTTTTTCCTTATGATGGCCGAATTCTTCCCTGTTTAATGATGGCCAATGTAACGTTTTTGGAGAGACATGAAATTTGATAAAAGTTTAGCTTTGCTAAAAACCTTCTTCCAGCTGTGAAAAGTTGAGAGAAAACGTGAGAGTTCTTCTAAGTTTAGTTGAACAATCATAAGACCCGCGAAAACCTTAAGTGAGTAGCTTTAGGTTGAGCTTACCCGTTCTAGATTTATAGAACACGCCGAACTGAGGAAGTTTAAATTTTGATTTACATTAGTTGGACTGAATCTTTTTGTGATAACGTTGGGGTTTGGTTGATTTCTTCCATTCCTTCTCGTTCAATATCTTCTACTTTGTTGTGTTTGTTGCGTGTTCGTGATTATTGAGAAACAACAATCCAAAGGTTGTGGAAAACGTGTGGAATAGAATTCAAAAGCTACTCCATTCGTATCAGAGGGGTAAATTAGGTTTCCAAAAGTTTTCACTAATTTTTATCTTCATTCCAAAATATCCAACACAATTTTCCTTTCTTTTTATTTCAACCAAGAAATCAAGTGAAGTATATGTCTTCTACTTTAATAGGCTAGTAATAATGAACAATTTAATAGCAAAAATCACAAGCCAATTTCAACAAATATATAACAACATAAATCAACTAACTTAGAAAAAATAATAGGGAGCAATAGACAAAAAATAAATCAAAGGCACAAGACACAATTTTATAGTGGTTCAAGTCTCCTATTGGAGCACTCTACATCCGTTACCTATGTTTTTAGATTTAAGATTTCACAATTCACTAAAATAATCTCTTCACAAGGGGTGAGATCCAAACCCTCAAATTTCACAATTACACAAAAGGTAAAATCAACCCAACAGCTACACCAAGCTATGAGAATGATTTTTTACTCTTCACCTAGGAAAAACCTCTTTGATCTTACCAATATGTTGAATACAAGATGAAATTCCCTTCTTTAGGTAGATGAGACTAATGAATGCATCCTCATTTTTCTCTCCAACACAATTGATTACAAACAAAGAATGTTAGCTCAAGATGGGAAACAAGATAACTTAATGGAAGCTCAATGAAATATGTTGGTTGGAAAATAATTTGATCTTGAGAGAATTGAGAGAGTATTTTGCACAATAGAAAGATCGATGAATGTTCTTGATAAAAATCCTAACAACAAAATTCTATTTTATTTGGTAAAAGGAGAAATTGTGTAGGTGGAGCATTAAATGCTTAAAACTATCTATTATTGGCCAAAAAAATGGAATTCAGATGACCTTCACAGGAATTCGGATGTATTTTTGGAAAAACCCTAAATTTTCAAAATCGCTGAATTCGGATGTTCGAACCTCTTAGAGGTCATCCAAATACATTTTTCAGTTGAAAATATTTTTTGGCCAAATTACATTCGGACGTCCAAACCTCAAGGCAGATTCTCCGAACTCGGTTTTCTCAAGAAAAGTAAAATTGTGAATTCGGACGTCCGAAAGTAGGGGAGGTCATCCGAATACACTTTACAGACTCAAAATTAAATTTTTACAAAGTGAATTCGAACATCCGAATTGGACATGAGGTCGTCCAAATTCATGTTAAAGTTATTTTTTGAATCTTTCATTTTGTCAAAAATATCTTTTGAAACATGTAATGTTATGCATCAAATTCATTTTGTAAATGTTTGAACTTTCAAAATGCTAACTTATTCATATGAACAAACTTACATCGTTTAGGTTTAGCCATTTGGGAATTTTAAACACTAACGCATCTTCATGTCTTTTCCATTATTTGAGTTCCCACTCTTAATGTTTTATCCCTAAACTTAATCACATGCTTAACAAATCATTAGTATACATAATTATATTTTTCATTATTAAAAGAAATGGATTAAGGCACAATATGTCTTAATCTTCCCCTTTTTGATGATGACAAACATATTATGTAGGATAATAACAAAAAAACATATATTGCATGTATATCATGTTCAAGACACAATTACCATATTAACTCCCCCTCAACACATACATACTTTATACTACATTTTCAAAGTGTAATAAGCATATTGACTCCCCCCCTAAACATATATACTACCTCTCCCTCTTTTGTCATCAATAAAAATGTGGTTAAGTATTGAAATTAGCAAAAATTTGGGCAGAGTTTTTCCTTAATTTTCATGATTCCACAATCAAATATCCAAAATCCATGCAAGTTGCACAATTATATATCCAAGCTCAAGGATTTTAACAAATGAAATAAGCACACAAACATCACAAAAATAAGAAGAACACATAAGTGACAGAGATTAACTTGAAACACGTAAAGAAGAACATAAGATGTGGCATGAACCGACAAACCAAGCATCAACCGAAAGAACACGAATGTAAGATAAAGGTGTTAGACAAAGACGAACACTATTCTAAGCATAATGAAAAAACCATAACCTAATTTAGTGCACAAAAATTGTGTAACAGACTAACACATTGTCTAAAAATAAAGTGACCTAATCTATTACACAATTGGGTCAATCTTGTGTCAGACCCTTGTCCTTGAGAAATTTGGTAGCATACGCTTCATTTTTCTCATCCATCATTAGTACGTTGATGCCATAATGCATATCACGACCTAAGTTGTCCACACAAAAGGACAAGCCATGAAACTTGGCATGAAAACCCACAAAGCCGACATCCATCCTATCACCAATGGACTCAAAATAGCCCTTTATCATGAAATCTTCATCAACCCCATGACCACTAGGATGGTGTGTTTGGGACAAACCACTTTTATCACCATGAAGGGGCTTTAACAGAATGCTTTTGTTACCATTACTCTTGGGATTAACTTCTTCCATCGGCACTGGTCATTTGCCTCCTTTGTGATAACACCACTTGTCTCTAACAAGGAAGATGTCCAAGGAATTGAGAAATGTGACATCATAGAAATAGTTTTTGGGAATGGTTTTGGTGGTTTGACCCTCTAAATTGACGTTGAAGTGCCTAAGGATTTTGGTTATCAACATGGGATACAGTAGGCTATTTCTTTGATCATTTCTTAGCTTTTCCACATATTCGGCAAAAATACACCCAAAGTCAATTGGAATTTTCATATGAATGGAATAGAGTAGAAAAAGATTCAAAGTGTTTGGATTGGTTTTGTGACCTTGCGAGGGAAGGTAAGTTTTGGTCACAATATGGAAGAGAATGCAACTATCCAGACTTAGATTCTTGATGGGGGCTTTGTAAGCCAAAATAAATCCTTCCCCATCAAACAATTAATCTTTCATTTTTCCAAAATCAAAATTTTGGAGTTTAGTGGCCCAAGCATGTTGTTTGCAGTATTAAATGACATCCTTACCATCATCATTTTGTCATGTGCGATAATTGCACCAAGAAAATCTCATTGAGGTCATTAGGATCAAGCGTAATGTCAATGTTGAAAAATTGAGTGTTCAAATTAGAACCACCATGATTCAATGTCAGCTTCGCAAAAATTCATAAACAAGGTCCGGAGAAATATGCTCGTCTATAGACACAATATTTCACGACTTTTGATATTTTAATTTTTCAATAACTAAAGTTGATATGATTGGCCGAGGCTTGAAAGTCCTGGACCACCGATCCACACACTTCGGATTGTTGGAAATGAAAAGGTTGATGTTAAGCCAATCAAACCCCAACATTATTACAAATCAATTAACCTAGCTTGAATAAATCAAGATCTAACTTAATTAGTTTGGCTTGTTCCTGACTCAAGAACGGGTAGGCTAATCCTATAGCTCCTCACTAAAGGCTTCGCGGGAATTTTAAAACACAAAGTGTTTTCAACTTTTTCAAGGCAAAAATCTAGTTTATTATTCATCATATGAAAAACGTTAATGATGGCTTATCGTTAAATAAGGATCAATTCGGCCAGGACAAAAAGGAAACCCTAAGAAAGCCAATTACAACTTGACTTCTTAACTAACTAATTAACTAGTTTCCTACAGCAAACAAAAGAAAAACCACACGGATTCCCTCAATGTGAGCACACGGTTTTGCTCCTACAAAATTGGAGTTAAATTTCCTAAACTTTCCTAAAGAGTACGAAGTTACTTTCTAGAACAATTACTTTCTATTATCGTGCAAGATAATTAGCCCAAGTAATTAACTAATTAACCAACGAAAATATAAGCCCAAATTAATGTTTAATGGACTTAATTTATTACAAAGCAAATAAAACCTAAGACTTAAAAGAGGTGTGATCCAAGATGGTAAAGTCCAAGCACGCCATCTTGGTCTTCAATGTAGTCCACGAACACTTCTTCAAGGTGGAATTTCCTTAAACTCCAATGTAGAACTCTTAGAAACTTCTTCATGAATTGTAATGCAAGAAATGTTCCAAACAACTTTATGTTGAGATGGTGATGGTGATGGCGCCAAGTGTTCTCAAAAATTGTCCAAGCCTTCACAATGTGTCTCCAATAAAACATGCAAGGCGGATTTCATCCTCTTGCTCCTTAATCTTGTCATTGGTCCATCAAGATTCTCTAATGGATCATGTGAAATCGTCTTTAGCACCATGGACATGGGCGGATTGCTATCATTCCCTCCCTCTTCAAAAGGATTCGTCCTCGAATCACCTACATCATACAAAGATAAATCAGAAACATTAAATGTAGATGACACATTGCCATACTCACTTGGTAGTTCGATCTTATAAGCATTGTCTCCAATCCTTTCCAAGACTCAAAAAGGACCATCTCCTATTGGATGAAGCTTAGATTTCCTTTTCTCGGGAAACCTCTCTTTCCTTAAGTGAATCCAAACCCAATCACCCGGTTCAAATATCACTTGCTTTCTACCCTTATTGGCTTGCTTGGCATATTGTTCATTACGCCTTTGAATATTATTTCGAACCTTCTTATGTGACTCCTTCACAAAATCAGCTTTCTTTTTACCTTCGACATTAACAAACTCATTAATAGGAAGAGGCAAAATATCAAGGTGAGTTAAAAGATTAAAACCATAAACAACTTCAAAAGGTGAACAATTAGTAGAACTATGCAAAGTCCTATTACATGCAAACTCAATATGTGGCAAATAGCTTTCCCGATTCTTTAAGTTCTTTTGAATAATGGCACGAAGCAAGGTAGATAAAGTGCGATTAACTACTTCAGTTTGTCCATCAGTTTATGGTTGTGCAACAGTAGAAAACAACAATTTAGTGCCTAACTTATTCCATAAAGTACGCCAAAAATGAGACAAGAATTTAACATCCCTATCACTAACAATACTTTGTGGAATGCCATGCAATCTTACAACTTCCTTAAAGAATAAATCATCAATATGAGTAGCATCATTAGACTTAGAACATGCAATAAAGTGCGACATTTTGCTAAATCTTTTTACTACAACAAATATGCTATCATGAACATTGCATGACCTAGGTAATCCAAGTACAAAGTCCATAGAAATATCAATCCAAGAATGACTAGGAACAGGCAAAGGCGTGTACAAACCATGAGGCATCACTTTCGATTTTGATTGTTTACACACAATGCGTTTATCACAAACACTTTTAACATCTTTAATCATGTTAGGCCAATAAAAGTGTTCATTTAAAACAGAAAGTATTTTTGCAATTCCAAAGTGCCCCATTAACCCTCCCTATGGGTTCTTTAACAAGTAAATCACGAATGGAACATGAGAGTATGCATAATATATCTCTCTTAAAAAAAATCCATTATGCATATAATAATCACCATTCGTTTTTATCACACATTGATCATAGGTGGCATGAAAATCATGATCATCTTTATACAAATAGGTGAATAACGTGTATCTCCAAGATAATGCATCAGCTACAACATTTTCTTTACCAGATTTGTATTTGATCACATATAGAAAAGATTCAATAAATTCTAACCACTTAGCATGCCTCTTATTCAATTTACCTTGAGTTTTCAAGAATTTGAGGCTTTCATGATCAGAATGAATAATGAATTCTTTAGGCCATAGATAGTGTTGCCAAACCTATAATGATCTTACCAAAGCATACAACTCCTTGTCATAAGTCGCATACTTCATGGCTGCCCCATTAAGCTTTTCACTAAAGTAAGCTACCGGCTTTGATTCCTGCATTAAAACAGCACCAATACCTATCCCGGAGGCATCACATGTATCTCAAAAGCTATATGAAAATTTGGCAATGAAAGTAGAGGGGCGTGAGTCAATTTATTCTTTAATGTGTTAAAAGCATTTTAATGTTCTTCTTTCCACTCAAAAGTGACATTCTTTTTAACAAGTTCATTTAAAGGTGCAACTATAGAACTAAAGTCTTTAACAAACCTTCTATATAAACTTGCTAAACCATGAAAACTTCTAACATCAATAGCATTTTCAGGTCTTGGCCAATCCATGATTGCCTTGACTTTTGAGTCATCAACAGAAATACATTGAGAACTAACAATATAACCCAAAAAGATAATTGATTCCATGCAAAAGGAACACTTTTTAAGGTTTGCATATAATTTGTTCTCACGCAATATAGGAAACACAGATTTAAGATGCTCAACTTGTTCATCAAGTGATTTGCTATAAATAAGGATGTCATCAAAATATACTACAACAAATTTTCCAATGAAAGATCGAAAAACATAATTCATGAGCCTCATAAAAGTACTAGGTGCATTAGTTAGACGAAAAGACATGACTAACCATTCATACAATCCATACTTTATTTTAAAGGCTGTTTTCCATTCATCACATTCTTTCATTCTAATTTGATAGTAGCCACTTTTTAAATCAATCTTGGTAAATATACAAGAACCATACAATTCATCAAGCATATCATCTAATCTAGGAATTGGATGTCTATACTTAATGGTGATTTTATTAATAGCATGACAATCAACACACATTCTCCAAGATTCATCCTTTTTAAGAACTAATATCACAGGAACCGAACATGGAATTAGAGATTCTCGAGCAATACCTTTGTCAAGGAGTTCATCCACGTGACGTTGAGTCTCTTTTGTTTCCTCAAGGTTAGCTCTATAAGATGGGCAGTTTGGGATTTGCACCTCAGGCACAAAATCTATTTGATGTTTAATGCCTCGAATAGGTGGTAAACCTATTGGTAAGTGCTCGACAAACACATCTCTATATTCCTGCAAAAGAGATAAAACAACACTAGGCAAAGAAGAGAGGTGATCACTATCAATGATAAGCACATCTTTGCGATACAACAAATATAATGGTTGCCTATCTAGTATTGCTCTCTTAATCTCACTCATAGAAGCAAAACAACAAGACTTAGAACTAGTTACATGTCGGCTATTGCTAACATTAGCACTAGGTACAATTTCTCGACCTATACTATTGTTTACAAGCTTTTGTTTCTCTTTCTCACTTCTTTCTTTTGCTTCTTCTTCATGTAAATTACTACAAGCCCTAGCAAGTCTTGCTTGGTCTTCAAAGACTTGGGATGGATGCAAGGCCTTAAGGCTGAACTTTTTGCCTTGATGCTCACTTTAGTAATTCTTCTTAGCATGATATAACATATCTCTATCAAATTGCCAAGGTCTTCCAAAAAGGATGTGACCGACCTCCATTGGAACAACATCGCACAAGACTTCATCAACATATTTACCAATCTTAAATGGTACCTTTACTTGCTTGGCCACTCTTGTTTTGGCGGACTGGTTAAACCATTGCAATTGATATGGTCTTGGATATTTCATGCAAGTCAAATTCATCCTCTTGACAAGTAGAGTACTTGCCACATTAGTGCAACTTCCGCTATCAATGATCACACTGCAAATTTTATCTTTAACCATACAATGTGTGTGAAATATGTTTTCACGTTGAATCAAATCATTATCAATTTGTGGTTGTGAATTTAAAATTCGGCGATTAACCAAACTATAATTTCCAGCATTATATGTTTCATGCGATTCACTTTCTTCATTTTCATACTTTTCCTCAAGTTTGGGCATGTCAAAGCATTCATCATCATCATTATCACTTTCCACATCTCTATTGTCATTAATAAACATTAGCTTACGAGTAGGACAATTGGATTGGATATGACCATAGCCTTGACATTTAAAACATCGGATATCCCTCAATCTTTGGCCAGCTTTTGACGCTGATTGGGTGGTGGTTTCAACAACCTTTGGAACGGATTTTGGGACATTGGATATGTTATTTTGAGATGGAGTTGGCGTGAAAGTCCACAGCTTTGGTGGCGGAGTGAATGGAGTGGCATTTGTCTTTGAATCTCTCATCCAAGGTGGTGGTGGTTATATGAAAGGATGACTAGTTCTCCCCTTTCCCTTCATGTGCCTTTCGATCTTAATAGCTTTATGAACTAGCTCATTAATATCAACATAACTTTGAAGATCAACATGGTAAGCTAATTCAGAATTCATACCTCGAAGAAACCTTTCAATTGTGGAATCTGTATCTTCTTGAATATTAGCCTTAATCATAAGTGCTTCCATCTCATGTTAATATTCCTCAACAGTACGGCTTCCTTGCACAAGAGAGTGCAACTTTCGGTTGAGCTTACGGTTATAATGTGAAGGCACATATTTCTTCCTCATGAGAACTTTCATTTGGCTCCAAGTCTTAATTGGTTTTTTGCCATCTTGGCGTCTAGTTTTAATTACCTCATCCCACCATAAACTAGCATAATCCTTGAGATACATGAAGGAAAGGCGATATCTTTTATCCTCGGGAAAATTGTTTCCTTCAAAAAGATGATCTAGGTCTCGAACCCAGTCAAAATATGCTTCGGTATCTGCTTTTCCATGAAAAGTAGGTAATATCAGTTTAAAAGTACCAATAGACAAATCGGATGTTTAACCACTTTTAGAAGATCCAATGTATTCTTCCTTCTCATTATCGGATGCAACTTCATCAAAATTAATTTGTCTTGAGGTGGAATTCTTAGTGGTAGGACGCTTGGATGCCGAAGCCAAACTGTCAATTTGAATTTGCATCTTTTGGAGCATGTCAAAGAGCACATCATTGTCGATCTTTTGTTCGGATTTTGATACCGTTTTATCACCCTCCATTGTACCTGCAATGTTAGTGAACACAACAAGAAAATAATATATTTTCTCACGGGTTCTCACTTTAGGAAGTAGGTGCTCACCATTCTTTATAGGTAGCTTTTCTCTTGTATACCCTAACTACACTCTTATTATTGAATTACCTAATCTCTATTAGTCCTATCAGTTCGTTGACAAGAGGAACAAGTCTCAACTAACAAGTCCAAGCAACAAAACTTACACAAGACAAGTCAATTAGAATATTTAGGCAATAACCGCAAAGATTATTTAGATCACGTAGGGGTATAATTTGATTGAACTACAGAAACTAAGATAATCAGAAACTAGACACGAAGATAAGAAATTGGCAACTTGAATCACTCAAATTGGAGTTGTAACGAAAACGTTATGGCAATTTCAATCTTGATGGTTTACAAAAAAACAATCAAGAACACTTAGTTCTTTTAGGGCTACGAATTTTTGTATTGTACTGGTCATATTTTTTTTTAAATTGGGCTCTTTTTTAAAAAAAAAATGTCGGCCCTTCTCTTTTTTTTTATTCTGACAATTTGGGTTTAAGACAAAAACTAGGGTTTTTAAGGTTTTGAAGACAAAAACCTAGGGTGTTTGTTTTGTCTTATGTTGTCTTAACCTTAAAACATTTAGCCACAAAGACAAATCAATAACTCACCAAATATTTTGAATTTGATTGTGCCACAAGTTACAATCTTTCAAGATTTGTGCCAAGAAACAAGATTTTAGTTCAAGATTTAAAATTTGAGCAATTTCGAAATTCAAGAAATTCAAGAGTTTCAAAAAAACAATCAAGAACTAATCTTTTTGAGCTGAAACAAAAACTTGACCGAAGAAGATAGACTCTAGAAGCAATGTAGAAAAGATAGCAACAAGAATGAATCAAAACAGATTTGAAACAAGAAAGATAGGAGTTTTGGACTAAGAATCCGAAACCCTAACCCTAGAAATTGTAGCGTTTTGAATTCAATCCTAAGGCATGCAATTTCTATGCGGTTTTCAACACAAAATTGACACAAAATGTACAGGATAGAAACAAGAATAAGACACTATAAGTGACGAAACAAAACACCAACAAAAGCAACATGAATTTGAAGCAAATGGCAACAAAAATTAGGACGATTTGCACGAATGTTCAGCACAAATTTGTAATCGATTTTGCACAACAATTACGACTGAATTTATATCAGAATTAGACACAAATTACTGCAGCAAGAATGACTCTAATAGCAGTAAAAAGAACGCAAGAACAGCAGCAAAAAGATGCTAGGACAGCAAGACAATCTTGACGCAAAAATTGGAAAAAAAATCGGAGAAGAAGTAAAGACACAAAACGGAAAAATAACCTGAATTTCGAAGCAACAACCTTTGCTTTGATACCAATTGATATGATTGGCCAAGGCTCGAAAGTCCTGGACCACCAATCCACACACTTCGGATCATTGTTGACAAGCAAATTCGAACAAACACAAGAACAAAAAAAAAACAACAATGGCAAAATAGAGTTATGGAAACGAAAAGGTTGATGTTAAACCAATCAAACCCCAACGTTATTACAAATTAATTAGCCTTGCTTGAATAAATCAAGAGCTAACTTAATTAGTTTGGCTTGTTCCTGACTCAAGAATGGGTAGGCTAATCCTATAACTCCTCACTGAAGGCTTCACGGGAATTTTAAAACACAAAGTATTTTCAACTTTTACAAGACAAAAATCTGGTTTATTATTCATCATATGAAAAACGTTAATGATGGCTTATCCTTAAATAAGAATCAATTCGGCCATGACAAAAAGGAAACCCTAATGAAAGCCAATTACAACTTGACTTCTTAACTAACTAATTACCTAGTTTCCTAAAGCAAACAAAAGAAAAACCACACGGTTTCCCTCAATGTGAGCACACGGTTTTGCTACTACAAAATAGGAGTTAACTTTCCTAAACTTTCTAGAACAATTACTTTCCATTATCATACAAGATAATTGGCCCAAGTAATTAACTAATTAACCAACAAAAATATAAGCCCAAATTAATGTTTAATGGACTTAAGTTATTACAAAGCAAATAAAACCTAAGAATTAAAAGAGGTATGATCCAAGATAGTAAAGTCCAAGCACGCCATCTTGGTCTTCAATGTAGTCAACGAACACTTCTTTAAGGTGGAATTTCCTTAAGCACCAATGTAGAACTCTTCGAAACTTCTTCATGAATTGTAATGCAATAAATGTTCCAAACAACTTCATGTTGAGATGGTGATGGTGATTGACAAGCATGTCGTTAACCTTGCAATTTTAACCTTAAACTAACGTAGTAGCAATGAGTAGGGTATCGTATCCACAGGGAAGGTGAAGTACTTTCAAGAATCCAGAAATTTGTTCTCAGGTTGTCGCAAAGTTAAGTTTGCACTATCGTGAATTAAAAGAACAGAACTCAAAACAAAAGTAATAAAGTGTAAATCAAACGAATGGAAGTGATGCTCTAGAGTTCCGGAACTGGATGAAAATGCATCTAGACACCTACTCGGTACAATGAACATGCAAGCTGAACAAGAGGGGAACTATATCGCCTAGAGTCTTAACTCGAAGTTAGCATAGCGACCACACCTCAATTTAAGGCTCCTAACACCATCCTCTCTCATGACGAGGCCTGAGAATGGCGATTCCAAACCGCGACGTCCCAATCTGCTATCCCTAGTAAGTTTAACACTCAATTCCTAGATTTTTCCCATGTCGAGGCCTGAACCTAGGGTCAAATGTACTCGTTAGCAACAAAGGATTTCTTTTGCACTTTTATCTCAAGATTTCATAACCTAAGATCGGCATGGCGACCGCATCCTAGTAGACAAGCTTACCAAGCAAGTGAAAAGACTTGATTCACAAAAGAAGTTCTCAATTCACAGAAGTCACAACAAGAATCGTAGTATTGATCTTATACTCAGTATGTCGGCCGAACTTAAGTTCAATTCAACTATTCCAGAGTGATCGTGTGAAAACTCAACCGAAATGCACAATCAAAACAATATATGAATCATCTCTTCATAGATTATGTTCATTGCACCGTAATATGGCATCTAAAATGTATTCCCATCTATCAGAACCCTAAACCATCAACCGATTAGCCAGAAAACTCCTTCTTCATCTCAATTTCATCAAATTGTAACATTAACAAACTCATTTCCATTCAATTGGAGGATTTTACCGATTAAAGTATAGAGATTGGTCCATTCCATCGTCAATTGAGAATAAGAAAGCAATTTCCAGTCTAAAGCCGCGCGATCAGAATCACAATCGGAGTACAAATTATAGAGAGAGAAAATATAGAGAGAGAAAGTTTTAGAGAGAGAAAAAGTTCCCACTCTAATGTTAAAAGTCTGTTATCTATTCTAGAATGATCTATCCCAAAATCTAACTAAGTCCTCTATATATAGAGATTACAAAACGTAAATGATACACAAAAGTAAAATGAATATACAACTACAAGAATGCCACTATGCGTAACAAACAAGATGTTCACGATAAAAATGTGCATAAGTGTGAAACACGCCTTTGGGCCTTGAAACTTCGCGCCTTCCTCAACTTTACCCATACAAAATTGCAACCGGCGAGACCTCGTAGTGAGGTCTCGTCATGTAAAACCAAACCAGTGAGACCTCGCAGCGAGGTCTTGCCAACCATTGTGCGAGTTTGCGTGAGTTCTGTGAGATGTGTGTGCAAGAATGGCTAACTGAGATTTCCGCATCATGAATGAAACATTGAAGAGTGAAATGCTAAGAACTACCATGCAAATGTATGCTTGGAATGTTGTGAGAGATGAAATATAGAATGGACAAAGCAGAATGTAGAAATGAACTGTGATGAGACGAAGTGTTAGTGAAATGTGTGTACAATAATCGAAAATGCATAATGAAACAATGCAGTAAGTGAAGTGAAGATGTGCAAGAGTAAATGTGTATGAAGAAAATAATGGATCCTAGGCCTACAACATTCACAACATGCATCAACAACTATATCAAGAATAAGCAAGTTGAGTACAATTCATGAATAATATTCATGTGTGCATGTGTGGAGCATGAGACTTCACCGCTCGTAAAAGCGGCGAGGTGAGTGATCTCGTCGCAAGAGCTCACCGCACAATCGTGCGGCGAGGTGAGTGTGTGCGAGGACTCGCCGCATGTATTGCGGCGAGGTGTGTGCAGGTATGCGGGAGCTCGCAGCATGATCATGAGGTGAGGTGCGTATGTGCACGAGCTCGCCGCAGGGTGTGCGGCGAGGTGAGTGCGTGAGTGTGATCTCGTCGCATGATCATGCGACGAGACGTGCAAGTGTGTGCCGCGAGGTGAGTGCGAGTGTGCGGTGAAGTGTTTACGGTCAAGTGAGAGCTCGCCGCAAGATGATGCGGCGAGGTGTGTGAGTTCGCCGCATATTCGTTCGGCGAGGTGTGCGATAATGTGCTTATGTGCATGTGTTTGTGCAAAGAGGCACAATAACGCCAATTACACCATGCATCACCAGTCTGCAAATGCCATTCCTAAACTCATCATTTTCCAAACTATTAACAAGACAACTCATTCATACAACATTAACTCATCTTTTTCTTCACAGACAACAACACATACCCACACACTCCACAAAAATCATGATGAATAATTCAACATTACTTCCACTCCATATACACCTAAATCACACAAAACAACTTCCCACAACATAGATTTTCTCACATCATACTTCACACATTCTTAACTTCTTTTACTCATTCCAACCACAATACTACCCAAAATGCACCTAAACAAACAAAAGTCAAGTGAAAATGACACAATTACGTCAGTATAAAACTGACTTATCAATTTCCCCCACACTTTGAACTTTTGCTTGCCCTCAAGCAAAACTTACACTTCATATACGTTAATCACTCTTGCACTAGACCTTGCTCCCCTATCCAACTCGCTCTCTTCTAAGTTCATCAAAATAGTTTTTCACGCAAAGAAACTCACTAAAGATTCTTGACTCCAAACTATCAAATTCTAGTACCAATTATCAACCAAGGCCCGATGAATAAAGACCAAAATGTCATGCGTGCAAGTGTGTGCTGAGGAATACCTGTCCACCCATTCTTCCCGCATGGATTCCCCCATTGTTCCAAGAACATCTCATGGCATAAAAAACGACCTTATCCACACACAAGAACTCATAATCACACAAGATCAATGGTCGCACATTGGTGCTTCTATTGATTTATTTCATTTCCTTTTGCACTTTGGTGCATTCGCTTATCACACACATTGTTGCGTTTGCCTGGGTCTTATGGCTCTTTTTTCTCACTTTTTCGCCTGGGTTTTTTGGCTATTTTTTCCCAATTAAGCTTGCCAAGGGTATTTCGGCTTTTCATTTCCAATTGCAAAAGGCTTTTCCTCCATATCCTTTCTTGTGTGACTAAAAATTCCTGGATGTCTTTAAGGGACTATGTATGCAAAAGCATCCGAAAAACCGAAGTCATGCATGTCAACAAGAACGAATTAAACCAGGTTCCTCCTATGTCCAAGGATGCTTTTTCGCATGGCATATCTATCTTACTTTAACATGATGCCTTGGTTAACAAAACATACTGATTTCTTCAAGTTTGGAGTTAAAATAGAAAAAAAAAATTTCACATGCGATATAAAGATAAAAAGAATTGATGAACTACAAATTTGAACATAGCCAACACGAGAACAAAGGCGTAATATAAAGGGCATCTTTCATTAAGCATACCCTATTTTCTTCCATTACACATGACAAATTACTCATGATTAATTCAATTTCGCCCTCACATCTTAAACATTTATTCCAACACAACACTCACATTCAAGACTCAATCCTAACACACTAAATACATTAAAACATACCACACTCTCAAACCCGAATTCCATACTTCCCAACACTTCTCATAAAGCACACTTCACAGAACTGCAACAATTCATATTAAACTTCAAAGAATCTCGCCACAGACTTCAAAATCCAAACTCATAACAACTCAACTCCACAGCACAACACATCGTTTAGGCTCAGGAAAATTTCTACACATCAGGACAACTTCAATATCCAGAACCCCCCATAATCAACACAAAGCACCCGTATGCGAAAATAAATTTCAGCCCAAATTTCAGCAAATCCCAACAACCGGAACAGCAAACAAAACACATCAACTTTCTCAAACATTAAGCCAATCATGAAGCAAAAACAAACCAACAAACAGCATCACCTTCCATCCCCCCACACTTGAAGCATACATTGACCCCAATATAAAAGATTAAGAAGGAGGGGCTCTATGGGAAGATGACGGTGCTGAGGAAGAAGGGGACAAGAATGAAGCAGTTGTGGAAAAAGAAGGGCCGCTAAAAGGCTGTGCCACCTAATGGAAAGGCCCATGAATTGGTCTTGTAGGGGTTGACCTGTTCCAAACATCGGAATCCTTGTATGTGGCATGAACTCAGGATCCACCCTGAAAGTAGGAGTGGGAGGCATCGATGGAATATGACCAAATGTCGGCAATGGATTGAGAGATGGAACTGAAGGTACCCCTGGTGGAATCTCATGAATCGCGCCACTGATAACATCCCTCGTCAGATTAGGAATATGGTAGCCGGCTAATTGTGCAGACGATGGAGTTGGTTTAGGAGGTCCAGAATCAGAATGATTATACCAGACATTTTATTGCAATGGTCCAACTCCATCTGCATCTTCAGTTGTCTCTGATACAAAACTTCAAACTACTGCTGCGCAATATAAGACATATCATCCAACTTAGTAAGCATATTAGATAAATGCGAGGTCCAATTCTGATGCATATCGTTCATCTGTTCATGCATGCCCTCAAGCCTTTCATCCAACTGCTGAAAACGAGTATCCACAGATTGTTGAAATTCTTGCATTACCCCTTGGAAGGAACTAAAATCATACGGTTGCTGTTCTTCACTAGATTCACCAGACAAAGGTCCAGACTTCTCTCGAATTTCTTTAACCCATGCTACTTTTTTTTGTCTTCATCTCCTTCCCCAGACGCAGATACTTGGAATACAATAGTGTGCCAATCGGCCCCGGATTCCTACGCCACTCTCCAGCTTTAGTATCAACATCTTGAGCTACACAGATTTCTTCAATCAAGACCGAGAAGTTAAGAGCCGCATTATCAGCGTCAATACCAGCTTGTAAGCTAGAAAGAATTATACGAACAACATCAATTGATCTCCGCCCTCGAATTGCCGATATCAGGTATAACCGATTACTTAGCACTTCAGTCGTTTGAGAACTTGGCATAAGACGTGACAAGACAAACATAAGCCATATCTTGACATCACTTCGTAACCATTTACCACGAATATGCTTATGATCACCCCGTTTGTTTAGTTCCCATTTCGCTCCTGGCAAGGCAAGCTCATCCGTTAAAGCTTGGTCCCACTCATCATCTTTCGAAAATGGAAAAGGATCCTGAAGAAAACTAGGAGTGCCAAGATGAGTATTAATGATCTCACTTGTAAATTGCACCCATTTCCCCCTCACATAAAAAGCTCCAGCCGAATTCGAAAACTTGGCATTGGCGTAAAACTCCCTTGCAAAACTGGCATTGCAAAAACCTGGTGCACAAACGAGCTTCTGATCAAAATGGTGTAACTCCATCAATTTCTGAAATGGTCCTCCTTCCACAGCGAATGCTCTTTCCAGATGTAACATCTTTATACCCATCCCTTGTTCCCAACGTTGTTAGGCTCCATTACTTACAAACACCGATGGTTCCGAATGTTGATCAGAGGAACCCTTCCTTTTTTTCGGAGTTGTCGCTTGCATCATGTATTTCGGGGGTTCCTCAAAGAGTGGCAAGTCCTCTTCGGGGCAATAGTCAGAGTCGGAGCCTTCATGAGGTTTCTGGGCTTTGCCTTTTCCTTTCTTTGAAGTGGTAGCTTTCTGTGGAGTAGAGTCTTTTTTAGGGGCCATGTCTGCCATCAACAACCAAAAAGAACTAAGCTTCTTCGTGATTCTCTTACACAACATAACAAGTATATTCCAAGAATTAAAGCATCAAGACCAAATTCAAAAGACTAATCGTACACAAGAAATATCAAACATTGAAATTGATCATGATATCTCAACACCTATTGTACACAAGTAAAGCACATAAAATGTAGCTCGTCATCCACACAACATAGCAACAAAACATAGCAGCTTGAATCACCTCATCTAATACACATGTGGACAACTCCAACTCATAAAAATAGACTTATGGCAACACGGAACCCATCTCTCATAAAGGAATTTCAGTTTCACAATTATCAACACAATCGAGATAATAATATGCCAAATAGGGAGATTTAGTAAAAGTTTTAAACATCAAAGTTTTAGAACTAAACCTTGGCTAAATCTAGGAACTGGAATCACTCAAATTAGAAAAGAAATGACGAAGTTATGATCGCAGTACTACACTAAGGCAAAGCTGGCCAAAATGGATGTCTAATTTCAGCTTGAATCATCATGAAATCATGAAGAACAACTTGTTAAGCAGAATGATTTAACCAAAACTTACAACAACAAAGTTACGAAGCAAGCTCTTGGCTACATGTGAGGACAAGAATCACTCAATTTGGACTAAAAATGAGCAAGATATGGCCACAATACCGAAGGATACCAAACTGGGCAGATTTAACATGCAGCTCAAAAATAACTTCGGCATAAGCTCGCACACCTCGCCACATTAGTCTATGTTCCAGTCACAATTAGCAAAAGTGTCAAACATAAACATTATAGGTCATCATGTTAGCTAAATTCTGCAACTGGAAGCATACATTTTTTACATACCAAACTCAAGTTATGCAAGATTTACAGAACAGTGACAATGCCGAAATAAAAATTTTTAATATTGACCAATTCCCTCACACTGATTAAGCACTTATCCCTCATACATCAAACATTGTAACCTCTCATTCACACTTCACATATATTAACGTTTCATAAAGATACAATCATGCTCATATATTCATCAACACTTCATGGTACAAGATGTGTCATCCAACACCAAACGAAATAAAAGAAAGTTAAGAGCATACCTTTGGTTGTAATTGCAAATTAAGAGCTTGTTCTCTAGGAATTTGGGATTATTCTCTCTCTAGGAAATTGCTCTCACCACTCTCTACCATTTACTTTTGACTCGGACAATTGAAACTAAAACATCACAGCCACTTGTTATCATTGCCCTATCTAACGGACACATTGGCTGACTTTTAGGAGGCCTCTAATGGCGGAAGGGAAGGAGCCACCTCCCCCAAACTCCTTTGCTAAGGTGGTAGGCACATCGGATGCCACCAAAGAAAGATCCATTTCCTTTGCCTCCATCCAGAATAAGGTTCCCCTCTCTCAATTTAAGGGTGAACCGGCTCTCTTCCTTACTGAGGAAGAAGAAGATGAATTAGCCAAAGAATTTCAATGGACCCTGATAAGTCGATGTTCAGTCGACATATTTGCTCCGCTTTCCTTATTATTTGTTGTGAATTATGAGTGAAAATGATGCTTGGTGTGTCAATGGTATGCAAAATGTACAGTATTTGGAAACATTGAGAAATGGCTAAGTATCGTGTGATAATGTGAATATTTTGTGAGTTTGTGCAAAAATACTTAGTTGTGTATGCCACTGACCTCCAACTCTTCTTGGAAGTCCACAACTATTCACACTACACAAACTCTCAACACAAGCACACAAACGCACAACTCATTCAGCACACACAAAAGACACACACACACGGCGTTCGCAAGATGCGACCGCCACACACACACGGCGGTCGCACGATGCGATAGCCCACACACACACACAAGCACGGCGGCCGCATCGTGCGGCCGCTCTCTCACACACGCACACACGGCGGCCGCATCGTGCGGCCGCCACCCCACTCACATCATTTGCACTTCGATGCATATTTCCTTCCTTTGATATTTTTAGTCTATTTTACTTTTGTCATGCTTAAGTTAGGAAGTCTTTCATGCATTGTTATTTCTTCATTTTAGTTAGTCATTTCCTCATGCATTTCGTAGACACCAACTCCGCATTCTGTCTAACTTACTTAGCAAACTTAGTAGTTAAGGTTTCCAATATTGTGTACTGATTATTGTCATTTCTTAAGTACACGTGTCTTCACCAAATGATCTGTTGTAAATGCAGGAGCACGTGTCAACATCTTGCTACACAAAGGAAATTTCCAGGAAGTTCACCAAGCTAAGTCGGCAATGAAAAACTATAAAAGCTGGAGAGATCGATCGAAGAGGGAGCTTTTTGACGGGACGATCAACTGAGAAGAGAGAGAGGAGTTCTGAGAGTCTAGGGTTTGAGAGATTAGAGTGGAGATCATTCAACTCTATCCGTTTGTAATAGCAATGTTTGATCTGGCTTTGTTAAACTCATTTTCAAAGCCGATCAACATGATCGGCTAGATTTTCAGTGCTGCTTTGAAGGATTAAGTGTAATGACTTAATATCGTTTTGAGACATTTGAATTGCATATTTTGTGTTTGGTTAAAGTTCCATGTCAGTTAGTGTTCCATTTCAATATTTACTCACTCACGATTATGCCTTTATATGATTTGCGGTATCCACTGAAATCAATTCAGTGCAATTAAAGGAAATTGGAATGAAACCACAGAACGTAGAACAACCTATGTATGAGTCCTAAGATCTGGGTGAGGAAGCGATTTTCCACTGTGCGGTATCCACTGACAGTGTAAGTCAAGGAATGAAAAGACTTAGGATCATTTGCACACTAGTACTTGTCTTAGTGTAGTGTCAGATAGGGATCTGGAATTAGGAATCGAGCCTAAATCTTGCCCTATCAAGGGAAGATGGAGGAGCATGGTGGGTTAGGATTGTGAGACCTATCAAGGAGATCAATCTTAAGTCACTAGAAAACCGACCCCCTCATACATGTGTCAACACTAAGTCAAGGATAACCTATTAAAGTCATTACCACTGGCCTCCCTCAAGGCAGCACACCTTTCTCCTTTTGGTTGATTTCTCGTTTGTTTTCTATTTAGTCTACACATCGCTTAATTGCTTATTCTATCACTGTACAATTCTTAATTCTACCCTTTCCCTGAGGATTCGATCCCACTTTACCGCTTGCTTCTAGTTAGTTGTTTTGGGTAAAATTGCGAGAGAGACGACGCTCTCGCCAATTTTAGGCGCCGTTGCCGGGGAAAGGGCATAGCGTTTAGAGTTGATTTTGTGATAGTTTTACTTAGTGTTACTGTACGAATTCTTGTTTGAAATTGTTGCTTGTCTTTTTGTTGAAATTTTAATTCATCATTAGTTTCTGTTGATTTTGTTCTACTAATCTGTTGTTCCAGTGGTGTTTTCTTCCTTGTGATAATTCACAGTTTATGCTACCTAGAGCAAGGCTACGTGGTGAAGCTCTAGAGTTTGCACTTGACTTAGAATTGCACAGAACTTTAAGGCAGAGAAGAAGGGAAATTGAAATGGCAGAACAGAATGAAGAGAGACCTCAGCCCCAACCAGCTCGGTTTGGGGACCATTTTGCGGTAAATTTTGAGAGAAGAAATAATCATCAGGGAATTGACGTTGAGAGTTATCAAATCCCGACACAAATTGTGTCCATGATCACCCAAGGGCAGATCTTTCAAGGCTTAAGCAACGAAGACCCTAATGAGCATTTGGATTGGTTTCTAGGACTCTGTAATACCTTCAAGCTGCAAAGAGTGACCACTGATGATGTGAGAAGGGTGCTCTTCCCACTGTCCTTGAAAGGGAAGGCCAAGCACTGGTTTAACTCAATTGGTGGTCCAGCTATATCTACATTCGAGGAACTTGAGCGGATGTTTTTTAGCTAAGTATTTTCCTCCAGCAAAGTTGGAGCGAATGAGGTTGGAGATCTGAAACTTCCAGCAGCAGGATGGCGAGACCTTCAAGGAAGCATGGGATCGATTCAACGATTTGCTCCGCCAATGCCCAAACAATGACCTTGGAGAGGTCAGGGAACTCAACATTTTCTTCAAGGGTCTATCACCTGAATCCTCACTGATGGTCAAGGCCAGCGCAAATGGGGCCTTGAAGGATAAAAGTATCCCTGAGGTCAGAGAACTTTTTGATTCGATAGCAGACAACGAATACCTCTTTCCAGAAACTAGGAAGATGCCAGTACGGAAGCAGCGAGGAGTGCTAGAGCCGGATGAGGAGACATCCTTGGAAGCAAAACTTGAGGCTCTCACAAAGCAAGTTCAAAACCTAAAGGCTGCTAAGGTGGCACCTGTATTGATGTGCGGATTATGTAAAGGGGAGCACCACACGGATGAGTGTGATCTCACCCAAGAGTCAGTGCAGTATGTGGCCAACAACAACAACCGACAGCAGTATGGAGGCTACCGAAATCAGTCGGGCCAAGGCAACTGGGGACAGAATAATCAGGGAAATCAGCAAAGGCAGTACTACCAAAGTGGGGAGTCAAGCAATAGGGAACAGAAAAAGTCCACGGATGATTTACTCTATGAAATTCTGGGTAGAATGGACATGTTTGAGAAAAGAACCTCCACGGTGGAAGCTCAAGCGAAAAGCACGGAGGCCGCCATCAAAAACCTCGAGATGCAAGTGGGCCAGTTGGCTAAAGCCAACCATCAAAGACCTCAAGGCGCCCTTCCAAGTGATACGGAGCCAAATCCCAAGGGAAAGGAAAGGGAGATGTGCAATGCCATAACGTTGAGGTGTGGAAAGGAGCTTTGTGGAACCAAGAGACAAGAGGAAGAGAAAGTTTCACAGGAAGAACAAAAAGATGAACCTGAAAAGGAAGTCATGGACGAAGAGATCGTTATGGAGGAGAAGATCCCAGAAGGGAACAAAGGGGAGTGTGTGAAGGTCCCAGAAGGTAAAAGGAAGAGGGGAGATCAAGAGCCATGCGATGAGTCGCCATATGCACCACCCCCTCCTTTCCCCCAGAGACTTCGACCTCCACCAAAGAAGGGGGTCCAATTTACAAGATTTTTGGACATGGTGAAAAATGTAAATGTGAATGTTCCATTGCTGGATTTGGTCACAGCCATGCCAAGATATGCGAAATTCTTAAAGGACCTAATCGCCAACAAGGAGCAGATTTTGCTTTGTGAATTACCAATTCCACTCACTAAGGAGAGCCAAGCATGGATCAACAATGAGCTGCCACCCAAACTCAAAGACCCTGGAAGTTGTACAGTTCCATGCTTCATTAGTGAGAGATTTTTCAGCAAGGCCTTGTGTGACCTTGGAGCAGGCATCAACCTCATGCCTTTATCCATATCAGAGAGCATAGGATTGGGATCACGAATTAAACCGGTAGCAGTCATGCTCCAATTGGCAGATAGATCACTGGTTCAACCAACTGGGGTGGTGGAGGATGTTCTGGTATCTTCGGAAGGCCATTCTCAGCTACAGGTGATGCTCTCATTGGAGTAACGGAAAGACCATAACCTTTAGGGTCAATGGTGAGGAGGTCATCTTCAATGTCGACTATGCCATGAAACACCCTCACTCCATAGAACAATGTTGCCTAGCGAGCTTGGTGGAAGGTAATCCTCAACCCTTGAATTTTGAGCATAAACGTAAATCTTCTCTTGCTGAAAATGATTTTTGGGATTATGACCCATGTGAAAATTTTGAAACTGTTTTGGTCATTGAAGAGTCTGATACATTGCATGAATTGAACCCTTGGGGTGAAAAAGTTGAAAGTGATTCGTCTACGACAGAAATGTACCTTGCATGTGATTTTGATGAAAGTCATGAAAATGGTGAAAGTTTGAATAAAATGGCAAATGTGCATGAAATTCAAGAAATGCAAAATTTTGGAGAAAAGTTGAAGTTAAGTGTTGAAAAGGATAAACGAGAAGAAAAATTTGCATTATGTGACAAATTGTCTGATGCCATTGTTGAGACTGACGAAAAGACGAAAGTTGTGCCCACTGAGGTGAGGCTTGGAAATGTTAATGACAGGGACAAGATATTGAAGCCTCCACAAGGAGACCGAACCAAGAAAAGTCAGCCGCCACTGCTTAAATATCTCAAGCGTGTGTTCTGGCGAGAGAAAAAGAAGACTTCAGACCCACTACCCAAAAGGGTGGGAGTCGGGACCTCAAGAGAGAAGAAAGGAGGCAAAGGTCATGAAATGAAAGTCAACCAACCACTTTGGAGGGACACTGGGCACACCCAGTACCTCGACCCTCCACAACTTGGATAACAACACTGCTGTGTCTGGCTGAAGACAATAAACTAAGCACTCTGTTGGGAGGCAACCCAACCTTTCTAATTTTTTTGTCCTTATTTTTATTTCGTTTTTGGCAGCACAATAACTCCAAATAAATGATTGAAACACTACTCTCGACCCTATTCAGGTGAAAAGAAAGCTCATGGGCCACGGTTGAAAAAAAAAAAAAAAAAAAAAAACGAAAATGTGCATAGGAGGTCAATGGAAATTAAAGCCAACAGATGGGATTTACATATCCAGATGTCACGGGACATGACAGGTAATAGTGTAGAATATTCTCTGCGCTGAAAAAGGTGAGAATAAAATCCGTAGCCCCAGAGCAATGTGAAATATTTGATTCCAAGAAAAGCTTCCAAATCGAATCTTGCTCTGTAATTACAAATCCAAGATAGGCTGACATTTTCGCTTGAGTATTGCAGGAGAAGATCGAATTGGCCATTGAAAGGATTGCATAGTAGATAACATTTCTTGGGTGCATGACCAGAAATAATTGTGAAAGAAAAGATGCATAACATTTGGATCCCTTAAATGATTTGTCTTGATATGAAATGCTATGCATGATAGGGCCGAATGGAGCTTGACATGATTTATGCATAAGTGAAAAGAAATATGCATGCTATGGTTGTGAATCGGCTAAGGCATGGCATGATTGAATGAAATTGTGACAAATGCATGACATTATGGGCTCACAAGGTTGTTTGATAGTGAAAGTGTGCAAAGGGCCGAATTATGCAAGAAAAGGCATGACAAGATTGAACAACTTTTGTTTTCTAGCATTTTGTCATCATCCACTTTGCTTTCTAGCATTTTGTCATCATCCACTTTGTTTTCTAGTGAACTCACATGCATGTGTTTTCTAAGCCTTACTCTAGCCGATTCCTGCATGCAAATTTGTCTATAAATACCATCAACATGCATGTACAAAAATCACCATCACTTGCACTCATCATTGTGATGAATTCGGCTGAGGGCAAGGAGCAAGAATGGAAATTTGCTTCAAGCGTCCAGAGGCCACCAAAAATTTCATTTCACGTGTTTGCGTTTTAGGGGTTTAACATCCACATCACGTAAGTTTCTCACCACCTTAAGCATCGATTTGCATTCCAATTCCAATGGGCATGACACGCCGAAGTTCACTTTGCTTAAAGAGCTAAATATTGATGCTTAGTGTGAAATACTTGTGCTCGATTTTTCATGATGATTATTTTGTGAACTTCTTGTATATTTGAGTTGGGAAGCGAAAATTTCTTGATGATTATTTCATGATGCTTAAGCAAAAATTTTGTTGGTCTAGCTTGCATATAAATACTATGTATATGTATAACATCGTGTTCTTGATTCTTTCACAATTTTGAAACCTTGGTGTGACACGGTTGTGCTTGGAAATGTTAAATGCATGAACCTGAGGTGGGAAAGGCGTGAGAACAAAGCCCACCGAAAATCTTCATGAGCAAATTACTTGCTTCATGAAATCTGGCTTTATGAGTTAACATGCAATCTTCGTCCTGTACATAATTGTCATGAAATACTAAATGAAAATGTTTTGTGGATGTGAATTTTGATGAATGTGTGGACCTCACTATAATGGGCTTGAATAGAATTCCACTCATGCAACGTTGTGATCTCCAGGTACCATGGCACCCAAGAAAGCCTCACAGACCACCGCGACCGCACAAAAGGGACAAGCCTCTAGAGGAAAAGCCAAAGTGAGGGAATACGAATCATCTGATGACTATAGCTCAGACGAAGAGTACGCCCCAGAGGGAGAGGACACGCAAGACTCCACTCAGAAGAAGAGAAAGGTTGCTCAGCAGAACACCCTTCAGCGGTTTTATAACGCCGAGGCTCAAACAAAATTCTGCGAGTTCGCCATTAGACCTATCCACATAGAAAGGGCAATGGCCATTACAGAAAAGTCATACATTGATATCATCAAGCAATACAATTGGCAAAAACTGACTGAGGCACCTGATAGTTGCAATGTAGCCATCGCCAAAGAATTCTATGCCAACGCTGCAGGAACCGATGAGAAAGAAGTGCTTTCAAAGGGCGTATTCATACGGGGAAGTACCTTAAGCTCACGCCCCAGTTAGTGAACAAACATTACGGGCTCAAGGACTATGCTCCAGACGAATTTGATGATCTGAAGAACGCGGGGGACATGGACATAATCTTGGGGACACTGAGTCTACCGGGAGTCGATTGGGTTAGAAGTCGACATGGCCACCCGAGATATGTAGAGCTAAAATATCTGAAGGCAGAAGCCAAAACCTGGCTACTCTTCATCAACTCCAGTCTGATTTCTACAACCCACTCCACGAGGATTTCCACCAATAGGCTCTGCTTGGTTTACGCTATTAAAAACAGACTCACGGTGGATGTGGGCCAGCTTATCATCACATACATTGGTCACGCATTAGCTGATGATCACCAGAGCCTGTATTTCCCTCTCTTCCTGTGCGAACAAGCTGTGAGAGCAGGGGTCAAATTGAATGCAGGAGAGGAAAGTCGCAACCCCGGCACTGCCCATAAAAGATGGCCAAATCAAGCAATATCAAACCGTAGAAAGAGCAGACAGAGAAAGGTTGGAAAGAGAAGCAAGAGAAAGGGACAAGGAAGCGCAAGAACAAATGGATAACATTGATGAGGATCAAGCCGCGCCAGCTCAACCCCAACCTAACCGACAGCCACCTCAGCCGCTAGGGAATTTCAACCATATGCAACATGCTTTGGAGGGAATGCGAACAGCAATTCAAAATCAACAGAACGTCTTGACAGAGCATATGGAAAACATAGAGGGGCGGTGGGCGGGAGTGGAAACTTGTATGGGGGTCATTGGTACAAGGATAGATTCAATGAGGCAAGAGCACACCACTCAATGGACAACACTGGACAACAAAATAACCCAGTGTCAAACAGACGTCCACAACTTGAACTTGATGATGGTACACCATCACCAAACCCGAGGTCCAGATTCATACTTCCCTCATCTGGAAGAAATGGAAAGTCACTCCTGTATGATTGTGGATACCTCGAGTACTACACGAGTGGTGATGCAACAAGGCATGAACTCCAATGCTGGTTCGGCCTCACCAAACTTCAGGCCAGCGCAAACCCAATTCCCAGGATTCTCCCGTTTCTCTGGCCAACCACCACTTCCCGACGCTTGATACTGGGTAGACTCTTTCCTTTCTCACAATGGGGACCATTGCTTCATTTTAAGTGTGGGGGAAGTCTTGGCTTATAGTGGTGGCTGTGAATTATGTTTGTGTTAGCTTGATGGTTTATGCTTGTGTGATGATGCTTGCTTCCTGTTATGCTGATGTTGAAAAATTTTAATTTTTATGCTGAGTTTGCTAAGTATGCAGGGGATCGGAGGTGGTGTGTACTATATTAGTAATAGGTGGTGTGAATTGTTTTATTTTTTTAATTTTTTTTATTTTATTTTCCTTTTCTTTTATCTTAATTTCTTTCACGTGCTGTTGTGTTGGAATCAAAACAATGCAGTGATTAGCACTGACCTTGAACTGTGCTGTTTGTGATTTTTTCCATTCCAAATGTGATGTAGTGTGTGGCTTTAAATGTATGAATGTGAAAGTTGATGTTATGATTGTGCAAGAGGTCCACCACTATTCATTTAACAAACGCACTTCCAATTTCATCAACAATCTACCAAGTGTTTGATGTTTGATGTATGCGAAAAATTTTCTTTCACAAGTTCACGGTATTCAGTCGATGCATACAGAGTGCTAAGTAAAGTATAACGTTAAGGTAAGATAGAAGTGCCAGCAACATCTTTGACATAGGAGAGTGATTATGCTTCGTAACTTGTATGTGCACTCTACTTGTACACACTTGTTCTTGCATTTTTAATATATAGTCCATTGAAGACACGCACAAACACGAATGCTTGAGTTATGATGTTTATGCTGAGAAAAAGCCAAATGGGCGAATAAAGGGATAAAACAGCCACAAAACCCTGGCAGCCAAGCACAAAAGTGCGGCGCGAATAAGCACCAATGTGCATATTGAGTTTTATGTTTGTTAAATTCGCAAAGTGTTCGTGGGTGTGGACAAAGGGACTGTAGAGCAAGAATTTTGGTTAAGTGTCTGCTTGAGTACTTTGCATAGACAACGTCGTGGGCATAAGGAATTCTCAGCACACACTTCACGCAGGCGCCTTGGTCTATATTCATAATACCTTACTTGGCAACTTTGTGTAAATCGAATAAACTGTGGATTTGCGTATTAAAACGATGTTATGCATGCGAAAGTTTTACAATGGATGGTTGATGAGGTTGATGAGGTTGAGAGAGTTGTTTGTGAAGTTGGTGGTTGGATTCACTTTGCTCGGGACTAGCAAAGACTTAAGTGTGGGGGGATGATAAGTCGATGTTTAGCCGACTTATTTGCTCCGCTTTCCTTATTATTTGTTGTGAATTATGAGTGAAAATGATGCTTGGTGTGTCAATGGTATGCAAAATGTGCAGTATTTGGAAACATTGAGAAATGGCTAAGTATTTTGTGAGTTTGTGCAAAAATACTTAGTTGTGTATGCCACTGACCTCCAACTCTTCTTGGAAGTCCACAACTATTCACACTACACAAACTCTCAACACAAGCACACAAACGCACAACTCATTCAGCACACACAAAAGACACACACACACGGCGGTCGCACGATGCTACCGCCACACACACACGGCGGTTGCACGATGCGACCGCCACACACACACGGCGGTCGCACGATGCGACCGCCCACACACACACACAAGCACGGCGGCTGCATCGTACGGCCGCCACCCCTCACGGCGGCCGCATCGTGCGGCCGCTCTCTCACACACGCACACACGGCGGCCGCATCGTGCGGCCGCCACCCCACTCACATCATTTGCCCTTCGATGCATATTTCCTTCCTTTGATATTTTTAGTCTATTTTACTTTTGTCATGCTTAAGTTAGGAAGTCTTTCATGCATTGTTATTTCATCATTTTAGTTAGTCATTTCCTCATGCATTTCGTAGACACCAACTCCGCATTCTGTCTAACTTACTTAGCAAACTTAGTAGTTAAGGTTTCCAATATTGTGTACTGATTATTGTCATTTCTTAAGTACACGTGTCTTCACCAAATGATCTGTTGTAAATGCAGGAGCACGTGTCAACATCTTTCTACACAAAGGAAATTTCCAGGAAGCTCACCAAGCTAAGTCGGCAATGAAAAACTATAAAAGCTGGAGAGATCGATCGAAGAGGGAGCTTTTTGACGGGACGATCAACTGAGAAGAGAGAGAGAAGTTCTGAGAGTCTAGGGTTTGAGAGATTAGAGTGGAGATCATTCAACTCTATCCGTTTGTAATAGCAATGTTTGATCTGGCTTTGTTAAACTCATTTTCAAAGCCGATCAACATGATCGGCTAGATTTTCAGGGCTGCTTTGAGGGATAAGTGTAATGACTTAATATCGTTTTGAGACATTTGAATTGCATATTTTGTGTTTGGTTAAAGTTCCATGTCAGTTAGTGTTCCATTTCAATATTTACTCACTCACGATTATGCCTTTATATGATTTGCGGTATCCACTGAAATCAATTCAGTGCAATTAAAGGAAATTGGAATGAAACCACAGAACGTAGAACAACCTATGTATGAGTCCTAAGATCTGGGTGAGGAAGCGATTTTCCACTGTGCGGTATCCACTGACAGTGGAAGTCAAGGAATGAAAAGACTTAGGATCATTTGCACACTAGTACTTGTCTTAGTGTAGTGTCAGATAGGGATCTGGAATTAGGAATCGAGCCTAAATCTTGCCCTATCAAGGGAAGATGGATGAGCATGGTGGGTTAGGATTGTGAGACCTATCAAGGAGATCAATCTTAAGTCACTAGAAAACCGACCCCCTCATACATGTCTCAACACTAAATCAAGGATAACCGATTAAAGTCATTACCACTGGCCTCCCTCAAGGCAGCACACATTTCTCCTTTTGGTTGATTTCTCGTTTGTTTTTCTATTTAGTCTACACATCGCTTAATTGCTTATTCTATCACTGTACAATTCTTAATTCTACCCTTTCCCTGAGGATTCGATCCCACTTACCGCTTGCTTCTAGTTAGTCGTTTTGGGTAAAATTGCGAGAGAGACGACGCTCTCGCCAGACCCTAGTCGGTAAATTCTCTTGGGACCGTCCAGCAATGTTGCAGATTAGGAAGGATATTCTTGCAGCAGGATTTCTGGGAGATTGTAAGGTGGGACTACTAGATAATCACCATGTTTTGCTCAAGTTTGAAAAGGAGGCAGATTTCTAGAGATTTTGGACTCAGAAGATCTGGCATTTCCAAGGCTTTCAGGCCCGGATCTTCAAATGGACAAAAGATTTTGACCCAACCGTAGAGCCATCCATATCACCGGTGTGGATCAGATTCCCCCACCTTCCCCTCCATCTATTCCACAAAGAAAAGTTATACTCACTGGATTCAGTGGCTAGTAAACCGTTAAAGTTAGACAATGCCACAGCAGCGGCGTTGGACTTACTCCGGCCAAGTGAAGCTAGGATCTGCGTGGAGCTCGACCTCACCAAAACTATCCCTAGCCGTGTCTGGATTGGTAGTAAGGAAAAAGGACGGTGGCAATCGCTAGAAATCAAGGAAAGGCCGGTGTACTGTTCTAAATGCAGAAAATTAGGTCATGATATCAAGAATTGTGATCCTTTGAAAAGGTTGAAACCGGCCTCAGCAGGCCCTGGTCAGAGTAAAATCAGCCTACAGGCCAAACTAGGTTCGCAAGAATGGGTCATGGTATCAAAGAAACAAAATGCCCACAAAGAGGCACCATTGGTAGCCACCACATCTGTCAAAGGCAAGGAGGTTGATCCCTCAAGCCTTCCCATTACTGAACCTCCACATGATTTACCGGAATCTTCTAGCACAGGTGCAGCCCTGGTGCAAACCCTAAACACCCCTCAATTAGCAGTTGCAATGTCACCAACCACTAAGGAGCACACTCAGCTACAAAGCAATAGGTTTGCAGTTTTGGAAGATTTGGAAGGAAATGAAGATCCACAGCCTTCCCAGCAGAAGTTGAGGGTCTCAAAAAATTGTAACTTGAGCCAGGAAAGACCTTCGGAGAATGCTCAGCAAGATGTTGCCATCAGTCAAGAAATCCAAGAATAGGTGTATTGTGATGAGATTTTAAAACTGATTACTAATGCAGTTTCTTCTGATGCTGTGCAGGTATTGAATGCTGTTACAGATGACTCAAGAGAAGAGCCTTGCATCAATGTTGTGCATCCCACTCAGTTGCTGATTAACCCTTTGAATGAAACAATTGAGATAGTTGAAAGTGTGGAGATAGAATAGTCCCCAGCTGTGACTAGAAACCCTAAGTCTTGGCCTCAGTTTGAGTCGGATAGACAACTTAGGGATAAGACTACAAGTACTTGCACCAAGAAACTAAGTTTAGATGATTAGCTGCACCTATTGGAATATTAGGGGCATGAGTAGAAAGCCAAATTTTAGGAAACTTAGAAAAATCCTAACTAAACGTAAAAGTAATTTTTTAGCTTTAGCAGAACCTTTTGTTGATTTAACCAAATTAGAAACCTTTAAAAGGAGACTCCAGTTTGAGCAAGCCTTCTCTAATGCCCGTAGCTCTTTATGGATTATGATTAGGAAACCTTTCTCTTGTTCCATTGTTAATGTTACAGACAAACACATTACTGTGGAACTTAGTCATCCAGATTGGCAATGTCCAATTTTACTGTCCAGTATATATGCCAAATGCACAGCAGCACAGAGGGAAACATCATGGCAGTCCTTAGCTAACCTACAGGGCCGTGACCAACCTTGGATCTTGTGGAGAGACTGGAATTGTATAAAGTCTAGGGAGCAGAAGAGGGGAGGGGTAAGGATTTTCATGTTTGTGAGTCTAGAGAACTCTTACGTTTTATGTCTGCCTTGGGCTTAACTGAGGTACAGTTTAGTGGTCCTAAATTCACATGGTGCAACAATAGGCTAGGGAAGGCCAGGATTTGGAAGAGACTAGATAGGGTTATGGTAGATAATCACTTCCAAGATAGTAATCTTAAGGCTCATGTGTCTCATTTAGCTAAGTCCCTATTGGACCACTCTCCTATCATCCTAGAAATTCAGAGAGCAAATGCAGCCCTTGTGAGGCCTTTTAGGTTTCAGGCTTTCTGGACTTCCCACTCAGCATGCCTGCCTATAGTCAGTAAGGCTTGGAATCAGAAATTACAGGTAGTCCAATTAGGATCTTTTCTGAAAAATTGAAAATGGTGGTTAGACAGGCTCTCGGGGTTTGGAATCAGTCAGCCTTTGGGAATATTATTTCCAAGGCTAAACAGGCTGAAGAAGAGCTCATTCGGCTAGAGAAAGAGGATGAGAGCAACCCTGTTCCCAGGGAAGTTATGAACAAAGATGCTGCTAATGCTAAATATCAGCTGGGGCTGGAGGAAATGTTTTGGTCACAAAAGGCTAATATAAAATGGACCAAGGAGGGGGACAAAAACTCTAAATTTTTCCATTCTTATGTCAAAAATAGACACTCCAAAGCTCAAATTCATAAAATTAAGAACCAGGATGGGGAGTGGGTAGAAGGTGATGATCAGGTTGCAGAGCTAGCTATCCAGTATTTCTCTGCCTTGTACTCAGCTGATGGGGTTACTGAGCAAATTGATCCTTTACTTGTGGCTAATTCCCTTGATGAAATGGATAGAAGAGAACTTACAAAAATCCCAGATATTGAGGAACTGAAGCAGACTGTCTTCAACATGAATCCAGATAGTGCTCCAGGCCCAAATGGATTTCTAGGCTTGTTCTACACTACTGCTTGGGATATTATAAGCTCAGACCTCCTTAGGGCAGTTCAGTCCTTCATGAATGGTGCTGAGTTGACAAAGGCTATGACAGCAACTTCTATTGTCCTAATTCCTAAAATCCCCAACCCATCTTCCTTTAAACACTTCAGACCCATCAGCCTATGCAACTTCTTCAACAAAATTATTTCCAAATTGTTAGCCAGAGATTAGCTATAGTGTTGCCCAAGATAATTTTAGAAAATCAGAATGGCTTTGTAGCTGGTAGACTGATTTCAGATAACTACCATTTAGCTAGCGAAATGATTTCTACCCTTAATAGGAAAAGTAAGGAGGGAAACGTAGCTATTAAGTTGGATATGGAGAAGGCCTATGATAGGGTTCATTGGCCTTTCTTGCTGAAGATGTTTAGATTGCTAGGGTTTGGAGAGGTCTGGGTTCACCTGATATGGAGATTGGTATCCAATGTAGGCTTTTCTGTCCTAATTAATGGAGCCAATAAAGGATGGTTTACTGCTACTAGAGGCTTAAGATAAGGAGGTCCAATTTCCCCATTGCTTTTTGTGATTAGCTCAGAATATTTATCTAGATTTTTTTGGACAGTAATGTAGATAGTAAAATGGATTTTCGTGTCCCTAAGGGCTTGTTTGGTTGGCCTGGATTCTAACATAGGAAAGTATTCTTTTTCCCAATTTTTAAAATCTTGTGTTTGGTTCAATTTTATGATGTTAGGGAAAGTTAAATGATTCCTCAAAACAAGGAAAGTTGTACAACTTTCCCGGATTATTATTCCTCAAAATAAGACAGTATTCTGATTACTTGCCTCGGGAATTTTTTTTATTTTTTTTTATTTTTATTTTATTTTATTTTATTTTATTGGAAATATATATTTGCATAGATTAATCAAAATACAGTGTCGGCCGTACTCGAACACACTGTTACAAAAGGGAAACATAAATGAGGAGTACTACTCCTTTACATATGTAATCGTTGACAGAAAATGCCAGCAAACAGAGAAAATCTACTCAAATAATCAAGTAGATAGTCTATGTTTACCAATGAAGGCATTCCTATCCTAACAAAAGGGCTTAAAAAGTCAGCCCAGCACCAATCATGGACTTGCAGCCCAGTTCAACAAAGATCAGCCCAGGAGCAGCCACGAGAGATAATATGAGATATGAGATATGATCACTTAAGTTCATGACTTAACAGTCACCACAGTCAAAATTACAATAAAACAGAGTAATCAGACCACAACCAGACCATCGTAACCAGTGCAACACACATATCAATTCCAAACATTTTAAACTAGCTTTTAGACTCCTACATCAACAAATGGCCAATCTGATCTAACGCCGGTAATCAGGGGCCAGCATATACAAAAAACCTTACCCAGGGTTCCAACGTTTTCCTTCAGAGTAGCATATGGACGGGTTCCTGTTCCTGAGCTTCCCGATCAGTCACAACACTTGCTTTTGGACTTACTAACGCCTCCATATACCTCGTTTGCTTTGGAGGCTTTTGGTATTTATCCATTTTGTCGAGAAAGCTGTTTAGCAAGTCCTGTGGTTCGTCTTCAAAGCTGTGTTCTATCCAGCAATCATAATCTTCATTCTCCGGCTCTGAGTCAGTTGGGATGACTTGAAGACGAGCTAGGTCAGATGCAGAACTACCTCTCTGAATTGGTAACCATTCTCCTTCATTCCACAAAAGCGTTGGCATAGCTTGAAGAATTTCTCTCTCTGTCATGACCCTGTCTTTACTCTTATTTGAGGGTTCCCCTTCCTCCCCGTTGATCGACACACTAATCCCTTCCGAGTTCATGTCTTTGTTCCTCTCTGACTCTGCAGGTGAAGGATCATTTGGGCCTACATTTTAGCCCTTTTTCTCTCTCTTCTATATTAGGTTTAGCATTCGTATTGGTACTCTTACTAAGAAGGCTTAGTGTAGAACTCTTTCTTCACAAATTTCACATCAAAGATAGGAGTCTTTGCATCACAAACTATTTTATACGATTTTTGAAGACTTGTTGCAGGTTTGTTTTTAATATTTATTTAAAAAAATTTCTCATTTGATTTTTGTATTAAGAGTTCCAATACATATTTTTCAAGAATTTTCATTCTTCTCCGTCTGTCAATCCGGCCATTAATGGTGATTCATAGTTTGATTGATCTTCATTATATAATTGTTGGACATTTTGTTTCTTTTCTCTCATATATTAATATGATTTCTTAGGCTTAGGTTTCAGTCCAAGGATAAATTCACGTCGAAATTAAGATGTAAAATAAATGAGAAAATTAATGTTTGGTTGGACTAGAAAAATAGGATTGAATTAGTACAAATGCTTGCTTTTAGTTACTGTCCCCTGCTCCAGAATTCTTCCATGTTTCAATTTTGTCATACGTTGGATTAATGAGCTAAAAAATAGAAAATATATATATGTTCTAGGTAGTACATACTGAAAATCATTCAGAATAAGAATAAGCAGAGAGAGAGTCCCAAATAGGTCTGTTGGTGGCATTGCCGTACCCTTGCATCTGTTGTCAAAGATTCTATACTTTACATTGAAATCTATGCTTCATTATGGTAGACAATTGAACATCATTACTTCTTGATATGCTTCCTTTATTTGGTGATATGGTTTGGCAAAGTTTCTTTTTGGCCTGGGCAATTTCACCTAATTGGACTCCTATTTTTCTCAAGCGACTGAGATATATATTATTGGCAGATCAAACAAAGTAGAAAATTTGGATGAATTATCATATCGAATAAGTTCAGTTGTTGGCTTTGTGAGCATGTCAGGAAGATCTAATTTTTGGAATTGGATTACATTGTGATCTGTTCTAATGTAATAATGCCAAAGAATTTTTGGATCTGAATTTTATAACTGTATGGATCCTTTATTTTATTGCTTAATTTTCCTGTTCTCTTCCCCCTCCTTTTTATTTTTGATTGTTACATAAACTTTTTGAATATTGGTTTAGGGACGTTTTCGGAATCTGAAAGCGTTTTCTATATACTAGTGGGAATGGCACTCTGCAATTCTTAGAAAATATTGTTGAGAAAAAGAAATTGAAAATGAATGTAGAATTGGAAGCTATTGATTTTAGCAAGTTATATAACTGAGATGTGGACACTATAATGAAAATGGTCACTATGTATTGTACAGATTTGCATCTTTTTTCTTGTTAGTGCAAATATTGAGGAGGCGAATGCAGACACGGAGTTATTCTTGGTCTATTACAAATTGTGAGCTTATTGTCTTGCTGTCATTTGAAGAGCTGAACATAGCTTAGTTAATTGTATACTGGACAGTGAAAGGTTAATGTTGGGGATAATGAATACAAGTATTAGAGGTAGAAAATCAAGTACTTTTCTGATATTTGCTGGCTTAGTGTCATGTTGATTTGATTGAGGGATTGGATGACTGGATTTATTATTCATATGATTGACATCCAAGCTTCAAGCTTGAACTCTGAGTACTGCTTTTAGTTTGTTTGCCAGGAAGATTTCTAAATGAAGAGTTTTAACCCCATTTGTCAATTTGAGGCCCTTTTTTTGAAATCTTCTTATTGTTTTAGTTTTCCTGGATATGGTATCATTTTGCTTTTTATTTATTGTGTTGTAGTTTTTGTCTTGTCATTCTCCTTCATGGTTACACATCAATTTTTGAGAAAGTTCTCACTGAGGATATGTATTTTGATTTCCAAAAGCTTTGATGGATAAATCGTGTGGAACTAAAATAGTTGATAAGAACTTTTCTGATGGTATGAATTTTTGTTTTATTTTCTTAAATCTATTTAGTTTTGTCCTTCTTATAACTTATGGATGCCATGATAATGAGAAATTTTGTGTTGGTTCCTTTTTAACTTTCTTGGGCAGTGTAGATATGTTAACTTTGGATTTCTTAGGTTTTTGTCATCTGTAACCAATTAAACTTTTAATGTTGGATTCATTTCCATTACAAATATGTCTGACCCTCTTGCATGTTGTTGAATTTAGAACTTAAGGGACTTTAGAGGATAATGGCTGACCCTTTTGCAGGTGCTGATCAACAAAAAATGGATAATCGACACAAGCTTAACGAGGAATTGCGAAAAAGTGACGTTCTGACGAATTCTGAAAAGCAAAAGGCTGCTATGAAACTTGTTCGAGATTCAGATTTTGATGGACTACTTTTTTACTCTTGATAATAATGATGAAAAAGAAATGTTTTTAATAGAACTAATTGGAGAAAAATAATTTATATAACTTTTTGATTTTAATTCATCTATTTTATTTGTTATTAGATGTTGAACGGTGTATTTTTATGACATTTTTTTTTAATCAAAGCTACTATTTAATAATTAAACATAATGTATTTGCGGTGTTTTTATATAGTCGTATGAATGCATGATGTTAAAGTGACAATCATGTTAAACCAACAATTTCTTGATTGCCCTAACATTTTGTTATAAGATAAACTTTCTGGGCAATTGATCTCTCAAAATTTTTTCTTTTCGGTTTTGTAATGAGTTGCAAATTTATTTTTTAGGCAAACAAAGCAATTGAGGCCACATTAAGAGGTTGTGTTACATGTTGATAAGTCATTAGAATGAAATAAGAAACATGCTTGTTTTAGTTTAGATTTAAGAATATTGTTGAGTTCGAAACTTAAAATGTGTTTAATTAATATTAGCTACATTTGGACTTCAAAAAATATTTTTACATATTCTTTTATACATATGTATTTATATATAGGGGTATTTTAGGTGTTTTAGTAATAAATTTATTACATTCCTTGTTTAATTAATTTGAACCAAACACTGGAATAGGAATCTTGTGAAACATTCCTAATCTTTCCAAACATAAGAAAAGTATTATCTTATATTCTTTTTCCTGGAAATCACATTCATAGAAATCACATTCCCAATAAACATTACTTTCCTGCCAACCAAACGAGCCCTAAGGGTTGTCCAAGAATCTCCTATCTAGCCTACGCTGATGACTTGATCATTTTCTCATCTGCAAAACCCCAAGCTATTAAGGTCATCATGAACAAACTCCAACACTATGAGAGGGTTTTGGGTCAGAAGATCAATGCAGTCAAGAGTTCTTACTTGGTTCATGATGGACTACCATATTCAAGGAAACACACCATTGGGAGGATCACTAGGTTTACTAGAGGATCCCTCCCCTCTATTTACCTTGGCACTCCTTTGCATTTTAAGAGAGTCCCAACATCCTATTATGGCCCTTTAGTAGATAAGATCAGTCACACAATAGGTAGCTGGAGTTCAAAGATGCTAACACTAGGGTGCAGGATTACATTACTTAAGAGTGTTCTTTCTTCCATTCCCCTCTACACCACTATAAGTCTCAACCTCCCAAAAGAGTTATCAATCAACTAGAGTCCTTGTTCTCTAATTTTTTGTGGTCATATGTAGATAAAGGTAGAAAATACCATTGGATTAGATGGCAAGACCTTTGCCTCACTCAGGAGGAGGGGGGTTTGGGTTGAGGGACCTGAATCATATAGTCTCAGCTCAAACTGCTAAACTCTGATGGCGGTTCAAATTGAAAAGTTCCCTTTAGGCAAAGTTTTTGTGGGCTAAATATTGTGGTTCAAAGCATCCCTTAGAAGTTAGGGCTAGAAAAGGTGATTCTCAGATTTGGAAAAGAATTTGTACAGTTGCCTCATCTGTAGAGGATCACATTCAATTCCAGATAGGAAGTAGAGAATGCAGTTTGCTGTATGACAAATGGAATTTCAGAGGGAAGGTGTCTGATTTTGTGGGATGTCAAGGTAATTATAAGGTCTTAGAAATACTTGGCTAACAAGGTTGGGACCTGGAAAAGCTGCGCTCTCTTCTACAACAAATTCCAAGGGAATTCTTCCTGGAGACCCCTATCAGAATAGAAGGTCCTGATAGGATGAATTGGGACCTGACTGACGATGGAAACTTTACTTTGAAATCTGCCTTCCAAAGCTTCAGGGGAACTAACACTCCTATCTATTCTCATACAAATTATATATGGGACTCAGTAGTTCCAATAAAAATTTCTTTTCTAATGCTGAGACTCATCAGAAATAAAATTCCCATCGGTTATAACCTGCATAAGGTAGGCATCTTGGGACCATTTATATGCCCTTGGTGCCATGCTAGTGGGAAAACACTGAGCCACTTTTTTGTTTCATGTCAATTTGCCCAGCAGGTATGGAAAACATTCGCTGCAGAAATTGGGATTACTGATCATTCTGAGTGTTTTGCAGGTACTTTGAACATTTGGTGGAAGGACCATAAAAACTTATCTGAATGCAGGAGATTCCTGATCAAAGTTTGTCCCTCCCTAATCTGCTAGTGGCTTTGGAAGCTTAGGAATATGATTACCTTTGATAGTGCTAAACTTGAGGTGGGAGTATTAGTAGGGAAAATTTTTAGTTCCATGAACGAGCTAATACACTTGCAGTTTAAAGGAGTGAAGTTTCTGGAGCTAGACTGGGCTTCATTCTGGAAGGCTTGTCAGAATATTAAGAGAATTGAGGTCCTGGTATGCATAAAATAGAATCCACCTGATCACCCGTATATTAAGATTAACTTTGCAGCTGAAAAGATGGGGCAAGCTTGGAGAACTGCAGGTATTGCAAGAAATCATAGAGGTCATTTACTTCATGCTCTCCCTATTTTCCTTTTTCCTTTGTCCCTTACAAGACTGTAGATATAAGTTTTAGCAGCTCACAGCTATACACTAAGGTGCAATGAGCTAGGTTTGAAGAATATAACTCTGGAGTCAGATTCCCCCTCCCTAATCCAAGGTCCAAAGGCTTGGAGGGACTGGAATCTTAAACACATTTGGGAGAATATCAAACAAAGAGCATTGATGAGTCTGATTCCAAAAGAAGGAAATCTTCCAGCAAGACAATTGACAAGCAAACAAGGCGCCATCTCTTCCCTTCCATCTCTGCTCTAGATAGACAGGCAACTTCCAACATTGGTGATTAAAAAAGGAAAGGTCTTCTGCCTACAGTTCAGCCACACGAGTAAGATTAGTTAAAATCTTTTCTAAATCAGGTAATATCATAGTCCCTATCCTGCTGATGTTAGGGTTGGTTTACCTACAAAATGAATATAGGCCCCAACTTGCTGAAGTTAGAGCTGGTTTACCGCACTCTTTTGCTTCTGTTATTAGGTATGGTCAGCTAGTTGGTGGCTTTTTTCATTTCTATGGGTCTGGCCAGTTGGTATTTGCCTTCAGTATGTGGTTTTGCTTCACTTTAGGATCCCTTATCTGTTCGATCCTAGACCAAACAAGATCATGGATGTTGAGAGTAGCTGTCTGGAAAGAAGGGCCTGCTTAGCAACTAGCTACTGCGGCAGGCAAAAGCCTGTCATGACGTACATACTAGCTCCATGGTGCCTAGTCTTTGCTACAACCTGCATGGAAAATTTGAGACCTACAAACAAAGAAGTCATGAAGACCTTGTTTTCACAGTTTGGGATGCTGCTTGGTTTGAATAGCTGCAAGAGGAACTCCATCCTTGGTTTGTCTCTAGGCTTTGGTAAATGGAGCTGGTTGCATTCATACTCTTGTCGAGGTATAGGAAGAGCCAAGGACGATCACCAAGGGAAGAACCAAACATTGCCTTGCTGGAACTCCACTTACTTGTACAAAATGGAGGGCTATAAATACTATAACTACCTTGTACTTTTTTTACCTATATGTCCCATGAGTAAGGGATTTTTTGTCACTCCTTGTGATCAAGTGAGTCTTTTGTACAATAGAATTTGGTTGCTAAATCTTTTGTATCATAGAAGGGTTATAGGCTTTAATGTAAATGGAGGAAGTCCTCCAAATTTAACTTTCATGAAACCTTTGAATATACTTCCATTAGGCCATATGCTTGTAAATGGAAGTGGATTCAAATGGTCACCATTTGTATAGATGGTTTTAGGGTATATCCACCGTCTACCAATTTACTTAATAAATAGGGAGTGGCAACCCACCTCAAAAAGAGGTTATGCCAAATAAAAAAAGAGCTTGAAGATAATAGAAATGTGAAAAAAAATTGTTGTCAATCGTTGTCTTATCAATGCCGATCTTGAGTATGCAGCTTGGGATGACTTTCCAAGTGAGGAAATGGTGTACATTTATAGACCAAAGTTTGCTTCATCCATTACCATTCGGTCAAGGTCACAGTATAGTCATTCAATTCTTGTGAACTACCCATCTTCCCACTTCTTAAATGACATAAATCACTCACATGTCTTCAAGAATTCAATCAACATTTCAGCCTTATGACTTACAATTTTACTTCACATTCTCTAGAATATCCAATAGCATGCTCACTAACAAAGCACTAGAAAATGATAACATCATTCAAATGTGGGACCTCACTTCATTCAAGTAATTCATTCAATTCATAACATCTCCTACTCCACAATTGCCACACGACAAATTACTCTTCACATGATATACAAAACAAAATAGCTCTACAGCCTTGAGTCATTTCATGTTCCCTTCTAAGCTTCAATCGACATACCAAGAAAATCATGGCTTTAAATTTGTTTCAGCTTTTGAATTTATTTCAATAGTCTATAGCGAACAGAATGGTAGCTCGGCCATCAGAAATGCATGTGTTGGAATTGACGCACTATTGCATTAATATTCATACACAAATCAAAAGACGAAATCCATCACCATGAAATTAAACTACACACTTGCTTAACACACTACTAACTAATTGCCAGAAAAAAAAAACAAACAAAACATAAACTCCCTATCATAAACCAATCAACAACACAATAACGTATCCCCCCACACTTAGCACTAGCAATGGTCCCCATTGAAAAGAGAAGGAGATGAACTGCCTTGACTAAAAACTTCTTCGGAATCTTGTCTCACGTTCTTCCTCCAGATAGCTAGTCCACTGAGAACGACCCATAACTCACAAAGATGGTTGGAAAATTTCAGTGGAATCAACGACCACTCCCTGCCGACTTGCCATTTCTGCGAGAAGATGAGGGAAAAACATTGGTGAAAGTTCTGAATTTTGAGCATGCTTAATGTACCTCATTATCACTCGTCCCACATCCACTGTCATCCTGTGGTGAATAGCATAAATCATAAGGACTTTCTCCTGTGGGGCAATCGTGGTTTGCTCAGCCGGCATAAGTCGAGAATTAATAAAAAGCATCCACATTCGTGCATCCGCTGTTAAATCACTAGTGAGGACATGGACTGCCTCATTTCGCGCATTTCTCACCCATGCAGCTCCTGGCAAATCCACAGCTGCCATTAGTCGATCTGTATCCTCAGCTTTCAACAACCGGCTGTAGGAATCTTTCGGAATGTCATCAAGAGGATAATGAGAATTGATGCTATGGCGATTCAACTCAAGAAATGTCCCTCTCATGAACACAGCATTGTTGCAGCCAGTGTAGCTCACATTGGCATTCGCGTAAAATTCTCTAGCTATCTCCATATTAACGGTAGGTGGAGCTAGAGTCAAGTAAGCCCAATTGTGAAAATGAATAGTGTCTTGAAATCTCTGGGTAGGGGATGCGAATTCTCGTTTAATGTAGCAAAATCGATTAACCGATCTATTGAACTGCCTTTTGGCCATGGCATTAACAAATCTTGGAGATGTTGCCGGTTCCCTATCCACTTCGATCTCTTCATCAGATGAGGAAGAAGATTCTGAGCTGCCAGAGGATTCCCTAAAAATCTCATACTGGTAGGGATTCACTTGATAATCCATAATGCACTAAGACTGGCACAATTCCAAAGACCACAACATGAAATTTATAGGTAAAATACTTTAGTGTAAAAGGAAATAGAAAACAAAGGCATATGAAAGAGCAGTAAACAAACAACAACATGTGAGTAAACAATAATGGACCCCGATATCATCTACTTTGGACACAATCATGCAATCATTCACATGTCGTCCCTGCGAGTGCCTAGCTAAGCAATCATATGAGTATTGTATAAGGCAACCTCATGGGATGTTTGTCTTTTACCTTTATTGTCAATACTGCAATGTAAGCTTACCCCCGTTGGATAGCCGAATCCTCTTCGTATGAGTGAAATGCATGCGTCATAAATAGCCTCTCACGACAGCTGAAAAATCCATTGATCACTTTTAGTAAAAAGTAAACTAAGGAACCAATAAAGTGAAGAAAAAATGATGAACTCAAGTAAAAGAAAACTAAAAAAGGAAACTGAAAGAAAAAACACTAGGTTGCCTCCTAGGAGCGCTTGTTTTTAAGTCGACAGCCCGACATAGATTTGATTCACTGGAAAATTATAGGATCATCTAAAAACAACTCATGTGGAGCTTGTGCCGAATCTGTGATGCGGTTCTCTTGAACTGTCAAATATGGCTTGAGTCTGTGACCATTCACTTGCCATGTGTTACCATTCTTTTCATTCTGGATTCCCACCACACCATATGGCATCACCTTTAGAACCCGAAATGGACCATTCCAACGTGATCTCAATTTCCCAGGAAACGACCTCAAGCAAGAGTTGTACAATAAAACCAGTTGCCCTGGAGGAAAACGTTTTTATTGGATATTAGCATCATAGAGCTTCTTAGTCCTTTCTTTATAAAGCTTAGAGCTCATATAAGTATTAAATATAAACACATCTAACTCATTCAACTCCAACATCCGCTTTGATTGAGCCCCATGTAAATCCATGTTCAGCTTCTGGATTGCCCAGTAAGCCTTATGTTCCAACTCTATCAGGTGATGACACTCCTTCCCAAACACAAGTCTAAATAGAGAAGCCCCGATTGGTGTCTTGTAAGCAGTCCTGTATGCCCATAGAACCTCAACCAACTTGGATGCCCAATCCTTTCTTCCCGGATTAACAACTTTCTCCAAGACCCTCTTAATTTCTCGGTTTGATACTTCAACTTGACCACTCGTCTGTGGATGAGATGCTGTAGAAACCTTGTGTCTCACTCCATACTTGGCCAAAAGAGCCTCAAAAATCTTATTACAAAAATGTGATCCTCCATCACTGATTATTGCACAAGCAGTTCCAAATCGGTTAAAGATGTGTTTCTTGAGAAATGCTGTAACACTTTTAACATCATTATGCGGCAATGCAATAGCCTCAATCCATTTGGACATATAGTCCACTGCAACAAGAATGTATTGCATGCCATATGACTTCAGGAAAGGACCCATAAAATCAATGCCCCAAACATCAAATATCTCCACTTCACGAATATTGTTCAAAGGCATCTCATTTCTTGAAGAGATGTTACCTGTTCGCTGACATTTATCACAGTTTCCTACCCAAATCTTTGCATCCACGAATATATGAGGCCAATAGAAACCGCATTATAACACTTTGAATCATGTTCTTGTGGAACCAAAATGCCCTCCACAGGGACCTTCATGGCATGCTCTTAGAATGTCATCCTTCTCTTCCTCTTTGATGCACTTTCTTATGATTTGATCACTACAAATTTTGTACAATGCATTATCCTCCCAGAAATAGTACTTCGCATCACTTCTCAATTTCTTCTTTTGGTCATGCGAAAAATAAGAAGGGATTTGCCCGCTACCACGAAATTAGCGAGTTCAGCATACCAAGGCAATCCTCCCTTGTCTACTTGGAACACTTGTTCATCGGGGAAATATTCCTTTACCAGAATTGTTGATCTCTCTTGTGCCTCTGACTCCAACCTTGAAAGATGATCCCCTACCACATTCTCTGAGCCCTTTCTATCCTTGATTTCAACATCAAACTCCTGGAGCAACAATACCCATCGAATTAGGTGTGGCTTAGCCTCTTTCTTTGCTAACAAATACTTTAGTGCAGCATGGTCAGTATGTACAATAACCTTCGAACATCTCTTTTTCTGTGGTTGTATAATTCATTTGAACCTCGTTCAATAACTTTCTAGCATAGTATATTGTATAAAACACATTGTCTCTTCTCTGTTCAAGTACAGCACCTAATGCGTAGTCACTCGCATCACACATAATTTCAAAAGGTTCCCCCCAGTGAGGAGTAACTATAATTGGAGCTTCCACCAATTTAGCCTTCAAAGTTTCAAATGCCTCAACACACTCTGTCCAAACTCAAATTTGACATCTTTTTCCAAAAGACTACACAAAGGCCTAGCAATCTTTGAAAAGTCCTTGATAAATCTCCTATAAAATCCAACATGTCCTAGAAAGCTTCTTATTCCCTTCACATTTGTAGGTGGAGGAAGTTTGGCAATAACATCAATTTTTTCCCTGTCAACTTCAATCCCTTTGTGAGAAATCTTATAGCCTAACAAAATGCCCTCTTGGACCATAAACTGACACTTTTCCTAGTTAAGCACCAAGTTTGTGTCCTCACACCTTTTCAGTACCTTGGCTAAGTTTTCCAAACAGCATTCAAAAGTCATTCCGAACACCAAGAAATCATCCATAAAGATTTCTATAATCGACTCAACCATGTCATGGAATATAGCCATCATACAACGTTGGAAAGTCGCAGGAGCATTGCACAAGCTAAAGGGCATACGCTTGTAAGCGAATGTACCAAAGGGACAGGTGAAATTCGTCTTCTCTTGGTCCTTGGGATCAATTGTGATTTGATTATAACCTGAATATCCATCAAGGAAATAGTAGAAGAGAAAGCCCGCAATCCGATCCAACAGTTGTTCCAAGAATGGAAGTACGAAATGATCCTTCCTGGTTGCCTTGCTGAGCTTCCTGTAATCCATGCACACTCTTGAAGCACTAACAATCCTTGCTGCCAGGAGCTCGTTTGCATCGTTCTTTACCACAGTTACTCTTCCCTTCTTTGGCACACATTGAACAGGACTCACCTATTCACTGTCTGAGATAGGAAAAATCATTCCAAAGTCCAGCAACTTAATCAGTTCTTTCTTGACCACCTCCATCATCTGAGGGTTAAGGCTTCTCTGTCTGTCTCTCACTAGCACAGAATTGTCTTCCAGAAGAATCTTATGCATGCACAAGCTTGGACTTATGCCCTTTATATCAGCAATGGTCTATCCTATGGCTCTCTTGTATAATCTCAAAACCTCCAACAACTTCATTTCTTGCCATGCTTCCAATTTAGATGAAATCACTACCGAAAGTGTTTCATTTTCGCCCAGAAATGCGTACTTTAAATAAGGAGGCAAGGGCTTCAACTCAAGCTTTGGTGGCACCAAGATAGAAGGCATAAGCTTCTCATTCCTGCACAAAATCTCTTCCTTCCTCACCTCAGTAGGAGCACAAGTTTCATTAGTTGGAATCTGACATTCTTCATTCTCTTTCAAATTCCCAACACCAAATTCACCTATCATGTCTTCAATAACACATTCATGCATTTTAACTTCAACTACTTCATTTTGTAACTCGAATATGGACTCATCTAACACACATCACTCCACAAAATTTTCAATTTCAGAAACAATTCTTCTATCTTCTTCATTCAACTCAACATTCTCAAATTCTTTCTCACATTCATTTAAATCATCAACCAACACAAAATCATGTTTAACATTTTCATCATTTGCAATCACAGAACATGCAACAGCTTGAATAGCAAAGCAAGACTCCACATTCATAGGATGTTTCATGGTATAATTCACATCAAGGACTACTTGCTCATTGTTAATTCGAAATGTAGCAGTTTTATTTCTTACTCCAATTAAGGCATCTCCTGTTGCAAGAAACGGGCGACCAAAAATGAGAGGGACCTCAGGGTCCTCTTCCATATCAAGAACAATAAAGTCTACAGGGAATGGAGGTTTAGGAGCGTATTCTGGAAAATTATAAGGACTTGAAGGCTCTATCATTTTCTTATTCACTTCCTTCTTTCCATTGTCTTGCACCTCCTCCTTCTCTGGTGCCATGTCCTCATTGGCACAATTTTTCTCAGATTGAACAATTGCTTCTTCAGTAACACACCTCTCATCTTCAGGCTTAGAGGTCTTATGCACTTCCTTACCACTTCTCAGTGTAATTGCATTACACACTTCTTTCCTTTTGGAATCGAAATGGTGTCACTTGGAAGTGATCCATTAGGTCTGTGATGCACAGCATTGGCTAATTGACCCAACTGCATCTCAATATTTTTCAAAGTAGCTTCATGATATCTCACTGTAGTTTCCAATCCACCAAACCTTTGTTCATTCTTGTCCATCTTTTCCATAAGTTTATGGAACATATCCTCTACTGATGGCTTCCTTTGCTCTGAAGAAATCTGTTGATGATTAAAACCTGGGGGTGGTTGGGTAGATCTTATTTGCTCATTTCCATAGTACTGGACTCCTCATTGAGTCTGATATTGTCTATTATTGCCTCCAGAGTAGTTGTTAGGATATTGTGGCGCTTGTTGTAGTTATTCATGTACTGTAAAGACTCAGTTATAATGGCACACTCATCCATGTGATTCTCACATTTGCACAATCCAAATGATAACACAGGAGCTTTAGTATGTGTAACTTTCAGAGTTTGCACTTGCTTCTGTAAGGCTTCAAACTTGGCACTCAAAGAAGTTTCCTCATCAAGATCCAGCCTCCTCTCTGCCTTCTGCTATGAGGTTTCCGTGTCTCAGGAAAAGGTACTCATCTTCAGCAATTTGGTTAAACAATTATCTAACCTCTGGCACACTCTTAACTTTTAATGCACCGTAGCACAAGCTTTCACCATCATAGAGGACTCAGCTGTGAGGCCTTTGAAAAATGTGTTCAACTCTCTGATTTCACCAAGGTCATGGTTAGGACATTGATGGATTAGATTATTGAAACGTTCCCATGCTTCTCTAAATGACTCGCCATCCTGTTGCTGGAAATTCATTATCTCCATTCTCCTTTTTTCCAATTTTGCAGGAGGGAAGTATTTGGCCAAAAATTTCTTTTGCAATTCATGAAAGGACATTGCTGAATTTGCTCCCCCAATACTCTTGAACCAATGCTTAGCTTTACCTCGTAAAGATAGAGGAAACAAAATTTTATGCACTTCACTTCGATCCACTCTTGGAAGTTTAAAAGTACTACACAGGCCTAAGAACTAATTGAGGTGATCATTGGGGTCTTCATTATCAAGGCCTTGAAAGAACTGCCCTTGAGTAATCATTGAGACAATTTGTGTTGGTATATGATAGCTTTTAACATCTATATCTTGCTGGTCAAAGCCATTTTTGAAATTAATTGCGTAATGGTCACCAAATCATGGTGCTCGTACCCCTGGATTAGCCATTTTCTTTTCTTTCTATATGCTTCTCAAGGTTTTTGGTAACTCGAGATCAAGTTGAAATTCAGGCTCTCCAGAAGACCTTAGAGACCTGGACATACACCATGCTACACAAGTGAAGTATGATAGGAAAGGAACGATAGATGACAGAAACACAAGAGACAAAACAAAAGCAGACACAAAAGAAATTTCAAGAAATTGAAGTAAGAGAAATCTCACAACACAATTAAAACAAGACAAATACCAGAAACAATTAAACAAATTCAAGGAACCGTGTCTTCCCCGGCAATAGCGCAAAAAATTGACAAGCGTGTCGCTAACTTTACAATTTTAACCCTAAACTATTGTAGTAGTAATGAGTAGGGTATCGTATCCACAGGGAAAGTGAATTAGTTTCAAGAATCCAGAAATTTGTTCTCAGGTTGTCACAAAGTTAAGTTTGCACTATCGTGAATTAAAAGAACAGAACTCAAAACAAAAGGAATAAAGTTTAAATCAAACGAATGGAAGTGATGCTCTTGAGTTCCGGAACTGGATGAAAATGCATCTAGACACCTACTCGGTACAATGAACATGCAAGCTGAACAAGAGGGGAACTATATCGCCTAGAGTCTTAACCCGAAGTTAGCATGGCAACCACACCTCAATTTAAGGCTCCTAACACCATCCTCTCTCCTGGCGAGGCCTGAGAATGGCGATTCCAAACCGCGACGTCCCAATCCGCTATTCCTAGCAAGTTTAACACTCAATTCCTAGATTCTTCCCATGTCGTGGCCTGAACCTAGGGTCAAATGTACTCGTTAGCAACAAAGGATTTTCTTTTGCACTTTTATCTCAAGATTTCATAACCTAAGATCGGCATGGCAACCGCATCCTAGTAGACAAGCTTACCAAGCAAGTGAAAAGACTTGATTCACAAAAGAATTTCTCAATTCACAGAATTCATAACAAGAATCGTAGTATTGATCTTATACTCAGTATGTCGGCCGTAGTTAAGTTCAATTCAACTATTCCAGAGTGATCGTGTGAAAATTCAATCGAAATGCACAATCAAAACAATATATGAATCATTTCTTCATAGATTATGTTCATTGCACCGTAACAAGGCATCTAAAATGTATTCCCATCCATCGGAACCCTAGACCATCAACCGATTAGCCAGAAAACTCCTTCTTCATCTCAATTTCATCAAATTGTAACATTAACAAACTCATTTCCATTCAATTGGAGGATTTTACCGATTAAAGTACAGAGATTTGTCAATTCCTTTATCAATTGAGAATAAGAAAGCAATTTCCAGTCTAAAGCCGCGATCGAAATCACAATCGGAGTACAAATTGAAGAGAGAGAAAATGTAGAGAGAGAATGTTTTAGAGAGAGAAAAAGTTCCCGCTCTAAAATCAAAAGTCTGTTATCTATTCTAGAATGATCTATCCCAAAATCTAACTAAGTCCTCTATATATAGAGATTACAAAACGTAAATGATACGCAAACACAATATAAATATACAACTACAAGAATGCCACTATGTGTAACAAACAAGATGTTCACGATAAAAATGTGCATAAGTGTGAAACACGCATTTGGGCCTTGCAACTTTGCGCCTTCCTCAGCTTTCCCCTCGCCTTTACACCACGAGATCACACGCCCTTCAACAGACTCTACAGGCCTTTGAGCCACTGTCCACCATGCCTTCGTCAACCTGCCACAAAAGATCAAATAGCTAACACTTAGCCGAATTGTTTAACATCATGATCACACAAGAAAATTGGCAAAAGCCTGGCGTGCATATGCTCTAAGCAGCAAGACCTCGTAGCAAGGTCTCACCACATATCCCAGCAACACGGCGAGACCTCGTAACGAGGTCTCGCCATACAATATTGCAACCGGCGAGACCTCTTAGCGAGGTCCCGCCATGTAAAACCAAACTAGCAAGACCTCGCAGCGAGGTCTCACCAACCATTGTGCGAGTGTGCGTGAGTTCTGTGAGATGTGTGTGCAAGAATGGCTAACTAAGATTTTCGCATCATGAATGAAACATTGAAGAGTGAAGTGCTAAGAACTACCATGCAAATGTATGCTTGGAATGTTATGAGAGATGAAATATAGAACGCACAAAGAAGAATGTGGAAATGAACTATGATGAGACGAAGTGTTAGTGAAATGTGTGTACAATAATCGAAAATGCATAATAAAACAATGCAGTAAGTGAAGTGAAGATGTGCAAGAGTAAATGTGTATGAGGAAAATAATGGATCCTAGGCCTACAACATTCACAACATGCATCAACAACTATATCAAGATTAAGCAAGTTAAGTATAATTCGTGAATAACATTCATGTGTGCATGTGTGGAGCGTGAGACCTCGCCACACGTACATGCGGCGAGGTGAGCGATCTTGTCGCAAGAGCTGGCCGCACAATCGTGGGCATGGTGAGTGTGTGCAAGGACTCAAAGCATGTATTGTGGCGAGGTGTGTGCAGGCATGTGGGAGCTCGCCACATGATCATGCGGCGAGGTGCGTACGTGCACGAGCTCGTCGCACGGGTGTGCGGCGAGGTGAGTGCGTGAGTGTGATCTCGTCGCATGATCATGCGACGAGACGTGCAAGTGTGTGCAGCGAGGTGAGTGCGAGTGTGCGGTGAAGTGTGTGCGTGTGTGCGGTGAAGTCAGAGCTCACCGCAAGATGATGCGGCGAGGTGTGTGAGTTTGCCGCACAACCGTGCGGCGATAATGTGCTTATGTGCATGTGTTTGCGCAAGTAGGCACAATAACGCCAATTACACCATGCATCACCAGTCTGCAAATGCCATTCCTAAACGCATCATTTACCAAACTCTCGACAAGACAACTCATTCATACAACATGAACTCATCTTTTTCTTCACAGACAACAGCACATAACCACACACTCCACAGAAATCATGATGAATAATTCAACATTACTTCCACTCCATACACACCTAAATCACACAAAACATCTTCCCACAACATAGATTTCTCACATCATACTTCACACATTCTTAACTTCTTTTACTCATTCCAACCACAATGCTACCCAAAATGCACCCAAACAAACAAAACTCAAGTGAAAAATGACATAATTACGTCAGTATAAAACTGACTTATCAGTGATGACACCAAGTGTTCTCCAAAATTGTCCAAGCCTTCACAATGTGTCGCTAATAATGCATGCAAGGCTGATTTCATCCTCTTGCTCCTTAATCTTGTCATTGGTCCATCAAGATTCTCCAATGGATCATAAAAAATCGGCTTTGGCACCTTGGACATGGGCGGATTGCTATCAAAAGTGAAACAAACAAGGTCATCACTACGAACAATTATAGGAACGATAATGAATTTATTGTTACTAACGTAACTATGATATTTCTCAACACAATCTTCATTTACCAATCTAGAGGGTGGAGGAGAATGTGGAGTTAGAGGCAGAGGAGGTTGAGGAGTACAGTGAGCATGACCTTGATCTGATGGCCCGTGACTGAGTGTACGATCAATGGTGATCTTGATTCTTTTTTCCATGTCTTTCTATGGATGAATTTGTAACAAAAATCCCAAAATTTTGTAGGTGAGGGTTTGGTCAGTTTATCAGGATGGAGTGACAGAATTGGAAGTTCAATTTGTAAAAGAGATGATATGATGGTGGAGAAAAAGAAAATATCACCAATTAATGGAATAATCGGTGAAAAGAAAGAGATTTAAGAAAAGAGGAATTAGGTTATTATTTTACTTGTGGGGATTTTGAAAAGCTTTAAAGAAAAAAATGCAGAAAAAGTAATTTTATAAAGCCTATTTAGATGAGTTCGGATGTCCGAACCCAGCGAGGTCATCTGAATTGGTCGTCTAAACTCAAAAATTAAAACTTAAAGCGTCTCTATCAAATGTATTCGGCTGTCTAAACCTTTAGGTTGGTTGTCTGAACTACAAATTTGATAAAATTAAAGAATTTCTTTAAACAATACATACGAATGTCCAAACCTAACCCTAGGGCTTCCAAATTCAATTTATTTTTAAATAAATCATTTATGTGATATATTCCAACACATGCTATACTTCTACACCACAACTAAGTAGTTTCATGTATTGCACTAACACATTTTACGTCTAAATAACACATCAAAATCATTATCACAAATTGGGCTATTACTTATGAAGTTGAACTTCAAATCATCAATCAAAAATACATTTTTCTTATCTAAGTTTTTTAGCCATTTTCCACTTCAATTTTAGCAAAGTATTTTTTTGAAGTGTGTCCCTTTTTGCTATAATAATCACAAATTGTATGATATTTAAAGGAATGTGAGGTTCTATATTGGTAATTTACCTTGCCATAGTCAAATCTAGGTTTACCATTTTGAATTACATTTCTATAGAGATAATGTGGCATGATATCCATTCCATATATAAGGTTACCATTAGGTGCATTATGTCTTTTATCCTCAAACCTATGATAACCATATGGATTAAGAGTTCTATGATCTTGTTGATGATGTTCACCATTAAAGTTTTGAACTCCTTTTCCATGTTTATGGCGATGTCCTTCATAAGTAGCTTTTACAAATTTAGGAGTTGCTTGTTGACCAAATTCATAGGCTTGTCCATTTAAGGCTACCCAAAAGTTTTTCCAAGTTTGTTTTACCTTGAGTAAATTTGGCTAAGCAATCACTAAGGTCTTCAATTCTCATATCAACATGTTTTTTCTTGACTTCACTATATGTTTTTACATCATTTTTAACCTTGATGTTTTCTAGAGTTAGACTCTCATTTTTTCAACATAAAATTCATTGTTTTCTTTCACAACACATTCATCCTTATTGATCATTTCTTGATTTTTTTTATGCGTCAATTAACTTTTCTTTAAGCTTCTTGCTTAGACTTTGAAAGTTTTTCAATTCATCAAAATGTTTAGCCATAAAGATTTCATGTTATTCATTCTCATCAATTTCATTACAACTTTCATTGCCACTAGAGTCAAAACTTAGTTCTTGGCTTTCAAAGCCCATGATGCACATGTTGGCCACGCCTTCTTCTTCACTCTCCATTCTTCTCCGGATTGGCCATCATCCCAAGTGACTTTGAAACTCCTTCCTTTGACCCTTTTGTCTTGCTTGAACTCCTTATTCCTTCTTGGGCAATCTACAATAAAATGTCCCCATTGATTAAATTCAAAGCATTTTTTTTATCTTGGAGGATTCTCCACTTTCTTATTTTGAAGTTCCCTCAATTTTTGAACTCACTCCTTTTATTTTGGATTATTCTAGGCAATTTTCTAGTGAGGAATGCTATATCATCATCATCATGTTCATTATGCTCTCCATCTTCTTTTTCCTCATTTGAAACTCTAAGAGATACGTTATTCTTAACTCTACTCTCCTCTTCCTTTTCATGTTTAGATTTGATTTTCGATTCATAGGACATGAGAGAGCTAATGAATTGGTCTATAGGAAATTCCCTCAAATATTTTGCTTTCTCTATGGCTATGGCCTTAGACTCTCATTCATTAGGTAGTGAGTTCAAGATTTTCCTATTTAGCTCACCTAAGAAATATGTTTTTTTCTATATTTTCCAAGTCTTTAATTATGCTATTAAACCTACAAAACATTTTATCAATTGTTTCATTGTTTTCGATTTTGAACCACCCTTTATATTAAGAACCTAAGAGTAATTTATTTTCTTCTTTTATGTCCTTGGGTCCCTTATGTATTTCTCTCAATTTTTTCCAAATCTAATGTGCATCCTTACACCTATGTACTCTACTCGCTTCATTCACATCTAAAGAGTTATATAGTGCGTTTGTGGCTTTAGCATTCAAGGTCAAGTTTCTCCTATCCACTTTATCAAGCTCACTCCTTTTCTTTTCTCTAGTTTCCCTACCTATGGTAGTGAGGGCTTTGTAGGGCCCTTCTTCAACAATGAACCACATCTTAATGTCAATGGACTTGAGATAGAATTCCATTCTATCTCTCCAACTTGTAAAGTTAGTTCCACTAAACATTGGGGATTAGATAGAGATTGTCCCTCTAGAAATATTGCATTTGTTTTCCATGATCTTCTCTAAGGATTTTAAGCCTAGATGTGTAGAGATTAGACTCTACTCTAATCCAATTATAGGTACTAAAGGCAACCTAAGAGGATGGGGGGAGGGGGTGAACTAGGTTTCCAAAAATTTTCACTAATTTTTATCTTAATTCCAAAATGTACAACATAATTTTTCTTTCTTTTTATTTCAACGAGGAAACCAAGAGGAGTATATATGTTCTACTTTAATAAGCTAGTAATAATGAACAATTCAATAGTAGAAATCACTAGCCAATTTCAACACATATATAATAACATAAATAAACTAACTTCAAAAAAATAATAAGAACCAATAGTGATAAGGTTCCCGTTGATTTGATCCACCTTTGGGCGGATTGACAACCTTATTTATCCACAGGATAGGTCTATCTTGGAAAATTCCACAGACAAATTCATCAAACCAAAGAATTTCAACGAACACAAGAAGAATAATGGTTAGAACATAAAACACGAAGAATAAGAAAGAAACAAAAGAAGATATGGAGCGCGCGATTCAATGGAAACTTTTCCAAAGCCCCAACGTTATTACAAAACCAACTTGACTCAGGCGGCACCTAAATCAAATCAGATTTGGCCATTCTCAAACTTAGAACAAAAGCAAGACTATTGGCTTAATCTCACTTTAGGGTTGGAAAACAAAAAGCTCAAGCTTAGCTTAAGGTCTCTAAGGGTTGGAATCAAATTTTGCTCTTGCAAAATATTGAACTTTCAATATCAAAAATCAACTACTAAATTTGTGGGTTTACAAGCCTTTAAATAGGAACAAAGACTTGTCAAAAAAGTACACTCTACTTTCCTAAAATATAGTTTCCTAATTGGAATAAACTTCCCTAAAATGGAATTAACACATGCCTCAATCATGCAAGATCTTTAGCCATGTCTAAATAACATGAATAACATGTTTATGTTCGTGCAAGAACATTAGATCACGTTCTTTATTGAAAAGATTATAAAAAACGAGCAAAAATTGAAAAAATAAAAAACTGATGAATTTCCCAACGTCGCGCGATGTAGGCGTGTGGACGTCGCGACATGTGTAGACGTCGCGACGTGGAAGGTCGCGCGTCGCGACGTGCGGAAATGCGTCATGAATTAAAATTGGATTTTTTTCCATTTTTCAAACTTCAAATTTCCAGAGAGTTACGTTGAGATGAGGGTGGTGGACGTCGCGACGTCGGTGCACGTCGCGACGTGAAGCTGTGGATGGCGCGACGTGGAGGCACGATTATCCAACTATTGTCCAATCTTGCTTTCCAATGAAGTTTCTCCACGTAATGTCAAAACCACGAGGTTCCAAGGCTTACAATCAGTCTTCACTTCATTGAAACCTTGTTCCAACAACTTGTATGCATCGTCCATCACTTCCATGATCAAACCATTAAGAACCAACTTGAACTTCTTGGTTTTAGCTCGAGTCATTGGTCCACCAATTCCACGTAAGGGTCAATGGAATGTTGTTCACCATCAAGTGCGTCTGGATTCCTATCATTCCCCCTCCTTAAAAGGATTCATCCTCAAATCTCCTGCATCAAACAAAGAGAGATCAGAAACATTAAAAGTAGCACTAACGTCTCCATACTCACTAGGTAAATCAATTTGGTAGGCATTGTCATTAATGCGCTCGAGAACTTGGAATGGTCTATCGCCTTGGGTGAAGCTTTGATTTCCGTCTCTAGGAAACCTTTCTTTACGCAAGTGTATCCAAACCCATCTCCGGGTGGAACACCATACGGCGTCTTCCTTTATTGGCTTGCTTGGCATACTGCTCATTTTCCTTTCAATGTTGTCACGAACCCTTCTCGACAGTGCATCAGCAACCACATTTCCTTTCCAGCCTTGTATTTAACAACATAAGGAAAAGTCTCAATAAACTCCAACCACTTAGCATGTCTTTTATTTAACTTACCTTCGGTCTTAAGGAACTTAAGACTCTCATGATCCGAATGAATGATGAATTCCTTCGGTCAAAGGTAGTGCTGCCAAACTTGTAGAGATCGCACCATTGCATACAACTCCTTGTCGTATGTTGGGTAATTCAAAGTTGCTCCATTTTCTCTAGTTTCCCTACCTATGGTAGTGAGGGCTTTGTAGGGCCTTCTTCAACAATGACCCATCTTAATGTCAATGACTTGAGATAGAATTCCATTCTATCTCTCCAACTTGTAAAGTTAGTTCCACTAAACATTGGGATTAGATAGAGATTGTCCCTCTAGAAATATTGCATTTGTTTTCCATGATCTTCTCTAAGGATTTTAAGCCTAGATGTGTAGAGATTAGACTCTACTCTAATCCAATTATAGGTACTAAAGGCAACCTAAGAGGATGGGGGGAGGGGGTGAACTAGGTTTCCAAAAATTTTCACTAATTTTTATCTTAATTCCAAAATGTACAACATAATTTTTCTTTCTTTTTATTTCAACGAGGAAACCAAGAGGAGTATATATGTTCTACTTTAATAAGCTAGTAATAATGAACAATTCAATAGTAGAAATCACTAGCCAATTTCAACACATATATAATAACATAAATAAACTAACTTCAAAAAAATAATAAGAACCAATAGTGATAAGGTTCCCGTTGATTTGATCCACCTTTGGGCGGATTGACAACCTTATTTATCCACAGGATAGGTCTATCTTGGAAAATTCCACAGACAAATTCATCAAACCAAAGAATTTCAACGAACACAAGAAGAATAATGGTTAGAACATAAAACACGAAGAATAAGAAAGAAACAAAAGAAGATATGGAGCGCGCGATTCAATGGAAACTTTTCCAAAGCCCCAACGTTATTACAAAACCAACTTGACTCAGGCGGCACCTAAATCAAATCAGATTTGGCCATTCTCAAACTTAGAACAAAAGCAAGACTATTGGCTTAATCTCACTTTAGGGTTGGAAAACAAAAAGCTCAAGCTTAGCTTAAGGTCTCTAAGGGTTGGAATCAAATTTTGCTCTTGCAAAATATTGAACTTTCAATATCAAAAATCAACTACTAAATTTGTGGGTTTACAAGCCTTTAAATAGGAACAAAGACTTGTCAAAAAAGTACACTCTACTTTCCTAAAATATAGTTTCCTAATTGGAATAAACTTCCCTAAAATGGAATTAACACATGCCTCAATCATGCAAGATCTTTAGCCATGTCTAAATAACATGAATAACATGTTTATGTTCGTGCAAGAACATTAGATCACGTTCTTTATTGAAAAGATTATAAAAAACGAGCAAAAATTGAAAAAATAAAAAACTGATGAATTTCCCAACGTCGCGCGATGTAGGCGTGTGGACGTCGCGACATGTGTAGACGTCGCGACGTGGAAGGTCGCGCGTCGCGACGTGCGGAAATGCGTCATGAATTAAAATTGGATTTTTTTCCAATTTTTCAAACTTCAAATTTCCAGAGAGTTACGTTGAGATGAGGGTGGTGGACGTCGCGACGTCGGTGCACGTCGCGACGTGAAGCTGTGGATGGCGCGACGTGGAGGCACGATTATCCAACTATTGTCCAATCTTGCTTTCCAATGAAGTTTCTCCACGTAATGTCAAAACCACGAGGTTCCAAGGCTTACAATCAGTCTTCACTTCATTGAAACCTTGTTCCAACAACTTGTATGCATCGTCCATCACTTCCATGATCAAACCATTAAGAACCAACTTGAACTTCTTGGTTTTAGCTCGAGTCATTGGTCCACCAATTCCACGTAACGGGTCAATGGAATGTTGTTCACCATCAAGTGCGTCTGGATTCCTATCATTCCCCCCTCCTTAAAAGGATTCATCCTCAAATCTCCTGCATCAAACAAAGAGAGATCAGAAACATTAAAAGTAGCACTAACGTCTCCATACTCACTAGGTAAATCAATTTGGTAGGCATTGTCATTAATGCGCTCGAGAACTTGGAATGGTCTATCGCCTCTTGGGTGAAGCTTTGATTTCCGTCTCTTAGGAAACCTTTCTTTACGCAAGTGTATCCAAACCCAATCTCCCGGGTGGAACACCATACGGCGTCTTCCTTTATTGGCTTGCTTGGCATACTGCTCATTTCTCCTTTCAATGTTGTCACGAACCCTTCTCGACAGTGCATCAGCAACCACATTTTCCTTTCCAGCCTTGTATTTAACAACATAAGGAAAAGTCTCAATAAACTCCAACCACTTAGCATGTCTTTTATTTAACTTACCTTCGGTCTTAAGGAACTTAAGACTCTCATGATCCGAATGAATGATGAATTCCTTCGGTCAAAGGTAGTGCTGCCAACTTGTAGAGATCGCACCATTGCATACAACTCCTTGTCGTATGTTGGGTAATTCAAAGTTGCTCCATTAAGCTTCTCACTAAAGTATGCCACGGGCTTGCCTTCCTGCATCAAAACATAACCAATACCTTTCCCGGAGGCATCACATTTATTTCAAAAGCTTTCTCAAAATTAGGTAACATAAGAATAGGAGCATTGGTTAATTTCTGCTTCAAAGTATTAAAAGCTTTTTCTTAAGCATCAGTCCAAACAAAAGTCACATTCTTCTTAACTAGATCATTTAAGGGGGCTGCAATTGTACTAAAGTCCTTTACAAACCTCCTATAAAATCCAGCTAGACCATGAAAACTCCTAACATCATTAGCTGACTTAGGTGTGGGCTAATCTCTAATTGCTTTCACTTTATTTTCATCAACAGAAATTCCATCAGCACTTACAACAAATCCTAAAAAGATAACAGATGAAGTACAGAATTCACATTTTTTAAAATTTGCGTAGAGCTGATTTTCACGAAGTACAACAAACACTCTTTTTAAATGGACAACATGCTCTTCAAGTGTTTTGCTGTAAACAAGTATATCATCAAAATAAACTACCACAAATTTCCCTATGAAAGATCTAAGTATATGGTTCATTAAAAGCATAAAAGTGCTTGGTGCATTACTCAATCCAAAAGGCATAACTAACCACTCATAAAGACCATACTTAGTTTTAAAGGCAGTTTTCCATTCATCACCCACTTTCATACGAATTTTATAATAGCCACTTTTCAAATCAATCTTTGTAAAGATTTTAGAACTATATAACTCATCTAACATGTCATCTAACCTAGGGATAGGGTGACGATATTTAATGGTTATCTTGTTAATGGCTCTACAGTCAACACACATTCTCCATGTTTCATCTTTTTTAGGAACAAAAGAATAATAGTCACAGAACATGGACTAAGGCTTTCACGAACAATACCTTTTTCTAGAAGACCATCCACTTTCATTTGAATTTCCTTTGTCTACTCAGGACTTGCTCTATATGCTGGTCTGTTTGGAATTAAAGCACCAGGAATGAAATCAATTTGATGTTCTATACCTCGAATTGGAGGTAATCGATTTGGCAACTCCTCGGAGAATAAATCTTCAAATTCCTGTATAAGAGAAATCACAGCACTAGGCAAAGTAGTAAAGTGATCACTAGACAACAAATACAAGTCTTTGTAAATAAGTACAAACATCTCATGCCTATCTAGTATTGCTCTTTTGACTTCACTTTTTTGTGCAAAGACGGTTAATCTCTTTTTTTTCTCCTCTTGCTTCATCTTTTGGCTATCCAATTTCTTTGCATTATTGCTAGAAGGGGTAGAGGTTTTTCCCACTTCTTGCTTCATTTGCTCAGCCTGCACCAATTGCCTACATTCCTTGGAGAATTTGGCTTGATCTTCATACACTTCCCATGGTTTCAATGAAGCCAAAATGTACTTCTTACCATCCTTCTCCACGGTGTAGTGATTCTTCCATCCATCATGCATGACATATCTATCAAATTGCCATGGATGTCCAAGTAACACATGCGCTGCCTCCATTGGAACCACATCACATAAAATATCATCAGTATATATTCCAATTGACAAAGATAAGCGCACCTGTTTGTTTACCTTAACCTCCCCACTTTGATTCAACCATTGAAGCTTGTATGGTTTGGAGTGTTTTGAACAAGTAAGCTTCAACTTGGATACCAATAATGTACTCGCCACATTAGTGCAACTCCCTCCATCAATAATCAAACTGCACTGTTTTTTCTGAATAATGCACTTGGTGTGGAAGATGTTCTCACGTTGCACTGTTTCACCTTCCAACTGTGGTTGTGTACTCAAGGTTCTCATGGTGACAAGAGACTCAGCAACTTCCAACTTTTCTGGAACATCTTCATCATATTCTTCACCATAAGTCTTTTTTTCAAGTTCGGGCATCTCATCATCACTCGAATGAACACTAGCAACATCCCCATTGTCAAGAAAGTAAATAGCCTTTTTACTGGGACAATTCACTTGCATATGACCATAGCCTTGACATTTATAACATTTAATCTCACTAGATCTTTGGGGTGTGTTTTGAACTGACCTCTGAACAATTGGTGGTGTTCTTTCTATCGGTTTGGTTGTAGCATTACCTCCAAAAGGCTTGTTCTTCATGACTGGATTAGGTGGAGTCTATCGGTTGTTCCTTTGCCAAAGAGGTTGACAAGGTGTAAGTCGTCTCTTTTGCTTCATGTGACACTCTATTTGAATAACATTATGCAACATCTCTGTCAAATCATAGGATTTTTGGAAACCCATCTTGAATGCCAATGCGGGAGTCATTCCTGCTAGGAACCTATCCATTGTTGTTTCGGGTTCCTCCACAATATTTGCCTTTATCTTGAGTAACTGCATTTCCTTAAAATAATCATCAACTGATGGGTTTCCTTGGGTAAGGGTTTGAACTTGCATCCGCAATTCATTAGCGAAATAAGATGGCACAAATCGCCTCCTCAAAATTGATTGTATCTCTTTCCAAGTTCGAATCGGACGCTCCCCATTGAGCTGTCTATCCTTCACCAATTGGCTCCACCAATGAGTTGCATAATCCTTAAAATATATGGTCACCATCCGCATTTTCTTATCTTCAGAATAAGAATTTCCAGCAAAAATTTGCTCCACTGTATAAATCCAATCCAGAAATACGTCGGGATCTGAAGTGCCATGAAATTTTGGGAAAATCCAATTTAACTGAAGCCACATCAAACTCAGATTTGCCCCGGCTCTTTGATTGTTCAGATTCTATGAACTCCTCTCCATCAAAATCAGCCTCATCAAATTCATCTTCAAATTTCTTTGAAGTTGATTTCTTCTTAGAAGCAGATTGTTGAGCTTCTGTCAAATTGTCTAACTGGGTTGCTAACCTTTGCATCATGCTAAAAAGTGTATTAATTTGAAGTTGTTGTTCAGATTGAGTCTTTGAACTTTGTTGTTCAGATTGATTCTCAAAGTTTCCTCCGCCATTTTAAAATACCTGCAAGTTAGCTAAACAACACAAGAAATAATAATAATAATTAAGGCTTCTCACGGGTTCTCGCTTTAGATATGGTCGGTTCACTTCACTCTTTTAATACGGTTATTCTCGTGTATAACTGCTCTCCCTAATCTACTCTCCAAATGTGGGGTCTCTAGTAGTCTACTTTGTAAGTTCAAAATTCTTAAACCGTCTATCAATAATTCAATTCAAATACCACACAAATCAAGTAAGGAAGTGAAGAAGGAATTATGAAGAATTGCAATTTAGAACACGTTAAGGCACAATTTTGGACAAATTAGGCAAGAAAAGAAATAGATAACCAAGAATTAATATTCAATATCAATAACGGATTTCAGTAGTGATGGTATAACCAGAATTTTGTTTTCATATTTTTTTTGCTGCAATTTTTTTTCTTTTTGACGTTTTTTTTTCACATCTTTTTTTTATTTTTTTTATATATCACCAAGAAATTCAATCAACGAAATAACTAGCAGCAAGAATTCAATCTAACTTCCCAAGATCCAATCACAAATTGAAAAAAGAAGATCAAAAATTGATAAAGTTTCGAGATGGAAAATTTAACCTGAAATTTCAAGCACCAAGAATGCTCTCTGATACCACTTGATAAGGTTCCCGTTGATTTGATCCACCTTTGGGCGGATTGACAACCTTATTTATCCACAGGACAGGTCTAGCTTGGAAAATTCGACAGGCAAATTCACCAAACCAAAGAATTTCAACGAACACAAGAAGAATAATGGTTAGAACAGAAAACACAAAGAATAAGAAAGAAACAAAAGAAGATATGGAGCACGATTCAATGGAAACTTGTCTAAAGCCCCAATGCTATTACAAAACTAACTTGACTCAGGCGGCACCAAAATCAAATCAGATTTGGCTGTTCTCAAACTAGAACAAAAGCAAGACTATTGGCTTAATCTCACTTTAGGGTTAGAAAACAAAAAGCTCAAACTTAGCTTAAGGTCTCTAAGGTTTGGAATCAAATTTTGCTCTTGCAAAATATTGAACTTTCAATATCAAAAATCAACTACTAAATTTGTGGGTTTACAAGCCTTTAAATAGGCACAATGACTTGTCAACAAAGTAAACCCTACTTTCCAAATATATAGTTTCCTAATTGGAATAAACTTTCCTAAAATGGAATTAACACATGCCTCAATCATGCAAGATCTTTAGCCATGTGTAAATAACATGAATAACATGTCTATGTTCATGCAAGAACATTAGATCACGTTCTTTATTGAAAAGATTGTAAAAAATGAGCAAAAAATGAAAAACTCAAAAACTGTTGAATTTCCCAATGTAGCGCGACGTGGGCGTGTAGACATCGCGACGTGTGTGGACGTCGCGACGTGGAAGGTCGCGCGTCGCGACGTGCAGAAATGCATCGTGAATTAAAATTGGATTTATATTCCAATTTTTCAAACTTCAAATTTCCAGAAAGTTACGTCGTGATGTGGAGGGCGGTGGACGCCGCGACGTCGGTGCACGTCGCGACGTGGAGCTGTGGACGGCGCGACGTGGAGGCATGATTATCCAACTCTTGTCCAATCTTGCTTTCCAACGAAGTTTCTCCACGTAATGTCAAAACCACGAGGTTCCAAGGCTTAAAATCAGTCTTCACTTCATTGAAACCTTGTTTCAACAACTTGTATGCATCGTCCATCACTTCCATGATCAAACCATTAAGAGCCAACTTGAACTTCTTGGTTTTAACTCGAGTCATTGGTCCACCAATTCTACGTAACGGGTCAATGAAATGTTGTTCATCATCAAGTGCGTCTGGATTCCTATCAAATAGACAAGAAATAAATCAAAGGCACAAGACATAATTTTGTAGTTGTTCAAGTCTCCCATTGGAGCACTCTACATCCACAATCTAAATTTTTGCACTTAATATTTCACAATTCACTAGAATGATCTCTTCACCAAGGGGTTAGATACAAATCCTCAATTTTCATAATTACACAAAAAGTAAAATCAGCCCAATAGACAACACCAAGCTATGAGAATGATTTTTTACTCTCCACCTAGGAGAAACCTTTTTGATCTTACCAATATGTCGAATACAAGATGAAATTCTATCCTTTAGGGTAGATAAGACTAATTAATGCACTCCTAATTTTTTTCTCCAACAGAATTGATTACAAACAATAAATGTTAGCTCAAGATGGGAAAAAAGATAACTTAATAGAAGCTCAATTAAATACATTGGTTGGAAAATAATTTTGCTCTTGAGAGAGTTGAGAGAGTATTTTGCACAATAGAAAGCTCATTGAATGTTCTTAGTAAAAACCTTAAAAGTAAAATTCTATTTTATATGGTCAAAGGAGAAATGGGGTAGGTGGAGTCTTAAATGCTCAAAACTACCCGTTATTGGCCTAAAAAATTTAAACCTTCGTAGGAATTTGGATGTCTAAACATATTTTTGGAAAAACCCTAATTTTTCAAAATTGTCGAATTCGGACGTTCAAACCTCCTGGAGGTCGTTCGAATACACTTATCAGTTTAAAATAATTTTTGGCCAAAAGTACGTTCGGACGTCCGAATCTCAAGGGAGGTCATCCAAACTTGGTTTTCTTATAAAAAGTAAAAATATGAATTCAAACATCCAAAATCAGGGGAGATCGTCCGAGTACACTTTACAGACTTAAAAGGAAATTTTCACAAAGTGAATTCGAACGTCCAAATTGGACATGAGGTTGTCTGAATTCATGTAAAAGTGATTTTTTTAAATCTTTCATTTTGTTAAAGATATCGTTTGAAACATGTAATGTTATGCATCAAATTCATTTTGTAAAAGGCATTTTGTAAATGTTTTAGCTTCCAAAATGTTAACCTATTCATATGAACTAACTTACATTGTTTAGGTTTATGGTTTTGGGAATTTTAAACACCAACACATCTTCATGTCTTGTCCATTCTTTGAGTTCCTGATTCTTCATGTTTTATCTCTAATCTCAATCACACACTTAACAAATCATTAGTATACATAATTATATTTGTCATCATTTAAAGAAATGGATTAAGGCATAGTATGTCTCAAAATTTTTATACATGTTTTATTACAAGGTCATTTGATTCAAGTTCCGTTGTGTCAGGTGCAACTAAAATTACATTTGAGTTAGTGTTTTCATTGGAATAAGCTCTTGATAAGTGTATACAGGTATGTTTTTCTCTATGCAAGTATGTTGCCTTAAAAAATTTGTTTCGTTTGTAGAGAATTTTCTATAATTTTATATATGCTAGAATGAGATATGAATTGTTATTTTGCAAATGATAGATTGCTACATATGATTACAATTTACTTCTTATTATTGTTGATGATTCTTTTAGATTGACTACATAAGTTCTTCATGTGCTTTTTGGATGGTCTCAATAGTTGTGCTTTATATATATTTTTTCTACAACACTTTTGCTTTACTTTGTTTGGTAAATTTCCATTTTCTATATATTATGCTATTTTCTAGAATGCAACTTTGAGTTCTTTGTGTGATATTTATATAGATTATACTAGGCGACATCAACAATATGTGGATATGGCACAACATAAGAATGATGCTGTATTGAAACGTTGTAGAAATTTACGCGTGCTAAAAAGAGAAAAGAGTAATAATAGCTACACAAATGAAAAAAATGCTATTTAGTCACAAAAACAAAAAGAACACTTTCAACAGTTCACACTTTTCAAATCTTGTTATTCTGAGTATGAGTATGACTGTTTTAAAATTGTACTTATTCATTATGTTTTTGAAAATATACATTTTTCAGCATAAAAAATTCATGTGACATTTATTCTATGAAGTTTTTATGCTCTTTTGTTGATTTATATTATTTTCTTCTTAGTCCACTCCATGAATATACGAATTTTATTACTTATGAGTGTGTTGTCTATTTGAAATTTTGATGGTTATTTGATACGTGTTATTTTTGCAGATGGATCAATATAATTTTTGGAATTTTTGGGAACTATTCCTAAGGAAACTTAAGTGCTTCCACCTATTTTGAATTGTGAACATTGTGATGCAAACAAGTTTCATATAGAACCACCTATGTTTTGTTGTGGTGGTGAAGAAATATTATTGATTGCTTCTAAAATGCCATGTCAACTTCGGCATTTGTTTGTTGGTGATGATGAGCAGTTTCTGCAGTTTAGAAGTATTATTAGGTTCTATAAGAATAACTTTGCCTTTACTTCTCTTGGGGCAAAATATGATTGAGAGTTGACAAAAAATTGATATGGAATACATACATTTCAAGTACAAGGTCAAATTTACCACTTTTTGTGTAGTATGATGCCTAATAATGAAAATTTGAGCTGTGTTCAATTCTTTTTTATGATACTGAAGAAGAACCTATTGGTAGGAAAAAAATGTCGAATAGGTTATGTGAGAAAACTCTTAAAATAATAATGGATCTTCTCCATGATAACCCATATTGTAAATTTTTTCGTAGTCTTAGACATGTTCCTCATCTTAAGGACAAAACCATTATTTTAAATGGTTATCTTGGCTTGGATCAGTTGGCAAATAATATTCCAATATTGTCTCAAGTAGCAGCAATATTTCACAAAGATGAGAGTGAAAATGTTTGTAGATCTGCTCATATTCAGGTGTATGTTCATTAACTTCAAGTCATCGAATCCAACATTATTTTACCTGTTATGATAGCCTTCAATATCCTGTATTATTTTCACTGGGTGAGCCTGGTTGGTATTTTGGCATTAAGAAATAGAAACGCCATTCAAATATGGTAGGATAATGATAAAGTTCTTTTACTAAATTCTCTGTTAGCATCAAGTGTAGTTGAGTGTATAGATTTAGTATCTCAAGCTCAAGGTAAGCTGTGTTTTTGTGTCTATAAAATTATTATGTGTTTGTGTGAATATGAAAGTTGAAATAAATAAAATTTATTGTGTGAACTATTTTTTATTATCTAATGAAGGAAAAAAGTCCATGGTGAATGTGTAAGCAATGGAGTATTATTGCTACAGATTTCATATGAGAGAAAATAATGAGTCTATGTTGTTGCATAGCAGTAGACTATTATAACAATTTATTGTTGATATGTATGTTAAAATAGAAATTACAAGCCTTGGCTTTCATAGAAAAAATCAGAATAAAGATAGGTAAAAACTTTTACAAGGCATTATAGATAGTGTTTCTATTGGTGATACAGAAGTATAAAAAATTGGTCATAGAATATTTTTTGTCTGCATCGTTCATAGAAGGGCCAAGAGACATGCGTAGAGGATATTTAGATGCAATGGCATTAGTGCACAAGTACGGCGAGCCAGGTATTTTTCTTGCTTTGATTTGCAATTCAAATTGGATAGAAATATAGGAAAATTCATAGGGTAGAAAAAATGCCTTTGATTGTCCAGATTTATTAGATCGGTTTTTTAGAGCTAAAATTTTAAATATTGAGAATCAAATTGGTTAAAAAAAACTTTTTTGGAGAGGTTGCTACTTTTTTTTATTCGATTGAGTTTCAAAAAAAGAGGAATGCCATATGCTCATGTTTTGTTGATTTTGAAATCAAACTTTAGGCCTTTGAACTCTGAGGCTTATGATTATATTATTTGAGATGAATTGCCTGATCCTGATGTTGAGCCACACTTGTATTCTATTGTTGTTAAGCATATGATGCATGACCCTTGTGGTAATGTAAATAGGGAAAATGTTTGCATGAGCAATAGTACATGTAAAAATTGTTATCCTAAAGATTCTATCTCTCAAACTTTGCATGTTGATGATGGTTATCCACAGTATCATAGAAGAAAGATGACAGGAAAGTATGGGTGAGAAAACATGAGTTGGATAAAGATGGGTAATTCCATATAATCCATATTTATTGGCTCCATTTTATTGTCATATGAACTTAGAGATTTGTTCAATAGTGAAGTTAATTAAATATTTGTATAAGTATGTGTACAAGGGACATGGTGTTGTGAGTTTTAATGTTGTGGCACCTTCAGATATTCAACAAGATGGTGAAATTAGAGAATTTTATGGAAGGTGGGTTGGACCGCCTGAAGCAATATGGAGAATTTTTGCATTTAAACTAAATGAAATGAATCCATCAATCTATTTTCTTCAAGTGCATTTATAAGATAACCAATTGGTAAGTTTTCATAAAAAATTGGACATTGCAACTCTTGTACAATCAGGCCATTTTAATAGGACCATGTTAACTGATTTTTTCAAGATGAGCAGTTCAAATGAGAGGGCACGAGATTTAAAATATTTGTATAAAGAATTTCCTCATTATTTTGTTAGGGATTCAAAAAATAAAATTTGGTTAGAGAGAAAATGTGGTATTGTGATTGGTAGGATGGCTACTGTCAGTCCAGTGGAAGGAAATTGTTATTATATTAGAATTATGTTGTCTCATATAAAAGATCCTACTTCTTATGCTGATTTGGTTACAATAAATGGCAATCAATTGTCATCTTTTTGAGAAGTTATGCTAAAATTAGGCTTTTTGTGGTCAGATTCTTACATTGAAGAAACACTTGAAGAGTGAGAATTTTCAGATGACATGTGCTCTTACATTTTTATTTTCTATTTTATTAGTGTATTGTTTACCAAATGATCCCAAAACAATTTGGGAAAGGTTTGAGTCAGAGCTTTCTGCAGATTATATAAAGATGGAGAAATTTGCTAAAGGTATTGTATTTGGTGTTAAAAAGAAAGTTTTGAGTGATAATAATAAGGCTTTGCAGCAAATGGGTAATAGTGTGTATGATTACTCCTTGGTTTCTTATCCTATTACAATAGATCCAAAAGAGCGGTTAACAAAGGAGTTATAAAATAAGGAAAACATTATAGTTTTTGCTGAAGATTTGTTGCTTTCACCTAAAATTAATGCAGATCAAAAGATTGCTAAAGATTTTATCGTCAAAGCAACGATTGCAAATGAAGGTGAATGCTTTTTTGTTGATGGTCTGGAGGTACAAGAAAGGCGTTTTTGTATTGTTTTATTCTTGCTACTATGTGATCTTATGGATTTATAGCAATTGCAGTTGCTACGATGGGTGTTGCAGCATCTATTTTGCATGGTGGCACAACTACGCTTTTTAGGTTTAAACTTCCATTTGATTTTGCTGCGTGCAATGTTTTCCAAATAAGTAAGAAGTCAGCTACTGCAACACTACTTAAAGAATCTGTTAGCCCTATATGCAACCTAAGAGAGGGAGGTGACGAATTAGGTTATCCAATTTTTATCTTATTAAAAAATTATTTTTCCAAACTAATGTCTATTCAGTTAAATTCAATAACAATTGAACTTACCAAGTCCAATTTACAATAAAACAATATAAACATAATAATTGAAATTAAATATGCATAATATCAATTTCTAACATTCACATTATAAATATTTAAATCACAATGATCAAAAGAACATTAAGCAATTGATATTGCACGATTTTAAAGCAATAAAAGATAAAGTTTTAAAGGAATGAACAAAAAATTTATAGTGGGTCAAGTCTCCCATTGGAGCACTCTACATTTACTACCTAAGCTTTAAAGTTTAGGATTTCAACAATACACTAAAAGGGATCTCTTCACCAAAGGTGAGATCCAAACCTTTACGAATCTTTGAAGGTTGAACCAATCTTACTAGCAACCAATGCTATAAGAATTGGTTTTACTCTCTCTCTTAGAGAAACATTTCAAGCTTAGCAATGTTTGGAGATACAACTCTTGAAGCCCTCTTAATAGGGTGAATAATACACTTGAAGTTCTCACTACAATTGCTCTCAAATAATGTTTTACAAGGAGGAATGATTAGCTCACAAAGGAAGAACAAATTAAAATTCAATTTTTTTCTCTTTTGAATGATGAACAAATCAAGAAACTTTTGATCTTTTGGAGAATGTTTTTACATTTTTTTCTTGCTCAAAGATCAATAAAAAAAGGTTATGTATGTCCCCAATATTTATAGAAATCATTTGGAAAGAAAAATGGGACAAAATACTCATTTTTTAGAAATTAGCCGTTAGTCATATTTTAATTCTGTTAGATACATTCGAACGTTCAAATTGGCTGAGAGGTCATCCAAATTTACTAGTGAATACTAGTTCGGAGGTTAAAATTGGCCTGAGGCCGTCTGAATGTACTTTTGAGAAAGTTTTTCAAATATGCGAAACTTCCATGGGGTCGTCCGAATTGATACTTTTTATCAAATTTTTTATTTTTCAATCTTTGAATCATTTTGTAAAAGTTTAAAACAACTTTTATGAAATCTTTGCTTTCAAAAAACATTTTATTTTCAAATTTTATTTTTTTTATTCATTTTACTTGAACTTTTGAATATTTCAATATTTTATGAGCTAATTTACAACTAGGGTTTGGGATTGGGGAAACTACCATAATTTATCTAGTTTATATTTCTTCAACTTCTTCAAGAATATAAGCTTCACCTTTGCCAATTTGCATGCCCATAACTTCAAGAAGCTTTTTGAAACATTAGTATAAATAATTTTTTGTTAATAATCAAAACAACATGTAGATTTAAGACACTAGGTCTTTCAATCTCCCCATTTTTTATGATGACAAACCAATTATGTGAGGAGATAAATAAAAGTGTAGGAGCCAATTCATATGTGACACAACATGAACATAACATGACAAATGCTCCCTTTAAACATATGATCATTTTCTCCCTCTCTTTTCATTAACGAATGCTCCCTTTAAATGTATGCTTTCTTTCTTCCCTTTTGTTATTTTTTCATTCCCCTTTGTTATTTAGGGTTTGGGCAGAATGGGTTGTGAAAATTCATTTGCATGTAACGCTTTCAATACTAATCCAAATGAAGAGATCGTGGATGTTCTGAAAAGCTCTGTGTGTGTACTACATTTCTTATGTTTTAGCGATCTTCTAATTCTGTGTGCAAGTAGGAGAAACGGGGGGCAACTTTGCAATTGCTACTCCAGGTTTTCATCTTTGATTTCATATTGCCACATTTTGGTAGAATGAATATATCTTGAGCTACAAACCTCCAATGATGCTGATTCATGAACCAATGGAAAGCCAAGAGACAGATCTAAAACGTAGAAGCTTACCACAAAGTCTGATTCAGAACCGAAGACACACGAATTGTGCATAGAAGTAGGACGTTTTGCTGAAGCAAGAAATTTGCCCACGAGATCTCGTGGGCAAGGAAAAAGCAACAAAAAATGGCCTACGAGACCTCGTAGGCTTGTGAAAAAGTGACAAACTTTGGCCCACGAGATCTCGTAAGCAAGGGAAAAGTGACAAAATTATGCCCACGAAATCTCGTGGACATGTGAAAAGGGCAGACAAATACTCCACGAGGTCTCGTGGAGAAAATTTCCAGCTTTGCCACAGTCCAGTATTTTGGCCATAACTATCTCATCTTAGCTCCGATTTGGGTGATTCAAAAAGCTTTGGAACGCTAAGACTCGGGGCTACACTTTTAGTGTTTTAGGTGTTGCCCAGGTCGCAGTGCATCAGGGCCAAATCTTGGTTGGAAAGAGACGGTTTGTAAGTTTTCAGAATTTGAGAGGTAAAAAGTTCCAAGTATCTTTGCTTGTGCTTTCCTTTCATCTTTGAGCTGAAGTTGTTGCACTCGTTTGTTATTGATATTACACAGTTTGATGCCACATTTGGTGCATACTTGTTGCTCACATGTATGCGTAACACTTGCTACACACTTGCACCACAATGCATAGCTCAAGTGCACACTTTGGCACATCACGGCAAGCATTTCACTTTGACACGCCTTGCCAAGCACTTTGCCAAGCCTTGCCAAGTCTTGCCAACGTACCTTGCCACAAGATCGTTGCACAACTCATCACATTGGCACATTTTTATTGACATTCACCTGCACACCATTGAGTTAGTCAGGAACACTACTTAAGCATACGCAACACACCAACCATTTGCACATTGGCAATATTTGTACACTCTTGGCACACCACTTGTTCATGGCACAACATTTGCACATTCTTAGCACACATGCACTCATTCTTGCCACACAAATTAATTCATTTCAACTCACATCACATACACACCTTGTTTGCATTACAAACTTCACCAAACACACACCTCGGCATAGGCAATCAAAACGGGCAGCCATACATATTTTCTCCACGAGATCTCGTGGACAAAGAAAATATGTCAAAAATTTCTCCACGAGGTCTCATGGAGAAAACAGAAACAGCAAAAATTTCTCCACGAGGTCTCGTGGAGAAAACGAAAAGTAACAAAAAATTGCTCCACGAGATCTCGTGGAGCAAAAACAGAAGTGAAAAATTTTGCCCACGAGGTCTCGTGGGCAATTTGTGTAGTTTGATTGCCAAAATTTCTGGCTAAGTGTTGGGTCTGAATTTTCAGGTGTTGCGAGGATGATGAAGGCGTGCAGCTCTGAGGCTCGGAGGCGTGGTCTCGTGGAGGCTGGTCAACCGGAAGCTTGTGAGGCTAACGAAGGTGTGCATGACTCAAGCTCAAAAGCGCTGCAAAAGTCTGATTCTTTACTTAAAATCTGAGCGGTGAAGGCGTGACCAGCAAAAGCTCGAAGGCACGGGATTTGGGCTGAAGGCGCGCGTCTGTTGGCTTGAAGGCGCTGGATTGCTGAATGTTTTCTTCAACTCGGATTTTTCACAATTTATGCTGATTTTAGTCTTTCTAATCCAGGGCAACCTTGTAATATCTTAGATATTCTACGTTTACGTATTAGTTACATTTTCTTAACTCTATATATAGGAGAGGTAGCTAATGTGTAAGAGAGATCCCTGGACCATTATTCATTAGATAGATTTTGTAACCAACTTTTGATCTAGAGAGAGTGGGAATAAATTTGCAAGATCTACTTTCTCTCTCTAGTTTCTCTCTCTAGCTTTTGAACTTCATTTTGGATTCCGATTGAGGATTTGTTCCGATTATTGTAAATCTCCTTGCATTTGAGAAGGCATTCCACAATCCTTTTGAGAATTGGAAGCTTTGAGACATCTTAATTGGTAAACTTTTTCCAATTGATGAAATGAACTGTGTAATCTTCCAATTTGTTGATCGTGAATTGGAAATGGAGTTTTCTGGCTAGTGAGTGATAATCTAGGTTTCTAATGGGTGAATGCTTGGTTAAATTGATAATGTGCAGTATAATTAACAAGCTAAGAAGAGAAATACAACATTCTCTATATTGAATTTGTAAAACTTATTAAGTTCATGCTTTTGATATGAATTTGTTGAAATGAGATTTGATTGCGGTCGTCATGCTGAGTTGAATCTTAATTCATATGATTTAGCGAAAAATTCATGAATGAGAACCAGAGAATGCAAGAGTTCTTAAACCTGTTTGCATTTGTACATGTCTTAGAGCTAGGCCTCGCCATAGGAAGCTCTTAGAATGTGAAGTTAGTAGAACAAGGTGATAAGAGATTCTCCAACTTGAATGATGAACTTACAAGTTAGAATCGGGCCTCGCCATGGGAGATTCTAGAAGATAATGCTTGAGTAATTTGAGTAGAGAATTGAGAAAGGCTTAGGTTCTACTTCACCATCCTTTGGCCCCGTCATAGGATAGGATTGTGTTGGGAGACTAGAATTGAAGTGTGGTCGCCATGCCAACTGCAATTTCGGTCTCCAGTTGCCTTCTCCTCATTTGATTTGATTGTAAGTTATTAGTACTGTGCTGATAAGTTGCATTCACCCGGAAGAAGCTCTAGATTATCCATTTCAATCATTTGTGATTTCCTTTGTCACTTCTTAGTGTTTATCTTGTGATAGTTTCATTTCCTGTTTGTGTAATTACAATTGATTTCCTACTAGTTCTTTTGAGTCTTGATCTTACTTTGGTGACATAATTGTGCAAATCGAAATTCTTGAATCCTCCTTTTCCCTGTGGATACGATACCTTGCTCACTGCTACTATAGTTAGTGAAATCGGATAAATTGACGAGTCGTGACAACTCGCTACCATCCACGATGCTTCTTGGCGATGCATCGCAGGTATACATGATTTTTCAGTGCCAAGAATTTTGCTAAGTGTTGGATCATGATGCTTCTTACACAGGGAGTGCTGAATGCATGATAGCTGATTGCCTGGAGATGTGTTGATGATCGTGAAGGCGTGAAAGGCCAAAGCTCAAAGACGTGAGTAGTTGCTGGGGACGAGATGCTCTGTGGACGTGATATTTTGTAGTAGATATTATGTAATTGTGCATCAATTTTACGTTTGCGTACCATTTACGTTTTGTAACCTCTATATATAGAGGATTTAGTTAGATTAGAGAAGGATCGATCATTCTAGAATAGACAACAGACTTTTGATTTTTAAAGCGGGAATTTTCTCTCTCTTTTCACTTTCTCTCTCTAGTTTCTTTCTCTAACATTTTAGCTTCAATTTCAATTCCGATTGAAGATTTGTTCCGATCTTTGTATTTCTCTACTCAATTAAGGAGGTGATTTGCGATTCTCTTGTGATTTTGTGACTTGGAAGCATCTCAATTGGTAAACTCTTTCTATATTCAATGAAAATGAGTTGTTTCAATTTGAGAATTGTCGATCTGGAATTGGAAATGGAGACTTATGGCTAATTGTGTGATGACTTTGGACCGGTTAAATGTGAATTTAGACAACATAACATGCATATTTGGCATAATTGTTAAAGATTGAAATCGTTCTTGAGTAAAAAGCTTGAATCCTGTTAAATTTCATATTAATTTGCACTTTTATTGGCTGAATTGAATTTCGATTGTGGTCGTCATGCTAAGTTGAAGTGCGATTCACTAATACATGTGAGAATGGTATGAAATGAGAACCGAATGTATGAACTTTGAGTCTTCAACTTGCTTTGTTGGATCATGATTGGAGATGCGGACGCTAAGCCGATCGAGAATCATTTGAGTCGTTAGGATCTAGTGAGAAGAGACTCTCGGAGGATAGCGAAGAGTTCAGGACCTAAGTCAGGCCTCGCCATGGGACGACTTTAGGATTGTTCATGCTAGATTCGTTACATTGAGAGTTGAGACATTGCGATTTTTCATCCAGTACTCTTAGGCCTTGCCATGGGAAAGAGTATTGTTAGGGGAACTTGTGCACAGTGCGGTCGCCATGCTGATTGTGAACTAGTTTCTCAGGCAATTGGATCTCATTTTTGCTTAGCTTGTATGCCAAATATGTTATGTGGAGTTGTCTGAGGTGCAGTTAACAGGTGGAAGAATCCTAGGGCATCCAATTCGTATCTGATTTACATCTTATTTTCTGTTCTTGCGACTTCTTGATTGTGATTTCTTTATTTGTTGTTTTTGAGGTTTCATTTTGCTTAATTGTTGTGACAATTGTTTGAACAACAGATTCAATTCTTGAAACCGGACTCCCTTCCCTATGGATACTATCCCCACTCATCACTATTACATTAGTTTAGGGTTCAAATTGCAAGTACGCGACACACTTGTCAATAAGCAACATAACATGTGAAGAAAGTATACATAAACCCAATCAACGCAAAAGAATTGATTTTCGTAATTGAAAAATTCTGTAAAACAATTTGCTTACAACACAAATCATTGTACTCCAATACACAAGGGATAAAATTTTGAACTAATAGTTCAAAAGTATATGAAAAACTTTGAAATTGATTCAAAACAGAATATAAACTTTGAAAAGCAAGGAAATTGACGTTAACAAAGTTCTTGACATATAAACTATTGAAATCAACCAAAAAGCATTCATACTTAACTAACTTACCTTGCTTACCTTGTGGAAAAAAGTTAAGGTAGATTGGACTCCTTCCAATTTATAATGAGTTGTTTCGAACTCCATAAATCTGCAAAAGAGAAAAAACAACACTAGGCAAAGAATTAAGGTGATCACTATCAATGATAAGTACAAGATCCTTGCGAACCATCAAATACAAAGGTTGCGTATCTAGTATTGCTCTCTTAATCCATCTCTTAGAAGCAAAATAACAAGACTTAGAATAATCACTATTTTGGCTATTATATGGTTTAGAAACAATGTCTCGGCCTACACTAGCTATTACATTCTTTTTATGCTCTTGTTCATCCTTTCCTTTGCTTCTTGTTCATCCATCTCACGGTGTGATTGTACAATCTTTGATTGGTCTTCAAATACTTGAAGCGAACTCAATGCTCGAAGATTGTATTTTCGACCTTCATAGTAAAAAGAGTAGTAATTCTTCTTGGCATAATATGTTACATCTCGATCATATTGCCAATGTCTTCCAATAAGAATATGACTAGCTTCCATGGGTACCACATCACACAAAATCTCATCAACATACTTTCCAATGGTCAATGAAAATTTCACTTGTTTAGTCACTTTACTTTCGGCAGAATTGTTCAACCATTGAAGTTTATACGGTTTTGGATGTTTCATGCAAGACAACTTCAATTTCTTAACAAGGAAAGTGCTTGCCACATTTGTACAACTACCACTATCAATGATCACACTACAAATTTTTCCTTGAACCATGCATCGTGTGTGAAATATGCTATATCTTTGAGACAAATCATCATCAATTTGTGGTTGTGCATTAAGAACTCGGCGAGTGACTAAAGAATAGTTACTAACCTCATATGTTACAAGATCTTCACTATCTTCACTTTGGTACTTCTCTTCAAGGGGTGGCATGTCGGCACATTCCTCAACACTTTCCACTTCTCCATTGTCAAGAACAATCATTAATTTTCGAGTTGGACAGTCGGATTGATAATGACCATAACCTTGACAATTTTAACATCTAATATCCCTCAACCTTTCATTCGATTTTGGTGCCGATTTGGAGGTAGAATCAGCAACATTGTGGATGGATTTTGGAGCATTAGTCAGTGCATTTGTGGACTGATTTGGGGTGAATGGCTTCGGCCTTTGTGATGGAGTGAAAGGAGCAACATTCGGCTTTTGCTCTCTTTTCCAAGGTGGTGGTGGTTGTTGGAAACTTCGACCCTTTCCTTTCATATGTTTCTCAATTTTTATAGCTTTGTGAACAAGTTCATTAATATCGACATAACTTTGAAGATCAATATGGTAAGCCAATTCGGAATTCATACCTCTAAGGAACCTCTCAATGGTTGAGTTGGGGTTCTCTTGAACATTGGCTTTAATCATAAGAGTTTCCATCTCATGATAGCAATCTTCAACTGTTCGGCTACCTTGCACAAGAGAGTGCAATTTTCGGTTGAGCTCTCGGTTATAATGGGAAGGAACATACTTCTTTCTTGTAAGCACTTTCATTTGGCTCCAAGTCTTGATCGGCCTTTCACAATCTTGACATCTAGATTTAATAACTTCATCCCACCATAAACTAGCATAATCCTTGAGGTGCATAAAGGCAAGTCGGTACCTCTTACTCTCGGATATATCATTTCCTTCAAAGAAGTGATTTAGGTCTCTAACCCAATTAAAATAAGCCTCAGGATTTGCCTTTCCATGAAAAGTAGGAATTGTTAGTGTAACAGAACCAATTGAAATTTTAGAATTGTCACCCTCTTTAGAAGATTCTGTGACATCCTCCTCCTCCTCATCATTATCACCATCGGATGCAAACTCATCAAAGTTGATCTTTCTCGAGGTGGAACCCTTAGAAACAGATTCCAAGTTTTCAAGTCGGAGATTGATCTTTTGAAGCATATTGAAAAGTACTTCATTGGCGTACTTTTGTTCGGCTTGGGTGACTTGTTTATCACCTCCCTCCATTGGTACCTGCAAGATTAGTAAAGAAAAATGCAAGAAACAATGTATAGATTCCTTACGGGTTCCTCACTTTAGGGTAGTAGGTACTCTCCACTCTATTTAAGTGGGGTTTTCTCTTGTTTATCCTAGCCAATACTCTCAAGTAATGAATTTTTTAGAACTATTGAGTCTTACCAAGTTCAATGATTTATAGAACACGTCTCAATCAAAAAGTTCCACAACAAAAACTTACACAAGTAAAAACCAAAGAGAATTCAAAGAAAAACACGTCACAAGAAGATTTAGATCACGTGTGGGTATAAACTGATTTTACTTCAGAATCTAAGGAAAACTGAAAGTAGACTCAAAGACGAAAATATAGCAATTTGAATCACTTGATTCGGAGTTGTATTGAGCAAGATATGGCTATTTCAAGTTGGTGATATTTCAAAGAAAACAAGTTAAAACACTTAGTCCTTTTTAAATTGAATGGTATTTTTTTTTTGTATTGGGCCTTTTTATATATATATATAAGTCGGCCTATTTTTTTCTATTTGGGCCTTTTTTTTTATATGGCGGCCTTTTCTTTTTTTTTTTTTAATTCGGACAATAACCTAGGACAAATCAAAAGTGTTAAGGTTTTAAGACACAATCTTAGGATTTAAGGTTGTTTGTCTTATGTTGTCCAAACAAACCTAGGAGTTAAGGTTTTTGTCTTGTCTTAACCTCAAATTTTCAGCAATAAAGAACCTTCAAGAAAACACCAACAATTCAGATTTTGAATATGCCACTTTAACAAGATATTCAAGATTTGTAACAAAGATCAAGAATCTAGCTCAAGAATCAAATTTTGACAACTTTGGAATTTCAAGATTTTCAAGAAGTTCAAGAAAGTCTCCAAGAACTATTCTTTTTTACTTGAAACCAAAACTCAACTAGAACACAAGATGATGTAGAGACACTAACGGAAACAACACAAAAAGAAGAATGACAATCGGATAAGAAACAAGCAAGTTATGAAATCTTGACCGAATGAAACCCTAATTTTAGACGAAACCCTAGCAATTTTTTTGACGTCTAAAACAGCAATGAAACACACGAAATTTAGCACTATGATGATGAACAAAACCATGCAGAATTTGACACAACAAAAACAGCAAGAAAGACGCTTAGAATCAGCAAGAACGAAAACAACAAAGATGCACAACACTAAACAAGAATAAGGATGATTTCGGGCAGAATTTCAACAAAGATGGTGCATGCGATTTTGACGAAATTAAGGAGTGAATTTAACACGAATTAAGACAGCAAAAAGGACTCAAAAACAGCAACAATGAGACGCAATAACAGCAGCCATAATGACGCTAAAAAAATAGCAAGAAACTGATGCGGAAAAACCTGAATTTTTGAGACAACAACCTATGCTTTGATACCAATTGACGTGAGTGGTCGAGGCTCAAACTCCTGGACCAAACAATCCACCACAAACTTTGGATCGTTGATGCACAAAAACTTTCAATCAAAACAACACAAACAAATTTGGGAGGAAGGAACTCAAGGGGAACGAAAAGGAATAACTTGAGCAAATCAAACCCCTACGTTTAAGCAAATGGATTTGGCTTAACTCGTGAAAATTCAAGAGCTAAACTTAGTCGATTTCGCTTGTTCTTGAAATCAAGAACTTGGCGAAGTCACCTAAAGGTCACGCAAAAGGTGGACTATCTACAATGAAGAACAAAATTGATCTCCAAGGCCTTGACAACACAAAGTGTTAATCACGAATTAGCAAAGCTAAAATTCTGAAAATTCTCTATGTTTATTTCACGCAAAAATCACCTTAAATAAAGTTACCAAAATCATGAAACCCTAACGTTATCACGTACAACTTGACTTCCAAGCTAACCAATCACAATTTAGGAAACTTTCCAAATTGGATTTGAAAACTAACAACTAAACTTAACTAACAAACTAGTTTCCTGAAATATGAAGAAACGATTTTGAATAAGCAAAACACGGTTTTGCTTTATAAAATGTAGGAGATTACTTTCCTAAAAAGTGAAGTGAACCATTTTATCCTTTAAGAGGTAAAAATCAAATTGTCTTCTTAAGTTTCCTAAACTTTTACTTGCCATTATCATGCAAGATAATTGGGACAAGTAATCAACTTATTAACGAAATAATTAAAGCCCACATTAAGTGTTTCGGACTTAATTAATTAACAACAAAATAAATCCTATGAAGTATGAATGGCGTGATCCAACTTAAAGCCCAAGTACACGCCTTCTTTTTGGTCTTCAATGTAGTCCATGAATTCGCGACGGTAATCTGTCAGAATCACGTCACTCATCTTGGTAAGCACTTTGGACGAAGATAACATCCGACTCTCGTGAAACCTAAAACATAAAGATTGTATCTCTATCTCTTATCGTTATAGGGCTTCCTGAATCACGAAATTCCGAGTTATACCAAATGAGATATGTGAAGAATGCCAAAATGTGACAGAATCTTTCAGCATTTAATCATTGACTTTGGCACCATGGACATGGACATGACTCATTCGCATCAGAATTAGAAGAACATTAAAACATGAGAATTAAAGTACACGCAAAGAGCTTTCCATAACATCCATGATCTGATCATTTGGATTAGTATTGAGAAAGTTACACTCAAATGAAGTGCACTATCCGTTTTGCCTAACTTCAAAATAAGCAAATTAAGCATGTTAAGGCAACAGTCAAACCCTACAAGCACCATTCAAAACCTTTTTTGAAGTCTTTCCTTGTTCTTTAACTTAAAACACATATTTGTTTCATTTAATCAACATTCTTTATCTTTTTTCTCATTTTAGCACACCAAGTTGTAAACCACATAAATGCACAAAATCGCACATAAAATTACGTAATTGCATGAAAAAACAAGTCAAAAGGTAAGTGAAATAAGACATATAAGTTTTTATAAAACCAACTTATCACATGTTCTTACGTTATTCACTCCAAGATACTGGATCACAAGGCTTGCACCAATAATTAAAAAGTATATTAATTAATGAAATCCGCAATTTAGATTTGTAACCCTTTAAATTAAATAGCTCAGATAGTGTCATTTGTGATTCTTTTATATATTCAAATTATTGATTACCCAAAGGTTTATCGTGGGCATATATAAGGCAGAAGAAAGACCAGAAAACGAAAATACAATTTACAAGATTCATTTACTTATTCCCAAGGCAAGTTGTACAGAAATCTTCTAAACATATGACTTTACGCTTACTTGACTAATCAAGCTAAATATTATTTTTTCTTAGGTACCACAACAAACGAATACTGACAATTGTGGAAGATTCATCTTGTATTACTTTGCCCGATTCTGAGAAGAAGCGCCTCAAAATGTAATTGCTCTTGGAAATTACCCTTATTTTGTGAGTTATCTTAATATCCATTTTCTTATGTAATCAACAATATGTTTTTTTCTTTAACATTTGTTCAATACTAACCAAACCTTATGTTATACTTAGTTTCTTCTTCATGTATCCATGAATTACAGATGAAACAGGTTTGGTTCTATCATGATGAATTGCAAAACTTTTGTGCAAGAATAGAGCAACATCAAACTACCTGGAAACCTTGAATTTCACAAGTGCATTTTTCTATTATAGATGTTAAGGGTTAAATGAAGGAAAAATGTATGCTTAATGATTTTGTAGAAATGAAGTATAGTTTTATTTTGATGTGTTGTAAGGTTTAAATGCTGGATACATTCTAATGTGTTAAAGATGCTTACATGGTGGTTAAACATTTTCAGCCATGTACAAGTTTTTTGGATATTTAACATATTTGTCAACTTACTTTTCATGATCTTGCACCTAAGTCAATTTTTACTTTGAATAGTGATAAAAATATACTATCTACACACTGTACACATAAGACTTTATATTCCAAGTATAATTTTCGGCTACAAAAACCAAATGGTTCGAAAGTGTGTTTCGAGCATTTTTTCAGATCACAAGTAAATTTGTATTCCTTTCCCATATTGTAAAAGGGTGAGCAAGGTGTCGATCCCACAAGGAGGTACACTAGCTAACTAAATGTGATGTGCTCAAAGGAATTTTGAGTGTTGAGTTGATTCAAGTAATCAAAATAAAGGTAAAGAGTGTGATAAGACCTAGAATACAGAAGGAATCTAGATACATAAATCTCAAGATCAATTTAAGAAAATAATTGAATTATAGGAGGGAGACCCTAATTCAACCTATGAATTGAACCAACCTATCAATCTAGGAAATGAAACCCTAAAGAGACCTACCCTTAGAACCCTTGCTATCAAGAAATTCCTAACCTATCAAGAATTTTTAATGGCCAAAAAGAAGTTCTTCGCAAAGAACAAAAGAAAGTAAAAAATCTCTAAATTAGGTTTTTTTCCAGAAATTGTAATCTATTTTTTCGTAAGGAGTTTTTCATTTTTCTTAAGATGCTTACAATTATCAAATCAATTTGAAATCATGGTTCAAGACAAGACTTGAAACCTTGACCAAACCCTAGCCAAATTATATCAATTTCTAATCCTTGGGCTCAATAAGTTGTTTTGTTGGCAGCTCAAAGCAATTAAAATAAATAAAACATGAAAATACAAAATTAATAAAAATTTTAACAAAAAGTTTTCCCTATGTTGTTGATGCGTATATGATCGAGGCTTGATGTCCTAGACAACCGAGTTCACCAACTTGTAGGACCATGTTAGCATAAAAACAACCAAACGAATAAGAACAACAACAATGCGGAAAATTAAAAGATATGGAAACGAAAAGATTTGATATTAGCCAATAAAACCCCCACGTTTATTACAGCGAATTGGCTTAACTCATGTAAATCAAGAGCTAAACAAAATCGGTTTGGCACGTTCTTGAAATCAAGAACTTGTAGGCTCACCTAAAGGTCTTAGCTAAAGGCTCACGGATTTTAATGAAGAACAATTTAAATCAATTGAAATTCAAAGATAGAAAAACACGTTTGCAAATTTAGCAAAGCTAAAGATTTCTTATTTCTTGGTTAATTAAAATCGTTACAAGGCCTTCATTTTTATAGGAAATAATTCGGCCATGAAAAGGAAACAAGAACAAAACCCTAGTAGAAGCCAATTACAACTTGACCTCTTAACTAACCAATTCAATTTAGGAAACTTCCAAATTGGAGTTGTTAACTAACTACTTTCATAAATAATCACACGCTTTTAGCCTCCAAAAACCCACATGGTTTTCCCCTATAAAGTAGGAAATTACTTTCCTAAACTTTCCTAAAAAGTAGAAAGTTACTTTCTAAAAGAATTACTTTCCATTATCATGCAAGATAGTTGGGCCAAGTAATTAACTAATACATAAATGAAATTATAAGCCCAAATTAATGTTTAATGGACTTAATTTATCACAAAGCAAATAAATCCTATCAACTTATGAATGGTGTGATCTATAATGATAAATTCCAAGCACACCATCTTGGTCTTCAATGTGAAAGCTCCATGAATATATCTTCAAGGCTCTTAATCCATGATAAAGATTCTTTATTTGTAATCCTAATCCAATTAGGATTTAGTTGACAAATCCTAATCCTATTAGAATTTAGTTGAGAAATTGATGGAAATCAGCCCATGTCCATCTTGCCTAGACCGTCTTCACAAGATCCACTGGCAAATCTTAATGGTCCAATGACAAGATCAAGAATTTCGAAGATGAAGGAAGCTCTGCATTCACTATTGGCGTCAACTTGTGAAAGACTTGAGGGAGATCTTGTAACAACATTCACATCTCATTCACATGGAGTTTTATATCATGTTTCTTCAATAACAATTCATGAAGATGTTTCCACGAGTTTAAATGTACAGCTTAAGGAAATTCCAGCTTGAAGAAATCACATAGTTGAATGAAGACAAAGGAGAAGGCGTGTACTTGGGCTTTAAGATTGGATCACGCCATTCTTAATTATTTAGGATTTATTTTGTTGTTAATTAATTAAGTCCAAAACACTTAATGTGGGCTTTAATTAATTCATTAATAAATTACTTGGCCCAATTATCTTGCATGATAACGGCAAGTAAAAGTTTAGGAAAGTAATCTCCTAAATTTTAGGAGCTTTACACGTTTTTAGCAAAGATAGCAAAACCGTGTTTTGCTTGTTACCTTTTAGGAAACTAAGTTTGTTAGTTTGTTAGTTGTTAGTTTCCAAATCCAATTTGGAAAGTTTCCTAAATTTTGATTGGTTAGTTTAGAAGTCAAGTTGTACTTGATAACCATTAAGGTTCACATTTTTTGTAGCCTATTTATAGGTGAAATTTTTTTGTGAATCAATAAGATGAATTTTGATACTTTTAGCTTTGCTAAGAACCTTTTTGCAGCCGTGAAACTTTGTGAGAAAAATGTGAATCATTCAATTGATTTCAGTTGAATCTTCATAAGACCCGAGATCTTTAAGCTTAGACCTTAGAGTGAACTTACATGTTCTTGATTTAAAGAACAAGCCAAACTGACATCTATTCAACTCTTGATTTACATAGGTTGGACTCAAATCTTTTTGTTAAAACGTGTTGGGTTTGATTTCTTAATGTAGTCTGCCGTTCCATATCTTTTCGTGTTCTTGTTGTTTAATTCCGCAATTGTGTTTTGAGTTTGTTTTGATCAAATTTTCTGGTGAAACAACAGTCCAAATGAGAGGTTTTCGTGTGGTCAAGGGTTTCAATCCGAGGCCATCCACATTAGAAATCCTAATCCCAATAGGATATAGTTCAGAAATCCTAATCCCATTAGGATTTAGTTGAGAAATCCTATTCCCATTAGGATTTGGAGTAGATTTCTTGGAAGGATTCTCATCAGTTGTGACATCAGGATTATCCATCTCATGACGTGGGATTTATTAGCATAAAAGAAAAGTTTCCCATGACTGACGTTGCAATGTGGAATGACTGGACATCGCGATGTCAGTACACGTCACGACATTTGTGATTGCACATCTGATAAGTAAATTTTACACTAACTTATATCTGATATTTCAGTTAGCTTTTAACTTATTTTTCATGCAATTTTGTAGTGTTATGTGTCATTTTGTGCATTTTATGTGGATTACAACTTGTAGTGCTAAAACGAAGAAAAAATACCTAAAGTGTTAATTAAATGAGACAAATATGTGTTTTAGGGCAAAGAACAAGAAAAGAGTTCGAAAACTTTTGAAATGATGTTTGTGGAGTTTGAAAAATCCCTTAACATGCTTATTTCTTATTTGGACAGAATGGATGGTTAACTTCAATTGAGTGTAACTTTCTCAATATAAATCTAAATACGGAAATCTTGAATGTTCTGAAAAGTTCTTTGAGTATAACTCAATTATTATACCTTGACTTTCTTCCAATTCAGTGTGCAAGTATGAGAAAAAGGGGCATCTTTGTGATCACTCCTTCAGTTTTGAGTGTTGAGTTTATTTCCACAGTTTGGTAGATTGCTAATATCATGAGCTATAGACTCCAAAGTTGATTATTGTTTAACCTATATGGAAAGCCAAGAGAAAGGTCTACAACTCTTATGTTTACCCAAAAGTCCAATTCAGAGGCGACGATATACAAATATTGCATAGAAGGGGAACAATGGGCTGGAAAATGAAAATTACGACGTGGCCACACCATGAAAAGGTTTACACGGTGCGCCCACACAATGCGGAAGCACCATAGAAGATCCAACCCTGGTGCAATTCAAAATTTTGACCATAACTGTGTCTTTCTAGCTCTAAATTGGGTGATGCAAAATACGGTGGTGAGCTAACAAGATTAGGCTTACCAAACTTTTATGTTTTGTCATTTTCCTCAAATTCGACAATGTTAATCACGGGTACATATTTGTGTGGAAAGATGACATTTTATTATTTTGGAAGCTTGAAAGGTGAAATGTTACAATCTCATAACTTTCTCATACATTCTTGTGTTTTCCTTGCACTTCCATGATAGTTTTGATGCACACATTTGGTGTTGATCTTACACATATTTTACACAATAGGCATACACTTGTGCACATTGCGAGCATTAACAGATGCGCTCTGCGAGCATAGCGTGTGCAGCACACACGTGCGCAGCAGCACTACTATGCATGGCATGGCACGCATCACTTGCATTTACTGCACACCTTTTGCTATACATGCAGCACACTCTTGCTCCACTTGTTGTACACTTTTGCTATACTTGTTGCACACTCTTGCTACACTTGCTGCACTCAAGTGCATTACATGCACAACACTCGCATACAACTCAGGCACACTATTGCATGCACAAGCACATGTTACTGCACATCTTTGCACGCCATTGCACACTACCTACCCATGACCAGATGCACAGTACCATTAAGCATCTCACTTGTGTCATTACCATGCCACCAGTCCAGATTGCATGCAAACACTACTGTATTCTTACCAAATGCACATGCACTTACCTGTACCTCACTAGCACAGCACTGCAAGCACCGCGGCCGCACAGTGAAAATGAATATATGGTGCAGCTGAGTCCTGCGGCCGCACTATGGAAAAAGTATGCATGGTGCAGTAGTGTCCTATGACCGTACTGTCTAATTTTGGTTTTTGAGGTGTGTATTTTTGTAAATTTTGATTGTTTAATTTTTGCATGTGTAGGTTGGTGAAGGCGTAGATGCTTTGGCTTAAAGGCGTGGTTGGTAAAGTGCTTGATATGACAAAGTCCAGCTTGAGGAGAGAAAGTGTGACTTGTGATATGTGCAACTTCTGGAGCTATTTTGTGTCCAAGTAGTAATCCTAAGTTTATTGTTTTGCATTTTAGTCCCTAATTCCTAATAAATAGGGTACAACTTGTAATTAGCTCATTTTTAGCATTTTTCTTTGGAGTTAAGTCTCCTAATTAGTATAAATAGTAGGACTTAATGAATTTTTATGGGGAACGAGAGAGTAGGGAATTTTAGAACTCGTTTTACTTCCCACTTAGATTTAGTTTTGATTTTCATTATGGAGGGAAATTTCCACATCCGTTTTTAACGGTGAAAACATACCTCTATTGTGCGTGTATTGTAGATCTAAAAATTCATAGACATTTGTGGACTCATTCAACTCAAGAATTGAACCGATCATTTTGGAATTCAATCAAAGAATCTTCTTTTAACGGTAGTTTCTCATATTTTCTGAAAATGATTATTTTTGTGCTCTTAATTGTGGAATTGAAGTTGTTTGAATCCATGAGTGGCTAGATCTATTATGTATCCTGGAAATGACGTTATGGAAGTGAAATCTCAGTAATATGATGATGCTCTTGACTATGGATGTTTGATTTCCGATTTTATGTGTATTAAAATGCTTGAATTATGTTCTCGTTTTGCCGACATGAATATGAATATTATTTTTCTTATGAATTATGTGTGGAAATCATGAATCAAAGGTTGCATATGATCATCATCTCAATATGGAATTAAAAATCTAATCTACAGGCTTGCTTTGTGTGCTACATATGAACCTAGGCTTATAGAGACTAGTGCCAAAGTAGATAAAGAATAAGTTGAGTTTTCTCTGCCTTCGACATAAGGAGAGATTATTCCTAGTGTCTTTTTTCATTTGGGCAGTAGTTGGGTGAGTCAGAACCGGTAATTGTCCTCATTATGGGAAATACCGTAGATCTACGGGTTCGAATTGAGAAATTCATGCCAATTTCAGGCCTTATCATGGGAAGGGTTTGGTGGTCAACTGTAGAGAGAAGAGTGCCACCATCCTTATGAACTGTAGTTTCCCTCTAGGAACCTAAACACCCTTAGAAATTGTCAAATCATCATAGACATGAGTCATTAGCACATTGAGAATTCACTCCACCATAACTGAGTTTCCAAGATACATTTCTCCCAATTACATTCATTCTCCCTACTTACTCTTAGTTACTAGTTTTACATCTTTTTATTTGCACATTCTTTGAATTTTCTACTCTTTTCTTAAACTTATTAATCCTTAGAACACAATCCCTTTCTCTGTGGATCTCGACCCCTGATTCCCAAATTGCTATGTATATTTTTAGTACGGTAATTGTTTGTTTGCGCAAACATAACGACTGGAAATTTCGCGCAACAACATCATGACGTCGAACTAGCACCAAAAAATTCTTTACCTTGTGATCCATGTCACGACATGTAATTCATGGACGTCACAATGTGCATAAACCTATGTCGCGACATGTAGGCATCTTCAGCTTCTTGTCCATTCTTTTCGCCAACTCAAGCCTTTAATGCACCATTTTGATCCACCAATGCATTGTGATAAGTCAGTTTTATACTGACTTAAAGATGCTAGTTTTACTTGACTTTTGTTGTGTTTTAATGCATCTTGTGTGAAATTGTGCGTTGATTTATAAGTTTATGTGATGGATTGTGGGTGGTGTTGTTTGGTGGAAAAAGAGCTATAATTGGTGCACTCGTGCGCACATAAGTTTGCATAAAGACACAAGTGTGTGCATAAAGACACGACACTAGGCACACTTGAGGCACAAGCATGCACACTCACCGCACTCATTGCTCGCACATAGCCACCCAAGGGCAGCGCTCATCGCACACCTCGCACACACCATGAACACATTCATCGCATAATCTTCATTCACAAAGAGCACGAGCCGTGCGCACCATGCGCAACTGGGCACACCTGCGCGCAAGGCACGTGCAGCACCCTCGCACACATGCTATACTTAGCCCCTCGCACACACGCACACTTCGTGCAGATTGGCACAAACATGAGCGCACGCTGCGCGCTCCATATGCGCAGCACGCACACACACCGCGCAGCAGCAAACACGTGCAACATACACACTCTTGTTGCACTCATGCACACAAGTCAAGCACAGTACATGCTCGACTTAGGCACACTACATGCATCACATGCGCAACAACACACACACTTCTTACACATCACTTTATGATAGCAATCCGCCCATGTCCATGGTGTTAAAGCCGACTTCACATGATCCATTCGAGAATCTTGATGGACCAATGACAAGATTGAGGAGCAAGAGGATGAAAGCCGCCTTGCAAACATTGTTGTTAACACATTGTGAAGAGTTGGACAATCTTGAGGAGTACTTGGCATTACCATCACAATCTCAACATGAAGTTGTTTGGAACATTTCTTGCATTACAATTCATGAAGAAGTTCCTAGGAGTTCTACATTGCAGCTTAAGGAAATTCCACCTTGAAGAAGTGTTCATGGATTACATTGAAGACCAAAATGGCATGCTTGGACTTTCACATCTTGGATTCACACCACTTTTAAAGTAATTAGGGTTTATTTTGAGTTGTAAATATTAAGTCCATTAACATTTAATTATGGGTTTGAATTTTATTTTTTATCTTAATTACTTGGCCCAATTATCTTACATGATAATTAGGAATGTAATCTCCTATTTTTTAGGGAAACTTTAGGAAATTAAACTCCTATTTTGTAGGAGCTTTTGGCGTGTCTTTTCAGCCAAGCAAAAAACGTGTTTTGCTTGTGTTGTTATATTAGAAAACTAGTTTGTTAAGTTAGTTATTAGTTTCTAATTCCAATTTGGAAGTTTCCTAAAATCTGATTGGTTAGTTAAGAAGCAAAGTTGTACTTGGCTTCTTTTAGGGTTTCTTGTTTCCTTTTGTTTGGTTTGGCCGAATTTCTTCCTATAAAAAGGAGTGGCCTTAAATCTTTTTACATAGAATTAAATAAGATTTTAGCTTTGCCAAATTACAAGCACTTTGTGTTTGAACCTTAAAGATCAATTAAGTTTAGCTGTTCTTTAACGTTTCCACAAGCCTTTAGTTAAGACCTATCGGTGAGCCTTTTTGTTCTTGAGTTCAGGAACGCCCAAACCTTTTAATTTAGTCTCTTGATTTAAATAAGGCTAACTTAAATTGTTTGTATAAGCGTTGTGGTTCGGTTGGCTTATTACCAAATCTTTTAGTTTTCCTTTGATTTCAATTCCGCCAATTGTTTTGTTCTTGTTCGTGTGTTTTCTTTGTGTAATTTTGGTGTCAACAACGGTCCAAAGTTGTGATTCGAGTGGTCCAGGATTTTCAAGCCTCGATCATTCATATCAATTGGTATCAGAGCAAATGTTGTTGCTACAAAATTCAGGTTATAATTTTTCAGTTTTGAGTCTTCTTTGTTGTCGCGTTTTTCTAGCTATTTTGTCATCAATTGTGCTACTGTTTGTGCGTCGTTCAGCTGCTACTTTTGGAGTCTTTTTTCTGTTTTAGTTCATGCCATATTCAGCTTTTTAGTTCAATTATTCTTGTGCTCAAAATTCGTATAAGAATATCTTGCTGAAATTGCTTCAAATTCATGCCGAATTGCTGAAATTATTTGCGCCTTTTTGAGTCTTTTCTTTTGCTGTTTTTTTCTGTTAATTGTTGCATCTTGTTTTTCTTCAATTCTATCATTTTTTGCCTTCTTTTGTGTTAAAAACCGCATAGGAATTGCATGCAATAGGGCTGAAAATTCGTTTTAGTCATCTTACAAAATTTTGTCAAAACCCTTGTTGTTAGGGTTAGGGTTTTTGTTTCCAAATTCACAACTTCTTCTTGCCATCCGACTTGATCAATGTTGCGTTATTATTCTTGAAGTTTATACTACTGTTTTGTGACAATATATGTGCTGAAACATTGAGCTAAGACAACACAATCTTTAAAACCCTAAAATTGTCTTAAAACCCTAGTTGTCCGAAAAATTCAGATAAAAAGGGGACGTGATAAAAAAAAGGCCAGCGATATAAAAAAACGAGAGACCAAGTAGAATACATGCCAAAGGCAATTGGTGTAATTTAAAAAAAAAAGAGTTCGGACATAGTGAGAAGCAAAACTGTTTTCAAGAACTAAGTGTTCTTATTTGTTCAATAAAAAGCACACTCAAATTGAAATTCTCATATCTTATTCAATATAAATCGGAATAAGGTGATTCAAGTCCCTATATTTTTGTTTTTCTTTCTACTTTCCAATTTCAGTAGTTTCCAAAGGCATATCAAAATATACCCTTACGTTATCTTAAAAACTCTTTGCAGTTATTGCTTAAAAATTCTATTTGATTTGTTTTGTGTAAGTTTTGTTGACTTAAATTGTGGTTGAGGCGTGTTCCTTTAATCAACGAACTGAGAGGACTCTTATAGATTAGGTAATCCAATAATAAGAGTGTGTTTAGTGTATAAATTAAAGAGAAAAACTACCAAAATAGAGTGGTGAGTACCTACTCCCCAAAGCGAGAAACCCGTGAGGTATATACATATATTTTCTTGTGTTTTCACTAACGTGTAGGTACCAATGGAGGGTGATAAAACTGTATCATAATTCAAACGAAAGATTAATAGTGACATGCTTTATGATATGATTCAAAAGATGCAAATCCAACTTGATGATTTAACTTCAAATTCTAAGCATTATACTGAAAAGAATTCCACTTCAAGACAAATTGATTTTGATGAAGTTGCATCTGACAATGAAAAGAAGGGATTGATTGGTTCTTCTAAAAGTGGTGTTAAAATATCCGACTTGTCTATTGGTACTGTTAAACTAATATTACCTACTTTCATGGAAAAGCATATCACGAAGCATATTTTGATTGGGTTCGAGACCTAGATCATTTCTTTGTAGGCAATAGTTATCCAAGGATAAATTGTATCGCCTAGCCTTCATGCATCTCAAGGATTATGCTAGTTTATGGTGGGATGAGGTAATTAAAACTAGATGCCAAGATGGCGAAAGACCAATAAAGACATGGAACCAAATGAAAGTTCTCATGAGAAAGAAGTATGTACCAACACACTATCATCGAGAACTCAACAGAAAGTTAAACTCTCTTGTGCAAGAAAGTCGAACCATTGAAGATTACTACTATGAGATGGAAGAACTTATGATTAAGGGCAACGTTCAAGAGAATCCCGACACGACCATTGAGAGGTTCCTTCGAGGTATAAATTCCGAATTAGCATATCATGTTGATCTTCAAAGTTATGTTGTTATTAATGAGCTTGTTCACAAGGCAATTAAGATTGAGAAGCGTATGAAAGGAAAGGGCCAAAACTTCACTCAACGAATCTACCTTGGAGAAGCGATGTGAAGCCGAATTCCACTCCATTCACTCCGCCACCAAAACTAAAGCCCTTCACGTCAAAACTGACAAACTTCACACTGTCAACCACTCCAAAACCATTCAATAAAGTAGCAGAATCTACCTCCCAAATGGCTTCAAAATCTGTGCCACGATTAAGGGACGTTCGTTGCTTTAAATGTCAAGAATATGGACACATGCAAGCCGATTGCCATACTAGTAAGTTAATGTATGTTCTTGACAATGAAGATGTGGTAAGTGATCATGAAGTGATGACATGCCTGCACTTGAAGAAAAATATGAAAGTGAAGGTAATGAGGAAGATGAGCCTTATTCGGTAGGTGATTTTTGCCTAGTAACTCGTCGAATCTTGAATGTACAACCACAAATTGATGATGATTTGATTCAACATGAGAACATCTTTCACACACATTGCATGGTTAAATATAAAGTTTGCAGTGTGATCATTAACAGTGGTAGTTGTACTAATGTGGCAAGTCTATTACTTGTCAAAAGGATGAATTTGTCTTGTCTAAAACATCCTAAGCCATATAAACTTCAATGACTCAATAATTATGCCGAGACTAGGGTACACAAGCAAGTAAAGGTACCATTTAGAATTGGTAAATATGTTGATGAAGTCTTGTGTGATGTGGTTAATGGAGGCTGCTCACATCCTTCTTGGAAGACCTTGGAAATTTGATAAAGATGTGTTGTATCATGCCAAAAAGAATTGCTACAGCTTTGAATTCAAAGGTAGAATGTTAAACCTAAAAGCCTTGAATCTGACTCAAGTTTTTGAAGACCAATGACAGATTGCCCAAGCTTGTAGTAATTTGCGAGATCAAGAAGCCAAGAGTGAGCTAGAAAAGCAAAAGAATGTAAATTCTAGTATAGGCCAAGAACTTGTACCTACTGTTAAGACTAGCATAGGCCGAGAGAAAAATAGCTCCAAAACATGTTGTTTTGCTTCTCCTAGTGAGATTAAGAGAGAAATACTAGATAGGCAAGCATTGTATTTAATTTTTTGCAAGGATGTACTTATTGTTGATAGTGATCACCTTGCTTCTTTGCCTAGTTTTGTTTTGTCTCTTTTGCAGGAATATAGAGATGTGTTTCCCGAGGACTTACAAATAGGTTTACCACCTATTCGTGGCATTGAACATCAAATGAACTTTGTGCCTGGGGCGGAAATTCCAAATCGTCCAGCTTATAGAGCTAACCCTGAGGAAATAAAAGAGATTTAACGTCAAGTGGATGAACTCTTTGACAAAGGTATTGTTCGAGAATCTCTTAGTCCATGTTCAGTTCCTGTTATTTTGGTTCCTAAAATTGATGAATCTTGGAGAATGTGTGTTCATTGGGCGTGCCATCAACAAAATCACAATTAAGTATAGACATATAATTCCTAGATTAGATGATATTCTTGATGAATTGTATGGTTCGTGTATTTTCACCTAGATTGATTTAAAAGTGGCTACTATCAAATTAGAATGAAAGAAGGTGATGAATGGAAAACAGCCTTTAAAACAATGTATAGTTTGTATGAATGGTTAGTTATGCCTTTTTGTTTATCTAATGCACCTAGTACTTTTATGAGGCTCATGAATCATGTCTTTAGATCTTTCATTCGTAAATTTGTTGTAGTTTATTTTGATGACATCCTTATTTATAGCAGATCACTTGATGAACATGTTGAACATTTAAAACTTGTGTTTGCTATATTGTGTGAGAACAAATTCTATGCAAACCTTAAAAGTATTCTTTTCGAATGGAATCTATAATCTTTTTAAGGTTTTGCTGTTAGTTTCTCAAGGTATTTCTGTTGATGAGTCAAAAGTCAAGGTAATCATGGATTGGCCGAGACCAAAAAATGCTGGTGATGATAGAAGTTTTCATGGTTTATCAAGTTTTTATAGAACGTTTGTTAAAGACTTTAGTTCTATAGCTGCACCTTTAAATGAACTTGTTAAAAAGAATGTCATTTTTGAGTGGAAAGATGAACATGAAAACGCCTTTAACAAATTAAAGAACAAATTGACTCACGCTCCTTTGTTAGCATTACTGTGATGCCTCCGGGATAGGTATTGGTGCTGTTTTAAATGCAGGATCACAGGCCGGTGGCTTATTTTAGTGAAAAGCTTAATGGGGCAGCCATTAATTATGCAACTTATGACAAGGGGATGTATGATTTAGTAAGATCATTAAAGGTTTGGCAACACTATTTATGGTCTAAATAGTTCATTATTCATTCTGATCATGAAGACTAAAATTCTTGAAAATTCAAGGTAAATTGAATAAAAGGCATGCTAAGTGGTTAGAGTTTATTGAATCTTTTCCATATGTGATTAAATACAAATCTGGTAAAGACAATGTTGTAGATGATGCAATATCTAGGAGATACACGTTATTCACCTATTTGCATGCTAAGTTACTTGGTTTTGAATTAATCAAAGATTTGTATAAAGATGATAATGCTTGTAAAACCGCCTATGATCATTGTTTGATAAGACCGAATGGTGAATTTTATGTGCATGATGGATTCTTGTTTAAGAAAGATAAATTATTCATACTCTCATGTTCCATTAGTGATTTACTTTTTAATGAAACCCATGGGGGAGGTTAATGGGGCACATTGGTATTGCTAAAACACTTGCTATTTTAAATGAACACTTTTATTGGCCTAACATGATTAAAGATGTTAAAAGTGTTTGTGAAAAATGCATTGTGTGTAAACAATCATAATCAAAAGTGATGCCTCATGATTTGTACACGCTTTTGCCCGTTCCTAGTCATCCTTGGATTGATATTTCTATGGACTTTGTACTTGGATTACCTAGGTCACACAATGGTCATGATAGCATATTTGTTGTAGTGGATAGGTTTAGCAAAATGTCGCACTTCATTGCATATTCTAAATCTAATGATGTTACACATATTGCTGATTTATTCTTTTAAGAAAGTTGTTAGATTGCATGGCATTCTACAAAGTATTGTTAGTGATAGGGATGTTAACTTCTTCTCTCACTTTTGGCGTACTCTATGGAATAAGTTAGGCACTAAATTGTTGTTTTCTACTGTTGCACATCCACAAACTGATGGACAAACTGAAGTAGTTAATCGCAGATTATCCACCTTACTTCATGCCATTATTCCAAAGAACGTAAAGAATTGGAAAAGTTGTTTACCTCATATTGAGTTTGCATATAATAGGACTTTGCATAGTTCTACTAATTGCTCACCTTTTTAAGTTGTTTACAGATTTAATCCTTGAACTCCACTTGATATTTTGCCTCTTCCTATTAATGAGTTCGTTAATGTCGAAGGTAAAAAGAAAGCTGATTTTGTGAAGGAGTTACATGAAAAGGTTAGAAATAATATTCAAAGGCGTAATGAACAAGTTGCTAAGCAAGCCAATAAGGGTAGAAAGCAAGTGATATTTGAACCCAGTGATTGGGTTTGAATTCACTTAAGGAAATAGAGGTTTCCCGAAAGAAGGAAATCTAAACTTCATCCAAGAGGAGATGGTCCTTTTCGAGTCTTGGAAAGGATTGGAGATAATACTTACAAGATTGAACTTCTAAGTGAGTAAGGCAATGTCTCATCTATATTTAATGTTTCTGATTTATCTTTGTATGATGTAGGTGATTCAAGGACGAATCCTTTCGAGGAGGGAGGGAATGATAGCAATCCACCCATGTCCATGGTGCCAAAGCAGACTTCACATGATCCATTGGAGAATCTTGATGGACCAATGACAAGATTGAGGAGCAAGAGGATGAAAGCCGCCTTGCAAACATTGTTGTGAACACATTGTGAAGAGTTGGACAATCTTGAGGAGTACTTGGCGTCACCATCACTATCTCAACATGAAGTTGTTTGGAACATTTCTTGCATTACAATTCATGAAAGAAGTTCCTAGGAGTTCTACATTGGAGCTTAAGCGAAATTCCATCTTGAAGAAGTGTTCATGGATTACATTGAAGACCGAGGATGGCGTGCTTGGACTTTCACATCACGCCCACTTTTAAAGTAATTAGGGTTTATTTTGAGTTGTAATAATTAAGTCCATTAACATTTAATTATGGGCCTCAATTTTCAATTTTTTATGTTAATTACTTGGCCCAATTATCTTGCATGATAAGTAGGAAATTAATCTCTTATTTTTAGGGAAACTTTAGGAAAGTAAAGTCCTATTTTGTAGGACCTTTTGACGTGTCCTTTCAGCCAAGCAAAAATGTGTTTTGGCTTGTGTTGTTAGATTAGAAAACTAGTTTGTTAAAAATAGTTATTAGGTTTCCAATTCCAAATTTTGGAAGTTTCCTAAAATTGGATTGGGTTTAGTTTAGAAGCAAAGTTATGCTTTGGCTCTACTTTTAGGGTTTCTTATTTCCTTTTGTTTGGTTTTGGCCCGAATTTCTTCCTATAAAAAGGAGAGGCCTTAAATGTTTTTATATAGAATGAAATAAGATTTTAGCTTAGCTAAAATTACAAGCACTTTGTGTTTGAACCTTGAAGATCAATTAAGTTAGTTGTTGTTTAAACTTTCCGCAAGCCTTTAGCTAAGACCTATAGGTGAGCCTTTTTGTTCTTGAGTTCAGGAATGCCCAAAACCTTTTAGTTTAGTCTCTTAATTTACATAAGGCTAAGTTAAATTGTTTGTATAAGCATGGGTTTTTGGTTGGCTTATTACCAAATCTTTTCGTTTTCCTTTGGCTTTAATTCCGCCAATTGTTTTGTTCTTGTTCGTGTGTTTTCTTTGTGTAATTTTGGTGTCAACAACGGCCCAAAGTTGTGGTTCGAGTGGTCCAGGATTTTCAAGCCTCGATCATTCATATCACTTGCACACATTCAAGAGCACTATAGGCATACATGTACACATCCACTAAGACATGCACACCAACAAGCACAACACTTGCACGCAGAGCACTATGCACTGTGCACAAAATTACACGGGGCCGCCGCCCCATGATAAAAATTGCATTGGACGGCCGCCCTATAGAAAAAGATTACACGGGGTGGCTGCCTTATGAAAAAAAATGTATTGGGGCAGCCGCCCCATGAAAACACTTTACATTGGGGCAGCCGCCCCATGTATTTGAGTGTGCTGTGTTCGCAAAATTTTTCTAATTGCTGTATTCTACCTTTGCTTTTGCAGTTTTCGAAGGCGCATGCGGTGAGGCTTAGGGGGTGTGATGTGCAATGAGAAAACGTTAAGTGTGTTGGCTCAAAGGCGTGAAATGCTGAAATAGGGATGCTGACGTGGAGCATAGTGCACGTGCATATTTTGGATAGTTTATTCTACCCAATGGCATTTATGTAATTTAGTGCCTAGTTTATGATTGAGTGCATATTAAGCTTTAGACCTCTATATATAGAGGAATTTGTCATTATTTTAGGGAATCTAGAGATTAATCTAGAAAATTGTGAGATCAAAATTTTCTCTCTCTAACTTTCTCTCTCTAGAATTTGATCTCCGATTGTGAATCCGATTGAACTTTTGGACCGACCGTTGGAACTCAATTCTCAATTAAGGAAGCATTGAAAAATTCTCTTGTGATCTTGAGCTATTTGAGACAATTTAATCGGTAAATTCTTTCAATTTAATGAAAATGAATTGTTTAATGTTGCACTTTGATGATCTTGAGTTGAGAATGAATTCTTCCAGCTAGATTCGTGATGTTCTAGGGTTCCGATGGGTGAATGCTCCATTTAGACAACTTTATGCGGCGAATTATTGTAATGATAGCAATCCGCCCATGTCCATGGTGCCAAGGTCAACTTCACATGATCCTTTGGAGAATCTTGATAGTCCAATGACAAAATCGAGGAGTAAGAGGGTGAAAGCTGCCTTGCAAACATTGTTTTCAACTATTGTGGAGCCTTAGACGTTTTTTATGAAGTTCCTACCATGGCCTCACCATCTCAAGAAAGAGTTGTATGGAATATTACTTCAATCACAATTCAGGAAGATGTTTCCAAGAGTTCTATATTAGAACTTGAGGAAATTCCTCCTTGAAGAATATTCAAGAAATCACATTGAAGACCAAGATGGCATGCTTGGGCTTTACCATCATGGATCACGCAATTTTAAGAAAAATAGGATTTATGTTTTTTGTAATAAATTAATTCCATTAAATGTTAATTGTGGGCTTATTAGTTCGGTTGTTTATTTAATTACTTGGCCCAATTATCTTGCTTGATAATGAAAAGTAATTCTTTAGAAAGTAACTTCCTACTTTTTAGGAAAGTTTAGGAAAGTAATTCCCTATATTTTAGGAGACAACCGTGTGCTCACTTTAAGGGAAAACCGTGTGGTTTAATTGTTAGGAAAGTAAGTTAGTTAATTAGTTATCAACTCCAATTTGGAAGTTTCCCAAATTGGATTGGTTAGTTAGTGAAGTTCAATTCGAAATTGACTTCGTCACTACGGTTTTATTTTCACGTTTTTATAAGCCTATTTAAAGGCATGATTTTAACATTTTTAGGTATAAAGAAGAAATAAGAAATTTAGCTTGCTAATTAAAAACACATTGTGTTTTTTTAATCTGTGAGCCTTTAGTGAGGACATTCAGGCTATCCAACCCGTTCTTCATTTAAGGAACAAGCCAAACTTGTTGAGTTTAGTCTTGAGATTTACTCAAGCTAGGTTAATTTGTTTATTATAAACGTGGGAGTTTGATTGGCTAATATCATACCTTTTCGTTTCCTTTTGGATTCATTCCGCATTGTTTTTTTGTGTTTTGTTCTTGTTCGGAGTTGTTTGTGCAACACGGTCCAAAGGTGTGAGTTTGTGTGGTCCATGAAATCAAGCCTCGACCATCCCCGTCAATTGGTATCAGAGCTCACGTTGTTTGCATAACAATTCAGGTTATTCTTCTTTTTGCTTTTTTCTTTTTTCCGCATCTTGCTATTTTAGCGTCAATTGTGCTGCTATTTTTGCGTGTCATCTAGCTACTATCTTGAGTTGTTCTTGTTTGTTGTTTCTTCATGACCATTCTACCTAATTTTTGCTCATAATTTCATGCAGAATTCATATAGAACCATTAGCTGTCTTTGCAATTGTTTCTCTCGTTCTTGCCGAATATTTTTGGTTGTTCTTTCTCTTGCTGTTTGAGGTCGTCCTTGTTTCGTCATTAGTTCCTAGAGTCATTTTTTCCCGTGTGTTTGTCAATTTATGTGTTGAAACCGAATAGGATTGCATGCTAAAAATCTGAACTTAAAAAGTCGAAAAACTAGGGTTAGGGTTTCTGGTTTTGACCTAAAATTCCAACTTTCTTGTTTCTTGTCCATTTTGCTTCATTCTTTTTGCCATTTTCCTTATTTTATTTCTATAATCTGTTATCATTTAGTCAAGTGTTGTCCCGTGTCATAAAGATAAGTTCTTGATTACTTTCTTGAAATTCTTGATTTTCTTGTATTTCAAAATTTGCTTAAATCGAAATCTTGAACTTGTAATCTTGTTCCTTGGCATAAATCTTGAAAGTCTTGTTTTTGTGGCATATTGAAATCAAATTCTTTGGTGTGCACTTGATCAAAATTGGTTGCTGAAATTTCAAGTTAAGATAACAAAAGACAAACAACCTTAAAATCCTAGGTTTGTCTCTTAACATCCTTAAAACCCTAAGTGGGTTATTCTTGTCCGAAATTCAAAAAAAATGGAGGCTCAACGTTAAAAAAAATCAAAGTAAAAAAAAGGGCCCAATACAAAAAAAAAATCGCAGCCCAAAATAACTAAATGTCCTATATTGTTTCCTTAAAACCACCAAAATTGAAATTGCCATAACGTTTTCGTTTTAAATCGGAATTAAGTGATTAAAGTTGCCAATTCTTTGTATTTCTGTCTAGTTTCTGTAGCTAAATCAAAATATACCTTGCATGTATTCTAAATACTCTTTTCGGTTTCATGCCTAAAATATTCTAAGTTGACTTATCTTGTGTGAATTTTGATTGATTGAACTTGTTAGTTGAGACTTGTTCCTTTTGTGAACGAATTGATAGGTCTTTATAGATTAGGTGATATATTAATAAGAATTTAGATAGGGTATACAATAAAGGAAAAAAACTACTGATAAAGAGTGGAGTGTACCTACTCACCAAAGTGAACTCGTGAGGAGATATATTGTTTTCTTGCTGTTTTTCACTAACATTGCAGGTACAATAGAGGGTGGTGAACTAAAGCACCACAAGGAGACCAAAAGTTCACAAACGATGTGATCTTTAATATGCTCCAAAAGACGCAAATCCAACTCAACAATTTGTTGTCGGCATCCAAACAAACTACCACTAGAAATTCCACCTCAAGAAGAATCGACTTTGATGAGGCCGAAACTGATGATGATGAGGAAATCATGGAGTCAACCAAAAGTGGTAAAAAGTCTGATTTGTTAATTGGTTCTTTCAAACTAATATTACTTACTTTTCATGGAAAGGTATATTTCGAAGCATACTTTGATTGGGTTCGAGACCTAGATCATCTCTTTAAAGGCAATAATTTTCTCGAGAATAAAAGATACCGCCTTGCCTTTATGAACCTCAAAGACTATGCTAGCTTTTGGTGGGATGAGGTAATCAAAAATAGACGTCAAGATGGAGAAAGATCAATCCAAACTTTGATGGATATAAAAGTTCTCATGAGAAAGAAGTATGTGCCTTCACATTACAATAAAGAACTTAATCCAAAATTGCACTTTCTTGTGCAAGGAAGTCGAACCGTGGAAGAATATTACAATGAGATGGAGGTTCTAATGATTAAGGCTAATCTTCCAGAGGATCCCAATTCAACAATTGAAAGGTTCCTTCCAGGTATGAATTCAGAGTTAGCTTATCATGTTGATCTTCAAAGTTATGTTGATATTCAGGAGTTGGTCCCCAAGGCTATTAAGATCGAAAAACATATGAAATCAAAGAATCAGTTCACACAACCACAACCAACTTGGAGGAGAGATTCAAAACAGAATTATACACAATCAGCTCCGCCACTAAAGCCATGGACATTCACGTCAAATCAGCCCAACAACACACCATCCAACATCAAAAAATCATTCAACAAAGTTGCTGAATCCACCTCCCAATCAGCGTCAAAATCCACACAAAGATTGAGGGAAATTCTTTGCTTTAAATGTCAAGGCTATGGTCACATCTAATCCAATTGTCGTACTCGCAAATTGATGTATGCTCTTAACAATGGAGATGTGGTAAGTGATAGTGATGATGAATGTGATGACATGCCCAAACTTGAAGAGAAGTATGAAAGTGAAGAGAGTGAACCGCATGAAACATATGATGTTGATAATTTTTGTTTGGTGACTCGTCGATTCCTTAATGCACAACCTTAAGTTGATGATGATTTGATGCAGCGTAAGAATATTTTTCATACACGTTGTATAGTTGAAGATAAAGTTTGTAATGTAATCATTGATAGTGGAAGTTGCACTAATGTGGCCAGTACTCTACTTGTCAAGAGGATGAATTGACTTGCATGAAACATCCAAAGCCATATCGACTTCAATGTCTTAATCAATCCGACAAAACAAGAGTGACCAAGCAAGTAAAGTTTCCATTCAAAATTAAAAACTATGTTGATGAAGTCTTGTGCGGAGTGGTTCCAATGGAGGCCGGTCACATCCTTCTTGGAAGACCTTGGCAATTTGATAGAGATGTAATTTATTATGCCAAGAAGAATTACTACAACTTGGAATATAAAGGCAAAAGGTTCAACCTTCAAGCCTTGAAATCGTTGCAAGTCTTTGAAGACCAAGCAAGGATTGCCAAAGCTTATAGTGATATGCATGATCAAAAAGCAAAAGAAAAGAGTGAACCAGACAAACAAAAGAATGTAACTACTAGTGTAGGCCAAGATATTGTACTTAGTGATAAAAGTTGTATAGGCCGAGACATAGTTAATTCTAAATCTTGTTGTTTTGCTTCTATGAGTGAGATAAAGAGAGCAATACTAGATAGGCAACCATTGTACTTATTCTATCGTAAAGATGTACTTATCATTGATAGTGATCACCTTGCTTCTTTGCTCAGTGTTGTTTTATATCTTTTATACTAATATGGAGATGTGTTTCCTGAGGACTTACCACTAGGTTTACCACCTATTCGAGGCATTGAACATCAAATTGATTTCGTGCCAGGAGCTTATATCCTAAATCATCTAGCTTATAGAGCAAATTCGGAGGAAAAAAAGAGATTCAACATCTAGTTGATGAACTCCTTGACAAAGGTATTGTTCGAGAATCTATTAGTCCATGTTCGGTTCCTGTTATCTTGGTCCCTAAAAAGGATGAATCTTGGAGAATGTGTGTTGATTATCGTGCTATTAATAAAATCACCATTAAGTATAGACATCCAATTCCTAGATTAGATGACATGCTTTATGAATTGCATGGTTCTTGTATTTATACCAAGATTGATTTAAAAAGTGGCTACTATCAAATTAGAATGAAGAAGGTGATGAATGGAAAATAGCCTTTAAAAGAAAGTATGAATTGGCTAGTCATGCCTTTTGTCTAACTAATGCACCTAGTACTTTTATGAGGCTAATGAATCATGTTTTTCGCCCTTTTATTGGAAAATTTGTTTTAGTTTATTTTGATGACTTCCTATTTATAGCAGAATCACTTGATGAACATGTTGAATATTTAAAACTTGTGTTTGCTATATTACTGATACGTTAGTTTTATTACTGACTTAATGGTATTGTTTCACTTGGCTTCTGTGGGTTTGAGTGCAAGTTATGTGCAGAATATGTAGAAATCAGGGTGTTTGTGTAAAGTATGGTATGATCTGCTAGGTGGAAAAGAACGAGCTGAGAATGGTATAGTATGACGTTTAATTGGACATGTATCTCGTGAGAGTTAGTGGGGTTTGATGAGGTTATGTTTGTGACTTACGTGTTATGTGAAATATATGTGAAGTGTTGTGATGAATTTCTGTGAAAGTTGTTGTGAGAAGTGTGTTAAGTTAGAGGAGGAGTTCGAATTGTGAGTATGAGGTTTGCACAAAAACATGCACACACTCACATGAGGTCGTTGCACATTGTCTCGCATGTATTGCGCAAGGTCGTCGCATGAGTCGCCGCAAGAGCCTGCACACATCGCTCTCAAATAATGTTTTACAAGGAGGAATGATTAGCTCACAAAGGAAGAACAAATTAAAATTCAATTTTTTTCTCTTTTGAATGATGAACAAATCAAGAAACTTTTGATCTTTTGGAGAATGTTTTTACATTTTTTTCTTGCTCAAAGATCAATAAAAAAAGGTTATGTATGTCCCCAATATTTATAGAAAATCATTTGGAAAGAAAAATGGCGACAAAATACTCATTTTTTTAGAAATTAGCCGTTAGTCATATTTTAATTCTGTTAGATACATTCGAACGTTCAAATTGGCTGAGAGGTCATCCAAATTTACTAGTGAATAACTAGTTCGGATGGTTAAAATTGGGCCTGAGGCCTTCTGAATGTACTTTTGAGAAAGTTTTCAAATATGCGAAACTTCCATGGGGGTCGTCCGAATTGATACTTTTTATCAAATTTTTTATTTTCAATCTTTGAATCATTTTGTAAAAGTAAAACAACTTTTATGAAATCTTTGCTTTCAAAAAACATTTTATTTTCAAATTTTATTTTTTTTATTCATTTTACTTGAACTTTTGAATATTTCAATATTTATGAGCTAATTTACAACTAGGGTTTGGATTGGGGAACTACCATAATTTATCTAGTTTATATTTCTTTCAACTTCTTCAAGAATATAAGCTTCACCTTTGCCAATTTGCATGCCCATAACTTCAAGAAGCTTTTTGAAACATTAGTATAAATAATATTTTGTTAATAATCAAAACAACATGTAGATTTAAGACACTAGGTCTTTCAATCTCCCCCATTTTTTATGATGACAAACCATTATGTGAGGAGATAAATAAAGTGTAGGAGCCAATTCATATGTGACACAACATGAACATAACATGACAAATGCTCCCTTTAAACATATGATCATTTTCTCCCTCTCTTTTCATTAACGAATGCTCCCTTTAAAATGTATGCTTTCTTCTTCCCTTTTGTTATTTTTTCATTCCCCTTTGTTATTTAGGGTTTGGGCAGAATGGGTTGTGAAAATTCATTGCATGTAACGCTTTCAATACTAATCAAATGAAGAGATCGTGGATGTTCTGAAAAGCTCTGTGTGTGTACTACATTTCTTATGTTTTAGCGATCTTCTAATTCTGTGTGCAGTAGGAGAAACGGGGGCAACTTTGCAATTGCTACTCCAGGTTTTCATCTTTGATTTCATATTTGCCACATTTGGTAGAATGAATATATCTTGAGCTACAAACCTCCAATGATGCTGATTCATGAACCAATGGAAAGCAAAAGACAGATCTAAAACTTAGAAGCTTACCACAAAGTCTGATTCAGAACCGAAGACACACGAATTGTGGCATAGAAGTAGGACGTTTTGCTGAAGCAAGAAATTTGCCCAAGAGATCTCGTGGGCAAGGAAAAAGCAACAAAAAATGGCCTACGAGACCTCGTAGGCTTGTGAAAAAGTGACAAAACTTTGCCCACGAGATCTCGTAAGCAAGGGAAAAGTGACAAAATTATGCCACGAAATCTCGTGGACATGTGAAAAGGAGCAGACAAATACTCCACGAGGTCTCGTGGAGAAAATTTCCAGCTTTGCCACAGTCCAGTATTTTGGCCATAACTATCTCATCTTAGCTCCGATTTGGGTGGATTCAAAAAGCTTTGGAACGCTAAGACTCGGGGCTACACTTTTAGTGTTTTAGGTGTTTGCCCAGGTCGCAGTGCATCAGGGCCAAATCTTGGTGGAAAGAGACGGTTTGGTAAGTTTTTCTGAATTTGAGAGGTAAAAAGTTCCAAGTATCTTTGCTTGTGCTTCCTTTCATCTTGAGCTGAAGTTGTTGCCACTCGTTTGTTATTGATATTACACAGTTTGATGCCACATTTGGTGCATACTTGTTGCTCACATGTATGCGTAACACTTTGCTACAACACTTGCACCACAATGCATAGCTCAAGTGCACACTTTGGCACATCACGGCAAGCATTTCACCTTTGACACGCCTTGCCAAGCACTTTGCCAAGCCTTGCCAAGTCTTGCCAACGTACCTTGCCACAAGATCGTTGCACAACTCATCACATTGGCACATTTTTATTGACATTCACCTGCACACCATTGAGTTAGTCAGGAACACTACTTAAGCATACGCAACACACCAACCATTTGCACATTGGCAATATTTGTACACTCTTGGCACACCACTTGTTCATGGCACAACATTTGCACATTCTTAGCACACATGCACTCATTCTTGCCACACAAATTAATTCATTTCAACTCACATCACATACACACCTTGTTTGCATTACAAACTTCACCAACACACACCTCGGCATAGGCAATCAAAACGGGCAGCCATACATTTTCTCCACGAGATCTCGTGGACAAAGAAAATATGTCAAAAATTTCTCCACGAGGTCTCATGGAGAAAACAGAAACAGCAAAAATTTCTCCACGAGGTCTCGTGGAGAAAACGAAAAGTAACAAAAAATTGCTCCACGAGATCTCGTGGAGCAAAAACAGAAGTGAAAAATTTTGCCCACGAGGTCTCGTGGGCAATTTGTGTAGTTTGATTGCCAAAATTTCTGGCTAAGTGTTGGGTCTAAATTTTCAGGTGTTGCGAGGATGATGAAGGCGTGCAGCTCTGAGGCTCGGAGGCGTGGTCTCGTGGAGGCTGGTCAACCGGAAGCTTGTGAGGCTAACGAAGGTGTGCATGACTCAAGCTCAAAGCGCTGCAAAAGTCTGATTCTTTACTTAAAATCTGAGCGGTGAAGGCGTGACCAGCAAAAGCTCGAAGGCACGGGATTTGGGCTGAAGGCGCGCGGCTGTTGGCTTGAAGGCGCTGGATTGCTGAATGTTTCCTTCAACTCGGATTTTTCACAATTTATGCTGATTTTAGTCTTTCTAATCCAGGGCAACCTTGTAATATCTTAGATATTCTACGTTTACGTATTAGTTACATTTTCTTAACTCTATATATAGGAGAGGTAGCTAATGTGTAAGAGAGATCCCTGGACCATTATTCATTAGATAGATTTTGTAACCAACTTTTGATCTAGAGAGAGCGGGAATAAATTTGCAAGATCTACTTTCTCTCTCTAGTTTCTCTCTCTAGCTTTTGAACTTCATTTTGGATTCCGATTGAGGATTTGTTCCGATTATTGTAAATCTCCTTGCATTTGAGAAGGCATTCCACAATCCTTTTGAGAATTGGAAGCTTTGAGACATCTTAATTGGTAAACTTTTTCCAATTGATGAAATGAACTCTGTAATCTTCCAATTTGTTGATCGTGAATTGGAAATGGAGTTTTCTGGCTAGTGAGTGATAATCTAGGTTTCTAATGGGTGAATGCTTGGTTAAATTGATAATGTGCAGTATAATTAACAAGCTAAGAAGAGAAATACAACATTCTCTATATTGAATTTGTAAAACTTATTAAGTTCAAGCTTTTGATATGAATTTGTTGAAATGAGATTTGATTGCGGTCGTCATGCTGAGTTGAATCTTAATTCATATGATTTAGCGAAAAATTCATGAATGAGAACCAGAGAATGCAAGAGTTCTTAAACCTGTTTGCATTTGTACATGCCTTAGAGCTAGGCCTCGCCATAGGAAGCTCTTAGAATGTGAAGTTAGTAGAACAAGGTGATAAGAGATTCTCCAACTTGAATGATGAACTTACAAGTTAGAATCGGGCCTCGCCATGGGAGATTCTAGAAGATAATGCTTGAGTAATTTGAGTAGAGAATTGAGAAAGGCTTAGGTTCTACTTCACCATCCTTTGGCCTTTGGCCCGTCATAGGATAGGATTGTGTTGGGAGACTAGAATTGAAGTGTGGTCGCCATGCCAACTGCAATTTCGGTCTCCAGTTGCCTTCTCCTCATTTGATTTGATTGTAAGTTATTAGTACTGTGCTGATAAGTTGCATTCACCCGGAAGAAGCTCTAGATTATCCATTTCAATCATTTGTGATTTCCTTTGTCACTTCTTAGTGTTTATCTTGTGATAGTTTCATTTCCTGTTTGTGTAATTACAATTGATTTCCTACTAGTTCTTTTGAGTCTTGATCTTACTTTGGTGACATAATTGTGCAAATCGAAATTCTTGAATCCTCCTTTTCCTGTGGATACGATACCTTGCTCACTGCTACTATAGTTAGTGAAATCGGATAAATTGACGAGTCGTGACAACTCGCTACCATCCACGATGCTTATTGGCGATGCATCGCAGGTATACATGATTTTTCAGTGCCAAGAATTTGGCTAAGTGTTGGATCATGATGCTTCTTACACAGGGAGTGCTGAATGCATGATAGCTGATTGCCTGGAGATGTGTTGATGATCGTGAAGGCGTGAAAGGCCAAAGCTCAAAGACGTGAGTAGTTGCTGGGGACGAGATGCTCTGTGGACGTGATATTTTGTAGTAGATATTTTGTAATTGTGCATCAATTTTACGTTTGCGTACCATTTACGTTTTGTAACCTCTATATATAGAGGATTTAGTTAGATTAGAGAAGGATCGATCATTCTAGAATAGACAACAGACTTTTGATTTTTGAAGCCGAATTCCACTCCATTCACTCCGCCACCAAAACTAAAGCCCTTCACGTCAAAACTGACAAACTTCACACTGTCAACCACTCCAAAACCATTCAATAAAGTAGCAGAATCTACCTCCCAAATGGCTTCAAAATCTGTGCCACGATTAAGGGACGTTCGTTGCTTTAAATGTCAAGAATATGGACACATGCAAGCCGATTGCCATACTAGTAAGTTAATGTATGTTCTTGACAATGAAGATGTGGTAAGTGATCATGAAGTGATGACATGCCTGCACTTGAAGTAAAATATGAAAGTGAAGGTAATGAGGAAGATGAGCCTTATTCGGTAGGTGATTTTTGCCTAGTAACTCCTCGAATCTTGAATGTACAACCACAAATTGATGATGATTTGATTCAACATGAGAACATCTTTCACACACATTGCATGGTTAAATATAAAGTTTGCAGTGTGATCATTAACAGTGGTAGTTGTACTAATGTGGCAAGTCTATTACTTGTCAAAAGGATGAATTTGTCTTGTCTAAAACATCCTAAGCCATATAAACTTCAATGACTCAATAATTTTGCCGAGACTAGGGTACACAAGCAAGTAAAGGTACCATTTAGAATTGGTAAATATGTTGATGAAGTCTTGTGTGATGTGGTTAATGGAGGCTGCTCACATCCTTCTTGGAAGACCTTGGAAATTTGATAAAGATGTGTTGTATCATGCCAAAAAGAATTGCTACAGCTTTGAATTCAAAGGTAGAATGTTCAACCTAAAAGCCTTGAATCTGACTCAAGTTTTTGAAGACCAATGACAGATTGCCCAAGCTTGTAGTAATTTGCGAGATCAAGAAGCCAAGAGTGAGCTAGAAAAGCAAAAGAATGTAAATTCTAGTATAGGCCAAGAACTTGTACCTACTGTTAAGACTAGCATAGGCCGAGAGAAAAATAGCTCCAAAACATGTTGTTTTGCTTCTCCTAGTGAGATTAAGAGAGAAATACTAGATAGGCAAGCATTGTATTTAATTTTTTGCAAGGATGTACTTATTGTTGATAGTGATCACCTTGCTTCTTTGCCTAGTTTTGTTTTGTCTCTTTTGCAGGAATATAGAGATGTGTTTCTCGAGGACTTACAAATAGGTTTACCACCTATTCGTGGCATTGAACATCAAATGAACTTTGTGCCTGGGGCGGAAATTCCAAATCGTCCAGCTTATAGAGCTAACCCTGAGGAAATAAAAGAGATTTAACGTCAAGTGGATGAACTCTTTGACAAAGGTATTGTTCGAGAATCTCTTAGTCCATGTTCAGTTCCTGTTATTTTGGTTCCTAAAATTGATGAATCTTGGAGAATGTGTGTTCATTGGCGTGCCATCAACAAAATCACAATTAAGTATAGACATATAATTCCTAGATTAGATGATATTCTTGATGAATTGTATGGTTCGTGTATTTTCACCTAGATTGATTTAAAAAGTGGCTACTATCAAATTAGAATGAAAGAAGGTGATGAATGGAAAACAGCCTTTAAAACAATGTATAGTTTGTATGAATGGTTAGTTATGCCTTTTTGTTTATCTAATGCACCTAGTACTTTTATGAGGCTCATGAATCATGTCTTTAGATCTTTCATTCGTAAATTTGTTGTAGTTTATTTTGATGACATCCTTATTTATAGCAGATCACTTGATGAACATGTTGAACATTTAAAACTTGTGTTTGCTATATTGTGTGAGAACAAATTCTATGCAAACCTTAAAAAGTATTCTTTTCGAATGGAATCTATAATCTTTTTAGGTTTTGCTGTTAGTTCTCAAGGTATTTCTGTTGATGAGTCAAAAGTCAAGGTAATCATGGATTGGCCGAGACCAAAAAATGCTAGTGATGATAGAAGTTTTCATGGTTTATCAAGTTTTTATAGAACGTTTGTTAAAGACTTTAGTTCTATAGCTGCACCTTTAAATGAACTTGTTAAAAAGAATGTCATTTTTGAGTGGAAAGATGAACATGAAAACGCCTTTAACAAATTAAAGAACAAATTGACTCACGCTCCTTTGTTAGCATTACTGTGATGCCTCCGGGATAGGTATTGGTGCTGTTTTAATGCAGGAATCAAGGCCGGTGGCTTATTTTAGTGAAAAGCTTAATGGGGCAGCCATTAATTATGCAACTTATGACAAGGGGATGTATGATTTAGTAAGATCATTAAAGGTTTGGCAACACTATTTATGGTCTAAATAGTTCATTATTCATTCTGATCATGAAGACTAAAATTCTTGAAAATTCAAGGTAAATTGAATAAAAGGCATGCTAAGTGGTTAGAGTTTATTGAATCTTTTCCATATGTGATTAAATACAAATCTGGTAAAGACAATGTTGTAGATGATGCAATATCTAGGAGATACACGTTATTCACCTATTTGCATGCTAAGTTACTTGGTTTTGAATTAATCAAAGATTTGTATAAAGATGATAATGCTTGTAATACCGCCTATGATCATTGTTTGATAAGACCGAATGGTGAATTTTATGTGCATGATGGATTCTTGTTTAAGAAAGATAAATTATTCATACTCTCATGTTCCATTAGTGATTTACTTTTTAATGAAACCCATGGGGGAGGGTAATGGGGCACATTGGTATTGCTAAAACACTTGCTATTTTAAATGAACACTTTTATTGGCCTAACATGATTAAAGATGTTAAAAGTGTTTGTGAAAAATGCATTGTGTGTAAACAATCATAATCAAAAGTGATGCCTCATGATTTGTACACGCTTTTGCCCGTTCCTAGTCATCCTTGGATTGATATTTCTATGGACTTTGTACTTGGATTACCTAGGTCACACAATGGTCATGATAGCATATTTGTTGTAGTGGATAGGTTTAGCAAAATGTCGCACTTCATTGCATATTCTAAATCTAATGATGTTACACATATTGCTGATTTATTCTTTAAGAAAGTTGTTAGATTGCATGGCATTCTACAAAGTATTGTTAGTGATAGGAATGTTAACTTCTTCTCTCACTTTTGGCGTACTCTATGGAATAAGTTAGGCACTAAATTGTTGTTTTCTACTGTTGCACATCCACAAACTGATGGACAAACTGAAGTAGTTAATCGCAGATTATCCACCTTACTTCATGCCATTATTCCAAAGAACGTAAAGAATTGGAAAAGTTGTTTACCTCATATTGAGTTTGCATATAATAGGACTTTGCATAGTTCTACTAATTGCTCACCTTTTTAAGTTGTTTACAGATTTAATCCTTGAACTCCACTTGATATTTTGCCTCTTCCTATTAATGAGTTCGTTAATGTCGAAGGTAAAAAGAAAGCTGATTTTGTGAAGGAGTTACATGAAAAGGTTAGAAATAATATTCAAAGGCGTAATGAACAAGTTGCTAAGCAAGCCAATAAGGGTAGAAAGCAAGTGATATTTGAACCCAGTGATTGGGTTTGAATTCACTTAAGGAAATAGAGGTTTCCCGAAAGAAGGAAATCTAAACTTCATCCAAGAGGAGATGGTCCTTTTCGAGTCTTGGAAAGGATTGGAGATAATACTTACAAGATTGAACTTCTAAGTGAGTAAGGCAATGTCTCATCTATATTTAATGTTTCTGATTTATCTTTGTATGATGTAGGTGATTCAAGGACGAATCCTTTCGAGGAGGGAGGGAATGATAGCAATCCACCCATGTCCATGGTGCCAAAGCAGACTTCACATGATCCATTGGAGAATCTTGATGGACCAATGACAAGATTGAGGAGCAAGAGGATGAAAGCCGCCTTGCAAACATTGTTGTGAACACATTGTGAAGAGTTGGACAATCTTGAGGAGTACTTGGCGTCACCATCACTATCTCAACATGAAGTTGTTTGGAACATTTCTTGCATTACAATTCATGAAGAAGTTCCTAGGAGTTCTACATTGGAGCTTAAGGAAATTCCATCTTGAAGAAGTGTTCATGGATTACATTGAAGACCGAGATGGCGTGCTTGGACTTTCACATCACGCCACTTTTAAAGTAATTAGGGTTTATTTTGAGTTGTAATAATTAAGTCCATTAACATTTAATTATGGGCTTCAATTTTCATTTTTTATGTTAATTACTTGGCCCAATTATCTTGCATGATAAGTAGGAAATTAATCTCTTATTTTTTAGGGAAACTTTAGGAAAGTAAAGTCCTATTTTGTAGGACCTTTTGACGTGTCCTTTCAGCCAAGCAAAAATGTGTTTTGCTTTGTGTTGTTAGATTAGAAAACTAGTTTGTTAAAATAGTTATTAGTTTCCAATTCCAATTTTGAAGTTTCCTAAAATTGGATTGGTTAGTTTAGAAGCAAAGTTATGCTTTGCTTCTTTTAGGGTTTCTTATTTCCTTTTGTTTGGTTTGGCCGAATTTCTTCCTATAAAAAGGAGAGGCCTTAAATGTTTTTATATAGAATGAAATAAGATTTTAGCTTAGCTAAATTACAAGCACTTTGTGTTTGAACCTTGAAGATCAATTAAGTTTAGTTGTTGTTTAAACTTTCCGCAAGCCTTTAGCTAAGACCTATAGGTGAGCCTTTTTGTTCTTGAGTTCAGGAATGCCCAAAACCTTTTAGTTTAGTCTCTTAATTTACATAAGGCTAAGTTAAATTGTTTGTATAAGCATGGGTTTTTGGTTGGCTTATTACCAAATCTTTTCGTTTTCCTTTGGCTTTAATTCCGCCAATTGTTTTGTTCTTGTTCGTGTGTTTTCTTTGTGTAATTTTGGTGTCAACAACGGCCCAAAGTTGTGGTTCGAGTGGTCCAGGATTTTCAAGCCTCGATCATTCATATCACTTGCACACATTCAAGAGCACTATAGGCATACATGTACACATCCACTAAGACATGCACACCACAAGCACAACACTTGCACGCAGAGCACTATGCACTGTGCACAAAATTACACGGGGCGGCCGCCCCTTGATAAAAATTGCATTGGACGGCCGCCCTATAGAAAAAGATTACACGGGGTGGCTGCCTTATGAAAAAAAATGTATTGGGGCAGCCGCCCCATGAAAACACTTTACATTGGGGCAGCCGCCCCATGTATTTGAGTGTGCTGTGTTCGCAAAATTTTTCTAATTGCTGTATTCTACCTTTGCTTTTGCAGTTTTCGAAGGCGCATGCGGTGAGGCTTAGGGGGTGTGATGTGCAATGAGAAAACGTTAAGTGTGTTGGCTCAAAGGCGTGAAATGCTGAAATAGGGATGCTGACGTGGAGCATAGTGCACGTGCATATTTTGGATAGTTTATTCTACCCAATGGCATTTATGTAATTTAGTGCCTAGTTTATGATTGAGTGCATATTAAGCTTTAGACCTCTATATATAGAGGAATTTGTCATTATTTTAGGGAATCTAGAGATTAATCTAGAAAATTGTGAGATCGAAATTTTCTCTCTCTAACTTTCTCTCTCTAGAATTTTATCTCCGATTGTGAATCCGATTGAACTTTTGGACCGACCGTTGGAACTCAATTCTCAATTAAGGAAGCATTGAAAAATTCTCTTGTGATCTTGAGCTATTTGAGACAATTTAATCGGTAAATTCTTTCAATTTAATGAAAATGAATTGTTTAATGTTGCACTTTGATGATCTTGAGTTGAGAATGAATTCTTCCAGCTAGATTCGTGATGTTCTAGGGTTCCGATGGGTGAATGCTCCATTTAGACAACTTTATGCGGCGAATTATTGTAATGATAGCAATCCGCCCATGTCCATGGTGCCAAGGTCAACTTCACATGATCCTTTGGAGAATCTTGATAGTCCAATGACAAAATCGAGGAGTAAGAGGGTGAAAGCTGCCTTGCAAACATTGTTTTCAACTATTGTGGAGCCTTAGACGTTTTTTATGAAATTCCTACCATGGCCTCACCATCTCAAGAAAGAGTTGTATGGAATATTACTTCAATCACAATTCAGGAAGATGTTTCCAAGAGTTCTATATTAGAACTTGAGGAAATTCCTCCTTGAAGAATATTCAAGAAATCACATTGAAGACCAAGATGGCATGCTTGGGCTTTACCATCATGGATCACGCAATTTTAAGAAAAATAGGATTTATGTTTTTTGTAATAAATTAATTCCATTAAATGTTAATTGTGGGCTTATTAGTTCGGTTGTTTATTTAATTACTTGGCCCAATTATCTTGCTTGATAATGAAAAGTAATTCTTTAGAAAGTAACTTCCTACTTTTTAGGAAAGTTTAGGAAAGTAATTCCCTATATTTTAGGAGACAACCGTGTGCTCACTTTAAGGGAAAACCGTGTGGTTTAATTGTTAGGAAAGTAAGTTAGTTAATTAGTTATCAACTCCAATTTGGAAGTTTCCCAAATTGGATTGGTTAGTTAGTGAAGTTCAATTCGAAATTGACTTCGTCACTACGGTTTTATTTTCACGTTTTTATAAGCCTATTTAAAGGCATGATTTTAACGTTTTTAGGTATAAAGAAGAAATAAGAAATTTAGCTTTGCTAAATTAAAAACACATTGTGTTTTTTTAATCTGTGAGCCTTTAGTGAGGACATTCAGGCTATCCAACCCGTTCTTCATTTAAGGAACAAGCCAAACTTGTTGAGTTTAGTCTTGAGATTTACTCAAGCTAGGTTAATTTGTTTATTATAAACGTGGGAGTTTGATTGGCTAATATCATACCTTTTCGTTTCCTTTTGAATTCATTCCGCATTGTTTTTTTGTGTTTTGTTCTTGTTCGGAGTTGTTTGTGCAACACGGTCCAAAGGTGTGAGTTTGTGTGGTCCATGAAATCAAGCCTCGACCATCCCCGTCAATTGGTATCAGAGCTCACGTTGTTGCATAACAAATTCAGGTTATTCCTTCTTTTTGCTTTTTTCTTTTTTCCGCATCTTGCTATTTTTTAGCGTCAATTGTGCTGCTATTTTTGCGTGTCATCTAGCTACTATTCTTGAGTTGTTCTTGTTGTTGTTTCTTCATGTGACAATTCTACTATTTTGCTCATAATTTTCATGCAGAATTCATATAGAACTCATAGCTGTCTTTGCAATTTGTTTTCTCTCGATCTTGCCGAAATTTTATGTTGTCTTTCTTGCTGTTTTTGAGTCGTCCTTGTTTCGTCATTGTTCTAGAGTCATTTTTCCGTGTTTGTTGTCAATTTATGTGTTGAAACCGAATAGGATTGCATGCTAAAAATCTGAACTTAAAAAGTCGAAAAACTAGGGTTAGGGTTTCTGGTTTTGACCTAAAATTCCAACTTTCTTGTTTCTTGTCCATTTTGCTTCATTCTTTTTGCCATTTTCCTTATTTTATTTCTATAATCTGTTATCATTTAGTCAAGTGTTGTCCCGTGTCATAAAGATAAGTTCTTGATTACTTTCTTGAAATTCTTGATTTTCTTGTATTTCAAAAATTTGCTTAAATCGAAATCTTGAACTTGTAATCTTGTTCCTTGGCATAAATCTTGAAAGTCTTGTTTTTGTGGCATATTGAAATCAAATTCTTTGGTGTGCACTTGATCAAAATTGGTTGCTGAAATTTCAAGTTAAGATAACAAAAGACAAACAACCTTAAAATCCTAGGTTTGTCTCTTAACATCCTTAAAACCCTAAGTGGGTTATTCTTGTCCGAAATTCAAAAAAAATGGAGGCTCAACGTTAAAAAAAATCAAAGTAAAAAAAAGGGCCCAATACAAAAAAAAAAATCGCAGCCCAAAATAACTAAATGTCCTATATTGTTTCCTTAAAACCACCAAAATTGAAATTGCCATAACGTTTTCGTTTTAAATCGGAATTAAGTGATTAAAGTTGCCAATTCTTTGTCTTTCTGTCTAGTTTCTGTAGCTAAATCAAAATATACCTTGCATGTATTCTAAATACTCTTTTCGGTTTCATGCCTAAAATATTCTAAGTTGACTTATCTTGTGTGAATTTTGATTGATTGAACTTGTTAGTTGAGACTTGTTCCTTTTGTGAACGAATTGATAGGTCTTTATAGATTAGGTGATATATTAATAAGAGTTTAGATAGGGTATACAATAAAGGAAAAAAACTACTGATAAAGAGTGGAGTGTACCTACTCACCAAAGTGAACTCGTGAGGAGATATATTGTTTTCTTGCTGTTTTTCACTAACATTGCAGGTACAATAGAGGGTGGTGAACTAAAGCACCACAAGGAGACCAAAAGTTCACAAACGATGTGATCTTTAATATGCTCCAAAAGATGCAAATCCAACTCAACAATTTGTTGTCGGCATCCAAACAAACTACCACTAGAAATTCCACCTCAAGAAGAATCGACTTTGATGAGGCCGAAACTGATGATGATGAGGAAATCATGGAGTCAACCAAAAGTGGTAAAAAGTCTGATTTGTTAATTGGTTCTTTCAAACTAATATTACTTACTTTTCATGGAAAGGTATATTTCGAAGCATACTTTGATTGGGTTCGAGACCTAGATCATCTCTTTAAAGGCAATAATTTTCTCGAGAATAAAAGATACCGCCTTGCCTTTATGAACCTCAAAGACTATGCTAGCTTTTGGTGGGATGAGGTAATCAAAAATAGACGTCAAGATGGAGAAAGATCAATTCAAACTTGGATGGATATAAAAGTTCTCATGAGAAAGAAGTATGTGCCTTCACATTACAATAAAGAACTTAATCCAAAATTGCACTTTCTTGTGCAAGGAAGTCGAACCGTGGAAGAATATTACAATGAGATGGAGGTTCTAATGATTAAGGCTAATCTTCCAGAGGATCCCAATTCAACAATTGAAAGGTTCCTTCCAGGTATGAATTCAGAGTTAGCTTATCATGTTGATCTTCAAAGTTATGTTGATATTCAGGAGTTGGTCCACAAGGCTATTAAGATCGAAAAACATATGAAATCAAAGAATCAGTTCACACAACCACAACCAACTTGGAGGAGAGATTCAAAACAGAATTATACACAATCAGCTCCGCCACTAAAGCCATGGACATTCACGTCAAATCAGCCCAACAACACACCATCCAACATCAAAAAATCATTCAACAAAGTTGCTGAATCCACCTCCCAATCAGCGTCAAAATCCACACAAAGATTGAGGGAAATTCTTTGCTTTAAATGTCAAGGCTATGGTCACATCTAATCCAATTGTCGTACTCGCAAATTGATGTATGCTCTTAACAATGGAGATGTGGTAAGTGATAGTGATGATGAATGTGATGGCATGCCCAAACTTGAAGAGAAGTATGAAAGTGAAGAGAGTGAACCGCATGAAACATATGATGTTGATAATTTTTGTTTGGTGACTCGTCGATTCCTTAATGCACAACCTTAAGTTGATGATGATTTGATGCAGCGTAAGAATATTTTTCATACACGTTGTATAGTTGAAGATAAAGTTTGTAATGTAATCATTGATAGTGGAAGTTGCACTAATGTGGCCAGTACTCTACTTGTCAAGAGGATGAATTTGACTTGCATGAAACATCCAAAGCCATATCGACTTCAATGTCTTAATCAATCCGACAAAACAAGAGTGACCAAGCAAGTAAAGTTTCCATTCAAAATTAAAAACTATGTTGATGAAGTCTTGTGCGGAGTGGTTCCAATGGAGGCCGGTCACATCCTTCTTGGAAGACCTTGGCAATTTGATAGAGATGTAATTTATTATGCCAAGAAGAATTACTACAACTTGGAATATAAAGGCAAAAGGTTCAACCTTCAAGCCTTGAAATCGTGGCAAGTCTTTGAAGACCAAGCAAGGATTGCCAAAGCTTATAGTGATATGCATGATCAAAAAGCAAAAGAAAAGAGTGAACCAGACAAACAAAAGAATGTAACTACTAGTGTAGGCCAAGATATTGTACTTAGTGATAAAAGTTGTATAGGCCGAGACATAGTTAATTCTAAATCTTGTTGTTTTGCTTCTATGAGTGAGATAAAGAGAGCAATACTAGATAGGCAACCATTGTACTTATTCTATCGTAAAGATGTACTTATCATTGATAGTGATCACCTTGCTTCTTTGCTCAGTGTTGTTTTATATCTTTTATACTAATATGGAGATGTGTTTCCTGAGGACTTACCACTAGGTTTACCACCTATTCGAGGCATTGAACATCAATGATTTCGTGCCAGGAGCTTATATCCTAAATCATCTAGCTTATAGAGCAAATTCGGAGGAAAAAAAGAGATTCAACATCTAGTTGATGAACTCCTTGACAAAGGTATTGTTCGAGAATCTATTAGTCCATGTTCGGTTCCTGTTATCTTGGTCCCTAAAAAGGATGAATCTTGGAGAATGTGTGTTGATTATCGTGCTATTAATAAAATCACCATTAAGTATAGACATCCAATTCCTAGATTAGATGACATGCTTTATGAATTGCATGGTTCTTGTATTTATACCAAGATTGATTTAAAAAGTGGCTACTATCAAATTAGAATGAAAGAAGGTGATGAATGGAAAATAGCCTTTAAAAGAAAGTATGAATGGCTAGTCATGCCTTTTGGTCTAACTAATGCACCTAGTACTTTTATGAGGCTAATGAATCATGTTTTTCGCCCTTTTATTGGAAAATTTGTTGTAGTTTATTTTGATGACTTCCTTATTTATAGCAAATCACTTGATGAACATGTTGAATATTTAAAACTTGTGTTTGCTATATTACTGATACGTTAGTTTTATACTGACTTAATGGTATTGTTTCACTTGGCTTCTGTGGGTTTGAGTGCAAGTTATGTGCAGAATATGTAGAAATCAGGGTGTTTGTGTAAAGTATGGTATGATCTGCTAGGTGGAAAAGAACGAGCTGAGAATGGTATAGTATGACGTTTAATTGGACATGTATCTCGTGAGAGTTAGTGAGGTTTGATGAGGTTATGTTTGTGACTTACGTGTTATGTGAAATTATATGTGAAGTGTTGTGATGAATTTCTGTGAAAGTTGTGTGAGAAGTGTGTTAAGTTAGAGGAGGAGTTCGAATTGTGAGTATGAGGTTTGCACAAAACATGCACACACTCACATGAGGTCGTTGCACATTGTCTCGCATGTATTGCGCAAGGTCGTCGCATGAGTCGCCGCAAGAGCCTGCACACATCGCACACACTTTGCCGCACTTGTTGCATTGCACCAGCGCACACTGATAAGTAGGTTTTATACCTACTTATATATCTTATTTCACTTAGCTTTTGACTTGTATTGCATACATTTATGTGTGTTTATATGCTATTTGTTGCATTATTGTGATATGCAACTTGATGGGGCTTAAATGAAGAAAAAGACCTAAAAATGTGACTAAAATGAGGTAAATGTGTGAGTGGTGTCAAATGGCAAGAAAGAGTTTAAAAGACTTGAGAGATGTGTGGGATTTTTTGGGAAAACCTAAACATGCTTAAAATAGTCTAGTTTTGGATTGGACAGATTTGATTAGTGAACTTCCTTTAAGCATAACTTCCTTAATACTAATCCAATTGGTGAGTTCTTTGATGTTCTGAAAAGCTCTTTGAATGCACTATAATTCTTAGGTTTTAACTATTAGCTAATTCTATGTGCAAGACTATGAAATAGGAGTTTCTTTGCGAAATGCCATATTAGGGTTTCATTAGTTTATGTTGCCACAGTTTGGTAAATTGTTAATAACTTGAGTTCTAGGCATCCATTGGAGTTGTTTCCTAAACCATTGGAAAGTTAAGAGGAAGATCTAGAACTTTCATGTTTATTCCAAGTTCTGGTTCGAAATAGAAACTGATGCTTTTGTGCCAAAAAGGGAAGCAAACTATAATGCCTAAAGGACTTGTAAATTAACACTACGATCTCATCGTAGTGTTAATTTCAGTCTCTGCCAGGTCTCAGTATTGTGGTCATAACCCTTTCGTTTCAACTCCGAGTTGGGTGATTCAAAATGCTATGGAAAGCTAAGATCTGGAGCTACAACTTTTGTGCTTTAAGTTTTCCCGAATTCCAATTGCAGCACATTCGAATATTAGTTAGAAATAGCTGAGCAGTTGGACATTTTGAGCTAAAAATTGCACCACGATCTCATCGTGGTGCATTTGTGTATTCAGCTATTTTTACACTACGATGAGTTAATTCTCATTTCACAACTAATGCGCACACACACAGAATTTACACCATGATGAGTTTATACACACATTGCACAACAAATTCTCACAAGCACAATCACTCTTGCTATTTTACACATTTGACAAACACATTCACTCCAGCATTCTTGCACAATTCACATTTCAGTTTACAAGTTTCATTAACCTTTGGCTATTGCATTTTCAGTTTTTCAGTTGTTTCTCATTCGACACAAGCTCACACATCCCAGCTCACGAACCGCACTCAACACTTCACAAACACTTCACAAACACGTCACAAACATTTCACCACACAAAGCACCTCACTTGCACACAAGCACCGAATTGCCACGAGGCATCGTAGCGATGCATCGCAGGCACAATTGATATTTTCAATACTAAATGCTGAAACTGATTTTCTGTTGATCTTCATTTGTTAAATTTCTTTCACAATGTAAATTGCATTCCATTCATGACATTCTTCAAGTTGCATACTTAGCAATTCTACTTTGCAATTCATAGTTGTTGTTCACACTCTATTCCCATTTCGGGTTCATTTTCTTTATTCCACATTCTTATACACTACTTCACAAACACCTAGCATTTTATTCTTCATTCTTATTTTTCCAGTTCACTCTTCACTCTTCACTCTTCACTCTTCACTCTTCACACATCTCACAAAGGTTCACGGCATCACACACAACCCACAGCACCTTACAAACTCACAAATGCACAAAAAGAACACATTTATACCACGATGTATCATGGTATAAATCAGCTTGGTTGACGATGCATCGTAACGATGCATCGTCGTGTTGAGAAAGATGGGCAGCTTGTGCTGCGATGCATCGTGGAGATGCATCGCAGCCTTGTTCAAGTTTGGGTGGTTAAAGCTGCGATGCATCGTTACGATGCATCGCCAGCTTATGTTGGTTTTCGATTTCAGAAAATTGGCTAAGTATGAAAGTTTGATTGCAGGTTGTGGAGAGGCGGCTGAAGACGTGAGGCTCCGAAGCTTGAAGGCGTGATTCTTCAGAGGCTGGTCTGCTGGAGGCTCGCGGAGAAGCTGAAGGCGTGAACGGCCCAGGCTCAAAGGCGCTGGAAACCTTTGATTCCTTCGCTTGGCTTTTGAGGAGTGAAGGCGTGATTCTCACTAGCCCAAAGGCGCGAGAACTGGACTGAAGGCACACGATGGAGAGCTTGACGGATTGCTGAATGTTTTCTTCAACTTTGGATTTGTTCTCAAATTACGCTGATTTTTAGTCATTTATTTTGAGGGCGCTTTTGTAATATCTTTAGATAATTTTAGTTAGCGTATTAGTTACATTTTCTACTTCTTTATATATAGGAGATGTAGCTAAAGTGTGAGAGGATCCCCGGGGGACTATTATTCATCCATTAGTTAGGGTTTTATTTTGTAACCAACTTTTAATCTAGAGAGAGCGGGAATAAATTTGTGAGATCTACTTTCTCTCTCTAGTTTCTCTCTCTAGCTTTTGAACTCTATTTTTACTTCCGATCAAGGAATTGTTCCGGTTATTGTAAATCTCCTTGCAATTGAGAAGGCAATTCACAATCCTTTTGACAATTGGAAGCTTTTAAGACATCTTAATTGGTAAACTCTCCCAATTGATGAAATGAACTGTTTAGTCTTCCAATTTGTTGATCGTGAATTGGAAATGGAGTATTGTGGCTAATTGTATGATAATCTAGGTTTCTAATGGGTGAATGCTTGGTTGAATTGATAAAGTGCAGTATAATTAACAATCTAAGAAGAGAAATACAACATTCTCTTGAGTGAATTTGTAAACTTGTTAAGTTCATGCTTTTGCTCTGAATTTGTTGAAATGAGATTTCATTGCGGTCATCATGCTGAGTTGAATCTTAATTAATAAGATTCGGCTAAGAATTCATGAATGAGAACCAGAGAGTTCAAGAGTTCTTAAACCTGATTGCATTTGTACATGTCTTAGAGCTAGGCCTCACCATAGGAAGCTCTTAGACTATGAAGTTGTGAGAACAAGGTGATAAGAGATTTTCTAACTTGGATGATAAATTTACAAGCTAGAATCAGGCCTCACCATGGGAGATTCTAGGAGATAGTTGCTTGAGTAATTAGGGTAGAAAATTGAGAAGACTATAGGTTCTATTCACCATCCTTAGGCCCCACCATAGGATAGGATGGTGATAGGAGGATGGGTTATAGTGTGGTGGCCATGCCAACTGTGATTAGGTCTCCTGGTTGCTCTTCTCCTCAATTTATATGATTGTAAGTTAGTAGTACTGTGCTGATAAGTTGTATTCACCCGGAAGAAACCTCAGATTATTTGTTTCAATCTAGTGAGAGCTTTCCTTTTTACTTCTTAGTGTTTATCTTGTGATAGTTTCATTTTGCAATTGATTTTATCTTGTGAGTTCCTTTTTATTTCATTACTTGAGATTACCATTGTGACTACTACTAGAGCAATAACAATTTTCTTGATACCTCATTTTCCTTGTGGATACGATACCTTGCTCACTGCTACTATAGTTAGTGAAATAGGATAAATTGACGAGTCGCGACAACTCGCTATCACACACATGCATGAGGTCGCCACATGGAATGTGCGAGGTCGTCGCATCCACTCGCATGAGGTCGCCGTACACCTTAGCACATGTTGCACTCCACTCGTATGAGGTCGCCGCACAAGTGCATAGCCTCACTCGCACACTCTTGCACACCCTCACATCACACGGCTAGCACATCGCACATATTCAGAATAGGTCGCCGCAACACTCATGCGGCGACCTCGCACTTGTCGCCGCAACAATCATGCTGCGAACTCACACCGGTCGCGTGCATGCGTGCGGCGACCTCGCACCCCTCAGCAGACACTGCACTTGCTCTTTTAAACACTACGCATCATAGCATTTGTAGCTATGCTTAGGCACACAACTTACACAACTCTTAGCATTTGTTGCACTAGGCCATTATACAGTTTGCACACGACTTGAATAAGCTCCCTTACACTTATCTTCAACACTCACTTCACAGCATACATTCTTTCCACACACATTACACTGCGATGCATCTCCATAGAACTCATTACACGGTGATACATCGTAGCGATGCATCACCATAGAGGAGTTTACACGGCGACGCATCATGAAATCTTTTACACGTCGATGGATCATAGTGAAATTTTTTACACGGCCATGAAAATTGTGATTTCGTTGGGCCAAATTTTTCTAAGTACTGAAATCTTGTTCTCGTGCAGGGTTTGTGAAAGCGTGTTTTCTTCAGGCTCGGGAGCGTGATAGAGGTGGTGGAAGCGTGATGCATGAAAACTTGAAAGCATGGATCGTTGCTTTGCACGAGCTGATTTCTGGACTATGTCTATATTGCAGTGGCATTCTTGTAATATTTTAGTCATTTTTTGTTTGGGATCGATCATTCTAGAATTGTAACAGACTTTTAATTTTGTGAGCAGGAACTTTTTTTCTCTCTCTAGGTTTTTTTCTCTCTCTAGACTTCTCACTCCGTTATCGATTTCGAGCAAGAATTTGGACCGATCTTTGTAAACTACTTCTCAATTAAGGGGGAGATTAAGAGTTTATTTGTGAATTGGAGGCATACAATACAATTTAATCGGTATAATCTTTTTCAATCAATGAGAATGAATTGCTTGTTGTCTTATATTGAAGATCGTGAATTAGAAATGAAGTCTCGTGGTTAAATTGATAATGACCAAGGGTTTGGACCAGACGATTGTGTAATTAAACCGTGAAATGCTATGCAATTGACCCAAATTCTAAGAATGAGATCATATTTGTTCGTAAATGCATGAATGGTCAAGTTTTATAATTTTTGCACTTTCATTGATGGAATTGAACCTTGATTGTGGTCGCCATGCTTGGTTGAGGGTCAGTACACCTATAAGAGTGAGAATTGCATGAAATGAGGACTGGATGTATGAGTATGGAGTTTTTTCACTTGCAAAGTCTTGTTTATGATCCGAGATGTGGTCGCCATGCCAGTCGGAGGTTTTTGAATCACTAGAATAGAGTGCAGAATGAGTCTTTGATGCTAACTACTTTTTAGAAACTTAGGTCGGGCCTCGCCATAGGAGACCCAAGGTATTGCATGCATGAGTAGTTAGTATTGAAGGTCGAGATGTTGCGGTGTTCAATCATCTTGTTTAGGTATTGACACAGGAAAGCAAGATGTTAGGGAGTATAGAAAACATTGTGGTCGACATGACGGGTGTTAACTAAACTCTTAGGCAACCTTTGTCTCCTCCTGACTTGATTTGCAAGGGGTCAAATGCATAGCATGAGTTGTTTAATTTGCAATTGTCTGGCACCTAAACCCTAGGGCATATGTTAATTGCTTGGTATCACATAATGTTTGTTGCTTTGTCATTTACTATACTACTCATTTCTCTACTTTGTTAGTCAGCATTTGTACTTATTATTTCTAGTTGTGACACTCTACAGAACAATTTACTGAATTCTTGAAACCAATCCCCCTTCGTTGTGGATCGATACCTCTCACTACTGCTACAGTAGTTTAGGGTAAAATTTGAGCATACGACTTGAGCTTGTCAATTTTTGGCACCGCTGCCGGGGGGAAGGCACGGTTTCGTGAAATTTCTTGTGTTGTTCTATTTTGTTCTGTTTCTTTTGTGTATATTTGAGATTCTTATTAATGTGCTTTTGTTTCTTTCCTATCGTACTTCACTTGGTGTGTTGTGTATGCCCAGGTCTCTAAGGTCTTTTGGAGAACCTAAATTTGCATTAGATCTTGAATTGCCAAAACCCATGAGAATTCAACTGAGACAGAGAGAAATGGCCAATCCAGGAGCTAGACCACCAAGATTTGGTGACCATTATGCCATCAATTTTGAGAGTGGCTTTGATCAACAGTATATCGATGTTGATAGTTATCATATTCCAACTCAGATAGTATCCATGATCACTCAGGGCCAATTCTTCCAAGGCTTAGACAATGAGGATCCGAATGAACATCTTGATCGGTTCTTAGGCTTTTGCAGTACTTTCAAGCTTCAAAGAGTGCCAAGAATTGAAGTTCACAGAATTTTATTTCCATTGTCCTTGAGAGGTAAAGCAAAGCATTGGTTCAAATCCATTAGGGGTACAAATGCTGTGACAACTTTTGAGGAACTCCAAAAGAAATTTTTGGCAAAATATTTCCCGCCAGCTAAATTGGAGAAAATGATAATGGATATAACGAACTTTCAACAGCATGATGGTGAATCATTCTGAGAGGCATGGGAGTGTTTTAATGATTTAATCCGACAATGTCAAAATCATGACTTGGGAGAAATCAGAGAGTTAAACACATTCTTTAAGGGACTCACAGCTGAATCTTCCATGATGGTGAAGGCATGTGCTAATGGTGCATTGAAAGGAAAGAGTGTGCCTTAAGTGAGTGAACTATTTGATAAGATTCCTGAGGATGACTACCCTTTCTCAAAAATGAGAAAATCACATGGTAGGAGATAGAGAGGTGTTTTAGACCTTGATGAAGAGACATCCTTAAGTGTTAAGTTTAAGGCCCTTGCTAAACAAGTACAAACTTTGAAGGCTACACAAGCGAAGGCACCAGTGTTATCTTGTAAGGGCAAACACCACACGGATGAATGTGTTATCAAAACTGAGTAGTTGCAGTATGTGAATAACTATAACAAGCCCCAATATTCTGGAAACTATAGTGGAGGAAATAGACAGCATGGTGGTGGAGGCCAGAACAACTGGGGATATCAAAATCAAAGTCAAGGAGGTGAATATTCTCAAAAGAATGACCAAAGACGATATGCAAATCCACCCCAGGCTTTGATCACCAACAAAATGTGAATGAGCAACGGAAGCCATCAGTAGAAGACACGTTCCATAAGCTTATGGAAAAGATGGACAAGAATGAAACAAAGGTTGGGTGGGTTGGAAACTACTGTAAGACATCATGAGGCCACCTTAAAGAATATTGAGATGCAATTGGGTCAATTGGCCAATGCTGTGCATCACAGGCCGAGTGGATCATTTCCAGGTGACACAATTCCAAATCCTAAAGGGAAAGAAGTATATAATGCTATCACATTGAGAAGTGGAAAGCTAGTTCATAAAACCACTAAGCCTGGAGAAGAAGCTTGTGAAGATAAGCGGGAAGTAGTTGTTGATACTGAGAAAGATTGTGCCAATGAGGACATGGCACCAGAGAAGGAGGAGGTGCAAGATAATGGAGAAAAGGAAGTGATGAAAAAGGTACATACTTATTTATCATGAACACTTTCATTTGATTCCTAGTCCGGATTGGTCTTTCACCATCTTGGCGTCTATTTTTCATTACATCATCCCACCACAAACTAGCATAATCCTTGAGATGCATGAAGATGAGGCGGTACCTCTTATCCTCGGGATAATTGTTGCCTTCAAAGAAATGATCTAGGTCTTGAACCCAATCAAAATATGCTTCGGGATCTGCCTTGCCATGAAAAGTAGATATGATTACTTTAACATAACCAACATTAATTTCGGACTTTTTACCATTATTGGAAGAATCCATGATTTCCTCCTCATCATTATCGGATTCAACCTCATCAAAATTAATGTGGCGTGAGGTGGAACTCTTAGTAGTATGACGCTTAGAATATGAAGCTAAGCTATCAAGTTGAATTTGCATCTTTTGATGAATATCATATAAGATGTCAGTATCAACCTTTCGTCTAGATTGTGATACGGTTTTATCACCCTCCATTGTACCTGCACGGTTAGTGAAAACAAAACAGCAAGAAAACTATAAAGTATCCTCACGGGTTCTCAGTTTGGGGAGTAGGTACACTTACTCTCTTTTGGTAGCTTTTCTCCTATTTTTTCGTATACCCTATAGACTAAACTCTTTAATGATAAATCATCTAAACTAAGAATCCAAACAATCACGTTGATTTATAGAACACACGAAATCAGCAAGTTCAATGCTTCAAAACGTACACAAGTTAAATTAATTAGAATGTTTAAGTGAGAAACCGCCAAGAATATTTAGGATTCATGCAGGGTATAATTCGATTCAGCCTTTGAAACTATGAAAAATAGAAAGTAGAAGGAAAAACAAGAATCTAGCAATTGGAATCACATAATTCCTATTTATATCAAGAAAGATATGGCAATTTGAATATGGTGATATTTAAAGAAACAAGTTAAGAACACTTTGTTCTTTTGAATTCAAATGTCCAAAAATTTTCTCTCTTTTTTTTGTATTTGACCGAACAGCCTTTGGGCTTTCTTTCTTTTTTTTTAAAGTCGGTCTCTTTTTTTTTTTTAATTCGGACAAGAACCTAGTACACAACTAGGGTTTTAAGGTTTTAAGACACAAACATAAAATTTTAAGGTTGTATGTCTTGTCTTAACCTTGAATTTCAAAAATCAAAAAGTTTCAAGATCTCACCAAATAATTCGAATTTGAGCATGCCACAACAACAAGATTTGCAAGATTATTGCCAAAGAGTAAGATTGTAGTTCAAGAATTGGTTTTTATGCAATTCGAATTTTCAAGAAAAATCAAGATTTTCAAGAACTCAACCAAGAACTAATCTTTTAGATTGGAAACTAAAACTTAACCAAAGCTGACAGATTTTAGAAACAAAGTCAAAACTATAGCAAAAGAAAAGAGGTCAATCGGACACTAAACAAGAAAGTTCCAAAATTTTGAAAACCTATCCCTAGTTTTTGTGGCGATTTGATTTCTGATTTTAAGCATGCAATTTCTATGCGGTTTCAGCTCAATGAATAACACAAAACAGAAGAATTTGAGACTAGAATAAGACTCAAGAAAGACGAAAACAAGACAGCAGCAAGATAACACAAAGTTGACACAAAAAAAATAGCAACCAATTTCGTAAGGATTTTGGCGAAAAAAAATCAGCTATTAATTCGATATGAATTCTGCACGAAATTATGAATTAAAAAAGCAGAATTATAACACAAATTACAGCAGCACAACTGACTCAAGAATAGCAACACAAAGGACGCAAAAACAGCAGCAAAAGAGATGCTAAAACAACAAGAAACGGAAGTAAACAATGAATCGGATAACCTGAATTTCGATCTGTAACAACCCGTAGCTCTGATACCACTTGATGCGGATGTCGAGGATTGAAATCCTGGACTACCACGTACTCACAATCCTTTGGATCGTTGTTAACATAGAAATCACGAACAAGAACAGTTAAGAGCTGCGGAACAACACAAATAAAAACAATATATGTTGTAGAATGGAATTCAAAGGAAAACGTGAAAATTGGATGAAACCAATGAAACCCCCACTTCTATTCAATCCATTAATTCAACCTATGTAAATCATGGACTAAACTAAGTGGTTTGATGTGTTCTTGAAATACAGAATGTGTTGGATCTCCTAAAGTTCACGCTAAAGGATCTCGGTTCAATGAAGACAATTAAACTTAATTAAACTTCAAGGTTTTCAAACACAAGGTGTTTAATGACTTAGCAAAGCTAAAATCTGAATTCTTTCTTCTTGTTAATGAAAAATGTACAAAGACCTTCCTTTAAGTAAGGAATTATTCAGCCATGAAGGAAAAGGAAACAAGAAACCCTAGTAGAAGCCAAGTACAACTTTGCTTCTTGACCAACAAAATAACTACTTTCCTAAAACTTAAAAGTAGCACACGGTTTTTCTCTTCGGGAGCAAAACGTGTTTTTACTTTCTAAAACAATAATTTTCCTAAACAAATTACTTTCCATTATCATGCAAGATAATTGGGCCAAGTAATTAACTTATTTAAAGCACGAATTAGTTAAAGCCCATCTTAAGGATCAGACTTAATTAATTATGAATAAAACTTGTAAACTAAAAGATGGCGTGATCCATTAAAGACAAAACCCAAGCATGCCTTCTTGGTCTTCAATGTGATTGCTCCATGAATACTCTTCAAGGTGACATTTCTTCAAGCTCTAATGGATAATGAGGACCCAAATGAACACCTGGATTGGTTTTTGGGACTTTCCAGTACCTTTAAACTTCAATGTGTACCTTGGAGTGAAGTGCATAGAATTCTTTTTCCTCTGTCTTTGAGAGGCAAAGCCAAACATTGGTTCAAGTTTACAGGAGGCAGAGCTACTGTAACATCCTTTGAGGAACTTCAAAAGAAATTCTTGGCTAAATACTTTCCACCTGCCAAGCTCAAAAAAGATAAGAATGGACATAATGTAATTCTATCAACATGAGGGAGAGGCATTTTGTGAAGCTTGGGAGCGTTTTAATGACCTGATTAGACAATGTCCAAACCATGACCTTGGTAAATCAAAGAACTAAACACTTTCTTCAAGGGACTTTCTGCAGAATCCTCCATGATGGTCAAGGTTTGTGCTAACGGAGCCTTGAAAGACAAAAGTGTTCCAGAGGTGAGAGAATTTTTTGATAAAATTGCTAAGGATAAAAATCTCTTCTTGGAGACAAGGAAGCCACATGGGAGAAAACAACGAGGAATCTTGGACCTTGATAATGAAATGTCTTGGGGGCTAAATTTGAAACTATTGCAAAACAAGTCCAAACACTTACGGCCATACAAGCTAAAACTTCAGTGCTCTCTTGTGGACTGTGCAAAGGAGAGCATTACACAGATAAATGTGCTATTACTAAAGAGTCATTACAATATGTCAACATCTATAACAAGCCGCAGTACTCTTGCAATTACTTTGGTAATAGGCAATATGGTAGTGGTCCAAGCAATTGGTGAAAACAGAATCAAGGAGGCCAATATTTCTAGGGAAATGATCAGAGAAGGTATTCAAACCCACCTCCTAGGTTTGATCTGCAATCTAGTGTACAAGAGCCAATGATAGCAATCAGTCCACATCCATGGTGCCAAAGCCGAGCTTACATGATCCATTGATGAATCTAGATGGACTAATGACGAGATCAAGGAGCAAAAGGATGAAAGAAGCTTTGCACACCTTATTGTCATCCCATTGTGAAGACTTGGAGGCAGAACCTTTTCTACCATCTCAACATGGAATTCTTTGGCATGTTTCTTCAATAACAATTCATGAAGACGTTCCACAAAGTTCTACATTGGAACTTAAGGAAATTACACCTTGAAGAAGACATATGGCCGAAATTGAAGTCCAAAGAAGAGGCGGGTATTTGGACTTTGGAATGCATAACGCCATTGGGTAATTTTTACGGTTTAATTTTGTGTTAATTAATTAAATCCAAAACACTTAAAGTGTGCTTTAATTAATTGGTTGTTAATAAATTACTTGGCCCAATTATCTTGCATGATAATGACAAGTAAAAGTTTAGGAAACTTAAGAAGTCAAATTGGTTTTTTCTTCTTAGAGTTTAGGAAAGTAATGTCCTAAAATTTTAGGAGCATTACACGTTTTGATTTAGGAAGCAAAACCGTGTTTTGCTTGCTTCCTTTTAGGAAACAAAGTTGTTAGTTTGTTAGTTGTTAGCTTCCAATTCCAATTTGGAAAGTTTCCTAAGTTGTAATTGGTTAGCTTAGAAGTCAAGTTGTACTTTGCAACTTCTAGGGTATTATTTCCTTTTTCTTTTAGTAAAGACGAAACTCTTCTCTATATAAACAGAAAACCATTGTAACGTTTTTCATAAGATTAATGAATGAAAGTTTTAGCTTTGCTGAAATTGTGATTAACACTTTGTGTTGTCAAAACCTTGGAGAATTATTTAATTCACCATTGTAGTAAGTTCCCTTTAGCGTGACCTTTAGGAGACTTCACCCGAGTTCTTTATTTAAAGAACAAGCCAAATCGACGAAGTTTAGCTACTGAATTTTCATTGGATAAACTGAATCTATTTGTTATAAATGTGGGGGTTTGATTTGCTTCAAGTCTTCCCTTTTGCGTTTTCCCTTGATTGCTTTTCTGTCCGGTTGTTTTTGTGCTTTGTTGTTCGTGAATTTGGTTCAACAACGATCCGAGATTGTGGTAATTTGTTTGGTCCAGAAGATAGAGCCTCGGTCATTCATATCAATTGGTATTAGAGAATAGGTTGTTGTCTCAAAATTTCAGGTTAATCCGCTTACTCGTTCTTCCGAATTCTTACTTTTTGTGTCGTTTCTTTTTGCTGTTTTTTGTGCGTCTTTTGCTGCAGTTTTTGTGTCCCTTTTTGCTACTGTATTTTGCGTCTTACTTGCTATCCTAGGTCACCTTAGGTTCTGATAAGTCGGGTTTATAACGACTTATACGTCATAATTCCTTGAGCTTTTGCATGGTTTTATTGTGAAAAAATTACTTGTTAGTGTCAGTTATGTGCCAAATGTTTATAAAATGATATCTGTGGAGATTGTGAAGAAGTGTTGAATTTGTGCATAAATTTTGTAAATTATACATGTATTTGATTGAATGCACATTTTGACACAATTATTCTCACAACTCATAATCACACAAGAAAAATCCCAGACACAATAAGCATATCACAAGCACACTAAAACACTAGCACACATACTTGACGTTTGGGGTGCGCTGATTTCTCATTCGGCAGAATGGAATATGAACTTCAAATGAGTATATCTCTCTCAATACTCACTCAAATAAGGAGATCTTGGATGTTACGGAAAGCACTTTAATTGTACTTCATTTCTTATGCTTTAACTTTCTTCTAATCGTATGTGCAAGTAGGAGAAATGGGGGTATCTTTGCAATTGCACCTTCAGGTTTTCATATTTGACTTCATATTGCCACAGTTTAGTAGATTGTCCATATCTTGAGCTACAGAACTCCAACGTTGATGATTCTTGAACCTGCATAAAGCTACGAGAGAGATATACAATTATTATGTTTACCACAAAGTCCAAGTCTTAGCCTAAAGCCTTCAAAACAGCATAATATTATGCATACATTGGCGGGCGCCTCGCGCCCGCAACACACACATGCACACACGGTGCGGGCGCACCACTCTCTCTCAGCATTGCCAGGGTTTGGTAAAACGATCATAACTTTCTCATTTTATCTCCGAATTGAGTGATTCAAAAGGCAATGGTTAGCTAAGGGTCTTGGCTACAACTTTAATGCTTTATGTTTTCTCAGAATCGAATTAAATCAGGGGCGTAATTGGGGAGAAAAATAAGCCTGTGCAATCGCTCACTCATTCTCATGCACTTTGATTCGCACACACTTGCACATAGTCATGCATTCATTATTCACAAGTCCACAACACACACTAACACACCACACTTACACACACTACACTACACTAAACCCACACACACATTTACATGGTGCGGGCGCACGTGCGCCCACCACTCACACATTTGCACACTTGCACAAGTCAAGCATGTACACTCACCTCTTCACCATTCACACTTAGCACATGTATCAACAAACACACACACAAGCAAACATACAAGGCATCACTCATTCGAGCACCAAGTGTTGGAGGAATTCCACTGAATATTCTTGCTCATTAAGTTTGGTACTAAACACGTGTCTTCACTTCAGCTTTGATTAAATATTTGCAGACACATGGTGACATCTCCACAGAGAAAGGAAGCTTCCAGGAACCATTCAAAGGGACTCATCGAGGGGAAGCTATAAGTACTACAAGATGAACATCAGAGAGAGAGAGCCGAGGAGGAGAGCGGCCACACAACAGAGCATAGCATTCCTTAGATTAGGGTTCATAGTTTAGATTATGTTTTTCTCTCTCTTTTCCCTTTCATACATTTTTCTGTCTTGAGGGCTCGACTGTACAGATCTTGACTTATTTGAGACATTTGCATGGATTTATATATGTGTTCTTCATGTTCATACTCTGTTCTTGTTTACCTTCGATGTTTCGCATGCCATTGCATAAGTTTACAGTAAAGCTGCGGTACCCACTGAGTTTTGTGTAAATCGATATGAGGCAATTGAACATAACATGGACTAATTGTTAATATGCTTATGTGAGTCTTAGGTCCTGAGTAACTTTGCGATTTTAACTGTGCGGTACCCACTGACAGTTAACATCACTATAGGAAAGGTCTAGGAGAGTTCTTTTAAGAATTGGGATCTGGGATTTCTAATCGTGCCAAGAACTTGCCCTACCAAGGGAAGTTCAGGGAGTATTGTGAGATGGGATTGTGAGAACTACCAAGTTGATCAATCCTAGTCCACTAGCAGTTTCATCTCCTCACATATGTTTACACAAGTCGATAATATTAGGGAGAGATCGGTACATGTTGAGATCCCTCAAGGCAGTGCTTGCATACTAACCTTTCCATTTCATTCATTTCATGCATCCTTGCATTTCATGCATTTCACATTCAATCAATTTTGCATTTGTCCTATTTGTTTTTGTTACACATTGAGTAGTTAAGTGAACAATTGGTCTCCGAATAACCCGACCTTCCCTGTTGGATTCGATCCCACTCGCCACTTCTGCATTATTTGAGTGAGTTTGGGTAAAATTGGGAGCCAACAACAGCTCACACCAATTTTTGGCGCCGCTTCCGGGGAAGGCACGGTTGTTAGGGATTATTTGTTCTCTTGAATTGTTTGTTCTTGTGTTTTTGTCATTTGGCTTTTGGTGGTGTTTTTTCTTTTTTATTCTGTTTGTTGTTTTTGTGTGTTAGTTAGTTCTATATTTCTTGTTTTGTGTTCAAGTCTCTTGCCTTCAGTTGTGGTGAGTGCAGTGATTTGAAATTTCATTGAGATTAAATTGTGCACACCACAATAGACCAAATATGTCCAGGTGGTTTGGGGATTTTTTAGAGCCTCGTTACGATTACCCACCAGATTGGATGGATGACACGTGACCGACACCTAGAGTATTTGGAAACTTCTCCCCACCAAGATATTATGAGCCAAGGCATGACCACCAGCAGGGTAATGGGTCGTATCAAGAAGAAGAGCGAACACTGGAAGGCATGTTGTCTCTGATTCTAGAAAGACTTGAGCGCAGTGAAACAAGGTGGGCTCAAAAACAACAACAGACATATGATCACCTGAGTGCCTCAAGGAGCGACATAATGGAACAACGTGAGACACCAGTTCAAGATGCTCAAGTCCACTCCGAAGGTATATCTCTCCCTACTAAAACACCAACTCTTGAGGAAAATTATTTTGATGTGAATGCAATTGATGACTGTGGTTCAAAGAGTCCAAGGGAGTTAGAGTCTACAAATGTTGGAGATGTTATACATGAGTGCTCTGTTGATGAATCTTATGTGCATGAACATTTGAGTCCTTCTGATGAGAATAATGTCTCTTGTGATGAATTTACATTTGAAGAATTTAGGACTTTTTGGTTTCTTACTGCCAAAATGGGGAGGTACTTTCATGAGCAAAATAATGCTGTTAGAATTTCTTTAGATAATTCTCCTTCACCTAAATGCCCTATGAGAAGTACAGAGACAACTCTCATTGAACCTTGTGTGAGCATAAATGAAACCGATTTTGCACTGATTAATGAGAATGACAACATGACCCATGAGCATTTTGTTGAGACACCAAATCATGAAATTGTGAATGAATTTGAAACTGTAACTGATGACCAACAAATAAAGAAGCATGAAATGCATTTGTTAGATGTGCATAATGACCTATGTTTTGATAACAAATGAAAGGCCCAAAATAGAACCCATGTTAGTCTGTGTGATGAGGATTTAATACTTTGTAAGGAAATTTCTAACATGGTGGAGAATTGCTTTATTGATGCATCCATTTTTGAAATTACTGATGAATGTTTTGAGACTATAGATGCACAATCTGTGGTTGAGCCTTGCAGGGTTTCAAAGACAAATTTGGTGGGAGAAGTGAAAGATGTGTTTCCTAAACGGGAACATGCATGGTTCAAAATGGATTTTGTTGAGGGTGTTCCCCAAGTGCATGAGCTCTCACACCTCTTTCCCAAACATGTTTGTCCAGTGCCCTACTAGAGGAAAAAGAGTGCTTATGAAAGAGTATTCTTCTGGTACAGAGATAGATACTCTGAATCTTGGAAAAGAAGACTTCATGAATAAAGTCTAGCTGGAGACTGAAAAAATCCAGAACTACTTGCTCTACTTTCTGTGAATAAGTTGTTTGAATTTTTAGTCACTTTTTCTTTTGTTTTGATTATGTAGTTAGTTGTCTCTTTTGTGCAGGAGCCTCAAGCAAAGGCCTCTTAAATGCCAAGTGTGGGGGTGTCTTCAAAGTGCTACTAACTTGACCCATCATACACCACCATGACCCATGGTTTTGGTGTGGCACTCACTTGCACACCACATTTTTTCTCTACTCTCTTGCACATCACAAGTCACAATCTCTCACTCTCGCACAGTAGGTTATGTAGCACCACCACTTTAACACCAAGTTTCCAACGAGTCAATATTCACTCATATTTGAACAGTATAAGGTATGAGCTCATTCCCTTGTGATTTCTAGGACTCTATTATTTGTAGGAAATACCTTCTTGAACTTTCTTGATTTATTTTAGGTTAATGTTGTCTAGTTGGTTGGGTTTTCATGCGTATCGTAGAAAATGTGAAGTGGTGACCATGTATGAAATTTAAACATGCCATGAACATAGTGCACTATGGGGACGCCTTTATTGCATGGAGTTCTGCTTTGAGATGAAAAACATGGAGTGTGCTACATGAATATATGCTTTATATGTATAGTGAGTTATGTGCTTGTGATGCAAACATTAATAAGTCCAAGTGTGGGAGTTGCAAGTGCAAAAGCTGTCAAAAAGGAGAGCCAAGCGCATGTGGACTTTAAAGAACTACAGTCATGAAAGGGAAGAGTTGAGGACAAAGGCATTCAAGCCGGCAAACATTGGATGATAGAGTCTACTAAGGGAGTTCCTGAACCTATGCTTATTCTTTTCATTGAGAACAACATATATTCTAAGTGTGGGGGAAGGAGATGTTTCTATGGTTATGCCTTTGAAGATCCATATGTTTATTTCCCTTCATGAAATTTTTATGCTATGTGCTTGCTTGGTTAGCTCTTCTACTGGTGATGTTCTTACATGATGATGTGTTAAGTTGTTTGCCGAAGTAATGCCTTTGATTTTAATGTTTTTGTGTGGCTTACGTATGTTAAGAGAAAATGGCGAGTGATGAGGTGAAAATATGTGCTGTGCGCTAAATGCCAGAGAGTTGAAGTGAAGGTTGAAGTTGTGTGTTATTTTTTGGGAGTGTGAGTTACATAAGGGAAAATAGGTGGTGTTAGAAGTGTTGGAATAAAAGGACAATAGTTTGGTTGTGTGATACCTGTCTTTCAGTTGCAATAAAAGTGAAAGTGATGTATTGTGTGTTGAGCAAAAGCTGTCTTAGTCCATTTGCAACACCAGCAATTACGATACCATTGTCCAATCGGTCCTCACTTTTTATCCATTTTGCATGCGAAATGAAATGTTGTGTTAGCTGGTTTCAGAACTTATTAGATTAATACATATTGTTGGTCAAGGCATAGTGTTAAGGTAAGATAGAGATGCCAACAAATCCTTTGACACAGGAGAGAATTTACGTCTTATTTGATCTTATTTGTGCATTCTACTCGTAAACATTTGTTCTTGCATTTGAGTGTATAGTCTATTGAAAACACACATGGACATAAGGTGTTGGAGAAAAGATGTGGGCAAAAAAAAAAGCATGTGGCGAATAAAGGGAAAACATAGCCATAAAACCCTGGCAGCCAAGCACCAAAGTGCGGCTAAATAAATGCACCAATGTGGGCTAAAGAAAAGAGGGAAAACCTCAAAGAGCTATGTGAATAAATACCATTGATCTCTATGTGCTAAGTGTTAGTGTGTGTGGACAACAGACTGTAGTGCAAGGATTTCTAATAAAGTGTTTGCTTGAGTACTTTGCGTAAATAGAGAAGATGACCATGAAAACTCTCGGCACACACATCACGTTGGCAACTTGGTCTTTATTCATTGTCCCTTGATTGACAATTAGTATGAACTCAAATGAAAGTCCGGAACTGTGAAAATGAAAAAGATTTTGTGCATGCGAAAATTTTCAAGAATGGACAGGATAGTGAAGGCTTATAATGTGCTGTGTGTTGAAAATGGTAGAAAGGCTTATAATGTTCTAGTTTGCTCCGGACTAGGAAAAGTTCAAGTGTGGGGGAGTGCTAAGTCGGGTTTATACCGACTTATACGTCATAATTCGTTGAGCTTTTGCATGGTTTTATTGTGAAAATCTTACTTGTTAGTGTCAGTTATGTGCCAAATGTTTATGAAATGATATATGTGGAGATTGTGAAGAAGTGTTGATTTTGTGAATAAATTATGTAAAGTATACATGTATTTGATTGAATGCACATTTTGACACAACTATTCTCACAACTCACAATCATATAAGAAGTGTCCCAGACACAATAAGCATATCACAAGCACACTAAAACACTAGCACACATACTTGACATGTGGGGTGCGCTGATTTCTCATTCGGCAGAATGGAAGATGAACTTCAAATGAGTATATCTCTCTCAATACTCACTCAAATAAGGAGATCTTAGATGTTCCGGAAAGCTCTTTGAGTTTAATTCATTTCTTTTGTTTTAACATTCTTCTAGTTCTGTGTGCAAGTAGGAGAAACAGGGGCAATTTTGCAATTGCTCCTTCAGGTTTTCATATTTGATTTCATATTGCCACAGTTTAATAGATTGTCCATATCTTGAGCTACAGAACTCCAAGGTTGATGACTCTTGAACCTGCAGAAAGCTAAGAGAGAGATCTACAATTCTTATGTTTACCACAAAGTCCAATTCTTAGCCGAACGCCTTCAAAATCCCATAACATTATGCACACACTGGCGGGCGCCTCGCGCTCCCGCAACACACACATGCACAAACGGTGCGCCCGCCACTCACACATTTGCACACTTGCACAAGTAATGCATGTACACTCACCTCTTCACCATTCACACTTAGCACATGTATCAACAAACACACACACAAGCAAACATACAAGGCATCACTCATTCGAGCACCAAGTGTTTGAGGAATTGCACTGAATATTCTTGCTCATTAAGTTTGGTACTAAACACGTGTCCTCACTTCAGCTTTGATTAAATATTTGCAAACACGTGGCAACATCTCCACAGAGAAAGGAAGCTTCCAGGAACCATTCAAAGGGACTCATCCAGGGGTAGCTATAAATACTACAAGATGAACATCAGAGAGAGAGAGCCGAGGAGGAGAGCAGCCACACAACAGAGCATAGCATTCCTTAGATTAGGGTTCATAGTTTAGATTAGGTTTTTCTCTCTCTTTTCCCTTTCATACATTTTGATGTCTTGAGGGCTCGACTGTACAGATCTCGACTTATTTGAGACATTTGTATGGATTTGTATATGTGTTCTTCATGTTCATACTCTGTTCTTGTTTATCTTCGATGTTTCGCATGCCATTGCTTAAGTTTACAGTAAAGCTGTGATACCCACTGAGTTTCGTGTAAATCGATATGAGGCAATTGAACATAACATAGACTGATTGTGAATATGCTTATGTGAGTCTTAGGTCCTGAGTAACTTTGCGATTTTAACTGTGCAGTACCCACTGACAGTTAATATCACTATAGGAAAGGTCTAGGAGAGTTCTTTTGAGAATTGGGATATGGGATTTCCAATCGTGCCAAGAACTTGCCCTACCAAGGGAAGTTCGAGGAGTATTGTGAGATGGGGCTGTGCGAACTACCAAGTTGATCAATCCCAGTCCACTAGCAGTTTCATCTCCTCACATATGTTTACACAAGTCGATAATATTAGGGAGAGATCGGTACATGTTGAGATCCCTCAAGGCAGTGCTTGCATACTAACCTTTCCATTTCATTCATTTCATGCATCCTTGCATTTCATGCATTTCACATTCACTAAATTTTGCATTTGTCCTATTTGTTTTTGTTACACAGTGAGTAGTTAAGTGAACAATTGGTCTCCGAATGACCAGACCTTCCCTGTTGGATACGATCCCACTCGCCACTTCTACATTATTTGAGTGAGTTTGGGTAAAATTTGGAGCCAACGTCAGCTCACACCAGGTTCATCCATTAATTTCGTCAAAATCGCATGCAAACACATTGCACACAATCTGACCGAATTCCTCTTTGAATTTGTTTCGTGTTTTGAAACTTGTGAATCGTTCTTGTGTTGATTTTTCTAGCGTTTTGTTGCTGCTTTCGTGTCAAAATTCTGCATTGTTTTGTTCATCATCATAGTGCTGAATTCCTTGTGTTTAATTGTTGTCTTACACGTCAAAGCAATAGCTAGGGTTTTCTTCAAAACTAGGGTTTCATCTAGGGTTTCTATTCGGTTAAGATTTCATAACTCCTTTGTTTCTTGTCCGAATTGCACTCTTTCTTTTGTTTTAGTTTCTTTATCTAGTCTATCACCTCTTGAGTTTTGATCAATCTTTTGACACACCCGAAAAAGACAAGTTCTTAAACACTTTCGTGAACTTCTTGATTTTCCAGAAAATCCGAATTGGTCAAAATTTGATTCTTGAGCTAGATTCTTGTTCTTCTTGATAAATGTTGAATCTTTTGTCAAAGTGGCATCTTTAAATTATTGATATTTGGTGAGTTATTAAGGTTTAAAAATTCTGAAATTTTAAGGTTAAGACAAGACCAAAACCTTAATCCTAGGTTTGTTTGAACAACATAAGACAAACAACCTTAAATCCTAGGATTGTGTCTTGAAACCTTAATTCTTAAACATTAAATTTTGTTTTGTCCTAGGTTCTTGTCCGAACCTTAGTTCTTTTGTTTGTCCAAGGTTTGTGTTCAAACCTTAAACTTTTTGTCTTGTACTAGGTTGTCCGAACAAAAAAAAAGAGAAAAAAAAAGAGACCGAATAAAAAAATGGTCAAATACAAAAAAAAAAAATATATATATATATATATATATATTCGGACTTAGTTTTATTTAATTCAATAATTTTATTTTATTTTACAAGGACAAAACTTACTTGTTGCTTGAAAACCACCTTATATTGAAAGTGCCATATCTTGCTCAATACAACTCGGAATTAGGTAATTCAAATTGCATTCTCTTCGTCTTGAAATCTACTATCTGATTTTATTAGTTTCTGAAGTTGAATCAATTTATACCCACACGTGATCTAAATCCTCTTGTGACATGTTTTTCTTGTTCAAATTCTTTGGTTTATACTTATGAAAGTTTTTGTTGTGGAACATGTTGATTGAGACAAATTCTTTGGAATAATTGAACTTGGTAAGTCTCATTAGTCCCAAAAAAATTCATTACTTGAGAGTATTAGCTAGGGTAAACAAGAGAGAACACTACATAATTAGAGTGGAGAGTACCTACTACCCAAAAGTGAGGAACCTGTGGGGATTTTTCTACATATATTCTTGCGTTTTTTTTACTAGATTGCAGGTACTAATGGAGAAAGACAAAAGTGATAAGCCTATATCACAAGCCGAGCAAAAGTTTGATAATGAAGTACTTTTTGGTATGTTGCAAAAGATCAATCTCTGACTTGATAATTTGGAGTCGGCAACTAAAAGCTCCAGATCAAGGAAGCCCAAATTTGATAATATTGATTCCGACAATGATGAGGAGGAGAAGGAGGTTTCAGATTCTTCTAAGAAAGGTGAAAAGTCCAAGTTTTCAATTGATTCTGTTAAACTCACTATCTCTACTTTTCATGCTAAATCAGATCCTGAAGCATATTGAGTGGGTGCGAGATTTAGAACACTTCTTTGAAGGCAATGATGTGTCCAAAAATAGGAAATACCGTATTGCTTTTATACACCTCAAGGATGATGCTAGTTTATGGTGGGATGAGGTTTGCCACCTATTAGAGGTATTGAACATCAAATTGATTTCATACCTGGGGCGCAAATTCCAAATCGTCCAGCTTATAGGGCTAACCCCTGAGGAAACAAAAAGAGATTCAATGTCAAGTGGATGAACTCCTTCACAAAGGTATTGTGCGTGAATCTCTAAGTCCTTGTTCAGTTCCTGTTATTTTGGTACCTAAAAAGGATGAATCTTGGAGAATGTGTGTAGAATGCCGTGGAATTAATAAAATCACAATTAAGTATAGACATCCAATTCCCAGATTAGATGGCATGCTTGATGAATTATATGGTTCGTGTATCTTCACCAAGATTGATTTAAAAAGTGGCTACTATCAAATTAGAATGAAAGAAGGTGATGAATGGAAGACCGCCTTTAAAACAAAGTTTGGATTGTATGAATGGTTAGTTATGCCTTTTGGTCTAACCAATGCTCCTAGTAATTTTATGAGGCTTATTAATCACGTCTTTAGGTCTTTCATTGGTAAATTTGTTGTGGTGTATTTTGATGACATCCTTATATATAGCAAATCACTTCATGAGCATGTTGAACATTTAAAGCTTGTGTTTGTTATATTATATGAGAACAAATTGTATGCCAACCTTTAAAAAGTGTTCTTTTTGCATGGAGTCCATAATCTTTTTAGGGTATGTTGTTAGTTCTCAAGGCATTTCTGCTGATGAGTCAAAAGTCAAGTCAATCATGGATTGGCTGATTGACTTGACTGAGACCTATTAATTCTAGTCAAGTTAGGAGATTTCATGGTTTAGCGAGTTTTTATAGAAGGTTTGTTAAGAACTCCAGTTCTATAGCTGCACCTTTGAATGAACTTGTTAAAAAGAATGTTGTTTTTGAATGGAAAGATGAACATGAAAACGCCTTTAACAAGCTGAAGCATATGTTGACTCACGCCCCTCTTCTTGCTTTGCCAAATTTTAATAAAGCTTTTGAGATACACTGTGATGCCTTCGGGATTGGTATTGGTGCTGTTTTAATGCAGGAATCTAGACTCGTGGCTTATTTTAGTGAAAAGCTCAATGGGGCAGCTTTGAAGTATGCAACTTATGACAAGGAGTTGTATGGTTTGGTAATGTCATTACAGGTTTGGCAACATTACTTATGACCTAAAGAGTTTATAATTCATTCTGACCATGAAAGCCTTAAATTTTTGAAGACTCAAGGTAAATTGAATAAAAGGCATGCTAAGTGGTTACAATTTATTGAAACTTTTCCATATGTCATTAAGTATAAATCTGGACATGAGAATGTTGTAGCTGATGCATTATCTAGGAAATATTCTTTATTTACCTATTTGCATGCTAAGTTACTTTGGATTTGATTTGATTAAAGATTTGTACATCAATGATAAAGATTTCGATACCGCCTTTAATGAATGTGCATTAAAGCCGAATGGTGACTATTATTTTCAAGATGGTTTCTTGTTTCGGAAGGATAAATTTTGTATACCCCTTTGTTCCATTCGTGAATTACTTGTTAAGGAAACCCATGAGGGAGGGTTAATGGGGCACTTTGGTATTGCTAAAACACTTGCTGTTTTAAACGAGCACTTTTATTGGCCTAATATGATTAAAGATGTTAAAAGTGTTTGTGATAAATGCATTGTGTGTAAACAATCGAAATCTAAAGTGATGCCTCATGGTTTGTTTACACCTTTGCCTGTTCCTAGTCATCATTGGGTTGATATTTCAATGGATTTTGTACTTGGATTACCTAGGTCTCGCAATGGTAAAGATAGCATATTTGTAGTAGTAAATCGATTTAGTAAAATGGCACATTTTATTGCTTGTTCCAAGACTAATGATGCTACACATATTGCTGATTTGTTCTTTAAGGAAATTGTTAGATTACATGGCATTCCACAAAGTATTGTAAGTGATAGGGATGTAAAATTCTTGTCTCATTTTTGGCGTACTTTATGGAATAAGTTAGGCACCTAATTGTTGTTTTCTACTGTTGCACCTCCACAAACTGATGGACAAACTGAAGTAGTTAACCGCACTTTATCTACCTTGCTTCGAGCCATTATTCAAAGAAACTTAAAGAATTGGGAAAGTTGCCTTCCATATATGGAGTTTTCATATAATAGAACTTTTCATAGTTCAACATCATGTTCGCCATTTGAGATTGTGTATGGGTTCAATCCTTTGACTCCACTTCATATTTTTCCTTTGCCTATTAATGAGTTTTTTAATGTTGAAGGTAGAAAGAAAGCTAAATTTGTTAAGGGGTTACATGAAAGGGTTCGAAATACCATTGAGAGGCAAAATGAACAATATGCTAAACAAGCAAATAAAGGAAGGAAGAGAGTGATTTTCGAACCAGGAGATTGGGTTTGGATTCACTTGAGGAAGGAAAGGTTTTTTGAAAAGAGAAAATCTAAACTTTATCCAATAGGAGATGGTCCTTTTCGTGTTTTAGAAAGGATAGGAGACAATGCTTATAGAATCGAACTTCCAAGAGAGTATGGCAATGTTCCATCTACATTCAATGTTTCTGACTTATCGTTGTATGATGTAGGTGATTCCGGGACGAATCTTTTCGAGGAGGGAGGGAATGATAGCAATCAGTCCACGTCCATGGTGCCAAAGCCGAGCTTACATGATCCATTGATGAATCTTGATGGACCAATGACGAGATCAAGGAGTAAAAGGATGAAAGAAGCTTTGCACACCTTATTGTCATCCCAATGTGAAGACTTGGAGGCCGAACCTTCTCTGCCATCTCAACATGGAATTCTTTGGCCTGTTTCTTCAATAACAATTCATGAAGACGTTCCACAAAGTTCTACATTGGAACTTAAGGAAATTCCACCTTGAAGAAGACATATGGCCAAAATTGAAGTCCAAAGAAGAGGCGTGTATTTGGAGTTTGGAATGCATCACGCCATTGGGTAATTTTTAGGGTTTAATTTTGTGTTAATTAATTAAGTCCAAAACACTTAATGTGGGCTTTAATTAATTGGTTGTTAATAAATTACTTGGCCCAATTATCTTGCATGATAATGGCAAGTAAAAGTTTAGGAAATTTAAGAAGTCAAATTGGTTTTTGCTTCTTAGAGTTTTGGAAAGTTATCTCCTAAAATTTAGGAGCATTACAAGTTTTGATTAAGGAAGCAAAACCGTGTTTTGCTTGCTTCCTTTTAGGAAACTAAGTTGTTAGTTTGTTAGTTGTTAGTTTCCAATTCCAATTTGGAAGGTTTCCTAAGTTGTAACTGGTTAGCTTAGAAGTCAAGTTGTATTTTGCAACTTCTAGGGTTTTATTTCCTTTTTCTTTTAGTAAAGCCGAAACTCTTCTCTATATAAAGAGAAAGCCATTGTAACGTTTTTTATAAGATTAATGAATGAAAGTTTTAGCTTTGCTAAAATTGTGATTAACAGTTTGTGTTGTCAAAACCTTGGAGAATTATTTAATTCACCATTGTAGTAAGTTCCCTTTAGCGTGACCTTTAGGAGACTTCACCCGAGTTCTTTATTTAAAGAACAATGCAAATCGACGAAGCTTAGCTACTGAATTTTCATTGGATAAACTGAATCTATTTGTGATAGGGGGTTTGATTTGCTTCAAGTCTTGCCTTTTGCATTTTCCCTTGATTGCTTTTCCGTCCGGTTGTTTTTGTGCTTTGTTGTTCGTGAATTTGGTTCAACAACGATCCGAAATTGTGGTAATTTGTTTGGTCTAGGAGATAGAGCCTCGATCATTCATATCAGCCAAGGAAGCCTTCGATAGAAGATATGTTCCACCGTATCATGGATAAGTTGGATAAGAGTGAGAAAAGATTTGCTGGGTTGGAGATAAGCATTAAGGAACATGATGCAATAATCAAAAACATTGAAATGCAATTGGGGAAACTAGCCAATGAAATGCATCATAGGCCCAACGGATATCTCCCGAGTGATACAATCCCTAATCCTAAGGGCAAGGAGGTGTGTAATGTCATTACCTTAAGGAGTGGGAAGCAATTGCAGGGAACCACTACATGAGGTGACATACAGCAACATGATACTGTAGTTGAACTTGAGGAAAATAGTGCACATGAGGCCATAGCACCTGAGCGGGAGGAGGTGGGTGATAATGATGGAAAGAAGGTGTTCAAAAAAGTTAGAGGACCACTGAGTCCTTACAACTATCCTGAATATGCTCCTCGCCCTCTATTTCCTGAAAGAGTAAAATCTCCATCTAAGAGAGGACCACAGTTTGAGCATTTTCGGAATATTATGAGGCAAGTTAATGTAAGCCTCCCTTTATTGGACTGGGTCAGTGCTGTGCCAAAGTATGCAAAATTTCTTAAAGATCTCATCTCTAATAAAGAGCAAATTCTTCAGTGTGAAGAATTCATGATGCTCACAGAATGTAGCTAAGCATGGGTAGTGCATAACCTACCACTAAAAATTGAAAGACCCAGGGAGTTGCACCATACCTTGCAAGATAGGCACCAAATATTTTGCAAAAGCACTATGTAACCTTGGTGCTGGAATCAACCTGATACCACTCTCTATTGCTATTAATATGGGTTTGGCTGGAAGATAAGACCAATGGCTATAACTCTACAACTTGCGGATAGATCTTTGTTAAAACCAACAGGCGTGGTAGAAGATGTGCTGGTAATAATAGACAAATTCACACTCCCAGTGGACTTCATTGTGCTCGACACAGAAGAAGACCCCAAGGTACCACTTATTTTTGGTAGACCTTTTCTTGCAACTGGAGATGCATTAATTGGTGTGAGAAATAAAACTGTGACATTTAGAATAATTAATAAACAAGTTGTTTTTTTATGTTAATTATGCTATGAAACACCCAATGCATGTAGAATCTTGTTTTGCAATTAGAGTTGTAGCATGGAACATGCAGGTGGTTGCTGAAGAGGTGAAACATGATTATATCTATGTTGATGAACTGAATACTTACGATGAAGAAGTTGAGAATGTAGAGTTAGATAATGAAGATTGCATGATTGTTTCTGAGATTGCAAACTTAGTTGAATGTTGTGTTTTAGATGAATCAAATTTTGAGTTGCAAGATGAAATTTCAGTAGAAGATACATTACAGGGAGCATGTTCTAAGAATGTTGAAAAAGATGATGAGTGTAATTTTTTAACTAATGATGTGTGTGCACCCACTGAGGTGAGGTATGAATAAATGTTATGCAGGAATGAGAAACTAATGTCTTCTATCATGGTGCCACCAAAGTGGGAGCTTAAACCCTTGCCACCATACCTTAAATATGCTTCATTGGGTGAGAATAAGACCTTACCCGTAGTAATTTCTTCAAAGCTGGAAGTGTGGTAAGAAGAAAAATTACTTGGTGTGCTGAGAATAATCAAGCAAGCAATTGGGCGGACATTACAGACATAAAAGGAATTAGTCTCAGCATTTGTAGGCATAAGATCTTGTTAGAGTAAAATACTATTCCAATAAGAGATAGACAAAGGAGGCTAAATCCCCAAATGATGGAGGTAGTGAAGAAAAAAGTAATCAAACTCCTGAATTTTGGCATGATCTTCCCAATATCAGACGGTGAGTGGGTAAGCCCCGTTCAATGTGTGCCCAAGAAAGGGGGTGTCACTGTAATGAAGAATGAGACTAATGAGCTTTTGGTGGCTAGGATCATCAATGCATGGCGTGTATGCAAAGACTAATGCAAGTTCAACAAAGCAACAAGGAAAGATCATTTTTCACTTCCTTTCTTGGAGCAACTCTTGGATAGAATTGTGGGCTTTCTTTTCTATTGTTTCTTGGATGGGTACTCAGGCTACAACTAAATTTAAATTTAACCACAAGGATCAAGAAAAGACCACATTCACTTGCCCGTTTGGTACATTTGCTTACAAAAGAATGCCATTTAGCCTATGCAATGCTCCTGCAACATTTCAGAGGTGCGTGATGGCCATATCTCATGACATGGTAGAATCCATCATCGAGATTTTCATGGATAATTTTTCAGTTTTTTGGCATGACTTTTGATGGGTGCCTTAACAATTTGGCAAGAGTGCTATAAAGAGAAAACTCATTTGGTGATCAACTGGCAGAAAAGCCAACTTATGGTGCAGGAGGGCATAGTTTTGGGACTAAAGATCTCACATAAAGGAATTGAAGTGGATAGGGCTAAAGTGGATGTCATTGCCAAACTACCACCTCCCACTAATGTTAAAGGCATAAGAAGTTTGACATGCTGGATTCTATCGAAGGTTCATCAAGGATTTCTAAAAGATTGCAAGGCCTTTGTGTAGTTTATTGGAGAAAGATGTCAAGTTCAATTTTGGTGAGGAGTGTTCAAACACTTTTTACCTCCTGAAGGCAAGGCTTGTGGAAGCTCCAATCACAGTCATACCATAGTGGAGTGAGCCCTTTGAGATTATGTGTGATACAAGTGACTATGCTCTTTGGGCTGTGCTTTGGCAAAAAAGGAACAAGGTTTTCCACATGATCTATTATCCCAGCAAGTTGTTGAACGAGGCTCAAATGAATTACACCACAACTGAGAAAGAGATGCTAGCATTAGTTTTTGCATTTGATAAATTTTGCACATATTTGTTGGGCTCGAAAGTGATCGTGCACACTGACCATGCAACCTTGAAATACTTGTTGGCCAAGAAAGAGAATATAAGCTTAGGCTCATTAGATGGGTGTTACTTCTTGAAGAATTTGATGTGGAAATTCAGGACGGCAAGGAGTCTGAGAATGTGGTGGCCAATCACTTGTCAAGGCTAGACTTATAAGGGTGCGATGAGCCTAATGTGTTGATTCGTGAGCACTTCCCTGATGAGCAAATTTTCAAGGTGGACAATGAGGACTTGCCTTGGTATGCTGAAATAGCCAACTTTGTAGTGGCAGGGCAAGTTCCCTCATAGTACTCTTATGAGCAGAGGAAGAAATTGAGGCACGATGCAAGATATGTTTTTGGGATAACAATGCTCTCTAAAAAATCTGCAGTGACCAGGTGATAAGAAAATGTGTGAAAGAAGTTGAGAAAGATGAGATTTTAAAGGCATGCCATCAAGCCCCATTCGGAGGACATTTTGGTGCTACCAAGACGGGCTTCAAGGTACTACAAACTGGTTTCTTTTAGCCTTATATCTTTGTGGATGCACGCATATAGGTCGGTAAGTGTGATAAGTGCCAAAGAAGTGGTAACATCTCATGGCGTAATGAAATGCCTCTGAACAACATTTTGGAAGTGGAACTTTTTGATGTCTGGGGCATTGACTTCATGGGTCCTATTTTAGTGGCGGTGGATTATGTGTCGAAGTGGGTTGAGGTTGTGGCACTCCGCACCACGATGCACGAAGTGTGGCTGCATTTCTGAAGAAGTACATTTTTAACAGTTTGGCACTCCACAAGCTATAATAAGAGATAGCGGCTCTTATTTTTGCAACAAGATCTTTGCATCACTTTTGGCCAAGTATGGGGTGAAGCATAAGGTTTCGACAGCTTATCATCCCCAGACAAGTGGGTAGGCCAAGATCTCTAACATAGAAATTAAAAGGGTCTTGTAGAAGGTAGTAGAATCGAATAGGAAGGACTGGGCTCTCAAGTTGGATGATGCCTTGTGGGCATATAGAACAGCATATAAGACTCCTACCAGTGCCTCACCATTTGGAATTGTGTATGGCAAGGAGTGCCACTTGCCTGTGGAACTTGAGCATAAAGCCTTTTGGGCCATTCAAAAGCTTTACATGGATTTGCATGGAACATAAGCCAAGAAAATGTTAGAGCTTAATAAGCTTTGTGAATTTTGTTTCGATTTGTATGTAAGTGCCAAGCTCTATAAGGAGAGAATCAAGAAGAGCCATGATGCTAACATTTGAGCTAAGAGCTTTGCTCCGGGCCAATTGGTCTTGCTTTATGATGCTCGACTTAGGCTTTTCCCTAGAAAATTTAAGTCACGATAGACTAGACCTTTTTGTGTCACAAAGGTACTACCATATGGGGTTGTGGAGATCTTTAACGAGAAGAATGTTAATGCTTGGTAGGTGAATGGTCATAGGCTCAAGTCTTATGTATCACACAAGGCGCAGGATAAGGGAGGAGTACTCCACGAAGCACCCAATGAACTTTTCTTGGACTACCCTATGCAATAACATTTTGCTGCATCACGTCGGGCTGTCAATGTTAACACAAGTGCTACTGGGAGGCAACCTAACATGATTTCACTTACCTCAACTCGTTTTGTTAATTTTTGGTTTTTGTTAATTTTTGTTTTACAATTTTAATTTTTCTGTTAATATTCTGATTGTTTTGTCATTTCGATTTCAATTTAAGAGATGCCACTAGAATCCTTGCAAATGCACGGGTGCATAGTTGTACTGGTTGCACTTTAGTAAATATTGTGGTAAGACTTTGGTAATACACACACACATGGACTATTCATGAACATAGAATTTATTCTTTCTGAGCATATCTATATTGACTGAAAAGCTGAACATTATAAAAGAATTGATGGGAAATGGTGTGAGGAAAAAACGCAAAAGCTGAATATGCATTTGGCCATTTGTGTCTTGTGAGTAATTATTGGAGGAATAGTGATTTTTGTCTTTAAGTTTGCAGCTGGGCAACATAATGGAATACACCAATAAATGCATAAGTTGGGCCCACAAATTAGTTGTGCTTTGTCTTCAAGTGAAGTGATGTTTTAGTGAGAGCTGGGTTACCTTTCTTTTTGTGTCTATAAATGCATGAGAAGGCTAGTACTTGAAGCTACTCACATTGAAACTTAGTGCATTATGGTGGGTATTGCTGCAAGGAAGTCATTCTCCATTCTTCTTCTCACATTTTTTCTGCTCCTCATCTCAAGCTCAAGGTATCACTCTTTGCTCATGTTTTATTGTTTAGGTGAGAGATAAAGTTTTTGTCCAAGATTCTATGATGTATTCTTTGCTTGAAGTTGCTATATCTTCTGTTGAATTTCTTTCTGTTGTTTGGAAGGAATAACGAGCTAATTGAGCCTTAAACCATGCTTTACAAAATGCTAATAAGATGTTAAGTGTGGGGGAGTTTGTTTGAACTCGCATGCTGAAATCAGTTCTGCCACTGTTTGGTAATTGGTGCATAACTTGAGTAATTGACCTCTAAATTTGGTAATTCTAGTTGGGATGATTAGCTAAGACTATGAGCTATAACATTTATGTTTTACCCGTTCTCTAATTATTCCTGCCTAGAAGTTTATTTTGGGGGCCAAAGTGTAGTTCGTGCTGAATTCGTCATTTGATGGTAGGCCTATTTCACCCAGTTTTGGCACAGTCCAGTATTTTGAACATAACTTGCTCATTTGAACTCCACACTAGGTGATTCTACTTTTTGAGTTTAGCTTAGAGGTAGCCCTACAAATTTTGTGCTGTAAGATTTGGCAAATTCTGCTGGCACGGCATTGCATTTTGGTCGTCTAACGGTTGGTAAAAGCAGGAATTTTCATGATTTACATTTTGCCCAGTTTACCATATGTTCGGCATTTAAGCCAAAGGTTGGTGAATTTCACTCCAATTTAGGTGCTTTAAATTTCGGAATTTAGCTTTAACTCATAGCTATGATTTTTGTGATTTACGTTTTGCCAAATTCCACTTGTGTTGAACTCCATGTTAGGTGTGAAGTTCGTGTTTGTGCTGAATTTTCAGGATGATTATTGTGAACTTTGTGCCCATCTTGTCATAGTGTATTAATTTGGACATAACTCAATCATGTTTACTCCTAATCTAGTTTTCCAAGTAATGGGTTTAGCTCACATACAGAGCTTCAATTCTTGTTTCATGAGTGTTGATCAATCTTATATGCACACGACTCCATGTTGTACGTAAAGATGTTAAACTAAGCTGTAGTTATTAACTCGTCTTACTGTTTGTGTGTTTAGATCGGCCTAGCCTTAATTGATTCATTTGTGCTCTCAACTTGGTAAATCAACTTTCTGGAGTTAGCTAACACTTGGGGTTATAATCTACATCCCGTGGGCATGATTTGATACAGCTTGTATCGAATTGCATTTTGGGGTAATGAGGGCATAAATGTTGGAATGTTGATTCGTGTGCACATTTTGTGGTGTTAGGTGTAGTTGCTTAGAGCTTTCCTAGTGTTATGATGCTTGCTTTGTATTTTCTATTTTGCACCAAGGTTTTGCTTATGGTGCTCATTTTGTGCCTCCTAACCCTGGGAAATTGGCATGGGTTCTAAGAAGGGTGTCAACACACGCATAGGCAAGGCAGGAGTACCTATTGACTCCGTACCAATTATTTTCTTGAAGATTTGCCTATCTTTGAAGATCCTCCCAAAGTGACCGTGAATTTGCCTCTACCTAAGAAACGTAAGGGGGCAGCTCCGGTATCGGTTTTTATCAATGCTGAGGCATAGGAGAGATGGGAAGAGGGCATACATGTGAAGAAGTTGCATCTGGAGCAAGCTTTCAACGTCGACAAGGGTCTGTTCAGAAAGCTAATGAAGTTTCACAAATTCAATGAGAGATTGGTTCTTGCCCCAGAGTTCTATAATATTAGCATCGCTAGAGAATATTATGCAAATGGCAAGTTTCTAAACAAAGAAAGAGCGATTTTTGTTCAGGGGAAGTGGGTGAACATAGATAGCGAGGTAGTCAATGCATACTTGGGCACACCTAGCCATCTAGCCAATGATTTTGAGAGTGGCAAGGTTGATGAGGTTGCGGACTAGGCTTTACTTGAGGAGCTTGTGCATCTCGTGTCCGAATGATTTGTCAATCAGCGTGGTGAGTGCAAGCATATTATTCAGTGGTTTTTGCGTTGCGATGTGAAAATCTGGCTTATGTTCATCTTGTCACAGCTCATTCATAGTTCATATGCGTGAGCGTTTATCCCTTATTTTAGCTATTTAGAATCGCAAACCTTTGGATGTTGGGAGGATTATAATAGATCACATTTCAGCAGGCATAGATAAGGAAACTGCCGCGCGATCTATTTTTCGGTTCTACTAGAGGAGCTTTGCCATGCCCAAGGAGTGGACAATGACATGGGCGCAGACTGGCGCAAGGTAAAGACTCCTATCTCCACGCCTCTTTATGTTAAGTATTTGCGGATGGATAAATAATTGGCTAGAGCACCGCCCATGAGTGAAATGCCTTGGGCGAATTTTGAGCCTCCCGTCCATTATAGCCAACAAGAACCTCAACCTCAGACGTTTGATTTTTCTTCTTTCAATGGAGCCCTGCATGATCTCCAACATTCTATGGACGCCCAGTTTCAGCGATTGGATGAGAGGCTAGATGGCATGCACCAGGATTGGTCCACCCAAGCTTCTATGCTGGCTACTAAATTGGATAACATTGTCTCCATTACGCAGCAGCAATTTGAAGTCTTATTCCATAAGGAATTTAACATGCAATGTGAGCTTGATCAGTGCGACAAGTTGGCTATTTACTACCACACCACTCCTGGACCTCCTAAACCACAACCAACCTCTGCCTATCTTGCGATGTATCTAATGCCCAATTTGACAATGAATGAGAGGACTCTTGCTGTGCACGAACTTCCACTTGGAGTGCCTAGCGTATCATCACTCCAGCCATTGCCTACATTTGGTCGGTTGCTGACATATCCTCATACTTCAACCTTTCGGTACGACCCAGCTTTCATGCCTGCAACACGATTGTGGAACTTCAATGATTCTGGGCGGCCATTTTTGGGTCCCTCATTTGCTAATGCCACTGCTTTTGCTAGGCCATTTCCGGGACCTTCTTTTTCTACTTCAGTAGTATTCACAGCCCCGTCGTCCTCCACGCCTTCATCTTCCAATCAGGGAACTCCACATTCTTTGCTTTCTTTCATTGAGGACAATGCTTATGCTAAGTGTGGGGGGAGTTGGTTTTGGATTATTGCAGGATGGATTTCTGGGTGCCATGCTTTGTTTGCTCTATTTTGAAGTTCCTTAGTCGTAGGCTGCTTAGAATTTTTTTTATGCAGGGTTAGAGTTGGCTTGATGGTATGATGTGCTGCTGGATTAGGTTCCTATGTGAGGGAGTGGTGTTGCTGTGATTATGCGTTGTTTGCTTTGCTGAGATATGGTTCAGTTGCTATGGAGATGCTATGTTGTGGTTAAGTTTGGGTATTTCCGTGTTGATGAGTTATTGTCATGTTGATGTATTGTTACTTTGCTTTGTTTTGCTTTGCCTCGTTTTGAAATGTCTGAGATGTATTATGCCGGAAGTTGGTTGAGTTATGATGTGAACGTCTTTGGAAGTTGTCGCTCTACTTGCTTATGTAGTGTATGCTATGGTAGGTGTAAGTTGTGAGAAGGAGAGGATACTGAGAATGTATTTGTGAGTGATGAGTGCTTGATCAATGTTAGTAAGTATAGGTGTGCTATGAAATGGTGTGACTGTTTTATGTGTTTTTTTTAAAGTGTATACTGTATGTTAAGTGGGTTGTGTGGAGTATGGGTAGGAGATGTGATATCATCTTGTGTTCAACGCATTTGGTCTTTGGTTTATTGTGCCTAGAATCAAGATTCATTGCCTTGTTTTTTAATGATGTGTATACAAAAAACTTTTTTTCTATTTGGCACAAAACTTGATGAGTTTAGTACACTTTGTTGGCCAAGGCATGATGTCAAAGTAAGATAGATATGCCATGCGCAAATTCAAATGACATAGGAGGTAATCTGTATGGAGTTGGCTTTTTTGTTATGCGCATTTCTTGTGTTTTAGTGTTCTTGGATGTATAGTCTCTTGAAGACACATATGAACATGTGGTTATGTGAGAAGGGATATTGAGAAAAAACCTTTGGCAACTGGGAATGAAAAGCTATAAGACCTTGACAAGCAAATTAAGGGAAAAAACAGCCATAAGACTCGGGCAAAGAATAGGAAAAAAGAGCCACAAAACCCAGGCAGTCAAGCACCAATGTGCGGCAAATTATGATGCACCAAAGTGCAAGAGAAAAGAAAAAGGGGAAATACCCCATAGAAGCACCAATTTGCATTTAGGTTTAGTATTGATTTTGTGTGCTTCTTGTTCATGTGTGTGGACAAGAAGACTGTTGTGCAACGAATGGTTTGATGAAATGATAAGGGATGTGCATAAAGAGAAAGAAAATGAAGTCAGCATTCCTCAGCACACACATGCACACATGACATTTTGGTCTTTATTCGTTGTGCCTTGGTTGATAATGTGTATTGAAATTCTGAAAGTTTGGGGTTAGGAAAAGTACTCCTGGTGGATTTTCTGTGTGAAAAACATTTTAATGAACTTGGTAATTGGCATTGTGGGTAGAGGGAAATGTGTTGAATGCAGGTGATAAATAGAAATGGAGAGTGATATTTGCTTGGGGCAAGTAAAAGTATAAGTGTGAGGGAAATTGATAAGTCAGTTTTATACTAATTTATAGATGCTAGTTTTACTTGACTTTTGTTGTGTTTTAATGCATCTTGTGAGAAATTATGTGTTGATTTATAAGTTTATGTGATAGATTATGGGTGGTGTTTTACGGTGGAAAAAGAGCTATAATTAATGCAGTCGTGCGAAAATAAGTTTACATGAAGACACCATGCACACATTCATCACACAATCCTCGCACACACAGCGCACAAGCCGCATGCACCATGCGCACAACTCACACACAACACCGCGCGTAGCTTGGTTCACCCACGCCACACGCTGAGCTCACGGTGCGCGTACCACCCTCGCACGCTATGCGTACTGCGCGTGCAGCCCCTTGCACACACGCACACATGTTACGTGCACGGCACGCGCAGCTCTACACTAAGGCACACAACTCAAGCACAATACATGCTCGACTTAGGCACACTACATGCACTACACTAAGGGACATCACATGCATCATGATAAGTCTTGGTTTCACCGACTTATTGCTTCATATTGCTTAAACGTTTGTATAGATTTTTGGGTGAAAATAGTGCTTGATGAACAATTTTTATGTAATGATGTTCATGAAATGGAAATTGTTTAGTTGTGTTCAAGTATTAGGAAAAACATGTAATGTGTTTGATTTTCTTGAAAATGGAACACCCTTGAACACACCACACAAAACATCCACAAATTCATGCAAATTTCATTTCACTACTTCACTCACTCACTTGCACACACATGGACGGCCGTCCAACACACACACTCGGACGGCCTTCCAACTCACACACACACTTGCATACACAATCATCCATTCACACACCCACTTGCATCAACACTTTACTCTTGCATACATATTCACTAAAAGACTTCACCTCACAAATAAACAATGGTGGCGGGCACCACTACACACACCAACCCACACTCATTTGCACACAAATTCAACTTACACTCACTTCACATATCTATCACCACACATACGCACACGTGAAAGCATTACACCACACACTCAAACACAAAAAAGCATATGGCGGCCGCCATTAGTTTATTCATTCATCAATAAATTCATTCATCACTTTAGTCCATCATTTTATTCACCATTTTCGTCCATCATTTTATTCATCAAATTTATTCATCAATTTTATTCATCACAAATCATCCATCAGTTTATTCACATTTCATCCATCACTTTTATTCATCACTTTTATTCATCACATTTTTTCGTCACTTTTTATTCATCACAAACCATTCATCAGTTTATTCATTCAACAATTCATTCACCGCTTTAATTCACAATCACTTTTATTCATCAATTCAAATTTCATCACATTTCATTACGTCCAACTCACACACATGCATGGACGGCCGTCCAACATACACACTCGGACGGCCGTCCAACCAACAACACACACACTCGGACGGCCGTCCCACTCTCTCACACACACACACGGACGGCCGTCCAGCACACACACACATTTTCACTTTCATGAAATTTTCTTGTTTCCAGACTCACACATTAGCTTCGGCGCACACAAAGCACAAATGTTACATCTTTGTCATGAACACCACATGTTTGATGTTTTGCATTACTAAATCTTAAAGCTTAAGTCATGGGTAGAACACATGCCTTACTTATTATCTGAACACCATTTTTCAGAGACACGTGGAGGAATCAAAGAACGAGAAAAGGAGCTGAATGGTCACGATCAAGCTACAGGAGAAGGAGAAAGTATAAAAGGGAAAAGGAGGCAACCCTAAAAAGAGGAGGGGAGGAAGAAATAGTAGATCGGGAGAATTTGTGAACAAGAACAATAGAGAAAAAAGTCACAATTGCAGAGAGGAGAGAGGTCACCATAGAACTAATATCTATTCTACTATTTGTAAATTGTGGGTTTAAGCCGATCAACATGTGGTGACGAGCTGTCGCGACTCCCCAATTTTACCCAAATTTACCAAACTAATGTAGTAGCGGCAAGTGGGATCGTATCCAACAGGGAGAGGATGTTTCTCAAGAGCTATTGCAATGATAGAATATAAAAGTGATAAAAAAGTACAAGTAGGCGCAGGGAATGAGATACGGGAAAATCAATAGAGATGAATGTGTTGCCTCAAGGGGGTAATGTGTATGGACCTTTCTCTTGCTATCACTGACGGACTCGTGTGGACATATGTGACGGGACTTTACACTGCTAATGAACTGTGATTGATCAACTTGGTAGTTCTCACAACCCAGACTCACAATACTCCCCGAACTTCCCTTGGTAGGGCAAGCCCTGGGCACGAGTCAGGGCTCTCCCAGATCCCTATTCTAAGACAAGAACAATCTTAGACCTTCGCTAAAGATTGACATCGACTGTCAGTGGATACTGCACAACCAAAATCGCAACGTCTCACAGGACCTAAGAACTCACATATGCATGTTTACAATCAGATTATGTCATGGTTGATTGCCAAAGGAATATTCATACCGACCTCAGTGGGTACCGCAGACCTAAATGTGAAGTTAATCTAGATTGCAAATCATCAAACACAACTAATGCAGAAATGTAAACATGAAATTCAGACTCAAAAGATAAATTCTCGACAAATGTCTCAAGCAAGATTGAATCCATACAATTGACCCCTCAAAGCAGCACTGAGAACTTAGCCTATCATATTGATCGGCTGTTATCCCATAATTACATAATAGAAATTATGCCCTAGGACTCTCAGAATTCCTCTCAGTGAATTGATTTCTCTTCCTGATTCCGCTCTCTCGTTCCTTCCCCAAAAGCCCCCTTTTCTTCTTGTCTCCAGCTCCTTTTATAGATTTGCTTCACCGCGCAAGTTTCCAGGAACCTTCCTTTGTTTGCGGAGATTATGCCACGTGTATCTACAAATGTAAATCAAAGCAGAAGTGAGGACACGTGTTTAATGAAAGACTTAACAAGTAAGGAAATTCATCACGTTTCATCAAACACTTAGACCACGTGACAAGGACGTGTTAAATGCTTTTGCTTGTGAGCTTAATATGTGTATGCTAAATGCTACTGTGGGAACAAGATTGCATGAGTCGTGTTTGTACAAGTGTGCAGGTGAGAAGTAAACGAAAACGTATAAAAACATGAGTGGATGACAAATGCATAGAAAAAGGAAAAACAAAGCAAATGTGCACAGTGTGTGTGTGGTGGCCGCATGGTGCGGCCGCCGTGTGCGTGAGTGCATGGTGCGGCCGCACCGTGTTGTGTGTGTGAGGTGCGGCCGCATGGTGCGGCCGCACCGTGTAAAGTGGGTGTGTGCAAGTGTGGTGTGTTAGTGTGTGTTTGTGAGGTGTGTGTTGAGAGTTTGTGAGGTGCAAGAGTTGTGAGGTCATGTGAGTGTGAGTTGTGTGCGTGACTTTCATGAATCGTGACTTTCGTGAGGAGGAGTGAATTGTGACTTGAGTGAATAAATGCAACACTTTGTAACTAAATTCGCACCACTCAAGTCAATCTCCATAACACTCAATTGTAACCAATATAACACAAAAGTCACGTAATCAAGCATCGATTCCCAAGTTATTCCAGGCAAGAGATTAACAAAACAGAGCAAATAAGTCAGCACAATACCGACTCATCATCCCCCCACACTTGAATCTTTGCTAGTCCCGAGCAAAGTAAAGAAATAAGAAAGCTTTTGTCCATCCCACATCCAAACACTCACAACCTCATCAGCAGTCCATCTCCAAGGATTTTCGCATGCAACAATAAAGTCATGAGCAGTGAGTTTACAGTCCATCCAACTTATACAAATTGTCGGGTAAGGTGAAATGAATAAAGACCAAATCGTCAGCGTGGGGTGTGTGCTGATAATTTCTCGTGCTTCCTCACATTGTCTATGCAAAGTACTCAAGTAGACACTTAACAATAATTCTTGCACTACAATCTGTTGTCCACACACACGAACACTTTAAGCCTTAAAAGATAAGAGCTATGAGTTGTCTATGCTAAGCTTACTGTTTTCCCCTGGGGTTTCCCCCTTATTCAATGCACATTGGTGCTTATTATTGATGCCAGGGTTTTGTGGCTCTTTTTTCCCTTTATTTGCATAATTACGCACAACATGTTCATGTGTGTCTTCAATAGACTATATATTCACAATGCAAGAATAAGTGTTTACGAGTATAAAGCATATACAAGTGAAGAATCACAAGCTCTCTCCTTTGTCAACATTGGTGCTGGCGTTTCTATCTTACTTTAACATCGCACTTTGCACAACAATTTGTATGCATCAAATGTATAATGTAAAACTTCACAAAAAAATATTTTGCATACATCACAAAGGTAGAGTTTATGGACTTGATGATGAGTTTTGGAGTGCTTGAATACATTTTGGACGTGCGGGTGTGCTGATTGGAGTAAGCCATGGAAAATTTCACAACACAACAACAAACAATACACATTTATCGCAGCATGAAAATTTAAAGCACACTTACAAGGTCAGTGCTACTCACTGACTCGTTTCATCCCTCCACACAACAATCACAAAGAAAACAAGAACACACCACCTAAAATGCTACTAATATAATAAACACCACCTCCTGTCCCCGCAACATATAACACACACATAAAGGAAATTTCAAAGCAAAGGCACTAAGCCTCTCAGACGCAAGCATAAAGCAAAGGTCAATAGCCAATATCCACCAAGACATGCATGTCTTCCCCCCCACACTTGAAATCAACAATGGTCCCCATTGTGGAAAAAGGAAAGAGTCTACCGCGATTAAGCTCCAGGTGGTGGAGGTTGGCTGGAAAGTTGTGAGAATCCAGGGAAGGTAGGTTTGACGCCTCTAAAGTTTGGTGCATTGTTTCCCCATATGTGCATTCCCCCGCTCTTGCATCACCACTCTCCTGTTCGAAGTATCCACAATCATGTGTTGTGCTTGAGTGTTCTTGCACTTGCACACCCCCACACTTGGACTCGTGACTCCGTGCATCAAAAGCACACAGCTCACTATATGTATAAATCATACGTTCATGTCAGCACATAAACCATGTCGACAGTAGAACTCTGTGCACTAAAGGCGTCCCAATAATACACTATGTTCATGGAAAGTTTAAAGTTCATACATGGTTACCACTTCACATGTTCTATCATTCGAATGAAAACAAACCAACTAGACAGTATTCATCTCACATTAGACCATGCAAGTTCAAGAAGGTATTTCCCATTGAAAAATAGAGCTCAATAAAGCACAAGGGAATGAGCTCATACCTTCTGTTATATAAATATGAGTGAACAGTGACTTCTTGGGCACTTGGTGTTAAAGTGGTGGTGCTACATAAATACGCTGTGTTTGTGAGTTGTGACTAGTGATGTACAAAAGAGTAGATAAAAAATGTGGTGTGCGAGTGAGTGCCACACCATGACCTTGGGTCACGGTGGTGTGTAATGGGTCGTTTCGCTAGCACTTTGAAGACACCCCCACACTTGGTATTTGGGAGGCTTTTGCTTCGGGGCTCCTGCACACAAGAGGAAACACTAACTACTAAACATAAGAAAAAGCCACTAAAGACTCAAACATTAATTTATTCAAGAAAAGTAAAGTAAATGGTTCTGGATTTATTCAGTCTGCAGCTAGACTTTATTCATGAAGCCTCCTCTTTCAAGCTTCAGAATACCCATCTCTGTACCAGAAGAATGCTCTCTCGTAAGAACACTTTTTCCTTTTGTAGGGCACTTCTTGCAAGCTCTTGAGAAGGTGCTTGAGCTCATGAACTTGAGGAACAACTTCTGTGAATTCCACCTTGTACCATTGTCGTTCCTCCAAGATAGGCACCTCCTCTTCTTCTTCCATTATGCATGTTGGGACTACTTTTCAATGGTTCAACTTCAGTTGGAAACATTGGTGTCTCGTCCCTACCAGTCCATTCTTCCCTACAAGACTCAAAAAATGGCCTTGCACACAATGATTTATCAAACTCAACAATAAGCCCATCAATGTATGCATCAACAAAGCAAGATCGCACTATGTTAGTTATTTCTTTACAAATCATCAAATTCTCATCATTCAAACCAACATAGTGACTCCTTGGAAACGTTTGCTTACAATTTAGACAATCAACATTAGAAGCATATATGCAGGGTCTAAAGACATCAAAGTCCTCTTGGAGGTCAAGAGATCTCATAAACCATAATGCTTTTTTCCAACAACCCGTTATATCGACAATGTCCTCATGCAATGTAAATTCATTGCTACTCAAGTCAATATTTAAGGAATGATTCCCTTCAATAACGCATGGAGAAGAAAATTGTTTACCTAATTTTACTTCACTATTTCTCCAAGCTGCATTAATTGAATCCAACCTTGATTGTCTTTTTTCAATAAGTGCACTCAAAGTCTCCAACAACTCATTGCTTTGATCTTTGATTAGCCATGGCCCTTCATAGCCTTTATGATGCCCAAACACCATTTCAACATAGCTCCTGCAGTGAGCAACAATATATTCCCAAGTAGTTTGAACATCATTTAATTTACAATTCAAATCAACCAATTGAGACTCAAGGGACTCCCAACACTCCAATGGAGAGAAGGCATCAAATAGTCTAGATTGTGGTTGTGTATCATCCACCTCATTTGGTGGGTCAATATGATCAAGCTCAAGATGATCCCCAACAACCCAAGACATACTTGATAGAACAACCAATACACAAAAATGCAAAATAACACAAAACGATGAACATAACTAAATGTAAAATAGCAACAAAAACATCAAAACTAGAAAACCACAAAACTCAAAACTATCACTAAATCAACTCCCGACACTATGCCTCTCCCCGGCAACGGCGCCAAAAATTGATGACGAGCTGTCGTGGCTCCCTAATTTAACCCAAATTTACCAAACTAATGTAGTAGCGGCAAGTGGGATCGTATCCAACAGGGAGAGGATGTTTCTCAAGAGCTATTGCAATGATAGAATATAAAAGTGATAAAACAGTACAAGTAGGCGCAGGGAATGAGATACGGGAAAATCAATAGAGATGAATGTGTTGCCTCAAGGGGGTAATGTGTATGGATCTTTCTCTTGCTGTCACTGACGGACACGTGTGGACATATGTGATGGGACTTTACACTGCTAGTGAACTGGGATTGATCAACTTGGTAGTTCTCACAACCCAAACTCACAATACTCCCCGAACTTCCCTTGGTAGGGCAAGCCCTGGGCACGAGTCAGGCTCTCCCAGATCCCTATTCTAAGACAAGAACAATCTTAGACCTTCGCTAAAGATTGACATCGACTGTCAGTGGGTACCGCACAATCAAAATCGCAACGTCTCACAGGACCTAAGAACTCACATATGCATGTTTATAATCAGATTATGTCATGGTTGATTGCCAAAGGAATATTCACACCGACCTCAGTGGGTACCGCAGACCTAAATGTGAAGTTAAATCTAGATTGCAAATCATCAAACACAACTAATGCGGATATGTAAACATGAAATTCACACTCAAAAGATAAATTCTCGACAAATGTCTCAAGCAAGATTGAATCCATACAATTGACCCCTCAAAGCAACACTGAGAACTTAGCCGATCATATTGATCGGCTGATATCCCATAATTACAAAATAGAAATTATGCCCTAGGACTCTTAGAATTCCTCTCAGTGAATTGATTTCTCTTCCTGATTCCGCTCTCTCGTTCCTTCCCCAAAAGCCCCCTTTTCTCCTTGTCTCCACCTCCTTTTATAGATTTGCTTCACCGAGCAAGTTTCCAGGAACCTTCCTTTGTTTGCGGAGATTATGCCACGTGTATCTACAAATGTAAATCAAAGCAGAAGTGAGGACACGTGTTTAATGAAAGACTTAACAAGTGAGGAAATTCATCACGTTTCATCAAACACTTAGACCACGTGACAAGGACGTGTTAAATGCTTTTGCTTGTGAGCTTAATATGTGTATGCTAAATGCTACTGTGGGAACAAGATTGCATGAGTGGTGTTTGTGCAAGTGTGCAGGTGAGAAGTAAACAAAAACGTATAAAAACATGAGTGGATGACAAATGTATAGAAAAAGGAAAAACAAAGCAAATGTGCACAGTGTGTGTGTGGCGGCCGCATGGTGCGGCCGCCGTGTGCGTGAGTGCATGGTACGGCCGCACCGTGTAATTGTGTGTGTGGTGCGGCCGTATGGTGCGGCCACACCGTGTTGTGTGTGTGAGGTGCGGCCGTATGGTGCGGCCGCACCGTGTAAAGTGGGTGTGTGCAAGTGTGGTGTGTTAGTGTGTGTTTGTGAGGTGTGTGTTGAGAGTTTGTGAGGTGCAAGAGTTGTGAGGTCATGTGAGTGTGAGTTGTGTGCGTGACTTACATGAATCGTGACTTTCGTGAGGAGTGAATTGTGACTTGAGTGAATAAATGCAACACTTTGTAACTAAATTCGCACCACTCAAGTCAATCTCCATAACACTCAATTGTAACCAATATAACTCAAAAGTCACGTAATCAAGCATCGATTCCCAAGTTATTCCAGGCAAGAGATTAACAAAACAGAGCAAATAAGTCGGCACAATACCGACTCATCAACATGATCGGCTAATTTGGTAGTATTGCCTTGAGGATTTCATAGATGTGGATCTAAATTTGTCTGAGATATTTGTAATGTTTAATCTGTGAATTTATTCAATGTCTGTTACTTCATGCTTAATTCGATGAGCTTTTACAAAATCTCCAAAACCCATACACAATCTGCGGTACCCACTGTATGGGTTTACTAACGATGATTGGGTATAACATGAATTGAATCAGGAGTTGAATTTATGTGAGTCTCAAGGTCTGCTTATTTTGTGATTGTATTTGTGCATTAACCAAATGGCATGTGGAATCAATTTAATGGAAAGACTTGAGAGGTATTGTGATGAGATCTGAATACTTGAATTGAACAACTGCTCTACCAAGGGAGGGGTTTGAGAATAGGACTAGGGTTTATTCACATAATTGAGATCTAGGAATTTAAGTCAGTACCGAAGGCTTGCCCTACCAAGGGAAGCTCAAGGGTTTGTGAAAGGGAAATCGTGAGAACCGCCTGGTAGATCGATATCTTGATCACTAGCAGCTAAGTCTCCTCACATAACCACACACATCGATGATGGCAAGTATAGATCCATATTGAGTGAATCTCCCTCAAGGCAATACGCTTAGTCTCTCTTGATTACATTTGAATTTAGTTGTTGTCTCTAATTTCCTTGTCTTTGATTACATTTTGTGTATTTGACCTTTCAATTCCTTACGTCCAATTCTTGTCTTTGTCATTCTATTCCCCTGGGTGTTTACTATCACGTTTCAAAATTTAGACACACACCACTCCCTGAGGATACGATCCCACTCTCTGCTTCTACAAGTTATTGAGTTTGGGTTAAATTGACGAGCCCACGACAGCTCGTGTCACATCACATGCGCAACACCACACACACTTCTTGCACATCACTTGCACACATTCAAGAGCACTATAGGCACACATGTACAGATGCACTAAGACATGCACACCACAATCACAACACCTTTCTCGTTATCATCTACCGCCCTTTCTTTTCTCCCGGCTATTCACGCTACACGAGCTCATAAGTAAAGTATGGAACGAGAGTATATATTTGATAGTTATTACTTTCTTTAAAAATATCACTGCAGGATTTTTATCCAGATATTCTTGAAATGCCATTATGGGCGCAGCGGTATGCGATGATTGACTGGCAGATATGAGAGAAGAGAACTAATCGACTGGCCCACTTTCCGTGGTTTGGTTTCACTGCTTTGAGCTTGAACCTTTTGCTCTTCTCTTTTTTATTTCCACTTCCTGCGTTAAAAAGCGCCCTGTATAACTACAAAATTCTGGATTTTCCCTAGCGGCCGCCCAATGAAAAAAATTGCATTGGGCGGACGCCCCATAGAAAAAGATTACACGGGATGGCCGTCCATGAAAAAAAATTGTATTGGGCGGAAACCACATGCTGACTTGGAGCATATTTTGGACAGTTTATTCCACCTAGTGGTATTTCTGTAATTTAGTTCTTAATTTACGTTTTCGTGTAGATTAAGCTTTAGACCTCTATAAATAGAGGAATTTGTCATTATTTTAGGGAATTCAGAGATTAATCTGAAACTTGTGAGCGGGAAATTTTCTGTCTCTAACTTTCTCTCTCCAAAATTTGATCTCCGATTGCGAATCCGATCAAACTTTTGAACCGATCGTTGGAGCTCAATTCTCAATTAAGGAAGCATTGAAAAATTCTCTTGTGATCTTGAGCTATTTGAGACAATTTAATCGGTAAATTTTTCGAATTTAATGAGAATGAATTGTTTAATATTGCACTTTGATGATCATGAGTTGAGAATGAATTCTTCCGGCTAGATTCGTGATGTTCTAGGGTTCTGATGGGTGAATGCTCCATTTAGACAACTTTATGCTGTGCAATTAATGTAACCTATGAAGAATAAGATCATACTCTATTTTGTTCTATGAATTCTATTAAATTTCATGAATTCGCACCGGGATTGTTGAATTGAACTTTAGTTGAGGTCGACATGCTAAATTGAAGATTAATTCACCAATGTTTGTTGAGAATTTGTGAAATGAGAAGTGGAGTATGAAATGAGTCTTTGAACTTACTTTTCTTTGTTCGTTTTCTAAAATGTAGTCGTCATGCTGATTTTGGATCACTGTATCTTTAGATTAAAGTGTAAAGAACATAAGAACTTAAATTCAGGCCTCGCCATGGGAAGTCTTTAGGAAATAATTGCTACAGTATTTAGAAACAGGGAATTTAGACGTTGCGGTGTGAATACATTGTTCGTAGCCCTCGCCAAGGGAAAGAATGATGACAAGAAGCTTAGGTTGCAGTGCGGTCGACATGCTAACCGTAGGTTAGGTTTCTAGGCAACAAGTTCTTCTCTGGTTTTGCACAAATGTTAATTGAACGGTGCGAGTTGTTTAGGTGAGCATTCTTTCGATGAAAGAACCCTAGGACATCCTCTTCTCTTTTTTTGCATTTACATTTTACCTTCTGTTCTTTGTGTTTTATTCTATTTAGCAACATTTATACTACTTTCGGAATTCTTGAACCAACTCTTCCCTGTGGAACGAAACCCTATCACCACTACTATAGTTAAATAGGGATAAATTGATACGCACACGACGAACGTCACCACATTGTACCCCTCTTGAAACACTTTTGAGATTAAAACAAAAGGGGTATCTTCTTCATGAACTTCACGAACTTACTCATGGTTGAAAATGTTCACAATCAACGAGTATAATACTTCTCTTATCTGCTTGGTTCTCGAACGGGTTAATAGACCTTTGATGACTTGTAACGAATCCACCAAATGCCTTAACTCACTCTTTGTCTATTCCTTACCATTTCTCCACTTCTCAAGAGGATTCATCCTTAAATCACCTAGGTCATACAACGAAAGATTAGAGACATTATATGTACTAGACACATTACCATATTCAATTGACAACTCTACTTTATAAGGATTATCATTAATTTTAACTAGAACTTGAAATGGACCATCTCCCCTTTTTTGGAGCATGGATTTATGCTAATTCAAAAATTGTTCCTTTCTCATATGAACCCAAACCCAATCACTGGGTTAATGGAACAGTGGATTCTTCCTATATTTACTTGCGTGGCTAATTGGTTATTTTGGCGGCACAATGGTTGCTCAAACCTTGACATGTATCTTCTTGACATAATCTGCTTTATTTTCGCCATCTAAATTCAAAATTTAATTAGAAGATATAGGCAAAATATCTAAAGATGTTAGCATATTAAAATCATAATCCACTTGTAGAGTCCATCTTAGACTACCTCTTATCTCTCATTGCTTAAGGTTTTTGCATTGTTTTTCAGTATTTTTATGGTACTTAAGTGTTTTTTGGGCTTAATTGTAGAATTTATAAGGTGGAGAGTTTAAAATGCTAAAAAGGCTTATTTGGAGGCTATTTTGACTGAAAAATGTACAAGTCAACAAGTCAAAGGAAAAGTCATAAGGCAAGGAGGATAAACCCTTAACCCTGGGGTTTGCCCTTAGGGTTTGAGATCGTTTCATGCACAGTTCAAAGCGAAGATGAGCCTTGGCCATGTTAATGCAATCTTTTGAGGTAAAGGTTCATAGTTGAGTAAAGATTTAGCATTGTTTTTAGCCTATGTTTGCTTTAGGATGACCATCTTAGCACCACACCCTCTAGGCCAATGCACATAGCAAAGGTCTAAGGTGTATGCACTTAGGGCCAACCTTTTGATACGAATGGGCGAGGCTCGAATCCTGGACAACTAGATCTCCACACGTTTGGACCATTGTTGACACCAAAATTACACAAAAGAAACCACACGAAACAAGAAAAAAAACAATGGCGGAATTATAGTCAAAGGAAAACGAAAAGGTTTGGCCGTTCCTGAACTCAAGAACCAAAAGGCTCACATATAGGTCTTAGCTAAAGGCTTGCGGAAAGTTTAAAGAACAACTAAGCTTAATTGATCTTTAAAGTTCAAACACAAAGTGCTTGTAATTTAGCAAAGCTAAAATCTTAAAATTTCATATATTAAAAATGTTTAAGGCCTTTCATTTAAATAGGAAATAATTTGGCCAACTCAAAATAGGAAACCATAGTGAAAGCCAATTACAACTTGACTTCTTAACTAACTAACCAATCCAATTTTAGGAAACTTTCCAAATTGGATTAGGAATCTAATAACTACTTATTTTCCCTAAAAGATAGGAAGCTCCTAAAATGTAGGAACACTCCTAAAAAGTAGGACAATGACATGATTTTGACCTTTAAGAGGCAAAACATGTTTTTTTGCTTTAAGCTCCTACAAAATAGCCTTCCTCCTAAAAAGTAGGAGATTACTTTCGAAAAAAATTACTTCCCATTATCATGCAAGATAGTTGGGCCAAGTAATTAACTACTTATGAAAGAAAATATTAAGCCCACACTAAAGTTTAACGGACTCAATTTATTACAAAACAAAATAACTCCTAAGACTAATAAATGGCGTGATCATTTTTTAAGAAAACTCAAGCACACCATCTTGGTCTTCAATGTGATTGCTCCACTACTATAAATTGAGGCTGTTGCAACAGTTTGGTGGCAACACTTGTAAAAATATTACTATAGGCATAATTTGTAAAAAAGTTGTAACATTTTGAAAACAGTGTTGCATATATAAGTTTAATGCAACACTTATAAATAAGTGTTGCCAATTCTTTTTAAAAAATGCACCACTTATAGTAATATGCAACACTTTTAAAAAAGTGTTGCCTTTAATATATATGAAGAAAACAAATTAAAAAGAAAGAAAATTATATACAAAAATATTTTAAAAAATTGACTACCAAAACTCGGAGAATAAAAAAAAGAAAATTAGATAAGAAAATCTGAAAAAAAAAATTACTACCCAGAAAATAAAAATAAAATTGGATAAGAAAATCTGAAAATAAAAAAATTGACTGCCACGACGTCGTATTGCTTTCCAATTCTTTAAATGACAAAATTTCTTCTGCTATTCGCTTAAGCCCTAACCCATCGACTCTCTTTTTTACATCATGCTCTGTTAGTGACTTTCAGAGCAATCCATGAGAGATGCGATTGAAGGCATGAACGGCCAGAATCACCGTGAAAGAGGTTCAGTCGCGCGGTAGTGGATTTGATTCCGCTGTTCTCGCCGTGATGGAGGAGGCGGAGGCGGATATGGAGGCAGCTGACGCGATGGTGGATATGGAGGCAGCGGCGGAGGCTACGACGGTGGCCGTCATGAAAGATGTGGTGGTGGATACGATGGAGGAAACTGGAGGAATTAATTGGAATTTTGTGTTGGGGAAATTGTTTCTTTCTTAATTAGGGTTGTCTCTTCGTTTTTATTATTATTATTATTTTCAGTTTTTGTCGATTGTGATTGTGGGGGGTCTGGGTTGATTGTGCCTTTTGATATTTGGTTGTTACTTATTTTTTACTGCATCGTTTCTTCTCATTTTATCAACTTATTTTGTAGAAAAATCGAAGTTTACAGAATTCTGATGAATGAAGTAAATGAAGGTTCTTAAAAAAAACAAAAAAAGCATGATAAAGGATAAGACGCATAAATCTTGGATCGATTTTTCAGTAGAGAAGAAGGAAGTGAAGAATTGGTGGTTTGACGAAGGAAAGAAGGGAAAAAAACTCTTTGAGAGAAGCGAAAAGAGAAGGATGGGAACGAAACCTGCTGATTTAAACATGTAATTTTATGATGTCTGCAATATTTTGTATGTTTTTGTGATTTATTTTTTTTTTAAATAAGTAGTTTGCTATTTCTGTTGTTCAATTAATTGGGTTGTCAAATTGTTTTTAAAACTGTTTGAGAGTGTAGCAATATGATGATTCCAATTTATTTAAGGTGTTCCTTATTGTATAGTTGAACTAAAATCTAGCGGAATATTATAGTGAAAAATATTATAGGCATTCCTTAGTTTCTTTATTAGCTAGCTTGCGTGGTTTTGATGCTTGTGTTGCTGCTCTTGGTAGTCAAAAAGCCAAGGCAATTACTTCTCTAGAATTTCATGAAATATTTGCTGCTTTTTTATTTTTGAACTTCAGCTTTTAAAAATGCAAAGATTTGGGGTTTTACATACTTTAACCATTTATCTCAAGAATGGAGCTAAGGCAGAAGCCCACCAAGCAAGGGAAGTTCAAGGAGGTTGTTGTAAGCCCTAAAGCTGCCTCCAAATCAGATAGAAAGCTTCAAAAGTGGAATCCTCTTACTTGTTACACAGAAGATAGATTTTGGTTTCCAGGGTAAGTGTGATTTTTGATATATTTATGGCTCGTGATTGCCGAAGTTAGATCAGTTTGGCCTCACTTATTTGTGCTGCTTTGAATAGTTTGGCTAGTTTGAGTTCTGATTTGGCTCGGAGATTAGTCTTGGTGATGGTAACTAATTTTTGATGATGTTAACTGCTACTAGTTTTGAAAATTTACCTCTATGTATAGTTGGTGATAACATATGGTGTTAGAGGGCAGATTTGGTGCCCTAACATTATTCTGCCAATGTGGTTTTTTGTTTAGTGAGATTGTGGAATTTTGGGTTTCTTGCTAGTTTGATGCAAACTGTTGTATATTGAGTCTTGGCTTCGCGAATGTTTGCATAAGGGATACTTGGCTTGGTATGGTTAATAGTTGGAAGTTTGATCGAAAGTATTTGTGGAACTATTGTTTGATGTGGAAGTAATGCTGGACTATCTGACTATGGATGAGCTGAAACTCTTGGCCGTTCTGTACATTTTATGAATCACTTTGGTTTTGAAGTCAATGGTGGTCCTTGTGAAAAATTGGATTCATTTTGCCTTACTGAACTGCCTCCTATTTGTTTGAAGCTTGATTTCAGTTTGGTCAATAGTATGAATGGTGCTTCATGTTTGGTCATGCGGAATATGGATAGAAGCACATTCATAGAAGTATATACTCTTCCTTTTGCTTCTTGTATAGAATTATTGTATTTCGTTGTCTTGGAACCCTGAATTCAGCCAATTGTGTGAAATGTGTTTTTTAGTGTGGTCATGAGGCTGAATGTGGACAGAAGCACTTCCATAGTAGGTTTCATTTTACACACGTTGTTGATATTTGATGCCGTAGAGTTTTCACTTGATAGTGGATTTCGGATAATCTTGGGAAAGGGCTTCCAGTGTGGTTATGATGTTGAATGTGGATAAAAGCTCATTCCGCGTCAAGTTTTTTTTGAACGTGTTGTGGATGGCATTGATCTTTTGATGTAAACTTTTGTGTAAATGGAAGAAGTACTCCACATTTATTTATTAAGAGATCTAGAATTTTAGTTAGGAAGATAGAAGGTTTTATTTTGGTTTTATCTTGCTTGTCTTTCTATTTTGTTCTCACAGTTTGCACTACTAATATTCTATGATTATTTTCAAATTGATGAATGGTAAGGTAATTTTAATGGGCTGATTTATGCTATTAGCATATATAAAGATGATAATTGTGATAATATCATGTATATTTAGTTAATTCATTGTACATGTATAAAGGAAATATTCTTTCTACTGAATCTTAGTAATTTTTTATTAAGGTGAAACAACAACATGATAAGGAATTGGTTCAGTAGAAAAATAGCTCAAGCAGTTGAAATTTTGGAGGAAAATTATTGACATGTGGTTCAGCTTAGGCTTTTATCTCATTATTCTCAATTATAGCTTTATGATTAAGCTAATGTTGAACTTTAATATTGAATTTTACCAATGTACAGATTTGTTGCACAATATCCATCATTACTTGAGGCCATAAATTTTATTCATTAACCCGTTCCTTTGTATATTTCAATGATTCCAATACTATAATAAACAATGATTGATTCTCTTTTGAGCTGTCAGCCTAAATTTTTGAGTCTAAGCTGCCAGCCATAATTTTTAGGTTTTGATAGAGGAGTTTTGAGTCTAATTTCATTGTTATGGACATAAAAATTAATTAATTATAACTTATGTAAGGTTCATATGATATATTAGTTTTAGAATATTATTTATATTTCTTCTCTAGAAGTTTTTATGATGGTGTTTTTGATGGAGATTTGTTGTTGTTCTTCAGGTATCAAAAAGTTCAGAAACTGTAAAGGTTTAGAAGATGTTGGAAGATGAATCGCATGAAAAGAAAAAGTTGATGAACAAATTGTAGCTTTGAAGAAATTGTAGTAGAAATATTAAAACTTTTGTAGTACTATTTTTCGAATGTACTGTTAGTTGGCTTATATTTGTAAATTCCGTTAGGGATGTATAGTTTGTGATATGAATGATCACGGTGCAGCACCTTAGACCACTCGAATCCACTTCCTTTGGACCGTTGCTTACCAAAATCCACGAACAAGAACAAGACTCAACAATTGGTGCTGACTTAACAAACAAGAAAACAAAAATATTGACACGAAAAGATTTGATATGAAGTAATCAAACCCCCACGTATGAATCAAAAGGATTCGGCCAATCTATGAAAATTCATAAGCTAAACAAATCAGTTTGGCTTGTTCTTTGAATCAAGAACTTGTAAGTTCACCTAAAGGTCTTAGCTTCTAGGTTCACGGTTCTTATGAAAACTCAATTAAACTTAATTGAATTAATTCACGTTTTTCACAACTTTTCAAGGCTGCAAAATTCTTTAGCAAAGTTAAACTTTTATCAAAATTCATCATCATAAAAACGTTAAAGGAGCCCTCCTTTTATAGGGAGAAATTCGGCTCTTACAATGAAAAACCCTAACTCAAGTCAATTACAACTTGACTTCTAAGCTAGCTAACTTTCCATATTGGAATTGGAAACTAACAACTAACAAACTAATCCTTTTCCAAAAAGGATTAAGACACACGGTTTTAACAAAGGTGGCCAAACACGTTTTGGCTTCCTTTGTTTCCTAAACTATGAAGAAGCAAAACTCAATTTGGCTTCTTAAGTTTCCTAAACTTTTACTTGCCATTATCATGCAAGATAATTGGGCCAAGTAAACTTTATTAAAACCGAAAATTCCAAGCCCGTAAATAATAGATTAAAACGTCAATTTTGGGCTTAAAACAACATTAAATAAAACCCTAATTTATTTAATAAAAAGGGCGTGATCTTCAAGTGAAAGCCCAAACACGCCTTTCCTTGGACTTCATTGTGATTGATCAATCTCTTCTTGGATTGTGATAGAAGAGATATTCCATAAAAATCCATTGGTTGAAGATGCTTGGACCGGATCATGATTCTCTTCAAAGATGTCCAACTTTTCACAATGAGTTATCAATAATGCTTATAACGCCTCCTTCATCCTTTTGCTCCTTGATCTTGTCATTGGTCCATCAAGATTTGTCAATGGATGAACACTGGAAGTCGGCTTTGGCATAAGCATAGATGGATTTCTATCATTCCCTCCCTCCTCGAAAGGATTCGTCCTCGAATCACCTACATCAAACAAAGATAAGTCAGTAACATTAAATGTAGATGAGACATTGCCATAGGCACTAGGAAGCTCTATCTTGTAAGCATTATCTCCAATCCTTTCCAAAACACGAAAAGGACCATCTCCTCGTGGGTGAAGCTTAGATTTCCTTTTGTCGGGAAACCTCTCCTTCCTTAAGTTAATCCAAACCCAATCACCCGGTTCAAATATCACTCTTTTCCGACCTTTATTAGCTTGTTTGGCATATTGCTCATTACGCTTTTGAATAGTATGGCTTACTTTTTCATGCAACTCCTTAATAAAATCTGCTTTTCTTTGACCTTCAACATTAACAAACTCATTAATAGGCAAAGGCAAAATATCAAGAGGAGTTAAAGGATTGAATCCATAAACTATTTCAAAAGGCGAACAGTTAGTGGAACTATGGATAGTTATTATAAGCAAATTTAATATGCGGCAAACAACCTTCCCAATTCTTTAAGTTTTTCTGAATAATAGCACGAAGTAAAGTAGACAAAGTACGATTTACTACCTCAGTTTGCCCATCAGGTTGGGGATGTGCAACAGTAGAAAATAATAACTTAGTGCCTAACTTATTCCAAAGTGTGCGCCAAAAGTGTGATAAAAACTTGACATCTCTATCACTAACAATACTCTTAGAAATTCCATGCAACCTTACAATTTCCTTAAAGAACAAATCAGCAACTTTTGTAGCATCATTAGACTTAGAACATGCAATGAAATGTGCCATCTTACTAAATCTATCAACTACCACAAAAATGCTATCATGACCATTACGTGATCTAGGCAATCCAAGTACAAAATCCATAGAAATGTCTACCCAATGATGACTAGGAACAGGCAATGGTGTATACAAACCATGAGGCATAATTTTTTGACTTTGCTTGTTTACAAACAATGCATCTTTCACAAACACTTTTTACATTTTTAATCATGTTAGGCCAGTAAAAGTGTTCATTCAAAACAGCAAGAGTCTTTGCAATTCCAAAATGCCCCATTAACCCTCCCCCATGGATTTCTTTAACAAGCAATTCACGAATGGAACATGAGGGTATGCACAATTTATCCTTTTTAAACAAGAAACCATCATACATATAAAATTCTCCATTCGGCTTTACAACACAAGTATCAATTACATTTTTGAAATCAACATCATCTTTGTATAAATCCTTTATCAAATCAAAACCAAGTAACTTAGCATGCATATAGGTGAATAACGAATGTCTCCTAGATAATGCATCAGCTACAACATTTTCATTACCAGATTTATACTTAATCACATAGGGAAAAGTTTCAATAAACTCTAACCACTTAGCATGCCTTTTATTCAATTTCCCTTGGGATTTCAGAAATTTAAGGCTTTCATGATCAGAATGAATTATAAACTTTTTAGGCCATAGATAATGTTGCCAAACCTGTAATGACCTTACCAACACATACAACTCCTTGTCATAAGTTGCATACTTCAATTGCACCCCATTGAGCTTTTCAGTAAAATAGGCCACCGGTCTTGATTCCTACATCAAAACAGCACCAATACCTATCCCGGAGGCATCATAGTGTATCTCAAAAGCTTTACTAAAATTGGGCAAAGCAAGTAAAGGTGCATGAGTCAACAAATATTTCAACTTGTTAAAAGCATTTTCACGTTCTTCCTTCCATTCAAAAACAACATTTTTCTTAACAAGTTCATTTAGAGGAGCTGCTATAGTACTAAAATCTTTAATAAACCTCCTATAAAAACTTGCCAATCCATGAAAGCTTATAACATCACTAGCACATGTAGGTCGAGACCAAAACTCAATTGCCTTAACCTTTGACTCATCAACAGATATACCTTGAGAACTAACAACATAACCTAAAAAGATAATTGATTCCATACAAAAAGAACACTTTTTAAGGTTAGCATATAATTTGTTCTCACGTAAAACAGCAAACACTTGTCTTAAATGATCAACATGCTCATCAAGTGATTTACTATATATAAGGATATCATCAAAATAGACCAAAACAAAATTTTCCAATGAAGTGACGAAAAACTTGATTCATTAATCTCATAAAAGTACTGGGTGCATTGGTTAATCCAAAAGGCATGACTAACCATTCATACAAACCAAACTTTGTTTTAAAAGCAGTTTTCCATTCACCTCCTTCTTTCATTCGAATTTGATAATAACCATTCTTTAGGTCTATCTTAGAAAACATGCATGAACCATATAACTCATCAAGCATGTCATCTAGTCTAGGAATATGATGTCTATACTTAATAGTTATTTTATTTATGGCACGACAATCAACACACATTCTCCATGAATCATCCTTCTTAGGAACTAAAATAACAAGAACAGCACATGGACTATAAAATTCTTGAACCATACCTCGGTCAATAAGTTCGTCCACTCGGCATTGAATTTCCTCTATCTCTTTAGGGTTTGCTCTATAGGCTGGACGGTTTGGAATTTGAGCTCCAGGCATGAAATCGATTTGATGTTCAATACCTCTTATAGGTGGTAAACCCTTTGGTAAATCCTCAGGAAACACATCTTCATATTCCTGCAAAAGAGCTGAAACAATACTAGGCAAAGAATCAAGGTGAGCACTATCAATGATAAGTACATCCTTGCGAAAAAATAAATACACTACTTGCCTATCTAATATAGCTCTCTTAACCTCACTTTTAGAAGCATAATTACAAGACTTTGAAACAACTAACTTTCGGCTATCACTATCACTATTTCTAGTTACAATGTTTCGCCCTATGCTAGTTACATTGTTCTTCTCTTGTAACTTCTTTTCCTTTGCTTCACGCACAGCACCATAAGCCTTAGCTATTTTAGCTTGATCTTCAAAAACTTTAGTAGGAATTAAGGCTCTCAAATTAAACTTTTTACCTTGGTGCGAAAAATGGTAAAAGTTCATCTTGGCATGATACACAACATCTCTATCAAATTGCCAAGGTCTTCCAAGCAATATATGACTAGCTTCCATTGGAACAACATCACATGTAACTTTATCAACATAACTACCAATGGTGAATGTAAATTTAACTTGCTTGGTAACTCGTGATTCAGATGAATTATTTAACCATTGAAGTCTATATGGTTTGGGATGTTTCATGCAAGTCAAATTCAGCTTATTTACAAGTAAAGTACTTGCCACATTTGCACAACTACCATTATCAATAATAACAGTGCAAATTTTATTTTGAACCATGCAACGTGTATGAAATATATTTTCACGATGGATCAAATCTTGATCAATAAGTGGATGGGCATTAAGTACTCGACGAGAGACTAAACAATAATCACCAACCTTATAAGAAGATCCATCAATGTCTTCACTTTCATCACTTACATATTTCTCCTCAAGGGGTGGCATATCAGCACAATCCTCATCACTCTCAACTTCTCCATTGTCAAGAATAATCATCAACTTACTAGTAGGGCAATCGGATTGCATATGACCATAACCTTGACATTTATAACAACGAATATCCCTCAATCTTGTGGTTGAAGTTGGCGCCGATTTTGGAGTGGTTTCAGCAACCTTTGGAACTGATTTTGGGACATTGGAAGGTGCACTTGATGGCTGATTTGAAGTGAATTGTCGCAGCTTTGTGGATGGAGAATAAGGGACAACATTCAGCTTCTTATCTCTTTGCCATGGTGGTGGCGGTTGTGAAAACTTATTCTTCCCTTTCATATGCCTTTCAATCTTAATAGCCTTGTCAACATAACTTTGTAAATCCACATAATATGCTAAATCAGAATGCATACCTCTCAAAAATCGTTCTATTGTGGAGTCGGGATCTTCATGCACATTAGCCTTGATCATCAAAGCTTCCATCTCATGATAATACTCCTCAACCGATTTAGTACCTTGCACAAGTGAGTGCAATTTTCTGTTCAACTCACAGTTGTAAGGAGAAGGGACATACTTTTTCTTCATAAGTATCTTCATTTGGCTCCATGTTTTGATTGGCCTTTCACCATCTTGACATCTAGACCTCATAACTTCATCCCACCATAAACTAGCATAATCCTTGAGGTGCACAAAAGCAATTCGATACTTTTTCTTTTCGGGGTAATCATGGCCTTCAAAGAAGTGCTCAAGCTCACGAACCCAATCAAAATAAGTTTTGGGATCTACTTTACCAATGGAAAGTAGGGATAGGTAGCTTTAAAGAACCAATTGAAATCTTAGATTTGTCACCTTTCTTTGGAGAAAACGTGTCCTCCACTTCCTCCTCCTAATCATGACTAGAGTCATTGTCGGATTCAAACTCAACTCTTCGAGATTAAGAACCCTTGGGTGGTGGTGAAGACAAACTATCAACTTTGAGTGTGAGTTTTCGAATCATGTCAAAGAGGACATCATTAGTGAACTTTTGGTCCACTACCATTGGTGATTTAGATTCTTCACCCTCCATTTGTACCTGCAAGTTAGTAAAAACACAAGAAATATATAGAAATGTATCTCACGGGTTCTTACAATATGGGGTAGTAGGTACTTTTGATAGCGAGGTGTCGTGGCTCGTCAATTTATTCTATTCCACTAACTGTAGTAGCAGTGAGCTAGGTTTCGTTCCACAGGGAAGAAGGAAAATTCAAGAATTTGATATTGCTCTAGCAGTAGGCATAATGGTAATCTCAAGTAATGAAATAAAAAGAACTCACAAGAATAAGGAATTAAACGTTTGAGGACTCACAATAACAAGAAACAAACTAACAAACACCAGTAGCAAAGAACTTTAAGAAAGATTACAAATATTCAACCAGGATAACCTAGGTCTTCTTTCGGGTGAATGTATTTTGCATTTATACGACTAATGCAGTGCCATTGACATGCAATTCAACCTATAAGAGGAGAAGAGCAACCAGGAGACTTAATCACAGTTGGCATGGGCACCACACTGTAACCCTAGCCTCCCATCACCATCCTATCCTATGGTCGGGTCTAAGGATGGTGAATAGAACCTATAGTCTTCTCAATTCCCTACCCGAATTACTCAAGAAATATTCTCCTAGAATCCCCCATGGCGAGGCCTGATCCAAGCTAGTAAATTCATCATTCAAGTAAGAGAATCTCTCCACACAACCTTCATATAAGGAATTCACAATTTGAGCTTCCTATGGTGAGGCCTAGCTGTATATTGTGATCAATTGCACACAGGTTAGAGAACTCAAGCAAAATCCAGTTCTTATTCATGCAATTTTTATCCTAAACTAGTGAAATGAAATTCAACAAAGCATGATGACCGAATTTAACTCATCTCTACCAATCCAGTTCAATTTCATGAGATTAAATGAATTTATAGAATCAAAGCAGAAGATGTTGAATTACTTTCTTTAACATGTCAATCACACCACACATTATCATATAAACTTAGCATTCACCCATCAGAAGCCTAGATTATAACACACAAGCCAGACTTTGCCATAATCAACTCAATCTCAACAAATTCCATCATTATGCGAATTGCATCCATCGAATTGGAAAGTTTTACCATTTAGAGTCAAGAGGATTGTATACAGTTCCTTCGATTGAGAAGATTATGTGCTTTCAAGCAATCAAAGATCGAAATTGAAGATGAAAACCTATAGCGAGAAACTAGAGAGAGAAAGTAGATCTCAAAGAGGAACACTTCCCGCTCTAAAATCAAAAGTCAGTTACACAATGGAAATGTGAATAGTCAATAATGAATCGGATCCCCCGGGGTCTCCTTACATGTTAGCTATATTTCCTATATATAGAGTTATGAAAATGTAACTAATACGCAACCGTAAAATATCTGAGATATTACAAGAATGCCCTTGAATAAAAAAACCAACAATTAGCCCAAGATGTAAAAATTTGAATTTGAAGACATGGTTCCAGCATTCCAGCACCTTTAGGCTTCCGCTGGACACGCCTTTATCGTCCTTGTCCTCCGCATCGCGCCTTCAAGACCAGCTTCATCACGCCTTTGCTCCTCGAAAATCCAGTTGAGGAATCAGACCAAGTTCGTGCCTTTGTGCCTGAGCTCCTCACGCCTTCAGCTTCTCCGCGAGCTTCCAAGCAGACCAGCCTCTGACGATTCACGCCTTCATGCCACAGAACTCCACGCCTTCAGCTGCTTGAAAATTTAGAAGCCAACACTTAGCCATTTTTTTCCTACTTCAAACAAGAACAAAGCTAGAAACCCAACACAAAACAAATTCTTGCTCACTCGAAACTCCTCAAAATTGGAACAACACAAAACAAATTCTTGCTCACTCAAAACTCCTCAAAGCTGGAACAACACTAAACAAATTCCTGCTCACTTGAAACTCCTCAAAGATGAAACAACACAAAGCTACGATGTATTGCCACGATGCATCGTAGCTCAACTCCATACAACCTAAACAAAACTGCGATACATTGCCACGATGCATCATATCTCACTCTCATCATAACCACGATGCATCGCCACGATGCATCGTGGTTTATTTCTGCCTTCACTACGATGCATCGTCACGATGCATCGTAGTGTTGTGCTTGTGTGCAGACTGTGAGATGCAATTTGTGAGGAGAGTTGTGTTGTGTAGTGAAGTGTTTGTGTGCTGAATTGTTCGTGGAATATTGAAGTGCTGAGTGAACATAGTGATGAACCATTCTTGACATAAATGATCTCCAGCTGAAAGTTAAATCATCAATGTCCAAGTGAGGTGTAGTGTTAAATGCTTTGGGAAATGTTATGCAAGGTGATTGTGTTTGTGAAATGTGTCAAACAGCAAGAGTGATTGTGCTTGTGAGGATTTGTTGGGAATTGTATGTGTGAATCCATCGTAGTGTAAATTCCGTGTGTGTGCAAATGCATCGTAGTGTAATCTAGCTGAATGTGCAAATGCACCATGATGAGATCGTGGTGCAATTTTCAGCTCAAAGTGTCTAACTGCTCAGCTACTTCCAACCAATATTCGAATATGATGCAATGGGAATTTGGGAAAACATATAACACGAAAATTGTAGCCCCAGATCTCCGCTTTCCATAGCATTTTGAATTACTCAAATCGGAGCTCAGACCAAAGTGTTATGACCAAAATACTGAGACCTGGCAGAGACTGAAATTAACACTACGATGAGATCGTAGTGGTATTTTCCAAAACTTTTATGTACTTCAGTTTTATCCCTCTTTTTGGCACAAATCATCAGTTTCTCCTTCGATTTAGACTCCGGGGTCAACATAACAATTATAAAACTTTTATCTTTCCAATGGTTCACGAAACAACACCATTGGATGCTTAGAACTCAAGTTATTAACAATTAACCAAACTATGGCAGTATAAAACTCATAAAATCCTAATATGGCATTTCGCAAAGAAACTCCTATTTCATAGCCTTGCACACAGAATTAGCTAATAGTTAAAACATAAGAATTATAGTGCATTCAGAGAGCTTTTCAGAACATCAAAGAACTTACCAATTGAATTAATATAGAGGAAGTTATGCTCTAATGAAGTATCAACACAATTTCCCAAATTGCCTAAGTTTGTCATCATTTTTGGTCCTTTATAACCATTCAAGCACAACCAATTGCATATCACATTAATGCACAAAATAGCACAAAACATCACACATTTGCATGAAAACATAAGACAAAAGCTTAGTGATTTAACACATATAAGTTGGTATAAAACCAACTTATCAAATTCCCCCACACTTGAACCTTTGCTTGCCCTCAAGTAAGGACACAAATTATCATTTAAACTCAATCACAACAACACATCCCACACACATACCATGCTTTAAACTTTTTGTAGATAAACCCTCCTATCTACTTCAAATACAATTCACACTATTTTGGATGTGCACATTTCTTTGTAACCAATTAGTCTCTAATGGTAATAACATACTCAACTCTTCATGGTAATCACCAAAACCAAGCTGTACTCATTTAACACTTTAACATGGATGTGTGAGTTGTGTGGAAAGGCTTTCATACTTCTCAAGTCGTACTTATGTTCAAAGCAATGGTAGAGAATGCAAATAATTAATTAGTAGCTATTCAAAGTCCTCAACTTGTAAACATTGTATAAACATAAATGCACCATACTAAGGATCATTGGCCGCCCTCGTTTCTTACCACTCTTTCCCCCAGGTTGTCATCCTTTAGTACTTTACCTTCGTTTGCACATGACATTATTACACTGGGGCATTGTCTCACCAAAATTTGCCTTGGGTTTTAGGGCTTTTGATTTCCTTCCCCACTCATACGGATTATTCTCAACAGATGCACACTTTGTGTGATAGAGCAGTCCCGTAGAGGAGTGGTTCATATTGTGTACTTTTGGAAAAATTCCATGCACTTAGCATCCAGTACAAATAACATTTGGCATAACTTGCCTTTTCCAACCAAATCATTTCCTCTAGTGCAAAAATGTCTCTACAAGTTCTCAAGGAGTATTTAACTTGATTTCACAGAATATTTTCAAACAAATTCTCTACTTCTCACCTTTTCACATAAGTTCAACAATCCAAGTATGTATGCCTTTTAAGTGCTTAAAAACAACAATGTTAAAGTGCAAACTTTCCTACTAGGTTTTAACTATTACCACTCAGTGTGAACTATCCTCACCACTTTGAGCATTTTCAATCAAACTTTTTCAAACACACACCCAACTCTAGTGTTAATGTGCTTTCCATGGATAGTTAAGTTTTCCTACAAGGAAGATCAATTCGGGTTCTTAAGCATCACATCTTCTCAACAGTTCAACACAAAATTTGTTTGGCTCTATAAATGTAACTCAATGTAAAACTTTGCACCACTTGTCTTCACACTTCACAAACATCACTTATTACAAAAAAAATTTTAAAATTCGCACAAAAATGAAAAACACAACATATACTAAGTAGAATATGCAAAAGCTCAAAATAACACAACAAAACTTAAAAGTAACATACTTTGCATCACATAACACCAAAGAACTTTCATGACAAAAAATAAGCATATAAAGTCAAAGAGACACAAACCATAGCAAACATTCCCTCCCCCACACTTAAAACTTACATTGTCCTCAATGTAAAGTAGATATAGGTTTAGGAGCTCCCTGGTATTGATATGTCATGAAGTCCAATGTTTGCTTGGTGGATTATCTTTATCCATTGTTCCCTCTTTGAACGAGAAATTTCTTACACAAAGTGAAACAAAACTTCTTAGGAATCACTCACTCAAGAACACTACATGTTGATGCAAAGTGGAAATGACATGGAGGTAATATGCAAGCGAAGTGTCGCACCATGACTATGAGTCATGGTGGTATAAAAATATGCAACTAGCAACACTAAGTGGCACATGCACAATTTATGCTTGAAATGTAAATCAAAGTGATTGTGTGCATTGTGCAAAGTGATTGGTGAATGACATCAAGATGAAAGAAAACGTAAAGACTAATTGAACCAAACTACTTTATTAAAGCTAAAGGAAAAGAAGTAGTTCTGGATTTAGATAGTCTCCATCTAGATTTTATTCAACCACGAAGTATGTTTTGTTCATGCATAGGACTCGTTAAATCCATCTCTGCACCAAACAAAAGATGAACTCTCATAAGCATTCTCCTTCTTCTTAGAGGACACTTGAGTGGCATCATCGAGGAAATGTGTAAGCACATGAACATGAGAAGAACTCTCTAAAATTTCACTTTCATTTGAAGCACATCATCACCCGCTTCTATCACATTATCCATAATCATCCTGCAAGGCTCAACCAAGGAATGCACATCCATGGTCTCAACAAACTCATCAGAAAGTTCAAAAGTAAATATCTCAAACTCATAGTTGTTCACCATGTTATCATTGTCAATAAAAAGTTTTACATCCTTATCATCCAAACTAACATTATTGGTTATCTCATTTAACACTTTTTGTGTGTTTCCAGTGACATTCACAGTTTCAAGAGTTGATGCTTCACAGAGTCCCAGCAATTTCCACATTATCTTGATTCATGGTATCACAATATTCTTTCAGATGTGACTCTATACAATTTATCAAGACATCAAGAAAAGAACAGTCATCAGCATCATCAAGTATAGCATGGCCCTCACTATCATTTGAACAATTCTTAACACATGCTTCCTGTGAGGTATGTTCTACCAAAGATTGACTTGGCACTTCCAAGTTTGATACATCTATGAAACCATATTCTACTATGTGTGCACTCTCTAATGAAATCATGCAATCTTCTACATCGAGCTCATTGCAACCAATTTCTTTATCATCAACAATTCTATCAACAGAAATGTAGTCATGCTTAACACCCTCATCAACTAAAGTTGTAGAAAATTCGGCAACTTGAACTGAAAAACAAGAATCTGTGTACATGGGTTGTTTCATGGCATAGTTCACATCAAAAACTACTTCCTCATTATTAATTCTAAATGTGACTGTTTTATTTCGGACTCCAATTAATGCATCACCAGTAGCAAAAAATGGCCTACCAAATATGAGTGGTACCTCGGGATCCTCCTCCATATCAAGTACTTTGAAGTCGACTGGCAAAGTGAATTTATCAATTCTTACCAAAACGTCTTCTACCAAGCCTGTGGGAGTCACCAAGGACCTGTCTGCTAATTGGAGTGTGACTGCAACTGGTCGAATCCTGCTTCCCAATCCAAACATTAATGGCAATGGACAATGGCATTAAGTTTATGCCAACTCCCAAATCACACAAAGCCTTTGCAAAATGCCTTGTGCCTATTTTGCATGGGATAGTGCAGCTCCCAGGATTTTTAAGCTTCGGAGGAAGATCATTAACCATCCATGCTTGAGTGCACTCAGAAACCATCATGAGAACCTCACATCTCAAGATCTGCTCTTTGTTTGAGATGAGATCTTTGAGATACTTAGCATATTTTGGCATTGATGTCACTAGATCCATCAGGGGAAGATTCACGTTCACTTGCTTGAGTACATCCAGGAACCTATTGAACTGAGGGCCCTTTTTTGGAAGTGGTTTCTTTCTCTTTGGAAAAGGAGGTTTGGGGGCATACTCAGGGTAGTTGTAAGGATTGGTGTTCTTGGTGATCTCATTTCCTACCCTAGCTGGTATTTCCTTCTTTATAGTTTTTGTATCTGTTTGCTCACCCTTCTTCTCAAATGCAAGAGCTTCCTGTTCACCAACCTTCTTTGGTGCCATGTCCTCATTGATACTCTCATTCTCAATTTGAACACTTTCCTCTTCAATAACACATTCCTCATCCTCAGGCTTAGATGACTTTTGCACTTTCTTACCACTTCTCAACATAATGGCATTACACCCAACCTTGTTCTTGGGATTCGGCACCGTATCACTGGGAAGAGATCCACTAGGCCTATGATGTATAGCATTAGCAAGTTGTCCCAATTGCATCTCAATATTTTTGAATATGGCATCATGATGTCTTGCAGTTGTCTCTAAAGCAACAAATTTGTCCTCATTTTTATCCATCCTTTCCATAAGACTCTGGAGCATGTCTTCCACTGATGGTTTCTTTTGTTTTTGAGCACTTGGTTGCCGTTCAAAACCTGGTGGAGGATTGAAAGTTCTCCTTTGATCATTCCCTTGAGTATATTGGCCTCCCTGGCTTTGGTTCTGTTGCCCCCAAGTTCCTTGATTACCTCCATAGCTTCTATTGTTCCCTCCTGAGTAATTTCCAGAGTACTGTGGCCTGTTGCCATAATTATTCACGTATTGAATGGATTCAGTGGTGACAGAGCACTTATCAGTATAATGTTCACCCTTGCATATTCCACAAGATAACACAGGTGCCTTGGCTTGAGTTGCCTTTAGAGACTGCATTTGCTTCGCTAAGGCTTCGACTTTTGCATTGAGTGAAGTTTCCTCATCTAAATCCAGGATTCCTCTTTCCCTTCTGCTTGGAATTTTCCTCGTCTCAGGGAATAGATATTCATCCTCAGCAATCTGATTGAACAACTCACGCACTTCCAGCACAGATTTGTCTTTAAATGCACCATTGGTGCATGCCTTGACCATCATAGATGCTTCAGTAGTAAGGCCTTTGAATAAGGTATTTAGTTCCCTGATCTCACCCAAATCATGATTGGGACATTGCCGAATCAAGTCATTAAAGCGCTCTCAAGCTTCCCTGAATGACTCACTGTTTTGTTGTTGGAAATTCATAATTTCCAACCTTCTCTTTTCAAGTTTAGTTGGAGGGAAGTATTTGGACAAGAATCGCTTTTGTAAATCATCGAAAGACATAGCTGCGTTGGCTCCTCCAATACTCTTGAACCAGTGTTTAGCCTTACCACGCAGAGATAAAGGGAACAAAATCCTGTGAACCTCACCCTTATCAACTCTCGGCAGCTTGAAAGTGCTACATAATCCTAGGAACCAATCGAGGTGGTCGTTAGGATCCTCATTGTTAAGCCCTTGGAAAAACTGGCCCTGAGTGATCATGGAGACTATCTGTGGAGGAATGTGGTAGCTTTCAACGTCAATGTCCTGTTGCCCAAATCTGTTGTCGAAGTTCACTGCATAATGGTCTCCAAACCTAGGTGCTTGTCCTCCTTGGGCAGCCATGTCTCTTTGCTGTCTTAATTGTGCCCTCAAAGTTTTTTCCAATTCAAGATCCAATGGAAATTGTGGTTCTCCTCACACCTGTTAGACCTTGGCATACACAACACACCGTTGTGGAGTATAATAGCAAAGAATCAAGAACTTCAAATGTTCAGCAAAGAAATAGACCACAACTCTCAACACGAACTTGAAAATGCAAAGAACAGAACACAACAACAGAGTGAAAACTAAAGTAAATGACACAAACAGAAACACAAAATAGAACAAGTAAAAATCAAGAACAATTCAAAAAATTCTAGAACCAACTGCCTTCCCCAGTAACGGCGCCAAAAATTTATAGCTAGGTGTCGTCGCTCGTCAATTTATCCTATTCCACTAACTGTAGTAGCAGTGAGCTAGGTTTCGTTCCACAGGGAAGAAGGAAAATTCAAGAATTTGATATTGCTCTAGCAGTAGTCACAATGGTAATCTCAAGTAATGAAATAAAAAGAACTCACAAGAATAGGGAATTAAACTATTGAAGACTCACAACAACAAGAAACAAACTAACAAACACCAGTAGCAAAGAACTTCAAGAAAGATTACAAATATTCAACCAGGATAACCTAGGTCTTCTTCCGAGTGAATGCATTTTGCATTTATACGACTAATGCAGTACCATTGACATGCAATTCAAGCAATAAGAGGAGAAGAGCAACCAGGAGACTTAATCACATTTGGCATGGCCACCACACTGTAACCCATGCCTCCCATCACCATCCTATCCTATGGTCGGGCCTAAGGATGGTGAATAGAACCTATAGTCTTCTCAATTCCCTACCCGAATTACTCAAGCAATATTCTCCTAGAATCTCCTACGGCGAGGCCTGATCCTAACGTGTAAATTCATCATTCAAGTAAGAGAATCTCTCCACACAACCTTGATCTAAGGAATTCACAATTTGAGCTTCCTTTGGTGAGGCCTAGCTGTATATTGTGATCAATTGCACACATGTTAGAGAACTAAAGCAACATCCAGTTCTTATTCATGCAATTTTTATCCTAAACTAGGGAAATGAAATTCAACTCAGCATGATGACCACAATCGAACTCATCTCAACCAATCCAGTTCAATTTCATGAGATTAAACGAATTTATAGAATCAAAGCAGAAGATGTTGAATTACTTTCTTTAGCATGTCAATCGCACCACACATTATCATATAAACTTAGCATTCACCCATCAGAAGCCTAGATTATCACACACTAGCCCGACTTTGCCATAATCAACTCAATCTCAACAAATTCCATCATTATGCGAATTGCATCCATCGAATTGGAAAATTTTACCGTTTAGAGTCAAGAGGATTGTCTACAGTTCCTTCGATTGAGAAGATTATGTGCTTCCAATCAATCAAAGATCGAAACTGAAGATGAAAACCTAGAGCGAGAAACTAGAGAGAGAAAGTAGATCTCAAAGAAGAACACTTCCTGCTCTAAAATCAAAAGTCGGTTACACAATGGAAATGTGAATAGTCAATAATGAATCGGATCCCCTGGGGTCTCCTTACATGTTAGCTATATTTCCTATATATAGAGTTATGAAAAAAACTAACTAATACGCAACTGTAAAATATCTGAGATATTACAAGAATGCCCTTGAATAAAAAAACCAACAATTAGCCCAAGATGTAAAAATTCGAAGTTGAAGACATGGTTCTAGCATTCCAGCGCCTTCAGGCTTCCGCTGGACACGCCTTTATTGTCCTTGTCCTCCGCAGTGCGCCTTCAAGCCCAGCTTCATCACGCCTTCAGCTTCTCCGCGAGCTTCCAAGCAGACCAGCCTCTGACGATTCACGCCTTCATGCCACAGAACTCCACGCCTTCAGCTGCCTGGAAATTCAGAAGCCAACACTTAGCCATTTTTTTCCTTCTTCAAACAAGAACAAAGCTGGAAACCCAACACAAAACAAATTCTTGCTCACTCGAAACTCCTCAAAACTGGAACAACACAAAACAAATTCTTGCTCACTCAAAACTCCTCAAAGCTGGAACAACACTAAACAAATTCCTGCTCACTAGAAACTCCTCAAAGCTGAAACAACACAAAGCTATGATGCATCGCCACGATGCATCGCCAGGATGCATCGTAGCTCAACTCCATACAACCTAAACAAAACTGCGATGCATCGCCACTATGCATCGTAGCTCACTCTCATCATAACCACGATGCATCGCCACGATGCATCGTGGTTTATTTCTGCCTTCACTACGATGCATCGTCACGGTGCATCATAGTGTTGTGCTTGTGTGCAGATTGTGAGATGCAATTTGAGAGGTGAGTTGTGTTGTGTAGTGAAGTGTTTGTGTGCTGAATTGTTCGTGGAATATTGAAGTATTGAGTGAACATAGTGATGAACCATTCTTGACATAAATGATCTCCAGCTGAAAGTTAAATCATCAAAGTCCAAGTGAAGTGTAGTGTTAAATGCTTTGGGTAAAGTTATGCAAGGTGAATGTGTTTGTGAAATGTGTGAAACAGCAGGAGTGATTGTGCTTGTGAGGATTTGCTGTGAATTGTATGTGTAAATCCATCGTAGTGTAAATTCTGTGTGTGTGCAAATGCATCGTAGTATAATCTAGCTGAATGTGCAAATGCACCACGGTGAGATCGTGGTGTAATTTTCAGCTCAAAGTGTCCAACTAATTTCAATAATTCTTATGCTGTAAAATTACATGAACAAGACATTAATTTTAGAGAGACATCTAGAACAATTAGATTATTGTCAAGTATATCAATCAATAAGTATAAATAACAAGGTTATAGATATATTCATTATGAATTAATTAAAGTAGTAGTTAAACCACTAAATAGGATAGGTATTGACAATCCAATATTTATTGCATTAAGAGATAAGAGATTTATAGAGTACCAAGATTCAATATTGGCTTTAATTCAATCTAATATCTGTGATGGTTCAAAATCTTTTAACTGTGTTCCTAATTTTGTTGCTAGTTTATATGACGATTTGATTTTAGATTCATTAATTATGAATATTCAAATGGATCAGAATAAGATTAGTTCAAAAAGTAGAAGTTTTCAATTTTATATAAAGTATGTTTTAAATTGCTTAAAACAAATAGAGATCCTCAATTGAAATTAGAGCAATCCGATCCAACAGAAACAATATTATTTGAGGAAGATGCTACAAAATCATCAGTATATATTCCAAAAACCCTTAAATGGGAAGATATTACAATTCCGGAAATATTTAGATTACCGCCACAAGAAGGTCCAAGAAATATTCAACAAAATCACCCTACAAAAATAGAAAAAGAATCAGATGGCGCAGTATTATAATCCACTTTAGTAATGTTAAATCAAGAACATATGTAGCAAATAAAATAGATTCGTTAGGATTTTATCCTATAACTCAAAATACAAGATATTCAACATATGATATTCCAAGAACTTTTAGCCAACATACTAATATTAGTAATAATCCTGAATTATATTCAGAAATACCAATTACAAATCCAAAAATTCATTATAAATCACCACTTCCAGAAATAATTACTAACTCTTCAAAATCACCAACATATTCAGAAATGAAACCAGATTCTATTAATGTTATTAGTAAACCATTTCAGCCTAACTATAAATATTTGGAAGAAGATTTTAATGATATAGAGAATTTAGAAAAGAAAAAATGGTATAATTTATTATCTGAACCATTTAAAGAACGATTACAACAAGAATAGAAGAAAGACTTAAGTGAGAAACAATTTAATTTTCCTTTCTTTAATTGGTTAAAATATATAACCCAAAAGGAAGAAATTCAAAATTTTTATTTAGTTCCTCAAATTAATGTACAAACTCAATTATATAAAAAATGGCAAGTTATTGGAGGAGAAATAATTTCTTCTATACATCCTACATTATTCAATCTACAAATATCAACTAATGCTGGAGAAATAACAGCTACTCCATTTAGAGAAGTCGCATTAGATAAAACACCTGTAGAAAAAGAAGATGTATTAAAATTTAATCAACAATTAAATTATTCAAATCAAATTTTATCCACAATAGCTCAACAAGTAGATTTAGTTTCAAAAAAATAGAAAAAATTCAAAAACCTAAACAACAAAAAATTATTAAACAAAAATTGATATAATTAGATTTCCACATGAAATAGCACAACTACATTTTCAGACAAAAATGTTAGATGGATTGAAGAATTTTAAACAATCATCTGAATCAGAAGGAAATATATTAGACAAAATATTATTAAAAATAAATCAATTAGATTCTAGAAATCAAGCTAGTTCTTCATAACAAGAAAAAATTAATATAATTAATATAATTGATCAAATTAATTCTATATCGGATGATGAATCTGATCAATTTGAAGACTCGGAATCAGAAGATGAATTAATAACTCAAGTTAAACTAGTAGAAGATGAATTTAATGATAATGAAGTAAATAGAATAAGAAGAAGAAGACTAATAAAATATTCTCAGAAAAATAAATAGTTAATTACTCAACTAGTAAAATATTATTATCCAAGACCAACACCACCAGATATTCAATTTGAAGAAAGATCTCAATTTATAGCTACTCGATATGATGGAGCAGTAATTCATGAATGGAGATGAAAAATCTGAATAAGAAATATTACAAGAAATGGGTATGGCTAGATCAGGATATGGAACGAAAGGATATGATAGTAAAACATCAGCAGCAGCATTAGTAACAGGATTCACAGGTCAACTTAAAGGATGGTGGGATAATATGTTAATTTATGAAAACAAAAATGAAATATTAGATCATTTCTATGAAGAAGCTGAAAAAGATAGTCAAGGAAATATTATACATGATGAAAAAGGAAAAGTCAAAACAAAGAAAATACATGATGGAGCAGAATTCTTAATTTTAGTTATGTCTATGCATTTTGTAGAAAATTCGAAAGAAAAATTTATTACAGGATTACCAAATTTATTTTCACAAAGAGTAGCAAATAATCTTCAAAAAGAAATAGGATTAGAATCTTTAAGCAATATAGATATAACATTTGGACAACTATTTACTTTTATTAAATCAGAAGGTTTAAAATTATGTAAATAATTAAAACTCCAAGTAAAATATTGATCTGAAAGAAGAGAATTAGGATCTTTTTGTCAAGCATTTGGAATAACACATATTCAAGCACCTTCATCAAAATATAAATCTATTAAGAAGGCTAATAATTTTAGAAAATGAAAATATAATTATAAAAGACAAGAATTCAATCAAAATCAAAATTATCAATATAAAAATTTTAGTAAAAACAAAAAATATAATAAGCCATATAAGAAGAAAAATAAAAAACAAATTCTGTCTATAGAAAAAATATAGTTAATTGTATTTTCTCTATAGATAGAATTTGTTTGAATTAAATCTAATTCTTTTATTTAACTGGATTTATAAATAAACATTATTTCATTACCCATAATTTTTAAACTAATTCCATCCCTTTTCTTTTCAAATGGTGTAATTTGATATAAAAATGGATTTCCTATAATAACGTCTTGATTTAAATCTTTTACAATCATAAAAGAGTGTCTAAAACAATAATTATTATTACAAATGAATCCATTAGATAATTTATTTTGAATTTGTAAAGAATTTCCATTTGCATTCATTAATCTTTCATTAGTTTTTGAACAATATTTAGTAAGTATAATTCCTGATTTTATACAACTTAAATCTGTTCCACTATCTATCATTGCAATACATGTTGTTTTAAAATCTTGAGTTCTTATAGTTATTATTGAATACCATTTTTCAATATTAACTTTATCAATTAAATTTAAATACTTATCTTCTTTTGAATCATTAATTTGAATTCCTTTTCCGTTTTTTGTTGAACTTTCTAGAATGTATTGGATTACTTTTATTTGATTTACTAATGCTAATTTTGTTTCTATTTCTAAGTCTTTTTCTTTTAGTTGTCGAATATCTTCTTTTAAGTTTCTAATATCTATCTTCAATTTCTTAACTTCTTCATGTAAATTTGCTAAAAAATAAATGGTTAATTATTATGAATTTAATGATAATGAAGTAAATAGAATAAGAAGAAAAAGACCAATAAAAAATTCTCAGAAAAATAAATGGTTAATTACTCAACCAGTAAAAAATTATTATCCAAGACCAACACCACCAGATATTCAATTTCAAGAAAGATCTCAATTTATAGCAACTCAATATGATAGAGCAGCAATTCATGAATGGAATACAGATGGAAAATCTGAATCAGAAATATTAAGAATGTTACAGGAAATGGGTATGGCTAGATCAACATATGGAACGAAAGGATATGATAGTAAAACATCAGCAGCAGCATTAGTAACAGGATTCACAGGTCAACTTAAAGGATGGTGGGATAACATGTTAAGTTATGAAAACAAAAATGAAATATTAGATCATTTCTATGAAGAAGATGAAAAATATAGTCAAGGAAATATTATACATGATGAAAAAGGAAAAGTCAAAACAAAGAAAATACATGATGTAGCAGAATTCTTAATTTTAGTTATGTCTATGCATTTGGTAGGAAATCCGAAAGAAGAATTAAGTTCATCAAAAATACTTACTAATTTAAGATGTCCAACATTAACAGATTTTAGATGGTATAAAGATATGTTGTTCTGAGACTACTTGATAAGGTTCCCGTTGATTTGATCCACCTTTGGGCAGATTTGACAACCTTATTTATCCACAGGACAGGTCTAGCTTGGAAAATTCCCACCAACAAGATCAATGAACGAACACGATAAGAACAAAGAGTAGAACAAACAATTAAAGAAGCACAAAGAAACAAAGAAAGGAATAAGAAAAAGATATGGAGCGCGATTCAATGGAAACTTGTCCAAAGCCCCAACGCTATTACAAAACCAACTTGACTCAGGCGGCACCTAAATCAAATCAGATTTGGCTGTTCTCAAACTTAGAACAAAAGCAAGACTATTGGTCTAGCCTCACTTTAGGGTTTAGAAGAACAAAAGCTCAAACTTAGCTTAAGGTCTCTAAGGTTTTGGGATCAAATTTTGCTCCGCAAAATTATCAACTTCAATCTCAAAAATCAACTCCTCAAATTCGTGGGTTTACAAGCCTTTAAATAGGTACAAAGACTTGCCAACAAAGTAAACCCTACTTTCCTAAAAATAGTTTCCTATTTGGAAGAAACTTCCCTAAAATAGAATTAACACATGATTAAATCATGCAAGATCTTTAGCCATGTGAAAACACCATATAGAACATATCAATGTTCATGCAAGAACATTAGATCACGTTCCTTATTGAAAAGATTAAATAAAAACGATTAAAAATCAAAACCTAAAAAGCTGTAAAAATTCCCAACGTCACGCGACGTGGGGGTGTGGACGTCTCGACGTCAGTGTACGTCGCGACGTGGAAGGTCGCGCGTCGCGACGTGGAAGGTCGCGCGTCGCGACGTGGAAGGTCGCGCGTCGCGACGTGCGGAAATCTTGACGTGAATTAAAATTGGATTTTTAAGTCCAATTTTCCAACCCTCAAACTTCCAGAGAGTTACGTCGCGACGTGGAGGGCCGTGGACGTCGCGACGTCGGTGTACGTCGCGACAGGAAGCAGTGGACGTCGCGATGTGGAGGCACGATTATCCAACTCTTATCCAATCTTGCTTTCCAACGAAGTTTCTCCACATAATGTCAAAACCATGAAGTTCCAAGGCTTGAAATCACTCTTCACTTCATTGAAACCTTGTTCCAACCACTTTTATGCATCGTCCATCACTTCCATGATCAAACCATTAAGAGCCAACTTGAACTTCTTGGTTTTAGCTCGAGTCATTGGTCCACCAATTCCACTTAACGGGTCAAGGGAATGTTGTTCACCATCAAGTGCGTCTGGATTCCTATCATTCCCCCCTCGTCAAAAGGATTCGTCCTCGAATCTCCTGCATCAAACAAAGAGAGATCAGAAACATTAAAAGTAGCACTAACGTCTCTATACTCACTGGGTAAATCAATGCAGTAGGCATTGTCATTAATGCGCTCAAGAACTTGGAATGGTCCATCGCCTCTTGGGTGAAGCTTTGATTTCCGCTTCTCAGGAAATCTTTCTTTACATAAGTGTATCCAAACCCAATCTCCCGGGTGGAACACCATACGGCGTCTACCTTTATTGGCTTGCTTGGCTTACTGCTCATTTCTCCTCTCAATATTGTCACGAACCTTAGCATGAACGTCCATAACCAAAGTAGCTTTGCTTGCGCCATCAACATTAACAAACTCGTTAATAGGAATAGGCAAAATATCCAAATGCGTCAAAGGATTAAAGCCATATACAATTTCAAATGGAGAAAAAGAAGTAGAACTGTGAATAGTACGATTGTAAGCAAACTCAATGTGTGGTAAACAATCTTCCCATTTCTTTAGATTCTTTTGTATGATAGCACGCAATAATGCAGATAGAGTTCGATTAACTACCTCAGTTTGCCCATCAGTCTGTGGGTGTGCAACAGTAGAAAATAACAATTTAGTTCCCAATTTACTCCAAAGAGTACGCCAAAAATGACTAAGGAACTTGACATCTCTATCACTCATAATAGACTGAGAAATACCGTGCAATCTCACAATTTCTTTAAAGAAAAGGTCTGCTATGTGCGTTGCATCATCGGTTCGTGAACATGCAATGATGTGTGCCATTTTACTGAACCTATCAACTACCACAAAGATACTATCCTTACCACTTGGTGACCTAGGCAATCCTAAAACAAAATCCATGGAAATATCTACCCAAGGATGCAAAGGTACGGGCAGTGGCGTGTATAGACCATGAGGCATTATTTTTTACTTTGCCTGTTTACAAACAATACATCTTTGACAAACAGGTTGAACACTTTTTCTCATATGAGGCCAACGAAAATGTTCTTGCAAAATATGTAATGTCTTGTTAACACCAAAGTGACCCATCAATCCTCCCCCATGTGTCTCAATAATCAATAAATCACGAATAGAGCAATTAGGCACACACAATTTATCCTTTTTATACAAGAACCCATCATGCAAATAATACTCACCTTCGGATTTATGCAAACAATTCTCATATACAAGTTTAAAATTAGCATCTTCAGCATACAATCCTTTCAAGACATCAAATCCAAGCAGTTTAGTATGCAATAAAGTAAGTAAATTATACCTTCTTGACAATGCATCAGCAACCACATTTTCCTTTCCAGCCTTGTATTTAACAACGTAAGGAAAAGTCTCAATAAACTCCAACCACTTATCATGCCTTTTATTCAACTTGCCTTGAGTCTTAAGGAACTTAAGACTCTCATGATCCGAATGAATAATGAATTCCTTCGGCCAAAGGTAGTGCTGCCAAACTTGTAGAGATCTCACCAATGCATACAACTCCTTGTCGTATGTGGGGTAATTCAGTGTTGCTCCATTAAGCTTCTCACTAAACTATGCCACGGGCTTGCCTTCCTGCATCAAAACAGAACCAATACCTTTCCCGGAGGCATCACATTGTATTTCAAAAGCTTTCTCAAAATTAGGTAACATAAGAACATGAGCATTGGTTAATTTCTGCTTCAAAGTATTAAAAGCTTTTTCTTGAGCATCTGTCCAAACAAAAGTCACATTCTTTTTAACTAGATCATTTAAGGGGGCTGCAATTGTACTAAATTCCTTTACAAACCTCCTATAAAATCCAGCTAAACCATGAAAACTCCTAACATCATTAACTGACTTAGGTGTGGGCCAATCTCTAATTGTTTTCACTTTATTTTCATCAACAGAAATTCCATTAGCACTTACAACAAATCCTAAAAAGATAACAAATGAAGTACAGAATTCACACTTCTTAAAATTTGCATAAAGCTGATTTTCACGAAGTACAACAAACACTCATTTTAAATGTAACACATGCTCATCAAGTATTTTGCTGTAAACAATTATATCATCAAAATAAACTACTACAAATTTCCCTATGAAAGATCTAAGTACATGGTTCATTAAACGCATAAATGTGCTTGGTGCATTAGTCAATCCAAAAGGCATAACTAACCACTCATAAAGACCATACTTAGTTTTAAAGGCAGTTTTCCATTCATCACCTTCTTTCATGCGAATTTGATAATAGCCACTTTTTAAATCAATCTTTGTAAAGATTTTAGAACCATATAACTCATCTAACATGTCATCTAACCTAGGAATAGGGTGACGATATTTAATGGTTATCTTGTTAATGGCTTTACAGTCAACACACATTCTCCATGTTTCATCTTTCTTAGGAACAAGAATAACTGGCACAGAACATTGACTAAGGCTTTCACGAACAATACCTTTTTCTAGAAGACCATCCACTTGCATTTGAATTTCTTTTGTCTCCTCAGGACTGGCTCTATATGCTGGTCTGTTGGGAATTGAAGCTCCTCGAATTGGAGGTAAACCATTTGGTAACTCCTCGGGGAATAAATCTTCAAATTCCTGTATAAGAGAAATCACAGCACTAGGCAAAGTAGAAAGGTGATCACTAGACAGCAAATACAAGTCTTTGTAAATAAGTACAAACATCTCATGCCTATCTAGTATTGCTCTTTTGACTTCACTTTTTTGTGCAAAGACTGTTAATCTCTTTTCTTTTTCCTCTTGCTTCATCTTTTGGCCTTCCAATTTCTTTGCATTCTTGCTTGAAGGGGTAGAGGTGTTTCCCACTTCTTGTTTCATTAACTCGGCCTGCACCAATTGCCTACATTCCTTGGAGATTTTGGCTTGATCTTCATATATCTCCCATAGTTTCAAAGAAGCCAAAATGTACTTCTAACCATCCTTCTCCATGGTGTAGTGATTCTTTCGCCCATCATGCATGACATGTCTATCAAATTGCCATGGATGTCCAAGTAACACATGCGCTGCCTCCATTGGAACCACATCACATAAAATATCATCAGTATATCTTCTAATTGACAAAGATAAGCGCACCTGTTTGATTACCTTAACCTCTCCACTTTGGTTCAACCATTGAAGCTTGTATGGTTTGGGGTGTTTTGAACAAGTAAGCTTCAACTTGGATACCAATAATGTACTCGCCACATTAGTGCAACTCCCACCATCAATAATCAGACTGCACTGCTTTTTCTGAATAATGCACTTGGTGTGAAAGATATTCTCTCGTTGCACTGCTTCGCCTTCTAACTGTGACTGTGTACTCAAGGTTCTCTTGGTGACAAGAGACTCAACAAATTCCAACTTTTCTGGAGCATCCTCATCATATTCCTCACCATAAGTCTTTTCTTCAAGTTCGGGCATCTCATCATCACTTGAATGAACACTAGCAACATCCCTATTGTCAAGAAAGTAAATAGCCTTTTTGCTGGGACAATTCACTTGCATATGGTCGTAACCTTGACATTTATAACATTTAACCTCACTAGATCTTTGGGGTGTGTTTTGAGCTGACTTCTGAACAAATGGTGGTGTTCTTTCCATCGACTTGGGTGTAGCATTGCCTCCAAAAGGCTTGTTCTTCATAACTGGATTAGGTGGAGTCGGTGGTTGTTCTTTAGCCAAGGAGGTTGACGAGGTGTAAGTCTCCCCTTTTGCTTCATGTGACGTTCTATTTGAATAGCGTTATGTAACATCTCTGTCAAGTCATAGGATATCTGAAATCCCATTTTGTAGGCTAATGCGGAAGTCATTCCTGCCAAGAACCTAGCCATTGTTGTTTCGGGTTCCTCCACAATATGTGCCTTTATAATGAGTAACTGCATCTCCTTGAAATAATCATCAACGGATCGGTTCCCTTGGGTAAGGGTTTGAACTTGCATCCGCAATTCATTAGCAAAATATAATGGCTCAAATCGCCTCCTCAAAATGGATTGCATCTCTCTCCAAGTTCGAATTGGTCGCTCCCCCTTTAGCTGTCTGTCCTTCACCAATTGAGTCCACCAATGAGCTGCATAATCCTTAAAGTGTATGGTCACCATTCGCATTTTCTTATCTTCAAAATAAGAATTTCCAGCAAAAATTTGCTCCACTGTATAAATCCAATCCAGAAATGTGTCAGGATCTGAAGTACAATGAAATTTTGAAAAATCCAAACTGAAGCCACATCAAATTCGGACTTGCTCCGGCTCTTTGATTGTTCAGATTCTATAAACTCCTCTTCATCAAAATCAGCCTCATCAAATTCATCTTCAAGTTTTCTTGAATTTGATTTCTTCCTAGAAGCAGAATGTTAAGCTTCCGTCAGATTGTCTAATTGAATTGACATCTTCTGAATCATGTTACGCAGTGAATCAAGCTGAAATTGTTGTTCAGCTTGAATCTTTGAAATTTGTTGTTCAGATTGATTCTTTGAAGTTTCCTCCGCCATTTTGATATACCTGCAAGTTAGATAAAACCACAAGAAACAATAATAAGAATCATGGCTTCTCACGGGTTCTCACTTTAGGTATGGTCAGTTCACTTCACTCTTTCAACAGGGTTATTCTCGTGTATAATTGTTCTCCCTAATCTACTCTCCAAATGTGGGGTCTCTCGTAGTCTCCTTTACAAGTACTAAGTTCTTAAACCACCTATCAATAATTCAACTCAAATACCACACAAATCAAGTAAGGAATTGAGAAAATAATTATGAAGAATTGCAATTTAGAACACGTTAAGGCACAATTTTGGACAAATTAGCAAGAAAAGAAAATAAATACACCAAGAATCAATGTCGAATACCAAGAACAGATTTCAATAGTGATTGTATAACCAGAATTTCGTTTTCAGATTTTGCTGCTTTTTTTTTCACTTAATTCTCTTCTTTTTTTTGTCACGTTGACAAATTCCTCTTCTTTTTTTTTTGAATATCAGCAAGAGAATTCAATCACTCAATATTTAGCAGCACGAAATTCAACCCAGATTCACGAGATTCAATCACAAATTGAAAAGTTTATGAGATGGAAAAATATATAACCTGAGATTTTCAGCACGAAATTCTCTTCTAATGTTCTCTGATACCACTTGATAAGGTTCTCGTTGATTTGATCTACCTTTGGGCGGATTTGACAACCTTATTTATCCACAGGGCAGGTCTAGCTTGGAAAATTCCACAGACAAGTTCGCCAAACCAAGAAATTAATCAAAGCACAAGAAGATTAAGAGTTAGAACAAAGATAAAGAAAGAACAAAAGAAAACAAGAAGATATTGAGCGAAACAATATTTGCCCTGACTGAAAAAAATGAAAATTTTACTTACGAATTTTCAAGCACCAAGAAATTCTCTGATACCACTTGATAAGGTTCCCGTTGATTTGATCCACCTTTGGGTGGATTTGACAACCTTATTTATCCACAGGACAGGTCTAGCTTGGAAAATTCCCACCAACAAGATCAATGAACGAACACGATAAGAACAAAAGAGTAGAACAAACAATTAAAAAAGCACAAAGAAACAAAGAAAGGAATAAGAAAAAGATATAGAGCGCGATTCATTGGAAACTTGTCTAAAGCCCCATCGCTATTACAAAACCAACTTGACTCAGGCGGCACCTAAATCAAATCAGATTTGGCTGTTCTCAAACTTAGAACAAAAGCAAGACTATTGGTCTAGCCTCACTTTAGGGTTTAGAAGAACAAAAGCTCAAACTTAGCTTAAGGTCTCTAAGGTTTTGGGATCAAATTTTGCTCTGCAAAATTATCAGCTTCAATCTCAAAAATCAACTCCTCAAATTCGTGGGTTTACAAGCCTTTAAATAGGCATAAAGACTTGCCAACAAAGTAAACCCTACTTTCCTAAAAATAGTTTCCTATTTGGAATAAACTTCCCTAAAATAGAATTAACACATGCTTAAATCATGCAAGATCTTTAGCCATGTGAAAACACTGTTCATGCAAGAACATTAGATCACGTTCTTTATTGAAAAGATTAAATAAAAACGATTAATAATCAAAACCTAAAAAGCTGTAAAAATTCCCAACGTCGCGCGACGTGGGAGTGTGGACGTCGCGACGTCGGTGTACGTCGCGACGTGAAAGGTCGCGCTTCGCGACGTGCGGAAATCTTGACGTGAATTAAAATTGGATTTTTAAGTCCAATTTTCCAACCCTCAAACTTCCAGAGAGTTACGTCGCGACGTGAAGGGCGGTGGACGTCGCGACGTCGGTGCACATTGCGACGGGAAGCAGTGGACGTCGCGACGTGGAGGCACGATTATCCAACTCTTGTCCAATCTTGCTTTCCAACGAAGTTTCTCCACATAATGTCAAAACCATGAAGTTCCAAGGCTTGAAATCACTCTTCACTTCATTGAAACCTTGTTCCAACCACTTATATGCATCGTCCATCACTTCCATGATCAAACCATTAAGAGCCAACTTGAACTTCTTGGTTTTAGCTCGAGTCATTGGTCCACCAATTCCACGTAACGGTTCAATGGAATGTTGTTCACCATCAAGTGCGTCTGGATTCCTATCACTATTATACAAACCTTCGCCAACACCTAAACTACCCAATGTCAAAGATAATAAAATGCCTAAAGCATACGACCCACTGGACAAATGGTGCACAGAACCATGAAGTCTAAATCCTGATGGTTGGGCTTCTTCATATGTCAAAATTACTTTTTCCCATCCCCAATGATGCAGAAAACATACTTGTTCAAAAGAAAACCAAAAGGTTGAAGAATAGATAAGAATGTTTTGTAAATAAACCCTGGCTAATTTCCATTTAGCACAATAAGCGCTCCAATGTGAGTCGGGTATCTGAATATCTGGATAAGATGGAAAATTATTAGATTTAAGTCTCACACAAGAAATATAAACAATACCTCAAATGTCAAATTGGTATACATTGTAGAATGAGATGACTACAAAGTCAGCCTTATACTTGGATAAATCTGGGGGTTCTGTGGCACACCTGTTTGCTGCATCAATCAAAACCATGCACAATCCTCTGTTTCTAGAAAAATAAGCCACAAAATATCTCAGAGACATGCCATAGCACTTTTGTTACATGAAACTAAGCTCCCAAAAATGGAACTATAAGCACATATCATGATGTGTGGTTGCTGAACTTGTAAACAATATTCAATTATTACAACTTAACAAATACTGTACAGTTGGAGGGCATCCAGCATGCAAATTCATACATTTCAAAAAGTTGAATCCTTATATGTGGCTGTTTATATGAACATGTTTACCAGGAATGTGGGGAGCCTCCCAACTCTTTATGTCAATCTTCCTTGATAAACTTCAGAAGGTCAAGGTTTAATGTCAGACCTGAAAAGTTGCATTCAGAGGGAAACACGAATAACTTGTAGGCATCATTTGCAATACAAAATAAAAGTAACACTGGACATCATGATTATAGATATCTAATGGAGAGCGCCAGAAGCATCATCACACAATGGAAAGCATAGTAGCAGAAGCATCATCACCATAATGGAAAGCATAGTGCGTAGAAATGTGAGGAGCAAAATAGCAAGAATTTGTACTTGAGACTCTACCAAGGGAATGATCAATGTTCTAACAATTCTCTAATATGGTGAAGACGTGTTTTTAGGCCAGATTAAGGCCAATGAACTTTCTGCTTATAGCCAAGTTTACACAATTAACAGGTCAAATAGACTTTGTAAAGATGGAATTTAAAAACCAGGGAACATAATGTCACCGCAATTGATATGTATAAATATGGCTCTTAATAAATTTGTAACATGTGAGCACATAATCTTTTCATTTTCCTATTTGAGAAGAAGAAAAAAATTTAGTTTTACAAGTTTCATTATGGGAGCTTGAAATACTTAGATCTACTAACCAATTATCTTGTAGCCACCTGGAACCTTCAATATCCACCACATGTAAACTGTAAGCATGCCTTGAAACTGGGGACCGATTCTCAATACTGCAGACCAAGAAAATGAAAAATCACTGTGAAAACATGTAATCACACCCATAGAACATACTTAATGAATATACTCAACAAAACCATGGAATTATCTGCGTATTTAACCAATGGCAATTTCCTAAGGAGCAACCTTTGGTGAATAAGATCTCCATGAATAACCACCAAGGAACCAGCTTTGACTTCAATAGGAATGAAATCCTTCTGGTGATAGTCTGGAGATCGCTTATCAAAAGGGACCCCATTCTCATGCCTGATGAATCTCCTTACAAGGCCATCTGAAAATGATGAAAAAGTTCTTAATTATGACTTGTTTTGCATGCCTAATTGAGGGAACAAAACCAAATACAAAGAGGATTATTACTTTTATGGGATCCAGGAATAGCCCAAAGGCAACCATTTATGAGTGTTGAATCTTCCAAAGCAAGCCGAATTCCCATACAAGTTGACTGTTTAGTATAGAGAAATGAGTTATCCTGGTGTGGCACTACTTCACCACCTATAACTGGTTGCTGAAATTAAAATTCTCAAACATTATGATGAGAAAACAAACATGCATAGCAGCATCAACAATCAAAACTGAAGAAAGTCATCACATCAACCATCAACGAGAAGCAAACACCCTGTTCCATTTGTTCTGGTTGATTGAAAATTTTTAAATTGTCCTGGACCACCAATCCACGCTCTTCGGATCGTTGTTGGCAAGCAAATTCGAACAACACAAACACGAAAATAAAACAATAAAAAGACGGAATAGAGATATGAAATGAAAAGGTTGATGTTAAGCCAATCAAACCCTAACGTTATTAAAAAATAATCAACCTAGCTAATGTAATCAATAGCTAATTTAATTAGTTTGGCTTGTTCCTGAATCAAGATCGGGTAGGCTAAACCTATAGCTCCTCACTAAAGGCTTCGCGGGATTTTAAAACACAAAGTGTTTCACTTTAGCAAAGCTAAAATTCTTTCAATTTCATATATCAAAAGCGTTAATGGCCTTTCCTTTAAATAGGAATAAATTCAGCCAACTCAAATTAGGAAACCCTACAATTACAACTTGACTTCTTAACTAACTAAAAAACAAGTTTTCTAAAACAAAACATATGCTTAAAAACGTGTTTATCCATAGAAAATAGGGCACGGTCCTAGCTCCTAAAATGTAGGAGTTTTACTTTCCTAAATTTTCCTAAAAAATAGGAGATTACTTTCCTAATTATCATGCAAGATAATTGGGCCAAGTAATTGACACTTAAAGAAAAAATCAAGCCCATAAGTAAATTTTAATGGACTTAATTATTACAACTAAAAAATAAACCCTAATTACTTAAGAAATGGCGTGAATCCAAGATGTGAAAATCCAAGCACACTATCTTGGTCTTCAATGTAATCCATAAACACTACTTCAAGATGGAATTTCCTTAAGCTCCAATGTAGAACTCCCAGGAACTTCTCCATGAATTGTGATGCAAGAAATATTCCAAACAACTTCATGTTGAGATGGTGAAGATGGTGACGCCAAGTTGTCTTCAAGATTGTCGAAATTGCCACAATGTGTTGACAATAATGTTTGCAAGGAGGCTTTCATCGTTTTGCTCCTTGATCTCTTCATTGGTCCATCAAAACTCTCCAAAGGATCTTGTGAATTCGGACTTGGCACCATGGGCATGGATGGATTGATATCATTCCCTACCTCCTCGAAAGGATTCGTCCTCGAATTACCTACATCAAACAAAGATAAATCAGAAACTTTAAATGTAGATGACATATTGCCATACTCACTTGGAAGTTCGATCTTGTAAGCATTGTCTCCAATTCTTTCCAAGACTCGAAAAGGACCATCTCCTCTTAGATGAAGTTTAGACATCTTTTTCTCAGGAAACCTCTCTTTTCTTAAATGAATCCAAACCCAATCACCCGATTCAAATATCACTTGCTTTCTACCCTTATTGGCTTGCTTGGCATATTGTTCATTACGCCTTTGAATATTATTTCAAACCTTCTCATGTAACTCCTTCACAAAATTAGCTTTCTTTTTACCTTCGACATTAACAAACTCATTAATAGGAAGAGGCAAAATATCAAGTGGAGTTAAAGGATTAAATCCATAAACAACTTCAAAAGGTGAGGAATTAGTAAAACTATGCAAAGTCCTATTATATTCAAACTCAATATGAGGTAAACAGCTTTCCCAATTCTTTAAGTTCTTTTGAATAATAGCACTAAGTAAGGTAGATAAAGTGCGATTAACTACTTCAGTTTGTCCATCAGTTTGTGGATGTGCAATAGTAGAAAACAACAACTTAGTTCATAACTTATTCCATAAAGTACGCCAAAAATGAGACAAGAATTTAACATCCCTATCACTAACAATACCCTGTGGAATACCATGCAATCTAACAACTTCCTTAAAGAATAAGTCAGCAATATGTGTAGCATCATTAGATTAGAACATGCAATGAAGTGCGTGCCTTTTTGCTAAATCTATCAACTACAACAAATATGCTATCATGAGTAGTGCGTGACCTAGGTAATGCAAGTACAAAATCCATAGAAATATCAATCCAAGGATGACTAAGAACAGACAAAGGCGTGTACAAACCATGAGGTATCACTTTCGATTTTGATTGTTTATACACAATGCATTTATCACAAACACTTTTAACATCTTTAATCATGTTAGGCCAATAAAAGTGTTCATTTAAAATAGCAAGTGTTTTAGAAATTCCGAAGTGCCCCATTAACCCTCCCCCATGGGTTTCTTTAACAAGTAAATCACGGATGAAACATGAGGGTATGCATAATTTATCTTTCTTAAAAAAGAATCCATCATGCACATTGATATGAATGATCACGGTGCAGTACCTTTGACCACTCGAATCCACTTCCTTTAGATCGTTGCTTACCAAACTCGAACCAAGAACAAGACTCACAATTATGCGGAATTAAACAAAACAGAAATTAAAAGATATTGACACGAAAAGATTTGATATGAAGTAATCAAACCCCCACGTATGAATCAAAAGGATTCGGCCAACCTATGAAAATTCATAAGCTAAACAAATCAGTTTGGCTTGTTCTTTGAATCAAGAGCTTGTAAGTTCACTTAAAGGTCTTAGCTTCTAGGTTTACGGATCTTATGAAAACTCAATTAAACTTAATTGAATTAATTCACGTTTTTCACAACTTTTTAAGGCTGCAAAATTCTTTAGCAAAGCTAAACTTTTATCAAAATTCATCATAATAAAAACGTTAAAGGAGCCCTCCTTTTATAGGGAGAAATTTGGCTCTTACAATGAAAAACCCTAAATCAAGTCAATTACAACTTGACTTCTAAGCTAGCTAACTTTCCATATTGGAATTGGAAAACTAACAACTAACAAACTAATCCTTTTCTAATAAGGATTAGGGCACACGATTTTACAAAGGTGGCCAAACACGTTTTGGCTTCCTTTGTTTCCTAAACTATGAAGAAGCAAAACTCAATTTGACTTCTTAAGTTTCCTAAACTTTTACTTGCCATTATCATGCAAGATAATTGGGCCAAGTAAACTTTATTAAAACCGAAATTCCAAGCCCATAAATAATAAATTAAAACGTCAATTTTGGGCTTAAAACAACATTAAATAAAACCCTAATTTATTTAATAAAAAGGGCGTGATCTTCAAGTGAAAGCCCAAACACGCCTTTCCTTGGACTTCATTGTGATTGATCCATCTCTTCATGGATTGTGATAGAAGAGATATTCCATAAAACTCCATTGGTTGAAAATGCTTGGACCGGATCATGATTCTCTTCAAAGATGTCCAACTCTTCATAATGAGTTATCAATAATGCTTGTAACGCCTCCTTCATCCTTTTGCTCCTTGATCTTATCATTGGTCCATCGTGATTTGTCAATGGATGAACACTGGAAGTCGGCTTTGGCATAGGCATAGATGGATTGCTATCATTCCCTCCCTCCTCGAAAGGATTCGTCCTCGAATCACCTACATCAAACAAAGATAAGTCAGTAACATTAAATGTAGATGAGACATTGCCATAGGCACTAGGAAGCTCTATCTTGTAAGCATTATCTCCAATCCTTTCCAAAACACGAAAAGGACCATCTCCTCGTGGGGTAAAGCTTAGATTTCCTTTTGTCGGGAAACCTCTCATTCCTTAAGTGAATCCAAACCCAATCACCCGGTTCAAATATCACTCTTTTTCGACCTTTATTAGCTTGTTTGGCATATTGCTCATTACGCCTTTGAATATTATGCCTTACTTTTTCATGTAACTCCTTAATAAAATCTGCGTTCTTTTGACTTTCAACATTAATAAACTCATTAATAGGCAAAGGTAAAATATCAAGAGGAGTTAAAGGATTGAATCCATAAACTATTTCAAAAGGCAAACAGTTAGTGGAACTATGGACAGTTCTATTATAAGCAAATTCAATATGCGGCAAACAACCTTCCCAATTCTTTAAGTTTTTCTGAATAATAGCACGAAGTAAAGTAGACAAAGTACGATTTACTACCTCAATTTGCCCATCAGTTTGGGGATGTGCAACAGTAGAAATTAATAACTTAGTGCCTAACTTATTCCAAAGGGTGCGCCAAAAGTGAGATAAAAACTTGACATCTCTATCACTAACAATACTCTTAGGAATTCCATGCAACCTTACAATTTCCTTAAAGAACAAATCAGCAACTTTTGTAGCATCATTAGACTTAGAACATGCAATGAAATATGCCATCTTACTAAATCTCTCAACTACCACAAAAATGCTATCATGACCATTACGTGATCTAGGCAATCCAAGTACAAAATCCACAGAAATGTCTACCCAAGGATGACTAGGAACAGGCAATGGTGTATACAAACCATGAGGCATAATTTTCGACTTTGCTTGTTTACAAACAATGCATCTTTCACAAACACTTTTTACATTTTTAATCATGTTAGGCTAGTAAAAGTGTTCATTCAAAACAGCAAGAGTCTTTGCAATTCAAAAATGCCCCATTAACCCTGCCCCATGGGTTTCTTTAACAAGCAATTCACGAATGGAACATGAGGGTATGCACAATTTTATCCTTTTTAAACAAGAAACCATCATACATATAAAATTCTCCATTCGGCTTTACAACACAAGTATCAATTACATTTTTGAAATCAACATCATTTTTGTATAAATCCTTGATCAAATCAAAACCAAGTAACTTAGCATGCATTTAGGTGAATAACGAATGTCTCCTAGATAATGCATCAGCTACAACATTTTCATTACCAGATTTATACTTAATCACATAGGGAAAAGTTTCAATAAACTCTAACCACTTAGCATGCCTTTTATTCAATTTCCCTTGGGACTTCAGAAATTTAAGGCTTTCATGATCAGAATGAATTATAAACTCTTTAGGCCATAGATAATGTTGCCAAACCTGTAATGACCTTACCAACGCATACAACTTCTTGTCATAAGTTGCATACTTCAATTGCGCCCCATTGAGCTTTTCACTAAAATAGGCCACCGGTCTTGATTCTTGCATCAAAACAACACCAATACCTATCCCGGAGGCATCACAGTGTATCTCAAAAGCTTTACTAAAATTGGGCAAAGCAAGTAAAGGCGCATGAGTCAACAAATATTTAAACTTGTTAAAAGCATTTTCATGTTCTTCCTTCCATTCAAAAACAACATTTTTCTTAACAAGTTCATTTAGAGTAGCTGCTATAGTACTAAAATCTTTAATAAACCTCCTATAAAAACTTGCCAATCCATGAAAGCTTCTAACATCACTAGCACATGTAGGTCTAGACCAACACTGAATTGCCTTGACCTTTGACTCATCAACAGATATGCCTTGAGAACTAACAACATAACCTAAAAAGATAATTGATTCCATACAAAAAGAACACTTTTTAAGGTTAGCATATAATTTGTTCTCACGTAAAACAGCAAACACTTGTCTTAAATGATCAACATGCTCATCAAGTGATTTACTATATATAAGGATATCATCAAAATAGACCACAACAAATTTTCCAATGAAGTGACGAAAAACTTGGTTCATTAACCTCATAAAAGTACTGGGTGCATTGGTTAAACAAAAAGGCATGACTAACCATTTCATACAAACCAAACTTTGTTTTAAAAGTAGTTTTCCATTCATCACCTTCTTTCATTCGAATTTGATAATAACCACTCTTTAGGTCTATCTTAGAAAATATACATGAACCATATAACTCATCAAGAATGTCATCTAGTCTAGGAATAGGATGTCTATACTTAATAGTTATTTTATTTATGGCACGACAATCAACACACATTCTCCATGAATCATCCTTCTTAGGAACTAAAATAACAGGAACAGCACATGGACTATAAGATTCTTGAACCATACCTCGGTCAATAAGTTCATCCACTTGGCGTTGAATCTCTTCTGTCTCCTCAGGATTTGCTCTATAAGCTGGACGGTTTGGAATTTGAGCTCCAAGTATGAATTCGATTTGATGTTCAATACCTCTAATAGGTGGTAAATCTTTTGGTAAATCCTCAGGAAACACATCTTCATATTCCTGCAAAAGAGCTGAAACAATACTAGGCAAAGAATCAAGGTGAGCACTATCAATGATAAGTACATCCTTGCGGAAAAGTAAATACACTACTTGCCTATCTAATATTGCTCTCTTAACCTCACTTTTAGAAGCATAATTACAAGATTTTGAAACAACTAACTCTCGGCTATCACTATCACTATTTCTAGTTACAATGTTTCGCCCTATGCTAGTTACATTGTTCTTCTCTTGTAACTTATTTTCCTTTGCTTCACGCATTACACCATAAGCCTTAGCTATTTTAGCTTGATCTTCAAAACCTTCAGAAGGACTTAAGGCTCTCAAATTAAACTTTTTACCTTGGTGTGAAAAATGGTAAAAGTTCTTCTTGGCATGATACACAACATCTCTATCAAATTTCCAAGGTCTTCCAAGCAATAATTGACTGGCTTCCATTGGAACAACATCACATGTAACTTTATCAACATAACTACCAATGGTGAATGTAAATTTAACTTGCTTGGTAACTCGTGATTCAGCTGAATTATTTAACCATTGAAGTCTATATGGTTTGGGATGTTTCATGCAAGTCAAATTCAGCTTATTTACAAGTAAAGTACTTGCCACATTTGCACAACTACCACTATCAATAATAACAGTGCAAATTTTATTTTGAACCATGCAACGTGTATGAAATTTATTTTCACGATAGATCAAATCTTCATCAACAAGTGGATGTGCATTAAGTACTCGACGAGAGACTAAACAATAATCATCAACCTTATAAGAAGAACCATCAAAATCTTCACTTTCATCACTTACATATTTCTCCTCAAGGGGTGGCATATCAGCACAATCCTCATCACTCTCAACTTCTCCATTGTCAAGAATAATCATCAACTTACTAGTAGGGCAATCGGATGGCATATGACCATAACATTGACATTTATAACATCGAATATCCCTCAATCTTGTGGCTGAAGTTGGCGCAGATTTTGGAGTGGTTTCAGCAACCTTTGGAACTAATTTTGGGACATTGGAAGGTGCACTTGATGGCTGATTTGAAGTGAATTGTCGAGGCTTTGTGGATGGAGAATAAGGGACAACATTCAGCTTCTTATCTCTTTGCCATGGTGGTGGCAGTTGTGAAAACTTGTTCTTCCCTTTCATATGCCTTTCAATCTTAATAGCCTTGTGCACAAGCTCATTAATGTCAACATAACTTTGCAAATCCACATGTTATGCTAAATCAGAATGCATACCTCTCAAAAATCGTTCTATTGTGGAGTCGGGATCTTCATGCACATTAGCCTTGATCATCAAAGCTTCCATCTCATGATAATACTCCTCAACCGATTTAGTACCTTGCACAAGTGAGTGCAATTTTCTGTTCAACTTACGGTTGTAATGAGAAGGGACATACTTTTTCCTCATATGTATCTTCATTTGGCTCCAAGTCTTGATTGGCCTTTCACCATCTTGACGTCTAGACCTCATAACTTCATCCCACCATAAACTAGCATAATCCTTAAGGTGCACAAAAGCAATTCGATACTTCTCCTTTTCGGGATAATCATGGCCTTCAAAGAAGTGCTCAAGCTCACGAATCCAATCAAAATAAGCTTCGGGATCTGCTTTACCATAGAAAGTTGGGATAGTTAGTTTTAAAGAACCAATTGAAATCTTATATTTGTCACCTTTCTTTGGAGAACTCATGTCCTCCTCTTCCTCCCCCTCATCATGACTAGAGTCATTGTTGGATTCAAACTCAACTCTTCGGGATTTAAAACCCTTGGGTGGTGGTGAAGACAAACTATCAACTTTGAGTGTGAGTTTTAGGATCATATCAAAGAGGACATCATTAGTGAACTTTTGGTCCACTACCTTTGGTGATTTAGATTCTTCACCCTCCATTTGTACCTGCAAGTTAGTAAAAACATAAGAGATATATATATAGAAATATACCTCACGGGTTCTCACAATATGGGGTAGTAGGTACTCTCCTCTCTTAATATGAAAGCTTTTCTCGTGTATACCCTATACTAATACTCTCAAACTATGGAACTTACTGGTTCAATGATTGTAATAACAAGACTCAACCAATTAATTCCACCACGAATTTTCACAAGTGAAAACCAAACAAGTTTTTAACAAAATCACGTCAAGAATATTTAAGAACACGTGTGGCTATAACTTGATTTAACTTCAGAAACTAAGAGAAATATAAAGTAGATTTCAAGACGAAGAAAACGCAATTTGAATCACTTAATTCCGAGTTGTATTGAGAAAGTTATGGCACTTTTAATCTAAGGTGGTTTTCAAGAAACAACTTAAGAACAATGTGTTCTTCAAATAAAATAAATAAATTAAATAAACAGAAAAAAAATAAATATTCTAGGGTCACGGTGCAGTACCTTTGACCACTCGAATCCACTTCCTTTGGATCGTTGCTTACCAAACTCGAACCAAGAACAAGACTCACAATGATGCGGAATTAAACAAAACAGAAATTAAAAGATATTGACACGAAAAGATTTGATATGAAGTAATCAAACCACCACGTATGAATCAAAAGGATTCGGCCAACCTATGAAAATTCATAAGCTAAACAAATCAGTTTGGCTTGTTCTTTTAATCAAGAACTTGTAAGTTCACCTAAAGGTCTTAGCTTCTAGGTTCACGGTTCTTATGAAAACTCAATTAAACTTAATTGAATTAATTCACGTTTTTCACAACTTTTCAAGGCTGCAAAATTCTTTAGCAAAGCTAAACTTTTATCAAAATTCATCATAATAAAAACGTTAAAGGAGCCCCTCCTTTTATAGGGAGAAATTCGGCTCTTACAACGAAAAACCCTAACTCAAGTCAATTACAACTTGACTTCTAAGCTAGCTAACTTTCCATATTGGAATTGGAAACTAACAACTAACAAACTAATCCTTTTCTAATAAGGATTAGGGCACACGGTTTTACAAAGATGGCCAAACACGTTTTGGCTTCCTTTGTTTCCTAAACTATGAAGAAGCAAAACTCAATTTGACTTCTTAAGTTTCCTAAACTTTTACTTGCCATTATCATGCAAGATAATTGGGCCAAGTAAACTTTATTAAAACCGAAATTCCAAGCCCATAAATAATAAATTAAAACGTCAATTTTGGGCTTAAAACAACATTAAATAAAACCCTAATTTATTTAATAAAAAGGGCGTGATCTTCAAGTGAAAGCCCAAACACGCCTTTCCTTGGACTTCATTGTGATTGATCCATCTCTTCATGGATTGAGATAGAAGAGATATTCCATAAAACTCCATTGGTTGAAGATGCTTGGACCGGATCATGATTCTCTTCAAAGATGTCCAACTCTTCACAATGAGTTATCAATAATGCTTGTAACGCCTCCTTCATCCTTTTGCTCCTTGATCTTGTCATTGGTCCATCAAGATTTGTCAATGGATGAACACTGGAAGTCGGCTTTGGCATAGGCATAGATGGATTGCTATCACACATGAAACTCACCATTCGGTCTTATTAAACATTAATCATAAGTGGCATTAAAAACATTATCATCTTTATACAAATCCTTAATCAAATCAAAACCAAGTAACTTAGCATGCAAATAGGTGAATAACGTGTATCTCCTAGATAATGCATCAGCTACAACATTTTCTGTACCAGATTTATACTTGATCACATATGGAAAAGATTCAATAAACTCTAACCATTTAGCATGCCTTTTATTCAATTTACCTTGAGTTTTCAAGAATTTAAGGCTTTCATGATCAGAATGAATAATGAACTCTTTAGGCCATAAATAGTGTTGCCAAACCTGTAATGATCTTACCAAAGCATATAACTCCTTATCATAAGTTGCATACTTCATGGCTGCCCCATTAAGCTTTTCACTAAAGTAAGCCACCGGCTTTGATTCCTGCATCAAAACAGCACCAATACTTATCCCGGAGGCATTACAGTGTATCTCAAAAGCTTTATGAAAATTAGGCAATGCTAACAAAGGGGCGTGAGTCAATTTGTGCTTTAATGTGTTAAAGGTGTTTTCATGTTCATCTTTCCATTCAAAAGTGACATTCTTTTTAACAAGTTCATTTAAAGGTGCAGCTATAGAGCTAAAGTCTTTAACAAACCTTCTATAAAAACTTGTTAAACCATGAAAACTTCTAACATCACTAGCATTTTTAGGTCTCGGCCAATCCATGATTGCCTTGACTTTTTGACTCATCAACAGAAATACCTTGAGAACTAACAACATAACCCAAAAAGATAATTGATTCCATGCAAAAACTTTTTAAGGTTAGCATATAACTTGTTCTCACACAATATAGCAAACACGAGTTTTAAATGTTCAACATGTTCATCAAGTGATTTGCTATAAATAAGGATGTCATCAAAATAAACTACAACAAACTTTCCAATGAAGTGACGAAAAATGTGATTCATGAGCCTCATAAAAGTACTAGGTGCATTTGATAAACCAAAAGGCATAACTAACCATTCATACGAACCATACTTTGTTTTAAAGGCTATTTTCCATTCATCACCTTCCTTCATTATAATTTGATAGTAGCCACTTTTTAAATCAATCTTGGTAAAAATACAAGAACCATGCAATTCATCAAGCATATCATCTAATCTAGGAATTTGATGCCTATACTTAATGGTGATTTTGTTAATAGCACGACAATCAACACACATTCTCCAAGATTCATCCTTTTTAGGGACCAAAATAACAGGAATTGAACATGGACTAAGAGATTCTCGAACAATACTTTTGTCAAGGAGTTCATCCTCTTGACGTTGAATCTCTTTTGTTTCCTCATGGTTTGCTCTATAGGCTGGACGATTAGGTATTTGTGCTCCTGGCACAAAATCTATTTGATGTTCAATACCTCGAATAGGTGGTAAACCTATTGGTAAGTCCTCAGGAAACACATCTTCATATTCCTGTAAAAGAAACAAAACAACACTAGGCAAAGAAGCAAGGTAATCACTATCAACAATAAGTACATCCTAGCGAAAAAGTAAATACAATGGTTGCCTATCTAGTATTGCTCTCTTTATCTCACTCATAGAAGCAAAACAACAAGATTTAGTGCTAACCCTATCTCGGCTATTACAACTTGGATTTACAAGTTCACGACCTATGCTAGGGTTTACAAACTTTTGTTTCTCTTTCTCACCTCTTTTTTTTGCTTCTTCTTCACGTAAATTACTACAAGCCTTAGCAAGTCTTACTTGGTCCTCAAAGACTTGGGACGGGTTCAAGGCCTTAAGATTGATCTTTTTTGCCTTGATGTTCAAAATTGTAGTAATTTTTCTTGGCATGATACAATACATCCCTATCATAATGCCAAGGTCTTCCAAGAAGGATGTGACCGGCCTCCATTGGAACAACATCACATAACACTTCATCAACATAATTACCAATTTTAAATGGTACATTTACTTGCTTGGTCACTCTTGTCTTGGCGGATTGACTCAACCATTGAAGTCGATATGGCTTTGGATGCTTTATGCAAGTCAAATTCATCCTCTTGACAAGTAAAGTACTTGTCACATTTGTGCAACTCCCACTATCAATGATCACAGTACAAATTTTATCTTGAACCTTACAATGTATGTGAAATATGTTCTCACGTTGAAATTGATCATCATTAAAATGTGGTTGTGCATTTAAGATTTGGCGAGTTACCAAACAATAATTACCAACAGTGTATGCATCATGTGATTCACTCTCTTCACTTTCATACTTCTCTTCAAGTTCAGGCATGTCAACACATTCATCATCATCATTATCATTATCACTTACCACATCTCCATTGTCATTGATAAACATCAACTTACGAGTAGGACAATTGGATTGAATGTGACCATAGCCTTGACAGTTAAAGCATCGGATTTCCCTCAACCTTTGTGTAGTTTGTGACGCCGTTTGGGAGGTAGGAGTGGCGGTCTTTGGGGCAAATTTTTGGACGTTGGACGGTCCACTTGAAGGTGGATTTGGAGTGAATATCCGCAGTTTTGATGGTGGAGTGAAAGGAATTGTGTTCGGTTTTGAATCTCTCTTCTAAGACAGTTGTTGTTGTGTGAAAGGTTGACTAGCTCGGCCGTTTCCTTTCATGTGTCTTTCAAACAAGCTCATTAATATCAACATAACTTTGAAGATCGACAAGATAAGCTAACTCAGAACTCATACCTCGAAGAAACCTTTCAATTGTGGAATCCGGATCTTCTTGAACATTAGCCTTAATCATGAGTGCTTCCATCTCATGGTAGTACTCCTCCACAGGTCGACTTCCTTGCACAAGAGAGTGCAACTTTCTATTGAGTTCACGGTTGTAATGTGAAGGCACATATTTCTTCCTCATGAAAACTTTCATTTGGTTCCAAGTGTTGATTGGTCTTTCGCCATCTTGGCGTCTGTTTTTTATTACCTCATCCCACCATAAGCTAGCATAATCCTTGAGATGCATGAAGGCTAGGCGGTACCTTTTATCCTCTGGATAAGCATTGCTTTAAAAGAAGTGATCAAGGTCTCGAACCCAATCAAAGTATACTTCGGGATCTGCCTTTCCATAAAAAGTAGGTAATATCGGTTTAACATAACCAAATGACAAATCAGACTTTTTACCACTTTTAAAAGAACCAATGATCTCCTCCTCTTCATTATCGGATGCAACCTCATCAAAATCAATTTGCCTTGAGGTGGAATTCTTTGTCGTATGATGCTTAGAATCCGAAGCTAAGCTATCAAGTTGGATTTGCATCTTTTGAAGCAAGTCAAAGAACGTGTCATTATCAATATTTCGTGAGGCTTGTGATAACGTTTTATCACCCTCCATTTGTACCTGCACGTTAGTGAAAACACAAGGAAATATATGTATATACCTCACAGGTTTCTCACTTTGGGGAGTAGGTACTCACCACTCTATGTAGGTAGTTTTTCTCTTGTATACCCTAGCTACACTCTTATTGTTGAATCACCTAGTCTAAATTAGTCCTAACAGTTCGTTGAGAGAAGTAACTCGTCTCAACTAATAAGCCAAGCACAAAAATTACACTAGACAGGTCAATTAGATTATTTAAGCAATAACTGCAAAGAATTTTTAAGATCACTTAAGGGTATAATTTGATATAGCTTAGGAATCTACTGACATCAGAAAGTAGAAAGAAAAACAAGAAAATAGGGACTTGAATCACCTTATTCCGATTCATATTGAATAAGATATGACAATTTCAATTTGAGTGTGCTTTTAGGAAACAAATAAGAACAATTAGTTCTTGAAAACAACTTTGTTTTTTAATTGTTCGAATTTTCTCTCCTTTTTTTTGTATTTAGACCAATTGCCTTTGGGCTGTATTCTACTTGGTCTCTTTTTTTTTTTTATATCACTGGCCTCTTTTTTTTTATATCAAGGCCTTTTTTTTTTAATTTTTCGGACAACTAGGGTTTTAAGACAACTTAGGGTTTTTAATTTTGTGTTGTCTTAATCTCAATGTTCCAGCACTTATATTGTCACACAAACAGCAGTATAGATTCAAGAATAATGAAGCAACAATGGTCAAGTCGGATAGCAACAAGGAGTTATGAATTTGGAAACCAAACCCTAAACCTAGAATACGGTTTTGTCGAATTTAGCAAGAAGACTTAGAACGATTTTTTTTCAGCACTAAAGCATGCAATTCCTATGCGGTTTTTATAACAAAAAGACACAAGAAAACTGTAGAATTGAAGCAAAACAAGATGCAGCAATTGACGGGACAAAACAGCAACAAGAACAGCGCGAATTTGAAGCAAAACTAGAACAAAGATTATGACGATTTGGGACAAATTTCAGTAAGGATCTTTTAAACGATTTGAGCACTAGAATAATGAACTAAAAAGCTAGATATGACACGAACTAAAACAGCAAGAAAGACTCCAAAAATAGCAGCTGAACGACACACAAAACAGCAGCACAATTGACGACAAAAATTGCAAAAATTGTTGAAACAACAAGAAGACTCAAAAACGAAAATTAAAACCTGAATTTTGAAGCAACAACCGGGGCTTTGATACCAATTGATATGAATGGCCGAGGCTTGGAATCCTGGACCACCAATCCACACTCTTCGGATCATTGTTGGCAAGCAAATTCGAACAACACAAACACGAAAACAAAACAATAAAAAGGTGGAATAGAGATATGAAACAAAAAGGTTAATGTTAAGCCAATCAAACCCTAACATTATTACAAAATAATCAACCTAGCTAATGTAATAAATAGCTAACTTAATTAGTTTGGCTTGTTCCTGTCTCAAGAACGGGTAGGCTAAACCTATAGCTCCTCACTAAAGGCTTCGCGAGATTTTAAAACACAAAGTGTTTCACTTTAGCAAAGCTTAAATTCTTTCAATTTCATATATCAAAAACGTTAATGGCCTTTCCTTTAAATAGGAATAAATTCGGCCAACTCAAAATAGAAAACCCTAGTGAAAGCCGATTACAACTTGACTTCTTAACTAACTAACAAACAAGTTTCCTAAAACAAAACATAAGCTTAAAAATGTGTTTATCCCTAGAAAATAGGGCACGATCCTAGCTCCTAAAATGTAGGAGTTTTACTTTCCTAAATTTTCCTAAAAATAGGAGATTACTTTCCTAATTATCATGCAAGATAATTGGGCCAAGTAATTGACACTTAAACGAAAATTCAAGCATATAAGTAAATGTTAATGGACTTAATTATTACAACTAAAAAATAAACCCTAATTACTTAAGAAATGGCGTGAATCCAAGATGTGAAAATCCAAGCACACCATCTTGGTCTTCAATGTAATCCATGAACACTTCTTCAAGGTGGAATTTCCTTAAGCTCCAATGTAGAACTCCTAGGAACTTCTTCATGAATTGTGATGCAAAAAATGTTCCAAACAACTTCATGTTGAGATGGTGAAGATGGTGACGCCAAGTTGTCTTCAAGATTGTTGAAATTGCCACAATGTGTTGACAATAATGTTTGCAAGGCGGCTTTCATCCTTTTGCTCCTTGATCTCGCCATTGGTCCATCAAGACTCTCCAAAGGATCTTGTGAATTCGGACTTGGCACCATGGACATGGGTGGATTGCTATCATGTTCCTTTGATAATCATTAAAGTAATATAACATGAAATGCTCACAGGGCATGAAACAACTATCATTAAGTCTAACAAAGTTCATTTTCTATCCCGATTGCCAATATGAATATGGTACCTTCAAGATGTACATGGAATGGATAATAACTTGTTTCTTGTAATCCAAAGAAAGCAATAAGCCTGACAACTTATCTGACCTAGAGAACTTAAATACAGGATCAAGCTCATCTAATGCTGCAAAACAATAGATGTTTTGAAAATGTAAACCAGGCTACTTAAAAATTAATAAATCTATGAAAGACATCCTATAACCAGTATACCATGGCCAACTTTGTTTATTGATAGTTACTTTGGTTGCTTTAAGTTACCATCATCATCAAATGCTTTCTCTGCAAAAGAAACCTCTATTAGGAAACACACAACATGTGATATAAAAAAAGACTGCTATAAATAACGAAAGCCCTTTCCTCTGTTCTGTAAGCAAGCTGGAAGAACTTATGGTCTTCTAATGTAAAACCAAACATCTGGGAGACATCTTGAAAGCAAAGAAACATCATACAAGTGTTTAAATAGAATCTAATTTACACTTAATACGCATTTAAACTAACCAACAAATCAAGTCAAACAAAAACTATTGATTGTTTGAACATGCATGCTATTAGGACCAGAAAAAAAATGAGAACTTTATGAATTCCAAATGATAAAGTGAATTATAAGCTAAAATACTGCAAAATATAAAGTGATACTTAAAGAGGGAAAGTCATGTTGGCTATAAGAACCACCATTGCTAGCATCGAAGTATACTGCTCAAATTATCAAAAAGTTATACACCTTTTCATTTGTGAACTTCAAAAAAAAAGCAACAAAATCAAATCAATCAATATAGACAGTCCATCACATTACTACAACTCCACAAGACATCAAAACTTGAAGAACCATGTTCGATTTTAACTGGAATAACAAGGAAAATTAAAGACACATAAACGTAAAGATTTCTCCTTTACTTCAATTCCTAGCTTATCCCACTTGAAAATTCATTGATCTTACTCCAAAAACATGAGAAACAAATAAAAAAAGAACAAAAATTTAGCAAAACAATCTACAAGAAAATCATGAGTCAACAAATAACCTTCAAAGAAAAATGAAATCTTCTCAGAGAGCAGAGAGCAGAGTAAGAGAAAAGACATAATCAAATCCATTGAAGTTCTTGAACAATCTTAACCAAAACTGACATATATGGTATTTTTTTTCTTTTGGATTTTCATGAAGCATCCGTGAAAGAAAGAGAAATGAAAAGGGAGGAAAGAGAGAATGAGTGAGAGAAGTGAGGTGGGATTGTAAGAAAGAGTGGAATTAAACGTGTCTCCCAACATTCAACTGATGGCAAGTGTCAACCTAAAGCACAAACACATAAGCTCCATCATCTATTTGACCAAGTGCAAAGACAATTTTAACTCCAACTGACAGACTGAAAATACAATTCTATCCTCACAAGCACACATGTTGAAGACATGCTTGCTTCTCGCTGCTCACAAAGTTTTTCCAACTCCCTCTTATATATATTGTATAGATGTGCAAATGTTATTAATTTCATTTTTTTGTGAATGTTCATAAAAATATGAAATAAAAAAAATTCAGAAAACAAGAAAAATGTTCTTGCAACTACAGAATATTTCTATAGTAATGAGATCCTGGATTTTATATTTTTTTTGTAAGTTTAATATGGCATGTGTATTATGCTTATTTTTTTTTGTAAATTTGCACAAAATAGAATAAATATAATTAAATTACAAAAAAATCCAAAAACATTATATTAATATTCTGAGGTGTTATTTTTAGTTCCAAAATATTATAATTAAATTTTTCTGACTGTATATATATTTGTTTGTAATTTTTGCATGCCTATTTATTTTTTTTGTGAATTTGCACAAAATAGAATAAATATAATTAAATTATAGAAAAATCCAGAAAAATTACATTAATATTCTGAGGTGTTATTAAAGTTCCAGAATGTTAATTTTGAATTTTTCTAACTGTGATTATTTTTGTAATTTAAAAGCATGCCTGTTTCTTATTTTGTGAATTTGCACAAAAACTGAAATAAATATAAATAAATTATAGAAAAATCCAAAAAAATTACATTAATATTCTGAGGTGTTATTAAAGTTTCAGAATATTAATTTTGAATTTTTCTAACTGTGATTTTGTTTTGTAATTTAAAAGTATGCCTATTTCTTATTTTGTAAATTTGCACAAAAATTGAAATAAATATAAATAAATTACAAAAAAATTAATAAAATTTATATTGATATTCTGAGGTGTTATTAAAGTTCCATAATGTTAATTTTGAATTTTTCTAACTGTGATCATTTTTTTGTAATTTAAAAGCATGCCTATTTCTTATTTTGTGAATTTGCACAAAACTTGAAATAAATATAAATAAATTACATAAAAATTCAGAAAAATTATATTGATATTCTGAGGTGTTATTAAAGTTATAGAATGTTAATTTTGAATTTTTCTAACTGTGATCATTTTTGTTTGTAATTTAAAAGTATGCCTATTTCTTATTTTGTGAATTTGCACAAATATTAAAATAAATATAAATAAATTACAGAAAAATACAGAAAAATTATATTGATATTCGGAGGTATTATTAAAGTTCCATCATTTTTATTTTGAATTTTCTAGCTGTGATTAATTTTTTTTTTAATTTAAAGTGCATGTTTATTTCTTGATAATAATTCATGAATATAAAAAATGAATTATTTAAACATACAAGTATTTTTAAGTTGAATGAATCAGTTTTGTTCCTTAAAAAAAATAACATTATAGTGAAGGGGGTTTTGCGCAAAATTTGTATAATTATAATTTAAAATATTTTTTTGGTATAATGTGATTCCTAAACATAGCGAAGTTTCCTTTGTACATGAATGTTTTAATTATAATTATTACAAATTAATGGTTGCTGCAAAATCTATATATATATATATATATATGTGTGTGTGTGTGTGTGTGTGTGTGTGTGTGTGTGAGTGTTAATCAAGATCCTTTTGTGCACTGCTTAAAAGATAGCTTTCAAACAAGATAATTATTAATTCAATTAGGGTGATAAATTTATTGGTGTTTTTTTTCAAATTGGACACCATAAAATTTAAATATAAGCTTGGTAGAGTAGTGGGCCTTAGTGGCCTTAAACTATATTATGGCTTAATCCAATATATTATTGTTCAAAGTCAAAATCTTAGGCTTATAATAAGTTCAAAAGTAATAAATAATATAACTTGCATCAACTTGTTGAGTTATATTGGCAATGATCTAATATGTGAACAATATGCCACCACGAATAAGTTGTTCTTATTCACGAGTTTGGTAATATTTCTATGAGAAAGTTGCATATTTTAGACCTTCATGGAGGGTGTGATATGTGAAGAGGTTGAAATTATTTCTATTAGATAAGTATTGGATTAAAATAGTGATTAATCATTTAATCATTTTTTAATAAGTGGGAGCATAGTAATATGGTTAGGGAAGAGCGCTTAGTAGCTGCTGATCCTCTTTTTTTTATGTTAGTTATCAAGTTTCAATTTTCGCAAAGCATTTAGGCTTTATGCGAAAACGAACTAAATAAACTCCTAATAATCTCAATGAGAGATTTATACTGAAGAAAAATACCAAACAAAAGAACAATTAATTTTTGCAGAAGGAACAAGTCAAAACTCTACTACTAGAATGGTCAATTAGAACTTCACTCGTTATAGCACTGAGTTTAAATATATATACTTTTTGACCATATATCTCACATATTACTTGTTACTTTTAAGAAAGTAACAATTGTAATTAGTTATTGAATCTCTCCTATAGTGTATGGAAGATTCAAAAAATAACTAATTACGCAACTAAATTAGTTATTTAAACTCTCCAAATCGTGGATGATAGATTCAAAGACAACTAATTATATGAAGAGAAATTGAATAGAGTTTGTGAGATTTTATTGAATTTATGAGTTGGAAGTAAATAGGTACATAAGGAGAAAAAGTTCCAAGTGGGAGAATATTCTCACAAATTGAAAATTTGACTTGTGTAACTATTGTCTCCATAATGTATTTAATACTTCATGTCTTCAATAAAATTTATTTTTTGTTCTTATTACACTTCAACTAATTTTTTTAAAAATGTTTAAGAGACAAGAAATTGATATTAATTATGGAACAAATTGATTTTGGTTTCTAATTATATGATATTGGATTTTATTTTAACATATAATTCCAATATGTATAAAGTTCTCTCATATCTTCTAGAGAGGATAAGAATAATGATTTACTAAAATGACATAACAAATTGAGTCATTTTAGGCGAGATATAAGGATAGCTAGAGAAGGTCTATTGGGACGTACTCGCATAAAACAATCTTGAATATTAGTGAATATTATTTTGGGAGAGAAATTAATTAATAAACCATTTTCAAAAGGCTAAATGGGCAATGCTTAATCCATCTTGACATCTGTGGACCAATACATATAAGGGTTATACATAATAATTCCTATTGCTTCAATAGATGACCAAACGCGTTTTGATTATATTTTTCTGATCTCCCATAATTCTTGAGGTAGAGAATTAGTTTGACTTAATCAAAACTGCGAGTATCTATTCAAAGAATTATATACAGAAAAGGAATTATTTAGCAAAAAAAAAAGGTTACTATATTTTGCAACAAAATGGTGTGGCAAATATAAGAATCAATCTTTATTTGATATAGTCATTGGTGCCAATAATTTTTTGTTAATTTCCTATTAGGGGAGATATACAAATTAAGCAGCTGCATATGTACTTAACTATGTACCCTTATGATCAGTTTCTTCCATAAATCATGGATCGGCAAAAATTCACATTTGAATAATTTGCGGTCATGAAATATACATGCTACCTATAACACTTTTCTGATTAAGTATGAGAATTTGTGACGTGGAGGTGAGAATTTATCTTTGTTAGGTATCTAATCCTCACAAGGTTAAGTGTTTATTGGTAGACAATTAAATGGAAGTGTAACTGATATTGAGTCACGAGATGTGGAATTTCTAGAAAAGCATTTCCTTAACTTATACGAGGTAAAGAATAATTTATAACTCTATGCATTGGAAAGTACTGAAGGGGGTGATTTTATTACTCCAATGGAAATCGAGATAACTAATTGTCGACCTCTTGAAGATAGTGGGAGCATATTTCCATTGAATAGTTCAGTACAAACTAATGAGAGTTCTAAACAATTTCAACCTCAAAGAAGCAAATGAAAAATTTCCCATCGTCATTTTGAGACTGATGGGGAAACCTTCATAGTTGCTTCTCATGATGAAAATGAGCCAAAGAACTTCCATCAGGCTATTTCATAAAAAGTTAGCGAAGAATGGATTACTTTAAGGGAGTCTATTGAGACTAATCAAGTTGGGACTTGATTAACTGTTCTTTCAGACTAAAGACCATTGGGGACAAATGGTTCCCAAAGTCAAAGGTAAAAGAAGGTAGTTCCGTTAAAAGGTGAATAGATGGCCTTAATTTGGCTCTTGTTACATATTTTGATTTGAAATTTTGTGAAATGAATGTTAAAGATAACATTTCTCATTGGAGAAATTGGATGAAAGATTCGCAAGAATCTGTTCGTTGTCTTTGTTATAGGAGATTGAAAGCTCAAAGTTTGCTAGCTCAATCAATCTTACTATTACAAGAAGTAATTATCCAGATAGTTATATCTAAAACTTCATTGTGCCAACTAAAATTCGGGCTTATGATGGTTAATAGATATTACTATATGTATCTTAAATATTCTAAAGTAAGTTTCATATATTTCATTATATGTAGACAATATTAAGTAAGCTTAACTAACAAGGAGACGATTGTCACCACTAAAAAGTGGTTGCCTTCAATTTTTGAAATAAAGGATATATGACACTCCTCTGGTAAAATGTGAGTCTATAAGCCTTGAAAATTGCCCTAACACTCTTAAAAGTAATGAGTAAATAAGCTTTGTTCCATATGTGAGTAAAGTGGAGAAATTAGTTTTCTCACTTTGGATACTCATTTGATATCTACAATATGGTTGGGTTAGTTAGCCAATACCAAGCAATACCTAATTTAAATTTTTGAAAAGTTATCAAAACGTATATTTCGCTAATTGGAATATGACTTTAGATTACATGTTATCAAGGTTTGGATTTACGACTTATCAGAAGTACAAACGCTGATTAGAGCGATTATCTAGATAAGTGCAAATTAACCTATGTATATATTTGCTTACTTAATGATGATATTATATCATAGATGAGTAAGAAATAAACATGTAAATCATTGTCTATAGAGTAAGCAAAATTAATACCTTGTACATTAGTAGTACAAGAGGTAATGTGTTTGAGAAAGTTCCTTGTGAATCTTGGCATTGTTATAGACTCATAGGATTCTACATTTGTTTATGGTAACAATATAGTTACTTTAAACTTTTACCAAGGATTCCAAGTATTATAAAAGAACTAAAACACATTTTAATAAGCAATGGCACAAAAGTAAGTGTTTTTATAGTATATTTTCTATGAACCAAATATTTGCTTATCATATGACTAAACGCACAATAAGGTGATGCATTTTTGTTCATGATAGAGCAACATGGTTGCATAGAACTTTTTATTTGTACTATAAATATTTGTAACAGTTTTCAAATATATTGATTTTAATATAATTGGATGTACATATTTGATTTCTTCAAATTATGTGAAATTGATTATAGCACATATATGAATGTATGTTTTTTGTAATATACATGGATAGGCTGAATTGCTTACTCACACAAGCAACCTTTCGGCGCTGATGATAGAGAGCAAAATATGAGACATTAAGTATGTTGCCTTGACCTTGATCAAGATGAGATCTTATCTAAGATCGCATATGGATAACCCAAAATTTATATAAAAGCCTGATTTACAGCCGGATGTGAAACTTTTAAGTGTAATTGGAGTTACACTAGAAGAAAAAATAAGTTTCAAGTAAAGCACTTGATTAGCGACTGCACTAAGATACGTATGGCATAATACTTATATTCCATAACATGTTGTTTTGTACAACATGTGCTTTGTGACTATGGATGGAGGTGAGTGAATGGGTCCCTGCTTCTTCACCGTGTGAGTCCTCAAGGATATTAAATGTCTTTATTAAAAATACCCTTTGTGACTTTAGACTGTATCATGAAATTTAAAGTTTGTGTTTGCTACTTTAGCATGACTACCAATGGTCATGGTTAATTCGACCGGATGGGGCATGTCTGGGAAAGCAGCTAATTTTAAGTTGAATGATTTTAGGGCAAAGGAAGACTATATTATTACACTATACTCATTCGTCGACGGGTTTTGGCGCTTTTTGGTAAGTGACATAATTATGAGGGTAATGTAGATAATGGAGGGACAAGTATGCTCTGTGAGGGATTATAGATACTTGACCAGATATAATCAAATAAGTCTGGGGTATACTGAGTCACGAAAGTCTTCTCTATTTTAGTGGTTGATGTCTCTACGCTGGCCTTATATGGTTTCTAGTATAGAGCTCCCAAAAACAGATGAACTCAGCGATCGCACCAATTATTTACTAGTATGGACAGATATAATGAGTAAGTTGAGGAAATTAAGAAACGTCTTTCTATCATGTGCGAGTGGGAGATGTTGGAATATGGGATAGATACGCCCATGATAGATTAGTCTGATATTATCTCAAAGTATGAGATAAAGTTATATGCGTTATCATTAAATTGGTACGCATATCATATTATGATAAAGATAAGAAGACTATCCTTATCTTGAAACTTTCTGGTAGCTCAATGATAGGAGTTTACTAATCTTTATATATAGAGAATATCATACTAAGAATATAACAACGATAGAAAATATCGTAACACGTATTTTCCTCCTCAGTATTATATTTGGTTCTATACTTTGTATCTAATTGGTGGATTACAATAGATCCTCGACTGTTTCTATTACCGTGGGTTCCTTTTTATTAGAGCACTGAGTTCCATTAGTGGAAAAGACGTAGAGTAGAACAAGATCTCATCTTCCATTCTTCCAGGTTAGTTTCCTAGAAAACCTTCATTTTGGAAATCGATGCCAGTCATCAAGCACTTGGAGCTGTTTTGATGCAAATGGGAAGGCCTTTGGCTTTTGTGAGTCAAGTGCTTGGCAGTAAAAAGTTGGGAATGTCGATTTATGAAAAGGAATTGCTCTCTCTTATTACTGCAGTTACAAAGTGGAGGCACTATTTGGTGGGATCCCACTTTATCATTAAAACTGATGATGAAAGTCTTAAATATTTGTTGGAACAAAAAAAAATTTCAACACCTCTGCAGCAAAAGTGGCTCACAAAGCTGTTAGGATTGTATTATGAAATCCAATATAAGAGAGGGAGAGAAAATATAGTAGCTGATGCCTTATCAAGAAGACAAGAAGATGATAAACAATCAATTTTGAATGTTGTGACTGCAGTTAAACCTTCTTGGTTGTCTGAAGTCTATAAAAGCTATCAAATGGATTTGAAGGAAATTTTGATGGAGTTGGCTATAAAGGGTAATGATGTTCATGATTATACCTATTCACAAGGAATCATCAGATTCAAAGGCTGGATTGTGATTGGATCTGGTACTGACCTCAAAAGCAAATTAATAGAGTGTATGCATGACTCATCTGCAAGGGGACATTCTAGTATTCAAGGTACTTACCAAAGACTTAAAATTTATTTTTTTTGGAATGGAATGAAGAAAGATGTGGAGGAATATGTTCAAAGTTATGATGTTTGTAAAAGGAATAAAGTTGAACAGTGTAAATATCTAGGCCTTTTACAGCCTTTGAAAATTCCAGATCAAGCATGGCAACATATATCCATGGATTTTATTGAAGGGCTTCCAAAATCAATTGGTTGTGATGTGATATGGGTAGTGGTGGAAATATTGACTAAATATGGACTTTTTTGCAATAACTTCTCACTACACTGCAAAATCCTTGGCTCAACTATTTTTTGATAACATATACGAGTTACATGGCCTTCCTGCTAGCATTGTCTCAGATAGGGACAAGATTTTCACAAGCATATTTTGGCAAGAACTTTGTGAAAAATTGGGAATCAAGTTGCATCTCTCATCTGCTTATCATCCTCAATGAGATGGCTAGACTGAGAGATTAAACAGATGTGTGGAAACCTGCTTGTGGTGTATGTGCTTTCAGCAGCCTAACAAATGGAAGTCATGGTTAATAGCTGTAGAGAGATGGTATAATACCAATTTTTATTCTTCACTAGAAATGACTCCTTTTGAAGCCCTATACGGATATCCCCCATCTCAATTAACTTTAATTTCTAAAGGCTCAAGAGTTGCAGCAGTCAATGATTGGCCAGAGGAAAGACAGAAATGGAATGTGTTGTTGAAAGAGAATTTGACTAAGGCCCAAAAATAGAATGAAACAAGTTGCGGATGCTAATAGAGTTGAAAGACAATTTGAAGTTGGAGATTTGGCATATCTAAAATTGCAGCCCTACAGACAAGGATCAATGGCTATGAGGTCTAATTTGTAGCTGACTTCCAAGTATTATGGACCATTTAGAATTCTGCAGAAAATTGGGAGTGTTGCATACAAGTTGGAGTTATCTTCTGGAGCAATGATTCATCCAGTATTCCATGTTTCTCTATTGAAGAAGTCTGCTAAAGGAGCAAAGGTTAGTTCAAAACTTCCTACAACTACAGATGATGGAACAGTCAAGATAGCACCTGAAAAAATATTGCAGAGGAGATTATTGAAAAGAAAAAATAAACCAGTAGTTCAAATCTTGGTGCAGTGGCAGAATTTATCCCCTGAAGATGCTACATGGGAAGATTTGTCAGTATTCAAAGTGCAATTTCTAGAATTTGTATCTTTAACTGATCCTAGAGACTAGGATCCACATATGGAGAGGGTAATTGTAATGAACTCTATAAAAAGTAAAAGAATAGAAAAAAGGGACAATTAGTTTAGTTAGTGAGTTAGTTCTTTGATGATGTAATAAATGTCATAATCAGTTACAAATTGTAATGAGTGGTTGTAAATCATCCATATGATCATGTAAAGGAACTTTTTTGGCAGTAATAAAGTGTTTTTTACTTTCTTCATTTCTCTCATCCTTTCCTTTTGTTCTTTCCTCTCTTCTTCATAATTTTGTAATCGTCTTTTCTTCCATAAAATTAGAGTGTTATTAATCGAGACATTACAATGCGAAGTGCCATACACATGCGTATGGAGGCGTGTCATCAATCCCATCGCATCACATATATAAAACTATAGAATACGAGTTTTTGTGAAAAAAAAAAGAAAAAAGCATAAGAAGACAAACATGCAACCTTCGAAAAAAAAAATTAGAACAAAAAAAAAGGAAAAAAAAAAACCAAGACAAATATGCAATCTTCCAAGTAAAATTAGAGGATCAGCCAAAGCAGTTGGTAGTTGGTATTTTTTGTCTGTTTCGGTGTGGACTTACTATTCCCAATCGAACCTTAGCAAAACAACGTCATTGTCTCTATTTTCTGCCGGCCTCAAATCGTCTTCCCACACACTCACGCAGTAAAACGACAATGGCTATGACTATGGCTTCAGCTCTTATAAACTCCTGGAATTCTCGCTCTCAAACCAAGGCAACCAAAACCCATGTCTACTTCACGCTCAAACTCGCTCTGGATTCTCTGTACAACAATCTGCTGCTGCTTCTTCATTGGGACGGTGCCTGTGGCTCAGTCATCAACCATTGGCGTGAGTTATATTTCGCGCCTTCTTGAGATTCAGGATAGAGAAAGAGCTCCCTCTTCTGTTCAACTCGCTGCTGCTTATGGAGTCCTCAATCGCCTCATTCCTTCTCATTTTTCCAGCTTTGAGTTCAAGATTATCTCCAAGGTAGTCTTTTGTTGTACTGATTTTGTTTTTCTTTTCTTGATGCATTTTCACTTTGTTATTGTAGCTTGGTTTAATGGTTGTATGACATTCCATTGATTTTGTTGTATGGATTTATTGTTGAATTTCATGGCTTATGTTGATGTAACGGTAATTGCTTGTGTTATGTAAATTGCGGATAAACACTCTTTTTTGCTCTTAATTTGATTCTGGTTCAGATTTCTCAGAAGATTTGATAGTGAATAGTTTATGATGCAGGACGGTTTTCAGGATTTGTGAAGTTGTATGTTTTTCGAATTGTATTACTGATTGCATATTTTTTTATAATGGTTTGATTAGCTAAACTTTGGGCAAGAAGTTTGACTGATTACATTTCCTTAATTTATGTATCTGGCTAGCTTGATGGATAGAGGAACATTTGCTACTTCAGTTATTATGGCATGCCAGTGTGATAATTATTTATCTTGGTTACGATTCTGTTTTCAAGCTTAGTTAATCACAAAACCTGTCTAGTAATCCCCAGAGGATGGTACCTAGTTAATCTGCAGTAATTTAAATATACTGTCATTGTATATTATTGTAAGTTTTGCACTTCAGTTTTCTGAAATTTGTTACATCTAAAGATTCATTGCGGGCATTTCTTACCTGGATACTATCTTGCTACACATTTTATCGTGTTTTTCGTTCAACACCTTTAATCTCCACTGGTTTGGATATCCTTGGATACTTGGTCATGCTGCTTTTTTTTTCCCAATATGTAACCCATATTTTCCCAACTTGGAAATACTCTTATTTGAGCTGAAACTTGATTTAATCCTGACATTGTTTGATTTAGATGTTGTTAGAAAAAAGGAGTGATGGTTTGTTTTAATATCTTTATGCACATAATTAGAGCTATGAGAACTTAGCTCCAGCTCTTGCAGAAGTAGAAGAGACTTGACATTTGTTTTTAGCTACCACTTCCAATATTGTAATGGATTTGCTAGTGACTCTCATTGTATGTGTAATGATTGCATCAATTGTTTGAACATTAAAATGGCATCTAGTTTGCACACATTTCTGTAGAACATGCCCAGTGTCCATCTAATATAGGCGGCATCCAAGTAAATGTATGTGGATATTTGCTCAAGTACCTCTCACAGAGTATGAACCTGAAATGGATTTCCTGTACTTCGTATTTTTTTAAGGAATCGGATCGTTGACCTTCCACATTGTCATTTCTCCTTGTTATGTTACCATGCTTGCAATGTTCTTAATGCATCACATATATGTCACAGTTGCTTCTCGGTGAATGTAATTCCAATTGGAATGGTGTCATAACCTACACAGTTACTAATACAGTTGCTTCATAGAATTGTTCATATTCTTCCACATCTCTGGATGTTTGCTTTCAAATGGCGGATAAATCATATTCATGAACATGAAACCATGTAATGTACCTTGGCACTAATTATCAATTGCTTCTAGAGAATGTTTTACATGAAAATGAAAGGCTCTCACAGTTCAAATCGTTTTTCTTTCACAGGAGCACTGTGGTGGGGAGCTTTGCTTCAAAATAAGCAACCATCCTTCTTCTAATCGAAATGGCTCTCATGAGATTTTGTAGGTTTCGAAGGTCCTCATAATTATTCTGTTTTTCTTATGTGATTATCAACATATATAAGAAATCAGGTCACCATGATTAATGTGTCTCAGAGTATCTCTTCCATTTTGATTCCTTGTCCTTTAAATCTCTCACTTTTAGAAATTCTGTCTCGAATTCAGGGAATCTGGCAAAAAATTATCTTTCTGGTTTAACACATTTTACAATGCTAGCTATAATATATACCTATTTGGTTGACATGATAGAAGATTTGTTCCTTTCATAACCCTTTTACAATGTAACATAGCCCTGTTTACATATGTGTCTTGAGGTACCTAAACCCTAAAACCCTAAAATCTGAACACTTGAGAGTTGCTTCTTTTTTCTTTTTCTTGATGCTCTCTATGGATAGCAATAATATTACCAAGACTGTTGAGGTAAGAATTTAGCCAAGGCCCAACTGCTAGAGGAAATAACAAAACTGCAATTAGTTCCCTAACTCCCCATCCACCCACCCCCCCTCTTTGTGTGTGGATGTGTGCATGTTGATATTCCAGCATCATGTATTGTTCATTACTTCCTGTAGCTCTTGAATCCAGTGATTTTTAGGAAATTGGATTTGAAACTCGATTTTTTTTATTGGATAAGTTTCTGAATTTCTACATTTTCTCTATTTTCATCTTTTGTGACCTTGTATGATCCATGTTTTGGTTGCACAATCAATGTTGATTAATTTAATACCAAAAGCCTATCCAAAGAGGAGCCTGTTTTAAGCTGCCAGTCTATACAAGTTAATATATTCTTTGATTCATTCTTCCCTTAAAATCAAAGTACCTTATTCTTTAACTGTGGAATCTCCTGTATGTATAAAACCAATAAGAGTCCTGATGTGGGACAAGCGTGAGAATTTTCCTATGTAAGCTATGGGAAGACTTGTGTTCTGGGGACATTGTGGTGGAGGGCTGGGAAGAAGATGAGGAATTAGGGGAAGTTGAGGAAGAAGAACAAATGAATAATAAAAATATAAAATGTGATTTTTTATTGATCAATTCTCTGTATGTAGAATAAGCTAACAATATAGGTATTTATAACCATAGAACCTTCCTGAAATCTTAGACTTAAAGACTTGATTCTCTTACCCAAAACAAACAACAAGTTACTCTTCAACTTTCAAAAAAAAACTTTCTTCTAAATTAGGTATTATGGCTAACATAATTAATCTAATCTTCCTTGAGCATGATGGTTTATTGAGGGTGAAACGAAATCATGCATAAACAACAACAACAACAACTAAGCCTTTATGCCAACTATGTGGGGTCGGCTGCATGGATCATATTTCGCCATCGTATTCTATCATTACACATGTTTTCATTTATATTTAAGTATGTCATTTTTTTTTCGTTTCTTTCCAATCCTTTTTGGGTCTCCCCCTTCCCCTTTTAATTTGAGTTAATTTTTCTCTATTTTCTACACGTTGCAACTTCCAAATAAAGAGTGCAAGTTTTATTGGTTGACCTTTCTTTGCTCATGTTATGCATAGGATAAGTGGAACCACGGGTGTGGAACTTTCATCTGGTCTGCATTGGTACTTAAAATATTGGTGCGGAGCACATATATCATGGGTGAAAACAGGTGGAGTACAGCTAGCTTCAGTTCCAAAGCCTGGATCACTTCCTCTTGCTCAAGATGATGGAATATTAATAAAGAGACCTATTCCTTGGAGCTATTACCAAAATGCTGTCACCTCAAGCTGTAAGATCATAGTGTACTTTTGTCTGTTATTTAATCATTTTACTTTCCTGCATTTAAATTTTAAGTCAGATCTCTGCAATGTTGGTTAATTTTGTTAAACACAAACTATTGGAAGATACATTTGCTTGGTGGGACTGGAAAAGATGGGAGAAGGAAATTGATTGGATGGCTCTTCAAGGTATCAATTTGCCCTTAGCATTCACAGGACAAGAAGCTATTTGGCAAAAGGTCTTCCAGGTACTATTTTATACTGTGTTCCAGCATCCTTCTCTGGTTAGTTCACTTTTTTCAGGATCATACACAACAAAATCTTGGCTTTGAAGGAGTTTACTGTCTTGTTGAGACAATTCTTTTTTTTTAGATGCATGATATTAAGGTTCTTTATGGTCATGGATTCAAATTTTCATTAAAGTTGCTGCCTAACTTCAGAAATGAAAGGTAGTGTTTATAATGTATGTAGGTGTAACAGAAACAGAAAACAAGAATTCTATAATCTCCAGCTTTGATGATCACAAGCTTTGGAAAGTATTGTTTCATCCTGGCACTTGAATGAATGAGATATGAAAATCAAAAGATTTGAGATATGGAGCTTGAAACTAACTTACAACTGAGTTCACAAATGTTAATCTCAAGTATACCATAAATAGTTATTATTTTACCCCTTAATTAGTATGTTGTGTATTATTACTTTGGCTCACTTCACTTGTCCCTTAGTTTACTACATAATTCTGCATCATCTATATTTACTTTCCATGTTGACATTTTGATACGAACCCTTGCCACATCCCAGTGTAACAAAATCCATAGCAATGCAGAAATTAGACCCAACCAAGTTCCATCATCCTGGATGTCTTGAACCTTAATTGGAACTGGTTAAGCCTTGTTTTAGAGCTTGTTCCCAGCCTCCAAGGATAAGCCATGCCACAAATCTTGACTTGATTCCTATCGCATTTCTTAAGAACCTTTTCTTTTCCTTATTGGATATATAATCTGACCAAATGAATCCTACTAATTTTGCCAAAAACAATCCAATTATGGACCACGCGGTTGACACTACTTCAAGTTCAATTCATACTTCTATGCAATGGATGAAGAGGGAAAAATGGAAGCAATTTTCAATTTCTTTTGGCAGTCAACCTCGTACTCCTTTTAGTACTTGCCATTACTTGCTTTTTAGGTACAAATCCTGTTGTATGGGTTTGATGATGCATTTTCGTACTGGACAAAAGCCAAGACTGTCCTTTCCATGGGCATCTATTCATCTTTGATGCATGAGGATGCTGAATGCCTGAATTGATAAGAATTTTTTTATGCCTTGATATCCATTTGTATTAATTAGGTTTGCTTGCTTGGAGACCTTTTTTTGTTTGGATACTGTATATAGTTTACTGAAATTTAACCCCAATTGAATTTTGAGCTATATGATTAATATTGTAAATGTGTTTAGCAATATCTGTATCTTTGGATCAAAAAAACAAATAATCGTGGGAAAATCTGCCTCGTATTTGCTCAGCACTCATTTAGTTATTATTTTTCAGTTTGTCTTGCTTCTTATTAACTGATACCTTTATTTGGTTGATTCATAACTCATATTTGTTTACCCAAACAGAAGTTCAATATTAGCTCTTCAGATTTGGATGATTTTCTTTGGGGGTCCCGCATTTCTTGCATGGTCAAGGATGGCAAATTTACATGGGTGAGCTCTTATTTACCTAGTAGGATCAAGTTCTGCTATATGCATACTCATCTTTCATAGTCAAAACAAATAACAGATATGACAACAGTGATGATGATCAGTATAAGTCTGATGGATTTTGCATCCTATTCGAATCCTCTTTCTTAAAAACCAGATATTTATCTAGGTTTGCTGGTATCTGGTATGTGTTAGGTCCTTATTGCTTCAGATCCCGTGGACAGAAACGACTAAGGAGACTTGTAATTTGATGAAGACAACTTTCATGATATTTTAGACAACAGAATATTACAGAATCCATTTTCCTCAAGCCAATGGCACACCATATGCCATAGTAAAGTCTGACATTTTTCAAATGGGCAAGAGGAAATGCTTTTGCTTAAGCTGTCTGAATTAGGTTTGTGCAGCGTAGAAATGACAGACAAGGAAGTGAAACCTGAAAATATATTACCTTTGTTTTATTTTTTTTAACAAGAAAGAGGAAGAAAAGAGGAGAAAATTATATTTACCTTTGTTGGATGGACCTTTTCTCTTGGACATTTGTTTGATGCTTCAAGTATATGTCTTATTTTTTATCTAGAACTATCTGGCAACGCAAAACAAAAGAAATGTATTTCATGATTGCAATGTCCTTCCATTTCCCCTCAGTTTCTTCATCATTTCTTAAAGGAAACACACTGCCCTTCTGAAATAAACAAGTTAGCTGACAATTTCACTAGACAATATTCATTCAAAGTCAGAATAATGCAGATTGTCTTTGCTGCCTTAAGAATTTTCAAATTATGGAATAAAAGATAGATTCCTCAAGATGTTCCATCTATATCTCCAGTTTTAACTTAAAACAGAAACTAAAAAGGTTACAGATGGTTTGTCTCATTGCCGCAAACACTGATTAATTTCCCTTATTCTTTATTTTTACTGTTTAAATATTGCATTGAATGACAGATGGGGAGGCCCGCTGCCCCAAAGTTGGTTGGATCACACTTCTACTGCAAAAGAAAATTCTGCTAGAATGCACCAACTTGGAATGACTCCAGGTGCAGTTATCCTAGATATTGTGATTGATATAATCATTGAGCTTTACACTGCACTCTTTTACTCATGTTTTGCCTGTCCATGATTAAAAACTGCATCTCACTTGGTAAATGTTAGAACAGAATTATTCTTGAGAAGTAATGTGTCATCACAGTTTATTATTTTCAGTTCCTAGTCAACATATGAAATGTCTTGATATTTTTGTTCGTCCTATTTCAAGAAGGATTTCAATTACATCATGCAATTTTCATAAAATGAATGCTGGATCAAAATGAAAATCCCTGTAAAAATGTAATTTGGAAAAGATTAAAAAATTAGGAAGATTACCTTATATCTAGATGTCATTTCTGTGTGAATGTAATGTTCTCAACAGTGCTTTCATCTGTGTTTCAGTGCTTCCAGCCTTTTCTGGAAATGTTCCTGCAGCACTTAAACGTGTTTTTCCATCGGCAAAGATAACACATCTTGGAGATTGGTGAGTACTTTCATGAGGTGTGATCAATTTAAATCATGCAACAATTGCTTGTACATATTTAATTCTGTAGATGTTGACTTGGCTACGTCTATTAGCAAATTGATTTTTTATGATTTTGGCAGTGGCTGCTTTTCCCGCCTCTAGTTTCATGTATGAATACTCTAGAACCAATACCCTTCTTTTCCTGGGAAGATTAAAAATTGTTTATGTGTTGGAATGATAAGCAAAGCTAGTCCTTCAGATTTCTGAAACTTTCTTTTTTATATTCTGTTTTTCTTTTAACTTATGTTTTCCTTTGTTTTCTCCTTTCTTTTTATGTTCATGCATCGTCCTAATTTTGCAGGTGTGAGAAATAGTTATGTAATCTCTGATGCAGTCAACATCTAGTTTCTTAATAAATTTTTCCAAGTTTCTTGTGTGTATATAGGTATTAAATATTTAAATTTTTCCTTAGGTTTACTGTTCATGGTGATCCTAGATGGTGGCTGCACTTATCTTCTTGATGCAACTGATCCCTTGTTTATTGAAATTGAAAAGCATTGTCAGGCAACAATTAAAAGGTAGGCACATTTTTTTTCTTTTCTGTCATGAATATATGACTACTTTATTGCTGGTAGTAATGTTCTTTTCTTTCTCAATTCATGGTATTTGGATACGCATGCTTCAGAATATGGAAGAAGCAGTCACATATACAACTGGTAAGTCCTTCTCTCTGTTTACTGCTCTGGTGGTCAAAGGGGTTGATATACTGGCTTCTGCTCTCTAAGTGTTAACTCAGAAAGGTGCATTGTATACCATGAATGAAGTCAATTATATGCTGAAGAACTATTAATTAGTTTTAATATACTTCATCAAGGTAAATCTATACAGTTTCGTATCTTTCTACCATGGAAATGATATAATGAAATGAGTGCAAACCTCTAATAACCTCTGATGATTGTGGTTGTGGTCTAATCTTTGAGTTTCTCAATATGGTCTTATATGGAATTTGGTTTATACATGAACTTTCTCTGCACTAATGCCTTAATTAAACCTGTGGAGAGTAAAATGAAATCTGGCAGATGCATTTAAATATCTAGAATTTTTATTTTGTTTTCCTTGTTGGATCTCAGATGTTCTATTCCTCAGTGTTATTTTATTTGTCAACATGGCAATGGAGAGAAGATGTTGTATTATCTCTCTTCTTAATATTTTGACCAGAATTTGACTTTGGCACAAAATTGAGTGTGTGAAAGACATATTTCGCAGGCAAACGAAAACATCAATACTTCTTAAATTTTTATTATCACTAAAATTATTTGTAAATAACCCAGGCGGTGGTATTTTGCAGCTTGTGCAACTAGATCCATACCCGAAATTCCCTAAGAAATATGATAGTGACATTTCATAGCCTGAAAGCAGATTTTATAACACATTTTTTGGGATCATTTAAACCATATTGTAGCTTAGAATTGAACATAAACAGTTCTCATTTAGAGATTCTTCTTTCAAATTTCTGGTTCAAGAATTTTTTTTGGGTTTTTCAGGGCTTGCATTGCGAATGTCTTTTAGTGCTAAAACAATTGTTCTTCTATTTCTTTTCCTAACGCCAATCTGAGTTAGAAGTTGTCAATTGCAAGCATTTTTTTCCAGCATTAATTTACTGCCAAAGATGTAGACAATTGCAGTCTCACTCATATATTTCAGATGTCCATTTCCCTGATTATATCATGTGTTGCCAAACAGTGGAGTTAAAAGAAGCCCCCCCCTCTTGCTTGATGAATAGCTATGCCGTTTTAATACTTTTTTGGGATTCTTTTTAATGCTCTTCATATTAAGAACTTGAGGCATTTTATTGTTACAGTGATACATTTGATGAGGAAACACCACCTATAGATGATCCAGATTATATATCATCATTAGGTGCTGCAATCTTCAAGGGAATGCAAAGTGGTGATGATCATGCTGTTTGGTTATGCAGGTAAACAAAAAATAAATAATAAAAAAGCTTTTGCAACGTTTTCAACACCTTTTATGTTTTATTGATTTCATGTTAAACAACCTGATCACGGTACTTATGATGAAACAAATGTGATAATTAAGTTATGAATAAGGTAATCTTTAACTAAGATTAAAAGTTAGGCATAACTCCTTCCTCCGGGGTGTCATCTTCCTTTCATTGTTCAGTGAATAACTTCCTTGCTGTCTCTTTTGGTTTTTTTCTTTGGTTTTCTATATTTAATTTTTTTTTCTGCTTATAGTGCTGTTGAGTCACTCTTTCTCGTTAATCACTATAATTACATATTCTGATCAATCAATTTTCCTTTAGGGATGGCTTTTCTCATACGATCCATTTTGGAGGCCTCCACAAATGAAGGTTAAATATCTGTTTTCTCCTTTTCATTTCCAACATATTTCGGCTACTATGGTGTCATGTTGTTATACCATAGACTAAGAGTAAGCATATGATTCTGATTTACATGTTAGCTCTTTTGCATCTGAGAACTTTTTTCGTCTATATTTGATAATCTTTTCACAAGAGATGCCAAAGATGATATTATGGATATGCTGAATGCATCAGGCACCAATCTCATTATTCCCATGTTGCATGCACGAGCAGATAAATAAATGTGGATGTAAACAATTTCATGGGAGGAACATTAACTCTACATTTATCCAAATTTCTTACAACAATTTCATGGCAGGAACATTAACTCTACATTGATCCAAATTTCTTACACCACCAGAACTTTTTTCAAGATGATATACTTTCATCTTAAGCAAATAAAAGGAACTTATTTTCTTCGACTCAACTTAGATACTGACAGACATTCTTTTGGATGGAGTATTTGTCAATCAAAACTTTTATTACGAACCTAAAAGGAATTAGAGGGGAAGGACTGTAAGAATTGGTCTCCCATACAGTATGAGACAGAGAGCACAGAGAGACATGAATTTATACTGTTAATATGTCAGAATTCTCATATGTGATTAGTAATAGAAATAAATTCCATAGGTGGAGAAAAAGTTTTTTGCTTCAGATTCTGTTATAGATCCTTCAGATCTCCTCAATTCTTAACTTCATGCAGTATTTGACATTATTGAGTGTAAAACTTACTATGTAAGGGTTTTTTAAAAAAATTGAAAGAGAAGAGGTACATTACCCGGCGAATATGTACTGTGAGCATGCATTGGATAAGTGTGTATTCTCATCCCAAAATATTGATATTGATCTCTCATATCAAAGTCAAAGTTTTACAGGATCTAATATGAAAAGGATTGTTTCAACCTAATTTTCTTTCTTTTGTCCAAGCTTTATTGATATTCATGTTTCTCATTCTTCTAGAATTTGATGATATTTTCAGGCACTCTTACATTCTGTTCCGGTTGGAAAGATGGTTGTCTTAGATCTATTTGCTGAAGCAAAACCATTGTGGTCTTCCTCAGAGCAATTCTATGGCATTCCTTACATCTGGAAAGTGATTCTTTTCTTTGTTTTCTTTCAAATAATTTCTTCAAAAGATATGTCAATTATCTGGCAATCAAAAATTTTTTTTCCTGTTAATTTTATTGATCTTCTCCATGAGTTGAATAGTGGTGCTGGTTTTATTAATTAGAATTTCTGAATAAGAGGCGCTATTATCTTAGCCTGTAGCCTTGTCCATTTGCTGTGGACTTCAATAATTGACTGTTTGGATTATTGATACTCAGAACAGCTCTCATTTTATAGCACAAATAGGTGTCTAATGCTGCACAGCAACTAACTAATTTAAGAAGTGATATTAGAATTTTGCTGTAACCAGGGTAAACAAGGGTATACAGGGCTTGTGTATATAATATCAAAAGGGTTTTGAACAACATTGCGCATTAAGCATTCCATCTACTTCGCATATTCCGTTCTGCCATCTTTTGTTCTGGGAAACAGTTTTTTGCGCTGCTTTTAAAAGATGGGCAGTTTCTCCCATCAACACCCCCAGATTCAAATCCCAGGCTTAGGTATGAACTGTAACTTCAGTTTCCATTAGCAAGAGGAGACAAGATATTTAGGTGAAATGATGGGGGTGTTTGATAGAAGAAATAAAAGATTAATCTTTTCTTGGTATTGCTGCAATCCTTGTCCTTCTGCAGTAATGGGCTGTATATCCATCTTCAACTGGAAAAGCAAAAATAAATGAATAAAAGAAAAAAAAAATAAAAAAGAAGTGTATCTTTGACCAAATACGAAATGTTTTGATATAGAAACAGTATCTTTGGTGCATAATTGCTTCTGTATTGCCAGATTTTAGATGGTTGAATGAATGTATCGATTTTTTCTTCACTTTGTATATTTATTTATTCTTGATCAATTTTATAGAATTGATTATGTCTTTGTTTCTCTTAGATTTTTTACTCATATTTCATTTTTATCCTCATCTGAAGTCAAGATTTGGCATTCAGGTGTATGCTGCATAATTTTGCTGGGAACATTGAGATGTATGTTTTTAGACTCAGTTGGATCTGGACCTGTTTGAAGCTCGAAACAGTGAAAACTCAACCATGGTAATTTTCTTTGTTATTATTCTTATTATGTTCTCTGAATTCATTCTGATTTGGAGATCAGTACTTTCTTTCTTTATTTCTCTTTTTTTATTTTGAGATGCTATTTTCAGATACAATCCTCAATAATTTTTTTTCTGCTGCCTCCTTACCTTCTGAAGAAAAAAACTATTTCTCCACCTACAGAATTTTTTCTCAATCACTAATCACAATTGACAATCCTCGGCATATGCATAATATGAGGCCATGTCTACCTGCACTCTATACCTTATTTGATGGGATGGCGATGATTACAGTATTTCCCTGCTATTTGCTCTCATGTTTGTAAAAAAAATGAATACTTTTTCCTTTGAATCGTGGTTTTAAATATTGACGCTCGGTCCCTCGTAAGTCTCCTGGATATTCCCTTAAACATTGCCTGAATAGATTATTAAGTGTGCTCAAAACCCCAACCTTACTGTATACCGGACTCTCTGCTGAAGTTTTTCATGGAATCTATTTCAAATTCATGTCAGTTTAGTTGGTATTACATATTTCTTTCTGTTGTTACTGAAGTTCACGACTTCTCCACTCTGCTTTCCTCCTTTCTTGTTCCAAACAATTATCTCTGTCAGGTTGGTGTCGGGATGTCGATGGAAGGCATTGAACAAAACCCTATTGTGTATGATCTTATGTCCGAAATGGCATTTCAGCATGAAAGAGTCAATGTTAAGGTACTATATTTCATCTACCCTTAGTTGTTTAAATCAAGTCTAATAATTTAAATTTGGATAGAAAAACAAAACAAAGAAATTTTACTCTATTACGATGAATGTATTCTTTGGTTTCTAATTAGGAGATTAATTCAATTCTCTTCCGTTACTGTAATTTCTGTTATCTTCACCACCTTATTTCTGTTATTCATCGACTATGGTGCTCATCGCTTCTCAAAGGGCTACACACAAAGGATGGAAAACAGAAAGAAAATTCCACTTCTACATCATGCATTTTCTATTTCTCCAAACAACAGCTTGTTTGAACTGAAGTTTAACATTTTTTACAACTTATCATTTCTGATTGACGATCATATGACAGCAGAAGCAAGGTTCACGAAAGAGAGGGAAAGGTAAAGAAGGAAGAAATGAAAAGTGAAAAAATGAGGAAGGAATTCATCCTCATTTTGGATTCAAGAGTCAAAATGATATAATTACTTAAAGAGAGAAAGTGTAGTCTGGGATTCCTCCATGTGGTTGCATAACATCACTATTATTCTGGGGGTGGTTTTTTTTTTTTTCAGGATAGGGGAGGTTGAGGTGGAGAGGAGGATGTTTTTACTGATTAGTCAATTCAAATTTATTACCCAAGAAAGTTTCTTGATACATTAATACTGCAACCATCTCTAGATCAATAATCACATTGCTAAATAAAGTAGCTGAAATTCAATGACATACTCTTTCAGGACGGGTTGATCTATATGTCAAAAGGCGTTATGGGAGATATGTGCAATCAGTGCAAGATGCCTGGACCATATTGTATCACACACTCTACACATTGCACAGATGGTTCCCAAGTAAGTAATCTGCTACTTTTCTTTCTTAAATCTATTCCTCTTGTGAATACTTACATAATTCATCATTGATCCTCTTTCCCTGTGAATTTATTTCAGAGATTGTATTTGATTGCCTGCTAGATCTTAACAAAAACATGCAACTTGGGTAATTTTTACTTTTTAGGAATCACATCATACTTCATTCGTTTCTACCAAGTTTATCATGATCATTGGATGTGTGTTGTCCAAAATGATCTTGCGGATATTGAGATGTATTCAGCATGAACAGTTCTAATACTTGGATAAAACCAATTACTTTCATACCTGTGGCCTACCTCTTTGCTTGAATGGATATCTGACAGATGTTTTGACCTTAAGAACAAAAGTCAAACTGATTCCTGATTTTTTCTCTTGTCCTCTGTGATATTGGAACAGGATAAAAATAGAGATGTAATCGTGGCTATCCCGGATGTTGATCCCAATTCAATCTCAATATCTCAAGCAACAATGACTATAGAATCCCAGATTATGGCATACGAATGTTGAGGAGAAACTACCCTTGAAAAATTAACCGACTCCTTTTATACACCTCATCTATGGTATTCAACTTCAGAAGTAGTACGAGCACTGCAACTTTTCCTTTCATGTGGCGATCAACTCTCAGAAATTAGCACTTATAGGTTAGTAGTAAATGGCCAATTGATGCCTTTGGTTTTTATACCTCTACTTGTTTGTATACCATTGGGTCCCTTTTTTCTTTCTCCTTTCAAATGATTGTAGGATCCTCACGCTTTACTTGCAGATATGACCTTGTTGACCTGACAAGACAAACTTGGCAAAGTATGCAAACCAACTTTTCTTAAAAGTTATAGAAGCCTATCAGTCAGGTGTTCTTCCTGCAGTTGCTCACCTTAGTCAAGAATTTCTTAGTCTTGTTGAAGACATGGACACACTTTTAGCATGCCATGATGGATTTCTATTGGGACCTTGGTTAGAAAGTGCAAAGCAACTGGCTCAAGATGAAGAACAAGAAAGACAGGTATTGGTTCTTCATCTTTAATCTTGGATGAATTTGACCACCTTGGATAGTTCGGCTTACATGACCAATAAAATTTCAGTTTGAATGGAATGCAAGAACCCAATTACAATGTGGTTTGATAACACAGAAGAGGAGGCCAGTCTGCTTCGTGACTATGGTAAGAGTGATACTCAAATGTAGTATTCATTTATGCACCATCTTTTCAGCTGCTGTCTTAACTTGACAATTGTTCTAAAAATTGTGACCTTCTAATAGGTTATGAACTCACAACAGAAAAACATTGAGAAAACCCTGAAAATGAAATGGTCTTGAGATGGGAGTTAATCACAATTTCAATGCACAATAAAAATATAAAATTAAAATAGAATCACGATTTCAACGGTCATTAATTAACCGTTTCATATATGAAACGTGTTTCATATATGAGATTGTTTCGCAAGAGTTTTTCTCCTGAACATTACATGTGAAAACCAATAATGGAAAACCAATAATGGAAAACTTGAATTCATAATAAGATGAAGAAAGTGAACATGAAACAACAATTGTAAGTAACTGAAAGCCCTTAATTTACTTGTGATTTTGTTCAGGAAACAAGTACTGGAGTGGCCTTGTACGAGATTATTATGGCCCTCGCGCAGCAATTTATTTCAAGTTCCTGATAGAAAGTTTGGAGAAAAGTGATGGTTTTCATTTACAACATTGGAGAGGGGAGTGGATCAAACTTACAAATAATTGGCAAAGTAGTAGGAAAAATTTTCCGTGAAAAGCACGGGGAATGCCCTTAATGTATCAAAGTTACTATTTGAAAAGTATTTGAAAGATCCTGCTTTACATGACATCTAGAGATGTAACTGCTACTTTATGCACTTTGTTGAAGAGACATGCTTTTTTGGTTTGATCTCCTTTAATATGTTTTGCATCAAGATTATCAGTGTTGGACACGGCTACTCTTTTCTTTTTTAAAAGAAATTACAGAAAGAAAAAATCGAAAGAACTGCAGAGAGGCGAATGTAAGAATTGCAAAATGAAAATCTATAAGTGATTATTGATTACTTAAAAATTTCCTAAACTGTAATTCAAGAACTATTTTATAAACTACAAAATTTGCACAATTATGAGCAATCTTAAAAAATCATATTGCTTTCGTTTGATGTTTTGGTTTGAAAGCAATTGTTGACGTTTACTTTTTAAGCATCAAAATAATTCCACCTTTGGGTAAGGTATTAGCTATTGGAGATGCAAACTAGAGGTGGTGTTATGGTGGGCTTTGGATCTTCTGTATTATTTGCTATGTATTATTTGGTATATCACTGTTTGTATTACTTAATATAAATACGACATGTATTCTTTTAAATAAAACTAAAACCCTATCTAATGATTAGTTAACTTTAAGGATAACTGATTAGTGTCAAAATGTTATAAAGTGATACAGGGAGTAATACACAAAAGTGATACAGAAGATCCATTACCGTTATAGTGGCTGCTGCTTCTCCATTATCCCATCATCTCCGTATTCTTTTATGTTGTTATTCCTTATTTTGTCTCTCGATTGGAAGTGTTGAGTCTCCCACATGAAAGTGTTAACTCTCTTTTGGTGAGACAATTAAAAGTCTCCATTTTGGAGTTTTTTTGTGGTCAATTTTCAAAAAAATATTAAAAATAAAAAAACCAAATCTGCAATGTAGGTCTCATATATTCTAACACCTTAAAATTTAGATAGATATCTTCAGTGGTGGTTGGCTAGAAAGGAACTTTCATCTCCTTGCTAAAACTTACAACAAAAAAAATAATAATAAAAAACCTCCTTGAATTCAAAGTTGAAGATAGAGATAAATTAGCAATCTCCAGATGAAAATAAAGATTCATCGATTATTGATGCTCTTCATAGCACTATTCTCTAACATTTTTGACAATAGATCTGCCTTAAACTTTCTCGAATTGGAGTCAATATTCTCGATTGATAAGACTTATGTTCTAGCCACCAATCCAATGGATTTGGCCATCTCTTCATAACACTATTTTCTTTTTCGACAATAGATATGCCTCAAACTTTCTCGAATGGGAGTCAATATTCTAGATTGATATGACTCATGTTCTAGCCACCGATCCAGTTGATTTTGCCATTATTTTTATGCCTGGGATGGAAGTACGAGTGAAAGGTTGAGTTAGTAGAACACTATTATTATTACAATTTAAAATTTATCAAAACCATGCTAATAAATCCCTTTTCAAGCACCTAATTTCAGTTTCAACTAAATTTTTTAAATATTTTATCCTAATAATTATACACCCCACTTGTATAATATAATTAATTCGAACCCTTCAAAATTTGTTGTCAAACAAAACAAAAATTTGATGTAAAAAAATACCTTTCTTTCTTCTTTTGAAGTGATACTACTCCATTAAACAAAATTTTAAACACTAAATACCTTCCTTTCCTCTTTTCAATTGAAAGCTATTCCATTAAACAAAAATTAACACTAAATTTGATATCAAACAAAATATTTTCCTTTCCTCTTTTCAATTGAACACTACTCCATTAAACACAAATTTAATGAAAAAAATTCAACTAGTACAAAATTTTGACATAATTTATTGATGTTGTTAATGATACAAAATATTTAACTGAAAAAATTCTACTACTACAAAAATTTGACGTCATTCTATTGATATTGTTAATGATTTAATAAGTGGATGCTATTAACAAACTTATCTCTCTATATGTTCCTTTTATTCGATTGAAAAGTGCTCCATAAACCATAAATCCAAAAGACAAGAATATACACTAGAGGAATTTAATTTACAATTTAATAGGAAGCGAAAAGAACGTGATATTTTTAATGTTATAATAATACTTTTATATATATTATAGTGATACTTTTAATCTTATCAAGTGATACTTTTTAATCTTATGATGATACTTTAGGGTTAATTACCAAGAACTCCCATGTGATTTGCCGAATTTCTGTATAACCCCCATGTTTTATAAAAATATATCGAGTACCCCCATTTGCTTTAGAGTGGAATAGAAAGTGGACGGAAAATAAGTTCGTTAACCGAGAGTGTGTGAAACATGACTATTAAGCACGTGTAATATTACTTCATCAGTTAAATATTTGTGTTTTTCTAAATTACTACTCCAACCTTATCTTTTAACTCAAACCTTATCTATTAACACCAACCTTATCTTTTCACAATTGAATCACATTAGCATCTAATTGTTCATTAATTTGTGCTAACCAAAATTAAATTACCTTCTCTTCTTCTCTCTCTCTCTCTTGCTTCTTCTTTTGTCTTTCTTTTTTTTTTCTTTCTTTCTTTTTCCTTTCCATGTCCTTAATTCCTGCATCACCACCCTCGTCCTCTTTCACCACCACCCCGCCTCCTCTACCACCACCATAATAACTTTCAACCATAATCGACATCCGTCACCACCATAATAACTTCCGACAAAACTCTATAGCCAATGAAGCCCACAATTCATTCCCATCACCAATCGCGAACCATCAACCAAAACTTTCCACCACAAAATGCAGGATTATGTTTCACAATAAAAGTAGTTGTATTATTATTTTAAGCTAAAGTTCCATATTTGTGTATCAAACCAACTCTCTCAGAGAAAGAATTAACTGCGTAAGAAATCAATTCCAGAGGAAGACAATGCTCATTCTCCTCATGGTTGATTGAGACAGCACACAAAAATCTCATCGACCCAATGATTACACTCACTTTCCATCCTCTAAATTCTGTGTTTTCATCGCTGCTGTTAGACATGGTATTAGGCCTTAATTGCTGAAACATGAGTTGTTTTGTTTGATTTTGAATTTTATATTTTTAAGTAAGCTTTTGTTTGCCATTGGCACTTTGGGGGTTTTTCTGAAGTTGAAATTTCGTAACGAATTCTAAGGCAGAATAAAAAGTCAAATTTTTTGTTATATTGGACATTGAGGATTTTTTAGAGTTGAATTTCAGACACAGCTTCAGGGACTGGCATTAGCGGTAGATTTTGTAGGCAATGGTGGTGTTTGATATCTCCAAATCAGATTAAGGATCATTAAAATCATTTAGGGATAAAATTACCAATTGACACCATGCGTGGCTTCGGTTCGATACTTCTAAAAAACACCTCAATGCCGAAAAAAACCTAACCAATAACCCCGCATGTAGTCCCTGATTTTAAGTTGGAAAGCAATACGGTAACGAAACTCACAAATTAATGGATAAGTGTTTGCACACGCGTCTTTCTCTAGCACGTATTTAATATTGCCACCACAAAATTAGATATAAATAACTATTCCAAAACTTACCTCTTTCCATATCATTCTCTTTCCCATCTCTATACATCTCTTTCCAATATCTCATTATTTTTACAAACCCTAGAAAAAAACATCTATTTCCATATCATCTCTTTTACCTCCACTTTCATCTCTTATCTTTTCTTTGACAGAATCCGATAGACAACATATTGAATCCAAAATATTAGAGCAAATTACTAAATGACCTAATATTTATTTCAGCAAGAAAGAAATAGCGAACTATTGGATTGCATATATTTAAGCAAATTATTCTCTCTCGATTGAATGTTGGAGTGATTCGTATTTTTCAGATCTATTTATATTCAATTAATCATTTTAGAATGTCAAGTTCAAGCTATGGTGATGGAGCAAGGTACCAATACAAATATTGTGAATGTGGAAGGAAGGCTGCTATGAAGATTGTTGATTATGAAAAACCATCTAAAGGTATGCTCTATTTTGTATGTGAAAAAAAAGAATGTTCTTTCTAGGCATGGTGTAAGCTGATATTGAATGACAAGGGAATGCAAAATTGCAAGAGAAGCATAAGCAGTGTTGGAGCAGGAACAATTAATAGAGATTCAAGTTATGAAAGTTCAAGTACCAAATGGCCATTATTGCAAAATAATGATACATCATCAACGATGCAACAAATGAAGAAAAGCTTAAAGATGATGACAATTTTAATGACTTTTTTATTATTGTATCTTTTCTCTCACTATTTATTCACTTTTTTGAAGTGAAGTTGTGGCAAGTTGTAACGTTTTACAGTTACAATGCTAATGTTCTGAAGTTGTGACAAGTTGTAATGTTTCAGAGTTATAATGTTAATGTGTTCTTTATTTCAATGGAAAACTTGTGATTTTATTCAATTATGTAATTTGAACCAATGGTAAAGTGTTATTTTATTTCAATGGAAAAGTTATGATTTGATTGAGTTATGTAATTTGAACCAAATGTGAAGAAAGTTGGACAAATTTTAAAAATATGAAGTGGCTCTGTTGAACCTCTTTTTGCTGTGAGAATTGAGTGATCAGGAGGAAAAGAATGGGTGCATGCTTTAGCCATAATAAACATTTTGTCATGAAGGCCAATGGCCATGGATCAGGAGTTAGTGTTGATAAAATGTATGACCATGGGATTAAGCAAATTCCAGTTCAGCACACAAAATCACCAGTCCTTGATGCTCAATTGCCTTTAAGGCCCCCTCCAAGTCCCAAACCAGTTCCAAGGCCATATAGAATTTTGGGAAAGGCTTATGAAGATATTTAATTGCATTACACATTAGGGAAAGAACTGGGCAGGGGTCAGTTTGGTGTTACTCATCTGTGCACTCACATTGAAATAGGAAGACAATATGCTTGCAAGTCCATATCTAAAAAGAAGCTTGTTACCAAGAGTGATAAGGAGCTTATGAGGATAAGCACTCAGTTCACCTTGTGATGGAGTTGTGTGGTGGTAGAGAGCTTTTTGATCGAATTATCGCTAAGGGACATTATAGTGAAAGAGCTGCAGCTTCAATCAGCAGGTCCATTGTCAATGTTGTGCATGTCTTCCACTTTATGGGCGTGATGCACCGTAATCTTAAGCCTGAGAATTTCTTGCTTTCAGACAATAGTGAAATTGCTGCTTTGAAAGCAACTGACTTTAGACTGTCTGTATTCATTGAAGAAGGTAAATTTATGATTGCCCTGTACACACATTCCAACTCATTCTAAAAGTCGAATTTGATACACAACATACTACATAACTTCTAAATACTGATATGAAACTATGTAGTACACACATTCCAACTCATTCCAACTGTCAAACTGGATACACAACATACTACACAACTTGTAAATCTCAAACTAACATTAGTTCATTACCAATCAAAAGAGTACCAATTGTCAACATAATACACAACCTTAATATAAGATAAGCCAAAATTTTCCAAACATCAAACAGTACATACCTATTGTCAATAGTATTTGCATTCAGTACATGCCAATACTATTGTCACCATATTACAACCTTAACAATATCCAAAAGTTCCCAAAGAGTTAGCATTTAGTACATGCTAAATACTTTACTTTCTTCTAGTTCTAATTGTTTTTAACACAGAGGAAATTGTATGTGCAGTTATAGTTGATCTCCCACGATTACATGGTAAGTGCACTGAAGTTGAATTTGTAGTCTCATTTGGAGTTGGATTTGGCATATTAGAGACTCTCATTTGGAATGAGGTGGAGGAGAAGACTGTGAATTGGAACGATTTGCTATTTTTTTTCTTATTTTCTTTGATAGAGGTTGTGATGAACTAGATTCACCACCAACTGAAATCTTCCTTCTAGTCATACTACCATCATTGGCATTCTTCTTTTCAACTTCCCATACATAATATAGCAAGATTTAAATGAACATATTTGAATATAAGTCTATCATTATAACTGAACAAACAAATTGACATATAAGGGTAGATGAATTGATTACCTTTGGAATTGAAATTGGTTCATTGGAGATTGTGGAATGAGATAGAAGTGGAGGCTATGAACTAAAACCACTAGCAGCCTTTTTTGTTTTCTTTGGTAGGGGATGTAATGAACTAGATGCACCACCAAAGGGCCTATTTCTTCTAGCCATACTACACTTAATTACATTTTCAAGTGGTATAGTTGTAGAGTTGGCTGAAACATTAGTAGCATTATTCTTCTCAAGTTCCTAAACATATTATAGCATGACAAAATCAACATGATTGAATATGAGTTTATGTATAACTGACTGAATAAATTGACATATTAAGACATTTTATTTGATTACCTTGTAAAATTTGGATTTTGGATGGATAGGGTTGCTACAATATATGGAATTATGACCTGCTTTGAAGCATCTTTTACAGTGGATTGTCAACCCTTTTCTTGCAGATGGCACTCCAACTCTTGGTTCATTAACATCTCTTATTCTCAATTTTCTTGGTCTGTCAGGTTGTTTCTTTACAACAGGAGGGTTGATTGGCTCTCCATTACTGTCTTCCCAATTTTCTATTGAAGGTAATGGAGCAATAGGATAATTGTATGCAAATACAAATACACCTCTCTACTGTAACATGGATCAACAAAGCCTTGAACTTCTTTCTTTGCATTTTGAATTGCTGCAATAGAATGAGAGCATAGATTCCTGTCAATTGGAGCAAACTACATGTGCATGTTTTTACATCCAATCTAACAACATGGGTGGTCAGCCCCGTGTCTACCTCATACACTCCAAGTGATGAGTGCACTGCCCTACAAAATCTGCTAGAAATCTTAATTTTCTCCAGCCTTTCTTGAATATTTGGACATAATTTTCCTTTATATTGCTCCGTACCCTTTCTCTTAATTTGTATATGTTGCATCAATTTCCTTCTAATCTGCTCAAACATTGAGATTATAAGCTTATCTCTAGCCTGCAATATATATCTATTGAAGGATTCATTGAGGTTGTTGACCAAAATATCACTTTTGCAAGATGAGCTAAAATGTGATCTAGTCCAGAGATGTAGAGGTATTCTTTTTAACCATCCTACTGCATTAACTCTATTTCCCACTACTGGATCTACTTTCTCTAAGAAATCCACTGCTCTCTTGAAATCATTCTTATTCCTTGAAGAAGCTGCAGCCCAGAACAAATCTTTGAACTCCTGTCCTTTGTTTTTTTCTTGAAATTCTGGTACAAATGCCAAAGACAATATATATGTTCTGTATCTGGAAACACATCCTCAATTGCATTAACTAATCCCTTCTGTCTATCATATATAAAAGTCCATCTTTTTGTCCTAATTTGATCTTTCAACCCACTCAAAACCATGTCCAACTGTCAGTCAGTCCTCTCACTCTCTACAACTCCCATTGCTATGGGAAACATATTGTCATTACCATCTCTACCCATTACTGTTAGGAGTTGCCCACAAAATGGATTCTTCAAGAAATACCTATATAATCCAATAATTGGTCTACAACCATGTAAAAAGCCATCCTTCAATGCACCCAATCCCCAATACATTCTCTAAAATATACCAATGTCATTCTCTCTTATTTTTTATACTTGTATGGTTACACGACTTCCAGGATTATGCTGTAATATGGATGCTGATGTCTCTTATAGTTCTCATTACATCCATACATACCCTTGCAGAGTTTCTATTGCCTTTCTTCTTATCCAGTAAGCTTGCTTCAAAGAGATGTTAACCATGCATTCTCTTTTGCATGCGTTAACCAACCCTTTCAAACTTATGTTTGGATCATTTCTAATTCAATGTTTCAACTTTTTACTCAAATAAGTGGATGTGGCATGTGGGTTGTTATACTCTCTACCACAACTGTGATTACCTCTTATTATTTTGATTTGAAAAATTGAAGTGTCTTTAACTGGACTTGCATGAAGTCTCCATCCACCACTATTCTTGCAATGAAACGTCACTTTTGCTCTTTCATTTCTTTCATAGTTGAACACATAACCCTCTCTCACATGCCATTCCACTAGTGCCTCACTGAATACCTGGAGATTTCTGAACTTTTATCCCACCTTCAATTCAAATTCTGCTTTCTTAAATTCAGTTTTAGCATTAAACTTCTATTGTATTTGTACAGGATTTCCTTCTTCATAAGTAAGTTCAGTGTCTAACAAATCCTCTTCATTAAACACTGGTTCATTCCGTTTCTCTAAATTGAAGTCCTCAACAAATTATTCCTGATAGAATTGATTATGTTGGGCACTTTGAGGACATGACTTCTCCTGATAACTAGCACATTGGGAATGTACCTGTCCCTAAGAACCACTAGCACCTTCACCTTCACCAAATTCAGTCTCAACTTGTCTTGTAAAATCTTGCAAATTCTTGAAAATATCTTCATCTTCTGATCCTTCTAATCCTCTAGATGCCAATCTGGTTCTTCTGATATTGCAGAATTGTTTTCTTCATCACTATCAACAACTTTCTTCTTTCTTCCTTTCCCTTCTCCATTTCCATTATCTTCATCACCATCAGTACCCTTTTTCTGTCTTTTTTTCCTCTTCCTTTTCTCACTCTTGATGTTGAATTAGTAGTATATGTCTTTCTTATAGTTATATTCTTTTTTTCTCTTTTTGGTTTTGCACCTATATTATACACATAATAAGCATTGATATCATATTTGCTGAATTGATATAAAATATATAATCATCTATTACACAAATAAATAGGGGATTACCAAGATTGTCCAAATCTTGCTGTATGAACTCTGCACCTTTACCATTGTTCAAGTCACCTTTAGGAACTTCTAAATGTTCAACATTTTGTGTATTTTTTTGCATCTTCTTCAGGTAAATTTGAACATTGGCAATACATAAATGGTTAAGTTTCTTGACTTCAAAACAAAAATTACTTAACTTTATCGACACAGGACTTGTACCTTTTGAATTTTGAGGACTTTGTGAATGAGAATGGTCAAATTTTGCACTCTGTAATTTGCTTATGTTCAGATCCAGATCTATAAAATAGATAAATTGTTAAAAATATTCTTCACTTCAAAATACAAATTATTCAAATTTATATAGATATAGATTTTACCTTCTAAACTTTGAGGACTTTGTAAATCTGCACCTTGTGATTTATCTCTGTCAAGATCTTGATGTCTCTCTGCTTGTGCACCCTTTTTATTTTCAGCATCAACTTCCGAACTTTGTGAAATTGGTTGAATAAAATTTGCACATTCTAATTTCTCACATTCTGCCCTATTTAGAACAATATTTGTACCTTCTCCACTGTTGGCAACATCTTTTCTAGCTCCTATTTTCTCCCTTTTTGTAGTCCCACTATTGATTGCACTTTCACCTACCTCAACATCTCTCTTTGACTCACAACTACCCTCTAATTTGTCACTATTTACATTTTTATCCTCAATATTTTCACCATTAGTTAGGAACATAATTTCATTTCTAGAGACACTCTTATATAATATGTTACCTTTAGGTGATACAACCAGTAAAGGCATTTTCCCTTTCACAACATATATATGCATCACACTCACTCCATTGTAAGTAGTAATCAAAAGTTTTGTATCTACATCACTCTCTATAAGAATCACTCCAACATTCAAATCACAACAAGGGACTTGATAGTAAATTTTGATATTAGGTGCATATGCATCAACATTTGCATACATACTAGTCAACACATGTATAAACAATTTTTCCATTGAAATATTCTTGAATATGGCAATTTTATCACCAGTATACACAATACATGGTTTCTCTTTAAAGTGTCTACCAAAATGCATAAAAACATCGATGTTGCCAAATTTTTCATAATTCAAGAACCTGAGATTCCATATAATATTATTACTTTGGCAATTTCCATGCAATAGACAAAATATTTATTCCATATACTCAACTTTTTATATTTAAACAATATAATAGGAACTAAGACTCAGTGAAGAACTATTAAATACATGAATGTACAATTAAATAAATCATCAGATACATAAACAATCTTCAACATCAAGTAGCCACACAAATTGAATACACCAACTATAAATATCCTTAACAGACTTCAATCATTTGTTTCCAAAAATCTTAAGCAATCTAAGCATCTATCATCGAACATGTTTGACAACCCAACACACCATTTCTACCAGCAGCTACTCCACTAGGAATGTGGGCACTAACAAAAAGGAATGAAATAGGTTCCATAAGAAAATTTGCCTTTCATAAAAATCATCTCAGAGCAGGATAGTGTCAGTTGTTCATTATTCGTAGAGAAAAATTCACGGGCTCCAAGCATAAAAAGTTAAGGTCGATGCCTTTTCAAAAAACAAAAGTATTAGTATCTGACATCAATGACTAAATACCTAACATATACAAACTAATTTTTTATTCAACATAATCAACTTTTTGCACAAATTTCACCAACCCTTGAATATAATAGCTCACAACCCTTGAATCAAAACTTCAAATTGTTTATAAAAACTAAACGTTAATTCATTTACTCACCTTTGGATAATATGCTGAAATTGTAGGGTTTTGCAATTACCGTTGTTGGTTGACTTAGGGACCTTCAATCGCTATCACTTCGTTTTCGTTTACTCACCTTTAGATAATATGCTGAAATTTTAGGGTTTTGCAATGCAATCACTTCGCCTTCTAGTTCTGCTACTAGTCCTTGTTTAGTTCCAAGGCTAGATAGTTTTCGTCGTTGTTCTGCTACTACACTATCTGTTGAATCACGATCTCTTCAATCGCAACTTGAAATGTCCTCTATTAGGTCCTTCATTGTCTTTAACCTTCTTGAATCTCCTTCAAATTTGTATTTGATTTTCAATCTAAATTTCATATTCAAAATTAGGTTTCTTTTCTAATTTCTTCTTTCAACCCTAATTCTTTCTTCGCTGTTGGAAGGAAAACAAGAATTGTTGAAAGGAAAAGGGAAAACAACATTAATATATGAGGGTATTCATGGTATTTTTAACTGTGTCGTTAGTGAGTCTAGTTACCGTTCGCTTTCCACTTAAACCAGAATTACATGGGGGTTATTGGTAGGTTTTTCAGTATATGGGAATTTTTTAGAAGTTTGGCTAGCCACATGGGGGTCATTGGAAGTGTTTCGATTTCCAATGAAGATTACAAGCTGTTGAAAATGTTTCGATTTCAAGGAAAATTACAGCATGAAACATTATATTTTAGGCAAGACCAGAAGAGATAAGAAAAGAAAATAATGAGAAATATATTTTAAGATGAAATCCTGTAAAATAGGTTCAGATATTTGACCTAATATCTCAACAATACAAAAAAACATTAACGTATCTATATTTAATCAATTTGCACATGAAGTATATTAAAAAAATATTAGCGTATCAATTCTCGCATATGAATTTTTAATGTAGACAATATGTTCATACATTAAACCTATTACATTAAATAAAAAAAAATGAAATATTAGTGTATCAATTTTAAGTCAATTAGCGTATCAAGTATATATAAAAAAATAATAGCGTATCAATTTTTTGGCGTATCAATTTCAGCCAATTGACGTATAAAGTATCTAAAAACATTTTAGCAACATATTAACACATAGTAAATATTCTTAAATATTTATCACAAAATTTTGTATTATAACTAGTAGTTAGGTTTTTTCTACTTTAACTAATTTATGCAACTCATAATGTATTCCAATCGGATAACAATTAATCGATCCCTTCTTATTAACTTCCCTTCCTATAACTTAGATATAGAACAAGAGTTTTACAGTGATCCGATTAAAAAAACGATGGCCACTCCAAGGAAGAGGAAGAGATTACAAAGGTAAGAGTTTTCTGTTAGAGTAATTTATCTTTAAAACAATATGGGAAAAATATGTATTAAGGGCGCTCTCCAAAGTCTTATTATTAAAAAGGGCGTAAATTTAACCTATTTATTATTAAGGGCATGAAAATAATTTAATTACTTTATATAATTAGTAAAAGACTTTGTTATCTACGTATAAACTCAAAAACAAACAACAATTATCCAATTAGTTCATTTTTAATCATTTTCAATCACTCATCCAAACAACGTCATTCAATCAATTCAACGTCATAAAATAAAATAAAAATGAATTATGTCTCAAATTGAAATCATATTAGTGACATAATTATTCATTCAATCTAAAACAAAAAAAATGTGAAATTTGAACAAGAAAAAAGGAAAATAATTATAATTGAAATTTAGAAAAAAAAATGAAAGGTAAATTATGTCTCAAGTTGAAATCATATGATTGTTAGAATTCTATATTCAGTCTAAAACAAAAAAAAAATATACTAATTTAGAAAAAAAGTGAATTATATCTCAAATTAAATCATATTATTGCTAATGACGGGCAACTCAAATCCTCTGGTTCAAGTTTATTTCTTTAACTTTTTTTTTTTTTTTTCACAAAGGGTAAAATTATTAGAAGTGAATGCATAATATTTCTTATTTATTTTTCCTTCAAAGTGAATACGGAATTAATTATTTCTATATATTATATTCAAATATCAAAATTCTTTTTTATTTTCTTATACTAACATAATTCCTTTTACAATTTTATGACTCATATGATTAAGTCATTAATTAATATATATTGTGTTTAAACTAATGGACATTGTATTTTAGATTTTTTTTAAAAATTAAATTAAAATTTAATTGGAAAAGAAAACTAGACAGTTTTATAGAAAGAGAAGATTGGGTGAGTTTAAAAGAACAAGTGATTGAAAAATATTAAAATTGAATTGATTGAATGAATGACGTGGGTTGAATGAGTGATTTAAAATTATTAGAAGTGAATTAATTAGATAATTGTTATTTGTTGTTTGTTGTTTGAGTTTATCCATGGATAATAAAGTATTTTACTAATTATACAAGCTAATTAAATTATTTTCATGCCCTTAACAATAAATAGGTTAAAGTTACGCCCATTTAATAATAAGGCTTTGGAGCATGCCTTTAATACAAATTTCCCCAAAAATATGTTCTTTAGATTTTGTAATTGATAATTCATAAAATTTGTTTTGTAATTTTAGCAAAAGAAATTTGTTACATTTACAATGTCAACTATCAGGATTGTGTAGCTTAATTAAATATTTAAGTGTGAGAGAGAAGAAAGATATTAGGAGTATTAGTTTTAGGGGTTTATTGAGTATGGTTTTATCGAAGATACATAATGGAATGTTGGAATGGTTGCTAAAGAATTTTAACGGTGACACCAAATTGTTAACCATTAGTAACAACTTTTCTTTTGAGATAACTCCAAACGACATTTGTGATATATTTTTGCTCCCAAGAATAATTGATATTGAAGTAATTCAATCTTGAAACAAAGAAATTATTGACTTCAACGGTGATTTGCTAAAGAAATATGGCTTCTCTACTGGACAACAGAAAGGTTTTGCCAATGGTTAGGGACCTAATGATTAACAAGATGAAGGAAGGAGGGGATGATTCCAAAAGATTTTTTGTTCTTCATAGTTTGTCCTCCTTCCTCCCACCAACCTTTAATAAAGAGATAGACTTTAATGTAATTAAATCGTTACAAACTATAGAAGGAATCAAAGATTTTGATTAGTGTTCTTACATCCTTAATAAGCTATGTTGGATAGCTAAATAATATAAAAACTGTCCAAGAAAAACATATGTATGTGAGGGGTTTTTTTAGGCTAATCATCCCAAACTCGCAGGGGGGGCATCACTCCCAATTTATCAGTTAATTAAAATTTTTGTGACGGACATACCCAACCACCTCAGTACATGAAAAATGCATAAATAAGGAGGATTCATTCTTTATACACATTTAGGTTAAGGTGGAGAGGACATGTAGAGCCATGCTCTTTACTATTAATTCAGAGTTGGACAAAAGACAAGATGAGTAATAAGTTAAAACAAGAAGTTATTTCAGGTGGTTTTGGAAATAGAGAATGGGATTTGAAAACATCTCCTGTAACATCAAGTACTGGAAAAATGTCAAGAGATATACAGTCATCTGATGATAATGACATAGATGATCAATGTGGGATGCAAATAGTACCATTCATTCTAAGAATAAATGTTGATGATACTAACAAGCTTCATCCTTCTTCTACACATGTGAGTATATAAAAGTAACATTCAATACTTCATAAGTACTATATATAAGACTAATCAATTGATTTAAATATAGGACATGGGAGATTTCTATGTAGGTTGAAGCATGATCTTCTTGTTGTAATTAAGTAGCATCTTAGTCGATAACCTTTTTTTTGAATGTTGAAAAGACTTATTGCCATGATAAGGAAAATGATTTGGTTGTTGAAATGATTCAAAAAGTTAAGAAGATTGAAAATAGGAGTTTCAATGAAGATAATAATGAAATCAATCAAACTGATGATATACAACAGATGGTAACAATCTAATGACCAAGCCTGTTGAGCATGATCAGCATGTTGACCTTAATAATGACATAACAAACAGAAAAACTCATGTTGATTCAAGTGATTTTGTACACATTATGAAACAAGTTAGGAAATATGAAATCAACCAAAGAGGCAAGATAAGCTCTAACACATTTACTTATTGCTTAGAGTCAGTGCACATTATTAATCTCCGACAGATATTATTTGCATTCTTTTAACACTTATGTTTATAACAAATTAATAGAGGTACATATGGCATGAGCTTCTAAAAGAGCAAAACGATACGTGTACATATCTGGATGTGATGATGTTTTACATGTACCAAAATAAAAGGCACAAAAAAAGTATTGAAAGCGATTAAAAGAATAACATTTTCTCAAAAAGATATGTTATTGTGCCAATTGTAATCTGGTATGTGTTTTATTTTAAAGTTTTTTTTTGCACTTATACAATACAATTTTAATGTATTATAATAAATTAATATCTTATGTTTAAGAATCACTGAAACTTGTTGATCTTTTGCCACTTTGGTGAAAGCCAACAATCAAAAAACAAAACTCAATGCATGTTGTTGTTGGATTCCATTGAGAAAAAGGATATTTGGAGTTTTGAGAGTGATATCAGAGAGGATACTTTTTGAATAAACTTACGTTATTTAATATTATAACAAATACTTTATTCATATTTTGTTATGTATTATATACATTATTTTATTTATACAAATTTTTCGATGAGATTTTCATCGATGAGGATAATGCATAGAATAAAGAATCAATTCGTAAAATCCCAATTTTATATCCCAAGGTAAGTTCCCTTTGAATGTTTTAACCCTAATCCTCAAAATTTCTACTTATTTATGAAAATAAAAAATATTCCTTCTCAAGTACCATATCAATCAAATGTGGTGGATTGTGGCAAATTTGTTCTTTTTTAAATTAAGTTATTCCTATAAGTAGCTCCAGAAAAACTCAGTGTTTCTCAAGGCTTCCTTACTTTGTGAGTAATATTCTTGACTTGTTTCTTGTGAACTTTATAGTTCAGTTGCCAAGTATACCCTTTTTATACCGAGCATATGATATTATCATATCTATCATTTTCTTAATTATAAATTGTAGATAAAAGAAAATTGGTTCGACCTTGATCAATTGTATCACTTCTGTGAAACATTGGGAAATGTGCTAAAAGACTTACATCAAAGCCAAACAGGAGCATAAATTGAAAAAGGAGATGATTTAGTAGAATACATTCATACTTTATACTTAAATTTAATTTTTTTTGTAACTTTATAGATACTTTATACACAAATCAAAATGCTATTTTTTTATTAATATTTTTTATTTAATATTGAAACTCTTATAGTTGATACTTCTTACGCGATAAATTAATACTTTATACGTAAATCAGAATAACATTCATATGGTAACATTGATACATTATACGTGAAAAATCGGTAATTTATACATGACTCAAAAAATTATTGAACGCTAACATTGATACTTTATACTAGACAAAATGATACTTCATATGTCATTCGTAATGATGCTCTAGCATTGATACTTCATGTGCGACAAATTCATACGTATAAAGTATGCATAAATGTGTGGTATGTTAATATGTTTATATTGATAGGAAAAAAATTGATGCCCTAAATTTTATACATGAGATAATTTATACTTTATACACGAATGATAATGTTTATCCTTTCTTAATACTGATGCCCTAAATTTTATATTAATGCTTCGATGAAATAACCTTGACTGTCTTAAAGAAGAAAAAAATTAGAATGGATCCTAGCAAAGTTACTTCAACCAGTCATGAGAAACTAAGTGATTTTAATCGAATAAAGATGAAGATGAAGTCAGTGAATATTGTTCATGATGTAAATCAAATGACAAGTAAAGATATCTTGCCAATTGAAAGTGTAAAAATTCAGGATATTGTAAAAAGAAATAGGAGTTCTTTGACAAACACAAGTAAATTTAAAATATGTTACTTATGTTAATCATACTGAAACAAACCTTCATGGTAAAATTGATTCTTTAATTTTTATGTCTTTTATGGATCTTGTATTACGTTATTATTCAATTCGTTGACAACTAATACTTTCTTTAAACAACATTACGAATGTCAAAAATTATCAAGAGTAAAATAATTGTGAATGTGGTTGAATATGAAAAACACGAAGAAATGTGAGGTTTTTGCATTTGAATTTCCAATATCACTTGTATTGAAAATTCCAAATTAAAATCCAGTCAATAATTCTAATGTTTTGTTATGCATGAAAGTTTCTCATTAAGAAAGTCAATTTTTCACACAATGTAGACCAAAAAGTATGTGTGATTTGATAAAAAAATTGACTGAATAACAAAGAGATGATGTAAAAGCTATTGGATTTTGGAGGTTTATTGGATGTGATCAATTGAGTACACTTGAGTTGGTTAGCAGCTTCAGCAGTAAAAGTCAGCTATTTAAATTAATTCCAATACAAATTTTACTATAACAACTGATAATATTTGTGATATTTTCTTATTACCAAAAGAAGTTGGTAAGAAAGTTTTGGAATCAACAAGAAAAGATGATTTGTCAATTAGTGAAAATTGAAGAGTATGGAATTAATAAAAATGATAATGTTTTTTGACGGTGTTGGTAGATGTAATACAAAGAAAGATGAGAAAATGAGGTGATGATTTTAAGAGAATGTTTGTTTTATATAGTTTATCAGCCTTACTTACTCCAACATCAAATCGATTAGTGGATTTTAATGTGTTCAAATATGCTTTAGACGTGGGTTAGGCCTCGCAGCGAATAGTACAAACTGAACTCAAATAGGTGCTCTAGAGGCAATCCTTGGGTTGGTGGTGGAGGAGCTTTAATTCGAGACTGCTTGGGCAAGCTAGTTACAACAAGAGTCTTGGGTATAGCTTTGTGACTAGTATTGAGATGGAGATGTTGGCCTTGTTAGGTGGATTGGAATTGTGTTTCAATATGGGATTGTGTATGTTCATGCTAAAGCAGATTCTTTGACTTTAGTCCAGATTATCAATGGTGAGATTCAAGTTTTGTGGAAGCTTCAAGCCTTTATGATTATGATACGTAAATTTCCTTTCATGGCATCTTTGAGACATATTTATCGGGAAGCAAATCAGCCAGCGAATGCTCTTGCTAATGAAGGGTGTCTGCTACAGCACGACATTGTTTATAAGGATTTTCTAGATCTTCCACGAACTATCCGATGATGCTTAAACATGGACCGTTTGAATATGCCTAGTTTTCATATTAGGAGGAGACTGAGTTTTTTTACTTCTGTTATGTAAAAGAGTAGTACTCCTTATTTACATTTTGCTTTACGTTTTGTACATTAGAGGTTCACCTCCAAACTCTCACCTTTTATATATCAATAAATTTGGGAGTGGCGTCCGTCCCTTCCCCTCACCCCAAGGTGTATGGTGCTAGCCTATAAAAAAATTATTCTAGATGTAGAAGAAATTAAATCCTTTGAGTGGTGTTTCTTATATTTTGAAGGAAGTTTATATCAGTCTATACAAAAAGTATAATACGAGAGTAACTACAAAGAACGTAGTGGGTGTGTTCTTATATTTCAATTATTATATTTCCATAAATTGAAGTGGAAAGGAACTGTTTGAACATATCTACATTGCTTCTTATTCAACATTGGGATAATAAGAAGTTGAAGAATAGAATAAAAGAGAGGTATCTGCTGGAGTTTTTGGGTAAGGAGAATGGAATTTTATACACCAAATCTTCTGTCCAAGAGTTTGTCTCTCTTATTTTGTCCTAGTTAAAACTACGTCGTAGGGTTCACTAATCTCTTGGTTAGGGTCTAATAATTGCTAAAGCAATTTTAATGATATTTATGCATTTACTCGCCTACTTTTAATAAAACTATGTAGTTTTAAATGTTAGACAGAATAGGACTGGATAAATATTGGACAGAGGATCTGGACTCGGAACTTTAGCGCTTATCCAGTGAGTAGGGGTAAAAACAAGTATTAGTGATATAAGAGTAATCAAAGTTACAATGTTATTACAAGAAATGTTGACAGTATTATTTGAAGGTGGAAGCATAAAATAATCAGTCATCAATATTCATCAATCTGCCATTACAAGATAATGATCTTAATGATATGCCCAAATGATAAGCTATATGAATATGTAAGTTATATTTCTTTGTATTTTGATGTTATTCTTTTTTACTATTTGTGCTATCTTTTCTTTATAAACATCTATATTATATTGTTTGCTTTTACATGTGCAAGACAGTTAAAAAACATTTGTGAAATTCAAAAAAGATATAACAATTGTCATTTGAAGTGTTCAATGAATAGAATGTGGATACCAAAGAGGAAGATGACAAATGAGATTACCAGTAGAAAACTCGCCTGGTGTCGACGACGGATTTGAAAGCAAAAAATTCATTTTTTGATTCAGAGGTTCAATAAATCCATTGATAAAGTTGTTGATAAAATTCTAGCAATGAAACGAACAATGAATGCAATGCCATTATTGAATTATTAACTCCTAATGGCATTGAATGAAGACATTGAGACAAAAAAGGAGGATAAGTAATACTACAGAATGAAGTGGCAAATAAATTCTTTGATTAGTGTAAAGAGAAATGTTAGAAGGTGGAAACTAGCAAGTAGATATAAAATGTGAGAGGTACACTACTTGCTATGAATTACAGACTCATATGTGTATTTCATTTTTTATTAATGTATCAATTTTACAGTATCATTTCTAATGCTAATAAATTATGTATACTCTTGTATTACTTTACCACTCAAAAAACTATCAACCTAATGCTTATACTATAAAATAATTTAAACAAAGATAAATATTTAGCGTATAACTTCTATCAATATTTTCATATCAATTTTATTAAAATATTATGCTATACTAGCATATCATTGTCAGTCAATCTTCTCGGTCATTTAAAAATTTATACTAATACTCGCACAATGAATAATTTTAATATGTATCAACTTTCAAGTGTCATTTTTCATTCGTGTATCAAATTTTGTCTATCATTTTTTATTCGTGTATCATTTTTCACTATTATTAAATAACGTTCTAATAAAATTTAAATTGTTTGGAATTGCTGTTTGGTATTCTTACTAGAAACGAAATGAATTCTACAATCACCAGTAAATCCCTAAATTTGTGAAAGAATAATTTCATCATTCAATCACAATTTCTGAATCAGAAAATAGATTCAAACACAGCCGATGAAAACACTGCAACAACTACTCTAATTCCTGTTATTCAAACTCTTCATTCAACTATTATAGAAATTAAAAAGACTTACATCTAGAAAAATAAGCATCTGAAACAAAAGGTTCATACGAAATCATTGAATGTTGACAAAATGGTCATTGCTCTAGTATTTGTTTATTAAAATCTATAAGTTTTAGGTTTCCATATATTTTTTGTTTACTCAAAAGTATTCAGAACTATAGTTCCAATAAATTTGACGAGAGATAGGGTTATCCTTTTTTATTCCTTGCATTTCCTTAAACAGAACATCTTGTGATAGAGAAAAGGAAAAGAGAACAAAGTAACATTATTTGTTAATAACAATTCGATTATTTATGTATTATCATATTTCTTAAAATTAGATTTTGTAATTGTAGAAAAGAGAAGCCTTTACATAGTTAATGTCAAACATATGGTTTGTGTAATTTAGTCAAGAAATAAAAGACAAATAGAAAGAAAATGTAGAAAACACACATAGGATTTAGAGGATTGTTAAAATAGTTCTTTAAAAAGTTCCATTTCAAATGTTCTAATGATTGGTAGATAATTTCAATGGTCGTACTCGTGTCTTAACAATTATTAGCAACAAATCTATTCTCATTATAGAATATGACATTTGTGATATATTTTTTATCCCAAAAAAAGTTGGTATGGAAGTACAACTGAAGAGTAAAAAGGAGAAAGTTATAATGATTGAAAAATAGAAGAATAAATATCATATTGCTCCTTGTAAACATTTACCATTGAAAAATAGGACAAACAACTTGCTACTTGAATTTGTTGAATAATTCAAGAACATTGATGGTTTCAGAAGTTTGACTGACCATAAATGGAAGAAATATATTGAAACTAGTATTCAAAATGACACAATATAGGGAGAGGAGCAAATAAATATTCAAAGTGTCCATCAGGTCAACAGAATTTCTGTCTGATACAAATATGAAAGAAAAATAGCAGGAACCGGCTCTCTCATTTGTACTTTATATATAAATGTGATAGCTGAGAATGTCACAATTATGCCAATATCAAAAGAAGAAAATGATTTAGTTGAGCCTAACATTCAAAAACAAGTCATTCAGAATGAAAAAAATGAGATCATTCGTATTTTAAAGATATGACAACTGAAGATCATTGACCAATCATTCTACTAGATGAAGAAACAGACTTTGTGATTGGTGAAGATGTCACAATAATGAAAATATCAGAATCATTCATTCAAAATGAAACAAAATCATATCCTTTGTAGACTAAAAATGTGACAACTGAAGATTATGGACCAAGCATTCTGCTTGATAAATAAACTAACTTTGTGACTGATACAAATATGGCTGATGAGGATGTCACAATAATGGAAATATTATAATAAGTCATTTAGAATAAAAGAAAAATCAGATCCTTCGCATACTAAAGTTGTGACAACTGAAGATCATGGACCAAGCATTCTGCTTCATAAAGAAACTAACTTTGTGACTGATACAAATGTGGCTGATTAGGATGTCACAACAATAGAAATATCAGAACAAGTCATTCAGAATGAAACAAAATCTGATCTTTTGCAACCTAAAGATATGACAGCTGAAAAACATCATAATATAGGAGAAACAGATGTTCTGACAACTAATCATGTCCTGATGAAGAAAACATCAAAGGAAGGAAAAGATTTTGTTGAATCAAATTTTGAGAATGAAGAATACAATGTCAATGTCGATAAAACATTATATGAAGACAATGAGAGAGAACTAAAGAAATTGTTGTACCAGAGAAAATAGAGGAACCTGCATGGCCTTATAGTTCAGAATCAACCTATATTTCAAAGTAATAGTAACAAATGCTCACATACGATATATGATGTTCATCAAAGAAAAATATACATTAGATTACTGGTTGAAGAAAGAAGGCATAGATCCACTATGGTGGCTATGTTAAATAATATGTTGTTGTTTATGTAGCTTATATATACAATTGATCTATATGTTCTAATTGTATTCTATATGTTTTTCAGAGAATGTTATTTCTAGTTTAATGAATATCACAATGTTATGAAGGATGAATTTTTTTTTGGTGGAGAAATACCAGAACAATAAAGAAGATGATACCAATAAATTCAGAAAGTTCTATTTTTCTATACCTAATAATTTAAGTATTGGTTTTTTTTATTTTTTAAATTATAAATATATATGTAATAATTCCAACTGAATAATTTTGCTTTTATGAAAGGGAACTTTGTAATGTATTATATCTGGAACTGATGTTGAATCTGTGAGACCTTAAAATTTTAATGTGTTAAGAATTTCAATAATATTAAATATAAACAAGTTATCATAACTTTAAAATTGAAATACGACATCATTGATAGGTATTTTTTTTTGCAAGGGCTTGATTGCATTAAAGAATTAGAAATCCAGGGCTTACTCTGTTACATGTTCAAGGACCAAAACAAAAACTAACAAAAAAAAAACAAAAAAAAAGTGGTGGCTCTTGCCACCTGGGGCAAACTTGTGAGCCACCAAGGTATACAAGCTGCCACACTCACGAATTAAATAGGAAGGCCTCGATAAGAAACAAAAGGAATAAGGGAGAATAGGGTAGAGGAAGCGGGAGGAGAAAAGGATTAGGGGAGAGAAAAGAAGAGAAATGTAGAAAGAATAGAGTGCTAGAATCCAACCATGGTTGGTCCTGATAAAGCTTTGAAGACCTATGTAACAGGTGGTATAACTATGCTTTTGAAATCTTTGCTTCAATTATTGAAAAATGAAAAATAAAACATGAACTTGATTTCTTCCATGGTATATTAGCTTAATAAATTGATGTTCATGTAAGAATTCTATCCGGTTGCTCTAACATTTTGTAAAGACTAAAATTTGATGTGATAAACCTGTGCGCACAAGAGCTGTGGGTATGTTTTGGTTTTAAAACTTTGGTTGAATTACTATGCTAAACTTGATATTTCTTGTGGAATTCTTCTCATGGCTTAATGAATTGTATTATTCGAGTGAATCGATATATCATAAAAATGTGGTGTTTGTTCAATAGGAGAATTTTATCCTTGAGTTCTGACGTGAAAATCATAAAATTTATTGAGGCGCCTTTGAAGAAATTGCCTTTTTCCTTGGAATTTGTCAAATGAACTATGGTTACGGGTGTGGGCTTTATTTGTTAGAATTGTGAAGTTATAAAATCTAATATTTTTCTGCAGGTGAGCTTGGGTTATGGAATTCTGTATAAGTTGTTGGGAAAAAAAATTTCAAACTTTCCTTTCTTAGTTTAATTACGTTAGATGATGGTTTTGTTTGTTTCTTCTTTTATTGGCTTTTACAGAAGTTAGGTGAAATCCATTTTTACTTAGATCTTATACCAATACAAGAGAAATATAGGGCTAGCAGCTTTGCTGGGTAGTAAAAGAAGAGGCCACGGTATTAATTGATCCATCAAGAATTTCAAAGGAATGAAAAAATAGAGACCAAAGAAGAATTATACATAAGATGAATTAGGAACCCAACATGCATTTGTGTGCTGCGGTGTAAAGGCGATGCGTCTGCCTTATAGTTAGATAAGTGGTTGATTAAATCATGAGTCAATCATGTGTAACATTGTATAAACGTAAGACTATCCACAAGTATGATTTAATGTGATTTGGCATGAGATTATACCTTTACTCAAGTTTCAAATCAAATTTCATAAATTTGATTGTATTTTGATATAGGCTATTAAGTTTGGCACTTGGTTTAGGCAATGTATTTCCCAATCCCCAAGTTACTATAACTTGAAGTACATGGTACTAGTTAACCTTTTAATATTAGAAAATGATTCTTAACTCATTATAAGAATATTGATATTAGACATACGTATTTCAAATCTAATGTAATTACATGCACTAAAATCTTTAGTTAAGAGTTGATGATATAAGATATATGGGTAATATTTATTGTATCACATGATATATAGTAAAATAGGCTATATGTATATAATTACAGTGAATGATTAACATTCTCAGTATTTGGAATCACATATAAGGTTATTAATTGAAAAAGAATGTTACAAATTTATGTGCCTTAAGAAGATGTATAATATTTCATAATAAATTTAATTTTATATCCGGTTAACCATAAAATTCTCACATATATTTACTAGGTGAGGGGGTGCGCTTTGCGCATAGTGGTGCCCTTGAGTAATAAGAGGGGAGGAGAGGAGCTCGTTACACGTGTTTTGCATTTGTGTATCTTATGTAAGTTGAGTTGTCCATTGTTATTATACGTGGATCTGATGTGTAAATTGAGTTGTCCATTGTTATTGTAATTATAAATAGGAGTTCATGTTTAGGCTGGTTTAGGGGTACTATTTTTTTCAGTTAAGATTACATTTTGTTCCCTACAGATGGAGAGGAATATGATAGAAAATTAGAAATTAGAATTTTTTTTGACGATCTTTGTCATGGAATGAATGTTTTAACACTGCTTCTGAAAGCAATTTAGCTGTGAATGATGATGCTGAAAGTTGTAATGTTAATTGTGATGCTGTGATAAGAGTTGATAATCAACAATTGGGTCATGAAGTATATCATTTGTTTCAAATTCTATATCATTTGCAAGGTTTGGGCCATTTCCACTTTTAGAAGCTTTTGCAGATTTTGTACGTGAGGAGCAAATTATTCAAGAGGAAGCAAGTGGGCATGAATGACTCTTGTAGGAGTTTCAAATGTTTTGTCCTGTTAGTAAATGTAGATTTATTTTGTATGCTTATTACATATTTTAATAAATGTTGATTTAGTTCTTGTTGTAAAAAAGTTGTGTAAAATTAGTATTGATAGTGAATTAGATGTTCATTTCAAGTTTAATTGTGGTTGTTGTGTGAAAGGGAATAAAAATGTAGTGGCAGTTTGATGGTCAATGTAGAAGCTTATCTGAGAATCCATTTTTTTTTCATCTCATTAAAGGTTCATATATGTAATTAAAGTCATCCATTACCGATTAATTGTGAAGTGTAAGATAAGTATGTATAAAGAGCCATGTAGTAGTCAAATTGAAAATGCAGATTACAAAATGGAACATGAAGCAAATTAACCGAAATTTTAAAAGTTCAGCAGTTGTGAAAAATTTTGAATGGAAGAAAGTTTTCAAACTTATGAGAACAGACAGGAATTTGGGAGAAAGCAATTTTGCGAAGCTTTAAAAGTAGGACAACTTAAAGGGGGATCATTTAGCATGTGTGAAAGATTGGAATTCCGACATTTGATTTCAATAGTTCTGTAAATTGACAAGTATAGTCATGGCCACAGGTAACTAATGCATATTTCTGAGGAGCATGATTGAGGTTTTATTCCTGTTATTTCCATTTCATAACAATTAAAATTGCACAAATTTGGTTGTCAATTTGCCGGAATTCAGGAGGATTGTATTTGAAAAAAAAAAAAAAGTCTTTTGTGTTATAGAGAAATTGCTGCATGTATGAAATCTGCATCTGTACTATTTAAGTCTATGAAGAAAACATCTTTACAGTTCCTAGTGAAACATGCCCAAGAAATGTTGTTCATGGAATCATGTGTATTGGCTGTTGTATTTGTGTTTTAAGTTCCACAAATCTTTCAAAAAGTGCTATATATATAAGCAAAATAGAAATATGGTAGATTATATACATAAGCAGAAGATAAATATGTTTAGTTTTCCCCACTATAGCATACTTGATAGTTTGATGCTATATACAAGAAGGATGATTACTAACAAACAACATTCTTTGTACATCGTTTGCAGTTGTTTTTCCAAGAAGCAAAAGTGTAGATAAGCAAATGAGAAATATGCTAGAATGTGTCTTTGGCTATTTTTCACCAGCTACAGCATATATGACAGTTTGGTGGCATTTGTACAGCAACTGTGATAAGCAAAAGTGGTAGATTTATGTACTGTCCATTTTGTTCTGTGTCGAGCTCTTTTGTGTGTTGTTTCTTCAGTAGTGAGACGTTTTGAGATGGTTTCATCTTTCTTTACATATGCTGCGTTCTGCTGTTATTGGTCTGTTGATAGTGACATTTGATCGGAGCACATCTTTTGCTGGGATTTTCTTTGACAAAGGGTAAACCATTCACAGCTTGTAAATTTTTTTCTGCTGAGAAAGATGCTTGGTATGTGTTTTTTTTGACCAAACATACTAAGTTGTATTCATGTAAGGATTTCTTATTGTTTCGAAGTCGATGCATCCCTGTCACCAAGTAATATTCAAGTGTTAGACATCAGTAATACAAAATGGAGAGAGAACACAAAAATTCAAATCGAGAAGAAAGTATGCGAAATAGTACAAAAGATAAACATAGTATAATCTTAAATGTTGTCGTATTTTTGTTGTTTTCAAATAGATGGCATAATTTTTATAAACTATGTGATGCAGTTTAGTAAATGTCATGTAATTAAGCAGATTACAGTTGAACTAATATGGATACAAGTATACAAGTTAATGTAGACATAGCCAAAAAACATAAAAAATGACTCCAGGAAAAACAAGCTTTCTCAATTACTTTCTACTTGTGCCCATGATGTACTGAACCCTTGAAAGTATCCATTTTTTTGGCAAAGTTTCATGTTCTAGTCACTCTAATGTCATCAGCAGTATTAACATGATCATCATGATGTTCTTTGGAGTGCTTTTGTTATTTGAATGAATTTATTCTTCACTAATCCATACATATATGTCATGACTTTTAAGTCTTGAAGGTCTCCTCATATGTTTTTTTTGGCTAACCTCTTTTTGAGGGTGGTCGCCACTCTATATTTATTAGAAATCTTGGTGGATGATGGACATACCCTAAAATCATCCTTACAAAAGAGAGACCTTTTGGGAAAGGATCCATTTACTTAGCTTAATGGATCCAAACTCAAGAGGTTAATGGATCCAAACTCTAGATCCAAACTGGAGATATAGATGGAACATCTTGAGGAATCTATCTTTTATTCCATAATTTGAAAATTCTTTAAGGCAGCAAAGACAACAAGAAGTTTTAGATCTATTCAGTTTGACTTCACAATATGAAGTTTTAGATCTATTCATATTGATAACAATAAGGCGTTGTTTCTTAGTTGAAACTTATTTTATATGTTAAATCTAATGACTCTTAAAAAGAATGAACGGTTTCAAATTTCTTATGGTATGATCTTGTGGGTCGACACCCAAGTCGCGTTCGGCGTTTCATGAGGCGGTTGATGATGTTGTAAGTCCTCTTTTTAGCCGGTAATATGTCGTTGACAGTCGAGCAAGATCATCCATAATAAAAATGAGACATGTTCTATCTTTTAAATGGTCAAAAGATTGATATATAAACCAAAGTTTTGCTAAGTTTCATTAGCACAATAAGTTATCAAGTGTGGAGAAATCTAAAATATTCAATAAGTGATATCAAGTTTGGAGAAAATCTAAGATATTCAATACGTGATTCCATATGAAAGAAACTAAGTTATGTGTATACTACCATAAATTCTGTTAGTAATCCTACCCGAAGCTCATTTTAATTTTCTTAAATTGCTCTTTTGAATTGTTTTAATTTTATTATCTGATAGTATTATTTTTATTTTTCTATGGAAAAATAAACAAATAATTAAATTAGATTTAAAAGAAATAAGTAAAATATGCGTTGAAGATTTTAATCTTCCTTATTATACATTATTTAGAACTTGGTTCTTTAGAACTCATGATTCTAATCAACAAAAATATATTCAAAATGAATATTATGATTTTATTAAAAATAATGAAATTATTATTTCTTTTATGCATGGTTTATAATGAAAAAAGAGTAAATTCGTGCATGAATTATCTAGTTTTTATTATCATAGATAAGTCTTATCAAATTTGGAAATTACCAAATAATAAATTACTAAAATCAATTTTATTTTGCAAAAACATAAAGAAGAAATTATGAATTACTCTTATGTTCAAAATAAAGAAATTGATATAATTCAAAATAATAATCTCTTTTATGTTGAAAATAAGAAAATTGAAGTAATTGAACATAATAATGGTTCTTTTGTTAATAAAAATGAAATAATAGAACAAGAAGAATTACATAAATTGAAGTAAGTGACATAGAAGAAAATAGTTCTAAAAATATTAATAAAATTATTAATATAGAAGATAATAATTCAAAAGTTAAAATTATTAAATCTAAAAATATTGATAAAAATTGTAATTTTGAAATAGAAATAGTTAATAATAATTTAGATGAAAATATTGAAAATAATATTGATAAGGTAAGTGAAACTAATAAAACTAAAATTGTTAAAAATAGAAAATTAAATCAGTTAGAAATTTTTACATTATCTGAAAATCATAAAATGATGTTAAATTTAATTAATGAATTAAAAATCCTATAAAAAAAAAATCAATATTTGAAATATATTTTCAAAATAATTCCTTACAAAATTCTTTTCCATCTAATGAAAATTCTTTTCAAAACAATAATTCTTTAAATATAAAACAAATAGATAAAGTAAACACTTCCTTAAAAGAAGATAAAATTACTTCACCTATATTAAAACAAGAAATTAATGAGTTAAAAACAGAAATTAAAATATTAAAAAATAAGACTTTAGAAGAAAAAGAACTTAATAAAATAGATAAAAATTTTGATCAAAATTCTCAATAAATACTTTAATTACTTCTCAAAAATATTACATTTTTGCAACTCTTATAATAAATAAAGAATATAAAATTAAATCAATAGCAATGGTAGATTCAGGTGCAGATTTAAATTGTATTAGAGAAGGAATAATACCTTCTAAATATTTGAAAAAACTCAAGTCATATTAAATGCTGCACAAGGGGGAAAATACAAGTAAATTATAAATTATCAAATGTGTGTATATTTTCTGAAGAAAATAATTATGTTTGTTGTCCATTTGTTTTAGCTAAAACAATTAACCAACATATAATATTGGGGGACTCCTTTCCTAAATTTAATGCATCCATATAAATGTGATGGTAAAACATTATCAAAATTGATTCTGATTTATCATTTAAATTTATTACTTCTCCAAAAACTAGAGATCTTTGTTCTTTAAATTTGTCATCTTTACAAGAAAATATAAAATTAAAAAATAATCAAATTGATTTTCTTTCAAATGAGATTTTATCTTAAAAATAGAAGAACACATTAAAATCTCCAAAATTACAAAATCAAATTAAAAATATTACGCAAGAAATTACTACAAAAATTTGTAGTGAATTGCCAAATGCTTTTGGAAAAGAAAACAACATATTGTTGAATTACCATATGAAAAAGATTTTGATGAACAAAAAATACCAACAAAAGCAAGACCATCTCAAATGAATAAAGAAATGGTTGAATATTGTAAAAAAGAAATTGATGATTTGTTAAAAAAGAAAATAATTAGAAAAAGTTACTCTCCTTGGAGTTGTTCTGCATTTTATGTTAATAAAAAATTCAGAAATAGAAAGAGGTGTTCCAAGATTAGTTATTAATTATAAACCCTTAAATACAGTCTTACAATGGATTAGATATCCAATTCCAAATAAAAAAGATTTATTAAATAGGACTTTTGGAGCAATGATATATTCTAAATTTGATTTAAAATCTGGATTTTGGCAAATACAATTGCTGAAAAAGATAATATAAAACTGCATTTACTGTTCCATTTGGTCATTATGAATGGAATGTAATGCCTTTTGGTCTCAAAAATGCTCCTTCTGAATTTCAACATATAATGAATGATATTTTTTCATCATATTCATTTATAATTGTTTATATTGATGATATTTTAATTTTTTCACAAAATATTGAACAACATTTTAAACATTTGAATATTTTTATTAAAATAGTTGTTAAAAATGGTTTAGTTGTTTCTGCTAAAAAATTAAAATTATTCCAATCTAAAATTAGATTCTTAGGATATGAATTAGAAAATGGTCAAATTACTCCAATTGCTAGAAGTATTGAATTTGCAAATAAATTTCCTGATGAATTAATAGATAAAAAAACAATTACAAAGATTTTTAGGAAGTTTAAATTATATTGGTGAATATTATAAAAATTTAGCAATTGATAGTAAACCTTTATATGATAGATTAAAGAAAAATCCTCTTGCATGGTCTGAAATTCATACAAATGCAGTAAAATTAATTAAACAAAAGTAATAAAATTTTTACCATGTTTAAGTTTAGTAAATCCTGATTGGTTTAAAATTGTTGAAACTGATGCTTCTGATATTGGTTATGGAGGAATTTTAAAACAAAAGAATCCACAAACTAATAAAGAAGTAGTTAGATATATTCTGGAACATGGAAAAATGCTCAAATAAATTATTCTACAATTAAAAAAAAAAATTCTTAGTATAGTTCTTTGTATTTCTAAATTCCAAGATGATTTATTAAATCAAGAATTTTTACTTAGAGTTGACTGTAGTGCTGCAAAAGAAGTTTTACAGAAAGATGTAAAAAATATTGCATCTAAACAAATATTTGCTAGATGGCAAGCTATTTTATCTGTATTTGACTTTAAAATTGTTTATATTAAAGGTGAATTAAATTCTTTACCTGATTTTCTTACTAGAGAATTCTTATAAGGATAAAATTTTTTGCAGGTTATGAAACAACAAACTGAAGAAGAAATTGAAATTTTAAAAGAAAATTATTTAAAAGATTATCTTCAAAATTTTCTAAAAAGAAATTAGAATAAGAAATTATAATACAAAATCCTTAAAGGATCAAATATTTTTATTCATCAAGTACAATATTACAGAATGGTAAGAATAAAGAAATTCATACAAAAATCAGGTTCACCAAATAACGAAGCTTATTATAGATTTATAAAATCTTTTGGAAAGAAAATATATTTTGTTTAAAAAAAATCAAAGAATGGAAGAAAATTTTAAATTACAATGGTTAAAAGATTATATTGAAAATCCAGCTACAATTAAGAAAATTAGAAAAATTATTCATTAAAAGAAAGGGTTCGACAAGATTCTGAATTTCCTCATGTTTATCATGTAGAAAATGTAAATGTTTTATCAATAAAACAACAAGTATTTTTACATCAAATGCAATACTACCCAAATGTTGATTTCATATCACATAAATAAAAAGAGAAGACATCCAATAATAAATCAATTTTTATGGAATCGTCTTGAAAATTTAGAAAAGAAATTGCTATTATTATTAAAATCTTTTTAAAATTTTTTGCAGGAAATGCAAGGTAGAGGTGGAAGAGGTCATAGACCTCAAATGGATTTTGGTTATGTTAGCCATTATAATTCCCAATATCCTCCACTATACTGGTCATCTCAAATGAGAGGTCAGTCTTCTTTAAATCAATCAAATTCCAAAAATAATTCTCTTGTTCCATTGGGTCATATACCCACAGCCAAAAATGTCCTTCTTGATGAATCCTCAAATCAGGACCATGATTATATTAAAAATGGAATAATCGCACATTCAATTTTCATTTCTGAAACAGATCTCAAATTAGATTTGTATGCGATTATTCATAAATATTTCAATAATCCTTCTAATTCTCATTTCAGTTTAAGAGGACCACTTCCTCTAAAAACTCGGCATACTTATGCTGATTTTTTAAATTTTTCCAAAATTGCTGATATAAATGACAGACCCAGAACCAGTCGTCACCAAAATTGGTTTCCTACAACTGAAGACAATGAAATTGCTTTGTCTCAGATGTATATTCATAAAATACCATCTTATTCTGACTGGAATTCTTCTCAAATTCAAACCCAAAATTTTATTTCAAGATATAACAATTTTGAATATGCATTCACGTACACAGATATGGTGAAAGTTTTCACAATATCCACTTATATCAAAATTCTTCTTACAAGCATACATGGTGGATTCGTATTGATGAAGCCAATTTCAATAAAATTATTCCAGGTTGGTTTCTTAATTGGTTTAAAATTCATGGACCAAAAGAAGAAACTTTCTTACCTGAAAAATTGAAAAATTTGTTTATTCAGTTTAAAAATGTTTATTCTGAAAAATTTCAGCATTCAAAATTTCAAAACAATCATTTTACTTTTTAATAAAATTTCAAATTCCATGGTTATATGCTTGGAAATATGAAACTGGATACAATACTGATGGAATTTTACAGCTCACAAGAGTTGGGTACACTAAATGGTGGCCAAAATGTCAAGTAGATTACGTTGAAATTGAGAAGTCACTTGTTAATGCAAAAAGTTCTCTTGAAAAAGAAAAAGTGACACAAGAAATTGATAATTTTTCTCAGAAAGAATTAAATGAGAAAAATGACTTGATTGCAAAATTGCAAAATGAATTGAAAAAAGTGAAAGCTGTTTCTTCTCCTGAAAAAGAAAAAGAAGAAAAAAATGACAAAAAGGAAAAGAAAAGGAAAAAATTGAAAAAGAAAAAATAGAAAAGAAAAAAGAAAGTGAGAAAAGAAAAAAGAAAAAAGAAAAAAAGAACATCCATTTCAAGATTCTCTTTTGATAAAAATTTAATCAAATTCACTGATGATGAACCTTCAACAGAAGAGGATTTGCAAATTTCTTCAGATGAAAATTCAAGTACCAATTCTGATGGTGAAAAATTGCAAATGACAGAAAAAGAGAAAAATGAATTCGAACAATTAATACATAATCTGTATAAAAATAAAGACTATGTATTAAAATTGTTGGATTCCAGTTGTTCAGAAAAATCCAGAGCAAATACTCCTTCAAGAAAATCTTCATCGGATGAAGCTGGAAAAATCAGTTCACAAAAGGTTGCAAAAAAGAAAAATTCAAAGAAATGATATCAAGTGGGAAGAAAAATTCCAAGCAAGTGGGGACATCAATCAAGTAGGAGACATCATGGAGACAAAGAAATGTGAAGTTAGAAAAATGTCACATCACTTTTGAATGGTTGTCTTTTGTATTATTGTCTTTTACTTTTTTATTTTGTGATTAGTCCTTACTTTTTTGTATTTTATTTAAAAGTCCTTAGATGGTCTATAAATAGAATCAAAATGGGTTGTAATGGACACCTTTTCATTACTACATCTTTCAATCTTTGAAGAAAGCTCTCTAGCTCTCTTTGTAATTCTCTTTTGTAATCAAGAGTTCTTATGCAATAGAAATTTCTTGGTTTCAAAACTTTCTCTTCTTTTCTTCAAGCAATCTTCCTATCTTCTTTCTTCTTTAAGTTTTTATATTTTACAGGTTTATGCTAAGGAGTTAAGAAGTTCTTTCAAGTTCTTCCCTCCTGTTGTAAATTACTTTCAAGTTTTGCACATAAAGCTTGAAGATAAATGCTTCAAGATTAGAGAAAATAAATAGTAAGTCCCTTACTATTTTATTTTTGTTTATTTAATTTTAATGTTTATTTATTTTTAATGTTTAAATCCTGGTGTGAATTTGAATTTTAATGTTTATTTAATTTTAATGTTTTAAATTTGAAGATAAATGCTAATGTTATTTACTATTTTATTTTGTGAAACAACGCCTTAATGTTTATTTTTTAATTGTAGAATAATTTATTTGAGGATCTATTCAGTTTGACTTCACAATATGAATTTGAGAAGAATTCACACCAGGATTTAAACATTAAATAAACAAAAATAAAATAGTAAGGAATAAACAAAAATAAAATAGTAAGGGACTTACTATTTATTTTCTCTAATCTTGAAGCATTTATCTTCAAGCTTTATGTGCAAAATATTTATTTTCTCTAATCTTGAAGCATTTATCTTCAAGCTTTATGTGCAAAACTTGAAAGTAATTTACAACAGGAGGGAAGAACTTGAAAGAACTTCTTAACTCCTTAGCATAAACCTGTAAAATATAAAAACTTAAAGAAGAAAGAAGATAGGAAGATTGCTTGAAGAAAAGAAGAGAAAGTTTTGAAACCAAGAAATTTCTATTGCATAAGAACTCTTGATTACAAAAGAGAATTACAAAGAGAGCTAGAGAGCTTTCTTCAAAGATTGAAAGATGTAGTAATGAAAAGGTGTCCATTACAACCCATTTTGATTCTATTATAGACCATCTAAGGACTTTAAATAAAATACAAAAAGTAAGGACTATCACAAAATAAAAAAGTAAAAGACAATAATACAAAAGACAACCATTCAAAGTGATGTGACATTTTCTAACTTCACATTTCTTTGTCTCCATGATGTCTCCTACTTGATTGATGTCCCCACTTGCTTGAATTTTCTTCCCACTTGATATCATTTCTTTGAATTTTTCTTTTTTGCAACCTTTTGTGAACTGATTTTTCCAGCTTCATCCGATGAAGATTTTCTTGAAGGAGTATTTGCTCTGGATTTTCTGAACAACTGGAATCCAACATTTTAATACATAGTTTTATTTTATACAGATTATGTATTAATTGTTCGAATTCATTTTCTCTTTTTCTGTCATTTGCAATTTTCACCATCAGAATTGGTACTTGAATTTTCATCTGAAGAAATTTGCAAATCCTCTTCTGTTGAAGTTCATCATCAGTGAATTGATTAAATTTTATCAAAAGAGAATCTTGAAATGGATATATGTTCTTTTTTTTTTCTTTTTTCTTTCTCACTTTCTTTTTTTCTTTTATTATTTTTCTTTTCAATTTTTCTTTTCTTTCCTTTTGTCATTTTTTTCTTCTTTTTCTTTTCTAAATCTTTCACTTTTTTCGAAATTCATTCTTGAAAAAGATTAGAATTTCAATTCAGACCAATTTCTTAGAGAAGAAACAGCTTTCACTTTTTTCAATTCATTTTGCAAATTTGCATCAAGTCATTTTTCTATTTAATTCTTTCTGAGAAAAATTATCAATTTTTTGTGTCACTTTTTCTTTTTCAGAGAAATTTTTGCATTAACAAGTGACTTTCAATTTCAACGTATATCTACTTGACATTTTGGCCACCATTTAGTGTACCCAACTCTTGTGAGCTGTAAAATTCCATCAGTATTGTATCCAGTTTCATATTTCCAAGCATATAACCATGGAATTTGAATTTTATTAAAAAGAGTAAAAATGATTGTTTTGGAAATTTTGAATGCTGAAATTTTCAGAATAAACATTTTTAAACTGAATAAACAAATTTTTCAATTTTTCAGGTAAGAAAGTTTTTTTTTGGTCCATGAATTTTAAACCAATTAAGAAAACCAACCTGGAATAATTTATTGAAATTGGCTTCATCAATACGAATCCACCAAGTATGCTTGTAAGAAGAATTTTGATATAAGTGGATATTTGTGAAAACTTTCCACCATATCTGTGTACGTGAATGCATATTCAAATTGTTATATCTTGAAATAAAATTTTGGGTTTGAATTTGAGAAGAATTCCAGTCAGAATAAGATGGTATTTTATGAATATACATCTGAGACAAAGCAATTTCATTGTCTTCAGTTGTAGGAAACCAATTTTGGTGACGACTGGTTCTGGGTCTGTCATTTATATCAGCAATTTGGAAAAATTTAAAAAATCAGCATAAGTATGCCGAGTTTTTTAGAGGAAGTGGTCCTCTTAAATGAAATGAGAATTAGAAGGATTATTGAAATATTTATGAATAATCGCATACAAATCTAATTTGAGATGTTTCAGAAATGAAAATTGAATGTGCCGATTATTCCATTTTTAATATAATCATGGTCCTGATTTGAGGATTCATCAAGAAGGACATTTTTGGCTGTGGGTATATGACCCAATGGAACAAGAGAATTATTTTTGGAATTTGATTGATTTAAAGAAGACTGACTCTCATTTGAGATGACCAGTATAGTGGAGGATATTGGGAATTTAATGGCTAACATAACCAAAATCCATTTGAGGTCTATGACCTCTTCCACCTCTACCTTGCATTTCCTGCAAAAAATTTTTAAAAGATTTTAAATAAATAATAGCAATTTCTTTTCTAAAATTTTCAAGACGATTCCATAAAAATGATTTATTATTGGATGTCTTCTCTTTTATTTATGTGATATGAAATCAACATTTGGTAGTATTGCATTTGATGTAAAAATACTTGTTGTTTTATTGATAAAACATTTACATTTTCTACATGATAAACATGAGGAAATTCAGAATCTTGTCGAACCCTTTCTTTTAATGAATAAATTTTCTAATTTTCTTAATTGTAGCTGGATTTTCAATATAATCTTTTAACCATTGTAATTTAAAATTTTCTTCCATTCTTTGATTTTTTAAACAAAATATATTTTCTTTCCAAAAGATTTTATAAATCTATAATAAGCTTCGTTATTTGGTGAACCTGATTTTTGTATGAATTTCTTTATTCTTACCATTCTGTAATATTGTACTTGATGAATAAAAATTTGATCCTTTAAGGATTTTGTATTATAATTTCTTATTCTAATTTCTTTTTTAGAAAATTTTTGAAGATAATCTTTTAAATACATTTTTCCATGTTCCAGAATAATATCTAACTAATTCTTCTTTATTAGTTTGTGGATTCTTTTGTTTTAAAATTCCTCCATAACCAATATCAGAAGCATCAGTTTCAACAATTTTAAACCAATCAGGATTTACTAAACTTAAACATGGTAAAAATTTTACTTTTTGTTTAATTAATTTTACTGCATTTGTATGAATTTCAGACCATGCAAGAGGATTTTTCTTTAATCTATCATATAAAGGTTTACTATCAATTGCTAAATTTTTATAATATTCACCAATATAATTTAAACTTCCTAAAAATCTTTGTAATTGTTTTTTATCTATTAATTCATCAGGAAATTTATTTGCAAATTCAATACTTCTAGCAATTGGAGTAATTTGACCATTTTCTAATTCATATCCTAAGAATCTAATTTTAGATTGGAATAATTTTAATTTTTTAGCAGAAACAACTAAACCATTTTTAACAACTATTTTAATAAAAATATTCAAATGTTTAAAATGTTGTTCAAATTTTGTGAAAAAAAAAATTAAAATATCATCAATATAAACAATTATAAATGAATATGATGAAAAAATATCATTCATTATATGTTGAAATTCAGAAGGAGCATTTTTGAGACCAAAAGGCATTACATTCCATTCATAATGACCAAATGGAACAGTAAATGCAGTTTTTATTTATCTTTTTCAGCAATTGTATTTGCCAAAATCCAGATTTTAAATCAAAATTTAGAATATATCATTGCTCCAAAAGTCCTATTTAATAAATCTTTTTTATTTGGAATTGGATATCTAATCCATTGTAAGACTGTATTTAAGGGTTTATAATTAATAACTAATCTTGGAACACCTCTTTCTATTTCTGAATTTTTATTAACATAAAATGCAGAACAACTCCAAGGAGAGTAACTTTTTTAATTATTTCTTTTTTAACAAATCATCAATTTCTTTTTACAATATTCAACCATTTCTTTATTCATTTGAGATGGTCTGGCTTTTGTTGGTATTTTTTGTTCATCAAAATCTTTTTCATATGGTAATTCAACAATATGTTGTTTCTTTTCCAAAAAGCATTTGGCAATTCACTACAAATTTTTGTAGTAATTTCTTGCGTAATATTTTAATTTGATTTTTAATTTTGGAGATTTTAATTGTTCTTCTATTTTTAAAGATAAAATCTCATTGAAAGAAAATCAATTTGATTATTTTTAATTTTATATTTTCTTGTAAAGATGACAAATTTAAAGAACAAAGATCTCTAGTTTTTGGAGAAGTAATAAATTTAAATGATAAATCAGAATCAATTTTTGATAATGTTTTACCATCACATTTATATGGATGCATTAAATTTAGGAAAGGAGTCCCCAATATTATATGTTGGTTAATTGTTTTAGCTAAAACAAATGGACAACAAACATAATTATTTTCTTCAGAAAATATACACACATTTGATAATTTATAATTTACTTGTATTTTTCCCCCTTGTGCAGCATTTAATATGACTTGAGTTTTTTCAAAATATTTAGAAGGTATTATTCCTTCTCTAATACAATTTAAATCTGCACCTGAATCTACCATTGCTATTGATTTAATTTTATATTCTTTATTTATTATAAGAGTTGCAAAAATGTAATATTTTTTAGAAGTAATTAAAGTATTTAATTGAGAATTTTGATCAAAATTTTTATCTATTTTATTAAGTTATTTTTCTTCTAAAGTCTTATTTTTTAATATTTTAATTTCAGTTTTTAACTCATTAATTTCTTGTTTTAATATAGGTGAAGTAATTCTATCTTCTTTTAAGGAAGTGTTTACTTTATCTATTTGTTTTATATTTAAAGAATTATTGTTTTGAAAAGAATTTTCATTAGATGGAAAAGAATAATTTTGTAATTCTCTTTTGTAATCAAGAGTTCTTATGCAATAGAAATTTCTTGGTTTCAAAACTTTCTCTTCTTTTCTTCAAGCAATCTTCCTATCTTCTTTCTTCTTTAAGTTTTTATATTTTACAGGTTTATGCTAAGGAGTTAAGAAGTTCTTTCAAGTTCTTCCCTCCTGTTGTAAATTACTTTCAAGTTTTGCACATAAAGCTTGAAGATAAATGCTTCAAGATTAGAGAAAATAAATAGTAAGTCCCTTACTATTTTATTTTTGTTTATTCCTTACTATTTTATTTTTGTTTATTTAATGTTTAAATCCTGGTGTGAATTTGGTATCAGAGCCATGGAAGGCTAAGCCTCCTTTCGGGGGGGGATTACTAGCAGTTATGGTAACGTAACTTTGGATCTGAACATATGGTTTCACAACAAGAAGTTTTAGATCTATTCAGTTTGACTTCACAATATGAAGTTTTAGATCTATTCATATTGATAACAATAAGGCGTTGTTTCTTAGTTGAAACTTATTTTATATGTTAAATCTAATGACTCTTAAAAGAATGAACGGTTTCAAATTTCTTATGGTATGATCTTGTGGGTCGACACCCAAGTCGCGTTCGGCGTTTCATGAGGCGGTTGATGATGTTGTAAGTCCTCTTTTTAGCCGGTAATATGTCGTTGACAGTCGAGCAAGATCATCCATAATAAAAATGAGACATGTTCTATCTTTTAAATGGTCAAAAGATTGATATATAAACCAAAGTTTTGCTAAGTTTCATTAGCACAATAAGTTATCAAGTGTGGAGAAATCTAAAATATTCAATAAGTGATATCAAGTTTGGAGAAAATCTAAGATATTCAATACGTGATTCCATATGAAAGAAACTAAGTTATGTGTATACTACCATAAATTCTGTTAGTAATCCTACCCGAAGCTCATTTTAATTTTCTTAATTGCTCTTTTGAATTGTTTTAATTTTATTATCTGATAGTATTATTTTTTATTTTTCTATGGAAAATAAACAAATAATTAATTAGATTTAAAAGAAATAAGTAAAATATGCGTTGAAGATTTTAATCTTCCTTATTATACATTATTTAGAACTTGGTTCTTTAGAACTCATGATTCTAATCAACAAAAATATATTCAAAATGAATATTATGATTTTATTAAAAATAATGAAATTATTATTTCTTTATTGCATGGTTTATAATGAAAAAAGAGTAAATTACGTGCATGAATTATCTAGTTTAATTATCATAGATAAGTCTTATCAAATTGGAAATTACCAAATAATAAATTACTAAAATCAATTTTATTTTGCAAAAACATAAAGAAGAAATTATGAATTACTCTTATGTTCAAAATAAAGAAATTGATATAATTCAAAATAATAATCTCTTTTATGTTGAAAATAAGAAAATTGAAGTAATTGAACATAATAATGGTTCTTTTGTTAATAAAAATGAAATAATAGAACAAGAAGAATTACATAAAATTGAAGTAAGTGACATAGAAGAAAATAGTTCTAAAAATATAATAAATTATATAATATAGAAGATAATAATTCAAAAGTTAAAATTATTAAATCTAAAAATATTGATAAAAATTGTAATTTTGAAATAGAAATAGTTAATAATAATTTAGATGAAAATATTGAAAATAATATTGATAAGGTAAGTGAAACTAATAAAACTAAAATTGTTAAAAATAGAAAATTAAATCAGTTAGAAATTTTACATTATCTGAAAATCATAAAATGATGTTAAATTTAATTAATGAAATTAAAAATCCTATAAAAAGAAATCAATATTTGAAATATATTTTCAAAATAATTCCTTACAAAATTATTCTTTTCCATCTAATGAAAATTCTTTTCAAAACAATAATTCTTTAAATATAAAACAAATAGATAAAGTAAACACTTCCTTAAAAGAAGATAAAATTACTTCACCTATATTAAAACAAGAAATTAATGAGTAAAAAAACAGAAATTAAAATATTAAAAATAAGACTTTAGAAGAAAAAGAACTTAATAAAAAGATAAAAATTTTGATCAAAATTCTCAATTAAATACTTTAATTACTTCTCAAAAATATTACATTTTTGCAACTCTTATAATAAATAAAGAATATAAAATTAAATCAATAGCAATGGTAGATTCAGGTGCAGATTTAAATTGTATTAGAGAAGGAATAATACCTTCTAAATATTTGAAAAAACTCAAGTCATATAAATGCTGCACAAGGGGGGAAAAATACAAGTAAATTATAAATTATCAAATGTGTGTATATTTTCTGAAGAAAATAATTATGTTTGTTGTCCATTTGTTTTAGCTAAAACAATTAACCAAATATAATATTGGGGACTCCTTCCTAAATTTAATGCATCCATATAAATGTGATGGTAAAACATTATCAAAAAATTGATTCTGATTTATCATTTAAATTTATTACTTCTCCAAAAACTAGAGATCTTTGTTCTTTAAATTTGTCATCTTTACAAGAAAATATAAAATTAAAAAATAATCAAATTGATTTTCTTTCAAATGAGATTTTATCTTTAAAAATAGAAGAACAATTAAAATCTCCAAATTACAAAATCAAATTAAAATATTACGCAAGAAATTACTACAAAAATTTGTAGTGAATTGCCAAATGCTTTTGGAAAAGAAAACAACATATTGTTGAATTACCATATGAAAAAGATTTTGATGAACAAAAAATACCAACAAAAGCAAGACCATCTCAAATGAATAAAGAAATGGTTGAATATTGTAAAAAAGAAAATTGATGATTTGTTAAAAAAGAAAATAATTAGAAAAAGTTACTCTCCTTGGAGTTGTTCTGCATTTTATGTTAATAAAAATTCAGAAATAGAAAGAGGTGTTCCAAGATTAGTTATTAATTATAAACCCTTAAATACAGTCTTACAATGGATTAGATATCCAATTCCAAATAAAAAAGATTTATTAAATAGGACTTTTGGAGCAATGATATATTCTAAATTTGATTTAAAATCTGGATTTTGGCAAATACAAATTGCTGAAAAAGATAAATATAAAACTGCATTTACTGTTCCATTTGGTCATTATGAATGGAATGTAATGCCTTTTGGTCTCAAAAATGCTCCTTCTGAATTTCAACATATAATGAATGATATTTTTTCATCATATTCATTTATAATTGTTTATATTGATGATATTTTAATTTTTCACAAAATATTGAACAACATTTTAAACATTTGAATATTTTTATTAAAATAGTTGTTAAAAATGGTTTAGTTGTTTCTGCTAAAAAATTAAAATTATTCAATCTAAAATTAGATTCTTAGGATATGAATTAGAAAATGGTCAAATTACTCCATTGCTAGAAGTATTGAATTTGCAAATAAATTTCCTGATGAATTAATAGATAAAAAACAATTACAAAGATTTTTAGGAAGTTTAATTATATTGGTGAATATTATAAAATTTAGCAATTGATAGTAACCTTTTATATGATAGATTAAAGAAAAATCCTCTTGCATGGTCTGAAATTCATACAAATGCAATAAGTAAAATTAATTAAACAAAAAGTAAAATTTTTACCATGTTTAAGTTTAGTAAATCCTGATTGGTTTAAAATTGTTGAAACTGATGCTTCTGATATTGGTTATGGAGGAATTTTAAAACAAAAGAATCCACAAACTAATAAAGAAGAATTAGTTAGATATTATTCTGGAACATGGAAAAATGTATTTAAAAGATTATCTTCAAAAATTTTCTAAAAAAGAAATTAGAATAAGAAATTATAATACAAAATCCTTAAAGGATCAAAATTTTATTCATCAAGTACAATATTACAGAATGGTAAGAATAAAGAAATTCATACAAAAATCAGGTTCACCAAATAACGAAGCTTATTATAGATTTAAAAATCTTTTGGAAAGAAAAATATATTTTGTTTAAAAAAATCAAAGAATGGAAGAAAATTTTAAATTACAATGGTTAAAAGATTATATTGAAAATCCAGCTACAATTAAGAAAATTAGAAAAATTTATTCATTAAAAGAAAGGGTTCGACAAGATTCTGAATTTCCTCATGTTTATCATGTAGAAATGTAAATGTTTTATCAATAAAACAACAAGTATTTTTACATCAAATGCAAATACTACCAAATGTTGATTCATATCACATAAATAAAAAGAGAAGACATCCAATAATAAATCAATTTTTATGGAATCGTCTTGAAATTTTAGAAAAGAAATTGCTATTATTATTTAAAATCTTTTTAAAATTTTTGCAGGAAATGCAAGGTAGAGGTGGAAGAGGTCATAGACCTCAAATGGATTTTGGTTATGTTAGCCATTATAATTCCCAATATCCTCCACTATACTGGTCATCTCAAATGAGAGGTCAGTCTTCTTTAAATCAATCAAATTCCAAAATAATTCTCTTGTTCCATTGGGTCATATACCCACAGCCAAAAATGTCCTTCTTGATGAATCCTCAAATCAGGACCATGATTATATTAAAAATGGAATAATCGCACATTCAATTTTCATTTCTGAAACAGATCTCAAATTAGATTTGTATGCGATTATTCATAAATATTTCAATAATCCTTCTAATTCTCATTTCAGTTTAAGAGGACCACTTCCTCTAAAAACTCGGCATACTTATGCTGATTTTTTAAATTTTTCCAAAATTGCTGATATAAATGACAGACCCAGAACCAGTCGTCACCAAAATTGGTTTCCTGCAACTGAAGACAATGAAATTGCTTTGTCTCAGATGTATATTCATAAAATACCATCTTATTCTGACTGGAATTCTTCTCAAATTCAAACCCAAAATTTTATTTCAAGATATAACAATTTTGAATATGCATTCACGTACACAGATATGGTGGAAAGTTTTCACAATATCCACTTATATCAAAATTCTTCTTACAAGCATACTTGGTGGATTCGTATTGATGAAGCCAATTTCAATAAAATTATTCCAGGTTGGTTTCTTAATTGGTTTAAAATTCATGGACCAAAAGAAGAAACTTTCTTACCTGAAAAATTGAAAAATTTGTTTATTCAGTTTAAAAATGTTTATTCTGAAAAATTTCAGCATTCAAAATTTCCAAAACAATCATTTTTACTCTTTTTAATAAAAATTTGTGCATGAATTATCTAGTTTAATTATCATAGATATGTCTTATCAAATTTGGAAATTACCAAATAATAAATTACTAAAATCAATTTATATTTTGCAAAAACATAAAGAAGAAATTATGAATTACTCTTATGTTCAAAATAAAGAAATTGATATAATTCAATTTTTCTACATTTTTTATGGCTCTTTTAGTTTTTTGATCAAAAGTTCCATATTTATAAATTTTTTTATGTTCAATTTTTGGAATATGCCAATTTTGTATTTTTGTTCAATTTCAGAAAATTCAACTAATTCAGAATTTTTAGTATTTTATTGAAGATGAAGCATTAGAAGATTAGAGCAGTAGAATTACTTCTAGATAATATAGATGTCATAATAATTGATAAGAGCTTCGGGTAGGATTACTAACAGAATTTATGGTAATATACACATAACTTAGTTTCTTTCATATGGAATCACGTATTGAATATCTTAGATTTTCTCCAAACTTGATATCACTTATTGAATATTTTAGATTTCTCCACACTTGATAACTTATTGTGCTAATGAAACTTAGTAAAACTTTGGTTTATATATCAATCTTTTGACCATTTAAAAGATAGAACATGTCTCATTTTTATTATGGATGATCTTGCTCGACTGTCAAACGACATATATCCGGCTAAAAAGAGGACTTACAACATCAAAACCGCCTCATGAAACGCGAACGCGACTTGGGTGTCGACCCACAAGATCATACCATAAGAAATTTGAAACCGTTCATCTTTTAAGAGTCATTAGATTTAACATATAAAATAAGTTTCAACTAAGAAACAACGCCTTATTGTTATCAAGATGAATAGATCTAAAACTTCATTTGTGAAGTCAAACTGAATAGATCTAAAACTTCTGTTGTGAAACCATATGTTCAGATCCAAAGTTACGTTACCATAACTGCTAGTAATCCCCCCCCCGAAAGGAGGCTTAGCCTTCCATGGCTCTGATACCAAATTCACACCAGGATTTAAACATTAAATAAACAAAAATAAAATAGTAAGAAAAAAACAAAAATAAAATAGTAAGGGACTTACTATTTATTTTCTCTAATCTTGAAGCATTTATCTTCAAGCTTTATGTGCAAAACTTGAAAGTAATTTACAACAGGAGGGAAGAACTTGAAAGAACTTCTTAACTCCTTAGCATAAACCTGTAAAATATAAAAACTTAAAGAAGAAAGAAGATAGGAAGATTGCTTGAAGAAAAGAAGAGAAAGTTTTGAAACCAAGAAATTTCTATTGCATAAGAACTCTTGATTACAAAAGAGAATTACAAAGAGAGCTAGAGAGCTTTCTTCAAAGATTGAAAGATGTAGATGTAGTAATGAAAAGGTATCTATTACAACCCATTTGATTCTATTTAGGACCATCTAAGGACTTTTAAATAAAATACAAAAAAGTAAGGACTAATCACAAAATAAAAAAGTAAAAGACAATAATACAAAAGACAACCATTCAAAAGTGATGTGACATTTTTCTAACTCCACTTTATCCTTTACTTGTCTTTATCTTCTACTTGTCTTTATCTTCTACTTGTCTTCCACTTGTCTTGATATTTTTTGTAATTTTCCTTGCAAAGTCTTCCACTTGTCTTCATATTTCTTTTCAGTTTTTTGATTTCTTCTTTCTTGCAGATCTTCTTATCGGCATTTTATCATCTTCAATTTCTTCAGATGAGAATGTCTTTTGAGTAGATACTGGAGATACTGCTCTGGATTTATCAGAATTAGAATCTAAAACTTTTAATACATAATCTTTATTTTTATAAAGATCATATATTAATTGTTCAAATTATATTTTTCCTTTCCTTTTCTGTCATCTCAGGATAAGGATCATGATTTTGATATACAGATGTACTCAATTCTTCTTCATCATTAAGATTTATTAATCCTCATTTGATATATAAGATGTTGAGGCATTTATTTTTTCTTCCTTTTCTATTTTTCTCTTTTTCAATTTTTCTTTTTCAATTTTTTCTTTTTTCAACTTTTTCCTTTTCTTTTTCTTTTGCTAATTTTTCCTCTTTCTCTTTAAGTGGAGTAGAGACAGCAAAAAATCTATCAATTTCTTTTTTCATTTTTTCAATCATTTCTTTTTTCTTATTTTCAACAAAATTGTCTCTTTTGAAAGGGATACATTGAAAGAAACATCTAATAATTTTCCTTTTGCTAGAAGAACATCTTCTTGTGCCAAGAGTTTTTGAATTGAATCATAATCAACTTGACACTTGGCCACCATTTTTGTATAATATTCTCTAAGCTGTGGAATGCCATCAATTGCATATCCTACTTCATATTTCCATGCAACTAAACCATACCATGGTATTTGGAATTTTATTAAATAATAGAACGGATTCTCCAAAGATTTCAGGATTTTGGAATTTTGAGGAATAAATATATTGGAATTGGCTAAAAAAATGGTTGTAATTTTTCAGGTAAAAAATTTTCTTGTTTTGTCCCATATTTTTTGAACCATTCAATAAACCAATTTGGTATGGGTTTTTCAAAACTGGAATCATCAATGCGTATCCACCAAGTGTGTCTACACAAGGAATTTTGATATAAGAATACTTTGAGAACTATCCACCATATCATAATAGGTAAATTGATATTCAATTTATTGTAATTTGAAATGAATTTTAAGGCTTGGGTAGATGGTATTTTCCAATCTGAAATGAAGAATTTGGTGGATATATATATTGAGAAGGGCTATTTCACTATCCTCATAAGTAGATACCATTCTTGAGGATGATTTTTTTTTGGTTTGTCTTTAACATCTGCAAAGTTTGTGACATTTAAAAAATCTGCATATGTATGACGGGTTTTTAAGGATAAAGGTCCTTTTAAACCAAATTGAGAACTAGAAGGATGATTAAAATATTATTTGCTACATCATAAGGATCTAATTTAGATCACTTGTAGATATAGTTAAACATGTACTTGTACTCCATTTGGAATGTAATCATAATCCTGATTTGAGGATGTTCCTTCTAAAATATTTCTTTTTAACATTGGATTAAAACATATAGAAGGTGTAGTAATTTTCTGACTAAGGAAATTTTGTCCTCTCATTTGAGATGACCATTGAGAAGAGGAATTAGGAAGTCTATTTTGACTTATTTGATTATATTGTAACCAAATTTATTTTGGGATTGACGGCCTCTGCCTCTCATTTCCTGCAAAAAGAAATATTATTGTAGAGAACTAAATCTTTTCCTCCTTTATCATAACTAAAACCTGCAAAAAACAATATTGTGAGATTTTAAGACAAATTAAAGTAAATATTTTAAAGATCTCTAATTTAGGAAGAGTTACAAATTGAAATGATAAATTAGAATTTATTTTTGATAATTTTTACCATCACATTGATAAGGATGCATTAAATTTAAAAAAAAGGATTTCCTAATATTACATGTTGACCAATTGCATTAGTTATTACAAATGGAGAACAAATGTAATTATTTTCTTCAGAAAATATGCAAACATCTGATATTTTATATTTTATATTTTTTTGTGTACCTTGTGCTGCATGTAATTCTACATGAGTATTTTCAAAATATTTTGAAGGAATTAATCCTTCTTTTATACAATTTAAATCTGCACCTGAATCAACCATTGCAATTGTTTGAATTTTATATTCTCTATTTATTATTAATGTAATAGAAATATAATATTATGAGAAGTGACTAAGGTATTATTTGAAGAAAATTATTTTTTCAGAAATTTCTTCTATTTGTTCTTCATTCTGTGTATTTAATATATTTGTTAAATTTAATTCTTCTAAAATTAAAATTCTTTCTTTTAATTTTGAATTTCTATTTTTAATTCATTAACTTCTTCTTTTAAAATTGGTAAAGTAATTTGTTTAGGATTTTGATTTTGTAAATGATCTATTACATCTTGCATTGTAAATGAAGTATTTATTCTATCTAATTTTCTTTTTATTTGAGAATTTTCATAAGAAGTAGATGGAGAATGATTTAAAGAATTTTTATTGTCTTCTTCTAATTGTAAATATTTTTCTAAATATTGTTTTTTCTTATTGGATCTTGAATTTCTTCAACTAAATCAAGCATCATTTTATGCTTTTCAGATAATGTGAATATTCCTATTTCATTTAATCCATTAGCTTCAATTATTGCTTTGTAATAATCTGATTTCGAATTACAATTTTCACAATTTTCATCAGTATCATCTGAACTTATATTATTTATTTCTACAGATTCTTCACTATCTGATGAATCGGTTTTGTAAATTTTATTTTCTATTGTTTGTATTAAATATCTTTTAATTCTTTATCTAAATTTATATCTTCTAATTTTCCAAAAGAATTTCATTAATATTTGTCCTAGAAGTACATTTATTAGCATATGTCCTTTTTTACCACATTTTCTACATGTATATTTTCTTCTATCCATTTCTTTCTAGATTTTTCTTTCTTTTTCTTTCTTCTTTCTTTCTCAGAATTTCAGATCTTTCAGATGATCTCTCATATTTTTTTATGTTTTTTCTTAATTTTTTTTCTATTTTTCTAAGAGGTGATTTTAATTCATGTGGATTATAAGCAAATTGATGACAAAAATCTCCTAATTCTCTTTTTGAGTTTCTCTTTTTATTTGTGCTTTTAATTTTATATCATTGCATAATTTTAAACCTTCTTCAGTACATACACTGATTAATTCTCCATAAGTAATTTGAGAAAATGGGATATTTATTCCATCAAAACAATTTCTTAGATTTCCTCTAACTTTTTCAGCAAATAATTTTGGTAAACCAGAAAGAAATTTTCTTTCCAAAAATCTGCTTGAGAATCAGATCTTGAGTATAATTTTGACAAGAAAACATCTTTATACCATCTAAAATGAGATAGTGTCAGGAGACATTTTAAATTGCATTAGTAATTCTTTATGAGAATTTGTTAAAGTAATTATTTCCAACAAAATGGTTTAATTATTGCACATACAAGATTAAATGCAGCATCTGGAATATTAGTTGTAACAGTTATTTCTTGTGGTTGATTTATTTTTCTGGTTTTGGAAAATATGGGTGTGGTTGTAGTTATTTGTTTAGTAGCTTTTTATAATTTCACCTCTTTGATTTTCATTTAGATAATGATCCCACAACCCCGTAATTGTCCAGTAAACCTTGAGTACAAGCTCTTACAGCCTTGTTCTTCAGTAATATTTTCCATTTTTAAAATATTAATATACATTGATATTTATGACACATATTAGCAATTTGATAAGGTGTAAACCCATCAAGATTCCATTCATATATAGCATTTATTTTGATAACAATTTTGCCACATCACCATGTTCTTCAATTAAAAGAATCTTGAGGAGTTGGTCTAGGATAATAAAATTGAGTTTGTGGATATTTTGGTCTAAATTTTGAGTTAGGTTTCTTTATTTTATTTATTTCCAATTGATTTGAATCTTCATCTATGTATAAATTATTAAACATTTCTTCTAATTGATCTATTTGTAATTATTATTATCATTTCTTCTTTTTCAGAACTTAATACATTGAGTCTTAATTTATTAAATTCTGAATTTAATTTTTCTAATTTTTCTTTAGTAAAACCTGAAGGTAAAGACTTTAACATATTTAAAGGTAAATCAGGCATAGGTTTAAATGAAAATGGTTGAGTTTTACTAGACCCTAATTTTATATTTTCTAAAGGAAAAACATTTTTGGGGTTTGAAGATTAATTTTATCTTCAATACGACATAATTGTTTAGAAAGGTATTTAAATTAAGATTTGTAAAATTATTTTGTCTGGCTATTTTTGCTAATCAACATTACTAACATCAATATAAGGACAAGCCTCAGTTGAAGTATTTGCAGCTTCTATTTTTATTAACTGTGAAGGAGGATGAATTGCTTTTAATAATTTAATCATCAGATAATTTCCAAGTCTGATGAGCTTCTTCTAGAACATTTAGACTATATTGATCATCAATGGTATTTGCTTTTTGTTCAGTATTAAACCATGATATTGAATGAAATTATAACACCAGTGACTTTAATAAAATTAATAATACTGATCTTTGAAATTGTTTTTTGTTGTTTTAGCTATTATAAATTTAAAAACCAATTTCTAAATGGTGTATATTGTGGAAGATTAAAATCTTTAACATATTTTACTTATTTCTTTTAGATTAATTTTATTTTCTTGAGAAATTGTATTTATTTCAAAATTCATTTCTGATCCAAGGCTTATATGCATCTTGTGATTCTTTGTGTGTATATTGGTCTTGGGAATTTGATTATCTGTTTCTTTAATTCCTTCAAAGTTAAAACCCTATCAGATCTAGATGCCAGGAAGAGTATGGAAATGAGGAGTCATGAATGTTCTCTCTAGGAACATGTGTTTCAAATATTATTTCTACATTTCCTTCGTTATCTTCATGATATTTGAGCATCCTTAGATTTTAAAGGAATTGGTTGGTCTACTTATTTGTTTCTAAGACCCAATTTGATGGCAAAGATATTTCATCCCAATTTATTAATCTAGGTATTTGTAATTTTGATCTTTGTAAATTAGTTTCCATTATAATGTACTTTTCCATTATCTGTTATTCTTGCTCCTGGACTTATAGTATTCATTAATTTATAATAAAGTCTATATGTCAAATTAATATTTTCAGATCCAGGTTTCATATCATAACCTTTACGTTTGTAAATTGACAGTTAGTACCGTCATATAAATTTCTATCAGTTAAAGATACAGAAAAAATTTGGATATGTATTAAAATAAATTGGACCATTGCAAAGACTAGACTCCAAATTAAGCCTAATAAAGCATCATGAAAATTTTATTATGCCTACAATCTCTTAAAGCAACTAAATTGTAGTTTCTAATCCTTGTCTATTTAAAGGTTGTACAGCAATTTGTATAAGACCAATATGTAAATAATTATATCCTTGTTGTCTAATTTGAGACAAATAATCTAAAATCTAGTAAATGTATGGTTTAAACCATAATGGTAGTAAAAATATCTTGTTGGATCTGAACATATGGTTTCACAACAAGAAGTTTTAGATCTATTCAGTTTGACTTCACAATATGAAGTTTTAGATCTATTCATCTTTGATAACAAATAAGGCGTTGTTTCTTAGTTGAAACTTATTTTATATGTTAAATCTAATGACTCTTAAAAGAATTGAACGGTTTTCAAAATTTCTTATGGTATGATCTTGTGGGTCGACACCCAAGTCGCGTGTCGGCGTTCTCATGAGGCGGGTTGTGATGTTGTAAGTCCTCTTTTTTAGCTCGAGGTGAGATATGTCGGATTGACAGTCGAGCAAGATCATCCATAATAAAAATGAGACATGTTCTATCTTTTAAATGGTTAAAAGATTGATATACTAACCAAAGTTTTACTAAGTTTCATTAGCACAATAAGTTATCAAGTGGTGGGAAAATCTAAATATTCAATAAGTGATATCATGTTTGGAGAAAATCTAAGATATTCAATACGTGATTCCAATATGAAAGAAACTAGTTATGTGTATATTACCATTAAATTCTGTTAGTAATCCTACCCGAAGCTCTTATCAATTATTATGACATCTATATTATACTAGAAGTAATTCTACTGCTTCATCTTCAAAAATAAAATACTAAAAATTCTGAATTAGTTGAATTTTCTGAAATTGAACAAAAAATACAAAATTGGCATATTCCAAAAAGTTGAACAATAAAAAAAATTTATAAATATGGAACTTTTGAATCAAAAACTAAAAGAGCCATAAAAAATGTAGAAAAAACAATTTCTATACAAAATCAATTTGAAGCAAATTACATTTACTAGATTTAGATTATTTGTCTCAAATTAGACCAACAAGGATATAATTATTTACATATTGGTCTTATACAAATTGCTGTACAACCTTTAAATAGACAAGATTAGAAACTTACAATTTTAGTTGCTTTAAGAGATTGTAGGCATAAATAAATTTCATGATTCTTTATTAGGCTTAATTGAGTCTAGTCCTTTGCAATGGTCCAATTTATTTTAATACATATTCCAAATTTTTCTGTATCTTTAATGATAAATTTATATGACGTACTAACTGTCAACTTACAAACTAAATGATACCGAACCCAGAAGCCTATTATTTGGTGGTCAATAAGCAAGTGGTTCGTGATATTCATTCCATTAATTTGTGATGAATCATATAGTTGGAGGCCTGGAATAAAGTCGAAATCACAGTTCCTAAATGTTCCATGGAGGTTTGTTGCTTCACGACATTTAAGGTGTTGCCACCATGGAAATTACATTGTTGAGGACTTATGCCACAGTTCGGTATTATTGACATATCTCTCTCATATGATCTTCGATTATGCTGATTCAAGAGGCTGTAGAAACATAAGAAAGATCTACAACTTTTATGTTTTATTCCCGCCAGTCCAGCAAGCAGCGTCATCTTCACGTGCCAATTTCACCATGATGCTCTTCGAATCTGCGAAAGTGTAAAACATAAAAGTTGTAGATCTTGTCTCTTATTTTCTACAGCCTCTTGAATCAGCATAATCGAGAGATCCATATGAGAGAGATATGTCAAATCAATACCGGAACTGTGGCATCAATTCTCAACAATTGTAATTTCCATGATGGCACACACCTTAAGATGTCGTTGAAGCAACAAACCTCCATGGAACATTTAGAACTGTGATTTCGACTTTATTCCAGGCCTCCAACTATATGATCTCATCACAAATTAATGGAATGAATATCACGAACCACTTGCTTATTGACCCACGCCAAATAATAGCTTTCTGGGTTCGTATCATATCCTCGCTGTCTTGGAGAAATTCGACCTCGAACTTGAACGATTGTTTGTTGGACACCAAGTAAATCATAACCTACATGATCTGTTAGACACAAGAAGAACCAAATACAACAATATCTCCAACGGGATTTGATATCTCTTCTTGCCTTTTTTCATCAAGATTCACTCTAGGCGTTTTCCCACTACAACAACAACCTCACTTTTATATGTTCATCATGGGTATTATATTCTCACACATATTTACAATATTCATAAATCAAAAGAAAACAAAATATGTTTGAGAAGTTTCTTCAATTGGATAATTGGAATTATCACATCTTCTGGAATTGGATCCGCCATGACATTTATTCAATTTGAACCATATCAACCTCCAAGTGCTATATCTCCAAGACAATTTAAAAGGAAAGATGAATTCTTTACCTCATCACACCACATTCTCCATGTTAATGGTTGAAGATCCACTAGAAGTTCATCCTTCGGCTCATCCATACCAATGAGGGCATTGGATTGCACTATGCCCAACTCCTAAACACCTCAAGCATTTAACAACACGAACTTTGGGAGTAGGTAAAGAAGTTGGTTTTACCAATGTGCTTTCCTCAATGGCTTTTTTCTGCTGTTCTTCAATTCGAATTTTTTCTTGAAACATCACTAATAATCTCCTTTAGATCTTTCGCAATAGATCGAAGTTCCCTTTGATATCTTTTACTTTTGAAAAGCATAATTGATGAATAGAGGTATATGTTTTTGGAACAAAATTTCACTAGACTCAAGAATATGAGTTAAGAAGACACAAAAGAATCAAGAACAATCAAAGATTGAAATCTGACGACACAAAAAAAAAATTACAAAAGAAATCTTAAAGAACCTGCTGTTTTGTTTCCACGAATATTTCTGGCAGGTATATACAAATAAATTTCGTCCCTATAGTATTTAAAACAGGAACACACTGCAAAAAAGCATAATCAAATCGAGTTAAAAACAAAAAGTTTAAGTCAATCGATATTTGCCCGGGACAAAATAAAGACTAAAATAAGACTAATTTTTTTCGATCTTTGGATGACACTTTTGAACATAAAAACTTCGTCCCATAACTAGAAAACAAGCGATCCACAACGCAAAAACGGAACTCGATTTCGACTCCAAACGAATAAGATATGAGCAAAACAATATTGCCCTGACCGAAAAAACGAAAATTTACCTACGAGTAAAACCTGAATTTTTGATGAACAACCTTGAGCTTTGATACCAATTGATGCGAATGTTGTATGGCCGAGGCTCCAACTCCTGGACCAAATTCGAATCTCCCACACAAGCTATAGGACCGTGTTGCTCTTACCAAGATAATCCACAACAAGAACACAAAATTGGATAGAACGAAATCAAAGGAAAAACGCTAGGAATTGAGTAAATCAAAACTTCACGTTTTATTACTAATGAACTTAATTTAACCTATGAAAATTCAATCAGTTAAACAAGTTAATTAGGCCTGCTCTTTAAATAAAGAACAATTGGTGTAATCTCCTATAGGTCACGCTAAAGGGGATTAACTACAATGAACAGTTATGTTTTACACTTTCGCAGATTCGAAGAGCATCATGGTGAAATTGGCACGTGAAGATGACGCTGCTTGCTGGACTGGCGGGAATTCCGTTTTTTTTAGTTTTGTTTCCTTTTGTTAATTTAGGGTTTATTTTAAGTTGTAATAAATTAAGTCCATTGGATGTTAATTAATGGAATGAATATCACGAACCACTTGCTTATTGACCACCCAAATAATAGGCTTTCTGGGTTCGTATCACTAAAGGTTATGATATGAAACCTGGATCTGAAAATATTAATTTGACATATAGACTTTATTATAAATTAATGAATACTATAAGTCCAGGAGCAAGAATAACAGATAATGGGAAAAGTACATTATTAATGGAAACTAATTTAAAAACGATCAAAATTACAAATACCTAGATTAATAAATTGGGATGAAATATCTTTGCCATCAAAATTGGGTCTTAGAAAAATAAGTAGACCAACAATTCCCTTTAAATCTAAGGATGCTCAAAATTCATGAAGATAACGAAGGAAATGTAGAAATAATATTTGAAACACATGTTCCTAGAAGAAATTCATACTCCCTCATTCGATACTCTTCTGCATCTAGATCTGATAGTTTAACTTTGAGGAATTAAAGAAACAATATCAATTCCAAGACGCAATATACACACAAAAATCATCAAGATGATATAAGCCTTGATCAGAAATGAATTTTTGAAATAAATCAATTCTCAAGAAAATACAATTAATCTAAAGAAATAAGTATATATAGTGTGTTAAAGTTTTTAATCTTCCACAATATACACCATTTAGAAATTGGTTTTTTAAATTTATAATACTAAACAACAAAAACAATTTTCAAGATCAGTATTATAATTTTATTAAGTCACTGGTGTTTAATTTTCATTCATATCCATGGTTTAATACTGAACAAAAAGCAAAATACATTGATGATCAATATAGTCTAAATGTTCTAGAAGAAGCTCATCAGACTTCGGAAATTATCTGATGATCAAATTATTAAAAGCAATTCATCCTCCTTCACAGTTAATAAAAATAGAAGCTGCAAATACTTCAACTGAGGCTTGTCCTTATATTGATGTTAGTATGTTGAATTAGCAAAAATAGCCAGACAAAATAATTTTACAAATCTTAATTTAAAATACCATTTCTAAACAATTATGTCGTATCTGAAGATAAAATTAATCTTCCAAACCCCAAAAAAATGTTTTTCCTTTAGAAAAATATAAAAATTAGGGTCTAGTAAAACTCAACCATTTTCATTTAAACCTATGCCTGATTTACCTTTAAATATGTTAAAGTCTTACCTTCAGGTTTACTAAAGAAAAATTAGAAAAATTAAATTCAGAATTTAATAAATTAAGACCTCAATGTATTAAGTTCTGAAAAAAAGAAGAAATGATTAATAATAATTTTACAAATAGATCAATTAGAAGAAATGTTTAATAATTTATACATAGATGAAGATTCAAATCCAATTGGGAAATAAATAAATAAAGAAACCTACTCAAAAATTTAGACCAAAATATCCCACGAAACTCAATTTTATTATCCTAGACCAACTCCTCAAATCTTTTAATTGAAGGAACATGTGATTGGCAAATTGTTATCAAAATAATGCTATATATGAATGGAATCTTGATGGGTTTACACCTTATCAAATTGCTAATATGTGTCATAAAATATCAATGTATATTAATATTTTAAAAATGGAAAATATTACTGAAGAACAAGCTGTAAGAGCTTGTACTCAAGGTTTTACTGGACAATTACGGGGTTGGTGGGATCATTATCTAAATGAAAATCAAAGAGGTGAAATTATAAAAGCTACTAAACAAATAACTACAACCACACCCATATTTCCAAAACCAGAAAATAATCAACCACAAGAAATAACTGTTACAACTAATATTCCAGATGCTGCATTTAATCTTGTATGTGCAATAATTAAACATTTTGTTGGAAATAATTACTTAACAAATTCTCATAAAGAATTACTAATGAATTTAAAATGTCCTACACTATCTCATTTTAGATGGTATAAAGATGTTTTCTTGTCAAAATTATACTCAAGATCTGATTCTCAAGCAGATTTTTGGAAAGAAAAATTTCTTTCTGGTTTACCAAAATTATTTGCTGAAAAAGTTAGAGGAAATCTAAGAAATTGTTTTGATGGAATAAATATCCCATTTTCTCAAATTACTTATGGAGAATTAATCAGTGTATGTACTGAAGAAGGTTTAAAATTATGCAATGATATTAATTAAAAAGCACAAATAAAAAGAGAAACTTCAAAAAGCAGAATTAGGAGAATTTTGTCATCAATTTGCTTATAATCCACATGAATTAAAATCACCTCTTAGAAAAATAGAAAAAAAATTAAAGAAAAAACATAAAAATATGAGAGATCAACTGAAGATCTGAAAATTCTGAAGAAAGAATTAAAAGAAAGAAAAAATCTAGAAAGAAATGGATAGAAGAAAATATAACATGTTACGAAAATGTGGTAAAAAAGGACATTATTGCTAAATAAATGTACTTCTAGGACAAATATTAATGAAATTCTTTTGGAAAAATTAGAAGATATAAATTTAGATAAAGAATTAAAAGAATATTTAATACAAACAATAGGAAAATAAAATTTACAAAAACCGATCATCAGATAGTGAAGAATCTGTAGAAATAAATAATATAGTTCAGATGATACTGATGAAAAATTGTGAAAATTGTAATTCGAAATCAGATTATTACAAAGCAATAATTGAAGCTAATGGATTAAATGAAATAGCGAATATTCACACTTATCTGGAAAAGCATAAAATGATGCTTGATTTAGTTGAAGAAATTCAAGATCCAATAAGAAAAAGACAATATTTAGAAAAAATATTTACAATTAGAAGAAGACAATAAAAATTCTTTAAATCCATTCTCCATCTACTTCTTATGAAAATTCTCAAATAAAAAGAAAATTAGATAGAATAAATACTTCATTACCAATGCAAGATGTAATAGATCATTTACAAAATCAAAATCCTAAAGCAAATTACTTTACCAATTTTAAAAGAAAGAAGTTAATGGAATTAAAAATAGAAATTCAAAAATTAAAAGAAAGAATTTTTAATTTTAGAAGAATTAAATTTAACAAATATATTAAATACACAGAATGAAGAACAAATAGAAGAAATTTCTGAAACAAAATAATTTTCTTCAAATAAATACCTTAGTCACTTCTCATAAATATTATATTTCTATTCATTAATAATAAATAGAGAATATAAATTCCAAACAATTGCAATGGTTGATTCAGGTGCAGATTTAAATTGTATAAAAGAAGGATTAATTCCTTCAAAATATTTTGAAAATTACTCATGTAGAATTACATGCAGCACAAGGTACACAAATAAATATAAAATATAAAATATCAGATGTTTGCATATTTTCTGAAGAGAAAATAATTACATTTGTTCTCCATTTGTAATAACTAATGCAATTTGGTCAACATGTAATATTAGGAAATCCTTTTTTAAATTTAATGCATCCTATCAATGTGATGGTAAAAAATTTATCAAAAATAAATTCTAATTTATGCATTCAATTTGTAACTCTTCCTAAAATTAGAGATCTTTAAAAATATTTACTTTAATTTGTCTTAAAATCCCACAATATAGTTTTTGCAGGTTTTAGTTATGATAAAGGAGGAAAAGATTGGTTCTCTACAATAATATTTTCTATTTTTGCAGGAAATGAGAGCAGAGGCCGTCAATCCCAAAATAAATTTGGTACAATATAATCAAATAAGTCAAAATAGACTTCCTAATTCCTTCTTCTCAAATGGTCATCTCAAATTGAGAGGACAAATTCCTTAGTCAGAAAATTACTACACCTATCTATATGTTTTAATCCCAATGTTAAAAGAAATATTTTAGAAGGAACATCCTCAATAGGATTTATGATTACATTCCAATGGAGTACAAGTACATGCTTTAACTATATCTACAAGTGATCTTAATTAGAATCCTTATGATGTAGCAAATAAATATTTAATCATCCTTCTAGTTCTCAATTTGGTTAAAAGGACCTTACCCTTAAAAACCCTCATACATATGCAGATTTTTTAACATTTCACAAAATTTGCCAGATGTAAAGACAAACAAACAAATAATCCTCAAGAATGGTCTACCTACTTATGAGGATAGTGAAATAGCCCTTTCTCAAATATATATCCACCAAATCCCTTCATTTTCAGATTGGAAAATACCATCTACCCAAGCCTTAAAATTCATTTCAGAATTACAATAAAATTGAATATCAATTTACCTATTATGATATGGGGATAGTTTCTCCAGAAGTATTCTTATATCAAAATTCCTTGTGTAGACACACTTGGTGGATACGCATTGATGATTCCATTTTTGAAAACCCATACCAAATTGGTTTATTGAATGGTTCAAAAATATGGGACCAAAACAAGAAAATTTTTTACCTGAAAAATTACAACCATTTTTTAGCCAATTCCAATATTTATTCCTCAAAATTCCAAAATCCTTGAAATCTTTGGAGATCCTTTTCTATTATTCTTAATAAAATTCCAATACCATGGTTATTTGCATGGAAATATGAAGTAGGATATGCAATTGAGGCCATTCCACAGCTTAGAAGAATATTATACACAAATGGTGGCCAAAGTGTCAAGTTGATTATGATGTCAATTATGCACAAATAATCTGGCACGCAAAGCGATGTTTTTTCTAGCACAAGGAAATTATTAGATGTTTCTGTCATGTCATCTCCTTTTCAGAAAGAGACAATTCTGTCATGAAAATAAGAAAAAAGAAAAAGTGGATTGCGAAAAAATGAAAAACAAAAGTTGATAGAATCTTTTTGCTGCTCTTACCTCCACTTAAAAGGAGGCAAAGAGGTGAAAAATGTAGCCAAAGAAAGAAAAGGAAAAGTTGAAAAAATGAAAAATTGAAAAAGAAAAAATTTGAAAAAGGAAAAATAGAAAAGGGCAAAAGAAAAGAATTAAATCGCTTCATACACTCTTATATATGCAACATTGAGAGAGTTTAATTAAAGATTCAAGATGATAGACGAATTTGATACATCTGTAATATCAAATCATCATCCTTCTCCTGACGATGACAGAAATGGAAAATATGACACTTTTGAAACAAGTTAGATATAAATGAATCTTTTATACAAAGTAAAGAAGTTATGTATTAAAGTTTTTAGACTTCTAATTCTGATAAATCCCAGAGCAGTATCTCCAGTATCTACTCAAAAGACATTCTCATCTGAAGAAATTGAAGATGATAAAATGCCGATAAGAAGATCTGCAAGAAAGAAGAAATCAAAAAACTGAAAAGAAATATGAAGACAAGTGGAAGACTTTGCAAGGAAAATTACAAGAAATATCAAGACAAGTGGAAGACAAGTGGAAGATAAAGACAAGTAACAGGATAAAGGTGGAGTTAGAAAAAATGTCACATCATTTGATGGTTGTCTTTTGTATTATTGTCTTTTACTACTTTTTATTTTGTGATTAGTCCCCTTACTTTTTTGTAATTTTATTTAAAGTCCTTAGGATGGTCTAATAAATAGACATCAAAATGGGTTGTAATAGATACCTTTTCATTACTACATCTTTCAATCTTGAAGAAGCTCTCTAGCTCTCTTTGGTAATTCTCTTTTGTAATCAAGAGTTCCTTATGCAATAGAAATTTCTTGGTTTCAAAACTTTCTCTTCTTTTCTTCAAGCAATCTTCCTATCTTCTTTCTTCTTTAAGTTTTTAATATTTTACAGGTTTATGCTAAGGAGTTAAGAGTCTTTCAAGTTCTTCCCTCCTGTGTAACTTTACTTTCAGTTTTGACACATAAGAGCTTGAAGATAAATGCTTCAAGATTAGAGAAAATAAATGTAAGTCCCTTACTATTTTATTTTTGTTTATTCCTTACTATTTTATTTTGTTTATTTAATGAAAATAAATAGTAAGTCCCTTACTATTTTATTTTTGGTTATTCCTTACTATTTTTAGGAAGATTTTTAGGAAGTTTAAATTATATTGGTGAATATTATAAAAATTTAGCAATTGATAGTAAACCTTTATATGATAGATTAAAGAAAAGCATAAGTATGCCGAGTTTTTAGAGGAAGTGGTCCTCTTAAACTGAAATGAGAATTAGAAGGATTATTGAAATATTTATGAATAATCGCATACAAATCTAATTTGAGATCTGTTTCAGAAATGAAAATTGAATGTGCGATTATTCCATTTTTAATATAATCATGGTCCTGATTTGAGGATTCATCAAGAAGGACATTTTTGGCTGTGGGTATATGACCCAATGGAACAAGAGAATTATTTTTGGAATTTGATTGATTTAAAGAAGACTGACCTCTCATTTGAGATGACCAGTATAGTGGAGGATATTGGGAATTATAATGGCTAACATAACCAAAATCCATTTGAGGTCTATGACCTCTTCCACCTCTACCTTGCATTTCCTGCAAAAAATTTTAAAAAGATTTTAAATAATAATAGCAATTTCTTTTCTAAAATTTTCAAGACGATTCCATAAAATTTTTTGGAGATTTTAATTGTTCTTCTATTTTTAAAGATAAAATCTCATTTGAAAGAAAATCAATTTGATTATTTTTTAATTTTATATTTTCTTGTAAAGATGACAAATTTAAAGAACAAAGATCTCTAGTTTTTGGAGAAGTAATAAATTTAAATGATAAATCAGAATCAATTTTTGATAATGTTTTACCATCACATTTATATGGATGCATTAAATTTAGGAAAGGAGTCCCCAATATTATATGTTGGTTAATTGTTTTAGCTAAAACAAATGGACAACAAACATAATTAAGAGTCATTAGATTTAACATATAAAATAAGTTTCAACTAAGAAACAACGCCTTATTGTTATCAAGATGAATAGATCTAAAACTTCATATTGTGAAGTTAAACTGAATAGATCTATTAAATTCTGAATTTAATTTTTCTAATTTTTCTTTAGTAAAACCTGAAGGTAAAGACGATTTTGATGAACAAAAAATACCAACAAAAGCAAGACCATCTCAAATGAATAAAGAAATGGTTGAATATTGTAAAAAAGAAATTGATGATTTGTTAAAAAAGAAAATAATTAGAAAAAGTTACTCTCCTTGGAGTTGTTCTGCATTTTATTAAATAATTTAAACAAAAATAAACAAAAATAAAATAGTAAGGAATAAACAAAAATAAAATAGTAAGGGACTTACTATTTATTTTCTCTAATCTTGAAGCATTTATCTTCAAGCTTTATGTGCAAAACTTGAAAGTAATTTACAACAGGAGGGAAGAACTTGAAAGAACTTCTTAACTCCTTAGCATAAACCTGTAAAATATAAAAACTTAAAGAAGAAAGAAGATAGGAAGATTGCTTGAAGAAAAGAAGAGAAAGTTTTGAAACCAAGAAATTTCTATTGCATAAGAACTCTTGATTACAAAAGAGAATTACAAAGAGAGCTAGAGAGCTTTCTTCAAAGATTGAAAGATGTAGTAATCAAAAGGTGTCCATTACAACCCATTTTGATTCTATTTATAGACCATCTAAGGACTTTTAAATAAAATACAAAAAAGTAAGGACTAATCACAAAATAAAAAAGTAAAAGACAATAATACAAAAGACAACCATTCAAAAGTGATGTGACATTTTCTAACTTCACATTTCTTTGTCTCCATGATGTCTCCTACTTGATTGATGTCCCCACTTGCTTGGAATTTTTCTTCCCACTTGATATCATTTCTTTGAATTTTTCTTTTTTGCAACCTTTTGTGAACTGATTTTTCCAGCTTCATCCGATGAAGATTTTCTTGAAGGAGTATTTGCTCTGGATTTTTCTGAACAACTGGAATCCAACAAACCATAATTTATTTATGGTTTAAACCATAATGGTAGTCTACTTGACATCTTTGATGCATGAGGATGCTGAATGCCTGAATTGATAAGAATTTTTTTATGCCTTGATATCCATTTGTATTAATTAGGTTTGCTTGCTTGGAGACCTTTTTTTGTTTGGATACTGTATATAGTTTACTGAAATTTAACCCCAATTGAATTTTGAGCTATATGATTAATATTGTAAATGTGTTTAGCAATATCTGTATCTTTGGATCAAAAAAACAAATAATCGTGGGAAAATCTGCCTCGTATTTGCTCAGCACTCATTTAGTTATTATTTTTCAGTTTGTCTTGCTTCTTATTAACTGATACCTTTATTTGGTTGATTCATAACTCATATTTGTTTACCCAAACAGAAGTTCAATATTAGCTCTTCAGATTTGGATGATTTCTTTGGGGGTCCCGCATTTCTTGCATGGTCAAGGATGGCAAATTTACATGGGTGAGCTCTTATTTACCTAGTAGGATCAAGTTCTGCTATATGCATACTCATCTTTCATAGTCAAAACAAATAACAGATATGACAACAGTGATGATGATCAGTATAAGTCTGATGGATTTTGCATCCCTATTCGAATCCTCTTTCTTAAAACCAGATATTTATCTAGGTTTGCTGGTATCTGGTATGTGTTAGGTCCTTATTGCTTCAGATCCCGTGGACAGAAACGACTAAGGAGACTTGTAATTTGATGAAGACAACTTTCATGATATTTTAGACAACAGAATATTACAGAATCCATTTTCCTCAAGCCAATGGCACACCATATGCCATAGTAAAGTCTGACATTTTTCAAATGGGCAAGAGGAAATGCTTTTGCTTAAGCTGTCTGAATTAGGTTTGTGCAGCGTAGAAATGACAGACAAGGAAGTGAAACCTGAAAATTATATTTACCTTTGTTTTATTTTTTTTAACAAGAAAGAGGAAGAAAGAGGAAGAAAATTATATTTACCTTTGTTGGATGGACCTTTTTCTCTTGGACATTTGTTTGATGCTTCAAGTATATGTCTTATTTTTTATCTAGAAACTATCTGGCAACGCAAAACAAAAGGAAATGTATTTCATGATTGCAATGTCCTTCCATTTCCCCTCAGTTTCTTCATCATTTCTTAAAGGAAACACACTGCCCTTCTGAAAATAAACAAGTTAGCTGACAACTTCACTAGACAATATTCATTCAAAGTCAGAATAATGCAGATTGTCTTTGCTGCCTTAAAGAATTTTCAAATTATGGAATAAAAGATAGATTCCTCAAGATGTTCCATCTATATCTCCAGTTTTTAACTTAAAACAGAAACTAAAAAGGTTACAGATGTGTTTGTCTCATTGCCGCAAACACTGATTAATTTCCCTTATTCTTTATTTTTACTGTTTAAATATTGCATTTGAATGACAGATGGGGAGGCCCGCTGCCCCAAAGTTGGTTGGATCAACAACTTCTACTGCAAAAGAAAATTCTTGCTAGAATGCACCAACTTGGAATGACTCCAGGTGCAGTTATCCTAGATATTGTGATTGATATAATCATTGAGCTTTACACTGCACTCTTTTACTCATGTTTTGCCTGTCCATGATTAAAACTGCATCTCACTTGGTAAATGTTAGAACAGAATTATTCTTGAGAAGTAATGTGTCATCACAGTTTATTATTTTCAGTTCCTAGTCACACATATGAAATGTCTTGATATTTTTGTTCGTCCTATTTCAAGAAGGATTTCAATTACATCATGCAATTTTCATAAAATGAATGCTGGATCAAAATGAAAATCCCTGTAAAAATGTAATTTGGAAAAGATTAAAAAATTAGGAAGATTACCTTATATCTAGATGTCATTTCTGTGTGAATGTAATGTTCTCAACAGTGCTTTCATCTGTGTTTCAGTGCTTCCAGCCTTTTCTGGAAATGTTCCTGCAGCACTTAAACGTGTTTTTCCATCGGCAAAGATAACACATCTTGGAGATTGGTGAGTACTTTCATGAGGTGTGATCAATTTAAATCATGCAACAATTGCTTGTACATATTTTAATTCTGTAGATGTTGACTTGGCTACGTCTATTAGCAAATTGATTTTTTATGATTTTGGCAGTGGCTGCTTTTCCCGCCTCTAGTTTCATGTATGAATACTCTAGAACCAATACCCTTCTTTTCCTGGGAAAGATTAAAAATTGTTTATGTGTTGGAATGATAAGCAAAGCTAGTCCTTCAGATTTCTGAAACTTTCTTTCTTTATATTTCTGTTTTTCTTTTAACTTATGTTTTCCTTTGTTTTCTCCTTTCTTTTTTATGTTCATGCATCGTCCTAATTTTGCAGGTGTGAGAAATAGTTATGTAATCTCTGATGCAGTCAACATCTAGTTTCTTAATAAATTTTTCCAAGTTTCTTTGTGTATATAGGTATTAAATATTTAAATTTTATCCTTAGGTTTACTGTTCATGGTGATCCTAGATGGTGCTGCACTTATCTTCTTGATGCAACTGATCCCTTGTTTATTGAAATTGGAAAAGCATTTGTCAGGCAACAATTAAAAGGTAGGCACATTTTTTTTCTTTTCTTGTCATGAATATATGACTACTTTATTGCTGGTAGTAATTGTTCTTTTCTTTCTCAAATTCATGGTATTTGGATACGCATGCTTCAGAATATGGAAGAAGCAGTCACATATACAACTGGTAAGTCCTTCTCTCTGTTACTGCTCTGGTGGTCAAAGGGGTTGATATACTGGCTTCTGCTCTCTAAGTGTTAACTCAGAAAGGTGCATTGTATACCATGAATGAAGTCAATTATATGCTGAAGAACTATTAATTAGTTTAATATACTTCATCAAGGTAATCTATACAGTTTCGTATCTTTCTACCATGGAAATGATATAAATGAAATGAGTGCAAACCTCTAATAAACTCCTGATTGTTGTGTGGTCTAATCTTTGAGTTTCTCAATATGGTCTTATATGGAATTTGGTTTATACATGAACTTTCTCTGCACTAATGCCTTAATTAAACCTGTGAGAGTAAAAATGAAATCTGGCAGATGCATTTAAATATCTAGAATTTTTATTTTGTTTTCCTTGTTGGATCTCAGATGTTCTATTCCTCAGTGGTTATTTTATTTGTCAACATGGCAATGGAGAAGAATGTTGTTATTATCTCTCTTCTTAATATTTTGACCAGAAATTTGACTTTGGCACAAAATTTGAGTGTGAAAGACATATTTCAGCAGGCAAACGAAAACATCAATACTTCTTAAATTTTTATTATCACTAAAATTATTTTGTAAATAACCCAGGCGGTAATTTGCAGCTTGTGCAACTAGATCCATACCCGAAAATTCCCTAAGAAATATGATAGTGACATTTCATAGCCTGAAAGCAAGATTTATTAACACATTTTTTTGGGATCATTTAAACCATATTGTAGCTTAGAATTGAACATAAACAGTTCTCATTTAAGAGATTCTTCTTTCAAATTTCTGGTTCAAGAATTTTTTTTTGGGTTTTTCAGGGCTTGCACTTGCGAATGTCTTTGTAGTGCTAAAACAATTGTTCTTCTATTTCTTTTTCCTAACGCCAATCTGAGTTAGAAGTTGTCAATTGCAAGCATTTTATTTCCAGCATTAATTTACTGCCAAAGATGTAGACAATTGCAGTCTCACTCATATATTTCAGATGTCCATTTCCCTGATTATATCATGTGTTGCCAAACTGGGAGTTAAAAGAAGCCCCCACCCTCTTGCTTGATGAATAGCTATGCCGTTTAATACTTTTTTTGGGATTCTTTTTAATGCTCTTCATATTAAGAACTTGAGGCATTTTATTGTTACAGTGATACATTTGATGAGAACACACCACCTATAGATGATCCAGATTATATATCATCATTAGGTGCTGCAATCTTCAAGGGAATGCAAAGTGGTGATGATCATGCTGTTTGGCTTATGCAGGTAAACAAAAAATAAATAAATACAAAAGCTTTTGCAACAGTTTTTCAACACCTTTTTATGTTTTATTGATTTCATGGTTAAACAACCTGGTCACGGTACTTATGATGAAACAAAATGTGATAATTAAGTTTATGAATAAGGTAACTCTTTAACTAAGATTAAAAGTTAGGCATAACTCCTTCCTCCGGGGTGTCATCTTCCTTTCATTGTTCAGTGAATAACTTCCTTGCTGTCTCTTTTGGTTTTTTTCTTTGGTTTTCTATATTTAATTTTTTTTTCTGCTTATAGTGCTGTTGAGTCACTCTTTCTCGTTAATCACTATAATTACATATTCTGATCAATCAATTTTCCATTAGGGATGGCTTTTCTCATACGATCCATTTTGGAGGCCTCCACAAATGAAGGTTAAATATCTGTTTTCTCCTTTTCATTTCCAACATATTTCGGCTACTATGGTGTCATGTTGTTATACCATAGACTAAGAGTAAGCATATGATTCTGATTTACATGTTAGCTCTTTTGCATCTGAGAACTTTTTTCGTCTATATTTGATAATCTTAAAAGGAACTTATTTTCTTCGACTCAACTTAGATACTGACAGACATTCTTTTGGATGGAGTATTTGTCAATCAAAACTTTTATTACGAACCTAAAAGGAATTAGAGGGGAAGGACTGTAAGAATTGGTCTCCCATACAGTATGAGACAGAGAGCACAGAGAGACATGAATTTATACTGTTAATATGTCAGGAATTCTCATATGTGATTAGTAATAGAAAATAAATTCCATAGGTGGAGAAAAAGTTTTTTGCTTCAGATTCTGTTAATAGATCCTTCAGATCTCCTCAATTCTTAACTTCATGCAGTATTTGACATTATTGAGTGTAAAACTTACTATGTAAGGGATGTTTTCTTTAAAAATTGAAAGAGAAGAGGTACATTACCCGGCGAATATGTACTGTGAGCATGCATTGGATAAGTGTGTATTCTCATCCCAAAATATTGATATTGATCTCTCATATCAAAGTCAAAGTTTTACAGGATCTAATATGAAAAAGGATTGTTTCAACCTAATTTTCTTTCTTTTGTCCAAGCTTTATTGATATTCATGTTTCTCATTCTTCTAGAATTTGATGATATTTTCAGGCACTCTTACATTCTGTTCCGGTTGGAAAGATGGTTGTCTTAGATCTATTTGCTGAAGCAAAACCATTGTGGTCTTCCTCAGAGCAATTCTATGGCATTCCTTACATCTGGAAAGTGATTCTTTTCTTTGTTTTCTTTCAAATAATTTCTTCAAAGATATGTCAATTATCTGGCAATCAAAAATTTTTTTTTCCTGTTAATTTTATTGATCTTCTCCATGAGTTGAATAGTGGTGCTGGTTTAATTAATTAGAATATTCTGAATAAGAGGCGCTATTATCTTAGCCTGTAGCCTTTGTCCATTTGCTGTGGACTTCAATAATTGACTGTTTGGATTATTGATACTCAGAACAGCTCTCATTTTATAGCACAAATAGGTGTCTAATGCTGCACAGCAACTAACTAATTTAAGAAGTGATATTAGAATTTGCTGTAACCAGGGTAAACAAGGGTATACAGGGCTTGCGTATATAAATATCAAAAGGGTTTTGAACAACATTGCGCATTAAGCATTCCATCTACTTCGCATATTCCGTTCTGCCATCTTTTGTTCTGGGAAACAGTTTTTTGCTGCTTTTAAAAGATGGGCAGTTTCTCCCATCAACACCCCCAGATTCAAATCCCAGGCTTAGGTATGAACTGTAACTTCAGTTTCCATTAGCAAAGAGGAGACAAGATATTTAGGTGAAATGATGGGGGTGTTTGATAGAAGAAATAAAAGATTAATCTTTTCTTGGTATTGCTGCAATCCTTGTCCTTCTGCAGTAATGGGCTGTATATCCATCTTCAACTGGAAAAGCAAAAAAATAAATGAATAAAAGAAAAAAAAAATAAAAAGAGAAGTGTATCTTTGACCAAATACGAAATGTTTTGATATAGAAACAGTATCTTTGGTGCATAATTGCTTCTGTATTGCCAGATTTTAGATGGTTGAATGAATGTATCAATTTTTCTTCACTTTGTATATTTATTTATTCTTGATCAATTTTATAGAATTGATTATGTCTTTGTTTCTCTTAGATTTTTTACTCATATTTCATTTTTATCCTCATCTGAAGTCAAGATTTGGCATTCAGGTGTATGCTGCATAATTTTGCTGGGAACATTGAGATGTATGGTGTTTTAGACTCAGTTGGATCTGGACCTGTTGAAGCTCGAAACAGTGAAAACTCAACCATGGTAATTTTCTTTGTTATTATTCTTATTATGTTTCTCTGAATTCATTCTGATTTGGAGATCAGTACTTTCTTTCTTTATTTCTCTTTTTTTATTTTGAGATGCTATTTTCAGATACAATCCTCAATAATTTTTTTTCTGCTGCCTCCTTACCTTCTGAAGAAAAAAAACTATTTCTCCACCTACAGAATTTTTTTCTCAATCACTAATCACAATTGACAATCCTCGGCATATGCATAATATGAGGCCATGTCTACCTGCACTCTATACCTTATTTGATGGGATGGCGATGATTACAGTATTTCCCTGCTATTTGCTCTCATGTTTGTAAAAAAAATGAATACTTTTTCCTTTTGAATCGTGGTTTTAAATATTGACGCTCGGTCCCTCGTAAGTCCTCCTGGATATTCCCTTAAACATTGCCTGAATAGATTATTAAGTGTGCTCAAAACCCCAACCTTACTGTATACCGGACTTCTCTGCTGAAGTTTTTCATGGAATCTATTTCAAATTCATGTCAGTTTAGTTGGTATTACATATTTTCTTCTGTTGTTACTGAAGTTCACGACTTCTCCACTCTGCTTTCCTCCTTTCTTGTTCCAAACAATTATCTCTGTCAGGTTGGTGTCGGGATGTCGATGGAAGGCATTGAACAAAACCCTATTGTGTATGATCTTATGTCCGAAATGGCATTTCAGCATGAAAGAGTCAATGTTAAGGTACTATATTTCATCTACCCTTAGTTGTTTAAATCAAGTCTAATAATTTAAATTTGGATAGAAAAACAAAACAAAGAAATTTTACTCTATTACGATGAATGTATTCTTTGGTTTCTAATTAGGAGATTAATTCAATTCTCTTCCGTTACTGTAATTTCTGTTATCTTCCACCTTATTTCTGTTAATTCATCGACTATGGTGCTCATCGCTTCTCAAAGGGCTACACACAAAGGATGGAAAACAGAAAGAAAATTCCACTTCTACATCATGCATTTTCTATTTCTCCAAACAACAGCTTGTTTGAACTGAAGTTTAACATTTTTTACAACTTATCATTTCTGATTGACGATCATATGACAGCAGGAAGCAAGGTTCACGAAAGAGAGGGAAAGGTAAAAGAAGGAAAGAAATGAAAAGTGAAAAAATGAGGAAGGAATTCATCCTCATTTTGGATTCAAGAGTCAAAATGATATAATTACTTAAAGAGAGAAAGTGTAGTCTGGGATTCCTCCATGTGGTTGCATAACATCACTATTATTCTGGGGGTGGTTTTTTTTTTTTTCAGGATAGGGGAGGTTGAGGTGGAGAGGAGGATGTTTTTACTGATTAGTCAATTCAAATTTATTACCCAAGAAAGTTTCTTGATACATTAATACTGCAACCATCTCTAGATCAATAATCACATTGCTAAATAAAGTAGCTGAAATTCAATGACATACTCTTTCAGGACTGGGTTGATCTATATGTCAAAAGGCGTTATGGGAGATATGTGCAATCAGTGCAAGATGCCTGGACCATATTGTATCACACACTCTACAATTGCACAGATGGTTCCCAAGTAAGTAATCTGCTACTTTTCTTTCTTAAATCTATTCCTCTTGTGAATACTTACATAATTCATCATTGATCCTCTTTTCCCTGTGAATTTTATTCAGAGATTGTATTTGATTGCCTGCTAGATCTTAACAAAAAAACATGCAACTTGGGTAATTTTTACTTTTTAGGAATCACATCATACTTCATTCGTTTCTACCAAGTTTATCATGATCATTGGATGTGTGTTGTCCAAAATGATCTTGCGGATATTGAGATGTATTCAGCATGAACAGTTCTAATACTTGGATAAAACCAATTACTTTCATACCTGTGGCCTACCTCTTTGCTTGAATGGATATCTGACAGATGTTTTGACCTTAAGAACAAAAGTCAAACTGATTCCTGATTTTTCTCTTGTCCTCTGTGATATTGGAACAGGATAAAAATAGAGATGTAATCGTGGCTATCCCGGATGTTGATCCCAATTCAATCTCAATATCTCAAGCAACAATGACTATAGAATCCCAAGATTATGGCATACGAATGTTGAGGAGAACTACCCTTGAAAAATTAACCGACTCCTTTTATACACCTCATCTATGGTATTCAACTTCAGAAGTAGTACGAGCACTGCAACTTTTCCTTTCATGTGGCGATCAACTCTCAGAAATTAGCACTTATAGGTTAGTAGTAAATGGCCAATTGATGCCTTTGGTTTTTATACCTCTACTTGTTTGTATACCATTGGGTCCCTTTTTTCTTTCTCCTTTCAAATGATTGTAGGATCCTCACGCTTTACTTGCAGATATGACCTTGTTGACCTGACAAGACAAACTTTGGCAAAGTATGCAAACCAACTTTTCTTAAAAGTTATAGAAGCCTATCAGTCAGGTGTTCTTCCTGCAGTTGCTCACCTTAGTCAAGAATTTCTTAGTCTTGTTGAAGACATGGACACACTTTTAGCATGCCATGATGGATTTCTATTGGGACCTTGGTTAGAAAGTGCAAAGCAACTGGCTCAAGATGAAGAACAAGAAAGACAGGTATTGGTTCTTCATCTTTAATCTTGGATGAATTTGACCACCTTGGATAGTTCGGCTTACATGACCAATAAAATTTCAGTTTGAATGGAATGCAAGAACCCAAATTACAATGTGGTTTGATAACACAGAAGAGGAGGCCAGTCTGCTTCGTGACTATGGTAAGAGTGATACTCAAATGTAGTATTCATTTATGCACCATCTTTTCAGCTGCTGTCTTAACTTGACAATTGTTCTAAAAATTGTGACCTTCTAATAGGTTATGAACTCACAACAGAAAAACATTGAGAAAAACTCCTGTGAAATGGTCTCATATATGAGATGGGAGTTAATCACAATTTCAATGCACAATAAAAATTATAGAAAATTAGAATCACGATTTCAACGGTCATTAATTAACCGTTTCATATATGAAACGTGTTTCATATATGAGATTGTTTCGCAAGAGTTTTTCTCCTGAACATTACATGTGAAAACCAATAATGGAAAACCAATAATGGAAAACTTGAATTCATAATAAGATGAAGAAAGTGAACATGAAAGACAACAATTGTAAGTAACTGAAAGCCCTTAATTTACTTGTGATTTTGTTCAGGAAACAAGTACTGGAGTGGCCTTGTACGAGATTATTATGGCCCTCGCGCAGCAATTTATTTCAAGTTCCTGATAGAAAGTTTGGAGAAAAGTGATGGTTTTCATTTACAACATTGGAGGAGGGAGTGGATCAAACTTACAAATAATTGGCAAAGTAGTAGGAAAAATTTTCCCGTGAAAAGCACGGGGAATGCCCTTAATGTATCAAAGTTACTATTTGAAAAGTATTTGAAAGATCCTGCTTTACATGACATCTAGAGATGTAACTGCTACTTTATGCACTTTGTTGAAGAGACATGCTTTTTTGGTTTGATCTCCTTTAATATGTTTTGCATCAAGATTATCAGTGTTGGACACGGCTACTCTTTTCTTTTTTAAAAGAAATTACAGAAAGAAAAAATCGAAAGAACTGCAGAGAGGCGAATGTAAGAATTGCAAAATGAAAATCTATAAGTGATTATTGATTACTTAAAAATTTCCTAAACTGTAATTCAAGAACTATTTTATAAACTACAAAATTTGCACAATTATGAGCAATCTTAAAAAATCATATTGCTTTCGTTTGATGTTTTGGTTTGAAAGCAATTGTTGACGTTTACTTTTTAAGCATCAAAATAATTCCACCTTTGGGTAAGGTATTAGCTATTGGAGATGCAAACTAGAGGTGGTGTTATGGTGGGCTTTGGATCTTCTGTATTATTTGCTATGTATTATTTGGTATATCACTGTTTGTATTACTTAATATAAATACGACATGTATTCTTTTAAATAAAACTAAAACCCTATCTAATGATTAGTTAACTTTAAGGATAACTGATTAGTGTCAAAATGTTATAAAGTGATACAGGGAGTAATACACAAAAGTGATACAGAAGATCCATTACCGTTATAGTGGCTGCTGCTTCTCCATTATCCCATCATCTCCGTATTCTTTTATGTTGTTATTCCTTATTTTGTCTCTCGATTGGAAGTGTTGAGTCTCCCACATGAAAGTGTTAACTCTCTTTTGGTGAGACAATTAAAAGTCTCCATTTTGGAGTTTTTTTGTGGTCAATTTTCAAAAAAAATATTAAAAATAAAAAAACCAAATCTGCAATGTAGGTCTCATATATTCTAACACCTTAAAATTTAGATAGATATCTTCAGTGGTGGTTGGCTAGAAAGGAACTTTCATCTCCTTGCTAAAACTTACAACAAAAAAAATAATAATAAAAAACCTCCTTGAATTCAAAGTTGAAGATAGAGATAAATTAGCAATCTCCAGATGAAAATAAAGATTCATCGATTATTGATGCTCTTCATAGCACTATTCTCTAACATTTTTGACAATAGATCTGCCTTAAACTTTCTCGAATTGGAGTCAATATTCTCGATTGATAAGACTTATGTTCTAGCCACCAATCCAATGGATTTGGCCATCTCTTCATAACACTATTTTCTTTTTCGACAATAGATATGCCTCAAACTTTCTCGAATGGGAGTCAATATTCTAGATTGATATGACTCATGTTCTAGCCACCGATCCAGTTGATTTTGCCATTATTTTTATGCCTGGGATGGAAGTACGAGTGAAAGGTTGAGTTAGTAGAACACTATTATTATTACAATTTAAAATTTATCAAAACCATGCTAATAAATCCCTTTTCAAGCACCTAATTTCAGTTTCAACTAAATTTTTTAAATATTTTATCCTAATAATTATACACCCCACTTGTATAATATAATTAATTCGAACCCTTCAAAATTTGTTGTCAAACAAAACAAAAATTTGATGTAAAAAAATACCTTTCTTTCTTCTTTTGAAGTGATACTACTCCATTAAACAAAATTTTAAACACTAAATACCTTCCTTTCCTCTTTTCAATTGAAAGCTATTCCATTAAACAAAAATTAACACTAAATTTGATATCAAACAAAATATTTTCCTTTCCTCTTTTCAATTGAACACTACTCCATTAAACACAAATTTAATGAAAAAAATTCAACTAGTACAAAATTTTGACATAATTTATTGATGTTGTTAATGATACAAAATATTTAACTGAAAAAATTCTACTACTACAAAAATTTGACGTCATTCTATTGATATTGTTAATGATTTAATAAGTGGATGCTATTAACAAACTTATCTCTCTATATGTTCCTTTTATTCGATTGAAAAGTGCTCCATAAACCATAAATCCAAAAGACAAGAAATATACACTAGAGGAATTTAATTTACAATTTAATAGGAAGCGAAAAGAACGTGATATTTTTAATGTTATAATAATACTTTTATATATATTATAGTGATACTTTTAATCTTATCAAGTGATACTTTTTAATCTTATGATGATACTTTAGGGTTAATTACCAAGAACTCCCATGTGATTTGCCGAATTTCTGTATAACCCCCATGTTTTATAAAAATATATCGAGTACCCCCATTTGCTTTAGAGTGGAATAGAAAGTGGACGGAAAATAAGTTCGTTAACCGAGAGTGTGTGAAACATGACTATTAAGCACGTGTAATATTACTTCATCAGTTAAATATTTGTGTTTTTCTAAAATTACTCCAACCTTATCTTTTAACTCAAACCTTATCTATTAACACCAACCTTATCTTTTCACAATTGAATCACATTTAGCATCTAATTGTTCATTAATTTGTGCTAACCAAAATTAAATTACCTCTCTTCTTCTCTCTCTCTCTCTTCTTCTTCTTTTGTCTTTCTTTTTTTTTCTTTTCTTTCTTTTTTCCTTTCATGTCCTTAATTCCTGCATCACCACCCTCGTCCTCTTTCACCACCACCCGCCTCCTCTACCACCACCATAATAACTTTCAACATAATCGACATCCGTCACCACCATAATAACTTCCGACAAAATCTATAGCCAATGAAGCCCACAATTCATTCCATCACCAATCGCGAACCATCAACCCAAAACTTCCACCACAAAATGCAGGATTATGTTTCACAATAAAAGTAGTTGTATTATTATTTTAAGCTAAAGTTCCATATTTGTTATCAAACCAACTCTCTCAGAGAAAGAATTAACTGCGTAAGAAATCAATTCCAGAGGAAGAAATGCTCATTCTCCTCATGGTTATGAGAAGCACACAAAAATCTCATCGACCCAATGATTACACTCACTTTTCCATCCTCTAAATTCTGTGTTTTCATCGCTGCTGTTAGACATGGTATTAGGCCTTAATTGCTGAAACATGAGTTGTTTTGTTTGATTTTGAATTTTATATTTTAATAAGCTTTTTGTTGCATTGGACTTTGGGGTTTTTGAAGTTGAAATTTCGTACGAATTCTAGCAGATAAAAATCAAATTTTTTGTTATATTGGACATTGAGATTTTTTAGAGTTGAATTTCAGACAACTTCAGGGACTGGCATTAGCGGTAGTTTTTAGGCAATGGTGGTGTTTGATTCTCCAAATCAGATTAAGGTCTTAAAATTATTTAGGGTAAATTACCAATGACCACCATGTGGTCGGTCGAACTTCTAAAAAACACCCATATGCCGAAAAAACCTACCAATAACCCCCATGTAGTCCTGATTTAAGTGGAAAGCAAACGGTAACGAGACTCACTAATGGAAAGTGTTGCACACGCGTCTTTTCTAGCACGTATTAATATTGCCACACAAAAGATATAAATAATATTCCAAAACTACCCTTTCCATATCATCTCTTTCCATCTCTTTCCATATCTCATTATTTTTACAAACCTAGAAAAAAAACATCTATTTCCATATCATCTCTTTTACCTCCACTTTCATCTCTTATCTTTTCTTTGACAGAATCCGATAGACAACATATTGAATCCAAAATATTAGAGCAAATTACTAAATGACCTAATATTTATTTCAGCAAGAAAGAAATAGCGAACTATTGGATTGCATATATTTAAGCAAATTATTCTCTCTCGATTGAATGTTGGAGTGATTCGTATTTTTCAGATCTATTTATATTCAATTAATCATTTTAGAATGTCAAGTTCAAGCTATGGTGATGGAGCAAGGTACCAATACAAATATTGTGAATGTGGAAGGAAGGCTGCTATGAAGATTGTTGATTATGAAAAACCATCTAAAGGTATGCTCTATTTTGTATGTGAAAAAAAAGAATGTTCTTTCTAGGCATGGTGTAAGCTGATATTGAATGACAAGGGAATGCAAAATTGCAAGAGAAGCATAATGTTGGAGCAGGATCATAGAGATTCAATAAAAGTCAAGTAGACATAAATGTCAAATAATTGCCATACAATAATGATTCAAGTTATGAAAGTTCAAGTACAAATGCCATTACAAATAATGATACATCATCAAGATGCACAATGAAGAAAGCTTAATATGATGACAATTTTAATGACTTTTTATTATTGTATCTTTTCTCTCACTATTTATTCACTTTTTGAAGTGAAGTTGTGGCAAGTTGTAACGTTTTACAGTTACAATGCTAATGTTCTGAAGTTGTGACAAGTTGTAATGTTTCAGAGTTATAATGTTAATGTGTTCTTTATTTCAATGGAAAACTTGTGATTTTATTCAATTATGTAATTTGAACCAATGGTAAAGTGTTATTTTATTTCAATGGAAAAGTTATGATTTGATTGAGTTATGTAATTTGAACCAAATGTGAAGAAAGTTGGACAAATTTTAAAAATATGAAGTGGCTCTGTTGAACCTCTTTTTGCTGTGAGAATTGAGTGATCAGGAGGAAAAGAATGGGTGCATGCTTTAGCCATAATAAACATTTTGTCATGAAGGCCAATGGCCATGGATCAGGAGTTAGTGTTGATAAAATGTATGACCATGGGATTAAGCAAATTCCAGTTCAGCACACAAAATCACCAGTCCTTGATGCTCAATTGCCTTTAAGGCCCCCTCCAAGTCCCAAACCAGTTCCAAGGCCATATAGAATTTTGGGAAAGGCTTATGAAGATATTTAATTGCATTACACATTAGGGAAAGAACTGGGCAGGGGTCAGTTTGGTGTTACTCATCTGTGCACTCACATTGAAATAGGAAGACAATATGCTTGCAAGTCCATATCTAAAAAGAAGCTTGTTACCAAGAGTGAGGAGCTTATGAGGATAAGCACTCAGTTCACCTTGTGATGGAGTTGTGTGGTGGTAGAGAGCTTTTTGATCGAATTATCGCTAAGGGACATTATAGTGAAAGAGCTGCAGCTTCAATCAGCAGGTCCATTGTCAATGTTGTGCATGTCTTCCACTTTATGGGCGTGATGCACCGTAATCTTAAGCCTGAGAATTTCTTGCTTTCAGACAATAGTGAAATTGCTGCTTTGAAAGCAACTGACTTTAGACTGTCTGTATTCATTGAAGAAGGTAAATTTATGATTGCCCTGTACACACATTCCAACTCATTCTAAAAGTCGAATTTGATACACAACATACTACATAACTTCTAAATACTGATATGAAACTATGTAGTACACACATTCCAACTCATTCCAACTGTCAAACTGGATACACAACATACTACACAACTTGTAAATCTCAAACTAACATTAGTTCATTACCAATCAAAAGAGTACCAATTGTCAACATAATACACAACCTTAATATAAGATAAGCCAAAATTTTCCAAACATCAAACAGTACATACCTATTGTCAATAGTATTTGCATTCAGTACATGCCAATACTATTGTCACCATATTACAACCTTAACAATATCCAAAAGTTCCCAAAGAGTTAGCATTTAGTACATGCTAAATACTTTACTTTCTTCTAGTTCTAATTGTTTTTAACACAGAGGAAATTGTATGTGCAGTTATAGTTGATCTCCCACGATTACATGGTAAGTGCACTGAAGTTGAATTTGTAGTCTCATTTGGAGTTGGATTTGGCATATTAGAGACTCTCATTTGGAATGAGGTGGAGGAGAAGACTGTGAATTGGAACGATTTGCTATTTTTTTTCTTATTTTCTTTGATAGAGGTTGTGATGAACTAGATTCACCACCAACTGAAATCTTCCTTCTAGTCATACTACCATCATTGGCATTCTTCTTTTCAACTTCCCATACATAATATAGCAAGATTTAAATGAACATATTTGAATATAAGTCTATCATTATAACTGAACAAATTGACATATAAGGGTAGATGAATTGATTACCTTTGGAATTGAAATTGGTTCATTGGAGATTGTGGAATGAGATAGAAGTGGAGGCTATGAACTAAAACCACTAGCAGCCTTTTTTGTTTTCTTTGGTAGGGGATGTAATGAACTAGATGCACCACCAAAGGGCCTATTTCTTCTAGCCATACTACACTTAATTACATTTTCAAGTGGTATAGTTGTAGAGTTGGCTGAAACATTAGTAGCATTATTCTTCTCAAGTTCCTAAACATATTATAGCATGACAAAATCAACATGATTGAATATGAGTTTATGTATAACTGACTGAATAAATTGACATATTAAGACATTTTATTTGATTACCTTGTAAAATTTGGATTTTGGATGGATAGGGTTGCTACAATATATGGAATTATGACCTGCTTTGAAGCATCTTTTACAGTGGATTGTCAACCCTTTTCTTGCAGATGGCACTCCAACTCTTGGTTCATTAACATCTCTTATTCTCAATTTTCTTGGTCTGTCAGGTTGTTTCTTTACAACAGGAGGGTTGATTGGCTCTCCATTACTGTCTTCCCAATTTTCTATTGAAGGTAATGGAGCAATAGGATAATTGTATGCATGCAAATACACCTCTCTACTGTAACATGGATCAACAAAGCCTTGAACTTCTTTCTTTGCATTTTGAATTGCTGCAATAGAATGAGAGCATAGATTCCTGTCAATTGGAGCAAACTACATGTGCATGTTTTTACATCCAATCTAACAACATGGGTGGTCAGCCCCGTGTCTACCTCATACACTCCAAGTGATGAGTGCACTGCCCTACAAAATCTGCTAGAAATCTTAATTTTCTCCAGCCTTTCTTGAATATTTGGACATAATTTTCCTTTATATTGCTCCGTACCCTTTCTCTTAATTTGTATATGTTGCATCAATTTCCTTCTAATCTGCTCAAACATTGAGATTATAAGCTTATCTCTAGCCTGCAATATATATCTATTGAAGGATTCATTGAGGTTGTTGACCAAAATATCACTTTTGCAAGATGAGCTAAAATGTGATCTAGTCCAGAGATGTAGAGGTATTCTTTTTAACCATCCTACTGCATTAACTCTATTTCCCACTACTGGATCTACTTTCTCTAAGAAATCCACTGCTCTCTTGAAATCATTCTTATTCCTTGAAGAAGCTGCAGCCCAGAACAAATCTTTGAACTCCTGTCCTTTGTATTTTTTCTTGAAATTCTGGTACAAATGCCAAAGACAATATATATGTTCTGTATCTGGAAACACATCCTCAATTGCATTAACTAATCCCTTCTGTCTATCATATATAAAAGTCCATCTTTTTGTCCTAATTTGATCTTTCAACCCACTCAAAAACCATGTCCAACTTTCAGTCCTCTCACTCTCTACAACTCCCATTGCTATGGGAAACATATTGTCATTACCATCTCTACCCATTACTGTTAGGAGTTGCCCACAAAATGGATTCTTCAAGAAATACCTATATAATCCAATAATTGGTCTACAACCATGTAAAAAGCCATCCTTCAATGCACCCAATCCCCAATACATTCTCTAAAATATACCAATGTCATTCTCTCTTATTTTTTATACTTGTATGGTTACACGACTTCCAGGATTATGCTGTAATATGGCTGATGCATAGTCTCTAATCCTATGATATTGTTCCATGTTACACCCTTGCAGAGTTTCTATTGCCTTTCTTCTTATCCAGTAAGCTTGCTTCAAAGAGATGTTAACCATGCATTCTCTTTTGCATGCGTTAACCAACCCTTTCAAACTTATGTTTGGATCATTTCTAATTCAATGTTTCAACTTTTTACTCAAATAAGTGGATGTGGCATGTGGGTTGTTATACTCTCTACCACAACTGTGATTACCTCTTATTATTTTGATTTGAAAAATTGAAGTGTCTTTAACTGGACTTGCATGAAGTCTCCATCCACCACTATTCTTGCAATGAAACGTCACTTTTGCTCTTTCATTTCTTTCATAGTTGAACACATAACCCTCTCTCACATGCCATTCCACTAGTGCCTCACTGAATACCTGGAGATTTCTGAACTTTTATCCCACCTTCAATTCAAATTCTGCTTTCTTAAATTCAGTTTTAGCATTAAACTTCTATTGTATTTGTACAGGATTTCCTTCTTCATAAGTAAGTTCAGTGTCTAACAAATCCTCTTCATTAAACACTGGTTCATTCCGTTTCTCTAAATTGAAGTCCTCAACAAATTATTCCTGATAGAATTGATTATGTTGGGCACTTTGAGGACATGACTTCTCCTGATAACTAGCACATTGGGAATGTACCTGTCCCTAAGAACCACTAGCACCTTCACCTTCACCAAATTCAGTCTCAACTTGTCTTGTAAAATCTTGCAAATTCTTGAAAATATCTTCATCTTCTGATCCTTCTAATCCTCTAGATGCCAATCTGGTTCTTCTGATATTGCAGAATTGTTTTCTTCATCACTATCAACAACTTTCTTCTTTCTTCCTTTCCCTTCTCCATTTCCATTATCTTCATCACCATCAGTACCCTTTTTCTGTCTTTTTTTCCTCTTCCTTTTCTCACTCTTGATGTTGAATTAGTAGTATATGTCTTTCTTATAGTTATATTCTTTTTTCTCTTTTTGGTTTTGCACCTATATTTACAATAATAAGCATTGATATCATATTTGCTGAATTGATATAAAATATATAATCATCTATTACACAAATAAATAGGGGATTACCAAGATTGTCCAAATCTTGCTGTATGAACTCTGCACCTTTACCATTGTTCAAGTCACCTTTAGGAACTTCTAAATGTTCAACATTTTGTGTATTTTTTTGCATCTTCTTCAGGTAAATTTGAACATTGGCAATACATAAATGGTTAAGTTTCTTGACTTCAAAACAAAAATTACTTAACTTTATCGACACAGGACTTGTACCTTTTGAATTTTGAGGACTTTGTGAATGAGAATGGTCAATTTTGCACTCTGTAATTTGCTTATGTTCAGATCCAGATCTATAAAATAGATAAATTGTTAAAAATATTCTTCACTTCAAAATACAATTATTCAAATTTATATAGATATAGATTTTACCTTCTAAACTTTGAGGACTTTGTAAATCTGCACCTTGTGATTTATCTCTGTCAAGATCTTGATGTCTCTCTGCTTGTGCACCCTTTTTATTTTCAGCATCAACTTCCGAACTTTGTGAAATTGGTTGAATAAAATTTGCACATTCTAATTTCTCACATTCTGCCCTATTAGAACAATATTTGTACCTTCTCCACTGTTGGCAACATCTTTTCTAGCTCCTATTTCTCCCTTTTTGTAGTCCCACTATTGATTGCACTTTCACCTACCTCAACATCTCTCTTTGACTCACACTACCCTCTAATTTGTCACTATTTACATTTTATCCTCAATATTTTCACCATTAGTTAGGAACATAATTTCATTTCTAGAGACACTCTTATATAATATGTTACCTTTAGGTGATACAACCAGTAAAGGCATTTTCCCTTTCACAACATATATATGCATCACACTCACTCCATTGTAAGTAGTAATCAAAAGTTTTGTATCTACATCACTCTCTATAAGAATCACTCCAACATTCAAATCACAACAAGGGACTTGATAGTAAATTTTGATATTAGGTGCATATGCATCAACATTTGCATACATACTAGTCAACACATGTATAAACAATTTTCCATTGAAATATTCTTGAATATGGCAATTTTATCACCAGTATACACAATACATGGTTTCTCTTTAAAGTGTCTACCAAAATGCATAAAAACATCGATGTTGCCAAATTTTTCATAATTCAAGAACCTGAGATTCCATATAATATTATTACTTTGGCAATTTCCATGCAATAGACAAAATATTTATTCCATATACTCAACTTTTTATATTTAAACAATATAATAGGAACTAAGACTCAGTGAAGAACTATTAAATACATGAATGTACAATTAAATAAATCATCAGATACATAAACAATCTTCAACATCAAGTAGCCACACAAATTGAATACACCAACTATAAATATCCTTAACAGACTTCAATCATTTGTTTCCAAAAATCTTAAGCAATCTAAGCATCTATCATCGAACATGTTTGACAACCCAACACACCATTTCTACCAGCAGCTACTCCACTAGGAATGTGGGCACTAACAAAAAGGAATGAAATAGGTTCCATAAGAAAATTTGCCTTTCATAAAAATCATCTCAGAGCAGGATAGTGTCAGTTGTTCATTATTCGTAGAGAAAAATTCACGGGCTCCAAGCATAAAAAGTTAAGGTCGATGCCTTTTCAAAAAACAAAAGTATTAGTATCTGACATCAATGACTAAATACCTAACATATACAAACTAATTTTTTATTCAACATAATCAACTTTTTGCACAAATTTCACCAACCCTTGAATATAATAGCTCACAACCCTTGAATCAAAACTTCAAATTGTTTATAAAAACTAAACGTTAATTCATTTACTCACCTTTGGATAATATGCTGAAATTGTAGGGTTTTGCAATTACCGTTGTTGGTTGACTTAGGGACCTTCAATCGCTATCACTTCGTTTTCGTTTACTCACCTTTAGATAATATGCTGAAATTTTAGGGTTTTGCAATGCAATCACTTCGCCTTCTAGTTCTGCTACTAGTCCTTGTTTAGTTCCAAGGCTAGATAGTTTTCGTCGTTGTTCTGCTACTACACTATCTGTTGAATCACGATCTCTTCAATCGCAACTTGAAATGTCCTCTATTAGGTCCTTCATTGTCTTTAACCTTCTTGAATCTCCTTCAAATTTGTATTTGATTTTCAATCTTAAATTTCATATTCAAAATTAGGTTTCTTTTCTAATTTTCTTCTTTCAACCCTAATTCTTTCTTCGCTGTTGGAAGGAAAACAAGAATTGTTGAAAGGAAAAGGGAAAATAACATTAATATATGAGGGTATTCATGGTATTTTTAACTGTGTCGTTAGTGAGTCTAGTTACCGTTCGCTTTCCACTTAAACCAGAATTACATGGGGGTTATTGGTAGGTTTTTCAGTATATGGGGATTTTTTAGAAGTTTGGCTAGCCACATGGGGGTCATTGGAAGTGTTTCGATTTCCAATGAAGATTACAAGCTGTTGAAAATGTTTCGATTTCAAGGAAAATTACAGCATGAAACATTATATTTTAGGCAAGACCAGAAGAGATAAGAAAAGAAAATAATGAGAAATATATTTTAAGATGAAATCCTGTAAAATAGGTTCAGATATTTGACCTAATATCTCAACAATACAAAAAAACATTAACGTATCTATATTTAATCAATTTGCACATGAAGTATATTAAAAAAATATTAGCGTATCAATTCTCGCATATGAATTTTTAATGTAGACAATATGTTCATACATTAAACCTATTACATTAAATAAAAAAAATAAAATGAAAATATTAGTGTATCAATTTTAAGTCAATTAGCGTATCAAGTATATATAAAAAAATAATAGCGTATCAATTTTTTGGCGTATCAATTTCAGCCAATTGACGTATAAAGTATCTAAAAACATTTTAGCAACATATTAACACATAGTAAATATTCTTAAATATTTATCACAAAATTTTGTATTATAACTAGTAGTTAGGTTTTTTCTACTTTAACTAATTTATGCAACTCATAATGTATTCCAATCGGATAACAATTAATCGATCCCTTCTTATTAACTTCCCTTCCTATAACTTAGATATAGAACAAGAGTTTTACAGTGATCCGATTAAAAAAACGATGGCCACTCCAAGGAAGAGGAAGAGATTACAAAGGTAAGAGTTTTCTGTTAGAGTAATTTATCTTTAAAACAATATGGGAAAAATATGTATTAAGGGCGCTCTCCAAAGTCTTATTATTAAAAAGGGCGTAAATTTAACCTATTTATTATTAAGGGCATGAAAATAATTTAATTACTTTATATAATTAGTAAAAGACTTTGTTATCTACGTATAAACTCAAAAAACAAACAACAATTATCCAATTAGTTCATTTTTAATCATTTTCAATCACTCATCCAAACAACGTCATTCAATCAATTCAACGTCATAAAATAAAATAAAAATGAATTATGTCTCAAATTGAAATCATATTAGTGACATAATTATTCATTCAATCTAAAACAAAAAAAATGTGAAATTTGAACAAGAAAAAAGGAAAATAATTATAATTGAAATTTAGAAAAAAAAATGAAAGGTAAATTATGTCTCAAGTTGAAATCATATGATTGTTAGAATTCTATATTCAGTCTAAAACAAAAAAAAATATAACTAATTTAGAAAAAAAGTGAATTATATCTCAAATTAAATCATATTATTGCTAATGACGGGCAACTCAAATCCTCTGGTTCAAGTTTATTTCTTTAACTTTTTTTTTTATTTTTTTCACAAAGGGTAAAATTATTAGAAGTGAATGCATAATATTCTTATTTATTTTTCCTTCAAAGTGAATACGGAATTAATTATTTCTATATATTATATTCAAATATCAAAATTCTTTTTTATTTTCTTATACTAACATAATTCCTTTTACAATTTTATGACTCATATGATTAAGTCATTAATTAATATATATTGTGTTTAAACTAATGGACATTGTATTTTAGATTTTTTTTAAAAAATTAAAATTAAAATTTAATTGGAAAAGAAAACTAGACAGTTTTATAGAAAGAGAAGATTGGGTGAGTTTAAAAGAACAAGTGATTGAAAAATATTAAAATTGAATTGATTGAATGAATGACGTGGGTTGAATGAGTGATTTAAAATTATTAGAAGTGAATTAATTAGATAATTGTTATTTGTTGTTTGTTGTTTGAGTTTATCCATGGATAATAAAGTATTTTACTAATTATACAAGCTAATTAAATTATTTTCATGCCCTTAACAATAAATAGGTTAAAGTTACGCCCATTTAATAATAAGGCTTTGGAGCATGCCTTTAATACAAATTTCCCCAAAAATATGTTCTTTAGATTTTGTAATTGATAATTCATAAAATTTGTTTTGTAATTTTAGCAAAAGAAATTTGTTACATTTACAATGTCAACTATCAGGATTGTGTAGCTTAATTAAATATTTAAGTGTGAGAGAGAAGAAAGATATTAGGAGTATTAGTTTTAGGGGTTTATTGAGTATGGTTTTATCGAAGATACATAATGGAATGTTGGAATGGTTGCTAAAGAATTTTAACGGTGACACCAAATTGTTAACCATTAGTAACAACTTTTCTTTTGAGATAACTCCAAACGACATTTGTGATATATTTTTGCTCCCAAGAATAATTGATATTGAAGTAATTCAATCTTGAAACAAAGAAATTATTGACTTCAACGGTGATTTGCTAAAGAAATATGGCTTCTCTACTGGACAACAGAAAGGTTTTGCCAATGGTTAGGGACCTAATGATTAACAAGATGAAGGAAGGAGGGGATGATTCCAAAAGATTTTTTGTTCTTCATAGTTTGTCCTCCTTCCTCCCACCAACCTTTAATAAAGAGATAGACTTTAATGTAATTAAATCGTTACAAAATATAGAAGGAATCAAAGATTTTGATTAGTGTTCTTACATCCTTAATAAGCTATGTTGGATAGCTAAATAATATAAAAACTGTCCAAGAAAAACATATGTATGTGAGGGGTTTTTTAGGCTAATCATCCCAAACTCGCAGGGGGGGCATCACTCCCAATTTATCAGTTAATTAAAATTTTTGTGACGGACATACCCAACCACCTCAGTACATGAAAAATGCATAAATAAGGAGGATTCATTCTTTATACACATTTAGGTTAAGGTGGAGAGGAGAGGTAGTAGAGCCATGCTCTTTACTATTAATTCAGAGTTGGACAAAAGACAAGATGAGTAATAAGTTAAAACAAGAAGTTATTTCAGGTGGTTTTGGAAATAGAGAATGGGATTTGAAAACATCTCCTGTAACATCAAGTACTGGAAAAATGTCAAGAGATATACAGTCATCTGATGATAATGACATAGATGATCAATGTGGGATGCAAATAGTACCATTCATTCTAAGAATAAATGTTGATGATACTAACAAGCTTCATCCTTCTTCTACACATGTGAGTATATAAAAGTAACATTCAATACTTCATAAGTACTATATATAAGACTAATCAATTGATTTAAATATAGGACATGGGAGATTTCTATGTAGGTTGAAGCATGATCTTCTTGTTGTAATTAAGTAGCATCTTAGTCGATAACCTTTTTTTTGAATGTTGAAAAGACTTATTGCCATGATAAGGAAAATGATTTGGTTGTTGAAATGATTCAAAAAGTTAAGAAGATTGAAAATAGGAGTTTCAATGAAGATAATAATGAAATCAATCAAACTGATGATATACAACAGATGGTAACAATCTAATGACCAAGCCTGTTGAGCATGATCAGCATGTTGACCTTAATAATGACATAACAAACAGAAAAACTCATGTTGATTCAAGTGATTTTGTACACATTATGAAACAAGTTAGGAAATATGAAATCAACCAAAGAGGCAAGATAAGCTCTAACACATTTACTTATTGCTTAGAGTCAGTGCACATTATTAATCTCCGACAGATATATTTGCATTCTTTTAACACTTATGTTTATAACAAATTAATAGAGGTACATATGGCATGAGCTTCTAAAAGAGCAAAACGATACGTGTACATATCTGGATGTGATGATGTTTTACATGTACCAAAATAAAAGGCACAAAAAAAGTATTGAAAGCGATTAAAAGAATAACATTTTCTCAAAAAGATATGTTATTGTGCCAATTGTAATCTGGTATGTGTTTTATTTTAAAGTTTTTTTTTGCACTTATACAATACAATTTTAATGTATTATAATAAATTAATATCTTATGTTTAAGAATCACTGAAACTTGTTGATCTTTTGCCACTTTGGTGAAAGCCAACAATCAAAAAACAAAACTCAATGCATGTTGTTGTTGGATTCCATTGAGAGAAAAAGGATATTTGGAGTTTTGAGAGTGATATCAGAGAGGATACTTTTTGAATAAACTTACGTTATTTAATATTATAACAAATACTTTATTCATATTTTGTTATGTATTATATACATTATTTTATTTATACAAATTTTTCGATGAGATTTTCATCGATGAGGATAATGCATAGAATAAAGAATCAATTCGTAAAATCCCAATTTTATATCCCAAGGTAAGTTCCCTTTGAATGTTTTAACCCTAATCCTCAAAATTTCTACTTATTTATGAAAATAAAAAAATATTCCTTCTCAAGTACCATATCAATCAAATGTGGTGGATTGTGGCAAATTTGTTCTTTTTTAAATTAAGTTATTCCTATAAGTAGCTCCAGAAAAACTCAGTGTTTCTCAAGGCTTCCTTACTTTGTGAGTAATATTCTTGACTTGTTTCTTGTGAACTTTATAGTTCAGTTGCCAAGTATACCCTTTTTATACCGAGCATATGATATTATCATATCTATCATTTTCTTAATTATAAATTGTAGATAAAAGAAAATTGGTTCGACCTTGATCAATTGTATCACTTCTGTGAAACATTGGGAAATGTGCTAAAAGACTTACATCAAAGCCAAACAGGAGCATAAATTGAAAAAGGAGATGATTTAGTAGAATACATTCATACTTTATACTTGAAGCTTAAATTTTGACTTGTAACTTTTATAGATACTTTATACACAAATCAAAATGCTATTTTTTTATTAATATTTTTTATTTAATATTGAAACTCTTATAGTTGATACTTCCTTACGCGATAAATTAATACTTTATACGTAAATCAGAATAACATTCATATGGTAACATTGATACATTATACGTGAAAAATCGGTAATTTATACATGACTCAAAAAATTATTGAACGCTAACATTGATACTTTATACTAGACAAAATGATACTTCATATGTCATTCGTAATGATGCTCTAGCATTGATACTTCATGTGCGACAAATTCATACGTATAAAGTATGCATAAATGTGTGGTATGTTAATATGTTTATATTGATAGGAAAAAAATTGATGCCCTAAATTTTATACATGAGATAATTTATACTTTATACACGAATGATAATGTTTATCCTTTCTTAATACTGATGCCCTAAATTTTATATTAATGCTTCGATGAAATAACCTTGACTGTCTTAAAGAAGAAAAAAATTAGAATGGATCCTAGCAAAGTTACTTCAACCAGTCATGAGAAACTAAGTGATTTTAATCGAATAAAGATGAAGATGAAGTCAGTGAATATTGTTCATGATGTAAATCAAATGACAAGTAAAGATATCTTGCCAATTGAAAGTGTAAAAATTCAGGATATTGTAAAAAGAAATAGGAGTTCTTTGACAAACACAAGTAAATTTAAAATATGTTACTTATGTTAATCATACTGAAACAAACCTTCATGGTAAAATTGATTCTTTAATTTTTATGTCTTTTATGGATCTTGTATTACGTTATTATTCAATTCGTTGACAACTAATACTTTCTTTAAACAACATTACGAATGTCAAAAATTATCAAGAGTAAAATAATTGTGAATGTGGTTGAATATGAAAAACACGAAGAAATGTGAGGTTTTTGCATTTGAATTTCCAATATCACTTGTATTGAAAATTCCAAATTATAAATCCAGTCAATAATTCTAATGTTTTGTTATGCATGAAAGTATTCTCATTAAGAAAGTCAATTTTTCACACAATGTAGACCAAAAGTATGTGTGATTTGATAAAAAAATTGACTGAATAACAAAGAGATGATGTAAAAGCTATTGGATTTTGGAGGTTTATTGATGTGATCATTGAGTACACTTGAGTTGGTTAGCAGCTTCAGCAGTAAAAGTCAGCTATTTAAATTAATTCCAATACAAATTTTACTATAACAACTGATAATATTTGTGATATTTTCTTATTACCAAAAGAAGTTGGTAAGAAAGTTTTGGAATCAACAAGAAAAGATGATTTGTCAATTAGTGAAAATTGAAGAGTATGGAATTAATAAAAATGATAATGTTTTTTGACGGTGTTGGTAGATGTAATACAAAGAAAGATGAGAAAATGAGGTGATGATTTTAAGAGAATGTTTGTTTTATATAGTTTATCAGCCTTACTTACTCCAACATCAAATCGATTAGTGGATTTTAATGTGTTCAAATATGCTTTAGACGTGGGTTAGGCCTCGCAGCGAATAGTACAAACTGAACTCAAATAGGTGCTCTAGAGGCAATCCTTGGGTTGGTGGTGGAGGAGCTTTAATTCGAGACTGCTTGGGCAAGCTAGTTACAACAAGAGTCTTGGGTATAGCTTTGTGACTAGTATTGAGATGGAGATGTTGGCCTTGTTAGGTGGATTGGAATTGTGTTTCAATATGGGATTGTGTATGTTCATGCTAAAGCAGATTCTTTGACTTTAGTCCAGATTATCAATGGTGAGATTCAAGTTTTGTGGAAGCTTCAAGCCTTTATGATTATGATACGTAAATTTCCTTTCATGGCATCTTTGAGACATATTTATCGGGAAGCAAATCAGCCAGCGAATGCTCTTGCTAATGAAGGGTGTCTGCTACAGCACGACATTGTTTATAAGGATTTTCTAGATCTTCCACGAACTATCCGATGATGCTTAAACATGGACCGTTTGAATATGCCTAGTTTTCATATTAGGAGGAGACTGAGTTTTTTTACTTCTGTTATGTAAAAGAGTAGTACTCCTTATTTACATTTTGCTTTACGTTTTGTACATTAGAGGTTCACCTCCAAACTCTACCTTTTATATATCAATAAATTTGGGAGTGGCGTCCGTCCCTTCCCCTCCCCCAAGGTGTATGGTGCTAGCCTATAAAAAAATTATTCTAGATGTAGAAGAAATTAAATCCTTTGAGTGGTGTTCTTATATTTTGAAGGAAGTTATATCAGTCTATACAAAAGTATAATACGAGAGTAACTACAAAGAACGTTAGTGGGTGTGTTCTTATATTTCAATTATTATATTTCCATAAATTGAAGTGGAAAGGAACTGTTGAACATTCTACATTGCTTCTTATTCAACATTGGGATAATAAGAAGTTGAAAAATAGAATAAAAGAAGAGGTATCTGCTGGAGTTTTTGGGTAAGGAGAATGGAATTTTATACACCAAATCTTCTGTCCAAGAGTTTGTCTCTCTTATTTTGTCCTAGTTAAAACTACGTCGTAGGGTTCACTAATCTCTTGGTTAGGGTCTAATAATTGTAAAGCAATTTTAATGATATTTATGCATTTACTCCCTACTTTTAATAAAACTACGTAGTTTTAAATGTTAGACAGAATAGGACTGGATAAATATTGGACAGAGGATCTGGACTCGGAACTTTAGCGCTTATCCAGTGAGTAGGGTAAAAACAAGTATTAGTGATATAAGAGTAATCAAAAGTTACAATGTTATTACAAGAAATGTTGACAGTATATTTGAAGGTGGAAGCATAAATAATCAGTCATCAATATTCATCAATCTGCCATTACAAGATAATGATCTTAATGATATGCCCAAATTGATAAGCTATATGAATATGTAAGTTATATTTTCTTTGTATTTTGATGTTATTCTTTTTTACTATTTGTGCTATCTTTTCTTTATAAACATCTATATTATATATTGTTTGCTTTTACATGTGCAAGACAGTTAAAAAACATTTGTGAAATTCAAAAAAGATATAACAATTGTCATTGAAGTGTTCATGAATAGAATGTGGATACCAAAGAGGAAGATGACAAATGAGATTACAGTAGAAAACTCGCCTGGTGTCGACGACGGATTTGAAAGCAAAAAATTCATTTTTGATTCAGAGGTTCATAAATCCATTGATAAAGTTGTTGATAAAATTCTAGCAATGAAACGAACAATGAATGCAATGCCATTATTGAATTATTAACTCCTAATGGCATGAATGAAGACATTGAGACAAAAAAGGAGGATAAGTAATACTACAAATGAAGTGGCAAATAAAATTCTTTTATTAGTGTAAAGAGAAATGTTAGAAGGTGAAACTAGCAAGTAGATATAAAATGTGAGAGGTACACTATTGCTATGAATTACAGACTCATATGTGTATTTCATTTTTTATTAATGTATCAATTTTACAGTATCATTCTAATGCTAATAAATTATGTATACTCTTGTATTATTTACCACTCAAAAAACTATCAACCTAATGCTTATACTATAAAATAATTTAAACAAAGATAAATATTTAGCGTATAACTTCTATCAATATTTTCATATCAATTTTATTAAAATATTATGTATACTAGCATATCATTGTCAGTCAATCTTCTCGGTCATTTAAAAATTTATACTAATACTCGCACAATGAATAATTTTAATATGTATCAACTTTCAAGTGTCATTTTTCATTCGTGTATCAAATTTTGTCTATCATTTTTTATTCGTGTATCATTTTTCACTATTATTAAATAACGTTCTAATAAAATTTAAATTGTTTGGAATTGCTGTTTGGTATTCTTTACTAGAAACGAAATGAATTCTACAATCACCAGTAAATCCCTAAATTTGTGAAAGAATAATTTCATCATTCAATCACAATTTCTGAATCAGAAAATAGATTCAAACACAGCCGATGAAAACACTGCAACAACTACTCTAATTCCTGTTATTCAAACTCTTCATTCAACTATTATAGAAATTAAAAAGACTTACATCTAGAAAAATAAGCATCTGAAACAAAAGGTTCATACGAAATCATTGAATGTTGACAAAATGGTCATTGCTCTAGTATTTGTTTATTAAAATCTATAAGTTTTAGGTTTCCATATATTTTTTGTTTACTCAAAAGTATTCAGAACTATAGTTCCAATAAATTTGACGAGAGATAGGGTTATCCTTTTTTATTCCTTGCATTTCCTTAAACAGAACATCTTGTGATAGAGAAAAGGAAAAGAGAACAAAAGTAACATTATTTGTTAATAACAATTCGATTATTTATGTATTATCATATTTCTTAAAATTAGATTTTGTAATTGTAGAAAAGAGAAGCCTTTACATAGTTAATGTCAAACATATGGTTTGTGTAATTTAGTCAAGAAATAAAAGACAAATAGAAAGAAAATGTAGAAAACATAGGATTTAGAGGATTGTTAAAATAGTTCTTTAAAAAGTTCCATTTCAAATGTTCTAATGATTGGTAGATAATTTCAATGGTCGTACTCGTGTCTTAACAATTATTAGCAACAAATCTATTCTCATTATAGAATATGACATTTGTGATATATTTTTTATCCCAAAAAAAGTTGGTATGGAAGTACAACTGAAGAGTAAAAAGGAGAAAGTTATAATGATTGAAAAATAGAAGAATAAATATCATATTGCTCCTTGTAAACATTTACCATTGAAAAATAGGACAAACAACTTGCTACTTGAATTTGTTGAATAATTCAAGAACATTGATGGTTTCAGAAGTTTGACTGACCATAAATGGAAGAAATATATTGAAACTAGTATTCAAAATGACACAATATAGGGAGAGGAGCAAATAAATATTCAAAGTGTCCATCAGGTCAACAGAATTTCTGTCTGATACAAATATGAAAGAAAAATAGCAGGAACCGGCTCTCTCATTTGTACTTTATATATAAATGTGATAGCTGAGAATGTCACAATTATGCCAATATCAAAAAGAAGAAAATGATTTAGTTGAGCCTAACATTCAAAAACAAGTCATTCAGAATGAAAAAAATGAGATCATTCGTATTTTAAAGATATGACAACTGAAGATCATTGACCAATCATTCTACTAGATGAAGAAACAGACTTTGTGATTGGTGAAGATGTCACAATAATGAAAATATCAGAATCATTCATTCAAAATGAAACAAAATCATATCCTTTGTAGACTAAAAATGTGACAACTGAAGATTATGGACCAAGCATTCTGCTTGATAAATAAACTAACTTTGTGACTGATACAAATATGGCTGATGAGGATGTCACAATAATGGAAATATTATAATAAGTCATTTAGAATAAAAGAAAATCAGATCCTTCGCATACTAAAGTTGTGACAACTGAAGATCATGGACCAAGCATTCTGCTTCATAAAGAAACTAACTTTGTGACTGATACAAATGTGGCTGATTAGGATGTCACAACAATAGAAATATCAGAACAAGTCATTCAGAATGAAACAAAATCTGATCTTTTGCAACCTAAAGATATGACAGCTGAAAAACATCATAATATAGGAGAAACAGATGTTCTGACAACTAATCATGTCCTGATGAAGAAAACATCAAAGGAAGGAAAAGATTTTGTTGAATCAAATTTTGAGAATGAAGAATACAATGTCAATGTCGATAAAACATTATATGAAGACAATGAGAGAGAACTAAAGAAATTGTGTACCAGAGAAATAGAGGAACCTGCATGGCCTTATAGTTCAGAATCAACCTATATTTCAAAGTAATAGTAACAAATGCTCACATACGATATATGATGTTCATCAAAGAAAAATATACATTAGATTACTGGTTGAAGAAAGAAGGCATAGATCCACTATGGTGGCTATGTTAAATAATATGTTGTTGTTTATGTAGCTTATATATACAATTGATCTATATGTTCTAATTGTATTCTATATGTTTTTCAGAGAATGTTATTTCTAGTTTAATGAATATCACAATGTTATGAAGGATGAATTTTTTTTTGGTGGAGAAATACCAGAACAATAAAGAAGATGATACCAATAAATTCAGAAAGTTCTATTTTTCTATACCTAATAATTTAAGTATTGGTTTTTTTTATTTTTTAAATTATAAATATATATGTAATAATTCCAACTGAATAATTTTGCTTTTATGAAAGGGAACTTTGTAATGTATTATATCTGGAACTGATGTTGAATCTGTGAGACCTTAAAATTTTAATGTGTTAAGAATTTCAATAATATTAAATATAAACAAGTTATCATAACTTTAAAATTGAAATACGACATCATTGATAGGTATTTTTTTTTGCAAGGGCTTGATTGCATTAAAGAATTAGAAATCCAGGGCTTACTCTGTTACATGTTCAAGGACCAAAACAAAAACTAACAAAAAAAAAACAAAAAAAAAGTGGTGGCTCTTGCCACCTGGGGCAAACTTGTGAGCCACCAAGGTATACAAGCTGCCACACTCACGAATTAAATAGGAAGGCCTCGATAAGAAACAAAAGGAATAAGGGAGAATAGGGTAGAGGAAGCGGGAGGAGAAAAGGATTAGGGGAGAGAAAAGAAGAGAAATGTAGAAAGAATAGAGTGCTAGAATCCAACCATGGTTGGTCCTGATAAAGCTTTGAAGACCTATGTAACAGGTGGTATAACTATGCTTTTGAAATCTTTGCTTCAATTATTGAAAAATGAAAAATAAAACATGAACTTGATTTCTTCCATGGTATATTAGCTTAATAAATTGATGTTCATGTAAGAATTCTATCCGGTTGCTCTAACATTTTGTAAAGACTAAAATTTGATGTGATAAACCTGTGCGCACAAGAGCTGTGGGTATGTTTTGGTTTTAAAACTTTGGTTGAATTACTATGCTAAACTTGATATTTCTTGTGGAATTCTTCTCATGGCTTAATGAATTGTATTATTCGAGTGAATCGATATATCATAAAAATGTGGTGTTTGTTCAATAGGAGAATTTTATCCTTGAGTTCTGACGTGAAAATCACAAAATTTATTGAGGCGCCTTTGAAGAAATTGCCTTTTTCCTTGGAATTTGTCAAATGAACTATGGTTACGGGTGTGGGTTATTGTTAGAATTGTGAAGTTATAAAATCTAATATTTTTCTGCAGGTGAGCTTGGGTTATGGAATTCTGTATAAGTTGTTGGGAAAAAAAATTTCAAACTTTCCTTTCTTAGTTTAATTACGTTAGATGATGTTTGTTTGTTTCTTCTTTTATTGGCTTTTACAGAAGTTAGGTGAAATCCATTTTACTGATCTTTTTGATTTAAGAAGATTTACTAGAGTTATAGATAGTTATAGAGTAGGTATGATAAGAAATATAGAATATGAGCACGATATAGACTGGGTAGTAAAAGAAGAGGCCACGGTATTAATTGATCCTCAAGAATTTCAAAGGAATGAAAAAATAGAGACCACAGAAGAATTATACATAAGATGAATTAGGACCCAACATGCATTTGTGTGCTGCGGTGTAAAGGCGATGCGTCTGCCTTATAGTTAGATAAGTGGTTGATTAAATCATGAGTCAATCATGTGTAACATTGTATAAACGTAAGACTATCCACAAGTATGATTTAATGTGATTTGGCATGAGATTATACCTTTACTCAAGTTTCAAATCAAATTTCATAAATTTGATTGTATTTTGATATAGGCTATTAAGTTTGGCACTTGGTTTAGGCAATGTATTTCCCAATCCCCAAGTTACTATAACTTGAAGTACATGGTACTAGTTAACCTTTTAATATTAGAAAATGATTCTTAACTCATTATAAGAATATTGATATTAGACATACGTATTTCAAATCTAATGTAATTACATGCACTAAAATCTTTAGTTAAGAGTTGATGATATAAGATATATGGGTAATATTTATTGTATCACATGATATATAGTAAAATAGGCTATATGTATATAATTACAGTGAATGATTAACATTCTCAGTATTTGGAATCACATATAAGGTTATTAATTGAAAAAGAATGTTACAAATTTATGTGCCTTAAGAAGATGTATAATATTTCATAATAAATTTAATTTTATATCCGGTTAACCATAAAATTCTCACATATATTTACTAGGTGAGGGGGTGCGCTTTGCGCATAGTGGTGCCCTTGAGTAATAAGAGGGGAGGAGAGGAGCTCGTTACACGTGTTTTGCATTTGTGTATCTTATGTAAGTTGAGTTGTCCATTGTTATTATACGTGGATCTGATGTGTAAATTGAGTTGTCCATTGTTATTGTAATTATAAATAGGAGTTCATGTTTAGGCTGGTTTAGGGGTACTATTTTTTTCAGTTAAGATTACATTTTGTTCCCTACAGATGGAGAGGAATATGATAGAAAATTAGAAATTAGAATTTTTTTTGACGATCTTTGTCATGGAATGAATGTTTTAACACTGCTTCTGAAAGCAATTTAGCTGTGAATGATGATGCTGAAAGTTGTAATGTTAATTGTGATGCTGTGATAAGAGTTGATAATCAACAATTGGGTCATGAAGTATATCATTTGTTTCAAATTCTATATCATTTGCAAGGTTTGGGCCATTTCCACTTTTAGAAGCTTTTGCAGATTTTGTACGTGAGGAGCAAATTATTCAAGAGGAAGCAAGTGGGCATGAATGACTCTTGTAGGAGTTTCAAATGTTTTGTCCTGTTAGTAAATGTAGATTTATTTTGTATGCTTATTACATATTTTAATAAATGTTGATTTAGTTCTTGTTGTAAAAAAGTTGTGTAAAATTAGTATTGATAGTGAATTAGATGTTCATTTCAAGTTTAATTGTGGTTGTTGTGTGAAAGGGAATAAAAATGTAGTGGCAGTTTGATGGTCAATGTAGAAGCTTATCTGAGAATCCATTTTTTTTTCATCTCATTAAAGGTTCATATATGTAATTAAAGTCATCCATTACCGATTAATTGTGAAGTGTAAGATAAGTATGTATAAAGAGCCATGTAGTAGTCAAATTGAAAATGCAGATTACAAAATGGAACATGAAGCAAATTAACCGAAATTTTAAAAGTTCAGCAGTTGTGAAAAAATTTTGAATGGAAGAAAGTTTTCAAACTTAATGAGAACAGACAGAATTTGAGAAAGCAATTTTGCAAGCTTTAAAGTAGACAACTTAAAGGGGGATCATTTAGCATGTGTGAAGATTGGAATTCGACATTTGATTTCAATAGTTCTGTAAATTTACAGCTATAGTCATGGCACAGTAACTAATGCATATTTCTGAGGAGCATGATTGAGGTTTTATTCCTGTTATTTCCATTTCATAACAATTAAAATTGCAAAATTTGGTTGTCAATTTGCCAGAATCAGGGGTTTTGTTTTTGAAAAAAAAAAGTAATTTTGTGTTATAGAAATTGCTGCATGTATGAAATCTGCATCTGTACTATTTAAGTCTATGAAGAAAACATCTTTACAGTTCCTAGTGAAACATGCCCAAGAAATGTTGTTCATGGAATCATGTGTATTGGCTGTTGTATTTGTGTTTTAAGTTCCACAAATCTTTCAAAAAGCTGCATATATATATAAGCAAAATAGAAATATGGTAGATTATATACATAAGCAGAAGATAAATATGTTTAGTTTTCCCCACTATAGCATACTTGATAGTTTGATGCTATATACAAGAAGGATGATTACTAACAAACAACATTCTTTGTACATCGTTTGCAGTTGTTTTTCCAAGAAGCAAAAGTGTAGATAAGCAAATGAGAAATATGCTAGAATGTGTCTTTGGCTATTTTTCACCAGTACAGCATATATGACAGTTTGGTGGCATTTGTACAGCAACTGTGATAAGCAAAAGTGGTAGATTTATGTACTGTCCATTTTGTTGTGTGTCGAGCTCTTTTGTGTGTTGTTTCTTCAGTAGTGAGACGTTTTGAGATGGTTTCATCTTTCTTTACATATGCTGGTTCTGCTGTTATTGGTTCTGTTGATAGTGACATTTGATCGGAGCACATCTTTTGCTGGGTTTTCTTTGACAAAGGGTAAACCATCACAGCTGTAAATTTATTTTCTGCTGAGAAAGATGCTTGGTATGTGTTTTTTTGACCAAACATACTAAGTTGTATTCATGTAAGGATTTTCTTATTGTTTCGAAGTCGATGCATCCCTGTCACCAAGTAATATTCAAGTGTTAGACATCAGTAATACAAATGGAGAGAGAACACAAAAATTCAAATCGAGAAGAAAAGTATGCGAAATAGTACAAAAGATAAACATAGTATAATCTTAAATGTTGTCGTATTTTTGTTGTTTTCAAATAGATGGCATAATTTTTATAAACTATGTGATGCAGTTTAGTAAATGTCATGTAATTAAGCAGATTACAGTTGAACTAATATGGATACAAGTATACAAGTTAATGTAGACATAGCCCAAAAAACATAAAAAATGACTCCAGGAAAAACAAGCTTTCTCAATTACTTTCTACTTGTGCCCATGATGTACTGAACCCTTGAAAGTATCCATTTTTTTGGCAAAGTTTCATGTTCTAGTCACTCTAATGTCATCAGCAGTATTAACATGATCATCATGATGTTCTTTGGAGTGCTTTTGTTATTTGAATGAATTTATTCTTCACTAATCCATACATATATGTCATGACTTTTAAGTCTTGAAGGTCTCCTCATATGTTTTTTTTGGCTAACCTCTTTTTGAGGGTGGTCGCCACTCTATATTTATTAGAAATCTTGGTGGATGATGGACATACCCTAAAATCATCCTTACAAAAGAGAGACCTTTTGGGAAAGGATCCATTTACTTAGCTTAATGGATCCAAACTCAAGAGGTTAAAAAAGTTTAAAATTGGAGTACTTCCTCCATTTACAAGTAACTGAAAACAATATTCTTTTACAAGCCAAAAAGAACTTATTCTAGTATATAAAAGACTCTTATCACAAGGAGTGACAAAAGGTCCCTTTTCCATAGGACAAATGCTAATAAAATGTAGACAATATAGTGGCCTACTCAGCACAGTATGACTGACGAGCATGATCTCTACTGCACCTCTTCCTTGCCGTTTGGAAACTTTGTATCCCTGATTTTCAGTTGGGACCAAACTCAGACGCCTAAAGAAGTCAGCTGTGGACCAGTCATATATAGCAAGAAATCGATGGAGGCAATCAGCTAGCTTTCCTTGCTCCAAGTAATTATCCGGGCATAGTTTTTGCCCTTTTGCAGAATGAAGACAGGGTCTTGCCATAGCAACCCTTAAGCACCAAGTTAACTAAGCATACACAGCAGGGCAGCATAGTAGGCAAACCAGTTCTAACAACAGCAAACTGGGGACCAAAAATAATGAAGAGGCAAGCCGATCCTAACCTCAGCAGGCTGGTGCCAAAGCTTTTATCGGAGTTGGAGGAATTCTGTAAGAGCTTACTGTTGTAGGCAGTATCCATTACGTTTCTTTAGTACCAATGAAGGAACTTGTTCACTGTCCAGTTTGAGAAGTGCCAAGAACTGAGGGGAATGGTGAGATCCCTGTTTCATGGCTAACAATCTAGCTGGCAGATTAGCTTCCTGCAGGGACATCGAGATAGAGGCATTTTGTTGAATTTCCTCCAGAAGATAGCTGATCTGCCACTCTTTCTAGGACTTAGTTCCTTGTTTCAAGGCATTTGAGTATGATTCTAGGATGATTCCCTGATTGTCTATTTCTCTACATTTGTTTATGAAGCTAATGGATGCTAGAGTTTCCACCTGTAGACGAGACAACATTAGGGGAAATAGGAAAACAGGAAGGGGACATAAAAGAATACCTCTGTGATTTCTCCATACTTCTCCTGCTCTCCAATGGATCCCTACTTTAGCAACAGCGAAATTTATCTTGATGGCAAAGGGAGTAGGAGGGTTCCAGATGATACGCTGTAGAATAGACTTTCTTCTGATCTTTTTACAAGCATCCCAGAAAAGAAACCATTCCATTACAGTCAGGTTTACCCCCTGGAACTTTGTGTGGAGGGCTTCCTTTACTGATTTGAAGATACTAGTAACTAGGGTCTGAACATCCATTTTGGCTTTGTCAAAAGTAATCTTGTTTCTGAACTTCCAAAGCCACCAACGGATGAAGGAGGGGCAGACCTTAGTTAGAAAGCTACCCACCTCCTGCATGTTATGGTGGTTTGTCCACCAAGATTGAAGGGTGCCTACCAGAGTCTGCGACTGACATAGGATGCCAACTTCTGCAGCAAATGGCTTCTAGACCTTCTGAGCAAAGTTGCAAGATACTAGCAGGTGGTCAAGAGTATCCCCACTAGAGCAGCACCATGGACAAATGAAAGGGCCCAGGATGCCTACTTTGTGCAGATTAGTTCCAATTGGAATCTTATTTCTGATGAGCCTTGTCATTAGGAAGGATATCTTAATTGGTACCCCTGGATCCCATATGAAGCTTGTGAGTGGGTGTAGTGGACTATGGTTGCCTCTGATCTGATCGTAAGCAGAATTCAGACTAAAATTTCCATCAGAAGAGAGGGACCAAATCATTCTATCCGTCCTGCCAGCCTGATTTGCTGTTCAGAGAATACCTGACTAGGTATAGAAGGGATGATGTTCTGAATTTTTACCCAATCCCAATCTTGAGCCCCGAGAATTTCTTTCACTCTAGTATTACCTGGAGATTCACAGAATTCAGATAGCTTTCCTCGATGGCTCCAGTTATCAAAAAACAAGCTGCATTCCCTATCTCCAATCTGGAACATGATGAATTCTTCAGCAGCTGAACCTGCCTTGATTAGCCTCTTCCAGGTGTTAGAGTCTCCTCTCCTGGCTTGAATGATAGAAGGATGTAGGAACCTATAGTACTTTGCCCACATGAACCTTGCCCACAGAGAGTTTTTTCCTCTGAATCTCCACCAAAGTTTGAAGGACTGAGCTGTAGCCACCTTGGTGATATCTCTGAACCCTAGACCTCATTCCTCTTAAGTGAAGCATAGTTCTAACCATCTAATCCAGTGGTGTTTTGAGCATTTTTCCACTGAGGACTAGAGAAAGTTTGCTAGCATGGACTGTATCTGATTGATAACTTTCTTAGGAGGATCTAAACACATGGTAGTATAAAAAGGGACCGAAGACAGGACACTCTTAATCAGGGTTATCCTTCCACCCATAGTCAAAAATTTAGAGCTCCAGCTTTCTATCTTTTGGCTTATCTTATCTATCAGAGGATCAAAATGTGTAGCAGGGATTCTTTTAAAGTGTAGTGGCAGACCTAGGTAAGTAGCAGGAAAGGAACCCCTAACAAACTTAGTAATCGAACCAATAGAGTGTTTCCTAGCTATAGGCATTCTATCATGAACTAAATATGAGCTTTTGGCTGTATTAATCTTTTGTCCTGAAGCCTGTTGATAATGCTGCAATTTCTCCATAATGGCTCTAATAGCATAAGGTTTAGCAGATGAAAAAATTATTAGATCATCAGCATAAGCAAGGTGGGTGACCCTTGGACATTGTTTGGGAGCACATAAATCCATACCTTTTCCTACATTGTTATTTAGGAGCCTAGATAGGTATTCAGAACTAAGAACAAATAGGAGGGGGGAAATAGGGTCTCCTTGTCTTAGCCCTCTAGAGGCTTTGAACCAACCCTTAGTTGCCCCATTGATAAGGACTGAAAACCATACATTCGATATCAACCTCCACATAAGGTCAATCCATATGTCACCAAAGCCTAGGGATCTAAGAATCTGCTAGAGGAAAGGCCAATGAACCCTGTCATAGGCCTTTTCCATATCTAAATTTAATGCTACACTACCTTCCTTGCTTTTCCTATTAATAGTGGACACTATCTCACTAGCCAAAAGGTAATTGTCAGTGATTAACCTTCCTGGCACAAAACCACTCTGATTTTCAGAGATGATTTTTAGCAAGACATAGGCTAATCTAGAAGCTAGCAGCTTGGAGAGAATTTTATTTCGGAAGTTGCATAAGCTGATAGGTCTGAAATTCTTAAAAGAGGAGGGGTTTTGGATTTTTGGGATAAGAACTATTGATGTAGCAGTCACAGCCTTCGGCAGTTCCTCCCCATTTATAAATGACTGTACAGCCCTCAGTAAGTCCTTAGAGATAATGTCCCAAGCAAAGATATAGAAGAGTCCTGGTAGTCCATCTGGACCTGGGGCACTTTCAGAGTTCATGCTATGGACTGTAGCCCTCAGCTCTTCCAAATCAGGAATCCTTGTTAGGGTCTCTCTATCCCTTTCAGATAGAGACATAGGTAGAAGTTGTGAATCAATCCTAGAGGGCACTGGCTCAGCTGAATACAATTTAGTGAAATACTGAATACAAGTGAGGCTATGTCTTCCTCTTTCTTCACCCACTCCCCTTCCAGGTCTTGAATTTTGTGAATGTAGGTTCTTTCATACCTGTTCTTGACATAGGCATGGTAAAATCTGGAATTTCTATCCCTTTCCTTAGCCCACCTAATGTTAGCTTTATGTGACCAATACTGTTCTTCTATTCCTAAATGATACTTGGCTTTTGCTGCAGCTTGGTTCAAGAGTGTCCTAGGGACAGGGCTGGTCTCATCTTCCTTTTCTAGCCTGAGCAACTCTTCCTCAGCCTGTTGAGCTCGGGAAATGATATTGCCAAAGGTCGATCTGTTCCAGGTTCTTAAAGCCTGCTTAACTAATTTGAGCTTCTCTACAAAGATCCTAATAGGGCTACCTGATACCTCTGAATCCCAAGCTTGGCTAATAATGGGGAGGCAGTCATCATGAGGGTCCAAAAGGACTGGAATCTAAATGATTTACTAGGACCCCCTTGTCCTTCTGGATGTTCAACACCAGGGGAGCATGATCAGATGGTGAACGAGCCAAGTGAGAGATATTAGCCACTAGGTTATTATTAAGAAATTGGTTGTCCACCATTGCTCTATCTAATCTCTTACAAATCCAAGCTCTTCCCTCTCTATTATTGCACTAAGTGAACTTTGCTACACTAAAATTCACCTCAGTGAGGCCTAGATTTGACATTAAGGCTGATAGTTCTCTAGATTGCCTAATATTAAAAGATTTCCCTCCTTTTTTTTCCTCCCTGAATCTAACACAATTCCAATCCCCCCATAGAACCCAAGGAAGTTGAGAATTTTACTGATCATGTAAGGAATGCCATAAGGCTTCCCGTTTAGCCTCCTTGCATTTGGCATACACATTGGTCAACAAAAGGGGACCTTGCAGCTCAGGGTGATGTGCTTCCAAAGTGATATGTTGGTCTGTGACTGAGATGAGGGTACATGAGAAAGGTTTCCTATACATAACCCAAATGGAGCTGTTTGTATTAGAGACTGCCCTATCAAATTTGAGTCGTCTTCTCACAGATTCTAATTGATCTAGGTCTGCAAAAGGTTCTGCTATGGCAAGGAAATCACTTCTATGCGAAGAGAGAATTTTCCTCAGTTTCTTAAAGTTTGGTTTCTTGTTGACACTTCTAATATTCCAATAGATGCAACTAATCATTGGAAACTCTACCCTTGGAGCCCGTTTGTGAATTTTTCCCTCTAAGCTGTCTGCTGGACTGGGACTTAGGCAATGATTTAAGATTCTTCCTCTCCATTCCCTCCTGCTTTCCTATGTTCCTATTCTCCCCACCTAGACTCTTAATCCTCCCCTGTTTTGATTGAGAAATATTGCAAACTTCCCCCACAATTATAGGATCAGAGGGGGACCCCTCCATAACTTGTTCCTCCTGTGTTGAAACCTGCACATTAGCCAAAGCAACTAGATTAGTAAGGTGGCTCAAAATTTCCTCACAATATACCTGTTCCTGCATCTGTTGGGTGACAGTTCTGTCCAAGTGGGCAGCCTCGATAGTAGCCTCTACATCAGTACTTTGGTTAGTCTGCAGAACCCCTTCAACTGAGGTGTTCTCTGTGCATCGAGGGGCTAATTCCTGCTCCTCCTCCTAAAGGGCCCCTAGCAGCGCAAACTTATTTGAGTTATCCTGAGTAGTTTCCAAAGCAGCTGGGGTTTGGCATGATTGCTTAGCATCATCCTTGGCAAAAGGAATTTGAGTTTCCATATTCTTCCCAAAAGATTCGGGAATCTCCTGAGATGTACAGAGAATTGGCAGACTATTGACGTCTATCTCTTTCCCTTTAGAATTCCTGATGGCTATCTGATCTGAGCCAGCCTGAACGGTCGACTTCTTCGAAACTTGGATCCATTCTTTATTTCCTGAATTCTTGGCTAGGACGATCTTACGTGAGTCTTGGGAGGGACCTTTGATGACTGGTTCTGTTGCCTCCTTAGAGGATCACAGCTCTTATCCTTGTGTCCCATTTTCCGGCACTTTGAGCAGTAGCTAGGTTTTTCCTTAACTTCTAATTGCTGCCATCTCCCTTTTTCCTTGCTTTCTATCCAGATTCGATTTGGAATCGTTTGGGTGATATCCATTTCAACGCAGACTCTGGCTTCACTGGGGCGTAAAAGATCAGAGGCTGCTGCAGTAGAGGAATCCATCTTCAATGGCTGACCAGCAACTGATGCAAGAGTATACAACTTTTCCTTCTGAAATAGATGAAGAGGGAGCAACGGGAAACGTATCCACACAGGGGAGATAGAGGGCTCCACGGCTGGGTCAAAATCTTTGGACCATTTGAAGATTCTCGCCTGGAAACCCTGGAAATGCCAGACCTTTTAGGTCCAGAATCTTTGGAAATCTTCCTCTTTGTCAAATTTGAAGAGGACATGTCTGTTATCCAGCAAACCCACATTGCAATCCCCTAAAAATCCTGCCGCGACTATTTCCTTTCTAATCTGGGCAATTACAGGGCGGCCCTAGGAGAATTTACCGATGAGAGTCCATTGAAATGTACTAGCTAGATCGTCTTCTTCTTCCTCAGTCAGAAACATTGCCGGCTCCCCTTTGAAGAAGGAAAGAGGGACTTTGTTTTGGATAGAGGAGAAAAAGATAGAGTACTCCTTGGTGGATGGCGAAGCAGCACCAGCCACCGTAGCATACGATGTTGGCGGGGGAAGTTTTCCCCCCTCCGCCATCAGCGGCGGTGACAGATTTAGGGAAATGACCGTTAGCTAAGGAAACGGTCTAAATTGGCTGAATAGTTTAGAAAATTATCCGAAGGTGTAGGTTAGTCTTATTTTCCTAGAGAGAAGGGAGAGAACTTTCTTTAGAGAGAGAGAGTTTTACATGGGATAAGGTCTCCTCATATGTTGATTGTATTGAAATGCTTCCATTATCATTATCATCATTTCCTTCAGTATCACAATCAAGAAGTATGTTAACTCTTGAGTATCTAAAAATTTGGGAATTACCATAAAGTACAGTTTATGAAGATCTTATATCAAGCTTTCAAGGTTAGGCAGTTCATCCATAGCACATTTCAGACTGTATTTAAAAGAATGGTATAGTCCAAAACACAATCTAAGAAGGCCAAACTTGAGCATTTAGTGGCATTACTCCAGCTTCAAAAGTAATAGATTCTCAGCTAAAATGCATTTCTAAGCTTCAAGTGGAAAACTGAAGATGTAACTGTGGACTGATCAAAGAAAGGGAAAAAATGGGAATTTTTTTTAAAAGGCAAGGTAAACTATGAAGCTTTCTCTGAAGCTTGCATAGAGAAAATCAGAAGCAGAAACGGGAAAGCAAAAGAAATAAACATCATCGTCACGAATATCTACTTAATAAAGCTATAGAAAACAAATAGTCCAATTTTATGAGAGAGCAGCTTGCAAACAGAAATAGAAAATAGCAGCATGTTTTGCCTGAGTATAATTTTTAAATTTCTCACATAAACATAATTAGTAAAAATTGATGAAAATAGGAAGCAGTGAATTAAGAAGTGTTACTTGTTCATCCTGTTGCTAGAGTTCAGAAGCATTACAGGGAATTATGTTCTGGACATCTTCTCCATATAATTCAACAGTAATTGTGCCAGAAGGGTCAGGAAGTTCAATAGTCATTCGAGACCTAAATGGATTTTTTTTGTCAAACTGACAAGTTTGTCGCGTACTTGCAATTTTACCCTAGCACTTACTCTAATATAGGAGTGGTGAGAGGTGTATCACATCCACAGGGAAGGGAGATTTGGTTCCAAGAATTCACTAAGTGTTCCTTAAAATTGTGTTGTAAAATGTGCAATATCAAAACAACTAAAAATACTAGCAAGACTAACAAAATACAAGAAACCGAATAAATGAAAGAAGAATATGAGCAGAAGGTATTGAAATTTTGAGACAGACGTCCTAGAGTTTATGATCTAGACAACTGTAAACTAAACACGTTTGCTATGCATTTGACCCCATGCAAATCAAGTTAGGAGGAGATAAATGTTGCCTAGGAGGCTAGCGAACACTCAGCATGTCGACCGCAATTTTCTCTATACTCCCTAACATCCTGCTTTTCCCATGGCGAGGCCTAGTAGAATGAGTTAACACCGCAATGTCTCGACTACTAAATACTAGCTATTCAGCACACAAAACCTTAAGTCTCCCATGGCGAGGCCCGATGTAAGTTCCTTATCTTAAGCTAGCATCAAATAATCATTCTTCACTCGGTTATTAAGACTCAATGACCTCCGGCTGGCATGGCGACCACATCTCGAATCATGAACGAAGCCAAGCAAGTGAAGAAACTCCGTATTCATACAACTAATCCTCATTTCATGAAAATTCCACTATTATTGGTGAATAAAGCCTCGACCTAGCATGGCGACCACAATCTAGGTTCAATTCAGTCAATTCAAGTGTAATTGTTATGAAACTTCACAAATTCAAGCATTTAAAAGCATGTATGATCTCATTCGCAAAGATTGGGTCAATTGAATAGCATTTCACGGTTCAATTACACAGTTGTCCGGTCAAAACCCTAGGACATTATCGAATTAGCCACACGACTCTATTTCCAATTCTCGATCAACAGTTCGCTATGTGAAGCAATTCATTATCATTAAATCGAAAGAGTTTACCAAATAAAATGCCTCGAGTGCTCACAATTCACAATTGAATTGTGAAAATTCTCCTCAATTGAGTAATGTCTTACAATGATCGTAGCAATTGGGCGATCAGAATCGAAATTGGAGTGAAAACAAAAGAGAGAGAAAGTCTAGAGAGAGAAAATATAGAGAGAGAAATAATTCCCGTTCTGAAAATCAAAACTCGGTTAACAATCTAGAATGATCTCCCCTAATCTATAACTCAATCCTCTATTTAAAGAGGTTACAAAACGTAATTAATACGCAAACGTAAAATGACCAAGATATTACAAAAATGCCACTGTAATCAATTTGTACATAAGAACAACTCGGTTAATGTAGTAACCACGCCTTCTGGCCTTGAAAGATCACGTCAACACACACTCCTACACCCAAAAGAACAAAATCCACACTTAGAAAATTTCTCAAAACCAACGCAAACACAAAAAACACACACCTCACATATGCACAAAATGGCAAGGTCTCACTCTCACATAAAAAAAATCACCGAGACCTAGTGGCGAGGTCTCGGTCTCACAAATTTGAAATCACCGAGACCTCGCCACCTAGGTCTCGGTAATTTTGTTCAAGTGTGCAAGAATTGTTATTTGAAAATGTGAAGTATAGTGCAATGTGTTATACTTGTTGCTGTGAAGTCGGAATGTAACCTGAAGTGTGGTGTGCATGAAAGAATGAAGAAATGAAATGGAAGAAGAATGAATGAAACCCAAGCATACTAAAACATGAGTGTGAAAATGGAGTGAAAGATAATGAAGATAAGTAAGAGTGAAGAGTGATGGAAACCCATGTGTAATACATTAACAGAAGATATAGTACATAACAAATTTGTGCTATGACATACAAATGAATGCTTGAGTGTGTACTGTGAAATCTGTGAACTAAGAGTGAGGAGTGTTTTGAGTGTTGTGAAATAAAAGTGAGGATAGTTTGTGAGTATTGTGAAATGTGAATGGAGGGTGTTGTGAATGTTATAAAATGTCTTGAAAATGAATATACATAAAGAAAGGAAGTTTGATGAAAATGAGTGAGTGAAGAAGGTGAGATGAAATATGTGTGAATTGTAAAGCGAAAACCCACATGAACTAGCAAATGTTGTAAAGAACACAATGAAATGTAAGCTCTTAAAATGAAGGAACCTCTAAGTTACAATTTAAGTGCAATGCATGGAAAATGGAGTGCAACTCAACTCACACAACTCACATATGCCAAAGTGGCGCGACCTCGCCACCAAGGTCTCACTCTCACATAAACAAAAATCAGCGAGACCTCGTGCCACCGAGGTCTCACTCTCACAGTTTTGAAATCATCGAGACATCGCCACCGAGGTCTCGGTGATTTGTGCAAGTTTGCAAGAGTGCTATGCTAGTGTGTGTGTGATGCAACCATTTCAGCATAACAGTCTACTTCTATGTAATGTATGTGTGTCCTAGCTTCTGAATTCAGCTTTGTGGTGAACATAAGAGTTTTAGATCTTTCTCTTAGCTTTCCATTGGTACAAGAATCAGCTTCATAAGAGATTTGTAGCTCAAGATATACACATTCTACCAAACTGTGGCAATGAGAAATCAAAGATGAAAACCTGAAGGAACAATCGCAAAGATCCTCCCGTGTTGCATACTTAAAACATAAGAATTGAAGTACACTGAAAGAGCTTTCCAGAACATCCAAGATCGCTTCTTTTGGATTATTATAGAGAAAGATACACTTAAATGAAGTACACCACTGATTCTGCCCAAACACAAAAACGAGCCTATTAACATGTTAAGGTTTCCTCAAAGCATCATTTCCAACCTCTTCTAATTCTTTCCTTGTTCTTGAACTTCAAATACACACTTGACTCATTTGATAAACATTTTAGCATTTTTCTCCATTTTAGCACATCAAGTTGTAAACCACATAAATGCACAACATGGCACAAAACACTACACAATTGCATGAAAAACAAGGCAAAAGCTAAGTGAAATAACATATATAAGTTGGTATAAAACCAACTTATCAATTTCCCCCACACTTGAACTCTTGCTTGCCCTCAAGCATGACTCTCACTTCATACGTGTTAACCACCTTTGCACTAAACCTTGCTCCCTTTTCCAACATGTTCTTCTCTGAGTTCATCACAATATTTTCACACAAGGAAAATTCACAATAGTTATCTGACTCCAAACTATCTAATTTCAGCACAAATTATCAGCCAAGGCGTGATGAATAAAGACAAAAATGTCATGCGTGCAAGTGTGTGCTGAGGAATGCTTGTCCACCTATCCTTCTTGCACGCATTCCCTCTTTGTGTTAAACACAGCTCATTCCACACCAATCACCTTATCCACAAACAAGAACTCCTATCACACAAGATCAATGGTCGCACATTGGTGCTTCTATTGATTGATACCTCTTTCTTTTTGCACTTTGGTGCATTCACTTATCACACGCATTGGTGTTTTTGCCTGGGTCTTTTGGCTCTTTTTTTCCCACTTTTCCGCCTGGGTTTTATGGCTATTTTTTTCCAATTAAGCTTGCCAAGGGTATTTCGGCTTTTTATTCCCAATTGCCAAAGACCTTTCCTCCATATCCTTTCTTGTGTGACTAAAAGTTCCTGGATGTCTTTAAGGGACTATGTATGCAAGAGCATCCAAAACACCGAAGTCATGCATATTAACAAGAACAAATTGAACCATATTCCTCCTATGTCAAAGAATGATTTTGCATGGCATATTTATCTTACTTTAACATTATGCCTTGGCAAACAAAATATACCAATTTCATCAATTTTGGAGTCAAAGTAAAAAAAATTTCACAGGCAATATAAAGATATAAATTGATGAACTACAAATTCGAACATAGCTAACATGAGAACAAAAGCATAGTTCAAAGTGATTTTCCATTAAACACACTTCTACTCCACTCACTACTGATGGCACATTCACTCACATTCTAGACATTTATTCAAACACTCATATTCAAGACTCAATACTAACAACAATAAAACACCTTAAGACCTACTACATTCTCAACCCCGAATTCCATGCTTCTCAACACTACTCACAAAAGTAAACTTCATAGAACTTCAACAAATCATTGCATACTTCAAAGACTTGTAACAAACTTCAAAGTCCAATAATCATATTCAACTCCATAGCACAACACATGGCAACCATATGACTAACAAAATTTAGCAAAGCACACCAACCGAAATAGCAACATGAAAACAGCCTCCACAAACAATGGTGAACAAGTATAATCATCTTGAAGCAACTTCATAACAGCAGCAAAACACTCCATGGCAACATATAACAACACTTAAATCTCAACATCACACCCCCTCACACTTGAACCACACATTGTCCCCAATGTAAAAGATTAAGAAAGAGGAGCTCCCTGAGAAGACGAAGAAGGGGCAGATGAAGCAGAAGAAGAGAATTATGCTGTAGTGGAGAATGAAGGTCCACTAAAAGGCTGCGCTACCCAATGAAAAGGACCAACAGTCGGTCCGTGAAGAGGCTGCCCTGAACCAAACAGTGGAATCCGTGTCTGTGGCATGAACTCAGGATCCACCCTAAAAGTAGGAGTGGGAGGCATCGGTGGGATATGCCCAAATGTTGGCAATGGGCTGAGTGAAGACACTGCGGATACCCCCGGTGGAAGCTCATGAATGGCAACACTGAGAACATCTCTCGTCAGATTAGGAATACGGTATCCAGTCAACTGTGCAGAAGTCGGTGTCAGTTTAAGAGGTCCAGAATCAGAGTGATAATACACAGACATTTTGTTGCAATGGTCCATCTGCATCTTCAGCTGTCTGTGATACAAAACCTCAAACTGTTGCTGCGCAATAGAAGAAATATCATCCAACTTGGTTATCATACTAGAAGAGTGGGAGGTCCAATCCTGATGCATATCATTCATTAGCTCATGCACCCCTCCATCCTTTCATCCAGTTGTTGGAAACGAATATCCACAGAATGCTGAAATTCTTGGAGTGCCCCCGTTAAAAGTACGAAAATCATAAGGTTGCTGTGCTTCATTTGTACCATCTGCTGTGAGAACAGCCTCATCCCGAAGTTCTGTTGTTCCCGCTATCTGTGCTTTAAGCATCTCCTTTTCCATGCGCAAATATTTCTGATACAATGTTGTACCAATCGGCCCCGAATTTCTACGCCAATCACCTGCTTCACTATCAACCCCCTGAGCAACACAAATTTCCTCAATCAACACTGGAAAATAGAGAGCCGCATTATCAGCATCAATACCAGCTTTTAGGCTAGAAAGAATAATTTGACCAACATCTATTGACCTCTGCCCTCGGATTGTAGATATCAGATATAATCATTTGTGCGACACTTTAGTTGTTTGTGAACTCGGCATCAAACGAGATACGACGAACATTAGCCATATCTTCACATCACTCTTCAACCACTCATTACGAATGTGCTTATTACTTCCCTTTTTGTTGAGTACCCAATTCGCTCCTGGTAATGCGAGCTCCTCCAATAAAGCATTGTCCGAATCATCATCCTTGGGAAACTGCAAGGGGTCCTTGGGAAAACTAAGAGTGCCAAGGTGATTATTGATAATCTCACTTGTGAATTTCACCCTTTTCCCCCTCACATAAAAGGTGCCAGCTGAATCTGAAAATTTTGCATTGGTATAAAATTCTCTAGCAAGGCTAGCATTGCAAAAATCCGGTGCACCAGTAAGCTTTTTGTCAAAGCAATGAAACTTTATCAATTTCTGAAACGGTCCTTTCTCCACAGCAAATGCCCTTTCGAGGTGTAGCATTTTCATCCCCATTCCTTGTTCCCAACGTATCTGTGCCGCATTATTAACAAACAAAGATGGTTCTGAAGACCCCTTCCTTTTCTTCAAGGTGGGTGTCTACAATGTATACTCCGAAGATCCTTCAAAAAGTGGCAAATCCTCCTCTGGGCAATAGTCAGAATCAGAATCATCAAGGGGCTTCTATGCCTTGCCTTTTCCCTTCTTAGAAGTAGTGCTTTTCTGTGGAGTAGAATCCTTTTTAGGGGCCATATCTGCCATCAATAACCAAAAAGAATTAAGCTTCTCCGTGATCCTCTTAGACAAACATATCAAGTATACTCCAAGAATTAGAACGTCAAGACCAAATTCAAGATAGTAATCATACACAAGAATGATTATCGAGCTTCAACTATGAGTATAATGTCAAACATTGAAATTGAAACATGATACCACAACACCCAATGTGCACAAGTAAAGCACATAAAATGTAGCTCTTCATCAAACATCTTCATAGCGACTTAAATCACCGCATACAATACAAATTAGAACAAATTCAACTCATACAATCGACTCATGACACAACAGAACCAATTGCTCAAAATGAAATTTTAGTTCACAACCATCAACAAGACCGAGAAAATAATATGCAAAGCAAGGAGATTCAGTCAAAGCTTAAAACATCAAAGCTGTAGAGCAAGATCTTAGGTAAATCTAGGAACTGGAATCACTCAATTTTGGACTCAAAATGAGCAAATTAAGGCCAAAATACCGAATGGTACCAAACTAGGCAGATTCAGCACGCATCACAATAACGATTCAGCATAAGCTGAACATTCACCGCCACATTAGTCTATGATCCAGTCACAATTAGCAAAAGTGTCAAACATAAACATTGTAGGTCATCATGTTAGCTAAATTTGGCAACTGGAATCATACATTTTTGACTTTCCAAACTCAAGTTATGCAAGAGTTACAGAACAGTGGCAATGCTGAAATAGACACTTTGAACATCGACCAATTCCCCCTACACTTGGCATATACGTAGCCTCGGAAACAAACAATAATGCAGCCTCTCATGAAGTCATCAATCTCATAACAGCTTAACTATTCGCAAACAAGCATGTATCCTTACCAAAGCATGAATCTTCAAAAATCAGAGTAAGAGTTGCGATACATACCTGTTTGGCGAGTTAACCAATATTGAACTCGAGGCAAGTAGAAAGTGATAAAGAAGAAGGCTGTCACTATCTTCTTCCAATACCGAATGTTGAGCAAGTCTACTAAGTATAGTCTTGTATTGTAAAATAGAGTGAGCATTTATAGAACCAAAATGGAGGTACCCACTCATTCGGTCAACACAAAACAACAAGGTTCCCAACAACTCTAAGAACACATTAACAACAAGACAAACATAATGGACCCTACTTATTCATGTCATGTGAGCTATCATATCTTTTAAGCTGCCAATGGATAGAATCCATTCACATGATAAACAGAACCTCACAAAACGTTAGTTTAATGTCACTCAATGTCTACACCAAATTCCAACTAACACAGCTTTAAATGTACCTCAACTTTTCAGAACATTAAATCATGGTCAGGGAAGTAAGTTCCAAAACAGAACTCCCTGCGTATTGTGGGTGTAAGTGCCTTACCATGTAACTGACATCTCAATTAATGAAATCCCTTTTCTCTGCCAAGGACAAAATAATAAACTACTCTCATATGTTATAAAAAAAAACATCTCCACAGCCTTAAGTCATTCCATGTTCCCTTCAAAACTCAACCTATACACAAAGAATAAATGCATGTGGTGGAATTGAACCATTATTGCATTAACGCACATACACAAAACAACAACCACAAAAGAAATCATTACCATGAAATTAAACATACCTCAACATCAAACGTAAAAATATTCATTAAACATTACTCACGTACACACTTACTTAACACACTACTAAGCAAATGAAAAAAAAAAACAAACACAGCATAAACTCCCTATGATGAACCAACACTTTGAAACAATAACGCAACCCCACACACTTCGCACAAGCAATGGTCCCCATTGAAAAGAGAGGGAAAGGAACTGTCCTGGCTAATGGCATCTTCAGAATCTTGTCTCTCGTTCATCCTCCCGATAACTGTTCCACTGAGAATGGCCTATAACTCCCAAAGATGGTTGGGAAATTTCGGTTGAATCAATGACCACTCCCTACCGACTCGCCATTTCTGCGAGAAGATGAGGAAAAAACATTGGTGAAAATTTTGAATTTTGGGCATGCTTAATGTACCTCATTATCAATCGTCCCGCATCCACTGTCATCCTGTGGTGAATAGCATATATCAAAAGGACTTACTCCCGTGTGGCCGTCGTGGTTTGCTCAGCAGGCATAAGCCTAGAATTGATAAAGAGCAACCACATTCGTGCATCCGCTGTTAAATCACCCGTAAGGACATGAACTACCTCATTTCATGCATTCCTCACCCAGGAAGCTCCCGGCAAGCCCACAGCTGCTAATAGTCGATTTCTGTCCTCAGCCCTCAGCAACTGGCTATAGGAATCTTTTGGAATATCCTTAAGAAAATAATGAGAATTGATGTTATGGCGATTCACCTCATGAAATTTCCTTCACACAAACACAGCATTGTTGCGTCCAGTATTGCTTACATTGGCATTCGCATAAAATTATTTGACTATCTCCATATTAACGGCAGGTGGAGCCAAAGTCAAGTAAGCCCAATTGTGGAAGCGAATAGTGTCTTGGATTCTCTGGGAAGGTGATTCGAATGCTCGTTCAATGTAGCAAAATCGATGAACCGACCTGTGGAATTATCTTTCGGCCATGGCATTAACGAATCTTGGAGATGTAGCTGGCTCCCTATCCACTTCGATCTCTTCATCAGAGGAGGAAGAAGATTCTGAGCTGCCCGAGGATTTGCTGAAAATCTCATACTCGCATGGGTTCATGTGGTAGGGATTCACTTGATAATCCATGTTGCACTAAAGACTTGCACAATTCCAAAGACCACAACATGAAATTTATAGGGAAAATACTCTAGTGTAAAATGAAATAGAAACAAAGGCATCCGAGGGAAGCTGCAAACAAACAACTATATGTGAGTGAAAATAATGGACACAGACGTCATCCACTTTGGACACATTCATGCAATCATTCACATGTCATCCCTGCAAGTGCGTAGCTAAGTAATCATTTGAGTATTGTATAAGGCAACTGCACGGGATGTGATTTGCTTACCGCCATTACGCTATACTCCAAATTGAGCTTACCCCCTTCTTGGGTGTCTTCTGTAGAAGGTGTCTATCCGTCCTCCCTGGCATGGCATCCTATGTGTAGGCATGCGTATGTGTACCTAACAACAAAAAGAAGTTAAGTGCGCATGTGAGCAACAGAATGAGATTCACACTACACTTGGACAAACTAATTAAGTAAATCTGAAACGAAATGAAAGATGAATAAAAAGAAAAGAAAACTAGGTTGCCTCCTAGGAGCGCTTGTTTTTAAGTCGACAGCCCGACATTGCTTTGGTTCATTGGGAACTCAATGGATCATCTAAAAACAACTCATGTGGAGCTTGCACCAAATCTGTGATGCCCTTCTCTTGAACTATCAAATATGGCTTAAGTCTATGACCATTCACTTGCCATATGTTGCCATTTTTTTCATTATGGATCTTCACAACACCATATGGCATAACATTGATAACTTTAAAAGGTCCAGTCTATCGTGACTTTAATTTGCCAGGAAATAGTCTCAACCGAGAGTTATACAATAAAACCAGTTGCCATGGAGCAAAACTCTTTGATTGGATTTTAGCATCATGTAGCTTCTTGGTCCTTTCTTTATAAAGCTTAGAGCTCATATATGCATTGAATCTAAACTCATCTAATTCATTCAACTCCAGTATCCTCTTTGATTGAGCTCCATTTTAGTCCATGTTCAGCTTTTGGATTGCCCAATATGCCTTATGTTCCAACTCTAACTCTACGGGCAAGTGACATTCTTTGGCAAACACTAGTCTAAAAGGAGAAGCCCCGATTGGTGTCTTGTACGCTGTCCTGTATGCCCACATAGCCTCATCTATCAATGCCCAATCCTTTCTGCCTGGATTAACAACTTTATCTAAGATTCTCTTAATCTCCCGATTTGAGATTTCAACCTGACCACTTGTCTGGGGATGATATGCTGTTGAAACCTTGTGTTTCACCCCATACTTGGCCAAAAGAGCTTCAAAAATCTTATTACAGAAGTGTGATCCTCCATCACTGATGATTGCACGAGGGGCTCCAAATCTATTAAAAATGTGTCTCTTAAGAAATGCTGTAACACTCTTAGCATCATTGTGTGGCAATGCAATAGCCTCAATCCACTTCGACACATAGTCCACTGCGACAATAATGTATTGCATGCCACACGACTTCAGGAAAGGACCCATGAAATCAATGCCCCAAACATCAAATATCTCCACTTCAAGAATGTTGTTCAAAGGCATCTCATTCCTTGAAGAGATGTTTCCTGTTCGCTGACATCTATCACAGTTTCCTACCCAAATCCTTGCATCCAAGAAAATATGAAGCCAATAAAAACCACGTTGTAACACTTTGAATCTTGTTCTGGCAGAACCAAAATGCCCTCCGTAGGGACCTTAGCATGCTCTCAGAATGTCATCCTTTTCTTCCTCTTTGATGCACTTTCTTATGATTTGATCGCTACAAATTTTGTACAAAGCATCGTCCTCCCAGAAGTAGTACTTTGCATCACTTCTCAATTTATTCTGTTGTTCATGCGAAAAATAGGAAGGGATTTGCCCAACTACCACGAAATTAGCGATTTCAGCATACCAAGGCAATCCTCCCTTGTCCACTCGAAAAACTTGCTCATCAGGAAAATATTCTTTTACCAGAATTGTTGATCCCTCTTGTGCCTCTGACTCCAACCTTGAGAGGTGATTAGCTATCACATTCTCTGAGCCCTTCCTATCCTTGATTTTAACATCAAACTCCTGGAGCAACAACACCCATCGAATTAGGCGTGGCTTAGCCTCTTTCTTTGCTCGCAAGTACTTTAATGCAGCATGGTCTGTATGTACAATAACCTTCGACCCCAAAAGATAGGCACGAAATTTATGAAAAGCGAAGACCACTGCCAACATCTCTTTTTCTGTATTCGTATCATTCAACCATGTCATCGAAAAATTGTCCATAAATATTTCTATAATCGACTCAACCATGTCATGGAATATGGCTATCATTCAACGCTGAAAAGTCACAGGAGCATTGCACAAGCCAAAGGCCATAAGCTTGTAAGCGAATGTGCCAAAGGGACAGGTGAAAGTCGTCTTCTCTTGGTCCTTAGGATCAATTGCGATTTGATTGTAACCTGAATATCCGTCCAGGAAGCAGTAGAATAAGAAACCAACAATTCAGTCCAACAATTGCTCCAAGAAGGGAAGTGGAAAATGATCCCTTTCTTGTTGCTTTGTTTAACTTTCTGTAGTCCATACAAACCCTCCATGCACTAACAATTCTTGCTGCAAGAAGCTCGTTTGCATCATTTTTCATGACTGTAACTCCTTCCTTCTTTGGAAAACATTGCACTGGGCTTACCCACTCACTATCTGAGATGGGAAAAATCATCCCAAAGGCTAGCAACTTAATCACTTCCTTCTTCACAACCTCCATCATTTGAGGGTTTAATCTCCTTTGTCTATCTCTTACGGGAATTGAGTTCTCCTCCAGGAGAATTTTATGCATGCATATGCTCGGACTTATTCCTTTTATGTCTGCGATAGTCCATCCTATAGCTTGTTTGTATTGCTTTAGCACACTCAACAATTTCTCCTCTTGCCATGCTTCAAGTTTGGATGTGATCACTACTGGTAGTGTCTCATTGTCACCTAGAAATACATATTTTAAGTAAGGAGGCAAAGGCTTGAGGAGCAGCTTTGGTGCCACCAAAATGGAAGGCATAAGCTTTCATTCCTGCATGAAAATTCATCATTCCTCACCTCAATGGGAACACAAGACTCGTTAGTCAACATATTGCATTTATCATCTTTTCCTAACTCACTAACACATGCTTCCTGTAACAAATCTTCCACAACACATTCATGCATTTTAACTTCAACTACCTCATTTTGCAACTCAAATATGGACTCATTAAACACACAACACTCAACAAGATCTTCAATTTCAGAAACAATTCTTCTATCCTCTTCATTCAACTCATCATTCTCAAACTCTTCCTCACATCCATTTAATTAATCAACCAACACAAAGTCATGTTTCACATTTTCATCATTTGCAATCACAGAACATGCAACAGCTTGAATAGCAAAGCAAGACTCCACATTCATAGGATGTTTAATGGAATAATTCACATAAAAAACCACTTGCTCATTGTTAATTCGAAATGTGACTGTTTTATTTCACACTCCAATTAAGGCATCTGCTGTCGCAAGAAGAGGGCGACCAAAGATGAGAGGAACCTCAGGATCCTTTTCCATATAAAGAACAATAAAGTCTACAGCCAAGGTAAATTTATCGATTCTTACTAATACGTCCTCAACCATACCAGTAGTTTTCACTAGTGACCTGTTGGCCAATTGCAATGTGACAGCAACAGGACGAATCTTCATACCCAGGCCAACATCCACAGCTATTGAGAGAGGCATGAGGTTGATTCCAGCTCCCAAGTCACAGAGGGCCTTCTCAAAATGTCTCTTGCCTATCGTGCATGGAATTGTACAGCTACCAGGGTCCTTCAACTTAGGTGGTAAATTTTTTCCTACCCAAACTCCAATACACTCAGTTTACATCATGGGGACTTCACACTGAAGAATCTGTTCCTTGTTGGAGATGAGGTCTTTAAGGAACTTTTCATACTTTGGCACAACACTTACCAAATCAAGAAGAGGGAGGGTCACATTCACTTGTTTGACTACAGTCAAGAATCTATCAAACTGTGGCCCTTTCTTTGGTTTTGGTTTCTCTCTTTCAGGGAATGGAGGCTTTGGGGCGTAATTTGGAAAATTGTAAGGACTTGGAGGTCCTCTGATCTTTTTATTCACTTCCTTCTTTCCATTATCCTGCACCTCCCCCTCTTTGGGGCCATGTTCTCATTGGCACCATTGTTCTCAAGTTCTGCCACTGCTTCCTTCTCATCCTCAGAAACATCAGCTAGCTTAATGGCTTTGTGCACTTCCTTGCCACTTCTCAGTGTAATTGCATTACAAACTTTCTTTCCTTTTGGATTTGGCACTGTGTCACTAGGAAGTGATCTATTTGGCCTATGGTGCACAGCATTTGCAAGCTGTCCCTGTTGCATCTCGATATTCTTCAAGGTAGCCTCATCGTGTCTCACAATAGTTTCCAAACCACCAAATCTTTGTTCATTCTTGTCCATCTTCTCCATATGTTTATGGAACATATCTTCTACTCATGGCTTTCTTTGCTCTGAGGAATTCGGTTGATGATCAAAGCCTAGACGTGATTGGGAAGATCTCCTTTGTTCATTATTCTGAAAATATTGCCCTCCCTGGTTTTGGTTTTGGTTTCCCCAATTTCCTTGACCTCCACCATATGGTCTGCTACCACCAGAATAGTTGCCCGAATACGATGGTTTGTTATAATTGCTAACATACTGTAGAGACTCCGTAGTAATAGCACACTCATCAGTATAATGATCTTCCTTGCATAGACCACATGACAACACACGGGCCTTAGCTTGTGTAGCCTTGAGAGTTTGTACCTGTTTAGCTAAAGCTTCGAATTTGGCACTCAATGACGTCTCTTCATCCAAGTCCAATACCGTTCTTTGCCTTCTACTATGAGGTTTTCTAGTCTCAGGGAACAAATACTCATCTTCTGCAATTTTATCAAAGAGCTCCTTTATCTCAGGCACACTCTTATCTTTCAAGGCACCATTAGCACATGCCTTAACTATCATTGACGATTCAGCTGTGAGCCCCTTGAAGAAAGTATTCAATTCTCTGATTTCACCAAGATCATGGTTGGGACATTGTCTGATTAAATCATTGAACCGCTCCTATGCTTCTCTGAATGACTCTCCATCATGTTGTTGGAAGTTCATTATATCCATCCTCATTTTTTCCAACTTAGCAGGAGGGAAGTATTTGGCCAAGAATTTCTTTGCAATTCATCAAAAGTTGTCACACCGTTTGTACCCCCAATGGATTTGAACCAATTTTTTACTTTACCCCTCAGTGATAAAGGGAAAAGAATCCTATGCACTTCACTCCGATCCACCATCTGAAGCTTAAAAGTACTACAGAGGCCTAAGAACCAATCGAGGTGATCATTGGGGTCTTCATTATCAAGGCCTTGAAAGAACTGCCCTTGAGTAATCATGGAGACAATTTGAGTCAGTATTTGATAACTCTCAACATCTATATCCTAGTGGTCAAATCCATTGTCAAAATTAATTGCATAATAGTCACCAAATAGTGGTGCTCGTGCCCATGGATTGGCCATTTCTCTTTGTTTTTGTTGAACTCTAAAGGTCCTTGCTAACTCAAGATCGAGTGAATACTCAGGCTCTCCAGAAGATCTCAAAGTTCTGTGCATACATAATACACCAAAAGTGAAGTATGATAAACAAGAAATGAGAATTCAGAAACAAGAACCTCAAATGCAAAACAAGAGATGCAGAACAGAAAGTAGAACACACGAGAACTTCCAAGAATAGAAAATACTCTAAAAAACAAAATACAACACAAAAATAGAACACCAAAAATGCAAGAAACAATAAAGCAAATTCAAGAAACCGTGCCTTCCCCAGCAGCGGCGCTAAAAATTGACAAGCGTGTCGCGTACTTGTAATTTTACCCTAGCACTTACTCTAATGTAGGAGTTGTGAGATGTGTATCGTATTCACAGGGAAGGGATATTTGGTTCCAAGAATTCACTAAGTGTTCCTTAAAATTGTGTTGTAAAATGTGCAATATCAAGACAAGTGAAAATATTAGCAATACTAACAAAATACAAGAAACCGAACAAATGAAAGAAGAATATGAGCAGAAGGTAGTGAAATTTTGAGACAGACGTCCTAGAGTTTATGATCCAGACAACTGTAAACTAAACACGTTTGCTATGCATTTGACCCCATGCAAATCAAGTTAGGAGGAGAAAAAGTTGCCTAGGAGGCTAGCAAACACTCAGCATGTCGACCGCAATGTTCTCTATACTCTTTAACATCCTGCTTTTCCCATGGCGAGGCCTAGCAGAATGAGTTAACATCGCAACATCCCGACTACTAAATACTAGTTATTCAGCACACAAAACCTTAAGTCTCCCATGGCGAGGCCCGACGTAAGTTCCTTATCTTAAGCTAGCATCAAATAATCATTCTTCACTCAGTTCTTAAGACTCAATGACCTCCGACTGGCATGGCGACCACATCTCGGATCATGAACGAAGCCAAGCAAGTGAAGAAACTACGTATTCATAGAACTAATCCTCATTTCATGCAAATTCCACTATTATTGGTGAATCAAGCCTCGACCTAGCATGGCGACCACAATCTAGGTTCAATTTAGTCAATTAAAGTGTAATTGTTATGAAACTTCACAAATTCAAGCATTTAAAAGCATGTATGATCTCATTCGCAAAGATGGGTCAATTGAATAGCATGTCACGGTTCAATTACACAGTTGTCCGGTCAAAACCCTAGGACATTATCGAATTAGCCACACGACTCTATTTTCAATTCTCGATCAACAGTTCGCAATGTGAAGCAATTCATTATCATTAAATCGAAAGAGTTTACCAAATAAAATGCCTCGAGTGCTCACAATTCACAATTGAATTGTGAAAATTCTCCTCAATTGAGTAATGTCTTACAATGATCGTAGCAATTGGGCGATCAGAATCGAAATTGGAGTGAAAACAAAAGAGAGAGAAAGTCTAGAGAGAGAAAATAGAGAGAGAGAAATAATTTCCCGTTCTGAAAATCAAAACTCGGTTAACAATCTAGAATGATCTCCCCTAATCTATAACTCAATCCTCTATTTAAAGAGGGTTACAAAACGTAATTAATACGCAAACGTAAAATGACCAAGATATACAAAATGCACTGTAATCAATTTGTACATAAGAACAACTCGGTTAATGTAGTAACCACGCCTTCTGGCCTTGAAAGATCACGTCAACACACACTCCTACACCAAAAGAACAAAATCCACACTTAGAAAATTTCTCAAAACCAACGCAAACACAAAAAACACACACCTCACATATGCACAAAATGGCAAGGTCTCACTCTCACATAAAAAAAATCACCGAGACCTAGTGGCGAGGTCTCGGTCTCACAAATTTGAAATCACCGAGACCTCGCCACCTAGGTCTCGGTAATTTTGTTCAAGTGTGCAAGAATTGTTATTTGAAAATGTGAAGTATAGTGCAATGTGTTATACTTGTTGTTGTGAAGTGGGAATGTAACGTGAAGTGTGGTGTGCATGAAAGAATGAAGAAATGAAATGGAAGAAGAATGAATGAAACCCAAGCATACTAAAACATGAGTGTGAAAATGGAGTGAAAGATAAAGAAGATAAGTAAGAGTGAAGAGTGATGGAAACCCATGTGTAATACATTAACAGAAGATATAGTACATAAAAAATTTGTGCTATGACATACAAATGAATGCTTGAGTGTGTACTGTGATATCTGTGAACTAAGAGTGAGGAGTGTTTTGAGTGTTGTGAAATAAAAGTGAGGACTGTTGTGAGTATTGTGAAATGTGAATGGAGGGTGTTGTGAATGTTATAAAATGTCTTGAAAATGAATGTACATAAAGAAAGGAAGTTTGATGAAAATGAGTGAGTGAAGAAGGTGAGATGAAATATGTGTGAATTGTAAAGTGAAAACCCACATGAACTAGCAAATGTTGTAAAGAACACAATGAAATGTAAGCTCTTAAAATGAAGGAACCTCTAAGTTACAATTTAAGTGCAATGCATGGAAAATGGAGTGCAACTCAACTCAGACAACTCACATATGCACAAAGTGGCAAGACCTCGCCACTGAGGTCTCGCTCTTACATAAAACAAAATCAGCGAGACCTCGCCACCGAGGTCTCGTTCTCAAAGTTTTGAAATCATTGAGACCTCGCCACCGAGGTCTCGGTGATTTGTGCAAGTTTGCAAGAGTGCTATGCTAGTGTGTGTGTGATGCAACCATTTCAGCACAACAGTCTACTTCTATGCAATGTATGTGTGTCCTAGCTTCTGAATTGAGCTTTGTGGTGAACATAAAAGTTTTAGATCTTTCTCTTAGCTTTCCATTTGTTTAAGAATCAGCATCATAGGATATCAGTAGCTCAAGATATACACATTCTACCAAACTATGGCAATGTGAAATCAAAGATGAAAACCTGAAGAAACAATCGCAAAGCTCCTTCCGTTTCTCATACGTATACACACAATTAGGAGAAAGTTAAAACATAAGAATTGAAGTACACTCAAAGTGCTTTCCAGAACATCCAAGATCTCTTCATTTGAATTATTATTGAGAAAGATACACTCAAATGAAGTACACCAATGATTTTGCCCAAACACAAAAACGAGCCTATTAACATGTTAAGGTTTCCTTAAAGCATCATTTCTAACCTTTTCTAATTCTTTCCTAGTTCTTGAACTTCAAATACACACTTGACTCATTTGATCAATATTTTAGCATTTTTCTCCATTTTAGCACATCAAGTTGTAAACCATATAAATGCACAACATGGAACAAAACACTACACAATTGCATGAAAAACAAGGCGAAAGCTAAGTGAAATTACATATATAAATTGGTATAAAACCAACTTATCAAAAACCTTAGGTTATGAACCTGTTATAAGATTAGTTTTGTAAAGCTTTCTATAATGTGTCATTTCATACTACCTTGCTTCTACATGAATGGATGATTTACATGCGGGACATTGAAGTTGCCATTCAGGGTTTGACCGCAACGATTTGTAGTAGATAGGGCATGAAAGATACCAGAGCTTTTCTTTCTGCGCATTGAGTTCAGGATTTCCTTTGACCCAACTTGTTTTGTGCTATGACATTAGAAGTTGTAATTATAGTCTAGTTTGCAAAGAGTTGCTGCAGAAAAGGTTGAAAACCATAAGCATGACATGTAATGGGTTTTTTAACTTACTTCTTTTTCGTTAAGGACTTGGATGATGGGTACTATAACATCATCAGTTGGCATTGGTAGTAGAGCGCATGTGTTGCTATGCGCTTTTATTTCAATCATCTTTGCAAATGTATTTTGATGTGCTTCAAACCTGTAGTACTGAAATCATTGCAGTAATAGGTATTTGGAAAAGTTTTATTTCTTTTCTACTAAAAGACAAATGAAGTACTAGATTTTCAGCATAGTTGCTTCACGAAGTGGTGGATCAATAAGAAATACAGAACCATACTTGGACTGGAGATTGAGTGCTGCATAGGTAGCATTGGCAGGTTTGACTTTTGCATCAGAAGTGTAGTACCTTTTATATAGATGAAAATGGTGCTGAAAGAAAGTGATATCTGAACCAAAAATTAATGCCTGTATTTTTCTGCCCTGTAATGAAAGTTTTAATCAGCTATTAAGTTCATATTTCGGTATTCATAATACAGAAATTGGTTTGTACAAAAACTTAATTTTCAACTATTAAGTTAGTGAAATTAATGGCTGTATTTTGGTGGCTTTTTAAATACAAGTTATAAGAAGTTTTTAAGCTCACATTTAACTATAGATAATACGTAAATTGGTTTATAGGAAAAGAAAATTCTCAACTATTTAGTTAGTTGCAAGTTGTATAGAAAATTGAAGTTTATAGTAAGTTGAATACTTACTTCTTCATCGACAAAAGCAATCATTTGGTAGCGGTTTTGTTTTGATGCTTTAGAAGATAAGAGTGGTAGACTTTTCTCGATTACTTGAACGAGGGAAGTCCAATTCTTTTCCCCAGCACCAATGTTTAAAATTTGCTTTATTTGTCGCTCCATCTTCCTACATATTCAAAACTGAAGTGTATAATATCGTAATAGTCCATTACAGTGTTAAATCCATCAAACTACCGACTGCTATGAATAGGCTGATAATAAGATAATGAACAATGTAGATATACACATGAACCAAACATATGAGATCTAATTAATTCAAATTCATTCGCTGTTGTAATGTGTACAGGTTTAAAATAAATATGAATTGATGAAAACCAAGAAAAGAGGTAACACATAACGATAAAATGTAAGCAACATATCATGTCTAATAATCAAATATCAAACATTATTTAAGAATGACAAAAAGCAATCAAAGATAATTTAATTATATCAAATCTGGATGCTATACAACCTCATTGCATATGATGCACACATAAATAACAAATTGTACCTATTTCTTGTGTTGTTCCGCAGGAAAAAAGAATAAAAAAATGTCTGGATAAAAAAACTAAGTTGCAGATTTCATTTAACATGCTGTACAAATTTCTTTGTTTGGAAATGTTAGCTGAAAATATAGTATCTCGAAATTTGCTGAGAACAGGTTCAGAAGAATGAAAGCATGAAAAGTGATCATGCTTTAGTGAAATCTGTAAGATGGCTTGTCAGAATTAGAAGATGAATTCGGTATACACAAAACTTCAGGATAGACAATATTTTCGGTATAAGCATATGTGTCACAATCAAAAAAAGCAGGTCGAATTAAAATTTTGATGTGTTTACTACTTTAGCTCTAGATAAAGCAAGATATAGTTGACCATGTGAGAACACTGGCTCGCGTAAATAAATACCAACAAAGTCTAAAGTTTGGCCTTGAGCTTTGTTAATTGTCATTGCAAAACAAAGTTAGAGAGTGAATTGTGTCCTTTGAAAAGCAATTGGAGATATCTGATCACTGGAAACTATAAACTTGATTCTGTGAACAAATACTTGTTTCCCAATAGGCTCGCCTACAGCGATTACTACATCTATAACATGATCTCTTAAAGCACGATAAACTAATCTTGTTCCATTGCATAAACCTTCAGCTGGATCAATATTTCGTAACAAAATAACAGGACAATTGTACTTCAGCCTCAATATGTGAGGTGGAAAACCATTTCGAATTAATGCTCTAACAAATCTTCGTACAAACTTTGTTCATTATCATTTGTAGCTTCATCACGACCAAAATAGTCCATAGGATCTCCTGGAAATTTGTCAATCAACATTGCATTGATATCATCGACAAATTCATTATTTGTAGTCAAGATTGCTTTGTTGATTTCACATTTATTGCTGAACAAACACCAATCGGCAAAATTTCCATATACAATGTCTATTAGTTGAGACAATGATTCTTCTTCAGATATGTAAGGTAGCAACAAAGCATGAGAAATCTTCACTTCATCTGTTCCATTAGTTGTTTCTTCACCATTCCCAATACATAACAAGTATGTTGCAAAGTTAGTAACTGATTGTGCATGCATATTTTCTGTCAACTGAATCTTTTTCAAAGCTGACCAAATATCAAAATATACGAAGCTTGCTGTCAGACAATCTTGTTTGCTACCTTTTGGTACAACTGGAAGTATTTGTCTAAAATCGCCACCAAAAACCATTACCTTTCCACCAAAATGATAGGATGATTCCATCAAATCTTGTAAAAGTCTATCAACCGCCTCAATGGATAATCTGTGCACCATGGAGGCTTCATCCCAGATGATTAATTTTGCATCTTTAATCAATTTAGCAGCTGAGCTTTGCTTACTAATATTGCAAACGTATTTGTCATGTATATCAAGTAGAATCTTGAACAGTGAATGAGCTGTCCGTCCACCAGGTAATAACGCCACAGCTACACCCGAGCTTGCATTTGCCAATGCTATATAACCTTTTGATCTGACTTCTGCAAAGAGCACACGATACAAGAATTTTTTGCCTGTTCCACCAGGGCCGTCAATGAAAAATAGACCAGGTTGGTTGTTGTAGACCTTTTCTTTAATCATTTCAAATGCTCTTCTTTGTTGTCTGTTTAATTTTTCAGCTGCTTGTAGATCTTTTATACTTACTTCAAGATGTCTCTCAGATAGTAATTCTCTTGATTCTATATTTTCATCACCAGACTTTACAAATCTGGGCACCAAATCATACATGTTGAGATTTTTCCCATAGAGTTCAAAATTCTGCCAATATGCTGTAGAGTTTTTATGTCAATTTGTTCATCAGTAGAAAGATTAAATTTTCTAAAATCCTCTTGCATCAGCTCTTTGAATTTCATCCATAAGCTCCAAGGATCATTCGGAGGTAAATATGCTAAAATTGTAGCAAAAAGTCGCCTTAGGCTGTATGGCATGTGGAATAGAGAAGCCTCTTGCAAACATTGTTCATGAGCATCACTTGTTGCAAATACACCTCTTAAAACTGCAGCTTCTCGAAATGTATTAACATAATTGCCATCAATGGTTTTTAAGTGATCATATGATGTAGGACCTCTAACATGCAGTAATAGAAGCCGTAAAAAATACCTTTCACCTTCCATTGGATTTGCAAGAACGATCCTGCCAATAACGTGCCTTTGTTCTCTCCTTTTCCATCTCCGTTCACCTTGAAGCCAAACAAAATGTTCAGGAAATTCTTTATAAGTGTATTGTTCTTTTTGCACTGATTCATCAGATTTATTGAGGGCAAAAAATTCTGTCAGCATTGTTTTCTTTAGAAATACATTGCTCAGAACATTTTGTAAGTCAACATCTTCTTCAAGGCTCATGTTCTGATAATTCTCCAAATGTAGTTGTAGATGTATAATAGCTGGCTGTATTTCGTTGAGAGCAAATCGGAAAATACGCCACATAGCTTCAGGTGGTGAAACCCATCTCCCTGTTTGGAACTCTTTCATTTCATCTATGGCACTTGTTGTGTCATCACCATTTAGTTGAAAGTGAATACGGTCATGTCCCTTGTAGATGTACTTATAAATATACTTCATAGCAGTGATTGGGGAACAGATTTCAACGTTGATATGACAATTGAATTTTGCTAATAAGTATGGATTATGTGGTACAACCCATCTATTGTGAATTAAGTAACCACAAAACTGAACTTCAATTCCATCATTGCGCCTTCGATACATGGGGATATGAATTCAGTTGATGTGTTGTCTGCTCAGCCCAATCTTTAGGATAATGGTTTTTACAACTGCCATCAGCTTTCCTACACACATTTGAAGGCTTCAATTTACCACATGTTCCATGCATCGTATGCTTCTTCACAGCTTCAAATAAAAAATGGATATTTTGCTTGATCAGGTAGTTCAGCTGATACTACCTTATCATAGGCATCTGCTGAATAAATCTTTGCACTTGGCTTTAAAAGTAGTAAAAAATGGGCATGTGGTCGGCCTATTTTTTGGAATTCAACAATATTAGTGTAAGCAGCAATTTCACCAAAAACATGCTTTCTAAACAACTCATTCTTTAATTCTTGTAATTTTTGCCTGGAAAACTCGAGCAATAAGATCAGGCTTATTTTCAGCTACATCAGTTTTCAGCATGTGTTGGTCAACTTCAGGCCAAGATGGATTACAAGTTATTGTTAAGAGAAGATCAGGTTTTCTGAATCTTTCAACTAATGTCATTGCATCAACATACCTTCGTCTCATATCTCGTGGTCCACCAATAAAATATGCAGGTAAAATGAATCGCTGACCAACTTTTGATCCTCCAATCTCTCCATGCATCACATTGTCCACGATTCCTTGTAATTTCTCTCTATGTACATCTTTATACTTACTTCTATAAAAATCCAACCTTTGTATCTCAATTTTCACGTATATATCAACCACGTATGGCTGCAACAATCTTCTACTATGCAAAAAAATGGAGCTGTCATAATGTCGCATTTAGAATTTGTAAGCATAGTACTCTCGCATTGAAACATAATCTGTTTTATTTCTGCCCTTATTTAAATCTGCATACATATGGTAGCATTTCATATGTCAAGTAATATGAAAATAGCTGCATATAGAATTAGACAAAGAAAGTTAAAAAGTAATAGTTTCCTCGAGAGAAAGCAATTCTTCAACATGTTGTTCAGTTGTTATCGTTTCTGTTCTCGTAATCTGATATGAAGATTCTGAGCCTCTTTTATCCCTTTATGCCATCCAGTTTCACCAAAAGGATGTAGTAATGGATATTGTAATGGATCATAACAACCATAGTAATATTGGATATGATGATTTCTTCCTTCTTTAGTGTAAACACGAATATCTCTTTTAGATGATGCCTTAGACTTAGTATTTTCAACCCATAACGCTGCAACCTGAGAAACGGTTGGTTTATTGAAGATACGTTGATCACTATTAGGATACATCCTCAATGCTATTTGATATGATTCAAGGTTCTCAATGCTCTTGAGATTTCAAAAAAACCAAGCGTATGGATTCTGATCCATAACTTGCATTAGTTTCACTATAATGTATGAATTTAATTGATCATATACTGCCATACGATTTTCCAGCTCATGTTCAGTATCATGAAAATAGAGTTGCAAGAAACTCCCCCTACCTTCAGCTGGTTCCAAATTGTTGAGAAAATGATAGATTTGGCCTTGGACTTTGAAGATGTATGTACCACTGCTTTTATTTGCCAACATCTTATCGTAACAAACACCCAATGAAGTGAATGCAAATATATTGTTGTATGTCCGGACAACTTTACGAAAAGTAGAACTTTCAGTTGAATCGCCTAAAAATAAGTCCTTTAAGAGAATGATATCAATTGTAGGAATAGTTAATAAGATTGGAAATGTGATTCATACTTAAACTACAAACTTAATATACTCAGAAGCAATAGAAAGCATGACTAAAAAGAACCGAAAGAGAAAATAACATACTGACTTTGAACTTGAGAAAATGTTTCTTTGATGATTGTATTGCTAGAAATGTAAACTACGATCTTACAAAATGTAATAGAATGGAAGACTATAACTTTAACGTAATAAATAGTTGGTTTCTGGTTACTTATGGCAGACATGCATCTACAGGCTGTATTGTAAACTGTGACAGAATTTCTCATTTGCGAAGCAATTTTACTATAAGGAAAAGCTCTCGACGACACATATACTTTGTGTACATGCCAAACGAATTATGTAGAATCATTAAGAATTCACCTAGTAGCTATTTATATAAGCAAACTAAATCAGATAGAGAAATTACATGAACATCACGAGAAAGTATAGAGTTTCATTACCACTAAACCTGTTTTATTAGCTTAAGTGACAAATTCATATGGACATGATCTTTTGGTAGATTCAATGCAAACTACTTTCTGTTCATTAGGATGGTTCAAATATAGTCATTTCATAAGTATAATTTTGAATAGATGATTGCATAATTTTAATTCTAAACAAAATAATAGGAGAATTGAATAGTAAGAAAGGCCAAATCTGGAACTAATTAAAAAGATAACCTCGGCAATATATAAAATGATAAACACATTGATTGTTAGTTATGTTATTCTTATTACGAGTTCTACATAGAGTAAGGAATGGATGAGATGAACATATGAAAACCAAAGAGAACCATTAATATGAGAAAATTAATAAGATGAAGTCTTTCCAAAAAAGACATCAAAATAATTTAGCTGAAGTGAGTTGTTGCTTAATTCCTTCTTTTTTGCTAGATTTCTGCACTTAGAAGGAGGGAAGTTACAGTTACTTGTTTAAAAGTTATACATGTGATGTTAAGTGAACTAATTTATCTAACCCTTTATCCAAAGGGGTTCAGAATTAGGTCCTTTAAACTAAGGCAGTCACACTCCAAATCTCAATCCCAACGAAGATTATACAGAATTAGGTTCTTTTTCTGTTGTGATTATTTAGTAGCATGTATCTCAGGGTAAAAAATGTTCTATATTAAGAACATATATTTGGGGAAAAAATTAGTTATTGTGAGGCAAAATGTCGTACATATAATTCTGATTTATACATCCAGCTTTAGAGGAAAAAGTAATATGACAATGAGAATGTTTACAAACAAAATGATGGCATATCTCATGAAGCATGCACTTCAGGTTTTCCTCAATTCCTTTAAGATTTTACTGGAGCTCCAATGAGATAACAGGCTCAAATCATCAAAAGTAAATTGACAATGAGATTGCTGTAAATAAACTCTATGAAGTAAAGAAAAGGAAACTTTTCTTATTTCTGTGTTTTCAGATCTCAATCTCATGGTAATAGCACATCTTATTGCCTAAAACTAAAAGCAGCAAATGATAGCAGACAGAGGTATTTGTTGGTCAATGTGGTTCAGTGCTACACTACATGCAGATGTTACAAGGAATGCACAGGATCATTCAAACAAACTAAATCAGATAGGCAAATTACATGAGCAGCACGAGAAAGTATAGAATTTCATTAGCACTAAACCTGTTTTATTAGCTTAACTGAGAAATTCATGTGGACATGATCTTTTGGTAGATTCAATGCAAGCTACTTTCTGTTCATTAGGCCGGTTCAAATACAGATTGGATGTCATTTGATAAGTATAATTGTGAATAGATGATTGTATGATTTTAATTCTAAACAGAATAATAGGAGAATAGAATAGTAAGAAAGGCCAAATCTGGAACCAAAAAGATAAACTGAGCAATATATAAAACAAAAAACATAGTCATTGTTAGTTATATTATTCTTATTATGAGTTCTAGATAGAGTAAGAAATGGATGAAATGAACATATGATAACCAAAGAGAAGCACTAATATGAGAAAATTAATAAGATGAAGGCTTTCCAGAAAAGACGTCAAAATAATTTAGCTGAAGTGAGTTGTTGCTTAATTCCTTCTTTTGTTGCTGGATTTCTGCTATTAGAATGAGGGAAGTTACAGTTACTTGCTTAATAGTTATACATGTGATGTTAAGTGAACTAATTTACGTAAGCCTTTATCCAAAGGGGTTTAGAATTAGGTCCTTTAAACTAAGACAGTCGCACTCCAAATCTCAATCCCAACCACGATTATACCGAGCTAAAAAAATCCGCTAACCACCGGAAATAGTTCTATTATATATTTATGCAGAAAACAAGAAAGTATTACTGAAATTAAAAACACAAAATCAAACCAATGGAATTCCTTCCGAAACTAAAATTTCTATTTAACTAACAACATGATTTCTGCATTGTGTAAAAGCTTTATTTTCTTACTTGGTTTCACAGCATTTGATATTCATATTATGCAAGTGATTGTGTAGTTTGGAAGACATGTATTTTATGTGCTCAATGGTGTTTCTAATAATACAATACCCTTTTTAAGTTTGATTGCCAATCTAAACATGTTGATTTTTGCCATCATGCATTCCTTGGACGATGGTTTTAGTTGAAAGAATGAAGCTAATAATCATCATCTTTCTATATTCTTTTGTTTCCATTAATGGTGTGAAAAAGATAAAGACTACATAATGTTGTGTGGACGTGCAATGGCGAAGAATTCTTTGATAGTATGCTTGATCTGATTGTATGCTATTGGCAACAGAAAGTCACACAAATAATTGTATTTCATAGATAGCCAATAATATGAAGGCAACAATGTTTACCTTCTCTCTTTCTTGTTTGAGAGCTTATAACTTCAGTATGAAATATTTTGTCTCCAGGTAACACATACACGCTATTACTTAAACTTCGGTCAACATTTGTCTGAGACGATTCACCTTAGAGAAGTAACAATTTCATTTTAAAATTTGTATTTAATTAACAATATGATTTGTGCATTCTGTACAAGGATTATTTTGTTTTCACATTCTGTACTTTGAAGGAGATGTATTTTATATTGTCAATGCTCTTTCTAACAATACAATACCCTTTTTGAGGTTCATTGGCAATGTAAACATGTTCATCTTTGGCATCATTTGACTGTTACCCATATTATTCTTAGCAGTTGTAGATAGAGTAGGGAATGGATCAGATGAGAATATGAAAACCAAACAAAAGCATTAATATGAGAAAATTAATAACATGAAGGTTTTCCACAGAAGATATGAAAATAATTTAACTGAACTGATTTGTTGCTTAATTCCTTTTTTTGTTAGTAGATTTATACAATTAAAAGGAGGGAAGTTACATTTAATTGCTTAAAAGTTATACATGCCGTATTAACCATTACAATAAATGAAGATTTTATGCATATGGACCCAGTAAGACCTTCTCTACGAAAGTTTTACATTTACCTAACATTGTTTTCAAGTGATAAGACATTTAATAAGATTGAACAGAAGGGGGTCATTTAGTTTTAGCACAGTCAACAGCTTAAGTAAAGTACTTTACTTAACCATTTATCCAAAAGAGTTGACAATTAGGTCCTTTAAACTAAGGCATTCCCCAATCTAAACATGCTTATCTTGAATGAATCGGCTACAAGAATACAACTACCTTTTCTTTTTCTGCTATCATTAGAAGTACATTTTGCAAGAGGCATGTCAAAAGCAGTTGATTTTGTTTTTCCTCTAACTGCACATTACACATGAAGGAAGAAACAAGCTTTAAATTATATATGTCAAGGTACGCGGATTGAAGTTGTGTTGATACTAAACTTGAGTAAAGCAAGTTTTATTTACCATTTCATTACTTCATCAAATGTACTTTGTACATTTGTTTGTAAACCTTTATATAGTTTTGTTGTTGAAATGTAACTGATGTAGACATGATCATTTCAACATTTGAACCAATAATCAGGTTTTAGATACGCAAATAACCAATTTTGAGCCTTATTGTTGGGATATTGTTAATCATTCCTCATAAAACATTTGAGTTCATAAACACTTATAACAGCTGCAACAGAGATGTATTTGAAGATAATGCTAAGACTAAATCTCCTAATTAAAGTGAATCTGATCATGTTAAGCATGAAGCATTAGGTGATCAATTCTATTTCACACATACGAAATAATATGAAGATAAAAATGCTTACCTTTTTTGCTTGTTCTTCGAGGCCTTATAACTTCAGTATGGAATCTAGCGTTTTCAGATGAGACATAGACAGTATTAGTTAAACCTTGGTCAACATTCTTCTGGGATGGTTCAACTAGACAAGAATAGCTGGAAAAAAGATGGGAAATCAGTGCTTCACACAAATTTCCGTAAATTCTAACATATAAATGTATAACAATAATGACAGTAATACAAGCCCTCACCTGGTTCATATATACTGAAGCTAATCATTATGTCTTTCATTTTCAAACAAGCATATGGTTCATGAGAGATTCGCTGTCCAGCTACATAGACACACATTTAGTAGAACATGTATCAATTTTATGGACTGATTAGAACCAACTGAAATAGAATGAACAACTATGAAACCTGCTTTACATGAAAGAGTCATACAAGGATTCTAAAAATTTGAACAATGTTTGGAAGCAGAGTACCTTGGGAATTTTTTGGGTCTGCTAATATTCGTAAGGGAATCCTTTTTTAGGCATATGTTTGCCTTCTTTTCCGAAGTTGTTCCAATTTAACACTTTCACTAACCTATTTTTTTTCCCCAAGCTGATCGGAACCTTCTCCTCAGCAAGCACATTTGTTTGTTTTTTGGGATTAATTTTTCTCTTTTTTGTTAAATTCTTTGTATGTGACCCTCTCATGATGCCAGCTTTTTTTTACTTTATAGGGCTGCCATCCATGACACATATACCTCACTATACTATATCTACACTTTGTTGGTGCGTGAAACACTCATAACCTTCATACCGTAATCATAACATAGCAGTATAGAACAAACTACAGGCATCTTGAACCATTAAACTTAACGTAATACATTTCTAAGACGCTAATCACAGCATAGCAGTGTAACAGAAACTACAGGCATCTTAAACCACTAAACTTAGTGTGGTAGATTTCTGAGAAGAAAACAATACGAAAGAAAGAAAGAAAATCATATTATGCGCAGCATGACTGGAGGTAAATCACAATGACAATGTGTACAAGAGAAATATGAAATGATGACACACATGTATGTTCAATCCAATTGCATACCAATCTACAGAATGAATTACATAAGCCAAATAGGTGGTCTGCAAGAGATAATTTTTGTTCAATCTTCAGAAGAAAGCATATGCTTTGATGGACCAGCAGACGTGAATAAACAGAGCACATTTACTGTCGGTGCATCGAAATTATGTAACCAATGCTTCGTACGTAGCTCATGCAAACCAATAATGGGAAAACGCATGAAAAAAAGAAAGGAATAGTCACACTAATCAATGAACAATTTCGAGCAGAGTCAAGAAAAGAGCAACAGAAATGAGGAACCTACCAATCAGAAAGAGAAGCAGCACTGTGATCATAAAAATCAAAGATGCATACAAAAATGATAAAGTACTCACACCAATATTACAGCAAGTTAAAGTAGACTGAGCAGGACAGCAAGGTGAATGAGGAAGCAAGCAATGGAAAGCAGTAAAAGCACAGTGAGAAATTGATGAGAGAGAAAACAGAGCCTGAAGGAAAGTGAGGTGAAAGAATTCTGAGAAGTGAAAAGAATAACTTGAATGAACACTTTTCAAACTTTAGCATTGACAGCATAAGTTGGGCATCCTAAACAGGCAGCTCCGTCAATCTCACATTTAGAGCAACATCCTAAACAGACAGCTCCTTGAATCTCATCGGAAGGGGGGAAAAATAATTTAGCGGTGAAGAGCAATTCCAATGTATAGAAAAGATAGATTTAGCCGCAGAAGCAAGCATGTTGAAGAGAAGCTTCCTCACAAATTTCCCCAACTCCCATGTGTATGTGTAGCAGAAAAACAACTTTATCCCCAGAAACAAGCATGTTGAAGAGGAGCTTGCTCACAAATTTCCCCAACTCCCTCTTATATGTAATGTATAGATTTACCCCCAGAAGCAAGCATGTTGAAGAGATGCTTGCTCACAAATTTCCCCAACTCCCGTGTGTATGTGTGTATGTGTAGCAGAAAGACAACTTTAACCCCAGAAACAAGCATGTTGAAGAGGAGCTTGCTCACAAATTTCCCCAACTGCCTCTTATATATAATGTATAGATGTAATGCCCAATAACTATATAATGGTATATGTGTGTGTATTATAAACACGTGATTATATAACCGCATAAAATTTTATTATCTGCTATAAAAGTTTTAGATTTTTAATGACCAAGTAATGGTTACTAATTTACCCTGGAGCTTAACGTTATATCCAAAAGTTAGTGTAATATTTTAAGCAACTATTACCCAAACTATAACTACCTTACTCCAAATGAATTAATTGGTAAGTAAATAATAAAATAAAAATGGTCAACTAAACTAATAGTTAGATAAATATTAGTGTAATGAGTCATTAACAAAGTTAAATAATAATTAGATTATACACCATAGGATTAATTGTTGAAAAGTCTATATATATAAAAGGATAACAAGATAGATACCGTTAACTGCATTTTGGAACTGTTCTGTCTATCTCTATTGTGACTTTATGTAATTGGATTATCTGATTTTGTGTTAACATGTCCTTATAATGATTGAAGGTGATAGGACTACCGTTTTGAATTGTGGGCGATATCTTATCTTGTACTGGAAGGATACTTTATGATCATAGAGAATTTTTTGATATTGAATCAACTTGTCTCTGCTGTAATTGATATATATGAAATGATTGAAATGTCAAATTTGTGCTGTGTGGAACTAAGTGCTTCGTTGAATTGAAGGCGAGAGACAACTCTAGAATCCACACAAGCTGCTATTGACTATAGCGCACCAAAATGATGTGAATCATTTATGTATGGCATGAATTTGTCTATATTGTGTTCCTGACTGGCTAAGGCCCAATCACGAGTGGCTTATTGATGGCTGGAAAAGCAAGGATCGATGAGTTTATCGTAAGTCTACTGTGACATTTAACTCTTGTCGAGTGAAACTAAGGAGATTTTTGTTTCATGAAAAATGGTACTGATTATCCAGATATATGATATTGTGTATGTGGGACAATTACTTATTGTGGAGGATAAGGTAGCTTTAATTCACTCGCGTAATTTGTCGGGAGTTATATGCCTAGTACTGGGTTGGCTGGGCTGACCACTGATAGCAAACCTAAACTTTTTGATGCAAGCTGTAGCGTGCTCACTAATTTATCCCTAATTAACTATAGTAGTGGTGAAAGGGTTTCGTTCCACTGGGAAGAGAGTGGTTTCAAGCAAATTCTAAAGTTACTCTGAAAAATTGTCATAGAAACAAAACAACAATAACAAGAGTAAAATGAAAATGCAAATGGAGAGAAGAGAGGACGTCCTAGGGTTCTTTCACCGGATGAATGCTCACCTAGACAACTCATGCAGTGTAGTTAACATATGAGCAATAGAAGAGGAGAACTAGTTGCCTAGAAACTTAACCTACAGTCAGCATGTCGACCGCACTGCAACCTAGGCTTCTTGTCATTATTCTTTCCCATGACGAGGCCTAAAAACAATGTATTCACACTGCAACGTCTCAATTCCCTATTCCTAACTACTATAGCAATTATCTTCTGAAGACTTCCCATGGCGAGGCCTGAATTTAGGTTCTTATATTTTCATTAGCACCAGAGAATCTCTTTACACTTTGATCTGAAGATTCTGTTATCTAAAATCAGCATGGCGATCGCATTTTAGAAAATAAACAACGCAAAGCAAGTGCAAAGACTCAAATCATACTCCAGTTCTTATTCCACAAAATTCTCAACAAATATTGGTGAATTAAGCCTCAATTCAGCATGTCGACCGCAACTAAAGTTCAATTCCATAATACCGGTACGAATTCATGAAATTTAACAGAATTAATAGAATAATGCAGAGTATGATTTCATTTTTCATAGATTATGTTAATTGCATCACATTTTTTGTATAAACAGAACATTCACCCATCAGAACCCTAGGGCATCACAAGTTTAGCAAGAAGAATTCATTCTCATGTTGTGATCATCAAAATGCAACATTAAACAATTCATTTTCAAGAAACTTGAAGAATTTACCGCTTAAATTGCTTCACAGAGCTAAATATCACAAGTAAATTGCTTAATGCTTCCTTAATTGAGAACTCAATTCCAGTGATCGGTCCAAAAGTTCAAACAGAATCAAAATCAGAGCTAAAATTCTAGAGAGAGAAAATTTCCCGCTCACAAGTTTCTAGACTAACCTCCAGATTCTCATTATTCCTAAATAATGACAAAGTCCCTCTATTTACAAAGGTTTAAAGCTTAATCTACACTCAACCGTTAACTAAGCACTTAATTATAGAAATGCCACTAGATGGAATAAACTGTTCAGACATGCTTCGATACTTTTGACATAGGCATGCCAACCTGCATTATTGCCCTTTGTGTGGAAATTAATCTAGAGAATCTTGATAGATTAGTTTAACTCGGTGAACAATGAGTCTATAACTCTGCTGGGCCATTGACTATATTATGCATATTTGAGAAACATGTGCTGTGATTCATATAGCTGACCCCACTTAGTGGGAAAAAGGCTTAGTTGTTGTTGTTGTTGTTGTTGTTGTAGTATGCATTATGATCTCTTTTTTGACTGTTTTGCTTTGGAGAGAGCTGTGGTAATATGTGACTATGTATTTATGTTGGTTGTGTCGCACGTGCACTAAGCTCCACATCAGCAAACTTTCCAGCTTCTCACGCCATTGAGCCAACATGAACCACATTTTCAATACACTTATCATGCTCCTGAGCCTCACCAATTCACGCCTTCAAAACCTGCACATGAAAAGAGTAATCACAATAATTAGAAAATTTTTCAAGACAAAACATCATTTTTACACAGTGAGGCCACCTCTATGAAAATTGTTTACACGGAGGCGGCCGCACCATGTAATTTTCATGGTGTGTAAGTGCTTGTGTGTTGTGTCTTGTGTGCAAGTGTTGTGCCTATGGTGTGGTGAAGTGAGTAGTGTGCAAATGCATATGACAAGTTGTGCAACAATTGTGTGCTTAAGTGTGCATGTGTGGTGCTGGAGTCGTGTGCATGTTGCGTACATGAGTGCAAGTGTGGTGCATGTGTCACCTAGCAAAGTCATTCATTCACACTTGTGATGAATTATGTGAAGTTTATGTGATGATTTGTAAGTTTATGCCAATTCCCTTTTTCACCAAAATAACACTTCACATAATTCATCACATAAACTTACAAATCAACATACACTTCTGCACAAGACGCACTAAAACACAACAAAAGCCAAGTAAAATCAACATTTTTAAGTCTGTATAAAACAGACTTATCAATTTCCCCGCACTTAGATTTTTGCTTGTCCCAAGAAAAGCTCACACTCCTCATTTCTAATAATGATTTATCACCTGCATTCATCACATTGTCCACTGTCCATCATGCCAATCACCAAGTTCATCAAAACATTTTTCACACACAAAAACTTCTTGAAGTTCTCTTGGTTCCAAACTCTCAGAATCCAACCCACATTATCAGCCAAGGCATAACGAATAAAGACCAAAATGTCATGAGTGCAAGTGTGTGCTAAGGAACGCTGACTTCATTTGCTCTCTCTATATGCATACCCCTTGGCATTTTGTCTAACCATTCATTGCACAACAATCTTCTTGTCCACGCACATGAACAAGCAGCACACGAGATCAATGGTAACCTAATGCACATTGGTGCTTCTATAAGATATTTTCTTCTTCTTCCCTCATGCACATTGGTGCATCATTTGCTACACTCATTGGTGTTTGGATGCCTAGGTTTTGTGGCTCTTTTTTCCCTACTCTTTATCCGGGATTTATGGCTATTTTTTCCCATAATTGCTTGCCCGGGTCTCATAGCTTTTCATTCCCAGTTGCCAAAGGCTTTTTTTCCATATCCCTTCTCACGTAACCACATGTTCATATGTGTCTTCAAGGACTATGCATGCAAGAATACCAAAACACAGGAGAGGCACATAGCAAAGAGCAAACTCCATACATATTACCACCTATGTCAATTCAGATTTTTGCATGGCATATCTATTTTACTTTGACATCATGCCTTGGACAACAAAATGTACCAAACTCATCAAGATCGGTGCTTTTTTTTAAAAGAATTTGTTGTGATTCGCATGCATAACATAACAGATCAACATGATGAACTTGAGACATGACATAGTGTACCAAACTCATAAGTGCTCAAAACACTCTTCGCCCAAACTCACACACCCATTTGACTCATTTTATTTCAAACACACACACTCCACATTCATTGAAATACAAATAACCATATCATTACAAAACACACCTACATTCACTGACATCTTATAACAACTTGCCTCTCACACACACTCACTTAACATTCTCTTTTTCTACCAACCTACACACAGCATCATAATACCAAGCATAAGCAACCACACTCAACATTCAAGAAAGTTATACATAACACAAGGCAAACACAATAAAGCATCACAACTGCATAATTCCTTGCAACATGGCAAACCAACCTATTGCATAATTACCCCCCAACATCATCCATCGCAAACGTAGCCCACCAACTCAATGAAACTTCAGTAGAGTAAATAGAGCAAACATGGCACCACACCCCCTAATCAAAAGCAACATCCCCATAGCAAATGAACCACAGACCAACAGCACATAAGCAAAGCAACACCACTTCCCATCCACAACTAATCATGGCAAAACATTCATGTCCCCCACACTGAAAAAAAGCATTGTCCTCAATGAAAGAACTAAGAATGAGGGGACTCCCTGAGTAGACGACAAAGGCATAGAAAACGAGGGAACAGAAAAAGAAGGTCCCAGAAATGGTCCAGCGAAAGCAGCTGCATTAGCAAAGACGGGATCTTGGAATGGCTGCGCAATATTATTGAAGTGTGGCAAGCGCGTTGCAGGTATAAAAGCGGGGTCGTACCAAAATATTGGGTCTGGAGGATATGTGGGCAACCGACCAAAGATAGGTAAGGGCTGGAGAGATGATATAGCCGGCATGCCAGGGGGAAGTTCTTGCATAACACCAGTCTGTGGATTCATTGTACAATTAGGCACTGTATACATCGCCACCTGATCAGAATCTAGTCGTGGTTTAGGAGGCCTAGGAGGAGTGTGGTAATAGATAGTCAATTTGTTGATCTGATCCATTTCATATTGCATATTGAATTGCCGATGGTATAAGACTTCAAATTGTTGCTGCACGACGATGCAAGGTCATCCAATTTAGAACCAATGGTAGAAGTATGAGTAGACCAGTCTTGGTGCATGCCATCTATCTTCTCGTGCATGCCCTCGAGTCGCTCATCCAAACATTAGAAGCGAGTGTCCACAGAAGTCTGAAAATGATGAAGGGCTCCATGGAAAAAAGTAAAATCAAAAGGCTAAGGTTGGTGCTCTTGGTGGCTATAGGGAACAAAGGGATCATCCACAGGCATCTCAGTCAGAAGTGGTGCTCGAGCCAACTCCTTATCCATCCACACATGCTTGGCATAAAGGGAAGTAGCGATGGGACCCTGGACCTTGCGCCAATCGGCTCCCATGTTGTCGTCCACCCTTTGGGCACGACAAAGCTTGGCAATAAGCACGGGAAAATAGACTGCTGCAGCATCCTTCTCAATGCCCGCTTGTATGTGATCAATAATGATACGCCCAACAACCACAGGTTTACGATTCCGAATAGCTGAGATAAGGTACAAACACCGACGCATAACCTTCATGACGAGGGAACTAGGCATGAGCCTTGACAATATAAACATTAACTAGATTTTCATAGCGCACCGCAAAAATCGCTGAAGGATGTGCTTGCGCTCACCGAGCTGATTTACCTCCCATGCAGACCCAGGGTGGGCGAGCTTTACAGGCAGGACTGTGTCGGCATCCTCATCATCCAAGCACTCAAAATCATTGGTAGGAAAGCTCGGCGTGCCCAAATAAGCATTAACCACCTCGCTATCAATGTTAATCCACTTCCCTCGGACCAAAATCCTTTTACTCTCTCTGTTATAGATTTCGGCTTGCCCACTTGTTTGGGGATGGTAAGTTGCAGAGACTTTGTGCTTCACCCCATACTTGGCCAAAAGTGATGCAAAAATCTTATTGTAAAAGTGAGAGCCCCCATCACTTATGATAGCTCGTGGAGTGCCAAACTGATAAGGTTCCCGTTGATTTGATCCACCTTTGGGCGGATTTGACAACTTTATTTATCCACATGACAGGTCTAGCTTGGAAAATTCCCACCAACAAGATCAATGAACGAACACGATAAGAACAAAGAGTAGAACAAACAATTAAAGAAGCACAAAGAAACAAATAAAGGAATAAGAAAAAGATATGGAGCGCGATTCAATGGAAACTTGTCCAAAGCCCCAACGATATTACAAAACCAACTTGACTCAGGCGGCACCTAAATCAAATCAGATTTGGCTGTTCTCAAACTTAGAACAAAAAGCAAGACTATGGGTCTAGCCTCACTTTAGGGTTTAGAAGAACAAAAGCTCAAACTTAGCTTAAGGTCTCTAAGGTTTTGGGATCAAATTTTGCTCTGCAAAATTATCACCTTCAATCTCAAAAATCAACTCCTCAAATTCGTGGGTTTACAAGCCTTTAAATAGGCACAAAGACTTGCCAACAAAGTAAACCCTACTTTCCTAAAAATAGTTTCCTATTTGTAATAAACTTCCCTAAAATAGAATTAACACATGCTTAAATCATGCAAGATCTTTAGCGATGTGAAAACACCATATAGAACATATCAATGTTCATGCAAGAACATTAGATCACGTTCCTTATTGAAAAGATTAAATAAAAATGATTAAAAATCAAAACCTAAAAAGCTGTAAAAATTCCCAACGTCGCGCGACGTGGGGGTGCGGACGTCGCGACGTTGGTGTACGTCGCGACGTGGAAGGTCGCGCGTCGCGATTGCAGAAATCTTGACGTGAATTAAAATTGGATTTTTAAGTCCAATTTTCCAACCCTCAAACTTCCAGAGAGTTACGTCGCAACGTGGAGGGCGGTGGACGTCGCGACGTCGGTGCACGTCTCGACGGGAAGCAGTGGACGTCGCGACGTCGGTGCACGTCGCGACGGGAAGCAGTGGACGTCGCGACTTGGAGGCACGATTATCCAACTCTTGTCCAATCTTGCTTTCCAACGAAGTTTCTCCACATAATGTCAAAACCATGAAGTTCCAAGGCTTGAAATCACTCTTCACTTCATTGAAACCTTGTTCCAACCACTTGTATGCATCGTCCATCACTTCCATGATCAAACCATTAAGAGCCAACTTGAACTTCTTGGTTTTAGCTCGAGTCATTGGTCCACCAATTCCACGTAACGGGTCAATGGAATGTTGTTCACCATCAAGTGCGTCTGGATTCCTATCACAAACCTGTTAAAAATGTGCTTCTTCAAAAACTCAGCCATGCTTCGTGCATCATTATGCCGGAGTGCCACAGCTTCAACCCACTTTGATACATAATCCACCTCCACCAGTATATACTCCATCCCGTATGATTTTGGGAAAGGCCCTATGAAGTCAATACCCCATACATCGAAAAGCTCTACTTCCAGAATATTGTTCAGGGGCATTTCATTGTTCGAAGAGATATTGCCACTTCTTTAGCACTTAACACATTGACCAATCCAAATGCGTGCATCCACAAAGATATGAGGCTAATAAAAACCCCATTGTAGCACCTTGACGGCCATCCCGGTTGCACCAAAATGTCCCCCGAATGGAGCTTCATGGCATGCCATCAGAATGCCATCTTTCTCACCATCTTTCACAAACTTTCTTATCACTTGATCACTACAGATTTTATAGAGTGCATTATCTTCTCAAAAGAAAAAACTTGCATCATGCCTCAATTTCTTCCTTTGCTTGTGGGAGTAGTATGAAGGAACTTGCCCAGCCACAACAAAGTTTGCTATTTCAACATGCCAAAGCAAGTCTTCCTTGTCCAATTTAAACATTTGATCATCAGTAAAATGCTCTTGGATCAACACATGAGACTTATCTTGCCCAAGAGAGTCTAGCCTTGACAAGTCTTTGAACCTCTGTGATCTGTGATTTCAACATCAAATTCCTGAAGAAGCAACACCCATCTAATAAGCCTAGGCTTAACTTCCTTTTTGGCAACAAATATTTCAAGGCCGCATTGTCAGTATGCACTATCACCTTCGAGCCTAGAAAATAAGCACGAAATTTATCAAATGCAAAAACTACAACAAGCATCTATTTTTCCGTTGTGGTGTAATTCATTTGAGCCTCGTTCAACAACTTGCTGGCATAATAGATTGTGTGAAAAACTTTGTTTCGTCTTTGTCCAAGCACAGCCCCTAGTGCATAGTTACTCGCATCACACATAATCTCAAAGGGTTCCCCCCATTGTGGTGTGACTATGACTGGGGCTTCCACAAGCCTTGCCTTTAACAGCTCAAAAGCCTCAGAACATTCTTCACCAAAATTGAACTTCACATCTTTTCCTAGCAAATTGCACAGAGGCCTTGCAATCTTGGAGAAATCCTTAATGAATCTTAGATAGAATCCAGCATGTCCCAAGAAACTTCTAATGCTTTTAACATTGGTGGGAGGTAGTAGTTTGGCAATGACATCCACTTTGGCCCTATCCACTTCAATTCCTTTATGAGAGATTTTATGTCCCAAAACGATTCCTTCCTGTACCATAAATTAACATTTTTCCCAATTGAGCACCAAATGAGTTTCCCCACAGCTTTGCAGCACTCTTGCCAAACTATCTAAGCATCCATCAAAGGTCATGCCAAATACTGAGAAATTGTCCATGAAGATCTCAATGATGGATTCCACCATGTCATGAAATATGGCCATCATGCATCTTTGAAAGGTTGCAGGGGCATTACATAGGCTAAATGGCATTCTTTTGTATGCAAATGTACCGAATGGGCAAGTGAAGGTAGTCTTTTCTTGATCCTTGGCCTGAGTAACCATCCAAGAAACAATAGAAAAGGAAGCCAGCAATTCTGTCCAAGAGTTGCTCCAAGAAGGGAAGTGAAAAATGATCTTTCATTGTTGCTTTGTTGAGCTTGCGGTAATCCATGCATACAAGCAATGTGCTAATGATTCTAGCCGCTAGGAGCTCATTGGCATCATTCTTCACCACAGTGACTCCACCTTTCTTGGGCACACATTGCACGGGGCTCACCCACTTACTGTCCAAAATTGAAAAACTCATGTCGAAATCCAAAAGCATAATTACTTCTTTTTTCACCACTTCCATCATTTGGGGATTGAGCCTTCGTTTTCTGTCTCGTACTGGAACAGAATTTTCCTCCAACAAGATTTTGTGCATGCATATGCTTGGACTAATTCCTTTGATGTCTGCAATTGTCCAACAGATGGCTTGTTTGAACTTCCTCAACACACCCAGTAATTTTTCTTCTTGCCAACCTTCCAACTTTGAAGAGATCACTACGGGTAAAGTTCCATTTTCACCCAAGAAAGCATATTTCAAATATGGTGGCAATGGTTTGAGTTCCAACTTAGGTGGCACCATAATAGAAGGCATGAGTTTTTCATTCCTGCATAACACTTCTTTATACCTCACCTCAGTGGGTTCACACATATCATTGGCTAAAACATTACAATCACTAGTTTTTTCAACATTCATAACACAAGTTTTTTTTAAAATCCTTAACGCACGCCTCCTGTAATGTATGTTCTTCATACACTTCAACTTGTATTTCAAAACTTGATTCATCTAAAACACAACATTCTATTTAATTTACAATTTCAGAAACAATCATGCGATCTTCATCATCTAACTCTACATTCTCAATTTCCTCTTCACAAACATTCAATTTATCAACACAAATATATTAACGTTTAACACCTTCATCAACCACATGCATGCTCCATGCTACAGCTCTAATTGCAAAACAAGGCTCTATATGCATGGGGTGCTTCATAGCATAATTGACATAAAAAACAACTTGTTCATTATTAGTTATAAATGTTACCATTTTTCTTCTAACTCCTATCAAAGCATCTCTAGTGGCAAGAAAAGGTCAAGATAAGATGTACCTCGGGGTCTTCCTCCATGTCCAGCACAATGAAGTCTACTAGTAATGTGAATTTGTCTATCATCACCAGCACGTCTTCTACCATGCCCGTTGGCTTCACCAAAGACCTATCAGCTAGTTGTAATGTCACAGCCACAGGACGTATTCTTCCACCAAGACCCACATTTATAGCAATGGAGAGAGGCATCAAGTTGATTCCAGCACCAAAATCACATGGTGCCTTTTCAAAGTATCTTATGCCTATCCTGCAAGGAATGATGTAACTACCTGGATCTTTCTATTTAGGAGGTAAGTTATGCACCACCCATGCTTAACTGCATTCCGTGAGCATCATTGGAGCTTCACACTGAAGAATTTGCTCCTTGTTGAAAATGAGATCTTTAAGAAATTTTGCATACTTTGGCACAACACTCACCAAGTCCAGCAAAGGTAAGCTTACATTGACTTGTTTCACCACATTCAAAAAAAGATAGAACTGCGGTCCTCTATTTGGTGGTGGTTTCACCCTTTCTAGAAATGAAGGCCGAGGAGCATACTCTGGATAATTATAAGGACTTGGTGGTCCTCTAACCTTTTTGGTCACCTCATTTCCTTCATTATCATTCACCTCCTCCTTTTCAGGTGCCATGGCCTCATGTGCACAATCATCCTGTAGTGTTTCCTTGCAGTTGCTTACCACTCCTTAAGGTAATGGCATTACACACCTCCTTGCCCTTAGGATTAGGAACTATATCACTCGGAAGAGATCCGCTGGGCCTATGATGCACTGCGTTGGCTAGTTGCCCCAATTGCATTTCAATGTTTTTGATTGTTGCATCATGGTGTTTAACGCTAGTCTCTAACCCAGCAAATCATTGTTCCTCTTGTCCAGCTTGTCCATGATACGATGGAACATATCTTTCATTGAAGGCTTCCTTGGCTCTTGTACATTAGGTTGCTGATCAAACCCAGGAGGTGGGTACTTTGATCATTGCCTTGGAAATATTGTCTGCCTTGATGCTGATTTTACAGTCCCCAAGTGCTTGGACCACTACCATATTGTCTATTACCAGAGTAAATTGCCAGAGTACTGCGGCTTGTTGTAGTTGTTGACATATTGCAATGACTCTATGGTAATAGCACATTCATCGGTATAATGCTCTCCCTTGCACAAGCCACAAGAGAGCACTGGATTTTTTGCTTATGTAACCTTGATTGTTTGCACTTGCTTTGCAAGAGCTTCGAATTTAGCTCCCAAAGATGTTTCATCATCAAGGTTCAGGATGCCTCGTTGTTTCCTTCCATGTGGCTTTTTGGTCTCAGGGGAGAGATATTCATCTTCAGCAATTTTATCAAAAAGCTCCCTCACTTCTGGAACACTTTTGTCCTTCATAGCTCCATTGGCACATGCCTTGACCATCATTGAAGACTCTGTTGTAAGTCTCTTCAAGAAAGTATTTAGTTCCTTTATCTCACCAAGGTCATGGTTTGGACATTGTCTGATCAAGTCATTGAAGTGCCCAAGCTTCACGAAAGGTCTCTCCCTTATGCTGTTGGAAGTTCATGATGTCCATCCTTATTTTCTCTAGCTTAGCTGGTGGAAAGTATTTAGCCAAAAATTTCTTCTGTAGCTCTTCAAAGGATGTCACAGCAGTTGTGCCTCCAATAGACTTGAACCAATGTTTGGCCTTATCTCTAAGAGATAGAGGGAATAGAATTCTATGCACTTCACTCCGAGGCACACGTTGAAGTTTGAAGGTACTGCAAAGTCCCAAAAACCAGTCCAGGTGCTCATTTGGATCCTCACTATCTAATCCTTGAAAAAATTGTCCTTGAGTGATTATAGACACGATCTATGTAGATATATGATAGCTCTTCACATCGATGTCTTGCTGATCAAAATCATTTTCAAAGTTAATGGCATAATGGTCACCAAATCTCGGTGGTCTTGCTTCTTGATTAGCCATTCTTCTATCTCTCTGTATAATCATCAAAGTTCTCTCCAACTCGAGATCAAGGTGATACTTTGGTTCTCCTACAGACCTATTAGATCTGGGCATACAAGACACACACAAACAGTAATGTCTAATAGTAAACAAGCACAAACAATTACAGTAACAAGAATTGCAAATGTAAATAAAAGAAAACAGAACAAAATAGAACAAAACAAAAAAAATTCAAGAAACCGTGCCTTCCCCGGCAACGGCGCCAAAAATTGATGCAAGCTATAGCGTGCTCACCAATTTATCCCTAATTAACTATAGTAGTGGTGATAGGGTTTCATTCCACAGGGAAGGGAGTGGTTTCAAGCAAATTCTAAAGTTACTTTGAAAATTGTCACAGAAACAGAACAACAAGAACAAGAGTAAAATGTAAATGCAAATAGAGAGAAGAGAGGATGTCTTAAGGTTCTTTCATTGGATGAATGCTCACCTAGACAACTCACGCAGTGCAGTTAACATATGAGAAATACAAGAGAAGAACTAGTTGCCTAGAAACCGAACCTACAGTCAGCATGTCGACCGCACTGCAACTTAGGCTTCCTGTCATTATTCTTTCCCATGGCTAGGCCTAAGAACAATGTATTCACATCGCAACGTCTCAATTCCCTATTCCTACCTACTATTGCAATTATCTCCTAACGACTTCCCATGGCGAGGCCTGAATTTAGGTTCTTATGTCTTCATTAGTACCAGAGAATCTCTTTACATTTTGATCTAAAGATTCTGTGATCTAAAATCAACATGGCGACCGCATTTTAGAAAACGAACAACACAAAGCCAGTGCAAAGACTCAAATCATACTCCAGTTCTTAGCATAAAATTCTCAACAAATATTGTTGAATTAAGCCTCAATTCAGCATGTCGACCGCAACTAAAGTTCAATTCCATAATACCGGTGCGAATTCATGAAATTTAACAGAATTAATAGAATAATGCAGTGTATGATTTCATTATTCATAGATTATGTTAATTGCATCACATTTTGTTGTCTAAATAGAGCATTCACCCATCGGAACCCTAGGACATCACAAGTTTAGCCAGAAGAATTCATTCTCATGTCGTGATCATCAAAATACAACATTAAACAATTCATTTTCATTAAACATGAAGAATTTACCGATTAAATTGCGTCACAAAGCTCAAAATCAGAAGTGAATTGCTTAATGCTTCCTGAATTGAGAGCTCAATTCTAGTGATCGGTCCAAAAGTTCAAACGGAATCAAAATTGGGGCTAAAACTCTAGAGAGAGAAAGTTAGAGAGAAAAAATTTTCCGCTCACAAGTTTCTAGACTAATCTCTAGATTCTCATTCTTCCTAAATAATGACAAAGTCCCTCTATTTATTGAGGTTTAAAGCTTAATCTACACGCAACCGTTAACTAAGCACTTAATTATAAAAATGCCCCTAGGTGGAATAAACTGTCCAAAATGCGCACGTGAACTAAGCTCCACATCAGCAAACTTTCCAGCTTCTCATGCCTTTGAGCCAGCATGAACCACATTTTCAATACACTCATCATGCTCCTGAGCCTTACCAATTCAAGCTTCTAAAACCTGCACATGAAAAAGAGTATACACAAAGCTTAGAAAATTTTTCAAGACAAAACATCATTTTTACACGGTGCGGCCGGTCCATGTAATTTTCATGGTGTGTAAGTGCTCGTGTGTTGTGTCTTATGTGCAAGTGTTGTGCTTATGGTGTGGTGAAGTGAGTAGTGTGCAAATGCATATCACAAGTTGTGCAACAATTGTGTGCTTAAGTGTGCATGTGTGGTGCTGGAGTCGTGTGCATGTTGTGTGCATGAGTACAAGTGTGGTACCTTGCAAAGTCATGCATGAAGAGTGGTTGTGTATTGCATGTAAGGCATGTAGTGCTTATGCAAGTGAAGCTCGCCTATGTGTTGAGTAGTGTGCATCCACATGGCAAGGGTTGTACACAAAGGAGTGCTCATGTGTGCATAAATTGTGCTCTTGATGTGCTTGTATGCATAAGGATGTGCGGTGGATGTGCGAGGCATGTGCATATATACACAGCAACTGTGCGCATGCATGTGCACAAGTCACTACTACAGATTTCACTTTCTAAAACGGTTAAAAGTAGTTATTTAAAACTGGTTTTAGATTTTCCAAACCGTTTTAGATATGGACGAACTAGAAAGTCCTACATTTTTTAATACGGTTAAGAACTGATCTTAAAAGTCTGTTTTCTAACACGGTTGATGAACCGTTCTTAAAAGTCTGTTTTTTAACACACACAAATTTCCCAAATTTCTGCACACCCAATTTTCAGCCTTCCAACTAAGTACTTTTACTGCACACCCAAATTTCTAAATTCTGAATGTTTTAGCATAAGTGTTCATGAAGATTAATGATAGATGAATGGAACAATATAAACTCAAAATTAAGGAGCTTACACTGGTGATATGTTTTTGCCGTGTAAAGCTCTAGTCCATGGACAGCACTCACAAATCATCAAGTTCATCAACAGCATGACCATAAAGTACATGACTAACAACAAATCAGAATCCAATAAAACAAAGTTCAGACAAGCTAATTCCCTTCAAGAATTTTAAATCTGTAGCCTCAATTAAAAGAGCAATTGACATAGACTTCACATTCAGTAATTAAATAGCAGAAGAAACCAATTACTGAATCGTTTTGAAGCTGAAGCAGAAGTCTTTCGGCCGAAAAGGACTTCCTACAATGAACTCGGCTTCCTCAAGCAACCTGCAATGCTTTGGCTCTTGGTCGTAAAGATATAACCTTTGGAGCAATCGGAGCAAAAAATAAGTCGGCGAAGATCGGAGCTCTCTTCGTCTTGAGCACAAAAATACCGCAAAAACTAAGAAAATACAAAGATTGTGGCTTTGACGAGGGAAAGAAAAAGAACAAAATATGGTGTTAAAAAAAATAAAACTCGACATTCTCAGTGGAGAGAGTCGGCAGAGAAAGGGGAAGGAGAGCGGCAGAGAAAAGTGTGAAGATAAAGATGAGAAAAAAATTTCAGTTTTCTAACACGGTTACATGCTAACCGTACTAAATAATTTAAAATTTCAGTTTTCTAGAACGGTTAAACTTGTAACCGTGTTAGAAAACTGAAATTTTCTAAAACAGTTAGTTAGAAACCGTTCTTAAAACGGAGATGATAACAGTTTCTAAAACGGTCGTCTCCCGAACCGTTTTAGAAACTGACATCAAGAGACTTTCTAACACGGTTATAATGTAACCGTTCTAGAAAGTTAGCGTTTTCCTAATTCTTATTACAAAAATGCCACCACCCCAATTATCTAAAACGGGTTATTAATAACCGTTTTAAATAGACCGTTTTAAATTATATATTCTGTAGTAGTGAGTGTCTGCATTTATGTGCAGTAAGTGTGTGCATGCATGTGCACAAGTGCGTGCATGCACGTGCACAAGTGTGTTCATGCATGTGCGGCAGTTGTGCAGTGAGTGCTGGTCAGGCATGTGCGGTCGGTGCTGTGCAAGTTCTGGTGTGCGGAAGATGAGTGCAAGGGCTTGTGCGGAGTCGTGTGTGCGATGAACACTAAGTGTGTGCGGTGATGTGTAGGGCTCGCATGCGAGCCTTGTGCAGTGAGGGTGTGTGGGACTCGCATGCGATGCATGTGAGTTTTTTGTGGTAAGGGTGTGGCCTCATGCACGAGCGATGTGCAGTGAGTGCTGAGTGTGTGCGAGGTGTGCGACGTGTGTGTGTGTGTGTTGTGCGGTGCATATGTAGCAAGAAGTGCATGTGATGCGTGGGGTGTGTGCGATGAGTGTGTAGCAAGTGTGTGCAAGGTGTATGCCTAACGTTGTGTCTTCATGCACAAGCTTGAGTTTTCATGCACACTTGTGCACACTAGTGCACCAATTCCGGCCCTTTTTCACCAAATAACACTTCACACAATTCATCACGTAAACTTACAAATCAACATACAATTCTGCACAAGACGCACTAAAACACAACAAAAGTCAAGTAAAACCAGCATTTTTAAGTCAGTATAAAACTGACTTATCACTCTTATGTGCTCCTTTATGGGACTATGTGCTACCTGAGTTGAATGCTCCTTGTGACACGTTACTGTTAGTCTTTTTGTGTCTGTTTACAATTAGTTTCTCAATGACTGTTTGTTGCCATTATCTTTGTGTTATGTATAAATTATTTTGTCATCCTATATTTTGAAAATATAGTTTTAAATTCTTTACCATTTTATAAAAATTATATCCATTTGTTAACCCACTGAGAAATAAAGGCTCACCACATTTTCCTAAATGTTTTTTGCAGAGCAGCAAGAAAAAAAAAGTCGAGGAAGTTGGACAAATCGAGCCACTGTCAGATGGTGGGACATTTGGCACTGAATCTTGCGATACAAATTAAGTTGTAATCCAATATTGTAAATGTGGGATTGCCTTGTACTTGTTATGGTTATTAGTATTGAAAAGAAATATATATAAACAAAAAATTTCACTTTATGTTCAAGACTGATATTTGATTGAACGATCCGATCCACTTCCCAACAAGGGAGTATGTTGGGGCGTTACAGAACTAAACAAGAAAACAATAATGGATTCAGGGAAAGTATGGTTGCAACATTTTAACAAAAATCTACATTTGATGAATCTGGTATGATATTTGAAATACTATATATTATAATTTCAATCATAGTTCAACAATTTAATTATCTAATTGTGTATCAATTACTTGTGCAGATTTACATAGCAATAAACATTTATACTTTTTTTGCAATTGTGTTCAACTTCAAATGCTAGAAAAATGTATTATTTGATAATGTAATTCACAAGGAAGAAAATGACTATATCACTATAATGAATGTGCTGGTAAGCAAAACTACAATTCAAAATTTTGTCTATTTTGAATAGTATCACTATTTGTAACTTATATTAATTTATCTCTTTTAGGTAAATATATATACTATCACAATTTTTGAAAAACCAAGGTCATCCCGAAGCTCATCTCCTGGAAACTTTTGAATTTGATGATATCAAATTTCCCTAGAAGGAAAAAGTACATATGGAGTTGATTACGAGATTTACCTCATGCATCACTTAGAAAACTTCAAAGGAGAGCTTTATAAAAATCCAAACTTATATGTGGTATGTCTTCTATTGTTTTTTTTCTTATAGTGATTCAGAATATTATAAACAATAAGGTTATGTTTATATTTTCATGCAGATAAAAAAACGAAAAACCTTAAGAGCACAATTTTGTACGAGAATTATTTTGAATGAATCTAACTAACAAAAAAAACTCTTAGAGGACATTAGGAATTTGTTATTAAAAGGGTTGAAATCATGAGATGAATAGGTGAAGAAAAACAAAAACAACAAGACAAGCAACCAAAAATTAAGAGAATGAAGAAACGAGAATTGTACATTTTTAACCATACTGTAAATGCCTTTTGTACATGTTAGATTCTTACTTGTTATTTTTAACCACACTGTAAATGCCATTTGTACATATTAGATTCTTTACTTGTTAGTCTTACTGTGATACTTGACATTTGGATATCACTTTTGTATAAATATGTGTCCATCCAATATTTGTATATTTTTGCTTATCACTTTTCATAAATGAAATCAAATGAACATCATACGCGTAATGTTGATACACGAAGAATTGATACGCCAATCAGAATTACACTTGACGAAAGTTATAACATTCATACTTTACAAATTAATATTAATATGCGAACATTATATACAAATTAGAATGATACTTTATACGCGAAGTGATAGCTTATATGCTAGTCATAATAATAATACTTGCTTAATATTTTACTCTAAAGTTGATACTTTATACGCTATTCATAATAATATTTGCTTAATATTGTACGCCATACGTGATACACAAAAAAGCGATACTTTATACGCAAAAAAGTGATACTTTATATGCTATTCATAATAATATTTGCTTAATATTGTACACCAATGTTGATATGTGATACACAAAAAAGTGATACTTTATATGAGAAAAAATGATATTTATACACGAAAAAGTGATACTTTATACGTGATATGCGAATAATCAATACATTATGCATGAATCACAATGATACTTTGTAACACAAAAAAAAGTGACACCTTATATGCTATTCATAATAATACCTACTTAATATTGTATGCTAATATTGATATGTGATACACAAAAAAGTGATATTTTATTCATGATATGCGAATAATTGATACACTATACGCGAATCACAATGATACTTTGTACCCGAGAAAGTGATACTTTAAACGCTAGTCATAATAATAATAATACTTGCTCAGTATTGTATGCAAGAAAGTAATACTTTATACATAATACGCGAATAATTGATACATTATACACGAATCAGAATGATACTTTATACGCAAAAAAGATATACTTTATATGCTATTCATAATAATACATATTTAATATTGTACGCTAACATTGATACGTGATGCGCAAACAAATTATATTTTATATGTGAAAAACTAATACTTTATACGCTATTTGTAGTTATACTTATTTAATATTGATATGCGACAAAATGATACTTGATATACAAAAAATTTCATACTTAATACGCTAATAATGACACTTGATACAGGTATGAGGTATCATATTCATTCTCTGACTTCTTAATCTTAATAAACTAACATTAATACCTAATGATAAGGATAAATTCTACATTGATGGCAAAAATTCAAATCTTATCTTTATCCAAGACCTGTATGGACTCTACTACATAAGTCCTACTACTTCAGGTATTCAGGTATACTTGGACTAAAACACCATGTTATTGGTTATTACACTACAATCCTATTCCAATTCTACTTTGGGTATGGATATTATAAATAAACCCTTATTCATCATATAACGAGTACGTTTTATACAATCTCATTATTTGCTACTTGCAATTATTCCATATTATTTGCTTAACCCTTTACTGATTTAGGCATCAGAGTAAGCTCTCAAGACTCCCGAAGTACTTGTCTAACCATTGTGTTGCAGGTTGTAGGTCATCCATAGACAAATCGATTTGGGAGCCTTCAACAAATTTTGAGATTCATCACCTAATATGCGAAAAAATGATAATCGATACACAAAATATAGTAGACGTGCACGTGGGCACGCGTTAATATACCCGTTCATATATGAATCCATCGCATATGAGTTTTAGTTTAAAGTAAAAAAAAAGCCTTTGGTAATTTTGTTTTTAAGTGTAGTTATGACAATCACTTTTTCATGCCATTTTGATGGTGTGTGTGTGTAAGTGTTGTGCTGTGTATAAGTAAAATGACTTACTAGTTGCCTCGAATGACAATGTGTCTAAGTTTCCAAAAGTCAAAAAAACAAGGCACAAAACTTGAATAAATTGACACAAGACCCTTTCTACAAAATGTCACCTTCACTCTTAAATGGTTGCACTTGTCATGCTTGGCTCCTAATTTTCAATTTGTAACGATTTTTCGCCCCTGATTTTGTTAGGGTAAGAGCAATACAATGACAGGTACTCAAAGAAAGATAACCAGTTGAAGCAATTGAGGTGAATAACCAAAATGAATTAAATTTGTGAGACTAGTTTTTCATTTGAGTCAAATTTGAATATTATACCATCACATTTATAATATCGAAGTATAAAACTTCATATTCTTACACTTCGAAAAGGAGCAATAAAATTAATATTAAACTTTTCGAGCATTCTCTTGTGCGACGATTGCATATATATGACTTGCTATTAAATTCAAAAATTAGTGTATTAAAAAAAACTGAACGTATCAATTTTTACTTTAACGTATAAAGTAAAATTAGCATATAAAGCATTAAAAATTAGCATATCAATTTTCACTTCAGCATATAAAGTATAAAAAATTAGCTTATTAAGTATAAAAAATTAGTAATGATAGAGAGTGCAATGACTTTTATGCGAATTGGAAACTTGAATGATGTGTAATCTTAATTGGCATAAGATAGGAGAGAGAGTTGATTATTTGGAGTTCTAATATGATAGAACTTATCGTAATTGATAGATACTCCATCTGTTCTCTAATAAGTGTTATTTTAGAGATGTGCATACTAATTAAGAAAAGTGATAAATTCTCTTATTTACCCATATTTATAACTATAACTTTCTCTCTCTTTTTCTAAATAACATTACATAAATAAATTGGACGAAGTGTACAATTGCAAGCTTTTAGACTTTTTGTATGGAAATTTGTAAAATGACACTTATTTAAGAACAAAAAATGAGAGCTAAAACGACACTTATTAAAGAACAGAGGGAGTAAGTGATTATATATATATATAAAGATAAATAAACCTTCAAAATTCCTGAATACTAATAATCTTTTTTTCTAACTAATTATAATTTAAGTATAGTAACTTAAAAATCATATTAAAAATTTATTATGTAACATCATATTTGCAATTTCAATATTAATTGAGAGTAGCAACTCCCTTACTATCATAAACTTTGGTGAGTGAACCCTACAATTATTAATCTACAATTATTAATAGCATAAATATCACTAAAATAATATCTAAAATTATTAATCTCTAACTCAGATGTGAGTGAATCCTATTACATGGTGTTAATTGTAATTTTAGTGAAATCACATCTTTAAAGGAATATAGTTGGGTTCACTCACATTTATGTTAAAACTTAATAATTGTATTTTTTTATTTTGGTGATATTTATACTTTTAGTCATTGAATTGTGATCTTGGTGATATTTTGATTTGTAATTTTAATTTGTGAATTTGATGATATTTTAATTTTGTTTCACGTAAACAATTAAATATTTGAGTTAATTATATTATATAGGTGGGATGTATGATTATTATGGGTTTACATGGTCTTCAATGATTGTATGTCTAACTTAACAATTTAAGGTATACTTTGGAGTAGTTTAAAGTATACCTCAAGAAAATATTTCTCTGACTTCTCTCTAGTTTTCTCTCTCTAAGTATTAAGCCTTAACAGATATTGCTATTTAGTTTAATCTCAGCCATCAATTTAAACTAGAGGCACATCACTGCCTTCCAATAATACATAACGGCAGGATAACAGTAACAACTGAAGGAGATGGAGTCTCTGCCGGCGATGCCTCCGGACCCCAAAGCCCCCAACTCCTTTAGTGATGCACTCAAGGCTGGAATTCAAAAGGGGAATGGGGTTAGTGTATCGTTTGCAGACGTGAGGAAAACACCCCTAGCTACATTCAAAGGGGAACCAGCTCTTTTGATTTCGGATGAAGAAGAAGAGCTACTCGCTACGGAGTTTCAGTACACCCTCGTTGGTAAGTTCTCTTGGGGAAGACCGACTATAAACATACTGAGAAAAGAGGTCCTGAATGCGGTGTTCAAAGGTGAGGTTTACACAGGATTATTGGACAATCGGCACATCTTGTTCATATTTGAACAGGAAATCGACTTCCAGAGAATGTGGATGAAGAAAGTCTGGCACTTTGCAGGTTTTCAAGCTCGCTTGTTTAAGTGGTCTAAGGAGTTTATTCCAGAGGTTGAACCCTAAATCGCTCCCGTCTGGAATAGCTTACCCCTTCTCCCTCTCCACTTTTTTCACCCAGAAAAGCTCTACTCTTTGACCTCTATTGCAGGGAAGCCTCTGAAAATGGATGCTACTACGGCTGCAGCTAAGGAATTGGTTAGGCCCAACGAGGCCAGAGTATACGTGGAAATAGATGTTCAGAAACTAATACCCGAAAAGATTTGGGTGGGAAGTATGGAGAAAGGATTCTAGCAGAAATTATTGGTGGAAGATAGGCCTGCCTACTGTATAAAATGTAAAAAATTGGGGCATAGTACAGAGCTATGTCTTCCCCCAATCAAGGGTTGGCAGAAGGTGCCAAATCCTCCCCAGGTGGGACCTATGAAGCAACAGAAGGAATTGACTCTTATCAAGAAAAAGAACAATGTCATTGCCATTCGGGAAGAAAGAGGAGAGACCATTAGAATAGAGGATGAAGATCTAATCAGTAGTGGCCAGAAGGGGAAGCAAATCGTCCCAGGAAGTATACCTCAAATTTGTGATTTAGAAATCGAAGAAGTTGCTGAAGTCCCTAAAGGATCTAAGGCCAAGGAGTCTCAATCAATAGGGTCTAATGATATAATGCCTAGAGTAAATGTAGCCCATAGCGTGGAAAATTCCATGTTGAAACCTCTTGAAAAGAATGTGCAGCACGCAGAACAGCTTCTCGCATTGGACAATACTCAAGTAGCAGAGCAGCATCATCTGAAAAGGAAAGAAGGTCTGATAGAGATTGTATCAGAGAGTCACAAGGGAGTCTTAGAGGAGTTGACTGAGGGTTATAGAACTCAGGGAGATAAGTCTTCTGAGCAGGTTGATTTTTCAATAATACAAGAAGTCACAATACGGTAGAAAGCTTTTCTGGCCATCGTCAAGAAAGGACAAACAAGGAGGTGGGTACTGTGGTAGAGAGCTCTATGAGTCGCTGGGGATCAACTCCAGATCATGCCGTGGAGGTAACCCCTGAAGGGGAGGAAAAAGGTGACCCATGTCTCAAGGAAATTGAGCAAAAACAAGATTCAGCTGCAGCTGCTGCCTTGACCCAGCCGGATCAGCCAGATGCTCCAGTAGATGTTAATGTGCTCATAGAAAGAGTAGCCAACCCGGAAGAATCCCCACTTGCTCCTGTAGAATCTCCTGATCACTCGCTTTTGAACCTCTCAGCTAAGTCAACCCAATCTCAAAATTCCTCCTCTCTATAAGGTTTGCCAAAGAATAACTCTCTCACTGATCTACAGGACACCCTAACGGAGTCATAAGGAGAGTCAGTAGCAACTGAGGAGGTAAATGTAGTGAATAGCCTAACTGCAGGTGAGAATCTTACAACAAGGATGCAACCCCAACTAATCAAACCTGGGAGGAAACATAGCGCCTCAGGCATTAAAGTGAAGGCTAAAGGGGCATCCTCAATGGTATTAAGATAAAAAGTCACACAAACTGGGTACAAAAAAGGTCAGTCATTATGATTAGCACAATTTTCTGGAATATCCGTGGTATAATTGCTAAAGGAAAACTCCATAGAGTCAAAAAATTGATCAGAAAACATAAAGTAAATTTCCTAGCTATTGCAAAACCTTTTGCTGGTTTAAATCACATGGAAACAGTTAGGAGAAGGCTAAATTTTGACACATGTTTTGCAAATGATAATGGTCAAATTTGGATCTTTGTTAGGAATTCATTTAGTTGCCAAGTTGTGGAATCTACTTCCCAACTCAGTATCACATCCTGATTTCCCCTGTTCAGTAATAGTATCAACTGTCTATGCTAAGTGTACAGAGAGGGAGAGAGAGGAATTATAGGAATCGTTAGCTAAACATTCCCCCCCTAACGCTCCTTGGGTGCTATGGGGTGACTGGAACTGCATTATGAATAGCTCAGAAAAGAAAGGAGGGAAAAAATGTAAAGAGAAAGACACTTATGAGCTGACTGAATTTATGGAAAGAGAGAGCTTAGTGGAACCACAAATCATGGGATCTGTTTTCACTTGGTGCAATAACTGGAGGGGTGGGGCTAGAGTATGGAAATGGCTGGATTGATGTCTGATAAACTCCTCCTTCTTGAACTCCTCTATTCAAATGTGTGTCCAACATGCCCTAAGATCACCCTCGGACCACTCCTCCCTTATGCTATCCCACTAATGAGGGAGGGGTAGGGTTCATGTCACTAGCTGATATCATATCTGCCCAAAGCATTAAGCTTTGGTGGAGATTTAGGAAGAGAGACACTCTATGGGCAGAATTCCTGTACAGTAAGTGTTGTGACCCTTATCACCCCTCACAAATAGCTCTATATAGGGGGACTCCCACACGTGGAGAATAATGCTCAAATCTGCTCCTACTGCTGAAATATTCATAATGATTAGAGTTGGAAATGGGCAATGCCACATTTGGTTAGATAACTGGCTAGGAAGGGGTCTGTTAGACAGTCAGTATTCTAGAACCGAGTTTCAAAGATTGGCTGAATTCATAAGAGAAGGATCTTGGAATCAGGACAGGCTGTCTCTTCTTCCTGCTGGAATACAAGTGAAACTAGTAGCTACCCCTGCTCCCCCACTACAAGGGAAGGATGAATTGAAATGGATTTTGTGTGAGAATGGTAACTTTTCTATGTCATCTGCTTTTCACCAAATAAGACAGAGATCAGTCACAAACTATTCCTACAATGAAATTTGGTGCAGTTTGATTCCTATGAGAATCTCTTTCTTCATGTATTGCATGTTGCAAGGAGAATCCCTCTTGGAGAAACATTACACAGGTTAAGTTTATTTGGTCCATCTCTATGTTATTTTTGCTTAAATCAGGAGGAAGAAATTAACCATTCTTTTGCTAGCTGCACAGTGTTAAGACAGGTATGGAACATATATGCAGCTGAAATGGGAGTGCTCTGCCAATCGAACTCTGTCAGACTAATGTGTAAACAATGGTGGCAAACCCCTCCAAAAAATGAGGCACATAAACAACTGCTGCTAATCCTCCCCTCTCTCATTTGCTGGGAAATATGGAAGTGCAGAAACAGAGCTGTTTTTGAAGGCTGCAAAGTTAATCTAGATAAGATTGTTCATCAAGTGTTGACATAAGCTTCCAGTATTATTCACAGGAAGCTCCCTCTGCAGACCTGGGATATAAACACTTGGGGGTATTTTTGGGATCATGTCAACAACTTCAAGAGCAGTACAATGACCCAGTTCATCCAATGGAAGAAACCAGCAAGAACATGGAAAAAATCAACATAGCTCATTGCAGAAATGAAAACACTATATCTATTGCTGGGATCATCAGGGACTATAAAGGTGAGATCATTGATATTATTCTACATCAGTATGACTGGATTAACCCTGCAGGTGTTGCCATACTCAATGGATTACTAGAAACAGCATACCTGATAAGGCGAAATATGTTCACCTTATATATGCTATTTTCACTTATACTTTGCACCGTCTTTGTGCTATTTAATGTGTTTTTACTGTGTTTTGTAGGTTATTAATGTGGAGGCCAAAATGAGAGAAAAAGATTGAGAGAGATCAAGAAAGATATGATTTAGGTCAAAAAGGTGTTTTTCGGCACGAAGAAGATGGTTCCGTATTTCACAAGATATTCAAGGTGTTAATTCCAATTTTTGAAGATCAATCCTATATATTAATACCTTGTATAGAGTGGAAAATAAGTCCCAAGTTGATCTCATGGAGGCTCGAGACTCCAAGAAGGGTTAACATAGCGAAACACGTGGAAAGGTGATGAAGAACAAATGCTGAAGAAAGCTGCCAGGGTTTAGTATTTCAATCATATCTCTCTCGATATAAATCCGAATGGGATGATTCAAGAGCCATTGGAAAGATAAGAAACAGAGGTACAACTTTTATGTTTTGGGTTTTTCCTAATTCGGTAGGGATCATAGAGAAAGACGGCCCAGACGATGAACGTCGCGATGTAGGAGAAGTTCCACGTCGCGACATGGGGCACCATTTTCATTTTTTTAATTCATGGATGTCGCGCGACGTGGGTATAGTCGCGCGACGTCCAGTCCAAAAACGTGCGGAAAATATATTTTTCTTAGTTTTTAACGTTTTTAAGATGTCTTTTTGTTTTGGGTTGTTTCCTAACTTGTTCCTTACATGTTAGGGCCCAAAAACGTGCCATCTTATTAGTGTTTCATAAGGTTTCAAGTTGTTTCCTATATAAGGTAATCTATTATGTAATTTTCAAAGGGGGAGTTCATAGAAGAATAGAGAGTTCATAGTTTATAATAGATTAGGGTTTTTTTCTTTCTTTCTTTTTTAGGGTTTCATATAGCTTTAGGGGGGTCACAACTTTGAGAGAATAAAAGCAATTTCTTCTTTGTAATAGCTAGGATTTCATTCTTTTGGCTATCTATGGAGAATTGTAGCTATACGAATTTGGGAACGTCATCTCTTATTGAATTCATTTATTTAGAGACAAAGATTTCATCTATGGATTCGCAATTCAAGGTGTTATCTTTCCTTTTAATTTATGTTTTCAATATTGTGCTTATTTATTAATATTATGATGATGTTTGATTTAGCCATGCTTTGCTAAACTTATTGTGCTCCCGGGATTATGAATAAGAGTTTTTTGTGCTTAATTTACATGCTAAGTTCTATCTTATGGTTTTTGTGGAATGAGTTTTGCTGTGTTCTTCATAATTATGCATGATTTATCGCGCGAAGATTATGTATGATGAATATTTTCTTAAAGTGCAGTAAATTATTTAGAGATAACTTGCTTTAATCTTGCCTCTTACCACATAGGAGGGTTAGAGTGGGTTGTTTGGAATCTTTTGTGGGTTGGTTGTGAATTTGTTAGATTAATTTTACCTTAGCTCTTGCCTCTTGCCACAAAGGAGGAGTTAAGGGGCTTAGTTTAGCATTAGCGTGACTGGTTTGGGCGTTGCCTCCGCCATAAAGGAGTGGTTGAACTTGAGGGTTTGGTTGAGTTGGTTAGTTGCACTAGATTCCGGGTTAATTAAGGAAGTAAACCTTGCCTCTTACCACATAGGAGGGTTTAATGAATTAATTAATATCTAAATAGGTAAGTACCTAAATCATTCCTTGTCTCTTGCCACAAAGGAGGGCGTGAGTTAGGTTATTATCCTTGTTTTGCATGACCATAGATAGAATGTATGTATGTAATTTTTATGTAACCCTAAAATATAATCTCGGGAGTACACTTGCTTAATTCGAATTTTAATCAAATCACCGTCTTTGTTTTAGTTATTTGTTATTTGCATTCTTATTTTTAGTTTAATTTGATAATATTAAAAACCAAAAAGATTTTCTTAGAATTTCAACACAGTCCTTTCTCTGTGGGAACGAACTTGCTATACTTACACCATTAAGGGGTTGTTCGCATTATTTTTTAGTAGGGGTAAATAGCAACCACGATCGCATTTTTATTACACATATTTGCCCCCATCAATACCAAGGAGTCAAACATTGCTGCGAGAAGGGCTGGAATAACATTATCCTTCAGACCAGTAACCAAAACCTATACAAAGCTCTCAAACTCCAAGCGGAGATACACTAGATGGTAGCAAACAAACGATGGAAGATGGAACTGATTCAGTAAAAATGTGAGATAGAACTGGGTTCGGCTGAGGAAAACAAAGCTGCAACTTGGATTGCTTCAAATGGAACACCTCAAGATTTATCCAGCAAATACCAAGAATTCAAGAAGATCATTCTGAGGGATAAATCTGATTTCCCTCAATTAAAAGAGTAAGAATGGGCAGGGCAAGGGGCTCCCTCCTGCTGTAGCTCCATAACAGTAATTAGATGATGAATGTCATGCAAAGTAGGAGGGCATTAGCTGCAGTGTTAGGCCAATTTCCCATACATATATGTTTTGCCAAACAGGTTCAGCATGCAAAAGACATATTCCTCTCCTTCTCTAAGGAGTTCTGTACAATAGGAATACAAAGTAGTTTTTGGTTCCTTAAGATTGGGATTTTGTGTAAAGCTAGGTACTTTGTTAAATTAATTAGAAAGGTGATGTGGAATGGAAGAGTATATTCACCACACCTTATTTTGTACTTGACGCCTCACTATAATAGTAGGAACTTGTGTAAATAGAGGAAGTACTCCACATTTATGATTTCGTTAAGTCCATTTGAACCCCTCCCCATTAGGTCATTGGCATGTAAATGGGAAGTAGTTCAAAAGGAGATTTTGTGTAAGAGTAGTATTAATGTAAGTCCACCACTCAAAACAGCATCCAATATATTAGGGAGTGGCGACCCACCTCAAAAAAGAGGTTCAGCCAACTAAAAAAATGATTGAATGTCTGATAAAGGGATCCTGATAAACTTTAAACTTTTTATTTATACAAACTAAGACAATTTCTCTTTTCTATTTTATGCCAATTAGGACTACACATCATTGAAGTTCCTAAATCGCGTAAAAATTTCCGTACTCTCTATCATTACTTATAAAAAATTAGCGTATAAAGTATGAAAAATTAGCGTATCACATGCAAAAAAATTAACATATACTGTATAAAAAATTAGTGTATCAAGTATTAAGTATCAAAGATTTACGTATCAAATATAAAAAAATTAGCGTATCAAGTATAAAAAAACTAGTGTATTAGCGTATTAATTTTCACTTTAGCATATAAAGTTTCCAATATTAGCATATCAAATATACAAGCATTAGCGAATTAAAAAATAATACAAGCGTATCAAGTATAAAAAAATTCTCATATTAAATATAATAAATTCACGTATTACATCTCATATATGTGACGATCACAGAAGAGTTTTTGTGTAAACTTTAAGATAATTATTTCTCTAGGATGCCAATTAAAAGAAAAGCAGGATTAACGCTAGCAAAAGAATTGAGTTAATTATCCAATATGTTATACGAGAAACAACCTAATAGTCTTCAAACAAGTTCATTTGTAGAAAATATATTTTTTATTTTAGAAAAAAATAATAAATCTTGATTTCCTTTTATGTGAAAGAATCTCTTTTGATTGAGGAATGAGTGGTTAAATTAATGACTATTGTTTTTATTGTTTTGAAATTTGTGCTAGATAATTTTTGTGAGACCTAGGGTCTTAAATCTTACTTATTTTGATGATTAACAAACAATTATGTTTATGCTAATGATTTTAAAAGTGTTTTAATATGCTAGATACTTAAAGAAGCCAAGCATGGAGATACATCAAGTGAAGAAAAAATTGGAAATGCAAAGGATATGAGAAAATGGTAAAATAGGTCAAATCCCCAAAACCCTAATTCATGTAAATAGCTCAAGAATGTGTTTCACTCCCTTAAGGCTCAAGTAAAAATATTTTCAATGTGTTTTTAGTCTTTAAAAATTCATCAAAACACTTACACTAAGTCATACATAGTTGCACAAATGATTTGAAAAACGAAAATTGAAAATGAGTTCAAAATATATAGGATCGGACGACCATGGCACAGTTTCGGCCGTCCGAAATATAGGATCGGACGACCTTTGATCGTCCGAAACTGGTGCAAAAATTCAAGCACTCTGAAGTTTAGGATCGGACGGTGCAGGGGAGTTTCGGCCGTACGAAACTTAGGATCGGACGACGCCTTCAAAACTTCGGCCGTCCGAAACTGTCGCGATAGGGTTTTACATGTTTTCAATCAAATAGGTTCGGACAACCCATGAGTCCGAAACAGCCGTCCGAAACTCATTTTTTCACATAACGGCTAGTTTTTTAAATGTCAAACATAAACGTTTTCTTGTCTTTTTCCTTGTAGTATAAATATAAGATGATTCATGAACGTTTAGATACTTGATTCCCTGAGCTCTGCATCTGAAAAACACTCTCTACAACTCTCATCTCAATTTGATTTCAAAAGAAACAAAAGATCAAAAGTTTCTTGAGCCTTCTTTGAGTTCTTCATTTCATTTCTTGAGCTATATAGTTTGAGTTGTAATTTTCTTTATAGGAATCATACTTTGAGCTTCATCTTATCTTATTCACCCTAATTGAGGGTTGTAATTTCATCATCAACATTATACTGTGAGTGATTGTAAAATGGTTTCTCAAGTGAGAGTAAAAACCTTGAACACTTAGCTTGGGATAGCTTGTGTTAAGGTTGAAACTTGGGTGAAATCCTAAGTTGTGATACTTGGGTTGTAAAAGTGGTTCTTTTGATTTCACCACCTGTAAGGAGATCAACGCATAGTGGAAAGGTTTGAAATCCTAAGTTGGGAAACTTAGGTAGTGGATGTAAAGTGCTCCAAGGAGAAGACTTGAACCACTCTAAATCTCTTGTGTTCTTGATTTCCATTGATTTCATTTCTACACTTATTTTGATTTGCTTATGCTTTAATTCATTAATCATATTGTTGGGTTTGTTGATTATATTTTTGGAATATCAATATACATCTTTGTATCACACACTCATTGTGATTCACTTTACTCACTTACTTGTATTGAATTTGATTGGATAAAGTACAAGAAATTTTTAGAAACCTAATTCACCTCCCCCCCTCTTAGGTTGCCTTAGAGCTTACAATTGGTATCAGAGCTTGGTCTCTACTTATTTAGGCTTAAAAACCTTAGAGTAAAGATTATGGCAAGAAACAATGCTATGTTTATGGAGGGACAATCCATCTCTAGGCCTCCAATGTTCAATGGAACTAACTATAGCAGTTGGAGAGATAGAATGGAAATCTATCTCAATTCTATTGATATTGAAATGTGGTATATTGTAGAAGAAGGACCTTATAAGGCTGAGATAACCATAGGGGATGAAACTAGAGAAAAGAAAAGAAGTGAACTCACTGAAACCGATCGGAGAAACCTCACCCTAAATGCCAAAGCCACAAATGCTTTATATAACTCACTAGATGTTAATGAATCAAGTAGAGTTAAAGGATGTAAAAATGCACATGATATTTGGAAGAAACTTAGGGGAAATTCATGAGGGAACTGAAGATGTAAAAGAGGAAAAGAAATCATTGTTAGTAACACAATATGAAAGCTTTAGAATGGATAGTAATGAATCCATAGACAAGATGTTTTGTAGGTTCAATAGCATAATCAAAGACTTGGAAAACCTAGGAAAAGTTTATCCCTTAGGTGAGCAAAATAGAAAGATTTTAAACTCTTTACCTAAGGAATGGGAATCAAAAGCTATAGCTATTGAAGAAGCTAAAAATCTGAGAGAACTACCCATAGATCAACTAATTAGTTCTCTAATGTCATATGAGTTAAAGATTAAATCTAAAACTCAAAAAGAAGAAGACACTAAAGCTAAAAAGAACATAGCACTTAAAGTGTCAAGAAATGAAAATGAAGATGAGGAAAATGAGGAAGAGACAAATGAACAAGATGATGATGATCTTGTATTTCTTACTAGGAAGCTAACTAGAATGATTCAAAGTAGGAAAAACAGATTTAACAAAGGAAGGAATTTTAGGAGCAAAGATTGGATGAAAGAGAAGGAAGAACCATCAAAGGTTAGTAAATGTTTTGAATGTAATCAACCTGGACATTTTGTTGCAGATTGTCCAAGAAGAAAAAAGGAGTTCAAACAAAACAAGAAAGGCAAAGGAAGAAGCTTCAAGGTCACATGGGATGATGATCAATCCGAAGAAGAAACCGAAGGAGAAGAAGAAGGAGTTGCTAACATGTGTTTCATGGGATTTGAAGACCATGAGGTAAGTTTTTCTTAAAGTGATGATGATGATAATTGTAATGATCAAGATGAATTTGAACTATACATTGCTAGATTAGTAGATGAGTTAAAGAAAGCCAAAACTCAAAACAAGAAGCTTAAGGCAAAAGTGGAAGAGATCACTTCATGTAATCAAGAGTTGACCACCAAGTATGATATTGCGGTAAAAGAGAATTGTACATTAAAAACAGAAAATGAAAAGCTAACAATAGATAGTAACAAGGCTAAGGAAGAGGTTAAAAGTATGATGAAGTTAAGAAAGAACACATAGGATTAAGAAAGAGAATTGAAGACCTTAGTGATTGCTTAGCAAAATTCACACAAGGTAAGAACAACTTAGATATACTCTTAGGAAATCAAAGGATGGGAAATAGTAAATATGGACTAGGATATTCACATGAGATAGGTCAAAGTTCCACATCCAAACCTGTAAAAATTACTCACACATCATATAATCATGAAAAAGGAGTTGAAAACTGTAAAAATAGACCTCATCAACATCATAGACATAGAATGCATAATACACATCACCAACATTATGGATATGGAATGCATAACACACATTATGAACATAGAATGTATATTCCACATTATGGACATAAGAAACATAACTTTGAGCCTAGGTTTAACAATGTTGAAACTACTACAAGACTTCACATTCATTTAAATATCATGTAATATGCGATTATTGTTGTAAAAAGGGGCATACATCTAGAAAATGTTTTGCTAGAATGGAAGTTGAAAATGGATCAAAAACATGGATAAGAAAAGATATTAATGATGCAAGAACTTAAGTACCTTATCTTGAATGTAGGTATGTTTAAAAAATACAATTTTGGACACAAAATGGTTCCTTGATAGTGGATGCTCAAGACACATGACCGGTAATCCCTTATTGCTTAATAACTTGAAAACTAAACATAAGGGACATGTTACTTTTGGAAATGATAAAAAGGGAAAAATTGTTGGTATTGGAAATGTAGCCAATAATAATAGCAATGTGATTGAAAATGTTCTTTTGATTGATGACTTGAAATTTAATTTGATTAGCATAAGTCAAATATGTGATAAAGATCTTGATGTGTTGTTTAAACGTGAGAAATGTGTTGTTGTTGATCCTAAAGATGGTAAAATAGTTCTTACCGGATCTAGACATAACAATGTGTACACTCTACATTTGTGTGATATTATGGAACAAGATATGCAATGTCTTAGTGTTGTGCATGATACAACTTGGTTGTGGCATAGGAGATTAGCACATGTGGGAATAGATCACATTAATAATCTAGTTGCTAAAGAACTAGTTAGAGGCTTACCTAAACAAAAATATGAGAAAGATAAAGTGTGTGATTCATGTCAATTTGGAAAACAAACTAAAAGTACATTTAAACCTAAGAACATGGTAACAACTTCAAAACCCCTAGAGCTGATACATATGGATTTATTTGGACCTTCACAAACTACAAGTTTAGGTGGCAAAAGATATGTGTTTGTTATAGTAGATGACTATTCTAGGTACACTTGGGTAATATTCTTGGCACATAAAAGTTATACATTTAATGAATATGCTAGATTGTTTAAAAAGGTTCAAAATGAATTAAATTTAAATGTGGTAAAAATTAGAAGTGATAATGGAACCGAATTTGTAAATGAAAGCTTCATAAACCATTGTGATGAAAATGGTATTACACATAATTTTTTAGTAGTTAAATCACCACAACAAAATGGAGTAGTTGAAAGAAAGAATAGAACACTTCAAGAAATGGCTAGAACTATGCTTTCTGAAAGTGACTTACCTAAATATTTTTGGGTCGAGGCGGTCAACACCGCATGTTATGTTATGAATCGTGCTTTAATTAGACCTTTGTTGAAGAAAACTCCATATGAATTAATTCACAAGAAAACTCCAAACGTAGGATATTTCAAAGTCTTTGGTTGTAAATGCTTTATTCTAAATTTAAAAGACACTTTAGGAAAATTTGATAAGAAATCGGATGAAGGAGTATTTTTAGGATATTCCGAAATTAGAAAAACATATAGAGTATATAATAAAAGAACCATGATAATAGAAGAGGCAATTCATGTAAAATTTGATGAAGGTAACACAAATAAAAATCATGAGGAAAGTGATGAAGAAATAGGAATAGAAGAAAATCCATCTAATGAGCAAGATAAAATTGAACTAGACAACAATTCATCTTCACAAATTGATCCTAAAGAAAATATTCAAAACATAGATAATAATCCACAAAAGAGTGATCTTCCAAGAGCTTGGAAATTCATTCAAAGTCATCCTAAAGACTTAATCATAGGAAGTCCATCTAGAGGAGTCAAAACAAGGTCATCATTGCATATAGATAATAACTTGGTCTTCCTCTCACAAATTGAGCCAAAAAATATAAATGAAGCCTTAAAAGATGATAATTGGATTGTAGCTATGCAAGAAGAATTAAATCAATTTGAAAGAAGCAAAGTATGGAATCTAGTAGAAAGACCAAAAGACATTTCAATTATAGGAACTAAATGGATTTTTAGGAATAAACTAAATGAAGTAGGAAAAATAGTAAGAAACAAAGCTAGATTGGTGGCTCAAGGGTATAGGCAAGAGGAAGGTATAGACTATGATGAAACCTTTGCTCCCGTAGCAAGGCTTGAGTCTATCCGCATGTTACTTGCATATGCTTTGTTTTAAAGGATTCAAACTTTTTCAAATGGATGTTAAAAGTGCATTCTTAAATGGATTTATTCAAGAGGAAGTATATGTAGAACAACCCCCCGGCTTTGAAAACACTAAATTTCCTAATCATGTATATAAATTGGTCAAAGCACTATATGGATTAAAATAAGCTCCAAGAGCTTGGTATGAAAGACTTAGTGGATTTCTAATAGAAAAGAACTTTCACAAAGGAATAATAGATACTACATTGTTTACAAAGTATTGTGATGATGAATTACTTATTGTTCAAATATATGTTGATGATATTATTTTTGGTGCTTCAAATGAATCATTATGTGAAGAATTCTCTAATTTGATGAAAAATGAATTTGAAATGAGTATGATGGGAGAATTAACTTTCTTTCTTGGATTACAAATAAAACAAATGGATGATGGAATTTTCATAAGTCAAGAAAAATACACTAAAGAATTACTTAAAAAATTTGGTATGGAAGATTCTAAGCCTAATGGATCACCTATAAGTACATCAACTAAATTAGATAAAGATGAAAATGGTGTAAAAGTTGATGAAACAAAATATAGGGGAATGATAGGAAGTTTACTTTACTTAACGGCTAGTAGGCCGGATATTATGTATGTTGTGTGCTTATGTGCTAGATTTCAATCATGTGCTAAACAATCTCACTTGTTAGCTGTAAAAAGAATACTAAGATACCTTAAAGGAACGATAGAACATGGATTATGGTACCCTAGGACAAATACGTTTGAATTAGTAGGGTTCACCGATGCCGATTTCGCCGGTTGTAGGGTTGATAGAAAAAGTACAAGTGGAGCTTGTCAATTCTTAGGAAAATCTCTTGTATCATGGTCTAGTAGAAAACAATCTTCCGTATCACTATCAACGGCGGAAGCCGAATACATAGCCGCCGGAAGTTGTTGTTCTCAAATTCTTTGGATGAAACACACTCTTCTTGATTTTGGTTTAGATTTTGGTTGTGTATCCATTAAATGTGATAACACAAGTGCTATAAATCTAACCAAGAATCCCATTCAACATTCTAGGTCAAAACATATTGACATTAAACATCACTTCATTCGTGATCTTGTTCAAAATAAGGAAATTCATATAGAATATGTTTCCACTAAAGAACAATTGGCGGATATTTTCACCAAACCACTCCCTGAGGATCAATTTTCTCTTTTGAGAAATCACATTGGTGTAGTCCAACTCAAATGATCCGAAAACACTGATTTTATTTCTCAAAAATGATTTTTCAAAATTTTTCAGAGTTTCGGACGAGTCGTCCGAACCTAAATTTCAGAGACGATGAAATTTCTGAGGAGTTTCGGACGACCTTCAGAGTTTCGGCCGTCTGAAACTGTCGTTTCAGGCTTAAAATTCCAGATTTCTCAAACGATTTTTTCAAAATTTCTTCAAACTCTCTCAAACCTTTTTCACCTCCCACAACTCAAATTTGAATTCTAACTAGTCATTTGTCAAATTCATCCACTAGAATCCTTTCTTGCCCTACAAAGAACACTTTCACCGATTCTAAACACAAATTCTAACATCCAAATTCCACAAATTGATTCAAACCCTTACTTTTGGGTTAAAATCAAAATTCTCACGAATTTGAGCAATTTGGTTGAATTCTTCAATCAAAGTTTGTGTTAAATTCTCTACTCAAGTAAATATGAGTTCCTCCCGGGGTAGAAAGAAGACTAAGACCACAGCTCCGCCTCACATTCAACATGGTTCGTTGGGTGCTACTCCTCCTCCTCCGCTTCCTCCATTCGTTAATAACGAATATGCAGCTAAGTATAATAGTTACATTATTAATCAAAAGAAAATTATTATTCCTAGAATTGTTAGGGAAGAGGAATTTAGTGGTTTTTCGAACATTCTTGACTTGTTTGCTTATCAAGATTGGAGTGATATCTTATTCACCAATGAGCCTATTTACACACATTTAGTGTATCAATTCTTTGCTAATTTGCACAATTCAAATGGCCCAACGGTAGATGATCGTCTCTTCACTAGGGTCAACAACAAGGATATCACTTTATCTTCTCAAAACCTTAATGAAGTGTTTAAATCTGATCACCCAACCACTCTAGCTAAAAATGGGAAGAAGGTTATTCAATATTTTAGATTACATTATTGGGCGGATGCTTCCCATGGTTTTAATTTCAATGACTTAGTCGCTAGTGTGTTCAATGGAGAATCGTTTGCTAGAGCTAGTGAGGCTCCTGTCAAGAACTTAAGTCCTCAACACCGTGTACTTCTTCATGTTATCATCAAGGTTTTTATTCCAAATCATGGCGCCACAAAACCGATCCAAATACCATGAACCTTTTCCTTCTTTATGCACTTCTCAAACAAATCCCTATTGATTTTGGTTTTATCATGATCAAGTATTTAAATATTCACATCAAGGATCAACGTAGAAGCCTACCATATGGTATGCTTATTACCAAGATTCTTAGACATCATGAAATCCTATTTGAAAATCAATCCGAATACCACGTGTCTCCTCGTAACTACTATGATTCCACTTTTCTTAAGACCATGGGTATTTATGTGGTAAATGGAGCTTGGACGTTTGAAAAGCCGGTTATTCACCTAGATGCTCATGACGAACAAGAAGGAAGTGATAACGAAGAAGAAGGTCAAGAAGATGAAGCACCGAAGCCCGCTAGAGCACCTCATGTGAATGAAGATTTCAAGACCCTTATTCAAGGGTACTTTGATTCACTCAATGACCGCATTGATAGTGGCCTTGCCGGTATGCACGCAAGTATGGATCGTAACATGGCTGAAATAAGGGGGCAACTTGATGTACTCACTCTTAGGGTTGATGACTTAAGCAATGAGATTCACTATGGTCATGAGATTTTGATGAACGATGAGCAAAAGGAAGCACTTGCTCAAGCACGTCTCAAGGGGAAGGCACCGGCTCGTGATTGAAGCTTTGGTGTAATAGATTAGGTTTACTTTAGTTCTCATGATTACGATATGATCCTTGCTTGATTTGACTATTCGTTTCTAGTATTTTAGCTGTTTTTAACATCTATGGTTGATTCATGATGAATTTTGGCACTTGTGATGGTTGGTTGATGGTTTTGTCCTTTATTGATGTTTTTGATGTTCTTGACACTTTAATGCCCTTGATGTTATTGAATCTTGCTATTTATGTTGATGAAGATTAACTTATGCCATAATTTCAGTGATGATATTGTTATGTTGTGTATTGTACAAAATGGTGACATGGTAGTGGTTCACAATCTTGCAATATATTGTAATGTGTATTCTTGTGGCTTGTATTGGGTTGTTGACAGGTGGAAATCATCCATATACAAAGGAAACTCTGTCAAAATTTCTTTAAAATTATTCTACTTAACCGTTTTTTCTTTTGTTGCCTAGCCACCCATTAGGTTGCAAGGAGTGGAAAGGTAGTCCTATGTTTTTGTTAATGTTTCCCTAATCTCATATCTTGTTAAAAAAAAAAAAAAAAAAAGGGGGAACCAAGGTAAATGAAAATGTGTAACATAGTTTTCTATATACTCATATTATTCTTTTCAAATTCTTATTTTGATTGATAGATCTTCTAAAGGGGAGATATATAACATGGAAAAAGGAAAAGCTATGTTAAGGAAAAGAAACATAAAAACATGAAAGGGGGAGATATATTGTTGTATAGTGGTATCATGTTGATTTTTTTATCACTTATTTTTGTTGATGACAAAAGGGGGAGAAAAATATTCTAACAAAGAATGTAATTAAGTGATGAAAATCAGAAGGTGTAAGATGAAAGGGGGAGAAAATACATACATTTAAAGTTAGGAGTTACAAAATAGTAAGGGGGAGAAAAATAAAAAGAAAATAAAGTACACATATAGGGGGAGCATTTATCAAAATGTTTACATTTCAACAAAATTTAAATTATTGCACTTATTATTTACTCCATTACATAATTGGTTTGTCATCATCAAAAAGTGGGAGATTGTGAAACCTAGGGTCTTAAATCTTACTTATTTTGATGATTAACAAACAATTATGTTTATGCTAATGATTTTAAAAGTGTTTTAATATGCTAGATACTTAAAGAAGCCAAGCATGGAGATACATCAAGTGAAGAAAAAATTGGAAATGCAAAGGATATGAGAAAATGGTAAAATAGGTCAAATCCCCAAAACCCTAATTCATGTAAATAGCTCAAGAATGTGTTTCACTCCCTTAAGGCTCAAGTAAAAATCAATGTGTTTTTAGTCTTTAAAAATTCATCAAAACACTTACACTAAGTCATACATAGTTGCACAAATGATTTGAAAAACGAAAATTGAAAATGAGTTCAAAATATATAGGATCGGACGACCATGGCACAGTTTCGGCCGTCCGAAATATAGGATCGGACGACCTTTGATCGTCCGAAATTGGTGCAAAAATTCAAGCACTCTGAAGTTTAGGATCGGACGGTGCAGAGGAGTTTTGGCCGTCCGAAACTTAGGATCGGACGACGCCTTCAAAATTTCGGCCGTCCGAAACTGTCGCGATAGGGTTTTACATGTTTTCAATCAAATAGGTTCGGACGACCCATGAGTCCGAAACAGCCGTCCGAAACTCATTTTTCACATAACGTCTAGTTTTTTAAATGTCAAACATAAACGTTTTCTTGTCTTTTTCCTTGTAGTATAAATACAAGGTGATTCATGAACGTTTAGATACTTGATTCCCTGAGCTCTGCATCTGAAAAACACTCTCTACAACTCTCATCTCAATTTGATTTCAAAAGAAACAAAAGATCAAAAGTTTCTTGAGCCTTCTTTGAGTTCTTCATTTCATTTCTTGAGCTTTATAGTTTGAGTTGTAATTTTCTTTATAGGAATCATACTTTGAGCTTCATCTTATCTTATTCACCCTAATTGAGGGTTGTAATTTCATCATCAACATTATACTGTGAGTGATTGTAAAAATGTTTCTCAAGTGAGAGTAAAAACCTTGAACACTTAGCTTGGGATAGCTTGTGTTAAGGTTGAACCTTGGATGAAATCCTAAGTTGTGATACTTGGGTTGTAAAAGTGGTTCTTTTGATCTCACCACCTGTAAGGAGATCAATTCATAGTGGAAAGGTTTGAAATCCTAAGTTGGGAAACTTAGGTAGTGGATGTAGAGTGCTTCAAGGAGGAGACTTGAACCACTCTAAATCTCTTGTGTTCTTGATTTCCATTGATTTCATTTCTGCACTTATTTTGATTTGCTTATGCTTTAATTCATTAATCATATTGTTGGGTTTGTTGATTATATTGAATATCAATATACATCTTTGTATCACACACTTATTGTGATTCACTTTACTCACTTACTTGTATTGAATTTGATTGGATAAAGTACAAGAAATTTTTAGAAACCAAATTCACCCCCCCCCCCCCCCCCCCCCCCCCCCCCCCCCCCCCCCTCTTAGGTTGCCTTAGAGCTTACAATTTTAATAATCTATTGCTTCTGTAAAAGTTTATTAGGAGTGTAGTTCTATCTATATAATTTTGGGTAAACTGACTTAGAGAACATTAAACTATTCAAATCGTATACTTTTGATCACTGAACTTTTTTTTTTGTTTCACTTTGGTCATTAATTTATACCAGTGAACTTTTTTTGTTTTACTTTAGTCACTAATCTATTAAAAGTGATATACTTTTGATCATTTTATCTAATTTAGCCGTTAATAGCAAACGGAATATCAAACCGTGCTTTTTGATTTTAACGGAACCCATTTAACATGTACTAAATGGTCAAATTAGATAAAATGACCAAAGTATATCACTTTTAATAGATGAATGACCAAAGTGACAAAAAAAAAAGTTGAATGGACGATTGAAATAGTTTAGTTGCCTCTTGGTAGTTTACCCTATAATTTTCCTTTGGTAATTGAGAATCAAATATGCATACGCAGGCATTCACAATCCCCTAAAATATATATCGATGTACATGAATAGATCGGCCTTTGAACGAACTAACGTATGCTTACTATTACATGTTTTGTAAGTCCCTACAATGATTCACCTGAATCTCAATAATGCTTATTATGATGGTTATTATCTTGTTGGATAAGACAGTAGAGATGGCAACGTTTTAAGAGAATAATACATTACGCTAAAGGATACTAAATTTATGATTTTGTATTATTTTTCAATAAAGTTACAAATATAACAAAACTGGGAAGTATATCAAACCGGATTGCAAAATTTGATTCTCCTCTACTGTACTGACTTTTCTCCAGCTCTGCCGCATCAAGCTATAACACAATTCTTTCTGGATCCATTCAAGGTTAGTAAAGATCATCAAAGACATTATTATTGAAGGGTTGATTCATCATCTTCCTTACAATCCTGCAGGAAAAATTTTAAAGGATTGATAAGCCTATAACATTTCTTGAAGACAAAAAAAAAAAAAAAAATGCAAGAATAGGCATCCAGTGTTGGTATGTTGTCTGAAGGTACTGCATTCTTAACATAGAGAAGCCTCTGCATGTCAAACTTTTAAAATGTACTATTTAACTATAAATAATTCATGGTTCCCATGGCATTCTAAATCATGCAACGCTCAAATTATGACATTTAAACACCTGTTCCCTCTTCTCTATCCACAATACATAATACTTACAGCAATAACAACAAAAAACTAAGCCTTCATCCCACTATGTGGGGTTGACTACATGAATCATACTTCGATATCGTACTATATCTATACACACGTTTTCATTTACATTTAAATACATCATATATTTTTTTTGGCATTTCTTTCTGATTCTTTTTAGGTATGCTCAACATATTTCCAATTCTCATTTAAGTATTTCTTTACATAATACTTAAATGAGATAATTGCATCTACTTCTGCCTGCATGAATCCATCGTAATCCTCATTGTGGGAGAATAAACTCTTAACCATTGTATCACTCTATCCTACTGAAAAACCTAGCCAATAAGAGCAAGCATGGATCCCTAGAGAATAATTATGTTTCAATAGTTAAATTATCTAATTCAACCATTGAGCCAAGATGTATCTCAAGCATTTCGAAGAATGAATAAATAGATTATAGATACATTTAATTGAAAACATCTAGATGAATGCAAAATTCTTGAAGAAATAGATTATAGATACATTTAATGGCCTCATTTTGTACCATATTCTATGAGTTTCTTGCTAATTCATTGAAAATACTCTGTTTGCGATCACTTACCAAATGACCTTTATATGCATCAAAACCAAATCTTCATAACAATCCATATATGACTCGTCAAATCAGCTTTATAGGTTAACTGGGATTTTCATCCCATCATGTGCAAGCTGGACAGGTATACCTTCTCTGTGTGAGAGAGAGAGATCATCAACATTTGCTTGCTCTTCATTGATTCTTAAAAAAAAACTTTGAAAGCATCATTTATTAAACAGCAAAAAATACCGTTTAGACCATTCATTGAGAAATTCATTGTCTTTGTGATGATCAAACTCATGGGTCATTCCAACTAACAAAGCTCGTTTAGGGCACAGCCTTTTCACAGCATCAAGACTCTGTGGAAAGCATAATTTGCAGTTTTAATAGTTTACACAGTTCTTGAATCATAACAATGAAAGCTTAGTAAGAAGACAAACAAACCTGAGGAAAGCAAAAGTGAGTGTTATGGGAACCTTTCTGCAAAACAAACATAAACTTCTTATAGATGGGAACGGTAAAGGAACAAGGGTGAAAGCAAACAGAGTTCCTCATTCAGGTAAATTTGACAAAGAAAATGAAGCAACTAGAAAATGAGGTGATGTTCGCGTCACTTCATTAACAATCACAGTTTACCAAAAGCAAACAGGGCAGGCACAATTTTTTGAGTTAGCAAACAGGGGAAACATTGATAGATGCAGCAAAAACTAAATTTACATGTACAACAAAAATTGGAGCTTCTGTCAAGAATACATAATGAATGAGCAACATCCAACATTTTACCATGAAAAGGCCCACACGATTTACAAGCTGAAAACTAAGCTGCGGAACCAAGTCATGAGAACATCCAACTGCATTAGTTTTATTTAAACAAGTACAGTTGTCTTGTTACTTTAACTAATTTCCTTGATTTTATCTCTAAAAATCAACACTGACAGGAATATCCCACCTTGCCACCATTCACATAAGATTCTAAGCACAGCTTGTTTAATGCCCGAGGGCAGGGACTAAAATTTTCACCTAAAACCTAGATTCTGTTTATATGCCTTTTCTGTGACATTTGAATGTTGCAACACATTAAAGAAAATGTAAGACATATAGATAACAAAAGATAAGATTTCATAGCAAGAAGAAACAGAACAGAAGGTTATGAAAATTTAACTGCAAGTATAAAGTAAAATTCCAAAAAAACAAGAAGAAGAAAGAACATTATCTATCATGTTTCACCAACTAAATCACACAAAGCTTTTAATAAGATGGATAGTCAAGAATAAGGAAGAGTATTGGATGAACAAGACTAATAAAACTGGAGTTTTAGAGAAGCATATTAAGTGAGATCTAAAGACCAGGGTCGAAAAAGGAAAAGGATGTCAAGTTTGGAGTCAGAACAAGAAGAAACAAATTATGAGCAGATTAATTGGAACTCAAAATCTCTGTACGTATACATATAACTATATCTCACAGCAAATCTCAAGAGATAAGGCAGCACACTCCCGAAACATAGTAACGTCACAAATCACGCACACCAAGCAGTTGGACAACTACTCAACATGTAAATATTGCTCTCACCTCTCTTATTTCTGTTCTTGGTCCTTGCCCATTTCTTTCTAATTCCTTTTTTCCTACTTTCAAATTTCCTTATTTTTTATGTTCTTGCTTTTCTATCCTAATCAGCCAAGAGACGAGAATCAAGCTCGAATGCAAGTAGGCAGACAGCTCTATCTTGGAAAGCTGGAATTGAAATTATATAACAGCACAAAAGTTTTGAAAGATGTCCCAATAGGGTCCAATAAAGTTATGAGGACTGCAACCAAGAACTCTGGACAATAATAGTATGCCCACAAGTTTTAAGAAAAGCTTTAGCATAGTACTTGAGCTAAAAAGATAATTACTGCAGATTGAAGTTTCACAATTTGGCTTGTAAGGTGTAAAACCTCAATTCAGAAAGCCAGCTAATTCATTTGTGCAATATAATTAAATGTGGACTTGATTAATAAGGTCTCTATTATAGAAGCATGGTCATTTAAGCTCCAAATAAAGGTTGTTGTTTAGGGCATGGGCATTTTATTTTATTTTTTGATCCACAAGGAGAGACAGAAAAGCTGAAAAAGGACTAGATCGAAATGTAACTTAATTCCCTAGAGCTAATGTGACAATGCATCATTTATAGGGATCATTTGAAAGACCTTTTTGGATCCAAATGAAAATGCCTTTTAATTTTTAGATCAAGATTTTACCATTTAAAGAATGGTTGCAAAGTTGAAAACACACATAGCTCATTCACCGACCCAATATCAAAGAATGTTTATCTCTTCATCTGGTGACTTTTAAAACACTAAAACTTATTTTACCTCTTTTCTTATTGAATACTAGAGAGAAAAAGATGGGCTAGAGCAGCAAACAAATAAAGAGATGGAAAGAGTGGTGACATAGAGATACGGCTTCAAAGTTCAAGAAGAGAAAAGGAGGATTGGAGTCAAAACAAATAACAGAGAAATGGAAGGACATGAAACCCATACACCGAAAGTGATAATGTTTAGGTATTCTCAAGATTACCTGCTGTTGGGACCACTTGAAGTGTAAGTGTAAAGTTGCCAATGTTTGAGTGTTGGAGATTAAGTGTTTATCATTACCGTAAGTGGAGGAGATATTGCCATTATTGGCACGCTATAGGAGTATGTCTTCATCTACCCATAATAGTGTTTAAAGTTGCTTTTCTCATTCCCAGGTAATTGTTGATGTGTTGTTTATTAATTTGTCAGTGATCCACATTTTATAGGTTGCTCAATGGTTTACAGCAATACGGGCCTAACTGGGCATAAACTGTGTTTTATTATTTGTTTTCCTTACAGAGTTCAGGGACGTGTATGTTAGGGCAAAGTTGGGAAAGATTGTCTTTGAGAATATTCATCAAAGGTTAGAGTTCTGATATTTGTAAATGTAGTTCAGTTTGTATTTCGTAAATGATTCGTTCTAATTTGGTGGGGGGGGGGGGGGGGTGGGGGTGTAGGGGAATTTGGGGTTGATTGGTAAGAGGTTTGAAACAAAATGCAGAAATCTAGAATTCTTTTGAACAGTCACAATTTTTTAGAATCAATGGTTCCAAACCAAAAGCTGCAAATAAAATCTAGAAATTTTAACACTGATCAAATCAGTCCTACAAAGTTGATTATCACAATAAGTAGCCGGGGGGAAGTAGGAAGAAGAGAAAGTTGTGAAAAGCTAGTTACAAATCGGCACTACTTTGGAAAGAAACTGACCTTATAAAGTGTGTCCAGGATGAGAAGTTCCAGCTGTCGACCATGATCTTTGGAGATGTCTGTAAAAGAAAGCATGTCTTTAACTTGTCACCGCGCAAAATGATACTAGTCAATATAACTGATCAAATGTACTTCCTTTACAGAGTTGACGTGTTTTTTCTCTCAATTGGAGTCAAAAGATTACTTTTATCTTGTCACTTCATTTTGTCTCTGGAACAATTTATTCTTGCAAACCTTCTTATTCTCTTTCTATATCTTCTTTGCAGTTCCAAGGACCACCTTCATGGGTCCTTTTTGATAAATAGATTATAAGTCCTCTGCATGACTAACTTATACTGTTACTACTCACTAGACAACACTTTTTTATTTGGCAAAATGGGAGTAGGGCAGAGGCAAATGCTCACAGAAGTAGCAGAGCAGGTTGACTTCTCTTATAACACTAATATTACAGTAGTTCAAATACAGCTTCCAAACCTTTTAAAGAGGAAGCAAACCAAACCACAGCAAATAGTTGACATAGGGTTGTCAGTCATCACCAATCTTATTACTGTGAATATCTGACAGAATGCTTCCAGGTGTTCAAATAGCTACTATCATGAGGCAACATTTTTTGGTGCATTTTGTTCAAAAATTTTCAATTCTCAAAATAGGGAGCCGGAGATACCAGAGCATTACAAATAATGTGCATGCAGGGTATACTTAACACTCACAATGCTCTGTGGTTGGCAAAATGCGTGAAACATCAGATAAATAAGCAACCCTGCATTTTCCTCCAAAAAGAAACCCCAAACATATGTAGTCTTCACCATGCATCACCTAAATTGAAATCAACAGTTAATAAAAGACTGCAGATTCACCATTTACTATTGCTGACTCTGCAAATGGAAAAAAATGAGAGAAAACTAACTGGCAAAGGAATAATTTCAAGTCCTGATGCAACAAACGGCTTCTTACAATCATTCTCAATAATCTTCCAGTCGAGCTGTGCAACACGTCTGATTTCCTGGCCAGCCTTCAGTTTCTTCTGAACCAAATACGGGAATTTCACCATAATGCTGTCCAACGGAATAGCATAGAGCATGTATCATGCAGTTAACAGTCATTAGTATCAGGCATGAGTCTCAAACTTAACATACAGATGTATCCCAACTGAAATTAAATTGATCTATTCTCCAAGATATCAAAATTTCAGTTACTATACATTCAAATAATCCCAAAATTTAATCTTTTAGAATCTGTGCAGCTACTTATAAGGTTATTAACTTTCTGGATCCTTCTTTAAGATTACTTGACACTCCAATTTTACATAAGTGCAGAATTATTTGAAAACAAAGTTTCACTAACATGTTCAGAACAATTTGAATGTTTGATAAACAGCTTCCAATTTCCATTGGCTTTCAAAGTTCCTTGAGAGTAAGTCTAACTACAAAACTAAGATCTGTGCAAATTGAAGGTTGTTTGGCTAATTTTGTCATTTTTTTTTGAGGTTTAACAAAGATTACATAGGCTTAGCTTAGACTCTCTGAGAAAAGAGCTCATTCTACAGGAGGTCATCTTGTACACAATCTTTCATTTCCAATTATGAATGGCTAGGGATCCTTGCAAAAAATCCCCTACCATTTCAAGGTTGTTGTTTCCAAAAAAAAGGAAAAAAAAAAAGATAAAGTGATAAGAGATTGACATAAAAATAGATGCATGGTTTCTCAAAAAAACATGCTCTCCTCTGTCATCCATCATAGTGGAAACAAAGAACACAGCCATAAGGTGCATCTACTTCCTTCCAATGAAGCCAGAAAGTTAACTTGATAAATCCATCAAAACAAGGAAGACCTAAACATCAACATTGTACAGCTTCCTGGCCTCCCAACAGTGAAGGAATAAGATTATCATTTCTCATTTTCAAGACTTACACATCAATCAAGAATTTGAACCAAGATAGGCATCAGGCTTCTTCTTTCCTATATATTTGCCGACAATAATATTAAATAGACAAAGGCTTTTGTTTTATATTATGCTCATCCTTCCAGATAACAGCACATATAAAAGAAGCAAACAGAGAAGAGAGAGGGTACATGATAGACTACAGAAGTAACATAGAAATGGGGAAAATTGCAAAGAGTTGTCATCTGACCATGAGATATTTTCCCTTAGATTGAGCTGCAAAGAGTTGTCACCTAACCATGAGCTATAGTTTGCCTTAGATTGAGCTGCAAGATCTAACATCAGGACTGAGTCATTCACCTCTCCAAATGGTTTCTATAGTGCTGAATCCCAAGAAAGCAAATCCCCATCAATAAGAGAACCTATTATTCGAACTAATTTTCTGAAAAGATGTAGAAACTTACTAAATCGAATGTGTGAGCTATACACGGCTATAGGATGCATAAGGAAGCAGAGTCCCAAATGTTCTATTTATGTTCTCTCACTTACTATAATTACTTCAGCTATTAGTAAGCTCCTAACATCATTGGTTATTGTCAACTGCATCCCACATGTAGCAAAACATAGAGCCAACAACTATCTGGGAGTTTCAGTGTAACAGCCAGTAGTTTGTTGTTTCCTCATTCTTGAGACAGAGAAAGCAACAGTAAACATATATTTTTCCTCCTCCTTGGGTTGCCTCCAGTTAAAATGCTTTCACGAAAAGCATCGCAAGGAAAAAAAAAAAAAGGCAATTGTTTTGGAAGAAAATTGCTCGAAATTTTGATTGTAAGGCAACTCTTGCACTGGTTTTGGTATCAGTGCACTGTAGAAAGATTTCACATCAAAGGCACCCCAATCATCTGGAGAGAGTGAATTCCTATTATCATTTTCTTACTCTATTATTTGAGCTTGTTTTAGGCTAAATGTTGTTTGACTGTGTTACAAATTGCTTATGGTTTCTGGTACTAGGTTATTCTGAACTGTAAAAGATCTAAAAAAAGAAAAGGTAAAAAAAAAACCCTTACAAGTGCCATGCAGAGAAACAGCTGCTTTTCAAAATTCAAGATCCAAAGAACCTTGCAAAATTTTAAATAGAATGCTTAAGATATATCATTTTAAAGTAGCATTAGAAAAGCTAAGACGAGCTAGTCTCCATCATAGATGGAGAGAACATTTAAGATTAGCTCTCAGACTCATATTGATTTTCACATCAACTAAACTGAATGGAACTCTTTATCTTTGCAATTTTTGTACGTTCAAATACTGGATTTGATGTATTAAATTATCTGTTTGCTATACTTTTGTTTTACATATCAAAATGAAATAATACAACAATTCATCTTCTCTTTATGTTTCTATCTACCTATTAAGAAGGTTCTGAAATTAAAGGAAAAAAAGAATGAAGCATCCATGAAACTGCATTGTGTCTATCTCAAATGACATGGCCATGCAATAACATTTCAATCAATTTCATGCTATTAGACATTTAAAATATCCCATCAGAATAGAATACAACGATTAAGTCACCTTAGCATCATAAATGGTAAGAACAAAGTTCATCATGAACTGCAGAGGTCATCAGGAAAAGGAAGGCTAAAGAAACTTAAAAGCTAATCATTTTAACCAATATACATCTGGGAATAACTTGCAAGCTGCAAAATAACACTTCTGACCCTATATGCATGTAGGCACTTGCTGATCAATTTAATTTGTCTACTTAGTGTGGTTATCCTAATTTGAAGTTGGAAATGTACAACCAAGTTACAGAAGAAATGTTAAGGATATGATTATGGATGGATCTACACATTCAAACAAACAAGAATATGTAGTACCTTTCCATTGAGTGTTGAGTTAGGTAAATAGGAGTAGGATCAATGTCATTTGTTGGACTAAATGGTTGCACAACACGAACATCGTCCAAACCAAGAGTTGCATCAGCATGTTCATGAGACAAAATTATCTGGAGAAGATACAAAGATTAAATTACATGGACGAACTAAACCACAAGAAAATTATGAAATAACTTGAGCAAGGAAAAAATAAGCTATCACTGAAATAATTGTTGTGTTTCTCATGTCCTTATTGAATTTCAGCAACCAGTACAAATTTTTTTGGTTCATAAACGATTAAAAGTAACTTCAAGTGTCAAACTCCATTTTATAGAGATGCACAAAATTTCAAATTAGACCTTCCTAAGATACTATAACCCTCAGATTCTGTCTGAAGAGAAACAAGTGAAAATATGGTAAGGTGTTCGTCACCCATGTGAAGTTCCACTCGTGATACATGCCAAGGCAGCTTATCAAGTTGGTGCTTATCAAGCAAGGAGTTCAAGAACTTTAAATCCAATCAACAGAGATTGATTGTTTAAAATTACATTTTTTGACACTCGAAAGGTCTTAGGGATAGAATTTCCATGGGTTACGCATCTAGTTGCAAATGGCTGTGACAAGATCAGTATCAATTCGTAAAGCAAATTTCAAATATAGCCAAGCATGAAAGAAAGAAAAGATTAATCATTTAACAAATACTAAACATATATCCAGAAAAGTACCAAATTACTTCAACAACTAAGCCTTTATCCCACTATTTGGGGTCGGCTACATGGATCATTTTTCGCCATCGTATTCTATCATTACACATGTTTTCATTTATATTTAAGTATATCATATCTTTTTTAATCATTTCTTTCCAATTCTTTTTAGGTCCCCCCTTCCCCTTTTAATTTGGGTTGATTTTTCTCTACTTTCTACACGTCGCACTGGTGCATCTATGGGTCTCCTATACATATGTCCAAACCATCTTAAACTCAGCCTTTTCCCTAAATATTTGATTCTTGATGCACCCAAAGAGGATAACAGCCAAATTGGGGACAATAGAAGGCACAGAGCGGTTTCATGTGCCAAAAGTCTGTACAACTCTAACAGACCTAGGGGAAAATCATTTCCATTTGTAGAAATTTTGAAAGGCTGTGGAAACTAATTTGCTTTTTAACCTTTTTGTCATGTTCATGAATGGAACACAAATATGATAGCAGACTAACTGGAATAACATGAAAAGCAGGAAACTTAGTTTGAGTGGAGTTTTATGCACAAATATGAAGAGTCAACTGATGATTTTCTCCTTTACTTTGATATAAATTTTCCATTTGAACCTGGTCTTCAAATCCAAAGGGTGAACTAGACTATGCCAGAAGACTGAAGAGTATTTTGAAAGTTGGGGTTGATAACATTAGAAGAAAAATAAAACATGAATTATGACAACAAAATTGAAACTCTCGTTCTTCAAATCTCAACAGAAACGAGCTCATTGCGTGGATAGTTTGGAGCGAGAAGGTCTCCTAAAGATAAATCATATTATGACTACGCTTAAAACAGCAGAAAGAACAAATTTACTCAACTCTTCTGGGACCCTAGGATTTGATACACAATCATAGCATTATAAATAATGAATTTCCCCAATAAACTGAAATACAAAAAGAATATGACCTTGACTGCTAGAATTCAAACAAGTAACTTCTAACAAGAGCAGAAGCAAACTAGCTACAAATAAATCATATTAAAGACTTGTTGACCACAAAAAATAAAGAAAATCAAACTAACGACTGAACCTCAAATCCAGCCCAAACGCATGTCCCTACTGTGGCTGAGCTGTCAAAAAATTTCTCCAACATATTTTGATTGCAACTTAAAAAAATTTCAACATTCTCATTAAATCTACTTTTTCTTATCCTCTTCATAAATGACGTCAGCATCGAGTTGAATTCATCAGCTCATTTCATGATTAAATTACAATGAATAAGTAACGGATTATTACAACAATAACAACTAAGCCTTTTTCCCACTAGGGCGTCGGCTATATGGATCACACTTCTCCATCGTACGCGATCTAAGTTCATTTCCTCATTTATATTTAAATATTCCAATACTTTTTTAGTCTTCCTCTTCTCCTTTTAATTTGATTTGATAATTCTCTATTTTCTATATGCCTCACTGGGGCATTTAAAAATCTCCTAACATACATGTACAAATCATCTTAAACTTGTTTATCTCATTTTTTTATTTATTGGAGCTACCCCTACTTTCTTTTTAATGCACTCATTACTTATTCTATCTAGTCTAGTGTGTCAACACATCCATCTCAACCTTCTCATTTCTGCTACCCTCATTTATTGTTTATGTTCATATTTAGTAGCCCAATGCTCTGAACCGTGAAGCATTGCTAGTCTTATGGCAGTTTTATAAAATTTTCCCTTCAAATTCAGCGGTATTTTACAATCACGGAGTATAGAGGACACATTTCTCCATTTGTTCCAACCTGCTCGAATCATATGTATAACATCTTTATCGATTCTCTCATTTTCTTCAATGATAGATTCTAAAAATATTTAAAACTTTTTGATATATTTAATTCGCCCCTGATAATTTTCACATTTATCCTATTGCCAATTTTTTTTAAAGATGTTTACAGGAAAAATTCTTTATACCAGAAAAAGATCCCTATCAATCGAGATCAATGCAAATATCCAAGTATCTTTACCTTTCTTAGTACAGTGGTCCATATTTATTTTCTCCTCTTTCAGCACTATAAATACACAAGGGAATGGTCTGCACGTCACATTTGACTACCTAATTTCAACCGAAAACACATACACTGAAAGATCAAACTCTGATGTTGATACATTTGATGCATTACAAGTGAAAAACTATCTAATGAAAGTAACTGATCCATCATTTACTTACAAAATTAACATCATGTCAATCAAACTAATTTTTGCTTCTTTTTCCATTTCACACCAATTTCTTAAGTAAAGAACAAAAACACTCATTTAACTCATAAGATACACTTATATAAAGAACAAACAGATTGAATCAATAAGAAGCTCAATAAGATTTTCTAAACATGAAAGGAAAACTCACAGAATCCACATGTGGAATTTTGTATAAAGTGAACCCACCGTAACACTTGCTCCCTGAATGTTTTCCCAACATCAACCAATATATATTTGTGCTCATTACCAGCTTGGCAATAATCAATAAGCAGAGACGTATTGCACCTAAAATTCACAAACCATCACTCCATTAATAAGGATCCACTACACATTATCCCCTAAACTAAATGCAAAGCCCACAGGACAAGTAAAAAAGGCATGCAATTAGCATCATATAGTCTCCATATAGTCATAAAAATGTTGCTCTTCAAACAACGAAAAAAAATTCAGCAATCTCTACAATATTTTCATTTATTTTCTCATCTTAAACTTTTCCATCAAGTTTTCTTCTCCAAACTCCAGTAGCTATTTCACCATACTGTGTTATTTTCTCATTATATACTGTATTAAAAATTGTATCTTAAATTACTTGCAAATGGATTCTCATAAATCATATATTGACCCAAATAAAGTTGAAAAACAGAGCACAAAAATTTTCAACTTCCACGCATTGCCTCAAAAACAAGTACAACCATAATCCACATTAATTTTTCCACGTCAATTTCTAAAACACAGTAATAAAAGGCAAAATCACTCCCAGAAAAAAATATATTCCAAATGTTAAAATATTTAAAAAGGAAGGGAAAAATGTACCTGTAATTAGGGTTTTGTTCCGGTGGTATAGACAATGATTGGGAACAAACATGGCAAGGAGGATCAGAAGGCTTAATCAAGCAAAGCGCGTTTGGAACCGCGCTCGAACAACCAGTGCCGAGGAATATCAATGCCGAGTGCAGCTGCTCCATATTGCCATTCTCAACCGCCGTATCTGAAGCTGCCATTTCTGTAATAGGTGAGGAGTAAGCGTAGAGAGGACGAGAGAGAATCGAGGAGGGATGATGGAACCGATATATAGGCTTGGAATTTTTTTATTTTTTATTTTTATGGATCAAACTTTTAAGATGTACAAGTTTTAAAGCATTAGGTACGAGTTCCTTAAGCCTTTAAATTAGTTCGTATTAAAATCGTCCACATAAATAGAATGTGAGTTCATACAATAAAGCCGTCCGCGTAAATAGCATGTTAGGCAGAGGGGGAATTAGAGTTTGGACCATTCGGAGACTTGGGGAAGGATTGCGGAAACGGCGGCAATGCTTAATGTCGGTGACTCGTGTTGGGAATTGGCATATGTTTTTTGGATTATAGTCCAATTTTGGCTAGTAAGAGTAAGCATAAATTTGTCCCGAAATTGAGTTTCAAAAAATCAAGTTTACTTCTATTTGTTTCCTCATGAATCAGTGTTTTATTTTACAAGAGGAAGCCTCCTCTGAAACGCACTTATATATGCAACTTTATATTCGTGCATAGGCAAATAAGAAAAATATGTGTCTAATATTGATCCGGTTCAAAATAGTACATCATACACAAACAAAATGGTACTTTATACGCGAAAGAGAACAATACTTGTTTAACAATCACCATATTCAAAACGGTATGTTATACGCGAAAAGGAATACGTTATAAGCGAATAATAGCTAATAGATGTGTTTCTGCACTTAGATACGTGGACAAAGGGAGAAGTGACATGTGTCATAAAAGAGATAGATGGGACGTATGGCAGGGCATGGGCTGATCGGCAGAAAAGGGCGTGAGCGGCGTTGGCCGAGGTGTCCTTTCTCGACGGCTCTCGTGAAATACCGAAAACAGCTATTAACTATCCTTACTATAAATACTTGACCTCCCCCACAAGGGGAGGGGTTGGAAGCAGAGTTCTTGGAATTATTTACATAATACTTACACAACTTAAGGATTCTAACTTAGGCATCAGAGCCTTCCCGGGAAATATCCTGTGGAAGTTAACGTTAGGGTTCTTTCCACTGTGTTTCAAGTGTAACGAGAGCTACCAACGATGAGTGATCATTAAGGAGGAAACTTCGGCCCTATTCTAACACTCATCAATTGGCGCCCACCATGGTGCCCGAGGCTGAAAAAGTCTGATCCACTGGAATGTCGCAGCACTCAAGAACGAGATCCAGTGCTCCTCAATGAGACAATGAAGTCACATCGAAACACCACCCCCTCCTAGGATTTAAGTAGATGGAGGTGGGATGAAAAGCTCAATAAGATTATGCTAAGGATGGGGTAAAGAAAGTATATAGCACAATAGATATCCAAATAATAGAGGGAATGACAATAATAAGAGGCATAATGCTGACCAAGATGGCCCTCCGAGGGGCGGAGAACGTTTAGTTGGGGTAATCCATACAATAACAGGACGACGTTGGGGGGATACTCGATATCAACCCGAAAGAAATACACTAGGGCAACGGGGATCAGCTCGGGAAAAAGGAAGACACTGTGCGATCCAGAGGTGATAAAGATAACCTTCTCGGATGACGACTTCTTCCTAGGAGAGAGATGTGATGATCTGTTGGTAGTAGAGATGGTGGTCTCCAATTTTTTAGTGAAGAGGGTCTTGGTGGATAATGGAAGCTCGGCAAATGTCATATATGAGATAGTATTCGACTCCTTGGAACTTGACAACAAGAATATAAAAACCAGTAAAGACTCCCCTAGTTAGATTCGCAAGGGGAGTAGGGCATCCAAAGGGCAAGGTAAGACTCTCAATAACAATATACTCTGAGAAGATGTCGAGGACATAAATCCTCGATTTCTTGGTTGTCAAAGGAACCTCAGCCTACGACATTATGCTGGAAAGGCCTGGAATTCATGCTTTTGAGGCTGTCTACTCATGTCTCCATTACATGATGAAATTTCCAACCAAAGTCGATATTGCCAAGGTCAAGAAAAACTAACGTGAAGCCAAACGAAAAAGATATTCTAACAGTCGAGCATTTTCAACCCGGACGAGCATGCTGAGGACACTAGCCTGCAGCCCTAAGGGGAGATCAAAGAGGTGAAGCTAGATGAAAAGTACCCCGACTGAATAATTCAGATCGAAAAAGAGCTTCAAGGGCCTTTAAGGCAAGAGTTGATAAGCCTCCTACGACAGGTCAAGAAGATCTTTGCCAAGTCGGCTGAAGATATGCCAGGATTTCCAAGGGATATTATTGAACACAATCTCGGGATCGATTCGAGGTATAAGCCCGTTAGATAGAAGAAGAGGTCGTTTGCCTAAGATAGAGGCAAGGTCATTTACCAGAAAGTCAACAAACTATTATCAGTGAAGATCATAGGGGAAGTTAATTATCCCGAGTGGCTCGCTAATCCAGTTTTGGCAAAAAAAACAGACTGCGATTGGAGAATGTGCATAGACTTCACAGACCTCAATAAAGCATATCCAAAGGATTCTTTCCTAGTTCTACAGATCGACATCTTGGTAAACTCAACCTCGGGATTCTTCTGGTTATGTTTTTTGGACGCATACAAAGGATATCACCATAATCTTCCTCTGCAAGGAGGATGAGGAGAAGACCTCGTTCATCACCAACCAGGGAACTATTGTGTACACGACCATGCCTTTTAGCTTGAATACTGCATAGGCAACCTTTCAAGGTTAGTCAGCAGGTTATTCAAACAATAGATCAAGCGTAATATGGAAATGTATATCGACGATATGTTGATCAAGAGTAAGGGGGCAAAGATCTGGTGGCCGACATGAATGAAGCTTTTGAGATAATCAAGGCTGTCAGAATGAGGTTAACCCAAAGAAATGTGCATTGGAGGTTAGATCGGGGAAGTTCCGTGGGTATATCATCTTAGAGAGAGGGATCGAGGCTAACCCCGAGAAGGTATAGACCATCTAGACATGAAATCCCCCACGTCGGTAAGGAAGTGCAAAGGCTATTAGAATAGTTGATGGCTTTAAAAAACTGTTTCCTTTCTAAGTCGGGATAGAGGAGATTGCCCTTTTTTAAAACATTAATAAAATATGCCCATGTGAAGGACCTAGGCTTATGAGTAGTAGGCGTTCGAAGAGCTGAAAGAGTACCAGGCGTAATGCCCAGGTTGTCCACACCAATCACGGGAGAGACTCTGACACTGTATGTCTTCGTCAGGGCCAAAGTTGTGAGCTCGATGATAGTCTTAGATTATGGACAAATGCATAAATCGATCTACTATGTAAGTCGGGTACTCCAAGGGGCAGAGCAACGATATCCTGAGAAAGAGAAGTATGCCCTAGCTTTGATAGTTTCGGCTCAAAAAATAAGGCCATACTTTTAGGCTCATACCAACAAGGTACTCACTGAAACTCTGCTTGGAAAGGTTATGTCGAAACCCAGAAGCTCAGGAAGAGTGACTAAATGTGTGGCAAAACTCAACTAGCACAACGTCAAATACGCTCCTAGGACTGCGATCAAGGCACAAACCCTAGTTGACTTTATTGTTGAATGTACAAACTCGGATATACAATCAAAACCACGAGAAGAAGAGAGACTCCCATCCAAAGAATGGGAGTTATATTTCAATAGGGCATCGAGTTCGAAAGAATGCGAGGCGGGGATTCTGTTGACTAACACCAGGGGCGAGAGTTTCACTTATGCTCTCCATTTTGACTTTTTGACGTCAAACAACGAGATCGAGTATGAAGCTCTGGTATTGGGCCTGAGAATCACCAAGGCCTCAGGGGTCAAGGAACTAACAGCAATTAGCAACTCGTAGCTGGTAGTAAGGCAAGTCTCAGATAGTTATGAGGCGAATGAAGTAATGATGAAGAGATACCTCGATAAAACCCACTAGTTGCGCCCACTCTTAGACAAGCTTGACATCAACAAAATATTGAGGTCGCAGAACAAAAATGTAGATGCCTTGTCTATACTTGCATCATTGATATATTCCCACCTCACCAAGTATATTTTAGTTGAGGTGATAACTTAGAGTTCGGTAGACGAAGGGACCATGATGAACATCGATTCGACCAAAGACTAGAGAAGCCCCCTTGTTCGGTATTTAGAAGACGGGACCCTTTTGGCCTTAAAATTGAAAGTCAGAAAGATCATGGTGAAGTCAATGCGGTATAAGCTATTCGACAAAAGCCTTTATTGGAAATCATATCTAACACCTCTCCTCAAGTGCGTCGGCCCCAAAAAAGTGACGATAATTGATATGAATGATCAAGATGCAGCACCTTGGACCACTCGAAACCACCTCCTTTGGACCGTTGCTTACCAAATTATCACGAACAAGAACAAGAACCAACAAGGTGCGGAATTAACAAACAAAGAAAGTAAAAGATATTGACACGAAAAGATTTGATATGAAGCAATCAAACCCCCACGTATGAATCAAAAAGATTCGGATCACCTATGAAAATTCATAAGCTAAACAAATCAGTTTGGCTTGTTCTTTGAATCAAGAACTTGTAAGTTCACCTAAAGGTCTTAGCTTCTAGGTTCACGGTTCTTATGAAAACTCAACTAAACTTAGAAGAATTAATTCACGTCTTTACAACTTTTCAAGGCTGCAAAATTCTTTAGCAAAGCTAAACTTTTATCAAATTTCAACAACTTGTTAAAAAACGTTACAATTGCTTCTTTTTATATAGAGAGCAGTTCGGCCATGCTTAATGAATAAAGGAAATAAAACCCTAGTAGTTGTAAAATACAACTTGACTTCTAAACTAACTAACTTTCCAAATTGGAATGGGAAACTAACAACTAACAAACTAATCCTTTTTCAAAAAGGATTAAGGAACACGGTTTCAAAGGTGGCCAAATTCAATTTGACTTCCTTTGTTTCCTAATTATTACTTGCCATTATCATGCAAGATAATTGGATCAACTAGTTACTTAGCCCATAATTAAAACACAAAGACTTAAGCCCATAATTAAGAGTTGGATGGATTTAATTATTACAACTTAAATAAATCCTAAAGATTAACAATGGCGTGATCCATTAATGGCAAAGCCCAAGCACGCCATCTTGGTCTTCAATGTAGTCCATGAAATTCAAGATGTAAATTCGGCCAGAATCTCGTCATCAACTTTTCAAGGCAGTTTCAACGGTGATAACGTCAGAATCTTGAAAAACGTAAAACACAAAAGTTGTAGCTCTATCTCTTATCGTTCCAGGGCTTCTTGAATCATGCAATTCCGAGTTATATCGAAAGAGTTATGGCAAGAATACCAAAACGTGACAGAAACTTTCAGGATGACAATTTGACTTTAACACCACGGACATGGACACGGGCTTCTATTCTTATCAATCCCTCCCTCCTCGGAAAGGATTCGTCCTCGAATCTTAGAAGTTGAGTTCCTGGATCAAACACCAAAATCACGAACTCCTTGTAAACTCGAGCCAAATAAAATTGGGAAGATGCAAATCTCAACCAATAAGAATTTATATCCTGCAAAAACAAGACAAATGCATAAGGTAAAAGAAAGTACATTAATCTAGAACAAGATTGAGAATAATTTTCTTTCACCAAAAGAATAGAATGGGCAGAATATGTATGCAAAAACGAAATACATAGAACATGAATAGTCTTAACAAAATTTGCATGAGTCATAATGTTGAAGTTAATGAATTCAAAACAATTATGCAAATAACTATCATGTAGTTTATGCAAATCAGAAAACCGATTATTCCTAATTAGAAAACTAATCAAGACGAATTCACCAACAACATACATTAACACATTATTTACGTTATTAACATGTAATGTAAGCAAAGGACGTAAACATATATGAATAGAATCATAAGGACAAGAATATTCATAACAAGAAAACATATATGCATCCTTGACAAAGTGCAAATCACAATAACGTATGAATACCTTTAAAAACATGCGAAAGTTATCAAATATGAGAGTGTAATTCCAAAGATTAGAATGTAAACAATCTATTGAATAGTTGTAAACAGAAAATTTTACCTCTTGGAATTCAAAAGAAATTTGGAACGGAGATAACTTACAATACAAGTGTTGAGTTACAAGATTACCTGTTTGAACTTCATGAAATCGATTATGGAATCTAGTGACAATAATATGTGTAAACTCTCGATCCCCATAATGAAAAGAAAAGTTAGTCGAACAAGTATATGCACTACAAACAACACTTTTATTCACAAAGGATTTTGTGAAGCTCGAAATGACCAACATTAAGCTCAAAATATAATTCATGTATGAGATAAGCAACATAGCATGTGAAGAAACTATACATAAATTCATTCAAAACGAAATAGTTAGATTTCATAATTGAAGAACTATGTGAAATAATTTGCTTACCAAAACACAAATCATCAAACTTTAAAACACATGGTTTAAATTGTCGAACCAAAACATCAAAGGTAGGTGAAAGACATTGAAATTGATTCAAAACAGAATTCAAACTTTGAAAATCAATAGCATTGACATTAACAAAGTTCTTGACATTCAAACCATTGAAATCAATCAAAAAGCTTTCATACTTACCTAACTTACCTTGCTTACCTTGTGGGAAACAAGCTAAGGCGGATTGGATTCCTTGCAATTGATAATGAGTTGTTTTGAACTCCATTAAGCACCTAGGAACTCCAAAAACCTGTAAAACAATTGTACTAGGCAGTAAACAATTCAAATGGTGATCACTATTATCAAGTAAGTACATTGTTTGCCTAACTAGTAATGCTTCCTTAACTCTCGCTAGAAGAAGCAAAATAACAAGATTGAGAAGGAACACTATTTCGGCGGCTATTACAAGATTTAGAATAAATGCTTCGGCCTACACTAGTTACATTCTTTTTATCTTCTTGTTCTTTCTTCTCCTTTGCTTCCATCTCTCGGCAAGATTGCACAATCCTTGATTGATCTTCAAAAGCTTGGCTTGGACTCAATGCCCTAAGGTTGTACTTTCGGCCATGATAATCAAAAGAATAATAATTCTTCTTTGCATGATATGTAACATCTCTATCAAATTGCCATGGACGACCAAGTAATATGTGACTAGCTTCCATTGGTACAACATCACACACAATTTCATCAACATACTTTCCAATGGTGAAAGAAATTTAACTTGTTAGGTCACTTTACTCTCGGCAGTGTTATTAAGCCATTGAAGCTTATATGGATTTGGATGTTTCATGCAAGTCAAGTTTAGCTTCTTAACAATAATGTACTTGCCACATTTGTACAACTACCACTATCAACAATCACACTACAAATCTTACCTTGAACCATGTATCGAGTGTGAAAGATATTTTCCCTTTGAGACAAATCATCTTCAATTAGTGGTTGTGCACTCAAGACTCGGCGAGTAACTAAAGAGAATTCACCAACATCATATGTAGTAAGATCTTCACTATCTTCATCACTTTGGTACTTCTCTTCAAGTGGTGGCATGTCGGCACATTCTTCATCACTTTCAACCTCTCCATTATCACGAATTATCATCAATTTTCTGGTTGGGCAGTCGGTTTGATAATGGCCATAACCTTGACACTTATAACATCTAATGTTCCTTAATCTCTCATTCGGTTTGGGCGTTGCTTTGGTTGAAGATTCAGCAAGTTGGCGGACTGTTTTGGGAGCATTATTTGAAGTGTCTGAAGGCTGGTTTGGGGTGAAAACTTTCGGCTTTGATGAAGGGGTGTAATTCGGCTTTTGATCTCTCCTCCAAGGCGGCAATGGTTGTTGGAAATTTCGCCCTTTACCCTTCATATGCTTCTCAATTTTGATAGCTTTGTGAACAAGTTCATTAAGATCAATGTAACTTTGAAGATCAACTTGATAAGCCAATTCGGAATTCATACCTCTAAGGAACCTCTCAATGGTTGTGTCGGGGGTCTTCATGAATATTGGCCTTTATCATCAATGCCTCTATCTCATGATAGTAATCTTCAACTGTTCGGCTACCTTGCACAAGGGTATGTAACTTTCGGTTGAGCTCTCTATTATAATGTGAAGGAACATACTTCTTCCTCATGATTGCCTTTATTTGATTCCAAGTCTTAACTGGCCTTTCACCATCTTGCCTTCTAGCTCGAACAACTTGATCCCACCAAAGACTAGCATAATCTTTAAGGTGCATAAAAGCAATTCGGTATTGCTTTTTCTCGGGGACATCATTACCTTCAAAGAAGTGTTCTAAATCTCGAACCCAATCAAAGAAAGCTTCGGGATCTGATTTGCCATGAAAGGTAGAGATGGTGAGTTTAACAGACTCGATGGAAACTTTAGACTTTTCACCTTTTGAAGAGCTCGTGTACTCCTCCTCTTTTTCCTCATCATTATCATCATCGGATTCATCATGATCTTCAAACTTAAGCTTTCATGAGGCGGAGCTTTTTGTAGATGACTCCAAATTATCAAGACGAAGATTGATCTTTTGAAGCATGTTGAATAGGACCTCATTGGCGAACTTTTGTTCGGCCTCGGTGATTGGTTTACCACCTTTTTGTTCCTCCATTGGTGCCTGCAAATTAGTAAAGAAAACACAAGAATATATGTATATATACCTCTCGGGTTCCTCACTATTGGGTAGTAGGTACTCTCCACTCTATTTAGGTAGTGTTCTCTCTTGTTTATCCTAGCTAACACTCTCAAGTAATGAATGTATTGGGGTTATTAAGACTCACCAAGTTCAATTACTTTAATAGCAAGTCTCAATCAACAAGTTCCACACAAAACTTTCACAAGAAAAATCAAGAGAGTTAAACAAAGAAATCACGTCTAAGAAGTTTAGAACACGTGTGGGTTACAAACTGATTTACCACCAGAAACTATGAAATTCAGAAACTAGACTCAAAGATGAAGAGAATGGCTTTTGAATCACTTAATTCCGATTTGTATTGAGAACGTTATGGCACTTTTAATCCAAGGTGGTTTTCAAGTAACAAACTCAAGAACAATGTGTTCTTCAACTAAAATTAAATAATTAAAAGAAAATAAATAACATAAATAAATAATGCAAAGTCCGAATTAATATTTTTTTGTTTTTTTTTTCTGTTTTTTTTTTGAATTGACCGTTTTTTTTTATACGGTTTCTTTTTTTTTTTTTTGTTCGGACAACTACAAGACAAACTCTAACTTTAAGGTTTTGAACACAAAACCTTGGACAAACAAAAGCTACTAGGTTCGGACAAGAACCTTAAACAATGCAAACTTTAAGGTTTTAAGACAAGAACCTAGTACAAAGTACTTAGGTTTAAGGTTTGAAGACAACAACCTAGGATTAAGATTTAAGAATGTTTTGTCTTTTTGTCTTAACCTTAACAACCTTTAAATTTTCAAACTTTAATATCTCACCAAGGAAAAGGAATTTGAATGTGCCACTTTCACAAAATTTTCAAGATTTTCAACAAGGATCAAGAATATGGCTCAAGATTCAAATTTGGACACTTTTGAATTTTCAAGAAAATCAAGAAGTTCAAGAAAGTGTTCAAGAACTTATCTTTTTCAAGTGTCATAAAAGTTTGATCGAAACACACTATAACAAGAATGAGATAAAGAATCTAACACAAAAGAAAGATCAAGAAACGGATAAGAATCAAGCAAGTTATGATGTTAAGACCGAAAACCCTAGTTTTAGAAACCCTAATTTTGACACAAAAACCTAGCAATGCTTTGACGTGAAAACAGCAAGGAAAACTCAAGAATTCCACACTATGATTATGAACAAAACAATGCAGAACTTAGACACGAAATACAGCAAGAAACGCAACACAAAAACAGCAAGAAACAACACACAAATCGCAAAGACACTAAACAAGGATTTGGGCAGATTTCGGGCAGAATTTCAAGTCAATGTTGCATGCGATTTTTGACAGATTTTGGGACTGAATTAAGCACGAATTTAGACAGGAAATAAGACACTAAAACTGCAGCAAAGAGGACGCAAAAGACTCAGCAGAATGGACGTTAAAAACGGGCAGAAATCAGACAACACAAAACGGCAAAATTCGGGCAGAATGTGAGCACTTAATGATCATGCCATTTTGACAAAATTTATGGATGATCCTAACTCGACCTAGGACAGCAAGAAGGACTCAAGATAGCAGCAAGAAAGATGCACGAAGAGCAGAAACAATAACGCTAAAACTGCTGCAAAAATCGAGACACAAAACAGCAAGAACGCGGAAGAGTTTTAAACTGATTAACCTGAAATTTTTTTAGGCAACAACTTGTGCTCTGATACCAATTGATATGAATGATCAAGATGCAGCACCTTGGACCACTCGAAACCACCTCCTTTGGACCGTTGCTTACCAAATTATCACGAACAAGAACAAGAACCAACAAGGTGCGGAATTAACAAACAAAGAAAGTAAAAGATATTAACACGAAAAGATTTGATATGAAGCAATCAAACCCCCCACGTATGAATCAAAAAGATTCGGATCACTCTATGAAAATTCATAAAGCTAAACAAATCAGTTTGGCTTGCTCTTTGAATCAAGAACTTGTAAGTTCACCTAAAGGTCTTAGCTTCTAGGTTCACGGTTCTTATGAAAACTCATCTAAACTTAGAAGAATTAATTCACGTCTTTACAACTTTTCAAGGCTGCAAAATTCTTTAGCAAAGCTAAACTTTTATCAAATTTCAACAACTTGTTAAAAAACATTACAATTGCTTCTTTTTATATAGAGAGCAGTTCGGCCATGCTTAATGAATAAAGGAAATAAAACCCTAGTAGTTGTAAAATACAACTTGACTTCTAAACTAACTAACTTTCCAAATTGGAATGGGAAACTAACAACTAACAAAATAATCCTTTTCCAAAAAGGATTAAGGAACACGGTTTCAAAGGTGGCCAAATTCAATTTGACTTCCTTTGTTTCCTAAACTATTACTTGCCACTATCATGCAAGATAATTGGATCAAGTAGTTACTTAGCCCATAATTAAAACACAAAAACTTAAGCCCATAATTAAGAGTTGGATAGACTTAATTATTACAACTTAAATAAATCCTAAAGATTAACAATGGCGTGATCCATTAATGGAAAAGCCTAAGCACGCCATCTTGGTCTTCAATGTAGTCCATGAAATTCGAGATGAAAATTCGGCCAGAATCCCGTTATCAACTTTGCAAGACACTTTCAACGGTGATAACGTCAGAAGCGTGAAACACTTAAAACACGAAAGTTGTAGCTCTATCTCTTATCGTTCCAGGGCTTCTTGAATCATGCAATTCCGAGTTATATCGAAAGAGTTATGGCAAGAATACCAAAATGTGACAGAAACTTTCAGGATGACAATTTGACTTTAACACCACGGACATGGACACGGGCTTCTATTCTCATCAATAATACTCTCAGATATACATTAGGAGAGCTGTGAGACCCACGTTGGCTATTGGAGTTTAGCCAAGCGAGCTATGATCTCGAGATACTATTAGCCAATGATGTTCTGGGACTTGGAGCCTTATAAAATGCTCAAAGTGCCAGATCCACGCTCTGATCCCTTGATTACCAGTTATCGAGATGGTTGCTTTGATCAGCCTTTGGCCATTCGTACAATAGGGGCTAGACTTATTAGGGTCATTTTCCAAATCAACAGGGAATATTAGTTCATTTGCATGTGAACTGACTATTTTACCAAATGGGTAGAAGTTGAGCCTATGAAGTTATCACAGAGGACGCTGTCAAAAAATTTACTTGGCCAGATATACATTGTCGGTTTGGCTTATAAAGAGCAATTGTCACTTATAACGGCAAACAGTTGGAGGGATCCTTTCATAGAATGTGTGAATATCTCGGCATCACCTAATTCTACACTTCGGTCAGACATCCCTAAAAGAATGGATAGGTCGAGGTCACGAATCAGACGTTGCTGAATGCATCATGACAAGGCTGGATAAATCAAAAGGGGCCTGGGTAAACGAGCTACCAACGATGCTCTTGGCCTATCGAACCCCTATCCCCTCTCGAGGGCTACCACCGGAGAAACCCTATACTCACTTTCGTTCGGTGCTGAGCCAGTCATCCCAACCAAAATTGAGATCCCCACTTATAGAGTGACCGAGTTTAACCAACAGCATAATGAGGAAAATCTACGCTTGACTTTGGATAAAACTAAAGAAAGGTATAAACAGAAAATGAAGAGTTGATATAATTCCAAGGTGAAAGAGAGAACATTTCGATTGGGGGACTTGGTTTTGCACCGAAATTAGGTCAGTCGACAAGAAGAAAATCGAAAACTAGACCCAAATTGGGAAAGGTCTTACAAGGTCACTAAATCCTGAAGATTCGGAAGCTACAGACAGATGGAATTGGGAGGCCGTGAAGTACCTCAATCATGGAATGTAACAAATTTAAGGAGATTTTTTCACTAAAATCAAAGAAAGTATAACTTCTCGATAAGGTCTTACCAAGAAAGCTATTTTGCTACTATGTTACAACCATACCGAAAGTGGGGTACTGGAAAGGGAGTAAGAATATAACTTGTAAATTAAGTGGTATGACATGCAAGCACAATATTAAGACTAGGATAAGTTGTATGACTTGCAAATTATTTAACTTGCAAAATTTTTCGCATCAAGCATCATATCTCTCGATTCTACAAAGGTGTCAACAAACCAAAATACCTCGACTAAACTACAACTAGATTTTACAAAAATAGACGAGGCACGAATGTATATAAAGAAAAATACAACTCTTTCTTATTTCACTAGAGCAAAATACAAAGTTACACAAAGTTAATGTTAAGCTAAAAAAAGTAATTTTTGGATAAGAAAAACTATGATATGGCCTCGGAACTACCCTTTCCCTCCCTATCTTTATCCTCATCTTCCTCCTCGTCCTTTGGCTCGTTCTCAATATTAACCTCCCGAGGAATCGACAAGCCAAACTTGTCCAAATTTGCATTAAAATCCAACTTCAGACGAGCTTTGAGATGGCAAAATTGCTCAAAGTTTAGATCTTCGAACACTTCCTTGGCCGACTTGAGACCCTGCTTGTACCCGTGGTCGGTCATAGGCTCTATGATATCCTTGAGCATCTCATTGAAAGAAGCGGAAGTTCTGTACTCAGTAATAAGCCGATCTTTTAACTCGGCAAAAACAGGTGATGAGATGTACTCAAAGATCATCGATTCTCAGTTCCGAGCCAGTTGAGCACGAAGGCTCTCGAATGTGGGTTTCTCAACATCCAATGCCTCAGAAAAAGAAGACAATTGGCCCTTTAGTGCTTGTCACTCGCTCTCCCAAAAAACCTTATTGTCCTCGACTTTCTTGCGAATAATGGTCAGCTCAGCGGAAAGGGTGGCCAACTAACCTTCGGTAATTGAACAGGAATGATCGTCTAGTTCAAGGCGAGAAAATGCCTTCTAAAGGTGGGAAGAAGGGAGAAGGGATAAAGTATAAGTCTTACCCCTGTTATCATGCGGTAGCTCAGATTGCTTACCTCTAAGGCCTACAGATTACGCATGATGGCTCAATCTTTTTTGGAAATAGTGGCCGATATAGTCTTGCGTGCAATCTCGACCGGAAAAAGAAGAGATTTGGGGGGAGGCAACCCCCGGTCTCTTTAGCTGAGGGAAATATAAGGTGGTCCTCTCATACTTAGTAATGCCTAAGGCTTGAGCAAGAATCTCGGTCGGAGAAGGAAGAGAGGACGCGGAAAGGGTCGATGCTACTGGAACCTTGAAACCAGCATGTTTTTTCTTTACCCCATTGTTGGTGTGGAATCTTTTGATGAAACCTACAAAATCAAAGGCTAGAAAATTAAGAAAATCATAAGGACCGAGCAAATAAAATAAAATAAAAAAAACAAACAGGGAAAAAGAAGAATACTTTGAGGATCACCAGCGGGAGTAGAACTAATCCCGATATAAACCAGCTCGGCCTCAGTAAACTGAGGGTGCATAGAGACATAAAGGTCGATCTCCCTTAGAAGGTTTTCCTAAACCTCGGCCTTCACTGACTAGGGAATTAGATCCTCAAAGGAATCCTCGATGTGGCAAACTGGGGTAATCCCCAATTTGGGAGAAACAAGAAAGAAAAATTGGGTCTTCTATCCACTGGATAAAGAGAGACCAGAGATTAAATAAAGAGAGGACCACCGAGCCAGATAGAACTAACTCAACTTACCCGATAGAACCCAAAGGCCGAATAGGCAATGAAAAAGGGCGGGGTAGGGGCGATTGATAGGTGTAAAATTAGATATAAAATTTGGTCATGATTGTTATTCACACCCTACAAAAAAATAATGCATTCTATCTGTAGACATGCAAAATAAGGGTAAACAATTACTCACAACTTAGGTCTTTATACTAAGCATCCACCTTGTTCATTAAAACCTAGCACACTCCCTCCTATGTGGAAAAAGGCAATGAATGGTTTAGACATCTACCTAATAGATATTAACATGTAATTAAACATTCCTATGTGGCAAGAGGCAATGTTTACTTCCTTAATTAACATGGAATCTAATGTTATTTACCAACAACCAACCCTCTAATCCAGCCGCTCCTATCTAGAAAGAGACAATGATGATAAACTAATCTCCCGAACTCCTCCTCTGTGGTAAGAGGCAAGATCTAAGGTAAAACTTGCCTAACAAATTCACAACCAACTCACAAAACATTCCGAACAACCTACTCTAACCTTCTTATGTGGCAAGATGCAAGATTAAAACAAGTTATCTCTAGAAATTTACTGCACTAATTAAACATATTCATCATACATAATTCAAGCATCAAGAAATTTGGAAATTAACTTTGTAAAAATTCGCCAAGCCCGACGTCACGATGTGCAAGGTCGCACATCGCAATGTCCACCCACGCCGCGACGTGTGTATCCCCAACATCGCGACATGGCTTATTGGAACAATTTTTTATTTCTTTTTCTACCGATATTGCGACGTGCAGGTTCGCATTTGTCATGATTTTTCTTCTTTTTTTCTCTACTTTGCACTCGATTTGACTTCTTTTTTACTTTTCTCCTCCGTCCAGGCTCCATGCCTGATAATCTTACATAAAACACACTAACACTAGTCAAATAGAATGAAAATGGTTTAAGAATTAAGTGTAATTATGAAAAGGTGAATAAAATGGTTTAAGAATTAAGTGTAATTATGAAAAGGTGAATAAATTCACCTTACCAACTCCCCCACACTTAAACCTTGTTCATCTCTGAACAAGAGAAACAAAATAACTAACTATACATAAATAAAAATAATACACAACAATCTAAAACCTAATAACATAAAACACATAAACATGTATCCAATCTTTATCAAGTTGATCCCAAAACAAATGTTATGTAAATGCCTCATAATCTAATATATTCGAATGTCAAGTACACATAACATACATCCCAACAGTCATCAAAGTAAATTAATGTACACACTTACTCACGTTGAGTGAACCATATTTGTGTGTGCGATAGGTTCCACCCCCGTTCATAACTTATTGACAGCTACGCCATAAGTTAGGGTCCTAACAACTAAGTTTTTGTGTACTCATTTTCCTCATTATTTAGATTAATTGACTTTACTTTTCTCATATTTATGAGGATTTGCTCGGTAGACCTTTAAGTTTTAAAATTCACTCGTTTCTCCAAACTGTCACACTTATTAGGGAATTTCACAAGAAATCTCCTGACATCCACCTGGGGTACTGTCTCACTTTTGGATTTTAGATCCATTTCCACTCATGCACATTCTTCATTAACTTTTTGTCTAAGAGCATTCTTGCAAATGAGTGACAATTTAAAGTTAGAGTCTTATAGCTTCCAATCTCTGTTACCATCATTTGACTTATTTTAGGGTTATTATTAAAAGCAGTCTCATAGGGGATGATAGTATGAGCACAACAAGCTTAAATTACAAAAATATTAAGTGCAAACAGTTATGCAAGCACATTATTAAAGAACAAAATTTAAGCAATTATATAAATTTCAACTAAATAAAGCGTTAAAAATACACCAACCTACTTAATGGCTAGTAGTTTCCCTAAGTGCATAAAAATGATTGACTCAACATGCCAAACTTTCCATCAAAGACTCGACTTCTTCTAGATAGCATATTACTTTCCTATCACACATCGAATCTCTCAATAAAATCAAATTATTGGCTACACAACATTTAATACATAAATTTAATTTTTTTAAAAAAATTGGACACGTATACACAACACATATTATCTAAACAAAACAAAAACAAAATTAACACATGTTAAACATGGGTGACTATGAAAAAGAAATGCTAAGTTCGAATTCCATATTTATTGTCTTAAATCTTAAGCAAGAAATTAACTAACAAATACTATAAAAAAATAAAAACAACCTAAATTTCATTAACTTAATTATATTGAAATGCGCAAATTTAACATCACAGCAAATAAAAATTTCAACTTAGTAAAATTATCCAAAATAAAGAAACTAAACTCACAAAATTCAAATAAAAACAAATAAAAACATGAAAAACAACAAAATAAAAGAAATAAAGAAAATGACAATAGAATTAAATACGAAAGAAATACATGACTATCTCTCTCCCACACTTAAATTTCACATTGTCCTCAATGTGGGAAAGGATAGAAACCACCTAGTCCTGTTGCATATCCTCACACGATGGAGGCGCTTGGGAGCTGGACCCCCCTTCCTGGAAAATCTACCACTAATGGCTTATTGTCTAAACTATTTCGTACATATGATAGAACTGATGGGGCCGATCCGTATAGGCCTGCTCCATTTTATCAAATTGCCCATCTGCATGCATCGTGAGCTTAGGCAACTGAGCCTTCAAGTTATCAATCCTAGAGTGAATGCTGATAATAGTCCATCGTGGTGGTGTTGGTGATGGTGGATGGTCATCTCCTTGCTTTTGATCGTATTCCTTTTGCTCATCGCGCTCTTTCCAAAACGTGTCTCAGCCCAACTCGATGCCACCACTATGCAAAGAAAACCGGCTGTAGTCTCTTTATACGACTTGTATATAGCTTGTGTGATCATGTCACGAACTCCCACTGGCTCGTCAATAGGAAGAGCCTAAACCCCGGCTGCATAACAGATTGCAGTGATCATGGACAAATAGTATAATTCAGTCCATACAAATCGCATGGCCTTCCGTATCTCCTTCTTCACAATCTCTCCCATATCAATTAACAGGCCCTTTTGGATGGCATAGTTCATCACTGCCTTGTCATTATCGTATGAGCTCTGAGAATATTGGGAATTAATTTTCGAATGATGAAATAGTGCCAAGCTTTCGTAAGCCTAGTCATGTGGGAAATCTTTAGTTCGGCAATCTTAAGTGATCGCCTAATCATGAAGAAAGGATCCGTGGTGATCATGAACATCACCTCATAAGGCTGATATCCTAGTCCGACAAACTCCTTGTATCCACTATCTGGGATAACTAATAGTCCATAGTAGGCATTGAACGTCTCCGGTCTAACGCCAACCTCCACACCCCGAATTCTAACTTTATTATCCTGAGCATATAGATAGTTCACATAATACTCACAAAATATCTTGGTATTACCCCCCAATGGCTGTCGAACAAACTCCTGCCAATTTTAGGTGCGGATCTGGGTAACAACTAGTGTCCCTATTACCTCTATGCCACACTTCCTTAACCATGGACTTATCACATATCTTGTGATGAAAATTAGCCCATGTCCATCTTGCCTAGGCCGACTTCACAAGATCCATTGGCAAATCTTGATGGTCCAATGACAAGATCAAGAAGTTCGAAGATGAAGCAGCCTTGCATTCATTAATGGCGTCAACTTGTGAAGGACTCGAGAAAGATCTTGCAACATCATTCACATGGAGTTTTATATCATGTTTCTTCAATAACAATTCATGAAGATATTTCCACGAGTTCTAATGTACAACTTGAGGAAATTCCACCTTGAAGAAATATGTGAAGCCGAATTGAAGACAAAGGAAAGGCGTGCTTGGGCTTTGTCTTTGGATCACGCCACTTCTTGGATTAATTTAGGGATTTATTTTATGTAATTTTAAGCCCAATTGATGTTTTAATTTTATTAATTATTGGGTTTGGAATTTCGGTTTTAATAAGATTACTTGGCCCAATTATCTTGCATGATAATAGCAAGTAAAAGTTTAGGAAACTTAAGAAGTCAAATTGGTTTTAGCTTCTTAAGAGTGTAGGAAAGTAATCTCCTACTTTTTAGGAAAATTTAGGAAAGTAATTCCCTAAATTTTAGGAGTCTTTTTTCGTGTCTTCTAGGTGTCCAAAACCAATTGGTTTTGTAGGATTAGGAAACATGATTGACAATTATCCCACATTGGAAAAATACCAATCATCAACACTTTTTGTAGCCTATATAAAGGCAGCCTTTACACGTTTTTTAGCTACATGAATTTTGATAAAGTTTAGCTTTGCTAAAAGAAATTTACAGCGTTGGAAAGTTGTAAGACGTGAATTATTCTTCTAAGTTTAGTTGAATGTTCATAAGACCCGTGAAACCTATATTGAGGAACTTTAGGTGAGCTTATCCGTTCTAGATTTATAGAACACGCCAAACTGATAGGTTTAACTTTTGATTTACATTAGTTGAGCTGATTCTTTTTGTGTTAACGTTGGGGTTTGGTTGCTTCAATCATTCCTTCTCGTTTTTATTTAATTCCGCATTGTGTTTGAATTCGAGTCTTGTTCGTGAAATTGGTGTACAACGGTCTAAAGTGTGTGGAAAATCGTGTGATCAAGGATCTTTCCTAGGTCATCTCGCATCATCTTGTCTATATAGAACTGTTCAGCTTCCTTGCACATAAATCTGAAATCATCAAATCTAGCAGGAATGGACAGAGGTGGTGGAGGTGGTGCTCCAGACTTGGAAGCTGCCGTTCGGTTCCTCTTAGGATGACTTGCCATATCTGTAAAAATAAATCATAAAATTCAAAATGAAATATGGCAAGGACTCCAAAATATGTGAATTGCATGTATTGAAATATAAATGCTAAAATAACACTTATCCTTAATAATTCCAAAGCATTTAATCTTAAATGCTTAAATTTCACATCAACATCATACTTAGGAAACACATGTGCAAACCTCTCCCCTGCACTTACATTATACTACCACTCTTCATCCACATATAGAAATCATATTCGAGTTTAATTCTATATAAAAATTTAAAACAACACAAAACTTACCAAAAACTAAAGTAACTCAATTAACAATTATATAAAAACTAACAACAGAAAACAAACACCATCCTAACTATAATCCTAAATTATGTCTGATATTGAAACATAATAACAACCTAAAAACAATCAACATCACCGAATCATTAAATTATCACCAAATTATAAATTATCCTCTGGCACCAAAAATACGAACACATGTTACATACTCATACAAACATCATCTCAAGGATTTACACAATACCTTACATAATGCATTAGAAATGTAATAAATTCACTCAACGCCCAATTAGACATTTTATCAAACAGTATACGTAATCCAATAAAAATTCAAAACTTACCAAAAATGTGTTCACAATCCCATCCAAAGCACAACATGTTTACACAACAAAGTCAATACGACCATGAACATCAAATTGATCAATACATCACAATATTGCAAAAATGGAAAATAATTCACCAAAATTCACAAATGGTATTTAATTCATTATTGAACACAATTATACCATATAATCATCACAAATGTGTAAACATACATTAAGGAAAAACATTAAATAAAAAATCTTAACAAAATATAGGTAAAATTTGAAAATTTACCTTTTGAAGACCAAAAAATCAAAATCGAGATTTTGTTTGTTTTTTGATGTTTGTGATACCTCCTATACCTTCTCTAACCTCCATTGAACTAATCCTAAGCAACCACTTTGAACAAAATTCACATGAATTTTGAATTTGAAAATTTCTAAATTTGGAAAATTTTTGGAAAATTTGGGAAAATTTGGGGTGTTTAATCAGTGGATTGTGTTGATTTCCGTGTTAAAACTCTTTTATAACAACCTAGAACACTTCTACATATCAAATATAACAATAAAAGAAGGATTGAAGATGAGGTTTGAGAGGATTGGATGATTTTCAAAAATTGGTTTTAAAAAAAATAAGGGTTTCTGCCCTTTTAATTTTTAAGAACTTGCCCGACGTTGCGACCTCGAGCTCTAAACATCGTGACGTGGGCATTTTAATTTTTTCTCAATTTTTTTCGAACTCGCGATATGGGAGATAAAATTAATTTAAATTACTTATCTCTGAACATCGCGACGCGCGAATGTGCACGATGTGATTTAGGCCAACATCGCGCAATGTAGCTCACTGTTTTAGAAATTAAATTTGTTTTTTCTAGACGTCGCAACATGGGTAGTCCCAACGTCGCGACGTCGGTAAATGTTTTCGTAAAAAATTGCCTTTTCTAAACCAAAACATCCCTTCTTCAATCTTTTGACCTACATAACAAAATTTGCACACAATTAACACTTAGTTAATGGAAAATTAGCCTAAACAACACTAGAAAAAAAAATTAACCAAAACATAAAAACAGCTAAATAAACTTGGGTTACCTCCCAAGAATTGCTTTATTTAACGTCAAAAGACGGATACCTTTAAACTTATTCTTACCTCTCAAACATCTCTATTGACTTTTTCTCCTTGAAATAGGTAAATCTTTAGTCTGTGACCATTGACCATGAAAACATGTCCTATCATTTTATTGACTAATTCAACAGCACCATATGAGAAAACTATCTTCACTTTGTAAGGACCATACCATCTTGACTTTAACCTGCCTGGAAAAAGTCTCAACTTTGAATTATAAAGTAAAATTAGCTGATTGGACTTGAATTGTTTATGCAAGATGCCCTTGTCATGCCAATGCTTTGTTCTCTTCTTATAGAGTGAGACATTTTGATAGGCATCAAACTAAAACTCATCCAAGTCAATTAAATTCCAACATCCTTTGCTTAGCTGCTTTTTCATAATCAATACTCAGCTCTTTAAGTGCCTAATATATCTTGTACTCAAGCTCTACTGGTAAATTGCAAACTTTTTAACAAAAACCAATCTATATGGAGAAGCACCAATTGGGGTTTTATAGGTTGTATGGCACACCCCTAAAGAGTCATTCAACTTCATTGCCTAATCATTGTGAGACAACTTTACAACCTTTTCAAGGATCCACTTTATCTCTCTATTGAATACCCCCACTTGTCCAATTATTTGTGGGTAATAAGGTGTTGCCACCTTGTGCCAAATACCATACTTAGCCAATAAAGCTTGAAAAGCTTTATTACAAAAATGTGTGCCGCCATCACTGATTATTACCTTTGGCGTTCCAAAACCAGTGAAAATATTTTCTTGAGAAAACCTACTACGTTGTTTAAATCATTGGTCGGCAATGAAATAACTTTAATCTATTTTGAAACATAATCAAATGCCACCAGAATGTAAGAATTCTCATTAGATCTAGGGAATGGTCCCATGAAGTGAAAGACCTATACGTCGAAAATATCGACCTCCAAAATATTGTTCATTTACATCTCATTCCTCCATGAAATATTTTCAGTCCACTGACACTCATTGTATCTCTCTACCCATTCTTAAAGTATCGTGAAATAATCTCAGTCAGTAATAACTCGATTGCAATACTTTATAAGCTATTCTTAGTCCACCAAAATATCCTCCATAAGAGGACTCGTGACATAAATAGAGAATGTCTTTTTTTTTATCTTCTTTGGACACACATCTTCTAATGGTTTGGTCACTGCAGACCTTAAATAGATAAGACTCATCCCATAAATAATATCTTGTATCATGAATGAGCCTTTTTCGTTGCTAAGTAGATAAGTTGGCTGGAATATGCCATGAAACTACATAATTGGCGATATTTGCATACCACAGAGTCGAATTCACACCTTCCACTTGGAATAATTGCTCATCAAGAATCTTCAATTCACTTACCTCTTCTAAGTGCTCATGTTTTTAGTCACGAGAGATGATCCGTAACATTGTTTTCTGTGCCTTTTTTATCTTGGATCTCCAAATCAAATTCCTGCATTAAAAGTACCCACAGGATTAACCTCAGTCTTGTATCCTTCTTGGCCATCAAATTACAAATTGCTACGTGATCTGTGTGAATGATTACTTTTGCTCCTAGCAAATATGATCTAAACTTATCAACAGAAAACACTACCACCAACATCTCTTTTTTAGTGATAGTATAATTGCACTAGGTTACATCAATTAGATGGCTTGCATAATAAATAGTATGAAATATCATGTCCGTCCTTTCGCCAAGAACTATCCCCACAGTATAATCACTTGCATCGCGCATGATCTCAAAGAGAGCTCCCCAAATAAATGCCTTTATCATGGGTGCTTTGACTAGTCGACCCTTTAGAAAATCAAAGTCCACCTTACAATCTTCATTAAAATTGAAAACGGCATCCTTCTCCAAAAGATGGCAAAAGAGTTTGGTTATCTTGGAGAAAATATTGAATAAACATGCGATAAAACCCGACATGGCCCAAAAAGATCTTTAATCTCCTAACATTTGTAGGATAAGGGAGTTTTACAATAAGTTCTAACTTTGATTTGTCAACCTCCATGCTCTTAAAACTAGATCTTTAATCTCCAAAATGAAGACCTATTGAACCATGAATTGGCATTTTTCCCAATTCAAAACTAGATTTGTATTCACACATCGTTCAAAAACTTTTGCAAGGTTATCCAAACATCAATCAAAAGATGACAAAAAATTGAGAAATCATCCATGAACACCTCGATAATGTCTTTAACCATGTCAATGAAGATGACCATCATTCACCTTTAAAAAGTAGAGGATGCATTACACAACTCGAAAGGTACTCTCTTGAATGCAAAAGCGCTAAAAAGACAAGTAAATATAGTCTTGTCCTGATCTTTCGGGTCAATGGTTATATGATTATAACCTGAATACCCATACAGAAAACAATAGTAGAGGTAGCCGGCAATTTTTTCCAAAACCTTACCTAAGAATGGTATTGGAAAATGATAATTGAGGGTTGCCTTATTGAATTTGCGATAATGCATACAAACTCGCCATGCATTTATAATCCAAGTTGCCAACATGTCTTTATTTTTGGCCTTGACCACTGTCACTCCACTCTTCTTCGACACGCACTGCACTTCACTTACCCATTCACTATCTGAAATAGCATAAATCTTCTCGATGTCCACTAACTTGATCACCTCTTTTTTTACTACTTCCATTATCATCGTTTTTAACCGACTTTGGCTATCCCTCACCGGTATTGCATCCTTCTTCAAAAGCATTTTGTGCATGCAAATAGATGGACTAATCCCCCCTTAATATTAGCAATAGTCCATCCAATTGCTCCTTGATATTTCTTCCGCACCCCGATGACTCTCTTTTCTTGCCATGGTTCCAAGGTGGATGAAATAACTACCGGAAGTGTGTTGTTGCTTTCCAAAAAAGCATACTTAAGATGTGATGGCAATGGCGTAAGTTCTAATTATAGTGGTTGTTTTGCTGATGGTATGAACCTATTTTTCCTACAATCAAGTACTTCTATCTACCTCACCATAGTGGGCTCATCCACAATATCCGTCAAATCATAAATAGATGCATCTAATACAACACATTCTACCATATTTTGTAATTCTAATGTAATAGTCTTATCAATTTTGTCAAATTCAGAACTAGACATATGCATTAATTAATTAGAACCATTAATAACTAATGTTTTCATAGGGTTATATGCACTAATAGTTGACTCAACAATATTCATGAAAAAAAGTATTAATGTCATGGAAATACTTCATAGCGTAATTAATATTAAATGTTACCTCCTCGCTATTGATATAAAAGGTGATGGTTTTGTTGCGCATGACAATTAAAGCATCTAACGTAGCTAGGAAAGATCTTCCAAAAATAATAGGAACCTCCTTATCCTCCTCCATGTCCATAATAATAAAATTCACCATAATAGTGAATTTGTCCACTATTACCAAAACATCTTCAAGAATGCCCATCGGGTTTACAATAGATCGGTCTTCCAGTTGAAGTATTATAGCTACCGATTTGATCTTATCACCCAATCTTACACTGATGGAAATAGAATAGGGCATTAAAATTAATGCCCACACCCAAATCACATAATGCCTTAGCAAAATATCTTGAGCTGATCATACATGGTGTTGTGCCACTTCCTGGATAATTAAACTTAGGAGGGAGATCTGTCTTTGCTAAGCACTTTCCATCTTTATTCAACTGAACTGCCTCATCACATCGCAAAATCTACTTCTTATTTGAAATAAGAAATTTTAAGAACTTTGTGTAAAATGTCACTGCCAGCACGAAATTTAGTAAAGGAATCTCGACATTTAGTTTCTTAACCATTTTAGGAAACTTATTAAACTAAAGTTTTTTCCTTGCTGGCTGCACCTTTTTGAGGAAAAGGTGGAGGTTGATACATATCCTTCAAAATTAAAGGGAATAAGAGCTTTTTTTTTCTTCCATTTACCTTTACCTTCTTCCTTTTGTTCACTTGATTTGGAACATCATCTGTGTTTTTCTGAACCTTAACTACTAGCTGATTATCTACTTTCGACTCTTCCTCAGAAATAACCACCAACTGCAACTCCTTACCACTGTGAAGTGTAACTACATGTCATTGTCTTTTTCCCTTTAGGTTGGGAAATTTATCACTAAGTAAAGACCCTGTAGGTCTGTTATGCATTAAACTGGTCATTTGGCCCATTTGAGTCTCCAGATTTTTAAGAGTAGTGTCATGCTGCCATAAAATCCTCCATGCATCTCCAACATCTTTTCCTATTTCTGCACCAATGTTTTGTACGAAGCACACCGTTGTTCACCCGCTACAACAGGTCTGTTCATTTTGGAACACAATATTGCTATCAAGTCTTCCATGTGAAATCCCAAAATTTTTAATGTTTTAATAATTTTATCAAGGTTAGATCTATATAAATTATGTTAAGTTTAAAATTGAGATACTACATCTTGGTAAGCATTGTTAAAAAAAATTAAGATAACTTGATTAAATAATTTAGTCAATTATAAATTTTAGAGTTTTAACTACAACTTTTATAAATTGTGAGTTTAATTACATAACTTAATGGTGATTTTGTGTCCTTGTTGTTCATTACTAAAACTTAGGGGTCAAATTGTAAATTAAAAAAAGAAAGGAAAAAAAAAAGAAAATGTAGTTTGCTACATGGGTGGCCAACGTGTAAGACCAAGTTAAATTGAAAAAAGGAAGATGCTTTAAAAGTCTTCAACTTTGTCGGCAAAATGTAAGAATCAAAGGGAAATAAAAAAAGGGGGCATAAGTTACAGCAGGAGAACTAGAGGCAAAAGAGAGAAGGAAGTACGAGAATGGAAAGGAGAAGGAAGAGAGGAAGGGTATATGCAAAAATAGGGGAATTGGAGGAAGATTGGTGAGAAAGAAGAGGAAGGGGTGCTGCTCAAGCTTTTGTTTAACCAAGAAAAGGAAATTATGAAATCTCTTTTTATGTGGGTTTCAAAAAATTGGGTTTTGAAAGCTTGCTTGAATTACTGGAGAATATATTTTTAATTTGTTGTTCTATGTTATGAGCTAAACTTGTGAAAGAAACATGGGTTGAATTGTGTTTTACAAATCTGTTTACGTTTTTAGAAAAAATGTGATAAAATTGGATTTGACTAGATTGTGTGAATTATTGACAAAACAATAAAATTTTTGTTAACAAACAATTTGATTTCAAAATTAATTTGTAATGGCTTTGTGATTTGATGGCCAGGTCTTGATTATGGTAATAGTTCCAATTTGATTTGGGATACTTGCTATGTGTTTTGGTTGTGCAATTATCCTAAAAGCAATGAATTGATTCCAACATTACTTCCGGATTGCTGCATATGATTACTTGTTTATTTTAAGGAAGAGGGGCTACTCCATGTAAATTCTATAGATTAGCTTGGCTATGCTCTGTATGCATTTAACCAAAGATGACCTGTGTGAAGAGATGGCACTAGAGTTTTGTATATTGAATGCTATTGTGATTGCCTTCAATTCTGTTTGAAGGTGACTAAGATAGGTTCTATGGCTATATAGGGTGGTGTAATTTCGCGGTGAATTACCTGTAAACTTTTGGTGTAAAATCGATGAGTGCCTTTGGGTGAAATGGGACTTTTAGAATTTGAGTCACACTGAACATTTTGAATTTAGTTTGTAATGTTATTAAATAAATAAGTAAACATCGAGCATAATGGTGGATATGATTAGATATAAGATTAGTTCTATAAGAATTTTTGCTTGTTTAAAGCAATTAAACATAGAAAAATATTTGACGCCACAAACACAAAAATGAAGTGATTGGCTTGATGTAATCTCAATGTATATTTTGAGATAGGTTGGGTGCAATAGTGATGTTACACATTACGTGCTGGGCGAGGGAAATATTGGAGTTTCTAAACTTATCTTAAGATTGGACTCCTAGAATTTGATTTAGTGTACCACTATTTACAAGGTAAAATTAACTTTAATACTTATACATAACCATTATACACAATTAATTCGTTATGAACTTCTATGACAAAAGAAAAAGATTTAATTAGGAGGCCAGAGGATAAATATTAAGTGATATGTCTTGTCACAAATTAATTGATGTCACAAAACCGATTATCTTTACAAAAATAAGGGAAAGAAACATATAAGCAATGGCTTGTCAAAATAATCTAAACAAGGGTCACTCTTAAAATTAATGAAGAATAAAATTAAGTTTCCTTTCAAATAAATTTTGTATTATCCTCATTCAAACAAGTGGCAATAATAACATGGCAATGTCACACTATGTGAAAATTACTTTAACATTACCTAATAAATAAATAAAAATAAATAAAAGGCAAATTCATAGATAAATTACAAAAAGTATCTATATGCCTAAACGAATAAATGAAAATGGGGTAAGTATTAATCTTAGAAAGTTTCTCAATTGGAAACCTCAATATATATATATATATATAGAGAGAGAGAGAGAGAATTATATTATATTTTTGCTTATGAAGAGTTTTGTCATTAAATAGCATTTTGGACCCATGTTAATATTAAATATCTTTGAAACAAAGATATGATAAAAGCAATTGGGTTTAGGGGATTGTTTTAAGGTAACACTAGAATGGCTAAGAAGATGACTCGAAATAATAGTAAACTTGGGACCTTTTAAGAGTGGGCTGAAAGTGCATTGTCAGTTTGGGCTTCAGCCCATCAAGAATTAGAAATGGTTGTGAATTAATTGGATGGATGTGAGTAATAGAAAATGAGGTTTTAGAGTTTAATATGAAGTAGACATTTTAAAAGTGGCTTCAGTGCATTACCAGTTTGGACTATAGGCATAAATAGAATTAATACACAAATAGTTTTAATAGGATTTGGTGTTGTTATTCAATTATAATTCTTAAACTTTAATAATAATGCTTTGTTTCAAATTTATTGCCAACCTTAAAGAAAATTTACGTTACCTCACTTAAGTAAAGATTCTTATTTTTAATAATAATAATATTAATAGGGAAAGGGAGTGTTAGACATGAATGGTTCTTGTTGATTACAATAACCACCAAATAAACCACCTTAAATGATAACAATGATAATATTAGTGTGAGAAAATAATACTAATACCAATGATGATAACCATAATAGTAATGATAGTAATAAAAATAATAACAATAAAAATTGTAATAATAATGATAATAAATGATTTATATTGATTACAATGACCATAAAATGGAGCATATTTAATAGAATGCCCATGAAAAAGAATTGCCAAATAAATATATAAAATGTGAGAGGGAGAAGATTTAAAATACGAAAACTTCTCTTATTATAAATTATCAAGTAAATACATAAAATATTATGGAAAGGAGAATTAAAATAAGGAAACTTCTCTTATTAAACATGCTTGGAATTGTAACTTGGCAAGGGGTGAATTTTGTATTCCACGATGGTCATATTTACCAAATTGGACTGTCCTTATAATAATTGGATTATATGATTTTGTGTCTACATGTCCTTATAATGAATAAAGTTGATAGGGCCTTATTTGAATTATGAACAATCTCCTTTCTTATATTAGAAAGACATTCCAAGATGAATGAATTTTTATAATTCATTGTAGTCTTGCATTTATTGAATTTGGTAAATATGATATTGTATGATTGAAATATCGGTTTCGTGCTGTGTGGAACTAAGTGCTTCGCTGATATGAAGATGAGAGCCACCTCTAGAATCCACACAAGCCTCTATTGATTATAGCACACCGACACAGTGTGAAATATTTGTATATAGCATGAGTTTGCCTGTACTGTGACTGCCTAACTGACTGGGGCCCAATCATGAGTGGCTTATTGATGGCCCGGAAGGCAAGGGCCGATGAGTTCATCATAAGTCCACCGTGACGTTTCACCCTTGTCAAGTGAAACTAAGGAGGTTTTAGTTTCATGAGAAGGGGTACTGATTATCTGGATATATCATACTATGCCTTCGGGCAATTACTGACTGTGGAGGATAAGGTAGCTCTAAGTCGTGCGCACAATTTGACGGGAGTCGTATGGCTGGTACTGGGTGAGCTTGGCTGATCACATTTAGCAAATCTAAACTATTATGTACTCCCTTATGGGACATTGTGCTATCTGAGACGAATACTCTTTGTGGCTGTTTATTATCAGTCTTTTTGTGACTATTTACTGGTAGTTTATATGTGACTTTTGTTGCCAGTTCCTTCATGACTGGCCACTGCCAATTTTCTATGACTGTTTATCGTTAGTATCTCTGTGACTGTTATTGTGAATTTCTCTTAGAATGTATAAATTATTTTGGCACTTGATATTTTGAAAATGTAGTTCTAAATTATTCACCGTTTTGAAAAAAAACTGTACTCAATTCTCCACCCACTGAGCGATAAAGGCTCACCCCGTTTTCTTAAATGTTTTCAGTAAAGTAACCAGAGACGGTCGCGGAGAATGGATGAGTGGAGGTACCGTCAGTGATGGTGAGACGTTTGGCGTTGAACCTTGGAATACAAGTTAGGTTGTAATCCAATATTGTAAATGTGAGATTACATTGTACTTGTTATGGTTATTGGTGTTGAGAAGGAATAGAAATGTTTTAAAGAAAAGAAAAAATTCATCGAGGTTTTATTGTATGTCCAGGACTGTTGACTGACTGAACGACCTGGTCCACTTTCCAACTAGGGGATGGGTTAGGGCGCCACAGGTGGTATCAGAGCCTTTGTGCTCATAAGCCAGGATAAGATCTTTGGACTATAACATTAGGTTTCTATCCGACTAGGAAATTATTTTACAACCTACAAAGGTATTGTGAAAGTTATAGAGTTGATTGTTATGGAATGGTGATTGGTTAGGTTCTGATCATGTTTGGAAATATCTGTTAAGTTTGAGAAGGTTTTGTGAAAGTTATCAGATTAAGTTGCAAGGAATAAGACTCGAAGTCGAGATTCCAATTTGATGCCATTGACTCGATTTCAGAATTAAATTGATCATCTTAGGTCTGATCAACCTAATATTTGGATCTTTTCAATTCTGTTACTCAAGTTATGGCTATATAGAAATTCGAAGGGGGGAAACGACTGATGGAAGTAGAGAGTAAGTATGGAGTTCGAAGTAACTATAAGAGAATTGCATGATATAGGTATGAAATGCTTAATTATAATATAGCGAATTACGAATAACCTTACAAAAAGTAAGGATATTGATGTTGTTGTTCCCCGAGTATAAGACATCTAAGAAATATTAGTTCCTTAGATTTGATAATTATTGTTAGGCCTAAATTGGGTACTCAAAATTGTAAAGCCACTGCATTACACTAAGAAGTTAGTGTTACTGATTTGAAAAAAAAATCTAGTAACTAAATATTATGTGTGTGAGGCGATATGGTAAACTTAAAAAAAAAAGAAAAAGAAAAAAAAGTTTATGAAAAATTTTGAACGAAGAGGATTGCAATGAATGTTCATACCTATGAGTTAATAAATGTGAAAAGTTTAGTTAAATAGTTTAATTAATGTAAAGTAAATTGCTTAAGAAACTGTCAAATACCAAGGGAATAACGGCACTAGAGCTTGTATGCTCGAAAGTTTTAGATTAACTATTAGATTGTTTATATGCGCATATCTAATATTAACTTATACGGATATAGATTCCAGAATTAGTTATAACATGTTGTGAAATTTGTGAAAATAGAAAGGCCTATATAAATAAATATGTAAATAAATATTAAGACCACAACTTAAGCATGACTAAAGGTTATCTCCATTATAAGTATAGTCAAAAGTGCTCAAGGAAAATACTCAACTACATATCCCGTTAAAGCATATTATTGGATAGTAAGTTGGGATTGTGAGGACGCAACTCTTTTAAGGAGGAGAGAGCGTGAAATCCCAAAAATTTTAATGTGTTAATAATTTTATCAACGTTAGATATATATAAATTATGTTAACTTTAAAATTGAGATACTACATCTTGGTAAGCATTGTTACAAAAAAATTAAGATTACACGAAAAATTAAGATTAAATAATTTAGTCCATTATAAATTTTAGAGTTTTAACTACAACTTTTATAAATTGTGAGTTTAATTGCATAACTTAATGGTGATTTTGGGACCTTGTTGTTCATTACCAAAATTCAGGGGTCAAATTGTAAATTAAAAAAAAGAAAGGAAAAAAAAAGAATATGTAGTTTGCCACATGGGTGGCCAACGTGTAAGCCCAAGTTAAATTGAAAAAAGGAATATGCTTTAAAAGTTTTCAACTTTGTCGGCAAAATGATAAGAATCAAAGGGAAATAAAAAAAGGGGGCATAAGTTACAGCAGGACAACTAGAGGCAAAAGAGAGAAGGAAGTACGAGAATGGAGAGGAGAAGGAAGAGAGGAAGGGTATATGCAAAAATAGGGGAATTGGAGGAAGATTGGTGAGAAAGAAGAGGAAGGGGTGCTGCTCAACCTTTTGCTTAACCAAGGAAAGGAAATTATGAAATCTCTTATTAGGTGGGTTTCAAAAAATTGGGTTTTGAAAGTTTGCTTGAATTACTGGAGAATATATTTTTAATTTGTTGTTCTATGTTATGAGCTAAACCTGTGAAAGAGAAACATGGGTTAAATTGGGTTTTACAACTCTGTTTACGTTCTTAGAAAAAATGTGATAAAACTGGATTTGGCTATATTATGTGAATTATTGACAAAACAATAAAATTTTTGTTAACAAACAATTTGATTTCAAAATTAATTTGTAATGGCTTTCTGATTTGATGGTCAGGTCTTGATTATGGTAATAGTTCCAATTTGATTTGGGATTCTTTCTATGTGTTTTGGTTGTGCAATTATCCTAAAAGCAATGAATTTATTCCAACATTACTTTCGGATTGCTGTATATGATTATTTGTTTATTTTAAGGAAGAGTGGCTGCTCCATGTAAAGTCTGTAGATTTGCTTGGCAATGCTTTATATGCATTTAACCAAAGATGACCTGTGTGAAGAGATGGCACTAGAGTTTTGTATATTGAATGCTATTGTGATTGCCTTCAATTCTGTTTGAAGGTGACTAAGATAGGTTCTATGGCTATATAGGGTGGTGTAATTTCGCGGTGAATTACCTGTAAAATTTTGGTGTAAAATCGTTGAGTGCCTTTGGGTGAAATGGGACTCTTAGAATTTGAGTCACACTGAACATTTTGAATTTAGTTTGTAATGGTATTGGATAAATAAGTAAACATCGAGCATAATGGTGGATATGATTAGATATAAGATTAGTTCTATAAGAATTTTTGCTTGTTTAAAGCAATTAAACATACAAAAATATTTGAGGCCACAAACACAAAAATGAAGTGATTGGCTTGATGTAATCTCAATGTATATTTTGAGATATGTAGGGTGCAATAGTGATGTTACACATTACGTGCTGGGCGAGGGAAATATTGGAGTTTCTAAACTTATCTTAAGATTGGACTCCTAGAATTTGATTTAGTGTACCACTATTTACAAGGTAAAATTAACTTTAATACTTATACATAACCATTATGCACAATTAATTTGTTATGAACTTCTATGACAAAAGAAAAAGATTTAATTAGGAGGCCAGAGGATAAATATTAAGTGATATGTCTTGTCACAAATTAATTGATGTCACAAAACCGACTATCTTTACAAAAATAAGGGAAAGAAACATATAAGCAATGGCTTGTCAAAATAATCTAAACAAGGGTTACTCTTAAAATTAATTAAGAATAAAATTAAGTTTCCTTTAAAATAAATTTTGAATTATCATCTTTCAAACAAGTGGAAATTATAACATGGCAATGTCACACTATGTGAAAATTACTTTCATTACATAATAAATAAATAAAAATAAATAAAGAACAAATTCATAGATAAATTACAAAAAGTATCTATATTCCTAAACGAATAAATGAAAGTGGGGTAAGAATTAATCTTAGAAAGTTTCTCAATTGGAAACCTCAATATATATATATATATATAGAGAGAGAGAGAGAGAATTATATTATATTTTTGCTTATGAAGAGTTTTGTCATTAAATAGCATTTTGGACCCATGTTAATATTAAATATCTTTGAAACAAAGATATGATAAAAGCAATTGGGTTTAGGGGATTGTTTTAAGGTAACACTAGAATGGCTAAGAAGATGACTCGAAATAATAGTAAACTTGGGACCTTTTAAGAGTGGGCCGAAAGTGCATTGTCAGTTTGGGCTTCAGCCCATCAAGATTTAGTAATTGTTGTGAATTAAATGGATGGATGTGAGTAATAGGAAATGGAGTTTTAGAGTTTAATATGAAGTGGACATTTTAAAAGTGGCTTCAGTGCATTACCAGTTTGGACTATAGGCATAACAGAATTAATACACAAATGGTTTTAATAGGATTTGGTGTTGTTATTCAATTATAAGTCTTAAACTTTAATAATAATGCTTTGTTTCAAATTTATTGCCAACCGTAAAGAAAATTTACGTTACCTCACTTAGGTAAAGATTCTTATTTTTAATAATAATAATATTAATAGGGAAAGGGAGTGTTAGACATGAATGGTTCTTGTTGATTACAATAACCACCAAATAAACCAACTTAAATGATAACAATGATAATATTAGTGTGAGAAAATAATACTAATACCAATGATGATAACCATAATAGTAATGATAGTAATAAAAAATAATAACAATAAAAATTGTAATAATAATGATAATAAATGATTTATATTGATTACAATGACCATAAAATGGAGCATATTTAATAGAATGCCCATGAAAAAGAATTGCCAAATAAATATATAAAATGTGAGATGGAGAAGATTTAAAATACGAAACTTCTCTTATTATAAATTATCAAGTAAATACATAAAATATTATGGAAAGGAGAATTAAAATAAGGAAACTTCTCTTATTAAACATGCTTGGAATTGTAACTTGAATTTTGTATTCCACGATGGTCATATTTACCGAATTGGCCTGTCCTTATAATAATTGGATTATATGATTTTGTGTCTACATGTCCTTATAATGACTAAAGGTGATAGGGCCTTATTTGAATTATGAACAATCTCCTTTCTTATATTAGAAAGGCATTCCAGGATGAATGAATTTTTATAATTCATTGTAATCTTGCATTTATTGAATTTGGTAAATATGATATGGTATGATTGAAATATCGGTTTCGTGTTGTGTGGAACTATGTGCTTCGTTGATATGAATGCGAGATCCACCTCTAGAATCTACACAAGCCTCTATTGATTATAGCACACCGACACAGTGTGAAATGTTTGTATATAGCATGAGTTTGCCTGTACTGTAACTGCCTTACTGACTCGGGCCCACGAGTGGTTTATTGATGGCCGGGAAGGCAAGAGCCAACGAGTTCATCATAAGTCCACCGTGACATTTCACCCTTGTCAAGTGAAACTAAGGAGGTTTTAGTTTCATGAGAAAGGGTACTGATTATCCGGATATATCATACTGTGCCTGCGGGCAATTACTGACTGTGGAGAATAAGGTAGCTCTAAGTTGTGCACGCAATTTGCCGGGTGTCGTATGGCTGGTACTGGGTGAGCTTGGCTGATCACAGGTAGCAAATCTAAACTGTTATGTGCTCCCTTATAGGACATTGTGCTACCTGAGACGAATACTCTTTGTGGCTGTTTATTATCAGTCTTTTTATGACTGTTTACTGGTAGTTTATCTATGACTATTTTTTGCCAATTCCTTCATGACTGGCCACTACCAATTTTCTATGACTGTTGATCGTTAGTATCTCTGTGACTGTTATTATGAATTTCTCTTGGAATGTATAAATTATTTTGGCACTTGATATTTTGAAAATATAGTTCTAAATTATTCACCGTTTTGAAAAAAAACTATACCCAATTCTCCACCCACTGAGCGATAAAGGCTCACCCTGTTTTCTTAAATGTTTTCAGTAAAGTAACCAGAGAAGGTCGCGGAGGATAGATGAGTGGAGGTACCGCCAGTGATGGTGAGACGTTTAGCGTTGAACCTTGGAATACAAATTAGGTTGTAATCCAATATTGTAAATTTGAGATTACATTGTACTTGTTATGGTTATTGGTGTTGAGAAGGAATAGAAATGTTTAAAAGAAAAAGAAAAAATTCCTTGAGATTTTACTATATGTTCAGGACTGTTGACTAGCTGAACGATCCGGTCCACTTTCTAACTAGGGGGTGGGTCGGGGCGCCACATTCCATAGTAGGCTTTTGGCCCTTATTTTGTGTGCTATGTTGGTTACTAAAATTTGGTGGATAGGTTGGCCTCGTAAGTGTATTATACTGCTATTTATTTTGACATACCCGACACCACTGATTACTACCTTATCCCTTCCACTAATTGGAGTTGGAATTTCGGTTACAGTTTACATACTGCATTGGTTCATTGGTGATCTAAGGACATTCATCCACATTATGAGCTCCATTACATAACCCACAAGAAGTGTTGTGTTCATTCCCAGTACTGCCTGAATATCAGCCAAAGTGTTTTACATGGTTGCCATTTGTGTCTCCACGTTAGTGATTTTGTCTAATTCCAACATACCCACTTGCCTCCATTACTGACTATACATTAATTGATTGCTCATTGCACTTAGAAGCATAGATCCATTACTGACTATATGTTCAAAGACCTCTTCTGGTGTTTTATTTCTCAAATTACCTCTAATTGTGTGGTTTACCAAATCCATGGTTTCCTAATTAAGTCCATTGTAATAGAAGTTCAGCTAACATCTCGGCTCTAACCCACTATTTGGGCACTTTTGAAATGGCTCACAAAATCTATCCCAAGCCTTTATGAATAATTTACTTGCCCCTTGATAAAATTGCGTAAATTCCATCAAAATTTTGTCTATGCGGGATGGAGGGAAGTATTTGGTCACAAACCTCTTTGCTAGCTCATCAAAGGTCTCAATCCCAGCTTAATTGATTGAATTATACCAAATCTCTGCTATCCATTTGGGTGAGAAAGGGAACAACAACCTCCTCAGAACATCAAGGGGAATATGGTTGAGCTTGCAAGTATTACATAATTTAAGGAATGTCCTTAAATTTGCATGTGGATCTTCAATGCTTAACCCTTGAAAAACTAACCCATTTTGAACCAATGTGATCAATGCAGGCAGAACCCAATAATTTTCTGCAATACAATTATTATTCAACTTGTCCATCATGGGCTCGTAATAATCACCATATCACCACGATGGTGCTTCTGGTGGCTGAGGTGGAACTATTGGAGGAATATTCTCTTTCGGTGGATCCCTAGCTTTTGGGATTTTCTCAAAAACTAACTTCTTCTTAGTTTTCAAACATTGTCCAAGATCAGGTTAAGATTATTATCTATTTTTCCTTGTGATCTCGTCTTGGGCATACACGCAATTGACCCAAAATGAATCTTCCTAAAAGAATCACAAAAGAAAAGTGAAGAACACAGAAAAAGAATTGTAGAACAAAAAATAAAATAAAATAAAACACAAATTTCAACACAAATGCTTTTCCTGACAACGACGCCAAAATTTGATAGATGTAAAATTAGATATAAAATTAGGTCGTGATTGCTATTCACACCCTACCAAATATAATACCTTACAATCACTTAACCGTGATAGTATAGCAAAGTTCATACCCACAGGGAAAGGATAATGCTAAAATTTGAGAAAATATTTTTGGATTTTTATTTGGTTTAATTTAAGAATAAGAATGTAAATGAAATAAAGGAAATTAAACAGTACGGTGACTTATTGAAAGATAATAATTGAGAAAGTGCACTCCCAAGATTATTTTTAGGGTTTATATAGGACAAACAAATTTTATATATGGATATGCAAAATAAGGGTAAACAATTACCACATAGGTCTCTATACCGAGCACCCGCCACTACTACAAAACTAGGATATAGCAACACTTCCAAGGCAACACTTCTAAAAATATTACAATTGTCAAAAATTTTTAAAAAAGTTGCAACACTTTAAAATAAGTGTTGCTTATCTTTATAACTATAAAGCGGGAGTTTGTGACATTTGCTACCCCGCGTGCTCAGTTTCAATTGCTGGTAGCGTCTCGGTTTTGTTTTTCCACGTGTGTGGAGTTTTGGTGGGCCCATTATTTATTGGGTACCCTTTTGTTGAATGTTCTTGCATTTTTGGCTTCTGTAACCGGCTGTGTTTTAGGGTTGTTAGCTGACAAAGGCCCGCACATATAAATGCTCGCTTCCTTCTCTGTGGCTGTCATTTTCTTTCGCTTTCTTTCTTTGTCTTTGCCGCTTCTGCTGCTTTCGTTCACGTTTGTTTGCTTTTCATTTTCTCCTATTTCTTTCTTTTTTAGGTTTGCCCTTCTGCTGCGATGTTGCTTGTTCCTGTATTTTCCAGTGTTCATCCCTGTGTTTTGCTTTGGTCCGCCAACAAATTACGCTTTGGATCTGTGGGTTTATTTTGTTTCATTTTTTGGTACTGTAGGATCCACCCGTCTGTTGACAGCGGATCTCTGGAAAAAATTCGCGTTTGATAATGATTTGCAGGAAGACGATGTATGTGCCTTCTATTTGGATACTGCCGATCCGAATGCTCTGACTTTAGATGTTGATGTTTCAAGCCTCGAGAGATGGAATTTCCAGAAACTGTGGTTTCTGAGGCAACTTTTATTCATGGAAATCAGAGCTTCGGTCAAAAAGGGAAATCAACGAGAATGGCTATAGAGGATGACTATAAATCAGTTTAAATTATTTTTGATCTTGATTTTTGGGTTATTTTTGTACAACGAAACTGAATTCGAAGCCTTGTTATTGGGCATGCTGGGTATTTGAGGGTGTTTTGCTTAATGAATATTGTGGAGGACTTTTGCCTGCTGAAAAATTATAATTTTTGCAGATTTTAACTAATTTATCCATTCTTGTGATCTGCTCATATGCTAATTAGTAGTACCTTAATATTAAGTTCTAAACTTATTGTTGAATCTTCACAGATATGTTCTACATGTTTATAGCTTTGCCTCGGGTAAATTTAGATAGCTCATTTTATATAGATTGAATTGCTATTTGTTCATTTTATTATAAGCTAGAATTGTGGAATAGATATTGGTAATAGCATGGGAACGTCCAAATCTTGCAGGAAATGCCTTCTTATATTTTTTCGGAATAAAATATATGCGCATGTTATAGGTTATCTCTTTGATTAGGCTTTGAGGATATTTCTTTATTCTGTATTTAATTTAAATTCAGATGTTTCGATACTTTCTATTAACCTTAATTAAGCTCTCAATTATTTTTAAACTATCCAAATTAATGGCTTATGTGCTCTTATATATTTTTTCCCTGGAGTAATATATAACAAAAATGCTTTGCTTGTAATATAGCTTATACTATTATTAGGCCTAGATTATGTACTTAAATGACGATATGTTAACGGATTCATCCATTTAAACTGATTAATTGTCATTAAAATTATATTCTAAATATATATGTAACAATATGTTAACGAAAGCAGCAGAAGCGGCAAAGACAAAGAAAGAAAGCGAAAGAAAATGACAGCCACAGAGAAGGAAGCGAGCATTTATATGAATAATAAGGTCGCAAATTCATTTAAGAAAAGCCTAGCTGCTATTTTTGCCTTGTATATATCACTGCTTCTTAGCTTGTTAATATTTTCCTTTGGCATAAATTACTTATGCCCAATTCATAATTTAATCGCTCTTCTAAATTGTTCCTTCATACCCATGGTCATGTATTTGTTTTAAATATCTGCTCTCTTAATAATCAGCCTCTTTTAAATAATTTAATCACTTTTCTAAATTGTTCCTTCATGCCCATGGTCATGTATTTGTTTTAAATATCTGCTCTCTTAATAATCAGCCTCTTTATTTTAAAAATAAGATTGATGATTAAGCATACATTGAGATCTATGGAATCCTTTATTGACCACACATATAGACTTTGCTATGGGTATTAAAAATTGTGCTACCTGATATATGTCTTCTCTCATAAAAAGCTATGCAAAAGATCTATTCAGTCTAAATTGAATGTATTCAATCATTACAAGTAAACATATACGCTGCAAAAATTCTTTTCCCAATATACTGACTGCCTTTTTGAGACAAAGCAACATAATTATTATTAAATGCTGTGATAACCTTAAAAAATGCCCACAAATTTATTAGTGCCAAATTATTTGCTTACAAATTAATGCCGAATATTAAACTTAACCATATCTGTGTAATATTAAGCTACAGTTATTTACAAAGATTATCTTAATAGTAAGTAATACACAAACATCAATTTTTTTTGGAGCTAATAAACTTATATTATATAAGATAAGAATATAACATATAATCCTTCCATTTTGTCCCTATTAGCTTTTAATATATCATCTATGGATTCGTACAAGTGCTTATCACATGAGAGCTGGCATTTTTACCCTGATACACCTGTCAATTTCAATTCATGAAAGTTACATAATTGATATCATAAAATTAACATTTGTATATTATTTTTTCAAAAAATAAACATTTCTACTCCTCTGCTTGTTTTCATGTTTTCCATTTAAACCTACTGCATCCTACTACCTAATCTAGCATTTCATTTGTAATCTTCATAAAATTAATATCCGTATATTAGTCCCTCAAAAAATAAACATCTTTACTTGTCTCTTTGGTTCTATCTTTTTCGTTCGACACTGACTGTATTCTACTACTGAAGCTGTTCCTTCACTTGTAATCTTTTTCAGGTTTGTGCTTTTTTTAATAATCTATTTATATGCTTAGTTGTTGATTGTGCCTATATACATACATATATATTTAGAATATAAAGTAATCATATATAGTTCTATATTGTATCTTATTAAGTTTTGCTTATATTTTCTAACTAAGGTGATTCTGTTTTTGATGTGGATTTTATAAGCTATATTTCAACTGCTAAAATATTTTATGCTCATGACTGTTTCAATCTCTATATGTATCTGTGCATAATTCGGGAAAAAGGAAGTTAAATGCCATAGTTTACATTATACTAACACACGGATATATATAAATATTAACTTACAACTATACTTGATTGATATATTTTATCAAAAAAATAGCAACAATTGGCATTTTATTTCTAAATTCTAAACTGGGCTTATTCACTAACATACTAATTGGTTATAAGCATATAAATCCCCAGATTTGTTTCCTGCTAAAAACGAAACTTTTATTATCTAAAATCTCTACAATAGTAAGTTATAGTTCGTTATTATTTATAATAAATAACCTGCTAGATTAGATATAGGATATGCCGATGAAAAGAAAATATAATTCTACTGAGGACCGACGGGATAAACAACAACAAGCTCGGCAGCGTAAAAAAAAAGAAGAATCATCGGAAAAAAACTGCCTGGTAGCTATTAATAAATACCAGGTTACAATGCTGCTTGATCCAGTTACGACACAGCAGTTATTAGTTCGAGCTTCGGCTTCAGTTGAGCATGCTTCGTCTTCAAAACAGCTAAACCAACCTGAAGGGCATAATATAACTATTAATGGTGCAGCCTTGTTACCAAAAGGTACGCAATTATTTCAGCCATTCAAAATGTCTATTTTATACCTTTATTATAATGCAAACATTTTGTCTTACACGTGTATTATTTATTTATAATAGAAAAATACAAAAAACCAATGCCTGCAATGGATGTGTTACAAAATATAGCTGCTGAGCCACAAATTTTACCCGAAGCCTTGGATTGTACATTCTGTCATGCTAAAAAATTCTTTTTAGAGCCTCCCAATTTTTGCTGCTCTGGTGGTCAGATTAGATTACTACAGAGTGAAATGCCAGAAGAACTCAAAATGCTATATCTTGGCAATTCAGAAGATGCAGCTCATTTTAGAAATATTGTCCGGAGTTATAATAACATGTTTGCATTTACATCATTAGGTGCTCATTCTGACAAAATATTAGTTAGGCAAACAAGTGGGATTTATACATACCGAGTTCAGGGACAACTATACCATTTTATATCTCAACTCATACCTACAAAACAGCAAAAACCAACTAATGTACAATTATATTTTTTTGATACAGAGCATGAGCTTGATAACCGCCTTTCTATTTCTACAAAGTTTAGTGCAGCTTTAGTTATTAAAATAGGTACATTGTTAGCAAAAAACCCCTGCTCTATCTTTTTTAGAAACCTAGCCCAATTAACAAGTTTAGATAGTTACAAGATTATTCTAAAAGCATATCCACAGTTAGATCAACGGATATTCAATAAACCAGGCTTATCAGAAGTTGGAGCGATATGGTGTGAACCAGAAAATACTACAGAATATACAACCCAACACATACAAATTTACTCAAAGCATGGACCTACTCAGATTGTCAAACATTATTTTGGCTGCTATGATCCAATGCAATATCCATTAATTTTTACTAATGGTGAACCTGGTTGGCACCCCGGAATAGAGAGATTGATCTTAAAAATAGATAGGTATGATCTTTCAAAAACGTGCAAAAGAGAAAGAGAATTTGATGCCAAAAAGTTCCCTAATGCAGAAATTTCGATACAAGCTGAACATAAAGGTATTATATCAGAAAAACTTCAACATTTTACACAACATATATATATATATTTAATAAGCTATGTATTATCATATCTAATTTTCTTATTTATCATTTTGCAGGGTCCTTGAGCAAAAAAACCAAAAAAGAGACTGTATCGATCATGTAGAGAATATTATTGTTATAAGCTACAAATGAGAGATGATGATACGTCATTTCTTCTACATACAGGTAGGCTTTTACAACAGTTTGTTATTGATATGTATATCAAAATAGAAACATCAAGATTGGAATTTTTAAAATCATGAGATATACAAAACCAATTAAGGACGGAAATCTACAAAGGTGTAGTGGACAGTATTATAAAAGGCCATGATACAGGTGGTGATATTGGCAAAAGAGTTATATTACCTACTTCTTTTATTGGTGGCCCTAGAGACATGCATAAAAGATATATGGATGCCATGAATTTAGTGCAACATTATGGAAAACCAAATATATTCTTGACAATGACTGCTAATCCAAGCTGGCCTGAAATTCATACTTATAAACTACCTACTGATGAGGTACACAATAGACCAGATTTAGTAGCAAGAGTTTTTAGAGCCAAGCTTGAACTTGTTAAAAATGAATTGTTCAAAAACAACATTTTTGGAAAGGTTATTGCTTATACATATGTGATTGAATTCCAGAAAAGAGGGTTGCCGCATGCTCATTTTTTAATTATTCTTGATTCTAGATCAAAGCTTTATTCAGCTGAAGCTTATGATAGGATTGTCAGTGCAGAATTACCTGATTCCAAATGCCAGCTTTACCTTCATACATTAGTTGCAAAGCATATGATGTATGGACCTTGTGGCATCCTTGATCCAACATGCCCATGCATGAAAAAAAATTATGATTGTAAGTATCAATATCCTAAAGAATTTTCAAGTACTACAACATATGCAGAAAATGCATATCCTATTTATCGGCGTAGAAATAACCAAAGCTTTGTTAAAGTACGTGGTCATTACCTAGATAATCGGTGGGTGGTTCCTTATAATTTGTATTTATTGGCCAAATTTAATTGCCATATGAATGTAGAAATCTGTTTAACAATTAGAGCAATTAAATATATTTTTAAATACATTTATAAGGGACATGATAAAATTTCTTATAACATAGCATTGCAGCAACCAGATGGGATAATTGATGAAATAAAAAATTTCCAAATAGCACGTTAGATTTCTCCACCTGAAGCCATTTGGAGAATATTTGGTTTTGTATATCCTACAGTGATCAGTCTCCCAATTCATTTAGAAGATGAGCAAAGTATTTTATTTAGACCTTCACAATCTCTTCATAACATTGCCAATAACCCAGCTTGTAAAAAAACTATGCTAACTCAATTTTTTTTCACGGACAGGTCAGACTCATATGCTCAGAAATTGAATTGCTTATATATTGAGTTCCCAGAATATTTTGTTTGGAATGGACAATCGAAAGAATGGAAATACCGTAAACAAAGTCGTGTTATTGGAAGAATACATACTATACATCCATCACAAGGTGAAAAATACTATTTGCGCTTAATTTTATTACATCGCCGTGGGATGACTTCTTTTATTGATTTGAAAATAATCAATGGTCAAACTGCAAAGACATATAAGGAAGCAGTTCAATTATTGGGATTATTTCAAGATAATAACATTGCATATCTTTGTATGCAAGAAGCAATCAACTATATGATGCCAGCTACTTTAAGGCAATTATTTGCAACACTCTTGGTTTATTCAAACCCTAGAAATGCCATAGAATTATGGACAGATTTTGAAGAATATCTTTTGGAAGACTTTGCTCATGCCAAAGCAGCAACCAAAAGTATGGTAAAAAAAATACATTACATGCAATAGATAATTACTTATATTCTATGAATAGAGCATTACAAGATTATAATATTATTGAAAATCCAAGAGAGCTTGACCAAATTGATAATCTCACCAAAGAATTGGAAGCAGAGACTAATATTATTGTTTTTAGCTACAAGCCATACATCAGCTAAATCAGGAACAAAAAGATGCATATGATCTGATCATTTCTTGTATAAAACAGGGTTCATCAAACGCCTTTTTTATAGATGGTCCTGCAGGAACAGGCAAAACATTTCTTTACAAATGTTTGCTAGCAACTATCAGATCAAATGGTGACATAGCACTTGCCACAGCCAGTTCAGGAGTGGCAGCTTCTATTCTTCCAGGTGGGAGGACAGCACATTCGAGATTTAAGATTCCAATTGGTGAAGATATGGACAGGTTGTGCAATATAAGCAAACAAAGCACATTAGCCTATTTACTAAAGGTTGCAAAGCTTATTATTTGGGATGAAGCTACAATGATAAAAAGAAGAATCATTGAACATTTTGATGAAGTGTTAAGAGATCTAACAGGTATTGATCAATTGTTTGGGGGCTAAAGTTATAGTTTTTGGTGGTGATTTTAGACAAACTTTACCAGTAATTCCTAAAGGTTCAAAAGAAGATATCATAGATGCAAGTATTGTTATGTCATCACTTTGGCCAAAGTTTGAAAAGCTGCAATTACATCAGAATATGAGGGTACAAGGAGATCCTATATTTTTGGAATATTTACTTCGAGTTGGAAATGGACTTGAAGAAGTGAATGAAGACAAACAAATTCAGATTCCAGCAAATATAAATATTCCTTTTGTTTATGAAGAGACATCTTTACAGGTTCTTCTTGATGCAGTTTTTCCAGATTTGAAGCTTTTTAATACGAATCAGAGCTTGGTTATTAACAGGACAATTCTTATGACAAGAAATGATTTTGTTCACGAAATAAAGAACATGTTGATAGCCAGATTCTTAGGTGAAGAAACTACATATTATAGCACTGATGAGGCTATCGATCCTTTACATCAACTGGACCAACAAGATTTGCTACATTCATTGGCTCCTCAATGCTTTCCACCCCATGAACTTATTCTAAAAGTCAATTCTCCTATTCTGCTATTGCGTAACATCAATCCAGGTAAGGGCCTATCTAATGGAACTCGATTTATATGCAAAGCATTCAACCAAAATATTATTCAGGCTGAAATCTCGACTGGCTCATATATTGGTACACCTGGTTTTATTCCCCGGATTACAGTTGAATGTTCAAAACATGGTTTCAGCTCTATACCTTTCAAAAGAACACAGTTTCCAGTGCGCTTGTGCTTTGCAATGACTATTAACAAAGCACAAGGTCAGACTCTAGATTTTGTAGGTATCTATCTTAAAGAGCCTGTTTTTTCACATGGGCAATTATACGTTGCTTTATCACGTGCAACAACTGCAGCTCAGGTTAGAATTCTTATTAGACCTTTAACTACAATTGCTAACAACACTAATTTAACTAAGAATGAAGTATATACTGAAGTATTATCAACAATTCTGACAGATGTAAATACTGAAAATAATGTTTAATTTATGAATCTCGAATTATTATTGAAATCTTTATTTGTATAAAGAGTATTTCTTATTACAGAATATTGAATTGAAATTAGGATGAAGTATTCAATTTACAGATATTAATCCAGTTTTGATATATTCTGATAAGAATTATTTGCATTTAGTAATATATTTTATGGCTGAATAACATGGCTCTATCAACATATCTATTTGATAAATTCCTTAAATTAATTTCTCATCATTATGTTTATGAAATTATGTGATTATTTGAAAAAACCAGCTATGCTTTGAATTAGCTCATTGATTTCAACTAAACACTACATTTATATATATTTCTAGGAATATGGAAAGCAGATGTATGGATATTTCTGTGCTAACAGATATGACTCGAGATTGGGTGTCGAAGCTAATTTTGACAGAAAAAACCGCATTGGAAAAGAAAAAGGAGCTGCATATCAAAGATTCGTTTTTAATGATGCCCAGGTATGAATAAATATAAATACTTGTACAAACTTGATGCCTTTTAATTTGGACTGTTTCACTTCAGCTAATAAGAAGGTTTTTTTGTAGAAAAATAGCATACAAGCTATTACCTACAGTGAAGATGTGCATCAACTCGACAGAGTTCTACATCTGTACAAAACATTTTACATTGGCAATGCAATGATAAGACCAATATTCGGAACGTTTCCACGTTATGCCTCTTCTTCTTATCAGTTAATACTAAAAAAAAGTGCTTTTATAAGACAGGTTCTAGGAACGGAACAGCTAGGATTAGAGGAGTATTATAGCCTGACCAAATTTGTGGACTTTGATGACAAAATGGACAATCCAGATTTCAAAATCAGCTATGCGGTTTTCCCTCTCTATTTTTCTTTATCCATAATTATTTTTTAAGCTATAGCTTTTATTTTCAACTTATAATTTTCCTATGATTTAAATCTTCTATTTTACTTGACTTCAATATTCTGTTATAGATATCTTATGTGCTATTATACATGTTCTTCCCTCAAGAACTGTACCAGTCAAAGGAAGGAGCGTACCTATCCAAGAATTTATCATCCTTAATGAAGAGTAAGAACCATTATTATTTTATATATCAAAACCTAGGCAAAAAAAAGTTCTAAAACTACTTCATTCTTATTGTGCAGGTGCAAGCCATTAATAATCACTTTTTGGGAAGATTTCTTACACAGCGAAGCGCCATACATTATTTATAACGTCCATGAAATGCCGATCATATTGGGCACACGATTAAGAATCACATCATTTCATGGTAATAGTTTCTTTAAAACATAACTCATCTACTAAAAATAGATTAATGTATTATCTTTGCTATGTTGTATGAATCTCAGTACGAACTCTGTCAAATAGTATTATTCTCTTTGATCCACCTTTATCATAGGAGACAAAGCTGGCAAAATGGTAAGCCTAAGTTTAAATATTTCTAAACATACTAACATTTATAAGTATCTTGCTTTTAAAAACTTTCAAAACCTGATATATTATGTATATAGGTTACAAGAAAACTCAAAACACGTTGAAGAAATAGTGGTTCAAAAGCTGTATGAAAAATAGCACCAAATTATCAGCAGCCCTTTAGATACTCAAGTTCGGAAAATAAGCCAATTTCTAAGTCTCACTGAAACAGTAAGTTTTTCGATTTCTATACTTTATGCTTTTAAAAGTTCAAATAATATGTTAATATCTATATATTAATATATGATCAAACCTATACAAGATTTTGAAATCAGCATTCACTTACTTGTAGATTAAATCATGCTGGATCAAAGCTGAAGTCAGAATTGATAATCCCACACAGAAATTCTACTATCTTGTTTTCCCAAATTGTTTAAAGCGACTTGATATGGAATTTACTTGTTTATACTGTGCAGCTATATCACCAACACCTCAGCCACAGTAAGCCACATGGAAAAACAAATTATATAAATAAATCAATTTAATATACAATAACACTGTATTTCATCAAATATTTGACAGGCTTCGATTGCAAGTTGAATTAACAGATGGGTCTGCAACTTTGCACGCATCAATAGACCAAAAAAATGCTGAAGTCTTACTTGGATTAACAATTAGCCAAGTAATAAATATGGAAAAAGAGGTATGTATTAATATTATATTTAGATGCTAATTGTATATTTTATATCATTACAAGATAAAATACTGACTAAATACTATAATATGCAGCATGAACAGGTGAATTGTGATGCTTTTAATGATAAGTTTCAAGGCCTAAAACTGTTATTCCATTTAAGAATTAGCAGTTTTATGACAAGAACAGGGCAAGTCACACGATATAATGTGATAACATATCTGCCTACAGAAGACAAGTCTGCCAAAATCTTGCAAAGTAGAGAGACAGGAACATCTACAGACCTTGCAAAAATTCAGACCTTGAAAAGTACTACAACTGAAGATATTGGTAGTGGAAGCTGAACAAAACATGAAAAATCATCCGATGCTTCACAAGGAGATATTACGCATACTCCAGTGCATGAAACTGTAATTACCCAAAGAAGAACAGAATCAGACATTTCGGGTACAAGCATCACAGCAAAAAGAGGCCTACAACAACTTCTAGACCGAGCAAGCAAGCAAGGTAAAACCAATAAGTAAAAACGTTTGTACTGCCTAACTACTTTCAACTTTGGTTTGTTTGTTTACTTTATCATAGGCATGTTTACATATTGTGGTCTGACTATTTTCTCTCAACCAATAAAATAGCTAATCTTTTGTTTTTCAGCAAGTTATTTGTTTAACCACTCAAAAGGAAATTATTAAATATATATAACTATTATATCTGTTAATAATATGTTAATCTGATTTTGTTCCAGTAATTAAATTTTTTCTTAAACAAATTTTGAAATTTGTAAGCTTCAAAAACGTTTGTACTTATATATATTTCCAAATACCAAGCTTAAATTTTCAAATTTATTAAAATAGGTTTTATAGACATCATAGTTCAGATATTAAGAAGAATTAGCAAATACACATTTTCTAAAATCCATTAAACAATCATCACTTATGCTTTAAACATTATTGTTAATCATTATCCATTGTATTAATATTATTATATGTTTAGTTATGTATACCATAAATAGACAAAAACTAAACATACAACTTCCTCTTTTGATTGAGTGAATGAAGTACCTGTTCTACATAAGTTTCGACATAATCGGGCATAAAACAGTCCTAAAACATTTGGAAAATTCCAAAAAACAACCAAATAACACACGTTTCGACATAATCGTCATAAAACAGTCCTAAAACATGTTGAAATTTCTAAAAAACGACCAAATAATTGAAGTGTCGACATAATCAACCCAAAACAGACCCAAAACTGCTGAAATTTCAAAAAAACAACCAAATAACATAAGTTTCGACATAATCAGGCATAAAATAGTCCTAAAACACTTGGAAAATTCCAAAAAAACCAAATAACACACGTTTCGACATAATCGTCATAAAACAGTCATAAAACATGTTGAAATTTCCAAAAAACAACCAAATAAGTGAAGTGTCGACATAATCAACCCAAAACTGACCCAAAACTGATGTAATTTCAAAAAAACAACCAAATAACATAAGTTTCGACATAATCGGCATAAAACAGTCCTAAAACACTTGGAAAATTCCAAAAAACAACCAAATAACACACGTTTCGACATAATCGTCATAAAACAGTCCTAAAACATGTTGAAATTTCCAAAAAAGTTGCTTGATAGTGATCCTTGTTCTTAAGTCAACACCTCATTCATTGTAACTTCCAACTTTGAAAAACCAATCATTAATTCATTGATTTTTTTTTGCTTTTTTTGAAAGGGCTCAAAGGGGACTCTTTACAAATATTTGTGTGCTGAACTATTACAAATTCTGCACTATTTCTTACATTGTCTAGAGTAAGAGAGTTGTCTTAAGGCCCAACCACTGCCCTAATCCATTGATATAACCATGCTGGAAGAGAATGAATTTTTATGTGTGTTCCCTCGAAATTTTTGTTCAAAAAGATATAATTGATGAATGATGAGTTAATTAGCTAACAATAAGAAATAAGATACGGTGGGTTTCCATTATGGGAAAATCAACGAATAATTCAATATTTTGAGAAGCCTCCTTCACTGCTTTTTTGCCACTCCAACACAGAGAATTTTGCAAACTAAAAAGTGTGTATATCTAGCATCACTTCATAGGCAGTAGGAACGCAAATTGCAAAACAAAGGTTAAAAAACCAAAACCAACAGAAAATCAAACAAATCATTGAAAACCAAAAAACTCATTCTAATAACCAAAAAGAAATATTAAAAATCAAAGAAAACATTCAAAGCCTAAAACCCTAATTTGTTGTTCTAAAACCAAACACTTAAACACATAATGTATCCCACATAAACAATTAGAAAAAAAAAACCCTACTTTTAAACACCAATTAACGCCGTATTTCCAAAATCCAAACTCACCTCTCTTTGGTGACTTCGGGGGATTGGCGACGGCGCGAACGGCGGCAAACTCGGGACTGTAAGGCGGCGACGGAGACGGCGACGATTGGTGACGTCGACGGCGGCAGCAAAGGTTGGGACGGGTGGCGAACGGCGATGAGGTGAAGTGAATGGCGGTGAAGTTATTTGCGCGAAATGAAAACAGATAGGTGTTTCAAAATAAGCTTTGAGTTTGTTGTATATATATATGTATATATATGTGTAAAAGGCTAGAACGGTTAATCGACACCCATTTTAGAAAGGGAAAAAAATTTTCAATAGTCTAACACGGTTACACGCTAACCGTAGTAACTAATTTAAAATTTCAGTTTTCTAGAACGGTTAAACTCTTAACCGTGTTAGAAAACTAGAATTTTTCACCTTTCTAACACGGTTCAAGTGCAACCGTACTAGAAAGTTCGAAATTTGTGGTTTGGAAATTAAATTTGTTTTCTAGAACGGTTAAACTCTTAACCGTGTTAGAAAACTAGAATTTTTCACTTTTCTAACACGGTTCAAGTGCAACCGTACTAGAAAGTCCAAAATTTGTGGTTTGGAAATTAAATTTGTTGAACATATCTTTATAATTTTCAAGCAACTGAATAAAATAATCGGACACTTTCAATATATCCAATATCCGCGACCAGTAATGAAATATACACACGTAAAATAGTAACTACTAACAAGACAAATTATAATTAAAAAAAATTTCAAGAAGTTGTCTTTCTTTTCTTAGAAAATAGATCGTCAACCCATATGCCTTCCACATGGTCAGTACGAAGTATGAATTCATCCATATTACGGTCCTCTTCAACAGGTCTATCTGGGGGTACACCTAAGGAAAATGGGCGCACTTCATTACTCACATCATTATCAATCTCAAACCCAAAGTTTTGTTTTTTTCCTGTTAGAACAATGGACCATTTTTTATCACAAGGATCAGTGACATAAAACACCTGTTTTGCCTGGGATGCAAGTATGAATGGTTCCCCCTTGAAACCTTCCCGATTCAAGTCAACAAGCGTAAATCCCAATTCATCAATTCGAACGCCATTGTTGTTCTCAACCCATTTGCACTTTAATACGGGTACTTTGAACGATTGAACGATTGTGTTCATTGAGCACATCTTTGTCAGTCCATCCCCGATTACACTCTTATTTTACTCATATGAGCCGTCACATATGGCACTACTTCTTCAGAGTTGCGAAGGATGTAAAGGTGTGCATTTTGCAATTCATCATTCAGAGGGGTGCACAACTTGGCAACCGATGTCCCCTTTCCTTTCATCCTTCCCTCATGTCGAGATTTAGGTATTCCAATAGCATTAGTGTCACACAGATACCCAGTGAAAAACTCAATAACCTCCTCAGCTATATATCTTTCAACAATGCTAGCATTTGGTCGATAGCGCGATTTTTAACATAACCTTTGAAAACTTTCATATACCGCTCAAATGGATACATCCAGTGCAAATATACAGGACCACAAATCTTAATCTCCCTCACCAAATGAACCACCAAGTGCACCATAATGTCAAAAAAAGTAGGTGGAAAATACATTTCAAGCTGACACAAAACCACAACAATTTCATCTTGTAACTCATCAAGTCTATCACGATCAACAATCTTGCTACATATCGCATTGAAAAAGAAACAAAGTCTGGTTATGCCAAACCTGACATGTTGTAAATTCAAAAAAAACAACCAAATAGGTGAGGATACGACATAAGCAACCCAAAACAGTCCTAAAACAGTTGAAATTTCCAACACACAATCAAATAACACAAGTTTCGACATAATCAACCAAAAATGGTATATAAACAAAGTCTGATTATACCATACCTGACATGTTTTGGCAAGATGGATCGAATAGCTACAGGTAACAGCTGCTACATCAACACATAAGAGTCATGGGACTTCAATCCAACAAATTTCAGATCTTTCATCGAAATAGTTCGGCTTACATTTGAAGAATATCCAGATGGGACTTTGATGCTATGAATACTCTTACACAAACTATGTTTCTCTTTACTTGACAACGTATAACATGCAGGGGTAAGTACGTGCGCTGTCCTCGAAGCTCAGGTGCTAGATAGGCCCGTATGCCCATATCGACCAAATCAAGTCTCGCTTTATAACCATCCTTTGTTTTTCAGGGTATGTTCAATAGAGTACCCAACAAACTATCACATATGTTCTTCTCAATATGCATTACATCGAGACAGTGTCTAACATCAAGTTTCTCCCAATATGGAAGATCAAAAAAGATAGATTTTTTCTTCCAACAACTCTTATCCTTCTTACGAGACTTTGTTTGTTTGCTGAATTCTACATTGATGTCCTTAACACGTGAATAAATAGTCTCACCACTCACTGCAGATGGAGCGTTTCTAAAATCTTGCTTCCCATTAAAAGCTTTTTTCATTCTGCGATACGGATGAGAATCAGGAAGAAATCTACGATGCCCAAGATACACTGTCTTACTCCATGCACAAGCTGGCAGGAATCTGTACTCTCCTCACATATAGGGCATGCATTGTGTCCTTTGATAGAAAATCCGGATAAATTACCATATAAGCAGGAAAATCATTTATGGTACAGAATACCATGGCACGCAATTAATGGGGCCAAATAAACATCTATGTCATTTCCTGGCTGCCGTGGACCTGAAATCATTAATGACATAAGTATATACTTGCGTTTCATGCACAAGTAAGGAGGTAGATTGTAAATAACCAACATCACTGGCCAAGAGCTATGTGTGGTGCTTAGATTGCCATAAGGATTCATCCCATCTGTACACAATCCCAGTCTCAAATTTCTTGTCTCTCTACCAAATGACGGATACATTGAATCAATCTTTTTCCACTGATCCGAGTCAGCTGGATGCCTTATCATCTTGTCCTCCAGGGAAATATTCTGATTTGCATACCACGTCAAATTTTTAGCATCTTCTGAATTGGCAAACAATCGTTTAAATCTCGGTATTATAAGGAGATACCATAATACTTTTGCTGGAGTAGCTTTCCTCAGGGTATCACCATCGACACAAGATAAAGTTTTTTCGAAACGAGATGTCTGACACTTAGGACATACCTGTAGATTCTCGTACTCATTTCTGTACAGTATGCAATCATTTGGGCAAGCGTGTATCCTTTTATACTCCATGCCCATAGGACACATAATTTTTTTAGCCTCATAAATGCGGTCCCGGGAATTCATTACCATCCGGTAATATGTCCTTCAGTAACTTCAATAAAGCTGTAAAACTTGTATCAGTCCACCCATTTTCCGCTTTCAGATGGTACAATTTCAAAACTCCAGACAACCGTGTGTACTTTGTACACCCAGGATAAAGAGGTTTTTCGCTATCATTTAATAGGGAAGCAAGCCCTTCGGGCTTATCACCAAAACAACCAACCACATCATCCACCATGTCATCCAATCGATCATTCTTAATTGTATCATCATCGTGTGCTTCATAATTTTCTTGAATTGATAAACTTCCACTCTCACCGTGCCATCTCCAAATTTTATACCCAGGATCAAATCCTCTCCGATATAAATGGTCCCGTATCGTATTAGGGTCGTCGTATACGACAAAATTTTTACAATCTTTACACGGGCAATATACGAACTTAACATCCTTAAAAACAAATTCAATAAATTTCTCAACCTCTTTTTCAAATGCATCTGTTGTCCGATCACCAAATAGTATATCTTTGCGGTCCATTACTTTTGTAACCTTTAAATTATAAAAAGACATGATTTATAATAAGATACCCAACCGAATAAAATGCATACTTCATAAGAACATTATGTATTTTAATTCAATAAAACAAACATTATGTCAAGCATAATACATAAATGTGCAATTTATTATGCAAATATATCACTACATGCATGTATCAAAATAATATTAACACATTATGAAGCCCATATAAAATAATGAAACATATATCGATCATTATTTAAATCAACACAAAATTTTTAATCCCACCAAAAAAAATCTAAAATACAAAAGTCATGACCACATGCTTTTTATCAAATGAGAAGCAATATCAAAGAATGTAAAGAATATATAACCTCTCAAAGTTGGGTTTGCACAAAATGCAAGTAAAAAATGCTGGGGGAGATTTGGAATGCGCCGCTCGATTTTTACTTCTTCAGAGTTGCACATCGATCTATAGATCTGTTCTACAGGAGAAGAATATGCTGGGGGAGATTTTTATCGGTACATTTTCTAAAACGGTTTGTTAGAAACCGTTCTTAAAACGGAGATTATAGCAGTTTCTAAAACGGTTAGTTAGAAACCGTTCTTAAAACGGAGATGATAACAGTTTCTAAAACGGTTGTCTCCCGAACCGTTTTAGAAACTTACATCAAGAGACTTTCTATCACGGTTATAATTTAACCGTTTTAGAAAGTTTGCGTTTTCCTAATTCTTATTACAAAAATGCCACCGCCCCAATTATCTAAAACGGGTTTTTAATAACCGTTTTAAATAGACCGTTTTAAATTATATATTCTGTAGTAGGGCACGTAAGGGTATAATTTGATTGAGCTACAGAAACTAAGATAATCAGAAACTAAACATTAAGATAAGAAATTGACAACTTGAATCATTCAAATCAGAGTTGTAACAAAACTTTATGGCAATTTCAATTTTGGTGGTTGATGAGAATGAGCCCGTGTCCATGTCCATGGTGTCAAAGTCAATTAAATGCTGAAAATTTCTATCACGTTTTGGTATATTTCCCATATCTCACTCGATATAACTCCGAATTACGTGATTCAAGAAGCCCTGGAACGATAAGCGATAGGGCTACAAGCTTTATGTTTTACATTTTACGAGATTCGGAAGTTAGCATCGTCAAACGTGCCTACCAAGATGAGTGACGTGATTCTGGCAGATTACGGTCGCGAATCCATGGTATACATTAAAGACCAAGTAACGGCGTATTGGGCTTCATTAATTGTTCACGCCACTTTTAATGTTTCAATTGGGTTTATTTCTGAGTGTAATAATTAAGTCCATTAAACATTTAATTATGGGCTAAGTAATTACTTGATCTAATTATCTTGCATGATAATGGCAAGTAAAAGTTTAGGAAACTTAAGAAGTCAAATTGGTTTTTGCTTCTTAAGAAGTTTAGGAAAGTAGTTAGCAAAAGCGTGTTTTGCTTTTCTTTAACCATGTTTAGAATCCTTTTCCATAAAGGATTTAGTTAGGGTTTCATGTTTTTGTAGCCTATTTATAGGTGAGTTTTTCATATGAAATAATAAATTGAATTTTGATAAATTAAGCATTGCTTAAAACCTTCTTGCAGCCGTGAAAGTTGTTAAGAAAAACGTGAATGTTCAATTGATTTAAGTTGAATATTCATAAGAACTGTGATCTTTAAGCTAAGACCTTAGAGAGAACTTACCCGTTCTTGATTTAAAGAACAAGCCAAACTGAAAACTTTTCAACTCTTGATTTACATAGGTTGGATTGGATTCTTTTGTAGTAACGTGTGGGTTTGATTGCCTTCAATCAATTCTGCCCGTTCAATATCTTTTCTTGTTTTGTGGTTGTTTCCACATTGTCATTGTGTTTTTCTTGCTTGTTCGTGATTCTTGGTATAACAACGGTCCAAAGGAGAGGGTCTCGAGTGGTTGAGGATCTTCATTCAAGGCCATTCGTATCAGTGGTTTTCAAGAAGACAAACAAGAACACTTAGTTCTTTTAGGGCTACGAATTTTTGTATTGTATTGGTCCGATTTTTTTTTTTTAATTGGGATTTTTTTTACGTTGTCTCTTTTTTTTTTTTAAATGTCTGCCCTTTTTTTATTTGGACAACTAGGGTTTAAGACAAAAGTAAGGGTTTTATGGTTTTGAAGACAAAAACGTAGGGTTTTTGTTTTGTCTTTTATTCTTAACCTTAAAGATATTCAGCCACAAAGACAAATCAATAACTCACCAAATATTTTGAATTTGAATCTGCAACAAGTTACAATCTTTCAAGATTTATGCCAAGACACAAGATTATAGTTCAAGATTTCAAATTTGAGCAATTTTGAAATTCAAGAAATTCAAGAATTTCAAGAAAACAATCAAGAACTAATCTGTTTGAGTTGAAACAAAACCTTGACCAAAGAATATAGACTCTAGAAACAATATAGAAAAGATAGAAACAAGAATAGATCAAAACGGATTTGAAACAAGAAAGATGGGATGTTTGGACAAAAATCCAAAACCCTAACCCTAGCAATCTTAACGTTTTGAATTCAATCATAATGCATGAAATTCCTATGCGTTTTTCATCACAAAATTCAACACAAAAACGTGCAGAACTATAGCAGATTAACGACGCAACAAAACGGGACAAAACAGCAACAAGAACAAAGGAAAATTAGCAAGACAAGATGCAAAGATCAATAACTACGTTGAGCAAAAATTTGAGACGATTTTTTGGATGAATTTCAGCAAGGATTTAAACGAAATTTCAACACCAATTATGAGTAACAAAAAGTCCAGAATTGGACACGAAATAACAGCAGCAAGATGACTCAAAACAGCAGCAAAAGAGACACAACAACAGCAGCACTTTTGACGTAAGAAAATAGCAAAATGCGAAGACACGAAACGAAATTTGTAACCTGAAATTTGAAGCAACAACCGGGGCTTTGATGCCAATTGATATGAGATGGGCAAGGATTGAAAGTCCTGGACCACCAATCCACACACTTCGGATCGTTGTTGACAAACAAATTCGAACAAACACAAGAACACAAAAAAAAACAACAATGGCGAAATAGAGTTATGGAAATGAAAAGGTTGATGTTAAACCAATCAAACCCCAATGTTATTACAAATTAATTAACCGATATTATGTAATTTAAGAGCTAACATAATTAGTTTAACTTGTTCCTGACTCAAGAACAGGTAGGCTAATCCTATAGCTCCTCACTAAAGGCTTCGCGGAAGGGTAAAAACACAAAGTGTTTTCAAGACTTAGCAAAAGTTAAAATTCTTCTATATTTCCTAAATCCATTACTTGCCTTTATCATGCAAGATAATTGGGCCAAGTAATTAACTTATTAAATAACAAAATTAATAAGCCCATACTCATGTTTCGGACTTAATTTATTAAAATACAAATAAATCCTAATAAATTAAAGGTGGCATGATCCAAGATGATAAATTCCAAGCACGCCTTCCTGGTCTTCAAAAGGTCCATGAAATCGTGACGGTAATCTGCCAGAATCACGTCATTCATCTTGGTAGGCATGTTTAATAATGATAATATCAGAATCTCGTAAAACGTAAAACATAAAAGTTTTAGCTCTATTCCTTAGCTTTCCAGGGCCTCTTGAATCAAAACAATCCGAGTTATACTGAGAGAGATATGTCAAAAATACCAAAACGTGATAGAATCTTTCAGCATTTAATGTTTGACTTTGGCACCATGGACATGATGGACACGGTTCATTCTCATCACATGTCATGAAGGCCCATGAGGGGGACATTTTGGTGCAACTAGGACGGGCTTCAAGGTGCTACAAAGTGGATTCAATTGGCCACATATCTTCGTAGATACACACATTTGGGTTGGCCAATGTGATAAGTGTCAAAGAAGTAGCAATATCTCTTCACGCAATGAAATGCCCTTGAACAACATTTTGGAAGTGGAGCTTTTTGATGTATGGGGCATTGACTTCATGGGATCTTTCCCAAAATCATTCGACATGAAATATATACTGGTGGCTATAGATTATGTGTCAAAGTGGGTTGAGGCCATTGCACTCCCACACAATGATGCCAGAAGTGTAGCCACCTTTGTGAAGAAGCACATATTCAAAAGGTTTGGCACTCCAAGGGCGATAATAAGTGATGGGGGCTTGCACTTTTGCAACAAGGTTTTTGCATCACTTTTGGCCAAATATGGTATAAAGCATAAAGTGTCTACTGCCTACCACCCCCCAAACAAGTGGGCAAGCCGAAATCTCTAACAGAGTGATAAAAAGGATTTTGGTAAAAGTTGTAGGACCAAATAGGAAGGACTGGGCTCTCAAGTTGGATGATGCATTGTGGGCATACCGCACGGCATACAAAACTCCTATTGGGGCCCCACCATTTCGGCTCGTTTATGGCAAGGAGTGCCATTTGCCAGTGGAGTTAGAACACAAGGCTTACTGGGCTATTCAGAGGCTAAACATAGATTTGCATGTTGCATAATCAAAGAGGATGATGGAGCTTAACGAACTTGATGAATTTCGGTTTAACTTTTATGTTAGTGCAAAGATGTATAAAGAAAGAACCAAGAGGTTGCATGATGATAGGATTAAGGCAAAGAGTTTTGCTCCTAGTCAATTGGTTTTATTATATGATTCTAGGCTCAGGCTCTTTACAGGGAAATTGAAGTCGTGATGGACTGGCCCCTTTCGTGTCATCAAGGTACTACCTTACTTTGTCTACCAAGTTGTAGTTGGATAAGATAAATGATAGCAAACCATCCATGTCCATGGTGCCAAGTCCAACTTCACATGATCCATTGGCGAATCTTGATGAACCAATGACGATATCAATGAGCAAAATGATAAAAGCCGCCTTGCAAACATTATTGTCAACACATTATGGCAATTTTGACAACATCGAAGATCACTTGGCATTCCATCATCTCAACATGAAGTTGTTTGGAACATTTCTTACATCACAATTCATGAAGAAGTTCCTAGGAGTTCTACATTGGAGCTTAAGGAAATTCCACCTTGAAGAAGTGTTCATGAAGTACATTGAAGACCAAGATGGTGTGCTTGGATTTTCACATCTTGGATTCACGCCATTTCTTAAGTAATTAGGTTTATTTTTGAGTTGTAATAATTAAGTCCATTAACATTTAATTATGGGGTTGAATTTTTCAATTAAATGTTAATTACTTGACCCAATTATCTTGCATGATAATTACGAAAGTAATTTCCTATTTTCTACGAAAATTTAGGAAAGTAAACTCCTAAATTTTAGGGGCATAGCTGAAATCCTATTTTATAGGAGATATGCATTTTTTCTTTTTTTTTTTTGATTTAGGAAACTAGTTTGTTAGTCAGTTAAGAAGTCAAGTTGTAATTGACTTTCACTAGGGTTTCCTTTTTGTACTTGGCCGAATTTATTCCTATAAAAAGGAAGGCCTGAAACGTTTTTTTCAATAAGTTAACGATAAAGATTTTTGCCTTGCAAAAAGCTGAAATCACTTTGTGTTTTTAAATTTCCATGAAGCCTTTAGTGAGAAGCTCTAGGTTTAGCCTATCCGTTCTTGAGATCAGGAACAGCCAAACTAATTAAGTTAGTTATTGAGTACATTTGCTAGGTTGATTATTTTGCAATAACATGAGGGTTTGATTGGCTTAACATCAACATTTTCGTTTCATATATCTATTCCGCTTTTTGTTGTTTTTGTTTTTGTGTTTTTTTTTTAATTTTGGCTAACCTCATATTGAGGGTGGTCGCCACTCCGAATTTTATTAGATTAATTGGTGAACGATTGATATACCCTAATATCGTTCTTACATTTGAAGTGCCTCTTATAATTGGATCCATGTACAAGAATAATGGATCCAGCATATGAGAGGCTGTTTAAATGTAAATTTGGAGTACTTCCTCCATGTACAAAAGTCCTCATATCTATGAGCAAAAGACTCCTATCACAAGTAGTGACAAAAAGTCCTTTTTTTGTTAGGACAATTTACAAAATAGTGAATTATATTTAATTCTCGGCTTTTCCTTTTGTTTAGTTTCACAGCTGTTCCTTCCCATTTGATGGTCCAAAAATCCCTCCTTAGCCATCTTTGCTGCTGCAGAAAGCCTCTGTCCCAGTCATGATCCTCGGGACCTAACCAGCATGATTCTTCCTTGTACTGCCCCTTTATACAAAACTATTATGTATCCCTCTGATGCTCAAGTTTGGTTCATTACCCAGGCTCTGATCATTCTCAGAGGAGCAGGGATTCAACAGGTGGTCCAGTAGGGTAATCCGACTTCCTTTCTGAATTCCAGTCTTTGGTGCCAATTGTTGTAGCCTTCCCATTTCAGTTCCTTATCGCAACAATTCAGCACCCTTTGAGCTGTTTTCCTCATTTGATTTTGATGGTTTCCAGCCTTCATGACCAGTAGGGGTTGGGGAAGAGAGCACACCACAGGAGTCCAGTATTTTAGCCCAACCTTCAGCATATAGGATAACCACAGGTAGAGCATAAATGGCAAATCAGCTCTAACATCGGCAAGCTGAGGCCTTTTACAGTTTACAAGGTAAACCATCCCTAGTATCAGCAGGATGGGGCCTATTTTACATACCACTGCTGTTCGAGGCTGACTTAAAGTCTTGGTATTGACACACAAAAACATTACCTATTCTGATGCATATCGTCGGCACTTGGTCCCTGTCCATTAGAATTAAGGACAGGAATTGATGTGATCCCTGTGCTCCATTGTGTTTAACCAAGTACCTAGCTGGAAGATTGGCCTCCTTAGGGACTACTGAGCTGTTGGCCCTCAGCCTCAACTCTTCAATTAGAGGTTTGATCTGCCAATCTTTCCAGGAGATCTGTCCTTGGAGTAGACCTGTGGATTCTGACTCAATGCATATATTCCTCATTCCCTTCTCCCAACAAAGAGACAGAAATTTATGGGCAGCAAGAGCTTCCACATGCAACGTAGACAAAGTTATTGGAAACAATAAGATAGGGAGGGACAACAATAGACTACCCATATGGTTTCTGGTGATGCCAGCAGCACGCCAAGAGCCTTCCAACTTAAAGACTGCCAGGTTGACCTTTACTATCAAGAAATCTGGTGGTGTCCATTTGATGCACTCCAATACTAAGGTCCTTCTGATATTCTGATAATGGCTCCAGAAGTTGGCCCAGTCTAGGTTCAGCAACTTCAAATTTGGGAATTGTATTTGTGCCAGTTCTTTGATGGTCTTAAAGACCTGATCCACTAAACTCTCCACCTATGGCATTCCTCTATCAAAGGTTATCTTGTTCCTCAATTTCCACAGCCACCAACAGATGAGTGAAGGGCAGATCATGCGAAGGAAAACCTTGCTCTCAGACAGGGAAGTATTCTGTTCCTACCAAATGTTCAGCGTACCACCTAGAGATTGTAAGTGCTCAAGTATCCCCACCTCCGCTGGAAAAATCCTGCAAATCCTTATGTCAAAGGGGCAAGAGACAAAAATATGGCTAACAGTCTCCTCATGACCTCGGCACCAAGGGCATACAAAAGGCCCCAATACACCAACTTTATGTAGCTTGAATCCAATTGGGACTTTATTCCTGAGTAGTCTGATCATAAGGAAAGACATTTTGACAGGCAGGACTTTGTTCCATATGAACATCGTGTGCAAGCAGAGTGGGTTGGACTGCCCCCTTAGTCTATTATATGCAGATTTGAGAGTAAAATTCCCATCAAGAGTTAATGTCCAGATCATTCGATCACAACCTTCTAGCAAAGCAGGGGCACTCCTGAATACATCCTGTGGACTTTGTGGGAAGATTTCATGTATTTTGTTCATATCCCAGCCCTGCCTTCCAAGAAAATCTGATACCTTGTAATTACCCTGGCATTCCATGAGGTCTAAAAGTTTCCCCCTGCAACTCCAATTATCATATAGCAGGCTGCAATCCCCACTTCCAATTTGAAATTGGATATGCTCCTCTACACTGGTAGCCACTCTACAAAGTCTCTTCCAGGTTAGGGAATCCCCTCTCTTGGCCCGTACTTATGATGGATGCTGGTTTCTGCAGTACTTAGCCCAAAGGAATCTGGACCATAAGGAATTTCTTTGCCTGAATCTCCACCATAGTTTGTGGGACTGAGCTAAGACTATGAGGCAAAGGTCCCTTAGCCCTATTCCTCCTTCGTTTTGAGGCACACATAACTCTTGCCAACTTACCCAATGATGTTTTGAACTTCTACCTGTACCAGCCCATAAGAAGTTGGCAAACAAGGCCTCCAGTTGGTTTATGACTTTTTTGGGGGGATCTAAGCTCATAGTTATGTAGAATGGCATAGAAGACAGTACACTCTTGATCAGTGTGATTCTACCCCCTATTGACAGGAACTTTGACTTCCATCTCTCTAATGTGTTTCTAATTTTATCCACTAGGGGGCCATAGTAGGAGGCAGGAATCCTCTTGAAATGGATTGGCATACCTAGGTAGGAAGTGGGAAGGGATCCTCTAGTGAATTTAGTTATTCTTCCTATGGAGTGTTTCCTAGAATCTGGTAATCTTTCGTGGACCAGGTAGGAGCTTTTAGAAACATTAATCCTTTGACCTAACACCTTTTCATAGTGATTCAGTTTGGTCATAATCTTTTTGATAGCCTGGGGCTTGGCAGAGGAGAATACAATCAGATCATCTGCAAAGGCAATATGGGTAATCCCTAGGGCACCCTCTTGGGACACAAAATTCTAGGTCTCTCTCAGTGTTACTGTTAAGGATTCTTGTGAGATATTCTGCTCCTATTACAAATAGCAGAGGAGAAATAGGATATCCTTGCCTCAGCCCCCTTGACGCCTTAAACCATCCTTGACTTGTCCCATTAACAAGGATAGAGAACCAGACATTTGAAACTAGCCTCCATATTAGGTCAATCCACCCCTCACCAAAGCCTAGCAATCTAAGAATCTGGAGTAGGAAAGGCCAATGAACCCTATCATAGGCCTTTTTCATGTCCAGTTTAAGTATAACGTTCCCTTCCTTGCTCTTCCTATTAGTGGTGGAAGTCATCTCGCTAGCTAGTAAATAGTTATCTGTTATTAGTCTCCCTGCCACAAAGCCACTTTGATTCTCTAAAATCACCTTGGGCAGGATGTGAGCTAATCTCTATGCTAGCATTTTAGAGACTATCTTATTTAGGAAGTTGCAAAGGCTTATGGGTCTGAAATGCTTAAAGGATGAGGGGTTGGGGATTTTTGGATTGAGGACAATGGATGTGGCTGTAATGGCTTTTGGCAGATCCTCACCATTCATATACGACTGCACTGCCCTAAGGAGGTCCTCACTGATAATGTCCCATGCGGCATGGTAAAAGAGGCCTCGAAACCCATCCGGGCCCGAGACACCCTCAGGATTTATACTATGGATTGTTAGCTTTAGTTCCTCCAGGTCTGGAAATTTGGTAAGGGCAACCCTATCTGTTTCACTAAGGGAATTGCGAATTAAAGAGGTATCAAGCCTAGGGTTGACCTGATCTGCTGAGTACAAGTCAGTAAAAAACTGCACAACTTGGTTTCCTATTTCATCTTCCCCTTGGATCCACTCTCCTTCTGAGTTCTGAATCCTGTGGATGTGTGTTCTAGCATATCTATTCTTCACATAGGAGTGAAAGAGTCTAGAGTTTCTATCCCCATACTTTGCCCATTTAAAATTGGCCTTTTGTGACCAGAATTTCTCCTCTCCAATCCTAGCTGATATTTGGCATTGGCAGCAGCTTTATTCATAACTTCCCCAGGGACCTGATTACCTCATCCTCCCTCTCTAGCCTTTGCAGCTCCTCTTTTGCCAGCTGATCCTTGGAGAAGATATCACCATAGGTGGTTCTATTCCATGTCCTAAGTGCTAGCTTAACCCCTTTTAATTTTTCAGAGAATATCCTTAAAGGACTATCTCTAACATCTGTTTCCTAGGCTCTCCTAATTACAGATAAGCATTCTTCATAGTCTAGCCAAAAGGCCTGAAATCTGAAGGGTTTAGGAGGAGCTCTCCTAGTGCTTTGAATTTGTAGTGAGAGGGGGGAATGATCTGATGGGGATCTTGCTAAATGAACTATATTGGCCTGCATGTTACTACTGAGAAAAGCGTTGTTTACTAGGGCCCTATCCAATCTCTTCCAAATCCTTGCTTTCCCCTCCCTCCCATTACACCAAGTGAAGTTTGCTCCACTAAACTGAACCTCAGTAAGGTCCAGGGAGATCATGATCTGAGCTATTTCCCTAGCTTCTCTAATGTGAAAGGCTTTGCCCCCCCGCTTTTCAACCCTAGACTTAATGCAATTCCAATCTCCCCATAGCAGTCAGGGCCTGCCTAAGTGCTGTAGGGATTCTAAAGACTGCCATAAGGGGGCTCTCTGGCTCTCTGGCTCTCTGAACACTTGGCATACACACTGGTCATAATTAGAGAGCAAGGCAGATCAGGGTGGGTCACTTCTATTGTGATGTGCTGATCTGTGGACAAGATGACACTATAAGAGAAATGTCTCCTTATCATGATCCATATCGAACTAACAGAGTTTGAGAAAGCTTCATCATACTTTAACCTCCTCTTTATTGGTTCTAATTTCGAGGCATCTGCAAAGGGTTCTACTTTGGCTAACAGGTTGCTCTTAGATGACCTAAGAATTTTCCTAAGTTTTCTAAAATTGGGGTGCTTCCTAACACTCTTAGTGTTCCAATATAGACAGCTAATCATTAAATCATAATCCTTTGGAACCCGCACTTGCTAATCTATCTCTAAGTTCTCTGTCTGAATTATATTTGGGCCATGACTTTGGATTTTTTGCAGCAATTGAAGACTGGGGATGAGGTTTTTTCCTAGCGATCTTATTTGGGCTTAAGGCTTCCCCACTGTCCTCTACCCTTTGTGGTTCCTCTAAGGGGTTTATCTCAACTATGGAGCCCTCTAATCTCTCCCCCAAATATGGTTCAGAACACTGTTGGCTAGCATCTAGGAGGCTCCCCTCTCTGTCTTCTCATCCATCTTCTAGCACCTGCACATTAAGAAAGGGGATTACTTCAATAATGCTTTTCAAAATTGCATCACAATATACCTGTTCTTGGATCGCTTGGGATATAATAGCATCCTGCTGGACCAGCTGCAGATTTTTGTTTTGGGTAGATGCCTGCATTTTCTTCTCTATATTCTGTATGGTAATCCGACCAAGGGGCTCTCTTTGGCCTTCACAGACCTGTTCATGAGAGGACTCTGCAGCCTAAGTTTCTCTCAATGTATTGCCCTCACCATGTTCCAGAATTGGATCACTTTCTTTTTCCATCTCTGAATTATCTAACATAATGCCCTGCTCCCTTCCTTCATTCTCTGCTAGGCTTTCTAGTGCTGCGAACTTATTGCTAGCCATCTTGGGATCGGTCCTCCCAGTCACTGTAGTCTTCGTGGGGGTATTTCTCTGACTAATTGCCATGCTTGAGGTCTCTGGTAGATCCTTTAGAGAGCAATTGATAGGAAGGCTTGAAGGATCCACCTCTTTTCCTTTTGTATTAATATCGACTTCCTGGGTGGCTTTTTTCTGATTATATTTATCCTTGGAGACCAATACCCATTCTTTAGTACCTGAGTTGATTGGTTGGGTGTTTTTCTTCACCACTGGTTCCACCACCCCTGAGGTGGTTCTGATCGGCTTTCTTAGGGGATCACAGTCATTGGTTTCATGCCCTAGCTTCCGGCACTTTGAGCAATACTCCGGCCGGTCCTCCACTTCCATGTATTGTCATTTGCCCTTTTGTTTACTTCCAATCCAAAACTTGCTAGGTATCGACTTGGTGAGGTACATTTCCACGCACACCCGAGCTTCACTAGGGTAGAGCAGGTCGGATCCTGCAGCCGTAGCCGCGTCTAACTTTAGGGGTTCCCCAGCTGCTAACACTAAAGAGAAGAGTTTCTCCTTCTGGAACAAATGTAAAGGCAAGTGGGGGAAACGAACCCAAACCGGAGAGATCGACGGTTCCACTGTTAGCTCAAAGTCTTTCGTCCATTTAAAGATCCTAGCTTGAGACCCTTGGAAGTGCCAAATTCTCCTTGTCCAGAATCTCTAGAAATCTTCTTCCTTATCAAACTTAAATAGAACATGTCGATTGTCAAATAGGCCAACCTTGCAATCCCCAGGAACCCAGCTGCTAAAATTTCCTTCCTTATTTGTGCCATAGCTGGTCTTCCCCATGAGAATTTTCCGATGAGTGTCCATTTAAAGTTCTCAGCCAAGCTTGCTTCCTCCTCCTCTGTGAGGAACAAGGCCGATTCTCCCTTAAATTGGGAGAGAGGGATTTTGTTTTGAATCGTGGAAAATGAGATAGAGAAGTCCTTGGTTGAGTTTTCTAACTTCCCGACTGCATGTGGAAACGAGGCTGGTAGGGGAGGGTCACTCCCCTCCGCCATGGGTGGCAGATCTAATTAGGGCCGATATATCAGTTATAATGCTAACAGTAATATTGCTTAGTGGTCAAAGGTAATGTAGCTAACCGGTTTCAATTTTCTGGAGAGAAGGGAGAGCAATTTTTCTCACATGAACATGGATCCAAAAAGTTTTGTTTTCGTGTTTTGTTTTTCAAATTTGCTAGCCAACAACGATCCAAAGAGTGTGGATTGGTGGTCTAGGATTCCGAGCCTCGACCAACCGTATCAATAAAGCAACACACCAATTAATGTAGACAAAGGTCCCACACCATTAGTTGCACTCTTCCTCTTGTTGGTTAGCTGCATTTAGTATGTATGGTAGTGTGTTTCTTTGAGTCTATAAATTCACTACAAGAGCAACACTTGAAATCAAGCATACTAACGGGTGAACATTGAAGTGGTGCTGCAAAGGAAATTCTCTTTCCCATTTCCATTCTCACCGTGTTTTTTTTTCAAACTCAAGGTATGATTCTTGTCTTTTGGTTTATTGTTTGAACGAATCCATGTTTTAAGAAGTGTTTCTAAGTTGCTATGCTTAGTGTTGAATACGTGCTGGTTATTTGAAAACATGCTAATTAAGTTGAATGTGAGACCATGCTTACAAGTTGCTAATAACATGCTAAGTGTGGGGGAATTGTTACCGATCATATGTTATACCATCTTGCCATTATTCAGTAATTGGAGCATAACTTAAACAATTGACCTCCATGATTTCACTTGGGATAATTAGCTAAGGCTTTCAGCTATACGGTTCATGTTTTATGATTTTGCTAATTTTGCGTGAATAGTCGGCCATTTTGGAGGTTAACATTTGGTTTATGCTGAAATTGGTGGTTCATGCTAGGCTGATTTTGCCCAGTTTGGCACCTTCCGGTGCTTTGACCATAACTTGCTCAATTAAGCTCCAAATTGGCTGATTTTGGTCCCTATATTTAGCTAAAAGTTATTCTATAGTTTCTATCTTGTATGTTTTGACTAATTTTGTCTGCATAGTATTTTATTTTGCATGTCTTAATGGTGGTTGGAGCTGAGAATTTTGCATGAGCTTTCTACCCAATTTTGCCACACCTCAGTAATCCGAGCATAAGTTGGTCAATATTAATCCAAAGTTGGTGCTTCAAATTGTTAAATTCAGCTTACATGTGGAGTTATAATGTTTGTGCTTTACGTTTTGCTTAATTTTACTTGTGGTGAGCTCCAAATTAGGTGTGAAGTTTGTGCCGTAATTTCAGTATAATTATTGTGAACTCCATCCTTATTTTGCTTTAGGGTAGTAATTTGGCATAACTCCGCCCCGTCTACAATATTATGCCAACGGGAAATTTCCAAACAAGGACGGGGCGGTTTATGTTAGAGGAAAGTGGATCAACATTGATAGCGAGGTGGTGAATGCATATTTGGGCACGCCTAACTATCCTGGCAATGATTTTGAGTGCTTAGATGATGAGGTTGCAGACCAAGCCCTGTTGGAAGAACTCGCTCACCCTGGGTCTGCATGGGTGGTGAATTAGCGTAGGGAGTGCAAGCACATCCTTCAACGGTTCCTGCGAAGTAATGTGAAAATCTGGTTGATGTTTATCTTGTCTAGACTCATGCCCAGTTCCCACATCACAAAGGTTATGCATGGGCGTTTATACTTGATTTTCACGATTCGGACTCCCAAGCTTGTGGATGTTGGGCGTATCATTATTGATCACATACGAGCAGGCATTAATGAGGATGCTGCTGCGTTTTACTTCCCTATGCTTATTGCCGAGCTTTGTCGTGCCCAAGAGGTGGATGACAACATGGGTGCTGACTGGTGCAAGGTCCAGGGTCCTATCGCCACTCCCTTTTATGCAAAGTATGTGCGGATGGAAAAGGAAATAGCTTGCTCACCACCTTTGACTACTATGCCTGTGACTGATCCCCTTTCACTTTTTGGTCACCATGACAACCAACCTCAACAGTTTGATTTTACTTCTTTCCATGGCGCCCTTCATGATTTCTAGAATTCTGTGGATACTCGTTTCCAGTGCCTGGATGAGCGCCTTGAAAGCATGCACGAAACAATAGATGACATGCAACAGGATTGGCCATCTCATGCGTCCATAATTGGCACTAAGTTGGATTATATTGCCTCTATAGCACAGCATCAATTTGAAGTTCTTTATCATCGACAATTCAGAATGCAGTGTGAGCTTGATCAGTGTAACAAGTTGGCGATTTATTATAATACTCTTCCTGGACCACCTAAACCCCAGCCAACTTCTGTCCAGCTGGGGATGTATCCTCTGCCTAATTTGACGATTGATGAGCACACCCAGGTCGTGCATGAACTTCCACCCGGAGTGACTGGCACGCATTCGCTTCCACCATTGCCTGCCGTCATTCCCTCCTACTCCAACATTTCTCTATGATCCTGAGTTCCTGCTTACTACGTGCTTACCACAGTTTCATGATGCTGGAAGGCCATTCAAGGAACCTATACATGGACTTTTTACTTGGCATGCACCTCAATTTCAAGGACCATCTTTCTCCATGAATGCCTTGTTCTTGGCACCTTCTTCATCTGCACCATCATCATTTTATCAAGAAGCCCCTTATTCCTAGCTCTTTCATTGAGGGCAATGTTTCTTTCAAGTTTGGTGGGGTCTGTTTGGCCATGTTGCATGTTATTGGTGGTGTTTGTTTATGAGTTGTTGTCGTGTGGTTCATTTGTGATGGGGCTGTTGTTGAGTAGGGAGTGTGATGCCATGCTTGATCTATTAGTCTGCTGAAGGAACATTGGGTCGGTGGTGCTACATTTTTGGGGGTGATTTTGCAATGGGATGATGTCGTGTTATGCTGCTTTGCTATGTTGCGTTGCTATGTTTTTTTGAAGTTTCTTGAAGTATGGGTGTGTGAGTGCTTATGCTTTTGATGACGCTATGTGTAGGCTAGTAGAAAGAAATTGCTAAGTAAGAGAGTGCGGGAGACAGGTTATTATAAGTTGTTATGAATGTAGGTGTGCCGTATAATAGTTCCCCTAGTTGGATAGTGGACTAAGTCGTTCAGTCAGTCAATAATCCTGTACATACAGTGAAACCTGAAGGAAATTTTTTCCTTTTCTATTTCTTCTCAACACCAATAACCATAACAAGTACAATGTAATCTCACATTTACAATATTATATTACAACTTAATTTGTACTCCAAGGTTCAACACCAAACGTCTCACCATCACTAATGGTACCTCCACTCATCCATCCTCCACAGCCTTCTCTGGTTACTTTACTTAAAACATTTAAGAAAATGGGGTGAGCCTTTTTCGCTCAGTGGGTGGAGAATTGGGTATATTTTTTTTTCAAAACAGTGAATAATTTGGAACTACATTTTCAAAATACCAAGTGCCAAAATAATTCATATATTCCAACAGAAATTCACAATAACAGTCACATAGATACTAACAATAAACAGTCATAGAAAATTGGTCGTGGCCAGTCATGAAGGAACTGGCAGTAAATAGTCACAAAAAGACTTGTAATAAACAGTCACAAAGAGTATTCGTCTTAGGTATCATAATGTCCCATAAGGGAGCACATAATAGTTTAGATTTGCTACCTGTGGTCAGCCAAGCTGACCCAGTACCAGCCATACGACTCCCGACAAATTGCGTGCACTATTTAGAGCTACCTTATCCTCCACAGTCAGTAATTGCCCCGCAGGCACAGTATGATATATCCGGATATCAGTACCATTTCTCGTGAAACCAAAATCTCCTTAGTTCCACTTGACAAGGGTTAAACGTCACGGTGGACTTATGATGAACTCGTCGGCCCTTGCCTTCCCAGCCATCAATAATCCACTAATGACTGGGCCCCAGTCAGTCAGGTAGTCACAGTACAGGCAAACTCATGCCATACACAAATATTTCACATTGTGTAGGTGTGCTACAATCAATAGCGGCATGTGTGGATTCTAGAGGTGGCTCTCGCGTTCATATCAGCGAAGCACTTAGTTCCACATAGCACCAAACCAATATTTCAACCATATCGCATCATATTTAACAAATTCAATAAATGCAAGATTACAGTGAATTATAAAAATTCATTCATAATGGAATACCTTTCTAATATAAGAAAGGAGATTATCCATAATTCAAACAATGCCCATATCACCTTCAGATCAGTATGAAATATATTTAATAAACAGTTCACAATATGACTCATTCTCCCCTTTCAAAGGTGATGGAAACGAATAAATTTAGGGTTAGTACCCAATAAAGCTAAACTCAAAACCCACAATGTATTATATTTTAAAAATCCTCAAAATTTGTAATGAATGCATTTAAATTAGTCTCCGATAACGGTCACAAAAGTTGTAACCAAGTTTCAGCTTTGCCAACGTGGTTTCAAATGTCTAGACCTTTATAGCTAAGAATCCAGATAATGTAAAACCAAAACTATATGGAACTAGATTTCAAATAGTAAAACGTTCATGTTTCCTTGAATACAAAGTTCCATACAGAACATGTTCAAAATTTAGTTTAAAAGACTAGTATAAAATTCTTGAATCAAAATTCAGAAGTGTCGTGTTTAGTTCAAATCAGTGTAACTTGGCAACAACAAATCAAAACGATATCAAACAAGAAAATACTTAAAACTAGACTCGAAATATAAAACTTCTTGTGTTGCATTGATTTCAAAATTCTCTTTGCAAAGTGCTGGAAATCCCATCAAATATGATTTCAATGGGTTAAAATCCTGCAACAGAAATTCAGTTCTGTCATGTCTGTTCCAAATGACCATAACTTCTCAACCAATGGCCCAAATAATATAAAACCAACACTGTATAAATCTCTAATTTAAACTCTAAAACTTTTGTGTTTTATGAAATTCTGGATTCAGTTTACTATTTAGTGAAAAAATTGTTCAAAGTTGTTATACTGGCTGAAATCCTGTAACAAATTCAGTTTGGCCATAGTGATTTCAAAAGGTCATAACTTATAGTGTGAGACCCCCAAAATTTTTAACTTGTTAATAATTTCATTAACATTAGATATATGTATACTGTGTCAACCTTAAAGTTGAGATACTACATCTTTGTAAGCATTGTTGCGAAAATTAAGATTATATGATTAAATAATTTAGTCAATTGTTAATTTTAGAGTTTAAGGGCTTAATTGCATTAATTAATTAAGAATTTGGGTCCTAATTAACATTCATAAAAATTTAAAGGTTAAATAGCAAATTAACAAAAAATAAATTAAAACTAAAAGAAAAAGGGGGGTGAGTTGCCATGTAGGTGTCAAATATGTAAGCCACCGAGGCTTGCAAGCACACCCGTCAGTTTAAATAGTAAAGCTTTTGTAAGCTTTAAGGGAGATGATAGGAATGAGGAAGAACAAGGAAGAGACAGAGGGGAGCAAAAAAAAACAAAAAGAAGAAGAAGGAGAATTTGGTAGAAGAACAAGACGCTGTGAATCCAGGTTTGACTATTCCAAGGAAAACATTGGTAATCTTTAAGAGGTGGGTGTATCTTGGATTTTAAATTCAGGTTGATTTACAATGGAAATTTCTTGTTTGTCATTGCAGACATGAGTGGACTGTTTTCATCTTCTAAATACTTACGTGATCTACGCTAAATTCATATTACTAGCAAGAAAGTTTAACCATTGTTCAGTGTAAAATTTCTAATTGGAAAAGATAGACGAATTTTGTCTTGAGATTCAATGATGTACTGATATGGGTTTGTAATCAAGAAATCTGTTTCCTTGCTTGAGATACTTCACATAGATTGTGATGGCTTGAATGGCTTGAATTATTTAGAATGAGTTTTGTGGTTGAGTTTATAGGATGCAGAATCTGATATTGTTTTGTGAGTAAAGTGATTTTCAACTCCTACGTATCTTACGGGATATATGTGTAGGTGTGTGGGTGTGTTTTGATTTCAAAATCTTGGTTAAATTCTTACGGTGAACCTGATATTTCTCTGTGAATTAACAGCTGAATGAATTACTTAAGTTATTGTTTAATTGAATTGATATTGTAAAGGTTATTGTAGTTTGGTGGGTGAATATTGTCTTGCTGTCAATTCTCAAAAACAATAAATTGAGATTCAAAGAACATGTTTTTTGTGCTTAAAATCTTTATTCTGAGTTGATAATTTGTAAGAGTTTCAACGAATTTTGTTGGAAGGTTACAAAATAGGCTATTGTTCTGTGGGTAACTTTTAGTTTTGTAAGTTCGTTTAAATTTCTAGGAAAAAGAGGACTTTTACTGGTATGTGTTTACTTTTGAAACTTGATGAAAATTTGATGGTTTGTATGTTTGTCTTCATTAAGTTGAACTAGAACTTGGTGAAATATGTTAGTAGTGAGATAGTGAGCCAGAGCAAGAAAATTTTAGGTGATCTTGATGTATGGTTGAATTACTACAAAAGGACTTGACACCTTGCTGGGATAGTTTCATGGATTAATTGCTTCAAATTAACTAGGTGATTATGTACAACAATGTGTATTCGTGACTTAATCCGTATTAGGACCCAAGTTTTATTCAGTAGTTAGGTTATTGCTTAGTTGATATTCATAATGAATCAATGGTCCCAACTGAATTATAATGATAAAGATTCATGAGTTCATGTTATTAGTGTAGATAAGATTTAGAACAGTCATGCATTATTATTATCACAACTCACTACTGTGTGTGTGAGATAACAAGATATGGTTGTGGAAATAAATTATCATTAAAGAATAATTAGGATATGTACTACTAATATATAAGTTATGCATATTAAAACGAAGTACAGTAGTTATTTGTATAATAATTATAGTACACTATAGGAAAAATAATATTCATCATTAAGAATGCTATGTTAATGACTCTTTTTCACATGATAATATCATAAGGTTATTATAAAATAGAACAATAGTATATACTATGATTGTAATGATAATCCCGTAAAAGTTTTACTTTTAATAAAATATTATATAGTCATGATATGTTAGGATTTAGTACCAATTGAAAATACCACTTGTTAAGGTCATTTGGGGGAATCATGGTGTTGAGGAAGCTAGATGGAAAATTTAGGAAAACATACTGGAATCATACCTAAAACTTTTGTGTTTTATGAAATTCTGGATTCAGTTTGCTGTTTAGTGTAAAAATTGTTCAAAGTTGTTTTATTGGCTGAAATCCCGTAACAAATTCAGTTTAGCCATAGTGATTTCAAAAGGTCATAACTTTGTAAATAAACCTCCAATTAATATGAAATCAAAATCATATGAAACTATATTTATAATATTAAACTTTTATGTTTTACCAAATCCCAAATTCATTTTACAAATAGCTTTAAAAGCTGTTCAAACTTCATGTAGGATTGAAATCCCGTAACAGATTTCAGTTCTGCCATACTGATTTCAAAAGGTCATAACTTTGTAACAAAACATCCAAATAATGTGAAACCAAAACTCTATAAAAGTTGAATCCAAAATCTAGAACTTTTATGTTCTATAAAATTTCAAATTCAATTTAAAAGATAAAGTAAAAATAGTTCAAAGTTGTACAGATTGAAAACTCGATAACCCAGATTTCTAATTCTGCCATAGTAGTTTAAATTGGCTATAACTTTATGACTTCATGTCCAAATGATATAAGACTAAAACAGCATCAAACTAGACTTGAAACACTAAATTTCTTGTGTTTTTAAGAGTCCAGAATTCTGCCTACACAGAGTAAAAACAAAACATCCAAAACTGTTGAAAGTGTTGATATTCCATTACAAAATCCTATCTTGCCAGGCATGATTCAAATGGCCATAACTTAGCAACCAAGAATCAGAAAAAACGTGAAATCAAAACCATATAAAACTAGATTTACAATACTAAAACTCTTATGTTTTACTCATTTCCAAATTATGCACCCAACGAAGTTGAAAATCAGTTTGAAATCAACAATTATGAGTATTGTAAGTTCCAAACCAAAATATTTGCAGACAAAAGATGATGTGCATCGTTGAGTAACATATTCAAATTAGTGGACAATGAAAAATCAATGACTTCTCTCTACAGATTAGATAAACACAAGGTCCTTGCAGATTGTTCTAGAATGTTTTCCAGAAGTTCATTCTAAAGATAAAAAAAAATTCCAGGATTAGCCACTTCATAAAACATAAACACATTTCAGTGTGGAAGCAAGATTGCTTAGGACCAAAAGAAGAACAAGACAAGATCTTTATCCATTGTTGTATCAAAATGATTACACATCCCATTAATTTAAGTTACATAAAGATCTAGCATACGTATTAATTGAAATTTCACACCATATAACAAATGCCTGAAATTCAAGATTGACATATAGGACATATCTACATATATCTGGCTTTTAGGAACAACTATCCACAAGGGATTGCTCAATTCAAAGAGACATAAGCTCGTAGAATTAAATATCCACAAGAGAAATAAATTTGCAAGAGAATATTTTTGATGTTTCTAGAATGAAGAATTTTGCCTGTAAAATAATATATGTAATGTTGACTTCAAAATTCAACATCACCCTATCATCCACCAATCCACCCAATAAAAGAACGCTAAATTAATTCATTAAAACATCAATCAATAACAAACTTTTAGCTCCAAATTTACTTCACTCCAAAAACAAACACAAAAACCATCAAAATCATAAACAAACACCAACTTACTAAATCCGTGAAAATATAAACAAAATTCTGCAGCTCAACCAATTCAAAGAAGAAATCAATCAGAGATACGAGTTAACCATAAGAATTTAATCAAAATTTTGAAATCAAAACACACCCACCTCTTAAAGATTTCCACAGTTTCCTTTTCTTCTTCTCCCCTCTTCTTTCCTCTTCTTCTTTCCTGTTCTTCCTTTTTTTCCCCGTTCTGTTCTTAGAGACGAAGCTTTCCTTAAGCTATATATATATTTTTTTTAAACATTAAAGTAGACTTAATGTACACGTTGGGTAACTAGGTGGCAATGCCACCATTTTCCTTTTTTTTTAATTTACACCTTAGTCCTTATATTTTAGATAGAAATTAACTAACTCCAAATATGGTACAAAATAATGCAAGTAATTCCCTCATAATTTTGTAAAATTAGATATTAAATACCTAAAATTAATAATTGGCTTGAGTACTAAATTGTGATAGTTAAATGCTTATCAACAATAGTGTCTTGAGTTTAATATTAATAAGTTAAAATTTTTTGGGTCTCACAAGGTGTTGCAATGAAATGTGTTGTAATGTGTGTGGAAATAAAAGGAGTAAATGAGTTGTGTGAGTTTGGAAAATGACACGTGTTATATCATCATGTGTTGAGCGCTTGTCTTCTGTTCAATTATGTCATGATTCAAGTTTTTCACGCTGATCTTTTACAACATGCATGCGAAATTTTTTCTTTAAGCCAACAAGTTTGATGGAGTTTAGTACATTTTGTTGGCCAAGGCATGATGTTAAGGTAAGATAGATATGCCATGCAAAAATCTCAATTGACATAGGAGGTAACCTGGATGGAGTTTGCTTTGCTATGTGCCCTCTTAGTGCTTTGGATTCTTGCATGCATAGTCTCTTGACGACACACATAAACATGTGTTTACATGAGAAGGGATATGGAAAAAAAGCCTTTGGCAACCGGGAATGAAAAGCCATAAGACCCTAATAAGCAATTATGGGAAAAATAGCCATAAGACCCAGGCGAAGAGTGGGAAATAAGAGCCACAAAACCCAGGCAGCCAAGCACCAATGTGTGTGGCAAGTTATGCACCAAAGTAAAAGATGAAAGAAAAGGAAATGTCACATAGAGGCACTAATATGCATTAGGTTACCATTGATCTTGTGTGCTGCTTGTTCATGTGTGTGGACAAGAGGATTATTGTGCAAAGAATGGTTGAACAAAATGCTAAGGGGTGTGCATATAGTGAGAGCGAATGAAGTCATCGTTCCTCGACACACACTCGCATGCATGACATTTTGGTCTTTATTATTTATGTCTTGGTTGATAATGTGTGGTAAATTCTGAGAGTTTGGAACCAGGGAAATTTCAGGTCGATTTTGTGTGTGAAAAATGTTTTGATGAACTTGGTGATTGGCATCGTGGACAGAGGACATTATGATGAGCACAGATGATAAATCATGTGTAAAGTGGGGAGTGTGAGCTTTGTTTGGGACAAGCAAGAGTTCAAGTGTAGGAGAAATTGATAAGTCAGTTTTATACTGACTTGTAAATGCTAGTTTTACTTGGCTTTTGTGTGTTCTAGTGCATTTTGTGCAAAAATTGTGTGGTACGTGGCAAGCTTATGTGAGGAATTGTGTGAAGTGTTAATTGATGAAAAAAGGCTGAATTCGGTGCATTAGTGTTGTGCACAAGTGTTGCATGAAAACTCAAGTGTGTACATGGAGACACAATATTAGGAAAACATCTTGCACACATGTGCTGCACTTGCATCGAGCACTTGCCGTACACGCCCAGCAAAGCACGTGTGCACGGCTCGCTCATGCACCGCACAACACATGCACACAACTCGCATGTATTTAGCACACTAAGGCTTGGCATGCATATGCACCACTAAGGCTTGGCATGCATATGCACCACTCATGCACTCTTCATGCATAATCCTGCACCCACCTTAGGCAACAACACCGCACACAGCACACTTGCACAAGACATGCACACACAGCATACAACACACTTGCACACACACAATGCACATCATGGGAAAATACATGATACGTCCGCCCCGGGTGGCCACATCGTGTAAACATTTTCATAGGGAGGCCGTACCGTGTAAGCTTTTTCATGGTGCAGCCGCCCCGTTAAAAATTTTTCTAAGTGTTCTAAATGTTCTGAAATTTGCCTTTTCATTTCTAGATTCTGGAAGCGTGTTGTGGTGTAGCTCAGGAGCGTGATTTATGCTGTGAAGACGTGGTTGCACTGGCTCGGAAGCGTGAAGTTCCAGGATGGTTGCTGATGTGGAAAAAGTGCACGTGCGCATTTTTGGACAGTTTTCACTTGCAGTGGCATTTCTGTAAATAAGTACTTAGTTTACGGTTGCGTGTCAAAAAAGCTTTAATCCCCTTTAAATAGAGGGTTTTGTCATAGTTAGAGGGACTTTTGACTTTTTGGCTCTGGAGATTTTTCTAGAAACTTGTGAGCGGGAAATATTCTCTCTCTAACTTTCTCTCTCTAGAATTTTAGCTTCGATTTCGATTCCGATCGAACTCTTGGACTGATCACTGGAATTCTCTTCTCAATTAAGGAAGCTTGAGCAATATCTTATGTTTAATCGATAAAAGTTTCCAATTTAATGAGAATGAATTGTTCAATGATGCATTCTAATGATCGCGATATGAGAATAAGTTCTTCTGGCAAAACTTGCGATGTCCTAGGGTTCCAATCGATGAATATGTAATTTAGATGACTCGATGCTATGCGATTGACATAATCCGTAAGAAAATTGAAATCATACTATGTTCTGTTCATGAATTTGGTTAAGTTTCATGAATTAACACCGGTATTATCTGAATTGAACTTTAATTGCGGTTGACATGCTGAGTTGAGATTATATTCACTAATATTTGTGAGAATGCATGAAATGAGAACTGGAAGTATGAAATATTGAGTCCTTTCACTTGCTTTGCTTGTTCGTGTTCTGAGATGCAGTCGCCGTGCCGATTTGAGATCACTTGAAACATTATGATAAAGTGAAAAGAGGCTCTCTGTTGCTAACGAAGACTAAAGAACCTAAGTCAGGCCTCGCCATGGGAAGATTTTAGGAAATGAATGCTAGAGTAGTTGGACATAGAGAGTTGAGACGTTAGGGAGCGTATAGTGCAGTGCGGTCGATATGCCAACTGTAGGCAAGGCTTCTAGGCAACTTAGGTCTCCTCAGGTTTTGCATGCTTGTCAATTGCATTGCGAGAGTTGTCTGAAGAGCATTCATCCGGTAAAAGAACCCTAGGGCATCAACTTTCTATTCGTTTTCACATTTTACCTACTGTTCTTGCTATTTTTACTTCTTGTTCCTGTAATCTCGTTTTTGTGACAACTGTTGGAGCAATAACTTGAATTCTTGAAATCACTCCCTTCCTTATGGAACGAAACCCTCTCACCTCTGCTACAGTAGTGTTAGGGATAAATTGGTGAGCATACAACTTTAACGCATCAATTACTTTGAATTAGCACTACCCCAATGTCCTTATGACTTGCATTAGTTTCTATAATGAAACTCTGAGTGAAAATCATTGTAGCACAGGAGCTGTAATCATAGACTTTTTTAACTCAACAAAAGCTTCTGTAGCTTCTGGATTCCACAGAAAACTATTCTTCTTCAATAGCTCATTCAGAGGCCTACAAATCCTGCCATAATCTTTAACAAACTTCCTATAATATCATGTTAAGCCCAAAAATCCCCTTAACTCTCTAACATTCTTGGGTATAGGTCATGATTGTATACACTCAACCTTCTGATTATCCATGCTAACCTTTTTCTCAGATATATGTGATGACTGCGTTTTATGTTACATGATTTGTGGGTTTATTATGACATAGTTTGAATATATTTGCACTGATTAGGTATTTAATGGTAGAATTCAGTTGATTGGTAGATTTGGCAGTTTGTGGGATAAAAATAAGGAAAGGGACTAAATATGAATTTCTTTTGAAGCTTTTGAAAAAGATTTGAAAAAGAAGATTTCCTTATATTAATTTAGAATGCGCAAAGATTGTGGAGAGTTTTGGAAAGAGAAGAATGTGTTGATTTTGCAAATTTATATGATACGAAACTAGAAAGCCTATTATTTGGGGGGTCAATAAGCAAGTGGTTCGTGATATTCATTCCATTAATTTGTGACGAATCATATAGTTGGAGGCCTAGAATCATGTTAAAATCACAGTTCCTAAAGGTTCTACGGAGGTTTGTTGCTTCACGACATTTAAGGTGTTGCCACCATGGAAATTACATTGTTGAGAACTTATGCCATAGTTTGGTATTATTGGCATCTCTCTCTCATATGATCTCCGATTATGCTGATTCAAGTGGCTGTAGAAACGTTAGAGCCATATCTACAATATTTATGTTTTACACTTTCACATATTCGAAATACATCATGGTTAAATTGGTATGTAAAGATGACGCTGCTTGCTGGACTCGTGGGAATTTCATTTTTAGTTTTGTTTCTAGTTTTGTTTGTTTTACCTTTTAAGTCTTAGGATTTATTTTCTTTTTAATAAATTAAATCCATTAAAAATTAATTTGGGCTTATATTTTTGTTGGTTAATTAGTTAATTACTTGGCCCAATTATCTTGCATAATAATGGAAAGTAATTGTTTAGAAAGTAATCTCCTACTCTTAAGGAGGAATGCTATTTTTTAGGAAGCTTAGCCGTGTCCTATGTTTTAGGACTTAAACGTGTTTTGCTTTATGTTTTGTTTTAGGAAACTAGTTAGTTAGTTAATTAAGAAGTCAAGTTGTAATTGGCTTTTACTAGGATTAGCCTACCCGTTCTTGATTTCAGGAACAACCCAAACTAAATTAGTTGATCTCTTGATTACATAAGATTAATTAATTTGTTTGTAATAGCATAAGTGGTTGATTTGGCTTAATATCAAATCTTGTGCGTTTCCCTTGAATTCTATTCCGCAATTTATTTGGTTTCTTGTTCTTGTTTTGGCTAAATTGTGCAACACGGTCCTAAAGATTGTGGAGATTCGGTGGTCCAAGATTCCAAGCCTCGCCCATTCCTTATCATTATATTTGAGAAGAACTCTATGAGCATTAAAGATGTTGATAAGGAAGTTTTCCTTATCAGCTTTCAAAAAGAGATAAGCAAAGATTAGGAAAGAATTCCTTTTGGGCTGTGCGTGCTTTGTTTTGCCTCCTGTGGCATTCAATTTCTAACAAAGTTTATCTCATAATTATCAGGATAAGGTTTGAGTAATTTTAGGATTTGTTGAATAAGTGAGTTGCATTCTATAAAAAGAAAGCAAACATAGATAGGAAATGAAGCTGGATTAGTTGGGAAGTTTTATAATTTCTGCAGTTGTTCATTAGTAGCTCCAAGGATTGCAGCCGACTACCCATACGGATGTATACTTAAGGGCAATAATACTTTTATCTTTCAATAAATTATGCTTTTAATTATATCTATTTTTCTTTTCATTATGAGTTATGAGTAGTTTACTTTTCTGGTGTTAAGTGATAAAGCAATAACGGAAGTAAAGTCGTGAGATCCAAGTGCTTAAACACAAATTAATAAGCTTGTAAATTTCAAGAGTCCTCTATGTATCATGATAATTGCTTAGGTTTTTTAAATACTGGCCATATTTAATTAATCTCGGTAGAGCCAATTAATCTCCTATTAATTCTCTGAATTTAAAAGATAGGATTAATTACTGGCGAAACTACTGTCAGGTAGACGGACATAATTGGTTAGTAATTTGTGACATGCTGACAACTGATTACAAGTTATTAGAATTGGGTTCTTCTATTTCATAATGCTATTAAGACATTAAATCAAGTGTTGTTCGGTTCCAGTCATGTTGTGTCTTGGTTAGGAAAGTACTTAATTTAGTCGGTTCTTGTTAATTACCAATTAAGTACCGAAGAATTGGACTACGCCGAAATTAGTTCTCAGTAGTTTATAACTGGTTGGTTTACAATTATTAATTCATTCATGGATCAATGATTGATGTAAACTTAGTTATTGTGAATTCAATATTGTCGAAGATTTTTATTAATTGAATATTCATTTATCAATTTTCTTGCTTTATTTCGTTGATTTTAGTTACTAATAATAATCACTCTTTTGAAATCAAATTACATAAATTTACTAAATCAAATTGAACTATGTTCTTATGGGATTCGACCCTACTTGCACTTTGCTATTTTGTAATCTTTAAAGTAGGTAATTTATTTTCTATAAAAATGACGATACAAATATGCCCTAAATACTCCACACTTAATTGAGAAAAGGAGCACTTGGATTGCTTAGCATATAATTGGTGCTCTCTCAACTTGGCTATAACTTGTTTAAGGTGTATAAATGAGTATTCAACTTAGAACTATAAATCAGTATATCATCAAAAAACACCAGGACAAATTTTGCTAAGGAAAGGTAGAAATACTTGGTTCATTAAGGACTGAAATGTGGCCAGGGCATTAGTGAGTCTAAAAGGCATTACTAAAACTTTAAAATGCCCATGGCGTGTCAGAAAGGCGGTTTTATGTCTGTCTTTCAACTTTACGCTAATCTGATGGTAACCAGAGCTTAGAAAAATATTTGGATCCATATAGTTCATTGAGTAACTCATCTATGTTTATGATGGGAAATCTATCTTTAATTGTCAATTAGTTTAACCTCCTATAGTCTACACAAAATCTCTCTGTCTGATCTTTCTTTTTGACTAACAGGACTACGGAAGCAAATGGGCTATTATTGTGGGTGATAATGCCTGATTGAATCATTTCTTCTACTTTTTTTTCTATTTTATTTTTTTGAGAGTAAGGGTATCTATAAGGCTTCATCTTAAAAGGTAATGAATCAGGTTTAAGAGGAATTTAATGATCATGATCCCTACATTGAGGAAGTGAATTGGGAAGAGCAAATAAAATAAAATAGTAAATTCATCTAGCAAACTTGAGATAGCATCAGTCATTTCTGCAGGCTTATCAGAATTCGTAAGCAAACTCACTGTATTAATACTCTTGCTTTTCTCTTTAACAAATTCTCTCATTTGTCTTCCTCTGATCAGTTTTAGTATAGGATGTTCCATCTTGCCTATCAATATTACTTCTCGATTCTTTTGCAACTGGATCTATAACTTTTGAAAATCAAATGTAATGGGGCTGATACAAATTTGGAGACGATTGGCATGGAATGCAACCCACGTCACAATGTCGAGGTTCTGGACGTTGCGATATATATCCACGTCATGACGTAGAGCCCTCTCCACGTCGCGATGTGGCTCACTGGAGCCATAATATAAGGTTTTTATTTTTCATTAAATAATCCAAACGTCGCGATGTCCAAGATTGCACATGGCAACATCTAGGAAATTATGTTTTACTTTTAGGGTTTTATTCTCAACGTTGTGACGTTGAGCTTTCTTCATGTCGCGATGTCCAGAAATATGAGCATTTTTTTAGTTTTTTAATTAATTACGAATTTATTTTTATTACGTAATTATGATATTTGTTGTACGCCTATTTAAGGGCTTTTCTATTTAGTTGTAAGACGGATGTTGAATTTTGAGAATCAAAGAACACAGAGTTGTTTCTTTTATCGAGAGCTAAAATCTGAGGAGGGTTTTCAATTCTTGTTTGTAGAGGTTGATCATGAGGCCTAGGGAGTGATCTTTACTTTGACTTTCTCGTTATTTGTTGGTAATGAGCCATCAATTAACCATACATAGTGATATCCTACAGAGATAGGTTGGTTCGAATTCATCAAATTGACCTTCGAAAAGATCCAGGACAATTATTTCGGAACTGATGTGTCTATTTACATGAGGAACATAGCTAAATTCGTATCAAGTGGTATTAGAGAACAAGGTAATTTTCAAAATTAGGTTTTTCAATTTTTCCTTAAGATTGAAATTAATTTGTTCAACAATCATAAGCTTTTTCATTATTTTATTTAGTGGATTGGTGTTGACAAATATATTTTTAGTTATTGTTTTTGTTGGTGTTGTTTGGGAGAACTTGATTTAGTTGGATTTGTTGTTTGAAATGTAAATTAATTAAATTAATTTGGTTGTTGATTGAATCATTGTGCGATTATTATTCTTGGTGAAATTTGTTGAGAACTATTGTTTGAGGAATTTTGGGTTATCTATCGACATGAGTAAACAGGCTGATACAAGTGTTAACCAAAATGTGGAGGGTATGTTTGCTACCATTAGTGAATAGTTGTGTAAACTACCTATTGACAATTAGCAAATTAAGCTTCATCACCATCAGTTTAAACGACAGTTTGAAAAGTTAGAATTGGGGTCTTGAGTTGGTATGCCAAAGAAAACTCCACCTAAAAATCCCTGGTTTGAGGGTTTGGAGGAGGATAGGTCTGATTTGGAAGAAAGTATTTGTCGACAAGTACGAAAAAGGGGTCTTACTGAGAAAGAAGGTAAGATAAGAGTTCCACCATTTACGGGTAAAGAGAGTCTAGACTTGTTCCTGGATTGGGTCTGGAAAACGAATGAGATATTTGAATTTCATAACTATTCAGAGGGGACCAAGGTGAGCTTGGAAGTTATGAAATTCACTGGGTATGCTAGTACTTGGAGGGAGGATTTGCTAATTCAAAGAGATAGATTAGGAGAGCGATCAATCCACACTTGGGACGAGGTCAAGGCCTTAATGCTTAAATAATTTGTTCCATCACATTATTTCAGAGATTTATGGCTGAAGTTGTAGAATCTGACCCAAGGAAAAAGGGGAGTAGAAGAGTACTACCAGGAGAAGCAAGTTATTATGAACCGGACACGAGTTCACAAGGAGAAGGAGGTGACTATTGCATGATTTATTAGTGGATTGAATCAAGGAATTGCTAAGTTTGTTGCTTTATATCAATATGTTGATATAGAGGACTTGATCCACAAGGCCAAGGAGGTGAAAAGATAGCTTGAAATGGAGAAGCAAACTGGGGCAGATAGTTCTCGATCTTGGAAGTTAGTGCTTAAGGGTCCAATGCATGGTTCATTAATCCAAGAAGTGATGGTTGAGATTGATGGGAATGTGACATCAAAGACCCGTATGGTGTAGTATTTTAAGTGTATTGGCTATCGACATGTGGTTTTGCAGTATAGTACTGCTTAATGGGGACATTGCGAAGGATGACGCGGAGTATGAGGGAATGCCACCTTTGGATGATCCTGAAGAGCAAATTATTCTACCTTAGGTGACCGGAGAGATGTTAGTGCTAAGGTAAGCCATTTCTATGATGCCTACGGTGGAAGAGGATTACAAGCGCACTCAATTATTTCACACTCGATATGTAATTAGGGTTAAGTTGTGTAATATGGTTATTGATAGCAGGAGCTGCACTAACATCGATAATGTTTTGCTCGTGGAGAAGTTGGGGTTACTGACTATTGATCATCCTCACTTGTACAATCTACATTAGATGAATGTGAAAACAACGGATGAGGTTTCATGACAAGTTATGATAGACTTCTCTATTGGTGGTTATAGTTTCAAGATGCTTTGTGATGTGGTACCTATATCAGCAAGACATGTGCTTCTAGGGAGACCATGGATGTTTGACCAAACTGTTGTACAACATGGTCGTGAAAATACATATGCTTTTGAATAGAAGGGGTGCAAATTTTTATTGACTCTTTGCATCCATCAGAGATTTACAATGACCAGTGCAAGATTTTGGATGATTTGCAGGCATTGGAGATTGATCCCGGTGATACAAAGGTGTTGTGCTCATTTGTAGTGCCATCCAGAGTTGCTGTTGGAGGTTTTCTGTGTGCTAAATCGGATTTGAGGACAAATCATTTCCAAATGGGAGGGCTTGATACAAATCTGGAGGCGATTGGTGTGGAATACATCCCACGCCACGACGTCAAAGTTCTGGACGACGTCCATCCATGTCGTGACATAGAGCCATCTCCATGTCACGACGTAGCTCGTTGGAACAATAATTATAAGTTTTTATTTTTTGTCAAATAATCTCGATGTCACGACATTCAAGATTGTACGTCGTGACGTCCAGGAAATTGTGTTTGGTGTATTGGGATGCACTGGTTGATACGAAAAGCCAACATGGGACTATTATAATGAATTAGGTCACATGATCAGGAGTTATCTGGGTGGGTAGGTATACCCATGCGCTCATCTAATTTAAGGTTGTTCCCATCTTTGAGCATACTCTTACAGCTCATTATGGTTAATAGAACGAGAGTACACATGGAAGCTTGGAACTGATTGCTAAACCATGCACCACGTCTATCAAGCGTTAATAACTGTAGCTCTTGTAAGGTGCATTTTTAGGGTTTTATTCTCGATGTCGTAACATTGAGCTTTCCCCTCGTCGCGACGTCTGGAAACGTTAGCATTTTTTTATTTATTTTTAATTAATTATGAATTATTTTATTTACATAATTAGGATATTTATTGTATGCCTATTTAAGGGCTTTTCTTTTTAGTTGTAAGACAGACGTTGAATTTTGAGAATCAAAGAACATACAGTTGTTTCTTTTATCGAGAGTTAAAATATGAGGAGGGTTTTCAATTCTTGTTCGTGGAGGTTGATCCTTAAGAGAGAGTGATCTTTACTTTGACTTTCTCGTTATTTGTTGGTGAAGAGCCATCAATTCCCCGTACATAGTGACATCCTACAGAAATAGGTTGGTTTGAATTCATTAAATTGATCTTCAAAAAGATCTTGGACAATTATTCTACAACTGACGTGTCTATTTACGTGAGAAGCATAGCTAGATTTGTAGCAGGGGCTATAATCAGATATCCAATCAAGTTCTAAGATTATATTCTACTCTTCAATCTTCATAATTCTCAGATCATGAGAGAAGTTATAGCCCTGAATTGACCATTTAACCCCCTAGACATATGGAACTACTAGTGTTTGTGCTTCCATCGGCGATTGTAGATACCAATGGAGGAGCCTCCTTATGGCTGATTTCCAATTGCTCTGCTATTCTGTAGTCTAGAAAACTGTCAGTACTTCCAGTATCCACTAGAATATGTAGCATCTTCCCTTTCAGCATCCCTTGAAGTGTGATAGTCTTTTTCTTCATGCTTGAGACAAAGCATGAATTAGGACATCAATCAACTCTCCTAGTTGACCTGTGGCTTCATCTTGCTCCCTATTCGCATCAACAAATTCTGAATCCTGGTCATCTGCCACAACAAAATGCATATTGTTATGCTTTCATACATGGCCTTGAGTGTACTTCTTCCCACATTTGAAGCACAAATGGTTATTTTGCATGTACTGAATTTCTTGAGGAGTGATCTTTTTTTGGTTAGTTATGTATCTCATGGGCATTGGCTTGCTAAGAGAGTTCGACTATAACAACTTGTGAGTGACTCCAATTCTAGTCCTATTCTTGGAGTTGCCCCCATACATTGTAGCCTTGTTGTTTGTCAATTCTAAAGATCTCTCCTGCAAAACAGCAATCTCAAATGCAGATAGTAATGCCTTAGGTTTAAGCATTCTCACCATAGGTTTAATTACATTCTTTACCCCACTGACAAAGCTAGATATGAAACATTCTTTTGGAAATCTGCAAGCCTATGTTAGCATCAAAGTTCTCATGTCTTCGAATTTCTCTTGGTACTTCAAAACTGAGCTTACTTGTTGCAATTTATTGAATTCTTTCACCTCATCTCGTCCTAAGTTGACATTAAATCTCCTGATCAACAGCTCACTGAATTCGATCCAAGAGATAACCCTTTTAGTCATTTTAACACTTTGAAACCATATCTCTACCTTCCCTTCCAAGAACATTTCAATGACATCAATCTTAGATCATTCCTCCACCCTATGAATGAGAAGAATTTGTTACAGTTCCTCAACTACTCCAATTCGATCATGGGATGTAAATTGTGGTTGCCTACACTACCAACTCTTATTTTCTTGAGATTCTACCTAGACAAATCCTCATTCCCATGTCTGAGATAAGAATTGGGTATGGGCAATAGGGTGATTAGGCATTCATTTGGCTATCAAGAACGGAGGTTTGCTTATCCTTAAGCATAGTTTTTAAGAGTGTGCCCAGCCTAGATTCTAGTTGATTGAAGCATCTATCCATTTTTTTATTGCTTTCTTCTTGCTGCATATGTAAGCTGTTCTTGAATTCAGCCAATTGGTTACTCACATTTTAATTCAATTCCTAAATTTTGGAGTTTTGCCTCTTGATCTGATCTTCCAACAATTTATACCTCATGCTCTATGCCATGAATTTTCAAAGTTATTAGGTCTTGACTTCTCTGATACCAAATGTTGTGAGTTTTACCTATGAAACCCTAACTTGAGGATTAATTAAGAAAAGAAGGAGACAAGATCAAGAATTAAGAGAGAAAGAAAGAGAGAATTTTCTAATTGAAAGGAAAATGAATTTTCCGTATTCCAAAACCATAACCGCCTTTTAACTACCTTAGGTTCTTTAACTAATCTTGCCAACCAATAGGTGGTTGCCAGTTGTTAAAACAGAAACTAACTCTTTCAACAATTACTAATAAAAAAAATGACAATTCATTGAATTATTAACGACACCCATTATTCTCTCATCAAATGCGTAGAACTCTTCTAGTAGAAGGCGTGCTCTATCAAGGGATTATAACAGAATTCAAGGAGTGATGATGTTATGTTGTTGTTTCTTCGGATTGCTTGGCTCTGTTTGTTTGCTACTCAATTAGCGTTTTATTTTACAAAATTAAAATGGATTGTTTGTTTTGTCTAATTTTTTAACTAGAATTTCTAAAAATAAAAACAATGTTACAGTAATTATTTTTGCTATAGTAATTTTTATATGATTAATAAATAGAGCATCAAATTTAAATTTTAAAATTTTAATAATAAAGAGTTATTCCTAACACAATTTTCTACCAAAATAAACTTATAAAATATTCATTCAAATTTGAATTTTAAAATTTTATTAATAAAAAATTCTCCACTACAAATTTTCTCCAAAATAAACTTATTAATCGATACATTGTCAAAATATTCCTTTTTTTTATAACAAATTTTAAGAAAAAAGATTGCAATATAAAACAAAAAAATATATCATCCAAATGAAGCCTAAGATTTGCCAAAGATATTGTATTTCATCTCCATTCCATAGCTATGCATTTCAAGTATGGTACAGGAATGAGTTTGAAGGTCCAGTAATCTTTTGTTACATTATCTGTTTCAATTTGTAAATACAGGTCATGTCTATTTAACAATTATCTCTTTGGGTTCACTAATTACTTGAAAGGGTTTTAATAAAATATATATAGCTTCTGTTTATAAATTGAAATAAAGAATAGAACAGAAGATTCCAAGTAATTTGAAGGGCTCAAAATTCCGAAAATCAGTTTGTGGGAGGACCTTCTTGGATTGATGATGGTAAAATAATTTTGAACGATATTGGCAAGTAGTACTATTGAGTTATTCCAAATGGATTGATTTGGCCATCTTGCTGCTAATGGTGATCTCATATACGCTCTTATGTTTTGGGATTATCAAGATTGGAGAAAAGATCAAACCTATCTTTAAAAAATTCTCATAACAATGGCTATATGCTATGTGCCCTGAGTTCGTCTTTCACCAATATATATTTGTAATCTGTATTAATTTCAACAGATGGCTAATTTGGCATGATCATAATGTATCAAAGAGTGATCGTGAGAAGAAATCTGATTTTTTACACACACAAATATATATATATATATGGTCAAAATTATATATGATCCTATATATAATTAACTAGTTGGCCATCACCACGCCAGCGCAGTGTAATTAAATGTTATTTTCGGTTATAATTTTAATTCTGTGTAATAGGTATAAGTAATATAATATTTATTGTACAATACATGTACTAACATTTACGGTTAATATTTTTACAAACCTATACACACACTTATACATATACATATATATGTATACACTATACGCACTTTCATATATTTGCATATATTACACTTATTTTTACACTATAGATTCGTACACATTTTGCACATAATATGCACACTATGTATATACATATACTATATATATTCTCATACATTATAAATATTTGCAAATTCGCTTTACATCTGAACACATTACAATTTACATGTGTTATATACTACACATATTATACATACTTATACACACACTTATACATACTACACAAACATGTATACACTAAACATATTTTCTTATATTGACACATATTTAATTATTTATCACACTATAATTTTTTACTTATTTTTCACATATTTTCACTACATATATTGCACATAATATTTACATTTGCACACACTTTAAATATTTGCATATTCTTCTTACATTTTAACACATTTCATATGTGCACATATTTACACATACTTGTACACACACTTATTCATAATCCACATATATTTATACACTATACATACTTCCACACATTTTACACATATTTCTCATACACATATTAACTCGTGTTTCACACATTTTTACGCACTATACATATTTATATATATTGCACATATTTCACACACTAAATATTTTTACACGTGACATATATTAATACGTACTACACAATTTCACAAACTTGACATATTTATACATACTATACATTTATGCACATTTTCCACAATATAAATATTTACACATAATATACATTTTTTGAAACACTATATTTGTACACATACTCGCATATTTTCATATGCTACATATATTTATACATAATTCTTACATTTTAATATATTATGCATATGAACACATGTACACATACTGCATATATTTGCACACACTATACATGTTTACACATTACACACATATTTTACTCACTACACATACATATACATATTACACATATTTCTAATACACTATACATATTTACACATATTTACACATATAAAACACATTTTCACACACTATACGTTCTTATACATACTGCACATATTTTTTTACACTACATATTTATACATACTACACGCATTTTCACATACTTTTTTACATGTATATAAATACATATTTGTATACACTATACATACTTACATATATATTTGCACATATCACACTTATTTTAACACTATAAATATATACACCTTTTGCACATATTTTCAATACAACATATTATACATACAATTGCACACATTATATATATTAGTACTCCATATGTACAATTATACATACTTGTTCAAACACTTATATTTATTACACATATATGTCCACACTATAAATACTTCCATATATTTGCACATATTGATAAGTATGTATTTTGGGTATTTTTATTTCATTATTAAAGTGTCTAATAAGTAGTAAATTGTTATGCTTTTTGCAGAATTAAGGGGATTTTGTGAATAAGAAAATTACTGTGGATGTTGGCATAGTTTATGGATTTAATGGTAAATCAAGGTGGTAAAAGGATTTGGATAAGGTTGACTCAAGGAAGTAGAACAAAAGTCAAAGATTTGAAGATTCTTCCACAACTGCAAGGATTTGTTCCGCAACTTTGATAGGTTAAACAAGAAAATATTTTCTAGAGAGGAAAAATGGGGAATTTTGGTTAGATGGAGATTTTGTTTCTGTTACCTAGTTTTTCCTATAAATAGGAGAAAAGTAGAATAGTTTAGGCACCCCATCCCATCTTTTGAATTCTTTTGAATTTTGTTTCAAGTTTAATTTCTTGGGTCTTTAATATTAGTCCGAATTTAAGTTTGAAGGTTTTAATGTTTTGAAGTCTTTTATTCGGTATTTTAATTCTAGTAGAATTCTTTTCCATTAACATTGAATTATTTTCGGTTATATCTATTGAAGAAGTATTGAATTTTGAGTTTTTAGATTTATTTAAGCATTGCGTATTTGGAGTATTTATTTTCAAGAATTCAGACATGCAAGTTTATTTGTTATAAACATTTTGAGTTGAAGTACTGTGTATTCATTTAAGTGATCAGGTTGAATTTATGATTATGTCCGAATTCTTGAAGTCTGAGCATTCATTTTGAAGCACCGTGTATTCATTTTGAAGTGCAATACCAATCAAATCCTTAAATAGATAATGATCATCAAAATCGTTTCCTTGTTGTATGCATTCTTTCTAACTTGATAAGTTGTGTTCCTATTATGATTCTTCCTTTAAATGGTTAAAATAAATCATTTTATATAATTAAGTAATAGTAGTTTAGTATATCCTATTAAATAATATTCCAATCCAGTTCATAATTAAAGGAGCAATAGTTTGTGGATTAGCATTGGCAAGGGTGGAGTCTATCTTGGAGTTCAACCATCTAGTTACATCAACGTGGTTCTCACCAATCCAAAGCAATAAGTTTTCTTCTATCTTCCCTCTTTTATTTTAATTTTATTTTATATTCAGTAAATAGTTTAAGTATTCTTTAATTATGGTGATAGCTTAATTTTATTTTCCGGCATTAATAATGAAGTGCTAATTAAAATATGATCGTGAGACCAAAATGCATTGATTAAATTAATTTGGATAAATTCTGGAAATTCCCTGTGTTTAATGAATATGTTGAGATTAATTTAATCTTGATCACATTTCTTTAATCAATACAATGCCAAATTAATTTCCTATTAATTATCTGTAATTAATTGGTTAATTAATTAAATCTCAATTTAGTGTTGGCTGATTCCAGCTAAATTGAGATTTAATTAGGGGTAATTAATTTATAGCTGATTCTTGTTAATTACCTATTAATTAAGGAAAAATTGGATTATGTCAGAGCTGATTCTCGGTAATCTATAACCAATTGGTTTGTAAAAGTTAATTAAATTGTGAGTCTAGGATCGATCTAAATTTGATTAGTATGGATTTATTAATTGCCGGATTTTGCTTATTTGATAGATTATAATCTTTGTGATTTTCTTTGGTTAATTAGTTAATTAATTGTTAAGCTTAAATTAATTTGACACACTAAAATTGAATTGTTACACTTTGGAATTAACTAAAATTAATTGTTTACCCGTTCCTCGAGGGATCGACCCTACTTCCACGTGCTATTTGTATTATTTGAAGTAGGCATTTTAATTTGGTACTAAACGACGTGCCACATATAATACTTATTTTCAAACTATAAATTTGTACACATTTTGCACATATCTTCAACACTACATAAATTACACATACCATATACAATTTCGCACATTATAAATATTTTTGAATCATTCATACATTGTCACAAATTAGTTATTTCCCCTTATAATTGTTTATTTAGTGAAATATACATAACAAATAAAATTGTGATATAATAAGATTAAATATATATATATATATAGTCTATTATAATATTTGTCGCACATTACATGTATTAAAATATACTATTAATATTTCCAAAATCTTACGCATATCTTCATTCGTTATACATGTTTATACATATTCAAATACTTTTATATTACACATGTTTACACATACTTGTACACACACTTATACATATTAGACATACCTGTACACACACTTATACATATTAGACATACCTGTACACACACTTATACATATTAGACATACTTGTACACACACTTATACATATTAGACATACTTGTACACACACTTATACATATTACACATATATGTATACACTATACATACTTTCATGTATTTGCATATATTACACTTATTTTCACACTATATATTTCCTTACATTTTACACATATTTTGCACACTACATGTATTACGTATACTATATACATTTGCACACATTATAAATATTTGCACATTCTTCTTACATTTTCACACATTACATATGTACACATTTTACATACTACACATATTTACACATACTTGTGCATACACTTATACATATTACACATATATGAATACTCTATACAAACTTCTATATATTTGCACATATTACACTTATTTTCACACTATAGATTTTTACATATATAACACATATTTCCACACACTATACGTTCTTATACATACTGCACATATTTCTTTACACTACACATTTACACATACTACACGCATTTTCACATACTATACATATTTGTACATAATTTATACATTTTCACATATTGTACATATTTACACATAGTACAAATATTTTCAACCGCTATAATAATTTATACATACTATAGATTTTTTCATATACATATAGCTATACATATTAGACACATTTTCACATACTATACCTATTTATAAAATCTTCAAACATTTTCTCAAACTATAAATATTTAACGTATTTTCACACATTGCACCTATTTATATATATATTACCTATATTTCTACACATTATTTTATGTCAATTAGTACAGTTTTAACTTATATTTTTCAATAAAAAAAGGAATTTAAAGTAATATTATGAAGTAAATTATCATAAATTTGTAGTACTGTTCAAATAATAATTTAGAAAATATATATATATTTTATATATTTATTGTTTGGGGGCTAAAAAGATGTAATGTATAAACTTTAAGGACCAAATATTAAAATTAAAGTTTGAAGTTTAGAGTTAAATAAATTTTTAAAGTGGTGTAAAATAAGAAAAACAAGGTTTTTATTTATCTAATTTTTATGAATTATTGTTATGGAAAAATAGTGTTCATTATCATACATAGGTAAGTAAAAAAAAAATTTTCTTTATACAGTTTAATAAAACTTAATTTACATTTTTAAATTTTTATTGAAGTAGGTATTAGTATATTATGGTTTATTTGTGGTGGTTAATTTTTATAATTAATTTTTTAATTAATAAACAAAAGGGAGAGATTGCAAAAAAAAAGAATCTTTCCCTTTATATATTTTATAAATATTTTGCTTATATTATAATATATATATATATATATATATATATATATATACTTTTTTAAAATTTTATGGTAAATAAATAAACAATATTTTTTTAAAAGATTAATAATAAAGAGTATGAATTCCTTTCCACATATGCAAATATTTCATCAATCCTAACAATTGAGCCATAAAAGAATCAAATGCAAGTCTTGCTCTCATTTACTACATCAACAAGAAAATAAAAAGTTAAAAATTAGTGATGGTAAAACTTAAGTGAAAAAATAGTTGAAGCAAAAAGTGCACTAATATCTGCATATTTTTCAGTTCAAACTGCATAATGGAATTGCAAAAAGAATAACATATTGATACTGCATTTTAACCATTAAAGGATTACAAAGAAAGTATGAAATAGTCAGAGACAGATTAAAATGAGAAAGGGTGGGCTAATATACATCAAATGTATTGGCTCTTCTCACTTATTCGACCATAAAAGTGCAATCAAATCTACAAAAGTACAAATGCTTTATTTGACATCTTAGTTTGAAAGAAACACATATTCTGGAACTGCATAAGAAGACTTCAGACCTTTTCTCCCTTTCAATTAGAGACAATACACATTTGACATTCAGATGACCATTGTTATTGTAAATTCTATGTTGCAGTTAATTGAAAACCATGCTTTCTGTTTCTTGAACAAAACCATCTCCTGTCCATTCTTGATCAGATAAACCTTTACGGATAGCTTTACGTTGTCGAATTGCTTCTTGTTGCCTTTTCACCAAATCGGTATGTGTCGTAAAGTATTCTAGTGATAACCTGGAGATAGGCCCAAGACAAATTAGTCACAGTATGATTCCAAGAAAGACTACTAAATCCTGAAAAAGGCATTTTAATGAAATGAAATATACCCTTTGAACTCGTCTATTGACGAAAAGTTGTGCTTTTTCATGAAATCCTGCAGCTCAGAGCAAAGTTTCTTTACAATACCATATCCATGCAGATTTTATGGCTCTGTCAAATATTGGATTATTCAATAGTTCTCTAGCAGAAGGTCTCCGGGTTGGATCAGGGTCCATCATAACCTATAAGGGTTGATACATCAAAAGGGAAACAGCAGCATAGTTAGCCTGAGATGGCATTTGCAAAAGAAACGAGTACATCATTTACTTGCATGATTTACCAAATTACTTTTTCTTAACGAATTTTCTTAGTTATAGATAAAGCCATCCTACCCATCCTATGTTAACAAAAATTAATCTAGAAAATCTCTTATTGACAGACATGAACTAATTGGCCAATATAAGTTGATTAAAGTCAGAATGAGCAGGAATGGAGAAGAAACATAAGCACTGATTCAAAAAGTATTTCAATTTTACTTGGAAGAAGAGTTTCATACCTTCAGTAAATTCTGAAACTGCATGGAATGACTAGGCAGAAGAGACAGTTTTCCTTCTCTGAGATGCAGAAGTTAAGGCCCCAACTCAGATAGGACATATCCTCTGACAATTTCGTAAATGGTAACCCCCAAAGAGAAGATGTCAACCTTATCAAGGCAATCATACTTTTCATTTAGGATTTCTTGGGGCATATAAAGTGCATCACCCTCTTCAACAGGTAGGCTCCGATCAAGAAGGGTTGCACAACCAAAGTCACCAAGCTTGTAAATACTATTTTTTGACATAAATATTATCTGGCTTTACATCTAAATGGGCTATTCCTCGCTCATGTGTGAACTGCAATGCCTTTACAATCTGCAAATATGAAAATCTCAATTTTCATAAACTCAAAAGAGTGTTTGAAATCCTTACAAAAGAAAGCAAAGAATCATGGGACAGCATAACCTAATCAAACAAAGACAAACTAATTCAAAAGTTGTTGGCATTAACAATGTAATTTTGTTTCCATGACCTGTAGATTATGACAGACACCCTAAACTTGGTGATATTGACATTTAGCAGGCGCAAGTTTTCTACTTGGTAATTCATGAAGTCATTGATTGACATCTACGACTTGATATCTATGACTACAAAAACATATTTGCAATATTCATACTGAAAAGAGAAAATTGTCAAGAGAATTAAAGATAGTAAATAAAACAAAGAAGTACTTAAATGAGAGAAACAAAAGTAATTCAGCATGAACTCATCCAAACGACAATAGGGAAAAACATTCAAAACCTTTATTGCTATCAATGATATCACTTTGTTTTCAGATTTGTTGTTTGCTAGATGACCTTCAACTTCATGAAAAATACAATAGCGCTCTATCTGGTTATTCAGGAACTGGCCAAGTCACTAATGCACATATCCCGATAAATAGATTAATTTAATGATACTGATGTAACTGCACTCTACATCTTCATTGCATTTCTCAATGAAACATAGAGAATGAAAACAATTCATTTTAAATTTAGACGAAAAGTAGAGTGCAAATTAGATGTTTTCGAAAGAAAGGTTAGCAAAATTTCATATCTTTGAAACCTAAAATCTTTTAGCAAGAAAGAATTACACAGAAGTTAACATGAGTGTGTGAAGCACCAAAAGTTTCACTTTTTTGTAATGGTGCATGCTAAAGAAGACTGACTGATACGAATGGAGTAGTTTTTGAGTTCTATTCCACACGTTTTCTACAATTTGAGTAGAATTTGAAATCCGTCTTCTTTATTTGAGTGGATGTCTTAATCTTCACATGTCTTCACATATTTGAGTGGATGTCTTAATCTTCACATGTCTTCACATGTCTTCACATGGCAATGTTTTTTGAGTGGATGTCTTCACATGGGTTTGGGTCACCCATCTTCTTTTTGACTATTTTTCTTGAATGCTTGAGTGCGGTAGAACCAATAATCCTGCTTAGTTTTTTGAGTGTAGTATGTCCACCAAGATGGAATATACTGTCCTGCTTTTTTAGTTCCATCTTCTAACAAATCTTGATAAATATTCTGATGAATGACCTTTGGATTAGATCTTCCTAACTCTCTTTGGTGTAGAAGAGTTGTAATGTTTGTTGAATTATATTTAATCTTATCATCCATGTTGAATTTTTTATCAAAGAAAACCTGCAAGTTAAATTGTATGAATTCATCTTCAAATGGATCCTGAGCACAATGTCCTCCGAACATATCTTGAGGAGATGGGCTTGAAGTGGAATCTATTGACATTTGTGGCTGTTGTTGATTGCGTCTTTTTTGATATTCCATAAATTGAAAAAATTGTTCCATATCTTCTTCTGAGAATTTTCCTTTTTGAATTGTTGCTGCTGAATTTGTTGGAGTCTTCTGTTGAGTAACCTTTTGTGGTGGTCCAGTTGGAGTGGTTGGATTAGTAGTGGGATTAATCCATGTCCTTTTGCCAGTAGTCATAAGAGTGGCCACTGCCTTTTGACAACCTAACTCTTTTTTGTATGTATCCCACCATTTACATTTGAATTGTCTAATCAGTGACATAGGCCTTGGCGTTGGTCTGATTTGCATAATTTGAAAATTCCAACACCATATCCATGGCACTCTAAGAGACACATGCCATTGAATTTCTTTACTATATTCCTTCATTTTGCTATTATTGTTCCAATATTGTAAACCTTGTTGTGCTTCCATTGGCATAATATCTGGTTGGCATCCATGAGTATCCCACCAGTCGTAGAACCATAATGGGAATTTAACTTTGCTATCTTTGTGAAATTGAAAAAACCAAGAATGGTCAAAAGACCTTAAATAAAAAGCTTTCTTCCATGCCTGTTTATAATCTTCATAAGAATATCCTTGAGGTTGAAATGGTATAGAAAATGGAATTTTTGTAAAAATATTTGGCCAATCTTCTACATCTAATACTTGTTTTATCACACATTTTGAATAAGCTATTTTTTGCGTTCCTTCTTCATGAATATGAGTGATTTCAACAGATTCTGAATCTACTAAAATGAATTCATAAAACATTTGAGTTTTTAATAAATCATCTGAAAACCATAGCATATCATTTCGAAATAATTGTTGAGTGTAATTATTTAAATCAGTAACTGGAATATTAGTAGTAAACTCTGTTAAACATAAATATTCAAAAGGTTTTTTTAAATTGATACGATGATTTTCCTGAATCAATATTTGGAGTAGGTGTAATTGGAAGTGGGGTTATTGCTACTGGTGTTTGAGATGAACTAGACACTTTATTCCTTAATTGTGCAAAAGGTGTTTGAGTTACTTGAGTATATGTGAGTGGAAGTAATGGAAATTCTTCTAGACTTGTAAACTTATTGGAAGTTTGAATAACTGGGGATAAAGGTCTTGGAGTATTCACCTTTGACATATAATCTGCTGCTGTCTGTTTTTTGTAATTTTTGAATGAAGATGATGACTTTGTTTGCCATTGATTTTACCTGTAAAAAAATTTTTTTAAAAATTATATAAAATCTATTTCTTTTCTAAAGTTTTCTATTCTTTTCCATATTGCCTTATTTATTTCTGGGATTCTTGTAGACTTATAAGTATAATATGATACTAACATACTGTAATAATGCATTTGATGCAAAAATACTTGATGTTTTACTGACAGTGGATTACTATTATATATATGATAAATGTTTGGAAATTCTGAATCTTGAATAACATGTTCTTTTAGTGAATAAATTTTTAGTATTTTCTTTTTAGTTTGAGGGTGATTAATATAATCTTTTATCCATAACCAATCTTCATTTCTCGAAAGGTGTGACATTCTTCTGCTTTCCTATAAGAAATTTGCGAGTTAAAAAATCAGGTAATGAATTATCTTCTCCTTTTATATATTCTATATCAAAATCAAAAACTGATAAAATACCTTGCCATCTAGCAAATATTTGTTTAGATACTAAGTTTTCTATATCTCTTTGAATTATGTCTTTAGCAGATTTACAATCTACTCTTAATAAAAACTTTTTATTATATAAATCATCTTGAAATTTAGATATACTTAAAACTACTGCTAACATTTCTTTTTTAACTGTTGAATAATTCTTTTGAGATCCTGTCCATACTTTAGACATATATCTTATTAATTGAATTTTATTATTTATCCTTTGCTTTAAAATTCCTCCATATCCTATTTCTGATGCATCAGTTTCTACTACCATGAATGCTTCTGGATGTGGAATACCTAAACATGGTAATGACTTAATTTTTTCTTTTGCTTCTTTAACTATTTGAGTATGTAACTTTGACCACGGAGGTGGATTCTTTTTTAATCTTTCATATAATGGTGCACACAAAGTCCTTAGATTAGGGAAAAAATCTGCAACATAATTAAGACACCCTAAAAATCTTTGTAATTGATTTTTGTCTTTAATTTCATCTGGAAATTTACTACCAAATTCAAGTGCTCTATTAATAGGTCTAATAGTTCCTTTATTAATATCATGTCCTAAGAATCTGATTTGAGTTTGAAATAGTTTCATTTTTGGTGCTGATATTACTAATCCATTTTGTACTACTAGTTTAAAAAATATATTTAGATGTTTAAAATGTTCATCTAATGTTCTGGAATATATTAATATATCATCTATATAAACTATCATGAATGTATATGCAGAAAATATGTCATTCATTATATTTTGAAATTCTGATGGTGCATTTTTTAATCCAAATGGCATTACATTCCATTCATAATGTCCGAATGGTACTGTAAATGCTGTTTTGTACTTATCTTTTTCATCTATTTGAATTTGCCAATATCCGGATTTTAAATCAAATTTTGAATATACTTTTGCATTAAATAGTCTATTTAATAAATCTTTTTTGTTAGGAATAGGATATCTTATCCATTTTAATACTTTATTTAATGGTTTATAATTTATTACTAATCTTGGAACTCCTCTTTCTTTTTCTGCTTGATTATTAACATAAAATGCTGAACAACTCCATGGAGATTTAGAAGGTCGGATTAATTTTTTATCTAATAAAGATTTTATTTCTATAGTACAATGTGCTAATAATTCAGAATTCATTTGTATTGGCCTAGCCTTGGTTGGAATATTTCTTTCATTGAAGTCTTCTTCATATGGTAATTGAATTATATGGGTTTTTCTTGACCAAAATGCAGATGGATGATCTGCACATATTGTTTCTTTGAACTTTTCCTCTAATTGTGTAATTTTATTTTTTATCTCCTCTTTATTCAATTGAAAGTCTATTTGTTTATATGTAATTTCTTCTTTTATATAGTTTATTTGATTTTCTTTTTGTTTAACTTGACAAAATATACTATTAGTTTGTAATAAATTTAACTCTCTTTGTCTTACTGGAGTAATAAATTGGAATAATATCTTATTGCCCATTATGTTTACTTGTAAACCTTCTGTTGTTTTTTTAAATGGGGTAATTTGATATAAAAAAGGGTTTCCTAAAATAACATCTTGAGTTAAATCTTCTACCATAATAAATGTATGCTTAAAACAATAATTATTATTACATATAAATCCATTTTTTAATTTATATTTAACCTTTAATGGATTTCCATTTGCTGTTTGTAATTTATGATTTGTTTTGGAACAATATTTTATTGGTATAATTCCATTTTTAATACAACTTTGATCTGCTCCACTATCTATCATGGCTATACTAGTTGTATGATAATCTTGAATTCCTATAGTAACAAATACATGCCATTTTTCTATATTAATTTTTTCAATTACATTTAAATATTCTTCATTGTTTGATTCTCCTGGAATTTGAATACCTTTACTACTTTTACTACTTTCTGGGATATCTTCTTTCTGATTTTGTTCATTTAGACTTATTTTAGCTTGGAATTCTAATTCACTTAATTGCAGAGTTTTAATGTCATTTTTAATTTCTCTAATTTATAGTTTTAATTCTTGAATTTGTTGCTGTATGAAATTTGTATTAGAATTAGAAACTATTCCTTGAGGTTTTTGTTCTGAGTATTTGTTATATAATTTTGTAATATTAAATGGTTCTAAAAATCCAGGTTTTTTTATCTTCTTTTAATATTAAATCTTTTAATCTTATCAAATATTGTCTTTGCTCTTCCGAGTTTTCTATTTTACTAATAAGTTCAAATAATAAGTCTTTATTAGTTTTTTCATCTGATATCATATTAATACAACGACATGGTGAAGATTTATCTGAATATTCTTCTTCGCTATCTGTATAAATTTCATTAATGTTTTCTTCACTTTCTTCTGTGTCACTATTAATCATAATTTTCATTATTTTTAATCGTAATTCTTTATCTTCCTCTTTATCAAAAAATTTCATTTATTCTTTTTTGAGTTGTACAATTGGTTGCTATATGACCTGGTTTTCCACATTTATAACAAATTAATTTTTTCTTTCTATATTTCTTTTTCTTAAAATCTCTTGTCTGATTGAAATTATTAGAATATTGTTGATATTTTTTACTTCTTCTTTTGTATGGTTTATATGGATATGTAATTCTTTTATTATTTCTAGAAGGGGCTTTTATTTCTGTTATTCCAAATGCATCACAGAATGAACCTATTTCATTTCTCTCTGATCCATATTTTGATTGTAATTTTAATTCTTGACAAAGTTTTAATCCTTCTGATTTAATAAATGATATTAATTGACCATAACTCCAATCATAAAAATTAATATCTTCTTTTCCTGTTGTTGTTCTTATAGCATTAAATATTCTATATGAAAATAAGGTAGGTAATCCTGAAATGAATTTTTCTTTCCAAAATGGTTGATTACAATCATCTCTTTTAAATACATAAGTTAAAAACATATCCTTATACCATCTAAAATCTGTTAATGTTGGACATCTTAAATTAGTCAGAAATATTTGAGAGCTTTTTGATTCATAAGATGGATTTCCTATGAAATGATGAGCTAAAGCATATATTAAATACTCTGGTGCATCTGATGTTTTAATTTTCTTTAGATTTTCTTGAGCATCTCTTACTATATTTCCATTAACATCTAGTTCGTCTTCTTCAGTTGTATGTTCTATTACTTCATTTCGTTGATATTTTGTTATCATATTATCCCACCAATTTTTTAATTGTCCTGAGAATCCTGCAGTAAAGGCTACAGCTATATCTTTTGGTTTATACCCTTCTTGTCTATAAGCTACTCTGGCCATTCCCATTTCTTGTAGTAATCTTAATATTTCATATTCTGATCTACCATCTATTTGTTGAAATATTTAATTTTTCTTTTTTTAATAGAGTCTTGAATATTATTATTTTCTTTAGGTATATTATCTATTTTTGTTGAGACTATTTCTAATTGATGTGCTACTGTTGATAATATTTGATTTGAATAAGTTAACTGCTGATTAACCTTTTTAATATCTTCTATTTCTACTGGGCCTTTATCTAATCAAGCTTCTCTAAATGGGGTTGCTACTATTTCTCCTTTAGATGTATTAATTACTATATTTAGTAGAGGTGGATGTACCGAAGTAACTATCTCTCCTCCTATTAAATTCCATTTTTTATATAAGGATGTTTGAACATTTATTGATGGGGTTAAATATACATTTGTAATATTTTCTTTTTGTGTGATAAATTCCAGCCAAGAAAAGAATGGATAATTAAATTTTCTTCTATATAATTCCTGTTTCCATTGGTCTTGAAGATTTTTTTGAAATGTTTTATCTAAAGAGTTATACCAATTTCTTTTTTCAATATTAATTTCATCATTAAATAGTTCTTCTAAATAACTAAATTTAGGTTTAAATTCATCAATTATAACATTAATAGATTCAGGTTTCATTTCTGAATAAGATGGTGAATTTCTCAATGAGTTAGTATTAATTATTTCTGGTAATGGTGATTTATAATGAATTCTTTGACTACCTGTAATTGGTATTGAATATATTTCAGGATTTGTGTCTAAATTAGTATGTTGACTAAAGGTTCTTCTTAATGTAGGTATATCTGATATTGAATGTCTTTCAGGTTGAATTAATCGTTTGTTAGCACCATAATTATTAGATCTTATTTCATCAAAGTGTATTATGATACTTCCATCATCTTGTTTAATTATCTTTGAGGTATTATTTTGTTGTATATTTCTTGATTGAATTTGAGGAATTATTGTAAAAGTTTGTGGAATCGTGATTTCATCCCACTTTAAAGTTTTTGGAATATATACTGATGATTTAGTAGAATCTTCTTCAAATATTACGGTTTCTTCATTATTTATTTGTTCTAATTTTAACTTTGGATCTATTAAAGTTTTTAACAATTTAAAACATACTTTATATTGAATTACAAAACTACGACTTCTAGTATCAATTTTATGTTGATCTATCTGTATATCCATAACTAATGAATCAAGAATCAATTCATCATCCAAACTAACTAAAAAATTAGGTACACAATTGAATGATATTGAACCATCACATATATTAGTTTGAATTAAAGCAAGTATTGAATTTTGATACTCTATTAATCTTCTATCTCTTAATGCTATAAATATAGGATTATTAATACCTATTCTATGCATAGGTTTAATTAATACTTTTATTATTCCATAATGAATATATTTAAATCCTTGACCTTTATATCTATTAATTGCAATATTAGACAATAATTTTATAGTTTTTGAAATTTCTTTAAATGTTAAATCTTGTTCATGTATTTTAACTGAGTAAGAATTATTAAAACTTAAATTACCTATATGATAAACAGAACTTAAAGTTTTTGAGTTTATATCAAACTGTATTTCATGACTTTGATTAATATTATCTACATCTGCTAAATTAGTATTATTGCCAAAATTAAACAATTTCTTAAAAGTATTTAAATTCATAGCTTTTAAAACGTACCTTAGTTGCTTAATGCAACACGAAGAATGCAGAATGTATGGGGAACACAGGAGTGCCTAACCGGGAACACCTTAAGCTGACGATGCAATGGCTTACCAACGGATTCACAAGGCTACCCAACCGCTTACCAGTCCTTACAACTCCTTATTCTTTGGGTTGATTAATTAACTAAAGTATTATTAAAAGTTTAGATTTTAAATATTAAAAGAATTTTAACATGGCTCTGATACCAAATTAAGCAGGATCTTTTGTTATCATATTATCCCACCAATTTTTTAATTGTCCTGAGAATCCTGCAGTAAAGGCTACAGCTATATCTTTTGGTTTATACCCTTTTTGTCTATAAGCTACTCTGGCCATACCAAATTAAGCAGGATCTTAAAATAAATAATATAAATTTAAATAATACCTTTTAATAAGAAAAAAGAACAAGAAGTGAATAAAAACTGAAATTTTATTGCTTTTGATAACTTATAAACATGCGATGCTCAATACCCTTGAGTTCTTCATATTTATAGTCTTTAAGTAAAACTATTCTATTACATAAAATTTGAATAGAATTTGAAATCCGTCTTCTTTATTTGAGTGGATGTCTTAATCTTCACATATCTTCACATGGCAATGTTTTTGAGTGGATGTCTTCACATGGTGAGTGGATGTCTTCACATGGGTTTGGGTCCCCCATCTTCTTTTTGACTATTTTTCTTGAATGCTTGAGTGCGGTAGAACCAATAATCCTGCTTAGTTTTTTGAGTGTAATATGTCCACCAAGATGGAATATGCTGTCCTGCTTTTTTAATTCCATCTTCTAGCAAATCTTGATAAATATTTTGATGAATGACCTTTGGATTAGATCTTCCTAACTCTCTTTAGTGAAGAAGAGTTGTAATGTTTTTTGAATTATATTTAATCTTATCATCCATGCTGAATTTTTGATCAAAGAAAACCTGCAAGTTAAATTATATGAATTAATCTTCAAACGGATCTTGAGCACAATGTCCTCCGAACATATCTTGAGGAGATGGGCTTGGAGTGGAATCTATGGACATTTGTGGCTGTTGTTGATTGCGTCTTTTTTGATATTCCATAAATTGAAAAAATTGTTCCATATCTTCTTCTAAGAATTTTCCTTTTTGAATTGTTGCTGCTGAATTTGTTGGAGTCTTCTGTTGAGTAACCTTTTGTGGTGGTCCAGTTGGAGTGGTTGGATTAGTAGTGGGATTAATCCATGTCCTTTTGCCAGTAGTCATAAGAGTGGCCACTGCCTTTTGACAACATACTCTTTTTTGTATGTATCCCCCAGTTACATTTGAATTGTCTAATTAGTGACATAGGCCCTTGGCGTTGTCTGATTTGCATAATTTGAAAATTCCAAACACCATCCATGGCACTCTAAGAGACACATGCCATTGAATTTCTTTCTATATTCCTTCATTTTGCTATTATTGTTCCAATATTGTAAACCTGTTGTGCTTCCATTGGCATAATATCTGGTTGCATCCATGAGTATCCCACCAGTCGTAGAACCATAATGGGAATTTAACTTTGTTATCTTTGTGAATTGAAAAAACCAAGATGGTCAAAACCTTAAATAAAAAGCTTTCTCCATGCCTGTTTATAATCTTCATAAGAATATCCTTGAGGTTAAATGGTATAGAAAATGGAATTTTTGTAAAAATATTTGGCCAATCTTCTACATCTAATACTTGTTTTATCACACATTTTGAATAAGCTATTTTTTGCGTTCCTTCTTCATGAATATGAGTGATTTCAACAGATTCTGAATCTACTAAAATGAATCATAAAACATTTGAGGTTTTAATAAATCATCTGAAAAACCATAGCATATCATTTCGAAATAATTGTTGAGTGTAATTATTTAAATCATAACTTGAATATTAGTAGTAAACTCTGTTAAACATAAATATTCAAAGGTTTTTTTAATTGATACGATGATTTTCCTGAATCAATATTTGGAGTAGGTGTAATTGGAAGGGGGTTATTGCTACTGGTGTTTGAGATGAACTAGACACTTTATTCCTTAATTGTGCAAAAGGTGTTTGAGTTACTTGAGTATATGTGAGTGGAAGTAATGGAAATTCTTCTACTTGTAAACTTATTGGAAGTTTGAATAACTGGGGATAAAGGTCTTGGAGTATTCACCTTTGACATATATCTCTGCTCTGCTGTCTGTTTTTTGTAATTTTTGAATGAAGATGATGACTTTGTTTGCCATTGATTTTACCTGTAAAAAATTTTTTTAAAAATTATATAAAATCTATTTCTTTTCTAAAGTTTTCTATTCTTTTCCATATTGCCTTATTTATTTCTGGGATTCTTGTAGACTTATATTAATAACAATTTAATATTTAATGTCATTATTGTAAATAAAAAAAATGAGAAGTGCTTAACGCTTAATTTAATATCAAATTTATCAATTATCAAATATAAAAATAAAAAGTTTATCTTTTTTTCCAAATGATTGATGAGTGAAAAGAAATTTTAAGAAGGAATTATATATAAAACTAATACTTTATGATTAATTATTAGAAATTTTATAAATAGAAATTCCATAACCATAATACCAAAATATTAAAAAATATGAGAAGAAATTATAGCACTTGTTTTATAAATAAAAAATAAAATAAATATTAATTATCAAAGAAATTAGAGAGGATTATAGGGAAATTAATGTATGAGCATTCTTGTCCAAATATTTTTAAATATGTAGTTAATTATTAAAGTCATTAACAGAATTTGTTAGAAGGGGTAAAGTGCTTATTTATTTCATTGAGGGTATAATGCAACAAACGTATGAGTTGGAGGGGGTTAGACTCTTTTAACCATTGTTTAAAGTACTTCAATTTACCATATTTCAATAATTTGATTATCATATTACATTCTAATTATCATAAATGTTTTCAATTTACCACATTCCAAGATTTTAAAAACATTCTAGTTTACTATATTACAAGATTTTAAATAAATATGAAAATTATGTTTCTCATCAATGTTTTTATAAATGTTTTCAATTAACAGCATTTTTTCAATTTTAATGCATGTGGATTTTAAATGTTGTCATAAACTATTATTGTTTTTTAGTTAATTATTGTTTTATAGCACACCAAATTAAATTCAAAGTATGATATGTCATAATTTTTCTAATTCACAAGTTTCAAGTCTCTTGGAATGAGTAATGAGAACTACATTTTCTAATTAATTTTAATGAGATTTGATATAAAATTAATTAAAAATTTATTATAACTCACATGTTTTAATGAAATTTTATTAAGTTACAAACAAGTAGTTATTAGCATTATTAAAAACTTAAAAGCAATAAATATAAAAATTGTGTTTAAAATATAAAAACGAATATTTTTATTTAATTATATTTTTAAGTCTAAAAGAAAAGAGATAGAACATATTTTATCACTTTCTATTCGTAGTCAAAATAAAAAATAATAATAAAATATTTAAAAACTTACTATACTTGGTTTTTTATTATACTGTTTTGTTTTTGCATCAATTTTTAATTAAATGTTTACACTTGACCAAATATACAATTAACCATTTTCACTTATAATTATTATGAATAAGCAAAATTAAATTAAATAATTTATTTATGATGTTTAACTAGTTAGATTAAAATTTTCTTTTAATTGATAAAGAACTAAGAATTTAATTAGTTTTATATATAGTTTAATTGAATGTTATATTTTTATATAATTTGGTTACTTTGTTTTGACATAAAAATTAAAATTCTTAATGATTAATATATTTATATTAAATATATTTATAACGTCATTCAAATCTTAATACTAATTCGACCACTCTAACCAATTAACTCTTAACTCAATAGTTGTAATGGTTGCACTATCGTACAAATTTTAAAATAGTGGTTGGTGTGCTGTTGAGAGTTTGAAAATTGAAGGAGATGAGGAGTACTGAGACATCCAGAACCACAAATTTTAATTGCAAAGGAATCTAAATCCTATGTTTCCTATGTTTCCTCTCTTTCCTAAGCTGTTGGAAGTTGGACGAGGAATAAGACATCGGAACCACAAAAATTGTGCAATGAGATCTAAATCTAAAACGTTTTTGTCCTCAAACAATAATGCGCAAATCCGCACATTCGAAAGTTAACTTTGCAATTGTTTGCGTGTAACATGAATTCAGCTTATTTGAGCAATTCATTAAGACAATTTGAAAGTTGTCTTAATGCGCAATTTTTTTAATGTAAAACGCTTTTTTTTTTGAATCGGCACATTCGAAAGTTGACAGGCAGCTCAAGAACATGTTACACGCACGTAAACTGATAAATTGCTATGGTTTATACGCAATATATGACCGTCCATATTAAATGGTGTACCAATACTTGCTTAATTAAAGCTAATTACAAAAAGGGTTTAAAAAACGAAAACAGAAAAAAAAAAACCAAATAGCTTATTATATTTATTGAGATGGATTCACATATATCATTTCCAAATTAATTAAGTTGAATAATTGATAGTAATTCATCATACTTGAAGTATTGATCATAATAATGTGGACGTGATAAACTATTAGACACTTTTATAGTTTAATGGATTAGTATATCGAACATAACAGGATAAGAGAGAAAAAATTATTAAACAACTTTCATTATGAGGGCGGAGAACATAAACAGTAAATAGCTACAAACTTGCAAAAATTACGAGTATGATAACAATAACAAAGCCATTAATCTACTATTTAGTATGAGATACATAAATCATATTATGTCATTGTATTCCATCTATGTACATATTTTAATTTATATTTAAATATATTATATCTTTTTTATTATTTATTTTCAATTCTTTTTAGATCTCTTATTTTTTCTTTTAATTTGTATTAATTTTTTTTTTATTTTTTACACGTTGCACCGGTGCATCTAAACATCTCATATTCACATGTTTAAACAATTTTAAATATTTTTTCTCACATCTTTCATCTATGGGAGCTACTCCACTTTCTTTCTATTGTGTTTATTAATTATTAAATTTAGTATGTCCATATATCTATCTTAACATTCTCATTTCTTCTACTCTTATTTTTTATTTATATTTATAATTAGTTGCCCAACATTCTAATCCATAAATCATTACCCGTCTTAGTTGTTTTATAAATTTTTTCTTTCAATTTTAACGATATTTTACAATTACAAAGTATGGAGGACACACTTATCTATTTGTTTCAACATGCTTGAATCCTATATATAACAACTTTATCAATTCTACCATTTATTTGAATGATAGATTATAAATATTTAAAGCTCTTAAATTCATTAAGACAATTAAAATTTTTTTCAAAGGCCCAGTGACGTCATTAAGATTGGTTAAGTTTTATAATTGATTTGTTGATATTTTGTATTGATGATGACATCAGGACTATGTGACTCAAGATGATGCTTTAATCACAACTTTAACCGTAAGAGAAGCTGTTTACTATTCTGCTCAACTCCAGCTGCCAAGTTCCATGTCGAAATCCGAGAAAAAAGAAAGAGCTGAAATGGTGATAAAGGAGATGGGATTGCAAGATGCAATGAACACAATAATTGGAGGACGGGGAGCGAAGGGCCTCAGCGGGGGACAAAAGAGGAGGGTTAGTATTTGCATAGAGATTCTGACACGACCAAAGCTTCTCTTCCGTGATGAACCAACAAGTGGACTTGATAGTGCCGCTTCATATTATGTCATGAGCAGAATTGCAAGACAGCGGGAGGGAAAAACCATTATTGCTTCAATTCATCAGCCAAGCGCTGAAGTTTTCAGCCTATTTCAGAATGTCTTTTGTCTTCCGGGAGAACAATATATTTTGGCCCTAATAACGCAGCAAACGGGGTGGGCGTCCTTACTTTTAGAAGGAACGAACTGAATACACTTTAGCAGAATGAACTGATAGAATATATGTGTATATGTGATAGGATATTCTTTTAAAGATAAAGGTGGGTGTGGGGAAGGCAGAGTTGTGTGACCATAACCACGAATTGGAATTGTATGACCATTACCAACAATTATACCACGATTACTGCTCAAATTAAAATAAGACGAGAGATTACCAGGATTCGATGTCATATGAGACGTGGCACCAGTGTCCATGTACCAGTTTGCATCTGGAGGAGTAAGCCCAAGAGTGTGCATTGCGGATTCAATATCGGTGGGAGAAGGTTGGGCTGTTGTAGAATAGGCTTGCTGTGGTCGTGGCCCAAGGACCCCAGGTTGCTGCCACTATGAATTGGGCCTGGTCCAAGGAGCGGTAGGGTATGGACAAGGGGGAATGGCCCAAGGAGACAACTGCCAAGGCCACTGTTGTCCACCTGGCCGTGGTTGTGACCACGACTGCTACTGCCGAGGTTGTTGGTAACCTCCCCCACGTCCGCCGCCACTACCGCGGTTGCCGCCTCTGCCACCGCCGCGGCTACCACCACGATGTCTCCCAGAATTGTTGCCGTGGGGACCCTTGCTGCCACCACCGTTATTATGGTTTTGAGGGTAGCCATCAGACATAGATGGAGTATCATCAGACACCTTGGTCGTGGCAGCAGCCATGGCTGTTGCGGCCTTTTTAGTCAAGGCGGCTTCTTCAAGAAGGAGCATAGAACGGGCTTGATAGAAGAGGGCAAGGGGGTTGCTTTGGCGGATAAGAGTTCCAACACCACTATAGGCCTCCGTGAGTCCCAAAACCATCTGAAGAACAAGCCGATGATTGGATATTGGGGCGCCGACATTCTTGAGTTGATCTGACAAGCCCTTGAGGTGTTGACAATATGCAGAAGCATTCGGAAAATCCTCCATGTTGGTATGAGAAAATTCCTGTTCCAGTGTGACGGCCCGAGAGTTTTTGTTGTCTTGAAAGAGATCACGCAATCGATTCCAAGCCTCCATGGCCGTGGAGTCGGGTTCAATGATGGTATGTAATAGATCAGTGGAAATTGTGGAATAAATCCACTGAAGAACCGTAGCATCTAAAGTCGACCATAACTCTTTTTTGGCAGCGGTGGTGGACGACGTATCGAGAGCTTTTTCCGGTGGAATGATGTGGTGAAGAACCTTATGAAATTTAACATGGATTTTGAACAGCTCCGCCCACGTAGAATAGTGGACGGTTTCCATTTCAAGGGTAATTGAGATATGATTCTTGATGTTGGAGACAACAAGAGCGGGGTGGAAGGTTGATTTAGTGTCAGTCATGGTGGCCAACAGTAGAGGAAAGAAAGAAAGATTGGTAGAGGAAAGAAAAGGAAGAAGGTTCCCTAGAGCTCTGATTCCATGAAAGAAGGTAATTCCTTGATCCCTTTCATTGACGTATTGTCTGTCTTATAAAGTACTACAAGAGAAATCATAGCCTACAATCAAGCATAACCGAATATACACTTTCCTCATCTAAGAGGATTGCTATCAATTACAATTAATACTAAAAGAATATCCTATCACATATACACATATATTCTATCATGAACTATACGTTAATCCTATAAATTAAGTTCTCCTCTTGATGCAGTTTTTTGCAGTAAATGGTTTTCCTTGCCCGACTCCCTAGAATCCATCTGATCATTTCCTGAAAACTATAAAAAAGGACTTTGATGAGGTATTGTTACATTTAAGAATGCGCGCGCGCACACATACACACACCTAGGCTCTATGTTCTGTTCTTCCTTAGTCAACTCTATCCACCAAAGAGCCTGACCTGGATGTTCTTGGTACAGGATATTGAAGAGGGATCAACTACAAAAAGACCCACGGAGGAAGTCACTGGCATTCTTATCAATTCCTATTAGGGGTGGCAAATGGGCAGGTAAGGTCACTCCACGAGTCGGGTTGAGTGAGGAGTGGTAGTTGGCGGGTCATGACCCAACCCAACCCGCCTATTGGCGGGTCATGCATGGGTTGGGTCAAAGGTGGGTTGGGTCAAAACTAGTTCAACCTGCGGGTTAATTCAATTACTTTTTTTCTTGACCCGTGGGTCAATTTAACTATTACTTTTTTTTTGACCCGCGGGTCAATTTAACTATTACTTCTTTAATACATTAGTTAATTCAATTTTTTCTTTTTAATTTTTGTTACTTTTAAATTAAATGTTTATTATACACATTTACACACACTAATTATATTTTCACATACTACACATATTACACATATTTTATACGTAGTACACACATTTTCACATACTACACATATTTTACACATAGTACACATATTTTCACACACTCTACATATATTTTATACACAATACACATATTTTACACATACTACACATATTTTACACATAGTACACGCGTTTTCACACACTACACATATTTTACACATAGTACATGCATTTTCACACACTACACATATTTTACACATGGTACACGCATTTTCACACACTACACATATTTTACACATAGTACACATATTTTACACATAGCACACATACTTTCACACACCACATATTTTATACATAGTACACATACTTTCACAGACTACACATATTTTACACACAATATATATATTTTACACACAATTTACACAAATTAACACGACCCAGACCAATGACCCACGAACCAGACCCACGACCCATAACCCATTCCACGACATACGACCCAGACCCACGACCCATGACTAGACCCACGTCCCATGACCCAGACCCATGACCTACGACCCATGACCCAGACCCACGACCCAGACCATGACCCATGACCTAGACACACACTACACATATTTTACACATAGTACACACTTTTTCTCACACTACACACATTTTCACACACTACACATATTTTACACACGCTACACATATTTTCACGCACTACACACTTTTTCACGCACTACACATTTTACACATAGTACACATTTTTTCACACACTACACACTTTTTCACACACTACATATATTTTTCACACGCTACATACATTTTCACACACTACACACTTTTTCACACACTACACATATTTTACACACGCTACATATATTTTCACACACTACACACATTTTCACACACTACACATATCTTACACGTAGTACACACTTTTTCTCACACTACACACATTTTCACACACTACACACTTTTTTATACACTACACATATTTTACACATAGTACACATTTTTCACACACTACACACTTTTTCACACACTACACATATTTTACACACGCTAAACATATTTTCACGCACTACACACTTTTTCACGCACTACACATTTTACACATGGTACACATTTTTTCACACAATACACACTTTTTCACACATTACACATATTTTACACACGCTACATATATTTTCACACACTACACACATTTTCACACACTACACATATTTTACACATAGTACACACTTTTTCTCACACTACACACATTTTCACACACTACACACTTTTTCACACGCTACACATATTTTACACATATTACACATTTTTTCACACACTACACACTTTTTTACACACTACACATATTTTACACACGCTACACATATTTTCACGCACTACACACTTTTTCACGCACTACACATTTTACACATAGTACACATTTTTTCACACACTACACACTTTTTCACACACTACACACATTTTCACACACTACACGCATTTTCACACACTACACACATTTTCACACACTACACGCATTTTCACACACTACACATTTTCACACACTATATACATTTTCACACACTACATATATTTTCATACAATACACATATTTTATACATACTACATATATTTTCACACACTACACGCATTTTCACACACTACTCATATTTTTCACACAATATATATATTTTACACACACTATACACATTTTCACATAATACATACAATTTACAGAGATTAACACGACCCAAGACCCACATACTAAGACCCACGACTCAAGGCCTAGACCCGCAACCCACAATCGATTACCCATTTGATCCACGACCCAATTACCCATTTGACCCATGACCCGATTACCCATTTATCCAATGATCCATGACTCAATAACCCAGTCCCAAGACCCGATTACCCATTTGACTTATGACATGATTATGCATTTGTCTCACAACCCAATTATCCATTTGACCCATGACCCAAGATCCACGACCCGATTACCCATTTGATATAAATTAAAATTATTGAAGCATTTTGGATGTAAAAATTTTTCACATCTATAGGAATTGTGCAATGTATATATAGAGGATGCCTTCAAGTGTATTATTTTAAACAAAACATCATTGCCCCAATTTTGTTTGCAATTAATTATAGAACAATGCAATACTGAAGTATGCATGTACAAGCCAAATCTTGCATATTTTACTCAATTAGAATTTATTATATTTTGTTTTTAATTTAATGCATTCATTTCAGCTTTCTGCAATTAAATAATGCTAATAATGTTGGTTGTATTCGGGAAAGATTTTTTGGGAAAACTATAGCAACACATGCACAAGTGATCAGAATATCTCTTTGTGAGGTATAGAACTTATAAAAATTCAAGGCCAATTAGCAATAACATAACAAGTTATAACTTATAAAAATTCAAGGCCAATTAGCAATAACAGAACAAGTTGTCCTTGGTCAAACTATTTATAGATAAAGGAACAATTAAAATCCCAACCCAGCCTTGAAAAACATAGAAAAGTATTTATCTTCAATCAGCATTCGAAAAAGCATCTTGTTCGCTAATGAATTTACTTATATCAACCCCAAGTGCATCTTCGTCTTCTTCATCATTGAAATTTTACCACCTTGAACCACATCATTTGATACAACTACCACAAAAAAAAGAATTATTTAACACTTTGAATTATAGTGATTATCAAATAAATAGAAATTAAAATTGAATTACAAAAATCTTACCAATATTTTCACTCAACCAATCTCGAGAACATATAATTGCCTCTACTTTGTCAGGCAAAATAGAAGTGCGATATGTTCCTAATATCCTTCCACCATGGCTAAAAGCAGATTCAGATGCTACCGTAGTAATTGGAATACTCAACACGTCTCGAGCCAAAAGTGACAGTTCCGGATATCTAACCATATTATCTTTCCAATAACCAAGAATGTCCAAATCCGGATGTTGCTTGCGGTCTACTAGACGCTCCTCCAGATACAATTCCAACTCTGATTTACTTATGGTAACACCATACTGAGACTTGTATGAATCAAAATCCTGCAAGTTCAATTATAAAAATAACATAAAAATGTATTAATTCATATTAATGATAAAGAATATCAATAAATTCTTACTTACCTCAGCAGGATCCATAGAAAGACTACACTTCCACCGCCTGTTGAAGCTTCTGAAGGTTGACTAGAATTGGCATGGTTGATTCTAGAATACTCATCAAACAGTCCAAATAACTTACTTTTGACATCATTAACCTTTTCTTCCCTCATTTCAGGATCCAACTTATAAAGCAATAATCCACAAATTGAAGCTTATAGCGAGGGTCTAAAATCACAGCAAATGATAAAACCATAACATTCCCAATACTTGAGAAACTTGGTTTTCATCTTAGAAGCCATTTCACTAATCAAACCATCTTCACTGTTAGCTTCTTTATCTAAAAGTAAATGAATTTTCCAAATATTTTGGAAATATAGATTTGATGTGGGGTATTTTCTCCCTGAAAACAAAAGTTGTCATGTCATAGAAAGGCTTAAAAAATTGCAATCTTTTCAACTCTACCCCACTCATATTCCGAGGGACAAAATTTGTAATCCTCATCCAATAATTTCAATCGAAAAAATGCCTCTTTAAACAAAAGTGCCCTTTCAAGCACGATAAATGTAATTCCATCTTGTTGAAACATCTTGAGTCAATTTCTTATTAGTCACCAAGCAAAGTTGTTTAACATAACTGGCAAATTTCTTTAATCTAACTTCAGAGCCCTTCAAATATTTCACACTTTCTCTAATCTTAAAAACAACTTCTTCAATCACATCCAAACCTGATTTTACAATTAAATTCAATATATGTGCCCCACAACGCACATGAAGGAATTCATTTCCACATATAGAAGAACCCTCAAAAGAGAAATAAGTTTTCAAAGACCTTATAACTCTATCATTATATTTTGCATTGTGAAGCGTGATAGTAAAGATCTTCATCTCAATACTCCATTCTTTTAAGAATTCAAAAATCCTCTCAGCTAACATTTGGCCATTGTGAGGTGGAGGCACATGACAAAAAATAAGTAACTTATTTTGCAATTTCCAATCATGATCAACATAATGTGCAGTTAAGGACATGTACCCATCAGTAGTTATAGAAGTCCATACATCAGAAGTCAAACAAATCTTTACCGAAACTAAATCAAGCTGTTTTTTGACATTTTCTTTCTCTTTCCTTTAAAGTTTTAGAACATCTACCTTCGCTGTATTTCTAGTGACAAATTTCACAGTAGGATTCAAAAAAGCATGCAACTCCCTAATTCCCTGATGCTCTACAAATAGAAACGGATAGTCATGTTTCACAATTGTAGTTGCCATTTTTTCACGATACATCTCTTAATCTACCGAAACAACTTTTTTATGCTCAAGTTCAAGTCTATTTTCAGAATGCTTTTTAGTCAAATGACGTTTCAAATTTGACGTTCCAGAAGAAGAATCAGCAAAGTATTCCTTACCACACAGTTTACATATAGCCTTTCGCCTCTTATTCTCACCTGTCTCCAATATGTCAAAATTAACCCAAACATTTGAAGTGAACTTTTTATGCTTCTCGCTAATACTTGATTCACCACTTTCCTCAAAATTCAAAGGAGCCGACATAGTTCTGCAAAATAAAAATAAAAAAGTATATATTTCAGTTGTACAAGGGCCAATAGGTTGTATAGATTTAACCCAATATAACGATCCATATCACTATTGATGGACAAGACACAAAATGGAGTAGTACTCAATTCAAAGAAAATTTAGTGCAGTATCTTAATTAATTCTAGCTTGAAAGTGAAAGGAAAGAATTTTGAGAGTCAAATCCAACTCATTTTTGAATACATAGCCATAGCCATAGCCAAGTTTGAAAACTGCATCATTTTAGGTATTTAAAATGCTATAGATACCATTGTTTCTTCATTATCCCAACAAGTACAAAGCTATAAACAGTTTGTCTATTCAAAATCTTGTGAACTCAACACAAGTACATTTCTGTTGCCATATTGAATACAGTCATGCAGTTCAGCATAAAAAAATAGGAAAAGAAGAGAACTATTATGAAGAAACTCAGATTATTGCATATTAAACTGATCAAATATATAATGGAATGGTGAGATGTTGAAATGATATGAAGTTGAACAAAATCATAGAAATCCCAAATCCACAATGAGTGCAAAATGAGCCAAATGATAGTCTTTGGCAGCTTTGGGAAACTTTTTTGGTTGTAAGCAAAGTGCTGGTCATATTGTACTATATATAATCTAAACAATTCAAAAAATTTGAATGACCCTTCTACATTTGTGTGGAAGTATATATAAGTACGCAATGAATTAGGAATTCTTCAATATATATTCCCACTATCCATTTGATAATGTCCCAGAATGAGAGAGAATAAAATAAAATAAAAAAAGAAAAAAAAATGAGAGTATGAGATTGGAAGCATGCATAATGCTAAAATAATGGAGAAGTCACTGTTGTTGATGGTCCTGTGCACCTGGAACATTTCATATTTCATACTTAATACAATATTGCAGAACTGGGAAAACATGCTGCTTCAATTGGTTTTGTGTGTGTGTGTGTGGGGGGGAGGTGTTGGTGGTTAAGCCACTCTCTTGCATGTATATATTTTGATAGATAGTTTTGGTGGAAATCTTGCATGCCTTCTCTCCTTAATTCCATCTCAAATATGTTTAATAATTATATTCAAACCAATTAAAATAGAAATCCCAAATGCAACTTGCTTCATTTCTTTATAATAATTTGTTGTAAAAGAGGCCATAAAAAAAATAATCTGTTTAAGTTTGCAAGAAGATCTACTAATGTACATGATGACTAAAACAATTAATTAATCTTTATGCAAAATGATATGTGTGTGTGTCTATATATATATATATATATAAAGTGATAGAAATCCAGACGCACTTGATGGTGAACAACATTCCATTGACCCATTACGTGGAATTGGTGGACCAATGACTCGAGCTAAAACCAAGAAGTTCAAGTTGGCTCTTAATGGTTTGATCATGGAAGTGATGGACGATGCATACAAGTGGTTGGAACAAGGTTTCAATGAAGTGAAGAGTGATTTCAAGCCTTGGAACTTCATGGTTCTGACATTATGTGGAGAAACTTCATTGGAAAGCAAGATTGGACAATGGTTGGATAATCGTGCCTCCACGTCGCGACGTCCACTGCTTCCCCTCGCAACGTGCACCGACGTCGCGACGTCCACCGCCCTCCACGTGGCGATGTAACTCTCTGGAAGTTTGAGGGTTGGAAAATTGGACTTAAAAATCCAATTTTAATTCACGTCAAGATTTTCGCATGTCGCGACGCGCGACCTTCCACGTCGACGTACACCGACGTCGCGACGTCCACACCCCCAAGTCACGCGACGTTGGAAATTTTTACAGCTTTTTAGGTTTTGATTTTTAATCGTTTTTATTTAATCTTTTCAATAAGGAACGTGATCTAATGTTCTTGCATGAACATTGATATGTTCTATATGGTGTTTTCACATGGCTAAAGATCTTGTATGATTTAAGCATGCGTTAATTCTATTTTAGGGAAGTTTATTCCAAATAGGAAACTATTTTTAGGAAAGTAGGGTTTACTTTGTTGGCAAGTCTTTGTGCCTATTTAAAGGCTTGTAAACCCACGAATTTGAGGAGTTGATTTTTGAGATTGAAGTTGATAATTTTGCAGAGCAAAATTTGATCCCAAAACCTTAGAGACCTTAAGCTAAGTTTGAGCTTTTGTTCTTCTAAACCCTAAAGTGAGGTTAGACCAATAGTCTTGTTTTTGTTCTAAGTTTGAGAACAGCCAAATCTGATTTGATTTAGGTGCCTCCTGAGTCAAGTTGGTTTTGTAATAGCGTTGGGGCTTTGGACAAGTTTCCATTGAATCGCGCTCCATATCTTTTTCTTATTCCTTTCTTTGTTTCTTTGTGATTCTTTAATTGTTTGTTCTACTCTTTGTTCTTATCGTGTTCGTTCATTGATCTTGTTGGTGGGAATTTTCCAAGCTAGACCTGTCCTGTGGATAAATAAGATTGTCAAATCCGCCCAAAGGTGGATCAAATCAACGGGAACCTTATCAAGTGGTATCAGAGAGTTTTGGTGCTTGAAAATCTCAGGTTATATTTTTCCATCTCATAAACTTTTCAATTTGTGATTGAATCTCGTGAATCTGGGTTGAATTTCGTGCTGCTAAATATTGAGTGATTGAATTCTCTTGCTGATATTCAAAAAAAAAAGAGGAATTTGTCAAAAAAAAAAATCGTGACCAAAAAAAAGAAGAGAATTAAGTGAAAAAAAAGAGCTGCAAAATCTGAAAACGAAATTCTAGTTATACAATCACTATTGAAATCTGTTCTTGGTATTCGACATTGATTCTTGGTGTATTTATTTTTTTTTCTTGCTAATTTGTCCAAAATTGTGCCTTAACGTGTTCTAAATTGCAATTCTTCATAATTCTTTTCTCAATTCCTTACTTGATTTGTGTGGTATTTGAGTTGAATTATTGATAGGTGGTTTAAGAACTTAGTACTTGCAAAGCAGACTACGAGAGACCCCACATTTGGAGAGTAGATTAGGGAGAGCAATTATACACGAGAATAACCCTGTTGAAAGAGTGAAGAGAACCGACCATACCTAAAGTGAGAACCCGTGAGAAGCCATAATTATTATTATTGTTTCTTGTGGTTTTATCTAACTTGCAGGTATATCAAAATGGCGGAGGAAACTTCAAAGAATCAATCTGAACAACAAATTTCAAAGATTCAAGCTGAACAACAATTTCAGCTTGATTCACTGCGTAACATGATGCAAAAGATGTCAATTCAATTAGACAATCTGACGAAAGCTCAACATTCTGCTTCTAGGAAGAAATCAAATTCAAGAAAACTTGAAGATGAATTTGATGAGGCTGATTTTGATGAAGAGGAGTTTATAGAATCTGAACAGTCAAATAGCCGGAGCAAGTCCGAATTTGATATGGCTTCAGTGAAGTTGGATTTTCCAAAATTTCATGGTACTTCAGATCCTGACACATTTCTGGATTGGATTTATACGGTGGAGCAAATTTTTGCTGGAAATTCTTATTCTGAAGATAGGAAAATGCGAATGGTGACCATACACTTTAAGGATGGTGGACTCAATTGGTGAAGGACAGACAGCTAAAGGGGGAGCGACCAATTCGAACTTGGAAAGAGATGCAATCCATTTTGCGGATGCGATTTGTGCCATCATATTTTGCTAATGAATTGCGGATGCAAGTTCAAACCCTCACCCAAGGGAACCGATCCGTTGATGATTATTTCAAGGAGATGCAGTACTCATGATAAAGGCACATATTGTGGAGGAACCCGAAACAACAATGGCTAGGTTCTTGGCTGGAATGACTCCCGCATTAGCCTACAAGATGGGATTTCAGAAATCCTATGACTTGACAGAGATGTTGCATAATGCTATTCAAATAGAACGTCACATGAAGCAAAAGGGACGACTTACACCTCTTCAACCTCCTTGGCAAAAGAACAACCGACCGACTCCACCTAATCTAGTTATGAAGAACAAGCCTTTTGGAGGCAATGCTACATCCAAGCCGGTGGAAAGAACACCACTATTTGTTCAGAAGTCAGCTCAAAACACACCCCAAAGATCTAGTGAGGTTAAATGTTATAAATGTCAAAGTTACGGCCATATGCAAGTGAATTGTCCCAGCAAAAAGGCTATTTACTTCCTTGATAATGGGGATGTTGCTAGTGTTCATTCAAGTGATGATGAGATGCCCGAACTTGAAGAAAAGACTTATGGCGAGGAATATGATGAGGATGCTCCAGAAAAGTTGGAATTTGCTGAGTCTCTTGTCACCATGAGAACCTTGAGTACACAGCCACAGTTGGAAGGCGAAGCAGTGCAACGAGAGAATATCTTCACACCAAGTGCATTATTTAGAAAAAGCAGTGCAGTCTGATTATTGATGGTGGGAGTTGCACTAATGTGGCGAGTACATTATTGGTATCCATGTTGAAGCTTACTTGTTCAAAACACCCCAAACCATACAAGCTTCAATGGTTGAACCAAAGTGGAGAGGTTAAGGTAAACAAACAGGTGCGCTTATCTTTGTCAATTGGAAGATATACTGATGATATTTTATGTGATGTGGTTCCAATGGAGGCAGCGCATGTGTTACTTGGACGTCCATGGCAATTTGATAGACATGTCATGCATGATGGCGAAAGAATCACTACACCGTGGAGAATGATGGTAAGAAGTACATTTTGGCTTCTTTGAAACCATGGGAGATATATGAAGATCAAGCCAAAATCTCCAAGGAATGTAGGCAATTGGTGCAGGCCGAGTTAATGAAACAAGAAGTGGGAAACACCTCTACCCCTTCAAGCAAGAATGCAAAGAAATTGGAAGGCCAAAAGATGAAGCAAGAGGAAAAAGAAAAGAGATTAACAGTCTTTGCACAAAAAAGTGAAGTCAAAAGAGCAATACTAGATAGGCATGAGATGTTTGTACTTATTTACAAAGACTTGTATTTGCTGTCTAGTGATCACCTTTCTACTTTGCCTAGTGCTGTGATTTCTCTTATACAGGAATTTTGAAGATTTATTCCTCGAGGAGTTACCAAATGGTTTACCTCCAATTCGAGGTATAGAACATCAAATTGATTTCATTCCTGGTGCTTCAATTCCCAACAGACCAGCATATAGAGCAAGTCCTGAGGAGACAAAAGAAATTCAAATGCAAGTGGATGATTTTCTAGAAAAAGGTATTATTCGTGAAAGCCTTAGTCCATGTTCTGTGCCAGTTATTCTTGTTCCTAAGAAAGATGAAACATGGAGAATGTGTGTTGACTGTAGAGCCATTAACAAGATAACCATTAAATATCGTCACCCTATCCCTAGGTTAGATGACATGTTAGATGAGTTATATGGTTCTAAAATCTTCACAAAGATTGATTTGAAAAGTGGCTATTATCAAATTCGCATGAAAGAAGGTGATGAATGGAAAACTGCCTTTAAAACTAAGTATGGTCTTTATGAGTGGTTAGTTATGCCTTTTGTATTGACTAATGCACCAAGCACATTTATGCGTTTAATGAACCATGTACTTAGATCTTTCATAGGGAAAATTTGTAGTAGTTTATTTTGATGATATACTTGTTTACAGCAAAACACTTGATGAGCATGTGTTACATTTAAAAAGAGTGTTTGTTGTACTTCGTGAAAATCAGCTTTATGCAAATTTTAAGAAGTGTGAATTTTGTACTTCGTCTGTTATCTTTTTAGGATTTGTTGTAAGTGCTGATGGAATTTCTGTTGATGAAAATAAAGTGAAAGCAATTAGAGATTGGCCCACACCTAAGTCAGCTAATGATGTTAGGAGTTTTCATGTTTTAGCTGGATTTTATAGGAGGTTTGTAAAGGACTTTAGTACAATTGCAGCCCCCTTAAATGATCTAGTTAAAAAGAATGTGACTTTTGTTTGGACTGATGCTCAAGAAAAAGCTTTTAATACTTTGAAGCAGAAATAAACCAATGCTCCTGTTCTTATGTTACTTAATTTTGAGAAAGCTTTTGAAATACAATGTGATGCCTCCAGAAAAGGTATTGGTTCTGTTTTGATGCAGGAAGGCAAACCCGTGGCATACTTTAGTGAGAAGCTTAATGGAGCAACACTGAATTACCCCACATACGACAAGGAGTTGTATGCATTGGTGAGATCTCTACAAGTTTGGCAGCACTACCTTTGGCCGAAGGAATTCATCATTCATTCGGATCATGAGAGTCTTAAGTTCCTTAAGACCCAAGGTAAGTTGAATAAAAGGCATGCTAAGTGATTGGAGTTTATTGAGACTTTTCCTTATGTTGTTAAATACAAGGCTGGAAAGGAAAATGTGGTTGCTGATGCATTGTCAAGAAGGTATAATTTACTTACTTTCTTGCATACTAAACTGCTTGGATTTGATGTCGTGAAAGGATTGTATGCTGAAGATGCTGATTTTAAACTTGTATATGAGAATTGTTTGCATAAATCTGAAGGAGAGTATTATTTGCATGATGGGTTCTTGTTTAAAAAGGATAAATTGTGTGTGCCTAATTGCTCTATTCATGATTTATTGATTATTGAGACGCATGGGGGAGGATTGATCGGTCACTTTGGTGTTAACAAGATATTACATATTTTGCAAGAACATTTTCGTTGGCCTCATATGAGAAAAAGTGTTCAATCTGTTTGTCAAAGATGTATTGTTTGTAAACAGGCAAAGTCAAAAATAATGCCTCATGGTCTATACACGCCTTTGCCCGTACCTTTGCATCCTTGGGTAGATATTTTCATGGATTTTGTTTTAGGATTGCCTAGGTCACCAAGTGGTAAGGATAGTATCTTTGTGGTAGTTGATAGGTTCAGTAAAATGGCACACTTCATTGCATGTTCACGAACCAATGATGCTACGCACATAGCAGACCTTTTCTTTAAAGAAATTGTGAGATTGCACGGTATTCCTCAGTCTATTGTGAGTGATAGAGATGTCAAGTTCCTTAGTCATTTTTGGCGTACTCTTTAGAGTAAATTGGGAACTAAATTGTTATTTTCTACTGTTGCACACCCACAAACTGATGGGCAAACTGAGGTAGTTAATCGAACTCTATCTGCATTATTGCGTGCTATCATACAAAAGAATCTAAAGAAATGGGAAGATTTTTTACCACACACATTGAGTTTGCTTACAATCGTACTATTCACAGTTCTACTTCTTTTTCTCCATTTGAAATTGTATATGGCTTTAATCCTTTGACGCCTTTGGATATTTTGCCTATACCTATTAACGAGTTTGTTAATGTTGATGGCGCAAGAAAAGTTACTTTTGTTAAGGACCTTCATGCTAAGGTTCGTGACAATATTGAGAGGAGAAATGAGCAGTATGCCAAGCAAGCCAATAAAGGTAGACGCCGTATGGTGTTCCACCCGGGAGATTGGGTTTGGATACACTTGCGTAAAGAAAGATTTCCTGAGAAGCGGAAATCAAAGCTTCACCCAAGAGGCGATGGACCATTCCAAGTTCTCGAGCGCATTAATGACAATGCCTACCGCATTGATTTACCCAGTGAGTATGGAGACGTTAGTGCTACTTTTAATGTTTCTGATGTCTCTTTGTTTGATGCAGGAGATTCTAGGACGAATCCTTTTGACGAGGGGGGGAATGATAGGAATCCAGACGCATTTGATGGTGAACAACATTCTATTGACCCGTTACTTGGAATTGGTGGACCAATGACTCGAGCTAAAACCAAGAAGTTCAAGTTGGCTCTTAATGGTTTGATCATGGAAGTGATGGACGATGCATACAAGTGGTTGGAACAAGGTTTCAATGAAGTGAAGAGTGATTTCAAGCCTTGGAACTTCATAGTTTTGACATTATGTGGAGAAACATCTTTGGAAAGCAAGATTGGACAAGAGTTGGATAATCGTGCCTCCACGTCGCGACGTCCACTGCTTCCCGTCGCGCGATGTGCACCGACGTCGCGACGTCCACCGCCCTCCACGTGGCGACGTAACTCTCTGGAAGTTGAGGGTTGGAAAATTGGACTTAAAAATCCAATTTTAATTCACGTCAAGATTTTCGCACGTCGCGACTCGCGACCTTCCACATCGACGTACACCGACGTCGCGACGTCCACACCCCACGTCACGCGACGTTGGAAATTTTTACAGCTTTTTAGGTTTTGATTTTTAATCATTTTTATTTAATCTTTTCAATAAGGAACGTGATCTAATGTTCTTGCATGAACATTGATATGTTCTATATGGTGTTTTCACATGGCTAAAGATCTTGCATGATTTAAGCATGTGTTAATTCTATTTTAGGGAAGTTTATTCCAAATAGGAAACTATTTTTAGGAAAGTAGGGTTTACTTTGTTGGCAAGTCTTTGTGCCTATTTAAAGGCTTGTAAACCCACGAATTTGAGGAGTTGATTTTTGAGATTGAAGTTGATAATTTTGCAGAGCAAAATTTGATCCCAAAACCTTAGAGACCTTAAGCTAAGTTTGAGCTTTTGTTCTTCTAAACCCTAAAGTGAGGCTTGACCAATAGTTTTGCTTTTGTTTTAAGTTTGAGAACATCCAAATCTAATTTGATTTAGGTGCCGCCTGAGTCAAGTTGGTTTTGTAATAGCGTTGGGGCTTTGGACAAGTTTCCATTGAATCGCGCTCCATATCTTTTTCTTATTCCTTTCTTTGTTTCTTTGTGATTCTTTAATTGTTTGTTCTACTCTTTGTTCTTATCGTGTTCGTTCATTGATCTTGTTGGTGGGAATTTTCCAAGCTAGACCTGTCCTGTGGATAAATAAGGTTGTCAAATCCGCCCAAAGGTGGATCAAATCAACGGGAACCTTATCATAAAGTCTCTTTATATAATTTGCATGACATTGGCTTTGACTTGAGAGATCAACTTTGAACCATTAATTTCTAAACTTTCAAATTAATTAGGAAATTTGTAAGAAATTATACTAGTGGAATAAGTGGAGTAACTGCATTTTTTCCTTTAACCACCAATTCATTTCCCAGCAAATATTTCCAGCACAATTTAACAGATTGACAAAATCCCACTTAAAAGGCGTCTCAAAACTTTACTTTAGAGCAGTATTGATGATGAACTAGCATTAGGCCTAAGGTATATTCATCAATCACTTTTGACATCAGAATTATGATGTCAATGCAACTCACCACAGAATTATGATGTAAATTATGTAACAGAAGATCACAGAGAGATATACAATTACCAACACAATATATTAAATTGTCTGCATTTCACATTTTGCAAACACTAATCAAAACCATAATAAATTCTGTGCGCATTTACGTGAATAATAAAATTCTTTCTTTGCCCTTTCTCATTCATCCCAAAAGAATTTTACTCTTCAGTTTAGTCAGGAGTGTAACTTTTATTATAAAAAAAAATTAAGCATAAGATACTTCAAGACATGAACAAGAATCAAAAGAACTAATCTTTAACAGCAAAAGGGATGAAGTTTATGGAGGAAAATTATGTACCTTCCTTTTCAAGCAATAATTGTGCCAAGGATCTTAAATCAACACTGAAGCAATTCAAGATAAGAAATAATAGAGAATGCCCACAAAGATCTCCACAAAGATAAGGAGGATGTGTTACTGCTGTAGGTGTGAGGGAATCGCAGCGTGGTGATTTGGTGGTGGAAGAAAAAATGCTGAAGTGGAAGAAGTCAGTAGGCAAGAGGGGAAGAGCGACGTCAAGTGAAAGTCTGATTGAGGGAGAAAAAACGATGACCCACGGGTTTTCCCTAATCCAACCCAACCCAACCCGTTAAAGATCAAGACCCGTTTGACCCGTGACCCGTTTGACCCAACCCAACTAGTTAATTTGATGGGCGGGTTGGGTCAAAAATACGGGTCACGGGTTCATTTTGACAGCCCTAATTCCTATAAATCATCTGATACGTACAAAGATGTCCGGAGACAGGTTTCTGAAATATGCATGAATGTGAGTAGTCATGCATAAACATCATTTTCAATTTTTTTTAATCTTTGAATCTAATACAACCCTAACAAGTCAAAGGATATTTAATCTCATTTTGAGAGAAACGCAAATTCCTAAAACTAAATTCAGAATTTGAGAGAAGGAACTACAAACTCCTAATACTGATCAGTTATTTGTTGTCTTCCAGGAAGATGAACTACTGAATAAAAGCAGAAACCACTTGAACTTCATTAGTCAATGCGTTGTTCTGACAAGAAGATCATCTTTAAACATGTTTCGTGATCTTGGCTACTACTGGATGCGACTAGCTATTTACATCGTACAAGCTTTTGGTATCGGCACCATCTTTTACGATGTTGGTACAAGTCACACTTCAATTCAGGTAAGAAAAAATGAGAATTATTATGTCTGGAAAGAAAACTTGAAGTGAAAAGGAACATTTCACATGGCATTATGATGTTCTAATCACAATGTTGGCATTGTCCCAAACTGAGTTAATTTGTCAGTTTGAAAATCGGACTGTTTATCATCATTCTTTTATTCAAAATCTAATAAATAAAGTTACCAATTGTTTCTAGGCAAGAGGTTCAATGCTTATGTTCGTAGTTTCATTCCTTACTTTTATGGCTATTGGTGGATTTTCTTCATTTGTCGAGAAGATGAAGGTATCTCTATTAAATTGCTTTTTATCAGAACCGAACAATATTACTTCAACTACATATGGCTCCTTTTGACAAATTGATAAAAATATTAAATAGGTGTTTCAACGAGAAAGATTGAATGGCCACTATGATTCTAGTGCATTCGTTGTTGGCAACACACTGTCTGCATTGCCATACTTGGTGCTAGTATCGTTTATTCCAGGGGCCATTGCTTATTATCTTACTGGACTTCAAAAGGGACTGGTCCCTGGTGAAGTACTTGAACGCTACACTTATTTTACTACCAGTCTTTTGGTGTGCATGATGTTAGTTGAGAGCCTAATGATGATTGTTGCAAGTCTTGTGCCTAATTTCCTCATGGGAATCATAGCTGGCGCTGGGATTCAAGGCTTGATGATGCTTGGTGGGGGATTCTTTCGGTTACCAAATGATTTACCTACCTTATTCTGGAAGTACCCACTGTACTATGTTGCCTTCCACAAATATGCATACCAAGGTTTGCTCAAGAATGAATTTGAAGGCCAAACATTTCCGAATCAAGTCATAACTTCCTAATGCCCAAATAGAGGAATCAAGGATCGAATCCCACAGATAGGGCGCGTACTCTGTGCAATCGTGCTGTAGTGTGAAGTGCATTGGTTGCACAAACGAACAAGAAATGTAAATGCAGAAATGAAGAAACATAAACGACAAAGTAAGGCTACACCTAAAACATGAAGGAAATGTAAAACAGTAGAGCGAAACATGTGTTTTCGGGTTATTAGGTCGGGATGTCAATCCTTCTTGAGGTTAAACACACCCATGTTGCACATTCAAACTCATTCTCCTTAGAAACATGAGTTAAACGTTACATAGGTTATCCTAGTTTCAATTTCTCTTCTTCCCCTTACTTAGCTCACAACTGATCGATCTTGAATAAGTTCAGGTCTCCCGTGTCGCTTATGCAAGGCTTGATTCTTAGTCATGTTGTGTAAAGGAATTCAAGTTCACTCATGTCACTCTTGTTGTTCCCTTGTTTTTCATACCCAACAAGTAATTATGCTATGTAGAATCGAGGTTCACTCATATCTCTCGTGTTGTTTCTCTCAACCCCATACATAACATGCATGTTATAGCTCTCAAAGGGTGAAAACGAGGCAAGTTAAACTCAGGACTTCCGTATTATAAAGTTGAGAATTCATTCAAACTAGGTGTTCATGAAGGTTCACATAGAGTTAGGTCTCCAATGTATCTTCTCCTCCACACTATTAACTTAACCAATCAAAACCTCACATCACATATACATGATACCAAGTAAGATCAACATACATTTAAAGTCTAACAAAAGACAATCAAGTCATCAGTTGCATACCCATATTCACACAAGCATGTTTGTAACCACGTTTTGTAGTCAATCTTATATGTTCTATGTAAATCTAAATTCATGATATAAATGTGTTTAATTCTCAAGAGTTCATGATATCCATCACCCTTCACCCAAAAACACTACTAATCAGCCTCTCATAGCCAAAGAAACACTATAGACATACAAAACAAGCAATAACAAATCCTTAAAGAGTAGAAGATACAGTTCATATGAAGTTTCAAGACATAATGTGACTTTCCTTGAAGAACAATGAAAAAGTTACACCTTTTAGCTCCTTGCTACAGTTAGGGCTGATATCGAGCCGAGCCGAGCCCGAGCTTTAGCGGGCACAAGCTCGGCTCGTTTAATTTTCTTCAGGCTCGAGCTCGAGTTCGAGTAAAAAATTTCGAGCTCGAGCTCGGCTCGGGCTCGGATCGTTTAAGGTTTATTCGAGCTCGAGCTCGATTTCGAGCCCAAACTCGAGCTCAATCTCGAGCCAGAGCTCTAGCTCGATTAATGTTTTTTTTACACTTTTTTTTTCTGTTTTTTATCACTTTTTATTTTTATTTTTTATTTTGCACAAATAAGATTATTCAATCACAACACAATAATTTATCAAATATTTTGATAAGAGTTTATACAATCTATTAGTTATATTCAAATGTAAATAAAATAAATTACAACATACATTGTTCAAAGAAAAAACAACAACTAAATAATTCAAAATTCTCACAAAAAAATAATTTTTTTACAATTATATAATTTTTTAACATAGATTTCCACTCAAATAAATACATCAATTCAAACACCGATAAAATATTAGCTTATTATAAAAATTCAAACACTCGTATATTGTGATTTGTGTATTAATAAATATATATAAAAATATAATTATTTCTAGTATTTAGTATATAAGTACAATATATAATATATAATTAATATTTTAATTGAGCTTTTAACGAGCTTTAATCGAGCTATAAACGAGCTTTTTAACGAGCTATTCATGAACATAAACGAGCTTTCACCAATGTGTTCATTTATTGTTCATTTATTAATCGAGCCTAAAATCTTGTTCGTGTTCGTTTATTTATTAAATAAACGAGCTCGAGCCGAGCTTTAATCGAGCTGATCCCGAGCTTGTTCGTGAACGTTCGTGTTCGTTCTCAGCCCTAGCTACAGTTCTTCCCTAAAGAGAGATCTAAAGTGTACAACACACACTAGAAGGTGTGATTTTACAAAACTATGTGTCATTTTAATTCCTAATTGAATCCCTTAAAAATATTGTTTTCACTCTCTTTTTTTGGGTTATTACAACATCTATAAGGCAGATCTACCCTACAATAACTTTAAATTACAATTTGAGACCACAAAAGTAGGTAGAAATGGATAAACTTGGAAAAGAAGACAAAAGGTACGAAAGTACAAAAGTTGAGATCATCGGGCTAGTCACGCTGTATAAGTCTTCATGGCGTGATCAACATGCTGGTCACACTGCTGAACCGGTGGCAAATGTCACGGGGCCATTACCCTCTCCCTAAAAGGCAGCCTGTTAGGGTGTGCAGCGCCCACGCTTATAAAGCCCACAACCTTCTCTCACTTATCCGATATGGGATTCCGTCACATTCTCCCCCACCGAATCCAGTGACGTCCTTATCGCTGACCCGGGCCCACCCTACCTACTCCCACTAGAGCGCTTGGCAAGGGACATCGGAGTCGGGTCGAGTTGGCTCTGATACCACTTTGTCACGGGGCCATTACCCTCTCCCTAAAAGGTAGCCTGTCAGGGTGTGCAGCGCCCACGCTTATAAAGCCCACGACCTTCCCTCACCTATTTGATGTGGGATTCCGTCACACAAAGCTGAAGTGTCTTGGGCATGGCTACTTGCGCGTGCTGAAAATGTGCACCTTTTGGCGTGATTGCTTCGCTGGTCACACTGTATATATTGGTTCCTCTTCTGTGCAACATGATCCTTCTCCTGCTGGCTCGCATACAATCAGGCATGTATGTGTGCTTCACTGCTCCATGGCATGGTCACACGTCGTGACCGTGCTGTAAAAATTCTAGCATTGTCTTCATGGCACAGTCACTACATGTGATTATGCCAACAACCTGTCATGCTCAAGGAAAGAAGAAACACGTTTTTAATATGGCAAGATTCACGCCTTTAGCTATTGTGTACACCTTTAGCTCTTAAAGCATTTTGCATTAACATTCTGTTATAATTGTATGTAATATTCTGATAGGCGGTTATCACATTCATTGCAGAATATTAATAACAAGTGATTGTAAATGAAGGGGTTATGGAAATGATTACACAATTCTAATTTTCTCTCTCTTAATCATTCTTTCTCTCTCTTAATCACTCTCTCTTTCTTAGTCATTCTTTCTCTAATTCTTTCTCATCTTCCTCATTTTCTGTATTACCCATTCTTAAATCAATTAACCTAATTCAAGAACTGAACTGCAAGCTTAAGCTTGACAATTAGTATCTGAGCTTCACACCTGGGGTATTTCATCCATGGCGGATGGCACACGTTTCAAGTCTCTAGATGAACAAATCAAAAAGCAGGAGTTACGCATTCAGGAATTAACCGACCTTGTCCAAACTCACATGGGTAATATGCAACAGTAGCTTGGGGATACAAATCATAGGGTTGATTCTTTCACCCAGAAAATGGACATGTATGTATCTAATCTTGATGCTAAATTTAATGCCTTACTAATGATGATGAATAAAGAAACTACTGATAAGGGCAATCAGGCAAAGAATGAAGGCCCTAAGTTGCCTACCCCTCAACATGGTTTTAGATCTGAGAATAGAACAGAGAAGGTGTATAAATGTTGGCAATCCAGTAATGTCCAAGTAGATTTACCTATGTTTGATGGCACAAACCCACGAGATTGGTTGAGAAGATGTCATAAGTACTTCTTAATCAACCAGATAGAAGAACATCAGAAGGTGGAAGTAATATAATTCTTCCTGGAGAGAAAGGTTGATATTTGGTTTCAGAGTTATAAGGCTATGAAAGGGAAGATTTGTTGGGAAAAATTTTCCAATGATTTGAGCAGAAGGTTTGGTGAAACAAAAATGCAGGATGTAGTAGAAGAGTTCAATAAACTCCAACAACAAGGAAATGTGCAAGATTATCAAGAACAATTTGAAGAATTGAAGTACTTGATGATTTCAAAGGATCCCAGATCAACATAAGCATATTTTATCTCAAGCTTTATCAGTAGCCTGAAAGAGGAGTTGAAACCTATGGTAAGGATGTTGAAACCAACAAAAGTGATTGAGGCCTTTGAAATTTCTCTGTTACAAGAACAATCCCTAGATATGAATAGGAAGAAGTTCAGACAATTTCCAATGATAGAATCAGAAAGTTGTAAGGGTCCTACTATAAGTAACTTACAGAAAAATAGGGTTGATATTCAAAACAAGAATTGGGGTCAAAAGGCATCCAAATTTAAAAAGATATCTCCTCAAGAAATTCAGTATAGAAGAAACAACCACTTGTGTTTTAAGTGTGGGGAGAAGTTCGGTCCAAACCATCAATGTAAGCCCAGTCACTTGCATTTCATATTATCAGAAGAAGAGGAGGATTCTGAATTTTGGTATGCTTTTGGTGAACAAGATGAAGCTACTGGGAATCCAGGAAAGGAGATGGAAGTTTCTTTGCATGCTTTATCTCAAGCATTGCAGAAAAAGACAATAACACTACAGGGATTGCTCAAAGATGACTTGGTGCAAATATTAGTTGACACAGGAAGTTCTGATAGCTATATAGATTATAGACTAGTTCAGAAGTTACATCTTAAGACAGTGGATGTTGATCCATTGATTGCTGTGATAGCAGATGGCAGTATAGTGCAAAGCAGCAGCATGTGTCCTAAGGTCAAGTGGGAAATCCAGAAGTACAAGTTTGTTTATGATTTAAGGCTAATGAAAATTGGAGGTTGGGATATAATTTTGGGGGTAGATTGGATGAGTCGTTATTGATAAGTCGGTCTTGTACCGACTTAAATGCTCTGATTTCTTAGTCTTTTGCCTGGAATAACTTGTGAATCGATGACTTGATTATGTGACTTATGTGCTAAATTGATTACAATGGCCTGTTGAGGAGATTGGCTTGAGTTGTTGAATTTAGTGGTAAAGTGTTGCATTTGTATACAAGAGGCACGACACACACTCAGCCATTAGTGCACTCAAGTCACAACTCTCTCAAGTCACAACACTCTCAAGTCACAAATCACTATTCACAAGTCACATAAGAAAACCCCAGCACACAACTCACACTCACTTCACTTCACAAGTCCACACACTCACACACCACGCACACACACTACACGGTGCGGCCGCACCATACGGCCGCACCACACACACACTACACGGTGCTGCCGCACCATGCGGCCGCATCACACACACACCACACGGTGCGCCCGCACCACTCACACCACATGCACATTTCATGTTTTATTTTCATGCATTTTTCATATTTTCCTATTTTTGTACATTCTCTGCTCACTTCATCAATTGCACACTTGCACAAACACTAGTCTCTCAACCTTCGCATATAGCACACACAAGCTTAAGCTCACACAAGCAACGCATATTACATGTCTTTCTCACGGCCTCTAACTGTTTGATGAAATGCTTTGATTATTCTTAACTGTTAAGACTTGACTTTAACACGTGTCCTCACTTGAGTGCTATTTCATGTTTGTAGACACGTGGCGGCATTTCCGCAAGAGAAGGAAACTTCCAGGAATTTTACAAGGCAAATCAGCAAGGAAAGACTATAAAAGGGAGGAAAAGCCGCTAAAGAGAGGAGGCTAGATTTTGGGAGAAGAAATCAATTCACTGAGAGAAAATCTGAGAGGGAATCTGAGAACCCTAGAGCATAATTTCTATTCTGTAATCATGGGATATCAGCCGATCAATATGATCGGCTAAGTTCTTAGTGTTACTTTGAGGGGTCAATTGTATGGATTTGATCTTGTTTGAGACATTTGTTTAGATATCTATCTGAAGAACTATTTCATGTTCATAATTTTGCACTTGTTATGTTTGATGATTTGCACTCTAGATTAACTTCACATTTAGGTCTGCGGTACCGACTGAGGTCGGTGTGAATAGTCCAATGGCAATCAATCACGACATGAGTCGATTGTGAACATGCATATATGAATCTTAGGTCTTGTGAGACTTTGCGATCTTGACTGTGCAGTACCCACTGACAGTTAATATCAATCCTTCGCGTAGGTCTAAGAGAGTTCTTGTAGTGTAAGTCGAAGTTGTGAACTGGTTAGCTGCCCTACCAAGGGAGATAGTCAGGAATCGAATTAGATTTGTGTTAGGAGATCTTGGGATCTGGGAGAGTCTGACTCGTGCCAAGGACTTGCCCTACCAAGGGAAGTTCAGGGAGAATTGGGAACGAGGATTGTGAGAACTACCAAGTTGATCAACCTTAGTTCACTAGCAGTAAAATCCCTTCATATATGTCCACAAAAGTCTGTCCGGGATAACGAGAGAAAGATCCATACATATTGTTTACCCTTGAAGCAACACATTCATCTCTATTGATTTTTCCTAATTCTATTCTCATTTGCATACCTTGATTGTGTTATTGCAGCATTTCACATTCTATCATTATAACAATGATTGTCGTAGTCCTCTCCCTGTGGATATGAACCCCTCACCACTACTGCATTAATTTAGTGTTTTGGGTAAAATTGCAGGGTCACGACACCGCCTGTCAATTTTTGGCGCCGTTGCCGGGGAGAGGCACAGCGTTAAGAGTTGTTTGTGATAGAGTTACTTTGTTGTTACTTTACGAATTCTTGTTTGAAATTGTTGATTTGTTGTTTTGTTGAACTCTTAATTCATTACTTGTCTCTGTTGATTTTGTTCTACTGATATTTTGTTCTAGTGCTGTTTCTTTTTCTTGTGAGAGATCACAGTTTATACTACTTAGAGCAAGGCTACGAGGGGAAGCTCCGGAATTTGCTCTTGACTTAGAATTGCAGAGAACTTTAAGGCAGAGGAGAAGGGTTATTGAAATGGCTGAAAAGAATTTGGAGAGACCTCAGCCCCAACCACCTCGGTTTGGGAACCATTTCGCGGTCAACTTTGAGAGGAGAAACAATCACCAGGGAATTGACGTCGAAAGTTATCAAATCCCGACACATATCGTGTCCATGATCACTCAAGGGTAGATCTTTCAAGGCTTGAGCAACAAGGACCCTAACGAGCATTTGGACTGGTTTTTGGGACTTTGTAACACTTTCAAGCTGCAAAGAGTGACTCCGGATGATGTGAGAAGGGTACTATTCCCACTGTCCTTGAAAGGGAAGGCCAAGCATTGGTTTAACTCAATCGGAGGCCCAGCTATATCTACATTTGAGGAACTTGAGCGGACGTTTTTAGCTAAGTATTTTCCTCCCGCAAAATTGGAGCGAATGAGGTTGGAGATCCGCAACTTTCAGCAGCAGGATGGCGAAACCTTCAAGGAATCCTGGGATCGATTCAACGACTTGCTCCGTCAATGCCCGAACAATGACCTCGGGGAGGTCAGGGAGCTTAACACATTCTTTAAGGGTCTATTACCGGAGTCCTCGCTGATGGTAAAGGCTAGCGCAAATGGAGCTTTAAAAGACAAGAGCGTGCCCGAAGTGAGGGAACTCTTTGATTCGATTGCAAACGACAAATACCTGTTTCCAGAAACTAGAAAGATGCCTGCGGATAAGCAACGGGGAGTGCTAGAGCTGGATGAGGAGACGTCCTTGGAGGCAAAAATTGAGGCCCTCACACGATAAATTCAAAACCTAAAGGCTGCCAAGGTCGCTCCCGTGTTGATGTGCGGGCTGTGTAAGGGAGAGCACCACACAGACGAGTGCGAGCTCACACAGGAATCAGTCCAATATGTCGCAAATTACAACAACCGCCAACAATATGGAGGCTATCAAAATCAGTCAGGCCAAGGCAACTGGGGACAGAATAATCAGGGAAATCAACAAAGGCAGTACTACCAGAGTGGGGAGTCAAGCAACCGGGAACAGAGAAAGTCAACCGATGATTTGCTCCATGAAATTCTGGGAAAAATGGATATGTATGAGAAGAGGACCTCCACACTGGAAGCTCAAGTGAAAAACGTGGAGGCCTCTATTAAGAACATTGATATGCAGATGGGACAGTTGGCTAAGGCAAGCCACCAAAGACCTCAAGGCACTCTCCCAAGTGATACAGAACCGAACCCAAAAGGAAAAGGACCAGAGGTCTGTAATGCCATCACACTGAGGTGTGGTAAAGAAATCAGTGGGAACACAAAGAAAGAGGAGAAGAATAAAGAGGATAAAGAAGAGAGTGTGAAGGCACGTGAGCCTAGGAAGAAAAGGGGACCTCCAAGCCCCTATAACTATCCGGAGTATGCACCACTCCCTCCCTTCCCTCAGCGAGTTCCACCTCTAACCAAGAAAGGAGCTCAATTCTCAAGATTTTTGGACATGGTGAAGAATGTGAATGTGAATGTGCCATTAACAGATTTGCTCGCATCAGTGCCGCGATATGCTAAATTTCTGAAAGACCTGATCGCGAACAAGGAAAAAATTTTGCGCTGTGAAGTGCCGATTCCACTCACGAAGGAAAGCCAAGCTTGGATTAACAATGAACTCCCTCCAAAGCTCAAGGACCCTAGGAGTTGTACAGTGCCATGCACTATTGGAGGAAAATTTTTCAACAGGGCATTATGTGACCTTGGAGTAGGGATAAACCTCATGCCATTATCCATCGCTGAGAGCATAAGGTTAGGAGAGAAGATTAAACCCGTGGCTGTTCTTCTACAGTTGGCAGACAGATCTCTTGTACAACCTACTGGAATGGTGGAAGAAGTCTTGGTCTCAGTGGATAAATTTGTGCTCCCAGTGGATTTCATAGTGTTAGATATGGAGGAAGATCCGGAAGTCCCACTCATCTTTGGGAGACCCTTCCTAGCTACGGGGGATGCTCTCATAGGAGTAAAGGGGAAGATCATCACCTTCAGGGTCAATGGTGAGGAAGTGGTATTCAATGTAGACTATGCCATAAAATATGCTCAATCCATAGAACAGTGCTGTATTGCAACCTTGGTACGGAGTGACCTCAAACCCTCTGGACTTGAACAACACTGTAAGTTTCCTCCTGAACCAGACGAATCCAGTGATGATGATGACTTGCATGAAAATTGTGAAAATACATTAACTGATGAGGAAAATGACATGGTGCATAAAATGTCAACATCCGCTGAGCAAATCATTGTTGATTTTGAGTTTAATAAAAGTCATGATAATGATGTGAGATTAATTGAGATGAACGATTTTGAAAGTGAGGAAATGAATGAGTTTAATGCTAAATTGAAGTTGAAAAATGAAATTGACAAAAAATGTGAAATTGTCAATGTGCGTGAAAAGTTGCTAGATGATTTTGTTGACACTAACAAAAAAGTGAAAGTTGTGCCCACCGAGGTGAGGCTTAGAAACGTGGATGGCAGGAACAAAAGCTCATTACAATCAGACAAGAAGCTGACCAAGCAGAAGCGTCAACCCTTCTTTAACTATCTAAAGCGCATGGTTTGGAGAGAGAAGAAGAAATCCCTTCCACCCATCAGAAATGTGGAGGCCGGAACCTTGGGTGTGTTTTCAAAAAACACAGATGGGAAATTACCAAGTCGGTTGGGAAAAACAAGGGACATACTCAGTTCCTTGACTGCCCACTACCTTGATAGCAACTCTTCCATGTCTGGCTGAGGATAATAAACCAAGCGCTGTGTTGGGAGGCAACCCGACCATTTAGTTTCTAATTTTTGTCTGTCTTTTTCAATTAAGATTGACCCTCAATAAACACATGAGTCTAAACCCATTATGCATGCATATTTGCTGTAGGCCACTAGGAGCTGGAGCAACACGGAATACCTGAGAAAGTGTAGCCGCACCTGAGCGACTGGGATCTGTATGCCCAGATGTCACGTGACTTAACTGGTAACAGCGTTGAGAATATTCTTTGCACTGACAAAAAGGGATGAATCAACTCGGCATTGGGAAGACTGGCAACTTGTGTGACACGCATGAGAGTGAAAATATACCATGGCACCCAAGAAGTCCTCACAAACTCCTGCATCCACTTCTAAAGGTCAAGCATCAAGAGGAAAGGCCAAGATTATTGATGAAGCCTCGTCAGACGAGTATGAGTCAGACGAGGAATATTTTCAAGAAAGCTACGAAGCTGATGAAACACAGGACAGTAGAAAAAGAAAAACCCCAATTACAGCTGTCCTCCAATGCTTTGTAAAGGCTAATGCCCAGCTAAAATTCCGCGAATTCGCCGTCAGGCACATTCACGTCGAAAGGTCTTTCGCCATCACTGCAAAGCCGTATGCCGACATCATAAAATTTTATAAGTGGCAATCTTTAACAGAGGCACCGGAGCTGTGTAATGTGGCGGTCGTGAAAGAATTTTATGCAAATGCTGCTGGGGCAGACGTCAAGGAAGTGAAGTCCAAAGGTGTATTTTTGAGAGGAAAATATCTCCAGATCACCAGCGAATCGGTCAACAAACATTATGGGCTTAAGGACTACCCTAGGGATGAACTCACTGAAATAACTGAGGCTGGGAACCCAAACACAATCCTGCGATCATTGAGCCTTCTGGGAACAGAGTGGTTGCGGAACTAGTGCGACGAACTGAAGTTTGTTCAGCTTAAAGATCTGACAGCAGAAACAAAAACATGGCTCTTATTTGTGAACTCTCGCCTCATGCCTACCACGCATAGTACAAGGATTTCAAGGGAGAGGCTTTTCTTAATATATGCCATCAAGAATCGGCTCACCATCGACGTGGGGAAGTTCTTTGTCATATACATTAATCACGCCATAGCCGAGCACAGCCAAGCCATGTATTTCCCACACTTTCTCTGGGAACAAGCCCTGAAACAAGGAGTAAAAGTGTCTGGAGGGGAGGAGTGTCAGAAACCAACAGCCCCATTTAAGGATGGCCAACTTAAGCAATATCAGAATGTAGAGAAAGCGGACAGAAAACGACTAGAGGAAGAGGCAAAGGAAAGAGCACGAGCAGTATCAGAGCAGATAATGGATGACGTGGATGAGGACCAAAACCCAAACCAGCAACCACCTCAAGGTTTTGACAACTTCCACAATATGCAGCATGCATTGGAGGGACTACAAAGATCATTTCAAACTCAACATCAATCCCTCATGAACCATATTAACGAAATGGAAGGAAGGTGGACTGGGCTGCAAGACTGCATGGTAATCATAGGGACGAGGCTGGACACGATGCTTCAAGAACAAAACACTCAGTGGACAGCAATAGATAACAAGATCATCCAGTGTCAGACGGAAGTTCACAACCTTAATCTGATGATGGTACACCACCATCAATCCCGGGGGCCTGACTCTCACTTTCCCCCACTGGAGGAGATGGATAACCAAGCCCGAATGATTGTGGACACACAGAGCACCAGAGTGGTCATGCAGCAAGGGATGAGCTCAAACGTCGGATCCAGAAATGCACAATCTGCTTTCCCTGGTTTCTCCCGCTTTACCAACCCACATCATTTGCCAAGCACTTAAATTGGGTAGTTTCTTCCCTTTTTCACACAATGGGGACATGCATGTCTTAGTGGCTTGGTGTGGTGATCTTTGCTTTGGCGTGATGATCTTTGAAGTGATTCTTGTGTTAGTGAGGCTTAGAGCCTTTGATTTCAAAATTTCTTTCTGTGTGTGCTATTTGTACGGGGACAGGAGGTGGTGTTCATTATATTAGTAGCATTTTAGGTGGTGTGATTGTTGTGTGAAGAAAAGAAACAAGTCAGTGACTAGCACTGACTTTGTAGTGTGCTTTAATTTTTCTGTTGCGATAAATGTGATTGTTTGTTGTTGTGTTGTGAAAAATCACACTGGCCAGTCTATCCAGCACACTTACACACTCCAAAACACTAGCACTCCCAACACCATCGACAAAACCATAAATGCAGTCAATGATTCATGCGTACAAAATTTTTGAGTTTTACAGTATACATTTGATGCATACAATTTGCTGGGTAAAGTGCGATGTCAAAGTAAGTTAGAAAAGCCAGCACCAATTTTGACATAGGAGAGAGCTTATGATTCCTTGCTTGTATGGGCTTTCTACTCGTAAACACTTATTCTTGCATTGTGAATATATAATCTATTGAAGACACACATGAACACAAAGTTGTGCGGAATTATGCAAATAAAGGGAAAAAAGAGCCACAAAACCCTGGCATCAATAATAAGCACCAATGTGCATTGAATAAGGGGGAAACCCCAGGGGAAAACCCCAGTAAGCTTAGCATAGACAATTTATAGCTCTTATCTTTTAATGTTTAAAGTGTTCGTGTGTGTGGACAACAGATTGTAGTGCAAGAATTTTGTTAAGTGTCTACTTGAGTACTCTACTTAGACAGCGTGAGGAAGCATAAGAAACTCTCAGCACACAATGCACGCTGACGGTTTGGTCTTTATTCATTGCACCTTACTTGATAAATTGTGTAAGTTAGATGAATTGTAAACTCACTGCTCATATCTTTGTTGTTGCATGCGAAAATTTTGGAAATGGACTGTCGATAAGGTTGTGAGTGTTTGAATGTGGGACGGACAAGGGCTTAGTTAATTTTTTACTTTGCTCGGGACTAGCAAAGATTCAAGTGTGGGGGGTTGATAAGTCGGTCTTGTACCGACTTAAATGCTCTGATTTCTTAGTCTTTTGCCTGGAATAACTTGTGAATCGATGACTTGATTATGTGACTTATGTGCTAAATTGATTACAATGGCCTGTTGAGGAGATTGGCTTGAGTTGTTGAATTTAGTGGTAAAGTGTTGCATTTGTATACAAAAGGCACGACACACACTCAGCCATTACTGCACTCAAGTCACAACACTCTCAAGTCACAAATCACTATTCACAAGTCACATAAGAAAACCCCAGCACACAACTCACACTCACTTCACTTCACAAGTCCACACACTCACACACCATGCACACACATTGCGTGCGCCCGCACCACTCACGCACTACACGGTGCGGCCGCACCACACACACACTACACGGTGCGGACGCACCATGCGGCCGCACCACACACACACCACACGGTGCGGCCGCACCACACACGTACACACACGGTGCGGGCGTCGCACCACACACACACCACACGGTGCGGTCGCACCACACACGTACACACACGGTGCGGGCGCACCATGCTCCCGCACCACTCACACCACATGCACATTTCATGTTTCATTTTCATGCATTTTCATATTTTCCTATTTTTGTACATTCTCTGCTCACTTCATCAATTGTACACTTGCACAAACACTAGTCTCTCAACCTTTGCATATAGCACACACAAGCTTAAGCTCACACAAGCAACGCATATTACATGTCTTTCTCACGGCCTCTAACTGTTTGATGAAATGCTTTGATTATTCTTAACTGTTAAGACTTGACTTTAACACGTGTCCTCACTTGAGTGCTATTTCATGTTTGTAGACACGTGGCGGCATTTTCGCAAGAGAAGGAAACTTCCAGGAATCTTACGAGGCAAATCAGCAAGGGAAGACTATAAAAGGGAGGAAAAACCGCTAAAGAGAGGAGGCTGGATTTTGGGAGAAGAAATCAATTCACTGAGAAAAAATCTGAGAGGGAATCTGAGAACCCTAGAGCATAATTTCTATTCTGTAATCATGGGATATCAGCCGATCAATAGATCGGCTAAGTTCTTAGTGCTGTTGAGGGGTCCAATTGTATGGATTTGATCTGTTTGATACATTTGTTTAGATATCTATCTGAAGAACTATTTCATGTTCATAATTTTGCACTTGTATTTTTGAAGATTTGCACTCTAGATTAACTTCACATTTAGGTCTGCGGTACCCACTGAGGTCGGTGTGAATAGTCCAATGGCAATCAATCACGACATGAGTCGATTGTGAACATGCATGTATGAATCTTAGGTCTTGTGAGACTTTGCGATCTTGGCTGTGCGGTACCCACTGACAGTTAATATCAATCCTTCGCGTAGGTCTAAGAAGTTCTTGTAGTGTAAGTCGAAGTTGTGAACTGGTTAGCTGCCCTGGCAAGGGAGATAGTCAGGAATCGAATTAGATTTGTGTTAGGAGATCTTGGGATCTGGGAGAGTCTGACTCGTGCCAAGGACTTGCCCTACCAAGGGAAGTTCAGGGAGAATTGGGAACGAGGATTGTGAGAACTACCAAGTTGATCAACCTTAGTTCACTAGCAGTAAAATCCCTTCATATATATCCACACAAGTCTGTCCGGGATAACGAGAGAAAGATCCATACATATTGTTTACCCTTGAAGCAACACATTCATCTCTATTGATTTTTCCTAATTCCATTCTCATTTGCATACCTTGATTGTGTTATTGCAGCATTTCACATTCTATCATTATAACAACGATTGTCGTAGTCCTCTCCCTGTGGATACGAACCCCTCACCACTACTGCATTAATTTAGTGTTTTGGGTAAAATTGCAGGGTCACGACACCACCTGTCAGTTATAATCCCATAGCTTTTGACTTCCATAAGATCAGCATTCAACTATCTACAAACAAGAACCAGATCTAACTGTATGGACAAGTGGAGCAGCCAACCATGAAGTTAATACGTGGTAAATCCCTGAGGAAATTCAGTCAAGATGGGCTCAGAAGTTCAACTGTGCTGAGTGTCACTTCAAAAGACTTTTAGGTAGACAATAACATTCCCCCACACATTTCTGCGTTGTTAGAACAGTTTTCAAATGTATTTGATATTCGAAAATCACTACCTCCTATTAGAGACCATGATCATGAAATTCCAATTAAACCATCTGCACAACCCTTCAAGCAAAAACCTTTACAGATGTCCCCATTCACAAAAAACTGAAATAGAGAATCAAGTCATTGAAATGCTACAAAGTGGTATAGTTAGACAAAGCAATAGCCCTTTTGCATCCCCTGTATTATTAGTCAAAAAGAAAGAGGGAACTTGGAGATTATGTATAGACTACAGGCATCTCAACAAGTTAACTGTAAAAGATAGCTATCCTATACCAAATATTGATGAACTACTCAATGAACTCTTTGGAGCAAAGTTCTTTTCTAAGATAGATTTGTGGTCAGGTTACCATTAAATTAGAGTCAAGCCTAAAGACATTCACAAGACTGCTTTTCAAACACACTCAGGTCACTATGAATTCTTAGTTATGCCATTTGGCTTGACTAATGCACCTGCTACCTTCCAATCCTTAATGAATCACATTTTCAGACCTTATCTCAGAAAGTTTGTATTAGTATTTTTTGATGATATCCTTATCTACAGCTCTGACCTGAATAGTCATGTTGATCACCTACAAACAATTCTAACAATTATAAGAAATCACACATTGTTTGCCAAGAAGTCTAAATGTAGTTTTGCTCAAACACAAGTTGAATATCTCGGGCACATCATCACTGATCAAGGAGTAAGCATGGATAGGGATAAAGTAGAGTGTGTGGTGAATTGGCCTACTCCCACATCTGTTAAGGCCTTAGGAGGGTTCTTGGGACTAGCTGGTTACTATAGGAAGTTTGTGCAGAATTATTGGGTTATCAGCAAACCACTTACAGAATTACTCAAGAAGGACAATTTCCAATGGTCTGATGAGACAACAGAAGCTTTCCAACATTTAAAGCAGGCCTTGTGTTCAGCACCTATTTTGAGGTTACCAGACTTTTCGAAGTCTTTCATCTTAGAGACAGATGCTTCTTCGAAAGGAATTGGGGCTGTTATATCACAGGAAGGGCATCCAATTGTTTACATGAGCAAGGCTTTGAGCACTCAAAATTTGGGACTTTCAGTTTATGAAAAGGAACTCATGGCAGTAGTAATGGCTGTGACTAAATAGAGACACTTTTTGCTTGGTTATCATTTTATTATCAAAACTGATCACCAAAGCTTAAAATTTTTGTTGGAAGAAAAGTTGACCTCAGCATTACAACATAAGTGGCTCACCAGATTGTTGGGAATGGACTATGAGATTCAATATAGGAGAGGAGTCAAAAATCAAGCCACTCATGCTCTTTCCAGGAAGGACTTCATTGCTGACGGTAAAATGACTGCCTCAACTTTACCTATTAGTTCTATTCAGCCGGAGTGGATCCAGGAGTTAGTGCAAAGTTATGAAGGAGATACAGATCTCCAAACTCTTAATGCTCAGGTTGTCCTTAGCCCTCAAAATTTTTCTTCTTATGAGTACAAAGATGGCATCCTCCGATATCAACATAGACTGTATGTGTGAGCTAGCTCTGATCTAAGGCAAAAACTAATTTCTACGTTACATTCCTTTTCCTTGGGAGGACATTCTGGACAAAAGAGTTGTTTGCAGAGAGCCAAACTACTCTTTTATTGGCTTAAAATGAAACAACAGATTGTTCAGTTCATTCAAACCTGTGATGTGTGTCAACGACATAAGCACGAGAACACTCCTTATTCGGGCTTACTACAGCCTCTTCCCATTCCTAATAAGGCTTGGTGTGATATCTGTATGGATTTTGTCGAAGGCTTACCGGAATCTGAAGGCTCGAATGCTATTCTAGTTGTGGTGGATCATCTCACTAAGTATGGCCATTTTATAGCATTATCCCATCCTTTTATTGCTGTTCAAGTGGCAAAATTATCATGGATCAAGTTATCAGACTTCATGGTTTACCTGAATCAATTGTGACTGATAGAGATCGGATCTTTACTAGTTTGTTTTGGCACGAGCTCTTTAAACTTCTTGGAGTTCAACTCCATTTCAGTTCAGCCTATCACCCTCAGTTAGATGGCCAATCTGAAAGATTGATACAATGTTTAGAGATGTACTTGCGATGTATGACCAGTGATAAACCACTTCATTGGGCTAAATGGTTGCCTTTAGCTAAACTATGGTACAACACTGCCCATCATACCAATTTGCAGACTTCACCTTTCGCTGCATTATATGGTTATCAACCTCTTCCATTGCCAATTGGACCTTATTTCGATTCTGTAGTCCCTGGAGCCACTCAGTTCATTCAAGACAGACAACAGATTCTTCACCTTTTGAAAGAAAACTTGGGAAAAGCTCAGGAATGCATGAAAATTCTTTGCAGATCAACATCGAACAGATAGGGAATTTGCAGTGGGAGATCTAGTGTTTCTCAAACTACATCCCTACAGGCAAAGTACTCTAGCTCTCAGAAAGAATTTAAAGTTGGCTGCTAAATATTACGGCCCTTACCTAGTGGTAGAAAGAGTTGGTAAGGTTGCTTATCGATTACAGCTTCCGCCTAGTTGTCTTTTGCATCCTGTATTTCACCTATCCCTTCTCAAGAAAAAATTAGGATCCACAGTTACAGCCAGTAGTGAGTTACCTACCATGTCTGATCAAGACTCTTTCAAGGTAGCTCCAGAATTCAGTTTGTCTCGCAGGGCAATTATCAGACAAAATCACCCAGTAACTCAATGGTTGATTAAATGGATTAATATGACTACTGAAGAGGCAACTTGGGAGGATTGTGACTTCATACGCTCTCAGTTTCCAAAATTTTGTCCTTAAGGACAAGGACAGTTTGAACAGGAGGGAGTTGTCATGCTCAAGGAAAGAAGAAACACGTTTTTAATATGGCAAGATTCACGCCTTTAGCTATTGTGTACACCTTTAGCTCTTAAAGCATTTTGCATAAACATTCTGTTATAATTGTATGTAATATTCTGATAGGCGGTTATCACATTCATTGCAAAATATTAATAACGAGTGATTGTAAATGAAGGGGTTATGGAAATGATTACACAATTCTGATTTTCTCTCTCTTAATCATTCTTTCTCTCTCTTAATCACTCTTTCTCTCTCTTAGTCATTCTTTCTCTAATTCTCTCTCATCTTCCCCTTTTTCTGTATTACCCATCCTCCTTTTCTGTACATTCCACGTCGCGCAACGTGGGTGCACGTCGCGATGTAGACCCTCCACGTCGTGACGTCAAAAATGCAAATTAAAGTTGATTTTTGGCTGAATTTTTGGACGAATTTTGTGAAATTTTCAGAGAGTTACGTCGCGCGATTCTCTATGGAGATTAAATTTCAAGTGTGGGGGGAATTTGATAAGTAGGTTTTATACCTACTTATATATCTTATTTTACTTAGCTTTTGACTTGTGATGCTTGCATTTATGTGTGATTATGTGCTAAATTGTGCATTAATGTGATATGTAACTTGAGGTACTTTAGGGGAGAAAAATACCCAAAAATGTTGAGAAAGTGAGGTGAATATGTGATTGGTGTCAAATGGTAAGAAAGAGTTCAAGAGACTTGGTTGTGAGTTTGGGAAAATCTTAAATGTGCTAAATTGGCTTGGTATGAAAGTTGGGCAGAAATTGTGTTGATACTTCATTACAGCATAACTTCCTCTATACTAATCCAATTGGTGAGTTCTTTGATGTTCTAAAAAGCTCTTTGAATGCACTATAATTCGTATGTTTGAACTATTAGCTAATTCTGTGTGCAAGACTATGAAATAGGAGTTTCTTTGCGAATGCCATATTAGGGTTTTATGAGTTTTATGCTGCCACAGTTTGGTTAATTGTTAATAACTTGAGTTCTAGGCATCCAATGGTGATGTTTCTTGAACCATTGGAAAGATAAGAGGAAGTTCTATAATTGTTATGTTGATCGCGGAGTCTGAATCGAAGGATAAATTGATTATTTGTGCAAAAAATATGGATGAAACTGGAATGCATAAAGGTCTAGAAAAACAACACTACGATCTCATCGTAGTGTTAATTTCACTCTCTGCCGGGTCATAGTATTTTGGTCATAACTCTTTTTTCTGAGCTCCGATTTAAGTAATTAAAAATGCTATGGAAAGCTTAGATCTGGGGCTACAACTTTTGTGCTTTACGTTTTCCCAAATTCCCATTGTATCATATTCAAATATTGGTTGGAAAGTTGCTGAAAAGTTGAGCAATGGAGATTGCATTTTTTGCCTATGATGAAGTCGTAGCACAGAATTCTGCATATTCATTTGCACTACGACCTCATCGTAGCGCAACTATCTCAATTCACCATTGAAATATTGGCTTGCGATGAGCCAATTCCAAGAAATTGTTTTTGTGTATTTTCTTCACTCTTGCACATCCACTTTGCTCAACACTTGAACATAACTTCACACTTTTCACAACCCATTCACTCTTGCACTTTTGCATGATTCACTTTCAGATCACTAATTCCTCACCATTTTCATTCGGATTCTAGCATCACATTACAGTTCTCCACTCTTCACATTGTTCACTCAACACTTCTCAAATATTGTCACTCTTATTTGTTAAGCATGTTCTTTACTCTTTTCTTTGTGACATTTTGTGAACAAAATCCAATCTCTTGAATCGACTATTTCCCTGAGGAACGAACCTAGCTCACTGCTACTATAGTTAGTGAAATAGGATAAATTGGCGTGTAACGACAACGCGCATCACCAGTCCATTATGTCAATTACAATCGGAATACTAATTCAAATCAATGGAAACCATCCAGTGGTCTCAAGGAGGACAAAACCGCCCACAGTATAATGCACCAAGACCAACTTATCCGCCTGGCTATGGAAATCAACAACACGCACAAGGTGGTAATTCATAAGCAACAATTGATGATGTTATTACTGTGTTGGGTGCCAAGATGGAAAAGCTTTTTGGAGAATGTCAACTGCAACAAGCCAATGTGGAGAAAAGAATGGAGGTATATGATGGAATGTTCAGGGAGCATAAAGCTCTCCTTAAGAATATGAAAACTCAAATAGGCCAACTCGCCAATAAAGTGCATAATAGACCAACAGGAACTTTACCAAGTGATACTTTCCCCAATCCAAAGGGAAAAGAGCAATGCCATGTGGTTACACTTCGAAGTGGTAAGGAATTGTCATCTCCAACTCTTAATGAAGAAGATTCTCCAAAAGATGATCAATATGCTGTCAAGGCTCCCATTGAGACGGGAGAAGTTCCAAAGCAGGCTGAACCCAAGGAAGAAAGTGCAAGTAAAGGGAGAAAGAAAAATCCTCCAAGTGCATTCAGTTTTCCAGAATGTGCTCCACCATTACCTTTTTCTCAAAGGATTCAACCATCAAATAAGAAGATCTTGTTCAGTAAATTTGTGGAGATGATTAAGCAGCTCCATGTGGAAATACCTTTATAGGATTTGGTGAAGACGGTGCCTACTTATACGAAATTCCTGAAATATCTTATTTCAAATAAGGAGCATATTTTGCAATGTGAGGAGGTAATCCAATTGAATGAGATTGGACAATGCTTAATGAATAAAAATCTTCCCCCTAAGCTTAAAGATCCAGAAAGCTGCACAATCCCATGTAGAATTGGCTCAAGATATTTTGCTGAAGCATTATGTGATTTGGGAGCTGGTATTAACTTGATGCCTTATTCTATTGCTGTCAGTGTGGGCATAGGTGAACAAATCAAACCAGTGGCTATAACTCTTCAGTTAGCTAATAGATCCATCATCACTCTTATGGGTATCATTGAAGATGTTTTGGTAGTAGTTGATAAGTTCACAATTCTGGTGGACTTTATTATCTTGGACATGGAGGAGGATGAGGAGGTTCCTCTCATATTTGGAAGACCATTTTTGGCAACTGGAGATGCTTTAATTGGCGTACACAGCAAGACAATCACTTTTCGTGTCAATGGCGAAGAGGTAACATTTATTGTGAATTACGCTATGAAGCATCCTAGGGACATTAATACTTGTTTTTTCATGGATGTGGTTGAAACTTCAGTTATTGCATGCAATCCTATGAAAACATGTAGTGTTAATGTTAATGACTCTTTAATGCATATGTCTAATTCTGAGTTGTTTAAGATTGATGATAATATAGCATTAGAGTTACAAAGTACGGTTGAAAATGTTTATCTTGATGCTTCTATTTATGAACTAACTGATACTGTTTGTGAGGAGTCCATTGAGGTGAGGCCAATTGAAGTCATTAATTGCAGTGAAAATAGGTTGAAGTCTTCAGCTGAAGAACCTCCAAATTTGGAGCTCAAGCCACTCCCTTCACATCTCAAATATGCCTTTTTGGGGGAGAATAACACTTTGCCAGTAGTGATCTCAGCTATATTAGAACCGTGGCAAGAAGAGAAGCTTATTATGGTGCTGAAAATGTATCAAGGAGCAATTGGGTGGACTATTGCTGACATTAAGGGAATTAGTCCATCAATCTGCATGCACAAAATTCTTTTGGAAGATGATGCAATTCCAGTACGAGGTAAGCAACGTCGATTAAATCCAGCAATGATGGATGTGGTAAAAAAAGAGGTGATCAAACTTTTGGACTTTAGGATGATTTATGCTATATCTGATAGTGAATGGGTAAGTCCAGTCCAATGTGTGCCAAAGAAGAGTGGGGTGACAGTGGTCAAGACTGATAATGACGAGTTGTTGGCAACCCGTATCATTAATGCATGGCGAGTTTTGTATGGATTATCGCAAGCTCAATAAGGCAACCTGCAAAGATCATTTTCCTCTACCATTCCTTGATCAAGTTTTGGACAGAATTGCTGGTTATCTATTTTATTGCTTCTTGGATGGTTACTCCAGGTATAATCATATCACTATTGACCCAAAAGATCAAGATAAGACAATATTCACTTGCCCATTTGGTACTTTCGCATTTAAGAGGATGCTTTTTGGGTTATGCAATACACCCGCAACATTTCAAATGTGTATGATAGCCATCTTCCATGACATGGTAGAAGACATTATTGAGGTATTCATGGATGATTTCTCAGTTTTTGGCCATTCTTTTGATCGGTGCTTGGATAATCTAGCTAAGGTGCTTGAAAGATGCGTAGAAACTAATATGGTTCTGAATTGGGAGAAAAGCCAATTTATGGTGCAAGAAGGAATTGTCCTTGGCCACAAGATCTCAGCTAAAGGCATGAAAGTGGATAAAGCAAAATTGGATCTCATTGCGAAGCTATCATATCCTTTAAATGTCAAGGGAGTAAGTAGCTTTTTGGGCCATGCCGGGTTCTACCGTAGATTCATTCGGGATTTCTCTAAAATCATCAAGCCCTTGGGTTATCTCTTGGAGAAGATGCGGTATTCAACTTTGATGATGATTGTAAGGCAGCTTTTGATTTTCTTAAAGGCCAACTTGTAGCAGTTCCGGCCATGAAACCTCCAAATTGGGGAGCCCTATTTGAGATTATGTGCAATGCTAGTGATTTTGCTGTGGGGGCAGTTTCTTGGTCAAAGGACAGACAGAATTTTCCATACTATTTATTATGCCAGCCGTCTACTCAATCCAGCTCAGTGTAATTACACTACAATCAAAAAGGAGATGTTGGCAGTTGTATTTGCTGTAGATAGATTTCCTTTGATAAGTGGGTTTTATATCAACTTATATATCTTAATTCACTTAACTTTTGACTTGTATTCCTTACATTTATGTGGTGTTTTGTGTTATTTTGTGCATAAATGTGGTTTGCAATTGGATGTGCTAAAATGGTTAAAAAGGATAAAAAATGATGATAAACTTAAGCAATTGTGTGTTCGATGTTAAATGACAAGTTTTGGAGTTTAAAAGAGCTAGAATGGTGAGTGAGAATTTGGGAAAACCTAAATGTGCCATTTTGCTTAGTATTGAAGTTGGGCAGAAACTGTAGTGCTATTTCATTTGGGCATAACTTTCTCAATACTAATCCAATTGGTAAGGTCTTGGATTTTATGGAAAGCCCTTTGAGTGTACTTCAACTCTTATGTTTTAACTTTATTCAAATTCTGTGTGTAAATATGAGAAACGGGGGGATCTTTATGGTTGCTACTTCAGGTGTCTTTAAGATGAACTTACTGGCACAGTTGGGAATATTATTCATATCTTGAGCGACAGGCGTCCAATGATGTTAGTTCTTGAACCTAAGGAAAGACAAGAGGAAGCTCTACAATCTTTATGTTGACCCCAAGCGCTAATTTGGAAGAGAAGAGGGCGATTTATCGCCATGAAGCAACATAGAGAAATTAAGCCTACGATGAGATCGTAGGCATATTTCACTTACACTACGATGAGGTCGTAGTGTAAATTTTCCAGCTTTGCCATGCTTCAGTATTTTGGTCATAACTCTCTCATCCTAGCTCCGAATTGGGTAATTCAAACGGCTATGGAAAGCTAGGACCAGGGCTACAACTTTGGTGTTTTAAGTTTTCACAAATTCCCACCGCATCATATCCGAATATTGGTTAAGAGATTGCTGAATATTTGAACACTTGAGCATGGATTTTGCCTACGATGAAGTCGTAGCACAAAATCTGCACCCACATTTGCACTACGATCTCATCGTAGTGCATTTGTACACCTGCACACTTTACACTACGATCTCATCGTAGTGTAAATTTATATACACACACATTTCACAACAATCTCACAACTACAATCAATCACAAATTGGCTTTTCACAAAACACATTCACTCTTGCTCTTGTGCACATTCACGATTCATAACAATCATTCTTTACTACTTCACAAAAAAATCTTTTCAACTTGTCACAAGATTTAGTTATCTTCACACTTTGAATGAGTCATTCTTTAACATGTCATAACATTCATGGCATTCACAAACACTTTCACAACATTCTTCATATCATGCATTTTCATTTCATCCATCTTCATTTCATTATGAACATCACATTCACTTAGCATTTCATAAGTCCTCATCACATTCATATTTTCATTTCATTCTTCCATTCTTTATTTCATTCGTGATTTTATGTTCTAGTGCATTTCATTCTAATTCCACAACATTCACTCCCAATACACTTTTCATTTCATTCCATTTTCTCATGACATTTACAGGATAGAGTTTCAGCATGTCTTTCACAACATTTCCTTTCAGTAATTCTAAACGAGCATCATTTGCACTTAGCTTGATTTCGCAAGTTTTTCAAAACACTTATTCTTCATTTCATTCTTGGATTTTTCATTAGTTTTCAGTTTTCATTTCACAACACTCTTCATCGCATCACACACACACACATTAGCACAATTAACACCACGATGCATCGTAATGATGCATCGTGGTTAAACACAAATGCACTACGATGCATCGCCACGATGCATCGTAGTGTTGCTACGTTTGTGCTGCAATGCATCGCAAGCTTGTGGGAATATTGAGCTGCCGAAATGCGACTAAGTGTTGGATTTTCTATTTTGGTGCACAGGTGCGAGGAAACGTGGTTGCTGTTGGCGCGATGGCGTGCAGATGCTGCTGAAGGCGCTGGATCGTTAGCTCAAAGGCGCTGGCGAAGTTGAAGTCTTCCACTTTGGTTTTTTTTTTTACACCATTTGAAGGCATTCCTTGTGGTAGCAAACTTGTAATATTGTATTCATTTTACGTTCGCGTACCATTTACGTTTTGTAACCTCTATATATAGAATATTAGTTAACATTTTTAGGGGGAATGATTCTAGAATAGATAACAGACTTTTGAACTAGAGAGAGATAGTTTCTCTCTCCAACTTTCTCTCTGTAGATTTTCTCTCTAGAAATTGAACTCCAATTGAGATTCTGATCAAACTTTTGGACCGATCATTGTAATTCATTTCACAATTAAGGAAGCTTTGAGCAATTCTGTCACGAATTGGAGCTCTTTGATCCATTTTAATTGGTAAATTCTTTCCATTTTAATGAAATGAATTGCTTGATATTGTGTATTGACGATCGTGAGTTACAAATGGACTTCTGTAGCTAGATTGGAGATGTTCTAGGGTTCTAACCGGTTAAATGTATAATTAGACTATGCAATGCTATGCAATTGACACAATTTCTTAAGAATGAAATCATATGTGGTTTTAAAGCTTGAATTTTGTTAAGTTTCATGAATTCGCACTTTTATTGAATGAATTGAACTTTGATTGTGGTCGCCATGCTAAGTTGAGGTGAGATTTACCAATATATGTGAGAATTGCATGAGATGAGGACTAAATGTATGATTGTTGAGTCTTCCACTTGCTTTGCCTGATCATGATCCGAGATGCGGTTGCCATGCAGGTGGAGGATCATTTGATTTGTTAGGAATAAGTGAGAAGAAACTCTCTGGAGTAAGCGAACACTCTAGGACCTAGGTAAGGCCTCGCCATGGGATACCTTAGGAATTGCATGCCAGATTTGCTAACCTTGGAGAGTTGAGACATTGCGGTATGCATCCGCCACTCTTAGGCCTCGCCATGGGAAAGAGTGACGTTAGGGAGAGTAGAAGACGCAGGTCGCCATGCTGATTGCAGGCTAATCTCCTAGGCAATTGTGATCTCCTCATTGTGTTACTTGTGTGTCAAGAGCATTGCAATCGTGGTCAAATGTGCATTCAACTGGTGGAAAAACTATAGAGCATCCACTTTCTTCCTATTTTTACACTTTATTTGTGAGCTTGTTTCTTTGCTAGTTCTCTTGTGACATTACTATAATCTAGTTCCTTGTGACATTCCGTGAGCAAACATTGAATTCAAGAATCCACTCCCTTCCCTGTGGATACGATACCCTACTCATTGCTACTACATTAGTTTAGGGTCAAAATTGCAAGTACGCGACATACATGTCATCCTTCTTATTTGCTGGGAGCTAAAGTGATTATTTACACAGATCATGCAGCAATCCATTATTTAATAGCCAAGAAAGATGCAAAACCAAGGTTGATTGGATGGGCTCTACTGCTACAGGAATTTGACTTGGAAATCCGTGATAAGAAAGGAGCTGAAAATCATGTTGCCGACCACCTTTCTTGTTTGGAAAAGCATGAGCATTTGGAAGAAGACTGTAATGTTCAAATTAAGGAGATATTCCCGGATGAGCAATTGTTTCAAGTGGAAGAAGCTGAAAAGGTTTCATGGTATGCCGACATTGCAAATTATGTGGTTTCACAACAAATTCCACCCAATTTGTCTGTCCAACAACGGAAAAAACTCATCTACGATGCAAGCTACTACTATTGGGATGCGCCTTATCTTTTCAAGGTATGCAGTGACCAAGCTATTCGAAGATGTGTTCTTGAAGAGTATCAAAAAGAAATTCTTCGGTCATGCCATGAATCTGATTATGGAGGACATTTTGGGGGGCGAAGAACAGCTTACAAAGTGTTGCAGTCGGGGTATTATTGGCCAAAATTATTCCATGACACTCAAGAGTGGATCAAACATTGTGATGAATGCCAAAGTACAGGAAATATTTCATGGAGGAATGAGATGCCTTTAAACAATATTATGGAGGTGAAAATTTTCGATGTTTGGGGCATAGACTTCATGGGACCATTCCCAAAATCTAACGGTCAATCTTACATTCTTGTGGCTGTGGATTATGTTTCTAAATGGATAGAAGCAATTGCTTTGCCAACTTGTGATGCAAAAAGTGTGGTAGGGTTCATCAAGAAGTACATTTTCACTCGTTATGGAACTCCAAAGGCTATTATCAGTGATGGAGGCACACATTTTTGTAACAAGGCTTTTCAAGCTTTATTGACCAAATATGGAGTCCGACATAAAGTGGCAACCCCTTACCATCCTCAAACAAGTGGACAAGTGGAGATATCAAATCGGGAGATCAAGAGAATTTTAGAAAAGGTTGTGAAACCTTCTCAGAAGGATTGGTCAACAAAATTGGATGATTTTCTATGGGCATATCGTACAGCTTTCAAAACCCCTATTGGTACATCTCCATATCGCATTGTTTTTGGTAAGGCTTGTCATTTACCAATTGAGCTTGAGTACAAGAGTTTTTAGGCATTAAAGGTGTTAAAAATGGATTATGGGAAGACAGCTGAGCAACGGTTGTTGGAATTCAATGATTTGGATGAGTTTATATTTGATACATACCAAAGTGCATCTCTCTATAAAGAGAGAACTAAAAAGTGGCATGATAAACGCATCCTACATAAAAAGTTCGAACCCGGGCAGATTGTTTTACTGTATAATTCTAAGTTGAAACTTTTCCCAGGCAAGCTTAAGTCAAGATAGAATGGTCCATTCAGGGTCACGACAGTGTTTCCTTATGGCACTGTGGAGCTACTAAATGAACGAATGGGAAATTCTTTTATCGTCAATGAGCATAGGTTGAAGATTTATTTTTCTCAAGGCGAAAAGATTTTTCGCATTGTTGAAACGGTGACTCTTGAAGAGTCACCGAGGGAAGAATAAGTAACAGGCGTCGAGCTTTCGACGATAAATAAAGCGTTTCTTGGGAGGCAACCCAAGTTTATATTTTGTATTTTTAGGTTTTATTTAAGTTTATTTAGAAGTTAGGCTAAAAATTCCATTAACTAATAGTTTTTTTGTGCAAATATTTTATTTTGTAGCTTGGAGAAAGGTTTAAGGGAGATTTGGAGGATCAAATTGGCAAAAACGTGGAGAAATTCGCCAACGTCTCAACGTGCACGGTCGCACGTTGCGACGTCCAGCAACACTGAAAAATTGGTGCAGAATTCTCCCACGTCGCGATGTGCACGGTCGCACGTCGCGACGTCCAGGTTCGTTTATAAAAAAAATTAGGGTTCACCCACTTCGCGACGTCCATAGTTATACGTCGCGACGTCTGGTAAGTTTTGGGTTAAAATGAAGAACAGATTCAATTTTTTTAACTAACACTTGAAAAAACCAAAAATCCTTTCTACTCCATTTTTCCTTCTCCCGTTTTTTCTGAAATTTCACTCCACATTAGTGTTATAGGCTAAGTAAGGATCATATTAACATCAAAATCACTCAAATTCACCGGCTAAATCTCCAAAATTCGTCAGATTTTGAAATTTTTTCCAAAACCCACAAATTCAAAAATACGAATTTCCAGTGAAATTCGTTAGAATTAGAGGCTTCCAACGTGTTCTAGGATACATTGGGAAGGTGTGGAGCTAGCTATTTCATCACATAACACAAGATTTTCGAATTTTGATTTTTGTTCTTCAAGAGGTAATTTCGGATTTTGCTCTCAATTCTGTTGATATCTGTGTATAATTCATGTTGTGATTATGAATTTCGAATTGTGATGATGCATTGGGTGATTTGAGATGATGAATGGATTCCAAAATTGATTTTATGAACTTTTGGGAATAGCTTAGACACGGTTTTGGACCATTTTGTTTATTTCTGTGAATAGATTGAGTTCATACCTGTTATGTAATCATGCAGAATGGTTAATTTTGATCGTTTTGTTATCATGTTTTGAATGTTGTGATTTTGTTGGACCAGTAATATAGATGGTTGGTTTTGACAGGATTCATAGATTAATGAATTCTAGGTGTTTGCTGAAATGCTTCAATGACTCTTTTTTGAATTAGGCGCACCTATATTTGCATGAACATAACATACATGTTCATTATCTGTTATAATATTTAGATGTTTGGTTCATGCCTTAACACCAATTTTCGATTGTCTTATGATTGTGAAAATAGTGTTCTTACACTTATATGCATTGTGGAGTTGAATTTGTCTGTTTTTGTTTAATGGTTCGTTAGCTACTGTTCTAGTCTTTGCATTACATTTTAATTTGCATTCCATGGTTAGTGTTGAGGTTGTGTTTTGCCTTAAGTGTGGGGGAACATATTAGTTGGCAGCGGTGTTGTTAATTGTGAGGTGTGCTTAGATATGTGATATTTTATTATCACCTTAATTTGTCGATTGGTTTGTATTGAATTTTCTTGTATTGACAGATATGGCACCCAAGAGAACACGCAGCACTACAGCTGGTGATGCACCACCACCACCACCTCCTCCACCACCGCCACAACCCAACCAGGTGTGGTTTGATAATTTTCGCTTAATGTGCTTAGAAGCGGAAAAGTACCATGATGAGCATCTGGCACTTAAGGCCATGGTTGAGGAGCGCGGTATCCAAGTCACAGCCGCACCCATCTCGAATCAGATAAGGAATCTTCATTGGCAACAATTGTGCCGACAACCGATCGGTGGCAACGCTACATTGGTGCGCGGGAGTTTTACGCAAACTACCCTTATGCACAACAGAGTATTTTGCGCATGCGAGGAGTGAATGCGCCAGTCAGCTGCACAAAGTTCAATGAATATTACAGACTGAGTGATATAGTGGACAGTGCCTACCGTACCATGTATGACCACGCCATCCCACGTAAACAAATCTATTCCACTATCACCACTCAACCTCTGGCTCAAGTAACAGTGACATACCGAATATCTGAGTTGAAGTTGGCCTAGATGACCAAGGTCACGAAGGCGTGGCACTACTTCATAATTGGCAAGCTCATGCCTAGCATCCATCAGGCTTCCTGTGACGATGGCAAGGCTGTTCTAAATTACGCTATTCAGACAGGCCTCTCAATCGATGTGGGAGAGATTATGGATATTGAGATCAAGAAGGCACGTCGTTTTGTACGGACAGGATTGTACTACCCATCTGTGCTACGCAGCTGGGGTGCCCGCATTAGGCACGGATGAGGTTTGCAGAGTGCGTGATGTCATCACCACTTCCCAGTTTAATGGATATAAGATCAGCTCCTATGAGATGGTATGACAACCTCGAGTGCCACCGCCGCAGCAACAACAAAGACAGGAGCAACAGCAGCAGCAGCAGCACGGACAGCAGCCCCCGCTAGAGCACGGATAGCAGTAGGAGCAGGGCCAGGAACAGCAACAAGAGCAACAGCAGGACGAAGAGCCAATTCCTCAACCCCCACTCCCATCTCGCCGTGTAATGAACATTGCAGGCATCCATACACGCATGGATGACATGAAGGCTATGATGGCACAGTAGGCAACGCATTTTTGACGAGAGGTTTGACCAGATGGAGATGGCGTATGCCAACTTGTCACATCAGATGTCTCAGATTTCTGATATGGTTCACCGGATGAGCAGACAGTGGCAGATTTCACAAGGCGAGGGATCTAGGTCGCAACCTCCTTCTCGTGACGACATGCAGCAGGATTAGGTGGTGTTTCTCCTTACCCACATTGAGAACAATGTGGATTTTAAGTGTAGGGGGAGTTATGAGATTAGTCTTGTTTTTATGTTCTTTTGTTTTTCTATTTTTTCTATTTTCTTTATTTGGATGTTATTTTTATTTTCTTTTTCTTATCATTTTGTAGTTTTTCTTGTTAATTTGTGCAATATTAAGACAATTAAGTTAATGGAATTAGGATTTATTTTAAATTTTTAATTATGTCCCATTCGTATTAGTTATTCCTTGAGTTAACCTTAGCTTGTAAATAAGTAATTCGGTAATGATAACTCTTTGCATAATTACACCATGGTTTTAGGAATTTTTTGTGTAGTATCCAATTTTTGAAATTTTGATATTGTCGTGATAAATGTTATGTTGTCAATGTTTGGATTTTATCGAAAGATTCGATGTGGGATAGGAAAGTAATATACTATCTAGAGGGAGTTAGGTCTTTGATGGAAAGTTTAGTATTTTGAGTCGACCATTTTTATACACTTAAAGGAACTACTGAGGGGATTGACGAGTTTGTAATCATTAAGTAGGTTGGAGTGTTTTTAACGCTTTGTTTAGTTGAAACCTATATAACTCGCTTAAATTGTGTTCTTTAATAAATGTGCTTGCATAATTGTTTGCACTTAATACTTTTGCATTTTTAAGCTTGTTTTGCTCATACTATCATCCCTCTATGAGATTGCTTTTAATAATAACCCTAAGAGAACTCATATGGATGGTAACGGAGATTAGAAGCCATAAGACTCTGGCTTCATATTGTCACTCCTCTGCGAGACTGCTCTTAAACGAAAAGTTAATGGAGAACTTGCATGAGTGGGAATGGGTCTAAAACCCGAAGGTGAGACAGTACTCCAGGTGGATGTCACGAGATTTCCAATGAAATACTCTAATTATGTGTGACAGTCTGGGGAACGAGTGTTTTATTTTTGAACCTAAGGGTTTCCCGAGCGAATCCTCATTTATATGAGCTTAATAATGAATTGTTAATATGTTAGTGAGGAAAAGTTGAGATGAAGACTTAGTTGTTAGAACCCTGATTTATGGCGTGGTTGTAGATGAGTTATGAACTGAGGTGGAACCTATCGCACACACACACATGGTTGGCTCAACGTATCTAAATGAGTACATTAATGTGCTTTGATTATTTTTGGGGACGAATATTATGTGTACTTGACATTTGCATACTTGAAAGTATGAGGCATTACATGACATTTGTCCTTAGATCGTATTGATGAAGTTGGATGCGTTTTGTTATTATGTGTTAGTATTTTGTTAGGGTCTTTGTGTTAGACTTTTGTTTAGGTTTGTTATTTTGTGGTTTAGTGTGTTCGGGGACGAACAAAGGTTAAGTGTGGGGGAAATTGATAAGGTGAATTTATTCTCCTTTTATGTAGTGTTTATACTTAATTCTTTGAATGTTCTTGTTCGTTTTTATTCGTTTCAGTGTTTTAATTGTAGGTTTGTTGACCATGGTGTATTCTTGGAAGAGGGAAATCATACGGGAGTCAAATTGGATGCAAATTGGAGGAAAAATGGAAGAAAGATCGCGAAACTAATGAAGAGCAACCTCCACGTCACGCGACGCCTGTACCTTCCACGTCGCGATGTAGACCATCCACGTCGTGACATCAAAAATGCGAATTAAAGTTGATTTTTAGCTGAATTTTTTGACTAATTTTGTGAAATTTCTAGAGAGTTACGTCGCGCGACGTCGGGATCCCTCCCACGTCGTGACGTGGGTGCACATCGAGACGTCCAGCCAGGGACTTCGCGACGTGCGTGGACGTTTTGACGCTCGACCAGGGACGTCGCGACGTCGGGGAAATGTGCAGATTTATGACTTAATTTTGGAAATTTGCAATTTTGGCCCACTTTGAGACTTCTTATCCGACATGGTTTTTGTGAAGGACTTATTTGCTAATATTTGCATAAAATAACTATAAATAGGGCTAGGGTTACAGCTTTAATGTGTGTCAACTTTGAGAGAGCTTAAGAAAGGGTTTTTCTTCTTTGTAATAGCTAGGGTTTCATTCTTTTAGCTATTTACGGAGAATTGCAGCTGTATGGATTGGGAACATCATTCATTATTGAATTTATTTATTTAGAGACAAAGATTTCTTCCGAGGATTCACAATTCAAGGTGTTATCTTTCATTTTAATTAATGTTTTCAATATTGTGCTTATTTAATAATATTATGATGATGTTTGATTTAGCCATGCTAGGCTAAACTTATTGTGCTCCCGGGATTATGAATAAGGGTTTTTGTGCTTAATTTACATGCTAAGTTCTATCTTATGGCCTTTCTGGAATAAGTTTTGCTGTGTTCTTTATAATTATGCATGATTTGGCCAGATTATTTATGATTAATATTTTCTTAAAGTTCAGTAAATTACTTAGAGATAACTTGCTTTAATCTTACCTTTAGACTAACAGGAGGATTAGAGTGGGTTGTTTGGGATCTATTGTGGGTTGGTTGTGAATTTGTTAGGAATTAAGGGGATTAGTTTAACATTAGCGTGACTGGTTTGGGCGTTTGGGCGTTGCCTCTGCCATAAAGGAGCGGTCGAACTTGAGGGTTTGGTTGAGTTGGTTAGTTGTATTAGATTCCAGATTAATTAAGGAAGTAAACTTTGCCTTTCGCCATATAGGAGAGTTTATTGAATTAGTTAATATCTAAGTATGTAAGTGTTTAATCATTCCTTGCCTTTAGCCTAATAGGGGTGTGTGAGTTATGTTATTTGCCCTTTTTTTGCATGACCATAGATAGGATGTATGTATGTGCTTTTTATGTAACCCTAAAATATAATCTCGGGAGTACACTTGCTTAACTTGAATTTTAATCAAATCACCGACTTTGTTTTAGTTATTTGTTATTTGCTTACTTATTATTTAGGTTGATAAACAGAAAAACCAAAAAGATTTTCTTGGAATTTCAACACAGTCCTTTTCTAGTGGGAACGAACTTGCTATACTATCACCTTCACGGGGTTGTTTAGCATTATTTTTGAGTAGGGGTAAATAGCAACTACGATCACAATTTATTACACATATTTGCTCCCATCACCTTCATCCACCACCACTATCTTCATCACCGTTGTCTATCCCTCTTCTCCATCTCTTTACTTTTTTTTACTTCGATTATCATTGAACAAGAGAAAAAATCCAAGATTATGCCACCACCATCGATTGCTAATTTTTGACGGCCGTCACTTGTCGATAAGAGAAGCACCTAGGATTTTCCTATTTTCTCCAGGGTTCATTTTTTTAGCGGCATTGATTCTCTATGGAGATTAAATTTCAAGTGTGGGGGAATTTGATAAGTAGGTTTTATACCTACTTATATATCTTATTTTACTTAGCTTTTGACTTGTGATGCTTGCATTTATGTGTGATTATGTGCTAAATTGCGCATTAATGTGATATGTAACTTGAGGTGCTTAAGGGGAGAAAAATACCCAAAAATGTTGAGAAAGTGAGGTAAATATGTGATTGGTGTCAAATGGTAAGAAAGAGTTCAAGACACTTGGTTTGTGAGTTTGGGAAAATCTTAAATGTGCTAAATTGGCTTGGTATGAAAGTTGGGCAGAAATTGTGTTGATACTTCATTAGAGCATAACTTCCTCTATACTAATCCAATTGGTGAGTTCTTTGTTATTCTGAAAAGCTCTTTGAATGCACTATAATTTGTATGTTTTAACTATTATCTAATTCTGTGTGCAAGACTATGAAATAGGAGTTTCTTTGCGAAATGCCATATTAGGGTTTTATGAGTTTTATGCTGCCACAGTTTGGTTAATTGTTAATAACTTGAGTACTAGGCATCCAATGGTGTTGTTTCGTGAACCATTGGAAAGAAAGAGGAAGTTCTATAATTGTTATGTTGACCCCGGAGTCTGAATCGAAGGAGAAACTGATGATTTGTGCCAAAAAGATGGATGAAACTGGAATGCATAAAGGTCTAGAAAAACAACACTACGATCTCATCGTAGTGTTAATTTCACTCTCTGCCAGGTCACAGTATTTTGGTCATAACTCTTTGGTCTGAGCTCCGATTTAAGTAATTAAAATGCTATGCAAAGCTGAGATCTGGGGCTACAACTTTTGTGCTTTAAGTTTTCCCAAATTCCCATTGTATCATATTCGAATATTGTTTTGAAAGTTGCTGAAAAGTTGAGCAATGGAGATTGCATTTTTTGCCTATGATGAAGTCGTAGCACAGAATTCTGCATATTCATTTGCACTACGACCTCATCGTAGCGCAACTATCTCAATTCACCATTGAAAATTTGGCTTGCGATCTCATCGGAAGCCAATTCCATGAAATTGTTTTTGTGTATGAAATCACTCTTGCACATCCACTTTGCTCAACACTTGAACATAACTTCACACTTTTCACAACCCATTCACTCTTGCACTTTTGCATGATTCACTTTCAGATCACTAATTCCTGACCATTTTCATTCGGATTCTAGCATCACATTACAGTTCTACACTCTTCACTTTTTTCCCTCAACACTTCTCAAATATTCCACAAACCTTTCAGCACACAAACACTTCACAACACTACACAAACTAAGCACACAAGCACTACACTACGATGCATCGTAGCGATGCATCGTAGTGAATGCAGGAATGAACCACGATGCATCGTGACGATGCATCGTAGCTTTGTGTTGAGTGTTCTGTGATGCATCGCAGCGATGCATCGCAAGTGTGTGTGTGATTTTCTTTGCTTTGAATTAAAAATGTTGAAGCTGCCTTTCTCTTGTTCTTCATGTCTTGATTTTTCTTCCACTACATTTTGTCATTTCATTCATGGCATTCGTCGTCGTTACATGTTTATCAATCACAGCCTTGTCCAGATTTCGTTCTCGTTTGAGCCTTGTTTCAGATTTCATTTTTGTTTGAGTAGCAATGTGTCGCCAGCTTTGTGATGTTCTGAAGATTGCAGAAAAATGGCTAAGTATGGAGTTCTGATTTTCAGGTGTGAAACGAGCAAGTGAAGGCGTGGCGTTCCGTGGCACAAAGGCGTGGAGACTTGAAGGCTGAATTGCTTGAAGACACGCAGAGATGATGAAGGCGCGCTTGCTGTTGGCTCAAAGGCGTGAATTGACTCTGATTCTCTCACGTGAGTTTCGAGCAGTGAAAGGCGTGAGAAGCTGGGCTTGGAAGCGTGCTGTGCATGGCGAAGACGTTGAAGGCGCGATGCTGCTGAAGCTAAAAGCGCGGATTTTCTGAACCATGTTCTTCAACTTCGAATTTTCCCAACTTAAGCTGATTTTTGGTCCTTCCATTCAAGGGCAATCCTGTAACAGTTTAGATATTTTACGGTTGCGTATTAGTTACATTTTTATAACTCTATATATAGGAGGTATAGCTAATATGTAAGGGATCCCAGGGGACCATTATTCATCATGCACTTTCACAATTTCATAACCAACTTTTGAGAGCTAGAGAGCGGGAATTAATTGTGAGATCTACTTTCTCTCTCTAGTTTCTCTCTCTAGACTTTGGGCTCCGATTCTATTTCCGATCAAGGAATTGCTCTGTTCATTAGATTTCTTACTCAATTAAGGAAGTAATTTCCAACACCTTGTGAATTGGAAGCAATTGAAGCATATTGTTGGGTAACTTCTTTCCATTTGATGAATATGAATTGCTTGCTATTGCTTGTTGAAGATTGTGAAATGGAAATGGAGTTCCGTAGCTAGATCTTGTGATATCTTAGGATTTGAACGGATGAATGTTTAATTCAGTTGATGTGATGTCTTGCAATTGACTTAATTCACTAAGTATGAAATCACACATGAATCTACACTTTGAACTTGTTACATTTCATATTTCTGCACTGGTCTTGGAGGAATTGAACTCCAATTGTGGTCACCATGCCAAATTGGAGGTAGATTCACCATCATTTAGTAAGGATGCATGAAATGAGAACTTGAATGTGATTTCTTGAGTCTTTTCACTTGTTCAACCGATCATTGCATTTCTGAGATTCAGGCCTCACCATGGGAAGCTTCAAAGAAATGAACCTTAGAGAAGAAGTGTAAAAGAGACTTCCTATGATAATAACGAAGGCATTCAGAACTAGGCCGGGCCTCACCATAAGAGTTCCAAGGCTTTGCATGTTAGAGTAGTTGTCTTAGGAAGTTGAGATGCTGTAGTTTATGACACTAATCTAGGCCTCACCATGGGAAAGGTAAGTGTTATGGGACCTAGCATATAGTGCGGTCATCATGCCGGCTATAGGTTAGGTTCTCGGGGAACTAAGATCTCCTCTGTTCATATTTGCTTGTCAATTGCGACGCATCAAGTCACTGAGAACTCAAGAATCCTAGGATATCCATTCACACTTGTTCGTTGCAATTAGGCTTTATTTCTTGTGTTAATCTTGTATGTTTCGGAGTCCTAGTTCAATTAAGTCTTACTTCCTGTTTGATACATAGTTGGTAATTGTCACTCTTATTTGTTAAGCCTGTTCTTTATTCTTTTCTTTGTGACATTTTGTGAACAAAATCCAATCTCTTGAATCGACTATTTCCCTGAGGAACGAACCTAGCTCACTGCTACTATAGTTAGCGAAATAGGATAAATTGGCATGTAACGACAACGCGCATCACCAGTCCAGTGTGTCAATTACAACCGGAATACTAATTCAAATCAATGGAAACCATCCAGTGGAAATCAGTGGTCTCAAGGAGGACAAAACCGCCCACAGTATAATGCACCAAGACCAACTTATCCGCCTGGCTATGAAAATCAACAACACGCACAAGGTGGTAATTCACAAGCAACAATTGATGATGTTATTACTGTGTTGGGTGCCAAGATGGAAAAGCTTTTTGGAGAATGTCAACTGCAACAAGCCAATGTGGAGAAAAGAATGGAGGTATATGATGGAATGTTCAGGGAGCATAAAGCTCTCCTTAAGAATATGGAAACTCAAATAGGCCAACTCGCCAATGAAGTGCATAATAGACCAACAGGAACTTTACCAAGTGATATGATAAGTTGGTTTTATACCAACTTAAATGGCTTAATTCACTTAGCTTTTGACTTGTTTTTCATGAGTTAGTGTGGTGTTTTGTGTGATGTTGTGCATTTATGTGGTTTGCAATTGGTTGTGCTAAAATGGTTAAAAGGAACCAAAAATGATGATGAACTTGGGCAATTGTGTGCTTGATGCTAATTGGTAAGGTTAAGAGGTCAAAACAACTAGGAAGGTGAATGAAACTGAATTGAACTTGGTAGGCTTGATTTAGGATTTTTGGGCAGATTTGGTTAGGGAACTTCATCTGGGCATAACTCTCTTGATACTAATCCAATTGGTGAGTTCTTTGGTGTCCTGAAAAGTTCTTTGAATGCACTAAATTTCTTATGTTTTAACTATTTTCCAATTTTGTGTGCAAGACTATGAAATATGAGTTTCTTTGCGAAATGCCATTTTAGAGTTTTAGGGTTTTATCTTTCTGCCACATTTTGGTATTTTGATGATATCTTGAGTTTCAAGTACCTGATGAGGTTGTTTCTTGATCCATTGGAAAGACCAGAGACAGAGCTAGAAGTTTCATGTTTACTACTGGGTTTAGTTCAGAGGCTAAGACACACTTATTTGGCATGGAAGTAGAGCTTTGCCCTGGAATGTACACTTGTGTGTGAGCTTACTCTTAGCACAACATTGACACCTTGGCACAAACACTTGCACATTTCACTTGAGCACAACTTACCACATTCAACAGGCATCAGTTTGGCATAGGAAAGGAAATTGGCCTACGACATATCGTAGGCCAAACTTGGAAGGAAAAAAAATGGCTTACGACATATCGTAAGCCATTCTTGAAGGAAAAATTTTGCCCACGACATGTCGTGGGCAAATTTTAGAAGGAGGAATTTTGGCCTACGACATGTCGTAGGCCAATTTTGAAACAAGAACATTTGTCGTAGGCTAATTGCTTGAACTTGGTTTTTCATGGTGTGTTTTTTTTGGCTAAGTGTTGAGTTGTTCTCTCTTGGTGTAGGTAGCAGTGAAGGCGTTGAAGCTTTTGGACTGAAGGCGCGCGGAATCTGAGTTCAGGAAGGGAGGCTGAAGATGGAAGTCGAAGGCGTGTTCCGCGGAGCCTATAAAGGCGTGATAGTTGCTGAACGAGAAGGAAATCTTGACTGAAGTTGAAGGCGCACCCTGGACTGCCCTGAAGGCGCGAGAAGACAACTAAAACCGCTAGATTTCTGGCTTGAAGGCGCTGGGACAGTTCTGAAGACTACTTCTTGAATTTTCATGTGTGCTGATTTTATCATTTCTCACAAGGGCATTCGTGTAATAATCTAGTTATTTTACGTTTGGGTACCATTTACGATTCTTGCATCCTCTATATATAGAAGATTAGTTAATTTTTAGGGGATCCGATTCATTATTGACTATTCACATTTTCTATATTGTAACCGACTTTTGATTTTGGAGAGCGGGAAGTGTTCTTGAGATCTATTTTCTCTCTCTACTTTCTCTCTCTAAGTTTGGTGCTTCAATTTGGATTCCGATCAAGGATTTGTTCTGATCATTGTAAATTTACTGGAAATTGAGAAGAAAAGTGACAATCCTCTTGGCATTTGGAAGCTTTTAAGACTCTTAATTGGTAAACTCTTCCAATTAATGATTATGAACTGTTTAATCTTCCAATTTGTTGATTGTGAAGTTGAAATGGAGATTCGTGGCTAATTGTGTGATAATCTAGGATACCGAGGGTGAATGCTAGGTTGAATTGTAAATGTGCAGTAGAACTAACAATCTAAGATAAGAAATTTACATTCTCGGTATTGAATTTGCTAAACTTGGTAAGTTCATGTTCTTAACTTGAATTTGATGAATTGAGATTTGATTGCGCGGTCATCATGCTGAGTTGAGTCTTAATTTGTAAAGTTTGGATGAGAATCATGAATGAGAACCTGAGAATGCATGAGTTCTTAAACCTGTTTGAAATTGCACAGATCTTAGAGCTAGACTTCACCATAGGAAGCTCTAATCCTGTGTAATCTTGAGAACAAGGTGATAAGAGATTCTCCTACTAAAATGATGAACTTACATGCTAGGATCGGGCCTCACCATGGGAGATTGTAGGTGTTTATGCCTAAGTAATTTGAGTGGGGAATTGAGACGTTATGGTTCTACTTCACCATCCTTAGGCCCGACCATAGTATAGGATGGTGTCAAGAGACCTAAATTGTAGTGTAGTGACCATGCTAACTATAATTTCGGTTTCCAATTGTGTTTCTCCTTATTTGCTTTGATTGTATTAGTGATACTGCATGTGTGAGAAATTGCATTCACCCGGAAGTAACCTAGATTATCAGCTTAAAATTCTTGAGAACTTTTCTTTACTTCTTTGAGTCTTACTTGTGTGTTCATTTCAATTCGTATTCGTGTGGAGTAGAATCAATTTACTTCCTGTTTTATTTTGAAATTAGTATTTTTTTGAGTCTTGTTCTACTTTGGTGACATAATTGAGCATATCAAACTTCTTGAATCGACTATTTCCCTGAGAAACGAAACCTAACTCACTGCTACTATATTTAGTGAAATTAGGATAAATTGACGAGCCACGACACTTGATATCATGATACTTTCCCCAATCCAAAGGGAAAAGAGCAATGCCATGTGGTTACACTTCGAAGTGGTAAGGAATTGTCATCTCCAGCTCTTAATGAAGAAGATTCTCCAAAAGATGATCAAGATGCTGTCAAGGCTCCAATTGAGACGGGAGAAGTTCCAAAGCAGGCTGAACTCAAGGAAGAAAGTGCAAGTAAAGGGAGAAAGAAAAATCCTCCAAGTGCCGTCAGTTTTCCAGAATATGCTCCACCATTACCTTTTCCTCAAAGGATTCAGCCATCAAAGAAGAAGATCTTGTTCAGTAAATTTGCGGAGATGATTAAGCAGCTCCATGTGGATTTGGTGAAGACGGTGCCTACTTATACGAAATTCCTGAAAGATCTTATTTCAAATAAGGAACATATTTTGCAATGTGATGAGGTAATCCAATTGAATGAGATTGGACAATGCTTAATGAAGAAAAATCTTCCCCCTAAGCTTAAAGATCCAGGAAGCTGCACAATCCCATGTAGAATTGGCTCAAGATATTTTGCTGAAGCATTATGTGATTTGGGAGCTGGTATTAACTTGATGCCTTATTCTATTGCTGTCAGTGTGGGCATGGGTGAACAAATCAAACCAGTGGCTATAACTCTTCAGTTAGCTAATAGATCCATCATCACTTTTATGGGTATCATTGAAGATGTTTTGGTAGTAGTTAATAAGTTCACAATTCTGGTGGACTTTATTATCTTGGACATGAAGGAGGATGAGGAGGTTCCTCTCATATTTGGAAGACCATTTTTGGCAACTGGAGATGCTTTAATTGGCATACACAGCAAGACAATCACTTTTCGTGTCAATGGCGAAAAGGTAACATTTAATGTGAATTACGCTATGAAGCATCCTAGGGACATTAATACTTGTTTTTTCATGGATGTGGTTGAAACTTCAGTTATTGCATGCAATCATATGAAAACATGTAGTGTTAATGTTAATGACTCTTTAATGCATATGTCTAATTCTGAGTTGTTTAAGATTGATGAAAATATAGCATTAGAGTTACAAAGTACGGTTGAAAATGTTTATCTTGATGCTTCTATTTATGAACTAACTGATACTGTTTGTGAGGAGCCCATTGAGGTGAGGCCAATTGAAGTCATTGATTGCAGTGAAAATAGGTTGAAGTCTTCAGCTGAAGAACCTCCAAATTTGGAGCTCAAGCCACTCCCTTCACATCTCAAATATGCCTTTTTGGGGGAGAATAACACTTTGTCAGTAGTGATCTCAGCTATATTAGAACCGTGGCAAGAAGAGAAGCTTATTATGGTGCTGAAAATGTATCAAGGAGCAATTGGGTGGACTATTGCTGACATTAAGGGAATTAGTCCATCAATCTGCATGCACAAAATTTTTTTGGAATATGATGCAATTCCAGTACGAGATAGGCAACGTCGATTAAATCCAACAATGATGGATGTGGTAAAAAAGGAGGTGATCAAACTTTTGGACTTTAGGATGATTTATGCTATATCTGATAGTGAATGGGTAAGTCCAGTCCAATGTGTGCCAAAGAAGAGTGGGGTGACAGTGGTCAAGACTGATAATGACGAGTTGTTGGCAACCCGTATCATTAATGCATGGCGAGTTTGTATGAATTATCGCAAGCTCAATAAGGCAACCTGCAAAGATCATTTTCCTCTACCATTCCTTGATCAAGTTTTGGACAGAATTGCTGGTTATCTATTTTATTGATTCTTGGATGGTTACTCCAGGTATAATCATATTACTATTGACCCAAAAGATCAGGATAAGACAACATTTACTTGCCCGTTTGGTACTTTCGCATTTAAGAGGATGCCTTTTGGGTTATGCAATACACCCGCAACATTTCAAAGGTGTATGATAGCCATCTTCCATGACATGGTAGAAGACATTATTGAGGTATTCATGGATGATTTCTCATTTTTTGGCCATTCTTTTGATCGGTGCTTGGATAATCTAGCTAAGGTGCTTGAAAGATGCGTAGAAACTAATTTGGTTCTGAATTGGGAGACATGCCAATTTATAGTGCAAGAAGGAATTGTCCTTGGCCACAAGATCTCAGCTAAAGGCATGGAAGTGGATAAAGCAAAATTGGATCTCATTGCGAAGCTACCATATCCTTTAAATGTCAAGGGAGTAAGAAGCTTTTTGGGCCATGCCGGGTTCTACCGTAGATTCATTCGGGATTTCTCTAAAATCATCAAGCCCTTGGGTTATCTCTTGGAGAAAGATGCGGTATTCAACTTTGATGATGATTGTAAGGAAGCTTTTGATTTTCTTAAAGGCCAACTTGTAGCAGCTCCGGTCATTAAACCTCCAAATTGGGGAGCCCCATTTGAGATTATGTGCGATGCTAGTGATTTTGCTGTGGGGGCAGTTCTTGGTCAAAGGACAGACAGAATTTTCCATACTATTTATTATGCCAGCCGTCTACTCGATCCAGCTCAGTGTAATTACACTACAATCAAAAAGGAGATGTTGGCAGTTGTATTTGCTGTAGATAGATTTCCTTTGATAAGTGGGTTTTATATCAACTTATATATCTTAATTCACTTAACTTTTGACTTGTATTCCTTACATTTATGTGGTGTTTTGTGTTATTTTGTGCATAAATCTGGTTTGCAATTGGATGTGCTAAAATGGTTAAAAAGGACCAAAAATGATGATAAACTTAAGCAATTGTGTGTTCGATGTTAAATGACAAGTTTTGGAGTTTAAAAGAGCTAGAATGGTGAGTGAGAATTTGGGAAAACCTAAATGTGCCATTTTGCTTAGTATTGAAGTTGGGCAGAAACTGTAGTGCTATTTCATTTGGGCATAACTTTCTCAATACTAATCCAATTGGTAAGATCTTGGATGTTATGGAAATCCCTTTGAGTGTACTTCAACTCTTATGTTTTAACATTCTTCAAATTATGTGTGTAAATATGAGAAACGGGGGGATCTTTATGGTTGCTACTTCAGGTTTCTTTAAGATGAGCTTACTGGCACAGTTGGGAATATTGTTCATATCTTGAGCTACAGGCGTCCAATGATGTTAGTTCTTGAACCTAAGGAAAGACACGAGGAAGCTCTATAATCTTTATGTTGACCCCAAGCGCTAATTTGGAAGAGAAGAGGGCGATTTATCGCCATGAAGCAACATAGAGAAATTAAGCCTACGATGAGATCGTAGGCATATTTCACTTACACTAAGATGAGGTCGTAGTGTAAATTTCTAGCTTTGCCATGCTTCAGTATTTTGGTCATAACTCTCTCATCCTAGCTCCGAATTGGGTAATTCAAAATACTATGGAAAGCTAGGACCAGGGGCTACAACTTTGGTGTTTTAAGTTTTCACAAATTCCCATCGCATCATATCCGAATATTGGTTAAGAGATTGCTGAATATTTGAACACTTGAGCATGGATTTTGCCTACGATGAAGTCGTAGCACAAAATCTGCACCCACATTTGCACTACGATCTCATCGTAGTGCATTTGTACACCTGCACACTTTACACTACGATCTCATCGTAGTGTAAATTTATATACACACACATTTCACAACAATCTCACAACTACAATCAATCACAAATTGGCTTTTCACAAAACACATTCACTCTTGCTCTTGTGCACATCCACGATTCATAACAATCATTCTTTACTACTTCACAAAAAAATCTTTTCAACTTGTCACAAGATTTAGTTATCTTCACACTTTGAATGAGTCATTCTTTAACATGTCATAACATTCATGGCATTCACAAACACTTTCACAACATTCTTCATATCATGCATTTTCATTTCATCCATCTTCATTTCATTATGAACATCACTTCCTTAGCTTTCATAAGTCCTCATCACATTCATATTTTCATTTCATTCTTCCATTCTTTATTTCATTCGTGATTTTATGTTCTAGTGCATTTCATTCTAATTCCACAAACATTCACTCACAATACACTTTTCATTTCATTCCATTTTCTCATGACATTTACAGGATAGAGTTTCAGCATGTCTTTCACAACATTTCCTTTCATTAATTCTAACCGAGCATCATTTGCACTTAGCTTGATTTCGCAAGTTTTCATAACACTTATTCTTCATTTCATTCTTGGATTTTTCATTAGTTTTCAGTTTTCATTTCACAACACTGCACACAACTCACAACACTCTTCATCGCATCACACACACACACATTAACACAATTAACACCACGATGCATCGTAACGATGCATCGTGGTGAAAGACAAATGCACTACGATGCATCGCCACAATGCATCGTAGTGTTGCTACGTTTGTGCTGCGATGCATCGCAAGCTTGTGGGAATATTGAGCTGCCGAAATGCGACTAAGTGTTGGATTTCTGTTTTGGTGCACAGGTGCGAGGAAACGTGGTTGCTGTTGGCGCGATGGCGTGCAGATGCGGCTGAAGGCGCGGGATCATTGGCTCAAAGGCTCTGGCGAAGTTGAAGTCTTCCACTTTGGTTTTTATTTACACACATTTTAAGGCATTCCTTGTGGTGGCAAACTTGTAATATTGTATTCATTTTACGTTCGCGTACCATTTACGTTTTGTAACCTCTATATATAGAAGATTAGTTAACATTTTTAGGGGGAATGATTCTAGAATAGATAAGAGACTTTTGAACTAGAGAGAGATAGTTTCTCTCTCCAACTTTCTCTCTCTAGATTTTCTCTCTCTAGAAATTGAACTCCAATTGAGATTCTGATCGAACTTCTGGACCGATCATTGTAATTCATTTCACAATTAAGGAAGCTTTGAGCAATTCTCTCACGAATTGGAGCTCTTTGATCCATTTTAATTGGTAAATTCTTTCCATTTTAATGAAATGAATTACTTGATATTGTGTATTGACGATCGTGAGAAGAAACTCTCTGGAGTAAGCGAACACTCTAGGACCTAGGTAAGGCCTCGCCATGGGATACCTTAGGAGTTGCATGCCAGATTTGCTAACCTTGGAGAGTTGAGACATTGCGGTATGCATCCGCCACTCTTAGGCCTCGCCATGGGAAATAGTGACTTTAGGGAGAGTAGAAGGCAATGCGGTCGCCATGCTGATTGCAGGCTAATCTCCTAGGCAATTGTGATCTCCTCATTGTGTTACTTGTGTGTCAAGAGCATTGCAATCGTGGTCTAATGTGCATTCAACTGGTGGAAAAACTCTAGAGCATCCACTTTCTTCCTATTTTTACACTTTATTTGTGAGCTAGTTTCTTTGCTAGTTCTCTTGTGACATTACTATAATCTAGTTCCTTGTGACATTCCGTGAGCAAACATTGAATTCAAGAATCCACTCCCTTCCCTGTGGATACGATACCCTACTCATTGCTACTACATTAGTTTAGGGTTAAAATTGCAAGTACGCGACATACATGTCATCTTTCTTATTTGCTGGGAGCTAAAGTGATTATTTACACAGATCATGCAGCAATCCATTATTTAATAGCCAAGAAAGATGCAAAAACAAGGTTGATTAGATGGGCTCTACTGCTACAGGAATTTGACTTGGAAATCCGTGATAAGAAAGGAGCTGAAAATCATGTTGCCGACCACCCTTTTTGTTTGGAAAAGCATGAGCATTTGGAAGAAGACAGTAATGTTCAAATTAAGGAGATATTCCTGGATGAGCAATTGTTTCAAGTGGAAGAAGCATGGTATGCCGACATTGCAAATTATGTGGTTTCACAACAAATTCCACCCAATTTGTCTGTCCAACAACGGAAAAAACTCATCTACGATGCAAGCTACTACTATTGGGATGCGCCTTATCTTTTCAAGGTATGCAGTGGCCAAGCTATTCGAAGATGTGTTCTTGAAGAGTATCAAAAAGAAATTCTTCGGTCATGCCATGAATCTGATTATGGAGGACATTTTGGGGGGGGCGAAGACCAGCTTACAAAGTGTTGGCAGTCGGGGTATTATTGCCAAAATTTTATCCATGACACTCAAGATGCAAAGGATTGGTAGAACACGGGTTAATTGCAAAGAGACAGGAAATATATTCATCGAAAATTGAAAGGCAGGAAATATTTCATGGAAGAATGAGACCTTTAAAAAATATATGGAGGTGAAAATTTCGATGTTTGGGGCATAGACTTCATGGGACCATTCCCAAAATCTAACGGTCAATCTTACATTCTTGTGGCTGTGGATTATGTTTCTAAATGGATAAAAGCAATTGCTTTGCCAACTTGTGATGCAAAAAGTGTGGTGGGGTTCATCAAGAAGTACATTTTCACTCGTTATGGAACTCCAAAGGCTATTATCTGTGATGGAGGCACACATTTTTGTAACAAGGCTTTTCAAGCTTTATTGACCAAATATGGAGTCCGACATAAAGTGGCAACCCCTTACCATCCTCAAACAAGTGGACAAGTGGAGATATCAAATCGGGAGATCAAGAGAATTTTAGAAAAGGTTGTGAAACCTTCTCAGAAGGATTGGTCAACAAAATTGGATGATTCTCTATGGGCATATCGCACAGCTTTCAAAACCCTTATTGGTACATCTCCATATGGCATTGTTTTTAGTAAGGCTTGTCATTTACCAATTGAGCTTGAGTACAAGAGTTTTTAGGCATTAAAGGAGTTGAAAATGGATTATGGGAAGACAGCTGAGCAACGGTTGTTAGAATTCAATGATTTGGATGAGTTTATATTTGATGCATACCAAAGTGCATCTCTCTATAAAGAGAGAACTAAAAAGTGGCATGATAAACGCATCCTACATAAAAAATTCGAACCCGAGCAGCTGGTTTTACTGTATAATTCTAAGTTGAAACTTTTCCCAGGCAAGCTTAAGTCAAGATGGAATGGTCCATTCAGGGTCAAGATAGTGTTTCCTTATGGCACAGTGGAACTTCTAAATGAACGAACGGGAAATTCTTTTATCGTCAATGGGCATAGGTTGAAGATTTATTTTTCTAAATGCGAAAAGATTTTCCGCATTGTTGAAAAGGTGACTCTTGAAGAGTCACCGAGGGAAGAATAAGTAACAGGCGTCGAGCTTTCGACGATAAATAAAGCGCTTCTTGGGAGGCAACCCAAGTTTATATTTTATATTTTTAGGTTTTATTTAAGTTTATTTAGAAGTTAGGCTAAAAATTCCATTAACTAATAGTTTTTTTGTGCAAATATTTTATTTTGTAGGTTGGAGAAAGGTTTAAGGGAGATTTGGAGGATCAAATTGGCAAAAACGTGGAGAAATTCGCCAACGTCTCAACGTACACGGTCGCACGTTGCAACGTCCAGCAACACTGAAAAATTGGTGTAGAATTCTCCCACGTCGCGACGTCCATAGTTATACGTCGCGACGTCTGGTAAGTTTTGGGTTACAATGAAGAACAGATTCAATTTTTTTTTACTAACACTTGAAAAAACCAAAAATCCTCTCTACTCCATTTTTCATTCTCCCGTTTTTTCTTAAATTTCACTCCACATTAGTGTTATAGGCTAAGTAAGGATCATATTAACATCAAAATCACACAAATTCACCGTCTAAATCTCCAAAATTCGTCAGATTTTGAAATTTTTTCCAAAACCCACAAATTCAAAAATACGAATTTGTAGTGGAATTCGTTAGAATTAGAGGCTTCCAACGTGTTCTAGGATACATTGGGGAGGTGTGGAGCTAGCTATTTCATCACATAACACAAGATTTTCAAATTTTGATTTTTGTTCTTCAAGAGGTAATTTCGGATTTTTGGTTGAAATCTGTGTATAATTCGTGTTGTGATTATGAATTGCGAATTGTGATGATGCATTGGTGATTTGAGATGATGAATGGATTCCAAAATTGATTTTATGAACTTTTGGGAATAGCTTAGACACGGTTTTGGACCATTTTGTTTATTTCTGTGAATAGATTGAGTTCATACTTGTTATGTAATCATGCAGAACGGTTAATTTTGATCGTTTTGTTATCATGTTTTGAATGTTGTGATTTTGTTGGACCAGTAATATAGGTGTTTGTTGAAATGCTTCAATGACTCTTTTTTGAATTAGGCGCACCTATATTTGCATGAACATAACATACATGTTCATTATCTGTTATAATATTTAGATGTTTGGTTCATGCCTTAACACCAATTTTCGATTGTCTTATGATTGTGAAAATACTGTTCTTACACTTATATGCATTGTGGAGTTGAATTTGTCTGTTTTTGTTTAATGGTTCGTTAGCTACTGTTCTAGTCTTTGCATTGCATTTTAGTTTGCATTCCATGGTTAGTGTTGAGGTTGTGTTTTGCCTTAAGTGTGGGGGAACATATTAGTTGGCAGCGGTGTTGTTAATTGTGAGGTGTGCTTAGATATGTGATATTTTATTATCACCTTAATTTGTCGATTGGTTTGTATTGAATTTTCTTGTATTGACAGATATGGCACCCAAGAGGACACGCAGCACTACAACTGGTGATGCACCACCACCACCACCTCCTCCACCACAGCCACAACCTAACCTGGTGGGGTTTGATAATTTTCGCTTAATGTGCTTAGAAGCAGAAAAGTACCATGATGAGCATCTGTCACTTAAGGCCATGGTTGAGGAGCGCGGTATCCAAGTCACAGCCGCACCGATCGCGAATCAGATAAGGAATTGTCATTGGCAACAATTGTGCCGACAACCGATCGGCAGCAACGCTACATTGGTGCGGGAGTTCTACGCAAACTACCCTTATGCACAGCAGAGTATTTTGCGCATGCGAGGAGTGAATGTGCCATTCAGCCGCACAAAGTTCAATGAATATTACAGACTGAGTGATATAGTTGACAGTGCCTACCGTACCATGTATGACCACGCCATCCCACGTAAACAAATCTATTCCACTATCACCACTCAACCTCTGGCTCAAGTAACAGTGACATACCGAATATCTGAGTTGAAGTTGGCCCAGATGTCCAAGGTCACGAAGGCGTGGCACTACTTCATAATTGGCAAGCTCATGCCTAGCATCCATCAGGCTACCTGTGACGACGGCAAGGCTGTTCTGAATTACGCTATTCAGACAGGCCTCTCAATCGATGTGGGGGAGATTATGGATATTGAGATCAAGAAGACGCGTCATTTTGTACGGACAGGATTGTACTACCCATCTGTGCTACGCAGCTGGGGTGCCCGCATTAGGCACGGATGAGGTTTGTGGAGTGCGTGATGTCATCACCACTTCCCAGTTTAATGGATATAAGATCAGTTCCTATGAGATGGTAGGACAACCTCCAGTGCCACCGCCGCAGCAACAACAAGGACAGGAGCAACAGTAGCAGCAGCAGCACGGACAGCAGCCCCCGCTAGAGCATGGATAGCAGTAGGAGCAGGGCCAGGAACAGCAACAGGAGCAACAGCAGGACGAGGAGCCAATTCCTCAACCCCCACTTCCACCTCGCCGTTTAATGAACATTGCAGGCATCCATACACGCATGGATGACATGGAGGCTATGATGGCACAGAAGGCAACGCATTTTTGACGAGAGGTTTGACCAGATGGAGATAGCGTATGCCAACTTGTCACATCAAATGTCTCAGATTTCTGATATGGTTCACCAGATGAGCAGACAGTGGCAGATTTCACAAGGCGGGGGATCTAGTTCGCAGCCTCCTTCTCGTGACGACATGCAGCAGGATTAGGTGGTGTTTCTCCTTACCCACATTGAGAACAATGTGAATTTTAAGTGTGGGGGGAGTTATGAGAGTAGTCTTGTTTTTATGTTCTTTTGTTTTTCTATTTTTTCTCTTTTCTTTATTTGGATGTTATTTTTCTTTTCTTTTCTTATCATTTTGTTGTTTTTCTTGTTAATTTGCGCAATATTAAGACAATTAAGTTAATGGAATTAGGATTTATTTTAAATTTTTAATTATGTCCCATTCGTATTAGTTATTCCTTGAGTTAACCTTAGCTCGTAAATAAGTAATTCGGTAATGATAACTCTTTGCATAATTACACCATGGTTTTAGGAATTTTTTGTGTAGTATCCAATTTTTGAAATTTTGATATTGTCGTGATAAATGTTATGTTGTCAATGATTGGATTTTATCGAAAGATTCGATGTGGGATAGGAAAGTAATATGCTATCTAGAGGGAGTTAGGTCTTTGATGGAAAGTTTAGTATTTTGAGTCGACCATTTTTATGCACTTAGAGGAACTACTGAGGGGATTGACGAGTTCGTAATCATTAAGTAGGTTGGAGTGTTTTTAACGCTTTGTTTAGTTGAAACTTATATAACTCAGTTAAATTGTGTTCTTTAATAAATGTGCTTGCATAATTGTTTGCACTTAATGCTTTTGCATTTTTAATCTTGTTTTACTTATACTATCATCCCTCTATGAGATTGCTTTTAATAATAACCCTAAGAGAACTCATATGGATGGTAACGGAGATTAGAAGTCATAAGACTCTGGCTTCATATTGTCACTCCTCTGCGAGACTGCTCTTAAACGAAAAGTTAATGGAGAACTTACATGAGTGGGAATGGGTCTAAAACCCGAAGGTGAGACAGTACTCCAGGTGGATGTCACATGGTTGGCTCAACGTATCTAAATGATTACATTAATGTGCTTTGATAACTTTTGGTGACGAATATTATGTGTACTTGACATTTGCATACTTGAGAGTATGAGGCATTACATGACATTTGTCCTTAGATCGAATTGATGAAGTTGGATGCGTTTTGTTGTTATGTGTTAGTATTTTGTTAGGGTCTTTGTGTTAGACTTTTGTTTAGGTTTGTTATTTTGTGGTTTAGTGTGTTCGGGGATGAACAAAGGTTACGTGTGGGGGAAATTGATAAGGTGAATTTATTCACCTTTTATGTAGTGTTTATACTTAATTCTTTGGATGTTCTTGTTCGTTTTTATTCGTTTCAGTGTTTTAATTGTAGGTTTGGTGACCATGGTGTATTCTTGGAAGAGGGAAATCATACTGGAGTCAAATCGGATGCAAAGTGGAGGAAAAATGGAAAAAAGATCGCGAAACTATTGAAGAGCAACCTCCACGTCGCGCGATGTCTGTACCTTCCACGTCGCGACGTGGGTGAATGTCGCGATGCAGACCATCCATGTCGCGACATCAAAAATGCGAATTAAAGTTGATTTTTGGCTGAATTTTTGGACTTATTTTGTGAAATTTCTAGAGAGTCACGTCGCGACGTCGGGATCCCTCCCACGTCGCGACGTGGGTGCACATCGAGACGTCCACCCAGGGACGTCGCGACGTGCGTGGACGTTTTGACGCGCGACCAGGGACGTCGCGACGTCGGGGAAAAGTGCAGATTTATGACTTAATTTTGGAAATTTGCAATTTTGGCCCACTTTGAGACTTCTTATCCGACATGATTTTCGTGAAGGACTTATTTGCTAATATTTGCATAGAATAACTATAAATAGGGCTAGGGTTACAGCTTTAATGTGTGTGTCAACTTTGAGAGAGCTTAAGAAAGGGTTTTTCTTCTTTGTAATAGCTAGGGTTTCATTCTTTTAGCTATTTACGGAGAATTGCAGCTGTATGGATTGGGAATATCATTCATTATTGAATTTATTTATTTAGAGACAAAAATTTCTTCCGAGGATTCACAATTCAAGGTGTTATCTTTCTTTTTAATTAATGTTTTCAATATTGTGCTTATTTAATAATATTATGATGATGTTTGATTTAGCCATGCTCGGCTAAACTTATTGTGCTCCCGGATTATGAATAAGGGTTTTTGTGCTTAATTTACATGCTAAGTTCTATCTTATGGTCTTTGTGGAATAAGTTTTGCTGTGTTCTTCATAATTATGCATGATTTGGCCAGATTATGTATGATGAATATTTTCTTAAAGTGCAGTAAATTACTTAGAGATAACTTGCTTTAATCTTACCTTTAGCCTAATAGGAGGATTAGAGTGGGTTGTTTGGGATCTATTGTGGGTTGGTTGTGAATTTGTTAGGAATTAAGGGGATTAGTTTAACATTAGCGTGGCTGGTTTGGGCGTTGCCTCTGCCATAAAGGAGCGGTCGAACTTGAGGGTTTGGTTGAGTTGGTTAGTTGTATTAGATTCCAGATTAATTAAGGAAGTAAACTTTGCCTTTCGCCATATAGGAGAGTTTATTGAATTAGTTAATATCTAAGTATGTAAGTGCTTAATCATTCCTTGCCTTTAGCCTAATAGGGGGTGTGAGTTATGTTATTTGCCATTTTTTTGCATGACCATAGATAGGATGTATGTATGTGCTTTTTATGTAACCCTAAAATATAATTTCGGGAGTACACTTGGTTCTTGAATTTTAATCAAATCACCGACTTTGTTTTAGTTATTTGTTATTTGCTTACTTATTATTTAGGTTGATAAACAGAAAAACCAAAAAGATTTTCTTGGAATTTCAACACAGTCCTTTTCTCGTGGGAACGAACTTGCTATACTATCACCTTCACGGGGTTGTTTAGCATTATTTTTGAGTAGATGTAAATAGCAACTACGATCACAATTTATTACACATATTTGCTCCCATCGCCTTCCTCCACCACCACTATCTTCATCACCATCGTCTATCCCTCTTCTCCATCTCTTTACTTTTTTTTACTTCGATTATCATTGAACAAGAGAAAAAATCCTAGATTATGCACCACCATCGATTGCTAATTTTTGACGGCCGTCACTTGTCGATAAGAGAAGCACCTAGGATTTTCCTATTTTCTCCGGGGTTCATTTTTTTAGCGGCATTGATTCTCTATGGAGATTAAATCAATACAAGAAAAAACTTTGAAGCTTTAAAGGTATGGTTTTATAGGTTGACCTCATTTCTTTCTTATGTTGTTATACTGATTCAATTTATAGATATAATTTAATTTAGTAATTTAGATGTTTATAGAAAAACCTTTAGTTTTTCACTTCTGGTTCCCTCACAGATTAGTTTATTTTTCCCTACTCTTTTATGTCAATAGCCATCTTGGGCAAGTGAAGATTAGAGTTTTTAATTCGAACTTGCATGGACTGAACTGAAAATTTTATCCGTTTGTAGCTGTTTCTTGAGCCTCTGCATCTAGTCAAGTATGAGCCCAGAGCAGTAATCTTTGTGCCTCGTTTCCAATACAGCTGCACCATTCTCTGTTCTTGAAAAACAAAGGTAATTTATTACACATCAATAGATAAAGATTTAGTATCATAGTACTTCGCTGGACCTAATCGATTATTCTTTTATTTAAACAAATATACAAAATTTCTAGTTTAAAGAAGAAGAACAAAGAATATATAGGTCTAAACCTTTGCAAAAAAATCTTACTATGTAAACTATGTTCTAAAGAAGGCTTCATTTTTAAGTAATTACAGCCAACTTCAGCATGTAATATTACCAAGAAATGTGCCCTCATATAAAGATAAATGTATTCTTTAGACTTTACAGTTGTACTTCACTAAGAATCTTATGGATTTTTACGTAAACTACAGTGCATGAAAACATATCCCAATGGAGTTCATAATGTGCTTACTACAATAAAATTCAAAGTTAAAAAACTGAACTAGCATGTGTTGATCGTTCTACATACACACATACTTGATTTTTGAGATAACGAACTTGTTTTGCTACTTCTTAGTGCCATTCTAGTTTTTTTCAGCAAGAACAATTCCTTCTCTCCATAGTAGTACTAAGGAGTAGAACAACGGAACTAATTAACCACAATGTCCTAAAAGTAAAGAACTTTTTGCAGGTTTTCAAAGTAAATACAAAAGTTTAGAAAAAATTTGAGATGGAATGAGAATATTGAAGGAGAAACACAAGAATGAGAAGTAAAAAAATACTCTCAAGAGATTTTAAGGACAAAGGAGGGATAGAAAACTAGAAAAATAGAGGATGAAGAGAAGTGGAGAGATTCTTGGGGTTGTAGTTTGGCTTACCAACAAAAGTTGAGGCTGACTTTAGAACCCACATTTGCATGAGAAACTTGGAAATAAAAGTAAAAAATAGAAATCTACAATGTTTTTCTTTGTTTTCTGGGTTGAGATTTTAATCTTTAATGAGATTGTTATTTTGCTACAAAGATTTTATTGGGTATTTTTGAGATTAGGTTCCATAGATAAGGACTCATTCTAGTGAGCCATATATAAGAGGGATACGTCAATTGTTTTGACATGCCGTATATATACAAAATATGAATATAATTGTGACCATACAAGATTGACTACAAAATGTGAATAAAAAATTTAATGTGAAATCACTACAAGAAATGTGGGCATTACTGACTAAGCCATTGCGTCAATAAAGGCGCAAATGTCGTCAGTACAATGGATTAGTGACGAGAAAATGTCGTCAAATGGTCGACATTAGAGCATCATCAGTAAAGGGCCTTTTGACGACATTTTTTTACGCCTTCAATAAACACTCCCTTTTATTGACCGAATTTGTTGTCAATACAAAAAATGACGATAAAATGTCGTCATTACGGTCTGGTCAATAATAGTATTAGTTGTCAATAAATAGTGTCCTTTATTGACGATATCGGTAGTAACGCATAAAAGTCGTTAATCAAAAATGGTATGGTCAAACACTTTACTGACAAGATATAATGACAACAAATAGTTGTCAAAAGAAATGAAAAAAGTCAACCTTTACGGAACAAACAGTATTAACGACAAATGTTGTCAATAGAAAACAAAATGCAAAACTAGTTTTATTGACGATAGGTATTGACGAGGATTGTTGTCAATCGAATATTAGTGACAACAAATGTATGTCAATGGGATATGCTTTTTGTAACGAGTTGCATTGACGATATAATTTGCATACACCTTGTCACTAAAACGAGATGGTAACAATCGACAGTGACGACAAATAGTCGTCAAATAGAATTCCATGTTTATATTGGGCTGCCATGATTTTTGCTGCCACCCTGCATAGCATATTATACATACACTAATACACTCATTTCATTCTATTCCTGTAACAAATATTATGCATGCACTGTGCAAATATTATGCACACGCCACAATTAACTTGTTCGTTAAATGAAATTCAATAGAAAAGTAATCTTCATTCATGGAATATTTTGGGCTGCAATTGCCACAATAGTTATATAATATTAAGCAATATACGCATTTCATTGTATTCCATTGCATCATATGAATGAAACCAAATCCAAAATAAGGAATTTACCAATAACATCTACAAAACTATATTCAAAAGGTATTCAGAAATTATACCCTAAAATATTGTCAACTGTTAAGTGGCATATAAGTGAAGGCAACCTAACCTAATACAAAATATCCACATTACGGATAGATGTTTGCCCCTCATTATTTCTTCTTCCCACCTTGAAGCCAAATCACTACAAAATACGCAATTTCAAAAGAAACAAAATCACAACTTCACTCATAATAAGAAACAATTACATTTAGTGGTAATTTACAATTGTATAATATGAAATAATTGAGATAGTGTAAACTTACATTTTGTTCAGCTTGCATTCCAACAAGAAGAGCAATTTGATTCCTCATTTCCTCCATCTTCTCATTGGATTGCATATGAAGTTCTTTAAGCTGTTTGGAAATTAACATAAAGTAATGTTCACATGAAAATATAGCTTATTTGAATTAAAATAAAAGTTTAGACCTTGTATTCTTTGTTGTCAAAGTGTTTGCACAAGAATATCTAATCTTCTTCTTTAACATCAATGGGTACATGCTGCAATGCCTCTTCTTTGGATGAAAATTCCAGAAATGTCAAGGGCAACATATGACATGAAAACCATTAGAAGACCATATATACACGCATAATAAATTGCGAAGGAATCAGACACAAGGATAAAAGTCAATTTTTTTGGTTAACTGGATAAAGATGATTTTTTAGCAGGATAAAGGTGAATAGTACAAAGGAAATGATGACACAATGCAGTTCCTATTTTAGCCTAAAGAGTGAAATGCTCTACATATGCCACAGACATTACTTGCTCAAGCTATTTTACCTTTGAAGTGGGACCAGAAGTGTGCAACAATAATGTGTATAAAAAACTATGTTTTTGTCCAATCAATAAACAAATGTTGTTTAAGCACAACAAATTCCATTCGGTATGAGAGACTTGAGATTTTATTAACACCTTAATCATAATCACAGTGAATCCAACCATGTTGCTATCAAATGGTGTAGAAAGTTTTAGGAATTATTAATATTTGTTATGCGTTATCTGCGAGATTTTAATTTTACGCCATGAATCATTTCAAAATCATCCAAATGCAAGACCATAGTTAAAAAGTAAATGATTTGATGACAAAAGCATCTAGTGCTGCATGCCAAATATTTGCTTTATCACTATTGGATGGTGCACATCTTTGCTTCCACTTGTATGTTTCTAAAAGTAATAAAACGTGTAAGAAACATCATATCTTATCACTGTTAAGAGAAAATTGGAAAATATGTACACGAGGAAATCAGGTAATGCATCTCACTCTGCAAGATAAGTGTCCAATAAGTGGGTAACAAGATGGAAAGGATCTGTAGTAATGAACATATTCATTAAAATTCCCTCCAAAGGCTTACATCTAAATCAGGCAGCTTAATGATAATTGCCTATCTTATCCAAGAATGAACAAGCACATTGTCTGCATTACAAACAGAACGTACTAAAAACAAAAAAATATATAGCCCATGCAAGCAGGAAACACAAACCTCGTGTATTAGAAGACAATTGACCTACTGAAATGCAAATTGAAGAACTCAAGCCCTTGATCCTCCATATGTCTTGATACAGGTTTTGACTAGTCAAATACACTAAATTATAGAAAAACAACAGTAAATGAAAGATGTAGATGATGTACTAACATACATGAATAACATTTTAAGTTGCAAGAATGTGTCAAGATTTCTATATGTATCTAGGCCACCTAAATGTTCCAATGTTGATGAAGTTGTATCTCAAACTACCCCTTAAACTAACGATGCAAGTATTAACAAGCAGATAGAGAGTTCACAGTATCAAAAGAAGCAGATTCAGCTACGGGCTACAAATTTGTCACTCAGTTTGTCAGAGTTCCACGGTCATTCAAGTTCAATTCATAGTGGCTACGGGCTACCAAACAGTTACCACTGAATAAGCAATTGAGCTCTGGATTCTCTTTTGTTCACATAACCAAATCCGCACAGCAGAGAAATCCATCTACTTCAGCATACACATGATGCCATTACCTTGCAATAAAAAATCATGAATGATTAAAGCAGCCAATCCAAGAGCAGAATTCACATAGGCCATTACCTTCACAGTTCAAGTAATTGTCCACAATTTAAGCACTTGAGCCGAAATCATATGACAAAAAGCACATTGCACCAATTTTTTGACCAGAGTTCAGTTTTCAAGAGGCTTAATAAATCCACACAAAAACATGTTCAAAGGCAGATTAGTATAGCAAAATCAAGTTACCTTACTTGAAGTTTGAGTCTTCAGCAAACCCCCACCACCATGAACAGCAGCTCAGCAAAGAGCTACTACCAGAAAACTAACCTCCGGTGTGGGGTTCTCCATGTACGTTTAATTTTCCACATTTGGACCAGCTGGGCTGTAAGCAGCTCCACAAATTTCTCAGCCGACGGACGGGAATCAGACAGGTGGTTCGGAGCTTGCAGGAACTTCGTTGGACCCGATTTGGGTCTCGCTACTAGCCGGCCGATCTGAACCGCGATCGAAGGCTTCCTCTTGTGGGTCCCTCCCGCATCTCCTTAGCTACCATTCGTGATGGTCCCGTATAAGATCTGAGATTCTTTGGCACCACTTTGAAGCTCCCGTTTAGATCTGCAGCTGTGGCTTGAAGATCGTGGAGCTCGTGAGAAAATGTGGAGTCTTGAACCTGAATCAGCTCACAAAAGGTGAGATAATCACTGAAGCTGTCGATGGGGATCGCGACTTTGGAAGAAAAAAGATGAAGAAAAAAGGACCACGACGATTTGGGGCAGAAGTTATGTGGGTTGGTGGCAGTGGCGGAGGCGGTGACGGAGGTAGAGAAGGTGGCGCAATGTTGAGGGTCAATTGAAGCGTTAAAATGGGTAAGCTCAGACATTGAATTAGGGATTTAAGAGATGAACAAATGAACTACAGAAATTTTGGTAAGTGCTTAAGCGAGTATTCTAACCTTCAGATCATGGTGATACGATGTCGTTTAGCCATTGATTCATTGCATTACTAATATGCAGCGAGCTTCTACGCTTTTATTTTTATAATATTTAGTTAATTTTCATTTATTTGTGGCTTTTCTTATTAATTTCTTTGAATTTTCTTTTAGCTTTTCTTATTAAGCTATTATTTATTGTTATAGCTATTTAAGTTATATTAAAATTTGTTTCCTTTTATGTTTTGATGTGACATTTCTAGATATTTTACTTGTGGACCCAAAATGTATACTTATAAATTGAAATAATAACTTGTTAATAATTAAGTTTATTAAAGAAATAAATACATCTTTTTTAAGATAAAGTTAACTGTTGAAATTTCTTTCCAAATACAATTACATACAAAAACATTAGATATGTTATTACGAATCATAAATAGAAGGTAATTAGTAAATAGTAATGATAACAACACCTCGCTCAATTTGTCATATCATTCTTTTTTAGAGTATTACGTAATAAAGTGCTACATATTAGTCATCATAACAATGTTAAGTGTAATTTAGGAGTCATTCTCTTATGATACCGTATCATATATGAAACTTACGAATAAATTTCACTTTAATATATAAAAAGTCAAAAATTAGTGTATTAGTGTATAAAGTATAATTCACGTATCACATCACATATATGAGACGGTGATACGAGATCAAGGTCATATGTCAAGTTCGTTGAATTCAAAGTGCTCATTCCAGTTGTAGAAAACGAGTCTTTCATTTGGAAACCTGGGATTGAAGAAAACGATGTGGACAGTAATCTACGTCGCGACGTGGAGAGGCTCCGACGTCGCGACGTCCACCCACGTCGCGACGTCCGTCGTCGCCCATCGCGACGTCCATCCAGTTTGAGTTTTTTTATTTTCGTGTCTGTTTCCTGACGTCGCGACGTCGGGCTCCCCCACGTCGCGACGTGCAGGAATTTTAGGCGCTAATTATTTTTCTGTTTTTAGAAACTAGGGTTTTAAGTTATTTAATGTTTCCTTTTATGTGTTAATTCGTTTAGGGTTTTGTAATAAGCCTATAAATAGGTATTTTTATCAGTTGTAATGGAGAGACGTGAATTTTGAGAATTGAAAACACAGAGTTGTTTTTACGTGAGTTGTTTTCCTGAGGAGGGAAATTCAATTTACTTTGTGGAGATTATTCCTGAGGAGGGAGTTCTTTTCACACGACTGTCTTGTTATTTGTTGGTGAGGAGCCATCAGATAATCGTGCATACTGTCAGCTTACAGAGATAGGTTGATTCGACTTGTTCAATTTAATTTACGAAAAGATCAACATGTTATTCCGCAACAACTATCAATCTACGTGAGGAGCGTGGTGAGATCGTTATCAAGTGGTATCAGAGATCAAAGGATTTTTTAAATCAGGTTTTTTAGTTTTACCTTAAAATTGAAGCCCTAAATTGTTGTTATACGCCGCCTTGCATGATTTGGTTATTGTGTTAAGGTTACAGCAATTATATCTTTTGTTTTTGATTCATTGGTATTGTGAGAATTCGATCCAGTTGATTTGGTGGTTTGATTGTTGGGTTGATCATATTGGGTATTTGTGGATATTCTATTGAAATTTGGTTAAATCAATATGAGTAGACAGGAAGAAGGAGCTAGTGTTAACCAAAATTTGGAAGGTATACTGGTTACTGTGAGTGAACAGTTACGGCAATTAATAGCTGAAACTCAACGGATCAGCCAGCGGGTTGAACATCTGGAGTCGAGATCTAGAGCAGGTATTCCAAGGAGGACTCCATCTAAAAATCCTTGGATTAAGGGTTTTAAGGAGTCTAAGCCAAAACCAATCCGGTGTGCTATATGTATGGCTATAGGTCATAATTCTATTAGTTGTCCAAGATGGAATGATTTGTATGTTGAACCTCCAAAGGTAAACCCAACTGTCAAAGTTGTTACTATACCATTGTTGGAATTGGTGGAAGATCATGAGGATAATGAATTGCATCCAGTGGAGATGGGTCAAGTTAGTGAAATTGTTGAAGCAATGGTGGAGACCATTAATGATGATCTTTTGGTGGAGGAAGCATTGCCTTTAATGAAAACAATTCAAGGGGAAGAGGTAAACACAAATACTACTTTTGAAGAACCTTCTTGTGATGATGTAAATTCTTTTATTGTTTTCAGTGATTGTGCATTTATTGATAATTTTGTGGTTAATCATGAGAAGCAAGAAAATGAATTGATTCATGATTTAAATGACAAAAGCCTTGAGGTGAGGGTTGTAGAAAAAGGCAAAGATGAGGGAAATAATGAGTGTCAATTTCCATATATTTTGTCTTTTTGTCTTGACAATTTTCCAGGTTGTGTGATGAACTCCTATGTTCCCAATCAACAAGATTTGAGGACAAATCTTTTTCAAGTGGGAGGGAATGATACGAGATCAAGGTCATATGTCAAGTTCGTTGAATTCAAAGTGCTCATTCCAGTTGTAGAAGACGAGTCTTTCATTTGGAAACCTGGGATTGAAGAAAACGACGTGGACAGTAATCTACGTCGCGACGTGGAGAGGCTCCAACGTCGCGACGTCCACCCACGTCGCGACGTCCACCCACGTCGCGACGTCCATCGTTGCGCGTCGCGACTTCCATCCAGTTTGAGTTTTTTTTATTTTCGTGTCTGTTTCCGGACGTCGTGACGTCGGGCTCCCCCACGTCGCGACGTGCGGGAATTTTAGGCGTTAATTATTTTTTTGTTTTTAGAAACTAGGGTTTTAAGTTATTTAATGTTTCCTTTTATGTGTTAATTCGTTTAGGGTTTTGTAATAAGCATATAAATAGGTATTTTTATCAGTTGTAATGGAGAGACGTGAATTTTGAGAATTGAAAACACAGAGTTGTTTTTACGTGAGTTGTTTTCCTGAGGAGGGAAATTCAATCTACTTTGTGGAGATTATTCCTGAGGAGGGAGTTCTTTTCACACACTGTCTTGTTATTTGTTGGTGAGGAGCCATCAAATAATCGTGCATACTGTCAGCCTACAGAGATAGGTTGATTCGACTTGTTCAATTTGATTTACGAAAAGATCAACACGTTATTCCGCAACAACTATCAATCTACGTGAGGAGCGTGGTGAAATCGTTATCAGACGGTCTCACAAGAATTTTGTTTTTAAAAAAATAATTATCAAATAGTAATTACAATAACACCTTATTCAATGTGTTATGTTATTTTGCTTGAATATTTCACATAATATACTTTCTACATGTCGATTATTATACTTTCATCAAACTAAGTTATTATTATTTAATAAACTCTTTCAAATTTTTTAAAATTTGTATTCTTTGAGAATATAGTTATTTTTTATCAATCTATTTGTGTTACTTTCTTCCCTCGCTTGAGAATTAGTCATTCTACAATTCCAAACACTCAATTGAACAACAATCACACTCATAATCACTCGAGTACTATATACGGAGTTAAATTTTAGGGATTGCATCTTAATAATCATCAATTACGATTGATCTTATAGATGTTTTTTGTTTTTGGAAAAAAATAGTAAATCTCATTATGGAATTTAGAGAAGCAATTTTTCTTTTAATTAAGAAGTATGTGTTCGAATTGATAAGTTTTGTTTTTATGTTATAAAAGAATATTCTAACATTAAAAACCTTTTTAATTTAATTTTTTTAAAAAAATTTGACCACCATCAATCAATTGTTGACCGATTTTAAGCATGCACTTTTCTTAAAACAATGCTTAATAAACTAGATTATTTCAATATTATTAATTAAAAGTGCATTTAATTGATTAAAAATTATAGCATTTAATCAAAATGTTATAGAACAAAAAAAATATTAGAGTGTCCTATGTGATATTAAAAGTTAAAAAGTTTACAACAAATTATCATTCTTTATTAAGGCTTAATTTAACCCATCAAATGGAACTACATTGTAAGGTCAATTTGATGACAAAAAATTAGCACACTAAATTCTAATCAAATAGAACATTTACAAGCTCACATATGAGGCCCCAAATAAACTCACACAATTAGCCTACATATACATATAGCCGTCCTACAATGCATATAACTCACATAATAAGGCCCAAAATAAATAAAAATATTTATCCAACTATTTATTAAAGCCCAAACCATTTTATGTTAATAATTTTTCTACAATTTTTTTTCATTTTTTAAAGCATTGCAAAAAAATTCTAATTATTTTATTTTTTAAAAGGTATCACAATCACGTCCTTTTATTGGAGGGTAAAACCTAAATTATTTTCATAACATGAAAAAAATATAATAACTAATAGTATTTTAGTATTTAGTAATAATCAAATATTCACAATTTTCAAAAATTTAAATTATTAAAATATTCATTAGACTCAAACAAATTTAAATATTTATTACCCAAATTATAATTATGATGTATTGAATATATGAAATCATTCAAATTGGGATTTATTACCGTTTTAGTTCATTGCAATATCATTTATGTTTTATAATACTATTTAAATAAAAAATAAAAAACTTTAAGTGTACTTGATGATATATATTTAGAGACCATTTTTGACAAATAACATTCACTGACAACAAAGTGTCGTCAATGAAAAAAAATATTTTATTGACAACAATATGTTGTCATAAGACTGCTGCATATCACCTTTTTATTGACGACATATAATTTGCGTCACAACACCTGGTCATTAAACATACGTCGTCACTACCTGTCGTCAATAGATCGTCAATAAATATGGTAAAAATGGCAGGAATAATTGCCGCCATTGTTTATTAACGAGGTATTGACGACTTTTAAGACTACGTCAATAAAAGTAATGATGTTGACCAGATTGTATTGACAACTACATATATCGTCAATAAATGGTACTTTATTGACGGTTTTTCTCTGGTCAAAATGTTTTTCGTCACTAATGCCCATTTTTCTTGTAGTGAATAGTAAGCAAGAACATGGAAGAGAAACAAGAAGTATGATATAACAAAGTAAAAAACGAAGTTGATGTGTTAGAAGAGCTTTCTGGGCCATGTCTAAAATTGGAAGACATGTAATTAAATTCATACAAAATAAGCAAAGCTATGCTCATGTTTTGGGTCTCTATGTCTCAAGCACGGTTTTATCAAGAGCATAAGGATTATAGACGTTAGGGCTAGCTTAGTGGTTAGGGAGTTAACATCTCAACCTCAAGGTGTAAAGTTCAATCCCTTGAAAATGCATGTCAGGGTGTGTGTTTTTTGAAAAAAAGAAAAAAGCATGAGGATTTCCCTTTCCTATATATTCAAAATTCCTATAAATTATTTACAAGGGACAAGAAGTAAAACAGTATTTACAAGTAACAGATTACCGAATAATGAATATTTAATATCCTTAAAAAAAGGTGGACAATGATGTAAATACTGATCCTAACATATTAATTTATACAAAAGGATGCTTGGCATATATTGGATGACATTGTAATTGTTAATCAGATTGTTTCTATTAGTAAGAAACATCATACTCAAAAAAATAATCCTTAAATATTAGACAACACAAAAATTTTGATTCTCAGTGTACCTAAATTATTATGTTGAATAGTTGTGGTTGTGAAGGTGCACACTAATTTCTCACTCTCTGAGGAGATTAATTTTGACATTATTATTTATGCCTCCTAGGCCTTAATTAGTTCCAAATCTATTTTTGGTTTTGCATATATGGTTTTTAATAGTCAAAGTTGCTGATATAAGCAAAGATTGTTATGGCAAAATGTGATTCTCTAGAGGTATGCTGATCGACAAGAAAAAGGAAATTTTAGTTTTTATATAGCTTAGGTACTAAAATTTTATACTAAAACTATCTGATTAAAAAGGAAACCATATATATAGGATTTTTTTGGCCTTGTAGTAAAATTTCAAGGTGAAACTATCTTATTATAGCCTTGCATACATTCTAAGTATAACAAATAAAGCAAGAACAAAATAATTATCCATCTTTAATTTTCATTTCATATTTGAATTTTGTTTACATATTTGTATATTTTTCAATTTTGCTCTGTTTTTTTTTCACAATTTTAGCAGAATTCTTTTAACTAAACCATTATCTATTTAATTGAAACAATAGGACTATGCATAGTGGTAAGTCTCTTAGTCACCCATTTAAAGTAAGCTTATTTTGGGGAGGGGAAGTAATTTATAGAAATGTATCAGTCTCCTCTCAACCGCTACATATGAATCGAACATTTATAATTTGGAATGAGCTTCGGTATGATGATTTGTTGGATAAAATTTGTGAAAGTAGAAAGTAGATATAATTTTTTGAGTACCACGTTCAACATGTGAGCATTAGTTATACTTTAGTACTTTATATGTTACAAATGATGAATATTTGGATATTGTGTATGATATAGCCAGTAGAATGCAACAAAATTGTGCTAAATTGTATGTTACAACACATGAAATTTCACTGGTTTCTCGTATACACAACCGCATTAGGATGCATGGTCATGGTGCAATGATGTCTTTCCTAACTAGTTTTTTGAACCTAACATTGTCACAACTATTTGCAAGAATACATACAACCCTCAACTTCACTTCCACGTTTCAACCCGAAAGTTGTATTGCCCATGCCAATTCAAAAATTTGTTGGGCGTCAACCTAATTCAAACGATTTAGGGCAGTGGTCCCTTATGTCAGTGGAACAACTTGGACACATTCAAGGTCTTGACTTTATACCTGATTTTACACAACTATTATCTCCGTTCGTGACACCGCAAGAGGTAGGGTGGAATTAGAAGAAATATTTCATGAGCACAAAGTTGATTCGGGTGTATCAAGCAGTTCAAAATTTAGTGAAGATTGCAGTGTCACCCCTGATAATGCTTGTGAAGGTGATTCCAATGATACCGGGGATGATTATCATGTACAACAAGATGATGTAAACCCACATGTTCCATTAAATAGAAGACCATACATTCCTAAGGGTTTTGCTTTCTTTAATGATATCGGGATAGTAGATTATGATCCTAGTGAAATGGAGTGAATAAACTTATTGAATGAGACAAAATAATTCTATCAGATTAGGAATGATGTTTGAAAGTAAGAAACAACTGAAAAAGGTAGTGACACCGTGGTCTATAAATCAAAAAGGGGGTTTATGGTTGTGGAGAGCAAAATTAATACTTGGGTAACTAAATGTAAAGAAGTTCATTCTACTACTTCCAGTGAATATGATACCGAGTATGATACTAATTACGATTTGTGTGTCTGTGCAGTACATAAGAGTTCCCATAAGATGTGGCAAATTACAAAATGGGTGACAGACCACATTTGTCTCGGTTCCACCATAGCAAATGACAATAGAAGTTTGAGTGGTGCAGTTATAGCTTCCTAAATTTTGCACTTCATTGAAAAGGATCTGGGTTTAAAGGCGAAAAACATACAATCTGACATAAAAGAAGCCCTTCATATTGATATATCTTACAAAAGGCATGGTATTCGAGAAGGAAAGCCATTGAAATTGTTTATGGTGATTGGAAGACGACATTTGTTGAACTACCCAAATATGTGAAAGCTTTGTGTAAATCCAATCTAGGAATTGTCGTACAGTGGCGCCATGACCTCAATAGTTCTGACACCATAAAGGTCTTCAAATTTATTTTTTGGTCATTCACTCCGGCCATTGAGGCATTTCACATGTGTAGACCTGTTATAAGTGTTGATGTCACACACTTGTGGCGTGGGTACAAAGGTAAAATACTTACTATAGTGACTGCTGATGTTAATAATAAGGTTTTGCCACTTGCATTTGCAATTGTTGATGAGAAGATGGTGTAGAGTTAGAGTTAATTATGCAACAATTTAGAGTTCATATTGCACATGATAGGTAAACAATATATGTTTTATCAGACAAACACAAAGGCATAGTTCATGCATGACAAATTTGGATGATTGCAACATGCCCTAGGTTTTATTTGAGACATATTAGAAGCAACTTTATGGCGAAATACAACAACTTGCATTTGAAAATATTGTGTTGGTCGCTTGGTTGTACTTCACAGAGACAGAAATGGACTAAAATAAAAAATTTGATTATGAGCACAAATATTGAGGCATGGGATTATTTGGCTGATATTGATAGAAGTCAGTGGTGTCTCGGTTATAATGGAGGTCATCATTGGTGTATTTTGACCACGAATATGTCTGAGAGGTATAATAACATTTTACGAGGAGCAAGATATCTTCCTATTAAGGCATACATTGATTTGACATGACGAAGTGACAGGTGTTGTCGCTACCTGGCAATTTTACCCTACTTACGCAAATAATGTAGATGTGGCAAGTGGGATCGTATCCAACAGGGAGAGGATGGTTGCCAAGAGTCAATGCAATGATAGAATAACTGACAAGAATAAACAGTAATAAAATCAATTGGACAGAATGCAACAAAGAGGAAATCAATAGAGATGATTATGCTGCCTTGATGGTGAAATAATTCGCATGGATCTTTCTCTTATTATCCCGGACTTGTGTAAACATATGTGAGGGGATTGACCTGCTAGTGAACTTAGGACTGATCAACTTGGTAGTTCTCACGGCCGTAATTAACAATTCTCCCAGAGCCTCCCTTGGTAGGGCAAGTTCAGGGTACGAGTGGATTTTCCAGAATCCCTATTCTCCTATAATGAACCTAATTCATTTCCTGGTTATCTGTAGCTACCCAGTGTACGACTTCGATCCAAAATACAAGAACAATCTTAGACCTTTTCCTAAGGGTTGATGTCAATTGTCAGTGGGTACCACACAATCAAGACCATATGAAGCCTAGGATCTAAGACTCACATACGCATATTCACAATCAATTCATGTTATGTTCAATTGCCTCATATCGATTTACACAAAACTCAGTGGGTACCGCAGCTTTAATGTAAACTTAAGCAATGGCATGCGAAACATTGAAGATAAACAAGTACAGAATATGAACATGAAGAACACATATATAAATCCATGCAAATGTCTCAAATAAGATTGAATCCATACATATAACCCCTCAAGGTAACATTTCGGGTTTAACCGATCATATTGATCGGCTCAGAACTTCCAATTACAAAGAAAGGAGTAAATGGGTCGTCTATGATGTTCGTCTCCCTCTCTGGAATTTTTCCTCAATGATCCTCAAACCCCAGTCTCTCTATTGCCTTTTTTCTCTCTTTGTTCCGAACTGCTTTTCTTGAATCCGCCTCTGCCTTTTATAGTTTTCCTCCGGATGACTTGGCTCATAGATTCCTGGAAGCTTCCTTCTTTCGCGGGGATGTCGACACGTGTCTCTGCAAATATTAATCAAAGCTCAAGTGAGGACACGTGCCGGGTGCAAAACTTAACACATAAGAATTGTCAATGCCAAATATCAAATAGTTGGTGCTTATGGGAGAAATGCATTAAATGTCTGCTTGAGTTTGTTAAGTGTGCGAATGAACAACGTGTAGTGCATGGAAAATGTAAGCAAAAATGACTAAGTAAAAATGCACGAAAAAGAAAAACAAAGTACGCGTGTGCATAGTGTGGTGCGCCCGCCGTGAGTGGTGCGGGCGCACTATGTGTGCGGTTGGTGTGGCGGGCGCACCGTGCGCCCACCGTGTGTGTGTGTGTGTTTAGTGTAGTGTGTTGTGTGTGGTTTGTGTTGTGTGTTGTGTGTGGACTTGTGGTGTGTTAATGTGTGTTGTGGACTTGTGAATAGTAAATGTGAAAGTTTGAGTGTTGTGAGTAGTGTATGTAAGTGTGGTGTGTTAATGTGTGTTGTGGACTTGTGAATAGTGATTTGTGGACTTCTAAAGCATGGACTTCTACATAGTGAATTGTGGACTTCTAAAGCATGGACTTCTGCATAGTGAATTGTGTGCATTCAGACCACAAAGCAAACATATCCATTTCCGCACATTTTTGTAACACTTTAGCACTTTCCATCATTTATCAAATTCAGAGCATTCTTCCTCACAAGTCATTCACGTAGCACAATTTCCACCAATATTTCATGTAAAATATCAAGTAAACAGAGCAAATAAGTCGGTACGATACCGACTTATCACGAAGAATGGTTGCATTATTTAGGGAGAATACTAAACATGCCAAACATTTGTCATTCCATTTTGTCATCTCAATTGTGGAAAAAATATAAAAAAGTTGACAGAATTGCACAAGGGTATAAAGTTGTAGAGTTTGACTATTCTTTGAAATTTACAAAATTGTCACAGGTTATCGCATAAATGAAAAGGGTGGAAATATTCAAGTTGTTAAATATTCTGATAAGAATTGTTCATGTGGGAAGTTGCAAATGTGCAGATTTCCTTATTCACAGACAATGGAAGTTTGTAAGCATAGAGGAGATGATCCAATAACAATAATTGATATTGCACATACTAATCGTAGATTATTGGCTCAGTATGCTGGAACCTTCAGTCCTTTGCCACATCAAGATTTTTGGCCATATACAATTTGGGAAATCCATCCAGACATGAGTCGTTTTGTGAATCGCACTCCTGGTTGGATGCGTGTCAGTCGCATAAACAACGAGATGGATCTTACGCATCCTGATGAACTTTTCAAGTGCTCACACTGTGATCGAGTCCAAATTCAAAAAATATATAGTCCATTAAATAGTATATGTTATTCATTAATGAAATCTTATTATTAATTGTTATGTTGGTTGGTTAAGACTTGTTATTAGTGTTTCAATGTTTCTATATCTATGTCTTGTTATATTTTCTAGAAGTGTTATGAATATTTCAGTAATTCTCACTTGGCTCACACTATCGGATTGTTTATTATGCAAAATGTGGACATGTAATGCAGGTTGTTTGATTTGTATTTTTGAACTATTCTAAGTAGTATATTTTATTAATAAAATAGGGAAGATTCTATCAAAGTTTTATAAAATTTTGTTATTTGTGTAGATTACTGATCATGGATTCACAGGAGAACATTGATATATACCCAGGACCATACATTGATGACTTGCTTTTTTTACACAATAAGCATAGAGCATTTGCTTCTCCATTACATAAAAATGGAGCCCCCTAAATGGACAAAAAGTTGCTTCTCCATTTTCATTGAGGAAGCAAAAAGTTGCTTCTCCATTACATAAAAATGTGCCGGATATACCCGAACTATAGCCCGACTTCTCTCTAGAATTCTCTCACTAGAATTCTCTCCAACTTCTCTCTAGAAATTGTTCCCATTTTCGGGCCTTTCAGCCCGATCCGTCACATTATCTCCTTGCATTCTTTCTTCTTTCTTTATGCTGATTTTGAACATTTGCTAATAGCTCTTATGTGGTGGTCGTCGGTCAGATCTGAAAATGGAGCCCCCTAAATGGACTTCAGTTGAAGATCAAGCCAACCTCGCAGCTGAAGATCTAGCTGATTTAAGACATGAGCTCCAGCTGAACACTTTTCTCAGCTGGACAATCAAAGATTCGTACTGATTTTCGTAACTCAAGTCCGGCACCGTAATGGAGAAGTCGGGCTATAGTTCGGGTATATCCGGCACATTTTCATGGAGGAGTACTCCAACTTTTTGGATCACATACTTGTAACGGTGTGTTCGGGTATATCCGACACCGTATTTTGTTCATTATGATATAAAGTTTCCCCTTTTTTCCAAAAAAAAAAAAGCATAGAGCATTTTCTTTATTTTGAGGAAAAATTTAGAATGACAAACTTCAAGTTAGACGGTGTGAAAGTCACTTCTGGAACCATCCCATCCCTGAATGTATATTTCATTATATTTGTTTGGCTAGTTTTGAGAGTGTAGTGAGATATGGGTATATTACGATTGATGATAGAAAAATCAACCTTTAAGAGATGTAAAACGCCAATTATTTTGCCCAGTCCCTTTTCAATAGCTTTCCAAACAACAAAACACGCAGCAAACAAACAAATAAAAAGGATATGTGTGAATCAAATAAAACTCACTCGAAGCCTAAAACACAATTTGAATGAATTTAACCTAAGTGACCTTAAGTTAAACTAGATTTAGCGTTCTCAAACTAAGAACAAAAAACTCGATTAAGTTTTTTAATCCTTAATCTATCTATGGTGGAATTCCTAGGGTTCAACCTAACCGTCTAGGGGATTCTCTAAACATAAACTCAAACTAAGTTGTATGTTTACAGTTTGGAATCGTTCACCCTCAACTCAAATGATTTTTGGAAAAGTACCATTTTTCCACAATAATTCTCTCAAATTCTTGCTGCAAAAATCATTAAAATCTATTAAATTTTGTGGCTTAATAGCCTTTAAATAGTTACAAAATTTTATGGAAATAACCTAATAGGAACTAGTTTCCTAATAGGTTTCAAACTCTATTTATTTCCTAAAATAAACTAAATACATGTTTTAGTCCATGCAAGATCTTTAACAATCTGGAATAGCCATAATGTGCATGTTAATGATCATGCAAGATCAAATAACCAAGCTTATTCTTAAATGGAACAAACAAAACAAATAAGAAAAATAGAAGTTCAGAAATCTGCCCGACGTCGTGACGTGAGTGACCTTGGACATCGTGACTTGGACCAATGTCGCGACATGCGATAGTGGATGTTATGACATGGGGATTTTGTTCCACTCCCATGAATTTCAAGTAAGTGACGTGGCGATGTGGGGATTGTGCACCTCTCGACGTGGAGCCTTTTTTTTCCAAAAAGCATTATTTTCTCTTCCAAAATTGGGTCTTCATGAAATGCTAAGCTTAGAAGGTTCCAAGTCTTCAATTCTCGCGTCCCTTGGTAAAGTCTGACTTCACGAAGCTTATAGTCTTCATCTAAAACACTTAGACTCAAAGTGTTAAGAGCTTCTTTGACCTTTTAGTCCTTGAACGAGTCATTGGAATGCCAAGTCCTTGTAATGGACCATGTCCTCCACTGGAAGCATTTATTACCTCAGAAGGTCCGCCATTATTCCCTCCCATGTTAAAAGGATTCGTCCTCAAATCACCTAAATCATACAAAGTTAAGTTAGAAACATTAAAAGTAGACCTAACATTACTATACTCACTTGACAACTCGATCTTGTAGGCATTATCATTAATGCGCTCGAGAACTTGAAAAAGGACCATTGCCTAGCGGCTTCAATTTGGATTTTCATCTCTCAGGAAATCACTCTTTGCTCAAATGTATCCAAACCTAATCACCGGATTTGAAAACAACACGCCGTCTACCTTTGTTGACTTGCTGTGCAACTTGCTCATTTTGCCTTGAAATATGATCTCGGATCCTAGCATGTAAGTCCTTAACAAAAACAACATTTTTTTCACCATCAAGATTCAAAAACTCAGCGGTAGGCAATGGTAAAATATCCAAAGGAGTTTGAGGATTAAATCCATACACAACTTCAAAAGGTGAACTAGCAATAAATCTATGAATATTTCTATTGATAAGTGGGTTTTATACCAACTTGTATGTGTTATATCACTTAGCTTTTGCCTTGTATTTCATGTAAATGTGTAGTGTTTTGTGCCATTTTGTGTATTTATATAGTTTGCAACTTGAAGTGCTTAAATTGTGAAAAAGACCAAAAATAATGATGAAATGAAGCAATTGTGTGTTTTGGTTGAAAATCAAGAAAAGAAGCCAAATTCGTTGGAATGGTGTTTGTGGGATTTGAAGAAAACCCTAAATATGCTTATTTGGCTTAGCTTGAAGTTGGGCAGAATGTAGGTCGTACTTCATTTGAGTGTAACTCTTTCAATAGTACTCCAAATGCAGAGATCTTGGATGTTCTGGAAAGCTCTTTGAGTGTACTTCATTTCTTATGTTTTAACGTTTGTCTAGTTCTGTGCGTAAATATGAGAAACGGGGGCATCTTTATGATTGCTACTTTTAGGTTTTCATACTTGACTTCATATTGCCACAGTTTCTTGAACCAATGATGATGCTATTTCTTGAACCAATGGAAAGCCAAGAGATAGATCTAAAACTTTTATGTTTACCAAAAAGTCCAATTCAGAGGCTAAGACATACATATTTTGGATAGAAGAAGTTTGTTGTGCTGAAATGGTTGCATCACACATACATGCACTCACCTCGCACGACACTTACACTTACCTCGCGCGCACTGTGCACACCTCGCCGCACAAGCTGTGCGGCGACCTCAGCACACACTTGCACCTCGCCGCATGCATCATGCGGCAAGCTCACAAACCTCGCCGCACGCATGTGCGGCAAGCTCACTCACCTCGCAGCACGAATGTGCGGCGAGCTCATGCACAACGCACACAGCTTCACCACATCTCAGTATTTTGGCCATAATATTCTTTTCCAAACTCTGAATTTAGTGATTCAAAAGGCTATGGAAAGTTAAGACAAAGGGCTATAACTTTGATGGTTTAAGTATTCCCCAATTCACAATGCATCATGGCCAGATCTGGGTTGGAAGTTGCTGCACATTTGCACATTTTCGCACAACACTTGCTGCCACTCTTCATGCACACTACTTATGCACCACAGCACAATGCATGCACAATTTATGCACCACAGCACGTTCATGCATACCTCGTAGGCACTACACAGCAAACCACAACACATAGTGGACAACACTCTTCAGACATTTCACTAAACACTTACACCCTTTTGTCTTCATCACATCACATCTTCATTTTTCATCACATCACATATCACTCATTCGTCCATCACTCATCTCACTCAATCTTCATCACAACACTTCACAAACTTCTCAATCTGAATTCTCACTACCTACACACAAGGCGAGACCTCGCCACGAGGTCTCGCCCACACCATTTTGCACGGCGAGACCTCGCCACGAGGTCTCGCCCACATACACACACAAGGCGAGACCTCGCCACGAAGTCTCGCCCATCAAATGCACAAGTGGCGAGGTCTCGCCAGGAGACCTCGCCTTGGAAGATTTCGTCTTGGCGGCTGGAAATTTTGGCTAAGTATTGGAATCATTTTCTTGCACTGCAGGTTGATGGAGGCGTGGTGGAAATGGCTTGGAGGCGTGTGAAGATCGCTGATGGCGTGTGAGCTGAAGGAGACTGAAAGCGCGCTGGAGCTTATGGAAGCGTGGAAGGTGAAGGCTCAGAGACGTGATTTTGTCATATGCATAGGTTTTGTTGGTCATTGCGGTGAGAGAAAACGTGGATGTTGGAAGCTTGAAGGTGCGGAAATCCATGCGCAAAAGGCGCGAAGTGGTGCTTGAAAGGCGCGAAATCCATGGGTTTCGTTGACTCTTGCTAGCACAATGGCATTTTTGTAATAGTTTAGTTATTTTACGTTGCGTATCATTTACGTTTCTGTATCCTCTATATATAGAGGATTAGTCAACCAAATTAGGGGAATATTGGAGAATTTTAACGAACTTTTGAAGTAGAGAGAGAAAGTTTCTCTCTCTAACTTTCTCTCTCTAGAATTTTCTCTCTCTAGAATTTTGGCTTCGTTTTCAATTACGATCGAGGATTTGGACCGGTCATTGTAATCTTCTACTCAATTAAGGAGAAAATTCACAAATCTTTTGTGAATTGGAAGCATTTGAAGCAATTCAATTGGTAAACTATTTCCATTTAATGAAAATGAACTATTTCTCATTGCAAATTGTTGATCGTGAATTGAGAATGGAGTTCTGTAGCTAAATTGATGATGTTCTAGGGTTGGAAAACAGATGAATGTGTAATTAGACTACGCAAAGTTTTGTAATTGACACAATCCTTAAAGAATGAATTCCTACTTAGAACGAATGCATGAATTTTGTTAAGTTTCATTTATTTGTGCTTTTGTTGATTGAGTTATGCTTCGATTGTGGTCACCATGTTGAGTCGGGGTTAAATTCACCAAGAGGAGTTGGAATGAATGAGATGAGAACCTTAAGTAGGCCACTAGATTTGTTTGATCATGAATGGAGATGCGGTCGCCATGACGGTGGAAGTTCATTGAAACCATAGAATAGGGTGAGAAGAGACTTTCCATGATTAACGAAGACAAATGAACCTAGGTCAGGCCTCACCAAGGGAAGACCTTATAATTTGTATGCTAAAATAGTGAGTCTCGAGAAGTTGAGTTGCTGCGAGTTTCAAACATCACTCTTAGGCCTTGCCATAGGAAAGAGTGGTGCCAGGGCGTGTAGGATGTCATGCGGTCGCCATGGTGATGGTGTTCTAGACTCCTAGGCAGCTGAATCTCCTCTATGTTCTACAAGTGTGTCAATTGCATTGCATTTGATAGTCTAATGCACAGCCATCCGATGTAATAACCCTAGGACATCCATTTCAAACCTGACTTTACTTTCGTGATTTTTACTTGTTATTCTACTGTAGCATTTTATTTCTGATTGATGAAATTTGTTATAGCAACACTCGAATTCAAGAATCCAACCCTTCCCTGTGGATACGATCCCCACTCATCACTACTACGTTAGTTTAGGGGTAAAATTGCAAGGTTAACGACAAACTTGTTAATTTTTGGCGCCGTTGCCGGGGAAGGCACGGTTTCTTGAATTTTGAGTTGCTCTGTTTTGTTTTTTTGTGTAGAATAGAAGTTCTGTTCTGTTTCATTGTGGTAGCATTTGTTGTTTTCTTTGTTTTCGTGTTTTGTTCTGTCTACTTTGGTTTTTTTTGGCAAGTGTCGGACAATGAATCTCAATTGAAAAAGAAGATTCCAAGCATGTCTAGATGGTGTGGGGACTCTTTTGGCTCTTGTCATTACACGAGGAGTTTCCCAAAATGTGCTGGTTTTCAAAAAAAATTCATGTTTTATCCTGTTTCCAAAATGTGCTTCTCAAAATGTGCAGTTCACATTTGCCAAATGCGATTTCTCAGAAATCGCATTTGCCAAATGCGAACTCTAATTTAAAAAAAAAATCAAAATACATGTATTTTTGAAAATGCCACTTCTAAATTAAAAAAAAATCCAATACGGGAACTAATGTAAATTCTTCAAGGGAATGATCGCCTTTTCCCAAATTTTCCTCTATTCTCTGTACTCTCTATTCCTCTCACAGCTCCGTTCTACGGCCCGATTTGCTGGTGGAAATCATTTTCTCTAGGTCAATCTGTCATTTGGCTGGAAAAAACGGGAGCTCGCCCCTCAAGACAACCGATCTGAAGCGAGCTCCAGCGTGCGTCGAGAAAGCTCCTAGCTGCTGAAGTTCCGATTTGGAAATACAGATCGGTTTCCGAGTGTCCTTGCTTTTGCTGGGAAAAGCTCCAGCTGGACGTAGCTTCTCTGTTCGAGGAAGGGCCACCCATCTGCAGGGGGACCGAGTTCTTCTATTACCGGAGTCGTCGCTTGCTTAAGGCACTAGAACCTTTAGGGGGCTCCAACAGCTATGTTCTCAGCTTTGCTATCTTAGCCTTGGTCCCTGCCTTACTTAATAAAATTTCCTTTTCAGTCTCTTTCTTTTCCTACAAATCAGAGAAGTAGACATGGGCTGCCTGAGTTTCCTACAACTCCATATTCGAGGGCCAAGGTATTACTGAATTTAACATCTAGAATTACTTCTCCAAACTTCGGCCTTAAAATTAATGCTTGTATTTGTCGATTCATGTTGAAAAATGATTCAGATGCAAGGTGATAGCATGTATCTAAACAGTTCATCAGACCACTTCAAGCAATCTGAAACACCAATCTTTGGACAGGTATTGCTCCTTCATTGGTCTTTATTGCTGCATCAGCAATTACCATGTTTTCCTTTCCTGGAATTCATTTTTCTGTATGTTGAATGTACAGTCAACGTTATAAGAGATGTTTAGACAGAGACTCAGTTGTCTGATATCCTATATGAAACCTATTGATTTTTCTGTGCTTGATTGAGTCTTGTGTAACCAAAGGTAGACTTTTTTCATTTTTGGTGCACAATTCGATATGAATGAAATGTTTTGTTCTGTTTCCAATTCTTAAAATTTTTCCCATTATTTCAAGGTGAATTACAAAAATGATGTGCTTGATAATATATTCTCCCATTATTTGGTCTGTTTTTATTTTGAGAAACAGGGGTTGTTTCCATTTATCAAGTTCATCTATTTATCAACTCTGCCCAATAAATATTTTTGTAATCACTTTTCATTTAACAAACTAATTTGGTGGAGGTATGCCTTGCATGAATCAATCCTACATATAAAGATGAAATTCCGAAAACAAAAGATAAAATCCCATGATACAACCAACTATAGTTCAGTTCATAAAAAAACAACCAGGAATTGAGAAGAAAGTATGAAATAGAAACAACTTTGTTTAATTAATTCTTTGATGTAAAAGATGAAACATGCATATCAGTGAACATGCTGTGTGTGAAATGCTCTGCAAACAACACAAGTTTACTCAAAACATATGGAACCAGCTATTTTTCAGCAAAGAAATAAGTTGAGTTATAATAAGGAGAGACTGAAGTTTATCTCGGTCTCTTGAATCTCATCTAATAGATGATGCACCTGACGAGGCTTGCATACAACGTGCTCGTATTTATGTAATGTTGTTGCTAGGTGGGCAGTTATTTTCTGACAATTCTGGCGGTAAAATGCCATTGTTATATCTGACAAAACTTCGTATTTTGGAAGATGCATCTAAGATCAGCTGGGGGAGTGCTACATTGGCTTATTTGTATCGATGTTTATGTAATGCCACGTCACCTTCAGTTCATAATATTTCAGGACCATTGGTATTACTACAGGTAATTAAATATTTTGAGAAAGCTTATCCAATATTATTTAATGACACACTAATGACTACTAATTTCTAGTTATGGGTATAGGAGCGACTACCCACTATGCAACCAGATATGAGAATACCAAGAGAAGATTTTTCACGTCCATTCGGAGCAAGGTTTGATTCAATTTTAATGGTATAACATGAATATTTTGTTGAGTATTCGTAACTAATTTTTATTATTTATTTCAGGTGGGATGGAGGATTCGATCTTTCCAAAGTCTCCATGCATGTTCTATCTGTGTATCACGATCAATTAACTAGTTTGCGTTTTGATCAGGTACTTTAATATTGCTACAATATTCTTTTTCTGTCAACATTTTATTTTTTTTCACACACGCATAATAAGAATTATATTTTATATTCGACAGTTTATATGGATGCCTTACTCAGATGATACTCTTGTTGCACTTCCTTCTTATTGTACTTGTGGTCAAACAATTTGGCAAGCTGTTACATATCTTATATGTTGGGAAATTGTTGAACCACATTTACCAAATCGAGTTATGAGGCAATTCGGGATGCATCAACCTATTCCTATTCCTAGGTTGATGGAAAATCATAAAGAACTTCACGACCTTGATCTTTGTGGCCGAGTAAACTACGATTGGTTTGATGTTCATCGTTCTTATGTTGAACACTTCTTGGAGTGTCAAAATGTTGTCGAAGAGGGTGAAATCATTGAAGACACTACCTATCCATGTGATGATTATATTGCTTGGTATAGGCAGCGCACAGTTATTTATGTTACTAATCAAAGTCATGTTAGTAAGTTTCCACCCGGCTTCCAGGGAGATGGTGCTACGACAGATTATTTGGTTAGTATACATTGTTTTTCAATTATAATATTTCTTCATTATTGATTTATTTAAAATTTTTTAAATGAAATGTAGATGGACGTTGTAACTCGGATGTATTATATAGCCTTGGATAATATGTCATTGAGTGATGTTTCCCACAGCAGTAGTGCATTTGCTGAGATGCGAGACTTAGCCTGTGATTCCATGCGTGTTGTTCAAAACTCACAACGTCTTGGTATTCGACCAACCAGATTCCAGAGTATGCTTCACAACAGGTGAATGCAAATAGAATTCAAAGAGTTCGAAATGTTCAAATGGGCCGACAAGGCGGCAGACGACGTCGAGCTCATTCACCGAATCATAATGATCTATTGGTAGATAATGTGTTTGGAATCGTGACAGACTCCATCTCTTATTCCTACATTCATGTCCACATTTTTGTCATTATCACATGGCGACCATGTTATTCCTCCCAAGGTTTCTAGGCCATCTACTTCTGCCGTGCATTTTCCAGATCTTGATAGTGCGTCCCTAATGACAGAAGACATTGTCCATGATAATGAATTAGATAGTGTAGTTCCCAATAATAATGTAGGTGATTTGGATTCTCATGTCAATATTATTGGGTCACAATTTCCTCAAGTTGATGAACATGTAGATGAAGGATTACGTAGATCAAAGAGAATTATTAGACCGACAACTTGCGGTACACATGGAAAGCTTGGTGGTCATAGGTAGTAAGTTATTCATTTGCATCTTAAATATTATGTTTGTCTAGTCTGACCATTTGTTTAGACTGTTGTTTTACATGTTTGTTTTTCATGTTTGAAGATATTTTAGTTCTAGATGTTATTATGGTTTCGTGTTCTTTATAAAATATTATAATATAATATTTGATTGATGTTTTAGTTGGCTAGTTCTTGTGGTTTGGGCAGGCAGTTTTTGTCTAATAAGGAAACTCTGCCCAAATTTCTATAGAAATTTATTAATAGTTTAGGTTTATAATTTTTTATTTTGAGACCATTTGCTTGGCAATTTGAGTTGCAAATTTACTAATTATAAGGAAATTATGTCGGCGCTAAAGACGTTTAATAGTACGATTGTGGATTAGACTTATGGTAAAAACATTCAAATCTTTTCAAAAAGATTTCATCCTTATTATTCAATTTTAACCATTTCTGTTTGTGATGACAACCACTTATCGATGAAATAAATTTAAGTGATAAGCTAGTTTTTTTCTTTTTGGCAAAACCACCATCAAATTTCATTTACTTCTATTTGTAACACAATCCACGAATATAAAATATATATCTATTTACTATACATCACAATTACGCATGGCCACGGTTTCGGATAGTAGTATAATATAATAACATAATTAAAATTTTGAATAATAATTGAATATAATAACATATATATTTACTTGAAAAATTTTGAAAGAATAATTGAACATTTAAATTATTAGTTAGAATTCAGTAGTATATATAATAGGGTATTGAGGGAATGATCGAACTATCAATAGGAATTCAAATAGTATATTAGCATAATATATTTAATAGAATTTGAACCTTTTACCGTTTAAGTTGATATTACTACTTGGATTACTCGTTGAATTGAACTAATATATTGAGGTTTTCGAAACATAGAATTATGAAGGCTTAGATAAGTGAGAAATAAAATATATAAAATAAAAATATTGATCTTTGATTGAACTATTAATTGATACTGTAAACCTAAACCTAACATAAATGCTAATCCCTAAACTATAAACTATAACCCATGAATATTCACCCAAGTGCAAATGTCGGTAAAAAAATTAAAAATAATATAATAGACTCCACATTTTTTAATTAATAATATTAAAATTTTATATATAAATTTATTTTTATTCAGTATAATTTGAAAAAAATTTATCTTCAATAAAAAAATTAAATTTTTTTAAATTTTTTTTAATTCACACTTAGCATAAATTTGTTAGAACAATTTCCAAATGCAAAATCTATTTGAATTTCTTCTTTTAAAATTACAGGTTTAGACTTCGCATTTGCTGAATGTGAACTCTATTTATTATTATTTTTTTATTTAGCAAATGCGAACTCTCTTAAAATAACATATGCGGATTTAAAAAAAAAATTAGATTCGCATTTGCCAAATGCGAACTCTGTTTATTAATTTTTTTATTCTCTTATCATACGTACAATATACACTGATATACGCTGATATACGGATTTTTTTTATAAATTAGAAGTCGCATTTGCCAAACGCGAACTCTTAGAGTTTGCATTTGGCAAATGCGAACTCTATAGTTTGGGAACTAAAGTTTAAAGGAGCATAAAACATGAATTTTTTTTGAAAACCAGCACATTTTGGGAAACTTCCCGTCATTACACACAGCCAACACCTAGAAGATTTGGGGACTTCTCTCCACCACCATATGAAGAACCATGGCATAATCAACAACAAAGCAATGGGTTTTGTCTCAGTGAAGAGCAAAAAGTGAGGGACATTTTGTCTCAGATGTTGGACAAACTTGATAGAGGTGCATATGGAGAAACAAGGTTGGCTCAAATGAACGAGGAGCTTCAAGGGCAACAACAGAGACTTGAGAAAATCAGTGCCTTAATGAGTAACTTGAGAGAACAGATTGAGACACCACTTCAAGATGCTCACGGTCACTCACAAGGTACATCTCTCATTACTAAAACACTCACTTCTAAGGAAAATCATTTTGATATGAATGAAAATGTTGACTGGGGTTTCAAGTGTCCAAGGGAGTTGGAGTCTACAAGTTGTGGGGATGATGTACATGAATGCTATGTTGCTGATTCTTTTGTGCATGAATATTTGAACTCTTATGATGAGGATGATTCTTTTGTGGGGTGAACAAAGTGAGCTACTAATTCAATATGCACAATGCTATCCACACACACATCTAATTGCTAGAATACCAACTCCTGAGGAATATCATTTTGAAATGCAAGCTAATCTTGAATGTGGAGAAAAGAATCCTAGGGAGGTAGAATCTTGAAATGCAAGCTAATTTTATGGAATTCCATGAGCCAAATGATGTTGATTACCATTCTTCAGATGCTTCTCCTCTTGATTTCCTTGAGACATTTCTTGATGATCATTGTGATATCTTGAATGGAATTCACTAAGGTCCCTTTAGCGCATCTTTTTTCTCCTCATTCTCTCTTAGAATTTCATCCGCTTTCGGGCCTTTCAGCTATGCAGCTGAAAGGCCCGATCCAACTTTTTCTTTCTTTTGCCTTTTGTAATTGAACATTTACTCATAGATTTTGTGGTGTTGGTCAGATTTCACAAGTGTGCCTGCAGATTCATATTTCTAAACGGGAGCTCCAGATTTCCCGATCCAAGCACTTTCTCTTTAGCTTTTATACATAGATCTTAGCTTTTTTATAGAGCTTTTACAGATCCCACACTTCATCTTCAGCCGGACTAGCTTGATCTTAAACAAGGGCTTGACTTTCACCAGCTGGAGGGAGCATCGGCACTGTGGTCAGTCCGGTGCTGCGTACGAACGGCCGGCCCCTCATTCGGGCCACCTCAAGAAGTCAACCTCTTCGATTGTGGTCAAAGAATCGTGTGCTTCAACTACGTCTGTGAAGGACGCACTCCTCACGATCTAATTGAAGCCAACATCTCCGGATGACAGTGGACCGGGCGAAGAAGACCCAACTGATCCCATTATTCCACGACCTCAAACCCGAACATCAACGGAGTGGGATTGCAATTTTCGTTCAGCGCTTACCGGGCCAATATCCAGATCTGTGACGGAAAGTTCAAGCTGGGAACTCAAGGCTCTCGGTAAACGGATGCTACAAGGCCTTCCAGATTTGTGACGTTCATGGTCCGAGCGTCAGTTCTTTACGAAATTTTTACCGATCCAGTCTGAGAGATTGGGCACGAGGTTCCTTGGAATAGTGGTTCTTCATCGACCTCTACGAACGATTGGCTCCTGTCGTGAACAAAAACCCAATTTCAGTAATTGGCTTTTGCTTTATTCGTACTAATTTGGTTCTCATCTGCTTTTGTGAATGCTGAATGTGGTCTTAATAATCTCATTTTCTACTCTCATTTAAGCGAATTTTTTTGAGGCTATTTCGATTTCCCTCTGATCGAACAGTGCCGTGGAATGGAATCTAGATTGGTTATTTTGTGGGAAATAGCCTTTATGGCTTGTTGAACTTTGGTTCTTTCTGGTCGTTTAATTTCGGTACATATAATCTGGTGCAATATGCTTTTTGTTCATGCTACTGGTGAGTTTGAGGATACTTATTTCCTGGTAATGGATCATGTACTTGCTTAGGTAACTTCATACTTCTGATGTGTGGATTCTTGGGTGACTATGTGATCAACATTGGAAGAGAATCCACTGTCCACTTGCTGTTGCAATTCAATCTTGTACTTGGTATATTTTTGCTTTACTTTGATTTGGTGACTGTGATCTGTTAATTTTGAACTTGAATTCTGTGCTTACTGGTTGCGAAACTTTTGAGAAGATTTTCTCCTCATTTGGCCTCCACTTGCTGATGGTAACTTAATCATATACTTGATAATTTTTCAATAGCTGAATAGTTCGTATGCTTATTGACTGATCTACTTCGAACCGAAATTGATTGTGGATTCCTTGATGAACCGTGTGATCAATATTTGAGGACACGGACTTTGGAATTACATGTAATGGAGTAGTACTCCAATTTTAACTGCTTTCACTTTGTACAGGTGCGCTCAGGTATATCCGGCACCTGCTTTGCTTTTGCTTATTATGAATATATTATCAGTTTTTCAAAAAAAAAAAGAAAAAAAGAGTCACTTCATTCCAAAAAAATAAAATAAAATTGTGATATCTTGAATGAAGATAATGTTGTAATGGCTAATAAGAATGTCAACTCAAAGCTTGAAACTCTTGTTGAGGCACCAACTCTTGAAATGATGATTGAATCTAAATGTCTAACTGGTGTCTCACATGAAGTGCAAAGTGAGATACTCTTGTTAATTGATGATAATGCTTTTTGTGTTGTTGACAAAGAAAAGACTCAAGAATTTCCCTATGTTAGTTTAGACGATGAAGATGTGCCAATTTTGAATGACATTGCTAACATAGTGGAAAATTGCTTCATTGATACATCTATTTTTGAGCTTACTGATGTTAGTCTAGATGAAGAAGATGTGAAAATTTCTAATGAGATTGCTAAAATGGTAGAAAATTGCTTTGTTGATGAATCCATTTTTGAACTTACTGGTGGTTTTGAGCTTACTGATACGTTTGTTGAAACCATGGATGTACAAGCCTTGGTTTAGCCTTGCAGGGTTAGAGAGCCAAGTGTGGTGGAAGAAGTGAATGAGTTGCCTTTTATAGGGGAGCCTAGTGTGGTGAATAGAGAGAAAGAGGTGCCTACTATGGGGGAGCCTCAGTGGTTCAAAGTGAAATTTGTAGAGCTCCCCATGTGCATGAGCTTAAGCACCTCGTTGAGAATATTTCACAAGTTCCTTATAGGAGGAAGAAGAGTGCTTATGAAAGATCATTTTTCTGGTACCAAGAGGGTTATTCCGAGTCTTGAGGGAGTAAATTTAGATAAATAAAGTCTAGCTGGGGACTAATTAAATCCAGAACTACTTCTTTCTCATATTACAGTCAATAAAGTATCTTGGTTAAGTTTATGTTTCTTGCATTTTGTTATGCTCACTAAGGCTACTTATGTTGAGGGATCTGCACATGAAGGAAGTTGCAAGAAGAATAGGCTATGCATACATGAGGCTAAGTGTGGGGGAGTGGTTCTATGGACTACTTCCATATTGCACACAATCACTTTATTTTACATTTCAAGCATGAATTGTGCATGTGCCTAGTGTTACTTATTTCATATATTTTACACCACTATGATTCGTAATCATAGTGCGACACTTTACTTGTATACTACCTCCATGTCATGTTCTCTTGCATCAACATGTCGTGTGCTTGAGTGAGTAATTCCTAATAAGCTTGGTTTCACCATGTGCAGGAAATTTTTCATGCAAAAGGAAACTATGGCTACAGACACTTCACCAAGCAAACATTGGCATTCATGACATATCAATTCCAGGTAGCTCCTAAACCTATCTTTACTTTACATTGAGGACAACGTAAGTTTTAAGTGTGGGGGAGGGAATGTTTGCTTTGGTTTGTGTCTTTTGGGACTTTAGGTGCTCACTTTCTTTCATGAATGAAGTGTTTTATGTTTTGTGATGCAAAAAGCATGTTACTTGTTTTTTAGTTTTGTTATGTCATTTTGAGCTTATTACTCGAAGATGTTGTGTTTTTCATTTTTTGTGCAAAATCTAAATTTTTGGTGAAATTTTGAATTTTTTCTGTGGATAAGTGATGATTTTCAAAACAAGGGAAGTGAAGTTGAAATTTTTGTGGAAGAACTTGTCTATCCATGGAAAGTGCACTAGCACTAGAGTTGGATGTGTGTTTACAACTTGAATACACATGCTCAATGGTGAGGATAGTTCAATGCTAAGTGGTAGGAGTTAAACTTAGTAGGAAAGTTTGAACTTTAACATAGTTGTTTTCAAGCACTTAAATGGATTACATACAAGGATTGTTGCACTTATGTGAAAAGGCAAGAAATAGAGAATTGATGAAATTTTCATGAATAAAGCTGAGTAATCCTTGAAAACCTGTAATGACATTTAGGCACCAGGGGGATGATTTGGAAAAAATGGCAAGTTATGCCAATGTGGAATTTGTTGGATGTTAAGTGCGTGGACAATGTTCCAAAAGCACACATTTATGAACCAATCCTCTGCGGGACTGCTCTATCACACTAAGTATGTATTTTAAGAGAATAATCTGCATGAGTGGGGATGGAATTCAAAAGCCATAAAACCCAAGGCAATAATTGGAAAGGCCAAGGAGTACCCCAGTTTAATAATGTCATGTGCGAAACGAAGGTAAAGCACTAAAGGATGACAACCTGGGGGAAAGAGTGGCACGACGAGAGAAACCAATGATCCTTAATTTGGTGCATTTATGTCTATACAATGTTTACAAGTTGAGGACTTGAAAGGAAGTAATAATTAAGTCTTCCCATTCTCTATTTTTTTTTGCTTTGATCATAAGTGAGACTTGAGCTGTATGTAAGCCCTTGCACACCACTCACACATCTATGTTAGTGTTTCAAATGAGTACAATTTAGTTTTGATGATTGCCATGAAGAATTGAGCATATCCTTACCATTAGAGTATAATTAGTTAACTAAGAAAAGTTCACATCCAATAATAGTGTGAAATGAGCTCGAAGTGAATAGGTAGGGGTTTCTACAAAGGAGTTCACTATGACAAGTGTGTATGTGTTGCATTCATGCATTGTTGTGTGCTATGTGGTGTATGTGTAAAGCAAAAGTTGTGCATCAAGAACCTTGTGCGTGTATGCGAATGTGTAGTGCATTTGACTTAGAATAGTGTATTGCTTATGCGGGTGATGTTGGCCTCAATGTTATGCAACGATTTGTGTTATATGCAAGTGTGATGTGCGTCCTTGCTTGAAGGCAAGCAAGGGTTTAAGTGTGGGGGAATTTGATAAGTGGGTTTTATACCAACTTATATGTATTATATCACTTAGCTTTTGCCTTGTATTTCATGCAAATGTGTAGTGTTTTGTGCCATTTTGTGTATTTATGTGGTTTGCAACTCGAAGTACTTAAATGGTGAAAAAGACCAAAAATGATGATGAAATGAAGCAATTGTGTGTTTTGGTTGAAAATCAAGGAAAGAAGCCAAATTCGTTGGAATGGTGTTTGTGGAATTTGAAGAAAACCCTAAATATGCTTATTTGGCTTAGCTTGAAGTTGGACAGAATGTAGGTCGTACTTCATTTGAGTGTAACGCTTTCAATACTACTCCAAATGAGGAGATCTTGGATGTTCTGGAAAGAACTTTGAGTGTACTTCATTTCTTATGTTTTAACGTTTGTCTAATTCTGTGCGCAAGTATGAGAAACGGGGGCATCTTTATGTGCTAATTCTGTGCTACTTTTAGGTTTTCATACTTGACTTCATATTGCCACAGTTTAGTAGATTGTCCATATCTTAGGCTACATTTCATATGTTTTAACGTTTGTCTAATTCTGTGCGCAAGTATGAGAAATGGGGGCATCTTTATGTGCTAATTCTGTTCTACTTTTAGGTTTTCATACTTGACTTCATATTGCCACAGTTTGGTAGATTGTCTATATCTTAGGCTACAGACCTCCGATGATGCTGTTTCTTGAACCAATGGAAAGCCAAGAGATAGATCTAAAATTTTATGTTTACTACAAAGTCCAATTCAGAGGCTAAGACATACATAATTTGCATAGAAGAAGTTTGTTGTGCTGAAATGGTTGCATCACACATACATGCACTCACCTCGCACGACACTTACACTCACCTCGCGTGCATTGTGCACATCTCACCGCACAAGCTGTGCGACGACCTCAGCACACACTCACACCTCGTCACATGCATCATGCGGCGAGCTCACTCACCTCGCCGCACGAATGTGCGGCGAGCTCACGCACAGCGCACAAAGCTTCACCACATCTCAGTATTTTGGCCATAACGTTCTTGTCCAAACTTCAAATTGAGTGATTCAAAAGGCTATGGAAAGCTAAGACAAAGGGCTATAACTTTGATGACTTAAGTTTTCCCCAATTCACAATGCATCATGGCCAGATCTGGGTTTGAAATTGCTACACATTTGCACATTTTCGCACAACACTTGCTGCCCACTCTTCATGCACACTACTTATGCACCACAGCACACTTCATGCACAATTTATGCACCACAGCATGTTCATGCATACCTCGTAGGCACTACACAGCAAACCACAACACATAGTGCACAACACTCTTCAGACATTTCACTAAACACTTACACCCTTTTGTCTTCATCACATCACATCTTCATTTTTCATCACATCACATATCACTCATTCGTCCATCACTCATCTCACTCAATCTTCATCACAACACTTCACAAACTTCACAATCTGAATTCTCACTACACAGACAGAAGGTGAGACCTCGCCATGAGGTCTCGCATACATACCCACACAAGGCGAGACCTCGCCACGAGGTCTCGCCCATACCATTTTGCACGGCGAGGCCTCGTGGACATACACACACGAGACGAGACCTCGCCACGAGGTCTCGCCCATCAAATGCACAAGTGGCGAGGTCTCGCCAGGAGACCTCGCCTTGGAAGATTTCGTCTTGGCGACTGGAAATTTTGGTTAAGTATTGGAATCGTTTTCTTGCACTGTAGGTTGATGGAGGCGTGGTGGAAATGGCTTGGAGACGTGTGAAGATCGCTGATGGCGTGTGAGCTGAAGGACTGAAAGCGCGCTGGATCTTATGGAAGCGTGGAAGGTGAAGGCTCAGAGACGTGATTTTGTCATATGCATGTTGTTGGTCATTGCGGTTGGAGAAAACGTGGCTGTTGGAAGCTTGAAGGCACAGAAATCCATGCGCAAAAGGCGCGAAGTGATGCTTGAAAGGCGCGAAATCCATGGGTTTCGTGGACTCTTGCTAGCACAATGGCATTTCTGTAATAGTTTAGTTAGTTTACGTTGCGCACCATTTACGTTTCTGTATCCTCTATATATAGAGGATTAGTTAACCAAATTAGGGGAATATTGGAGAATTTTAACGAACTTTTGAACTAGAGAGAGAAAGTTTCTCTCTCTAACTTTCCCTCTCTAAAATTTTCTCTCTCTAGAATTTTGGCTTTGTTTTCAATTACGATCGAGGATTTGGACCAGTCATTGTAATCTTCTACTCAATTAAGGAGAAAATTCACAAATCTTTTGTGAATTGGAAGCATTTGAAGCAATTCAATTGGTAAACTCTTTCCATTTAATGAAAATGAACTGTTTCTCATTGCAAATTGATGATCGTGAATTGAGAATGGAGTTCTGTAGCTAAATTGATGATGTTCTAGGGTTGGAAACCGGATGAATGTGTAATTAGACTACGCAAAGTTTTGTAATTGACACAATCCATAAAGAATGAATTCCTACTTAGAACGAATGCATGAATTTTGTTAAGTTTCTTTTATTTGTGCTTTTGTTGATTGAGTTATACTTCGATTGTAGTCGCCATGCTGAGTCGGGGTTAAATTCACTAAGGAGTTGGAATGAATGAGATGAGAACCTTAAGTAGGATAACTGAGTCTTCCCACTAGATTTGTTTGATCATGAATGGAGATGCGGTCGCCATGCCGGTGGAAGTTTATTGAAACCATAGAATAGGGTGAGAAGAGACTTTTCATGATTAACGAAGACAAATGAACCTAGGTCAAGCCTCACCATGGGAAGAACTTAGAATTTGTATGCTAAAATAGTGAGTCTCGAGAAGTTGAGTTGCTGCGGGTTTCAACCATCACTCTTAGGCCTCGCCATGGGAAAGAGTGGTGCCAGGACGTGTAGGATGTCATGCGGTCGCCATGCTGATGGTGTTCTAGACTCCTAGGCAGCTGAATCTCCTCTATGTTCTACAAGTGTGTCAATTGCATTGCATTTGATATTCTAATGCACAGCCATCCGATGTAATAACCCTAGGACATCCATTTCAAACCTGACTTTACTTTCGTGATTTTTACTTGTTATTCTACTGTAGCATTTTATTTCTGATTGATGACATTTGTTAGAGCAATACTCGAATTCAAGAATCCAACCCTTCCCTGTGGATACGATCCCCACTTATCACTACTACGTTAGTTTTGGGGTAAAATTGCAAGGTTAACGACACGCTTTTCATCTAATATATGAAAATTCAATATGAGGCAAACCCTATACCCAATTATTTGAAGTCCGTTGTATTATAGCTCTAAATAAAGTAGAAAAAGTTCTATTAACTATTTCAGTTTGGCCATCCTTCTGTGGATGTACAACAGTAGAAAATAACATTTTAGTTCCCAATTTACCTGATAAGGTGAATTTATTCAACTTTTATGTAGTATTTTGCACTTAATTCTTTAGTTATCTATTTGATTCGTTTGGATGTATTATTTTAGATTTGTCAACCATGGTGCATTAACGGAGGAGAAAAGTCACAAGGAAGTCAAATCGAGTACAAAGTGGAGTAAAAGAAGGAAACATTTCGTGACAAGCTGGAGTTTCTCTCCATGTCGTGATGTTAGGAATGTCCCACATTGCAACATGTAGGAAAATTGAATAAAAAAGGGTTGTAGATTCTAGTGAGCCACTTCGTGACGTCGGGGGTCTCCCACGTCATGACGTTGGGTTTGACAGGAATTTCTGAATTAATTTTGAAAATTTGCATTTTTAGCCTGTTTCAAGACTTTGCGTTCGAGAATGATTTACTGGATGCCCTATTTATGAATATTATTTTAGAATCACTATAAATAGGCCCAGGGTTTCATATGTTTTTCGGGATGTGAAAATTCATAGAGCATGAAGCAAAGGTTTCTCTTTGTAATAGTTGGGGTTTCTTCTTTGGCTATTATGCGGAGAATTGCAACTGTACGGAATTGGAACATCTGTGTTATCGAATTCATTGGTTTTGATTAGAGGATTTCTTCCAATGGTTTACCAATTCAAGGTCTTATCTTTCTTATCAAGCTATGTTTTTAATTGTGTGCTTAATTGTTAATATTATGATGTTCAGTTTTGCCATGCTTCGCTAAATCTATCGTGCTCCCAAGATTATGAATATGGATTTTTGTGCTTAAATTGCAGATGTGTGTTCTATTTTATGGTATTTGTTAAATGATTTTTATTGCCATGTTCTTCGTAGTTATGCATGATTAATGCACAGATTATGTGTAATGAATATGTTTACTTAAGGGCGGTAAATTACTTAGAGATAACTTGCTTTAATCTTTCCTCTTACCATATAGGAGGATTAGAGTAGGTTCTTCAGTATCGTTTGTGGTTTTTTTGTGATTTTGTCAAGCTAGTTTTACCTTAGATCTTGTCTTTTACCACATAGGAGGAGTTTGGGGGATTAACTTAACATTAGCGTGACTTGGTTCACCGTAGCCTCTTACCACATAGGAGTGATTGAATTAAAGGGTTGGTTATTAGTCGTTGCATTAGATTCTGGGTTAATAAACGAAGTAAACATTGCCTCTTACCACATAGGAAGGTTTAATTAATTAGTTAATAGCTAGTAGGTAAACATCTAAAGCATTCCTGGCCTCTTACCATATAGGAGGGCGTGTGATAGGTTATTTTGAGTAAGATAGGTGCTCGGTATAAAGACCTAGATTATGATTAAGTGTTTACCTTTATTTTGCATAACCATATATAGAAGTAGTCTGTTCTTGTTATGAACCCTAAAATATAATCTCGAGAGTACGCTTGCTTATTTAATATTTCCATTGAAAGTCATTGTCATATTTACTTTGCTTGTAATTTACTTTATTGTGTTTTTTTAGTAATTAAAAATCTCGAAAATATTTTCTTAAAGGTTTAACATTGTCCTTTCTCTCTGGGAATGAACTTACTATTCTACCGTGGTAAAGTGGCTATTTAGTAATTATTTTTGATAAGGAGTAGATAGCATACACGAGTTTAATTTACACTTATATTTAACCTTATCAAATTTTGGCGCCGTTGTCTGGGAAAACAACCGTGTTGAAATTATATTTTTATTTTTGTTATTAATTTTTCATTTTCATTATTTTATTTTACTCTTCTTGTTTTATCTTCTTTCTATGATCTTCACTTTTCCTTTGTGGTTTCTTTCAGGGATACTTGTTTTGGGTAGACTGATTGTATGTCTAGGCCGAGATCATTTGGAAAAACAAAGTACGAATTGAACCCAAAACTTGCAAGGACTTTGCGAGCTAGGAAAAAGTTAGCATTTGTAGAGATGCCTAGTCAAGGTAATCTACCGAATGTTGTTGTTCCTCTAGGGAACCTTCTTGTAATTCTGCAAGCGCAACCAGAGGCACCACGATGTCGTTATGGTGATCATTATGAGGCTAGGATGGATAACTTAGATAACACTTGTACTGTGGCTGCGTAAAACTATCAAATTCCCTACTTTGATCACTTTGGTTCAACATGGGCAAATATTCCAGGGTTTTAATTCTGAAGATCCACATGCTCATTTACGGTCATTTCTTAAGTTGTGTAATACATGCAAGCTCAATCAAATCCTGCATGATGTTATGAAGAGGGTGTTGTTCCCTTTCTCACTTTAAGGAGCAGCCGAGAGTTGGTATGACTCTATTAATGAGGGACTAATTGAGACTTTCGATGAAGTTGCAAAGAGGTTCGTGACTAAATACTTTCCTCCATCCCAAATGGACAATATATGAATAGAATTCATGCAGTTTTGTCAAGGTGACAATGAGTCATTCACAGAGTCTTGGGATAGATTTCATAAGTTGTTTCACAAGTGCTCGAACAGTGGGTTGGAGCCGAGACGAGAGCTGAACTTCTTTTGCAATGGGCTTAATTTGGATTCTATAAATTTGGTTAATCTCACAACTGGAGGAAATTTGCGTGAAAATTCACCAGAAGAAATTGAAGAGATTTTTAAACGTATAATGACCAATAAAATCATGCTTCCTAGTGCAAGGAATAACCAAGGAAGGAGGCAAGTGGGTAGGTTAGATTTGGAAAAGACTTCGAATCTAGAGGCACAAATGGCAACCATGCAGAATACTTTGGCTAATATTCAAACAGTGTTGGGATAATAAACAACACACTATCTTGTGGTTGATGCCAAGGAGCACATCATATGGATAGGTTTCCTCAAGTCACCAACGAACCTGTGCAATATGTCAACTACAACCAAATTCTAATTTTAATCATTAGAAGGAACCAGGTAGTAACTAGTGGTATTAAGAAGGTCAGAATAGACAATAGGATAATGCACTGAGTTCAACCTATCCATCAAGTTTTGGAAACCAACAAGGTACATAGAATGAAGGTCAATAATCCACTATGGACAATGTGATAACAGTGTTAGAGCCAAAATGGACAAGCTGTTTGCAGCATGCTAACAACGATGTGCGGATATGGAGAAAACAGTGGAAACACAGGGAGGTATTTAAGGGAGCATGATGCGATTCTAAAAAATCTGAAGACTCCAATGGTCTAAATGGCTAGCTCATTGCATAATAGACCCGCTGGGTCTTGACCGAGTGATACTTTTCCCAACCCAAAGGGGAAAGATCAATGCAATGCAGTCACACTTCAAAGTAGTAAAGAGTTGCAACCCGTGGTAATTTCTGAGGAAGAGCCTTTAATGGATGATCCAGTTGCAGACGAGGCTCAGTCAAACACGAAAGAAGTTCCTAAACAAGTGGAATACAAGGAAGAAGGTAAAGGAAAAGGGAGAAAGAAAGAACCACCTAGTACTTTTATTTTTAAAGGATTTGTACCACCTCTACTTTTTCCTCATAGGGTGCAGCCATCAAAGAAGAAGATTCAGTTCAGTAAATTTGTTGAGATGGTTAAGAAGCTCAATGTGGAATTCCTTTGTTGGATTTGGTAAGGACAGTGCCGATTTTAAATTTTTGAAGGATCTTATTTCGAATAAGGAACAGATTTTGTAGTGTGAGAAGGTACTTCAACTAAATGAAGGTGGGAAGTGCTTAATGAAGACATCCGTTCTAAGCTTAAGGATTCAGGAAGTTGCACAATTTCATGCAAGATTAGTGATAAGGCGAAATATGTTCAACTTTTATATTCAATTTTCACTTACACTTTGCGCCGTCTTTGTGTTATTTAAATTTTTTTAGTGTGTTTTGTAGGTTATTAATGTTGTAGGCCAAGATGAGAGGAAAAGATTGAGAAAGATCAAGAAAGATGTGATTTAGGTAAAAAAGGTGCCTTTCGTCACAAAGAATCTGGTTCCGGGTTTCACAAGATGTTCAAGGTGTTAATTCCAATTGTTGAAGATCAATACTACATATTAAGACCTTGGATAAAGTGGCAAACACGTCCCAAGTTGATCCTATGGAGGCTCGAGACTCCAAAAAGGATTAACATAGCGAAACACGTCAAAAGGCGATGAAGAACAAATGCTGAGAAAATCTGCGAGGCTTTAGTCTTCTGATCATATATCTCTCCATTTACATCCAAATTGAGTGATTCAAGTGCCCATTGGAAAGCGAAGAGAATTATCTACAATGTTCATGATTTGGGTGTTTCCTCATTCGGCCGGGATCATATAGAACAATGGCCCACAGACTGGAAATCGCGACGTGAAGAGAGCCCGATGTCTCGACGTGTGGAAACTAAACAACGTAAAAAATTCTTGAATTTCATTTTTTTGACATTTTTAAGATGTAGTTTTTATTGTGGGTTGTTTCCTAACTTGTTCCTTACATGTTAGGACCCAAAAACGTGCCATCTTATTAATGTTTCATAAGGTTCCAAGTTGTTTCCTATATAAGGCCATCTATTATGTAGCTTTCAAGAGGGGAGATCATAGAAGAATAAGGGGTTCATAGTTTAAAATAGATTAGGGTTTCTTTCTTTCTTTATTTTTTAGGGTTTCATGTAGCTTTAGGGTGCTGACAATCTTAAGAGTATTAAGCAAGGGTTTTCCTCTTTGTATTAGTTAGGGTTTTCATCTTTGGTTATTGCACGGAGATTTGTAGATGTACGAATTTGGGAACATCTATAGTTATTGAATTCATTCTTTTACGAATTAAAGATTACATCCAAGGATTCACAATTCAAGGTGTTGTCTTTCTTTTTCAAGTTATATTTTCAATTACGTGCTTAATTATTAATATGAGGATGTTCGGTTTAGCCATGCTCGGCTAAATTTATTGTGCTCCCGAGATTATGAATAAGGGTTTTTGTGCTTAATTTACATGCTAAGTTCTATCTTATGGTCTTAGTTGAATGAGGTTTTGTTGTGTTCTTTATGATTATGCATGATTAGTGGTGCGGGGTTTTCGTTACTCGTCAATTTATCCTAATTTCACTAACTATAGTAGCAGTGAGCTAGGTTCGTTCCTCAGGGAAATAGTCGATTCAAGAAGTTTGATATGCTCAATTATGTCACCAAAGTAAAACAAGACTCAAAGGTAATGATCACAAAAAAATAGGAAGTAAATTGATTTAACTCACTACAAATAAGAATTGAAATGAACACAAAAGGAAGTCACAAAGAAGTAAAAGGAAAGTTCTCAAGAGGTTGAAGCAGATAATCCAGGTTACTTCCGGGTGAATGCAAACTCTCATATCTGCAGCGCTACTAACATACAATCATAGCAGTTGAGGAGATTAGCAAATGGAGACCTAAGTTGAAGTTAGCATGATGACCACACTTCACTTTTAGTCTCCCAACACCATCCTATCCTATGGTCGGGCCTAAGGATGGTGAAGTAGAACCATGCCTTCTCAATTCCCCACTCAAATTACTCAAGCATAAACACCTAGAATCACCCATGGTGAGGTCCGATCCTAGCATGTAAGTTCATCATTCAAGTAGGCGAATCTCTTGTCACCTTGTTCTAAGAACTACACAGGCTAAGAGCTTCCCATGGTGAGGCCTAGCCCTAAGATCTGTACAATTTCAAGCAGGTTTAAGAACTCATGCGTTCTCAGGTTCTTATTCATGATTTCTCAACCGAATCTTACAAATTAAGACTCAAATCAGCATGATAACCGCAATTAAATCTCATTTCATCAAATCCAGATCAAAAGCATGAACTTAACAAGTTTTACAAATTCAATCCAGAGAATGTAAATTTCTCTTCTTAGATTGTTAGTTCTACTGCACATTCATATTTCAACCAAGCATTCACCCTCAGCACCCTAGATTATCATACAATTAGCCACAAATCTCTATTTCCAATTCACGATCAACAAATTGGAAGGTTTAACAGTTCATAGTCATCAATTGGAAGAGTTTACCAATTGAAAGTCTTAAAAGCTTCCAAATGCCAAGAGGATTGTCAATTTCCTTCTCAATTTCAAGGAGATTTACAATGATGAGAGCAAATCCTTGATCGGAATCCAAAATGAAGCACCAAGCTTAGAGAGAGAAACTAGAGAGAGAAAGTAGATCTCCCAAATAATTCCCGCCCTCTCTAGCTCTCCAAAGTCGGTTACAAAATGTGAGAAGTAAATGATGAATAATGGTCCCTCGGGATCCTCTTACATATTAGCTACATCTCCTATATATATAGTTATGAAAATGTAATTAATACGCAATCTTAAAATAGCTATAGTATTGCAAGAATACCATCGAAGAGAGTGACAAAGAATTAGCTAAGTGTGAAAAATTCGAAGTGAAGAACATTTGTCCAGCAATTCCGCGCCTTCAAGCTTGCCGTATCGCCTTCAGGTCAGCTTTAGCGCCTCTGTGCCTGCTAGCTTCACGCCTTCGCTCATGCTCGAGAGTCTTGTGCTGTCAAGTCTTCAAGTAGCTGCGCCTTTGTGCCTTGGAAATCCACGTCTTCAGCTACCTGGTAAAACCTGCACATCAGAAAACCATACTTAGAGAAATTTCCAGCAACCAACAAAAGCAGCCCTCCGCTCGACGAGGCTTCGCCACCAGCACGCCGAAGTCTCGCCAAGTGCTCCACGAAGCCTCGCCACATGCTCCACGAAGCTTCGCCAAAGCCACCATGAATCTGACGTTTTGTGCAGCTTGTGAGGTGTGTGCAATGGAGTAAGATGTGAGTGAAAAGAATGCTATGAAATGAAATGATGAAGCATGAGATGGTAAAAAAAGATTCATGACTTGTAATGCAAAACATATCACCTGAAACCATTCTCCAATCATTGATTGCAAGAATAAATGCTTTCACGAAGTTGCAGTTGTTATAAAGAAGACAATGAAACCTAAACTCACACAATATGCATGAACATATGCAAGACTAGGAAGATATATGCAAAGAATGAGTGCAAAGTGTGTGTGGAGTGTGAGAGAATGAGTGCTAAGTGTGCATGGAGTGTGAGAGTTCGTCGCATGAGCTCGTTGCAAGCTCATGCGACGAAGTGTGCTAGTGTGAGCTCTTGTGCTGCGAGGTAAGTGCTCCTGTGCGACGAGGTGCGATTATGTCCAACTTCTGACCTTGATGCTTTTTGAATTTTGAAAACTGTAAAACATGACAGTTGTAGCCCTATGTCTTAGCTTTCCATAGCATTTTGAATCACTCAATTTAGAGCTAGGAAGAGAGAGTTATGGCCCAAATACGAAAGTGTCACAGAGAGAAAAGTTTCAGCTCGACGAAGCCTCGCCACCGCTCGACGAAACTTTGCCAACTGCTCGACGAAGCCTCGCCGATTTTCACCTCCGAATTTGGCTTTGAAGTCAACATAAGAGTTTTAGATCTTTCTCTTGGCTTTCCACAGGTTCAAGAAGCATCAAAATTGGAGGTCTGGAGCTCAGGCTATACACATTCTACCAAACTGTGGCAATTTGAAGTCAAAGATTAAAAACTGAAGGATCAATTGCAAAGATGCCCCCGTTGCTCATACTTACACACAGAATAAGAAGGACGTTAAATCATATGAATTGAAGTACACTCCAAGAGCTTTCCATAACATCCAAGATCGCATCATTTGGATTAGAATTGAAGGAGTTATGTCTGAATGAAGTTCACTAACCAAATCTGCCTAACCCTCATTCTAACCTAGAGAGCACATTCCAATTTTTCCCAAATTCCTACTCACCATCCTAGTCCTTTTAAACTCTAAACTTCAGCTTATGGCATCAACACACATTTTACCACATTTCTTTACACTTTTGGTCTTTTTCCATCATTTAAGCACATCAAGATGCATATCACATTAATGCACATAAAAGGTCAAAATACCACATATATGTATGCATTACAAGTCAATAGCTAAGTGAAATAAGCATTTATAAGTTGGTATAAAACCCACTTATCAATTTCCCCCATACTTGAACTTTTGCTTGTCCTCAAGCAAAGACACAAAATAACATTTAAACTCCATCACAACACCATGCCACACACATCATGCTTTGAACTCTTGATAGAAAGAACTTTTCCATAACATTTTGTTTTGCACAATTCACACTAGCTTCTCCCTAAGCAAAGATGTTCACTCTAACATTTTAATCACATGTATTCACCTTGTTCACATATTCACAATGACCACATCCAAGTTCATCAAAACATTTTTCACACAAAATTTTATCCTCTGGTTCCTGGTACCCAGCTCTCAGATTTCAGTACAAATTATCAACTAAGGCACAACGAATAAAGACCAAAATGTCATGCGTGCGAGTGTGTGCTGAGGAAAATGAAACTTCATCTATTCCTTTGTTATACACCATCTAGTTGTCTCACATACCATTCAATACATGCCAATCTCCTCACCCACTCTTATGAACATGCACTCATAAGATCAATGGTACCTATGCGTACATTAGTACTCTATGGGACATTGCCTTTATTATGCTCAATAGTGCTGCACATTGATGCTTATTTGTAGAACTGAATTGCACATATTGGCGACTTGCAAAACAAAAGTGAAGCCTGGGTTTTATGGCTGTTTTCTCCTTTCATTGCTTGCCTGGTTCTTATGGCTTTTTCCTTCCCAGTTGCCAAAGGCTTTTTCTCCATATCCTTTCTTATGCATGCGCATGTTCATAAGAGTCCCAATCATGATTAAACATGTACAAATACTGGAAACTCCCGATAAATGCATATAAAAAAGAACAAATTCCATACACATTACCTCCTATGTCAATTGGTTGTTTGCATGGCATATCTATCTTACTTTGACATCGGGCTTTAGCCAGCAAAATGTACCAATTTCTTCAAACTTAGTACCAGGAAACAAAAATTTTCACATGCAAGATCAAAAAGATTTAAGTGATGAACTTGAATTAAGCCATAGTGAACTAGGAACAATGTTTCAAATACATGTGTGATATTAACTTTCTAGTCCACTCACTCTAACATTTGACTCTTTCAAAAGTTCAACACAAAATTTGTTTGGCTCTGTAAATGCACTCATTGTAAACTTTGCACAACTTGTCTTCACAACACAAACGCACAACACAACTTATGTTCAACACCATCACTTATTCAAAAAAACTTGCAAAAATTTAAATTTTGCACAAAAATTCAAAACACCACCCAAAAAATTAAAAACACCACATATACGAAGTAAAATATGCACAAGATCAAAGTAACACACAAAACTTAAAAGTAACATACTTTGCATCACATAGCACAAAATAACTTTTCATGACAAAAACAAAACAAGCAAACAAAGTCCAAAAGACACAAATCATAACAAACATTCCCTCCCCCACACTTAAAACTTACATTGTCCCCAATGTAAAGTAAAGATAGGTTCAGGAGCTCCCTGGTAGAGATATGTCATGAATTCCAACGTTTGCATAGTCCCTTTGTGAAGTGTCTTTGTCCATAGTTCCTTTCGTTGCATGAAAACTCTCCTGCACATTGTGAAACAAAGCTTATTAGAAATTGCTCACTCAAGTACACAACATGTTGAGTGCAATATAGACATGACATGGAACTAGTATGCAAGTAAAGTGTCACACCAAGACTAGGAGTCATGGTGGTGTAAAATTAGACAACTATTAACACTAAATGGCATATGCACAATCACACTTGAAATGTAAGATAAAGCGTGACTCCACACTTAGCCTCTTGTGTGCATGGCCAATTTCTCTTGCAATTCCTTCCTGTGCATACACCTTCATCATGAGTGGCCTTGATGAGTATAAGCAAAATGCAAAACAACATAACAACTTGGGATAACCCAAAAAACTAAAGTAAAGGTAAAATGAAAAAAAAGTAGTTCTGGGTTTTGGAGTCTCCAGCTAGACTGTATTTATGAAACATTCTTCTTCAGGAATCGGAATAACCCTCTCTGTACCAGAAAAATGATATTTCATAAGAACTCTTTCTCCTCCTATAGGGCACTTGAAGAATAGATTCCAGGAGGTGCTTAAGCTCAAGCATATGGGGAGCAATCTCTAAAAATTCAACTTTGAACCACTGAGGCTACCCCATTGGAGGCACCTCATTTAATTCTTCCACCATCCTAGGCTCATTGTTTACTTCTCCCACCATATTCAACACTTCAATCCTGCAAGGCTCAACCAAGGCTTGTACATCCATGGTCTCAACAACCATATCAGGAAGCTCAAAACCACCAGTAAGTTCAAAAATGGATTCATCAACAAAGAAATTTTCCACCATATTGGCAATCTAATTAAAAATTGGCAAATCTTCATCATCCAGACTAACATGGGGAATTTCTATAGTCTCTTCTTTGTTGACAACACAGGAAGCAGTATCATCAATTAACAAGAATATCTCATTTAGCACTTCTTGTGAGTCCACATTTAGACATGTAGATTCAATCACCATTTCAATAATTGGTGCCTCAACAAGAGTTTCAAACAATGTGTTGACATTCTCATTAGCCATTGCAACGTTATTTTCATTCAAGATATCACAATGATCATCAAAAAGTGTCTCTATACAATTCACAAGGCTATCAAAAGGAGAAGACTCTAATGAATAGCTATCAACTTCATTTGACTCATGGAATTCAATAAAATTAATGCAAGACTCCCCATTAGCCATACTTCTCATTATGTCACTTAGAAACCTCAAAGCCCTCAACTCATCAGTATCAAGCTCATCACAAGAGACATCATCTTCACTAAAATAGCTAAAATTTGACTCATGTAACAAAGGTTCATCAACAATGCACTGTTGTGACACAACCTCAATATTTTTAGATTCCACCTCCCAAGGACTCGTTTCACCCCATTCACCATTAGCTTGCATTTCAAAATGATATCCTTTAGGAGACGGTATTCTATAAATTAAAGGTGTACCTTGTGGATAGCATGGTGCATATTGACTTGGTAGCTCACTTTGTTCTTCCGCATTGCTCCACAATGCATCTAGTTGAGTACTCATTTGTTGGCTTCTTGAAAACTCTTCTTCTTGAGGAAATTCTATTTCTTCCTTTTGTGATCCTCTATCAAGTTTTTTCAGAAGTTGAGAAAACATGTCCTCCATAGAGAGTCTTTGGTTTCCAATGAGATATGTCTTGTTGATTTGTGATTGATTGTGCCATTGCTCTTCATGTAGTGATGGAGAGAAGTCTCCAAATCTCCTAGGTGTTGGTTGTGTATAATGATAAGAACCAAAAGGGTCCCCATACCACCTGGACATGCTTGGGTACTTGTGGTGTGCAATCTTCAATTTCAGTTAAGTTCAATAACTTGCACTTGCCACAGATACACCAAAGTAGACAACAAAACACAAAAACAACAAAAACAACAAAATTTCCATAAATGAAACATAACAAAACTACTAACCTACACATACAACAAAAACAGAACAAAATCAAATTTCAAGAATCGTGCCTATTTTCCCGGCAGCGGCGCCAAAAATTGGTGCGGAGTTTTCGCTACTCCTCAATTTATCCTAATTTCACTAACTATAGTAGCAGTGAGCTAGGTTCGTTCCTCAGGGAAATAGTCGATTCAAGAAGTTTGATATGCTCAATTATTTCACCAAAGTAAAACAAGACTCAAAGGTAATGATAACAAAAAAAACAGGAAGTAAATTGATTTAACTCACTACAAATAAGAATTGAAATGAACACACAAGGAAGTCACAAAGAAGTAAAAGGAAAGTTCTCAAGAGTTTGAAGCAGATAATCTAAGTTACTTCCGGGTGAATGCAAACTCTCATATCTGCAGCGCTACTAACATACAATCATAGCAGTTGAGGAGATTAGCAAATGGAGACCTGAGTTGAAGTTAGCATGATGACCACACTTCACTTTTAGTCTCCCAACACCATCCTATCCTATGGTCGGGCCTAAGGATGGTGAAATAGAACCATGCCTTCTCAATTACCCACTCAAATTACTCAACCATAAACACCTAGAATCACCCATGGTGAGGCCCGATCGTAGCATGTAAGTTCATCATTCAAGTAGGCGAATCTCTTATCACCTTGTTCTAAGAACTACACAGGCTAAGAGCTTCCCATGGTGAGGCCTAGCCCTAAGATCTGTACAATTTCAAGTAGGTTTAAGAACTCATGTGTTCTCAGGTTCTCATTCATGATTTCTCAACCGAATCTTACAAATTAAGACTCAACTCAGCATGATGACCGCAATCAAATCTCATTTCATCAAATCCAGATCAAAAGCATGAACTTAACAAGTTTTACAAATTCAATCCAGAGAATGTAAATTTCTCTTCTTAGATTGTTAGTTCTACTGCACATTCACATTTCAACCAAGCATTCACCCTCAGCACCCTAGATTATCACACAATTAGCCACAAATCTCCATTTCCAATTCACGATCAACAAATTGGAAGGTTTAACAGTTCATAGTCATCAATTGGAAGAGTTTACCAATTGAGTCTTAAAAGCTTCCAAATGCCATGAGGATTGTCAAATTCCTTCTCAATTCAAAGGAGATTTACAATGATGAGAGCAAATCCTTGATCGGAATCCAAAATGAAGCACCAAGCTTAGAGAGAGAAACTAGAGAGAGAAAGTAGATCTCCCAAATAATTCCCGCCCTCTCTAGCTCTCCAAAGTCAGTTACAAAATATGAGAAGTGAATGATGAATAATGGTCCCCCGGGATCCTCTTACATATTAGTTACATCTCCTATATATAGAGTTATGAAAATGTAACTAATACGCAATCGTAAAATAGCTATAGTATTACAAGAATACCCTTCAAGAGAGTGACAAAGAATTAGCTAAGTGTGAAAAATTCAAAGTGAAGAACATTTGTCCAGCAATTCTGCGCCTTCAAGCTTGCGGTATCGCGGCTTCAGGTCAGCTTCAGCGCCTCTGTGCCTGCAAGCTTCACGCCTTCGCTCATGCTCGAGAGTCTTGTGCTGTCAAGTCTTCAAGTAGCTGCGCCTTTGTGCCTTGGAAATCCACGTTTTCAGCTACCTGGTGAAACCTGCACATCAGAAAACCATACTTAGAGAAATTTCTAGCAACCAACAAAAGCAGCCCTCCGCTCGACGAGGCTTCGCCACCAGCATGCCGAAGTCTCGCCAAGTGCTCCACGAAGCCTCGCCACATGCTCCACGAAGCTTTCCAGAACATAAGAAAATTAAATCATAAGAATTCCTACTTACACACAGAATCAGAAGAAATTCAAATCATAAGAATTGAAGTACATTCCAAGAGCTTTCCAGAACATCCAAGATCTCATCATTTGGATTAGAATTGAAGGAGTTATGTCCGAATGATGTTCACTAACCAAATCTGCCTAACCCTCATTCTAACCTAGAGAGCACATTCCAATTTTTCCCAAATTCCTACTCACCATCCTAGTCCTTTTAAACTCTAAACTTCAGTTTATGGCAACAACACACATTTTACCACATTTCTTTACCCTTTTGGTCTTTTTCCATCATTTAAGCACATCAAGATGCATATCACATTAATGCACATAAAAGCTCAAAATACCACATATATGTATGCATTACAAGTTAATAGCTAAGTGAAATAAGCATTTATAAGTTGGTATAAAACCCTCTTATCAATTAGGGCCCGAATTGTTTGTGATGAATATTTTCTTATAGTGCAGTAAATTACTTGGAGATAACTTACTTTAATCTTGCCTCTTACCACATAAAAGGATTAGAGTGGGTTGTTTGGGATCTTTTGTGGGTTGGTTGTGAATTTGTTAGATTAATTTTACCTTAGCTCTTGCCTCTTACCACATAGGAGGAGTTAGGGGAATTAGTTTAGCATTAGCGTGACTGATTCGGGCATTGCCTCTTACCGCATAGGAGCGGTTGAACTTGAGAGTTAGGTTGAGTTGATAGTTTCACTAGTTTTCGGGTTAATTAAGGAAGTAAACATTGCCTCTTACCACATGGGAGGCTTTAACAAATTAGTTAATATCTAAATAGGTAAATGCCTAAATCATTCCTTGCCTCTTACCACATAGGAGGACATGGGCGTAGTTATTTACCCTTGTTTTGCATGACCATAGATAGGATGTTCTTGAACCTTTTATAACCCTAAAATATAATCTCGGGAGTACACTTGCTTAATCAGTGTTTAACACCAAAGTCATCATTTTATTTATTGTGTTTTGTCTTTTAATTTAGTGTCTTAAGTTTAATAAATATAAAAACCCAAAAATATTTTCTTAAAATTTCAACATTGTCCTTTCTCTGTGGGAACGAACTTGCTATACTTACACCATTAAGGGGTTGTTTATAATTATTTTTTATTAGGGGTAGATAGCAACCACATATTTATACACATATTTACCCCCTATCAAATTTTGGAGCCGTTGCCGGGGAAAGCGCCGTGTTGAAATTTTAGCTTTTTTGTGAATACTAGTTGTAAATATTTTATTCATTTTTTTGTGTTTTATTTATTTATTTATTTATTGTTTTAATTTCTATCTAAGTATGTCTAGGAGGTTTGGTGAATCCTTTGAAATTAATTTCACACCATATAGAGTGGATGATAAACAACCGAACTCTAGAATATTTGGTGAATTCTTACCATTGGAGCATTGGGAATCCCTGGAGGCTAAATTGGCAGTATTGACCAATGTATTGGATGGCATTCAAAGTTCTTGGGGTTATATTATTGCTCAGTGTAGGAGCTATGTGCAAAGGGAGTTTGAACCTCAACTTATTTACAAGGAGCCATGGTCAACAAGAAAACACAGCAATGAGGCTTTAAGAATAATGGATGCTCTTATTGGAAAAAGGCAAGCAAGGTTAGATTTATTCAATGCAATTGGGAACCAAAGTGAGCTAAAACATGATAAATTTGTCTCTCCTATATGCATGAATATTGAACACTTGCAATGTGATGCTCCTTTTAGCGGTAACATGAATGAGAAACACTACTCTAATATTTTCTTTGACAATATTGAATTTTCTTTCTATGATGACATAATTAATATAATGGATAGTTATGATGCCGCAATATCTTTCATGGAGGTTGATATCTTGAAGAAAATTCCATGCCGAGTGTGGATAGACAGCAAGGAAAATGGGAGGTGGCAACCGATTGTAGTGGAAGACTTGCCGGACTATTGCCATATTTATAAGAAGATGGGATATTCAGAGCTAATGTGTACACCGGCAGTTCCTGCCATGCACAAAAAATGGGTCCCTATCGCAAATCAAAAGGAAAAAGAATTCCCAGTCAAAAAGGCCAAGGAGTTGGAGGTCATTGCAAGGACTCAAATAGATAACTTGGACAAACCGGCTTCTCAGAAGCACCAGGAGGGGACTCAACACCCTAAGAAGAGCAAAGTCTAGTGGTGTTCCAGCTTGATAAAGTGGCTCTTTCCGAATGGCAAGACGGCCAGGCACAGGCGTTGATATATATCAAAGATGATACGAAACGAAGATGTGTTGGGAGGGACTTCATTGAGTCAATTCCCTTTCTCACCTCACAAAACTTCAAAATCAACTGACAGAGTCAAAGATCGAGGAACAAGGGGAGAAGTTCAGCAATGATGAGGGTTTTTACACTGACAATGTCTAATTGATAGATTTACATCCCAAACTAGAGAGACGCTCCTCCAAGCAAAGAAAGTATGACAGGATAACTGTGACCTCCAGTCCAGCGATTAAGTGAGATAGAAAATTGAGAAAGAAAAATCCCTCCATTTGCTATGCAGAGGACAAGAATTGGAACCCAGGATGATCGTAATGTACAGGTAGTTTTGGCCCCTGATTGCTGGTGTTAGATCAGTTTAGCCTTTTGCATTTTTGGTATCGTGGCCCCTGATTACTGAAGTTAATATCAGCTTGGCCTATTGTTCTTGCTTTCTTTGATCCCAGTTTAGGGGACGTTGATATATGAAAGTAGCACATAGCTTTAGTGTGAGATTTTTGAGTTGTGGGGTTTGGTTGTGATGTAATGGGATACGGCTAGAGAATTGGTTGTGCTTGGCTGTGGTGATAGATTAGGATGCTTGTGTAATGGGAGTAAAGTGGTTTGGGTGGTATTATTGATTTGGCACACATTGTGATGATGGCTGTTGGATGTTGGCGTTTAATGTTGAAATCTGGTGCCTGTTGTTATGAGCTTGCCGTTATGCTGTTTGTGGCTTTGGTTTCTTTTTGTTGCACAAAACTCAAGTCTGTTGATGGCTGTTGTTATGATCTTGTTCGCTGTTGGCTGATGGCGTTTGTTGTTGAAATCTGGTGGCTGCTGTTGTGACATTGCTGTCATGCTGTTTGGAAGAAGGGGATTTTGATTTGGAAGGAAGTGATCGGTTTGGAATTCGAGGTGTAATGTCATGCTATTATGCTGTTTGTGGACAGGATGTGTTTTGGGATTGACTTTGTCTTGGTTAAGTGCCGATGGTCTTTGGCGTTGTCTTGGTGCTTTTGGCATATTACAACATTTGAATGTCGCTTATATTTGACCTTAACTGTTGAGATGAGGCTTGGACTGTTTAGGACTATAAAGTTATATTTAATTAGCACAGTGAACAGAAATTTGAATTTTACAAGCTTTCTACTGGACAATCATACAGATTAGGTTTCTTATATTTTTTGGCAAATAGAGCATATCTACTTTAACTTTTAAGTAGCTTTTCTCTATTTTCTTTTCATACATTGATTTGGTTTCATTCATGTAATGGAGTAGTACTCCAAATTTATTGCTTTCCCTTTTGTAATAGTGTGGTCGGGTACAGCTGGCACTGTCTTTTGCCCAATTATGTATATATATTTTCGTTTCAAAAAAAAATATTTTTCATGAATTCCTTTGATTTAAAGGTAACTTTGGATGTATGCACCCCATGTGTAGTAGCTTCCCATGTTGATTGCCTTACATATGAAAAAAATATTCAAAATGACCATTATGTTAGCTTAGATGATGATAACTTGTTGATTTGTAAAGAAATAGCTAATATAGTGAGATCATGCGTTGTGCATTCAGACATTGATAATTCTATTGAAGATTTTCTTAAGTCTTTGTATGCAAAGCCATTGTTGGAGCCTTGTAGGGAGGAATGGCAAATCATGGAACAATTGGAGATTTCTTCAAGCGCGCGATGTTAAGTCATTATTACTCCCAAATTTAATGGTGAAAGAAGAAAAGGAAGAGCCTACCTTGGAGGAGCAAAAGTGGTACAAAATCGAGTTTATTGAACTTGCTCCTGACATGTATTAGCTCAAGTTCCTCCTCAAAGGGTTGCAAAAGAAACCCTATGCTAGAAGACGAAGTGCTAGTGAAAGAGCATTCTTTTGATATAAGGATGGGTACTCCGAATCTTGAAGGAGAAGGCCACAATAATAAGGTATAGCTAGGAACCAAATAAACCTAGAACTACTTTCTTACCTTTCTTTTAAATTAATAAATTTTCTTATGTTTTTATTTTTAGATAATAGTTTGAATAAAGAAGAAGGCTACTTGAGACATTGCCAAGGCCTCAACCGCACAACAAGCTTACTGGGAATGACATGGATAATAGGTGAATTCTTTCATTTTCTTATACATTAAGGACAATGTGTATTTTAAGAGGGGAGGGATGAAATTCATGTTGTTTTCTATGTCTTTATGCTTAATTTCTTGGGAGTTGAAGTGTGGATGTTATGCTTGGATTAATGGTTAATTAGCTTTTCTTAGTAGTATTTATTAGTTTTTTATTATTAATATTGAATAAATTCTTGACGTGAACACCTTTGAGTTGTAAGGAAAATTTTAAGGGCGAGCCTTACAATAGGTAAATGTGAAGTTTTTTTATTTTTTATTTTTTTAGTATTCATTTTTGTATTTTTAGCGTGTTAGGCAACTAATAATAATGAAGAGGTATCCAAAATAAAATTTTAAATGTTTTGTGATAAGTGTTGTGTTGCTAATGATTGGATTTTATCGAAAGATTCAATGTGGGATAGGAAAATAATATGCTATTTAGAGGGAGTCGGGTCTTTGATGGAAAGTTTAGCATTTTGAGTCAATCATTTTTATGAACTTAGGGGAACTACTGAGGGGATTGACGAGTTTGTAATCATTAAATAGGTTGGTGTGTTTTTAACGCTTTGTTTAGTTGAAACTTATATAACTCGCTTAAGTGTGTTCTTTAATAAAAGTGTTTGCAGAATTGTTGGCACTTAATGCTTTTGCATTTTTATGCTAGTTTTGCTCATACTATCATCCCTCTATGAGATTGCTTTTAATAATAACCCTAAGAGAACTCATATGGATGGTAATGGAGATTAGAAGCCGTAAAACTCCGGCTTCATATTGTCACTCTGCGAGACTGCTCTTAAAGGAAAAGTTAATAGAGAACTTGCATGAGTGGGAATGGGTCTAAAACCCAAAGGTGAGACAGTACTGCAAGTGGATATCACGGGTTTTGTTGTGAAATACCCTTTGATTTTTGACAGTTTGGGGGAGCGAGTGTTATTTTTTAAACATAAAGGTTTTGTGAGCGGATACTCATTTATTTGAGTTTAATAAATGAGTTAATATGATTAGTGAGGAAAAGTTGAGATGAAGACTTAGTTGTTAGAACTCTGGCTTATGGCGTGGTTGTAGATAAGTTATGAATTGAGGTGGAACCTACTACACACACATGATTGGATCAACGTGTTAAATGTGTACATTAAGGTCCTTTAATGACTTTTGGGGACACATGTTATAAGTACTTGACATTCGAGTTCATTAGATGTTGAGACATATGCATAATACTTATCATAGGGTTAAATGTTTTAAAGTTGAATACGTGGGATAAATTTCTTTATGTTACCATTTAGTCTTGTGAGTTTAGGTTGTGTTTTATTAGTGTTTGTTATGTTTTGTTTGTGTTTTGTTTTGTTGCTCGAGGACGAGCAAGGTTTAAGTATGGGGGAAATTGATAAGGTGAAATATGTTCAACTTTTATATTCTATTTTCACTTATACTTTGCGCCGTCTTTGTGCTATTTAATTTGTTTTTAGTGTTTTTTGTAGGTTATTAATGTTGGAGGCCAAAATGAGAGGAAAAGATTGAGAAAGATCAATAAAGAAGTAATTTAGGTAAAAAAGGTGCCTTTCATCACAAAGAATCTGGTTCCGGGTTTCACAAGATGTTCAAGGTGTTAATTTCAATTGTTGAAGATCAATACTATATATTAAGACATTTGATAGAGTGGCAAACAAGTCCCAAGTTGATCCTATGGAGGCTCGAGACTCCAAGAAGGGTTAACATAGCGAAATACGTCAAAAGGCGATGAAGAACAATTGCTGAGAAAATCTGCCAGGCTTTAGTATTGTGATCAAATCTCTCTCAATTTACAACCAAGTTGAGTAATTCAAGTTCCATTAGAATGCTAAGAGACGTATCTACAACTTTCAATCTTTGAGTGTTTCCTAATTCGGCCGGGATCATATAGAATAATGGCCCACAAACGGGACTTCGCGACGTGGAGAGAGCCCAATTTCGCGATGTGCAGAAATTTAACAGCGTGAGAAATTTCGAAATTCACTTTTTAATGTTTTTAAGATGTCTTTTTGTTCTGGGTTGTTTCCTAACTTGTTCCTTACATGTTAGGGCCCAAAAATGTGCCATCTTATTAATGTTTGATAAGGTTCCAAGTTGTTTTCTATATAAGGCCATCTATTATGTAATTTTCAAGAGAGGAGATCATAGAAGAATAGGGGGTTCATAGTTTAGAATAGATTAGGGTTTCTTTCTTTCTTTCTTTTAGGGTTTCATATAGCTTTAGGGTGGTGACAATCTGAAGAGTATTAAGCAAGGGATTTTCTCTTTGTAATAGTTAGGGTTTTCATCTTTGGTTATTACACGGAGATTTGGAGCTGTACGGATTTGGGAACATCTATAGTTATTGAATTCATTCTTTTACGAGTTAAAAATTACATCCAAGGATTCACAATTCAAGGTGTTGTCTTTCTTTTTCAAGTTATGTTTTCAATTACATGCTTGATTATTAATATGAGGATGTTCGGTTTAGCCATGCTCGGCTAAATTTATTGTGCTCCCGAGATTATGAATAAGGGTTTTTGTGCTTAATTTACATGCTAAGTTTTATCTTATGATCTTAGTTGAATGAGTTTTGCTGTGTTGTTTATAATTATGCATGATTAGGGCCCGAATTATTTGTGATGAATATTTTCTTATATTGCAGTAAATTACTTGGAGATAACTTACTTTAATCTTGCCTCTTACCACATAGGAGGATTAGAGTGGGTTTTTTGGGATTTTTTGTGGGTTGGTTGTGAATTTGTTAGATTAATTTTTTTTTAGCTCTTGCCTCTTACCACATAGGAGGAGTTAGGGGGATTAGTTTAGCATTAGCGTGACTGGTTCGGGCGTTGCCTCTCACCACATAAGATCGGTTGAATTTGAGGGTTAAGTTGACTTGGTAGTTACACTAGATTTCGGGTTAATTAAGGAAGTAAATCTTATCTCTTACCACATAGAAGGGTTTAATGAATTAGTTAATATCTAAATAGGTAAATGCCTAAATTATTCTTTGCCTCTTACCACATAGGAAGGGATGAGCTTAGTTATTTACCCTTGTTTTGCATGACCATAGATGGGATGTTTGGCAGCTTAAAGTCGTGTCAGCTCAATTTTACCCTAAACACTAATGTAGTAGCGTAAGTAGGGATCGTATCCACAGGGAAGGCTTGGGCCAAGAATCTCAATGTTTGCTCACAGAATGTCACGAAAGAAATAAAACTAGACACTAACTAGTAAAGAATCAAATGCAACAAATAAAATGTAAAAAAACAGGAAAAGAGTGGATGCTCTAGAGTATTTCCACCAGTTGAATGCACATTAAGCCATGATTGCAATGCTCTTGACACACAAGTAAAACAATGAGGAGATCTCTATTGCCCAGGAGGCTAGCTAACACTTAGCATGACGACCACAGTGTTTTCTATACTCCTTAACATTCCACTTTTCCCATGGCAAGGCCTAAGTAGAACGGATTCAACCCGCAATGCCTCAACTATCCAAAGTTAGCAAGTCTAGCATGCAATTCCTACGGTATCCCATGGCGAGGCCTGACCTAGGACCTAGAGTGTTTGCTTACTTTAGAAAGTTTCTTCTCACTTTTTCCTAACAACTCAATGATTCTCCACCAGCATGGCGACCGCATGTCAAATCATGATTCAAGCAAAGCAAGTGGAAGACTCAATCATCATACATTTAGTCTTCATTTCATGCAATTCTCACAAATATTGGTAAAACTCACTTCAACTCAGCATGGCGACCACAATCAAAGTTCAATTCATTCAATAAAAGTGTGAATTCATGAAACTCAACAAGATTTAATCATTAAAATCACATATGATTTCATCCTTAAGAAATTATGTCAATTGCATAGCATTGCATAGTCCGATTATACACTTAACCGGTTGAAACTCTAGAACATGAGAGATCTAACCATAGAACTCCATTACCAATTCACGATCAACAATTTGGAACTTGAAACAATTCATTTTCAATAAATGGAAAGAGTTTACCCACTGAATTCTTCCAAGAGCTTCCTTAATTGATATGAGAATTACAATGATCGGAGCAAATCTTTGATCGGAATAGAAAATGGAGCTCAAATGCTAGAGAGAGAAACTAGAGAGAGAAAGTAGATCTTGCAAATTTATTCCCGCTCTCCCTAGATCAAAAGTTGGTTACAAAATCAAAACCTAACTAATGGAATGAATAATAGTCTCCGAGATCTCCCCTCATATTAGCTACACTTCCTATATATATAGAGTTAGGAAAATGTAACTAATACGCAACCGCAAAATACCTACATTATTACAAAAATGCCCTTGAATAGAGAAAACCCAACAATCAGCCCAAAATGTGAAGATTTGAAGTTTGAAGAAATGCCCAGCATTCCAGCGCCTTTAGGCTTCCGAACGTGCGCCTTCAGTTTCTTTCTCGCGTCTTCTGGCCATCAGCTCACACGCCATCAACGATCTTCACACGCCTCCAAGCCTTTTGAAAACACGCCTCCAATTTGTCGTGCAATTCCCTTGCCTGTTCAGCCTCTTCACGCCTTTACTTCCTGGACAAATCACGCCTTTAGGCTGCCAGTTTCCACATCCCATTATGAACTTAGCTTCCATGCGCCTTTGGGCCAACTGCTACCACGCCTTCCTGCTGCCTGCACACACAACAAAACATTTCAACACTTTGACGTTTTTCAATTTTGCCAACAACACACTCCCGAAGCAATTATGTTGACGAGACCTCGCGGCAAGGTCTCGCCGTGAAGTGTGTGTGTGTGGCGAGACCTCGTGGCGAGGTCTCGCGTGTAATGCTTTTGCCGGCGAGGTCTCACGGCGAGACCTCGCCGTGCATTGTGTTGGCTGGCGAGACCTCGCGGCGAGGTCTCGCCGCCTTGTGTGAGTGTGTGAGTGTTTTGGTGAGGAGAGTTGTGCTGTGCAAATGAGTGAAATGTTGTGAGTGAATGTGAAGTGAGGAAATGGTGCTATGAGATGTGAGTGAAATGTAGTGTGTTGAGTGTTGAGTGAAGTGCGAATGATGAAAACAATGAATGAACATATGGGGAAATGGTGAATGCTTACCATTCTCAAATCTTGCCTTTGCAGAATGTATGCTTTTATTCATGCTCATATGATGATGTGTGTTAGAGTATTCGAATGTTATGTTGTGGTATATCTCTCAATGGAATGCAAATAAAATGTGTTGTTAACATGATGAAAATGAATGAGTGAATGAAATGGTGAGGAATTGTGAATAGAGTGTTATGAAATTATGAAACAAGAAAGAAAACATGTTGTGAAAGTTGCGAATTGTGGATGAGAAATGGAATGAGATATGGAGTATTCTGTGTAAGAGTGTATTTGAGTGCATGTGTGCACGAAATCAGTGAGTGTGTGCGACGAAATGAGTGTTGTGCGTGAGTGTTATGCGGCGAGGTGACCTCGCCGCACATCGTGTGTGCGAGATTGAATGCGGCGCATGTGAGGTGTGTGCAATTATGCGAGTGCATAGTGTGAGTGTTGCGGCGAGGTCACCTCGCCGCATTTGAGATGTGTGCGAAAGTGGCTGTGAGGCTGTGCAAGAGTGAAGTGTAAAGTGAGTGCTCGTGAGGTGTTTGTGAGATTGCCAAGAAATTATCGTGCATGTGAGCCTTCATTGTGGCTGAGTGCTTGTTTCAGCTTTAAGACCCAACGTCTACACCAAATTCATGTGCCTTAGCTCCTAAACTGGACTTGCTGGTAAACATAAAAGTTTGAGAACTATCTCGTGGCTTTCCAATGGATCAAGAATCACCTTAATTGGAGGTCTGTAGCTCAAGTTATTAACAATCTTCCAAAGTGTGGCAATATGAATTCAATAACTAAATCCTGAAGTAGCAATCATACAAATGCCTTCGTTTCTCATATTTACACATAGAATTAGAAGCAAGTTAAAACATAAAAATTGGAGTACACTCAAATAGCTTTCCAGGACATGCAAGAACTTCTTACTTAGATTAGTATTGAAAGAATTACACTCAAGTGAAATTGCATAACAAATTTGTGCCAAAACCCTAAAATGGCCAATTATGCACTTTAAGTTCCTTCATTTTTTCCCTTTACACATTTCACTCCATTTACCATCATTTTACACTTTTTGCACCATTTACACATTATCAACTATCAAACCACATTTACACATTAAACCACATGAAACGCCACACAATAGCATCATTTACAAGCTAAAAACCAAGAGATTTTACACAATCTAGTTGGTATAAAACCAACTCATCAATGTTCTTGAACATTTTATAACCCTAAAATATAATCTCGAGAGTACACTTGCTTAATTAGTGTTTTACACCAAAGTCATCATTTTATTTATTGTGTTTTGTCTTTTAATTTAGTGTCTTAAGTTTAATAAATATAAAAATCCAAAAATATTTTATTAAAATTTCAACATTGTCCTTTCTCCGTTGGAACGAACTTGCTATACTTACACCATCTTTAGAATTATTTTTTATTAGGGGTAAATAGCAATCACGAGCACATATTTATACACATATTTGCCACCTATCAATTAGCTCGAGACATTTTGCCAAGGCATTATGTGATTTGGGTGCGAGCATTAATTTGATGCCTTATTCTATTGTCATCAGTGTGGGATTGGGTGATCAAGTTAAGCTAGTCTCGATTACACTTTAATTGGCAGACCGATCAATTGCTACTCTTATAGGTATTATTCAAGATGTTTTGGTAGCAGTGGATAAATTCACTATTCCAGTGGATTTTATTATCTTCGACATGGAGGAGGATAAAGAGGTTCCTCTCATCTTTAAGAGACATTTCCTAACTACGGGAGATTCTTTAATTGGCGTGCACAATAAAACAATCACCTTTTGCGTCAATGGCAAAGATGTAACATTTAATGTTAATTACGCTATGAAGCATCCTCGTGATAGTAATACTTATTTTTTCGTGGATGTTATTGAATCATCAGTTAACACATATAATCCCACGAAAATATTTAGTGTTAATGATAATGACTCTTTATTGCATATGTTTAGTGTTGAATTGTTTAAGATTGATGAGAATATTGCATTAGAGTTACAAAGCATGGTTAAATGTGTTGTTTTAGATTTTTCCATTAATGAGCTGACAGATGATGTTTTTAAGGAGCCCACTGCGGTGAGGCCTATTGAAGTTCTTGGATTGTAGGGAAAATAAGCTAAAACCGTTGGCTGAAGAGCCACCACGATTGGAGTTTAAGCCACTTCTATCACATATTAAGTATGCGTTCTTGGGAAACAACAACACATTACCTATAGTTACTTTATCCACATTAGAACCATAGCAAGAGGATAAGCTCATTAAGGTGTTGTAAATGTATCAAGGGGCAATTGGGTGAACTATTGCTGACATTAAGGGAATAAGTCCATCTATTTGCATGCATAAAATTCTCTTGGAAGAGGATGCAGTTCCAGTGAGAGATAGACAACGTCATTTAAATTTGGCGATGATGGAGGCAGTAAAAACGGAGGTGATTAAGCTATTGGTCTTCGAGACGATTTATACTATATCCCACAGTGAATGGGTAAGTCCAGTCCAATATGTGCCAAAGAAAAATGGGGTGACAGTGGTCAAGATGGAGAATAATGAGTTGTTGGCAACACGTACTATTAATGCATAGCGAGTTTGCATGGATTATCGCAAGCTCAATAAGGTGACCCATAATGACCATTTTTTTTTACCATTTTTAGATCAAATTTGGATAGGATTGCTGGCTATCTCTACTATTGCTTCTTGGACGGTCATTTTGGTAATAATCAGATAATCATTGACCCGAAAGATCATAATAAGACTATATTTACTTGTCCTTTTGGCACATTTACATTTAAAAGAATGCCTTTCAGGTTGTGCAATGTGTCTGCCACTTTTCGAAGGTGCATAATGGCAGTCTTTCATCACATGGTGGAAGACATTATTGAGGTATTTATGGATGACTTCGGTCATTCTTTTGATCGATGTTTGGATAATCTTGCAAAAGTTATGGAAAGATGCGTGAAGATGAATTTGGTCTTGAATTGGGAAAATTGTCAAGAGGGAGTCGTGTTAGGCCACAAAATATCATCTAAACGCATAGAGGTCGACAATGCAAAATTGGAGCTTATTGAAAAACTCCGTTAAAACTCCCTTATCCCATTAATGGGAAAATTATCAAAAGGGGTCGTGTTAGGCCACAAAATATCATCTAAAGGCATAGAGGTCGACAAGGCAAAATTGGAGCTTATTGAAAAACTCCCTTATCCCATTAATGTTAAGGGAGTAAGGAGCTTTTTGAGCTATACCGGGTTTTATAATTGATTTATCCAGAATTTCTCTAAGATCACCAAGTCCTTGAGCCATCGTTTGGAAAAGGATGCCGTATTTGATTTTAATAAAGATTGTAAGGCAGCATTTGATTTTCTTAAGGGACGACTAGTTGAAGCTCCGGTGATTAAGCCACCTAATTGGGGAGCCCCCTTCAAGATTATGTGCAATGCAAGTGATTTTGCCATGAGGGCAGTTCTTGGTTAATAAACAGATAGAATTTTTCACAATATTCGTTATGCCAACCATCTACTTGATGCAACTCAGTGTAATTACACTACGACGGAAAAAGAGATGTTGGCAGTTGTTTTTGTTATTGATAGATTCCGTTCTTATTTGCTGGGAGCCAAACTGATTATTTATATGAATTATGCAGCAATCGGTTATTTGATGGCCAAGAAAGATGCTAAGCCGAGGCTAATTCGTTGGGTTCTTCTTCTACAAGAGTTTGACTTGGAAATTCGTGATAAAAAGGGAGCTGAAAATCATGTCACAGACTATCTTTCTCGACTAGAAAGGCATGAACACTTGGATGACATTAATATACAAATTCAGAAATCTTTCCTGATGAGCAATTATTCCAAGTGGAAAAGGTAAATAAGGATCTGTGGTATATTGACATTGCAAATTATGTGGTCTCACAATGGGTTCTACCTAATTTATCTACTCAGCAGCAGAAAAGGCTCATCCATGATGCAAGCTACTACTATTGAGATAAGCGTTATCTTTTCCAAGTGTGCAGTTACCAAGCCATAAGAAGATGTATGCCCGAGGAAAATCAAAAAGCCATTCTCCGTTCATTCCATGAATCATAATATGGATGACATTTGGTGGATGGCAAACAACTTATAAAGTGTTGCAATCGGGGTATTATTGGTCGAGGCTATTCCATGATACTCAAGAATGGATTAAACAATGTAATGAGTGCCAGCGAGCTGGAAATATTTCATGGAGGAATAAGAGACCATTGAAAAATATTTTGGAGGTCGAAATCTTTGACGTATAGGGCATTGACTTTATGAGACCATTTCCAAAATTAAATGGTAATTCTTGCATCTTAGTGGCAATAGATTATGTCTCCAAGTAGATTAAAACCATTGCATTGCCGACCAATGTTGCCAAAAGCATGGTGAGATTCATCAAGAAGTATATTTTCACATGTTATGAAACCTCGAAGGCAATTATAAGTGATGGTGGCATACATTTTTGCAATAAGTCTTTTCAATCTTAATTGACCAAATATAGAGTTCGGCACATAGTGGCAACACCTTATCATCTCCAAATAAGTGGCCAAGTGGAGTTATCAAATAGTGAAATCAAAAGGATTCTTGAAAAGGTTGTGAAGCCATCTCGAAAAGATTGGGCTACAAAGTTGGATGACTCTCTATGGGCTTACCGTACAGCCTTTAAAACCCAAATTGGCATATCTCCATATCGGATGGTATTTGGTAAGGCTTATTATTTACTAATTGAACTTGAGTACAAGACTTTCTGGGCATTAAAGAAGTTGAAGATGGACTATAGAAAGGCAGCTGAGAAAAGATTGTTGAAATTCAATGATTTGGATGAGTTTAGGTTTGATGCATATCAAAGTACTTCACTCTATAAGGAGAGAACAAAGAATTGGCATGATAAGTGCATCTTGCATAAATAGTTTGAGCCTAGGCAGCTTGTTTACTTTATAATTCAAAGTTGCGACTCTTCCAGGCAAGCTTAAGTCGATATGGTATGGTCCTTATAAAATGAAGACGGTGTTTCCATATAGTGCAGTTGAATTGCTCAATGAAAGGAGATGAAATGTTTTCATAGTAAATGGCCATAGGTTGAAGATTTACCTTTCTCAAGGAGAGAAGGTCCAAAGAGAAGTTGGAGAGGTGGAATGAGCATAAAGGCATCAAGCTTTCAATGTTAAATAAAGCGCTTCTTGGGAGGCAACCCAAGTTTAATTTTTTTATGTTTTGGTTTAGATTTTATGCATTTAGTGTTTTTAGGCTAATTTTCCATTAACTAATTGTAATTGTGTGCAAATTTCATGTGTAGGTTGAAGGAGTAAAGAGTTGGACATTTTGGTGAAGTGAAGGGCAAGGTGAAGTGAAGGGCAATTTTTCATAGAAAATTATCCACGCCGCAATGTCCAGAAAATGGAAAATTTAATTCCAAGATAGTGAGCCACGTCGCGACATCTAGAAGGATCGACAGCACGACGTGCACACACTTCGTCACATTCAGAGTCGCATGTCACGATGTCCCGAGGTAAGACATAAAAGGGGGATTTTCATCTACGTCGCGATATTGGGGAAATTTTTTGGAAAAATAGTTTTTCACCCACTCCGCGATGTCCAGATGCACTGACGTCCTGACATTGGGCGATATTCAGTTTTAAAATGGCATAAACGTCTTAATTTTTCTTAAACCTAATTTTTGAATTACAAAAAATCCTCTCAAACCCTTTTCTTCATCTCCAATCATTTGTCAGATTAAATCCATAGGTTTGTTTTAGGTTGTGTTAGGATCATTTTAACACCATAATCACATCACTCCACGAAATAAACAACCCAAAATCCTTGATTTTTAAATTTTTTTCTTCTAAATTTTGAATTTATTCAAATTGAAATTCCAGTGAATTTTGTGTGAATTTGGTGATTGGATTTTATTCTTAGAGGCTTTGGGAAGGTTTAGAAGGCATCACAAACATCACATTACACACTAATTCTCAAATTTGATTTTGAAAATTAAGCATTGGATAGAGTGAAAACATTAGAAGTGATTTTGCACAAATGAGAGAATACAAACTCTATAATAATTTTTTTTAAAAATCTCTTAGAATTCCAGTTTCACAATAAGCAAACATTGTAATTTTGTTTTAAGGTAAATTTGTTATTTGTGCAAACTATTTAACTTTTTTTTTTAAAAAGCAAATAACTCTCTAGAGTTCACATTTGACAAATGCAAACTTTTGATTTTTTTAAAAGGTAAGTTCACATTTGAGAAATGCCAAACGTTAACTATTTAATTTATATATATTTTTTTAAATAAAAGTCGAGTTTGCATTTAAAAAATGTGAACTCTGTAATATATATATATATATATATATATATTTAAAAGGTAAGTTTGCATTTCACAAATGCAAACTCTCTTGAATTTGTTTTTCACAAATGCACACCCCCTATCCCGTGACCTAAACTTAGATCACACCATGTTTTGGTTCTCCATTGCGTGACTGGTCTACAAGTCACGCCAATTTCACTCTTTTGCTCTATTTATGCTCGTTTTTAATAATTTTACACAATTTGTTTTGCAGATTTAGCTCCTTCCAAGTGACAAAACTACAATTAACACAAAAATGACTATAAATAACAATAACATACTCAAAACAATCAAAAAAACTAAGTAAATAAAGGGATAAAATAGTTTATTTTTGCCCTAGTCACTATGAAGAAGAAGAACCTTGAGCTCAATGTTGGATTATAGGAATCTATATCACAGCCTACTTGAATGTGATCTTCTCTGTCGCATGTTGACAAGGGATGTTTCAACTAGATTAATTTACTACTAAGTGAGTGTAAAGAAAATTCTGAAGGACTTGAGCTTGATGATTAACCAAGCAATTTGTTTGTTTTAGGAAAAAGACTATTATGTGAGGATTTTGTGACATAGAAAAGATGCAATCGAAGTAAGAGTTGGTTCATTAGTGTTGCTATGTGTATGGACATCTAGATCATGTGAGAATGGAAACAAGTTCTTAGTAAAATTGTTTATATATTTTTTTCCATATCAGTGTGTTGGATTTTTTGGTTTTTGATTAATCAATATGGCATTGTGTTGCTCATCATGCACCAAATCCTTCGTAGTGTTTTAGCAACGCTTGTGTGCTAGGAGCAAATCAGGGAGAGTGTTTTAAAATCATCAATTTTGGTTCACAACCTATTACCTCATATGTATATTGTTTCAACCATATTTTAGTTCTCTCAATTTCTATTCCATTAATTGAATTTGCAGAAAACAACCTAGTTTCTTATTTCTTTTGGTATCTTTATTGAAGTATTATTTCTTTTCCAGACCATCCATGAAATTTTTGTTCTACAATGAACCCAGAGTGAAGATACATACAGAAATCAGGTGAAACTAGCTTCAAGACAACTGATCACTGGTATTACTAGAATGGAGTCAGAGAGAAATAAATGATCAACAACCTTTTTAGTTCTCTCTATGATAACTCTAAACCAAAATTTTTGTTCTATGGTACAGTCAAGATGCTTGAGTATGAAGACTCTGCCTTAGATGATATTCTTGTTGTGGAAATATCACGTGTGAGGATATCTGAGCCAAAGAGAAGCAGGTTAAAAAATTGAAATTGAACCATAAGAATCAAATCCAATTAACTTTAAAGTTTAAACCAACAAAATAAATTTAGGTGGTGGAAGTCAAACAACTTAGCAGGATGATATTCTCCTCAAGACAGAATTATCGTGAGGAGAATGGAGTGGCTAAACTAATCTCAACCTCCTTTTCTAAATCTTTTTTGGATTGATCATACAAGTAGAGGGAGCTTTGATCAAATATCACCACGTTTCCATTGGAAAGTATAACACGAGGAGTACTTTTGTACGATGTTTGGAGTATGAACTTTTTCTCATTAGTCCACATCCCTTCTTACCCTACTCATACCATAAACACGTCCAAAAACCCATTCTCTTCTCCAAGCATTGTTCTTACCTTAAAAACAAAATGACTAGGTTCAAAAAGCGGTAGATAAAATGAATAATGATTTCTTGTTAGTAGTATGAGCAAAGGAACGAGTTGAAACTTTTCTTTAACAAGATCAGAAGCAATAAGACGTTGTTTATCAGTTGCTGGTGCTGGTACCATCCAATAAAGAAGTCCACCAAAGCAAGCGCTCCAACAGGTTATTTCAAAAAATGGAGTGGTTTGATTATTCTCCAGTATGAGTCAACTTCAATGATGAGAACCTTCCAATTTACATGATGCATAAAAATGGCCATACACTCGAAAGCATCATCATAATCATAGTCGTAGTCATCATAAAATGGTCACATATTAAGTAACTTCTACAATTTATTGACGGGATCGAAACCAAAATGATAACTACAAGTCAGAGAATCATTAATTGAGATAGGAAGTTGGACGCTGTCATGAATGGCAAAGTTGAACAAGTAAGAATAATTACGAGTGTAAAAACATATCAGGCCATTCACAAGTTTAGTAAAACACATAGGTGATCGTAATTTTCTAAAACCATAGAGTTCGTTTTCTATCACTGACGGACTCGTGTGGACATATGTGACGGGACTTTACACTGCTAGTGAACTGGGATTGATCAACTTGGTAGTTCTCACAACCCAGACTCACAATACTCCCCGAACTTCCCTTGGTAGGGCAAGCCCTGGGCACGAGTCAGGTTCTCCCAGATCCTATTCTAAGACAAGAACAATCTTAGACCATCGCTAAAGATTGACATTGATTGTCAGTGGGTACCGCACAATCAAAATCGCAACGTCTCACAGGACCTAAGAACTTACATATGCATGTTTACAATCAGATTATGTCATGGTTGATTGCCAAAGGAATATTCACACGGACCTCAGTAGGTACCGCAGACCTAAATGTGAAGTTAATCTAGATTGCAAATCATCAAACACAACTAATGCGGAGATGTAAACATGAAATTCACACTCAAAAGATAAATTCTCGACAAATGTCTCAAGCAAGATTGAATCCATACAATTGACCCCTCAAAGCAACACTGAGAACTTAGCCGATCATATTGATCGGCTGATATCCCATAATTACAGAATAGAAATTATGCCCTAGGACTCTCAGAATTCCTCTCAGTGAATTGATTTCTCTTCCTGATTCCGCTCTCTCGTTCCTTCCCCAAAGCCCCCTTTTCTCCTTGTCTCCAGCTCCTTTTATAGATTTGCTTCACCGCGCAAGTTTCCAGGAACCTTCCTTTGTTTGCGGAGATTATGCCACGTGTATCTACAAATGTAAATCAAAGCAGAAGTGAGGACACGTGTTTAATGAAAGACTTAACAAGTAAGGAAATTCATCACGTTTTATCAAACACTTAGAGCACGTGACAAGGACGTGTTAAATGCTTTTGCTTGTGAGCTTAATATGTTTATGCTAAATGCTACTGTGGGAACAAGATTGCATGAGTGGTGTTTGTGCAAGTGTGCAGGTGAGAAGTAAACGAAAACATATAAAAACATGAGTGGATGACAAATGCATAGAAAAATGAAAAACAAAGCAAATGTGCACAGTGTGTGTGGCGGCCGCATGGTGCGGCCGCCGTGTGCGTGAGTGCATGGTGCTGCGGCACGGTGTGGCCGCACCGTGTAATTGTGTGTGTGGTGCGGCCGCATGGTGCGGCAGCACCGTGTTGTGTGTGCCATGCGGCCGCACCTTGTAGAGTGGGTGTGTGCAAGTGTGGTGTGTTAGTGTGTGTTTGTGAGGTGTGTGTTGAGAGTTTGTGAGGTGCAAGAGTTGTGAGGTCATGTGAGTGTGAGTTGTGTGCATGACTTTCATGAATCGTGACTTTCGTGAGGAGTGAATTGTGACTTGAGTGAATAAATGCAACACTTTGTAACTAAATTCGCACCACTCAAGTCAATCTCAATAACACTCAGTTGTAACCAATATAACACAAATGTCACGTAATCAAGCATCGATTCCCAAGTTATTCCAGGCAAGAGATTAACAAAATAGAGCAAATAAGTCGGCACAATACCGACTCATCAATCTTCTATGATGGTAAAGGCATGTGCTAATGGAGCCTTAAAAGATAAGAGTGTTCCAGAAGTGAGGAAACTTTTTGATAAAATTGCTGAAGATGAATACCTTTTCCCTGAAACAAGAAAACCACATGGTAGGAGGCAGAGAGGTGTCTTGGATCTTGATGATGAAACGTCTTTAAGTGCTAAGTTTGAGGTTCTGGCTAAATAAGTGCAAACATTGAAGGCCAGACAAGCGAAAGCTTCAGGGTTATCTTGTGGCTTATGTAAGGGGGAGCACCACACGGATGAATGTGCTATCACAACCGAATCTTTGCAGTATGTTAATAACTATAATAAGCCACAGTATTTTGAAAATTATTCAGGAGGCAATAGATAGTATAGTGGTGGAGGCCAAAACAATTGGGGAAATCAACATCAAAATCAAGGAGGCCAGTTTTCTCAAGGTAATGAGCAGAGGAGATCTTCGAAACCACCTCCTGACTTTCACCATCAACCTAATGCTTCAGAACAAAGAAAACCTTCCATAGAAGACATGTTCCATAGGCTTATGGAAAAGATGGATAAAAATAAACAAAGATTTGGTGGTTTGAAAACGACTGTAAGACATCATGAGGCCACACTTAAGAACATTGAGATGCAACTGGGACAACTTGCTAATGCAGTGCATCACAGGCCGAGTGGTTCTCTTCCAAGTGATACAATTCCAAATCCAAAAGGGAAAGAGGTTTGTAATGCTATTACATTAAGAAGTGGGAAACAAGTGCACAAAGCCACAAATCCTGGAGATGATGCTTGTGAAGTTGATAGTGAGAAAGTTGTGAAACCTGAGAAAAATTGTGCTCACGAGGCAATGGCACCAGAAAAGGAGGAGGTGCAGGACAATGAAGGAAAAGAGATGACTAAGAAGGCTAGAGGGCCACCAAGCCCTTACAATTATCCAGAATACGCTCCTTCTGCTCTATTTCCAGAAAAGTGAAACCAAAGCCAAAGAGAGGACCACAATTCAACAGATTTCTGAATGTTGTTAAGCAAGTGAATGTAAGCCTACCTCTTCTCAACTTGGTGACTGCGGTGCCTAGATACGCAAAATTTCTAAAGGATCTCATATTAAATAAGAAACATATTCTTAGATGTGAAGTGTCTTTGACGCTTACAGAGTGTAGTGGAGCTTGGGTTGGGTACAATTTGCCACCAAAATTGAAAGACCATGGTAGTTGCATCATACCTTGTAATTTTTTGAGAAATCACTCTGTGATTTGGGGGCTGGAATCAATCTCATGCCTTTACCTATTGCTTTGAATGTGGGTCTTGGAGAGAGGATATTGCTTGTGGCTGTGACATTGCAACTTGCTGATAGGTCTCTGGTAAAGCCATTGGGCATGGTCGAAGATGTGCTAGTTGTGCTGGACAAATTCACTCTCCCAATGGATTTCATTGTTCTTGATATGGAGAAGGACCCTGAGGTACCACTAATCTTTTGTCGACCTTTCCTTACTACAGGTGATGCTTTAATTAGAGTTAGAAACAAGACCGTATCATTTCGCATAAAAAATGAACAAGTGGTCTTTGATGTTAATTATGCCATTAAACATCCCATGCATATAGAATCTTGTTTCGCTATCCGAACTGTTGCATGTTCTGTAAATGTAATTGATGAAAATGTGAAGCATGAATATATGTGTGTTGATGACATGAATGATTGTGAAGAAGAAATAAATGAATTTGAGTTAGATGATGAAGATAGAAAAATTATGTCTGAGATGGAAAATCTTGTTGAATGTTGTGTGTTAGATGAGTCAATTTTTGAAATTCAAAATGAAGTTGTTAAAGTGGAAATTGAATGTGGAATGAAAGATACGTTAGAGAAAGCATGTGTTGGAGATTTGACAAATGATGGTGAATGTTAAGTTTCAACTAATGATATATGCGCACCCACTGAGGTGAGGAACAAAGAAATGTTGTGCAGGAATAAAAAGCTTATGCCTTCCATTGTGGTGCCACCAAAGCTGGAACTTAAGCCACTACTTCTATATTTGAAGTATGCTTTTCTAGGTGACAATGAAACCTTGCTAGTGGTGATTTCTTCCAAGCTGGAAGCTTGGCAAGAGGAGAAGCTTTTGGGTGTATTAAGACAACACAAGGAAGCCATTGGGTGGACTATCGCAGATATCAGGGGAATTAGCCCTAGTATTTGTATGCATAAGATTCTGTTGGAGAAAAATTCTGTTCTAGTGTGTGATAGACAAAGGAGGCTTAACCCTCAGATGATGGAAGTTGTGAAGAAAGAAGTTATTAAACTTTTGGACTTTGGCATGATCTTTCCATCTCGGATAGTGAATGGGTAAATCCTGTGCAATGTGTGCCTAAGAAGGGTGGGGTAACTGTTATAAAGAATGATGCTAACGAGCTTCTGGCGGCAAGGATTATCAGTGCATGGAGAGTTTGTATGGATTACCGAAAGCTCAATAAGGCAACTAGAAAAGATCACTTCCCATTGCCTTTCTTGGAACAACTTATGGACAGAATTGAGGGCTTCCTTTTCTATTTTTTCCTGGATGGATACTCGGGCTACAATCAGAAAGCAATAGATCCCAAGGACCAAGAAAAAACTAACTTCACTTGCCCATTCGGTACTTTTAGATATAAGCACATGCCCTTTGTCCTTTGTAATGCACTGGCAACTTTTCAAAGGTGCATGATGACAATTTTCCATGATATGGTGGAGTCCATAATAGAAATCTTTATGAATGATTTTTCAGTGTTCGGTATGACATTTGATGGTTGTTTGGATAAATTGGCAAGGGCATTGCAGAGATGTGAGGAGACACATTTGGTGCTTAACTGTGAAAGTGTCAATTTATGGTGCAAGAGGGGATAGTCCTGGGATACAAGATCTCCAGCAAGGGAATTGAAGTTGACAGGGCAAAGGTCGATGTCATTGCAAAGCTTCCTCCTCCAACCAATGTGAAGGGCATTAGAAGCTTCTTTTGGCATGCAGTGTTCTGTAGAAGATTTATCAAGGATTTTTCTAAAATTGCAAGGCCCTTGTGCAGTCTTTTGGAAAAGGATGTGAAGTTTAACTTTGATACAGAGTGTGTTGAAGCATTTGAGCTGTTAAAAGCAAAGCTTGTGGAAGCACCAATTATAGTGACTCCACAATGGGGTGAACCTTTTGAAATAATGAGTGATGCAAGTGATTATGCACTTAGTGCTAATCTGGGGCAAAGAAGAAACAAGGTTTTCCATACCATTTACTATGCAAGCAAGTTATTAAATGCAGCTAAATTGAATTACACAACTACTGAGAAGGAAATGTTGGCTGTTGTGTTTGCCTTTGATAAGTTTCGTGCATATCTACTGGGATCCAAAGTCATTGTGCACACGGATCATAGAGCTTTGAAGTACTTGTTAGCCAAGAAGGAAGCAAAGCCTAGGCTTATTCGATGGTGCTACTTCTCCAAGAATTTGATGTTGAAATTAGGGACCGAAAGGGGTCAGAGAATGTAGTGGCCGACCATTTATCATGGTTGGAGTCAAAATCTCAAAATAAGTCTAACGTCGTGATAAGAGAGCATTTCCCTGATGAGCAAATTTTCAAAGTGGAAAAAAAAGGTTTACCGTGGTATGTGGAGATCGCTAATTTTGTGGTGGCAGGGCAAGTGCCTTCTTATTACTCACATGAGCAGAGGAAAAAATTGAGGAATGATGCGAAATACTTCTTCTGGGATGCGATGCTTTGTATAAGGTGTGTAGTGATCAGGTAATAAGGAAGTGCGTTAAAGATGGTGAGAAAGATGGAATCTTGAGAGCTTGTCATGAAGGGCCTTGTGGAGGGCATTTTGGTGCTACAGGAACTGGTTTCAAAGTGTTGCAATGTGGTTTCTACTGGCCACACATCTTCTTGGACTCACGAATTTGGGCAAGACAATGCGACAGATGCCAAAGAAGTGAAAATATTTCTTCACGAAATGAATTGCCTTTGAATAACATCTTGGAGGTAGAGCTCTTTTTTATGTCTAGGGGATTGATTTCATGGGACCTTTCCCAAAGTCGTGTGGTATGTAGTACATATTGGTGGCAGTAGATTATGTATCTAAATGGGTTGAGGCTAGTGCACTCCCGCATAATGATGCAAGAAGTGTTGCTGCATTCTCTTGAAGAAACATATATTCAATAGGTTTAGAGCTCCAAGGGCAATAATCAGTGATGGAGGCTCGCACTTCTGTAACAAAATTTTTGCATCTTTTTTGGCTAAGTATGGAGTAAAGCACAAAGTGTCTACTACATACCATCCCCAGAGAAGTGGCCAGGATGAGGAATCTAATAGAGAGATCAAACGAGTTTTGGAGAAAGTGGTGAATCTAAGTAGGAAGGACTGGGCTCTAAAGTTGGATTATGCTCTCTGGACATATAGAACGGCTTATAAGACTCCAATTGGTACTTCACCTTTTTGGCTAGTATTTGAAAAAGAATGCCATTTGCCAGTGGACCTGGAACACTGAGCATACTGGGCAATTCAAAAGCTTAATATGGATCTGAATGGGGCACAGTCTAAAAGAATAATGGAACTGAATGAATTGGATGAATTCAGGTTTCATTCTTACGTGAATGCAAGGATGTACAAACAGAGGACAAAGAGACTCCATGATGCCAAAATTCAATCAAAGAGTTTTGCACCAGGATAGTTGGTCTTGTTATATGACTCTCGGCTGAGACTCTTTCCAGGGAAATTGAGGTCACGATGGATCAGCCCTCTTCGAGTTATCAAGCTCATGCCTTATAGAGTGGTTGAGGTACAAAATGAAAAGAATGGAAATACATGGCAAGTGAATGGCCACAGGCTTAAACTCTATGCACTACATAAGGATCAAGGCGTGCTCAAAAGTTCCCAAGTCCCACAAGAATTGTTCTTGGATAATCCCATAACTTCACATTGAGACAAAGCATGGTCGGGCTATCGACCTTAAAACAAGCGCTCTTTGGGAGGCAACCCAGCATGAGTTTACTGAATCCTGTTCATTTTTGCTGTTCTTCTTTACGTAGTTAATCTCCTTGAATTTTTGTTTAGTGATTGTTAATTAGATTAATTCCTTACATAAATGCCAATTTTTAACTGCAGGTGCACGAGTGCATAGTACAACTTTGATAGCTCAGGACTTCGGTGCACAAAGAGTAAGATTGATGGTGAGTTACTTTCACACATAAGAATTTATGATATGGATATCTACCTGTCTGAGCATGATTGAATTCTTCTGAAAAGCTAAAACGTAAACTAAAAGCTAAACATGTAATAGTGACTTGGATAGGATTTGGTGTGGACATTGAAAGACATAAAGTTGATGGTATGTTGTGGCTGTGTATGCCATGTGAATAAATTATGTCAATTGTCAGGTGGGAAGATAGAATAGTTCATATAAATTGAATGAACATGGTCCCACACATGTGTTGATGTTAATGTCCTCTTGTGCTTTGATTTGGTAAGTTGTTATGTGGCTTTGACCTAAGGGTGGAAAGTTCAAAATTTTTGGTTCTATAAATACTCACCAGTGGTCGCAATTCAACTCAATCACAAGTTGAGTTGCTCAAAGACCGGAAGTGCTCGAGGAGACTTTCTGCATATTCAATCTTCTTCTCCCTTCAAGTATTTTCTTTGTTTCCAAAGTAGACGTATGTTTCATTTCTTTCTTCTTAATATCTTGAGAGTCATTCCATGTTTCAAAGAGAAGGTTGGTGAGTGTAAATGCACGATCGAAATTTGTTTTAGATTTTGAGAAAGTGATGACGATTTATACTATGAAATTTGAACTTAATATTTTGTCTGACGATCATAATTAAGCACATTTCTACTACCAATGTTCGTAAGTGAGAGTTTTTGGATTCTGAAGTATAAATCATTTGCAAAGTGTGACAGATCGATTCATTGGTGTGTTACTATGGAACTTTATGATTGTGTGTATGAAATATATATACGGGTTGAGTTGCAGCCTGGCTATTTGGGTGTGACCATGCCTGCCCCTGTGTGATGGAGAGCATGCATTGTGATGTTGTGCTATACATGAAGGGCACCTATGTCTGCAGCTATTTGTTGTTATTGTGACAAGTTGGGTATCTCCCTGTTAGTGTGTGTGGTGCATAGCGATATGTCTTGTGTTAGTTTGCGTCAATTTTGGGGTAGTGCAACTTTTTATAGTGACTAATGCTATTGCTTATGTGCTCATGCGGGTTCTGTGTATGGCTTTGATTACGAGGTGTTTGGATTTCGTGCTTACTTTGTGCTTTTCTCACTTCAAGAGTTTTAATATAGGACCAAAGAAAGGCGGTAACCCTCGCAAGGGCAAGGGAAAGACACGAGTGCCTTTGGATTCAGATACTGATTACTTCCCTAAGGATATGCCAATGTTTGAAGACCCTCCACAGGTTACGGTGAACCCACCGTTACCCAAGAAGCGTAAAGGCGAACCTTCTGTGTCTATGTTTATCGACAAGAAAGCACGGAATAGGTGGAAGGCCGGTGTATACGACAAGAAACTACATTTGGATTGGGCCTTTATTATGGACAAGGGTCCTTTTAGGAAGCTGATGAAGTTTCATAAATTTAGTGAGAAGTTGACTTTAGTGCCAGACTTCTGTAACATTAGCATTGCTAGAGAATAATATGCAAATGGAAAATTCCCAAATAAAGATGGAGCAGTTTATGTTAGAGGAATATGGATTCACATTGATAGTATGGTCATGAACGAGTTTTTGGGTAAGCCAGATTATGCTGATGATGATTTTGAGTTCTTGGATGATGCGGTTGCCGATCAGGTATTGTTGGAGGAACTTGCTCACCCAGGGGCTGCATTGAAAGTGAATCAGTATGGGGAGCGTAAACATATCTTTCAGCGATTCTTGGAGATTGATGCCAAAATTTGGTTGATGTTTGTTTTATCTAGGCTTATGCCCAGTTCCCATGTCACTAAGGTTATGCACCGGCGTTTTTATTTGATTTCTACGATTCGAAATCGCAAACCTATTGATGTGGGGCGCATTATAATTGACCACATACGCGCTGAGATTGAAGAGGATGAGGCTGCAATCTACTTTCCGTTACTTATTGCAGATATGTGTCGTGCGCAAGGAGTAGGTGATGCCATGGGTGCTGATTGGCAACAGGTTCAACTTCCCATCGCTACGTCTCTTTATGTCAAGTATGTGCGGATGGATAAAGACCTCGTTCGAGTTCCTCCGTCAACTACTATGCTTTCCGATGATACCCCTTCTGGACACCAAGCTTATCCTCCTCAATCGTTTGATTTTTTGAATTTTAATGGTGCACTTCAAGATTTCCAGCATTCTATAGATACTCGTTTCCAGCACATGGATGAGCGGCTATCAAGTATGCATAACCAGCTTTACAACATGCATCAAGACTGGACTTCGCACGCTTCCAACATAGCAATCAAGTTGGACGATATTACTTCAATCGCGCAACAACAATTTGAAGTGCTTTACCATCGGCAACTCATGATACAACTGGAGCTAGATAAGTGCAGTAAGATGGCTGTGTATTATCATACCCCTCCTGGGCCACTCAAACCACATCCATCTCAGGCGCAATTGGTAGGGTAGAGAATTCCGAATTTGTCTATGGATGAAACTGGTGGTGTGCACGAGCTTCCTCCTGGGGTGTCTGCTAAGTCTTTCCTTCAGCTATTGCCTACGTTTGGCCGAATCCCACGAACACCTCTTACTCCTACTTTTCATGTGGATCCTGATTTCATGCTAGCAACAAGGATACCAATGTTTGGTTCCAAATAACCACTCCAAGGGCCTATTCATGGGCCATTTCATTGGGTGGCAGCTCCATTCAGCAGACCATCATTTTCTACTATAGCATCATTCTCATCACCGTCTTTCTCTGCACCTTCATCTTCTCAGGAAACACCCACTTTTTAACTTTTCATTAAGAACAATGTTTGTTTCGAATGTTAGGGGGTTGTCAATGATTGAATATGATGCTGTAATTGTGATTATTATTCTGAAGTTACTTTGGGTTGATTGAAAAAATGGGTAGTGTTATCATGATTGTTTGTGTTGGCTATGATATTGCGAAGCTAGTAGGCCGTGACTGTTCCTATGCCATGATTGTGTTGCTACTCTATTGAAGTTGTTTTGGTGGGGTGCTAGGTTTGTGGGGATGCCGTTGTCTTTTATGATGATGTGGGGTTTTTCCTTTGAAGTGTTCTTGTTTTTTCTGGAAGCATAAAGCTGTGTTGTGCTGTGGTGTTCATTTTGTGTGTGGAAGTCTTGTTAAACTATGAAGTTGTTGCTAGGATCGGAAAATATGCTATAATGTGATTAAGATTATAAGTTTGAGTGTTGCTATTATGTTTTGTTCCTTAAGTTCTAGGAGAGTGAGCATGTTGAAGTGATATGAAATGAATGGAGTGTGTGTAATGAAGTGAAAAGATGCATAGTGTAAAGTGATGTGATGTAATGAAGTATGTAGAATGGAGGATCACTTTGCTTTCGAGACCTTGTTTCCTAGTTAGCTATGTTTAAGCTCTAGTTCATCAATTTTCTCTTTTATGATGATGCATGCGAAATTTTTCTGTTCTGGTTCCGAATTTGAAAGGAATTGGCATAATTTGTTGGCCAAGGCATCATGTTAATGTAAGATAGATATGCCATGCAAAACTGGTCATTGACATAGGAGGTAATCTGGATTAAGTTGTTTTTTTTTTGTTATGCACTTCCTTTGTATTTTGGTGTTCTTGTATATCTAGTCCCTTAAAGACACATATGAACTAGTGGTTACATAAGAAAGGATTTGGTGGAAAAAGCCTTTGGCAACTGGGAATGAAAAGCCGTAAGATGCTGGCAAACATATTTAGGAAAAAAACAGCCATAAAACCGAGGCAAAAAGTGGGAAAAAAGAGCCAGAAGACCCAGGAAGTCATACACCAATGTGTGTGACAAAAGAAAGCACCAAAGTGCAAATTTGAAAGGAAATGGTATTTTCTAATAGAAGCACCAATGTGCGCCTAGGTTACCATTGATCTTGTGTGCTACGTGTCTTGTGTGTGGATAAGGAGATTGTTATGCAATTAATTGTAAGAAAGAATACAAAGGATTATGCATACAGGAAGAGAACTGAGCCAGCATTCCTTAGCACACACTTGCACGCATGACATTTTGGTCTTTATTCATCATGCCTTGGTTGATAACTTGTGTTGAAATCTGAGGGTTTGGAGCCGGGAAACTTCTAGGAGTTTCTGTGTGAAAAACGTTTTCATGAACTTAGAGGAGAACGTAGTAAACAAGAAAGCAATGTCTAGAATGTAAGTGCTTAAAATGTGAAGTGTGAGTTCTGCTTGAGGGCAAGCAATAGTTCAAGTGTGGGGAAAATTGATAAGTCAGTTTTATACTGACTTGTTCATGCTATTTTCGCTTGACTTTTGTATGTTTTATTGGACTTTATGCATAAATGGTGTAGTAATGAGCTTGCGCAAAGAATAGCGTGAACTTTTATTTGTTGATTAAAAGGTTAGAAACAGATAAATATGTGATGTGTGTCCTTTATCTAGCTTTTGTGGTGTAAAGGGCAAACTATGTGTAATTGTGTGTGTGATGTATGAGTTTAGGTGAAGAAGTGTGTGAAGTGTTACTTAGTAGAAGAAGAGCTCGAATTTGTGCAAATGGATATGAAGTGATTGCATAAAGGCGCCAGTAGCACGTATGATCACGCACAAACACTGATGCACACGCGCTGCGTGCACCATGTGCGCAGCACACACACCAGCCGTGCGTGCATACGTGCGGCAGCAACGCACACACACAGAGCACGCCGCGAGCGCTGGTGCGCGGGCACATTCAGCAGCACTCCCCCACATGCACTACACAACACTACACTTGCTGCACACTCTTGCTACACTAAGGCACAACTCAATGCACACATTTGTAGCACTTCATGCATAACACAACACGCACCTCGCGCAATACTTCACGCACGCATGCAACACTAGCACTCAATCTCCTTGCGCACATTCACTAGCCCACATACACTTCACAAGTACATGCACACACTGATACGAATGGCCTCAGAAGGAAATCCTTGACCACATGAAACGCTCTCCTTTGGATCGTTGTTCAATCAAGATCACGAACAAGACACGAACAATGCGGAATTAAACAACAAGAAAAGCAAAGATATGGAACGACAGTTTTGATTGAAATCAACCAAACCCAACACGTTATAACAAAAAGAATTCAATTCAATCTATATAAATCAAGAGTTGAAAAGTTTCCAGTTTTGGCTTGTTCTTTAAATCAAGAACGGGTAAGTTCTTCCTAAGGTCTTAGCTTAAGAATCACAGGTCTTATGAAGATTCAACTGAAATCAATTGAACAATCAAGTTCTTCACAACTTTTCACGCCTGCAAATAAGTTTAGCAAAGCTAAAGTTTTCTCAAATTTCATATATCAAAATCGTTTACAATGATGGACTTTATATAGGAGTAGATTCGGCCATGTAAAAGAAATAAGGAATCAAAAACCCTAGAAGTTGCAAAGTGCAACTTGACTTCTTAAGCAACTAACTAACAAACTAACAAACTAACTTTCCTAATTTGGTTGTGACCAATAGGAAGCATAACCGAATTCTCCAAGAAGCAAAAATCAATTTTACTTCTTAGTTTCGTAATCCTTTACTTGCCATTATCATGCAAGATAATTGGGCCAAGTAATTAATTACATAACCGAAATATTAAGCCCAAAAGTAATGTTCAATGGGCTTAATTTATTTAACACAAATAAACCCTAATTAATTAAACTGGTGTGATCCAAATCATGCCCAAAAGCACGCCTTCTTCATGGACTTGAACCTTCGGCCTTATGCAAGTTTCTTCAAGGTGGATCATAAATTGTTATTCAAGAAATATTCCATAAAACTCCTTCTTGAGATGATTCGGCCTCTATAGCTTCACCATGTGATGACAATAAATTGTGCAAGGCTGCCTTCATTCTTTGACTCCTTGATCTTGTCATTGGACCATCAAGATTCACCAACGGATCATGAGAACTCGACCTTGGCATCATGGACATTGATGGATTGCTATCATTCCCTCCCTCCTCGAAAGGATTCGTCCTCGAATCACCTACATCAAACAAAGATAAATCAATAACATTAAATGTAGATGAAACATTGTCATACTCACTTGGAAGTTCAATCTTGTATGCATTATCGCCTATCCTTTCCAAGACACGAAAAGGACCATCTCCTCTTGGATGAAGCTTGGACTTCCTCTTTTTAGGAAACCTTTCCTTTCCCAAGTGAATCCAAACCCAATCTTCTGGTTCGAAAATCATTTATTTTCGACCTCTATTAGCTTGCTTAGCATATTGCTCATTTTGCCTCTGAATATTAGCTCGAACCCTTTCATGTAACTCCCTAACAAAATCAACTTTCTTTTTACCTTTAACATTAACAAACTCATTAATAGGTAAAGGCAAAATATCCAAAGGAGTTATAGGATTAAAACCGTACACAATTTCAAAAGGTGAAAGATTAGTAGCACTATGGATAGTCCTATTGTGAGCAAACTCAATGTGAGGTAAGCAACTTTCCCAGTTCTTTAAGGTTTTCTTAATGAGAGCACGACGTAAAGTAGACAAGGTGCGATAAACTACTTCAGTTTGTCCATCAGTTTGTGGATATGCAATAGTAGAAAATAACAACTTAGTGCCTAATTTATTCCATAGAGTACGCCAAAAGTGGGATAAAAATTTAACATCTCTATCACTAACAATACTCTTAGGAATTTCATGCAAACGAACAATTTCCTTAAAGAACAAATCAGCAATATGTGTAGCATCATTAGACTTATAACAAGCAATAAAATGTGACATTTTGCTAAATCTATCAACTACAACAAATATGCTATCATGACCAGTGCGTGACCTAGGCAAACCAAGTACAAAATCCATAGAAATATCAATCCAAGGATGACTAGGAACATGCAAAGGTTGATACAAACCATGAAGCTTTACTTTAGATTTCGATTGTTTACACACAATGCATTTATCACAAATACTTTTAACATCTTTAATCATGTTAGGCCAATAAAAGTGTTCATTCAAAACAGCAAGTGTTTTAGCAATACCAAAGTGCCCCATTAACCCTCCCCCATGGGTTTCCTTAACAAGTAAATCTCAAATAGAACATTGGGGAATGCATAATTTATCTTTCTTAAACAAGAAATTATCATGCACATAGAATTCACCATTCGGTTTAGACAAACATAGATCATAGGTGGCGGCAAAATTTTTATTTTATTTATATAAGTCTTTAATCAATTCAAAACCAAGTAACTTAGCATGCAAGTAAGTAAACAAAGTATACCTTCTAGACAATGCATCAGCTACAACATTCTCATGTCCGGACTTGTATTTAATCACATGTGGGAAAGATTTAATGAATTCTAACCATTTAGGATGCCTTTTATTCAACTTATCTTGAGTTTTCAAAAATTTAAGGCTTTCATGATCAGAATGAATTATGAATTCTTTCGGCCATAAATAATGTTGCCAAACCTGTAATAACCTTACCAAATCATACAACTCCTTGTCATAAGTTGCATACTTCAAAGCTGCCCCATTAAGCTTTTGACTAAAATAAGCCACGGGCTTTGATTCCTGCATCAAAACAGCACCAATACCAATCCCGGAGGTATCACAGTGTATCTCAAAAGCTTTATTAAAATTCGGCAATGCAAGCAAGGGGGCGTGAGTCAATTTATCTTTTAGTGTGTTAAACACGTTTTCATGTTCCTTATTCCACACAAAAGTGATATTCTTTTTAATAAGTTCATTTAAAGGTGCAACTATAGAACTAAAGTCCTTAACAAATCTCCTATAAAAACTTGCTAATCTATGAAAACTTCTAACATCACTAGCATTTTTTGGTCTCGGCCATTCTATAATAGCTTTGACTTTTGACTCATCAACTGAAATTCCTTGAGAACTAACAACATAACCCAAAAAGATAATAGATTCCAAACAAAAAGAACAATTTTTGAGGTTAGCATACAATTTGTTCTCACGCAATATAGCAAACACATTCTTAAGATGTTCAATATGTTCATCAAGTGTTTTGCTGTAAACAAGGATATCATCAAAGTATACTACAACAAATTTACCAATAAAGTGACGAAAAACATGATTCATAAGCCTCATAAAAGTAATAGGTGCATTAGATAAACCAAAAGGCATAACTAACCATTCATACAACCCATACTTTGTTTTAAAAGCTGTTTTCCATTCATCACCTTCTTTCATGCGAATTTGGTAGTATCCACTTTTCAAATCAATCTTTGGTAAAAGTAGAAGAACCATGCAATTCATCAAGCATATCATCTAATCTAGGAATTGGATGTCTATACTTAATGGTGATCTTATTAATAGCACGGCAATCAACACATATTCTCCAAGATTCATCCCTTTTAGGAACTAAAATAACAGGAACTAAATAAGGAATTAGAGACTCACGAACAATACCTTTGTCAAGGAGTTCATCCACTTGACGTTGAATTTCTTTTGTTTCCTCAGGGTTTGCTCTATAAGCTGGACGATTTGGAATTTTCGCCCTATGTATGAAATCAATTTGATATTCAATACCTCGAATAGGTGGTAAACCTATTGGTAAGTCCTCAGGAAACACGTCATTATATTCCTGCAAAAGAGAGTAAACAGCACTAGGCGAAGAAGCAAGGTTATCACTATCAACAATAAGTACAATGTCCTTGCGAAGCATTAAATACAATGGCTGCCTATCTATTAATGCTCTCTTAATCTCGCTAGAATAAGCAAAATAACAAGATTTCTTAGCATCTAACTCTCGGCTATTACAAGATGCACTAGCTATTACATTTTGTTTCTCTTGTTCTTTCTTCTCCTTTGCGGCATTCATATCTCTAGTAGCTTGTATGATTTTAGTTTGGTCTTCAAAGACTTGTGCCGGGGTTAAAGCTTGAAGATTAAACTTTTTGCCTTCAAGTACAAAGCTGTAGAAATTCTTCTTGGCATGATAAAGTACATCACAATCAAATTGCCAAGGTCTACCAAGCAAGATATGACTTGCTCCATTGGAAGCACATCACATGTAACAGTATCAACATATTTTCTAATGGTAAAAGTAAACTTAACTTGTTTTGTGACTCGAGTATCAACTGAATTATTCAACCATTGAAGACGGTATGGTTTAGGGTGTTTCATGCAAGTCAAATTCAGTTTGTTCACAAACAAGGTGCTTGCCACATTTGTGTAACTACCACTATCAATAATCACACTTCAAATCTTTTTTTGCACTAAACATCGTGTGTGAAATATGTTTTCTCGTTGCATCAAATCATCATCATCAACTAAAGGTTGAGCATTAAGAACACGGCGAGAAACTAAAGAATAGTTACCAACATTATATTTATAGGATTCAAGCTCTTCACCATCATCACTTGATTCATGTTGGTACTTCTCCTCAAGAGGTGGCATGTCGGCACAATCATCATCACTTACCACTTCACCACTATCAAGAGTAATCATCAATTTTCGAGTGGGACAATCAGATTGCATATGTCCATACCCTTAACATTTATAACATCGGATATCCCTCAACCTTGGTGCTGAAGTTGACGCCAATTTTGGGGTGGTTTCAGCAGCCTTTGGAACTAATTTTTGGACGTTTGAAGGTGCTCTTGATGGCTTGTTTGAGGTGAATTGGCGCGGCTTTGTGGATGGGGTAAAAGGGACAACATTCGGCCTTTGTTCCCTTCGCCAAGGTGGTGGCTGTTGTGAGAACTTATTCTTCCCCTTCATGTACCTTTCAATCTTAATAGCTTTATGCACAAGTTCATTTATATCAACATAACTTTGCAAATCCACATGATAAGCTAAATCATAATGCATACCTCTCAAAAACCTCTCTATAGTAGAGTCGGGATCCTCTTGGACATTAGCCTTGATCATCAAAGCTTCCATCTCATGGTAATACTCCTCAACCGATTTAGTACCTTGCACAAGTGAGTGCAATTTTCTATTCAATTCACGGTTGTAATGAGAAGGGACATACTTTTTCCTCATAAGCATTTTCATTTGGCTCCAAGTCTTGACTGGCCTTTCACCATCTTGACGTCTAGACCTTATAACCTCATCCCACCATAAAGTAGCATAATCCTTAAGGTGCATAAAGGCAAGTCGATACTTTTCCTTTTCGGGGTAATCATGGCCTTCAAAGAAGTGTTCAAGTTCACGAACCCAATCAAAATAAGCCTCGGGATCTGCTTTACCATGGAAAGTAGGGATAGTTAGTTTAACAGAACCAATTGAAATCTTAGTTTTGTCACCTTTCTTTGGAGAATCCAAAACCTCCTCCTTTTCATTCTCATCCTTGGATGCGTCTTCATCAAATTTAAGTTTCCTTGTGGTGGATCCTTTAGAATTAGACTCCAAATTATCAAGCCGGATATTGATCTTTTGCAACATATTAAAAAGTACTTAATTAGAAAACTTTTTCTCGGCTTCGGTTATAGGTCTAACACCTTTAGGTGTTTTATCATCTCTTTCCATTGTACCTGTAAGTTAGTATAGAAAACAAGAAGAAAACAACAATGTAGTCCTTTCGGGTTTTTACAATTTGGGTGAGTAGGTACACTCCTCTCTAGTGAGAAGGCTTTTCTCGTGTATACCCTAAACTAATACTCTTAAACTATGGAACTTACTGGTTCAATGATTATAAGAACACGTCTCAACCAAAATTTTCCACAGCAAGATTCACACAAGTAAAACCAAAGAAGTTTTAAACAAAATCACGTCACAAGAGTATTTAAGAACACGTGTGGGTATAACTTGATTGCTTCAGAAACTAAACAATTTAGAAAGTAGACTCAAAAACGAAGAAAACACAATTTGAATCACTTAATTCCGAGTTGTATCGATCAAGTTATGGCACTTTTAATCCAAGGTGGTTTTCAAGTAACAACTTAAGAACAATGTGTTCTTCAAAAATAAAATGAAAAAAATTAAATAGAATATAAATGAATAAAAGAAATTAAAGTCTGAATCTGTATGTATTTTTTTTTACCGTACATTTTTTTTTACTCTTTTTTTTTACTCTTTTTTTTTTAATTCGGCCACACTTTATTTTTTGTTCGGTCAACAACCTAGCACAAAACAAAAATTTTAAGGTTTGGACACAAACCTTGGACGAAAAAAAGACACTAAGGTTCGGACAAGAACCTAGGACAATACTAGGTTTAAGGTTTTAAGACAAGAAACTAGTACAAGTACTTAGGTTTAAAGTTTGAAGACAACAACCTAGGATTAAGGTTTAAGGATGTTGTGTCTTTTTGTCTTAACCTTAAAAACCTTAAAATTTTCAAACTTTAATATCTCACCAAGGATTTCGAATTTGAAGGTGCCACTTTCACAAAATAGTCAAGATTGTCAACAAGGATCAAGAATATGGCTCAAGATTCAAATTTTGACACTTTCGGATTTTCAAGAAAATCAAGAAGTTGAAGAAAGAGTTCAAGAACTTATCTTTTTCGAGTGTGATAAAAGTTTGATCAGAACACACTATGATGTAGACACAATGATGAAACTAACACAAAAGAAAGATCACGAATTGGATAAGAAACAAGGAAGTTATGACCTAAAAACCGAAACTAGGGTTTTGAAGAAACCCTAATTTGACAACCCTAATGCTTGGGACGTGAAAATCAGCAATAAAAACTCAAGAATTCCACACTATGATGATGAACAAAAAAATGCATAATGTAGAAACCAAAAACAGCAGCAACACGTAACAATAATCAACAAGAAAGCAACACAAAAAAACGCAAAAATCGAGAGGCAAGATGAAGAACAATTTCGGGCAGATTTGAGCAACAAATTGGCATGCGATTTTGACGAAATTATTGACTAAACCTAACATGACCTAGGACAGCAAGAAATATGCAAAAAAAGTAGCAAAGACGAAGCAAAATCTGCAGCAAAAAGGACGACACCAAAATAGCAAGAAAGACGCAACAACAAAAGCTAAAACCGAGAAGAAGAAGAAAATGCAAAACCTGAATTTTTTATGAACAACCTTGGTCTCTGATACCAATTTGATACGAATGGCCTCAGATGGAAATCCTTTACCACATGAAACCCTCTCCTTTGGATTGTTGTTCAATCAAGATCATGAATAAGACACGAACAATGCGGAATTAAACAACAAAGAAATCAAAGATATGGAACGGCAGTTTTGATTGAAATCAACCAAACCCAACACGTTATAACAAAAAGAATTGAATTCAACCTATGCAAATCAAGAGTTGAAAAGTTTTCAGTTTGGCTTGTTCTTTAAATCAAGAACGGGTAAGTTCTTCCTAAGGTCTTAGCTTAAGAATCACGGGTCTTATGAAGATTCAACTGAAATCAATTGAACAATCACGTTCTTCACAACTTTTTACTCCTGCAAATAAGTTTAACAAAGATAAAGTTTTCTCAAATTTCATATATCAAAATCGTATACAATGATGGCCTTTATATAGGAGTAGATTCGGCCATGTAAAAGAAATAAGGAAACAAAAACCCTAGAAGTTGCAAAGTGCAACTTGACTTCTTAACCAACTAACTAACAAACTAACAAACTAACTTTTCTAATTCGGTTGTGACCAATAGGAAGCATAACCGAATTCTCCAAGAAGCAAAAACCAATTTTACTTCTTAGTTTCTCCTAATCCTTTACTTGCCATTATCATGCAAGATAATTGGGCCAAGTAATTTATTACATAACCGAAATATTAAGCCCAAAAATAATGTTCAATGGACTTAATTTATTTAACACAAATAAACCCTAATTAATTAAAGTGGCGTGATCCAAATCAAGCCCAAAAGCACGCCTTCTTCATGGACTTGAACCTTCGGCCTTATGCAAGTTTCTTCAAGGTGGATCATAAATTGTTATTGAAGAAACATTCCATAAAACTCCTTCTTGAGATGATTCGGCCTCCATAGCTTCACCATGTGATGACAACAAATTATGCAAGACTGCCTTCATTCTTTGACTCCTTGATCTTGTCATTGGATCATCAAGATTCACCAACGGATCATGAGAACTTGGCCTTGGCACCATGGACATGGATGGATTGCTATCACACACGCTCATGAGCACTTGCACAATTTTTCACACGCACACGAACAAACTATGACAATTGCATGGTGAGGCCGCACAGTGACAAAAAATTCATGGTGCGGCTGCCTCGTGCGGCTGCACCGTGGAGAAAAATTCATGGTCGACCGTCTCGGGCAGCTGCACCGTGTAAAGATTTTCATGGTTAAATACATTGTTTTGGCTTGAAAATTTTTCTAATTGTTTTCATCTTTCTTTTTCTTACGCAGTGTTCGAAAGCGTGTTGCATGGTGGCTCATGAGCGTGGTTGGTGCTGAGAAAGCGTGGTGAACCTTGGCTCAAAGGCGTGGAGCGGATTGATAGTTGCTGATGAGGCTTGAGTTGCACGTGCACTATTTCAGAGAGTGTTATATCATAATGGCATTTTTGTAAATTAGTGCTCATTTGGAGTTAGCGTGTAGAATAAGCTTTAGTCCTCCATATATAGAGGATTTTGTCATTATTCTGGAGAACTTTTGACTTTTGCAAGATTGGATCATTCTAGATTTTTACCAGATTTTTAGAATTCTCGAGAGGGAACTTTCTCTCTCTAGAATTTTAGCTCCGTTTTAGATTCCGTTCAAGGATTTGAATCGATCATTGTAATCTTCTACTCAATTAAGGAAAAAATTCACAAATCTTTTGTGGATTGGAAGCATTTGAAGCAATTCAATTGGTAAACTCTTTTCATATGATGAAAATGATTTGTTTTGAGTTTCAATTTGAAGATCGTGAATCGCGAATGGAGTCTCGTTGCTAAATCTATGATGTGCTAGGGTTTGGATCAGATGAATGTGCAATTAGACTAAGCATTGCTCTGCATTTGACACAATCCATAAGGAATGAAATTGTACTGAGAATTAATGTATGTATCTTGTTAAGTTTCATAAATTCACATGTGTATTGACTGAATTGTGCTTCAATTGTGGTTGCCCAAGCTAAATTGAGATGAGATTCACTGATGTGTGTGAGAATTACATGAAACGAGAGCTGAAGTATGAATGTTGAGTCTTCTACTTGTTTTGCCTTGTCATGATCTGAGATGCGGTCGCCATGCCGATCAAAGTTCATTTGAGTTGTTAGGAAGAAATAAGAAGAAACTTTCTAGAGTTAACGAAGATTCTAGGACCTAGGTCAGGCCTCGCCATGGGAAGATATTAGGAATTGCATGTCAGTTTTGCTAAGTTTGAGGAGTTGAGACAATGCGATTTTCATCCGTCACTCTTAGGCCTCGCCATGGGAAAGAGTTCTGTCAAGGATATTAGAGTGCAATGCGGTCGCCAAGCTGGTTGTGAGCTAGTTTCCTAGGCATTTAGGTCTCCTCGCTGCTTAAACTGGTGTGTCAATTGCATTACATTATTTTGTCTAAGGTGCATTCATCCGGTACAAGGATCCTAGGACATCTAACTCATACTTGTTATCTCATTCCTTTGCATTTATTGGATTTAACGTTGTTACATTTTTTTATTCCTTTATTCTTGTTGTGTCCTTGTTAGTTCTCGAGTCATTTGCGTTTTACTTTGATGCGTTTGTTGCTTAACCTTCGTGATAGAATTTAGAGTAATTTCTTGAATTCTTGGAACCAATCTGATAGGAATCCAGATGCACTTGATGGTGAACAACATTCCATTGACCCGTTACGTGGAATTGGTGGACCAATGACTCGAGCTAAAACCAAGAAGTTTAAGTTGGCTCTTAATGGTTTGATCATGGAAGTGATGGACGACGCATACAAGTTGTTGGAACAAGGTTTCAATGAAGTGAAGACTGATTTTAAGCCTTGGAACCTCGTGGTTTTGACATTACGTGGAGAAACATCGTTGGAAAACAAGATTGACAAGAGTTGGATAATCGTGCCTCCACGTCGCGACGTCCACAGCTCCACATCGCGACGTGCCCCGACGTCACGACATCCACCGCCCTCCACGTCGCGCGACGTAACTCTCTGGAATTTTGAGGTTTGGAAAATTGGAATTAAAAATCCAATTTTAATTCAGGTCAAGATTTCCACACGTCGCGACGTGCGACCTTCCACGTCGCGACGTCCACCAACGTCGTGTCGTCAACACTCCCACGTCGCGCGACGTTGGGAATTTTTACAGTTTTTAGGTTTTGATTTTTAATCATTTTTGTTTGATCTTTTCGATAAGGAACGTGATCTAATGTTCTTCCATGAGCATTGATATGTTCAATATAGTGTTCTCATATAGCTAAAGGTCTTGCATGATTGAAGCATGTGTTAATTCTATTTTAGGGAAGTTTATTCCAATTAGGTAACTATTTTTAGGAAAATAGGGTTTACTTTGTTGGCAAGTCTTTGTGCCTATTTAAAGGCTTGTAAACCCACGAATTTGGTAGATGATTTTTGAAATTGAAAGTTCATAATTTTGCAAAGCAAAATTTGACCCCAAAACCTTAGAGACCTTAAGCTAAGTTTGAGCTTTTGTTTTCTAAACCCTAAAGTGAGATTAAGCCAATAGTCTTGCTTTTGTTCTAAGTTTGAGAACAGCAAAATCTGATTTGATTTAGGTGCCGCCCGAGTCAAGTTGGTTTTGTAATAGCGTTGGGGCTTTGTAATAGCCATATATTTCTTTGTTTTTCCTTGTTTCTTGTTCTTATTGTTTGTTCTAATCCATTCTTTCTTGTATCTTTCTTTGTGTTCAACTCTCCATGTTGTTGGTGGAATTTTCCAAGCTAGACCTGTCCTGTGGATCAATACGGTTGTCAAATCCTCCCAAAGGTGGAAATCAACGGGAACCTTATCACCTACTTTACCAAAATTATGTTAAGTAAACTTTAATTTGACTAGTTTGATTGAGTCTGACCTAGTTTAACTAGTTTAACCTTAGAAACTCTAAGTTTACTAGCACAATACCTTTTTTTAATAAGTAGGAAGTAGAAATTCGTGCTCTCCAAGTTGAATTTAAGTATAATTGAAAGCTCCCAAAAACAATGAAAGAGTCTTTGGGGTCCAAAAAGAAGGAAGGAAAAATAAAGTTGTTTAGACTAATTTTTATCTTTTCTCCCTAGTACACATAACGAGTGTGTGTTGTTGGTTTACTTCTTCTTGAGAGAAACCTTTTAAACTAATGGCATTGGAGCTTGAAATGAATGAAAGATTTTGCCTTAACTTTAGGAATTCATTGTTTTGATCTCTCTTGTGGCCAAAAGAGAGTTTCTTATCTTTGTTTTTCCATTTTATAAGTTATTACTCTACGTGCTTCTATTAGCCATGAGGGGCTTAATCTTTGAGTATCCTTAGAAAATTGGTCATGGGTAATTGAGATCTTGTGATTCTGGTTAATTTATGTCCTTGGTTTGATAATTTCATGTTGAAATTACTATGAATTGTGCTTATACAAACATCTATATGAGTATAATATTTGTTACCTTGAACGATTAGGTCAAAAGGATTTGTGTTTTTCATATGCTTGATTAATTTCCAAATTAACTTGTATGCGAATAAGAGCAAATTTAATCATGGATTAATCATTTAAAGAAGAATTAACATGAAATGGATTGAGTTTGCATGCTTTAAATGAATTTATCATTGTATCTAGTTTGGCCGAATGGTCCCTTGATAGTGATGCTTAGGAATTGGCATGCAAAGACTAGAAGGATACTTGATTTTGGTTGTGATCAAAGGAGTCTTGCTTTTGCCAAAGGGGACCCTGAGTTCTGTCAACACTTAGTCAATGTAGCGAAAACTAGTTGGGTATTTGGCCATTGTCACATGTTGCGTCTTTAACTAAGAATTCGAACATATCTCTATCAAGAAAAATGGAGAATTTATAAGTTTTGACCTAGGTGTATCTTTCAAGGTGACTTAGAACCGTTCTATGAGGACAATCTTTTACCCAATAGCTAATCAACCATAGGCATGATTCATCCATACCACAAGAGATCAATATTCTAAACCAATATTCCAAGGATACACCTTTATTACATGAGTTCTCTCTCAATGCCCAAATGTTTTTTTTGGTAGTTTAGAGTAGTGTTCTCTTCCCTTTGCTTGTTACCTCGTTTAATCTCTATTTTCACTACTACACACACTCACACTAATCTCAGGCTCTAGACCCCTCCATGTGGGTTCGGCACCTTACTCACCCTTCTACAATGTGGGGTAAGATTATAAATTTACTTGTGGTCTAAAAACACACCCGAGCACTCGTGTTCTAAACGCGTGGTTTGCGTGACCGACACTCATGTGTCAAGGCAATCAATAACTAAAAACCTAAACTAAGTGTGAAGTGTGAGTGTGAGTGTGTTTTAAGTTCATGAGTGTCGTTCATCATATGTCACCACACTTATACACTTGTAAGTGTGTGTGTGTGTGTGTGTGTGTCTTTGTTGTGTAAGTTGTAAATATGTGTGTTATAGTGTATTGGTTTCAAGGCTCCTAGCCCCGACACTTAATAACTAAAAACCAAAAAGAAGTGAGAGATGTGAGAAAATGAGATGAAGTGTGTTAGTGACATGACTAAAGTGTCACGATACTCATACACTAGGATGAGGAAGATTTTGTGAAAAACTGTGTGTGTGTGTGTCTCAATTTCATGAGTGTCATGACTCATGTGTCACGGCATACTTGAAAAGTGTATGTGAGTGTTTTGTTTGGGTGTTGTGTGTCCTAATTTGAGTTTTAAGTGTTAGTGTTTCTCTAAGTCTTGGTTGTGGATGCCTAAGGATTGCTAGGGTGAGGTAAAACTATAATGCATGCAAGGCCTAACATATGTACAATTGTGTGCCGAGTGTGGTAGCTAGATAGTGTGCTAGAATTGGTTTCTAGACCAAAACCTTAGCTACTTTCCTTAATTGTAGCCTTGGACATCCTATAGTGTTAGGTTTAATGTATGCATGCTATGAAATGGCCCTAAGTGCTCACCACTTGGCCTTGCCCAAGAGAGTGTGGTTGATATGGTTTCCTTACGTTCGTCACGTAATTAGATGCAATGATGCGGAATAATTGTCCAAGACCTTTTCATAAATCAAATTGTAGAGTAGAAACAACCTATCTCGGTAGATTATTATTATACATGATTAATTGATGGCTTCTCACAAACAATCAACAATAAAGTCTAAAGTAAAGTGACAGGCTAGTCGTGTACCTCTTCAATTTATCCCTAATTAACTATAGCTAGCGGTGTAGGGTATCGATCAACAGGGAAGAGATTGTGATAAGGTTCCCATTGATTTGATCCACCTTTGGGCAGATTTGACAACCTTATTGATCCACAGGATAGGTCTAGCTTGGAAAATTCCACCAACAACATGGAGAGTTGAACACAAAGAAAGATAAAAGAAAGAATGGATTAAAACAATCAATAAAAACAAGAAACAAAGAAAAACAAAGAAAGATATGGAGCGCGATTCAATGGAAACTTGTCCAAAGCCCCAACGCTATTACAAAACCAACTTGACTCAGGCGGCACCTAAATCAAATCAGATTTGGCTGTTCTCAAACTTAGAACAAAAGCAAGACTATCGGCTTAATCTCACTTTAGGGTTTAGAAAACAAAAGCTCAAACATAGCTTAAGGTCTCTAAGGTTTTGGGGTCAAAGTTTGCTCTGCAAAATTATGAACTTTCAATATCAAAAATCATCTACCAAATTCGTGGGTTTACAAGCCTTTAAATAGGCACAAAGACTTGCCAACAAAGTAAACCCTATTTTCCTAAAAATAGTTTCCTAATTGGAATAAACTTCCCTAAAATAGAATTAACACATGCTTCAATCATGCAAGACCTTTAGCCATGTGAGAACACTATATTAAACATATCAATGCTCATGCAAGAACATTAGATCACGTTCCTTATTGAAAAGATCAAACAAAAACGATTAAAAATCAAAACCTAAAAACTGTAAAAATTCCCAATGTCGCGCGACGTGGGAGTGTGGACGACGCAACGTTGGTGGACGTCGCGACGTGGAAGGTCGCGCGTCGCGACGGGCGGAAATCTTAACGTGAATTAAAATTGGATTTTTTATTCCAATTTTCCAAACCTCAAACTTCCAGAGAGTTACGTCGGCGACGTGGAGGGCGGTGGACGTCGCGACGTCAGGGCACGTCGCGATGTGGAGCTGTGGACGTCGTGACGTGGAGGCACGATTATCCAACTCATGTCCAATCTAGTTTTCCAACGAAGTTTCTCCACGTAATGTCAAAACCACGAGGTTCCAAGGCTTAAAATCAGTCTTCACTTCATTGAAACCTTGTTCCAACAACTTTTATGCGTCGTCCATCACTTCCATGATCAAACCATTAAAAGCCAACTTAAACTTCTTGGTTTTAGCTTGAGTCATTGGTCCACCAATTCCACGTAACGGGTCAATGGAATGTTGTTCACCATCAAGTGCGTCTGGATTCTTATCATTCCCCCCTCCTCAAAAGGATTCGTCCTCGAATCTCCTGCATCAAACAAAGAGAGATCAGAAACATTAAAAGTAGCACTAACGTCTCCATACTCACTGGGTAAATCAATGCGGTAGGCATTGTCATTAATGCGCTCAAGAACTTGGAATTGGCCATCGCCTCTTGGGTGAAGCTTTGATTTCCGGCGCTCAGAAAACCTTTCTTTACGCAAATGTATCCAAACCCAATCTCCCGGGTGGAACACCATACGACGTCTTCCTTTATTGGCTTGCTTGGCATACTGCTCATTCCTCCTTTCAATGTTATCACGAACCCTAGCATGAAGGTCCTTAACAAAAGTAGCTTTGCTTGCACCATCAACATTAACAAACTCGTGAATGGGGAATAGGAAAAATATCCAAAGGTGTCAAGGGATTAAAGCCATATACAATCTCAAATGGAGAAAAAGAAGTAGCACTATGAACAGTACGATTGTAAGCAAACTCAATGTGAGGTAAACAATCTTCCCATTTCTTTAGATTCTTTTGTATGATAGCACGCAATAATGTAGATAGAGTTCTATTAACTACCTCAGTTTGCCCATCAGTTTGTGGGTGTGCAACAGTAGAAAATAGTAGTTTAGTTCCCAATTTACTCCAAAGAGTTCGTCAAAAATGACTAAGGAACTTGACATCTCTATCACTCACAATAGACATAGGAACACCATGCAATCTTACAACTTCTTTAAAGAAAAGGTCGGCTATGTGTGTAGCATCATTGGTTCGTGAACATGCAATGAAGTGCGCCATTTTACTGAACCTATCAACTACCACAAAGATACTATCTTTACCACTTTGTGACCTAAGCAATCCTAAAACAAAATCCATTGAAATATCTAACCAAGGATGCAAAGGAACAGGAAGTGGTGTGTATAGACCATGAGGCATTATCTTTGACTTTGCCTGTTTACAAACAATACATCTTTGACAAACAGATTGAACAATTTTACGCATATGAGGCCAATAAAAATGTTCTTGCAAAATATGTAATGTTTTGTTAACACCAAAGTGACCCATTAATCCACCTCCATGTGTCTCAACAACTAACAAATCACGAATAGAGCAATTAGGTACACACAAGTTATCCTTTTTAAACAAGAATCCATCATGCAAATAATACTCTCCTTCGGATTTATGCAAACAAATCTTATACACAAGTTTAAAATTAGCATCTTCAGCATACAATCCCTTCATGACATCAAATCCAAGCAGTTTAGTATGCAAGAAAGTAAGTAAATTATACCTTCTTGACAGTGCATCAGCAACCACATTTTCCTTTCCAGCCTTGTATTTAACAACATAAGGAAAAGTCTCAATAAACTCCAACCACTTAGCATGTCTTTTATTTAACTTACCTTGGGTCTTAAGGAACTTAAGACTCTCATGATCCGAATGAATGATGAATTCCTTCGGCCCAAAGGTAGTGCTGCCAAACTTGTAGAGATCGCACAAATGCATACAACTCCTTGTCGTATGTGGGGTAATTCAATGTTGCTCCATTAAGCTTCTCACTAAAGTATGACACGGGCTTGCCTTCTGCATCAAAACAGAACCAATACCTTTCCCGGAGGCATCACATTGTATTTCAAAAGCTTTCTCAAAGTTAGGTAACATAAGAACAGGAGCATTGGTTAATTTCTGCTTCAAAGTATTAAAAGCTTTTTCTTGAGCATTAGTCCAAACAAAAGTCACATTCTTTTTAACTAAATCATTTAAGGGGGCATTTAATTGGCTGCCAATTGTACTAAAGTCCTTACAAACCTCCTATAAAATCCAGCTCAACCATGAAAACTCCTAACATCATTAGCTGACTTAGGTGTGGGCCAATCTCTAATTGCTTTCACTTTATTTTCATCAACAGAAATTCCATCATCACTTACAACAAATCCTAAAAAGATAACAGATGAAGTACAAAATTCACACTTTTTAAAATTTGCATAAAGCTGATTTTCACGAAGTACAAAAAACACTCTCCTTAAATGTAATACATGCTCTTCAAGTGTTTTGCTGTAAACAAGTATATCATCAAAATAAACTACCACAAATTTCCCTATGAAAGATCTAAGTACATGGTTCATTAAACGTATAAATGTGCTTGGTGCATTAGTCAACCGCATAGCTAACAACTAACTCATAAAGACCATACTTAGTTTTAAAAAGGCAGTTAGGCTTTCACTCATCACCTTCTTTCATGCGAATTTGATAATAGCCACTTTTCAAATCAATCTTTGTAAAGATTTTAGAACCATACAACTCATCTAACATGTCATCTAACCTAGGGATAGGGTGACGATATTTAATGGTTATCTTATTAATGGCTCTACAGTCAACACACATTCTCCATGTTTTATCTTTCTTAGGAACAAGAATAACAGGCACAGAACATGGACTAAGGCTTTCACGAACAATACCTTTTTCTAGAAGACCATCCAATTGCATTTGAATTTCTTTTGTCTCCTTAGGACTTGCTCTATATGTTGGTCTGTTGGGAATTGAAGCACCAGGAATGAAATCAATTTGATGTTCTATTCCTCGAATTGGAGGTAACCATTTGGTAACTCCTCGGGGAATAAATCCTCAAATTCTGTATAAGAGAAATCACAGCACTAGGCAAAGTAGAAAGGTGATCACTAGACAGCAAATACAAGTCTTTGTAAATAAGTACAAACATCTCATGCCTATCTAGTATTGCTCTTTTGACTTCACTTTTTTGTGCAAAAACTGTTAATCTCTTTTCTTTCTCCTCTTGCTTCATCTTTTGGCCTTCCAATTTCTTTGCATTATTGCTAGAAGGGGTAGAGGTTTTTTCCACTTCTTATTTTATTTGCTCGGCCTGCACCAACTGTCTACATTCCTTGGAGATTTTGGCTTGATCTTCATATACTTCCCATGGTTTCAAAGAAGCCAAAATGTACTTCTTACCATCTTTCTCCACAGTGTAGTGATTCTTACGTCCATCATGCATGACATACCTATCAAATTTTCATGGACGTCCAAGTAACACATGCGTTGCCTCCATTGGAACAACATCACATAAAATATCATCAGTATATCTTCCAATTGACAATGATAAGCGCACCTTTTTGTTTAGCTTAACCTCCCCACTTTGATTCAACCATTGAAGCTTGTATGGTTTGGGGTGTTTTGAACAAGTAAGCTTCAACTTGGACACCAATAATGTACTCGCCACATTAGTGTAACTCCCACCATCAATAATTAAACTGCACTGCTTTTTCTGAATAATGCACTTGGTGTGAAAGATGTTCTCATGTTGCACTACTTCACCTTCCAACTGTGGCTGTGTACTCAAGGTTCTCATGGTGACAAGAAACTCAGCAACTTCCAACTTTTCTGGAGCATTCTCATCATATTCTTCACCATAAGTCTTTTCTTCAAGTTCGGGCATCTCATCATCACTCGAATGAACATTAGCAACATCCCTATTGTCAAGAAAGTAAATAGCCTTTTTGCTGGGACAATTCACTTGCATATGACCATAACCTTGACATTTATAACATTTAACCTCACTAGATCTTTGGGGTGTGCTTTGAGCTGACTTCTGAACACTTGGTGGTGTTTTTTCTACCGGCTTGGGTGTAGTATTGCCTCCAAAAGGCTTATTCTTTATAACTAGATTAGGTGGAGGCTGTCAGTTGTTCCTTTTCCAAGGAGGTTGACGAGGTGTAAGTCGTCCTTTTTGCTTCATATGACGCTCTATTTGAATAGCATTGTGCAACATCTCTATCAAATCATAGGATTTTTGGAAACCCATCCTGTATGCCAATGCAGGAGTCATTCCTGCCAAGAACCTAGCCATTGTTGTTTCGGGTTCCTCCACAATATGTGCCTTTATCATGAGTAACTGCATTTCCTTGAAATAATCATCAACGGATCGGTTTCCTTGGGTAAGGGTTTGAACTTGCATCCGCAATTTATTAGAGAAATAAGATGGCACAAATCGCCTCCTCAAAATGGATTGCATCTCTCTCCAAGTTTGGATCGGGCGCTCGCCATTGAGCTGTCTATCCTTCACCAATTGAGTCCACCAATGAGCTGCATAATCCTTAAAATTTATAGTCACCACGCGCATTTTCTTATCTTCAGAATAAGAGTTTCCAGCAAAGATTTGCTCCACTGTATAAACCCAATCAAGAAATGTGTCGGGATCCGAAGTGCCATGAAATTTTGGGAAATCCAATTTAACTGAAGCCACATCAAATTCAGATTTGCCTCGGCTCTTGGATTGTTCAGATTCTATAAACTCCTCTCCATCAAAGTCAGCCTCATCAAATTCTTCTTCAAGTTTCTTTGAATTTGATTTCTTCCTAGAAGCAGAATGTTGAGCTTCTGTCAGGTTGTCTAATTGGGTTGACATCCTCTGAAACATGCTAAAGAGTGTATTAATCTGAAGTTGCTATTCAGATTGAACCTTTGAGGGTTGTTGCTCAGATTGATTCTTTGAAGTTTCATCCACCATTTTAAAAAATACCTGCAAGTTAGCTAAACAACACAAGAAACAATAATAATAATTAAGGCTTCTCACGGGTTCTCGCTTTAGATATGGTCGGTTCACTTCACTCTTTTAATATGGTTATTCTCATGTATAATTGCTCTCCCTAATCTACTCTCCAAATGTGGGGTCTCTCGTAGTCTGCTTTGCAAATTCTAATTTCTTAAACCGCCTATCAATAATCCAACTCAAGAACCACACAAATCAAGTAAGGAATTGAAGAAGGAATTATGAAGAATTGCAAATTTAGAACACGTTAAGGCACAATTTTGGACAAATTAGCAAGAAAAGAAACAGATACACCAAGAATTAATGTCGAATATCAAGAAGAGATGTCAACATTGATTGTATAACAAGAATTTTGTTTTCAGATTTTTGCTGCAATATATATATATTTATTTATATATATATATATATATATATTTTTTTTGACGAATTTTTCTTCTTTTTTTTTTCTTTTTTTTTTGTTTTTTTTTGAATATCAGCAAGAGAATTCAATCACTCAATATTTAGCAACACAAAATTCAGTCCAATTTTCACAACTCAATCACAAATTGAAAGTTTACGAGATGGAAGATTTAACCTGAAATTTTCAAGCACCAAGGATGCTCTGATACCATTTGATAAGGTTCCCGATGATTTGATCCACCTTTGGGCGGATTTGACAACCTTATTGATCCACACGACAGGTCTAGCTTGGAAAATTCCACCAACAACACAGAGAGTTGAATACAAAGAAAGATACAAGAAAGAATGGATTAGAACAAACAATAAGAACAAGAAACAAAAAAAAACAAAGAAAGATATGGAGCGCGATTCAATAGAAACTTGTCCAAAGCCCCAACGCTATTACAAAACCAACTTGACTCAGGCGGCACCTAAATCAAATCAGATTTGGTTGTTCTCAAACTTAGAACAAAAGCAAGACTATTGGCTTAATCTCACTTTAGGGTTTAGAAAACAAAAGCTCAAACTTAGCTTAAGGTCTCTAAGGTTTTGGGGTCAAATATTGCTCTGCAAAATTATGAACTTTCAATATAAAAAATCATCTACCAAATTTGTGGGTTTACAAGCCTTTAAATAGGTACAAAGACTTGCCAACAAAGTAAACCCTATTTTCCTAAAAATAGTTTCCTAATTGGAATAAACTTCCCTAAAATAGAATTAACACATGCTTCAATCATGCAAGACCTTTAGCCATGTGAGAACACTATATTGAACATATCAATGCTCATGCAAGAACATTAGATCACGTTCCTGATTGAAAAGATCAAACAAAAACGATTAAAAATCAAAACCTAAAAACTTTAAAAATTCCCAACGTCGCGCGACGTGGGAGTGTGGACAACGCAACATTGGTGGACGTCGCGACGTTGAAGGTCGCGCATCGTGACGTGTGGAAATCTTGACGTGAATTAAAATTGGATTTTTAATTCCAATTTTCCCAACCTCAAACTTCCAGAGAGTTACGTCGCGCGACGTGGAGGGAGGTGGACATCGCGACGTCGGGGCACGTCGCGATGTGGAGCTGTGGACGTCGCGACGTGGAGGAACGATTATCCAACTCTTGTCCAATCTTGTTTTCCAACGAAGTTTCTCCACGTAATGTCAAAATCACGAGGTTCCAAGGCTTAAAATCAGTCTTCACTTCATTGAAACCTTGTTCCAACAACTTGTATGCGTCGTCCATCACTTCCATGATCAAACCATTAAGAGCCAACTTAAACTTCTTGGTTTTAGCTCGAGTCATTGGTCCACCAATTCCACGTAACGGGTCAATGGAATGTTGTTCACCATCAAGTGCGTCTGGATTCCTATTAGTAGGTTTTTCTAGGGTTGACTAGTCAAAATTAGGGCAAACTAATTCAACTAGTGTTAATTTAACCAAACCAGACCTAATTAAGGTCAACTAGTCCTATTTTGGCCAAACTAGTGTTAACTAGTGATAAGTTGGTTTTATACCAACTTGTATGTGTTATATCACTTAGTTTTTGCCTTGTGGTTCATGCAATTGTGTAGTGTTTTGTGCCATTGTGTGCATTTATGTGGTTTGCAACTTGGAAGTGCTAAAATGGTGAAAAAGACCAAAACTGATGATTAAATGAGGCAAATTTGTGTTCGATGTTAAATAACAAGGAAAGAGTTTAAAAGAGTTGGAAGGGTGTGTGAGAAATTTGAGGAAACCCTAAATATGTCTAATTGCTTAGTTTGAAGTTGGGCAGAATTGGTAGTGCTACTTCATTTGAGTGTAACTCTCTCAATACTAATCCAAATGAGGAGTTCTTGGATGTTCTGGAAAGATCTTTGAGTGTAGTTTATTTTTTATGTTTTATCTTTCTTCTAAATATGTGTGAAAGTAGGAGAAACGGGGTAGAAATGCAATTGTTCCTTCAGGTTTTCATCTTTGACTTCATATTGCCACAGTTTGGTAGAATGTGTATATCTTGAGCTACAGATCTCCTATGATTCTAGTTCTTGAACCAATCAAAATCCAAGAGAAGGATCTAAAACTCTTATGTGTTCATCACAAAGTCCAATTTAGAGACTAAGATACACATATTTTGCATAGAAGTAGATTGTTGTGCTGAAATGGTTACATCACACACACATACACTCACCTCGCCACACACATGCACTCACCTCGCTGCACACAACCACTCACCTCGCCGCACACACACGCACACCTCGTCGCATGGCCATCAGACGAGCTCACACACCTCGTCGCATGAATATGCGACGAGTTCACCACCTTCATGCGGCGAGCTCACGCACAGCGCACACAGCTTTACCATACTTCAGTATTTTGGTCATAACTCTCTAGTCCTAACTCCAAATTGCGTGATTCAAAAGGCTATGGAAAGCTAAGACATAGAGCTACAACGTTCATGTTTTAAGTTTGCCCAAATTAATAACGCATCTAGGTCAGAGTTTGGTTGGACGTTGATCTTGCACATAAAGTCGCGAGACCTCGGTGGCGAGGGCTCGGTGATTTTTTTTTATGTGAGAGCCAGACCTTAGTGGCGAGGTCTCGCCGTTTTGTGCATGTGTGAGTTGTGTGTTTTTTGTGTTTGTATTGGTTTTGAGAATTTTCTAAGTGTGGATTTTGTTTTTTTGGTGCAGATATGAATATTGGCGTGATCATTCAAGGCTTGAAGGCGTAGATGCTACATTGACCGAGTTGTTCTTATGTACAAATTGATTACAGTGGCATTTTTGTAATATCTTGGTCATTTTACGTTTGCGTATTAATTACGTTTTGTAACATCTTTAAATAGAGGATTTAGTCATAGATTAGGGGAGATCATTCTAGATAGTTAACCGAGTTTTGATTTTCAGAGCGGGAATTCTTTCTCTCTCTCTATATTTTCTCTCTCTAGACTTTCTCTCTCTTTTGTTTTCACTCCAATTTCGATTCTGATCCCGCAATTGCTCCGATCATTGTAAGATATTACTCAATTGAGGAGGATTTTCACAATTCAATTGTGAATTGTGAGTATTCGAGGCATTTTATTTGGTAAACTCTTTCGATTTAATGATAATGAATTGCTTCACATTGCGAACTGTTGATCAAGAATTGGAAATGGAGTCGTGTGGTTAATTCAATGATGTCCTAGGGTTTTGACCAGACAACTGTGTAATTGAACTGTAAAATGCTATGCAATTGACCCAATCTTTACGAATAAGATCATACATGCTTTTAAATGCTTGAATTTGTGAAGTTTCATAACAGTTACACTTGAATTGACTGAATTGAACCTAGATTGTGGTCGCCATGCTAGGTCAAGGCTTGATTCACCAATAATAGTGGAATTTACATGAAATGAGGATTAGTTGTATGAATACGGAGTTTTTTCACTTGCTTGGCTTCGTTCATGATTCAAGATGTGGTCGCCATGCTAGTCGGAGGTCATTCAGTCTTAAGAACTGAGTGAAGAATGATTATTTGATGCTAGCTTAGGATAAGGAACTTACGTCGGGCCTCGCCATGGGAGACTTAAGGTTTTGTGTGCTGAATAGCTAGTATTTAGTAGTCGAGACGTTGCGGTGTTAACTCATTCTGCTTAGGCCTCGCCATGGAAAAAGCAGGATGTTATGAAGTATAGAGAACATTGCAGTCGACATGCTGAGTGTCCGTTAGCCTCCTAGGCAACATTTGTCTCCTCCTAACTTGATTTCCATGGGGTCAAATGCATAGCAAACATGTTTAGTTTACAGTTGTCTGGATCATAAACTCTAGGACGTCTGTCTCAAAATTTCACTACCTTCTGCTCATATTCCTCTTTCATTTGTTCTGTTTCTCGTATTTTGTTAGTCTTGCTAGTATTTTCACTTGTCTTGATATTGCACATTTTACAACACAATTTTAAGGAACACTTAGTGAATTCTTGGAACCAAATCTCCCTTCCCTGGGGATACGATACACCTCTCACCACTCCTACATTAGAATAAGTGTTAGGGTAAAATTGCAAGTGCGCGACACGCTTTCCAATTTTTGGCACTGGTGCCGGGGAAGGCACGATTTCTTGAAATTGCTTAATTTTTTCTTGTATTTGTCTTGTTCGGATTTGTGTTGTGTGTATTCTCTTTCTTCGATTTCTTGAAATTTCTTGTGTGTTTTGTTTTTGTTCTGTTTGTCGTGTCTGCATTGGATACTTTTGTTTCTGTGTTTTTGTTTCTTTCCTATTTTACTTCACGTTGGTGTGTTGTGTATGCCAAGATCTCACAGGTCTGCATGAGAACCGCAATTTCCATTAGATCTTGAATTGGCGAGGACTTTGAGGTTGCAACAAAGAGAAATGGCCAATCAAGGAGCACGAGCACAACGATTTGGTTACCATTATGCAATCAATTTTTTGAGAGTGGATTTGATCAACAGGACATACATGTTGAGAGCTACCATATCCCCACTCAGATAGTTTCAATGATAATTCAAGGCCAGTTCTTTCAAGGATTAGACAATAAAGATCCTAACGAACATTTGGATTGGTTCTTAGGCCTCTGTATTACTTTCAAACTTCCGAGAGTGGATCGAAGTGAAGTCCATCGAATTTTATTTCCTCTATCTTTAAGAGGTAAAGCTAAGCATTGGTTCAAGGGTATTGCGGGAGCAAATGTAGCAATGTCCTTTGATGAATTGCAAAAGAAATTTTTAGCGAAGTATTTCCCTCCTGCAAAATTGGAAAAAAGGCGAATGGAGATAATGAACTTTCAACAACAGGATGGCGAGTCATTCAGAGAAGCATGGGAGCGTTTTAATGATCTAATCTGTCAATGTCCTAACCATGACCTTGGTGAAATCAGGGAGTTGAACACATTTTTCAAAGGCCTCACAGTTGAGTCTTCTATGATGGTGAAAGCTTGTGCTAACAATGCATTGAAAGATAAGAGTGTGCCGGAGATTAGAGAGTTGTTTAACCAAATTGCTGAAGATGAATATCTTTTTCCTGAGACACGGAAACCACAAGGCAGGAGGCAGAGAGGAGTACTGGACCTTGATGAGGAAACTTCTTTGAGTGCCAAGTTTGAGGGTTTAGCTAAACAAGTGCAAACTCTAAAAGCTACACAAACCAAGGCTCCTGTGTTATCATGTGGGTTATGCAAAGGCGAGCACCATGCAGACGAGTGTGCCATTACTACTGAATCTCTACAGTATGTTAACAACTATAACAAATCTCAATATTCTGGGAACTATTCTTTTGTGGTAGCAGAGTATATGGTGGAGGCCAAGGTAATTGGGGGCATCAAAACCAAAACCAGGGAAGCCATTATTTTCAAGAAAATGAGCAAAGACAATCTTCCCAATCACCTCCTGGATTCAAAAATCAGCTTAATACACATGAACCAAGAAAGCCCTCCATAGAAGACATGTTACATCGTCTTATGGAAAAGATGGATGAAAATGAGGAAAGATTTGTTGCTTTGGAGACAACTGTAAGACATCATGATGCCACACTCAGAAACATTGAAATGCAGTTAGGGCAATTAGCAAAGGCAGTGCATCATAGGCCCAGTGGCTACCTACCAAGTGACACAATTCCTAATCCTAAGAGCAAGGAGGTGTGTAATGCTATTACACTGAGGAGTGGAAAGCTCTTGCCAGGGAATAACAACTCAGGAGGTGAGAATGCCCTGCATGAAGAGGGAACTAGAAGTGAAGTTGAGCAAGATTGTGCGCAAGAGGCAGTAACATGTGAAGAGGAAGAGGAGAAGAAAAATGAAGAGAAGAAGGTGACTTAAAAGATTAGAGGACCACAGAGTCCTTACAACTACCCCGAGTATGATACAAAGCCTCCTTTCCTAGAGAGAGTGAAACCACTACCGAAGAAAGGGCAGCAATATGATCGATTCTTGAACATGGTGAGACAAGTTAACGTGAGCCTAGCACTGCTAGATTTGATGAGTGCAGTTCCTAAGTATGCAAAATTCCTTGAGGATCTGATTTCAAACAAGGAACAGATTCTTCAATGTGAAGCTTCAATGATGCCTATGGAGTGTAGTGAAGCTTGTGATGGCCACAAGTTGCCACTAAAGTTGAAGGACCCGAGAAGTTGCACCTTCCCTTGTATCATAGGCCAGAGATATTTTGACAAAGCATTGTGAGACTTAGAAGCAGGGATCAACCTCATGCCTCTTTCTATTGCCATACATGTTGGGTTGAGTGGGAAAATCCGTCCAGTGGCGGTCACTTTACAACTCGCTGATAGATCATTGGTGAAGCCCACGAGCATGGTTGAAGATGTGCTGGTAATTAAGGATTGATAAGTTTACACTTCCTGTGGATTTCATTGTGCTGGACATGGAAGAGGATCCCGAAGTGCCTATTATTTTTGGAAGACCATTCCTTGCTACTGGAGATGTATTAATTGGCGTGAGGAACAAAATGGTAAGATTAAGAATTAATGATGAACAAGTTGTTTTCGATGTCAATTATGCTATTGAGCATCCCAGGCATATAGAACATTGTTTTGCAATTAGAGCCATAGTATGGAACATGCATGTGTTTAATGAAGACGTGAATTGTGATTGCATATCTCTCGAAGAATTGAATGTGTGCAATGAAGAAATTGAGAGGGTAGAACTGGATAAGAAAGATTGCATGATTTTATCTGAGATTGCAAACATAGTAGAATGCTGTTTTATAGATGAATCAATCTTTGAAATGCAAGTTGAAGTGTTGGTAGAACAGACCTCACAGGAAGCATGTGTTAAGAATGTCCCAAATGGTAGTGAGTGCCATGTTATATTTGAGTATGTTGATAGCCATACTTTGGATGTGTCTTTTCTTGATGTCCCGATAAATTGCATAGAGTCACATCTTGATGAATATGGTGATATCATGAATGATGATAATGTTAAACTTACTAATGAAAAGGTTAACCCGTTGATTGAAACTCTTATTGAGGCACCAATTATTGAAATGGTGATTGAATCTACGTATCTCAAAGGTGACTCACAAGACGGGCTAACCAAAATCCTCTTGTTAACTAATGATAATGATATTTGTGTTGTTAAGAAAAAAAAGACTTCGGAAATTTCCCATGTTATTTTAGATTTGAAAGATGTGCAAATTTTGAATGACATTGCTAACATGGTGGAAAATTGCTTTATTGATACATCCATTTTTGAACTTACTGATGGGTTTGTTGAGACCATGGAGGTATAACCCTTGGTTGAACCTTGCAGGATTAAAATGGTTAGTGTAGTAAAAGAGGCAGATTATGTGTTCTAATGGTAGAAGAATTAAAGTGGGTGCCTCCAATGGGGAAGTCTCAATGGTTCAAAGTGAAATTTGTAGAGATTATTTCCCATGTTCATGAGCTTAAGCACTTCCCTAATGATACTCTTCAAGTGTCCTACAAGAGGAAGAAGAGTGCTTATGAGATTTCATTTTTATGCTACAGAGATGGTTACTCCGAATTTTGCAGAGTTGGATATTCCAGATTGTGAAGACAAAGGATTGATGGAAATAGTCTAGCTAGAGACTTGCAAAACCAAGAACTACTTCTTTTCTTCCTTAGCTTTAATAAAGTATTTTGGTTATGTTCATCTTTATGTTTTTTGCATTGTGTTATAATCACTAAGTCACTGATGTTTTTAGGTGTCTACATGAAGGAAGTTGCAAAAAGAATGGTCTATGCACACATGAGGCTAAGTGTGGGGGAGTGGTCCCATGGCCCCTCCCGAAGTTTTTCATGCGTGAGAGCACTGAGGACAAGACACTCCACCGAGCAAACATTGGAGTTCATGCACTATCAGGGAGCTCCTACACCTATCTTTACTTTACATTGATGACAATGTAAGTTTTAAGTGTGGAGGAGTGAATGTTTGTTTTGGTTTGTGTCTCTTGGACCTGATATGTTTACTTTCTTCATGAATGAAATTTTTTGTGCTATGTGATACAGAGTAGGCTATTTTTTTTAGTTTTGTTATGTTATTTTGAACTTTTGCATATTATATCCCGTAATATGTTATGTTTTTCATTTGTTGTGCATGTTTGAAGTTTTTTGCAAAATTTTGAAATTTTTGTGAATTTTTGTGAATAAGAGAAGTGATGTTCTCGAACACAAGTTATCTGTAGTTGACATTTCTGTGGGACAATTTGTCTTTCCATGGAATGTTTGAAGTGTTGAGTGTTGCTGTTTTGGTTGGTTAGTGTTTTTAAGTTTTTTGTTTTAGGAGTGTGATTGTGTCCTAATAAATGTAATGTGTGAAATGAAATGAAAAGTTGTGTAGTGAAAGTGTGGGTAATGAAATGAATGGAATGAAGTATCACTTTGCATTTGGACCTTTGTTCTTTCTATTAGCTATGTTCAACCTTTGGTTCATCAAAATTCTATGTTTATGCATGCGAAAAAATTTTCATTTCTGGCTCGAAAATTGAAGAAATTGGCACACGTTTTGTTAGCCAAGGCATCATGTTAAAGTAAGATAGATATGCCATGCAAAATCACTCTTTGACATAGGAGGAATCTGGTTCAATTTGTTCTTGTTGATATGCATGACTTCGGTGTTTTGGATGCTCTTGCATACATAGTCCCTTAAAGACATCCATGGACTTTTAGTCACACAAGAAAGGATATGGAGAAAAAGCCTTTGGCAATTGGGAATGAAAAGCCGAAATACCCTTGGCAAGCTTAATTGGGAAAAAATAGCCATAAAACCCAGGCGGAAAAGTGGGAAAAAAGAGCCACAAGACCCAGGCAAAAACACCAATGCGTGTGATAAGTGAATGCACCAAAGTGCAAAAAGAAAGAGTTATCAATCAATAGAAGCACCAATGTGCGACCATTGATCTTGTGTGATAGGAGTTCTTGTTTGTGAATAAGGTGATTGGTGTGTAATGAGATGTTTTTGAAACAAAGAGGGAATGCATGCAAAAAGGATAGGTGGACAAGCATTCCTCAGCACACACTTGTACGCTTGACATTTTGGTCTTTATTCATCGTGCCTTGGTTGATAATTTGTGCTGAAATTAGATAGTTTGGATTCAGATAACTATTGTGAGTTTTCCTTGTGTGAAAATATTGTGATGAACTCAGAGAAGAACATGTTGGACAAGGGAGCAAGGTTTAGTGCAAAGGTGGTTAACATGTATGAAGTGAGAGTCGTGCTTGAGGGCAAGCAAGAGTTCAAGTGTTGGGGAAATTGATAAGTTGATTTTACACCAACATATATGTGTTATATCACTTAGCTTTTGCCTTGTGTTTCATGCAATTGTGTCGTATTTTGTGCCATTGTGTGCATTTATGTGGTTTGCAACTTGGAAGTGCTAAAATGGTGAAAAAGACCAAAACTGATGATTAAATGAGGCAAATGTGTGTTCGATGTTAAATGACAAGGAAAGAGTTTAAAAGAGTTGGAAGGGTGTGTGAGAAATTTGAGGAAACCCTAAACATGTCTAATTGCTTAGTTTGAAGTTGGGCAGAATTGGTAGTGCTACTTCATTTGAGTGTAACTCTCTTAATACTAGTCCAAATGCGGAGATCTTAGATGTTCTGGAAAGATATTTAAGTGTACTTCATTTTGTATGTTTTAACGTTCTTCTAAATATGTGTGCAAGTAGGAGAAATGGGGACCGATTTGCAATTGTTCCTTCATGTTTTCATCCTTGACTTCATATTGCCACAGTTTGGTAGAATGTGTATATCTTGAGCTAAAGATCTCCTATGATGCTGGTTCTTGAACCAATGGAAAGCTCAGAGAAAGATCTAAAACTCTTGTTCACTACAAAGTCCAATTCAGAGGTTAAGACACATATTTTTCATAGAAGTATATTGTTGTGCTGAAATGGTTGCATCACACACACATGCACTCACCTCGCTGAACACAACCACTCACCTCGCCGCACACACACGCACACCTTGTCGCATGGCCATGTGACGAGCTCACACACCTCGTCGCATGAACATGCGATGAGCTCACCACCTTCATGCGGCGAGTTCACGCACAGCGCACACAGCTTTACCATACTTCCGTATTCTGGCCATAACGCTCTAGTCCTAGCTCCAAATTGAGTGATTCAAAAGGATATGGAAAGCTGAGATATAGGGCTACAGCTTTCATGTTTTAAGTTTTCCGAAATTCACAACGCATCAAGGTCAGAATTCGGTTGGAAGTTGATCTTGCACACAAAGTCGCGAGACCTCGGTGGCGAGGTCAAGGTGATTTTTTTTATGTGAGAGCGAGACCTCGGTGGTGAGGTCTCGCCGTTTTGTGCATGTGTGAGTTGGTTTCTTATGTTTGTATTGGTTTTGAGAAATTTTTTAAGTGTGGATTTTGTTCTTTTGGTGAAGATATGAATATTGGCGTGATCATTCAAGGCTTGAAGGCGTAGATGCTACATTGACCGAGTTGTTCTTATGTGCAAATTGATTACAGTGGCATTTTTGTAATATCTTGGTCATTTTACGTTTGCGTATTAATTACGTTTGTAACATCTTTAAATAGAGGATTTAGTCATAGATTAGGGGAGATCATTCTAGATTGTTAACCGAGTTTTGATTTTCAGAGCGGGAATTCTTTCTCTCTCTACATTTTCTCTCTCTTCTGTTTTCACTCCAATTTCGATTCCGATCGCGCAATTGCTCCGATCATTGTAAGACATTACTCAATTGAGGAGGATTTTCACAATTCAATTGTGAATTGTGAGCATTCGAGGCATTTTATTTGGTAAACTCTTTCGATTTAATGATAATGAATTGTTTTACATTGCGAATTGTTGATCCAGAATTGGAAATGGAGTCGTGTGGCTAATTCAATGATGTCCTAGGGTTTTGATGGGACAACTGCGTAACTGAACCATGAAATGCTATGCAATTGACCCAATCTTTACGAATGAGATCGTACATGCTTTTAAATGCTTGAATTTGTGAAGTTTCATAGCAATTACACTTGAATTGACTGAATTGAACCTAGATTGTGGTCGCCATGCTAGGTCGAGGCTTGATTCACCAATAATAGTGGAATTTGCATGAAATGAGGATTAGTTGTATGAATACGGAATTTCTTCACTTGCTTGGCTTGGTTCATGATCCGAGATGTGGTCGCCATGCCAGTCGGAGGTCATTGAGTCTTAAGAACTGAGTGAAGAATGATTATTTGATGCTAGCTTAAGATAAGGAACTTACGTCGGGCCTCGCCATGGGAGACTTAAGGTTTTGTGTGCTGAACAGCTAGTATTTAGTAGTCGAGACGTTGCGGTGTTAACTCCTTCTGCTTAGGCCTCGCCATGGGAAAAACAGGATGTTAGGGAGTATAGAGAACATTGCGGTCGACATGTTGAGTGTTTGCTAGCCTCCTAGGAAATATTTGTCTCCTCCTAACTTGAATTGCATGGGGTCAAATGTATAGCAAACGTGTTTAGTTTATAGTTGTCTGGATCATAAACTCTAGGACATCTGTCTCAAAATTTCACTACCTTCTGCTCATATTCTTCTTTCATTTGTTCTATTTCTCGTATTTTGTTAGTCTTGCTAGTATTTTCACTTGTCCTGATATTGCACATTTTACAACACAATTTTAAGGAACACTTAGTGAATTCTTGAAACCAAATCTCCCTTCCCTGTGGATACGATACACCTCTCACCACTCCTAAATTAGAGTAAGTGCTAGGGTAAAATTGCAAGTTTGCGACACGCTTGCCAACTAGCTAAAACTAGTGTTGACTATTGAGACCAGCCAAACCAAAAGGTTCCATCCTACGTGAGGTCTACTATAGAGCTTATTGTTTATGTGGGTTCATGTTGGAAAGGTTGAGAGGTGGTCCTACGATTATGTGTCTTGGTTTGAGGTAAAAGACAAACCATGCTAAACTAAGGCAAAAAGGTAGAGAGATGGGTCCTACTTGTTCGAACACCTAACACACAATCTTTTACACAACACATATGAAAACATGTATTTTTGAAGGCTATTTCTGTCATGGCATAGATGCCACGGTAGAACTACATGCAAAACTCATAAACTACATGAAAAAGTGCAAAAGTGTGCTAAAGTGTGTGTGTTTTTATGTTTTGAGTGTGTGAGAGTGAAAACATAGTGTATTTCTATCATGGTATCAGAACAATGAACAAAACGTTCTAAAACTGCATGAATGTGCAAGTGTGAGTGTGATTGAGTTCAAAATTGTGTAGTTTGAAGGCCATTTGATAACAAATCACATTTTTGTTTATATTCCAAGAAGTTCAAGGTGTTAACTCCACTTTCTTGTTATGAATCTTATATATGGAGGCTTGGAATAGGATAGAGAATGAGCCTTTTGTTAGTCCCAAGGAGGTCCAAACTCCAAGATGGGATAACAAAGAAAATCACGACAAGAGGCGTCGAAATTCTATTGCTAAGAGAATCTTCCATAGTTCTATATTTTGGCAATATCTCTCTCAATATAGCTCGACATGGGATGCTTAAAAAACATTGGAACGATAAGATCCAGGGCTAAAACTTTCATGTTTTGCATGTGTTCCAATTCGGCGTGGCTCGAGGTTAAACTCGCCCGAGAATTCGCACATCACAACGTGCAATGCGTGAAATTTCAGATTTTTGTTTTTTAGGTTTTAATGTTCTTTCATGTGTTTTTGTTTTGGGCTATTTCCTAAAGTCTTCCCTAGTTGTGAATGCCCAAGTTTTGTGTAATCTAAGCCTAGCTTTCTAGGGTTTTAAAGTTTTATTGTTCATTAAGTTTAGGGTTTCATTGTAAGCGTACTTATAGGCCTTTTATCATTGAATAATAGAGATTTTGATATTTTGAGAATTGAGAAACAATGAGTTATTTTCTTTTATGTGAGTTGTCTTTCTAAGGAGGGATTTCAGTTACTTTGACTATCGTGTTAAACGTTTGTGAGGAGAAACTATTTAATTATGCAACAACGCCGATCTACTGAGATAGATCTCTCAATCGATTCATCACCAATTCAAAAAGGTCCTTTGGGTAAGAATTCTGTGGGTACACATCCAGTTTCGTGAGGAGCAGGGTTGAATGTACTATAACCATTTCTGCTGATGCATCTATGCCACGGCAGATATGGCCTTGTGTGTGTTTATGTGTGTGTGAATATTGCTTTTTATGTGTTTAGGGGGTGTGTGTAGTGTATTATTACAGTGGCATAGATTCCATGGTAGAACAATACATAAAAGACCCTAAACTATATGAATGTGCAAATGTGTGCTTGATAGTGTGTTTTGATTTGTTGTGTTTATGTGTGTGTGTGTGTGTGTGTTTTATGTTTACTTCTTCTGTGGCATTGTTTGTGTGTGTGTGTGTGTGTGTGTTTTATGTTTATTTCTGTTGTGGCATAGATTCCACAGCAAAAGTATGCATGAATCATAACTTCTAAATGCATGTGTGAGACAATGGCCTAGATAAAGGTGTTTTTGGCAAACCTGGGAATTGTCTCCAGTAATAGTAATACTCACTTTTGGCCTTGCTACAGATAGAATTTGGAAAAGTGTAAAACATGATCATTTTAGCTATGTGTCTTAACGTTTTGTAGCATTTTGAATCATTAAATTATGAGTTAGGACGTAAATGTTATGACCAAATTACTAAACTATGAGAACCTGTTTTTCCATCCAGGGGCACCAAAACACAATAAGGTTTCTTATCTTTCTCTTAGTGTTTTAGCTTAATAAATGACTCCAATGGACTTGGGGGCTCTTAGGATGACTAGAGGAAACTCCAAAGGCAACCTAAATACCATGGCTAGGTGTTGGAACATCCTACAAGGTGTGCCTAAGTGCAAGGTATGTGAAATGTGTAAACTCCTAAGGTTAAGGCTAAGCCTGGTTTATAGGCCAAAATCTTGGCTATGTACCTTGGTGTTGGCCTTGGGCATTCTAGAGGGCTAGGATTTGGTGTATGTGTGCTAATATTTGGCCGTAAGTGCTTACAACTTAGACCTTAGCTATGTGCCTTGGCCTAGAGGATGTGGTGCTAAGGTGGTCTTTCTAAGGAAAAACATAGGCAAAAAAATGCTAACTCTTTACTCAAATCTTAACCTTACCTTCCAAAGAGTGGATTAACTTGGCTAAAGCTCATCTCCACTATGAGCTATGCATAGCCCGAGCTCAAACCCTAAGGGCATACACTAGGGTTTAGGGTTTCTTCTCTTTCCTTGTGACTTCTCCTTTGACTTGTTGACTTTTTGGCTAAAGTAGCCTCCAAATAACCTTTTTTAGCTTTTTAAACTCTCCACCTTGTAAATTCTACAATTAAGCCCAAAAAGCACTTAAGTACCATAAAAACAAGGCAAAATCCTTATGAAATGAGAGATTAGAGATAGTCTAAGATGGACTCTACACCCCCTCGCACTTAAAGGTTTGCTTGTCCTCAAGCAAAAAGAGTAAAAGAAAACAAAAAGGAAAATGAAAACAAACACTTAACATACTAATTACTCCAAGGCACAAGAATATGAAAATCACTTGAAGTGCTTTTCATGTAGTTAATGGATTTAGTACCCTTATTCATCAAAACCTTAAATGCAAAGGAATCACAACATACTTCATAACAATCATGTAACTAGCAGTACTCATTCAAAACATTAATATTCCTTGTGTAGGTAGTGTATAATGAGGTATTTATAATGCAAGTCTACCTCATGTATTCAATGAAACTTAATAGAATTTAAGCAAAATGAGTGTGTACTCTAGTCATGCACCTTTTCCATATCAATCAAGATCCAAGGGACTTTTATTCATTCTTTCTTCAAAGTGTCACATCTTGATGGAATTTTACATCACCAAGTGTCACAATTTTCTTTGAGTACTCGATTTATTACGCTAGCTTTGGTTTATGGCTCATACCTCATCATACGAGTTCTTCATTTCACATTACCTGTCAAGGAGCAATCTCCTAGAGAATGGGCATATTTCAAAGCTAGGAAGTCCAAGCCTGATAATGATAAAAAGTAAACAGTGCAAAAGAAACTCTTGTGTCCATTTCCTCTCTTGTGATATTAGTTAGTTTAGACTAGCCTCCAAGGACTTTGCAAGTTAAAGTGTCACTTTTATTAATTAGGATTTTAAAGAAATTAAGTTTCATTTATTCTAGAGCCTAACCATTCTCATAAATTCCTTATATGTGCTTATTAACAAGATTTGTTATGGTTTTGAACTTTCCACACCTAGAGTCCATAATTACTACTTAGTAATGAGTTCTTCCTTAAACATTTAGTTACAACCAAACTTTAGTATGGGCATATCAGTCCACTTAACCACATTAGTGCACATTTATATAATTTACACACAATTAAACCAAAAAGTCATTAACACAAATACATAACATATATTTATAATCACTTCACTTAATACAATTGACAAACTTAAAAACAGAACTAAGAAGGGTTCTCACACTTCAACTTAATTCTTGAAAAATTAAACCTAATCTAACACAAGAGCACGCAAGGTTCACATTCTTGCATAATCAATGCACCGACTATCACACAAGTGTTCTTTTTTCAAAGCGCATAATCTTCACTTCAAAACACAAAGCACATCATCATTTCACACAAAAAAAACTTCCCCCCTCACACTTAATGTCTTGGAATGTCTTTAATTTAAAGAGATTAAGTGTGAAAGTTACTCCCTGAAAATGATCATGAGGCTTGAGCTTTCAAGTTTGGTTTAAGGGGTGATGATGTTGCTTCCTTGTTGCTCATAGAAGGTGTATTGTCCTTTGCCTTCTTGCTTGTATTCTTGTGTGGCGTTTTTTGGAAATCCTACAACTTACTAAAAAAAATGAGAAATTGAAACGACTAAATTAAATCTACCAATTATTCAAGGATAAGAGTTAGCAATGAAGTAGTTCTGGATTCCTTTAGTCTCCAGCTAGACTTTTGTGGATCTCTCTTTCAAGACTCAGAATAGCCATCATTGTACCAGAAAAATGCCCTTTCATATGCACTCCTTCTTTTTGTGTAGGGCTTAGTCATATACATCCCATTGAGGTGGTGCTTTGCTCCATGAATAAATCTTCAAGGTGGAATTTCCTTAAGCTCTAATGTAGAACTCTTTTTGAAAATTTTGATCTTGTTGTCATAAGTGTTATATTGTCGATGATTGTATTTTATTGAAAGATTCGATGTGGGATAGGAAAATAATATGCTATCCAGAGGGAGTTGGGTCTTTGATGTAAAGTTTAGCATTTTGAGTCAATTATTTTTATGCACTTAAAGGAACTACTAAGGAGATTGACGAGTCTGTAATCATTAAGTAGGTTGGTTTGTTTTTAACGCTTTGTTTAGTTGAAACTTATATAACTCGCTTAAATTTTGTTCTTTAATAAATGTTCTTGCATAATTATTTGCACTTAATGCTTTTGCATTTATCATCCCTCTATGAGACTGCTTTTAATAATAACCCTAAGAGAACTCATATGGATTGTAACAGGGATTAGAAGTCGTAAGGCTCTGGCTTCATATTGTCACTCCTCTGCGAGACTGCTCTTAAATGAAAAGTTAATTGAGAACTTGCATGAGTGGGAACCCAAAGGTGAGACAGTACTCGAGGGGGATGTCACGGGTTTTTTTGAGAAATACCCTAATAAGTGTGACTGTCTGGGGTAACGAGTGTTATTTTTGAAACCTAAAGGTTTGCCAAGTGAATCCTCATTGATATGAGTTTAATAATTGATTTAATATGATTAGTGAGCAAAAGTTGAGGAGAAAACTTAGTTGTTAGAACCATGGCTTATGGCGTGGTTGTAGATGAGTTATGAACTGAGGTGGAACCTATCGCTCACACACACATAGTTGGCTCAACGTGTTTAAATGAATATGTTATTATACTTTGATGACTTTTGGAGACGTATATTATGTGTACTTGACATTCGATTACATTAGATTATGAGGCATTTACATGACATTTGTACTTGGATCAAATTGATGAATTGGATGCGTGTTATTTGTTTACGTGAATAGTTGATAGGATGTTTTGTGTTTTATTTTTAGTTTGATTGTTGTTGTTTTTCATTTCTTTGTTCGAGGACAATTAAAGGTTAAGTGCTGGGGAATTTGATAAGGTGAATTTATTCACGTTTTATTTATTATTTTGCACTTAATTCTTTAGTCGTTTTGTTCTATTTGATTCGTTTTAGTGTTTTATCGTAGGTTTGTCGACCATGGTTCATGTTTAGAGAAGAAAAGTCATACGGAAGTCAAATCAGGTGCAAAGTGGAGAAAAAGTTGTAGAAAATTTGTGACAAACTGGAGTGTTGCTAAACACCGCGACTTCGGGAAGTCCCACGTCGCGATGTGGGTAGACGTCACGACGTCGCGATGTGGGTAGACGTCATGACGTGCGATAATGCACGTCACGACGTAGAGGAAAATCGAATCAAAAAATAAAATTGCAAATTCCAGTGAGCCACGTCACGAAGTCGAGGGGGTTCTCATGTCGCAAAGTAGGTTAATATCGCGATGTGCGACCCTGCACGTCGTAACGTCGGGCTTGACGAGGAAGTCTGAATTAATTTTTGAAATTTTCATTTTTAACCGATATCAAAATGTTGCGTTTTAGAAGGATTTTGTGGAGGCCTTATTTACGAATAAAATAATTACTATAAATAAGGCTAGGGTTTCATATATAAAAGTGGGTGACAATTTTGAGAGCTTTAAGCAAGAGTTTTTCTTCTAGGGTTTGTCTAGGGTTTTGGCCGAATAGTTCCTTATTTAAGGAATGGTATTTTAACATTTTTTACACATGAATGAATTAAGAATTTTAGCTTTGCTAATTTCGTTAAGCACTTTGTGTTTACAAACCTTGAATTTTCAATTAAGTTTAGTTGAAATTCATTAACCCGTGAACCTTTAGCCAAGACCTTTAGGCGAGCCAACTCGTTCTTGATTTTAAGAACACCTCAAACCTTTTAGTTTAGCTTCATGATTTACGTGAGCAAGATTGATTGTTTGATATAGACGTGGGGGTTCAATTGGTTAATATCCAATCTTCTTGTCTTCCCTTTATTTCACTTCCGCATTATTTTGTGTTAATCTTGTTTTTCGCAGCTATTGTGTTTGTCTTTGTCGTGAATTTAAGCTAACAATGATCCGATTGTGTAGATATCCGCATAGTCAAGGACATCAAGCCTCGGTTATCCGCATCATTGTTAGTTTTGTGTGCTGAGTTTGCTGAATATGCTAAGTGTGCCGAGGGTGCTGAGCTGAACGATCAGTTAAACGAGTTAGATGGTGAGCGTTCTGAATGGCATGGCAGGTCGGCATGCCAAGCAAAGCAGTCCGGGACAGAAGACTAGTTATGGGCAGGATGCTTATGGAGCTTAAGTCGGTGAAGGCATGTGCTAGGCTTTTGTGCAAAACAATTGTGGGATTTAAATGATGAGAAGCTAAGTCTAAAGTTGTGGGCAAATTGGTTCGATTGGGTTTTGATTTTGGTTGAACCTTAACTCATATTGGCTAAGTCCTAGAAATGCATAACTGGTGGAAAACGTGGCAGAGCTGGCAGCCTTGTTCTTTGGCAGTTGCTAACTCCTGGCTTCTGATTGGCTCCTGTTGTAACTTTGTTAGTGGCTGGACATGTTAGCCACAATTTTTAGTCTTTTATTTTTTGAAAAGGTAGACTCTCTTCCTCGTTATGTTTTTTTAAGCTTTAGAGTTTCTACAATTATTGTAAAAGGCTCCTTGTAATCTTCATTATGTTAATGAGATTAGGGTTGGGCGTTGGCCTGTAAATTTGCTGCATGCTTATTATTTACGTTTGGTTGATTGCTTACATTGTTTTCTTCTTTGTTAGCGGGTTGAGTGAACCTAAATAGGAGGGATTAGTGAGAGTTAACAACAATGGGATGTTGGCTAACCGTGGGAACTTTCCGGTTGAATAAATTCGGCAAAAAATGCTAAAGGAGTGACAATTTGTATCAGAGCCAAAGTTTCGTGCATACTCGGTGCTGTGTGCTCTAAAAGTTTATGAAATTACGAAATACGTTGAAAGGATGAGTGAGCAGACTGGAAGCCACCATTGATGGCATTATCTCTATTTTGGGAACCCAAGATAAGACCCAAAACTTACTCCAAATGATAACCAAAATTCGAAGTTCTATTGGCGGATTGAGGGCTAGGGTGGACGAAACTAAAAATGGTCGATTGGAACTGCTGGATCTGCTGGTTCTTCATCGTCTAGGTCTGCGGATCTAGACTCTCATAAACAATTGCTTGATGAACAGAAGCAAATGATTGATTCTTTGAGAGACAATGTTGGTTTACTAAAGAGGGCTCTTCGGGATGGACCTGTTATGAACGAGGATTGGTCATTGGCAAAAGTGAAGGTACCTGAACCTAAAACCTTCTGTGGGGTAAGAAGTTCCAAAGAACTTGAGAATTTCTTGTGGGATATAGAGAGCTATTTTCATACTGTTAAAGTTCTAGATTAACAACAAGTATCCATTGTGAACATGTACCTTGCCGATGATGCGAAATTGTAATGGTGAACCAGGTCAGTTGATGAAAATGCTGGAACGATTTTGAGTTGGACAGAATTGAAGAATGAGTTGAAAGCTCAATTCTTACCAACCAACTCCTCTTGGCTTGCAAGAGAAGCCTTGAGAAAGCTAAAACAATTAAGATATGTTCGTGACTATGTAAAGGATTTCAGTTCCCTAATATTGGACATACGTGAGATGTCTGAACAAGACAAGTTTAATTTCATGTTAGGGTTGCAAAATTAGGCTCGGGCTGAGTTGAATAGGCAGGGTGTCCAGACTTCACCTTAAGCAGTGGCTGCTGCTGAGAAACTTGTAGACTTTAAAGCAAATTTGCAATCAACTGACAAGAAGAAGGGCAAAGAGAAATGGAAGGAAAAAATCAAGTCTTTCTAAAAGACTTAAAAGAAAGTCGTTTATGTAAACACAAGGCTACTAATTCTAAGGATAGTACCAAGAAGGGTGGGTGTTTCACTTGTGGAGGACCCCATTTTACAAGAGATTGTCTTAAGAAAGAAAAAGTGAATGTTGTTGTGGCTTGTGGGGATGATTCAAGAAGTGATACTCCAGTTTGGGTCAATTTTTTACAACTATTATATGCAATGGCATCAACAAAGGTACATGCTCTCAGAATACTTTGATGTTTGTATTTCTGAGAGTGAATGGGGCCACTGTGAATGCCCTAGTGGATTTAGGTGCGAGTCACAATTTGATGATTGAGCGAGAAGCTCACAGATTGAAAATGTTCATAAAGGATCACAATAGTCGCACAAGGGCTGTAAATTCAGAGGAGGTAGTCCTTGGTCTTTCAAATGCAACTATTGGAATCGATCCATGAGAAGGAAACTGTAAGTTCATGGTGGTCAAGAAACTGGGCAATTATGAAGTTATTTTAGGGAAAGAGTTCATGTTCCTAAACAATGCATATCCCATACCACACTTGAATGGGATAATGATTGCTGATGAAAGTAAGCCTATGTTTATTCCTTGTGCTAAGGTGGTGGGGGAAAAGAAGAATCTCAAACAGAAGGGTATACTGTCAGTTATACAACTGCAAAAAGGCTTGAAACAAGGTAAGATGACCTACTTAGCTGCTCTTGTAGAAATCAAGCCTGATGTCTTTCAAGAGGTGCCTGATGAGGTAGCCGAGGTTCTTGATGAGTTTGTTAACTTCATGCCTGATGAGTTTCCTAAGAAACTTCCACCCAAAATGGCTATTGATCACAAGATCGAGTTAGTTCTTGGAACTAAACCACCTACACAAGCTTCATACCACATGTCTCCTGATGAGAATGAGCCCGTGTCCATGTCCATGGTGTTAAAGTCAATTATTCATCTTGAAAGTTTCTGTCACGTTTTGGTATTTTGGACGTATCTCACTTGATATAACTCCGAAGTACGTGATTCAAGAAGCCCTGGAACGATAAGAGATAGGGCTACAACTTTTATACTTTACATTTTACGAGATTCGGAAGTTAGCATTGTCAAAAGTGCCTACCATGATGAGTGACGTGATTCTGGCAGATTACAGTCGCGAATCCATGGACTACATTGAAGACCAAGTAATGGCGTATTGGGCTTCAATAATTGTTCACGCCACTTTTAATGTTTTAATTGGGTTTATTTAAGTTTTAATAATTAAAGTCCATTAACATTAATTAATTGGGCTTTAGTTTCAGTTTTTAGGAAACTTACTTGTCCAATTATCTTACATGATAATTAGGAAAGTAATTTAGGAAAGTTATTCTTTTAAGTTTTAGTTTCCTAAAACAACATTAGGGTTTTGTTTTGTAGCCTATTTAAAGGCCTTCTTTTACACGTTAATGATAGATGAAAGTTGATAAAGTTTAGATTTGCTAAAACTTTCTTCCAGCTGTGATAAGTTGAGAGAAAACGTGAGAGTTCTTCTAAGTTTAGTTGAACAATCATAATACCCGCGAAAACCTTAAGTGAGGAGCTTTAGGTTGAGCTTACACGTTCTAGATTTATAGAACACGCCGAACTGAGGAAGTTTAACTTTTGATTTACATTAGTTGGACTGAATTTATTCGTGTTAACGTTGGGGTTTGGTTGATTTCTTCCAATCCTTCTCGTTCAATATCTTGTTTTGTTTCATTGTCTCGTTCAGCTTTGTGTTGTTTGTTGCTTGTTCGGATTAATTGAGAAACAACAATCCAAAGGTTGTGGAAAACGTGAGGAATAGAGCTCAAAAGCTACTCCATCCGTATCAAGTGGTATCAAAGCAAAAGGGGTTGTTTCCAAATTCAAGGTAATCCGTTTACGTTCTTGCTGTTTTGTGCTTCTTGTGTTGTTTTTCTTGCTGTTTTTTTTTTGTGTTCTTTTGGTGTCTACATTCTACACTTTTGAATTGTCTTCATAGTGTTGAATTCTTTGTGTTTTCGTTGATTGAGTCGCACGTCAAAAAAAAAATCGCTAAGGTTTCATCAAAAGTTTCCAAAAAAATTCGCCAAAAAATCAGATTTTTTTTACCCAGTCGCGACAGTTTCCGCCGTCCGAAACAGGCATCCGAAACTAGCGTCCGAAACTCAACAGAAAAGTCGTCGTCTCAGGAATTTTAAGTTTCAGCCGTCCGAAACTAAGGCAGTCATCCGAAACTAACGTCCGAAACTCGGCAGAGAAAAAAAAATCAAAAAAAATTTAAAAAAAATCAAAAATATATATATATCTTCGGACTTGTCTTTATTTGCTGTTCTAATTTCCATTTGAAAGAACTAAGTGTTCTTAAGTTGAGTTTGAAAATCATCAATATTGATCGTGACAAATCTTACTTGGGTGAAATCAAAATCATTCATCTTGCTTTCTTGCCTAGTTACTACTTTCGTAGTTTTCTGAAATAAACCAAGTTATACCCCATACATGATCTTTGAAATACTCTTGTGACGTGTTTCTTTTCAAACTTCTTTTGTTTAACTTGTGTGAATTGACTTGTTGAACTAAATTGGTTGAGATTTGTTATATAAATTGTTCAATGGTAAGTTTCAATTTGTCTGAGAGAAACATTGTTGAGAGATTGATAGGGTATACACGAGAAAAGCCTTTACACTAGAGAGGAGAGCATCTACTCACCAAAATAGTGAGAACCCGAGAGGATTATATACTATTTTCTTATTTTTTTTCTTTAATAACCTTGTGGGTACAAATGGAGGAGTCTAAAACCACATCTACATCAGGTGTACAAGAGTTTCATACAAGGTGCAAAGTCCAAGATAAAGTATGTGCTGTGGTGATTGATTGTGGAAGAAGCTCTAACTTTGCTAGTGAGCTAATGGTAGAAAGGTTAAATATGCAAACCACTCCACATCCAAATCCTTACTTGCTGCAATGGAGCGATAATTGTGGTGAAGTATGGGTGTCCATGCAAGTCAAGGTTGCATTCTTCATGGGGAATTACAAAGATGAGGTACTATGTGACATATTTCCTATGCAAACAGCCCATCTTTTACTGGGAAAACCATGGCAACTTGCTTGCAAGGGTGTTTATAAGGAGCTCAAAAATTGCTATTCATTCATGAAGAATAGTTAAAAGTTTAATATTCGTGCTTTAACGCACTGTGAAGTTTCTGAATATCAAGCTACAATTGCTAAAGCTTGTAATGATTTGAGAGAAGAAAAAGAGAAAGAAAAGTGTGAATTGGAAAAGCAAATGAGGGAAAAAGAATTGAGAAAAAGAGTTGAAAAAGAAAATCAAAAGAGTGATTTAGTTAGCATAGGCTGCAAGCAAAATAAGTGTAATAGAAAGAGTGAGCATGAGAGTTCATTGAGAGCTAAACAACAACATCTTGTACTTATGAATTCTAGTGATCACGATTTGTATTGTTTGTTGCCTAGTTCTTTTGTTTTGCAGTTTTATGGAGTTCCTAGACATCTAATGAAGTTGCAAACAACTCATTATCAATTGGAAGGAGTCCAATCTGCCTTAGCTTTTTTTCCACAAGGTAAGCAAGGTAAGTTAGGTAAGTATGAAAGCTTTTTGATTGATTTCAATGGTTTATATGACAAGAACTTTGGTAACGTCTTTCATATTGATTTTCAAAGTTTAAATCTACCTTTGAAACATTAGTTCGAAAATTTGTACCATGTGAATTAAAGTTTGATGGTTTGTGTTTTAGTAAGCAAATTTTTTCACATAATTCTTCAATTATGAAATCTAACTATTTTGTATTGAATGAGTTTATGTACAGTTTCTTAACATGCTATGTTGCTTATCTAATACATGAATTATATTTTGACCTTAATGTTTATCATTTAGAGCTTAATCAATTCCTTGGTTATAAAGGTGTTAAATATATTGATTATACTTATTGGAATGATTTTTCCTTTGAATTTTTGGTTCGTGAGTTTGTACTAGTCATTGTCAATCCCGTCCTTAGCCAAAATCATCAAATTCCAAGAGGTAATCAAGTAGTTCAACACTTGTCTGGTAAGTTATCTACATTCTTAAGTTCTTTTCAATTCCAAAAAGGTAACGTATGGTGTTAACATCTATTTATTAGAATGTTTACATTCTGTTTTTAATCTACGGAATTGTATTTTTATAATTGATAACTTTCACATGTTTGAAAATTATGTCCAACGATTTTGTGATTTACATTCTATCCGAGATGCATATATGTTTAATTGCTATGAATATTCTTATTTATCTTTGGATAATCCTTGTAATTCCATTCATATATATATAAGTTCTTTTCTTACTTTACATGCTAATAGTGCAATTGTTTTCTTTGTTAGTGTTAATGTGTCCATGCATATTATTACTAAGTTTATCTTAAATACTTCCATATTGAAAAAATTGCTAAATTCGTTTTTACATGAAGTATTAATATTGTTTCATGATGCAAATCAGAATAACTTGTTGCATTTAATACATGATGTTTATTTGCATAATCGTTATGAATTTTCTTTAACAATATCGTGTTTATATGCTTCATGCATACATAAATATTCTGCCAGAGAAAGTTTATCTTATACACTTGTTTTGATCTCACAGAATATTAAGCATTGTTGGCCGAGAATTGTTTCATTCAACCTCGACTTGATTCTTATGGAGTTCGTCATATTGGTGTTTGACCCTGGAGCTCAATTTCAAGATTCGAGGACGAATCCTTTCGAGGAGGGAGGGAATGATGAGAATGAGCCCGTGTCCATGTCCATGGTGTTAAAGTTAATTATTCATCCTGAAAGTTTCTGTCACGGTTTGGTATTCTTGACGTATCTCACTCGATATAACTCCGAATTACGTGATTCAAGAAGCCCTGGAATGACAAGAGATAGGGCTACAACGTTTATGTTTTACATTTTACGAGATTCGGAAGTTAGCATTGCCAAAAGTGCCTACCAAGATGAGTGATGTGATTATGGCAGATTACCGTCGCGAATCCATGGACTACATTGAAGACCAAGTAATGGCGTATTGGGCTTCATTAATTATTCACGCCACTTTTAATGTTTTAATTGGGTTTATTTAAGTTGTAATAATTAAAGTCCATTAACATTAATTAATTGGGCTTTAGTTTCAGTTTTTAGGAAACTTACTTGTCCAATTATCTTACATGATAATTAGGAAAGTAATTTAGGAAAGTTATTCTTTTAAGTTTTAGTTTCCTAAAACAACATTAGGGTTTTGTTTTGTAGCCTATTTAAAGGCTTTCTTTTACACGTTAATGATAGATGAAAGTTGATAAAGTTTAGCTTTGCTAAAACCTTCTTCCAGCTGTGATAAGTTGAGAGAAAACGTGAGAGTTCTTTTAAGTTTAGTTGAACAATCATAAGACCCGCGAAAACCGTAAGTGAGGAGCTTTAGGTTGAGCTTACCCGTTCTAGATTTATAGAACACGCCGAACTGAGGAAGTTTAACTTTTGATTTACATTAGTTGGACTGAATCTATTCGTGTTAACGTTGGGATTTGGTTGATTTCTTCCAATCATTCTCATTTCAATATCTTGTTTTGTTTCATTGTCTTGTTCCGCTTGTGTTGTTTGTTGCTTGTTCGGATTAATTGAGAAACAATGATCAAAAGGTTGTGGAAAACGTGTGGAATAGAACTCAAAAGCTACTCCATCCGTATCATCTCCTACGGAATTGATAGAGCTAAGACACCAACTAGATGAGCTTCTGAAAGGTGGATTGTTGAGACCATCTAAAGCTCCATTCGATGCTCTAGCCTGGTTCCAGAAAAAAGTCGATGATTTTTTGCGATTCTGTGTTGATTACGGGCTCTTAACAAAGTTACTATCAAAAACAAGTACCCTATGCCACACACTTATTATCTCTTTGATAGGTTGGTGAATGGCAGCTAGTACACTATGATCGTTCTAAGAGCTAGGTATTGGCAGTTTCGAATTGCCGAGGGGGATGAGGAGAAAATCACTATTGTGACGAGGTATGGTTCGTATGAATTCTTGGTTATGCCATTTGGCTTGACAAAGGCCCCTGCTACCTTTTGTAACCTTATGAACAATGTTATTATATGAATTTCTAGATAAATTTGTTGTTGTTTATCTAGATGACATTGTAATCTATTCTGAAACTCTAAATGATCATGTGGTTCATTTGAGGCCCGTATTTCATAAGCTTAGAGAATATGAGTTGTATGTCAAGAAAGGAAAGTGTGAATTCTGTAGGCAAGAAATAACTTTTCTAGGTCAAATCTTGGCTAATGGCACAATAAGTATGGACAGGAAGAAAGTTGTAGCCGTCATAGATTGGTTGGCACCAACAAAGGTTCATGAGTTAAGATCATCTCTCGATTTGGCAAATTATTATCGCAGGTTCATAAAAGGGTATTCTATGTTTTGTGGCACCCTTGAAAGATTTGCTAAAGAAAGATAAACTGTTGGATTGGAATTCTGGCTGTGAGGAAGCTTTCTTTGCTGTGAAAGAAGCTATTGCATCTGAGCCAGTCTTATGCTTACCAAATTTTGGGTTACCGTTCGAAGTTCACACAGATGCTTCTGATGGGGGGTATTAGAGAAGTTCTTGTTCAGAATAAGCATCTAGTTGCTTTTGAGAGTAGAAAGCTAAAAGAGTGTGAACAACGTTACAGCACGAATGAAAAGGAGATGACTGCTGTGTTACATTGTTTAGAAATCTGGAAACACTATATGTTCGGAATGAAGTTTACAGTAGTGAAGGAAAATGTGGCCAACACTTATTTCAAGACTCAAAGGAAGCTTACTCCTAAATAAACTAGATGGCAGGAGTACTTGGCTGAGTTCGATTTTGAATGGGAACATAGGACAAGAAGGGAAAATGCTGTGGCAGATGCTCTAAGTAGAAAGACGGTGGAAGAGTTTGTGAACTCAATCACGACTGTAACAATGGATTTCTTGAAACGGATCAAGGAAGAGTCCCTAATTGATCATGTTTTTCTGAAGTTGAAAGAATAGGTAGAGAAAGGTACCGTGAGATGGTAATGGATAAAAGATGGTCTATTGTTTGCAAAAAGTGGCAGAGCCTTTTGTGTCTTATACTAGGACGTTAAGATACGAACTATTGAGGGAAACACGTGATACACAGTCAACTGGACATCCTGGAGTTGAAAGGATGCATGCATTATTGTCTCACAGCTTCATATGGCCAAAGATGGAAGAGGATATTGAAGCTTATGTGAAATCTTGTTTAGTTTGTCAATTAGACAAGACTGAAAGGAAGAAAGAGGTAGGGTAATTGCAACCACTTCTAGTGCCTCAAAGACCGTGGTAGTTGGTTTCTATGGATTTCATTAGCAGATTTCCTAGAGTTGATGGTATGTCTCCTGTTCTTGTTGTTGTAGACCGATTTTCTAAGTATGTTTTTTTTATTAGGGCACCTTTTTCGTGTCCAACTGATGTTGCTGCTAACCTATTCTTTAAAAATGTCGTGAAGTATTTTGGTTAGCCTGAGGATATAATCCATGATCGAGATGCAAGGTTCACTGGCAGATTTTGGACTCAATTGTTTAATTCTTTGGGTTTAGAACTAAAGTTCTCTACTGCAAATCACCCAAAGTTGGATGGTCAGACAGAAAGGATAAATGCCTTGCTTGAGGAGTATCTTAGGCATTATGTTTCAGCAAATCAGTGAAACTGGACCAAGTTCTTGGATGTTGCTCAGTTTCGTTATAACTTGTACAAAAGCTCCGCAACGGTCTAAGTCCGTTTGAATTGGCAAATGGATAGCAACCTCTTACTCCACATAAGGTAGCTTTATAGTCATTTGGAGGAAATTGTCCCGCTGCTTATAGGTTTGCCAGGGGCAAACAAGAGTTAGTAGATAATGCTAAAGATAGTTTTGCGGTAGCTCAATAGCGAATGAAGAAATATACTGACAAGCACCGAAGGGATGTACAGTTTCAAGTTGGAAAGTTGGTATTTCTCAAGTTAACTCCCTAAATATGGAAAAAGATAAGCAGCAAAGCGATACATCGGGAGTTTGTACAGAAATACGATGGTCCGTTTGAGGTGTTAGCATAGGTTGGAAATGTTGCTTACAAATTGAAGCTACCAGACAGGTTCAAGGTGCATCCAACTTTCCATGTGAGGTATCTGAAAGCATATCATTCTGATTTGGAAGATGACTGAAGGAGCAAACCGAAACGAGCTCCGCCGGTGATCAGAACACAATTTGACAAGGAGATTCTAAAAATTTTAAGGCACGAGGTGCAAGGGCAGAGCAAGAAAAATAGATAGACAGACAAGTATTTGATCCAATGGTTTAAAGAAGAGGAAATCAATGTCGAATAAATTGACGGGGTTGATCTTTGGCAGTTCGACGAATAGATCCAAGAGTATTGGAAACAAGAAGGTGATCAAATTTTAACAAGGACGTTAAAAGCCTCCAAGTTAGGGAGGTTTGTTAGGCCCTTAGCATTTAGGATGGCTCTTGGCATGCCTAGCTAGTCAATTTGGTGGAACTAAAGTGCCGAGATGCCGAACAAAATGGATAAGGCCAACTAATTGGTCTGTTTTTCCCAGCTTGTTAGTTTTGTGTGCAAGTATGCTGAAGGTGCTGAGTGTTCCTAGGGAGCTGAGTTGAACGATTGGTTAAACGAGCTAGATGGTGAGCGTGCCAAACAGCATGGCAGGTCGGCATGCCGAGTGGAAAGGTCGGCATGCCGAGCAAAGCGGTCTGGGACCGAATGCTAGTGGCGGGCAGGATGCTTATGGAGCTTAAGTCACTGAAGGCATGTCTTGGTCATATGTAAAAGCCGGTTGTGGGATTTAGACTGAGAAGATAAGTATAAATTTGTCAGCAAATTAGTTTGATTGGGTCTTGATTTTGGTTGAGCATTGACTCATATTATCTAAGTCCTAGAAATGTTGGACTGGTGGAAAATGTGGCTGAACTGGCAGCAATGTTCCTTGGGCAGTTGTTAACTCCTGGCTTCTGATTGGCTCCTGTTGTAACTTGTGTTAGTGGCTGGACATGTCAGCCACAATTTTTAGAATTTTATTGTTTGGATAGGCAGACTCTCTTCCTAGTTACGTTTTTGTAAGATTTAGAGTTTCTGTAACCATTGTAAAAGGCTCTTTGTAATCTTCATTGTGCTAATGAGATTAGGGTTGGGCGTTGGCCTGTAAAATTGCTGCGTATTTGCTATATACTTTTGGTTGATTGCTTACATTGTTTTCTTCTTTGTTAACCGGTTGAGTGAACCTAAACAGGAGGGATCAGCGAGAGTTACCAACAGAGGGCTGTTGGCTAGCCGCGGGAACTTTTTGGTTAAATAAATCCGGCTAAAGACACTAAAGGTGTGACACCACACTTCCTTGTTTAGCCACTCATGAAAGCTCCAAGCACAATTAGCATATAGAAAATTGATATAAAAGCCGTAAATAACAAGAAATATGTCACCCTTAGCAAAAGATGAAAGTTTCACTTGTCAGTTGAATCAAAAGTTCTAGCTTTTTTATCAAAGTCTTGCCCTCAACCTTTTTTTTGCTCTATTGGGTTCTTGCTTGGAGAAGATGATGTTCTCTCTCCAAGATTTGTTGCCCAATCTATTATTTTTTTGTTGCTGATGTACTCATTACAAATTTGGTCCCCTTTTCTAGCTACTTTTTAAGTTCTAAAAATGTAAATGAGCATCTAAGAAACTTAGAAATACATGTTGGACCCCAAAAAGTAGGTGAGAGAAGGACCACTAAAGTAAAGAGCAGTAAAAATTACAAAAAGTACACCAAGTACAAAAACAAGTCAGCTCGCGTACGCTGCCTGAAACTGCGCCGTGTAAATGTCGTCCTTGACTATATGGGGTAACATGCGGAGCTCAAGCGAGCTCTGTCTCAACAATTCTATAGTTTGGCATCAGCGGGCTCTTAACACACCTATGTTATTCTCCTCTTCCGAATGCAGCGCAGGCTAAGCAAGGTCATGCCTTCCTTCATGCTGCTGATCTTGCACTTAACGTGGGCGAGAATTGGTTGCGCAAACTCTCTCTTCTTTCTTCTTACTCCGATACTTGTTTGTGTAGGCTAAGTTATGATGCGCCAACCTCAGCTGATGTCTCACGTGGGCTAGCTCATGCCACGCGAAACTTTGTTGAACTCTCCTTGCAGTTTCTCTTCATGGCATGACTTGCTCCCAACTGGGCAAGCAATATTTCTTCTTGGTTCAAACGTTGAGTTTCTCCTTCCTTTCTTTTCTATTACCGGCATGGTCTGTGTGTGGTTTCACCATAGCTATTCGCTTATTTGTTCCTCACGGTGTGGTTGCATTACTCCACGAAAGATCTGTAATTTTTCCTGTAGTTCTCTGATTGGCGTGGCCTGTCTGAAATCACACGGTGCTTTAGCCTCTTGAAAAATTCATGGCGTAGCTTTACTGTAGTCATGCCAACTGCTCTGATTTCTAATTTTGTGTTCCTTTTTTCATCTTTTCACTCTTTCTTCATCTATTAGGCTCTTTTGTGATCTTCCACCTAAAAACAATACATAATTCAACATTAGCAGCTGTATTTAAGCAAATTCATGATAAAATAAGGTAAATAAGTTGGTTATATACCAACTTATTAAGTATCCTCCTATTGATCAGGTGGAATTATTGGTGGCTTCTTCTTATTTGTGGACAAGGGGTTGCGTTGCTCTTGCACTTCCTTAGGTGCATCCTCCTTTTGCATGTCTTGTTGTGGCCCCACATCCTTGGCCACCTTTGGCTTAAGTGTTACAACCTTTTTCTTTGGTGGTTTAGGTGGATCATCACTTACTTTCTCATTGGAAACTCTCTTTCTCTTCGCCATTTCATTTTTTTCGGCTTCAACCCTAGAGATAAGGGTTTTTTCAAGTGCTGGTGAGAGAATCATCCCCAGGAGCTTTGGAGGGGAAAATTGCTGAACATTGGGGCTAGGCCTTGCTTGAGTGGGAGAGACGTTGAAGGCCCTGGTTGAAGTTGATGGCCCTGGTTGCTCTTCATCTTGTAGTCGTCTAGGGAGAGGGCTTTCCCTAGTTATTGGGCCACCTTAACATTGTGGACATAGTTATTTTATCCTAATGAGTGTGCCAAGTCCACCACCTCCTTCAACATGTCGATAACCACTCCAAACCTCCTAGAGATGAATGTCCCCCAGAGAGCAAACATTTTGATCTATCCTTAATGATGTAGCCTGGAACTCATTGATTTTGTCTCTAAGCTCCTTGTTCCTAGCCTTAGTGATTCAACTTGGGCATTGTGCTCCACTTGTACTTCTTGAGCATCGTTCCTCTTTGGTGGAATCCTCTTTACTTTCTTCTTTGGTTGCCTCTTTTTCATTACCCTAACCAAAAGGTTTGAGATAGCAATTCTTGGCACCAAGATCTCATCTCCCACTATTTTCTTGAATCCTTGAAACATGCACATTTTCATGATCAAACAAGGAAAGAAGAGTCCAAGTTTCCTTCATTCATGATGAAGTTCATTTTCTCCTCAATAACTCCTTCAATGTCTATAGCCTTGCCAAGCATGATCCACAAAACTAGCAAAGATCTTGTTATAATCATTGTGCTAAAATGGGTGCTAGGCATAAGCTTATTGAGGATGAATGTTTGCCACACCTTTGTTTCATGGAAGAAATGCTCATTTGAAAGTGTAAGAAATTCCATGTATCTATTCTTCCTTCATTTTGTTTCTGGATGAGCCAAGACCTTAGCTACTTCATCCAAGTTCTTCTTGTCTACCCAATCCAAGAATTCATTGTCATCCACTTTGGGGATGTCATAAAACTTATTGATATACTCTCTATCAATCTTCACTAGCACGTCTCTAACTCACACTCATTCATTTTCGTTCAGGGCATTGGAATTCAATTCCCTAACAATGGTGATGTTCATGGTAGTTCTGGCCATCTTGAACTTTCCTCGAGCGTTATTCTCTGTTGTTGAGATAAAGGGCTCTTCGGTTGTGATCAAGCTTCTCGCAGCTATAGCACGTTTCTTAGAGACTCATTCTTTGAAAAGTGCCCTAGCTTTTTTGAAGCAAACTTCACATCTATCAGTTTGAATGGTTGAGTGGAAGCCTTGTTTCGCACTTCTTTGGTGGAGGCTTCACCACTTGAAATTTGGGGGCCACTTTGTTGGTGACAACCTTCTTGGGAGCAATATTTTTTAATGTAGTAGCATTGTCCTTGGTAGGCTTAGCCATCCTTGTGCCTAAGATAATACAAGAATCAATTCACACAATCTATTCTACTTACTTGAAAGCATAAAACTTCAAAGGCGTAATACGTGGAAATGGTAAAAGTGAAGACTAACAAAACAAAGCATGCACAATATTGGCTCATGAATTTGATGCAAATAGATCAGGAAAGTTTCTAGTCAAAATGTGGTTTTTACGGCCAAACAAGATAAATTTTCCTAACCACAAGTGTAGAGGTGGTGGTAGGGGTTGATCCCACAAGGATTATGTGGACACCGGTGTGCTCAAAGTGTAATTGTGATCCAACTACAATCAAATAAATAACAAAAAGAACTAGAAAATAACTAAAAAAGTTCAAATAGAGAAAAGTGTTCTTGAATCCTTGGTTCAAGATTCTTGATTTCTCATGCATGCATTAATTTATGCTTGAATTTACTCTCTTTAATGAAGAGGGAACCTAGACTACCTTTAAGGAAGTGATAGGGGAAAATATGTGTATAAAATATGTGCATGTGGTTGCTATCTACCCCTAATCAAAGATAAGCTAAACAACTCCGTAAATGTGATAATATAGTAAGTTCGTTCCCACAGAGAAAGGACTGTGTTGAAATTTTATGAAAATATTTTTGGTTTTTATATTTATCAAACTGAAAATAAGAAAGTAAATAACAAAAAAACTATAACAAAAATTGTGATTTGATTTAAATTACTAATTAAGCAAGTGTACTCATGAGATTATATTTTAGGGTTATATAAAAGCATAAGCAAATCCTATCTATAGTCATGCAAAATAAGGGTAAATAACATAATTGATAAGTTGGTTTTAGATGAACTAATATGTGTTATATCTCTCGGCTTTTGCCTTGAATTTCATGCAAATTGTGTAGTGATTTGTGCCATTTTATGAATGCATGTGGTTTGCAATTTAGAAATGTTCAAGTGTGAAAAACGGCAAAAATGATGAAAAAATGGAGTAATATATGTCTAGAGGGAAAATTAAGGAAACCCTAAAAATTGCTTAAATGCTTATTCGGTTGTCGTGCAACTTGTTTTGAGAGTAATTCATTCACTTCTAATCCGTAGCCTCGAACACTCTCACGCAGCAGTCTCGCACGCACACACGCACGCTGCGAGCGCACTTCGCGCACGGCACGCAGCACTCGCACACCTCGCCGCACACATGTGTGGCGAGATCACTAACCTCGCCGCATGTCCAATGCGGCGAGTTATCACCCTACACAAACATTTTCTTCACTCATTTGTTATGCATACACTTCACACTACTTTACTTCACATTTGCACCTGAAACTCACTTTCACTTCATTTCACAGACACACTCAACATTTGTACATAAATGCACGGCGAGTCCTCTCGGTGAGGTCTCGCCATACACACATAACACGCGGCGAAACCTCGCCGCGAGGTCTCGCCCACGCACACAACACACAGCGAGGTCTCGCTGCGAGACCTCGCCCACACACAAACACAAGCGAGGTCTCGCCCATCAAATGTACAAGCGGCGAGGTCTCGTCGCGAGACCTCGCCTTGGGAGTTTTTTTAGCACGAAAAATTGGCTAAGTGTTGGGTTGCTTGTTCTTGTGCAGGGAATGGAGAAGGCATGTTGGCTTTAGGCTCGGTGGCATGATGGAGTCTGATGGAAGCGTGATATGACAAAGCACAAAGGCGTGGACTTCGAGCTGGCTTCTAGCAAAAACACATGCATATGTGGATGTTGTACAATCTTTTTTATAGCATTTTTGTAATATTGTATTCATTTTACGTTTCGTATCAGTTACGTTTTGTAACCTCTATATATAGAGGATTAGTTAGCTTTTACGAAGGGACGAATAATCTGGAATTCATAACTAGCTTTTGTAATCCACTTGAGAATTGAAGCCCACGAAGCAAGTTATTCGGTATAATCTTTTCAATTTTCAATTATTGATGAAGAATTGCTTAATTTTGAGAAATATTGATCTTGAATGTGAAATGAAGATTCTCGGCTAGATCTTTGATGTCCTAGGGTTTTGATCGGATAACTGTGAATTTGAACCGTGAAAAGCTATGCAATTGACCTAATCTCTACGGAAGAGTTCGTACATGTATTTAATTGTTGAAATCTGAGAAGTTTTATAATAATTTCACTTGTGTTTGGTTGAATTGCACTTCGATTGAGGTCACCATACCAGTTCAAGGTTTGATTCACCATTAACAGTGTAATTTTCACAAACAATGGACATGTTGTATGAATATGGAGTTCCTTCACCTGTTTTACTTTGTACACGATCCGAGATGTGGTCGTCATGCTAATCGGAGGTCGTTGAGTCTTAAGAATTAGGTGAAGGAAAACTTTGTGAAGCTAGCTTAATATTAGGCACTCAAGTTAGGCCTCGCCATGGGAGACTTGGGAAATCACATGATTAATAGCTAGAAACATGAAGTCGAGATGTTGCAGTTTGTATCTATTTTGCATAGGCCTCAACATGGGAAAAGTGAAATGTTAAGGAGTATAGGGAACACTGTGGTCGTCATGCTAAGTGTTTGCTAGCCTTCTAGGCAACAATCGTCTCCTCCTAATTAGATTTACATGAGGTCAAGTGCATAGTATTCGTATTGAATTCACAGTAGTCTGATTCATACACTCTAGGACATCTGTTTGAATTCTTGTTATTTCTATCTGTTGTTCTCGCAAGTGTTCTACTATTTTGAGTTTTGAGTACTTCTCTTATTTTACTAAGTCTTGATACTGTGCAGCCTGCAACACATTTTGAGAAACATTTCGAATTCTTGAACCAAATATCCTTTCCCTGTGGATACGATCCCCACTCATCACTACTACGTTAGTTTAGGGGTAAAATTGCAAGGTTAACGACACGCTTGTAAATTTTTGGCGCTGTTGCCGGGGATGGCACGGTTTCTATAATTTGATTAAGTGTTTCTTGAATTTCCTCGTTTTATTTCGTGTTGTCTTGTTCAGTTTTGAGTGCTCTGTTCTTATCCAAGTACATCTGTTAATCTGTGTTGTTTCATTGTCAATTGTAGATAGTGGTTTTAGTTCTATTAATTGTTTACATTTGGAGTTTTTTGCTTTTGTGTTATGAAATATCTCGGTTATACTTCACATTTGGTGTTGTTGTATGCCCAGGCTACGATTTTCTGGAGATCCTGAGTTTACACTAGACCTTGAACAACAAAGGACTTTGAGAAATCAAGCCAAACAAAGAGACATGGCTAATCTTGGAGTGAGAGCACCACGTTTTGGTGATCATTATGCTGTGAATTTTGACAACGGATTTGGACAGAAAGATATTGATGTTGAAAGTTACCACATCCCCACTCAGATTGTATCGATGATTACTCAAGGTCAATTTTTCCAAGGATTAGACAATGAAGACCCTAATGATCATCTGGATTGGTTCTTAGGTTTGTGTAGCACGTTCAAACTTCCACGAGTGGAGAGAAGTGAAGTGCACATAATCCTTTTTCCTTTTCCTTGAGAGGTAAAGCAAAACATTAGTTCAAAACCATTGGAGGCTCAGATGCAACAATATCTTTTGAGGAACTTCAGAAGAAGTCCTTGGCAATATATTTTCCACCAGCTAAGCTTGAGAAGAGGAGAATAGAGATCATCAATTTCCAACAACAAGGTGAATCATTCAGAGAAGCATGGGAGCGTTTCAATGACCTAATCCGCCAATTTCCTAATCATGACCTTGGTGAAATCAGAGAATTGAATACATTTTTGAAAGGCCTCACACCTAAGTCGTCTATGATGGTAAAAGCTTGTGCCAATGGTGTATTAAAGGATAAGAGTGTGTCGGAGGTTAGAGAATTGTTTAACCAAATTGCCGAAGATGAGTACCTTTTCCCTGAGACACGGAAACCTTATAGTAGAAGACAGAGATGAGTGCTGGATCTTGATGAGGAAACTTCTTTGAGTGCAAAATTTGAGGCCCTTGCCAAGCAAGTGCAAACTTTGAAAGCTAATCAAACAAAAGCTCCTCTGCTTTCATGTGGTCTGTGCAAAGGTGAACACCACACTGATGAGTGTGCTATCACAACTTAGTCTTTACAATATGTGATTAATTACAACAACAAACCTCAGTATGGTGGAAATTATTCTGTTGGGAATTACTCTGGGGGGGAATCGGCCTTACAATGGTGGACAAGGCAATTGGGAACAACAACAAAATCAAGGAGGGCAATATTATCAGGGAAATGACCAAAGAAGAGCAACAAATGCACCTCCTGATTTTTATCATCAAGCTGGTACTTCAGAGTAAATTGATGGAAAAGATGGACAAGAATGAACAAAGATTTGGAGAATTGGAATCCACTGTCAAACATCATGAGGCTACTCTAAAGAACATTGAAATGCAGCTTGGACAACTCGCCAATGCCGTGCACCAGAGACCACGTGGAGCACTCCCTAGTGATACAGTTCCAAATCCAAAAGGGAAGGAAACATGTAATGCAATTACACTGAGAAGTGGTAAGGAAGTGCATATGACATCTAAGCCTGAGGATGAGGAGTGTGTTATTGAGGAGGAAAGTGTTCAATTTGAGAAAGAATGTGCCAATGATGACTTGGCACCAAATAAGGAGAGGGTGCAAGATAACAGAAATGGTGAAGCAACCAAGAAAGTTAAAGGACCTCCTAGTCCTTACAATTTTCCTGAATATGCACCAAAACCTCCATTTCCTGAGAGAGTGAAGCCAAAGCAAAAGAAATGACCTCAATTTGATAAATTTTTATATTTGGTGAGACAGGTTAATGTGAGCTTACCATTATTAGATTGGTGACTGCAGTCCCCTCATATACGAAGTTCCTCAAAGACTTGATATCCAACAAGGAACAAATTTTGAGATGTGAAGTACCCTCAACACTCACAGAGTATGGTGGAGCATGGATTGGGCATAAGTTGCCACCAAAATTAAAATACCCTGGCAGTTGCACTATATAGTGTAAAATTGGAACAAGACTTTTTGAGAAAGCTTTGTGTGATTTTGGTGCTGGCATAAATCTCATGCCTCTTTCTATTGCCACTGATGTTGGACTTAAAGGGAGAATTCATCCAGTAGCGGTGACTCTTCAACTGGCTGATAGGTCCTTAGTCAAGCCTACTAGAATGGTTGAGGATGTCCTGGTGGGGATTGATAAGTTTACTCTCCCAGTTGATTTTATTGTTCTGGATATGGAAGAGGATGCTGTGATGCTGTGATTGGGGTAAGAAACAAAACAGTTACTTTTAGAATCAATAATGAAGAAGTTGTTTTTTATGTGAATTATGCCATGAAACATCCGTTACATGTTGAATCTTGTTTTGCCATTAAGGCTATAGCATGTTCTTCTATGCATGGAATGATTGAGAGTGTTAGGCATGAATTTTCTGTTGTTGATGAATTGCATGTCTGTGAAGATGAAATTGATGAATTTGAGCTAGATAATGAGGATAGGAACGTCTGGGATGAAATTGAAAATGATGTTGAATGTTGTGTGATTGATGAATCCATTTTTGAAATACAAAGTGAGATTGTTGAAGTAGCAAATGAATGTAAAATGAAAGAGATTTTGGAAGAAGCATGTACTAATGAATTGAAAGAAAATGTTGAGTGTAAACTTCCAACTAACAATATGAATGCATCCACTGAGGTGAGAAGCACTGAAAGTTTTTGCAGAAATGAGAAGCTTATGCCTTCTATCATGGTGGCTCCAAAGCTTAAGCTTAAACCTTTGCCTCCATATCTCAAGTATGCTTTTCTAGGAGAGAGTGAAATGTTACCAGTAATGATCTCATTTAAACTTGAAGATTGGCAAGAGGAGAAATTGCCGGGAGCACTGAGGCAACACAAATTGGCTATAGGATGGACCATCGCAGATATAAAGGGCATAAGTCCTAGCTTGTGCATGCATAAGATTCTTTTGGAGGATAACTCTATGCTAGTGAGAGATAGACAACGAAGGCTCAATCCACAAATGATGGAAGTTGTCAAAAAGGAAATGATAAAGTTGCCGGACTTTGGAATGATTTTTCCCATCTCAGATAGTGAATGGGTAAGTCCAGTGCAGTATGTTCCAGAGAAGGGAGGAGTTACAGTTATAAAAAATGATGCAAATGAGCTTCTTGCAACAAGAGTTTTTAGTGCTTGGAGGGTTTGTATGGACTACAGAAAGCTTAACAAGGCTGCAAGGAAGGATCATTTTCCTCTTCCCTTTTTGGAGCAGTTGTTGGACCGAATTGCTAGCTATTTGTTCTACTATTTCTTGGATGGCTATTATGGCTATAATCAAATTGCAATTGATCCTAAGGACCAAGAGAAAACAACTTTCACTTGTCCCTTTGGCACGTTTGCTTACAAACGGATGCCATTTGGCTTGTGCAACAAGCCCAAAACTTTTCAGAGATGCATGATGGCAATATTCCATGACATGGTTGAGTCGATTATAGAGATTTTCATGGATGATTTTTCCGTCTTTGGAATGACGTTTGATGGTTGCTTGGAGAATCTAGCCAAAGTGCTGAAGAGATGTGAGGAAACTAATCTTGTGTTAAATTGGGAGAAATGTCAGTTTTTGGTTCAGGAAGGCATAGTGTTGGGACACAAGATCTCTCATGTTGGAATTGAGGTTGACAGAGCTAAAATTGATGTCATTGCTAAGCTTCCTCTTCCATCCAACGTTAAAGGCATAAGGAGTTTTCTTGGGCATACTGGCTTCTATAGGCGTTTCATCAAAGATTTCTCAAAAATTGCTAGGCCATTGTGTAGCCTATTAGAGAAGGATGTAAAGTTTGAATTCGGTACTGAATGCATTGAAGCTTTTGAAACTTTGAAAGCTAAGCTTGTGGAAGCACCGATTTATAATCACTCCTCATTGGGGTGAGCCATTTGAGATAATGTGTGATGCAAGTGATTATGCACTTGGAGCTGTTCTTGGCCAAAGAAGGGATAAAATTTTTCACACAATCTATTATGCAAGTAAGTTACTCAACGAAGCTCAATTGAATTACACAACCACGAAGAAAGAAATATTGGCAGTTGTTTTTGCATTTGACAAGTTCAGAGCATACTTGCTTGGACCCAAGGTAATTGTCCATACGGATCATGCTGCTTTGAAATATTTGTTAGCAAAGAAAGAGGCCAAGCCAAGATTGATTCAATGCGTCTTATTGCTTCAAGAATTTGATGTTGAAATTAAGGATCGTAAAGGCTCAGAGAATGTGGTGGCTGACCATTTGTCAAGGTTGGAGTCAGAAGCTCAAGAGGGTTCAAATATTTTGGTGAAAGAGCACTTCCCAGACGAGCAGGTGTTTGGAGTGAATGAGAAGTCATTACCTTGGTATGCAGAGATAGCCAATTTTGTTGTAGCTGGGCAAGTACCCTCGTATTTCTCCAGTGACCAAAAGAAGAAACTGAGAAGTGTGCAAAGTATTATTTTTGGGAGGACAATGCTTTGTACAAAATCTGTAGTGATCAAATCATACGCAAGTGTATCAAATAGGAAGAGAAGGAAGATATTCTGAGAGCATGTCATGACGGACCGTGTGGTGGACATTTTGGCTCTACAAGAACAGGATTCAAAGTGTTACAATGTGGTTTCTATTGGCCTCATATTTTCTTGGATGCAAGAATTTGGGTTGGCAATTGTGATCGATGTCAAAGGACGGGGAACATTTCTTCAAGGAATGAAATGCCTTTGAATAACATTCTTGAAGTGGAAATATTTGATGTTTGGGGGATCGACTTTATAGGTCCATTTCCGAAATCCTGAGGCATGGAATACATTTTGGTCACAGTTGATTATGTTTCCAAATGGGTTGAAGCTGTAGCTTTAGCTCATAATGATGCTAAGAGCGTGATTGCTTTCTTGAAAAAACATATTTTCAATAGATTTGGGGCTCCGAGAGCAATCATAAGTGATGGAGGAACTCATTTTTGTAATAAGATTTTTGAAGCTCTTTTGGCCAAGTATGGTGTGACACATAAAGTATCCACAGCTTATCATCCTCAAACGAGTGGCCAAGCTGAAATCTCAAATCGTGAGATTAAGAGAGTGTTGGAAAAAGTTGTTAATCCAGGATGAAAGGATTGGTCCACGAAATTGGATGATGTATTGTGGGCGTACAGAACTGCTTACAAAACACCAATCGGAGCTTCTCCATTTTGGCTTGTGTTTGGTAAGGAGTGTCATCTCCCGATAGAGTTGGAACATAAGGCATACTGGGCAATTCAGAAATTGAATATGGATTTGTCTGGAGCTCGATCAAAACTGATGCTAGATTTGAATGAACTGGACGAGTTTAGATTCAATGCTTATATGAGTTCTAAGCTTTACAAGGAGAAAACAAAGAGACTATATGATGCGAAAATCCAATCAAAAAGTTTTGCTCCAGGACAGTTGGTGCTATTGTACAATTCTCGTCTAAGGCTTTTCCCTGGGAAATTGAGGTCATGATGGAGTAGGCCATTTCGAGTTATCAATGTGAAGCCATATGGTGTTGTGGAGATCCAAAATGATAAAAATGGTAACACATGGAAATTGAATGGTCAGAGGCTAAAACCATACTTGACTTCTCAGGACAAAGGCATCGATTACCTGGCATAAGTTCCCCATGAACTTTTCTTGGATGATCCTTTACCTTCACAATGAGCAAAGGAGCATGGTCGGGCTGTAGACCGTAAACCAAGAGCTCCTGGGAGGCAACCCAGATTTTGTTTTCTTTGTTTTCCTTTGTTTTGTTTTGTGTGATTACTTTTACTTGTTAATCTAGTTTGTGTAGAATGGCACAATCTCATAACTGGTTATTAAATTTTGCAGATTCTCAGAGGGATTATGGTAATCGATGATAAGGGCATGTAGTGAATCTTAGCTATTCACTCAACAAGGGTAAGATGATTTCCACATTTTCTACAACCAAGGTAAATGCATTTATGGTATATCTTGATGCTTGATAAGTCGGTATTGTGCCGACTTATTTGCTCTATTTTGTTAATCTCTTGCCTGAAATAACTTGTGAATCGATGCTTGATTACGTGACTTGTGTGTTATATTGATTACAATTGAGTGTTATGGAGATTGACTTGAGTACTGCGAATTTAGTTACAAAATGTTGCATTTATTCACTCAAGTCACAATTCACTATTCAGTCAAGTCACAACTCACTTCTCACAAAAGTCACATTTCATGAAAGTCACGGCACACAACTCACACTCACATGACCTCACAACTCTTGCACCTCACAAAACTCTCAGCACACACCTCACAAACACACACTAACACACTACACAAACACACACACACATAACACGGTGCGGCCGCACCACACACACACATGCACGTTTCATGTATCACTTTCATGCATTTTCATATTTTCATACTTTTGTACATTCTCTGCTCACTTCATCATTTGCACACTTGCACAAACACTACTCTCTCAACCTTTGCATATAACACACACAAGCTTAAGCTCACACAAGCAAAGCATACGACATGTATTTCTCACGGCCTCTAACTGTTTGATTAAATGCTTTGATTATTCTTAACTGTTAAGACTTGACCTTAACACGTGTACTCACTTCAGTTCTATTTCATGTTTGTAGACACGTGGCGGCATTTCCGCAAGAGAAGGAAACTTCCAAGAATCTTACGAGACAAATCATCAAGGGAAGACTATAAAAGGGAGGAAAAGCCGCTGAAGCAGGAGGAGGCAAAAGGAAGAGAGAAAGGAAAAATCAGAGAAGAAAGCGAGAGATGAGGAAGAAAAACCCTAGATCAGGATTAGAAGCTCTATTTTGTAAATCATGGGATATCAGCCGATCAATATGATCGGCTAGACTTATAGTGTTGCCTGAGGGGTCAATTGTATGGATTCAATCTTGTTTGAGAAATTTGTTTAGAATTTATCTTTTATGTGTGGATGAATTTCATGTCTACATTTATGCATTCGTTGTGTTTGATGGTTTGCACCCTAGATTAACTTCACATTTAGGTATGCGGTACCCACTGAGGTCGGTGTGAATATTCCATTGGCAATCAACCATGATATAATCTGATTGTAAACATGTATATGTGAATCTTAGGTCTTGTGAGACGTTGCGATTTTGGTTGTGCAGTATCCACTGACAGTCAATGTCAATCTTTAGCGAAGCCCTAAGATGATTCTCGTATTGTTAGTCAAAGTTGTGAACTGGGTAGCTGCCCTACCAAGGGAGATAGTCAGGAATCGAATTAGATTAGCATTATAGGAATTGGGATCTGGGAGAGTCTGACTCGAGCCAAGAACTTGCCCTACCAAGGGAAGTTCGGGGAGATTTGAGAACGAGGGTTGTGAGAACTACCAAGTTAATCAGCCTTAGTTCTCTAGCAGTAAAGTCCCTTCACATATGTCTACACAAGTCCGTCGGAGATAGCAAGAGAAAGGTCCATACATATTGATTTCCTTCAAGGCAACACATTCCTCTCTATTGACTTCCCGTATCTCATTCCCTTTGCTTGTTCATATTGTGCTGTTCTATCAATTTTATTCTATCATTGTATTAACTCTTGACAACCATCCTCTCCCTGTTGGATACGATCCCACTTGCCACTACTACATTAGTTTGGTAAATTTGGGTTAAATTGGAGAGCCGCGACAGCTCGTCACCAATTTTTGGCGCCGCTGCCGGGGAGTGGCATAGCGTTGAGAGTTGTTTGTGATAGTTTTACTTTGTTGTTACTTTACGAATTCTTATTTGAAACTGTTTGTTTGTTTGATTTGTTGAAATCTTAATCCATTACTTGTCTCTGTTGATTTTGTTCAACTACGGTTTCTTTTCTTGTGAGAATCCACAGTTTATGCTACCTAGAGCAAGGCTGCGAGGGAAAGCTCCGGAATTTGCTCTTGACTTAGAATTACAAAGGACTTTAAGGCAGAGAAGAAGGGCTACTGAAATGGTGGAACAGAATGAGGAGAGGCCTCAGCCCCAACCACCTAGGTTTGGGGACCATTTCACGGTCAATTTTGAGAGGAGAAACACTCACCGGGGGATTGACGTTGAAAGTTATCAAATCCCGACACAAATTGTGTCCATGATCACCCAAGGGCAGATCTTTCAAGGCTTAAGCAACAAGGACCCTAATGAGCATCTCGACTGGTTTCTAGGGCTATGCAACACATTCAAGCTGCAGAGAGTGACTCTGGATGATGTGAGAAGATTGCTATTCCCACTGTCCTTGAAAGGGGAGGCTAAGCATTGGTTTAACTCAATTGGAGGTCCAGCTATATCTACATTTGAGGAACTTGAGCGGAAGTTTTTAGCTAAGTATTTTCCTCCAGCCAAGTTGGAGCGAATGAGGTTGGAAATCCGCAACTTTCAGCAGCAAGATGGTGAGACCTTCAAGGAAGCCTGGGATCGATTCAACAACCTGCTCCGCCAATGCCCAAATAATGACCTTGGGGAGGTCAGGAAGCTCAACATATTCTTCAAAGGTCTATCACCTGAATCCTCACTGATGGTCAAGGCCAGCGCAAATGGGGTCTTGAAGGATAAAAGTATCCCTGAGGTCAGAGAACACTTTGACTCAATAGCAGACGACGAATTCCTCTTTCCAGAAACTAGGAAGATGCCTGTACGGAAGCAGCGGGGAGTGCTAGAGCTGGATGAGGAGACATCCTTGGAAACGAAAATTGAGGCCCTCCCAAGACAAATTAAGAACCTAAAGGCTGCCAAGGTAGCGCCCGTGTTGATGTGTGGATTGTGTAAGGGAGAGCACCACTGATAAGTTGGTTTTGTACCAACTTAAATATGCTAATTCACTTAAGCTTTTGACATGTTTTTCATATATTGTGTAGTGTTTTGTGCCAATGTGTGCAAATGTGTTGCTTGAAGTTTGAAATACTAAAATGAAGATAAAAGACCAAGAATGTGGCTAAATGAAACAAATGTGAGTTTCAAATTAAGGAACAAGAAATGATCCAAAGAGATTTGAAAGTTGGCCTTAATGTGTTTATTTTGAGTTTGGCAGAATGGTTGTCGTAATTCATTTGAGTGTATCTCTCTCGATGTTGATCCAAATGATGAGATCTTGGATGTTCTGAAAAGCTCTTTGAGTGTGCGTTAATTCTTATGTTTTAACTTTCTTCTAAATCTATGTGCACGTATGAGAAACGGGGGCATGTTTATTAGTGCTTTATTCAGATTTCCAGGGTTTTTATTACTTGATTCTATTGCGACACTTTGGTAGATTGATGATATCTTGAGCTACAAATATCCAATTTTGATGATTCTTGACCTTATGGAAATCCAAGAGGGAGTTCTACAACATTTATGTTTACTGCAGGACCTGATTCAAATTGGCCGACGATGTATCGTAACAATACATCGTCGTTATAAGAGATTTGTACCACGATGCATCGTTACGATGCATCGTGGTGTAAAATTCCATGCTGCCACATTTTAGTATTTTGGCCATAACTCTCTCATATTAGATCCGAATTAAATGATTCAAAAGGCTGTGGAAAGCAAAGACATAGGGGGATAACTTTGCCGTTTTAAGAATTTCGAAAGTCACAACGCATCAAGGCCATATTGTGGTTGGAAGTTGCCTCATCTTACATGCACTTCTTTAGGGCTTAATGGTATTTATATTGCCATAGTTGGGAAAGTTGTTGATATCTTGAGCTCTAGGCATCCTATGGTGTTATTTCTTGAACCATTGGCAAGGCAAGAGGAAACTCTACAATTCTTGTGGTGAGCGCAATTTCTAATTTGGAAGAGAAAATGGAGAATTTTCGCCATGAATTGCTAAGATGAAATTTGCACTACGATGCATCGTAGTGCAAATGTCCAGTTTTGCCATGTCTTGGTATTTCGGCCATAACTTTATCATCCAGAGTCCCATTTGGGTGCTTCAACAGCCTATAGAAAGCTAAGAGAGAGATCTATAACTTTAATGTTCAAAGTGAAGGCCAGTTCTGAAAGGAAAGGTGGTAATTCAACGTGGGGAATGGCAAAACCAAATCAGGGTTTTAAGCCTACGATGCATCGTAGGCTTAAATTTCATATTCTGCCAGGCGTCATTATTTTGGGCATAACTCTCTCACCTTAGCTCCGATTTGGATGATTCAAAAGGCTATGAAAAGCTGAGATCAAGAGCTACAATATTGGTTCTTTAAGTTTCTCCAAATGCCCAACGTATCACAGTTGAATTTTGGTTGGACGCTTGCTGGGCAGTGAACTATTTTGAGCCAAAAATTGCACTACGATCTCATCGTAGTGCATTTGTGCATTCAGCTACTTTTACACTACGATGAGTTTATTCTCATTTCACCACCAATTCGCACACACACAGAATTTACACTACGATAAGTGAGCACATATGGCACAACAAATTCTCACAAACACAATCACTCTTGCTATTTTGCACAATTCAGAAACATATTTTCACATCACTTATTCCTTGCTATTTCACAACAAAAATCTTTGTTTCTTTTCATAACATTTTGGAATCTTCATTCTTTGTTTGCCCCATGCTGAAACATCTCATGACATTCACGCATTTCAGCAACCATTCACCATAACACTCTTGCATAATTCACATTTCAGCTTACAAGTTTCATTAATCTTTGGCTATTGTAGTTTCATCTTTTCATTTGTACAACTGGGTTTGGTTGTTTTTCATTCTTCTCACTCACGCTATGTTCACTCTTTACTTTGTTAGCGTACAAACACTTTGCTACATAACACTACCTCATACGAACACAATTCTTCCATATTTCATCACAAACACTCCATTCTTCATACTTCACTTTTCATTTTCTACACTTCACTCACGCTCCACACACAACTCACGGTGATGCATCGCCACGATGCATCGCCATGGTTTCTTGTTCCACGGCGACACATCGCAGCGATGTGTCGCCATAGAAAAATCCTCACGGCGATGCATCGCCATGGAAAATTCTTGGCTACTGAAATTGACTATGGATTTTTCTTTTTTTGGTGCACAGGTTCATGGAGACGTGATCTAGCTAGGCACAAAGGCATAACTTCTTGAAGACTGGAATGCGGGAAGATTCTTGAGGAGCAAGGAGGCTGCTGGAGTTGTGTAAAGTTTGCAGAATTTGGCTAAGTGTTAAAGGTTCTGAATTTCTGAATTTCCAGGCAGCTGAAGGCGTGGTGTGCTATGGCGGAAAGGTGTGATTTCGAAGAAGCTGGATTTCTTGGAGGTTGGCAGAAACGCTGAAAGCGTGATGAGTCCAGGCTAGAAGGCGCGAGGCGACTCTGATTCTCCACCTGGAGTACTAGGCAATGAAGGCGCAGACACTAATGCTTGAAGGCGCATGGCAGGTTGATGAGGAAGCTGAAGGCGCTGGAGATAAAGCCTGAAGACGCTGGAATGCTGGAACCATGTCTTCAACTTCGAATTTTCACATTTTTAGGCTGATTTTGGTTCTTCCTTTTGAGGACACTTTTGTCATATCTTTAGATATTTTTAGTTAGCGTATTAGTTACATTTCTACTACTCTATATATAAGAGGTATAGCTAATATAGTAAGGAGACTTTTGGAGATCCCAGGGGGACTATTATTCAATCCATTAGTTAGATTTTAGATTTTTGTAACAAACTTTTGAGGGCTAGAGAGCGGGAATTCATTTGAAGATCTACTTTCTCTCTCTAGTTTATCTCTCTAGCTTTTGAGCTCCATTTTCTATTATGATAAAGGATTTGCTCCGATCATTGTAATTCTCATATCAATTAAGGAAGCTCTTGGAAGAATTCATTGGTAAACTCTTTCCATTTATTGAAAATGAATTGTTTCAAGTTCCAAATTGTTGATCGTGAATTGGTAATGAAGTTCTATGGTTAGATCTCTCATGTTCTAGAGTTTCAACCAGTTAAATGTATAATTAGACTATGCAATGCTATGCAATTGGCATAATTTCTTAAGGATGAAATCATATGTGATTTTAATGATTAAATCTTGTTGAGTTTCATGAATTCACCCTTTTATTGAATGAATTGAACTTTGATTGTGGTCGCCATGCTGAGTTGAAGTGAGATTTACCAATATCAGTGAGAATTGCATGAAATGAAGACTAAATGTATGATGTTTGAGTCTTCCACTTGCTTTGCTTGAATTATGATTTGAGATGCGGTCGCCATGCCGGTGGAGAATCATTGAGTTGTTAGGAAAAAGTGAGAAGAAACTTTCTAAAGTAAGCAAACACTCTAGGTCCTATGTCAGGCCTCGCCATGGGATACCGTATGATTTGCATGCTAGATTTGCTAACTTTGGAGAGTTGAGGCATTGCGGGTTGAATCCGTTCTACTTAGGCCTCGCCATGGGAAAAGTGGAATGTTAAGGAGTATAGAAAACACTGTGGTCGCCATGCTAAGTGTTAGCTAGCCTCCTGGGCAATAGAGATCTCCTCATTGTTTTGTTTTTGTGTCAAGAGCATTGCAATCATGGCCTAATGTGCATTCAACTGGTGGAAATACTCTAGAGCATCCACTCTCTTCCAGTTTTCACATTTTATTTGTTGCATTTGATTCTTTACTAGTTAGTGTCTAGTTTTATTTCTTTCGTGACATTCTGTGAGCAAACATTGAGATTCTTGGCCCAAGCCTTTCCTGTGGATACGATCCCTACTTACGCTACTACATTAGTGTTTAGGGTATAATTGAGCTGATACGACTTTAGGCTATCAATTTTTGGCGCTGTTGCCGGGGAAGGCACGGTTTCTTGAATTTTGATTTGCTCTATTTTCTTTTCTTGTGTAGTTTAGTAGGCTTGTTATTTTTCATTTTGGTAGCTTTTGTTGCATTTTGTAGTTTTCGTGTTTTGTTGTCTGCTTTGGTGTATTTGTGTCAAGTGCAGGACATTGAAGTTCACTGTAATTGAGTATTGCACAAGTACCCAAGCATGTCTAGATGGTACGAGGACTTCTCTCCACCACCATTTGAAAGGCAATAGCAAAATCAAGCACAAAGCAACAACTCACACCACATTGGGACAAAGAGCTTCCTGTGGAGGACATGTTTTCTCAACTTATGGAAAAACTTGACAGAGGCTTACAAAAGGGAGAGCAATGGTATTACCAACAACAAAGCAATGAGTGTGATCTCAGAGATGAGGCAAAAATGGAGGATATGTTGACTCAAGTTTTGGAGAGATTTGATAGAAATGAAACAAGGTTCGCTCAACTGGAAGAAGAGCTTCAAGGGCGACAAGAAAGGTTTGATTGAATCAACGCTTTAATAAGCAACCTATGGGAACAAATTGAGACACCAACTTTAGATGCACAATACCACTCACAAGGTACACCTCTCATTCCTGAGGACAATTATTTTGATATGCATGCTAATGTTGATTGTGGCTTAAAGTGTCTAAGGGAGGATGAGTCTACATGTTTTGGGGATAGTGTTCATGAGTGCTTTGTTACTGATTCTTTTGAGCATGAATATGTGCACTTTGATGTTGAGGATGATGGCTTCTTTAGTGATCTTGATAGTGATGACTCTCGTGTTCTAAGTTGCCATGTTACTAAGTTGGAAAATGTGTCTAAGGTTGAGTCTTACATGAATTTCATGGAATTCAATGAGTCAAATGATGTTGATTGCCTTGCTTTAGATGTTTTTCCTCTTGATAGCTTTGTGAATTGCATAGAGTCACTTCTTGAAGATCAATGTGATTTCATGAAGGAGGATAATGTTGCATTTGTTAATGAAAGTGTTAACACATTGTTTGAAATTCTGGTTGAGGCACCAATTTTTGAAATGGTCAATGAATCTAAGTGTCTAATTGATGACTCACAAGAAGTGCAGAGTGAGATACTCTTGTTAGTTGATGATAATGCTTGTTGTGTTGTTGAGATAGAAAAGCCTCAAAAATTTCCCAATGTTAGTTTTGATGATAAAGATGTTAACATTTTGAATGACAATGACAATGATGATGCTGATTGTTATTCTCTGAATGTAACTTTTCTTGATGACTTGATAAATTGCATAGAGTCATATCTTGATGAACATTGTGATATCATGAATCAAGATAATGTTGAACGTGCTAAAGAAAATGTCGATATTAGTCTAGCTGCTAAAGATGTTAACATTTTGAATGAATGTGAGTTTGAGTCATTTGTTTTTGAACTTACTGGTGTTTTTGAGTTTGCTGATTTGTTTGTTGAGACCATGGATGTACAAGCCTTGGTTGAGCCTTGTAAGGTTAGAGAGCTTAATGTGGTGGAAAAAGTAATCGATAGGCCTAGTAAGGTGAAAGAGTTTAAGGAGATACCTTCAAGGGAGGAGCCTCAATGGTTCAAGGTGGAATTTGTAAAGGTGGCTTCCCATATGCATGAGCTCAAGCACCTCTTTGCCACTATTTTACAAGTGCCATACAGGAGGATAATGAGTATTGTTGAAATATCATTTTTCTGGTACAGAGATGGTTATTCCGATTCTTGAGGAAGAATGTTTCATGAATAAAGTCTAGCTGGAGACTACAAAAATCCAGAACTATTTTTTTTTCTCTTTACTTTCACTTCAGTTGTTTTTGGTATAACTAGTTGTTATATTATTTTGCATTTTTGCTTATACTCACCAAGGCCACTCATGATGTAGGTCTATGCAAAGGAAGGTATTGCAAGGGAAATAAGACATGCACACATGAGGCTAAGTGTGGGGGAGTGGAGTCATGAAACAATCCCACAATACACTTATTAATTTTATCTACATTTCAAGCGTGATTTTGCTTATTCCATTTAGTGTTAATAGTTGTCTAATTTTACACCACCATGACTCCTAGTCTTGGTGTGACACTTTTCTTGCATAATAGTTCTATGTCATGTCTACCTTGCACCAACATGTTGTGTGCTTGTGTGAGTAATTCCTAATAAGCTTTGATTCTCCATGTGTAGGATGTTTTCTCATTCAAAGAAGGGACTAAGGAACTGTGGACAAAGAGACTCCTCCAAGCAAACTTTGGATTTCATGATATACCAGGGAGATCCTAACCCTCTCTTTACTTTACATTGAGGACAATGCAAACTTTAAGTGTGGGGGAGTAAATGGTTATTATGATGTGTGTCTCTTGAAGCTTACATGTTTACTCTTCTTGCATGAATGAATTATCTTGCATGAATGGAATTATTTTTTGTGCTAGGTGGTGCAACTTTTAGTTTACATGTGTGTTGTTTTGAGATTTTTGCTGTTATGTTAGTTTTGTTGTGTCATTTTGAGTTAATACCCATGTGATGCTTAGCATGTAATTTTTGCATTTTGTTGTATTATTTTTGAGCTATTTCCCGTACATGTGTGTTTTTCATATTTTGTGTAAAGTTTAAGCTTTTTGTGTTGGTTGTGTTTGAATTTTTGTGCAAATTTTAAACTTTTGCAAGCTTTTTGAATAAGTGATGGTGTTGAACATAAGCTGTGTTGTGCTGTGTTGTGCGTTGGTGTTGTGAAGACAAGTTGTGCAAAGTTTACAATGAGTTCATTTATAGAGTCAAACAAATTTTGTGTTCAAATGCTAGAGTGAGTGAGCTAGAAAGTTGGTTTCACACATGTATTTGAAACTTTGTTCTTAGTTCACTGTGGCTTAATTCAAGTTCATCACTTAAATCTTTTTGAGTTTGCATGTGAAAATTTTTGTTTCTGGTCCTAAGTTTGAGGAAATTGGTACATTTTGCTGGCTAAAGCCCGATGTTAAGGTAAGATAGATATGCCATGCAAAACTAAATGACACAGGAGGTATGTGTATGGAAGCTTACTCTTCTTGCTATGCATTTGTCTGGATGTTTCCAGAGTTCGTGCATGTTAATCAACTTGAAACTCTTATGAACATGTGCATGCATAAGAGAAGCCATGGAAGAAAAAGCCTTTTGGCATCTGGGAAGGAAAAAGCCACAAGAACCTGGCAAATGATTAAAGGGAAAAAACAGCCAAAATACCCAGGCAAATGGTACCAATGAGTATCACAAATGCACTAATGTGCTTAATAAGGGCAATGTCCCATAGAGCTGTGTGCGCATAGGATACCATGGATCTTGTGACTGCATGTTCATGAGTGTGGCTAAGGAGATAGGCTTGTATTGAATGAGTGAGACAACTAGATGGTGTATAGCAAGGGAATAAATGAAGTGCATGTTCCTCAGCACACACTTGCAAGCGTGGCATGTTGGTCTTTATTCATTGTGCCTTAGTTGATAATTTGTGCTGAAATCTGAAGGCTTGGTGCCAGGAACCTTGGAATGAATTCTTGTGTGGAAAAATGTTTTGATGAACTAGGATGTAGCCACTGTGGATGAAGGAACAATGTGTTTGTATACGGGTGATGAGAATGAATTTTGAATGAAAAAGTTGCTTGGGGACAAGATAATATGGGAATTGTGTTTGAAATGGATAGGAAAGTTTTTCTACCAAAGTTCACAAATGAAGCATTGCTGTGTGAAGAGTGTGTAGTGGCTGTGTTCAATGGATTTGGTTGAGAGTTTTGAGTTGTGTCTTTGCTTGAGGACAAGCAAAAGTTCAAGTGTAGGGGAAATTGATAAGTTGGTTTTGTACCAACTTAAATATGCTATTTCACTTAAGCTTTTGACATGTTTTTCATATATTGTGTAGTGTTTTGTGCCAATGTGTGCAATTGTGTGGCTTGAAGTTTGAAATACTAAAATGAAGATAAAAGACCAAGAATGTGGCTAAATGAAACAAATGTGAGTTTCAAATTAAGGAACAAGAAATGATGCAAAGAGATTTGAATGTTGGCCTTAATGAGTTTATTTTGAGTTTGGCAGAATGGTTGTCGTAATTCATTTGAGTGTATCTCTCTCGATTTTGATCCAAATGATGAGATCTTGGATGTTCTGGAAAGCTCTTTGAGTGTGGTTTTATGCTTATGTTTTAACGTTCTTCTACATCTATGTGCAAGTATGAGAAATGGTGGCATGTTTATGAGTGCCTTATTCAGATTTCCAGGGTTTTTATTTCTTGATTCTATTGCCACAGTTTGGTAGATTGATGATATCTTGAGCCTCAAATATCCAATTTTGATGATTCTTGAACTTATGAAAAGCCAAGAGGGAATTCTATAACTTTTATGTTTACTGCAGGACCTGATTCAAATTGGTCGACGATGTATCGTAACGATACATCGTCGTTATAAGAGATTTGTACCACGATGCATCGTTACGATGCATCGTGGTGTAAAATTCCATGCTGCCACATTTTAGTATTTCTGCCATAACTCTCTCATATTAGATCCGAATTAGATGATTCAAAAGGCTGTGGAAAGCTACGACATAGGGATATAACTTTGATGTTTTAAGAATTTCCAAAGACACAACGCATCAAGGCCATATTGTGGTTGGACGTTGCCTCATATTACATGCACTTCTTTAGGGCTTAATGGTATTTGTATTGCCATAGTTGGGAAAGTTGTTGATATCTTGAGCTCTAGGCATCCTATGGTGTCATTTCTTGAACCATTGGAAAGGCAAGAGGAAACTCTACAATTCTTGTGTTGAGCGCAATTTCTAATTTGGAAGAAAAAAGGGAGAATTTTCGCCATGAATTGCTAAGATGAAATTTGCACTACGATGCATCGTAGTGCAAATGTCCAGTTTTGCCATGTCTTGGTATTTCGGCCATAACGTTCTCTTCCGGAGTCCAATTTGGGTGATTCAAAAGCCTATAGAAAGCTAAGCGAGAGATCTATAACTTTGGTGTTCAAGGCGAAGGCCGGTTCGGAAAGGAAATTTGGTAATTTAACGTGCGAAATGGCAAAACCAAATAAGGGTTTTAAGCCTACGATGCATTGTAGGCTTAAATTTCATATTCTGCCAGGCGTCAGTAGTTTGGGAATAACTCTCTCACCTGAGCTCTGATTTGGACGATTCAAAAGGATATGGAAAGCTGAGATCAAGAGCTACAATATTGGTTCTTTAAGTTTCTCCAAATGCCCAACGCATCATAGTTGAATATTGGTTGGAAGCTTGCTGGGCAGTGAACTATTTTAAGCCAAAAATTGCACTACGATCTCATCGTAGTGCATTTGTGCATTCAGCTACTTTTACACTACGGTGAGTTTATTCTCATTTCACCACCAATTCGCACACACACAGAATTTACACTACGATGAGTGAGCACATATGGCACAACAAATTCTCACAAACACAATCACTCTTGCTATTTTGCACAATTCACAAACATATTTTCACATCACACATTCCTTGCTATTTCACAACAAAAATCTTTGTTTCTTTTCATAACATTTTGGAATCTTCATTCTTTGTTTGCCCCATGCTGAAACATCTCATGACATTCACGCATTTCAGCAACCATTCACCATAACACTCTTGCATAATTCACGTTTCAGCTTACAAGTTTCATTAATCTTTGGCTATTGTAGTTTCATCTTTTCATTTGGACAATTGGGTTTGGTTGTTTTTCATTCTTCTCACTCACGCTATGTTCACTTTTTACTTTGTTAGCGTGCAAACACTTCACTACATAACACTACCTCATACGAACACAATTCTTCCATATTTCATCACAACACTCCATTCCTCTTCATACTTCACTTTTCATTTTCTACACTTCACTCACGCTCCACACACAACTCACGGCGATGCATCGCCACGATGCATCGCGCCATCGTTTCTTGTTGCACGGCGACACATCGCATAGAAAAATCCTCACGGCGATGCATCGCTGCAATGCATCGCCATGGAAAATTCTTGGCTACTGAAATCGACTATGGATTTTTCTCTTTTTGGTGCACAGGTTCATGGAGACGTGATCTAGCTAGGCACAAAGGCATAACTTCTTGAAGACTAGAATGCGGGAAGATTCTTGAGGAGCAAGGAGGCTGCTGGAGTTGTGTAAAGTTTGCAGAATTTGGCTAAGTGTTGAAGGTTCTGAATTTCTGAATTTCCAGGCTGCTGAAGCCGTGGTGTGCTGTGGCGGAAAGGCGTGATTTCGAAGAAGCTGGATTTCTTGGAGGTTGGCAGAAACGCTGAAAGCGTGATGAGTCCAGGCTAGAAGGCGCGAGGCGACTCTGATTCTCCACCTGGAGTTCTAGGCAATGAAGGCGCAGACACTAATGCTTGAAGGCGCACGGCAGGTTGATGAGGAAGCTGAAGGCGCTGGAATGCTGGAAACATGTCTTCAACTTCGAATTTTCACAGTTTTGGGTTGATTTTGGTTCTTCCTTTTGAGGACACTTTTGTAATATCTTTAGATATTTTTAGTTAGCGTATTAGTTACATTTCTACTACTCTATATATAAAAGGTGTAGCTAATATAGTAAGGAGACTTTTGGAGATCCCGGGGGGACTATTATTCAATCCATTAGTTAGATTTTAGATTTTTGTAACAAACTTTAGAGAGCTAGAGAGCGGGAATTTATTTGAAGATCTACTTTCTCTCTCTAGTTTCTCTCTCTAGCTTTTGAGCTCCATTTTCTATTCCGATCAAGGATTTGCTCCGATCATTGTAATTCTCATATCAATTAAGGAAGCTCTTGGAAGAATTCATTGGTAAACTCTTTCCATTTATTGAAAATGAATTGTTTCAAGTTCCAAATTGTTGATCGTGAATTAGTAATGAAGTTCTATGGTTAGATCTCTCATGTTCTAGAGTTTCAACCAGTTAAATGTATAATTAGACTATGCAATGCTATGCAATTGACATAATTTCTTAAGGATGAAATCATATGTGATTTTAATGATTAAATCTTGTTGAGTTTCATGAATTCACTTTTATTGAATGAATTGAACTTTGATTGTGGTCGCCATGCTGAGTTGAAGTGAGATTTACCAATATCAGTGAGAATTGCATGAAATGAAGACTAAATGTATGATGTTTGAGTCTTCCACTTGCTTTGCTTGAATCATGATTTGAGATAGGTCGCCATGCCGGTGGAGAATCATTGAGTTGTTAGGAAAAAGTGAGAAGAAACTTTCTAAAGTAAGCAAACACTCTAGGTCCTAGGTCAAGCCTCACCATGGGATACCGTATGATTTGCATGCTAGATTTGCTAACTTTGGAGAGTTGATGCATTGCGGGTTGAATCCGTTCTACTTAGGCCTCGCCATGGGAAAAGTGGAATGTTAAGGAGTATAGAAAACACTGTGGTCGCCATGCTAAGTGTTAGCTAGCCTCCTGGGCAATAGAGATCTCCTCATTGTTTTACTTGTGTGTCAAGAGCATTGCAATCATGGCCTAATGTGCATTCAACTGGTGGAAATACTCTAGAGCATCCACTCTTTTCCAGTTTTCACATTTTATTTGTTGCATTTGATTCTTTACTAGTTAGTGTCTAGTTTTATTTCTTTCGTGACATTCTGTGAGCAAACATTTAGATTCTTGGCCCAAGCCTTCCATGTGGATACGATCCCTACTTACGCTACTACATTAGTGTTTAGCGTAAAATTAAACTGATACGACTTTAGGCTATCAACCTCACGGATGAGTGCGAGCTCACGCAGGAGTCAATGCAATATGTAACCAACTACAACAACTGCCATCAATATGGAGGCTATCGAAATCAGTCAGGCCAAGGCAATTGGGGGCAGAGTAATCAGGGAAATTAGCAAAGGCAATACTACCAGAGTGGGGAGTCAAGCAACCGAGAACAGAAAAGGTCAACCGATGACTTGCTCCATGAAATTCTGGGAAAAATGGACATGTATGAGAAGAGGACCTCTACACTGGAAACTCAAGCGAAAAACGTGGAGGCCTCTATAAAAAACATGGAGATGCAGATGGGATAGTTGGCTAAGGCAAACCATCAAAGACCTCAAGGTGCCCTCCCAAGTGATACGGAACCGAACCCGAAATGAAAAGGACCAGAGGTCTGCAATGCTATCACGTTGCGATGTGGAAAAGAGCTTGGTGGTACCAAGAGAAAAGAAGAAGAGGAAGCCTCAGAGGAGGAGGTCACTAAGGAAACCATTTTGGTGGGAGATGAAGCCCAGGACAAGGACGGTGTGAAGGCTCAATAAAGTAAAAGGAAGAAGGGAGCTCCAAGCCCATGTGATGACTCTCCATATGCACCACCCCCTCCATTTCCCCAAAGACTTCGACCTTCACCTAAGAAGGGGGTCCAATTCACAAGGTTCCTGGATATGGTGAAGAATGTAAACGTCAATGTCCCTCTCCTGGATTTGGTTACAGCGGTACCGAGATATGCAAAATTTTTAAAGGACTTGATTGCCAACAAAGAATAGATCCTGCAATGTGAAGTGCCAATTCAGCTCACCAAGGAGAGCCAAGCATGGATCAACAATGAACTGCCTCCCAAGCTCAAGGATCCTGGTAGCTGTACCGTGCCATGCTCAATCGGTGGAGGATTCTTTAGCAAAGCCTTATGTGACCTTGGGGCTGGAATCAACCTTATGCCCTTATCCATTGCCGAGAGTATAGGATTGGGAAAGCGGATTAAGCCAGTGGTCGTGATGCTTCAGTTAGCAGATAGATCATTGGTTCAGCCCACGGGGATGGTAGAAGATGTCCTAGTGTCTGTGGATAAATTTGTATTGCCAGTAGACTTCATAGTGTTAGACATGGAGGAGGACCCCGAGGTCCCACTCATCTTTGGAAAGCCATTCTTAGCTACAGGGGATGCTTTCATTGGTGTCAAGGAAAAGACCATAACATTCAGAGTCAATGGTGAGGAGGTCGTATTCAATGTGGACTACGCCATGAAACACCCTCACTCCATAGAACAATGCTGTTTGGCGAGCTTGGTGGAAGGTAGTCTCCAACCTTTGAGCTTTGAACACAAACATAAATCATCTTCTCTTGATTTATATGATTCTTTTGATGATAGCATGTGTGACGATTTTGAAACTGTGTTGATTGTTGAGGAATCTGATACACTGCATGAATTGAGCTCTTGTGATGAAAAACTGGCAATTGACTCGACTGTGAAAGAAATGAATATTGCATGTGAAATTGATGAAAATTGTGAAAATAATGAGGAATTGAGGAAAATGGAAATTATGCATGAAAGTCATGAAGTGTACGATCACAATGGAAAAATGACGTTGAAAATGAAAATTGAAAATGATGATGAAAAATTGGTGTGTGGTAAAATTCTGACAAATGATGTTGTTGATACTGATGCGTGTGAGAAATTGTTAGAGGATTTTGTTAACACTAACAAGAATGTGGAGATTATGCCCACTAAGGTGAGGCTTGTAAATATAGATGGCAGGAACGAAAAGCTCATGCCCTCCACTCTGAGGTCACCCAAATTAGAGATGAAGCCCTTGCCACCCCACCTAAAATATGCGTACTTGGGAGAAGGTGAGACCTTACCTGTGGTGATATCCTCTAAGTTAGAAGGATGGCAAGAAAAGAAAATCCTGGAAGTTTTGAGAAAATATAAAGAAGCCATGGGATGGACGATAGCCGACATAAAGGGGATCAGCCCCAATGTGTGCATGCACAAAATATTGCTAGAAGAAGGGGCCGTTCCTATTCGGGAGAGACAGAGGAGGCTGAACCCATCAATGCTGGAGGTAGTAAAAAATGAGGTGATCAAGTTGCTGGACTTTGGGATGATATTCCCCATCTCCGACAGCGAATGGGTCAGCCCGGCACAATGTGTGCCGAAGAAATGGGGTGTAACAGTGGTGACTAATGAAGCCAATGAGCTGTTGGCCACCAGAATTATCAATGCCTGGAGAGTGTGCATGGATTATCGAAAGCTGAACAAGACCACTCGTAAGGACCACTTCCCCCTACCCTTCTTGGAACAACTTTTGGATAAAATAGCCGGGTATTTCTTTTACTGCTTCCTAGATAGTTATTCAGTCTACAACCAAATAGTCATTGACCCCAGAGATCAGGAGAAGTTTACGTTCACCTGCCCTTTTGGCACGTACACTTACAAAAGAATGCCTTTTGGGCTGTGTAATGCACCAGCGACATTCCAGCGCTGCATGATTGCCATATTCCAGGACATGGTGGAACACATTATAGAAATCTTCATGGACGATTTTTCAGTGTTTGGGATGACTTTTGACAGTTGCTTGGAAAATTTGGCTCTGGTGCTGCAAAGATGTGTGGAAGCCAATCTGGTCCTAAATTGGGAAAAGTGTCAGTTCATGGTCAATGAGGGCATTGTGCTAGGCCACAAAATTTCAAAGGAGGGCCTGGAGATGGACAAAGCTAAGGTCGAAGTGATAGCCAAGCTGCCAGAGCCCACCAGTGTCAGAGGGATGAGAAGCTTCATAGGCCACGCGGGTTTCTACATAAAGTTCATTAAAGACTTTTCCAAGATAGCCAAGCCATTTTGCTCCTTACTGGAGAAAGACACCCCGTTTGTCTTTCATGAGAAATGCAAGGAGTCGTTTGAGATTTTGAGAAAAAGGCTTGTGGAGGCACCTGTTATTATCACCCCAGACTGGGGAGAACCCTTCGAGATCATGTGCGACGCAAGCGACATTGCCGTAGGAGCTGTACTGGGGCAAAAGAAAGATAACATTTTTCGTGCCATCTACTATGCCAGTAAAATTTTGAATGGGGCACAGTTGAATTATACCACAACGGAAAAGGAGATGTTGGCCGTAGTCTTTGCCTTCGACAAGTTTCGAGCATAACATCCTGGGGTCCAAGGTGGTAGTTCACACCGACCACGCAGGCTCAAGTACCTCATGGAAAAGAATGAAGCCAAGCCGAGGCTCATCAGATGGGTGCTGTTGTTACAGGAGTTTGATGTTGAGATAAAGGATAGGAAAGGGTGTGAGAATGTGGTGGCACACCACTTGTCAAGACTTGAGCTTGGGGGACTCAGCAAGGAACAACTGCAGTTGTGGATTAAGGAAAGTTTCCCAGATGAGCAGATCTTCAAGATCAACCCGCGGGAGGTGTCTTGGTACTCATACATCGCCAACTATGTGGTCACTGGTGAAATGCCCCAACATCTTTCGAGCGACCAACGGAAGAGGCTCAAGCACGATACTCAATATTATTTCTGGGAGAGCGAATGTCTCTATAAAAGGTGCAGCGACCAAATTTGTTAGGAGATGTATACCAGATGAGGAGATAGAGAATATTCTCAGGGCTTGTCATGAATCGCCATTTGGAGGGCATTTTGGAGTGGCAAGGACTGGGCACAAAGTCTTACAAACCAGATTCTACTGGCTGCAATTATTTAAGGACTCCAAGCTTTGGGTAAGTAAGTGCGACAAATGCCAACGTATAGGTAACATCTCCAGTAGAGATGAGATGCCCAGCAACAACATACTGGAGGTGGAATTATTTGATGTCTGAGGCCTGGATTTCATGGGACCCTTCCCGAGATCGTGTGGAAACGAGTACATACTAGTGGGGGTCGACTACGTATCAAAGTGGGTAGAAGCAGTGGCACTACCCCATAATGACAGCCGGAGTGTAATGGGATTTGTGAAAAGGAACATTTTCAACAGGTTTGGGACCCCGATAGCCATTATCAGTGATGGAGGGAGCCATTTTTGCAATAAAGTCTTCAATGCACTTTTAGCCAGATATGGAGTCCAGCATAGAGTCTCCACGCCCTACCACCCCCAAGCAAATGGACAGGCTGAAGTGTCAAACCGAGAGATCAAAGGCATCCTAGAAAAAGTCGTGAATCCAGGGAGAAAGGATTGGGCCCTCAAATTGGACGATGCACTCTGGGCGTACAGGACAGCATATAAGACACCGATCGGAGCCTCACCATTTAGGCTAGTGTTTGGGAAAGAGTGTCATCTCCCAGTCGAATTAGAGCACAAGGCATACTGGGCGATACAAAAATTGAACATGGACCTCGACTTAGCCCAGGAAGCCCGCATGATGATGTTGAATGAGTTGGATGAATTCAGGTGGAATTCATACATCAGTGCGAGCCTTTACAAGGAAAGGACGAAGAAATGGCATGATGCTAAGATTAAGGTGAAGGAATTCGAAGTGGGGCAACAAGTGTTGGTGTATGATGCTAAGATGAGGTTTTTTCTAGGCAAATTAAGGTCCAGGTGGGTTGGACCTTTTGTCATCACGAAAGTCTCCCCATATGGAACTCTTGAGGTCCACAATGAGGCAACAGGGGAAAATTGGAAGGTGAACGGTCAAAGGGTAAAGGCTTTCAACTCCCCCATAGATGACAAGGGTCAAGCTCAACGCCTTGATCACCCACCTCCTCGATAAAACAATTTCATGTCTCGCTGAGGACAATAAACCAAGCGCTGTGTTAGGAGGCAACCCAACCATTTAGTTTTTAATTTCTGTCTGTCTTTTTCAATTAAAATTGACCCTCAATAAAACACCTGAATCTTAAGCCCATTATACATGCATATGTGCTGGGACTACCAGGAGCTAAATCCTTAAAGGGTTGATCAAACTCCCTAACTTCTCAGGACTCTTTCTCACAAACTGGCAACTAGAGCAAGAGGTGGACACATAAAGACAAGAGTGTGGTAAGTGTATGTTGGAGTCACGGGCATAAGTAGGTAGTCAAGCTAAGAATCATTCCTGCACTGTCACGGGTAAAATATAAAAGATTCTTTGAGCCTACCTGACAAGTGCATAATTGGATTGTAAGTGACAAGCCAAATGCATGCAAATAGCGGACCCATAAAGGGTTGTCACTTAGCCCAATTATTTAAGAATGGCCTTTCACTGCATCTAAGTGTTCTCACATTGTACCAATGTCTCTCAGCTAGATCACATGTCTTGTCGTCTAGCTCAATGCCGCCCAAATCATGCATGAAAAAGCTCTATAAATACCATTCACTTCGCATGATAAGTTTAACATCGAATTCAGTTCAGATACATTGCAGGAACAGATGATGACTACAGGAGGTATCTCCGGGGAGTCCTACACGTTCAAGATCCCTCCGACTATAACTCCGAAGATGACGAAGAGTATACCCCAGGCTCACCCCCGAGGTTCGTGAACGAAAGGGCGGTGAGGCGATTTGACAGATCCGTCTACCGACATGTACTGGTAGAACGAAAATTTGTCGCTCCGGAACAAATGTTTACGGAGGCAATCCGCTTCTACAAATGGGAAACTCTCACCTTTGCCCCAGCAGCATCCAATGTAGAATTAGTTCGGGAGTATTACGCCAATGCCAATACAAGTTACACACACCAGAACAACCACGATGAAGTCTATATAGGGGGGATCTATCTCAAAGTGACAAGTCACACAGTCAACGAACATTATCAACTACCAGACTTTCCAGACGATGAATTTGGACAGTTAGCTGGAGCAGCCAATAGGGACTTCTTAATTGAATCTGTTGGGCTACCTGGAGCTTCTTGGGTGCGTAACAACAAATCCGAAGCCATTTATATGCACACCAACGATATGACTGCAGAGGCCCGCATATGGCTGATGTTCATAAATTCAAAGCTCATGCCCACGAACCAACATGACAGAGCAACCAGAAAGAGAGTGCTTCTGATTTATGCCATTCAGCACAGAATGACGATCGATGTTGGAAGGGTGATCATGCAATCCATTGAACAAGCTAAAAGATGCACTGGCACACCTATATTCTTCCCCTTCCTTCTATCACAAATGGCTAGAAGCCGAGGAATTGAAGTGTCCCCCTCAGAAGACTCCCAACAATCCATGGGAACCATAGGCGGGCCACAGTGGGAGAGTTATCTGGAAATGGAACGTCTAGAACGCCTTCATCTAAGCGCTTAAACTCGATAAACTACTTCATTTCTCACAATGGGGACCATTGTCGATTTCAAGTGTGGGGGGAGACATGCATGTCTTGGTGGATATTGGCTGTTGACCTTTGCTTTATGCTTGTGCCTGTGAGGTTAAGTGCCTTAGCTTTGAAATTTCCTTTATGCGTGTGTTATATGTTGCGGGGACAGAAGGAGGTGTTTATTATATTAGTAGCTTTTTAGGCGGTGTGTTTTTTTTTTTTGTTTTATTTGTGATTGTTATGTGGAGGGATGAAACAAGTCAGTGATCAGCACTGACCTTGTAAGTGTGCTTTAAATTTTCATGCTGCGATAAACGTGTATTGTTTGTTGTTATTTTCCATGGCTTACTCAAATTGGTCAACCGCACGCCCAGAATGCACTCGCACTCCAAACCTCATCATCAAGTCCATAAACTTTAACTTTGTGATGTATGCGAAATTTTTTGTGAAGTTTTACAGTATACATTTGATGCATACAAGTTGCTGTGCAAAGTGCGATGTTAAAGTAAGATAGAAACGCCAGCACCAATGTTGACATAGGAGAGAGCTTGTGATTCTTCACTTGTATGTGCTTTCTACTCGTAAAAACTTATTCTTGCATTGTGAATATATAGTCTATTAAAGACACACATAAACACAAAGTTGTGCGGAATTATGCAAATAAAGGGAAAAAAAGAGCCACAAAACCCTTGCATCAATAATAAGCACCAATGTGCATTGAATAAGGGGGAAACCCCAGGGGAAGAAAAACCCCAGTAAGCTTAGCATAGACAACTTATAGCTCTTATCTGTTAAGGTTTAAAGTGTTCGTGTGTGTGGAGAACAGATTGTAGTGCAAGAATTATTGTTAAGTGTCTACTTGAGTACTTTGCATAGACAACGTGAGGGAGCACGAGAAACTCTCAGCACACACACCACGCTGACGATTTGGTCTTTATTCGTTTCACCTTACACGACAATTTGTGTAAGTTGGATGAACTGTAAACTCACTGCTCATAACTTTCTTGTTGCATGCGAAAATCTTGGAAATGGACTGTCGATGAGGTTGTGAGTGTTTGAATGTGTAATGGACAAGAGCTTCGCTATTTCTTACTTTGCTCGGGACTAGCAAAGATTCAAGTGTGGGGGGATGATAAGTCGGTATTGTGCCGACTTATTTGCTCTGTTTTGTTAATCTCTTGCCTATAATAACTTGTGAATCTATGCTTGATTACGTGACTTGTGTGTTATATTGATTACAATTGAGTGTTATGGAGATTGACTTGAGTGCTGCGAATTTAGTTACAAAGTGTTGCATTTATTCACTCAAGTCACAATTCACTATTCACTCAAGTCACAACTCACTTCTCACAAAAGTCACATTTCATGAAAGTCACGGCACACAACTCACACTCACATGACCTCACAACTCTTGCACCTCACAAAACTCTCAGCACACACCTCACAAACACACACTAACACACTACACAAACACACACACACATAACACGGTGCGGCCGCATGCGGCCGCACCACTCACACATTACACAGTGCGGCCGCATGGCACACACCCACACGGTGCGGCCGCACCACACACGCATACACGGTGCGGCCGCACCACTCACACCACACACATGCACGTTTCATGTTTCACTTTCATGCATTTTCATATTTTCATACTTTTGTACATTCTCTGCTCACTTCATCATTTGCACACTTGCACAAACACTACTCTCTCAACCTTTGCATATAATACACACAAGCTTAAGCTCACACAAGCAAAGCATACGACATGTATTTCTCACGGCCTCTAACTGTTTGATTAAATGCTTTGATTATTCTTAACTGTTAAGACTTAACCTTAACATGTGTCCTCACTTCAGTTCTATTTCATGTTTGTAGACACGTGGCGGCATTTCCGCAAGAGAAGGAAACTTCCAGGAATCTTATGAGACAAATCATCAAGGGAAGACTATAAAAGGGAGGAAAAGCCGCTAAAGCAGGAGGAGGCAAAAGGAAGAGAGAAAGGAAAAATCGGAGAAGAAAGCGAGAGATCAAGAAGAAAAACCCTAGATCAGGATTAGAAGCTCTATTTTGTAAATCATGGGATATCAGCCGATCAATATGATCGGCTAGACTTATAGTGTTGCCTGAGGGGTCAATTGTATGGATTCAATCTTGTTTGAGACATCTGTTTAGGATTTATCTTTTATGTGTGGATGAATTTCATGTCTACAATTATGCATTCGTTGTGTTTGATGGTTTGCACTCTAGATTAACTTCACATTTAGGTCTGCGGTACCCACTGAGGTCGGTGTGAATATTCCATTGGCAATCAACCATGATATAATCTGATTGTAAACATGCATATGTGAATCTTAGGTCTTGTGAGACGTTGCGATCTTGGTTGTGTGGTATCCACTGACAGTCAATGTCAATCTTTAGCGAAGCCCTAAAATGATTCTCGTATTGTTAGTCGAAGTTGTGAACTGGGTAGCTGCCCTACCAAGGGAGATAGTCAAGAATCGAATTAGATTAGCATTATAGGAATTGGGATCTGGGAGAGTCGGACTCGAGCTAAGAACTTGCCCTACCAAGGGAAGTTCGGGGAGATTTAAGAACGAGGGTTGTGAGAACTACCAAGTTAATCAGCCTTAGTTCTCTAGCAGTAAAGTTCCTTCACATATGTCTACACAAGTCCGTCGGTGATAGCAAGAGAAAGGTCCATACATATTGATTTCCTTCAAGGCAAAACATTCCTCTCTATTGACTTCCCGTATCTCATTCCCTTTGCTTGTTTGTATTTTGTTGTTCTATCAATTTTATTCTATCATTGTATTAACTCTTGACAACCATCCTCTCCCTTTTGGATACGATCCCACTTGCCCCTACTACATTAGTTTGGTAAATTTGGGTTAAATTGGAGAGCTGCGACAGTTCGTAACCAATGCTAGACCCGTGAACTTGAGTGCATGATTGGCTTGTATGACTCCAATAATTGAGTGAAGGAGGTCACACGTTATGACATCAGGAGAATGGTCCTTTACTGCCTATATTGTCCGTATGTCTGTTTTGTTTTCCAGATTCATTCACATGTGCTTGTTATGACATCAGCTAGCATGGAGTTATTATGTGTTGCACATCTTTTATATATTTCCTGATCTCTTGTTTACTAATGCTAAATCTTTGATAGTGATTTCTCTTCCTAAGGTTATGGCTTACTCTTACCATAATCCTTATGAGTATCCAATATTCAGTGAAGATCCAGGCACTACTTCATCTTCATCTTCTTCTTCTTCAGCCGATGAGGATACGGTGATTGATTATGAACCGGCTACCTTACCCCAATTTGTTAATATTCGTGCTGAGAGCTTATAGAATAGATCACTCAACAGAGACTATATCATCGAAAGACCATTTGAAGATCCTTTATGTAGATTTGATGAGTTAATTAGAATGCACAATTAGGAACATTTCGCAAGAGCATCTATGGTTGTGGATATGGAGATTGTTCGAGAATTCTACGCCAATTCCAATGCAGATAGTATCCACTTCGTATTCTTAAGAGGGGGGCATTTACAGGTGAATCGCCACATAATCAATTTGCATTTTCTCGTGCCAGACTACCCAGGTGATACATACAGTCGTTTGGTGCGGGCGGAACACACAGATCACTTATTGGCTGCGGTGGCATTGCCTGGTACTACCTGGGTGAGAAATGCAAGGAATGCAGCACTATATGTACCCACAAGTGAATTGACAGCTGAGGCAAAAATGTGGTTGCTCTTTATCAATTCTAAGCTTTTACCCACTAGCCGGACTACTATAGCATCTAAGGAGAGAGTTTTATTGATCTATGCCATTCAGCATAATGTTTCCATTGACATTGGAAAATTGATGCTTGGTTACATACGACGTGCCCAGCGCTCTGAATTTGCACCAATGTTCTTTCCTGCTCTATTAACAGTAATGGCTCGAGATAAGGGCATCAATATTTCGTCCATCGAAAATCCTCAAAATCCTCTTGGCCTTATGGGGACACCTCAATGGCCTAGTTATCTGGAGGAGGAAAAGGTAGCCAGATTTTCTCGGGGATTGTAAAAGGCCAGGTTCCTCTATTCTGTTTTTCTCTTTTCTATGTCTCGGGGACCGTGACTTTATACAAATGTGGGGAAAATGGATGGATGAGGTTGAGGTTGTTCATATGATGTTGCCATGCGTTTTGTGTAGTATTAGTGATTGCGTAGTGTGTTGTTAAGATGATTTTATTAATATCGTAGCTATGTTGAGATTGTGAAGATTGTTTCTTAGTGTTCGAATTTATTAGTTAATAGGTTTTGTCTTAGTAGTGTAAATTTAGCTTGAAACGTTAGGGTTTGCTTAGCTTAAAATGTGAGGTTAATGGGTGTTTTTGCTACATGTTGTTTTTGTTTTTCTACATGTTTTTTTTTGTTTTTCATGGGCATATCTGCAAGTAAGAAGGAGTGGACATCATTTTAGAGAATTGAGATTGACATGTGAATTCTTAAAGTTGAAATATCACTGAGTTCATAAAGCTGAAATTCATTTTTTGGCTCCTTGTGACATGTGAATATGTCGGTTTGGATTGTTATGCTATGTGGGGGTATGTTCACGAATAGGTAGCTAGGAAGATAAGTGTTCATTTGCATTGAATGAAAATGGCCCCACTTGTGTCCCACTTATGTCTTGTTGTGAATGGTTTTTAGAGTTGTTGGGAACATTGATTGCCCTTTGCTTTGACCGAACACATGGGGACTACTTTATAGTTCTATAAATGTCCACTTTTGTTCACTTTACAAGACATAACTAGTGTATCTAGCACTTGCTCAAAGACGGTTGTGTTAGGACCAGCTTTCGTGGACATCAAAGTTCTTGCCTCATTCATTTTCGGTTAATTCATCAAGAAGGTATGCCTTACCACTCCTCTCTTAACTTTCTGAATTTTCATGCATTGGTAAGTAAATATATGTTTGATAGCAAGAGGTTTAAGAGATTAGAAGATAAGTGTTTTTTTTTAGATGATGAATTAGTGCTTATTTAAGAATAGTTGCATGCTAAGTGTGGGGGAAGGGTTTAAATGATTTCAATCAGTTTCAGCTTTGACATGTTTCTGTAAATTGGCTATAACGTGATCATGGTATGTCCAAATGAGTTGATTCCAGTTGGGAAAGTTTGTTAAGAGGTTGTGCTACACTTTTCATGTTGAGCACTTTTGCCAATTTTGACTGGAATGTAGTTTAATTCCGAAGACAAGGCAGTATTCACATTGATGATGTGGTCTGAAGATTTCTGATTACGCCCTGCTTGGTATAGTTTGGTATGTTGGCCTTAACTTGCTCATTTTTAGTCCAAATGGGGTGATTCTTGTCCCCAAATTCGGAAAAGCGATTGTTCTACAAATTTCCAGTTTTAAGTTTTGGCAAATTCGAATTGGTTGATTATGGATTTTGCACATTTTCATAAGGATCCAAGCTGAAATTAATGAGCAATCTGCCCAGCTTACATTTCGGTAGTAATAAGACTATAACTTGGTCATTTCTTGTTCAATTGGAGTGATTCCAGTTCTGAGAGTTAGCCAAGTTTAAGTTCTTCAACTTTAATGTTTGGAAATTTTTCTAAATCATCCTTGTTGGCATGCTATTGTTTCGGTTAAGTGGAACATGAAAATCTGAAATTCTGCTTTGACAAATTGTTTCATTTTGCCATAAGGCTTGTTGCTACGATGTTTTATCTTAAAAACTTTTACCTTGTAATCATAGTTTCAATGTTTTATTGTGATAGTTCTTGTGGTTGGAGAGTTTTCATGTTAATGCCTATTTGTAGAAATGGATGTTGGGTCATCATGTCACATGCCAATGTTAAAAAAATTTTTTGTGGATATTATTTGCATGAAGTTGGATATAGCTGAATGGATTTTGGTGGTTGACAGGTATGGCACCTAAGAAAGATTCAACTTCACAGAAGGCTTCTACTTTGAAGAAAGGAAAAAGCAAAGCTCAAAAACCACTTGTTGACTCTAATTCTGATTATTGTCCAGACGAGGATGTGCCATTGTTTGAGAACCCTCCGCAATACACAATGCAAGCTACAACTCCGAAGAAGAGGAAGGGTTCGTCCGATCAAGCTGGTGAACCATCAGTGTTTATAGACAAAAGAGCTCAAAAACGATGGGAACAAGAGATCGGTATGAAGAAGCTACACCTGGAGAGAGCATTCACGGTGGAGGGAGGCCCGTTTCAGGAGTTGATGCAGTTTCACTGTTTTGATCAAAAGCTCAAGAGTGCTCCGGGGTACTGTAATGCTAGTCTGGCAAGGGAGTTTTATGCTAATGCTAAGTATCCAAATGAGGCTGGGGAATTTTATGTGAGGGGTAAATGGGTGCAGCTCACGAGTGAAATCGTTAATAATCATCTTGTTACTCCTACCTTTTCTCATGATCCTTTGCCATTCCCAGAAGGTGACGAGTGCGACCATGCTTTGACTGAGGAGCTTTCTTTGCCTGGAGCGACTTGGGAACTAAACACAGAGGATGATCACAAGCATCTTTGTGGGGAGTGGTTGCGTAGTGATGTCAAGGTCTGGCTTTTGTTTGTTCTGTCACGTCTTATGCCGAGTTCACAATCAAACGAAGTGTTAAGTAATCGGTTGTTCTTGATATCAGCTATCCGTGGGCGAAGATCGATTGATGTTGGGCGCATAATTCTTTCTAACTTACAATCTGGTATTGACACTTATAATGCAGCTCTTTACTTCCCAGTTTTGATTGAGGAAATTTGTCTGGCTCAAGGGGTAGACACAGAAGCTGGAGAGTGGCGACTGAATCCAGGCCCGATTGGTACTCCACTCTATATCAAGCATCTGCAAATGGAAAAGGAAATGAAGAAAGCAAGGAAAGCAGGGTCTAAGAAATCTCGGAGCAAATCTAACCCTTTACCTTCTGAAGCAATTGAAGAACCTTAGCCGTATGATTTCAGTTCTTTTCAAGGAGCATTGCAAGATTTCCAACATTCTGTGGACACTTGCTTCCAACATTTGGATGAGAGACTAGAAGGGATGCATGAGCTAATGAATGACATGCATCAAGATTGGTCTTCACATTCTTCTAATATGATGGAAAAGTTGGATGACATGTCTTCTGTAGCTCAACAACAATTCGAGGTATTATACCATAGGCAAATGAAAATGAAGCTGGAGCTAGATAAGTGCAACAAGATGGCTGTATACTACCATTCTGATTTGGGTCCTCCAAAACCAACTTCGACTTCCGCACAGCTAGCTGGGTATCGGATTCCTAATTTGTCATGTGAAGTCGTTAGTGGAATCGTACATGAACTTCCACCTGGAGTTCCGACCATGCCTGTACTTAATCCGTTGCCAACATTTGGCCAAATACCTCCAATGCCCCAAACTCCCACTTTCATACCGAATCTTGATTTCATGCCTTCAACAAGGATCCCATTGATCGGTTCTGGACAGCCTTTGGGAGGACCAATTCATGGTCTTTTTCATTATGTGGCACGGCCTTTAGGTGCCCCTTCGTTTTCAACGACAGCTTCTTTTTCATCTCCTTCTTCATCAGCACCATCATCTTCCCAGGGAGCCCCTCCTTCTTAGACTTTTACATTGTGGACAATGTTTATTTCAAGTGTGGGGGGTGGGCGATGTGTTATTGGCTGGTATGTTTGGTGCTTCATGATTGGTTGCTGTGATTGTACTTCTATGGTTGTTCAGATTTGCTGCAAGGTGGGGGTTAATTTTTTTAGCAAGCATGTGGGTGTTTTATATTGATGATGGGGGGTCAGATTCTGGAAGATATTTTGTTGTGTTGTGAAATTGGTGTGAAATTGTTGGCAAGTTCTTTGAAGTTGTGATGTGAATTGTTGAAGTTCTTGAAGCTCTGTAAAGTAAGTGTGGTGTTTTTAGTGTGCTAGTATGAGTCATTGTATTTGAGGCTGGAATAAAATGTTTAGAGTGTTTAGGAATGTGTTGTGAAAAGGAAGTAGAAGAAGAAGAATGGACACTGTGTACGATGCTTATGCTCCTCTGTTAAGCTATGTTCAAAGTTTGTAGTTCATTAAAAAAAATAAAAAATTGTTGTTCTACTTTTGTTTTGCATGCGAAAATTGTTTTTCCTTGATTCCAAACTTGATAGAATCGGTGTATTTTGTTAACCAAGGCATCATGTTAAAGTAAGATAGATATGCCATGCAAAACATGCTCTTGGACATAGGAGGAAACTGGTTCAATTTTTTCTTGTTGATATGTATTACTCCATTGTTTTGGGATGCTATAGTATGCATAGCTCTTTAAAGACATCTAGGAATTTCTAGTTACACAAGAAAGGATATGGAGAAAAAGCCTTTGGCAATTGGGAATGAAAAGCCAAAATACCCTGGGCAAGTTTAATTGGGAAAAAAATACCATAAAACCCAGGCAGCTAAAGGGAAAAAGAAGCCATAAAACCCAGGCAAGCACACCAATGTGTGTAGTAAATCAAAAGCACCAAAGTTCAAAAGTAAATGAAATCAATTAAGAGAAGCACCAATGTGCAACCATTGATCTTGTGTGATTATGAGGTCTTGTGTGTGGATATTATGATTGTTCATGCAAGGTAATGTTTTGGAACAAATGGAGTAATGCATGCATAGAGAATAGATGGACCAGTAATCCTCAGCACACACTCGCACGTATGACATTTTGGTCTTTATTCATCGTGCCTTGGTTGATAATTAGTGCTGAGATTGGATGGTTTGGAGTCAAGGACTTGGTGTAAGTTCAGTGCATGAAAAAAAAAGATTGATGTTGATGAACTCAAATGAGAACAAGTTGGACATAGGAGCGAGGTCTAGTGCTAAGTGGTTGTGAAGTGTAAGTTTGCTTGGGGACAAGCAAAAGCTCAAGTGTGGGGGAATTTGATAAGTTGGTTTTAGATCAACTAATATGTGTTATATCTCTCGGCTTTTGCCTTGAATTTCATGCAAATTGTGTAGTGATTTGTGCCATTTTATGCATGCATGTGGTTTGCAATTTGGTAATGTTCAATTGTGAAAAAAGGGAAAAAATGATGATGAAATGGAGTAATATATGTCTAAAGGGAAAATTAAGGAAACCCTAAAAATTGCTTAAATGCTTATTCGGTTGAATTAGGGTTTTGGGCAGAATTGTCGTGCAACTTTTTTTGAGTGTAGCTCATTCACTTCTAATCTGCATGAGGAGCTCTTGGATGTTCTAGAAAGGTATTTGAGTGTACTTCATTTCTCATGTTTTGACTTGTTTCTAAATCTATGTGTAACTATGAGAAACGAGGGCTTCTTAATGATGGTTGTTTCTAGGGTTTTCGTTGTTGGAATCTTTGCCAATAATTGGTCAATTGTCCATATCTTGAGCTACAGACCTCCGATGATGCTGTTTCTTGAACCAATAGAACGCCAAGAGATAGATTTAAAACTTTTACGTTTACCAAAAAGTTCAATCCAGAGACTAAGACATACATATTTTGCATAGAAGAAGTTTGTTGTGCTGAAGTGGTTGCATCACACATGCACTCACCTCACACATACTTACACTCACCGCACGCACACACCCATGCACACTCATCGCACACTCACGCACACACCCATGCACACTCATCGCACACACTCACACCTCTCCGCACAGCCTGTGCGGCAAGCTCGCACACCTCGCCACAACATCATGCGGCGAGGTCACTGCATTGCCGCGCGCACATGCGCGTGGTACTCGGCACTCACCTCGCACACACTGCGCGCGCAGCACTCACGTACACACTGCGCATGCACTGCGCGCTGCCTTGCATACTCTCACGCGCGCGGCGGTATCGCACGCACACACGCATGCTGCGCGCGCACCGCGAGCAACCCTCGCGCATGCTACACACGCACGGCACGCAGCACTTGCACACCTCGCCGCACGCATGTGCGGTGAGATCACTCACCTCGCCGCATGTCCAATGCGGCGAGTTATCACCCTACACACACATTTTCTTCACTCATTTGTTTTGCATACACTTCACACTACTTCACTTCACATTTGCACCTCAAACTCACTTTCATTTCATTTCACACACACACTCAACATTTGTACATAAATGCACGGCGAGACCTCTCCGAGAGGTCTCGCCATACACACAAAACACGCAGCGAGACCTCGCCGCGAGGTCTCGCCAACGCACACAGCACACGGCGAGGTCTCGCCACGATACCTCACCCACACACACATACAAGGCGAGACCTCACCACGAGGTCTCGCCCATCAAATGCACAAGCGGCGAGGTCTAGCCATTAGACCTCGCCTTAGGAGTTTTTTTAGCACGAAAAATTGGCTAAGTGTTGGGTTGCTTGTTCTTGTGCAGGGAATGGAGAAGGCGTGTTGGCCTTAGGCTCGGTGGCGTGATGGAGGCTGATGGAAGCGTGATATGACAAAGCACAAAGGCGTGGACTTCGAGCTGGCTTCTAGCAAGAACTCATGCATACGTGGATGTTGTACAATCTTTTTTATGGCATCTTTGTAATATTGTATTCATTGTACGTTTTCTTATCAGTTACGTTTTGTAATCTTTATATATAGAGGATTAGTTAGCTCTTACGAAGGGACGAATAATCTAGAATTCATAACTAGATTTTGATTTTTGGAGCGGGAAACTTTCTCTCTCTACTTTCTCTCACTAAAATTTCTATCTTCTCCGATTGATCTTCGATTTCAATTCCGATTGAGAATTTGATCCGAACGTTGTAATCCACTTGAGAATTGAAGCCTACGAAGCAAGTTATTCGGTATAATCTTTTCAATTTTCAATTATTGATGAATATTGATCGTGAATGTGAAATGAAGATTCTCGGCTAGATCTTTGATGTCCTAGGGTTTTGATCGGATAACTGTGAATTTGAACCGTGAACAGCTATGCAATTGACCTAATCTCTACGAAAGAGTTCATACATGTTTTTAATAGTTGAAATCTGAGAAGTTTTATAATAATTTCACTTGTGTTTGGTTGAATTGTAGTTCGATTGAGGTCACCATGCCAGTTCAAGGTTTGATTCACCATTAACAGTGTAATTTGCATAAACAATGGACATGTTGTATTAATATGGAGTTCCTTCACCTGTTTTACTTTGTACACGATCCGAGATGTGGTCGTCATGCTAATCGGAGGTCGTTGAGTCTTAAGAATTAGGTGAAGAAAGACTTTGTGAAGCTAGCTTAATATTAGACACTCAAGTTAGGCATCGCTATGGGAGACTTGGGAAATCGCGTGATTATTAGCTAGAAACATGAAGTCGAGATGTTGCGGTTTGTATCTATTTTGCTTAGGCCTCAACATGGGAAAAGTGAAATGTTAAGGAGTATAGGGAACACTGTGGTTGTCATGCTAAGTGTTTGCTAGCCTTCTAAGCAACAATCGTCTCCCCCTAATTAGATTTACATGAGGTCAAGTGCATTGTAATCGTATTGAATTCACAGTAGTCTGATTCATACACTCTAGGACATCTGTTTGAATTCTTGTTATTTCTATCTGTTGTTCTCGCAAGTGTTCTACTATTTTGAGTTTTGAGTACTTCTCTTATTTTACTGAGTCTTGATACTGTGCAGTCTGCAACACATTTTGAGAAACACTTCGAATTCTTGAACCAAATCTCCCTTCCCTGTGGATACGATCCCCACTCATCACTACTACGTTAGTTTAGGGGTAAAATTGCAAGGTTAACGACACACTTGTCAATAACTCACGCCCTCCTATTTGGCAAGAGGCAAGGAATGATTTAGGCATTTGATAGGGGCAAATATGTATGTAAAATGTGATCGTGGTTGCTATCCACCCCTACTAAAAAATAAGCTTAAACAACCCCAATGAAGGTGATAGTAAAGCGAGTTCGTTCTCTCAGGGAAAGGGCAATGTTGGAATTCTAAAGTAAATATTTTTGTGTTCTTATAATTGACAAACTGAAAGTAACAAAAGGAACAACAATTAACTAAAATAAAGATGGTGATATGATTTAAAACGCAATTCAAGCAAGTGTATTCCCGAAATTATATGATAGGGTTACATAAAGACATACACATTCATTCTATCTATGGTCATGCAAAATAAGGATAAACACACATACTCACACCCTCCTATATAGCGGTAAGAAAGGAGTGATTGATGCACTTAACTACTTAGATATTAAATAACTCATTGAACACTCCTATATGGCGGTAGGTACAGTTCACTTCCTTAATTAACCCGGAATTTATTGCAACTACCAACTCAACCAAACCCTCAAGTTCAACCGCTCCTTTATGGCCGAGGCAACGCCGGAACCAGTCACGCTAATGCCAAACTAACCCCCCAAATTCCTCCTATATAGCGGTAGGAAAGAATTAAGGTAAATTAATCTAACAAATTCACAACCAACCTACAATAGATTCCAAACAACTTACTCTAACCCTCTTATATAGCGGTAGGACAGATTAAAACAAGTTATCTCTAAGCAATTTACTGCACTTTATGAAGATATTCATCATACATAATTAAGGCCTTAAATCATGCATAATTATGAAGAACACAGTAAAACTCATTTACAAAGACCATAGAATAGAACTTAGAATGTAGATTAAGCTCAAAAACCCTTATTCATAATCTCGGGAGCACATAAGATTTAGCCTAGCATGGCTAGATCAATCATCTTATTATTAACAATTAAGCACAATATTGATAGGAAACAACCCATAATAAAAAGACATATTAAAAATGTCAAAAACTGAAAAAAGAAAATTATTCGCGATGTTGCAGTTATGGACGTTGCGATGTGGAGCTTCTCCCACGTCGTGACGTCTAGAAATAGCCATTTGTCGCTATGATCCCAGCCGAATTTGGAAACACCCAAAACATGAAAGTTGTAGCTGTATCTCTTAGCTTTCCAATGGCACTTGAAGCATCCGATTTGGATGTAAATCGAGAGGGATATGATCAAAATACCAAAACCTGACGGATTTCTTCAGCATTTGTTTTTCATCACCTTTCCTCGTGTTTCGCGATGTTAACCCTTCTTGGAGTCTCGACCTCAATGGGATTAACTTGGCACTTATCTTCCACTCTATCCAAGGTTTTTTTGGCCTAATCACGTCTTTCTTGATCTTTCTCAATCTTTTCCTCTCATTTTGGATCCGATTCGACTCTCGTGTGATTTCCCTCTTCCAAGCATACACCATGGTCGACAAACCTACAAATAAAACACTAAAACGAATCAAAAAGAACAAGAACGACCAAAGAATCAAGTATAAAACCATAGATAAAAGGTGAATAAATTCACCTCATCAAATTCCCCCACACTTAACCTTTGTTCGTCCCGGACAAACTAAGCCAAACACGATAATACTAAAAACAAAAACTTAACACAAAAACTCTTAACAAATAGAACTAACACATAACAACAAATGCATCCAATTCATCAATCCGATCTAAGAACAAGTGCCATGTATTATCCTCATAATCGCAAGTATTCAAATGCCAAGTACACATAATATGAGTCCCCACAAGTTATCAAAGTGCATTGACATACTTATTTAGACACGTTGAGCCAACCATGTGTGTGTGTGCGATAGGTTCCACCTTAGTTCATAAATCATCCACAACCACGCCATAAGCCAGGGCTCCAACAACTAAGTCTTTATCTCAACTCTTTCTCACTAATCATATTAAAGATTCATTATTCAGCTCATATTAATGAGAATTCACTCAGCAAACCTTTAGGTTTAAATATAACACTCGTTCCCCCAGACTGTCACACTTAAGTAGGGTATTTCATTGGAATTTCTGTGATATCCACTTGGAGTACTGTCTCACCTTCGGGTTTTATACCCATTCCCACTCATGCAAGTTCTCCATTGACTTTTGGTTTAAGAGCAGTCTCGCAGAGGAGTGACAATATGAAGCCAGAGTCTTTTGGCTTCTAATCTCCGTTACCATCCATATGAGTTCTCTTAGGGTTATTATTAAAAGCAATCTCATAGAGGGACAATAGTATGAGCATAACAAGCTTAAAAATGCAAAAGCATTAAGTGCAAACAATTATGCAAGCACATTTATTATAGAGCACATTATAAGCGAGTTATATGAGTTTTAACTAAACAAAGTGTTAAAAACACTCCAACACTTAATGATTACGAACTCAATCCCCTCAGTAGTTCCCCTAAGTGCATGAATATGGTCGACTCAAAATGCTAAAATTTCTATCAAAGACCCGACTTCCTCTAGATAGCATATTATTTTCCTATCCCACATTGAATCTTTCGATAAAATCAAATCATTGGCAACATGACACTTATCACAACAAGATCAAAATTGTTCAAAAATTGGATACCACACAAAAATATGTAAAAACATATAAAAAACCATGGTTTAACTATGAAAAGAATTATCATTTACTAAATTACTTATATTCGGGCTAAGATCATAAGAATGGAACACAACATAAAAATAAAATAATAAAAACTAATAAGGAGAACTAATTAACCATTAATCAAAGCATAACATCCACACATCAACTCCCAGGAATTTAAGCATAATGACATACAAAACAACATGAATTGAATAACATGAATTTCATCCCCCCCACACTTAAAATACACATTGTCCTCAATGTGTGAGAAAGGAAAGAATTCACCTATTATCCACGTCATTCCCGGTAAGCTTGTTGTGCGGTTGAATCCTTGTCAATGTCTCAAGTAGCCTTCTTCGTTATTCAAACTAAAAACTAAAAACAAAAACATAAAAACAATTACTTTAAAAGAAGGGTAAGAAGGTAGTTCTAGGTTTATTTGGTCCCTAGCTAGACCTTATTATCATGGCCCTCTCCTTCAATACTCGGAATACCCATCCTTATACCACTAGAAACCTCTCTCACGAGCACTCTGCCTTCTTGCATAATGCTTCTTGTGCAGCCCTTTAAAGAGGTACTTGAGCTCATGCATTTGAGGAGCAAGTTCAATGAACTCAACATTGTACCACTCTTGCACCTCCAAGGTAGTCCCTCCTTGTCTTCTTGCACCATTATCCTTGGGATTTCCTAGGACTCTTCATTATTCGACGTCACCTTTTCTTCCATCCTGTTAGAAATATAAGAATCCACCAACGGCTTTGCTTCCATGGTCTCAATGAAATCATCAGTAATTTCAAAGATGGAGGTATCAATAAAACAGTTCTCTACCATATTAGTTATTTCATGAAAAATCCACAAATCTTCCTTATCTAAACTAACATGGGATTCCGTTTTAGGCATCTCCACATCGTCAGTTATCTCTAAAATGGAAGTATCTATGAAAACATTTTCAATCAAATTTCTCAACTCTAATGCTATACTCTCATCTATCTTATGCACTTTAGAATTAGATATATGCATTAAAGAGTCATTATCATTCACAGTACATGTTTTCGTAGGATTGCATGTAACAACTGAATTTTCAACCACATCCATGTAAAAGCAAGTATTAATGTCCTTCTGATGCTTCTTATCATAATCGACATTAAATATTACCTCTTCGCCATTGACACGAAAAGTGATGGTCTTGCTGCGGACGCCAATTAAAGCATCTCCAGTTGCCAAGAAAGGTCTTCCAAATATGAGAGAAACTGCCTCATCCTCCTCCATGTCTAAGATAATAAAATCCACAGGAATTGTGAACTTAACAACAACCACCAAGACATCCTCAATTATGCCCATAGGAGTAATAATGGATCTATCAGCCAACTGGAGAGTTATCGCCACCGGTTTTACTTGCTCGCCCATGCCCAAACTGACAGCAATAGAATAAGGTATTAAATTAATACCAGCTCCTAAATCACATAATGCCTTCACAAAGTATCTCGCACCAATCTTGCATGGAATTGTGCAGCTTCCTGGATCCTTGAGCTTAGGTGGGAAGATTTGATTTCATTAAGCATTGCCCAACTTGATTCAATTGGATCACCTCCTCACATTGCAAAATTTGCTCCTTATTAGAGATAAGATCCTTTAAGAATTTCGAGCAAGTAGGCGCTAACTTTACCAAATCCAGCAAAGGTATTTCCACGTGGTTGCTGCTTAATATTTTCAGCAAATTTGCTGATCAAAATCTTCTTCTTTGATTGATGCAACCTTTGACGAAAAGGTGGTGGTGGAGCATATTCTGGAAAATTAAAAGCACTTGGAGGATTTTTCTTCCTCTCTTTGCTAACACTATCGCCCTTGTGTTCAACTGGCTTGGGTGCATTTTCCTTCTCAATTTGAACCTTCACAACCTCTTGATCATCCTTTGGAGAATCCTCTTCAGCAATAATTGGAGATTGCAATTCCTTACCACTTCTTAATGTCACAGCATTACAATGCTCTCTTCCCTTGGGATTGGGAAGAGTGTCACTGGGTAAAGATCCATCTGGTCTATTGTGAACTTCCTTTGCCAGTTGGCCTAATTGAATCTCCACATTCTTAAGAATAGCACTGTACTCCCTTAACATGCCTCCTTGAAGCTCCACTGTTTTTTCCAGATTGGCTGTTCTTTGTTGACATTCTCCAAAAAGCTTGTCCATCCTACCCAACACTGTGATAACATCCCCCAGTGATGCTTGTGGCATACCATTTTGCGTGCTCTGTTGGGTACCATAGCCAGGTGGATAAGTTGGTCTTGACGTATTATACTGTGGGCGATTCTGTCCTCCTTGATATCCTTGGTTCCCACCGGATGGCTTCCACTGATTTGAACTCCCATCATAGTTGACAAACTGCACTTGCTCATTGGTTACTGGAGGACACTGATCCATGTGATGTTCTCCTTGAAATAAACCACAAGTTGGCGTGGTTTTGTTTGTCAATGCTGCTTGAATACTAGCCAGTTTGCTCTGCATAGCTGTCATCTGTGCTTCCCAGTTGGTGGTTTTATCCAACTCTAACATCCCAATTTGACGTCTTCCAAGGTTGCTCCTCCCAGTGGGTAACATTCAGCTCATTGCCTACTATACGCTCAAAAATCTCTTCAACTTCTTCTGGGGTTTTAGCTCGCAAGTTTCCGCCAGCTGAAAGATTTACTAAATGCATAGTATCCACACTAAGTCCATTGCAAAAGAAATTCAACTCTCGTCCCGGCTCCAACCCACTGTTTGGGCATTTATTGAACAGTTCTCGAAATCTATCCCAAGTTTCTGTGAAAGACTCATTGTCACCTTAACGGAACTGCATGAAATCCATTCTGATCTTATCTATTCGAGATGGAGGGAAATATTTGGTCATGAATCTCCTTGCAACCTCATCAAAAGTTTCAATTCTCGCCCCATTAATAGAGTCATACCATCTCTCAGCTGCTCTTTGAAGAGAGAAAGGGAACAACATTCTCTTCAAAACATCATGGAATATATGTGGGAGATTACTTGTGTTACACACTTTAAGGAATGTCCTTAAATGTGCATGTGGATCTTCAGAACTCATCCCATGAAAAATCTGGCTATTTTGAACCAAATTAATAAACGCCGGAGGGATTTGAAAATGCTCTCCAGTGTTAATGAATGGTGAATCCAAGTTGTCCATTCGAGGCTCATAATCATCACCATATCGACGACGAGGTGCATCTGGTTGGGCCGGTGGAATAATAAGAGGGTCCCTTGGAGGATCACCCACATTTTGCTGATTTTCTTGACCAGCCATTGCTGTAGAATCCAACTTCTTCTTATCCCGTAACGTCCTAGCAAGTTCCGGATCAAATTCGTATTCTGGCAATCCACAAGATCTTGTCCTGTGCATGCAAGGAGTAAAATGAAAGGGTGAAAAGAATACAAAAAAATAAAATAAAAAATAAAATAAATAAAAACAAAAACTCCAACACGACTGCTTTCCCCGGCAACGGCGCCAAAATTTGATGGGGGCAAATATGTATGTAAAATGTGATCGTGGTTGCTATCCACCCCTACTCAAACATAAGCTTAAACAACCCCAATGAAGGTGATAGTAAAGCGAGTTCGTTCTCTCAAGGAAAGGGCTATGTTGGAATTCTAAAGTAAATATTTTTGTGTTCTTATAATTGACAAACTGAAAGTAATAAAAGGAACAACAATTAACTAAAATAAAGATGGTGATATGATTTAAAACGCAATTCAAGCAAGTGTACTACCGAGATTATATGATAGGGTTACATAAAGGCATACACATTCATTCTATCTATGGTCATGCAAAATAAGGATAAACACACATACTCACACCCTCCTATATAGCGGTAGGAAAGGAGTGATTGATGCACTTAACTACTTAGATATTAAATAACACATTGAACACTCCTATATGGCGGTAGGTACAGTTCACTTCCTTAATTAACCCAGAATCTATTGCAACTACCAACTCAACCAAACCCTCAAGTTCAACCGCTCCTTTATGGCCGAGGCAACGCAGGAACCAGTCACGTTAATGCCAAACTAAACCCCCAAATTCCTCTTATATAGCGGTAGGAAAGAATTAAGGTAAATTAATCTAACAAATTCACAACTAATCCACAATAGATTCCAAACAACTTACTCTAACCCTCTTATATAGCGGTAGGACAGATTAAAACAAGTTATCTCTAATCAATTTACTGCACTTTATGAAGATATTCATCATACATAATTAAGACCTTAATCATGCATAATTATGAATAACACAGTAAAACTCATTTACAAAGACCATAGAATAGAACTTAGAATGTAGATTAAGCTCAAAAACCCTTATTCATAATCTCGGGAGCACATAAGATTTAGCCTGGCATGGCTAGATCAATCATCTTAATATTAACGATTAAGCACAATATTGAAAACATGATTATAAGGAAAGAAGACACCTTAGATGTGATCTCGACTTGTAAAAACATGAATCCAATAAGAGATGATGTTATTCTCCAAGTAATAGAAGAGGTAGGAAAACCCTAGCTATTACAAAGGAAAACCCTTCCTTGAAATCTCCCAATAATGTCACACCCAAAATCTGTAAACCCTAGCCCTATATATAGGAAACAACTTCAAACCCTATCAAACATTGATAAGATGGCACATTTTTGGGCCCTAATATGTAAGGAACAAGTTAGGAAACAACCCATAATAAATATACATATTAAAAATGTCAAAAACTGAAAAAAGGAAATTATTCGCGATGTTGTAGTTACGGACGTCGCGAAGTGGAGCTTCTCCCACATCGCGACGTCTAGAAATAGCCATTGTTCGCTATGATCCCGGCCGAATTTTGAAAAACCCAAAACACGAAAGTTGTAGCTCTATCTCTTAGATTTTTAATGGCACTTGAATCATCCGATTTGGATTTAAAGCGAGAGATATATGATCAAAATACCAAAACCTGGCAGATTTCTTCAGCATTTGTTTTTCATCACCTTTCCTCGTGTTTCGCGATGTTAACCCTTCTTGGAGTCTTGAACCTCAATGGGATCAACTTGGCACTTATCTTCCACTCTATCCAAGGTTTTTTTGGCCTAATCACGTCTTTCTTGATCTTTCTCAATCTTTTCCTCTCATTTGGGATCCGATTCGACTCTCGTGTGATTTCCCTCTTCCAAGCATACACCATGGTCGACAAACCTACGAATAAAACACTAAAACGAATCAAAAAGAACAAGAACGACCAAAGAATCAAGTATAAAACCACAGATAAAAGGTGAATAAATTTACCTCATCAGCATTTACCTACTTAGATATTAACTAATTCATTAAACCCTCATATGTGGCAAGAGGCAAGATTTACTTCCTTAATTAACTTGGAATCTAATGAACTACCAATAACCAAACTCTCAAATCCAATCGCTTTTATTTGGTTGGAGGCAACGCCTGAACCAAGTCACGCTAATGCTAAACTAATCCACCTAACTTCTCCTATGTGGTAAGAGGCAAGAGTTAAGGTAAAATTAATCTAACAAATTCACAACCACTCTAATCCTCCAATATGGTAAGAGACAAGATTAAAGCAAGTTATCTTCAAGAAATTCACTGCACTATAAGAAAATATTCATCACACATAATTCAGGCCCTAAATCATGCATAATTATGAACAACACAACAAACCTCATTCAACTAAAACCATAGGATATAACATAGCATGTAAATTAAGCACAAAAATCCTTATTTGTAATCCCGAGAACACAGTAAATTTAGCCGAGCATGGCTAAATCGAACATCATAATATTAATAATTAAGCACGTAATTGAAAACATAACTTGAAAAAGAAAGACAACACCTTGAATTGTAAATCCTTGGATGTAATATTAACTCCTAAAAGAATGAATTCAATAACAATATATGTTCCCAAATCCGTACAGCTGCAAATTCTCCATGCAATAACCAAAGAAGAAAACCCTAGCTATTACAGAGAGAAAAACCCTTGCTTAATGCTCTCAAAATTGTCACACCTAAAAAATCTTAAAACCTAGCCCTATTTATAGTGATTCTATAAAAATAATTGCAAATAATTCCTTCACGAAACCTTGTCGGACACGAAATCTCAAAGTGGGCCAAAAATGTAAATTTCCAAAATTATCTTAGATTTGCACGCGATCTCCGATGTCGTGACGTGTGCATGGTCGTCCGTCTTGATGTGAGAAGGCCCCGACATCGCCGACGTGGCACACTGCTAATCTGCCCCAAAATATAACCAAAATTCCCAAAAATTGATTTTAATTCCCATTTTTCCACGTCACGACGTGAGAGGATCCCGACGTCGTCACGTGGAGCAAATGTCCACTCCTTTTCACGAACTTTCTTCAATTCTTTCTCCACTTTGCATTTATTTGGCTCTCATATGATTTTTCTCCTCCAATCATGCACCATGGTCGACAAACCTTCAAATAAAACACTAAAACGAATCAAAAAAACAAGAATGACCAAAGAATTAAGTGTAAAACACTAAATAAAAGGTGAATAAATTCACCTTATCAATTTCCCCCAAACTTAACCTTTGTACATTCCTGAACGAACTAAACTAAACATGACAAACCTAAAACCAAAAACCTAACAAAAAGGTTCAAAACAAAATACTAACACATAACAAACAAAATGCATCCAATTCCATCAATTCGATCTAAGCACAAATGCCTTGTAAATACCTCATAATCTCAAATATTCAAATGTCAAGTACATATAATATACGTCCCCAAAAGTCATCAAAGTATATTAATGTACTCATTTAGTCATGTTGAGCCAATCATGTGTGTGTGTGCTACAGGTTCCACCTCAGTTCATAACCTATCTACAATCACGCCATAAGACAGGGTTCCTACAACTAAGTCTTCATCTCAACGTTTCCTCACTAAATATATTAAAAATTCATTATTCAACTCATATTAATGAGGATTCGCTCGGCAAACCTTTAGGTTCATAAATAACACTCGTTCCCCCAGATTGTCACAAATCAAAGGGTATTTCACTGAAAATCTCGTGACATCCACCTGGAGTACTGTCTCACCTTCGGGTTTTAGACCCATTCCCACTCATGCAAGTTCTCCATTAGCTTTTTGTTTAAGAGCAATCTCGCAGAGGAGTGACAATATGAAGCCAGAGTCTTACAGCTTCTAATCTCTGTTACCATCCATATGAGTTCTCTTAGGGTTATTATTAAAAGCAATCTCATATAGGGATGATAGTATGAGCAAGCAACCTTAAAAATACAAAAGCATTAAGTGCTAACAATTCTGCAAGTACATTTTTTAAAGAACATAATTTAAGCGAGTTATATAAGTTTCAATTAAACAAAGTGTTAAAAACACACCAACCTACTTAATGATTACAAACTCGTCAATCCCATTAGTAGTTCCCCTAAATGCTTAAAAATAATTAACTCAAAATGTTAAACTTTCCATCAAAGATCCGACTCCCTCTAAATAGCATATTATTTTCCTATCCCATATCAAAACTTTCAATAAAAATACAATAATCGGCAACATGACACTTAGCACAACAAGATCAAAATTTTCAAAAATTGGATATAACGCAAAAACACCTAAAAACCTTGGTTTAACTATGGAAAGAATTGTCATTACTTAATTACTTATTTACGAGTTAAGCTATACGCAAAGGAATAACTAATACGAATGGGACAAAATAAAATTTAAAATAAAATCCTAATTCCATTAACTTAAATTGTATTAATAATTTGCAAATTGACAACAAACATAACAAAATAACGAAAAACATCAACGAAAGAAAAAGAACATCCAAAACAAATGAAATAGAAAACAAAAAAATAGAAAAACAAAAAAACGGGACTATCAGAACTCCCCCCATACTTAAATGCCACATTGTCCTCAATGTGGGAAAGGAAAAATATCACCTAGTTCTGTTGCATACTGTAAGGTCTAAGGCAACCTAAGAGGGGGGGTGAATTAGGTTTCTAAAAATTTCTTATACACCAATCAATTCAAATTCAATTCAACAATGATGAGTGAGTAGTGTGACTTGCATCAAGTGTAATATCAAATGATGTTTAATGAAATATTTCAACAACACAATGAATATATACTTCAATCCAAGTGCAGTAAATTAAATCATGAACAAGATGAAATAATAGTAAAAACTGAAAGTAATAAAGAGCAATTGACACAATCAATTTAGAGTGGTTCAAGTCTCCCCCTTGGAGCACTCTACATCCACTACCCAAGTTCTCCAACTTAGGATTTCAACTTCTTCACTATGAAGTGATCTCTTTTCTAGTGGTGAGATCAAAAGAACCACTTTTACAACCCAAGTATCTCAACTTAGGATTTCACCCACCCAAGTATACCAACTTAGGATTTCAATTACCCAAGTATACCCACTTAGGATTTCAATTACCCAAGTATACCCACTTAGGATTTCACTCACCCAAGTATACCAACTTAGGATTTCAATTACCCAAGTATACTAACTTAGGATTTCTACCTCCTCACAATAGAAGATGATAATGAAATTACAACCCACAATTTGGGTAGATAAGATGAAGTGTAGCTCAAATAATGATTCCTATATGAAAATTACAACTCAATAATGTATAGCTCAAGAATGAAATGAAATACTCAAGAAAAGGCTCAAGAACTTTTAATCTTTTGTGTCTTGAGAAATCAAAGTGTAATGAAAGAGTTGTAGAGAGTGTTTTTCAAGATTGGAAGCTCAAGGAATCAAGGGAGAAGTTGTTAAAACGTTTTAACATTGGCTAGTATTTATAATATAAGAGAAAAGACAAGAAAACGTTCATATTTAACTTTTAAAAAAACTAGCCGTTATGAGTTTCGGACGTCCGAAACTCCAAGGAAGTCGTCCGAAACTTGTCAGCCATTTTTCTATATGTTTCGGACAGAATTTGGAAAAATGTAAAACATCAAAGTTGTAGCTCTTCCTCTTAGCTTTCCAATGGTATCTTAATTATTCATTTGGATGTAAAAATGAGAGATATGATCAAAATACAAAACACTGGCAGAAGGGTCCGAAACTCCAAAATAGGCGTCCGAAACTCAACAGAAAGTTTGGCAATTTTGAGACATAGTTTCGGACGGCCGAAACTCTGGGAGGCGTCCGAAACTCAACAGAAAGGGTGTAATTTTTTATACAATAGTTTCGGACGGCCGAAACTCAGCTGAGGCGTCCGAAACTGTCGTCCAAAATGTTTAACCGATTTGTCGATATGATCCTAACAGAATTTGGAAAAATGTAAAACATGAAAGTTGTAGCCCTTTCTCTTAGATTTCTAATGGCACCGGAATCACTCTATTTGGACTTAAAATGAGAGAGATATGATTGAAATACTGAACCCTGGCAGATTTCTTCAGCTTAATCTCAATTTTTGTTTTCCAAATCATTTGTGCAGCTCTTGTGACTTTGTGCAAGTGTGTTCCTCACTTTTACTACTACTTTTGAAGTTCATTTGAGGACTAACAACATTTTGAAAATATTTTTACTTGAGCATCATTTGAAGATTAAAAAAACACTTTGAAAACATTTTTACTTGAGCATTAAAAGAGTAGATCAACTTCTTGAGCTATTTACACAAATAAACTAATTTACCATATTTTCATATTTTTTGCACTTCCAATTCTTTCTTCAACCGATAATACTCCATGCTTGGCTTCTTTGTATATCATATTTTCATATCTTTGCACTTCCAATTCTTTCTTCAACCGATAATACTCCATGCTTGGCTTCTTTGTATATCTATCACATTGAAACACTTTTTCAACCATTAGCATAAACATAATTGTTTGTTAAACATCAAAATAAGTAAGATTAAGACCCTAGGTCTTCACAATCCCCCTTTTTGATGATGACAAACCAATTATGTGATGGAATAAATAATAAGTGCAAAAACATACATTTTGGTGAAGTAAACCTATTTTGATAAATGCTCCCCCTACATGTGTACTTCCTTTTCTGTTATTTTTCCCACCTTGCTATTTTTCTAATTCTAACTTTTAAAGTATATTCATTTCTCTCCCTATCATCTTTCAACTAATGAATTTCATCACTTAATTACATATTTTCTCCCTTTTGTCATCAACAAAATAAGTGATCTTAAAGCCAACATGATACCATTTTTCTTTACTTCATTCTATTTGTTTCTTTTTTTTTTTTTTTTGTTCTTTAATATATTTCTCCCTCTTTTGGCATCATCAAACTAAGAAAGTTAAAATGACATGATAAATAATATATTTCCCCCTTTGGCATCAATAAAATAAGTGAGCTAAAAATAATATGATTTCATAACATATTTATCTCCCCTTTCATTCTTTTGTTTTTCTTTTTCTCAAACAACATATCTTTCTCACGCTTTCATTCTATATTTCTCCCCCTTTCATGTTCATTTTTATAACTTATACCTATGTATATTTTCTCCCCTTAGAATATCTTCTCCCCCTATGTGTATACTTCCATTTCATTGTATGCTTTCTCTTTTCTAATATTCTTCTTCCCCTTTATTTTTCTCCCCTTTTGATATCATCAAAATAAGAATGTGAAAATAAGAATGTGAACACATATAAACCATACACCTCATTTTTTATTTACCTTGTTTCCTTTGCATGGTGAACAATATATAGTGTTAAGGAAACAACATTATATCTTAGGACTACCTTTCCACTCCTTGCAACCTAATGGGTGGCTAGGCAAAAAAAAAAAAGTTAAGTATAGGAAATTTTGTAAAAATTTTGGCAGAGTTTCCTTTGTTTATAGACTAATTCCACATGCCAACAACCCAAATTTTGACAAAAATTCAATGCACAACATATAAGTATACAATCATATGACATTCACAAGAGTCATAGATACTAAAGTATAATCAATTTTTCACCAAGGAAGATAGCAAAGATCATAAATGTCTAAAACAACATGGATACCAAATTAAACCAAGAATGATACCAAATTAATAACATCATCTTCATTAATAATGAATCATAAGAAAAAACATAGTAAACTTATCAAGCTTTCTCATTAATCACATGATTGTACTCTAATGCCAATTGAAATGCACAAGGCCGTCATAATGCCAATTGAAAAGGAAATCTTCTCAAATGTTTACAATCCAATATAAGTCACAAAAATATGCACAATATAATGTATTGCAAAGGTTGCAACCCTAATGTACAATATAACCTCAATTTGCACAATACACAATATACCAATTTTCAAAGTTTCCAAACAACCTATAGCACCATTTTGCACAATATACCAAATGCACAATGTATCATGATCACCATAGATATTAATGCACAATTTAAGCTTTCACTAAATCCAATAATGGTTAAACAATTGAAGGAATTAGATAATGAACATCAAAATTTCAATAATTAAACACAAATGACTAATGCAAATCCTAGGGTACCACAATCCATGTTTTACCTTTCCTTTGAGTATTAAGTGTGAATGATTTGCACATGATTGAATTCTAGCACATTATCATTTTTCATTCACAATAAGCATAGAAACTAATGCATAATTATATTTCCACCAAAGAAGATGGCAAAATCCATGAATGATTAAACAAGATGAATACTGGGATAAATAACTGTTCTTGCAAAATAGACAAAGTCTTAGCAACTCCAAAATGTCCCATTAAACCACCCCTATGTGCTTCTCTAACCAACAAGTCACGTAATAAGCAATTTGGAATGCACAACTTATTTTCTCTTAAACATAAACCGATCATGCCTATAGATCTTTCCTATAGCATTTTTTCACAAGCTTGATAAGCCTTCACACAAATCAAAAATCAATAAGATACAATCCTTATCAAGTTCAAAAACAAGAATCTTTGCATCAAGTGTAGAGATAAGAGAGTACCTCTTGAGAGTGTATATGTCACAACATCTTCTTTGCCTTTCTGTACTTGATGACGTAAGGAAATATCTCCACAAAAACTCCATCCATATTTCACTTAGCTCGTTTTGACCCCTTTTACACAATCTTGCATGTTCTTTAAATGTATCACTTTTATGTGCCAAAAATGTTATCCAATTGAGCCTAGAATAGTCATCTATTATTACAAACGCATATCTTTTTGCCACCTAAACTGTAGTTTGTGATGGTCCAAACAAATTCATATTTATTAACTCCAAAGGTTTAGAAGTAGTTTCCATGTTTTTAGGTTTGAATGTACTTCTAGTTTGTTTTCCATATTAGCATGAATCACAAATTTTGTCTTTTTCACATTTTTGTTTAGGTAAGCCTCTAACTAGTTCTTTAGTTACTAGATCATTTATGTGATCTATTCCTACATAAGCTAGCCTTCTATGCCAAAACAAAGTTGTGTCATGTGCACTAAGACAATTCATGTCTTGTACCATAATAGCACACAAATGATGTATATACACATTGTTATGCCTAGAATAGGTAAGAATGATTTTTCCATCTTTTGAACAATACATCAAGAAATTTATCACATATTTGACTTATACTAATCAAGTTGAATTTCAAGTCATCAATCAAAAGCACATTCTCAATCACATTGCTATATTTCAAAAAAATAACTTCAAGTCCACCATGACTTCTAATGTTTGATTGCCATGCTTGATTCTCATTCATTTTCTTGATGTTAGCACAAATACCAAACAATTTTCTTCACAAAACTCACCATTTAAAATCACAAGTTGATTTGTATTCAAGCATGAATTGCAAAAAGAAATGAACAAAGTTGGAAATCATTTTCTTTACTCAAATGAATCGAATACATGAAATTTGTTTGTCCATACTTTCCTTGAGAGAAAATAACACACTCTCTATGCAAGAACATCATAAAATGTTTGATATATTCAACATACCACAGTATTCAAAACTGAAAATCAATTTCATGTAAGACACTTAGAGTTTTAAGCATTTCAACTTGCCCTTCCAATTTACCCTTATGTGTTTATTTTGCAAGTGACTCACATATAGGAACCCAAACTCTAGTATCTCTAAATAAACACTCAATATGCTCAAAGTAGTCATCATATAAAAGTTTAACACAATCTTTCCATACTTGAATCACTTCATGAGAATTTTCAAGGATCTAATTGGATTTAATGAAAGATATATTTTCCATAAAATTAGCATTCAAAGGATGCTTCCTAAATAAAGAAATTATCAAGGAATTGACATTCTTTCAAAGCCAAAAACTAGAATGCAAATGTGCAACACTATTATGCAATTCATTGTCACTTAAGATATGAAGTTTTTATTGTAAGTGTACCATCTTGAAGAGATCCTAAAATGCATTCTTCAATACAAAAACAAATTGTAAATTCAAAATGTTTCCCAAACACAAAAGCTACATCTTGAAACATATTAAAAGATCTAACACATGCACTAGTATGCACTCATCCAATTATTTTCCCTTTTTCATCTTTTCCAAAAATATTAAACAATAAGGAATTTTTGATCATGTGTCTTGAGTTTTTAATAATAATCAATGCACTTAAGTTCTTACATCATTGATATCTTTTCTTATCCATGTTTTTGATCCATTTTCAACATCCATTCTTGCAAAACATTTCCTAGAGGTATGCCCCTTTTTTTTACAACAATATCACATATCACATGATATTTAAATGAATGTGAAGTCCTATAGTGAGGCCTAGCATTGTTAAACCTAGGTTCAAAGTTATATCTCTCATATCATATCTTTGGTTATATGTGTTATGCATTCCATGTTCATGATATTGGTGAGGTCTATTTTTACAATCTTCTACTCCTTTTCATGATTATGTGATGTGTGAGCAGTTTTTACAGTTTTGGAGGTTAAGCTTTGATTACCTATCTCATGAGAATATCCTAATCCAAATTTACTATTTCCCATTCTTTGATTTCCTAACAGTTTTTCTAAATTCTCCTTGCCTTGTGTGAATTTAGCTAAACACTCACTAAGGTCTTCAATTCTCTTCCTTAATCCTATGTGTTCTTTCTTAACTTCATCATGCTTTTTAACTTCTTCCCTAACCTTATTACTCTCTATTGTTAACTTTTCATTTTCAATTTTTAATGTACAGTTTTCTTTTACTACACAATCATACTTAGTGATTAACTCTTGATTACATGAGGTGATTTCTTCCACTTGGCCTTAAGCTTCTTGTTTTGAGTCTTGGTTTTCTTTAACTCATCTACTAATCTAGCAATGTACAATTCAAGTTCATCTTGATCATAGCAATTATCATCATCATTATCACTAGAAGAAGTACTTACCTCATGGTCTTCAAATCCCATAAAGCACATGTGTGCAACTCCTTCCTCTTCTTCTTCAATTTCTTGTTTGGATTGGTCATCATCCCATGTGACTTTGAAGCTTCTTCCTTTGTCATTCTTGTCATTTTTAAACTCCTTCTTTCTCCTTGTACAAGCTGCCACAAAATGACCAAGTTGGTTACATTCAAAGCATTTGTTGATTTTGGAGGTTTCTTCCTCATATATTCCCAAAGTTTCTTCCAAATATCATGTGCATTTTTACATCCATTAATCTTACATGTTTCATTAACATCTAGGGAGTTATATAAGACATTTGTGACTTTGGCATTCAAAGTAAGATTTCTCCTATCATATTCATCAAGTTCACTCCTCTTCTTTTCTCTAGTTTCATTCCCTATGGTTATTTCAGCCCTATAAGGTCCTTCCTCAACAATGTACCACATCTCAATGTCAATGGATTTAAGGTAATTTCCATCCTATCTCTCCAACTACTATAGTTGGTTCCATTAAACATTGGGGGCCTAGAAATAGAAATAGATTGTTCCTCCATAAACATAGCATTGTTTGTTGCCATAATCTTTACTCTAAGGTTGTTAAGCCTAATTAATTAGAGACCAAGCTCTGATACCAATTGTAAGGTCTAAGGCAACCTAAGAGGGGGGGTGAATTAGGTTTCTAAAATTTCTTATACACCAATCAATTCAAATTCAATTCAACAATGATGAGTAGTGTGTGACTTGCATCAAGTGTAATATCAAATGATGTTTAATGAAATATTTCAACAACACAATGAATATATACTTCAATCCAAGTGCAGTAAATTAAATCATGAACAAGATGAAATAATAGTAAAAACTGAAAGTAATAAAGAGCAATTGACACAATCAATTTAGAGTGGTTCAAGTCTCCCCCTTGGAGCACTCTACATCCACTACCCAAGTTCTCCAACTTAGGATTTCAACTTCTTCACTATGAAGTGATCTCTTTTCTAGTGGTGAGATCAAAAGAACCACTTTTACAACCCAAGTATCTCAACTTAGGATTTCACCCACCCAAGTATACCAACTTAGGATTTCAATTACCCAAGTATACCCACTTAGGATTTCAATTACCCAAGTATACCCACTTAGGATTTCACTCACCCAAGTATACCAACTTAGGATTTCAATTACCCAAGTATACTAACTTAGGATTTCTACCTCCTCACAATAGAAGATGAATAATGAAATTACAACCCACAATTTGGTAGATAAGATGAAGTGTAGCTCAAATAATGATTCCTATATGAAAATTACACTCAATAATGTATAGCTCAAGAATGAATGAAATACTCAAGAAAAGGCTCAAGAACTTTTAATCTTTTGTGTCTTGAGAAATCAAAGTGTGAGAATGAAAGAGTTGTAGAGAGTGTTTTTCAAGATTGGAAGCTCAAGGAATCAAGGGAGAAGTTGTTAAAACGTTTTAACATTGGCTAGTATTTATAATATAAGAGAAAAGACAAGAAAACGTTCATATTTGACTTTTAAAAAAACTAGCCGTTATGAGTTTCGGACGTCCGAAACTCCAAGGAAGTCGTCCGAAACTTGTCAGCCATTTTTCTATATGTTTCGGACCGAATTTGGAAAAATGTAAAACATCAAAGTTGCTCTTCCTCTTAGCTTTCCAATGGTATCTTAATTATTCAATTTGGATGTAAAATGAGAGAGATATGATCAAAATACAAAACACTGGCAGAAGGGTCCGAAACTCCAAAATAGGCGTCCGAAACTCAACAGAAAGTTTGGCAATTTTGAGACATAGTTTCGGACGGCCGAAACTCTGGGAGGCGTCCGAAACTCAACAGAAAGGGTGTAATTTTTTATACAATAGTTTCGGACGGCCGAAACTCAGCTGAGGCGTCCGAAACTGTCGTCCAAAATGTTTAACCGATTTGTCGATATGATCCTGACAGAATTTGGAAAAATGTAAAACATGAAAGTTGTAGCCCTTTCTCTTAGATTTCTAATGGCACCGGAATCACTCTATTTGGACTTAAAATGAGAGAGATATGATTGAAATACTGAACCCTGGCAGATTTCTTCAGCTTAATCTCAATTTTTGTTTTCCAAATCATTTGTGCAGCTCTTTGTGACTTTGTGCAAGTGTGTTCCTCACTTTTACTACTACTTTTGAAGTTCATTTGAGGACTAACAACATTTTGAAAATATTTTTACTTGAGCATCATTTGAAGATTAAAAAAACACTTTGAAAACATTTTTACTTGAGCATTAAAAGAGTAGATCAACTTCTTGAGCTATTTACACAAATAAACTAATTTACCATATTTTCATATTTTTTGCACTTCCAATTCTTTCTTCAACCGATAATACTCCATGCTTGGCTTCTTTGTATATCATATTTTCATATCTTTTGCACTTCCAATTCTTTCTTCAACCGATAATACTCCATGCTTGGCTTCTTTGTATATCAATCACATTGAAACACTTTTTCAACCATTAGCATAAACATAATTGTTTGTTAAACATCAAAATAAGTAAGATTAAGACCCTAGGTCTTCACACATACCATTGCGTAGAGAAGGCTGAGAACTGGATACCTCGCCGTGGGAAATTTGCCATTACCGACTTATTTTCTGAACCATATCAAAAATCTTGGCCATCTGATGGGATATATTGGCATACGCCATCTCCATCTTGTCAAAGCACTGATCAAAGTGAATCGTCTGGCATGTCAAATGATCCTCCAACTCATCTATGCGAGTATGGACACCCATAAATGTAAGTAGGCCGTGTGGTGGAGGCGGTGGGAGAGGAATCGGCTCCTCACCCTGGTTCTGGTTTTGCTCCAGTTCTTGCTCCTGCTCCTGCTGTGGTTGTGGCACTAGTTCGTGTCCTAATGGCTCAAATGAACTCAGCTTTTAGGAGTTATACATGGCATTAGTGATGACGTCACAGACACCACACAACTCATCTGTATCCAAAGCTTGTACTCCAGTGGCGTAACAAATCACTGTTATTGCCGATGGATTATTCTGGTCCTGACAAAGTGGCGTGCCTTCTAAATTTGATGTCCATGATCTCCCCGACATCGATTGTTAGGCCCGTCTATAACATAGTTAAGCACTGCCTTGTTGCTATCGCTGGATGCCTAATGGATACTCAGAATGAACTTCCCAATGATAAAATAGTGCCCTGCCTTGGTGATTTTGGTCATCTATGCCAGGTTTTGCTCAGCAATCTGGAATGAAGCGACAATTGATGCGAGAGGTCTAGCGGTAATGGTGGAGTAAACTTGTGGAACTGAGAATTGGCCTCCCACCAATACATTGTCCTCAATGAAATGAAGGCCATAATATTCATTAAACTTGGTCCGGCTGACTGGAACATCAATGCCACGGATGCGAAGTACACCCTGCCTTGCGTGAGGATAGTTCGCGTACAATTCGCAAACTAACGTAGCATTGCCTCCAAGAGGTTAGTTGTAGAGTTGTTGCCATTGGCGATTCCGAATCTGAGATGCGATTGGAGCAACTGTCACTTATATTCTGCGTTCCTCCACCATGACTTTGTGCGTGAGCTTTTCTTTATTGAAAGTTTCTGCCTCTAGACACATGAAGCGGGAGTTGTCAAATCCCGCGGGATTTGGCTGTGGTGGTAGTGGAGGAGGTGTCGGTGGTGGTGGATTTCCAGAAGTGGTACGTGAATGCTTCGGTCGGCTTGCCATATCTATTAAGAATCGAAATTTTAAAAAATGACATAATAACGAGATAGACAAGGCACTTTGAAATCTAAATATTATAAATCGAAACAAATTTTCAAAGTTAATCATTCACTACTATTGAACAATAACTTACCCCCACACTTAAGTCCATAACACCAAACCGGACATTCAATCACCTCTCCTACACTCATGCAAGAACAAATGCACACAAACACAAAACAAAGTAAATCTACATTACTAAAAAAGAACCTAATCACCAATTCAATCACCACAAAGTATATACCTTAAAGATCATAATGTGAACAACTTATGATCAATACATAGATGGCCTTAATTCAAGAGAATCCCATATAAGCATTTTAACAAACACCTTATAGGCATGTAAAGGTCAAGCATGATTGGCTTCTTTTAATTCAACCAAGTATCATAAAGTCATTTTAAATAACACCTACCATGCATTAGAAATTCATGCCTATTATAACAAACATTTGGAATGGAATCCCCAACAATACCACAACAATGTATTGTATTATACTAACGCAATCATATTCAATCACTCTAACGTGATCACTCAATCAAATGATCAAAGAATATTGTATTGGCACATAATCGTATATAAATATTCAAAAACTTGACAACACAAATTCATGAATCAATTACGCATCACAATTAGCCAAGTAGTGTCAATATAACATATAGAAAACAATTCAACACACGATTACAACAAAATTTAGAGAAAAATTCAAAATTTTACCTCTTGAAGAACAAAATCAAATTGCAATATTGGTGTGTATTTTGATGTAACTAAAGCCCTCTACACCACCCCAAGCCTCCTAGAATGATTTGTAAACACCTAGAATTAAGGAGTTCGTAATTTTTTAGAAAAAAAATTGAAAATTAAGGAATTTGGGTGTTTTAATCGGTGAATCAGTGATGATTTGTTTTTATTATGATCCTAACTCAACCTACTATACTAAGGTATATTGATTTGGGAGAAAAAAACTAGACAAGAAAAGATAGAGTTGAGAGAATTTTGAGTTTTTGAGAAAATACGTTTGAAAACTATAAAGTCTGTTCTTATTTTAAAAACACAAACTTTGCCCGATGTCGTGACGTGGAGCTCTCTAGACGTCGTGATGTGGGTGAAACCCAAAAAAAAATTGCCATACGAACCTGGACGTCCCGACGTGTGACTAAGCACATCGCGATGTAGGTGCACGTCGCGACGTCAAATCTCCTGAACGTCGCGACGTGGCTCACTGTGAAATGAATTTAAAAGTTGAATTTCATGGATGTTGCAATGTGGGTCGGCCCGGACGTAGTGACGTGGGTGAATTCTTCACATTTTTGCATCTTTAAATCATCAAAACTCCCCTTATTCCTTTCTCCAACCTACAAAACAAAAATTGTACATAATAAACTATTAGTTAATGAAATTTTAGCCTAAATTCTAAATAGTAACATAATAAAAATAAATGAAACTTAAAAACATAAAATATAAAATTGGGTTGCCTCTCAAGAAGCGCTTTATTTATCGTCGAAAGCTCGACGTCTTTTTCTTATTCTTCCCTTGGTGACTCATCAAGAGTCATCTTTTCAACATTGCGGAAAACTTTTTCACCTTGATAAAAGTAAATCTTCAACCTATGACCATTAACTATGAAAGAATTTCCCATTTTCTCATTGAGTAGCTCAACAGTACACTAAGGAAACACTGTCTTCACACTATATGGACCAAACCACCTTGACTTAAGTTTTCCTGGGAAAAGTCTTAACATAGAATTGTAGAGTAAAACCAGCTATATACTCGGGCTCAAACTTCTTATGTATGATGCATTTATCATGCCACTTCTTAGTTCTCTCTTTATAGAGAGATGCACTTTGGTATGCATCAAATTGAAACTCATCCAAATCATTGAATTCTAGCAATTTTTGCTCAGCTGCCTTCCCATAATCCATTTTTAGTTCCTTTAAGGCCCAGAAAGTCTTGTACTCAAGCTCAATAGGTAAATGACAAGCCTTACCAAAAACCATACGATATGGAGATGTACTAATAAGGGTTTAAAAGCTGTGCAGTAAGCCCAAAGAGAATCATCTAATTTTGTTGCTCAATCCTTCCAAGAAGGTTTAACAACCTTTTCTAGAATCCTCTTGATTTTTCGATTTGATATCTCCACTTGACCACTTGTTTGAAGATGGTAAGGGGTTTCCGCCTTATGTTGTACTCCATATTTGGTCAATAAGAGTTGGAAAGCCTTGTTACAAAAATGTTGCCTCCATCACTGATTATTTCATTTGTCCCTTTTTGATGAACCCCACCACACTTTTCCCATCACTGGTCGGTAACGCAATGGCTTCAATCCATTTAGAAACATAATACACAGCCACAATATTATAAGAGTTACCATTTATATTTTGGGAATGGTCGTATGAAGTCTATGCCCCAGACGTCGAAGATTTCCACATCTATAATGTTGTTTAAAGGTATCTCATTCCTCCGTGAAATATTTCCTAATCTTTGGCATTTATTGCAGTTTTTAATCCACTCTTGAGTGTCATGGAATAGTTTTGGCCAATAATACCCCGACTGCAACACGTTATAAGCTGTCCTTCGCCCTTCAAAATGCCCTCCATAATCAGATTCATGGCATGAACGAAAAATGTCTTTTTGGTACTCCTCAGGGACACATCTTCTTATTACGTGGTCACTGCATACCTTGAAAAGATAAGGCTCATCCCAATAGTAGCATCTTGCAATATGGATGAGTCTTTTCCATTGTTGGATAGACAAATTTGGCGGGACTTGCTGCAAAAACAAATAATTAGCAATATCGGCATACCATGGAGCTTTGTCTGCTTCTCCCACTTGAAATAACTGATCATCCGAGAAGATTTCCTGAATTTGTACATTAATGTCTTCTTCCAATGCTCATTTTTTTGCAACCGAGAAAGGTGATTTGCAACATGATTTTTAGTTCCCTTTTTATCACGAATTTCTAGGTCGAACTCTTGTAGAAGTAGAACCCACCGGATCAACCTTGGTTTTGCATCCTTCTTGGACATTAAGTAATGGATTGCTGCATTATCTGTGTAAATAATCATCTTTGCACCCAGCAAATAAGAACAGAATCTATCCACTGCAAAGAAGACTGCCAACATCTCCTTTTCAGTTATAGTGTAATTACACTGCGCTGCATCAAGTAAACGGCTGGCATAATGAATAATGTGAAAAATTCTATCCGTTCTCTGACTAAGAGCTGACCCCACAGCAAAATCACTAGCATTGCAAATAATTTCTAAGGGAGCTCCCCGATTTAGAGGTTGAATTATCGGAGCTGCAATAAGTTGGCCCTTAAGAAAATCGAAAGCTGTCTTGCAGTCATCATTAAAGTTAAATACAACGTCTTTTTCTAAGAGATGACACAAAGGTTTGGTGATCTTAGAGAAATCCTGAATAAATCTCCGATAGAATCTAGCATGGCCTAAAAAACTTCTAACTCCCTTAACATTTATTAGATAAGGTAGGTTTGCAATGAGATCCAATTTTGCATTATCAACCTCCATGCCTTTAGCTGAGATCTTGTGGCCAAGAACAACACCTTCTTGTACCATAAATTGGTACTTCTCCCAATTCAAGACCAGGTTTGTCTTTACGCACCTTTCAAGCACTTTAGCTAGATTATCCAAGCAACGATTGAAAGAATGACCAGAAACTGAGAAATCGTCCATGAATACCTCAATAATGTCCTATACCATATCATGGAAAATGGCCATCATACACCTTTGAAATGTTACGTGTGTATTGCATAATCTAAAAAGGCATTCTCTTAAATGCAAAAGTACCAACAAAGGGCAAGTGAATGTTGTTTTGTTCTGATCCTTTGGGTTAATAGTGATCTGATTATATCTGGAATATCCATCCAAGAAACAATAAAAGAGATATCTAGCAATTCTATCCAGCACTTGATCCAAGAAGGGCAGAGGAAAATGATCCTTATGGGTTGCCTTGTTGAGCCTGCAATAATCCATACAAACTCGCCATGCATTTATGATACGGGCTGCTAACAACTCGTCATTATCTGTCTTGACCACTGTCACCCCACTCTTCTTTGGTACACATTGCACTGGACTTACCCATTCACTATCAGGTATATCATAAATCATCCCAAAGTCCAAAAGTTTGATCACCTCCTTTTTTTACTACCTCCATCATTGCCGGATTCAATTGACATTTCCTATCTCGTACTGAAACTGCATCATCTTCTAAAAGAATCTTGTGTATGCAAATTGATGAACTAATTCCCTTAATGTCAGCAATAGTTCACCCAATTGCTCCTTGATACATTTTCAGCACATAATAAGCTTCTCTTCTTGCCATGGTTCCAGTATAGCTGAAATCACCACAAGTGAAGTGTTATTATGTCCCAAGAATACATACTTGAGATGTGATACGAGTGGTTTGAGCTCCAATTTGGGTGACTCTTCAGCTGAAGGTTTCAGCTTATTTTCCCTGCAATCAAGAACTTCAATTGGCCTCACCGCAATGGGCTCCTCACAAACATCACCAGTTAGCTCATAAATGGAAGTATCAATAAAAACACATTCGACCATATTTTGCAACTCTAATGCTATATGCTCATCAATCTTAACCAACTCATAATTAGATATATGCATTAAAGAGTCATTATCTTAACACTACATGTTTTTTCATCGGATTACATGCAATAACTGAAGATTCAATAACATCCATGAAAAAGCAAGTATTAATGTCTCTGGGTTGCTTTATAGCGTAATTCACATTAAATGTTAACTCTTCGCCATTGACACGAAAAGTGATTGTCTTGCTACGTACGCCAATTAAAGCATCTCCTATAGCCAAGAAAGGTCTTCCAAATATAAGAGAAACCTCCTCATCCTCCTCCATGTATAAGATAATGAAGTCCACTGGAATTGTGAACTTATCAACTACTACCAAAACATCCTCAATGATGCCTATAGGAGTGATGATGGATCGATTAGCCAACTGAAGAGTGATCGCCACTGGTTTGACTTGCTCACCCATTCCTACATTGACGGCTATTGAAAAAGGCATCAACTTAATACCAGCTCTCAAATCACATAATTCCTTAGCAAAATATCTTGAGCCAATTCTACATGAAATTGTGCAGCTTCCTGGGTCTTTAAGCTTATGAGAGAGATTGGAATTCATTAAGCATTGTCTGACTTCATTCAACTAGATTACCTCCTAACATTGCAAAATCTGCTCCTTATTTGAAAAAAATCTTTCAAAAATTTCGTGTAAGTAACACTGTCATCACCAAATCCAGCAAATGTATTTCCATATGGAGCTAATTAATCATCTCAACAAATTTGCTGAACAGAATCTTTTTCTTTGTTGGCTGTACCCTTTGAGGAAAAGGTAATGGTGGAGCATATTCTAGAAAATTAAAACCACTTGGAGGATTTTTCTTTCTCCCTTTACCTACACTTCCTTCCTTGTGTTCTGCTTGCTTTGGAACATCTTCCACCTCAGTTTCAACCTTGACACCATCTTGATCATCCTTTGAAGAATCTTCTTCAAGAATTTTCTTCTACCAAAAACGTAAATTTGACGTCTTCTTCCACCAATTTGACGTCTTCCACGGTTGCTTCTTGCAATTGGCAGCATAACTTCATTACTTACTATACCCTCAAAAACCTCTTCAACCTTCTTCTGTTATTTTATCACGCAAATTTTTCCCGGCTGAGAGATTAACTAAATGCATAGTATCAGAATTATGTCCATTGCAAAAGAAATTTAGCTCTCTTCCCGACTCCAACCCGCTATTTGGGCGCTTACTGAAAAGCTCACAAAATCTATCCCAAGCTTTTGTGAATGATTCATTGTCACCTTGACAAAACTGCATGAAATCCATTCGGGATGGAGGAAAGTATTTGGTCATAAATCTCTTTGCAACTTTGTCAAAAGTTTCAATCTGCGCCCTATTAATAGAGTCATACAATCTCTCAGCTGCTTCTTGAAGAGAGAAAGGGAACAACATTCTCTTTAGAACGTCATAAGGGATATGTAGGAGATTACTCATGTTACACATTTTAAGGAATGACCTTAAATGTGCTTGTGGGTCTTCAGTACTCATCCCATGAAAAATCTGGCCATTTTGAATCAAATTAATGAAAGCTGGTGGAATTTGAAAATACTCCCCAATATCAATGAAAGGTGAATCCAAGTTGTCCATCTAAGGCTCATAATGATCACCATAACAATGCCGTGGTGCCGCTGGCTGTGCTTGTGGAATAACTGAAGGGTCTACCACTGGAGGAATAACAACATTGGGTTGATTACGTTGTGCAGCAGCCATTGCTTCAAATTCCAACTTCTTCTTAGCACGCAAAGTCTTTGCAAGTTCAGGGTCCAACTGATATTCTGCTAATCCAAATGATCTTATCTTGCGCATACAAAGAGCAACAAGGAAAAGCAAAAAAATACGAAAGAAAACAAAAAACAAAATAAAAATAAAATTTCAACACAACGACATTCCCCGGCAGCGGCGCCAAAATTTGATAGGGGAAAATATGTGTATAAAATATGTGCTCGTGGTTGCTATCTACCCCTAATCAAAGATAAGCTAAACAACACCGTAAATGTGATAATATAGCAAGTTTGTTCCCATAGAGAAAGGACTGTGTTGAAATTCTATGGAAAATAATTTTGATTTTTATATTTATCAAACTGAAAATAAGAAAGTAAATGACAAAGAACTATAACAAAAACGGTGATTTGATTTAAATTAATAATTAAGCAAGTGTACTCTCGAGATTATATTTTAGGGTGATATAAAAAGCACAAGCACATCCTATCTATGGTCATGCAAAATAAGGTAAATAACATAACTCACGCCCTCGTATATGGTAAGAGGCAAGGAACGATTTAAGCATTTACCTACTTAGATATTAACTAATTCGTTAAACCCTCCTATGTGGTAAGAGGTAATGTTTACTTCCTTATTTAACCTGGAATCTAATGCAACTTATATCAGCAATTGTCCATCCAATAGCCAGCTTATGTTTCCTCAACACTTCTAAAAGCTTCTCTTCTTGCCACCCTTCAAGCTTTGAAGATATAACAACTGGCAATGTCTCATTTTCTCCCAAGAAAGCATATTTGAGATAAGGTGGAAGTGGTTTCAACTCAAGCTTTGGTGCCACCACAATGGAAGGTAAAAGCTTTTCATTCCTGCACAAATTCTCACTAGTCCTCACCTCAGTGGGAGTAAAATTTTCGTTAGCCAAAACAGTAGGTTCATGATCATGTTCCCCTACAGTTTCATGCATTTTAACTTCCACAACATTATTTTGCAATTCACAAATCGACTCTTCCAAATAACAACATTCAATGAAATCTTCAATTTCAGAAAGAATTTTCTTATCCTCATCATCTAAATCAAGTTCATCAAAATTATCCTCACAAACACTTATCTCATCAACAATAGAAAAATCATGCATGTTGTTCACATTACTCAAAGAAGAACATGTTATAGCTTTGATAGCAAAACAAGACTCCATATTTAGAGGTTGCTTCATAGCATAGTTTACATCAAAAACCACTTCCTCATTGTTAATCCTAAACGTGACTGTCTTGTTTTTCACACCAATCAAAGCATCACCAGTGGCTAGAAAAGGTCTACCAAAAATGAGAGGAACCTCAGGATCCTCTTCCATATCAAGTATAATGAAATCCACAGGTAGAGTAAATTTATCAATTCTTACCAACACATCCTCCACCAAGCCTGTAGGAGTCACCAAGGATCTATCTGCCAACTGTAGTGTCATTGCAACTGGTCGAATCCTTCCACTCAAACCCATATTTATTGCAATGGATAATGGCATCAAGTTGATTCCAGCTCCAAGGTCACAGAGGGCCTTTGCAAAATATCTGGTTCCAATCTTACAGGGTATGGTACAGCTACCTGGATCCTTAAGCTTTGGAGGTAATTTGTGAACCATCCATGCTTGACTGCACTTTGATAGCATCATTGGAACTTCACATCTCAAGATTTGCTCCTTGTTTGAAATGAGATCTTTTAAATACTTAGCATGTTTAGGCATGGCTGTAACCTAAGCACAATAAATTTAGTCGAGCTTGGCTAAACTGAACATTGTAATATTAATAATTAAGCACGTAATTGAACATATAACTTGAAAAAAAAAGACAACACCTTGAATTGTAAATCCTTAGATGTAATCGTTAACTCCTAAAAGAATGAATTCAATAACAATAGTTGTTCCCAAATCTATACAGCTGCAAATTCTCCGTGCAATAACCAATGAAGAAAACCCTAGCTATTACAAAGAGAAAAACCCTTGCTTAATGCTCTCAAAATTTTCACACCTAAAAAATCTAAAAACCTAACCCTATTTATAGAGATTCTATAAAAATAATAGCAAATAAGTACTTCACGAAAACCTTGTCGGACACGAAATCTCAAACTAGGCCAAAAACGCAAATTTTCAAAATTATCTCAGATTTGCACGCAATCTTTGACATTGCGACATGGTACACTGCCAATATGCTCCAAAAATTCATTTTAATTCGCATTTTTCCACTTCACGACATACAGATGCGCACATCGCGAAGTGGAGTAGATCTTCACTCTTTTTCATAAACTTTCTTCAATTCTTTCTCCACTTTGCATCCAATTTGGCTCTCATATGATTTTTCTCCTCCAATCATACACCATGGTCGACAAACCTACAAATAAAAAATACTAAAACGAATCAAACAGAATAAGAATGACCAAAGAATTAAGTGTAAAACACAAAAAAATGGTGAATAAATTCACCTTATTAGGAAGAAACAAAGTGACTGGCCCTCTACTCTAATTCACCCTTAATGAATTACTCAAATTGCTTAATAAAATGTTTTACTTGATTCCCTCTTGGCCCGATCGAGTTTCAAATAATATTAATTAAACAATTGAATAGACATAAAATGAAAACCGTAATCCGTTAAACCTGATTTTCCTTGGCCCCAGTCAACAACTGAATTTAACAATTCCAACTAAGTCTAAGAAGATCAAAACTCAACAATCAAATCTTACCTTGGCCCAGTCTAAAGAAGTTCTTGAAGTGTTCATCAAAACCCAACTCAATTCTTACACTTTAATTATATAAAACATTTTAAAGAACAAGTGTAAGCAACTTCAATTGAAGATTCAAGTAAATCCAAACATAGTTGTTAATGCATAAATGAGATTTCAAGAATCCATTCCCATGATCTAAGAAATAAAAGTTGAGCCACTCGTAGTGAGTGACATCATCTACAAAGACAAAAGAGAGCTTCTAAAAGGGGTAAAATGAAATAAGGATGGGAAAATGATCTTTACATTCTCTAATGACCATCTATTTATAGTATTACAATTCTTTGGCTCCAAGGAACAAGATACCTAGGCTTGAAGTGATCTTATTAAGGTTAAGCTCCAAGGAATATTCTTTGGCTTCAAGGAATATGCTTTGACTCCAAGTAATGTACTTTGGCTCCAAGCAATATGCTTTGGCTTAAAGTAAAGCCATAGAATCACCTTTTTGTACCTTTTCTCCTTGAATCTTCACAGAATGATCCCTTGGGAGTTTTGTCTTCTAAGATTTGTACTTGGCTCCAAGTGTAGGTCCGGATGTGGTACCTTTGTGTAGACTTCTTCATGATATGGTTAAGTGTTGAAAGGGTTTCATTCAAGTACAAAGCCTTGAGCGCATAGAACCAATTATAAGAATCAAGGTTGTTTTAGTCTATAAGGGTTCTTGGTTCACCTAAAGGGTTAGGTTTGGTTTTAGGGTTTCTAGGGTTAACTAGGGTTCATTGTTTAACTATGGTAATCCTATGGTGAAAAGTGATCAAACTATAGTTAACTTGGTCAAATTTGGTCAAACTAGTCAAAACCTAGTTATCTAGTCAACTAATCATTGTTAGTTTATTTAACAAAGTCAAATTCGGTCAAACTTTGTCACACATGGTAAAATTTGGTAAAACTATGGTTGACTAGGTCAAACTAGGTCGATCTAGCCAAACGTTGTTAAACTAGGTCAAACTGGCGAAACTATGGTTTCATGGGTTTTATCTAGGATTTTAGGTTAGTTAGGTCAAACTTAGTCAAACTAGTCAACTCTATCTTATCTAGTCAAATCATGGTCAATTATGTCAAACAATAGTTGATTAGTGTTCACTAGAGGAAACTTTGCCAATTAGACCTAACTTGGACTTGAACTAAGATTAGAGGTTCTAAGGATAGTTAGGTGACTTGCCTTGTTTTGGTTGGTTGTAGACCATGACATGGCATGACACTTGGTTGAGGGGTGACTATGTGGGAATAAGACCTAACAATGCATGAATAACCTAACTCTATAGTGAATTGCCAGAGCCAAGTTATGCATGAAATGAACTTAATTGTGCAAGTGTGTGAAGTGTTTATGTTTTGGTCGTGGCAATGTACGCATGAAATGCCAAGTGAGTGTGTGAGAGTGTTTTGGCCTTGGCTTTTGCCACGGCCAAGTTCTTCATTAAATGCATGATTTGTGCAAAAAGTGTGTGTGAGTGTTTTGGCCTTGGCATTTGCCACAACTTATGAATGCATGAACTAGCCTATGATGCAAGATGTGTGAGTTGTGTGAGTTTTTGTATGAATGAGACTACCTAAATGCAATGTGTGTGTAGTATGTTAGTGTTTTGTGCCACGGTCAAAGTGTATTAGGGCTAGTGTTTTAGGTTTTTAAGGCTAGTTTGCCATGGCATTTTTCATGGCCAAAATGTGTATGATTCTCTAAATGCAAAGTGTGATTGTGAGGCGAGTGATGTTTGAGTGAGTTGATCATGTCATTTGCCACGCCCAAGGTGTGAATAAAAAGGGTTAATAGGGTTTTAGTGTTAATTGGTTGTGGCAAATTTGAGGTGCATAAGACATAAGAGTTTTGGAAGGTTTTTTAAGGTGTTTTGGTTGTGGCAATTGCCACTGCCAATCCTAGGGTTTCTAGGTTTTAGGTGGTTTTGGCTGTGGCATTTAAGTATGTGTGCTTTTGGCCAAGGCGTGCCTATATGCATGTGTGTTTCCTATATGAAATGTATGAAATGCATGAGCTAGTCCTAAGTTCTTTCTAAGGTTAGAGATATGTGAGACTAAGAAAAGAAAATAAAGTTGTGAGTGTGTGTGTGTGTGCAAGTTTATCGTGGAAAATGCCATGGCCAATGTGTGTTTTAAAAGTGTTCTAGGGTTTTATTGTTGCGCTGGTCGTGGCATTTGATAGGACCAAGTTTGTCTTGTGCAAGTGATGTGTGCGCAAGTGTCCTAAGGTTAGTCTAGTGTGAAGTTGGGTGAAGGGTTAAACCTAAAGTTGAGTGTTAGGCCAAGCCATAGTCATGGGTGGTAAGGCATGATCCCTAAGGTTTTATAGTTTCAAGCTACACCATGGTCCTAGGGTTTTCTAAGAGATGTGAGAGTCCAACCTTTTTCATGCTTTTGGTTCCTAGCCTCTTGAGCTTTTCCAACACTTAGCCATTTTTCACTAACCATGTCTTTTGTTTCACCCTTATTCTTGGATCCAAGTACTTCTCCTTGAGTCCTCCCTTTGACTTTGGTTGGCCTTTCTTGTCTTTTCATCATTTTGGTACCATTTATCCTCAAAAGAATTTTGTTTTGTCATTTGAGCCCTTTATTGTGGGAAATCCTTCAAAATGCACAAAACACTACATAATATCATAAAATGCATGAAAAAGAAGACAAATATTTAAGAAAAGATCAATGTTTAGTCAAAACATTTTTTACTCAACACACAACTTAACATGTCATGTCATATTCAACACATCTCCCACTCACACTTAATTTGTCACTAAGTGCCAAATTAAAGTGTGAATTCATACTAGCTCTAGAAAGCTTTAAAGGATAATTAAAGTTATGCATGCAAGAGCATTTCACTACCCTCTTTAAAATTACATTTTCGAATTATGCTCTCACAATTTTCTTAGCACAACACAACTTCAATTTCCCACACAAAACTTTCTTTCTCCCATTTAAGGCTTTAAGGCCGAAACACATACATACACGCACACATATACTCTTGTGTACTTTGGTCCATTTTATTCAATTATCACTTGATTTCTCATTTCCATTGTCTTTCCCCATCCTTCGACATGATTATACATTCCAACAATATTCAAAAGGTTCAAAGAATCAAAGACAACCCAAGTGGGACAAAATATCAAACAATTAGCCTACTTTCTTTTAAACCCATTTCCTAGTGTCATGAGACTAGTTGCCTATTTCACCCTAAATCAAGAAAATCACAAATCTCAAGGGTAATCATAGAATTAATTCTAAAAATAGTAGATAAAAAAAGCCCAAGCCTTAATTCTACTTATATCCAAGACAAATTCATTAACCCACTTAAAAACCTAAGAGAGAGAAAAAGTGGGTTTTCAAACCCACTTGTCAATCAAGAATATTCAAATTAAATGCACCATCCCTAAGTTAAATCATGCTTTCTCAATCATTCTCATGATATTAAAGCATAAAAATAATGTAGGATTAGGAAAAACATACCTTAGGTTCTTAACTTAGAAGTGAGTTTTCTTGATCAAGTTCAATTTTTTGCTCTTTTTTTCCTCTTTCTTGGAATTCTTGATTGTTTGGGGGAAGGACTTCTTAATGAGAAATCTAGTGCTAGTGTGCTTGTGAAATGATATAGAGATGATGTGATCTCTAATTCAAAGCTTTAGAAAATATTTTAATGGAGTGCAAGTGCGTGAATGTGTTTCGTGTACAAGGGGAGAAGGAGGAGAGAGAAAAATACCAATGGGTTTTGAAAAGACAAGGGAGAGGAAAAAATGGGTCTCTTAAAACTTTTGAGTTTTGACCTCTAGATTCAAGATTGAATCTTTACCTTTAAGACCTTACCTCACTTACCACAAGCTTTTCATTCCTTCACCTTGCTTTCAAGCTTTACCATCTTGGCCCCACACATGTGCACATGCATGTTTTATCACCTCAAGCTTAGCATGTGCTACCAAATCAACATCTTGGGCAAGACATTGATTTCTTCATAGTCTTCACTTTGTTCCAATTCTTGTATCTTCCTTCACCTAAAATTAACAAACTAAGTTAAATAAAATTTTCATAAAAATAAAAATAAAATAAAAAATCACTAAAATGTAAAAAGACATAAAATCATTGGGTTTCCTCCCAAGAGCGCTAAGTTTATTGTCTTTAGTCTCACTTAGAATAAGAGTGAACAACAAAGAAGTTCTGGGTTTTTTTAGTCTCCAACTAGACTTTATTCTTGTAGGCCCTTATTTCAAAACTCAGAGTAACCATGCTTGTACTAGAAAAATGCCCTTTCATTTAGACTCCTTTTTAGGCTCAGTCATATACATCTCTTTGAGGTGGTGATTGAGCTCATGCACATGAGAAACAACTTGATGAGGATGTCGAGGCTTAGAATCCTGGACACACGATACTCACAACCATTGGACCGTTGTTGACTTAAATTCACGAACAAAACAAACACAAGAGCTGTGGAAATCACAAAACACAAACAAAGAATTGCGGAATTGAACTCTAAGAAAGACAAGAAGATTGGATATAAACCAATCGAACCCCCACATCTATAGCAAACAATTAACTTAGCCTATGTAAATCAAGAGACTAAATCAAAAGGATTGATGTGTTCTTGAAATCAAGAACAAGTTGGCTCGCCTAGAGGTCCTAGCTTTAGGCTCACGGTTTCAATGAAGACAACTAAAATTAATTGACCTTCAAGGTTTGTAAACACAAGTGTTTAACGGTTTAGCAAGGCTAAAATTTCTTTCAATTATTCAATTTCCAAAAAACGTTAATGGCCTTTCCTTTAAATAGGAAATAATTCGGCCAAACCCTAATGAAAGCCAAATACAATTTGACTTCTTAACTACCAATCCAACTTTAGGAAACATTCCAAATTGGAGTTGATAACTTATTAACTAACTAACTAACTAACTAGTTTCCTAATCTAACACAAGCAAAACACGATTTTGCTAGCTAGAAAATAGGACACGCTAATGCTCCTAAAATATAGCCTGCCTCCTAAAAAGTATGAGACTACTTTCTAAAAGAATTACTTTCCATTATCATACAAGATAATTGGGCCAAGTAATTAACTAATGAATCTCGAAAATAAGCCCATTTAATTAATGTTTAATGGACTTAATTTAATAAAAAAAAAATAAATCCTAATAAATTAAAGGTGGCATGATCCAAGATAATAAAGCCCAAGCACGCCTTCTTGATCTTCAAAAGGTCCATGAAATTCGCGACGGTAATCTGCCAGAATCACGTCATTCATCTTGGTAGGCTTGTTTAACAATGATAACATTATAATCTCGTAAAACGTAAAACATAACAGTTTTAGCTCTATCTCTTAGCTTTCCAGAGCCTCTTGAATCACAAAATTCTAAGTTATACGGAGAGAGATGTGACACAAATACCGAAATGTGACAGAATCCTTCAGCATTTAATGTTTGACGCCTTGTTAAGATCTTCTCCAAAATCGTCCAAGTCTCCACAATGTGCTGACTTTGGCACAATGGACATGGACACGGGCAGATTGCTATCATTCCCTCCCTCCTCGAAAGAATTCGTCCTCAAATCTTGAAATTGAGCTCCCGGATCAAACACCAATATGATGAACTCAATAAGAACCAAGTCGATTTGGAATGTAACACCTCGCGGGGAATAACACTTTATTTCCCTGAAGAACAAAATAAATCTATTAGTCCAAGGAACATAAATGTATAGGGACTAAGATATGCTCTTATATAAGAAATAGGTATGCTCTTATATAAGAAATAGGTGCATTAATGTCAAAATAATTCACAAGTTTAGATAATGCATACAATATATCATAATAGCTATCTCTAAATGCACTATGACAAAAATGTAAATCAATTTGAAACAATGTAGTTAACCAATTTGGTATGATGAATTCACATGAAAAAAATAATTTCAATGGTTAACTTTTCCAACCAAAACTCGTCAATTAACCAACTTGAATTATCTTTACATTGAGAATATATGGTTAATCTTAAAAAGTTATCATTATTTATAATAACAACACTTAAAGAAAAATCATAATGTAAATAATCTAAATAATGGAAACTAACATCATGAATTACCTTTTGTAGTGAAAAATTCATTAAAGAACAAGATAACCTACCAACCAAGTGTTGAATTACCAAAGTACCTCTTTGAACTTGATGGATTTGGATGTGTAATGATTCAACATCAGAATGTGTAAATTCATGTACCAAATAATCAAAACAAATGTTATTCCAACAAGTATAATCAACATAATTAACACTTTCATACACAAAGATATGGTTTTGTTCGAAATTATAATCATGAAATTCATATTGTAACTCATGTAATAAATAAGCAACATAACTCACTAACAAGCTATACATAGATTCATTCAATTCAAAGTATTTTGACGTAACCATTGAAGAATTATGTAAATCAATTTGCTTATTTAAACACTTAATGTAAAACTTACAAGTCACAAAATTTCGAATGATAAGTTGAAAAGTATAGGAAAGCATTTGAAATTGATTAAAAACATATTGAAAACTTTGAAGCTCAACCGAATTGATAACAACAAAGTTATTAACAGTTTTAAGATCAAAATCAATTAAAAACATACCTAACTTACCTTGCTTACCTCGCGGAAAACAAGTCATGGCATATTGACTTCCTTTCAATGTGTATTGAGTTGTTTTCACCTCCATTAGATGTCTAGGAACTCCACAAATATGCAAAAAAAAATTGTTAGGCAACAAATAATATAAATCATGATCACTAGAATTCATAAGTACAAGATGTTGTTGTTTAGCTTTCAATGAATTCTCATTCTCACTCTTTCTATGACTCTTATTTTTCTCACAGCCTATGCTAGTATTTACAATCTTTTGTTTCTCTAGCTCACTCTTTTCTTTCTCTTTTTCATCTCGCATTTTAGCACAAGATGTAGCAATTCGTGCCTGATCTTCAAAAATTTCACAAGGCGTTGAAGCACGAAGATTAAACTTTTTACCATCCTTCATGAATGAATAGGAATTTTTAAGATCATTATGAACACCCTTGTAAGCAAGTTGCCATAGATTTCCCAGTAAAAGATGGGCTGTTTGCATAGGAAATATGTCATATAGTACCTCATCTTTGTACTTTCCAATTGAGAATGCAACCTTGACTTGCATTGACACCCATACTTCACCACAATTATCACTCCATTGCAGCAAGTAAGGATTTGGATGTGGAGTGGTTTGCATATTCAACCTTTCGACCATTAGCTCACTAGCAAAGTTAGAGCTTCTCCTACTATCAATCACCACAGCACACACTTTATCTTGGACATTGCACCATGTATAAAACTCTTTTACACATGCTGAAGTTGTGGTGTTGGGCTCCTTGATTTCATGAAAATCAATTTGTCTTGAGGTAGAATTTTTAGTGGTAGGATGCTTGGATGCTGAAGTAAAGTTATCGATTTGCACTTGCATTCTTTGGAGCATGTCAAAAAGTATCTCATTATCAATCTGTCATCCGGCTTGTGATACCGTTTTATCACCCTCTATTGGTGCCTACACGTTAGTGAAAACACAAGAATAATATATGAATATTCCTCACGAGTTTTCTCACTTTGGGGAGTAGGTACTCACCACTCTATTTAGGTAGTTTTTCTCCTGTATTTTATACCCTATCTACTACAATCTTTAATAACAAGTCACCTAAACTAAGAGACCAACCAGTCAAGTTGATTTGTAGAACTCACGAAACCAGAAAATTCAATCAATCAAAACGCACATAAGTTAAATCAATTAGAATAATTAGACAAGAAACCGCCAAGAGTATTTAGGATACGTGCAGGGTATAATTCGATTTAGTTCAGGATACTATTGAAATCAGAATAGCAAGAAAAACAAGAAAATGGGGACTTGAATCACCTTATTCCAATTTATATTGAATAAGATATGACAATTTCAATTTGAGTGTCCTTTTAGGAAACAAATAAGAACACTAAGTTCTTGAAATCAATTTTGTTTCTTAATTGTCCGAATCTCTTTTTTTTATTTAGACCAATTGCCTTTGGGCTGCATTCTACTTGGTCTCTCTTTTTTTATACATATCACTGGCCTTTTTTTTGAATTTTTCGGACAACTAGAGCTTTAAGACAACTTTAGGGTTTTAAAGATTGTGTTGTCTTAATCTCAATGTTTCAGCTCATATATTGTCACAAAATAGCAGTATAAACTTTAGAAAGAATACGCAACAATGATCAAGTCGAATAGAAGCAAGAAGTTAAGAATTTGGAAACAAAACCCTAACCCTAATAAAAGTGGTTTGACGAAATTTAGCAAGAAGACTAAAACGAATTTTAGCACTAAAGCATGCAATTCCTATGCGGTTTCAACACAATAAAACTGCAGAATAGAAGCAATACAAGATGCAATAATTGACGGGACAAAAAAGCAACAAAAACAGCACGAATTGACACAAGAACAGTAACAAGACTAGGACGATTTTTGGACAAAATTTCAGCAAGAAAACTTAAGGCGATTTTGCTCAACGATGAGGACTGAATTTAGAGCAAAATCAACACAAAATAACAGCAACAAGATGACTCTAAATCAGAAGCTGAATGATGCAACAAAAATAGCAGAATTTTGACGCAAAACGGCAAGAAAATCGAGAAACATGGAAGACTCAAAACTGAAAAATTGTAACCTGAATTTCGTAGTAACAACCTTTGCTCTGATACCAATTGATGCGGATGTCGATGCTTAGAATCTTGGACACACGATACTCACAACCTTTGGACCGTTGTTGACTTAAATTCACGAACAAAACAAACACAAGAGCTACAGAAATCACAAAACACAAACAAAGAATTGCGGAATTGAATTCTAAGAAAGACGAGAAGATTGGATATAAACCAATCAAACCCCCACGTCTATAGCAAACAATTAACTTAGCCTATGTAAATTAAGAGACTAAATCAAAAGGTTTGATGTGTTCTTGAAATCAAGAACAAGTTGGCTCTCCTAGAGGTCCTAGCTTTAGGCTCACGGTTTCAATGAAGACAACTAAAATTAATTGATCTTCAAGGTTTGTAAACACAAGTGTTTAACGTTTTAGCAAGGCTAAAATTTCTTTCAATTATTTAATCTCCAAAAAATGTTAATGGCCTTTCCTTTAAATAGGAAATAATTCGGCCAAACCCTAATGAAAGCCAAATACAATTTGACTTCTTAACTACCAATCCAACTTTATGAAACATTCCAAATTGGAGTTGATAACTTATTAACTAACTAACTAACTAACTAGTTTCCTAATCTAACACAAGCAAAACACGGTTTTGCTAGCTAGAAAATAGGACACGCTAATGCTCCTAAAATAGAGTCTTCCTCCTAAAAAGTAGGAGACTACTTTCTAAAAGAATTACTTTCCATTATCATGCAAGATAATTGGGCCAAGTAATTAACTAATGAATCTCGAAAATAAGCCCATTTAATTAATGTTTAATGGACTTAATTTATTACAAAACAAATAAATCCTAATAAATTAAAGGTGGCGTGATCCAAGATAATAACGCCCAAGCACGCCTTCTTGATCTTCAAAAGGTCCATGAAATTTGCGACAGTAATCTGGCAGAATCACGTTATTCATCTTGGTAGGCACGTTTAACAATGATAACGTCAAAATCTTGTAAAACTTAAAACAAAAAAGTTTTAGCTCTATCCCTTAGGTTTCCAGAGCCTCTTGAATCATAAACGTCCGAGTTACTGGGAGAGATATGTCATAAAGACCAAAATGTGACAGAATCTTTCAGCATTTAATGTTTGATGCCTTGTTAAGATCTTCTCCAAAATCGTCCAATTCTCCACAATGTGTTGACTTTGGCATAATGGACATGGACACGATCAGATTGCTATCACAACTTGTGTGAATAAAACTTTGTACCATTGTTGTTCCTTCACTATAGGCACCTCCTCACATTCTATCACCATGACTTTTGGGATCACTATTGATTTCTTATCTTCCTTCAAGGTTTCCTTTTTCACTATGTTTTGCATTAATCCCTGCAAGACTCAACCAATGGCTTTGCATCCATTACCAAATCATTATAATTTTCAAAATTGGATACATGAATAAAGCAATTTTCCATTGTGTTAGCTTTTTCATTACAAATCATCAAATCCACATCATCTAAGCTAACATGGGAAATACATGAAATCTGAGGTTCGTTTAACATGGGTGTCTTATTGCAATACACCAACTTCACATTATGTATGGAACCAAGTATATTAATAAAATCTTTTTGCATAAAATTTTGTTCCATCACACATGTACTTTCCTCATTAATAGCAATTGTTTTAGCAATTAACAAATCACCTTCATCTAGGCAGACAAAGAGATCAATATGAAGGGTATTTCTATGTCTCAATCACTCAACATTAGACTCATGTACCAAATAATTGTAAACCATTCACACATCTATGTTATCCAAAAAAATTATAGACTCCAACTCCTTAGGACACTTTGCACCACATTCCATATAATCATTATCTTCAAAATGATTATCCATAGAAGTTGAAATATTAGTACATATAGAAGTACCTTGTGAGAAGTTTTGCACTTGTTGTGACAATTGTCCAATTTGAAATATTAGTACATATAAACTTCATGCTTTGTTCTTTGTATGACAATTAATCATTATAGTTCATTTTATGTTCAAACTTTATTTGTGAATAGGGAAAAAAATTCGCCAATTAGACCATCTTTCCTCCACAAGTTGTGCCTTTGCTCCTCCTAATTTGGTTCACCATAATTTTGGGTGGGATTGAGCAATCAAGTGACATTTAGTGGAAAAGTGGTTGTCCCCTTGGTAAATCCTACATGAAATAACAAATCTATGCGCAGGAGTTTGTTCATCAATAGTCAAGGTAGTCATATTGGCCATTGTATCATACTCAAAGAATTCCCAATATCTTGGTGAATAGAAGTCATCAAATAGTCTAGTTGTTGGTTGTGTGCCATCCATCACATTTAGTGGGTCCACATAATGAGGCTCAAAGTAATCCCCAAATAGTCTAGACATATTTGGGCATCAATAAACAGATAACAAGATATCAGTCCCACCTTGTAGAAGGGTGAGTAAGGTATCAATCCCATAGGGAGGTACACTAGCTAAGTGATGTGAAATGTTCAAAGGACTTGAAATAAAGAGTTAAATGCGTAGTTCAACAAACAATCAAGTAACAATGCAATCTCAGAGAGCAAGTCAGAAATTCAAATGAAAAGAGAATTGTGTTCTTGGATTGTTGTTGTCAGAAATTCCATCTAGTGAACTTATAACTTTGTGTTGAGCTATGATGATTGATTTATAGGGAGTAAAAGCTTATCCTCATGGAACGGTCCTAAGTCACCTTGGCAGGTACACCTAGGTCAAAATGCATCAATTGCCCTTGACAAAGACAAGTTTGAATTATTAAATAAAGCTGCAACTAATAACAATGGCCAACTACCTAACTAGTTTCATTTACATTGATTAAGTGTTGAGATAACTCATGGTCCTCCTCTTGGCAGAGACAAGACCCCTTTTATCACAACCAAAACCAAGAATCCATCTAGTCTTCATATGCAAATTCCTAAGCATCACAAATACCAAGATGACCTTCTTCTACACGTGTAAAGTGATAAATTCATTTAAAGCAAGTAAACTTAATCTCATTTATGGTGGTCTATGCTTCAAGTGAGTAATTCACTATAAAATTCATATTTCAATTACATGTTAGTTAATTTGATAATTAATCAAACACATAACAAACATGAATTCATTGAATTCAAACTCTCAAAGTTACAGATTAGGAATTAATGAACCCAGAATTCATAATTTCATCTTTCTCAAGAACACATAAATGGATTAATCATCAAAATTCTCAACATAAGAATACTAATTCACTTAGACTTTGTGACTCACAACAATTCATCCAAGAACACCATAGTAATTTAGCCTTCCATGGCTAAATTCACAACACAAGTCAAAGCAAAAGAAAGGAAATTTAAGAGATTACCCATCTAAAGAGAAGGAATAATTCTTATATTTTGTTAAGTCAATAAAAGGTCCAAGCTTTACTTGTATTGAAGAGATCCTTGAGCAATGGTATTACAAAGAAGCACATATCCTCAATCTCTAGTTTGATCCTTACTATGGTTCTAGTTCTATTCTAAGGCCTAACCTTTTTACTTTTTGGCCAAAAGTAAATACTCGAACTTCAACAACTCTCTCTTTTTCCAAAAGCTTCTGAATTGTTCTTGAGAGCTTATATTTACTTAACATAACCTTGGAGAGAAAAAAAACTCTATTCTACAATTTAAAAAATTGGTACTTATGCTAGTACAATTCATTTACAAGGTGATCCTCCTTGGGGAGCAAGTCTTCATTTAAGTCCCTTTCCTTGGATGTCATCCATGATGTTTCATTCCTCTTTGAGGTTATTTCTTACATTTAATGTCTTTGAATGTCATCCCTTACATATGCACTTTAGCTTGAACTCCTCTTTGTGATGGACTTTAGATTAAGTATTATGTGCACCTTAATAAGATAATCAAGGTTAAGATAAAAGATAATCAAGTAAATATAAACATAAAAATATCCCATGTGGTAAGACTACACTGGTTCCTATTGGTTCTAAAGGTTTCTATTATAAAAAATGACAAAATCAACCTTAACCAAACTAAGTTATGCCTTATTTAGTGGTTAAGTGGACACACTTAGGCCAAACTAATAAAGCTTAGGTAATTCTAGTGACTCTAGGATAAAATAAGTAATACTAATTGGAACTAGCCCTCTAAATAATATTAACTAGGGTCTCATTAAGGGTGAGTTGGTCAAACTAGGTCACGCTAGGGTTCAACTAACTTAACTAGGTTTTTCTAGGGTTTTTAGGGTTTTTCAAGATTAACTAGGTCTAACTAGTCAAACTAGGTAAACTAGTGTTAATTTGACTAAACTATGGCTAATTAAGGTCAACTAGTCCTATTTTGGCCAAACTAATATTAACTAGGTAAAACTATTGTTTATTAGTGAGACTAACAAAACCCAAAGATTCTAACCTATATAGGTTTTATTATGGAGCCTATGATTCATGTGGGTTCATCTCAGTTATGGACCACGCCCTATAGACTATGTTGGGAAGGTTAAGAGGTGGTTCCAAGACTATGTATCTTGGTTTGATGTAAAGGACAAAAAAAAGCTAAATTGGGGTCAAAAGATAGAAACAAGTGAGGATTTATGTACATTATTATAGTGGCATGATTGCCATGGCAATAATGGCCTAGAATAGCCTATTATGAGAGAGATATGAGGTTCGTGTGTATTTCTGCCATGGCAAAAATGGCCTTCTTTTGTGAGGTTTAGGGTTTTGGTGAGAAAATGTGAGGTTTAGTGTGTATTATTGTCATGGCATGATTTCCATGGCAATAATGCCCTATGGTGTTCTAATGTGTTCTACTTCTAGCCTAGCGTTAGGTTCTAAGTCCTAAGGGTTGGTTCTAAAGGTTCTCTAATGTTGTGGAGGGTTAAGGCTTGAAATAGAATCCTTAGAGGTTCTAAGCACCTAGAGGTAGAGAGATGGGTTCTACATATGCTAACATCTAACAACACATAAAATAAAGTGTGTGAATATGCAAAACTAATGTATTTCTGCCATGACATTCATACCACAGTAGAGATATGTGCAAAGTTTAACCTAAATGAAAAGAAAGTGCAAAGTGTGTGTGTAATGCATTTCTGTCGTGGCATTCATGCAATGGCAGAAGTGTGCTTATGTGCATGTGTTGTGTGAGTTTTGTGTGTGTGTGTGTGTGTGTGTTATGTGTATTTTTGTCGTGGCATTCATGCCACGGTATAAATGTGTATAAATCCTAGGGTTCTAATGCAATCCTAGAGTGAAGTGTGTGCAAAGTGTGATTTTAGTGTATTATTGCCTAAGAATGTGAAGAAATGAAGTGTTGAAAAAAATGGAAGAATCTTAGTGTATCTTTGTCGTGGCAATCATGCCAAGGCAAAGATGTACATGAAATGGAGAGAGAAGGAGTGAAATGTGAGAAAAAAAACTAAAATACAATGTTTATGTGAAATGACCTATGTGTGTGTGTATATGTGTTAGTTTTATGTGTTTTGTGTGATTGGTGTGTCCTAGTTTGGGTTCTAAGGGTTAGTGGCTTCCTAAGGTGTTCTAAGGTTTGAAAATATTCCTATGCGCTAGGGTTTTGGGTTGGTCCTAAGGTGTTGGTGCATTTGTGGTGTGCTAGTGCTTGGTTTTAGGCCAAGACCTTGGCTATGTGCCTTGGTGTTGGCCTTGGGCATTCTAAGGGGCTACGTTTTGGTACATGTGTGCTAGAGGTTGGCACTAAGTACTTACAACTTAGGCCAAGACCTTGACTATGTGCTTTAGCCTAAAGGATGTGGTGCTAAGGTGGCTATCCTAAGGCAAAACACAAGCCAAAATCATGATAAATCTTTACTCAAATCTTAATGTTTACCTCGCAGAAACTGTATTAACTTGGCCAAAGCTCATCTTGTCTTGTAGACTCTCCTTTGACTTGTTGACTTTTTGTTGACTTGTTGACATTTTGGTCAAAATAGCCTCTAAATAAGCATTTTTAGCACTTTAACCTCTCCACCTTGAAAATGCTACATTAAGTCCAAAAGGCACTTAACTGCCATAAAAATACTTAAAAATAGGGCAAAAACCTTAAGAAAAGAGAGATAAGAGGTAGTTTAAGACGGACTCTACAATCACCTCATAGGAAATTAGACCATAGCAAGGAAATATTCACAACGTTGGCTTGAACCATTCATGAAGTTAACCCTCATAAGACCCTGTATTTTTGCTATTGTGTGATTCATTTGCTTACTTTTTATTGAAGATTGAAGTGATAGCATGTTAAATCTTAGATTGTTGCTCAATTTTCACGAACAATTCTCAATTACTCAACACACATTACATGTGATGAAATTTTCAACATAACACTCCCTCTCTATGGGAATGATCCTTAAGCTATGCTAGGATGGTAGTTGGAACTTACCTTTTATGCACTAGTTGAGGTTAAACTTTTGTTGCTACTTAATTGAAAATATTTGAGTGTTAAGTCTAGCAAAAAATTTGGAAAAAGGAAAATCAATGAAACTGTTCAAAGATGTGGAAAATGAGCAAAACCTGATTAAAAAGAGGAAAATGTGGCATGACCGATCAACCAGTCACGTAGTTGATTTTAATGCATGGTGTGATCAAAGCCTTAGTCATGCAATAGGAGCTCAGCACTTAGGAAAAGGGAGCCTAACTTACCTACAAGGCACGCTATGAAAGTTTGAGAAAGTAGCATGCAAAAATTCACACATGAAAGAAAAGTGCTAGCAAATTCCATAGCATGACTACATGTCTTGATCACATTATAAAAGACCCAACCGAAGAAGCCTCGGCGTGACCGCAATGCTTCTTATGCCAAAATATGTTAAGCAAAATAGATGAAAGACTAACTGTTATTGGAGCAAAAGTTAAAGAGAAGGAATCCAAGGTAAAAGGAAAAGTTGCCAGTATAATCACATGTAGTGAGCACGCAATGTTAAATCACTAAAAATCAACAGCATGGTCACGATGTGTGACCACCCCATCAAGCACACAAACAGAGCATAACGAAGGCAGGGCACTAGCCAAAGTTGATACAATGTGACTATACTTAATAGTCACGCCACATAATTACCTCCGAGTTCAACAGCGTAGCCACGCCCTATGACCACGCCAAGATCAAGATTCTTTCAGCACTTGCCAACAGCCGAGCAGCATGATCAGTCCTACGATCATGCCACAGAACCTTACACAGCGTGACTTGCGATGATCGCAGTAAATGTACTTTGTGTACTTAATTTCTTATTTCCCAAGTTTAGACTTTTTGCTTGCGATTTTATGGTCCCAAGTTGTAATATAAACTTCTTCATAGGTAGATTTATGATTTTACGAGATGTAATAACCCAAAAGTTGAAGTAAGAATTATCTTTTTGGGGAATTAAAGTAGGAAATTAGAAAAATGAAAAGAGAGTTTGGAAAAATTACACCTATAGTAGGTGTTTCTGCAATTTAGCTCTCTCTTGGGAGAAGAACACTTGTCGAACGAGAAAAGTTGTATCTTTCCATAGAATTTCAAGACAAGAAGAAATGTTTCACCTTAAATCATTTTAAGGGTTGTTTCTTACACTTATTAATGAGATTGAATATGCTTTTTGTGATTATGTCTTGTGTTCTTCAACCCATGAGTGGCTGAACTTGTGGTGTCTTAATTTGGGTAAAAGAATGAGGATGCCATGAATTATTGAGTGTTAAATGGGTCTATATTATAGGCTGTAATTGAATGAAGCACATGTTGTTTGTCATGTTCAATTTACATAAGCTAGGATGCATACTTGCTCTTGTAATGTTTGGTGAAGATGGTGGTGTTAACTTACTCTTCTTATGCCATAGATATGTGTTGATCTTGGCTTCTGCCATGTCTATGTGGTCTAAATGTCTTGAGTGGTGTGTGCTTAGAAATATAAGTGAAAATAAACAAAAAGGGGACCTTGAGTTTGTTTGAACCATCTTGGACAACTAGTTTGAATGAATGCCTTAAGTTCAACAAGAATGGAGAATTAAGTTAAACTTGTTATTTTCACTTTTTGAAAGTTATTTAATGTATGAGTGTATTAGATTTAGGGGAACAAGAAGGGAGACTTGAGTAAACCTTGATCTCTTGTATGACATATCTAAGAATCAAGTCCTAGGTTGGCAAGAAGGGAGACTCCCATCCTTAAATCCAAGACACATTTTCTCATATTGTGTTAACATCCGTTCACTCTCATTTTACTTTCAGCATTCATATTTTGTAGCGACTCACATTTATTTGGTTTTTGCATCTTTACATGTGAGCATATTTTTCTTTGAGCATCTAGTGAACACTTTTTAGCTTACACATGTACAAGACACGCAGCCTCTCTGTGAGATTCGCCCCTTACTCACACTATCTATTCATTTAGGGACAAGGACTTGTTTGTCAGGGATATGCGACATATTTTCATTCTTCTCAGATTTCATAACATATGTTCACACCATGTTTTATTCACAATTCACAACACTCAATCTCTCGGCTCACATTTTTCATACACTACTCTTTCGACACCCACACTTACACTGCAATGCATCGTGATGATGCATCGCCGGCATATCACTTTACACTAAGATGCATCATCACACGATGCATTGCCTTTATAGGAGTTACACTGTGATGCGTCGTCACGATGCATCGTAGTGAAGGAGTGTTCGCACCGCGCGATGTATCGTCAATGCATCGTGGTGAAGAAGTGGTTGCACTGCGACGCATCGTGGCAATGCGTCATAGTTGAGTTGTGGGTTTAGACTGGAAAACGTTTTCTAAGTGTGGAAGTTTTTGTTCGTATGCAGAGGCTCTGAAGCGTGGTTGTCGTGGGCATGAATATATACGGGATAACAAAGGCATGAGGATCGTTGGCTCAGAAGCATGGTGGGTGGGGGGTTATGATGTTGTGGTTGTGTCTGGTTGTGTCTATTTTGTTGGAGTTTACGGTGGGGGTTTGTTGCCATGATCATATGCTGGGAAGTTGGTATGCTTGTTTATTCTGCCATGGGTAATGCCTTGTTGTGAATTGAGGAATGTTATGAGATTCTTGTTTTGAAGCATGAAGTTCTGAAGTTGTTGGGTTTTGAGTTGTTGTGTTTTGAAGTTACTTGAAGCAGTGTTGTGGTATGTACTGAAGATTTAGTAGTTTAAATGTTGTGTTTGTTTTTTTTTTGGTTCTTGTAGTATTAGGGGTGTGAGCGACGTGAAATGAAATGAAACGTAGTGTGATGAAATGAAATGAAAAAAATGTAGTGATAGTATGAGTGAAGTGTTGTAATGGAATGTTCACTTTGCATTTGGATATAGCTCCTTTTGTTGGATATGTTTCAACCTGAGTTCACCATCTTTATCTTTCATGATTGCATATAAAGATTTGTTTTTCTGTTCTGGTTCCAAGTGAGAATGAATTGTAGCATATTTTGTTGGTCAATGCACGATGTCAAAGTAAGATATATATGCCATACAAACCATTCATTTGACATAGGGGGTAAGCTGGTTTAGGTTGTTCTTTTTGTTATGCATTTCCTTGGTATTCTAGGGTGTTCTTGCATGCTTAGTCCCTTGAAGACACTTAGGAACAAGTGGTTACACAAGAAAAGATTGGTGAAAAAGCCTTTGGCAACTGGGAAATAAAAAGCCGTAAGACCCTGCAAAAGTTATTGGGAAAAAATAGCCATAAAACCCAGGTGAGAAGTGGGAAAAAAGAGCCACAAGACCAAGGCAACTAAACACGAATGTGTGTGACAAAAGAAAGCACCAAAATGCAATTTGAATGAATTAATGGAAGCACCAATGTGTGCCAATGATCTTGTGTGCTAATTGTTCCTATGTGTGGATAAGGAGATTGATATGCAGTGAATCGTGAGATAAAGTAAAAAGAGTTATGCATACCTGAAGAGCATTTGAGCCAGTATTCCTCAGCACACACTTTCACGTATGACATTTTGGTCTTTATTCATTGTGTCTTGGTTGATAATGTGTGTTGAAATCTGGAAATTTGGAATTAGAAATTTTTGAAAGTTTTTGGTGTAAAAACGTTTCTGATGAACTTAGAGGAGAATATAGTGGACAAGGGAGCAAAATCTTGAATGTAAGTGGTTAACATGCGAAGTGAAGGTGTTGTATGAGGGCAAGCAAAAGTTCAAGTAACGGGGAAAGAAGTCCTCTGTTGTTAACAAGCGCATTAGACCTTAGTCTCAGGCCTCGCCATGGGAAGTTACTAAGAGTCGAGTGTTAAACTCGTTAGGAATAGTGGATTGGGAAGTTGCGGGATGAAATCACCGTCCTTAGGCCTCGCCATGGGATAGGATGGTGTCAGGAGAATTAAGACATAGTGTGGTTGACATGCCAGTTGTGGCTTAAGACTCTAGGCAACGAAGTTCCCCTCTTGATCAGCATGTTTGTTTAGTTGCACCGCATGGGTGATCTAAATGTGTATTCATCCAGTTACAGAACTCTAGGGCATCACCTTTCCTATTTGTGCAATCAGACTTAATTTCTTGTGTTTGCATTCTGGTTATCTTAGTTAGCATTCATTTCTGGTTATTTCACTTATGTGACAACTTTCAGAACAACATACTTGAATTCTCGAAACCATTCCCTTCCCTGTGGATACAATCCCTCTCATCACTACTACGTTAGTACATAGGGTAAAATTGCTAGGTACACGATAAGCCTATCATTTAATTAATTAAAGTTATAAATAACTTCCACCTATATGATCATTAGAAAGTGGTGTCACTTCTAACAAAAGTTTTGATGGAATGAGCACATGAGCCTAATAATGCTAAAAATATTTTTGAATATAAGAATGCATTTTAATGGTTCATGTGTGTGATATATTTAATTTATTTTAAGTATTGGTTAAAGCAATTTTGCCACCAACCACTTAAATTATATTTTTTATTTATTTACACTAAAAAATTAGTTTAAAACAAAAGTTACTTTTCTTTATGCATGATATCTTCAGTGTTAGTTTAAAAATTATATTACAAACTAAGTTGCAGAATATTATAAATTTCGGTTTGTAATATTAACTAAAAATTAAACGTGACTCTATTTTGAAGAGGTGTATTTCTTCAAATGTGATCCTTCTTTTGAAAAGCTGCATTAAAACTTTGACTTATATTTACGAAGAATTATATATCAAATTTGTGATATCTCTTTTAAGAGTTACATCTAAATGGTGACACATCTTTAAAGAGTTACATTCCAAATTCAAGAGCTTTTGATCAAATTTGTATTAACTGTTACATCTTTTTCCTGTGGAAACAAATAAAAAACTTGCTACTTGATTGTTTCATTGAGTCTATTGTATTCTAAAAATAAATTACCATAAATTCAGTCAACTGTGGATGCAATTAACACTAAAAAATAATGTGTTTTACATGTGGTACACTCAATTATTGTTGGAATCCCCTCATAAAATTATTCTTTCTTCTATACTCTAGTTGTTGTATCATGTTCATCACCACAACTTTTGATGCACATTTTTTTCAACATGCAAAACATCGTACGGACACATTAGGGCAGGAGGAATGAATAACTATGTTGAGAAGGAATTGCAGCGTTCAAGAATCTTAGAAGCTGATTTGGTTGATCCAGAAGGTTTATGCAAGCAATTATATGGACAAATTTTTAAGCAAACCAGCAATTCAAAGACAATTATTCTACTAGCAACCTCAATGAGCAACACACCATCTTCTGGTCAAAACACACAAGAACTGGCAACAATGAACCAGCATATAAAAACATTTGAATGCCAGCTCAGGTACTTAGTAAATGGATTAATCGGAATATCAACTTCAGAAGTATAACAATAATATATGGCTGCGCAGAGTCAGTGAAAGCATAATTTGTGCTAAGTTCTGCAGGTAGGCGCCATCTTTTGTTACCTGCATTAGGAAAGCATAAGTTATTTTGCATTGTTACTGAATCTTGCAAAACTAGAAGTTCAGTTCTTATCATTCTAAAGAAGTACATAAATTCCACCTTGCAAGTGAGAAATGAAAGAATATAGAATGTTGCAAATCACAAAAAGCCAAAAAGAAATCAAAGTTTCATCTAGATTCTTACACAATTATGAGAGAATGCCTGATGAAATTAAGAGAAAGCCTAAAAGTTGTAAATCCAAAAGCCTGATGAAATTAAGCTCAAGTCTCTAAGGTTTATTCATCTTTAATTAATTGACAACCACTTTCTTTTCTTCCTTATTACAAACAAAACACTTAATCACCAGGATACCATTATTAATAGAAAAATACTCCCTTTCTGATTGCAAACCACAATGGCTTTGCCCTTTTCATCCAAGACATCAATTTTCTATCATAATTGAATTAAGGGGCTTCCACACCAGAGTAATACGATCATAAAACAAAGGAAACCATCGATGCCTTGAACAAATAAAATCTACAGATACGTTCCAGGATTTGATGCAATAACATTCTGATATGGTATATTGAATAATTTGCTTTCATCTCGGCAATAAACGAGATATTCTTAATGCTGCACCACATTGCTGTGTTTCTTAAATGAAATACAATTCAAGTTTGACTAGGCCAGCCTGTTGTTGTCACGAATATTGCTCTCCAGGTCAAAATACTTTGCCAAGTATATTCAGAAATGGAAACTTAACAGTATGTATTCTAGAGAATAATTTTAACCACTATGTAAGGAGCAACAAAAACACATTGAAACTGAGAAACAAAAATGTCAACCATAAAGTGTTAGAACAAGTTTTCATTTTATTTTTAAACATCAAGTTCCATAAAATATTATTTTGAAATATGCTCTTGTAATGAGTAGGTAGAACTGAATCTTGCTACTACACAAATGACAGAGTCAATAAACTCATTGATGTTCATTATATGTGAGTTGAATGCTTTTGATTCCCCAGAGGCTGAATAATCTGCCGGAAAGGGATAAAATTTTGAGAATAAGAACACTAGTCACAAAAGTGATCGTTAATTTAGTTAAGAAAAGAAGAGATGAATGAACTTATTCAGGACCAAATAAAAATTGTATCAACAGCTTCGATATCTTAGGTACCCAACAAGCCATATATATCAGTAATCCCAAAAACACCACCCAAAACTTTGCTTTGTAATATGACCTACTTTGATTTCATAGTTGCTGTTCTTTTGCTTCTAGCCGTCAACAACTCAATAGTGCCCATTTGGCTGTGCTTAGAATGTTGAGAATATTATGATTCAGGAACTGATAAGAGGAAGAAAATGGGTAGAGGAATTGGTTATCTCATTAGGCTCATGACTTGAAGATTGCATGTACAAATCTGCCCCAGTCAGCCTCCAGATGCTCGTCAAAAGACAACTTAAAGTATGATGGGTGCGTATAAATCTAAGAATGCAATCATTTCTAAACACGACCCAATATACTAAACCCTCATTTGTAAGAAACCAAAAAGCTCGAGAAGTAACCAGCAATGATGAAAGAACTTAAACGTGTGACTAAGAATTTAATCATTGCTAAACATAGCCCAATGTACTGCACTCACATTTGTAACAAATCAAAAAATTCAGGCAGTAACCAGCAAAGATGAAAGACAGAAAAAGAACAGGGCATCAGCATAAATATATTTCTTGCCTCAATCAAATGGCAGTATGAAACAGCTTGTGGTTGGTCCTAAACATGCACATGTATTTACAAGGAGATCAAGAAACAACATTTGACGGTTTATTTCTTGGGATGCCTAAGATGGAATGGCTAATTTCTTGGGATGCCTAAGATGGAATGAAGCAGTAGGCATTAAGTCAAATAGTGCAAATTTCTAAAAAAAAGTTAATGCAGTACATTGGCCGTGAGATTTGAAGAAGATGGATTGAGTTTCATGCATGAGATTTGCAAAGAAAACGACTAGAATAACGTTTTTGTTTAAGAGCTGCCGTTTCAGATAGTATAACAATCGTTCAGCAATTTCATAGCAATGGAGAAACTCTAAAGACATCTTCTGTTATCCAGGTCTACCTAGACTTGTCTCCTGGATAGCTAGGGTTCAAGGGAATGACTGAAATGATGGCCTAATGCCACTTTGGGCCATTAGCATTTTGGCAATTCCATTTTGTATATACTCCTTCAAACAGATTGACGAAGGTCATATTTCATTACATGATTGAATTTGAACACAAACAAGGGCGATTTGGCACTTTGGAAGGCAATATTAAATATACTAGGATTCTTGCATAATGGACACTTGGGTTTCAGTTATATAGCTGTACCATCGACAATTCATTATATATTTCAGTTACTTGCCATAAGCTTGCTCTGCTATTCACTGCACTATTCGGATAGGGAGGAAATATCTATCCTCTTACCCTAGTTATGTTTATATATTTCTAGAATCACCCACCTATATAATGTTAGGTATAACATTCTAGAGTTAAAATTGCGGATACTCTACCACTTTCCCCTTTAAGTTGTAATCTACATACATGTACAACAACTACTACTAATCTTTTGTGGCACTATATAAAGTGAACTATACGGATCACTATATAAGTCATATTTTGTGATGGAATTTTATTTGTTTGATACATCAAACGACAGAACAATCTTGATATTTTTGCATAGCCTAACGGCCTTGAGTCTTCACAAGCTTATCGCTTTGTAGAAATGATGAAAATTTGCGGAAATAGATAAGAGATGAGTCAGTTGAAGAGGTCTACAAGTAGAGCTCAAATGTTGAATTCGAAGAACAAAGTAGGTAGCGTATTGGTCTTCCACTCTCATGTGTTTGACTAAAAGAATATGTGTCAATTTCTTATAAAATGTAAGATATGATAGGTTAGAACAGGAAACCGGATGTGAGTTGCAACCCATAACTCTCAAGTTCCAAATATAAGCTTGTGATCAAACTGCATTTTTCTAACAAACCCATGCTTTCAAATCCCCTAAAATACTCTTATATATACTTGGAAGTTGGAACTAAAGGGGCATCTCTAGTGGACGTATACAAACATAAGAAAATAAATTTAAATTTCTTTTAATACTTACCGTTTTCATAGTAAATATTATATATTTATTTACAAATTATCATTTTTTATTTAAGAATGGACATCTCTATACAAACATAAGATCAAATCATAAGAAAAGAAAATTTAAATTTCTTTTAATACTTACCATTTTCATAGTAAATATTATATATTTATTCACAAATTATCATTTTTATTTACGTATCGAAATCTCTATATTGGACGTAAACAAACACAAGAAAAGAAAGTTTAAATTTCTCTTAATACTTACCATTTGCATAGTAAATATTATATATTTATTCACAAATTATCATTTTTATTCAACACATCTTTAGTATGAATGCATTTATTTGATATTGCATTTCATTGACAGTTAAGAGGTTTTTCGAACATGTTGATAGCACACATGACGTAAGCCCAAAGTAATAGATGCACCAAATTTATAGAACCATCGGTGAATTGGAATAAATTCAATGAACATCTTATTTTTATTTTTATACAAAAATATTGAGTTTTAAATGGTTGTCGGTTAAAATGTATTCATTTCTTTTCTTTCTCCTCCTACCACGAAAACTTAATTGCTTTCAAATAAAATGATTATTTCTTCCTAAGAGTGAGAATCAATAATCACCAGGTTCGAACAAACCCAAATCAAATAACGAAATTCGATTTTGGTCAGGTTTATGTTTTCAAATTTTTTACCTATTTCTTAAATTAGTATATAATGAAATTATGTATAATTTTAAATTTAAATTTATCATAAAATGTTGTGTAGGATAACATGCAATGTATAATTTATTGATTATTGAGACTCAGTTGTTGTTGTATGTATAATTTTTTAATAATATATTTGTTTAATATAAATATATATATATAATATTAATTATTGAGTCATTAGTTATTTCGGCCCTTGGGTAACCAAAATCAGAAAAAGTAAAAATCGCAATGGAACAAAAAATTAATTATTCAAATTTAATTAAAATTCAACGCGAACAGAAAATTAAAAATTGAATTCAGTTCAAAAAGTTTGATTGTTTTTCAATTTTTTTTCTAAGCCCTATGTCTTCCTCTTTATATTTGTATTCAAAATTATAAAACTTAAATAATTTAAGATACAAACAACCACAAAAAAAATGGCAACTTCACCGCCTTAAGATTGTTTCTTTTCAATTCTTTTTAGCTCTCTCTTCCCCTTCATTGTTACTCTATTTTCTACATGTTTAAAGTATCTTAATTAAATGTGTTTTGATCATTTTCTCTTGTATTAAAGCTACAACCTATCATAATGATAAATTGATTACCATGCATAGTCATTTACCAAACATGAACTATGGATATGAATGAGCGAAAAAAATCCATTTTATGGGTAGTGATCGCTCCTCAGCAAAGACACTTCTAAAAGAGTAACTTGAAGGAGAACGAAGCAAAAGATGAATACTTCTAAAAGAGTAACTTGAAGGAGAACGAAGCAAAAGATGAATACTTCTAAAAGAGTAACTTGAAGGAGAACTAAGCAAAAGATGATATTATTGATATGTCAAATTAGTCCAACAATATGAAAGCTATAACAATCTTTAACCTTCTAGATTCAGTTTACTTGCGTTTAGGAAGTAAACCACCAACCAAAACTTAGCCTACCAAAATCTCCTCACTTATAACATCACTAGTTTATAAGACTTTGAATCTATTGTACCATTTAGTGTATCACTTTATGTATTACTTACTCCTTAAAAATGTAACACTTGCACTTTTAGATAATACTAAAACCCTATCAAGTGGTTGGTTAACCTTAAAGAATAATTGTTAAATATATGTGTCACAATCTTGTAGAGTAATGCAGAAAGTGATTCAGAAGATGAATTGACAGTTTATAAACTGTTAAATTGAGACAAAAAAATCCAACTGATTTATCTGTGATTTTGCCATCCAATAGATATCAACATAATTTGATGAGTTTAATTTATAAGTTTTGCCTAGCATTTTCCTAGATTAAGTATCCCTTTACTTTAGGTGACAAGATCCATCACACAAAATGACTTCGAAGAGAGCCAATGAGGATATAAATAAATATCTATGAAGGATATGTGGAATCTGCATGAGAACTGTTTGTTGGTTCATATAATAGTTGCAAAATCACAGATTTTGAGATTCAACAGACTAATCTTACAATCTAGAGACAAAACTTGAGAAAAGCAAGTAAATGGAAAACAATAGAAGATTTCATTGGCAATCTAGGTAAAATCAATAGAATAGTTAAGCAATCAGACTAAAAGCAACAAAAATTAGAAAACCAACTATGCTACATTCTTTCCATTTTGTGATGTTTTGTCTTTCAATAGTGTCAGATTATGAAGAAAGCAATAATGCTATATTTGTCAAAGTTAATGAAGAGTCTAGACATGAATAGACCAGAAATGAGTGACCAATACAAAAACAATACTTTGAAACAAATTATGTCAATGTTCAGCTGAACTTTCTTGTTCTCAATAAGTTAAATGCACTTGCATTCTTTCCAGTTCCCAGTCAAAGTTAAATGCACTTGAATTCTTTCCAGTTCTCCTAGGGTCAACACTATGGATATTTGCTTGTGACTATGTAAGAAACTATAGAAGCTAAGGGAAAATGACCCTAGGAGGAGAAATTTTTATATAATTATTGATGTTCTTACTTGTTACTATTTATGATAAAAAAATGAGTAAAAATGTAAAGATGATATATAGATACACTAAATTGGATAAAATAAGTAATAAATGTATTAAAAAGAAAGTATGATAGCTTCAATAGTTAAAAAAATGAAATAAACTTGTTTAAAATGGTTTAAATACATAGAAGACCTCTGGATGTACTAGTGTGACTTGTAGAAAATAGAAAAAAAAAACTAAAATTAAAAGAAGAAGGGATAGATCTAAAAAAATTAAAAAGAAAGCATAAGAAAATATATGATACATTTAAATTAAAATAAAAATATATTATATATTTTAATATAAATAAAAACATGTGTATGGTAGAACACTAGCAAAATATGATCAATGCATCCAACCCATATAACGAAATAAAGGGATTAGTTGTTCTTGTTGTATGATGTTGTTAGGAGATTGTCCGTGATAGTATCACAGTTGTTTGATTATGTAGATATCTATGTTCTTATAACAACCTCATTGTATAATTTTGGAATGATAAAAAATGAATCCCAAATGAAAAATCAATACTTCAATCATGGTTGATCTTAACCAAGAAGTTACACTCGGGAAAGAATATTAGCATGTTGGAAAATAGTTTACAATCATAGATTATATTGGTTCAACTATTTAGCAAGGACTTTTTTTCACGTTTAGGCAAAAATATATGAGCAACATGTAGAAACCAATTTTATCTTGAAGAGATTTTACAGTAAATTAACCTCAAGTCCAATGCTAAACAATAGTGAAGGGATGTTCTTCGTCATTCAATTATTTGTTAGTTGGGGTGCACAAATGAAGCTCTATAAAACTCCAAAAACGGGGCAAGGAAAAACAAATGTCATAAAGTCATACATATCGATGATTAAATAACACCACAAAACCTAAAATATCGCCTAAATTACTAAAGATTGCCTTGTTAATGTCAACAAAAAAATAATTTAATGGAGATATGTTAAATCTTCCACTTCATTTGATTTCCTTTTTTCTTGACTATCTCCAAAAAGTGTAGAAAAAGAAAATGGACTAAATCTTTCAAGCCTCCAGAAACTTCAAGAATGATGGAATTAAACAAAGCTTCTTTAAGTAGCAAGTGTTAAACATACAAGTGGCCTTGTTATTCACGCGCACAAAAACCAAATAAACATATCATTGGCCTTGCTGAATTTCCAAATAAACTTATAGAATGCATTGAAAATCTCCATCCAATCCAAATATAGAATGTGATAGTATTTCTTTGACAAAGAATTCAAACTCGCTTTTTGTCACTTAGAATCATTTGCTGTATGAACAATTCTTGTAACAGTTTCATATTTATAATTAAAAGAGGCAGGATGAGGAACATTAGCCTCTAAAAAAATTAACTGCTCTCATCATTCACGAAATGCATAAATGAAGTGGCATGAGGAACATTAGCCTCTAAAACAATTAAGGGTTAATTACATTTTGTCCCCCTATATTTTCTGGATAGCTATACTTTGCTACCCTATGTTTTCAAAATATACATTTTAACTGATGAGTGTAACTACCCTATGTTTTCAAAATATAGACTTTTAACTGCTCTCATCATTCACGAAATGCATAAATGAAGTGGCAATCGTGTAGCCATAGTCAGTAAGAAGGGATGAAAAAGAATTGGAAACCATCATACAATTAATACCAACGTTGTAAATAGCCATTTCCTAGTGCTGAACACAACACAAATGTAGTGACAATGTTAACAAACAACAATGCGCAATCCAAATCATTGTCATTTACATAACAAGCCCTTCCTTTCTCCTTGCTCTATGTGGAAATTCCATATAAAAGACTAAAGTTGTAAGAGGTTATTACGTCTTCTATTGGCTTTGAACTTCAAACAGTTTGTACACAGTTTTAGTTGAAATTCTGGGTCATTCAGTTGTTATATGTTAAAGTTTGTGGGACGGCTGCCTACTTGTATGGCATAGACCAGTATAAACAAATTGGGCATAAAGCAATGCCATAAGGGATTATTGTCTGAAAAGACTTTAAGTTGACTCTCAATTAATTGACACCTGTTCTCAAGTTATAATTTTGAGGGAAAAAAAAAACACTTTGGCGGGGCACTGACAAAGCAGACAAAAAAGAATACGAATTTATGAAACAAAAGCAAAGAGTACTGTGGCTGATGGTTCTGAACTCCACCATTTCTTAAAGTGCCCCCTTTCACTCAAAGACTAACACCTGGCCTAGCCATTAACATGCTTGAAGAAGGGAGGCAAAGAAGAGAACAAATGAAGAGACAGTAAACCGATCCCCAGTTTGCAGGTATCTATGCATGTATCATAAAGGACAACACACCAAATATCAATAACAAATTAAACTGCCCAATAGTCGTGCTTTTTTGTGAAACCAAGAAACCAAAAAATCATTCATGGTACGATAACGCGTAGATCCAAAAAGCCCCATAAGAATGCATCGGTAAAAGGGCAACTTTGACAGCGTAGAACCCTCAAAAACATGTAAAGAATATAATTATTTGGAAATATAAAAAAATAAAAAGGAAATTTAATTACCAGAATGAAGACGGGATTTGGAGGAACATGCTCTTGAAGAGCGACTCAGTTTTTTCCTTTCCCTTTCTGGTCAGAATGACGGCCACCATCATAGCAAAGCTGCAAGCGGGCATCGAATCCAGGGAGGAAGAGGTGGTGGTGGTGATGGTTCTCCACAGGGGCAACAGCAGCATTAGGTGGAGCTGCGCTGGTGGTGAAGAGAGCTGATGATCCGTCTATGGCGGAAAACCTCTGGACTTGGTGAGGTAACAGAGACGGCGAAGAAGAATTGGACTGAAGGGTCCCCCTATTGAAACCAGCAAGGCCGGAAGAAGATGAAGGTGAGATGGTAAAGTTGAGATTGTAATCACTGCCGTTACCATTACCATTGCTATTGCTATGGCTATTTCCACCAGAAGCAGCAGTCACAACTGGGACGAGGTGGTCCGGGACAAATGAGAAATGTTGAAGCTCCGGGTGGTGTTCCCCGGTGACAGTAAACAATGGCGAAGATACGGCAGTTAGGGAATGGTGGAGATGATTTCCGAGCTGGATTTGCCCCAAAAAATTAGTGGATGATGGGTTTGTAGAACGATTAGAAGAGGGGCCTAAAAGACCTGTAGCAAAGTAGTCCGTTGAAGACCACTGCCTAGGTGACTTTTGGAAAAAAATAGACTCATTTGGAGTGCTATTATTACCACTATTGCCGCCACTGCTGCCACCACCGTTATGAGGGTTTTGATGAATTGATCTATTTGGACTATTGCTAGTATTAGTATTGCTAACATTGGAAGAATTATTCATACCACCCGTCAGTAACTCAGTAAAAGAAGAACTTTGGGAAATTGGATTCACATTTTGGTGTTCCTTCTCCTTCTCTTTCTCTGCAGCTCTTTCCCTAGCTCGCTCCCTAGCTTTAATCCTGCTTTCAGACCGGGAAAGCGATAATCCCGAACCCTTACTAGTCTCAGAAGTACTGCTACAAGCAGATTTAGAAAAATTACCACCGTGCTGCTGCTGCTGCTGCTGCTGATAAATTTCATCTTCCATTTCTACTTCAGCTGAATCAAACCCATGTTCAATACCAGCACTAGACCGCTTTTCATCACTCAGCTGCTGAGGAGTGTCTGGAAATGAAGTATTAATTGAAGGAAGTTCTGCAATCGAGCTGGCCGCAGCCTTAAGAAGCCACTCTACGGCCTTGCTGGGTTGATCATACCCAAGCCTATCTTGCAGATCATAAAACTGTATGGCTGTATTGACGGAAAGTCTAACACGCCGGTCTCTGAGACCTTTGGATGTCCAAACTTTGCTATGCCGATCTTTTCCTCCTGAAGCTCGAGAAACCCTAACAATCCTTGATGATGGCCACCCACAAAGCCTACCAAGACCACCAGGAGCAGCAATATCAAGACCACCACCACTGTTTCGGTTAGCCCTCTTGACCTCTCCATCTGCTTCTTCTTCATCAGGGCACTGCTCATCCCTTTTCTTCCCTATCTTGGCTGAGTCAATCCTACCATTCCCGTTGCGGATCCTCGGAAATTTACACCCTGGTGTTGGCATCTCCTCCACCTCCATGCCACTTTCATACCTTTCCAAACCCCAAACTTAAAAATTAAAAACAAAAAAACCCAAAACTCAAGCTCACCTCACCTCACCCCTTCAGCTTTAACCAAGTTTTGAAGGGAAAGAAGTTGTTAGAGAGAGTAACACAAAAGAGGATCTTTTATCCTTGTGGGAATCTGGAGAGAAAATATCCAAGTTTAAGTCATGGATAGAGAAGAAACCAGTAGGTGTGCAGGTGGGTGGGGGGACTGTATCTCTATGTGTATGTGTGGTTGTGGGTGTACTTGGCATTGATGACAATTACACAGAGTACTTTGGCTTTTGTAAGGATAAATCCGATAAATACATAGATACACATATAAAGAGGAAAAAATGTGTATATATTTAAGTGTGAATACGTGGGAAAATAAAGGCTATTTTTTGGTTATGATATATCACGTTCAAGTTACAGAAAGGGCTGCTAATAATGTCAGAGAGACGAGAGGAAAGGAAAGGAACAGAAAAGAAAAAGAAAGGGAGACTTCTTCTTGGTTTGAAGCTTTTTGCAGTGCTTTCTAAAGCAAAGCCTGTGAATCTGCTCAGAATCCCTCTCTCTCAGCTCAGTAGTACTACTGAAAAATCAACAGCAAAAAAAAAAAAAAAAAAAAAAAAAAAAAAAAAAAAAAAAAACCCACAAAAGAAAAAAAAAAAGAAAAACAGTAATTATGTTATAGTCAAAGGAAAAGCATCAGATTCTGAAAAAATGTACTACAAACACTCCTTTAAACTTTGAACCCACAAAAAGTAACTAAACCAGTAGCCATAACCATGAATGAAAATCTACTTCTCTCAAAAGACCTTCCAGTTTGAGTGAGTTTGTTTGTTTTGGTTTCTGGGTTGAAGAGGAAAAGCTATACAGAGGGAAGGAAGAGGAGTAATTGCTATATTTGCTGGCAAGTGCCTGATCTGAAGGGAAGGAAGGACTTTTTGAAGGAGAGCAAAGCTTTTTGTTAATTGCTGTTGTATTTAAAGCTTAACTGATGACCCTGGAAAAATTGCAGACATTATTGATGTGCTTCATAAAGATAAATAATCAACAACATAAATATATTAAAATATATTAATTCCTACTTATTACAAAAAGGTAAATTAATATTATATAAATTCTTTAAATTATTGTTTTGTTCATGATATTAATTTATTGTAGTTTTAATTATAATAATTGAAATAAATTATTTATTTTATTATTAAATAATTGAATAAAATGATAAATTTGATTTTAATTTAAAAAGTAAATAAATTTGTTTTTTATTTAAAAAGTAATCTTCATGCTAGAATGAATAAAATATATTTATTTATTTCAAATTAAAAATTCAAGATATTAAATTATATAATTAAAAATAATAGTTTTATTTTTATTTTTAAAAAAAAAATTGTACATTGTACTCGCTGGTATTTTAATATTGCTAATAAAATATTAATTAAACTTTGCTGTAATGCTGTCTCTCCAAAAGATGCAAATATGCAGTTAGACGACAAAATATAAATCTACAACAGTTGGATCTGTGACTTGTGAGCTATTTGAAGGACTTATCCTTAGCAGACCAGATCAGCTCAGCTCCAGCATTGTACCAACCAAAGAAAAAAAGTATCCAGTAAAAAGTCAAAAACAAATCTCCAAAAATTATTCAATCTTTCGGATTTCATTCGTACGTCCTCTTTTTTACCAAACGTTAGTACGTTTTACAGGCACATTAAATACTTCAAGTTTGGACGTAATTGTAAAACAAATTAAACTGAAAAATGTAGGCTTAATTCAGGGAAGAAAATGCTGGCATGTTCTGCTCATTCTGATATATATTAAACTAAGAAAGATTGAGATCAAAAAAATCAAACAACAAGCAGCAGCATAAAGGTTCGAGAGAAGGAGATAAAAGGACTGGGCAGGGCTAGCGTGGCCCGATTTAGGTGTACTGAATTTATACCTTGGAGAGAAGGAGATAAAAGGTGAAGAAACTTTTCTTTTTTTTGTTTTTTTTTTTTTTTTGACAAACTTGAAGTACTTGAATAATAGCTTGATTTCCACTTCTATTACAAGAACTTTTACTTCTTAATCTGCTGCCCTGTGTACTAAACTTTTTCTTCTTCGTGGGTTTGCATTTGTCAATGAAGTCTGCTTCAATTCCACAATGGCAGTTCATCCTCAGCGTTGTCATTTTTTCTTTTCTTGAAATTTCTTCCTGAATTTTCTCCCTTCTATTTGCTTTGGTGCTAATCGAGATTTTATCAACATTTTATTGAGTCTAGTTATTTCAGTCATATTTGCTTTGCTGCCACGCACCTGACAAACGGAGTCCGTTTACAAATGGATGGAAAACACAGTAAGGACTAATTAAAACTCAAAATGTAAGATGAGGGACTAAAATAGGACATTTTAAAGTTGAAGGACAAATTCGAAACTAACCTATAAGTTAAGGGACGATTGGCGTAATTTTAAAGTTAAGGGACATTTTAAAGTTAAGGGACGATTGGCGTAATTTACCCTTTTTTTTAGGTATTCTCCTGTGAAACTTTGACAGGTTCATATATGTGACATGCAAACGTGCATATTTATTTTTTCGCATTTCACTTTTCATTTCAAATATTGATACTTGATATGCGAAAAATTGATACTTCATACACCAATTGGAATGATACACTTTGGAGTTAATATTGATATGCAAAAATTACTACTTGATACGCGAACAATGCGAAAAATTGATACTTTAAATACGAATCAGAATGATACACTTTTGGAGTTAATATTGATATGCAAAAATTGATACTTAATACGCAAAAATTGATACTTGATACGCGAACAATTGATACATGATACGCGAAAAATTGATATTTTAGACACAAATCAGAATGATACATCTTTGGAGTTAAGATTGATATGCAAAAATTAATATTTGATATGCGAACAATTAATAAATTATACATGAAAAATTGATAATGTATACGCGAAAAATGGATACTTTATACGCGAAACAGAGTAATACTTGGTATGATACTTAATACACTAATATTGATACTAAATAAGCGAAAAATTAATACTTTATACACGAAGTATAATAGAAGTGTGCGTAGGTGTGTGTCAATAAACTCGTCGCATATATAAAACTGTTACATAGGAATTTTTGTTTTTTTTGTAACCTTACCAAACTATAAAGCCTAAAAAATCTCTCCATTTAAATCCCTGCCTTAGCTAATCGAAAGCAATTTTGCCATTGACAAATCTTCTTATTCTATACATTTAAAAAAAGAAGAAGAAGAAGCTTGAAACGGGATTTTTAATGTCTTTATTTACATTTTCATGGTGGATGGGAGGTCGGGCTTTGGTGCACAGAGCCATAAGGAAGTTGTGAGATAATAACAAAAACAAACAGGAAAAACCGAAAAAAAAAATATTGAGACAGAATGATGGTTAGGTAACATTAAGAATTTAGAATAAACCAACCCCATTTTATTACTCAACAATAGAAAATACGAGTTATTTTGAATGATTTCAATTTTCATCATTCGATGGATATATATATAATAGATAAATGGCTCAATAAGTGAGCAGAAAACTTTTGGTAAATAAAGTTATCTGCAAAAAAATAATAATAATAACAATAATAAGCATACCATCTACCATTATGGTCTATTATTTTGCTAAGCTGCGAATTTAGTTCATGGCTTATGGAAATTAGAAAACATTTTTTCTTCTTTTGTTGTGTGTGTTACTTTAGTTTAATTTTGTTTAAGGGTAAAGGATATTTGAGCGGGTTGTGGTGTTTAATGTTACAGTTTAGTGGGGTGTGACTGGATCGAGGTGGACCAAAACTAATAGTCCTGCCCGAAGGATCAAGGTAAGGTCACATATGGATTTGGGCAAAACCTACCGTGCTTATCGGGAAAGGACAGACATTGCGCCGTTGGTCTCTTCTTCGTCCTTTTATGTGTCCACTTTTTGCGTTTGCCCCGCTTGTTGTTCACTCTAACTATTATTGTCGCATTTGGCTTAGATTTTAAGAATATTAGTTTGGGTTGAAAGGATTTTTTGATTTGTTAATTACTCTTAGGACAAATCAAGAGAAATATCTCTTACATATTGCCTTTAAACGGTTCCTCACATTTAAAACATAAAAAATGACCTCTCACGCTTTTAATGTGTAAAATTTGGATATTTTATCGGACTTCTGTTAACACTTCTGTTAAATAATATCAGATGACCACCATGCGAATTATTTTTTAAGTGTAAAAAAGAAATGATAAGACAAGTCTGATAATAACAGGCTACCATTTTCAAGGATAGACATGACCACGGTTCACGAACCGCTGGTTACGGTTCGTGAACCGTCGGTTCAAGGTTCCACAAAGGGTGGAACCTGAACTGGTCCTTGGCCTCACGGTTACGATTACAGTTCGTGAATAGGTTCTGTCACGGTTCTGATTCCGGTTTGTTCACGGATTTTTATTGTTCGAATTTTTTAACAATAAATTTGAAAAAAATAAATAAAATATATACAAATTTGATATAATTAAAAAGTAACTTGAATTACCATGTAAATGTAATGATGTATATACAAAATATAATAAAATGAAAAATACTCTATATTTGTTAGTAATTAAATATTTATTACCATTAACATGTTACTAATGGTTGTATTATAATGAATATGAATAATAATTGATATTATTTGAATATTAAACTATGAGTTTAATTATGTACTTATATGAATTTATTCATTCATTATATAAGAACATGTGATAATTCAAGTTAATATGGTTAATCATAAGTAATCATTTATTTTAATATACTTATAGTTTAATAGCCAACCATGAATACTATTAGATAATGAGAGAGTTTAATAATTCAATATATTAGTTAATCATCTTTTTCATTCATAAAAAAAATCAATATACATGATTCAATGTAAAACACATCATAAGTGATTAAATTCAAAAATCTTACTTCTAAACTAACAATAACAATTAACAAAATAAACAATTAACAATGAGAATTAGATAACAAAGTGAATGAAATGAAATATATTAAAGTAAATAATTGAATAAAATGAAATAATTTTAGAAGTAATAGGAGATTATGAGGGAATATGTGAGAAAATTCAAGAAATTTGTGTGAAATAATAAAATATAATATATTTTAAAAATAATTTTTCTTTTTTTTGGAACCGGCGGTTTCGAGAAATCATTGAACCGGAACCGGCCCACCATGGTCGGTTCCGGTTCGCGGTTCCCGCCCGGCAGGCCCCCATTCCTGTTCCGGACCCAACCCGTCGGGACTAGTCTATTCAAGGATATCAACGTCGTTATCCTCATCTTCACCTTCATCAGAGAGATCTTCATCTACTATTGAAAAGGAAGAGCTTATAATTAGCAACATCAGAAAGTGATAATTAACAACAAAACCATTGAAACTGATGAAAGTAACAAAACTCAGCAATATGATTTTCAAGATCTGCTCGAAAACCAACAGAAAAAAGGAAAAAATGTGGGATCAAATATAAATAAATATTATACTAAAACAAAGCATACAGCAAGCATGAAAATTATTTTCCAAATCATTGCTTTGAATACATTAGCACATTGTAAGGACACAAGTAGAAGCCGTTATAGTAAATGAAAGTCAAGAATATTTACATGACTCATCATCACCAATATATCTGGCAAAGTAGATGCTCCCATCTTTCCAGTCATGAGAAAGTTCAAACTCTTTGTGTAAAACCAAGTCAAACATCAACTGTGGTCTATCCTCAACTGAGAGCGTCCCGATAACATACTGTTTATCATCAACCTTCAGCCGAATGGGAACACTATTCGGCCCCTTTCCATTAACCTAACCCAAAGCTGCCTGCAAATACAAATATTCCCATCCATATAAACTTTCTGTAAAATTATTTAAAATCCTTTTAGATCAATAAAGCTCATGTACTATGGGAGAAAAGAGCCGAGGAAACATTTCTAGATATTTGGGGTTTTGGGATTTTATTTTACTTAGACTTGAGAAGAGTGAGGATACGCTTAACTTGTGTTTGGTATAATGGCCAGTAGGTCCCCTCCGTCTTTTAACCCACTTAATATGTCGTCTTGTTGTTCCCTTTTTACACTTAAAAAATAATTCACATGGTGGTCACGTGACATTATTTAACAGAAGTGTTGACAGAAGTCCGACGAAGGATCCAAATTTTACACATTGAAAGTGTGATGGGTATATTTTTTACGTTTTAACTGTGAAGGACAAAACAGCTTAAAGGGAAATATGTGAGGGACATTTCTATTGATTTGCCCTTACTCTTGATTTTTTTCTTTTGATTTTCTTCTTTGGTTTTTGCTTGATGTATCTTATCTATTCGAATGTTTAAATGGACAAATTTGGGGAAAAATATCTAGAGAAAAGGGTTTCAATTCTTTTATTAATTCATTTTGCAATTTTTTGTGGGATGTAAACTGATAAGTCAGTTTTATATCCACTTATATGTGTTATTTCACTTAGCTTTTGACTTGTTTTTCATGCAATTGTGTAGTGTTATATGTTAATTTATGCATTTTATGTGGGTTTCAACTTGGAGTGCTAAAATGAAAAAAAAGACCAAAAATGTTGATTAAACGAGACAAATGTGTGTTTGAGGTTAAAGAACAAGGAATGACTTCAAAAAGGCTTGAAATGATGCCTTAACGTACTTGTTTCGTATTTGGGCAGAACAAATAGTTTAATTCTATTGAGTGTTACTTTCTCAATACTAATCCAAATGAATAGCTCTTGGATGTTTTGGAAAGCTCTTTGAGTGTACTTCAATTCTTATGTTTTGACCATCTTCCAATTCAGTGTGCAGGTCTAAGAAACGGGGGCATATTTGTGATCACTCCTTCAGTTTTTGAGTGTTGAGTTCACTGTCACAGTTTGGTAGAATGCTTATATCTTGAGTTACAGACATCCCAAATTGATGAATTTTGAACCTATTGAAAGCCAGGAGAAAGCTCTACAACTCTTATGTTTATCACGAAGTCCAATTCGGCGGCGAAGACACAGATATATAGCCTGGAAATGGAACATCATGCTGAAAAGGGACAATTGCACGGCGATGCATCACCATGGAAACAATTGCACGACGATGCATTGCCACGATGCATCGCCACGAAAACCAATTGCAGGGCGACGTTGCATCGCCATGAAATCTCTCCTCGGCGCAGTTCGGTAATTTGGCCATAACCGTTTTGTCCAAGCTCCCAATTGAGTGATTCAAAAAGCTATGGAAAGCTAAGATATAGGGTTACAAAGTTCATGTTTTAGGTTTTTCCGAATTAACAACGTATCAGGGCCAGATTTTGGTTGGAAGGTAACGGTTTGTTATTTTTCAAAGCTTGAGAGGTAAAAAGTTCCAATCTTGTATCCTTGTGTTTTCCTTGCGTCTTTGAGCTAAATTTGATGCACACATTTGTTGTTTATTTTACACAAGTTGATGCCCACATGTTATGCATAACACTTTGCACATTTGTGGCATATGTGCACACATGCACACGGTGCACGCACCGTGCGTGCAACACTTGTTGCACACTTGCTGCACAAACATGCACACACTTGTTCACATGCATGCACACAGTTGCTGCGCATATATGCACATACCTTGCACATCCACTTGCACTCTTGCACACAACATGCACACGACTCCAGCACCACACATGCATACTTACAGCACACATTTGCTGCACATCACCGCACATGATGCACACAGATGCACACATTCGTGTGCATGTATGCACACATTCAGCACTCACCGCACATCATTTGTGTGCATGCATGCACACACTTGCAGCAACTCCAGCACACACATGCACCACAAGGCACACTACATGCACTACTCTAGTGCACAAGCATCACAAGCACCACACGAGCACCACACTACACACATTTCATGCACAGCACAAACTCACCTAGCACATTCTATGCTACACAACATGCACATGCACACCACAACACACACATATGCACTCCACAAGCACTTCATGCACAACACAAGCATGCCTCTCAAGCACAACACATGCACCACTTCATGCACTCTATTTGCACACATGCATCTACACCGGTATGCACACTTGTACCAACTCGATTGTACACTTGCCATGCGAAATTTCATGGTGATGCAACGTCACATTGCATCACCATATAAGAAATTGCACGGCAATGCAACGTTATGTTACATCGCCATGAAACAAATTGCACAGCGATGCAACGTTACGTTGCATCGCCATGGAAAACAATTGCATGATTATGCAACGCTACGTTGAATCGCCATGAAGAAAATTTGTATTGCGATGCATTACCATGTAAATGGTAGATTTTAATGTTGTATTGTTTTAAAGTGCTAAAGAGTGTCTTCGATTGGTACAGGTTCATGGAGGCGTGATTTCTTGAGGCTCGAGGGCGTGCTGGTGGATATAGGGGCGTGATACGAGTTGGCTCAAGGGCGTGGAGTACTAGATTAGATGCTGGCGTGGAGGCTTGCGCACGTGTTGATTCTTGATAGTTCTATTACAGTGGCATTTCTGTAAATAAGTGCTTAGTTTACGTTAGCATGTAGATTAAGCTTTATACCTCTGTGTTGCATAGAAAAATTGGAGGTTATCGATTCTGGGCATGTCAGGGCAGAAGCGAGAGGTGGCTTTTCTTTTTCTTATCTTTTGGAAAGGCGGACAATGAAGAAGAAACTAGGTTGACCAAGAGCTTTGGACCTGAGAGGCTCCCGGTTTCGAGAGCATGAGTTTGGCTTCTGTGGGCTCTAATGGATGCAATGGTAGACTTGGGATAATCTAGAAATGAGGATCATAAGCAACCACTGTATTAAACCAAATCGTTTAGACAATTACTTCGACACTACATTTGACTGGAGATAAGGGAGGCACTTCTCTAGTTTGAGTAGTTCTTTTCTTATCTTCCATACCTTTTTCAAAAGTAATCATGTAATGGAGTAATACTCCAAATTTACTGCTTTTACTTTGTAACGGCGTGGTTGGGTATATCCAGCACCGTATTTTGCCTATCATATATATATACAGCGCTGTTTATTTAAAACCAATAGAGGGTTTTGTCATTGTTTTTGAGGGGATTGGACTTTGGACTTTTACTAGATTTTAGAATTGCAGAGCGGGAATTTTCTCTCTCTAACTTCTTCTCTTTAGAATTTTTTCTCTCTAGAATTTTAGCTCCATTTTCGATTTCGATTGAAGCTTTGGACCGATCACTGTAATCGGATTCACAACTAAGGAAGGTTTGAGCAATTCTCTTACGATGTGAGCTCGTTGACACATTTTAATCGGTAACTTCTTCCAGTTAAACGAGATGAATTGTTTTTTTCTACAATTGCTGCATTTTGATGAATGTGAGTCGGAAATGGTGATGTCCAGCTAGATTCATGATGTCATAGGGTTTTAAATGGATGAATGCATGATTTAGACAATTCGGTGCTATGTGATTGATATAATCTCTAAAGAATGAAATCGTACTCGGAATTAATACATGAATTCTGTTAAGTTTCACGAATTTGCACTGGTATTGAATGAATTAAACTTTAATTGCAGTCGACAAGCTGAGTTGAGGTTGAATTCCTCAATATTTGTGAGAATGCATGAAATGAGAACTGGAAGTGTGAGTTATTGAGTTTTTCACTTGCTTTGCTTGTTCTTGTCCTGAGATGCGGTCGCCATACCGGTTAAAGAACACTTGAAACATTAGGAATAAGTGAGAAGAGGCTCTCTTGTGCTAACGAAAGCTAAGGACCTAGGTCAGGCCTCGCCATAGAAAGATTTTAGGAGTTGAAAGCTAAACTCGTTAGATTCAGAGAGTTGAGATGTTGCGGTGCGAATTTCATCGTTCTTAGGCATCGCCATTGGAAAGAATGGTGTTAGACAGCGTAGAGTGCAGTGCGGTCGACATGCCGACTGCAGGCTAGGTTTCTAGGCAACTTAGATCTCCTCCGGTTTCGCATGATTGTCAGTTGCATTGCTTGAGTTGGCTGATGTGCATTCATCCGATGCAAGAACCCTAGGACAGCTACTCTATATTTGATTTCACATCTTATTTACTGCTTTTGTTATTTCCGTTACTTCTTATTTCTCTATTCTTGTTGTTATTATCACTTGTTCCTGTAATTTCGTTTTTGTGGCAAAATCTTGAATTCTTGGAATCACTCCCTTCCCTGTGATACGAAACCCTCTCACCTCTACTACAGTAGTGTTAGGGATAAATTAGTGAAACTAAGCAGCAGTATTGGTTCTACCGCACTCAAGCATTCAAGAAAAATAGTCAAAAAGAAGATGGGGGACCCAAACCCATGTGAAGACTAAGACATCCACTCCAAAAACATCAAAATAAGCAGGATCGATATAAAAATAGTATAAAATTAAAATACGATATAAAATTAATATAAAATAATACCTTTTAAAAAGAAAGAAGAAGAAGTGAATAAAACTCAGATTTTTATTGCTTTTGATAGCTTCTAAAACATGCGATGATCAGTAGAAACCGATGCATCAGAAATAGGATATGGAGGAATTTTAAAGCAAAAGATAAATAATAAAATTCAATTAATAAGATATATGTCTAAAGTATGGACAGGATCTCAAAAGAATTATTCAACAGTTAAAAAAGAGATGTTAGCAATAGTTTTAAGTATATCTAAATTTCAAGATGATTTATATAATAAAAAGTTTTTATTAAGAGTAGATTGTAAATCTACTAAAGACATAATTCAAAGAGATATAGAAAATTTAGTATCTAAACAAATATTTGCTAGATGGCAAGGTATTTTATCAGTTTTTGATTTTGATATAGAATATATAAAAGGAGAAGATAATTCATTACCTGATTTTTTAACTCGCGAATTTCTTACAGGTAAACAGAAGAATGACACATATTTCGAGAAATAAAGACTGGTTATGGATAAAAGATTATATTAATCACCCTCAAACTAAAAAGAAAATACTAAAAAATTTATTCACTAAAAGAACATGTTATTCAAGATCCAGAATTTCCAAACATTTATCATATATATAATAGTAATCCATTGTCAGTAAAACATCAAGTATTTTTGCATCAAATGCATTATTACAGTATGTTAGTATCATATTATACTTATAAGTCCACAAGAATCCCAGAAGTAAATAAAGCAATATGGAAAAGAATAGAAAACTTTAGGAAAGAAATAGCCTTTATATAATTTTTATTTTTTACAGGAAAAATCAATGGCAAACAAAGGAGAGTCATCATCTTCATTCAAAAATTACAAAAAACAGACAGCAGCAGATTATATGTCAAAGGTGAATACTCCAAGACCTTTATCCCCGGTTATTCAAACTTCCAATAAGTTTACAAGTCTAGAAGAATTTCCATTACTTCCACTCACATATACTCAAGTAACTCAAACACCTTTTGCACAATTAAGGAATAAAGTGTCTAGTTCATCTCAAACACCAGTAGCAATAACCCCACTTCCAAATACACCTACTCAAAATATTGATTCAGGAAAGTCATCATATCAATTAAAGAAACCTTTTGAATATTTATGTTTAACAGAGTTTACTACTAATATTCCAGTTACTGATTTAAATAATTACACTCAACAATTATTTCGAAATGATATGCTATGGTTTTCAGATGATTTATTAAAAACTCAAATGTTTTATGAATTCATTTTAGTAGATTCAGAATCTGTTGAAATCACTCATATTCATGAAGAAGGAACGCAAAAAATAGCTTATTCAAAATGTGTGATAAAACAAGTATTAGATGTAGAAGATTGGCCAAATATTTTTACCAAAATTCCATTTTCTATACCATTTCAACCTCAAGGATATTCTTATGAAGATTATAAACAAGCATGGAAGAAAGCTTTTTATTTAAGGTCTTTTGACCATTCTTGGTTTTTTCAATTTCACAAAGATAGCAAAGTTAAATTCCCATTATGGTTCTACGACTGGTGGGATACTCATGGATGCCAACCAGATATTATGCCAATGGAAGCACAACAAGGCTTACAATATTGGAACAATAATAGCAAAATGAAAGAATATAGTAAAGAAATTCAATGGCATGTGTCTCTTAGAGTGCCATGGATATGGTGTTGGAATTTTCAAATTGTGCAAATCAGACCAACGCCAAGGCCTATGTCACTGATTAGACAATTCAAATGTAAATGGTGGGATACATACAAAAAAGAGTTATGTTGTCAAAAGGCGGTGGCCACTCTTATGACTACTGGCAAAAGGACATGGATTAATCCCACTACTAATCCAACCACTCCAACTGGACCACCACAAAAGGTTACTCAACAGAAGACTCCAACAAATTCAGCAGCAACAATTCAAAAAGGAAAATTCTCAGAAGAAGATATGGAACAATTTTTTCAATTTATGGAATATCAAAAAAGACGCAATCAACAACAGCCACAAATGTCTATAGATTCCACTCCAAGCCCATCTCCTCAAGATATGTTCGGAGGACATTGTGCTCAAGATCCGTTTGAAGATTAATTCATATAATTTAACTTGCAGGTTTTCTTTGATCAACTATTCAGCATGGATGATAAGATTAAATATAATTCAAAAAACATTACAACTCTTCTTCACCAAAGAGAGTTAGGAGGATCTAATCCAAAAGTCATTCATCATAGTATTCATCAAGATTTGATAGAAGATGGAACTAAAAAAAGCAGGACAGCATATTCCATCTTGGTGGACATATTACACTCAAAAAACTAAGCAGCAGTATTGGTTCTACCGCACTCAAGCATTCAAGAAAAATAGTCAAAAAGCAAGATGGGGGACCCAAACCCATGTGAAGACTAAGACATCCACTCCAAAAACATAGCCATGTGAAGGCATGTGAAGACTAAGTCATCCACTCAAATAAAGAAGACGGATTTCAAAAATCATTCAATATTATGTAATAGAATAGTTACTTCTAAGGCTATAAATAAGAAGAATTCCAATATACTGATCATCGCATGTTTTAGAAGCTATCAAAAGCAATAAAAATCTGAGTTTTATTCACTTCTTCTTCTTTCTTTTTAAAAGGTATTATTTTATATTAATTTTATATCGTATTTTAATATTTAGGTTATTAGTGTGTAATTGTATTCCCAATTACACATAATAACGTTATAAATAACTTAAGTATTATTTTATAGATTGTTAATTCCTATATTTAATAACGTTATTTTAATTACTATATTTAGATATTTAATAGATTGTTAATTCCCAAAATAAGCAGGATCGATATAAAAATAGTATAAAATTAAAATATGATATAGATCGATATAAAAATAGTATAAAATTAAAATACGATATAAAATTAATATAAAATAATACCTTTTAAAAAGAAAGAAGAAGAAGTGAATAAAACTCAGATTTTTATTGCTTTTGATAGCTTCTAAAACATGCGATGATCAGTACATTGGAATTCTTCTTATTTATGGCCTTAGAAGTAACTATTCTATTACATAATATTGAATGATTTTTGAAATCCGTCTTCTTTATTTGAGTGGATGACTTAGTCTTCACATGCCTTCACATGGCTATGTTTTTGGAGTGGATGTCTTAGTCTTCACATGGGTTTGGGTCCCCCATCTTGCTTTTTGAATAGTTTTCACATGGGTTTGGGTCCCCCATCTTCTTTTTGACTATTTTTCTTGAATGCTTGAGTGCGGTAGAACCAATACTGCTGCTTAGTTTTTTGAGTGTAATATGTCCACCAAGATGGAATATGCTGTCCTTTTTTTTTTTTTTTTTTTTTTTTTTTTTGAAGAAGAGTTGTAATGTTTTTTGAAATATATTTAATCTTATCATCCATGTTGAATAGTTGATCAAAGAAAACCTGCAAGTTAAATTATATGAATTAATCTTCAAACGGATCTTGAGCACAATGTCCTCCGAACATATCTTGAGGAGATGGGCTTGGAGTGGAATCTATAGACATTTGTGGCTGTTGTTGATTGCGTCTTTTTTGATATTCCATAAATTGAAAAAATTGTTCCATATCTTCTTCTGAGAATTTTCCTTTTTGAATTGTTGCTGCTGAATTTGTTGGAGTTTTCTGTTGAGTAACCTTTTGTGGTGGTCCAGTTGGAGTGGTTGGATTAGTAGTGGGATTAATCCATGTCCTTTTTCCTTTTTTAATTTCATTTGAATCACTACTGCTACTATCATCTGTTTGTATTAAATTATTTTGTTCAATATTTTGTATATTATCTGTAGATTCTGTACTAGTACTAGGTTTTGTTTCTTGTAACTTTTTTAATATTTTATTTAATGTATCATTATCTCTTTGCGGGAGTTGAATATCATTTATTTGAAAATGAGGTTTAGATATTTCATTTGGAAAATTTATATTTTTATATGGATTATTTTATAATATTTGTTGAAATATTTAATTTTTCTTTTTTAATAGAGTCTTGAATACTAATATTTTCTTTAGGTATATTATCTATTTTTGTTGAGACTATTTCTAATTGATTTGCTACTGTTGATAATATTTGATTTGAATAATTTAATTGCTGATTAACTTTTTTAATATCTTCTATTTCTACTGGGCCTTTATCTGTTCGAGCTTCTCTAAATGGGGTTGCTACTATTTCTCCTTTAGGTGTATTAATTACTATATTTAGTAGAGGTGGATGTACTGAAGTAACTATCTCTCCTCCTATTAAATTCCATTTCTTATATAAGGACGTTTGAACATTTATTGATGGTGTTGAATATACATTTGTAATATTTTCTTTTTTGTGTGATAAATTCTAGCCAAGAAAAGAATGGATAATTAAATTTTCTTCTATATAATTCCTGTTTCCATTGGTTTTGAAGATTTTCTTGAAATGTTTTATCTAAAGAGTTATACCAATTTCTTTTTTCATTATTAATTTCATCATTAAATAATTCTTCTAAATAACTAAATTTAGGTTTAAATTCATCAATTATAACATTAATAGATTCGGGTTTCATTTCTGAATAAGATGGTGAATTTCTCAATGAATTAGTATTAATTATTTCTGGTAATGGTGATTTATAATGAATTCTTTGACTACCTGTAATCGGTATTGAATATATTTCAGGGTTTGTATCTAAATTAGTATGTTGACTAAAAGTTCTTCTTAATGTAGGTATATCTGATATTGAATGTCTTTCAGGTTGAATTAATCGTTTATTAGCTCCATAATTATTAGATCTTAATTCATCAAAGTGTATTATGATACTTCCATCATCTTGTTTAATTATCTTTGAGGTATTACTTTGTTGTATATTTCTTGATTGAATTTGAGGAATTATTGTAAAAGTTTGTGGAATCGTGATTTCATCCCACTTTAAAGTTTTTGGAATATATACTGATGATTTAGTAGAGTCTTCTTCAAATATTACGGTTTCTTCATTATTTGTTTGTTCTAATTTTAATCTTGGATCTATTAAAGTTTTTAATAATTTAAAACATACTTTATATTGAATTACAAAACTACGACTTCTAGTATCAATTTTATGTTGATCTATCTGTATATCCATTAATAATGAATCAAGAATTAATTCATCATCCAAACTAACTAAAAAATTAGGTACACAATTGAATGATATTGAACCATCACATATATTAGTTTGAATTAAAGCAAGTATTGAATCTTGATACTCTATTAATCTTCTATCTCTTAATGCTATAAATATAGGATTATTAATACCTATTCTATGCATAGGTTTGATTAATACTTTTATTATTCCATAATGAATATATTTAAATCCTTGACTTTTATATTTATTAATTGCAATATTAGACAGTAATTTTATAGTTTTTGAAATTTCTTTAAATGTTAAATCTTGTTCATGTATTTTAACTGAGTAAGAATTATTAAAACTTAAATTACCTATATGATAAACAGAACTTAAAGTTTTTGAGTTTATATCAAACTGTATTTCATGACTTTGATTAATATTATCTACATCTGCTAAATTAGTATTATTGCCAAAATTAAACAATTTCTTAAAAGTATTTAAATTCATAACTTTTAAAACGTACCTTAGTTGCTTAATGCAACACAAAGAATGCAGAATGTATGGGGAACACAGGAGTGCCTAACCGGGAACACCTTAAGCTGACGCTGTTGTGGCTTACCAACGGATTCACAAGGCTGCTCAAACCGCTTACCAAACCTTACAATTCTTTATTCTAAATGTTGATTAAATAACTTAAGTATTGTTAAAAGCTTAGAGTTTAAATATTTAAAAGAGATTGAATGAATATTGGCTCTGATACCAAAATAAGCATGTCGTTGTATTAATAAGCAGATATTTATATCTAAAAATCTGAGTTATAAAATGACCTCATTAAGAGCTATATTAAAATAATACTTAAGTTATTTATAACGTTATTATGTGTAATTGGGAATACAATTACACACTAATAACCTAAATATTAAAATAAGATATAAAATTAATAAATGAATTGTAAGGTCATTGGTATCAATCCAATGATACCAAAATAAGCAGGATCGATATAAAAATAGTATAAAATTAAAATACGATATAGATCGATATAAAAATAGTATTAAAATATGATATAAAATTAATATAAAATAATACCTTTTAAAAAGAAAGAAGAAGAAGTTAATAAAACTCAGATTTGTATTGCTTTTGATAGCTTCTAAAACATGCGATGATCAGTACATTGGAATTCTTCTTATTTATAGCCTTAGAAGTAACTATTCTATTACATAATATTGAATGATTTTTGAAATCCGTCTTCTTTATTTGAGTGGATGACTTAGTCTTCACATGCCTTCACATGGCTATGTTTTTGGAGTGGATGTCTTAGTCTTCACATGGGTTTGGGTCCCCCATCTTGCTTTTTGAATAGTTTTCACATGGGTTTGGGTCCCCCATCTTCTTTTTGACTATTTTTCTTGAATGCTTGAGTGCGGTAGAACCAATACTGCTGCTTAGTTTTTTGAGTGTAATATGTCCACCAAGATGGAATATGCTGTCCTGCTTTTTTAGTTCCATCTTCTATCAAATCTTGATGAATACTATGATGAATGACTTTTGGATTAGATCCTCCTAACTCTCTTTGGTGAAGAAGAGTTGTAATGTTTTTTGAATTATATTTAATCTTATCATCCATGCTGAATAGTTGATCAAAGAAAACCTGCAAGTTAAATTATATGAATTAATCTTCAAACGGATCTTGAGCACAATGTCCTCCGAACATATCTTGAGGAGATGGGCTTGGAGTGGAATCTATAGACATTTGTGGCTGTTGTTGATTGCGTCTTTTTTGATATTCCATAAATTGAAAAAATTGTTCCATATCTTCTTCTGAGAATTTTCCTTTTTGAATTGTTGCTGCTGAATTTGTTGGAGTCTTCTGTTGAGTAACCTTTTGTGGTGGTCCAGTTGGAGTGGTTGGATTAGTAGTGGGATTAATCCATGTCCTTTTGCCAGTAGTCTTAAGAGTGGCCACCGCCTTTTGACAACATAACTCTTTTTTGTATGTATCCCACCATTTACATTTGAATTGTCTAATCAGTGACATAGGCCTTGGCGTTGGTCTGATTTGCACAATTTGAAAATTCCAACACCATATCCATGGCACTCTAAGAGACACATGCCATTGAATTTCTTTACTATATTCTTTCATTTTGCTATTATTGTTCCAATATTGTAAACCTTGTTGTGCTTCCATTGGCATAATATCTGGTTGGCATCCATGAGTATCCCACCAGTCGTAGAACCATAATGGGAATTTAACTTTGCTATCTTTGTGAAATTGAAAAAACCAAGAATGGTCAAAAGACCTTAAATAAAAAGCTTTCTTCCATGCTTGTTTATAATCTTCATAAGAATATCCTTGAGGTTGAAATGGTATAGAAAATGGAATTTTGGTAAAAATATTTGGCCAATCTTCTACATCTAATACTTGTTTATCACACATTTTGAATAAGCTATTTTTTGCGTTCCTTCTTCATGAATATGAGTGATTTCAACAGATTCTGAATCTACTAAAATGAATTCATAAAACATTTGAGTTTTTAATAAATCATCTGAAAACCATAGCATATCATTTCGAAATAATTGTTGAGTGTAATTATTTAAATCAGTAACTGGAATATTAGTAGTAAACTCTGTTAAACATAAATATTCAAAAGGTTTCTTTAATTGATATGATGACTTTCCTGAATCAATATTTGAGTAGGTGTATTTGGAAGTGGGGTTATTGCTACTGGTGTTTGAGATGAACTAGACACTTTATTCCTTAATTGTGCAAAAGGTGTTTGAGTTACTTGAGTATATGTGAGTGGAAGTAATGGAAATTCTTCTAGACTTGTAAACTTATTGGAAGTTTGAATAACCGGGGATAAAGGTCTTGGAGTATTCACCTTTGACATATAATCTGCTGCTGTCTGTTTTTTGTAATTTTTGAATGAAGATGATGACTCTCCTTTGTTTGCCATTGATTTTTCCTGTAAAAAATAAAAATTATATAAAGGCTATTTCTTTCCTAAAGTTTTCTATTCTTTTCCATATTGCTTTATTTACTTCTGGGATTCTTGTGGACTCATAAGTATAATATGATACTAACATACTGTAATAATGCATTTGATGCAAAAATACTTGATGTTTTACTGACAATGGATTACTATTATATATATGATAAATGTTTGGAAATTCTGGATCTTGAATAACATGTTCTTTTAGTGAATAAATTTTTAGTATTTTCTTTTTAGTTTGAGGGTGATTAATATAATCTTTTATCCATAACCAGTCTTTATTTCTCGAAATATGTGTCATTCTTCTGTTTACCTGTAAGAAATTCGCGAGTTAAAAAATCAGGTAATGAATTATCTTCTCCTTTTATATATTCTATATCAAAATCAAAAACTGATAAAATACCTTGCCATCTAGCAAATATTTGTTTAGATACTAAATTTTCTATATCTCTTTGAATTATGTCTTTAGCAGATTTACAATCTACTCTTAATAAAAACTTTTTATTATATAAATCATCTTGAAATTTAGATATACTTAAAACTATTGCTAACATCTCTTTTTTAACTGTTGAATAATTCTTTTGAGATCCTGTCCATACTTTAGACATATATCTTATTAATTGAATTTTATTATTTATCTTTTGCTTTAAAATTCCTCCATATCCTATTTCTGATGCATCGGTTTCTACTATCATAAATGCTTCTGGATGTGGAATACCTAAACATGGTAATGACTTAATTTTTTCTTTTGCTTCTTTAACTATTTGAGTATGTAAGTTTGACCACGGAGGTGGATTCTTTTTTAGTCTTTCATATAATGGTGCACACAACGTTCTTAAATTAGGGAAAAAATCTGCAACATAATTAAGGCATCCTAAAAATCTTTGTAATTGATTTTTGTCTTTAATTTCATCTGGAAATTTACTACCAAATTCAAGTGCTCTATTAATAGGTCTAATAGTTCCTTTATTAATATCATGTCCTAAGAATCTGATTTGAGTTTGAAATAGTTTCATTTTTGGTGCTGATATTACTAATCCATTTTGTACTACTAGTTTAAAAAATATATTTAGATGTTTAAAATGTTCATCTAATGTTCTGGAATATATTAATATATCATCTATATAAACTATCATGAATGTATATGCAGAAAATATATCATTCATTATATTTTGAAATTCTGATGGTGCATTTTTTAATCCAAATGGCATTACATTCCATTCATAATGTCCGAATGGTACTGTAAATGCTGTTTTGTACTTATCTTTTTCATCTATTTGAATTTGCCAATATCCTGATTTTAAATCAAATTTTGAATATACTTTTGCATTAAATAGTCTATTTAATAAATCTTTTTTATTAGGAATAGGATATCTTATCCATTTTAATACTTTATTTAACGGTTTATAATTTATTACTAATCTTGGAACTCCTCTTTCTTTTTCTGCTTGATTATTAACATAAAATGCTGAACAACTCCATGGAGATTTAGAAGGTCTAATTAATTTTTTATCTAATAATGATTTTATTTCTATTTTACAATGTGCTAATAATTCAGAATTCATTTGTATTGGCCTAGCCTTGGTTGGAATATTTCTTTCATTGAAATCTTCTTCATATGGTAATTGAATTATATGGTTTTTCTTGACCAAATGCAGATGGATGATCTGCACATATTGTTTCTTTGAACTTTTCCTCTAATTGTATAATTTTATTTTTAATCTCCTCTTTATTTAATTGAAAGTCTATTTGTTTATATGTAATCTCTTCTTTTATATAGTTTATTTGATTTTCTTTTTGTTTAACTTGACAAAATATACTATTAGTTTGTAATAAATTTAACTCTCTTTGTCTTACTGGAGTAATGAATTGAAATAATATTTTATTGCCCATTATGTTTACTTGTAAACCTTCTGTTGTCTTTTTAAATGGGGTAATTTGATATAAAAATGGGTTTCCTAAAATAACATCTTGAGTTAAATCTTCTACTATAATAAATGTATGCTTAAAACAATAATTATTATTACATATAAATCCATTTTTTAATTTATATTTAACTTTTAATGGATTTCCATTTGCGGTTTGTAATTTATGATTTGTTTTTGAACAATATTTTATTGGTATAATTCCATTTTTAATACAACTTTGATCTGCTCCACTATCTATCATGGCTATACTAGTTGTATGATAATCTTGAATTCCTATAGTAACAAATACATGCCATTTTTCTATATTAATTTTTTCAATTACATTTAAATATTCTTCATTGTTTGTTTCTTCTGGAATTTGAATTCCTTTACTGCTTTTACTACTTTCTGGGATATCTTCTTTCTGATTTTGTTCATTTAGACTTATTTTAGCTTGGAATTCTAATTCACTTAACTGCAGAGTTTTAATATCATTTTTAATTTCTCTAATTTCTAATTTTAATTCTTGAATTTGTTGCTGTATGAAATTTGTATTAGAATTGGAAACTATTCCTTGAGGTTTTTGTTCTGAGTATTTGTTATATAATTTTGTAATATTAAATGGTTCTAAAAATTCAGGTTTTTTATCTTCTTTTAATATTAAATCTTTTAATCTTATTAAATATTGTCTTTGCTCTTCCGGGTTTTCTATTTTACTAATAAGTTCAAATAATAAGTCTTTATTAGTTTTTTCATCTGATATCATATTAATACAACGACATGGTGAAGATTTATCTGAATATTCTTCTTCGCTATCTGTATAAATTTCATTAATGTTTTCTTCACTTTCTTCTGTGTCACTATTAATCATAATTTTCATTATTTTTAATCGTAATTCTTTATCTTCCTCTTTATCAAAAATTTCATTTATTCTTTTTTGAGTTTTACAATTTGTTGCTATATGACCTGGTTTACCACATTTATAACAAATTAATTTTTTCTTTCTATATTTCTTTTTCTTAAAATCTCTTGTCTGATTAAAATTATTAGAGTATTGTTGATATTTTTTACTTCTTCTTTTATATGGTTTATATGGATATGTAATTCTTTTATTATTTCTAGAAGGAGCTTTTATTCCTGTTATTCCAAATGCATCACAGAATGAACCTATTTCATTTCTCTCTGATCCATATTTTGATTGTAATTTTAATTCTTGACAAAGTTTTAATCCTTCTGATTTAATAAATGATATTAATTGACCATAACTCCAATCATAAAAATTAATATCTTCTTTTCCTGTTGTTGTTTTTATAGCATTAAATATTCTATATGAAAATAAAGTAGGTAATCCTGAAATGAATTTTTCTTTCCAAAATGGTTGATTACAATCATCTCTTTTGAATACATAAGTTAAAAACATATCCTTATACCATCTAAAATCTGTTAATGTTGGACATCTTAAATTAGTCAGAAATATTTGAGAACTTTTTGATTCATAAGATGGATTTCCTATGAAATGATGAGCTAAAGCATATATTAAATATTCTGGTGCATCCGATATTTTAATTTTCTTTGGATTTCCTTGAGCATCTCTTACTATATTTCCATTAACATCTAATTCGTCTTCTTCAATTGTGTGTTCTATTACTTCATTTCGTTGATCTTTTGTTATCATATTATCCCACCAATTTTTTAATTGTCCTGAAAATCCTGCAGTAAAGGCTACAGCTATATCTTTTGGTTTATACCCTTCTTGTCTATAAGCTACTCTAGCCATTCCCATTTCTTGTAGTAATCTTAATATTTCATATTCTGATCTACCATCTATATTCCATTCATAAACTGCTCTACCATCATATTGACTAGATGTAAACTTTGCTCTTTCTTCAATTTGTATATCTGGAGGTGTTAGTTTTGGATAATAATTTTTTCGTTGATATGGTGCATAAGAATTTGTTTTTCTGTAATTATAATTTTTTCTTCTATATTGTTTTCTAATTCTATTTATATTATCATCTTGTAGTTCATCTTCAATTTCTTCTATTATATCTTTAATTTCATTTGAATCACTACTGCTACTATCATCTGTTTGTATTAAATTATTTTGTTCAATATTTTGTATATTATCTGTAGATTCTGTACTAGTACTAGGTTTTGTTTCTTGTAACTTTTTTAATATTTTATTTAATGTATCATTATCTCTTTGCGGGAGTTGAATATCATTTATTTGAAAATGAGGTTTAGATATTTCATTTGGAAAATTTATATTTTTATATGGATTATTTATAATATTTGTTGAAATATTTAATTTTTCTTTTTTAATAGAGTCTTGAATACTAATATTTTCTTTAGGTATATTATCTATTTTTGTTGAGACTATTTCTAATTGATTTGCTACTGTTGATAATATTTGATTTGAATAATTTAATTGCTGATTAACTTTTTTAATATCTTCTATTTCTACTGGGCCTTTATCTGTTCGAGCTTCTCTAAATGGGGTTGCTACTATTTCTCCTTTAGGTGTATTAATTACTATATTTAGTAGAGGTGGATGTACTGAAGTAACTATCTCTCCTCCTATTAAATTCCATTTTTTATATAAGGACGTTTGAATATTTATTGATGGTGTTGAATATACATTTGTAATATTTTCTTTTTGTGTGATAAATTCTAGCCAAGAAAAGAATGGATAATTAAATTTTCTTCTATATAATTCCTGTTTCCATTGGTTTTGAAGATTTTCTTGAAATGTTTTATCTAAAGAGTTATACCAATTTCTTTTTTCATTATTAATTTCATCATTAAATAATTCTTCTAAATAACTAAATTTAGGTTTAAATTCATCAATTATAACATTAATAGATTCGGGTTTCATTTCTGAATAAGATGGTGAATTTCTCAATGAATTAGTATTAATTATTTCTGGTAATGGTGATTTATAATGAATTCTTTGACTACCTGTAATCGGTATTGAATATATTTCAGGGTTTGTATCTAAATTAGTATGTTGACTAAAAGTTCTTCTTAATGTAGGTATATCTGATATTGAATGTCTTTCAGGTTGAATTAATCGTTTATTAGCTCCATAATTATTAGATCTTAATTCATCAAAGTGTATTATGATACTTCCATCATCTTGTTTAATTATCTTTGAGGTATTACTTTGTTGTATATTTCTTGATTGAATTTGAGGAATTATTGTAAAAGTTTGTGGAATCGTGATTTCATCCCACTTTAAAGTTTTTGGAATATATACTGATGATTTAATAGAGTCTTCTTCAAATATTACGGTTTCTTCATTATTTGTTTGTTCTAATTTTAATCTTGGATCTATTAAAGTTTTTAATAATTTAAAACATACTTTATCTTGAATTACAAAACTACGACTTCTAGTATCAATTTTATGTTGATCTATCTGTATATCCATTACTAATGAATCAAGAATTAATTCATCATCCAAACTAACTAAAAAATTAGGTACACAATTGAATGATATTGAACCATCACATATATTAGTTTGAATTAAAGCAAGTATTGAATCTTGATACTCTATTAATCTTCTATCTCTTAATGCTATAAATATAGGATTATTAATACCTATTCTATGTATAGGTTTGATTAATACTTTTATTATTCCATAATGAATATATTTAAATCCTTGACTTTTATATTTATTAATTGCAATATTAGACAGTAATTTTATAGTTTTTGAAATTTCTTTAAATGTTAAATCTTGTTCATGTATTTTAACTGAGTAAGAATTATTAAAACTTAAATTACCTATATGATAAACAGAACTTAAAGTTTTTGAGTTTATATCAAACTGTATTTCATGACTTTGATTAATATTATCTACATCTGCTAAATTAGTATTATTGCCAAAATTAAACAATTTCTTAAAAGTATTTAAATTCATAACTTTTAAAACGTACCTTAGTTGCTTAATGCAACACAAAGAATGCAGAATGTATGGGGAACACAGGAGTGCCTAACCGGGAACACCTTAAGCTGACGCTGTTGTGGCTTACCAACGGATTCACAAGGCTGCTCAAACCGCTTACCAAACCTTACAATTCTTTATTCTAAATGTTGATTAAATAACTTAAGTATTGTTAAAAGCTTAGAGTTTAAATATTTAAAAGAGATTGAATGAATATTGGCTCTGATACCAATACTTAAGTTATATAAACATTTAACAATGTCAAAGAATTGTAAGGTTTAAATCTATATAAAAATAGATTTTTATATGTAAGGTCATTGGAGGAAATTTGTTAAAATATTGTGTTGTGTGAATGATATGAATTGTGCATGAATTGGAAACAAACACACACTTAGCCATTGTGGCCTCACAAGTCTCAAGCATTACATAAAGTCCCAAAGCACACACAAGCACAATCAAATCACATGCACACAAACGCACGCACAAAACTCACAACACGCACACACACACCACACGGGCCACGCTCACACACATGGTGCGCCCGCACCTTGCACAAATAACACATGGAGGGCACCATGGTGCGCCTTCCATGCACAAAAACAGCACACATCGGGTGCCATGCACACACGCATAATACAGTGCAGGCGCACGAGACGCCATTACCATCACACACAGCACTGCCACAGTTTACTAAAATGACCATAACTTTCTCATCAAAAGCACACAACTCATTCTATGGATAAATCATAAATTCATATAGCACACTAACCATGTTTTTCATCCTAAAGTAGAACTCCATGCAATACAGGCATCCCAATAATGCACTATGTTCATAGCAAGTTTAAATTTCACACATGGTTACCACTTCTCAGTTTCTATGATATGCATGAAAACCCAACCAACTAGAGAACATTCACCTCAAATAAGACCATGAAAGTTCAATAAGGTATTTCCCATAGAGAGAATAGAGTTCAATAAAGCACCAAGGAATGAGCTCATACTTTATATTGTTCAAATATGAGTGAATAATGACTTGTTAAAAACTTGGTGTTAAAGTGGTGGTGCTACATAAATAGACTGTGCATGTGTGATTGGTGGCTTGTGATGTACAAGAGGGTAGAGAAAAAATGTGGTGTGAAAGTGAGTGCCACACCATGACCTTGAGTCATAGTGATGTATAATGTATTATGTTAACAGCACTTTTGAAGATGCTCCCCCAACACTTAGAATTTGAGAGGCTTTTGCTTAGGGTATCTGTGTTATGGAAATTGAACATAACATGCATTGAGTTGTGAACATATATGTGTGAGTATTAAAATCTGCATTTCGTCCATGGTTTTGTGTCTATTTTTGTGTTTCTTTTCCAGACTTTCTTTTCTTTCTTAACTTGCATTTGTAGGATTTGAATCTAAACTTTAAGTTATTTATTACACTTCTTCTTATACTTTGTAGAAACTGTTAAGAGAAATACTTACCTGAAAGCTTTACTTCATTTTCAGTTGTGATCTTCAGTACTATGTTATTTTGAGGTTTTTTGGTTCTCTAACCTGATGCAATTTATTTTGCCAAAATGCAGCCGGATTTAGTGCTTTTTACAGGCATGTTCTCCTGTTTTTTGTTCACATCACATAATGGGAAAATCTTCTACAAGCCTCGACTTTTTTTTTATTTTCTCTGAATTTGTTTTATTTTTCTGTTTTTAGATCAAATCATGAAATATGACGAGTTTGACTTTATCTGTAATCTAATGATTCACCTTAGGTAATTTCGGTGATGCGAATGTTGATCTTGTCAGAAATATTGCAGATGTTGATTTTGCCAAAGCAGTTATTTTGGGGAATCATGATGCCTGGTTCACTCAGAAGTTCTCTGCAAGGTGAGATAACACTTTGACATTGTTAAAGGTGGTGATCCTAGTATAGTATTTAATATATTAAAGTGGGTCATTCTTCTTGGCCATAACTCAATCAGTTCTGCAAGCAAATTTCTTGCTGTTAGAGATAATAGTAACGTGTCATGAAGTATAAGAAAAGAGTTGTCTTTGGTGCTTTGTCAATTTATACATGATTCTATACCTATGCAAATTTAAGTACTTGTTATTATTAGTGTCACAGATCACAGAGCTACAAATTTTTTCTATCGTTTTATTATGCTATGCTATCACAAGTATATCTAAGTTTTTTTGAGCATATCTTGCTGAGCTTGCCACTTTTTTAGTATGCTTTAATTTATGTATCAGCTTATTACATTTTCTACCATTGAGTGCAAGTGTTCATGATGCTATTTTGGATTATCTTGCAAAGAATGGTTTTCTTGCTTCAAATAAATGATCATCTTCGTTATCATATTTGTTATTCTTGAACATTAAGGTATGCTCTAAACATGCTGTAGCATTATCCTTTTTTTTCTGTGATTGTTTTCTCAATTTACATTTCAGGGAAAAGGATCCTGTCCAACTGCAGCTGGAATGGTAAGTTATGTATTTGCCATTTTCTAGAAATTTGACAGGCTTGAGCATTTAGTCAGTATGTGTTAAGAAATTATTTTGAGTTCTTATCTGCAGATATTTGTGTATGTTTTTATGCAATGAACATAAATATGAGTGTAAAATCTCAATTAAATCTCCTAATGCAATAACTATTAAAAAAAGACATGTTTTATACAGGAAGAAAAGAATCTGCTAATGTGAGAAAATAGAATGGGGTCAGTTTGACTTGAGAAGATCCCTTGCCATCACAAGTAAGGACATGATAAGAAAGATGAACAAAATCATGTTATTAGATGGATTATATCCATGAACATGTTTTATGTACACTTGTTGCCCAAGTAATGTTTGGTTTAAGATATTTCCATTCTTTTAGCTTTAAATGCTTGAATGTAACTCTTGTGGTATATTGTTGTCATTAGTGGAACTAAATCGTGAAACTTTGGTTAAACATGAATGGTTATACGTTGAAAATAGACTTTGATTGGTTTAAAATTAGTTCAACATGCAAGAATATGTGTGAATATGTGTTATGTACACTTGTTGAACCTCGTGGTTTTGATAACATTGATTGGTTTATAATTTGTGAAACCTACAAAAATAGGCAATGAACATGTCGTATGCACATTTGCAGTTCAAGTCTTGTTCGATTTTGATTATTGTCATTCTTGTAACTTTCAATACTTTAATGTTACTCTCGTAGCACATTGTTTCTAATAGTTTGAATAAATCGTTAAAATTTAATTAAATTGGCACGGGTACATTTTGAAAATAAACTTTGAATGATTTAAAATGTGTTAAATCCAAAAGAATATGTATTACCATGTCTTATGTATACTTGCTGTCAATATGTTGGTGGTTGTTAAATATTGGGATTCTTTTTATCTTTAAATGCTTGGATATAGTTCTCTTGGCATATTGTTGCTAATATTGGGAATAAATTTTTGAACCCACTAGAATATGCATGAACATATCTTATGTAAGCTTGCTACCAAAGTTTTGATTGGTTTTGAATATTACCATTCTTTTATCTTTAAATGCTTGAATGTAACTGTTGTGGTATATTGTCGCTTTTGGTGGAACTAAATCGTGAAACTTTGGTTAAATTGACATGGTTATACATTCAAAATACACTTTGATTGGATTAAAATTTGTTAAACGTGTAATAATATCCATGAACATGTCTAATGTATAATGTATAATTACTTCCCAAATCTTATTTGGTTTCGAATGTTGTTATTCATTAACTTTAAATGTTTGAACGATGATTGGTTTACTTTTAAATTGAGATATTATATTATTTCTTCATTTTTGTGATGTTTTATAATGGTACATGATATGTTACAAAAAGTTTATAACCTGTTTTTTGGAACTATTATGAAGGTTGAAGAAAACTAAAGAGTTGAAGTGTCAACTCTCTTTATGGATGAAGAAAGAAATGGTGGGCGTTCTTGACACTAGAAAGTTGAAGTATCAACTTTTTGTATGGTGGATTAGAATTTTTGTGTTATATTTCTTGAATATTAGAATATTATTAATATTATGGTATATTTCTTGAATAGTACAATGTTGGATATTTGTCATGTGTTGGTATATTTGGTGAACGGGTTTTATTTTAATGTTTGTTCGATATATTGAAGATTTTTTTAATAGTGGCCAACAATATTTCGTTACCATATAAAAAAATTGACCAAAATATTTGGTCACCATTTTATTCAAAAAAATTTCATTGTGACTACTCTATTATTGACCAAATATTTGGTCACCATTTGGTGACTACCATATTAATCTCTAATGCTTGTCCATAATATGGTCACCAATTATTCTTTGGTAACCACAATTTTAGTCAGCAAAACATCAACTGTTTGTTGTAGTTCATGACCTTTGTTGACCAAATATTTAGTCACCAATTCGTCATCATTGGTGACCATATTTTTGCTCACCAAACATTATGTCACGTGCAGTTGTTGGTCACCAAAAATTGTCGCTTTGGTGACCAACATGCAACTTTTGGTGACTAAATTGGTGACAACTTTTACAATCAGTATTTTGGTGACCATTTTTGTTCTAGTCACAAAAATTATCCTTTGGTGACCAATAACAAAAGTAGTCACCCCAGTGACTGGGCATTGGCGACAAGCGGGTGACTAACTATAATTTTGTTACCAATCCCTTTTGGTTACCACTTTTGGTTCGTTGGTGACCATATATTGCATGTCTCCAAAGCCCATTTTTCTTGTAGTGCCTCCATAATTAGATTAAGAGCTTATATACCAACCATGCTCCTAGCCTCTCTAGCACTCTCAGGTTTCAACAACTATTCCCCTTCTTTCAGCTGGACAACAGTTTGTGCCTTTGGACTATCAATATGAATAATAATGACATTACCTTATTTCCCTTCATGACCAGAAACCAAACAATTCAGATTATCCCTCAATGTATCAAGAAGTGGTGATTTTAGTACGTTAGAAGAAACCCCCATCGTTGCAATGTCCTCTATGACCACCATTTTCCTAGAATAATAAGGACATTGGTGCGTCGTTATTCTACCAAAATTAAATTCACTCCTAACACTACTAAATATTATAGAGGAGTGCGATCATTCCTACAAAGAACAACAATTCTCTTCTAAATCAGTTAATTTGTAACAAATCACTCCAATTCAATTTTATAATTAAAACAAATAATCAAAAGAAATTAAATTATAAAACCAACAAGTAGTAAATTGCGGAAATTAATTAACTTAAAGGAAAATCTGGCAAACAATTAATTCCACACTAATAAATTCTTCATTGCTCATAGATGCAAAGATAACAATTTCATATTAACCAGTTAGTTAAAGGCTACCAAGAATCAGCTCCGAAATAACCCAATTCTTCCTTAATTATTCGATAATTGACAAGTATCGGCTTAATCAATTATTTCCCTATTCATAACACAACCAGGCTGGAATCAGCCTACACCCGATTTAATGTTACAAAAGCATTAAGACTTAGAAAAACCTAACTCTAACCAATCGTAATCATGATCAGCATGTCACAATTTATTAATCGATTATTCCTATCTACCGAGACAGTAGCTTCACCACAAATTAATCTTACCTACTAAATCCAGTGACGCAATAAGGGATTAATTGGCTCTATCTAAATCGATTAAAGGTGATCAAGCTTTAATAAATCTAGATAATAAACATTAGACTTAGAAAACTTTCGAAATTAAATATGAAAAAGTTTAATTAGAACAATTAAGGTCTCACAATTAGTGCATCGATTAGTGCTTCCTTACTTATTACCAGAAAAGTAACTACTCACTACACATAACTAAAAATAATCAAAGATTTAAAAGAAATAAAACTGAATAAATAAATTCAAACCGCAGTTCACCATCGTTTGGGCAAAAGACTGCACGTCTGTTCTTGTTCTGAAAACTGGAAAACTGCAAAGCTGGAAAAACAATAAAAAGTAGAAGCCCCCGCTAACCCTAATTAATTCGTTCCCTTATATAGGAGGAAAACTATTTCCTAAATCAACTAAAAGGCATGAATCCTTCATCCTTCTTGTTTACAAATTCCAATTGCCACATGCGGCTCTAACTCTAGCATACAAGCTAGTTTCCTAATCCTATTCTCAACCAATTTGGTAATTGAGAAGAGTTCTTGAGCTACCATAATTCTTCATGCTTAATCAATCAGCCATTATTTTTCCAGAAGACTACCCGAATTCATCTTTCTCTCTCGTCATGCTCCATTCTTGATATCTTCTAAAACCTGACATAATTAATACCAGTAAGCACATAATCCACTCCTTTAAGCACTAAAAGAACATACAATAAAACAAGTATTTTGTGCTCATCAGAGGAAAATCCCCTAAACCAGGTGAAACAACCTCTTTTGAACTCAAAACCATCGTATCATTTTCATTCGACTCAGGTAGCATTTTTTGAACCATACCAGACAAACAAGCATCTGTTGTGTTCAAGACAACTATTTCTTTTCCTTTACTAGTAGGCATGCCCTTTTGGACAACCTCCTTCTCCCTCCAATGTTGAGTATTCTTCTTAATTGGAAGATCTTTCTTCATATTACAAGTGGATACCTCAAGCCCTTGTCTCCAGCAAACATTACAGTATGACGAAAGATTCTCAGGAACTACATCTTGCTAGAAGCCAGATCCATCGTCCCCATGCTCAATCTAAATTCCAGAATGGATTTCTTTCAATTGGTCAATTTTCACAGATATCCTTGCCACACTAGGCCAGGAAACCCACAGTGTAGCTGCATGAATTGTAAAAGGCTCGCCCACTGCACATATAATGGATTTCAAGAAGACTTTATCAAACAAATGAACCAGAAGGTTTGGAAGTGCAAATCATACTGACATCATGAATGTTTCTTTTGAAGTCTGAAATGAGGACTCCACTTAAATACTCGTATTTGAAATTTTCCTAGTTGCCAGATTCCACGAGTCTAAATTCTGTGGAAATATGATTCAATAGCAAATCGAAGGAGAACATGCCAATAGTCAATCAATCCAATTTCAACCCCTCCTTTCAGGTCTAATTTTGTAAAAGATCTCATTATTTCTTCTAACGCCGAACATCTATGAGAAAATTTGCCCACAAGTGCCAACTTAAAAGGAATCGCCAGACGAGCAATTTCCTTGTTTGAAATCTTAATAGCAACCTCCCCTCTATGAGTTGAGAGAGGAATTTCTGCTAAAAGCTCCAATCTGGGTTACTAAAAAGGTTAGAGAATGTCTTCTAATTATAATCCGAAAATGCGGCCGGTGGTCAAAGAAGCCCTTTAACTAATGGCTGAAGGTCTCTATGCAAAACCTAGAATTCTAGGGTTTCTAAAAAAGGAAAGGTTGAGAGAGAATAGCTTTAACCTAATCCACACTAACATGACTTGCTATCGCTTTCTTTCTTATCTTTAATCTTATCTATCTCTAGCATTTTCTCTATCTAATTAAATACATGATAACTAAAGTAGAATAATTAAATCCATGAAACGCAAATGTATCTCGTCTCTCTCATCTCCCTCCCTTCTCTCCATCTCTCACTTTTTGTTCACCCTAAACTTAACTCAACAAACCAAAAATGGTCACCAAAAGAGTTTGGTGACAAAATTACAGTTTGTTGCCCGTTAGTCACCAATGCCCAGTCACTGGGGGTGACTACTTTTGTTGTTGGTCACCAAAAGATAATTTTGGTGACTAGAATAAATACAGTCACCAAAATAGTGACTGAAAAAGTGGTCACCAATTTAGTCACCAAAAGTTGCATGTTGGTCATCAAAGTGCCAATTTTTGGTGACCAAATATTGACCAACGTTATGTCTTCAATAAATGAGCAATGGTCAAACAGCACGTTATGTTTGGTGAGAAAAAATATGGTCACCAATGATGACGAATTGGTGACTAAATATTTGGTCAACAAAGGTCATGAACTACCACAAATAGTTGATGCTTTGCTGACTAAAATTGTTGTCACCAAAGAATAATTGGTGACCATATTATGGACAAGCATTGGTGATTAGTATGGTAGTCACCAAATGGTGACCAAATATTTGGTCAATAAGTGAGTAATCGCAATGCAATTTTTTTCACCAAAACGGTGACCAAATTTTTTGGTCAATTTTTTTATATGGTGACAAAATATTGTTGGTCACTATTCAAAACAAGTGGTCAAGTTATAGGATTTGGTGACTAAAATTTTGGTCAATAATGAAGAAAATATTGTCAACATTTTCATTTGGTACAAAAAAAACCTGTTCATAATAAACAATAAATATCACCAATATATCGAACAAACATTAAAATAAAACATGTTCACTAATATATCAAACAAACATTAAAATAAAACTTGTTCACCAATATATCGAACAAACATTAAAATAAAACTCGTTCACAAAATATACCAATACATGAAAAATATCCAACATTTTTCTATCCAAGAAATATATCATAATATTAATAATATTCTAATATCCAATAAATATAACACAAAAATACTAATCCACCATACAAAAAAGTTGATACTTCAACTCTCTCGTGTCAAGAATGCCCACCATTTATTTCTTCATCCATTAGGAGAGTTGACACTTCAACTCTTTAGTTTTCTTCAAACTTCATAATAGTTCGAATAAACGGGTTAAAAATTTTTGTAACATATCATATGTACCATTAAAAATTATCGCAAACATGAAGAAATAATATAATACCTCAATTTAAAAATAAACCAATCATTTTTCAAACATTTAAAGTTAAATAATAGCAACATTCGAAACAAAAAAATATTTGGGAAGTAATTATACATTACACATGTTCATGGATAATATTACACATTTAACAAATTATAAACCAATCAAAGTGTATTTTGAATGTATAACCATGTCAATTTAACAAAAGTTTCACGATTTAGTCCAACCAAAAGCAACTATATACCACAACAGTTATATTCAAGCATTTAAAGATAAAAGAATTGTAATATTCGAAACCAAACAAAACTTGGATAGCAAGCTTACATAAGATATGTTCATACATATTCTGGTGGGTTTCAAAAATTTAGTTCCAATATTAGCAACAATATGCCACAAGAACTATATTCAGACATTTAAAGTAGCAATATTTAACAACAACCAAGATATTGATAGCAAGTATACATAAGACATGGCAATATATATTCTTTTGGATTTAACACATTTTAAATCAATCAAAGTGTATTTTTATAATGTACCCGTACCAATTTAACTAAAGTTTCACGATTTAGTCAAACTATTAGCAACAATGCACCATGAGAGTAACATTAAAGTATTGAAAGTTACAAGAATGACTATAATCAAAATTAAACAAGACTTGGTGATACGAACCTAGAAAGCCTATTATTTGGGTGGTCAATAAGCAAGTGGTTCTTGATATTCATTCCATTCATTTGTGATGAATCATATAGTTGGAGGCCTGGAATCATGTTGAAAATCACAGTTCCTAAAGGTTCCATTGAGGTTTGGAGCTTCACGACATTTAAGGTGTTGCCACTATGGAAATTACATTGTTGAGGACTTATGTCATAGTTTGGTATTATTGGTATATCTCTCTCATATGATCTTCGATTATGCAGATTCAAGAGGCTGTAGAAACATACAAGAAAGATAATTTTCACAAAAAAATTGATATCTACAACTTTTATGTTTTACACTTTCCCATGTTCAAAACGAATCATGGTGAAATTGGCACACGTGAAGATGACGCAGCTTGCTGGACTCGTGGGAAAACTTTCCTTATTCTTTCAATTTTGTTTTTAGTTTTGTTTCAAGTTTTGTTTGTTTTGTCTTTTAGTAAAGACATGACTAAATGTTCTTGCATGAACATTGATGTGTTGTTTAGCATTAACTCACATGGCTAAGGATTTTAGGAAATAAGTAGAAGTTGACTCATTTTAGGAAACTTCTTCTTTTAGGTTCATATTAGGGTTTCCATTGTTTGGCAGCCTTTGTGCCCACGAATTTGACAGCCAAGAGTTGAAATTTGAAATAAAGCCTTGGTAGCTAAGATTTTAGTTTTCTTGTTTCATAAGTTAGGGTTTTTATGTAAACCTATTTATAAGCCTCTTTTGAATGTAATAAATAGATTAGAGATTTGGAGAAAAAACACAGTGTTATTTTTTATGTGAGTTTGAATACCTGAGGTGGGTTTTCTTTTTACACATGAGTTGTATTCATGAGGAGAGAATCAGACTTGTTTGAATTTCTTGTTAATTATTTGTGAGGAGCAACTAATTAATCGATTTTAAAGCCAAACTATAACAATAGATTGTTTTTCTACCATTGTTTTGATTATCAAAAGGTCATGTTTTGTTTATTTCGCAACTGTCGCATCAAAGTACGTGAGAAGCGTAGGAAGCTCCGTTTCAACTGGACTTGCTACGAGATCTCGTCAAACGAATCAACTGGAAAAGTAATTGGAAAAAAAAGGAAAAAACACAAAGCAACCCTTTTTTACCGACTTTCAGTTTGGAGAAGATGATGATGACGCCATCATCTATTTTTATTTAAGAAAAAAAAAGAGGAAAGGCTTTCTGAATATTGAAGGCGTGATTTTAAAACACATAAAATGGGATGGAAAGAAAAATGTTTTTTTTTATTATGAATTGACCTTATATCTTTATTCTTTTTCTGATCAATTGGTCTTTTAATTTTGAAAATTATATTTTGACTGACAAAAATTTCAAATAATTCAATTAAATGATTTTTAATAAGATTAGAAATAATATACATACAAATTCAAGACAGAAAAATTATATAATATGATTATTTGAATAATATGACATATGTGGTTTATATTTGATATAAATCTAATAAATATTCATCTAATATGATTATTTGAATAATATGTCATATATGATTTATATTTGACATAAATTTATTATATATTCATGTAATGTAATCATTTGAAAAACATGTCATATTTGGTTTATATTTGATAAAATAATAAATATATTTAATTGCATGTTGTATGTTTAATTGATCAAATAATTTTTACATATGATATGTATGTCTAATGAGATATCAATCATTTAATTAAATATTAAACCACAATTAATTGTCTTTTATTATCATAGTCTTAAAACCTTTTATTTGAACAATTTATTGGGTAAACTCAATGTTATTCTACTAAAAGATTTGTTGCTACTGTGAGATGATATCTCTAAATAATGGTTTGATTTGACAAAGTGATAACGTTCCAGCCACGCTCCTCACGCAGATTGATGTGGAATAGTCTATCCAAAATATTTTCGAAGATCAATATGACGAAAGTAGAACCATCCTATCTCGGTAGGTTGTCCATACGCTCAGTTAATCATAGGCTCCTCACCAACAACTAACAACTACAGTCGATGTAAAGATAGTCCCCTCCTCAAGAAAATCCCCTACGAACAAGAATTAAATCAATCCTCCTCAAATTGTTAACCCTCAATTTGAAAACAACTCTATGTTATTCAATTTTCAATACTCAAAATATGTCAGTCTTTTACAACTGAATAAGAAGCCTATTTATAGGTCTTCACAAATGAACTAACTAGTTAATTAAAAATAATTATGTAATTAATTAAAAGTATTGAAAACGCTAATGATTCCCGCACATCGCAACGTGGGGATAGCCCGATGTCAAACAACTCTAAAATAAAAAAACCCATCACTTCTGTACATTGCAATGTGCGATGTTAGACATCGCGACATAGGTAGGATGCCTTAATGTTGTGATGTGGCTCACTGTTTTGCTGCCCACGTCTTTACTCACTTTTTTCTTCATTTTGGGTCTCTAAATGTGAACCATCCTTCCTTGGCACCCCTTTTGGCTCGATCCCATGACTCTAGAAGCTTGGTCCTAGACTTCAATTTGCCATCATTCCCTCCCCAATCGAAAGGTTTTGTCCTCAAATCTGGTCCAGTATTCCGAAAACTCCAACACTGAAGCAAGTCGTAATATCCATTGCACACACTACCTTTAAATCTACGTCATCAACTTCCAAGGACTGCAAGTCATTCAAAATCTTTCGTTGGTCTTTATATACCTCCGACAGATGTAATGATGTTAGCAAAAACTTGCGCCCCTTCTATTCAAATGCATATGTGTTTTCATGTCCACTGTGCAAAAAAGCTCGATCAAACATCCATGGCCTTCCTAGAAGTACATGTCCTACCGACATTGGCACCACATCACAAAGTAATTGGTCCCAATAAGCCCCAATAGCAAAGTCTAACTTGATTTGTCGTGTAACCTCCTCTGTTGTCTCTGTATTTACCCAATAAAGCTTATATGGATTCGGGTGATCAACTATATTCAATCCTAACTTTGCAACAAGCAATGAGCTGGAAATAATCGTGCAATAATTGATTGTATTTGTAGTCATCATCTACAAAGGTTTTACCGTTAGATTTTGTCTTAACACCAACACCTCACTGGTCACTTCTTCCGAATAAATTACCTCTTCTTCAGAACCCTCTAAAGTTGGCATACCCATCAACATTGGAAGTGTTCTCCAATATATCCCCATTAGGTTAGATAATGATAGCACGAGCACTACCGGACTATGAAGCCACGTGTCTATGTCCATGACACTTGAAGCACAGGAGAAGATGTGACTTGGCTGATAGACTCCCTTCAATCTTGCCCTTTGCTTCCCCATTATCAACTTGGAACTTCGATTCTTGCAATGGACTCTTCAAGAAAGACTTCCAAGACAAGGAACTGTTAAGACCCACTTTCTTCTCTAGCTTGAGTTACCTTTCCAACCTCATTGGCCTTGTGCAATAGATCTTCCAGACTCTCATATTAATAAAGAACAATGACCTTAGCTATTTCTCAATTCAACCCACTGAGAAACCTCGCAATAGTTGCCTCCTTCTCCTCATGCACTCTTGCTCCGCTCTTAATAACTTGCATCTCCTGATAGTAAGCTTCTACACTCCTATCTTCTTGGCTCAAGCTTTGTAGCTTTAACCACAAGTCTCTGAAGTAATGTGTTGGAACAAACCTCTTACGCATTATCTCTTTAACCTTGTCCCAAGTCCTAATCGGTCACTTTCCCATTCTGTCACGTTGAATCAAAAGATCTTTCCACTACGTGCTAGCATAACCCGTGAATTCCATAACTGCTAAACTGGTTTTTGTTTCTTCAGAATAGTTATAAAATTCAAAAACCTTGTTAGTCTTCCTTAACCAATCCAAAAACCCATTAGGATCTTCTTGCTAGAAAAAGGAACTATTTTCATTTTTCCTTCCTTACTAGTTGAATCAGTCCTCTTAGCCTTACGTCGAGTAGATGCTTCAAATTCTGATTCTTCTTCCTCCATTCTTTCAAACCGTAGATTTCTAGGCAAAATTTTGGCTGGTGAACCTACCCTCAACCGAGACTCAATCTATTCAAACTGGCGCTTGAACTGCTGATTATCTCGTTGTAGCCTCTGGTTGTCAGCAGATAACTGTTGCAACTGGTCTCCTAAAGCCAAAATCATGGTTTCCAAATTCTGATTAACACTTTCTTCTCCTTGTTTGCTCATGTTAATTAACAGATTCAACACAAAGTATATATATCCACGAAAATGGCACTCCAATTCAATCAATCAATTAGAACAATAAATCAAAACAATTTGATCAATCCCCCAATCAACCAATAGCACTTGATATGAGTAATTCCAAGATGCACATGTCACAATATACTAATCAATTAGGATAAATTAAGATATAATTGTGATAACTAATAGAAAATTAACAAATCATGCACGTATGCAAAGAACAACAATTTAAGGTTTCAATTTTAAGGATAAATTGTAAACTGGTTTTTTGAAAATTCCCAGGGCTTTGATACAACTTGATAATGCTCCATCCACACTCCTCACACATATTGATATGTTGATGCGGAATATTCTATCCAAGATCTTTTCGAAGATCAATATGATGAAAGTAGAACCAACCTATTTCAATAGGTTGTCAATACGCTCAGTTAATCATAGGCTCCTCACCAACAACTAACAACTCCAGTCAATGTAAAGAAAGTCCCCACCTCAAGAAAATCCCCTATGAATAAGGATTAAATCAATCCTCCTCATATTGTTAACCCTTAATTTGAACCAATTTCGTGTTATTCAATTTTCAATACTCAAAATACATCTGTCTTTTACAGCTGAATAAAAAGCCTATTTATAGGTCTTCACAAATGCCCTAACTAGTTAATTAAAAAAAATTTTGTAATTAATTAAAAATACTAAAATGCTAATAATTCCCGCACGTCGACGTGGGGATAGCCCGACATTGCAATGTCGGGACAAAAATCGTAAAATAAAAACACCTATCACTTTTGCACATTGGACGTCGCGACATGGGTGGAGGAAGCAATGTCGAGATGTCTACACGTCGCAACATGGCTTACTGTTTTGCTGCCCACGTCTTTACTCACTTCTTTCTTTCTTTTGGGTCACCAAACGTGAACTATCTTTCCTTGGCTCCCCTTAGCTCGATCCCGTGACCCTAGAAGCTTTGTCCTGGACTCCAATTTGCCATCACAAAGATTTTAATTTGTTGGTCAAACTCAGTGTCAAACGTCTTTGAGGTAAAGAGGTAGGGGACATATGTGATATGTGTATCAAGAGTTGATAGCCTATCTACCTAAAAGTTACAAATTGTTGTAATTAGTAATTGTTACCTACTTGTTGAGATTATTTTGATTTGTTGGACAAACTCAAGATCAAAATAATTAAAATAAGATTCTAACCGCTAAGAATTTTGTGAAAATTTTCGAATCAATTTAAGGGATATTTATTTGAAGAAAATAGTAGGAGCAAAACCAAAAATTTATAAGCCCATATTAATTTTATTTTGTTTTTTTTTTGCCAGAACCTCAAACGAGGAGGGGCGCCACTCCCTATTTATTAGATAATATTATGCGTGGCAATAACCACTATTACAGCAAAAGATCTACTTGATCCCAAATCCATTTACACGCATAAGCCTAATGGATATGAGATCAAGAAAAAATACTAGAAAGTAAATGTGGAGGACTGCTCCATATACATCATGTGTGTAAGCACAAAAACATTCGTCTATGCTGATTTTTAAGACTATCAACATATTACAATCTAAGCAAAATCATCAGAAGTGCTAGTACAACCCCACAACTAGAATGAGTATGGGGAAACTAGAGTCAAGCTACTGTTATGAACAAATCCTTCAGTATCCCACGTCTGGTTATACACAAAATATACGTGCTTCACCCTTTTCCAAAACCAAGAGCCAATGATTACAAGTTGCTTCCTTCAAATAAACAATAGAGAGAATCCAGTATTGAGAACCATACCATTTCCTACTTCATTGGCATCCACCACCAATCCAGAAATGACAACTTCAAACCTAGTGAGGTTCGACCCACATGTCATCCCAACACCATCCCAATCCAATGTTGTACATAATTCCAGCATTTGAATTCAGTAGCCAAATAAATTCATCATATAAATTCAAGCAATAAAATACCCTTCCTATCTCTCGACTAGTCTCCATCATTAAGCCTAGGACACTACCAACAACACAATAGACAAAAGAAGCGAATCTGCCAGTCTGCCAAACTACGAAGCTGTCAAACTGTTCGATAGGCAACAATACCTCACTGTTTCCAAACCATATTCAACATACAATCTTCCAGCAGTCCAGTATTATAGAAAACCAGAACTCCCCCTAAGCATGTTGTCTTTCAAAATCCCAAGAAAACAGCATAACTAGTAGCAATCAATCCAAACTGTCCTTGTTCTCATGAATGTTGTCTTCCAAATGCCAGGAGTCGGTTATTACATATATAAATCCAATCCTCCATATCATAGCAATCAACCAAAACCAGCCTCATGCCAGAAACAAGTAATCAGAATAGTATTTAAATTGGCCCAATCTGATATTAACACCGGCAATCAGGGGCCTACTATTCGAACCATCTTACCTACTTTCGTAGCCAAATGCATTCACTTGTTTGTAGCTTCTAAGCTTTCGGCTTGATGTTGGGACTGACAGCTTCTTGGATTTGTGTTTTCTTGGTTTGTATTTGCTCTTGGTCAGGGTTTCCAAGTAAACCGTACTTTCAGTTTCCTCCTCCCACTCCGAACTGACACCATATTGTTGATTATCCATTTCTGATTCGGTGGTGATGAGCTGGAGCAGTTGAAGATCAGATGTTGAAGGGACCTTAGCCATTGGTAGAAGAATGATCTCTCTCCCTCCGGTGCGTGGGGCTTCCTGTTCTGGCATTTGCTCCTGTACATTCTCAAAATCGATGATGACAGGAATCCCTCATTTCTCATACACTTCCTCCATCGGATACTGGACTTCATAAATTCTAGAAATAACCTCAGCCATATGGGAATCGCTCTCTCTTGAATCTTCCCCCTCCCTTGCTTGATTCGAAGGAAGGGTGCTGCCTGGTTCTAGTACCTTGTCCACTGTGTGGGACGTCGGGCTCTTGAGTAACCTTTTCTCATACTGCTTGGTCCCCTTTTCTCCTCAAACTTCCTCCTTTGCTTGATTCGAAGGAAGGGTGCTGCCTACTTCTAGTACCTTGTCCACTGTGTGGGACGCCAGGCTCTTGAGTAACCTTTCCTCATGCTGCTTGGTCCCCTTTTCTGTTGAGGTCGAAGCCTCCAAAACCGTACATTGTTCCTGAACCACAAAACTTGGACCTGCCTTGGACAGCTACAGATTATTTGACTGCTGAACCTGAAGTTCCCCATTTGAAGCATCCATAGGTGAGTTCACTAATTCAATACTTGGCTGCTGTTGTGATGTTGAGGCTTCATTTCCTAGATTCATGACAGTTTTCCCTTTTCCTAGGCAGTCCGCAGTAGCACTAGAGGTGGAAGTCTTGAGGGAGTCTTGTGCAGTTGGCCTAGTTTCTTTTTTCTGCCACGCTTGTTGCTGTTTGATCCTCCCAACTACTTGAGCTGAAGCATTCTCACACTCTGCCGGAGAATGTCCCATTTTATAGCAAGTAGTACAGTAAACTGGCTTATCCTTAATCTGAATTGTTTGCCAGAAGCCTTTATCACCCTTGCCGATCCAAACACGTTCTGGAAGAGGTTTTGTGAGATCAGCTTCTACGCACACCCTCGCAACACTTGGCCTGATAGTTTGCAGGGCAGCGGCAGTTGCCATGTCTGTTTTTAGTGGGTTCCCAATGGTGCTTGCAAGAGCGAATTACACCTTATTGTTGAAACAATGCAAAGGCAGTAATGGAAAGTTAATCCAGACAGGAGCAATTGGAGATTCAATATTGGGGCTGAAATCAATAGACCATTTGAACATCCGTGCTGTAAAGCCCCGAAAAGACCATGATTGTTTCAGCCACATTCGCTGAAAATCGATCTCCTGTTCGAATCTAAACACAACATGCTGTGCATCAATTAATCCAACGAAGCAAGGACCAACAAAACCAGCCGCTTGGATTCCTCTACGAATGATCACCATTGTCGGTCTTCCCCAAGAGAATTTCCCAATTAAAGTGAATTTAAAAGGTGCCGCTATTGCATTTTCTTCAACTTCGGAAATGAAAAAAGCCGGTTCACCTTTGTGTGATCAGAGAGGGGAGGCTTGAGCTCGTATTTGTTCCGAAAATAGTGTTGATACTACTGGAGTTGTGATGAGAGGAGACAAATTTTAATATAGTGTTCCACAATATATTAATTGCTCAAATTTTATAGATTAATTTTAAAATCCTTTAAGATGCGAAGTTGATTTATGTACTTCAAATCTTTTTGTTGATGATATTCATCAAGTAATCAAAGATACATATAAAAACATAAAGATGATTTGATAATGTATGTTGTCTTATGTTTAAAGCATCCATGGATCTTAATTTTCAATAGTTATATGTTGTTATGTATTCTTTTACAATAATTCATTAGATGAAAGAATTATATGATATAAGAGGAAAAATTAAAGATATATGATATCTCAAATGAGCTCACTTATAACAAAATGGCAAATGAATCCTTGGTATCATCTAATGTGCTAAAGATGATTAGTCTCGTTGAATAATTGCTTTTTAAGACAACAAAGGATTCAATCAAGAAAACAAATTGTGTTAATAATTGAGTCTTCCAAAAAAATGAAGCTGGACCACGATTTTAAGAAACTCAATAAAAGGGCAAAATGATCACAAAATAATAAGGAAAAAAGGTCAAAGGGCAATAGATTCTACTATGGTCTATTAAGATAGACACTATAAGTTGAATAAAAAAGGCTCATAACTATTTTGAAGCAGAAGAAACTTGGTGAAGTTTCTACTTCATTTACGTTTATGATTGAAATAAATTTTTTTATTTATACAATAAAATCTTGAGAATTAGATACTAAATTTGGATCTTGTACTTATATAAATATGCAACATTTAGGAATAAGTAGAAAATTGGGAAAATAAAATGTATTCCTATATGTGGTAATTGAATACGGCAAAAGTTACTACATTAACTATAGAAATATAGAGTTTTCTTTATTCAAAAGATTAATCCTTAATATAAAGATTATTATTATCAGTACTCACTAAAATATTATTTCTATTTCATGTTTGACATGGATAAATTTATAATAATACAAAAGAATAAATGTTGTTCTTTCTATTCTTACAATATTTTATGGCGTTGGTCAATTAAATAACAACATCTATATATTTGATTTGGATAATCCAAATTTCAAACATAAACACAAAGAGATAAAAAAAAAAGGAAACACATAGCCAAATTGCATAAAGATGTTTATTTGGAATCACTTGATTATGAATTATTTGATAAATATGAATCTCATTTATTAAAAAAGTGACCAATTTACCTTCTACTAGAAAAGGCGATAAATCTATTGAATTACTAAATCTAATATATATTGATTTATATAGACATATGTTAATTCTAATTAGAGAAGGTTTTTCATACTTCAAATGATTATATTAGATATGGTCATATATGTACTTATTGAAGTATATAAATGAATTATTTGAAGAGTTCAAAGAATACAAAATTGAAGTTGAAAACCAACTTGATGAAAGTATTAAAATATTTCGATTAGATCGAAATAGGGAATACTTGAGTCAACAATTTTAAAATTATCTTAAGAAAAATGGAATTCTTTCTAAATGGAAGTAATAATCAAATTTTATTGGATATTATTCGATTAATGATGAGCTATGTAATTCTCTCAAAATTGTTTTGAGAAGATATCGTAAATATTGCATTTAATCTTTTAAATTATGTTCCATTTAAACTTACCTTATATGAGATATGGTACAGGAAAGAACCAAAATGTTTGGGAGTGTCATATATGTAAAAAAAAGTAAAATCAGATAAGTTTGATACAAAATTTTTATATATACTATTTTCTGGAATGTCCAAAAGAAAGTTTTGTCTATTACTTCTATAATCCCACTTAGCACAAAATATTTGTCTCAAAACATATTTCTAGAAAAGGAGTATATTCTAGAAAAGGCAAGTGGGAGCATATAAAACTTGATAAAGTTTTTAAATTATAATTTAGTAATAAAAATATATGGAACTAGAGGTTGTGCCTCATAGTAATGCGGTAGGATATAAAGCTCACAATACACAAGTAAAATGTAGGTTTAGTAGGATAAATCATCCACATGAGATTATATGTTTATCATTAAGAATGATAAATTTAGTACCTTCAAAGAAGATTTATTTGATAAGAACTATAAAAGGTGGTTTTGAACCATTAAACTTAAAATTGATTCCATGTATAACAATAAGATATAGATCTTAATCAATCTACCTGAAGGGATAAAACCCATATGGTATAAGAAAATCTTCAAAAGAAGACAAACATGAATGGTAAAATTGTTACCCATAAAGTAAGAATATTGGTTACTAAATATTACACAAAATCATAGTATTGACTTTGATGAAACCTTTTCACCAAATGTCGTGTTGAAATCCATTAATATTTTACTTGCTATAATTACATACTTTAGTCTAGCAAATTAAAGTTATAAAGTTTTATCTTAATGATAATTTGAGCGAAGAGATGTATATTATACAATTTAAGAATTTTTTATATACACCATAACAAAGTATGCAAATTATAAAAGTTCAATTATGGATTAAAGCAAGTTTCTAAGAATTAAAATATTGGTTTTGATAAGAAAATCAAAAAGTTTGATTTTATCAAAAAAATGAATCTTGTGTATACAAAAGATTATTGGTAGTATTATTATATTTCTCATATTATATGTAGATGACATATTAATAATGAGAACTCATATAACTATTCTTAAATCAGTTAAGGTGTGGTTGTTCAAAAACTTCTCATAACAAATTCGGAGAAATAATTTATGCATTGGGACATAAGTCTATAAAAATAGATTTAAAAAGATGTTTAGTCTTACATATTCAATGTAAATATATATTGATAAGATGTTAAAAAAACTTAACATGGATCAGTCTAAAAGGTTTATATTCCTATATCTGATGGGATTTACCTTTTTTCGAACATGTATCCAAAGACTGATATTAAGAATTATATTATGCAAAATGTTCTTAAAAATAAGATCAACTATGTATGCTATATAAGACCACATGTCTCTTGTGCTTTAAGTGTTATGAGTATATTTCAATCCAATTATAGTGAAAGTCATTAGAAGTGGTCAAGAATTTCCTTAAGTACTTGAGAAGAATTAAGAATCTATTCTTCAATACTAAGCTTAATATATGTTGATTCATTTATAGTAGTTTTCAATCTTATAAAGATGATTACAAGTATCAAGATGGATATGTATTTATCCTAAATGTAAATGTTGTTATTTGGACAAGTTCCAAATAGGTTATATCAACAGATTTTATAACAAAGAGTAAGTACATAGCTGCTTGAAAAGTTGTTAAAAGATTATTTGGATGAAAATAGTTTCTTCAATAGTTGAGGAACTAAGGTCTCACACTACAAAAAATGTTATTTTTTGTGATAAATTGTTGTGATAAATTTATGTTTTGTTACAACAAAATACTGTTTTGTGACGAATTCTAAGTTTGTTGCATAAACTTAAGATTGTAGTGACAACATCTAAATTTACTAGAAAAATTTAATTGTATGGTGACAAAATTAAAATTTTTATCATGAAAAATGATATATAATTGAGCATGAAAGTTAGAATGACAATATAACTTGGCTTGTGGCAAATATATTTGTCAGAATATTATCGGTGTTTTGTGATAGCTATTCTTTGTCACAAAAAACTTATTTGAGACAAATAATATTGTCGAGATATGTATACAATATAATTGATAATTTATATTTTATTATGACAAATAATTTTGTTAAAATGGCGTAACCTTTTTCGTGACAACTATGTTTTGCCAAAATAAGATTATTGGTGACAAACTATTTTTGTCACGAAATATAAACTTCTCAAGTGACAATTTCTATATTATTGTGAAAAATCTATTTGTCAAATTGTTGAAGTTGTGACAACGTTGTTTTGTTGATAAAAAAGTAATTTGTGAAAATAATATTTATCACAAAAAGTAATTTGTGAAAATAATATTTACTGACAGAAAGGTAAACTCGTTGCAGTCAAATATCAAATTGAAGATCTCATGGAAGTCAACAAGACTTATTTGGAGAGATTAAATAATTTAGAGGTTCAAAATAAAACATTAGTGAGTTTGTAATAGAGATGCGAAAAAAGCATTATGCAAATAATAATTTTTAGTTTTTATGTCTTTTATTTATTTAAGTTGTTATTTTGAAATATATATTGGTCGTGATTTTGTATTAGTTTGGTATCTTTATGTATTAGTTTTATTTAATATTACTATTAAATAATACAATTTATTTAATATTTATTTTTTGCATTGGCATAAAATTGCTTTTGATTAAAAAAGTAATTGAAAAAAATAATATACATGCTTGACATGAACAAGTAATTATTATGACAAATTATTTTAGTCAAATAACATCTAACTCCTTTTACTCTGACAAACAATTATAGTTATTTTGACAAGCTATTCATTGTACTAAATTTTAATTCTATGGCAAACTACAATTTTTTTATTGCAATAACTTGATTTTGTTTAACAAAAATTTAGTGAAAATTGATAAAATATTCATCATTATAAATTCAACTTTAATGACAACAATAGGGTATGTCACATTAGTTTTTAGACTTTAGTGACAAATTTTTGTATTAACTCTTGTTGCTTTAACTAGCTAACATGTGTGACGGTGCCACTTTTTGTATACCATGTGCCACTACATAAATGCTCTAGCTTCTCTCTAAAAATCTCTCTCTCCTCTCTTATTATCGCCACTTTAACTCAACTACCTAACTCCCACATAAATTATTACCGTTACATTGTCTAACGGTTATCTGGGGCTCCTGTCGGAATCCGCCGGGCATGGCGGAGGGGGGTCTTTCTCCCCCTCCGGTGTCTTTCGCCGTAGCCGTAAATGCTGTTACACCCATGGAAAATAACATCTCCTTCGCCTTTATTGAACATAAACAACCCCTCTCCAGCTTCAAGGGGAAACCGGCCCTTTTTCTAACCCCGGAGGAGGAAGATCATCTGGCCCAGAACTTCCAATGGACTTTAATTGGAAAGTTCTCTTGGGGCAGGCCAGCCATGACACAGATACGCAAGGAAATTGTGGCAGCAGGATTCAAGGGGGAATGCAAATGTGGTTTGTTCGATCAACGACATGTCCTCTTCAAGTTCGACAAGGAAGAGGACTTTCAACGTTTCTGGACCAGAAAAGTGTGGAATTTCCAAGGCTTCCAGGCAAGAATTTTCAAGTGGACGAAAGATTTTGATCCGACAGTTGAACCTTCAATTTCGCCAGTTTGGATTCGATTTCCCCATCTTCCCCTGTACTTATACAACAAAGAGAAGCTGTACTCGCTGGCATCTGTTGCGAGGCAACCTCTGAAACTTGATTCGGCCACTGCAACAGCTACAGACTTAATCAGACCAAGTGAGGCCAGAGTTTGTGTTGAGATGGACCTGACGAAGACCGTTCCTAACCGCATTTGGATTGGTAGCAAAGAAAAAGGGAAATGGCAATCTCTGGAAGTGGAAGACAGACCAAACTACTGCTCGAAGTGCTGCAAGATGGGACATGAGAGCAAGTCCTGTGATCCCCAAAAATGTCCGACAAAAGCTACTGGAATTGTAGGCCCTCATGAAAAAAGAAAGAGTACCCCCAATGTGAATAATGGATCAAAAGAATGGATCCTAGTCTCAAAGAAAGGAACCAATAGCCAAGGGGAAACATGGTAGCCTAAAGTCGTATCAGCTCAATTTTACCCTAAACACTAATGTAGTAGTGTAAGTAGGGATCGTATCCACAGGGAAGGCTTGGGCCAAGAATCTCAATATTTGCTCACAGAATGTCACGAAAGAAATAAAATTAGACACTAACTAGTAAAGAAACAAATGCAACAAATAAAGTGTGAAAACTGGAAAAGAGTGGATGCTCTAGAGTATTTCCACCAGTTGAACGCACATTAGGCCATGAATGCAATTCTCTTGACACACAAGTAAAACAATGAGGAGATCTCTATTGCCCAGGAGGCTAGTTAACACTTAGCATGGCGACCACAGTGTTTTCTATACTCCTTAACATTCCACTTTTCCCATGGCGAGGCCTAAGTAGAATGGATTCAACCTGCAATGCCTCAGCTCTCCAAAGTTAGCAAATCTAACATGCAATAACTAGGAACTCCCATGGCGAGGCCCTACCTAGGTATGAATGCCTTCGTTGCTATCTCAGAGAGTTTCTTCAACACTTTTTCCTAAAGTTTCATTCCTTCGAAGTTTCCCATGGCGAGGCCTAAATCTCAGTAATGAATTGATCGCTAAGACACAGTGTAAAGACTCAGGAAATCACTTTCAAGTTCTCATCTCACGCAATTCTCACAGATATTGGTAAAATCTCACTTCAACTCAAGCATGGGCGACCACAATCAAAGTTCAATTCATTCAATAAAAGTGTGAATTCATGAAACTCAACAAGATTCAATCATTAAAATCACAGAATGATTTCATCCTTAAGGAATATAATGTCAATTGTATAGCATTGGTATAGTCTAATTATACATTTAACCGATTGAAACTCTAGAACATGAGAGATCTAACCATAGAACTCCATTACCAATTCACGATCAACAATTTGGAACTTGAAACAATTCATTTTCAATAAATGGAAAGAGTTTACCAATTGAATTCTTCCAAGAGCTTCCTTAATTGATATGAGAATTACAATGATCGGAGCAAATCTTTGATCGGAATAGAAAATGGAGCTCAAAAGCTAGAGAGAGAAACTAGAGAGAGAAAGTAGATCTTCAAATTAATTCCCGCTCTCCAGCTCTCCAAAGTTTGTTACAAAATGTAAAATCTATCTAATGGATGAAAAATAATCGTCTCGGGATCCCTTTACACATTAGCTACATCTCCTATATATAGAGCTATGAAAATGTAAGTAATACGCTACCTTAAAATATCCAAAACATTACAAAAGTGCCCTTAAAAGGAAGAACCAAAATCAGCCCAAAAAAATGTGAAAATTCGAAGTTGAAGAATTCCTCCAGCATTCCAGCGCCTTCAGGCTTATGCAAATCACGCCTTCTGTTCATCTTCGTCCTATGTCGCGCCTTCAGGCTTTTTTCAAATCACGGCTTCTCTGCTCACAAATCCAAGTGATGTATTAGACTTTTCCTGCGCCTTCAAGCCATCAGCGAGCATGCCTTTAGCAACTCCACAAGCCTCCAAGCAATACAGCCTTCGCGAGTTCACGCCTTATCGTCTTGGAGCTCCACGCCATCAATTGCCTGAAAAATCAGAAAGTTCAGAACTTAGCCATTTTTCCTTTCTTCAAATAAGAACAAACTAGAAACCCAACACAACACAAATTCTCGCTCAATCGAAACTCCTCAAAGCTGACATCGCAAAGCAGATTCCTGCTCGAAGACAATAAACTGGCGAGACCTCGTGGCAAGGTCTCGCCACATAAAGTTTTTTTGCTGGCGAGGCCTCGCCACGAGACCTCGCCGTGAAAGTGTCTTGCTGGCGAGACCTCACGGCGAGGTCTCACCATGCAATGTGTGAGTTTGAGTTTTTTTATGTGGTGATTGTGATTGTGATAAGAGAGTGAGTGTGAGTGTGAAATCCGGATGTGAAGTAAGTGTGAGTGTTGATATTGTGTAACTTGTGAAGTGTAATAAGAATGTTGTTGTGAATGTGAAGTGGAGTTGGTGCTGTAATATGGGAGTGAAGTGTAGTGTGTTGAGTGGAGTACGAATGATGAAAACAATGAATCAAAATATGGAGAATTGGTGAATGCTTACCATTCTCAAATCTTGCCTTTGCAGAATGTATGCTTTTATTCATGCTCATATGATGATATGTATTAGATTATTCGAATGTTATGTTGTGGTTTATCTCTCAATTGAATGCAAATAAAATGTGTTATTGACATGATGAAAATGAATGAGTGAATGAAATGGTGATGAGTTGTGAATTAGATTGTACAAATTTGAACTGTGATGTTGTGTAGTGTGTTTGATAGGAAATGAGAGTGTGTAAAATATGAGAATAATGTGGAGTGTGATGAAAGTGATTTGTGATATGTGTGAAATATTCATGCGGCTGTGCAAATTATGTTATGCGTGTGTGCGAGTGATGCATGTGCGGAGTGTGCGAGAGTGATGTGCGAGGTGTGCGGAGTGCTTGTGAGGTGTGTGCAAGTGATGCGTGCGATGAGGTGAGTTCGTTGCACAGCATGTGTGCAGGAATGTTGTGCGAATGTGCAGGTGAAGCTGTGCGAGAGTGAAGTGTCCGTGTGCGCATGAGTGTAGTGAGGTGTGTGCGAGAGTCTTGTGCGGCGAGGTGACCTCGCCGCACACCGTGTGTGCGAAGTAATGTGCAAGTGTGCGCATGAGTGTTGCGGCAAGATCACTTCGCCGCATGTGAGGTGTGTGCGAGAGTGTGCGAGGGAGAGTGTGCAGCTGTGCGAGAGTGTAGTGTAAAGTGAGTGCCCGTGAGGTGTTTGTGTGAGTGCTTGTGAGGGTATTGTGAGTGTGATTCTTCAGAATAGCTAAGTGTTCATTTCAGCTTAGAATCCAACTTCTACACCAAATTCGTATGACTTAACTCCTGAATTGGACTTGATGGTAAACATAAGAGTTCTAGGTCTATCTCATGGCTTTCAAAAGGATGAAGAATCACCTTAATTGGAGGTCTGTAGCTCAAGTTATTAACAATCGACCAAACTCTGGCAATATGAATTCAATAACTAAATCATGAAGTAGCAATCATCAAGATGCTTTCGTTTCGCATATTTACACACAGAATTAGAAGAAAGTTAAAACATATGCATTGCAGACAACGCAAAGGGCTTTCCAGAACATCCAAGAACGCCTCCTTTGGATTAATATTGAAAAAGTTATGCTCAGATGAATTTGCACAACCAAGCTGCCCAAAACCCTAAAATGGCCAAATATGCATTATTGGTTCCTTCATTCTCAACCTCTACACTTTACTTTGCATTTACCATCATTTTCATACGTTTTGCACCATTTTTTCATTATCAACTAGCTCATCTCAAATATGCACAATACACATAAAACACCACACAATCACATGAAAATCAAAACAAAAGCCAAGTAAATTAACACATATAAGTTGGTATAAAACCAACTTATCAAATTCCCCCAAACTTGAACTTTTGCTTGCCCTCAATCAAAGACACACTTCACAAACACTTGATACTAGACTTCACTCCTCTGTAAAACTTGTTCTCATTTGAGTTCATCAAAACAAATTTTTCATGCAATATCAAAAACTCTTTACATATCCTCAATTCCAACCTATCAACTTTCAGCACAAATTATCAACCAAGGCACAATGAATAAAGACCAAAATGTCATGCGTGCAAGTGTGTGCTGAGGAACATGAACTTCATCTATTCCCTTGCTATACACCATCTAGCTCTTCTCACATACCATTCAATACATGCCAATCTCTTTGTACACCCTTATGAACATGCAATCACAAGATCAATGGTACCTATGCGTACATTAGTACTCTATGGGACATTGCCCTTATTCTGCACATTGGTGCACATTTGTCTCACACATTGGTGACTGAAATAATTCCTGGGTTTTATGGCTTTTTTCTCCAAATTTGTATGCCAGGTTCTTATGGCTTTTTCCTTCCCAATTGCCAATATTGCTTTTTCTCCCATATCATTTCTTGTGCAAGCACATATTCATAAGAATCCCAAATTGACTAATCATGCACGAATTCTGGAGACACCAGATAAATGCATAACAAAAAGAATAGAATCCACGCACATTACCTCCTGTGTCATTTGAATTTTTGCATGGCATATCTATCTTACATTAACAACGGGCCTTAGTCAGCAAAATGTACCAATTTCATCAAGATTGGAATCAAAGACATCAAAACAATTTTCGCATGCAATACAAAAGTAAAGATGGGTGAACTTCAAATTGTGAACATAGCTTAACAAAAGAGTAAAAGCATAATATAAAGTGTTACTTCATACTATCCATTTCACCACTTTACTCACACATTCATGAATTTTCTTCTCATTGCTTTATCCACTATCATTTTTCTCATTTCAGCTCAAATCACATTTAAAGAAATGAAACCACCAACACACAACCTACGTTTAACACCATCACCTTATTCACAAAAAGTTCAAAATTTCACCAAAAATTTCACAAAACAATTTCAACATGTCAAATGTCACAAAGATCTTAAACTCTGCACAAAACATGAAAAATTGCACAACAATAAAAACACCACACATACGGGTAATAAACTCATATTAACACAACAGAACTAAAATAACAGGCAAAAGTCTCAAAACAACACATACACTAAAAATCCATAAAAGAAAGTAAGTAAAATAAGTCAAACCACAAACCACAAAACAACATGTTTATAAAGCAAAAAATTCCAAAAAATTCAAAAAAATTTCCAACACATCAAATTTCCAAAACACAAACAAAGCACAAAAAGAAAACACAAACCACAGCAAGCAACATTCCCTCCCCCACACTTAAAACTTACATTGTCCTCAATGTAAAGTAAAAAGATAGGTTTAGGAGCTCCCTGGTATATCATGAAATCCAAAGTTTGCTTGGTGGAGTCTATTTATCCACAGTTCCTTAGTTCCTTCTTTGAATGAGAAAACATCGCTTGAAATGTAGATAAAATGCATAAGTGTATTGTGGGATTGGTTCATGACTCCACTCCCTCACACTTAGCCTCATGTGTGCATGGCTTATTTCCCTTGCAATTCCTTCCTTTGCATACACCTACATCATGAGTGGCCTTGGTGAGTATAAGCAAAAATGCAAAATAACATAACAACTAGTTATACCAAAAACAACAGAAGTGAAAGTAAAGTGAAAAAGAAGTAGTTCTGGATTTTTGTAGTCTCAGCTAGACTTTATTCATGAAACATTCTTCCTCAAGAATCGGAATAACCATCTCTGTACCAGAAAAATGATATTTCGACAATACTCATTATTCTCCTGTATGGCACTTGTGAGATAATGGCAAAGAGGTGCTTGAGCTCATGCATATGGGAAGCAACCTTTACAAATTCCACCTTGAACCACTGAGGCTCCTCTCTTGAAGGTATCTCCTTAAACTCTTTCACTATTGGAGGCAAATCATTTAACTCTTCCACCTTACTAGGCCTATCGATTACTTCTTCCACCACATTAAGCTCTCCAACCGTACAAGGCTCAACCAAGGCTTGTACATCCATGGTCTCAACAAACAAATCAGCAAACTCAAAACCACCAGTCAGTTCAAAAACAAATGACTCAAACTCACATTCATTCAAAATGTTAACATCTTTAGCAGCTAGACTAATATCGACATTTTCTTTAGCACGTTCAACATTATCTTGATTCATGATATCACAATGTTCATCAAGATATAACTCTATGCAATTTATCAAGTCATCAAGAAAAGTTACATTCAGAGAATAACAATCAGCATCATCAAATATAGCATGGCACTCAATGTCATTGTCATTCAAAATGTTAACATCTTTATCATCAAAACTAACATTGGGAAATTCTTGAGGCTTTTCTTTCTCAACAACACAACAAGCATTATCATCAATTAACAAGAGCATCTCATTTTGCACTTCTTGTGAGTCACCATTTAGACACTTAGCTTCATTGACCATTTCAAAAATTGGTGTCTCAACCAGGGTTTCAAACAATGTGCTAACACTCTCATTAACAAATGCAACATTTTCCTCCTTTAGTAAATCACATTGATCTTCAAGAAGTGACTCTATGCAATTCTCAAATCTATCAAGAGGAAAAACATCTAAAGCTAGGCAATCTACATCATTTGACTCATTGAATTCCATGAAATTCATGTAAGACTCAACCTTAGACACATTTTCCAACTTAGTAACATGGCAACTTAGAACACGAGAGTCATCACTATCAAGATCACTAAAGAAGCCATCATCTTCAACATCAAAGTGCACATATTTATGCTCAAAAGAATCAGCAACAAAGCACTCATGCACACTATCCCCAAAACATGTAGACTCCTCCTCCCTTAGACACTTTAAGCCACAATCAACATTAGCATGCATATCAAAATGATTGTCCTTAGGAATGATGAGAGGTGTCCCTTGTGAGTGGTATTGTGCATCTCAAGTTGATGTCTCAATTCGTTCCCATAGGTTGCTTATTAAAGTGTTGATTCGATCAAGCCTTTCTTGTCGCCCTTGAAGCTCTTCTTCCAATTGAGCAAACCTTGTTTCATTTCTATCAATTCTCTCCAAAACTTGAGACAACATGTTTTCCATTTTTGCCTCATCTCTGAGATCACACTCATTGCTTTGTTGTTGGTGATACCATTTCCCTTCCTTTTGTAAGCCTCTGTCAAGTTTTTCCATAAGTTGAGAAAACATATCCTCCACAAGAAGCTCTTGTGTCCCAATGTGGTGTGAGTTGTTGCTTTGTGCTTGATTTTGCCATTGCCTTTCAAATGGTGGTGGAGAGAAGTCCTAGTACCATCTAGACATGCTTGGGTACTTGTGCAATACTCAATTACAGTGAACTTCAATGTCCTGCACTTGACACAAATACACCAAAGCAGACAACAAAACACAAAAAACTACAAAATACAACAAAAGTTACCAAAATGAAAAATACCAAGACTACTAAACTACACAAGAAAAGAAAACAGAGCAAATCAAAATTCAAGAAATCATGCCTTCCCCAGCAACGGCGCCAAAAATTGGTAGCCTAAAGTCGTATCAGCTCAATTTTACTCTAAACACTAATGTAGTAGTGTAAGTAGGGATCGTATCCACAGTGAAGGCTTGGGCCAAGAATCTCAATATTTGCTCACAGAATGTCACGAAAGAAATAAAACTAGACACTAACTAGTAAAGAAACAAATGCAACAAATAAAGTGTGAAAACTGGAAAAGAGTGGATGCTCTAGAGTATTTCCACCAGTTGAACGCACATTAGGCCATGAATGCAATTCTCTTGACACACAAGTAAAACAATGAGGAGATCTCTATTGCCCAGGAGGCTAGCTAACACTTAGCATGGCGACCACAGTGTTTTCTATACTCCTTAACATTCCACTTTTCCCATGGCGAGGCCTAAGTAGAATGGATTCAACCCGCAATGCCTCAGCTCTCCAAAGTTAGCAAATCTAACATGCAATAACTAGGAACTCCCATGGCGAGGCCCTACCTAGGTATGAATGCCTTCGTTGCTATCTCAGAGAGTTTCTTCAACACTTTTTCCTAAAGTTTCATTCCTTCGAAGTTTCCCATGGCGAGGCCTAAATCTCAGTAATGAATTGATCGGCTAAGACAAGTGTAAAGACTCAGGAAATCACTTTCAAGTTCTCATCTCACGCAATTCTCACAGATATTGGTAAAATCTCACTTCAACTCAGCATGGCGACCACAATCAAAGTTCAATTCATTCAATAAAAGTGTGAATTCATGAAACTCAACAAGATTCAATCATTAAAATCACAGATGATTTCATCCTTAAGGAATTATGTCAATTGTATAGCATTGTATAGTCTAATTATACATTTAACCGATTGAAACTCTAGAACATGAGAGATCTAACCATAGAACTCCATTACCAATTCACGATCAACAATTTGGAACTTGAAACAATTCATTTTCAATAAATGGAAAGAGTTTACCAATTGAATTCTTCCAAGAGCTTCCTTAATTGATATGAGAATTACAATGATCGGAACAAATCTTTGATCGGAATAGAAAATGGAGCTCAAAAGCTAGAGAGATAAACTAGAGAGAGAAAGTAGATCTTCAAATTAATTCCCGCTCTCTAGCTCTCCAAAGTTTGTTACAAAATGTAAAATCTATCTAATGGATGAAAAATAATCGTCTCGGGATCCCTTTACACATTAGCTACATCTCCTATATATAGAGCTATCAAAATGTAACTAATACGCTACCGTAAAATATCTAAAGCATTACAAAAGTGCTCTTAAAAGAAAGAACCAAAATCAGCCCAAAAAAAATGTGAAAATTCGAAGTTGAAGAATTCCTCCAGCATTCCAGCGCCTTCAGGCTTATGCAAATCATGCCTTCTGTTCATCTTCGTCCTATGTCGCGCCTTCAGGCTTTTTTCAAATCATGCCTTCTCCGCTCACAAATCCAAGTGATGTATCAGACTTTTCTTGCGCCTTCAAGCCATCAGCGAGCACGCCTTTAGCAACTCCGCAAGCGTCCAAGCAATCCAGCCTTCGCGAGTTCACGCCTTCTCGTCTTGGAGCTCCACGCCTTCAATTGCCTGGAAAATCAGAAAGTTCAGAACTTAGCCATTTTTCCTTTCTTCAAATAAGAACAAACTAGAAACCCAACACAACACAAATTTTCGCTCAATCGAAACTCCTCAAAGCTGACATCACAAAGCAGATTCCTACTTGAAGACAATAAACTGGCGAGACCTCGTGACGAGGTCTCGCCACATAAAGTTTTTTTGCTGGCGAGGCCTCGCCACGAGACCTCGCCGTGAAAGTGTCTTGCTGGCGAGACCTCACGGCGAGGTCTCGCCATGCAATGTGTGAGTGTGAGTTTTTTTATGTGGTGATTGTGAGTGTGATAAGAGAGTGAGTGTGAGTGTGAAATCCGGATGTGAAGTAAGTGTGAGTGTTGATATTGTGTAACTTGTGAAGTGTAATAAGAATGTTGTTGTGAATGTGAAGTGGAGTTGGTGCTGTAATATGGGAGTGAAGTGTAGTGTGTTGAGTGGTGTACGAATGATGAAAACAATGAATCAAAATATGGAGAATTGGTGAATGCTTACCATTCTCAAATCTTGCCTTTGCAGAATGTATGCTTTTATTCATGCTCATATGATGATATGTATTAGATTATTCGAATGTTTTGTTGTGGTTTATCTCTCAATTGAATGCAAATAAAATGTGTTATTGACATGATGAAAATGAATGAGTGAATGAAATGGTGATGAATTGTGAATTAGATTGTACAAACATGAACTATGATGTTGTGTAGTGTGTCTGATAGGAAATGAGACTGTGTAAAATATGAGAATAATGTGGAGTGTGATGAAAGTGATTTATGATATGTGTTAAATATTCATGCGGCTGTGCAAATTATGTTATGCGTGTGTGCGAGTGATACATGTGCGGAGTGTGCGAGAGTGAAGTGCGAGGTGTGCGGAGTGCTTGTGAGGTGTGTGCAAGTGATGCGTGCGACGAGGTGAGTTCGTCGCACAGCATGTGTGCAGGAATGTTGTGCGAATGTGCAGGAGAAGCTGTGCGAGAGTGAAGTGTCCGTGTGCGCATGAGTGTAGTGAGGTGTGTGCGAGAGTCTTGTGCGGCGAGGTGACCTCGCCCACATCGTGTGTGCGAAGTAATGTGCAAGTGTGAGCATGAATGTTGCGGCGAGATCACCTCGCCGCATGTGAGGTGTGTGCGAGAGTGTGCGAGGGAGAGTGTGCAGCTGTGCGAGAGTGTAGTGTAAAGTGAGTGCCCGTGAGGTGTTTTTGTGAGTACTTGTGAGGGTATTGTGAGTGTGATTCTTCAGAATAGCTAAGTGTTAATTTCAGCTTAGAACCCAACTTCTACACCATATTCGTGTGACTTAACTCCTGAATTGGACTTGATGGTAAACATACGAGTTCTAGGTCTATCTCATTGCTTTCCAAGGGATCAAGAATCACCTTAATTGGAGGTCTGTAGCTCAAGTTATTAACAATCTACCAAACTGTGGCAATATGAATTCAATAACTAAATCATGAAGTAGCAATCATCAAGATGCTTTCGTTTCTCATATTTACACACAGAATTAGAAAAAAGTTAAAACATAAGAATTGAAGACAATTCAAAGATCTTTCCAGAACATCCAAGAAGCTCAAATGCATTTGCACAACCAAGCTGCCCAAAACCCTAAAATGGCCAAATATGTATTATTGGTTCCTCCATTCTCAACCTCTACACTTTACTTTGCATTTACCATCATTTTCGTACGTTTTGCACCATTTCTTTATTATCAACTAGCTCATCTCAAATATGCACAATACACATAAAACACCACACAATCACATGAAAATCAAAACAAAAGCCAAGTAAATTAACATATATAAGTTGGTATAAAACCAACTTATCAAAATAGGGGGAGACCCTCGCTCTCAGAAGGGCAAGGAAGTGGATCTGAGGAGCCTACCCATCTCTTGCCCGCTCCCTGATATACCAGAATGCTCAGGGCAACACCAAACTGATGATATATCTAAGGATAAAACCTTGAATGCAGGGATTGAGCCCCAAAGAAGAGAGATGCAACTGCCACAGAATGTAGACAAGGTGGTGGAGGAAATGCCCCAACCCTACTCACACGGTTTAAACCATCAGAACAGAACTTCCCTTGAACAAGGGGTGGTACCAAAGCTAGTGACTAATCAATTTGCAGTGCTAGATTCATTGGATAGCGAAGAGGTGCCAGGGGAAATGACTGTTTCAGAAAAAACTTGTACAAAGGACAAACCTCTACCTGCAAAGAACGTGAGATCGCCCAGGAATGCAAGCTGACACTTGATCAAAAGGATGTAGCCACTTGCCAAGAAATTCAGGAACAAGTATATTGTGACGAGATCCTAAAGTTCATCACTAAAGTATTTAATTTTGATTATGTGCAGGTCTGCTCGATTGTAGAAGAGCCCGAAAGAGAGGAGCACTGTTTGGAGTAAGCACATCTCACTAATTTGGAGCAAGCCCAGTTGGCAGCAGAAAATCAGGGAATGCAAGTAGTTCATTCCAAAAGGAGGGGTAGAAAACCCAAGTCCTGGGCTCAGTACGACTCTAACAGAGAACTGAGAGATAAAGCCTCAAATACTAGTCCCAAAACACTAGATTCCAATGTTTAGTTGCTTATATTGGAACATTATGAGTATAGGCAAAAAGCCTAACTTTAGAAAACTTAGAAGAATACTAAGGAATAACAAATGTAACCTTCTTGCTATAGCTGAACCTTTCTTGGACTCTTAAGTTAGATAATATCAAAAAGAGACTAAAGTTTGAAGAAGCATACTCGAATGCAGGAAGCTCCATTTGGATCATGTTTAGGAAACCTTTCTCGGAATCCATAATAGTAATGGCAGACAAACACATAACTTTAGAAGTTAGTCACCCTGACTTACCATGTTCATTTCTGCTTACAAACGTCTATGCTAAGTGCACAGAAGTTAAGAGGGAGGAACTTTGGTAGTCTCTAGCCAGCCTGCAAACCTTCAACCACCCTTGGATGCTATGGGGGGACTGGAACTGCATTACCTCGAGGGAGGAGAAAAAAGGGGGAAAGGCCTTTAACATTAGGGAATCAAGGGAGCTTTTAGGTTTCATGTGGTCCTTGGGTCTCACAGAGGTACAATCTAGTGGAGCAAAATTCACCTGGTGCAACAACAGGGAGGGTCGAGCTAGGATCTGGAAAAAACTTGATCGTGCACTTGTTGACTCTCTTTTCTTAGATAAAAAATATCAGGCTACTGTCTCACATCTGGCTCGAGCCCCTTCAGACCATGCACCCCTTATCCTGCAAATTCAGCAAGGAAAAGAAGCTGTCAGGCCCTTTAGGTTCCAAAATTTTTGGATTAGTCATGCTGAGTGTCTACCACTCATTAAAAGAACTTGGGACTCAGAAATAGCAGGAAATCCTATCAGGATATTTACTGAAAAATTAAAGTTAGTTAAACAAGCTCTTAGGACCTGGAACAAATCAACATTTGGAAACATTTTCTTGAGAGTTGCACAGGCCGAAGAAGAGCTTCTTAAACTTGAAAAGGAGGATGAGGTGAGGCCTGTACCTAGAGAAATTCTAAATAGAGCTGCAGCCGAGGCTAAATACCAGATGGGGCTTGAGGAGAGGTTTTGGTCTCAAAAGGCAAACATCAAGTAGGCTAAAGAAGGAGATAGGAATTCCAGATTCTTTCACTTATATGTCAGGAATAGACATACTAAAACTCTCCTACATAGGATTCAAAATCAAGACGGAGAGTGGGTAGAAGGGGAAGAGAGGGTAGCTGATCTAGCTGTCCAATTCTTCTCCAAATTATACTCCTTTGAACAGGTTAGCTCAAAGATCGACTCTTCCCTTATTCCTGCAGTTCTTTCTGAATCAGATAGGCAACATCTCACTAGAATGCCTAATATGGAAGAGCTGAAAGATACGGTTTTTAGTATGAACCAAGAGAGTGCGCCAGGTCCAGATGGCTTTCCAGGAAGTTTCTATGTGGCAGCATGGGATATTATTTGTGGAGATTTACTGAGAGCCATCCAAACTTTCATGAATGGTACTGAGCTGAACAAGGCCACAACTGCAACCTCTATAGTACTAATTCCTAAGATTTCCAACCCTAGTTCCTTCAAGCACTTCAGACCCATTAGTCTTTGCAATTTCAGCAATAAGGTAGTTTCCAAATTGTTAGCTCGAAGGTTAGCTCAAGTCTTGCCTAGAATTATCTCGGAAAATCAAAGTGGCTTTGTGGCTGGTAGGCAAATTATTGATAATTTCCTTTTGGCTAGTGAGATGATATCTACACTAAATAGGAAAAGTAAGGAAGGAAATGTAGCTATTAAACTTGATATGGAGAAGGCCTATGATAGAGTTTATTGGCCTTATTTGCTGCAGATTCTCAGACTGTTAGGGTTTGGTGAAATTTGGATAGACATTATGTGGAGGCTGATCTCAAATGTCTGGTTTTCAGCTATTATTAATGGAGTTAGTAGAGGCTGGTTCCAAGCTTCTAGAGGTTTGAGACAAGGAGACCCAATCTCCCCTCTGCTTTTTGTGATCAGTTCAGAATATCTATCTCGGATCTTGAATAGCAACAATGATAAAAAACTGGACTTTAGGGTTCCTGCTGGCCTATCCTCGATCCCTTTTTACATTACCATGAGTCTAAACCCTCCCAAAAGAGTCATTAACCAACTGGAATCTCTGCTCTCAAATTTTTTGTGGTCATCAGTGGAGAAAGGTACGAAAAGGCACTGGATCAGATGGACAGATCTATGCTATACTGAGGAGGAAGGGGGAGTAGGTTTCAGGGACTTAAACCATATCGTGGCAGCCCAATCTGCTAAGCTATGGTGGAGATTTCGACTTCAGGAGTCTTTATGGGCGAAATTTATGTGGGCAAAATATTGTGGCTCTAAGCACCCAACAGTTGTTACTGCCCGAAGGGGAGACTCGAATAATTGGAAAAGGCTGTGCAAAATAGCACCTTTGGTGGAGGAACACATTTTCTTCCAGATAGGAAAAGGAGACTGTAATCTGTTATATGATCATTGGTGCCCTAGAGGTAAACTAATTGATCTTGTTGAGTGCCAAGGAGATGGCAAAGTCTCAGAAATCCTCAATCCAAAGGGGTGGGACTGGAACAAAATCATTGACATTCTGCCCCATTGTCCTAGAGAGTTCTTCCTGGAGACTCCCCTCAGGTTAGAAGGAGATGATAGGATGATTTGGACCCTCACTCAGGATGGAAAATTTAGTCTGAGATCAGCATACCAACAGATTAGGGGGCAAAATGCTCCCCTCTGCCCTCACACTAAACACATTTGGGACCCCTTTGTACCTATAAAGATTTCTTTCTTAATGCTCAGGTTGTTAAGAAATAAAATCCCCATTGGATCTAATCTGCACAAGGTGGGAGTTTTTGGTCCCTTCATTTGTCCTTGGTGCAAAGCAAGTGGGGAAACAATTAGTAATCTATTAGTGTCCTGTTCCTTTGCTCAGAGAATCTGGAGAACTTTTGCTGCAGAACTAGGGATTGTGGAACACTCTCAATTTTTGATAGGAACTTTCAACATCTGGTGGCAGCACAATAGCCCTCTTTCGGAATGCAGGCAATTTCTACTTAAGATTTGCCCATCCTTAATCTGCTGGTGGATGTGGAAGCTTCGAAATGAGATTACATTTGATAAGGGGACCCAATTGTAGGAACCCTGGTGGAAAGGATTTTTGTTTCTATTAAAGAACTACTGACACTCAGGTTCCATGGTTTGCAGGTTATTACATTGCAATGGCCAGACTTCTGGGAGACTTGCCAGAATATAAGATGGCAGACAACTCTAAAATGCATCAAGTGGAACCCTCCTGATGCCTACCGCATTAAGATCAACCTAGCAGCAGCAAGGACTGGCAATTTTTGGAGAATTGGAGGCCTTGCAAGAGACCATAAGGGTTACATGTTATTTCCTCTTTCTATTTTGATATTCCCTCTCTCACTTTCTAGGTTGCAGGTAGAAGCCTTGGTAGCCCATAAATATATTTCCAGAAGCAAGGAGCTTGGACATCATGACATCATCCTGGAATCTGACTCGTCTACGCTCATACATGGAATGCAGTCCTGGGGGGATTGGAAACTAGTTAACTTCTTGGAATTCATAAAGCAGAACTCCAGTCCACAGCTAGTACCAAAAGAAGCCAACCTCCCTGCAAGACAACTAGCTTTACTACAGAGATCCCAGGCTCTATTCACTCTTCCATCATTAATTGAAATGGATAGGAAACAAGTTCCATCCATTGTCGTTCGAAACACCAATGCATATTCAGTACAAAGGACTGCATCTCATAGTAATTGATAACTCAGGTATGATTTCAGGCCCCAGTCTGCTGAAGTTAGGACTGGTTTGCCATAGTCAATTCCAAAGGTTTCAGCTTGCTGATGTTAGAGCTGTCTTGCCTAGTTGTTTGCACATATTTCTTTTCCTGTTCTGGTTTATCTGCATCCCCCCTGTGTTTGGTTTCTGTTGTTTAAGGAGGGAAAGAGCACTGCCCGAATTCCAGGCCTAAAAGCAAGGAAAGCAGGAAGCAAAAAATGTTTTGGAAACAAGTTCAACAAAGCCCCAGCAGATTTTGACAGTAGGATAAGGGCTGAAAGCTGCTCCCTTCGCTGGACTAGCCAGTGCCACAGCTCTCCATATGCATCAACAGACTGGAAGCTAGCTAAGAGGGCTGGCAGAACAATGCATGGCCCAAAGCAACAAAAATTGGAGGAACAAGTTTATCAGTGGCTGTGAAATTTTTCATATGTCCCAATAAATGGGGATTTTTTGTCACTCCTTGTGATAAGAGGAGCCTTTTGCTGTAGAATAGGATTTTTAGATACAATTGTAAATGGAGGAAGTACTCCACATTTCAGATTTCATACACCATTGAATCCGCTACCATTTGGCCTTGGGCATGTTAATGGAGTTGGATTCAAATGGTCTTCTTTTGTAAGGGTGAGATTTGGGTATATCCTTCACCCACCAAGCTATGAAATACATAGGGAGTGGCGCCCCACCTCAAAAAGAGGTTATGCCAACTAAAAAAAAAAACTAGCTAACATGTGTGACAAATTAATATATTTACTAACAAAATATGTCGTAACTATTCAAATACTATTCGCCACTATAAGTGTCATTTTTGTGACAATTCTTATATTTGTCACTTGAATGAAATTATTCTTGTGACAAATTCATATATAGAACGACAAAAAATTAGTTAGTACTGACAAATAAATCATAATAATATGTCACTCTCTTATAACAACTTTAACATTTGTTATTATACAATATTAATTATTGTGACAACAACAAGCATTATGTGACGAAACATTTAGTTAATATTGACAAATAATTTGTCATTATAAATTATGTTCTTATGACGACTATAAGTTTGTCACATAAAATTTTTAACCTTTTTGACAAATTGTTTGGTTTGTCATAATAGCTTATTGCAACGGGTTTATTGTGCCAATGTTGGTGACAAAATTTTTTTGCCACAAAAAGCATATAGTGACAAAATTTGTACTTCTATTAACAATTTGTTTTACCACAAAAAAGTATTTTTTTTGTAGTGTCATCTGATCCAAACATGTACTACGATTCTATCATTTGATTAAGGTATTCATAGGTAAAATTTAAGTAAAGATAAAAGAGGTTCCTACAAAGGATAATGTAATTATTCCATTAACTAAACCATTGTTCCAAAAAAAATATAAGAGTTATGTTTGTTCATTTGGTATAAGGTTCTAAAGGACTGGTTTGAATCGTAATAGAAGAATGATTATGTAATTAATGCAATAATGATATGGTATATTTATCATTTTATAACATATATGTTGATATATATACAATATGATATGGTCGTTAGAATAATATTTATTATTCTTAAATGTCCATGGCCATAGTATTAACAATAATAAGGACATTGTTAATACGGATAGACTAGCATATATAGTGATATATGGGTGAATCATTGGAGATTGTATTCACTGGAATAATCTGCTTAGAGATTTCCATATCATTAACTATTTGAGTGCCAATGGTATAATCTCTATGTGACAGCAGTGTAAGTTATCCTTTGAGTTGAGATCATAAGAGTATCTTTAGTGTAGATGTTATGTTTTGACTCTATGTGTCCATAACCATAACTGGTTATGTGAGCGGTAGTTGTTGGATATAGCAAGAAACACGGATTGATAGTTTATGATCGATATAGGATTCATCACTCCTAATAGTAGGAGAGTATATTCCGTTTTGGCGCCACTTGTTAAAATACAACTCAAAATGCTCATAATTAGTAGGTAAATTTGGAAAGGTTGTAAATTTATTTACAAGGAGTTGAATTTCAGTACAAGAAAAAAAATAGTAAAATAAAGAGTTGTCACTTATACTTTACTTTTGTACTAATACAAATATAGAATGGTAAGAGGATGATAATTACATGGTACCTATTTTATGGATAGGTGAAGTCGATTAATTAACTTTTTCCAACTCTTGGGTGGTCATGGTACCTTGGCTAGAGGCCGCTCTTGATCTATAAATATAAATGAATTAATAAAAGATTATAGTTTTTTAATTTATCTTATTTTAGAAGTTTCGTGACTAAATTGTCTTTAGTCCAAGTGGGAGTTTGTTGGTTTTGTACAAAAACTAATTTAATTCTAAGATTATTATTTATATTTATACTCTTATATTCTTTTTTGAGTGAATTGAATTTAGTAATAATTCGATTTCTTGTTTGATAAGGTGACCTTTTTGGAAAGTTATATTAGTATAAATAGATGATGTCAGGTCAAGACAACACAACTCTCTCAGTAAGAAATCCCACAACTAAGAAAATAAGTTTTTTTATTAGATTTCTAAGGTGTTTTTTAGAGGGATCTAACCTAGTTTGTGACACATGTGTGGCTTATTGATTGATTAAACCTTACTCAAGGATTTCGCAAGCATCTCTTGAGGTATATTTTATATAGACTATTATTAAAGATCCTATGGAATGAATTATAATATAATTGTTATATTTTTCGTTGCATTGTTATTATGTTGATCTCCTTACATCACTAGCATTCTTCATAGTTACTCTCGTATTATACTTTTGTATAGAATGACACAACTTTTTCAAAACAAGGGAACACCAGTCAAAGAATTTAATTCCTTCTATGTCTAAAAGACATTTGAACACATTAAATTTGACTAATCAATTGGATATAGGAACAAGAAATGCTGATGAACTATATAGAACAAACATTATCTTAAAGTCGTTACCTCGTTTTTTCATCTTGCATGCATTACATCTATCAACAATCTCAATGGATTGTTATAATTTTTATCAATTTCATAGTCTTTGTTTCATTTTTCTCTAGTTGATAAACCATCTTTCTTTGTTGATTCCAAAACATGCTTATCAAGCTCTCTTGGTAATGAGAAAACATAAAAAATATTATCCACTATTACAACAAATTTTGTACTAAAATTAATTGTAAGCAACTAGCTTGTACCATTGAATTTTCTCACCAACTATTTCAACAATGTAAGATTAAGTTTACTCAATGATAATATTAGCAAATATCAAAATCCAATAGCTTTTACGTTGTCTCTCTATTTTTCAGTCAATATTTTTTTCAATTCACACATAACATGTGGTTTATATGATGCGATAAATGCTCTAATTTCAATATAATTCGCAGTAGTGGATTGTAAAAAATATACATAAAATTTTTTGACACAATTCATAAATTAAAATACAAAAATCTCATATTTCTTATAATTTTCATATTCAACCACATTCATAATTGTTTTCTTCTTCATTTTCTTCTCATCAATCTTTGACATTCGTTCTGTTGATGAAACATAGCATTATTCACTAGTGAGTTCAATGATAATTTAAACTCAAATTTCATAGAAACATATTATTGAAAGAATCAATAAGAATATAGGTCTATAATTTGTACAATTACGCATTACAAAATTATCAATATGATTCGCAAACGTAACACATTTCAGGATTTACTTGTATTTTTCAAACAAGTTCTCTTTCTTTTTATAGAATCCTAAATTTTTTACTTTCAAGTGACAACATTTTCTTCCCTATCAGTTGATTTCCTGCATCTAATTTATCCTGTGATTTACATCACAAACAATCTCTACTAACTTCACCTCTATCTTTATTCGATCAAAGTCACTTTGTTTCTTACAACTAAAGCTACCCTGAAATGAAAGAACTTCACTAGGATTCATTGCAAATTTCAAATACTCAAATTCCTTTTGTTTTCTAGTTGTTTGTGACAGTGAAAATAAGGGTTCAAATGTACCAGTGATATTTCTTTAAAGTCTTTATTGTAGAAGTATTAGATTGATATTTTTAAAACATAAATTTGGTACATAAAAATCAATACTTCATTGTACGATTATTGCATATCACTTTTGAATATAAAAGTTGTACACCAAAATTGATACATCATAGTTCAAGTGTTTGATTGATACTTTTGCATAAAAAATTGATACACAAAAGTAGATAATTCATTATACGGTTATTTGGTTATCACTTTTGAATATAAAAGTTATACACCAAAATTGATGCTTCATAGTTCAAGTATTGGATTGATACTTTTAAATAAAAAAATTGATACGCGAAAATGGATACTTCATTGTATGGTTATTCGTGTATCACTTTTGAAAATAAAATTTATACACCAAAATGGCTATTTCATCGTTCAAGTGTTCAATTCATACTTTTGGATACAAAAGTGATATGCAAAAATGGATACTTCATTGTACAGTTATTCACGTACCACTTTTGAACATGAAAGTTATACACCAAATTCTATATTTTATGTACAAGTGTTCGATTTATACTTTTGAACATAAAAGTGATATGCAAAAATAGATATTATTCATGTATCACTTTTGAACATAAAAGTTGTACGCCAAAATTCATACTTCATAGTACAAGTATTTTATTCATACTTTTGAACACGAAAGTATCACTAATATTTGAGAAAGTTTCAGTAATAACATCAGATGTATTCTACTAAATGCCCTCATTGAGATGTTTAGTACACAACAATAGAAATGATGGCAATGTATTTGTTGTTATTTTCCATAAATAGCTTCATCTCTTCATCCGCAAAATTGAGATTGAGATAAAAATTGCTTTGCTTTTCAATTATTATCTCCCTCTTCACTATCTGCTTCTGCTCAAATTTGAACAGTATGTGCAATTCTTTAACAAAAGTCATTCAATTAATGAAGGTCGAACCAATTTTTTCGTCTATAATTTATAATTAATAAGTTGATTAATCTTATGATATGAGATGCTCAATATAAAGGATATGACAAAAATTAAATTGACAACTGAACTATAAAGTTCACAGTATATGGCCATTCACCTGCCAGACATTACCAGTTTTCTCATTCATTATTTCCACCACCCCGTAAGGTAACACTTTCATGACACAAAAGGGTCCAGTCTAACATGACTTTAATTTTCCAGGGAAGAGCCTCAGCCGGTATTCATATAACAAGACCATTTGACCAGGAGCAAAACTTTTTGCCTTAATCCTCGCATCATGCCATTTCTTAGTTTTTTCTTTGTACAACTTGGATTTAACAGCTGAAGATAGATCCTGACAGATTTTGGATGCTGTAAAGTCTATGCTTTATAGATTTAGTTGCATTTGTCTTCTACCCCCATATTTAGTAAAGGCGGAAAATTGTTGGGGCAGAATGATGAGAGGAGATAGATTGCTGTTCTGCATAGGAAAAGTAGAGGTCACCGATCCTGGGCATTTTTAGGGCAGAAGCGACAGGCAGCTTTTGTCTTTTATTTATCTTTCGAAAAGGCAGTCAATTGAGTAGGAGAGACTAGTTTCGTCTAGGTAGCTTTTGAATTGAGAGGTTCCTGGACTCGAGGGCACGAGTTTGGCTTCTGTGGGCACTAATGGATGCAAGGACTTGAGATAATTCGGAAATGAGGTTCCTGGACAACCACTTTGTAAATATCTACTACATTGATGAATTCCAAGAGAGAAGGTAATGCCGAATCCGTAGATCTCTTGATAAAACATTTACTGAAATACTTCATTTGTTCTGGAGATAAGAGAGGCACTGCATGAGTCGTGGGAAGTTCTTTTCTTATATTTCACGTATTACTTAAATTATAAAGCATGTAATGGAGAAGTACTCCAAATTTACTACATTTACTTATGTAATGGTGCGTGGGTACATCCAACATCGTATTTTGCCTATCATATATATATATATATATATCGCTTTCTAAAAAAAATTCACAAGAATACATGTTCACAATCTGAGTGGGTGCAAAAAACGGCACAAAAATGTCAAAATCAATGCGTATTTCGATTTTACCATTTTTTTCCTAAAATAGGTTGTTATAACCCACGAAAATCAGAGATTTGGTGAAAATTTTAATTTTAATTTTTTTCACATTATTCACTAAAATGCATGTCACAATCTAGATGGGTGAGTTTGGTGCAAAAAACGGTATACAAAAAGTAAAAATTCATACGTTTTTCGATTTTGCCATTTTTGCTAAAATATGTGTGTTATAACCCATGAAAAATAGAGATTTTGTGAAAATTTTAATTGTCAATTTTTTTGACATTATTCACTAGAATACATGTTCACAAACTAAGAGGGTGCAAAACACGGTACAAAATAGTCAAAATCAATACGTGTTTCGATTTTACCATTTTTACGCTAAAATGCGTGTGTTATAACCCACGAAAATCAGAGATTTCGTGAAAATTTTAATTTTAATTTTTTTGGCATTATTCACTAAAATGCATGTCACAATCTAGATGGGTGAGTTTGGTGCAAAAAACAGTACACAAAAAGTTAAAATTAATACGTGTTACGATTTTGCAATTTTTGCTAAAATATGTGTGTTATAACCTATGAAAAATGGAGATTTTCTGAAAATTTTAATTGTCAATTTTTTTGACATTATTCACTAGAATACATGTTCACAATCTGAGTGGGTGCAAAAAACGTTACAAAAAAAGTCCAAATCAATGAGTGTTTTGATTTTACTATTTTTTTGCTAAAATACGTGTGTTATAACCCACGAAAATCAAAGATTTGGTGAAAATTTTAATTTTAATTTTTTTGGCATTATTCACTAAAATGCATGTCACAATCTGGACGGGTGATTTGGGTGCAAAAAATGGTACACAAAAAGTAAAAATTAACACGTGTTTCGATATTGCCATTTTTCATAAAATATGTGTGTTATAACCCATGAAAAATGGAGATTTTGTGAAAATTTTAATTGTCAATTTTTTTGACATTATTCACTGGAATACATGTTCACAATCTGAGTGGGTGCGAAAAAAGTTACAAAAAATTCAAAATCAATGCGTGTTTTGATTTGAGCATTTTTTTGCTAAAATTCGTGTGTTATAACCAACGAAAATCAAAGATTTGGTAAAAATTTTAATTTTAATGTTTTGGGCATTATTCACTAAAATGCATGTCACAATCTAAATGAGTGAGTTGGGAGCAAAAAATGGCATACTAAAAGTAAAAACTAACACGAGTTTCGATTTTGCCATTTTTCATAAAATATGTGTGTTATAACCAATTAAAAATGGAGATTTTGTGAAAGTTTTAATTGTCAATTTTTTTGACATTATTCACTAGAATACATGTTCACAATGTGAGTGGGTGCGAAAAAAGTTACAAAAAAGTCAAAATCAAGGAGTGTTTTGATTTTACAATTTTTTGCTAAAATACGTGTGTTATACCCACAAAAATAAGAGATTTGGTGAAAATTTTAATTTTAATTTTTTTGGCATTATTCACTAAAATGCATGTCACAATCTAGATGGGTGAGTTGGGTGCAAACAATGGTACACAAAAACTAAAAATTAACACGTGTTTTGATTTTGCCATTTTTGCTAAAATATCTGTGTTATAACCCATGAAAAATGGTGATTTTGTGAAAATTTTAATTGTCAATTTTTTTGACATTATTCACTAGAATACATATTCACAATCTGAGTGGGTGCAAAAAACGTTACAAAAAAGTCAAAATCAATGCGTATTTTGAGTTTACAATTTTTTGCTAAAATACTTGTGTTATAACCTACGACAATCACGGATTTGGTGAAAATTTTAATTTTAATTTTTTTGTCATTATTCACTAAAATGCATGTCACAATCTGGACGGGTGAGTTGGGTGCAAAAAATGGTACACAATAAATAAAAATTAACACGTGTTTCGATTTTGCCATTTTTGCTAAAATATGTGTGTTATAACCCACGAAAAATGGAGATTTTTTAAAAATTTTAATTGTCAATTTTTTTGACATTGTTCACTAGAATACATGTTCACATTCTGAGTGGGTGCAAAAAACGTTTTAAAAAAGTCAAAATCAATGCATGTTTTGATTTTACCATTTTTTGCTAAAATACGTGTGTTATAAACCACGAAAATCAAAGATTTGGTGAAAATTTTAATTTTAATTTTTTTTGCATTATTCACTAAAATGCATGTCACAATCTATATGGGTGAGTTGGGTGCAAAAAACGGTACACAAAAAGTAAAAATTGACACGTGTTTCGATTTTGCCATTTTTCCTAAAATATGTGTGTTACTACCCATGAAAAATGGAGATTTTTTGAAAATTTTAATTGTCAATTTTTTTGACATTATTCACTAGAATACATGTTCAAAAACTATGTGGGTGCAAAAAAGGGTACAAAATAGTCAAAATCAATGAGTGTTTTGATTTTACCATTTTTTTTACTAAATACGTGTGTATAACCCACGAAAATCAAAGATTTGGTAAAAATTTTAATTTTAATTTTTTGGCATTATTCACTAAAATTCATGTCACAATCTAGATGGTGAGTTGGGTGCAAAAAACGGTACACAAAAATTAAAAATTAATATGTGTTTTGATTTTGCCATTTTTGCTAAAATATGTGTGTTATAACCCATGAAAAATAGAGATTTTGTGAAAATTTTATTTATCAATTTTTTTGACATATTCATTAGAATACATGTTCACAATCTGAGTGGGGGCAAAAAACGTTCCAAAAAAGTCAAAATCAATCCGTGTTTTGCTTTTACCATTTTTTGCTAAAATACGTGTGTTATAACCCACGAAAATCACAGATTTGGTGAAAACTCTAATTTTAATTTTTTGGCATTATTCACTAAAATGCATGTCACAATCTAGACGGTGAGTTTGGTGCAAAAAACGTACACAAAAAGTAAAAATTAACACGTGTTACGATTTTACCATTTTTGCTAAAATATGTGTGTTATAACCCACGAAAAATTGAGATTTTTTAAAAATTTTAATTGTCAATTTTTTTGACATTGTTCACTAGAATACATGTTCACAATCTGAGTGGGTGCAAAAAACGTTTTAAAAAAGTCAAAATTAATGCATGTTTTAATTTTACCATTTTTTGCTAAGATACGTGTGTTATAAACCACGAAAATCAAAGATTTGGTGAAAATTTTAATTTTAATTTTTTTTGCATTATTCACTAAAATGCATGTCACAATCTATATGGGTGAGTTGGGTGCAAAAAACGGTACACAAAAAGTAAAAATTGACACGTGTTTCGATTTTGCTATTTTTCCTAAAATATGTGTGTTACAACCCATGAAAAATGGAGATTTTTTGAAAATTTTAATTGTCAATTTTTTTGACATTATTCACTAGAATACATATTCACAATCTGAGTGGGTGCAAAAAACGTTACAAAAAATTCAAAATAAATGCGTGTTTTGATTTTACCATTTTTTGCTAAAATACGTGTGTTATAACCTACGAAAATCACAGATTTGGTGAAAATTTTAATTTTAATTTTTTTGGCATTATTCACTAAAATGCATGTCACAATCTGGACGGGTGAGTTAGGTGCAAAAAATGGTACACAAAAAGTAAAAATTAACACGTGTTTCGATTTTGCCATTTTTCATAAAATATGTGTGTTATAACCCATGAAAAATGGAGATTTTGTGAAAATTTTAATTGTCAATTTTTTTGGAATTATTCACTAGAATACATGTTCACAATCTGAGTGGTGCGAAAAAAGTTACAAAAAAATCAAAATCAATGCGTGTTTTGATTTTAGCATTTTTTGCTAAAATTCGTGTGTTATAACCCACGAAAATCAAAGATTTGGTGAAAATTTAATTTAATTTTTTGGGCATTATTCACTAAAATGCATGTCACAATCTAGATGGGTGAGTTGGGTGCAAAAAACGGCACAAAAAGTAAAAACTAACACGTGTTTCGATTTTGCCATTTTTCATAAAATATGTGTGTTATAACCAATTAAAAATGGAGATTTTGTGAAAATTTTAATTGTCAATTTTTTTGACAATATTCACTAGAATACATGTTCACAATCTGAGTGGGTGCGAAAAAAGTTACAAAAAAGTCAAAATCAATGTGTGTTTTGATTTTACCATTTTTTGCTAAAATACGTGTGTTATAACCCACAAAAATCAGAGATTTGGTGAATATTTTAATTTTAATTTTTTTTGCATTATTCACTAAAATGCATGTCACAATATAGATGGGTGAGTTGGGTGCAAAAAACGATACACAAAAACTAAAAATTAACACGTGTTTTGATTTTGCCATTTTTGCTAAAATATCTGTGTTATAACCCATGAAAAATGGAGATTTTGTGAAAATTTTAATTGTCAATTTTTTTGAGATTATTCACTAGAATACATGTTCACAATCTGAGTGGATGCAAAAAACGTTACAAAAAAGTCAAAATCAATGCGTGTTTTGAGTTTACCATTTTTTGCTAAAATACGTGTGTTATAACCTACGAAAATCAAAGATTTGGTGAAGATTTTAATTTTAATTTTTTTGGCATTATTGACTAAAATGCATGTCACAATCTGAACGGGTGAGTTAGGTGCAAAAAACGGTACACAAAAAGTAAAAATTACCACGTGTTTCGATATTGCCATTTTTGCTAAAATATGTGTGTTATAACCCATGAAAAATGGAGATTTTTTGAAAATTTTAATTGTCAATTTTTTTGACATTATTCACTAGAATACATATCACAATCTGAGTGGGTGCAAAAAATGTTACAAAAAAGTCCAAATCAATGCGTGTTTTGATTTTACCATTTTTTTTCTAAAATAAGTGTGTTATAACCTACGAAAATCACAGATTTGGTGAAAATTTTAATTTTAATTTTTTTGGCATTATTCACTAAAATGCATGTCACAATCTGGACGGGTGATTTGGGTGCAAAAAATGGTACACAAAAAGTAAAAATTATCACGTGTTTCGATATTGCCATTTTTCATAAAATATGTGTGTTATAACCCATGAAAAATGGAGATTTTGTGAAAATTTTAATTGTCAATTTTTTTGACATTATTCACTAGAATACATGTTCACAATCTGAGTGGGTGCGAAAAAAGTTACAAAAAATTCAAAATCAATGCGTGTTTTGATTTTAGTATTTTTTTTGCTAAAATTCGTGTGTTATAACCAACGAAAATCAAAGATTTGGTGAAAATTTTAATTTTAATGTTTTGGGCATTATTCACTAAAATGCATGTCACAATCTAAATGGGTGAGTTGGGCGCAAAAAACGGCACACTAAAAGTAAAAACTAACACGTGTTTCGATTTTGCCATTTTTCATAAAATATGTGTGTTATAACCAATTAAAAATGGAGATTTTGTGAAAGTTTTAATTGTCAATTTTTTTAACATTATTCACTAGAATACATGTTCAAAAACTATGTGGGTGCAAAAAACGGTACAAAATAGTCAAAATCAATGATTGTTTTGATTTTACCATTTTTTTACTAAAATACGTGTGTCATAACCCACGAAAATCAAAGATTTGGTAAAAATTTTAATTTTAATTTTTTGGCATTATTCACTAAAATTCATGTCACAATCTAGATGGTGAGTTGGGTGCAAAAAACGGTACACAAAAATTAAAAATTAATATGTGTTTTGATTTTGCCATTTTTGCTAAAATATGTGTGTTATAACCCATGAAAAATAGAGATTTTGTGAAAATTTTATTTATCAATTTTTTTGACATATTCATTAGAATACATGTTCACAATCTGAGTGGGGGCAAAAAACGTTCCAAAAAAGTCAAAATCAATCCGTGTTTTGCTTTTACCATTTTTTGCTAAAATACGTGTGTTATAACCCACGAAAATCACAGATTTGGTGAAAACTTTAATTTTAATTTTTGGGCATTATTCACTAAAATGCATGTCACAATCTAGACGGGTGAGTTTGGTGCAAAAAACGGTACACAAAAAGTAAAAATTAACACGTGTTAAGATTTTACCATTTTTGCTAAAATATGTGTGTTATAACCCACGAAAAATGGAGATTTTTTAAAAATTTTAATTGTCAATTTTTTTGACATTGTTCACTAGAATACATGTTCACAATCTGAGTGGGTGCAATAAACGTTTTAAAAAAGTCAAAATTAATGCATGTTTTGATTTTACCATTTTTTGCTAAGATACGTGTGTTATAAACCACGAAAATCAAAGATTTGGTGAAAATTTTAATTTTAATTTTTTTTGCATTATTCACTAAAATGCATGTCACAATCTATATGGGTGAGTTGGGTGCAAAAAACGGTACACAAAAAAGTAAAATTGACACGTGTTCGATTTTGCCATTTTTCCTAAAATATGTGTGTTACAACCCATGAAAAATGGAGATTTTTTGAAAATTTTAATTGTCAATTTTTTTGACATTATTCACTAGAATACATATTCACAATCTGAGTGGGTGCAAAAAACGTTACAAAAAAGTCAAAATAAATGCGTGTTTTGATTTTACCATTTTTTGCTAAAATACGTGTGTTATAACCTACGAAAATCACAGATTTGGTGAAAATTTTAATTTTAATTTTTTTGGCATTATTCACTAAAATGCATGTCACAATCTGGACGGGTGAGTTGGGTGCAAAAAATGGTACACAAAAAGTAAAAATTAACACGTGTTTCGATTTTGCCATTTTTCATAAAATATGTGTGTTATAACCGATGAAAAATGGAGATTTTGTGAAAATTTTAATTGTCAATTTTTTTGAAATTATTCACTAGAATACATGTTCACAATCTGAGTGGGTGCGAAAAAAGTTACAAAAAAGTCAAAATCAAAATTTGTTTTGATTTTAGCATTTTTTAGTTAAAATTCGTGTGTTATAACCCACGGAAATTAAAGAGTTGGTGAAAATTTTAATTTTAATTTTTTGGGCATTATTCACTAAAATGCATGTCACAATCTAGATGGGTGAGTTGGATGCAAAAAATGGTACACAAAAAGTAAAAATTAATACGTGTTTCGATTTTGCCATTTTTGCTAATATATATGTGTTATAACCCATGAAAAATGGAGATTTTTTGAAAATTTTAATTGTCAATTTTTTGTCATTATTCACTAGAATACATGTTCACAATCTGAGTCGGTGCAAAAAACGGTACCAAAAAGTCAAAATCAATGCTTCTTTCGATTTTACCAATTTTTGCGAAAATACGTGTGTTATAACCCACGAAAATCAGAGATTTGGTGAAAATTTTAATTTTAATTTTTTTTGCATTATTCACTAAAATGCATGTCACAATCTAGATAGGTGAGTTTGGTGCAAAAAACAGTACACAAAAACTAAAAATTAATACGTGTTACGATTTTGCAATTTTTGCTAAAATATGTGTTTTATAACCCATGAAAAATGGAGATTTTGTCAAAATTTTAATTGTCAATTGTTTTGACATTATTCACTAGAATACATGTTCACAATTTGAGTGGGTGCAAAAAACGTTTTAAAAAAGTCAAAATCAATGCGTGTTTTGATTTTACCATTTTTTTGCTAAAATACGTGTGTTATAACCCACGAAAATCAAAGATTTGGTGAAAATTTTAATTTTAATTTTTTTGGCATTATTCACTAAAATGCATGTCACAATCTAGATGGGTGAGTTGGGTGCAAAAAACGGTACACAAAAAGTAAAATTTAACACGTGTTTCGATTTTGCCATTTTTGCTAAAGTATGTGTGTTATAACCCATGAAAAATGGTGATTTTTTGAAAATTTTAATTGTCAATTTTTTGACATTATTCACTAGAATACATATTCACAATCTGAGTGGGTGCAAAAAACGTTACAAAAAAGTCAAAATCAATGTGTGTTTTGATTTTATCATTTTTTGCTAAAATACGTGTGTTATAACCTACGAAAATCACAGATTTGGTGAAAATTTTAATTTTAATTTTTTTGGCATTATTCACTAAAATGCATGTCACAATCTGGACGGGTAAGTTGGGTGCAAACAATGGTACACAAAAAGTAAAAATTAACACGTGTTTCGATTTTGCCATTTTTCATAAAATATGTGTGTTATAACCCATGAAAAATGGAGATTTTGTAAAAATTTTAATTGTCTATTTTTTTGACATTATTCACTAGAATACATGTTCACAATCTGAGTGGTGCAAAAAAAGTTACAAAAAATTCAAAATCAATGCGTTTTTATTTTAGCATTTTTTTGCTAAAATTCGTGTGTTATAACCCACGAAAATCAAAGATTTGTGAAAATATTAATTTTAATTTTTGGGTATTATTCACTAAAATACATGTCACAATCTAGATGGGTGAGTTGGGTGCAAAAAACGGCACACTAAAAGTAAAAACTAACACGTGTTTCGATTTTGCCATTTTTCATAAAATATGTGTGTTATAACCAATTAAAAATGGAGATTTTGTGAAAATTTTAATTGTCAATTTTTTTGACATTATTCACTAGAATATATGTTCACAATCTGAGTGGGTGCAAAAAAAGTTACAAAAAAGTCAAAATCAATGCGTGTTTTGATTTTACCATTTTTTGCTAAAATACGTGTGTTATAACCTACAAAAATCAAAGATTTGGTGAAAATTTTAATTTTAATTTTTTTGGCATTATTCACTAAAATGCATGTCACAATCTAGATGGGTGAGTTGGGTGCAAAAAACGGTACACAAAAACTAAAAATTAACACGTGTTTTGATTTTGCCATTTTTGCTAAAATATTTTTGTTATAACCCATGAAAAATAGAGATTTTGTAAAAATTTTAATTGTCAATTTTTTCGACATTATTCACTAGAATACATGTTCACAATCTGAGAAGTGCGAAAAAAGTTACAAAAAATTCAAAATCAATGCGTGTTTTGATTTTAGCAGTTTTTGGTTAAAATTCGTGTGTTATAACCACGGAAATCAAAGAGTTGGTGAAAATTTTAATTTTAATTTTTTTGGTATTATTCACTAAAATGCATGTCACAATCTAGATGGGTGAGTTGGGTGTAAAAAACGGTACACAAAAAGTAAAAATTAACACGTGTTTCGATTTTGCCATTTTTGCTAAAATATATGTGTTATAACCCATGAAAAATGGAAATTTTGTGAAAATTTTAATTGTCAATTTTTTTGACATTATTCACTAGAATACATGTTCACAAACTAAATGGGTGCAAAAAACGTTACAAAAAAGTCAAAATCAATACGTGTTTCGATTTTACCATTTTTTCGCTAAAATACGTGAGTTATAACCCACGAAAATCAGAGATTTGGTGAAAATTTTAATTTTAATTTTTTTGGCATTATTCACTAAAATACATGTCACAATCTAGATGGGTGAGTTGGGTGCAAAAAACGGTACACAAAAAGTAAAAATTAATGTGTGTTACGATTTTGCAATTTTTGCTAAAATATGTGTCTTAAAACCCATGAAAAATGGAGATTTTGTCAAAATTTTAATTGTCAATTGTTTTGACATTATTCACTAGAATATATGTTCACAATTTGAGTGGGTGTAAAAAACGTTTTAAAAAAGTCAAAATCAATGCGTGTTTTGATTTTACCATTTTTTTGCTAAAATACGTGTGTTATAACCCACAAAAATCAAAGATTTGGTGAAAATTTTAATTTTAATTTTTTTGGCATAATTCCCTAAAATGCATGTCACAATCTAGATGGGTGAGTTGGGTGCAAAAAACGGTACACAAAAAGTAAAAATTAACACGTGTTTCGATTTTGCCATTTTTGCTAAAATATGTGTGTGCTTCCCATGAAAAATGGAGATTTTTTGAAAATTTTAATTGTCAATTTTTTTGACATTATTCACTAGAATACATGTTCACAATCTGAGTGGTGCGAAAAAAGTTACAAAAAAATCAAAATCAATGCGTGTTTTGATTTTAGCATTTTTTGCTAAAATTCGTGTGTTATAACCCACGAAAATCAAAGATTTGGTAAAAATTTTAATTTTAATTTTTTGGGCATTATTCACTAAAATGCATGTCACAATCTAGATGGGTGAGTTGGGTGCAAAAAACGGCACACTAAAAGTAAAAACTAACACGTGTTTCGATTTTGCCATTTTTCATAAAATATGTGTGTTATAACCAATTAAAAATGGAGATTTTGTGAAAATTTTAATTGTCAATTTTTTTGACAATATTCACTAGAATACATGTTCACAATCTGAGTGGGTGCGAAAAAAGTTACAAAAAAGTCAAAATCAATGTGTGTTTTGATTTTACCATTTTTTGCTAAAATACGTGTGTTATAACCCACAAAAATCAGAGATTTGGTGAATATTTTAATTTTAATTTTTTTTGCATTATTCACTAAAATGCATGTCACAATATAGATGGGTGAGTTGGGTGCAAAAAACGGTACACAAAAACTAAAAATTAACACGTGTTTTGATTTTGCCATTTTTGCTAAAATATCTGTGTTATAACCCATGAAAAATGGAGATTTTGTGAAAATTTTAATTGTCAATTTTTTTGACATTATTCACTAGAATACATGTTCACAATCTGAGTGGATGCAAAAAACGTTACAAAAAAGTCAAAATCAATGCGTGTTTTGAGTTTACCATTTTTTGCTAAAATACGTGTGTTATAACCTACGAAAATCAAAGATTTGGTGAAGATTTTAATTTTAATTTTTTTGGCATTATTCACTAAAATGCATGTCACAATCTGAACGGGTGAGTTAGGTGCAAAAAACGGTACACAAAAAGTAAAAATTACCAAGTGTTTCGATATTGCCATTTTTGCTAAAATATGTGTGTTATAACCCATGAAAAATGGAGATTTTTTGAAAATTTTAATTGTCAAATTTTTTGACATTATTCACTAGAATACATATCACAATCTGAGTGGGTGCAAAAAACGTTACAAAAAAGTCCAAATCAGTGCGTGTTTTGATTTTACCATTTTTTTGCTAAAATACGTGTGTTATAACCTACGAAAATCACAGATTTGGTGAAAATTTTAATTTTAATTTTTTTGGCATTTATTCAAAATGCATGTCACAATCTGGACGGGTGATTTGGGTGCAAAAAATGGTACACAAAAAGTAAAAATTATCACGTGTTTCGATATTGCCATTTTTCATAAAATATGTGTGTTAAACCATGAAAAATGGAGATTTTGTGAAAATTTTAATTGTCAATTTTTTTGACATTATTCACTAGAATACATGTTCACAATCTGAGTGGGTGCGAAAAAAGTTACAAGAAATTCAAAATCAATGCGTGTTTTGATTTTAGCATTTTTTTGCTAAAATTCGTGTGTTATAACCAACGAAAATCAAAGATTTGGTGAAAATTTTAATTTTAATGTTTTGGGCATTATTCACTAAAATGCATGTCACAATCTAAATGGGTGAGTTGGGCGCAAAAAACGGCACACTAAAAGTAAAAACTAACACGTGTTTCGATTTTGCCATTTTTCATAAAATATGTGTGTTATAACCAATAAAAATGGAGATTTTGTGAAAGTTTTAATTGTCAATTTTTTGACATTATTCACTAGAATACATGTTCACAATGTGAGTGGGTGCGAAAAAAGTTACAAAAAAGTCAAAATCAATGAGTGTTTTGATTTTACCATTTTTTTGCTAAAATACGTGTGTTATAACCCACAAAAATCAGAGATTTGGTGAAAATTTTAATTTTAATTTTTTTGGCATTATTCACTAAAATGCATGTCACAATCTAGATGGGTGAGTTGGGTGCAAAAAACGGTACACAAAAACTAAAAATTAACACGTGTTTTGATTTTGCCATTTTTGCTAAAATATCTGTGTTATAACCCATGAAAAATGGTGATTTTGTGAAAATTTTAATTGTCAATTTTTTTGACATTATTCACTAGAATACATGTTCACAATCTGAGTGGGTGCAAAAAACGTTACAAAAAAGTCAAAATCAATGCGTATTTTGAGTTTACAATTTTTTGCTAAAATACTTGTGTTATAACCTACGACAATCACAGATTTGGTGAAAATTTTAATTTTAATTTTTTTGTCATTATTCACTAAAATGCATGTCACAATCTGGACGGGTGAGTTGGGTGCAAAAAATGGTACACAAAAAATAAAAATTAACACGTGTTTCAATATTGCCATTTTTGCTAAAATATGTGAGTTATAACCCATGAAAAATGAAGATTTTTTGAAAATTTTAATTGTCAACTTTTTTTGACATTATTCACTAGAATACAATGTTCACAATATGAGTGGGTGCAAAAAACGGTACAAAATAATCAAAATCAATGCGTGTTTTTATTTTACCATTTTTTGCTAAAATACGTGTGTAATAACCCTCGAAAATCAGAGATTTGGTGAAAATTTAAATTTTCATTTTTTTGGCATTATTCACTAAAATGCATGTCACAATCTAGATAGGTGAGCTGGGTGCAAAAAACGGTACACAAAAAGTAAAAATTGATACGTGTTTCGATTTTTCCATTTTTGCTAAAATATGTCTGTTATAACCCATGAAAATTTGATATTTTGTGAAAATTTTAATTGTCAATTTTTTTGACATTATTCACTATAATACATGTTCAAAAACTATGTGGGTGCAAAAAACGGTACAAAATAGTCAAAATCAATACGTGTTTCGATTTTACCATTTTTTTCGCTAAAATACGTGTGTTATAACCCACGAAAACCAAAGATTTAGTGAAAATTTTAATTTTAATTTTTTGGCATTATTCACTAAAATTCATGTCACAATCTAGATGGGTGAGTTGGGTGCAAAAAACAGTACACAAAAAATAAAAATTAATATGTGTTTCGATTTTCCATTTTTGCTAAAATATGTGTGTTATAACCCATGAAAAATAGAGATTTTGTGAAAATTTTATTTATCAATTTTTTGACATGTTCATTAGAATACATATTAACAATCTGAGTGGGCAAAAAATAGTACAAAAAATTCAAAATCAATGCATATTTTGATTTTACCATTTTTTTACTAAAATACGTGTGTTATAACCCACGAAAATCAGAGATTTGGTGAAAATTTTAATTTTATTTTTTTGGCATTATTCACTAAAATGCAGTCACAAACTAGATGGGTGAGTTGGGTGCAAAAAATGGCACACATAAAGTAATAATTGATAGGTGTTTCGATTTTGCCATTTTTGGTAAAATATGTGTGTTATAACCCATGAAAATGGAGATTTTGTGAAAATTTTAATTGTCAATTTTTTGACATTATTCACTAGAATACATGTTCACAGTCTGAGTGGTTGCAAAAAACGCTACCAAAAAGTCAAAATCAATGCTTCTTTCGATTTTACCATTTTTTGCTAAAATACGTGTGTTATAACCCACGAAAATCAGAGATTTGGTGAAAATTTTAATTTTAATTTTTGGCATTATTCACTAAAATGCATGTCACAATCTAGATGGGTGAGCTGGTGCAAAAAACGGTACACAAAAGTAAAAATTGATACGTGTTTCGATTTTGCCATTTTTGCTAAAATTTTTGTGTTATAACCCATGAAAAATTGATATTTTGTGAAAATTTTAATTGTCAATTTTTTGACATTATTCACTAGAATACTTGTTCAAAAACTAAGTGGGTGCAAAAAACGGTACAAAAAAGTCAAAATCAATGCGTATTTCGATTTTACCATTTTTTCGCTAAAATACGTGTCTCATAACCCACTAAATATGAGATTTGGTGAAAATTTAATTTTAATTTTTTTGCATTATTCACTAAAATGCATGTCACAATCTAGATGAGTGAGTTGGGTGCAAAAACCGGTACACAAAAAGTAAAAATTGATACGTGTTTCGATTTTGCCATTTTTTGCTAAAATATGTGTGTTATAACCCATGAAAAATGGAGATTTTATGAAATTTTAATTGTCAATTTTTTGATATTACTCACTAGAATACATATTCACAATCTGAGTGGGTGCAAAAAACGGTACAAAAAAATCAAAATCAATGCGTATTTCGATTTTACCATTTTTTACTAAAATACGGTGTTATAACCCATTAAAATATGAGATTTGGTGAAAATTTAATTTTAATTTTTTTTTGCATTATTCACTAAAATGCATGTCACAATCTAGATGGGTGAGTTGGGTGCAAAAAACGGTACACAAAAACTAAAAATAAACACGTGTTTCGATTTTGCCATTTTTCATAAAATATGTGTGTTATAACCCATGAAAAATGGAGATTTTGTGAAAATTTTAATTGTCATTTTTTCGACATTATTCACTAGAATACATGTTCACAATCTGAGTAGTGCGAAAAAGTTACAAAAAATTCAAAATCAATGCGTCTTTTGATTTTAGCATTTTTTAGTTAAAATTCGTGTGTTATAACCCACGGAAATCAAAAAGTTGGTGAAAATTTTAATTTAATTTAATTTTGCATTATTCACTAAAATGCATGTCACAATCTAGATGGGTGAGTTGGGTGTAAAAAACGGTGCACAAAAAGTAAAAATTAACACATGTTTCGATTTTGCCATTTTTGCTAAAATATGTGTGTTATAACCCATGAAAAATGGAAATTTTGTGAAAATTTTAATTGTCAATTTTTTTGACATTATTCACTAGAATACATGTTCACAAACTAAGTGGGTGCAAAAAACGGTACAAAATAGTCAAAATCAATACGTGTTTCGATTTTACCATTTTTTCACTAAAATAGTTGTGTTATAACCCACGAAAATTAGAGATTTGGTGAAAATTTTAATTTTAATTTTTTTTTGCATTATTCACTAAAATGCATGTCACAATCTAGATGGTGAGTTGGTGCAAAAAACAGTACACAAAACTAAAAATTAATACGTGTTACGATTTTGCAATTTTTGCTAAAATATGTGTTTTATAACCGATGAAAAATGGAGATTTTGTCAAATTTTAATTGTCAATTGTTTTGACATTATTCACTAGAATACATGTTCACAATTTGAGTGGGTGCAAAAACCGTTTAAAAAAGTCAAAATCAATGCGTGTTTTGATTTTACCATTTTTTTGCTAAAATACGTGTGTTATAACCCACGAAAATCAAAGATGTTGTGTGAAAATTTTAATTTTAAATTTTTTGGCATAATTCACTAAAATGCATATCACAATCTAGATGGGTGAGTTGGGTGCAAAAAACGGTACACAAAAAGTAAAAATTAACACGTGTTTCGATTATGCCATTTTTGCTAAAATATGTGTGTTATAACCCATGAAAAATGGAGTTTTGAAAATTTAATTGTCAATTTTTTGACATTATTCACTAGAATACATATCACAATCTGAGTGGGTGCAAAAAACGTTACAAAAAAGTCAAAATCAATGCGTGTTTGATTTTATCATTTTTTGCTAAAATACGTGTGTTAAACCCACGAAAATCAAAGATTTGGTGAAAATTTTAATTTTAAATTTTTGGCATTATGCACTAAAATGCATGTCACAATCTGGACGGTGGTGAGTTGGGTGCAAAAAATGGTACACAATAAATAAAAATTAACACGTGTTTCGATTTTGCCATTTTTGCTAAAATATGTGTGTTATAACCCACGAAAAATGGAGATTTTTAAAAATTTTAATTGTCAATTTTTTGACATTGTTCACTAGAATACATGTTCACATCTGAGTGGGTGCAAAAAACGTTTTAAAAAAGTCAAAATCAATGCATGTTTTATTTTACCATTTTTTGCTAAAATACGTGTGTTATAAACCACGAAAATCAAAGATTTGGTGAAAATTTTAATTTTAATTTTTTTTGCATTATTCACTAAAATGCATGTCACAATCTATATGGGTGAGTTGGGTGCAAAAAACGGTACACAAAAAGTAAAAATTGACACGTGTTTCGATTTTGCCATTTTTGCTAAAATATGTGTGTTATAACCCATGAAAAATGGAAATTTTGTGAAAATTTTAATTGTCAATTTTTTTGACATTATTCACTAGAATACATGTTCACAAACTAAGTGGGTGCAAAAAACGGTACAAAATAGTCAAAATCAATACGTGTTTCGATTTTACCATTTTTTCACTAAAATAGTTGTGTTATAACCCACGAAAATTAGAGATTTGGTGAAAATTTAATTTTAATTTTTTTTCTGCATTATTCACTAAAATGCATGTCACAATCTAGATGGGTGAGTTTGGTGTAAAAAACAGTACACAAAAACTAAAAATTAATACGTGTTACGATTTTGCAATTTTTGCTAAAATATGTGTTTTATAACCGATGAAAAATGGAGATTTTGTCAAAATTTTAATTGTCAATTGTTTTGACATTATTCACTAGAATACATGTTCACAATTTGAGTGGGTGCAAAAACCGTTTTAAAAAAGTCAAAATCAATGCATGTTTTGATTTTACCATTTTTTTGCTAAAATACGTGTGTTATAAACCACGAAAATCAAAGATTTGGTGAAAATTTTAATTTTAATTTTTTTTGCATTATTCACTAAAATGCATGTCACAATCTATATGGGTGAGTTGGGTGCAAAAAACGGTACACAAAAAGTAAAAATTGACACGTGTTTCGATTTTGCCATTTTTGCTAAAATATGTGTGTTATAACCCATGAAAAATGGAAATTTTGTGAAAATTTTAATTGTCAATTTTTTTGACATTATTCACTAGAATACATGTTCACAAACTAAGTGGGTGCAAAAAACGGTACAAAATAGTCAAAATCAATACGTGTTTCGATTTTACCATTTTTTCACTAAAATAGTTGTGTTATAACCCACGAAAATTAGAGATTTGGTGAAAATTTTAATTTTAATTTTTTTTCTGCATTATTCACTAAAATGCATGTCACAATCTAGATGGGTGAGTTTGGTGCAAAAAACAGTACACAAAAACTAAAAATTAATACGTGTTACGATTTTGCAATTTTTGCTAAAATATGTGTTTTATAACCGATGAAAAATGGAGATTTTGTCAAAATTTTAATTGTCAATTGTTTTGACATTATTCACTAGAATACATGTTCACAATTTGAGTGGGTGCAAAAACCGTTTTAAAAAAGTCAAAATCAATGCGTGTTTTGATTTTACCATTTTTTTGCTAAAATACGTGTGTTATAACCCACGAAAATCAAAGATTTGGTGAAAATTTTAATTTTAAATTTTTTTGGCATAATTCACTAAAATGCATATCACAATCTAGATGGGTGAGTTGGGTGCAAAAAACGGTACACAAAAAGTAAAAATTAACACGTGTTTCGATTATGCCATTTTTGCTAAAATATGTGTGTTATAACCCATGAAAAATGGAGATTTTTTGAAAAATTTAATTGTCAATTTTTTGACATTATTCACTAGAATACATATTCACAATCTGAGTGGGTGCAAAAAACGTTACAAAAAAGTCAAAATCAATGCGTGTTTTGATTTTATCATTTTTTGCTAAAATACGTGTGTTATAACCCACGAAAATCAAAGATTTGGTGAAAATTTTAATTTTAAATTTTTTGGCATTATGCACTAAAATGCATGTCACAATCTGGACGGGTGAGTTGGGTGCAAAAAATGGTACACAATAAATAAAAATTAACACGTGTTTCGATTTTGCCATTTTTGCTAAAATATGTGTGTTATAACCCACGAAAAATGGAGATTTTTTAAAAATTTTAATTGTCAATTTTTTTGACATTGTTCACTAGAATACATGTTCACATTCTGAGTGGGTGCAAAAAACGTTTTAAAAAAGTCAAAATCAATGCATGTTTTGATTTTACCATTTTTTGCTAAAATACGTGTGTTATAAACCACGAAAATCAAAGATTTGGTGAAAATTTTAATTTTAATTTTTTTTGCATTATTCACTAAAATGCATGTCACAATCTATATGGGTGAGTTGGGTGCAAAAAACGGTACACAAAAAGTAAAAATTGACACGTGTTTCGATTTTGCCATTTTTCCTAAAATATGTGTGTTACTACCCATGAAAAATGGAGATTTTTTGAAAATTTTAATTGTCAATTTTTTTGACATTATTCACTAGAATACATGTTCAAAAACTATGTGGGTGCAAAAAAGGGTACAAAATAGTCAAAATCAATGAGTGTTTTGATTTTACCATTTTTTTACTAAAATACGTGTGTTATAACCCACGAAAATCAAAGATTTGGTAAAAATTTTAATTTTAATTTTTTGGCATTATTCACTAAAATTCATGTCACAATCTAGATAGTGAGTTGGGTGCAAAAAACGGTACACAAAAATTAAAAATTAATATGTGTTTTGATTTTGCCATTTTTGCTAAAATATGTGTGTTATAACCCATGAAAAATAGAGATTTTGTGAAAATTTTATTTATCAATTTTTTTGACATATTCATTAGAATACATGTTCACAATCTGAGTGGGGGCAAAAAACGTTCCAAAAAAGTCAAAATCAATCCGTGTTTTGCTTTTACCATTTTTTGCTAAAATACGTGTGTTATAACCCACGAAAATCACAGATTTGGTGAAAACTCTAATTTTAATTTTTTGGCATTATTCACTAAAATGCATGTCACAATCTAGACGGGTGAGTTTGGTGCAAAAAACGGTACACAAAAAGTAAAAATTAACACGTGTTAAGATTTTGCCATTTTTGCTAAAATATGTGTGTTATAACCCACGAAAAATTGAGATTTTTTAAAAATTTTAATTGTCAATTTTTTTGACATTGTTCACTAGAATACATGTTCACAATCTGAGTGGGTGCAAAAAACGTTTTAAAAAAGTCAAAATTAATGCATGTTTTGATTTTACCATTTTTTGCTAAGATACGTGTGTTATAAACCACGAAAATCAAAGATTTGGTGAAAATTTTAATTTTAATTTTTTTTGCATTATTCACTAAAATGCATGTCACAATCTATATGGGTGAGTTGGGTGCAAAAAACGGTACACAAAAAGTAAAAATTGACACGTGTTTCGATTTTGCTATTTTTCCTAAAATATGTGTGTTACAACCCATGAAAAATGGAGATTTTTTGAAAATTTTAATTGTCAATTTTTTTGACATTATTCACTAGAATACATATTCACAATCTGAGTGGGTGCAAAAAACGTTACAAAAAAGTTAAAATAAATGCGTGTTTTGATTTTACCATTTTTTGCTAAAATACGTGTGTTATAACCTACGAAAATCACAGATTTGTTGAAAATTTTAATTTTAATTTTTTTGGCATTATTCACTAAAATGCATGTCACAATCTGGACGGGTGAGTTAGGTGCAAAAAATGGTACACAAAAAGTAAAAATTAACACGTGTTTCGATTTTGCCATTTTTCATAAAATATGTGTGTTATAACCCATGAAAAATGGAGATTTTGTGAAAATTTTAATTGTCAATTTTTTTGAAATTATTCACTAGAATACATGTTCACAATCTGAGTGGTGCGAAAAAAGTTACAAAAAAATCAAAATCAATGCGTGTTTTGATTTTAGCATTTTTTGCTAAAATTCGTGTGTTATAACCCACGAAAATCAAAGATTTGGTGAAAATTTTAATTTTTATTTTTTGGGCATTATTCACTAAAATGCATGTCACAATCTAGATGGGTGAGTTGGGTGCAAAAAACGGCACACTAAAAGTAAAAGCTAACACGTGTTTCGATTTTGCCATTTTTCATAAAATATGTGTGTTATAACCAATTAAAAATGGAGATTTTGTGAAAATTTTAATTGTCAATTTTTTTGACAATATTCACTAGAATACATGTTCACAATCTGAGTGGGTGCGAAAAAAGTTACAAAAAAGTCAAAATCAATGTGTGTTTTGATTTTACCATTTTTTGCTAAAATACGTGTGTTATAACCCACAAAAATCAGAGATTTGGTGAATATTTTAATTTTAATTTTTTTTGCATTATTCACTAAAATGCATGTCACAATATAGATGGGTGAGTTGGGTGCAAAAAACGGTACACAAAAACTAAAATTAACACGTGTTTTGATTTTGCCATTTTTGCTAAAATATCTGTGTTATAACCCATGAAAAATGGAGATTTTGTGAAAATTTTAATTGTCAATTTTTTTGACATTATTCACTAGAATACATGTTCACAATCTGAGTGGATGCAAAAAACGTTACAAAAAAGTCAAAATCAATGCGTGTTTTGAGTTTACCATTTTTTGCTAAAATACGTGTGTTATAACCTACGAAAATCAAAGATTTGGTGAAGATTTTAATTTTAATTTTTTTGGCATTATTCACTAAAATGCATGTCACAATCTGAACGGGTGAGTTAGGTGCAAAAAACGGTACACAAAAAGTACAAATTACCAAGTGTTTCGATATTGCCATTTTTGCTAAAATATGTGTGTTATAACCCATGAAAAATGGAGATTTTTTGAAAATTTTAATTGTCAAATTTTTTGACATTATTCACTAGAATACATATCACAATCTGAGTGGGTGCAAAAAACGTTACAAAAAAGTCCAAATCAATGCGTGTTTTGATTTTACCATTTTTTTGCTAAAATACGTGTATTATAACCTACGAAAATCACAGATTTGGTGAAAATTTTAATTTTAATTTTTTTGGCATTATTCACTAAAATGCATGTCACAAACTGGACGGGTGATTTGGGTGCAAAAAATGGTACACAAAAAGTAAAAATTATCACGTGTTTCGATATTGCCATTTTTCATAAAATATGTGTGTTATAACCCATGAAAAATGGAGATTTTGTGAAAATTTTAATTGTCAATTTTTTTGACATTATTCACTAGAATACATGTTCACAATCTGAGTGGGTGCGAAAAAAGTTACAAGAAATTCAAAATCAATGCGTGTTTTGATTTTAGCATTTTTTTGCTAAAATTCGTGTGTTATAACCAACGAAAATCAAAGATTTGGTGAAAATTTTAATTTTAATGTTTTGGGCATTATTCACTAAAATGCATGTCACAATCTAAATGGGTGAGTTGGGCGCAAAAAACGGCACACTAAAAGTAAAAACTAACACGTGTTTCGATTTTGCCATTTTTCATAAAATATGTGTGTTATAACCAATTAAAAATGGAGATTTTGTGAAAGTTTTAATTGTCAATTTTTTTGACATTATTCACTAGAATACATGTTCACAATGTGAGTGGGTGCGAAAAAAGTTACAAAAAAGTCAAAATCAATGAGTGTTTTGATTTTACCATTTTTTGCTAAAATACGTGTGTGATAACCCACAAAAATCAGAGATTTGGTGAAAATTTTAATTTTAATTTTTTTGGCATTATTCACTAAAATGCATGTCACAATCTAGATGGGTGAGTTGGGTGCAAAAAACGGTACACAAAAACTAAAAATTAACACGTGTTTTGATTTTGCCATTTTTGCTAAAATATCTGTGTTATAACCCATGAAAAATGGTGATTTTGTGAAAATTTTAATTGTCAATTTTTTTGACATTATTCACTAGAATACATGTTCACAATCTGAGTGGGTGCAAAAAACGTTACAAAAAGTCAAAATCAATGCGTATTTTGAGTTTACAATTTTTTGCTAAAATACTTGTGTTATAACCTACGACAATCACAGATTTGGTGAAAATTTTAATTTTAATTTTTTTGTCATTATTCACTAAAATGCATGTCACAATCTGGACGGGTGAGTTGGGTGCAAAAAATGGTACACAAAAAATAAAAATTAACACGTGTTTCAATTTTGCCATTTTTGCTAAAATATGTGAGTTATAACCCATGAAAAATGAAGATTTTTTGAAAATTTTAATTGTCAACTTTTTTTGACATTATTCACTAGAATACAATGTTCACAATATGAGTGGGTGCAAAAAACGGTACAAAATAATCAAAATCAATGCGTGTTTTTATTTTACCATTTTTTGCTAAAATACGTGTGTAATAACCCTCGAAAATCAGAGATTTGGTGAAAATTTAAATTTTCATTTTTTTGGCATTATTCACTAAAATGCATGTCACAATCTAGATAGGTGAGCTGGGTGCAAAAAACGGTACACAAAAAAGTAAAAATTGATACGTGTTTCGATTTTTCCATTTTTGCTAAAATATGTCTGTTATAACCCATGAAAATTTGATATTTTGTGAAAATTTTAATTGTCAATTTTTTTGACATTATTCACTATAATACATGTTCAAAAACTATGTGGGTGCAAAAAACGGTACAAAATAGTCAAAATCAATACGTGTTTCGATTTTACCATTTTTTTCGCTAAAATACGTGTGTTATAACCCACGAAAATCAAAGATTTGGTGAAAATTTTAATTTTAATTTTTTGGCATTATTCACTAAAATTCATGTCACAATCTAGATGGGTGAGTTGGGTGCAAAAAACAGTACACAAAAATTAAAAATTAATATGTGTTTCGATTTTTCCATTTTTGCTAAAATATGTGTGTTATAACCCATGAAAAATAGAGATTTTGTGAAAATTTTATTTATCAATTTTTTGACATGTTCATTAGAATACATATTAACAATCTGAGTGGGCAAAAAATAGTACAAAAAATTCAAAATCAATGCATATTTTGATTTTACCATTTTTTTACTAAAATACGTGTGTTATAACCCACGAAAATCAGAGATTTGGTGAAAATTTTAATTTTATTTTTTTGGCATTATTCACTAAAATGCAGTCACAAACTAGATGGGTGAGTTGGGTGCAAAAAATGGCACACATAAAGTAATAATTGATAGGTGTTTCGATTTTGCCATTTTTGGTAAAATATGTGTGTTATAACCCATGAAAATGGAGATTTTGTAAAAATTTTAATTGTCAATTTTTTTGACATTATTCACTAGAATACATGTTCACAGTCTGAGTGGTTGCAAAAAACGCTACCAAAAAGTCAAAATCAATGCTTCTTTCGATTTTACCATTTTTTGCTAAAATACGTGTGTTATAACCCACGAAAATCAGAGATTTGGTGAAAATTTTAATTTTAATTTTTTGGCATTATTCACTAAAATGCATGTCACAATCTAGATGGGTGAGCTGGGTGCAAAAAACGGTACACAAAAAGTAAAAATTGATACGTGTTTCGATTTTGCCATTTTTGCTAAAATTTTTGTGTTATAACCCATGAAAAATTGATATTTTGTGAAAATTTTAATTGTCAATTTTTTTGACATTATTCACTAGAATACTTGTTCAAAAACTAAGTGGGTGCAAAAAACGGTACAAAAAAGTCAAAATCAATGCGTATTTCGATTTTACCATTTTTTCGCTAAAATACGTGTCTTATAACCCACTAAAATATGAGATTTGGTGAAAATTTTAATTTTAATTTTTTTTGCATTATTCACTAAAATGCATGTCACAATCTAGATGAGTGAGTTGGGTGCAAAAACCGGTACACAAAAAGTAAAAATTGATACGTGTTTCGATTTTGCCATTTTTGCTAAAATATGTGTGTTATAACCCATGAAAAATGGAGATTTTATGACAATTTTAATTGTCAATTTTTTTGATATTACTCACTAGAATACATATTCACAATCTGAGTGGGTGCAAAAAACGGTACAAAAAAATCAAAATCAATGCGTATTTCGATTTTACCATTTTTTTACTAAAATACGTGTGTTATAACCCATTAAAATATGAGATTTGGTGAAAATTTTAATTTTAATTTTTTTTTGCATTATTCACTAAAATGCATGTCACAATCTAGATGGGTGAGTTGGGTGCAAAAAACGGTACACAAAAACTAAAAATAAACACGTGTTTCGATTTTGCCATTTTTCATAAAATATGTGTGTTATAACCCATGAAAAATGGAGATTTTGTGAAAATTTTAATTGTCAGTTTTTTCGACATTATTCACTAGAATACATGTTCACAATCTGAGTAGTGCGAAAAAAGTTACAAAAAATTCAAAATCAATGCGTCTTTTGATTTTAGCATTTTTTAGTTAAAATTCGTGGGTTATAACCCACGGAAATCAAAAAGTTGGTGAAAATTTTAATTTTAATTAATTTGGCATTATTCACTAAAATGCATGTCACAATCTAGATGGGTGAGTTGGGTGTAAAAAACGGTGCACAAAAAGTAAAAATTAACACATGTTTCGATTTTGCCATTTTTGCTAAAATATGTGTGTTATAACCCATGAAAAATGGAAATTTTGTGAAAATTTTAATTGTCAATTTTTTTGACATTATTCACTAGAATGCATGTTCACAAACTAAGTGGGTGCAAAAAACGGTACAAAATAGTCAAAATCAATACGTGTTTCGATTTTACCATTTTTTCACTAAAATAGTTGTGTTATAACCCACGAAAATTAGAGATTTGGTGAAAATTTTAATTTTAATTTTTTTTTCTGCATTATTCACTAAAATGCATGTCACAATCTAGATGGGTGAGTTTGGTGCAAAAAACAGTACACAAAAACTAAAAATTAATACGTGTTACGATTTTGCAATTTTTGCTAAAATATGTGTTTTATAACCGATGAAAAATGGAGATTTTGTCAAAATTTTAATTGTCAATTGTTTTGACATTATTCACTAGAATACATGTTCACAATTTGAGTGGGTGCAAAAACCGTTTTAAAAAAGTCAAAATCAATGCGTGTTTTGATTTTACCATTTTTTTGCTAAAATACGTGTGTTATAACCCACGAAAATCAAAGATTTGGTGAAAATTTTAATTTTAATTTTTTTGGCATAATTCACTAAAATGCATATCACAATCTAGATGGGTGAGTTGGGTGCAAAAAACGGTACACAAAAAGTAAAAATTAACACGTGTTTCGATTATGCCATTTTTGCTAAAATATGTGTGTTATAACCCATGAAAAATGGAGATTTTTTGAAAAATTTAATTGTCAATTTTTTGACATTATTCACTAGAATACATATTCACAATCTGAGTGGGTGCAAAAAACGTTACAAAAAAGTCAAAATCAATGCGTGTTTTGATTTTATCATTTTTTGCTAAAATACGTGTGTTATAACCTACGAAAATCAAAGATTTGGTGAAAATTTTAATTTTAAATTTTTTGGCATTATGCACTAAAATGCATGTCACAATCTGGACGGGTGAGTTGGGTGCAAAAAATGGTACACAATAAATAAAAATTAACACGTGTTTCGATTTTGCCATTTTTGCTAAAATATGTGTGTTATAACCCACGAAAAATGGAGATTTTTTAAAAATTTTAATTGTCAATTTTTTTGACATTGTTCACTAGAATACATGTTCACATTCTGAGTGGGTGCAAAAAACGTTTTAAAAAAGTCAAAATCAATGCATGTTTTGATTTTACCATTTTTTGCTAAAATATGTGTGTTATAAACCACGAAAATCAAAGATTTGGTGAAAATTTTAATTTTAATTTTTTTTGCATTATTCACTAAAATGCATGTCACAATCTAGATGGGTGAGATGGGTGCAAAAAACGGTACACAAAAAGTAAAAATTGATACGTGTTTCGATTTTTCCATTTTTGCTAAAATATGTCTGTTATAACACATGAAAAATTGATATTTTGTGAAAATTTTAATTGTCAATTTTTTTGACATTATTCACTAGAATAAATGTTCAAAAACTATGTGGGTGCAAAAAACGGTACAAAATAGTCAAAATCAATACGTGTTTCGATTTTACCATTTTTTCGCTAAAATACGTGTGTTATAACCCACGAAAATCAGAGATTTGGTGAAAATTTTAATTTTAATTTTTTGGCATTATGCACTAAAATTCATGTCACAATCTAGATGTGTGAGTTGGGTGCAAAAAACGGCACACAAAAAGTAAAAATTAATACGTGTTTCGATTTTGCCATTTTTACTAAAATATGTGTGTTATAACCCATGAAAAATAGAGATTTTGTGAAAATTTTATTTATCAATTTTTTTGACATATTCATTAGAATACAAATTAACAATCTGAGTGGGGGCAAAAAACGGTACAAAAAATTCAAAATCAATGTTTATTTTGATTTTACTATTTTTTTGCTAAAATACGTGTGTTATAACCCACGAAAATCAGAGATTTGGTGAAAATTTTAATTTTATTTTTTTTGCTTTATTCACTAAAATGCATGTCACAATCTAGATGGGTGAATTGGGTGCAAAAAACGGTACACAAAAAGTAAAAATTAATACGTGTTTCGATTTTGCAATTTTAGCTAAAATATGTGTGTTATAACCCATGAAAAATGGAGATTTTGTGACAATTTTCATTGTCAATTTTTTTTATATTATTCAGTAGAATACATATTCACAATCTGAGTGGGTGCAAAAAACGGTACAAAAAAGTCAAAATCAATGCGTATTTCGATTTTACCATTTTTTGCTAAAATACGTGTGTTATAACCCACTAAAATATGAGATTTGGTGAAAATTTTAATTTTAATTTTTTTTGCATTATTCACTAAAATGCTTGTCACAATCTAGATGGTTGAGTTGGCTGCAAAAAACGCTACACAAAAACTAAAAATTAATACGTGTTTCGATTTTGCCATTTTTCATAAAATATGTGTGACCCATGAAAAATGGAGATTTTGTGAAAATTTTAATTGTCAATTTTTTCGACATTATTCACTAGTATACATGTTCACAATCTGAGTAGTGCGAAAAAGTTACAAAAAATTCAAAATCAAAATGTGTTTTGATTTTAGCATTTTTTAGTTAAAATTCGTGTGTTATAACCCACGGAAATTAAAGAGTTGGTGAAAATTTTAATTTTAATTTTTTGGGCATTATTCACTAAAATGCATGTCACAATCTAGATGGGTGAGTTGGATGCAAAAAATGGTACACAAAAAGTAAAAATTAATACGTGTTTCGATTTTGCCATTTTTGCTAATATATATGTGTTATAACCCATGAAAAATGGAGATTTTTGAAAATTTTAATTGTCAATTTTTTGTCATTATTCACTAGAATACATGTTCACAATCTGAGTCGGTGCAAAAAACGGTACCAAAAAGTCAAAATCAATGCTTCTTTCGATTTTACCAATTTTTGCGAAAATACGTGTGTTATAACCCACGAAAATCAGAGATTTGGTGAAAATTTTAATTTTAATTTTTTTTGCATTATTCACTAAAATGCATGTCACAATCTAGATAGGTGAGTTTGGTGCAAAAAACAGTACACAAAAACTAAAAATTAATACGTGTTACGATTTTGCAATTTTTGCTAAAATATGTGTTTTATAACCCATGAAAAATGGAGATTTTGTCAAAATTTTAATTGTCAATTGTTTTGACATTATTCACTAGAATACATGTTCACAATTTGAGTGGGTGCAAAAAACGTTTTAAAAAAGTCAAAATCAATGCGTGTTTTGATTTTACCATTTTTTTGCTAAAATACGTGTGTTATAACCCACGAAAATCAAAGATTTGGTGAAAATTTTAATTTTAATTTTTTTGGCATTATTCACTAAAATGCATGTCACAATCTGGACGGGTAAGTTGGGTGCAAAAAATGGTACACAAAAAGTAAAAATTAACACGTGTTTCGATTTTGCCATTTTTCATAAAATATGTGTGTTATAACCCATGAAAAATGGAGATTTTGTAAAAATTTTAATTGTCTATTTTTTTGACATTATTCACTAGAATACATGTTCACAATCTGAGTGGTGCAAAAAAAGTTACAAAAAATTCAAAATCAATGCGTTTTTTGATTTTAGCATTTTTTTGCTAAAATTCGTGTGTTATAACCCACGAAAATCAAAGATTTGGTGAAAATATTAATTTTAATTTTTTGGGTATTATTCACTAAAATACATGTCACAATCTAGATGGGTGAGTTGGGTGCAAAAAACGGCACACTAAAAGTAAAAACTAACACGTGTTTCGATTTTGCCATTTTTCATAAAATATGTGTGTTATAACCAATTAAAAATGGAGATTTTGTGAAAATTTTAATTGTCAATTTTTTTGACATTATTCACTAGAATATATGTTCACAATCTGAGTGGGTGCAAAAAAAGTTACAAAAAAGTCAAAATCAATGCGTGTTTTGATTTTACCATTTTTTGCTAAAATACGTGTGTTATAACCTAAAAAATCAAAGATTTGGTGAAAATTTTAATTTTAATTTTTTTGGCATTATTCACTAAAATGCATGTCACAATCTAGATGGGTGAGTTGGGTGCAAAAAACGGTACACAAAAACTAAAAATTAACACGTGTTTTGATTTTGCCATTTTTGCTAAAATATTTGTGTTATAACCCATGAAAAATAGAGATTTTGTGAAAATTTTAATTGTCAATTTTTTCGACATTATTCACTAGAATACATGTTCACAATCTGAGAAGTGCGAAAAAAGTTACAAAAAATTCAAAATCAATGCGTGTTTTGATTTTAGCAGTTTTTGGTTAAAATTCGTGTGTTATAACCACGGAAATCAAAGAGTTGGTGAAAATTTTAATTTTAATTTTTTTGGTATTATTCATTAAAATGCATGTCACAATCTAGATGGGTGAGTTGGGTGTAAAAAACGGTACACAAAAAGTAAAAATTAACACGTGTTTCGATTTTGCCATTTTTGCTAAAATATATGTGTTATAACCCATGAAAAATGGAAATTTTGTGAAAATTTTAATTGTCAATTTTTTTGACATTATTCACTAGAATACATGTTCACAACTAAGTGGGTGCAAAAAACGTTACAAAATAGTCAAAATCAATACGTGTTTCGATTTTACCATTTTTTCGCTAAAATACGTGAGTTATAACCCACGAAAATCAGAGATTTGGTGAAAATTTTAATTTTAATTTTTTTGGCATTATTCACTAAAATACATGTCACAATCTAGATGGGTGAGTTGGGTGCAAAAAACGGTACACAAAAAGTAAAAATTAATGTGTGTTACGATTTTGCAATTTTTGCTAAAATATGTGTCTTAAAACCCATGAAAAATGGAGATTTTGTCAAAATTTTAATTGTCAATTGTTTTGACATTATTCACTAGAATATATGTTCACAATTTGAGTGGGTGTAAAAAACGTTTTAAAAAAGTCAAAATCAATGCGTGTTTTGATTTTACCATTTTTTTGCTAAAATACGTGTGTTATAACCCACAAAAATCAAAGATTTGGTGAAAATTTTAATTTTAATTTTTTTGGCATAATTCCCTAAAATGCATGTCACAATCTAGATGGGTGAGTTGGGTGCAAAAAACGGTACACAAAAAGTAAAAATTAACACGTGTTTCGATTTTGCCATTTTTGCTAAAATATGTGTGTGCTTCCCATGAAAAATGGAGATTTTTTGAAAATTTTAATTGTCAATTTTTTTGACATTATTCACTAGAATACATGTTCACAATCTGAGTGGTGCGAAAAAAGTTACAAAAAAATCAAAATCAATGCGTGTTTTGATTTTAGCATTTTTTGCTAAAATTCGTGTGTTATAACCCACGAAAATCAAAGATTTGGTGAAAATTTTAATTTTAATTTTTTGGGCATTATTCACTAAAATGCATGTCACAATCTAGATGGGTGAGTTGGGTGCAAAAAACGGCACACTAAAAGTAAAAACTAACACGTGTTTCGATTTTGCCATTTTTCATAAAATATGTGTGTTATAACCAATTAAAAATGGAGATTTTGTGAAAATTTTAATTGTCAATTTTTTTGACAATATTCACTAGAATACATGTTCACAATCTGAGTGGGTGCGAAAAAAGTTACAAAAAAGTCAAAATCAATGTGTGTTTTGATTTTACCATTTTTTGCTAAAATACGTGTGTTATAACCCACAAAAATCAGAGATTTGGTGAATATTTTAATTTTAATTTTTTTTGCATTATTCACTAAAATGCATGTCACAATATAGATGGGTGAGTTGGGTGCAAAAAACGGTACACAAAAACTAAAATTAACACGTGTTTTGATTTTGCCATTTTTGCTAAAATATCTGTGTTATAACCCATGAAAAATGGAGATTTTGTGAAAATTTAATTGTCAATTTTTTTGACATTATTCACTAGAATACATGTTCACAATCTGAGTGGATGCAAAAACGTTACAAAAAAGTCAAAATCAATGCGTGTTTTGAGTTTACCATTTTTTGCTAAAATGTGTGTGTGTTATAACCTACGAAAATCAAAGATTTGGTGAAGATTTTAATTTTAATTTTTTTGGCATTATTCACTAAAATGCATGTCACAATCTGAACGGGTGAGTTAGGTGCAAAAAACGGTACACAAAAAGTAAAAATTACCAAGTGTTTCGATATTGCCATTTTTGCTAAAATATGTGTGTTATAACCCATGAAAAATGGAGATTTTTTGAAAATTTTAATTGTCAATTTTTTGACATTATTCACTAGAATACATATCACAATCTGAGTGGGTGCAAAAAACGTTACAAAAAAGTCCAAATCAATGCGTGTTTTGATTTTACCATTTTTTTGCTAAAATACGTGTGTTATAACCTACGAAAATCACAGATTTGGTGAAAATTTTAATTTTAATTTTTTTGGCATTATTCACTAAAATGCATGTCACAATCTGGACGGGTGATTTGGGTGCAAAAAATGGTACACAAAAAGTAAAAATTATCACGTGTTTCGATATTGCCATTTTTCATAAAATATGTGTGTTATAACCCATGAAAAATGGAGATTTTGTGAAAATTTTAATTGTCAATTTTTTTGACATTATTCACTAGAATACATGTTCACAATCTGAGTGGGTGCGAAAAAAGTTACAAGAATTCAAAATCAATGCGTGTTTTGATTTTAGCATTTTTTTTGCTAAAATTCGTGTGTTATAACCAACGAAAATCAAAGATTTGCTGAAAATTTTAATTTTAATGTTTTGGGCATTATTCACTAAAATGCATGTCACAATCTAAATGGGTGAGTTGGGCGCAAAAAACGGCACACTAAAAGTAAAAACTAACACGTGTTTCGATTTTGCCATTTTTCATAAAATATGTGTGTTATAACCAATTAAAAATGGAGATTTTGTGAAAGTTTTAATTGTCAATTTTTTTGACATTATTCACTAGAATACATGTTCACAATGTGAGTGGGTGCGAAAAAAGTTACAAAAAAGTCAAAATCAATGAGTGTTTTGATTTTACCATTTTTTGCTAAAATACGTGTGTTATAACCCACAAAAATCAGAGATTTGGTGAAAATTTTAATTTTAATTTTTTTGGCATTATTCACTAAAATGCATGTCACAATCTAGATGGGTGAGTTGGGTGCAAAAAACGGTACACAAAAACTAAAAATTAACACGTGTTTTGATTTTGCCATTTTTGCTAAAATATCTGTGTTATAACCCATGAAAAATGGTGATTTTGTGAAAATTTTAATTGTCAATTTTTTTGACATTATTCACTAGAATACATGTTCACAATCTGAGTGGGTGCAAAAAACGTTACAAAAAAGTCAAAATCAATGCGTATTTTGAGTTTACAATTTTTTGCTAAAATACTTGTGTTATAACCTACGACAATCACAGATTTGGTGAAAATTTTAATTTTAATTTTTTTGTCATTATTCACTAAAATGCATGTCACAATCTGGACGGGTGAGTTGGGTGCAAAAAATGGTACACAAAAAATAAAAATTATCACGTGTTTCAATTTTGCCATTTTTGCTAAAATATGTGAGTTATAACCCATGAAAAATGAAGATTTTTTGAAAATTTTAATTGTCAACTTTTTTTGACATTATTCACTAGAATACAATGTTCACAATATGAGTGGGTGCAAAAAACGGTACAAAATAATCAAAATCAATGCGTGTTTTTATTTTACCATTTTTTGCTAAAATACGTGTGTAATAACCCTCGAAAATCAGAGATTTGGTGAAAATTTAAATTTTCATTTTTTTGGCATTATTCACTAAAATGCATGTCACAATCTAGATAGGTGAGCTGGGTGCAAAAAACGGTACACAAAAAGTAAAAATTGATACGTGTTTCGATTTTTCCATTTTTGCTAAAATATGTCTGTTATAACCCATGAAAATTTGATATTTTGTGAAAATTTTAATTGTCAATTTTTTTGACATTATTCACTATAATACATGTTCAAAAACTATGTGGGTGCAAAAAACGGTACAAAATAGTCAAAATCAATACGTGTTTCGATTTTACCATTTTTTTCGCTAAAATACGTGTGTTATAACCCACGAAAATCAAAGATTTGGTGAAAATTTTAATTTTAATTTTTTGGCATTATTCACTAAAATTCATGTCACAATCTAGATGGGTGAGTTGGGTGCAAAAAACAGTACACAAAAATTAAAAATTAATATGTGTTTCGATTTTTCCATTTTTGCTAAAATATGTGTGTTATAACCCATGAAAAATAGAGATTTTGTGAAAATTTTATTTATCAATTTTTTGACATGTTCATTAGAATACATATTAACAATCGGAGTGGGCAAAAAACAGTACAAAAAATTCAAAATCAATGCATATTTTGATTTTACCATTTTTTTACTAAAATACTTGTGTTATAACCCACGAAAATCAGAGATTTGGTGAAAATTTTAATTTTATTTTTTTGGCATTATTCACTAAAATGCAGTCACAAACTAGATGGGTGAGTTGGGTGCAAAAAATGGCACACATAAAGTAATAATTGATAGGTGTTTCGATTTTGCCATTTTTGGTAAAATATGTGTGTTATAACCCATGAAAATGGAGATTTTGTGAAAATTTTAATTGTCAATTTTTTTGACATTATTCACTAGAATACATGTTCACAGTCTGAGTGGTTGCAAAAAACGCTACCAAAAAGTCAAAATCAATGCTTCTTTCGATTTTACCATTTTTTGCTAAAATACGTGTGTTATAACCCACGAAAATCAGAGATTTGGTGAAAATTTTAATTTTAATTTTTTGGCATTATTCACTAAAATGCATGTCACAATCTAGATGGGTGAGCTGGGTGCAAAAAACGGTACACAAAAAGTAAAAATTGATACGTGTTTCGATTTTGCCATTTTTGCTAAAATTTTTGTGTTATAACCCATGAAAAATTGATATTTTGTGAAAATTTTAATTGTCAATTTTTTTGACATTATTCACTAGAATACTTGTTCAAAAACTAAGTGGGTGCAAAAAACGGTACAAAAAAGTCAAAATCATTGCGTATTTCGATTTTACCATTTTTTCGCTAAAGTACGTGTCTTATAACCCACTAAAATATGAGATTTGGTGAAAATTTTAATTTTAATTTTTTTTTCATTATTCACTAAAATGCATGTCACAATCTAGATGAGTGAGTTGGGTGCAAAAACCGGTACACAAAAAGTAAAAATTGATACGTGTTTCGATTTTGCCATTTTTGCTAAAATATGTGTGTTATAACCCATGAAAAATGGAGATTTTGTGACAATTTTAATTGTCAATTTTTTTGATATTACTCACTAGAATACATATTCACAATCTGAGTGGGTGCAAAAAACGGTACAAAAAAATCAAAATCAATGCGTATTTCGATTTTACCATTTTTTTACTAAAATACGTGTGTTATAACCCATTAAAATATGAGATTTGGTGAAAATTTTAATTTTAATTTTTTTTTGCATTATTCACTAAAATGCATGTCACAATCTAGATGGGTGAGTTGGGTGCAAAAAACGGTACACCAAAACTAAAAATAAACACGTGTTTCGATTTTGCCATTTTTCATAAAATATGTGTGTTATAACACATGAAAAATGGAGATTTTGTGAAAATTTTAATAGTCAATTTTTTCGACATTATTCACTAGAATACATGTTCACAATCTGAGTAGTGCGAAAAAAGTTACAAAAAATTCAAAATCAATGCGTGTTTTGATTTTAGCATTTTTTAGTTAAAATTCGTGCGTTATAACCCACGGAAATCAAAATGTTGGTGAAAATTTTAATTTTAATTAATTTGGCATTATTCACTAAAATGCATGTCACAATCTAGATGGGTGAGTTGGGTGTAAAAAACGGTGCACAAAAAGTGAAAATTAACACATGTTTCGATTTTGCCATTTTTGCTAAAATATGTGTGTTATAACCCATGAAAAATGGAAATTTTGTGAAAATTTTAATTGTCAATTTTTTTGACATTATTCACTAGAATACATGTTCACAAACTAAGTGGGTGCAAAAAACGGTACAAAATAGTCAAAATCAATACGTGTTTCGATTTTACCATTTTTTCACTAAAATAGTTGTGTTATAACCCACGAAAATTAGAGATTTGGTGAAAATTTTAATTTTAATTTTTTTTTCTGCATTATTCACTAAAATGCATGTCACAATCTAGATGGGTGAGTTTGGTGCAAAAAACAGTACACAAAAACTAAAAATTAATACGTGTTACGATTTTGCAATTTTTGCTAAAATATGTGTTTTATAACCGATGAAAAATGGAGATTTTGTCAAAATTTAATTGTCAATTGTTTTGACATTATTCACTAGAATACATGTTCACAATTTGAGTGGGTGCAAAAACCGTTTTAAAAAAGTCAAAATCAATGCGTGTTTTGATTTTACCATTTTTTTGCTAAAATACGTGTGTTATAACCCACGAAAATCAAAGATTTGGTGAAAATTTTAATTTTAATTTTTTTGGCATAATTCACTAAAATGCATATCACAATCTAGATGGGTGAGTTGGGTGCAAAAAGCGGTACACAAAAAGTAAAAATTAACACGTGTTTCGATTATGCTATTTTTGCTAAAATATGTGTGTTATAACCCTTGAAAAATGGAGATTTTTTGAAAAATTTAATTGTCAATTTTTTGACATTATTCACTAGAATACATATTCACAATCTGAGTGGGTGCAAAAAACGTTACAAAAAAGTCAAAATCAATGCGTGTTTTGATTTTATCATTTTTTGCTAAAATACGTGTGTTATAACCTACGAAAATCAAAGATTTGGTGAAAATTTTAATTTTAAATTTTTTGGCATTATTCACTAAAATGCATGTCACAATCTGGACGGGTGAGTTGGGTGCAAAAAATGGTACACAAAAAATAAAAATTAACACGTGTTTCGATTTTGCCATTTATGCTAAAATATGTGTGTTATAACCTATGAAAAATGGAGAATTTTTGAAAATTTTAATTGTCAACTTTTTTTGACATTATTCACTAGAATACATTGTTCACAATATGAGTGGGTGCAAAAAACGGTACAAAAGAGTTAAAATCAATGCGTGTTTTGATTTTACCATTTTTTACTAAAATACGTGTGTAATAACCCTCAAAAATCACAGATTTGGTGAAAATTTTAATTTTAATTTTTTTGGCATTATTCACTAAAATGCATGTCACAATCTAGATGGGTGAGATGGGTGCAAAAAACGGTACACAAAAAGTAAAAATTGATACGTGTTTCGATTTTTCCATTTTTGCTAACATATGTCTGTTATAACACATGAAAAATTGATATTTTGTGAAAATTTTAATTGTCAATTTTTTTGACATTATTCACTAGAATAAATGTTCAAAAACTATGTGGGTGCAAAAAACGGTACAAAATAGTCAAAATCAATACATGTTTCGATTTTACCATTTTTTCGCTAAAATACGTGTGTTATAACCCACGAAAATCAGAGATTTGGTGAAAATTTTAATTTTAATTTTTTGGCATTATGCACTAAAATTCATGTCACAATCTAGATGTGTGAGTTGGGTGCAAAAAACGGCACACAAAAAGTAAAAATTAATACGTGTTTCGATTTTGCCATTTTTACTAAAATATGTGTGTTATAACCCATGAAAAATAGAGATTTTGTGAAAATTTTATTTATCATTTTTTTGACATATTCATTAGAATACAATTAACAATCTGAGGGGGCAAAAAACGGTACAAAAAATTCAAAATCAATGTTTATTTTGATTTTACTATTTTTTGCTAAAATACGTGTGTTATAACCACGAAATCAGAGATTTGGTGAAAATTTTAATTTTATTTTTTTTGCTTTATTCACTAAAATGCATGTCACAATCTAGATGGGTGAATTGGGTGCAAAAAACGGTACACAAAAAGTAAAAATTAATACGTGTTTCGATTTTGCAATTTTTGCTAAAATATGTGTGTTATAACCCATGAAAAATGGAGATTTTGTGACAATTTTAATTGTCAATTTTTTTTATATTATTCAGTAGAATACATATTCACAATCTGAGTGGGTGCAAAAAACGGTACAAAAAGTCAAAATCAATGCGTATTTCGATTTACCATTTTTTGCTAAAATACGTGTGTTATAACCCACTAAAATATGAGATTTGGTGAAAATTTTAATTTTAATTTTTTTTGCATTATTCACTAAAATGCTTGTCACAATCTAGATGGTTGAGTTGGCTGCAAAAAACGCTACACAAAAACTAAAAATTAATACGTGTTTCGATTTTGCCATTTTTCATAAAATATGTGTGACCCATGAAAAATGGAGATTTTGTGAAAATTTTAATTGTCAATTTTTTCGACATTATTCACTAGAAAACATGTTCACAATCTGAGTAGTGCGAAAAAGTTACAAAAAATTCAAAATCAAAATGTGTTTTGATTTTAGCATTTTTTAGTTAAAATTCGTGTGTTATAACCCACGGAAATTAAAGAGTTGGTGAAAATTTTAATTTTAATTTTTTGGGCATTATTCACTAAAATGCATGTCACAATCTAGATGGGTGAGTTGGATGCAAAAAATGGTACACAAAAAGTAAAAATTAATACGTGTTTCGATTTTGCCATTTTTGCTAATATATATGTGTTATAACCCATGAAAAATGGAGATTTTTTTGAAAATTTTAATTGTCAATTTTTTGTCATTAATCACTAGAATACATGTTCACAATCTGAGTCGGTGCAAAAAACGGTACCAAAAAGTCAAAATCAATGCTTCTTTCGATTTTACCAATTTTTGCGAAAATACGTGTGTTATAACCCACGAAAATCAGAGATTTAGTGAAAATTTTAATTTTAATTTTTTTTGCATTATTCACTAAAATGCATGTCACAATCTAGATGGGTGAGTTTGGTGCAAAAAACAGTACACAAAAACTAAAAATTAATACGTGTTACGATTTTGCAATTTTTGCTAAAATATGTGTTTTATAACCCATGAAAAATGGAGATTTTGTCAAAATTTTAATTGTCAATTGTTTTGACATTATTCACTAGAATACATGTTCACAATTTGAGTGGGTGCAAAAAACGTTTTAAAAAAGTCAAAATCAATGCTTGTTTTGATTTTACCATTTTTTTGCTAAAATACGTGTGTTATAACCCACGAAAATCAAAGATTTGGTGAAAATTTTAATTTTAATTTTTTGGCATTATTCACTAAAATGCATGTCACAATCTAGATGGGTGAGTTGGGTGCAAAAAACGGTACACAAAAAGTAAAATTTAACACGTGTTTCGATTTTGCCATTTTTGCTAAAATATGTGTGTTATAACCCATGAAAAATGGTGATTTTTTGAAAATTTTAATTGTCAATTTTTTGACATTATTCACTAGAATACATATTCACAATCTGAGTGGGTGCAAAAAACGTTACAAAAAAGTCAAAATCAATGTGTGTTTTGATTTTATCATTTTTTGCTAAAATACGTGTGTTATAACCTACGAAAATCACAGATTTGGTGAAAATTTTAATTTTAATTTTTTTGGCATTATTCACTAAAATGCATGTCACAATCTGGACGGGTAAGTTGGGTGCAAAAAATGGTACACAAAAAGTAAAAATTAACACGTGTTTCGATTTTGCCATTTTTCATAAAATATGTGTGTTATAACCCATGAAAAATGGAGATTTTGTAAAAATTTTAATTGTCTATTTTTTTGACATTATTCACTAGAATACATGTTCACAATCTGAGTGGTGCAAAAAAAGTTACAAAAAATTCAAAATCAATGCGTTTTTTGATTTTAGCATTTTTTTGCTAAAATTCGTGTGTTATAACCCACGAAAATCAAAGATTTGGTGAAAATATTAATTTTAATTTTTTGGGCATTATTCACTAAAATACATGTCACAATCTAGATGGGTGAGTTGGGTGCAAAAAACGGCACACTAAAAGTAAAAACTAACACGTGTTTCGATTTTGCCATTTTTCATAAAATATGTGTGTTATAACCAATTAAAAATGGAGATTTTGTGAAAATTTTAATTGTCAATTTTTTTGACATTATTCACTAGAATACATGTTCACAATCTGAGTGGGTGCAAAAAAAGTTACAAAAAAGTCAAAATCAATGCGTGTTTTGATTTTACCATTTTTTGCTAAAATACGTGTGTTATAACCTACAAAAATCAAAGATTTGGTGAAAATTTTAATTTTAATTTTTTTGGCATTATTCACTAAAATGCATGTCACAATCTAGATCGGTGAGCTGGGTGCAAAAAACGGTACACGAAAAGTAAAAATTAACACGTGTTTCGATTTTGCCATTTTTGCTAAAATATATGTGTTATAACCCATGAAAAATGGAAATTTTGTGAAAATTTTAATTGTCAATTTTTTTGACATTATTCACTAGAATACATGTTCACAAACTAAGTGGGTGCAAAAAACGTTACAAAATAGTCAAAATCAATACGTGTTTCGATTTTACCATTTTTTCGCTAAAATACGTGAGTTATAACCCACGAAAATCAGAGATTTGGTGAAAATTTTAATTTTAATTTTTTTGGCATTATTCACTAAAATACATGTCACAATCTAGATGGGTGAGTTGGGTGCAAAAAACGGTACACAAAAAGTAAAAATTAATGTGTGTTACGATTTTGCAATTTTTGCTAAAATATGTGTCTTAAAACCCATAAAAAATGGAGATTTTGTCAAAATTTTAATTGTCAATTGTTTTGACATTATTCACTAGAATATATGTTCACAATTTGAGTGGGTGTAAAAAACGTTTTAAAAAAGTCAAAATCAATGCGTGTTTTGATTTTACCATTTTTTTGCTAAAATACGTGTGTTATAACCCACAAAAATCAAAGATTTGGTGAAAATTTAATTTTAATTTTTTGGCATAATTCCCTAAAATGCATGTCACACAATCTAGATGGGTGAGTTGGGTGCAAAAAACGGTACACAAAAAGTAAAAATTAACACGTGTTTCGATTTTGCCATTTTTGCTAAAATATGTGTGTGCTTCCCATGAAAAATGGAGATTTTTTGAAAATTTTAATTGTCAATTTTTTTGACATTATTCACTAGAATACATATTCACAATCTGAGTGGGTGCAAAAAACGTTACAAAAAAGTCAAAATCAACGCGTGTTTTGATTTTACCATTTTTTACTAAAATACGTGTGTTATAACCTACGAAAATCACAGATTTGGTGAAAATTTTAATTTTAATTTTTTTGGCATTATTCACTAAAATGCATGTCACAATCTGGACGGGTGAGTTGGGTGCAAAAAAAGGTACACAAAAAGTAAAATTAACACGTCTTTCGATTTTGCCATTTTTCATAAAATATGTGTGTTATAACTAACGAAAATCAAAGATTTGGTGAAAATTTTAATTTTAATTTTTTGGGCATTATTCACTAAAATGCATGTCACAATCTAAATGGGTGAGTTGGGTGCAAAAAACGGCACACTAAAAGTAAAAACTAACACGTGTTTCGATTTTGTCATTTTTCATAAAATATGTGTGTTATAACCAATTAAAAATGGAGATTTTGAGAAAGTTTTAATTGTCAATTTTTTTGACATTATTCACTAGAATACATGTTCACAATCTGAGTGGGTGCGAAAAAAGTTACAAAAAAGTCAAAATCAATGAGTGTTTTGATTTTACCATTTTTTGCTAAAATACGTGTGTTATAACCTACGAAAATCAAAGATTTGGTGAAGATTTTAATTTTAATTTTTTTGGCATTATTCACTAAAATGCATGTCAGAATCTAGATTGGTGAGTTGGGTGCAAAAAACGGTACACGAAAACTAAAAATTAACACGTGTTTTGATTTTGCCATTTTAGCTAAAATATCTGTGTTATAACCCATGAAAAATGGAGATTTTGTGAAAATTTTAATTGTCAATTTTTTTGACATTATTCACTAGAATACATGTTCACAATCTGAGTGGGTGCAATAAACGTTACAAAAAAGTCAAAATCAATGCGTGTTTTGAGTTTATCATTTTTTGCTAAAATACGTGTGTTATAAACTACGACAATAACAGATTTGGTGAAAATTTTAATATTAATTTTTTTGGCATTATTCACTAAAATACATGTCACAATCTAGATGGGTGAGCTGGGTGCAAAAAACGGTACACAAAAAGTAAAAATTGATACGTGTTTCGATTTTTCCTTCTTTGCTAAAATATGTCTGTTATAACCCTGAAAAATTGATATTTTGTGAAAATTTTAATTGTCAATTTTTTTGACATTATTCACTAGAATACATGTTCAAAAACTATGTGGGTGCAAAAAACGGTACAAAATAGTCCAAATCAATACGTGTTTCGATTTTACCATTTTTTCGCTAAAATACGTGTGTTATAACCCACGAAAATGAGAGATTTGGTGAAAATTTTAATTTTAATTTTTTGGCATTATTCACTAAAATTCATGTCACAATCTAGATGTGTGAGTTGGGTGTAAAAAACGGCACACAAAAAGTAAAAATTAATACGTGTTTCGATTTTGCCATTTTTACTAAAATATGTGTGTTATAACCCATGAAAAATAGAGATTTTGTGAAAATTTTATTTATCAATTTTTTTGACATTATTCATTAGAATACATGTTAACAATTTGAGTGGGGGCAAAAAACGGTACAAAAAATTCAAAATCAATGCGTATTTTGATTTTACCATTTTTTTTGCTAAAATACGTGTGTTATAACCCACGAAAATCAGAGATTTGGTGAAAATTTTATTTTTATTTTTTCGGCATTATTCACTAAAATGCAGTCACAAACTAGATGGGTGTGTTGGGTGCAAAAAATGGCACACATAAAGTAATAATTGATAGGTGTTTCGATTTTGCCATTTTTGGTAAAATATGTGTGTTATAACCCATGAAAATGGAGATTTTGTGAAAATTTTAATTGTCAATTTTTTTTACATTATTCACTAGAATACATGTTCACAATCTGAGTGGGTGCAAAAAACGGTACCAAAAAGTCAAAATAAATGCTCCTTCCGATTTTACCATTTTTTGCTAAAATACGTGTGTTTAAAACCCACGAAAATCAGAGATTTGGTGAAAATTTTAATTTTAATTTTTTTGCCATTATTCACTGAAATGCATGTCACAATCTAGATGGGTGAGCTGGGTGAAAAAAATTGTACACAAAAAGTAAAAATTGATAGGTGTTTCGATTTTGCCATTTTTGCTAAAATATGTGTGTTATAACCCATGAAAAATTGAGATTTTGTGAAAATTTTAATTGTCAATTTTTTTGATATTATTCACTAGAATACATATTCACAATCTGAGTGGGTGCAAAAAACGGTACAAAAAAATCAAAATCAATGCGTTTTTCGATTTTACGATTTTTTTGCTAAAATACGTCTGTTATTACCCACTAAAATATGAGATTTGGTGAAAATTTTAATTTTAATTTTTTTGCATTATTCACTAAAATGCATGTCACAATCTAGATGGGTGAGTTGGGTGCAAAAAACGGTACACAAAAAGCAAAAATTAATACGTTTTTCAATTTTGCCATTTTTGCTAAAATATGTGTGTTATAACCCACAAAAATGGAGATTTTGTAACAATTTTAATTGTCAATTTTTTTGATATTATTCACAAGAATATATATTCACAATCTGAGTGGGTTCAAAAAACGGTACAAAAAACTCAAAATCAATGCGTATTTTGATTTTACCATTTTTTTCCTAAAATACGTGTGTTATAATCCCACTAAATTATGAGGTTTGGTGAATTTTTTAATTTTAATTTGTTTTGCATTATTCACTAAAATGCATGTCACAATCTAGATGGGTGAGTTGGGTGCAAAAAACGGTACACAAAAACTAAAAGTTAACACGTGTTTTGATTTTGCCATTTTTGCTAAAATATGTGTGTTATAACCCATGAAAAAAGGAGATTTCGTGAAAATTTTAATTATCAATTTTTTTGACATTATTCACTAGAATACTTGTTCACAATCTGTATGGGTGCAAAAAACGTTTTGAAAAAGTCAAAATCAATGAGTGTTTTGATTTTACCATTTTTTTTGCTAAAATACGTGTGTTATAACCCAAGAGAATCAAAGATTTGGTAAAAATTTTAATTTTAATTTTTTTGCCATTATTCACTAAAATGCATGCCACAATCTAGTGAGTTGGGTGCAAAAAACTGTACACAAAAAATAAAAATTAACACGTGTTTCGATTTTGCCATTTTTCATAAAATATGTGTGTTATAACCCATGAAAAATGGAGATTTTGCGAAAATTTTAATTGTCAATTTTTTTGACATTATTCACTAGAATACAATGTTCACAATATGAGTGGGAGCAAAAAAGGGTACAAAAGAGTAAAAAACAATGCGTGTTTTGATTTTACAATTTTTTGCTAAAATACGTGTGTAATAACCCTCGAAAATCAGAGATTTGATGAAAATTTTAATTTTAATTTTTTTGGCATTATTCACTAAAATACATGTCACAATCTAGATGGGTGAGCTGGGTGAAAAAAACGGCACACGAAAAGTAAAAATTAACATGTGTTTCGATTTTGCCATTTTTCATAAAATATATGTGTTATAACCCATTAAAAATGGAGATTTTGTGAAAATTTTAATTGTCAATTTTTTTGACATTATTCACTAGAATACACGTTCACAATCTGAGTGGGTGCGAAAAAAGTTACAAAAAATTCAAAATCAATGAGTGTTTTGATTTAAACATTTTTTTTGCTAAAATACGTGTGTTATAACCCACGAAAATCAAAGATTTGGAGAAAATTTTAATTTTAATTTTTTGGTATTATTCAATAAAATGCATGTCACAATCTAGATGGGTGAGTTGGGTGCAAAAAACGGCACACTAGAAGTAAAAATTAACACGTGTTTCAATTTTGCCATTTTTCATAAAATATGTGTGTTATAACCAATAAAAAATGGAGATTTTGTGAAAATTTTAATTGTCAATTTTTTTGACATTATTCATTAGAATACATGTTCACAATCTAATTGGGTGCGAAAAAAGTTAAAAAAAAGTCAAAATCAATGCGTGTTTTGATTTTATCATTTTTTACTAAAATACGTGTGTTTATAACCCACGAAAATCAGAGATTTGGTGAAAATTTTAATTTTAATTTTTTTTGGCATTATTCACTAAAAGGCATGTTACAATCTAGATGGGTGAGTTGGGTGCAAAAAACGGTACACAAAAAGTAAAAATTGATAAGTGTTTCGATTTTGCTATTTTTGCTAAAATATGTGTGTTATAACCCATGAAAAATGGAGATTTTGTGAAAATTTTAATTGTCAATTTTTTTTTGACATTATTCACTAGAATACATGTTCACAAACTATGTGGGTGCAAAAAATGGTACAAAATAGTCAAAATCTATACGTGTTTCGATTTTACCATTTTTTCGCTAAAATACGTGTATTATAACCCACGAAAATCAGAGATTTGGTGAAAATTTTATTTTTTATTTTTTTGGCATTATTCACTAAAATGCATGTCACAATCTAGATAGGTGAGTTGGGTGCAAAAAATGGTACACAAAAAGTTAAAATTAATACGTGTTTCGATTTTGCCATTTTTGCTAATATATGTGTGTTATAACCCATGAAAAATGGAGATTTTGTGAAAATTTTAATTGTCAATTTTTTTGACATTATTCACTAGAATACATGTTCACAATCTGAGTTGGTGCAAAAAACGGTACCAAAAAGTCAAAATCAATGCTTCTTTCGATTTTACCATTTTTTGAGAAAATACGTGTGTTATAACCCACGAAAATCAGAGATTTGGTGAAAATTTTAATTTTAATTTTTTTGGCATTATTCACTAAAATGCATGTCACAATCTAGATGGGTGAGCTGGGTGCAAAAAATGGTACACAAAAAGTAAAAATTGATACGTGTTTCGATTGTTCTATTTTTGCTAAAATATGTCTGTTATAACCCATGAAAAATTGATATTTTGTGAAAATTTTAATTGTCAATTTTTTGACATTATTCACTAGAATACATGTTAAAAAACTAAGTGGGTGCAAAAAAGGTACAAAATAGTCAAAATCAATACGTGTTTCGATCTTACCAATTTTTCGCTAAAATACGTGTGTTATAACCCACGAAAATCAGAGATTTGGTGAAAATTTTAATTTTAATTTTCTGGCATTATTCACTAAAATTCATGTCACAATCTAGATGGGTGAGTTGGGTGCAAAAAACGGTACACAAAAAGTAAAAATTAATACGTGTTTCAATTTTGCCATTTTTGCTAAAATATGTGTGTTATAACCCATGAAAAATAGAGATTTTGTGAAAATTTTAATTATCAATTTTTTTGACATTATTCATTAGAATACATATTAACAATCTGAGTATGGGCAAAAAACGGTACAAATAATTCAAAATCAATGCTTATTGATAAGTCGGGTTTGTACCGACTTATTCGTTTAACTTGTTTGATCTTTTGTATAAATTCTCTGTAAAAATGATGATAGACGAACTAGTATGTGTTGAAATGGTACAACCGATGAAATGTTGAGAATTGGCTAAGTGTAGCATTTTTGTTATGAAAGTAATCATTTTTGAGCTATGAAGCACACTTGGTCACGCACCACACCAAATCCCACCCGCACAGCACACACACAACACACACACACTATACACTATGCGGGCGCCTATGCGCCCGCACACTCACACACACACTATGCACTGTGCGGGCGCAAGCACACACGCACACCAGCTGTGCGGGCGCCAGCCACACACGCACACAAGCTGTGCGGGCACCAGGCGCCCGCACAGCCATGCACACACGCACACTGTGCGGGCGCCAGGTGCCAGCACAGCACACACGCACGACTGTGCGGGCTCCAGGTGCCCGCACAGCCCACTCACGCACCCACACACGCGGGCGCCTATGCGCCCGCACCCCCACTCGCATACTTGCACATTTTCACCCGCGCATTTGTACACACTGCTATTCTCACACTTAGGTAGATAAATTGCTTTGAGTCTCATCCCACTCATGCTCCCAAGCTGCACTCGCACAGGCATATTTAAAGCCAAGCATGCACACCCGTTTGAAGGCACCAACTGTTTGATAATTTGCACATTCAATGTTTATCAGTTGACCTCACTAATTTTGTTGACTGAACTTTTTCAGACACTTGGCATTCCCCCATAGGAAGGAAGAAGTTTCCAGGAAGCAATAACGGACACGTGTCACTCTCCCCGCGGAAGGAGGAAATTTCGAAGAAACATCATCAACATTTCCACGGGGAGAAATGTATAAAAGGCGGAGGAAACCACAAGTGAAGGGACTTTTGGGGGGACGAAAAAGCAGACGGAAGCAGCAAGCAAAATAGAGGAGATTTAGGGTTTCAAGAGGAGATCAAAGTGACAATTGTTCACACTAATCTTTCTGTACTAGCCATGTTAGATCAGGCTTTGTTAAACTCATTTTCAAAGCCGATCAACATGATCGGCTAAACATTCTGGATGTTGCCTTGAGGGATTAAGTGTAATGACTTTGAGAAAACCGATTGGAGACATTTGAATTGCTTATGTGTTTGATTTTTGTCCAATGTCTTTTGATGACTCATTTCAATGCTTACACACACACGCTTATGCACTTAATTTGATTTGCGGTGCCCACTGAAATCAGTTTCGAGCAATTAATGGAAATTGGAATATCATCACTAGAACATTGAACAAACATGTGTGAGTCATAGGATCTATGCATAATTGAGACATTGATTGTGCGGTGCCCACTGACAATCGAGGTCAAGTTGAATAGGAAGAGACTTAGGATTGCTTGAGTATGAGACTTTAATTTCCAATTCGATTCAGAGAGGGAATTAGGGGGTAAGTACCAAGTAGGGATTCGAGAATTGGGAAGCCGATCCTAGGTCCTGCCCTGCCAAGGGAGGATAGAGGAGAATTGTGAATTAGAATAGTGAGAACTGCCAAGTTAATCCGTTCTAAGCCGCTAGGAGGTGAATCCCCTCATACATGCATTTGCACTAGTCAAGGATAATCGGGAAAAGTCATTGACACTAGCCTCCCTCAAGGCAACACCAATCCCCTCTCTGATTGTTTTTAACCACTTGCATCTGTTTAGAGTTCTCACCTTTCTGTTACTATCACTCACTCATACCTTGATAACAACCCTCTCCCTGTTGGATACGATCCCACTTACCACTCCTACATTCTTTAAGTGATTTTGGGTAAAATTGCAGGGTAGCGACAACACCTGTCAATTTTTGGCGCCGTTGCCGGGGAGATGCAGAGTTTCAAGAGTTGATTTTGTGATAGTTTTGAGTTTTGTGGTCTTCTAGTTTGATGTTTTAGTTGCATTTTACATTTAGTTATGTTCATCGTTTGTGTTTTATTTTGCATTTCGTGTATTGGTTGTTGTTCCAAGTATGTCTTGGGTTGTTGGGGATCATCTTGAGCTTGTTCATATGACCCACCAATTGTGGTGGATTACACAACCACAATCTAGACTATTTGATGCCTTCTTTCCATTAGAGTGTTGGGAGTCCCTTGAGTCTCAATGGTCGATTTGAATTGTAAATTAAATGTTGTTCAAACTACTTGGGGATATATTGTTGCTCACTGCAGGAGCTATATTGAAGTGGTGTTTAGCATCATAAAGGCTATGAAGGGCCATGGCTCTAATAAAGATCAAAGCAGTGAATTGTTGGAGACTTTGGATGCACTTATTGAGAAAAGACAATCAAGATTGGATTCAATTAATGCAACTTGGAGACATAGTGAGGTAAAATTGGTGAAAATTCCTCTTCTCCATGCATTATTGAAGGGAAGCATTCCTCAAATATTGACTTGAGTAACAATGAATTTACATTGCATGAGGACATTGTCAATATAACGGGTTGTTGGAAAAAAGCATTATGGTTTATGAGATCTCTTGACCTCCAAGAAGACTTTGATGTCTTTAGACCCTGCATATATGCTTCTAATGTTGATTGTCTAAATTGTGAGTAAACGTTTCCAAGTAGTCACTATGTTGGTTTGAATGATGAGAATTTGATGATTTGTAAAGAAGTAACTAACATAGTGCGATCTTGCTTTGTTGATGCATACTGATGAGCTTATCGTCGAGTTTGATAAATCATTGCGTGCAAAGCCAGTGTTGAGCCTTGTAGGGAGAATGGATGTTAGGGATGAGACACCAATGTTTCCAACTGAAGTTGAACCATTGAAAGTAGTCCCAACATGCATAATGGAAGAAGAAGAAGAGGTGCCTATCCTGGAGGAACAGCAATGGCACAAGGTGGAATTCACAGAAGTTGTTCCTCAAGTTCATGAGCTCAAGCACCTTCTCAAGAGCTTGCAAAATTTGCTCTACAAAAGAAAAATGAGTGCTTATGAGAGAGCATTTTTCTGGTACAGAGATGGCTATTCTGAATCTTGAAGGAGGAGGCTTCATGAATAAAGTCTAGCTGGAGACTGAATAAATCCAGATCTACCACTTACTTTTCTTGAATAAGTTGTTGTTTGAATTCTTAGCTTGATTTGTTTTTGGTTTTGTCTTACTAGAGTTTTCTTATGCAGGAGCCTCAAATAAAAGCCACTCAAATGCTAAGTGAGGGGGTGTCTTCAAGGTGCTGTTAAAATGACCATTGTACACCACCAAGACCCAAGGTTATGGTGTGGCACTCACTTGCACACCACACTTTTCCTCTACTCTTTTACACATCACAAGTCACAACTCATATACGCACAGTCTATTTATGTAGCACCACCACTTTAACACCTAGTTCCCAACAAGTCACCATTTACTCATGTTCATACAACAGAAGGTATGAGCTCATTCCCTGATACTTTATTGAATTCTATTCTCTATGGGAAATACCTTCTTGATCTTTCATGGTCTTATTTGAGGTGAAGGTGTTTAGTTGGTTGGGTTTTCATACGTGTTATAGAAAGTGTGAGTGGTAATCATGTGAAGTTTAAAATTTCCATGAACATGATGCATTATTGGGACGCCTTTATTGCATGAAGTTCTACTCTAGAATGGAATACATGGTTAGTGTGCATACATAAATACATGATTTACAATTCATACACTGAGTTGTGTGCTTTTGATGCAAGGATTTATGAGTCCAAGTGTGGGGGTGTGCAAGTGTCAGGACACTCAAGCATAACACATGATTGTGGATACTTCGAGTAGGAGAGTGGTGATGCAAGAGGGGATGAATGCACATACGGGGAAACAATAGAAATGTTCAACCCCCTTTTCCGGGATTCTCTCGATTTTCCAGCCAACTGCCTCCTCCATGAACATGAACGCGGTAGTCTCTTTCCTTTTCCACAATGGGGACCATTGCTTATTTCAAGTGTGGGGGGGAGATTTGACAATGCTTGTGCGAATTTGCTGGTGTATGCTTGTGATTGAAAGGCTTGTGCCTTTGATTTAATTTCTTATGCCTTGTGTGATGTGTTGCAGGGTGCAGTGGTGGTGTTTAGTATATTAGTAATAGGTGGTGTATTTTTTTTAATTGTTTTCGTTTTTTTAGTATTGTGTGTGGGAATGAAAAACAAGGCAGTGACTAGCACTAACTTTGTGATGTGCTTTAAGTTATCAGTTGCGATGTAGTGTGTGTGGTGTGCTTTAAGTTTTAATGTGAAAGTGTTGTTGTGTTGTGCCAAATTTGCCGATATCCACTCATCACACTCGCACGCCCAATTTACACTCACACTCAAAGACCTCATCAGCAAATTCATAAATGTTACCCTTGTGATGTATGCAAAAATCTTTTTCGCGAGTTAGCAGTTTTCAAGTATTGCGTGAAATTTGCTGAGTAAAGTGCTATATTAAAGTAAGATAGAAGCGCCAGCAAAATTTTGACATAGGAGGGCCTTTATGATTCTTTACGTGTATGTGCATTCTACTCGTAAACACTTATTCTTGTATTTTGATTATATAGTCTATTGAAGACACACACGAACACGAATTTTTGTTGAAATTGTGCAATTGTGAAGAAAAAGCCAATGGGCGAATAAAGGGAAAAAATAGCCACAAAACCCTGGGCAGCCAAGCACCAATGTGCAGCATGAATTACAAATAAGCACCAATGTGCAAGCACACCAATGTGCGAAATAGTTTCTTTACAATGTTTATGTTTAAGTGTTTCGTGTGTGGACAAAAGGACTATAGTGCAAGAATTTCTGATTAAGTGTTTACTTGAGTACTGTGCATAGACAGCGTAGGGATCATAAGTAACCCTCAGCACACACTTGCATGCTGACGGTTTGATCTTTATTCGTTTCCCTTTACTCGACAAATTGTGTAAATGAAGTAAACTGTAAGCTCGCCCGTATACATATTTCCCTTTGCACGCGAAAAAGTTTATAATGGATAGCTAATGATGTTGCGAGTGTTGAATATAGAGAGGGTAATCACTAGTTGTTGTATGCTACTTTGCTCGGGACTAGCAAAGATTTAAGTGTGGGGGGATGATAAGTCGGGTTTGTACCGACTTATTCGTTTAACTTGTTTGATCTTTCATATAAATTCTCTGTAAAAATGATGATAGATGAACAAGTATGTGTTGAAATGGTACAATCCGATGAAATGTTGAGAATTGGCTAAGTGTAGCATTTTTGTTATGAAAGTAATCATTTTTGAGCTATGAAGCACACTTGGTCACGCACCACACCAAATCCCACCCGCACAGCACACACACAACACACACACACTATACACTATGCGTGCGCCTATGCGCCCGCACACGCACACACGCACACCAGCTGTGCGGGCGCCTACGCAAACAAGCAGGCGCCCGCACAGCCACACATCGCTCACAAGCTGTGCGGGCGCCAGGCACCCGCACAGCCCACTCACGCACGCACACACGCGGGCGCCTATGCGCCCGCACCGCCACTCGCACACTTGCTCATTTTTTTTGCACATTTTCACCCGCGCACTTGTACACACTGCTATTCTGACACTTAGGTAGATAAATTGCTTTGAGTCTCATCCCACTCATGCTCCCAAGCTGCACTCGCACAGGCATATTTAAAGCCAAGCATGCACACCCGTTTGAAGGCACCAACTGTTTGATAATTTGCACATTCAATGTTTATCAGTTGACCTCACTACTTTTGTTGACTGAACTTTTTCAGACACTTGGCATTCCCCAATAGGAAGGAAAAAGTTTCCAAGAAGCAACAACGGACACGTGTCACTCTCCCCGCGGAAGGAGGAAATTTCCAAGAAACATCATCAACATTTCCACGGGGAGAAATGTATAAAAGGCGGAGGAAACCACAAGTGAAGGGACTTTTGGGGGGACGAAAAAGCAGACGGAAGCAGCAAGCAAAAGAGAGGAGATTTAGGGTTTCAAGAGGAGATCAAAGTGACAATTGTTCACACTAATCTTTCTTGTACTAGCCATGTTAGATCAGGCTTTGTTAAACTCATTTTCAAAGCCGATCAACATGATCGGCTAAACATTCTGGATATTGCCTTGAGGGATTAAGTGTAATGACTTTGAGAAAACCGATTGGAGACATTTGAATTGCTTATTATGTGTTTGATTTTTGTCCAATGTCTTTTGATGATTCATTTCAATGCTTACACACCCACGCTTATGCACTTAATTTGATTTGCGGTGCCCACTGAAATCAGTTTCGAGCTATTAATGGAAATTGGAATATCATCACTAGAACATTGAACAAACATGTGTGAGTCCTAGGATCTATGCATAATTGAGACATTGATTGTGCGGTGCCCACTGACAATCGAGGTCAACTTGATTAGGAAGAGACTTAGGATTGCTTGAGTATGAGACTTTAATTTCCAATTCGATTCAGAGAGGGAATTAGGGGGTAAGTACCAAGTAGGGATTCAAGAATTGGGAAGTCGAGCCTAGGTCCTGCCCTGCCAAGGGAGGATAGAGGAGAATTGTGAATTAGAACAGTGAGAACTGCCAAGTTAATCCGTTCTAAGCCACTAGGAGGTGAATCCCCTCATACATGCATTTGCACTAGTCAAGGATAATCGGGAAAAGTCATTGACACTAGCCTCTCTCAAGGCAACACCAATTCCATCTCTGATTGTTTTAACCACTTGCATCTGTTTAGAGTTCGCACCTTTCTGTTACTATCACTCACTCATACCTTGATAACAACCTTCTCCCTATTGGATACGATCCCACTTACCACTCCTACATTCTTTAATTGATTTTGGGTAAAATTGCAGGGTAGCGACAACACCTGTCACTTATTTTGATTTTACCATTTTTTTGGTAAAATACGTGTGTTATAACACACGAAAATCAGAGATTTAGTGAAAATTTTTATTTCAATTTTTTTGGCATTATTCACTAAAATGCAGTCACAAACTAAATGGGTGAGTTGGGTGCAAAAAATGGCACACATAAAGTAATAATTGATAGGTGTTTCGATTTTGCCATTTTTGGTAAAATATGTGTGTTATAACCCATGAAAATGGAGATTTTGTGAAAATTTTAATTGTCAATTTTTTTGACATTATTCACTAGAATACATGTTCACAATCTAAGTGGGTGCAAAAAACGGTACGAAAAAGTCAAAATCAATGCTTCTTTCGATTTTACCATTTTTTGCTGAAATACGTGTGTTATAACCAACGAAAATCAGAGATTTGGTGAAAATTTTAATTTTAATTTTTTTGGCATTATTCACTAAAATGCATGTCACAATCTAGATGGGTGAGCTGGGTGCAAAAAACGGTACACAAAAAGTAAAAATTGATACGTGTTTCGATTTTGCCATTTTTGCTAAAATTTTTGTGTAATAACCCATGAAAAATTGATATTTTGTGAAAATTTTAATTGTCAATTTTTTTGACATTATTCACTAGAATACATGTTCAAAAACTAAGTGGGTGAAAAAAAGGGTACAAAATAGTCAAAATCAATGCGTGTTTCGATTTTACCATTTTTTGCTAAAATACGTGTGTTATAACCTACGAAAATCACAAATTTGGTGAAAATTTTAATTTTAATTTTTTTGGCATTATTCACTAAAATGCATGTCACAATCTAGACGGGTGAGTTTGGTGCAAAAAATGGTACACAAATACTAAAAATTAACATGTGTTATGATTTTGCAATTTTTGCTAAAATATGTGTGTTATATAACCTATGAAAAATGGAGATTTTGTGAAAATTTTAATTGTCAATTTTGTTGACATTATTCACTAGAATACATGTTCACAATCTGAGTGGGTGCAAAAAACGTTTTAAAAAAGTCAAAATCAATGCGTGTTTTGATTTTACCATTTTTTTTGCTAAAATACGTGTGTTATAAACCACGAAAATCAAAGATTTGGTGAAAAATTTAATTTTAATTTTTTTGGCATTATTCACTAAAATGCATGTCACAATCTATATGGGTGAGTTGGGTGCAAAAAACGGTACACAAAAAGTAAAAATTAACACGTGTTTCGATTTTGCCATTTTTGCTAAAATATGTGTGTTATAACCCATGAAAAATGGAGATTTTTTGAAAATTTTAATTGTTAATTTTTTTGATATTATTCACTAGAATACATATTCACAATCTGAGTTGGTGCAAAAAACGGTACAAAAAAGTCAAAATCAATGCGTATTTCGATTTTACCATTTTTTTGCAAAAATACATGTGTTATAACCCACTAAAATATGAGATTTGGTGAAAATTTTAATTATAATTTTTTTGGCATTATTCACTAAAATGCATGTCACAATCTGGACGGGTGAGTTTGGTGCAAAAAATGGTATACAAAAAGTAAAAATTAACACGTGTTACGATTTTGCAATTTTTGCTAAAATATGTGTGTTATAACCCATGAAAAAAGGAGATTTTGTGAAAATTTTAATTGTCAATTTTTTTGATATTATTCACTAGAATACATATTCACAATCTGAGTGACTGCAAAAAACGATACAAAAAAGTCAAAATCAATGCGTATTTCGATTTTACCATTTTTTTGCTAAAATACGTGTGTTATAACCCACGAAAATCAGATATTTGGTGAAAATTTTAATTCTAATATTTTTGGCATTATTCACTAAAATGTATGTCACAATCTAGATGGGTGAGTTGGGTGCAAAAAATGGTACACAAAAAGTAAAAATTGATACGTGTTTCGATTTTGCCATTTTTGGTAAAATACGTGTGTCATAACCCATGAAAAATCAGAGATTTTGTGAAAGTTTTTATTTTAATTTTTTTGGCATTATTCACTAAAATGCATGTCACAATCAAGATGGGTGAGTTGGGTGAAATAAACGGCACACATAAAGTAATAATTGATAGGTGTTTCGATTTTGTCATTTTTGGTAAAATATGTGTGTTATAACACATGAAAAATGGAGATTTTGTGAAAATTTTAATTGTCAATTTTTTTGAAATTATTCACTAGAATACATGTTCACAATATGAGTGGGTGCAAAAAACGGTACAAAAGAGTTAAAATCAAGGCGTGTTTCGATTTTACCATTTTTTGCTAAAATATGTGTGTTATAACCCACGAATATCAGAGATTTGGTGAAAATTTTAATTTTAATTTTTTTTGCGTTATTCACTAAATTGCATGTCACAATCTGGACGGGTGAGTTGGGTGCAAAAAATGGTACACAAAAAGTAAAAATTCATACGTGTTTCGATTTTGCAATTTTTGCTAAAATATGTGTGTTATAACCCATGAAAAATGGAGATTTTGTGAAAGTTTTAATTGTCAATTTTTTTGACATTATTCACTAGAATACATTTTCATAATCTGAGTGGGTGCAAAAAACGGTACATAATAGTCAAAATCAATGCGTGCTTCGATTTTACCATTTTTTTCGCCAAAATACGTGTGTTATAACCCACGAAAATTAGAGATTTGGCGAAAATTTTAATTTTAATTTTTTTGGCATTATTCAGTAAAATGCTTGTCACAATCTAGATTGGTGAGTTTGGTGCAAAAAACAGTACACAAAAAGTAAAAATTAATACGTGTTTCGATTTTGCAATTTTTGCTAAAATATGTGTGTTATAACCCATGAAAAATGGAGATTTTGTGAAAATTTTAATTGTCAATTTTTTGACAATATTCACTAGAATACATCTACACAATCTGAGTGGGTGCAAAAAACAGTACAAAAATGTCAAAATCAATGCGTGTTTCGATTTTACCATTTTTTCGGAAAAATACGTGTGTTGTAACCCACGAAAATCAGAGATTTGGTGAAAAATTTAATTTTAATTTTTTTGGCATTATTCACTAAAATGCATGTCACAATCTAGATGGGTGAGTTGGGTGCAAAAAATGGTACACAAAAAGTAAAAATTAATACGTGTTTCGATTTTGCAATTTTTGCTAAAATATGTGTGTTATAACCCATGAAAAATGGAGATTTTGTGAAAATTATAATTGTCAATTTTTTTGACATTATTCACTAGAATACATTTTCATAATCTGAGTGGGTGCAAAAAACGTTACATAAAAGTCAAAATCAATGCGTGCTTCGATTTTACCATTTTTTTCCTAAAATAAGTGTGTTATAACACACGAAAATCAGAGATTTGGTGAAAATTTTAATTTTAATTTTTTTTGCGTTATTCACTAAATTGCATGTCACAATCTGGACGGGTGAGTTGGGTGCAAAAAATGGTACACAAAAAGTAAAAATTCATACGTGTTTCGATTTTGCAATTTTTGCTAAAATATGTGTGTTATAACCCATGAAAAATGGAGATTTTGTGAAAGTTTTAATTGTCAATTTTTTTGACATTATTCACTAGAATACATTTTCATAATCTGAGTGGGTGCAAAAAACGGTACATAATAGTCAAAATCAATGCGTGCTTCGATTTTACCATTTTTTCGCCAAAATACGTGTGTTATAACCCACGAAAATCAGAGATTTGGCGAAAATTTTAATTTTAATTTTTTTGGCATTATTCACTAAAATGCTTGTCACAATCTAGATTGGTGAGTTTGGTGCAAAAAACAGTACACGAAAAGTAAAAATTAATACGTGTTACAATTTTGCAATTTTTGCTAAAATATGTGTGTTATAACCCATGAAAAATGGAGATTTTGTGAAAATTTTAATTGTCAATTTTTTTGACATTATTCACTAGAATACATGTTCACAATCTGAGTGGGTGCAAAAAACGTTTTAAAAAGTCAAAATCAATGCGTGTTTTGATTTTACCATTTTTTGCTAAAATACGTGTGATATAACCACGAAAATCAAAGATTTGGTGAATAATTTAATTATAATTTTTTTGGCATTATTCACTAAAATGCATGTCACAATCTATATGGGTGAGTTGGGTGTGCAAAAAACGGTAAACAAAAAGTAAAATTAACACGTGTTTCGATTTTGCCATTTTTCATAAAATATGTGTGTTATAACCCCTGAAAAATGGAAATTTTGTGAAAATTTAATTGTCAATTTTTTCGACATTATTCACTAGAATACATGTTCACAATCTGAGTAGTGCGAAAAAAGTTACAAAAATTTAAAATCAATGCGTGTTTTGATTTTTAGCATTTTTTAGTTTTAAAATTCGTGTGTTATAACCCACGGAAATCAAAAGTTGGTGTGAAAATTTTAATTTTATTTTTTGGCATTATTCACTAAAATGCATGTCACAATCTAGATGGGTGAGTTGGGTGTAAAAACGGTACACAAAAAGTAAAAATTAACACGTGTTTCGATTTTGCCATTTTTGCTAAAATATGTGTGTTATAACCCATGAAAAATGGAAATTTTGTGAAAATTTTATTGTCAATTTTATGACATTATTCACTAGAATACATGTTCACAAACTAAGTGGGTGCAAAAAATGGTACAAAATAGTCAAAAGCAATACATGTTTCGATTTTACCATTTTTCGCTAAAATACGTGTTTATAACCCACGAAATCAGAGATTTGGTGAAAATTTTAATTTTAATTTTTTTTTGGCATTATTCACTAAAATGCATGTCAGAATCTAGATGGTGAGTTGGTGAAAAAAACAGTACACAAAAAGTAAAAATTAATACGTATTACGATTTCGCCATTTTTGCTAAAATATGTGTTATAACCCATGAAAAATGGAGATTTGTGAAAATTTTAATTGTCAATGTTTTGACATTAGTCACTAGAATACATGTTCACAATCTGAGTGGGTGCAAAAAACGTTTTAAAAAGTCAAAATCAATGCGTGTTTTGATTTTACCATTTTTTTGCTAAAATACGAATGTTATAACCCACGAAAATCAAAGATTTTGTGAAAATTCTAATTTTAATTTTTTTGGCATTATTCACTAAAATGCATGTCACAATCTAGATGAGTGAGTTGGGTGCAACAAATGGTACAAAAAAAGTAAAAATTAAGACGTGTTTTGATTTTGCCATTTTTGTTAAATATGTGTGTTATAATAACCCATGAAAAATGGAGATTTTTTGAAAATTTTAATTGTCAATTTTTTTGACATTATTCACTAGAATACATGTTCACAATCTGAGTGGGTGCAAAAAATGTTACAAAAAAGTCAAAATCAATGCGTGTTTTGATTTTACCATTTTTTGCTAAAATACGTGTGTTATAACTTACCAAAATCACAGATTTGTTGAAAATTTTAATTTTAATTTTTTGGCATTATTCACTAAAATGCATGTCACAATCTGGACGGTGAGTTGGGTGCAAAAAATAGTACACAAAAAGTAAAAATTAAAACGTGTTACGATTTTGCAATTTTTGCTAAAATATGTGTGTTATAACCCATGAAAAATGGAGATTTTGTGAAAATTTTAATTGTCAATTTTTTGACTTTATTCACTAGAATACATCTACACAATCTGAGTGAGTGCAAAAAACAGTACAAAAATATCAAAATCAATGCGTGTTTCAATTTTACCATTTTTCGGTAAAATACGTGTGAATACGAAAATCAGAGATTTGGTGAAAATTTTAATTTTAATTTTTTTGGCATTATTCACTAAAATGCATGTCACAATCTGGACGGGTGAGTTGGGTGCAAAAAATGGTACACAAAAAGTAAAAATTAATACGTGTTTCGATTTTGCAATTTTTGCTAAAATATGTGTGTTATAACCCATGAAAAATGAAGATTTTGTGAAAATTTTAATTGTCAATTTTTTTGACATTATTCACAAGAATACATTTTCATAATCTGAGTGGGTGCAAAAAACGGTTCATAAAAGTCAAAATCAATGCGTGCTTCGATTTTACCATTTTTTTGCCAAAATACGTGTGTTATAACCCACGAAAATCAGAGATTTGGCGAAAATTTTAATTTTAATTTTTTTGGCATTATTCACTAAAATACTTGTCACAATCTAGATTGGTGAGTTTGGTGCAAAAACAGTACACAAAAAGTAAAAATTCATACGTGTTTCGATTTTGCCATTTTTGCTAAAATATTTGTGTTATAACCCCATGAAAAATGGAGATTTTGTGAAAGTTTTAATTGTCAATTTTTTTGACATTATTCACTAGAATACATTTTCATAATCTGAGTGGGTGCAAAAAACGGTACATAATAGTCAAAATCAATGCGTGCTTCGATTTTACCATTTTTTCGCCAAAATACGTGTGTTATAACCCACGAAAATCAGAGATTTGGCGAAAATTTTAATTTTAATTTTTTTGGCATTATTCACTAAAATGCTTGTCACAATCTAGATTGGTGAGTTTGGTGCAAAAAACAGTACACGAAAAGTAAAAATTAATACGTGTTACAATTTTGCAATTTTTGCTAAAATATGTGTGTTATAACCCATGAAAAATGGAGATTTTGTGAAAATTTTAATTGTCAATTTTTTTGACATTATTCACTAGAATACATGTTCACAATCTGAGTGGGTGCAAAAAACGTTTTAAAAAAGTCAAAATCAATGCGTGTTTTGATTTTACCATTTTTTTGCTAAAATACGTGTGATATAAACCACGAAAATCAAAGATTTGGTGAATAATTTAATTATAATTTTTTTGGCATTATTCACTAAAATGCATGTCACAATCTATATGGGTGAGTTGGGTGCAAAAAACGGTAAACAAAAAGTAAAAATTAACACGTGTTTCGATTTTGCCATTTTTCATAAAATATGTGTGTTATAACCCCTGAAAAATGGAAATTTTGTGAAAATTTTAATTGTCAATTTTTTCGACATTATTCACTAGAATACATGTTCACAATCTGAGTAGTGCGAAAAAAGTTACAAAAAATTTAAAATCAATGCGTGTTTTGATTTTAGCATTTTTTAGTTAAAATTCGTGTGTTATAACCCACGGAAATCAAAAGTTGGTGAAAATTTTAATTTTAATTTTTTTGGCATTATTCACTAAAATGCATGTCACAATCTAGATGGGTGAGTTGGGTGTAAAAAACGGTACACAAAAAGTAAAAATTAACACGTGTTTCGATTTTGCCATTTTTGCTAAAATATGTGTGTTATAACCCATGAAAAATGGAAATTTTGTGAAAATTTTTATTGTCAATTTTTATGACATTATTCACTAGAATACATGTTCACAAACTAAGTGGGTGCAAAAAATGGTACAAAATAGTCAAAAGCAATACATGTTTCGATTTTACCATTTTTTCGCTAAAATACGTGTTTTATAACCCACGAAAATCAGAGATTTGGTGAAAATTTTAATTTTAATTTTTTTTGGCATTATTCACTAAAATGCATGTCAGAATCTAGATTGGTGAGTTTGGTGAAAAAAACAGTACACAAAAAGTAAAAATTAATACGTATTACGATTTCGCCATTTTTGCTAAAATATGTGTTTTATAACCCATGAAAAATGGAGATTTTGTGAAAATTTTAATTGTCAATTGTTTTGACATTAGTCACTAGAATACATGTTCACAATCTGAGTGGGTGCAAAAAACGTTTTAAAAAGTCAAAATCAATGCGTGTTTTGATTTTACCATTTTTTTGCTAAAATACGAATGTTATAACCCACGAAAATCAAAGATTTTGTGAAAATTCTAATTTTAATTTTTTTGGCATTATTCACTAAAATGCATGTCACAATCTAGATGAGTGAGTTGGGTGCAACAAATGGTACAAAAAAAGTAAAAATTAAGACGTGTTTTGATTTTGCCATTTTTGTTAAATATGTGTGTTATAATAACCCATGAAAAATGGAGATTTTTTGAAAATTTTAATTGTCAATTTTTTTGACATTATTCACTAGAATACATGTTCACAATCTGAGTGGGTGCAAAAAATGTTACAAAAAAGTCAAAATCAATGCGTGTTTTGATTTTACCATTTTTTGCTAAAATACGTGTGTTATAACTTACCAAAATCACAGATTTGTTGAAAATTTTAATTTTAATTTTTTGGCATTATTCACTAAAATGCATGTCACAATCTGGACGGTGAGTTGGGTGCAAAAAATAGTACACAAAAAGTAAAAATTAAAACGTGTTACGATTTTGCAATTTTTGCTAAAATATGTGTGTTATAACCCATGAAAAATGGAGATTTTGTGAAAATTTAATTGTCAATTTTTGACTTTATTCACTAGAATACATCTACACAATCTGAGTGAGTGCAAAAAACAGTACAAAAATATCAAAATCAATGCGTGTTTCAATTTTACCATTTTTCGGAAAATACGTGTGAATACGAAAATCAGAGATTTGGTGAAAATTTAATTTTATTTTTTTGGCATTATTCACTAAATGCATGTCACAATCTGGACGGGTGAGTTGGGTGCAAAAAATGGTACACAAAAAGTAAAAATTAATACGTGTTTCGATTTTGCAATTTTTGCTAAAATATGTGTGTTATAACCCATGAAAAATGAAGATTTTGTGAAAATTTTAATTGTCAATTTTTTTGACATTATTCACAAGAATACATTTTCATAATCTGAGTGGGTGCAAAAAACGGTTCATAAAAGTCAAAATCAATGCGTGCTTCGATTTTACCATTTTTTTGCCAAAATACGTGTGTTATAACCCACGAAAATCAGAGATTTGGCGAAAATTTTAATTTTAATTTTTTTGGCATTATTCACTAAAATACTTGTCACAATCTAGATTGGTGAGTTTGGTGCAAAAACAGTACACAAAAAGTAAAAATTCATACGTGTTTCGATTTTGCCATTTTTGCTAAAATATTTGTGTTATAACCCCATGAAAAATGGAGATTTTGTGAAAATTTTAATTGTCAATTTTTTTGACATTATTCACTAGAATACATGTTCACAATCTGAGTGGGTGCAAAAAACGTTTTAAAAAAGTCAAAATCAATGCGTGTTTTGATTTTACCATTTTTTTCCTAAAATAAGTGTGTTATAACCCACGAAAATCAGAGATTTGGTGAAAATTTTAATTTTAATTTTTTTTGCGTTATTCACTAAATTGCATGTCACAATCTGGACGGGTGAGTTGGGTGCAAAAAATGGTACACAAAAAGTAAAAATTAATACGTGTTTCGATTTTGCAATTTTTGCTAAAATATGTGTGTTATAACCCATGAAAAATGGAGATTTTGTGAAAATTTTAATTGTCAATTTTTTTGACATTATTCACTAGAATACATGTTCACAATCTGAGTGGGTGCAAAAAACGTTTTAAAAAAGTCAAAATCAATGCGTGTTTTGATTTTACCATTTTTTTGCTAAAATACGTGTGATGTAAATCACGAAAATCAAAGATTTGGTGAAAAATTTAATTATAATTTTTTTGGCATTATTCACTAAAATGCATGTCACAATCTATATGGGTGAGTTGGGTGCAAAAAACGGTAAACAAAAAGTAAAAATTAACACGTGTTTCGATTTTGCCATTTTTCATAAAATATGTGTGTTATAACCCCTGAAAAATGGAAATTTTGTGAAAATTTTAATTGTCAATTTTTTCGACATTATTCACTAGAATACATGTTCACAATCTGAGTAGTGCGAAAAAAGTTACAAAAAATTCAAAATCAATGCGTGTTTTGATTTTAGCATTTTTTAGTTAAAATTCGTGTGTTATAACCCACGGAAATCAAAAGTTGGTGAAAATTTTAATTTTAATTTTTTTGGCATTATTCACTAAATGCATGTCACAATCTAGATGGGTGAGTTGGGTGTAAAAAACGGTACACAAAAAGTAAAAATTAACACGTGTTTCGATTTTGCCATTTTTGCTAAAATATGTGTGTTATAACCCATGAAAAATGGAAATTTTGTGAAAATTTTTATTGTCAATTTTTATGACATTATTCACTAGAATACATGTTCACAAACTAAGTGGGTGCAAAAAACGGTACAAAATAGTCAAAATCAATACATGTTTCGATTTTACCATTTTTTCGCTAAAATACGTGTTTTATTACCCACGAAAATCAGAGATTTGGTGAAAATTTTAATTTTAATTTTTTTTGGCATTATTCACTAAAATGCATGTCAGAATCTAGATTGGTGAGTTTGGTGAAAAAAACAGTACACAAAAAGTAAAAATTAATACGTATTACGATTTCGCCATTTTTGCTAAAATATGTGTTTTATAACCCATGAAAAATGGAGATTTTGTGAAAATTTTAATTGTCAATTGTTTTGACATTATTCACTAGAATACATGTTCACAATCTGAGTGGGTGCAAAAAACGTTTTAATTTTAATTTGTGAAAATTAAAGATTTTATAACCCACGAAAATCAAAGATTTTGTGAAAATTCTAATTTTAATTTTTTTGGCATTATTCACTAAAATGCATGTCACAATCTAGATGAGTGAGTTGGGTGCAACAAATGGTACAAAAAAAGTAAAAATTAAGACGTGTTTTGATTTTGCCATTTTTGTTAAATATGTGTGTTATAACCCATGAAAAATGGAGATTTTTTGAAAATTTTAATTGTCAATTGTTTTGACATTATTCACTAGAATACATGTTCACAATCTGAGTGGGTGCAAAAAAGGTACAAAAAAGTCAAAATCAATGGTTGTTTGATTTTACCATTTTTTGCTAAAATACGTGTGTTATAACTTACCAAAATCACAGATTTGTTGAAAATTTTAATTTTAATTTTTTGGCATTATTCACTAAAATGCATGTCACAATCTGGACGGGTGAGTTGGGTGCAAAAAACAGTACACAAAAAGTAAAAATTAAAACGTGTTACGATTTTGCAATTTTTGCTAAAATATGTGTGTTATAACCCATGAAAAATGGAGATTTTGTGAAAATTTTAATTGTCAATTTTTTGACTTTATTCACTAGAATACATCTACACAATCTGAGTGGGTGCAAAAAACAGTACAAAAATATCAAAATCAATGCGTGTTTCAATTTTACCATTTTTTCGGTAAAATACGTGTGAACACGAAAATCAGAGATTTGGTGAAAATTTTAATTTTAATTTTTTTGGCATTATTCACTAAAATGCATGTCACAATCTGGACGGGTGAGTTGGGTGCAAAAAATGGTACACAAAAAGTAAAAATTAATACGTGTTTCGATTTTGCAATTTTTGCTAAAATATGTGTGTTATAACCCATGAAAAATGAAGATTTTGTGAAAATTTTAATTGTCAATTTTTTTGACATTATTCACAAGAATACATTTTCATAATCTGAGTGGGTGCAAAAAACGGTTCATAAAAGTCAAAATCAATGCGTGCTTCGATTTTACCATTTTTTTGCCAAAATACGTGTGTTATAACCCACGAAAATCAGAGATTTGGCAAAAATTTTAATTTTAATTTTTTTGGCATTATTCACTAAAATACTTGTCACAATCTAGATTGGTGAGTTTGGTGCAAAAACAGTACACAAAAAGTAAAAATTCATACGTGTTTCGATTTTGCCATTTTTGCTAAAATATGTGTGTTATAACCCCATGAAAAATGGAGATTTTGTGAAAATTATAATTGTCAATTTTTTTGACATTATTCACTAGAATACATTTTCATAATCTGAGTGGGTGCAAAAAACGTTACATAAAAGTCAAAATCAATGCGTGCTTCGATTTTACCATTTTTTTCCTAAAATAAGTGTGTTATAACCCACGAAAATCAGAGATTTGGTGAAAATTTTAATTTTAATTTTTTTTGCGTTATTCACTAAATTGCATGTCACAATCTGGACGGGTGAGTTGGGTGCAAAAAATGGTACACAAAAAGTAAAAATTCATACGTGTTTCGATTTTGCAATTTTGCTAAAATGTGTGTGTTATAACCCATGAAAAATGGAGATTTTGTGAAAGTTTTAATTGTCAATTTTTTGACATTATTCACTAGAATACATTTCATAATCTGAGTGGGTGCAAAAAACGGTACATAATAGTCAAAATCAATGCGTGCTTCGATTTTACCATTTTTTTCGCCAAAATACGTGTGTTATAACCCACGAAAATTAGAGATTTGGCGAAAATTTTAATTTTAATTTTTTTGGCATTATTCACTAAAATGCTTGTCACAATCTAGATTGGTGAGTTTGGTGCAAAAAACAGTACACAAAAAGTAAAAATTAATACGTGTTTCGATTTTGCAATTTTTGCTAAAATATGTGTGTTATAACCCATGAAAAATGGAGATTTTGTGAAAATTTTAATTGTCAATTTTTTGACAATATTCACTAGAATACATCTACACAATCTGAGTGGGTGCAAAAAACAGTACAAAAATGTCAAAATCAATGCGTTTGTTCGATTTTACCATTTTTCGGAAAAATACGTGTGTTGTAACTCACGAAAATCAGAGATTTGGTGAAAAATTTAATTTTAATTTTTTTGGCATTATTCACTAAAATGCATGTCACAATCTAGATGGGTGAGTTGGGTGCAAAAAATGGTACACAAAAAGTAAAAATTAATACGTGTTTCGATTTTGCAATTTTTGCTAAAATATGTGTGTTATAACCCATGAAAAATGGAGATTTTGTGAAAATTTTAATTGTCAATTTTTTTGACATTATTCACTAGAATACATGTTCACAATCTGAGTGGGTGCAAAAAACGTTTTAAAAAAGTCAAAATCAATGCGTGTTTTGATTTTACCATTTTTTTGCTAAAATACGTGTGATGTAAATCACGAAAATCAAAGATTTGGTGAAAAATTTAATTATAATTTTTTTGGCATTATTCACTAAAATGCATGTCACATCTATATGGGTGAGTTGGGTGCAAAAAACGGTAAACAAAAAGTAAAAATTAACACGTGTTTCGATTTTGCCATTTTTCATAAAATATGTGTGTTATAACCCCTGAAAAATGAAATTTTGTGAAAATTTTAATTGTCAATTTTTTCGACATTATTCACTAGAATACATGTTCACAATCTGAGTAGTGCGAAAAAAGTACAAAAAATTCAAAATCAATGCGTGTTTGATTTTAGCATATTTTAGTTAAAATTCGTGTGTTATAACCCACGGAAATCGCAAAAGTTGGTGAAAATTTTAATTTTATTTTTTTGGCATTATTCACTAAAATGCATGTCACAATCTAGATGGGTGAGTTGGGTGTAAAAAACGGTACACAAAAGTAAAAATTAACACGTGTTTCGATTTTGCCATTTTTGCTAAAATATGTGTGTTATAACCATGAAAAATGGAAATTTTGTGAAAATTTTTATTGTCAATTTTTATGACATTATTCACTAGAATACATGTTCACAAACTAAGTGGGTGCAAAAAGCGGTACAAAATAGTCAAAATCAATACATGTTTCGATTTTACCATTTTTCGCTAAAATACGTGTTTTATAACCCACGAAAATCAGAGATTTGGTGAAAATTTTAATTTTAATTTTTTTGGCATTATTCACTAAAATGCATGTCAGAATCTAGATTGGTGAGTTTGGTGAAAAAAACAGTACACAAAAAGTAAAAATTAATACGTATTACGATTTTCGCCATTTTTGCTAAAATATGTGTTTATAACCCATGAAAATGGGAGATTTTTGTGAAAATTTAATTGTCAATTGTTTTGACATTATTCACTAGAATACATGTTCACAATCTGAGTGGGTGCAAAAAACGTTTTAAAAAGTCAAAATCAATGCGTGTTTGATTTTACCATTTTTTGCTAAAATACGTGTGTTATAACCCACGAAAATCAAAGATTTTGTGAAAATTTAATTTTAATTTTTTGGCATTATTCACTAAAATGCATGTCACAATCTAGATGAGTGAGTGGGTGGGTGCAACAAATGGTACAAAAAAAGTAAAAATTAAGACGTGTTTTGATTTTGCCATTTTTGTTAATATGTGTGTTATAACCCATGAAAATGGAGATTTTTTGAAAATTTTAATTGTCAATTTTTTGACATTATTCACTAGAATACATGTTCACAATCTGAGTGGGTGCAAAAAATGTTACAAAAAAGTCAAAATCAATGCGTGTTTTGATTTTACCATTTTTTGCTAAAATACGTGTGTTATAACTTACCAAAATCACAGATTTGTTGAAAATTTTAATTTTAATTTTTTGGCATTATTCACTAAAATGCATGTCACAATCTGGACGGGTGAGTTGGGTGCAAAAAACAGTACACAAAAAGTAAAAATTAAAACGTGTTACGATTTTGCAATTTTTGCTAAAATATGTGTGTTATAACCCATGAAAAATGGAGATTTTGTGAAAATTTTAATTGTCAATTTTTTGACATTATTCACTAGAATACATCTACACAATCTGAGTGGGTGCAAAAAACAGTTTAAAAAATATCAAAATCAATGCGTGTTTCAATTTTACCATTTTTTCGGTAAAATACGTGTGAACACGAAAATCAGAGATTTGGTGAAAATTTTAATTTTAATTTTTTTGGCATTATTCACTAAAATGCATGTCACAATCTGGACGGGTGAGTTGGGTGCAAAAAATGATACACAAAAAGTAAAAATTAATACGTGTTTCGATTTTGCAATTTTTGCTAAAATATGTGTGTTATAACCCATGAAAAATGAAGATTTTGTGAAAATTTTAATTGTCAATTTTTTTGACATTATTCACAAGAATACATTTTCATAATCTGAGTGGGTGCAAAAAACGGTTCATAAAAGTCAAAATCAATGCGTGCTTCGATTTTACCATTTTTTTGCCAAAATACGTGTGTTATAACCCACGAAAATCAGAGATTTGGCAAAAATTTTAATTTTATTTTTTTGGCATTATTCACTAAAATACTGTCACAATCTAGATTGGTGAGTTTGGTGCAAAAACAGTACACAAAAAGTAAAAATTCATACGTGTTCGATTTTGCATTTTTGCTAAAATATGTGTGTTATAACCCATGAAAAATGGAGATTTTGTGAAAATTATAATTGTCAATTTTTTTGACATTATTCACTAGAATACATTTTCAAATCTGAGTGGGTGCAAAAAACGTTACATAATAGTCAAAATCAATGCGTGCTTCGATTTTACCATTTTTTCGCAAAATACGTGTGTTATAACCCACGAAAATCAGAGATTTGTGAAAATTTTAATTTAATTTTTTTGGCATTATTCACTAAAATGCTTGTCACAATCTAGATTGGTGAGTGGGTGCAAAAAACAGTACACAAAAAGTAAAAATTAATACGTGTTTCGATTTTGCAATTTTTGCTAAAATATGTGTGTTATAACCCATGAAAAATGGAGATTTTGTGAAAATTTTAATTGTCAATTTTTTGACAATATTCGCTAGAATACATTTTCACAATCTGAGTGGGTGCAAAAAACAGTACAAAAATTCAAAATCAATGCGTGTTCGATTTTACCATTTTTTTGAAAAATACGTGTGTGTAACCCACGAAAATCAGAGATTTGGTGAAAAATTTTAATTTTAATTTTTTGGCATTATTCACTAAAATGCTGTCACAATCTAGATGGGTGAGAGTTGGGTGCAAAAAATGGTACACAAAAAGTAAAAATTAATACGTGTTTCGATTTTGCAATTTTTGCTAAAATATGTGTGTTATAACCCATGAAAAATGGAGATTTTGTGAAAATTTTAATTGTCAATTTTTTGACAATATTCGTAGAATACATTCACAATCTGAGTGGGTGCAAAAAAACAGTACAAAAATGTCAAAATCAATGCGTGTTTCGATTTTACCATTTTTCCGGAAAAATACGTGTGTTATAACCCACGAAAATCAGAGATTTGGTGAAAAATTTTAATTTTAATTTTTTTGGCATTATTCACTAAAATGCATGTCACAATCTAGATGGGTGAGTTGGGTGCAAAAAATGGTACACAAAAAGTAAAAATTAATACGTGTTTCGATTTTGCAATTTTTGCTAAAATATGTGTGTTATAACCCATGAAAAATGGAGATTTTGTGAAAATTTTAATTGTCAATTTTTTGACAATATTCGCTAGAATACATCTACACAATCTGAGTGGGTGCAAAAAACAGTACAAAAATGTCAAAATCAATGCGTGTTTCGATTTTACCATTTTTCCGGAAAAATACGTGTGTTGTAACCCACGAAAATCAGAGATTTGGTGAAAAATTTAATTTTAATTTTTTGGCATTATTCACTAAAATGCATGTCACAATCTAGATGGGTGAGTTGGGTGCAAAAAATGGTACACAAAAAGTAAAAATTAATACGTGTTTCGATTTTGCAATTTTTGCTAAAATATGTGTGTTATAACCCATGAAAAATGGAGATTTTGTGAAAATTTTAATTGTCAATTTTTTGACAATATTCGATAGAATACATCTACACAATCTGAGTGGGTGCAAAAAACAGTACAAAAATGTCAAAATCAATGCGTGTTTCGATTTTACCATTTTTCCGGAAAAATACGTGTGTTGTAACCCACGAAAATCAGAGATTTGGTGAAAAATTTAATTTTAATTTTTTTGGCATTATTCACTAAAATGCATGTCACAATCTAGATGGGTGAGTTGGGTGCAAAAAATGGTACACAAAAGTAAAAATTAATACGTGTTTCGATTTTGCAATTTTTGCTAAAATATGTGTGTTATAACCCATGAAAAATGGAGATTTTGTGAAAATTTTAATTGTCAATTTTTTGACATTATTCACTAGAATACATGTTCACAATCTGAGTGGGTGCAAAAAACGTTTTAAAAAAGTCAAAATCAATGCGTGTGTTTGATTTTACCATTTTTTGCTAAAATACGTGTGATGTAAATTACGAAAATCAAGATTTGGTGAAAAATTTAATTATAATTTTTTTGGCATTATTCACTAAAACATGCATGTCACAATCTATATGGGTGAGTTGGGTGCAAAAAACGGTAAACAAAAAGTAAAAATTAACACGTGTTTCGATTTTGCCATTTTTCATAAAATATGTGTGTTATAACCCCTGAAAAATGGAAATTTTGGAAAATTTTAATTGTCAATTTTTTCGACATTATTCACTAGAATACATGTTCACAATAGTGAGTGTACGAAAAAGTTACAAAAAATTCAAAATCAATGCGTGTTTTGATTTTAGCATTTTTTAGTTAAAATTCGTGTGTTATAACCCACGGAAATCAAAAGTTGGTGAAAATTTTAATTTTAATTTTAATTTTTTTGGCATTATTCACTAAAATGTATGTCACAATCTAGATGGGTGAGTTGGGGGTAAAAAACGGTACACAAAAAGTAAAAATTAACACGTGTTTCGATTTTGCCATTTTTGCTAAAATATGTGTGTTATAACCCATGAAAAATGGAAATTTTGTGAAAATTTTTATTGTCAATTTTTATGACATTATTCACTAGAATACATGTTCACAAACTAAGTGGGTGCAAAAAACGGTACAAAATAGTCAAAATCAATACATTTTCGATTTTACCATTTTTTCGCTAAAATACGTGTTTTATAACCCACGAAAAAAGAGATTTGGTGAAAATTTTAATTTTAATTTTTTTGGCATTATTCACTAAAATGCATGTCAGAATCTAGATTGGTGAGTTTGGTGAAAAAAACACTACACAAAAAGTAAAAATTAATACGTATTACGATTTCGCCATTTTTGCTAAAATATGTGTTTTATAACCCATGAAAAATGGAGATTTTGTGAAAATTTTAATTGTCAATTGTTTTGACATTATTCACTAGAATACATGTTCACAATCTGAGTGGGTGCAAAAAACGTTTTAAAAAGTCAAAATCAATGCGTGTTTTGATTTTACCATTTTTTTCCTAAAATACGTGTGTGTTATAACCCACGAAAATCAAAGATTTTGTGAAAATTCTAATTTTAATTTTTTTCGCATTATTCACTAAAATGCATGTCACAATCTAGATGAGTGAGTTGGGGTGCAAACAAATGGTACAAAAAAAGTAAAAATTAAGACGTGTTTTGATTTTGCCATTTTTGTTAAATATGTGTGTTATAACCCATGAAAAATGGAGATTTTTGAAAATTTTAATTGTCAATTTTTTGACATTATTCACTAGAATACTTGTTCACAATCTGAGTGGGTGCAAAAAATGTTAAAAAAAAGTCAAACTCAATGCGTGTTTTGATTTTAACCATTTTTTGCTAAAATACGTGTGTTTATAACTTACCAAAATCACAGATTTGTTGAAAAGTTTAATTTTAATTTTTGGCATTATTCACTAAAATGCATGTCACAATCTGACGGGTGAGTTGGGTGCAAAAAACAGTACACAAAAAGTAAAAATTAAAAACGTGTTACGATTTTGCAATTTTTGCTAAAATATGTGTGTTATAACCCATAAAAATGGAGATTTTGTGAAAATTTTAATTGTCAATTTTTTGACTTTATTCACTAGAATACATCTACACAATCTGAGTGGGAGCAAAAAACAGTACAAAAATATCAAAATCAATGCGTGTTTCAATTTTACCATTTTTTCGGTAAAATACGTGTGAACACGAAAATCAGAGATTTGGTGTGATGAAAATTTCAATTTCAATTTTTTGGCATTATTCACTAAAATGCATGTCACAATCTGGACGGGTGAGTTTTGGTGCAAAAAATGGTACACAAAAAAGTAAAAATTAATACGTGTTTCGATTTTGCAATTTTTGCTAAATATGTGTGTTAACCCATGAAAAATGAAGATTTGTGAAAATTTTAATTGTCAATTTTTTTGACATTATTCACAAGAATACATTTTCATAATCTGAGTGGGTGCAAAAACGGTCATAAAAGTCAAAATCATGCGTGCTTCGATTTTACCATTTTTTTGCCAAAATACGTGTGTTATAACCCACGAAAATCAGAGATTTGGCAAAAATTTTAATTTTAATTTTTTGGCATTATTCACTAAATACTTGTCACAATCTAGATTGGTGAGTTTGGTGCAAAAACAGTACACAAAAAGTAAAAATTCATACGTGTTTCGATTTTGCCATTTTTGCTAAAATATGTGTTTATAACCCATGAAAAATGGAGATTTTGTGAAAATTTATAATTGTCAATTTTTTTGACATTATTCACTAGAATACATTTTCATAATCTGAGTGGTGCAAAAAACGTACATAAAAGTCAAAATCAATGCGTGCTTCGATTTTACCATTTTTTCTAAAATAGTGTGTTATAACCCACGAAAATCAGAGATTGGTGAAAATTTTAATTTTAATTTTTTTTGGTTATTCACTAAAATGCATGTCACAATCTGGACGGGTGAGTTGGGGTGCAAAAAATGGTACACAAAAAGTAAAAATTCATACGTGTTTCGATTTTGCAATTTTTGCTAAAATATGTGTGTTATAACCCATGAAAAATGGAAATTTTGTGAAAGTTTTAATTGTCAATTTTTTGACATTATTCACTAGAATACATTTTCAAATCTGGTGGGTGCAAAAAACGTAATAATAGTCAAAATCAATGCGTGTTCGATTTTACCATTTTTTCGCCAAAAATACGTGTGTTATAACCCACGAAAATAGAGATTTGGCGAAATTTTATTTAATTTTTTTGGCATTATTCACTAAAATGCTTGTCACAATCTAGATTGGTGAGTTGGTGCAAAAACAGTACACAAAAGTAAAAATTAATACGTGTTTCGATTTTGCATTTTTCTAAAATATGTGTGTTATAACCCATGAAAAAAGGGAGATTTTGTGAAAATTTTAATTGTCAATTTTTTGACAATATTCACTAGAATACATCTACACAATCTGAGTGGGTGCAAAAAACAGTACAAAAATGTCAAAATCAATGCGTGTTTTCGATTTTACCATTTTTCCGGAAAAATACGTGTGTTGTACCCACGAAAATCAGAGATTTGGTGAAAATTTTTAATTAATTTTTTTGGCATTATTCACTAAATGCAATGTCACAATCTAGATGGGTGAGTTGGGTGCAAAAAAATGGTACACAAAAAGTAAAATGAATACGTGTTTCGATTTTGCAATTTTTGCTAAAATATGTGTGTTATAACCATGAAAAATGGAGATTTTGTGAAAATTTTAATTGTCAATTTTTTTGACATTATTCACTAGAATACATGTTCACAATCTGAGTGGGTGCAAAAAACGTTTTAAAAAGTATCAAAATCAATGCGTTTGTGTTGATTTTACCATTTTTTTGCTAAAATACGTGTGTGAATGTAAATCACGAAAATCAAAGATTTGGTGAAAAATTTATTATAATTTTTTGGCATTATTCACTAAAATGCATGTCACAATCTATATGGGTGAGTTGGGTGCAAAAAACGGTAAACAAAAAGTAAAAATAACACGTGTTTCGATTTTGCCATTTTTCATAAAATATGTGTGTTATAACCCTGAAAAATGGAATTTGTGAAAATTTTAATTGTCAATTTTTTCGACATTATTCACTAGAATACATGTTCACAATCTGAGTAGTGCAAAAAAGTTACAAAAAATTCAAAATCAATGCGTGTTTGATTTTAGCATTTTTTTAGTTAAAATTCGTGTGTTATAACCCACGGAAATCAAAAGTTGGTGAAAATTTTAATTTTAATTTTTTTGGCATATTCACTAAAATGTATGTCACAATCTAGATGGGTGAGTTGGGGGTGAAAAAACGGTACACAAAAAGTAAAAATTAACACGTGTTTCGATTTTGCCATTTTTGCTAAAATATGTGTGTTATAACACATGAAAAATGGAAATTTTGTGAAAATTTTATTGTCAATTTTTATGACATTATTCACTAGAATACATGTTCACAAACTAAGTGGGTGCAAAAAACGGTACAAAATAGTCAAAATCAATACATGTTTCGATTTTACCATTTTTTCGCTAAAATACGTGTTTTATAACCCACGAAAATCAGAGATTTGGTGAAATTTTAATTTTAATTTTTTTGGCATTATTCACTAAAATGCATGTCGTCAGAATCTAGATTGGTGAGTTTGGTGAAAAAACAGTACACAAAAAGTAAAAAATTAATACGTATTACGATTTCGCCATTTTTGCTAAAATATGTGTTTTATAAACCCATGAAAATGGAGATTTTGTGAAAATTTTAATTGTCAATTGTTTTGACATTATTCACTAGAATACATGTTCACAATCTGAGTGGGTGCAAAAAAAACGTTTTAAAAAGTCAAAATCAATGTTTTGTTTTGATTTAACATTTTTTTCCCTAAATACGTGTGTTATAACCCACGAAAATCAAAGATTTTGTGAAAATTCTAATTTTAATTTTTTTCGCATTATTCACTAAAATGCATGTCACAATCTAGATGAGTGAGTTGGGTGCAACAAATGGTACAAAAAAAGTAAAAATTAAGACGTGTTTTGATTTTGCCATTTTTGTTAAATATGTGTGTTATAACCCATGAAAAATGGAGATTTTTTGAAAATTTTAATTGTCAATTTTTTTGACATTATTCACTAGAATACTTGTTCACAATCTGAGTGGGTGCAAAAAATGTTACAAAAAAGTCAAAATCAATGCGTGTTTTGATTTTACCATTTTTTGCTAAAATACGTGTGTTATAACTTACCAAAATCACAGATTTGTTGAAAAGTTTAATTTTAATTTTTTGGCATTATTCACTAAAATGCATGTCACAATCTGGACGGGTGAGTTGGGTGCAAAAAACAGTACACAAAAAGTAAAAATTAAAACGTGTTACGATTTTGCAATTTTTGCTAAAATATGTGTGTTATACCCATGAAAATGGAATTTTGTGAAAATTTTAATTGTCAATTTTTTGACTTTATTCACTAGAATACATCTACACAATCTGAGTGGGAGCAAAAAACAGTACAAAAATATCAAAATCAATGCGTGTTTCAATTTTACCATTTTTTCGGTAAAATACGTGTGAACACGAAAATCAGAGATTTGGTGAAAATTTTAATTTCAATTTTTTTGGCATTATTCACTAAAATGCATGTCACAATCTGGACGGGTGAGTTGGGTGCAAAAAATGGTACACAAAAAGTAAAAATTAATACGTGTTTCGATTTTGCAATTTTTGCTAAAATATGTGTGTTAACCCATGAAAAATGAAGATTTTGTGAAAATTTTAATTGTCAATTTTTTTGACATTATTCACAAGAATACATTTCATAATCTGAGTGGGTGCAAAAAACGGTTCATAAAAGTCAAAATCAATGCGTGCTTCGATTTTACCATTTTTTTTGCCAAAATACGTGTGTTGTTATAACCCACGAAAATCAGAGATTTGGCAAAAATTTTAATTTTAATTTTTTGGCATTATTCACTAAAATACTTGTCACATCTAGATTGGTGAGTTTGGTGCAAAAACAGTACACAAAAAGTAAAAATTCATACGTGTTTCGATTTTGCCATTTTTGCTAAAATATGTGTGTGTATAACCCCATGAAAAATGGAGATTTTGTGAAAATTTTAAATTGTCAATTTTTTGACATTATTCACTAGAATACATTTTCATAATCTGAGGGGTGTGCAAAAAAAACGTACATAAAAGTCAAAATCAATGCGTGCTTCGATTTTACCATTTTTTCCTAAAATAAGTGTGTTATAACCCACGAAAATCAGAGATTTGGTGAAAATTTTAATTTTAATTTTTTTTGCGTTATTCACTAAATTGCATGTCACAATCTGGACGGGTGAGTTGGGTGCAAAAAATGGTACACAAAAAGTAAAAATTCATACGTGTTTCGATTTTGCAATTTTTGCTAAAATATGTGTGTTATAACCCATGAAAAATGGAAATTTTGTGAAAGTTTTAATTGTCAATTTTTTTGACATTATTCACTAGAATACATCTACACAATCTGAGTGGGTGCAAAAAACAGTACAAAAATGTCAAAATCAATGCGTGTTTCGATTTTACCATTTTTCCGGAAAAATACGTGTGTTGTAACCCACGAAAATCAGAGATTTGGTGAAAAATTTACTTTTAATTTTTTTGGCATTATTCACTAAAATGCATGTCACAATCTAGATGGGTGAGTTGGGTGCAAAAAATGTGTACAAAAAAGTAAAAATTAATACGTGTTTCGATTTTGCAATTTTTGCTAAAATATGTGTGTTATAACCCATGAAAAATGGAGATTTTGTGAAAATTTTAATTGTCAATTTTTTGACAATATTCGCTATAATACATCTACACAATCTGAGTGGGTGCAAAAAACAGTACAAAAATGTCAAAATCAATGCGTGTTTCGATTTTACCATTTTTCCGGAAAAATACGTGTGTTGTAACCCACGAAAATCAGAGATTTGGTGAAAAATTTAATTTTAATTTTTTTGGCATTATTCACTAAAATGCATGTCACAATCTAGATGGGTGAGTTGGGTGCAAAAAATGGTACACAAAAAGTAAAAATTAATACGTGTTTCGATTTTGCAATTTTTGCTAAAATATGTGTGTTATAACCCATGAAAAATGGAGATTTTGTGAAAATTTTAATTGTCAATTTTTTTGACATTATTCACTAGAATACATGTTCACAATCTGAGTGGGTGCAAAAAACGTTTTAAAAAAGTCAAAATCAATGCGTGTTTTGATTTTACCATTTTTTTGCTAAAATACGTGTGATGTAAATTACGAAAATCAAAGATTTGGTGAAAAATTTAATTATAATTTTTTTGGCATTATTCACTAAAATGCATGTCACAATCTATATGGGTGAGTTGGGTGCAAAAAACGGTAAACAAAAAGTAAAAATTAACACGTGTTTCGATTTTGCCATTTTTCATAAAATATGTGTGTTATAACCCCTGAAAAATGGAAATTTTGTGAAAATTTTAATTGTCAATTTTTTCGACATTATTCACTAGAATACATGTTCACAATCTGAGTAGTGCGAAAAAAGTTACAAAAAATTCAAAATCAATGCGTGTTTTGATTTTAGCATTTTTTAGTTAAAATTCGTGTGTTATAACCCACGGAAATCAAAAGTTGGTGAAAATTTTAATTTTAATTTTAATTTTTTTGGCATTATTCACTAAAATGTATGTCACAATCTAGATGGGTGAGTTGGGGGTAAAAAACGGTACACAAAAAGTAAAAATTAACACGTGTTTCGATTTTGCCATTTTTGCTAAAATATGTGTGTTATAACCCATGAAAAATGGAAATTTTGTGAAAATTTTTATTGTCAATTTTTATGACATTATTCACTAGAATACATGTTCACAAACTAAGTGGGTGCAAAAAACGGTACAAAATAGTCAAAATCAATACATGTTTCGATTTTACCATTTTTTCGCTAAAATACGTGTTTTATAACCCACGAAAATCAGAGATTTGGTGAAAATTTTAATTTTAATTTTTTTGGCATTATTCACTAAAATGCATGTCAGAATCTAGATTGGTGAGTTTGGTGAAAAAAACACTACACAAAAAGTAAAAATTAATACGTATTACGATTTCGCCATTTTTGCTAAAATATGTGTTTTATAACCCATGAAAAATGGAGATTTTGTGAAAATTTTAATTGTCAATGTTTTGACATTATTCACTAGAATACATGTTCACAATCTGAGTGGGTGCAAAAAACGTTTTAAAAAGTCAAAAATCAATGCGTGTTTTGATTTTACCATTTTTTTTTCCTAAAATACGTGTGTTATAACCCACGAAAATCAAAGATTTTGTGAAAATTCTAATTTTAATTTTTTTCGCATTATTCACTAAAATGCATGTCACAATCTAGATGAGTGAGTTGGGTGCAACAAATGGTACAAAAAAAGTAAAAATTAAGACGTGTTTTGATTTTGCCATTTTTGTTAAATATGTGTGTTATAACCCATGAAAAATGGAGATTTTTTGAAAATTTTAATTGTCAATTTTTTTGACATTATTCACTAGAATACTTGTTCACAATCTGAGTGGGTGCAAAAAATGTTACAAAAAAGTCAAAATCAATGCGTGTTTTGATTTTACCATTTTTTGCTAAAATACGTGTGTTATAACTTACCAAAATCACAGATTTGTTGAAAAGTTTAATTTTAATTTTTTGGCATTATTCACTAAAATGCATGTCACAATCTGGACGGGTGAGTTGGGTGCAAAAAACAGTACACAAAAAGTAAAAATTAAAACGTGTTACGATTTTGCAATTTTTGCTAAAATATGTGTGTTATAACCCATGAAAAATGGAGATTTTGTGAAAATTTTAATTGTCAATTTTTTGACTTTATTCACTAGAATACATCTACACAATCTGAGTGGGAGCAAAAAACAGTACAAAAATATCAAAATCAATGCGTGTTTCAATTTTACCATTTTTTCGGTAAAATACGTGTGAACACGAAAATCAGAGATTTGGTGAAAATTTTAATTTCAATTTTTTTGGCATTATTCACTAAAATGCATGTCACAATCTGGACGGGTGAGTTGGGTGCAAAAAATGGTACACAAAAAGTAAAAATTAATACGTGTTTCGATTTTGCAATTTTTGCTAAAATATGTGTGTTAACCCATGAAAAATGAAGATTTTGTGAAAATTTTAATTGTCAATTTTTTTGACATTATTCACAAGAATACATTTTCATAATCTGAGTGGGTGCAAAAAACGGTTCATAAAAGTCAAAATCAATGCGTGCTTCGATTTTACCATTTTTTTGCCAAAATACGTGTGTTATAACCCACGAAAATCAGAGATTTGGCAAAAATTTTAATTTTAATTTTTTGGCATTATTCACTAAAATACTTGTCACAATCTAGATTGGTGAGTTTGGTGCAAAAACAGTACACAAAAAGTAAAAATTCATACGTGTTTCGATTTTGCCATTTTTGCTAAAATATGTGTGTTATAACCCCATGAAAAATGGAGATTTTGTGAAAATTATAATTGTCAATTTTTTTGACATTATTCACTAGAATACATTTTCATAATCTGAGTGGGTGCAAAAAACGTTACATAAAAGTCAAAATCAATGCGTGCTTCGATTTTACCATTTTTTTCCTAAAATAAGTGTGTTATAACCCACGAAAATCAGAGATTTGGTGAAAATTTTAATTTTAATTTTTTTTGCGTTATTCACTAAATTGCATGTCACAATCTGGACGGGTGAGTTGGGTGCAAAAAATGGTACACAAAAAGTAAAAATTCATACGTGTTTCGATTTTGCAATTTTTGCTAAAATATGTGTGTTATAACCCATGAAAAATGGAAATTTTGTGAAAGTTTTAATTGTCAATTTTTTTGACATTATTCACTAGAATACATTTTCATAATCTGAGTGGGTGCAAAAAACGTTACATAATAGTCAAAATCAATGCGTGCTTCGATTTTACCATTTTTTTCGCCAAAATACGTGTGTTATAACCCACGAAAATTAGAGATTTGGCGAAAATTTTAATTTTAATTTTTTTGGCATTATTCACTAAAATGCTTGTCACAATCTAGATTGGTGAGTTTGGTGCAAAAAACAGTACACAAAAAGTAAAAATTAATACGTGTTTCGATTTTGCAATTTTTGCTAAAATATGTGTGTTATAACCCATGAAAAATGGAGATTTTGTGAAAATTTAATTGTCAATTTTTTGACAATATTCACTAGAATACATCTACACAATCTGAGTGGGTGCAAAAAACAAAAAAACAACAAAATGTCAAATCAATGCGTGTTTCGATTTTACCATTTTTCCGGAAAAATACGTGTGTTGTAACCACGAAAATCAGAGATTTGTGAAAAATTTAATTTTAATTTTTTTGGCATTATTCACTAAAATGCATGTCACAATCTAGATGGGTGAGTTGGGTGCAAAAAATGGTACACAAAAGTAAAAATGAATACGTGTTTCGATTTTGCAATTTTTGCTAAAATATGTGTGGTTAAACCCATGAAAAATGGAGATTTTGTGAAATTTTAATTGTCAATTTTTTGACATTATTCACTAGAATACATGTTCACAATCTGAGTGGGTGCAAAAAACGTTTTAAAAAAGTCAAAATCAATGCGTGTTTTGATTTTACCATTTTTTTGCTAAAATACGTGTGATGTAAATCACGAAAATCAAAGATTTGGTGAAAAATTTAATTATAATTTTTTTGGCATTATTCACTAAAATGCATGTCACAATCTATATGGGTGAGTTGGGTGCAAAAAACGGTAAACAAAAAGTAAAAATTAACACGTGTTTCGATTTTGCCATTTTTCATAAAATATGTGTGTTATAACCCCTGAAAAATGGAAATTTTGTGAAAATTTTAATTGTCAATTTTTTCGACATTATTCACTAGAATACATGTTCACAATCTGAGTAGTGCAAAAAAAGTTACAAAAAATTCAAAATCAATGCGTGTTTTGATTTTAGCATTTTTTAGTTAAAATTCGTGTGTTATAACCCACGGAAATCAAAAGTTGGTGAAAATTTTAATTTTAATTTTTTTGGCATTATTCACTAAAATGTATGTCACAATCTAGATGGGTGAGTTGGGTGTAAAAAACGGTACACAAAAAGTAAAAATTAACACGTGTTTCGATTTTGCCATTTTTGCTAAAATATGTGTGTTATAACACATGAAAAATGGAAATTTTGTGAAAATTTTTATTGTCAATTTTTATGACATTATTCACTAGAATACATGTTCACAAACTAAGTGGGTGCAAAAAACGGTACAAAATAGTCAAAATCAATACATGTTTCGATTTTACCATTTTTTCGCTAAAATACGTGTTTTATAACCCACGAAAATCAGAGATTTGGTGAAAATTTTAATTTTAATTTTTTTGGCATTATTCACTAAAATGCATGTCAGAATCTAGATTGGTGAGTTTGGTGAAAAAAACAGTACACAAAAAGTAAAAATTAATACGTATTACGATTTCGCCATTTTTGCTAAAATATGTGTTTTATAACCCATGAAAAATGGAGATTTTGTGAAAATTTTAATTGTCAATTGTTTTGACATTATTCACTAGAATACATGTTCACAATCTGAGTGGGTGCAAAAAACGTTTTAAAAAGTCAAAATCAATGCGTGTTTTGATTTTACCATTTTTTTCCTAAAATACGTGTGTTATAACCCACGAAAATCAAAGATTTTGTGAAAATTCTAATTTTAATTTTTTTCGCATTATTCACTAAAATGCATGTCACAATCTAGATGAGTGAGTTGGGTGCAACAAATGGTACAAAAAAAGTAAAAATTAAGACGTGTTTTGATTTTGCCATTTTTGTTAAATATGTGTGTTATAACCCATGAAAAATGGAGATTTTTTGAAAATTTTAATTGTCAATTTTTTTGACATTATTCACTAGAATACTTGTTCACAATCTGAGTGGGTGCAAAAAATGTTACAAAAAAGTCAAAATCAATGCGTGTTTTGATTTTACCATTTTTTGCTAAAATACGTGTGTTATAACTTACCAAAATCACAGATTTGTTGAAAAGTTTAATTTTAATTTTTTGGCATTATTCACTAAAATGCATGTCACAATCTGGACGGGTGAGTTGGGTGCAAAAAACAGTACACAAAAAGTAAAAATTAAAACGTGTTACGATTTTGCAATTTTTGCTAAAATATGTGTGTTATAACCCATGAAAAATGGAGATTTTGTGAAAATTTTAATTGTCAATTTTTTGACTTTATTCACTAGAATACATCTACACAATCTGAGTGGGAGCAAAAAACAGTACAAAATATCAAAATCAATGCGTGTTCAATTTTACCATTTTTTCGGTAAAATACGTGTGAACACGAAAATCAGAGATTTGGTGAAAATTTTAATTTCAATTTTTTTGGCATTATTCACTAAAATGCATGTCACAATCTGGACGGGTGAGTTGGGTGCAAAAAATGGTACACAAAAAGTAAAAATTAATACGTGTTTCGATTTTGCAATTTTTGCTAAAATATGTGTGTTAACCCATGAAAAATGAAGATTTTGTGAAAATTTTAATTGTCAATTTTTTTGACATTATTCACAAGAATACATTTTCATAATCTGAGTGGGTGCAAAAAACGGTTCATAAAAGTCAAAATCAATGCGTGCTTCGATTTTACCATTTTTTTGCCAAAATACGTGTGTTATAACCCACGAAAATCAGAGATTTGGCAAAAATTTTAATTTTAATTTTTTGGCATTATTCACTAAAATACTTGTCACAATCTAGATTGGTGAGTTTGGTGCAAAAACAGTACACAAAAAGTAAAAATTCATACGTGTTTCGATTTTGCCATTTTTGCTAAAATATGTGTGTTATAACCCCATGAAAAATGGAGATTTTGTGAAAATTATAATTGTCAATTTTTTTGACATTATTCACTAGAATACATTTTCATAATCTGAGTGGGTGCAAAAAACGTTACATAAAAGTCAAAATCAATGCGTGCTTCGATTTTACCATTTTTTTCCTAAAATAAGTGTGTTATAACCCACGAAAATCAGAGATTTGGTGAAAATTTTAATTTTAATTTTTTTTGCGTTATTCACTAAATTGCATGTCACAATCTGGACGGGTGAGTTGGGTGCAAAAAATGGTACACAAAAAGTAAAAATTCATACGTGTTTCGATTTTGCAATTTTTGCTAAAATATGTGTGTTATAACCCATGAAAAATGGAAATTTTGTGAAAGTTTTAATTGTCAATTTTTTTGACATTATTCACTAGAATACATTTTCATAATCTGAGTGGGTGCAAAAAACGTTACATAATAGTCAAAATCAATGCGTGCTTCGATTTTACCATTTTTCGCCAAAATACGTGTGTTATAACCCACGAAAATTAGAGATTTGGCGAAAATTTTAATTTTAATTTTTTTGGCATTATTCACTAAAATGCTTGTCACAATCTAGATTGGTGAGTTTGGTGCAAAAAACAGTACACAAAAAGTAAAAATTAATACGTGTTTCGATTTTGCAATTTTTGCTAAAATATGTGTGTTATAACCCATGAAAAATGGAGATTTTGTGAAAATTTTAATTGTCAATTTTTTGACAATATTCGCTAGAATACATCTACACAATCTGAGTGGGTGCAAAAAACAGTACAAAAATGTCAAAATCAATGCGTGTTTCGATTTTACCATTTTTCCGGAAAAATACGTGTGTTGTAACCCACGAAAATCAGAGATTTGGTGAAAAATTTAATTTTAATTTTTTTGGCATTATTCACTAAAATGCATGTCACATCTAGATGGGTGAGTTGGGTGCAAAAAAATGGTACACAAAAAGTAAAAATTAATACGTGTTTCGATTTTGCAATTTTTGCTAAAATATGTGTGTTATAACCCATGAAAAATGGAGATTTTGTGAAAATTTTAATTGTCAATTTTTTTGACATTATTCACTAGAATACATGTTCACAATCTGAGTGGGTGCAAAAAACGTTTTAAAAAAGTCAAAATCAATGCGTGTTTTGATTTTACCATTTTTTTGCTAAAATACGTGTGATGTAAATCACGAAAATCAAAGATTTGGTGAAAAATTTAATTATAATTTTTTTGGCATTATTCACTAAAATGCATGTCACAATCTATATGGGTGAGTTGGGTGCAAAAAACGGAACAAAAAGTAAAAATTAACACGTGTTTCGATTTTGCCATTTTTCATAAATATGTGTGTTATAACCCCTGAAAAATGGAAATTTTGTGAAAATTTTAATTGTCAATTTTTCGACATTATTCACTAGAATACATGTTCACAATCTGAGTAGTGCGAAAAAAGTTACAAAAAATTCAAAATCAATGCGTGTTTGATTTTAGCATTTTTTAGTTAAAATTCGTGTGTTATAACCCACGGAAATCAAAAGTTGGTGAAAATTTTAATTTTAATTTTTTTGGCATTATTCACTAAAATGCATGTCACAATCTAGATGGGTGAGTTGGGTGTAAAAAACGGTACACAAAAAGTAAAAATTAACACGTGTTTCGATTTTGCCATTTTTGCTAAAATATGTGTGTTATAACCCATGAAAAATGGAAATTTTGTGAAAATTTTTATTGTCAATTTTTATGACATTATTCACTAGAATACATGTTCACAAACTAAGTGGGTGCAAAAAACGGTACAAAATAGTCAAAATCAATACATGTTTCGATTTTACCATTTTTTCGCTAAAATACGTGTTTTATAACCCACGAAAATCAGAGATTTGGTGAAAATTTTAATTTTAATTTTTTTTGGCATTATTCACTAAAATGCATGTCAGAATCTAGATTGGTGAGTTTGGTGAAAAAAACAGTACACAAAAAGTAAAAATTAATACGTATTACGATTTCGCCATTTTTGCTAAAATATGTGTTTTATAACCCATGAAAAATGGAGATTTTGTGAAAATTTTAATTGTCAATTGTTTTGACATTATTCACTAGAATACATGTTCACAATCTGAGTGGGTGCAAAAAACGTTTTAAAAAGTCAAAATCAATGCGTGTTTTGATTTTACCATTTTTTTGCTAAAATACGTGTGTTATAACCCACGAAAATCAAAGATTTTGTGAAAATTCTAATTTTAATTTTTTTGGCATTATTCACTAAAATGCATGTCACAATCTAGATGAGTGAGTTGGGTGCAACAAATGGCACAAAAAAAGTAAAAATTAAGACGTGTTTTGATTTTGCCATTTTTGTTAAATATGTGTGTTATAACCCATGAAAAATGGAGATTTTTTGAAAATTTTAATTGTCAATTGTTTTGACATTATTCACTAGAATACATGTTCACAATCTGAGTGGGTGCAAAAAACGTTTTAAAAATTCAAAATCAATGCGTGTTTTGATTTTACCATTTTTTTGCTAAAATACGTGTGTTTATAACCACGAAAATCAAGATTTGTGAAAATTTTAATTTTAATTTTTTTGGCATTATTCACTAAAATGCATGTCACAATCTAGATGAGTGAGTTGGGTGCAACAAATGGCACAAAAAAAGTAAAAATTAAGACGTGTTTTGATTTTGCCATTTTTGTTAAATATGTGTGTTATAACCCATGAAAAATGGAGATTTTTTGAAAATTTTAATTGTCAATTTTTTTGACATTATTCACTAGAATACATGTTCACAATCTGAGTGGGTGCAAAAAATGTTACAAAAAGTCAAAATCAATGCGTGTGTTTGATTTTACCATTTTTTGCTAAAATACGTGGTTAAACTTACGAAAATCACAGATTTGTTGAAAATTTAATTTTAATTTTTGGCATTATTCACTGAAATGCATGTCACAATCTGGACGGTGAGTTGGGTGCAAAAAACAGTACACAAAAAAAAATTAAAACGTGTTACGATTTTGCAATTTTTGCTAAAATATGTGTTATAACCCATGAAAAATGGAGATTTTGTGAAAATTTTAATTGTCAATTTTTTGACTTTATTGACTAGAATACATCTACACAATCTGAGTGGGTGCAAAAAACAGTACAAAATATCAAAATCAATGCGTGTTTCAATTTTACCATTTTTTTCGGTAAAATACGTGTGAACACGAAAATCAGAGATTTGGTGAAAATTTAATTTTAATTTTTTTGGCATTATTCACTAAAATGCATGTCACAATCTGGACGGGGAGTTTGGTGCAAAAAATGGTACACAAAAAGTAAAAATTAACACGTGTTACGATTTTGCAATTTTTGCTAAATATGTGTGTTATAACCCATGAAAATGGAGATTTTGTGAAAATTTTAATTGTCAAATTTTTTGACATTATTCACTAGAATACATTTTCATAATCTGAGTGGGTGCAAAAAACGGTACATAAAAGTCAAAATCAATGCGTGCTTCGATTTTACCATTTTTTTCCCAAAATACGTGTGTTATAACCCACGAAAATCAGAGATTTGGCGAAAATTTTAATTTTAATTTTTTGGCATATTCACTAAAATGCTTGTCACAATCGAGTTGGTGAGTTTGGTGCAAAACAGTACACAAAAAGTAAAAATTCACACGTGTTTCGATTTTGCCATTTTTGCTAAAATATTTGTGTTATAACCATGAAAAATGGAGATTTTGTGAAAATTTTAATTGTCAATTTTTTGACATTATTCACTAGAATACATGTCACACTGAGTGGGTGCAAAAAACGGTACAAAATAGGCAAAATCAATGCGCGTTTCGATTTTACCATTTTTTCGGTAAAATACGTGTGAAACCCACGAAAATCAGAGATTTGGTGAAAATTTTAATTTTAATTTTTTTGGCATTATTCACTAAAATGCATGTCACAATCTGGACGGGTGAGTTGGGTGCAAAAAATGGTACACAAAAAGTAAAAATTAATACGTGTTTCGATTTTGCAATTTTTGATAAAATATGTGTGTTATAACCCATGAAAAATGGAGATTTTGTGAAAATTTTAATTGTCAATCTTTTTGACATTATTCACAAGAATACATTTTCATAATCTGAGTGGCTGCAAAAAACGGTACATAAAAGTCAAAATCAATGCGTGCTTCGATTTTACCATTTTTTTGCCAAAATACGTGTGTTATAACCCACGAAAATCAGAGATTTGGCGAAAATTTTAATTTTAATTTTTTTGGCATTATTCACTAAAATGCTTGTCACAATCTAGATTGGTGAGTTTGGTGCAAAAACAGTACACAAAAAGTAAAAATTCATATGTGTTTCGATTTTGCCATTTTTGCTAAAATATTTGTGTTATAACCCATGAAAAATGGAGATTTTGTGAAAACTTTAATTGTCAATTTTTTTGACATTATTCACTAGAATACATGTTCACAATCTGAGTTCAAAGATGTGATTGGCCGCATATGGTGAGTTCGGCACAACATCGGTCGCGAAAAAGAACATTAAGTTGGATAAGGTGGAAGAGGCCGCCAGATTCATTTGTTAAGATGAATATTGGCACTACTAAGGTTGAGGAATTTAGTGGAGGTGGTGTGGTGGTTAGAGATGCGCATGGTAGATTGGTGGTTGCTATATCAATTGGGTTCAGAGATACTAATGCAATTGAAACGGAGGTTGGTCCATGTATGAGGGTATAAACATTGTGCGGCACGAGGTTTTAAGGTAATGGTGGAGCTAACGTCTACAGTTTTGTGGTGGTTATGTTACATGATCGAGGAAATACACGCATGGTTTTTGGGTCCACTATGGAAAGGTTACATCAATTAAATTGTATTTCTAGTGAACATTTGGTTGAGGACAAGGATAATCCAGCACAATTATTAGCGAGATTGGGTTGTGACTCTCAAGTATGTACAATCTATTTGCTTCATTCGGATCTTCCTCAGGTGTGAGGGGGTCTCTTAATTTAGATGGTATGTCGATGCCTTCCTTATCCAGGAGTATAGGTGATAGAAATGTCTGATGAGTTTACGATGTAGGGGGAGTCCTCCTATTAATTGATGTTTTGTAATATTTTGAGTTTATTAATAAATGAGGGAGTGGCGCCCCCCGCAAATGGGATGATTAGCCTGAAAAAAAAAAAATGTTCACAATCTGAGTTGGTGCAAAAAACATTACAAAAAAGTCAAAATCAATGCTGTGTTTCGATTTTAATTTACCATTTTTTGCTAAAATACGTGTGTTATAACCTACGAAAATCAGAGATTTGGTGAAAATTTTAATTATAATTTTTTTGGCATTATTCAGTAAAATGCATGTCACAATCTGGACGGGTGAGTTGGGTGCAAAAAATGGTACACAAAAAGTAAAAATTAATACGTGTTTCGATTTTGCAATTTTTTATAAAATATGTGTGTTATAACCCATGAAAAATGGAGATTTTGTGAAAATTTTAATTGTCAATTTTTTTGACATTATTCACTAGAATACATTTTCATAATCTGAGTGGGTGCAAAAAACGGTACATAAAAGTCAAAATCAATGCGTGCTTCGATTTTACCATTTTTTTGCCAAAATACGTTTGTTATAACCCACGAAAATCAGAGATTTGGCGAAAATTGTAATTTTAATTTTTTTGGAATTATTCACTAAAATGCTTGTCACAATCTAGATTGGTGAGTTTGGTGCAAAAACAGTACACAAAAAGTAAAAATTCATACGTGTTTCGATTTTGCCATTTTTGCTAAAATATTTGTGTTATAACCCATGAAAAATGAAGATTTTGTGAAAATTTTAATTGTCAATTTTTTGACATTATTCACTAGAATACATGTTCACAAACTGAGTGGGTTCAAAAAACGGTACAAAATAGGCAAAATCAATGCGCGTTTCGATTTTACCATTTTTTCGGTAAAATACGTGTGAAACCCACGAAAATCAGAGATTTGGTGAAAATTTTAATTTTAATTTTTTTGGCATTATTCACTAAAATGCATGTCACAATCTGGACGGGTGAGTTGGGTGCAAAAAATGGTACACAAAAAGTAAAAATTAATACGTGTTTCGATTTTGCAATTTTTGATAAAATATGTGTGTTATAACCTATGAAAAATGGAGATTTTGTGAAAATTTTAATTGTCAATTTTTTTGACATTATTCACAAGAATACATTTTCATAATCTGAGTGGGTGCAAAAAACGGTACATAAAAGTCAAAATTATTGCGTGTTTCGATTTTACCATTTTTTACTAAAATACGTGTGTTATAACCCACGAAAATTAGAGATTTGGCGAAAATTTTAATTTTAATTTTTTTGGCATTATTCACTAAAATGCTTGTCTCAATCTAGATTGGTGAGTTTGTTGCAAAAACAGTACATAAAAAGTAAAAATTCATACGTGTTTCGATTTTGCCATTTTTGCTAAAATATTTGTGTTATAACCCCATGAAAAATGGAGATTTTGTGAAAATTTTAATTGTTAATTTTTTTGACATTATTCACTAGAATACATGTTCACAATCTGAGTGGGTGCAAAAAACATTACAAAAAAGTCAAAATCAATGCGTGCTGTTTCGATTTTCACATTTTTTGCTAAAATACGTGTGTTATAAACTATGAAAATCAGAGATTTGGCGAAAATTTTAATTTTAATTTTTTTGGCATTATTCACTAAAATGCATGTCACAATCTGGAGGGTGGGTGAGTTGGTGCAAAAAATGGTACACAAAAAGTAAAAATTAACACGTGTTACGATTTTGCAATTTTTGCTAAAATATGTGTGTTATAACCCATGAAAAATGGAGATTTTGTGAAAATTTTAATTGTCAAATTTTTTGACATTATTCACTAGAATACATTTTCATAATCTGAGGGGTGCAAAAAACGGTACATAAAAGTCAAAAACAATGCGTGCTTCGATTTTACCAATTTTTTTGCCAAAATACGTGTGTTATAACCCACGAAAATCAGAGATTTGGCGAAAATTTTAATTTTAATTTTTTTGGCATTATTCACTAAAATGCTTGTCACAATCTAGATTGGTGAGTTTGGTGCAAAAACAGTACACAAAAAGTAAAAATTCACACGTGTTTCGATTTTGCCATTTTTGCTAAAATATTTGTGTTATAACCCATGAAAAATGGAGATTTTGTGAAAATTTTAATTGTCAATTTTTTGACATTATTCACTAGAATACATGTTCACAAACTGAGTGGGTGCAAAAAACGGTACAAAATAGGCAAAATCAATGCGCGTTTCGATTTTACCATTTTTTCGGTAAAATACGTGTGAAACCCACGAAAATCAGAGATTTGGTGAAAATTTTAATTTTAATTTTTTTGGCATTATTCACTAAAATGCATGTCACAATCTGGACGGGTGAGTTGGGTGCAAAAAATGGTACACAAAAAGTAAAAATTAATACGTGTTTCGATTTTGCAATTTTTGATAAAATATGTGTGTTATAACCCATGAAAAATGGAGATTTTGTGAAAATTTTAATTGTCAATCTTTTTGACATTATTCACAAGAATACATTTTCATAATCTGAGTGGCTGCAAAAAACGGTACATAAAAGTCAAAATCAATGCGTGCTTCGATTTTACCATTTTTTTGCCAAAATACGTGTGTTATAACCCACGAAAATCAGAGATTTGGCGAAAATTTTAATTTTAATTTTTTTGGCATTATTCACTAAAATGCTTGTCACAATCTAGATTGGTGAGTTTGGTGCAAAAACAGTACACAAAAAGTAAAAATTCATATGTGTTTCGATTTTGCCATTTTTGCTAAAATATTTGTGTTATAACCCATGAAAAATGGAGATTTTGTGAAAACTTTAATTGTCAATTTTTTTGACATTATTCACTAGAATACATGTTCACAATCTGAGTTCAAAGATGTGATTGGCCGCATATGGTGAGTTCGGCACAACATCGGTCGCGAAAAAGAACATTAAGTTGGATAAGGTGGAAGAGGCCGCCAGATTCATTTGTTAAGATGAATATTGGCACTACTAAGGTTGAGGAATTTAGTGGAGGTGGTGTGGTGGTTAGAGATGCGCATGGTAGATTGGTGGTTGCTATATCAATTGGGTTCAGAGATACTAATGCAATTGAAACGGAGGTTTGGTCCATGTATAAGGGTATAAAACATTGTGCGGCACGAGGTTTAAAGGTAATGGTGGAGCTAACGTCTACAGTTTTGAGTGGTATGTTACATGATCGAGGAAATACGCCATGGTTTTTGAGGTCCACTATGGAAAGGTTACATCAATTAAATTGTATTTCTAGTGAACATTTGGTTGATCGGACAAGGAATAATCCAGCACAATTATTAGCGAGATTGGGTTGTGACTCTCAAGTATGTACAATCTATTTGCTTCATTCGGATCTTCCTCAGTGTGTGAGGGGGTCTCTTAATTTAGATGGTATGTCGATGCCTTCATTATCCAGGAGTTATAGGTGATAGAATGTCTGATGAGTTTACGATGTAAGGAGGAGTCCTCCTATTAATTGATGTTTTGTAATATTTGAGTATTAATAAATGAGGGAGTGGCGCCCCCCCGCAAATGGGATGATTAGCCTGAAAAAAAAAATGTTCACAATCTGAGTTGGTGCAAAAAACATTACAAAAAAGTCAAAATCAATGCGTGTTTCGATTTTACCATTTTTTGCTAAAATACGTGTGTTATAACCTACGAAAATCACAGATTTGGTGAAAATTTTAATTATAATTTTTTTGGCATTATTCAGTAAAATGCATGTCACAATCTGGACGGGTGAGTTGGGGTGCAAAAATGGTACACACAAAAAGTAAAAATTAATACGTGTTTCGATTTTGCAATTTTTTATAAAATATGTGTGTTATAAACCATGAAAAATGGAGATTTTGTGAAAATTTTAATTGTCAATTTTGTTGACATTATTCACTAGAATACATTTTCATAATCTGAGTGGGTGCAAAAAACGGTACATAAAAGTCAAAATCAATGCGTGCTTCGATTTTACCATTTTTTTGCCAAAATACGTTTGTTATAACCCACGAAAATCAGAGATTTGGCGAAAATTGTAATTTTAATTTTTTTGGAATTATTCACTAAAATGCTTGTCACAATCTAGATTGGTGAGTTTGGTGCAAAAACAGTACACAAAAGTAAAAATCATACGTGTTTCGATTTTGCCATTTTTGCTAAAATATTTGTGTTATAAACCATGAAAAATGGAGATTTTGTGAAAACTTTAATTGTCAATTTTTTGACATTATTCACTAGAATACATGTTCACAATCTGAGTTCAAAGATGTGATTGCCGCATATGGTGAGTTCGGCACAACATCGGTCGCGAAAAAGAACATTAAGTTGGATAAGGTGGAAGAGGCCGCCAGATTCATTTGTTAAGATGAATATTGGCACTACTAAGGTTGAGGAATTTAGTGGAGGTGGTGTGGTGGTTAGAGATGCGCATGGTAGATTGGTGGTTGCTATATCAATTGGGTTCAGAGATACTAATGCAATTGAAACGGAGGTTTGGTCCATGTATGAGGGTATAAAACATTGTGCGGCACGAGGTTTAAGGTAATGGTGGAGCTAACGTCTACAGTTTTGAGTGGTATGTTACATGATCGAGGAAATACGCCATGGTTTTTGAGGTCCACTATGGAAAGGTTACATCACTTTAAATTGTATTCTAGTGAACATTTGGTTGATCGGACAAGGAATAATCCAGCACAATTATTGCGAGATTGGGTGTGACTCTCAAGTATGTTACAATCTATTTGCTTCATTCGGATCTTCCTCAGTGTGTGAGGGGGTCTCTTAATTTAGATGGTATGTCGATGCCTTCATTATCCAGGAGTTATAGGTGATAGAATGTCTGATGAGTTTACGATGTAAGGGAGGAGTCCTCCTATTAATTGATGTTTTGTAATATTTTGAGTTTATTAATAAATGAGGGGGGTGGAGTGGCCCCCCCGCAAATGGGATGATTAGCCTGAAAAAAAAAATGTTCACAATCTGAGTTGGTGCAAAAAACATTACAAAAAAGTCAAAATCAATGCGTGTTTCGATTTTACCATGTTTTGCTAAAATACGTGTGTTATAACCTACGAAAATCACAGATTTGGTGAAAATTTTAATTTTAATTTTTTTGGCATTATTCACTAAAATGCATGTCACAATCTGGACGGGTGAGTTGGGTGCAAAAAATGGTACACAAAAAGTAAAAATTAATACGTTTCGATTTTGCAATTTTTTATAAAATATGTGTGTTATAACCCATGAAAAATGGAGATTTGTGAAAATTTTAATTGTCAATTTTTTGACATTATTCATAGAATAATTTTCATATCTGAGTGGGTGCAAAAAACGGACATAAAAGTCAAAATCAATGCGTGCTTCGATTTTACCATTTTTTGCCAAAATACGTGTGTTATAACCCACGAAAATCAGAGATTTGGCGAAAATTGTAATTTTAATTTTTTTGGAATTATTCACTAAAATGCTTGTCACAATCTGGATTGGTGAGTTTGGTGCAAAAACAGTACACAAAAAGTAAAAATTCATACGTGTTTCGATTTTGCCATTTTTGCTAAAATATTTGTGTTATAACCGATGAAAAATGGAGATTTTGTGAAAATTTTAATTGTCAATTTTTTGACATTATTCACTAGAATACATGTTCACAAACTGAGTGGGTGCAAAAAAACGGTACAAAATAGTCAAATCAATGCGTGTTTCGATTTTTACCATTTTTTCGGTAAAATACGTGTGAAAACCCACGAAAATCAGAGATTTGGTGAAAATTTTAATTTTAATTTTTTGGCATTATTCACTAGAATGCATGTCACAATCTGGACGGGTGAGTTGGGTGCAAAAAAATGGTACACAAAAAGTAAAAATTAATACGTGTTTCGATTTTGCAATTTTTGATAAAATATGTGTGTTATAACCTATGAAAAATGGAGATTTTGTGAAAATTTTAATTGTCAATTTTTTTGACATTATTCACAAGAATACATTTTCATAATCTGAGTGGGTGCAAAAAACGGTACATAAAAGTCAAAATTATTGCGTGTTTCGATTTTATCATTTTTACTAAAATACGTGTGTTATAACCCACGAAAATTAGAGATTTGGCGAAAATTTAATTTTAATTTTTTGGCATTATTCACTAAAACGCTTGTCTCAATCTAGATTGGTGAGTTTGGTGCAAAACACAGTACATAAAAAGTAAAAATTCATACGTGTTTCGATTTTGCCATTTTTGCTAAAATATTTGTGTTATAACCCCATGAAAAATGGAGATTTTGTGAAAATTTTAATTGTTAATTTTTTTGACATTATTCACTAGAATACATGTTCACAATCTGAGTGGGTGCAAAAAACATTACAAAAAAGTCAAAATCAATGCGTGTTTCGATTTAACCATTTTTTGCTAAAATACGTGTGTTATAACCTATGAAAATCAGAGATTTGGCGAAAATTTTAATTTTAATTTTTTTGGCATTATTCACTAAAATGCATGTCACAATCTGGACGGGTGAGTTTGGTGCAAAAAATGGTACACAAAAAGTAAAAATTAACACGTGTTACGATTTTGCAAATTTTTGCTAAAAATGTGTGTTAAACCCATGAAAAATGGAGATTTTGTGAAAATTTTAATTGTCAATTTTTTGACATTATTCACAAGAATACATTTTCATAATCTGAGTGGGTGCAAAAATCGGTACATAAAAGTCAAAATCATTGCGTGTTTCGATTTTACCATTTTTTACTAAAATACGTGTGTTATAACCCACGAAAATTAGAGATTTGGCGAAAATTTTAATTTTAATTTTTTTGGCATTATTCACTAAAATGCTTGTCTCAATCTAGATTGGTGAGTTTGGTGCAAAAATAGTACAGAAAAAGTAAAAATTCATACGTGTTACGATTTTGCCATTTTTGCTATAATATTTGTGTTATAACCCCATGAAAAAAATGGAGATTTTGTGAAAATTTAATTGTCAATTTTTTTGACATTATTCACTAGAATACATGTTCACAATCTGAGTGGGTGCAAAAAACATTACAAAAAAAGTCAAAATCAATGCGTGTTTCGATTTTACCATTTTTGCTAAAATACGTGTGTTATAACCTATGAAAATCAGAGATTTGGCGAAAATTTTAATTTTAATTTTTTTGGCATTATTCACTAAAATGCATGTCACAATCTGGACGGTGTGAGTTTGGTGCAAAAAATGGTACACAAAAGTAAAAATTAACACGTGTTACGATTTTGCAATTTTTGCTAAAATATGTGTGTTATAACCCATGAAAATGGAGATTTGTGAAAATTTTAATTGTCAAATTTTTTGACATTATTCACTAGAATACATTTTCATAATCTGAGTGGGTGCAAAAAACGGTACATAAAAGTCAAAATCAATGCGTGCTTCGATTTTACCATTTTTTTTGCCAAAATACGTGTGTATAACCCACGAAAATCAGAGATTTGGCGAAAATTTTAATTTTATTTTTTTGGCATTATTCACTAAATGCTTGTCACAATCTAGATTGGTGAGTTTGGTGCAAAAAACAGTACACAAAAAGTAAAAATTCACACGTGTTTCGATTTTGCCATTTTTGCTAAAATATTTGTGTTATAACCATGAAAAATGGAGATTTTGTGAAAATTTTAATGTCAATTTTTTGACATTATTCACTAGAATACATGTTCACAATCTGAGTTCAAAGATGTGATGGCCGCATATGGTGAGTTCGGCAACACATCGGTCGCGAAAAAGAACATTAAGTTGGATAAGGTGGAAGAGGCCGCCAGATTCATTTGTTAAGATGAATATTGGCACTACTAAGGTTGAGGAATTTGGCGGTGTGAGTGGTGGTGTGGTGTTAGAGATGCGCATGGTAGATTGGTGGTTGCTATATCAATTGGGTTCAGAGATACTAATGCAATTGAAACGGAGGTTTGGTCCATGTATAAGGGTATAAAACATTGTGCGGCACGAGGTTTAAAGGTAATGGTGGAGCTAACGTCTACAGTTTTGAGTGGTATGTTACATGATCGAGGAAATACGCCATGGTTTTTGAGGTCCACTATGGAAAGGTTACATCAATTAAATTGTATTTCTAGTGAACATTTGGTTGATCGGACAAGGAATAATCCAGCACAATTATTAGCGAGATTGGGTTGTGACTCTCAAGTATGTACAATCTATTTGCTTCATTCGGATCTTCCTCAGTGTGTGAGGGGGTCTCTTAATTTAGATGGTATGTCGATGCCTTCATTATCCAGGAGTTATAGGTGATAGAATGTCTGATGAGTTTACGATGTAAGGGAGGAGTCCTCCTATTAATTGATGTTTTGTAATATTTTGAGTTTATTAATAAATGAGGGAGTGGCGCCCCCCCGCAAATGGGATGATTAGCCTGAAAAAAAAAATGTTCACAATCTGAGTTGGTGCAAAAAACATTACAAAAAAGTCAAAATCAATGCGTGTTTCGATTTTACCATTTTTTGCTAAAATACGTGTGTTATAACCTACGAAAATCACAGATTTGGTGAAAATTTTAATTATAATTTTTTTGGCATTATTCACTAAAATGCATGTCACAATCTGGACGGGTGAGTTGGGTGCAAAAAATGGTACACAAAAAGTAAAAATTAATACGTGTTTCGATTTTGCAATTTTTTATAAAATATGTGTGTTATAACCCATGAAAAATGGAGATTTTGTGAAAATTTTAATTGTCAATTTTGTTGACATTATTCACTAGAATACATTTTCATAATCTGAGTGGGTGCAAAAAACGGTACATAAAAGTCAAAATCAATGCGTGCTTCGATTTTACCATTTTTTTGCCAAAATACGTTTGTTATAACCCACGAAAATCAGAGATTTGGCGAAAATTGTAATTTTAATTTTTTTGGAATTATTCACTAAAATGCTTGTCACAATCTAGATTGGTGAGTTTGGTGCAAAAACAGTACACAAAAAGTAAAAATTCATACGTGTTTCGATTTTGCCATTTTTGCTAAAATATTTGTGTTATAACCCATGAAAAATGGAGATTTTGTGAAAACTTTAATTGTCAATTTTTTTGACATTATTCACTAGAATACATGTTCACAATCTGAGTTCAAAGATGTGATTGGCCGCATATGGTGAGTTCGGCACAACATCGGTCGCGAAAAAGAACATTAAGTTGGATAAGGTGGAAGAGGCCGCCAGATTCATTTGTTAAGATGAATATTGGCACTACTAGGTTGAGAATTTAGTGGAGGTGGTGTGGTGGTTAGAGATGCGCAATGGTAGATTGGTGGTTGCTATATCAATTGGGTTCAGAGATACTAATGCAATTGAAACGGAGGTTTGGTCCATGTATGAGGGTATAAAACATTGTGCGGCACGAGGTTTAAAGGTAATGGTGGAGCTAACGTCTACAGTTTTGAGTGGTATGTTACATGATCGAGGAAATACGCCATGGTTTTTGAGGTCCACTATGGAAAGGTTACATCAATTAAATTGTATTTCTAGTGAACATTTGGTTGATCGGACAAGGAATAATCCAGCACAATTATTAGCGAGATTGGGTTGTGACTCTCAAGTATGTACAATCTATTTGCTTCATTCGGATCTTCCTCAGTGTGTGAGGGGGTCTCTTAATTTAGATGGTATGTCGATGCCTTCATTATCCAGGAGTTATAGGTGATAGAATGTCTGATGAGTTTACGATGTAAGGGAGGAGTCCTCCTATTAATTGATGTTTTGTAATATTTTGAGTTTATTAATAAATGAGGGAGTGGCGCCCCCCCGCAAATGGGATGATTAGCCTGAAAAAAAAAATGTTCACAATCTGAGTTGGTGCAAAAAACATTACAAAAAAGTCAAAATCAATGCGTGTTTCGATTTTACCATGTTTTGCTAAAATACGTGTGTTATAACCTACGAAAATCACAGATTTGGTGAAAATTTTAATTTTAATTTTTTTGGCATTATTCACTAAAATGCATGTCACAATCTGGACGGGTGAGTTGGGTGCAAAAAATGGTACACAAAAAGTAAAAATTAATACGTGTTTCGATTTTGCAATTTTTTATAAAATATGTGTGTTATAACCCATGAAAAATGGAGATTTTGTGAAAATTTTAATTGTCAATTTTTTTGACATTATTCACTAGAATACATTTTCATAATCTGAGTGGGTGCAAAAAACGGTACATAAAAGTCAAAATCAATGCGTGCTTCGATTTTACCATTTTTTTGCCAAAATACGTGTGTTATAACCCACGAAAATCAGAGATTTGGCGAAAATTGTAATTTTAATTTTTTTGGAATTATTCACTAAAATGCTTGTCACAATCTGGATTGGTGAGTTTGGTGCAAAAACAGTACACAAAAAGTAAAAATTCATACGTGTTTCGATTTTGCCATTTTTGCTAAAATATTTGTGTTATAACCGATGAAAAATGGAGATTTTGTGAAAATTTTAATTGTCAATTTTTTGACATTATTCACTAGAATACATGTTCACAAACTGAGTGGGTGCAAAAAACGGTACAAAATAGTCAAAATCAATGCGTGTTTCGATTTTACCATTTTTTCGGTAAAATACGTGTGAAACCCACGAAAATCAGAGATTTGGTGAAAATTTTAATTTTAATTTTTTTGGCATTATTCACTAGAATGCATGTCACAATCTGGACGGGTGAGTTGGGTGCAAAAAATGGTACACAAAAAGTAAAAATTAATACGTGTTTCGATTTTGCAATTTTTGATAAAATATGTGTGTTATAACCTATGAAAAATGGAGATTTTGTGAAAATTTTAATTGTCAATTTTTTTGACATTATTCACAAGAATACATTTTCATAATCTGAGTGGGTGCAAAAAACGGTACATAAAAGTCAAAATTATTGCGTGTTTCGATTTTATCATTTTTTACTAAAATACGTGTGTTATAACCCACGAAAATTAGAGATTTGGCGAAAATTTTAATTTTAATTTTTTTGGCATTATTCACTAAAACGCTTGTCTCAATCTAGATTGGTGAGTTTGGTGCAAAAACAGTACATAAAAAGTAAAAATTCATACGTGTTTCGATTTTGCCATTTTTGCTAAAATATTTGTGTTATAACCCCATGAAAAATGGAGATTTTGTGAAAATTTTAATTGTTAATTTTTTTGACATTATTCACTAGAATACATGTTCACAATCTGAGTGGGTGCAAAAAACATTACAAAAAAGTCAAAATCAATGCGTGTTTCGATTTAACCATTTTTTGCTAAAATACGTGTGTTATAACCTATGAAAATCAGAGATTTGGCGAAAATTTTAATTTTAATTTTTTTGGCATTATTCACTAAAATGCATGTCACAATCTGGACGGGTGAGTTTGGTGCAAAAAATGGTACACAAAAAGTAAAAATTAACACGTGTTACGATTTTGCAATTTTTGCTAAAATATGTGTGTTATAACCCATGAAAAATGGAGATTTTGTGAAAATTTTAATTGTCAAATTTTTTGACATTATTCACAAGAATACATTTTCATAATCTGAGTGGGTGCAAAAATCGGTACATAAAAGTCAAAATCATTGCGTGTTTCGATTTTACCATTTTTTACTAAAATACGTGTGTTATAACCCACGAAAATTAGAGATTTGGCGAAAATTTTAATTTTAATTTTTTTGGCATTATTCACTAAAATGCTTGTCTCAATCTAGATTGGTGAGTTTGGTGCAAAAATAGTACAGAAAAAGTAAAAATTCATACGTGTTACGATTTTGCCATTTTTGCTATAATATTTGTGTTATAACCCCATGAAAAATGGAGATTTTGTGAAAATTTTAATTGTCAATTTTTTTGACATTATTCACTAGAATACATGTTCACAATCTGAGTGGGTGCAAAAAACATTACAAAAAAGTCAAAATCAATGCGTGTTTCGATTTTACCATTTTTTGCTAAAATACGTGTGTTATAACCTATGAAAATCAGAGATTTGGCGAAAATTTTAATTTTAATTTTTTTGGCATTATTCACTAAAATGCATGTCACAATCTGGACGGGTGAGTTTGGTGCAAAAAATGGTACACAAAAAGTAAAAATTAACACGTGTTACGATTTTGCAATTTTTGCTAAAATATGTGTGTTATAACCCATGAAAATGGAGATTTTGTGAAAATTTTAATTGTCAAATTTTTTGACATTATTCACTAGAATACATTTTCATAATCTGAGTGGGTGCAAAAAACGGTACATAAAAGTCAAAATCAATGCGTGCTTCGATTTTACCATTTTTTTGCCAAAATACGTGTGTTATAACCCACGAAAATCAGAGATTTGGCGAAAATTTTAATTTTAATTTTTTTGGCATTATTCACTAAAATGCTTGTCACAATCTGGACGGGTGAGTTTGGTGCAAAAACAGTACACAAAAAGTAAAAATTAATACGTGTTTCGATTTTGCAATTTTTGATAAAATATGTGTGTTATAACCCATGAAAAATGGAGATTTTGTGAAAATTTTAATTGTCAATTTTTTTGACATTATTCACTAGAATACATTTTCATAATCTGAGTGGGTGCAAAAAACGGTACATAAAAGTCAAAATCAATGCGTGCTTCGATTTTACCATTTTTTGCCAAAATACGTGTGTTATAACCCACGAAAATCAGAGATTTGGCGAAAATTGTAATTTTAATTTTTTTGGAATATTCACTAAAATGCTTGTCACAATCTGGATTGGTGATGGTGAGTTTGGTGCAAAAACAGTACACAAAAAGTAAAAATTCATACGTGTTTCGATTTTGCCATTTTTGCTAAAATATTTGTGTTATAACCCATGAAAAATGGAGATTTTGTGAAAATTTTAATTGTCAATTTTTTGACATTATTCACTAGAATACATGTTCACAAACTGAGTGGGTGCAAAAAACGGTACAAAATAGTCAAAATCAATGCGTGTTTCGATTTTACCATTTTTTCGGTAAAATAAGTGTGAAACCCACGAAAATCAGAGATTTGGTGAAAATTTTAATTTTAATTTTTTTGGCATTATTCACTAAAATGCATGTCACAATCTGGACGGGTGAGTTGGGTGCAAAAAATGGTACACAAAAAGTAAAAATTAATACGTGTTTCGATTTTGCAATTTTTGATAAAATATGTGTGTTATAACCCATGAAAAATGGAGATTTTGTGAAAATTTTAATTGTCAATTTTTTTGACATTATTCACAAGAATACATTTTCATAATCTGAGTGGGTGCAAAAATCGGTACATAAAAGTCAAAATCATTGCGTGTTTCGATTTTACCATTTTTTACTAAAATACGTGTTTTATAACCCACGAAAATTAGAGATTTGGCGAAAATTTTAATTTTAATTTTTTTGGCATTATTCACTAAAATGCTTGTCTCAATCTAGATTGGTGAGTTTGGTGCAAAAATAGTACAGAAAAAGTAAAAATTCATACGTGTTACGATTTTGCCATTTTTGCTAAAATATTTGTGTTATAACCCCATGAAAAATGGAGATTTTGTGAAAATTTTAATTGTCAAGTTTTTTGACATTATTCACTAGAATACATGTTCACAATCTGAGTGGGTGCAAAAAACATTACAAAAAAGTCAAAATCAATGCGTGTTTCGATTTTACCATTTTTTGCTAAAATACGTGTGTTATAACCTATGAAAATCAGAGATTTGGCGAAAATTTTATTTTAATTTTTTTGGCATTATTCACTAAAATGCATGTCACAATCTGGACGGGTGAGTTTGGTGCAAAAAATGGTACACAAAAAGTAAAAATTAACACGTGTTACGATTTTGCAATTTTTGCTAAAATATGTGTGTTATAACCCATGAAAAATGGAGATTTTGTGAAAATTTTAATTGTCAAATTTTTTGACATTATTCACTAGAATACATTTTCATAATCTGAGTGGGTGCAAAAAACGGTACATAAAAGTCAAAATCAATGCGTGCTTCGATTTTACCATTTTTTTGCCAAAATACGTGTGTTATAACCCACGAAAATCAGAGATTTGGCGAAAATTTTAATTTTAATTTTTTTGGCATTATTCACTAAAATGCTTGTCACAATCTAGATTGGTGAGTTTGGTGCAAAAACAGTACACAAAAAGTAAAAATTCATACGTGTTTCGATTTTGCCATTTTTGCTAAAATATTTGTGTTATAACCCATGAAAAATGGAGATTTTGTGAAAATTTAATTGTCAATTTTTGACATTATTCACTAGAATACATCTACACAATCTGAGTGGGTGCAAAAAATAGTACAAAAATGTCAAAATCAATGCGTGTTTCGATTTTACCATTTTTTGCTAAAATACGTGTGTTATAACCTATGAAAATCAGAGATTTGGTGAAAACTTTAATTTTAATTTTTTTGGCATTATTCACTAAAATGCATGTCACAATCTGGACGGGTGAGTTGGGTGCAAAAAATGGTACACAAAAAGTAAAAATTAATACGTGTTTCGATTTTGCAATTTTTGATAAAATATGTGTGTTATAACCCATGAAAAATGGAGATTTTGTGAAAATTTTAATTGTCAATTTTTTTGACATTATTCACAAGAATACATTTTCATAATCTGAGTGGGTGCAAAAAACGGTTCATAAAAGTCAAAATCAATGCGTGCTTCGATTTTACCATTTTTTTGCCAAAATACGTGTGTTATAACCCACGAAAATCAGAGATTTGGCAAAAATTTTAATTTTAATTTTTTGGCATTATTCACTAAAATACTTGTCACAATCTAGATTGGTGAGTTTGGTGCAAAAACAGTACACAAAAAGTAAAAATTCATACGTGTTACGATTTTGCCATTTTTGCTAAAATATTTGTGTTATAACCCCATGAAAAATGGAGATTTTGTGAAAATTTTAATTGTCAAGTTTTTTGACATTATTCACTAGAATACATGTTCACAATCTGAGTGGGTGCAAAAAACATTACAAAAAAGTCAAAATCAATGCGTGTTTCGATTTTACCATTTTTTGCTAAAATACGTGTGTTATAACCTATGAAAATCAGAGATTTGGCGAAAATTTTAATTTTAATTTTTTTGGCATTATTCACTAAAATGCATGTCACAATCTGGACGGGTGAGTTTGGTGCAAAAAATGGTACACAAAAAGTAAAAATTAACACGTGTTACGATTTTGCAATTTTTGCTAAAATATGTGTGTTATAACCCATGAAAAATGGAGATTTTGTGAAAATTTTAATTGTCAAATTTTTTGACATTATTCACTAGAATACATTTTCATAATCTGAGTGGGTGCAAAAAACGGTACATAAAAGTCAAAATCAATGCGTGCTTCGATTTTACCATTTTTTTGCCAAAATACGTGTGTTATAACCCACGAAAATCAGAGATTTGGCGAAAATTTTAATTTTAATTTTTTTGGCATTATTCACTAAAATGCTTGTCACAATCTAGATTGGTGAGTTTGGTGCAAAAACAGTACACAAAAAGTAAAAATTCATACGTGTTTCGATTTTGCCATTTTTGCTAAAATATTTGTGTTATAACCCATGAAAAATGGAGATTTTGTGAAAATTTTAATTGTCAATTTTTTGACATTATTCACTAGAATACATCTACACAATCTGAGTGGGTGCAAAAAATAGTACAAAAATGTCAAAATCAATGCGTGTTTCGATTTTACCATTTTTTGCTAAAATACGTGTGTTATAACCTATGAAAATCAGAGATTTGGTGAAAACTTTAATTTTAATTTTTTTGGCATTATTCACTAAAATGCATGTCACAATCTGGACGGGTGAGTTGGGTGCAAAAAATGGTACACAAAAAGTAAAAATTAATACGTGTTTCGATTTTGCAATTTTTGATAAAATATGTGTGTTATAACCCATGAAAAATGGAGATTTTGTGAAAATTTTAATTGTCAATTTTTTTGACATTATTCACAAGAATACATTTTCATAATCTGAGTGGGTGCAAAAAACGGTACATAAAAGTCAAAATCAATGCGTGCTTCGATTTTACCATTTTTTTGCCAAAATAAGTGTGTTATAACCCACGAAAATCAGAGATTTGGCGAAAATTTTAATTTTAATTATTTTGGCATTATTCACTAAAATGCTTGTCACAATCTAGATTGGTGAGTTTGGTGCAAAAACAGTACACAAAAAGTAAAAATTCATATCTGTTTCGATTTTGCCATTTTTGCTAAAATATTTGTGTTATAACCCATGAAAAATGGAGATTTTGTGAAAACTTTAATTGTCAATTTTTTTGACATTATTCACTAGAATACATATTCACAATCTGAGTTCAAAGATGTGAGTGGCCGCATATGGTGAGTTCGGCACAACATCTGATACGAACCCAGAAAGCCTATTATTTGGGTGGTCAATAAGCAAGTGGTTCGTGATATTCATTCCATTAATTTGTGATGAATCATATAGTTGGAGGCCTGGAATAAAGTCGAAATCACAGTTCCTAAATGTTCCATGGAAGTTTGTTGCTTCACGACATTTAAGGTGTTGCCACCATGGAAATTACATTGTTGAGGACTTATGCCACAGTTCGGTATTTTTGACATATCTCTCTCATATGATCTTCGATTATGCTGATTCAATAGGCTGTAGAAACATAAGAGAAAGATCTACCACTTTTATGTTTTACACTTTCGCCGATTCGAAGAGCATCATGGTGAAATTGGCACGTGAAGATGACGCTGCTTGCTGGACTGGCGGGAATTCCGTTTTTTCAGTTTTGTTTCCATTTGTTAAGTCTTAGGATTTATTTCTGAGTTGTAATAATTAAGTCCATTAAACATTACTTATGGGGTTTAAGTCTTTGTGTTTTTAATTATGGGCTAAGTAATTACTTGATCCAATTATCTTGCATGATAATTAGGAAAGTAATCTCCTACTTTTTAGGAGTTTTTAGGAAAGTAATCTTAAGAGGCAAAAACGTGTGTCTTTCTTAGTTTAGGAAAGTAGTTAAGTTCCTAGTGTTTCATTACAATTAGGAAGTTTCCTAAACTAGCATTAGGGTTTTCGTTTTAGGAAAGTTGGCCAATATCCCACATTGGGAAAATACCAACTCTTATACTTTTTGTAGCCTATATAAAGGCATTCCTTTTGACGTTTTATAGATAAGTTGAATGAAAGAAGTTTTAGCTTTGCTAAATCGAGAATTTACACCTTGTGTAGTTCGAAACCTTGAAGTTCAAGTTTGATCTTCATTGTAGCAAGTTTTCCTTTAGCGTGACCTTTAGGAGACTTCACCCGAGTTCTTTATTTAAAGAACAAGCCAAACTAACTAGTTTAGCTCATGAATTTTCATGTGTTGAATCAAGTTCTTTTGTATTAAAACGTGGGGTTTGATCTACTTCAACACTTGGCGTTTTTCCTTTGAATTCCTTCCGCCCAAATTCTATTTTGTGTGTTGTTCTAACGTTTTTTTGTGCAGCAACGATCCGAAGGTTGTGGATTTCGTGTGGTCAAGGACTTCAATCCAAGACCATTCGTATCAATTGGTATCAGAGCATAGGTTGTTGCATAAAATTCAGGTTTTACTCGTAGGTAAATTTTCGTTTTTTTTCGGTCAGGGCAATATTTTTTTGCTCATATCTTATTCGTTTGGAGTCGAAATCGAGTTCCGTTTTTTGCGTTGTGATCCTTGTTTCATCTAGTTACTGGGACGAAGTTTTTTATGTTCAAAAAGTGTCATCCAAAAATCAAAAAAAAAATCAGTCTTATTTTAGTCTTTATTTTATCCCGGGCAAATATCAGATTGACTATAACTTTTTCGTTTTAACTCGGAATTTGATTCTGCTTTTTGCAGTGTGTTCCTTGTTTTAAATACTATTAGGGATGAAATTTATTTGGTCCATTCCAGCCCAGAAAATATTCGTGAAAAAAACAAAGATTCTTTGAGTTTTCTTTGCAATTTTTTTTTGTGTCGTCAAGTTTCAATCTTTTGATTGTTCTTGATTCTTTGTGTCTTCTTAAATCATATTTTGAGTCTAGTCAAATTTTTTCCAACAAACATATACCTCTATTCATCAATTATGGCTTTTCAAAGTAAAAGGTATCAAAGGGAACTACGATCTATTGCGAAAGATCTAGAGGAGATTATGGTGATGTTTCAAGAAAAAATTCGAATTGAAGAACAGCAGAAAAAAGCCATTGAGGAAAGCACATTGGTAAAATCAACTTCTATACCTACTCCCAAAGTTCGTGTTGTTAAATGCTTGAGGTGTTTAGGAGTTGGGCATAGTGCAATCCAATGCCCTCATTGGTATGATGAGCCGAAGGATGAACTTCTAGTGGATCTTCAACCATTAACCATGGAGAATGTGTGTGATAAGGTAAAGAATTCATCTTTTCCTTTAAATTGTCTTGGAGATATAGCACCTTTGGAGGTTGATATGGTTCAAATTGATAATGTCATGGCGGATCCAATTCCAGAAGATGTGATAATTCCAATTATTCCAATTGAAGAAACTTCTCAAACATATTTGTTTTCTTTTGATGTATTGAATATTGTTAATATGTGTGAGAATATAATACCCATGATGAACATATAAAAAGTGAGGTTGTTGTTGTAAGTGGAAAAATCCTAGAAGTTAATCTTGATGAAAAAGGCAAAGAAGAGATATCAATCCCGTTGGAGATATTGTTGTATTTGGTTCTTCTTGTTGTCTAACAGATCATGTAGGTTATGATTTACTTGGTGTCACAACAATCGTTCAAGATTCGAGGTCGAATCTTCTCCAAGAAAGGGAGTATGATACGAACCCAGAAAGCCTATTATTTGGGTGGTCAATAAGCAAGTGGTTCGTGATATTCATTCCATTAATTTGTGATGAATCATATAGTTGGAGGCCTGGAATAAAGTCGAAATCACAGTTCCTAAATGTTCCATGGAAGTTTGTTGCTTCACGACATTTAAGGTGTTGCCACCATGGAAATTACATTGTTGAGGACTTATGCCACAGTTCGGTATTATTGACATATCTCTCTCATATGATCTTCGATTATGCTGATTCAACAGGCTGTAGAAACATAAGAGAAAGATCTACAACATTTATGTTTTACACTTTCGCCGATTCGAAGAGCATCATGGTGAAATTGGCACGTGAAGATGACGCTGCTTGCTGGACTGGCGGGAATTCCGTTTTTCAGTTTTGTTTCCATTTGTTAAGTCTTAGGATTTATTTCTGAGTTGTAATAATTAAGTCCATTAAACATTTACTTATGGGCTTAAGTCTTTGTGTTTTTAATTATGGGCTAAGTAATTACTTGATCCAATTATCTTGCATGATAATTAGGAAAGTAATCTCCTACTTTTTAGGAGTTTTTAGGAAAGTAATCTTAAGAGGCAAAAACGTGTTTTGTCTTCTTAGTTTAGGAAAGTAGTTAAGTTCCTAGTGTTTCATTACAATTAGGAAGTTTCCTAAACTAGCATTAGGGTTTTCGTTTTAGGAAAGTTGGCCAATATCCCACATTGGGAAAAAACCAACTCTTAATACTTTTTGTAGCCTATATAAAGGCATTCCTTTTGACGTTTTATAGATAAGTTGAATGAAAGAAGTTTTAGCTTTGCTAAATCGAGAATTTACACCTTGTGTAGTTCGAAACCTTGAAGTTCAAGTTTGATCTTCATTGTAGCAAGTTTTCCTTTAGCGTGACCTTTAGGAGACTTCACCCGAGTTCTTTATTTAAAGAACAAGCCAAACTAACTAGTTTAGCTCATGAATTTTCATGTGTTGAATCAAGTTCTTTTGTATTAAAACGTGGGGTTTGATCTACTTCAACACTTGGCGTTTTTCCTTTGAATTCCTTCCGCCCAAAATTCTATTTTGTTGTGTTTGTTCTAACGTTTTTTGTGCAGCAACGATCCGAAGGTTGTGGATTTCGTGTGGTCAAGGACTTCAATCCAAGACCATTCGTATCAACGTCGGTCGCGAAAAAGAACATTAAGTTGGATAAGGTGGAAGAGGCCGCCAGATTCATTTGTTAAGATGAATATTGGCACTACTAAGGTTGGGGAATTTAGTGGAGGTGGTGTGGTGGTTAGAGATGCGCATGGTAGATTGGTGGTTGCTATATCAATTGGGTTCAGAGATACTAATGCAATTGAAACGGAGGTTTGGTCCATGTATGAGGGGTAAAAAATTGTATATGAGGTTTACAGGTAAAAGGTGGAGGGTAACGTCTACAGGTTTTAAGTGGAGTACGTTACTGAGTGGTATTTACATGATCGAGGAAATACGCCATGGTTTTTGAGGTCCACTATGGAAAGGTTACATCAATTAAATTGTATTTCTAGTGTACATTTGGTTGATCGGACAAGGAATAATCCAACACAATTATTAGCAAGATTGGGTTGTGACTCTCAAGTATGTACAATCTATTTGCTTCATTCGGATCTTCCTCAGTGTGTGAGGGGGTCTCTTAATTTAGATGGTATGTCGATGCCTTCATTATCCAGGAGTTATAGGTGATAGAATGTCTGATGAGTTTACGATGTAAGGGAGGAGTCCTCCTATTAATTGATGTTTTGTAATATTTTGAGTTTATTAATAAATGAGGGAGTGGCGCCCCCCGCAAATGGGATGATTAGCCTGAAAAAAAAAATGTTCACAATCTGAGTGGGTGCAAAAAACAGTAAAAAAATGTCAAAATCAATGCGTGTTTCGATTTTGCCATTTTTTCGGTAAAATACGTGTGAAACCCACGAAAATCAGAGATTTGGTAAAAATTTTAATTTTATTTTTTTTGGCATTATTCACTAAAATGCATGTCACAATCTGGACGGGTGAGTTGGGTGCAAAAAATGGTACACAAAAAGTAAAAATTAATACGTGTTTCGATTTTGCAATTTTTGATAAAATATGTGTGTTATAACCCATGAAAAATGGAGATTTTGTGAAAATTTTAATTGTCAATTTTTTTGACATTAGTCACAAGAATACATTTTCATAATCTGAGTGGGTGCAAAAAACGGTACATAAAAGTCAAAATCAATGCGTGTTTCGATTTTACCATTTTTTGCTAAAATACGTGTGTTATAACCCACGAAAATCAGAGATTTGGCGAAAATTGTAATTTTAATTTTTTTGGAATTATTCACTAAAATGCTTGTCACAATCTAGATTGGTGAGTTTGGTGCAAAAACAGTACACAAAAAGTAAAAATTCATACGTGTTTCGATTTTGCCATTTTTGCTAAAATATTTGTGTTATAACCCATGAAAAATGGAGATTTTGTGAAAATTTTAATTGTCAATTTTTTGACATTATTCAATAGAATACATGTTCACAAACTGAGTGGGTGCAAAAAAGGTACAAAATAGTCAAAATCAATGCGTGTTTCGATTTTACCATTTTTTCGGTAAAATACGTGTGAAACACACGAAAATCAGAGATTTGGTGAAAATTATAATTTTAATTTTTTTGGCATTATTCACTAAAATGCATGTCACAATCTGGACGGGTGAGTTGGGTGCAAAAAATGGTACACAAAAAGTAAAAATTAATACGTGTTTCGATTTTGCCATTTTTGCTAAAATATTTGTGTTATAACCCATGAAAAATGGAGATTTTGTGAAAACTTTAATTGTCAATTTTTTTGACATTATTCACTAGAATACATGTTCACAATCCGAGTTCAAAGATGTGATTGGCCGCATATGGTGAGTTCGGCACAACATCGGTCGCGAAAAAGAACATTAAGTTGGATAAGGTGGAAGAGGCCGCCAGATTCATTTGTTAAGATGAATATTGGCACTACTAAGGTTGGGGAATTTAGTGGAGGTGGTGTGGTGGTTAGAGATGTGCATGGTAGATTGGTGGTTGCTATATCAATTGGGTTCAGAGATACTAATGCAATTGAAACGGAGGTTTGGTCCATGTATGAGGGTATAAAACATTGTGCGGCACGAGGTTTAAAGGTAATGGTGGAGCTAACGTCTACAGTTTTGAGTGGTATGTTACATGATCGAGGAAATACGCCATGGTTTTTGAGGTCCACTATGGAAAGGTTACATCAATTAAATTGTATTTCTAGTGAACATTTGGTTGATCGGACAAGGAATAATCCAGCACAATTATTAGCGAGATTGGGTTGTGACTCTCAAGTATGTACAATCTATTTGCTTCATTCGGATCTTCCTCAGTGTGTGAGGGGGTCTCCTAATTTAGATGGTATGTCGATGCCTTCATTATCCAGGAGTTATAGGTGATAGAATGTCTGATGAGTTTACGATGTAAGGGAGGAGTCCTCCTATTAATTGATGTTTTGTAATATTTTGAGTTTATTAATAAATGAGGGAGTGGCGCCCCCCAGCAAATGGGATGATTAGCCTGAAAAAAAAAATGTTCACAATCTGAGTTGGTGCAAAAAACATTACAAAAAAGTCAAAATCAATGCGAGTTTCGATTTTACCATTTTTTGCTAAAATACTTGTGTTATAACCTACGAAAATCACAGATTTGGTGAAAATTTTAATTTTAATTTTTTTGGCATTATTCACTAAAATGCATGTCACAATCTGGACGGGTGAGTTGGGTGCAAAAAATGGTACACAAAAAGTAAAAATTAATACGTGTTTCAATTTTGCAATTTTTTATAAAATATGTGTGTTATAACCCATGAAAAATGGAGATTTTGTGAAAATTTTAATTGTCAATTTTTTTGACATTATTCACTAGAATACATTTTCATAATCTGAGTGGGTGCAAAAAACGGTACATAAAAGTCAAAATCAATGCGTGCTTCGATTTTACCATTTTTTTGCCAAAATACGTTTGTTATAACCCACGAAAATCAGAGATTTGGCGAAAATTGTAATTTTAATTTTTTTGGAATTATTCACTAAAATGCTTGTCACAATCTAGATTGGTGAGTTTGGTGCAAAAACAGTACACAAAAAGTAAAAATTCATACGTGTTTCGATTTTGCCATTTTTGCTAAAATATTTGTGTTATAACCCATGAAAAATGGAGATTTTGTGAAAATTTTAATTGTCAATTTTTTGACATTATTCACTAGAATACATGTTCCCAAACTGAGTGGGTGCAAAAAACGGTACAAAATAGGCAAAATCAATGCGCGTTTCGATTTTACCATTTTTTCGGTAAAATACGTGTGAAACCCACGAAAATCAGAGATTTGGTGAAAATTTTAATTTTAATTTTTTTGGCATTATTCACTAAAATGCATGTCACAATCTGGACGGGTGAGTTGGGTGCAAAAAATGGTACACAAAAAGTAAAAATTAATACGTGTTTCGATTTTGCAATTTTTGATAAAATGTGTGTTATAACCCATGAAAAATGGAGATTTTGTGAAAATTTTAATTGTCAATCTTTTTGACATTATTCACAAGAATACATTTTCATAATCTGAGTGGCTGCAAAAAACGGTACATAAAAGTCAAAATCAATGCGTGCTTCGATTTTACCATTTTTTTGCCAAAATACGTGTGTTATAACCCACGAAAATCAGAGATTTGGCGAAAATTTTAATTTTAATTTTTTTGGCATTATTCACTAAAATGCTTGTCACAATCTAGATTGGTGAGTTTGGTGCAAAAACAGTACACAAAATGTAAAAATTCATACGTGTTTCGATTTTGCCATTTTGCTAAAATATTTGTGTTATAACCCATGAAAAATGGAGATTGTGTGAAAACTTTAATTGTCAATTTTTTGACATTATTCACTAGAATACATGTTCACAATCTGAGTTCAAAGATGTGATTGGCCGCATATGGTGAGTTCGGCACAACATCGGTCGCGAAAAAGAACATTAAGTGTGATAAGGTGGAAGAGGCCGCCAGATTCATTTGTTAAGATGATATTTGGGCACTACTAAGGTTGGGGAATTTAGTGGAGATGGGTGTGGTGGTTTAGAGATGCGCATGGTAGATTGGTGGTTGCTATATCAATTGGGTTCAGAGATACTAATGCAATTGAAACGGAGGTTTGGTCCATGTATGAGGGTATAAAACATTGTGCGGCACGAGGTTTAAAGGTAATGGTGGAGCTAACGTCTACAGTTTTGAGTGGCATGTTACATGATCGAGGAAATACGCCATGGTTTTTGAGGTCCACTATGGAAAGGTTACATCAATTAAATTGTATTTCTAGTGTACATTTGGTTGATCGGACAAGGAATAATCCAGCACAATTATTAGCAAGATTGGGTTGTGACTCTCAAGTATGTACAATCTATTTGCTTCATTCGGATCTTCCTCAGTGTGTGAGGGGGTCTCTTAATTTAGATGGTATGTCGATGCCTTCATTATCCAGGAGTTATAGGTGATAGAATGTCTGATGAGTTTACGATGTAAGGGAGGAGTCCTCCTATTAATTGATGTTTTGTAATATTTTGAGTTTATTAATAAACGAGGGAGTGGCGCCCCTCCGCAAATGGGATGATTAGCCTGAAAAAAAAAATGTTCACAATCTGAGTTGGTGCAAAAAACATTACAAAAAAGTCAAAATCAATGCGTGTTTCGATTTTACCATTTTTTGCTAAAATACGTGTGTTATAACCTACGAAAATCACAGATTTGGTGAAAATTTTAATTTTAATTTTTTTGGCATTATTCACTAAAATGCATGTCACAATCTGGACGGGTGAGTTGGGTGCAAAAAATGGTACACAAAAAGTAAAAATTAATACGTGTTTCGATTTTGCAATTTTTGATAAAATATGTGTGTTATAACCCATGAAAAATGGAGATTTTGTGAAAATTTTAATTGTCAATTTTTTTGACATTATTCACTAGAATACATTTTCATAATCTGAGTGGGTGCAAAAAACGGTACATAAAAGTCAAAATCAATGCGTGCTTCGATTTTACCATTTTTTTGCCAAAATACGTGTGTTATAACCCACGAAAATCAGAGATTTGGCGAAAATTGTAATTTTAATTTTTTTGGAATTATTCACTAAAATGCTTGTCACAATCTGGATTGGTGAGTTTGGTGCAAAAACAGTACACAAAAAGTAAAAATTCATACGTGTTTCGATTTTGCCATTTTTGCTAAAATATTTGTGTTATAACCCATGAAAAATGGAGATTTTGTGAAAATTTTAATTGTCAATTTTTTGACATTATTCACTAGAATACATGTTCACAAACTGAGTGGGTGCAAAAAACGGTACAAAATAGTCAAAATCAATGCGTGTTTCGATTTTACCATTTTTTCGGTAAAATACGTGTGAAACCCACGAAAATCAGAGATTTGGTGAAAATTTTAATTTTATTTTTTTGGCATTATTCACTAAAATGCATGTCACAATCTGGACGGGTGAGTTGGGTGCAAAAAATGGTACACAAAAAGTAAAAATTAATACGTGTTTCGATTTTGCAATTTTTGATAAAATATGTGTGTTATAACCAATGAAAAATGGAGATTTTGTGAAAATTTTAATTGTCAATTTTTTTGACATTATTCACAAGAATACATTTTCATAATCTGAGTGGGTGCAAAAATCGGTACATAAAAGTCAAAATCATTGCGTGTTTCGATTTTACCATTTTTTACTAAAATACGTGTGTTATAACCCACGAAAATTAGAGATTTGGCGAAAATTTTAATTTTAATTTTTTTGGCATTATTCACTAAAATGCTTGTCTCAATCTAGATTGGTGAGTTTGGTGCAAAAACAGTACAGAAAAAGTAAAAATTCATACGTGTTTCGATTTTGCCATTTTTGCTAAAATATTTGTGTTATAACCCCATGAAAAATGGAGATTTTGTGAAAATTTTAATTGTCAATTTTTTTGACATTATTCACTAGAATACATGTTCACAATCTGAGTGGGTGCAAAAAACATTACAAAAAAGTCAAAATCAATGCGTGTTTCGATTTTACCATTTTTTGCTAAAATACGTGTGTTATAACCTATGAAAATCAGAGATTTGGCGAAAATTTTAATTTTAATTTTTTTGGCATTATTCACTAAAATGCATGTCACAATCTGGACGGGTGAGTTTGGTGCAAAAAATGGTACACAAAAAGTAAAAATTAACACGTGTTACGATTTTGCAATTTTTGCTAAAATATGTGTGTTATAACCCATGAAAAATGGAGATTTTGTGAAAATTTTAATTGTCAAATTTTTTGACATTATTCACTAGAATACATTTTCATAATCTGAGTGGGTGCAAAAAACGGTACATAAAAGTCAAAATCAATGCGTGCTTCGATTTTACCATTTTTTTGCCAAAATACGTGTGTTAAACCCACGAAAATCAGAGATTTGGCGAAAATTTTAATTTTAATTTTTTTGGCATTATTCACTAAAATGCTTGTCACAATCTAGATTGGTGAGTTTGGTGCAAAAACAGTACACAAAAAGTAAAAATTCATACGTGTTTCGATTTTGCCATTTTTGCTAAAATATTTGTGTTATAACCCATGAAAAATTGAGATTTTGTGAAAATTTAATTGTCAATTTTTTGACATTATTCACTAGAATACATCTACACAATCTGAGTGGGGTGCAAAAAAATAGTACAAAAATGTCAAATCAATGCGTTGTTTCGATTTTACCATTTTTGCTAAAATACGTGTGTTATAACCTATGAAAATCAGAGATTTGGTGAAAACTTTAATTTTAATTTTTTTGGCATTATCACTAAAATGCATGTCACAATCTGGACGGGTGAGTTGGGTGCAAAAAAATGGTACACAAAAAGTAAAATTAATACGTGTTTCGATTTTGCAATTTTGATAAAATATGTGTGTTATAACCCATGAAAAATGGAAAAGGAGATTTTGTGAAAATTTTAATTTTCAATTTTTTTGACATTATTCACAAGAATACATTTTCATAATCTGAGTGGGTGCAAAAAACGGTACATAAAAGTCAAAATCAATGCGTGCTTCGATTTTACCATTTTTTTGCCAAAATACGTGTGTTATAACCCACGAAAATCAGAGATTTGGCGAAAATTTTAATTTTAATTATTTTGGCATTATTAACTAAAATGCTTGTCACAATCTAGATTGGTGAGTTTGGTGCAAAAACAGTACACAAAAAGTAAAAATTCATATCTGTTTCGATTTTGCCATTTTTGCTAAAATATTTGTGTTATAACCCCATGAAAAATGGAGATTTTGTGAAAATTTTAATTGTCAATTTTTTTGACATTATTCACTAGAATACATGTTCACAATCTGAGTGGGTGCAAAAAACATTACAAAAAAGTCAAAATCAATGCGTGTTTCGATTTTACCATTTTTTGCTAAAATACGTGTGTTATAACCTATGAAAATCAGAGATTTGGCGAAAATTTTAATTTTAATTTTTTTGGCATTATTCACTAAAATGCATGTCACAATCTGGACGGGTGAGTTTGGTGCAAAAAATGGTACACAAAAAGTAAAAATTAACACGTGTTACGATTTTGCAATTTTTGCTAAAATATGTGTGTTATAACCCATGAAAAATGGAGATTTTGTGAAAATTTTAATTGTCAAATTTTTTGACATTATTCACTAGAATACATTTTCATAATCTGAGTGGGTGCAAAAAACGGTACATAAAAGTCAAAATCAATGCGTGCTTCGATTTTACCATTTTTTGCCAAAATACGTGTGTTATAACCCACGAAAATCAGAGATTTGGCGAAAATTTTAATTTTAATTTTTTTGGCATTATTCACTAAAATGCTTGTCACAATCTAGATTGGTGAGTTTGGTGCAAAAACAGTACACAAAAAGTAAAAATTCATACGTGTTTCAATTTTGCCATTTTTGCTAAAATATTTGTGTTATAACCCATGAAAAATGGAGATTTTGTGAAAATTTTAATTGTCAATTTTTTGACATTATTCAATAGAATACAATTTCACAAACTGAGTGGGTGCAAAAAACGGTACACAACATAGTAAAATCAATGCGTTGTTTCGATTTTGCCATTTTTTCGGTAAAATAGTGTGTGTGAAACCCACGAAAATCAGAGATTTGGTGAAAATTATAATTTTAATTTTTTTGGCATTATTCACTAAAATGCATGTCACAATCTGGACGGGTGAGTTGGGTGCAAAAAATGGTACACAAAAAGTAAAAATTAATACGTGTTTCGATTTTGCAATTTTTTATAAAATATGTGTGTTATAACCCATGAAAAATGGAGATTTTGTGAAAATTTTAATTGTCAATTTTTTTGACATTAGTCACAAGAATACATTTTCATAATCTGAGTGGGTGCAAAAAACGGTACATAAAAGTCAAAATCAATGCGTGTTTCGATTTTTACCATTTTTTTGCTAAAATACGTGTGTTATAACCCACGAAAATCAGAGATTTGGCGAAAATTTTAATTTTAATTTTTTTGGCATTATTCACTAAAAATGCTTGTCACAATCTAGATTGGTGAGTTTGGTGCAAAAACAGTACACAAAATGTAAAAATTCATACGTGTTTCGATTTTGCCATTTTTGCTAAAATATTTGTGTTATAACCCATGAAAAATGGAGATTTTGTGAAAATTTTAATTGTCAATTTTTTGACATTATTCAATAGAATACATGTTCACAAACTGAGTGGGTGCAAAAAACGGTACAACATAGTCAAAATCAATGCGTGTTTCGATTTTGCCATTTTTTCGGTAAAATACGTGTGAAACCCACGAAAATCAGAGATTTGGTGAAAATTATAATTTTAATTTTTTTGGCATTATTCACTAAAATGCATGTCACAATCTGGACGGGTGAGTTGGGTGCAAAAAATGGTACACAAAAAGTAAAAATTAATACGTGTTTCGATTTTGCTTTTGCAATTTTATAAAATATGTGTGTTATAACCCATGAAAAATGGAGATTTTGTGAAAATTTTAATTGTCAATTTTTTTGACATTAGTCACAAGAATACATTTTCATAATCTGAGTGGGTGCAAAAAACGGTACATAAAAGTCAAAATCAATGTGGTTTCGATTTTACCATTTTTGCTAAATACGTGTGTTATAACCCACGAAAATCAGAGATTTGGCGAAAATTTTAATTTTAATTTTTTTGGCATTATTCACTAAAATGCTTGTCACAATCTAGATTGGTGAGTTTGGTGCAAAAACAGTACACAAAATGTAAAAATTCATACGTGTTTCGATTTTGCCATTTTTGCTAAAATATTTGTGTTATAACCCATGAAAAATGGAGATTTTGTGAAAACTTTAATTCTCAATTTTTTTGACATTATTCACTAGAATACATGTTCACAATCTGAGTTCAAAGATGTGATTGGCCGCATATGGTGAGTTCGGCACAACATCGGTCGCGAAAAAGATCATTAAGTTGGATAAGGTGGAAGAGGCCGCCAGATTCATTTGTTAAGATGAATATTGGCACTACTAAGGTTGGGATTTAGTGGAGATGGTGTGGTGGTTAGAGATGCGCATGTAGATTGGTGGTTGCTATATCAATTGTGTTCAGAGATACTAATGCAATTGAAACGGAGGTTGGTCCATGTATGAGGGTTTAAAACATTGTGCGGCACGAGGTTTAAAGGTAATGGTGGAGCTAACGTCTACAGTTTTGAGTGGTATGTTACATGATCGAGGAAATACGCCATGGTTTTTGAGGTCCACTATGGAAAGGTTACATCAATTAAATTGTATTTCTAGTGTACATTTGGTTGATCGGACAAGGAATAATCCAGCACAATTATTAGCAAGATTGGGTTGTGACTCTCAAGTATGTACAATCTACTTGCTTCATTCGGATCTTCCTCAGTGTGTGAGGGGGTCTCTTAATTTAGATGGTATGTCGATGCCTTCATTATCCAGGAGTTATAGGTGATAGAATGTCTGATGAGTTTACGATGTAAGGGAGGAGTCCTCCTATTAATTGATGTTTTTGTAATATTTTGTTTATTATTAATAAATGAGGGAGTTGCGACCCCCGCAAATGGATGATTAGCCTGAAAAAAAAAATGGTTCACAATCTGAGTGGGTGCAAAAAACATTACAAAAAAGTCAAAATCAATGCGTGTTTCGATTTTACCATTTTTTGCTAAAATACGTGTGTTAAAACCTACGAAAATCAGAGATTTGGTGAAAATTTTAATTTTAATTTTTTTGGCATTATTCACTAAAATGCATGTCACAATCTGGACGGGTGAGTTGGGTGCAAAAAATGGTACACAAAAAGTAAAAATTAATACGTGTTTCGATTTTGCAATTTTTGATAAAATATGTGTGTTATAACCCATGAAAAATGGAGATTTTGTGAAAATTTTAATTGTCAATTTTTTTGACATGTTCACTAGAATACATTTCATAATCTGAGTGGGTGCAAAAAACGGTACATAAAATCAAAATCAATGCGTGCTTCGATTTTACCATTTTTTGCCAAAATACGTGTGTTATAACCCCACGAAAATCAGAGATTTGGCGAAAATTGTAATTTTATTTTTTTGGAATTATTCACTAAAATGCTTGTCACAATCTGGATTGGTGAGTTTGGTGCAAAAACTACACAAAAAGTAAAATTCATACGTGTTTCGATTTTGCCATTTTTGCTAAAATATTTGTGTTATAACCCATGAAAAATGGAGATTTTGTGAAAATTTTAATTGTCAATTTTTTGACATTATTCACTAGAATACATGTTCACAAACTGAGTGGGTGCAAAAACGGTACAAAATAGTCAAAATCAATGCGTGTTTTCGATTTTACCATTTTTTCGGTAAATACGTGTGAAACCCACGAAAATCAGAGATTTGGTGAAAATTTTAATTTTATTTTTTTGGCATTATTCACTAAAATGCATGTCACAATCTGGACGGGTGAGTTGGGTGCAAAAAATGGTACACAAAAAGTAAAAATTAATACGTGTTTCGATTTTGCAATTTTTGATAAAAATATGTGTGTTATAACCATGAAAAATGGAGATTTTGTGAAAATTAATTGTCAATTTTTTTGAGACATTATTCACAAGAATACATTTTCATAATCTGAGTGGGTGCAAAAATCGGTACATAAAAGTCAAAATCATGCGTGTTTCGATTTTACCATTTTTTATACTAAATACGTGGTTATAACCCACGAAAATTAAGATTTGGCGAAAATTTTAATTTTAATTTTTTGGCATTATTCACTAAAATGCTGTCTCAATCTAGATTGGTGAGTTGGTGCAAAAACAGTACAGAAAAAGTAAAAATTCATACGTGTTTCGATTTTGCCATTTTTGCTAAAATATTTGTGTATAAACCCCATGAAAAATGGAGATTTTGTGAAAATTTTAATTGTCAATTTTTTTGACATTATTCACTAGAATACATGTTCACAATCTGTGGGGTGCAAAAAACATTACAAAAAGTCAAATCAATGCGTGTTTCGATTTACCATTTTTTGCTAAAATACGTGTGTTATAACCTATGAAAATCAGAGATTTGGCGAAAATTTAATTTTAATTTTTTTGGCATTATTCACTAAAATGCATGTCACAATCTGTGGGTGAGTGGTTGGTGCAAAAATGGTACACAAAAAGTAAAAATTAATACGTGTTTCGATTTTGCAATTTTTGATAAATATGTGTATTATAACCCATGAAAAATGGAGATTTTGTGAAAATTTTAATTGTCAATTTTTTGACATTATTCACAAGAATACATTTTCATAATCTGAGTGGGTGCAAAAAACGGTACATAAAAGTCAAAATCAATGCGTGCTTCGATTTTACCACATTTTTTGCCAAAATACGTGTTATAACCCACGAAAATCAGAGATTTGGCGAAAATTTTAATTTTAATATTTTGGCATTATTCACTAATGCTTGTCACAATCTAATTGGTGAGTTTGGTGCAAAAACAGTACACAAAAGTAAAAATCATATCTGTTTCGATTTGCCATTTTTTGCTAAAATATTTGTGTTATAACCCATGAAAAATGGAGATTTTGTGAAAATTTAATTGTCAATTTTTTGACATTATTCACTAGAATACATGTTCACAATCTGAGTGGGTGCAAAAAACATTACAAAAAAGTCAAAATCAATGCGTGTTTCGATTTACACCATTTTTTGCTAAAATACGTGTGTTATAACCTACGAAAATCAGAGATTTGGTGAAATTTTAATTTTAATTTTTTTGGCATTATTCACTAAAATGCATGTCACAATCTGGACGGGTGAGTTTGGTGCAAAAAATGGTACACAAAAAGTAAAAATTAACACGTGTTACGATTTTGCAATTTTTGCTAAAATATGTGTGTTATAACCCATGAAAAATGGAGATTTTGTGAAAATTTTAATTGTCAAATTTTTTGACATTATTCACTAGAATACATTTTCATAATCTGAGTGGGTGCAAAAAACGGTACATAAAAGTCAAAATCAATGCGTGCTTCGATTTTACCATTTTTTTGCCAAAATACGTGTGTTATAACCCACGAAAATCAGAGATTTGGCGAAAATTTTAATTTTAATTTTTTTGGCATTATTCACTAAAATGCTTGTCACAATCTAGATTGGTGAGTTTGGTGCAAAAACAGTACACAAAAAGTAAAAATTCATACGTGTTTCGATTTTGCCATTTTTGCTAAAATATTTGTGTTATAACCCAAAAAAATGGAGATTTTGTGAAATTTTAATTGTCAATTTTTTTGACATTATTCAATAGAATACATGTTCACAACTGAGTGGGTGCAAAAAACGGTACAACATAGTCAAAATCAATGCGTGTTTCGATTTTGCCATTTTTTCGGTAAAATACGTGTGAAACCCACGAAAATCAGAGATTTGGTGAAAATTATAATTTTAATTTTTTTGGCATTATTCACTAAAATGCATGTCACAATCTGGACGGGTGAGTTGGGTGCAAAAAATGGTACACAAAAAGTAAAAATTAATACGTGTTTCGATTTTGCAATTTTTTATAAAATATGTGTGTTATAACCCATGAAAAATGGAGATTTTGTGAAAATTTTAATTGTCAATTTTTTTGACATTAGTCACAAGAATACATTTTCATAATCTGAGTGGGTGCAAAAAACGGTACATAAAAGTCAAAATCAATGCGTGTTTCGATTTTACCATTTTTTGCTAAAATACGTGTGTTATAACCCACGAAAATCAGAGATTTGGCGAAAATTTTAATTTTAATTTTTTTGGCATTATTCACTAAAATGCTTGTCACAATCTAGATTGGTGAGTTTGGTGCAAAAACAGTACACAAAATGTAAAAATTCATACGTGTTTCGATTTTGCCATTTTTGCTAAAATATTTGTGTTATAACCCATGAAAAATGGAGATTTTGTGAAAACTTTAATTCTCAATTTTTTTGACATTATTCACTAGAATACATGTTCACAATCTGAGTTCAAAGATGTGATTGGCCGCATATGGTGAGTTCGGCACAACATCGGTCGCGAAAAAGATCATTAAGTTGGATAAGGTGGAAGAGGCCGCCAGATTCATTTGTTAAGATGAATATTGGCACTACTAAGGTTGGGGAATTTAGTGGAGATGGTGTGGTGGTTAGAGATGCGCATGGTAGATTGGTGGTTGCTATATCAATTGTGTTCAGAGATACTAATGCAATTGAAACGGAGGTTTGGTCCATGTATGAGGGTTTAAAACATTGTGCGGCACGAGGTTTAAAGGTAATGGTGGAGCTAACGTCTACAGTTTTGAGTGGTATGTTACATGATCGAGGAAATACGCCATGGTTTTTGAGGTCCACTATGGAAAGGTTACATCAATTAAATTGTATTTCTAGTGTACATTTGGTTGATCGGACAAGGAATAATCCAGCACAATTATTAGCAAGATTGGGTTGTGACTCTCAAGTATGTACAATCTACTTGCTTCATTCGGATCTTCCTCAGTGTGTGAGGGGGTCTCTTAATTTAGATGGTATGTCGATGCCTTCATTATCCAGGAGTTATAGGTGATAGAATGTCTGATGAGTTTACGATGTAAGGGAGGAGTCCTCCTATTAATTGATGTTTTGTAATATTTTGAGTTTATTAATAAATGAGGGAGTTGCGACCCCCGCAAATGGGATGATTAGCCTGAAAAAAAAAATGTTCACAATCTGAGTGGGTGCAAAAAACATTACAAAAAAGTCAAAATCAATGCGTGTTTCGATTTTACCATTTTTTGCTAAAATACGTGTGTTATAACCTACGAAAATCAGAGATTTGGTGAAAATTTTAATTTTAATTTTTTTGGCATTATTCACTAAAATGCATGTCACAATCTGGACGGGTGAGTTGGGTGCAAAAAATGGTACACAAAAAGTAAAAATTAATACGTGTTTCGATTTTGCAATTTTTGATAAAATATGTGTGTTATAACCCATGAAAAATGGAGATTTTGTGAAAATTTTAATTGTCAATTTTTTTGACATTATTCACTAGAATACATTTTCATAATCTGAGTGGGTGCAAAAAACGGTACATAAAAGTCAAAATCAATGCGTGCTTCGATTTTACCATTTTTTTGCCAAAATACGTGTGTTATAACCCACGAAAATCAGAGATTTGGCGAAAATTGTAATTTTAATTTTTTTGGAATTATTCACTAAAATGCTTGTCACAATCTGGATTGGTGAGTTTGGTGCAAAAACAGTACACAAAAAGTAAAAATTCATACGTGTTTCGATTTTGCCATTTTTGCTAAAATATTTGTGTTATAACCCATGAAAAATGGAGATTTTGTGAAAATTTTAATTGTCAATTTTTTGACATTATTCACTAGAATACATGTTCACAAACTGAGTGGGTGCAAAAAACGGTACAAAATAGTCAAAATCAATGCGTGTTTCGATTTTACCATTTTTTCGGTAAAATACGTGTGAAACCCACGAAAATCAGAGATTTGGTGAAAATTTTAATTTTATTTTTTTGGCATTATTCACTAAAATGCATGTCACAATCTGGACGGGTGAGTTGGGTGCAAAAAATGGTACACAAAAAGTAAAAATTAATACGTGTTTCGATTTTGCAATTTTTGATAAAATATGTGTGTTATAACCAATGAAAAATGGAGATTTTGTGAAAATTTTAATTGTCAATTTTTTTGACATTATTCACAAGAATACATTTTCATAATCTGAGTGGGTGCAAAAATCGGTACATAAAAGTCAAAATCATTGCGTGTTTCGATTTTACCATTTTTTACTAAAATACGTGTGTTATAACCCACGAAAATTAGAGATTTGGCGAAAATTTTAATTTTAATTTTTTTGGCATTATTCACTAAAATGCTTGTCTCAATCTAGATTGGTGAGTTTGGTGCAAAAACAGTACAGAAAAAGTAAAAATTCATACGTGTTTCGATTTTGCCATTTTTGCTAAAATATTTGTGTTATAACCCCATGAAAAATGGAGATTTTGTGAAAATTTTAATTGTCAATTTTTTTGACATTATTCACTAGAATACATGTTCACAATCTGAGTGGGTGCAAAAAACATTACAAAAAAGTCAAAATCAATGCGTGTTTCGATTTTACCATTTTTTGCTAAAATACGTGTGTTATAACCTATGAAAATCAGAGATTTGGCGAAAATTTTAATTTTAATTTTTTTGGCATTATTCACTAAAATGCATGTCACAATCTGGACGGGTGAGTTTGGTGCAAAAAATGGTACACAAAAAGTAAAAATTAACACGTGTTACGATTTTGCAATTTTTGCTAAAATATGTGTGTTATAACCCATGAAAAATGGAGATTTTGTGAAAATTTTAATTGTCAAATTTTTTGACATTATTCACTAGAATACATTTTCATAATCTGAGTGGGTGCAAAAAACGGTACATAAAAGTCAAAATCAATGCGTGCTTCGATTTTACCATTTTTTTGCCAAAATACGTGTGTTATAACCCACGAAAATCAGAGATTTGGCGAAAATTTTAATTTTAATTTTTTTGGCATTATTCACTAAAATGCTTGTCACAATCTAGATTGGTGAGTTTGGTGCAAAAACAGTACACAAAAAGTAAAAATTCATACGTGTTTCGATTTTGCCATTTTTGCTAAAATATTTGTGTTATAACCCATGAAAAATGGAGATTTTGTGAAAATTTTAATTGTCAATTTTTTGACATTATTCACTAGAATACATCTACACAATCTGAGTGGGTGCAAAAAATAGTACAAAAATGTCAAAATCAATGCGTGTTTCGATTTTACCATTTTTGCTAAAATACGTGTGTTATAACCTATGAAAATCAGAGATTTGGTGAAAACTTTAATTTTAATTTTTTTGGCATTATTCACTAAAATGCATGTCACAATCTGGACGGGTGAGTTGGGTGCAAAAAATGGTACACAAAAAGTAAAAATTAATACGTGTTTCGATTTTGCAATTTTTGATAAAATATGTGTGTTATAACCCATGAAAAATGGAGATTTTGTGAAAATTTTAATTGTCAATTTTTTTGACATTATTCACAAGAATACATTTTCATAATCTGAGTGGGTGCAAAAAACGGTACATAAAAGTCAAAATCAATGCGTGCTTCGATTTTACCATTTTTTTGCCAAAATACGTGTGTTATAACCCACGAAAATCAGAGATTTGGCGAAAATTTTAATTTTAATTATTTTGGCATTATTCACTAAAATGCTTGTCACAATCTAGATTGGTGAGTTTGGTGCAAAAACAGTACACAAAAAGTAAAAATTCATATCTGTTTCGATTTTGCCATTTTTGCTAAAATATTTGTGTTATAACCCCATGAAAAATGGAGATTTTGTGAAAATTTTAATTGTCAATTTTTTTGACATTATTCACTAGAATACATGTTCACAATCTGAGTGGGTGCAAAAAACATTACAAAAAAGTCAAAATCAATGCGTGTTTCGATTTTACCATTTTTTGCTAAAATACGTGTGTTATAACCTATGAAAATCAGAGATTTGGCGAAAATTTTAATTTTAATTTTTTTGGCATTATTCACTAAAATGCATGTCACAATCTGGACTGGTGAGTTTGGTGCAAAAAATGGTACACAAAAAGTAAAAATTAACACGTGTTACGATTTTGCAATTTTTGCTAAAATATGTGTGTTATAACCCATGAAAAATGGAGATTTTGTGAAAATTTTAATTGTCAAATTTTTTGACATTATTCACTAGAATACATTTTCATAATCTGAGTGGGTGCAAAAAACGGTACATAAAAGTCAAAATCAATGCGTGCTTCGATTTTACCCCATTTTTTTGCCAAAATACGTGTGTTATAACCCACGAAAATCAGAGATTTGGCGAAAATTTTAATTTTAATTTTTTTGGCATTATTCACTAAAATGCTTGTCACAATCTAGATTGGTGAGTTTGGTGCAAAAACAGTACACAAAAAGTAAAAATTCATACGTGTTTCGATTTTGCCATTTTTGCTAAAATATTTGTGTTATAACCCATGAAAAATGGAGATTTTGTGAAAATTTTAATTGTCAATTTTTTGACATTATTCAATAGAATACATGTTCACAAACTGAGTGGGTGCAAAAAACGGTACAAAATAGTCAAAATCAATGCGTGTTTCGATTTTGCCATTTTTTCGGTAAAATACGTGTGAAACCCACGAAAATCAGAGATTTGGTGAAAATTATAATTTTAATTTTTTTGGCATTATTCACTAAAATGCATGTCACAATCTGGACGGGTGAGTTGGGTGCAAAAAATGGTACACAAAAAGTAAAAATTAATACGTGTTTCGATTTTGCAATTTTTGATAAAATATGTGTGTTATAACCCATGAAAAATGGAGATTTTGTGAAAATTTTAATTGTCAATTTTTTTGACATTAGTCACAAGAATACATTTTCATAATCTGAGTGGGTGCAAAAAACGGTACATAAAAGTCAAAATCAATGCGTGTTTCGATTTTACCATTTTTTGCTAAAATACGTGTGTTATAACCCACGAAAATCAGAGATTTGGCGAAAATTTTAATTTTAATTTTTTTGGCATTATTCACTAAAATGCTTGTCACAATCTAGATTGGTGAGTTTGGTGCAAAAACAGTACACAAAATGTAAAAATTCATACGTGTTTCGATTTTGCCATTTTTGCTAAATATTTGTGTTATAACCCATGAAAATGGAGATTTTGTGAAAACTTTTAATTCTCAATTTTTTTGACATTATTCACTAGAATACATGTTCACAATCTGAGTTCAAAGATTGATTGGCCGCATTGGTGAGTTCGGCACAACATCGGTCGCGAAAAAGATCATTAAGTTGGATAAGTGGGAAGAGGCCGCCAGATTCATTTGTTAAGATGAATATTGGCACTACTAAGGTGGGGATTTAGTGGAGATGGTGTGGTGGTTAGAGATGCGCATGGTAGATTGGTGGTTGCTATATCAATTGGGTTCAGAGATACTAATGCAATTGAAACGGAGGTTTGGTCCATGTATGAGGGTATAAAACATTGTGCGGCACGAGGTTTAAAGGTAATGGTGGAGCTAACGTCTACAGTTTTGAGTGGTATGTTACATGATCGAGGAAATACGCCATGGTTTTTGAGGTCCACTATGGAAAAGGTACATCAATTAAAATTGTATTTCTAGTTACATTTGGTTGATCGGACAAGGAATAATCCAGCACAATTATTAGCAAGATTGGGTTGTGACTCTCAAGTATGTACAATCTACTTGCTTCATTCGGATCTTCCTCAGTGTGTGAGGGGGTCTCTTAATTTAGATGGTATGTCGATGCCTCATTATCCAGGAGTTATAGGTGATAGAATGTCTGATGAGTTTACGATGTAAGGGAGGAGTCCTCCTATTAATTGATGTTTTGTAATATTTTGAGTTTATTAATAAATGAGGAGTTGCGACCCCCGCAAATGGGATGATTAGCCTGAAAAAAAAAATGTTCACAATCTGAGTGGGTGCAAAAACTGTAAAAAAATTCAAAATCAATGCGTGTTTCGATTTTGCCATTTTTTCGGTAAAATACGTGTGAAACCCCACGAAAATCAGAGATTTGGTGAAAATTTTAATTTTAATTTTTTGGCATTATTCACTAAAATGCATGTCACAATCTGGACGGGTGAGTTGGGTGCAAAAAAGGTACACAAAAAGTAAAAATTAATACGTGTTTCGATTTTGCAATTTTTGATAAAATATGTGTGTTATCCCATGAAAAATGGAGATTTTGTGAAATTTTAATTGTCAATTTTTTTGACATTATTCACTAGAAATACATTTTCATAATCTGAGTGGGTGCAAAAAACGGTACATAAAAGTCAAATCAATGCGTGCTTCGATTTTACCATTTTTTTACCAAAATACGTGTGTTATAACCCACGAAAATCAGAGATTTGGCGAAATTGTAATTTTAATTTTTTTGGAATTATTCACTAAAATGCTTGTCCCAATCTAGATTGGTGAGTTTGGTGCAAAAACAGTACACAAAAAGTAAAAATTCATACGTGTTTCGATTTTGCCATTTTTGCTAAAATATTTGTGTTATAACCCATGAAAAATGGAGATTTTGTGAAAATTTTAAATTGTCAATTTTTTGACATTATTCAATAGAATACATGTTCACAAACTGAGTGGGTGCAAAAAACGGTACAAAATAGTCAAAATCAATGCGTGTTTCGATTTTGCCATTTTTTCGGTAAAATACGTGTGAAACCCACGAAAATCAGAGATTTGGTGAAAATTTATTTTATTTTTTTTTTGGCATTATTCACTAAAATGCATGTCACAATCTGGACGGGTGAGTTGGGTGCAAAAAATGGTACACAAAAAGTAAAAATTAATACGTGTTTCGATTTTGCAATTTTTGATAAAATATGTGCGTTATAACCCATGAAAAATGGAGATTTTGTGAAAATTTTAATTGTCAATTTTTTTGACATTAGTCACAAGAATACATTTTCATAATCTGAGTGGGTGCAAAAAACGGTACATAAAAGTCAAAATCAATGCGTGTTTTGATTTTACCATTTTTTGCTAAAATACGTGTGTTATAACCCACGAAAATCAGAGATTTGGCGAAAATTGTAATTTTAATTTTTTTGGAATTATTCACTAAAATGCTTGTCACAATCTAGATTGGTGAGTTTGGTGCAAAAACAGTACACAAAAAGTAAAAATTCATACGTGTTTCGATTTTGCCATTTTTGCTAAAATATTTGTGTTATAACCCCATGAAAAATGGAGATTTTGTGAAAATTTTAATTGTCAATTTTTTTGACATTATTCACTAGAATACATGTTCACAATCTGAGTGGGTGCAAAAAACATTACAAAAAAGTCAAAATCAATGCGTGTTTCGATTTTACCATTTTTTGCTAAAATACGTGTGTTATAACCTATGAAAATCAGAGATTTGGCGAAAATTTTAATTTTAATTTTTTTGGCATTATTCACTAAAATGCATGTCACAATCTGGACGGGTGAGTTTGGTGCAAAACATGGTACACAAAAAAAGTAAATTAACACGTGTTACGATTTTGCAATTTTTGCTAAAATATGTGTGTTATAACCCATGAAAAATGGAGATTTTGTGAAAATTTTAATTGTCAAATTTTTTGACATTATTCACTAGAATACATTTTCACTAACTGAGTGGGTGCAAAAAACGGTACAAAATAGTCAAAATCAATGCGTGTTTCGATTTTGCCATTTTTTCGGTAAAATACGTGTGAAACCCACGAAAATCAGAGATTTGGTGAAAATTATAATTTTAATTTTTTGGCATTATTCACTAAAATGCATGTCACAATCTGGACGGGTGAGTTGGGTGCAAAAAATGGTACACAAAAAGTAAAAATTAATACGTGTTTCGATTTTGCAATTTTTGATAAAATATTGTGTTATAACCCATGAAAAATGGAGATTTTGTGAAATTTTAATTGTCAATTTTTTTGACATTATTCACTAGAATACATGTTCATAATCTGAGTGGGTGCAAAAAACGGTACATAAAAGTCAAAATCAATGCGTGTTTCGATTTTACCATTTTTTTTACCAAAATACGTGTGTTATAACCCACGAAAATCAGAGATTTGGCGAAATTTTAATTTTAATTTTTTTGGAATTATTCACTAAAATGCTTGTCACAATCTGGATTGGTGAGTTTGGTGCAAAAAAGTACACAAAAAGTAAAAATTCATACGTGTTTCGATTTTGCCATTTTTGCTAAAATATTTGTGTTATAACCCATGAAAAATGGAGATTTTGTGAAAATTTTAATTGTCAATTTTTTGACATTATTCAATAGAATACATGTTCACAACTGAGTGGGTGCAAAAAACGGTACAAAATAAGTCAAAATCAATGCGTGTTTCGATTTTGCCATTTTTTTCGGTAAAATACGTGTGAAAACCCACGAAAATCAGAGATTTGGCGAAAATTTTAATTTTAATTTTTTTGGCATTATTCACTAAAATGCATGTCACAATCTGGACGGGTGAGTTGGGTGCAAAAAATGGTACAACAAAGTAAAAATTAATACGTGTTTCGATTTTGCAATTTTTGATAAAATATTTGCGTTATAACCCATGAAAATGGAGATTTTGTGAAAATTTTAATTGTCAATTTTTTTGACATTAGTCACAGAATACATTTTCATAATCTGAGTGGGTGCAAAAAACGGTACATAAAAGTCAAAATCAATGCGTGTTTTGATTTTACCATTTTTGCTAAAATACGTGTGTTATAACCCACGAAAATCAGAGATTTGGCGAAAATTGTAATTTTAATTTTTTTGGAATTATTCACTAAAATGCTTGTCACAATCTAGATTGGTGAGTTTGGTGCAAAAACAGTACACAAAAAGTAAAATTCATACGTGTTTCGATTTTGCCATTTTTGCTAAAATATTTGTGTTATAACCCCATGAAAAATGGAGATTTTGTGAAAATTTTAATTGTCAATTTTTTTGACATTATTCACTAGAATACATGTTCACAATCTGAGTGGGTGCAAAAAACATTACAAAAAGTCAAAATCAATGCGTGTTTCGATTTTACCATTTTTGCTAAAATACGTGTGTTATAACCCACGAAAATCAGAGATTTGGCGAAAATTTTAATTTAATTTTTTTGGCATTATTCACTAAAATGCATGTCACAATCTGGACGGGTGAGTTTGGTGCAAAACAGGTACACAAAAGTAAAAATTAACACGTTTTCGATTTTGCAATTTTGCTAAAATATGTGTGTTATAACCCATGAAAAATGGAGATTTTGTGAAAATTTTAATTGTCAATTTTTTGACATTATTCACTAGAATACATTTCATAATCTGAGTGGGTGCAAAAAAGGTACATAAAAGTCAAAATCATGCGTGCTTCGATTTTACCATTTTTTTGCAAAATACGCGTGTTATAACCCACGAAAATCAGAGATTTGGCGAAAATTTTAATTTTAATTTTTTTGGCATTATTCACTAAAATGCTTGTCACAATCTAGATTGGTGAGTTTGGTGCAAAACAGTACACAAAAAGTAAAAATTCATACTGTTTCGATTTTGCCATTTTTGCTAAAATATTTGTGTTATAACCCATGAAAATGGAGATTTTGTGAAATTTTAATTGTCAATTTTTTGACATTATTCACTAGAATACATCTACAAAATCGAGTGGGTGCAAAAATAGTACAAAAATGTCAAAATCAATGCGTGTTTCGATTTAACCATTTTTGCTAAAATACTTGTGTTATAACCTATGAAAATCAGAGATTTGGTGAAAACTTTAATTTTAATTTTTTTGGCATTATTCACTAGAATACATTTTCATAATCTGAGTGGGTGCAAAAAACGGTACATAAAAGTCAAAATCAATGCGTGCTTTCGATTTTACCATTTTTTACCAAATACGTGTGTTATAACCCACGAAAATCAGAGATTTGGCAAAATTGTAATTTTAATTTTTTTGGAATTATTCACTAAAATGCTTGTCACAATCTAGATTGGTGAGTTTGGTGCAAAAACAGTACACAAAAAGTAAAATTCATACGTGTTTCGATTTTGCCATTTTTGCTAAAATATTTGTGTTATAACCCATGAAAAATGGAGATTTTGTGAAAATTTTAATTGTCAATTTTTTGACATTATTCAATAGAATACATGTTCACAAACTGAGTGGGTGCAAAAAACGGTACAAAATAGTCAAAATCAATGCGTGTTTCGATTTTGCCATTTTTTCGGTAAAATACGTGTGAAACCCACGAAAATCAGAGATTTGGTGAAAATTATAATTTTAATTTTTTTGGCATTATTCACTAAAATGCATGTCACAATCTGGACGGGTGAGTTGGGTGCAAAAAATGGTACACAAAAAGTAAAAATTAATACGTGTTTCGATTTTGCAATTTTTTATAAAATATGTGTGTTATAACCCATGAAAAATGGAGATTTTGTGAAAATTTTAATTGTCAATTTTTTTGACATTAGTCACAAGAATACATTTTCATAATCTGAGTGGGTGCAAAAAACGGTACATAAAAGTCAAAATCAATGCGTGTTTCGATTTTACCATTTTTTGCTAAAATACGTGTGTTATAACCCACGAAAATCAGAGATTTGGCGAAAATTTTAATTTTAATTTTTTTGGCATTATTCACTAAAATGCTTGTCACAATCCAGATTGGTGAGTTTGGTGCAAAAACAGTACACAAAATGTAAAAATTCATACGTGTTTCGATTTTGCCATTTTTGCTAAAATATTTGTGTTATAACCCATGAAAAATGGAGATTTTGTGAAAACTTTAATTGTCAATTTTTTTGACATTATTCACTAGAATACATGTTCACAATCTGAGTTCAAAGATGTGATTGGCCGCATATGGTGAGTTCGGCAGAACATCGGTCGCGAAAAAGATCATTAAGTTGGATAAGGTGGAAGAGGCCGCCAGATTCATTTGTTAAGATGAATATTGGCACTACTAAGGTTGGGGAATTTAGTGGAGATGGTGTGGTGGTTAGAGATGCGCATGGTAGATTGGTGGTTGCTATATCAATTGGGTTCAGAGATACTAATGCAATTGAAACGGAGGTTTGGTCCATGTATGAGGGTATAAAACATTGTGCGGCACGAGGTTTAAAGGTAATGGTGGAGCTAACGTCTACAGTTTTGAGTGGTATGTTACATGATCGAGGAAATACGCCATGGTTTTTGAGGTCCACTATGGAAAGGTTACATCAATTAAATTGTATTTCTAGTGTACATTTGGTTGATCGGACAAGGAATAATCCAGCACAATTATTAGCAAGATTGGGTTGTGACTCTCAAGTATGTACAATCTACTTGCTTCATTCGGATCTTCCTCAGTGTGTGAGGGGGTCTCTTAATTTAGATGGTATGTCGATGCCTTCATTATCCAGGAGTTATAGGTGATAGAATGTCTGATGAGTTTACGATGTAAGGGAGGAGTCCTCCTATTAATTGATGTTTTGTAATATTTTGAGTTTATTAATAAATGAGGGAGTTGCGACCCCCGCAAATGGGATGATTAGCCTGAAAAAAAAAATGTTCACAATCTGAGTGGGTGCAAAAAACTGTAAAAAAATGTCAAAATCAATGCGTGTTTCGATTTTGCCATTTTTTCGGTAAAATACGTGTGAAACCCACGAAAATCAGAGATTTGGTGAAAATTTTAATTTCAATTTTTTTGGCATTATTCACTAAAATGCATGTCACAATCTGGACGGGTGAGTTGGGTGCAAAAAATGGTACACAAAAAGTAAAAATTAATACGTGTTTCGATTTTGCAATTTTTGATAAAATATGTGTGTTATAACCCATGAAAAATGGAGATTTTGTGAAAATTTTAATTGTCAATTTTTTTGACATTATTCACTAGAATACATTTTCATAATCTGAGTGGGTGCAAAAAACGGTACATAAAAGTCAAAATCAATGCGTGCTTCGATTTTACCATTTTTTTACCAAAATACGTGTGTTATAACCCACGAAAATCAGAGATTTGGCGAAAATTGTAATTTTAATTTTTTTGGAATTATTCACTAAAATGCTTGTCCCAATCTAGATTGGTGAGTTTGGTGCAAAAACAGTACACAAAAAGTAAAAATTCATACGTGTTTCGATTTTGCCATTTTTGCTAAAATATTTGTGTTATAACCCATGAAAAATGGAGATTTTGTGAAAATTTTAAATTGTCAATTTTTTGACATTATTCAATAGAATACATGTTCACAAACTGAGTGGGTGCAAAAAACGGTACAAAATAGTCAAAATCAATGCGTGTTTCGATTTTGCCATTTTTTCGGTAAAATACGTGTGAAACCCACGAAAATCAGAGATTTGGTGAAAATTATAATTTTAATTTTTTTGGCATTATTCACTAAAATGCATGTCACAATCTGGACGGGTGAGTTGGGTGCAAAAAATGGTACACAAAAAGTAAAAATTAATACGTGTTTCGATTTTGCAATTTTTGATAAAATATGTGTGTTATAACCCATGAAAAATGGAGATTTTGTGAAAATTTTAATTGTCAATTTTTTTGACATTAGTCACAAGAATACATTTTCATAATCTGAGTGGGTGCAAAAAACGGTACATAAAAGTCAAAATCAATGCGTGTTTTGATTTTACCATTTTTTGCTAAAATACGTGTGTTATAACCCACGAAAATCAGAGATTTGGCGAAAATTGTAATTTTAATTTTTTTGGAATTATTCACTAAAATGCTTGTCACAATCTAGATTGGTGAGTTTGGTGCAAAAACAGTACACAAAAAGTAAAAATTCATACGTGTTTCGATTTTGCCATTTTTGCTAAAATATTTGTGTTATAACCCCATGAAAAATGGAGATTTTGTGAAAATTTTAATTGTCAATTTTTTTGACATTATTCACTAGAATACATGTTCACAATCTGAGTGGGTGCAAAAAACATTACAAAAAAGTCAAAATCAATGCGTGTTTCGATTTTACCATTTTTTGCTAAAATACGTGTGTTATAACCTATGAAAATCAGAGATTTGGCGAAAATTTTAATTTTAATTTTTTTGGCATTATTCACTAAAATGCATGTCACAATCTGGACGGGTGAGTTTGGTGCAAAACATGGTACACAAAAAGTAAAAATTAACACGTGTTACGATTTTGCAATTTTTGCTAAAATATGTGTGTTATAACCCATGAAAAATGGAGATTTTGTGAAAATTTTAATTGTCAAATTTTTTGACATTATTCACTAGAATACATTTTCATAATCTGAGTGGGTGCAAAAAACGGTACATAAAAGTCAAAATCAATGCGTGCTTCGATTTTACCATTTTTTTGCCAAAATACGCGTGTTATAACCCACGAAAATCAGAGATTTGGCGAAAATTTTAATTTTAATTTTTTTGGCATTATTCACTAAAATGCTTGTCACAATCTAGATTGGTGAGTTTGGTGCAAAAACAGTACACAAAAAGTAAAAATTCATACGTGTTTCGATTTTGCCAATTTTTGCTAAAATATTTGTGTTATAACCCATGAAAAATGGAGATTTTGTGAAAATTTTAATTGTCAATTTTTTGACATTATTCACTAGAATACATCTACACAATCAGAGTGGGTGCAAAAAATAGTACAAAAATGTCAAAATCAATGCGTGTTTCGATTTTACCATTTTTTGCTAAAATACTTGTGTTATAACCTATGAAAATCAGAGATTTGGTGAAAACTTTAATTTTAATTTTTTTGGCATTATTCACTAGAATACATTTTCATAATCTGAGTGGGTGCAAAAAACGGTACATAAAAGTCAAAATCAATGCGTGCTTCGATTTTACCATTTTTTTACCAAAATACGTGTGTTATAACCCACGAAAATCAGAGATTTGGCGAAAATTGTAATTTTAATTTTTTTGGAATTATTCACTAAAATGCTTGTCACAATCTAGATTGGTGAGTTTGGTGCAAAAACAGTACACAAAAAGTAAAAATTCATACGTGTTTCGATTTTGCCATTTTTGCTAAAATATTTGTGTTATAACCCATGAAAAATGGAGATTTTGTGAAAATTTTAATTGTCAATTTTTTGACATTATTCAATAGAATACATGTTCACAAACTGAGTGGGTGCAAAAAACGGTACAAAATAGTCAAAATCAATGCGTGTTTCGATTTTGCCATTTTTTCGGTAAAATACGTGTGAAACCCACGAAAATCAGAGATTTGGTGAAAATTTTAATTTTAATTTTTTTGGCATTATTCACTAAAATGCATGTCACAATCTGGACGGGTGAGTTGGGTGCAAAAAATGGTACACAAAAAGTAAAAATTAATACGTGTTTCGATTTTGCAATTTTTGATAAAATATGTGAGTTATAACCCATGAAAAATGGAGATTTTGTGAAAATTTTAATTGTCAATTTTTTTGACATTAGTCACAAGAATACATTTTCATAATCTGAGTGGGTGCAAAAAACGGTACATAAAAGTCAAAATCAATGCGTGTTTCGATTTTACCATTTTTTGCTAAAATACGTGTGTTATAACCCACGAAAATCAGAGATTTGGCGAAAATTTTAATTTTAATTTTTTTGGCATTATTCACTAAAATGCTTGTCACAATCTAGATTGGTGAGTTTGGTGCAAAAACAGTACACAAAATGTAAAAATTCATACGTGTTTCGATTTTGCCATTTTTGCTAAAATATTTGTGTTATAACCCATGAAAAATGGAGATTTTGTGAAAACTTTAATTGTCAATTTTTTTGACATTATTCACTAGAATACATGTTCACAATCTGAGTTCAAAGATGTGATTGGCCGCATATGGTGAGTTCGGCACAACATCGGTCGCGAAAAAGAACATTAAGTTGGATAAGGTGGAAGAGGCCGCCAGATTCATTTGTTAAGATGAATATTGGCACTACTAAGGTTGGGGAATTTAGTGGAGATGGTGTGGTGGTTAGAGATGCGCATGGTAGATTGGTGGTTGCTATATCAATTGGGTTCAGAGATACTAATGCAATTGAAACGGAGGTTTGGTCCATGTATGAGGGTATAAAACATTGTGCGGCACGAGGTTTAAAGGTAATGGTGGAGCTAACGTCTACAGTTTTGAGTGGTATGTTACATGATCGAGGAAATACGCCATGGTTTTTGAGGTCCACTATAGAAAGGTTACATCAATTAAATTGTATTTCTAGTGTACATTTGGTTGATCGGACAAGGAATAATCCAGCACAATTATTAGCAAGATTGGGTTGTGACTCTCAAGTATGTACAATCTATTTGCTTCATTCGGATCTTCCTCAGTGTGTGAGGGGGTCTCTTAATTTAGATGGTATGTCGATGCCTTCATTATCCAGGAGTTATAGGTGATAGAATGTCTGATGAGTTTACGATGTAAGGGAGGAGTCCTCCTATTAATTGATGTTTTGTAATATTTTGAGTTTATTAATAAATGAGGGAGTTGCGCCCCCCGCAAATGGGATGATTAGCCTGAAAAAAAAAATGTTCACAATCTGAGTGGGTGCAAAAAACAGTAAAAAAATGTCAAAATCAATGCGTGTTTCGATTTTGCCATTTTTTCGGTAAAATACGTGTGAAACCCACGAAAATCAGAGATTTGGTGAAAATTTTAATTTTAATTTTTTTGGCATTATTCACTAAAATGCATGTCACAATCTGGACGGGTGAGTTGGGTGCAAAAAATGGTACACAAAAAGTAAAAATTAATACGTGTTTCGATTTTGCAATTTTTGATAAAATATGTGTGTTATAACCCATGAAAAATGGAGATTTTGTGAAAATTTTAATTGTCAATTTTTTGACATTATTCACTAGAATACATTTTCATAATCTGAGTGGGGTGCAAAAAACGGTACATAAAAGTCAAAATCAATGCGTGCTTCGATTTTACCATTTTTTTACCAAAATACGTGTGTTATAACCCTCGAAAATCAGAGATTTGGCGAAAATTGTAATTTTAATTTTTTTGGAATTATTCACTAAAATGCTTGTCACAATCTAGATTGGTGAGTTTGGTGCAAAAACAGTACACAAAAAGTAAAAATTCATACGTGTTTCGATTTTGCCATTTTTGCTAAAATATTTGTGTTATAACCCATGAAAAATGGAGATTTTGTGAAAATTTTAATTGTCAATTTTTTGACATTATTCTATAGAATACATGTTCACAAACTGAGTGGGTGCAAAAAACGGTACAAAATAGTCAAAATCAATGCGTGTTTCGATTTTGCCATTTTTTCGGTAAAATACGTGTGAAACCCACGAAAATCAGAGATTTGGTGAAATTATTTTTAATTTTTTGGCATTATTCACTAAAATGCATGTCACAATCTGGACGGGTGAGTTGGGTGCAAAAAAATGGTACACAAAAAGTAAAAATTAATACGTGTTTGGATTTTGCAATTTTTGATAAAATATGTGTGTTATAACCCATGAAAAATGGAGATTTTGTGAAAATTTTAATTGTCAATTTTTTTGACATAAGTCACAAGAATACATTTTCATAATCTGAGTGGGTGCAAAAAACGGTACATAAAAGTCAAAATCAATGCGTGTTTCGATTTTACCATTTTTTGCTAAAATACGTGTGTTATAACCCACGAAAATCAGAGATTTGGCGAAAATTTTAATTTTAATTTTTTTGGCATTATTCACTAAAATGCTTGTCACAATCTAGATTGGTGAGTTTGGTGCAAAAACAGTACACAAAAAGTAAAAATTCATACGTGTTTCGATTTTGCCATTTTTGCTAAATATTTGTGTTATAACCCATGAAAAATGGAGATTTTGTGAAAACTTTAATTGTCAATTTTTTTGACATTATTCACTAGAATACATGTTCACAATCTGAGTTCAAAGATGTGATTGGCCGCATATGGTGAGTTCGGCACAACATCGGTCGCGAAAAGAACATAAGTTGGATAAGGTGGAAGAGGCCGCCAGATTCTTTGTTAAGATGAATATTGGCACTACTAAGTTGGGGATTTAGTGGAGGTGGTGTGGTGGTTAGAGATGCGCATGGTAGATTGGTGGTTGCTATATCAATTGGGTTCAGAGATACTAATGCAATTGAAACGGAGGTTTGGTCCATGTATGAGGGTATAAAACATTGTGCGGCACGAGGTTTAAAGGTAATGGTGGAGCTAACGTCTACAGTTTTGAGTGGTATGTTACATGATCGAGGAAATACGCCATGGTTTTTGAGGTCCACTATGGAAAGGTTACATCAATTAAATTGTATTTCTAGTGTACATTTGGTTGATCGGACAAGGAATAATCTAGCACAATTATTAGCAAGATTGGGTTGTGACTCTCAAGTATGTACAATCTATTTGCTTCATTCGGATCTTCCTCAGTGTGTGAGGGGGTCTCTTAATTTAGATGGTATGTCGATGCCTTCATTATCCAGGAGTTATAGGTGATAGAATGTCTGATGAGTTTACGATGTAAGGGAGGAGTCCTCCTATTAATTGATGTTTTGTAATATTTTGAGTTTATTAATAAATGAGGGAGTGGCGCCCCCCGCAAATGGGATGATTAGCCTGAAAAAAAAAATGTTCACAATCTGAGTTGGTGCAAAAAACATTACAAAAATGTCAAAATCAATGCGTGTTTCTATTTTACCAATTATTGCTAAAATACGTGTGTTATAACCTATGAAAATCACAGATTTGGTGAAAATTTTAAATTTAATTTTTTTGGCATTATTCACTAAAATGCATGTCACAATCTAGACGGGTGAGTTGGGTGCAAAAAATGGTACACAAAAAGTAAAAATTAATACGTGTTTCGATTTTGCAATTTTTGACAAAATATGTGTGTTATAACCCATGAAAAATGGAGATTTTGTGAAAATTTTAATTGTCAGTTTTTTTGACATTATTCACTAGAATACATTTTCATAATCTGAGTGGGTGCAAAAAACGGTACATAAAAGTCAAAATCAAATGCGTGCTTCAATTTTCCATTTTTTTGCCAATACGCGTGTTATAACCACGAAATCAGAGATTTGGCGAAAATTGTAATTTTAATATTTTTGGAATTATTCACTAAAATGCTTGTCACAATCTAGATGGGTGAGTTTGGTCCAAAAACAGTACACAAAAAGTAAAAATTCATACGTGTTTCGATTTTGCCATTTTTGCTAAAATATTTGTGTTATAACCCATGAAAAATGGAGATTTTGTGAAAATTTTAATTGTCAATTTTTTTGACATTATTCAGTAGAATACATGTTCACAAACTAAGAGGGTGCAAAAAACGGTACAAAATAGTCAAAATCAATACGTGATTCGATTTTACCATTTTTTCGCTAAAATACGTGTGTTATAACCCACGAAAATCAGAGATTTGGTGAAAATTTTAATTTTAATTTTTTTGGCATTATTCACTAAAATGCATGTCACAATCTAGATGGGTGAGTTTGGTGCAAAAAACAGTACACAAAAAGTAAAAATTAATACGTGTTACGATTTTGCAATTTTTGCTAAAATATGTGTGTAACCCATGAAAAATGGAGATTTTGTGAAAATTTTAATTGTCAATTTTTTTTGATATTATTCACTAGAATACATGTTCACAATCTGAGTGGGTGCAAAAAACGTTACAAAAAAGTCAAAATCAATGAGTGTTTCGATTTTACCATTTTTTGCTAAAATACGGGTGTTATAACCCACGAAAATCAGAGATTTGGCGAAAATTTTAATTTTAATTTTTTTGGCATTATTCACTAAAATGCTTGTCACAATCTAGATTGGTGAGTTTGGTGCAAAAACAGTACACAAAAAGTAAAAATTCATACGTGTTTCGATTTTGCCATTTTTGCTAAAATATTTGTGTTATAACCCCATGAAAAATGGAGATTTTGTGAAAATTTTAATTGTCAATTTTTTTGACATTATTCACTAGAATACATGTTCACAATCTGAATGGGTGCAAAAAACATTACAAAAAAGTCAAAATCAATGCGTGTTTCGATTTTACCATTTTTTGCTAAAATACGTGTGTTATAACCTACGAAAATCACAGATTTGGTTAAAATTTTAATTTTAATTATTTTGGCATTATTCACTAAAATGCATGTCACAATCTGGACGGGTGAGTTTGGTGCAAAAAATGGTACACAAAAAGTAAAAATTAACACGTGTTACGATTTTGCAATTTTTGCTAAAATATGTGTGTTATAACCCATGAAAAATGGAGATTTTGTGAAAATTTTAATTGTCAATTTTTTTGACATTATTCACTAGAATACATTTTCATAATCTGGGTGGGTGCAAAAAACGGTACATAAAAGTCAAAATCAATGCGTGCTTCGATTTTACCATTTTTTTGCCAAAATACGTGTGTTATAACCCACGAAAATCAGAGATTGGGCGAAAATTTTAATTTTAATTTTTTTGGCATTATTCACTAAAATGCTTGTCACAATCTAGATTGGTGAGTTTGGTGCAAAAACAGTACACAAAAAGTAAAAATTCATACGTGTTTCGATTTTGCCATTTTTGCTAAAATATTTGTGTTATAACCCATGAAAAATGGAGATTTTGTGAAAATTTTAATTGTCAATGTTTTGACATTATTCACTAGAATACATCTACACAATCTGAGTGGGTGCAAAAAACAGTACAAAAATGTCAAAATCAATGCGTGTTTCGATTTTACCATTTTTTCGGTAAAATACGTGTGAAACCCACGAAAATCAGAGATTTGGTGAAAATTTTAATTTTCATTTTTTTGGCATTATTCACTAAAATGCATGTCACAATCTGGACGGGTGAGTTGGGTGCAAAAAATGGTACACAAAAAGTAAAAATTAATACGTGATTCGATTTTGCAATTTTTGATAAAATATGTGTGTTATAACCCATGAAAAATGGAGATTTTGTGAAAATTTTAATTGTCAATTTTTTTGACATTATTCACAAGAATACATTTTCATAATCTGAGTGGGTGCAAAAAACGGTACATAAAAGTCAAAATCAATGCGTGCTTCGATTTTACCATTTTTTTGCCAAAATACGTGTGTTATAACCCACGAAAATCAGAGATTTGGCGAAAATTTTAATTTTAATTTTTTTGGCATTATTCACTAAAATGCTTGTCACAATCTAGATTGGTGAGTTTGGTGCAAAAACAGTACACAAAAAGTAAAAATTCATACGTGTTTCGATTTTGCCATTTTTGCTAAAATATTTGTGTTATAACCCATGAAAAATGGAGATTTTGTGAAAACTTTAATTGTCAATTTTTTTGACATTATTCACTAGAATACATGTTCACAAACTAAGAGGGTGCAAAAAACATTACAAAAAATTCAAAATCAATGCGTGTTTCGATTTTACCATTTTTTGCTAAAATACGTGTGTTATAACCTAGGAAAATCACAGATTTGGTGAAAATTTTAATTTTAATTTTTTTGGCATTATTCACTAAAATGCATGTCACAATCTGGACGGGTGAGTTGGGTGCAAAAAATGGTACACAAAAAGTAAAAATTAATACGTGTTTCGATTTTGCAATTTTTGATAAAATTTGTGTGTTATAACCCATGAAAAATGGAGATTTTGTGAAAATTTTAATTGTCAATTTTTTTGACATTATTCACTAGAATACATTTTCATAATCTGAGTGGGTGCAAAAAACGGTACATAAAAGTCAAAATCAATGCGTGCTTCAATTTTACCATTTTTTTGCCAAAATACGTGTGTTAAAACCCACGAAAATCAGAGATTTGGCGAAAATTGTAATTTTAATATTTTTGAAATTATTCACTAAAATGCTTGTCACAATCTAGATGGGTGAGTTTGGTACAAAAACAGTACACAAAAAGTAAAAATTCATACGTGTTTCGATTTTGCCATTTTTGCTAAGATATTTGTGTTATAACCATGAAAAATGGAGATTTTGTGAAAATTTTAATTGTCAATTTTTTTGACATTATTCACTAGAATACATGTTCACAAACTAAGAGGGTGCAAAAAACGGTACAAATAGTCAAAATCAATACGTGATTCGATTTTACCATTTTTTCGCTAAAATACGTGTGTTATAACCCACGAAAATCAGAGATTTGGTGAAAATTTTAATTTTAATTTTTTTGGCATTATTCACTAAAATGCATGTCACAATCTAGATGGGTGAGTTTGGTGCAAAAAACAGTACACAAAAAGTAAAAATTAATACGTGTTACGATTTTGCAATTTTTGCTAAAATATGTGTGTTATAACCCATGAAAAATGGAGATTTTGTGAAAATTTTAATTGTCAATTTTTTTTATATTATTCACTAGAATACATGTTCACAATCTGAGTGGGTGCAAAAAACGTTACAAAAAAGTCAAAATCAATGCGTGTTTCGATTTTACCATTTTTTGCTAAAATACGTGTGTTATAACCCACGAAAATCAGAGATTTGGCGAAAATTTAATTTTAATTTTTTTGGCATTATTCACTAAAATGCTTGTCACAATCTAGATTGGTGAGTTTGGTGCAAAAACAGTACACAAAAAGTAAAAATTCATACGTGTTTCGATTTTGCCATTTTTGCTAAAATATTTGTGTTATAACCCCCATGAAAAATGGAGATTTTGTGAAAATTTTAATTGTCAATTTTTTTGACATTATTCACTAGAATACATGTTCACAATCTGAGTGGGTGCAAAAAACATTACAAAAAAGTCCAAATCAATGCGTGTTTCGATTTTACCATTTTTTGCTAAAATACGTGTGTTATAACCTACGAAAATCACAGATTTGGTGAAAATTTTAATTTTAATTTTTTTGGCATTATTCACTAAAATGCATGTCACAATCTGGACGGGTGAGTTTGGTGCAAAAAATGGTACACAAAAAGTAAAAATTAACACGTGTTACGATTTTGCAATTTTTGCTAAAATATGTGTGTTATAACCCATGAAAAATGGAGATTTTGTGAAAATTTTAATTGTCAATTTTTTTTGATATTATTCACTAGAATACATGTTCACAATCTGAGTGGGTGCAAAAAACGTTACAAAAAAGTCAAAATCAATGCGTGTTTCGATTTTACCATTTTTTGCTAAAATACGTGTGTTATAACCTACGAAAATCACAGATTTGGTGAAAATTTTAATTTTAATTTTTTTGGCATTATTCACAAAAATGCATGTCACAATCTGGACGGGTGAGTTTGGTGCAAAAAATGGTACACAAAAAGTGAAAATTAATACGTGTTACGATTTTGCAATTTTTGCTAAAATATGTGTGTTATAACCCATGAAAAATAGAGATTTTGTGAAAATTTTAATTGTCAATTTTTTTGACATTATTCACTAGAATACTTTTTTTTTTCAGGCAATAATAAACCCTCTCATCGGGCTGGGAGTGCCAATCCCATCATTTATTAATAGTGGAGCCAAAATTACAAAAGATAGAGTTCACAAACTATAAATAGATTACAAAGGCCTATGATGAGTCCTAAAATTAGGGACATTTAACCTATCCATATTCAAACAACCACGTACTTGCCAAGGAAGCATATCAAAAGACGTAAACTCAAGATCAAGCTGCCTACGACAGCCTTCCGAAGCTAAACCATCCGCTGGCTGGTTAGCCTCCCGATAGATGTGTCTCAAAGACTGCAAACACGTGAACTGTTTTAGTCGACCAATGATACCTCGCAACTTCCACGGGATCTTCCCATTTCCCTCGATTAGCGAAACCAACAACTTAGAATCCAATTCCCCCAACACATTGACATAGTTCCACCGCTCACAAAGCTCAAGACCAACTAATAAAGCCAAGGCCCCAGCTTCCAAACTTGTAACAAACTCAAAGCCCATCGCTCGCGCAACCAGTAGTCGGCCATTCGAATCTCGAATCAGAGCCCCACCACCCCCAGGGCCAGGGTTACCCAGTGAGCAACCATCAACATTCAACTTTACTGTATCAATCGGGGGTCGCAACCAAACCACCCTCAGGAACGTTAATGGAAGAGAAATAGCCAAAACCCCATCCACCACTTGATACCACTTCCCAGCCAGAATATGCGAAGGAAACCGTAAATGCCACATCATAAGCAAATCATGCAAGACCATGTCACAAACACGTTCCCAAGAGTCTCTCTTCCCCTCAAAAAAATGTAGATTCCGCCTTTTCCATAGCTGCCAAGTGATAACAGTTGGGATCCAACGGAACAAAGTTCTACAGTAAACATTACCCGTAAATTCCACCAAACCAAACAATGCTCCCTCCAGGCTCTCGGCTGTTGACGTATGCCAACCGCATTACCAAAGAAACCCCAAACCTTCGCTGCCAGACTTCCCCATCCAAACACATGATCCAAAGTCTCTTCAACAGGAATAGAGCAACACAGACATGGAAAAGGACCGTGTACACTCATCCTCCCCAACCAATGTGCCAAAGGTATGCGTCCATAGGATAATCGCAAAAGAAGGAATGAAACCTTGGGAGGTATTCCGGGTTCCCAAATACGAGTGAACCTCTCCGACGAAGGCAACTTGGAACGAAGCAGATTATATGCCGAAGAAACTGAGAAAAACCCATCCGACTCACACATCCATATTGGATGGCGGCGGTCTATTTGACAGCACCAGCTCCGATACCTTTTGACGTATATTTGCTGGAAGAGAAAGATCATGCAATTGTCAGTCACCGTTAATGTTAAAATCCTTCAATCATGTATAACCAGTCCCAGTAGCCATTTCTGACAACGCCCCAATATTCCGCCAGTTATCATGAAACGGATCCAGTGACCCATCTCCCACAAACCACCCAATAAACTCCTCACAATCCGGCCGAATCCGTAGCATTCTCCTCCACACATACGAATCGGTCCCCCGAAAGCCAACAACCGCTGGATGTTCTCTCATACAATATCGCTAAAGCATATACTTAGCCCATAACGATTGTTGGGCCCGAAGTAACCACCATAACTTAGCAGCAAAAGAATCGGCAACATCTCCAATTTGACGAAACCCCACTCCACCTTCACCATACGGCCGGCAAAGTGTATCCCAGGCAATCCAATGTTGTTTCCGCTTCAGAAAAGGACCCTCCCAGAAAAACTTAGCACAGATTTGCGTGATTTCATGAAGCACGCTCTTAGGAGGTTGAGAGACTGCCAAAATATGCAAATGAAGGGATGATAAAACATGCTTGATAAGCACAATACATCCCCCAAAAGATAAAAATCTGTTTTGCCAACCCAATAATCTCTCCTTTGTATGGAAAAAACCATATCCTGGAAGAAAGCAGCTCGCTGTCTTCCAACATAAATCTGACATCCGAAATACTTAAACGGAAACTCAGCTTGAGTGAACCCCGTGATACGAGCAACACGGCGGCGAACCACAAGAGATGATTTGGGGTCCACAAAGAAATTACTCTTCATCGCACTAACTTTCTGTCCAGAAAGTTCCTCATACTCTGCAAATACCTTACCTACCTCCATTAGGGACGCCCTATCCGCAGAAGAGAACACCAACACATCATCGGCGTAGGCTAGGTGTGTGACTGGAATTGCAAGCCTATGTCCCCGAAAAGGGGTAAAATTCCCCATATTCAATCATTCATTCAAACTCCTGGACAGAAATTCAGCTACAAGATTAAAAAGAGAAGGTGACAATGGGTCCCCCTGTCTCAAACCTCTAGGAGAGTGAAAGAATCCCGACGGGCTACCATTAATCATCATAGAAAACCAGCAGTTAGAAATACACCTCCATACCATATCAATCCAGTGCTCCCCATACCCAAACTGACGCAATACAGCACAAAGAAACACCCATGAAACCCGATCATAGGCTTTCATCATATCGAGCTTGAGAATCACGTTATGACGATGTAGTCTCGACCACATTGAAGACGCCATTTCCTGGGCCAGCAAAATATTATCAGATATAGCACGGTTTTTGACAAAAGCACTCTGCTGCGGAGAGATTAATCTGGGTAAGAATTCCCTAACACGGTTCGCCAAGAGCTTACAGATAATTTTATTCATAACTGTACACAAGCTGATTGGTCGGAATTCCGTAAAGCTTTGAGGATTATCACATTTAGGGATTAACACCAACGTCGTTGTTGTCACCACCCGAGGAAGCTCACCACCACAGAAGAACTCCACTACCGCCTCAAACAAGTCATCTTTAATAATCTCCAAGGCTGTTTTGAAAAAACAACTAGAGAATCCATCCGCCCCCGGTGCACTCGCTTCATCAATATCATTCAGCGCCGCCCGTACTTCCTCCATAGTAGGCTCAGCTTCCAGAACGACATTATCCTGAGCCTGTATTAATTGAGGAATAACCCCCAACCTCTCAGTGTCCACCACAGGAGAGTCACCCGTTAATAACTCTTGAAAGAAAATCTCTGCAGAACGACCATCTCCACCTTGGATCGTGTGAATCCCCATTTTAGCCCGACGTGCCTTCACGGTCTTATGGAAGAAAGTCGTGTTCTTATCCCCACAGTCCAACCACTTGACATTAGATTTCTGTCTCCAAAAGCATTCCTCATCCCTTAAAGCCCGCTGGAGTACTGATTGCGCTTTACTCAGCGCCACTCTGGCCTCAACATTATCGTGGACTTCCATCTCCAATTCCGCCTTTTGAACCTCCTCCTCAGCTATTCTTATTCGATCAAACACATTACCCACCTTGTTACGATTCCATTCACTCAAAGACTTCTTCACAAGTTGCAATTTCATACAAATTCGCACCAGCAGCCGTGCCTGAACTGACACACACCAAGAATCACGTACCACTTGTAAGAAATCTGTTCTAAAAACCCAGAAATTTTGGAACCGAAAGGACTTACAGAAATCCAATAGCTTAGGTTGAACCGACAAAAGTAGTGGGGCATGATCCGAACCCGTTCTACTTAAATGTTGGACTGTACTGATGAAACTATCCGCCCATACATCATTGAATAAGGCACGGTCTAGCCTCTTCCAAATCCGCGGAGGTCTACTCCAGTTGTTACACCATGTAAATCGTGATCCCAAAAAACCAGCATCTAATAATTCATACTCTCAATAAACTGAGTAAAATCAACTGCCTCCCTAATTTTAAACCTCTTACCCCCTTTCTTTTCCTCTGACGAGATTATAGAATTGAAATCTCCCCAAACTAACCAGCCTCTTGAACCAATTTGTAGATCAGATAATTCCCTCCAGAGTTCACTCCTCTCCAACCTCGTCGAGAGGCCATGTACACATGAGACCACAACGTTATCAATCATCCCCGGGTAAGATACCATCACCGAAAGGTGCTGACATCCTTGTGCCATAATAGAAACCTTAAAACAGTCCAAATAAAAGACCCACAAACAATTAGCAGTACTCACCATAACACCCTCAAACTATAATTTTTTCCGAATCGAATTTGCCTCAGTAGCCAGCAACTTAGGTTCGGCAACACATAAGAAGCCTATATTATGTTCCTTCTTAAGATGGCGCAATCTTCGTATTGTTTCAGAGTTTCCTATCTCCCGAGCATTCCAAAAGAGTAGCTTCATAAGGAAACTGGGCGGGAAGGATCGCTATTGGAAGCACGTATCATAGACCTCAGGATCCAATCACACATTCCAGGTTTGCGTTTCTTGTCCAACTCCAACTAATCTTGATGATCAGCCTGGAAAGAGAAAGTTCCTCCACCAGAAGTTACTGCCTCACTAGATTGTGCACCCTCAAGATCCTCCTCCACGATATTAGATCTCGAATCTATGTGAGATAAACCCATCAGATTTGTCCATGCATTTTTCAATTCAGACCCACAGGCATTCAAATCTTCCAACCCATGACTCAACTCAGCAACCCCCGTTTCCCGCAATGTCGGGTCACTACTCGTATCCTCATACTGAACAGAATTATCACCAGGCACTAGTCCCTCCTCCCTTATTCCATTATCAACAGCATTATCTTGAGGTGTAAGTAATTGATGTTCTATAGTTAGGTGTGGCACATGTTTTGGGGAACGAAGATTATCACTAACATCAGCCTTATATTTAGCCAAATTACCCGAAATTTTATTAAAAACAGATTCCCAATCAGTTATCATTGGAGAGCTAACCTCTTGTGGAGCTGGATTCGCCACAATCATGGCTGTGCTGGACGAAGGACTCAAACCCCCCCACCACCGCTGCCTCCTGTTGCTGCCCATCCGACGATGGTGGAGCCTCCGGAACTGGAACTACAGCACCCTTCTTCAGCCCCTCCGGAACTACCTCACCTACTTTCTGTCCAGGTACAAACACACCCCCGCCTGCTTTAATAGGATTTTTTTCCAACAATTTTAAAGTCGGAGGAGCAGTAGCCTCCTTTGGTTTCCAGCTTCTCTACACTCGAATCTCATTCATAGAGAACCCCCTTTCAGAGTGGCCTTGCCTAAAGCAAGAGTTACAATAGGCCAGTAGATTTTCAGGAACAATTTTCTGCCAAAAACCCTCACCCTCGTCCCCGTGTTCTATCCAGATTCTTGAAGGCAACTCCCTCACCAAATCAATCTCAATATTCACTCTTGCAACACTTGGTCGGGCCAGGTTCAGAGTAGCAGTATCCACTGAAATCGGCAACCGGCCTTCATGATAGAAAACAACACCGACTTCTCAAACAAATGGCACGGTAATCCGGGAAGTTCGAACCAAACTGTAACTATAGAGGTTTCTTTGGATGTTTGGAACGACGGTGACCACTTGAAGACACGCATTTTCCAATCTGCCAAATTCCCCTTGACCAGACTCGATGAAAGTCAGCCTCCGAATGGAAGCGCAGCAGCACATGTCGATAGTCGATCAAGCCAACTTCAAGCGCACTCTTGAGATCCAGTTTGGAGAACGATTTTCTAATCTCCTCCAGCGACGGCCTCCCATGAGAAAATTTGCCAACTAAACATAATTAAAACAGCTTGAAGGGCACTCACTAAACATAATTAAAAACAAAGCAGGATTAAAAATATAAAACAGAAACATAATTAAGCACCAAATTTACCCCAACCAAATACATAAAAGCATATCAAAATACAGCACTATTTTGTGCTTATCAAATATCCCCACACTTAAACAATGCTTGTCCCTAAGCATTTAAAACACAAATGAAAATAACATAAACAAACAAACATTAAACCATTCCATTAAATAAACATCAGTCCAGCCAAACCAAAAACTTTTTCAAACAGTCATGCTTAATTCAAGTAACAAGCTTATACATCATCAAGTCCTCCAAGTCAAAATACAACATTATGAGCAACTCTCCAAGATCACTCCAAGCACTCAAAAGATATATAGTATTGGGTTCAGCCACTCAATAATCGCACATGGAAAACTTATAACAAGCTTGCAAATATGTTAAAAGATAATCATGATATTGAAACTAAACAAGAATCAAAAGGTTTTTCAATTGGTTGTAATGGGGCTTGGGTTTACAAAGTATGGTTTAAGATTGTCTAAAAGGCTTAAAAAGAAAACAAACAAAGGTATAAGCAACTCTCTTAAGAACATCCCCACACTTACCTTGCACCAAGTCTCAAAAGCACTAAATTCTCAAAGTAGTTTCAGCACAGTAACAACTTTTCTTCCTTTTCTGCTTTTTCTCATCACTTCTCTTTTTTTCCTTTTTTTTTCAATTAGCAGACCTCTTTTTTTTACTTGTTATTCCTGCTGTTCTTTCTCTTCTTTGCCACAGTTTAGGCAAACAACACAGACAAAATTCTAGAAATTTTTTTTTCATTTTCTTTCTTTCTGTCCCAGTGCTGTTCGGGCAAACAGTGAACTTCAAAATTCCAATCCAAAAGAGCATACTGAATTACTTCTATAATAGAGACTTCTTCATGTGAATTCTTTCTTGTTCAACCAAGGGGAAACAAATTATAACAAACTTAGTCACTTACACCTTAAGGGCCAAAAGAAAGATAAAAGGGTCTTGGCAAATATGTGTAATAGGTTAAATACAAAGAAAAGGTTTAAGATTCAAAGGGGTTCACTAATGGTCAATTAAGGTAGGAATGAAACAAAGAGTTAAAATGGGTTGAATCCTAGGTGCCTTTATCATATTCAAATTCAATTTCAACACATGATATCCATGAACAACAATGCAAACTCAATAAGTCAACTATGCACAATTTTCACTCATTCAAAGAATTAATCATTTAAGCACCAACAAAGTGGTTATTGCGTGCTTAGGTTCAAAATCCTCACTTTTAGTAGGCAAATAGAACTCAGAAATTGCATTCGTCATACTTGGAATCATTCAATATCATGCAAAAACCAACACAATAAACTAAGCAAGTTTTAATCACATTCAATTTGGCCAGACAATGTTTATAAGAGTGAAACAGTTCAAAACATCCTACAAAACTTTTAACAAACTGAAAACAAAACAAAAATATTTTTGTGAAAATTTTCATGATTTTCTAATTTTTTTGGTGTTTTCGTTTTCATAAAAATAAAACTAAAATATAAAGTAACACAACACATAACACTCTCCCCACACTTAAACACTTACATGTCCTCATGTGAGAAGGAAGAAACAACTAAAACAGAAAAGAATAGAAAATAAAAAACAAAAACACAAAAAAGTGAAAAGGAAAGGGACAACCTGATCAATGTGGGAGTTGCTGTGGGGGCAAACGACTACTGCAGAACTGGAGTAATGCAGATTGTAAAATCTTGATTGCTGCGACTTTAGAGTAATTTAGAGGCCATGGCAGTCACCAAGAAACATAATTAATCCCATCGTTGCGAATATCCACAACACCTATAGAAAAGATATGGCTCGAAGGAGAATCCCTCGGCTCACAAAACTTAAAAAACTCCAAGTACATCAGTAAAACTCAAACCAGAAGTTTGCAAGCACAACAAGGCAATAGGGTTAGATTTACAAATATTATGCCAAATTGATCTCAAAGAAGTTTTAGAGTGTCAAACCAAGATCATATGATTGGGAGAATAAGATACCACCAAGTGATTATGGTAAAAAGAAAGAATTTTTAAACAACCCACTTGGTCTGATCATGTAAAATCAGTCCATTACTGAAAATAATTGTTGGAATTACTGCGGAGGCAATTGTAATGGAACCTTATTCTGCCACAAGTGCATAATTAACCTGGAACAAAAGCAAATTTATTAAAACAATTGCAAGAAAATAAAAAGCAAACTAATAAAGACAAAAACTAAAAAGGAAAGGAAATATTGGGTTGCCTCCCAACAAGTGCCTTTGTTTAAAGTCCTTGGCTAGACCCAGTATGTGTCAAACTCAGTAAACCATCGGAGGTGGCTCCGGAGGTGGTCTTGGAGAAGGTATATCTTGTATGCAAGTTAAAGTTTTTCCTACAGTTTCCTTGTAGCTTCTTTGGTTCCAAATCAATTTGATCAATGAGTTTTGAGTAAGATTCTTGTTGGTGACAGTGGGCAGCATTTTTTTCTTACTCAAAAACATAGCTTTCAGATGTTTATTCAAGGATCTCAGTTGCAGAACTGGAACTTGCAAAATATAAGGAAAAAGTGTTTCAACAGTATCTTGTTTGGGCGAACGGGAACTTTTTGGGTTGCTTGAAAACACTTGTATCAGATTCAATGACATTGTTTCATCTCCAATCTCTTCATCCTTCAAGTATTTAATGTCAAAATCTGGTTCTTTACATTCATGTGACAGTGTATCCTCAAGAACAACCGGCATGTCATCATATCCCACCACCATCTCCTCTTTTTTATGTTGGTTTCTCTTGGCAAGAAACTCTTTTTCAAACTTTGCAAGCTTTGGCATTTTTCTAATTGCTTCCAGGAAAGCATCTGTAATCTCCACCTTGTTGAAGATGGTTAAGATATTACTCATGTCATCATCTTTCACATTCCTTGTTAACCTGCCAAGAAAAGGAGGAGGAATTTTAAATTCTGCAGTAGGCAAATTCAATTTAGAATGTACCTCAGATTTCTGCGCGTGCGTCGTTTGGTAGAACGACGACTCCATTTTTGGGCTGTTGGGTTTTTCAATTTCGAATGCCTCAGGTTCCTCACCCTTTTGTCCATTTATCAATGTGATTTGGCTGACATATTCCATGGGGTTTACCTCCACCTGTGAGGGTAGTCTTCCTTGATATCCTCTCAATGAATTGATAGATCTTGCCAAGTAAGTGACTTGAGTGCTCAAATCAGCAATGGCTCCCTTAGTTTCTTGTTGAAATTTTTGAAAATCCTCTTGATTCTGAGTTTGTCCATGTTGCATCAACGTCACCGAAGTTGCCAAATTCATTATCAAATGTTCAAGAGTTACTCCTAATTTTGTGGTGGCTATGAAATTAAAATTGGTTTGGGCAGACTGTGCTGCAGATTTCTGCTTTTCTGTCTGAATTACGCCCCTTCTTATTACCAACTTCTCCACACATGCTGTTAAAGCTTCCAATTTGTTTTCAAGAGAGGAACCGGAAATTTCACCAACTTGCTTTGTCGAATGACAAATGGGTTGATACTGTTGGCGAGACTCACAAGTCTTGACAATCAAATTCGTGGCTTGAGTTATATTATTGTCCATGAATGCACCTCCACTTGCAGCATCAAGTGTCTTCTTCTCCTCAGGTTGCAACCCTTCATAAAAATATTGAATTAGTAAATCATCGGGTATTTGGTGTTGAGGACAATTTTCACATAAGTTTCTAAATCTTTCCCAATATACAACCAAAGATTCATCATATTTTTGTTCAATTCGAACAATTTCTTTTCTAATTGATGCAATCTTAGATGTAGGGAAAACTTTTTGAAGAAATACGTGTTGCATGTTATCCCAATAGGTGATAGAATTATGGGTCAAGCTATTAAACCATATCTTAGCTATTCCAATTTGAGAAAAAGGAAAACTAGCCAATGCAATGTATTCTTGTGATACCCCTATTTTATTTATTGTCCCACAAACTCTAAGAAATTCATGCAAAAAATTATATGGGTCTTCCACATCTAAACCATGAAACTTGGGCAAGAAATTCAAATATGATGCTTTTAATTCAAAATCAACATTGAGTTTAGGCAAAACAATGCAAGAATATCTAAAATTGATCAAATGATAAGTCAACTCCCTTAAAGTGCGTCCCATCTGCTGGTCCTGGTTCTGAACACAAGTCAAATCAGCCATATGTAGCATTTTTGTAACTATGTAAAATTCTGATCGGGGTCTGATATGGGTTCTGTTTGACCAAACAGCGACTGTCCAGAATCAAAAAATTATTTCTTGGTGTCTTTCCTTCAATTTTTTCTTCAATCTGTGCGATTTTTTCAGTATCTAAAGATAGACAGATTGGAGTTAGAAAATCTAGAATTAAACCAAATAAAAAAAATTAACTAAAAAGAAAATAATGCCGTTCCTCGGCAACGGCGCCAAAATTTGGTGTGTCGTTTTGTACCAAATTAAATTACTTACTCTCAAACAATAAATCAAATAAAGTGTGAGTAAGGTCGATCCCACGAGGAACAACAATATTTCCTAATTCAATTAATTTGCCAATAGTAACCAAAGTTTAATTAATGATTAAAGAAGTGAATTAAAAGAACTCAATTACGATACCAATAAATAACTAATAATAAAACTCCGAAATTAATTAATCAAGAAGAAAGGTCCAGCTGTAAATAAATCCACACAAATCAATTGTAAATTGTTCATCGACTCAAAGATAACAATCTCTATTTAATCAGTTAGTTATAGATTACCGAGAATCAGCTCTGACATAACCCAATTCTTCCTTAATTATTCGTTAATTGACAAGTATCGGCTTGACTCAATTAATTCCCTATTTATAACACAACCCGGCCGGAATCAGCCGAACACCGGATTTAATGTTATAAAAGCATTACGAAGTGAAGAACCCAACTCTAACAAACCATATCATGAATCAGCATGCAACAATTTGTTAACCAATTTTTTCTGTCTACCGAGACAGTTGCTTCGCCACTAATTAATCTTACTTATTAAATCCAGTGACTTAACAAGGGATTAATTGGCTCTACCTAATTCAATTAAAGGTGATCAAGCTTTAGCTAAATTAGATAATAAACTTTAGGCTTAGAAAACTCTTGGAATTAAATCGGAGAAAGTTTATTAAGAACAATTAGGTCTCACAATTCATGCATCGATTAGTGTTTCATTATCTACAGCAAGATAAGAAAACTACTCACTAAACATAATTAAAAACAAAGCAGGAATAAAAATATAAAATAGAAATTAAATTAAACTAAAAATTATCAAACCAGAACCCGTCGTTTGCCCAAACGACGAGCTCTGAAATTCTGGGCAGCAGCTATTCTGCAAACCCAGTTACTGTAGCATGACTCTAAAACGTGAAAATTCAAAATGTAAAGTGAAAATTGACCCTTAAACCCTACATATTCTTCTCCTTTATATAGGGAAGAGAATAATAAAGCTTCCTAATTAAACTAAAGAAAGAAATCTCCTTGTTTCCAAACTCACAGAAGCCACATGCGGCTGTAGAGTACGTTTCCTAATCAACTTCAACAACCCACTTGGTAACTTCCAAGAATTCTTTTCCTTCCAAATGTCTCCAACTCTATCTTCAGCCCCAATCTTCTAAAAATCTCTCAAAATCCATCTTTTCCTTTCAGCAATTCCGCCTCATGAAATCTTTCAAATCTGCAAGAATAAACATAATTAAGCACCAAATTTACCCCAACCAAATACATAAAAGCATATCAAAATACAGCACTATTTTGAGCTTATCAAAGGGGACTGATAATTTCTCAATTACAGCAGTCGAAAACTTGATACCAACCTCCCCTTTGTGCACGGAGAGAGGGAATTCCGTTAACGGTTGATGTTCCATCGTGAACATCTGTGCAAAGGACTTTTTGGAGAAGTCGGGTGGAGGTCGCTTGGCCGGCTACCCTTCAGCCCTCGGCTGAAGGGCTTCCATGGTCGGTTGTTCGGTGAACTAAAAAAGGAAAGAAAAGGGGAGGAGAGAAACTTATTCACTAGAATACATGTTCACAATTTGAGTGGGTGCAAAAACCGTTTTAAAAAAACTCAAAATCAATGCGTGTTTTGATTTTACCTACTTTTTGCTAAAATACGTGTGTTATAAACCACGAAAATCAAAGATTTGGTGAAAAATTTAATTTTAATTTTTTTTGGCATTATTCACTAAAATGCATGTCACAATCTATATGGGTGAGTTGGGTGCAAAAAACGGTACACAAAAAGTAAAAATTAACACGTGTTTCGATTTTGCCATTTTTGCTAAAATATGTGTGTTATAACCCATGAAAAATGGAGATTTTTTGAAAATTTTAATTGTCAATTTTTTTGACATTATTCACTAGAATACATGTTCACAATCTGAGTGGGTGCAAAAAACGATACAAAAAAGTCAAAATCAATGCGTGTTTTGATTTTACCATTTTTTTGCTAAAATATGTGTGTTATAACCTACGAAAATCACAGATTTGGTGAAAATTTTAATTTTAATTTTTTTGGCATTATTCACTAAAATGCATTGATAAGTTGGCTTTATACCGACTTATATGTGCTATTTAACTTGGCTTTTGTCTTGATTTTCATATAAATATGTGGTGCATTGTGTTGCTTTATGCATATATGTGGTGGAAAGTTGATAATGATCAAATGGTGCAAAAAAAGAGCAAAAATGAGGGTAAATGAAGTAGAAAATGGTAAAGGAAAAATGAAGGGACTCAAAAGTGCATTTCGGCCAATTTAGGGTTTTGGCAGAATGTTGGTACAACTTGTTTTGAGTATAACTCTTTCAATTCCTGTCCGCATGATGAGATCTTGCATGTTCTGGAAAGCCCTTTGGGTGTACTACATTTCTTGAGTTTTAACTATTTTCTAATTCTGTGTGTAAGCATGAGAAACGGGGGCTTCTTTAAGATTGCTACGTTCAGGATTTCTGTGTTAAAGTTCATTGCCACAGTTTGACAAACTGTGTATATCTTGAGTTACAAGTACCCAATGATGCTGATTCTTGAATTGGAGGAAAGCTAAGAGGATTAGCTAGAACGTTTATGTTTACCACTGGGTCTAATGCAGAGGCTAAGACACATGAATCGGGCATGGACGTGGAGCTTGGCGCTGGAATGAACACTAAGTCACACATGGTCTTGCATTGTATCGTTTGGCATGCCATTCTTGCACGAGCTCGTCGGGCACAACAACTTTGCCAAACCTTGCCAAACCTTGCCAACACAACTTTGCCAAACATTGCCAAGCCATGCCAACACAACTTTTCCAAGCCTTGCCACACACCTTGCCACCATAGTGCACTTACCTTGCCACAATAACATCACACAAGTCATCACCTTGGCACGTTTCATTGGCATTCATTTGCATACCAGTGAGTTTAGTCATGAACACTACTTAAGCATTCACAACACACAAACCACATGCACATTGGCGATATTTGCACTCTTGGCACACCACTCGTGCATTTTTGGCACAACATTTGCACATTCTTGGCACTCATGCACTCTTGGCGCAACATTGGGTCGCATAAAGCACAAAACATTCACTAAACTTGCCATGCACACGATTGTTATGTACTTATGCATACACATGCACACATGCACACAATTGTTACACACTTCATACACTATTCATACACAACATGACTAGACATTAGAGCTAATGTTTCAGCATAAAGGAGTTGGGCAGAACTGGTTGTGTAAATTGTTTTGAGTGTAACTCTCTCACTACTTAGTCCTATTGCTGAGATCTTGGATGTTTTTAGAACGCTCTTTGGAATGTACTTCATTTCTTATGTTTTAACTTTCTTCTAATTCTGTGTGCAGGGTGGAGAAACGGGAGCAGCTTTGTAATTGCTACTTCAGATTTTCTTCTTTGGCTTCTCATTGCCACAGTTCGGGAGAATGAATGTATCTCGGGCTACAGACCTTCAATGATGCTGATTCGTGAACCCATGGAAAGCCAAGAGAAGGCCCTAAAACGTTGATGTTTACCACAAAGCTTGATTCAGAGCTGAAGACATACGAAGTTTGCATAGAAGTAGAAAGTTTTGCTGAAGGAAGAAATTTGCCTACGAGATTTCGTGGATTGAAAAATGCAACAAAATTGCACTACGAGATTTCGCAGGCAAAATGAAATGCAACAAAATTGCACTGCGAAATCTCGCAGGAAAAATAAAAATGCACAAAATTTGCACTACGAAATCTCGCAGGCCAAAAAATGGTGAAAAATTTGGCTTGCGAGATCTCGCCATGAAATTTCCAGTTCTGCCACACTTTAGTATTTCGGCCATAACTCTCTCATCCTAGGTCCGAATTGGATGATTCAAAAGGCTATGGAAAGCTAACGCATAGGGCTATAACGTTGGTGTTTTAAGCGTTCCCAGATTCCGGATGCATCATAGTCAGATTTTGGCTGGAAGTTATTATTATGAAGCATTATGCGCTTAAGGATGAAATTTTGGCTAAGTATGGGAGCTCTGATTGCAGGGTGTGGACAAGCAGCTGAAGGCGTGGAGTTCTGAGGTTTGAAGGCGTGAATTCTCAGCGGCAGGTCTGCTTGAAAGCTCGGGGAGTTGCCCGAAGGCGTGAAGATGCTGGGCTTGAAGGCGTGGTTCGACTCTAATTATTCACCTGGATTCCCGAGCGACGAAGGTGTGAGGAGCTGGGGCTTGGAGGCATGCTGAGGGCTGACGACGAACGGAAGGCGTGATTTGCGATGGCTTGAAGGCGCTGGATTGCTGGGCATTTCTTCAAACTTCGATTTTTTTCACTTCTTGGGCTGATTTTACTCATTTCTTTGGAGGACACTTTTGTAATAATGTAGATATTTTACGGATGCGTATTAGTTACATCTTCATAACTCTATATATAGGAGATGTAGCTAATGTGTAAAGGAGATTTTGAGATCCCGGAGACTATTCTTCATTCCATTAGTTAGGTTTTGATTTTGGTAACCAACTTTTGATCTAGAGAGAGCGGAAAAATTTGCAAGATCTACTTTCTCTCTCTAGTTTCTCTCTCTAGCTTTTGAGCTCCATTTTCTATTTCGATCAAAGATTTACTCCGATCATTGTAATTCGCATATCAATTAAGGAAGCTCTTGGAAGAATTCAATGGTAAACTCTTTCCATTTATTGAAAATGAATTGTTTCAAGTTCCAAATTGTTGATCGTGAATTGGTAATGGAGTTCTATGTTTAGACATCTCATGTTCTAGAGTTTCAACCGGTTAAATGTATAATTAGACTATGCAATGCTATGCAATTGACATAATTTCTTAAGGATGAAATCATATGTGATTTTAATTATTAAATCTTGTTGAGTTTCATGAATTCACACTTTTATTGAATGAATTGAACTTTGATTGTGGTCGCCATGAATGAGTTGAAGTGAGATTTACCAATATCTGTGAGAATTGCATGAAATGAAGACTAAATGTATGATGATTGAGTCTTCCACTTGCTTTGCTTGAATCATGATTTGAGATGCGGTCACCATGCCGGTGGAGAATCATTGAGTTGTTAGGAAAAAGTGAGAAGAAACTTTCTAAAGTAAGCAAACACTCTAGGTCCTAGGTCAGGCCTCGCCATGGGATACCGTAGGAATTGCATGCTAGATTTGCTAACTTTGGAGAGTTGAGGCATTGCGGGTTGAATCCGTTCTACTTAGGCCTCGCCATGGGAAAAGTGGAATGTTAAGGAGTATAGAAAACACTGTGGTCGTCATGCTAAGTGTTAGCTAGCCTCCTGGGCAATAGAGACCTCTTTATTGTTTTACTTGTGTGTCAAGAGCATTGCAATCATGGCCTAATGTGCATTCAACTGGTGGAAATACTCTATAGCATCCACTCTCTTCCTATTTTTTACACTTTATTTGTTGCATTTGATTCTTTAGTAGTTAGTGTCTAGTTTTATTTCTTTCGTGACATTCTGTGAGCAAACATTGAGATTCTTGGCCCAAGCCTTCCCTGTGGATACGATCCCTACTTACACTACTACATTAGTGTTTAGGGTAAAATTGAGCTGATATGACTATAGGCTATTATGCATGTCACAATCTGGACGGGTGAGTTGGGTGCAAAAAATAGTACACAAATAGTAAAAATTAACACGTGTTTCGATTTTGCCATTTTTCATAAAATATGTGTGTTATAACCCATGAAAAATGGAGATTTTGTGAAAATTTTAATTGCCAATTTTTTCGACATTATTCACTAGAATACATGTTCACAATCTGAGTAGTGCGAAAAAAGTTACAAAAAATTCAAAATCAATGAGTGTTTTGATTTTAGCATTTTTTAGTTAAAATTCGTGTGTTATAACCCACGGAAATCAAAGAGTTGGTGAAAATTTTAATTTTAATTTTTTTGGCATTATTCACTAAAATGCATGTCACAATCTAGATGGGTGAGTTAGGTGTAAAAAACGGTACACAAAAAGTAAAAATAAACACGTGTTTCGATTTTGCCATTTTTTGCTAAAATATGTGTGTTATAACCCATGAAAAATGGAAATTTTGTGAAAATTTTAATTATCAATTTTTTTGACATTATTCACTAAAATACATGTTCACAAACTAAGTGGGTCCAAAAAAGGTACAAAATAGTCAAAATCAATACGTGTTTCGATTTTACCATTTTTTCGCTAAAATACGTGTGTTATAACCCACGAAAATAAGAGATTTGGTGAAAATTTTAATTTTAATTTTTTTGGCATTATTCACTAAAATGCATGTCACAATCTAGATGGGTGAGTTTGGTGCAAAAAACAGTACACAAAAAGTAAAAATTAATACGTGTTACGATTTTGCAATTTTTGCTAAAATAGTGTTTTATAACCCATGAAAAATGGAGATTTTGTGAAAATTTTAATTGTCAATTGTATTGACATTATTCACTAGAATAGATGTTCACAATCTGAGTGGGTGCAAAAAAACGTTTTAAAAAAGTCAAAATCAATGCCTGTTTTGATTTTACCATTTTTTTGCTAAAATAAGTGTGCTATAACCCACGAAAATCAAAGATTTGGTGAAAATTTTAATTTTGATTTTAATTTTTTTGGCATTATTCATTAAAATGCATGTCACAATCTAGATGGGTGAGTTGGGTACAAAAAACGGTACACAAAAAGTAAAAATTAACACGTGTTTCGATTTTGCCATTTTTGTTAAATATGTGTGTGGCATGAAAAATGGAGATTTTTTGAAAATTTTAATTGTCAATTTTTTTGACATTATTCACTAGAATACATGTTCACAATCTGAGTGGGTGCAAAAAACGTTACAAAAAAATCAAAATCAATGCGTGTTTTGATTTTACCATTTTTTGCTAAAATACGTGTGTTATAACCTACGAAAATCACAGATTTGGTGAAAATTTTAATTTTAATTTTTTTGGCATTATTCACTAAAATGCATGTCACAATCTGGACGGGTGAATTGGGTGCAAAAAATGGTACACAAAAAGTAAAAATTAACACATGTTTCGATTTTGCCATTTTTCATAAAATATGTGTGTTATAACCCATGAAAAATGGAGATTTTGTGAAAATTTTAATTGTCAATTTTTTTGACATTATTCACTAGAATACATGTTCACAATCTGAGTGGTGCGAAAAAAGTTACAAAAAAGTCAAAATCAATGCGTGTTTTGATTTTAGCATTTTTTTGCTAAAATACGTGTGTTATAATCCACGAAAATCAAAGATTTGGAGAAAATTTTAATTTTAATTTTTTGGCATTATTCAATAAAATGCATGTCACAATCTAGATGGGTGAGCTGGGTGCAAAAAACGGTACACAAAAAGTAAAAATTGATACGTGTTTCGATTTTGCCATTTTTGCTAAAATATGTGTGTTATAACCCATGAAAAATGGAGATTTTGTGAAAATTTTAATTGTCAATTTTTTTGACATTATTCACTAGAATACATGTTCACAATCTGAGTGGGAGCAAAAAACCTTTTGAAAAAGTCAAAATCAATGCGTGTTTTGATTTTACCATTTTTTTGCTAAAATACGTGTGTTATAGCCCACGAAAATCAAAGATTTGGTAAAAATTTTAATTTTAATTTTTTTGGCATTATTCACTAAAATGCATGCCACAATCTAAATGGGTGAGTTGGGTGCAAAAAACTGCACACTAAAAGTAAAAATTAACACGTGTTTCGATTTTGCCATTTTCATAAAATATGTGTGTTATAACCCATTAAGAGATTTTGTGAAAGTTTTAATTGTCAATTTTTTGGCATTATTCACTAGAATACATGTTCACAATCTGAGTGGGTGCGAAAAAGTTACAAAAAAGTCAAAATCAATGCGTGTTTTGTTTTATTTTTTTAATAAAACGTTTTGTTATAACCTACGTGTGAACCCAAAAATCAAAGATTTGGTGAAAATTTTATTTTTAATTTTTTTGGCATAATTCACTAAAATGCATGTCACAATCTAGATGGGTGAGTTGGGTGCAAAAAACGGTACACAAAAACTAAAAATTAACACGTGTTTTGATTTTACCATTTTTGCTAAAATATGTGTGTTATAACCCGTGAAAAATGGAGATTTTGTGAAAATTTTAATTGTCAATTTTTTTGACATTATTCACTAGAATACATGTTCACAATCTGAGTGGGTGCAATAAACGTTACAAAAAAGTCAAAATCAATGCGTGTTTTGAATTTACCATTTTTTGCTAAAATACGTGTGTTATAACCTAGACAATCACAGATTTGGTGAAAATTTTAATTTTAATTTTTTAGGCATTATTCACTAAAATGCATGACACAATCTGGACGGGTGAGTTGGGTGCAAAAAATGGTACACAAAAAATAAAAATTAACACGTTTTTCGATTTTGACATTTTTGCTAAAATATGTGTGTTATAACCCATGAAAAATGGAGATTTTGCGAAAATTTTAATTGTCAATTTTTTTGACATTATTCACTAGAATACAATGTTCACAATATGAGTGGGTGCAAAAAATGGTACAAAAGAGTCAAAATCAATGCGTGTTTTGATTTCACCATTTTTTGCTAAAATACGTGTGTAATAACCCTCGAAAATCAGAGATTTGGTGAAAATTTTAATTTCAATTTTTTTGGCATTATTCACTAAAATGCATGTCACAATCTAGATGGGTGAGTTGGGTGCAAAAAACGGCACACTAAAAGTAAAAATTAACATGTGTTTCGATTTTGCCATTTTTCATAAAATATGTGTGTTATAACCCATTAAAAATGAAGATTTTGTGAAAATTTTAATTGTCAATTTTTTTGACATTATTCACTAGAATACATGTTCACAATCTGAGTGGGTTCGAAAAAAGTTACAAAAAATTCAAAATCAATGCGTGTTTTGATTTTAGCATTTTTTTGCTAAAATACGTGTGTTATAACCCACGAAAATCAAAGATTTGGAGAAAATTTTAATTTTAATTTTTTGGCATTATTCAATAAAATGCATGTCACAATCTAGATGGGTGAGTTGGGTGCAAAAAATGGCACAGTAAAAGTAAAAATTAACACGTGATTCGATTTTGCCATTTTTCATAAAATATGTGTGTTATAACCAATAAAAAATGGAGATTTTGTGCAAATTTTAATTGTCACTTTTTTTGACATTATTCACTAGAATACATGTTCACAATCTGATTGGGTGCGAAAAAAGTTACAAAAAAGTCAAAAGCAGTGCTTGTTTTGATTTTACCATTTTTTGCTAAAATACGTGTGTTTAGCAGCAGTGAGCTAGGTATCGTATCCACAGGGAAAAGGAGGTATCAAGAATCTCAATGTTTGCTCACAGAATGTCACGAAAGAAATAAAACTAGACACTAACTAGTGAAGAATCAAATGCAACAAATAAAGTGTAAAAAAAAAGGAAGAGAGCGGATGCTCCAGAGTATTTCTACCAGTTGAATGCACATTAGGCCATGATTGCAATGCTCTTGACACACAACTAAAACAATGAGGAGATCTCTATTGCCCAGGAGGCTAGCTAACACTTAGCTTGACGACCACAGTGTTTTCTATACTCCTTAACTTTCCACTTTTCCAATGGCGAGGCCTAAGTAGAATGGATTCAAACCGCAATGCCTCAACTCTCCAAAGTTAGCAAATCTAGCATGCAATTCCTACGATATCCCATGGAGAGGCCTGACCTAGGACCTAGAGTGTTTGCTTACTTTAGAAAGTTTCTTCTCACTTTTTCCTAACAACTCAATGATTCTCCACCGGCATGGCGACCGCATCTCAAATCATGATTCAAGCAAAGCAAGTGGAAGACTCAATCATCATACGTTTAGTCTTCATTTCATGCAATTCTCACAGATATTGGTAAATCTCACTTCAACTCAGCATGGCGACCACAATCAAAGTTCAATTCATTCAATAAAAGTGTGAATTCATGAAACTCAACAAAATTTAATCATTAAAATCACATATGATTTCATCCTTAAGAAATTATGTCAATTGCATAGCTTTGCATAGTCTAATTATACATTTAACCGGTTGAAACTCTAGAACATGAGAGATCTAACCATAGAACTCCATTACCAATTCACGATCAACAATTTGGAACTTGAAACAATTCATTTTCAATAAATGGAAAGAGTTTACCAATTGAATTCTTCCAAGAGCTTCCTTAATTGACATGAGAATTACAATGATCGGAGCAAATCTTTGATCGGAATAGAAAATAGAGCTCAAATGCTAGAGAGAGACTAGAGAGAGAAAGTAGATCTTCAAATTAATTCCCGCTCTCTATCTAGATCAAAAGTTGGTTACCAAATTCTAAACTAATGGAATAAAGTAGTCTCCGGGATCCCCTACACAGTAGCTACATCTCCTATATATAGAGTTATGAAATGTAGCTAATACGAAAATAAAACATATCTAAAATATTACAAGAGTGTCCTCAAAAGGAATGTCCAAAATCAGCCTAAGTTGTGAAAAAAAATCCGAAGTTGAAGAATTTGTTCAGCATTCCAGCGCCTTCATGCTTCCGGACGTGCGCCTTCAAATGAGTCATCGGGCCTTTAGGCTCCTGAAATTCACGCCTCCAAGCTCAGCTCACAGCCCACTCTTTGCCCAGTAGCTTCACGCCTTCATAAGCTAGACGGATCACGCCTTCGCTCACCGACACCTGCACCCGCTTAACGCGTCACACCTTTGAGCCTCCAGATGCCACGCCTTCGGGTCTCCTGCACAAGGAAACACAAAATCCATACTTAGCCAAAATCATGGAGATCGAAATCTGAGCTCAAAAAGTCATGTCGTAGGCAAAAATGTCTTCTCTCAAACTTTGCCCACGACATGTCGTGGGCAAGAATTCTCCCTTCAAGAATGGTCGTAGGCCATTTTTTCCCCTCCAAGATTGGTCTACGACATGTCTTAAGCCAAACTTCTGTTCTCAAAGTTTGCCCACGACATGTCGTGGGCAAAATGTGCTTGGCTACCTAGTTCTTTCCTATGCCAAGTTGTGTGCCTTGGTTTGTGAAGTTCGTTGTGCAACATGAGTGGTGTGCCAAGGTGCAAATGTGTGGCATGGCATAGTGAGGTGCCTAAGTGTGGCGTGGTGCTTGGCAAGGTCCCGCAAGGTATGGCAAGGTTGGTGCATGTGTGCGGCAAGGCATTAGCAAGGTGTTGGCAAGGTTGTGGCAAAGTATTGGCAAGGTGTTGGCAAGGTTGTGTGGTACTTGTGTGCACATATGCCACAACGGGCAAAGTATTGTTCATAACCTATGGCATCAATTTGTGTAAGATAAACAACAAATGAGTGCATCTAATCCAACTCAAGGATGCAAGGAAAACTCAAGCATATATACTTGGAACTTTTTACCTCTAAAATTCTGAAAACTTACAAACCGTCACCTTCCAACCACACTTTGGCCATGATGCATTGTGAACTGGGCAACACCGAAAGCACAAACGTTGTTGGCCAAGGTCTTAGATTTCCACAGCCTTTTGAAGCATCCAAATCGGAGTTAACATGAGAGAGTTATGACCGAAACACTGAGACGTGGCAAAACTGGATTTTAAGCCTACGACATGTCGTGGAGTAAACTTCCATTCCTCTTAAATAGCCTACGACATGTCGTGGAGCAAATTTTCTTCTTCAAGAATGGCCTACGACACGTCGTAGGCCATTTTGTGTCCTTCCAAGATTGTCGTAGGCCAAACTTTTGTTCTCAAAGTTTGTCCACGGCATGTCGTGGGCAAATTTCTTGCTTCAGCAAAACTTCTTTCTTCTATGCAGAATTCGTGTGTCTTCGGCTCTGAATCAGACTTCGTGGTAAACATAAAAGTTTTAGAGCTTTCTCTTGGATTTCCATGGGTTCAAGAATCAGCATCATTGAAGGTCTGTAGCTCACGTTATAATCAAACTACCAAACTGTGGCAGCTAGCTCAACAATGTAAACTTGAAAGAGCAATAATAAAGAGCCCCCCGTTTCGCATACTTGTACACAGAATTAGAAGAAAGTTAAAACATGAGAAATGCAGTACTCTCAAAGAGATTTCCAAAACACCAAAGATCTCACAAAATGGATTAGTATTGAAAGCGTTATACTCAAATGAAGTTCGACAACGAATCTGCCCAAAACCCTAATCCAAGCCTATTAACATATTTAGGTTTCTTCAAAACATAATTTCCATCCTTTTCCAATTCTTGAACTTCACATGCACACTTGACTCATTTGAACATAATTTTTGATCTTTTTTCACCATTTTAGCACATCAAGATACAATCCACATAAACACACAAAATAACACATAACACCACACATTTGCATGAAAACTCAAGACAAAAGCTAAGTGATTTAACACATATAAGTTGGTATAAAACCAACTTATCAAATTCCCCCACACTTGAACTCTTGCTTGTCCTCAAGAAAAGACACAAATTATCATTTAAACTCAATCACACAACACATCCCACACACACACCATGCTTTAAACTTTTGGTAGATAAACCTTCCCATCTACTTCAACCACAATTCACACTATTGTTGGATGTGCACATTTCTTTTGTAACCGATTAGTCTCTAATGGTAATAACATATTCAACTCTTCATGGTAATCACCAAAACTAAGTTGTACTCATTTAACACCTTAACATGGATGTGTGAGTTGTGTGCAAAGGCTTTCATACTTCTCAAGTCTTACTTATGTTCAAAGCAATGGTAGAGAATGCAAAGAATTTAATTAGTAGCTCTTCAAAGTCCTCAACTTGTAAACATTGTATAAACATCAATGCACTATAATAAGGATCATTGGCCGCCCTCGTTTCTTACCACTCTTTCCCCCAGGTTGTCATTCTTTAGTACTTTACCTTCGTTTGCACATGACATTATTACACTGGGGGTACTCATTATCTCATCAAATTTTGCCTTGGGTTTTAGGGCTTTTGATTTCCATCCCCACTCATACGGATTATTCTCAAAAATTGCACACTTTGTGTGATAGAGCAGTCCCATAGAGGAGTGGTTCATATTGTGTACTTTTGGAACATTGTCCACGCACTTAGCATCCAGTACAATTAAATTTGGCATAACCTGCCTTTTCTAACCAAATCATTTCCTCTAGTGCAAAAATGTCTCTACAAGTTCTCAAGGAGTACTTGATTTCACAGAAAATATTTCAAACAAATTCTCTAATTCTCACCTTTTCACATAAGTTTAACCATCCAAGTATGTATGCCTTTTAAGTGCTTAAAAAAACAACCTTGTTAAAGTGCAAACTTTCCTACTAGGTTTTAGCTTCTTACCACTTAGTATTGAGCTATCCTCACCACTTTGAGCCCTTTATTCAAGCCTTTTCAAATTCACAACCAACTCTAGTATTAATGTGTTTTCCATCGATAGTTAAGTTTCTCTACAAAAAAGATTCAAATTGTGTTCTTTAGCATCACATCTTTTAAAGAGTTCAAAATTTCGCACCAAAGTCGCTCAAAAGGTCAAAAATTTCATTGCTCTCTACATGCAACTCCACTGTAAACACTTCCGCACAAAAAGTTCACAACACAATTTCACAACCATCACTTATTCACAAAGCGTTCAAAATGTTCAAAATTGCACAAAAATTCAAAATTTTACCAAAAAAACTTAAAACATGCACAACTAATGAAATATGCAAAAGCTCACAATACACAACAAAACTAAAAGAAACATGCCTTGCATCACATAGCACAAAAAATTTCATTCATGCAAGAAAAGTAAGCATATAAAGTTCAAGAGACACACACCATAGCAAACATTCACTCCCCACACTTAAAATTTACATTGTCCTCAATGTAAAGTAAAGAGATATAGGTGAAAGAGCTCCCTGATATGTCAAGAAATCCAATGTTTGCTTGGTGGAGTGTCTTTGTCCAAAATTCCCTTACGCATGAAGACACAATTCCTACACAAAGTGAAACAAAGCTTATTAGAATGTGCTTACTCACGTACACCACATGTTGATGCAAGGTGGACATGACATGAAGGTAAAATGCAAGCAAAGTGTCGCACCACGACTAGGAGTCATGGTGGTGTAAAAATATGCAACTAACAACACTAAGTGGAACATGCACAATTTATGCTTGAAGGTAAAACAAAGTGATTGTGTGCATTGTGGGAATGGTTCATGACTCCACTCCCCCACACTTAGCCTCATGTGTGCATGGCTTATTTCCCTTGCAATTCCTTCCTTTGCATACACCTACATCATGAGTGGCCTTGGTGAGTATCAGCAAAAATGCAAAATAACATAACAATTAATTGAACAAAAAACTGAAGTAAAGGTAAAATGAAAGAAAGTAGTTCTGGGTTTAATTAGTCTTCAGCTAGACTTTATTTATGAAACTCTTTTCTTCAAGAATCGGAATAACCATCTCTGTACCAGAAAAATGATATTTCAACAAGACTCATTATCCTCCTGTAGGGCACTTGAAGAATATTTGCAAGGAAGTGCTTAAGCTCATGCACATGGGGAGCAACCACCACAAATTTAACTTTGAACCACTGAGGCTCCCCTATTGTAGGCACCTCCTTTACTTCACCTACCATACTAGACTCTTCAACCATGCACAGCTTAACCAAAGGTTGAGGTTCCCTCATAGGCTCTTTTACTTCTTCCACCATACTAAGCTCTCCAACCCTGCAAGGCTCCACCAAGGCTTGTACATCCATGGTCTCAACACATTCATCAGTAAGCTCAAAAATGGATTCATCAATGAAGCAATTTTCCACGATGTTAGCTATGTCATTGAGAATTTTCACATCTTCATCATCTAGACTAACATGAGGAATTTCTAGAGTCTCTTCTTTGTTAACAACACAGGAAGCATTATCATCAATTAACAAGAGTATCTCATTTTGCACTTCTTGTGAGTCTACATTTAGACATTTAAATTCATTGACCATTTCAAAAATTGGTGCCTCAACAAGAGTTTCAAACAATGTGTTAACACTCTCATTAACAAATGCAACATTATCTTCCTTTATGATATCACATTGATCCTCAAGAAATGACTCTGTACAATTCACAAAACTAACAATCGGAGAACAACTAAAGAAAGGCAATCAACATCATATGACTCATTGAATTTCATGAAACTAATGCAAGACTCAGCTTTAGACACACTTTCCAACTTAGTAACTTGGCAACTTAGAACACTAGAGTCATCACTATCCGGATCACTAAAGAAGCCATCATCCTCGACATCAAAATGCACATATTCATGCACAAAACATTCAGCAACATAACATTCATGTACATCATCCCCACTAATTGTAGACTCCTCCCTTGGACACTTGAAACCCCAGTCAACATTTTCATTAATATCAAAATGATTTTCCTTAGGAGTGAGTGTTTTAGTAAAGAGAGATGTACCTTCTGAGTTGTATTGGGCATCTAGAACTGGTGTCTCAATCTGTTCCCATATGTTGCTGATTAAAGCATTGATTCGATCGAATCTTTGTTGTCGCTCTTGAAACTCCTCTTCTAGTTGAGCCAACCTTGTTTCACTTCTATCAAATCTCTCCAAACTTGAGACAACATGTTTTCCATTTTTGCCTCTTCTTTGAGATGACACTCATTGCTTTGTTCTTGGTTATGCCATTGCTCTTCCTTCTGTAGGCCCCTATCGAATTTTTCCAGAAGTTGAGTAAACATATATTCCACAGAAAGTCCTTGTGCTCCAATGTGATATGAGCTGTTGCTTTGTGCTTGATTTTGCCATTGCTCTTCATATGGTGGTGGAGAGAAGTCCTCAAACCATCTAGACATGTTTGGGTACTTGTGAAGTGCAATACTCAATTACAGTGAACTTCAATGTCCTGCACTTGACACAAATTCACCAAAGTAGACAACAAAACACAAAAACTACAAAACACAACAAAAGTTACCAAAATGAAACAGAACAAAACTACTAATATACACAAAAACAAAACAGAGCAACTCAAAATTCAAGAAAACCAAGCCTTTTCCCTGGCAACGGCGCCAAAAATTGATATCGAGTGTCGTGGCTCGTCAATTTATCCTAATCCATTAACTATAGCAGTAGTAAGCTAGGTATCGTATCCACTGGGAAAAGGAGGTATCAAGAATCTCAATGTTTGCTCACAGAATGTCACGAAAGAAATAAAACTAGACACTAACTAGTAAAGAATCAAATGCAACAAATAAAGTGTAAAAAAAAAGGAAGAGAGTGGATGCTCTAGAGTATTTCCACCAGTTGAATGCACATTAGGCCATGCTTGCAATGCTCTTGACACACAAGTAAAACAATGAGGAGATCTCTATTGCCCAGGAGGCTAGCTAACACTTAGCATGACGACCACAGTGTTTTCTATACTCCTTAACTTTCCACTTTTCCAATGGCGAGGCCTAAGTAGAATGGATTCAAACCGCAATGCCTCAACTCTCCAAAGTTAGCAAATCTAGCATGCAATTCCTACGATATCCCATGGAGAGGCCTGACCTAGGACCTAGAGTGTTTGCTTACTTTAGAAAGTTTCTTCTCACTTTTTCCTAACAACTCAATGATTCTCCACCGGCATGGCGACCGCATCTCAAATCATGATTCAAGCAAAGCAAGTGGAAGACTCAATCATCATACGTTTAGTCTTCATTTCATGCAATTCTCACAGATATTGGTAAATCTCACTTCAACTCAGCATGGCGACCACAATCAAAGTTCAATTCATTCAATAAAAGTGTGAATTCATGAAACTCAACAAGATTTAATCATTAAAATCACATATGATTTCATCCTTAAGAAATTATGTCAATTGCATAGCTTTGCATAGTCTAATTATACATTTAACCGGTTGAAACTCTAGAACATGAGAGATCTAACCATAGAACTCCATTACCAATTCACGATCAACAATTTGGAACTTGAAACAATTCATTTTCAATAAATGGAAAGAGTTTACCAATTGAATTCTTCCAAGAGCTTCCTTAATTGATATGAGAATTACAATGATCGGTGCAAATCTTTGATCGGAATAGAAAATAGAGCTCAAATGCTAGAGAGAGACTAGAGAGAGAAAGTAGATCTTCAAATTAATTCCCGCTCTCTCTCTAGATCAAAAGTTGGTTAGCAAATTCTAAACTAATGGAATAAAGTAGTCTCCGGGATCCCCTACACAGTAGCTACATCTCCTATATATAGAGTTATGAAATGTAGCTAATACGAAAATAAAACATATCTAAAATATTACAAGAGTGTCCTCAAAAGGAATGTCCAAAATCAGCCTAAGTTGTGAAAAAAAATCCGAAGTTGAAGAATTTGTTCAGCATTCCAGCGCCTTCATGCTTCCGGACGTGCGCCTTCAAATGAGTCATCGCGCCTTCAGGCTCCTGAAATTCACGCCTCCAAGCTCAGCTCACAGCCCACTCTTTGCCCAGTAGCTTCACGCCTTCATAAGCTAGACGGATCACGCCTTCGCTCACCGACACCTGCACCCGCTTAACGCGTCACACCTTCGATCCTCCAGATGCCACACCTTCGGGTCTCCTGCACAAGGAAACACAAAATCCATACTTAGCCAAAATCATGGAGATCGAAATCTGAGCACAAAAAGTTAAGCCTACGACATGTCGTAGGCAAAAATGTCTTCTCTCAAACTTTGCCCACGACATGTCGTGGGCAAGAATTCTCCATTCAAGAATGGTCTACGACATGTCGTAGGCCATTTTTTACCCTCCAAGATTGGCCTACGACATGTCGTAAGCCAAACTTCTGTTTTCAAAGTTTGCCCACGACATGTTGTGGGCAAAATGTGCTTGGCTACCTAGTTTTTTCCTATGCCAAGTTGTGTGCCTTGGTTTGTGAAGTTCGTTGTGCAACATGAGTGGTGTGCCAAGGTGCAAATGTGTGGCATGGCATAGTGAGGTGCCTAAGTGTGGCGTGGTCCTTGGCAAGGTCCCGCAAGGTATGGCAAGGTTGGTGCATGTGTGCGGCAAGGCGTTGGCAAGGTGTTGCCAAGGTTGTGGCAAAGTATTGGCAAGGTGTTGGCAAGGTTGTGTGGTACTTGTGTGCACATATGCCACAACGGGCAAAGTATTGTTCATAACCTATGGCATCAATTTGTGTAAGATAAACAACAAATGAGTGCATCAAATCCAACTCAAGGATCCAAGGAAAACACAAGCATATATACTTGGAACTTTTTACCTCTAAAATTCTGAAAACTTACAAACCGTCACCTTCCAACCTAACTTTGGCCATGATGCATTGTTAACTGGGCAACACTGAAAGCACAAAAGTTGTAGTCCAAGGTCTTAGCTTTCCATAGCCTTTTGAATCATCCAATCGGAGTTAATATGAGAGAGGTATGACCGAAAAACTGAGGCGTGGCAAAACTGGATTTTAAGCCTACGACATGTCGTGGAGTAAACTTCCATTCCTCTTAAATAGCCTACGACATGTCGTGGAGCAAATTTTCCTCTTCAAGAATGGCCTATGACATGTCGTAGGCCATTTTGCGTCCTTCCAAGATTGGCCTACGACATGTCGTAGGCCAAACTTTTGTTCTCAAAGTTTGTCCACGACATGTCGTGGCCAAATTTCTTGCTTCAGCAAAACTTCCTTCTTCTATGTAGAATTCGTGTGTCTTCGGCTCTGAATCTGACTTCGTGGTAAACATAAACGTTTTAGAGCTTTCTCTTGGCATTCCATGGGTTCAAGAATCAGCATCATTGAAGGTCTGTAGCTCACGTTAGAATAAATCTACCAAACTGTGGCAGCTAGCTCAACAATGTGAACCTGAAAGAGCAATAATAAAGAGCCCCCCGTTTCGCATACTTGCACACAGAATTAGAAGAAAGTTAAAACATGCGAAATGCAGTACTCTCAAAGTGCTTTCCAAAACACCAAAGATCTCACCAAATGGATTAGTATTGAAAGAGTTATACTCAAATGAAGTTCGACAACGAATCTGCCCAAAACCCTAATCCAAGCCTATTAACATATTTAGGTTTCTTCAAAACATAATTTCCATCCTTTTCCAATTCTTAAACTTCACATGCACACTTGACTCATTTGAACATCATTTTTGATCTTTTTTCACCATTTTAGCACATCAAGATACAATCCAAATAAACACACAAAATAACACATAACACCACACATTTGCATGAAAACACAAGACAAAAGCTAAGTGATTTAACACATATAAGTTGGTATAAAACCAACTTATCAATAACCCACGAAAATCAGAGATTTGGTGAAAATTTTAATTTTAATTTTTTGGGCATTATTCACTAAAATGCATGTCACAATCTAGATGGGTGTGTTGGGTGCAAAAAACGGCACACAAAAAGTAAAAATTGATACGTGTATCGATTTTGCTATTTTTGCTAAAATATGTGTGTTATAACCCATGAAAAATGGAGATTTTGTGAAAATTTTAATTGTCAATTTTTTTTGACATTATTCACTAGAATACATGTTCGCAAACTAAGTGGGTGCAAAAAACGATAAAAAATAGTCAAAATCAATATGTGTTTCGATTTTACCATTTTTTCGCTAAAATATGTATATTATAACCCACGAAAATCAGAGATTTGGTGAAAATTTTAATTTTAATTTTTTGGGCATTATTCACTAAAATGCATGTCACAATCTAGATGGGTGAGTTAGGTGCAAAAAATGGTACACAAAAAGTAAAAATTAATACGTGTTTCGATTTTGCCATTTTTGCTAATATATGTGTGTTATAACCCATGAAAAATGGAGATTTTGTGAAAATTTTAATTGTCAATTTTTTTGACATTATTCACTAGAATACATGTTCACAATCTGAGTGGGTACAAAAAACGGTACCAAAAAGTCAAAATCAATGCTTCTTTCGATTTTACCATTTTTTGCAAAAATACGTGTGTTATAACCCACGAAAATCAGAGATTTGGTGAAAATTTTAATTTTAATTTTTTTGGCATTATTCACTAAAATACATGTCACAATCTAGATGGGTGAGCTGGGTGCAAAAAACGGTACACAAAAACTAAAAATTGATACGTGTTTCTATTTTTCCATTTTTACTAAAATATGTCTGTTATAACCCATGAAAAATTGATATTTTGTGAAAATTTTAATTGTCAATTTTTTTGACATTATTCACTAGAATACATGTTCACTATATTTTTTGAAAATTATTAAATGTAAGTACAAATTTTTTCAAAAACTATGTGGGTGCAAAAAACGGTACAAAATAGTCAAAATCAATATGTGTTTCGATTTTACCATTTTTTCGCTAAAATACGTGTGTTATAACCCACAAAAATCAGAGATTTGGCGAAAATTTTAATTTTAATTTTTTTGGCATTATTCACTAAAATGCAGTCATAAACTAGATGGGTGAGTTGGGTGCAAAAAATGGCACACATAAAGTAATAATTGATAGGTGTTTCGATTTTGCCATTTTTGGTAAAATATGTTTGTTATAACCCATGAAAATGGAGATTTTGTGAAAATTTTAATTGTCAATTTTTTTGACATTATTCACTAGAATACATATTCACAATCTGAGTGGGTGCAAAAAAGGGTACCAAAAAGTCAAAATCAATGCTTCTTTCGATTTTACCATTTTTTGCTAAAATACGTGTGTTATAACCCACGAAAATCAGAGATTTGGTGAAAATTTTAATTTTAATTTTTTTGGCATTATTCACTAAAATGCATGTCACAATCTAGATGGGTGAACTGGGTGCAAAAAACGGTACACAAAAAGTAAAAATTGATATGTGTTTCGATTTTGCCATTTTGGCTAAAATTTTTGTGTTATAACCCATGAAAAATTGATATTTTGTGAAAATTTTAATTGTCAATTTTTTTGACATTATTCACTAGAATACATGTTCAAAAACTAAGTGGGTGCAAAAAACGGTACAAAATAGTCAAAATCAATACGTGTTTTGATTTTACCATTTTTTTCGCTAAAATACGTGTGTTATAACCCACTAAAATATGAGATTTGTTGAAAATTTAAATTTTAATTTTTTTGCATTATTCACTAAAATTCATGTCACAATCTAGATGGGTGAGTTGGGTGCAAAAAACGGTACACAAAAAGTAAAAATTAATACGTGTTTCAATTTTGCCATTTTTGCTAAAATATGTGTGTTATAACCTATGAAAAAAGGAGATTTTGTGAAAATTTTAATTGTCAATTTTTTTGACATTATTCACTAGAATACATGTTCAAAAACTAAGTGGGTGCAAAAAACGGTACAAAATAGTCAAAATCAATACGTGTTTTGATTTTTCCATTTTTTTCGCTAAAATACGTGTGTTTATAACCCACGAAAATCGGAGATTTCTTGAAAATTTTAATTTTAATTTTTTTGGCATTATTCACTAAAATGCATGTCACAATCTAGATGGGTGAGCTAGGTGCAAAAAACTGTACACAAAAAGTAAAAATTGATACGTGTTTCGATTTTGCCATTTTTGCTAAAATATGTGTGTTATATCCCATGAAAAATGGAGATTTTGTAAAAATTTTAATTGTCAATTTTTTTGATATTATTCACTAGAATACATATTCACAATCTGAGTGGGTGCAAAAAAAGGTACAAAAAAGTCAAAATCAATGCGTATTTCGATTTTACCATTTTTTTGCTAAAATACGTCTGTTATAACCCAATAAAATATGAGATTTGGTGAAAATTTTAATTTTAATTTTTTTGCATTATTCACTAAAATTCATGTCACAATCTAGATGGGTGAGTTGGGTGCAAAAAACGGTACACAAAAAGTAAAAATTAATACATGTTTCAATTTTGCCATTTTTGCTAAAATATGTGTGTTATAACCTATGAAAAAAGGAGATTTTGTGAAAATTTTAATTGTCAATTTTTTTGATATTATTCACTAGAATACATATTCACAATCAGAGTGACTGCAAAAAATATACAAAAAAGTCAAAATCAATGCGTATTTCGATTTCAGAATCTGAATGGTGGCAATAAACGTTACAAAAAAGTCAAAATCAATGCGTGTTTTGAGTTTACCATTTTTTGCTAAAATACGTGTGTTATAACCTACGACAATCACAGATTTGGTGAAAATTTTAATTTTAATTTTTTTGCCATTATTCACTAAAATGCATGTCACAATCTAGACGGGTGAGTTGGGTGCAAAAAATGGTACACAAAAAATAAAAATTAACACGTTTTTCGATTTTGACATTTTTGCTAAAATATGTGTGTTATAACCCATAAAAAATGGAGATTTTGCGAAAATTTTAATTGTCAATTTTTTTGACATTATTCACTAGAATACAATGTTCACAATATGAGTGGGTGCAAAAAACGGTACAAAAGAGTCAAAATCAATGATTGTCTTGATTTTACCATTTTTTGCTAAAATACGTGTGTAATGACCCTCGAAAATTAGAGATTTGGTGAAAATTTTAATTTTAATTTTTTTGGAATTATTCACTAAAATGCATGTCACAATCTAGATGGGTGAGTTGGGTGCAAAAAACGGCACACTAAAAGTAAAAATTAACACGTGTTTCGATTTTGCCCTTTTCATAAAATATGTGTGTGATAACCCATTAAAAATGGAGATTTTGTGAAAATTTTAATTGTCAATTTTTTTGACATTATTCACTACAATACATTTTCACAATCTGAGTGGTTGCGAAAAAAGTTACAAAAAATTCAAAATCAATGCGTGTTTTGATTTTAGCATTTTTTTTGCTAAAATACGTGTGTTATAACCCTCGAAAATCAAAGATTTGGAGAAAATTTATATTTTAATTTTTTTTGGCATTATTCAATAAAATGCATGTCACAATCTAGATGGGTGAGTTGGGTGCAAAAAAGGGCAAACTAAAAGTGAAAATTAACACATGTTTCAATTTTGCCATTTTTCATAAAATATGTGTGTTATAACCCATAAAAAATGGAGATTTTGTGAAAATTTTAATTGTCAATTTTTTTGACATTATTCACTAGAATACATGTTCACAATCTGATTGGGTGCGAAAAAAGTTACAAAAAAGTCAAAATCAATGCGTGTTTTGATTTTACCTTTTTTTGCCAAAATGCGTGTGTTTATAACCCACGAAAATCAGAGATTTGGTGAAAATTTTAATTTTAATTTTTTGGCATTTTTCATTAAAATGCATGTCACAATCTAGATGAGTGAGTTGGGTGCAAAAAACGGTACACAAAAAGTAAAAATTGATACGTGTTTCGATTTTGCTATTTTTGCTAAAATATGTGTGTTATAACCCATAAAAAATGGAGATTTTGTGAAAATTTTAATTGTCAATTTTTTTGACATTATTCACTAGAATACATGTTCACAATCTGATTGGGTGCGAAAAAAGTTACAAAAAAGTCAAAATCAATGCGTGTTTTGATTTTACCTTTTTTTGCCAAAATGCGTGTGTTTATAACCCACGAAAATCAGAGATTTGGTGAAAATTTTAATTTTAATTTTTTTGGCATTTTTCAATAAAATGCATGTCACAATCTAGATGAGTGAGTTGGGTGCAAAAAACGGTACACAAAAAGTAAAAATTGATACGTGTTTCGATTTTGCTATTTTTGCTAAAATATGTGTGTTATAACCCATTAAAAATGGAGATTTTGTGAAAATTTTAATTGTCAATTTTTTTGACATTATTCACTACAATACATGTTCACAAACAAAGTTGGTGCAAAAAACGGTACAAAATAGTCAAAATCCATACGTGTTTCGATTTTACCATTTTTTCGCTAAAATACATGAATTATAACCCACGAAAATCAAAGATTTGGTGAAAATTTTAATTTTAATTTTTTTTGCATTATTCACTAAAATGCCTGTCACAATCTAGATAGGTGAGTTGGGTGCAAAAAATGGTACACAAAAAGTAAAAATTAATACGTGTTTCGATTTTGCCATTTTTGCTAATATATGTGTGTCATAACCCATGAAAAATGTATATTTTGTGAAAATTTTAATTGTCAAATTTTTTGACATTATTCACTAGAATGCATTTTCACAATCTGAGTGGGTGCAAAAAACGGTACCAAAAAGTCAAAATCAATACTTCTTTCGATTTTACCATTTTTTGCGAAAATACGTGTGTTATAACCCACGAAAATTTGAGATTTGGTGAAAATTTTAATTTTAATTTTTTTGGCATTATTCACTAAAATGCATGTCACAATCTAGATGGGTGAGCTGGGTGCAAAAATCGGTACACAAAAAGTAAAAATTGATACGTGTTTCGATTTTTCCATTTTTGCAAAAATTTGTCTGTTATAACCCATAAAAAATTGATATTTTGTGAAAATTTTAATTGTCAATTTTTTGACATTATTCACTAGAATACATTTTCATAATCTGAGTGGGTGCAAAAAACGGTAAAAAAGTCAAAATCAATGCGTGCTTCGATTTTACCATTTTTTGCTAAAATACGTGTGTTAAACCCACGAAAATCAGAGATTTGGCGAAAATTTTAATTTAAATTTTTTTGGCGTTATTCTCTAAAATGCATGTCACAATCTAGATGGGTGAGTTGGGTGCAAAAAACGGTACATAAAAAGTAAAAATTAATACGTGTTTCAATTTTACCATTTTTGCTAAAATATGTGTGTTATAACCTATGAAAAAAGGAGATTTTGTGAAAATTTTAATTGTCAATTTTTTTGATATTATTCACTAGAATACATATTCACAATCAGAGTGACTGCAAAAAACGATACAAAAAAGTCAAAATCAATGCGTATATCGATTTCAGAATCTGAATGGTGGCAAAAACGTTACAAAAAAGTCAAAATCAATGCGTGTTTTGAGTTTACCATTTTTGCTAAAATACGTGTGTTATAACCACGACAATCACAGATTTGGTGAAAATTTTAATTTTAATTTTTTTGGCATTATTCACTAAAATGCATGTCACAATCTAGACGGGGTGAGTTGGGTGCAAAAAATGGTACACAAAAAGAAAAATTAACACGTTTTTCGATTTTGACATTTTTGCTAAAATATGTGTGTTATAACCCATAAAAAATGGAGATTTTGCGAAAATTTTAATTGTTAATTTTTTTGACATTATTCACTAGAATACAATGTTCACAATATGAGTGGGTGCAAAAAACGGTACAAAAGAGTCAAAATCAATGCTTGCCTTGATTTTACCATTTTTTGCTAAAATACGTGTGTAATGACCCTCGAAAATCAGAGATTTGGTGAAAATTTTAATTTTAATTTTTTTGGCATTATTCACTAAAATGCATGTCACAATCTAGATGGGTGAGTTGGGTGCAAAAAACGGCACACTAAAAGTAAAAATTAACATGTGTTTCGATTTTGCCTTTTTCATAAAATATGTGTGTGATAACCATTAAAAATGGAGATTTTGTGAAAATTTTAATTGTCAATTTTTTTGACATTATTCACTAGAATACATTTTCACAATCTGAGTGGTTGCGAAAAAAGTTAAAAAAATTCAAAATCAATGCGTGTGTTTTGATTTAGCATTTTTTTTTGCTAAATACGTGTGTTATAACCCACGAAAATCAAAGATTTGGAGAAAATTTAAATTTAAATTTTTTTGGCATTATTCAATAAAATGCATGTCACAATCTAGATGGGTGAGTTGGGTGCAAAAAACGTCAAACTAAAAGTAAAAATTAACACGTGTTTCAATTTTGCCATTTTTCATAAAATATGTGTGTTATAACCCATAAAAAATGGAGATTTTGTGAAAATTTTAATTGTCAATTTTTTTGACATTATTCACTAGAATACATGTTCACAATCTGATTGGGTGCGAAAAAAGTTACAAAAAAGTCAAAATCAATGCGTGTTTTGATTTTACCTTCTTTTGCTAAAATACGTGTGTTTATAACCCACGAAAATCAGAGATTTGGTGAAAATTTTAATTTTAATTTTTTTGGCATTATTCATTAAAATGCATGTCACAATCTAGATGAGTGAGTTGGGTGCAAAAAACGGTACACAAAAAGTAAAAATTGATACGTGTTTCGATTTTGCTATTTTTGCTAAAATATGTGTGTTATAACCCATTAAATGGAGATTTTGTGAAAATTTTAATTGTCAATTTTTTGACATTATTCACTAGAATACATGTTCACAAACAAAGTTGGTGCAAAAAAACGGTACAAAATAGTCAAAATCCATACGTGTTTCGATTTTACCATTTTTTCGCTAAAATACATGTATGATAACCCACGAAAATCAGAGATTTGGTTAAAATTTTAATTTTAATTTTTTTTGCATTATTCACTAAAATGCCTGTCACAATCTAGATAGGTGAGTTGGGTGCAAAAAATGGTACACAAAAAGTAAAAATTAATACGTGTTTCGATTTTGCCATTTTTGCTAATATGTGTGTGTCATAACCCATGAAAAATGTATATTTTGTGAAAATTTTAATTGTCAATTTTTTTGACATTATTCACTAGAATACATGTTCACAATCTGAGTGGGTGCAAAAAACGGTACCAAAAAGTCAAAATCAATACTTCTTTCGATTTTACCATTTTTTGAGAAAATACGTGTGTTATAACCCACGAAAATTTGAGATTTGGTGAAAATTTTAATTTTAATTTTTTTGGCATTATTCACTAAAATGCATGTCACAATCTAGATGGGTGAGCTGGGTGCAAAAATCGGTACACAAAAAGTAAAAATTGATACGTGTTTCGATTTTCCATTTTTGCAAAAATATGTCTGTTATAACCCATGAAAAATTGATATTTTGTGAAAATTTTAATTGTCAATTTTTTTGACATTATTCACTAGAATACATTTTCATAATCTGAGTGGGTGCAAAAAACGGTACATAAAAGTCAAAATCAATGCGTGCTTCGATTTTACCATTTTTTTGCTAAAATACGTGTGTTATAACCCACGAAAATCAGAGATTTGGCGAAAATTTTAATTTTAATTTTTTTGGCGTTATTCACTAAAATGCATGTCACAATCTAGATGGTTGAGTTTGATGCAAAAAACAGTACACAAAAAGTAAAAATTCATACGTGTTTCGATTTTGCCATTTTTGCTAATATATGTGTGTTATAACCCATGAAAAATGGAGATTTTGTGAAAATTTTAATTGTCAATTTTTTGACATTATTCACTAGAATACATCTTAACAATCTGAGTGGGTGCAAAAAACGGTAAAAAAATGTCAAAATCAATGCGTGTTCCGATTTTACCATTTTTTCGCTAAAATACGTGTGTTGTAACCCACGAAAATCAGAGATTTGGTGAAAATTTTAATTTTAATTTTTTTTGCATTATTTACTAAAATGCATGTCACAATCTAGATGGGTGAGTTGGGTGCAAAAAACAGTACACAAAAAGTAAAAATTTAATTCGTGTTTCGATTTTGCAATTTTTGCTAAAATATGTGTGTTATAACCCATTAAAAATAGAGATTTTATGAAAAATTTAATTGTCAATTTTTTGACATTATTATGTAGAATACATCTTCACAATCTGAGTGGGTGCAAAAAACAGTACAAAAATGTCAAAATCAATGCGTGTTTCGATTTTACCATTTTTTTGCTAAAGTACGTGTGTTAAAACCCACGAAAATCAGAGATTTGGTGAAAATTTTAATTTTATTTTTTTGGCATTATTCACTAAAATGCAGTCACAAACTAGATGGGTAAGTTGGATGCAAAAAATGGCACACATAAAGTAATAATTGATAGGTGTTTCGATTTTGCTATTTTTGGTAAAATATGTGTGTTATAACCCATGAAAAATGGAGATTTTGTGAAAATTTTAATTGTCAATTTTTTTGATATTATTCACTAGAATACATGTTCACAATCTGAGTGGGTGCAAAAAACGGAACAAAAAAGTCAAAATCAATGTGTATTTCGATTTTACCATTTTTTTGCTAAAATACGTCTGTGTATAAACCCACTAAAATATGATATATTTGGTGAAAATTTTAATTTTAATTTTTTTTGTATTATTCACTAAAATGCATGTCACAATCTAGATGGGTGAGTTGGGTGCAAAAAACGGTACACAAAAAGTAAAAATTGATACGTGTTTTGATTTTGCTATTTTTGGTAAAATATGTGTGTCATAACCTATGAAAAAAAGGAGAATTTGTGAAAATTTTAATTGTCAATTTTTTTGACATTATTCACTAGAATACATTTTCATTATTTGAGTGGGTGCAAAAAACGGTACATAAAAGTCAAAATCAATGCGTGCTTCGATTTTACCATTTTTTTGCTAAAATACGTGTGTTATAACCCACGAAAATCAGAGATTTGGCGAAAATTTAATTTTAATTTTTTTAGCGTTATTCACTAAAATGCATGTCACAATCTAGATGGGTGAGTTTGGTGCAAAAAACAGTACAAAAAAAGTAAAAATTCATACGTGTTTCGATTTTGCCATTTCTGCTAAAATATGTGTGTTATAACCCATGAAAAATGGAGATTTTGTGAAAATTTAATTGTCAATTTTTTGACATTATTCACTAGAATACATCTTCACAATCTGAGAGGGTGCAAAAAATGGTACAAAAAATGTCAAAATCAATGCGTGTTTCGATTTTACCATTTTTTCGCTAAAATACGTGTGTGTTGTGATAAGGTGATGATTTTCACCTTATTGTAATCGTTTTACTTACCTCTTGTGCGTATTTGTAACGTGTTTTTATGTTGTTTTCACGCGTTTTTAATGTATTGTAGGACATTATGGCGTGGGAGGAGCAACGGAGCAAAGAACGACGAAAAGCGTGTCCGGAGGTTGAAAAGGCCCTCTCCGGCGCGCCGGAAAAAGTTCTCCGGCGCGCCGAAAAATGATGCATTTAATTGCACCAAAAATGGTTGCAATTTGGAGCAAGAGGCAGACTTCTCCGACGCGCCGCAGAGAAATCTCCGGCGCGCCGGTGGCTGCCAGGTTTTGTATTTCAGGCATATCTCTCTCAATTTACGTCCGAAATGAATGATTACGGTGCCATTGGAAAGCTAAAAAGTAAAAATTGATATGTGTTTCCATTTTGCCATTTTTGCTAAAAGTTGTGTTATAATCCATGAAAAATTGATATTTTGTGAAAATTTTAATTGTCAATTTTTTTGACATTATTCACTAGAATAGATGTTCAAAAGCTAAGTGGGTGCAAAAAACGGTACAAAATTGTCAAAATCAATACGTGTTTTGATTTTACCATTTTTTTCGCTAAAATACGTGTGTTATAACCCACGAAAATCAGAGATTTCTTGAAAATTTTAATTTTAATTTTTTTGGCATTATTCACTAAAATGCATGTCACAATCTAGATGGGTGAGCTAGGTGCAAAAAACTGTACACAAAAAGTAAAAATTGATACGTGTTTCGATTTTGCCATTTTTACTAAAATATGTGTGTTATAACCCATGAAAAATGGAGATTTTGTGAAAATTTTAATTGTCAATTTTTTGATATTATTCACTAGAATACATATTCACAATCTGAGTGGGTGCAAAAAACGGTACAAAAAAGTCAAAATCAATGCGTATTTCGATTTTACCATTTTTTTGCTAAAATACGTCTGTTATAACCCACTAAAATATGAGATTTGGTGATAATTTTAATTTTAATTTTTTTGCATTATTCACTAAAATTCATGTCACAATCTAGATGGGTGAGTTGGGTGCAAAAAACGGTACATAAAAAGTAAAAATTAATACGTGTTACAATTTTGCCATTTTTGCTAAAATATGTGTGTTATAACCTATGAAAAAAGGAGATTTTGTGAAAATTTTAATTGTCAATTTTTTTGATATTATTCACTAGAATACATATTCACAATCAGAGTGACTGCAAAAAACGGTACATAAAAGTCAAAATCAATGCGTGCTTCGATTTTACCATTTTTTTGCTAAAATACGTGTATTATAACCCACGAAAATCAAAGATTTGGAGAAAATTTAAATTTAAATTTTTTTTGGCATTATTCAATAAAATGCATGTCACAATCTAGATGGGTGAGTTGGGTCCAAAAAACGTCAAACTAAAAGTAAAAATTAACACGTGTTTCAATTTTGCCATTTTTCATAAAATATGTGTGTTATAACCCATAAAAAATGGAGATTTTGTGAAAATTTTAATTGTCAATTTTTTTTGACATTATTCACTAGAATACATGTTCACAATCTGATTGGGTGCGAAAAAAGTTACAAAAAAGTCAAAACCAATGCGTGTTTTGATTTTACCTTCTTTTGCTAAAATACGTGTGTTTATAACCCACGAAAATCAGAGATTTGGTGAAAATTTTAATTTTAATTTTTTTGGCATTATTCATTAAAATGCATGTCACAATCTAGATGAGTGAGTTGGGTGCAAAAAACGGTACACAAAAAGTAAAAATTGATACGTGTTTCGATTTTGCTATTTTTGTTAAAATATGTGTGTTATAACCCATTAAAAATGGAGATTTTGTGAAAATTTTAATTGTCAATTCTTTTGACATTATTCACTAGAATACATGTTCACAAACAAAGTTGGTGCAAAAAACGGTACAAAATAGTCAAAATCCATACGTGTTTCGATTTTACCATTTTTTCGCTAAAATACATGTATGATAACCCACGAAAATCAGAGATTTGGTGAAAATTTTAATTTTAATTTTTTTTGCATTATTCACTAAAATGCCTGTCACAATCTAGATAGGTGAGTTGGGTGCAAAAAATGGTACACAAAAAGTAAAAATTAATACGTGTTTCGATTTTGCCATTTTTGCTAATATGTGTGTGTCATAACCCATGAAAAATGTTTTTTGTGAAAATTTTAATTGTCAATTTTTTGACATTATTCACTAGAATACATGTTCACAATCTGAGTGGGTGCAAAAAACGGTACCAAAAAGTCAAAATCAATACTTCTTTCGATTTTACCATTTTTTGAGAAAATACGTGTGTTATAACCCACGAAAATTTGAGATTTGGTGAAAATTTTAATTTTAATTTTTTTGGCATTATTCACTAAAATGCATGTCACAATCTAGATGGGTGAGCTGGGTGCAAAAATCGGTACACAAAAAGTAAAAATTGATACGTGTTTCGATTTTTCCATTTTTGCAAAAATATGTCTGTTATAACCCATGAAAAATTGATATTTTGTGAAAATTTTAATTGTCAATTTTTTTGACATTATTCACTAGAATACATTTTCATAATCTGAGTGGGTGCAAAAAACGGTACATAAAAGTCAAAATCAATGCGTGCTTCGATTTTACCATTTTTTTGCTAAAATACGTGTGTTATAACCCACGAAAATCAGAGATTTGGCGAAAATTTTAATTTTAATTTTTTTGGCGTTATTCACTAAAATGCATGTCACAATCTAGATGGGTGAGTTTGGTGCAAAAAACAGTACACAAAAAGTAAAAATTCATACGTGTTTCGATTTTGCCATTTTTGCTAATATGTGTGTGTTATAACCCATGAAAAATGGAGATTTTGTGAAAATTTTAATTGTCAATTTTTTGACATTATTCACTAGAATACATCTTAACAATCTGAGTGGGTGCAAAAAACGGTAAAAAAATGTCAAAATCAATGCGTGTTCCGATTTTACCATTTTTTAGCTGAAATACGTGTGTTGTAACCCACGAAAATCAGAGATTTGGAGAAAATTTAAATTTAAATTTTTTTTGCATTATTTACTAAAATGCATGTCACAATCTAGATGGGTGAGTTGGGTGTAAAAAACAGTACACAAAAAGTAAAAATTTAATTCGTGTTTCGATTTTGCAATTTTTGCTAAAATATGTGTGTTATAACCCATTAAAAATAGAGATTTTATGAAAAATTTAATTGTCAATTTTTTGACATTATTATGTAGAATACATCTTCACAATCTGAGTGGGTGCAAAAAACAGTACAAAAATGTCAAAATCAATGCGTGTTTCGATTTTACCATTTTTTTGCTAAAGTACGTGTGTTATAACCCACGAAAATAAGAGATTTGGTGAAAATTTTAATTTTATTTTTTTGGCATTATTCACTAAAATGCAGTCACAAACTAGATGGGTAAGTTGGATGCAAAAAATGGCACACATAAAGTAATAATTGATAGGTGTTTCGATTTTGCTATTTTTGGTAAAATATGTGTGTTATAACCCATGAAAAATGGAGATTTTGTGAAAATTTTAATTGTCAATTTTTTTGATATTATTCACTAGAATACATGTTCACAATCTGAGTGGGTGCAAAAAACGGAACAAAAAAGTCAAAATCAATGTGTATTTCGATTTTACCATTTTTTTTTGCTAAAATACGTCTGTTATAACCCACTAAAATATGATATTTGGTGAAAATTTTAATTTTAATTTTTTTTGTATTATTCACTAAAATGCATGTCACAATCTAGATGGGTGAGTTGGGTGCAAAAAACGGTACACAAAAAGTAAAAATTGATACGTGTTTTGATTTTGCTATTTTTGGTAAAATATGTGTGTTATAACCTATGAAAAAAAGGAGAATTTGTGAAAATTTTAATTGTCAATTTTTTAGACATTATTCACTAGAATACATTTTCATTATCTGAGTGGGTGCAAAAAACGGTACATAAAAGTCAAAATCAATGCGTGATTCGATTTTACCATTTTTTTGCAAAAATACGTGTGTTATAACCCACGAAAATCAGAGATTTGGCGAAAATTTTAATTTTAATTTTTTTGGCGTTATTCACTAAAATGCATGTCACAATCTAGATGGGTGAGTTTGGTGCAAAAAACAGTACAAAAAAAGTAAAAATTCATACGTGTTTCGATTTTGCCATTTCTGCTAAAATATGTGTGTTATAACCCATGAAAAATGGAGATTTTGTGAAAATTTTAATTGTCAATTTTTTGACATTATTCACTAGAATACATCTTCACAATCTGAGAGGGTGCTAAAAATGGTACAAAAATGTCAAAATCAATGCGTGTTTCGATTTTACCATTTTTTCGCTAAAATACGTGTGTTGTGATAAGGTGATGATTTTCACCTTATTGTAATCGTTTTACTTACCTCTTGTGCGTATTTGTAACGTGTTTTTATGTTGTTTTCACGCGTTTTTAATGTATTTGTAGGACATTATGGCGTGGGAGGAGCAACGGAGCAAAAGAACGACGAAAAGCGTGTCCGGAGGTTGAAAAGGCCCTCTCCGGCGCGCCGGAAAAAGTTCTCCGGCGCGCCGAAAAATGATGCATTTATTGCACCAAAAATGGTGCAATTTTGGAGCAAGAGCAGACTTCTCCGACGCCGCAGAGAAATTCTCCGGCGCGCCGGTGGCTGCCAGGGTTTTGTATTTCAGGCATATCTCTCTCAATTTACGTCCGAATTGAATGATTACGGTGCCATTGGAAAGCTAAAAAGTAAAAATTGATATGTGTTTCGATTTTGCCATTTTTGCTAAAAGTTTTGTGTTATAACCCATGAAAAATTGATATTTTGTGAAAATTTTAATTGTCAATTTTTTTGACATTATTCACTAGAATAGATGTTCAAAAGCTAAGTGGGTGCAAAAAACGGTACAAAATTGTCAAAATCAATACGTGTTTTGATTTTACCATTTTTTCGCTAAAATACGTGTGTTATAACCCACGAAAATCAGAGATTTCTTGAAAATTTTAATTTTAATTTTTTTGGCATTATTCACTAAAATGCATGTCACAATCTAGATGGGTGAGCTAGGTGCAAAAAACTGTACACAAAAAGTAAATATTGATACGTGTTTCGATTTTGCCATTTTTGCTAAAATATGTGTGTTATAACCCATGAAAAATGGAGATTTTGTGAAAATTTTAATTGTCAATTTTTTGATATTATTCACTAGAATACATATTCACAATCTGAGTGGGTGCAAAAAACGATACAAAAAAGTCAAAATCAATGCGTATTTCGATTTTACCATTTTTTTGCTAAAATACGTCTGTTATAACCCACTAAAATATGAGATTTGGTGAAAATTTTAATTTTAATTTTTTTGCATTATTCACTAAAATTCATGTCACAATCTAGATGGGTGAGTTGGGTGCAAAAAACAGTACATAAAAAGTAAAAATTAATACGTGTTTCAATTTTGCCATTTTTGCTAAAATATGTGTGTTATAACCTATGAAAAAAGGAGATTTTGTGAAAATTTTAATTGTCAATTTTTTTGATATTATTCACTAGAATACATATTCACAATCAGAGTGACTGCAAAAAACGATACGAAAAAGTCAAAATCATTGCGTATATCGATTTCAGAATCTGAATGGTGGCAATAAACGTTACAAAAAAGTCAAAATCAATGCGTGTTTTGAGTTTACCATTTTTTGCTAAAATACGTGTGTTATAACCTACGACAATCACAGATTTGGTGAAAATTTTAATTTTAATTTTTTTGGAATTATTCACTAAAATGCATGTCATAATCTAGACGGGTGAGTTGGGTGCAAAAAATGGTACACAAAAAAGAAAAATTAACACGTTTTTCGATTTTGACATTTTTGCTAAAATATGTGTGTTACCCATAAAAAATGGAGATTTTGCGAAAATTTTAATTGTTAATTTTTTTGACATTATTCACTAGAATACAATGTTCACAATATGAGTGGGTGCAAAAAACGGTACAAAAGAGTCAAAATCACTGCTTGTCTTGATTTTACCATTTTTTGCTAAAATACGTGTGTAATGACCCTCGAAAATCAGAGATTTGGTGAAAATTTTAATTTTAATTTTTTTGGCATTATTCACTAAAATGCATGTCACAATCTAGATGGGTGAGTTGGGTGCAAAAAACGGCACACTAAAAGTAAAAATTAACACGTGTTTCAATTTTGCCCTTTTTCATAAAATATGTGTGTGATAACCCATTAAAAATGGAGATTTTGTGAAAATTTTAATTGTCAATTTTTTTGACATTATTCACTAGAATACATTTTCACAATCTGAGTGGTTGCGAAAAAAGTTACAAAAAATTCAAAATCAATGCGTGTTTTGATTTTAGCATTTTTTTTTGCTAAAATACGTGTGTTATAACCCACGAAAATCAAAGATTTGGAGAAAATTTAAATTTAATTTTTTTTTGGCATTATTCAATAAAATGCATGTCACAATCTAGATGGGTGAGTTGGGTGCAAAAAACGTCAAACTAAAAGTAAAAATTAACACGTGTTTCAATTTTGCCATTTTTCATAAAATATGTGTGTTATAACCCATAAAAAATGGAGATTTTGAGAAAATTTTAATTGTCAATTTTTTTTGACATTATTCACTAGAATACATGTTCACAATCTGATTGGATGCGAAAAAAGTTACAAAAAAGTCAAAATCAATGCGTGTTTTGATTTTACCTTTTTTTGCTAAAATACGTGTGTTTATAACCCACGAAAATCAGAGATTTGGTGAAAATTTTAATTTTATTTTTTTGGCATTATTCATTAAAATGCATGTCACAATCTAGATGAGTGAGTTGGGTGCCAAAAACGGTACACAAAAAGTAAAAATTGATACGTGTTTCGATTTTGCTATTTTTGCTAAAATATGTGTGTTATAACCCATTAAAAATAGAGATTTTGTGAAAATTTTAATTGTCAATTTTTTTGACATTATTCACTAGAATACATGTTTACAAACAAAGTTGGTGCAAAAAACGGTACAAAACAGTCAAAATCCATACGTGTTTCGATTTTACCATTTTTTCGCTAAAATACATGTATTATAACCCACGAAAATCAGAGATTTGGTGAAAATTTTAATTTTTATTTTTTTTGCATTATTCACTAAAATGCCTGTCACAATCTAGATAGGTGAGTTGGGTGCAAACAATGGTACACAAAAAGTAAAAATTAATACTTGTTTCGATTTTGCCATTTTTGCTAATATATGTGTGTTATAACCCATGAAAAATGTATATTTTGTGAAAATTTTAATTGTCAATTTTTTTGACATTATTCACTAGAATACATTTTCACAATCTGAGTGGGTGCAAAAAACGGTACCAAAAAGTCAAAATCAATACTTCTTTCGATTTTACCATTTTTTGCGAAAATACGTGTGTTATAACCCACGAAAATTTGAGATTTGGTGAAAATTTTAATTTTAATTTTTTTGGCATTATTCACTAAAATGCATGTCACAATCTAGATGGGTGAGCTGGGTGCAAAAATCGGTACACAAAAATTAAAAATTGATACGTGTTTCGATTTTTCCATTTTTGCAAAAATATGTCCGTTATAACCCATGAAAAATTGATATTTTGTGAAAATTTTAATTGTCAATTTTTTTGACATTATTCACTAGAATACATTTTCATAATCTGAGTGGGTGCAAAAAACGGTACATAAAAGTCAAAATCAATGCGTGCTTCGATTTTACCATTTTTTTGCTAAAATACGTGTGTTATAACCCACGAAAATCAGAGATTTGGCAAAAATTTTAATTTTAATTATTTTGGCGTTATTCACTAAAATGCATGTCACAATCTAGATAGGTGAGTTTGGTGCAAAAAACAGTACACAAAAAGTAAAAATTCATACGTGTTTCGATTTTGCCATTTTTGCTAATATATGTGTGTTATAACCCATGAAAAATGGAGATTTTGTGAAAATTTTAATTGTCAATTTTTTGACATTATTCACTAGAATACATCTTAACAATCTGAGTGGGTGCAAAAAACGGTAAAAAAATGTCAAAATCAATGCGTGTTCCGATTTTACCATTTTTTAGCTAAAATACGTGTGTTGTAACCCACGAAAATCAGAGATTTGGAGAAAATTTAAATTTAAATTTTTTTTGCATTATTCACTAAAATTCATGTCACAATCTAGATGGGTGAGTTGGGTGCAAAAAACGGTACATAAAAAGTAAAAATTAATACGTGTTTCAATTTTGCCATTTTTGCTAAAATATGTGTGTTATAACCTATGAAAAAAGGAGATTTTGTGAAAATTTTAATTGTCAATTTTTTTGATATTATTCACTAGAATACATATTCACAATCAGAGAGACTGCAAAAAACGATACAAAAAAGTCAAAATCAATGCGTATATCGATTTCAGAATCTGAATGGTGGCAATAAACGTTACAAAAAAGTCAAAATCAATGCGTGTTTTGAGTTTACCATTTTTTGCTAAAATACGTGTGTTATAACCTACGACAATCACAGATTTGGTGAAAATTTTAATTTTAATTTTTTTGGCATTATTCACTAAAATGCATGTCACAATCTAGACGGGTGAGTTGGGTGCAAAAAATGGTACACAAAAAAGAAAAATTAACACGTTTTTCGATTTTGACATTTTTGCTAAAATATGTGTGTTATAACCCATAAAAAATGGAGATTTTGCGAAAATTTTGAATCTTAATTTTTTTGACATTATTCACTAGAATACAATGTTCACAATATGAGTGGGTGCAAAAAACGGTACAAAAGAGTCAAAATCAATGCTTGTCTTGATTTTACCATTTTTTGCTAAAATACGTGTGTAATGACCCTCGAAAATCAGAGATTTGGTGAAAATTTTAATTTTAATTTTTTTGGCATTATTCACTAAAATGCATGTCACAATCTAGATGGGTGAGTTGGGTGCAAGAAACGGCACACTAAAAGTAAAAATTAACACGTGTTTCGATTTTGCCCTTTTTCATAAAATATGTGTGTGATAACCCATTAAAAATGGAGATTTTGTGAAAATTATAATTGTCAATTTTTTTGACATTATTCACTAGAATACATTTTCACAATCTGAGTGGTTGCGAAAAAAGTTACAAAAAATTCAAAATCAATGCGTGTTTTGATTTTAGCATTTTTTTTTGCTAAAATACGTGTGTTATAACCCACGAAAATCAAAGATTTGGAGAAAATTAAATTCAAATTTTTTTTGGCATTATTCAATAAAATGCATGTCACAATCTAGATGGGTGAGTTGGGTGCAAAAAACGTCAAACTAAAAGTAAAAATTAACACGTGTTTCAATTTTGCCATTTTTCATAAAATATGTGTGTTATAACCCATAAAAAATGGAGATTTTGTGAAAATTTTAATTGTCAATTTTTTTTGACATTATTCACTAGAATACATGTTCACAATCTGATTGGGTGCGAAAAAAGTTACAAAAAAGTCAAAATCAATGCGTGTTTTGATTTTACCTTCTTTTGCTAAAATACGTGTGTTTATAACCCAAGAAAATCAGAGATTTGGTGAAAATTTTAATTTTAATTTTTTTGGCATTATTCATTAAAATGCATGTCACAATCTAGATGAGTGAGTTGGGTGCAAAAAACGGTACACAAAATGTAAAAATTGATACGTGTTTCGATTTTGCTATTTTTGCTAAAATATGTGTGTTATAACCCATTAAAAATGGAGATTTTGTGAAAATTTTAATTGTCAATTCTTTTGACATTATTCACTAGAATACATGTTCACAAACAAAGTTGGTGCAAAAAACGGTACAAAATAGTCAAAATCCATACGTGTTTCGATTTTACCATTTTTTCGCTAAAATACATGTATGATAACCCACGAAAATCAGAGATTTGGTGAAAATTTTAATTTTAATTTTTTTTGCATTATTCACTAAAATGCCTGTCACAATCTAGATAGGTGAGTTGGGTGCAAAAAATGGTACACAAAAAGTAAAAATTAATACGTGTTTCGATTTTGCCATTTTTGCTAATATGTGTGTGTCATAACCCATGAAAAATGTATATTTTGTGAAAATTTTAATTGTCAATTTTTTTGACATTATTCACTAGAATACATGTTCACAATCTGAGTGGGTGCAAAAAACGGTACCAAAAAGTCAAAATCAATACTTCTTTCGATTTTACCATTTTTTGAGAAAATACGTGTGTTATAACCCACGAAAATTTGAGATTTTGGTGAAAATTTTAATTTTAATTTTTTTGGCATTATTCACTAAAATGCATGTCACAATCTAGATGGGTGAGCTGGGTGCAAAAATCGGTACACAAAAAGTAAAAATTGATACGTGTTTCGATTTTTCCATTTTTGCAAAAATATGTCTGTTATAACCCATGAAAAATTGATATTTTGTGAAAATTTTAATTGTCAATTTTTTTGACATTATTCACTAGAATACATTTTCATAATCTGAGTGGGTGCAAAAAACGGTACATAAAAGTCAAAATCAATGCGTGCTTCGATTTTACCATTTTTTTGCTAAAATACGTGTGTTATAACCCACGAAAATCAGAGATTTGGCGAAAATTTTAATTTTAATTTTTTTGGCGTTATTCACTAAAATGCATGTCACAATCTAGATGGGTGAGTTTGGTGCAAAAAACAGTACACAAAAAGTAAAAATTCATACGTGTTTCGATTTTGCCATTTTTGCTAATATGTGTGTGTTATAACCCATGAAAAATGGAGATTTTGTGAAAATTTTAATTGTCAATTTTTTGACATTATTCACTAGAATACATCTTAACAATCTGAGTGGGTGCAAAAAACGGTAAAAAAATGTCAAAATCAATGCGTGTTCCGATTTTACCATTTTTTAGCTAAAATACGTGTGTTGTAACCCACGAAAATCAGAGATTTGGAGAAAATTTAAATTTAAATTTTTTTTGCATTATTTACTAAAATGCATGTCACAATCTAGATGGGTGAGTTGGGTTCAAAAAACAGTACACAAAAAGTAAAAATTAACACGTGTTTCGATTTTGCCATTTTTCATAAAATATGTGTGTTATAACCCATAAAAAATGGAGATTTTGTGAAAATTTTAATTGTCAATTTTTTTTGACATTATTCACTAGAATACATGTTCACAATCTGATTGGGTGCGAAAAAAGTTACAAAAAAGTCAAAATCAATGCGTGTTTTGATTTTACCTTTTTTTGCTAAAATACGTGTGTTTATAACCCACGAAAATCAGAGATTTGGTGAAAATTTTAATTTAATTTTTTTGGCATTATTCATTAAAATGCAGTCACAAACTAGATGGGTAAGTTGGATGCAAAAAATGGCACACATAAAGTAATAATTGATAGGTGTTTCGATTTTGATATTTTTGGTAAAATATGTGTGTTATAACCCATTAAAAATGGAGATTTTGTGAAAATTTTAATTGTCAATTTTTTTGATATTATTCACTAGAATACATGTTCACAATCTGAGTGGGTGCAAAAAACGGAACAAAAAAGTCAAAATCAATGTGTATTTCGATTTTACCATTTTTTTTGCTAAAATACGTCTGTTATAACCCACTAAAATATGATATTTGGTGAAAATTTTAATTTTAATTTTTTTTGTATTATTCACTAAAATGCATGTCACAATCTAGATGGGTGAGTTGGGTGCAAAAAACGGTACACAAAAAGTAAAAATTGATACGTGTTTTGATTTTGCTATTTTTGGTAAAATATGTGTGTCATAACCTATGAAAAAAAGGAGATTTTGTGAAAATTTTAATTGTCAATTTTTTTGACATTATTCACTAGAATACATTTTCATAATCTGAGTGGGTGCAAAAAACGGTACATAAAAGTCAAAATCAATGCGTGCTTCGATTTTACCATTTTATTGCTAAAATACGTGTGTTTATAACCCACGAAAATCAGAGATTTGGCGAAAATTTTAATTTTAATTTTTTTGGCGTTATTCACTAAAATGCATGTCACAATCTAGATGGGTGAGTTTGGTGCAAAAAACAGTACAAAAAAAGTAAAAATTCATACGTGTTTCGATTTTGCCATTTCTGCTAAAATATGTGTGTTATAACCCATGAAAAATGGAGATTTTGTGAAAATTTTAATTGTCAATTTTTTGACATTATTCACTAGAATACATCTTCACAATCTGAGTGGGTGCAAAAAATGGTACAAAAATGTCAAAATCAATGCGTGTTTCGATTTTCCCATTTTTTCGCTAAAATATGTGTGTTGTGATAAGGTGATGATTTTCACCTTATTGTAATCGTTTTACTTACCTCTTGTTCGTATTTGTAACGTGTTTTTATGTTGTTTTCACGCGTTTTTAATGTATTTGTAGGACATTATGGCGTGGGAGGAGCAACGGAGCAAAAGAACGACGAAAAGCGTGTCTGGAGGTTGAAAAGGCCCTCTCCGGCGCGCCGGAAAAAGTTCTCCGGCGCGCCGAAAAATGATGCATTTAATTGCACCAAAAATGGTGCAATTTTGGAGCAAGAGGCAGACTTCTCCGACGCGCCGCAGAGAAATTCTCCGGCGCGCCGGTGGCTGCCAGGGTTTTGTATTTCAGGCATATCTCTCTCAATTTACATCCGAATTGAATGATTACGGTGCCATTGGAAAGCTAAAAAGTAAAAATTGATATGTGTTTCGATTTTGCCATTTTTGCTAAAAGTTTTGTGTTATAACCCATGAAAAATTGATATTTTGTGAAAATTTTAATTGTCAATTATTTTGACATTATTCACTAGAATAGATGTTCAAAAGCTAAGTGGGTGCAAAAAACGGTACAAAATAGTCAAAATCAATACGTGTTTTGATTTTACCATTTTTTCGCTAAAATACGTGTGTTATAACCAACGAAAATCAGAGATTTCTTGAAAATTTTAATTTTAATTTTTTTGGCATTATTCACTAAAATGCATGTCACAATCTAGATGGGTGAGCTAGGTGCAAAAAACTGTACACGAAAAGTAAAAATTGATACGTGTTTCGATTTTGCCATTTTTGCTAAAATATGTGTGTTATAACCCATGAAAAATGGAGATTTTGTGAAAATTTTAATTGTCAATTTTTTTGATATTATTTACTAGAATACATTTTCACAATCTGAGTGGGTGCAAAAAAAGGTACAAAAAAGTCAAAATCAATGCGTATTTCAATTTTATCATTTTTTTGCTAAAATACGTCTGTTATAACCCACTAAAATATGAGATTTGGTGAAAATTTTAATTTTAATTTTTTTGCATTATTCACTAAAATTCATGTCACAATCTAGATGGGTGAGTTGGGTGCAAAAAACGGTACATAAAAAGTAAAAATTAATACGTGTTTCAATTTTGCCATTTTTGCTCAAATATGTGTGTTATAACCTATGAAAAAAGGAGATTTTGTGAAAATTTTAATTGTCAATTTTTTTGATATTATTCACTAGAATACATATTCACAATCAGAGTGACTGCAAAAAACGATACAAAAAAGTCAAAATCAATGCGTATTTCGATTTCAGAATCTGAATGGTGGCAATAAAGGTTACAAAAAAGTCAAAATCAATGCGTGTTTTGAGTTTACCATTTTTTGCTAAAATACGTGTGTTATAACCTACGACAATCACAGATTTGGTGAAAATTTTAATTTTAATTTTTTTGGCATTATTCACTAAAATGCATGTCACAATCTAGACGGGTGAGTTGGGTGCAAAAAATGGTACACAAAAAAGAAAAATTAACACGTTTTTCGATTTTGACATTTTTGCTAAAATATGTGTGTTATAACCCATAAAAAATGGAGATTTTACGAAAATTTTAATTGTCAATTTTTTTGACATTATTCACTAGAATACAATGTTCACAATATGAGTGGGTGCAAAAAACGGTACAAAAGAGTCAAAATCAATGCTTGTCTTGATTTTACCATTTTTTGCTAAAATACGTGTGTAATGACCCTCGAAAATCATAGATTTGGTGAAAATTTTAATTTTAATTTTTTTGGCATTATTCACTAAAATGCATGTCACAATCTAGATGGGTGAGTTGGGTGCAAAAAACGGCACACTAAAAGTAAAAATTAACACGTGTTTCGATTTTGCCATTTTTCATAAAATATGTGTGTGATAACCCATTAAAAATGGAGATTTTGTGAAAATTTTAATTGTCAATTTTTTTGACATTATTCACTAGAATACATTTTCACAATCTGAGTGGTTGCGAAAAAAGTTACAAAAAATTCAAAATCAATGCGTGTTTTGATTTTAGCATTTTGTTTTGCTAAAATACGTGTGTTATAACCCACGAAAATCAAAGATTTGGAGAAAATTTAAATTTTAATTTTTTTTGGCATTATTCAATAAAATGCATGTCACAATCTAGATGGGTGAGTTGGGTGCAAAAAACGGCAAACTAAAAGTAAAAATTAACACGTGTTTCAATTTTGCCATTTTTCATAAAAAATGTGTGTTATAACCCATAAAAAATGGAGATTTTGTGAAAATTTTAATTGTCAATTTTTTTGACATTATTCACTAGAATACATGTTCACAATCTGATTGGGTGCGAAAAAAGTTACAAAAAAGTCAAAATCAATGCGTGTTTTGAATTTACCTTTTTTTGCTAAAATACGTGTGTTTATAACCCACGAAAATCAGAGATTTGGTGAAAATTTTAATTTAATTTTTTTGGCATTATTCATTAAAATGCATGTCACAATCTAGATGAGTGAGTTGGGTGCAAAAAACGGTACACAAAAAGTAAAAATTGATACGTGTTTCGATTTTGCTATTTTTGCTAAAATATGTGTGTTATAACCCATTAAAAATGGAGATTTTGTGAAAATTTTAATTGTCAATTTTTTTGATATTATTCACTAGAATACATGTTCACAATCTGAGTGGGTGCAAAAAACGGAACAAAAAAGTCAAAATCATTGTGTATTTCGATTTTACCATTTTTTTTGCTAAAATACGTCTGTTATAACCCACTAAAATATGATATTTGGTGAAAATTTTAATTTTAATTTTTTTTGTATTATTCACTAAAATGCATGTCACAATCTAGATGGGTGAGTTGGGTGCAAAAAACGGTACACAAAAAGTAAAAATTGCTACGTTTTTTGATTTTGCTATTTTTGGTAAAATATGTGTGTCATAACATATGAAAAAAAGGAGATTTTGTGAAAATTTTAATTGTCAATTTTTTTGACATTATTCACTAGAATACATTTTCATAATCTGAGTTGGTGCAAAAAACGGTACATAAAAGTCAAAATCAATGCGTGCTTCGATTTTACCATTTTATTGCTAAAATACGTGTGTTATAACCCACGAAAATCAGAGATTTGGCGAAAATTTTAATTTTAATTTTTTTGGCGTTATTCACTAAAATGCATGTCACAATCTAGATGGGTGAGTTTGGTGCAAAAAACAGTACAAAAAAAGTAAAAATTCATACGTGTTTCGATTTTGCCATTTCTGCTAAAATATGTGTGTTATAACCCATGAAAAATGGAGATTTTGTGAAAATTTTAATTGTCAATTTTTTGACATTATTCACTAGAATACATCTTCACAATTTGAGTGGGTGCAAAAAATGGTACAAAAATGTCAAAATCAATGCGTGTTTCGATTTTACCATTTTTTCGCTAAAATACGTGTGTTGTGATAAGGTGATGATTTTCACCTTATTGTAATCGTTTTACTTACCTCTTGTGCGTATTTGTAACGTGTTTTTATGTTGTTTTCACGCGTTTTTAATGTATTTGTAGGACATTATGGCGTGGGAGGAGCAACGGAGCAAAAGAACGACGAAAAGCGTGTCCGGAGGTTGAAAAGGCCCTCTCCGGTGCGCCGGAAAAAGTTCTCCGGCGCGCCGAAAAATGATGCATTTAATTGCACCAAAAATGGTGCAATTTTGGAGCAAGAGGCAGACTTCTCCGACGCGCCGCAGAGAAATTCTCCGGCGCGCCGGTGGCTGCCAGGGTTTTGTATTTCAGGCATATCTCTCTCAATTTACGTCCGAATTGAATGATTACGGTGCCATTGGAAAGCTAAAAAGTAAAAATTGATATGTGTTTCGATTTTGCCATTTTTGCTAAAAGTTTTGTGTTATAACCCATGAAAAATTGATATTTTGTGAAAATTTTAATTGTCAATTTTTTTGACATTATTCACTAGAATAGATGTTCAAAAGCTAAGTGGGTGCAAAAAACGGTACCAAACTGTCAAAATCAATACGTGTTTTGATTTTACCATTTTTTCTCTAAAATACGTGTGTTATAACCCACGAAAATCAGAGATTTCTTGAAAATTTTAATTTTAATTTTTTTGGCATTATTCACTAAAATGCATGTCACAATCTAGATGGGTGAGCTAGGTGCAAAAAACTGTACACAAAAAGTAAAAATTTATACGTGTTTCGATTTTGCCATTTTTGCTAAAATATGTGTGTTATAACCCATGAAAAATGGAGATTTTGTGAAAATTTTAATTGTCAATTTTTTTGATATTATTCACTAGAATACACATTCACAATCTGAGTGGGTGCAAAAAAATGTACAAAAAAGTCAAAATCAATGCGTATTTCGATTTTACCATTTTTTTGCTAAAATACGTCTGTTATAACCCACTAAAATATGAGATTTGGTGAAAATTTTAATTTTAATTTTTTTGCATTATTCACTAAAATTCATGTCACAATCTAGATGGGTGAGTTGGGTGCAAAAAACGGTACATAAAAAGTAAAAATTAATACGTGTTTCAATTTTGCCATTTTTGCTAAAATATGTGTGTTATAACCTATGAAAAAAGGAGATTTTGTGAAAATTTTAATTGTCAATTTTTTTGATATTATTCACTAGAATACATATTCACAATCAGAGTGACTGCAAAAAAAGATACAAAAAAGTCAAAATCAATGCGTATTTCGATTTCAGAATCTGAATGGTGGCAATAAACGTTACAAAAAAGTCAAAATCAATGCGTGTTTTGAGTTTACCATTTTTTGCTAAAAAGTGGTTATAACCTACGAGAATCACAGATTGGTGAAAATTTTAATTTTAATTTTTTTGGCATTATTCACTAAAATGCATGTCACAATCTAGACGGGTGAGTTGGGTGCAAAAATGGTACACAAAAAAGAAAAATTAACACGTTTTCGATTTTGACATTTTTGCTAAAATATGTGTGTTATAACCCATAAAAAATGGAGATTTTGCGAAAATTTTAATTGTCAATTTTTTTGACATTATTCACTAGAATACAATGTTCACAATATGAGTGGGTGCAAAAAACGGTACAAAAGAGTCAAAATCAATGCTTGTCTTGATTTTACCATTTTTTGCTAAAATACGTGTGTGTAATGACCCTCGAAAATCATAGATTTGGTGAAAATTTTAATTTTAATTTTTTGGCATTATTCACTAAAATGCATGTCATAATCTAGATGGGTGAGTTGGGTGCAAAAAACGGCACACTAAAAGTAAAAATTAACACGTGTTTCGATTTTGCCCTTTTTCATAAAAATATGTGTGTGATAACCCATTAAAAATGGAGATTTTGTGAAAATTATAATTGTCAATTTTTTTGACATTATTCACTAGAATACATTTTCACAATCTGAGTGGTTGCGAAAAAAGTTACAAAAATTCAAAATCAATGCGTGTTTTGATTTTAGCATTTTTTTGCTAAAATACGTGTGTTATAACCCACGAAAATCAAAGATTTGGAGAAAATTAAATTCAAATTTTTTTTGGCATTATTCAATAAAATGCATGTCAATCTAGATGGGTGAGTGGGGTTGAAAAAACGGCAAACTAAAAGTAAAAATTAACACGTGTTTCAATTTTGCCATTTTTCATAAATATGTGTGTGTTATAACCCATAAAAATGGAGATTTTGTGAAAATTTTAATTGTCAATTTTTTTGACATTATTCACTAGAATACATGTTCACAATCTGATTGGGTGCGAAAAAGTTACAAAAAAGTCAAAATCAATGCGTGTTTTGATTTTACCTTTTTTTGCTAAAATACGTGTGTTTATAACCCACGAAAATCAGAGATTTGGTGAAAATTTTAATTTAATTTTTTTGGCATTATTCATTAAAATGCATATCACAATCTAGATGAGTGAGTTGGGTGCAAAAAACGGTACACAAAAAGTAAAAATTGATACGTGTTTCGATTTTGCTATTTTTGCTAAAATATGTGTGTTATAACCCATTAAAAATGGAGATTTTGTGAAAATTTTAATTGTCAATTTTTTTGATATTATTCACTAGAATACATGTTCACAATCTGAGTGGGTGCAAAAAACGGAACAAAAAAGTTAAAATCAATGTGTATTTCGATTTTACCATTTTTTTTGCTAAAATACGTCTGTTATAACCCACTAAAATATGATATTTGGTGAAAATTTTAATTTTAATTTTTTTTGTATTATTCATTAAAATGCATGTCACAATCTAGATGGGTGAGTTGGGTGCAAAAAACGGTACACAAAAAGTAAAAATTGATACGTGTTTTGATTTTGCTATTTTTGGTAAAATATGTGTGTCATAACCTATGAAAAAAAGGAGATTTTGTGAAAATTTTAATTGTCAATTTTTTGACATTATTCACTAGAATACATCTTAACAATCTGAGTGGGTGCAAAAAACGGTAAAAAAATGTCAAAATCAATGCGTGTTCCGATTTTACCATTTTTTAGCTAAAATACGTGTGTTGTAACCCACGAAAATCAGAGATTTGGAGAAAATTTAAATTTAAATTTTTTTTGCATTATTTACTAAAATGCATGTCACAATCTAGATGGGTGAGTTGGGTGCAAAAAACAGTACACAAAAAGTAAAAATTAACACGTGTTTCGATTTTGCCATTTTTCATAAAATATGTGTGTTATAACCCATAAAAAATGGAGATTTTGTGAAAATTTTAATTGTCAATTTTTTTTGACATTATTCACTAGAATACATGTTCACAATCTGATTGGGTGCGAAAATAGTTACAAAAAAGTCAAAATCAATGCGTGTTTTGATTTTACCTTTTTTTGCTAAAATACGTGTGTTTATAACCCACGAAAATCAGAGATTTGGTGAAAATTTTAATTTAATTTTTTTGGCATTATTCATTAAAATGCAGTCACAAACTAGATGGGTAAGTTGGATGCAAAAAATGGCACACATAAAGTAATAATTGATAGGTGTTTCGATTTTGATATTTTTGGTAAAATATGTGTGTTATAACCCATTAAAAATGGAGATTTTGTGAAAATTTTAATTGTCAATTTTTTTGATATTATTCACTAGAATACATGTTCACAATCTGAGTGGGTGCAAAAAACGGAACAAAAAAGTCAAAATCAATGTGTATTTCGATTTTACCATTTTTTTTGCTAAAATACGTCTGTTATAACCCACTAAAATATGATATTTGGTGAAAATTTTAATTTTAATTTTTTTTGTATTATTCACTAAAATGCATGTCACAATCTAGATGGGTGAGTTGGGTGCAAAAAACGGTACACAAAAAGTAAAAATTGATACGTGTTTTGATTTTGCTATTTTTGGTAAAATATGTGTGTCATAACCTATGAAAAAAAGGAGATTTTGTGAAAATTTTAATTGTCAATTTTTTTGACATTATTCACTAGAATACATTTTCATAATCTGAGTGGGTGCAAAAAACGGTACATAAAAGTCAAAATCAATGCGTGCTTCGATTTTACCATTTTATTGCTAAAATACGTGTGTTTATAACCCACGAAAATCAGAGATTTGGCGAAAATTTTAATTTTAATTTTTTTGGCGTTATTCACTAAAATGCATGTCACAATCTAGATGGGTGAGTTTGGTGCAAAAAACAGTACAAAAAAAGTAAAAATTCATACGTGTTTCGATTTTGCCATTTCTGCTAAAATATGTGTGTTATAACCCATGAAAAATGGAGATTTTGTGAAAATTTTAATTGTCAATTTTTTGACATTATTCACTAGAATACATCTTCACAATCTGAGTGGGTGCAAAAAATGGTACAAAAATGTCAAAATCAATGCGTGTTTCGATTTTCCCATTTTTTCGCTAAAATACGTGTGTTGTGATAAGGTGATGATTTTCACCTTATTGTAATCGTTTTACTTACCTCTTGTTCGTATTTGTAACGTGTTTTTATGTTGTTTTCACGCGTTTTAATGTATTTGTAGGACATTATGGCGTGGGAGGAGCAACGGAGCAAAAGAACGACGAAAAGCGTGTCTGGAGGTTGAAAAGGCCCTCTCCGGCGCGCCGGAAAAAGTTCTCCGGCGCGCCGAAAAATGATGCATTTAATTGCACCAAAAATGGTGCAATTTTGGAGCAAGAGGCAGACTTCTCCGACGCGCCGCGGAGAAATTCTCCGGCGCGCCGGTGGCTGCCAGGGTTTTGTATTTCAGGCATATCTCTCTCAATTTACATCCGAATTGAATGATTACGGTGCCATTGGAAAGCTAAAAAGTAAAAATTGATATGTGTTTCGATTTTGCCATTTTTGCTAAAGTTTTGTGTTATAACCATGAAAAATTGATATTTTGTGAAAATTTAATTGTCAATTATTTTGACATTATTCACTAGAATAGATGTTCAAAAGCTAAGTGGGTGCAAAAAACGGTACAAAATAGTCAAAATCAATACGTGTTTTGATTTTACCATTTTTTCGCTAAAATACGTGTGTTATAACCAACGAAAATCAGAGATTTCTTGAAAATTTTAATTTTAATTTTTTTGGCATTATTCACTAAAATGCATGTCACAATCTAGACGGGTGAGTTGGGTGCAAAAAATGGTACACAAAAAAGAAAAATTAACACGTTTTTCGATTTTGACATTTTTGCTAAAATATGTGTGTTATAACCCATAAAAAATGGAGATTTTGCGAAAATTTTAATTGTCAATTTTTTTGACATTATTCACTAGAATACAATGTTCACAATATGAGTGGGTGCAAAAAACGGTACAAAAGAGTCAAAATCAATGCTTGTCTTGATTTTACCATTTTTTGCTAAAATACGTGTGTAATGACCCTCGAAAATCATAGATTTGGTGAAAATTTTAATTTTAATTTTTTTGGCATTATTCACTAAAATGCATGTCATAATCTAGATGGGTGAGTTGGGTGCAAAAAACGGCACACTAAAAGTAAAAATTAACACGTGTTTCGATTTTGCCCTTTTTCATAAAATATGTGTGTGATAACCCATTAAAAATGGAGATTTTGTGAAAATTTTAATTGTCAATTTTTTTGACATTATTCACTAGAATACATTTTCACAATCTGAGTGGTTGCGAAAAAAGTTACAAAAAATTCAAAATCAATGCGTGTTTTGATTTTAGCATTTTTGTTTGCTAAAATACGTGTGTTATAACCCACGAAAATCAAAGATTTGGAGAAAATTTAAATTTTAATTTTTTTTGGCATTATTCAATAAAATGCATGTCACAATCTAGATGGGTGAGTTGGGTGAAAAAAACGGCAAACTAAAAGTAAAAATTAACACGTGTTTCAATTTTGCCATTTTTCATAAAATATGTGTGTTATAACCCATAAAAAATGGAGATTTTGTGAAAATTTTAATTGTCAATTTTTTTGACATTATTCACTAGAATACATGTTCACAATCTGATTGGGTGCGAAAAAAGTTACAAAAAAGTCAAAATCAATGCGTGTTTTGATTTTACCTTTTTTTGCTAAAATACGTGTGTTTATAACCCACGAAAATCAGAGATTTGGTGAAAATTTTAATTTAATTTTTTTGGCATTATTCATTAAAATGCATATCACAATCTAGATGAGTGAGTTGGGTGCAAAAAACGGTACACAAAAAGTAAAAATTGATACGTGTTTCGATTTTGCTATTTTTGCTAAAATATGTGTGTTATAACCCATTAAAAATGGAGATTTTGTGAAAATTTTAATTGTCAATTTTTTTGATATTATTCACTAGAATACATGTTCACAATCTGAGTGGGTGCAAAAAACGGAACAAAAAAGTTAAAATCAATGTGTATTTCGATTTTACCATTTTTTTTGCTAAAATACGTCTGTTATAACCCACTAAAATATGATATTTGGTGAAAATTTTAATTTTAATTTTTTTTGTATTATTCACTAAAATGCATGTCACAATCTAGATGGGTGAGTTGGGTGCAAAAAACGGTACACAAAAAGTAAAAATTGATACGTCTTTTGATTTTGCTATTTTTGGTAAAATATGTGTGTCATAACCTATGAAAAAAAGGAGATTTTGTGAAAATTTTAATTGTCAATTTTTTTGACATTATTCACTTGAATACATTTTCATAATCTGAGTGGGTGCAAAAAACGGTACATAAAAGTCAAAATCAATGCGTGCTTCGATTTTACCATTTTATTGCTAAAATACGTGTGTTTATAACCCACGAAAATCAGAGATTTGGCGAAAATTTTAATTTTAATTTTTTTGGCGTTATTCACTAAAATGCATGTCACAATCTAGATGGGTGAGTTTGGTGCAAAAAACAGTACAAAAAAAGTAAAAATTCATACGTGTTTCGATTTTGCCATTTCTGCTAATATATGTGTGTTATAACCCATGAAAAATGGAGATTTTGTGAAAATTTTAATTGTCAATTTTTTGACATTATTCACTAGAATACATCTTCACAATCTGAGTGGGTGCAAAAAATGGTACAAAAATGTCAAAATCAATGCGTGTTTCGATTTTACCATTTTTTCGCTAAAATACGTGTGTTGTGATAAGGTGATGATTTTCACCTTATTGTAATCGTTTTACTTACCTCTTGTGCGTATTTGTAACGTGTTTTTATGTTGTTTTCACGCGTTTTTAATGTATTTGTAGGACATTATGGCGTGGGAGGAGCAACGGAGCAAAAGAACGACGAAAAGCGTGTCCGGAGGTTGAAAAGGCCCTCTCCGGCGCGCCGGAAAAAGTTCTCCGGCGCGCCGAAAAATGATGCATTTAATTGCACCAAAAATGGTGCAATTTTGGAGCAAGAGGCAGACTTCTCCGACGCGCCGCAGAGAAATTCTCCGGCGCGCCGGTGGCTGCCAGGGTTTTGTATTTCAGGCATATCTCTCTCAATTTACGTCCGAATTGAATGATTACGGTGCCATTGGAAAGCTAAAAAGTAAAAATTGATATGTGTTTCGATTTTGCCATTTTTGCTAAAATTTTGTGTTATAACCCATGAAAAATTGATATTTTGTGAAAATTTTAATTGTCAATTTTTTTGACATTATTCACTAGAATAGATGTTCAAAAGCTAAGTGGGTGCAAAAAACGGTACAAAATTGTCAAAATCAATACGTGTTTTGATTTTACCATTTTTTCGCTAAAATACGTGTGTTATAACCCACGAAAATCAGAGATTTCTTGAAAATTTTAATTTTAATTTTTTGGCATTATTCACTAAAATGCATGTCACAATCTAGATGGGTGAGCTAGGTGCAAAAAACTGTACACAAAAAGTAAAAATTTATACGTGTTTCGATTTTGCCATTTTTGCTAAAATATGTGTGTTATAACCCATGAAAAATGGAGATTTTGTGAAAATTTTAATTGTCAATTTTTTTGATATTATTCACTAGAATACATATTCACAATCTGAGTGGGTGCAAAAAACGGTACAAAAAAGTTAAAATCAATGCGTATTTCGATTTTACCATTTTTTTGCTAAAATACGTCTGTTATAACCCACTAAAATATGAGATTTGGTGAAAATTTTAATTTTAATTTTTTTGCATTATTCACTAAAATTCATGTCACAATCTAGATGGGTGAGTTGGGTGCAAAAAACGGTACATAAAAAGTAAAAATTAATACGTGTTTCAATTTTGCCATTTTTGCTAAAATATGTGTGTTATAACCTATGAAAAAAGGAGATTTTGTGAAAATTTTAATTGTAAATTTTTTTGATATTATTCACTAGAATACATATTCACAATCAGAGTGACTGCAAAAAAAGATACAAAAAAGTCAAAATCAATGCGTATTTCGATTTCAGAATCTGAATGGTGGCAATAAACGTTACAAAAAAGTCAAAATCAATACGTGTTTTGAGTTTACCATTTTTTGCTAAAATACGTGTGTTATAACCTACGACAATCACAGATTTGGTGAAAATTTTAATTTTAATTTTTTTGGCATTATTCACTAAAATGCATGTCACAATCTAGACGGGTGAGTTGGGTGCAAAAAATGGTACACAAAAAAGAAAAATTAACACGTTTTTCGATTTTGACATTTTTGCTAAAATATGTGTGTTATAACCCATAAAAAATGGAGATTTTGCGAAAATTTTAATTGTCAATTTTTTTGACATTATTCACTAGAATACAATGTTCACAATATGAGTGGGTGCAAAAAACGGTACAAAAGAGTCAAAATCAATGCTTGTCTTGATTTTACCATTTTTTGCTAAAATACGTGTGTAATGACCCTCGAAAATCATAGATTTGGTGAAAATTTTAATTTTAATTTTTTTGGCATTATTCACTAAAATGCATGTCACAATCTAGATGGGTGAGTTGGGTGCAAAAAACGGCACACTAAAAGTAAAAATTAACACGTGTTTCGATTTTGCCCTTTTTCATAAAATATGTGTGTGATAACCCATTAAAAATGGAGATTTTGTGAAAATTTTAATTGTCAATTTTTTTGACATTATTCACTAGAATACATTTTCACAATCTGAGTGGTTGCGAAAAAAGTTACAAAAAATTCAAAATCAATGCGTGTTTTGATTTTAGCATTTTGTTTTGCTAAAATACGTGTGTTATAACCCACGAAAATCAAAGATTTGGAGAAAATTTAAATTTAAATTTTTTTTGGCATTATTCAATAAAATGCATGTCACAATCTAGATGGGTGAGTTGGGTGCAAAAAACGGCAAACTAAAAGTAAAAATTAACACGTGTTTCAATTTTGCCATTTTTCATAAAATATGTGTGTTATAACCCATAAAAAATGGAGATTTTGTGAAATTTTAATTGTCAATTTTTTTGACATTATTCACTAGAATACATGTTCACAATCTGATTGGGTGCGAAAAAAGTTACAAAAAAGTCAAAATCAATGCGTGTTTTGATTTTACCTTTTTTTGCTAAAATACGTGTGTTTATAACCCACGAAAATCAGAGATTTGGTGAAAATTTTAATTTAATTTTTTTGGCATTATTCATTAAAATGCATGTCACAATCTAGATGAGTGAGTTGGGTGCAAAAAACGGTACACAAAAAGTAAAAATTGATACGTGTTTCGATTTTGCTATTTTTGCTAAAATATGTGTGTTATAACCCATTAAAAATGAAGATTTTGTGAAAATTTTAATTGTCAATTTTTTTAATATTATTCACTAGAATACATGTTCACAATCTGAGTGGGTAAAAAAAACGGAACAAAAAAGTCAAAATCAATGTGTATTTCGATTTTACCATTTTTTTTGCTAAAATACTTCTGTTATAACCCACTAAAATATGATATTTGGTGAAAATTTTAATTTTAATTTTTTTGTATTATTCACTAAAATGCATGTCACAATCTAGATGGGTGAGTTGGGTGCAAAAAACGGTACACAAAAAGTAAAAATTGATACGTCTTTTGATTTTGCTATTTTTGGTAAAATATGTGTGTCATAACCTATGAAAAAAAGGAGATTTTGTGAAAATTTTAATTGTCAATTTTTTTGACATTATTCACTAGAATACATTTTCATAATCTGAGTTGGTGCAAAAAACGGTACATAAAAGTCAAAATCAATGCGTGCTTCGATTTTACCATTTTATTGCTAAAATACGTGTGTTATAACCCACGAAAATCAGAGATTTGGCGAAAATTTTAATTTTAATTTTTTTGGCGTTATTCACTAAAATGCATGTCACAATCTAGATGGGTGAGTTTGGTGCAAAAAACAGTACAAAAAAAGTAAAAATTCATACGTGTTTCGATTTTGCCATTTCTGCTAAAATATGTGTGTTATAACCCATGAAAAATGGAGATTTTGTGAAAATTTTAATTGTCAATTTTTTGACATTATTCACTAGAATACATCTTCACAATCTGAGTGGGTGCAAAAAATGGTACAAAAATGTCAAAATCAATGCGTGTTTCGATTTTACCATTTTTTCGCTAAAATACTTGTGTTGTGATAAGGTGATGATTTTCACCTTATTGTAATCGTTTTACTTACCTCTTGTGCGTATTTGTAACGTGTTTTTATGTTGTTTTCACGCGTTTTTAATGTATTTGTAGGACATTATGGCGTGGGAGGAGCAACGGAGCAAAAGAACGACGAAAAGCGTGTCCGGAGGTTGAAAAGGCCCTCTCCGGCGGGCTGAAAAATGATGCATTTAATTGCACCAAAAATGGTGCAATTTTGGAGCAAGAGGCAGACTTCTCCGACGCGCCGCAGAGAAATTCTCCGGCGCGCCGGTGGCTGCCAGGGTTTTGTATTTCAGGCATATCTCTCTCAATTTACGTCCGAATTGAATGATTACGGTGCCATTGGAAAGCTAAGAGACAGAGCTACAACTGTCATGTTTTGGGTTTTGCCAAATTCATTCTGGATCATATGGAAAAACGGCTCACAAACGAACTCTAGTGACAATGCTGTCAGAGCTGTGGGGCGCGCCGGAGAAGTTTGCACCGGCGCGCCTCTGGTGATCGCGAGGGGCTGATTTTGGGCCATTTTGTCCTCTATTTTGAGAAGACTTTAAGGGCATTTTGGGGCAATGTTTGAAACACACATTGCGGCCCTAATTTCATCTATATGTCATTGTGAAGGCTGCAACAAAGGGGGAGGAGGGAGAAGAGAAGAGAGGAAGCCATCTTTTGTTAGTTTTGTAGTTAGTCATTAGTTAGGGTTAGTTTTAGTTTTTAGAATAGAGAGTTCTTCTCTTGTTTGTTCTTAGAGTAGTTAGTTAGGGTTTCATTTTGGAAGCTCAATCTTTTGTACAAGGAACGGAAATTCATCAACTATGTGGACAAAGCTTGTAATGAATGCTCACATTTATTGAAGAAGACATCTTTCCATCCAAGATTGGTAGTTTTCCTTCTTTAATGTCATTTATTGCTTTGTATGTGCTATTTATTGTTTCCATGATGAATGCTCTAGCTATGTTAGGCTAGAGACTCTTGTGCTCCTTGGGTTGTTGTTGGCTAGGTTGAGACATTAAATGTTGCTTGATAGGGTTGAACCTAGAGGATATCTAGGTGGTAGGTTCTATGGACATTGAAGGGAAAAGTAGCTAGTTGGCTCAATTGTTGACTATTAAGTGTTTGATAAAAGGCTTGAGTGAACCTCGAAGCCTTGGGGTTGGAAGTAGAATAGAGGAAATGCTTAAGTTGACCTTGCATCCACCATACATGAGGGAAGACGAATAGCATTCATACATTACGTTAGGTTGTGCACCCGGAGTCGAGAACTAAGCTAAATCTTACCTCCGTCATAAAGGGAGAGTGAGCTTAGGAAGAGACTTTAGAGGGGAGTGACTAAGACCGGTTCTTGCCTTCGCCATAAAGGAGGAACGGGTCTTGAGAGTGGTAAGATTGGGAGAACGTAGATTATCCGGTTAGCTAGGATTGAGTAGTTTTGCCTCCGCCATAAAGGAAGACAACTTCACCTAGCTAAATCCTCTAGATAGACGCCCCTTTAGCTCTAGCTTCCACCATAAAAGTGGAGCTCAAAGGGAGCGGTTGTCCCTAGCCCTAGTGACACTTTAGGACGAACCCTAGATAGAGAATCCTTAGTAACCATAGCCGGCAACACCCGGGAGCACATCATACCCTTCTTGACTTAAGATTGACGCTTTAGTATATTTTACTTGTTAATTAACTTTCCTTTTTAGCTTCCTTCTTTGTAATTCCACTACAACACACACATTTACACTATTTCCATAAACTCATCCCCTCCCTGTGGGTTCGACCCCTACTTCCTCTTGCTACACAAACATCGGTGTCTTGATGCACCTTAAATGTCGTGAGGATTAGGGTTATAAATTTATTTGATTCGGTTAAGCCTTAGCTTTTAACCCTAGCTCCAAAACCGTTATCAAATTGGTGCCGGGAATTAAGGTTCAATTTTCACGCCTATCAAATTGGCGCCGTTGCCGGGGAGGCAATTGGTTTTAGGATTTGTGTTTTTGTGTGTTTGGTAGTTGTAAATAACTTCTTTTCATGTTTTTCATAGTTTTTGTTGTTTTTGTTGGTTTTCATTTTTAGGTTTAATTTGTGCAAATATGCCTAGGTTGTTTGGAGACTTTCTTGATTCTTATCAAATTGACCCACCAAATGTGATGGATGACATTAGACCAACACCTAGCATATTTGGGAACCCTTTTTCCCTAGATTTTTGGGACACTAATGAATGTGTGCAAAGAGAACCTTCAAGATGCTTCACCACTTCATGCTTGTATGATAATGAACTTAATGATAGATATTCTATGCTTGAGGCTCAAGTGGCCAATGTGACCAACTTGGTAAATGATATGCAAGCTTCTATGAGCTATGATGTTGTATTGTCTTGTAGGTTGTGCCAAGGAGATCACCATACTCACCAATGCATGCTTAATGTGGAGTCCAACCAATATGGAAGCATTCAACATCAAGAAGCTTTCAACCATAATTGGTGTGGGCAAAATGATAGATATTGGGGGAGTAGTGAACAAAATGGTACATACTACGAGTCAAACCTTCCAACGGAGTTTGAATATCGACCAAGCTACGAAGAGAATTGGTCAAACCAAGAACAAAGCAATGAGTTACATCCCGTGCAAGAAAGAACGCAATCATGGAGGATATGCTCTATGAACTAATGGAGAAGGCGACAAAGAAATTCAAGGAACGAGAGAGATTTGTGCTCAATTGGAAACAACCATTGAGAAGCAAGATGACACTTTGGAGGCTCAAGAAGATACTTTGAGAGAGCATGAAGCTTCAATGAATAAGATGGAGATGCAATTGAGACAATTAACTCAAGCTATTCACCATGGTCCCCAAGGGTATACATTTAATGCATTTTATGGGCCAAAATGAGGTACAACTTGAACAATCCCCTCAAACTCTCTCTTATTTTCCACAATGTGATTCATTTAATGATAATTTCACAACTCTTATGGATAATCATTTTGAAATCAATGATGATTGTTGTGCTAGTACAAAGGATCCTAAGAGTGTTGAAATTCCTTGTATTGTGGATAAGTTTGAGTCATGCATTAAAAGTGAACCCTTGTCAAATGAGTTCAAAGTTAATTGTCTTATAAATGAAGAAATATTGCACATAGATTCATATGTTGTCTTATGTGAAGAAGATTTGTTAATTTGTCAAGAAATAGCTAACATAGTGCAATCTTGCGTTATTTTGACATCATACATGGATTTTCGTGATTTAAATAATATGGTTGATGTCATTAGATCGACGTGCAATAAGGCATCCTCACTAGATGATAATGATGTTCAATATGTTGAAAATGAGGAAGTTCCTAGAAATGATCCCTATGTTAGCTTAGATAAAGAAGATGTGCATATTTTTCATGAAATAGCTAATATAGTGGAGAATTGCTTTGTTGATGCATCCATACATGAACTTTCTAATGATTGTATTGAGACTATGGATGCAAAGCCATTGGTTGAGTCTTGTAGGTCAAGCATGGTGGAAGTGGAGACTCTCTTGAAGGATATTGAGAATCCATTGGAGTTCCCAACAATCTTAGCGGAAGAAGGAGAGGAGGAGCCTACAATGTGGGAGCAAGACTGGTACAAAGTTGAATTTGTTGACGTTGCTCTCCACGAACATGAGCTCAAGCACCTTCTCAAAGGGTGCCAAAGGACGCCCTACCAACGTCAAAGGAGTGCCGTTGAGAGAGCATTCTTTTGGTACCGAGATGGCTATTTCGAATCTTGAGGGAATAGCCACAAGAATAAAGTTTAGCTAGGGACTAAATAAACCTAGAACTACATTTCTTGCCATTTGCTTTTTATTTTTATTTACATGTTGTTTTTCGTGTTTCTTTTGTGTTTTTAGAGTAGTTAGGTTTGTTTTTCTTGCATGAAGTTCAAAGAAAACAATAAATGTGAAAAGAATGGATATGAGAGAATGAAAAATGTGCATAAATGATAAAAAGAGCTAAGTGTGGAAGGGGGATGCATATTCTCACTACACTTGCTTAATTTTTTTTTCTTATTTTTCACTCTCATATCAATGGCACACAAACACACTTTTCACTCTAAACCACTTCATGATTTTCAATGTTAAATTGCATGAGTTAGCATATGTTGAGAGGCTTCAAAAGCTTGATGTGTGCAATTTTCATATATGTGGATTATGGCACATTCATGGTTTTCCTAGCATGAATTCATTAGGACTCAAGTGCACATGAGCTTAATGAATGAGATTAGGATTTCAACATGATTGTGATGCACATCTAGCACAAGAGCACTCACATGAGCACAATGTACCACTTCTCATGCATGCCAAAGAGTGATTATGTTTGAGTATGTGTAGGAGCTTAATTGTTTAAAATGTTTTCTTCTTGAACTCATACATAGAATTAGTTTACTTGTTTTTCTTCCTTTTATATTTTTCTCAGGTTTTTCATCCATAAGGAAAGAAAAAGGAGAGACATCTTCACAATGGCCAAGTTCACATTTCACATGCACAAATGGAGAGATGGTCATAATACATACACCTTGGAGATACAAAGCAATGCATGTTCAATGGGTGTTTTCTCATCCCTCTCTCACCTTTTGAAAATAATGCATATTTTAAGTGTGGAGGGGATGATATTGGTGAAGATGTTTGAAATTGTGCTTCAATGAATATTTTGTGACTTGTGGATGTTTAAACTTGAATTTTTAGTTGTTGTTCTTGTTTAGATGTGATTTTTGGTTGATTCTTATATCCTTTTGATTGCACATTGAGAATTTCTTGTGTGTTTTGATATTTTGGAAGTCCCTTGTGTTAAGGCTTGAAGCTCTTGGATAGGAAATCCATTGTTGCTATTTTGGGATCCCATAATGTCCATAATTGTAGTGTTAAATGTTAGTTTTCATGTTGTTATGAGTCTTGTAAAAATTTTTCATTTTTGTGACTTTGTGAACTTTTATGAATGTTAGTGATTATATATATAGTGTATGTATTTGTATTTAGTGTTTGAATGTTGGGATTGGCAACCAAATTGAGGAATGTGTCTATCCTAACTTCTATGAGATAAGTGTTGTGTAGCCAATGATGTGAATTGTTTTATCTTGGAACTCGATTTGTGATAAGGAAAATAACATATTACATAAGGAAAGTCGGGTCCTTGATGGAAAGTTTGACATTTTGAGTTTATTGTTAATAAGCACAAGTGGGGAACTCATGGAGATTGACAAGTTTGGTTAATAAGATAGGTCGGAGTACCTTGGCACTTTGTTAGTTTAGCTTTTAGACTAACTTTCCCTAAAAGACATGTGTATATACTTTGAAGTTTCAAGAAATGAATTGGGCATTATGTGTTGTTTTTAATATTATGTTGTTTGCAATGAATAAATTCCTCTCCAATGTGAGACCGCTCCTTCACTAACCGAAAAGGTAGAAGGAGAATTCATATGAGATGGAATGGGAAAAAATAGCCACAAAACCCTTGGCATTTGTTTAAGTTACGTGTTTTTGTATATTTGTTAAGTTATGTATTTCGTATACTTTGTTATGAATAAGTTCCCCTCCAATGTGAGACCGCTCCTTTAATAACCAAAAGGTTGGAGGAGAAGTCATATGAGGTGGAATATGGGTATAAAAAGCCATAAAATCCTTGGCATATGTTGTAATAAGAATAAAAGTCCCAATGATCTTGTAAACTTCTTAGTATCTACATAATTGTCAAAGAGGTGATTGTAAGGAAAAGAGTAAAACGAAGCTTAGTTGTCTGATCTCTTACCTATGGCACGGACATGAATAAGTCAAGATCCAAGTGGTACCCATTACACACACACACAATGTAGTCAACGTGTTGAATGTGTACAAAAAGGAACTTTGATGACTCTTGTGGATACATGGAGTGATTACTTGTCATTTTAGTCGAGTAAGCTATGAGGCATGTACACAAACACTTTTCACGTGCTTAAAATGATTAGACACATTGTTGAGTAAAGTAAAATTGTCAATCCTTCATTCTTTGTTGTGTATATATATGTTGTTGCGTGATTTTGTTTTGTCGCTCGAGGACGAGCATATATGTGTTTTGCTTTATTTTGTTTTGTTGCTCGAGGACGAGCAAGGTTTAAGTGTGGAGGGTTTGATAAGGTGATGATTTTCACCTTATTGTAATTGTTTTACTTACCTCTTGTGCGTCTTTGTAACGTGTTTTTATGTTGTTTTCACGTGTTTTTAATGTATTTGTAGGACATTATGGCATGGGAGGAGTAACGAAGAAAAAGAACGATGAAAAGCGTGTCCGGAGGTTGAAAAGACCCTCTCCGGCGCGCCGGAAAAAGTTCTCCGGCGCGCCGAAAAATGGTGCATTTAATTGCACCAAAAATGGTGCAATTTTGGAGCGCAAGAGACAGACTTCTCCGGCGCGCCGCAGAGAAATTCTCCGGCGCGCCAGTGGCTGCCAGGGTTTTGTATATCTGGCATATCTCTCTCAATTTACGTCCGAATTGAATGATTCCGGTGCCATTGGAAAGCTACGAGACAGAGCTACAACTTTCATGTTTTGGGTTTTGCCAAATTCATTCTGGATCATATGAAAACACGGCTCACAATTGAACGCTAGTGACAATGCTGTCAGAGCTGTGCGGCGCGCCGGAGAAGTTTGGCTCAATTGTTGACTAGTAAGTGTTTGATAAAAGGCTTGAGTGAACCTCTAAGCCTTGGGGTTGGAAGTAGAATAGAGGAAATGCTTAAGTTGACCTTGCATCCACCATACATGAGGGAAGACGAATAGCATTCGTACATTACGTTAGGTTGTGCACCCGGAGTCGAGAACTAAGCTAAATCTTGCCTCCGCCATAAAGGGAGAATGAGCTTAGGAAGAGACTTTAGAGGGGAGTGACTAAGACCGGTTCTTGCCTTCGCCATAAAGGAGGAACGGGTCTTGAGAGTGGTAAGATTGGGAGAACGTAGATTATCCGGTTAGCTAGGATTGAGTAGTTTTGCCTCCGCCATAAAGGAAGACAACTTCACCTAGCTAAATCCTCTAGATAGACGCCCCTTTAGCTCTAGCTTCCGCCATAAAAGTGGAGCTCAAAGGGAGCGGTTGTCCCTAGCCCTAGTGACACTTTAGGACGAACCCTAGATAGAGAATCCTTAGTAACCATAGCCGACAACACCCGGGAGCACATCATACCCTTCTTGACTTAAGATTGACGCTATAGTATATTTTACTTGTTAATTAACTTTCCATTTTAGCTTCCTTGTTTGTAATTCCACTACAACACACACATTTACACTATTTCCATAAACTCATCCCCTCCCTGTGGGTTCGACCCCTACTTCCTCTTGCTACACAAACGTCGGTGTCTTGATGCACCTTAAATGTCGTGAGGATTAGGGTTATAAATTTATTTGATTCGGTTAAGCCTTAGCTTTTAACCCTAGGTCCAAAACCGTTATCAAATTGGTGCCGGGAATTAAGGTTCAATTTTCACGCCTATCATGTTGTAACCCACGAAAATCAGAGATTTGGTGAAAATTTTAATTTTAATTTTTTTTGCATTATTCACTAAAATGCATGTCACAATTTATATAGGTGAGTTGGGTGCAAAAAACAGTACACAAAAAGTAAAAATTAATACGTGTTTCGATTTTGCAATTTTTGCTAAAATATGTGTGTTATAACCCATTAAAAATGGAGATTTTGTGAAAAATTTAATTGTCAATTTTTTGACATTATTCAGTAGAATACATCTTCACAATCTGAGTGGGTGCAAAAAACAGTACAAAAATGTCAAAATCAATGCGTGTTTCGATTTTACCATTTTTTTGCTAAAATACGTGTGTTATAACCCACGAAAATCAGAGATTTGGTGAAAATTTTAATTTTATTTTTTTGGCATTATTCACTAAAATGCAGTCACAAACTAGATGGGTAAGTTGGGTGAGAAAAACGGCACACATAAAGTAAAAATTGATATGTGTTTCGATTTTGCCATTTTTGGTAAAATATGTGTGTTATATAACACATGAAAAATGGAGATTTTTTTGAAAATTTTAATTGTCAATTTTTTAAAAATTATTCACTATAATACATGTTCACAATATGAGTAGGTGCAAAAAACGGTACAAAAGAGTCAAAATCAAGGCGTGTTTCTATTTTACCATTTTTTTGCTAAAATACGTGTGTTATAACCCACGAATATCAGAAATTTGGTGAAAATTTAATTTTAATTTTTTTGGCATTATTCACTAAAATGCATGTCACAATCTGGACGGGTGAGTTGGGTGCAAAAAATGGTACACAAAAAACAAAAATTAACATGTGTTTCAATTTTGCCATTTTTGCTAAAATATGTGTGTTATAACCCATGAAAAATGGAGATTTTGCGAAAATTTTAAATGTCAATTTTTTTGACATTATTCAGTAGAATACAATGTTCACAATATGAGTGGGTGCAAAAAACGGTACAAAAGAGTCAAAATCAATGAGTGTTTTGATTTTACCATTTTTTGCTAAAATACGTGTGTAATAACCCTCGAAAATCAGAGATTTGGTGAAAATTTTAATTTTAATTTTTTTGGCATTATTCACTAAAATGCATGTCACAATCTAGATGGGTGAGTTGGGTGCAAAAACTGCACACTAAAAGTAAAAATTAACACGTGTTTCGATTTTGCCGTTTTTCATAAAATATGTGTGTTATAACCCATTAAAAATGGAGATTTTGTGAAAATTTTAATTGTCAATTTTTTGGCATTATTCACTAGAATACATGTTCACAATCTGAGTGGGTGCGAAAAAAGTTAAAAAAAATCAAAATCAATGCGTGTTTTGATTTTACCATTTTTTTCTAAAATATGTGTTTTATAACCCACGAAAATCAAAGATTTGGTGTAAATTTTATTTTTAATTTCTTTGGCATTATTCACTAAAATGCTTGTCACAATCTAGATGGGTGAGTTGGGTGCAAAAAACGGTACACAAAAACTAAAAATTAACACGTGTTTTGATTTTGCCATTTTTGTTAAAATATGTGTGTTATAACCCATGAGAAATGGAGATTTTGTGAAAATTTTAATTGTCAATTTTTTTGACATTATTCACTAGAATACATGTTCAGAATCTGAGTGGATGCAATAAACGTTACAAAAAAGTCAAAACCAATGCGTGTTTTGAGTTTACCATTTTTTGCTAAAATACGTGTGTTATATAACCTACGACAATCACAGATTTGGTGAAAATTTTAATTTTAATTTTTTTGGCATTATTCAATAAAATGCATGTCACAATCTGGACGGGTGAGTTGGGTGCAAAAAATGGTACACAAAAAATAAAAATTAACACGTGTTTCGATTTTGACATTTTTGCTAAAATATGTGTGTTATAACCCATGAAAAATGGAGATTTTGCGAAAATTTTAATTGTCAATTTTTTTGACATTATTCACTAGAATAAAATGTTCACAATATGAGTGGGTGCAAAAAACGGTACAAAAGAGTCAAAATCAATGCTTGTTTTGATTTTACCATTTTTCGCTAAAATACGTGTGTAATGACCCTCGAAAATCAGAGATTTGGTGAAAATTTTAATTTTAATTTTTTTGGCATTATTCACTAAAATGCATGTCACAATCTAGATGGGTGAGTTGGGTGCAAAAAACGGCACACTAAAAGTAAAAATTAACACGTGTTTCGATTTTGCCATTTTTCATAAAATATGTGTGTGATAACCCATTAAAAATGGAGATTTTGTGAAAATTTTAATTGTCAATTTTTTTCACTTTATTCACTAGAATACATTTTCACAATCTGAGTGGTTGCGAAAAAAGTTACAAAAAATTCAAAATCAATGCGTGTTTTGATTTTAGCATTTTTTTTGCTAAAATACGTGTGTTATAACCCACGAAAATCAAAGATTTGGAGAAAATTTTAATTTTAATTTTTTTGGCATTATTCAATAAAATGCATGTCACAATCTAGATGGGTGAGTTGGGTGCAAAAAACGGCACACTAAAAGTAAAAATTAACACGTGTTTCAATTCTACCATTTTTCATAAAATATGTGTGCTATAACCCATAAAAAATGGAGATTTTGTGAAAATTTTAATTGTCAATTTTTTTGACATTATTCACTAGAATACATGTTCACAATCTGATTGGGTGCGAAAAAAGTTACAAAAAAGTCAAAATCAATGCGTGTTTTGATTTTACCTTTTTTTGCTAAAATACGTGTGTTTATAACCCACGAAAATCAGAGATTTGGTGAAAATTTTAATTTTATTTTTTTTGGCATTATTCATTAAAATGCATGTCACAATCTAGATGGGTGAGTTGGGTGCAAAAGACAGTACACAAAAAGTAAAAATTGATACGTGTTTCGATTTTGCTATTTTTGCTAAAATATGTGTGTTATAACCCATTAAAAATGGAGATTTTGTGAAAATTTTAATTATCAATTTTTTTGACATTATTCACTAGAATACATGTTCACAAACAAAGTGGGTGCAAAAAACTGTACAAAATAGTCAAAATTCATACGTGTTTCGATTTTACCATTTTTTCGCTAAAATACTAGTATTATAACCCACGAAAATCAGAGATTTGGTGAAAATTTTATTTTTATTTTTTTGCATTATTCACTAAGATGCCTGTCACAATCTAGATAGGTGAGTTGGGTGCAAAAAATGGTACACAAAAAGTAAAAATTAATACGTGTTTTGATTTTGCCATTTTTGCTAATATATGTGTGTTATAACCCATGAAAAATGGATATTTTGTGAAAATTTTAATTGTCAATTTTTTTGACATTATTAACTAGAATACATGTTCACAATCTGAGTGGGTGCAAAAAATGGTACCAAAAAGTCAAAATCAAAGCTTCTTTCGATTTTACCATTTTTTGCGAAAATACGTGTGTTATAACCCACGAAAATTTGAGATTTGGTGAAAATTTGAGATTTGGTGAAAATTTTAATTTTAATTTTTTTGGCATTATTCACTAAAATGCATGTCACAATCTAGATGGGTGAGCTGGGTGCAAAAATTGGTACACAAAAAGTAAAAATTGATAAGTGTTTCGATTTTTCCATTTTTGAAAAAATATGTCTGTTATAACCCATGAAAAATTGATATTTTCTGAAAATTTTAATTGTCAATTTTTTTGACATTATTCACTAGAATACATTTTCATAATCTGAGTGGGTGCAAAAAACGGCACATAAAAGTCAAAATCAATGCGTGCTTCGATTTTACCATTTTTTTGCTAAAATACGTGTGTTATAACCCACGAAAATCAGAGATTTGTCGAAAATTTTAATTTTAATTTTTTTGGCGTTATTCACTAAAATGCATGTCACAATCTAGACGGGTGAGTTTGGTGCAAAAAACAGTACACAAAAAGTAAAAATTCATACGTGTTTCGATTTTGCCATTTTTGCTAAAATATGTGTGTTATAACCCATGAAAAATGGTGTTTTTGTGAAAATTTTAATTTTCAATTTTTTGACATTATTCACTAGAATACATCTTCACAATCTGAGTGGGTGCAAAAAACGGTACAAAAATGTCAAAATCATTGCGTGTTCCGATTTTACCATTTTTTCGCTAAAATACGTGTGTTGTAACCCACGAAAATCAGAGATTTGGTGAAAATTTTAATTTTATTTTTTTTGCATTATTCACTAAAATGCATGTCACAATTTAGATGGGTGAGTTGGGTGCAAAAAACAGTACACAAAAAGTAAAAATTAATACGTGTTTCGATTTTGCAATTTTTGCTAAAATATGTGTGTTATAACCCATTAAAAATGGAGATTTTGTGAAAAATTTAATTGTCAATTTTTTGACATTATTATGTAGAATACATCTTCATAATCTGAGTGGGTGCAAAAAACAGTACAAAAATGTCAAAATCAATGCGTGTTTCGATTTTACCATTTTTTTGCTAAAATACGTGTGTTATAACCCACAAAAATCAGAGATTTTGCTGAAAATTTTAATTTTATTTTTTTGGCAATATTCACTAAAATGCAGTCACAAACTAGATGGGTAAGTTGGGTGAAAAAAATGGTACACATAAAGTAATAATTGATTGGTGTTTCGATTTTGCCATTTTTGGTAAAATATGTGTGTTATAACCCATGAAAATGGAGATTTTGTTAAAATTTTAATTGACAATTTTTTTGACATTATTCACTAGAATACACGTTCACAATCTGAGTGGGTGCAAAAAATGGTACCAAAAAGTCAAAATCAATGCTTCTTTCGATTTTACCATTTTTTGCTAAAATACGTGTATTATAAACCACGAAAATCAGAGATTTGGTGAAAATTTTAGTTTTAATTTTTTTGGCATTATTCACTAAAATGCATGTCACAATCTAGATGGGTGAGCTGGGTGCAAAAAACGGTACACAAAAAGTAAAAATTGATACGTGTTTCAATTTTGCCATTTTTGCTAAAATATGTGTGTTATAACCCATGAAAAATTGATATTTTGTGAAAATTTTAATTGTCAATTTTTTTGACATTATTCACTAGAATACATGTTAAAAAACTAAGTGGGTGCAAAAAACGGTACAAAATAGTCAAAATCAATACGTGTTTCGATTTTACCATTTTTTCGCTAAAATACGTGTGTTATAACCTACGAAAATCAGAGATTTCGTGAAAATTTTAATTTTTATTTTTTTGCATTATTCACTAAAATGCATGTCACAATCTAGATGGGTGAGTTGGGTGCAAAAAACTGTACACAAAAAGTAAAAATTGATACGTGTTTCGATTTTGCCATTTTTGCTAAAATATGTGTGTTATAACCCATGAAAAATGGAGATTTTGTGAAAATTTTAATTGTCAATTTTTTTGATATTATTCACTAGGATACATATTCACAATCTGAGCGGGTGCAAAAAATGGTACAAAAAAGTCAAAATCAATGCGTATTTCGATTTTATCATTTTTTTGCTAAAATGCGTCTGTTATAACCCACTAAAATATGAGATTTGGTGAAAATTTTAATTTTAATTTTTTTTGTATTATTCACTAAAATGCATGTCACAATCTAGATGGGTGAGTTGGGTGCAAAAAACGGTACACAAAAAGTAAAAATTAATACGTGTTTCGATTTTACCATTTTTTCGCTAAAATACTTGTATTATAACCCACGAAAATCAGAGATTTGGTGAAAATTTTATTTTTATTTTTTTGCATTATTCACTAAAATGCCTGTCACAATCTAGATAGGTGAGTTGGGTGCAAAAAATGGTACACAAAAAGTAAAAATTAATACGTGTTTCGATTTTGCCATTTTTGCTAATATATGTGTGTTATAACCCATGAAAAATTGATATTTTGTGAAAATTTTAATTGTCAATTTTTTTGACATTATTCACTAGAATACATGTTCACAATCTGAGTGGGTGCAAAAAACGGTACCAAAAAGTCAAAATCAAAGCTTCTTTCGATTTTACCATTTTTTGCGAAAATACGTGTGTTATAACCCACGAAAATTTGAGATTTGGTGAAAATTTTAATTTTAATTTTTTTGGCATTATTCACTAAAATGCATGTCACAATCTAGATGGGTGAGCTGGGTGCAAAAATCGGTACACAAAAAGTAAAAATTGATAAGTGTTTCAATTTTTCCATTTTTGCAAAAATATGTCTGTTATAACCCATGAAAAATTGATATTTTGTGAAAATTTTAATTGTCAATTTTTTTGACATTATTCACTAGAATACATTTTCATAATCTGAGTGGGTGCAAAAAACGGTACATAAAAGTCAAAATCAATGCGTGCTTCGATTTTACCATTTTTTTGCTAAACTACATGTGTTATAACTCACGAAAATCAGAGATTTGTCGAAAATTTTAATTTTAATTTTTTTGGCGTTATTCACTAAAATGCATGTCACAATCTAGATGGGTGAGTTTGGTGCAAAAAACAGTACACAAAAAGTAAAAATTCATACGTGTTTCGATTTTGCCATTTTTGCTAAAATATGTGTGTTATAACCCATGAAAAATGGAGATTTTGTGAAAATTTTAATTGTCAATTTTTTGACATTATTCACTAAAATACATCTTCACAATCTGAGTGGGTGCAAAAAACGGTACAAAAATGTCAAAATCAATGCGTTTTCCGATTTTACCATTTTTTCGCTAAAATACGTGTGTTGTAATCCACGAAAATCAGAGATTTGGTGAAAATTTTAATTTTATTTTTTTTGCATTATTCACTAAAATGCATGTCACAATCTAGATGGGTGAGTTGGGTGCAAAAAACAGTACACAAAAAGTAAAAATTAATACGTGTTTCGATTTTGCAATTTTTGCTAAAATATGTGTGTTATAACCCATTAAAAATGGAGATTTTGTGAAAAATTTAATTGTCAATTTTTTGACATTATTATGTAGAATACATCTTCATAATCCGAGTGGGTGCAAAAAACAGTACAAAAATGTCAAAATCAATGCGTGTTTCGATTTTAGCATTTTTTTTGTTAAATACGTGTGTTATAACCCACGAAAATCAGAGATTTTGCTGAAAATTTTAATTTTATTTTTTTGACAATATTCACTAAAATGCAGTCACAAACTAGATGGGTAAGTTGGGTGCAAAAAATGGCACACATAAAGTAATAATAGATAGGTGTTTCGATTTTGCTATTTTTGGTAAAATATGTGTGTTATAACCCATGAAAATGGAGATTTTGTGAAAATTTTAATTGACAATTTTTTTGACATTATTCACTAGAATACACGTTCACAATCTGAGTGGGTGCAAAAAATGGTACCAAAAAGTCAAAATCAATGCTTCTTTCGATTTTACCATTTTTTGCTAAAATACGTGTATTATAAACCACGAAAATCAGAGATTTGGTGAAAATTTTAGTTTTAATTTTTTGGCATTATTCACTAAAATGCATGTCACAATCTAGATGGGTGAGCTGGGTGCAAAAAACGGTACACAAAAAGTAAAAATTGATACGTGTTTCGATTTTGCCATTTTTGCTAAAATATGTGTGTTATAACCCATGAAAAATTGATATTTTGTGAAAATTTTAATTGTCAATTTTTTTTGACATTATTCACTAGAATACATGTTAAAAAACTAAGTGGGTGCAAAAAACGGTACAAAATAGTCAAAATCAATACATGTTTCGATTTTACCATTTTTTCGCTAAAATACGTGTGTTATAACACACGAAAATCAGAGATTTCGTGAAAATTTAAATTTTTATTTTTTTGCATTATTCACTAAAATGCATGTCACAATCTAGATGGGTGAGTTGGGTGCAAAAAACTATACACAAAAAGTAAAAATTGATACGTGTTTCGATTTTGCCATTTTTGCTAAAATATGTGTGTTATAACCCATGAAAAATGGAGATTTTGTGAAAATTTTAATTGTCAATTTTTTTGATATTATTCACTAGGATACATATTCACAATCTGAGTGGGTGCAAAAAACGGTGCAAAAAAGTCAAAATCAATGCGTATTTCGATTTTATCATTTTTTTGCTAAAATACGTCTGTTATAACCCACTAAAATATGAGATTTGGTGAAAATTTTAGTTTTAATTTTTTTTGCATTATTCACTAAAATGCATGTCACAATCTAGATAGGTGAGTTGGGTGCAAAAAACGGTACACAAAAATTAAAAATTAATACGTGTTTCGATTTTGCCATTTTTGCTAAAATATGTGTGTTATAACGTATGAAAAAAAGGAGATTTTGTGAAAATTTTAATTGTCAATTTTTTTGATATTATTCACTAGAATACATATTCACAATCTGAGTGACTGCAAAAAACGATACAAAAAAGTCAAAATCAATGCGTATTTCGATTTTACCATTTTTTTGCTAAAATACGTGTGTTATAACCCACGAAAATAAGAGATTTGGTGAAAATTTTAATTTTAATATTTTTGGCATTATTCACTAAAATGTATGTCACAATCTAGATGGTGAGTTAGGTGCAAAAAATGGTACACAAAAAGTGAAAATTGATACGTGTTTCGATTTTGCAATTTTTGGTAAAATATGTGTGTCATAACCCATGAAAAATCAGAGATTTTGTGAAAATTTTAATTTTAATTTTTTTGGCATTATTCACTAAAATGAATGTCACAATCAAGATGGGTGAGTTGGGTGAAATAAACGGCACACATAAAGTAATAATTGATAGGTGTTTCGATTTTGCCATTTTTGGTAAAATATGTGTGTTATAACACATGAAAAATGGAGATTTTGTGAAAATTTTAATTGTCAATTTTTTTGAAATTATTCACTAGAATACATGTTCACAATATGAGTGGGTGCAAAAAACATTACAAAAGAGTTAAAATCAAGGCGTGTTTTGATTTTGCCATTTTTTTGCTAAAATTTGTGTGTTATAACCCACGAATATCGGAAATTTGGTGAAAATTTTAATTTTAATTTTTTTGGCATTATTCACTAAAATGCATCTTTCAATCTAGATGGGTGAGTTGGGTGCAAAAAACGGTACACAAAAAGTAAAAATTCATACGTGTTTATATTTTGCCATTTTTGCTAAAATATGTGTTATAACCCACCAATAACATTTGTTTTAGAATAAAATCATGCATGTAAAAAAATGCTCTCTATGCTCTCTAACTTCCTAAAATAGAATCCCCGTTTTCCTAACCCTCTAACCGGAAATTATCCCTTATAGTTAAACGACTGCCTAATAGTAACGTTACACTGTCTAACGGTCACATTGGAGGATCTTAGCCCACCGCCTATGGCGGAGGGGAAGGGGACTCCACCACCCACTACCACTTATGCTACGGTAGTGGGAAAATCGGAATCTACCATGGAGATATCTATCTCTTTTGGAACACTACTCCAATATCCCAATTTAAGGGGGAACCAGCTATGTTCCTAACTGAGGAAGAGGAGAATGAATTGGCACTGGACTTTCAATGGACACTAATCGGCAAATTCTCCTGGGGACGCCCTGCGATGGCGCAGATCAGAAAGGAGGTTCTTGCAGCAGGTTTTTTGGGAGAATGCAAGGCTAGATTACTAGATAATCGCCATGTCTTGTTCAAATTTGATAAAGAAGCAGATTTTCAGAGATTTTGGACCAGGAAAGTCTGGCACTTTCAAGGATTTCAGGCACGGACATTTAAATGGACAAAGGATTTTGATCCTACTGTGGAGCCGTCAATCTCTCCGGTGTGGATTAAATTTCCCTATCTTCCTCTTCATCTGTTCAGAAAAGAAAAATTGTTTTCTCTTGCATCAATTGTGGGCAAACCTCTAAAGCTGGACAATGCAACTGCTGCGGCTACAAACCTGCTTAGACCAAGTGAGGCTAGGGTTTGTGTCGAATTAGACCTAACAAAAATAGTCCCTAACCGTGCCTGGATTGGAAGCAAGGAAAGAGGCAGGTGGCAGCCCATTGAAGTGGAGGATTGGCCGGCATACTGTTCAAAATGTCGGAAACTTGGTCATGGCAGTAACAACTGTGACCCTGTAAGAAGGAAGAAATTGATTCCAGATGCTTCTGCACAACCACAAAGAAAAGCTATACATGGTGATAACCCAGGAACAAAGGAATGGGTACTGGTTTCAAAGAAACAAAATTCTACGAAAGAGACGGCCTGTGGAGTTGCTACGGCTTCAAAAGGGAAGGAAGTGGACCCCTCTAGTCTGCCCATCCTTGGACAATCTCAGGATATGCCTGAGTCCTCTGGTACCGTAATGATTCAGAGACATCAAACTATACAGTCAGTAGAGGCTCAGGTGTCTCCTCCAACCGAAAAGACTAATCTGCAAACTAATAAATTTGGGGTGTTAGAGGCCCTGGAAGAGTCCTCACCGTCCCTTCTGGAGAGTAGGGAGGACACAGTAGCTATCACCACTCATCAAGAAGGACCTGTGGAGAAGGTACAGCAAGATATTAGAAAAGATGATAGAAGCCAGGAAGGACTAGTGGAGCAAGCGCAGAATGAAATCTTAGAACGCCTGGAGCCTCAGCATCAGGAATCTATCAAAAATGACACGGTGCAAGAATGCTCTATAGAGCTAGGGCAGAAGGACCTATCTATTTTCCATGAAATCCAAGAGCAAGTATACTGTGATAAAATACTAAATCTCATTACTAAATCAGTCTTTTGTGACATTGTGCAGGTAGTGCCCATTACAGTGGAAGAAGGTGAAGAGGGTAGTAGCATGAATACCCCAAGTCCCACACAGCTAGAAGTGGAGCAGCCAAGTGAGTTAGTGCAGAGGAATAGAGATCAGTCAGTGGCAGGGAATAGGAATCCTAAGTCCTGGCCTCAGTTCTATTCGGATAGACAGTTAAGAGGGGCTACAAATACTGGGTTGGGGAGCTCTGTTTCCAATGACTAGTTGCATTTACTGGAATATTAGGAGTATAGGGAGAAGACCTAATTTTAGAAAACTTAGGAAAATCCTTAAGAAAAATAGGACCAATTTCCTTGCCATAGTAGAACCTTTTGCTGACTCCTCTAAACTAGAAACATTTAAAAGGAGACTAAATTTTGAAGAAGCATATGCTAATGTGCCTAGCTCCATTTGGATCATGGTTAGGAAACCTTTTCAATGCTCCATCATTGCAGTTACAGAGCAGCATATCTCAGTTGAGCTTAGACATCCGGAGTGGCAATGCCCCATCATATTGTCAAATATTTATACGAAATGTAATGCGGCAGAAAGAGATCCCCTGTGGCAGTCTTTAGAAAGTTTGGAAGCCTTAAAGCAGCCTTGGGTTTTGTAGGGAGATTGGAATTGTATTAAGTCTAGGGAGGAGAAACGAAGGGGACAAGCATTCCATATTAGGGAAGCTAGATAACTATTAGGCTTTATGTCTATATTAGGGTTGACTGAGGTGCAATTTAGTGGAGCTAAATTTACTTGGTGCAATAACAGAGAGGGGCAAGCTAGGATTTGGAAGAGGCTTGATAGGGCTCTGGTCGATAGCCTTTTCCAAAGTGGTAGTCTACAGGCTGATCTTTCACACCTAGCTAGGTCTCCTTCGGACCACGCTCCACTAATCCTTCAACTTCAGAAAAAGGTCCAAACCCAGGTGAAACCCTTTAGATTTCAAGCGTTTTGGACCTCTCATCCGGAGTGTTTGAATTTTATCAGCAAGGCGTGGGAGAAGAAGGTCGGTGGTAGCCCTATGAGGATTTTTACAGAAAAGTTAAAAGCAGTCAAGCAGGCCCTTAGGACATGGAATAGAAATACCTTTGGGAATATCTTCTCCCAGGCTGAGAAAGCTGAAGAAGAGCTCCAACGTCTAGAAAAAGAAGATGAGACTAACCCTATACCTAGAGATTGTTTGAATAGAGCTGCAGCTAAAGCTAAATACTATTTGGGGATTGAAGAAATGTTCTGGTCTCAGAAAGCTAATATTAAGTGGACTAAGGAGGGGGATAGGAATTCAAAATTTTTCCACTCCTATGTGAAAAATAGATATGCCAAGACTCAAATCCATAAAATCCAGAATTAGGCTGGGACTTGGGTGGAAGGAGAAGAACAGGTTGCTGAACTAGCCACTCAATATTTTAAGTACCTATACTCGGCTGAATGCATTTCTGAGAAGTTAGATCCCCATCTTATGCCTGCAGTCATTTCTGATAGGGAAAGAGAAGAACTGATTAAAATACCAGATTTGGAGGAGCTGAAACAAACTGTTTTTAATATGAACAAGGATAGTGCTCTATACTACAGCATGGGAGGTTATCTGTGCAGATCTTCTCAGGGCAGTGCAGGCTTTTCTGAATGGAGCTGAGCTGACAAAGGCGGTGACTGCCACCTCTATTGTGCTAATCCCTAAAATCCCTAATCCATCCTCTTTCAAGCACTTTAGACCGATTAGCTGATAAGTTGGTTTTATACCAACTTAAATGGCTTAATTCACTTAACTTTTGACTTGTTTTTCATGAGTTAGTGCCGATGTTTTGTGTGTTGTTGTGCATTTATGTGGCTTGCAATTGGTTGTACTAAAATGGTTAAAAGGGACCAAAAATGATGATGAACTTAGGCAATTGTATGTTTGATGCTAATTGGCAAGGTTGAGAGGTCAAAACAACTAGGAGAGTGAATGGAACCGAAATGAACTTGGTAAAGCTTGATTTAGGGTTTTGGGCAGATTTGGTTAGTGAAATTCATCTGGACATAACTCTCTTGATACTAACCCAATTGGTGAGTTCTTTGGTGTCCTGAAAAGCTCTTTGAATGCACTACATTTCTTATGTTTTAACTATTTTCCAATTTGGTGTGCAAGACTATGAAATATGAGTTTCTTTGCGAAATGCCATTTTAGGGTTTTAGGGTTGTATCTTTCTGCCACAGTTTGGTATTTTGATGATATCTTGAGTTTCAGGTACCTGATAAGGCTGTTTCGTGATCCATTGGAAAGCTAAGAGGGGGATATAGAACTCTTAAGCTCACCACCAAGTCTGAATCAGAGGCTAAGACACACTTATTTGGCATGGAAGTAGGGTGTTCTGCTGGAATGGATACTTAGCCAACATTTTGCCAACATCTTGCCAACACACCTTGCCAAGCCTTGCCAAGTCTTGCCAACACACCTTGCCAAGCCTTGCCAAGTCTTGCCAACACACTTTGCCAAGACCTTGCCAACGCCTTGCCAACTTGGCACATCAACCTTGCCGAGCATGGTGCCGAACCTTGCCACATACCATGCCAAGCACTTGGCCACATCTTGACACACTCATGCACTCATCTTGCCAAGCATTCACAACACACGAAACATATGCACATTAGCACCACATTTACACAGTTTGTGCATGGCATGTTTACTCATTGTTAAACATTGCATTTGGACCTACGGTGCACGACACTCAAACACATTTGATTCACATATAGCATGCAAAGTGAATTATTCATGCCACAACCTTGCCGAGCACTTTGCCACACTTTGTCACACACATGTACTTGTCTTGTCAGAAAAACACAACACACAAATCATGCACCACCATCACTTCACAACTTATTACACTAGCATACTCTCATTGGCACATCACTTGGCATGAAACTTGTACACGAGTTCATCAAGCACATCGCTCTTGGCACACTACTCATGCATTCTTGGCACAACATTTGCACAATCTTCACATGGTTGCACACATTGGCATAGGACACAATCGGGCCAACCAACATATTTTCTCCACGAGATCTCGTGGAGAAAGAAAAAATGCAAAAATTTTCTTCACAAAGTCTCGTGGAGAAAACAAAAACACCAAAATTTTCTCACCGAGATCTCGTGGAGAAAATGAAAAGTGCCAAGATTTACTCCACGAGGTCTCGTTGAGTAAAACAATAGGTGAAAAATTTTGCCCATGAGATCTCGTGGGCAAAACTTGAGTATTCTGATTTCAGAAAATCGACTAAGTGTTCTTGGTGTTCTTCAGGTGTTCGGGCACAGAGAAAAGGCGTGGGGGCTGTTGGTCTGAAGGAGTGTGAAAGCTGAGTTCAAAAAGAGAAGCGGTTGTTGGGGTTCCCAAAAGCGTGCTCTCCTTCACTTATGAAGGCGTGGTGCTTGCCGAAGAAGAAGGAATTGTGGCAGATGCTTGAAGGCGCAATACATTTGGCAGGAAGGCGTTATGAAGTTTTGAAGGCGCAGATACTTTGGCTCAAAGGCGCTGGCGCAATGATAAAAGCCTCCCACTTTGGTTTTTTTGTCTTCCACATTACTTAGGCAGTTTTAGTAATGGTGTTCATGTAATACTTTTTAGTTATTGATCGTTTTCGTACCATTTACGTTTCTTTTGTAACCTCTATATATAGAGGAATAGTCAACATTTTTAAAGGGGGGATTCATTTTATTCACTACTCACATTTTCCATATTGTAACCGACTTTTGATTTTGAAGAGCGGGAAGTGTTCTTGAGATCTACTTTCTCTCTCTACTTTCTCTCACTAAGATTGTTGCTTCATTTCGGATTCCGATCAAAGATTTGCTTTCATCATTATACATCTCCTCGAAATTGAAAAGAAAAGTGACAATCCTCTCGGCATTTGGAAGCTTTTAAGATTCTTAATTGGTAAACTCTTCCAATTAATGATTATGAACTGTTTAATCTTCCAATTTGTTGATTGTGAAGCTGAAATGGAGATTCGTGGCTAATTGTATGATAATCTAGGATACTGAGGGTGAATGCTAGGTTGAAATTGTAATTGTGCAGTAGAACTAACAATCTAATATAAGAAATAAAAATTCTCAGCTATGAATTTGTAAAACTTGTTAAGTGCATGCTTTTGATCTGAATTTGATGAAATGAGATTCGATGGTGGTCATCATGCTGAATTGAGTCTTCTTTTGTAAGATTTGGATGAAAATCATGAATAAGAACCTGAGAATGCATGAGTTCGTAAACCTGTTTAAATTTGCACAGATCTTAAGGCTAGACCTCACCATAGGAAGCTTTAAATCTGTATAATCCTGAGAAGAAGGTAATAAGAGATTCTCCTACTTAAATGATGAACTTACATGCTAGGGTCGGGCCTCACCATGGGAGATTCTAGGTGTTCATGCCTGAGTAATTTGAGTGGGGAATTGAGATAACACGGTTTTACTTCACCATTCTTAGGCCAGATCATAGGATAGGATGGTGTCGGGAGATTAAAATTGTAGTGTAGTGACCATGCTAGCTATAATTTTGGTCTCCATTTGTGATTCTCCTCTTCTGCTTTGATTGTATGTTAGTAATACTGCCTGTATGAGAAGTTGCATTCACCCGGAAGAAGCCTAGATTATCAGCTTTATTTTCTTGAGAACTTTGCTTTTAACTCTCTGAGTCTTACTTGTGTGTTCATTTCAATTCGTAATTGTGTGGAGTTAAACCAATTTACTTCCTGTTAAATTTTGTAATTAGTGTTCTTTTAATCTTGTTAAATTTTGGTGACATAACTGAGCATATCAAACTCCTTGAATCGACTATTTCCCTGTGGAACGAAACCTAACTCACTGCTACTATATTCAGTGAAAATTAGGATAAATTGACGAGCCACGACACTCGACATCAATTTTTGGCTCTGTTGCCGGGGAACTAGGCACGGTTCTTGGAATTTGTTGTTGTTCTGTTCTTAGTTAGTGTGTTTTATTGCTTTGATTTAGTTACTTTGTTTCGTTGATACTGTTGTTTTACCTTCTTGTATTGGTTTGATCTACAGATTGATCCATTTGTTCTGTTTCATTTGGCGTACTGGAGTGTTGAAATTTATTTCTCTTGATTTGAGTCTATATTGCTGTTACCTACTGTTCCTGTTTGTGTATGCCCAGGTCTGTAAGATCTAGAGGAGATCCCGAATTTGAATTGGACCTTGAATTGGAAAGAACTCTAAGGATTCAAGCAAGGCAGAGAGATATGGTAGCTCAAGGAGTACAAGCACCGAGGTTCGGAGACCATTATGCAGTAAATGTTGACAATCGATTTGGTCATCAGGACATCGATGTGGAAAGTTACCACATTTCTCCACAAATTGTTTCCATGATCACCCAGGGCCAATTCTTTCAAGGTCTTGACAACGAGGATCCTAATGATCACCTTGATTGGTTTCTCGGGTTATGTAGCACTTTCAAGTTGCCAAGGGTCGACAGGGGTGAGGTTCACATAATTTTGTTTCCTTTATCTCTGCGTGGAAAAGCTAAACATTGGTTCAAGAGTATTGGGGGAGCAAATGCTGGAATGTCATTTGATGATCTGCAGAAAAGGTTCTTGTCTAAGTACTTCCCTCCAGCTAAGCTTGAAAAGAGAAGGTTGGAAATTATGAACTTCCAACAACAAGACAGTGAGTCATTTAGGGAAGCTTGGGAGAGGTTCAACGATTTGATTAGGCAATGCCCCAATCATGAATTGGGCGAGATTAGGGAATTAAATATTTTCTTCAAAGGCCTAACTCCTAAATCATCGTTGATGGTTAAAGCTTGTGCTAATGGGGCACTTAAGAACAAATCTGTGCCTGAGGTGCGTGAACGGTTTAACCAGATAGCTGAGGATGAATACCTTTTTCTAGAGACTAGAAAACCACATGTCAGGAGGCAAAGAGGAGTTTCTGATGTAGATGAAGAGACTTCACTTAGTGCTAAGTTTGAAGCATTGGCTAAGCAGGTGCAGACTTTAAAGGCGACTCAAACAAAAGTCCCAGTACTTTCATGTGGACTATGCAAAGGAGAACATCACACGGATGAATGTGCAATCACTACTGAATCTATTCAGTATGTGAACAACTACAGCAATAAGCCCCAATATGCTGAAATCTATTCTGGGAACAACTATAATGGAGGCAACAGACAATATGGTGGAAACCAAGGCAACTGGAATCAACAGCAGAACCAAGGAGGAAATTACTATCAAGGTAATGACTCAAGAAAAGCAATGAATCAACCACCTCCTGGCTTCGATAATCAGGCTAGCACATCAGAACAAAAGAAGCCAACTGTGGAAGATATGTTTCAAAAGCTGATGGAAAAGATGGATAAGAACGAACAGAGATTTGGAGGTCTGGAGTCCACTGTGAAGCATCACGAAGCTACTCTGAAGAATATCGAGATGCAACTTGGTCAGCTGGCCAATGCTGTACACCAGAGGCCAAAAGGAGCTCTTCCTAGTGACACAGTACCAAATCCCAAGGGGAGAGAAGCATGCAATGCTATTACTTTGAGGAGTGGAAAATTGTTGCCTGGAAGTAAACCTTCAGAAGACAAGAGTGATAGTTTGGAGGAGGACCAAAAAGATGAAGCTGAGGAAGTTTTGGAACCTGAGAAGAATGGTGAGCAAGAGGAAAATAAGTCTAATAGGAAGGAAATACCAGCAAGGGTGGGGAATGAGATTACCAGAAATTCCAATCCTTTTAACTTCCCAGATTATGCTCCAAAGGCTCCATTTCCAGAAAGGAAGAAACTTCCACCTAAAAAGGGCCCTCAAATCAATCGTTTCCTGGATGTACTCAAGAAAGTAAACGTGAATCTTCCTTTGATGGATTTAGTGACATCAATGCCAAAATATGCCAAATATCTCAAGGATCTCATTTCCAACAAAGAGCAAATCTTGAGATGTGATGTTCCCATGATGGTTTCTGAGTGCACTCAAGCTTGGATGGTTCATGATCTTCCTCCGAAGCTTAAGGATCCTGGGAGTTGCACTATCCCATGCAAAATAGGCACAAGGCATTTTGCAAAGGCATTGTGTGACTTGGGTGCTGGAATCAACTTAATGCCATTATCCATTGCTATCAATGTTGGATTGGAAAGCCGGATTCGCCCAGTTGCAGTAACCCTCCAATTGGCAGATAGATCATTGGTAACTCCCACTGGTTTGGTAGAAGATGTTTTGGTAAGAATAGACAAATTTACATTACCAGTTGATTTTATTGTGCTTGATATGGAAGAGGACCCTGAGGTTCCTCTCATTTTTGGTCGTCCCTTCTTAGCCACTAGTGATGCTTTGATTGGTGTGAGAAACAAGACAGTCACGTTTAGGATTAACAATGAGGAAGTGGTTTTTGATGTAAACTATGCTATGAAGCAACCTCTACATATGGAGTCTTGTTTTGCTATCAAAGCCATAACATGTTCTTCTTTGAATAATTTGAACAATATGCATGATTTCATAGTTGTTGATGAGTTAAGTGTTTGTGAGGATGATTTTGATGGAATTGACTTAGATGATGAGGACAAGAAAATTATTTCTGAAATTGAGGATATTATTGAATGTTGCTATTTGGAAGAATCGATTTGTGAAATGCAAAGTGATGTTGTGGACGTTAAAATGCATGAAACTGTGAAGGACAATGAACATGATTCGTTTATGTTGTCACATGTTTTGACTAATGAGATTTGTAATCCCACTGAGGTGAGGAAGAAGAATTTCTTTGCAGGAATGAAAAGCTTTTACCTTCCATTGTGGTGGCACCAAAGCTGGAATTGAAACCACTTCCACCTTATCTGAAATACGCTTTCTAGGGAGAAAATGAGACATTGCCAGTTGTTATATCTTCAAAGTTTGAAGGTTGGCAAGAGGAGAAGCTTTTGGAAGTTTTGAGGAAACATAAGTTGGCTATTGGATGGACAATTGCCGATATAAAAGGCATAAGTCCAGGTTTATGTATGCACAAGATTTTGCTTGAGGAAAATGCTGTGCCAGTACGGGATAGACAGAGAAGATTAAATCCCCAGATGATGGAAGTTGTTAAGAAAGAGGTTATCAAATTGCTTGACTTTGGGATGATTTTTCCAATTTCAGACAGCGAGTGGGTTAGTCCTGTTCAATGCGTTCCGAAAAAAGGAGGGGTCACGGTTATAAAGAATGAGGCTAATGAACTTCTGGCAAAAAGAGTGGTCAGTGCCTGGAGAGTTTGTATGGATTACAGGAAGCTAAATAAGGCAACTAGAAAAGACCATTTCCCTCTTCCATTCTTGGAACAATTGTTGGATAGAATTGCTGGCTACCTTTTCTATTGTTTTCTGGATGATATTCTGGTTACAATCAGATTGCAATTCATCCCAAGGACCAGGATAAGACAACTTTCACTTTTCCTTTTGGCACATTTGCTTATAAAAGAATGCCATATGGTCTTTGCAACGCCCCAGCTACCTTTCAGAGGTGCATGATGGCAATATTCCATGACATGGTGGAATCAATTATTGAAATATTCATGGATGATTTTTCTGTTTTTGGTATGACATTCGATGGTTGTTTGGAGAACTTGGCAAAGGTTTTGAAGAGATGTGAAGAAACGAACCTGGTGTTGAATTGGGAAAAATGTCAATTCATGGTTCAAGAAGGGATTGTGCTAGGCCATAACATTTCTCATGCTGGGATGGAGGATTTGATAAGTTGGTTTTATACCAACTTAAATGGCTTAATTCACTTAACTTTTGACTTGTTTTTCATGAGTTAGTGCCGATGTTTTGTGTGTTGTTGTGCATTTATGTGGCTTCCAATTGGTTGTACTAAAATGGTTAAAAGGGACCAAAAATGATGATGAACTTAGGCAATTGTATGTTTGATACTAATTGGCAAGGTTGAGAGGTCAAAACAACTAGGAGGGTGAATGGAACCGAAATGAACTTGGTAAGCTTGATTTAGGGTTTTGGGCAGATTTGGTTAGTGAAATTCATCTGGACATAACTCTCTTGATACTAACCCAATTGGTGAGTTCTTTGGTGTCCTGAAAAGCTCTTTGAATGCACTACATTTCTTATGTTTTAACTATTTTCCAATTTGGTGTGCAAGACTATGAAATATGAGTTTCTTTGCGGAATGCCATTTTAGGGTTTTAGGGTTGTATCTTTCTGCCACAGTTTGGTATTTTGATGATATCTTGAGTTTCAGGTACCTGATGAGGCTGTTTGGTGATCCATTGGAAAGTTAAGAGGGGGATATAGAACTCTTAAGTTCACCATCAAGTCTAAATCAGAGGCTAAGACACACTTATTTGGCATGGAAGTAGGGTGTTGTGCTGGAATAGACACTTAGCCAACATTTTGCCAACTCGGCCAACTTATCTTGCCAACAACCTTGCCAACATCTTGCCAACACACCTTGCCAAGCCTTGCCAAGTCTTGCCAACACACCTTGCCAAGACCTTGCCAACTCGGCATGTCAGCTTCACCAATACATTGCCAACGCCTTGCAAACTTGGCACATCAACCTTGCCGAGCATGGTGCCGAACCTTGCCACATACCATGCCAAGCACTTGGCCACATCTTGACACACTCATGCACTCATCTTGCCAAGCATTCACAACACACGAAACATATGCACATTAGCACCACATTTACACAGTTTGTGCATGGCATGTTTACTGATTGTTACACATTGCATTTGCACCTACGGTGCACGACACTCACACACATTTGATTCATATATAGCATGCAAAGTGAATTATTCATGCCACAACCTTGCCGAGCACTTTGCCACACTTTGTCACACACATGTACTTGTCTTGTCAGAAAAACACAACACACAACTCATGCACCACCATCACTTCACAACTTATTACACTAGCATACTCTCATTGGCACATCACTTGGCATGAAACTTGTACAGGAGTTCATCAAGCACATCACTCTTGGCACACTACTCATGCATTCTTGGCACAACATTTACACAATCTTCACATGGTTGCACACATTGGCATAGGACACAATTGGGCCAACCAACATATTTTCTCCGCGAGATCTCGTGGAGAAAGAAAAAATATAAAAATTTTCTCCTCGAAGTCTCGTGGAGAAAACAAAAACACCAAAATTTTCTCCACGAGATGTCGTGGAGAAAATGAAAAGTGCCAAGATTTACTCCACGAGGCCTCTTGGAGAAAAAAAATAGGTGAAAAATTTTGCCCACGAGATCTCGTGGGCAAAACTTGAGTATTTTGATTTCAGAAAGTTGACTAAGTGTTCTTGGTGTTCTTGGTGTTCTTCAGGTGTTCGGGCACAGAGAGAAGGCGTGGGGACTGTTGGTCTGAAGGCGTGTGAAAGCTGAGTTCAAAATGGGAAGCGGTTGTTGGGTTCCGAAAAGCGTGCTTTCCTTCACTTATGAAGGCGTGGTGCTTGCTGAAGAAGAAGGAATTGTGGCAGATGCTTGAAGGCGCAATACATTTGGCAGGAAGGCGTTATGAAGTTTTGAAAGCGTAGATACTTTGGCTCAAAGGCGCTGGCGCAATGATAAAAGCCTCCCACTTTGGTTTTTTTGTCTTCCACATTACTTAGGCAGTTTTAGTAATGGTGTTCATGTAATACTTTTTAGTTATTGATCGTTTCCGTACCATTTACGTTTCTTTTGTAACCTCTATATATAGAGGAATTATCAACATTTTTAAAGGGGGGATTCATTTTATTCACTACTCACATTTTCCATATTGTAACCGACTTTTGATTTTGAAGAGCGGGAAGTGTTCTTGAGATCTACTTTCTCTCACTAAGATTGTTGCTTCATTTCGAATTCCGATCAAAGATTTGCTTTCATCATTATACATCTCCTCGAAATTGAAAAGAAAAGTGACAATCCTCTCGGCATTTGGAAGCTTTTAAGATTCTTAATTGGTAAACTCTTCCAATTAATGATAATAAACTGTTTAATCTTCCAATTTGTTGATTGTGAAGCTGAAATGGAGATTCGCGGCTAATTGTATGATAATCTAGGATACTGAGGGTGAATGCTAGGTTGAAATTGTAATTGTGCAGTAGAACTAACAATCTAATATAAGAAATGAAAATTCTCAGCTATGAATTTGTAAAACTTGTTAAGTGCATGTTTTTGATCTGAATTTGATGAAATGAGATTCGATGGTGGTCGTCAGGCTGAATTGAGTCTTCTTTTGTAAGATTTGGATGAAAATCATGAATAAGAACCTGAGAATGCATGAGTTCTTAAACCTGTTGAATTTGCACAGATCTTAAGGCTAGACCTCACCAAAGGAAGCTTTAAATCTGTATAATCCTGAGAACAAGATAATAAGAAATTCTCCTACTTAAATGATGAACTTACATGCTAGGGTCGGGCCTCACCATGGGAGATTCTAGGTGTTCATGCCTGAGTAATTTGAGTGGGGAATTGAGATAACACGGTTTTACTTCACCATTCTTAGGCCAGATCATAGGATAGGATGGTGTCGGGAGATTAAAATTGTAGTGTAGTGACCATGCTAACTATAATTTTGGTCTCCATTTGTGATTCTCCTCTTCTGCTTTGATTGTATGTTAGTAATACTGCCTGTATGAGAAGTTGCATTCACCCGGAAGTAGCCTAGATTATCTGCTTTATTTTCTTGAGAACTTTGCTTTTAACTCTCTGAGTCTTACTTGTGTGTTCATTTCAATTCGTAATTGTGTGGAGTTAAACCAATTTACTTCCTGTTAAATTTTGTAATTAGTGTTCTTTTAATCTTGTTAAATTTTGGTGACATAACTGAGCATATCAAACTCCTTGAATCGACTATTTACCTGTGGAACGAAACCTAACTCACTGCTACTATATTCAGTGAAAATTAGGATAAATTGACGAGCCACGACACTCGACATCAATTTTTGGCGCCGTTGCCGGGGAATGACATCAAGAGGAGAAGCTTTTGGATGTTTTGAGGAAACATAAGTTGGCTATTGGATGGACAATTGCTAATATAAAAGGCATAAGTCCAGGTTTATGTATGAACAAGATTTTGCTTGAGGAAAATGTTGTGCCAGTACGGGATAGACAGAGAAGATTAAATCCCCAGATGATGGAAGTTGTGAAGAAAGAGGTTATAAAATTGCTTGACTTTGGGATGATTTTGCCAATTTCAGATAGCGAGTGGGGTTAGTCCTGTTCAATGCGTTCCGAAAAAATGAGGGGTCACGGTTATAAAGAATGAGGCTAATGAACTTCTGGCAACAAGAGTGGTCAGTGCCTGGAGAGTTTGTATGGATTACAGGAAGCTAAATAATTCTACTAGAAAAGACCATTTCCCTCTTCCATTCTTGGAACAATTGTTGGATAAAATTGCTGGCTACCTTTTCTATTGTTTTCTGGATGGATATTCTGGGTACAATCAGATTGCAATTGATCCCAAGGACCAGGATAAGACAACTTTCACTTGTCCTTTTGGCACATTTGCTTATAAAAGAATGCCATTTAGTCTTTGCAACGCCCCAGCTACCTTTCAGAGGTACATGATGGCAATATAACATGACATTATGGAATCAATTATTGAAATATTCATGGATGATTTTTCTGTTTTTGGTATGACATTCGATGGTTGTTTGGAGAACTTGGCAAAGGTTTTGAAGAGGTCTGAAGAAACGAACCTGGTGTTGAATTGGGAAAAATGTCAATTCATGGTTCAAGAAGGGATTGTGCTAGGCCATAAAATTTCTCATGCTGGGATGGATGTAGATCGAGCTAAGATAGATGTCATTGCCAAACTTCCTCCACCTACCAATGTTAACGGTATTAGAAGCTTTCTCGGACATTCTGGGTTTTATAGAAGGTTTATTAAGGATTTTTCAAAGATAGCTAGACCCTTATGCAGCCTCCTAGAAAAAGATGTTAAGTTTCAGTTTGGAACAGAATGTGTTGAGGCATTTGAAACTTTGAAAAAAAAAATTGGTGGAAGCTCCTGTGATAGTCACTCCCCATTGGGGTGAACCTTTTGAAATTATGTGCGATGCCAGTGATTATGCCTTAGGAGCTGTCTTAGGCCAGAGAAGAGACAAAGTGTTTCACACTATCTATTATGCTAGCAGACTATTGAATGAGGCCCAAATGAATTATACAACTACAAAAAAGGAAATGCTAGCAGTGGTTTTCGCATTTGATAAATTTCGTGCCTACCTTTTGGGATCAAAGGTCATTGTTCATACAGACCATGCTGCATTGAAATATCTGCTTGCAAAGAAAGAGACAAAACCACGTTTGATTAGGTGGGTTTTGTTGCTCCAGGAATTCGATGTGGAAATCAAGGATAGGAAAGGCTCAGAAAATGTTGTGGCAGATTACTTGTCAAGATTGGAGTCTCAAGATCAAGATTCACCTGAAGTTTTGGTGAAGGAGCATTTCCCTGATGAGCAGGTGTTCAAAGTGGTTGAAAGGTTGCCTTGGTACGCTGAGATTGCAAATTTTGTGGTTGCTGGCCAGATTCTATCATATTATTCCAGTGATCAGAAGAAAAGATTGAGAAGTGATGCTAAATATTACTTCTGGGAAGGCAATTCTCTATATAAAATATGCAGTGATCAAGTGATAAGAAAGTGTGTCAAGGAAGAAGAAAATGGGGACATCTTAAAGGCATGCCATGAAGGACCCTGTGGTGGTCATTTTGGATCAACTAGGACAGGCTTCAAAATTTTGCAATGTGGGTTTTATTGGCCACATATCTTCATGGATGCCAGAATTTGGGTTGGAAAATGTGATCGATGTCAACGAACTGGCAACATCTCTTCCTGAAATGAGATGCCCTTGAACAACATCTTGGAGGTAGAGATTTTTGATGTGTGGGGGATTTACTTCATGGGCCTTTCCCTAAGTCAAGAGGTATGGAGTACATTCTGGTGGCAGTAGATTACGTTTCTAAATGGGTGGAAGCGGTGGCTTTGGCTCATAACGATGCAAAAAGTGTAACTGCTTTCTTGAAGAAATACATCTTTAATAGGTGTGGAGCGCCCAGTGCTATAATAAGTGATGGAGGGACTCATTTCTGTAACAAACTCTTTGAATCTTTGTTGGCTAAATATGGAGTTACTCACAAAGTTTCAACAGCTTACCATCCACAAACTTCTGGTCAAGCTGAAATTTCCAATCGGGAGATCAAGAGAGTTCTTGAAAAAGTGGTAAATCCAGGCAGGAAAGATTGGTCTTTGAAGTTAGATGATGCATTGTGGGCATACAGAATAGCTTACAAAACCCCAATTGGAGCTTCTCCTTTTCGATTGGTTTTTGGTAAAGAGTGTCACTTGCCAGTGGAACTTGAACATAAGGCGTATTGGGCTATTCAAACATTGAACATGAATCTGTCTGAGGCTCAATCAAAAAGAATGTTGGAATTGAATGAACTGGATGAATTTCGATTCAATGCTTACATGAGTGCCAAGATGTACAAGGAGAGGACTAAAAGAATTCATGATGCCAAGATTCAATCCAAGATTTTTGTTCCAGGGCAATTGGTATTGCTTTATAACTCTAAACTCAGATTGTTTCCTGGAAAATTGAAATCAAGGTGGAGTGGTCCTTTTAGAGTTGTTGATGTAAAACCTTATGGGGTAGTGGAAATCAAGAATGACAAGAATGGCAATGTGTGGAAAGTGAATGGTCATCGTTTAAAGCCTTACTTAACTTCTCAGGACAAGGATAGCACTAATGTGGAACGAGATCCACATGAGCTATACCTTGATGATCCTATCATCTCCAATTGAGCTGTGAAGCATGGTCGGGCTGTGGACTGTAAACCAAGCGCTCCTGGGAGGCAACCCAATGTTTCTTTCCATTGTTCCTTTTCTTTGTTTGGTTGGAATTGTTTTTCTTTGTTAATTATTAGTTTGTGTCGATTTTTGTTTCAAATTGTGGCAAAATCTTCGAACATAACTCAGGGTTATTCTGTGGCAGATTTTCATGAGGATGAGGATGGGCATTATGGCTAAAAGCAGGAAATGAATCGTTGGTTTTTTTCCTATTCATTTGGGTAAATGAGTGTAATTTTCTACCACTCAGGTAAACGTTCTGATGGTAAGAATGGAATCTAGTCCCGTGAACTTGAGAGCATTATTGAAGCATTGCTGTTTTGGATGGTTTCAATAATAGAATAATGCGGACAATAAGCTCAGACTTGTAGGCTTTCAATTTTCAGAATCATTCACATGTGTTTGTTGGGTAGCTAGATGGCAATGCTATATATTGAATATCGTTCTTTTGCATGCTCATTACCTTTCTTTACATTGTTGCTCTTATTAGACATTGTTCATTTCTGATCATGCCTGATTATTCTCCTCATCAGAATCCTTATGAATATGCTATCTTTAGTGAAGATCCAGGAACTACTTCTTCCTCTTCTTCCTCTTCTAATGATGATGCGGTGGTGCTTGATGTTGAACCAGCTAACTTTCCTCATTTTATTAATGCTAAAGCTGAGAATTTGGACCACGGGTTTAGCAGTAGAGCTGTTATGATTGAGAGGCCATTCGAGGTCCCTTCCAGGAGATTTGAGGATGTGATCTTCAGGCAATCGTGGTCTCGTTTTGCACGAGCTTCAGTCGTAGTGAATATGGACATAGTTAGAGAATTTTATGCCAATTCACGGGCTAATGGTGTTCACTCAGTGTTTGTAAGGGGGAAGTATCTGAGGGTCACCCGACACAGTATCAATATGCTTTATCGCCTTGATGATTTTCCTGGTAACACTTATTGTAGGTTGCTTCGGGCTGCCGATACTGATCGCTTGTTGGCTTCAGTGACTTTACCTGGTACTAGATGGGTGAGGAATGCTCGACGCGAAGCTTTGTATGTACCTACCAGTGAACTCACAGCCGAGGCAAAATTATGGTTAATGTTTATCAATTCTAGGCTTTTACCTACTAACCGTGCAGATATCGCATCTAGAGAACGCGTTCTTTTGATTTATGCTATTTTACATGATTTCTCTATTGATGTTGGTAAGTTGATGTTGACCCAGCTAACTTTCCTCATTTTATTAATGCTAATGCTGAGAATTTGTACCATGGGTTTAGCAATAGAGCTGTTATGATTGAGAGGACATTCGAGGTCTTTTCCAGGAGATTTGAGGATGTGATCTTCCGGCAATCGTGGTCTCGTTTTGCACAAGCTTCAGTCGTAGTGAATATGGACATAGTTAGAGAATTTTATGCCAATTCACGGGCTAATGGTGTTCACTCAGTGTTTGTAAGGGGGAAGTATTTGAGGGTCACCCGACACAGTATCAATATGCTTTATCGCCTTGATGATTTTCTTGGTAACACTTATTCTAGGTTGCTTCGGGCTGCCGATACTGATCGCTTGTTGTCTTCAGTGACTTTACCTGGTACTAGATGGGTGAGGAATGCTCGACGCGAGGCTTTGTATGTACCTACCAGTGAACTCACAGCCGAGGCAAAATTATGGTTAATGTTTATCAATTCCAGGCTTTTACCTACTAACCGTGCAGATATCGCATCTAGAGAACGCGTTCTTTTGATTTATGCTATTTTACATGATTTCTCTATTGATGTTGGTAAGTTGATATTAGAGTTTATCAGGCGGGCACAAAGAAGTGAGTTTGCACCGATGTGCTTCCTAGCTCTGATAACAGCCATGGCTCGTGAGAAGGGTGTTGATATCACTTCAGCTGATAATCCTCGACATCCTCTTGGTATTTTGGGACCTCTTCAATGGCATGTGTTACAAGAGGAAGAAAGAATTGCAAGACTTTCTCGTGGCTTGTAGGACGGGGAAGGCCAGGTTCTTTTGTCTTGATTGTTATTGTTTTCTCACGGGGACCGTGCTTATGCAAGTGTGGGGGGAGATTTTGCCAAGATATGTTGATTATGGTTGTTACCGTGAGTATTTCAATAATTGAACACACATTGTCCTCATAACGTGAACACACATTGTCCTCATAACGTGAACACACATTGTCCTCAAAATTATTGAAATACTCACGGTAACAACCATAATCAAGATATCTTGGCAAAATCTCCCCCCACACTTCCATAAGCACGGTCCCCGTGAGAAAACAATAACAATCAAGACAAAAGAACCTGGCCTTCCCCGTCCTACAAGCCACGAGAAAGTCTTGCAATTCTTTCTTCCTCTTGTAACACATGCCATTGAAGAGGTCCCAAAATACCAAGAGGATGTCGAGGATTATCAGCTGAAGTGATATCAACACACTTCTCACGAGCCATGGCTGTTATCAGAGCTGGAAAGTACATCGGTGCAAACTCACTTCTTTGTGCCCGCCTGATAAACTCTAATATCAACTTACCAACATCAATAGAGAAATCATGTAAAATAGCATAAATCAAAAGAACGCGTTCTCTAGATGCGATATCTGCACGGTTAGTAGGTAAAAGCCTGGAATTGATAAACATTAACCATAATTTTGCCTCGGCTGTGAGTTCACTGGTAGGTACATACAAAGCCTCGCGTCGAGCATTCCTCACCCATCTAGTACCAGGTAAAGTCACTGAAGACAACAAGCGATCAGTATCGGCAGCCCGAAGCAACCTAGAATAAGTGTTACCAAGAAAATCATCAAGGCGATAAAGCATATTGATACTGTGTCGGGTGACCCTCAAATACTTCCCCCTTACAAACACTGAGTGAACACCATTAGCCCGTGAATTGGCATAAAATTCTCTAACTATGTCCATATTCACTACGACTGAAGCTCGTGCAAAACGAGACCACGATTGCCGGAAGATCACATCCTCAAATCTCCTGGAAGGGACCTCGAATGGCCTCTCAATTATAACAGCTCTATTGCTAAACCCATGGTCCAAATTCTCAGCATTAGCATTAATAAAATGAGGAAAGTTAGCTGGTTCAACATCAAGCACCACCGCATCATCATTAGAAGAGGAAGAAGAGGAAGAAGTAGTTCCTGGATCTTCACTAAAGATAGCATATTCATAAGGATTCTGATGAGGAGAATAATCAGCCATGATCAGAAATGAACAATGTCTAATAAGAGCAACAATGTAAAGAAAGGTAATGAGCATGCAAAAGAACGATATTCAATATATAGCATTGCCATCTAGCTACCCAACAAACACATGTGAATGATTCTGAAAATTGAAAGCCTACAAGTCTGAGCTTATTGTCCGCATTATTCTATTATTGAAACCATCCAAAACAACAATACTTCAATAATGCTCTCAAGTTCACGGGACTAGATTCCATTCTTACCATCAGAATTTTTACCTGAGTGGTAGAAAATTACACTCATTTACCCAAATGAATAAAAAAAAAACCAACGATTCATTTCCTGCTTTTAGCCATAATGCCCATCCTCATCCTCATGAAAATCTGCCAAAGAATAACCATGAGTTATGTTCGAAGATTTTGCCACAATTTGAAACCAAAATCGACACAAACTAAAAATTAACAAAGAAAAACAATTCCAACCAAACAAAGAAAAGGAACAATGGAAAGAAACACTGGGTTGCCCCCCAGGAGCGCTTGGTTTACAGTCCACAGCCCGACCATGCTTCACAGCTCAATTGGAGATGATAGGATCATCAAGGTATAGCTCATGTGGATCTCGTTCCACATTAGTGCTATCCTTGTCCTGAGAAGTTAAGTAAGGCTTTAAACGATGACCATTCACTTTCCACACATTGCCATTCTATTCATTCTTGATTTCCACTACCCCATAAGGTTTTACATCAACAACTCTAAAAGGACCACTCCACCTTGATTTCAATTTTCCAGGAAACAATCTGAGTTTAGAGTTATAAAGCAATACCAATTGCCCTGGAACAAAAATCTTGGATTGAATCTTGGCATCATGAATTCTTTTAGTCCTCTCATTGTACATCTTGGCACTCATGTAAGCATTGAATCGAAATTCATCCAGTTCATTCAATTCCAACATTCTTTTTGATTGAGCCTCAGACAGATTCATGTTCAATGTTTGAATAGCCCAATAAGCCTTATGTTCAAGTTCCACTGGCAAGTGACACTCTTTACCAAAAACCAATCGAAAAGGAGAAGCTCCAATTGGGGTTTTGTAAGCTGTTCTGTATGCCCACAATGCATCATCTAACTTCAAAGACCAATCTTTCCTGCCTGGATTTACCACTTTTTCAAGAACTCTCTTGATCACCCGATTGGAAATTTCAGCTTGACCAGAAGTTTGTGGATGGTAAGCTGTTGAAACTTTGTGAGTAACTCCATATTTAGCCAACAAAGATTCAAAGAGTTTGTTACAGAAATGAGTCCCTCCATCACTTATTATAGCCCTGGGCTCCAAACCTATTAAAGATGTATTTCTTCAAGAAAGCAGTTACACTTTTTGCATCGTTATGAGCCAAAGCCACCGCTTCCACCCATTTAGAAACGTAATCTACTGCCACCAGAATGTACTCCATACCTCTTGACTTAGGGAAAGGCCCCATGAAGTCAATCCCCCACACATCAAAAATCCCTACCTCCAAGATGTTGTTCAAGGGCATCTCATTTCTGGAAGAGATGTTGCCAGTTCGTTGACATCGATCACATTTTCCAACCCAAATTCTGGCATCCATGAAGATATGTAGCCAATAAAACCCACATTGCAAAATTTTGAAGCTTGTCCTAGTTGATCCAAAATGACCACCACAGGGTCCTTCATGGCATGCCTTTAAGATGTCCACCTTTTCTTCTTCCTTGACACACTTTCTTATCACTTGATCACTGCATATTTTATATAGAGAATTGTCTTCCCAGAAGTAATATTTAGCATCACTTCTCAATCTTTTCTTCTGATAACTGGAATAATATGATGGAATCTGGCCAGCAACCACAAAATTTGCAATCTCAGCGTACCAAGGCAACCTTTCAACCACTTTGAACACCTGCTCATCAGGGAAATGCTCATTCACCAAAACTTCAGGTGAATCTTGATCTTGAGACTCCAATCTTGACAAGTGATCTGCCACAACATTTTCTGAGCCTTTCCTGTCCTTGATTTCCACATCGAATTCCTGGAGCAACAAAACCCACCTAATCAAAAGTGGTTTTGCCTCTTTCTTTGCAAGCAGATATTTCAATGCAGCATGGTCTGTATGAACAATGACCTTTGATCCCAAAAAGGTAGGCACGGAATTTATCAAATGCGAAAACCACTGCTAGCATTTCCTTTTCTATAGTCTGCTAGCATAATAGATAGTGTGAAACACTTTGTCTCTTCTCTGGCCTAAGACAGCTCCTAAGGTATAATCACTGGCATCGCACATAATTTCAAAAGGTTCACCCTAATGGGGAGTGACTATCACAGGAGCTTCCACCAATTTTGTTTTCAAATTTTCAAATGCCTCAACACATTCTGTTCCAAACTCAAACTTAACATCTTTTTCTAGGAGGCTGCATAAGGGTTTAGCTATCTTTGAAAAATCCTTAATAAACCTTCTACAAAACCCAGCATGTCCGAGAAAGCTTCTAGTACCCTTAACATTGGTAGGTGGAGAAAGTTTGGCAATGACATCTATCTTAGCTCGATCTACCTCCATCCTAGCATGAGAAATTTTATGGCCTAGCACAATCCCTTCTTGAACCATGAATTGACATTTTTCCCAATTCAACACCAGGTTCGTTTCTTCACACCTCTTCAAAACCTTTGCCAAGTTCTCCAAACAACCATCGAATATCATACCAAAAACAGAAAAATCATCCATGAATATTTCAATAATTGATTCCACCATGTCATGGGATATTGCCATCATGCACCTCTGAAAGGTAGCTGGGGCGTTGCAAAGACCAAATGGCATTCTTTTATAAGCAAATGTGCCAAAAGGACAAGTGAAAGTTGTCTTATCCTGGTCCTTGGGATCAATTGCAATCTGATTGTACCCGGAATATCCATCCAGAAAACAATAGAAAAGTTAGCCAGCAATTCTATCCAACAATTGTTCCAAGAATGGAAGAGGGAAATGGTCTTTTCTAGTTGCCTTATTTAGCTTCCTGTAATCCATACAAACTCTCCAGGCACTGACCACTCTTGTTGCCAGAAGTTCATTAGACTCATTCTTTATAACCGTGACCCCTCCTTTTTTCGGAACGCATTGAACAGGACTAACCCACTCGCTGTATGAAATTGGAAAAATCATCCCAAAGTCAAGCAATTTGATAACCTCTTTCTTCACAACTTCCATCATCTGGGAATTTAATATTCTCTGTCTATCCCGTACTGGCACAGCATTTTCCTCAAGCAAAATCTTGTGCATATATAAACCTGGACTTATGCCATTTATATCAGCAATTGTCCATCCAATAGCCAACTTATGTTTCCTCAAAACTTCCAAAAGCTTCTCCTCTTGCCAACCTTCAAGCTTTGAAGATATAACAACTGGCAATGTCTCATTTTCTCCCAAGAAAGCGTATTTGAGATAAGGTGGAAGTGGTTTCAATTCCAGCTTTGGTGCCACCACAATGGAAGGTAAAAGCTTTTCATTCTTGCAAAGAAATTCTTCCTTCCTCACCTCAGTGGGATTACAAATCTCATTAGTCAAAACATGTGACAACATAAACGAATCATGTTCATTGTCCTTCACAGTTTCATGCATTTTAACTTCCACAACATCACTTTGCATTTCACAAATCGATTCTTCCAAATAGAAACATTCAATAATATCGTCAATTTCAAAAATAATTTTCTTGTCCTCATCATCTAAGTCAATTCCATCAAAATCATCCTCACAACCACTTAACTCATCAACAACTAAGAAATCATGCATATTGTTCAAATTATTCAAAGAAGAACATGTTATGGCTTTGATAGCAAAACAAGACTCCATATGTATAGGTTGCTTCATAGCATAGTTTACATCAAAAACCACTTCCTCATTGTTAATCCTAAACGTGACCGTCTTGTTTCTCATACCAATCAAAGCATCACCAGTGGCTAAGAAGGAACGACCAAAAATGAGAGGAACCTCAGGGTCCTCTTCCATATCAAGCACAATAAAATCAACTGGTAATGTAAATTTGTCTATTCTTACCAAAACATCTTCTACCAAACCAGTGGGAGTTACCAATGATCTATCTGCCAATTGGAGGGTTACTGCAACTGGGCGAATCCAGCTTTCCAATCCAACATTGATATGAATGGATAATGGCATTAAGTTGATTCCAGCACCCAAGTCACACAATGCCTTTGCAAAATGCCTTGTGCCTATTTTGCATGGGATAGTGCAACTCCCAGGATCCTTAAGCTTCGGAGGAAGATGATTCCAGTTGCCTTGGTTTCCACCATATTGTCTGTTGCCTCCATTATAGTTGTTCCCAGAATAGTTTCCAGCATATTGGGGCTTATTGTTGTAGTTGTTAACATACTGAATAGATTCAGTAGTGATTGCACATTCATCCGTGTGATGTTCTCCTTTGCATAGTCCACATGAAAAGTACTGGGACTTTTGTTTGAGTCGCCTTTAAAGTCTGCACCTGCTTAGCCAATGCTTCAAACTTAGCACTAAGTGAAGTCTCTTCATCTACATCAAGAACTCCTCTTTGTCTCCTGACATGTGGTTTTCTAGTCTCTGGAAAAAGGTATTCATCCACAACTATCTGGTTAAACAGTTCACGCACCTCAGGCACAGATTTGTCCTTAAGTGCCCCATTAGCACAAGCTTTAACCATCAACGATGATTCAGGAGTTAGGCCTTTGAAGAAAGTATTTAATTCCCTAATCTCGCCCAAGTCCAGGTTAACATATCTTCCCAAAGAAGTGAGTTTGCACCGATGTACTTCCCAGCTCTGATAACAGCCATGGCTCGTGAGAAGGGTGTTGATATCACTTCAGCTGATAATCCTCGACATCCTCTTGGTATTTTGGGACCTCTTCAATGGCCTGTGTTACAAGAGGAAGAAAGAATTGCAAGACTTTCTCGTGGCTTGTAGGACGGGGAAGGCCAGGTTCTTTTGTCTTGATTGTTATTGTTTTCTCACGGGGACCGTGCTTATGCAAGTGTGGGGGGGAGATTTTGCCAAGATATCTTGATTATGGTTGTTACCGTGAGTATGTTAAGGAGATTAATTGTCATGATTGAATTCAGTATAGTATTAGTAGTATTAGCATTTTGTGATTTTTTGTTACTAGATAGATTGTAATGTCTAATTTTTTGTTTTCTGTATTTCGTGTTAATGAAATTTCCTTGTTGTGATGCTCGGTTTTATTCGCACATGCATTGATGAAGAGAATAACTGCACTTCTGAACCCTTCTGAAAAGCTGGAAAAAATCAAAGCTGACATTTTGTTGGACGTTTCTATGTGTTGCAGCATAAGTTCACATGCAAAATGTAGAAGTTGTTGGTTTTGTTTTGTTGTTCAAGATGTTTGAGAAACAATGTTTAGGAGTGAACGGTTGAATTGAATAGAGTAAGGGAAGCGTTGTGATTGTTGCTTTGAATGATATGAATGCTGTAGTCTTGTCTTGTATTCATGATGTGCAAGGTGAGTTGACCGAATTGAGTGTATGCAATAATGTTGATGTTGTAGTCTTGTGAGGAGTGAATGCATAAGAATGGGAAAAAGCTGAGAAGTTCACATGACTTGAAGTATCAAATTGGGTCCCACATTTTGAATGACTTGCTTGTTTGTAGTGTTTGGTGGGGAATGTTAATGTGGATGGTTCACATGACTGAATTGCTTGTTTGTCTAGGAGTGGCAAGTTGTTTTCACTTTACGTCTTGGTGGGCTTCATTGTTGATCTTGGTCTATAAATGCCATTTACCATTTGTATAATATGTAAGGCCAAGAGAGAACAAAACCATTTTTGTTGAGCTAAGTATCATTTGTGGAAGCTTGTGCTGTATTCATCATTTTTCAATCTTCATTTCCTTCAAAAAGTTGACTCTAGCTTCTTATCAAGGTAAGTTTCAAATCCTCCTTTAAGCTGTGTGAATCTTTGTTGTTCAAGTGAAATGTTAAAGTAATGAAAGTGAAGGCTTGATTTTGATTATGATGTAGTTAGAAAATGGATTGATGAATATGGAAAACATGATGTTGATAGCCAAATGACAAATGCATGTTAAGTGTGGGGAGGCATGATCACAAATTTCGATTTTTGATTACTCCAGCTTTGCCATGTTTCTGTTTTTCAAGTATAACTTGAGTTAGGAATGATGAAATGAGGTGATTCCAGTTGCATCCTTTATCTAACATGATGGTCTTCGATGTTTATGTTGTACATTTTTGCTAATTGTGGCTGGAACTTAGACTACAAAAGCTTAGAATGTGAAGTACATGTGAAATCAGGAATGTTGAGATTTTGAATCTGCCAAGTTTGACATGTCTCGGTATTTTGTCTATAATTTGCAAATGGAATGTCCAAATATGTTGATTCCAGTGGTAGAATTTAGCTAAGAGGAAGGGCTACATTTCTTATGATGTGCACTTTTGCTAGTTCTGCCTGGAACATGATCTAATTTTGAGGACAATGTGTGTTCACGTTATGAATTATGGTCTGAGAAAATGCTGAATCTGAAAAGATTTGGGACTATCGGTATTTTAGCCATAACTTGGCCATTTTGACTTCAAATGGGATGATTCTTGTCCTCAAATTTCGATTAAAGAGTGCACTACAACTTTGATGTTTTTCGTGTGAACTGATTCTGCTTACTTCCTAGATCATTTTTACAATTTTATAATGCTGGTTTTCAGTTTTGGGAATGTGATTACATAAGAAAGTGCATGTGCTTAGAGATGTTCTCAATGTAATTGTTTTGCTTTGAGTATTGTGTGACAAGCTGAATTTTTCTTAATAGGAATGGCACCAAAGAAAGATTTGACTTCAAAAAAAGCCACGACTTCAAAGAAAGGAAAAGGAAGAGCTCAAGCTCCACCGGTTGACACTGACTCCGACCCGGAGTACTTTTCTGATGATATGCGAATGTTTGAAGAGCCTCCTTGGTATGCAATGCAAGCCCCGGCACCCAAGAAGAGGAAAGACACTTCTGAAATATCTTTGTTCATTAATGATGAAGCTAAGGAATGTTGGGAGCAAGGCATCAATGTGAAGTATATACATCTTGAACGTACATTCAGTGTGGAAAAAAGGGCCGTTCAAAAAGTTGATGAGGTTTTACAAATTTCATGAGAAGCTTACAGTTGCACCTGGTTTTTGCAATGTGAGTATTGCAAGAGAATATTATGCCAATGCATGTTCTCCTGAGAATGGAGCTGTATATGTGCGAGGGAAATGGATACGAATCACAAGCGAGATTATTAACTTGCACCTGGGAACAACCAATTATGATTCTGATCCTATACAGTTTCCAACTGATGAGAGGTTGGATCAAGCTTTGACAGAAGAGTTGGCACATCCTGGAGCAACCTGGGTGCTCAATCCGGAGGGCCAGCATAAGCATATTCGGAATGAATTCTTGAAAAGTGATGTGAAAATGTGGCTGTTGTTCGTACTATCTCGTCTCATGCCGAGTTCACAGACTACCGAGGTTATTCGCAATCGGTTGTTCATAATGTCTGCAATTCGAAGGAAGCGGCAGATTGATATGGGTCGTTTAATCCTTTCGAACATCCAGGATGGAATTTCTGTGCGCAGTAAGGCGCTTTATTTCCCTTTATTGATTCAGGAGCTTTGCGTCGAACAGGGTGTGGATGATGAGCTTGGTGACTGGCAAAAGATCAAGCCGCCAATTACCGATCAACTTTATATGAAGTATTTGAGCTTGGAAAAGAAAATGGAACAGGCAAGGATTTCAAGTGCAGAGGCATCTCGTGTGGAGAGTGTAAATCCAACTTATGAAGCAGGCCAAGGGCAGCATTCTTTTGATTTCGCATCTCTTCAAGGAGTAATTCAGGGTTTCCAGCTCTCAGTTGAAAATCCCTTTTCAAACATAGATGAAAGGATGGATCGGCTGCAGGATGCTGTGAGAAACATAGATGAAAGGTGGAACGAATGCATGAAGGTTTTGATAATATGCAACAGGAGTAGACGTCACAAGCTGTACGCATGGAGCATAGATTTGATGATTTATCCACGGGTGGCTCAGCAGCAATTTGAAGTGTTATATCATAGGCAATTGTGTATGCAGCGAGAGCTCGATAGGTGTAACAAGCTGACGGTTTAATACCATTCAGATTCAGGACCCCCGAAGCCAACTCCAACTTCGGCACAGTTAGCAGGGTATCGAATCCCAAATCTGTCATGTGATATGGTTAGTGGTACCATGCACTAGCTTCCACCTGGAGTAACAGCAAGCCTTTTTTTGCATCCGTTACCCACATTTGGTCGTATACCTCCTATGCCTCATACTCCTACATTCATACCAAATCCAGAGTTTACTCCTGCTGCAAGATTTCCATTAATAGCCTCGGGACAACCTATTGAAGGCCCTGTCCATGGCCCTTTTCATTATGTTCCACAGTCAAATGGTGTCCCTTCATTTACCACTGCTTCTTTGGATGGACAGTCTTTCTCTACAGCAGTTGCATTTGGATCTTCTTCTTCTTCAGCTCCATCATCGTTTTCTCAGGGAGTGCCTCCTTCATCTTAGCCTTTTACATTGGGGACAATGTTCATTCTAAGTGTGGAGGGGAGACGAAATCTAAAAATTTTTTCTTGATGTTATTTGTGAAATTATTTTGGTGCTGTGTTTTGCTTTGTGAGATTGTGGTGATGAAGTGGTGAATTGAATGTTGAACTTGTGCTTATATGATTTGTTCATATTGATGAAGTATTGTTGGAATGGAGAAGCCAATATGTCAAGCATGTTACATTATTCAGTTATGAGAAGGTAGTTGAAGTGGCTAGTTGGTGCGTGTCTTGAAGTTTGATGACTTGTTGATGCATGAAGTTTTTTTTTCGTTCTTTGCAAGAATGTTGAGTGGATTTTGTGAAGATGTTGTTTCTTGATGGATTGAGGAGTATGGTTCTTTAGAAGTCATGTGAAGTGGCCATGATAGTGCGAAGTCAAGCTGTCTTACTTTGAAGAAAATGAAGAATGGAGAAATGCCATGAATCGTTTTGTGTGCTAAGTGTTGTTTGAGTGTTTAGAGTTTAGTATGCAGTTTGTTTTGTTTTGTTGAGGGATGGAATGTACTCAGCCATGTTGAAGGTTTATAATTTTGTGTGTTTACCATTTGGCATTAATGAAATTGGAGTGTGTAGTGTTGTGTGCATGGTATGAATTGAGATGTGAATTTGTGTGAAAAGAGAACAATGTGGTGATGCGTTGAGCTTATCATCATTGCATGCGGATTTTTTTTAAGCTAAGTTGAAAGTGTTGTGTGAAAAAAGAAAGAAAAAAAATGGCTAAGAGTGAAATGGATAAATGAAAAAATATATGGAACGAAAAGAGAAATGAACAAAGGCGATCAAAATTGAGAAAATGAGTTATCACCCTGTATGTGAAACTTTGTTCTTAGTTCACTTTGGCTTATTCCAAGTTCATCACTTAAATCTTTTTGATCTTGCATGTGAAAACTTTCGGTTTTTGGTACTAAATTTGAAGAATTTGATACATTTTGCTGATTAAGGCCCGGTGTTAATGTAAGATAGATATGCCATGCAAAACTCAATTGACATAGGAGTTAATGTGTATGAATTAGTTTTGTTTTTGTTTGCTGCATTTATCTGGTGTCTCCAGAATTCGTGCATGTTTAGTTAATTTGGGATTCTTATGAACATGTGCTTGCACAAGAAATGATATGGGAGAAAAAGCCATATTGGCAACTGGGAAGGAAAAAGCCATAAGAACCTGGCAATCAAATTTGGAGAAAAAAGCCATAAAATCCAGGCATTATTTCAGTCATCAATATGTGCACCAATGTGCAGCACTAATGTGCAGAATAAGGGCAATGTCCCATAAAGTACCAATGTACGCATAGGTACCATTGATCTTGTGATTGCATGTTCATAAGAGTGGACAAAGAGATTGGCATGTATTGAATGGTATGTGAGACCAGCTAGAGGGTGTATAGCAAAGGAATAGATGAAGTGCACGTACCTCAGCACACACTTACACGCATGACATTTTGGTATTTATTCATTGTGCCTTAGTTGATAATTTGTATTGAAATCTGAGAGCTATGTACCATGAACCATCAAAGTATAAAGTTGTGTGTGAAAAAACGTTTTGATGAATTTGGATGTGGTCAGTGTGGATGAATGAACAAAGTGTTTGCATACGGGTGATGAAGAGGGTCAAATTGTGTGTATCTTTCCTTGAGGGAAAGTAAGAGTTCAAGTGTGGGGGAATTTGATAAGTTGGTTTTATACCAACTTAAATGGCTTAATTCACTTAACTTTTGACTTGTTTTTCATGAGTTAGTGCCGATGTTTTGTGTGTTGTTGTGCATTTATGTGGCTTGCAATTGGTTGTACTAAAATGGTTAAAAGGGACCAAAAATGATGATGAACTTAGGCAATTGTATGTTTGATGCTAATTGGCAAGGTTGAGAGGTCAAAACAACTAGGAGGGTTTATGGAACCGAAATGAACTTGGTAAGCTTGATTTAGGGTTTTGGGCAGATTTGGTTACTGAAATTCATCTGGACATAACTCTCTTGATACTAACCCAATTGGTGAGTTCTTTGGTGTCCTGAAAAGCTCTTTGAATGCACTACATTTCTTATGTTTTAACTATTTTCCAATTTCGTGTGCAAGACTATGAAATATGAGTTTCTTTGCGAAATGCCATTTTAGGGATTTAGGGTTGTATATTTCTACCACAGTTTGGTATTTTGATGATATCTTAAGTTTCAGGTACCTGATGAGGCTGTTTCGTGATCCATTGGAAAGCTAAGAGGGGGATATAGAACTCTTAAATTCAACACCAAGTCTGAATCAGAGGCTAAGACACACTTATTTGGCATGGAAGTAGGGTGTTGTGCTGGAATGGACACACACTTAGCCAACGTTTTGCCAACATCTTGCCAACACACCTTGCCAACAACCTTGCCAACATCTTGCCAACACACCTTGCCAACACTTGCCAAGTCTTGCCAACACACCTTGCCAAGCCTTGCCAAGTCTTGCCAACACACTTTGCCAAGACCTTGCCAACTCGGCATGTCAGCTTCGCCAATACATTGCCAACGCCTTGCCAACTTGGCACATCAACCTTGCCGAGCATGGTGCCGAACCTTGCCACATACCATGCCAAGCACTTGGCCACATCTTGACACACTCATGCACTCATCTTGCCAAGCATTCACAACACACGAAACATATGCACATTAGCACCACATTTACACAGTTTGTGCATGGCATGTTTACTCATTGTTACACATTGCATTTGGGCCTACGGTGCACGACACTCACACACATTTGATTCACATATAGCATGCAAAGTGAGTTATTCATGCCACAACCTTGCCGAGCACTTTGCCACACTTTGTCATGCACATGTACTTGTCTTGTCAGAAAAACACAACACACAACTCATGCACCACCATCACTACACAACTTATTACACTAGCATACTCTCATTGGCACATCACTTGGCATGAAACTTGTAAACGAGTTCATCAAGCACATCACTCTTGGCACACTACTCATGCATTCTTGGCACAACATTTGCACAATCTTCGCATGGTTGCACACATTGGCATAGGACACAATCGGGCCAACCAACATATTTTCTCCACGAGATCTCGTGGACAAAGAAAAAATGCAAAACTTTTCTCCACGATGTCTCGTGGAGAGAACAAAAACACCAAAATTTTCTCCACGAGATCTCGTGGAGAAAATGAAAACTGCCAAGATTTACTCCACGAGGTCTCGTGGAGTAAAAAATAGGTGAAACATTTTGCCCACGAGATCTCGTGGGCAAAAACTTGAGTAGTCTGATTTCAGAAAATCGACTAAGCGTTCTTGTTGTTCTTCAGGTGTTCGGGCTCAGAGAGAAGACGTGGGGGCTGTTGGTCTGAAGGCGTGTGAAAGCTGAGTTCAAAAAGGGAAGCGGTTATTGGGTTCCCAAAAGCGTGCTCTCCTTCACTTATGAAGGCGTGGTGCTTGCTGAAGAAGAAGGAATTGTGGCAGATGCTTGAAGGCGCAATACATTTGGCAGGAAGACGTTATGAAGTTTGAAGGCGCAGATACTTTGGCTCAAAGGCGCTGGCGCAATGATAAAAGCCTCCCACTTTGGTTTTTTTGTCTTCCACATTACTTAGGCAGTTTTAGTAATGGTGTTCATGTAATACTTTTTAGTTATTGATCGTTTCCGTACCATTTACGTTTCTTTTTGTAACCTCTATATATAGAGGAATAGTCAACATTTTTAAAGGGGGGATTCATTTTATTCACTACTCACATTTTCCATATTGTAACCGACTTTTGATTTTGAAGAGCGAGAAGTGTTCTTGAGATCTACTTTCTCTCTCTACTTTCTCTCACTAAGGTTGTTGCTTCATTTCGAATTCCGATCAAAGATTTGCTTTCATCATTATACATCTCCTCGAAATTGAAAAGAAAAGTGACAATCCTCTCGGCATTTGGAAGCTTTTAAGATTCTTAATTGGTAAACTCTTCCAATTAATGATTATGAACTGTTTAATCTTCCAATTTGTTGATTGTGAAGCTGAAATGGAGATTCGTGGCTAATTGTATGATAATCTAGGATACTGAGGTGAATGCTAGGTTGAAATTGTAATTGTGCAGTAGAACTAACAATCTAATATAAGAAATGAAAATTCTCAGCTATGAATTTGTAAAACATGTTAAGTGCCTACTTTTGATCTGAATTTGATGAAATGAGATTCGATGGTGGTCGTCATGTTGAATTGAGTCTTCTTTTGTAAGATTTGGATGAAAATCATGAATAAGAACCTGAGAATGCATGAGTTCTTAAACCTGTTTGAATTTGCACAGATCTTAAGGCTAGACCTCACCATAGGAAGCTTTAAATCTGTATAATCCTGAGAACAAGGTAATAAGAGATTCTCCTACTTAAATGATGAACTTACATGCTAGGGTCGGGCCTCACCATGGGAGATTCTAGGTGTTCATGCCTAAGTAGTTTGAGTGGGAAATTGAGATAACACGGTTTTACTTCACCATTCTTAGGCCAGATCATAGGATAGGATGGTGTCGGGAGATTAAAATTGTAGTGTAGTGACCATGCTAACTATAATTTTGGTCTCCATTTGTGATTCTCCTCTTCTGCTTTGATTGTATGTTAGTAATACTGCCTGTATGAGAAGTTGCATTCACCCGGAAGTAGCCTAGATTATCAGCTTTATTTTCTTGAGAACTTTGCTTTTAACTCTCTGAGTCTTACTTGTGTGTTCATTTCTATTCGTAATTGTGTGGAGTTAAACCAATTTACTTCCTGTTAAATTTTGTAATTAGTGTTCTTTTAATCTTGTTAAATTTTGGTGACATAACTGAGCATATCAAACTCCTTGAATCGACTATTTCCCTGTGGAATGAAACCTAACTCACTGCTACTATATTCAGTGAAAATTAGGATAAATTGACGAGCCACGACACTCGACATCAATTTTTCTATAACAGCCGACACAGTATCAATATGCTTTATCTCCTTGATGATTTTCCTGGTAACACTTATTGTAGGTTGCTTCGGGCTGCCGATAATGATCGCTTGTTGGCTTCAGTGACTTTACCTGGTACTAGATGGGTGAGGAATGCTCGATGCAAGGCTTTGTATGTACCTACCAGTGAACTCACAGCCGAGGCAAAATTATGGTTAATGTTTATCAATTTCAGGCTTTTACCTACTAACCGTGCAGATATCGCATCTAGAGAACGCGTTCCTTTGATTTATGCTATTTTACATGATTTCTCTATTGATGTTGGTAAGTTGATATTAGAGTTTATCAGACGGGCAAAAAGAAGTGAGTTTGCACCGATGTACTTCCCAGCTCTGATAACAGCCATGGCTCGTGAGAAGGGTGTTGATGTCACTTCAGCTGATAATCCTCGACATCCTCTTAGTATTTTGGGACCTCTTCAATGGCCTGTGTTACAAGAGGAAGAAAGAATTGCAAGACTTTCTCGTGGCTTGTAGGACGGGGAAGGCCAGGTTCTTTTGTCTTGATTGTTATTGTTTTCTCACGGGGACCGTGCTTATGCAAGTGTGGGGGGAGATTTTGCCAAGATATCTTGATTATGGTTGTTACCGTGAGTATGTTAAGGCGATTAATTGTCATGATTGAATTGAGTATAGTATTAGTAGTATTAGCATTTTGTGATTTTGTTACTAGATAGATTGTAATGTCTAATTTTTTGTTTTCTGTATTTCGTGTTAATGAAATTTCTTTGTTGTGATGCTCGGTTTTATTCGCACATGCATTGATGAAGAGAATAACTGCACTTCTGAACCCTTCTGAAAAGCTGAAAAAAATCTAAGCTGACATTTTGTTGGACGTTTCTATGTGTTGCAGCATAAGTTCACATGCAAAATGTAGAAGTTATTGGTTTTGTTTTGTTGTTCATGATGTTTTGAGAAACATTGTTTAGGAGTGAACGGTTGAATTGAATAGAGTAAGGGAAGCGTTGTGGTTGTTGCTTTGAATGATATGAATGCTGTAGTCTTGTCTTGTATTCATGATGTGCAAGGTGAGTTGACCGAATTGAGTGTATGCAATAATGTTGATGTTGTAGTCATGTGAGGAGTGAATGCATAAGAATGGGTAAAAGCTGAGAAGTTCACATGACTTGAATTATCAATTGGGTCCCACATTTTGAATGATTTGCTTGTTTGTAGTGTTTGGTGGGGAATGTTAATGTGGATGGTTCACATGACCGAATTGCTTGTTTGTCTAGGAGTGGCAAGTTGTTTTCACTTTACATCTTGGTGGGTTTCATTGTTGGTCTTGGTCTATAAATGCCATTTACCATTTGTATAATATGTAAGGCCAAGAGAGAACAAAACCATTTTTGTTGAGCTAAGTATCATTTGTGGAAGCTTGTGCTGTATTCATCATTTTTCAATCTTCATTTCCTTCAAAAAGTTGACTCTAGCTTCTTATCAAGGTATGTTTCAAATCCTCTTTTAAGCTGTGTGAATCTTTGTTGTTCAAGTGAAATGTTAAAGTAATGAAAGTGAAGTCTTGATTTTGATTATGATGTAGTTAGAAAAAATGGATTGATGCATATGGAAAACATGATGTTGATAGCCAAATGACAAATGCATGTTAAGTGTGGGGAAGCATGATTACAAATTTCAATTTTTGATTACTCCAGCTTTGCCATGTTTATGTTTTTCAAGTATAACTTGAGTTAGGAATGATGAAATGTGGTGATTCCAGTTGCATCCTTTAGCTAACATGATGGTCTTCGATGTTTATGTTGTACATTTTTGCTAATTGTGGCTGGAACGTAGACTATAAAAGCTTAGAATGTGAAGTACATGTGAAATCAGGAATGTTGAGATTTTGAATCTGCCAAGTTTGACATGTCTCGGTATTTTGGGTATAATTTGCAAATGGAATGTCCAAATATTTTGATTCCAGTGGTAGAATTTAGCTAAGAGGAAGGGCTACATTTCTTATGATGTGCACTTTCGCTAGTTCTGCCTGGAACATGATCTAATTTTGAGGACAATGTGTGTTCACGTTATGAATTATGGTCTGAGAAAATGCTGAATCTGAAAAGATTTGGGACTATCGGTATTTTAGCCATAACTTGGCCATTTTGACTTCAAATGGGATGACTCTTGTCCTCAAATTTTGATTAAAGAATGCACTACAACTTTGATGTTTTTCGTGTGAACTGATTCTGCTTACTTCCTAGATCATTTTTACAATTTTATAATGCAGGTTTTCAGTTTTGGGAATGTGATTACATAAGAAAGTGCATGTGCTTAGTGATGTTCTCAATGTAATTGTTTTGCTTTGAGTATTGTGTGACAAGCTGAATTTTTCTTAATAGGAATGGCACCAAAGAAAGATTTGACTTCAAAAAAAGCCACGACTTCAAAGAAAGGAAAAGGAAGAGCTCAAGCTCTACCTGTTGACACTGACTCCGACCCGGAGTACTTTCCTGATGATATGCGAATGTTTGAAGAGCCTCCTCGATATGCAATGCAAGCCCCGGCAAGAAGAGGAAAGGCACTTCTGAAATATCTTTGTTCATTAATGATGAAGCTAGGGAACGTTGGGAGCAAGGCATCAATGTGAAGTATATACATCTTGAACGTGCTTTCAGTGTGGAAAAAGGGCCGTTTAAAAAGTTGATGAGGTTTTACAAATTTCATGAGAAGCTTACAGTTGCACCTGGTTTTTGCAATGTGAGTATTTCAAGAGAATATTATGCCAATGCATGTTCTCCTGAGAATGGATCTGTATATGTGCGAGGGAAATGGATACGAATCACAAGAGAGATTATTAACTTGCACCTGGGAACAACCAATTATGATTCTGATCCTATACAGTTTCCAACTGATTAGAGGTTGGATCAAGCTTTGACAGAAGAGTTGGCACATCCTGGAGCAACCTGGGTGCTCAATCCGGAGGGCCAGCATAAGCATATTCGAAATGAATTCTTGAAAAGTGATGTGAAAATGTGGCTGTTGTTCGTACTATCTCGTCTCATGCCGAGTTCACAGACTACCGAGGTTATTCGCAATCGGTTGTTCATAATGTCTTCAATTCGAAGGAAGCGGCAGATCGATGTGGGTCGTTTAATCCTTTCAAACATCCAGGATGGAATTTCTGTGCGCAGTAAGTCGCTTTATTTCCCTTTACTGATTCAGGAGCTTTGCGTCGAACAGGGTGTGGATGATGAGCTTGGTGACTGGCAAAAGGTCAAGCCGCCAATTACCGATCAACTTTATATGAAGTATTTGAGCTTGGAAAAGGAAATGGAACAGGCAAGGATTTCAAGTGCAGAGGCATCTCGTGTGGAGAGTGAAAATCCAACTTATGAAGCAGGCCAAGGGCAGCATTCTTTTGATTTCGCATCTCTTCAAGGAGTAATTCAGGGTTTCCAGCTCTCAGTTGAAAATCGCTTTTCAAACATAGATGAAAGGATGGATCGGCTGCAGGATGGTGTGAGAAACATAGATGAAAGGATGGAACAAATGCATGAAGGTTTTGATAATATGCAATAGGAGTGGACGTCACAAGCTGAACGCATGGAGCATAGATTTGATGATTTATCCACGGTGGCTCAGCAGCAATTTGAAGTGTTATATCATAGGCAAGTGTGCATGCAGCGAGAGCTCGATAGGTGTAACAAGATGACAGTTTATTACCATTCAGATTCAGGACCCCCGAAGCCAACTCCAACTTCGGCACTATTAGCGGGGTATCGAATCCCAAATCTGTCATGTGATATGGTTAGTGGTACCATGCACGAGCTTCCACCTGGAGTAACAGCAAGCCCTTCTTTGCATCCGTTACCCACATTTGGTCGTATACCTCCTATGCCTCATACTCTTACATTCATACCAAATCCAGAGTTTACACCTGCTGCAAGATTTCCATTAATAGCCTCGGGACAACCTCTTGAAGGCCCTGTCCATGGCCCTTTTCATTATGTTCCACAGTCAATTGGTGTCCCTTGATTTGCCACGGCTTCTTTGGATGGACAGTCTTTCTCTACAGCAGTTGCATTTGGATCTTCTTCTTCTTCAGCTCCATCATCGTTTTCTCAGGGAGTGCCTCCTTCATCTTAGCCTTTTACATTGGGGACAATGTTCATTCTAAGTGTGGGGGGAGACGAAATCTAAAAAAAATTTCTTGATGTTATTTGTGAAATTATTTTGGTGCTGTGTTTTGCTTTGTGAGATTGTGGTGATGAAGTGGTGAATTGAATGTTGAACTTGTGCTTATATGATTTGTTCATATTGATGAAGTATTGTTGGAATGGAAAAGTCAATATGTCAAGCATGTTACATTATTCATTTATAAGAAGGTAGTTGAAGTGGCTAGTTGGTGCGTGTCTTGAAGTTTGATGACTAGTTGACGCATGAAGTTTTTTTTTCGTTCTTTGCAAGAATGTTGAGTGGATTTTGTGAAGATGTTGTTTCTTGATGGATTGAGGAGTATGGTTCTTTAGAAGTCATGAGAAGTGGCCATGATAGTGTGAAGTCAAGCTGTTTTACTTTGAAGAAAATGAAGAATGGAGAAATGCCATGAATCATTTTGTGTGCTAAGTGTTGTTTGAGTGTTTAGAGTTTAGTATGCAGTTTGTTTTGTTTTGTTGAGGGATGAAATGTACTCAGCCATGTTGAAGGTTTATAATTTTTGTGTGTTTACCATTTGGCATTAATGAAATTGGAGTGTGTAGTGTTGTGTGCAAGGTATGAATTGAGATGTGAATTTGTGTGAAAAGAGAACAATGTGGTGATGCGTTGAGCTTATCATCATTGCATGCGGATTTTTTTTAAGCTAAGTTGAAAGTGTTGTGTGAAAAAAGAAAGAAAAAAATGGCTAAGAGTGAAATGGATAAATGAAAAAATATATGGAACGAAAAGAGAAATGAACAAAGGCGATCAAAATTGAGAAAATGAGTTATCACCCTGTATGTGAAACTTTGTTCTTAGTTCACTTTGGCTTATTTCAAGTTCATCACTTAAATCTTTTTGATCTTGCATGTGAAAACTTTTGGTTTTTGGTACTAAATTTGAAGAATTTGATACATTTTGCTGATTAAGGCCCGGTGTTAATGTAAGATAGATATGCCATGCAAAACTCAATTGACATAGGAGTTAATGTGTATGAATTCGTTTCTGTTTGTTATGCATTTATCTGGTGTCTCCAGAATTCGTGCATGTTTAGTTAATTTGGGATTCTTATGAACATTTACTTGCACAAGAAATGATATGGGAGAAAAAGCCATATTGGCAACTGGGAAGGAAAAAGCCATAAGAACCTGGCAATCAAATTTGGAGAAAAAAGCCATAAAACCCAGGCATTATTTCAGTCATCAATATGTGCACCAATGTGCAGCACTAATGTGCAGAATAAGGGCAATGTCCCATAGAGTACCAATGTACGCATAGGTACCATTGATCTTGTGATTGCATGTTCATAAGAGTGGACAAAGAGATTGGCATGTATTGAATGGTATGTGAGACCAGCTAGAGGGTGTATAACCAAAGGAATAGATGAAGTGCACGTACCTCAGCACAAACTTGCACGCATGACATTTTGGTCTTTATTCATTGTGCCTTAGTTGATAATTTGTATTGAAATCTGAGAGCTAGGTACCATGAACCATCAAAGTATAAAGTTGTGTGTGAAAAAACTTTTTGATGAATTTGGATGTGGTCAGTGTGGATGAATGAACAAAGTGTTTGCATACGGGTGATGAAGAGGGTCAAATTGTGTGTATCTTTGCTTGAGGGCAAGTAAGAGTTCAAGTGTGGGGGAATTTGATAAGTTGGTTTTATACCAACTTAAATGGCTTAATTCACTTAACTTTTGACTTGTTTTTCATGAGTTAGTACCGATGTTTTGTGTGTTGTTGTGCATTTATGTGGCTTGCAATTGGTTGTACTAAAATGGTTAAAAGGGACCAAAAATGATGATGAACTTAGGCAATTGTATGTTTGATGCTAATTGGCAAGGTTGAGAGGTCAAAACAACTAGGAGGGTGAATGGAACCAAAATGAACTTGGTAAGCTTGATTTAGGGTTTTGGACAGATTTGGTTAGTGCAATTCATCTGGACATAACTCTCTTGATACTAACCCAATTGGTGAGTTCTTTGGTGTCCTGAAAAGCTCTTTGAATGCACTACATTTCTTATGTTTTAACTATTTTCCAATTTCGTGTGCAAGACTATGAAATATGAGTTTCTTTGCGAAATGCCATTTTAGGGTTTTAGGGTTGTATCTTTCTGCCACAGTTTGGTATTTTGATGATATCTTGAGTTTCAGGTACCTGATGAGACTGTTTCATGATCCATTGGAAAGCTAAGAGGGGGATATAGAACTCTTAAGTTCAACACCAAGTCTGAATCAGAGGCTAAGACACACTTATTTGGCATGGAAGTAGGGTGTTGTGCTGGAATGGACACACACTTAGCCAACGTTTTGCCAACATCTTGCCAACACACCTTGCCAAGCCATGCCAAGTCTTGCCAACACACCTTGCCAAGACCATGCCAACTCGGCATGTCAGCTTCACCAATACATTGCCAACGCCTTGCCAACTTGGCACATCAACCTTGCCGAGCATGGTGCTGAACCTTGCCACATACCATGCCAAGCACTTGGCCACATCTTGACACACTCATGCACTCATCTTGCCAAGCATTCACAACACACGAAACATATGCACATTAGCACCACATTTACACAGTTTGTGCATGGCATGTTTACTCATTGTTACACATTGCAATTGGACCTACGGTGCACGAAACTCACACACATTTGATTCACATATAGCATGCAAAGTGAATTATTCATGCCACAGCCTTGCCGAGCACTTTGCCACACCTTGTCACACACATGTACTTATCTTGTCAGAAAAACACTACACACAACTCATGCACCACCATCATTTCACAACTTATTACACTAGCATACTCTCATTGGCACATCACTTGGCATGAAACTTGCACACGAGTTCATCAAGCACATCACTCTTGGCACACTACTCATGCATTCTTGGCACAACATTTGCACAATCTTCGCAGGGTTGCACACATTGGCATTGGACACAATCGGGCCAACCAACATATTTTCTCCATGAGATCTCGTGGAGAAAGAAAAAATGCAAAAATTTTCTCCACGATGTCTCGTGGAGAAAACAAAAACACCAAAATTTTCTCCACGAGATCTCGTGGAGAAAATGAAAAGTGCCAAGATTTACTCCACGAGGTCTCGTGGAGTAAAAAAATAGGTTAAAAATTTTGCCCACGAGATCTCGTGGGCAAAACTTGAGTATTCTGATTTCAGAAAATCGACTAAGTGTTCTTGGTGTTCTTCAGGTGTTCGGGCACAGAGAGATGGCGTGGGGGCTGTTGGTCTGAAGGCGTGTGAAAGCTGGGTTCAAAAAGGGAAGCGGTTGTTGGGTTCCCAAAAGCGTGCTCTCCTTCACTTATGAAGGCGTGGTGCTTGCTGAAGAAGAAGGAATTGTGGCAGATGCTTGAAGGCGCAATACATTTGGCAGGAAGGCGTTATGAAGTTCTGAAGGCGCAGATACTTTGGCTCAAAGGCGCTGGCGCAATGATAAAAGCCTCACACTTTGGTTTTTTTGTCTTCCACATTACTTAGGCAGTTTTAGTAATGGTGTTCATGTAATACTTTTTAGTTCTTGATCGTTTCCGAAACATTTACGTTTCTTTTGTAACCTCTATATATAAAGGAATAGTCAACATTTTTAAAGGGGGGATTCATTTTATTCACTACTCACATTTTTCATATTGTAACCGACTTTTGATTTTGAAGAGCGGGAAGTGTTTTTGAGATCTACTTTTTCTCTCTGCTTTCTCTCACTAAGATTGTTGCTTCATTTCGGATTCCGATCAAAGATTTTCTTTCATCATTATACATCTCCTCGAAATTGAAAAGAAAAGTGACAATCCTCTCGGCATTTGGAAGCTTTTAAGATTCTTAATTGGTAAACACTTCCAATTAATGATTATGAACTGTTTAATCTTCCAATTTGTTGATTGTGAAGCTGAAATGGAGATTCGTGGCTAATTGTATGATAATCTAGGATACTGAGGGTGAATGCTAGGTTGAAATTGTAATTGTGCAGTAGAACTAACAATCTAATATAAGAAATGAAAATTCTCAGCTATGAATTTGTAAAACTTGTTAAGTGCCTGCTTTTGATCTGAATTTGATGAAATGAGATTCGATGGTGGTCGTCATGTTGAATTGAGTCTTCTTTTGTAAGATTTGGATGAAAATCATGAATAAGAACCTGAGAATGCATGAGTTCTTAAACCTGTTTGAATTTGCACAGATCTTAAGGCTAGACATCACCATAGGAAGCTTTAAATCTGTATAAATCCTGAGAACAAGGTAATAAGAGATTCTCCTACTTAAATGATGAACTTACATACTAGGGTCGGGCCTCACCATGGGAGATTCTAGGTGTTCATGCCTAAGTAGTTTGAGTGGGAAATTGAGATAACACGATTTTACTTCACCATTCTTAGGCCAGATCATAGGATAGGATGGTGTCGGGAGATTAAAATTGTAGTGTAGTGACCATGCTAACTATAATTTTGGTCTCCATTTGTGATTCTCCTCTTCTGCTTTGATTGTATGTTAGTAATACTAACTGTATGAGAAGTTGCATTCACCCAGAAATAGCCTAGATTATCAGCTTTATTTTCTTGAGAACTTTGCTTTTAACTCTCTCAGTCTTACTTGTGTGTTCATTTCAATGAGTAATTGTGTGGAGTTAAACCAAATTACTTCCTGTTAAATTTTGTAATTAGTGTTCTTTTAATCTTGTTAAATTTTGGTGACATAACTGAGCATATCAAACTCCTTGAATCGACTATTTCCCTGTGGAACGAAACCTAACTCACTGCTACTATATTCAGTGAAAATTAGGATAAATTGACGAGCCACGACACTCGACATCATTAGCCTATGTAATTTCCTTAACAAGATAGTTTCCAGACTTCTAGCCCAAAGATTAGCCATAGTCCTGCCTAAAATTATCTCAAAAAATCAGAGTGGCTTTGTGGCTGGGAGGTTGATTTCAGATAACTATCTATTGGCTAGTGAGATGATCTCCACCCTTAATAGGAAGAGTAAGGAAGGAAATGTGGCATTAAAATTGGATATGGAGAAGGCTTATGATAGGGTTCATTGGCCATTCTTATTGCAAATTTTTAGAATGATGGGATTTGGGGAGATTTGGATAGACCTGATGTGGAGGTTAATCTCAAATGTGGGGTTCTCTATCTTAGTCAATGGGGTAAGTAAAAGCTGGTTTAATGCAACTAGAGGATTAAGGCAAGGGGATCCAATATCTCCACTGCTGTTTGTGGTTAGTGCTGAATACTTGTCAAGAGTTCTAGATAGTAAGGTGAATAAGGAACTGGATTTTAGGGTTCCCTTTGGATGCCCTAGAATCTCTCACTTAGCCTATGCAGATGACCTCATTATATTCTCGTCTTGGAAACCCCAAGCTGTGAAAACCATTATGGAAAAACTTCATCATTATGAGGGGGTCTCGGGACAAAAGATCAATGCAGCCAAGAGCTGTTATCTGGTGCATGAGAGGCTTCCAATGGCTAGGAAACATGCCATAGGAAGAATAACTAGATTTGCTAGAGGAACCCTCCCTGCCATTTATTTAGGTACTCCTCTTCACTTAAAAAGAATCCCAACTCCTTACTTCAACCCACTGTTAGAGAAGATCAGTAGGCTAATAGGAAGCTGGAGTTCTAAGTTTCTCACGATAGGGGCAGAATTACATTAGTGAAAAGTGTCCTATATATCCTAAATCCCATTATACACTACTATGAGTCTAAACCCACCTAAAAGAGTCTTATCCCAAATAGAGTCCCTGCTCTCTAATTTTTTGTGGTCAGGGGTGGATAAGGGTACAAAGAGACGCTGGATTAATTGGCAAGAACTTTGCCTCACCCAGGAAGAGGGAGGAATAGGTTTCAGGGATCTAAACCATATAGTCTCAGCTCAAACTGCCAAACTGTGGTGGAGGATCAGGTCAAAAGACTCTCTTTGGGCTAAGTTCATGTGGAGGAAATAGTGTGGCAGCCGCCATCCATCAGAGATCAAGGTAAGAACAAGGGACTCTCAGACGTGGAAGAGACTCTGCAGGACTGCCCCTTTTGCTAAAAATCATATCCAATTCCAGGTAGGAAATGGGGAATGTAGTTTGCTACATGACAAGTGGTGCCCCTCAGGTAAGTTTTCTGAATTATTTGAATGTCAAGGGACCTATAAGGTATCTGAATTTCTTGGGCATCAGGGGTGGGACTGGGATAAGCTTATTTTTCTCCTACCTCAAATTCCGAGAGAAGTATTTATGGAGTTCCCAATGAAACTTGAAGGAATTAATAGGATGATCTGGGACCTTTCATTGGATGGTAACTTTAGTATGAACTCTGCTTTTAAAAGCATTAGGGGTTCTATCACACCTATTTGCTCCCATACAGATTTCATTTGGGACGCGATAGTCCCAATTAAAGTCTCTTTTCTAATGCTCAGACTTAGTAGAAATAAAATCCCCATAGGAAATAATCTGTTTAAGGTGGGCATCTTGGGCCCCTTTATATGCTCTTGGTGCCTGGCCAATGGGGAAACATTGAGCCACGTTTTTGTGGCATGCTGGTTTGCTCAAAAGGTTTGAAAAATTTTTGCAGCAGAAGTTGGGATCTCTGATCAGTCTCAGTGTTTTGCAGGAAATTTAAACATTTGGTTGCAGTACCACTCTACCCTTTCAGAGTGCAGTAGTTTTCTGAGGAAGATTGGTCCCTCCTTCATCTGCTGGGAGCTTTGGAAGATGAGAAATAAAATCATTTTTGATAATGTTACTCCTGATTTAGAAGTGATAGTTGGCAGAATATTTAGGACCATCAAGGAAATAATGCAGATTAAGTTCAAAGGGGTACAGTTCAATGGGCTAGAATGGCACTCCTTCTGGGAGGTTTGTCAGAATATCAGGAGAACCCAAGTCTTGAAGTGCATAAAGTGGAATCCCCCAGAGCCGGCTTGGATTAAGATCAACTATGCTGCTGCAAAGGTGGGACAATCCTGGAGAGCGGGAGGCATTTGCAGGAACAATAGGGGACATCTAGTCTGCTCGCTTCCTATTCTTTTGTTCCTACTCTCCCTCAACAGATTCCAGGTAGAAGCCTTAGCAGTCCACATTTACATAAAGAGATGCAGGGAGATAGGGCAGCAGGAAATATCACTGGAATCAGACTCTGCCACCCTCATGCATAGACTGAAATCTTGGAGAGATTGGCAGCTCAGAAAAGTGCTGGATCACATTAAAGGTTTAGGATTCAGCTAGTTCCAAAGGAAGTTAACATGGCTGCTAGGTACTTAGCCTTCAATCATGTCCCTCAGGATTCCGCTGCCCTTCTTTCACTACTCAAAATGGATAGGGAACTTCCGACTGTGTTCCTAAAAAAAGGTATGGATTTCTGTCTTCCACTTAGGGATTATCATGGAGTTAATTATAGTAGGGTTTAATCTGTGTAGTGTTAGAGGCTCCAGCCAGTTGATGTTAAGGCTGGTTTGCCATGTTTATAATAGACAGCCCCAGTTTGCAGATGTTAGAGCTGGCTTTCTGAAGCATAAAGATCTGTGTTTTTCTTTGATGTTCGGTTCCAGTAGAGTAGAAGCTTTGGGGGGTAGTGAAACATGCTCCAACCAGCTGGTAAGTTGGGTATGTGATGTGAGGCAAATATATGTATAAAAATTGTGATCGTGGTTGCTATTTACCCCTAATCAAAAATCAAGCTAAACAACCCCTAAAAGGTGTTAGTATAGCAAGTTCGTTCCCACGAGGAAATGACTGTGTTGAAACTTAAAGATAATATTTTTGGTTTTTCTGTTTATCAAAGTAAATAATAAGTAAGCAAAGAACAAATAACTAAAACAAAGAAGGTGATTTGATTTAAAAACTCAAATTAAGCAAGTGTACTCCCGAGATTATAGTTTAGGGTTATTGTAAAAAGCACATGCATACATCCTATCTATGGTCATGCAAATCAAGGGTAAATAACATGACTCACGCCCTCCTTTGTGGCGAGAGGCAAGGATTGATTTAGGCACTTTACCTATTTAGATATTAACTAATTCAATAAACCCTCATTTGTGGTGAGAGGCAAGGTTTACTTCCTTAATTAATCCGGAATCTAATGCAACTACCAACTCAACCAAACCCTTAAGTTCAACCGCTCCTTTGTGGCGGAGGCAACGCCCGAACCAGTCACGCTAATGCTAAACTAATCCCCCTAACTCCTCCTTTGTGACGATTGGCAAGAGCTAAGGTAAAATCAATCTAAGTAATTCACAACCAACCAACAAAAGATTCCAAACAACCCACTCAAATCCTCCTTTGTGGTGAGAGGTAAGATTAAAGCAAGTTATCTCTAAATAATTTACTGCACTTTAAACAAATATTCATCATACATAATCCGGCCAAATCATGCATAATTATGAAGAACACAGCAAAGCATATTCAACAAAGACCAAAAGATAGAATTTAGTATGTAAATTAAGCACAAAAACCCTTATTCATAATCCCGGGAGCACAATAAATTTAGCCTAGCATGGATAAATCAAACATCATCATGATATAAATAATTAAGAACAATATTGAAATCATAAATTAAAAAGAAAGAAAACACCTTGAATTGTGAATCCGTAGATGAAATCTTTGTCTCTAAATTAATGAAATCAATAATGAATGATGTTCCCAATCCGTACAACTTCTATTCTCCGTAAAATAGCTAAAAGAATGAAACCCTAGCTATTACAAATAATAAAACCCTTGCTTGAAATCTCTCAAAGTTGTCACCCCCTCAAAAGCTGTAACCCAAGCCCTATTTATAGTTATTCTATGAAAATATTCGCACATAAGTCCTTAAGGAATTCCTTGTTGGAAAAGAAAACTTAAAGTGGGCCAAAATCGTAAATTTCATCAAATTAGGTCGAAAAACTGCGTATTCCCCGACGTCTCGATGTCCATGATCGCGCGTCAAAACGTCCGCGCACTTCGCGACGTGGAGGATCTGGTGTCGCGATGTCGCGGCACGTCGAGACGTGGGAGGGGTCCCGACGTCGCGACGTGGCTCTTTGGAAGTTTCTCAAAATTTGTCCAAAAATTCCACCAAAAATCGCATTTTTAACGTCGCCGTGGAGTGTCTACGTCGCGACGTGCACCCACTTCGCGACGTGAAGGGTCTAACGTAGCGAAGTGGAGAGTTTCTTTAATAATTCGCGATCTTTCTTCAATTTTTCCTCCACTTTGCGTCCGATTTGACTCCTTATGATCTCCCACTTCCAAAAGCACACCACGGTCAACAAACCTACAATTACAACACTAAAACGAGTAAAAACGTACAAGAACGTTCAAAGGATTAAGTATAAACCCTACATAACCGGTGAATAAATTCATCTTATCAATTTCCCCCACACTTAACCTTTGTTCGTCTCTGAACAAACTAAATCACAAAATAACAAACCTAAACAAAAATCTAACACAAAAACCCTAATGAAATTCTAACACATAGCCACAAAATGCATCCAACTTCATCAACTTGATCCAAGAACAAATGTCATGTATGAACCTCATAATCTCAAGTATTCAAATGTCAAGTACACATAATATATGACCCAAAAGTTATCAAAGCACATTAACGTACTCATTTAGACACGTTGAGCCAACCATGTGTGTGTGTGCGATAGGTTCCACCTCAGTTCATAACTCATCTACAATCACGCCATAAATCAGGGTTCCAACAACTAAGTCTTCGTCTCAACTTTTTCTCACTAACATATTAACAATTCATTGTCAAACTCATATAAATGAGGATTCGCTCAGCAAACCTTTAGGTTCATAAATAAAACACTCGTTCCCCCAGAGTGTCACATATAATTAGGATATTTCATTAGAAATCCCGTGACATCCACCTGGGGTACTGTCTCACCTTCGGGTTTTAGACCCATTCCCACTCATGCAAGTTCTCAATTAACTTTTCGTTTAAGAGCAGTCTCGCAGAGGAGTGACAAGATGAAGCCAGAGTCTTATGGCTTATAATCTCCGTTACCATCCATATGAGTTCTCTTAGGGTTATTATTAAAAGCAATCTCATAGAGGGATGATAGTATGAGCAAAACAAGCTTAAAAATGCAAAAGCATTCAGTGCAAACATTTACGCAAGCACATTTATTAAAGAGCACATTTTAAGCGAGTTATATAAGTTTCAACTAAACAAAGCATTAAAAACACACCAATATACTTAATGATTACAAACTCGTCAATCCCCTCAGTAGTTCCCCTAAGTGCATAAAAATGGTCGACTCAAAATGCTAAACTTTCCATCAAAGACCCGACTCCCTCTAGATAGCATATTATTTTCCTATCCCACATCGAATCTGTCGATAAATTCAAATCATTGGCAACATAACATTTATCACGACAAGATCAAAATTTCAAAAAAAATTGGATACTACACGAAAAAGCCCTAAAACCATGGTGTAATTATGCAAATAGTTATCATTACTGACTAATGTATTTACGAGCTAAGGTTACCTCAAGGGATAACTATACGAATGGGACAATCATAATAAATTAAAATAAATCCTAATTCCATTAACATAATTGTCTCAATTTGGTGCAAAATAACAAGAAAACATCAAAATGAAAACAACAAAAGAAAAGAAAAATAATCATCCAAATAACAACTAAATAACATAAAAACAGAACAAATAGAAAAAAAATACACAAAAATAAAAAAAACACAAAACTCCCCCCCACACTTAAAATCCACATTGTCCTCAATGTGGGCAAGGAGAAACACGACCTAATCCTACTGCATGTCGTCGCGTGGAGGAGGCTGCGAACTGGTGCCCTCGCCGCTAGAACTCTGCCACTTTCGGCTCATCTGATGGACCAAATCAGTCATCTACGACATCTGATGAGATAAGTTGGCATATGCCATCTCCATCTGATCAAACCTCTCATCAAAATGTGTCGCCTGCGTCTGCGCCATATCAGTCATCTGCGTCATCATAGCCTCCATCTCATCCATACATGTGTGGATGCCCGCAATATTCATGACACGGCGGGGTGGGGGTGGAGGAACGGGCTCCTCGTCCTGCAGCTGCTGCATCTGGCCCTCATCATGCTGTTGCTCTTGGGCTAGCAGGGGCGATTGCGCCTGCCCTGGTTGTGGCTGGGTTGGTGGCACTGGGGGTTGACCTGGCCGCTCATACGAACTACCCCGATATCCATTATACTGTGCAGTGGTGATGACATCACGCACTCCAAACATCTCATCTGTGCCCAAAACTGGCACCCCAGCAGCATAGCAAATGGCTGTAATCGGCGACGGATAATAAAGGCCTGTCCGTACAAACCGACGTGCCTTCCTGATCTCGATGTCCATTATCTCCCCAACATCTATAGGAAGCCCTGCCGGAATAGCGTAATTTTGAACCGCCTTGTCGTCGTCGCAGGAGGACTGATGGATGCTTGGAATGAGCTTGCCAATAATGAAATAATGCCAAGCTTTGGTGACCTTGGTCATTTGAGCTAACTTGAGCTCAGAAATCCTCTGCGTCCGTCTGACATCAGCAAGTCGTTGAGCCGTGATAGTGGACAAGATTTCCTGACGAGGAGGCTCATGATAATATGAAGTGCGGTATGCACTTCCATCAATGTCAGGCAACCCGTAGTACTCGTTGAATTTGGTGCCGACTAACGGGCACATCGACGCCTTGCATCCGTAAAATACCCTGCTGTGCATAAGGGTAGTTTGCGTAGAACTCCCGAACCAAAGTCGCATTGCCGCCTACCGGTTGACGGCAAAATTGTGTCCATCGTCGATTCCTGATCTAAGTCACAATCGGTGCGACTGTGACCTGGATATCTCGCTCCATGACCATGTCCTTCAGTGCCAAATGCTGATCATGGAATGTCGCCGCCTCCAAGAACATAAACCTGAAGTCATCGAACCCCGCTGGATTGGGCTGCGGTGGTGGTGGAGGAGGTGGTGGTGGTGGTGGTGCACCACCAGCGGTAGAGCTACGTGTCCTTTTTGGTCCCATACCTGTCAATACAAGTACATTAAATACAAACCATAAACTAATTGACAAGATAATTACCACACAATTCGCACACTTAATCAACGCTATTAACTAACTAACCTTGTCCCACCCCACACTTGAGTTAAACACAATCTCAACACTAGGCATAAAATGCAAATAGTATGACTACACACTTGCAAGATCAACAACTAATCACAGAACACCAAAAACAGAAATAACAACACCATAAACACAACAATTACAGTTCCACAATGTACATAAGTTGAAGATCACAATTTTACACAACCTTAAGACATTCAAGAGTTGGTGTGAAGTCAAAAGAATATGAAAGAATCAGTAAAACAAACACATGACATTCCTGTGATGTTCAAGCATAAAAAGGTGTGTCAAATTCAAGAGGAAAACTCATTGAAGCATTTTAACAAACACCTTGAATGCAGTAATATCTCAATCATATTAAACCAACAATCCAAAGCAATTGCCCAACAAAACCACATCAATGCTTAATAACATTGCAACACGATTACAATGTACCAGTCAAACATGATTACTCAACACCAATGTGCGCAACCAGTGAGCAAAATGTGTGCAAAATCGTGTCTAATTCTTGTCCAAAACTTTAACAACCCAATTCTTGCTTTGATTGATCACTGAAATTACCACACTACACAAGCACAGACTAATGTAACATGATTTCTATCAAGAATGGATCATGATTTCATAAGCCGAATCACAGAAATCACAGTTGTTCCAAAACAGTATGTAACCCTGTGCACATATTTTTCAAAAATTCAACAATTCAAACTTTGAATACATTCTTCATCACAATTCACTCAATACTATGAATAAAATATGTAAAGCACGATTAAACACAAGATTGCAACAAAATTTAGAGAAAAATTTCGGAATTTACCTCTTGAAGACCAAAAATCAAATTGCAAAATTTGTGTGTTTTGTGATGAACTCAAGCCCTCTACACCATTCCAAGACCTCCTAGAATGAATTGAAACCACCTAACACTAACGAATTTCACTTGAAATCCGGATTTTGATGTTTGAGGGTTTTGGGAAAAATTTCAAAATTTGGTCGATTTTTGGGAATTGAATCGGTTAAATTGTGTGGTTTTGTTGTTAATGTGATCCTATCTCAACCTATAACACTAATCTAGAATGAATTTTCAGAAAAAACGAAAGAAATGAAGATTGAGTAGAGAGGATTTTAGGTTTTGTGAGGTTTCGGTGAAGAAGAACAGATTCTGTTCTTGATTTTAACACAATTTTGCCAGACGTAGCGACGTGGATCATTGGACGTCGCGACTTGGATGAACCCTAGGGTTTTTTACAAAACGTACCTGGACGTCGCGACGTTGGCGATTTTCTCCACATTTTTGCACATTTATTCCTCCAAATTTCCCTTAATCCTTTCACCAACCTACAAAACAAAACATTTACACAAAAAGACTATTAGTTAATGGAATATTTAGCCTAAATTCTAAATAAACTTAAATGAAACTTAAAAATATAAAATATAAACTTGGGGTGCCTCCCAAGAAGCGCTTTATTTATCGTCGAAAGCTCGACGCCTGTTGCTTATTCTTCCCTCGGTGACTCTTCAAGAGTCACCTTTTCAACAATGCGTAAGATCTTTTCTCCTTGAGAAAAATAGATTTTCAATCTATGCCCATTGACTATGAAAGAATTTCCCGTCTTTTCATTTAGAAGCTCTACTGTGCCATAAGGAAACATTGTCTTAACCCTGAATGGACCACTCCATCTTGACTTAAGCTTGCCTGGAAAAATTTTCAGCTTAGAATTGAAAAGCAAAACCAGCTGCCCGGGTTCGAACTTTTTATGTAGGATGCATTTATCATGCCACTTTTTAGTTCTCTCTTTATAGAGTAATGCACTTTGGTAAGCATCAAATCTAAACTCATCCAAATCATTGAATTCCAACAACTGTTGCTCAGCTGCCTTCCCATAATCCATTTTCAATTCCTTTAATGCCCAAAACGTCTTGTACTCAAGCTCAATTTGTAAATGACAAGCCTTACCAAAAACCATGAAATATGGAGATGTACCAATAGGTGTTTTAAAAGCTGTGCGATATGCCCATAGAGAATCATCCAATTTTGTTGCCCAATCCTTCCGAAAAGGTTTCACAACCTTTTCTAAAATTCCCTTGATCTCCCGATTTGATATCTCCACTTGTCCACTTGTTTGAGGATGGTAAGGGGTTGCCACTTTATGCCGGACTCCATATTTGGTCAATAAGGTTTGAAAAACCTTGTTGCAAAAATGTGTGCCTCCATCACTGATAATAGCTTTTGGGGTTCCATAACGAGTGAAAATGTGCTTCTTGATGAACCCCACCACACTTTTTGTATCACAAGTCGGCAAATCAATTGCTTCTATCCATTTAGAAACATAATCCACAGCCACAAGAATGTAAGACTGACTATTAGATTTTGGGAATGGTCCCATGAAGTCGAAAATTTCCACCTCCATAATATTGTTTAAAGGCATCTCATTCCTCCATGAAATATTTCCTGACCTTTGGCATTCATCACACTCTTTGATCCACTCTTGAGTGTCATGGAATAGTTTGGGCCAATAATACCCCGACTGCAACACTTTGTAAGTTGTTCTTCGCCCTCCAAAATGTCCTCCATAATCAGATTCGTTGCATGACCGAAGAATTTCTTTTTGATACTCCTCAGGAACACATCTTCGGATAGCTTGGTCACTACATACCTTGAAAAGATAAGGCTCATCCCAATAATAGTAGCTTGCATCGTGGATGAGTTTTTTCCTTTGTTGGACAGACAATTTGGGTGGAATTCGTTGTGAAACCACATAATTTGCAATGTCGGCGTACCATGGAACTTTTTCAGCTTCGTCCACTTGAAACAATTGCTCATCTGGGAATATCTCCTTGATTTGAACATTATTATCTTCTTCCAAACTCATGCTTTTCCACACGAGAAAGGTGGTCGGCAACATGATTTTTAGCTCCCTTCTTATCACGGATTTCCAAGTGAAACTCTTGTAGAAGTAGAACCTATCGAATCAACCTCGGTTTTGCATCCTTCTTGGCCATTAAGTAACGAATTGCTGCATGATTAGTGTATATAATCACTTTGGCTCCCAGCAAATAAGAACGGAATCTATCCACAGCAAATACAACTGCCAACATCTCCTTTTCGGTTGTAGTGTAATTACACTGAGCTGGATCGAGTAGACGGCTGGCATAATGGATAGTATGGAAAATTCTGTCTGTCCTTTGACCAAGAACCGCCCCCACAGCAAAATCACTTGCATCGCACATAATCTCGAAAGGGGCTTCCCAATTGGGCGGTGATGACCGGAGCTGCTACAAGTTGGCCTTTTGGAAAATCAAAAACTGTCTTACAATCATCATCAAAGTTGAATATCGCATCTTTCTCCAAGAGATGACACAAGGGCTTGGTGATTTTAGAGAAATCCCGAACGAACCTACGGTAGAACCCTGCATGGCCCAAAAAACTTCTTACTCCCTTGACATTTATAGGATATGGTAATTTTGCAATAAGATCCAATTTTGCTTTATCCACTTCCATGCCTTTAGCTGAGATCTTGTGGCCAAGTACAATTCCTTCTTGCACCATAAATTGGCATTTTTCCCAATTCAAAACCAGATTAGTCTCCACGCATCTTGCAAGAACCTTAGCCAAATTATCCAAGCACCGATCAAAAGAATGGCCAAAAACTAAGAAATCATCCATAAATACCTCAATAATATCTTCTACCATGTCATGGAAGATGGCCATCATACACCTTTGAAATGTAGCTGGTGCATTGCATAACCCAAAAGGCATTCTCTTAAATGCGAAAGTACCAAAAGGGAAAGTGAATGTTGTCTTGTCCTGATCCTTTGGGTCAATAGTGATCTGATTATACCCGGAGTAACCATTCAAGAAACAATAAAATAAATAACCAGCAATTCTGTCCAAAACTTGATCAAGGAATGGTAGAGGAAAATGATCTTTGCGGGTTGCCTTGTTGAGCTTGCGATAATCCATACAAACTCGCCATGCATTAATGATATGGGTTGCCAACAACTCGTCATTATCGGTCTTGACCACTGTCACCCCACTCTTCTTTGGCACACATTGGACTGGACTTACCCATTCACTATCAGATATAGCACAAATCATCCCAAAGTCCAAGAGTTTGATCACTTCCTTTTTGACCACATCCATCATTGCTGGATTTAATCGACATTGCCTATCACGTACTGGAATTGCATCATCTTCAAAAAGAATTTTATGCATGCAAATTGATGGACTAATTCCCTTAATGTCAGCAATAGTCCACCCAATAGCTCCTTGATACATTTTCAGTACCATAATAAGCTTCTCTTCTTGCCATGGTTCCAAGGTAGCTGAAATCACTACTGGTAAAGTGTTATTTTCTCCCAAGAAGGCATATTTGAGATGTGAAGGAAGTGGCTTGAGCTCCAATTTTGGAGGTTCTTCAACTGAAGGTTTCAACATATTTTCACTACAATTAATGACTTCAATTGACCTCACCTCAATGGGCTCCTCATAAACAGTATCAGTTAGCTCATAAATGGAAGCATCAAGATAAGCATTATCAACCATACTTTGTAACTCTAATGCTATATTTTCATCGATCAAAAGCAAGTCATAATTAGACATATGCATTAAAGAGTCATTATCATTAATACTACACGTTTTCATGGGATTGCATGCATTAACTGAAGTTTCAACCACATCCATGAAAAAATAAGTACTAATATCCCTAGGATGCTTTATAGCGTAATTCACATTAAATGTTACCTCTTCCCCATTGACACGGAAAGTGATTGTCTTGCTGCGTACGCCAATTAGAGCATCTCCAGTTGCTAAGAATGGTCTTCCAAATATGAGAGGAACCTTCTCATCCTCCTCCATGTCCAAGATAATAAAGTCCACCGGAATTGTGAACTTATCAACAACCACCAAAATATCTTCAATGATACCCATAGGAGTGATGATGGATCTATCAGCTAACTGAAGAGTTATAGCCACTGGTTTGATTTGCTCACCCATTCCCACACTTACAACAATAGAATAAGGCATCAAGTTAATACCAGCTCCCAAATCACATAATGCCTTAGCAAAATATCTTGTGCCAATCTTACATGGAATTGTGCAGCTTCCTGGATCTTTAAGCTTAGGGAGAAGATTTTCTTCATTAAGCATTGCCCAACCTCATTCAATTTGGATTACCTCCTCACATTGCAAAATCTGCTCCTTATTTCAAATTAGATCTTTCAAGAATTTTGTATAAGTAGGCACTGTCTTCACCAAATCCAACAAAGGAATTTCCACATGGAGTTGCTTAATCATCTTATGATACGAATGGTCTTGGATTGAAGTCCTCAACCACACGGATTCCACAACCTTCGGATCGTTGCTGCACAAAAACGATAGAACAAGAACAACAAAACAGATTTTGGCGGAATAGAATTCAAAGGGAAAAACGCTAAGAGGAAGATAAATTCAACCCAACGTTTTTATTACAAACGAACCCAATTCAACTCATGAAAATTCATGCAATTGAACTTTGTCAATTTGGCGTGTTCTCGAAATCAAGAACAATGGTGAAGTCTCCTAAAGGTCACGCTAAAGGAAAAGCTTCTACAATCAAGAATTAAATAATTCTTAAAGGTTTTGAACAACTCAAGGAGTTAATCCACGATTTTAGCAAGGCTAAAACTTTCTTTCATTCATCCTATCTATAAAACGTCAAAAGGAATGCCTTTATATAGGCTACAAAAAGTATTAAGAGTTGGTATTTTCCCAATGTGGGATATTGGCCAACTTTCCTAAAACGAAAACCCTAATGCTAGTTTAGGAAACTTCCTAATTGTAATGAAACACTAGGAACTTAACTACTTTCCTAAACTAAGAAGACAAACACGTTTTTGCCTCTTAAGATTACTTTCCTAAAAACTCCTAAAAAGTAGGAGATTACTTTCCTAATTATCATGCAAGATAATTGGATCAAGTAATTACTTAGCCCATAATTAAAAACACAAAGACTTAATCCCATAAGTAAATGTTTAATGGACTTAATTATTACAACTCAGAAATAAATCCTAAGACTTAACAAATGGAAACAAAACTGAAAAAACGGAATTCCCGCCAGTCCAGCAAGCAGCGTCATCTTCACGTGCCAATTTCACCATGATGCTCTTCGAATCTGCGAAAGTGTAAAACATAAAAGTTGTAGATCTTTCTCTTATGTTTCTACAGCCTCTTGAATCAGCATAATCGAAGATCATATGAGATAGATATGTCAATAATACCGAACTGTGGCATAAGTCCTCAACAATGTAATTTCCATGGTGGCAACACCTTAAATGTCGTGAAGCAACAAACCTCCATGGAACATTTAGGAACTGTGATTTTGACTTTATTCCAGGCCTCCAACTATATGATTCATCACAAATTAATGGAATGAATATCACGAACCACTTGCTTATTGACCACCCAAATAATAGGCTTTCTGGGTTCGTATCATACTCCCTTTCTTGGAGAAGATTCGACCTCGAATCTTGAACGATTGTTGTGACACCAAGTAAATCATAACCTACATGATCTGTTAGACAACAAGAAGAACCAAATACAACAATATCTCCAACGGGATTTGATATCTCTTCTTTGCCTTTTTCATCAAGATTCACTTCTAGGCTTTTTCCACTTACAACAACAACCTCACTTTTTATATGTTCATCATTGGGTATTATATTCTCACACATATTAACAATATTCAATACATCAAAAGAAAACAAATATGTTTGAGAAGTTTCTTCAATTGGAATAATTGGAATTATCACATCTTCTGGAATTGGATCCGCCATGACATTATCAATTTGAACCATATCAACCTCCAAAGGTGCTATATCTCCAAGACAATTTAAAGGAAAAGATGAATTCTTTACCTCATCACACACATTCTCCATGTTTAATGGTTGAAGATCCACTAGAAGTTCATCATTCGGCTCATCATACCAATGAGGGCATTGGATTGCACTATGCCCAACTCCTAAACACCTCAAGCATTTAACAACACGAACTTTGGGAGTAGGTAAAGAAGTTGTTTTACCAATGTGCTTTCCTCAATGGCTTTTTTCTGCTGTTCTTCAATTCGAATTTTTTCTTGAAACATCACCATAATCTCCTCTAAATCTTTCGCAATAGATCGTAGTTCCCTTTGATACCTTTTACTTTGAAAAGCCATAATTGATGAATAGAGGTATATGTTTGTTGGAAAAAATTTGACTAGACTCAAGAATATGATTTAAGAGACACAAAGAATAGAAAGAACAATCAAAAGATTGAAACTTGACGACACAAAAAAAAATTGCAAAGAAAACTCAAAGAATCTTTGTTTTTTTCACGAATATTTCTGGGCTGGAATGGACCAAATAAATTCATCCCTAATAGTATTTAAAACAAGGAACACACTGCAAAAAGCAGAATCAAATTCCGAGTTAAAACGAAAAAGTTATAGTCAATCTGATATTTGCCCGGGACAAAATAAAGACTAAAATAAGACTGATTTTTTTTTTGATTTTTGGATGACACTTTTTGAACATAAAAAACTTCGTCCCAGTAACTAGAAGAAACAAGGATCACAACGCAAAAAACGGAACTCGATTTCGACTCCAAACGAATAAGATATGAGCAAAAAAATATTGCCCTGACCGAAAAAAACGAAAATTTACCTACGAGTAAAACCTGAATTTTATGCAACAACCTATGCTCTGATACCAATTGATACGAATGGTCTTGGATTGAAGTCCTCAACCACACGGATTCCACAACCTTCGGATCGTTGCTGCACAAAAACGATAGAACAAGAACAACAAAACAGATTTTGGCGGAATAGAATTCAAAGGGAAAAACGCTAAGAGGAAGATAAATTCAACCCAACGTTTTTATTACAAACGAACCCAATTCAACTCATGAAAATTCATGCAATTGAACTTTGTCAATTTGGCGTGTTCTCGAAATCAAGAACAATGGTGAAGTCTCCTAAAGGTCACGCTAAAGGAAAAGCTTCTACAATCAAGAATTAAATAATTCTTAAAGGTTTTGAACAACTCAAGGAGTTAATCCACGATTTTAGCAAGGCTAAAACTTTCTTTCATTCATCTTATCTATAAAACGTCAAAAGGAATGCCTTTATATAGGCTACAAAAAGTATTAAGAGTTGGTATTTTCCCAATGTGGGATATTGGCCAACTTTCCTAAAACGAAAACCCTAATGCTAGTTTAGGAAACTTCCTAATTGTAATGAAACACTAGGAACTTAACTACTTTCCTAAACTAAGAAGACAAACACGTTTTTGCCTCTTAAGATTACTTTCCTAAAAACTCCTAAAAAGTAGGAGATTACTTTCCTAATTATCATGCAAGATAATTGGATCAAGTAATTACTTAGCCCATAATTAAAAACACAAAGACTTAATCCCATAAGTAAATGTTTAATGGACTTAATTATTACAACTCAGAAATAAATCCTAAGACTTAAAAAATGGAAACAAAACTGAAAAAACGGAATTCCCGCCAGTCCAGCAAGCAGCGTCATCTTCACGTGCCAATTTCACCATGATGCTCTTCGAATCTGCGAAAGTGTAAAACATAAAAGTTGTAGATCTTTCTCTTATGTTTCTACAGCCTCTTGAATCAGCATAATCGAAGATCATATGAGATAGATATGTCAATAATACCGAACTGTGGCATAAGTCCTCAACAATGTAATTTCCATGGTGGCAACACCTTAAATGTCGTGAAGCAACAAACCTCCATGGAACATTTAGGAACTGTGATTTTGACTTTATTCCAGGCCTCCAACTATATGATTCATCACAAATTAATAGAATGAATATCACGAACCACTTGCTTATTGACCACCCAAATAATAGGCTTTCTGGGTTCGTATCATCTTAGCAAATTTGCTAAACATAATCTTGTTCTTTGATGGCTGAATCCTTTGAGGGAAGGGTGGTGGTGGAGCACATTCTGGAAAATTGAAGGCACTTGGAGGATTTTTCTTTCTCCCTTTACTTGCACTACCTTCCTCGTGTTCGGTTTGCTTGGGTAAACCTTCCTTTTCAATTTGAACCTTGACAGCTTCTTGATCATCTTTTGGAGATTCTTCTTCATTAAGAATTGGAGATTTCAATTCTTTACCAATTCGTAGTGTCACAGCATTGCATTACTCTCTTCCCTTGGGATTGGGAAAAGTATCACTTGGTAAAGTCCTTGTTGGCCTATTATGCACTTCATTGGCGAGTTGGCCTATTTGAGTCTCCATATTCTTAAGGAGAGCTTTATGCTCTCTAAACATTCCATCATATACCTCCATTCTTTTCTCCACATTGGATTGTTGCAGTTGACATTCTCCAAAAAGCTTTTCCATCTTGGCCCCCAACACAGTTATAACATCATCAATTGTTGCTTGAGAATTACCACCTTGTGTGTGTTGTTGATTTCCATAACCAGGCGGATAAGTTGGTCTTGATGAATTATACTGTGGGCGATTTTGTCCTCCTTGAGACCACTGATTTCCACTGGATGGTTTCCATTGATTTGAATTAGCATTCCGGTTGTAATTGACATATTGAACTGGCTAATTAGTGACTTGAGGACATTCATCCATATGATGTGCTCCTTGGCATAATCCACAAGATGGCGTGACTTTGTTTGTCAAGGATGCATGAATACTAGCAAGTTGGCTCTGCATGGCTGTCATTTGTGCTTCCAAGTTGGCTGTTTTATCCAACTCTAACATTCCAATTTGCCGTCTCCCATGTGTACTTCTTGCAGTGGGCAACATTAACTCATTACTTACTATACGGTCAAGAATCTCTTCAACTTCTTCTGTTGATTTATCACGCAAATTTCCTCCAGCTGAAAGATTTACCAAATGGATAGTATCAAAATTGAGTCCATTGCAAAAGAAATTTAGCTCTCTTCCAGGCTCCAAACCACTGTTTGGGCATTTATTAAAAAGCTCCCTGAATCTATCCCATGCTTCAGTGAATGACTCATTTTCTCCTTGACGAAACTGCATGAAATCCATTCGAACCTTGTCCATTCGGGATGGAGGAAAGTATTTAGTCATGAACCTCTTCGCAACTTCATCAAAAGTTTCAATTCGTGCCCCATTAATAGAGTCATACCATCTCTCAGCTGCTCCTTGAAGAGAAAAAGGAAACAACATTCTCTTCAAAACATCATGCGCGATATGTGGAAGATTGCTCGTGTTACATACTTTAAGGAATGTCCTTAAATGTGCATGTGGATCCTCAGTACTCAATCCATGGAAAACATGGCCATTTTGAATCAAATTAATGAAAGCTGACGGGATTTGAAAGTGTTCTCCAGTGTCAATAAAAGGTGAATCCAAGTTGTCCATTCGAGGCTAATAATGATCACCATACCGACGCCGCGGTACCAATGGTTGTGCTTGTAGCAATCGAGGGGGATCTCCCCCTAGAGGATTTCCACCCACTGGAGGTACATCATCATTGACCTGATTAAACGGTGCAGCCATTGCTTCAAACTCCAATTTTTTTCTAACACGCAAAGTCCGTGCAAGTTCGGGGTCGTATGAAAATTCCGCTTGACCTTGAGATCTTGTCCTGGGCATACAAAGAGAAGGATAGCAACAGTACTAAAAGGATGTAAGAAAATTAAACTAAAACTTAACAAAATAAAATAAAAATTCCAACACGACTGGTCTCCCCGGCAACGGCGCCAACATTTTATGTGAGGCAAATATATGTATAAAAATTGTGATCGTGGTTGCTATTTACCCCTAATCAAAAATAAAGCTAAACAACCCCTAAAAGGTGTTAGTATAGCAAGTTCGTTCCCATGAGGAAAGGACTGTGTTGAAACTTAAAGTAAATAATAAGTAAGCAAAGAACAAATAACTAAAATAAAGAAGGTGATTTGATTTAAAAACTCAAATTAAGCAAGTGTACTCCCGAGATTATAGTTTAGGGTTATTTTAAAAAGCACATGCATACATCCTATCTATGGTCATGCAAATCAAGGGTAAATAACATAACTCACGCCCTCCTTTGTGGCGAGAGGCAAGGAATGATTTAGGCACTTTACCTATTTAGATATTAACTAATTCATTAAACCCTCCTTTGTGGCGAGAGGCAAGGTTTACTTCCTTAATTAATCCGGAATCTAATGCAACTACAAACTCAACCAAACTCTCAAGTTCAACAGCTCCTTTGTGGCGGAGGCAACGCCCGAACCAGTCACGCTAATGCTAAACTAATCCCCCTAACTCCTCCTTTGTGACGAGAGGCAAGAGCTAAGGTAAAATCAATCTAACAAATTCACAACCAACCAACAAAAGATTCCAAACAACCCACTCAAATCCTCCTTTGTGGTGAGAGGTAAGATTAAAGCAAGTTGTCTCTAAATAATTTACTGCACTTTAAACAAATATTCATCATACATAACCCGGCCAAATCATGCATAATTATGAAGAAAACAGCAAAACATATTCAACAAAGACCAAAAGATAGAACTTAGTATGTAAATTAAGCACAAAAACCCTTATTCATAATCCCGGGAGCACAATAAATTTAGCCTAGCATGGCTAAATCAAACATCATCATGATATAAATAATTAAGCACAATATTGAAATCATAAATTAAAAAGAAAGAAAACACCTTGAATTGTGAATCCGTAGATGAAATCTTTGTCTCTAAATTAATGAAATCAATAATGAATGATGTTCCCAATCCGTACAGCTTCTATTCTCCGTAAAATAGCTAAAAGAATGAAACCCTAGCTATTACAAATAATAAAAACCCTTGCTTGAAATCTCTCAAAGTTGTCACCCCCTCAAAAGCTGTAACCCTAGCCCTATTTATAGTTATTCTATGAAAATATCCGCACATAAGTCCTTAAGGAATTCCTTGTTGGAAAAGAAAACTTAAAGTGGGCCATAATCGTAAATTTCCACAAATTAGGTCGAAAAACTGCGTATTCCCCGACGTCTCGACGTCCATGATCGAGCGTCAAAACGTCCGCGCACGTTGCGACGTGGAGGATCTGGCGTCGCGACGTCGCGGCACGTCGCGACGTGGGAGGGGTCCCGACGTCGCGACGTGGCTCGCTGGAAGTTTCTCAATATTTGTCCAAAAATTCCACCAAAAAACGCATTTTTAACGTCGCGACGTGGAGTGTCTACGTCGCGACGTGCACCCACGTCGCGACGTGAAGGGTCTGACGTCGCGACGTGGAGAGTTTCTTCAATAATTTCGCGATCTTTCTTCCATTTTTCCTCCACTTTGTGTCCGATTTGACTCCTTATGATCTCCCGCTTCCAAAAGCACACAACGGTCAACAAACCTACAATTACAACACTAAAACGAGTAAAAACGTACAAGAACGTTCAAAGAATTAAGTATAAACCCTACATAACCGGTGAATAAATTCACCTTATCAGTATGTTACATTGATCATCAAGAGCCCCAGTTTGTTGAGAGTAGGTATGGTTTGTTTTATAGTCTGACCAACTGGTTTAGTAGAGCTTGTATCTATGGGATCTCTATTACTTTCATCCTCTGGGGAAATAAAGCGAGGTCATCCTCTGAAGATCTCTCAAAATGCTGGACCTGGATCACATGGGAAGGTGCTGGACCAATATGTTGGCAGCTGGAAGCTAACTGGAGGTTGTTCAAACAAATTAGTATGAAGGCTACTGGAAGAAGGTGCTCTGTATATTGCTATACAAAAGGAAAAAATGGAAGAAATATTGAGAATTTTGTTGGTACTCAAAAAGGCAGTTCCCTTTTCTTTACTAAGGAGTTTTGTAGAAAGGGATTAGTCCAAAGTTAGCTTTGGCCCTCTAATTGGATTTTGTATAAATGTAACATAGGTAGGATATTTAGGGTGATGGAGCGGAAGTTCATGGTCAACGCTATTCCCATCTCCCGGAAGTTGTTTTTAGATTGTAATAATAGGGCATTTTGTAATTGGAGGAAGTCCTTCATATTTATAGCTTTGCATAATCCTTTTGATGCCCTTCCCATTAGGCCTATGGCATGTAAATGGGAAGCGGATCAAAAGGAATCAAAATGTAAAGAGCGGTATTAGGGTATATCCATCGCCTAAAATGGTAATTAATATACTAGGGAGTGGCGACCCACCTCGCAATAGAGGTTAGCCAAAAAAAATGTGTGTTATAACCCATGAAAAATGGAGATTTTGTGAAAATTTTAATTGTCAATTTTTTTGACATTATTCAATAGAATACATGTTCACAAACTAAGTGGGTGCAAAAAACGGAACAAAATAGTCAAAATCAATACGTGTTTCGATTTTACCATTTTTTCGCTAAAATACGTGTGTTACACGAAAATCAGAGATTTGGTGAAAATTTTAATTTTAATTTTTTTGGCATTATTCACTAAAATGCAGTCCCAAACTAGATGGGTAAGTTGGGTGCAAAAAACGGCACACATAAACTAAAAATTGATATGTGTTTAGATTTTACCATTTTTGGTAGAATATGTGTGTTATAACACATGAAAAATGGAGATTTTGTGAAAATTTTAATTGTCAATTTTTTTTAAAATTATTACTATAATACATGTTCACAATATGAGTAGGTGCAAAAAACGGTACAAAAGAGTCAAAATCAAGGCGTGTTTCGATTTTACCATTTTTTTTGCTAAAATACGTGTGTTATAACCCACGAATATCAGAAATTTTGTGAAATTTTTAATTTTAATTTTTTTAGCATTATTCACTAAAATGCATGTCACAATCTAGATGGGTGAGTTGGGTGCAAAAAATGGTACACAAAAAGTAAAAATTAATACGTGTTTCGATTTTGCAATTTTTGCTAAAATATGCGTGTTATAACCCATGAAAAATGGAGATTTTGTGAAAATTTTAATTGTCAATATTTTTGACATTATTCACGAGAATACATTTTCATAATCTGAGTGGGCGCAAAAAACGGTACATAAAAGTCAAAATCAATGCGTGTTTCGATTTTACCATTTTTTTGCTAAAATACGTGTGTTATAACCCACGAAAATCAGAGATTTGGCGAAAATTTTAATTTTAATTTTTTTGGCATTATTCACTAAAATGTATGTCACAATCTAGATGGGTGAGTTTGGTGCAAAAAACAGTACACAAAAAGTAAAAATTCATACGTGTTTCGATTTAGCCATTTTTGCTAAAATATGTGTGTTATAACCCATGAAAAATGGAGATTTTGTGAAAATTTTAATTGTCAATTTTTTGACATTATTCACTAGAATACATCTTCACAATCTGAGTGGGAGCAAAAAACGGAACAAAAATGTCAAAATCAATGCTTGTTTCAATTTTACCATTTTTTCGCTAAAATACGTGTGTTGTATCCCACGAAAATCTGAGATTTGGTGAAAATTTTAATTTTAATTTTTTTTGCATTATTCACTAAAATGCATGTCACAATCTAGATGGGTGAGTTGGGTTCAAAAAATAGTACACAAAAAGTAAAAATTAATACGTGTTTCGATTTTGCAATTTTTACTAAAATATGTGTGTTATAACCCATCAAAAATGGAGATTTTGTGACAAATTTAATTGTCAATTTTTTGACATTATTCACTAGAATAGATCTTCACAATCTGAGTGGGTGCAAAAAACAGTACAAAAATGTCAAAATCAATGCGTGTTTCGATTTTACCATTTTTTGCTAAAATACGTGTGTTATAACCCACGAAAATCAGAGATTTGGTGAAAATTTTATTTTTATTTTTTTGGCATTATTCACTAAAATGCAGTCCCAAACTAGATGGGTAAGTTGGGTGCAAAAAACGGCACACATAAACTAAAAATTGATATGTGTTTAGATTTTGCCATTTTTGGTAGAATATGTGTGTTATAACACATGAAAAATGGAGATTTTGTGAAAATTTTAATTGTCAATTTTTTTTAAAATTATTACTATAATACATGTTCACAATATGAGTAGGTGCAAAAAACGGTACAAAAGAGTCAAAATCAAGGCGTGTTTCGATTTTACCATTTTTTTTTGCTAAAATACGTGTGTTATAACCCACGAATATCAGAAATTTTGTGAAATTTTTAATTTTAATTTTTTTGGCATTATTCACTAAAATGCATGTCACAATCTAGACGGGTGAGTTGGGTGCAAAAAATGGTACACAAACAATAAAAATTAACACGTGTTTCGATTTTGCCATTTTTGCTAAAATATGTGTGTTATAACCCATGAAAAATGGAGATTTTGCGAAAATTTTAATTGTCACTTTTTTGACATTATTCACTAGAATACAATGTTCACAATATGAGTAGGTGCAAAAAACGGTACAAAAGAGTCAAAATCAATGCATGTTTTCATTTTACCATTTTTTTGCTAAAATACGTGTGTAATAACCCTCGAAAATCAAAGATTTGGTGAAAATTTTAATTTTAATTTTTTTGGGATTATTCACTAAAATGCATGTCACAATCTAGATGGGTCAGTTGGGTGCAAAAAACTACACACTAAAAGTAAAAATTAACACATGTTTCGATTTTGCCATTTATCATAAAATATGTGTGTTATAACCCATTAAAAATGGAGATTTTGTGAAAATTTTAATTGTCAATTTTTTTGGCATTATTCACTAGAATACATGTTCACAATCTGAGTGGGCGCGAAAAAAGTTACAAAAAAGTCAAAATCAATGCGTGTTTTGATTTTGCCATTTTTTGCTAAAATACGTGTGTTATAACACGAAAATCAAAGATTTGGTGAAAATTTTATTTTTAATTTTTTTGGCATTATTCACTAAAATGCATGTCACAATCTAGATGGGTGAGTTGTGTGCAAAAAACGGTACACAAAAACTGAAAATTAACACGTGTTTTGATTTTGCCATTTTTGCTAAAATATGTGTGTTATAACCCATGAAAAATGGAGATATTGTGAAAATTTTAATTGTCAATTTTTTTGACATTATTCACTAGAATACATGTTCACAATCTGAGTGGGTGCAATAAACGTTACAAAAAAGTCAAAATCAATGCATGTTTTGAGTTTACCATTTTTTACTAAAATACATTTGTTATAACCTACGACAATCACAGATTTGGTGAAAATTTTAATTTTAATTTTTTTGGCATTATTCACTAAAATGCATGTCACAATCTGGACGGATGAGTTGGGTGCAAAAAATGGTACACAAAAAATAAAAATTAACACGTGTTTCGATTTTGACATTTTTGCTAAAATATGTGTGTTATAACCAATGAAAAACGGAGGTTTTGCGAAAATTTTAATTGTCAATTTTTTTGACATTATTCACTAGAATACAATGTTCACAATATGTGTGGGTTCAAAAAACGGTACAAAAGAGTCAAAATCAATGCGTGTTTTGATTTTACCATTTTTTGCTAAAATACGTGTGTAATAACCCTCGAAAATCAGAGATTTGGTGAAAATTTTAATTTTAATTTTTTTGGCATTATTGATGAGTTGGTTTTATACCAACTAATTTGAGTTAAATCCCTTGGCTTTTGTCTTGTGGTTGGTGCAATTGTGTGGTAATTTGTAATGTTTTATGTTTATTCGTGGTGTGCTAGTTGATAGTGTGAAATGGAGCAAAATGGTTAAAAATGATGGAAAATAAAGATATGTGTGCAGAGGTTGAGAATCAAGAAACTTAAAGTGCAATTTTGGCCAAATTAGGTTTTTGGCAGAATGTTGGTGCAACTTGTTTTGAGTATAACTCTTTCAATTCTTGTCCGAATGATGAGATTTTGCATGTTCTGGAAATCCCTTTGGGTGCACTACATTTCTTGTGTTTTAACTATTTTCTACTTCTGTGTGTAAGCATGGGAAACAGGGGCTTCTTTAAGATTGCTACGTTCAGGATTTCTGTGTTAAAGTTCATTGCCACAGTTTGACAAAATGTGTATATCTTGAGTTACAGGTAGCCAATAATGCTGATTCTTGAACTGGTGGAAAGCTAAGAGGATTAGCTAGAACATTTATGTGTACCACGGGGTCTAATTCAAAGTCTAAGACACATGAATCTAGCATGGAAGTGGAGCTTTGTGCTGGAATGAACACTAGGACACATACTTGTCTTGCCAAGCCTTGCCAAGTCTTGCCAACACACTTTGCCACGCACCATGCCACACACCTTGCACTCATCTTGCCATAAACTCACAACACACACCTCATGCACCACCATCACTTCACAACTTGTATCACTTGCACCTTGGCACAACACTTGGCATGCCACTCGTGCACGGGTTCACTAGGCTCAACAACCTCGGCACACCATTCGTGCAACCTCGGCAAACATTTGCACCAACCTTGGCACACCACCTTGCTACACTTGGCACCTTACTTTGCCATGCCACTGGTGCACAACATTAGCTCTTGGCACCACACCTTGCCAAGCAACACCTTGCCAAGCATTCACTTGCACACATTTGGCACAACACCTACAAAGGCGCGCAATGTTGCTGGGCAGAGAGTAAGCTGGGAGCGGAGTTTGGAGGCGTGTTTTTCAGGAGCTTGAAGGCGTTGAAGCTAGACTGAAGGCGCACGTTTGATAGCTCAAAGGCGCTGGAGCTGGCTTGTGATCTTCCACTTTGGATTTTAAGATTTTTGCTGATTTTTTATATCTCTTGAATGAAGACACTTATGTAATACTTTGTACATTCTATGTTGCGTATTAGTTACGTTTTCCCAACTCTATATATAGGGAAGGTAGCTAACATGTAAAGGGGACTTTTGGAGATCCCGGAGACTATTATTTTTCATCCATTAGTTAGATTTTACATTTGGTAACAAACTTTTGAGAGCTGGAGAGCGGGAATTCATTTGAAGATCTACTTTCTCTCTCTAGTTTCTCTCTCTAGCTTTTGAGCTACATTTTCTATTCCGATCAAAGATTGGCTCCGATCATTGTAATTCTCATATAAATTAAGGAAGCTCTTGGAAGAATTCAATTGGTAAACTCTTTCTATTTATTGAAAATGAATTGTTTCAAGTTCCAAATTGTTGATCGTGAATTGGTAATGGAGTTCTATGGTTAGATCTCTCATGTTCTAGAGTTTCAACAGGTTACATGTATAATTAGACTATGCAATGCTATGCAATTGACATAATTTCTTAAGGATGAAATCATATGTGATTTTAATGATTAAATCTTGTTGAGTTTCATGAATTCACACTTTTATTGAATGAATTGAACTTTGATTGTGGTCGTCATGCTGAGTTGAAGTGAGATTTACCAATATCTGTGAGACTTGTATGAAATGAAGACTAAATGTATGATGATTGAGTCTTCCACTTGCTTTGCTTGAATCATGATTTGAGATGCGGTCGTCATGCCGGTGGATAATCATTGAGTTGTTAGGAAAAAGTGAGAAGAAACTTTCTAAAGAAAGCAAACACTCTAGGTCATAGGTCAGGCCTCGCCATGGGATACCGTAGGATTTGCATGCTAGATTTGCTAACTTTGGAGAGTTGAGGCATTGCGGGTTGAATCCATTCCACTTAGGCCTCGCCATGGGAAAAGTGGAATGTTAAGGAGTATAAAAAACACTGTGGTTGTCATGCTAAGTGTTAGCTAACCTCCAGGGCAATAGAGATCTCCTCATTGTTCTACTTGTGTGTCAAGAGCATTGCAATCATGGCCTAATGTGCTTTCAACTGGTGGAATTACTCTAGAGCATCCACTCTCTTCCTGTTTTCTACATTTTATTTGTCGCATTTGATTCTTTACTAGTTAGTGTCTAGTTTTATTTCTTTCGTGACATTCTGTGAGCAAACATTGAGATTCTTGGCCCAAGCCTTCCCTGTGGATATGATCCCTACTTACGCTACTACATTAGTGTTTAGGGTAAAATTGAGCTGATACGACTTTAAGCTATCAATTTTTGGCGCCGTTGTCGGGGAAGGCATGGTTTCTTGAATTTTGATTTGCTCTTTTTTCTTTTCTTGTGTAGTTTAGTAGTCTTGGTATTTTTCATTTTGGTAACTTTTGTTGCATTTTGTAGTTTTCGTGTTTTGTTGTCTACTTTGGTGTATTTGTGTCAAGTGCAGGACATTGAAGTTAACTGTAATTGAGTATTGCACAAGTACCCAAGCATGTCTAGATGGTACGAGGACTTCTCTCCACCACCATTTGAAAGGCAATGGTAAAATCAAGCACAAAGCAACAACTCTTACCACATTGGGACACAAGAGCTTCCTGTGGAGGACATGTTTTCTCAACTTATGGAAAAACTTGACAGAGGCTTACAAAAGGAAGAGAAATGGCATAACCAACAACAAAGCAATGAGTGTTATCTCAGAGAAGAAGCAAAAATGGAAAACATGTTGTCTCAAGTTTTGGAGAGAATTGATAGAAATGAAACAAGGTTTGCTCAACTGGAAGAAGAGCTTCAAGGGCGTCAAGAAAGGTTTGATCGAATCAACACTTTAATAAGCAACCTATGGGAACAAATTGAGACACCAACTTTAGATGCTCAATATCACTCAGAAGGTACCTCTGTGCTTACTAGAACACCAATTCCTGAGGACAATCATTTGATATGCATGCTAATTTGGATTGTGGCTTAAAGTGTCTAAGGGAGGAGGAGTCTACATGTTTTGGGATAGTGTACATGAGTGCTTTGTTGCTGATTCTTTTGAGCATGAATATGTGCACTTTGATGTTGAAGATGATGGCTTCTTTAGTGATCTTGATACTGATGACTCTCGCGTTCTAAGTTGCCATGTTACTAAGTTGGAAAATGTGTCTAAAGTGGAATCTTGCATGAATTTCATGGAATTCAATGAGTCAAATGATGTTGATTTCCTTGTTTTAGATGTTTTTCCTCTTGATAGCTTTGTGAATTGCATAGAGTCACTTCTTGAAGATCAATGTGATTTCATAAAGGAGGATAATGTTGCATTTGTTAATGAAAGTGTTAACACATTGTTTGAAACTCTGGTTGAGGCACCAATTTTTGAAATGGTCAATGAATCTAAGTGTCTGAATGGTGACTCACAAGAAGTGCAAAGTGAGATACTCTTGTTAGTTGATGATAATGCTTGTTGTGTTATTGAGAAAGAAAAGCCTCAAGAATTTCCCAATGTTAGTTTTTGATGATAAAGATGTTAACATTTTGAATGACAATGACAATGAGTGCCATGCTATACTTGATGATGCTGATTGTTATTCTCTGAATGTAACTTTTCTTGATGACTTGATAAATTGCATAGAGTCATATTTTGATGAACATTGTGATATCATGAATCGAGATAATGTTGAACTTGCTAATGAAAATGTCGACATTAGTCTAGTTGTTAAAGATGTTAACACTTTGAATGACTGTGAGTTTGAGTCATTTGTTTTTGAACTTACGGGTGGTTTTGAATTTACTGATGGTTTTGTTGAGACCATAGATATAGAACCCTTGGTTGAGCCTTGCAGGATTGAAATGGTTAGTATGGTGGGAGAAGTAAATGACGTGTTTCCAATGGAAGAAGAAGTAAAAGAGGTGTCTACAATGGGGGAGCCTCAGTGGTTCGAAATTAAATTTGTAGAGATTGCTCCCCATATGCATGAGCTCAAGCACCTCTTTGCCACTATTTTACAAGTGCCATACTGGAGGATAATGAGTATTGTTGAAATATCATTTTTCTGGTACAGAGAGGGTTATTCCGATTCTTGAAGAAGAAAGTTACATGAATAAAGTCTAGCTGGAGACTTCAAAACCCAGAACTTCTTCTTGATCTTTTACCTTTTCTTTAGTTTTTGGTTTTCTACATGTTTTGTTAGTTTGCATCTTTGCTTATACTCACCAAGGCCACTCATGATGTAGGCATCCCTGAAGGAAGTTGCGAGGGAAATTGGCCATGCTCACAAGAGGCTAAGTGTGGGGGAGTGGAGTCATGAACCACTCCCGCAATGCACATAATCCTTTTGTCTTACTTTTCAAGCATGATTGTGCATGTGCCATTTATTGTTCTTAGTTGTAAAATTTTACACCACCGTGGTTCTTAATCATGGTGCGACACTTTGCTTGCATGCTTCCATATCATGTCTACTTTGCCACCAACATGTAGTGTACTTGGGTGAGGAATTTGTAATAAGCTTTGTTTCACCATGTGCAGGGATTTTTCATGCAAAATAAAGAACTTCAAACAAGGACACTATACCAAGCAAGCATTGGATTTCATGATATATCAATACCAGGGGGTTCCTAAACCTATCTTTACTTTACATTGATGACAATGTAAGTTTTAAGTGTGGGGGAGGGAATGTTTGCTATGATTTGTGTCTTTTGGACCTGATATGCTTACTTTTTGTTATGGAAATTTCTTTTGTGCTATGTGATGCAAAGTATGTTACTTTTAAGTTTTACTGTGTTATTTTGAGTTTTTGCATATTATACTTGGTATATGTTGTGTTTTTCATTTTTTGTGCAAATTTTGTGCAAATTTTCATTTTGAATGTTTTTGGTGAAATTTTTGAACTTTGTGAATAAGTGATGGCTTTGGTGAGCACAAGTTGTGTTGTGTGTCAATGGAATATGGTGTTAGTGTTGGTGTGTGTTGAGGAGGGTGACAAAAGTTTGAGTTTGTGGACTATAAAGTTAATATCACACATGTATTTGATACTTTGTTCTTAGTTCACTATGGCTTAGTTCAAGTTCATCACTTAAATCTTTTTGAGTTTGCATGAGAAAATTTTTGTTTCTGGTCCTAAGTTTGAGGAAATTGGTACATTTTGCTGGCTAAAGCCCGATGTTAAGGTAAGATAGATATGCCATGCAAAACTAAATGACACAGGAGGTATGTGTATGGAAGCTTACTCTTCTTGCTATGCATTTGTCTGGATGTTTCCAGAGTTCGGGCATGTTAATCAACTTGAAACTCTTATAAACATGTGCATGCATAAGAGATGACATGGAAGAAAAAGCCTTTTGGCATCTGGGAAGGAAAAAGCCACAAGAACCTGGCAAATGATTAAAGGGAAAAAACAGCCAAAATGCCCAGGCAAATGGTACCAATGAGTATGAAAAATGCACTAATGTGCTTAATAAGGGCAATGTCCCATAGAACTGTGTGCGTATAGGTTACATGGATCTTGTGACTGCATGTTCATGGGAGTGGCTAAGGAGATGGGCTTGTATTGAATGAGTGAGACAACTAGATGGTGTATAGCAAGAGAATAGATGAAGTGCATGTTCCTTAGCACACACTTGCATGCGTGGCATGTTGGTCTTTATTCATTGTGCTTTAGTTAATAATTTGTGCTGAAATCTGAAGGTTTGGTGCCAGAAACCTTGGTATGAATTCTTGTGTGGAAAAATGTTTTGATGAACTAGGATATGGCCATTGTGGATAGATGAACAATGTGTTAGATACGGGTGATGAAAATGAGTTTTGAGTGCACAATTTGCTTAGAAGAAAGTTAGTGTGAATTAAGTTGAAATGGAAAGGAAAGTTGTTTCTATCAAGAGTTCAAAGCATGGTGTGTGTGTGGCATGTTGTTGTGATTGAGTTTAAATGATATTTTGTGTCTTTGCTTGAGGACAAGCAAAAGTTCAAGTGTGGGGGAATTTGATGAGTTGGTTTTATACCAACTAATTTGAGTTAAATCCCTTGGCTTTTGTCTTGTGGTTGGTGCAATTGTGTGGTAATTTGTAATGTTTTATTTTATTCGTGGTGTGCTAGTTGATAGTGTGAAATGGTGCAAAATGGTTAAAAATGATGGAAAATAAAGATATGTGTGCAGAGGTTGAGAATCAAGAAACTTAAAGTGCAATTTTGGCCAAATTAGGGTTTTGGCAGAATGCTAGTGCAACTTGTTTTGAGTATAACTCTTTCAATTCTTGTCTGAATGATGAGATCTTGCATGTTCTGGAAAGCCCTTTGGGTGCACTACATTTCTTGTGTTTTAACTATTTTCTAATTCTGTGTGTAAGCATGATAAACGGGGGCTTCTTTACGATTGCTACATTCAGGATTTCTGTGTTAAAGTTCGTTGCCACAGTTTGACAAAATGTGTATATCTTGACTTACAGGTACCCAATGATGCTGATTCTTGAACTGGTCGAAAGTTAAGAGGATTAGCTAGAACATTTATGTGTACAATGGGGTCTAATTCAAAGGCTAAGACACATGAATCTGGCATAGAAGTGGAGCTTGGTGCTGGAATGAACACTAGGACACACACTTGTCTTGCCAAGCCTTGCCAAGTCTTGCCAACACACTTTGCCACGCACCATGCCACACACCTTGCAGTCATCTTGCCATAAACTCACAACACACAACTCATGCACCACCATCACTTCACAACTTGTATCACTTGCACCTTGGCACAACACTTGGCATGCCACTCGTGCACGGGTTCACTAGGCTCAACAACCTCGGCACGCCATTCATGCAACCTCGGCAAACATTTGCACCAACCTTGGCACACCACCTTGCTACACTTGGCACCTCACTTTGCCATGCCACTGGTGCACAACATTAGCTCTTGGCACCACACCTTGCCAAGCATTCACTTGCACACATTTGGCACAACACCTGCACATGTCATTTGCACGGTTCTGCCACACATTTCCGAACACACTACCACACTCATGCATGTATCTTGCCAAGCATGCACAACACACAAATCATACACTCTTGGCACGACACTCATGCACTCTTTGCACAACAAACTTCACACTTTGACACAACTTGGCAAAGGAAGAAAATGGGCAGCCATGGTAGGAATTACTCCACGAGACTTCGTGGGAGGAAAAAGGGGTAAAAATTACTCCACGAAATCTCGTAGAAGAGAAAAAAATTGGAAAATTTTGCCCATGAAATTTCGTGGGCAAAAATTTGGCAAAAATTTGCACTACGAGGTCTCGTAGTGCAATTGTGTGTTTTCTTTCTTGTGGCTTTGAAAATCGACTAAGTGTTGCTACTGTGGTGCACAGGTGAGGTAAAGGCATGAAAGCTGAAGGCTAGAAGGTGCAAAACATCAAGCGGGTGCAGAGGTTGGAGATCGAAGGCGCGTTTTAGCATCCTTATGAAGGCGCGCGATGTTGCTGGGCAGAGAGTAAGCTGGGAGCAGAGTTTGGAGGCGTGTTTTTCAGGAGCTTTAAGGCGTTGAAGCTAGACAGAAGGCGCACGTCTAATAGCTCAAAGGCGCTGGAGCTGGCTTGTGATCTTCCACTTTGGATGTTAAGATTTTTGCTAATTTTTGATATCTCTTGAAGGAAGACACTTATGTAATACTTTGTACATTCTATGTTGCGTATTAGTTACGTTTTCCAAACTCTATATATAGGGAAGGTAGCTAACATGTAAAGGGGACTTTTGGAGATCCCGGAGACTATTATTTTTCATCCATTAGTTAAATTTTACATTTGGTAACAAACTTTTGAGAGCTGGAGAGCGGGAATTCATTTGAAGATCTAGTTTCTCTCTCTAGCTTTTGAGCTCCATTTTCTGTTCCGATCAAAGATTGGCTCCGATCATTGTAATTCTCATATCAATTAAGGAAGCTCTTGGAAGAATTCATTTGGTAAACTCTTTCTATTTATTGAAAATGAATTGTTTCAAGTTCCAAATTGTTGATCGTGAATTGGTAATGGAGTTCTATGGTTAGATCTCTCATGTTCTAGAGTTTCAACAGGTTACATGCTATGCTTGTTGAGTTTCATGAATTCACACTTTTATTGAATGAATTGAACTTTGATTGTGGTCGCCATGCTGAGTTGAAGTGAGATTTACCAATATCTGTGAGACTTGTATGAAATGAAGACTAAATGTATGATGATTGAGTCTTCCACTTGCTTTGCTTGAATCATGATTTGAGATGCGGTCGTCATGCCGGTGGAGAATCATTGAGTTGTTAGGAAAAAGTGAGAAGAAACTTTCTAAAGAAAGCAAACACTCTAGGTCCTAGGTCAGGCCTCGCCATGGGATACCGTAGGATTTGCATGCTAGATTTGCTAACTTTGGAGAGTTAAGGCATTGCGGGTTGAATCCATTCCACTTAGGCATCGCCATGGGAAAAGTGAAATGTTAAGGAGTATAGAAAACACTGTGGTCGTCATGCTAAGTGTTAGCTAACCTCCTGGGCAATAGAGATCTCCTCATTGTTCTACTTGTGTGTCAAGAGCATTGCAATCATGGCCTAATGTGCTTTCAACTGGTGGAATTACTTTAGAGCATCCACTCTCTTCCTGTTTTCTACAGTTTATTTGTTGCATCTGATTCTTTACTAGTTAGTGTCTAGTTTTATTTCTTTCGTGACATTTTGTGAGCAAACATTGAGATTCTTGGCCCAAGCCTTCCCTGTGGATACGATCCCTACTTAAGCTACTACATTAGTGTTTAGGGTAAAATTGAGCTGATACAACTTTAAGCTATCAATTATTTACTAAAATACATGTCACAATCTAGATGGGTGAGTTGGGTGCAAACAACGGCACACTAAAAGTAAAAATTAACACGTGTTTCGATTTTGCCATTTTTCATAAAATATGTGTGTTATAACCCATTAAAAATGGAGATTTTGTGAAAATTTTAATTGTCAATTTTTTTGACATTATTCACTAGAATACATGTTCACAATCTGAGTGGGTGCGAAAAAAGTTACAAAAAATTCAAAATCAATGCGTGTTTTGATTTTAAAATTTTTTTGCTAAAATACGTGTGTTATAACCCACGAAAATCAAAGATTAGGAGAAAATTTTAATTTTAATTTTTTTTGCATTATTGAATAAAATGCATGTCACAATCTACATGGGTGAGTTGGGTTCAAAAAACGGCACACTAAAAGTAAAAATTAACACGTGTTTCAATTTTGCCATTTTTCATAAAATATGTTTGTTATAACCCATAAAAAATGAAGATTTTGTGAAAATTTTAATTGTCAATTTTTTTGACATTATTCACTAGAATACATGTTCACAATCTGATTGGGTGCGAAAAAAGTTACAAAAAAGTCAAAATCAATGCGTGTTTTGATTTTACCATTTTTTGCTAAAATATGTGTGTTTATAACCCACGAAAATCAGAGATTTGGTGAAAATTTTAATTTTAATTTTTTTGGCATTATTCACTAAAATGCATGTCACAATCTAGATGGGTGAGTTGGGTGCAAAAAACGGTACACAAAAAGTAAAAATTGATACGTGTTTTGATGAGTTGGTTTTGTACCAACGATTTTGTAGTGAAATCCTTGGCTTTTGTCTTGTGTTTGATGAGAATGTGTGGTGTTTTATTTGTTTTATGTATATTTGAGATGTTCTAGTTGATAGTGTTGAAATGGTGCAAAACGTATGAAAATGATTGTAAATGAAGAGAAAAGTGTAGAGGTTGAGAATTGAGAAATTAAAATGCATATATGGCCAAATTAGGGTTTGGATAGTTTTGATATGCAAATTCATTTGAGCATAACTTCTTCAATACTAATCCAAATAATAAGATCGTGGATGTTCTGGAAAGCTCTTTGCGTTGTCTTGAATTCTTATGTGTTAACTTTCTTCTAATTCTATGTGCTAGTATGAGGAACGGTGGTGTTTTTCTAGGTGCTACCTCAGTTTTACATGATTGGGTTCATTTTGCCACAGTTTGGTAGATCGTTAATATCTGGAGTTGTAGTTGTACAATGATGTTGATTCTTGATCCAATGGAAAGCCAAGAGATAGACCTAGAACTTTTATGTTTACCATCAAGTCCAATTCAGATGTTAAGAGACATGAATTTTGCGTAGAAGTTTTTTGTTATTCTGAAATGGTGTCATCACACACTATGCACTCGCAAAACTCTCGCGAGTATTTTCACAAACACCTCACGAGCACTCCACTAACGCATAGCACTAGCACTCACCTCACGCCACACTATCGCAACACTCGCACACACCTATGCGGCGAGGTCACCTCGCCGCACAGCATCACTCGTACACACGCATAGCACCACACGCACAGCTACTCTCGCACACATGCACAACACTCTAGCACTCACCGCACACACCTCACATGCGGCGAGGTCACCTCGCAGCAACACTCTCGCACACACTCACTGCATCACTCGCACAACACTCTCGCATCACTCTCGCACACACCTCACTACACTCATGCGCACACTAGCACCATACAGGCACACATATCATGCGGCGAGGTCACCTCGCCGCATGTGCACTCACTCACACCATTTATTTCATCTCTCATACATTTGCACACAACATTCCTTTTGCATTTCATTTCAATTCTTGAGCAAAAATTTTACACTACAAAACATATGCACAACACAAACATTTGCAATCCACTCATGAATTTTCGTATGTTACCTACACACATTCAGCACACAACTCACGAACTCTCCAATTCAAGATTTGCATTTTTCATTTGCATAACTCTTCACTCACACTTTTCAATCACTCATTCATAAACACAAGATTTCACAAACTTCACAATTCACTCTCATCTCACACTTTCATCTCACACTACTCACAACATTTTTCATTCACTCAAAACTCACAAACACTCACAACACTTTACACTTTTGATCACTCAAACCTCACAGAACTCTACTGATAAGTCGGGTTTGTACCAACTTATTCGTTTAACTTGTTTGATCTTTTGTATAAATTCTCTGCAAAAATTATGATAGATGAACAAGTACGTGTTAAAATGGTACAATCCGATGAAATTTTGAGAATTGGCTAAGTGTAGCCTTTTTGTTATGAAAGTAATCATTTTTGAGCTATGAAACACACTTGGTCACGCACCACACCAAATCCCACCCGCACAGCACAAACACAACGCACACACACACTATGCACTATGCGGGCGCCAGGCGCCCGCACAAGCACACATGCACACAAGCTGTGCGGGCGCCAGCCACACACTGCGCACAGCTGTGCAGGCGCCAGGCGCCCGCACAGCCATGCACACACGCATGACTGTGCGGGCACGCACTCACACACGCGGGCGCCTTTGCGCCCGCACCGCCACTCGCACACTTGCACATTTCTTTTTGCACATTTTCACCCGCGCACTTGTACACACTGTTATTCTCACACTTAGGTAGATAAATTGCTTGGAGTCTCACCCCACTCGTGCTCCCAAGCTGCACTCGCACAGGCATATTTAAAGCCAAGCATGCACACCTATTTGAAGGCTCCAACTGTTTGATAATTTGCACATTCAATGTTTATCAGTTGGCCTCACTACTTTTGTTGACTGAACTTTTTCAGACACTTGGCATTCCCCCATAGGAAGGAAGAAGTTTCCAGGAAGCAACACAGACACGTGTCAACCTCCCCGCAGAAGGAGGAAATTTCCAAGAAACATCATCAACATTTCCACGGGGAGAAATGTATAAAAGGCGAAGGAAACCACAAGTTGAGAGGACTTTTAGAGAGGCGGAAGCAGGAAGCAAAAGAAGAAATACAGAGAGAGATGAGATTAGGGTTTCAAGAGGAGATCAAAGTGACAATTTTTTACACTAATCTTTTTGTGCTAGTCATGTTTGATCAGGCTTTGTTAAACTCATTTTCAAAGCCGATCAACATGATCGGCTAAACATTCTGGATGTTGCCTTGAGGGATTAAGTGTAATGACTTTGAGAAAACTGATTGGAGACATTTGAATTGCTTATTATGTGTTTGATTTTTGTCCAATGTCTTTTGATGATTCATTTCAATGCTTACACTCACACGCTTATGCACTTAATTTGATTTGCGGTGCCCACTGAAATCAGTTTCGAGCTGTTAATGAAATTGGAATATCATCACTGGAACATTGAATAAACATGTGTGAGTCCTAGGATATATGCATACTTGAGACATTGATTGTGCTGTGCCCACTGACAATCGAGGTCAACTTGAATAGGAAGAGATTTAGGATTGCTTGAGTATGAGACTTTAACCTCCAATTCGATTCACTGTCCTACCAAGGAAGGGAATTAGAGAGGGAGTTAGGGGATAAGTACCAAGTAGGGATTTGAGAATTGGGAAGCCGAGCCTAGGTCCTGCCCTGCCAAGGGAGGATAAAGGAGAATTGTGAATTAGAACAGTGAGAACTGCCAAGTTAATCCGTTATAAGCCACTAGGAGGTGAATCCCCTCATACATGCATTTGCACTGGTCAAGGATAATCGGGAAAAGTCATTGACACTAGCCCCCTCAAGGCAACACCAATCCCCTCTCTGAATGTTTTAACCACTTGCATCTGTTTAGAGTCCACACCTTTCTGTTACTATCACTCACCCATACCTTGATAACAACCCTCTCCCTGTTGGATACGATCCCACTTACCACTCCTGCATTCTTTAAGTGATTTTTGGTTAAAATTGCAGGGTAGCGACAACACCTGTCAATTTTTGGCGCCGCTGCCGGGGAGAGGCAGAGTGTCAAGTTTGATTTTTGTGATAGTTTCACTTTGTTGTTACTTTACGAATTCTTATTTGAAATTATTGATCTGTTTGTGTTATTGAGATCTTAGTTCATTACTGTCTCTGTTGATTTTGTTCTACTGATATTTTGACTAGCGCTACTTCTTTTTCTTGTGAGAATTCCCAGTTTATGCTACCTAGAGCAAGGCTACGAGGGGAAGCTCCGGAATTTGCTCTTGACTTAGAATTGCAAAGGACTTTAAGGCAGAGGAGAAGGGTCAAAGAAATGGCGGAACAGAATGAGGAGAGACCTCAACCCCAAACACCTCGGTTTGGGGACCATTTCGCGGTTAAATTCGAGCGAAGAAACACTCACCAGGGGATCGACGTTGAAAGTTATCAAATCCTGACACAAATTGTGTCCATGATCACCCAAGGGCAGATCTTTCAAGGCTTAAGCAACGAGGACCCTAATGAGCATCTCGACTGGTTCTTGGGGCTATGCAAAACATTCAAGCTGCAGAGAGTGACTCCAGATGATGTGAGAAGAGTGATATTCCCACTATCCTTGAAAGGGAAGGCTAAGCATTGGTTTAACTCAATTGGAGGTCCAGCTATACCTACATTTGAGGAACTTGAGCGGAAGTTTTTAGCTAAGTATTTCCCTCCAGCCAAGTTAGAGTGAATGAGGTTGGAAATCCGCAACTTACAGCAGCAAGATGGTGAGACCTTCAAGGAAGCCTGGATCGATTCAACGACCTGCTCCGCCAATGCCCAAATAATAACCTTGGTAAGGTCAGGGAGCACAACATATTCTTCAAAGGTCTATCACCTGAATCCTCACTGATGGTCAAGGCCAGCGCAAATGGGGCCTTGAAGGATAAAAGTATCCCTGAAGTTCGAGAACTCTTTGACTCGATAGCAGACGACGAATACCTCTTTCCAGAAACTAGGAAGATGCCTGTGCGGAAGCAGCGAGGAGTGCTAGAGTTGGATGAGGAGACGTCATTGGAAGCGAAAAATGAGGCCCTCACAAGACAAATTCAAAACCTAAAGGCTGCCAAGGTGGCTCCCGTGTTGATGTGTGGATTGTGTAAGGGAGAGCACCACACGGATGAGTGCGAGCTCACGCAGGAGTCAGTGCAATATGTTACCAACTACAACAACCGCCAACAATATGGAGGATATCGAAATCAGTCAGGCCAAGGCAATTTGGGGCAGAGTAATCAGGGAAATCAGCAAAGGCAATACTACCGGAGTGGGGAGTCAAGCAACCGGGAACAGAAAAGATCAACCGATGACTTGCTCCATGAAATTATGGGAAAAATGGACATGTACGAGAAGAGGACCTCTGCACTGGAAACTCAAGCGAAAAACGTGGAGGCCTCTATATAAAACATGGAGATGCAGATGGGACGGTTGGCTAAGGCAAACCATCAAAGACCTCAAGGTGCCCTCCCAAGTGATACAAAACCGAACCCGAAAGGAAAAGGGCCAGAGGTATGCAACGCTATCACGTTGAGATGTGGAAAAGAGGTTGGTGGTACCAAGAGAAAAGAGGGAGAAGAAGACCCTGAGGAAGAGGTCCTAGAGGAAACCCCATTAGAGGGGGAGGAATCTCAAGACAAGGAAGGGAACGTAGAGGCTCAAGAGAGTAAAAGAAAGAAGGGAGTTCCAAGCCTCTGTGAGGACTCGCCATACGCACCACCCCCACCTTTCCCCCAAAGACTTCGACCTCCACCAAAGAAGGGGGTTCAATTCACAAGATTCCTGGATATGGTGAAAAATGTCAACGTGAATGTCCCTCTGCTGGATTTAGTTACAGCGGTACCGAGGTATGAAAAATTTTTGAAAGACTTGATTGCGAACAAGGAGCAGATCCTCCAATGTGAGGTACCCATCCCACTCACCAAGGAGAGCCAAGCCTTGATCAACAACGAGCTGCCCCCCAAGCTCAAGGACCTTGGTAGCTGTACGGTGCCATGCTCAATCGGTGGAAGATTTTTAAGCAAGGCCTTATGTGATCTTGGAGCAGGCATAAACCTCATGCCTTTATCCATTGCCGAGAGTATAGGATTGGGAAAAAGGATCAAACCGGTGGCAGTTATGCTCCAGTTGGCAGATAGATCTTTGGTTCAACCAACGGGGATGATAGAGGATGTTCTGGTCTCTGTGGATAAATTTGTGCTTCCGGTGGATTTTATAGTGTTGGATATGGAAGAGGATCTAGAAGTGCCACTCATTTTCGGTAGGCCGTTCCTAGCTACAGGAGATGCTCTCATTGGGGTTAAAGGAAAAACCATAACATTCATAGTTAATGGAGAGGAGGTAGTATTCAATGTGGACTACGCAATGAAGCACCCTCATTCCATAGAGCAATGCTGCTTGGCAAGCTTGGTGGAGGGTAATCTCCAACCTTTGAACTTTGAACATGAACGTAAGCCTTCTCGTGCACTTTATGATTACTGTGATGATGACATGTTTGAAAATTTTGAGACTGTGTTGACCATTGAAGAGGATGATATTTTGCATGAGTTGAATCCTTGGGATACTGAAATTGATTCACCTGTGAACAAAATAAATGTTTGCATGTGAAATTGATGAAAGCTGTGAAAGTAATGAGAATTTGAGCAAAATGAAAAATGAGCCAAGAAATCACAAAATGCATGACCACAACCAAAATTTGGAATTGAACTTGATAACCAACGAAATTGATGAAAATTTTGCATTATGTCAAAAATTGTCAAACTCTATTGTTGATACTGATGAAATGGTGAAAGTTGAGCCCACCGAGGAGAGGCCTGGAAAAATCCCTGTCAAAGACGGTACTTCAAAACTTCCAAATGGGAAGCTACCCAAGAGAAAGCAACCACCCTTACTCAGATATCTCCAGCGAGTGCTCTGGAAAGAAAAAGGAAAAATGCCAGAAAACCCACCACCCAAAAAGGTGGGAGTGGGGACCCCTGGTGCCAAGCGAAAAGCTAAGGGACTTAATGCGCAGATGGCCAAATCAACTTTGGAGAACACGGGGCACACCCAGTATCTAGACCTCCCAATTCTTTGAAAGCAACCCTGCTATGTCTGGCTGAGGACAATAAACCAAGCGCTGTGATGGGAGGCAACCCAACATTTTTTGTTTAGATTTTTGTCTTGCTTTGTCTTGTTTTTTAGCAGTTACGTTTAATCCCAACAAATAATTGAAACTCGCTTCTCGAATCTCTCAGGTACTAAAAGAAGGAATCGATGGGCCAAAAGGAACAGTGTAGAATATTCCCTGCACTGACACAAGGTGAGAATAAAATCCCGGGTCTGACACCAAACCCAGTTCGGAGATATTGATTCTGATGAACCTCTGATGAGCGAAATTTCCCACCAACTGGTAAGGCTTAAATTTGGAAGACTGGGCAAAAATCAAATCAACACTAGAAAAGGGCGAATCATATAGTGCGCACAAAAGCAAAACAATGTCACTCACACACGCAAGCATCACTGCACTGCATTATCACCGGTGATGTGAGGGATGATAGCCAAAAGGTGGAGAAGAATCGGCTAAAGGTTGATGAAAATTGGAAAAAGATGACAACATGTGATAAAGTGGGGGCCAAGAGCTTTGTTTGATAGCAAGTTTACATCCAAGTGGCCGAATAGTGCAAGAAAAGTGGTGATTAGATTGAACACATTTACTTTGTTGCATTTCGTCATCTAGTGTGTTGTCTCCTAGTACATTCACATGCATTTGTTTTCTAGCTTCCAAATAGCCGAATTCATGCATGCATTTTGTCTATAAAAACCATGAATCATGCATTGGCATTCATGCATTGTGGAGTTCGGCCAACGGAAGAAAAATACGAAGGAGCTATAGTTTCTCTTGAGTTGAGGCTGCACGAAGTTCTTTCATAATTTACATTTAGCTCTGCCTAAATCAACCAAGGTATGTTCTCGGTCCGTGCTGAATTCTAGAAGCCAGGATTAATTGTTTATCAATTGATAACAACATAATGGCTAAAATATGAAATGCTTCCGTGTTCTAATGCTTAAAGTTTTTGCCAAGTCTTGATTGGTGTTCCTTAAAATTATTGGTACAGGGGAATTGTGATTAGAGCTTATATGTTAAACGACATGCATGATGTATATGTATGGTTACCTTCTTGATAATTTTGGTGGGAAACAGAGAAGACTGGTGCTTCGTGAAAATTATGGATTGACGTGAAAACAACTCACTCATAGATGTAATTTTTTGTTAGGTACCATGGCACCGAAAAAGCCCAGCAATACTCCACCCTCTAACAAGAAAGGGCAGAGCTCCAAAGGAAAAGGCAAAACCGTTGTGCCTCCCTCACCATCAGATGACTCTGATTCAGACGAAGAATACATGCCCGAAGACTACGAAATGCAAGAAGCGGGGGTGCCCAACCAAAAGAAGAGGAAGGGACCACCACAAGCTGCAGGGCAGCGGCGATTTCTAAATGACAAGGCCATCGAGAAATTCTGCGAGTTCGCAATTCGGCCAATCAATGTGGAGCGGAAATTCTACATCACGGAAAAATCATATTGCGACGTGATAGAATTCTACAAATGGGGAGTCCTCACGGAAGGTCCAGAGACCTGCAACGTGGCCATCGTGAAGGAATTCTACGCCAACGCCTCCGCAGCTGATGCGGAAGAACTTAATGAAAAAGGGGCATATGTGAGGGGGAAATACTTAAAAATCACCAGCCAAGCTGTTAACGAGCATTACGGTCTCCCAGATTTTGAGGTGGAGGAGTACACGGAATTTCTTAGAGTAGGTAACCCTGATATATTGGCCAAGTCATTGGCACTCCCAGGAGAAGACTGGACAAGGAATTCATGGGGGGGATCCACTTCATATTTTCCTTAAGCAGTTAACTGCAGAAACCAAGATATGGCTCTTATTCCTAAATTCTAGGTTCATGCCCACCACCCACAACACCAAGATTCTGAAGGAAAGGATGTTCTTAGTTTACGCCGTAAAAAACCGATTAACAGTGGATGCGGGAAAAGTCATCACCACATACATTAATCAAGTCGTGAATGAGGAGCATTAGACAATATATTTCCCCCACTTTTTTCTGGAGTTTGCGATCCAAAAAGGGGTCAAGGTATCCATAGGAGAAGAAAGTCGAACTTCCGTGGGACCCATCCATGACAAGCAGCTGCGGAAGTATAAGAGGCAAGAACACTCTGACCGACAACGCCTAGAGCAAGAGGCACAAGCGAATGCTGCAAGGATACAACAAGCTGCAGAAGGACCAACTCGGAACGATCCTCTTCCGGAAAGAGAGCAACCACAAGGAGCCGATCCCCAGTAGAACCCCAGCCACCCAATAACTTCAACATAGGGATAATAGGGAGATGGACTGGGCTGCACGGTTGCATAGGGATAATAAGGGACCGGCTAGACACTCTGGTGCAGGAACAGAACACTCGCTGGGCAACGATGGATGATCGACTGAATCAATGTCAATCAGGAGTACACAACCTGAACTTAATGATGATCCACCACCACCAGTCTAGGGGACCAAACACATTTTTTCCCCAACTAGAGGAGATGGCCACTCAGACACAACAAATGATCGTAGACACCTCCAGCCGAAGAGTGGTACTGAATCAAGGGATGAATATTCACCCTGGTTCGAGTGCAACGACATTCAGATGAGCTAATCCAAGTTTTCCGGGATTCTCTCGATTTTCCAGCCAACCGCCTCCTCCAGGAACATGAACGCGGTAGTCTCTTTCCTTTTCCACAATAGGGACCATTGCTTATTTCAAGTGTGAGGGGGAGATTTGACAATGCTTGTGCGAATTTGTTGGTGTATGCTTGTGATTGAAAGGCTTGTGCCTTTGATTTAATTTCTTATGCCTTGTGTGATGTGTTGCACGGTGCAGTGGTGGTGTTTAGTATATTAGTAATAGGTGGTGTATTTTTTTTTAATTGTTTTCGTTTCTTTTTTTTAGTGTTGTTTGTGGAAATGAAAAACAAGGCAGTGACTAGCACTGACTTTGTGGTGTGCTTTAAGTTCTCAGTTGCGATGTAGTGTGTGTGGTGTGCTTTAAGTTTTAATGTGAAAGTGTTGTTGTGTTGTGCCAAATTTGCCGATATACACTCATCACACTCGCACGCCCAATTTACACTCACACTCAAAAACCTCATCAGCAAATTCATAAATGTCACCCTTGAGATGTATGCAAAAATCTTTTTCGCGAGTTAGAAGTTTTCAAGTATTGCGTGAAATTTGCTGAGTAAAGTGCGATGTTAAAGTAAGATAGAAGCGCCAGCAAACTTTTGACATAGGAGGGCCTTTATGATTCTTTACGTGTATGTGCCTTCTACTCGTAAACACTTATTCTTGTATTTTGATTATATAGTCTATTGAAGACACACACGAACACAAATTTTTGTTGAAATTGTGCAATTGTAAAAAAAAAAGCCAATGGGCGAATAAAGGGAAAAAATAGCCACAAAACCCTGGGCAGCCAAGCACCAATGTGCGGCATGAATTACAAATAAGCACCAATGTGCAAGCGCACCAATGTGCGAAATTGTTTCTTTACAATGTTTAAGTGTTCGTGTGTGTGGACAAAAGGACTGTAGTGCAAGAATTTCTGATTAAGTGTTTCCTTGAGTACCTTGCATAGACAGAGTAGGGATCATAAGTAACCCTCAGCACACACTTGCACGCTGACGGTTTGGTCTTTATTCGTTTCCCTTTACTCGACAAATTGTGTAAATGAAGTAAACTGTAAGCTTGCCCGTACACATATTTCCCTTTGCATGCGAAAAAGTTTATAATGGATAGCTGATGATGTTGCGAGTGTTGAATGTAGAGAGGGTAATCACTAGGTGTTGTGTGCTACTTTGCTCGGGACTAGCAAAGATTTAAGTGTGAGGGAATGATAAGTCGGGTTTGTACCGACTTATTCGTTTAACTTGTTTGATCTTTTGTATAAATTCTCTGTAAAAATTATGATAGATGAACAAGTATGTGTTAAAATGGTACAATCCGATGAAATTTTGAGAATTGGGTAAGTGTAGCCTTTTTGTTATGAAAGTAATCATTTTTGAGCTATGAAACACACTTGGTCACACACCACACCAAATCCCTCCAGCACAGCACAAACACAACGCACACACACACTATGGCGCCCGCACAAGCACACACGCACAGCTGTGCGGGCGCCAGGCTACTCACGCACGCACAAACGCGGGCGCCTATGCGCCTGCACCGCCACTCGCACACTTGCACATTTATTTTTGCACATTTTCACCCACGCACTTGTACACACTGTTATTCTCACACTTAGGTAGATAAATTGCTTTGAGTCTCACCCCACTCGTGCTCCCAAGCTGCACTCGCACAGGCATATTTAAAGCCAAGCATGCACACCTATTTGAAGGCTCCAACTGTTTGATAATTTGCACATTCAATGTTTATCAGTTGACCTCACTACTTTTGTTGACTGAACTTTTTCAGACACTTGGCATTCCCCCATAGGAAGGAAGAAGTTTCCAGGAAGCAACACAGACACGTGTCAACCTCCCCGCGGAATGAGGAAATTTCCAAGAAACATTATCAACATTTCCACGGGGAGAAATGTATAAAAGGCGGAGGAAACCACAAGTGGAGAAGACTTTTAGAGAGGCGGAAGCAGGAAGCAAAAGAAGAAATACAGAGAGAGATGAGATTAGGGTTTCAAGAGGAGATCAAAGTGACAATCGTTTACACTAATCTTTTTGTTCTAGCCATGTTTGATAAGGCTTTGTTAAACTCATTTTCAAAGCCGATCAACATGATCGGCTAAACATTCTGGATGTTGCCTTGAGGGATTAAGTGTAATGACTTTGAGAAAACCGATTGGAGACATTTGAATTGCTTATTATGTGTTTGATTTTTGTCCAATGTCTTTTGATGATTCATTTCAATGCTTACACACACACGCTTATGCACTTAATTTGATTTGCGGTGCCCACTGAAATCAGTTTCGAGCTGTTAATGGAAATTGGAATATCATCACTGGAACATTGAATAAACATGTGTGAGTCCTAGGATATATGCATACTTGAGACATTGATTGTGCTGTGCCCAATGACAATCGAGGTCAACTTGAATAGGAAGAGATTTAGGATTGCTTGAGTATGAGACTTTAACCTCCAATTCGATTCACTGTCCTACCAAGGAAGGGAATTAGAGAGGGAGTTAGGGGGTAAGTACCAAGTAGGGATTCGAGAATTGGGAAGTCGAGCCTAGGTCCTGCCCTGCCAAGGGAGGATAGAGGAGAATTGTGAATTAGAACAGTGAGAACTGCCAAGTTAATCCGTTCTAAGCCAATAGGAGGTGAATCCCCTCATACATGCATTTGCACTAGTCAAGGATAATCGGGAAAAGTCATTGACACTAGCCCCCTCAAGGCAACACCAATCCCCTCTCTGATTGTTTTAACCACTTGCATCTGTTTAGAGTCCACACCTTTCTGTTACTATCACTCACTCATACCTTGATAACAACCCTCTCCCTGTTGGATACGATCCCACTTACCACTCCTACATTCTTTAAGTGATTTTGGGTAAAATTGCAGGGTAGCGACAACACCTGTCATCTACAACTCTCCTCACCAAAACACTCGCACACTCGCACAAGGTGGCGAGACCTCGTCGCGAGATCTCGCCTTCGAACACCTTGCATGGCGAGGTCTCGCCATGAGACCTCGCCAGCAAATGCATAACACGGCGAGACCTCGCCACGAGGTCTCGCCACACACACACACGACACGGCGAGACCTCGCCGCGAGGTCTCGCCATTCAAGTTGCTATGAAGTTTCCAATTTTGTCGCACTTCAGTAATTGGGTTGTAACTCCTTTGTCTTAGCTCTGAAATGAGTGATTCGAACTGCTATGGAAAGATAAGATATAGGGCTTTAACATTCATGTTTTAAGATTTCCCTAATTCACAGTGCATCATGGTCAAATCTTGGCTGGAAGTGTTGTGCAATAAAGCGTTTTGTTTTCGAGTTTCCAGAAAATGGCTAAGTGTTTAACTTCTGTTTTCAAGAATTCAGTGAGGTAGCTGAAGGCGTGAAGTTGCAAGACAAGAAGGCGTGAATTTGCAAAGGCTGGACTGCTTGGAGGTATGCGGAGTCGCTGAAGGCGTGAAGAGTCCAAGTAAAGGCGTGAAGCTTGCTGGTCCAAAGGCGTTGGAGCTGAACTGAAGGCGCGACACTACAAGCCCAAAGGCGCTGGAGCTGAACAGAAGGCGCGATACTGGAAGACCAAAGGCGCTGGATTGCTGGGAAATGTTCTTCAACTTCGAAATTTCCCAACTTAAGCTGAATTTTGGTCCTTCCATTCAAAGACACGTTTGTAATATCTTTAGATATTTTTAGGTAGCGTATTAGTTACAATTCTACTTCTCTATATATAGGAGATGTAGCTAATATGTAAGAGGGACTGGGGACTTTAGAATATTTTAGATTTGGGAACCATCTTTTGAATTAAAGCGGGAATTCTCATTTTCTCTCTCTAGATCTATTTTCTCTCACTAAACATTTCTTCTCCGAATCTCAATTTCCAATCACGATTGTGAACCAGAGATTCATATTGAACTCAACCGAAGCAACATTGAACTTTCTTCTACATGTCAATCGGTGAATTTTCTCAATTTGATGGAATTCAATTGCTTTATGTTGGAATTTAATGCTTACGAGTTGAATATGGAGTTTTCTGGCTAATCGTGTGATATCTTAGGGTTCTAAACGGATGAATACATGATTTAGAAGATTCGAAGCTATGTAATCAACATAATTGATAAAGATTGAATTTGCACTTGAATTAACTACTTGAAATCTGTTTAATTTCATGTCTCTGCACTGATTTTGACTGAATTAACCTTCGATTGTGATCGCCATGTCAAGTTGAGGAGTGATTCACCAATGTTATTGAAGATGCATGAGATGAGAACCAAAGTGTGATTGTCTGAGTCTTTACACTAGCTTTCTACGATTATTTCATTTCTGATAATCAGGCCTCGCCATGGGAAGTTTTGATGAATTGAAACATTAGGAAAAGTGTTAAAGAGGCTCTCTGTGTTAACAATGAAGACATTTGAAGCTTAGGTCAGGCCTCGCCATGTGATTTCCTAGGTTTTGCATGTTAGAGTAGTTAGTTTGGAGAGTTGAGACGTTGCGGAGTGAATTTCACCATTCTCAGGCCTTGCCATGGGAGAGAATGGTGTCGAGAAGTACAGGAAGTGGTGTGGTCGCCATGCTAACCATAACTTGAACTTCTAGGCAACTTAGGTCTCCTTGAGATTGGCTTTGCTTGCGAGTTGATTGCATAGCATAGATTTGCCAGGTCTATGTTCATCCGATACAAGAATCCTAAGATATCTGTTTATACTTGTTTGTAGCTGTCCTCTTATTCCTTTTATTTTTGTTCCTCTGCGAGTTTTAATTTCGTTATTTGATTACTGTAACAATTCTTGGAACAATTCTCGAATTCTTGACAATACACCTTCCCTGTGAATACGATCCCTACTTAGGCTACTACATTATTGTTTACAGTAAAATTGAGCTGATACGACTTTAAGCATGTCATGTTTCGATTTTGCTATTTTTACTAAAATATGTGTGTTATAACCCATGAAAAATGGAGATTTTGTGAAAATTTTAATTATCAATTTTTTTGACATTATTCACTAGAATACATGTTCACAAACTAATTGGGTGCAAAAAACGGTACAAAATAGTCAAAATCAATGTGTGTTTCGATTTTACCATTTTTTCGTTAAAATACGTGTATTATAACCCACGAAAATCAGAGATTTGGTGAAAATTTTAATTTTTATTTTTTTGGCATTATTCACTAAAATGCATGTCACAATCTAGATAGGTGAGTTGGGTGCAAAAAATGGTACACAAAAAGTAAAAATTAATATGTGTTTCGATTTTGCCATTTTTGCTAATATGTGTGTGTGATAACCCATGAAAAATTGATATTTTGTGAAAATTTTAATTGTCAATTTTTTTTGACATTATTCACTAGAATACATGTTCAAAAACTAAGTGGGTGCAAAAAACGGTACAAAATAGTCAAAATCAATACGTGCTTAGATTTTACCATTTTTTCGCTAAAATACGTGTGTTATCCACGAAAATCAGATATTTGTTGAAAATTTTAATTTTAATTTTTTGGCATTATTCACTAAAATTCATGTCACAATCTAGATGGGCGAGTTGGGTGCAAAAAACGGTACACAAAAAGTAAAAATTAATACGTGTTTCGATTTTGCCATTTTTGCTAAAATATGTGTGTTATAACCCATGAAAAATAGAGATTTTGTGAAAATTTTAATTATCAATTTTTTTTACATTATTCATTAGAATACATATTAACAATCTGAGTGGGGGCAAAAAACGGTACAAAAAATTCAAAATCAATGCGTATTTTGATTTTACCATATTTTTTGCTAAAATACGTGTGTTATAACCCACGAAAATCAGAGATTTGGTGAAAATTTTAATTTTAATTTTTTTGGCATTATTCACTAAAATGCAGTCAAAAACTAGATGGTTGAGTTGGGTGCAAAAAATGGCACACATAAAGTAATAATTGATAGGTGTTTCGATTTTGCCATTTTTGGTAAAATATGTGTGTTATAACCCATGAAAATGGAGATTTTGTGAAAATTTTAATTGTCAATTTTTTTGACATTATTCACTAGAATATATGTTCACAATCTGAGTGGGTGCAAAAAACGGTGCCAAAAAGTCAAAACCAATGCTTCTTTCGATTTTACCATTTTTTGCTAAAATACGTGTGTTATAACCCACGAAAATCAGAGATTTGGTGAAAATTTTAATTTTATTTTTTTTGGCATTATTCACTAAAATGCATGTCACAATCTAGATGGGTGAGCTGGGTGCAAAAAATGGTACACAAAAAGTAAAAATTGGTACGTGTTTCGATTTTGCCATTTTTGCTAAAATATGTGTGTTATAACCAATGAAAAATTGATATTTTGTGAAAATTTTAATTGTCAATTTTTTGGACATTATTCACTAGAATACATGTTCAAAAACTAAGTGGGTGCAAAAAATGGTACAAAATAGTCAAAATCAATAAGTGTTTCGATTTTACCATTTTTTCGCTAAAATACGTATGTTATAACCCACGAAAATCAGAGATTTCGTGAAAATTTTAATTTTAATTTTAATTTTTTTGCCATTATTCACTAAAATGCATGTCACAATCTAGATGGGTGAGCTGGGTGCAAAAAACTGTACACAAAAAGTAAAAATTGATACGTGTTTCGATTTTGCCATTTTTGCTAAAATATGTGTGTTATAACCCATGAAAAATGGAGATTTTGTGAAAATTTTAATTGTCAATTTTTTTGATATTATTCACTAGAATACATATTCACAATCTGAGTGGGTGCAAAAAACGGTACAAAAAAGTCAAAATCAATGCGTATTTCGATTTTACCATTTTTTTGCTAAAATACGTCTGTTATAACCCACTAAAATATGAGATTTGGTGAAAATTTTAATTTTAATTTTTTTTGCATTATTCACTAAAATGCATGTCACAATCTAGATGGGTGAGTTTGGTGCAAAAAACGGTACATAAAAAGTAAAAATTAATACGTGTTTCGATTTTCCCATTTTTGCTAAAATATGTGTGTTATAACCCATGAAAAATGGAGATTTTGTGAAAATTTTAATTGTCAATTTTTTTGATATTATTCTTTTTTCTTATTTGGCAGAACCTCTTCTTGAGGTGGGTCGCCACTCCCTATTTATTAAATAATTTGGTGGATGGTGGATATACCCTATTACCATCCGTACAAAAGGTAACCATTTGAATCCGCTTCCATTTACAAGCTCATGGCCTAATGGAAGCATATTCAAAGGTTTCAAGAAAGCTAAACGTGGAGTACTTCCTCCATTTACAATGAGACCTTTGATCATTCTAGGGTACATAAGATTTACTAACCTTATCCTATGATACAAAAAACTCACTTGATCACAAGGAGTGACAAAAAATCCCTTGATACTGGGATCTAACAACAAATGTAGCAAGTAATACATAGAATAAATGCAGTCCTTCATTCCATCAGCAATCCAGAATTTCCAGTCAGTACGATATGGGAGACAAAGTGTTATCCCAATGAGCTCTTCTTGAAGTAGCAGTTGATGAAATTGGTAGACTGCACCTTTTTTGAGTTCAGCAAAATCAAAGGACAGATGAGACCATTTCTCAGGATCTTGACGGGAAGCAATGCCAAGGTTCCACTGGCAGGATTCCAAGCTCTTCAAAAACAATCTGCTGAAGTTCCATATGTCCTGTTTATGCACTCCAAAAAGTGACTGCAGGTGCACTATGTATTCACTATATACTTCTTCCATGTGGGCTGCAGAGAGAAAAACAGCCAAGGATCCAGCCTTGACTTTTAGGTTCTGACCACAGCAACAGAGCTTTACAAGGCTGCTTCCTTTCAACCAGGTGTCTATCTTCTTCATACCGAAAGGATCCTCAGATAACCAGGAAAGAGCGCAGGACCAGTAACAGGCAGGTGATAAAAGTTCAAACTCCAAAGGGCCATGCTCAGAGCAACAAGCAATAAAATTAGGCAAAGCAGCTCTAACTACATCAAGCTGCGGCCTATGTACATTGTGTTGGTAAACCAGCCCTAACATCAGCAGGCTGGGGCCTTTGTTACCTGAGTTAAAAAGGATTCTGCCAACTCTTGCTCGGGTTACTATGCTGCAGCGTGAAAACATTTCCTTTCTTTGTAACCAAGGTCGGTAGTTCCTCGTCCATTTGGAGAAGAGCAGGAAGGGAGGAGTAAGCCTGGGGGCCTTGTTTGGTTGCCAAGTGTCTTGCTGGGATATTACCTTCTTTGGCACCAAAAGCAGCTGGGTTTTCTGTTTAATTTCCTCCCAGACTTTCTTAAGATTCCAGTCCTTCCAAGACTTCGGACCATGTATTAGTGCAGGGGATTCTGTCTCTAGGATAATTTCCTTGAAGCCAAGTTCGAAGCACCTTCTTATATAGCTATGAGCAGCTAAGATTCCTACCTGCAGTCTGGTGAGATGCAGAGTAAGGAGATAGATAGGCAAGGGGTGAAGTAGTTTACCTCTGTAGTCCCTCAGGATCCCAACAGTTCTCTAGAGATTTTCCATTTTTTCAACAGCAAGGTTAAGCTTGATGTATGGATGGTCAGGGGGGTTCCATTTTATGCATACCAAGACCTCAGTTCTTTTAATAAGTTGACAGACCTTCCAGAATGTGGTCCAGTCTAGCTCCAGGATCTGCACACCTTTAAACTGCAAGTGCATGAAATCCTTTATGGATCTAAATATTTGATTTACCAGCACTCCCAACTCAGGCTTAGCATTGTCGAATGTGATTCTGTTCCTGAGTTTCCAAAGCCACCAACAAATGAGGGACGGGCAAATTTTAATCAGGAATCTCCTGCATTCAGTTGAATTTGTTTGGTCCTTCCACCATATATTCAGGGTACCTGCAAAACCATGAGAGTGATCAAGAATTCCAAGTTCTGCTGCAAATATCTTCCATACCTACTGGGCAAAGTCGCATGAGATAAATAGATGACTCAGTGTTTCCCCATTATTTCGACACCAAGGGCATATAAACGGGCCCAAGATGCCCACTTTGTGAAGGTTCTGACCAATGGGGATTTTATTTCTGATGAGTCTCAACATTAGAAAAGATATTTTGATTGGAACTACTGGATCCCATATGAAGTTTGTGTGAGGACATATGGGACTGTTCCTTCCCTGAGGCTTTGAAAGGCAGATTTCAAGGTGAAGTTTCCCTCCTCAGTCAGGTCCCAAATCATTCTGTCATCTCCTTCTGCACAACTATCTAGTTGCCGAGTTCACAGTTCATCCGACTTATACAATTTGCCAAGCAAGGTGAAATGAATAAAGACAAAACCATCAGCGTGCAGTGTGTGCTGAGAGTTTCTCATGATTCCCACCTTGTCTATGCAGAGTACTCAAGTAGACACTTAAAGAAAATTCTTGCACCACAATCCTTTTGTCCACACACACGAACACTTATTATTGCAAAACTCAACAGGAATTAACTTGCACATTGGTGCTTATTCATGCCGCACTTTGGTGCTTGGCTGCCCAGGGTTTTGTGGCTATTTTTTCCCTTTATTCGCCCACTGGCTTTTTCTTCATATTTGCACAAATTCAAACAGTTTGTGTTCGTGCGTGTTTCCAATAGACTATGTACTCAAAATACAAGAGTAAGTGTGTACGAGTAGAAAGCACATACACGTAAAGAATCATAAGCTCTCTCCTATGTCAAATTTGTTGCTGGCGTTTCTATCTTACTTTGACATCGCACTTTACTTATCAAATTGTACTCATCGAGCAGACACTGTAAATCTCAAAAAAAAAATTTGCATACATAACAATTAAGTAACATTCATGGATTTGCAATGATACTGGGAGTGCGAGTGTGGTTTGGCATGCAAGCGTGCGGAATGGACTGGATAATGAACATTTGCACAACACAACAAAAACACTCATATTTATCGCAACAATAAGGAAATTCAAGCACACTACAAGGTCAGTGCTAGACACTGACTTTTGCTCACAACAACACAAGAACAATAAAACGAGAAGAAAACACACCACCTAAATACTAAACAATCCACACTATCACTCGTTTCCCGCACATATGATAAACACACATAAGCAATTTTTAAACAAAGGCCCTCGGCCTCACAAACACAAGCATCACTTCAAAGCAATCCCAAGCATAGCCAAACACACAGACATCAGCAATTTCCAAGCACACCCCCAAATCATGAATGTCTCCCCCCACACTTGAAATGAACAATGGTCCCCATTGTAAAGGAGAGAGACTACCGTGTTTGAGTTGCTGGAGGTGGAGGCTGGTTGGAAAGTCGTGAGAATCCAGGAATGGTAGGATTGACGCCTCTAAATTTTGGTGCATTGTTTCCCCATATGTACATTCCTCCACTCTTGCATCACCACTCTCCTACTCGAAGTATCCACAACCATGTGTTGTGCTTGAGTGTTCTTGCACTTGCACACCCCCACACTTGCACTCACGACTCCTTGCATCAAAAGCACACAACTCACTTGGGTCACGGTGGTGTGTAATGGGTCGTTTCACTAGCACTTTGAAGACACCCCCACACTTGGTATTTGAGAGGCTTTTGCTTCAGGGCTCCTGCACACAATAGGAAACACTAACTACATAAACATAAGCAAAATCAACTAAAGACTCAAACATCAATTTATTCAAGAAAAGTAAAGTAAGTGGTTCTGGATTTATTCAGTCTCCAGCTAGACTTTATTCATGAAGCCTCCTCATTCAAGATTCGGAGTACCCATCTCTGTACCAGAAAAATGCTCTTTCACAAGCACTCTTTTTCCTCCAGTAGGATACTGGACAAATATTCTCAGGAAAGAGGTGTTGGAGCTCATACACATGGGGAACAATCTCAATAACCTCCGTTTTAAACCATGTATGTTCCCCCATAGGAAACTCCTCTTTCACTTCTTCCACCACCTTTGGCTCGAAAATCCTGCAAGGCTCAACCACAGATTGTGCATCCATAGTCTCAAAGAATTCATCAGTAATTTCAAAAATGGATGCATCAACAAAGCAATTCTACACCATGTTAGCTATTTCCTTACAAAGAATTAAATCATCATCACATAGACTAACATGGGCATTCTGTTGGGTCTCTCCTTTGCTAAAAAAGTTGTTGTCACTTTGCACATCTTACAAAGGTATTCGTCCTTCTCTATTTGTTGGTCACCAGTTACAGTTTTCAAATTCATTCACAATTTCATGATTTGGTTGTCTCAACAAAATGCTCAATGGTCATGTTGTCATTTTCTTTATCAAGTGCAATTTTGGTTTCATTCATGCTCACACAAGGATTTATAAAATGTGTCTCTCTACAATCACTGGGCATTCCAAGACAGGGAGAAGTATTAAGGGACGTCTAACAATGTCAGTATTTCTCATGGTAATTCATAAAGTTGGTGTAAGACTCAACATTAGATACACCCTCCATTTTGGCAGTAAGAACCAAATAGCCCTAAGTTCTTCATCACTAAACTATCACAAGAGACATCATTTTCACAAGAAAGACTCAACGTTCGTGCACCAAAGAACTCATCAAACAAAGCACTCATGTACAACATTTCCAACATTTGTATAGACCCCAACTCCATTGGACACTTTAGACCACAATCAGCATTTGCATTCATATTAAAAAAAATTTCCTCAAGAGTTGGTGTTTCAGTAATGAGAGATATACCTTCTGAGTGGCCTTGAGCTTCTTGAACTGGTGTCTCAAGTTCCCACAAGTTGCTCATTGAGGCACTCATGTGATCAAGTCTCTGTGAGGCTCAACAAAATCCCCAAACCACCTAGACATATTTGGTCTATTGTGGTGTGCACACTTCATTGTCCATGAAATTCCAAAGCCCCTGCAGTTGCCACAACTGAACACAAGAGACTTGAATACAAAAACAAGAAAATATAAAAACTAACTAACACACCAAAACAACAAACAGAAAAAAGAAAATCACTTTAAAAACATAGAACCACATAAATCAAGAACACAAGTCTATCACAAAATCAACTCCTGACACTCTGCCTTTCCCCGGCAACGGCGCCAAAAATTGGCCGGGGTGCTACCCTGCAATTTTACCCAAACTCAACAATAAATGCAGCAGTGATGAGTGGGATCGTCTCCACAGGGAGAAGGTTATAATCAAGTATTGAATAATGATAGCAAGTATGAACAATTAAAAAGGCACAAAATAATATGTAAATAGATTAAAATGCATGAATGTTGGAACGGGAGATAACTCAATAAAACGGGAGGTGTTGCCTTGAGGATGGAACAACTAGTATGGATTTTTCTCTTGCTATCCTTGACTTGTGTAAACAAGTGTGAGGGGACTTCTCTACTAGTGAGCTGGGATTCGATCAACTTGTCAGTTCTCTCAAACCCATTTCACAATACTCCTCTAACTTCCCTTGTCAGGGCAAGTTCTAGGTACGAGTGAGACTCTCCCAGATCCCGATTCTCCTACTGTGAGCCTCGATTACTTGGATATACTCCCTTGTCAGGGCAGTCATCCCAGATGTAATCTCAATCCACAATATGAGAATACTCTTAGTCCTTTCCTATAGTGGCAGTAGTGAGCCTCAATTACTTGGATATACTCCTTGTCAGGGTAGTCATCCCAGATGTAATCTAAACTCACCATACAAAAACGTTCATTGCCCTTTTCTAAATCACGAAATGTACAGGACTAAGACTTAGACAAGCATGTTCATAATCAATACAAGTTGGGAATGATTTCCTTAGGCAAGTTCACAACAATCTCAGCGGTCACCGCAGATTTAATATGAAGTTAATCTCATGCAAAACATCAAACACAACAAGTACAGAATAATGGACATTGAATAAAACACGGATAATAATTAAATTCTAAATCAGATGTCTCAAAACAAGATTAAATCATACATGTAACCCCTCAAGGCAAACACTCTATGTCTAGCGATCATGTTGATCGACTCAGAATTCATTATTACAAGACAGAAATGAAATGGGCAATTTCCCCAGATCTTCTCCCTCTCTGTAATTTTCTAAGTTCTTTCTTGATCCTCAATCTCCCGATCCCCCCTTTCTCTTTCCTTTTCAGCTCCTTTTATACTTTCCTCTTGCTGGGTTGGCTGGGTGACCTTCCTGGAAATTTCCATCTTTTCCGGAGAAGCTGCAACGTGTCTGTGAATAAGTCAGCAAAGGTAAAGTGAGGCCACGTAGTTCACTCAAGACTTAGTCATTAAGGAATTTTAATGCATTTCTTCAAACACTTGGTGCTCAATAGTGAACGTGCGTGATTGTCTGATAATGTGCGCAAAATATGTGCGGGAGGACGAGTGCGGTGAGGTGTAACTAAGCAATAAAATTGTGCATGTGTGCAATTGAGTGAGTGAGTGTGTAGTGGTGGGCGGGGCGAGCTAGGCGCCAGCCGTGCATGTGTGTGTGTGTGGTGCGGGCGCGCTAGGCGCCCGCACCGTGTGTGCATTAGGAGGGGCGGGCGCCTAGCGCGCCCGCCCTGTGTGTGTGCGTGGTGTGTTGTGTGGGTTGTGTGTGATGTGAGTGAGGCAGGAGTGTTATGAATTGTGATTGACTTGTGAGGCTAAGGAGCTTGTGTGCATATTTTACATAATTGAATCAAACTTAACACATATTCCCCATACTTAGCCATTTTCAACAATCGTAAGTTCATGAACAATAATATGCACAAGCCATTCACAAAGTATTCCCTTTACTCAATTTCTATATAAAAATGATGTGTCTGTAAGGTAAATAAGTCGGTACAACTCCGACTTATCACCTTCCCTTGTGGTAAGGGCCTGCTGAAAAAATTCCTTTGGGATTTGAGGTAAAAGAGAGGAGAGTTTTTCCCAGTCCCAGCCGTGTGGGCCTAAAACCTCTGAGACCTTATGATTTCCTTGACATTCCACAAAATTAGAAATTTTACCTGTTGTATTCCATTTATCAAACAGCAAGCTACATTCTCCACTTCCTACCTGGAATTGAATATGTTCCTCTGCAAATGAAGCTGTGCATAATCTTTTCCATGTCTGAGAATCACCTCTCCTAGCACAAACTTCAGTGGGATGCTGTGAACCACAGTATTTTGCCCATATAAATTTAGCCCACAGAGAAGATTTCAATCTGAATCTCCACCAAAGTTTAGCAGTTTGGGCTGAGATTATGTGATTGAGGTCCCTTAATCCTAGCCCCCCTCCTCTTGTTTCAGGCATAAGTCTTGCCATCTAATCCAATGGTGTCTGCTACTTTTATCAACACCTGACCACAGGAATTTAGAAAATAGGGACTCTAATTGATTAATAACTCTTTTGGGAGGGTTGAGAGTCATGGTGGTGTAGAGTGGGATGGAAGCAAGAACACTTTTCAGTAAAGTAATCCTCCCTCATAGGGTAAGGAACTTGGAGCTCCAACTGCTCAAAGTTTGGCTAATCTTATCTACTAATGGCGCATAGTAAGAGGCTGGGACTCTCTTAAAATGCAGGGGAGTGCCTAGATATATGAAAGGTAGGGTTCCTCTAGAAAATCTGGTAATCCTTCCAATGGAGTGTTTCCTTGACTCAGGTAATCTGTTATGCACCAAATAGGAGCTTTTGGCTGCATTTATCTTCTGTCCAGATACCCTTTCATAATGAAGTAGCTTTTCCATAACAGCCTTGACAGCTAGGTTTTGCAAAAGAAAAGATGAGTAAATCATCGGCATAGGCTAAGTGGGAAATTCTAGGACAACCCTTAGGGACACAGAAATCCATTTTTCTATCTACATTACTATCCAATACTCTAGAAAGATATTCTGATCCAATCACAAACAACATGGGAGATATTGGATCTCCTTGTCTTAGGCCACGAGTAGCTGTAAACCATCCTTTATTCACCCCATTAATTAGAACGGAAAAACCAACATTAGATATCAGCCTCCACATCAGGTCTACCCAAACTTCTCCAAACCCTAACAGCCTTAGGATCTGTAGCAGGAAAGGCCAATGAACCCTATCATAGGCCTTCTCCATATCCACCTTGATAGCTACATTTCCTTCCTTGCTCTTTCTATTAAGGGCAGAAATCAATTCACTAGCCAGTAAGTAGTTGTCTGAAATCAGCCTACCAGCTACAAAACCACTTTGGTTTTCTGAAATGATCTTTGGAAGGACTTGAGATAGTCTCTGGGCTAACAGTTTGGAAATAATCTTATTGAAGAAATTACAAAGGCTAATAGGCCTGAACTGCTTAAAGGAAGATGGGTTGGGGATTTTAGGAATTAGGACAATAGAGGTGGCAGTGGTGGACTTTGTCAACTCAGCACCATTTACAAAAGATTGGACTGCCCTAAGAAGGTCTGAACTAATAATATCCCAAGCTGTAACATAGAACAGGCCTTGAAATCCATCTGGACCTGGTGCACTATCAGGGTTCATGCTGAAAACAGTCTGTTTCAGTTCCTCCAAATCCGGGATTTTGGTGAGTTCTCTTCTATCCATTTCATTAAGAGAAGCAGGAAGAAGCAAAGGGTCAATCTGCTCAGGGATCACATTAGCTGAGTATAGTGAGGAGAAATATTGAATGGCTAAATCTGCAACCTGATCTTCTCATTCTACCCACTCCCCGTCCTGATTCTGAATTCTATGAATTTGGACCTTGGAGTGTCTATTTTTTACAAAAGAGTGAAAGAATCTAGAATTTCTATCACCTTCCTTTGTCCATTTAATGTTAGCCTTTTGTGCCCAAAACATTTCCTCGATCCCAAATGATATTTTGCTTTAGCAGCAGCTTGGCTCATAACTTCCCTAGGGACATGATTTATTTCATCTTCTTTCTCTAGCCGAATGAGCTCTTCTTCAGCTTGTTCTGCTTTAGAAAAAATGTTCCCAAAAGCTGACTTATTCCAGGATCTAAGAGCCTGTCTAACTAACTTGAGTTTTTCCGTGAAAATCCTAATTGGACTACCTGTAGCCTCCGAGCTCCAAACCTTACTAATCAAAGGCAAGCATTCTGAGTGAGTAGTCCAGAATGCCTGGAATCTAAAAGACCTTACAGGACTTACATTTTCTTTCTGAATATCTAGGATGAGGGGAGAGTGATCCGATAGAGACTTGGCTAAGTAGGAAACATGAGCCTTGAGATTGCTCCCTTGGAAGTGGTTATCTACCAAAGCCCTATCAAGTCTCTTCCAAATCCTAGCTTTTCCTAGCCTATTGTTACACCATGTGAATTTAGAACCACTGAACTGTACCTCAGTAAGCCCCAAGGCAGATGTCAAACCTAAAAGTTCTCTAGACTCACTGATATGGAACTCCTTACCCCCTCTCTTCTCTTCCTTGGACATTATGCAGTTCCAATCTCCCCACAAGATCCAAGGTTTGCTAGTACCCTGCAAATTGGCTGGGGACTGCCATAAGGTTTCCCTCTTAGATGTTGTACATTTCGCATATATGCTAGATAATAGGATTGGGCAAGGCCAATGAGGGTGACTGAGTTCCACTATGATTTACTGATCTGTAATTGCAATGATGGAACAAGAGAAAGGGTTCCTAAACATAATCCAAATGGAGCTACGAGCATTGGAGAAAGCTTCTGCAAACCTAAGTCTCCTTTTGAAGGACTCTAATTTGGAAATGTCAGCAAAAGGCTCAGCTATGGCTAGAAAATTACTTCTATGTTTCATTAAAGTTTTCCTAAGTTTCCTAAAGTTAGGCTTTTTACTAATACTTCTAATATTCCAATAGGTGCAACTAATCAATAAAATCTTGTCTTCTAGAGCTAGTACACGTGGTCTTATCTCTGAGTTGTCTATCTGAATGATACTGAGGCCAGGACTTAGGGGTTTTTACCCACTCCTGGGGTCTGCTCTATCTCCTTACTGTTAGCTATCTCAGTTATGTCACTTGGAGGATTCATCACCAGCTGAGGATGGGGCAGAGCATTGGAGCAGGTCACCTCTCTTGAGTCATCTCTGGTAACATTTAGGTCCCGCACAACATCAAAGGATACTGCATTAGTAATCAATTTCAGAATCTCATCACAATATACCTGCTCTTGAAATTCTTGACTAATAGAAGCATTTTGCTGAGTATTTCCCAGAGAGGCTCTCTGACTCAGATTACAGTTCTCTGAGGTTTCCAGTCCCTGTTGAGGATTTAATGAATCTTCATTTTCCTCTAATCCTTCCAGTACTGCAAACTTGTTGCCTAGTAACTGACTATTCTCACTTGTGTTTGGAACCATAGCCATTTCAAGTTGAGGAGTTGGAGGAGGCTGTGCAGGCCCAGCTGCTGCAGCAGAGGATTCAGGAACATCGTGGGGAGAGTCAATAATGGGAAGGCTTGAAAGATCCACCTCCTTGCCTTTATAAACAGTGGTGGCTACCGGAGGCTCCCCCTCCTTTTGAGCATTCTGTGACTTGGATACCAGGACCCATCCTTGAGAACCTGGTTTGACTGGCTGATTGGGCTTCCTCTGAGCTATAGCAGGACCTGTTGTGGTCAGTTTCATCTTTTTCAATGGGTTACAATTTTTACTATCATGACCTAGTTTCCTACATTTGGAGCAATAAGCCAGTCGTTCCTCAATTTCCAGAGCTTGCCATCGACCTTTTTCCTTGCTGCCAATCCAAATCCGGGAAGGAATCGTTTTGCTTAGGTCTAGTTCCACACAAATTCTTGCTTCACTGGGTCGTAGCAAATTCGATGCCGACGCAGTACCATTATCCAGCTTCAAATGTTTGCCAGCCACTGACGCCAGTGAATATAGCTTCTCCTTATGTAAGAGGTGGAGAGGGAGTTGAGGAAATCTAATCCACACCGGTGCAATAGAAGGCTCTACGGCAGGATCAAAATCCTTAGTCCATTTGAAGATTCTCGCCTGAGTGGGTGTAAAAAACGGTACAAAAAAGTCAAAATCAATGCGTATTTCGATTTTACCATTTTTTGCTAAAATACGTGTGTTATAACCCACTAAAATATGAGATTTGGTGAAAATTTTAATTTTAATTTTTTTTGCATTATTAACTAAAATGCATGTCACAATCTAGATGGGTGAGTTGGGTGCAAAAAACGGTACACAAAAAGTAAAAATTAATACGTGTTTCGATTTTGCCATTTTTGCTAAAATATGTGTGTTATAAACCCATGAAAAAAGGAGATTTTGTGAAATTTTAATTGTCAATTTTTTCGATTTATTCACTAGAATACATATTCACAATCTGAGTGACTGCAAAAATGATACAAAAAAGTCAAAATCAATGCGTATTTCGATTTTACCATTTTTTTGATAAAATACGTGTGTTACAACCCACGAAAATCAGAGATTTGGTGAAAATTTTAATTTTAATATTTTTGGCATTATTCACTAAAATGTATGTCACAATCTAGATGGGTGAGTTGGGTGCAAAAAATGGTACACAAAAGTAAAAATTGATACGTGTTTCGATTTTGCCATTTTTGGTAAAATATGTGTGTCATACCCATGAAAAATCAGAGATTTTGTGAAATTTTAATTTTAATTTTTTTGGCATTATTCACTAAAATGCATGTCACAATCTAGATGGTGTGGTTGGGGTGAAATAAACGGCACACATAAAGTAATAATTGATAGGTGTTTCGATTTTGCCATTTTTGGTAAAATATGTGTGTTATAACACATGAAAAATGGAGATTTTGTGAAAATTTTAATTGTCAATTTTTTTGAAATTATTCACTAGAATACATGTTCATAATATGAGTGGGTGCAAAAAACGGTACAAAAGAGATATAATCAAGGCGTGTTTCGATTTTACCATTTTTTGCTAAAATATGTGTGTTATGACCCACGAATATCAGAGATTTGGTGAAAATTTATATTTAATTTTTTTAGCAATATTCACTAAAATGCATGTCACAATCTAGATGGGTGAGTTGGGTGCAAAAAACGGCACACAAAAGTAAAAATTCATACGTGTTTCGATTTTGCCATTTTTGCTAAAATATGTGTGTTATAACACATGAAAAATGGAGATTTTGTAAAAATTTTAATTGTCAATTTTTTTGACATTATTCAATAGAATACATGTTCACAAACTAAGTGGGTGCAAAAAAGGTACAAAATAGTCAAAATCAATACATGTTTCGATTTTACCATTTTTCGCTAAAATAGGTGTGTTACACGAAAATCAGAGATTTGGTGAAAATTTTAATTTTAATTTTTTTGGCATTATTCACTAAAATGCATGTCACAATATAGATGGGTGAGTTTGGTGCAAAAAACAGTACACAAAAAGTAAAAATTAATAGGTGTTACGATTTTGCAATTTTTGCTAAAATATGTGTGTTATAACCCATGAAAAATGGAGATTTTGTGAAAATTTTAATTGTCAATTTTTTGAAATTATTCACTAGAATACATCTTCACAATCTGAGTGGGTGCAAAAAACAGTATAAAAATGTCAAAATCAGTACGTATTTCGATTTTACCATTTTTTCGCTAAAATACGTGTGTTGTAACCCACGAAAATCAGAGATTTGGTGAAAATTTTAATTTTAATTTTTTTGGCATTATTCACTAAAATGCATTTCACAATCTAGATGGGTGAGTTGGGTGCAAAAAACGGTACTCAAAAAGTAAAAATTGATACGTGTTTCGATTTTGCCATTTTTGCTAAAATACGTGTGTTACCCATGAAAAAGGGAGATTTTGTGAAAATTTTAATTATCAATGTTTTTGACATTATTCACTAGATTACATATTCACAATCTGACTGGGTGCAAAAACCGGTACCAAAAAGTCAAAATCAATGCGTGTTTCGATTTTACCATTTTTTTGCTAAAATACGTATGTTATAACCCACGAAAATCAGAGATTTCGTAAAAATTTTAATTTTAATTTTTTTGGCATTATTCACTAAAATGCATGTCACAATCTAGATGGGTGAGTTGGGTGCAAAAAATGGTACAAAAAAAGTAAAAATTGATACGGGTTTCGATTTTGCTATGTTTGCTAAAATATGTGTGTTATAACCCATGAAAAATGGAGATTTTGTTAAAATTTTAATTGTCAATTTTTTTGACATTATTCAATAGAGTACATGTTCACAAACTAAGTGGGTGCAAAAAACGGTACAAAATAGTCAAAATCAATACATGTTTCGATTTTACCATTTTTTCGCTAAAATACGTGTGTTACACGAAAATCAGAGATTTGGTGAAAATTTTAATTTTAATTTTTTTGGCATTATTCACTAAAATTCATGTCACAATCTAGATGGGTGAGTTTGGTGCAAAAAACAGTACACAAAAAGTAAAAATTAATTGGTGTTACGATTTTGCAATTTTTTCTAAAATATGTGTGTTATAACCCATGAAAAATGGAGATTTTGTGAAAATTTTAATTGTCAATTTTTTGACATTATTCACTAGAATACATCTTCACAATCTGAGTGGGTGCAAAAACCAGTACAAAATTGTCAAAATCAATATGTATTTCGATTTTACCATTTTTTCGCTAAAATAGGTGTGTTGTAACCCACGAAAATCAGAGATTTGGTGAAAATTTTAATTTTAATTTTTTTGGCATTATTCACTAAAATGCATTTCACAATCTAGATGGTTGAGTTGGGTGCAAAAAACGGTACACAAAAAGTAAAAATTGATACGTGTTTCGATTTTGCCATTTTTGCTAAAATACGTGTGTTACCCATGAAAAATGGAGATTTTGTGAAAATTTTAATTGTCAATGTTTTTGACATTATTCAGTAGATTAAATATTCACAATCTGACTGGGTGCAAAAACCGGTACCAAAAAGTCAAAATCAATGCGTGTTTCGATTCTATCATTTTTTTGCTAAAATACGTATGTTATAACCCACGAAAATCAGAGATTTCGTAAAAATTTTAATTTTAATTTTTTTGGCATTATTCACTAAAATGCATGTCACAATCTAGATGGGTGAGTTGGGTGCAAAAAACGGCACACAAAAAGTAAAAATTCATACGGGTTTCGATTTTGCTATGTTTGCTAAAATATGTGTGTTATAACCCATGAAAAATGGAGATTTTGTGAAAATTTTAATTGTCAATTTTTTTGACATTATTCAATAGAATACTGATGTGCGGTATTTTGGAGCTAGGGTCAAATACTAAGGCTTAACCGAATCAAATAAATTTATTACCCTAATCCTCACGCATTTAAGGTGCATCAAGACACCGACATTTTGTAGCTAGAGGAAGTAGGGGTCGATCCCACGGGGAAGGAATGAATCTATGAAATTAGTGAAAATGTGTGTGTTGTAGTGGAAGTAAAAATAAGTGAAGAAAAATATCCTAAACTATACTAATGCTACCAAGTAAATATGTAAATGTGTGGAAGAAAATTCAAATAATTAAAGTACACCCTTGGATTTGGTTATCTCAAATGTTAGTGTTATGTGTGGTTTGCATAAAGAGTACATGCATACATCCTACCTATGGAAATGTAAATTGAGGATAAACAACATAACTCATACCTCCCTTGTGGCTATTAAGGCAAGATTTGATTTAGTTATTTATCTATTTAAGTGTTAATTAATTCTTTAAACCCTCCTTATGGCTAAAGGCAAGATTTACTTCCTTAATTAACCCAAAATCTTGTGCAACATCCAACTTAACAAACACTCAAATTCAATTGCTCCTTGTGGCTATTAAGGTAACAATTAAATTAGTCACACTTATGCTAGATCATTTTACTTTCACTCCTCCTTGTGGCTATTAAGGTAAGAGCTAACTAAAATTGATCCAACAAATTCACAACAAACCACACAAGATTCTAAACAATCTACTCTAATCCTCCTTGTGGCTATTAAGGTAAGAAAAGAGCAAATTATCCTTAAATAATTTACTGCACTTTACAAAATGTTCATCATACATAACCTGGCCAAATCATGCATAACTATGAAGAACACATAAAACTCATTCCACAAAAACCATAAAATAGGACATAGCATGTAATTCTTACTCCTTAATTATCCATAGCCTAAAACCACACATTAACACAATATATCAACAACACATAACCATAATCCAAGGGTGTTAGCAAATTAGCCCATCAAAGCTACTAAGAACATCAGATCAAATGAATTAAAGCATGAATTAAACAAAGAAAATACAAAGAGTAGCACTCCCCTTTGATATTCCAAGTCCAAGCTCCAAGCTTTACATGAAAACAAGTCCTTAGAGCCAAGATTATACAAGAAATCCTCTCCACAATATGCTACTTCCACCAAGAACACACACTAGTTGTGTGTTCTTGTGGAAGAGCTAAAGAGAAAAACTATCCTATCTAATTGGTGGTTACTTCTTCCTCTTGTTTCTTTTTGTTTTCCAGCCCTTTGTAGGTGTTTTATGCTCTCCAAAGTCGTCCAAAATATGCCCCTACCGACACTCCACCGACACATGCACATTGCTTGATGGTTGGAGAGTCATTTTTGACCATTTTGAGGCTGCAGACCCTCCCCGTCGCGACGCCCATCACTCCGGCGTCGCGACACGAAGGAACAATGTCTCTGCCCACTTTTTGGCCTCTCTGCGTCGCGACTCCCATATCAGCGTCGCGACGCGGAGGAATGCCCTCCGAGAAGGTCACTTGCAAGCCATGTTTCGATATCCTCCAGTCTGAATAAGGAAAAACGTAAAACATGAAAGTTGTAGCTCTTCCTCTTAGCTTTCCAATGGCACCAGAATCATTCCATTTGGAATTAAAGTGAGAGAGATATGATTAAAATACAAAACACTGGCAGATTTTTTCAGCATTTGTTCTTCAGCACATTTTTTGCCTAAATCACACCTTTCTTGATCTTTCTCAATCTTTTCTTCCAATTTGCATCCAATTTGGCTTTTATATGGTTTCCATCTTCCAAGAATCCACCATGGTTGATAATACTACAAATAAAACACTAAAACAAATAAAAAGAAACAAGAACGACCAAAGAATTAAGGATAAACGTTACATAAAAGGTGAATAAATTCACCTCATCAAATTCCCCCACACTTAACCTTTGTTCGTCCTCGAACAAACCAAACTCAAAACACAAAATCTAAACAAATAGGTCAACACATAATAATGAGATGCATCCAATTTCATCAATTCAATCCAAGGACAAGTGTTATGTAAATGCCTCATAATCTCAAGTATTTAAATGTCAAGTACACACAATATACATCTCCAAAAATTATCAAAGCATGTTAATGTACTCATTTAGACACTTTGAGTCAATCACGTGTGTGTGTGCGATAGGTTCCACCTAAGTTCATAACTCATCCACAACCACGCCATAAATTAGGGTTTCAACAACGGAGTTTAATTTCAACTTTTCCTCACTAATCAAAGTAATTCATTATTATTCATGAGGATTCACTCGGCGAACCTTAAGGCTCATAAATAATCACTCGTTCCCCCATACTGTCACATTTTATTAGGATATCTCATTGGAAGTCCTGTAACATCCACCTGGGGTACTGTCTCACCTTAGGGTTTTAGACCCATTCCCACTCATGCAAGTTCTCTATTAACTTTTCGTTTAAGAGCAGTCTCGCAGAGGAGTGGCAATATGAAGCCTGCAAAAACAAGCTTAAAATATAAAAATATAAGTGCAAACATTTATGTAAGCACATTCATTACATAGCACAATTTTAAGCGAGTTATATAAGTTTCAACTAAACAAAGTGTTAAAAACACACCAATCTACTTAATGGTTACAAACTCGTCAATCCCCTCGGTAGTTCCCCTAAGTGCATAAAAACGATTGACTCAAAATGCTAAATTTTTCATTAAAAGCTTGACTCTTCTCAAATAGTATATTATTTTCCTATCCCACATTAAATTTTTCAATATAATCAAATCATTGGCAACATAACACTTATCACATAAAAGTTAGAGTAGACACATTTTCTCATTTTTATTGCCAATACCAACATTAAAAACAAAAAAATTGACACAAAAGCTAATTAGTCATTAATCAAAGCATACAACCACACTTCAACTACCAGAATTTAACATAAAGACATACAAAACAACATGGATTTCATCCCCCCACACTTAAAATACACATTGTCCTCAATGTGTGAGAAAATGAGAGAATTCACCTATTATCCATGTAATCTCTAGTAGTTTTGTTGTGTAGTTGAAGCCTTGACAATTTCTCAAATAGCTTTCTTTATTCAAACAAATAATTAAAATCACACTCAAACAAGAAAAAAAACTAAAAATTCAAATTTCAACATCCATAAATCACACAATATTCATTTAAGCACAATTTCAAACATCTTCAACAATTAATATCCCCCCCACACTTAAAATATGCATTATTTTCAAAATACAAGAGAGGGATAAGAAAAAACCCGTTGAACATGTAATTCTTTGTATCCCCAAGGTGTATGAATTTTTGGCCATCTCGTCATAGAACTTGGCCATCATGAAGATGTCTTTCATGTTTGCTTCCTCATGGATGGAAAATCTGAAAAACAAAAATAAAAGAAAGAAAACAAGTAAACTAATTCCATGTATAAGTTCAATAAGAAAACATTTAAACAAATAAGCTCTATATATGACACTCAAACATAATCACTCAAAACAAAAATGTTCACAATCACTCTATGGCATGCATGAGAAATTTTTAAAATATGCTCATGTGAGCGATTTTGTGCTATGTGTGCATCACAATCATATTCAAATCCTAATCTCATTCATTGAGCTCATGTGCACTTGAGTCCTAATGAATTCATGCTAGGTAAACACATGAATGTGCCATTAACAACATATATGAAAATTGCACACATCAAGCTTTTGAAACCTCACAACATATGTCAACTCATACAATTTAACATTGAAATTCATGAAGTGATTTAGAGTGAAAATTGTGTTTGTGTGCCAATGACTATGAGAGTGAAAATGAAGAAAAAATTAAGCAAATTTGTGAAAGGTATGCATCCCCCCACACTTAGCTATTTTTATCATTTATGCACATTTTTCATTCTCTCATATTCAATTTTTCACATTTTTATTTTTCTTTGAACTCCTACAAGAAAAATAAACCAAACTACATTAAACACACCAAACAAACATAAAAACCAACATAATAATATTAATAAAACAGAAAAAATAAAAATTCACATTTATTCAAATAAAAATAAAAATAAAACAGAAAGTAATAGTAGTTCTATGTTTATTTGGTCCCTAGCTAGACCTTATTCTTGTGGTTACTCCTTCAAGATTCGGAATAACCATCCCGATACCAAAAGAATGCCCTTTCATAGGCACTTCTATGCCTTTTGTAAGGCACCACTTTAAACCTTTTAAGGAGGGGCTTGAGCTCATGTTCATGGGAAGCAACTTCAACAAATTCAACTTTGTACCACTCTTGCTCCCCCTTTGTAGGTTCCTCCTTCTCTTTCACCATTTTCTTTGTGAATTCCAATAGTTTGTCATCCTTCAATTTCACATTTTTTTCTCCAAAATTTGAACTACAAAAATCCACCAATGGTTTTACATCCATGGTCTCAATGAAATCATTAGTAATTTCAAAAATGGATGTATCAACAAAACAAGTCTCTACCATGTTAGCCATTTCATGAAAAATATGCAAATCTTCCTCATCTAGACTAACATGGTATTCAATTTTTGGCACCTCCACATCATCAACACATTGAGCAATATTATCATTTGATAGAGGTGTCTCCATGTACGCCATTTTTAAACATCTACCATATCATTTAAACCATGAAATTCCATGTAAGATGTTAAAATGACGCAAGACATTACTTTGTTGGTTAATTCATCACAAATAAACATGTCTTCATCATTTAAACCAACAAAAGGGTCAAAGTAAGAAGTATCTTCATCATCAAAACAAACAAGATTCGATTCATTTATTATTGGTTCATGATTAATGCATTCTTCTAAATTATCAACAACATGCAAAGAGTTCAACTTCCTAGGAAAATTTGAATAATCATGATAATCATTAAACTCAAAATCATAATCCATAGAAGTTGGGACACTATCATGTAACAAATCATGTTGTGAAATAGAAGATGAAATATGAGGTGATTTAACATGTTGTACCTCACTATTGATCCATGTTGCATTATATGAACACTCTTGAGATTCATGGTTCTCTCCCAACATGTCACCTAGACTTGTCATGGATTCCTCCGATTTAATAAGTCTTTTGTTGAACAAAACCTCACTATATTTATCCATTTGCTCCGAGAGGATTTTGATCACATCTTCACATGTTGCTCCCATTTTATTCTCAAGATGCATGTTCTTGCTTGGTTCTTGAATTGACCACTCACCATTATAACCCGGATAATAACCAAACTCTTCTTGAAAATGAGAAGAAGATTGTTGGCCAACATCATTGTGATATCCCCTCATGTAAGGTCCTTGCTCCCTCAAGTGTGATTGATAATCACCTTGATAATTGCATTCATTTCCAAATTGAGAGTAGCATTGATAAGTGGGATGATCTCCTTGGCACAACCTACAAGAAACAACATTCATTCTCAAAGTAGCTGTTCATTATCATACAAATTCAAATTTGTTGATGGATTTTCAAAACAATGTAAAAATGAAGGTTCATTATATCTCCATCCATTGGTATTCCCATATTCTACATGGTGAAAGTCTCCAAATACTCTAGGTTGTGGTCTTGTATCATCTACCACAAATGGTAGGTCATTATGATTTAGTTCAAGATAGTCTCCAAACAACCTAGACATATTTGGACAAAACAAAAACAATAACAAAATAAAACTAAAAATGAAAGAAAACACAAGAAACAAATATGCACAACATAAATATTTACAACTACTCAACACAAAAACACCAATCCAAAAATCAATTTCCTTCCCCGGCAACGGCGCCAATTTGATGTGCGGTATTTTGGAGCTAGGGTCAAATACTAAGGCTTAACCGAATCAAATAAATTTATTACCCTAATCCTCACGCATTTAAGGTGCATCAAGACACCGACATTTTGTAGCTAGAGGAAGTAGGGGTCGATCCCACGGGGAAGGAATGAATCTATGAAATTAGTGAAAATGTGTGTGTTGTAGTGGAAGTAAAAATAAGTGAAGAAAAATATCCTAAACTATACTAATGCTACCAAGTAAATATGTAAATGTGTGGAAGAAAATTCAAATAATTAAAGTACACCCTTGGATTTGGTTATCTCAAATGTTAGTGTTATGTGTGGTTTGCATAAAGAGTACATGCATACATCCTACCTATGGAAATGTAAATTGAGGATAAACAACATAACTCATACCTCCCTTGTGGCTATTAAGGCAAGATTTGATTTAGTTATTTATCTATTTAAGTGTTAATTAATTCTTTAAACCCTCCTTATGGCTAAAGGCAAGATTTACTTCCTTAATTAACCCAAAATCTTGTGCAACATCCAACTTAACAAACACTCAAATTCAATTGCTCCTTGTGGCTATTAAGGTAACAATTAAATTAGTCACACTTATGCTAGATCATTTTACTTTCACTCCTCCTTGTGGCTATTAAGGTAAGAGCTAACTAAAATTGATCCAACAAATTCACAACAAACCACACAAGATTATAAACAATCTACTCTAATCCTCCTTGTGGCTATTAAGGTAAGAAAAGAGCAAATTATCCTTAAATAATTTACTGCACTTTACAAAATGTTCATCATACATAACCTGGCCAAATCATGCATAACTATGAAGAACACAATAAAACTCATTCCACAAAAACCATAAAATAGGACATAGCATGTAATTCTTACTCCTTAATTATCCATAGCCTAAAACCACACATTAACACAATATATCAACAACACATAACCATAATCCAAGGGTGTTAGCAAATTAGCCCATCAAAGCTACTAAGAACATCAGAACAAATTAATTAAAGCATGAATTAAACAAAGAAAATACAAAGAGTAGCACTCCCCTTTGATATTCCTAGTCCAAGCTCCAAGCTTTACATGAAAACAAGTCCTTAGAGCCAAGATTATACAAGAAATCCTCTCCACAATATGCTACTTCCACCAAGAACACACACTAGTTGTGTGTTCTTGTGGAAGAGCTAAAGAGAAAAACTATCCTATCTAATTGGTGGTTACTTCTTCCTCTTGTTTCTTTTTGTTTTCCAGCCCTTTGTAGGTGTTTTATGCTCTCCAAAGTCGTCCAAAATATGCCCCTACCGACACTCCACCGACACATGCACATTGCTTGATGGTTGGAGAGTCATTTTTGACCATTTTGAGGCTGCAGACCCTCCCCGTCGCGACGCCCATCACTCCGGCGTCGCGACACGAAGGAACAATGTCTCTGCCCACTTTTTGGCCTCTCTGCGTCGCGACACCCAGATCAGCGTCGCGACGCGGAAGGAATGCCCTCCGAGAAGGTCACTTGCAAGCCATGTTTCGATATCCTCCAGTCTGAATAAGGAAACACGTAAAACATGAAAGTTGTAGCTCTTCCTCTTAGCTTTCCAATGGCACCAGAATCATTCCATTTGGAATTAAATTGAGAGAGATATGATTAAAATACAAAACACTGGCAGATTTTTTCAGCATTTGTTCTTCAGCACATTTTTTGCCTAAATCACACCTTTCTTGATCTTTCTCAATCTTTTCTTCCAATTTGCATCCAATTTGGCTTTTATATGGTTTCCATCTTCCAAGAATCCACCATGGTTGATAATACTACAAATAAAACACTAAAACAAATAAAAAGAAACAAGAACGACCAAAGAATTAAGGATAAACGTTATATAAAAGGTGAATAAATTCACCTCATCAAATACATGTTCACAAACTAAGTGGGTACAAAAAACGGTACAAAATAGTCAAAATTAATACATGTTTCGATTTTACCATTTTTTCGCTAAAATACGTGTGTTACACGAAAATCAGAGATTTGGTGAAAATTTTAATTTTAATTTTATTGGCATTATTCACTGAAATTCATGTCACAATCTAGATGGATGAGTTTGGTGCAAAAAACAGTACACAAAAAGTTAAAATTAATTGGTGTTACGATTTTGCAATTTTTGCTAAAATATGTGTGTTATAACCCATGAAAAATAAAGATTTTGTGAAAATTTTAATTGTCAATTTTTTGATATTATTCACTAGAATACATCTTCACAATCTGAGTGGGTGCAAAAAACAGTACAAAAATGTCAAAATCAATACGTATTTCGATTTTACCATTTTTTTCGCTAAAATACGTGTGTAACCCACGAAAATCAGAGATTTGGTGAAAATTTTAACTTTAATTTTTTGGCATTATTCACTAAAATGCATGTCACAATCTAGATGGGTGAGTTGGGTGCAAAAAATGGTACACAAAAAGTAAAAATTAATACGTGTTTCGATTTTGCAATTTTTGCTAGAATATGTGTGTTATAACCCATGAAAAATAGAGATTTTGTGAAATTTTAATTGTCAATTTTTGACATTATTCACTAGAATACATCTTCACAATCCGAATGGGAGCAAAAACAGTACAAAAATGTCAAAATCAATACGTATTTCGATTTTACCATTTTTTTCGCTAAAATACGTGTGTTGTTACCCACGAAAATCAGAGATTGGTGTGTAAATTTAATTTTAATTTTTTTGGCATTATTCACTAAAATGCATGTCACAATCTAGATGGGTGAGTTGGGTGCAAAAAATGGTTCACAAAAAGTAAAAATTTATACGTGTTTCGATTTGGCAATTTTTGCTAAAATATGTGTGTTATAACCCATGAAAAAAGGAGATTTTGTGAAAATTTTAATTGTCAATTTTTTCGATATTATTCACTAGAATACATATTCACAATCTGAGTGACTGCAAAAAATGATACAAAAAAGTCAAAATCAATGCGTATTTCGATTTTACCATTTTTTTGATAAAATACGTGTGTTATAACCCACGAAAATCAGAGATTTGGTGAAAATTTTAATTTTAATATTTTTGGCATTATTCACTAAAATGTATGTCACAATCTAGATGGGTGAGTTGGGTGCAAAAAATGGTACACAAAAAGTAAAAATTGATACGTGTTTCGATTTTGCCATTTTTGGTAAAATATGTGTGTCATAACCCATGAAAAATCAGAGATTTTGTGAAAATTTTAATTTTAATTTTTTTGGCATTATTCACTAAAATGCATGTCACAATCTAGATGGGTGAGTTGGGTGAAATAAACGGCACACATAAAGTAATAATTGATAGGTGTTTCGATTTTGCCATTTTGGTAAAATATGTGTGTTATAACACATGAAAAATGGAGATTTGTGAAAATTTTATTGTCAATTTTTTTTGAAATTATTCACTAGAATACACGTTCATAATATGAGTGGGTGCAAAAAACGGTACAAAAGAGATATAATCAAGGCGTGTTTCGATTTTACCATTTTTTGCTAAAATATGTGTGTTATGACCCACGAATATCAGAGATTTGGTGAAAATTTTATATTTTAATTTTTTTAGCATTATTCACTAAAATGCATGTCACAATCTAGATGGGTGAGTTGGGTGCAAAAAACGGCACACAAAAAGTAAAAATTCATACGTGTTTCGATTTTGCCATTTTTGCTAAAATATGTGTGTTATAACACATGAAAAATGGAGATTTTGTAAAAATTTTAATTGTCAATTTTTTTGACATTATTCAATAGAATACATGTTCACAAACTAAGTGGGTGCAAAAAACGGTACAAAATAGTCAAATCAATACATGTTTCGATTTTACCATTTTTTCGCTAAAATAGGTGTGTTACACGAAAATCAGAGATATGGTGAAAATTTTAATTTTAATTTTTTTGGCATTATTCACTAAAATGCATGTCACAATATAGATGGGTGAGTTTGGTGCAAAAAACAGTACACAAAAAGTAAAAATTAATAGGTGTTACGATTTTGCAATTTTTGCTAAAATATGTGTGTTATAACCCATGAAAAATGGAGATTTTGTGAAAATTTTAATTGTCAATTTTTTGACATTATTCACTAGAATACATCTTCACAATCTGAGTGGGTGCAAAAAACAGTACAAAATTGTCAAAATCAATATGTATTTCGATTTTACCATTTTTTCGCTAAAATACGTGTGTTGTAACCCACGAAAATCAGAGATTTGGTGAAAATTTTAATTTTAATTTTTTTGGCATTATTCACTAAAATGCATTTCACAATCTAGATGGGTGAGTTGGGTGCAAAAAACGGTACACAAAAAGTAAAAATTGATACGTGTTTCGATTTTGCCATTTTTGCTAAAATACGTGTGTTACCCATGAAAAATGGAGATTTTGTGAAAATTTTAATTGTCAATGTTTTTGACATTATTCAGTAGATTAAATATTCACAATCTGACTGGGTGCAAAAACCGGTACCAAAAAGTCAAAATCAATGCGTGTTTCGATTCTACCATTTTTTTGCTAAAATACGTATGTTATAACCCACGAAAATCAGAGATTTCGTAAAAATTTTAATTTTAATTTTTTTGGCATTATTCACTAAAATGCATGTCACAATCTAGATGGGTGAGTTGGGTGCAAAAAACGGTACACAAAAAGTAAAAATTGATACGGGTTTCGATTTTGCTATGTTTGCTAAAATATGTGTGTTATAACCCATGAAAAATGGAGATTTTGTGAAAATTTTAATTGTCAATTTTTTTGACATTATTCAATAGAATACATGTTCACAAACTAAGTGGGTGCAAAAAACGGTACAAAATAGTCAAAATTAATACATGTTTCGATTTTACCATTTTTTCGCTAAAATACGTGTGTTACACGAAAATCAGAGATTTGGTGAAAATTTTAATTTTAATTTTATTGGCATTATTCACTGAAATTCATGTCACAATCTAGATGGATGAGTTTGGTGCAAAAAACAGTACACAAAAAGTTAAAATTAATTGGTGTTACGATTTTGCAATTTTTGCTAAAATATGTGTGTTATAACCCATGAAAAATAGAGATTTTGTGAAAATTTTAATTGTCAATTTTTGATATTATTCACTAGAATACATCTTCACAATCTGAGTGGGTGCAAAAAACAGTACAAAAATGTCAAAATCAATACGTATTTCGATTTTACCATTTTTTTCGCTAAAATACGTGTGTTGTAACCCACGAAAATCAGAGATTTGGTGAAAATTTTAACTTTAATTTTTTGGCATTATTCACTAAAATGCATGTCACAATCTAGATGGGTGAGTTGGGTGCAAAAAATGGTACAAAAAGTAAAAATTAATACGTGTTTCGATTTTGCAATTTTTGCTAGAATATGTGTGTTATAACCCATGAAAAATAGAGATTTTGTGAAAATTTTAATTGTCAATTTTTTGACATTATTCACTAGAATACATCTTCACAATCCGAATGGGAGCAAAAAACAGTACAAAAATGTCAAAATCAATACGTATTTCGATTTTACCATTTTTTTCGCTAAAATGCGTGTGTTGTTACCCACGAAAATCAGAGATTTGGTGTTTGTAAATTTTAATTTTTTTTTTGGCATTATTCACTAAAATGCATGTCACAATCTAGATGGGTGAGTTGGGTGCAAAAAATGGTTCACAAAAAGTAAAAATTTATACGTGTTTCGATTTTGCAATTTTTGCTAAAATATGTGTGTTATAACCCATGAAAAAAGGAGATTTTGTGAAAATTTTAATTGTCAATTTTTCGATATTATTCACTAGAATACATATTCACAATCTGAGTGACTGCAAAAAATGATACAAAAAAGTCAAAATCAATGCGTATTTCGATTTTTACCATTTTTTGATAAAATACGTGTGTTATAACCCACGAAAATCAGAGATTTGGTGAAAATTTTAATTTAATATTTTTGGCATTATTCACTAAAATGTATGTCACAATCTAGATGGGTGAGTTGGGTGCAAAAAATGGTACACAAAAAGTAAAAATTGATACGTGTTTCGATTTTGCCATTTTTGGTAAAATATGTGTGTCATAACCCATGAAAAATCAGAGATTTTGTGAAAATTTTAATTTTAATTTTTTTGGCATTATTCACTAAAATGCATGTCACAATCTAGATGGGTGAGTTGGGTGAAATAAACGGCACACATAAAGTAATAATTGATAGGTGTTTCGATTTTGCCATTTTGGTAAAATATGTGTGTTATAACACATGAAAAATGGAGATTTTGTGAAAATTTTAATTGTCAATTTTTTTTGAAATTATTCACTAGAATACACGTTCATAATATGAGTGGGTGCAAAAAACGGTACAAAAGAGATATAATCAAGGCGTGTTTCGATTTTACCATTTTTTGCTAAAATATGTGTGTTATGACCCACGAATATCAGAGATTTGGTGAAAATTTTATATTTTAATTTTTTTAGCATTATTCACTAAAATGCATGTCACAATCTAGATGGGTGAGTTGGGTGCAAAAAACGGCACACAAAAAGTAAAAATTCATACGTGTTTCGATTTTGCCATTTTTGCTAAAATATGTGTGTTATAACACATGAAAAATGGAGATTTTGTAAAAATTTTAATTGTCAATTTTTTTGACATTATTCAATAGAATACATGTTCACAAACTAAGTGGGTGCAAAAAACGGTACAAAATAGTCAAAATCAATACATGTTTCGATTTTACCATTTTTTCGCTAAAATAGGTGTGTTACACGAAAATCAGAGATTTGGTGAAAATTTTAATTTTAATTTTTTTGGCATTATTCACTAAAATGCATGTCACAATATAGATGGGTGAGTTTGGTGCAAAAAACAGTACACAAAAAGTAAAAATTAATAGGTGTTACGATTTTGCAATTTTTGCTAAAATATGTGTGTTATAACCCATGAAAAATGGAGATTTTGTGAAAATTTTAATTGTCAATTTTTTGACATTATTCACTAGAATACATCTTCACAATCTGAGTGGGTGCAAAAAACAGTACAAAATTGTCAAAATCAATATGTATTTCGATTTTACCATTTTTTCGCTAAAATACGTGTGTTGTAACCCACGAAAATCAGAGATTTGGTGAAAATTTTAATTTTAATTTTTTTGGCATTATTCACTAAAATGCATTTCACAATCTAGATGGGTGAGTTGGGTGCAAAAAACGGTACACAAAAAGTAAAAATTGATACGTGTTTCGATTTTGCCATTTTTGCTAAAATACGTGTGTTACCCATGAAAAATGGAGATTTTGTGAAAATTTTAATTGTCAATGTTTTTGACATTATTCAGTAGATTAAATATTCACAATCTGACTGGGTGCAAAAACCGGTACCAAAAAGTCAAAATCAATGCGTGTTTCGATTCTACCATTTTTTTGCTAAAATACGTATGTTATAACCCACGAAAATCAGAGATTTCGTAAAAATTTTAATTTTAATTTTTTTGGCATTATTCACTAAAATGCATGTCACAATCTAGATGGGTGAGTTGGGTGCAAAAAACGGTACACAAAAAGTAAAAATTGATACGGGTTTCGATTTTGCTATGTTTGCTAAAATATGTGTGTTATAACCCATGAAAAATGGAGATTTTGTGAAAATTTTAATTGTCAATTTTTTTGACATTATTCAATAGAATACATGTTCACAAACTAAGTGGGTGCAAAAACGGTACAAAATAGTCAAAATTAATACATGTTTCGATTTTACCATTTTTTCGCTAAAATACGTGTGTTACACGAAAATCAGAGATTTGGTGAAAATTTTAATTTTAATTTTATTGGCATTATTCACTGAAATTCATGTCACAATCTAGATGGATGAGTTTGGTGCAAAAAACAGTACACAAAAAGTTAAAATTAATTGGTGTTACGATTTTGCAATTTTTGCTAAAATATGTGTGTTATAACCCATGAAAAATAGAGATTTTGTGAAAATTTTAATTGTCAATTTTTTGATATTATTCACTAGAATACATCTTCACAATCTGAGTGGGTGCAAAAAACAGTACAAAAATGTCAAAATCAATACGTATTTCGATTTTACCATTTTTTTCGCTAAAATACGTGTGTTGTAACCCACGAAAATCAGAGATTTGGTGAAAATTTTAACTTTAATTTTTATTGGCATTATTCACTAAAATGCATGTCACAATCTAGATGGGTGAGTTGGGTGCAAAAAATGGTACACAAAAAGTAAAAATTAATACGTGTTTCGATTTTGCAATTTTTGCTAGAATATGTGTGTTATAACCCATGAAAAATAGAGATTTTGTGAAAATTTTAATTGTCAATTTTTTGACATTATTCACTAGAATACATCTTCACAATCCGAATGGGAGCAAAAAACAGTACAAAAATGTCAAAATCAATACGTATTTCGATTTTACCATTTTTTTCGCTAAAATGCGTGTGTTGTTACCCACGAAAATCAGAGATTTGGTGTAAATTTTAATTTTAATTTTTTTGGCATTATTCACTAAAATGCATGTCACAATCTAGATGGGTGAGTTGGGTGCAAAAAATGGTTCACAAAAAGTAAAAATTTATACGTGTTTCGATTTTGCAATTTTTGCTAAAATATGTGTGTTATAACCCATGAAAAAAGGAGATTTTGTGAAAATTTTAATTGTCAATTTTTTCGATATTATTCACTAGAATACATATTCACAATCTGAGTGACTGCAAAAAATGATACAAAAAAGTCAAAATCAATGCGTATTTCGATTTTACCATTTTTTTGATAAAATACGTGTGTTATAACCCACGAAAATCAGAGATTTGGTGAAAATTTTAATTTTAATATTTTTGGCATTATTCACTAAAATGTATGTCACAATCTAGATGGGTGAGTTGGGTGCAAAAAATGGTACACAAAAAGTAAAAATTGATACGTGTTTCGATTTTGCCATTTTTGGTAAAATATGTGTGTCATAACCCATGAAAAATCAGAGATTTTGTGAAAATTTTAATTTTAATTTTTTTGGCATTATTCACTAAAATGCATGTCACAATCTAGATGGGTGAGTTGGGTGAAAAACGGCACACATAAAGTAATAATTGATAGGTGTTTCGATTTTGCCATTTTTGGTAAAATATGTGTGTTATAACACATGAAAAATGGAGATTTTGTGAAAATTTTAATTGTCAATTTTTTTTGAAATTATTCACTAGAATACACGTTCATAATATGAGTGGGTGCAAAAAACGGTACAAAAGAGATATAATCAAGGCGTGTTTCGATTTTACCATTTTTTGCTAAAATATGTGTGTTATGACCCACGAATATCAGAGATTTGGTGAAAATTTTATATTTTAATTTTTTTAGCATTATTCACTAAAATGCATGTCACAATCTAGATGGGTGAGTTGGGTGCAAAAACGGCACACAAAAAGTAAAAATTCATACGTGTTTCGATTTTGCCATTTTTGCTAAAATATGTGTGTTATAACACATGAAAATGGAGATTTTGTAAAAATTTTAATTGTCAATTTTTTTGACATTATTCAATAGAATACATGTTCACAAACTAGTGGGTGGGTGCAAAAAACGGTACAAAATAGTCAAAATCAATACATGTTTCGATTTTACCATTTTTTCGCTAAAATAGTGTGTTACACGAAAATCAGAGATTTGGTGAAAATTTTAATTTTAATTTTTTGGCATTATTCACTAAAATGCATGTCACAATATAGATGGGTGAGTTTGGTGCAAAAAACAGTACACAAAAAGTAAAAATTAATAGGTGTTACGATTTTGCAATTTTTGCTAAAATATGTGTGTTATAACCCATGAAAAATGGAGATTTTGTGAAAATTTTAATTGTCAATTTTTTGATTCATTAGACAGAATACATCAATCAATCTGGGGGTGCAAAAAACAGTACAAAATTGTCAAAATCAATATGTATTTCGATTTTACCATTTTTTCGCTAAAATACGTGTGTTGTAACCCACGAAAATCAGAGATTTGGTGAAAATTTTAATTTTAATTTTTTTGGCATTATTCACTAAATGCATTTCACAATCTAGATGGGTGAGTTGGGTGCAAAAAACGGTACACAAAAAGTAAAAATTGATACGTGTTTCGATTTTGCCATTTTTGCTAAAATACGTGTGTTACCCATGAAAATGGAGATTTTGTGAAAATTTTAATTGTCAATGTTTTTGACATTATTCAGTAGATTAAATATTCACAATCTGACTGGGTGCAAAAACCGGTACCAAAAAGTCAAAATCAATGCGTGTTTCGATTCTACCATTTTTTTGCTAAATACGTATGTTATAACCCACGAAAATCAGAGATTTCGTAAAAATTTTAATTTTAATTTTTTTGGCATTATTCACTAAAATGCATGTCACAATCTAGATGGGTGAGTTGGGTGCAAAAAACGGTACACAAAAAGTAAAAATTGATACGGGTTTCGATTTTGCTATGTTTGCTAAAATATGTGTGTTATAACCCATGAAAAATGGAGATTTTGTGAAAATTTTAATTGTCAATTTTTTTGACATTATTCAATAGAATACATGTTCACAAACTAAGTGGGTGCAAAAAACGGTACAAAATAGTCAAAATTAATACATGTTTCGATTTTACCATTTTTTCGCTAAAATACGTGTGTTACACGAAAATCAGAGATTTGGTGAAAATTTTAATTTTAATTTTATTGGCATTATTCACTGAAATTCATGTCACAATCTAGATGGATGAGTTTGGTGCAAAAAACAGTACACAAAAAGTTAAAATTAATTGGTGTTACGATTTTGCAATTTTTGCTAAAATATGTGTGTTATAACCCATGAAAAATAGAGATTTTGTGAAAATTTTAATTGTCAATTTTTTGATATTATTCACTAGAATACATCTTCACAATCTGAGTGGGTGCAAAAAACAGTACAAAAATGTCAAAATCAATACGTATTTCGATTTTACCATTTTTTTCGCTAAAATACGTGTGTTGTAACCCACGAAAATCAGAGATTTGGTGAAAATTTTAACTTTAATTTTTTTGGCATTATTCACTAAAATGCATGTCACAATCTAGATGGGTGAGTTGGGTGCAAAAAATGGTACACAAAAAGTAAAAATTAATACGTGTTTCGATTTTGCAATTTTTGCTAGAATATGTGTGTTATAACCCATGAAAAATAGAGATTTTGTGAAAATTTTAATTGTCAATTTTTTGACATTATTCACTAGAATACATCTTCACAATCCGAATGGGAGCAAAAAACAGTACAAAAATGTCAAAATCAATACGTATTTCGATTTTACCATTTTTTCGCTAAAATGCGTGTGTTGTTACCCACGAAAATCAGAGATTTGGTGTAAATTTTAATTTTAATTTTTTTGGCATTATTCACTAAAATGCATGTCACAATCTAGATGGGTGAGTTGGGTGCAAAAAATGGTTCACAAAAAGTAAAAATTTATACGTGTTTCGATTTTGCAATTTTTGCTAAAATATGTGTGTTATAACCCATGAAAAAAGGAGATTTTGTGAAAATTTTAATTGTCAATTTTTTCGATATTATTCACTAGAATACATATTCACAATCTGAGTGACTGCAAAAAATGATACAAAAAAGTCAAAATCAATGCGTATTTCGATTTTACCATTTTTTTGATAAAATACGTGTGTTATAACCCACGAAAATCAGAGATTTGGTGAAAATTTTAATTTTAATATTTTTGGCATTATTCACTAAAATGTATGTCACAATCTAGATGGGTGAGTTGGGTGCAAAAAATGGTACACAAAAAGTAAAAATTGATACGTGTTTCGATTTTGCCATTTTTGGTAAAATATGTGTGTCATAACCCATGAAAAATCAGAGATTTTGTGAAAATTTTAATTTTAATTTTTTTGGCATTATTCACTAAAATGCATGTCACAATCTAGATGGGTGAGTTGGGTGAAATAAACGGCACACATAAAGTAATAATTGATAGGTGTTTCGATTTTGCCATTTTTGGTAAAATATGTGTGTTATAACACATGAAAAATGGAGATTTTGTGAAAATTTTAATTGTCAATTTTTTTTGAAATTATTCACTAGAATACACGTTCATAATATGAGTGGGTGCAAAAAACGGTACAAAAGAGATATAATCAAGGCGTGTTTCGATTTTACCATTTTTTGCTAAAATATGTGTGTTATGACCCACTAATATCAGAGATTTGGTGAAAATTTTATATTTTAATTTTTTTAGCATTATTCACTAAAATGCATGTCACAATCTAGATGGGTGAGTTGGGTGCAAAAAACGGCACACAAAAAGTAAAAATTCATACGTGTTTCGATTTTGCCATTTTTGCTAAAATATGTGTGTTATAACACATGAAAAATGGAGATTTTGTAAAAATTTTAATTGTCAATTTTTTTGACATTATTCAATAGAATACATGTTCACAAACTAAGTGGGTGCAAAAAACGGTACAAAATAGTCAAAATCAATACATGTTTCGATTTTACCATTTTTTCGCTAAAATAGGTGTGTTACACGAAAATCAGAGATTTGGTGAAAATTTTAATTTTAATTTTTTTGGCATTATTCACTAAAATGCATGTCACAATATAGATGGGTGAGTTTGGTGCAAAAAACAGTACACAAAAAGTAAAAATTAATAGGTGTTACGATTTTGCAATTTTTGCTAAAATATGTGTGTTATAACCCATGAAAAATGGAGATTTTGTGAAAATTTTAATTGTCAATTTTTTGACATTATTCACTAGAATACATCTTCACAATCTGAGTGGGTGCAAAAAACAGTACAAAATTGTCAAAATCAATATGTATTTCGATTTTACCATTTTTTCGCTAAAATACGTGTGTTGTAACCCACGAAAATCAGAGATTTGGTGAAAATTTTAATTTTAATTTTTTTGGCATTATTCACTAAAATGCATTTCACAATCTAGATGGGTGAGTTGGGTGCAAAAAACGGTACACAAAAAGTAAAAATTGATACGTGTTTCGATTTTGCCATTTTTGCTAAAATACGTGTGTTACCCATGAAAAATGGAGATTTTGTGAAAATTTTAATTGTCAATGTTTTTGACATTATTCAGTAGATTAAATATTCACAATCTGACTGGGTGCAAAAACCGGTACCAAAAAGTCAAAATCAATGCGTGTTTCGATTCTACCATTTTTTTGCTAAAATACGTATGTTATAACCCACGAAAATCAGAGATTTCGTAAAAATTTTAATTTTAATTTTTTTGGCATTATTCACTAAAATGCATGTCACAATCTAGATGGGTGAGTTGGGTGCAAAAAACGGTACACAAAAAGTAAAAATTGATACGGGTTTCGATTTTGCTATGTTTGCTAAAATATGTGTGTTATAACCCATGAAAAATGGAGATTTTGTGAAAATTTTAATTGTCAATTTTTTTGACATTATTCAATAGAATACATGTTCACAAACTAAGTGGGTGCAAAAAACGGTACAAAATAGTCAAAATCAATACATGTTTCGATTTTACCATTTTTTCGCTAAAATACGTGTGTTACACGAAAATCAGAGATTTGGTGAAAATTTTAATTTTAATTTTATTGGCATTATTCACTGAAATTCATGTCACAATCTAGATGGATGAGTTTGGTGCAAAAAACAGTACACAAAAAGTTAAAATTAATTGGTGTTACGATTTTGCAATTTTTGCTAAAATATGTGTGTTATAACCCATGAAAAATAGAGATTTTGTGAAAATTTTAATTGTCAATTTTTTGATATTATTCACTAGAATACATCTTCACAATCTGAGTGGGTGCAAAAAACAGTACAAAAATGTCAAAATCAATACGTATTTCGATTTTACCTTTTTTCGCTAAAATACGTGTGTTGTAACCCACGAAAATCAGAGATTGGTGGTGAAAATTTTAATTAATTTTTTGGCATTATTCACTAAAATGCATGTCACAATCTAGATGGGTGAGTTGGGTGCAAAAAATGGTACACAAAAAGTAAAAATTAATACGTGTTTCGATTTTGCAATTTTTGCTAGAATATGTGTGTTATAACCCATGAAAAATAGAGATTTTGTGAAAATTTTAATTGTCAATTTTTTGACATTATTCACTAGAATACATCTTCACAATCCGAATGGGAGCAAAAAACAGTACAAAAATGTCAAAATCAATACGTATTTCGATTTTACCATTTTTTCGCTAAAATACGTGTGTTGTTACCCACGAAAATCAGAGATTTGGTGTAAATTTTAATTTTAATTTTTTGGCATTATTCACTAAAATGCATGTCACAATCTAGATGGGTGAGTTGGGTGCAAAAAATGGTTCACAAAAAGTAAAAAATTATACGTGTTTCGATTTTGCAATTTTTGCTAAAATATGTGTGTTATAACCCATGAAAAAAGGAGATTTTGTGAAAATTTTAATTGTCAATTTTTTTCGATATTATTCACTAGAATACATATTCACAATCTGAGTGATGCAAAAAATGATACAAAAAGTCAAATCAATGCGTATTTCGATTTTACCATTTTTTTGATAAAATACGTGTGTTATAACCCACGAAAATCAGAGATTTGGTGAAAATTTTAATTTTAATATTTTTGGCATTATTCACTAAAATGTAGTCACAATCTAGATGGGTGAGTTGGGTGCAAAAAATGGTACACAAAAAGTAAAAATTGATACGTGTTTCGATTTTGCCATTTTTGGTAAAATATGTGTGTCATAACCATGAAAAATCAGAGATTTTGTGAAAATTTTAATTTTATTTTTTTGGCATTATTACTAAAATGCATGTCACAATCTAGATGGGTGAGTGGGTGAAATAAACGGCACACATAAAGTAATAATTGATAGGTGTTTCGATTTTGCCATTTTTGGTAAAATATGTGTTATAAACACATGAAAAATGGAGATTTTGTGAAAATTTTAATTGTCAATTTTTTTGAATTATTCACTAGAATACACGTTCATAATATGAGTGGGTGCAAAAAACGGTACAAAAGAGAATAATCAAGGCGTGTTCGATTTTACCATTTTTTGCTAAAATATGTGTGTTATGACCCACGAATATCAGAGATTGGTGAAAATTTTATATTTTAATTTTTAGCATTATTCACTAAAATGCATGTCACAATCTAGATGGGTGAGTTGGGTGCAAAAAACGGCACACAAAAAGTAAAAATTCATACGTGTTTCGATTTTGCCATTTTTGCTAAAATATGTGTGTTATAACCCATGAAAAATGGAGATTTTGTAAAAATTTTAATTGTCAATTTTTTTGACATTATTCAATAGAAACATGTTCACAAACTAAGTGGGTGCAAAAAACGGTACAAATAGTCAAAATCAATACATGTTTCGATTTTACCATTTTTTCGCTAAAATACGGTGTTATACCCACGAAAATCAGAGATTGGTGAAAATTTTAATTTTAATTTTTTTGGCATTATTCACTAAAATGCATGTCACAATATAGATGGGTGAGTTTGGTGCAAAAAAAGTACACAAAAAAGTAAAAATTAATAGGTGTTACGATTTTGCAATTTTGCTAAAATATGTGTGTTATAACCCATGAAAAATGGAGATTTTGTGAAAATTTTAATTGTCAATTTTTTGACATTATTCACTAGAATACATTTCACAATCTGAGTGGGTGCAAAAAACAGTACAAAATGTCAAAATCAATATGTATTTCGATTTTACCATTTTTTCGCTAAAATACGTGTGTTGTAACCCACGAAAATCAGAGATTTGGTGAAAATTTTAATTTTAATTTTTTTGGCATTATTCACTAAAATGCATTCACAATCTAGATGGGTGAGTTGGGTGCAAAAAACGGTACACAAAAAGTAAAAATGATACGTGTTTCGATTTTGCCATTTTTGCTAAAATATGTGTGTTACCCATGAAAAATGGAGATTTTGTGAAAATTTAATTGTCAATTTTTTGACATTATTCACTAGATTAACATCACAATCTGAGTGGGTGCAAAAAACGGTACAAAAAGTCAAAATCAATGCGTGTTTCGATTTTACCATTTTTTTGCTAAAATACGTGTGTTATAAACCACGAAAATCAGAGATTTCGTGAAAATTTTAATTTTAATTTTTTTGGCATTATTCACTAAAATGCATGTCACAATCTAGATGGGTGAGTTGGGTGCAAAAAACGGTACACAAAAGTAAAAATTAATACGGTTTCGATTTTGCAATTTTGCTAAAATATGTGTGTTATAACCCATGAAAAATGGAGATTTTGTGAAAATTTTAATTGTCAATTTTTTGACATTATTCAATAGAATACATGTTCACAAAACTAAGTGGGTGCAAAAAACGGTAAAATAGTCAAAATCAATACGTGTTTCGATTTTACCATTTTTTCGCTAAAATACGTGTGTTACCCACGAAAATCAGAGATTTGGTGAAAATTTTAATTTTAATTTTTTTGGCATTATTCACTAAAATGCATGTCACAATCTAGATGGGTGAGGTTGGTGCAAAAAACAGTACACAAAAGTAAAAATTAATACGTGTTACGATTTTGCAATTTTGCTAAAATATGTGTGTTATAACCCATGAAAATGGAGATTTTGTGAAAATTTTAATTGTCAATTTTTTTGATATATTCACTAGAATACATTTCACAATCTGAGTGGGTGCAAAAAACGTACAAAAATGTCAAAATCAATACGTATTTCGATTTTACCATTTTTTCTAAAATACGTGTGTTATAACCCACGAAAATCAGAGATTTGGTGAAAATTTAATTTTAATTTTTTTGGCATTATTCACTAAAATGCATGTCACAATCTAGATGGTGAGTTGGGTGCAAAAAATGGTACACAAAAAGTAAAAATTAATACGTGTTTCGATTTGCAATTTTGCTAAATATGTGTTTATAACCCATGAAAAATGGAGATTTTGTGAAAATTTAATTGTCAATTTTTTGACATTATTCACTGGAATACATCTTCACAATCCGAATGGGAGCAAAAAACAGTACAAAAATGTCAAAATCAATACGTATTTCGATTTTACCATTTTTTTGCTAAAATACGTGTGTTATAACCCACGAAATTCAGAGATTTGGCGAAAATTTTAATTTTAATTTTTTTCGCATTATTCACTAAAATGAATGTCACAATCTAGATGGGTGAGTTGGGTGCAAAAAACGGAACACAAAAAGTAAAAATTGATACGTGTTTCGATTTTGCCATTTTTGCTAAAATATGTGTGTATACCCATGAAAAATGGAGATTTTGTGAAAATTTTAATTGTCAATTTTTTACATTAATCAATAGAATACATGTTCACAAACTAAGTGGGTGCAAAAAACGGTACAAAATAGTCAAAATCAATACGTGTTTCGATTTTACCATTTTTTCGCTAAAATACGTGTGTTATAACCACGAAAATCAGAGATTTCGTGAAAATTTTAATTTTAATTTTTTTTGGCATTATTCACTAAAATGCATGTCACAATCTAGATGGGTGAGTTGGGTGCAAAAAACGGTACACAAAAAGTAAAAATTGATACGTGTTTCGATTTTGCCATTTTTGCTAAAATATGTGTGTTACCCATGAAAAATGGAGATTTTGTGAAAATTTTAATTGTCAATTTTTTGACATTATTCACTAGAATACATCTTCACAATCTGAGTGGGTGCAAAAAACAGTACAAAAAGTCAAAATCAATGCGTGTTTCGATTTTACCATTTTTCGCTAAAATACGTGTGTTGTAACCCACGAAAATCAGAGATTGGTGAAAATTTTAATTTTATTTTTTTGGCATTATTCACTAAAATGCATGTCACAATCTAGATGGGTGAGTTGGTGCAAAAAACGGTACACAAAAAGTAAAAATTAATACGTGTTTCGATTTTGCATTTTTGCTAAAATGTGTAAATAACCCATGAAAAATGGAGATTTTGTGAAAATTTTAATTGTCAATTTTTTTGACATTATTCACTAGATTACATATTCACAATCTGAGTGGGTGCAAAAAACGGTACAAAAAGTCAAAATCAATGCGTGTTTCGATTTTACCATTTTTTGCTAAAATACGTGGTTATAACCCACGAAAATCAGAGATTTTGTAAAAATTTTAATTTTAATTTTTTTGGCATTATTCACTAAAATGCATGTCACAATCTAGATGGGTGAGTTGGGTGCAAAAAACGGTACACAAAAAGTAAAAATTGATACGTGTTTCGATTTTGCTATTTTGCTAAAATATGTGTGTTATAACCCATGAAAAATGGAGATTTTGTGAAAATTTTAATTGTCATTTTTTTGACATTATTCATAGAATACATGTTCACAAACTAAGTGGGTGCAAAAAACGGTACAAAATAGTCAAAATCAATACATGTTTCGATTTTACCATTTTTTGCTAAAATACGTGTGTTACCCACGAAAATCAGAGATTTGGTGAAATTTTAATTTTAATTTTTTGGCATTATTCACTAAAATGCATGTCACAATCTAGATGGGTGAGTTTGGTGCAAAAAACAGTACACAAAAAGTAAAAATTAATTGGTGTTCGATTTTGCAATTTTTGCTAAAATATGTGTGTTATAACCCATGAAAAATAGAGATTTTGTGAAAATTTTAATTGTCAATTTTTTGACATTATTCACTAGAATACATCTTCACAATCTGAGTGGGTGCAAAAAACAGTACAAAATGTCAAAATCAATACGTATTTCGATTTTACCATTTTTTCGCTAAAATACGTGTGTTGTAACCCACGAAAATCAGAGATTTGGTGAAAATTTTAATTTAATTTTTTTGGCATTATTCACTAAAATGCATGTCACAATCTAGATGGGTGAGTTGGGTGCAAAAAATGGTACACAAAAAGTAAAAATTAATACGTGTTTCGATTTTGCAATTTTTGCTAGAATATGTGTGTTATAACCCATGAAAAATAGAGATTTTGTGAAAATTTTAATTGTCAATTTTTTGACATTATTCACTAGAATACATCTTCACAATCCGAAGGGAGCAAAAAACAGTACAAAATGTCAAAATCAATACGTATTTCGATTTTACCATTTTTTCGCTAAAATACGTGTGTTGTACCCACGAAAATCAGAGATTTGGTGAAAATTTAATTTTAATTTTTTGGCATTATTCACTAAAATGCATGTCACAATCTAGATGGGTGAGTTGGTGCAAAAAAATGGTACACAAAAAGTAAAAAATAATACGTGTTTCGATTTTGCAATTTTTGCTAAAATATGTGTGTTATAACCCATGAAAAATGGAGATTTTGTGAAAATTTTAATTGTCAATATTTTTGACATTATTCACTAGAATACATTTTCATAATCTGAGTGGGTGCAAAAAACGGTACATAAAAGTCAAAATCAATGCGTGTTTCGATTTTACCATTTTTTTGCTAAAATACGTGTGTTATAACCCACGAAAATCAGAGATTTGGTGAAAATTTTAATTTTAATTTTTTTCGCATTATTCACTAAAATGTATGTCACAATCTAGATGGGTGAGTTGGGTGCAAAAAACGGAACACAAAAAGTAAAAATTGATACGTGTTTCGATTTTGCCATTTTTGCTAAAATATGTGTGTTACCCATGAAAAATGGAGATTTTGTGAAAATTTGAATTGTCAATTTTTTTTACATTAATCAATAGAACACATGTTCACAAACTAAGTGGGTACAAAAAATGGTACAAAATAGTCAAAATCAATACGTGTTTCGATTTTACCATTTTTTTCGCTAAAATACGTGTGTTATAACCCACGAAAATCAGAGATTTGGTGAAAATTTTAATTTTAATTTTTTTGGCATTATTCACTAAAATGCATGTCACAATCTAGATGGGTGAGTTTGGTGCAAAAAACAGTACACAAAAAGTAAAAATTAAACGTGTTTCGATTTTGCAATTTTGCTAAAATATGTGTGTTATAACCCATAAAAATGGAGATTTTGTGAAAAATTTAATTGTCAATTTTTTGACATTATTCACTAGTATACATCTTCACAATCTGAGTGGGTGCAAAAAACAGTAAAAAAATGTCAAAATCAATGCGTGTTTCGATTTTACCATTTTTTGCTAAAATACCGTGTTATAACCCACGAAAATCAGAGATTTGGTGAAAATTTTAATTTTATTTTTTTGGCATTATTCACTAAAATGCAGTCACAACTAGATGGGTAAGTTGGGTGCAAAAAAACGACACACAAAAAGTAAAAATTGATATGTGTTTCGATTTTGCATTTTGCTAAATATGTGTGTTATAACCCATGAAAAATGGAGATTTGTGAAAATTTTAATTGTCAATTTTTTGACATTATTCACTATAATACATGTTCACAATATCTGGTGGGTGCAAAAAAGGGTACTAAAGAGTCAAAATCAATGCGTGTTTCGATTTTACCATTTTTTTGCTAAAATACGTGTGTTATACCCACGAAAATCAGAAATTTGGTGAAAAATTTTTAATTTTTTGGCATTATTCACTAAAATGCATGATGTCACAATCTAGATGGGTGAGTTGGGTGCAAAAAACGGTACAAAAAAGTAAAAATTGATACGTGTTTCGATTTTGCCATTTGCTAAAATATTGTTGTTACCCATGAAAAATGAAGATTTTGTGAAAATTTTAATTGTCAATTTTTTGACATTATTCACTAGATTACATATTCACAATCTGAGTGGGTGCAAAAACGGTACCAAAAAGTCAAAATCAATGCGTTTTTCGATTTTACCATTTTTTGCTAAAATACGTGTGTTATAACCCACGAAAATCAGAGATTTCGTAAAATTTTAATTTTAATTTTTTTGGCATTATTCACTAAAATGCATGTCACAATCTAGATGGGTGAGTTGGGTGCAAAAACGGTACACAAAAAGTAAAAATTGATACGTGTTTCGATTTTGCATTTTTGCTAAAATATGTGTGTTATAACCCATGAAAAATGGAGATTTTGTGAAAATTTTAATTGTCAATTTTTTGACATTATTCAATAGAATACATTCACAACTAAGTGGGTGCAAAAAACGGTACAAAAATAGTCAAAATCAATACATGTTTCGATTTTACCATTTTTCGCTAAAATACGTGTGTTACACGAAAATCAGAGATTTGGTGAAAATTTTAATTTTAATTTTTTGGCATTATTCACTAAAATGCATGTCACAATCTAGATGGGTGAGTTTGGTGCAAAAAACAGTACACAAAAAGTAAAAATTAATAGGTGTTACGATTTTGCAATTTTTGCTAAAATATGTGTGTTATAACCCATGAAAAATGGAGATTTTGTGAAAATTTTAATTGTCAATTTTTTGACATTATTCACTAGAATACACATCACAATCTGAGTGGGTGCAAAAAACAGTACAAAAATGTCAAAATCAATACGTATTTCGATTTTACCATTTTTTCGCTAAAATACGTGTATTGTAACCCACGAAAATCAGAGATTTGGTGAAAATTTTAATTTTAATTTTTTTGGCATTATTCACTAAAATGCATGTCACAATCTAGATGGGTGAGTTGGGTGCAAAAAATGGTACACAAAAAGTAAAAATTAATACGTGTTTCGATTTTGCAATTTTGCTAAAATATGTGTGTTATAACCATGAAAAATGGAGATTTTGTGAAAATTTTAATTGTCAATTTTTTTGACATTATTCACTAGAATACATTTTCACAATCTGAGTGGGTGCAAAAACGGTACATAAAGTCAAAATCAATGCGTGTTTCGATTTTACCATTTTTTTGCTAAAATACGTGTGTTACCCACGAAAATCAGAGATTTGGTGAAAATTTTAATTTTAATTTTTTTTCATTATTCACTAAAATGAATGTCACAATCTAGATGGGTGAGTTGGGTGCAAAAAACGGTACACAAAAAGTAAAAATTAATACGTGTTTCGATTTTGCCATTTTTGCTAAAATATGTGTGTTATAACCCATGAAAAATGGAGATTTTGTGAAAATTTTAATTGTCAAATTTTTTGACATTAATCAATAGAATACATGTTCACAAACTAAGTGGGTGCAAAAAACGGTACAAAATAGTCAAAATCAATACGTGTTTCGATTTTACCATTTTTTCGCTAAAATACGTGTGTTATAACCACGAAAATCAGAGATTTGGTGAAAATTTTAATTTTAATTTTTTTGGCATTATTCACTAAAATGCATGTCACAATCTAGATGGGTGAGTTTGGTGCAAAAAACAGTACACAAAAAGTAAAAATTATACGTGTTTCGATTTTGCAATTTTTGCTAAAATATGTGTGTATAACCCATGAAAAATGGAGATTTTGTGAAAAATTTAATTGTCAATTTTTTGACATTATTCACTAGAATACATATTCACAATCTGAGTGGGTGCAAAAAAACGGTACAAAATGTCAAAATCAATGCGTGTTTCGATTTTACCATTTTTTGCTAAAATACGTGTGTATAACCCACGAAAATCAGAGATTTGGTGAAAATTTTAATTTTATTTTTTTGGCATTATTCACTAAAATGCATGTCACAATCTAGATGGGTGAGTTGGGTGCAAAAAACGGTACACAAAAGTAAAAATTGATACGTGTTTCGATTTTGCCATTTTTGCTAAAATATGTGTGTTATAACCCATGAAAAATGGAGATTTTGTGAAAATTTTAATTGTCAATTTTTTGACATTATTCACTAGAATACATGTTCACAATCTGAGTGGGTGCAAAAAACGGTACAAAAAGTCAAAATCAAGGGTGTTTCGATTTTACCATTTTTTTGCTAAAATACGTGTGTTATAACCCACGAAAATCAGAATTTGGTGAAAATTTTAATTTAATTTTTTGGCATTATCACTAAAATGCATGTCACAATCTAGATGGGTGAGTTGGGTGCAAAAAACGGTACACAAAAAGTAAAAATTGATACGTGTTTCGATTTTGCCATTTTTGCTAAAATATGTGTGTAACCCATGAAAAATGGAGATTTTGTGAAATTTTAATTGTCAATTTTTTGACATTATTCACTAGAATACATTTCACAATCTGAGTGGGTGCAAAAAACGGTACCAAAAGTCAAAATCAATGCTTGTTTCGATTTTACCATTTTTTTGCTAAAATACGTGTGTTATAACCCACGAAAATCAGAGATTTGTAAATTTTAATTTTAATTTTTTTGGCATTATTCACTAAAATGCATGTCACAATCTAGATGGGTGAGTTGGGTGCAAAAAACGGTACACAAAAAGTAAAAATTGATACGTGTTTCGATTTTGCCATTTTTGCTAAAATATGTGTGTTATAACCCATGAAAAATGGAGTTTGTGAAAATTTTAATTGTCAATTTTTTGACATTATTCACTAGAATACATATTCACAAACTAAGTGGGTGCAAAAAACGGTACAAAATAGTCAAAATCAAACGTGTTTCGATTTTACCATTTTTCGCTAAAATACGTGTGTTATAACCCCAAAATCAGAGATTTGGTGAAAATTTTAATTTTAATTTTTTTTGGCATTATTCACTATAATGCATGTAACAATCTAGATGGGTGAGTTGGGGGCAAAAAACGGTACACAAAAAGTAAAAATTAATACGTGTTTTGATTTTGTCATTTTTGCTAAAATATGTGTGTTATAACACATGAAAAATGGAGATTTTGTGAAAATTTTAATTGTCAATTTTTTTGAAATTATTCACTAGAATACATGTTCATAATATGAGTGGGTACAAAAAACGGTACAAAGAGATAAAATCAATGCGTGTTTCGATTTTACCATTTTTTGCTAAAATACCTGTGTTATAACCCACGAATATCAGAAATTTGGTGAAAATTTTAATTTTAATTTTTTTGGCATTATTCACTAAAATGCATGTCACAATCTAGATGGGTGAGTTGGGTGCAAAAAACGGTACACAAAAAGTAAAAATTGATACGTGTTTCGATTTTGCCATTTTTGCTAAAATATGTGTGTTATAACACATGAAAAATGGAGATTTTGTAAAAATTTTAATTGTTAATGTTTTTGACATTATTCAATAGAATACATATTCACAATCTGACTGGGTGCAAAAATCGGTACCAAAAAGTCAAAATCAATGCGTGTTTTGATTTTACCATTTTTTTGGTAAAATACGTGTGTTATAACCCACGAAAATCAGAGATTTGGTAAAATTTAATTTTAATTTTTTTGGCATTATTCACTAAAATGCATGTCACAATCTAGATGGGTGAGTTGGGTGCAAAAAACGGTACACAAAAAGTAAAAATTGATACGTGTTTCGATTTTGCTATGTTTGCTAAAATATGTGTGTTATAACCCATGAAAAATGGAGATTTTGTGAAAATTTTAATTGTCAATTTTTTGACATTATTCACTAGAATACATATTCAAAAACTAAGTGGGTGCACAAAACGGTACAAAAAAGTCAAAATCAATACGTGTTTCGATTTTACCATTTTTTCGCTAAAATACGTGTGTTACACGAAAATCAGAGATTTGGTGAAAATTTTAATTTTATTTTTTTGGCATTATTCACTAAAATGCATGTCACAATCTAGATGGGTGAGTTTGGTGCAAAAAACAGTACACAAAAAGTAAAATTAATACGTGTTACGATTTTGCAATTTTTGCTAAAATATGTGTGTTATAACCCATGAAAAATGGAGATTTTGTGAAAATTTTAATTGTCAATTTTTTGACATTATTCACTAGAATACATGTTCACAATCTGAGTGGGTGCAAAAAACAGTAACAAAATGTCAAAATCAATACGTATTTCGATTTTACCATTTTTCGCTAAAATACGTGTGTTATAAACCCACGAAAATCAGAGATTTGGTGAAAATTTTAATTTTAATTTTTTGGCATTATTCACTAAAATGCATGTCACAATCTAGATGGGTGAGTTGGGTGCAAAAACGGTACACAAAAGTAAAAATTAATACGTGTTTCGATTTTGCAATTTTTGCTAAAATATGTGTGTTATAACCCATGAAAAATGGAGATTTTGTGAAAATTTTAATTGTCAATTTTTTGACATTATTCACTAGAATACATTTTCACAATCTGAGTGGGTGCAAAAAACGGTACAAAAGTCAAAATCAATGCGTGTTTCGATTTTACCATTTTTTTGCTAAAATACGTGTGTTATAACCCACGAAAATCAGAGATTTGGTGAAAATTTTAATTTTAATTTTTTTGGCATTATTCACTAAAATGCATGTCACAATCTAGATGGGTGAGTTGGGTGCAAAAAACGGTACACAAAAAGTAAAAATTAATACGTGTTCGATTTTGCCATTTTTGCTAAAATATGTGTGTTATAACCCATGAAAAATGGAGATTTTGTGAAAATTTTAATTGTCAATTTTTTGACATTATTCACTAGAATACATGTTCACAACTGAGTGGGTGCAAAAAACGGTACAAAAAGTCAAAATCAATACGTGTTTCGATTTTACCATTTTTTGCTAAAATACGTGTTTAACCCACGAAAATCAGAGATTTGGTGAAAATTTTAATTTTATTTTTTTTGGCATTATTCACTAAAATGCATGTCACAATCTAGATGGGTGAGTTGGTGCAAAAAACAGTACACAAAAAGTAAAAATTAATACGTGTTTCGATTTTGCAATTTTTGCTAAAATATGTGTGTTATAACCATGAAAAATGGAGATTTTGTGAAAATTTTAATTGTCAATTTTTTGACATATTCACTAAAAACATTTCATAATCTGAGTGGGTGCAAAAAACGGTACAAAAAGTCAAAATCAATGCGTGTTTCGATTTTACCATTTTTTTGCTAAAATACGTGTTTAAACCCACGAAAATCAGAGATTTGGTGAAAATTTTAATTTTAATTTTTTTGGCATTATTCACTAAAATGAATGTCACAATCTAGATGGGTGAGTTGGGTGCAAAAAACGGAACACAAAAAGTAAAAATTGATACGTGTTTCGATTTTGCCATTTTTGCTAAAATATGTGTGTTATAACCCATGAAAAATGGAGATTTTGTGAAAATTTGAATTGTCAATTTTTTTACATTAATCAAAGAACACATGTTCACAAACTAAGTGGGTACAAAACGGTACAAAATAGTCAAAATCAATACGTGTTTCGATTTTTCCATTTTTTTCGCTAAAATACGTGTGTTATAACCCACGAAAATCAGAGATTTCGTGAAAATTTTAATTTTAATTTTTTTGGCATTATTCACTAAAATGCATGTCACAATCTAGATGGGTGAGTTTGGTGCAAAAAACAGTACACAAAAAATAAAAAATAATACGTGTTCGATTTTGCAATTTTTGCTAAAATATGTGTCTTATAACCCATGAAAAATGGAGATTTTGTGAAAAATTTAATTGTCAATTTTTTGACATTATTCACTAATACATCTTCACATCTGAGTGGGTGCAAAAAACAGTACAAAAATGTCAAAATCAATGCGTGTTTCGATTTACCATTTTTTGCTAAAATACATGTGTTATAACCCACGAAAATCAGAGATTTGGTGAAAATTTTAATTTTATTTTTTTGGCATTATTCACTAAAATACATGTCACAATCTAGATGGGTGAGTTGGGTGCAAAAACGACACACATAAAGTAAAATTGATATGTGTTTCGATTTTGCCATTTTTGGTAAAATATGTGTGTTATAACACATGAAAAATGGAGATTTTGTGAAAATTTTAATTGTCAATTTTTTGAAATTATTCACTAGAATACATGTTCACAATATGAGTAAGTGCCAAAAAGGGTACTAAAGAGTCAAAATCAAGGCGTGTTTCGATTTTACCATTTTTTTGCTAAAATACGTGTGTTATAACCCACGAAAATCAGAGATTTGGTGAAAATTTTAATTTTAATTTTTTTGGCATTATTCACTAAAATGCATGTCACAATCTAGATGGGTGAGTTGGGTGCAAAAAACGTACACAAAAAGTAAAAATTGATACGTGTTTCGATTTTGCCATTTTTGCTAAAATATTGTGTTACCCATGAAAAATGAAGATTTTGTGAAAATTTTAATTGTCAATGTTTTTGACATTATTCACTAGATTACATATTCACAATCTGAGTGGGTGCAAAAAACAGTACAAAAAAGTCAAAATCAATGCGTGTTTTGATTTTACCATTTTTTGCTAAAATACGTGTGTATAACCCACGAAAATCAGAGATTTGGTGAAAATTTTAATTTTAATTTTTTTGGCATTATTCACTAAAATGCATGTCACAATCTAGATGGGTGAGTTGGGTGCAAAAACGGTACACAAAAAGTAAAAATTGATACGTGTTTCGATTTTGCATTTTGCTAAATATGTGTGTTATAACCCATGAAAAATGGAGATTTTGTGAAAATTTTAATTGTCAATTTTTTGACATTATTCACTAGAATACATGTTCACAAACTAAGTGGGTGCAAAAAACGGTACAAAATAGTCAAAATCAATACATGTTTCGATTTTACCATTTTTCGCTAAAATACGTGTGTTACCACGAAAATCAGAGATTTGGTGAAAATTTTAATTTTAATTTTTTGGCATTATTCACTAAAATGCATGTCACAATCTAGATGGGTGAGTTTGGTGCAAAAAACAGTACACAAAAAGTAAAAATTAATAGTGTTTCGATTTTGCAATTTTTGCTAAAATATGTGTGTTATAACCCATGAAAAATGGAGATTTTGTGAAAATTTTAATTGTCAATTTTTTGACATTATTCACTAGAATACATCTTCACAATCTGAGTGGGTGCAAAAAACAGTACAAAAAGTCAAAATCAATACGTTTCGATTTTACCATTTTTTCGCTAAAATACGTGTGTTGTAACCCACGAAAATCAGAGATTTGGTGAAAATTTTAATTTTAATTTTTTTGGCATTATTCACTAAAATGCATGTCACAATCTAGATGGGTGAGTTGGGTGCAAAAAATGGTACACAAAAAGTAAAAATTAATACGTGTTTCGATTTTGCAATTTTTGCTAAAATATGTGTGTTATAACCCATGAAAAATGGAGATTTTGTGAAAATTTTAATTGTCAATTTTTTGACATTATTCACTAGAATACATTTTCACAATCTGAGTGGGTGCAAAAAACGGTACAAAAGTCAAAATCAATGCGTGTTTCGATTTTACCATTTTTTGCTAAAATACGTGTGTTATAACCACGAAAATCAGAGATTTGGCGAAAATTTTAATTTTAATTTTTTCTCATTATTCACTAAAATGCATGTCACAATCTAGATGGGTGAGTTGGGTGCAAAAACCGGTACACAAAAAGTAAAAATTCATACGTGTTTCGATTTTGCCATTTTTGCTAAAATATGTGTGTTATAACCCATGAAAATGGAGATTTTGTGAAAATTTTAATTGTCAAATTTTTTGACATTAATCACTAGAACACATGTTCACAAATAAGTGGGTACAAAAAACGGTACAAAATAGTCAAATTCAATACGTGTTTCGATTTTACCATTTTTCGCTAAAATACGTGTGTTATAACCCACGAAAATCAGAGATTTGGTGAAAATTTTAATTTTAATTTTTTTGGCATTATTCACTAAAATGCATGTCACAATCTAGATGGGTGAGTTGGTGCAAAAAACAGTACACAAAAAGTAAAAATTAATACGTGTTCGATTTTGCAATTTTGCTAAAATATGTGTGTTATAACCCATGAAAAATGGAGATTTTGTGAAAATTTTAATTGTCAATTTTTTGACATTATTCAATAGAATACATGTTCACAAACTAAGTGGGTGCAAAAAACGGTACAAAATAGTCAAAATCAATACGTGTTTCGATTTTACCATTTTTTTCGCTAAAATACGTGTGTTATAACCCACGAAAATCAGAGATTTGGTGAAAATTTTAATTTTAATTTTTTTGGCATTATTCACTAAAATGCATGTCACAATCTAGATGGGTGAGTTTGGTGCAAAAAACAGTACACAAAAAGTAAAAATAATACGTGTTTCGATTTTGCAATTTTTGCTAATATGTGTGTTATAACCCATGAAAAATGGAGATTTTGTGAAAAATTTAATTGTCAATTTTTTGACATTATTCACTAGAATACATCTTCAATCTGAGTGGGTGCAAAAAACAGTACAAAATGTCAAAATCAATACGTATTTCGATTTTACCATTTTTTCGCTAAAATACGTGTATTGTAACCACGAAAATCAGAGATTTGGTGAAAATTTTAATTTTAATTTTTTTGGCATTATTCACTAAAATGCATGTCACAATCTAGATGGGTGAGTTGGGTGCAAAAAATGGTACACAAAAAGTAAAAATTAATACGTGTTTCGATTTTGCATTTTTGCTAAAATATGTGTGTTATAACCCATGAAAAATGGAGATTTTGTGAAAATTTTAATTGTCAATTTTTTGACATTATTCACTAGAATACATTCATATCTGAGTGGGTGCAAAAAACGGTACAAAAAAGTCAAAATCAATGCGTGTTTCGATTTTACCATTTTTTGCTAAAATACGTGTGTTAAACCCACGAAAATCAGAGATTTGGTGAAAATTTTAATTTTAATTTTTTTGGCATTATTCACTAAAATGCATGTCACAATCTAGATGGGTGAGTTGGGTGCAAAAAACGGGAAACAAAAAGTAAAAATTGATACGTGTTTCGATTTTGCCATTTTTGCTAAAATATGTGTGTTATAACCCATGAAAAATGGAGATTTTGTGAAAATTTTAATTGTCAATTTTTTGACATTAATCAATAGAACCATGTTCACAAACTAAGTGGGTACAAAAAAGGTACAAAAATAGTCAAAATCAATACGTGTTTCGATTTTACCATTTTTTCGCTAAAATACGTGTGTTATAACCCACGAAAATCAGAGATTTGGTGAAAATTTTAATTTTAATTTTTTTGGCATTATTCACTAAAATGCATGTCACAATCTAGATGGTGAGTTTGGTGCAAAAAACAGTACACAAAAAAAAAATTAATACGTGTTTCGATTTTGCAATTTTTGCTAAAATATGTGTGTTATAACCCATGAAAAATGGAGATTTTGTGAAAATTTAATTGTCAATTTTTTTGACATTATCACTAGAATACATGTTCACAAACTAGTGGGTGCAAAAAAGGTACAAAATAGTCAAAATCAATACGTGTTTCGATTTTACCATTTTTTTCGCTAAAATACGTGTGTATAACCCACGAAAATCAGAGATTTGGTGAAAATTTAATTTTAATTTTTTTGGCATTATTCACTAAAATGCATGTCACAATCTAGATGGGTGAGTTGGTGCAAAAAAGTACACAAAAAGTAAAAATTAATACGTGTTTCGATTTTGCAATTTTTGCTAAAATATGTGTGTTATAACCCATGAAAAATGGAGATTTGTGAAAATTTAATTGTCAATTTTTTGACATTATTCACTAGAATACATCTTCACAATCTGAGTGGGTGCAAAAAACAGTACAAAAAAGTCAAAATCAATGCGTGTTTCGATTTTACCATTTTTTGCTAAAATACGTGTGTTATAACCCACGAAAATCAGAGATTTGGTGAAAATTTTAATTTTATTTTTTTGGCATTATTCACTAAAATGCAGTCACAATCTAGATGGTGAGTTGGGTGCAAAAAACGACACACAAAAAGTAAAAATTGATACGTGTTTCGATTTTGCCATTTTGCTAAAATATGGTGTTATAACCCATGAAAATGGAGATTTTGTGAAAATTTTAATTGTCAATTTTTTACATTATTCACTAGAATACATGTTCACAAATGAGTGGGTGCAAAAAAGGGTACAAAAGAGTCAAAATCAATGCGTGTTTCGATTTTACCATTTTTTTGCTAAAATACGTGTGTTATAACCCACGAAAATCAGAGATTTGGTGAAAATTTTAATTTTAATTTTTTGGCATTATTCACTAAAATGCATGTCACAATCTAGATGGGTGAGTTTGGTGCAAAAACAGTACACAAAAAGTAAAATTAATAGTGTTCGATTTTGCAATTTTTGCTAAAATATGTGTTATAACCCATGAAAAATGGAGATTTTGTGAAAATTTTAATTGTCAATTTTTTGACATTATTCACTAGAATACATCTTCACAATCTGAGTGGGTGCAAAAAACAGTACAAAAAAGTCAAAATCAATACGTGTTTCGATTTTACCATTTTTTGCTAAAATACGTGTGTGTAACCCACGAAAATCAGAGATTTGGTGAAAATTTTAATTTTAATTTTTGGCATTATTCACTAAAATGCATGTCACAATCTAGATGGGTGAGTTGGGTGCAAAAAAGGTACACAAAAAGTAAAAATTAATACGTGTTTCGATTTTGCAATTTTTGCTAAAATATGTGTGTTATAACCCATGAAAAATGGAGATTTTGTGAAAATTTTAATTGTCAATTTTTTGACATTATCACTAGAATACATCTTCACAATCTGAATGGGTGCAAAAAACAGTACAAAAATGTCAAAATCAATACGTATTTCGATTTTACCATTTTTTCGCTAAAATACGTGTGTTATAACCCACGAAAATCAGAGATTTGGTGAAAATTTTAATTTTAATTTTTTGGCATTATTCACTAAAATGCATGTCACAATCTAGATGGGTGAGTTGGGTGCAAAAAATGGTACACAAAAAGTAAAAATTAATACGTGTTTCGATTTTGCAATTTTTGCTAAAATATTGTGTTATAACCCATGAAAAATGGAGATTTTGTGAAAATTTTAATTGTCAATTTTTTGACATTATTCACTAGAATACATTTTCACAATCTGAGTGGGTGCAAAAACGGTACATAAAGTCAAAATCAATGCGTGTTTCGATTTTACCATTTTTTGCTAAAATACGTGTGTTATAACCCACGAAAATCAGAGATTTGGTGAAAATTTTAATTTTAATTTTTTTGCATTATTCACTAAAATGCATGTCACAATCTAGATGGGTGAGTTGGGTGCAAAAAACGGAACAAAAAAGTAAAAATTGATACGTGTTTCGATTTTGCCATTTTTGCTAAAATATGTGTGTTACCCATGAAAAATGGAGATTTTGTGAAAATTTAATTGTCAATTTTTTTTACATTATTCAATAGAACACATGTTCACAAACTAAGTGGGTGCAAAAATGGTACAAAATAGTCAAAATCAATACGTGTTTCGATTTTACCATTTTTTCGCTAAAATACGTGTGTTATAACCCACGAAAATCAGAGATTTCGTGAAAATTTTAATTTTAATTTTTTTGGCATTATTCACTAAAATGCATGTCACAATCTAGATGGGTGAGTTTGGTGCAAAAAACAGTACACAAAAAGTAAAAATTAATACGTGTTTCGATTTTGCAATTTTGCTAAAATATGTGTGTTATAACCCATGAAAAAAGGAGATTTTGTGAAAATTTAATTGTCAATTTTTGACATTATTCACTAGAATACATCTTCACAATCTGAGTGGGTGCAAAAAACAGTACAAAAATGTCAAAATCAATGCGTGTTTCGATTTTACCATTTTTTGCTAAATACGTGTGTTTAACCCACGAAAATCAGAGATTTGGTGAAAATTTTAATTTTATTTTTTTGGCATTATTCACTAAAATGCATGTCACAATCTAGATGGGTGAGTTGGGTGCAAAAAACGGTACACAAAAAGTAAAAATTGATATGTTTTCGATTTTGCAATTTTTGCTAAAATATGTGTGTTATAACCCATGAAAAATGGAGATTTTGTGAAAATTTTAATTGTCAATTTTTTTAAAATTATTCACTAGAATACATGTCACAATATGAGTGGAGCAAAAAAGGTACTAAAGAGTCAAAATCAAGGCGTGTTTCGATTTTACCATTTTTTTGCTAAAATACGTGTGTTTATAACCCACGAATATCAGAGATTTGGTGAAAATTTAATTTTATTTTTTTGGCATTATTCACTAAAATGCATGTCACAATCTAGATGGGTGAGTTGGGTGCAAAAAAACTGTACACAAAAAGTAAAAATTGATACGTGTTTCGATTTTGCCATATTTGCTAAAATACTTGTGTTACCCATGAAAAATGAGATTTTGTGAAAATTTTAATTGTCAATGTTTTTGACATTATTCACTAGATTACATATTCACAATCTGACTGGGTGCAAAATCGGTACAAAAAGTCAAAATCAATGCGTGTTTGATTTTACCATTTTTTTGGTAAACGTGTGTTATAACCCACGAAAATCAGAGATTTCGTAAAATTTTAATTTAATTTTTTTGGCATTATTCACTAAAATGCATGTCACAATCTAGATGGGTGAGTTGGGTGCAAAAACGGTACAAAAAAGTAAAAATTGATACGTGTTTCGATTTTGCTATTTTTGCTAAAATATTGTGTTATAACCCATGAAAAATGGAGATTTTGTGAAAATTTTAATTGTCAATTTTTTTGACATTATTCAATAGAATACATGTTCACAAACTAAGTGGGTGCAAAAAACGGTACAAAATAGTCAAAATCAATACATGTTTCGATTTTACCATTTTTCGCTAAAATACGTGTGTTACACGAAAATCAGAGATTTGGTGAAAATTTTAATTTTAATTTTTTTGGCATTGTTCACTAAAATGCATGTCACAATCTAGATGGGTGAGTTTGGTGCAAAAAACAGACACAAAAAGTAAAAATTAATAGGTGTTTCGATTTTGCAATTTTTGCTAAAATATGTGTGTTATACCCATGAAAAATGGAGATTTTGTGAAAATTTTAATTGTCAATTTTTTGACATTATTCACTAGAATACATCTTCACAATCTGAGTGGGTGCAAAAAGTAAAACAAAATGTAAAAATCAATACGTATTTCGATTTTACCATTTTTTCGCTAAAATACGTGTATTGTAACCCACGAAAATCAGAGATTTGGTGAAAATTTTAATTTTAATTTTTTTGGCGTTATTCACTAAAATGCATGTCACAATCTAGATGGGTGAGTTGGGTGCAAAAAATGGTACACAAAAAGTAAAAATTAATACGTGTTTCGATTTTGCAATTTTTGCTAAAATATGTGTGTTATAACCCATGAAAAATGGAGATTTTGTGAAAATTTAATTGTCAATTTTTTTGACATTATTCACTAGAATACATTTTCACAATCTGAGTGGGTGCAAAAAACGGTACATAAAAGTCAAAATCAATGCGTGTTTCGATTTTACCATTTTTTTGCTAAAATACGTGTGTTATAACCCACGAAAATCAGAGATTTGGCGAAAATTTTAATTTTAATTTTTTTCTCATTATTCACAAAAATGAATGTCACAATCTAGATGGGTGAGTTGGGTGCAAAAACCGGAACACAAAAAGTAAAAATTCATACGTGTTTCGATTTTGCCATTTTTGCTAAAATATGTGTGTTATAACCCATGAAAAATGGAGATTTTGTGAAAATTTTAATTGTCAAATTTTTTGACATTAATCAATAGAACACATGTTCACAAACTAAGTGGGTACAAAAAACGGTACAAAATAGTCAAATCAATACGTGTTTCGATTTTACCATTTTTTTCGCTAAAATAAGTGTGTTATAACCCACGAAAATCAGAGATTTCGTGAAAATTTTAATTTTAATTTTTTTTGGCATTATTCACTAAAATGCATGTCACAATCTAGATGGGTGAGTTTGGTGCAAAAAACAGTACACAAAAAGTAAAAATTAATACGTGTTACGATTTTCCAATTTTTGCTAAAATATGTGTGTTATAACCCATGAAAAATGGAGATTTTGTGAAAATTTTAATTGTCAAATTTTTTGACATTAATCAATAGAACACATGTTCACAAACTAAGTGGGTACAAAAAACGGTACAAAATAGTCAAATTCAATACGTGTTTCGATTTTACCATTTTTTTCGCTAAAAAACGTGTGTTTATAACCCACGAAAATCAGAGATTTGGTGAAAATTTAATTTTAATTTTTTTGGCATTATTCACTAAAATGCATGTCACAATCTAGATGGGTGAGTTTGGTGCAAAAAACAGTACACAAAAAGTAAAAATTAATACGTGTTACGATTTTGCAATTTTTGCTAAAATATGTGTGTTATAACCCATGAAAAATGGAGATTTTGTGAAAATTTTAATTGTCAATTTTTTGACATTATTCACTAGAATACATCTTCACAATCTGAGTGGGTGCAAAAAACAGTACTAAAATGTCAAAATCAATACGTATTTCGATTTTACCATTTTTTTCGCTAAAATACGTGTGTTGTAACCCACGAAAATCAGAGATTTGTGAAAATTTTAATTTTAATTTTTTTGGCATTATTCACTAAAATGCATGTCACAATCTAGATGGGTGAGTTGGGTGCAAAAAATGGTACACAAAAAGTAAAAATTAATACGTGTTTCGATTTTGCAATTTTTGCTAAAATATGTGTGTTATAACCCATGAAAAATGGAGATTTTGTGAAAATTTTAATTGTCAATATTTTTAACATTATTCACTAGAATACATTTTCATAATCTGAGTGGGTGCAAAAAACGGTACATAAAAGTCAAAATCAATGCGTGTTTCGATTTTACCATTTTTTTGCTAAAATACGTGTGTTATAACCCACGAAATCAGAGATTTGGCGAAAATTTTAATTTTAATTTTTTTCGCATTATTCACTAAAATGAATGTCACAATCTAGATGGGTGAGTTGGGTGCAAAAAACGGAACACAAAAAGTAAAAATTGATACGTGTTTCGATTTTGCCATTTTTGCTAAAATATGTGTGTTATAACCCATGAAAAATGGAGATTTTGTGAAAATTTGAATTGTCAATTTTTTTTACATTAATCAATAGAACACATGTTCACAAACTAAGTGGGTACAAAAAACGGTACAAAATAGTCAAAATCAATACGTGTTTCGATTTTTCCATTTTTTTCGCTAAAATACGTGTGTTATAACCCACGAAAATCAGAAATTTCGTGAAAATTTTAATTTTAATTTTTTTGGCATTATTCACTAAAATGCATGTCACAATCTAGATGGGTGAGTTGGTGCAAAAAACAGTACACAAAAAATAAAAAATAATACGTGTTTCGATTTTGCAATTTTTGCTAAAATATGTGTCTTATAACCCATGAAAAATGGAGATTTTGTGAAAATTTAATTGTCAATTTTTTGACATTATTCACTAGATACCTCTTCACAATCTGAGTGGGTGCAAAAAACAGTACAAAATGTCAAAATCAATGCGTGTTTCGATTTTACCATTTTTTGCTAAAATACATGTGTTATAACCCACGAAAATCAGAGATTTGGTGAAAATTTTAATTTTAATTTTTTTGGCATTATTCACTAAAATACAGTCACAAACTAGATGGGTAAGTTGGGTGCAAAAAACGACACACATAAGTAAAAATTGATATGTGTTTCGATTTTGCCATTTTTGCTAAAATATGTGTGTTATAACACATGAAAAATGGAGATTTTGTGAAAATTTTAATTGTCAATTTTTTTAAATTATTCACTATAATACATGTTCACAATCTGAGTGGGTGCAAAAAGGGTACTAAAGAGTCAAAATCAAGGCGTGTTTCGATTTTACCATTTTTTTTGCTAAAATACGTGTGTTATAACCCACGAATCAGAAATTTGGTGAAAATTTTAATTTTAATTTTTTTGGCATTATTCACTAAAATGCATGTCACAATCTAGATGGGTGAGTTGGGTGCAAAAAACTGTACACAAAAAGTAAAAATTGATACGTGTTTCGATTTTGCCATATTTGCTAAAATACTTGTGTTATAATATGAAAAATGAGATTTTGTGAAAATTTTAATTGTCAATGTTTTTGACATTATTCACTAGAATACACTATTCACAATCTGACTGGGTGCAAAAATCGTACCAAAAGTCAAAATCAATGCGTGTTTTTGATTTTACCATTTTTTTGTAAAATACGTGTGTTATAACCCACGAAAATCAGAGATTTCGTAAAATTTTAATTTTAATTTTTTTGGCATTATTCACTAAAATGCATGTCACAATCTAGATGGGTGAGTTGGGTGCAAAAACGGTACACAAAAAGTAAAAATTGATACGTGTTTCGATTTTGCTATGTTTGCTAAAATATGTTGTTATAACCCATGAAAAATGGAGATTTTTGAAAATTTTAATTGTCAATTTTTTTGACATTATTCAATAGAATACATGTTCACAAACTAAGTGGGTGCAAAAAACGGTACAAAATAGTCAAAATCAATACATGTGTCGATTTTACCATTTTTTCGCTAAAATACGTGTGTTACACGAAAATCAGAGATTTGGTGAAAATTTTAATTTTAATTTTTTTGGCATTGTTCACTAAAATGCATGTCACAATCTAGATGGGTGAGTTTGGTGCAAAAAACAGTACACAAAAAGTAAAAATTAATAGGTGTTACGATTTTGCAATTTTTGCTAAAATATGTGTGTTATAACCCATGAAAAATGGAGATTTTGTGAAAATTTTAATTGTCAATTTTTTGACATTATTCACTAGAATACATCTTCACAATCTGAGTGGGTGCAAAAAACAGTACAAAAATGTAAAAATCAATACGTATTTCGATTTTACCATTTTTTCGCTAAAATACGTGTATTGTAACCCACGAAAATCAGAGATTTGGTGAAAATTTTAATTTTAATTTTTTTGGCGTTATTCACTAAAATGCATGTCACAATCTAGATGGGTGAGTTGGGTGCAAAAAATGGTACACAAAAAGTAAAAATTAATACGTGTTTCGATTTTGCAATTTTTGCTAAAATATGTGTGTTATAACCCATGAAAAATGGAGATTTTGTGAAAATTTTAATTGTCAATTTTTTTGACATTATTCACTAGAATACATTTTCATATTCTGAGTGGGTGCAAAAAACGGTACATAAAAGTCAAAATCAATGCGTGTTTCGATTTTACCATTTTTTTGCTAAAATACGTGTGTTATAACCCACGAAAATCAGAGATTTGGCGAAAATTTTAATTTTAATTTTTTTCTCATTATTCACAAAAATGAATGTCACAATCTAGATGGGTGAGTTGGGTGCAAAAACCGGAACACAAAAAGTAAAAATTCATACGTGTTTCGATTTTGCCATTTTTGCTAAAATATGTGTGTTATAACCCATGAAAAATGGAGATTTTGTGAAAATTTTAATTGTCAAATTTTTTGACATTAATCAATAGAACACATGTTCACAAACTAAGTGGGTACAAAAAACGGTACAAAATAGTCAAATTCAATACGTGTTTCGATTTTACCATTTTTTTCGCTAAAATAAGTGTGTTATAACCCACGAAAATCAGAGATTTCGTGAAAATTTTAATTTTAATTTTTTTTGGCATTATTCACTAAAATGCATGTCACAATCTAGATGGGTGAGTTTGGTGCAAAAAACAGTACACAAAAAGTAAAAATTAATACGTGTTACGATTTTCCAATTTTTGCTAAAATATGTGTGTTATAACCCATGAAAAATGGAGATTTTGTGAAAATTTTAATTGTCAATTTTTTGACATTATTCAATAGAACACATGTTCACAAACTAAGTGGGTACAAAAAACGGTACAAAAATAGTCAAATCAATACGTGTTTCGATTTTACCATTTTTTTCGCTAAAAAGTGTGTTATAACCCACGAAAATCAGAGATTTCGTGAAAATTTTAATTTTAATTTTTTTTGGCATTATTCACTAAAATGCATGTCACAATCTAGACGGGTGAGTTTGGTGCAAAAAACAGTACACAAAAAGTAAAAATTAATACGTGTTACGATTTTGCAATTTTTGCTAAAATATGTGTGTTATAACCCATGAAAAATGGAGATTTTGTGAAAATTTTAATTGTCAATTTTTTGACATTATTCACTAGAATACATCTTCACAATCTGAGTGGGTGCAAAAAACAGTACTAAAATGTCAAAATCAATACGTATTTCGATTTTACCATTTTTTCGCTAAAATACGTGTATTGTAACCCACGAAAATCAGAGATTTGGTGAAAATTTTAATTTTAATTTTTTTGGCATTATTCACTAAAATGAATGTCACAATCTTGATGGGTGAGTTGGGTGCAAAAAATAGTACACAAAAAGTAAAAATTAATACGTGTTTCGATTTTGCAATTTTTGCTAAAATATGTGTGTTATAACCTATGAAAAATGGAGATTTTGTGAAAATTTTAATTGTCAATTTTTTTGACATTATTCACTAGAATACATTTTCATATTCTGAGTGGGTGCAAAAAATGGTACATAAAAGTCAAAATCAATGCGTGTTTCGATTTTACCATTTTTTTGCTAAAATACGTGTGTTATAACCCACGAAAATCAGAGATTTGGCGAAAATTTTAATTTTAATTTTTTTCTCATTATTCACTAAAATGAATGTCACAATCTAGATGGGTGAGTTGGGTGCAAAAAACGGAACACAAAAAGTAAAAATTGATACGTGTTTCGATTTTGCCATTTTTGCTAAAATATGTGTGTTATAACCCATGAAAAATGGAGATTTTGTGAAAATTTGAATTGTCAATTTTTTTTACATTAATCAATAGAACACATGTTCACAAACTAAGTGGGTACAAAAAACGGTACAAAATAGTCAAAATCAATACGTGTTTCGATTTTTCCATTTTTTTCGCTAAAATACGTGTGTTATAACCCACGAAAATCAGAGATTTGGTGAAAATTTTAATTTTAATTTTTTTAGGCATTATTCACTAAAATGCATGTCACAATCTAGATGGGTGAGTTTGGTGCAAAAAACAGTACACAAAAAATAAAAAATAATACGTGTTTCGATTTTGCAATTTTTGCTAAAATATGTGTCTTATAACCCATTAAAAATGGAGATTTTGTGAAAAATTTAATTGTCAATTTTTTGACATTATTCACTAGTATACATCTTCACATCTGAGTGGGTGCAAAAAACAGTACATAAAAGTCAAAATCAATGCGTGTTTCGATTTTACCATTTTTTGCTAAAATACATGTGTTATAACCCACGAAAATCAGAGATTTGGTGAAAATTTTAATTTTATTTTTTTGGCATTATTCACTAAAATACAGTCACAAACTAGATGGGTAAGTTGGGTGCAAAAAACGACACACATAAAGTAAAAATTGATATGTGTTTCGATTTTGCCATTTTTGGTAAAATATGTGTGTTATAACACATGAAAAATGGAGATTTTGTGAAAATTTTAATTGTCAATTTTTTTAAAATTATTCACTATAATACATGTTCACAATATGAGTAAGTGCAAAAAAGGGTACTAAAGAGTCAAAATCAAGGCGTGTTTCGATTTTACCATTTTTTTTGCTAAAATACGTGTGTTATAACCCACGAATATCAGAAATTTGGTGAAAATTTTAATTTTAATTTTTTTGGCATTATTCACTAAAATGCGTGTCACAATCTAGATGGGTGAGTTGGGTGCAAAAAACTGTACACAAAAAGTAAAAATTGATACGTGTTTCGATTTTGCCATATTTGCTAAAATACTTGTGTTACCCATGAAAAATGAAGATTTTGTGAAAATTTTAATTTCAATGTTTTTGACATTATTCACTAGATTACATATTCACAATCTGACTGGGTGCAAAAATCGGTACCAAAAAGTCAAAATCAATGCGTGTTTTGATTTTACCATTTTTTTGCTAAAATACGTGTGTTATAACCCACGAAAATCAGAGATTTCGTAAAATTTTAATTTTAATTTTTTTGGCATTATTCACTAAAATGCATGTCACAATCTAGATGGGTGAGTTGGGTGCAAAAACGGTACACAAAAAGTAAAAATTGATACGTGTTTCGATTTTGCTATGTTTGCTAAAATATGTATGTTATAACCCATGAAAAATGGAGATTTTGTGAAAATTTTAATTGTCAATTTTTTTGACATTATTCAATAGAATACATGTTCACAAACTAAGTGGGTGCAAAAAACGGTACAAAATAGTCAAAATCAATACATGTGTCGATTTTACCATTTTTTCGCTAAAATACGTGTGTTACACGAAAATCAGAGATTTGGTGAAAATTTTAATTTTAATTTTTTTGGCATTGTTCACTAAAATGCATGTCACAATCTAGATGGGTGAGTTTGGTGCAAAAAACAGTACACAAAAAGTAAAAATTAATAGGTGTTACGATTTTGCAATTTTTGCTAAAATATGTGTGTTATAACCCATGAAAAATGGAGATTTTGTGAAAATTTTAATTGTCAATTTTTTGACATTATTCACTAGAATACATCTTCACAATCTGAGTGGGTGCAAAAAACAGTACAAAAATGTAAAAATCAATACGTATTTCGATTTTACCATTTTTTTGCTAAAATACGTGTATTGTAACCCACGAAAATCAGAGATTTGGTGAAAATTTTAATTTTAATTTTTTTGGCGTTATTCACTAAAATGCATGTCACAATCTAGATGGGTGAGTTGGGTGCAAAAAATGATACACAAAAAGTAAAAATTAATACGTGTTTCGATTTTGCAATTTTTGCTAAAATATGTGTGTTATAACCCATGAAAAATGGAGATTTTGTGAAAATTTAAATTGTCAATTTTTTTGACATTATTCACTAGAATACATTTTCATAATCTGAGTGGGTGCAAAAAACGGTACATAAAAGTCAAAATCAATGCGTGTTTCGATTTTACCATTTTTTTGCTAAAATACGTGTGTTATAACCCACGAAAATCAGAGATTTGGCGAAAATTTTAATTTTAATTTTTTTCTCATTATTCACAAAAATGAATGTCACAATCTAGATGGGTGAGTTGGGTGCAAAAACCGGAACACAAAAAGTAAAAATTCATACGTGTTTCGATTTTGCCATTTTTGCTAAAATATGTGTGTTATAACCCATGAAAAATGGAGATTTTGTGAAAATTTTAATTGTCAAATTTTTTGACATTAATCAATAGAACACATGTTCACAAACTAAGTGGGTACAAAAAACGGTACAAAATAGTCAAATTCAATACGTGTTTCGATTTTACCATTTTTTCGCTAAAATAAGTGTGTTATAACCCACGAAAATCAGAGATTTCGTGAAAATTTTAATTTTAATTTTTTTTGGCATTATTCACTAAAATGCATGTCACAATCTAGATGGGTGAGTTTGGTGCAAAAAACAGTACACAAAAAGTAAAAATTAATACGTGTTACGATTTTCCAATTTTTGCTAAAATATGTGTGTTATAACCCATGAAAAATGGAGATTTTGTGAAAATTTTAATTGTCAAATTTTTTGACATTAATCAATAGAACACATGTTCACAAACTAAGTGGGTACAAAAAACGGTACAAAATAGTCAAATTCAATACGTGTTTCGATTTTACCATTTTTTTCGCTAAAAAAAGTGTGTTATAACCCACGAAAATCAGAGATTTCGTGAAAATTTTAATTTTAATTTTTTTTGGCATTATTCACTAAAATGCATGTCACAATCTAGATGGGTGAGTTTGGTGCAAAAAACAGTACACAAAAAGTAAAAATTAATACGTGTTACGATTTTGCAATTTTTGCTAAAATATGTGTGTTATAACCCATGAAAAATGGAGATTTTGTGAAAATTTTAATTGTCAATTTTTTGACATTATTCACTAGAATACATCTTCACAATCTGAGTGGGTGCAAAAAACAGTACTAAAATGTCAAAATCAATACGTATTTCGATTTTACCATTTTTTCGCTAAAATACGTGTATTGTAACCCACGAAAATCAGAGATTTGGTGAAAATTTTAATTTTAATTTTTTTGGCATTATTCACTAAAATGAATGTCACAATCTTGATGGGTGAGTTGGGTGCAAAAATGGTACACAAAAGTAAAATTAATACGTGTTTCGATTTTGCAATTTTGCTAAAATATGTGTGTTATAACCTATGAAAAATGGAGATTTTGTGAAAAATTTAATTGTCAATTTTTTTGACATTATTCACTAGAATACATTTTCATATTCTGAGTGGGTGCAAAAAATGGTACATAAAAGTCAAAATCAATGCGTGTTTCGATTTTACCATTTTTTTGCTAAAATACGTGTGTTATAACCCACGAAAATCAGAGATTTGGCGAAAATTTTAATTTTAATTTTTTTCTCATTATTCACTAAAATGAATGTCACAATCTAGATGGGTGAGTTGGGTGCAAAAAACGGAACACAAAAAGTAAAAATTGATACGTGTTTCGATTTTGCCATTTTTGCTAAAATATGTGTGTTATAACCCATGAAAAATGGAGATTTTGTGAAAATTTTAATTGTCAAATTTTTTGACATTAATCAATAGAACACATGTTCACAAACTAAGTGGGTACAAAAAACGGTACAAAATAGTCAAATTCAATACGTGTTTCGATTTTACCATTTTTTTCGCTAAAAAAAGTGTGTTATAACCCACGAAAATCAGAGATTTCGTGAAAATTTTAATTTTAATTTTTTTTGGCATTATTCACTAAAATGCATGTCACAATCTAGACGGGTGAGTTTGGTGCAAAAAACAGTACACAAAAAGTAAAAATTAATACGTGTTACGATTTTGCAATTTTTGCTAAAATATGTGTGTTATAACCCATGAAAAATGGAGATTTTGTGAAAATTTTAATTGTCAATTTTTTGACATTATTCACTAGAATACATCTTCACAATCTGAGTGGGTGCAAAAAACAGTACTAAAATGTCAAAATCAATACGTATTTCGATTTTACCATTTTTTCGCTAAAATACGTGTATTGTAACCCACGAAAATCAGAGATTTGGTGAAAATTTTAATTTTAATTTTTTTGGCATTATTCACTAAAATGAATGTCACAATCTTGATGGGTGAGTTGGGTGCAAAAAATAGTACACAAAAAGTAAAAATTAATACGTGTTTCGATTTTGCAATTTTTGCTAAAATATGTGTGTTATAACCTATGAAAAATGGAGATTTTGTGAAAATTTTAATTGTCAATTTTTTTGACATTATTCACTAGAATACATTTTCATATTCTGAGTGGGTGCAAAAAATGGTACATAAAAGTCAAAATCAATGCGTGTTTCGATTTTACCATTTTTTTGCTAAAATACGTGTGTTATAACCCACGAAAATCAGAGATTTGGCGAAAATTTTAATTTTAATTTTTTTCTCATTATTCACTAAAATGAATGTCACAATCTAGATGGGTGAGTTGGGTGCAAAAAACGGAACACAAAAAGTAAAAATTGATACGTGTTTCGATTTTGCCATTTTTGCTAAAATATGTGTGTTATAACCCATGAAAAATGGAGATTTTGTGAAAATTTGAATTGTCAATTTTTTTTACATTAATCACTAGAAACACATGTTCATAAACTAAGTGGGTACAAAAAACGGTACAAAATAGTCAAAATCAATACGTGTTTCGATTTTACCATTTTTTTCGCTAAAATACGTGTGTTATAACCCACGAAAATCAGAGATTTGGTGAAAATTTTAATTTTAATTTTTTTAGGCATTATTCACTAAAATGCATGTCACAATCTAGATGGGTGAGTTTGGTGCAAAAAACAGTACACAAAAAGTAAAAATAATACGTGTTTCGATTTTGCAATTTTTGCTAAAATGTGTCTGTATAACCCATGAAAAATGGAGATTTTGTGAAAAATTTAATTGTCAATTTTTTGACATTATTCACTAGTATACATCTTCACATTCTGAGTGGGTGCAAAAAACAGTACAAAAATGTCAAAATCAATGCGTGTTTCGATTTTACCATTTTTTGCTAAAATACATGTGTTATAACCCACGAAAATCAGAGATTTGGTGAAAATTTTAATTTTATTTTTTTGGCATTATTCACTAAAATGCAGTCACAATCTAGATGGGTGAGTTGGGTGCAAAAAACGACACACAAAAGTAAAAATTGATATGTGTTTCGATTTTGCCATTTTTGCTAAATATGTGTGTTATAACACATGAAAAATGGAGATTTTGTGAAAATTTTAATTGTCAATTTTTTTAAAATATTCACTAGAATACATGTTCACAATATGAGTGGGTGCAAAAAGGTACTAAAAGAGTCAAAATCATGCGTGTTTCGATTTTACCATTTTTTTTGCTAAAATACGTGTGTTATAACCCACGAATATCAGAAATTTGGTGAAAATTTTAATTTTAATTTTTTTGGCATTATTCACTAAAATGCGTGTCACAATCTAGATGGGTGAGTTGGGTGCAAAAAACTGTACACAAAAAGTAAAAATTGATACGTGTTTCGATTTTGCCATATTTGCTAAAATACTTGTGTTACCCATGAAAAATGGAGATTTTGTGAAAATTTTAATTGTCAATGTTTTTGACATTATTCACTAGATTACATATTCACAATCTGACTGGGTGCAAAAATCGGTACAAAAAGTCAAAATCAATGCGTGTTTTGATTTTACCATTTTTGCTAAAATACGTGTGTTATAACCCACGAAAATCAGAGATTTCGTAAAATTTTAATTTTAATTTTTTTGGCATTATTCACTAAAATGCATGTCACAATCTAGATGGGTGAGTTGGGTGCAAAAACGGTACACAAAAAGTAAAAATGATACGTGTTTCGATTTTGCTATGTTTGCTAAAATATGTGTGTTATAACCCATGAAAAATGGAGATTTTGTGAAAATTTTAATTGTCAATTTTTTGACATTATTCAATAGAATACATGTTCACAAACTAAGTGTGCAAAAAAAGGTACAAAATAGTCAAAATCAATACATGTTCGATTTTACCATTTTTTTCGCTAAAATACGTGTGTTTAACAACGAAAATCAGAGATTTGGTGAAAATTTTAATTTTAATTTTTTTGGCATTGTTCACTAAAATGCATGTCACAATCTAGATGGGTGAGTTTGGTGCAAAAAACAGTACACAAAAAGTAAAAATTAATAGGTGTACGATTTTGCAATTTTTGCTAAAATATGTGTGTTATAACCCATGAAAAATGGAGATTTTGTGAAAATTTTAATTGTCAATTTTTTGACATTATTCACTAGAATACATCTTCACAATGAGTGGGTGCAAAAAACAGTACAAAAATGTAAAAATCAATACGTATTTCGATTTTACCATTTTTTGCTAAAATACGTGTATTGTAACCCACGAAAATCAGAGATTTGGTAAAAATTTTAATTTTAATTTTTTTGGCGTTATTCACTAAAATGCATGTCACAATCTAGATGGGTGAGTTGGGTGCAAAAAATGGTACACAAAAAGTAAAAATTAATACGTGTTTCGATTTTGCAATTTTTGCTAAAATATGTGTGTTATAACCCATGAAAAATGGAGATTTTGTGAAAATTTAAATTGTCAATTTTTTTGACATTATTCACTAGAATACATTTTCATAATCTGAGTGGGTGCAAAAAACGGTACATAAAAGTCAAAATCAATGCGTGTTTCGATTTTACCATTTTTTTGCTAAAATACGTGTGTTATAACCCACGAAAATCAGAGATTTGGCGAAAATTTTAATTTTAATTTTTTTCTCATTATTCACAAAAATGAATGTCACAATCTAGATGGGTGAGTTGGGTGCAAAAACCGGAACACAAAAAGTAAAAATTCATACGTGTTTCGATTTTGCCATTTTTGCTAAAATATGTGTGTTATAACCCATGAAAAATGGAGATTTTGTGAAAATTTTAATTGTCAAATTTTTTGACATTAATCAATAGAACACATGTTCACAAACTAAGTGGGTACAAAAAACTGTACAAAACAGTCAAATTCAATACGTGTTTCGATTTTACCATTTTTTCGCTAAAATAAGTGTGTTATAACCCACGAAAATCAGAGATTTCGTGAAAATTTTAATTTTAATTTTTTTTGGCATTATTCACTAAAATGCATGTCACAATCTAGATGGGTGAGTTTGGTGCAAAAAACAGTACACAAAAAGTAAAAATTAATACGTGTTACGATTTTCCAATTTTTGCTAAAATATGTGTGTTATAACCCATGAAAAATGGAGATTTTGTGAAAATTTTAATTGTCAAATTTTTGACATTAATCAATAGACACATGTTCACAATCTAAGTGGGTACAAAAAACGGTACAAAATAGTCAAATCAATACGTGTTTCGATTTTACCATTTTTTTCGCTAAAAAAATTGTGTTATAACCCACGAAAATCAGAGATTTCGTGAAAATTTTAATTTTAATTTTTTTTGGCATTATTCACTAAAATGAATGTCACAATCTTGATGGGTGAGTTGGGTGCAAAAAATAGTACACAAAAAGTAAAAATTAATACGTGTTTCGATTTTGCAATTTTTGCTAAAATATGTGTGTTATAACCTATGAAAAATGGAGATTTTGTGAAAATTTTAATTGTCAATTTTTTTGACATTATTCACTAGAATACATTTCATATCTGAGTGGGTGCAAAAAACGGTACATAAAAGTCAAAATCAATGCGTGTTTCGATTTTACCATTTTTTTGCTAAAATACGTGTGTATAACCCACGAAAATCAGAGATTTGGCGAAAATTTTAATTTAATTTTTTCTCATTATTCACTAAAATGAATGTCACAATAGATGGGTGAGTTGGGTGCAAAAAACGGAACACAAAAAGTAAAAATTGATACGTGTTTCGATTTTGCCATTTTTGCTAAAATATGTGTGTTATAACCCATGAAAAATGGAGATTTTGTGAAAATTTGAATTGTCAATTTTTTTTACATTAATCAATAGAACACATGTTCATAAACTAAGTGGGTACAAAAAACGGTACAAAATAGTCAAAATCAATACGTGTTTCGATTTTTCCATTTTTTTCGCTAAAATACGTGTGTTATAACCCACGAAATCAGAGATTTGGTGAAAATTTTAATTTTAATTTTTTTGGCATTATTCACTAAAATGCATGTCACAATCTAGATGGGTGAGTTGGTGCAAAAAACAGTACACAAAAATAAAAAATAATACGTGTTTCGATTTTGCATTTTTTGCTAAAAATGTGTCTTATAACCCATTAAAAATGGAGATTTTGTGAAAAATTTAATTGTCAATTTTTTGACATTATTCACTAGTATACATCTTCACATTCTGAGTGGGTGCAAAAAACAGTACATAAAAGTCAAAATCAATGCGTGTTTCGATTTTACCATTTTTTGCTAAAATACATGTGTTATAACCCACGAAAATCAGAGATTTGGTGAAAATTTTAATTTTATTTTTTTGGCATTATTCACTAAAATACAGTCACAAACTAGATGGGTAAGTTGGGTGCAAAAAACGACACACATAAAGTAAAAATTGATATGTGTTTCGATTTTGCCATTTTGGTAAAATATGTGTGTTATAACACATGAAAAATGGAGATTTTGTGAAAATTTTAATTGTCAATTTTTAAAATTATTCACTATAATACATGTTCACAATATGAGTAAGTGCAAAAAAGGGTACTAAAGAGTCAAAATCAAGGCGTGTTTCGATTTTACCATTTTTTTGCTAAAATACGTGTGTTATAACCCACGAATATCAGAAATTGGTGAAATTTTAATTTTAATTTTTTGGCATTATTCACTAAAATGCGTGTCACAATCTAGATGGTGAGTTGGGTGCAAAAAACTGTACACAAAAGTAAAAATTGATACGTGTTTCGATTTTGCCATATTTGCTAAAATACTTGTGTTACCCATGAAAAATGAAGATTTTGTGAAAATTTTAATTGTCAATGTTTTTGACATTATTCACTAGATTACATATTCACAATCTGACTGGGTGCAAAAATCGGTACCAAAAAGTCAAAATCAATGCGTGTTTTGATTTTAACAATTTTTTTGCTAAAATACGTGTGTTATAACCCGAATCAGAGATTTCGTAAAATTTTAATTTTAATTTTTTTGGCATTATTCACTAAAATGCATGTCACAATCTAGATGGGTGAGTTGGGTGCAAAAACGGTACACAAAAAGTAAAAATTGATACGTGTTTCGATTTTGCTATGTTTGCTAAAATATGTATGTTATAACCCATGAAAAATGGAGATTTTGTGAAAATTTTAATTGTCAATTTTTTTGACATTATTCAATAGAATACATGTTCACAAACTAAGTGGGTGCAAAAAACGGTACAAAAAAGTCAAAATCAATACATGTGTCGATTTTACCATTTTTTCGCTAAAATACGTGTGTTACACGAAAATCAGAGATTTGGTGAAAATTTAATTTTAATTTTTTTGGCATTGTTCACTAAAATGCATGTCACAATCTAGATGGGTGAGTTTGGTGCAAAAAACAGTACACAAAAGTAAAAATTAATAGTGTTTCGATTTTGCAATTTTTGCTAAAATATGTGTGTTATAACCCATGAAAAATGGAGATTTTGTGAAAATTTTAATTGTCAATTTTTGACATTATTCACTAGAATACATCTTCACAATCTGAGTGGGTGCAAAAAACAGTACAAAAATGTAAAAATCAATACGTATTTCGATTTTACCATTTTTTCGCTAAAATACGTGTATTGTAACCCACGAAAATCAGAGATTTGGTGAAAATTTTAATTTTAATTTTTTTGGCGTTATTCACTAAAATGCATGTCACAATCTAGATGGGTGAGTTGGGTGCAAAAAATGGTACACAAAAAGTAAAAATTAATACGTGTTTCGATTTTGCAATTTTTGCTAAAATATGTGTGTTATAACCCATGAAAAATGGAGATTTTGTGAAAATTTAAATTGTCAATTTTTTTGACATTATTCACTAGAATACATTTTCATAATCTGAGTGGGTGCAAAAAACGGTACATAAAAGTCAAAATCAATGCGTGTTTCGATTTTACCATTTTTTTGCTAAAATACGTGTGTTATAACCCACGAAAATCAGAGATTTGGCGAAAATTTTAATTTTAATTTTTTTCTCATTATTCACAAAATGATGTCACAATCTAGATGGGTGAGTTGGGTGCAAAAACCGAACACAAAATAAAAATTCATACGTGTTTCGATTTTGCCATTTTTGCTAAAATATGTGTGTTATAACCCATGAAAAATGGAGATTTTGTGAAAATTTTAATTGTCAAATTTTTTGACATTAATCAATAGAACACATGTTCACAAACTAAGTGGGTACAAAAAACGGTACAAAATAGTCAAATTCAATACGTGTTTCGATTTTACCATTTTTTCGCTAAAATAAGTGTGTTATAACCCACGAAAATCAGAGATTTCGTGAAAATTTTAATTTTAATTTTTTTTGGCATTATTCACTAAAATGCATGTCACAATCTAGATGGGTGAGTTTGGTGCAAAAAACAATACACAAAAAGTAAAAATTAATACGTGTTACGATTTTCCAATTTTTGCTAAAATATGTGTGTTATAACCCATGAAAAATGGAGATTTGTGAAAATTTAAATTGTCAAATTTTTGACATTATCAATAGAACACATGTTCACAAACTAGTGGGTACAAAAACGGTACAAAATAGTCAAATTCAATACGTGTTTCGATTTTACCATTTTTTCGCTAAAATAAGTGTGTTATAACCCACGAAAATCAGAGATTTCGTGAAAATTTTAATTTTAATTTTTTTGGCATTATTCACTAAAATGCATGTCACAATCTAGATGGGTGAGTTTGGTGCAAAAAACAGTACACAAAAAAAAAAATTAATACGTGTTACGATTTTGCAATTTTTGCTAAAATATGTGTGTTATAACCCATGAAAAATGGAGATTTTGTGAAAATTTTAATTGTCAATTTTTTGACATTATTCACTAGAATACATCTTCACAATCTGAGTGGGTGCAAAAAACAGTACTAAAATGTCAAAATCAATACGTATTTCGATTTTACCATTTTTTCGTTAAAATACGTGTATTGTGTTTCGATTAGATGGGTAAGTTGGGTGCAAAAAACGACACACATAAAGTAAAAATTGATATGTGTTTCGATTTTGCCATTTTTGGTAAAATATGTGTGTTATAACACATGAAAAATGGAGATTTTGTGAAAACTTTAATTGTCAATTTTTTTAAAATTATTCACTATAATACATGTTCACAATATGAGTAGGTGCAAAAAAGGGTACAAAAGAGTCAAAATCAAGGCGTGTTTCGATTTTACCATTTTTTTTACTAAAATACCTGTGTTATAACCCACGAATATCAGAAATTTGGTGAAAATTTTAATTTTAATTTTTTTGGCATTATTCACTAAAATGCATGTCACAATCTAGATGGGTGAGTTGGGTGCAAAAAACGGTACACAAAAAGTAAAAATTGATACGTGTTTCGATTTTGCCATTTTTGCTAAAATATGTGTGTTACCCATGAAAAATGAGATTTTGTGAAAAATTAATGTCAATGTTTTGTGACATTATTCACTAGATTACATATTCACAATCTGACTAGGTGCAAAAACCGGTACCAAAAAGTCAAAATCAATGCGTGTTTCGATTTTACCATTTTTTTGCTAAAATATGAGTGTTATAACCCACGAAAATCAGAGATTTCGTAAAAATTTTAATTTTAATTTTTTTGGCATTATTCACTAAAATGCATGTCACAATCTAGATGGGTGAGTTGGGTGCAAAAAACGGTACACAAAAAGTAAAAATTGATACGTGTTTCGATTTTGCTATGTTTGCTAAAATATGTGTGTTATAACCCATGAAAAATGGAGATTTTGTGAAAATTTTAATTGTCAATTTTTTTGACATTATTCACTAGAATACATATTCAAAAACTAAGTGGGTGCACAAAACGGTACAAAATAGTCAAAATCAATACGTGTTTCGATTTTACCATTTTTTCGCTAAAATACGTATGTTATGACCCACCAAAATCAGAGATTTGGTGAAAATTTTAATTTTAATTTTTTTGGCATTATTCACTAAAATGCATGTAACAATCTAAATGGGTGAGTTGGGTGCAAAAAACGGTACACAAAAAGTAAAAATTAATACGTGTTTCGATTTTGTCATTTTTGCTAAAATATGTGTGTTATAACCTATGAAAAATGGAGATTTTGTGAAAATTTTAATTATCAATTTTTTTGACATTATTCACTAGAATACATGTTCACAATCTGAGTGCAAAAAACGGCACCAAAAAGTCAAAATCAATGCTTGTTTCGATTTTACCATTTTTTGGTAAAATACGTGTGTTATAACCCATGAAAATCAGAGATTTGGTGAAATTTTTAATTTTAATTTTTTGGCATTATTCACTAAAATGCATGTCACAATCTAGATGGGTGAGTTTGGTGCAAAAAACGGTACACAAAAAGTAAAAATTAATACGTGTTTCGATTTTGCCATTTTTGCTAAAATATGTGTGTAATTTATGAAAAGTTTTCAAAACCATCAATAATATATGATTTTTCATTGTTAATATAATCTAAAAAGACGCCTTGACTACTTCTCTCTCTAGTTTATCTTTCCTTTTTTAGAAAGTACTAGTTAGGGTTCCATGGAGGCCCTTCAGCCTAGGGCTGAAGGGCTGCCGGCCAAGCGGCCACCGCCACCGGACTTCTCCAAAAAGTCCTTTGCTCAGATGTTTGCTAAGGATCCTCAACCACAGATGGAATTTCCCCTCTCCCTGCATAAAGGAGAGGTCGCCATTAAAATATCATCTTCGGCTATTGACAAACTGTCGGCTCTGTTCAAGTACGCATTGGTCGAAAAATTTTCTCACAGGAGGCCGTCACTGGAGGATACAAGGAGAGCTTTCTCCAAACTGGATTTCACTGGAGCTCTGGATTTCACGTGCTTTTACGGTTTCATTCTGAGGCAGATTATCATCATGTTTGGACCAGGAGTATTTGGCAGATTGGAAAGTTTCCTATACGTGTATTTAAATGGTCCCCTTCCTTCCAAACTTCCAGGGAAACCTCTATTGTCCCTGTTTGGTTTGAGTTACCAGGTTTACCATGCCATTTGTTTGATAAAAATGTTCTTTTCTTAATAATGAAAGCGATGGGTGTGCCTATTTCTGTGCATGCTGCTACCCTCAATCTGGCAAGACCGAGTATTGCAAGAGTTAATGTAGAAATTGATTTGCTTCGTGTTTTGCCTTCAAGAATATGGATCGAGCATGGTGATGACGGATATGGCTTCTGGCAGCGACTTTGCACTAACATAAGAGTTGAATCGAAATTCATCAAGTTCATTGAGCTCCAACATCCTCTTTGATTGTGCATCATGCAAGTCCATGTTCAGCCTCTGAATAGCTCAGTACGCCTATTCAGAAGCTGAACATGGACTTGTATGATGCACAATCAAAGAGGATGTTGGAGCTCAATGAACTTGATGAATTTCGATTCAACTCTTATGTTAGTGCAAAGTTGTACAAAGAAAGAACTAAGAAATGACATGGTGCGAGGATTAAGGCAAAAAGTTTTTCTCCTAGTCAAATGGTCTTGTTATATGATTCTCGGCTGAGGCTCTTCCCTAGCAAATTAAAGTCACGATGGACTGGAAGTTGCCTAGAAGCCTAGCTTGCAGCCGGTATGTCGACCGCGCTACACTCTACGCTTCCTAACACCATTCTTTCCTATGGCGAGGCCTAAGAACGATGAAATTTGCACCGCAACGTCTCAACTCTATGAATCTAACGAGTTCAGCATGCAATTCCTAAAGTCTTCCCGTGGCGAGGCCTGACCTAGGTCCTTAGCTTCCGTTAGCACAAGGGAGCCTCTCATCACTTATTCCTAATATTTCGAGTGTTCTTTAACCGGCATGGTGACCACATCTCATAACACTAACAAACAAAGTAAGTGAAAAGACTCAATAATGCATACTTCCAGTTCTCATTTCATGCATTCTCACAAATATTGGTGAATCTAATCTCAACTCAGCATGTTGATCGCAATTAAAGTTCAATTCATTAAATACCAGTGCAAATTCATGAAACTTAACAGAATTCATGTATTAATTACAAGTATGATTTCATTCTTCAGAGATTATGTCAATCGCATTGCATCGAGTCGTCTAAATCACGCATTCATCCGTTTAAGACCCTAGAACATCATGAATTTAGCCGATTGTCACCATTTCCGACTCACAATTAACAAAATGTAGCAAATATAGCAAAGAACAATTCATCTCGTTTAATTAGAAGAAGTTATTGATTGAAATATGTCAAAGAGCTCAAAATCGTAAGAGAATTGCTCAAGCTTCCTTAATTGTGAATCAAATTACAGCGATCGGTCCAAAAGTTCAATCGGAATCAAGAACAGAGAAGAAATTCTAGTGAGAGAAAATTCTAGAAAGAGAAAGTCTAGAGAGAGAAATTCCCGCTCAAGATCATAAATCTAGTAAAAGTCTAATCTGTCAAAAGTCTCCATCAAATAATGACAAATTCCTCTATATATAGAGGTCTAAAGCTTATTCTACACGCTAACGTAACATAATCACTTAATTACAAAAATGCCACTATAATAGAGAATATCCCAAGAATGTGCACGTGCACGAAGCTTCATGTCAGCACCACAGCCAGAGTCCCACGCCTTTGAGCTTAGGACCTTCACGCTTCCATCTTGCATCTCACGCCCTTGAGATTCCACGGACCACGCTTCTGAGACCTGCAGATAAGAAAAGGTAAGTTCCAACACTTACAAAAATTTAATCATCACAACACACGCATTTGCATGGCGCGATCGCTTCACACAAATTTTCAACACGGCGCAATCGTAGGATGCGATCGCCGCCATACAACCACTCACGGCGTGATCACAGGATGCGATCGTGCCACACAAAAATTCTCACTGTGCGATCACAGGATGCGATCGTGCCACACAATTTGCTCCCACATCGCGATTGTAGGATGCGATCACGCCATGTAACTTCCAAGACAATTGTGAAAACACGTTGAAGCAAATGTGCTTATGCGCATACTGGAAGTGCTTTGTGTGTGCGTGCAAATGTTTAGTGGCATTTGTTGTGCATGAGGTGCCTTGAGTGTGTTCGAATAGTGCATGTGATGTGTATGTAGTGTAACGCGTATAATTGTGCAACAGGTTTGGCAAGAGTGTACACAAGGTATAGCCAGACTGTGATGTGCCAAAAGTGTGCAAAAAGTGTGGTGCACAAAGTGTAGTAAAAGTGTGCAATGTGGTACAAGTGTTGTAGGTGATGCTTGTGCATGTGTGGAGTAGTGCGCACCAATCATAGCAGAAATTGTGCCCAAAGAAGTTGCTCATGTGTGCATGAGTTGTGTGTATGTGTAGTGCATGTCGTGCATAGCAAGAGTGTGTATGTAATGTGTCTTAGTGTGCACAAGTGTAGTACATGAAGTGTGTGCTGTATTGTGCATGCATGTGCGACAAATGTGTAGTGTGCCACCTGTGCACAAGTGCTGCAAGTGCGTGCGAGCATGTGCGGCAGCTAGTTCAATGCCTGTGCGACATGTGTGCATAGCATGCGGCAGATGTGTGAATGGCATGAGACAGATGTGTAGTAAGGTTCGGTCAGCACAGGATTGCTTGCGGTGCAGGGGCTCACATGCGGTGCATGCCATCCCTGTGCAACGATGTGCCAGCGTGCGGCTTAGTGTGTGCGACGAGTGTATGCTAGTTGTACGGTGCATGTGCAGCAGGTAATGCATGTGTTGTGCAGTGCATGCATGCGTAGTGTAGCAAGTGTGTGCGCATGCTATGCAAAGTATATGCTTAATGTTGTGTCTCTATTCACATACTTGAGTTTTCATGCAACACTTGCACACAACAAATACACCAAATTCGACCGTTTTTCATCAGATAACACCTCACACATTTCCTCATATTAGCTTACAAATTACCACACAATTTTGCACATAATGCATTAGAACACAACAAAAACCAAGTAAAACTAGCATTTACAAGTCAGTATAAAACTAACTTATCAGTAAGCAAGATAACAAGATTACTTACAAAGTAAGGGTAACCCTGAGAAACACTGAATTTTTCTGGAGTTACTTATATGAATAACTTAATATAGTACAAAACAAATATGCCACAATCAACCACATTTGTCTATTGTGGGACCTAAGGAGGAATTTTTTTATTTTAATCAATAGCATAAGTTTTCAGGAATGGGGTTAAAACATTCAAAGTGAACTTGCCTTGGAGCTCAAAATTGGAATTTTAAAAATTGATTGTTCATTCTCTAACCTATCCTCATGGATGTAAATGTCTATGAGAAACTTGTAGAAATACGAGAATGTAAAGAAAACACAATAAAATATGTTAAAGAATTTCACATGTATTTTGTAGTGACCGTCTTAAACTACTTCTAATCTCTATTTTCTTAAGGATTTTGCCTTTTTTTGAGTATTTTTATGGTACTTAAGTACTTTATGGGCTTAATTGTAGAATTTACAAGGTAAAGAGTTTAAAGTGCTAAAAGAGTTTATTTGGAGGATATTTTGATAAAAAATAACAAGTCAAAGGACAAGTCATAAGGCAAGGAGGAGAAACCCTAAACCCTAGGGTTTGCTCTTAGGGTTTGAGCTCAGTTTATGCACAATTCATGGTGAAGATGAGCCTTGGCCAAGTTAATGCACTTTTTGGAGGTAAAGGTTCATATTTGAGTAAAGACTTAGCATATGTTTTGCCTATGTTTTCCTTAAGAAGACCACCTTAACACTATACCCTCTAGGCCAAGGCCTAAGTTGTAAGCACTCGAGGCCAACCTTTAGCACACATGCACTAAAACCTCACCCTTAGGATGCCCAAGGCCTTCACCAAGGTACATAGCCAAGGGTTTTGACCTAGAACCTATCCTTAGCACATCACACATACATATCTTAGCACACCTTAGGCACAAACCCTAGGACTCACATTAAAAACCCTAGCGCGTATGCATTTTCTCCAACCTTAGAGCACCTTAGGAAACCACTAACGCTTAGAACCCAAACTAGGACACACCTAGCACACACAACACACACAAACAAAAACACACACACACACACATGTAGGCCATTTCTATAGTGGCATGGGTGCCAAGGAAGAAATGCACATAACTTTGCATCTTTTGTGCTTTTTGTTTTCATTTTCACTCAATTCCTCAAATTCATGTGTATCTTGCCCGTGGCATAAAGGTCACAGAAAATATACACTAAACTTCTTAATTTTTCTTGTTAAACATCAATCTTAGTCATTTCTAGGTTAGTTTGGTCGTTGCATCTATGCCGTGTTAATAATACACTACACTTCACACACTTTGCACTTTTAGGCATAATAGGTTAGTTTTAAGCATTGTTTTGTCGTGTCATCTATTCCACGATAGAGATACACATAACATTCACACACACACTCTAAAACTCACAAAACACTTGCATACTTATTCCACGACAGATATGCACTAAAACACACTCACACTTGCACATTTAGGCATTTTAGGGTAGTGCATGTGTAGTTCTGCCGTTGCATTTATGCCACAATAGAAATGCACTATATTTTGTATTCCCACACTTGTTTTGTGTAAAATGTTGTTTGTTTTAGGTGTTAGCACATGTAGGACCCATCTCTCTACCTCTAGATACTTAAAATCTCTCTAAGGAACCTATCTCAAACCTTAACCCTCCACACCTTTAGAGAACCTTTAGAACCAAACTTTAGGACTTAAAACCCAACTCTATGATAGAAATAGGACATTATTTTGTTGCATATGTGCCACGATAATAAAACACACAAACACTCATTTCTCTCCAAAACCCTAAAACCCCAAAATTCAAGCCATATCTATCATGGCATAGATGCCACGGCATAAATACACACTCAACTCTCCTTACCTTCAAAACAAGCCATTCTAAGCTATTGTTGCCGTTGCATCTATGCCACGGCAATAATACACATAAAAGCTCCACTAGTTTCATCATTTGGCCTTAGTTTAGTTTTTTTTCAGGCAATGACCCTCTCTATGGGTTGGAGATACCATCCCCTTATTTTATTAAACAAAATTCGTATACAGCACCAGTTCAAAGAAAATAAAAATGACAAATCATTGTTAAACATTCTTTTTACATCCCAGACTTGGGAATACCAACCTATCTAAGTATACCAACCCACGAACATGTTGAGGAAGTGCCTTAAATTCAAGATATTCCATACATTCTTGAGAGACATAACCAACATTTGCGAATGCATCAGCAAGAGTATTTCCTTCACGAAATGTGTGAGAGACATCTATAAAATAGTGACTTAGCCTCTAGATTGCTTCCACAGTTTGCTGGATTCACCAAGAGGGTGAAACCTATCCAAGAAGAATCGAATAGAAAATAAGCGAATCCACTTCCACTTGCACAGGAATCCATTGTCGAACTTCACAAAACTTTAAACCTTCTAACAACGCAGAAGCCTCCGATTCTATACTCATGACACTGACAAATCCAAGTGAGACAGCAACAAGAAAACATTTGTGGGTGAACCATTATGATATATGTCAAAGGACTAGAAATTTGTCATGGTGAAATGAGATGCTGCTGAACAATATTCTTGAAGTGGAGATCTTTGACATTTGGGGCATAAATTTATGAGACCATTTCTGCTATTATATAGGAATTCCTAAAGTTTGGTTGCCATTACTTATGTTTCAAAGTGGATAGAAGTCATGGCAATGCCCCAGGGTGTTGGAAAAAGTGTGACAAAATTTCTAAGAAGAACATATTTACAAGATTCAATACTCCTAAGGTAATAATTAGTGATCAAGGTACGCACTTTTATAACCAAGCATTTGAAACTTTACTTAGAAAGTATGGAGTTTGATACAAAGTAGCCACTCCTTATCATACACAAATGAGTGGCCAAGTGGAGATACCGAACTGTGAAGTCAACTAGATTTTTATAAAAGATAGTCGGACCAACAAGACCAGATTGGTCAAAGAGATTAAATGAGGCATTGTGGGCATAACAACACTACATTTAAGACACCAATCAGCGTGTTAATATTCAAATTATTTTAAGGGAAAGCATGCCACTTATCCTTAAAACTAAAACATAAATTGTTTTGGGCTATTAGTGTGAAAATCCTATACCCTATATGTGGAATAATAGGTTGGTTGGTCGAGATTGAGATTGTTGGTACCATAGGCTTAGGGTTTATGAATTGAGATTACCTTTACATGCCTAGACTGACCCAAGTGGATTTCAAAGAATTCCTATGGGAAAACTATGCCAAAGATTGAAAAGGCAAAAGTTCTGAGTGCTCGGATAAGTGCTGCCCAACTTTGAACAATCGCCTAGACGGACTACCTAGGTGATGTGTGTTACTAATCAGAGCGTTTAGGCGGAAGGCTTTCCTCTATGAAGTTAAATTTAGGTTCTCTAACTTGTTTGCCTATACCATATGTTAGCGTTATTATTTAGGGTATCTAAGACGTAAAAATATGATAAATGGTCAATAAGGAAGCAATTTAGGAAGTTGTGAAACCATTTTCACCATTGGTGAAATATCATGATGAAAACCATACAAATTTACCTTAGGGTAAATTATGTTAAAAGGTAAGCAAACACCATTAGCAATTTTGGTTAGATTAACTTTTACAATTAAAGTAATCACCTTCTAACCATTCAACAAGTAATTAGGGCTTCAGTTAACCATATAAAGCAGTCCCACACAAACCAAGTGGACCAATTAGAAACAACTAAGGGAAAAGACAAAGGCAATGATAACCTAGTGTTAGTAAGCTAAGATTCTTGGAAGGTTTTGGTTGGTTTCTTGACTTAACATCATTATCATTATGATATGATGAGTTGAGGTGATTTAATGGCTGAAATTATGGTTATGATAAGGCGGAAAAAGAGACAAATAGCAAGACAACTAAGCTAAGAAAGAGAGAAAGATAAGTGTAACCTTAAAACTTTTGTAAGTTAGGTTTTTGTGGGTTAACTTAATTAGTTTCTTGCAAAACCATAATGAGCATTGTCCTTGGATGTTTTAAGCTGTTTGAAGATGAAAATTATGTCAGGGTAAGTGACAAATACAAACAAATTAAGCAACACAAGTGTACCAAAACCATTAAGCTAGTAAGTGATTGGTTCTTGCAAGGCATTGTTGTGTCTTTTCCCGATTGGTTCTTGAGGTCAGATTGGATGAGATTTTGGACAGAATATCTGGGCCAAAAATGCCAAGTAAGGTGGTGAAAAAACTACCCAAAAACATGAGTCACAAGTAGGGTAAAAAGTGGCAATGTTAAGGATTGAACAAGTGTCTTGTTTGGACAGACAATGGAGGCTTTTTGTGCATTCTTTTAGCCTGGTTCAAGGCTCTATAAATACCTCTTTGAGAGTCAAAAGCTTTGCTGGAAAATGTTTTAAAGAAACAGCACAAAAGCTACAACTACTAGCCAAAAGAAAGAGAAAGAGAGGGATAAAACCTAGGAGAGAAGAGGGAGTGTTTGAGCTGACATTTTGCAAGAATTTTGGGAGGTCTTAGCTCATGGTTCTAGAATCAAAAGGTGTCTTAAAACATGCAACTCAAAGTTAAGGTTTTGCTTGTGAAAATTATTTTTAGATAGTCTAAGTATCTCTACAAGTTTGAAGTCTTGAAAGCTGAAATTGTACTATTTTTGCTATGTAAATGCTATGTGCTCTATATGTTGTGCATATGCATGTGTTGCTATTGGCTATTATTCTATAAACCCTTGGCAAAGGTTTTGTGAGATTATTTTCTATTTAAAGGGGGTGTAACCCCATGTTTCAAGAGCTCTCAAGGAAGGACACACAAGTCCTCTTTTATGGTTTTGATATTGTGTTTTTGAAACCTTGTGGTTAGATGTTTAAGTATTTCACCCTCTTGTTTGAGTAATTTACTTTTTGGTATTCTATTTTGGATATTTTGGCATGCTGCAAATCATATTCAAGAACTCTGAAAAGAGTGCGCAAAGTGAGGTGGACTTCTTTAGCCAACCTTGAGCTTAGTTTCTCTCTTTTTTTTGGTTGGCTAATTATCCCATTTGTGGGGGGGGGGAGGGGTCACTCCCTATTTTATTGATAAAGAAAAAGGTTACAAAAGTTAATGGTGGATATAACCACATCATTAGTACACTTGAAAAGCTGTAAATAGGGAGGACTCTTCCCTTAAAATAAAGCACCTATCTTAATTTTTATAAAGGAAATGAGCAGAACCATCTCCTTTACAATAGAATTTTAGAATTACAGCAAAGGAAATAAAGAGGACATCCTTTTGTGTAAGATGATTGTTGGGGTTTGATAACTATATAAAGTCCGTGATAAGTTGGTTTTATACCAACTTATAGATGTTAAATCACTTGGCTTTTGTCTTGTGTTTCATGCAAATGTGTGATGTTTTGTGCAATTTTGTGCCTTAATGTAGTTTGCAAGTCGAAAGTGCTAAAATGGAGAAAAAAAAGTCATAAAATGATGAGCAATTGAAGCAAATGTATGTGTTAGTGTAAAGAACAAGGAAATGAGTCAAAAGAGAACTTGAATGATGATTGTGAAGTTGGAAATCTTGTTAAACGCTTATTTTGTGCTTAGGCAGAATGGTGAGTGAACTTCATTTGAGTATAACTTTCTCAATACTAATCCGAATGAGGAGTTCTTGGATGTTCTGGAAAGATCTTTGAGTTTACTTCAATTCTTGTGTTTTAACTTTCCTCTAATTCGGCGTGCACATATGAGAAACGAGGCGATCTTTTCAATCCCTATTTTAGGGTTTTCATTGTTTAGCTCACTGCCACAGTTTGGTATATTGATCATATCTTGAGCTACAGATTTCCAATTAGGCTGATTCTTGAACATATAGAAAGCTAAGAGAACATTCGACAACTCTTATGTTGACTTCGAGTTCTAATTCGGCGAGGTCTCGCAGCGAGACCTCGTGGATATCATTTACAAGGCGAGACCTCGCCGCGAGACCTCGCCTTGAAATTTCCAGCTTCGCCACACTCTGGTAGTTTGGCCATAACGTTCTCATCATTGCTCGGAATTGCGTGATTCAAAAAGCTATGGAAAACTAAGACATAGGGCTATATGTTTGGTGTTTTACGTTTCTCCAAATTCACAAGGAATCAGGGCCTGAAGTTGGTTGCAAGTCACAGCTTATTCTTGCATCATTCATTTATATTGTTGAGCACATCACTTGTACACAACTTTTGCACATTCTTGCACACTATTGCTCTACACATGCACACAACCTTTGCACATTCTTGCACACTACTTTTGCATTACACGAGCATGAACATTTACATCTCACTCACAACACTAAACATTTCAGCACATTACACAGCACATACACACCTCACCACATCTCACTTCTTAGAAAACTTCATTTGCTTTCATTCTTTAACATACATCATTTGCATTCATGTTCTACATATTTCACAACACTTCACTTATGTATTTTTCACACATCTCATTTCATAACACTCATAGTTACATTTAAGGATTTCACATACTTCACTTGCATTCACGGTTGACACATCTCACAACACCCATCTTACTCACATACTTCATGCACACTTGCAACACACTTCACTCACAACATTTTCTCTTCATTCATTACACTCTTTACTCTTTTCTCCCAACACACATTTCACTCAACATCCATTTCATTCAACACTCACATGAACACATTCATGCATTACTTACACACACACTCCGTGAGGCGAATTGCACACACGCACGCACACACCATGCGGCGAGGTCACCTCGCCGCATTCACCCTTACACACTCACTACAATACTGCCGCATGAACATCTCACACACTCATTGCATTTCACTCACCTCGCCACAACACAAGTACACATCCTTGCACATAAGGCATTTCATTATGTAAGACTTGAACACATGATGCTTCACAGTTCATTACATTCTTCATCCACAGTTCACAACTCCCACAACATTATAGCATTTCATTTCATAAATTCATAACATTTTGCACATACTTCATGGATCACATAATTTTCACAATCGGTTTAGATTTCATTCCATTCACATTCATTTTCTTCACAATATCTTGATTATGTTTCATTATTCATTCTTGCAAAATATCGACAACCTCAACAATCACTCATGATTTGAATTCGGAATTCACACATTGTATTCACCTCATTCTTTCATTCACTTCATTCGAAGAAAATATTCACAGTTTTCATCTTCACTTCACAAGCTTCAAAATTTTCACTCACATCTCACACTTCATCCTACATTTGCACCTCACCACTTTGCATCTTTGAACTTTCCAATTCACTCATTTTACTCCACTCTTATACTCACTTCACTCATTACTTCACAGCACTACACTTCACATCATACACATTTCATTCACTCAAACTCACACACTCACACTTTAGCTGGCGAGACCTCGCCGCGAGGTCTCGCCGGCCAACACTTTATATGGCAATTGCACAAAGCGGTGAGGTCTCGCCGCGAGACATCGCCAGCATGTTGGTGTTTGGAGCTTCATCTGGGCAGAAATCTTTCTAAGTGTTGCTGCTGTGGTGTACAGGTGCAGTGAAGGCGTGGAGGTGGTAGACCAGAAGGCGCACAAGAACTGAGTACAAAAAGGAGAAGTGGAAGCTGGAAGCTGAAGGCGTGTTTCTGCTAGCCTATAAAGGCGTGATGTTCGCTGGACAAGAGGGAATTTTGGCTTGAAGAGAAGGCGTGGTTCTTCGTGGCAGGAAGGCGTTGGAGCTGTGGGAAGACGCGCTCCAGAATGGCTTGAAGGCGCACGAGGTTGATGAAGGCGCTGGAAATTAACACCAAAGGCGCTGGAGTGCTGAATACTTCTTCAAACTTGGAATTTTTATTTCTTTGTGCTGATTTTTGGTTTTCTCTATTCAAGGGTATTTTTGTAACACTTTGTACATTTTATGTTGCGTATTAGTTACGTTTTCCCAACTCTATATATAGGGGAAAGTAGCTAACATGTAATGGGGATTCTAGACGGAGTTGGAGACGAGAGAGGATTCTAGATTTTAGAATTATCATTTTGAATTTCTCATTTTCTCTCTCTAGATCTACTTTCTCTCACTAAACATTTCTTCTCCGATCTCAATTCCGATTGTGAATTTGGACTGGATTGATCTTTCTTATTCTCAATTGACAAAGAAATCGACAATTCTCTTGATTTAATCGGTAAATTCTTCCAATTAAATGAGAATGAGATTATCAATGTTGGAATTTGTTGATTTTGAAATGAGAAAGATGTTTTCTGGCTAAATCTATGATATCTTAGGGTTCTTAATGGATGAATACGTGTTTTAGTAGATTATATGCTATGCAATTGATTTAATTGTTGAGTATTGAAATCACCTTTGAATTGAGCATAAACATATGTTGAATTTCATAATTCTTAGCTAATCTTGAATAGATCAAGCTTCAATTGAGGTCGACATGCTAAATTGAGGAGTGATTAATCAAAGTTAGCGAAGTTGCATGAATTGAGAACTAAATTGTGATTGTTTAAGTCTTTGCTCTTGTTTTCTGTAATCAAATCAATTCTGAGACTCAGGCGTCGCCATAGGAAGTGTTAATGAATTGAAACATTAGGAAAAGTGTTAAAGAAGCTTTCTGTGTTAACAACAATGATATGTGAACCCTTGGATGGGCCTCGTCATGGGAGTTATTAGGACTTTGCATGTTAGAGTAGTTAGCTGGGAGAGTTGAGACTTTGCGGAGATTATTCCACCATTCTCGGGCCTCGCCATGGGAGAGGATGGTGATTTGGGGGTACAAGCAGTGGTGTGGTTGCCATGCTAACCACGGCTTGGACTTCTAGGCAATTTAGGTCTCCATTGCATTTAATTATTTACTGATTGCATAGCATTTACTAAGCCTGTGTTCATCCAATACAAGAATCCTGAGATATCTGTTTCCTCCTTGCTTTTCATTTCCTTTTGTATTTCTGTCCTCGTTCTTTTGTGTTGAATTTTCCTCTTTCTAGTACTTAGATTCTGTGACAGGACTTCTAGAACAATTTGCTCAATATTCTTGACCTACGCCTTCCCTGTGGATTACAATCCCTACTCACGCTTCTACATTAGTGTTTAGGGTAAAATTGACGAGGTGCGACAACTCGCTTATCAATTTTTGGCGCCGTTGCCGGGGAAAGCAATCGGTTCTGGAATTTTGTGAATTGTTCTTGATTTTTACTTGTTCTACTTTGTGTTTGTTTGTGGCATTTACTGTAGCTTTCATTTTGTGTTGTTTTCTGTTCGTGTTGAGAATTGTGATCTGTTTCTGTGTTGCATATTTGAAGTTCTTGTTTCTTTGTTATTACACTTCACTACTTTGTGTTGTGTATGCCAAGGTCTAGCAGGTTTGCAGGAGAACCACAATTCTTATTGGATCTTGAGTTGGAGAAAACTTTGAGAGCACATTTGAAGCAGTAGAGAGAAATGGCAGCTCAAGGAGCACAAGCACCTAGGTTCGGAGACCATTATGCAGTAAATTTTGACAATCGTTTTGGTCATCAGGACATCGATGTGGAAAGTTACCACATTCCTCCACAAATTGTTTCCATGATTACCCAGGGCCAATTCTTCCAAGGTCTTGACAATGAGGATCCCAACGACCACCTTGATTGGTTTCTCGGGTTATGTAGCACTTTCAAGTTACCAAGGGTTGACAGGTGTGAAGTTCACAGGATTTTGTTTCCTTTATCTTTGCGTGGAAAGGCTAAACATTGGTTCAAGAGCATTGGGGGAACAAATGCTAGAATGTCATTTGATGATCTACAGAAGAGGTTCTTGTCCAAATACTTCCCTCCAGCTAAGCTTGAAAAGAGAAGGTTGGAAATTATGAACTTTCAAAAACAAGAAGGTGAGACATTTAGAGAAGCTTGGGAAAGATTCAACGACCTAATCAGACAGTGCCCCAATCATGACTTAGGAGAGATCAGGGAACTAAACACTTTCTTCAAAGGCTTAACTCCTGAATCCTCTTTTGATGGTTAAGGCATGTGCTAACAGGGCACTCAAAGACAAGTCTGTGCCTGAAGTACGGGAGCTATTTAATCAAATTGCTGAGGATGAGTATATCTTCCCAGAGATTCGAAAGCCACATGTTAGAAACAAAGGGGGGTACTTGATGTAGATGAGGAGACTTCTCTTAGTGCAAAGTTCGAAGCATTGGCCAAGCAGGTGCAGACTCTTAAGGCAACATAAACAAAAGCTCCACTTCTCTCTTGTGGATTATGCAAGGGTGAACACTATACTGATGAGTGCGCAGTCACCACTGAGTCCATTCAATATGTGAATAATTATGGCAACAGGCCACAGTACTCTGGAAATTACTCAGGAGGGAACAACAGAGGATATGGAGGAAATCAAGGAACTTGGGGACAACAAAACCAAAGACAGGGAAGTCAATATACTCAAGGGAATGAGCAAAGGAGAAATACCAATCCTCCACCAGGTTTTGATCTCTAAGCTACTTCATCAGCACAAGAACAAGGGAAGCCATCTGTGGAAGGTATGTTTCAAAAGCTGTTGGAGAGGTTGGACAAGAATGATCAGAGGTTTGAGCAAAGGTTTGGAAGTTTGGAATCAAGTGTTAAACATCATGAAGCTATTTGGAAGAATATTGAGTCACAGAATGGTCAATTGGCTAATGATGTGCATCAGAGGCAAAAAGGAGCATTACCAAGTGACACTGTTCCGAATCCAAAAGGAAGGGAAGCATGCAATGCCATAACCTTGAGGAATGGAAAACTTTTTCCTGGGAAGAAACCGTCAGAAGTTAAGGATGATTGTGCAGATGAAGAAGACCAGGAAAATGAAGCTGAGGAAGTTTTGGAGCTTAAGAAGGATAATGAGCAAGAGGATGATAGAGCTGTGAAGAAAGAGATACCAACTAGAATGGGTAATGAGATCACCAAGAACTCCAATCCTTACAACTACCCTGAGTATGCTCCTAAGCCTCCTTTTCCAGAGAGGAAGAAACCACCTCCTCAAAAAGGCCCTCAGTTCAAGAGGTTTCTGGAGGTACTCAAGCAAGTGAATGTGAATCTTCCCCTGATGGATTTAGTGACTTCAATGCCAAAATATGCCAAATATCTCAAGGATCTCATTTCCAACAAAGAGCAAATCTTGAAATGTGAGGCTCCCATGATGGTATCTGAATGCACTCAAGCTTGGATGGTTCATGATCTTTCTCCGAAACTTAAGGATCCTGGGAGCTGTACTATTCCATGCAAAATAGGCACAAGTCATTTTGCAAAGGCTTTATGTGATTTGGGTGCTGGGATCAACTTAATGCCATTGTCCATAGCTATCAGCGTTGGATTGGAAAACAGGATTCTGCCAGTTGCGGTAACTCTCCAATTGGCAGACAGGTCTTTGGTAACTCCTACAGGTTTGGTTGAAGATGTTCTGGTAAGAGTTGACAAATTCACTTTGCCTGTTGATTTTATTGTTCTTGATATGGAGGAAGACCCCGAGGTACCACTCATCTTTGGTAGGCCATTTTTAGCTACTAGCGATGCTTTAATTGGAGTTCGAAACAAAACTGTCACCTTTAGAATTAATGATGAGAAAGTAGTTTTTGACGTGAATTATGCAATGAAACAACCTATGCATTTAGAATCTTTGTGTTCCATTCAGGTTGTTGAATGTTCTCCAACCTTCGTTGATGAGAGTGTTAAGCATGACTATATTTCTGTTGATGAAATTGTGGATGATGAAGAAATTGATTGTGATGAGCTTGATGTAGAAGATAGCATGTTTTCATTAGAGAGTGCAAGCATAGAAGAATGTGGTTTCATAGATGTGTCAAACTTTGAAATGCCAAGTCAATCTTTGGTAGATCATACCTCACAGGAAGCATGTGTCAAGAATTGTTCAAATGATAGTGATGAACATGTTTTACTTGATGATGATGATGAATGTTCTTTTCTTGATACTTTGATAAGTTGCATAGAGTCACATTTGGAAGGACATTGTGATACCAAAAATCATGTTAATGTGGAAATTGGTACTTTTGAAACTGAGAAGAAATCTGAGTGTGCAATTGGTACTTCATCTCCAGTGCATAATGAGAAATTTTTGTTAAGAAATGACAATGTTGTTTGTGAGGATAATTTTGAGAAAGTTTGTGGAGTCAAAAACGTTTGTTTTAAGGAAAAAAATGTTAACATTTTGAATGACAAGGATAACATAGTGAACAATTGTGAATTTGAGACATTTACTTTTGAAATTTCTGATGAGTTGATTGAGACCATGGATGTGCATTCCTTGGTTGAGCCTTGCAGGACTACTGTGGATAGTGTGGTACAAGAGGGCTATGATGTGGTTCAAACGAATTTGATATTTGGAGAAAGTTTTTCTCATGATCCTGTGGTTACACATCTCCTCAACACTCCAGTGTCTTCTGGGAAAAAGGAGCATGCTTACGAGAGTTCATCTTTTGGGTGGTGCAGAGATGGATTTACTGAGTTCTTTTCATGAACAAGACATACGTTGTGGATGAATAAAGTCTAGCTGGAGACTATCTAAATCCAGAACTACTTCTTTTCCTTTAGCTTTAATAAGTAGTTTGTTTTCTTCTTTTTGTTTTGTCTTTGCGTTTCTTTCATTTTGGAATTCATTCATCAAAACCACTCATGTTAAAGGTGTTTGACCAGGAAGGACATTGCAAGAGATTAGCCATGCACTCAAGAGGCTAAGTGTGGGGGAGTGATGCCAAAGAATTTTTCTCATGAGAAAGATGGACTAAGAAATCTCTACCAAGCAAACATTGGAATTCATGACAATATCAATACCAGGGAGCTCCTAAACCTATCTTTTATTTACATTGAGGACAATGTATGTTTTAAGTGTGGGGGAGTGTATGTTTGCTATGGTTTGTATCACTTTAATTTTGGATGCTTATTTGCCTTGCATGAGTGATGAAATCTTTTGTGAAGTTTTGTGCTATATGCAAAATTTTTTAAGTTTTGTGGTGAATTTTGAGTGTGAGCATATAACGTCTAGTTATTTGTGATGTTTTTCATGTTTTGTGGTGTTTTTCATGTTTTGTAAAAAAAATCAACTTTTGGTGAAATTTTGAAATTTTTGTGAATAAATGTTGATCTTGTCTATACATGGTGTAATGTGGTGCTGATGTCCAAATGAAATGCAAAAGTGCAAGTAATGGAATGAAAAGAAAAGATGTGTAGTGACAGTGAGAGCAATGGAATGAATGTTGACACTTTGTGCTATGCTTTGTTCTTTTGTTAAGCTATGTTCAAAATTTAAGTTCATCCAATTTCTACTAATGCTTTGCATGCGAAATTGATTTAATGTCTTTGATTCAAATCTTGATGAAATTGGTACATTTTGCTGACTAAGGCCCGATGTTAATGTATTGTAAGTTTTTTTTCTAAGGGTAAAATGCCTTGTACTAGACTTTAGCTCTTTTGAAGTCTTGTTTGAATTTGTGGTTCATCAAGTGCTATTTTCATATGTTGCATGCGAAAGATGTTTTGATGTCCTTAACTCTAATCTTGATGAAATTGGTACATTTTGCTGACTAAGGCCCGATGTTAATGTAAGATAGATATGCCATGCAAAAAAAAAACTCAATACACATAGGAGGTAATGTGTATGGATTCGTTTCTTTTTGTTATGCATTTATCTGGTGTCTCCAAAATTCGTGCATGTTTAGTCAATTTGGGATTCTTATGAACATGTGCTTGCACAAGAAATGATATGGGAGAAAAAGCCATATTGGCAACTGGGAAGGAAAAAGCCATAAGAACCTGGCATTCAAATTTGGAGAAAAAAGCCATAAAACCCAGGCATATTTTCAGTCATCAATATGTGCACCAATGTGCAGCACTAATGTGCAGAATAAGGGCAATGTCCCATAGAGTACCAATGTACGCATAGGTACCATTGATCTTGTGATTGCATGTTCATAAGGGTGTACAAGGAGATTGGCATGTATTGAATGGTATGTGAGACCAGCTAGATGGTGTATAGCAAGGGAATAGATGAAGTTCATGTTCTCAGCACACACTTGCACGCATGACATTTTGGTCTTTATTCATTGTGCCTTGGTTGATAATTTGTGCTGAAAGTTGATAGGTTGGAATTGAGGATATGTTAAGAGTTTTGATAGTGCATAAAAAAATCTGTTTTGATGAACTCAAATGAGAACAAGTTTTACAGAGGAGTGAGGTCTAGTGCAAAGTGGTTTTGAAATGTGAGTTTGTGTTTTGTCTTTGCTTGAGGACAAGCAAAAGTTCAAGTGTGGGGGAATTTGATAAGTTGGTTTTATACCAACTTATATGTGTTAAATTACTTGGCTTTTGTCTTGTGTTTCATGCAAATGTGTGATGTTTTGTGCAATTTTGTGCCTTAATGTAGTTTGCAAGTCGAAAGTGCTAAAATGGAGAAAAAAAGTCATAAAATGATGAGCAAATGAAGTAAATGTATGTGTTAGTGTAAAGAACAAGGAAATGAGTCAAAAGAGAACTTGAATGATGATTGTGAAGTTGGAAATCTTGTTAAACGCTTATTTTGTGCTTAGGCAGAATGGTGAGTGCACTTCATTTGAGTATAACTTTCTCAATACTAATCCGAATGAGGTGTTCTTGGATGTTCTGGAAAGATCTTTGAGTTTACTTCAATTCTTGTGTTTTAACGTTCCTCTAATTCTGCTTGCACATATGCGAAACGGGGTGATCTTTTCAATCACTATTTTAGGGTTTTTATTGTTTAGCTCACTGCCACAGTTTGATATATTGATCATATCTTGAGCTACAGATTTCCAATTAGGCTGATTCTTGAACATATAGAAATTTAAGAGAACATTCTACAACTCTTATGTTGACTTCGAGTTCTAATTCGGCGAGGTCTCGCCGCGAGACCTCGTGGATATCATTTACAAGGCGAGACCTCGCGGCGAGACCTCGCCGCGAGACCTCGCCTTGAAATTTCCAGCTTCGCCACACTCTGGTATTTTGGCCATAACTTTCTCTTCCTTGCTCGGAATTGAGTGATTCAAAACGCTATGGCAAGCTAAGACATAGGGCTATACGTTTGGTGTTTTACGTTTCTACAAATTCGAAAGGAATCAGGGCCTGAATTTGGTTGCAAGTCACAGCTTATTCTTGCATCATTCATTTATATTGTTTAGCACATCACTTGTACACAACTTTTGCACATTCTTGCACACTATTGCACTACACATGCACACAACCTTTGCACATTCTTGAACACTACTTTTGCATTACACGAGCATGAACATTTACATCTCACTCACAACACTAAACATTTCAGCACATTACACAGCACATACACACCTCACCACATCTTCACTTCTTAGAAAACTTCATTTGCTTTCATTCTTTAACATACATCATTTGCATTCATGTTCTACATATTTCACAACACTTCACTTATGTATTTTTCACACATCTCATTTCATAACACTCATAGTTACATTTAAGGATTTCACATACTTCACTTGCATTCAAGGTTGACACATCTCACAACACCCATCTTACTCACATACTTCATGCACACTTGCAACACACTTCACTCACAACATTTTCTCTTCATTCATTACACTCTTTACTCTTTTCTCCCAACACACATTTCACTTAACATCCATTTCATTCAACACTCACACGAACACATTCATGCATTACTTACACACACACTCTGACCTCGCCGCACAAGAATTGCACACACGCACGCACACACCATGCGGCGAGGTCACCTCGTCGCATTCACCCTCACACACTCACTACAACACTGCCGCATGAACATCTCACACACTCATTGCATTTCACTCACCTCGCCACAACACAAGTACACATCCTTGCACATAAGGCATTTCATTATGTAAGACTTGAACACATGATGCTTTACAGTTCATTACATTCTTCATCCACAGTTCACAACTCCCACAACATTATAGCATTTCATTTCATAAATTCATAACATTTTGCACATACTTCATGGATCACATAATTTTCACAATCGGTTTAGATTTCATTCACCATTCACATTCATTTTCTTCACAATATCTTGATTATGTTTCATTATTCATTCTTGCAAAATATCGACAACCTCAACAATCACTCATGATTTGAATTCGGAATTCACACATTGTATTCACCTCATTCTTTCATTCACTTCATTCCAAGAAAATATTCACAGTTTTCATCTTCACTTCACAAGCTTCAAAATTTTCACTCACATCTCACACTTCATCCTACATTTGCACCTAACCACTTTGCATCTTTGAACTTTCCAATTCACTCATTTCACTCCACTCTTATACTCACTTCACTCATTACTTCACAGCACTACACTTCACATCATACACATTTCATTCACTCAAACTCACACACTCACACTTTAGCTGGCGAGACCTCGCCGGCCAACACTTTATACGGCGAGGTCTCGCCACGAGACCTCGCCAGCAATTGCACAAAACAGCGAGGTCTCGCCGCGAGACCTAGCCAGCATGTTGGTGTTTGGAGCTTCATCTGGGCAGAAATCTTTCTAAGTGTTGCTGCTGTGGTGTACAGGTGCAGTGAAGGCGTGGAGGTGGTAGACCAGAAGGCGCACAAGAACTGAGTACAAAAAGGAGAAGTGGAAGCTGGAAGCTGAAGGCGTGTTTCTGCTAGCCTATAAAGGCGTGATGTTCGGTGGACAAGAGGGAATTTTGGCTTGAAGAGAAGGCGTGGTTCTTCGTGGCAGGAAGGCGTTGGAGCTGTTGGGAAGACGCGCTCTAGAATGGTTTGAAGGAGCACGAGGTTGATGAAGGCGCTGGAAATTAACACCAAATGCGCTGGAGTGCTGAATACTTCTTCAAACTTGGAATTTTTATTTCTTTGGGCTGGTTTTTGGTTTTCTCTATTCAAGGGCATTTTTGTAACACTTTGTACATTTTATGTTGCGTATTAGTTACGTTTTCCCAACTCTATATATAGGGAAAGTAGCTAACATGTAATGGGGATTCTAGACGGAGTTGGAGACGAGAGAGGATTCTAGATTTTAGAATTATCATTTTGAATTTCTCATTTTCTCTCTCTAGATCTACTTTCTCTCACTAAACATTTCTTCTCCGATCTCAATTCCGATTGTGAATTTAGACTGGATTGATCTTTCTTATTCTCAATTGACAAAGGAATCGACAATTCTCTTGATTTAATCGGTAAATTCTTCCAATTAAATGAGAATGAGCTTATCAATGTTGGAATTTGTTGATTTTGAAATGAGAAAGATGTTTTCTGGCTAAATCTATGATATCTTAGGGTTCTTAATGGAAAAATACGTGTTTTAGTAGATTATATGCTATGCAATTGATTTAATTGTTGAGTATTGAAATCACCTTTGTATTGAGCATAAACATATGTTGAATTTCATAATTCTTAGCTAATCTTGAATAGATCAAGCTTCAATTGAGGTCGACATGCTAAATTGAGGAGTGATTAATCAAAGTTAGCGAAGTTGCATGAATTGAGAACTAAATTGTGATTGTTTAAGTCTTTGAACTTGTTTTTTGTAATCAAATCAATTCTGAGACTCAGGCCTCGCCATAGGAAGTGTTAATGAGTTGAAACATTAGGAAAAGTGTTAAAGAAGCTTTCTGTGTTAACAACAATGATATGTGAACCCTAGGATGGGCCTCGCCATGGGAGTTCTTAGGACTTTGCATGTTAGAATAGTTAGCTGGGAGAGTTGAGACTTTGCGGAGATTATTCCACCATTCTCGGGCCTCGCTATGGGAGAGGATAGTGATTTGGGGGTACAAGCAGTGGTGTGGTCGCCATGCTAACCACAGCTTGGACTTCTTGGCAATTTAGGTCTCCATTGCATTTAATTTTTTACTGATTGCATAGCATAGATTTACTAAGCCTGTGTTCATCCAATACAAGAATCCTGAGATATCTGTTTCCTCCTTGCTTGTCATTTCCTTTTGTATTTCTGTCCTCGTTCTTTTGTGTTGAATTTTTCTCTTTCTAGTACTTAGATTCTGTGACAGGACTTCTAGAACAATTTGCTCAATATTCTTGACCTACGCCTTCCCTGTGGATTACGATCCCTATTCACGCTTCTACATTAGTGTTTAGGGTAAAATTGACGAGGTGCGACAACTCGCTTATCAGTCCGTCCTTAGATTAATAACCTTTTTATAATACAAATCCCAGCATTACCATATTACAACAAAGAGGGGTGTCCTTTACAAAAAAACTCCTTACAATATATCTATGATTCACCAATAGTGACAAAAAATGAGACAAGAAAAATTCTTATCTGCATCACACAACATTTGCATAGTAGAGGAAATGGGTAGAGCATTGCAGTACAAGCAGGTGCAACAATTAGGTAAAAAAGCCTTGAGATCAGCTGTCACTGGTTTTAGGTTTTAAAATTCATGAAATGGTAAAATAGCCTAACTTCAACAGCTATTAACCAGTTTTGGTGTGATTGATAAACATTGGAGAATAAAAAAATTGGTGAATCTCATGTGTGGAAAGAGAGGTTTGAGACAGCAAGTGTCTTCCAATAGATAAAGAAAATAATCACTGAAACTAAGAGAATTTGGCAAGATGGCATAAACTCCAGCAGCCATAGGCCCTATATGAACTCACATTGTTTGTTGGATTAAAGAGACTTTGTTTTTTGCCTTGATCTTTTGATGTATGGAATGTTCAGTCTTTCTAACCTGATAACATTCTAAATCTTGTGATGAAGCTATTTTTCTTTGTTGAAAGTTTTATTGGGGAGATGTGGAGCTAATTTTGCTAGTAGCTTATCAGCAAAGTTTGCTTGTTTAGGGTACATTGTCCATGAAATGTCTGGTGATAGGTCTTGAATCATGTAGGCTTGGTTTTTGATTCTCCAGGGGCATTGATTTTTATCCTGCAAATAAATTTGATCAAAGTAAGAGCTGGATTAAATGGTGATGTTTGATAAGATACCTTTGGATTGACAAAGTTTGAGTCCCTGCAGAGCTATTTCAATAATAATCTGTTCAGTTGACACAAACATGTTGTTAGTATAGTGAAATGTGAAAGCAATCAGCATAATACTATGACTATTTCTTATGATTCCACCCCTCCCCCCACTCCTTCTGCATTGTTGTTGATAGAACCATGAACATTTAACTTGAAGAAAGCATTATCAGGAGGATACCATTTGAAGAAAGATATCTGCATTCTTGTGGCAAAGTTTGAGTCCCATAGTTGGTTCCATGTACATGTTGCAGGAATTTCTGGAAACTTACTTGATGTAATGGCTTTGATTTCCTCAAATGTGTATTTTTGAGTTTTTCAGAGCTCCATTTTTCCTCATCATGAAACGATTTGTTTCTTGCTTTCCAAATTTTCCAACAGATAATATTTGGAGTAATCTTAGTGAGAAGCTTGTGTTTCTCATTTTTGCTAGGATGCGACCACCAGTAGTTTAATAACTGATTTAGAGATTGGTGGTTTTGGGGAATGTGGATTCTTAGTTCACAACCAAAAGCTATCCATAACTTTGTAGCTATTTCACAATGTAAGAAAACATGGTTAATGGTTTCACTCTGTGTGCAACACATGCATTTTTGAGGTCCATACACATTCAATCTGTGTAAGATTGGTCCTAGTGGTAGTTGTGCTTTGCCTTGTCTCAGCATAAAAAAAGAAAGCTTTAGAGGGATGTGTGCATCCCATATGAACTTTGCAAAAGGCCATACTAGTTGATCTGTCTATGTCAAAAGGAAAGCTGATTTAAAGGTGAAACATCCATTATTTGTTAAGGACCAACGATGCTATTTGATGACTGAGGAAGTGAAAGTATATATAGTTCTATTACATCTTTGATGGACAGCAGTCTATTCCAGGTTTTGGAAAATTTCTTACTAGGGCTTTGGCTAGAGTAATGTGAAGAGTGGCAATATTTTCTATTTAAGAATTTGGCCCATAAAGAGTCTTGTTCTCTAAATCGTCACCATAGTTTAAAGGAGGATGTTTTATGAATATTATGTAATGATCTGATCTCCAATCCTCCCTCCATGCATGCAAAACATAGGTTTTTTTCAAGAGATCCAATGGTGTTTTGGCTTTAGATTGTGTGACCCCCATAGGAAATTAGCAAAAATTGACTCTAAAGCTTGTAAGCACTTTTTTGGAGGATTAGCTTCTAATAGAATATGAGTATGCATAGCTGATAGGACAGGTTTAATGAGAGTGATTTTTCCTCCACTAGAGAGCCATTTTGTTCCCCGTGAGCTAAGCTTAAAAAGGCTTTTTTTAATTAATGGTTCATAGTAAGCAACCTTGTTTTTCCCATAATACAATGGAAGTCCTATGTATTTAACTAGGAACTTCTCTTGATGGAATTTTGTGATCTTAGAAATAGAGCTTTTCATGATATTTATTTTTTGACCTGATGTTCTTTCATAGTTTGTGAGCATTTTCATGATATGTTTTAAAGATTTAGGGTAAGCTAATGTAAAAATAATTAAATCATCGATATAGGCAAGATGTGAAACTTTGGGGCATTTCTTAGGAAAATTGAAAAAGGGAATATGTGGTGCTTCAATATTTAGGGCTATAGATATGTATTCATCACTTAAAATGAACAAGTAAGGAGAGAGAGGATCTCATTTACGAATCCCTCTTGTGGATTTGAAGAATCCAACAGGGGATCCATTGATCAAAATAGAAAAGTTTACATTGGAAATGAGTCTCCATAACATATCTATCATGATTTCACTAAAATCGAGTTTACGTAGCATTTGAAGTAAGAAGATCCAGTTAATTCGGTCATATACCTTTTCCATATCTAGTTTAATCACTACGTTGTTTATTTTATTCTTTTTTGGTAAACATTGGATTAATTTGCTAGCGAGTAGGAAATTATCCATGAGTTGTCTACCTTTTACATACCCACTGATACGGTTGGGCGAGGCTCGAACTCCATTTTTGGACTGTGTTACACTAATCAATTCAACAATCAAAGACAAAAGACACAAAAACAAACAATGGCGGAAGTGAATTCAAAGGAAACGGAAAAGACTTTGTATTAGCCAACCAAACCCTTTATGTTATTACAAACAAGAATGATTAATCTAATGTAAATCAAGAGATTAATTTCCTAGTTCGGCTTGTTCCTGAAATCAAGAACGATAAGCTAATCCTATAGCTCCTCACTAAAGGCTTTGCGGGATTTAAAACACAAAGTGTTTTCAACTTTTGCAATGCAAAAATCTGATTTCTATTTTTATCTTCATTAAAAAATGTGAATAGTGTTGCCTTAAATAGGCTACAAAAAGGAAACAAAGAAAACCCTAGCAAGAAGTCAATTTGGATTTGAACTTCAAGCTTAACTAACAAATCCCAATTTAGGAAACTTTCCAAATTGGAATAGGAAACTAATAACTAACTAACTTTCCTAAAATAATTACTTTTTCTAAAAGATAGGAAAGGTCCTAGAAAATAGGAAGCATGTCCTAAAAAGTAGGACACTCCTAAAAAGTAGGAAACTACCCATGAAATCCCATTAAATGCCATTATCATGCAAGATAACTTAGGCCACGTAATTAAATAACTTAAAATCAAAATTAATAAGCCCAATTAAAGTTTAATGGACTTAATTTATTACAAAGCAAATAAATCCTATTTACTTAAAAAGGTAAAACAAAAACTAGAAACAAAACTAAAAATGAAATTCCCGCCAGTCCAGCAAGCAGTGTCATCGTCACGTGCTGATATAACCATGATGCATTTTTGAATATACGAAAGTGTAAAACATAAAAGTTGTAGATAGTTCTCTTATGTTTCTACAGCGGCTTGAATCAGCATAATCGGAGATCATATGAGATAGATATGCTCATAATACCAAACTGTGGCATAAGTCCTCAACAATGTAATTTCTATGGTGGCAACACCTTAAATGTCGTGAAGCAACAAACCTCAGTGGAACCTTCAGGAACTATGATTTCAACATTATTCTAGGCCTCCAACTATATGATTCTTCACAAATTAATTGAATGAATATCACGAACCACTTGCTTATTTACCACCCAAATAATAGGCTTTCTAGGTTCGCATCATACTCCCTTTCTTGGAGAAGATTCGACCTCGAATCTTGCACGATTGTTGTGACACCATGTAAATCATAACCTACATGATGTTAGACAACAAGAAGAACCAAATACAACAATATCTCCAACGGCTTTTGATATCTCATCTTTGCCTTTTTCATCAAGATTCACTTCTAGGGTTTTTCCACTCACAACAACAACCTCACTTTTTATATTTTCGTCATTGGGTACTATATTCTCACACATATTTACAATATTCAATACATCAAAAGAAATCAAATATGTTTGAGAAGTTTCTTCAAGTGGATTAATTGGAATTATCACATCTTCTTGAATTGGATCCTCCATGACAGTATCAATTTGAACCATATCAACCTCCAAAGGTGTTACATCTCTAAGACAATTTAGAGGAAATGATGAATCCTTTACCTCATCTCACACATTCTCCATGGTTAATGGTTGAAGATCCACTAGAAGTTCATCCTTCGGCTCATCATACCAATGAGGACATTGGATTGCACTATGCCTAACTCCTAAACACCTCAAGCATTTAACAATACGAACTTTGGGAATATGTATAGAAGTTGATTTTATCGATGTGGTTTCCTCAATAGCCTTTTTCCGCTGCTCATCAATTCGAACTTTTTCTTGCAACAATTCATGTGCTTCATAGTCATCCCTATACCTTAGAAGCATCACTTTAAGCTCCTCTATAGTTTGCGACAAATCGCGACATGCCTTTTGAAACCTTTTACTTTGAAAAGCCATAATTGATGAATAGGGGTATATGTTTGTTGGAACAAAATTTCACTAGACTCAAGAAGATGATTTAAGAAGATACAAGAAGACACAAAGAATCAAGAACAATCAAAAGATTAAAACATGACAACACAAAAATGTAAAGAAGACTCAAAAAACTAATTTTTTTTCACGAATATTTTATCGAATGGGATGGACCAAATAAATTGTGTCCCTAATAGTATTTAAAACAAGGAACACACTGCAAGAATCAAATTCTGAGTTAAAACGAAAAAGTTATAGTCAAACTGATATTTGCCCGAAACAAAATAAAGACTAAAAGAAGACTGATTTTTTTTTTGATTTTTGGATGACACTTTTTGAACATAAAAATTGCAGTTCATAAAAACACATGATATGAAATTTTATAATTTTAGCTTTGCTAAAGAACTTTTGCAACTGTGAAAAGTCGTGGTCTCCTCCTCCTCCTCAACATTATCATTGTCGGACTCAAACTCATCAAATTTGAGTTTCCTTGAAGTGTAACTCTTAGATGCCGATGCTAAATTGTCTATTTGAAGTTGCATCTTTTGAAGCATCTTGAAAAGTACCTCATTGGCGTACTTTTGTTCGGCTTGTGATATTGGTTTATCACCTTTTTCTGCCTCCATTGGTACCTACAATATTAGAGAAACAACAAGAAATATATATAGATATAGCTCACGGGTTCTCACAATATGGTGAGTAGGTACTCGCCTCTCTAGTGTAGTGGCTTTTCTCTTGTATTCCCTAGCTAATACTCTCAAGTAATGAATGTGTTAGAACTATTGAGACTTACCAAGTTCAATGATTTATAGAACACGTCTCAACCAATAAGTTCCACAATAAAAATTACACAAGTGAAAACCAAAGAGAATTTGACAAAGAAAACACGTCACGAGAGTATTTAGATCACGTTTGGGTGTAACTTGATTTAACTTCAGAATCTAAAGAAAACAGAAAGTGGACTCAAAGACAAAAAGATGGCAATTTGAATCACTTGATTCTGAGTTGTATTGAACAAGATATGGCTATTTCAAATTGGTGGGCTTTTAAACAAACAAGTGAAGAACACCCTTTTTTTTAATGGTCCGAATATATATTTATATATATTTTTTTTAATTCGAACAAGTTACAAGATTAGGGTTTTAAGGTTTAAGACGCAATCTAGGATTTTAAGGTTGTTTGTCTTATGTTGTCCAAACCTTAAATTTCAGCAATTAAAAGCTTCAAGAAATCACCAATTATTTCGAATTTTAAGATGCCAATTTAACAAGATATCCAAGATTTGCAACAAAGATCAAGAATCTAGCTCAAGAACCAAATTTCGGCAACTTTGGAATTTCAAGAAGTTCAAGAAAGTCTCCAAGAACGAATCTTTTTGACTTGAAACAAAAACTCAACCAAAACACAAAGTGATATAGAGACAATAACGAAAACAACACAAAAGAAAGAATGACAGTTGGATGAAAAACAAGGAAGTTATGAAATTTTACCCGAAACCCTAATTTTTTTTTATGTGTGACACAATAATGAAAACACAAGAATTCAGCACAATGATGATGAACAAAACAATGCAGAATTGACGCCAAAACAACACAAAAACAACAGCAACAAGAAACGACACAAAATAGCAAGAAAACGCAAAAGCAAGACACAACCGAAACTAGAAGTTCAAGAAGCAAAAAGAAATAAAACCTGAATTTGGGAGACAACCTTTGCCCTGATACCAATTGATACGGTTGGGCGAGGCTTGAACTCCTGGACCACCGAATCTCCACAATCTTTTGGACCGTGTTGCACGAATCAATTCAACAATCAAAGACAAAAGACACAAAAACAAACAACGGCAGAAGTGAATTCAAAGGAAATGGAAAAGACTTGGTATGAGCCAACCAAACCCTTTATGTTATTACAAACAAGAATGATTAATCTAATGTAAATCAAGAGATTAATTTCCTAGTTTGGCTTGTTCCTGAAATCAAGAACGATAAGCTAATTCTATAGCTCCTCACTAAAGGCTTCGCGGGATTTAAAACACAAAGTGTTTTCAACTTTTGCAATGAAAAAATCTGATTTCTATTTTCATCTTCATTAAAAAACGTGAATAGTGTTACCTTAAATAGGCTACAAAAAGGAAACAAAGAAAACCCTAGCAAGAAGTCAATTTGGATTTGAACTTCAAGCTTAACTAACCAATCTCAATTTAGGAAACTTTCCAAATTGGAATAGAAAACTAATAACTAACTTACTTTCCTAAAATAATTACTTTTCCTAAAAGATAGGAAAGGTCCTAGAAAATAGGAAGCATGTCCTAAAAAGTAGGACACTCTTAAAAAGTAGGAAACTACCCATTAAAGCCCATTACATGCCATTATCATGCAAGATAACTTAGGCCATGTAATTAAATAACTTGAAAATGAAATTAATAAGACCAATTAAAGTTTAATGGACTTAATTTATTGCAAAGAAAATAAATCCTATTTACTTAAAAAGGTAAAACAAAAACTGGAAACAAAACTAAAAACGAAATTCCTGCGAGTCTAGAAAGAAGCGTCATCTTCACGTACCGTCACCATGATGCGTTTCGAATCTGTGAAAGTATAAAACATAAACATTGTAGATACTTCTCTTATGTTTCTACAGTCGCTTGAATCAGCATAATCGGAGATCATATGAGATAGATAGGCCCATAATACCAAACTGTGGCATAAGTCCTCAACAATGTAATTTCCATAGTGGCAACTCCTTAAATGTCGTGAAGCAACAAACCTCCATGGAACCTTTAGGAACTGTGATTTCAACATGATTCCAGGCCTCCAAAAATATGATTCGTCACAAATTAATGGAATGAATATCACGATCCACTTGCTTATTGACCACCCAAATAATAGGCTTTCTAGGTTCGTATCATAATTTTAGTTTGATTATTGCTAATCAATGTGGGAAGAAGAGGAGAGAGTCTTAATGCTATGAGTTCAGAGATAACTCTATTAAAAAAAGTTACATAAACTAATAGGCCGAAATTATGAGAAATTTGTTGGACTTAGGGTTTTTGGGATGAGTACAACGAAAGTGACAGTATTTGCATTTGGTAGACAGCCCCCATTAAAGAAGTGTTGTGTGGCTGCGAGGATGTCATCCTTGATGATTTCCCATGCAGTTGTGAAGAAATTTGCATTAAATACATTTGGACCAAGGGCACTATTTTTATCCATGGAGAATATGCAATTTTTTATTTGTTCCATGGTGGGAATACTTTCAAGTATTCTGTTATCTTCTTCACACAAGTGTCTAGGGATATAAATGGCTTGAAAGAGGATTGTCGAGGTTTTAGTGAAAGCATTTTGAAAATGATTAACTGCTTCTACACCTATTTGCTCCACATTTACAATGACCTGACCACTTTCATTTGTAATAGAGTAGATGTATGCCCTTCTTCTTTTTTGACTAACAAAAGAGTGAAATAATTTAGAGTTTTTGTCTCCCTCATTCAACCATTTTAGGTTAGCCTTTTGTGCCCAAAAGTCCTCTATGTTTGATGTGATTTTTCTTAGTTTGGCTCTAGCTAGGTTTATATCTGCCCTATTAGCACCATTAGGATCTGATTCATCTTCTATTTCTAATTGTCTTAGTTCATTTTCAGCTTCTTAAGTTTTCCAAAATTTTGTTTGTTCCACTGTTTCAGTATGTTCTTTGTGTTTTGAAGCTTTGCTATAAATTTTCTAATGGGGTTTTCGCTTACCCTTACATCCTATGCATGTTGAGCTCTATTGAGAAATTGCTGGTGCTTGATTCAGAAATTCTGGAATCTAAAACCAGCCTTTGGATGGTTATCAATTTTTAAAACCTTCAAGAGTAGGGGTGCATGATCCGATGGATATCTAAGGAGGTGATTAATCACATATTTGACTTTTATGTTGAGGGCATTGTCATTAACTAGCATTCTATCTACTCTTTTCTAGATTCTATGTTTACCTTTTCTATTGTTGCACCAAGTGAATCTAGGTCCAGTGAAGTCTACATCTTCTAAGTTATTCTCGTTTGTGAATTTTATGAGCTCTCTTGTGTCCTCTAATCTAAATTTTCTTCCCCCTTTTTTCTCATGTTCTCTAAGAGTACAGTTGAAATCTCCCCAAATCCACCACGGGGAGTTTTGAGTGTTGATGTTGGATAGACTTTGCCGCATACTATTTCTGGCATATGCATTGCAAAGTGCATGAACTGATGACCTGATGATGGGACATGAAAAAGCTGGATGATGGAGAGAGAATGACAATTTCTGTTGGTTTTCATCTAATAATGTACAAGAAATGGGCTGGTTGAACATTAACCATATAGTGCCATGACTATTAGCTAAACAATAATCAAATTTGAATTTCCTCCTTATTTTTTCAAGATTAGGTATAGCAGATAATGGTTCACATAATGCAACACGTTCAATTTTATTGTTTCTTATAATGCTTTTTAGCCTTTTAAAGTTAATGTTTTTGGTCACACTTCTAATATTCCAAAACAAAAAATTAATCATCATGTTCAACAGTTTCAGCATAATTTATTTCTTCTTTATTTTTTGTCCTAAGAGTAAGAGTTGAGTCAAACTTAGCTATGATGCCCTTTGTTTTTTGTGGTGATTCAGGTTGCTGTGAATGATTTTTTGCAGTTGATTCATCATTTGGCTGATGGTTATCTGAGTCTCCTGGTCCTTCTGTTATAATGATGCTAGGTTGGATCATATCCCCCTCACTATCTAATAGCATTTCCTCAACTTCTTTGGCAAGTGATCCCGAGCTTGATCTGTGGAGGTAGAGACATCTATTAAAATGAAATGTATCATGGCATTCAATTTCAAGATTTTGAGTTTCAGATACTTCCTACAGGGGAGTTGGATTCTTTCCAGATCTCCTATTACAAGTGTTCTTCGGAAGAGGTGTGCTATTGTTGGATTTTAGGGTCGACTTGATGGGGAGTGTTTTGCCTACTATATTGGTTTTCAAGGTGCTTTTTGTGATTTTGGAAGCTGTTTGCTGGGTGGTGATTTTAGGTTTTGGGGCTGTTTGCTGTTTGGATTAAAGGTTTGATAATCACTATTTGTTGAGTAGATATGGAGGCAGTTGTTTATGGGGAAGGTTGGGTTTTGGGGAGAGGCTTGTGCATGACTATTTTTTTTCCTTTGCTAGAAATGGATGAGGTTTTGGTAGCTGCAACAGTTTCTTGCTCTAGAATTTGGGTGTTCAGTTCCTCAATTGTTGTGACTGAATTTTTTTATAAGGATTGATCCTTCTTGGCTTCTGGTTCTGATGTATGGGTCATTATTTTCCAGGTTTACTTCTGGACATTCCTGGGCTCAGCTTGGTGTGCGGTTTGCTCTGTGGAGATGTCACCTTTACATTGATTAGTGTGATGTCCTAACTTGCTGCAATTTGTATAGTATTGCGGTTGTCTTCGACTGAGATATCTATCCATTTACCATTGTCTCCTTTACCAATCCATATGTGTTCTATGATTTCACTCAATACATCCAATTCAATGCGCTCTGTGATTTCTCAATGTAATGTTTCATAACCTACACTTTTTTTTTATTTAGCATAACCTCCTTTTGAGGTGGGTTGCCACTCCCTATTTATTAGATAATTTTGTGGGCGATAGACATACCCTAACATCACCCTTACAAAAGTGAACCCTTTGAACATGATTCCATTTACATGCCAAAGGCCTAATGGAGTCATGTTCACAAGGGGGTAGCTCGCAAAATAATAGGTAAATTTGGAGTACTTCCTCCATTTACATAGCAATTTCCTATCTGTAGTATATCAAAATCTCCTCTAATCACAAGGAGTGACAAAAGGTCCCAATAAGTTATGACAACATTTAATCCAATTTTCTGTAGGCAGTCCCAGCAAGCATATGACAGTCCCCTACGTTGGTCCTCTTTCTTTAACTGGCAGTGAGTAGCTACAGGTTGCAAAGAGCTCAACATTATTCTGTCCCAGTCAATTGATTTCTTCATTCTCCATGTGGGATTAGATGTAACTACAATGGCCCTGGATTGGCCTCCTTTGATCACCCCCTTCAATTGAAACTGATCCTTTGTCTTTCGAGAGCCTTCACAGCAAGTGTAGACACCACCCTTGACCCTCCCAAATTTTTGTGGCCAAACAGCCCTAACAACAACAAGCTTAGGACCCAACAAAACTAGGCTTTCCAACCCTAACTTCAGCAGGCTGGGGCCATAACCATTAAACTTTTTTACCTTGTCCACCTTACCATTACCTGTTCTGAATTTCTCTGATTCTGAGTAAGGCTAAGGTTTTGGACATTTCACGCTCGAGAGGAGGCCTGATCCTAAGGGCCTGATTCTTGAAATCTCAACCATGTCCCCTTCTGTCAATGTGGTATTCCTTGTTTCTTTCCCTTACAATGTAGGGCAGGTTTAGATTGTCTGAATTAATTAAATTGAGTACGCGTGGTGATTCCTTTCCTTCAAAAGTTACATAGCATCTTGTAGGCTGATTTATCACTTTTGGGATTTTGGAAAACCTCTGGTCTTTTATCTGTCAAAATATGTGGTCCAAATGCATGAATTTCCCTGATTGGTGATCCCATAGTTGCTGTAATGCCCCCTGACTCTGATTCCAGAATAACCTGAGCAAAACCTTGTCTTTTGCAAAAGTCAATGCACCAGCTATAGGCTAGTAGTTCCACCTGCACTTTGGGGGTAGTTAGAGCAATAGATAAAACAGGTATATGGCATGCAATCCTTCCCTTATAGTTTCTTGCTAAGCCTCCAGCACTCTATACTTGGTTACCCTTTTTTGCAGCAATGTTGATCTTTATGGTGTGTAGGTCTGCAGAATGCCATTTAAAGAAACGCAATTTAACTTTTCTTTTAATAATCCAGACAGCTAGCCAGAACTGATTCCAGTCAAGACTCACTAGATTACCTATTTTGAATTTTTGCTGAACTATTTCCTTCAGCATTTGGAAAATACCACGAATGGTGTAGTCAAAATCAAGCTTAGCATTATCAAAAATGATTTTTTTTTCTCAGTTTCCACAAGCACCAGCAAATCAGGGATGGAATAATTTTCATTAGAAAAGATTTTATTTCAGTTTTTTCAGGGCTGTACCACCTGAACCTGAGTGTACCTGCAAAAGAAAGAGCTTGCTGAATGCCTATCTCAGCTCCCATCATTTTCCAAACCTTATAAGCAAAATTGCATGTTCCAAAAACATGGCTGCCAGAGCCATCACTATTTAGGCAAAAAGGGCATATCAAAGGGCCTGTGAAACCTACCTTGTACAAGTGTTGTCCTATTAGGATCCTGTTCCTGATCAATCTTATTATAAAGAATGAAATCTTTATAGGTATGCATGCATCCCAAATTTGGGAAGTGTACAGGCCAATGGGAGGGTTTACTACTCTGATAGAACGGTAGACAGATTGCAGTGAAAATTGGCCATTGCCATTTAGAGACCAGATCATCTTATCTGGACTGTTTCTATCTCTGGTTGAAACTTCAGAGAGGAAAGAGGGCTGAATCTATGGGGCTATTTCTAGGACTTTTTCCATCTCCCAGCCCTGGTCCCCAATTACATCTCTCACCTTTTGTTGTCCTTGGACTTGCATAATTTCAGCAATTCTCCCCTTAGGGTTCTACTTATCCCACAACAAGCTACAATAACCCTTCCCAATCTGGAAAAGGATGTTGTCCTTGCATGCCAGGCAATCTTAAGCATACGTTTCCATGTGTTTGAGTTCCCCTTATGGGGGTGGAGTTCTAGAGGGTGGCTGTTCCTACAATATTTTCCCCATAAGAATCTAGCCCACAGTGTTTCTTTCCGCCTAAATCTCCACCATAGCTTATAGGATTGGGCCTTTACTGTGTGTTTCAAGTTCCTCAACCCTAATCCCCCTTCTTCCTGAGGCAAGCACAGATTAGACCATTTGATCTAGTGGTGTTTACTTCCTGAATTTGAGGCTGACCAGAGAAAGTTAGCCAGCATGGCTTCCAGTTGGTTCAGCACCTTTTTTGGGGGGTTAATGCTCATGGTTGTGTAAACAGGAATGGAAGTTAACACACTCTTGATGAGTGTTATTCTCCCTCCCATAGAAAGGAATTTTGTGCTCCATCCACAAATTAGTCGTTCTATTTTGAGCTTTATGCTATCAAAATTCACAGCAGGAATTCTCTTAAAATGTAGTGGGATGCCTAAGTATTGGGTAGTGAAATAACTCTCCTCTTGGCTTTCTAATGCAGTAAGAATTATTGAATTTAAAGTCATGGAATGTTATGGTCATTCTCCCAAATTGTGACAATGGCATTTGATTTTCAACATTCTTTGTCATATGTTAACTTGAGACTTGAACTTGACCATCATACCAGATGATTTGAGAGAAACTATAAACATGAGAGTTTTAGTACTCTCAAAGAGCTTTACAAGGCATCTAAAATCTCCTTATTTAGTTTAGCAAAGGCAGAGATATGCTTATTTATGTTGAGTTATGGAGCCTACGACATTTGAAAACCATATGCAAAGAAATCCACAGATCGACCTATGTGGTCAGGTTAACGTAGGGTTATAAGAGGGGTGGTAAACCCCCATTCCGAGGTCAATGGCAGTGTCTCAGAGAAATTTTTATGTGTAAGGGTCTTTAGTTTTGGGGGTATTTTTTGTTTTTACCCTCTTATTTCGTACCCCTATTTCGTTGAGTATATAAAGATGTATTTAGGGTTTTGAATGTTTGATTTAGAGGGTGAGAGACAGAGATACGATTGTAACTCAGTTTATATCATAGTGAAATCTAGTAGCGGCTAAGTGGATGTAGCTCTCTCATTGAGAGTGAACCACTATAAATCTGTATGTTTCTATTTTTCGTATTATTAATTGTTTCAAAACATGTTGGATTAGGGCGTCTAATCCTAACAATTTGAAGTTCAGCTTGTGCACTACCCAGTTTTGCATTGCCTTCCTATTTTCCTCCTTTTGCATCTTTTTATTCTTGTTCATCCAAGTTGAGTGTTTTTTGTATTCTTTTAGCCTCTTTTTCGCCTCTAACATGGATTTTGCTCATTTTAAACTCCTTAAACTCCAAACCCTACAAATACATAAACATAATGTAAAAGACAACTAAATGCTCAAAGACAAGCATAAATTTATGCAAATGAAGGCATAAAAGTATGTATTTTGTGCACTCATCAAGGGTCCATTCAAAGACTGGCATAGGGAATTTCCTGATTTTCCATAGTGTTTTTGTCTAATTTTGTGATAATTAGCCTCACGATGCAACCTAATCAAGATATGTCGATAATCTATTTGTCCAATTGTAAAGCATAGAGAAAAACTTCCATATAAATTCCAATGAGGGTCTCCCATGAAAGAACTTTCGATTCAAAGCCAAATGCAATGGTGAGAATAACCTTTTGATATCTAAGTTCAAAAAATGCATCGCGGCTGCAGTTTTATGTGTACACAATTGTTTTAGGGCAACTCACTGTGAAGGTTTGTTTGAAAATAAATGAACAATGATTTATGAGTGTATGTTCAAAGTGGTGGTTTAGGGGGCGGGTTCGGCGGAGTAACTACTTCAGTAGCTGTTAGTGGTCAACTGAAGGGTAATCCTCAAAGGTTTTTAAAAATAAAAAGTATGCTAGGTTTTGAGAGAAAATTCTAAAAAAATGGAGCATAAATTTGCTAATCGGTAACCAAAGGACGTTGGTGCTATCCCTCCTCGTTTGAAAATGACAAATACTTCAAATCATGGATACATAAAACTAATATTATGCTTTTCAGACCTACTTGGAATAATATTATGCATTTCAAATTATGGGAGAGAATAATAGAAACAAGGTTGAGAAATAAAACTAGGATACTAGATAATCAATTTAGTTATATGCTTGGGAGATCTACAAAGGAAGCTATACATTTAATTAGAAATTATGTGAACACTATAATGAGAGAAACAAAACTTACATATGGTATTTATTGATCTCAAAAAGGCATATGATAGAGTTAATAGGGATATAATATGGAGGGTATTAGAAAAAAGAGGGGTAAGAGTAGTGTATATAGGATTTATAAAAGACATGTACAAAGATATAACAACTTATGTAAGGATGCAAGTTAGAATATCCAAGGATTTTCCGAATACTATAGGTTTGCATAAGGGATCCTCTTTAAGTCCGTATCTTTTTGCTTTAGTAACTGACGAAATTACAAAATATTTACAAAAAGGCATTCCTGAATGTATGTTTTTTGCCGACGGTATAGTATTAATTAATGAAACAAGATAGGGAGTAAAGCTAAGTTAGAAGCTTGGAGAGAAGCACTAGAGTCGAAAGGTTTTACTATAAGTAGACGTAAAACCGAATATATGGAATGCAACTTTAGTAATAATAGAAGTAACAATATGATAGATATGAAAATTGGTGGGCATAAATTAAATGAATCTAAGAGTTTTAGACTCTATTTGGTTGTAGGGTTTTGTTTATTTATTTTACAAATTTAAAATAATTTATTTGTTTTGTTTATTTTTTCTACAAAATTTTTTAAAACAAAAGCAATACTATAGTAATTATTTTTGGTACAGTAAATTTTAATAATAAATAATTCTTCATAACATAATTTCCCACCAAAACAAACTTATAAAATATTAATTCAAATTTAAATTTTAAAATTTTATCAATAAAAATTCTCGAATACAAATTCCAACAAAACAAACTTTTCAATCCAAACACTTCCAAAATATTCATTTCTTATAACAAACCTCAATAAAAAAGATTCCATCATAAAACAAAAAAATACCCTATCCAAATGGAGTCTTAAATATTTAGAATCTATCATTGAAGAAAGTGGAGAAATTGATAAAGATATTACACATAAGATTCATGCAGGGTGAAACAAATGGAGAAGTGTGTCCTCTATACTTTGTGATTGTAAAGTACCATTAAAATTGAAGGGAAAATAAAATAGCTATAATACCAGCAATGCTTTATGGATCAAAATGTTAAATGACTAAGTATGATCATAAACAAAAAATGAGGGTTGCAGAAATAAGAATGTTAACATGGATGTGTGAATATACTAATTTGATATAATAAATTGTTGTTATTTTAGAAAGAAAGTGAGAGTAACATCAATAGATAAGAAAATGAGATATCCACGTTTAAAATGGTTTGGATATATGTATAGGAAACATCTAAATGCATCAAGGAATTATATAGAAAATAGAGAAAAACCACGTCAAATTAAAAGGGGAACAGGGAGATCTAAAAATACTTGAAAAGAATCGATTAAAAAAATATGATATATTTAAATATAAATGAAATATGCGTAATATTATAATACAATTACGAAATATGATCCATATAGCCGACCCCACAGAGTGAGATAAAGACTTTAGTTATTATAATTTCACCAGTGTAGAATCTTATCATTACTAAATAAATAAGTATTTATTGTAGAGATTTGTAAATGAACGATAATAAACCCCAAGTAGAGCTCCGATAACGATGTCACCCAAAAAATCCCATACTGCTTTTCATTACTCCTTTCCAAATAGAGTTTGAGGTAACTGTAAAAGAAAGTGGAAGATGCTAAAAAACGATGTCTATAAGAGTCTAGCCAAGCAGGAATACCGCAAGCTACTTCTAAATGCAAAGAATATGGAAGCAACCTTTATCAGTGTCAAGCATTTAGTCACACTACAGTATGACATCAAGAGAAAGGAAACTAAAAAAACTGAATGGGTGATTTAAACGAAAAGATTATACAACAAGTAACTTGTATCAACGGGAACCCTCGGAGATATAAAGAACATGCATATGTCTAATTCATTAGATTTTGTACAAGGAACAACACAGAAGATTACACAAACTTTCCTTCAAATTTCTATTTCTCCTTCTGTTTGAAATAACTCACCTCAAAATTTCCAATTTCCTAACAAAACTACTCATCCTCCTCAAAGTCCATAAGGAAGTCCGTGAGGTTCTCGGCATCATCTACAGCTTCTTCCAGCAACAAGTTATTCTTTTTCGGTTTACCCTGCCAACAAGAATCAACAGCAGAAGTTAATTGGTTATAAAGTAACAATATTAAAAACTTTGGTCTGATTAACAATCCTCTACCCCATGGAACAAGCAAACCACCACATTGAAAGAAAGAAAAAAAAACAAAAAAACAAGAAACATGTGCTTTCATCTTCATTCTTCCTGTATCCCCAATATTTGGAAGGTCAAAATCAACTGATGAGGAAACAAATCCAGAGAATATGATATGCATAAAATAATCAATCTCTAAACTTATCAAGCCCCTTAAAACATTACCAGACCTTTTTCTTACTCATGTTAAAAATTTTAGATGTGTAAATTTTGGCCATTTCTCCAAGATACAAAGAAGGATGTATAGATCGTCCATTAACTAATCATCATTGCTGTAAAACAAGTATTCCCTCAAAGCATATAAGGATATATACTTTACTCAATATGTAATCAAACAACACAGTCCTTCGAACACTCGAAAACTTGTAAACAGTGATATATGAAGGAAAAACATGCAATATCAAATTACCTTTGATTTCTGAAGTCCAGGATTATTTTTCAGAACACTCCAATTGCACAAGCTTTTACCTTCCTCTTCCTCATCAGCTTCCACTTCTATCTCACTATCCTCCCCCTCATCCTATAGCAAAGAAGCATCAAAAGCAAAAAATGTTTAAAAGAATAAATAGAGCATTTTTGGTAAAAACAACTCAAATCATATGCAATTCTCTTATCATTTTCCCCAATATCAACAGCTCATGCCATAGCTTCATCAATATCTGTAATCTGTCATAGGCAAGATTATATTCAAAATTAACAGTTATGAAGCAAGAACCAATTTCTGAGAATTTATAGCACTAGTGAGAAGATTGTTGAGCAAACTCCAACTAGAATTCTGGTACTCCGATTGATAAAATTCTGTTGTAACAATTTGAAACAGCGTATATAGATTATCGAAATATTTTCATTCTTTGAAGCAGTCCACCGAAACACACACGAATTCTCAATTTTGGTTTTGGTCTTCTAGAGGTAAAATTTTTTAATTTTTGCTTTAAATCGTTGAGATTTTGTGTTCATTGCATTTTCTATTATATGTGTGTACTCTAATGATGATTTGTGGAAATAAAATGCATCAAGACTGAGTTATTTCTGTTTTTAAATTAAAGTTGAAATTTTGGTGCATATTATCAATATTGACTATTGTGATTACATTTTGATTTGAATTTTGATATTTATATGTTGTGTAAATCAATTGTGCATATTGTGACGATTTTGTTGGGTGTTTATACTCATTTCAGGATAAATTAGAATTGATGTTTAATAGTGCACACCATGTGTTTGTCAAAATGCCACTTAGTGTGTTATGTTGAGTATTTGTTGATTTGAAGTTTGCATTATGGTTGTGTAGGTATTAACTATATGATTGTTTCCTTGATTTTGTCAAATGTGTTAGAAATTTATGTCTGTTAAACTTTCATTATGGTGTTAAATTGATGTTTTTGTTGTTGTTTGCATATCTAGTGTTATAGAATTTGTGTTATAATAGTCAAATGTGATGTTGGTAAATGTCATTTACGTTTCGTGTTTTTCGTGCTATCACATTGTAGTGTTGTTTTTGAGAAATTAAACTTGTTTTTGTGGTTTGGTTTTGTTGTGTTAATATAGTCTAAGTGTGGGAGAGTTGGTGTGTTAAATTGTTGTGTATTCGTAAATGTGAAATTTGGGAGTTTAGAAAGTGTTATTTATACATGTTAAGTTGACATCTATATCTTTATACTTGAATTTCACATAACCTTGTATCACTTTTCATATTTTTTGTTCTTACTTCTATTTTCTTTTGATAGATATGACAAGTAGAACAAAACGTACACGTACCACTTATAGAGCACCCCGACAACTACCACCACCGCCATCGCCACCACTACTGAATCCCGCGGTAATCGATAACTTCTGCTTTATGTACCGGGAGGCGGAGACATTCCATAATGAGAAACTGGCCCATAAGGTCATCGTTGAGGAGCGCAGCATTAAGGTGACCGCTACACTAGTAGCAAATAAGATTCAGGCTTGCCGTTGGCAGCAGTTTTGCCCTCAGCCCATCAGAGGCAATGCTACGATAGTTCCCGAATTCTACGTGAACTATCCATTCATCCGAGAAGGCGTGCTTCGGATTCGAGGTGTGGATGTACCCGTATGTCGGACATATTTTAATACCTACTATGGTTTTCAAGATATTGTGGACTGTGGTTATAGAGTGTTAGTGGGTGGCTTATTTTCAGTTCCACAGGTGTACTTCACTATTACCGCTCGTTCACTTCTCACGATCATCGCATCGATTCAGATTCCCGAGCTTAAGCTTGCTCAGATGACCAGGCTTACGAAAGCCTAGTGATAAGTTGGATTTATACCAACTTATATATTATTATTTCACTTAGCTTTTGCCTTGTTTTTCATGCAATTGTGTAGTGTTTTGTGCTATGTTGTGCATTTACGTGGTTTATAACTTGATGTGTTAAAATGGAGAAAAGTGCTAAAATGTCGATCAAATGAGTCAAATGTGTATGTGAAGTTCAAGAACAAGGAAAGAATTGGAAAAGGTTGTAAATGATGGATTGAGAAAACCCTAACATGTTAATAGGCTTGTTTTAGGGTTTGGGCAGAATGGGTTGTGCAACTTGTTTTGAGTGTAACTCTTTCAATACTAATCCAAATGAGGAGATCGTGGATGTTCTGGAAAGCTGTACTGCATTTCTTATGTTTTAACGTTCTTCTAATTCGGTGTGCAAGTAGGAGAAACGGGGGAATCTTTATGATTGCTGCTTTAGAGGTTTGCATTGTTGAGCCTTTTGCCACAGTTTGGTAGATTGTCTATATCTTGAGCTACAGACCTCCAATTATGCTGATTTTTAAACCCATGGAAAGCCAAGAAGATGTTCTACAACTCATATGTTGACCTCGAGCTCTGATTCGTAAGAGAAAAATGGCAGTCTCGCCATAGAAACTTTTACAAGGCGAGACCTCGCGGAGAGACCTCTCCGCGAGACCTCGCCATGAAATTTCCTTCTTTGCCACAGTTTGGTGTTTCGGCCATAACGTTCTCGTCTTAGATTCATATTGGATGATTCAAAAGGATGTCGAAAGCTAACACATAGGGCTATAACTTTGATGTTTTAAGTTGTCCCAAATTCACAATGCATCATGGCCAGATTTTGGTTGGATGTTGCTGCACATTTTCACATTTTCGAAGAAAACTTGTTGGCCATCATTTCATCACATTTCACTCACTGCACACACATTACTCACATAGGGCGAGGTCACCTCGCCCTTCACTCACACACACTCACTCACTCACCACACATTGCTGCACATACGCATTTGCACTACACTCTCGTTGCTGGCCACATGCACTTATATTGTACATATTTCAAGCACAATTGATGCATCACTAGTACATTCATTGTTCACTTACCTCACACACTTGTGCACATTCACTTTGTATGTAGCTACAGTCCATTGCATGCACTCACCTCATGCACTCAGCTCACTGCCCTCATGCGCACACATGCACTTAAATATGCACACAAGCACTCACTCACACTAGGCGGTGAGATCACCTCGCCGCAACACTCTCATACACACACCATGCGGCGAGGTTACCTCGCCGCCACATTTTCACCACAAGCACACACTCACACTGTGCGGCGAGTTCACCTCGCCGCAACACACGCACACTACTTAGCACACACTATGCACTCCTCATCGCATGCATTGCACAAAATCCTTCGCACTCATCGTGCGGCGAGGTGACCTCGCCGCGCACACTATGCACTCACACCCACACTCAAGCTTTCATTCACACGCACACCACATGCACACTACATGTGCATTTCACGTATCTCAGGTACACATTTGCACGACACTCATAAGTATTGTGCACAACACTAACACTTTGGTGAGCACCACTCGTGCACAACCTTGCACACTAAAAATTGTACAGTTTTGCATAAGTGCATAACACCCATTCACTCTAACATCCACCTTACAACACTCTCCTCACAAGTCAGTATACACACTCACATTCTACACCTTCACACATTCACTCACGGGTTATGGAACACTCACACATTCTTGGATGGTTGGTGGGCGAGACCTCTCTAAGAGGTCTCGTGGAAATTGATGGAACATGGCGAGACCTCTTATGGTTTGTTAAAAAACATGGCGAGACCTCTCTAAGAGATCTCGCCATGTTGGTGGCGTGAGTGGCGAGACCTCTTAGTTTAAGGTTTTTCGTGTGTGTTTTTCTTGTCGTGATGAAAAATTGGCAAAGTGTTGAGGTTTTGTGTTTTGGATGCAGGGAGTATTGAAGACGTTATTTTTTATGTCTCGAGGGCGTGAAGATGCTGCTGAGGGCGTGACATCTGAAGGCTTGAAGACGTGGGAATTCGGATAAAGGCGCGAAGGCCTAAAGCTCAGAAGCGCGGAGTGGTTTTGTGCACAAGCTTTTGTTGGACAGTGGCATTCTTGTTGTTTTAACTTAGTTTGCGTTTGCGTATTTGTTACGTTTTGTAACCTCTATAAATAGAGGATTTAGATAGAATTTTAAGGGTGAGGAGTAATTGGGGGGAAACATTCTAGAGTACAAAACTGATTTTTAAACTAGAGAGAGAAAGTTTCTCTCTCTAGGATTTTCTCTCTCTAGAAATTGTTCTCCGTTTTCATTTCCGATCGCGACTTTGTATCGGAGATTACATATTGAACTCAACTGAAGGAGCATTTGGCATTCCTCTACACTTTAATCGGTGAAATCTTTCAATTTGATGGAATTCAATTGCTTAATGCTGGAATTTGATGAATAAGAGTTGAATATGGAATTTTCTGGCTAATTGTGTGATATCTTAGGGTTCTAAACGGATGAATACATGATTTAGGAGATTTGATACTATGTAATTGACGTAATTGATAAAGATTGAAATCGCACTTGAATGTATTACTTGAAATTATTACTTGAAATCTGTTTAATTTCATATCTCTGCACTGATTTTGAATGGATCGAGCTTCGATTGTGGTCTCCATGCTAAGTTGAGGTTTGATTTATCAAAATTAGTGAAGATGCATGAGATGAGAACTAAAGTGTGATTGTCTGAGTCTTTACACTTGCTTTCTATGATTATTTCATTTTTGAGATTCAGGCCTCGCCATGGGAAGCTTTGATGAATTGAAACATTAGGAAAAGTGTTAAAGAAGCTCTCTATGTTAATAAACGAAGACATTCAAGCTTAGGTCGGGCCTCGCCATGGGATTTCCTAGGGTTTGCATGTTAGAGTAGTTAGTTCTGAGAGTTGAGACGTTGCGGAGTTAATTCAACCATTCTCAGGCCTCGTCATGGGAGAGGATGGTGTTAAGAAGTACAGGGAGTGGTGTGGTCGCCATGCTAACCACAGCTTGAGCTTCTAGGCAACTTAGGTCTCCTTGAGATTTGCTTGTTCGTCAATTGCATAGCATAAATTGGCTAGGTCTATGTTAATCCGATACAAGAATCCTAAGATATCTGTTCTATCTGATAGTTGCTTCCTTTTGATTTTGCTTCCTTTTGTGTGGACATTTCATTCTAATTTGTGACTTGTTGTCGTGACTAAACTAGAACAATTCTGGAATTCTCGAAACCAACCCTTCCCTGCAGATACGATCCCCACTCATCACTACTACGTTAGTTTAGGGGTAAAATTGTAAGGTTAACGACACTCTTGTCAATTTTTGGCGCCGTTGCCGGGGAAGGCACGGTTTCTTGAATTTGGATTTGCTCTGTTTTGTTTTCTTTTCCTTTGTGTATCTTAGTAGTTTTGTATGTTTCATTGTTGTTTTTGTTTTTGTGTTTTGTGTTGTCTACTTTGGTGTAATTGAGGCAAGTGCAGGATATTGAACTTAACTGAAATTGAATATTGCACAGCACAAGTAACCAAACATGTCTAGGTGGTATGGGGACTATTTTGACACACGACCGACACCTAGAATGTTTGGGGACTTCTCTCCACCACCATATGAAGAACAATGGCACATTTAATTACAAAGCAACAAGACGTATCTCATTGGAAACCAAAGACTCTCTTTGGAGGACATGTTTTCTCAGCTTTTGGAAAGATTTGATAGAGGCTCACAAAAGGAAGAAATGAGATTTTCTCAAGAAGAAGAGTTTCCAAGAAGCCAACAAAGGAGTGTTCAACTAGATGCATTATGGAGCAATATGGAAGAACAAAGTGAGCTACCAATTCAATATGCACCATGCTATCCACAAGGTACACCTCTAATTTCTAGAACACTAACTCCTGAGGAATATCATTTTGAAATGCAAGCTAGTGTTAAATGTGGTGAAATCTATCCTTGGGAGGTGGAATCTACACAAATTTTGAGGTTGTTTCACAACAATGTATTGTTGAAAAACCTTTGTGGCATGAGTCCAATTTTAACTTTTCTAGTGAGGATGAGGTCTCTGATGATGAGTGTGACATTGATGAATTTAGAGCTTTGAACTTTCTTAGTGAAAAGATGGAAAATGTGACAAATGTTGAGTCTGGCATTAATTTTATGGAATTCCATGAGTCAGATGATGTTGACAACCAGTCATTAGATAATTCTCCTTTTGATAGCTTTGTGAATTGTACAGAGACATTTCTTGATGATCATTGTGATATCATGAATGAGGTTAATGTTGCAATGGCTAATGAGAATGTCAACGCATTGCTTGAAACTCTTGTTGAGGCACCAATTCTTGAAATGGTGAATGAATCTAAGTGTTTATATGGTGACTCACAAGAAGTGCAAAATGAGATACTCTTGTTAATTGATGATAATATTTTTTGTGTTGTTGACAACGAAAAGACTCAAGAATTTCCCCATGTTAGTGTAGAGGATAAAGATGGGCCAATTTTGAATGACATTGCTAATATAGTGGAAAATTGCTTCATTGATGAATCCATTTTTGAGCTTACTAATGTTAGTCTAGATGAAGAAGATATGAAAATTTTTAATGAGATTGCTAATATGGTGGAAATTTGCTTTGTTGATACATCCATTTTTGAAATTACTGATGGTTTTGTTGAGACCATAGATATACAACCATTGGTTGAGCCTTGCAGGATTAAAGTGCCTAGTGTGGTGGAAGAAGTTAACAATGGGCCTAGTATGGTAAAAGAGGTGAATGATGTGCCTCCAACGGTGGAGGAATTAAATGAGGTGCCTTCAATAGGGGAGCCTCAGTGGTTCAAAGTGGAATTTGTAGAGGTTGCTCCCCATATGCATGAGCTTAAGCACCTCCTTAAAAATATTCCTCAAGTGTCGTACAGGAAGAGAAAGAGTGTTTATGAAAGAGCATTTTTCTGGTATAAAGAAGGATATTCCGAATCTTGTGGGAGAAAGCTTAATGAATAAAGTCTAGCTGAAGACTAATAAAATCCAGAACTACTGCTTTCGCATATTGCATTCAAGAAAGTATTTGTGTGAATTTGAGCTTTCTGTTATTTTACATTTTGCTTATGCTTCCTAAGGCCTCTCATGTTGTAGGGATGTGCTCTTGAAAGAAGTTAAACGGAAAATAGGCCGTGCACACATGAAGTTAAGTGTGGGGGAGAAATTTTCCATGCAAAAGGGAAATATGGACAAAGACACTCCACCAAGCACTCATTGGCATTCATGACATGTCAACACCAGGGAGCTCCTAAACCTATCTTTACTTTATATTGAGGACAATGTAAGTTTTAAGTGTGTGGGAGGGAATGTTTGCTTTGGTTTGTGTCTTTTGTATTTTACATGCTTATTTTCTTTCTTGAATGAAGTTTTTGTGCCATGTGATGCAAAGCATGTTACTTTTGAGTTTTGTTGTATCATTTTTTAGCTTATTTCCCGTACATGTGTGTTTTTCATGTTTTGTGCAAAGTTTAAGTATTTTGTGACATTTGACATTTTGAAATTTTTTGTGGAGTTTTGGTAAAATTTTGAACTTTTTGTGAATAAGTGATGTTTTTGAACACAAGTTATGTGTAGTTGACATTTTTGGTGGAAGAATTTGTCTATCCATGGAAAGTGCACTAACACTAGAGTTGGATGTGTGTTCAAAACTTGAATAAACATGCTCAGTGGTGATGATAGTTCAATGCTAAGTGGTAGGAGTTAAAACATAGTAGGAAAGTTTGAACTTTAACATAGTTGTTTTCAAGCAGAAAATGGATTACATACATGGATTGTTGAACTTACATGAAAAAGCAAGAAATAGAGAATTTTTGAAAATTTTCTTGAATAATGATGAGTAATCCTTGGAAACATATAATGACATTTAGGCACCAGGGGAAATGATTTGGGAAAAAAGGCAAGTTATGCCAATGTGAAATGTATTGAATGTTAAGTGCAGAGACAATGTTCCAAAAGCATACATTTATGAACCACTTCTCTGCGGGACTGCTCTATTACACTAAGCGTACATTTGAAGAGAATAATCCGCATGAGTGGGGATGGAATTCAAAAGCCATAAAACCCGAGGCAATAATTGGAAAGGCCAAGGAGTACCCCAGTGTAATAATGCCATGTGCGAAACGAAGGTAAAGCACTAAAGGATGACAACCTGGGGGAAAGAGTGGTAAGAAATGAGGGCAGCCAATAATCCTTAAAATGATGCATTTATGTCTATACAGTGTTTACAAGTTGAGGACTTGTAAAGGAGAAATAATAAAATCTTTGCATTCTCTACTATTTCTTTGATCATAAGTGAGACTTGATTTGTATGTAAACCTTTGCACACCACTCACACATCTATGTTAGAGCTTCAAATGAGTACAGCTTGGTTTTGATGATTGCCATGAAGATTTGAGCATATCCTTACCACTAGAGTATAACTGGTTAACTAAGAACATGCACATCCAATAATAGTGTGAAATGTACTTGAAGTGGATAGGTAGGTTTTTCTACAAGAGAGTTCACTACGTAGCACTGTGTGTATGTGTTGGGTATTGTTGTGACTGTGCAGGAGTTGTGCAAGTGTATTGTGGTGTAAGTGCAGTGTTGTGTCCTTGCTTGAGGGCAAGCAAGAGTTCAAGTGTGGGGGAATTTGATAAGTTGGATTTATACCAACTTATATATGATTATTTCACTTAGCTTTTGCCTTGTTTTTCATGCAATTGTGTAGTGTTTTGTGCCATGTTGTGCATTTACGTGGTTTATAACTTGATGTGTTAAAATGGAGAAAAGTGCTAAAATGTCGATCAAATGAGTCAAGTGTGTATGTGAAGTTCAAGAACAAGGAAAGAATTGGAAAAGGTTGGAAATGATGCATTGAGAAAACCCTAACATGTTAATAGGCTTGTTTTAGGGTTTGGGCAGAATGAGTTGTGCAACTTGTTTTGCGTGTAACTCTTTCAATACTAATCCAAATGAGTAAATCTTGGATGTTCTGGAAATCTCTTTGGGTGTACTTCATTTCTTATGTTTTAACTTTCTTCTAATTCTGTGCGCAAGTAGGAGACATGGATGCATCTTTATGATTGCTGCTTTAGGGTTTTGCATTGTTGAGCCTTTTGCCACAGTTTGGTAGATTGTCTATATCTTGAGCTACTGACCTCCAATTATGCTTATTCTTGAACCCATGGAAATCCAAGAGGACGTTATACAGTTATTATGTTGACCTCAAGCTCTGATTCGTAAGAGAAAAACGGCGAGGTTTCGCCACAGAAACTTTTACAAGGTGAGACCTCGCGGAGAGACCTCTCCGCTAGACCGCCATGAAATTTCCTTCTTTGCCACAGTTTGGTGTTTTGGCCATAACGTTCTCGTCCTAAATCCAAATTGGATGATTCAAAAGGCTGTCTAAAGCTAACACATAGGGCTATAACATTGATGTTTTAAGTTTTCCCAAATTCACAATGCATCATGGCCAGCTTGTGGTTGGATGTTGCTGCACATCTGCACATTTTCGAAGAAAACTTGCTGCCCATCATTTCATCACATTTCACTCACTGCACACACATTACTCACATTGGGAGAGGTCACCTCGCCCTTCACTCACACACACTCACCCACTCACCACACATTGCTGCAAATATGCATTTGCACTACACTCTCGTTGCTGCCCACACGCACTTATATTGTACATACTTCAAGCACAATTGATGCATCACTAGTACATTCATTGTTCACTTACCTCACACAGTTGTGCACATTCACTTTGCATATAGCTGCTGTCCATTGCATGCACTCACCTCATGCACTCACCTCATGCACTCACCTCACTGCCCTCATGCACACACATGCACTTAAATGTGCACATAAGCACTCACTCATACTAGGCGGCGAGATCCCCTCGCCGCAACACTCTCACACACACACCATGCGGCGAGGTCACCTCGCCGCCACATTCTCACCACAAGCACACACTCACACCGTGCGGCGAGGTCACACGCACACTACTTAGCACACACTATGCACTCCTCATCGCATGCATTGCACAAAATCCTTCGCACACATCGTGCGGCGAGGTGACCTCGCCGCGCACACCATGCACTCACATCGTGCGGCGAGACCTCTCTAAGAGGTCTCGTGGAAATTGATGGAACGTGGCGAGACCTCTATAAGAGGTCTCGTCGATTTGTTAAAATACATGGCGAGACCTCTCCAAGAGATCTCGCCATGTTGGTGGCGTGAGTGGCGAGACCTCTTAGTTTAAGGTTTTTCGTGTGTGTTTTTCTTGTCGTGATGAAAAATTGGCAAAGTATTGAGGTTTTGTGTTTTGGATAAAGTGAGTATTGAAGACGTTATTTTTTATGGCTCGAGGGCGTGAAGATGCTGCTGAGGGCGTGACATCTGAAGGATTGAAGGCGTGGGAATTCAGATAAAGGCGCGAAGGCCTAAAGCTCAGAAGCGCGGAGTGGTTTTGTGCACAAGCTTTTGTTGGACATTGTCAATTTGGGCAGTGGCATTCTTGTAGTTTTTAACTTAGTTTACGTTTGCGTATTTGTTACGTTTTGTAACCTCTATAAATAGAGGATTTAGATAGAATTTTAAGGGAGATGAGTAATTGGGGGGAAACATTCTAGAGTACAAAACTGATTTTTGAACTAGAGAGAGAGTTTCTCTCTCTAATTTTCTCTCTCTAGGATTTTCTCTCTCTAGAAATTGTTCTCTATTTTCATTTTCGATCGCGACTTTGTACCGGAGATTACATATTGAACTCAACCGAAGGAGCATTTGACATTCCTCTACACTTTAATCAGTGAAATCTTTCAATTTGATGGAATTCAATTGCTTAATGCTGGAATTTGATGAATAAGAGTTGAATATGGAATTTTCTGGCTAATTGTGTGATATCTTAGGGTTCTAAATGGATGAATACATGATTTAGGAGATTTGATGCTATGTAATTAACGTAATTGATAAAGATTGAAATCGCACTTGAATGTATTACTTGAAATTATTACTTGAAATCTGTTTAATTTCATATCTCTGCACTGATTTTGAATGGATCGAGCTTCGATTGTGGTCGCCATGCTAAGTTAAGGTTTGATTTATCAAAATTAGTGAAGATGCATGAGATGAGAACTAAAGTGTGATTGTCTGAGTCTTTACACTTGCTTTCTATGATTATTTCACTCTTGTCACCTAGCATTACTTTATTATTGGGAAACTCATTCCCAACATACATCAAGCATCAAGCGATAGTGAAAAAGCGGTGCTTAATTATGTGATTCATACGAGTTTGTCCATTGATGTTACTGTGCTCATGGACATAGAGATTAAGAAGGCGCACCGTCTTATCCGCACTGTCCTTAATTACCCTTCGGTGATCACGGCGATGTGTTATGTAGTTGGTGTGCAAGCTATGGATACGGACTAGTTATGTGGGGTCCGTGAGACAATTACGTAGGCGATGTATGTGTTGTACAATCCGAGCACATTTGAGAGACCTAGTCAAGGCCTGATCCCCAAACCAGAACCTGAGCTTGAGCCCACAACCACGATGTTTATATACTTTTGCTTGTATGCATACTCGCTTGGATTAGTTGGAGGTCCAGTTGACGAGCCAGACGACTCATTTTGATAAGTGTTTTGACCAAATAGAGATGGCGTGTGCCGATTTATCCCATCAGTGGAGCCAAATTTCCTCAATGGTTCAGCAGATAAGTCACCACTGGCAGATTTCTCGCGGAGAGGGATCCAGTTCCCAGTCACCACAGTAATATGATATTCAACAGGGCTAGGTGATGTTCTTCCTTTCCCACATTAAGGACAATGTAGAGATTAAGTGTGGGGGAGATAGTCATGTTTTTCTTGTTTTTCATTGTTCATTCAATTTTATTGTTGGTTTGTTTTGTTTTGTTGCTTTCTGGATATTTTTGTTGTCATTGTTTTTCTTGCTGTGTTTGTTTTATTTTTATTTCTATTTTTTATGACTATTGTATTAAGTCAATTTACGCATTATTAATACAAATTAATCTAATGGATTTAGAATTTATTTTATTTTTGTCCAATTCGCATTAGTTAATCCCTTGAATAAAGCTTAGCTCGTAATTATGAAAATTGGTAATAACAATTCTTTTTCTTAGTTAAACCATGGTTATTAGGTTAGGTATGTGTTTGTGTCCAATTTTTGAAAGTTTTGATCTTGTTGTCATAAGTGTTATATTACCGATGATTGTATTTTATTGAAAGATTTGATGTGGGATAGGAAAATAATATGCTATCCAGAGGGAGTTGGGTCTTTGATGTAAAGTTTAGCATTTTGAGTCAATTATTTTTATGCACTTAAAGGAACTACTAAGGAGATTGATGAGTTTGTAATCATTAAGTAGGTTGGTTTGTTTTTAACGCTTTGTTTAGTTGAAACTTATATAACTCGCTTAAAATTTTTTCTTTAATAAATCTTCTTGCATAATTATTTGCACTTAATACTTTTGCATTTTTAAGCTTGTTATGCTCATATTATCATCCCTCTATGAGACTGCTTTTAATAATAACCCTAAGAGAAATCATATGTATGGTAACAGGAATTAGAAGTCGTAAGACTCTGGCTTCATATTGTCAATCCTCTACAAGACTGCTCTGAAATGAAAAGTTAATTGAGAACTTGCATGAGTGGGAACCCGAAGGTGAGATAGTACTCCAGGTGGAGGGTTTTCTTGAGAAATACCCTAATAAGTGTGAAGTCTGGGGGAACGAGTGTTATTTTTTAAACCTAAAGGTTTGTCAAGTGAATCCTCATTGATATGAGTTTAATAATTGATTTAATATGATTAGTGAGCAAAAGTTGAGGAGAAGACTTAGTTGTTAGAACCCTGGCTTATGGCGTGGTTGTAGATGAGTTATGAACTGAGGTGGAACCTATCGCTCACACACACATAGTTGGCTCAACGTGTTTAAATGAATATGTTAATATACTTTGATGACTTTTGGAGACGTATATTATGTGTACTTGACATTCGATTACATTAGATTATGAGGCATTTACATGACATTTGTACTTGGATCAAATTGATGAATTGGATACGTGTTATTTGTTTACGTGAATAGTTGATAGGATGTTTTGTGTTTTGTGTTTTATTTTTAGTTTGATTGTTGTTGTTTTTCATTTCTTTGTTCGAGGACAATTAAAGGTTAAGTGCTGAGGAATTTGATAAGGTGAATTTATTCACGTTTTATTTATTATTTTGCACTTAATTCTTTAGTCGTTCTTGTTCTATTTGATTCGTTTTAGTGTTTTATCGTAGGTTTGTCGATCATGGTGCATGTTTAGAGGAGAAAAGTTATACGGAAGTCAAATCAGGTGCAAAGTGTAGAAAAAGTTGAAGAAAATTTGTGACAAACTGGAGTTTTGCTAAACACCGCGACTACGGGAAGTCCCACGTCGCGATGTGGGTAGATGTCACGACATCGCGATGTGGGTAGACGTCACGATGTGCGATAATGCACGTCACGACGTAGAGGAAAATTGAATCAAAAAATAAAATTGCAAATTCCAGTGAGCCACGTCGAAGTCTTGGGGGCTCTCATGTCGCGACGTAGGTTGATATCGCGATGTGCGACCCTGCACGTCGTAACGTCGGGCTTGACTAGAAAGTCTGAATTAATTTTTAAAATTTTCATTTTTAACCGGTTTCATAACTTTGCGTTTGAGAAGGATTTTGTGGAGGCCTTATTTACGAATATTATTATATAATTACTATAAATAAGGCTAGGGTTTCATATATAAAAGGGGGTGACAATTTTGAGAGCTTTAAGCAAGAGTTTTTCTTTGTAATAGCTAGGGTTTACATTTTGGCTATTGTGGAGGAAATTGCAGTTGTACGCAATTAGAACATCTTGAATATCATATTAATTAATTTTGAGTAGAGGATTTCTTTGGAGGTATTCAAGGTTTTATCTCTCCTTTTAATTCATTTTTTCTATTATGTGTTTAATCGTTAATTTTATGATGTTCGATTCATCCATGCTTGGCTAAATCTATTGTGCTCTCGAGATTATGAATAAGGGTTGTCTTGCTTAATTCACAGGGTTTATGTTCCATTCTATGATACATGTATAATGAGTTTTATTGTTGTGCTCTTCATAATTGTGCATGATATTTCACGAGGGTCGTGTATGATGAATATTATAATGTAGTGTAGTAGATTACTTAGAGATAACTTATTTTAATCTTACCTCTTACCACATAGGAGGATTAGAGTTGGTTGTTTGGAATCTCTTGTGGGTTGGTTGTGAATTTGTTAGACTAGTTTTACCTTAGCTCTTGCCTCTTACCACATAAGAGGAGTTCAGGGGATTAGTTTAACATTAGTGTGACTTGATTCACCAGTGCCTCTTACCACATAGGAGCGGTTGGATTAGAGGATTGTTTGTTGATAGTTGCATTAGATTCCAGGTTAATTAAGGAAGTAAACCTTGCCTCTTACCACATAGGAGGGTTTAACATATTAGTTAATATCTAGTAGGTAAATGCCCAAAGCGTTCCTTGCCTCTTACCAAATAGGAGGGCGTGTTCTAGGTTATTTTGAGTAAGATAGGTGCTCAGTACAGAGACCTAGACTATGATTAAGTGTTTACCCTTGTTTTTCATTACCATTGATAGAATGTACCTGTGCTTTTTATCGACAATATAATCTCGGGAGTATACTTGCTTAAGTGATATTTTCATTCCAAGTCATCGTCTCAGTTATTGTGCTTTTATCATTTACATTCTTGTCTTTAGTTTAATAATTATAAAAATCCAAACATATTTTCTTCAGATTTCAACATTGTCTTTTCTCTGTGGGAACGAACTTGCTATATTATCACCAATAAGGGGTTGTTTAGCATTTTTTTTATGAGGGGTATATAGCAACCACGAGCATATTTTACACCCATATTTACGCCTGACAGTTAATAAGTTAGATCTCTTTAGACAACACCTTAGAAATCTTATGAACAAAATATATTTTTGTTATTTACATAATTTCTTATTGAGTGAGTTGTGTTATCTTGACCTTACATTAAATATCTATTTATAATAATATAGTCTTGCAAAAAGGTTGTCTTATCAAGAAAAAAACGAATTATTACCAAACTCCATTCACTTTCCGAAAGTGAACAAGAGCATAATAGATTTCAATTATCATATAATTATGTAAATCATTTTAACCCAAGAAATAATTCTAATCTATGTGACCCTTTAGGTTCCTAAACACTTGAAAATAAATATAAATAATAATCTTAGAATTAAATTGGCTTTTGTACAAAACCAACACAAGGTCTATGTTGTTATCCAAGCAATAATAGGGAAGGTATAGTTGTTGTTTTTGAAAACTTTCTCTTCCTCTTCAACAATAATCTACATATCCACTAGTATACATACATTCATACATTGTTACGAGAATCAATGAACTTTATTCCCTCAACAAACAATGTTAGCATTTGAGCTCCTAGGGTCTTTTAGCTCTTTATATCTCTACCCGATTATATGATTTCCATGTTTGAATGTTCTTTTCATTCAAGAGGCTATCTCATAGAGGATGTGCAAAAATTTAACAAATGAAGCACAAGTCAAATGTTTTATGGCTTTTTATACCTATTAAAATTATACAAGTTCCATTTTTTTAACTTTCTTTCAAGTTCAAGAGGCAATCTCGTATCGAATTGTTAATGTATAAAATTAAGACAATTAAAACTAATCCACAGTTCAAATCATATTCTCCAATGCTTATGTGTTCACACTAGTTTCAACAAAATCACTACATCAAAGGTAAACTTTATTGATTTGAAAAAAGACGAGGGCAAGATCCAAGAAAGTGAAAGAAGCTTTACACTCATTGTTCACCCAATATTATGGTGCTTTTGAAGAGTTTTCTTTACCAACTCCGGGGATTAAGGTCGTATAGAAGATATATTTCATAGTGGTGCATGAAGAGGTTCCACAAGGTTCACACATCAAGATTGAGGACTTGTCTTCGAAAAACAAAATTCAATTTGAAGAAGACAGCTCCACATCGCGGCATCCTAATGCTTCACGTCCCGATGTCCAACAGACCTACACCGCGACGTCACTCTCGGGTTACTTCTGGAATCGACGATGTGCTCCACGTCGCGATGTCCACTAGCTTCACATCGTAACTTTCATGCACGTCACGACGTCTGATATCCCCACATCGCAAGACATCCATGCACGTCACGACACCCTATGTCCCCAATGTTGCCCACTGTTTGAATTTGACATGATCAGTGATTTTTTGGTAGGTCGCAACGTCCTGCACTACATATTATGAAATCGGCAATCTTAATGTTCAACGTTGCATCGTGCGATCACCCACATTGCAACGTTGGAGAGTTTTCCAAATATTTTAATTTCGTTTTTTAGTTTGATGTTTTGTTTGATTTCTTCATTCAATAAGAGATTGACCAATTGTTCTTGCACGGTATTTGGTAAGTTGTTTGATGTCATTTAACATGGCTAAAGATCTTGTATAATCAAGGTATGTGTTAGTTGTTTTAACTATTGGTAGAGTTCGACTTATTTTAGAAAACTCTTTTATTTTAGGGTTTCAAAGGTTGTAACCAATATAAAGGCAAACTTTGTTATTTTTATTCAGGAAGAAATATATATGAAACCTATTAGGCATATTTTTCTTTCAAAACCTAAAGCTTTAATCTAATAAATTGAACTTCAATCCTGTAAGATTTTAGTGTGTGATCTTTAGGTGAGCCTATCCGTTCTAAGTACAAAACAAGATGAATTACATGTTTGAGGTCGTGAGTACATAAATCAATAAATTCAATTCGTACTAACATGGAGGTTTCGATCGGCGTACCCTATTCAAGTAATCATGTTCCATATCTTTTCTTTTTTTTGTGTTCTTATTTCGTTGTGATTCTTAATCTTGTTTGGTGGTCTGAAAATCGATCATTGGTTGTGGTTAAACATGAGTTTATGATTGACATGGGTATATTCCCATCACCAACATTTGTATCACCTACTTATGCTTGAAAACAAATGTAATGAAACTTAAATTCTTTTCCCCATTAGGCTTCAACTTAATAATCACTTAGTATTAAGTTACTCATTAATAACTAAGTCTTCTCCATAAAAAATTGTGTCATTTATCACACAACAAATCTATTTCCTACACTAGTTCACATTCCATGGATAGAGATCTTTACAAAGTTGTCAACTTTACACTTTGTGTCATAACACAACTTATTCACAAGACAACACATTTAACATATAAAATCACAAACTTTTTTAAGAATCTCTAAAAAATAATAAAACACTTAACATATAGGGTAAAGCATGCACTATCGATTCATTAGCGTAATAAGCTCAAAACAAAACTAAAAAGACTAAAACTAACATGTATTGTATCAACACTTTCAATCATTTCTCTCAAAAATAATAAAACACTTAACATACAGGGTAAAGTATGCACTATCGATTCATTAGCGTAATAAGCTCAAAATAAATCTAAAAAAACTAAAACTAACATGTATTGTATCAACACTTTCAATCATTTCTATCCAGTAAAGTTGATAATCGTTCACAAATTAAGCAAGTATCACTCAAGCAAACATTGAGAGTGAACTACTATAAATCTGTCTGTTTCAATTTTTTGTATTATTAATTGTTTCAAAACATGTTAGATTAGGGCGTCTAATCCTAACAATTTGAAGTTCAGCTTGGTGCATACCCCAGTTTTTGGGCATGCCTCGGCCTATGTTTGCTCATTTTGCATCTTTATTATTCTTGGTTCATTCCAAGTTTGAGTGTTTTTTGGTATTCTTTTAGGCCTTTTTTTCGCCTCTTACATGGAGGTTTTGCTCATTTTTAAAACTCCTTTAAACTCCAAAACCCCTACAAATACATAAACATAATATGTAAAAGACAACTAAATGCTCAAATGACAAGCATAAAGTTGTATGGGGAATATGAAGGCATATAATAGTACTGTATTGTTGGTGCACTCTATCAAGGGTCCCATTTTAAAGACTTCACATAGGGAATTTCCTTATTTTCCATAGTGTTTTTGACCAATTTTGTGATAATTAGCCTCAAGATGCAACCTAATCAAGAAGGCATAACAGTATGTATTTTGTGCACTCATCAAGGGTCCATTTAAAGACTCACATAGGGAATTTCCTTATTTTCCATAGTGTTTTTGACCAATTGTAAAGCATAGAGAAAAACTTCCATATAAATTCCAATGAGGGTCTCCCATGATAGAACTTCCGATTCAAAGCCAAATGCAATGGTGAGAATAACCTTTTGATATCTAAGTTCAAAAAATGCATCGATACTATAGCTTTATGTGTACCCAATTGTTTTAGGGCAACTCGCTGTGAAGGTTTGTTTGAAAATAAATGAGCAATGATTTATGAGTATATGTTCTAAGTGATGGTTTAGGGGTCGGGTTCGGCGGAGTAACTACTTCAGTAGCTGTTAGTGGTCGACTGAAGGGCAATCCTCAAAGGTTTTTAAAATTAAAAAGTATTCTAGGTTTTGAGAGAAAATTCTAAAAAAATGGAGCATAAATTTGCTAATCGGTAACCAAAAGACGTTGGTGCTATCCCTCTTCGTGTGAAAATGGCAAATACTTCAAATCATCGATACATAAAACTAATATTATGCTTTTCAGACCTACTTGGAATAATATTATGCATTTCAAATTATGGGAGAGAATAATAGAAACAAGGTTGAGAAATAAAACTAGGATACTAGATAATCAATTCAGTTATATGCTTGGGAGATCTACAATAAAAGCTATACATTTAATTAGAAAATTATGTGAACACTATAATGAGAGAAAACAAGACTTACATATGGTATTTATTGATCTCGAAAAGCCATATGATAGAGTAAATAGGGATATAATATGGAGGGTATTAGAAAAAAGAGGGGTAATAGTAGTGTATATAGGATTTATAAAAGACATGTATAAAGATATAACAACTTATGTAAGGACGCAAGTTGGAATATCCAAGGATTTTCCGAACACTATAAGTTTGCATCAGGGATCCGCTTTAAGTCCATATCTTTTTGCTTTAGTAACTGACGAAATTACAAAATATTTACAAAAAGGCATTCCTGAATGTATGTTTTTTGCCGACGGTATAGTATTAATTGATGAAACAAGATAGGGAGTCAAGCTAAGTTAGAAGCTTGGAGAGAAGCACTAGAGTCGAAAGGTTTTACTACAAGTAGACGTAAAACCGAATACATGGAATGCAACTTTAGTAATAATAGAAGTAACAATATGATAAATATGAAAATTAGTGGGCATAAATTAAATGAATCTAAGAGTTTTAGACTCTATTTAGTTGTAGGGTTTTTTTATTTATTTTACAAATTTAAAATAATTTGTTTGTTTTGTTTATTTTTTCTACAAAAATTTTTAAAACAAAAGTAATACTACAGTAATTATTTTTGGTACAGTAAATTTTAATAATAAATAATTCTTCATAACATAATTTCCCACCAAAACAAACTTAAAAAATATTAATTCAAATTTAAATTTTAAAATTTTATCAATAAAAATTTCTCGAATACAAATTCCAACAAAACAAACTTTTCAATCCAAACACTTCCAAAATATTCATTTCTTATAACAATCCCCACTAAAAAAGATTCCTATCATAAAACAAAAAAATACCCTATCCAAATGGAGTCTTAAATATTTAGAATCTATCATTGAAGAAAATGGAGAAATTGATAAAGATATTACACATAAGATTCATGCAAGGTCCTTTGTGATCGTAAAGTACCATTAAAATTGAAGGCAAAATAAAATAGCTATAAGACCAGCAATGCTTTATGGATCAAAATGTTAAGCGACTAAGTATGATCATAAACAAAAAATGAGGGTTGCAGAAATAAGAATGTTAAGATGGATGTGTGAATATACTAATTGGATATAATAAATAATTGTTATTTTAAAAAGAAAGTGAGAGTAACATCAATAGATAAGAAAATGAGATATCCACGTTTAAAATGGTTTGGACATATGTATAGGAAACATCTAAATGCATCAAAGAATTATATAGAAAATAGAGAAAAATCACGTCAAATTAAAAGGGGAACAGGGAGATCTAAAAATTCTTGAAAAGAATCGATTAAAAAAATATGATATATTTAAATATAAATGAAATATGCATAATAATATAATACAATTGCGAAATATAATCCATATAGCCAACCCCACAGAGTGAGATAAAGACTATCTGTTTGGATGTAGTTAGATTTGTGATTTATTTCACAATTGCAAAATGAGGTGTTTGTTTTTTTCAACTTTTTCATCAAAATTTTTAAAACACAAAACAATGCTACAGTAATTATTTTTGCTACAGTAATTTTTATAAATAAAATATTGAATTTGAAATTTAAATTTTAATAATAAACAATTTTCCTAACACACTTCCCACCAAATTAAACTAATAAAATACTCATTTAAATTTAAATTTCAAACTTTTATTAATAAAAAAATCTTCAATACAAATCCCAACAAAATAAAATTATTCATTCCAAACACTCTCAAAATCTTCTTTTCTCATAACAAATTCCAAGAAAAAAATTTTCATGATATAATAAAAAAATAGCTCATCCAAACAGAGCCTTAGTTATTATAATTTCACCAGTGTAGAATCTTATCATTACTAAATAAATAAGTATTTATTGTAGAGATTTGTAAATGAATGGTAATAAACCCCAAGTAGAGCTCCGATTACGATGTCACCCAAAAAATCCCATACTGCTTTTCATTACTCCTTTCCAAATAGATTTTGAGGTAACTGTAAAAGAAAGTGGAAGATGCTAAAAAACGATGTCTATAAGAGTCTGGCCAAGCAGGAATACCGCAAGCTGCTTCTAAATGCTAAGAATATGGAAGCAACCTTTATCAGTGTCAAGCATTTAGTCACACTACAGTATGACATCAAGAGAAAGGAAGCTAAAAACATTTAATGGGTGATTTAAACGAAAAGATTATACAACAAGTAACTTGTATCAACCGGCACCCTCGGAGATATAAAGAACATGCATATGTCTAATTCATCAGATTTTGTACAAGGAACAACACAGAAGATTACACAAACTTTCCTTCAAATTTCTATTTCTCGTTCTATTTGAAATAACTCACCACAAAATTTCCAATTTCCTAACAAAACTACTCATTCTCCTCAAAGTCCATAAGGAAGTCCGTGAGGTTCTCGGCATCATCTACAGCTTCTTCCATAGACAAGTTATTCTTTTTCGGTTTACCCTGCCAACAAGAATCAGCAGCAGAAGTTAGTTGGTTATAAAGCAACAATATGAAAAACTTCAGTCTGATTAACAATCCTCTACCCCATGGAACTAGCAAACCACCACATTGAAAGAAAGAAAAAAAACAAAAAAAAGAAACATGTGCTCTCATCTTCATACTTCCTGTATCACCAATATTTGAAAGGTCAAAATCAACTGATGAGGAAACAAATCCAGAGAATATAATATGCATAAAATAATCAATCTCTAAACTTATCAAGCCCCTTCAAACATTACCAGACCTTTTTCTTACTCGTGTTAAAAATTGTAGATGTGTAAATTTTGGCCATTTCTCCAGGATACAAAGAAGGATGTACAGATCGTCCATTAACTAATCATCATTGCTGTAAAACAAGTACTCCCTCAAAGCATATATGTACTTTACTCGATATGCAATCAAACAACACAGTCCTTCGAACACTCGAAAACTTTTAAACAGTGATATATGAAGGAAAACATGTAATATCAAATTCCCTTTGATTTTTGAAGTCCATGATTACTTTTCAGAACACTCCAATTACGCAAGCTTTTACCTTTCTCTCCCTCATTATCTTCCACTTCCATATCACTATCCTTCCACTCATCCTATAGAAAAGAAGCATCAAAAGCAAACAATGTTTAAAAGAATAAATAGAGCATTTTTTGTAAAAACCACTCAAATCATATGCAATTCTCACATCATTTTCCCCAATATCAACAGCTCGTGCCATAGCTTCATCAATATATGTAATCTATCATAGGCAAGATTATATTCAAAATTAACAGTTATGAAGCAAGAACCAATTTCTGAGAATTTATAGCACTAGTGAGAAGATTGTTGAGCAAACTCCAACTAGAATTCTGGGTACTCCGATTGATAAAATTCTGTTGCAATAATTTGAAACAGAGTATATAGATTATCGAAATATTTTTATCCTCTGAAGCACTCACTCAAACAAGGCCCAAGGAAAATAAAAGAAACAAAAGCAAGACCATCCATCGGCCATGATGATATCACGATGACATTCTGCTTCAAGTTTTAGAAGATGAGTATGCCAAGAGGTAATCGACTTGGAGAAGATGCACAGTATACAAAATTATGTTGACAAAAGATAGCAAATATAAGAAAGTTAAACTTCTTTCTAGAAATATGACATGAAATGGTGATGCATGAGAATAAACACATTACCTCAATTTCTTCTGTCTTCTCTTTAGCAAGAATTTTCTCTAGCTCCTCTCTTGATATTATTTTTCCATGCTGATCAGAGATATAATTACATAACCAATGGAAAAAAGGTAAGCACTTGTAGTAAAACAAATAATCATGTATCAAAAACTAATGCCTGTATATAAATACATAAATGCCATTTCATAAAAAAAAATGATTTTGTCAAATTTTGTGTAGGTATTAACTATATGATTGTTTCCTTGATTTTGTCAAATGTGTTAGCAATTGATGTCAATTAAACTTTCATTATGGTGTTAAATTGATGTTTTTGTTGTTGTTTGCATATGTAGTGTTATAGATTTTTTGTTAAAATAGTCAAATGTGATGTTGGTAAATGTTATTTACGTTTTGTGTTTTTGGTGCTATCACATTGTAGTGTTGTTTTTGAGAAATTAAACTTGTTTTGTGGTTTGGTTGTGTTGTGTTAATATAGTCTAAGTGTGGGAGAGTTGGTGTGTTAAATTGTTGTGTATTTCGTAAATGTTAAATTTGGGAGTTTAGTAAGTGTTATTTATACATGTTAAGTTGAGATCTATATCTTTATACTTGAATTTCACATAACCTTGTATCACTTTTCATATTTTGTTGTTCTTGCTTCTATTTTCTTTTGATAGATATGACAAGTAGAACAAAATGTACATGTATCACTTCTGGAGCACCCCCACCACTACAACCACTGCCATTGCCACCACTGCTGAATCCCACAGGATTCGATAACTTCTGCTTTATGTACTAGGAGGCGGAGACATTCCATAATGAGAAGCTGGCTCATAAGGCCGTGGTTGAGGAGCGCGTCATTAAGGTGACCACTACACCAGTAGCAAATAAGATTCAGGTTTGCCGTTGGCAGCAGTTTTGCCGTCAGCCCGTCAGAGGCAATGCTACGATAGTTCCCGAATTCTACGTGAACTATCCATTCATTCGAGAAGGCGTGCTTCGGATTCGAGATGTGGATGTACCCGTATGTCGGACATATTTTAATACATACTATGGTCTTTAATATATTGTGGACTGTGGTTATAGAGTGTTGGTGGGCGGCGTATTTTCAGTTCCATAGGTGTACTCCACTATTACCGCTCGTTCACTTCTCACGATCATCGCATCGATTTAGATTGCCGAGCTTAAGCTTGCTCGGATGACCAGTCTTACGAAAGCCTAGCATTACTTTAATATTGGGAAACTCATTCCCAACATACATCAAGCATCAAGCGATAGTGACAAAGCGGTGCTTAATTATGTGATTCATACGAGTTTGTTCATTGATGTTAGCGTGCTCATGGACATAGAGATTAAGAAGGCGCCGTCATGTCCGCACTAGCCTTTATTACCCTTCGGTGATCACGGCGATGTGTTATGTAGTTGGTGTGCAAGCTATGGATACGGACGAGTTATGTGGGTTCCGTGAGACAATTGCCTAGGCGATGTATGTGTTATACAATCCGAGCATATTTGAGAGACCCAGTCAAGGCCTGATCCCCAAACCAGAACCTGAGCTCGAGCCCAAGCAGGAGCAAGAGCAGGAAAACGGTGAGGAGCATTCTCTGCCGCCACCACCACCACGACGTTTATATACTTTTGCTGGCATGCATACTAGCTTGGATGAGTTGGAGGTCCAGTTGACAAGCCGGACGACCCATTTTGATAAGCGTTTTGACCAAATAGAGATGGCGTGTGCCAATTTATACCATCAGTGGAGCCAAATTTCCTACATGGTTCAGCAGATAAGTCACCAATGGAAGATTTCTCGTAGAGAGGGATCCAGTTCCCAGCCACCACAGTGATATGATATACAACAGGGCTAGGTGATGTTCTTGCTTTCCCACATTAATGACAGTGTAGAGATTAAGTGTGGGGCAGATAGTCCTGTTTCCCTTGTTTTTCATTGTTCATTCTGTTTTTGTGTTGGTTGTTTTATTTTTATTTCTGTTGTTTAGGATTATTGTATTAAGTCAATTTACGCATTATTAATGCAATTTAAGTTAATGGAATTAGAATTTTATTTTATTTTTGTCCAATTCGCATTAGTTAATCCCTTGAATAAAGCTTAGCTCGTAATTATGAAAATTGGTAATGACAATTCTTTTTCTTAGTTAAACCATGGTTATTAGGTTAGGTATGTGTTTGTGTTCAATTTTTGAAAGTTTTGATCTTGTTGTCATAAGTGTTATATTGCTGATGATTGTATTTTATTGAAAGATTCGATGTGGGATAGGAAAATAATATGCTATCCAGAGGGAGTTGGGTCTTTGATGTAAAGTTTAGCATTTTGAGTCAATTATTTTTATGCACTTAAAGGAACTACTAAGGAGATTGACGAGTTTGTAATCATTAAGTAGGTTGGTTTGTTTTTAACGCTTTGTTTAGTTGAAACTTATATAACTCGCTTAAATTTTGTTCTTTAATAAATGTTCTTGCATAATTATTTGCACTTAATGCTTTTGCTTTTTTAAGCTTGTTATGCTCATATTATCATCCCTCTATGAGACTGCTTTTAATAATAACCCTAAGAGAACTCATGTGGATGGTAAAGGGGATTAGAAGTCGTAAGACTCTGGCTTCATATTATCACTCCTCTGCGAGACTGCTTTTAAATGAAAAGTCAATTGAGAACTTGCATGAGTGGGAACCCGAAGATGAGACAGTACTCCAGGTGGATGTCATGGGTTTTTCTTGAGAAATACCCTAATGAGTGTGACAGTCTGGGGGAACGAATGTAATTTTTGAAACCTAAAGGTTTGTCAAGTGAATCCTCATTGATATGAGTTTAATAATTGATTTAATATGATTAGTGAGCAAAAGTTGAGGAGAAGACTTAGTTGTTAGAACCCTGGCTTATGGCGTGGTTGTAGATGAGTTATGAACTGAGGTAGAACCTATCGCTCACAGACTCATAGTTGGCTCAACGTGTTTAAATGAATACGTTAATATACTTTAATCACTTTTGGAGACGTATATTATGTGTACTTGACATTCTATTACATTAGATTATGAGGGATTTACATGACATTTGTTCTTGGATCAAATTGATGAATTGGATACGTGTTATTTGTTTACGTGAATAGTTGATAGGATGTTTTGTGTTTTGTGTTTTGTTTTTAGTCTGATTGTTGTTGTTTTTCATTTCTTTGTTCGAGGACAATTAAAGGTTAAGTGCTGGGGAATTTGATAAGGTGAATTTATTCACGTTTTATTTATGATTTTGCACTAAATTCTTTAGTCGTTCTAGTTCTATTTGATTCGTTTAGTGTTTTATCGTAGGTTTGTCGATCATGGTGCATGTTTAGAGGAGAAAAGTTATACGGAACTCAAATCAGGTGCAAAGTGGAGAAAAAGTTGAAGAAAATTTGTGACAAACCAGAGTTTTGCTAAACACCGCGACTTCGGGAAGTCCCACGTCTCGATGTGGGTAGACGTCACGACATCGCGATGTGGGTAGACATCGCGACGTGCGATAATGCACGTCATGACGTAGAGGAAAATCGAATCAAAAAATAAAATTGCAAATTCTAGTGAGCCACGTCGCGAAGTCGAGGGGGCTCTCATGTCGCGACGTAGGTTGATATCGCAATGTGCGACCCTTCACGTTGTAACGTCGGGCTTGACGAGGAAGTCTGAATTAATTTTTGAAATTTTTATTTTTAACCTGTTTCAAAACTTTGCATTTGAGAAGGATTTTGTTAAGGCCTTATTTACGAATATTATTGTATAATTACTATAAATAAGGCTAGGGTTTCATATATAAAAGGGGGTGACAATTTTGAGAGCTTTAAGCAAGAGTTTTTCCTTGTAATAGCTAGGGTTTACATTTTGGCTATTGTGGAGAAAATTGCAGTTGTACGCAATTGGAACATCTTGAATATCAGATTCATTAATTTTGAGTAGAGGATTTCTTTGGAGTTATTCAAGATTTTATCTCTCCTTTTAATTCATTTTTTCTATTATGTGTTTAATCATTAATTTTATGATGTTCGATTTAGCCATGCTTGGCTAAATCTATTGTGCTCTTGAGATTATGAATAAGGGTTGTCGTGCTCAATTTACAGGGTTTATGTTCTATTCTATGATACTTGTATAATGAGTTTTATTGTTGTGCTCTTCATAATTGTGCATGATATTTCACGAGTGTCGTGTATGATGAATATTCTTATGTAGTGCAGTAGATTACTTATAGATAAATTGTTTTAATCTTGCCTCTTACCACATAGGAGGATTAGAGTAGGTTGTTTGGAATCTCTTGTGGGTTGGTTGTGAATTTGTTAAACTAGTTTTACCTTAGCTCTTGCCTCTTACCACATAAGAGGAGTTCAGGGGACTAGTTTAACATTAGTGTGACTTGATTCGCCATTGCCTCTTACCACATAGGAGCGGTTGGATTAGAGGATTGTTTGTTGATAGTTGCATTAGATTCCAGGTTAATTAAGGAAGTAAACATTGCCTCTTACCACATAGGAGGGTTTAACATATTAGTTAATATCTAGTAGGTAAATGCCCAAAGCGTTCCTTGCCTCTTACCAAATAGGACGGCGTGTTCTAGGTTATTTTCAGTAAGATAGGTGCTCAGTACAGAGGCCTAGACTATGATTAAGTGTTTACCCTTGTTTTTCATTACCATTGATAGAATGTACCTGTGCTTTTTATCGACCCTAAAATATAATCTCGGGAGTATACTTGCTTAAGTAATATTTTCATTCCAAGTCATCGTCTTAGTTATTGTGCTTTTATCATTTACATTATTGTCTTTAGTTTAATAATTATAAAAATCCAAAAATATTTTCTTTAGATTTCAACATTGTCTTTTCTCTGTGGGAACGAACTTGCTATATTATCACTAATAAGGGGCTGTTTAGCATTTTTTATGAGGGGTAGATAGCAACCACGAGCATATTTCACACCTATATTTACGCCTGACAGTTAATAAGTTAGATCTCTTTAGACAACACCTTAGAAATCTTATGAACAAAATATATTTTTGTTATTTACATAATTTCTTATTGAGTGAGTTGTGTTATCTTGACCTTACATTAAATATCTATTTATAATAATATAGTCTTGCAAAAAGGTTGTCTTATCAAGAAAAAAACGAATTATTACCAAACTCCATTCACTTTCCAAAAGTGAACAAGTGCATAATAGATGTCAAAAATTATCATATAATTATGTAAATCATTTTAACCCAAGAAATAATTCTAATCTATGTGACCCTTTAGGTTCCTAATCACTTGAAAATAAATATAAATAGTAATCTTAGAATTAAGTTGGCTTTTGTACAAAACCAACACAAGGTCTATGTTATTATCCAAGCAATAATAGGGAAGGTATAGTTGTTGTTTTTGAAAACTTTCTCTTCCTCTTCAACAATAATTTACATATCTACTAGTACACGTACACTCATACATTGTTACAAGAATCAATGAACTTTATTCCCTCAACAAACAATGTTAGCATTTGAGCGCCTAGGGTCTTTTAGCTCTTTATATCTCTACCCGATTATATGATTTCCATGTTTGAATGTTCTTTTCATTCAAGAGGCTATCTCATAGAGGATGTGCAAAAATTTAACAAAGTCAAATGTTTTATGGCATTTTATACCTATTGAAATTATACAAGTTCCATTTTTTTAACTTTCTTTCAAGTTCAAGAGGCAATCTCGTATCGAATTGTTAATGTGTTAAATTAAGACAATTAAAACCAACCCATAGTTCAAATCATATTCTCCAATGCTTATGTGTTCACACTAGTTTCAACAAAATCACTACATCAAAGGTAAACTTTATTGATTTGAAAAAAGACGAGGTCAAGATCCAAGAAAGTGAAAGAAGTTTACACTCGTTGTTCACCCAATATTATGGTGCTTTTGAAGAGTTTTCTTTACCAACTCCGGGGAATAAGGTCGTATGGAAGATATATTTCATAGTGGTGCATAAAGAGGTTCCACAAGGTTCTCACATCAAGATTGAGGACTTGTCTTCGAAAAACAAAGTTCAATTTGAAGAAGACAGCTCCACGTCGAGGCATCCTAATGCTTCACTTCCCGATGTCCAACAGACCCACACTACGACATCACTCTAGGGTTACTTCTGGAATCGACGATGTGCTCCACGTCGCGATGTCCACTAGCTTCACATCGTAACGTTCATGCACGTCACAACGTCTGATATCCCCACATCGCAAGACATCCGTGCACATCATGACGCACTATGTCCCCACATCGCGCGATGTTGCCCACTGTTTGAATTTGACATGATCAGTGATTTTTTGGTAGGTCGCAACTTCCTGCACTACACGTCATGACATCGGCAATCTTAATGTTTAACGTCGCACCGTGTGATCACCCACATCACAACGTTGGAGAGTTTTCCAAAAATTTTAATTTCATTTTTTAGTTTGATGTTTTGTTTGATTTCTTCATTCAATAAGAGATTGACCAATTGTTCTTGCACTGTATTTGGTAAGTTGTTTGATGTCATTTAACATGGCTAAAGATCTTGTATAATCAAGGTATGTGTTAGTTGTTTTAACTATTGGTAGAGTTTGACTTATTTTAGAAAACTCTTTTATTTTAGGGTTTCAAATGTTGTAACCAATATAAAGGCAAACTTTGTTATTTTCATTCAGGAAGAAATATATGTGAAACCTTTGAGGCATATTTTTTCTTTCAAAACCTAAAGCTTTAATCTAATAAATTGAACTTCAATCCAGCAAGATTTTAGTGTGTGATCTTTAGGTGAGCTTATCCGTTCTAAATACAAAACAAGGCAAATTACATGTTTGAGGTCGTGAGTACATAAGTCAATAAATTCAATTCGTACTAAAATGGAGGTTTGGATCGGCGTGCCCTTTTCAAGTAATTTTGTTCCATATCTTTTCTTTTTTTTTGTGTTCTTATTTCGTTGTGATTCTTAATCTTGTTTGGTGGTTTGAAAATTGATCCTTGGTTGTGGTTAAATATGAGTTTATGATTGACATGGGTATATTCCCATCACCAACATTTGTATCACCTACTTATGCTTGAAAACAAATGTAATGAAACTTAAACTTTTCCCATTATGCTTCAACTTCTATCACTTAGTATTCAGTTCTCATTAATAACTAAGTCTTCTTCCATAAAAATTGTCTCATTTACCACACAACAAATCTATTTCCTACACTAGTTCACATTCCATGGATAGAGATCTTTACAAAGTTGTCAACTTTACACTTTGTGTCATAACACAACTTATTCACAAGACAACACATTTAACATATAAAATCACAAAATTTTTTAAGAATCTCTAAAAAATAATAAAACACTTAACATATAGGGTAAAGCATACACTATCAATTCATTAACATAATAAGCTCAAAATAAAACTAAAAAGACTAAAACTAACATGTACTGTATCAACACTTTCAATCATTTCTCTCAAAAATAATAAAGCACTTAACATACAGGGTAAAGTATGCACTATCGATTCATTAGCGTAATAAGCTCAAAATAAAAAATAAAAAGACTAAAACTAACATGTATTGTATCAACACTTTCAATCATTTCTATCCAGTAAAGTTGATAATCGTTCACAAATTAAGCAAGTATCACTCAAGCAAACATGTGCCTCTCCTCCACTTAAAACCTTACATTGTCCCCAATATAAGTTAAAGAATAATTGAGAGGGCTCTCCTTTGGTCTGCATTGCTTCGTTATGTTGAGTGCCTTGATAGTAGCTCTATCATTGTTGAAATGTCCTCCTTTGGTTGAATACAACACAAAAGACTAATTATTGAAAAATATAAAAATTAACGTCTATAAGGAGTTCAAGAAGGAATGAACTTTCAAAATTTAAACCTTAGGACATGCGTTTAAAACTCGTACTATGAACATCTCATCTCACACATTAGCATGTAAAAGTTTTCATTCATAAGGGCACAATTCATGAAGAATATGTAATGAAAGCCAAAGCATACCAATGGTACATTAATTGAAAGATGCATTAAATCAAGAAAATAATGTGCAAATCATGCTAGCAATGATTTTCACACATGCAAAAATGAATATATAAATAAGCAACCATTCACCATAAATTAGATAATTTAGGTTCAGGAAGGTATTTCCCTTAAAAAGAAAAAAAGATTATTACCAAGGGAATGAGCTCATACCTTATGAATTGATGAATCCAAGTGAGTGATGGCTTGTGGTGGATATAGTGATTCAATGATGTTGAATGAGTGTGGTGAATGTATGTGAGAAGGTGTTTGTGTTGTGCAAGAATGGGTAAAAGAGAAGAAGGAATAGAACTTGAAAGATCATTAGTGATGCTAAGTGTTGCCTCTTATATCTCATCATGGCATGACCGCTTGAGTAATCATGCTATGTAAATTTTTCCATGGCATGACAATTGGAGTAGTTATGCTGTGAAAAATTTTACACGGTACGATCTCATAAAGTGATCACTCCATGTAAAATTCTTCTATGACATGATCACATGAAGTGATCACGCTTTGGAATTTTCATACTTAGAAAAATTTTGAAAGTTTTTAAAAGTTTCATTTGTGGCATGATCACATGACATTGGAATTTTCATACTTAGAAAAATTTTGAAAGTTTTTAAAAGTTTCGTGTGTGGCATGATCACATGACACAATTATGTTGTGCAAATGTTTTTTACATGACGTGATCACACGAACAAATTACAATGTGTAAACTTTTTCATGGCGGGTCACATGAAGTGATCACGTTGTGCATTTTTTTTACATGGCACAATCACATGAAGTGATCACGCTGTGTAATTTTTCAACACTTGGCAAATTTTTAGAAGGTCAAAAAGATGTGTGGGGTAACCATATGACACTGTCAAGCCACAGAAAATTTCAAAACCTTTTTCAATGCGTGACCATACCATTTCAAATGGTCATGCAATGCAAAGTTACATTTTTTCAATGCTGTGTCGTGCAAATTTTTGTGCATTCTTAATAACGTGATCACAAGTGTAAAAACATTGTGGAAATTTTATGCCTTTTTTACTCACAAAAACTTCAATACTTTGCAAAGTTTGGCCATTTTAACAACGTGTGTGGCATGATCGTGCCATTCATGCATTTTCTCATTTTGTAAAATTCCAACAAAGCAAATTTTTGCAAGCTTTTCCATTTTATGGCCGGTAATGACCTTGGTGATCACAAAAATTCCTTTTGGCTCAAACAATTTTGCTCCAGGTTTTACGTGACTGAAGTAGAAGTCACGTTATCCAAAATTTTCTCATGGAATGATAACGTCATGTAATTGTACCGTGCAAGTAAAAATTGAACTCTCTGAAGTTTTGAAAATTTATGCATTGCATGATTACAAGAATTATTACACTGTAATCCTTTGTGCAAGAAGGGTTATTTTTTATATAGGAAACATAGAAAAAAACTCATTTCTCTGAACCTCGCCTTTGCGTGATTACAAACACCATTACGCTATGTAACTTTTCTCAAAAGAAGCTCAATGTTTTACATGGCATGGTCACGTTGTGTGACCACGCTATAAAAAATAAGTGCTTAGAATCTATTGAGATTGCATATGGCGTGATCACAATAATTATCACGCTATGGAAAACATGAAAATTGTAGCTCTTAGATTGTTTCACAATTCTATATGGTGCAGTCACAAGTGTAACCATGTTGTGGAAGTATTTACGCTATATAACCTATGAAGAATTCAGCTACATGAATGGCATGATCACAAGGGTGATCATGCTATGCAACTGGCGCCTCTAAAAACCAATGGCATAACCAAATGTGCGGTCATGCTATGCATTTGTTACCCACATGACTAAAATTCTTCTTTTGCTGAAGCGTTTTTCATTCACCATTTTGCTTCCTTCCTCTTTGTATTGCTTCATTTATGGCTTCTTCTTGACTCCTGCAAAGAAGAAAACAACCTAAATTACTACAAATCAAGGAAATAAACAACTCAAAGTACAAATAACTAAGATCAAAAGTAAATAAAAGGGATTACAAGTAGTTTTAGTTTTATTAGTCCCTAGTTAGACTTTTATTCTAATGGCTTCCTAATCAAGGTCAGAAGAGAAGTCTTTGTACCAAAAGAAAACTCTTTCATAGGAACTTATATGCCTCTTATAGTGCACATTTTGCAACCTTTTGAGGAGGGGCTTGAGCTCACGAACATAAGGAACAACCTCTATGAATTTAATCTTGTAACATTATTGTTCCTCCAAGGTAGGCACCTTCTTCCACTTTGATAATTGGGATCACTAATATTTCTTCTTCCTTTTAAGGCATTCTCCTCTTCTATCATGCTTGACCTACAATACTCCATCAATGGTTTTTCATCCATGGTCTCAAAACAATCATTAGTAAGTTCATACATGGATGCAATAACAAAGCCATTATCCTCTATGTTAGCTATTTCATCAAAAACAAGGTAAGTTTTCCTCAATTAGACTAACATAGGGATCACATTGGAACTTCTCTTCATTAGCAAAGGCTTGTGCATTAGGTTTACTAATCAAGAGGGCCTCATTCTTCACTAATTTTGTGACATCAATTTGAATTTTAGGTTCATTTTTTCCTTGAAGCAAAGATGCTTCCACAAATATTTCATTCATTATGTTATCATTTTCATTAACAATCACAACTTTATTATCGTTAAGGCTAACACAATAATCAAGGTGAAGTATCTCCTCATCATCCACATGCTAATTATTATCGGAGTCATCTAACAAGTGTTCATTGGCTTTTCTAAACACATCCGATTTTATACAATCAAATAAATACACGGCATTAGATAAACCTTCCATCCTATGGACAAACCGATAAAAAGCCCCTTAATAATCTTCATCATCACCATAACAAGGATCCTGCTTTTCATCAATGCCACAAGTATCATTAAATTCTTCCAACAAAGATTCATGACTAATGCACTCATCTTGGTCATTCTAAAAATACGTGATTTCACCTCTATAGGACTCTTTGTACCACTCTCAACATGGTCATTATCATCAAAATAATTGTCCCAATGAGTCAAACTACTATCACCCAAAGAAATATCTTGAGGTTGACCATAAGTACGCGAAGCTTGTAGCCATAGGTTCTCATGTATAGTACACAAATGTGCATTAATTCACTCAAACATTTGTTGGTTCTCTTCCATCTTTTACTCATGGGATGCCAATATTTCTTCAAAGTTAGGACACTTATTGCCCATTGAAATTCCAATCCAACAAGCTCTATCATACTCATAATTATCAAAGAATGGTAAAGGATGATGTCTCACAACATTCTTATTGCTCTTTTCCCTTTGGAGACTATACACCATTCTTTCCAAGTCATCTAATTGAACACAAATCTTAGAAGCTTCATCACTATGCACACGATCATTAACATGAGGTAAAAAGGGTATCTTAAAGGTTCACTAGTGCTACCCTCAAATGTATCCCAATATCTCAATTGGGAGAATCCTCTAAATAGTTTAGGATTTAGTTGTGTTCATCCACCACTTCTGGTGGGTATAAATAATCAAGATCAAACCAATTCTTAAACGACCTAAACATATTTGGGCAAACAACTACACAAAAAAATGAAAAACAAAAAAAAACAACAAAAATAAAAGCAACAAAAATAAAAACTAAAACAATAATAAAGAAATGAAAAGTAAGGTATTTACAACTACTCAACACACAAAAACACCAATCTTAGGACTAGTTACCCTCCCAACAACGATGCCATTTTTGTTAGGAAGGCTAGTCGCATCACCTCAATAAACAATTTTCTACCTCTAATATGTAGATATGATGAGCAATGGGTTGAATCCACAAGGAGGGAAGTATGTGCCAAAATTTAGTGCAAGTGTGTGTAAAGTAGTGAAAGGAATCTAATTAAAGAAGAAACTAAAATAAACTAAGCTAGCTAGCTAGCAACTAAAGACAAATTAAAAGAAAGAAGGGAAATGCATCTTAGATGAGAAAATATGTATTAAGTGTATCCTTGAATGGTTGGTTTTCGTAAGTGTGTATGTCTTGTGTGGTTCATCCTATGGGATGCTGGTAATTAGAGGTAAATTAGCTAGCAAATGGAAGTTTTAATTACCCGACATCCCACTGCTAACTAACCATAGACTATCCACCCCATTTGGTGAGAGGAGTAGATATCCTAAGTTAATATCAATTGAAAACTAATGTTCTAAGCAAATTTGTCTCATTTGGTGAGAGGATCAACTCAAGAAAGAAGCATTACACGATTCTAAGTTATTTCTCACCAAAAATACAACACCTAAATCTATCCACCCCTATTTGGTGAGAGGGAGAGTCTAAATCTAAGTATTCCCAATCCAAAGCATACTTATAACCTAGACAAATTCAATAGGCCATTAAACCCATCACTTGTCACATACAAGTCTACATATAGTATTACTTGAGTGAACCCATTAACAATCAAACATGCAAGGCCATAGCAATAGTTACCCATTATATAAATCCACACCAAAACACAAGTCAACAAACCATAACCAAAATCCAAGTGCACTAGCAATTTAGCATCTCATAACAATTAAGAACATTACATTAGCAAAAGAATTAAAGCAAGAAATGCAAAGAGTAGTACTCCTCTTTGAAATCCCAAACTAAAGATCCGAACTTTTCATTCAAAACATGCCTTAGAGTTAAGAGTTTACAATGTCTTCCTATCTAAGAATGCAAAACACCAAGAAAACACACTAGTGAGTGTTCTTGAAAGACTTCTAATCTAATATAAAATTATGTACTACCTACTTACTTCTACTACTTGTTACTTTCTTTCTTCTTAAAATGGCCTTTTGAAGGCCTTAAATATTAAGTGGAATGGCTAAAATCAATAATTAAAAATAGTATTCCATTTATTTTAAAGTAGAGGTCGAAATGCAATTTACAAGATAAGTACAATAGCTCCTGGCGTGTTACACGGTGTGATTTAGGTGTCAGTCACGCTGTGGAGAACTTTCATAGCGTGACTTCTATGTTAGTCACGCCAAACCAGCTTTCCTTTGGGCAGAATTTTTGCAATCAGAACATCATACATGGTACAACTCCCTCTATACTTTGGAAGGTCTTTCCAGTCGAACTGGGCATTGTGGTCTTTATAAGAGTTATAACTCTCCTCTTGGCTTTCTAATGCAGTAAGAATTATTGAATTTAAAGTCATGGATCTCATGTTATGGTCATTCTCCCAAATTGTGACAATGGCTTTTGATTTTCAACATTCTTTGTCATATGTTAACTTGAGACTTGAACTTGACCATCATACCAGATGATTTGAGATAAACTATAAACATGAGAGTTTTAGTACTCTCAAAGAGCTTTCCAAGGCATCCAAAATCTCCTTATTTAGTTGAGCAAAGGCAGAGATATGCTTATTTGTGTTGAGTTATGGAGCCTACGACATTTGAAGACCTTATGCAAAGAAATCCACAGATCGACCTATGTGGTTAGGTTAACGTGGGATTGTAAGGGGGTGGTAAACCCCCCTTCTGAGATCAGTGGCAGCGCCCCAGAGAAATTTTTATGTGTAAGAGTCTTTAGTTTTGGGGGTATTTTGGTGTTTTTACTCTCTTATTTCGTAGCCCTATTTCGTTGAGTATATAAAGATATATTTAGGGTTTCGAATGTTTGATTTAGAGGGTGAAAGACAGAGATACGATTGTAACTCAGTTTATATCATAGTGAAATCTAGTAGCGGCTAAGTGGATGTAGCTCTCTCATTGAGAGTGAACCACTATAAATCTGTGTGTTTCTATTTTTCGTATTATTAATTGTTTCAAAACATGTTGGATTAGGGCGTCTAATCCTAACAATTTGAAGTTCAGCTTGTGCACCACCTAGTTTTGCATTGCCTTCCTATTTTGCTCCTTTTGCATCTTTTTATTCTTGTTCATCCAAGTTGAGTGTTTTTTGTATTCTTTTAGCCTCTTTTTCGCTTCTAACATGGATTTTGCTCATTTTAAACTCCTTAAACTCCAAACCCTACAAATACAAAAACATAATGTAAAAGACAACTAAATGCTTAAAGACAAGCATAAATTTATGTAAATGAAGGCATACAAGTATGTATTTTGTGCACTCATCAAGGGTCCATTTAAAGACTCGCATAGGGAATTTCCTGATTTGCTATAGTGTTTTTGTCCAATTTTGTGATAATTAGCCTCACAATGCAACCTAATCAAGATATGTCGATAATCTATTAGTCCAATTGTAAAGCATAGAGAAAAACTTCCATATAAATTCCAATGAGGGTCTCCCATGATAGAACTTCCGATTCAAAGCCAAATGCAATGGTGAGAATAACCTTTTGATATCTAAGTTCAAAAAATGCATCGATACTATAGCTTTATGTGTACCCAATTGTTTTAGGGCAACTCGCTGTGAAGGTTTGTTTGAAAATAAATGAGCAATGATTTATGAGTATATGTTCTAAGTGATGGTTTAGGGGTCGGGTTCGGCGGAGTAACTACTTCAGTAGCTGTTAGTGGTCGACTAAAGGGCCATCCTCAAAGGTTTTTAAAAATAAAAAGTATGCTAGGTTTTGAGAGAAAATTCTAAAAAAATGGAGCATAAATTTGCTAATCGGTAACCAAAGGACGTTGGTGTTATCCCTCTTCGTTTGAAAATGACAAATACTTCAAATCATGGATACATAAAACTAATATTATGCTTTTTAGACCTACTTGGAATAATATTATGCATTTCAAATTATGGGAGAGAATAATAGAAACAAGGTTGAGAAATAAAACTAGGATACTAGATAATCAATTCAGTTATATGCTTAGGAGATCTACAATGGAAGCTATACATTTAATTAGAAAATTATTTGAACACGATAATGAGAGAAAACAAGACTTACATATGGCATTTATTGATCTCGAAAAGGCATATGATAGAGTTAATAGGGATATAATATGGAGGGTATTAGAAAAAAGAGGGGTAAGAGTAGTGTATATAGGATTTATAAAAGACATGTATAAAGATATAACAACTTTTGTAAGGACGCAAGTTGGAATATCCAAGGATTTTCTGAATACTATAGGTTTGCATCAGGGATCCGCTTTAAGTCCGTATCTTTTTGCTTTAGTAATTGACGAAATTACAAAATATTTACAAGAAGGCATTCCTGAATGTATGTTTTTTGCCGACGGTATAGTATTAATTGATGAAACAAGATAGGGAGTAAAGCTAAGTTAGAAGCTTGGAGAGAAGCACTAGAGTCGAAAGGTTTTACTATAAGTAGATGTAAAACCGAATATATGGAATGCAACTTTAGTAATAATAGAAGTAACAATATGATAAATATGAAAATTGGTGGGCATAAATTAAATGAATCTAAGAGTTTTAGACTCTATTTGGTTGTAGGTTTTTTTTATTTATTTTACAAATTTAAAATAATTTGTTTGTTTTGTTTACTTTTTCTACAAAAATTTTTAAAACAAAAGCAATACTACAGTAATTATTTTTGGTACAGTAAATTTTAATAATAAATAATTCTTCATAACATAATTTCCCACCAAAACAAACTTATAAAATATTAATTCAAATTTAAATTTTAAAATTTTATCAATAAAAAATTCTCGAATACAAATTCCAACAAAACAAACTTTTCAATCCAAACACTTCCAAAATATTCATTTCTTATAACAAACCTCAATAAAAAAGATTCCTATCATAAAACCAAAAAATACCCTATCCAAATGGAGTCTTAAATATTTAGAATCTATCATTGAAGAAAATGGAGAAATTGATAAAGATATTACACATAAGATTCATTCAAGGTCCTTTGTGATCGTAAAGTACCATTAAAATTGAAGGAAAAATAAAATAGCTATAAGACCAGCAATGCTTAATGGATCAAAATGTTAAGCGACTAAGTATGATCATAAACAAAAAATGAGGGTTGCAGAAATAAGAATGTTAAGATGGATGTGTGAATATACTAATTGGATATAATAAATAATTGTTATTTCAGAAAGAAAGTGAGAGTAACATCAATAGATAAGAAAATGAGATATCCACGTTTAAAATGGTTTGGACATATGTATAGGAAACATTTAAATGCATCAAGGAATTATATAGAAAAAAGAGAAAATCACATCAAATTAAAAGGGGAACAGGGAGATCTAAAAATACTTGAAAAGAATCGATTAAAAAAAATGATATATTTAAATATAAGTAAAATATGCGTAATAAGGAAGCAACCTTTATCAGTGTCAAGCATTTAGTCACACTACAGTATGACATCAAGAGAAAGGAAGCTAAAAAAATTTAATGGGTGATTTAAACGAAAAGATTATACAACAAGTAACTTGTATCAACAGGCACCCTCGGAGATATAAAGAACATGCATATGTCTAATTCATCAGATTTTGTACAAGGAACAACACAGAAGATTACACAAACTTACCTTCAAATTTCTATTTCTCGTTCTATTTGAAATAACTCACCTCAAAATTTCCCAATTTCCTAACAAAACTACTCATCCTCCTCAAAGTCCATAAGGAAGTCTGTGAGGTTCTCGGCATCATCTACAGCTTCTTCCAGCGACAAGTTATTCTTTTTCGGTTTACCCTGCCAGCAAGAATCAGCAGCAGAAGTTAATTGGTTATAAAGCAACAATATGAAAAACTTCAGTCTGATTAACAATCCTCTACCCCATGGAACAAGCAAACCACCACATTGAAAGAAAGAAAAAAAAACAAAAAAAAGAAACATGTGCTCTCATCTTCATACTTCCTGTATCACCAATATTTGAAAGGTCAAAATCAACTGATGAGGAAACAAATCTAGAGAATATGATATGCATAAAATAATCAATCTCTAAACTTATCAAGCCCCTTCAAACATTACCAGACCTTTTTCTTACTCGTGTTAAAAATTTTAGATGTGTAAATTTTGGCCATTTCTCCAGGTTACAAAGAAGGATGTACAGATCGTCCATTAACTATTAATCATTGCCTGTAAAACAAGTATTCCCTCAAAGCATATATGTACTTTACTCGATAGGTAATCAAACAACACAGTCCTTCAAACACTCGAAAACTTGTAAACAGTGATATATGAAGGAAAAACATGTAATATCAAATTACCTTTGATTTCTGAAGTCCAGGATTACTTTTCAGAACACTCCAATTGCGCAAGCTTTTACCTTCCTCTTCCTCATCAGCTTTCACTTCCATCTCACTATCCTCCCCCTCATCCTACAGCAAAGAAGCACCAAAAGCAAAAAATGTTTAAAAGAATAAATAGAGCATTTTTGGTAAAAACAACTCAAATCATATGCAATTCTCACATCATTTTCCCCAATATCAACAGCTCGTGCCATAGCTTCATCAATATCTGTAATCTGTCATAGGCAAGATTATATTCAAAATTAACAGTTATGAAGCAAGAACCAATTTCTGAGAATTTATAGCACTAGTGAGAAGATTGTTGAGCAAACTCCAACTAGAATTCTGGGTACTCTGATTGATAAAATTCTGTTGCAACAATTTGAAACAGCGTATATAGAATATCGAAATATTTTCATCCTCTGAAGCAGTCACTCAAACAAGGCCCAAGGAAAATAAAAGAAACAAAAGCAAGACCATCCATCGGCCATGATGATATCACGATGACATTCTGCTTCAAGTTTTAGAAGATGAGTATGCCAAGAGGTAATCGACTAGGAGTAGATGCACAGTATACAAAATTATGTTGACAAAGGATAGCAAATATAAGAAAGTGAAACTTCTTTCTAGAAATGACATGAAATGGTGATGCATGAGAATAAACACATTACCTCAATTTCTTCTGTCTTCTCCTTAGCAAGAATTTTCTCTAGCTCCTCTCTTGATATTATTTTTCCATGCTGATCAGAGATATTTTACATAACCAACGGAAAAAAAGTAAGCACTTGTAGTAAAACAAATAATCAAGTATCAAAAACTAATGCCTGTATATAAATACAGAAATGCCATTTCATAAAAAAAAATGATGTCAGGTCATCCAAATTCACCACAATAAGACAGTTCCTTGTGAATCATCCTGAGTTTCCCTAAGAAAACAATTTAATTTTCACGCCAATAATCAGGAGATGCCTGAGTTAAAGATGTAAGCTAATTGTCTGAAAAAGAAAAGATTTGGAAAGATTATTTTAGTACTGCATCCAAATCCAAAGCTGTTATTTGGTTGAACTACGAGTTACCTACTTGGAGCAGTATGACCAAATAGACTCGCATTATTGAACTCAATCCAGCTTCAAGTGAAATTATAGGAAAAAACACATGACCAAAGAAACAAACCCCATATCATTTCTTCAAGCACTGACATGAATCTAAAACACTTTCCATATTTCAAGAACTTAAGATACTTCCATTTTTTTTAAAAATTTTTGGTTACAATGATTAAATCTGCTTGCCTAGCTTCTTCGAATATTTCTTTTTCCCGGCTAGAAAAGTAGGTAAGGTGTTATGGCTGGCAACTAATAAATAATCATTAGTCTTATCAAAAAGACCTCTTATATTTCCATGTAATTTATTTTCTTCTTTCCTCCACAAAATGAACTACTAGAAGCAAAAACTTTTAGAAGCTTTTTGCTATTGCTACACATTATTTGCAACCTGTATCGAACTGTTTTTTATTAACAGTTTATGATTGAGAATAAGTTACGAGGACCAAACCTCTTTCAGATAAGCCAGCATATTTGGTGTTGGCTCATGAAAATCTGGACCTCTGAAATCAATGACCTCATTCGGATCCTGAATGTAATTGATAGTTGGATAAACTGGATCTCCACCCCATACTGCAAATAGAAAGGGAAAAGTATTTTATTTGTCAAATCTGCTTAAAAAGGAGAAATAATTAATTCCAAATTGTTTCCTTCATTCAGCTTCACAATGCAATGGTAACTCAATCAAATCCTGCAACTACAAAAGCACAAAATGAATTCTAGATATTTATGTTGCTATACTAAACCATGAAGCAAGGAAAATGGACAAGGAAAACAAACATATGTCTGACTTCTATATCTTAGAGCAAATGTAAAGGCAGAGAAAGATTCACCAAATATCATATGCGAAAATGTTTTTTAACTTCTCCGTACCAAAAAATGTAGCTCATGGATTCCTAGCAAATCCGAACCAAAGGTTGCAAGTCTCTTATTACTAATTACAAGAAACCAGGTTTCTCCATTAAGTGGCAGCTTGGACAAATTTGGTATTTCCATGTATCAATGCTCAAAAGAAGTATCAATCACTTGTATTCAACATAAAGGAACTAGACAACAACCTAGATAATGTTATCATTAGAAAACTAAGTGGACTAAAACACACCAGAATCATAAAATATGGCCTCCTACTACATACTTCGACATAATAAAACAACTTCAAGTACACATTCATATCTTAGCCCTTTTAGAGCAGAAATTCAGAACTATTCATTAAAACCCTTCTAATCAGATAATTAGTTTATTTGCAAATATATTTTCTTTGTTTTTTGTTTGTTTTTAAACACACACACCCTCACATGCATTCCTCAGGAATGAAACTCTAGACCTAGGGCTCGGAGGCTCACTCTCTAACCACTGGGCTAGCCCTAATGGCTAAAGAAGAAGATGTAATTAAAAATAAGAGTGGTATGAGAAGCCTTCTCATACTACCCCAAATGGCTTGTTGAAGCCAGCAATTTCTGAACTTCACATGGTTCATCCAGTAAAGCTTTCACTGCTCCCTTTGACTCAAAATGACACCTAGTTATCCTTCGATGGTAGGATTGTCCTGAATAGTAGTAGCACCAAGAACAGATATGGATGATGATGCCAACAAGATGAAGGCATTAATTACTCTAAGAAAGTATTTATATTAAGCTTATCGTTTCAAGAAGCCTAAACTAAATTTCATAACTTAAGAAGATATGGACTGATAAAAGTGTAATACTTCACAACTATGTAAAAGAAGCTGTAGAGATGTGTAAAAAATGAACGTCATCTGCCCAGAGAGAGAGAGAGAGAGAGAGAGGGAGAGAGAGAGAGAGATGATCAGGAAGAAAGTAGATACTCTGTTTTATTTGGTCCTCTCGCATCCTCATTGCTAAAGGATCACGGCGAATTCGAACATCAGTACCCATCATGATGCGGTATTCTCTATCTGTTTGATGTGTGAACATTTCAATCAGCTGTGTGCTTTCATCTTCACCGGTCTCTTCAAAATGTTTTTTGAACAGCTTCCCTTGAAGTGTCTCTCTTCCAAGCTTTCACCCACTCCGAGTAGTAAGCTAATGGACCAACCCTTTCCAGTCTATCTTGTTCAGCCTTCAGCCTAGAACATCAACATATTATGTCCCACATCCACAAACGGAAATCAAACAGTGGCTAACCTGAATTGGATCAATATAATACAGAAATCTGACTTACTTCTTCAACTATTTTGCTCCCACTGAGGATAGGTGTGCAATGGCTCAATAACTACAGGAAGATTATGAAAATTGGTTTACAAATTCAACAATCTCAAAACTGCCCCTTGATTGCTACCCTTAAATGTTGAAAGATTTCTTCTTCCTCCACCACTAAACCCCAAAAATTCTTAGTATTCACCCTATTAAGAATATTTGCCGGATCTATCAAAATTAAAAAAGAGATGCATTTAACCCAAAAAATTTAAAAGAAAGATCCTTAAAGCATTCAAAACCAAACAAGCAAAACAATTGATTATCTGCAAAATCTTAGTTATTCATTTTTCGGAAGTTCTACATTTACTACAACAAAACCATTTTCAGCTTTTAACTTATTGTATGTCATGTTATTGGAAAGGTGTTTTCATAGTATCAAGCTCATAAACAATGTCAAACCACAAGCTTATGACCCGGAAAGAATTATTGTGGCATTACCCCCCAGCTAAAGGTCTTGGCTCCCCCACTGTGAAGACTATTATGCACAACGTTATTGCCACATTACATGCTACAAAAGCTTGAAGAAAGTTTTAATATTTCACATAAGAAATTAGGTACTCAAAAAAATAAAATAAAAATAAAAACCACCTACATCCACGAACAAAATTGAATATCTGAAAACCAACACAACAACAACAACAACAACAAAGCCTTTTATCCCACTATGTGGGGTCAGCTACATGGATCATACTTCGCCATTGTATGAATATCCGAAAACCAAAAGACTCCAAAATGAGACACTTAAATTCCTTAATTTCAAAAGATCTTGATACAAAAGGGACCATTAAGTACGAGGATTCAGCAAGAGGTCAATACCAGAAAAAGCTTCCTAATGACAACTGATCATCCCAAGGTACTGATTAGGGAAAGGGTAACACACTGAAATAGGAAAGAAAAACAAATGATACACCCTTAAGTAACTCGAACTAATTACATGCCCACTAAGGTAATTGAGCTTTGAGAGTTTCCAACAAAAAATGAGAGGACTAAAGCCTTTCACATTATTGTTGGATGAAAGTTTTAGCAACTTCTATACTTGCATAGATTCAGCAAGCAAATGATTATCTTTCTATGCCGGTGCACAAGCCAAAAAAAATCACACTATGCAAGACTAACTGCAACAAGACCATTAATCTTACTCTGCGCACTTTCATGATCATTAATGAAAAAAATCAGGACATCACAAGATATTGGGTAGTGCTCATCTCAAGTTTCACAGTCAACAAATTCAACAAGAGTTGCTAAATCTAAGATAGTACTGAGATAGCTGAAAACTGCAATTGTTAAATTATGAAACTAGCACTTTGAGATATCTTCATTCTAAGTGGCTGACATGATTTCACAAATTTATTTATTGAAAAAGATGAGGTAAGATAAACAGAAGATCCAAGCCCTGTCCATGGGTAGGCTGTCTTGAAATTGTTTTCCACGTTAACCAGGCAATCAGCTAAAATTTAATTTGTATGTGAGACAGAAGTATCAAATGATAGACCAGATGCTAGAAATTGAGGACAAAAGGTATTGTTGCTAAAGCACGGAAGATAAATTCATAGGTGCAAGAAATCCTTGTTACCTCTCCTCTTTGTATATATGCCGTCGTGCTCTGTAGAGTGATGTCTCAGTCAATGTTGGATGGTCACCATAAAGCTTTATTTCCCCAGTCTCTGCCATAGCTTTCAGAAACACCTGGATCCAGAGCCAAAAATCACAGGATGGAGAATATGACAGTATGAATATGACGAAAATCCAAGATCCCAGTGATTCTAGTTTCAATTCTAAAGAAGAATGTTAAAAAGTCATTTTGGTTCATTTTATCATCTGTAAAGAAGGAAAAAAAAAGAAAGAAAAACAAACAAAGAATCTCATAATTTGCTCAGTTTTTGCAGGATACTTAAGTCAAAGAATTCGCATTTAAGCATGAACTACCAACATAGGACAGTTAAACCCATCTATTTTAGTTAAACTGGCATTTCATACATATTTTCAGCTTTTACCGTTTCAACATCAGGACGCCTCCTTTGCCACCTAGACCACTGTTCATTTTCAGGCTTTCTCCAGTTCCACCATAGTTCTTCACTTGTAAGTGGCTCTTCTATGGGTTTCTTTGCTTTTGGATCAATAAAGGGGTGAGGCCGTCCAAGTTTCTTGTCCATCTCATATTCACTTAGGTTCTCTTCCTCTTGTTCTGTCTGATAAACAACATACTCTGAGGATGTTTCTTTGGGTTCTTCTGGTACATCATTAGGTATGTCAGATTCCACAGGGTCATCAGAAACTGAACTTGTTCCTACCACCTCAGAAGCAGAAACTGAGGCCTTATACTTTTTCCTCCTGCTTCCAGGCCTTTGTCCATAGGAAGAAGTTCCAATCGACACACCAGTTGGCTCAGGTGCCCTTGCAGCTCTCACTCGACTGGCAGTCCCTTCTGGCCAGTACTCTTGCCCTGGAATGCTTGCACGAGCTCCGGAAGCCGGCTCAAGCTGCCCAGATGTGGAGTCCAAGTAACAGTGATAAGGAGGAGGCTCAACAGATACATGCTCAAACGAACTCTCTCCTTTGTCAGAATTCTGGCATTTTATTTGTGGAATCAGAGGCAGTTTCCTAAGAGGATAACTGAATCCAACTTTCAACTGCCAGATTGAAGCAACAAATGATCCCGAAAAAGAAATCTGTTGGTTCCCAGAATATTACTGGATTATTAGCATTCTGAAGCAGAATATTCCACAAGGAACATTTGCATGACATACACATTGAAAGGTATAGCATGCCAGTACAATAGATGGCATTTGAAACCTTACACAGTACAAATATAAATGACATGATCCAAACTTTTCATACACATTCAGAGGGGTAAATGTATCCATGACGGCTATTTTTTTATTTCCTTACAAGTGCTGGATGTACTTGTCTGTTCAGAGACATAAAAGTGTCTAGGCATCATCATCCATACAATATGTGCAAACCAAATATATCCACGCATCAATATATATGACCGAACAAAGATTAAAGCAATAGGGGTCGCACACCCTTCTACCATCCCTTCAACTTTAACAATAATTCTAGTGCTCCTAACGTCACACCAATGAAATGAACAGGGTTTGGAAGACAAGCTACAATTTTGAAATTTGGCACTTTATTATGTGCCAAAATCATTATAAAACAGGTGGCTAAGATGGACAATATGAATAATTTCTGAGAATTGGAACAATAAAAGTAATAATTTCGTCCAGTTACCCACATATAAAGTTCATAAAAATTAGCATATCAGCAACAGGGTAACACCAAAATTGCAGGAAAACGAAAACTAAAACATGTTATTTGGAGCTTAGAATCCATCTCAATTCGACCCTTAAACTTCATTTCTGGCTCTTAATTTTTCGCATTAGCAAATTTACATGTATGTACAAATACTACATAAATGAAACATCATGCAATAAAATTTGCATTCAGAGCTCCATTTTCACACCATTATAAACACCAACATAGAACGACCAAGGAAACAAACCTTGACGTCCTGGAAATGGAAGCTCTTAGCAATTGACCCATCAACTGGAACTATACTTCTTGATATTCCTCTATCTGCAAACCCAGAAACAGAAATAATAATTCAGAATGGAAAGGTAAAAAGAAAAGAAAATTTGCATAAAGGGCGTATTGAGAATGACAGGACAGACCTTGACACAAAACCCAAGAAGGTGGCACTGAAGAAACCATTTCAGTGGTTAAAGATACCGAACCACTGATACCGAACCCACTAAAAATTTTGCATTGGAGTTCCAATGGCAGTTTTCGAACGAATCAAAAATTTTTCTTCGCGTGGGGGATTAGTAGAAAAATTTTATATTCGGACAAGATAAAAGTTTCTCGGGGCAGATAGCTTATCTTAAAATGGATGGGTCAATTTAACCCGGAAAGGGGTATGAGTTTAAAATGGATGGGGTTAATTACATGAATATTTGGAACGTTTCATGTAATTTTTTTACACAATTAATGGCGCGGCTCTATTCGAACATGTGTTGCAATTCGCGTGTTAGTGTATACATTATCCATGTTAAAATTTTAACACTATTCTAATTCACGTATAATTTGTAGATAGTTCTCGTATACATTATCAATGTTAAAGTTATAACATTATACTGATTTATGTATAACGTGTAAAAATTGGCAAATAAATGATCAAGTTAGAGTTTTAACACGGTTAAGATTCATGTATAACAAGTAAATATTAGCGTATAAATTTATGTTAGAGTTCTAATACTATTTTGATTCACGTATAACTTGTAAATATTCGCGTATAAATTATCAAGTTAGAGTTTTTAGAGTTTTAACACTATTATGATTACGTATAACGTGTAAATATTAACGTATAAATTATCAATGTTAGAGTTATAACACTATTCTGATTCACGTATAACGTGTAAAAATTGCCGCATAAATTATCAAGTTAGAGTTTTTAGAGTTTTAGCACTATTAGGATTCACGTATAACGTGTAAATATTAGCGTATAAATCAATTTTAGACGACTAACACTATTCTGATTCATGTATAACTTGTAAATATTCACGTATAAACTATCAAATTAAAGTTTTGAGAGTTTTAACAATATTATGATTCATGCATAATGTGTAAATATTAACGTATAAATTATCAATGTTAGATTTCTAACACTATTCTGACTCACGTATAACATCTAAATAATTCGCGTATAAATCAATGTTAGAGTTCTAACTCTATTCTGATTCATGTATAACATGTAAATAGTTCGCATATAGTGTATCAATAATTCGTGTATAACGTATCAATAATTCGCGTATTAATGTTTATCACCCGACGCGTGTCCGTCGCATATATGTGACGGTTTCACAGAAAACTCCCTTATTTTTTTCATATATGCGACGGTTTCACAGGAAACTCCCTTATTTTTTTAAACATGAAAAAATATTAGTGTTAATTATCAAGAAGCCCAATGTGATTTGTCGAATTTCTTTATTACTCCCATGTGTTTCGAAATTATACCACTCACTCCCACGTGCTTTGGTTTTGAGTATAAAGTGGATAGAAATCATGTCACTTAACAGAGAGTGTATAAAACACGCCTAGATATGTGCGTGTTAGGCTTTTCATGCATTAAATAATTGTGTTTTTACTAAATTATCCAAACCTTACCATTTATGAACTTATTGATTGTGTTTTTTCCTAAATTGACTAACTTATTGATTGTATTATTACCAAATTATCCAAATTTTATCCTTTTACCACTTTTAAATCTAAGTTGAATTCTGAATCAAAGTTGAATTCCACTTTTTTTTTGTGAGTACAAAATTAGTACTCCAAAAAAAAATATTTTAAAAATACCTCAATCTATTCTCTTTTCTCATCTCTTTTCCTTTTCTTTTCCTTTTTTCCATTTTTTCTTTTTCCTTTTTCAATCATTTCCCTCTTTCCTTTTTTTTCCTTTCTTTCTTCTTTCCCCCTTTTTTTCTTTCTTTCCTTTCTTTTTTTTTTTCTTTTTTTCCTTTTCCATCACTACTCATAAAAAATTTTCTTCTCTTTCTTTTTTGATCAACAATTTCTTTCATTTTTCCCTTTCTTCTTTTCCTCCTTTCCTGACGTCTTCAACCTCTCTTCAAATATACAAAATCAACTTCATAAAAAATGTAGCGTTTTCTGATCATCAAAATCTTTCCTTTCTTTTTTCATTTCTTGACGTCTTCAACCTATCTTCAAATTCGTAAAATGAACCTCATAAAAATTTGGCATTTTCAAATCTGCAAAATCTCTCCCCAACAGGATTGGATTATTGGGAAAAATTTCCCACATATAATCCACGATAGTAGTCCTTATAATAATTTTTCTGATTCTTCGTAATTCCCTACATCAATTTTTTTTCAATTTTTCATTATTCTTTCCAACCAACAATTGGTATTCCTTTAATTTGGTATTCTTGAATCCGATATTTAATCAGGTGAATTCTTTTTAAACATATAAATAGAAAATCAAAATAGACAAAAACGATGTCTTCTTGGACTTCTTCACCCAGGTAGCTTCAAATGCAAAAAAATATTAAAAAAAAAAAATCTGATCTCCAAATATCAACAACTCAAATCCAATTCTGATATTACTCTTATGTAGTAATAAACACCCTATATATGTGCACATATAAATTCCTTTGCTCATGTTCCTCTAAAAATCGTAGATTCTTCTTGTTGACATGCCAATTCCTCTTGTCCACAAGCTGTGAGAAGTGGGGAAGTAAGAGTAAGTTTATTTAAAAGAGAAATGAGAGAGAATGGAAAGGATGAAATTTGTTTAAGAGAGAAAAATGAGAGATAATTGATGGTGGAAGAACGATTTGTTGGAAAAAGAAAGAAAAAAACTAAAATTTACAGGAACAAAGAAATAAGAAAGAAAGACAAAATAACGGAGGAGGAGAAGTAATTTAAGGAAAAAATAAAAGAGAGAAAAAATGAAAGACGATGTGAGAGAGAAAAAGAGAAGATTGTTTTAACTTTATCTTTTTACCCTACAAGTTTAATGTTTTAAACTTTGGCCCAAAACTTTAACTATTGAAAGAGTTAATACCTAGATTTGAAAACAAAGAAGAGGGTATTCTTAAAAAGTTTAACAGCGACATTAGTGCATACGATTTTCGTCCACTTTACACTCAAAATCAAAGCATGTGGGGGTTGTTGGTATATTTTAAAAACACATAGAGGTAATAGGGAAATTTGGCAAACCACTTGGGAGTTCTTGGTAATTAACCCTAATTTTTATAATAAAAAGGTTGAAGAATAAATAACATTGTGTTATAAAAATGCTATTAAGATGTTTAGTATTTTATGATGTAACAAATTATTATGCCATATTAGAAAATAGAAATATAATATTATATTTCTAGTGTTAAATGTATAAATAGAAATATAAAAGGGAAAAAGACTACAAAAGTCCCTTACATTTCATAAAATAATTTATTTGATCACTCACATTTAAAAAAAAATAAAATAGTCCTCCACATTTTAAAAGTGTAAATCTTTAGTCCCTGTTGACGGATTTGTTACAAAATTATTAAATCCAGTCATGAGCCCATCACGTGACCCTTTTTAAGGGGCAAAACAAGATTAACAGCCTTCAGATAATTGGGACATTAATCATAAAAGTCTCTTACATTTCATGAAATAATTTATTTGGTTCCTCACATTTAAAACGAAATAAAATAGTTACACGCATTTGAAAAGTGTAAATTTTTAATCCCTTATTTAGGGGCAAAAAAATAAATAACAGCCTTCAAAACTTTCATACAACTTTAAGAAACGAATTTGAGAAGGAAAACTCAAAATCACAATTCTTAATGCTCCTGATCTAGAGCCAAAATCAATATTCAAAATCTCTAAAAGGTTAATCCCTAAAGAAGATGGCACAACCATATGAATGCTTTTGCAAGAAACCAGTGGTTGTAAGAACTTCATGGACATCAAATAATCCTAGAAGAAAGTTTCATGAATGTTAAAAGTATGAGGTAATGTTGATTCAATGTTTTGTTTATATAATGATTCAAACAAGTGTGAGGTAATGCTGATTTAATTCTTTGCTTATCTATTGATTCTAGCAAATAATGAGAAATGAAAGAGCTAACATGCTAATGTTGTGGCAGGTATACAATGATAAGTGAGTATGGTCATTTTTTCTATATAACAACCGAACTGAATGGTTTAATGTACTAGGGAAAATGTGGTTGTGGATATTCGCTGGTGTGATGCAATGTATGATACGTTTAATAAGGCAATAGAGATAATTGGTGGCTTGTCGAACAATATTAAAGATTTGGAAGTAGAGGAAGATAGAAGAACGAGGAAAGAAAAATTGCTCGTTGCTGCTCTACTTTTAGCATGCATGTTAATTTTTTATTAGTAAATTATCCACTGATATATAAATGAAGTGAAGTATTAGTGAAAATTTTTAGTAGTGAATTAAAGCAGAAGACCTTTTTTTTTATGTATTACTAGATTACTTCATTGGTATATGAAGAAGTTTGTAAGAATCTTACACCAGTTTGAAGTGTTTCTTTTTGTAATGATGTGAAGGATCCTATAAGTATACCCTCTTTGCTTTATAAAGAATCGATTTCACTTGCATATCATATAATTGTAACAAAAAAGTCAATGAGCAGCGCTAAAATTTGGACAAAAGATTTCCTATTAAACAACATGAATTCTATTAATATATAGAGACACAATATTTACCAATTCTACATGGGAGTTCAACATTGTTTGAAACTGATAATGTAATTTGTCATATATTTTGTGAGTTTTTGGTGGCATTATTTGAGTAGATTTTATCTTAATTGAATGTTTATTTGCAGAAATTGAGATGATTGGAAGATTGAGACAATCTACATAGAAAAACCAAGATTGGAAGCAATATGGAAGGCTTTGAAATAAGGAGAGCATGTTTGTTGAAGAAAATTTGTACTTTTAGGTATGTAATTTTTAGTTTGTCGTCTTTTTTCGTTGTGCTGGCTCCAAACTTAGTTACCGTTTGGCCGAACGGTGTTTAATTCTAGACAGTATAGTATTTCTTACTTTTACTTACTTCTTTAGTTTGATTATGTCTTTAATTATGTTTTGTGAGTAGTTCGTTTGTCTGGCATTAAAGTGATGAAATATTAATTGTTATTTAATCGTGAGACAGAATTATTTTAATCCAATTAATATTCTATGAGTTTCAAAAATTTTCTGAGCATAGCGTTAATTGTTTGGATTCTTTAGATAATGGCCATGTTTAATTAATCTAAATAGCACCAATTAATCTCCTATTATTTCATTGGATCTAGTAGATAGGATTAATTAGTGGCGAAACTATTGTCTCAGCAGACGAGAATATTAAGCTAATAAATTATGACTGCTGATTCTGATTGTAATTCTAGTGTTTAATATTGTTTTAACATTAAATATAGTGTTGGCTGATTCCATCTAGGTTGTGTTAGAATTAGGGGAGTAATTAATTAAGTTGATTCTTGTTAATTATCGAATAATTAAGGAGGAATTGGGCTATGCCAGACTTGATTTTCGGTAGCCTATAACTGGTTGATTCATAAATATGAATTTGTTAATTATTGAATAATTAAAGTTCCATTATTTGCCCCTCAAAATGACATGTGCATAGTACATGATTAACATAGCAATTACACAAGTGGACGAAAAATTAATTGGAGACTGTTCACATTACAAATCTAAATTAAAGGATCATAATGGAACTTTTAAAAGAAAGTGGATCAAAATGTAACCAACTCTAAAGTTGAGGGACCATTGGAGTTATTTACCCTATTTCAAATCATAATTATTAAACTTAAATATGCTTGCATATTTAAACTTAAATATGCTTGCATCTTTAAAGAATTCATTTTCTATACTACAATTATACCTCAGAATATTAATGTAATTTTTTTTTGAATTTTTCGGTAATATATTTGAATCTATTCTAATTTTTGTGCAAATTCACAAAAATGAGATATTGGCATGCTTTTAAATTACAAAAATTAATTACAACTATAAAAATACAAGAATAATATTCTGGAATACAATTATACCTCAGAATGTTAATGTAATTTTCTGGATTTTTTTTGTAATTTCCTTGTATTTATTTTAATTTTCGTGCAAATTCACAAAAATAATAAATAGACATGCTTTTAAATTACAAAAAATTAATTACAGCAAGAAATTCACAAGAATAACATTATAGAACTACAATTATACCTCAAAATATTAATGTAATTTTTCTGTAATTTCTTTGTATTTATTTCAATTTTTGTGCAAATTCACAAAAAATAATAAATAAACGAATAAACATGCCATATTAAACTAGAAAACATAAATTCCAGAAAGATATTACTTCAAAAATATTCTATAAAAGTAAGAATATTTTTCATTATTTTCATTATTTTCTACAATTTTCTTATATTTATTTCAATTTCCAATGAATTTTAAGAAAATAATAAATAAATAAATAAACAAAAAATTAATGATTAATTTTGGATTTTATGTGACAAGTATGCTAAAAGGACATTAGAGAATTCCCACTAACCTCCATCTCATTTTTTTAATTATTTTTATCATTTAATTATAATTTTTCTAAAATAAACCATGAAAATATTAATTTTCTGGTCATCCAAAAAATTTTGGAAAAATTATAAATGAATAGGAAATGAAAAATTGAGTATTAAAAAAAATTGCTTTGAAAACGAACACTGGAGTGGGCCTCAAGTGCCTGCGACACATGTCGGTGTGTGTGGAGCACGTGCCAGTTGCTATAATAGCAGCTAGCGAGCTTTTCTACTTATCTAGGGTGGCGGGTGTGGTTTACGCGCGGCGCCGCATTTGGCGGAACCTCTAATTTTTGCATCAACATTTTTCGAATCAATTTTTTGTGTTGAGTTTTATGGTGGTCTTGATTTTTCGATTTGATGTTCCTATGAACGCCGATGAATCTCAAACGTCGTGCACGAGAGTGAAATTGGACGGTCATCTTCAATCTCCAACTCTATTTTTTTAGAAAAACCTAAAAACTTAAAATAGTCATATCTAATTAATCGTATGTCAAATTTTCGCATACTTTATACTGTTGGATTGTTCTCAAAATTTAGTTTCTAAGCATGTAAGTTTTACAAAACTAATTGATAAGGTGAATTTATTCACCTTTTATGTAGTGTTTATACTTAATTCTTTGGTTGTTCTTGTTCGTTTTTATTCGTTTTAGTGTTTTATTTGTAGAGTTGTCGATCTGGTGCATGCTTGGAAGAGGAAAATCATACGAGAGTCAAATCGGATGCAAAGTGGAGGAAAAATAGAAGAAAGTTCGTGAATTCATGGAAAACTCCTCCACGTTGCGACGTCAATCCTTCCACGTCGCGACGTGGGTGGACGTCGTGACATGAGACCCTCCATGTCGCGACGTCAAAAATGCGAATTAAAATTGATTTTTTGGACGATTTTTGAGAAATTTCCAGAGAGCCACGTCGTGACGTCGGGACCCCTCCCACGTCGCGAAGTGGGTGCACTTCGAGACGTGCAAACATGCACGTCGCGATGTGCGTAGACGTTGGGACATGCGACCTTGCACGTCGCGACGTCGGGAAAAGCGCAGTTTTACGAAATAAATTTTGGTAATTTGCGATTTTGGCCCACTTTGAGACTTCTTATCCGACATGGTTTTCGTAAGGGACTTATTTGCTAATATTTGTATAGAATTACTATAAATAGGGCTAGGGTTACAGCTTTTTAAGGTGTGTCAACTTTGAGAGAGCTTAAGTAAGGGTTTTTCTTCTTTGTAATAGCTAAGATTTCATTATTTTGGCTATCTAAGAAGAATTGCAGCTGTACGGATTGGGAACGTCATTAATTATTGAATTCATTTATTTAGAGACAAAGATTTCATCTACGGATGCGCTATTCAAGATGTTATCTTTCCTTTTAATTTATGTTTTCAATATTGTGCTTAATTATTAATATTATGATAATGTTCAATTTAGCCATGCTCGGCTAAACTTATTGTGCTCCCGGAATTATGAATAAGAGTTTTTGTGCGTAATTTACATATTATGTTCTATCTTATGGTCTTTGTGGAATAAGTTTTGCTGTGTTCTTCATAATTATGCATGATTTGGCCGGATTATGTATGATGAATATTTGTTTAAAGTGCAGTAAGTTATTTAGAGATAACTTGCTTTAATCTTGCCTCTTACCATATAAGAGGATTAGAATGGGTTGTTTGGAATATTTTATGGGTTGGTTGTGAATTTGTTAGATTAATTTTACCTTAACTCTTGCCTCTTACCATATAGGAGGAGTTAGGGGGATTAGTTTAGCATTAGCCTGACTAGTTCGGGCATTGCCTCCGCTATAAAGGAGCGGTTGAACTTGAGTGTTTGGTCGAGTTGGTTGGTTGCATTAGATTCCGGGTTAATTAAGGAAGTAAACCTTGCCTCTTACCACATAGGAGGGTTTAATTATTTTTTTTTGGCTAATTAATTAGGGGTGCCACTCCCATTTTATTAATCGAACCAAAATTTACAAATGATAGAGGACAAGAATACATTCATTTCCTCCTAACCCGAAAGTTCGGAGAACCATCAAACGATCTAAATTAAGGGATCCTCGCACCTTCCGCGGGAGCTCCCCAAAACTAGTGAAAATCAAATCCATCGGTCTGTGACACCCCTCCTACGCAAGTCCATCCGCCGGCTGATTAGCCTCTCGAAAAATATGCCGCAACGATGCCACACAAGAAAATTGCTTCAATCGTGCCAAAAGCGTCCTAAGTTTCCATGGAACAGTCCCACAGCCAGACCACAAATCTACCAGCAACATGGAGTCAGACTCTACCAAAACATTTGTATAATCAAATCTCTCACATAACTCCAGCCCGACAAGTATAGCAAGAGCCTCCACTTCGAGACTCGTCACAAACTCAAATCCCATAGCTCTAGCAACTACCAACTTCCCCGCCGAATCCCGAATAATTGCCCCACCACCCCCAGGACCCGGATTTCCCCTGGCACAGCCATCAACATTAAGTTTCAAGACATCTTGAGGTGGCTTAAGCCAGCGTACTCTAATTATCGAAATGGGGATGGAGAGCCCCAAGACCAAATCTACAATTTGAGTCCAATTCCCTGCAACCCTGTGCTCAGGGAATCTCAAATTCCACAACAACGTCAAATCCTGCACCACCAGAACACACATCCTCTCCCAAGACACCCCAATACCCTCAAAGAACTCAGAGTTCCGTCTTTTCCATAAATGCCATGAAATAAGACACGGAACCCAATTAAAAAGCACTCGACAATACCCATTTCCTTTTAAATTCCACCACATAAGACAATTTTCCCTCCATGGCCGAGGTCGCGGACGCACACCCACCGCCTTACCAAAATAACCCCAAACCATATTAGCAAAACTGCCCCAGCCGAACACATGATCAAGAGATTCCTCTAACGAAACAACACAGCATGAGCAAGGGAAGGGGCCATGTACCCCCATCCTACCTAACCAATGAGCTAAAGGAACCCTCTCATAACACAATCGCAGAAGAAGGAAAGAAATCTTATACGAGATTCCTGGCTGCCAAATAGACTTGAAAAAGCTAGACTGTGGCCTCCGAGGCCGAATAAGTTGATATGCAGACGCAACCGAGAAAAACCCATTAGCATCACACATCCACACCGGTTGGGCGTAACTGTCCGATAAGGATAATGCAGAAATCATGTGTTTAATGGTATCTAGGAGAGAAAGGTGATCTAGCTCCCATACCCCATTAATACAGAGATCATTCATATATGTGTATCCCAACCCCGGAGCAAAAGTGGACAAAGCCACCACCTTCCGCCAATTATCGTGAAAGAGGTCAAGGTCACCATCCCCCACAAACCAACCTACAAAGCCTTCACAGTTCGAACGAACATCAAGCATACGACGCCAAACATGAGAATCATTCCAAGATGGATGAACCACTGCAGGGTGCTCCGAATGACAGTACCGCGCCAACATATATTGAGCCCAGAAAGATTTCTGAGCCCGCAGACCCCACCAAAGCTTAGCAGCAAAGGACTCCGCAATATCCTCAAAAGAACGAAGTCCAACTCCACCTTCCTCCTGAGGATGACAAAGAGTATCCCACGAAATCCAGTGTTGTTTCCTACCCATAATCGGGCCATCCCAAAAGAACCGCGCACAAATCTGAGAAACCTGTTGGAAGACACTTCTCGGTGGCAATGAAACCGCCAAAATATGCACATGTAACGAGGCCAGGACATGTTTTATCAGAACAATTCGTCCCCCAAATGACAGAAATTTGTGTTGCCACCCCAAAATACGCCGCTGAACCGCCGCCACCATATCTTGGAAGAAGCTAGACCGCTTTCTCCCAACATATACCGGGCAACCCAAATACTTAATCGAAAAAATCGCCTGCGCAAATCCAGTGATACGAGCAACCCGACGTCGAACCCCCAAAGATGATCGAGTATCAATGAGAAAATTACTTTTCGCGGTATTTACTTTTTGCCCAGACAACTCCTTATATTCCCCAATAACCTTACACACTGCCTGAATAGAGTCACGGTCTCCGGATGAGAACACCAGGATATCATCAGCATAAGCAAGATGCGTAACTGGAGGAGCATACCTTGGGCCCCGATACGGTGAGAATTCCCTCTGGGTCAAAAGGCCATTCAACCGACGAGAGAAAAATTCAGCCATCAGAATAAATAAAGAAGGCGACAGCGGGTCACCTTGTCTCAACCCCCTTGAAGACCGGAAAAAACCAGATGGGTATCCATTAATCATCCCCAAAAACCAGCAATTGGAGACGCATCTCCACACCATATCAATCCACCTTTCCCCGAAACCAAACCGTCGCAAGATACCACATAGGAAAACCCACGATACCTGATCGTAAGCTTTCATCATATCAAGTTTAAGAAGCACCCTCCCCTTCCGAGATTTAGAATTCATCGAGCTCACCAACTCCTGTGCCAATAAAATATTATCCGAAATAACCCGATCTTTAACAAAGGCACTCTGCTGCGGGGAAATTAACCGTGGGAGATAAGCACTTAACCGACTTGCCAGAATCTTGGTAATAATCTTATTCAAGACATTACATAAACTAATCGGGCGAAACTCCGAAAAATTCTGCGGGTTCTCACATTTAGGAATTAGAATCAGCGTCGTCGCCATAATCCCCCGAGGCAACTCACCACCACTTAAAAACTCCAGCACCGCCTCAAAAAGTTCATCCTTAATAATCTCCCACGCCACCTTAAAAAATCCACTAGTAAAACCATCAGCACCAGACGCATTTGATTCATCAATATCATCTAGTGCACGCCTAACTTCCCCCATATCAGGATCACCTTCAAAATTTGATTCGCAAGCCTTCATTGTTGAAAAAAAACTTCTTTCGACCTAGCGCTCCTCTTCTCTCCCGTCTTGCTCTTTCCTTTTTTAGATCATTACTATTCATGGAGGCCCTTCAGCCAACGGCTGAAGGGCTGACGCCGCCGCCGGAGGGGTTGCTGCCCAAACGGCCACCGCCTCCAGACTTCGCCAAAAAGTCTTTTGCCCAGATTTTCACAAAGGCTCCTGAATCGCTTTTTGATATCCCCCTCTCGTCGCACAAGGGGGAGGTAGCCATCAAAATTTCTTCTTCCAATATTGACCGACTTGCTGCTCCGTTCCAACATGCATTGGTGGGGAAATTCTCCCATGGGCGTCGGTCCTTGGAGGAAACACGTAAGGCATTTGCTAAACTGGACTTAAAGGCCTCCATTGATGTGGTATTACTGGACTATAGGCATGTACTTTTGAGGTTTCATACTGAGGCCGATTTTCATCGTGTATGGACAAGGGGGATTTGGCAAATCGGAAAATTCCCCATGAGGGTTTTTAAATGGTCCCCTTCATTCCAAACTTCAAAGGAAACTTCTGTTGTTCCTGTTTGGTTTGCACTAGCGCTAGGTCGAAAGAAATTTTATTTTTTTTAGTTTAAGTTTTAATTTTTTGCATAATTTTAGTACTGTTTGCTATTCTTCTTTGCATGCCCAGGACAAGATCTCTTGGACTAGCGGAATATCAATACGACCTGGAACTTGCACGGACTTTGCGTGTTAAGAAAAAGTTAGAATTCGAAACAATGGCTGCACAAGGAAATTAGCCTAATGCTGTTGTTCCTCTAGTGGAGAACCCTCCGGTTATTCCACAAGCACAACCATTGGTACCGCAGCGTCGGTATGGTGATCATTATGAGCCTCGAATGGATAATTTGGATTCACCTTTTATTGACAATGGAGAGCATTTTCAAATTCCGCCGGCTTTCATAAATTTGATTCAAAATGGCCAGGTTTTCCATGAAATGAGTACCGAGGACCCACATGCACATTTAAGGACATTCCTTAAAGTGTGTAATACGAGCAATCTCCCACATATCCCGCATGATGTTTTAAAGAGAATGTTGTTCCCTTACTCTCTTCAAGGAGCAGCTGAGAGATGGTATGACTCTATTAATGGGGCACGAATTGAAATTTTTGATGAGGTTGCAAAGAGGTTAATGACTAAATACTTTCCTCTATCCAGAATGGACAAGATCCGGATGGATTTCATGAAGTCTTGTCAAGGTGAAAATGAGTTATTCATAGAAGCTCGGGATAGATTTCGTGAACTTTTTAATAAATGCCCAAACAGTGGGTTGGAGCAGGGAAGAGAGCTAAATTTTTTTTGCAATGGACTCAATTTCCATACTATGCATTTGGTAAATCTTTCAGCTGGAGGAAATTTGCGTGATAAATCACCAGAAGAAGTTGAAGAGATTTTTGAGCGTATAGTAAGTAATGAGCTGATGTTGCCCACTACAAGAAGTAACCATGGAAGATGGCAAATTGGAATGTTAGAGTTAGATAGAACAGCTAACCTGGAAGCACAAATGACCGCAATGCAGGGCCAATTATCTAGTATTCAGGCAGCCTTGACAAACAAAATCATGCCATCTTGTGGATTATACCAAGGAGCACATCATATGGATGAATGTCCTCAAATCACTAATGATCCAGTGCAATACATCAACTTCAACCGGAATACTAATTCAAATCAATGAAAGCCATCTGGTGGGAATCAGTGGTATCAAGGAGGACAAAATCGCCCATAGTATAATGCATCAAGACCAACTTATCCACATGGCTATGGTAACCAACAAAACACACTGAATGTTACTTCAATTGCAACAATTGATGATGTTATAACAGTGTTAGGGGCCAAGATAGAAAAGCTTTTTGGAGAATGCCAACAGTGACAGGACAATGCAGACAAAACATTGGAGATTTATGGAGGTATGTTCAGGGAGCATAAAGCTTTTCTTAAGAATATGGAGACTCAAATAGGCCAACTCGCAAATGAAATGAATAATAGACCAGCCGGAACTTTACCGAGTGATACTTTTCCAAATCCAAAGGGAAAGGAGCAATGCCATGCGGTTACACTTCGAAGTGGTAAGGAATTGAAATCTCCAACTATTAATGAAGAAGATTCTCGAAATGATGATCAAGATACTGTCAAGGTTCCAATTAAGACGGAAGAAGTCCAAAGCAAGCTGAACCCAAGGAAGGTAGTGTCAGTAAAGGGAGAAAGAAAAATCCTCCAAGTGCTTTTAATTTTCCAGAATTTGCTCCGCCATTACCTTCTCCTCAAAGGATACAGCCATCAAAGAAGAAGATTTTGTTTAGCAAATTTGCTGAGATGATTAAGAAACTCCATGTGGAAATACCTTTGTTGGATTTGGTGAAGACGGTACCTACTTACACTAAATTCTTGAAAGATCTTATTTCAAATAAAGAGCAGATTTTATAATGTGAGGAGGTTATTCAATTAAATGAGGTTAGGCAATGCTTAATGAAGAAAAATCTTCCTCCTAAGCTTAAAGATCCAGGAAGCTGCACAATTCCATGTAGAATTGGTTCAAGATATTTTGCTAAGTTATTATGTGATTTTGGGGCTGGTATTAACTTGATGCCATATTCTATAGCTGTCAGTGTGGGAATGGGTGAGCAAATCAAACCAGTGGCTATAACTCTTCAGTTGACTGATAGATCCATCATCACTCCTATGGGTATCATTGAAGATGTTTTGGTAATAGTTGATAAGTTCACAATTCTGGTGGACTTTATTATCTTGGACATGGAGGAGGATGAAGAGGTTCCTCTCATATTTGGAAGACCATTCTTGGCAACTGGAGATACTTTAATTGGCGTACGCAGCAAGACAATCACTTTTTGTGTCAATGGCGAAGAGGTAACATTTAATGTTAATTACGCTACGAAGCATCCTAGGGATATTAATACTTGTTTTTTCATGGATGTTGTTGAAACTTCAGTTATTGCATGCAATCCTATGAAAACATGTAGTATTAATGATTACTACTCTTTAATGCATATAGCTAATTCCAAATTGCTTAAAATTGATGAGAATATAGCATTAGAGTTGCAAAACATGGTCGAAGGTATTTATCTTGATATTTTCATTTATGAGCTAACTGATAATATTTGTGATGAGCCCATTAAGGTGAGGCTGATTGAAATCCTTGATTGCAGTTAAAATAGGTTGAAGCCTTCAGTTCCAAAATTGGAGCTCAAGCCACTCTCTTCACATCTCAAATATTCCTTTTTGGGGTATAATAACACTTTGCCTGTAGTGATCTCAGCTACATTAGAACCATGGCAAGAAGAGAAGCTTATTATGGTGCTAAAAATGTATCAAGGAGCAATTAGGTGGACTATTGTTGACATTAAGGGAATTAGTCAATCAATATGCATGCATAAAATTCTTTTGGAAGATGATGCAATTCCAGTACGAGATAGGCAACGTCGATTAAATCCAGCAATGATGGATGTGGTAAAAAAGGAGGTGATCAAACTTTTGGACTTTGGGATGATTTCTCAGTTTTTGGTCATTCTTTTGATAAGTGCTTGGATAATCTAGCTAAGGTACTTGAAATATGCTTAGAGACTAATTTAGTTTTGAATTGGGAGAAATGCCAATTTATGGTGCAAGAAGGAATTGTCCTAGGCCACAAGATCTCAAATAAAGGCATGGAGGTGGATAAAGCAAAATTGGATTTAATTGCAAAGCTGCCATATCCAATAAATGTCAAGGGAGTTAGAAGTTTTTTGGGCCATGTTGGGTTCTACCGCAGATTCATTCGGGATTTCTCTAAAATAACCAAGCCTTTGTGTCATCTCTTGGAGAAAGATGCTGTATTTAACTTTGATGATGATTGTAAAGCAGCATTTGATTTTCTTAAGGGCCAACTTGTAGCAGCTCTAGTCATTGAACCTCCAAATTAGGGAGCCCCCTTCAAGATTATGTGTGATGCTAGTGATTTTGCTGTGGGGGCAGTTCTTGGTCAGAGGACGGACAAAATTTTCCACACTATTCATTATGCCAGCCGTTTACTCGATACAGCTCAGTGTAATTACACTACAACCGAAAAAGAGATGTTGTTAGTTGTTTTTGCTGTGGATAGATTCCGCTCTTATTTGTTGGGAGCCAAAGTGATTATTTACACAGATCATGCAGCAATCTGTTACTTAATGGCCAAGAAGAATGCAAAACCGAGGTTGATTCGATGGGTTCTACTTCTACAAGAGTTTGATTTAGAAATCCGTAATAAGAAAGGAGCTGAAAATCATGTTGCCGACCATGTTTCTCGATTGGAAAAACATGAGCATTTGGAAGAGGACATTAATGTCTAAATTAAGGAGATATTCCCGGATGAGCAATTGTTTCAAATGGAAGAAGTAGAAAAAGCTCCATGGTACGCCGACATTGCAAATTATGTGGTTTCGCAACAAATTCCGCCCAATTTGTCTTTCCAACAACGGAAAAGACTAATCCATGATGCAAGCTATTACTATTGGGATGAGCCTTATCTTTTCAAGGTATGCAGTGACCAAGCTATTAGACGATGTGTTCTGAGGATTATCAAAAAGAAATTCTTCGGTCATGCTATGAATCTGATTATGGAGGATATTTTGGGGGGGGGGGGGCCAAGAACAGTATACAAAGTGTTGCAGTCGGGGTATTATTGGCCAAAACTCACTACAAGAAAAATGACTATCAATAACAAGTTTTATTGCCACTAAAACTATGAAAGTTATCACTAAAAATGTTTAGTGACAATAATTTAATCATCACTAAGTTGCCACTAATTCCGTGTGGCAAATAACATAGCAACAATCAACCAAAATCGTTACTGAATGTCAACTAATCAGTGATGAAAATTTATTATCACTAATGTTGCAATGTGTTTAGTGACAACACTTATCGTTAGTAATGTTGCATAGTTAGTGACAACACCTTGCCACAAATAAACAATTTATTTTGTGATAAAATATTATCATCACTATTATAATTTAAATATCACAATATATTCTAGTATTTAGTGACAAGTTATTGTTGCAAATTAGCATCTATTTTGTGATTTAAATATTGTTTTCTATGAATTGCATTGTTCAGTGACAAGTTCTTGTTACAAAATAGCATTTTATTATATAATAATAAAATTTTAATGTTCAGTACCTATAAATTGTACTTACCATCACACTATGAAATTATGCTATATATGCACAATTTTAGTATAAATTGAATAAAATTAAAGTGAAATGCTCCAACATTTTTTTTCCATAAATAGCAATATTTCAATCTATAAAGAATTAGCAAATTAAACTTGTCTAAAGAAAATCTAATGTAACATAATCTATCACTATACTAATCCAAATATGAGTTTTAAAGACGCATTTCACATTACTATCATCTAGAAATATCATTGCGGAATCTAGGTCCATCAAATCAATCACATCAATAATGCTAAAAATGTCATGGCCAACATCCTCATTAATCATGCTACCAACTCTTTTGTATGTCTCTGCAAAAAAAAAAAAAAACAAAAGGTTGAAAATCAAGTTGAGACTAATAAAAGTTCAATAGAAATTATTACAGAGAAAAGAAAATTGAAATTGTAACTTAAAAAAACATTGTATATATTTGAAACCATTGCAACCCTTAATCCAAAACAAATATTGTTTAACAAAAATTATTCAGCCCCCACAAATTGAAAATTAATCGAGCAAAATTAACATTTATATGAAATTCAAACCATGTATGGGCGTTGCATAAATTAGAACTGTCTTATAAGACAGTAGCATATCTACCAAACTTGCAAGAAAAGTGATACAACAATATGTGCACGTGGCAATCATGAAAGATGCTTCCTTTTATGAATTGTCAAAATTTTATTCTTGCACACCAAAATGTTGTTATCCAATGCATAACAAAAGGAACAATACAAAATAAGTCCAGGTTCCCCACCCTATAGTAATTGAGTGGAAGTCAAAATATCATTTAGTAAAAAAAAGCACATGTTTAATAACTAGGAACTTCAAAGCATGAAAACCCAAACATCAAGTAATTAAAGTATTGTCATCATAAATTTTGTGCATATCAACTATTTTCATCCTGAAATAAACACAACACACTTGAACAAACACAATTTCAATCATTTTGTGGAATTCACTTGTTTTATATTAAAGCATAAAGCAGACTGCACCAACTAAGTTATAGTGCATTTCTGACCACAAAGAAGAGATTTAGAAAATGAGACAAAAAATTGAAAATAGGACAAAATACAAAAGCACTATAACCTTTCCATATCATTTAAATAGACAGCTACATGTCCAAACTACCATGTTGCTTTCCTTGAATTCGAAAGAGGTTTTCAAAAAAGAAAACAGAAACATAGCTAATCACAGCACCCTCCCAAAAGGAATAAGTGTTTTTTGGGTAAGATTCTTCATATTTAGGTAGGGTTCCACTAGAAAGGATATGTTACATTTCATTCATGCATAAAGTTTCATCCCCAAAAAATACAGGAATGCACACCCAAACATTCAGAACACATGACCATATTATGTGTGCCTTTGTTTTTCTTGCTTTTATCTTTGGGATAAGTAGAGGGTGGGTAGAGAACTGATAAACAAGAACACCATATTCAACAAGACTAATACAAGCAGAAACAGTGATCAGGGATCTATATTTTTAGGTATTAAAAAATATTTATTGCATTAATTATGAACTAAACATGCTTGATCAATTACATTCAATCAGCAACAATGTCGAACCAAGAAACCATATATACTAGAAAGCACAATAAAGCAAGTTATTACAACACATTTTCCAAACAATAAATGAGCCAATGAAAAAGTTAATTCAGCAAAAATACCAAACTGCCAAACCTAAACTTTTGTGGAACAGATTACCAGCCAAAAGTAATGTATCTCACTCTTCATTAAATATCTAAAAATCTAACATTACATAATGCAAAATGAAGTGTCATAGCATCAGATTCAATGAAAAAGAGAATCATTTAGCGATGCAGCCAACTAAGATCCACAATCATTCATATTGGAGTTCCCACAGAATGAAAATGAAGAAGGAACCAATAGGAAGTGTTTGATGCCACTCTTCATTAAAGTATCTAAAGATTTAACACTTTATAATGCGAGGTGAGATGTGCATAATCACTAAAACATAACCATCTAGCAACACAGCCAAGTAGGATCCACAATAATTTATATTGGAGATTCCACAATAGGACAATGGAGAAGGAAACCAATAAGGTAGTGTTTGAATAGAAGCGAGATAATACCAAATGCTTTCTCACTAACTAAATCACTTATTTTAATGAGCCCATTCCTAACTTTAGTTTTGATGGCTTAAATCTTTAAGTACATACAAAAATAGGAATTTGTCCTTAATCCCCTTCTATCTTTTGTTGTATGCCCTTTTTAATTCCAACTTTTACATCAAACCCAACTAAGAAGTCAATTCATTCTAATATTTTCACATACGTCTAATATATTTGTAAAGGCAAAAATCCTATGATTACAGGCTAAGAATTTCAACAAGAAAAATGCAGTGTGCAATCATGTGGAAAAACAGATTATTAAACTACTTAGATATATCTTTTTCTAACAATAAGCATACTATAATTATACTAACTCTCTGAAATAGAGTAATAAATATATAAGAGCTTTAAATCAAATACAATAAGAAGGAAAAAATTACCACTTTTCCAGATTGGTTAGTCAATCAACAAGCAAGTAATAGAATCCAAAAACCTAGACAAAATAATTAGTTTCAAATTAGAAATTATAATAACTAATTCTAGTTTAAAAGAGAATATGTTTTCAAAATCCATGGTTTCGATAAAATACAAGGGTTGAAGGGCATTAGCAGATTTCAATCAATGGGTCAATGTTATGGCATTTACTGAAAGAGCTTCTTGGGCAATAGGTGGAATGGTTCTTACAGCAGGACTTCTTTTTGCAAGTCGCAGGAAAAGCCACAATCAGTGTTGGAAGCAAGCTGCTCGTCAATGCACTGCAAGAAAAATGGGAACAAACATGAATTCCATGTCTGCAAGTAGTCAAAGAAATATTCCAAAATCAAAAGCTTTCTAAATTTCCCTCTCAGGCATATTCACAAACACATTCAACACACTCAAGATTCAAAGCTTCACAATCAGCTATGGCCGAAACTAAGCAAACAACTCAGGACTTTAAGACTGATATGACGTTCCATAGTAGTGTTGTGGCCGCTCTTCAAGAAGCCGCTGAGGCATACTTGGTGGGACTGTTTAAGGATACTAATCTGTGTGCTATTCAAGCCAAGAGGGTCACCATCATGCCCAAGGATATCCAGCCGGCTAGGAGGATTAGGGGTGAAAGGGCTTGAGTTATAATATATGGGTTTAGATTTAGATATAGGTTGCTTTTGGACAATGAGGGAAATTGGTGGGTGGGTTTGGTTGTACTCTGCTGAATGATTGTTATGAAAGCTAGATCTAGTTGAATGTGATATGTAATGCCGTGAAATTTGATGATGAAATGAAAAGAAAGTGAATTTTCAAAGAAAAATAAACAAAAGGCGTCAAAGAAATGAGAAGCCAAATTAGAGATGAATAAAAAATTATAGATAATTCCATGTCTCTTTTCACTTTCTCTTATTTGGGGAGTACAAATTTGAGACTCCAGAATTGTTAAAAACCCATTCAATACCAATACACAAACATAAACGTCATTTGACAATACAAAATCGAGAAGAAATGGGTGAAAATGAACACATGAATCCTATAGTTAGAGAACATAAATTTGATTTTGAAAATCATTGAACACCAATAAAATTGAATCCCCAAATACTATAAGCAAACATAAACCTCACAAAAGTCCTACCTTTTTAAGACTTGGACGTTGAAATTGGTGAAAAAATCTGATAAAAGCCTCACTTTGTAGTCATATTTGGAGAGTAATGAAAATTGTGATTTTTTTTAATCTGAACGGAGTGGAGAAATAAGAGAGGGTTTTTCAAGTACTGATTGACAAAGTTTTATATTTAGGAATGTATTTTAGCCCATTTTTTACTATTGAAAAATGACAAGTTTTAAGATTTAGTAATTTTAAAAATTTTAAAGTTAATTAAGTGAAATCCCACATGCCGCCTAACGAAATAGTGACGGAAGTTTTTAGAAAAATTCCCTCTCTTATAAAATTTAGTGAAAATTTTTAGAATTAGAAAAAAAATTAAATCTTGATTTCTTAGAAAAATATCCTTGCAAATCTCTTGAAATTTTTTGTAATTACAATAAACATTTTAAAATCAGGATTTATTAAAAAAATCCCTCGTTTCTAAAAGCTCATGAAAATTTTTGGAATTATAAAAAATATTTACAAATGATGTTTTTTAAGAAAAATAATGTTGTATTCTTGGATGATGATTGTACTTTTCATAATATATGTATCTGTGGCAATTTAAATTTTATACTAAGAGATTAAATACTGATTAATGACAACTTAGGTAAAATAAATAATAGTGATATTAGTAACAATATTTGATATTGATCCACTAATTATATGTCAGAAAATTTAGCGCCAAACATTAAAATATTCCCGGGTTAGAAATTGCAACAAAAATATTGAACTCGTTACTAAATTCTCAAACCATCTAAGTATTCAGTAACAACAGGCAAACTTGCTACAAAATAGTATTTTTAGTGACAATTTTTTTGTTGCCATAAAAAAAAATTGCCACTAATGACTCTTTTTCTTGTAGTGACTATTCCATGACACTCAAAAGTGGATCAAACACTGTGATGAATGCCAAAGGACAGGAAATATTTCATGGAGGAATGAGACGCCTTTAAACAACATTATAGAGGTGGAAATTTTCGACGTTTGGGGCATAGACTTCATGGGACCATTCCCAAAATCTAATGGTAACTCTTACATTCTTGTTGGCCGTGGATTATATTTCTAAATGGATTGAAGCAATTGCATTACCGACTTTTGATGCGAAAAGTGTGGTGGGGTTCATCAAGAAGTACATTTTCACTCGTTATGGAACCCAAAAGGCTATTATCAGTGATGGAGGTACACATTTTTGTAATAAGTCTGTTCAAGCATTATTGACCAAATATGGAGTCCACATAAAGTGGCAACCCCCTACCATCCTCAAACAAATGGTCAAGTGGAGATATCAAATCGGGAGATCAAGAGAATTTTATAAAAGATTGTGAAACCTTCCCGTAAGGATTGGGCAACAAAATTGGATGATTCTCTATGGACTTATCGCACAGCTTTCAAAACCCCAATTGGTACATCTCCTTATCGTATGGTTTTTCGTAAGACTTGTCATTTACCTATTGAGCTTGAGAACAAAACTTTCTGGGCCTTAGAGGAGTTGAAAATGGATTATGGGAAGGCAGCTGAGCTACGGTTGTTAGAATTTAATGATTTGGATGAGTTTCGGTTTGATGCATACCAAAGTGCATCTCTCTATAAAGAGAGAACAAAGAAATGGCATGATAAACGCATCCTACATAAAAAGTTTGAGCCCGAGCAGCTGGTTTTACTTTATAATTCTAAGTTGAGACTGTTTCCGGGAAAGCTTAAGTCAAGATGGTATGGTCCATATAGGGTCAAGACAGTGTTTCCCTAGGTACAGTGGAGCTTCTAAATGAAAAAACGGGAAATACTTTCATCATCAATGGGCATAGATTGAAGATTTATTTTTCTCAAGGCAAAAAGGTTTTCCGTAATGTTGAAAAGGTGACTCTCGACGAGTCACTGAGGGAAGAATAAGCAACAGGCGTCGAGCTTTCGACGATAAATAAAGCGCTTCTTTGGAGGCAACCCAAGTTTATATATTATATTTTTAAGTTTCATTTAGTTTATTTATGTTGCTATTTAGATTTTAGGCTAAAAATTCCATTAACTAATAGTCTATTTTGTGCAAATGTTTTGTTTTGTAGGTTGGAGAAAGGAATAAGGGAGATTTGGAGGATGAAAAGTGCAAAAACGTGGCAAATTTTTCCAACGTCGCGGGGTGCACAGTCGCACGTCGTGACGTCCACGCTGTTAAAAAAATGTGGAAATTCGCCACACGTCGTGACGTGTACAGTCGCACGTTGCGACATCCAGGTTCGTTTAATGAAAAAAATTAGGGTTGGACGTCGGGCAACGATTGTTCTTAAATCAGAACATACTTTATTTTTTTTAAACATGAACACATAAAAAACTCAAAATCCTCTCTAACCCATCTTTTCTTCTCTAGTTTTTTTGCAATTTAACTCCACATTAGTGTTATAGGTTGAGTAAAGAGCATATTAACATCAAAACCCCCACAAATTAACTGATTAAAACTTCAAAATTCCTCAAATTTTGAAATTTTTCTCAAACCCTACCAACTCAAAAATCCGAATTTCTAGTGAAATTCGTTAGTTTTAGGTGGCTCCAATCCGTTCTAGGAGACATTGGGAAGGTGTAGAGAGCTCTACATCATCACAAAACACAAGATTTTTATAATTTGATTTTGTTCATTAAGAGGTAAATTTCAAATTTTTCCTCTTAATTTTATTATAATCTTGTGTTTAATTTTGTTCTTTATGTTCTATTTATACTATTGGTGAATTGTGATGATGAATGGATTCTAGCATTGATTTGTTGAATTTTTGGAACAATATATATACGGTTATAGCTATGGGTTTGGACATTTTTTATTTCTGTGATTCAATTATGTTCATACGTATTATGTAATCGTGTTAGATTGATTAATCTTGATCCGGTTGTTATAATGTAAGTGTTGTTGCGGTTTTGTTGGGCAATTTGTTTTGGATTGTTGGTTTAATAGAATCAAAATATTAATGCACACTAGGTGTTTGTTAAAATGCCTTAATGATTCATTTTTTGAATTTGACGCACCTTAGAATGTTTGAACATCACATGCATGTCATGTGTTTGATATTATGCTTATATGGTATCTTGTTGACTTAACATCAACTATAGATTGTCTTAAGGTTCTAAAGATTGTGATACTGAATTTATACATTATGTGGAGAGTGAATTGTTCATTTTTAATGTGTTGCCATTTAGATTTTTTTTACGATTTGTTTGCTCTTGTTCTTCCAAGTGTGGTAAGGGTATATGCATTACATGGCTAGTGTTGAGGATAGGTTTTGCATTAAGTGTGGGGGAACTTATTATTATAGTAGTGTTATTTAATTGTGAGAAGTTGTGTTTAGATATGTAATATCTTAATCTCACATGAATTTGTCCACTGGATTTATGGTTAGTATTTAATATTCTAATATTGACAGATATAGCACCAAAGAGAGCACGGGGTAATCCCCCACCACCTCCACAGCCCAATCCCGCGGGGTTTGATGATTTCCGTTTCATGTGCCTAGAAGCAGAGAAGTTCCATAATGAACGTCTTGCACTTAAAGCGATGGTGGAGGAGCGCGGTATAGAAGTCACCACCGCGCCGATTGCCAACCAGATAAGGAATCGTTGTTGGCAACAATTTTGCCAACAATCGATCGGTGGAAATGCTACATTGGTGCGGGAGTTTTATGCTAACTACCCATATGCACAGCAAGGTGTCTTGCGCATCCGTGGAGTGAATGTGCCGGTTGGCCGTACCACATACAATGTGTACTATGGATTGCGCGACATCGAAGATAGCGGTTATCGAGTCATGGTGGGCCGCATGATTCCAATTCCACAAGTCTACTCCACCATAAGAGGTCAATCTCTTGCCTACGCCGCATCAATATTCACGATATCTGAGCTTAAGCTGGCAAAAATGACCAAGATAACAAAAGCTTGGCATTATTTCATAATAAGGAAGCTTATCGCCAGCATCCATCAGGCATCTTGTGACAGTGACAAGGCCGTGCTAAATTATGCAATTCAGACGGGCCTCTCAATCGATATCGGAGAGATCATGAATATTGAGATCAAGAAGGCACGTCACTTTATCCGGACAGGATTATATTATCCATCCGCGATCATGGCCATTTGTTATGCAGTTGGGGTGCCAGCATTATGAACTGATGAGCTTTGTGGAGTGTGTGATGTTATCACCACTTCAATGTTTAATGCCTATAAGATCAGTTCCTACGAGAGGTTAGGACAGCCACCAGTGCCACAGCCACAGCAACAGCAAGAGCAAGAGCAAGACCAAGGGCAATAGCAAGAACAGGACAAAGAGCCAGGTGCACTACCACCACCAACCCCACCCAGCAGCCTACTTACATTTGCGGGCGTGCATGCTCGTATGGATGAGATGGAGGAGCTAATGGCCCAACAGACGACTCACTTCGATGAGAGGTTTGATCAGATGGAGATGGCGTATGCTAACCTGTCCCATCAGATGACTCAGATTTTAGACATGGTTTGTGAGATGAGTCGTCAGTGGCAGATTTCGAGAGGCAAGGGATCCAGTTTGTAGCCTCCTCCATGTGATGACATGCAACACGATTAGGTGGTGTTTCTCCTTGCCCACATTGAGGACAATGTGGATTTTAAGTGCGGGGGGGAGTTATGAGAGTAGTCCTATTTTTTATGTTTTTCTATTTTTATGTTTTTATGTTTTTTTATTTTTTATGTTTTCTTTGTTTTAATGTTATTTGGATGTTATTTTTCTTTTCTTGTCATTTTGTTATTTTTCTTGTCAATTTGCGCAATATTAAGACAATTAAGTTAATGGAATTAGGATTTATTTTAGATTTTAATTAAGTCCCATTCGTATTAGTTATTCCCTTGAGTTAACCTTAGCTCATAAATAAGTAATTTGGTAATGATAATTTTTTGCATAGTTACACCATGGTTTTAGGTATTTTTGTATTGTATCCATATTTTGAAATTTTGATCTTGTTGCGATAAAAGTTATGTTGCCAATGATTGGATTTTATCGAAAGATTCGATGTGGGATAGGAAAATAATAAGCTATCTAGGGGGAGTCGGGTCTTTGATGGAAAGTTTAGCATTTTGAGTCAATCATTTTTATGCATTTAGGGGAACTACTGAGGGGATTGACGAGTTTGTAATCATTAAGTAGGTTGGTGTGTTTTAACACTTTGTTTAGTTGAAACTTATATAACTCGCTTAAATTGTGTTCTTTAATAAATGTGCTTGCATAAAAGTTTGCACTTAATGCTTTGGCATTTTTGATATCGAGTGTCGCACCTTGTCAATTTATCCTAATTTCACTGAATATAGTAGCAGTGAGCTAGGTTTCGTTCCGCAGGGAAATAGTCGATTCAAGAAGTTTGATATGCTCAATTATGTCACCAAAATAATACAAGAGTAAAAGAACACTGATTACAAAAATTAACAAGAAGTAATCTGGTTTGACTCCACACAATTACAAATTTAAATGAACACACAAGTAAGACTCAAGGAAGTAAGAACAAAGTTGTCAAGAAAATAAATCTGATAATCTAGGCTACCTCCGGGTGAATGCAACTTCTCATACATGCAGTATTACTAACATACAAGCAAAGCAGATGAGGAGAATCACAATTGGAAACAGAAATAATAGCTAGCATGGTCACTACACTACAATTTTAGTCTCCCGACACCATCCTATCCTCTGGTCGGGCCTAAGGATGGTGAAGTGTGAATAAGCTGTCTCAATTCCCCACTCAAATTACTCAGACATGAACACCTAGAATCTCCCATGGTGAGGCCTGATCCTAGCATGTAAATTCATCATTTGAGTTTGAGAATCTCTTATCACCTTGTTCTTAGGATGAAACAGACTCAAGGCTTTCTATGACGAGGTCTAGCCTTAAGATCTGTGCAAATTCAAACAGGTTTAAGAACTCAAGCATTCTCTGGTTCTTATTCATGATTTTCATCCAAATCTTACAAAAGAAGACTCAATTCAGTATGATGACCGCAATCGAATCTCATTTCATCAAATTCAGATCAAAAGCATTTACTCAACAAGTTTTTCCAATTCATAGCTGAGAATTTCCATTTCTTATAATAGATTGTTAGTTCTACTGCACAATTACAATTTCAACCTAGCATTCACCCTCAGTATCCTAGATTATCATACAACTAGCCATGAATCTCCATTTCAGCTTCACAATCAACAAATTGGAAGATTAAGCAGTTAATAATCATTAATTGGAAGAGTTTACCAATTAAGAGTCTTAAAAGCTTCCAAATGCCGAGAGGATTGTTACTTTTCTTCTCAATTTCAAGGAGATGTATATTGATGGAAGCAAATCTTTGATCGGAATCCAAAATGAAGCAACAATCTTAGTGAGAGAAAGTAGAGAGAGAAAGTGGATCTCAAGAACACTTCCCGCTCTTCAAACTCAAAAGTCGGTTACAATATGGAAAATAAGAGTGGTCAAAAAGTTCCATCACATGTTAGCTACCTTCCCTATATATAGAGTTGGGAAAACGTAACTAATACGCAACGTAAAATGTATCAAATATTACAAAAGTGGCCTTAAGGGAAAAAACCAAAAATCAGCCAAAAAATGTCAAAAATTCCAAGTTTGAAAAAGTAGTCAACACTACAGCGCCTTTGGTGTTAATTTCCAGCGCATTCATCAACCTCAGCATCCTCATCGCGCATTCAGGCTCAGCTTCGCGCGCCTTTGCTGCTCACAGATCCAGGTGAAGAAATCAGAATTTCACCACGCCTTCAAGCCGCAACTGATCACGCCTTCAGCAACTCAGCGAGCCTTCAAGAATCCAGCGTTTTGAAATTCACGCCTTTCCGCCAAAGCAAACCGCGCCTTCAACTGCCTGGAATTTCAGAAAATCAGAAGTTAAACACTTAGCCAATTTTTAGAAACTCAAACACAAAGTATTTCATGGCAGCAACTTCCCACCAATATTTGATCATGATGCACTGTGAATTAAGGAAAACTTAAAACATGAAAGTTGTAACACTTTGTCTTAGCTATCCATAGCCATCAAAATTACCCAATTTGGAGCTAAAACGAGAAAGTTATGACCAAACTACTGAAGTGTGACAAAGCTTAAAACCTATGAAACAACACTCAACACTTTGCCATTTTTTTCACAACTCTCACAATTTAGCCTACGACATGTCGTAGGCTAAAATTTGTTGTTCCAGAATTGGCCTACGACATGTCGTAGGCCAAAATTTCTTCTTCCAATTTTTGCCCACGACAAAAAATCAACTTTTCAAGAATGTCGGAGGCCATTTTTTTGTCTTCTTGAGTTTGGCCTACGACATGTCGTAGGCCAAATTCTTCTTGTTCTCGGCTGCCTAACTCTCTCTATACCAAGTTGTGTGCCTTGGTTTGTGAAGTTCATTGTGCAACCATGAGTGGTGTGCCAAGGTGCAAATGTGTGGCATGAGTTTCATAGCAAAGCTATGGCAAGACTAATGCATAAGTGTTGTGCCTAAGTGTTGTCAAATTGGTAAGGCTTGGCAAGTTTGATTGGCAAGGCTTGGCATGTTCTTGGCAAGGTCATGTTACACTGGTTTTGACACATTGGTTTGGCAAAGCTCGGCAAGGTCTTGGCAAGGTCTTGGCACAATGGTTGGCTGAATTGGCAAACAATGTTGGCAAAGTATCCATTCCAACACAACACCCTACTTTCATGCCAAATAAGTGTGTCTTAGCCTCTGATTCTAACTTGGTGGTGAACTTAAAAGTTCTAGATCTTCCTCTTAGCTTTCCAATGGTGCAAGAAATAACACCATGGGATGCCTAAAACTCAAGTTATCATCAAAATACCAAACTGTGGCAAGCAAATAAAACCCTAAAACACCCTAAAACCCTAATGAATGGTATTCCAAAAAGAACCTCATATTTTATAGCCTTGCACACACAATTAGAAAATAGTTACAACATAAGAAATGTAGTGCATTCAAAGAGCTTTTCAGAACACAAAAGAACTCACCAATTGGATTAATATCAAGAAAGTTATGCCCAGATGAATTTCACCAACTCAATCTGCCAAAACCCTAAATTTAGCTTTACCAATTTCGGTTTCATCCATTTCCTAATTGGTTTGACCTCTCAACCTTACCAATTAACATCAAGCACACAATTGCCTAAGTTCATCATCAATTTTGGGTCTCTTTTAACCATTTTAGTACAACCAATTGCCAACCACATAAATGCACCACAACAAACAAATCATTGCACTATCTCATGAAAAACAAGTAAAAAGCCAAGTGGATTAAGCCATTTAAGTTGGTATAAAACCAACTTATCAATTTTTAAGCTTGTTTTGCTCATACTATCATCCCTCTATGAGACTGCTTTTAATAATAACTCTAAGAGAACTCATATGGATTGTAACGGAGATTAGAAAGCCATAAGACTCTGGCTTCATATTGTCACTCCTCTGTGAGACTGCTCTTAAACGAAAAGTTAATGGAGAACTTGCATGAGTGGGAATGGGTCTAAAACCCGAAGGTGAGACAGTACTCCAGGTAGATGTCACGGGATTTCAAATGAAATACCCTAATTAAGTGTGACAGTCTGGGGGAACGAGTGTTATATTTATGAACCTAAAGGTTTACTGAGCGAATCCTCATTAATATGAGTTGTTAATATGTTAGTGAGGAAAAGTTGAGACGAAGACTTAGTTGTTGAAACCCTAATATATGGTGTGGTTGTAGATTATGAACTGAGGTGGAACCTATCGCACACACACACATGGTTGGCTCAACGTGTCTAAATGAGTACATTAATGTACTTTGATAACTTTTGGGGACGTATATTATGTGTACTTGACATTTGAATACTTGAGATTATGAGGTATTTACATGACATTTGTCCTTAGATTGAATTGATAAAATTGGATGCATTTTTGTTGTTATGTGTTAGTATTTTGTTAGGACCTTTATGTTATGTATTTGGTTTAGGCTTGTTATTTTTAGTTTAGTTTGTTCGGGGACGAACAAAGGTTAAATGTGGGGGAAAATGATAAGGTGAATTTATTCACCTTTTATGTAGTGTTTATACTTAATTCTTTGGTCGTTCTTGTTCGTTTTTATTCGTTTTAGTGTTTTACCTGTAGGGTTGTCGATCATGGTGCATGCTTGGAAAGGAAAATCATACGAGAGTCAAATCGGATGCAAAGTGGAGGAAAAATAGAAGAAAGTTCATGAATTCATGGAAAACTCCTCCACGTCGCGACTTCAGTACTTCCACATCGCAACGTGGGTGGACGTCGTGACGTGAGACCTTCCACGTTGCGACGTCAAAAATGCGAATTAAAATTGATTTTTTTGGATGATTTTTGAGAAATTTCCAGAGAGCCACGTCGCGACCCCTCCTATGTCGCGACGTGGGTGCACGTCGAGACGTGCGAACATGCACGTCGAGACGTACGTGGACGTGGTGACGTGCGACCTTGCACGTCGCGACGTCGGGAAAAGCGCAGTTTTACGAAATAAATTTTGGTAATTTGCTATTTTGGCCCACTTTGAGACTTCTTATCCGACATGGTTTTTGTGAGGGACTTATTTGCTAATATTTGTATAGAATTACTATAAATAGGGCTTGGGTTACAGCTTTTTAAGGTGTGTCAACTTTGAGAGAGCTTAAGCAAGGGTTTTTATTCTTTGTAATAGCTAGAATTTCATTATTTTGGCTATCTAAGGAGAATTGCAGCTGTACGGATTGGGAACGTCATAAATTATTGAATTTATTTATTTAGAGACAAAGATTTCATCTACGGATTCACTATTCAAGGTGTTATCTTTCCTTTTAATTTATGTTTTCAATATTGTGCTTAATTATTAATATTATGATGATGTTCAATTTAGCCATGCTCGACTAAACTTATTGTTCTCCCTGGATTATGAATAAGGGGTGCGTAACTTACATGCTATGTTCTATCTTATGGTCTTTGTGGAATAAGTTTTGCTGTGTTCTTCATAATTATGCATGATTTGGCCGGATTATGTATGATGAATATTTGTTTAAAGTGAAGTAAATTATTTAGAGATAACTTGCTTTAATCTTGCTTCTTACTATATAGGAGGATTAGAATGGGTAGTTTGGAATCTTTTATGGGTTGGTTGTGAATTTGTTAGATTAATTTTACCTTAGCTCTTGCCTCTTACCACATAGGAGGAGTTAGGGGGATTAGTTTAGCATTAGCGTGACTGGTTCAGGTATTGCCTTCGCCATAAAGGAGCGGTTGAACTTGAGTGTTTGGTCGAGTTGGTTGGTTACATTAGATTTTGGGTTAATTAAGGAAGTAAACCTTGCCTCTTACCATATAGGAGGGTTTAATGAATTAATTAATATCTAAGTAGGTAAATGCCTAGGTCATTCCTTGCCTCTTACCATATAGGAGGGCGTGAGTTATGTTATTTATCCTTGTTTTGCATGACCATAGATAGGATGTCTGTATGTGCTTTTTATGTAACCCTAAATATAATTTCAGGAGTACACTTGCTTAATTCGAATTTTAATCAAATCACCGTCTTTGTTTTAGTTATTTGTTATTTGCATTCTTATTTTTAGTTAATATAAAAAACCAAAAAGATTTTCTTAGAATTTCAACACAGTCCTTTCCCTGTGGGATCGAACTCGCTTTACTATCACCTTTACGGGGGTTGTTTAGCATTATTTTTTAGTAGGGGTAAATAGCAACCACGATCGCATTTTATTACACTTAATTTGCCCTCATCACTTAAAAAAAAAAAATTTGCCCTCATCACTAATTGACATGAAAAGTCGGTCAAACATGACATAGAACATATCTAGATTATGAACTAGGATTTCATTTTTGTTTCAAACTAGAGATCCTATCAATATGAAATTTTCTAAGCATATTCTTTACATATAGGACTATCTATGATTCGAATTTCATGATCTATCTCAATCGAAAAATTACAAAACCACAAAAAGTTCATAAATGTTATATAAGACTTATTTTAAAAGAACTAACATGGAAATAACGCAAGGAGAACATAACCCATGCTCTGATACTAATAAAGGATATCCATGAAACTAACCTAGATGTGCGGGAGTTCGGATCTTGTTCTTCTCCATATTCTTTACAAGTACCAAGAACCCACGGGGATATAACCTATTAGAGATTCTATTGTAATTCCACTAACTAAATACCTAGTACATAAACAAAGATAATAGTGAAGAAGGAATTGTCTTATATATGTCTGGTTGTGTCTTTTAGTCTGTATATTCTGTATATTTATATTGACAAGTAGACTCCTTTTCTTGGGTTACAAGAAAGCTTCAGAATAATGATAGTATCATTATCTTATCAGAATATAAGTTTACGTACCAAGATATTGATTAGACAATATATTTTATCTTAACTTTTAAGATAATGTTAGACTGAATATCACGCCCGTAATTATCCCATATGCCAACAAGAAAGAAAAAAAATGTCAGTTGCACTCTGGTAGCTGTGAAAATGTTATCTTTTGTTTGTTTCTTGTATTTTACATCAAGAGTATAATCTTGACCTTTATCTAGTTTCTCTCTAGAAAGATATTTTTTCTATACCGCTTGAAACTTGATGATTCAGATATCACCAGGTGCTGTGAGGTCTCTCTGAGGTCATGTGCTCCTTGTATTATTGCCGGAACCCTAGCAGATCTCAACACAGACGTCAGAAAATACCCTCGGGCTATACCGGGGATTATGCTCCGATTCTTAAGTCAGTTTAGGACTCTGAGCAATAAGCTTAATACGTAATTAAAGTTGTAAAGAAAGTAACCCCTTACCATGTGATAATAAGGTTACTTTTATAGAGTCGTACCTGGTAGAGTTCCAGTAGGATTGGAACTCCTCAATTCATCAATAAATCAATTCCGAAGAACTCGGGTTCAAATAGGATATGTACAAGAAGAGTCCTAGTACAATTCAACCCTTATCAATAGCCCCTCAAATTGGTTGAGATTACTTGGATCTAATCCGATCTGATCAATGTCATCTATATCCTCCACACGTATTACACGTCGTCCGACCTATTCACCAGTTCTTTGCCACACAAGCCCCAAATATATTGAAGATAACAGAGTACCCTCTCTATGTGTGTCGAACTTCGTAGGTATGCAAATGCGACGTGTGTATGTGGTGATAAGTGTAATCTTTGTGGTATATTCCATCTTCCATCCATAAGCATTTGGAACTGCCAAAGCTTGTAAGATCTCAGAAAGACTTTATATCCCATCCGATCTCAATAAGCGTGCCAACATATACATCAACTTCGTGGAATGTGCTCTCAAGGTATGTTAGCCCTAGATCGGTTGAGTTTTATGCACTTAATGGGAGCTACAAAATTCATGCTGAACTTTGGACCTTGTACCAATTCGACTGAACCGTCGCCAGCTATGCGTTTGCAAATCTCAAGAAAGTATTAATGGTGGAGATCATCCAGCCCATTAGCCCATGAGACCCTTATAAATAGCCCCATCCTGCATCATACAGACGGTCACCTTCTGCAATCGGATTCCTCTAAGCAATCGGACCTCCTAGCTTGGATTAAACACTCCTCCAAATGGAAGTATAATTCCGAACTCAGTTCATCCCTTCAAAGAAGTAAGTATGTCTGTTTCCGAGCACTCTAATTCTTCATCAGCTATTAATTCAATGTCTAGGTCAGGAGAATTAAGTAGTCCTAATTCGCCGAACTCAGCCTCTAGTATTCCAGAAGAACTTAGGTTGATAGAAAACTGAACTACGGATCAGAGTCCCGCACGACCAAGCCACGAATCCGACCTCGCCACTAATGCACCCAAACCTACAGTTGATACTGCTAACAAAAATATTAAAGTAGGGGGTATTTCGGACGCTCCCCAAGAGCTTATATCTAAGTTAGACACATTAGATTCTATTCTCTCGTATAATGAAGTAGAACACTTAGCAAAACAAAGTTTCATTCCTTCTGACATAGGAGCCCGAACTCCATTGCCTGGTGAGGTTGCTAGCCGACCTCCAGAAGATTTTATTAGTGTTTTTGCCAAGCATTTTGTAGGAGGATTAAGATTTCCTCTTTCTGGCTTTCTGAAATCCATTTTGAGTGAGTATGTCATTTCCCTCACTCAACTTACTCCCAACACCATTCGAACTCTGAGGGGGTTTGAGATGATCTGCCAACACTTGGACATTCCATGTACTACTTCTCTATTTAGATGCATATATAACCTTAAATCCTCAGGTCGGGACCTTCGATAGTTTTACTTCACCCATCGTAGAGATAGGGTAGAAATGTTCGAGGGAAGTTCGAGCTCAATCCACGATTGGAAGGATAAGTTTCTTTTTGTTGGAGCTCGGACAGTTGAGGAGGAAGCCTTTGGCACTCTAACAAATCAATTCCAGATTGGTCACCCAAGAGTACGGTCGCTATCAGGGAATCTTTAGCCAAATTAGAGGCTTTTGTTAACAAAAATGGCAAACTATACCTCACTAACATCCCCGAACGAGTACTAGTATTTTTAGGACTGAGTTCTGCCGAGCTAGGACCTGACCATCAAGATGAAGTGGACAAGCTCGGTCGTAAGGGTACATGTCTCATTAAGAATGTTTATGTTGTCTATAACCTTTGTTGTGCAAGTTGATAATTATTTCTCTATCTCTTACGCAGTTATGAAGCTCAAGGATATGCTGGGGGGTGCGAAGAAAACAAAGAAAAATCGAGCTCTGAAGACCAAACCAGCTGAAGCCGTATTGGGTCTGGAGTCTCCCACAACTCCATTACCCCACGTACCCGAGGGAGCTGTTACTGCCAAGGTCGTGCAACAAGCGCAATCGAGCTCGGGTACTACTTTCTGTAGAGTTGCCAAACCGATTAGCCCAAAGGTTGCAGCTGGTGTTTCAACTAGGCAGCTCTCTACTTCAGCACCCGAAGCCCGCAAAAAGAAAAAGTGAGTTGAGGATGCCTTAGATGAAGTTAATAAGAAAATGAAGACGGTTCCTCGACCAGAGCCAATGTCTGTGATAACGCAAAACATTATAACAAATATGTACATATAAAACATGTGTAGGTTATGTTAATCAAAATTCGGGATCGAAAAATGTTATTCACCTGAGAAGCTCCCAGCGTAGTTCGTCGTCTCAGTTTGCACTTTTCAAAACTACGAAGAGCTTCCTTGTCCCGAGGTGGGACGAATTCCATCATAAATTCAAGAGAAGTGTTGACGGATAGCCGATCATTCCCGGTTAACCCCCAATTTGGGAGAAGTTGATATTCGGGAACCTCGATTACTTTTTCTCCAAATGTGTACCTCGGTACAACCAGTTCCCCAAACAGAGAAGGGCTGGGGAGCTCCGAAATCGTCTTCATTTTCTTATTAACTTCAGCCAAGGCATCCTCAACTCTCTTTTTCTTTTTGCAGGGGCTTCGGGCGCTGAAGTAAAGGGCTGCCTAGTTAAAACACCAGCTGCAAGCTTCGGGCTAATCGGTTTGGCAACTCTACCGAAAGTAGTACCTAAGCTCGATTGCGCTTGCTGCACGACCTCAGCAGTAACAGCTCCTTCAGGTACGTGGGTTAATGGAGCTTCGAAGACCAAACTAGCTGAAGTCGTATTGGGTCTGGAGTCTCCCGCAGCTCCATTACCCCTCATAACCGAGGGAGCTGTTACTGACGAGGTCGTACAGCAAGCGCAACCGAGCTCGGGTACTACTTTCGGTAGAGTTGCCAAACCAATTAGCCCGAAGGTTGCAGCTGGTGTTTCAACTAGGCAACCCTCTACTTCAGCGCCCGAAGCCTGCAAGAAGAAAAAGCGAGATGAGGATGCCTTGGGTGAAGTTAATAAGAAAATGAAGACGATTTCGGAGCTCCCCGACCCTTCTCCGTTCGGGGAACTGGTTGTATCGAGATGCACATTTGGAGAAGAAGTGATCGAGGTTCCCGAATATCAACTTCTCCCAAACTGGGCGTTGACCGGGAATAATCGGCTATCCGTCGACACTTTTCTCGAATTTGTGAGGGAAGTGGTCCCACCTCGGGACAAGAAAGCCCTTCGTAGTTTCGAAAAGCGCAAACTGAGACGACAAACTGCGCTGGGAGCTTCTCAGGTGACACTACAAGAAAAAAGGCCTTTGGTGACATACAATATATGGTCACCAAAGAGCTAAAAGTAGTCACCAAAAGCGTTTGGTGACGAATTTTTGGTTTGTCACCCGTTTGTCACCAATGCCCAGTCTCTGTGGTGACTGATTTTGTTGTTGGTCACCAAAGGATAATTTTGGTGACTAGAACAAAAACGGTCACCAAAATAGTGACTGAAAAACTGGTCACCAATTTAGTCACCAAAAAATGCATGTTGGTCATCAAAATGCCTATTTTTGGTGACTGAATTGGTGACCGACATTATGTCGTCAATAAATGAGCAATGCTCAAATAGCACGTGACATGATATTTGGTTTTGGTAAGCAATAAAATGGTCACCAATAATAACGAATTGGTGACCAATTATTTGGTCAACAAAGGTCTTGACAAGCATTGGTGACCATATTATAGATGTGTTGCTGACTAAAATTGTGGTCACCAAAGAATAATTGGTTACCATATTATAGACAATCATTGGTGATTAATATGGTAGTCACCAAATGGTTATCATTTTATAGGAAAAACGTCGTCATTTTATAGGATTTGGTGACTAAAACTTTGGTCAATAATGAAGGAAATATTGTCAATATTATCATATGGTGACAAAAAGATAAAACCTGTTCATAATAATAATTAATATCACAAATATATCGAACAAACATCAAATTTAAACCTGTTCACCAATATATCGAACAAACATTAAAATAAAACATGTTCACCAATATATCGAACAAACATTAAAATAAAACCCGTTCACAAAATATACCAATACATGGCAAATATCCAACATTGTAATATCCAAGAAATATACCATAATATTAATACTCTAATATTCAAGAAATATAACACAAAAGTTCTAATCAACCATACAAAAAGTTGATACTTCAACTCTCTAGTGTCAAGAACGCCCACCATTTCTTTCTTCATCCATTAGGAGAGTTGACACTTCAACTCTTTAGTTTCTTCAACCTTCATAATAGTTCGAATAAACAGGTTAAAAACTTTTTGTAACATATCCCTTTGTGCCATTATAAAATATAACAAACATGAAGAAATAATATAATATCTAAATTTAAAAGTAAACCAATCAATGTTCATGTATATTCATGTGGGTTTCACAAATTTTATACTAACGAAATTTTATGAGTGCCATTATGCAATTGTAATAAGAGAATACTTTACCTATATATATCTTGCAAAGAAAATGTATGAAAAAAATGTATTAGGGCTTAGCCTGAGATTGGATCTTCTGTCAGAATATTAGACAGAATAAAATATAATAATATTGGATAGAGGATATGATCTCCCTTAGTTTATTCCAATAATTTATCCAATTCCAACAATATTTATACACTATATTATATTAGAAATCTGTCAAAAAAAAAAAAAGTCAACTACAAGACCAAAAGTTCATCATTGAATTTTATTTAATTTGCTAGTTATGCAACAAGAGGGTGATATCATAGCAAGAGAAGTAAACAATTGGTGTCTTTATTTTCGTTAAAAACGAAATATATAGCAAGAGAAGTAACCAATTGATGTCTTTATTTTCCTTAAAAAATCGGCCATAAATCTCACCTAAGACATATATAGAGAATGATTTATGACCATTATGTTGGTTTCTCTTTTTCTTTTTTTTTCCCACTCAAATTTGGTCAAAATTAAGTTTGTTTTGTGAGTAAACAGTTAGTGTTTACTTGGACATGGCATGCATGAATCTCTCTTGCTTTAACTAACATGTACACATCAAGAAGGTGAAATGGAGATCAGTTCATGAAAATTCTAAAGATTAAGTCATGAAAGATCACAAAAAAAATCTATGCTATAGTACATATCAAACAAAGCTGCTGCAAGATTTGAGGAGAGGTAAGAAAATTGTTAGCTGTGCATTATGCAACCTACAACTTGGGAACTGTTCAACATTCAATAGTACATCCATGATATCTATACTTTCAAGTTCAAAGTTATGCACTGATTGGATGATCAGAAACACACAAGATATACTTTCAACCACCACTATGCCCAACTATAATTTCTCACTTACATTACAAATGCTGAAAGTCACAATTAAAGAAGCAGAAGAAACCAATTCAGGGGCCACATTTACACACAAGAACATTAATCTAAATTTTGATGAAGAAGGAGAATGAAAATAGTGGATACATTTTTAATTTGTTTCAAGTAAATGCAAAAGGCTAACTCTATTTGGTGAGCCGTTTATCCATTTCCCCCCACACATTATCCATTTCCCCCCACACATCGTCTACAAAGCAAAAACCTTGGAGCAACAGAACAACATGATATTGAAGGACAATTATGAAAATGAGAGTTTACTAGGACATGTGTCTTGGTCAAATACAAATATTCTCAAATTATGTGCCACATTTAACATCACAAATAGAAGGATGGAAGGAGATTATTTTCACTGCACTGCCTGCAGTATGTGAAGCACTTTTCCTGTCAGTCCTTTTGTAACTTTTCCTACACTTCATCACTTAAGGCAGCAAGGATAAATACAATGCAACAACATATATTATCTTTTCTTCTTTTTTTTTGAGTTTGTATGATTAAACAACAGGATAGAAAATATTGAACTTTTTGTTATAACATCCAAAGCAACTAAACATCATAACAAAAAGCTTCGCTCAATATCATTCTTTTCCATTAACCAATAGCCTCTAGCCATGCCAAATAAAAAATCACCACGAATGCAAGTGAAACATATAACTTCTGAGTTCAGGCAAGCATATAGTGCCCATATTTAAAGTAATTTCATACTCTTAACTCAAAGTTTTCATGCTTATTGATCTATGAGAGTAAATAACAGTCTTTGCACTTGACACGTTTTCTATTCAATACAACAAACTCTTTGCTATTTCATTCTTTTGAAACAGAAATGGCAGCTCTGAGACTCAACAAAGGTGAAAAATGTTGAGACTGAGGCTCTTATTGAACTGTAATCAGTTTTGTCCAAGATTTTTTTTATTGCATCATATAATGATATGCCGTTCCAGTCCTACAACGCGAAACCATACGGAATACTAGTTCCGATGCTAACAACAGTTTCAAAATTGAAAACACCAACATCTTTTTTTTGGTCTTGGAATCGCAAAATTCTCATAAAGTCAAATCAGAGTTAAAATCCAAAAAATCTTTTTAAAATGCCATGAACAAAGGTGGTTGGACATGTTCTGCAATTTAAAATCTCAAAAAGCAGTAGGATTGCCTTTTATTTGCAAATTAGATATGGAAAACAAGGAACAAAAACATGCCAAACCATGAAGATAGCAGTATTTGACTTTCTTTTGAGTTAATTAAGAGAATTTGATGGGAAATAAGCAACAATTCAGAGGCTATGAGAAGTTTCAACAATTTTAGGTACTGTGAATGGGATACCTCAGGAATCTCTCAATCTGGCGCGCCCCATTGTCTTTATAGACATGTCAAAAACCTTTTGTGAGAATTCAACCACCAGTCCGCCAAGAATGCTAGGATCAATCTTTTGTTCAATGTGCACAGTTCATCCAAGATATTATTAAGAACAAGTAGTTGTCATAGATATAAACATTGTTCCGCAAAAATAGGGCCCCGGTCTGACCCAATAAAATCTCGGTGAGCTGAGCTTAACCACCATCGGAGGTAACTTGAAGTGGGGAGCTCAGGTCTTCTTCCGTTGAGCATCAAAGGAAACTCGAAAGTGGGAAGCTCTGGTCTTCTTTCGGTGGGAAAAATACGCTCCCCTTTGCCAGAAAACCGATCTGGCGAACAGCACGAGGTCATCTTCCCGTTCAGCTGAGAGTTTTAGATCCGCCCCGTTGAGTTGGAGATCTCGACTTTGAAGATCCCACAGTACTTCTTCTTCAGCTGCAAGGAGGAGTGAAGATCGTGATGACCTTAGCTGAGGTTATGTTGGATCGGCACCCTAGATCTCGTCTTGAAACTCCCGATTGCCAAGAATCTTTGATTCAAAACTTTGTCTTCCCAAATCGGATCTTTGAAAATGACTAGCTTCCTCTTCAGCTTAGAGGAGGAACCATTGAAGGGTTTAAGATCCTGTTTTCTCAGTCGCAGCTGTCTTATTACAGTTTAGATGGATCGGGCCTTATTACAGTTTAGATGGATTGGGTGGTTTAGAATTATTAATAAAACTTAAATACCGTATAAAGATCAAATTGAAAGTAATTTTAAATCTTGAAAAGCTATTTTGTAATTTAATTTAAGTATTTAATTGCAAATCATTTTAGTTCTAAAAGCTCATATAAGAATAACTAACTATCCTATTATCTTTAGTCTAAAAAATTTACCATTTAATTTAAGTAATTTTAAATTTAAGTGTCAAATTATAATAACAAATCCCATAATTTAATTATTTAAGTGATTTTAAAATTTGAGGTAGTTTCATGTAAAATGGGTTCACATATATGACCTAGACGTACGTGTGTTTTTTTTTACTATGAATTTCGCTTATTAGTTTAAGTTCTAAAATATCAATTTTCGCGTATTACTTTTCAATAAAAAAGTATCAATTTAATACTTGTACAATGAAAACTTTCATCAAATATCAATTTTTGCGTATCACTTTTGTGGTCAAAAGTAACCTCCCTCAATAGGTATCAATTTTTGCGTATCTCTTTTAAGTCCAAAAGTAACAATCTAATACTTGTAAATTGAAAATTTTCAATAAGTATCAATTTTTGTATACCACTTTTCCATCCAAAACTACATTTATCATTGTAAATGTAACATTATTTTTTTTCTTCATGCAACAAGTATTATATTGATACTTTTGTACATAAATTTGATACACAAAAAAGTTATATTTCTTTATACGCAAAAAATTATTAGATTGTTTACTATAGTTTCATGTTACTTCATTTATTATTAATAAATCAAATTACAAAAATTTTAAACTTATATTTTACTAATAAATAATATTAAAATATTAAAAATACTATTACAAAAATAATATAACATGATTTAGTATGAGTTGGGTCCTTTGGAAGGTGTCACTTACATCATTCCTTTGCCAATTCAGCCAATATAGGCTATTTAGACAAGTATAGTTAAAATTAAAGAAAAGAATAAAATTTATATGATTGCTTTTCTTATTTGAGATTGTTAAAAAAAAAAGTTTGGCATGTTTTTGTTTCTTGTCCCATGACTCAATAGTCCTACTACTCCACAGCCTTAGAGATTTGATCAAACACAAATTTTAGGATTTTTTGTCAAATTAACTCAAATATGCAAAAATAATTAATGTTAAACTATAGCTCACTCAAATATTCAAACAATGTTCAAACAAAATTACTACTAATATATAGAATTTTAAGAAAAATAGAATTAGAAAAGATTAGATAAGTGACCAAGAAAGATATAGTAAGATTAATGGTATTGAAATAATTAATGATTAAATTATTAATTAGAATTTAAATAGTATAATATAATAATATAATTAAAATAATAGTTGGAATTGAAGTGTTAGATATCGTCAAAGAACTTTTAAAATTAATAAATTTAAATATATTATTTGATTATTTTTAACTAACACTGCATTTAATAAATAAAAAAATTAACTATGGCCTTCAATCCTAATGTTTTGGGGCCAAAAAAAAATTAGGGTGTCTTACTATAATTTGTAATAAGTTAATAGGTCCACTACAAATAATGATTAATTATTATAGGACTTTTAGCCAATAAAATGCTTGTGGACACTATATTGTTAGGCCATTAAATTGGTCCAAATTTAATTCTTATCAAATATTACATTGGCCCAATTAAATTGAAGAATCAATTAAATAATTATAGTAAGATTTTGGCCCAATGTGAATTAGTGATATATTGGGCCCATTCACTCTTTGTCCAACACATTAAATTAATTATTGTGCTTTTAATTTATGGATAATTAGGTTTTTTTCTATTAAGTTGGCCCAAATTGAATTCTTATCAAATATTACATTTATAAGTCTAATATTTTATTTACATAATTGTGGCCTTTCTTAAATTAATTTAGCCTACATTGAATTCTTAAATTAATTTAAGATCAATTCGAATTTATAAGGCCATTTTTGTTATTTAATTAGAGATGTAATTCAAATATATAAATTTGAGGGATCAAAGTGCAATTTCTTGTTAAAAACCCCAACGTACTTTTGTTGTTTAATTAAAGAACTAATTTCTTTAAATTAAGATCAATTGAAATTTATAAGGCTATTTTTGTTATTTAATTATAAATTTAATTGAAGAGATATAAATTTGAGAGACTAAAGTACAATTTCTTGTTAAATCCCCCAATTCAAATTTATAAAACTATTTTTATTATTTGAGTATTAGAGATCTAAATATAAATTTGAGTATCCAAAGTATAATTTATTGTTAATTTTTCAAAAAAAAAAAAAGATTTCAATGTAGAGAGATTTGAACATGAGACCATAGCCTTCATACTTAATAAACTTGCCACTTCACCAACCTCAAAATTAATGTAATTTGTAGCATTTTATTAATTTTATTAAGACAATAACTTTTATGGAAATATTTATTTTAGATATCATAATATAGCACATGAGATTCAAACACAAAATTTTCCCTATATAACACCCAAAAGTTAAATGTTTTGACATTTTAATAGTCACTTATTATTTAACCTACTTAAGTTTATATGATAAACAACAAATTAATTCTATTAATAATTAGTGACCACTTTTCTGGTCACCAAAATATTCAAAAGTAATGAAAATCTCCTTTTCCCTATGACCTTTGTTGACCAAAAATATCGTCACTAAACTAACTCATATTAGAGACCACTTTTTTGGTCACCAAAGGTTTTGTACCCAAGTTTTATTGACTAAACATTTTCTCGTCACCAAATTTGGTCACCAAAGGGTGTGTGATAGGCGGGAAAGCTTCCCGCCAAGGCAGTTACCCAATATTGACGAATTTTTTTTCTGGTCACCAAATTTTTAGTTGTTACCGAAATTTGGTGACTGAACGTTTTTTAGTCACCAAAAGGTACTCTTTGGTGACCAAAAATTTCTGGTCATTAAGATTTCAGTCACCAAAGGGGTATTTTTCTTGTAGTGTGAATAACATATTTTGATCCTGAACTCTGATTAACATAACCTACACATGTTTTATATGTACATATTTTGTTATAACGTTTTGCGTTATCACAGACATTGGCTCTGGTCGGGGAGTTGATCACCCGTTTAGAGAATGATGAAGCTGTGATCGACAAGCTTCACACCGACCTAAAGGCTTCAGAGTCAAAGCGGGATGAATTAGAGTCCTTCAACCAGAAGCTCAGGTATAGGGAGCAGGGTTTAAAAACCGAGCCTGGGAAGAGTTAGGACTCCTTGAAGAAAGCTAAAGAGAGGTTTGCGAAGCTGGAAGCTGATTACCTTCAGGTAAAGTAGCAACTTTTTGCAGAGCAAGCTAAGAAAGCTTATTTCAAGGGCGAAGGCGTATCACAGCTCGTCCACCAAATGCTCTGCTCGAACGAATTCGGCAAGTTCCTTGGCAAAATAATGACTCCAACCAAGAATTACGGCTATCGCCTCGCTTTGGCTCACTTGGATGCTAAATATCCCGATCTCGGGATAAAGAAGGAACCTGGTTATGACGAGGGATGTGAAGCTGATATGGACGAGGTGCTTGACGAGCTGAAAGAGGGGAAGATTGCTATTCCTTTCGAGTCATTCGTTCCCTCTTCTCTAGATATTGACTGAATTTCTGAGGAAGAAGTGGATGCCGATCTTGTCGACAAGCCTTCACGAGCTGAAAACTCTGCTCCCCTTTGACTATTCAACCATTGTAATAGTTTTTAGGACTTTTGACAAGTGCAGCGTAGCTCAGAATACTTTTTGAGTATTTTTGTTTTACAGCCATATTTTTAGAACTTGAGTTCTTTAAACTGGTTTTCTTTATTGAATCTTGTATTAGTTTGGAACTTTGGAGGTCGAGAGCACTTTGTTGATTGATTATAAATCATTCCGAGCTCCGGTCCCTTTAAAGTTTTTTGGAACTTTTTATCATCCGTTTATATTTCAAACGAAATTATTGATAATGTCGCTGTATTACATTCGGTCTTTGAGTTGTACTGTTTTTCTAGAACCTGAGTTATTTAAATTGGTTTTTTCGAGGTTGCGACCCTCAGTTACATAATTAATCTTATAAATGAGCTACTGCTCATTTTTTCGATTTATCTTTCCCGAGAACATCTGGGAATGTGATTCAGAAATGAATGTGTTCATCTCCGTTCTATGATTCTCAAAAACATTTTGAGATTAGAATAACATGCTTTTTGTTTTCTTTCCGGAATTAAAGTATTTGGCAGTTCTGCAAAAATAAGAATAAGCCAAATTTAATGAGATAACAAAGAACATCAATAAGTAATTCTTTTGACATCCTAAAAAAATGACTGGTAAAGTAAAATCCGAGCTGCGTGGCTTATTTACTAACTAATCGGTTTCAACCGAACTACACAACTCTATTGCTACCATAATATTTAAAAATGACTATATATAAAACTTCCTCAAATGAGAAATGTTCCACATTCGCAGAATCATCTTCCCATCTGGGGTTGACAGCTTATAGTTCACAACTCCTCCAGCTTTAACAACTTGATATGGCCCTTCCTAATTTGGGTCTAACTTCCGAGTTCCCTCTGCTTTGCTTAGTTCATTCTTTCTTATTACCAGATCTCCAATTCGAAAATAAGCGCTTCTAACTAGTTTATTGTAGTATCACGTCATATCGGACTTGTACTTTGCCTCTGGAATAAACGCGGCCTCTCTTTTCCTCTTCCATCAGATCTAGATTGAGAAGCAAAGCTTCATTATTCGTGTTTTGCTCATGATTAAGCATTTTGGTACTCGGGAGGCCTATCTCAGTTGGGATGACAGCTTCAAAACCGTATACCAAGCTGAAAGGAGTTTTTTGTGTAGCTGTCCTCGAAATGGTTCTGTATGACCACAACACATTCGGAAGGTGTACCACCCATTCTCCCTTGGCATTTTCTAACCGAGTTTTGATTCCTTGAATGATGATTCGATTCATCACCTCGGTTTGACTATTGGCTTGAGGATGAGCTACGGAAGTGAAGTGCTAATGAATCCTGAGTTCTTCGCACCAACTCTTGAACGGATAACTTGCAAACTATGTTCCATTATCAGACACTATGATCTTGGGTATACCATACTGACAAACAACATTTTTCCAAAAGAACTTCAAAATATTATTTCCGATTATTGTTGCTAACGGTTCCGTTTCGATCCACTTTGTGAAGTAATCGACTGCACTACCAAGTACTTGACTCTTTCCCGAGCTTCTGGGAAAGGACCTGCAATGTCTATCCCCCATTGCATAAACGGCCAAGGACTTTGCATAGTCACCATTTCGACCTAAGGTATGTGATGAATCCTTGCATGCTGCTGACACTTAACACATTTCTGTACCAAATTATGTGCATCTCGATGAACAGTGGGCTAATAATATCCTGCTCGGATAGCTTTTTTAGCTATCATCCAAGCTCCTTCATAACTGCCGCATAACCCTTCATGGATTTCTCTTAACACATATTCTACTTGGTTCGGACCCACACACCTCAGTCACGGCGTTAAATATCATTTTTTTGTAAAGAAGTTCATCCTTTATTCGTACCTAACAGCTTGGATTCTCAATTTCTTAGCTGCCACTTTGTTGGTTAGGATTTCTCCCGAACTGAGGTACTTCATTATTGTGGTCATCTAATTTTCTTCCTCTTCAATGAACTAAATTGTTAATTCATCAATGCTCTGTGCTCTCCCCAACACTTAAACTAGCATACGCTTATTCAAGGGTACATAGGCTGACGATGCTAACTTGATGAGAGCATCAGCTCGTTTATTCTGAGCTTGCGGAATTATATCAATTGTGAAGAGATCAAATCCCTTAGCCATTTTTTCCGCCTTCTCACGATATCTTTGCATCATTAGGACTTGAGCTTCGTATCCCCCAGTTACCTAGTTTACAATGAGTTGAGAGTCGTTGTAAACTTGTAACTCAAGAACTCCCATTTTCTTAGCCAACTTTATTCCTGTTATAAGAGCTTCATATTCGGCTTCATTGTTAGTGGCTTGGAAATTAAAGCAAAGAGCATAAGTGAACTCCTGACCTTTTGGATTTTTCAAAATAAGACCTGCCCCAGATCTTTCTTCGCTAGAAGCTTCATCCACAAATAACACCACCCAAACATTGGTAGGTCCAGGTGTTTCAATATCCATAGGCACATTTGTATGACCTAAAAGTTGCGAGTCCCATTCTTGCGGTGTTTCGGCGATGAAATCGGCTAGAACTTATCCATTTATTGCCAACCTCGGCACAAATGTGATATCATGTTTATCGAGTTCAATGGCCCATTTCATTATACGACCTAAATAGTCAGGTTTGTGTAATACTTGCTTCAAAGGTTTGTCGGTGATAACCTGGATAGAATGGGCTTGAAAATAAGGGCACAGCCGCCGAGCTGTAACAATCAAAGCTAACACTAGCTTCTCAAGTCCCGGATATCGTTGTTCAGCTTCTTGCAACACTTTGCTTACATAATATACCGGCTTTTGGATATTATTATGTTCCTTCAACAAGACTGCACTCACCGCTTTCTCAGTTGCCGGTAAGTATAGAAAAGAGGTTCATCATAAACTGGAATAGCTAAAGCGGGCAGTTCGCATAAGTATTGCTTGAGGTCTTCAAATGCTTTTTGACATTCTTCTATCCATGAGAAATCTTTTGCTTTCTTTAAAGTAGCGAAGAATAGCAAACAACGCTCAACTAACCTAGAGAGAAATCTATTTAACGTAGCCAAACGACCTGTTAACATTTGAACTTCATGGACATTTCGAAGTGAAATCATTTTCAAAATTGCCTCCATCTTCTTGGGATTTGCTTCGATACCGCGCTTTGAGACCATATATCCCAAAAAGTTTTCCGAGCCAACTCCAAAAGTGCACTTCTTGGGATTCAGCATTAGACCTGTAGATCTTAAGGTTTCGAATGTTTCTTTGACGTCAGTTATCATATCCTCCATCTTTCTACTCTTGATGAGTAGATCGTCAACATATACCTCCATGTTACGGTCGATCTGAGAATCGAACACTTTGTTCATCATTCGTTGATAGGTTGCTCCCATATTTTTTAACCCGAAAGGCATTTTCTCATAACAGTAAATGCCTTTTTCAGTTATGAAAGCAGTTTTCTCTGCATCGGCTTCATCCATGAAGATCTGATAGTATCCCTTATATGCATCAAGGAAACAAAACACCTCATACCCAGCAGTTGCATCAAATTTCTGATCAATTAGAGGTAAGGGATAAAAGTACTTCAGACATGCCTTGTTTAGATTTGTATAATTAATACACATCCGCAATCCTGCATCTAGTTTCTTTACCATGACTGGAGTAGAGAGCCAAGTCAGATAGAAGACCTCCCGGATAATTTTAGCATTGAGGAATTTATCCACTTTGTCACAGATAGCTTTATTCCTATCTGGGGCAACTGGTAGTTTCTTTTGTCAAACTGGGGGTATTGTGGGATCTACATTCAACTTGTGTACTGCAATAGTTGGCGAAATGCCTTTCATATCCTCAGGTCCCCATGCAAAAACATCCTTGTACTGCTGGAGTAAAGCGATGAGGGATTTCTTCACTTCTTGAGGCAAAGCCGCGCCTATCTTCACAGTCCGATCTGGGAGTGCTGAGTTAATGATTACTTCTTCCAGGTCATCCGTCATCATTCCATGATCTCCGGAGTTCATCAACTTTATCCCAACTTGGGGTTTATCCACTATAGATAGTAGCTCTCCAACGATACAATTTACCTTCGATGCACTTGTCGTTTTATCTCATCCCTCAAAGCGATCATATGACATTCTCTTGCTATATTTTGATCACCTCGGATAATAGCAATTCCCCCAGATGCTGGAAACTTCATCACAAGATGATAAGGTGACCAAATGGCCTTTAGTTGAACCATTGTTGGCCTTTTGAGAATAATATTATACGGGGAAGTAATATCAAGAACAACAAAATGAGTGTATATTAACCTCTCTCTTGGAGCTTCTCCCAAGGTCATGGGTAAAATAATCGTACCAATTGGTTGTGTCGCTTTTTCTGAAAATATGATCAGTGGACCAGGACATTTCTGTAGCTGTTCTTGTGGAATTCCCAACTTTTCAAATGCATTACGATAAATAATATTTGAAGAACTGCCATCATCCACATATACTCTATGGACTTCTTTATTGGCTACAATTGCCTTTATTAATAACGCATCGCAATGATGAAACTTACTTGGGACGGCATCTTCTTCAGAGAAAGTAATGACCTTCGAGGCCTTAAACCACTTATGAACTGGCTCATGTTCAGGAATTCTCTGTGATGATGATTTGCACGCCGATCTGGATTCTCTAATTGGACCTTTCACAATGGTATGAATTACGCCAGTTACATTCTTGTCTTCTGATAGCTTAGTCGTGTACCCTCAATTTTACCCTAACAACTACTGTAGAAGTGGAAGCAGGGATCGTAATCCACAGGGAAGGCGTAGGTCAAGAAAATTGAGCAAATTATTCTAAAATTCCTTGTCACCGAATCTAGTCACGAGAAAAAAGAAAATTCAACACAAAAGAACGAAAGCAAAGATGCAAAATGTAGCAACAAGCAGGGGTGAACAGATATCTCAGGATTCTTGTACCGGATGAACACAAACCTAGCAAATTTCTGCTTTGCAATCAATCAACAAGCAAAATTATGGAGACCTAAGTTGCCTAGAAGTCCAAGTCATGGTTAGCATGGCGACCACACCACTTCCTGTACTTCCTATCACCATCTCTCCCATGGCGAGGCCCGAGAATGGTGGAATAAGCTCCGCAAAGTCTCAACTCTCCAAGTTAACTACTCTAACATGCGAAGTCCTAAGAACTCCCATGACGAGGCCCATCCTAGGGTTCACATATCATTGTTGTTAACACAGAAAGCTCCTTTAACACTTTTCCTAATGTTTCAATTCTTTAACACTTCCTATGGCGAGGCCTGAGTCTCAAAATTTATTTGATTACAGAAAACAAGTGCAAAGACTTAAACAATCACAATTTAGTTCTCAATTCATGCAACTTCACTAAACTTGATTAATCACTCCTCAATTTAGTATGTCGACCACAATTGAAGCTTGATCTATTCAAGAATAGCTAAGAATTATGCAATTCAACAGATTCCTATAGACAATTCAAATGTGATTACAATACTCAACAATTAGATCAAATGCATAGCATACAATCCACTAAGTCACGTATTCATCCGTTTAGAATCCAAAGATATCACACAGTTAGCCAGAAAATTCCATATCTAACTCATTAACATTGAATTCAATCATCAAACAATTAACTTCCATCGAATTCAAGAAATTTCACACGATCAAAGTCTAGAGGATTGTCAATTGTTGCTTCGTCGAGCTCGATATGAAATCTCTGGTACAACAATCGTGATTAGAAATGAGATCGGAAAAAGAAATGTTCTAGTGAGAGAAAATAGCTGATCTAGAGAGAGAAAATGAGAGGGAGAAAAACTCCTGCTAAAATTCAAAAGATAGTTCTAAAGTCTCCCATCCCCCTTTACACATTAGCTACATCTCCTATATATAGAGGAGTAGAAAATGTAACTAATACGCTAACTAAAAATATCTAAAGACATTACAAACGTGTCTTTGAAAGGAAGAACCAAAATCAGCCCAAAAATGTGAAAATTCGAAGTTGAAGAAATCAATCAGCATTCCAGCGCCTTTGTCATCCTTGCCGTTCTTCCTTGCGCCTTCAGGCTTAGCTTCGCGCGCCTTCACTGCTCAGAGCTCCAGGTGAAGAAATCAGAGTCACTTCACGCCTTCAAGCCATTCAAAATCACGCCTCCAGCAACCTCCGCGAACACTCACTTCAGTCTATGCCTTCATGAGATCACGCCCTTCCTGCCCCGTAGCTTCACGCCTTCATCCGCCTGTCCACAACCTGCAATCAGATTTCCCATACTTAGCCAAATTTCCAATAGCGAGATTCTAACTGTGCAACATTTTCCAATCAAAATATGGCCTTGATACATTGTGAATTTAGGAAAACTTAAAACACGAAAGTTGTAACCCTTTATCTTAGCTTTCTACAGCCTTTTGAATCTCCCAATTCGGAGCTAAGATGAAAGAGTTATGACCCAATTACTGAAGCGCAACAAAGCTGAAAATTTCATGGAGCAAACCTTCCAACACTTAGCCATTTTAAGTTGCTGAAAGAAAACTACACTCAAAGGCAGTATGACAACTAAAGCTACGATGCATCGTTATGATGCATCGTGGCGATGCATCGTAGGCTTAACACATCAAAGTGGCGATGCATCGTGGCGATGCATCGTGGCGATGCATCGCCGTGTAGTGTGAACTTCACCACGATGCATCGCTACGATGCATCGTGGTGTTGTTGTGCAAATGTGTGAGTGAAGTGTTCATGTGGTGTGTAGTAGAGTGCTTGAGGTGATGAATGAATGGAGTGAAGAGGTGAAGAGGTGAAGTGGTGAAGTGAAATGAAATGAAAACAATGAAGAATGTAAAGAAGTTTGAATGAATGAATTGAAACTTATGAACTTAATCTAAATGCCATGAATGAGATGTTACCAGTGATGAATCCTGCAAAAACAATGAAAGCAAAAGCAAATTAATATGTACATCCAGCTAATTGTGAAGTGAGTGAGGAAGTGGTGTAGAGCAAATGTTGAGAAACTGAAATGAACAAAACAGAAGATGCAAATGATGTTAAGTTGGAAAAATGAAACCGAATGCATGAAATGTGTTGTGGAATTCAAGTGTAGCAAGCATAAATGTTGTGAAGTGAAAACTAACACTATGATGAATTGTTGTATCAAAATGTGTGTGTATGAATTCGCACTATGATTCATCGTGGTGCAAATATGTGCTGGGCAGAATTGCACTACGATGAATCGTAGTGAAAATCTACACACTTATGCACAAAATTCAGCAATCTTCCACCCGACATTCAACTGTGATCTGTAAGGGATTTGAAGAAACTTAAAGAACCAATGTTGTAGCTCTTGATCTCGGCTTTCCATAGCCTTTTGAATCATCCAAATCAGAGGTCAGGTGAGAGAGTTATGCCCAAAATACTGACGCTTGGCAGAATGTGCATTTAAGCCTATGATGCATCGTAGGCTTAAAACCCTGATTTGGTTTTGCCATTTCCCACGTTTAATTTCCAACTTTTCTTTCGGAAATGGCCTTCACCTTGAACACCAAAGTTATAGATCTCTTTCTTGGCTTTCCATAGGCTTTTGAATCACCCAAATTGGACTCCGGATGAGAAAGTTATGGCAGAAATACCAAGACATGGCAAAACTGGACATTTGCACTACGATGCATCGTAGTGCAAATTTCATCTTAGCAATTCATGGCGAAAATTCTCCCTTTTCTCTTCCAAATTAGAAATTGAGTCAACACAAGAATTGTAGAGTTTCCTCTTGCCTTTCCATGAGTACAAGAAACAGCGCCATTGGACCACTAGAGCTCAAGATATCAACAATCTCCCAAGCTGTGACAATATGAATTCAATAACTAAATCCTGATGTAGCAATCATAAAGATGCCTTCGTTTCTCATATTTACACACAGAATTAGAAGAAAGTTAAAACATAAGAATCGAAGACAACTCAAAGATCTTTCCAGAACATCTAAGATCTCATCAATTGGATTAGTATTGAAGAAGTTATACTCAAATGAATTTGCACAACAAAGCTGACCAAACCCTAAAATAGCCAATTATGCATTTTAAGTTTCTTCATTTTTTTCCTTTAACACATTTCACTCCATTTACCATCATTTTTGCACTTTTTGCACCATTTACACATTATCAACTATCAAACCACATTTACGCATTAAACCACATGTAACACCACACAATAGCATCATTTACAAGCTAAAAGACAAGAGATTTTACACAATGTAGTTGGTATAAAACCAACTCATCATCTTCATTTTTGGGTTTTGCATACTCATCCTCCGTAGTCTTCTTATCATTATCAGTTCGTCCTCTATCCTAAGATCGGCCTCTTCGGCGACCTTTCTGATATGTCTGTTGCACAAAATCTCGAAGATGACCTCTAGCAATAAGTTCATCTATCTCCTTCTTCTGATCTCGGCAATCTTTAGTATCTTGTATCATCTTATCGTGGAACTTGCAAAAAAGATTTTTATTCCTTTTACCTTTAGGAGTAGTCATCTTCGGATAAGACTTTATCAATCCTTTCTTTTCCATAATGGCTAACATTTCAGTTAGGTTACGAGGAGTTGAGGAACACTTGTAATCATTTGATGTATGGGATTGAGATTTACCAAAGGATAACCGATCAAATACTAGAGTTTGTTTACCTCCAGACCCAGATTTACTGTTGTAATTATCCTTTTTCTCTTCGGGACCTCGAGTCATATCTCTCTTAGTCCTATCTGCATCTTCTCCATTGGCGAACTTGTCAGTTCGGTCCATCAGCTCATGCATATCTTTAGGTGGGTCGGTGACAAGAAATAAAGCTTCTCAGGTCGTAACCCGTTAATGAAGGCCCCGACCACCACATCTTCAGATAGGGTCTTGACTTGCACGCTTTTGTTATAAAATCGATCAACATATTCCCAAACTGATTCATTCTCGCCTTGTTGAATATTTAAGAGCTCGGCAGACGACTTATCAAATTTCTTCCTTTGCAAAAACCTCTTGTAGAAGAGCTGAGAGAGTTGCTCATAAGAAGAAATTGAATTCGGCTTGATGCCTTCAAACCAACCACGCACTTTTCCAACCATGGTTGTTTCAAAAGCCTGGCACATAGTCGCCTTCGGGGCTTTTTTAAATTTCATAAGTGGCGTAAAACATGCTAGATGATCCCTTGAGTCAGTATCTCTGGAATACATATCCATGGATGGAATTTTTAACTTTCGTGGTTTAGGGAAACGGCTAATAGCCTCCACGAATGGTGTCACCGTTCTATAAGCTCCCCTGGCTCCTACTCCCAGAATATTGTGGACTTCATCATGAATGTGATTTGTAATATGATCATCCTGATCATCATGATGATTATGATTGTGATGTCATCAAGGTCGCTCAGGAGAAATATTCAAATGCCGATGTCCGTAACTATTATTCCAAACTAGAGATAGGTGAGGTCGGTTCAAATGTCGTCGGCGATCGGGATCATTATCACCCTGAGATTCTGAGTTAGAAAAGAGCTACATTCGGTCATACATGTTCGAAGCACGTTCCAGTTCCTTACCAGGCCTCTGACCCGATTATTTTATAATATCCTTGATATGTTCAAAACTGTCGGTAAGGAATTTAATCATCTCTGGAGAGTGAATGTCCATAAGAGGATTATTTTGTCCGCCAAAGCGTTATGGGAGATTTGGGGCATGTCGCTGATTATTGTTTCCTCCAAGAACAAGCTTTGGAGGACTAGGATCACGTCTCGGGGGATTATTACCTCCTTGTTGTTCTTGCTCACCTCGCAAATTTTTTAGATCTGCACCAATATTCCCATCATTACAAGTTGTTGCTCCGCGTGGAGGGCGACTGGAAGTAGCTTGAGTAGTAGGAACATCCTTGGCGTTCCGCTGTGAGCGAGTAAGCATCATCGAAAAAGCTTATAATCGAATCGCACAGACGGCGCACCAATTTGATGATGTCCGATATCACCAAGTACTGTGAGGTCTCCTTGAGGTCACGTGCTCCTTGTATTATCGCTGGAACCCTAGTAGAAATGCAACACATACGTCAAAAAATACCCCCGGGCTGTACCGGAGAGTATGATCCGATGCTTAAGTCAGTTTGGGACCCTGAGCAATAAGCTTAATACGTAATTAAAATTGTAAAGAAATGAACCCCTTACCATGTGATAATAAGGTTACTTTTATATAGTCGTACTTGGTAGAGTTTCAGTAGGATTGAAACTCCTCAATTCATCAATAAACCAATTTCGTAGAACTCGGGATCAGATAGTATATGTACAAGAAGAGTCCTAGTACAATTCAACGCTTATCAAAACTTAAATAAATATTTCATGTAAAAGAGAGACCATAGAATCTCGTATAAGAACAATTCATAAATAAGACATGGTTCATATATAAAATCAGTGGCGGATCCAGAAATTATGGCTTGGGGTGGCAAAATTACATAGTACTGTTAGTAGAAGTTATATTCTAATTTTTGAAGGGGCAAAAGTCTAAATTTTTTAAGGATTCAATTGAAAATTTTAAATTTTTTGAAAGGACGTAATACAAATTTTCAAATCTTGGGGGGTGATTGCACCCCCTGCCCCACTTGGATCTGCCTCTGTTAATAAAATGGATAATTAATCGTGTATTTGACAATTGAATAAGAAGCAAAATAATGTTAATAGATTAAGTAATTTATAAATCAAAGTATAATAGGAATAATTGAAAATATCACTTGCGTTTTAATGTGATGAAATTAGTGAATTGGTATTGTGTAATTTGAAAAAAGTATCATACTAAACTTTGAAAATAATACTATCTATTTGAAAAGTATCAATGTTAAGTTTAAAAGTAGTACTGTAGACTTTACAAGTATCATTGGTAACTTTAAAAGTAATACTTTTAGATTGAAATGTATCCGTCTTAGATTCAAAACTTTACAAGTATAAATATTATATTTAAAAGTATCACTGTCATATTAAATTGTATCAATATTGACTTCAAAAGTAACATTGTCGACTTAAAAAGTATCAATATTAAACTTAAAAGTAGCACACTTAAATTGAAATGAATATTCAAATTTAAAAGTAATAGTCTTATATTGAAATGTATAAGTGCTGTATTTAAAAGTATCACTATAAACTTGACAAGTATCAGTATTGTATTTTAAAAAGTGACACAGTTATATTGAATTGTATCAGTATTGAATTTAAAAGTAACACTATTGACTTAACAAGTATCAGTGTTAAATTTAAAAGTAACACTCTTAAATTAAAATGTATCAGTTTTAAGTTTAAAACTAACACTCTTAGATTGAAATGTATCAGTGTTATATTTAAAAGTAACACTCTAAACTTGACAAGTATCAATATTGTATTGAAAAGTAACTGTGCTATATTGAATTGTGTCACCGTTGAATTTAAAAATAACACTGATATATTGAAATGGATCAGTGTTTAATTTAAAAGTAACATTGTCGATTTGATAAGCATCAGTGTTAAATTTAAAATAACAAGCTCGGATTGAAATGTATCAGTGTTAAATCTAAAAGTAATAGTCTTATATTGAAATGTATCATGTTGTATTTAAAAGTACAACTACAAACTTAACAAGTATCAATACTGTATACAAAAGTAACACTATTATATTGAATTGTATCAACGTTGAATATAACGTTGAATTTAAAAGTAACAATGTCGACTTGACAAATATCACTGTTAAATTTAAAGGTAACACTCTTAAATTGAAATGTATCAATGTTAGATTTAAAAGTATCATTCTAGCCTTGACAAGTATTAGTATTATATTTAAAAGCATCACTAATATATTGAATTGTATTAGTGTTGAGTTTAAAAGTAACAGTATTATAATAAAATGTATCAATGTTGAATTTAAAAGAAACACTACCGATTTGACAAGTATTAGTGTTAAATTTAAAAATCACACTTAAATTAAAATGTATCAATCTTATATTTGATACTGATCAATGTTATATTTAAAAGTAACATTGTTATATTGTAACTCTAACACTGTAATTGCATTGTATATACTTTTCAATTTCATATGTGTGTTACTTTTAACCCAATGTGTATACTTTTAAAATATAAGAGTGATACTTTACAGTCGAGAGTGATATTTTTTTATATTGTATTACTATTTTTTGTCACAAGAGTGTTACCTTTAAACTTTCAAAATATACCTTTTCAAATCACTTAATATGTTACTTTTGAGTAATGATCGAGAGTAAGAAAATTTTTATACGATTTGAGAACTCCAATGATGTGGAGTCCTAATTGGCACAAAATAGGAGTTTTAATTGGCATAAAATGAGAAAGAAAATTTGTCTTAATAAACAGTTTCAAGTTTTTTAAGATCATCTTGATAAACCCTTTATTAGACATCCAATCATTGAGTGACAAGTAAGCTTTTCTTTATTTTTTCACCCTAATAATCATACACCCCACCTATACAATATAATTAATTCAAACCATTAATTGTTTACTGGGAAACAAAATTAAAATATATAATAAAATCATAGACTAAAATTACAAACCAAAATATCACCAAAATCACAAACTAAAAATATTACCAAAATCACAAGCTAGTGACTAAAAGTATAATATCACTAAAATTAAATTTATAATTAATAAGTCTGAACTTAAATGTGAGTGAATCCTACTATGTGATTGTAATGACGTTGTTTTACTGAAATTAGGATTACAACTATGTCCTAACATTCAATCACATCTGATTACAGTTTAATACTTGTAGATTTTATTTTGGTGATATTTATACTTTAATAATTGTAGATTAATAATTGTAGCGTTCACTTACCAAATTTTATGATGGTAGATGATAGGTGAATTATATTCATCATATATAGACCGTTTCATGCATTCTTTGCGTAATTCTCACGGTTATTTGATACGTTTTATGCATGTTTTGTAGGACATTGAGCAAAGAAGGGCTAGGGATGGAAGAAGAGCAAAAAAGATAGCATTTTGAAGAATTGTTGGAGGCTGAAGTACAGGCCTCCGGTGCACTGGAGAGAGTTACGTTTTTGACTCTCTGGCTCTCCGGCGCGATGGAGAACTCTCCGTTGCGCTGGAGATACCAGCGGCGTGCCGGAGAACTTTCCGGCGCGCCGGGGAGAATCGTGTTGAAATGCTGTTTTACATAATTTACCCTCCACTTTCAAAGTCAACAAGGGTAAAAATGGTAGAAACGGTCTTAGGAACTAGAGATAAGGCCTTTTTGGGGTCTTTTGTTAAGAGTTAGTCATTAGTTAGGGTTAGATAGTTAGCAAAAAGTGGGAACTCTTCTCTTGAGAGGATATGGAGTTGAAGGCTAGGGTTCCACTTTGAAGACTTAATCCATCAATTATGTGGACAAGGCTTGTAATGAATGCTAACATTTTTATTGAAGAAGACATCTTTCCATCCAAGATTGGTAGTTTTCCTACTTTAATATCATTTATTGCTTTGTGTATGCTCTTTATTGCTTATATGATGATTGCTCTAGCTATGTTAGGCTAGAGCCTCTTATGCTCCTTGGGTGGTTGTTGGCTAGATTGATGAATTAGTTGTGCTTGAAAGGGGAAAAGCCTAGAGGACATCTAATGGGTAGGTTCTATTGGCATTGAATGAAGAGATAGCTAGTTGGCTTGGTTGTTGACTAGTGGTGTTTGATAAAAGGTTTGAGTGAACCTCTAAGCCTTGGGGTTGGAAAGAGAATAGAGGAGGTGCTTTAGTTGACCTTTCATCCACCATACATGAGGGAAAATGAAGAGCATTTGTGCATTACGTTAGATTGTGAACCCGGAGTCGAGAACTAAGCTAATTCTTGCCTCCGTCATAAAGGGGAAGCGAGCTTAGGAAGAGATTTTAGGGGGGAGTGACTAGGACCGGTTCTTGCCTCCGACATAAAGGGGGAATGGGTCTTGAGGGTGGTAAGAATTGGGAGAACATAAGTGACACGGTTAGCTAGGATCGAGTGGTTTTGCCTCCGCCATAAAGGAAGACTTCTTTACCTAGCTAAATCCTCTAGATAGATACCCTTTAGCTCTAGCTTCCGCCATAAAAGTGGAGCTCAAAGAGGGCGATCATCCCTATCCCTAGTGACACTTTAGGTTGAACCCTAGATAGAAAGATCCTTAGTAACCCTAGCCGGCACCACCCAGGAGCACATTGTACCTTTCTTGACTAATATTTGATCTTTTAGCACGTTTTATTTGCTAGTTTACTTTCCTTCATAGTTAGTTGTTTTTACGTCATCTAGATATTTTGAAAACACAAAATCTTGCAACATCAACCCCTTCCTCATGGGAACGAACCTTGTTACGCTACAAATTTGACCACCTCCTTCGGGTGGGGTGTATGTGTAGTATTGATTAATTTTGCTAGTATAGGTTTTAGCAAGTATAGAGATCATATAATCTCAGTCTATTTTGTTAACACATTTTACACCCAACAGTAAAGGAGGTTCTGCTATCAATTAATGTTGAATTTGCAAATATGATGTTATATAATATAATTTTTTTATATGATTTTTAAGTTACTATAGTTAAATTACAATTAGTTAAAAAAATAATTATCAATATTAAGGAATTCGGAGGTTAATTTTACCTTATATATATTTAATTGCTTATCTATCAATCAGATAAAGTTCTATCATATTAGGATTCCAAATAATCAACTCTCTCCCCTATTTTATTCCAATTAGGATTACACATAATCCGAATTCCCAATTTTCGTAAAAGTTATCATACTCTCTATCATTACTTGTTACTTTTATTGTCGAGATTGATACTTTTATCATGCATTGAAATCGCGATTAACTTGCAATTACATATATGAATCTATTTTACAGGAGAACAATTGAAGAGGGACTATTGTAAAAAATCGAGCTTTTTTCCAAAATAACATAGTTTCTAAAAAATATTTCCAAACTAACACACTTTCAAATTAAAAATCCCAAACTAACATAGATTTTGCCACATAGATAATTATTTTTCACATAACACAAATAATTATTTTCTCTCTCCTACTAACCATAATAAGCTCACTTTTCGTTCTTATTATTTTTATTTGACAATTCTATTGATTTTTCATAGAAATATTTAATTTGGACCTTCAAAAATTTTGTGGTTTTCTATTTTCACTTTATCTTCATGAACAACATCTTATGGCTTTACTAGAACTTTTTTTTAGAATTAAAACTTCAATTAGCAACAAGAATACATAAATGCATACAAAGAAAATCTAATTTTAATAAACACAACCAGTTCACTTATATGGAGAAATTTAGATACAATGATGGAGAAATAGAAAATAAAACATTGCACATAGATTTATCTTAATGTATTAGAACAAGTGGTGCGCATGACTGTCGACTATATGGAGTAGTTCTTGATTGCAATCTAGAACCAAATTCGGTGGCAGCCATCCAGAGGTTCACTTTTGGATGTGGTTACAAGGGAAATGGAACCCAGAGACTTGACACCCCAACACCATGCATCATCCAATGCTAGTTTATGCATTTTTCAAACGATTTTTAATTGCTTCTCCGAATCTCCAAAGTTGCCAAGGTTATCAAACTCAGTTGATAGTTAATCTGCCCACATAAGATGAAATAATTGCTTGTTCGTATTTTGTTTATTTCACCATTAAGGACACCATATGTAACGCCCCGACCCACCACCTAGTTGGATAGTGAATCGGGTCGTTCAGTCAGTCAACAATCCATAACATAAAGCGAAACCTCAAGAAATTTTATCCCTTTCACTTAAACAACACCAATGATCATAACAGATACAATGTAATCTCACATCTACAAAATTATATTACAACTTAATTCGTACTCCAAGATTCAATGCTAAACGTCTCTCCATCACTGACGGTACCTCCACTTATCCATCATTCGCGGTCTCCTCTGGTTACTTTACTGAAAACATTTAAGAAAATGGGGTAAGCCTTTATCGCTCAGTGGGTGGGGAAATGGGTATAGTTCTTTTGTTAAAACGGAAAAGAATTTAGGACTACATTTTCAAAATATCAAATGCCAAAATAATTTATACATTCAAAAGAAAAACTCACAATAACAGTCACAGATAGCACAGCACAAATAGTAGAGGTGTCATATAAATCGGATAGAAAACATTACCAATCCAGTACCAGCCTTATATCACCTTACGGTCAGTGGGTGATCAGACCACTGTTGAAGCTACCTTATCCTCCACAGTCAAAATTTGCCTCGCAGGCACAATAGGATATATCCGGATAACAATACCCTTTCTCATGAAACTAAAACTTCCTTAGTTCCACTTAACAAGGGTTAAACGTCACGGTGAACTTATGATGAACTCGTCGGCCCTTGCCTTCCCGACCATCAATAAGCTACCATGACTGGGCCCCAAACAATCAAATAGTCACAGTACAGGCAAATACACGCCATACACAAATATTTCACACCATGTCGGGGTGCCACAATCAATAGCGGCATGTGTGGATTCTAGAGGTGGCTCTCGCATGCATATAAGCGAAGCACTTAGTTCCACACAGCACGAAACCAATATTTCAGCCATATCACATATAATTAATACAATAGAGACAAGTTGGTGCAATATTAGGGAGTTTGAGACATCATATTAATAACCATTTCAAACAAACTCGAAATTGCTTGTAGGTTCCCAATAAGACTCATTCTCCGCTTTCAAAGGTGATGGGATCAAATCGGATAAAATTTAGGGTTAGTCCCCAATAAAGCTAAACTCAAAACCCACAATATATTATATTTTATAAATCCTTAAAATCTGTAATGAAGGCATTTAAATTCGTCTTCGATCATGGTCACAACAGATGGGAAACGGAGCTCCTATAGTTCAAATAATACCAAACTAATAATATATGTCAGCTAGACTTCAATTAATATCATTTGATTATGATCACCATCAATAGTATTAATGTTATTTCTTCCTATTAAGATTATCACTGTTAGAACCAAGTTCTTCCATAATTAAAATAACATAAATTTTCCTTTAAGGTTGACGACAGATTTAAATTGAAACATTATTCGTAGAATTTAAACTTAAAACTGAGCACCACCACCAAACCCCATTAAATACATTTGTGTATCATCTCTATTGATGTCCATAGCCCAATCCAGTAAGGCCCTAGAACTCACATCTAAAAAGAAAAGCCCATTCCTTATTAACCTTTAAAACCCCATTAATTCATTGCTATTATTAATTCTTGATGGGCGGAAGCCCAAACTATTAATGCCTTAAAACCCATTCTTAATGGACCCGCTTCACACCCTTGCATCCTGTTTAAAAAGCCCATATCAAATTAATTACTAGACTCTAAAACCCCATTAAGTTCACTCACATCCACTCAATTTAATTCACAAGCATTACTAATTTCTATTGGGCCGAAGCCCAAACCGGAGCAGTTCCTCCTGAGGTCCATTCTTAATAGATCATCCTGCACATTTAAATAGTCTAAAGCCCCATCCTATTATCCACTTCCATTTCCTTAAGTCATTAACTATAACCAACTCTTGATGGACTGAGGCCCAATTCGATGGTGTATTGAGGCCCACGAAATGTTAAGGCCCTATGGTAAATGATCATTTTTTTTTGTTATTTCCAAATATGGAATCACCACTTTCTTCTTCTTTAATTTTTTTCCTCTTCTCCCTCCCTTAGCTTACAGCCGACAGGAGCCATCCAAAACACCCTACTTAATCATCCTTTCCCAACTGAGCTAATTATTTCTTCTTCCTTTCATTTTTTTTTCTCTTTGCCCTTAAATGAAATCTAAGACCCTCAGAGCAAAACTAATAACATAAAACCCAATCTCCAGTTTCAATCCTCACTTGTCGAAATACCACCAACCTACGTAAAGATCTCATTCCATCAAAGCCACCATGAAATTCACAACCAAAGCCAATTTAATTCAAAACAACTAATAACACAGAACAAAAACAAATCTATGGAGCATGAATCTCCTGTCACTACCGACAGTCATGTTACAAACCATATACATATACATAATAGCAAAACAATGACCTTTGAGACTACAACTTTACAAACGATTTTCCAAGTATTCCCACAATATGTTGATTTCAATTCAACAAAAACACAACTAATTCATCCAACTGTGAGTTCAAAGAGAATCTCAAGTTTACCCAAGTAAATCAACTATAACATGAAGACACCCACAAAACAGCCAAGAATTTCAAAAATAAAATTTTCCCACCAATCAAAAGCTTTCAAAATTTGCTTGGATTGCCTAAGCTTGGATTGTCATTCCTAGTTCTGTCTTTCTTCCCTTTTCCTTTTTTCTTCTTCCTCCCCTGCTCCGTTCCCTCTCTTCCTCACGCTCGCTCTTTGCCGTTTTTTTTTCCTTAGTATTTGTTTCCCTTTCTCTGATTATTTCCTTAATTATATAAATTGAACCCATTTTGCCACGAGTCTCCCAGCAGTGATACGTGTAAGCTAGTAAACTTAACACGTAAGTTCACTTAAATTATATTATTATTTTTTATACCTTGATTTTATTTTATTAATTTGCCAACTTCATCCCCTTGAATTTTATAAATGCCATAAAAGACCCCAAAACTCACTATTAGGCTATAATATTAAACTCACTTCCAATTCTTGCAAAATATATAATTAATTTTTAGTGCTTAATTATGTGATCTTTAATTTATACTACAATACTCACCTAAAACTTGGTATTTTAATTTAAAAATTAAATTAGCTTATGTGTATTAGATATTAGGAAAATTGTTAACATATTATGATTTTTTTGGGGTCTTACACCATACCTTAAAATTCATAGCAAATCTTTTCCAATCAAATTAGAGCTTTAACAATTAAGCTTACAGATGATTTACGCTTTACTATATGCCATCAAGAATCTAATCTAATCTACTCGAGTAATAACTTGGAGAGTTTAGACATCAGACTAAAACCATCCATCGATAGTCAAGCATTCCTGATCTGTAGTTGAATTAAATTTTGACAATAAGAATATATAAGGGAGAGTACATTGGATCGTCGCCAATAAGACTTGACTAAAAAATTCGAAATCGAAAACGATCTCAATCCATCAAACCTTTGGCAACCATTCCATAAAAATTCACATCCCTCAGGTCCAAATCATTATTCCTATAAGACCCCAAAATTTTAATGTGTTAAGAATTTTGTTAATATTAAATATAAGCAAGTCATCATAACCATAAAATTAAAATACGACATTGTTCGTAAGTATTGTTTGTGATAATTAGGATTCCAAAATTAAACAACTTAGATAATTAATAAATTTAGATGTTAAATTATAAATTTGATAAGATTGCAAGAGCTTAATTGCATTAATTAATTAGGAATCCAGGGCCTAATCAGCATTCATCAAAATTTAAGAGTTAAGTTGTAAATTAGAAATATAAAACTAAACAAAAAATATATAGCAAACTTAGCTACCAAACGTGTAACCACCAAAGGCTACACACTTGGCAGCTTATGATTTAGTAAACACAATAAGATTTATATGATGCCTATAGAAGTTATAAGATAAAACGGGAAAGAAAAGAAAACAAAGCAAGAAGGAGAAGAGGAGAGGGCAGCAGCAAGAAGAGAGGAAAAGGGAGAGGAAGAGAAGAAAATGGTAGAAAATCTTGGCAATCCAATCTTGGCTAAATCAGAGAATTCGGAAAGATGGTACAAGTGGGTGGGTTTTAGGCTGTAACTTAATTGCTTTAAGTTTTTCTTTTAAAAAAAGAGAGATGAATTCGCTTTCTAGGTTTGTAGTTACTTTGTAAATTGATGTTGCGGGTATATTTTGTTAACTGATTTCTATTGAAATTTGGGTAAAAGATATTAATAGCTAGATGCTAAACCAGCAAAAGAGAAATGTGAGTAAATATAGGATTTTCAAATTGTTATATACATCACTATATCCTATGTTCTTATGACTAAATTATTCTCCTTTTAATATAAATTTATTATAAATTATTATGATTATTTGCACGGTTTTAAACAGAAAGTTGGTTATGAATTTTTTTTTTGTGATTGGGTTTATTTATGTTTTGAATTGATTGTGTTGTAGAATTTGTTAGGCTCTGTAGGTTTTGAATCATATTCGCGCCTTTAACCTATTCGTTGCAATGCCTAAAGGAATCGTGAATTGAAATTTAAAGTTGTGTTTATGAGCTGCATATATGTATCTGTCAAACTAATTTTTGACTCAGTTGTATGAATAACTTGAAAATAATTAAAACATAAAAGCTTTTAGTGTTGTAAACCTAGCTTTAAATAGTTTTGGTGTCATCTCATTTAGATATTTGTTTGCCAAGTTACGGTCATTCGAAGCAGTGCTGCAAGAACAGAATTCTGTGAGAAACTGAAGGCCTTCAACAGTTTTGGATGTCCTTGTTTTACTTTTTGTGGGCAGAACTTTGAACTTTGTGTAACACAAGAAATTATATACCTAAAGTGGCTATTTGAAATCACTCACTGTGGAAAAACTAAAATTTGCCACGGGATTTCAGTCTTAAATAAAGAAATTGAGGATTAAATTGGAGAAATTTCTAATTGAAAACTTTTACACAATAAAGAGTTATAAGAATTATGCAAGTGTCTTAACGTATATTTATTTAACATTTAATAAATATCTTAGTAGGTAATTGTATTATAGAGGGGATACAATTATATGTAGTATGATTCCGTGGTTATTGATTAACTATATATTAAAATTATCTTGTTTAATTATGATTGTATAACACATTAGATAGTGAAAGAAGAAAAGTCACAGGCATGTATTTTATTATAATGATTCGATTATTACATGAAGTCATTATATAAAACACAACTACATGTTTGTGTGATTTGGCAAAGGCATAAAGCAATACCATATACATATTACCCCGAATGCTAGTCACCTTATATATACAGAGTTTGAATGAACGACCCGATTCACTTCCTAACTAGGGGCGGGTCGGGACGTTACAATTCCCATATTCCACAACATCATATGACACCACATGGACCAACTTGTCTACGCCTATTGAAACGGATTCAGACGATTCTAGCTTGGAAATTAAAATTTTGAAGAGTTTTAAACGGCAACTAACAATCGTGTCAAAGGAGAAAGTTCGCAGGAGCAGCAAAGGTTGATGAATGAGACTTCTCTAGAGAGCGAGTTAAAGGTTTTTGAAGCGATTCGATAACGAACAAGATCAACTAAGTCACCGAGTCGACTCAAGATGTCAAGGAATAATGGTAGTAGGTCGGTCGTCCATCATTGGAGAAGATTAACGATAGTGAAAATTGGGGATTTTTGTAACTTCATCTATTGTTTTCCGTCTTTCTCCTCTTTTGTACCATATACATAGCATGTAGATTAAATCAATTTCCCTTATTAGTATAAGAGCGAATGGCCAAAATGGTCACTCAACTATCACCAAATCCGATTTTTGGTCACTCAACTATTAAGTTGGCCAAAAAGGTCATCCAACTCTGTAAACGTATGACTTTTGGTCATTCCGTCAATTGAGTCCGTTTGTGCATACGGAAATCACTATTTTCAAGGGTAAATCTGTCTCAACAACGCAAAAATAGGATAAAATCGTCAAAACACCCCAACATTATTGTCAAATCTCGTCCTAATTGTAAATTCTTCCTGATTGTTCTTCTTCTCTGTCCAAGGAAAAAAAATCCTTCCTAACAATAGATCTGGAAGATTGAAGAAAAATTTTATCCTGGAACAAGAGCCAATATTCAAGACCATCTCGTCATGTTTCAACAACAAATTTTTAAAGGTGCAGCTCTTAGATCTAAGCACATCAACCCACATATCTGCCACCACCTTTAACCAAAGAATTTTTGAAATCGAAACATAGCAATTTTTTAAACTGGGTGGATTGAAATTTGAAGAATCAATTTGGACAATTTCCACATTTAATTCAACCTATAGTTTATTTAAAGTGTCCGCAGATACTTCGTTTGTTCATTTCAACACTATCACTCGCAGCTAAATATGAAACAAAAATTAACAAAAAAAAATGACAGTCGCTGTCGCTTCTGTCGCCGCAACGCTGCCTCTCGACTCGCCTCCGCAGCTAAGCCCGCTCCCTCATTCTCCTCCACTTCAAGAATGATAACATAGAGAAAAAGATGCTAGGATTTCTTATTGACGTGCATAAAATAAATCAGAATACAATAAAGAGTATATATAGCTAGGGCTAGGGATTACACTGAAAACTAAATAGACTAAAGGACCATTAAATAAATACAGCTAATATCCCCCCTCAAACTCACGATGCTACAGCGATATGCATTGAGAGTTTGTCAGATAGGAAACGAAATCGCGAAGCCGAGTGTGCTTTTGTAAACATATCAGCAATCTGCAAAGAAGAAGGAACGAATGACAATGTGATGGTGCCGATCTGTAAGTGGTGGCGAGTGACATGACAATCAATCTCGATATGTTTGGTTCTTTCATGAAAGACTGAATTTCGTGCAATCTGAATAGCACTCTGATTTTCACAATGTAGCGGAGTAGGGTGACAAAGAGAAATACCCATATCAGCAAGCAACCGACGTAACCAAACAATTTCACAGGTAGTCGAGGCCATGGCACGATACTCAGCTTCTATAGAAGACCGAGAGATGACATCTTGTTTCTTGCTCTTCCATGAAATAAGTGAGTCACCGAGGAAAATACAAAATCCAGTGGTCAACTTGCGGTCCGTAGGATCACCAGCCCAATCCGCATCTGAGTAAGCACGCAACTCTAGCGAAGATGTAGAAGAAAACAAGAGACTATGAAACTGAGTGCCCCGAAGGTACCTGAGAATACGAAGAACAGCAGCCCAATGAACTGTAGTAGGGGAAGTGACAAACTGACTAACCACATGAACAGCATGCGCAATGTCTGGGCGAGTCACAGTAAGATAAACCAGGCTGCCTACAATAGTACGATAGAGACCGGAATCCCGCCAAAGGAGTGCCATCCGATGGAGAGTATCTAGCATTAGTCTCAAGGGGAGTATCAACAGTCCTGTTGTCAGTAAGTCGAGCACGCTCAAACAATCAGCTATATATTTTGATTGAGATAAGAGATAGCCTTTTGGAGAATAGGCAACCTCAATTCCCAAAAATAACGTAGCATACCCAAGTCTTTCATAGCGAAGCAACGTGCCAACTCCAGACTTCAAAGATTCAATACCATCATAATCATCACCCGTAATAATGCATGTCATCCAATATATAAGAATAATAGAATACGACCTGCTGTTGTACGCTTGACCAAATAAAGCCGAATCATAGTGACTAGGAAGGAAGCCCAAGCGAAGTGATCACCAGAGAAAACTTCTCAAACCAAGCACGTGGTGCTTGTTTGAGACCATAAAGAGCTTTGCGAAGCTTGCAAACTTCACCAGGCTGATGAGCGACACCAGGAGGAGGCGTCATATAAACTTCTTCATGAAGATCACCATTCAAGAAGGCATTCTTGACATCCAGTCTGAGATATTCTCCATCTGCAAATAGAAGCAACTGGCGATCAGAGTGCGAACATCGTCATTTTTGCAACAGTGGCAAACGTTTCTTTATAATCTATGCCAATACTCCTGAGAATGGCCTTTAGCACAAGCCGGGCCTTGTATCGCTCAATGGATCCCATCTGATTTGGTTTAATCTTGTAAAACCAACGAGAACCAAGAATGGATGTTTCCGGATGGCAGGGAAACCAAATCCCATGTATGAGTCTGATGGAGAGCAGTAAGTTCCTCAGCCATAGCAGCCTGCCAAAGAGGATCACGAACTGTCTCTCTATAGGACAAAGGCTCAGAAAGTCGATGAATAGAGGCAACAAAAGAAGCAAATGAAGTAGAATAAGAGGAGTACTCAAAATCGGGGAGTTTAGTCGACTTACGAGTGCGAGTTGACTGACGCAGAGGAGGATTATCCGCAATCTCATCCGATAATTGGGTGGTCGTAGGAACAGGGACATGGGAGGTGGATACCTCTTGAACCAAAGTATCAGATAGAGCTTCATCAGGGTCGGTATCGAAAGGATCAATGCGAAACCAGATCTGACTGTGTATATGATGTGAACTAGCAGGAACAGAGAAGAATGGAATATGCTCTAAAAAACACAACATGACGCGAGACAATACAATTTTTGACTAACTGGATCAAAACAACGATATCCCTTTTGACCAGCACCATATCCCAAAAAAACACATACGGCGGACCGAGAAGACAATTTATTACGCTCAGCGTGTGGTCGAAGAACAAAACAAGTACAACCGAAGACGCGCAACGAGGAATAATCAGGTGAATGACTATACAACTTTTCAAACGGGGACAAACCTGAATTATGAGATATGGGAATTCTGTTGATCACATGAGCAGCGGTAAGTACTGCTTCCCCCCAAAACACACTAGGAACTTCGGCTGACAACAAAAACGAACGAGCTGTTTCAACAAGATGGCGATGTTTTCTCTCAGCAACACCATTTTGTTGAGGAATGTCTGTACACGAAGTTTGATGGATAGTCCCATCAGAAGCAAGTAACTGAGAAAAAACATTAGAAGTGTATTCACCCCCCAAATCACACCGAAAACATTTAATGACAGATGAGTGTTGGGTTTTCACAAGAGCTCGAAAGTTACTGAATATGGTAAGGAAATCAGACCTGCGTTTCATAAGATAAACCCAAGTATAACGAGTGAAATCATCAATAAAAGATACATAATATCTAGATCCTCCTTTGGTTGATACAGGAGAGGGTCCCCACACATCAGAATGCACAATATCAAATGGCGCAATGGAAAAAGAAATACTTTTATTAAAAGGCAAGGCTGAAAATTTAGCCAGTTTACAACCACTACAATCAGAAATATCATGACTGTCTAAATGACCTAAAACTCCTGTAGACACCAAAAACTTTAAACGAGACCCAGAAACATGACCTAAACGAGAATGCCAAAGATAAAAATCAGAAGACGAACGACTCAAACGAAAAGATGACAAATCCACACTAGAGGCAGCAATATCTGATATTTTTAGCTCATCCAAAACATAGAGTCCCCCTTCCCTATGGCCTATCCTAATCATCTTCTGAGATCGCAGGTCCTGAACAAAACAATTGGTAGAGGTAAAAAAAACTAAGAGGTCAGAATCACACAATTGACCAACAGATGCAAGATTTAAAGTTAGATTAGGAATATGGTATACGTTTGAAAGAGATAAACGAGATGTGTGAACAGAGCCAATTCCTGCCAATGGCATTGGAGTACCATCAGCGGTTATGACAGACAAAGATGGAGCAGAATTAACAGACACAAAAGAATCAATATCAGGAGACATATGATGAGAAGCGCCTGAGTCTAAGATCCATAAAGGAGACGATTTACCAGAATTATCAGACAAACCTTTTGGAGAGGAGGCAGACATGGCATGAGGCTGTGAAGCAAGGAACTGCTTAAATGCTCCATCATTTGTGGATCCAAGGATGGGGCAGCAACTGCATTATTAGATTGAGGTGGACGATACGTCCATGGAGCAGTCTGTGGTGGGCGTTGTTGTTGAGGTGGTCGCTGTTGGTGCTGTTTACCTTTACTCAACAATTTTGGACACTGAGCCTTCCAATGACCCTTCTGTTTGCAGAAAGCACATTCATCCTGAGATACCTTAGGAGCTGGTCTGTTTTGGGTGCCAGGCGGAGACTGTTGTGGAGCAGCAAAGACGGCCGGAGGTGGAGGTAGGACAGACCCCATATTGGCTTTAGACTTAAGCCGAATCTCTTCTGCTAAAAGTTCATGAAACACAGAATCAACAGACGGAATAGGAGAACGATGTAGAATTGTGCCACGCAATCCCTTAAAATCATCTCGAAGAGCCATCAAAAACTGTACCAAGTATTGTTCTTCCCTACGAGCCATATATGGTTCAAATTTTCGCAGCTCTGCAGACTCAGTGAGAGCCAACTGATCCTAGAGATTAGACATGGCAGAATAAAACTCCTGAACGCTCATATCATTCCGCTGAAGTGCACGAATATCTGCCTCCAACTGATACTGCTTGGCGAAATTAGATTGTGTGTACAATCTAGTCAGATGATCCCAAACCTCTTTAGCCTTCTCATACTTGGCTAACTGAACACCAATAGAGTGGGTAACAGAATTGTTAATCCACGTAATAATTTTCGAATTATCAGACTCCCAAATATCGATCAAGGCTGCATAATCGGTCGCCTTATCGTCTGTAGGTTTAATCCGCACACCTGTAACATAGTTCCACATAGATTTTCCACGCAAGAAATTCTTCATAACGTAGCTCCAATACGTATAGTTTGGACCATCCAATTGAACACTAATCGACTGAAGTGAATCATCCTTACGACTAGCCATGATGACAGAGGCACAAAAAAATAAAACTCCCAAAATCGAAATCAACAGATTCGAAATGCCCAAAATCAACAGAATCCAGACAAACAAACGTAAGCAAAAACACCACTAAACCGAAATCAACAGATTCAAAATACCCAAAATCAACAGAATCCAGACAAACCAACTTAAGCAAAAACAAAGAAAAGGTGTCCCCTATACCCGCTACAGTACCCGAACAGTATCCCGCTACAGTACCTGAACAGTATCCCGCTACAGTACCCGAACAGTATCCCGCTACAGTACCCCGCTACAGTACCCGAACAGTACGGCTACAGTGCCGCTGGAACAGTAATGCCACCGCTACAGTACACCGTCGCTACAGTAACCCTAACTTCAATCAAGCAAAGAGAAGCCATGAATGGTGGATACCATGATAACATAGAGAAAAAGATGTTAGGATTTCTTATTGACGTGCATAAAATAAATCAGAATACAATAAAGAGTATATATAGCTAGGGCTAGGGATTACACTGAAAACTAAATAGACTAAAGGACCATTAAATAAATACAGCTAATAAAGAAATCCCCTCTCCAATCGCGTGTTCAGGTGTCCAGTGGAAATGAGTTTGTTTAGAGACGATTCAGCCGTACCACACTGCCACTGCGTCGGCTTTGATGACGTCGCTTCTCAACGTCTCTCGCTGCGGTTACGGTTGGCTTCCCGAAGCTTGCGATGATGATGTGTGATGAATAATATATGGAGGGAGCGAGCAAAATGTAATGTACTAATCCCAACAATTTCATTCAATGGTATTAAGATAAGAGATTTCAAAGAGCTGCTGAAGAGAATTTCGATGTCCGCACCTTCCAAACTTACATTTCTGGTTTCTTTTCTTCTGTGATGACTTCAGATAGCCATCAAGTTTTCTGTTTTTAGATGATCAAAATTGACTTGAATGCAAAATATATCAACATATGTCTTGTTTGTTGCTTAAAAAAAAATTTTAAGTAGGGTTTATGGAAGGCTTTTAATCAAAACATTTTTTTTCCAAAATTTTATTTTGTTAAAATTGAAAAAGTCACAAATACCCTTGAAAATAGTGATTTCCGTATGCACAAACGGACTCAATTGACGGAATGACTAAAAGTCATACGTTTACCGAGTTGGATCACTTTTTTGGCCAACTTAATAGTTAAGTGACCAAAAGCCGGATTTGGTGATAGTTGAGTGATCATTTTGGCCATTCGCTCTTAGTATAAACTAGAATGAAACAAAAATTTTGTTCCATATGCTTTTACGCTTGAGTATATGATTAAAAAGTGAATTTGATAGCAAGGATGAATAAGTTTAAGGTTTAAAGTAAAAGTGTAAAAATGCAAGTAAGTTTATGATAAATAGAAGAGAAAAAATGTTTTTTTTTTACTTGCCTCTTTCATCTAAAAATTATTGCCTCACTCTTAATTGTTCTCTTCATTTAATCCTCAATGTACATAAGTTTACAGCAAACCGAACTGGACCCATATAACCACAAATACTTCCAAAAAAACCTTATCAGCAAAAATTAGCCATGGGTTAAAATTTATTTCGTTAGAACACAATTCATTCTGTACGCTCCTAACACAAGAAGACTGCCATTTGGGTATTCTGTGAAGGCAAATTTACTAAATGAAACCAGGAATTTAGAACAAAACAAATCAATCATACACAATATCGAAATACAAAATTAAGCATTCACTAGTAATACGAGGCGAACATGAACTATCTAGCAGCGTACATTCAGCTGCGATAAAATGGCCAGGGTATCAGAACAAGCTCAAAAATTCGATTTGAGTTATGATTTGCCAAATGTGAATCATTCAAGAAATTACACACAATTTTTTTTTTTATGGAAATAAATCTCAGTTAGACATAAAAAATTACTTGAATAAGTGGCAAGGAATTATTAGAGCCTAGGAATGCATGAAAAGTGAACTCAGTGCAAAAATGCAGCAGCTTAAAACGCAAAACTCGTCTTATCTGTACAGAAAAAAGAATTATACAAACAAAACTACAAGAGTATTACAGAAACCCGGAATGAAACTTTGCCGAGCGGAGCTCAGTTTCACAGATATAACACCATGTGTGATCAAAGTATCAGTTTGTGACTTTTGAATTTCTCCAGCAAGCTTACTGTAGATAGAAACCATTGTCCAAGCCAGCCCTGTGTGTATACTAATTCTGGCATATTTCCAGTGAGTACACGAAAGTACGGCTACCTGATGTGCCATTGGTAGACAATATCTTTCAGGAATCAGCTCCACCTGTATTAAATGGCCAATCTCCAAGGGTGTACAAAAAGCTCCCTCTAATAAACGAATAGCAAGCCCGTATAGTACAAACTCTTCATGATCTAGTAGAACATATAAGTATAGCAACCAAGTGAAGGCCGCCTTCATTAGGAGGAAATGGCTGGATAGTATAGCAATTTAAACTGGGATTTTTGCTTCAGCAATTTTGATGTTTCATAATTCAGAGGAAGCATGCATTTGACTAAAGTGAAGCTAATACATCTTGAACACAAGATAGCAATGAGGAGTTGCGAGCTTTATATGTATCATATCATGTGACGAAGGACCATAATCGTCTGAAGATGTTATAGTAGAGGGAAGAGAGGATAGATCAGTTCATTCTTTTTCTTGCTACACCTGCATGGTAGCTGGGAAATCTCAAGGATAACACTAGAAACTCAACCAACATATAGGAATTGCAAGTATCATATGGTGGCTAGCTCTGATTCAATGGGATCAAGCAGAAAGCGGAAAGAGTATCAACAAGATCAGCATAGTAAAATTTATAGTTCCTGACCAGCGCTGCTAGAAAAGTAAATGATAGGAAGAAAACTATATAGTGATGATGATAGTATCCTCCTTAAATTAAATGACCAATATCCAAGGATGTTAAAAGAAAGCTACCCTAAAAAAGGAATAGCAAAGCCCATAGATTGCAAGCTGTTCACCAAACCAGTAGAATATAAAGTATGGCAACCAAGTGAAGGCAGTTTTAATTTGAAGGATATGGCTGTTAAGTATAGCAATTTAAGTCAGGTTTTGGTTCAGCAATTCAGTGGCAATTTAAGCTGTAATTTTTGCTTCAGCAATTCTGATGTTCCAAAATTCACAAAAAGCATGCACTAGAGTTTGCACGAAATGAACATGATGCTAGAAGGAATTTAATCCGTCCCCAACACAAGATAGACAACCAATGAGTTAGATGCTTTATGAGCATGATATGGTCCAGTTAAGATCTCAAGCATTGAAGAGGCAAAGGTGGGAAACAAGAAAGGATAGATCAGTCACCTCTAGAGCAGATTTAGAATCTCATGGACAATGCTAGAAAATTACCAAGACTGGTAGCTTGCTCTGAACAAATGGGATCAACCAGAAAGCAGACTTAAAATCAACAAGAACAGCATCTCAAACATTTATAGTTCCTAATTCGTCACTAGGAAAGCAACGGAAATGGGAGAAAACTATACATCCATGATGAGAGCAAAGAAGTAACAACTTTGAAATCTAAAGGATGTAAATGTAAGGTGCCAATCAATTTGAGTTTGAAGGGTTCAGATTTACTAGATTGTAATGGGAATTCCTAAATGTTATGTTCTGACTGTTCCATTTGTCTTCTAATGACAAAAGAAGACAAGTATATAAAGCACTACTGCATTTCTCAAGCGTTGAAAAGACAGATTTATGAATACCTAGAAGTACAATTACACCATTTGTATGATGATATCTAACACAAATATTGGACAAAATTTGTCATGGAACATAAATGTCCTGGTTACAGTAGCCTATTCTTTTCTAAAGCTGATTATGGAAAACTCATTCAGAAAAGCTATTTGAAATTTGAGAACATGTTCCCTACAATCCCCCATACCCAACCCCCGCCCCCCAAAAAGAAAAAAAAAAGTTTTGAAAAGCTAAAGGATGTGTATAAAAGCACCTCAATGACTGCTTCTCATAATCAACCACTGTAACCTTAAAATAAGCCAAAAGCAGAAATCACACGCCAAAAGTGGCTAGCTTTGAAAGAGTTATAATCAGATGATTTTAAGAACAAGAGCAATGCTGAAAACAAGGTTGCAGTTATAAGAAAATGATTTTGTCAGGTCTTGGAAGCATACCATTAAGTTAACCTATTACGAATCTATCAATTATATTCTATCCATGAATGAATGAGAGCCACTATCCCAGCCCGGATCCTGCTGGGTTGTGTTCGGTAGGAGAAAGCCTGGTTTTCTATTTTGTGCCATCTATTAGTTATATAAGAATTGATCTGCTTAAATACGTATTAAATAAGTTCAGGGCCATGATGATTCAACAAAGTCAGTATATGAAACTGAAGGGTGGATTTCCTATATAATTATGAACGTCAGTTAATTAACTTATAAAATTGGACAGAAGTTCTTGTAGCTAGGAGATGGAAGAGGAAAGTTAAATAGCAACTTGGGTAATGAGAAGCGCAGTTAACTGCAAGTGAGTGTCAAATAAGACACAAACGATAAGAAAGGCTATGAGTGCATCGATACTATTTCGAGATGTCGAAGTTACCTATTCCTTCAAGGGGACCAACCTTTAATATCTGATAAGGTTGCTTTGCCAAATAAGAGTAAGTTTAGCGAGACCAAACCAAATGAGGAGTCATAGAGCAGATGAAGAAACAAAATAACATGATAAGCAACTTTTGCTTTCTGTTTCTAGAAGGCTAATGGATAAACTCAGTCAACTTTCAAGTTTTTAAGGGATAAGTGTAAGATAAGTTCACAGAAACCACGATTACAGGATTTTTGGAATAAGTTTGTGAGAGGAATGGCGTTATATTAACGTACTTAATGTCAATGAGCATAGCCAAAGTGATTGAAATGGTTGAAACTTACAAAAAAAGCCAATTTCAAGATTGAACTTCTTCATGATTACTCCATTACCAAAACAAGCAAGAACACACAAAATAGGAGGAAATCTTATACATCTGTTACTGCATTACCCCCGCATGGAAAGGATGAAGATCCTTCTGAAGATGCTGATAGCAAGAGGAGCAGAGAGGACAAATGAGAATGTTCTGCAGTATGACTTGGATAATTATAGTCATTATAAAATACTCTGACACGAGTACTACATGTATAGAGCAAAAGCAAAGATGGGATATGATGGAATCCATAGTAAACAAGAGTAAGAATTGCTAAAGCAATATGAAAGGAAAGAAAACATCCTATTAAGTTCAAACGAAATGGCAGATTGAATGTATCCTAACCACAGAATACATTCGAAATGCCCTGAGAATAGAAAAGGATGACCTTCCAGCAATTCTTTATAAGTTTCCTATACAGGGATGGAAGTCCAGCAAAAGATAAGTTATGAAGGCATCTCTGTGAGGGAAACCTAAATGAAACTAGAAAGAGAGAGAAAATGAGAAATCTCATTTTTGAGCAAGAATCTCCATCAGAAAATAAGAAGAGCCTCCAGAACTTAAGTGGCCATTATGAATGCCTGAATCAAGTTTTCAGCTGCACGCTTCTGATCTGATGTACCAGATATTAAAGCCACGCGGTCACCCCTAGAGGATTTGGATTCTGAAATCTCTATAACAGCCCCAGATATCTGAAAGAGAATGATTGCACGTAAGTATGCAGGTTAATTCTGCATAGAAAAATTGGAGTTCCATGCCTAAAATCCTGAATGTAAACTCCCACACCCACAAGTAGTACACTGCTTTCCCCAGCCTCCTCCAGCCCAGAAACTAATTTCCCGATTTTTATACTCTAAGAACCTTTCAGAAGTGTTCAGAAATAACTGAGTCTATAAACATCTGTCCATATCCTATAAGCACCTTTCAGGTTAGTTAATCTTTATCCAAAAACACTTTTTTTCTAAGTTGATATTTGGAGCTCTTTATCTGAGAATAACTTCATCAAAGCCACCACATACAATATGCCCTCTTTATTGCTCAAAAAGAGTTTTCATGAAAGCTCAATTTGGAGGTTCTTTATTCAAGAAGCAGTTTCATCAAAACTCACCACACTCTCATGCTGCCCTCACTTACACAATAAGTTCTAGCACTACATAGGATTTCCAGATATTATGAGCTATATATATGAAATCCATCTTTAATTCATCTGCCTTCTCAAATGCATATTTACAGAAAATAAAATAGTCTCCAAAGAAAAAAATTAGGGAAATAGAAAGTGAACCTTTGAGGATAACAAGCATGAAGGGGTACTCTCATGAATAGAAAACTGAAAACAAACACTACATGGGACAGATGCTGGCATAACCAATTTCATGTCCTTGTTAAACAACCATTATACAGGCACTAACTTGCAAGATGAACATGGAATTCTCAAATTTTAATGAAAAGTAGGTCATTTGACAAGGAATGCTCCCCGAAGAAACAATAGAAAATAATTTATCATAATATTGAAAACTGTAAACGACAGAACACTACATGAAGTTCCCAACATAGTCCGGCATAAAAAAGGTTGAACATTTAATGAATTACCTCAAAAAGCTTAATTCTAAAATGGAACTTTTCCTTTCTTTTTATTCATAGGTGAAGAATAATTTTATTAAGTTAGGAACCAGTGTGGTATTAACAGTACAAGATGAAATTGTTCAGCTAAGAGCAACTCATATTCGAAAAAGCTTCATGCAACTACCTGAATCTAAATATTTCCCAATATCAAGCAATAAAAAATGAAATTTAAGTCAAGAGGAAGAATAAAGGACCAACCTTACGAATATTCTCAAGATTCATTCCCCCTTTGCCCATGACTTTCCCAACTGCATGTGCAGGAACCACCATCTCCAAAGTAGAGGGTTGGCTCAACCTGATTAAAGGGCCTTATTTTATAAGCATTGAACCAACATCACAACAAAGAAACCAAATTGAATCCTTAAACCTATCAACATGAATTACTCACCCTCCATAAAATTTTGACGAATATGCAGTCAAAGGATCATAACTGTTGTCTCCCATCTGAGCCAAAATGAGATAAGAAGAATTAACAAAACCATAACAACAGCAAGAAGCAGTAAAAGTTAGAAACTAAGAATAAACCTACACAAAACATGAAAAAATGTCAAGAGGATAACACAGCTTGGCAATGTGTTCACCACAAAAAGTACCAAAGAAAATTGTGTAGCACACCCACAATCATCCTATATCCCATTTCTAAAGATGAGGAATCTTTAGACTACTTTTACAAGCTTCAAAGGGGCCAATAGCAAGAAATAAACCTTACATGTACAATTTCTTAAGAAGAGAGAGATACAAATAGTTCGTACAGAAACCACATATTCCATAATCAAGAACAATGAGATACAAAAACTTGCCGCCAAAAACATTAATGAACATAACCATGAGATTCCAGTGTCCACAAGATGATATGCAAAAATCTTACACCTAACATAGTTCAGAACAGCCCCTCAACATTTTAATCCTTGTGGTCCCAAGCCTAAATAAACTTTGTTATTTGATACGCTGCTTATTGCTTTCTTCTTTCCCTGTGCTTTTGAGAAATAGTAGGTCAACATTTCTTTCCAGAGCCAGACTAAGGACAAGAAGGAGAGTACCTCATCTTCATCAATGATTGCCATATAACCCAAATAATATTTCATTCACAAGCACAACAGCATTTCTTGTGACAAGAACATCCTTAACTATTGCAGTCACATGTCATTAGAATGCAACCTAAGTTCCCCTGTTGTAGAACAGGTTTCAGAAACGCTAACACTAACTAGGAAAAAGAAACTTTAAAAGGAAAAAAAAAAAAAAAAGGATAAAGGTGAAACAAGTCAATTTGGCATTTGACATGAATAATGGCATGTCATTGTTTCTTCAAGCTCAAAAAAAAGAACTATGAGAACTCCACACAAATTGTAACGAAGTGCAATATTCTCCCTTCATTCCCTATTTGACCACATAAATGGGGCTCCAAGAAAAGCTCAAGTAGGCAATGAAGGAAAGGCATCCCCTATCAAGTATTTTCTTTGACTATTACCCTTAAAGCCCAACCAAAACTGAACAATATTATAAATGAGATTGTCCACAACCTTAACAGCATAATGCATTTTCATACCACTCTAGGTGAAGAGATCCACTACAACCCAAGGATCTCTGGCTCCTCAGCACTTGACACAAAGTAAACCATGGCAATTATATAACTAAACAATAATGCACAAAAAAATTCTCAAACCGCTGGAGCCAAACAAGCACCGGAGAAAGCTAAACTAACTGTCATAGTACAAGATAGGTTGCGTGTTTTACTCTTTATTTACTTCTTTTCTTCCTTCTACTTCTTTTCTCTCCTCCCAATCTACTTCCCAATACAGCCACCAACCACTGCACACCACCAGGAACCACATGAACAAAGAGGAGTGAAACCACCAATCCCAGTTGGTTTAGGCAAAAGAAAGAATGATAATATGCCTAAGCAGAAATGTAAAAGTGACATCATCTTGTTCAATTAGACCAATAAGGAAAATCACCATAAAAATACTTTGAATGATACCAAATTATAGAAGGGGACAAAGCTCTACCAGTTCTTTCCTCTCGATAACTTGACACACCAACATCATACTAGGGAGGTGAGGGAAAGGGGGAGGAGAGAGATTAGGGATGGGAGAAGGAAGAGGGAGATAGAGAAGGTATCAAAAGGAAAAAGGTAGTAGGAGATGGTGGAGGAAGTGGACAGGGTAATTAGGAGAAAAGGGACAAGAGAGTAGAGGAAAAAAAATCAAGTCAATTTGAGGGACAACTCAGAATACAAGAATGGGAAGCAGAGAATGTGGTTCAAGGAGAGGGACAGACAACAAGGGAGGCAAATATGGTTGTGAGTTCCACAAGTTAGTGTTACATGCATCGGAAAGTTTTTCAGGTAGAAAAAAACGAGAAAAAATATCATTTTCCATTTTGAAATGTACAAGATAATAACAGTGAAGATAAGGAAATCAACTGTTGCCTTATCTCAAGAACAACATTAATTTTAGATTGAGTTTCAGGGTCAGTAACAGCAAACCCCACTCGGGTCCAAGTTGCACATCGTTCCGAGTGAGATGTTGTTTTACCCAATTTGATTACTTTATATTTTGGATGTACTTGCCCTTCATTGTTTTTTTGTTGGGTTTTTGCTCCATTTCTTTTGATTATCTCTTCACCCCCTCCTCCTCTACAGTAAAATTACTTCTGGCTGACCTAGTTCCATTAACAAACCAACCTATTACCACCATAACTGCCATAGACCACTTCCTACCAGCAGTTCTTCACAACAAAAATTCATCAATCGGCACCTTTTTCTTTTGCGTGACATTTGAAAATTGGCAACAAAGTCAAAAAGTATGTGGTAAAGGTAGGAACCAGCTTCCAAAACCTTTCTTGTCTCTTTGTTCACTATTCTTAATAGGCTACATTCCCGAAGTGACAAACATTTCGGGAAGGAGAGAATACTATATTTTGAAAATCACTAAAACAAGCATAAAGAGCTTATTGATACACTTCCGGTAGCATCTGCTAGTAAATTTATATTGTTTAAAGGTGATTGAAAGTGATGGTAGTAAGTTTGCGGTTGCTAGTACCAAGATTGCTTGGTGCAAGTTTGTTAAGGATGAAAGATCCAAGGAGGAAGGAAAACGAAGGGAAAAAAATAAAGAAAAAGAAAATTTATGTTGAATAGAATGAACGGACAACATGTCCAAGTAATTTTCAAATGAAGTTAGTCAAAGGCAGAAAAGTGCTCATAAAAACACCTGCTTGGGAGAAACTGCAAAACTCAGACATAATCACATTGATTCAGTATAATGCACCTTAATCTTTAATGTTAATGTAGATGAGTTTAGGAAAAGGTAATTTCATAATATAAAGAGATAAATATATTCAAAATTATAAATTAAAACAAGAAATCACGTCTTGTAAGTATGTTTCCAACACTCCAAGCTTCTTTACAGCACCGACAGAGTAGGCTTGTCCAGCATAAAAGAAATCAATATATTTTTAAAAAAGGATCTAAACATGCCAAAATACTACTGGAGAAAAACAGTAAAGCAAAGACCCATAATGGCTTACCGATAATGGGCCATATCCATATAGGCTACTTGATGAAAGTATCCCTACTCCAGCCCCTGTTTCAGCCCTCTGCTCATAAGTTAATGGAGTAACAGAAGGAACACTAGGCAGAACTGGGGGCACTGAAAGACCAGCAGCAGTTGAGTATATGGAGTCAGAACCAACAGAAGGATTACGACCTCCTTCATTATCTTTCAGAACATCATCTCGAAGCCTCAAAACAAGCTGAATAAGTGCATCCCTTACACTACTAACTTCACCAGTTACCTAAATGCATAACATGGTACAAAAAGGACAGGCAGTTTTACAAGAAAGCAGAAATTAATTAAATAACTTTAAAAATGAATGGGAGGTAAACGTCTCAGACCTCAATGAGTTCATCACTGGCATTAGTGCATCTTGGCTTATCACCTTTGGAGATTCGAACATCTGCTTTAGTTCTCTTCCTGATTTCGTTAATAATGGAACCACTTTTTCCAATGATACACCCAATCACCTTAGATGGAACAACAAGACGCATGGTAACAGTTTCATCATCTTCATCATTTATCTTAGCTTGCAGCAACAATACAGCTTCAACTGCCATGGATTTCAGATCATCTGATGACTGCAGAAAAACAAGTAGGCAATGGTGAAAAGGCGAGAGGAAATACTGTAAATCTTGATAAGAGATCAAATAAAAGAATTTATATAACCAGACAGTCTTCTGAAGGTAGAGAGAAAATATTCAATTAATCCTCTAAGCATTTTCAGAAAAAAGCTGAAGAAACAATAGCATACAGTTAAAAGATGAAGAAGAGAGTGTACCTCTGTTGAGGTGACAGTGATGATACATTCATCACGATCAGCCTTGGCATCTTCTACTTCAACATGAGCACCACTAGCCTGTCTTACACTTTTAATGGAACTTCCCCCTTTCCCGATGACACGACCAATCTTGTTAGATGGACAAAGTACTCTTACTGTCAAATCCTCAGACCTAGCTGTGCCCCCATAACCAGAAACTACAGGAAGAGCAGATGAATAAACTGGAAATGTACTCCCCGTTTCAGAATACCCTGAAAATTCTGGTACGTGTCCAGGACCTAAAACAGAAGGAAGAGATCTGGATGGGACAATAGGATCTACACTAGAATAGAGTCCAGTAGCAGGATAAATAGGAACATCTGAAGGGATAATGATGCTGGGAGGGGCTTCTGGTACAGTAGTATCAAGAGGAATTTCTTCCTTTGGACTAAACTTATACATGATTGCAGAAATTGCAAAAAGTGCTTTCTTCACAGCATCTGATTCACCAGATATCTATTTATATTATAAGAAAGATATGTTAAAACTTAAAACCAATATGTAGACTACTAAAAGGTACCCAGTAATGACAACATAGATATATACCACAGATAAGTTCAGGGACAAATGTAATACAAAGCAAGAACTAGCCACTTAACTGGCACTACAATAAACAACATATAACAAGAAAATTTCTCTTGAAAAGCATCTCTATTTCTTGCATCACTGTTTATTTCAAGAAAAAGTTGAATACAGAAATAATAAATATTATTAATATGAAAAAGAATAACTAACCATAACAAAGTTGTCAAATGCCAAAGCACAGGAATGAGTTGGATCACTTGTATCCTTTGCCATAACCTTAATGTTTGTCTTTGTCTTGCTTCTCAGCTTCTTAATTGTAGTCCCAGATTTACCAATTATGTTTGCAGACTGACTAGATGGGACAAGAATTTGGCATTCCTCCTTCTCTCTCCGTTTCTTATTGTCAGCCTCGCCACCTGATGCAACAGCATTTGCTATCGCTGCATGGACCTTGAGAAGTGCATCCTGAGCAGCACAAAAAACTTTCCTGTCGTCGAACTCCTCGTCAACCTCTACATGTTCCTTGTCCTTAACATAACAATAAATCGTTATAACTCTATCTTTGGCACCGGGAAAGGCATCTACTACTTTAACCTTAGCCCTTGTCTCCTGCCTAATAGAATTGATTACTTTCCCACTCTTTCCAATCACACTACCAATAACAGTATCAGGGCATAGAATCCTATAGACTACCAATTCATCATTACCCTTCTGGTCCCTTTCTGTCCTCCTCTTCTGGTTCTTATTTTCAACATCATACCTCCGAGAACGCTTCCCAAACTCGCCCATATTTCATAAGCCAAGGTATAAACTCCCTACACGGCACAGCCCGGAAATTGTCTGTAAATCATACCAAATTGCAATTTGAACCAAATCATAAAACAACAAAAGCTAACAGCGTCACCAAACAACTCAATTTCCCCATCAGATCATAAAAATACAATCTTTACCTTAAAAAATTCGTATGTTCATTATTTTATCATACCATACGAACCAAAGATAATAATAGTAATAAACGATTACGCAGAAAAGCTACTGGCAATAAATTCAGTGCTGGATTACGCAGAAAAGATACTGGCAATAAATTCAGTGCTGCTTTAATTGATCCAAACATTAAATTATAAACTCTTTTCAACTCCTTATTCTCAGTTTTATTACATAACTGAACAAACCCACCAGTGAACTAGCATGAAAATCAAAGATTGCAATTAAAACAACTCCAAATAAATAAGTTTCACTGCTGTTTTACGCCACAAATCAGCAAACAGTTAAAACAAGAACTGATTACAGAATCAGAGTTCAGTATCCACGTCAGTGTAGAATATAATTGAAAGTCAACAAAAAATCTTGAAAAAAACCAACAAAAATAAAACTGGCGCGGGTGAAAGAGAACGAATTGTACCTGGATGTAGTTAACCCAATCTTGATGACAGTGGAAGAACGAAAAGGGACCGACTTTGAAACAATAATAAATAATAAAAAGAAATAGAAAAATAAAAATGGAATAGCTTTAACCCTTTGATTGTTTCAACGAAATTACTCTTAAATTCCTACGAGTTAATTGTATTTCCATCTGTACCCTCTTGGGCTGGTTTAGTTGGCAATATACTCCCTCTGGGGTTTTTTACCAAAATATTGTCATTTTTAAAAAAATGTACCAAAATATTGTTATTTTTATTTTGTTTCCAAAAATACTTAAATGGGTTCCCAATCTCGACTTAACCTCTACTTTGAAGTCGAGGTTGGCAATCTCGACTTCAAACTCGAGGTTCCCAACCTCGATTTTTTAGCTTTACACCTTCTCTTTATTAATTCATTTTCTATATTAAATGTGTTCATCATTGTTAAATTAGTGAAATTACCTTTTAATATTTGATCACTTTTCTCTTATATTAAATTATTAAAATTTGTTAGGTATAAAATTTTGATAATAATTAATCAAAACTTTAAATTAAATTATACGAAATAAACTTCTTTTTAATTCTAAGAATTTAACTTATAATCCTTACAATTTGAGTGTAAGGATTTAGGTGCTATATGAATGCAAAACTTATAAATGTGAAAGTATAGAGTTTTGAAAAATTTTGGCATATTTTCCACTATTTATGAGCTATTTCTCTCCTACAACAACCCAATATGTGTGCACAAAAATATTCAATTTATAATATAACATAATACTTACACACAAAAAAAGACAAAATAACATATAATATAAAATATATTCATGAGAGCATTAAAAAGATATTGTTTTTAATAAAACGTACATTAGTAGGTAGTACTAAGTTCCACAAGGAGGATGTCCTGCCTTTCTGCGAGGCTGCCGTCTAGGTGGTGGAAGCTCTTTATGTCTCTTTTGTGAAGGTAATCTACTGCGACGTCGATATACTTGAATATCTTCTGCAGGTATCTGTAGTGAAATGTCATCAGCCTGAGAATGCGAGAACGATTGTTGCACAGGTGTTTGTTCCTCGGTGTCTCTTGTTAAGTGCAAAATAGAAGATTCAACCAATATCTCTTCTTGTGTATCATTTGATCGTCCATGTGTAGATGTAGATGCCTGACCGGGTGACCTCTATGGAGATCTTTGGCTAGATATGATATTCTGCATAATAGACGTATTAGGAGCACCTGAAAAAGAAGTCTGAATTCCCATCCGACGATCCTCTCCAACTGCTGACAATGCTTGTATAGCTAAGTCATTCATAGATTGAAGGATGGGAGCTACTGTATGATCTACTGGAACATTAGCTAGAGCATCGGCTGACAGATGATAAAATTGTCCAATGCATTGACCCTATATGCGTGAAATTTTTAACTATAGAAAGTAAGATAAATACAAGATAAATTTAAAGTTTAAACATACCCAGAATTCTACCGTGGACGCAGATGCGCGAAATCCATGACTTGTTTGATGTGATGAATCACCTATCAAAAGTCGAGTAATCTGACGGTACCAAATTATATATTCAGACGAGAACGATAGTTGTCCAATTATAGGAATGCCTTGGACAACATTATCTCGACGTGCAGTCCACCGTATCAAATGTAAACGATGGTGATCTGCCCAATTTTGACCTGTTTTTCCTCGACGATCAATACGATGTAACTTCATACTAGTGTCTGCAGCACTTGGTATCACATGTTGGTACCCAAATTGTCGCATCACTCTATTCGGATAGTGTAATTCCACAATATCAAAATTGATGAGAGGCACACATGAAGACCAAATCTCTCGTCCTTGTAAGCAATAATCTGGTAGGTGTTTGCAAGATATCATCGGAATAATTGGCTGCCCTATAACTGTAATGATAAAAATATGAATTTAAGTATAGTAAGATTATCACTTTAATTAAAAATTGTAAACAGATTTATATATGAATAAAGTGCTAACCTCGCCTTCCAACAAATAATCTAATTGGTCTCGATAAATACGCAAAACGTGTGATCCAACTTGAGTAAAACTATGGCGCATATTCCAACTAAAAAAATGGTAAACAATTTAAAAATGCTATCATATGTAGTTAAATACTTAACATATGTTTGAAATCAAACTTAACATATACAGAAACTTACATGCATCCACAAGATCCATCTGGCATACCAGGAGAGATATGAAAAGGAATGACCCCTATTGAGTAAATCTGGTTGAATCTTTGGTATTCTTTTCCAAGCCGCCAAAGTTGTAAAATACTGTAACGGTCCACAAATTGTTTCACACTTTCAACAGATGCTTTAACATAGGGATTGTAAGAGATGCAAGCACAGCGCTAACCCCAACTAAAATTAGAAGCCATATCTAGATCATTAAAGAGATGTAGATACATTAGTTTAACCTTTGTGCCCAGATTTGTCTCCCATTAAACTCCCAAGCAACTGCATAATTCGTCTCTAGCATGTCGTGCAACATCAATATTGTGTGGAATCGAGTGAGAGTGGATGTTGTGCCAAATGTGTAGTGTCCTCTTTGACCACCCTAACTCTGATCACCATCAAAATCATCTGGTGATGGCATTAAACCCAAGCAAATTATGCACATGCTATCTTGCCCATTGCATAATAGTAGCAATGCCATGTCCGCCGCCATGTCACTGGAGTTTACCATTCAATGGGTAAACCACACAACACACCAATATCTTGTAGCGTAACTGTTGGGCCCCTCTCCCACCGGCTAAGTGAAATGTGGTGAGTCTCTTGTCCTCCCCATTCTCCTCAAACCAATCCGCCGTATCAATGAATGACCAACTTTATATTGCGCCAGCCAATATATATCCATAAAATCCAACATGACATAATATAGTTTGGACTCGACATCAAGCGGGACAACAAGACCAAAACCACCATCCGATCGATGAACATCCAAAGACGCACATCAGGATCCTCCCACACCACGAACGATCTATGATGTGCCTGTAATGTCAATCACATCGGTCCTACATGGCCCTGGATGTACAGGTGTAAGGTGAATATTCATTCTCCATCTACGTAAAAAAATGATGATAACATTAATATAAAATAAAATAAAATGAGAACACACTAATAATAAAATATATTGCATAACATAACAAATACCATATATAATATACTTTAAGCTACTATAACTCATTATGCCACAAGTAATTTTAATAATAATGTACAAGTTCATATATAATACTATTACAACTTGTCGCACAAAGTACTTATGAATATGAAACTAAAAGTTCAATCTAAACTATTACAACTCGTTGCACAAAGTTCACAACTTTATTACATAATAATTTCAACAGTCAATTCATCCTAGCTCCGCCTCCGTAAGCGATCCAAATTAGGACATCGAATCCTATTTATGCCCATTCTCACCGCATAACACGACATCGTTGTGTTCTTTGATCGGTCCATTTCATTCTTATGCGAGTCGAACGAGGCCTTCCGACTTTATGATTAACACGATTTGGATTTGGAACCAAGTGAAATGGTGCCCGATGGCCAATAGTCCTCATGAATCATAGGATGGAAAATTGTTGAATAAGTACTCCACCATCTCATTATGATGTGTAAAATTTGTCAACAAAGTCAATGGATGCATTGCCCATATTCTCACACCACCTTCATCACATGAGAGCAAGGCAACTTATAAATGGTAAACTTTTGCACATGTACAACTACGATTATAAAGATGAACCGTGTGCACATTGTCTCCTTTCTTACCATTGTACTCCTGTAGTGACTTCATACAACCCTTCATTCCTTAAAAAAATTAGTAACGTGGTAGTACTTGGACTTGTGTTCATTTCGAAGGAACTTTTCTTGAATATCCTTGGGCCATGGGTTACCTTCATTGACACACTTTTCTGCTTCCAACCTATATTTATTGAAGTATGTGACCATTCTTAAAAAGTCGCACGAACACATGCAGTAATTGGAAGTTTCCTTTGCCCTTTTGAGCACGCTATTGAAGTGATTCTGAACGATTAGTAGTCATTATGCATACCTCCGTACTCCACTGTCATGACAAAGAGTCCATTTGTTAAGAGAATTCCCATCAACCAATTGTAAGCATGTTCATTTCAATCCTGTCTGATTGTATTCATAATTGGCTCCATTTTCTTAACTGGTGAACAGTTGCTTGCTTGATGCATCAATTGAGTAAGTGCATTATTCTTAAAACGCTCACTAAAATTAGCTTGTGATATGCCTAAAGCAATATCTATGAAACACAAAAGAGGCTGCAAAATCTCGATCACTCTCAATTGCCCTCAATTATACCCCTGGGCCCTGTCAGAAATCAACATATACCTTTGCCTATTTTGGATGATATGTTTCTTCAAGTTCTCCAAAAACCAAGACCAATAGCCAAACTCTCTTCATCAACTATAGCAAAAGCCAAAGGAAGTACATGATTAGCTGCATCAGCCGTCCAACTCGCAATGTAGGGATCTTTTCTCTGTATCTCCACACTGAAACGTTCGTCAATACTTATTACTGGACGACAATGTTTGACAACCATCAATACATGTTTAAATGCCCAAAAGACAGAATGGAAAATATTCAAGTCACGAATACTTGAATTTGTATGTGTCCACTCAACAATTGTGCGAGGATTGCATTGATTGCAAAGCAAGTAAAAATTTTGGGCAGGCAGTGAGTAAGGAACTCTCCCCAATTTCCAAATTCCATTTCTATTACTTCTGTCTTCCATGCCATGCTTTTTTGTAAGATATGCTAGCACCAAGAGGTCATCACATCTCCATTCAACCACATCACAAACTTTATAAGACACAATTCTCCTTAATATGATTTCGAACCAACCGGCCAACCAATATTGCAGTCCAAATTGGGATGATCTTCAAGTCAGTGGATATTTGGGAAGCACGTTGTGTTTCAAATTCATTTTTAGTAATTTCAAAGAAACCATGCATCTTTTTAACATTTTCCTCGTACATTCCACAAACAATTTTTTTTCTTCGAAATACAAACAACGCACAAACCAACTGTTTGGAGTGCTCTCATGTACTTTAAAATATCGATGCATCCGTATTGACCAACTTTTGACTGCATGTTGCATACCTTCTTTTGACTTGAATAACATTCCAACCTCTAAATATGAAGTTAGATAATCTCGCCAAACTGGTCGACGATAATCTTCAATTTGGTCAATTAAAGAATCTTTTTCTTCACTAATATTAGTGTAAAAAGGTACATTAGCTCCCTTGTCTTCTAAAAAGTCATCTTCTTGAAAGTCATCTGCCTCTTCACTTTCAATGTCGGTTGATTCATGACTATCCACAAAATGATCTGAAACAATTTTATCTTCGTGCTCTTGTGCAATAATTGGCTCTAACATTGGGGTTCTTGCCTCTAAGTTTTGGTTATTGGGACCCTCGTGAGATGTAGAAAGTATTTGTAGATTACTAGGCCCCGACAATCCCATATCATTTTCTATGAACGCCCCATAATGATGCCAATCATTTCCAAGAATTTCGAATCCAAGTCTCTCAGTTGTTAGCTGTGTGTTTGACCCAATATTAGTTTCAGGAACTACTGATATATTATCCCCGTCATCTCCCGTACCTATAAAGGGTTCTTGAACTATGTATAGTTCAACCGTACTCAAAGTAGGGAATTTTTTGGGAATAAACTGCACTTGGCTTGAAAAATTTTCATCTATCTAAAATTTATGCTCTTCCTTCTCTCTAAAAGGCCTTAGTTTCAACCCATTATTTTTTTTCTTCCACAACCCAATCGGGGCGTTCTGTTTGTTATTTTGAAGGATTTACCCTAAGAAAATCCCTCTCAGCTATTGAGTTTTTCTACTGTCCCCTAGAATCTTACCGGAAATCCTTATAGTTAGGGTAGACAATCGCACTCACCACATCGGCTCCGGCCCCATGGCCGGAACCACCAAGTGCCGGTGAACAATTAGGGCGACAATCAATTATCCATGGTGAAAACCTAAGGATGCCTCTTCTACAGAATCCGGTCTCAATGTTGGCCAAAGGTAGATCGGTCACATTGGGCGATTTTTTTCAATTACAATTTCCAGCCCTACACCGACCTACACGGCCTATCTCCCCTTATCGAGTACAGTTGCCGGCCATAAACTGGAGAACACAGACGGAAACCACTACTAGGAGCTCAGCTCCTCCATCGATTCAGAGTTCCCCTGCCCAAGATACACCTCTTCGGCAGGCCCAGAAGCCTAATTCGGGGTCAAATGACAAGATTGTGCCTCTTGAAGACCCTGATTATCCCCCTCGAACAGCCATCTTGGAACAGAACACAGGTACTAAAAAGTCTGGAGAAGTAAACCCTCAGTTAGGGGAAAAGCCATCTACTACTAAGTCCTATCGAGATGCAGTTTCAGCTCCTTGGGCAAGTGAGGTGGATGTTTCGTTTCCCCCTTCACCAGGGAAAGCCTTATCGACATTTCAAGGGGAACCGGCATTCTTTATTTTGGAAGAGGAAGAACTACAATTGGCATTGAAATTCCGGTATGCCCTCATCGGAAAATTCAACCGAGGAAGACCGGCAATGGCCTCTATTCGAAATGACATCAGTTCAGCCGGCTTTATCGGCGAATGTCATGCGGGATTGATTGACCATCGCCATGTCATTTTTCAATTCCAGCTGGAATCAGATTTCCAGAGATTATGGATGAAAAAGGTTTGGAACTTTCGAGGATTTCAGGCTAAGATTTTTAGATGGTCGATTGATTTTCGTCCTGACAAAGAGCCTTCGACCTCTCCGGTTTGGACCTCATTTCCCCTACTGCCTGTCCATCTATGCAATAAGGAGACTTTGTTCACTCTTGGCTCAGCGGTAGGTAACCCCCTTAAGCTAGACTTGGCTACGGCAGCCATGGTGAAAGTCTTACGTCCAAGTGAGGCGAGGATATGTATTGAAGTTGATGTTCTTAAGCCTCTACCCCAACGGCTGTGGATTGGAATGAAGGACACAGGTTATTGGCAACAGATTCTATACGAAGATCTACCAGAATACTGCACCATATGCTCAAAGATTGGACACTCGGACTCTAATTGTAAGCTGAAACGCAAGGCTCAAGCTTGGGTTCCAAAGAAAAAGCCAGCTGGAAATAGAAAGGACCCTCAGATAGCTGATACTTACCATGAGGAAATGGCAGTTGGTACTATAAATATGGGAGGCTCAGAGGCTGGTCCTTCAGGGTCTTGGCATGGGGAATCCTGGAAAGAAGCTGCCTGTCGCTCTGCAGGCCCTTCAATGCCGTAGACAGCAACTCCAAAAATGTGTCCTGGGACTGAAATTCCTCCCATTGTACAAAAGCCAATAAACAGGGAGGGGGAGGAGAAGGAATGCTCTCAGAAATTGGCCCTAGTGGCTGCTGCAGGAATAAGGCAAAAGAGTAACTGGGAGTATAATTTTGGCTGTTTCTTATCCAATCTTAGCCAATTTTTGAATTTATACAAAAGTCAGGGTAAGGTTTCGAATAAGAAGTCCCAGCTAGAACTGAACTTATTGATGCCTGAAAAGGGGACAGAGGTTAATATAAGGCAGAACGTGAAGCTTTAAGATCAGAGTGGATCACAAATGGTTGCTGAAGCAAAACTGAACTAGAAGGAGTCAAATGTGCTGACAGGTGAAGGCAGAGAAGAATCGATACCCCTCAGTGGTATTAATCAAATGATAGAATTGGAAATCCTGCAATCTATTCAAACGATCCCATGGGATGAAGAGGAACTAGCAAAATTGTTTCCTATTAAGCTATCTAAAAAGGAGAAGCCAAAAGAATCCATCAAGGTGAGGGTCATGTGGGAAGAAGGGGAGTCCTCGTCCTTACATAGAACTAACTCTACTTCGGAACTAGAAACATATCAAGCTGATCCAACGGCTGCAGAACAGGAGGATGATGATGAGCAGTGGACAGAAAATAGCTTTGAAGAAGACCCCGGAGATGTACTCGAGTAGTACTTAGACAAAATGGAATATTGTAGGAAGTCGCTCAAGCCTACCAAATACATGGAAGCATTGGTGAGCCCCAAAGCCAATGCTTATTCTGGGAGAAAACTAAGGGATCGGAATATGCGAATTTGTTACTCCGAGGGCAAAAATTGGAGGTAACAGTAGGCTGTAGAGACTTATTTTGACTGGGATTATGTTATGCCTAACCCGAACTTTATGCTTTACTTGCATGGCCACAGCCTGCCGATGTTAGGGTTGTTTGCCTTAAAAATGCTCCAAATGAGTTATGGTATCACGCAACAATTGCTGTGTTTTGTTTTGTTGGTGCTGTGATGTTGTTATAGTGGATTGAGGGCACATAATGGGGTTATGCTGCCCAAATTTTTGCTGTTTTGGCATTTGGAGATCTGGTTGTATCTGTGTATTACATGGCGATGGTACTTCCATTTCGCTGGCTGAACTGATAGGTGGACCGAGAAGGGTAAAGCCCTGAATTGGGACCAGTACACATATTGCTTGAGTGCTGGCTGGGAGAACGAATGCATATGGGATTCGTGGGCTAACATCTTTGTTAACAAGCCCTATACATTTTGTCTATAACTAGACTGACTATTTGTCATTATTTGTTTGAGGGAATTCTGGTTTCACAATTGTATGCCCTCTTTTGAACCAATGAAATTTCTTGTCCATAGTAGGCAAACTTTTGTTGTGGTAACTAGAACTGGACAGATCTGTTTTTTTTTTTATTGAATATGGAACATATATGTTTAGGTGGAAAATAGAAAGAATTACTCTAGTTGTCCTAGAGTAAACGCTTTCTTCTTTCCCCGTTAGTTATTAACTTTCTAATGATGTAATGGAGTAGTACTCCTCATTTAAGACTTTATCAGTTTGTAACAATGCGTTCGGGTATATCCGGCATCGTGTTTTGTTTATTATATATAAATTCGGTCGTTTAAAAAAAAAAAAAAACAGCACTTGGCTTAACAATTCATCATCCTCAATAGGTATATGCGTATAATGCATTGGATTGACGACTGTTAATGGATACCGAACAATCAAACTTACTTTGAACTTTGTGCAGTCTATCTTAGTTCTTTGATGTACTATCCGCAATAATTCTTTTAATTTGGTACTACGATCTACAAAAACACAACTCCGCGGGCTTGAATCATATTGTGAACCGTTGACACCACTTATCATTTGTCCACCCCAATATAATATAAGTCCGACCTTATCATCATCCATGTATGCCTTCTATAAAATAATAAAAACAAATAAATATTTATTTAATAAATATTTAAACCATCCTAAAAATCTATTTAATAAATTCACAAAATGACAAAGAAAAATGAAATTAATTTCAATAAGTTGACACATCAACTATGACTTATATATTTATGCATGCACTAAGGTATTCAAAAGAAAAAGAACTAGAGTAGAGTAGAGAAATAAAATGCCAAATGAAGCCATAACTGATACTGCCTTTAACAAGTGAATTCACATAAAGTTGTTTGTTATAATAATTACTCAAATAAAATCAGTTTGGTAGGTCCACATCTTGAGTTGTGTATTCTTCATCAAATAACTAGCAGTAGCAGTATAGCACCCAAAGAAAGATGCTTTGACTTTTTTTTATTGTTTTGTATTAGAAGAAGAAGTAATTTTGAAGATGGGATTGGGATAATGAAATCCCTATATTTGAATGAATGCAAACATAGATTTTTACCAATTTGATTAATCCTTCACTTAGTTTATGTAATGGTCAGTGTTTCTGATCGGTTTAACAAGCAATGCAACATATTGGTGGAAAGGAACATTCATCTGTCAATTTGTTGTATGAAGTTTGTCCATAAGATTTATAGTAGGTTAGATAGGCTTGTCAATATTAAGTTTGTCCATGGCTAATATTGAAAGATGCTTGAGACTCTTGTCCTTATTGTGAAGTCATTTTCACTCTAGTTTTCTTTCAGTGCAAGAACTTTTTTTCTCTTTTGAGAACAAAGAATCTATCCCTACTGTTGTTTACAGGAAGGAAGAGGATTACAAATGTTTGAGATGATAGAACTTAGAAGAAGAGCTCTCAATTCTCTGCCTCCTGATGCTCTAACAAACAGTGCCCACATTCTAAATGTTATGTACTTATGTTTTAGCCCCACAACAATAACAAATTTTTAACATCTTTGTAATGGTAATCTCTTCTGCTAGTTTACATTTATTTGCACACATTATAACAAGTCTTTAACTTGAGAGAAACGAAAAACAAGCAACCAATGTGGCGATTTTCCATAGCCAAAGTGGGGAAGGGAAGAGTGTGAATAAGTGATTGGCATTGGTCCACTTCAACTAGAAATGGTTACGACAACACAGAAAAGGCAAAGCTTGCTTCCCACAGGGTGGTCCTGCAATTTGTACTTGTACAATGCTTTCCATACATAATTAATGGGCCTCACTATCAAGCTGATCATTCCACAATTCAGAAAAAGGCAAGACACACACTCACACTTGCATCTAGTCCATGCATATTTGGCATTTATTACTCATCTCATATTTCTAACAATAACAATAATAAATTCAACAGTCAGGTGCTGAGAACAACATATATGAGAAACAAACATTTCTAAAGATTTAGATGGAGAGATTGATTGATGTATAATTCTGGGCACTAGTTATATCAGCAGCTACACCTTGGAATCTCAAAATTAAGGTCACTAAAAAATAAACCTGTTGAACCCTATCTCAATATAGAATCATCACTTGATCCCGTACCCAAAGTGCATTCAGTTCTTATGTACCGTTCTCTAAATTTTGCTTGGAGAAATAATATGATCCAATGGTACACGCACCAGTATGTATTACTCCACTTAAACCCAGATTAAATCAGCTTTAATTTATCAAAAAATCCAACAGCTAGTTCAAAAATTCACAAGAAAAATGGCACAAATCTCAGCGAAAGTACCTGAAGCAGTTATAGGATTGATTGTTGAAAATGACCAAAAAACTTCTAATGGGAGCACCGTCACTGCTACGCTGTCACCGCCGCCACTGCCGCTACTACTATGTTGCCATCGTTGCTAGGGCTTCCATCCAATCACTAATAGAATTACCACCAACGCTTTTAGGGTTGTTGATTTGGTGTTTCAATTTGTGACAGACAAATATAATATTTGGAATTAAAGAGAATTTTGAGAATTTGGGTGAGAAGATTTAATTTCAATTGAACTTTCGCCTGTCTCTGAAGCACGATTGAGAAGAGGGAGCAATAAGAAAGGGGTGTTTTACCAAAATATTGTTAATTTAGGCTAAAGTTGAGAACCTCGACTTTGAAGTCGAGATTGGGAAACCCACTTTAGGTATTTTTGGAAACAAAATAAAAATAATAATATTTTGGTAATTTTTTTTAAAAATAACAATATTTTGGTAAAAAGCCCCCCTCTGTGTCATATAATTGTCGTTTAAATATCTATACATTTCTTCTTATATATAGAAAATGACTAAAATACCTCTTTTCTTTCTTCTTATTCAATAAAAATAGTTTTCATTTCATTTTCCTTGATTATTACTTATAAAAATATCAATCAAAACCAAAGAAATATTTGGATAAACATAAAACTAATAAATGTGATAAGAATAAAATTATAAAATTAATCTAAAATGATACTTATTTTGAAAAGGAAAACAAAAGTTAAAACGCCACTTAATATGAAACAGAGGGGACAATAAAGTGCTCTTAAAATATATTATTTTTAGTATTTTGATTATCAGTAAAATGAACAACATTTTTTCCCTATGTTTTAATAAATCCTTTGTTTTTGGAAAAAATTATATTAAGGGCGCGTTTCGGAAAAAGTATTGGATGGTTAATAACTACCATCTCATCAACTGAGTTGGTGGTTAAGTCTCAAAACTTTCCTGCCATGTGTCCATCATAACCCACTATATGTGGCATATGACTAGTTTTTTACTCAATGCACGGATCTCCATAATAGTGGAATATAACATCATTATCGTGAGTCATTATGCACACATGGTGGGAAAGTATTGAAACTTAACCACCAATTCATCAATTGACTTGGTGGTTATTAACTACAAAATACTTTCTCCACGCTTCGGGCGTAACTTTAAGCTATTTATTGTTAAGAGCATAAAAATAATTTAATTCATGTATATAATTGATAAAAGACTTTATTATCCTTTTATAATCTCTAATCTTTTTTCTCTCCAAAGTTTTTATATAAGTAAACTCTCCAAAGCATAATAATAAAAACACAAAAACTCCTATGCGACGGGTTTATATATGCTACAATATTAATGACGCGCGCATGTATTACAATTTGTGTATAAAGTATCAATTTTTTGCGTATCATTAATCAATGTTATTGTATAATATATCATACTAAGTATTATTTTGTGTAGCGTGTAAAGTATCAATTTTTCGAGTATAAATGTATCATCTTTTCGCGTACCATGCATCAATTGTTTGTGTATAAAGTATCAATTTTTCACGTATCATGTATAAATGCATATAAAGTATTAAATTTTTTGCACATGATGTGTCATTTTTTTGCATATCATGTACAAACTATCATTTTTTTGTGTATCATGTATAAAGTATCAAATTTTCACATTGTTCGCGTATCAAGTATTAATTTTTGTGTTTCAATATTAACTACAAAAGTGTATCATTCCAATTGGCATAAAAAGTATCAATTTTTTTTGCGTATCAAGTATAAATATTTAAAATAAAAATTGATACATAAAACGTGCGCGTGTATGTCACATACATGAACTCGTTTCGCAGAAGAATGCCTGTAATAAAAAATATATAGCGTTATATTTCAATTCCACAATTATAAAATAAACAAATCTATGGCAATAAAAATATGAAAAAAATTAGAAAAAAATAGAAGAAAGGTGAACACATTATTAATCATATAATGTAGAACTCTATCTCCACAATTGCAAATAAACAAAACTATGACAATAAAAAATTAGAAAAAAATAAAAGAAAGATAAAAAAATTATTAATCATATTAATGTTAGAACTCTACTTCAAATCTAAAACGGTAAATGAACAAAATTGTAATTTAATGTTTGGATCAATTCCTATGACGGAGATTGTTTGGGCTTCAAGTAGTGGTTGTTAAGTTATTTTTTTTTCATTTACATTTGAATTGATATCATTTGGGATATGCCCTTATTTGTTGGATGAATTCACCTAATGTTAATAAGAAAAGTTACTAAAATTCATATTTCAATGTTTGGTTTAAATTAATCAACCAAAGATTACAATTTATTTTTATTTTAATTATCAAAAATATTTTCATCATATACATAGTGTTATATAACAAAATTATTTTATACTTATTATTCAAAACTTTTTATTATGTGTAATAAGCAATTATTATCCACCTAGATATACAAAAATACATGTAAAATTATAATATCCAAAATAAATCTTTCCAAATAATTTATGCAGTATAACAAAAAAATAAATAAAAATAATTAAAAATACTAAAAATGTAAATCACATATTTAACATTATAAACATTGTTGTTATTATATATAAATTGCATATAATTTTTAAAAATTAATGTAGCCTATTTATTTTGATTTTTTTACCCGAATCGCTTCCCACTGGCATGTTCCGGATTTGTTTAGATAATGAGATATGGTTCTAGGTTTTGTTTCAGGAAGGATTCGACGTAGTTTTTATACGGCTACTTCCAGGAGATAGAATCCAAATTGAAGTAAGTCATTATGATTCAACGGGGAGGCATAATTTATCGACTCCGCAATAAGGATTCGAAAAGGCGGTTTTTTAACTTGACATTCCTTTTGTGAGGATATGATTTAAGATGCACAAAATCTCAAGAAACTTATTTTCTTCCAAGAAGTAGATTCACATTTACGATAAGGAATTACATCATTTTCTCATTTTTGGCAATTCATAATGTCTTCAGAGTGAATTACTTCCACAGTGAAATATATATTTTTGAAAGTTAATGTTGTTTGTTTATTTAGATTTTTCCCATTTATAAAAAATGTGGTACAATCTTTCTTATTAGCAAGCTCAATCACATCATATGGAAACATTTTTTTCACAATGAAAGGTTTGCGTCTCCTTGATTTCAATTTTCCACGAAAAAGTCTTAGCATTGAATTGAAGAGCAAAATCTTTTGGCCTACTTTGAACTCCTTCCTAGCAACTTCATCATGTCATTTCTTGGTTTTCTCCTTATAAAATGTAGCACTTTGATAAGCATCAAATCTGAATTCATTGATCTTATTCAAATCCATCAATATCTTGTAAGATGTTACCCCATGATCCATGTTTAGAACTCTAATTGTGACGCCTTGCACCCCCGTCCCATGGTGGGAACGGGGAATACGTGACGTGCCACTCCAGAAATCAAGTAATATTTTTCCTTATTTTCCATCAATATCCCAAAATCGCACAACATTTTCAAGCTATTAATCTCATGTAATCATAATGAATTAAAACATACGTAAGTGGCCCTATCGATTACATTGAATCCTCGAAGGATTGCAATAAATAATTTGTTCTTACATGTTGAATAACTATGGTTACGGATTCCACCGGCTTCACACGAGCTAAACCTTTCCCTAAGGTTCATTGCTCATCTTCCAAATAATCTGAAAATCCATTTTGTAATAGGGTGAGCTCAAAGCTCAGTGAGGGGAATTAATGGTCCATTTTGAAAATCTTTTGAAAATAGTCTCACAAGTGCACATAGTATCAATGGTAGAGCTCATTCATATGATTGAGTTCAAGTACACATTAGCGAGCTATGGACAGCTAAGCCATCGGATACCAACCATAAAACTCCCGATGCACACGTGACTTGAAGCTACCTTACGCTCCAAACACAATAAATAATTGTTCCGCAAGCCTTTGTGACCCTGGACGATCACCGCACATTTTTGTGCAAGATTCACTCTCTGTCAGGATTAGAACCTCCTTAATCTCTCGAGAGAGCATGAATGTTACTATGGCTAGCAAGGAAGTCATTTTCCCGTGCCATTTGGACTAGGCTTACTACCATAGCAACTAGGGCCCAATCACACACACAAAAGTTCCATAAGACATATAATCACAAATCACATCTCTGGACATATAGTTCCACATTCACATAATAATGTTGTCACGTAACACATTGTTGCACATTTCCTAGGAAATTATCATTTGGCACTTGGTGAATATTGTTCCATGTGCCGCCCATATACACACTTGTCACACATTCATTCTAATGTTGTTAAAATTGCCTAGCATAAACTTCCATGTGGGTAAAGATGTTTCAAGTGCTTGGTGGCATGGCAAAACATTTTGAATAGTGCTATTATTAAATACCTAGAGCCATATCAAAATGGACATGTATAATAATGATCCTATACAAAGTCTTAGAGGACTCTTGATGGGGGTAATGGTTAAAAGAGTTGTTAAGGAGTTTCAAGGCTAGTTCAAGCACACTTATGAATGGCTTGACTTACTAGATTTCATGGTGTTATCTTAAGGTTAACAGATAGTTTGAAAGTGAATTAATATTATTATGAAAGCTTGCAAGGTGTTTGAACCCATAGCACATATACAAGGAACTCGAAGTAGGAAGAAAAGTAACCAAAGAAATGTTTGAGAGGGCTAAACTCTGACAGTTCACCTAGGCCGTGAAGAAATCAACTAAGAAAACCTAAGTTCTGAATTTTCGCCTAGGCAGTGTGCCTAGGTGCAAAATAGGGAAAAACAATCGCCTAGGCACCTGCTCAGAATTGTGCATCGCTTAGGCGATCCGCCACTCAAAGTATACTTTTGTATTCTGAGCATAATGTTTTTATATGAACTTTGATTTTTGTGATTCGAGATGCTATGAAAATCTAAGAGAAAGACCTACAACTTTCATATTTTTAATATTAAAATATTCAAAGTGAAAAATTGTCAAATATGGCTATAAAGGGTAGGTTATGTATTAGACTATCATTTGCAAGAATTCATGTAATTCATGTAAAGCATTTTCTTTCTAGATTATCTACACGCTTGTTAAACGTTTATCCCGGTAAAACATTAACCCTTGGTCTTTAAATGACCGTTTAGTACTATCCTAGCTCTAACGAACACATCTCGATAACTGCTCCAATCTCCTAACAGCCGCCCATGGAAGAGGGGGGGGGGGAAACCCTCATCCTGCAACCTACAAGGAAGCTATGGGCTCCTCACCAACCTCTACCCAAGATATCTTTATTTCATTTGCCTCCATACAGAACAAAATTCCAATTTCCCTTCACAAAGGGGAACTGGCTCTGTTATTAACCGCTGAGGAAGAAGATAAACTGGCAGAAGCATTCCAATGGACTTTGGTCGAAAAGTTCTCATGGGGCAGACCCTGGTAAGTATAAGAAAAGAGGTACTGGCAGTGGAATTTCTGGGTGAATGCCATGTTGGGCTGCTGCCATGTTTTGTTCAAATTTGAAAATGAGCAAGACTTCTAGAGGTTATGGCTCAGAAAGATATGGCATTTCAATGGATTCCCTGCTCGGATCTTTAAATGGTCCAGAGATTTCGACCCATCAGTAGAACCCTCAACAGCCCCAGTCTGGATTCGTTTTCCATGGCTTCCTCTATATCTGTTAAATAAGGAACATCTGTACGCTCTGGCCTCTATAGCAAGTAGACCACTGAAGCTTGATGCTGGAACTGCTTCTGCTACGAACTTCACCTGCCATAGCGAAGCTAGGGTTTGCATTGAAATGGATGTAACTAAAGATGTCCCAACTAGAATTTGGATTGGATCCAAAGAACATGGAAGATGGCAAGTGCTAGAAGTGGAAGATAAGCCAGATTACTGTTCAAGATGCAAGAAGCTAGGCAATGAACTCAAGAACTGCAACCCCCAAAAACACTTATCGAAGATGACCAAAGAAGGATGTAAGAATCCAGCAAGAATAGAGAAACAAGCACGTACACAAAACCCTCAAGAATGGACCTTGGTTAATAGAAATAAAGAACTACCCATATAAATGAAAGTCTGGCTAGGAATCAAAAGGGAAAAGAGCCTATGGAACAAAGTGTAGTGGTGGTTTCTCCCCAGGAAGACATCCCTAAATCTTCTGTCGGGGCAGGAGGAACACCCAAAGGTTCAAAGCAGGACATCCTAATGGATCCAAATTCAACAACTCTCCCCGAAGATGTCCAAGGAAAATCCCCTGAGAAGCCTAATCTGGGAAACCCCCAAGAAACAGAAACTGAGAACATAGAGCCATTCCTTAACAAGAGCAAGGCTGATTTGGAAAGTCTGGACTTATAGAATGGATTCACAAAGAATGAATCCTTGGAGGAAGGAGAGGTGGAAAAAGCTGACAGACCTCCAGCTGTGGAACAAAACCCCTACCCCACAGGGGCAAGCTCATGCCAACTAACTGCTGGTGAGCAGGTTAATCCAATACAAAGATAAGAAATTCTAATGTCTAAAATAGTCCCTGTTGTTTCTATGCGGGTAGAGCCCTCATTTGTGGAGGTTCCAAGTGAACCTGTTGAAAAGCAGTCACAATTGCTCTTGGACACTCTGGATTGCCCCCCATCTTTAAAGGAGGACTCCAATGCCACTATTGCCAAAAGACAAATGTCATCAACTGCTGAGAAAAGTCCCGCCATATTGGGTAAAATGAAGGAAAAAGAATAAGTGCAAAAGGGGAAAGGGCAAAAGAAAGAGACAAAATAGAAGGAGCTTAGGCCAGGGGAAGCAAGAAGAAAGGAGACTGCCCTGAGCTCTAAAGCCACATCCTCTATGAAAAGACAACTCAGAAGTAAGAATTCAGGTACTCCTAACTCTAAATAACTTTTAATGATCAATTGGACATATTGGAATATTAGAAGCATTAACAAAAAGCCAAACTTCAGAAAATTGAAAAAAATTGTCTTGAATAATCATTGTGATTTCCTAGACATTTCAGAACCTTACATTTGTAGTTCTAAGCTAGAAACCCTGAAATGAAAACTGAAATTTGATTTTGCTATCTCTAACCCTTGTAACTCTATTTGGATAATGTATAAGAGACCAATTACATGCTCTATCTTGGTGGCTCACCACCAACATATCACTGTAAATATCCTCCACCCTAGTCTACTTTTTCCAGTTATAGTATCGAACATTTATGCTAAATGCACTCTGAGGGAAAGAAAAGAGCTGTGGGATTCTCTGTCATGTTGTATTCCAAATAATAGTACTTGGTTGGCATGGGGGGGACTGTAATTGTATTAGATCAAGGGAGGAGAAAAAAGGAGGGAAACACTTCCAGCTATCAGAGGCCAAAGAACTGAATGAGTTTATTGATACTGAAAGCCTAACTGAGATCCAATCAAGTGGTGCCAAGTTTACTTGGTGCAACAATAGGGAAGGTAAGGCAAGAGTGTGGAAAAAACTAGATAGAGGCCTAGTCAACATGGAGTTTCTTAGGAAAAGCTTACAAGTACACATTACTCACCTAGCTAGATCCCCATCTAACCATGCTCCACTTCAGCTCTCCATCAGAAAAGGGAAGCAAGGCCAAGCTAAGGCCTTTCGCTTCCAAGGTTTCTGGCTTAACCATACAGATTTCTCCTCAGTGATTAGTAATGCTTGGTCCACCCCTGTGTCAGGAAACCCTTTAAGAGTTTTTTGTGAAAAGCTTAAGCTAGTGAAAAATGCTCTAAAGAGTTGGAATAAAACAGCCTATGGAAACATATTCTCCAAATCTGCAGCAGCTGAAGAAGAACTCCTCAAGTTAGAACAAGAGGATGAGATCAGCCCTGTGCCTAGAGAACTGCTAAAGCTGGCAGAAGCAAAGGTGAAGCTTCAACTAGGGTAGAAGAACAATTTTGGGCCCTAAAGGCAAACTTAAAATGGAAAAAGAATTAAATTTTGTTGGAATATTCTTTTCATCAATGTCTTTTTCATCAATGTCTTTTTCATATGTTAGTTCTATTATATGTGTTTTTCTTGCCCAAAAGGAAGATGGATGTTCTGCACATATATTTTCTTTAAATTTTAATTCTAATTCTAAAATTCTTTTAACTACTTCATCTCTTCTTAATTGTAATTCTATTTGATTGTATATAATTTATTCTTTTATATAATTAATTTGACTTTCTTTTTGTATAATTTCTTGTTGAAATATACTATTGGATTGTAATAAATTTAATTATTTTTGCCTTATTGGGGTTATAAATTTAAAAGTTATTTTATTTCCCATGATTTTTAAACTTAATCCATCAGTTGTGTTTTTAAATGGTGTTATTTGATATAAAAATGGATTTCCTAATATAACATATTGAGTTAAATCTTCTACAATAAAAAATGAATGTTTAAAACAATAATTATTATTGCATATAAAGCCATTGGTTAATTTATACTTTATTTTTAGTGGATTGCCATTTGTAGTTAATAATTTATGATTAGTTTTTGAACAATATTTTAATGGTATTATTCCTAACTTAATACAACTTTGATCTGCACCACTATCTATCATTGCAATATGAGTAGTGTTATAATTTTGAACTCCTATAGTTACAAATACATACCATTTTTCTATATTAACTTTCTGTATGATATTTAAATATTCTTCTTCATCATTGTTTTCTTCAAAATTTTGAATTCCTTTGACTTTAGTTGAAGTTTTGGAATATGAATCTAAAACAACAAAAGAAAAACTTTATTCAGACCAAAGTATTAATGTTCAAACTTCATTATATAAAAAATGGAATATAATAGGTGGTGAAGTATTAAGTTCGGTACATTCACCTTTACTCAATATAACAATTCAAACAAATGCAAGAGAAATAAAAGCAACACCCTTTAGGGAAGCCGGAACAGATAAAGGTCCAATAGAAATTGAAGATATTCAAAAAGTTAATCAACAATTAAATTACTCAAATCAAATCTTGTCAACAATAGCGCATCAAGTAGACATTGTGTCAACAAAAATAGATTCAATACCCAGGGAAAAACAGTTGTTATTAGACAATCCTTTCAAAAATAATTTAAAATTTCCAAATGAAATCTCAAAACCACATTTTCAAGTCAAAGATGTATTTAAAGATATTCCTTTACCAAATACGGAACATGATACTTTACAAAAAATATTAAAAAAATTAGAAGAAAATACAAGTACTAGTCAAATACAAAATATTCAATAAACAAATTCTTTATGAGAAGATGGTTCAAGTGATAATGATCAAGATCATGAAGATGTTGATGAAGTAATTAGTAAATACAAAAAGAATTTAATGAAGATGATGAAATTAATAGATATTAGGAGATATAAACCTCGAAAATATTACAATAAACAAAAATATGCACCAATTCAAAGAAAGAATTATTCCCTAAATTAACACTTCCAGATTTACAAATAGAAGAAAGAGCAAAATTTACAGCCAGTCAATATGATGGAAGAGCAGTATATGAATGGAATATACATGGTAAATCAGATTATGAAATATTAAGATTATTACAAGAAATGAGTATGGCAAAAACAGCATATAGGCAACAAAGATACGATCAACAACAAATAGCAGCAGGTTTCTAGCAGGATTCTCAGGCCAATTAAAAAATTGGTGGGATAATCATATACCAGAATTTAATAAAAAAGAAATTTTAGAACATACTACTGAAGAAGAAGAAAGAGATGTTAAAGGAGAATTAGTAAAAAATGAAAAAGGAGAAACAATCAAAAGAAAAGTATCAGATTGTGCAGATTTTTTGATATATGTGATAACAGAACATTTTTTAGGAAATCCTTCTCAAGACATTAGTAGCTCTCAAATATTTTTAACTAATCTAAGATGTCCAAAACTAACAGATTTTAGGAAATCCTTCTCAAAGAATTATGACAAGAAATTATAAACTTCTAGATCTTTTGTTTTTAGATTTCTAATTTCAGTTTTTATTTCTCTTATGTCTGTTTTCAAATTTTTTATTTCTTCTTGTATTATCCCTGAATTTCCTATTAATTGATTTGTCATTCCTGGAATTACACTATTTGATGAATATTTTGTAAAAAGTTTATTTATACTAAACGGTTCTATGAATTCTATTTTCTTTTCTCCTTGTAAAATTAAATCTTTTAATCTTATTAAATATTCTCTTTGTTATGTTGGATCATTAATTTTACTTATTAGTTCAAATAATATTTCTTTGTTTGTAGTATCATTAGTTATTACATTTATGCATTTACAAGGTGATGAATTTTCTGAATAATAATCATCACTATCTATTTCAATTTCATTAATGTTTTCATCACTTTCTGGTAGTTCTTCATTTATCATTAATCTTAGTAATTTATCTCTTAAATCCTTATCTTTATCAGAATAAAAAATTTCATTTATTCGTCTTTGAGTTTTACAATTTGTTGCAATATAGCCTGGTTTGCCACATTTATAACAAATAAGTTTCTTTTTCTTAAATTTCTTTTTTCTAAAAGTTCTATTTTGATTAGTTTCATTATTATTTTGATATGTTAATCTATTTCTTTGTTTATATCTTTTTGGATATGAAATTCTTTTGTAATTACTAGAAGGTGCTCTTATTCCTGTTATACAAAATGCCTAACAAAATGAACCTAATTCTCTTTTTTCTGAACCATTTTTTGCTTGAATTTTGAGTTCTTGACATAATTTTAAACCTTCTTCTTTTGTAAATCCAAATATTTGACCATAGGTAAATTCATTGAAATTTATCACTTCTTGTCCTGTAGATTGCTTCAAGCTTGTCATAATTCTTTGAGAAAATAAATTTGGTAATCCTGTAATTAATTTTTCTTTCCAAAATGGTTGTGCACAATCTGGTCTTTTGAATAAATAAGTCATAAACATATCTTTATACCATCTAAAATCTGTTAATGTTGGACATCTTAGATTAGTTAAAAATATTTGAGAGCTATTAATGTCTTGAGAAGGATTTCCTAAAAAATGTACTGTTATCACATATATCAAAAAAATCTGCACAATCTGATATTTTTCTTTTGATTGTTTTTCCTTTTTCATTTTTTACTAATTCTCCTTTAACATCTCTTTCTTCTCCTTCAATAGTATGTTCTAAAATTTCTTTTTTATTAAATTCTGGTACATGATTATCCCACCAATTTTTTAATTGACCTGAGAATCCTGCTAGAAACCCTGATGCTATTTGTTGTTGATCGTATCTTTGTTGCCTATATGCTGTTTTTCCCATACCTATTTCTTGTAATAATCTTAATATTTCATAATCTAATTTACCATCTATATTCCATTCATATACTACTTTTCCATCATATTGACTGGCTGTAAATTTTGCTCTTTCTTCTATTTGTAAATCTGGAGGTGTTAATGTAGGGTAATAATTCTTTCTTTGAATTGGTGCATATTTTTGTTTATTGTATTATTTTTGAGGTTTATATCTCCTAATAATTCTATTAATTTCATCATCTTCGTTAAATTCTTTTTGTATTTTACTAATTTACTTCATCAACATCTTCATTATCTTGATCATTATCACTTGAATCATCTTCTGATAAAGAATTTGTTTGTTGAATATTTTGTATTTGACTAGTACTTGGTTTTTCTTCTAATTTTTTTAATATTTTTTTGTAAAGTATCATGTTCCGTATTTGGTATAGGAATATCTTTAAATACATCTTTGACTTGAAAATGTGGTTTTGAGATTTCATTTGGAAATTTTAAATTATTTTTGAAAGGATTGTTTGATAACAACTGTTTTTCCCTGGGTATTGAATCTATTTTTGTTGACACAATGTCTACTTGATGCGCTATTGTTGATAAGATTTGATTTGAGTAATTTAATTGTTGATTAACTTTTTGAATATCTTCAATTTCTATTGGTTCTATGAATTCTATTTTCTTTTCTTCTTGTAAAATTAAATCTTTTAATCTTATTAAATATTCTCTTTGTTCTGTTGGATCATTAATTTTACTTATTAGTTCAAATAATATTTCTTTGTTTGTAGTATCATTAGTTATTACATTTATACATTTACAAGGTGATGAATTTTTTGAATAATAATCATCACTATCTATTTCAATTTCATTAATGTTTTCATCACTTTCTGGTAGTTCTTCATTTATCATTAATCTTAGTAATTTATCTCTTAAATCCTTATCTTTATCAGAATAAAAAATTTCATTTATTCGTCTTTGAGTTCTACAATTTGTTGCAATATGGCCTGGCTTGCCACATTTATAACATAGAGTGTCCAGGAGCAATTGTGACTGCTTTTCAACAGGTTCACTTGGAACCTCCACAAATGAGGGCTCTACCTGCATAGAAACAACAGGGACTATTTTAGACATTGGAATTTCTTGTCTTTGTATTGGATTAACCTGCTCACCAGCAGTTAGTTGGCATGAGCTTGCCCCTGTGGGCTGGGGGTTTTGTTCCATAGCTGGAGGTCTGTTGGCTTTTTCCACATCTCCTTCCTCCAAGGATCCATTCTGTAAGTCCAGACTTTCCACATTAGCCTTGCTGTTGTTAAGGAAACTAAAGACAAATTAAAAGAAAGAAAGGAAATACATCTTAGATGAGAAAATATGTAATTAAGTGCACGCTTGATTGGTTAGTTTTCGTAAGTGTGTATGTTTTGTGTGGTTCATCCTATGGGATGCTTGTAATTAGAGGTAAAGTAGCTAGCAAATGGAAGTTTTAATTACCCGACATCCCACTGCTAACTAACCATAGACTATCCACCCCATTTGGTGAGAGGAGTAGATATCCTAAGTTAATACCAATCGAAAACTAATGTTCTACGCAAATTTGTCTCATTTGGTGAGAGGATCAACTCAAGAAAGAAGCATTACCCGATTCTAAGTTCTTTCTCACCAAGAATACAACACCTAAATCTATCCACCCCTATTTGGTGAGAGGGAGAGTCTAAATCTAAGTATTCCCAATCCAAAGCATACTTATAACCTAGACAAATTCAATAGGCCATTAAACCCATCACTTGTCACATACAAGTCTACATATAATATTACTTGAGTGAACCCATTAACAATCAAGCATGCAAGGCCATAGCAATAGTTACCCATTATATAAATCCACACCAAAAAACAAGTCAACAATCCATAACCAACATCCAAGTGCACTAGCAATTTAGCATCTCATAACAATTAAGAACATTACACTAGCAAAAGAATTAAAGCAAGAAATGCAAAGAGTAGTACTCCTCTTTGAAATCCCAAACTAAAGATCCGAACTTTTCATTCAAAACATGCCTTAGAGTTAAGAGTTTACAATGTCTTCCTATCTAATAATGCAAAACACCAAGAAAACACACTAGCGAGTGTTCTTGAAAGACTTCTAATCTAATATAAAATTATATACTATCTACCAACTTCTACTACTTGTTACCTTCTTTCTTCTTAAAATGGCCTTTAGAAGGCCTTAAATATTAAGTGGAATGGCTAAAAATCATTAATTATAAATAGTATTCCATTTATTTTAAAGTAGGGGTTGAAATGCAATTTACAAGATAAGTACAATAGCTCCTGGCATGTTACACGGCGTGATTTAGGTGTCAATCACGCTGTGGAGAACTTTCATAGTGTGACTTCTATGTTAGTCACACCAAACCAGCTTTCCTTTGGGCAGAATTTTTACAATCAAAACATCATACATGGTACAACTCCCTCTATACTTTGGAAGGTCTTTCCAGTCGAACCACAGACTAGGAAACAGCTTTTGGCTGCATTTACCTTTTGTCCAGAAACTACTTCATAATGGGACAGTTTCTCCATTAAATCCTTAAGGACCTGTGGACTAGATGAGGCAAATAGGAGTATGTCATCAGCATAAGCTAAATGGGAGACCCTCGGGCAGCCCCTTGGAACACAAAAGTCTCATTTCCTACTGTGTCTATTTAGGTCCCTAGATAGATACTCAGCTCCTATCACAAAAGAAGGGGAGAAATAGGGTCTCATTGTCTAAGTCCCCGTGTGGTTTTAAAACAGCCATTAGGAGTCCATTGATGGTGACAGTTATCCATATGTTGGATAATAATCTCCATGTCAAGTCTATCCAGATTTTTCCAAACCCCATTAGCCTAAGAATTTTCAAAAGAAAAGGCCAATGCATCCTGTCATATGCCTTTTCCATGTCCAATTTTAGTGAAACATTATCCTCATTCCTTTTCCTATTAATAGATGAAATCAGTTCACTAGCTAGGAGATAATTATCTGTAATCATCCTTCCTTTGAGTAAACCACTTTAGTTTTCTGAGATTAGTTTGTGCAAAACAGTGGACAGCCTAGAGCCCAACAGTTTGGAAATAATTTCGTTCAAGAATGTGCATAAATTGATTGGTCCAAAGTCTTTGAAGGCTGTGGGGTTTTGTGTCTTGGGAATGAGAACTAGAGAAGTAGCAGTGATGGCTTTGGGAAGGTCCCCTCCATTCATGAAGTGTTGTACAGCTACTAGGAGGTCTTGGCTGATAACTTGCCGATTGTTAACATAGAATAAACCAGGGAACCCATCTAAACCTGGGGCACTATCTTTGCTGAGACTATGGACTGTGTCATACAATTCCTCTAAATTTGGGATTCTGGTCAAGAAGGTCCTATCCTCTTCAGTCAGACCAAATGGGATCAGATCTTCCTTGATGTCATTGGAGGTCTGTTCTACAGTGAATAAGCTAGAGAAATGTTGGATAGCAGCTGATGCGATTGTTGGCAGAGGCTCAATCTCCTGGACCACAAACAATCTCCACTCCTTGGATCGTGCTGCACAAAAAGGTTATTCCACGAACAAACACATAAAACTCGGCAGAAGAGTAATCAAGGGAAAACGCAAAGGTGTTGAAGAAAATCAAACCCCCACGTTTAATACAAATGAACTCAATTTAACCTATAAAAATTCAAGAGTTAAACAAGTTAATTTGGCTTGTTCTTAAAACAAAGAACGTTGGTGAAGTTACCTAAAGGTCAACCTAAAGGCAAACTTACTACAATGAAGATCAAAATAGAACTTCAAGGTTTTGAAAACACAAAGTGTTATTCACGATTTCAGCAATGTTAAAAACTTTCGAAAATTCTTTTATCATATTATTTTGCGTAACATTTCACCTATAAATAGGCTACAAAAACCGTGAAACCCTAATGGTTATTATGTACAACTTGACTACTAACTAACCAATCACAATTTAGGAAACTTTCCAAATTGGATTTGGAAACTAACAACTAACTAACTAACAAACTAGTTTCCTAAACTTGAAGAAGCAAAAAACTTTTTTGCTACTTATTACAAGACACGCTAATCTTCCTAAAAAGTAGGAGATTAGTTTCCTAAATTTTGAAGCACAAAGTTTATCCTTTAAGAGGACAAAACCGAGTTGTCTTCATTACTTTCCCAAACTTTTACTTGCCATTATCATGCAAGATAATTGGGCCAAGTAACTTATTAAAAACGGAATTAATTAAAGCCCGCATTAAGTGTTTTGGACTTAATTAATTACAACAAAAATAAATCCTAATAATTTAAGAATGGCATGATCCAATTTTGAAGCCCAAGTACACGCCTTTCTTAGTCTTCAATTCGGCCATAAGATTTCTTCAAGGTGGAATTTCATTAAGTTCCAAAGTAGAATTCTTAGGAACATCTTCATGGATTGTTATTGAAGAAACATGCCAAAGAACTTCATGTTGAGAAGATTCGGCCTCCAAGTTTTCACAATGTGATGACAATAAATTGTGCAAGGCTTCCTTCATCATTTTGCTCCTTGATCTTGTCATTGGTCTATAAAGATTTTCCAATGGATCATGCAAGCTCGGCCTTGGCACCATGAACATGAGCTGATTGCTATCATTCCCTCCCTCCTCGAAAAGATTCGTCCTCGAATCACCTACATCGAACAAAGATAAATCAGAAACATTGAATGTAGATGAAACATTGCTATACTCACTTAGAAGTTCGACTTTATATGCATTGTTGCCTATCATTTTCAAAACTCGAAAAGGACCATCTCCTCTTGGATGAAGCTTAGATTTCCTCTTTTCAGGAAACCTGTCTTTCCTTAAGTGAATCTAAACCCAATTACCAGGTTCGAAAATCACTTTCTTCCTTCTCTTATTGGCTTGCTTAGCATAATGTTCATTACACCTCTCAATTGTATTGCGAACCCTTTCATGTAATTCCTTAACAAAATCAGCTTTCTTTTTACCTTCGACATTAACAAACTCATTAATAGAAAAAGGCAAAATATCAAGTGGAGTTAAAGGATTAAAACCATACACAATTTCAAAAGGAGACCAATTAGTAGAACTATGAAAAGTCCTATTATATGCAAACTCAACATGAGGAAGACAACTTTCCCAATTTTTTAAGTTTCTTTGGATAATGGCTCAAAGCAAGGTAGATAAAGTGTGGTTAACTACTTCAATTTGAGCAACGGTTTGTGGATGTGCAACAGTAGAAAACAACAACTTAGTGCCTAACTTATTCCATAAAGTACGCCAAAAATGAGACAAGAATTTAACATCCCTATCACTAATAATACTTTGTGGAATGCCATGCAATCTAACAACTTCCTTAAAAAATAAATCAGCAATATATGTAGCATCATTAGTTTTGGAACATGCAATAAAATGTGTCATTTTACTAAATCGATCAACAACTACAAATATGCTATCTTTACTATTGCGTGATCTAGGCAATCCAAGTACAAAATTGATGAGGTGAATTTATTCACCTTTTATGTCGTGTTTATACTTAATTCTTTGGACGTTCTTGTTCGTTTTTATTCGTTTCAGTGTTTTAATTGTAGGTTTGTTGACCATGGTGTATTTTTGGAAGAGGGAAATCATACGGGATTCAAATCGGATGCAAAGTTGAGGAAAAATGGAAGAAAAATCGCGAAATCATTGAAGAGCAACCTCCACGTCGCGACGTCTGTATTTTCCACGTCGCGATGTGGGTGCACGTCGCGATATAGACCCTACACGTCGCGACGTCAAAAATGTGAATTAATGTCGATTTTTGGTTGAATTTTTGGACGAATTTTGAGAAACTTCGAGAGAGTTACGTCGCGACGTTGGGATCCCTTCCACGTCGCGACGTGCCTCGACGTCGCGATGTCGGACCCTGGACGTCGCGACGTGTGTGGACATTTTGACGTGCGATCAGGGACGTCGCGACGTCGGGAAAAAGTGCAGATTTACGATTTAATTTTGGAAATTTGCGATTTTGGCCCACTTTGAGACTTCTTATCCGACATGGTTTTCGTGAAGGACTTATTTCCTAATAATTGCATAGAATAACTATAAATATGGCTAGGGTTACAACTTTTAAGTGTGTGTCAACTTTGAGAGAGGTTAAGCAAGGCTTTTTTTTCTTCTTTGTAATAGGTAGGGTTTCATTCTTTTAGCTGTTTACGGAGAATTGCAGCTGTACGGATTGGGAACATACATCATTCATTATTGAATTCGTTTATTTAGAGACAAAGATTTCTTTCAAGAATTCACAATTCAATGTGTTATTTTTCCTTTTAATTTATGTTTTCAATATTGTGCTTAATTAATAATATTATGATGATGTTTGATTTAGCCATGCTTGGCTAAACTTATTGTGCTCCCGGGATTATGAATAAGGGTTTTTGTGCTTAATTTACATGCTAAGTTCTATCTTATAGTTTTTGTTGAATAAGTTTTGCTGTGTTCTTCATAATTACGCATGATTTGGCCAGATTATGTATGAAGAATATTTTCTTAAAGTGCGGTAAATTACTTAGAGATTACTTGCTTTAATCTTACCTTTAGCCTGATAGGAGGATGAGAATGGGTTGTTTCGGATCTATTGTGGGTTGGTTGTGAATTTGTTAGATTGATTTATCTTAATTGTTACCTTTAGCCTAATAGGAGGAATTAAGGGGATTAGTTTAGCATTAGCGTGACTGGTTCGGGCATTGCCTCTGCCACAAAGGAGTGGTTGAACTTGAGGGTTTGGTTGAGTTGGTTAGTTGCATTAGATTCCGGATTAATTAAGGAAGTAAACTTTGCCTTTCGCCATATAGGAGAGTTTATTGAATTAGTTAATATCTAAGTAGGTAAGTGCTTAGTCATTCCTTGCCTTTAGCCTAATAGGGAGGTGTGAGTTATGTTATTTATCCTTATTTTTCATGACCATAGATAGGATGTGTGTATGTGTTTTTTATGTAACCCTAAAATATAATCTCGGGAGTTCACTTGCTTAACTTGAATTTTAATCAAATCACCGACATTGTTTTAGTTATTTGTTCTTTGCTTACTTATTATTTAGTTTGATAAACAGAAAAACCAAAAAGATTTTCTTAAAATTTCAACACAGTCCTTTCCTCGTGGGAACGAACTTGATATACTACCACCTTCACGGGGTTGTTTAGCATTATTTTTTAGTAGGGGTAAATAGCAACCACAATCGCATATTTAATACACATATTTGCCCCCATCAAAAATCCATAGAAATATCAACCCAAGGATGACTAGGAACAGGCAAAGGTGTGTACAAACCATAAGGCAATATTTTCGATTTTGCTTGCTTACATACAATGCATTTATCACAAACACTTTTAACATCTTTAATCATATTAGGCCAATAAAAGTGTTCATTCAAAACAGCAAGTGTCTTAGCAATACCAAAATGCCCCATTAACCCTCCCCCATAGGTTTCTTTAACAAGTAATTCACGAATGGAACAAAAGAGTATACATAACTTATCTTTTCGAAATAAGAAACCATTATGCAAATAAAAGTCACCATTCGGCTTTAAAGTCCTTTCATTAAAGGCGGCTTTAAAATCAACATCATCTTGGTATAAATCTTTTACCAAATCAAATCCAAGTAACTTAGCATGCAAATAGGTGAATAATGTATATCTCCTAGATAATGCATCAGCTACAACATTTTCTTGACCAGATTTATACTTAATTACATATGAAAAAGTTTCAATAAATTCTAACCATTTAGCATGCCTTTTATTCAATTTGCCTTGAGTTTTATAAACTCTTTGGGCCATAAGTAATGTTGCCAAACCTGTAATAACCTTACTAAAGCATACAACTCCTTGTCATAAGTTGCATACTTCAAAGCTGCCCCATTGAGCTTTTCACTAAAATAAGCCACGGGTCTTGATTCCTGCATCAAAACAGCACCAATACCAATCCCGGAGGCATCACAATGTATCTCAAAAGCTTTATTAAAATTTGGCAAAGCAAGAAGAGGGGCGTGAGTCAACATGTATTTCAAGTTATTAAAGGTGTTTTCATGCTCATCTTTCCATTCAAAAGTAATGTTCTTTTTAACAAGTTCATTTAAAGGTGCAGCTATAGAACTAAAGTCTTTAACAAACCTTCTATAAAAACTTGCCAAACCATGAAAACTCCTAACATCACTAGCACATGTAAGTCTCGGCCATTCCATTATAGCCTTGACTTTTGACTCATCAACAGAAATACCTTGAGAACTAACAACATAACCCAAAAAGATAATTGATTCCATGCAAAAAGAACACTTTTTGAGATTAGCATAAAATTTGTTCTCACGCAAAATAGCAAACACAAGTTTTAAGTGTTCAACATGTTCTTCAAGTGATTTGCTATAAATAAGGATGTCATCAAAATAGACCACAACAAATTTTCCAATGAAAGATCTAAAGACATGATTCATTAGCCTCATAAAAGTACTAGGTGCATTAGTTAGACCAAAAGGAATGACTAACCATTTATACAAACCATACTTTGTTTTAAAGGAAGTTTTCCATTCATCACCTTCTTTAATTCAAATTTGACAGTAGCCACTTTTTAAATCAATCTTGGTGAAAATACATGAACCATACAACTCATCAACATATCATCTAATCTAGGAATTGGATGTCTATACTTAATTGTGATTTTGTTTATGGCATGACAATCAACACACATTCTCCAAGATTCATCCTTTTTAGGTACTAAAATAACAGGAACTAAACATGGACTTAGAGATTCATGCACAATACCTTTTTCAAGGAGTTCATCAACTTGACATTGAATCTCTTTTGTTTCCTCAGGGTTAGCTCTATAAGCTGGGCGATTTGGGATTTGAGCTCCTGGTATGAAATCAATTTGATGTTCAATACCTCGAATATGTAGTAAACCTATTGGTAAATCCTCGGGAAACACATCACTAAATTCCTGCAAAAGAGATAAAACAACACTAGGCAAAGAAGCAAGGTTATCACTATTAGCAATAAGTACAAAGTCCTTTCGGATCATCAAATATAGTGATTGCCTATCTAGTATTTCTCTCTTAACCTCACTCTTAGAAGCAAAATAACATGACTTAGAATGAATACTATCTCGGCTATTACAAGGTTGAGAAACAATGTCTCGGCCTACACTAGCTATTACATTCTTTTTATGCTCTTGTTCTTTCCTTTCTTTTGCTTCTTGGTCGGTCATCTCTCTAAAAGCTTGTACAATCTTGGATTGATCTTCAAACGCTTGAAGTGGACTCAAAGGTCTAAGATTGTATTTTTGGCCCTCATAGTCAAAAGAGTAGTAATTCTTCTTGGCATGATATGTCGCATCTTGATCATATTGCCACGGTCTTCTAAGAAGAATATGACTAGCTTCCATGGTAACAATATCACACAATATCTCATTAACATACTTCCCAATGGTGAATAAAAATTTCACTTGTTTAGTCACTTTACTTTCGGCAGAATTATTGAACCATTGAAGCTTATATGGTTTTGGATGCTTAGTACAAGTCAACTTCAATTTCTGAACAAGTAAAGTACTAGCCACATTTGTACAACTACCACTATCAATAATCACACTACAAACTTTTCCTTAAACCATGCATCGTGTGTGAAATATATTATCTCTTTGAGACAAATCAGCATCGATTGTGGGTTGTGCATTAAGAACACGGCGAGTAACTAATGAAAATTCACCAACCTCATATGTTGTAAGATCTTCACTACCTTCATCACTTTGGTACTTCTCTTCAAGTGGTGGCATGTCAGCACATTCCTCATCACTCTCCACATCTCCATTATCACGAATGATCATCAATTTTCGAGTTGGACAGTCGGATTGATAATGACCATACCCTTGACATTTATAACATCTAATGTCCCTTAACCTTTCATTCGGTTTTGGCGTTGGCTTTGTGGAAGAATCAGCAACGTTGTGGACTGATTTTGGAGCATTATTTGAAGTGTTTGAAGGCTGATTTGGAGTGAAAGTCCTCAGTTTTGATGATGGCGTGAAGGGAGTTGAATTCTGCTTTTGTTCCCTTTTCCAAGGTGGTGGTGGTTGTTGGAAAGTTCTACCTTTTTCCTTCATATGCTTCTCGATTTTGATAGCTTTGTGAATAAGTTCATTAAGATCAATGTAACTTTGAAGATCAACTTGATAAGCCAATTCAGAATTCGTACCTCTAAGGAACCTCTCGATGGTTGAGTCGGGATCCTCTTGAACATTGGCTTTAATCATTAAAGCTTCCATCTTATGGTAATAATCTTCAACTGTTCGGCTACCTTGCACAAGGGAGTGCAACTTTCGGTTGAGCTCACGATTATAATGGGAAGGTACATACTTCTTTTTCATGAGTACTTTCATTTGGTTCCATGTCTTGACTGGTCTTTCACCATCTTGGCGTCTAGTTCGAACAACTTCATCCCACCAAAGGCTAGCATAATCTTTAAGGTTCATAAAAGCAAGGCGGTATTGCTTACTTTCGAGTACATCATTACCTTCAAAGAAGTGTTCCAATTCTCGCACCCAATCTAAGAATGCCTCGGGATCTAATTTGCCATGAAAAGTAGAGATAGTGAAATTTAACAGAACCAATTGAAATCTTAGACTTGTCACCTTTGTTAGAAGAACTCGTGTTCTCCTCCTCCTCATTATTATCATCATCGGACTCAAACTCATCAAACTTAAGCTTCTTTGAAGCGGAACTTTTAGAAGCCGCTTCCAATCCATCAAGTCGAATATTAATCTTTTGAAGCATATTGAAAAGGACTTCATTGGCGAACTTTTGTTCGGCTGTGGTGATCTTGTTACCACTTTCCTCCATTGGTACCTACAAGTTAGTAAAGAAAACGCCAGAAAATATGTATAAAATCCTCACGGGTTCCTCACTTTGGGGTAGTAGGTACTCTCCACTCTGTTTAAGTAGTGTTTTCTCTCGTTAATCTTAACTAATACTCTCAAGTAAAGACTGTTTTGGAACTATTAAGACTCACCAAGTTCAATGACTTTTAGAACACGTCTCAATTAACAAGTTCCACAACAAAAACTTTCACAAGTAAAAATCAAGAGAATTATCAAGAAAAACACGTCACAAGAGGTTTAAGATCACGTGTGGGTATAAACTGATTTAACTTCAGAAACTAAGAGAAACAGCAAGTAGACTCTAAGACGAAGAGAATGCAATTTGAATCACTTGATTCCGAGTTGTATTGAGTAAGATATGGCACTTTCAATATATGGTGGTTTTCAAGTAACAATTCAAGAATTGCTATATAAAATAATTAAAATAAAATAAATAACAGAAATAAATAGCTAAAGTCCGAATGTATATATATATATATATATTTTTTGACCGTACTCTTTTTTTTTACTCTTTTTTTTAATCGGTCACTTTTTTTTTGTTCGGACAACCTAGTACAAAACAAAAAGTTTAAGGTTTGGATACAAACCTTGGACAAAACAAAATTTAAGGTTCGGACAAGAACTTTGACAAAACAAAAATTTAAGGTTTAAGGTTTTCAGACAAATCCTTCCTAGGATTTAAGGTTGTTTGTCTTATGTTGTTCAAACAAACCTAGGATTTAAGGTTTTGTCTTGTCTTAACCTTAAAATTTCAGCAATAAAGAACCTTCAAGAACTCACCAAATCTTTCGAATTTGAATATGCCACTTTCACAAGATATTCAAGATTTGCAATCAAGAACAAGAATCTAACTCAGGAATAAAATTTTGACACTTTCGGATTTTCAAGAAATTCAAGATTTTCAAGAAAGTGTCCAAGAACTTGTGTTTTTCGGATGTGATAAAAGTTTGATCAAAACACAAGATATGGTAGAGACAACAATGAATCTAACACAAAAGAAAGAATGAGAATCGGATAAGAAACAATCAAGTTATGAAAACTTGATCTAAAACTCTAGTTGACAAACCCTAATTTTTAGACGAAACCCTAACAATGTTTTGACGTGTATTGCAGCAAGTAAAACTCACGGAATTCAGTACTATGATGAAAACAAAACAATGCATAATTTGACACAACAAAACAGCAAGAAGATGCTAAAAGGAACAGCAAGAGACAACACAACAAAGACGCAAAACGTAAAGCACGATTTAGGCAGATTCGGGTAGATTTTTAGCAAGTAATTTGCATGCGATTTTGACGAAATTAAAGGACTGAATTTATCATGAACTGAGACAGAAAGAAAGACACAAAACAGTAGCAAATATGACACAAGAACTGCAGCAAAAAGAATGACTCAAAACACCAAGAAACGAAGACGGAAAACCTGAATTTTTTTAGACAACAACCTATTCTCTGATACCAATTGATGTGATTATTGGCCGAGGATCAATCTCCTGGACCACAAACAATCTCCACTCCTTTGGATCGTGCTGTACAAAAAGATTATTCCACGAACAAACACACAAAACTCGGTGGAAGAGTAATCAAGGGAAAACGCAAAGGTGTTGAAGAAAATCAAACCCCCACGTTTAATACAAATGAACTCAATTTAACCTATGAAAATTCAAGAGTTAAACAAGTTAATTTGGCTTGTCTTAAAAATAAAAGAACGTTGGTGAAGTCACCTAAAGGTCACACTAACAAACTTACTACAATGAAGATCAAAATAGAACTTTAAGGTTTTGAAAACACAAAGTGTTATTCACGATTTCAGCAATGCTAAAAACTTTCGAAAATTCTTCTATCATATTATTTCACGTAAAATTTCACCTATAAATAGGATACAAAAACCGTGAAACCTAAATGGTTATTAAGTACAACTTGAGTACTAACTAAACAATCACAATTTAGGAAACTTTCCAAATTGGATTTGGAAACTAACAACTAACTAACTAACAAACTAGTTTTCTAAACTTGAAGAAGCAAAACACGGTTTTGCTACTTATTACAAGACACGCTAATCTTGCTAAAAAGTAGGAGATTAGTTTCCTAAATTTTGAAGCACAAAGTTTATCCTTTAAGAGGACAAAACCGAGTTGTCTTCATTACTTTCCCAAACTTTTACTTGCCATTATCATACAAGATAATTGGGCCAAGTAACTTATTAAAAACGGAATTAATTAAAGCCCACATTAAGTGTTTTGGACTTAATTAATTACAACAAAAATAAATCCTAATAATTTAAGAATGGCGTTATCCAACTTTGAAGCCCAAGTACACGCCTTTCTTAGTCTTCAATTCGGCCATAAGATCGTTTTCCATACAGATAGGCCAGAATTGGAGGCAGCAGTAAGGAATATCTTCAGCTCCATAAAAGAAATAGCATTTCTGAAGACTAAATGGAGGCAGCTTCTAGGACAAAAATGGGGCCCTTTCTGGGATTCTGTTCCTAACATTAAGAAGAAAACCATAATCTCTTGTATTAAATGGAACCCCCCGGATGACAATGGTATTAAGATTAACTTCGCAGCAGCAAGGGAAGGAAATGGATGGAAATCGGCCTGGTTTAATCAGAATTAGAAATGGGTAAATTAGTTGGCTTCCTTCCTACTTTCTGTTTCCCTAATTCCTTTTCTCGGTTGCAGGTGGAATATTAGCTGGCCCACAGAGCTATATACTCCAGGGTACAGAAACATGGGGTTGGGAAAGATCACCATAGAATCAGACTCAAATGAAGTAGGCTTAGGCCCTCAATCCTTTGGGAGAGGATTAATCAGAATCCCTATCAAGCTTCCCATTTTGGCAGCATGTCTCAAAGGTCCCTAAAGAAGCTAATTGCCCTGCTAGATTCCTTACAGTTAAGGCAGGTTCCCAATCATCCAATCATCTGCTATCACTTCTCAAGATGGACAAAGACCAACTTCCCACAGTGGTGAGGAAGAAAGGAAAGAATTTTGAAGTCCAACATGATTAGCCATGACCTGTCAGGTATTCTACACAGCCTGCTGATGTTAGGGCTGTGCTTTTTCCCTATAAATGTGGTTAAGCCCCAGCTTGGTGTTGCTAGAGCTGGCTTGCCGATTTACTGCTTACTAAGGATCATGGAAATGTATGTTGGGAAAGGTCCATGTAGCCTCTCCCATGACCCTCTGTCAATATGGATATGCCTGTGCTACTGCATATACTTCATACCATCTGGAATCTTTGGGGAAGATTGCAAAGCTAGGAAAAGAAAGAAGAGCTACTGCCCTGTTGAAGATAGCCTTCACATGAAGAAATGGACACTTAAATGTTTGATGGACTTGTTGTACTTTTGCAAATACTCGACACCATCTGGAATCTTTGGGAAAGACTGCAAAGCCAGGAAAATGAAGAAGAGCTACTGCCCTGTGGAAGTCAGCCTACACATGAATAAATGGACACTTAAATGGTTGATGGACTTGTTTGTAACTTTGCAAATATCCTATATTACTAGGTTTTTTGTCACTCCTTGTGATCAAAGGAGTATTTTGTACTATAGCTTTAAATTAGAAATTGCTGTAAATGGAGGAAGTACTCCAAATTTATACGTTTTCTACCCCCTTGAAGATGGATCCATTAGGCCTAGTGCATATAAATGGAGACATATTTCAAGTGGGTTCTCTTTCGTAAGGTAATTGATTTTAGGGTACATCCACTCACAAACCATCCTTATGCAATGAATATCGGACAGTGGCGGACCCCATCCTCAAAAAGAGGTTAATCGCCAGACTAAAAAAAAAAATCGGCCATAAGATTTCTTCAAGGTGGAATTTCCTTAAGTTCCAAAGTAGAATTCTTAGGAACATCTTCATGGATTGTTATTGAAGAAACATGCCAAAGAACTTCATGTTGAGAAGATTCGGCCTCCAAGTCTTCACAATGTGATGACAATAAATTGTGCAAGGCTTCCTTCATCCTTTTGCTCCTTGATCTTGTCATTGGTCCATCAAGATTCTCCAATGGATCATACAAGCACATGGACGTGGGCGGATTGCTATCAGCAGCTCTCCTTATTTCTAGTTTGTCTTCTACCCACTCACCCTCATAGTTTTTTATCCTATGTATATATGACCTGGAATGCCTCTACTTGACATAGGCTTGATAAAACTTTGTGTTTCTATCTCCCTCTTTGTTCCATTTTAAGTTTGCCTTTTGGGCCCAAAATTGTTCTTCTAACCCTAGTTGAAGCTTCACCTTTGCTTCTGCCAGCTTCAGCAGTTCTCTAAGCATAGGGCTGACCTCATCCTCTTGTTCTAACTTGAGGAGCTCTTCTTCAGCTGCTGCAGATTTGGAGAATATGTTTCCATAGGCTGTTTTATTCCAACTCTTTAGAGCATTTTTTCACTAGCTTAAGCTTTTCACAAAAAACTCTTAAAGGGTTTCCTGACACAGGAGTGGACCAAGCATTACTAATCACTGAGGAGCAATCTGCGTGGTTAAGCCAGAAACCTTGGAAGCGAAAGGCCTTAGCTTGGCCTTGCTTCCCTTTTCTGATGGAGAGCTGAAGTGGAGCATGGTCAGATGGGGATCTAGCTAGGTGAGTAATGTGTACTTGTAAGCTTTTCCTAAGAAACTCCATATTGACTAGGCCTCTATTTAGTTTTTTCCACACTCTTGCCTTACCTTCCCTATTGTTGCACGAAGTAAACTTGGCACCACTTGATTGGATATCAGTTAGGCTTTTAGTATCAATAAACTCATTCAGTTCTTTGGCCTCTGATAGCTAGAAGTGTTTCCCTCCTTTTTTTCTCCTCCCTTGATCTAATACAATTCCAGTCACCCCATGCCAACCAAGTACTGTTATTAGGAATACAACATGACAGAGAATCCCACAACTCTTTTCTTTCCCTCATAGTGCATTTAGCATAAATGTTCGATACTATAATTGGAAAAGGTAGACTAGGGTGGAGGATATTTACAGTGATATGTTGGTTGTGAGCCACCAAGATAGAGCATGTAATTGGTCTCTTATACATTATCCAAATAGATTTACAAGGGTTAGATACAACAAAATCAAATTTTAGTTTTTGTTTCAGGGTTTCTAGCTTAGAACTACAAATGTAAGGTTCTGAAATGTCTAGGAAATCAAAATGATTATTCAAGACAAATTTTTTGAATTTTCTAAAGTTTGGATTTTTGTTAATGCTTCTAATATTCCAATATATCCAATTGATCATTAAAAGTTATTTAGAGTTAGGAGTACCTGAATTCTTACTTCTGAGTTGTCTTTGCATAGAGGATGTAGCTTTAGAGCTCAGGGCAGTCTCCTTTCTTCTCGCTTCCCCTGGCCTAAGCTCCTTCTATTTTGCCTCTTTCTCTTGCCCTTTCCCCTTTTGCACTTGTTCTTTTTCCTTCATTTCCCCCATTATGGTGGGACTTTTCTCAGCAGTTGATGACATTTGTCTTTTGGCAATAGTGGCATTGGAGTCCTCCTTTAAAGATAGGGGGCAATCTAGCTAGCTATCTTAGTTTACTTTAGTTTCTTCTTTAATTAGATTCCTTTCACTACTTTACACACACTTGCACTAAATTTTGGCACGTACTTCCCTCCTTATGGATTCAACCCCTTGCTCATCATATCTACATATTAGAGGTAAGAAATTGTTTGTTGAGGTGATGCGACTAGCCTTCCTAACAAAAATGGCACCGTTGTCAGGGAGGGTAACTAGTCCTAAGATTGGTGTTTTTGTGTGTTGAGTAGTTGTAAATACCTTAATTTTCATTTCTTTATTATTGTTTTAGTTTTTTTTTCTTGTTTTTCATTTTTTTGTGTAGTTGTTTGCCCAAATATATTTAAGTCGTTTAAGGATTGGTTTGATCTTGATTATTTATACCCACCAGAAGTGGTTGATGAACACAACTAAATCCTAAACTATTTTGATAATTATGAGTATGATAGAGCTTGTTCGATTGGAATTTCAATGGGCAATAAGTGTCCTATCTTTGAAGAAATATTGGCATCCCATGAGTAAAAGATGGAAGAGAACCAACAAATGTTTGAGTGAATTAATGCACATTTGTGTACTATACATGAGAGCCTATGGCTACAAGCTTCGCGTACTTATGATCAACCTCAAGATATTTCTTTGGGTGATAGTAGTTTGACTCATTGGGACAATTATTTTGATGATAATGACCATGTTGAGAGTGGTACAAAGAGTCCTATAGAGGTGAAATCACGTATTTTGAGGATGACCAAGATGAGTGCATTAGTCATGAATCTTTGTTGGAAGAATTTAATTATACTTGTGGCATTGATGAAAAGCACGATCCTTGTTGTGGTGATGATGAAGATGATTATAGGGCTTTTTTATCGGTTTGTCCATAGGATGGAAGTTTTATCTAATGCCGTGTATTTATTTGATTATATAAAATTGGATGTGTTTAGAAAAGCCAATGAACACTTGTTAGATGACTCCCATAATAATTAGCATGTGGATGATGAGGAGATACTTCACCTTGATTATTGTTTTAGCCTTAACGATAATAAAGTTGTGATTGTTAATGAAAATGATAACATAATGAATGAAATATTTGTGGAAGCATCTTTGCTTCAAGGAAAAAATGAACCTAAAATTCAAATTGATATCACAAAAATAGTGAAGAATGAGGCCCTCTTGATTAGTAAACCTAATGCACAAGCCTTTGGTAATGAAGAGAAATTCCAATGTGATCCCTATGTTAGTCTAATTGAGGAAAACTTACCTTGTTTTTTATGAAATAGCTAACATAGAGGATAATGGCTTTGTTATTGCATCCATGTATGAACTTTCTAATGATTGTTTTGAGACCATGGATAAAAAACCATTGATGGAGTCTTGTAGGTCAAGCATGATAGAAGAGGAGAATACCTTAAAGGAAGAAGAAATATTAGTGATCCCCCACCTTGGAGGAACAATAATGTTACAAGATTAAATTCATAGAGGTTGTTCCTCATGTTCGTGAGCTCAAACCCCTCCTCAAAAGGTTGCAAAATGTGCACTACAAGAGGCATATGAGTTCCTATGAAAGAGTTTTCTTTTGGTACAAAGACGGTATTCTGACCTTGATTAGGAAGCCATTAGAATAAAAGTCTAACTATGGACTAATAAAACTAAAACTACTTGTAATCCCTTTTATTTACTTTTGATCTTAGTTATTTGTACTTTGAGTTGTTTATTTCCTTGATTTGTAGTAATTTAGGTTGTTTTCTTCTTTGCAGGAGTCAAGAAGATGCCATAAATGAAGCAATACAAAGAGGAAGGAAGCAAAATGGTGAATGAAAAACACTTTAGCAAAAGAAGAATTTCAGTCATGTGGGTAACAAATGCATAGCATGACCCCACATTTGGTTATGCCATTGGTTTTTAGAGGCACCAATTGCACAGCATGATCACCCTTGTGATCATGTCATTCATGTAGCTGAATTCTTCATAGGTTATAGAGCGTAAATACTTCCACAACATGGTTACACTTGTGACTGCACCATATAGAATTGTGAAACAATCTAAGAGCTACAATTTTCATGTTTTCCATAGCGTGATCGTTCTTGTGATCACGCCATATGAATTCTCAATAGATTCTAAGAACTTATTTTTTACAGCGTGGTCACACAACGTGACCATGCCATGTAAAACATTGAGCTTCTTTTGAGAAAAATTACATAGCATAGTGGTGTTTGTAATCACGCAAAGGTGAGGTTCAGAGAAATAAGTTTTTTTTGCTATGTTTCCTATATAAAAAACAACTCTTCTTGCACAAAAGATTACAGTGTAATAATTCTTATAATCATGCAATGCATAAATTTTCAAAACTTTAGAGAGTTCAATTTTTACTTGCACGGTGCCGATTACATGACGTTATCATTCCATGAGAAAATTTTGGATAACGTGACTTCTACTTCAGTCACGTAAAACTTGGAGCAAAATTGTTTGAGCCAGAAGGAATTTTTGTGATCACCAAGGTCATTACACCATAAAATGGAAAAGGTTGCAAAAATTTGCTTTGTTGGAATTTTACAAAATGAGAAAATGCACGAAAATTTCCATAGCGTGCTCACTTGACATGATCGTGCCATTCAAAAATGCGGAAATTTTACATAGCATGACCACTACATATGAACTTGCCACACAAGTTGTTAAAATGGCCAAAATTTGCAAAGTATTGAAGTTTTTGTGAGTAAAAAAGCATAAAATTTCCATAATGTGTTTATACTTGTGATCACGTTATTAAGAATGCACAAAAATTTGCACGATACAACATTGAAAAAATGTATGTAAATTTGCACTGCGTGACCATTTGATATGGTATGGTCACGCCATTGAAAAAGGTTTTGAAATTTTCTGTGGCGTGACAGTGTCATATGGTTACCCCATACATCTTTTTGACCTTCTAAAAAATTTGCCAAGTGTTGAAAAATTACACAGCATGATCACTTCATGTGATTGTGCCATGTAAAAAAAATGCACAACATGATCACTTCATGTGACCCGCCATGAAAAAGTTTACACATTGTAAATTGTTCGTGTGATCACGTCATGTAAAAAACATTTGCACAACATAATTGTGTCATGTGATCATGCCACACACGAAACTTTTAAAAACTTGCAAAATTTTTCTAAGTATGAAAATTCCAAAGCGTGATCATTTCATGTGATCATGTCATAGAAGAATTTTACATGGAGTGATCACTTCATGAGATCATACCGTGTAAAATTTTTCACAGCATAACTACTCCAATTGTCATGCCATGGAAAAATTTACACAGCATGATTACTCAAGCGGTCATGCCATGATGAGATATAAGAGGCAACACTTAGCATCACTAATGATCTTTCAAGTTCTATTCCTTCTTCTCTTTTACCCATTCTTGCACAACACAAACACCTTCTCACATACATTCACCACACTCATTAAACATCATTGAATCACCATATCCACCACAAGCCATCACTCACTTGGATTCATCAATTCATAAGGTATGAGCTCATTCCCTTGGTAATCATCTTTTTTTCTTTTTAAGGGAAATACCTTCCTAAACCTAAAGTATCTAATTTATGGTGAATGGTTGCTTATTTATATATTCATTTTTGCACGTGTGAAAATCATTGCTAGCATGAATTGCACATTATTTTTTTGATTTAATGAATCTTTCAATTAATGTACCATTGGTACGCTTTGGCTTGCATTACATATTCGTCATGAATTGTGCCCTTATGAATGAAAACTTTTACATGCTAATGTGTGACATGAGATGTTCATAGTACAATTTTTAAGCACATGTCCTAAGGTTTAAATTTTTAAAGTTCATTCCTTCTTGAACTCCTTATAGACATTAATTTATATATTTTTCAATAATTAGCCTTTTGTGTTGTATTTAACCAAAGGAGGATATTTCAACAATGATAGAGCTACTATCAAGGCACTCAACATAGCGAAGCAATGAAGACCTAAGGAGAGCCCTCTAAATTATTCTTTAACTTATATTGGGGACAATGTAAGGTTTTAAGTGGAGGAGAGGCACATGTTTGCTTGAGTGATACTTGCTTAATTTGTGAACGATTATCAACTTTACTAGATAGAAATGATTGAAAGTGTTGATACAATACATGTTAGTTTTAGTCTTTTTAGTTTTATTTTGAGCTTATTACGCTAATGAATCGATAGTGCATACTTTACCCTGTATGTTAAGTGTTTTATTATTTTTGAGAGAAATGATTGAAAGTGTTGATACAATACATGTTAGTTTTAGTCTTTTTAGTTTTATTTTGAACTTATTACGCTAATGAATCGATAGTGCATACTTTACCTTATATGTTAAGTGTTTCATTATTTTTGAGAGAAATGATTGAAAGTGTTGATACAATACATGTTAGTTTTAGTCTTTTTAGTTTTATTTTGAACTTATTACGCTAATGAATCGATAGTGCATGCTTTACCCTATATGTTAAGTGTTTTATTATTTTTTAGAGATTCTTAAAAAATTTTGTGATTTTGTATGTTAAATGTGTTGTCTTGTGAATAAGTTGTGTTATGACACAAAGTGTAAAGTTGACAACTTTGTAAAGATCTCTATCCATGGAATGTGAACTAGTGTAGGAAATAGATTTGTTGTGTGATAAATGAGACAATTTTTATGGAAGAAGACTTAGTTATTAATGAGAACTTAATACTAAGTGATCGAAGTTGAAGCCTAATAGGAAAAGTTTAAGTTTCATTGCATTTGTTTTCAAGCATATGTAGGTGATACAAATGTCGGAAATAGGAATATACCCATGTCAATCATAAATTCATATTAACCACAACCAAGGATCGATTTTCAGACCACCAAACAAGATTAAGAATCACAACGAAATAAGAACACAAAAAAAGAAAAGATATGGAACATGATTACTTGAAAAGTGCAGGCCGATCCAAACCTCCATGTTAGTACGAATTGAATTTATTGATTTATGTACTCACGACCTCAAACATGTAATTCGCCTTGTTTTGTACTTAGAACGGATAGGCTCACAGAAAGATCACACACTAAAATCTTGCAGGATTGAAGTTCAATTTATTAGATTAAAGCTTTAGGTTAAAAAAAAGCTTTCGGGTTTGAAAGAAAAATATGCCTCAAAGATTTCACATATATTTCTTCCTGAATAAAAATAACAAAGTTTGCCTTTATATTGGTTACAACCTTTGAAACCCTAAAATAAAGAGTTTTCTAAAATAAGTCAAACTCTACCAATAGTTAAAACAACTAACACATACCTTGATTATACCAGATCTTTAGCCATGTTAAATGACATCAAACAACTTACCAAATACCGTGCAAGAACAATTGGCCAATCTCTTATTGAATGAAGAAATCAAACAAAACATCAAACTAAAAAACGAAATTAAAATTTTTGGAAAACTCTCAAATGTTGCGATGTGGGTGATCGTACGGTGTGACGTTGAACATTAAGATTGCCGATGTCATGACGTGTAGTGCAGGAGATTGCGACCTACCAAAAAATTACTGATCATGTCAAATTCAAACAGTGGGCAACATCGCGCGATGTGGGGACATAGGGCGCCGTGACGTGCACGGATGTCTTGCGATGTCAGGATATCGGATGTCGTGACGTGCATAAAAGTTACGATGTGAAGCTAGTGGACATCACGACATGGAGCACATCATCGAGTCCAGAAGTAACCCGAGAGTGACGTCGCGGTGTGGGTCTTTTGGACATCGGGACGTGAAGCATTAGGATGCCGCGATGTGGAGCTGTCTTCTTCAAATTGAACTTTGTTTTTCGAAGACAAGTCCTCAATCTTGATGTGTGAACCTTGTGGAACCTCTTCATGCACTACTATGAAATATATCTTCCACACGACCTTATTCCCCGGAGTTGGTAAAGAAAACTCTTCAAAAGCACCACAATATTGGGTGAACAATAAGTGTAAAGCTTCTTTCACTTTCTTGGATCTCGCCCTCGTCTTTTTTCAAATCAATAAAGTTTACCTTTGATGTAGTGATTTTGTTGAAACTAGTGTGAACACATAAGCATTGGAGAATATGATTTGAACTATGGATTGGTTTTAATTGTCTTAATTTTACACATTAAGAATTCGATACGAGATTGCCTCTTGAACTTGAAAGAAAGTTAAAAAAATGGAACTTGTATAATTTCAATAGGTATAAAAAGCCATAAAACATTTGACTTGTGCTTCATTTGTTAAATTTTTGCACATCCTCTATGAGATAGCCTCTTGAATGAAAAGAACATTCAAACATGGAAATCACATAATCGGGTAGAGATATAAAGAGCTAAAAGACCCTAGGCGCTCAAATGCTAACATTGTTTGTTGAGGGAATAAAGTTCATTGATTCTTGTAACAATGTATGAGTGTATATATACTAGTGGATATGTAGATTATTGTTGAAGAGGAAGAGAAATGTTTCAAAAACAGCAACTATACCTTCCCTATTATTGCTTGGATAATAACATAGACCTTGTGTTAGTTTTGTACAAAAGCCAATTTAATTCTAAGATTATTAATTATATTTATTTTCAAGTGATTAGGAACCTAAAGGGTCACATAGATTAGAATTATTTCTTGGGTTAAAATGATTTACATAATTATATGATAATTTTGACATCTATTATGCTCTTGTTCACTTTTGGAAAGTGAATGGAGTTTGGTAATAATTCGTTTTTTTTCTTAATAAGACAACCTTTTTGTAAGGCTATATTATTATAAATAGATATTTAATGTTAGGTCAAGATAACACAACTCACTCAATAAGAAATTATGTAAATAAGAAAAATATATTTTGTTCATAAGATTTCTAAGGTGTTGTCTAAAGAGATCTAACTTATTAACTGTCAGGCGTAAATATGCGTGTAAAATATGCTCGTGGTTGCTATCTACCCCTCATAAAAAAATTCTAAACAGCCCCTTATTGGTGATAATATAGCAAGTTCGTTCCCACAGAGAAAAGACAATGTTGAAATCTAAAGAAAATATTTTTGGATTTTTATTAATATTAAACTAAACACAATAATGTAAATGATAAAAGCACAATAACTAAGACGATGACTTGGAATGAAAATATCACTTAAGTAAGTATACTCCGAGATTATATTTTAGGGTCGATAAAAAGCACAAGTATATTCTATCAATGGTAATGAAAAACAAGGGTAAACACTTAATCATAGTTTAGGTCTCTGTACTGATCACCTATCTTACTCAAAATAACCTAGAACACGCCCTCCTATTTGGTAAGAGGCAAGGAACGCTTTGGGCATTTACCTACTAGATATTAACTAATATGTTAAACCCTCCTATGTGGTAAGAGGCAAGGTTTACTTCCTTAATTAACCTCGAATTTAATGCAACTATCTGATAAGTTGTGTGTTGCACCAACTTATTTGTTCTTATTTGTTTTTCTTACTTGAACTTTGCATGCATTCACAATGAAAAGAGCATATGATGGACATCTTTTGTGTGAAAATGGTGTTTAAGCTTGCAAATGAGAGAATTGGTAGAGTGTTGAGAAAATGTGTCATGAATTGGTGTATTGTGTGATGAAAGATGTAGCCATGACAAAACTTTGTGCTTTACAAGTTACATGCATTCCATACAAACACTCTACACTCATTACACAAAGCACTTACAATTGCATGCAAATGTTTGACACATTCACTACATTTCCCCACAACACTCATACACAACACATAAACTCAACACAAACACATCACACAAACATACACACATGCACAACACCTTGGATAGCACGTCACACTCAATGTCACACTCAATGTCACAAGAGTCATACACACATGTGCACACATAAGGCAAGGCACGTTACATTGCGCACACACAAGACATAGACATGACTAGTTCATAGGTCCGCAAAGTGCTTGATGTTTTGCATTGCTAAATCTTAAAGCTTAAAGTCATGGGTAGAACACGTGCCTCACTTATTATCTGAATGCTATTTTTCAGGGATACGTGGAGGAATCAGAGAGCGAGATTGAGGAGCTAAGTGGTCACGATCAAGCTACAGGAGAAGGAGAAAGTATAAAAGGAAAGAAGGAAGCAACCCTAAAGGAGGCGATTTTTGGGCATCGGGTGGAGAATATTGAATCAAGTGAGAATTTTGCAAAGAACAAGAGAGAAAAAGCCACAATTGCAGAGAGGAGAGACAACACCATAGATCAATAATCTATTCTACTATTTGTAAATTGTGGGTTTAAGCCGATCAACATGATCGGCTAATTTCATAGTATTGTCTTGAGGATTTCATAGATGTGGATCTTTAACTTGTCTGAGATATTTGTAACGACTATATCTGTGATTATATTCAATGTCTGTTTCTTCATGTCTAACTCAATGGGCCTTTACAAAATTACCAAATCCATACACGATATGCGGTACCCACTGAGACCGGTGTGGGTTTACCAACGATGATTGAGTATAACATGAATTGAATTGGGAATTGAATTCATGTGAGTCTCAAGATATGCTTATTATGTGATTTTATTTGTGCATTAACCAATGGCATGTGGAATCAATTTAATGGAAAGACATGAGATGTAATATGAAGAGATCTGATTACTTTAATTAAACAACTGCTCTGCCAAGGGAGGGGTTTGAGGATAGGACTAGGGTTGATTCACATGATAGAGAACTGGGGATTTAAGTCAGTACCGAAGGCTTGCCCTACCAAGGGAAGCTCAAGGGTATTGTGAAAGGGAAATCGGGAGAACCATCCGGTAGATTGATTTCTTGATTACTAGTAGTTAATTTCTCCTCACATAACCACACACATCGATGATGGCAAGTATAGATCCATATTGAGTGAATCTCCCTCAAGGCAATACGCTTAGTCTCTCTTGATTATATTTGAATTTAGTTGCTGTCTTTAATTTCATTGTCTTTGATTACATTTTGTGTAGTAGACATTTCAATACCTTACATCCGTTTATTTTCTTTGTCAAGCTATTCCTCTTGTTGTTTACTATCACGTTTCAAAATTTAGACACACACCACTCCCTGAGGATACGATCCCACTCACTGCTTCTACAAGTTATTGAGTTTGGGTTAAATTGACGAGCCCACGACAGCTCGCGTCAATTTTTGGCGCCATTGCCGGGGAGAGGCTAAGTGTTAGAGATTGACTGTGATAGTTTTGTGTTTTTCGTTACTTTGTGTCTATTTTGTGTCGGAGTATATGTGGTCAGATTTTTTTGAATTTTGTTGAATCTTGATTTTAACGTTATTGTGTTGTTCCCTTACGTGCAAATTCTTGTTGATTTTGGTGCTAGTGATCTATCTACCTTTGTGGGATTTTTGAATTTTCGCAGAGGAACCTTAGTTTATGCAACCTGGTGCAAGACGTAGGGGGGAAGTTCCAGAGTTTGAACTCGATTTGGAATTCGAGAGGACTTTGAGGCAAAGGAGAAGGGCATTAGAAATGGCCGAACAGGGTGAAGAGAGAGTTAGACATCAACAGGGTGAGGGGAGACCTCGACCCCAACCTCCAAGGTTTGGGGACCATTTCGCGGTAAGCTTTGAGAGAAGAAATAATCGGCAAGGAATAGACGTAGAGAGCTATCAAATACCAACCCAAATCGTCTCCATGATTACCCAAGGACAAATTTTTCAAGGCCTAAACAATGAAGATCCGAACGAGCATTTAGATTGGTTCTTGGGACTCTGTAACACCTTCAAACTGCAGAGGGTCACGCCTGATGACGTGAGAAGAGTTTTGTTCCCACTATCCCTCAAAGGGAAGGCGAAACACTGGTTCAATTCAATCGGGGGACAGTCCATAGCCACTTTTGAGGAACTGGAAAGAAAGTTTTTGGCCAAGTACTTCCCTCCAGCCAAATTAGAACGGATGAGGATGGAGATTCGCAGTTTCTAACAGCAAGATGGGGAGACGTTTAAGGAAGCATGGGATAGGTTCAATGACTTACTCCGGCAGTGTCCAAACAACGACCTTGGGGAGGTCAGGGAGCTCAACACCTTCTTCAAAGGGTTGTCACCAGAAGCCTCACTGATGGTTAAGGCTTGTGCCAACGGGGCCTTGAAAGACAAAAGTGTGCCCGAGGTTAGGGAGCTCTTCGACTCTATTGCGGATGACAAATATTTGTTCCCAGAGGCTAGAAAGACACCTATGAGGAAGCAACGGGGGGTATTGGATCTGGATGAGGAGACTTCCTTGGAGGCAAAAATCGAGGCTCTAACAAGACAAGTTCAGACCTTAAAAGCAGCAAAGACAGCCCCAGTGCTATCATGTGGTTTATGTAAAGGGGAACACCACACCGATGAATGTGAGCTCACACAGGAGTCTGTTCAATATGTTCAGAATTACAACAACAGACAGCAATATGGAGGCTATAAAAACCAGTCGGGTCAAGGTACTTGGGGACAGAACAATCAAGACAATCAGTAAAGGCAGTACTTCCAATGTGGGGAATCAAGCAACAGCAACAGGGAACCGAGGAAGACCAATGAAGAGATTATGCTTCAAAAGATTTTGGACAAGATGGACATGTATGAAAAGGAACAATCGGATACTAAGTCTCAAGTGAAAAACTGTGAAGTGGCTATAAAGAACCTCGAAATGCAAATGGGCCAGATGGCCAAGGCAGTACATCAGAGACCACATGGAGCTCTCCCAAGCGATACTGAACCAAATCCAAAAGGAAAAGAAAGGGAAGTTTGTAATGCAATAACTCTAAGATGTGGAAAGGAACTCAGAGGAAACAAGAGATATCATACTAAGGAGGATCCAGTGGATGAAGCCATGGAAGAGACCAATGTGGAAAACCTCGAAGGGGATGAACCAGAGAATGAAATTGTGAGGGAAGGTGGAAAAGCACCAGAGACTAAAAAGAAGAATGGACCCCCCCAGTCCCTACAATTACCCAGAGTATGCACCATTACCCCCATACCCTCAAAGAGTTCAACCTCAAGCCAAGAAAGGAGCCCAATTCACAAGGTTCTTTGATATGGTAAAAAATGTGAACGTGAATGTGCCACTATTGGACTTGGTGACAGCTATGCCCAGATATGCAAAATTCTTGAAGGGCCTGATTGCCAACAAGGAACAAATCTTACAGTGTAACATCCCAGTTCCATCAAGGGGGAGAGTCAAGCGTGGGTGAACAATGAGCTACCTCCCAAGCTCAAGGATCCTGGAAGCTGCACTATACCATGTACAATTGGGACTCGATTCTTCAACAAGGCCCTATGTGATCTAGGAGCGGGTATCAATTTAATGCCCTTATCTATTGCAGAGGATATGGGACTTGGTAATAAGATAAAACCTATAGCTGTACTCCTTCAATTGGCTGATAGATCCCTTGTACAACCAACGGGGATGGTAGAAGATGTGTTGGTATCAGTTGACAAGTTTGTACTTCCTGTCGACTTCATTATATTGGATATGGAAGAGGACCCAGAGGTGCCTCTCATCTTTGAGACACCTTTCTTAGCTACATAGGATGCTCTCATAGGGGTCAAGAGTAAGACCATCACATTCAGAGTGAATGGAGATCAAGTGGTCTTCAATGTGGACTACGCGATGAAATACCCTAAGTCAGTCGAGCAGTGCTACTCTGCACACCTCGTGGAAGGTAATCTTCATGTCCTTGAACTGGAACACAAGCATAAATTTTCTCCTGCTTTACTTGACTCCTCATACCAAAACGGTGAATCAGGTGAATTTACTGTGAATGATGAAGATAGTGAGATATTGCATGAATTGTGTAATTTAATTGAATGTTGTGTGATAGATGAGTCTGTCACAGAAATGGATCTTGAGACTACTTTTGATGAGAATGTTGAAAGTGATGCACGTGTGAAATACCAACAAATTCTGTTATTGAAACTGATGAATATGTTGAATTGAAGCCCACTGAGGTGAGGCAAGAAAATTTTGAGTGCAGGAATGAGAAGTTGCTGCCCTCCATTGTGAAACCACCCAAGTTGGAACTGAAACCTCTGCCTTCGCATCTGAAGTATGCATTTCTTGGGAAAAATGAAACCCTCCCTGTGGTGATATCATCTACGTTGGAACAGTGTCAAGAAGAGAAACTGTTGGAAGTGCTGAGAACGCACAAGAAAGCTATTGGCTGGACCATAGTAGATATCAAGGGAATAAGCCCCAGCATTTGTATGCATAAGATTTTACTGGAAGAGGGGGCTATTCCGACGAGAGAAAGGCAAAGAAGGTTGAACCCTCAGATGATGGAAGTAGTAAAAAAGGAAATCATCAAGTTGCTCGATTTTGGTATGATATTTCCTATCTCAGATAGTGAGTGGGTTAGCCCGGTGCAGTGTGTGCCCAAGAAAGGGGGGTGACTGTGGTGACTAATGAAGCAAATGAAATGTTGGTCACCAGGATCATTAATGCATGGAGAATATGCATGGACTACAGAAAGTTGAATAAAGCTACCAGAAAGGATCACTACCCTCTACCTTTCCTTGAGCAACTGCTGGATCGCATAGCTGGGTTCCTCTATTATTGCTTTCTCGATGGTTACTCCGGATATAATCAAATTGCCATTGACCCAAAAGATCAGGAGAAGACAACTTTTACCTGCCCTTTTGGAATTTATGCTTACAAGAGGATGCCATTTGGACTATGTAATGCACCAGCCACCTTTCAACGCTGCATGATGGCAATATTCCAAGACATGGTGGAAAATATCATAGAGATCTTCATGGATGACGTTTCAGTGTTTGGGATGACATTTGAGGGTTACTTGAAAAATTTATCTCTGGTACTTAAGAGGTGTGTGGACACCAACTTAGTTTTGAACTGGGAAAAGTGTCAGTTTATGGTGAATGAAGGGGTTGTGCTTGGACATAAAATTTCACAAGCTGGATTGGAAGTGGATAAAGCCAATGTGGAGGTTATAGCCAAACTCCCAGACCCAACCAATGTGAAAGGGGTGAGGAGTTTCATGGGACATGCTGGTTTTTATAGAAGGTTCATCAAGAATTTCTCAAAGGTGGCCAAACCATTGTGTACGTTGCTAGAGAAGGACACTCCCTTTGTTTTTGATGAGAAGTGCAAAGAGGCCGTTGAGTTGTTGAAAACCAAACTGGTAGAAGCACCTGTGATAGTCACACCAGTGTGGGGGGAGCCTTTCGAAGTGATGTGTGATGCTAGTGACTACGCGGTAGGAGCTGTACTAGGTCAAAAGAGAGGGAAAATCTTCCATGCGATCTATTATGCAAGCAAGCTGCTGAATGTAGCGCAACTCAATTACACCACCACAGAGAAGGAAATGTTGGCTGTGGTGTATGCATTCGATAAGTTCAGAGCTTACCTCCTGGGGTCCAAGGTCATAGTTCATACTGATCACGCGGCTCTCAAGTACCTCATGGCAAAGAATGAAGCTAAACCGAGACTAATACGTTGGGTACTGCTACTGCAAGAGTTTGATGTAGAAATCAAGGACAGAAAAGGTTGCGAAAATGTGGTAGCAGACCACTTGTCAAGATTGGAAGTAGGAGCCATGAGTGAGGACCAACTACAGTTGTGGATCAAGGAAAATTTCCCAGACGAGCAAATCTTCAAGGTTCACACTCGAGTACCACCATAGTTTGCTGAGTTGGCCAACTATGTTGTAGCGGGACAAATACCACCATACTACTCTAGTGATCAAAAGAAGAGGCTCAAGCATGATGCTCAATATTATTTTTGGGAAAGTGGTAACCTGTACAAGAGATGTAGTGATCAGGTGGTTAGAAGATGTGTCCCCCCGAAGAAGAGAAAGAAGGAATTCTTAGAGCTTGCCATGAATCCCCTTTTGGAGGGCATTTTAGAGGAACAAGGACTGGGTACAAGATCTTGCAGAGAGGGTTCTATTGGCCACACATATTCAAAGACTCAAAGCTTTGGGTGAGCCAGTGTGACAGATGCCAACGCGTGGAAAACATATCCAGTAGAGATGAGATGCCACGCAACAACATATTGGAAGTGGACTTGTTTGATGTTTGGGGCGTGGACTTCATGGGGCCATTCCCACGATCTTGTGGGAATGAATACATATTGGTTGCTGTTGACTACGTGTCTAAGTGGGTAGAAGCTGCCGCAATGCCACACAATAACAGTCGAAGTGTACTGCGATTTGTTAAAAGAAACATTTTCAATAGGTTTGGAACTCCAAGAGCCATCATCAGTGATGGGGGGACCCATTTTTGTAACAAAGTCTTTAACACTCTCTTGGCAAAATACGGAGTACAACACAAGGTTTCTACAGCATACCACCCGCAGGCAAATGGACAAGCTGAAGTCTCCAATCGAGAGATAAAAAGGATTTTGGAGAAGGTAGTAAATCCTGGAAGGAAAGATTGGGCACTCAAGCTTGATGATGCATTGTGGGCTTATAGAACAGCCTACAAGACCCCAATTGGAGCCTCACCATTCAGACTTGTCTTTGGGAAGGAATGTCACTTGCTAGTTGAATTAGAACACAAAGCATATTGGGCAATACAGAAACTCAACATGGACCTAAATTCAGCTCAAGAGTCACGAATGATGATGTTGAATGAATTGGATGAATTTAGGTGGAATTCGTATGTCAGTGCTAGCCTTTATAAAGAAAGAACAAAAAGGTGGCATGATGCAAGGATTAAAGTGAAAGAATTTGAAGTAGGGCAACAAGTATTGGTGTATGACTCTAGATTGAGATTGTTCCCTGGTAAGTTAAAATCTAGGTAGGTTGGACCCTTCACCATCTCAAAGATTTTCCCCTATGGGACTCTAGAAGTACAGAATGGGACAACTGGTGCATGTTGGAAGGTGAATGGACATCGGGTGAAAATCTTCAGATCTGCTGTGGAGGACAAGGGACACGCCCAGTTCCTTGATGACCCCTCATCTTGACCGCAACTACTCCATGTCTGGCTGAGGACAATAAACCAAGCGCTGTGTTGGGGAGGCAACCCAATCATTTCAATTCTTGCTTCTGTTTTTGTTATTTTTCAGTAGTTACTTTAGTCAAATAAATGGGTTGAATCTCTCCCCTTATCTTCTGAACAGTTCATACATGAGGAAGGCAAATTCCCCAAGGAAGCTAAAAATATTTCATCCGGGTACAAGAACAAAATCCAAGATGTGTCATCTGAAAAAGGGGAAATATTCGATTCTTCTTAGCTTCAGATCTTTATGCTGATATCTTTTACTTCCTGATTCAAATTATCATACTGACTAATTTTTCTGATCATTGCAGTGAACAATCAAATCATTCAGGGAGGAACAGTTACATAAAATAGGAAAGAAATTCATGCATACCTTCATCACATCACACCATGTTACACCTGCATGTTGAAAGCTTTCACCGAGGTTGTGTGAAAAAGTTGGACAGTGCATGCAATAATCTTGTGAAAATGGTGATATTCGTTTGGTAGGAAATGATGTCGTGTAGCTAAATGAAAGCATGAAAAGATTAATACATGGGATGAGAGGATGATAGCAAGAATCGGCCATAATGAGAGCAACTTGCTAGGGCCCACGAAATTGTTTGGGTAGTGGAACATGTTCAAGTGGCCGATTCTAGCAAGAAAGAAGGCTTTTTTGTGATTTGATTGAACAAGCTTTTGTTTGCATGTCTTTTTGTCATTTAGCAAGTTGGAGTTCTTGTGTAATCACATGCCAATTGTTTTTTACTTGTTTTGGTTGCAATATTTGTGTCAATTAACACTTGGATAGTCGACTCAAGCACAAGATTTCTTCTATAAATGCCACACTCAATGCATGAAACACATTCATCATCTCCCGCATACACTTCAAGTGAAATTCGGCCAAGAAAGAGGAAGTGGGCGAAATTCATTTTTAGAGACCAAAGAGCTACACAAGCTTCATCCTTTTTCTTTGCATTTAGTGGGGTTAATCGTCAAACCAGTAAGTCATCCACCTTTATACACTCTTTGAATTCATGTTGAAAAGTTTCTTGACCTTTGCATGCTGGTGGTGGTTTCGATTGTAGTAGTATGAATAAGTGAGGGGGATAAGTTGGTTGAAATTCTGGATTGTTTCAGCACTGCCATGTCTTTGTGTTTTGTGCATATCTTGAGTTTGGAAGGTCAAAAATGCATGCTTCCAGTTGCTAAATTTCGATAACATGATAACCTACAATGTTTATGTTGAACACTTTTGCCAATTGTGACTGGAACATAGACTAATGAGAAGAGGAATGTCGGGCTGATTTGGAGTTGTTAATGTGATGAGTACTGGATAACCTAGTTTGACACCTCACGGTTTTCTGGCCATAACTTGCTCATTTTTAGTCAAACTTGGGTGATTCTTGTCCTCATATTTAGCTCAGATCAAGTTCTTCAACTTTGATGTTTTAATTTTTGACTGATTCCCGCTGCTTCGCATGATTTTTTTCAAGTGATTTGGTGATGACATAAAGCTGAAAAATTCTGTTTTGAGTAGTTGCTCCAGTACGTCTCAAGCAAATTAACACATGCATTGGTTGCAAAATCTTGTTTACCCGAATTCATAATGAAGAACATAAATCATAGCATAATGTTCAAATCATTTCACAATGCCAGGAGTCGGTCCAAAGGAAAAAGTTTGTAAAAAAAAAAATTGGTGTTTGAACATGAAAAAGGGACGAATCGAGATTCATGAAAAGTTTCCTTGATCAGTGATGATGTCTCCATGTCATACGGTTTTGAATGTATGTCTTAATGTGGGAATTTCAATATCTGTGTGAATTGCAGTTATGTGTGATATTGATAGACATGGTGTGATGCTGTATTTCAAGTATACATGAAATGTGAACTTTATCGAATTGAATTGATCATATGTGAATGTTCCCAAATTGTGTCTGAGGAGAAATGAAATGCTAATGCCAACGATTGATAGGGGATAATATTTCGTAGGTACCATGCCTCCAAGAAAAGCTGGTCAAACCTCAACCTCAGCTCAGAGAGGCCAAAAGGGAAAGGAAAAAATTGTCGTGCCCACACAGCTGAGAGACGAATCTAGCTCCTCTGATGAGGAATATATCCCGGATGAAATCGAATGAGAAGAGGAGCAAGAGCTGGACCCTGAACAGAAAAAAAGGAGAACTTCGCCTGTACCGCGTTTTGTGAATGAGGCAGCTCAGGATAAGTATTGTGACTTTGCTATACGGCCCATCCACATTGAAAGACCATGCTCGATCACAGTAAAGCCATACACCGACACGATCATAAGTTATGGTTGGCAGATGTTGACAGTGGCTCCTCAGAATTGCAATGTGGCAATTGCAAGAGAGTTTTATGCTAACGCTGCTGGAATGGATGCAAAAGAAATTAAGGCAAAAGGTGTGTATGTGCGGGGCAAGTATTTTAAGTTGTCGAGTCAGATTGTGAACAAGCATTATGAACTCAAGGACTACCAGAGGGATGAATTGAGTGACCTGAGCGAGGTGGGAAACCCAGATGCAGTGCTGAAAGCAGTGACACTTCTTGGATCCGAGTGGGTGAGAAATCATCATAGTCACCCAAAACATGTTGTGCTGAAGAGTCTGACGGCCGAAGCAAAAACGTGGCTTCTGTTCATTAATTCTAGAATCATGCCCATGACTCACAACAAAAAGATTGCCAGGGACAGGGTGTATCTGATTTATGCCATAAAGAACAAGCTTACAGTAGACATTTGGGAAGTTTGTCATAGGTCACATTAATCAAGCTATAGCAGACGACAACCAAGCTATTTTTTTCCCGCATTTTCTGTATGAGTATGCTGTGAAGCAGGAAATACGAATAGCCCCAAGTGAGGATTGCAGAGCATCGATGGGTCCAATCAAGGATGGCCACCTCAGAAACTATCAACAAATGGAAAAGGTCGAAAGAGAAAAAAGAGAAGAAGAAGCTAGAGAGGCCCAAGGAGGAGACCTAGAAATTGAGGAGATAGAAGAGGAGGAAGAACAACAAGCACCCAGCATGCCACCAACCCAAGCTTTCACTAATTTCGCACCCATGTAAAAGGCCCTAGTGGACTTTCAAGCATCCATGACAGCACAAAACAACTCAATAATTCGCCATTTAGATGCCATGGACGAGAGGTGGGGCAACTTTCAGACGAGTATGGAGACTCGGCTAGACTCGATGGTGCAAGAGCATCACAGTCAATGGACAGAAATGGAGGATAGCCTAAACCAATGCCAAATAGAAGTACATAATCTAAATTTGATGATGGTGTATCATCACCAATCAAGGGGGTCCTAATTCATATTTCCCGCCAATGGAGGAGTTGGAAACACAGAGGATGGTTGTGGACACCTCGAGGAGAGTAGTGATGCATGGAGGCAATGTGCATTCAGGAGGTAGCTCCTCCAGCTTTAATATGCACCCGAGTAGAAGCAGTGGGCATCCAGGGACTAGCACCTCCAACTTCAATATGCCACCGAGGAGCAACACATCCAACTACAACAACAATCCCAACCTCAGAAACCTGAATGCTCTATTTTCTGGCTTTTCTCGGTTTTCCACTCCACCACCTCCACCAGGCACCTAAACAGGGCAGTGTCTTTCCTCTAACCCCAAATTGATGTCATTGCATAATACAAGTGTGCGGGGAAAGGGAGTGAGAAGAGTGCGGGGGTAATTCCTGGGTTGTTGATGTTGTGCAAATTCTGGGTTATTGATGCTTTCTAATTTCTGGGTTGTGAATTCTCTGAGTCATAGATGTTGTTGTGTTCTGGGCTACTGAGGTCGTTCATTGTCTGAGTTATTGAGGTTGTAAGCTATGTTTATTTTGAGTTGATGCTGAAGTTATGTAAGTCCTTAATGTTTGTGTGTGTACATCATGATATTGGAAGTGTGATGTAATTGAATGCTTTGAAATACACGGAAGAAGTGTAGGTAAGGGTCTGTGACAACTGTGTGATGATGTGTGAAATTGTTCTAGTGGGTTCTTGTTGGTTGAGAGGGTATAGAGAATTTCTGATATCATGTAATTGGTGTGGTTTAGTGTTGTTGGTGAAAAAGTAAAAAAAGCAGTGGCCTAGTCATGGTTGTAGCTGTGGTTCGTTTTCAATCATAATGAATGAGAGATGTTGTTGTGTTGTGAAAAGGTTGACATACTCACCATCCAATGCACTTGCACTCCAAATATCATCATTCAATGAACATTATTTATCTTATGCATGTGAAATTTTTTCTGTTCCGTGATCCATAGGAGAGAACTCATGAATCTTTAAATGTGTATGTGCTTTCTACTCGTAAACACTTCTTTTTGCATTTTGAATATATAGTCTATTGAAGACACATGCGAGCATGGAAATGTTTGGGTGTTGAGATGGAAACAGAAAGAAAAGCCAAATGGAGAATAAACGGAAAAAATAGCCACAAAACCCTGGCAGCCAAGCACCAAAGTGCGACATCAACAATAAGCACCAATGTGCATTGAATAAGGGGAAAACCCCAGTAAGCTTAAGCTTAGTCAAATGGTAGCTCTTATGTTGAAGTGTTTGTATGTGTGGACAACAAGATTGTAGTGCAAAAGGTTCTTTATTAAGTGTCTACTTGAGTACTCTGCATAGATGCGATAAAGGGGCATGAGAAACTCTCAGCACACACAACATGTTGGCGGTTTGGTCTTTATTCGCTGCACCTTATTCACCAATTGGTATGACTTAATGGATGACGAACTTGTACTACTCAGTTTTCTATTTCTGCATGCTAAAATTTCATGGAATGGAGTAATAATGATATTTGGAAGTGTTGGTTGTGAAAATGAGTGAGAGTGTGTAATTGAATTCTTTGCTCGGGACTAGCAAAGGTTTAAGTGTGGGGGGTTGATAAGTTGTGTGTTGCAGCAACTTATTTGTTCTTATTTGTTCTTCTTACTTGAACTTTGCATGCATTCACAATGAAAATAGCATATGATGGACATCTTTTGTGTGAAAATGTGTTTAAGCTTGCAAATGAGAGAATTGGTAGAGTGTTGAGAAAATGTGTCATGAATTGGTGTATTGTGTGATGAAAGATGTAGCCATGACAAAACTTTGTGCTTTACAAGTTACATGCATTCCATACAAACACTCTACACTCATCACACAAAGCACTTACAATTGCACGCAAATGTTTGACACATTCACTACATTACCCCACAACACTCATACACAACACATAAACTCAACACAAACACATCACACAAACACACACACATGCACAACACCTTGGACGGCTGTCACTCCTGACGGCCTTCAACAACACACACACATTCCTGACGGCCGTCACACACACCACACACACAAGTTGGACGGCCGTCACTCCTGACGGCCGTCACAACCACACACACATGTTGATGCTATTTTGGTTTGGATGATGATTTGAATGCAATGGTGATGAAAGAATGCATGATGAAAATGATTTTGTGTGATGAAGTATTAATGAGTCATGAAATGAGTTGTGCTTGCACGTACCATGTATTGTTGTATCAAATGCTCATACTTGCACTTCACATTCACTTACACACACTAAGATCACAAGACTCACTTGCATACATACACCACAAACACACACAAACACAAACAACACACACACACAAAACATCACTTGGACGACCGTCACTCCTGACGGCCGTCCAAGCACACACTCACACACTCACGGACGGCCGTCAGCCTTGACGGCTGTCCAAACTCACTCACACACACTCACTTACTTGCCCTCACTCTCATGGCACTAATGCTTAACACATAGCTCACCCACTCACTTCATCTATGCACTAGCTCACAATTCATTCCTTGTCACACTCAATGTCACAAGAGTCATACACACATGTGCACATATAAGGCAAGGCACGTTACATTGCGCACACACAAGACATAGACACGACTAGTTCATAGGTCCACAAAGTGTTTGATGTTTTGCATTGCTAAATCTTAAAGCTTAAAGTCATGGGTAGAACACGTGCCTCACTTATTATCTGAATGCTATTTTTCAGGGATACTTTGAGCGGAGGCTCATCGTTCAACCTCGTCAAATACCCAACTTACTCAAATAATGTAGAAGTGGCAAGTGGGATCGTATCCACAGGGAAGGTTAGGTCGTCAAGAGATCACTTGTTCAAGAGACACTGAAATGAAATAAAAGGGAAGAACAAGACAAATGCAAGCTAATATGGATGAATGCAAAATGGGAATGAATGCAAAAACAAAGCACTGCCTTGAGGATAAACCAACTGATATGGATCTCAGCTTATAATCATTGACTAGTGTAAAGGCATGTATGAGGGGGTCGGTTCCCTAGTGAGCTTAGGGTCATTCATCTGGGCAGATCTCACAATCCTAATTCACCATACTCCTATTATCTTCCCCGGGCAGGGCAAGATCAAGGCTCGCTTCCTAAATCTAGATCCCTATTTGACACTAAGAACCAGACAAGCTCTAGTGTTCAAACAATCCTAGGTCTTTCCGTTATATTGACCTCCACTGTCATTGGGCAATGCACAGTACAAATCGACTCCTTGATTAGATCCTAGGACTCATACAAGCTGCTCCATAGTCAAGTGATTTCAATTCAATTTCCGTTTATCGCACTAGACTGATTTCAGTGGGCACTGCAAACCACGTATAGGCATAATCGTGTGTGAGTAAATATTGGAATGAATATGCAAATGACATATGGAAACAGAAATCAAACACTTAATGAGCAATACGAATGTCTTAAATAAGCTAAAGATCCATACAATTGATCTTCAAGACAGCAAAATGTGCGAAAGGATAAAGAAAGAGAAAATTCTAAACTAAACTATGAACCCTAATCTAAAGAATGCTATGCTCAATTGTGTGCCGCCTCCTAACTCCCTTTTTTCTCCTCTGAAGTCCTTCCTTTGGCTTTTATAGTTTCCTTTTGATGACTTGGCCAAGTGAGCTTCCTGGAAACTTACTCCTTTCGCGGGGATGTTGACACGTGTCTCTGTAAATATTAATCAAAGCTGAGGTGAAGACACGTGTCTAGCACTAAACTTAATGACCAAGAATTCTCAATGCAAAATATCAAACATTTGGTGTCCATGAGAATTATGTATCAATTGTGCTTGTGTGAGACAAAGCTGGTGTGTGCTAAGTGCAAATGTGTAGACAGAGTTAAGTGTATAGTGCAGGTGTGCAAGTGTGTTAGATGAGAAAGTGCATGAGAATGTGAGCAATTGCACAGGTTTCATCTTTATCCTATATTCAGCCCCGATTCATGACGATTCTGAACAAATGTAAAACAGCAAAGTTGTAACCAAGACTATTAGCTAAACATGGCCTTTTGAATCACTCAATTCGGAGCTAAAATGAGGAAGTTATGATCATTTCCGTGAACTGTGCCAGTGCTGTGCGATTGTGTGGCGGAAAAATGTACAAAAACATTAATGAATGAAAATGCATAGAAATAGAACATGAAAATGTGCAAGTGTATAAAGTGGGGGTGGCGGTCGCATCATGTGTGTGTGTGTGTGAGGGGGCGGTCGCACGATGCGACCGCCGTGTGTGTGTGTGTGTGAGGGCGGTCGCACGATGCGACCGCCGTGTGTGTGTGGCGATCGCATGATGCGACCGCCGTGGGATGTGTGCGTGTGTGTGCTGTTGTGTTTATGTGCTGTTGTGTTGTGTGAATGTTATGTTGTGTGCTGTGAATAGTTATGGACCTTCATGAAAACTAGGAGGTCAGGAGTAGTGAGCTCAAGAGTAAGTGTGAGTGCTGCGTAAGTGAAGTGGTGGACTTGTGAATAGCGATTATGGACCTCCAAAGTGTGGACCTCCAAGTGTGGACTTCCAAAGTGTGGACCTCCAAAGTGTGGACTTCCAAAGTGTGGACCTCCATGAAGGCTTGGAGGTCAGTGAAATGCATGAAGGTCATAGCATAGAGGTCAGTGAAATGCATGAAGGTCACAGCATTTTCACATTGTTTTACAACACTTAGCCATTTCTGGACCATTTCATAATCGTGCACATTCTTGTATACATCTACACACCAAGCATCATTTTCACATAAATTCTATGGCAAAAGATCAAGAAAATCAAGCAAATAAGTCGGTCGAATACCGACTTATCAGATACGTGGAGGAATCAGAGAGCGAGATTGAGGAGCTGAGTGGTCACGATCAAGCTACAGGAGAAGGAGAAAGTATAAAAGGAAAGAAGGAAGCAACCCTAAAGGAGGCGATTTTTGGGCATCGGGAGGAGAATATTGAATCAAGTGAGAATTTTATAAAGAACAAGAGAGAAAAAGCCACAATTGCAGAGAGGAGAGACAACACCATAGATCAATTATCTATTCTACTATTTGTAAATTGTGGGTTTAAGCCGATCAACTTGATCGGCTAATTTCATAGTATTGTCTTGAGAATTTCATAGATGTGGATCTTTAACTTGTCTGAGATATTTGTAACGACTATATCTGTGATTATATTCAATGTCTGTTTCTTCATGTCTAACTCAATGGGCCTTTACAAAATTACCAAATCCATACACGATCTGCGGTACCCACTGAGACCGGTGTGGGTTTACCAACGATGATTGAGTATAACATGAATTGAATTGGGAATTGAATTCATGTGAGTCTCAAGATCTGCTTATTGTGTTATTTTATTTGTGCATTAACCAATGGCATGTGGAATCAATTTAATGGAAAGACATGAGATGTAATGTGAAGAGATCTGATTACTTGAATTAAACAACTGCTCTGCCAAGGGAGGGGTTTGAGGATAGGACTAGGGTTGATTCACATGATAGAGAATTGGGGATTTAAGTCAGTACCGAAGGCTTGCCCTACCAAGGGAAGCTCAAGGGTTTTGTGAAAGGGAAATCGGGAGAACCATCCGGTAGATTGATTTCTTGATTACTAGTAGTTAAGTTCTCCTCACATAACTACACACATCGATGATGACAAGTATAGATCCATATTGAGTGAATCTCCCTCAAGGCAATACGCTTAGTCTCTCTTGATTATATTTGAATTTAGTTGCTGTCTTTAATTTCATTGTCTTTGATTACATTTTGTGTAGTAGACATTTCAATACCTTACATCCGTTTATTTTCTTTGTCAAGCTATTCCTCTTGTTGTTTACTATCATGTTTCAAAATTTAGACACACACCACTCCATGAGGATACGATCCCACTCACTGCTTCTACAAGTTATTGAGTTTGGGTTAAATTGACGAGCCCACGATAGCTCGCGTCACTATCAACAAACAATTCTCTAATCCAACCGCTCCTTTGTGGTAAGAGGCAATGGTGAATCAAATCACACTAATGTTAAACTAATCCCCTGAACTCCTCTTATGTGGTAAGAGGCAAGAGCTAAGGTAAAACTAGTCTAACAAATTCACAACCAACCCACAAGAGATTCCAAACAACCTACTCTAATCCTCCTATATAGTAAGAGGCAAGATTAAAATAAGTTATCTCTAAGTAATCTATTGCTCTACATAAGAATATTCATCATACACGACACTCGTGAAATATCATGCACAATTATGAAGAGCACAACAATAAAACTCATTATACATGCATCATAGAATAGAACATAAACCCTGTAAACTAAGCACGACAACCCTTATTCATAATCTCGAGAGCATAATAGATTTAGCCAAGCATGGAGAACATCATAAAATTAACGATTAAACACATAACAGAAAAAATGAATTAAAAAGAGAGATAAAACCTTGAATAACTCCAAAGAAATCCTCTACTCAAAATTAATGAATCTGATATTCAAGATGTTCCAATAGCGTACAGCTTCAATTTTCTCCACAATAGCCAAAATGTAAACCCTAGCTATTATGATGCTTTGTGAATTTGGGAAACCTTAAAACATCACAATTATAGCCCTATGTGTTATCTTTCGACAGCCTTTTGAATTATCCTATTTGGATCTAGGACGAGAAAGGTATGGCCGAAACACCAAACTGTGGCAGAGGGAAATTCCATGGCGAGGTCTCGCGGAGAGGATTATCCGAGAGGTCTCGCCTTGTAAAAGTTTTTATGGCGAGACCTAGCCATTTTTCTCTTATGAATCAGAGCTTGAGGTCAACATAAGAGTTGTAGAACGTCCTCTTGGATTTCCTTGGGTTCAAGAATCAGCATAATTGGAGGTCTGTAGCTCAAGATATGCACATTCTACCAAACCGTGACAAAAGGCTCAACAATGCAAAACCCAAAAGCAGCAATCATAAAGATGCCCCTGTTTCTCCTACTTGCACACTGAATTAGAATAAAGTTAAAACATAAGAAATGAAGTAAACTCAAAGATCTTTCCAGAACATCCAAGATCTCCTCATTTGTATTAGTATTGAAAGTGTTACACTCAAATGAAGTTTGACCTACATTCTGCCCAACTTCCAACTGAGCCAAATAGGCATATTTAGGGTTTTCTTCAAATTCCACAAACACCATTCCAACGAATTTGGCTTATTTCCTTGATTTTCAACCAAAACACACATTTGCTTCATTTCATCATCATTTTTGGTCTTTTTCACCATTTAAGCACATCAAGATACAAACCACATAAATGCACAAAGTAGCACGATACACCACACAAATGTTGGAAAAACAAGTCAAAAGCTAAGTAAAATAACACGTATAAGTTGGTATAAAACCAACTTCTCAGTGCACCAGGTTTTTGTAATGCCAGTCTTGCAAGGGAGTTTTATGCCAATGCCAAGTTACCAAATTCGGCTGGAGATTTTTATGTGAGGGGAAAATGGGTGCAATTTACAAGTGAAATCACTAACACTCATCTTGGTACTCCTAGTTTTCCTCAGGATCCTTTGCCATTTCCGAAAGATGATGAGTGTGACCAAGCTTCAACGGAGGATCTAGCTTTTCCAGGAGCTAAATAGGAACTAAACACAGGGGGTAAACGTAAGCATCTTCGTGGTGAATGGTTACGAAGTGATGTTAAGATATGGCTTATGTTTGTCTTGTCGCGTCTTATGCCGAGTTCTCAATCGACTGAAGTGATACGCGATCGGTTATACCTGATATCAGCCATTCGTGGGCGGAGCTCGATTGATGTTGGTCGTAATTCTTTCTAGCTTACAATCTTGTATTGACACTGATAATGCAGCTCTTTACTTTTCGGTCTTGATTGAAGAAATCTGTCTGACTCAAGGAGTTGATACTAAAGCTGGGGAGTGGCGTAGGAATTCGGGCCCGATTGGTACTCCATTGTATATCAAATATCTGCGTTTGGAGAAGGTGATGAAGAAAGCAAAGGGAGCAAGGGTTAAGGAACTTCGGGATAAGTCTAAACCTTTACCTTGTGAATCAAGTGAGGAACATCAGCCATATGATTTTCTTTCCTTTCAAGGGGCACTACAAGAATTCCAACAATCTGTGAATACTCGTTTTCAGCAGTTGGACGAAAGGATTGAAGGCATGCATGAACAGATGTACGATATGCATCAGGATTGGACTTCGCATTCGTCTAATATGCTGGAGAAGTTGGATGATATGTCATCTATTGCGCAACAACAATTTGAGGTTTTGTACCAAAGGCAATTGAAAATGCAAATGGAGTTAGACCACTGTAACAAAATATCTGTGTATTATCACTCTGAGCCTGGTCCTCCTGAACCAACGCCAACTTCTGCCCAGTTGGCTGGATATCGGATCCCGAATTTGTCAAAAGATGTCATCAGTGGTGCCATTCATGAGCTGCCACCAGGGGTGCCCTCAATGTCGTCACTTAACCCATTGCCTACATTTGGATATATCCCACCAATGCCTCCCACCCCTACTTTTAGGGTGGATCCTGAGTTTATGCCGCATACAAGAATTCCGATGATCAGTACGGGATAGCCTCTTCAAGGACCTACAGTTGGCCCTTTCCATTGTGTGGCACAGCCCTTTAGCGGCCCTTCTTTTTCCACAACGGCTTCATTCTCGTCCCCTTCTTTCTCCGCACCGTCATCTTAACAGGGAGCCCCTCCTTCTTAATCCTTTACATTGGGGGCAATGTATGTTTCAAGTGTGGGGGGTGGAAGATGATGCTTTTTGGTTGGTTTGATTTGTGCTTTATGATTGACTTAATGTTTGAGGAAGTGTCGTGTTTGTTTGCTGTTCTGGTTGTTGGGATTTGATGTTATGAAGGAGGTGGTGGGCTTTATTTGGTAAAAATTTGTTTTTTTACCATGCGGGTTCCTTATGTTGATTATTGGGGGGGTTCTGGTTATCAACGATATCTTGGTGTGTTAATATTTTCCTGAGCTTAGAAGTTGTGATGTGCTGTGAAATGGTTCTGAGTTTGGTTTTGAAGTCTGTGGCAAGTCTCTTTGAAGTGTGATATGAATTGTTGAAGTTATTGAAGTTCTGTGAAGTATGTTTTGCGAGTAGGGTTGAGAAGCATGGAATGTGGATTTTAGGGTGTATTCTCTTTTAGTTTGTTTTTAATATTGTGAGTATTGAGTCTTGTATGTGAGGGTTGAATAAATGTTTAGAGTGTGAGTAAATGCGTTGTGAGTAGTAAGTGGAAGTAGAAGTATAGATAATGGAAAAACATTTTGTACTATGCCTCTGCTCTCTTGTTAAGCTATGTTCAAATTTGTAGTTCATCAAATTTTATCTTTGTATTGCATGCAAAATTGTTTTTCCTTTGATTCCAATATTGATGAGATCAGTGCATTTTGTTAATCAAGGCATCATGTTAAAGTAAGATAGATATGCCATGCAAAATCATTCTTGGACATAGGAGGAATCTGGTTCACTTTGTTCTTGTTGATATGCATGACCTCGGTGTTTTGGGTGCTCTTGCATACATAGTCCCTTAAAGACATCCAAGAATTTTTAGTCACACAAGAAAGGATATGGAGAAAAAGCCTTTGGCAATTGGGAATGAAAAGCCGAAATACCCTTGGCAAGCTTAATGGGAAAAAATAGCCATAAAACCCAAGCAGTTAAATGGGAAAAAAGAGCCATAAGACCCAGGCGAACGCACCAATGTGTGTAATAAGAGAAATACACCAGAGTGAAAAAAAAAGAAATGAAATCAATTAATGAAAACACCAATGTGCGACCATTGATCTTGTGTGATTATGAGTTCTTGTGTGTGGATATGGTGATTGTTTATGTAATGAGATGTTCTTGAAACAAAAATGGGGAATGCATTCAAAAAGAATAGATGGACGGGTATTCCTCAGCACACACAGCATGACATTGTGATCTTTATTCATCGTGCCTTGGTTGATAATTTGTGCTGAAATTTGATAGTTTGGAGTCAAGAACATGTCGTGAGTTGTGTGCGTGAAGAATTATTTTGATGAACTCAGAGGAGAGCAAAGTAGACAGGGGAGGAAGGTCTAGTGCTGAAGTGGTTAACATAAGTAAAAATTTTGCTTGAGGGCAAGAAAGAGTTCAAGTGTGGGAAAATTGATAAGTCAGTTTTATACTGACTTAATAGTACTATTTTCACTTGATTTCTGCTATGTTCTCATGCATTTGGTATAGAAAATGGTGTGATCGTGTAAAGAATGGGTGAACATGAATTGGGTGAAAAAGGTTGAAAATTGGTAAACATATGTTGTATGTGGTGTGAGAGTGTTGACTTAGTTGATTGGTTGTGTATATGGGGATTTGATGAAAACTAAGCCGTGAGTCTGATGCTAATGTGTGTGTTAGTTGGTATCTTTAATGTGTGTAATTCGAGAAGTTGTGTATTTCATGTGTATTGGTTGTGTTTATTCATGCTCCTACATAGTGCACACACTGCAAGAGCTTGCAAACTCATGCATATCAAGCACGCTCATTGCCGCATGGGTGTTGCATGAGATCGCTGCATGGACATGTGATGTGCGAGTGTCGTGGCTCGTCAATTTATCCTAATTTCACTGAATATAGTAGCAGTGAGCTAGGTTTCGTTCCGCAGGGAAATAGTCGATTCAAAAAGTTTGATATGCTCAATTATGTCACCAAAATATAACAAGATTAAAAGAACACTGATTACAGAAATTAACAAGAAGTAATCTGGTTTGACTCCACACAATTATGAATTTAAATGAACACCCAAGTAAGACTCAAGGAAGTACGAGCAAATTTATCAAGAAAATAAAGCTAATAATCTAGGCTACCTCCGGGTGAATGCAAATTCTCATACATGCAGTATTACTAACATACAAGCAAAGCAGATGAGGAGAATCACAATTGGAAAAAAAAATAATAGCTAGCATGTTCACTACACTACAATTTTAGTCTCCCGACACCATCCTATCCTCTGGTCGGGCCTAAGGATGGTGAAGTGAATAAACTATCTCGATTCCCCACTCAAATTACTCAGGCATGAACACCTAGAGTCTCCCATGGTGAGGCCCGATCCTAGCTTGTAAATTCATCATTTGAGAATGAGAATCTCTTATCACCTAGTTCTTAGGATGTTACAGACTCAAAGCTTCCTAAGACGAGGTCTAGCTTTAAGATCTGTGCAAATTCAAACAGGTTTAAGAACTCAAGCATTCTCAGGTTCTTATTCATGATTTTCATCTAAATTTTACAAAAGAAGACTCAATTCAGCATGACGACCGCAATCGAATCTCATTTCATCAAAATTCAGATCAAAAGCATGTAATTAATGAGTTTTACCAATTCATAGTTGAGAATTTTCATTTCTTATAATAGATTGTTAGTTCTACTGCACAATTACAATTTCAACCTAGCATTCACCCTCAGTATCCTAGATTATCATATAATTAGCCACGAATCTCCATTTCAGCTTCACAATCAACAAATTGGAAGATTAAACAGATCATAATCGTTAATTGGAAGAGTTTACCAATTAAGAGTCTCAAAAGCTTCCAAATGCCGAGAGAATTGTCACTTTTCTTTTCAATTTCCAGGAGAAGTCCAATTATATGAACAAATCTTTGATCGGAATCCAAAATGAAGCTACAAACTTAGAGAGAGAAAGTAGAGAGAGAAAGTAGATCTCAGGAACACTTCCCGCTCTTTAAAATCAAAAGTCGGTTACAATATGGAAAACGTGCGTAGTGAAAAATTCTCTCTCTCAAAATGTTGACTATACCTCTATATATAGAGGTTACAAAAGAAACGTAAATGGTACGCAAACGTATAATGACTAAAATATTACATGATTACCACTACTAAAAATGCCTAAGTAATATAAATGACACAAGCTCAAAGTGAAAGATTTCCACTACTGCCTCCACGCCTTTGAGCCAAGCATTCAGCGTCTTCAACAGCTTCTGCAGGCCTTCAGTTCAGCAAGAATCACGCCTCCAGGTTCTGCCCAGCTTCTTTCAAAACCCCGCACACATCACGCCTTCATAAGTGTAGCAAAACACGCATTTTGTTTCCCGGCTTCTGCACTCGCTTACGCGTCACGCCTTCGTGCCATCCAGGAGCACGCCTTCTCCGCCTATGCACCTTTGCAGCAACACTTAGCCATTTTTCCAGCCATTTCCACAACAGCTTGACGAAGCTTCGCCAAAATCCACGAAGCCTCGCCATTGCTCACGAGGTCTTACCGAAGCCTCGCCATTTGCTCACGAGGTCTCGCCAACTCTTCACCAATTGCTCACGAAGTCTCGTCAAATGTTGCAAATGAGGAATGAAAATAATCATGAAGTGAAAAGAAAGTGTTGTAAACAAATGTATGTAATTTGTATCAACAAACTAAAATTGCAAATGAATTAAGTTCAATCATAAAGATAGATCATTGTTAATGTGAAGTGCTGTGGACAAGATTATGTGCAACAATGAGAATGAAAAATTGAATTCAATCACCAATATCAAAATCACATAGAATGCTCAAGTACTCAAAAATTCCAGCAAAACTTCAGCCAAAATTCGAACATAATGCTATGAGAATTTGAGGTAACTTAAAACACCAAAGTTGTAGCCATGTTTTTTAGCTTTCCATAGCCTCTTAAATCACTAAAATCGGAGTTCAAACAAAAGAGTTATGTCCAAAAAAGTGAGACGTGGTGGAGCTTGTCCGAGTGTGTGCGAGTGAGCGTGCGACGAAGTGCACTTCGTCGCATGCGTGCGTGCGGCGAGGTGCACTTCGTCGTGCGCATGTGTGCGGAAACAGTGCGGCGAAGTGTGCTTCGCCGTGCGCAAGTGTGCGACGAAAGTGTGTGCGTTGTGTAGCAATGGGCATGCATGTGTGCAGCAATGGTGCCCAAGTGCTTATGTATGTGTGTGCTGAAACTTCAAGTCAATATTTGAATAGGTTGCATTGAGAATTCAAGTAAACTTAAAACACGAAAGTTGTAGAACTAACTCTCATCTCTTCAACAGTTCAAGAATCAACACCATTGAATGCCTGGAACTCATGTTATTAACAATTAAACAAACTGTGGCAGCAATACTCATAAAACCATAATATGGCATTTCGCAAAGAAACTCTTATTTCATAGTCTTGCACACAGATTAAGCTAATAGTTGAAACATAAGAATTATAAGCATACAAAGAGCTTTTCAGAACACTACAGGACTAACCATATTTGGATTAGTATTGAAAGAGATACACTCAAATGAAGCTGCACAACAAATCTGCCCAAAACCCTAATTTAGGCCTATTAACATGTTTAGGTTTTTTCTTCAAACTTCCCAACCTCCAACTTAAATCTTTTAAACCTATTCTTACCATTTAGCACTGGCGAGAGCGTCGTCTCCCTCGCAATTTTACCTAAAACAACTAACTAGAAGCAAGCGGTAAGTGGGATCGAATCCTCAGGGAAAGGGTAGAATTAAGAGTTGTACAGTGATAGAATAAGCAATTAAGCGATGTGTAGACTAAAATAGAAAAACGAGAAATCAACCAAAAGGAGAGAGGTGTGCTGCCTTGAGGGAGGCCAGTGATAATGACTTCAATCGTTTATCCTTGACCTAGTGTTGACACATGTATGAGGGGGTCGGTTTTCTAGTGAATTTAAGATTGATCTCCTTGATAGGTCTCACAATCCTAACCCACCATGCTCCTCTATCTTCCCTTGCTAGGGCAAGATTTAGGCTCGCTTCCTAATTCCAGATCCCTATCTGACACTACACTAAGACAAGCACTAGTGTGCAAATGATCCTAAGTCTTTTCATTCCTTGACTTCCGCTGTCAGTGGATACCGCACAGTAGAAAATCGCTTCCTCACCCAGATCTTAGGACTCATACATAGGTTGTTCTATGTTCTGTGGTTTCATTCCAATTTCCTTTTATTGCACTAGATTGATTTCAGTGGATACCGCAAATCATATAAAGGCATAATCGTGAGTGAATAAATATTGAAATGGAACACTAACTGACATGGAACTTTAACCAAATACAAAATATGCAATTCAAATGTCTCAAAACGATATTAAGTCATTACACTTAATCCCTCAAAGCAGCACAGAAAATCTAGCCGATCATGTTGATCGGCTTTGAAAATGAGTTTAACAAAGCCAGATCAAACATTGCTATTACAAACGGATAGAGTTGAATGATCTCTACTCTAATCTCTAACACCCTAGATTATCAGAACTCCTCTCTCTTTTCTCACTTGATTCCCCCTGTCTCACCCCTTTCCCCTTTGATCAATCTCTCCAGCTTTTATAGTTTTTCATTGCCGACTTAGCTTGGTGAGCTTCCTGGAAATTTCTCCTTTGTGTAGCCAGATGTTGACACGTGCTCCTGCATTTACAACAGATCATTTGGTGAAGACACGTGTACTTAAGAAATGACAATAATCAGTACACAATATTGGAAACCTTAACTACTAAGTTTGCTAAATAAGTTACACAGAATGCGGAGTTGGTGTCTACGAAATGCATGAGGAAATGACTAACTAAAATGATGAAATAACAATGCATAAAAGACTTCCTAACTTAAAACAGGACAATCAGTAAAATAGGCTAAAAACAGCAAAGGAAAAATGCAATTGGAGTGCAGTGATGCAAGTGGGGTGGCGGCCGCACGATGCGGCCGCCGTGTGTGCGTGTGTGAGAGGGCGGCCACACGATGCGGCCGCCGTGAGAGGTGGCGGCTGCACGATGCGGCCGCCGTGCTTGTGTGTGTGTGTGGGCGGTCGCATCGTGCGACCGCCGTGTGTGTGTGGCCGTCGCATCGTGCGACCGCCGTGTGTGTGTGTCTTTTGTGTGTGCTGAATGAGTTGTGTGTTTGTGTGCTTGTGTTGAGAGTTTGTGTAGTGTGAACAGTCGTGGACTTCCAAAAAGAGTTGGAGGTCAGTGGCATACATGACTAAGTATTTTTGCACAAACTCACAAAATATTCACATTATCACACGATACTTAGCCATTTATCAATGTTTCCAAATACTGCACATTTTGCATACCATTGACACACCAAGCATCATTTTCACTCATAATTCACAACAAAGAATAAGGAAAGCGGAGCAAATAAGTCGACTAAACATCGACTTGTCATCCCCCCACACTTAAGTCTTTGCTAGTCCCAAGCAAAGTAAATCCAACTACCAACTTCACAAACAACTCTCTCAACCTCATCAACCATCCATTGTAAAACTTTCGCATGCATAACATCGCTTTAATACGCAAATCCACAGTTTGTTCGATTTACACAAAGTTGCCAAGCAAGGTATTACGAATAAAGACCAAGGCGCCAGCGTGAAGTGTGTGCTGAGAATTACTTATGCCTACAACGTTGTCTATGCAAAGTACTCAAGCAGACACTTAACCAAAATTCTTGCACTACAGTCCCTTTGTCCACACACACGAACACTGCGCGAATTTAACAAACATAAAACTTAATATGCACATTGGTGCTTATTCGTGCCGCACTTTTGTGCTTGGCTGCCAGGGTTTTGTGGCTACTTTTTCCCTTTATTTGCCTATTTGGCTTTTCTCAGCATAAACATCATAACTCAATCATTCGTGTTCGTGGGTGTCTTCAATGGACTATATATTAAAAATGCAAGAACAAGTGTGTACAAGTAGAGTGCACATACAAGTTATGAAGCATAATCATTCTCCTATGTCAAAGATGTTGCTGGCACTTCTATCTTACTTTAACGTTATACTTTACTTAGCACTCTGTATGCATCGACTGAATACCGTGAACTTGTGAAAGAAAATTTTTCGCATGCATCAAACATCGAACACTTGGTAGATTGTTGATGAAATTGGAAGTGCGTTTGTTAAATGAATAGTGGTGAACCTCTTGCTCAATCATAACATCAACTTTCACATTCATACATTTAAAGCCGCACAATACATCACATTTGGAATGGAAATATCACAACACCACATTTCAAGGTCAGTGCTAATCACTGCCTTGTTTTGATTCCAACACCACACCACGTGAAAGGAAGTAAGATAAAAGAAAAATAGTAATTCACACCACCTATTACTAATATAGTACACACCACCTCCGATCCCCTGCACCTTTAGCAATCACAGCATAAAGATTGAAATTTTTCAAAGGCCCTAGGCCTCACACACATCAGCATTACAGGAAGCAAGCATCATTCATACAAGCACACAAGCATAAACCATCAAGCTCACACAAACATAATTCACAACCACCACCATAAACCAAAACTCTCCCCCCCACACTTAAAATGAAGCAATGGTCCCCATTGTGAGAAAGGAAAGAGTCTACCCAATATCAAGCGTCGCGCAGAGCTCGTTGGTTATGCTCTATCTCCTGATATATTTCCCATTGTGATCTTCCTATGTTGCCAAGAGATTCTCCGGATTCTTCAGCAGGCAATATTCCAATTCCTTGACTCATGGCCATCTGTGATAATAGGAAAGGGAAATATATGGGCGCGCCTGTGCAATTTTGTGCTCGTGTTATGGATTTCATGATCACCTTTCCTGCGTCGATTGTCATCCGATGTTGTGTGGCATAAATCAGCAGTACTTTTTCCCTAGTCGCTTTTGCGTGGCTGTTTGTGGGTATGAGCTTGGCGTTTATGAACATCAGCCACATACGAGCTTCCGCCGTCAAATCGTCAACTTTAACATATACGGCTTCAGATCGGCCATTACGTATCCAAGTGGCTCCTGGTAGTCCAGCGGATTCAATCAAGAAATCTACGTTGGGAGCTCCTACCAATTGTTCATACTCATCTTCTGGGTAGTCTGGCAGCTGATAATGGGCATTGATAGTTTGGCTTGTCACCTTGAGGTTGGTCCCGCGAAGGTAAACCCCTTCATCATTGCTTTGTCTATAGCTTGCGTTGGAGTTGGCATAAAATGCCCTAGCAAACCCCACATAGGACATTTCTGGCGCGAAGGCGAGAGATTCCCATTTATAGAACCGAATGGCTTCGTCGAACACGCGAGCAGGGGCGTCGAAGTTTCGTTCTACTATAACATGTCTGTGGTTGGATGCATGGAAACGCCTCTCTGCCCGCTCATTCACAAACCGTGGGGGTGTGTTCGGGGTATACTCCTCATCGTCGTCAAAGTCCACGTCGTCGGGTTCTGGGATGCCCATCATCCCCTGGAGGAATAGTCTGTAGTCACTGTCGTCGTTCGCTATCTGCACCGGGCGATGATTTGCAGTACAAATGTGGATTGATGTTTAATGCAAGGTGTATGAAGCTACAACTCAGTAAAGGATTCTTGTCTTGAAAACTCGGTGTGCCACTACATCATGCAAGAGGAATGGTATTTATAGGGACTTGAATATCACTAGGGGACAACATGCACAATAACCGAGCAGGTGCAAACAAAGTCTGTGAGGAGTTTATCTTAACATGATGTATCATTATCAATGCATCACTTTTTGAAAATAATGCAACTGGGCGACACTCTAGCAATGGGTCCCCTATTGCATGCATTTGGCTTGTCACTTACACCCCAACCACACACTTGTGACATCAGCTCAGGCCTGATCCGCGTGTGTCTTACTCATGATAATGTAGAGATGTCTTTATATCTGTGTACTTTCTCCGACCGTGACTCCTCGATATGCAAATTTCGCTTTTGATTCTCTATGCGTATCATGAGGATTCCTGAGAAAAGAGAGTACCATTATTGGGCTGGTGTAATCTAATTATTATATAAAACGAAACAGTTAAATTCAAATTGGTGGGTTGCCTCCCAACACAGCGCTTGGTTTATTGTCCTCAGCCAGACAGAATAGCCTTTTCTCTTATCAGGTGGAGGGATCATCGAGACGCTGGGCGTGCCCCTTGGTGGTTGTGGAGGAATTGAAAACTTTCACCCTGTGACCATTGACCTTCCAACTTTTACCTGTTGCCTCATTGTATACCTCAAGAGTTCCATATGGCAAGACTTTTGTGATGATATGGGGTCCAACCCATCTTGATTTCAATTTCCCAGGAAAAAACCGCATCCTTGCGTCATACACCAACACTCGTTGTCCCACCTCAAACTCCTTTACCTTAATCTTAGCATCGTGCCATCTCTTTGTCCGTTCCTTGTAAAGACTTGCACTGAGGTATGAGTTCCACCTGAATTCATCCAATTCGTTGAGCATCATCATTCTTTTTCTTGAGCTAAGTTGAGGTCCATGTTCAACTTTTGTACAGCCAGTAAGCTCTATGCTCCAACTCGACTGGAGATGACATTCCTTCCCGAACACCAGTCTAAATGGTGAGGCTCCAATCGGAGTTTTGTATGCTGTCCTGTATGCCCACAGTGCGTCATCCAACTTAAGTGCCCAGTCCTTTCTCCCCGGGTTCACAACCTTTTCCAGTATACTTTTGATCTCTATTGGATACCTCCGCCTGTCCATTTGCTTGTGGGTGATACGGTGTGGAGGTCTTGTGCTGAACTCCATACCGAGCTAAGAGTGTGTGTTGAAAATCTTGTTGCAAAAATGGCTTCCCCCATCACTGATAATGGCCCTCGGGGTCCCAAAACGGTTAAAAATATTTCTCTTCACAAACCCCATAACGCTCCTACTGTCATCGTGTGGCAATGCCACGGCTTCAACCTTTTGATTGATACGTAGTCGACCCCAACCAGTATGTACTCTTTTCCGCATGACCTCGGGAATGGCCCCATAAAATCCAAACCCCAACATCAAACAAGTCTACCTCCAATATGTTGTTGCGAGGCATTTCATCTCTAGCGGAGATGTTGCCGACCCGTTGGCACCTATCACATTGGCTTACCCAAAGCTTAGAATCCTTGAATATATGTGGCCAGTAGAATCCTGTTTGAAGGACCTTGTGCCCAGTTCTCGCTACTCCAAAATGCCCGCCAAATGGTGACTCATGACACGCCTTGAGGATGCTCTCCACCTCTTCGTCTGGTATGCACCTCCTGATGATCTGGTCGTCGCTACACCTTTTATATAGACATCCATCATCCCAAAAATAAAATTGGGCATCATGCTTGAGTCTTTTCCTCTGATCACTAGATAGGCGTTGTGGCAATCGCCCTGTGACCACATAGTTGGCGATGTCCGAGTACCATGGTAAGTGTCGCGCGTGAATCTTGAAAATTTGCTCATCAGGGAAGCTCTTCTTGATCCACAATTGCAATTGCTCTTCACTAAGTGACCCCAGCTCTAGCCTTGATAAGTGGTCGGCCACCACATTCTCGCATCCTTTCCGGTCCTTGATCTCAACGTCAAATTCCTGTAGCAGGAGTACCCATCTAATGAGCCTTGGCTTAGCTTCTTTTTTCGCCATCAGGTATTTGAGGGCCGCGTGATCGGTGTGAACTATGACCTTGGATCCCAGAACATAGGCCCTGAATTTGTCAAAGGCCAAGACTACTGCCAGCATCTCTTTTCCGTGGTGGTATAATTCACTTGCGCCCCATTCAGTAGCTTGCTAGCGTAGTATATCGCATGGAATATGTTATCCTTTTTCTGCCCCAGTACCGCTCCTACCGCATAGTCGCTTGTGTCGCACATGATTTCAAATGGTTCCCCCCACATTGGTGCTATGATGACTGGGGCCTCCAAAAGCCTTGTCCTCAAACTTTCAAATGCTTCCTCACACTTCTCATCGAAGACGAATGGGGTGTCCTTTTCTAACAGAGAACATAGTGGTTTTGCTATCTTTGAAAAATCCTTAATGAATCTCCGGTAAAACCCAGCGTGGCCCATGAAGCTTCTCACTCCCTTTACATTGTTGGGCACAGGCAGCTTAGCTATCACCTCCTCTCTTGGCCTTGTCCACCTCCAAGCCTTCCTTTGAGATTTTGTGGCCGAGCACAATGCCTTCACTTACCATGAACTGACACTTCTCCCAATTCAAGACCAAATTGGTCTCCACACATCTCTTCAGCACAAGGGACAAGTTTTCCAAACAGCTTTCAAAGGCCATCCCGAATACCGAGAAATCGTCCATGAACACCTCTATAATATGCTCCACCATGTCTTGGAAAATGGCCGTCGTACAACGTTGGAAAGTGGCTGGTGCGTTACACAACCCGAAGGGCATTCTTCTGTAAGCAGAAGTGCCAAAAGGACAGGTAAAGGTTGTCTTCTCTTGGTCCTTGGGGTCGATGGCTATCTGATTATAACCGGAATACCCGTCCAAGAAACAGTAAAATAGAAAGCCCGCTATTCTATCCAGGAGTTGCTCCAAGAACGGCAGGGGGAAATGGTCCTTGCGAGTGGCCTTGTTCAGCTTCCTATAATCCATACACACTCTCCAAGCGTTGATAATTCTGGTTGCTAACAACTCATTGGCTTCATTTGTTACCACCGTCACGCCTCCCTTTTTCGGCACACACTGTACCGGGCTGACCCATTCACTGTCCGAGATGGGGAAAATCATCCCAAAATCCAGCAACTTGATCACCTCTTTTTTACGACCTCCATCATTTGCGGGTTCAGTCTCCTTTGTCTCTCCCGCGTAGGAACTGCTCATTCTTCCAACAAGATTTTGTGCATGCACACGCTGGGGCTGATCCCTTTTATGTCGGCTATTGTCCACCCAATAGCCTCCTTATATGTCCTTAAAACATCCAAAAGTTTATCTTCTTGCCACCTCTCCAATCTAGATGATACCACAACAGGTAGGGTCTCATTTTCCCCGAAATAGGCATATTTTAGATGGGGCGGCAAGGGCTTCATCTCCACGTTGGGTGCTCTCAAGATGGAGGGCATGAGCTTCTCATTCCTGCACTCAAGATTTTTAAGCCTCACCTCAGTGGGCACAACTTTCGTCTTTTCGTCAGTCTCATCAATGGCATCAGACAATTTGTCACGTAATGCAAATTTTTCTTCTCGTTTATTATTTTCAACACTTAACTTCAACTTTTCTCCGAAATTTTGCATTTCTTGAATTTCATGCACATTTGCCATTTTATTCAAACTTTCACCATTTTCTTGACTTTCATCAAAATCACATGCAAGATACATTCCTGTGGCAGACGAATCACTTTCAACTTTTTCACCCCAAGGGTTCAATTCATGCAATGTATCAGACTCTTCAATGACTAAAACAGTTTCAAAATTTTCACATGGGTCATCATTCCAAAAATCATTTTCAGCAAGAGAGGATTTATGTTTATGCTCAAACTTCAGGGGTTGAGGATTACCTTCTACCAAGCTCGCTAGGCAACATTGTTCTATGGAATGAGGGAGTTTCATGGCATAGTCGACATTGAAGATGACCTCCTCACCATTTACCCTAAAGGTTATGGTCTTTCCCTTTACTCCAATGAGAGCATCACCTGTAGCTAAGAAAGGCCTTCCGAAGATGAGTGGCACTTCAGGGTCTTCTTCCATGTCCAACACTATGAAGTCCACGGGGAGTACAAATTTATCCACAGATACCAGAACATCCTCCACCATCCCAGTTGGTTGAACCAATGATCTATCTGTTAATTGGAGCATGATTGCTACCGGTTTAATTCGTGATCCCAATCCTATGCTCTTTGCTATGGATAATGGCATGAGGTTGATGCCTGCTCCAAGGTCACACAAGGCCTTGCTGAAAAATCTCTCACCAATGGAGCATGGAACTGTACAGCTTCCAGGGTCCTTGAGTTTGGGTGGCAGCTCATTGTTGATCCATGCTTGGCTCTCCTTAGTGAGAGGAATTGGTAATTCACAACGCAAAATCTGCTCCTTGTCGGCGATTAAGTCCTTTAAGAATTTCGCATATCTTGGCACGGCTATGACCAAATCCAGCAATGGGACATTCACATTTACATTTTTCACCATGTCCAAAAATCTTGTAAATTGGACCCCCTTCTTTGGTGGAGGTCGAAGTCTCTCGGGGAAAGGAGGGGGTGGTGCATATGGCGACTCATCGCATGGATGTTGATCTCCCCTCTTCCTTTTACCTTCAGGGACCTTCACACACTCCCTTTTGTTCCCTTCCAGGATCTTCTCTTCTATAATAATTTCTTCGTCCAAGACTTCCTTTTCTGGCTCATCTTTTTGTTCTTCAAGTGAAACTTTCTCCTCCTCTTGTCTCTTGGTTCCACTAAGCTCCTTTCCACACCTCAACGTTATGGCATTGCACATCTCCCTTTCCTTTCCTTTGGGATTTGGCTCCGTATCACTTGGAAGAGCACCTTGAGGTCTTTGGTGGTTGGCTTTAGCCAGCTTGCCCACTTGCATCTCGAGGTTTTTGATGGCGGCCTCCATGCTTTTCGCTTGAGCTTCCACAGTGGAGGTTCTTTTCTCAAACATGTCCATTCTACCCAGAATTTCATAGAGTAAATCATCCGTGGACGTTTTCTGTTCCCTATTGCTTGACTTCCCACTTTGGTAGTATTGCCTTTGTTGATTTCCCTGATTATTCTGTCCCCAGTTGCCTTGGCCCGGCTGATTTCGGTAGCCTCCATACAGCTGTCGGTTGTTGTAGTTGGCCACATACTGCACTGACTCTTGGGTGAGCTCACACTCATCTGTGTGGTGCTCCCCTTTACATAATCCGCACATCAATACAGGTGCCACCTTAGCAGTCTTTAGGTTTTGAACTTGCTTTATGAGAGCCTCAAGTTTTGCTTCCAAGGATGTCTCTTCATCCAGCTCTAGCACTCCTCGCTGCTTCCGCACCGGCATCTTCCTAGTTTCTAGAAAGAGGTATTCGTCGTCTGCTATCGAATCAAAGAGTTCTCTGACCTCAGGGATACTTTAATCCTTCAAGGCCCCATTTCCGCTGGCCTTGACAATCAGTGAGGATTCAGGTGATAGCCCTTTGAAGAAAATGTTGAGTTCCCGGACCTCTCCAAGGTCATTGTTTGGGCATTGGCGGAGCAAATCGTTGAATCGATCCCATGCTTCTTTGAAGGTCTCGCCATCTTGTTGTTGGAAGTTTCGGATCTCCAACCTCATTCGCTCCAACTTTGCTGGAGGAAAATACTTGGCTAAAAACTTCCGCTCAAGTTCCTCGAATGTAGATATAGCTGGACCACCAATTGAGTTAAACCAGTGCTTGGCCTTCCCTTTCAAGGACAGTGGGAAGAGCACCCTTCTCACATCATCAGGGGTCACTCTCTGCAGCTTGAAGGTATTACAGAGTCCTAGAAACCAATCCAAATGCTTATTAGGGTCTTCGTTGCTTAAGCCTTGAAAGATCTGCCCTTGGGTGATCATGGACACAATTTGTGTCGAAATTTGATAACCTTCAACGTCAATTCCCTGATGATTATTTCTTCTCTCAAAATTTACCGCAAAATGGTCCCCAAACCGAGCTGGTTGGGGCTGAGGTCTCTCTTCATTTTGTTCTGCCATTTCAATTTCCCTTCTTCTCTGCCTTAAAGTTCTGTGCAATTCTAAGTCAAGTGCAAACTCTGGAGCTTCACCACGTAGCCTTGCCCTAGGTAGCATAAACTGTGAATTATCACAAGGAAGGAAAACACCACTGGAACAACAGATTAGTAGAACAAAATCAACAGAAACTAATAATGAACTAGAATTTTTTTTAACAAAAAGGCAAACAACAATTTTAAACAAGAATTCGTATAGTAACACTAAGTAAAACTATCACAAAATCAACTCTCAACGCTATGCCTTTCCCCGGCAGCGGCGCCAAAAATTGGCGAGAGCGTCGTCTCCCTCGCAATTTTACCCAAAACAACTAACTAGAAGCAAGCGGTAAGTGGGATCGAATCCTCAGGGAAAGGGTAGAATTAAGAGTTGTACAGTGATAGAATAAGCAATTAAGCGATGTGTAGACTAAAATAGAAAAACGAGAAATCAACCAAAAGGAGAGAGGTGTTCTGCCCTGAGGGAGGCCAGTGATAATGACTTCAATCGTTTATCCTTGACCTAGTGTTGACACATGTATGAGGGGGTCGGTTTTCTAGTGAATTTAAGATTGATCTCCTTGATAGGTCTCACAATCCTAACCCACCATGCTCCTCTATCTTCCCTTGCTAGGGCAAGATTTAGGCTCGCTTCCTAATTCCAGATCCCTATCTGACACTACACTAAGACAAGCACTAGTGTGCAAATGATCCTAAGTCTTTTCATTCCTTGACTTCCGCTGTCAGTGGATACCGCACAGTAGAAAATCGCTTCCTCACCCAAATCTTAGGACTCATACATAGGTTGTTCTATGTTCTGTGGTTTCATTCCAATTTCCTTTTAGCACTAGATTGATTTCAGTGGATACTGCAAATCATATAAAGGCATAATCGTGAGTGAATAAATATTGAAATGGAACACTAACTGACATGGAACTTTAACCAAACACAAAATATGCAATTCAAATGTCTCAAAACGATATTAAGTCATTACACTTAATCCCTCAAAGCAGCACTGAAAATCTAGCCGATCATGTTGATCGGCTTTGAAAATGAGTTTAACAAAGCCAGATCAAACATTGCTATTACAAACGGATAGAGTTGAATGATCTCTACTCTAATCTCTAACACCCTAGATTATCAGAACTCCTCTCTCTTTTCTCACTTGATTCCCCCTGTCTCGCCCCTTTCCCCTTTGATCAATCTCTCCAGCTTTTATAGTTTTTCATTGCCGACTTAGCTTGGTGAGCTTCTTGGAAATTTCCTTTGTGTAGCCAGATGTTGACACGTGCTCCTGCATTTACAACAGATCATTTGGTGAAGACAATTGTCCTTAAGAAATGACAATAATCAGTACACAATATTGGAAACCTTAACTACTAAGTTTGCTAAATAAGTTACACAGAATGCGGAGTTGGTGTCTACGAAATGCATGAGGAAATGACTAACTAAAATGATGAAATAACAATGCATAAAAGACTTCCTAACTTAAAACAGGACAATCAGTAAAATAGGCTAAAAACAGCAAAGAAAAAATGCAATTGGAGTGCAGTGATGCAAGTGGGGTTGTGTGTGAGAGGGCGGCCGCACGATGCGGCCGCCGTGAGGGGTGGCGGCCGCATCGTGCTTGTGTGTGTGTGTGGGCGGTCGCATCGTGCGACTGCCGTGTGTGTGTGGCGTTCGGATCGTGCGACCGCCGTGTGTGTGTTGCGGTCCCATCGTGCGACCGCCGTGTGTGTGTGTCTTTTGTGTGTGCTGAATGAGTTGTGCGTTTGTGTGCTTGTGTTGAGAGTTTGTGTAGTGTGAACAGTCGTGGACTTCCAAAAAGAGTTGGAGGTCAGTGGCATACATGACTAAGTATTTTTGCACAAACTCACAAAATATTCACATTATCACACGATACTTAGCCATTTATCAATGTTTCCAAATACTGCACATTTTGCATACCATTGACACACCAAGCATCATTTTCACTCATAATTCACAACAAAGAATAAGATAAGCGGAGCAAATAAGTCGACTAAACATCGACTTATCAAGCACCAAGCACATATTTACTTCATTTTGGTCAACATTTTTGGTCTTTTTCAACATTTAAGTACATCAAATTGCATAACACATTATAGCACAAATTAGCACATTTCACCACAATAATGCATGAAAATTCAAGTCAAAAGCTAAGTGAACTAATCCATTTAAGTTGGTATAAAACCAACTTATCAACACGCAACTCCCGCACACACCCGCGCGCGCTGGCGCGTGGCAGTCTCGCACGAGCTGCTTGCGTTTGCGCGCAGCAACTCCACACATCGCCGCACAAGCTGTGCGGCGACCTCACACCTCTCAGCACACACTCGCACATCTCGCCGCATACTTATGCGGCGAGCACTCACTCACGCTCACACCTCGCCGCACATCCGTGCGGTGAGCTCATGCACACACGTACATCGCCGCATGCTCATGCGGCGAGCTCTCACACCTCTCTGCATGATCATGCTGCGAGCTCTCATTTCACACACACATTTGATTAACACTAACATTGTTTCTTTTTACACTACATTTTCACCCTTTACATATTTTTTATGCATTACGTATTCACTTGAGTATTCATCATTTTGACAATTCCATGTTGTTTTATTGTGTTCATGCATGCTCATTTTCGATCCATCATATTTTCATTCATGCTTCATACATAAGTTGCTCAAGATTGATGTACTTTGTTATTCTTACTGTGAGTCTACGTATTGTTGTTTTCTTTTATACATTTGCAAGATTATGCACTCATTTTCCATTTCATGTTTGATAATGTTTTTTTTCAAACATTATAACTTCCATTTCATAAGTGGAAAATGTGCTATCTACTAAGGTAATTGTCATCTCTCTCTTATTGTCTTCATTTGCATTTTCATTCTTCAGTCGTTCATTTGATTTATTTTCCATTTTTGTGAGTAAAGAATATGGCATTCATCAATTTTCACTTTCACGTTGTTTGATCATGTTTCATGCACCTTCATTTTAATCTTATCATACGTTCATTAGTCGACACACTTCATTTGCACTCATTTTCAATACATCTCACTACATTAATTTTCAGCACACACTTCACTCAACAATATTCATTTTTCATCACATCACATTTTTGTTCTTCAACATACTTCACTCATTTATTTTCTTCGCAAATACTCATTTCACAAGCATTTGTTATCACACTACTTTGCATCACTCCATCTTGCTCTCATAGTTTCATTTCATTTTAGATTTTTGCACCTCACACACATGATGCACGGCGAGGTCTCGCCCTACATACACAACACATGGCGAGGTCTCGCCGCGAGACCTCGCCTTGCACACACTTGCATGGCGAGACCTCATCGAGAGGTCTTGCCACATAAACAAGTTACACGGCGAGGTCTCGCCGTGAGACCTCGCCATGGTAACCCTTGAATGGCCTTGGTTTTTGCTAGTTTAAAATTTGATTAAGTGTTGAAGTTGTTTCTTGTGCAAGGTTCTACAAAGGTGTGTACATGGAAGACCCGAAGATGTGCTCATGATGCCAAAGGCGTGGAGGACTATGGACTGAAGGCATAAAGCCAGATATTGATCGAGATGACTTGTGGACCATTTGATAGATGCAGTGGCATTTCTGTAATAATGCAGTCATTTTACGTTTGCGTACCATTTACGTTTTGTAATCCCCTAATAGAGGATCTAGTTGGGTTTTACAGGGAGGATTCTAGATAGAAAACCGAACTTTTGATTTTGTAAGCGGGAATTTTCTCTCTCTACGTTCACTTTCTCTCACTAGATTCTCTCTTATCTGATCGATCTCCAATTTCTATTCTGATTGAGGATTTGATCCGAACATTGTAATCTGCTTGTGAATCGAAGCTTCCAAAGCAATTTAATTGGTATAATCTTTTTTCAAATTTTGAATATGAATTGCTTAATGTTGAGAGGTGTTGATCGCGAACTTGAAATGGAGATTTCTGTCTAGATCGTGAGATGTCCTGGGGTTTGATACAGATGATTGCATAATTAAACTGTGAAATGTTATGCTATTGTTTCATCTTTCATGAGATATATCGTATATATTCGTAATTGCTTAATTCTATCAAAATTTGTGAAATTTATGCTTTTGTTGGGGAAAATTGAACTTTAATGGAGGTCGCCATGCTAGATTGAGGTTTAATTTCTCACTGGAAGTGTAAATCACATAAACGAGGATAAGATGTACGAGTGTGGAGTTCGTTTGCTTATTTGCTTTTGTTCGTGATCAGAGATGTGGTCGCCATGCCTGTTAAAGGTCACTGAGTTATAAGAATCAAGTAAAGGAAGATTATCTGATGCTAGTTAGAGTATAGGAACTTAGGTCAGGCCTCGCCATGGGAGACTTAAGATTATGCACGATTACTAGCCAGTGTTAGGTAGTCGAGTCGTTGCGGTACTCGAATCTTCTTGCCTAGGCCTCGCCATGGGAAAGGTAAGATGTAAGGGAGAATAGAGGATATTGTGGTCGACATGCCGAGTATTCTCTGGACTCCTAGGCAGCTATTGTCTCCTCCTAAAGTGTTTTGCATGGAGTCGAGAGCACAGCACAAGAGTTTAATTAGCGATCATCTGATATTTGAACCATGGGATATCTGTTAACCTCATAACTTCCGTTCTCGTGTTGTGTTGTTATTTTTCTTGCATTTGTGTTACATTTCTTTACTCGCTCCTAGATTTGCTACTCGAACATAATTTCCCTTCTGATCTGGTCACAAATAGAGCAACTTTAATCAAATTTCTTGAATCATCCCCTTTCCTGTGGATATAATACCCTACTCATTACTTCTACACTAGTTTAGGGTTAAAATTGCAAGACTAACGACACGCTTGTCATGTGCAAAGTTCGAGAAAGATTATCTTGCCAAGAAAATCCAATATCTAAAAGAGGAAAAACTGGTAAATTGTGACAACATGCCGGTTGTTCTTGAGGATTCAATGCCATATGAATGCAAGAAACCAAATTCTGAACCTGAAGGGTTGAATCCAGAAAATTAGGGATGAATGAATGTCATTGAAATCATTGAAAGTGTTTCCAAACAACCTAGAAAGCTCCCGTATACCCAGACAATGCTCTTATGATAATCTTTTACCTTTCATTGTATAAGTCTCAATTTTGGCACTTAAACACTTTGTTGAAGATCAGAACTATGTGTCTTTGGGAGAGGTAAAGACGTGGCCCATCATCATACACTAGAATCTCACCCAAACCCAAGGGTTCAAATCAATTTGGCATCAAAGGAAGCCCAAAGCAACTTGTGGAGGGATTTTGACTTACATACCCAATGTACCTTCACCACGACAACCTCCGGAGCCTCCTCCACTAGTTTACATTTTGTCTTTACTATTTTACTTTTTATTTTCTTGCAATAGTTTTAATAAATTTTCTTTTGTTCCAGGTTAATTGTGCACTTGCGGTTGAATGAGGTTCCATTACAATTGTTCTCACAGTGATTTTTAATGGTTATTTTGGGTAATAAGCCTATTTAACATGATTTGACCAAATGGGTTGTTCAACAATTCTTTTTTCTTACTCTTTTCAACTGGTGATTTCTTATTTTCTCGACCACATGATCTTTGTTTGACACTCTAGTACTTCTTTGAGATCCGTTTTGCCTACTATTTCTAAATCTAACCCAATTGACTTGTCGTTCATGCAAAACTTATGGTTTGATTTTTACTGATGTACTTGGAGCTTTTAAATTCTGTGAGTCGAGGGATTCTCCTTCGAGCTATATCTCTTCTGCAGATATTGCTGATCTTCACGCGAAGATGATTGATTTACATTTTTAGGTATTTGTTATGGCCTTCGGAATTGCTAAAATCCAAACCCAGAAATGGAGTCGTCGTTTGCCCATACAGACCCCGACTCCCTATATCAGGATACTTTCTTGTCTCCCTAAAGTTTATTATTATTTTATTTTCTATTTTTATTACTGTTTTTATTTTGTTTCTTTCGTGTTATTTTGTTTTCCTCTTTCACTTGGTTCAAGTGTGGGAGGATTATATGTGTTTATTTTTAGAAAGTGTTTTATTTTTTAATCTTTTAGTAAAGTTTTTGTTTTTAATAGTGTTAGTTTGTTTACAAAAACAAAAAAAAAATGCAAAGAAATAAAATTTCAAAAATATTTTTTCAGTTTTTTTGTCAAAATATTTGTGTTTTTATGTTTCAAACTTTCTTACTTATTGAGTATTACTTAGCAAACGGGAATTGGTATGAAAAGTTTGGTTGATCCATTTTTTTAGATTTATGTAAAGCTATGTAAGTTTTCGAGTATAATGAATACATGGAATTGAGATTATTTATACCTACCTAAAGTGAAGTTTTGAGCCTAAGCAGACAAAAATCACTTTTTTGGTGCTTAATTAAAAATTTTCTTTGTTGAGTGTTAATTGTACTTAGATAAATTACAGAATTTTCTTTGTTATACATGATAAATCACATGTTGAAATTGAATATGAATATGATTAAGGCACTTAGCACTAGCCAAGTTTGACTTTAGTTTTCAATCCCACCTTGACATTTACCTTAGTTAACCCCTTTGAGCCTTAACCTTTTCTTTTGTATTTAAACCACTATAAATATTCACCTAAGATCATTCTAGCTTTCTTTTGACCCACCAAGGTGCATGTAGCTAAGTCACTTATATGTGATTTATTCCCCATCAGATTGACAACTGAATTGTATGCTTAAGTCTCTATGATGGTTTCAACATGTTCTTATTAAAAGTGTTTTTTTAAGAAAAAGGGGTACTAGCCCCTATTTTATTATTATTAAAATTCAAAGATAAGAGGTCAAAAACCTCCCGTTTACAATATGGTAAATTGAAAATAGGAAGTATAACTTCCTTGCATATAAACATAAATCACAAAATATTTTCCTGATATAACTCCATATGCTTGAATAAGATTTGGATTCCAGCACTAAAGATCCTCATTGGTACCTTTGATCCTCCCTTTCTTCGAAAGCATCTTCCAATATTCTAAGCCTTATCCCAGATTCTTAGTTGATTCTCTCTCTTTTTTTAATTAGTTTTCTTGACCATAATAATCTATTAGAACTTGATTTGGTGCGACTGGCCGTAGGTTGCCGTTTGTGGTGTCTGCTTCTAGCCTCAACAGTGGGAAGGGGTTCCTTTTCATTTTTCACCTTGATATCAATATTGATAGCATTAATCACAATATGATTGTTGACAATTCTATTTCTCTCTTACATCTCTTGAAAATTTGAATTTTTAAAAAAAGTTGTTTCATTGTCTAATTCTGACTCCCAATCCTTCAAACCATAATCGTTGCAGTAATTGTCTTCTTCTGACACAGAATCATCAGAATCCTCAAAATCAATGATCATCGGTAGCGAAGATGATCTATTTAGAAATTTTTTCCGAGCCTGATGAATAATAGAGAAGGTAGAAACATCTAAATAGTTGTTGATTGTCGTTATAGGGCCAGCAATAGGGCTATTCAATTTGCTTTTAGTCTGCTTATTCTTTGAGTTTGACATCTCAAAGTCATGGTTCATTTGAGTAGTATGTTCCAGTCTAGTAACCTTGTACACAAATAGTTCAGCATAATTATTGAAGGAGAGCTCAGAGTTTACCTTCTGCAGATTACTAGTTATTATGCATTCATTTTCAGTTTATGTTTGTATAAGTTACTGCATCTTCTATTCTAACAACATAAGGAATTAGAACATCCATCATCTGTTGATTCAGATTTGCCTCATTTTGCTTCTCTAGCCTCTTACATTCAGAATCAAAGTTTTTCTCAACATCAATCTGATCATCATTCCCAATATTGTTGGCTTTAGGGGGTTCAGTCCTGTACATATCCAGACCTTCATTCGTAAATATTTCCTCACAAGGCTGTTGTTGGATTCCTGTATCAAAATTCCCATTGTTTTCCACAATTTGATCTTCTAAAAGGTCTAATCCATTATCTATTTCATCATATTTTGATTGCTCAATCATGATATTAGTAATAGCCTTCTCATGTGCTTGAGACATTACCATAGTTTCCCTATGTGGAGATGAAGGCAAAACGCTTTTTTTAGGCGTCCATCTATGGTTGAATTTGGCATGTGGTTGTTTGCTTGTGATGACCTTTCCTTCTGTGCCCTTACCTTTTGGATCCATGCCAAAGCAACTTGTAGTGTTATACCCAATTTTCTGGCATGAAGTACAGTAGTTAGGCAGTTTTTCAAATTTGATGGATTGCCAAAATCCAATTGGATCTTTCCCAAAGTGTTAACATCCACTGTTTGCCCGAACAACACTGGGTAGAGAAGAAAAAATTGATACAATTGCAATATTATGTTCGTCGGTGTTGTTTGTCTAAACTATGGCAGGAAAAAGAAAGAACAACAAGGAAAAAAAAGAAAAGAAAATATGTGATAGAAGCACAGAAAAAAATGTTTGTTGTGCTGAAATTACTTTGAATAGTTGTGAATTGTCAAAGTGTGAGACTTAATGCAAGATAAGTGTGGGGAAATACTTGATTAAGTTGTATTGTACTTTGGTTTTATATATTTTTAGCCCATTTTATCTATCTCTTTTATCCCACCTTGTTTACCCTAGCCCCATTACAACCAAAATAAAGACCTTTTGATTCATGTTTAGTTTTGGTATTATGGTGAGTTTTTGACATATTTGCAAATTTATGGTAATTCATCTTTGTACAATTTCTTTTGAGTGGATGAACCCAACTTGTAACATCTTTGAGTGCTTTGGAGTGATCCTGGAGAGTTGGCTCATATTCTTTGTATTTTGACTTGAAAGAAATTGATTGTGCACGGATTTGACGCAATGGATTGGAATGTGGATTAATGGTTGAAGTTTCAGTTTGTTTTTGTAATGCTTAATTTGTAAAAGCTTGGATAGTTGTGTTTTCTTTTACTAGTTTTCTGTCTTTGTTGTGGTTTTCTCCTTACTTAGGGACTAGCAAGCTCTAAGTGTGAGGATGTTTCTGTGTTTGTGACTAGGTATTTATTTACTTGAATCAGTGGTTTATTATTGCATGTTTTTATTTTTTTCACGTCTAGTTTAGTTTAGTTTGGTGTTCAATTTTTTTTTTAAATCTATCATGTTTTGTTTATGTTTAAATGCTTAGGGACAAGCATTGCTTAAGTGTGAGGATATTTGATCGGTGCAATCTTTGTCATATATTTTGTGGGTTTATTATGGTATAATTTGAGTAGCTTTACACTTAATTAAATAATTATGTGCAGGAATTAAGGTAATCGGAATTTTGAGGCAATCTACGTGGAAAGAAAGAAAAGAGGAATTTGGAAGCTTTTGGACAGTGTTTTAAAACTTGGATCGGAGTGCGAACCGGTCAAGCTATCGGGTTAGGGGTCAATTGGTCGGACCGGTTGAATCGGTGTCAAAAATCGGATGACATCATAATAATATAAAAATATTTTAATAATTCACGTATTGTTAAAACATATCACATTCCCAAACTAAATAATATTAACAACCATAAATATAATTGTCAACTATAATCCAAACAACAAAATCAACAAATTTTATGTTTTGAAGTACGATATTAAAAATTTTAGAGCAACAAAGTTTGTAACACGAATTATAATATTAAAAATTTTACTTCAATCCAAAATAAAATCATCCTCATTAGCACCATCTTCATTTTGGTAACTTGACAAATCAACTTCTTCATCATCATTATCATTGAGCACCAACAACTTATTTTTACCACCTAAAAAATTTAAGAAATGCGTAGATGAAAAAATATCATGTTTTGTAAATATAGAAAGTGAATAAAAATTATCTTTAAAAATAACTTTAAAGAAAGGAAAAGCAATGTATAAATTTCATAAATTTCTTACGTGATTTGGAAATATCTTGTTCACTATCCTTGGGAAACTCTTCTTCAATCATCTCTTCTAACTCATCAATGTTAAGTTCTCCCTCTAATTACTCTTTAACTATCTAAAATTCCATCTTATCAATAGACTCATAATCAATTGGATTATACGACCTCTTCTTGTATATGAGCCTAAACAAAAGAATAATAATAAATAAAACAAGGAATAGCTAAATAATAAAAAAAAATGCAATGACAATAATATTTTTATACCTATTTTGCAAGCGGAGGTTATAATGAACATAAACAAGGTCATTGAGCCTTTTATGTTCTAATCTATTTCTTTTCTTGCTATGAATACATTCAAATACACTCCAATTGCATTCACATCTCGAGGAAGAAGCGATTTGACTCAAAAGTCTAATTGCCAACTTTTGCAAGTGTGAAGCATCACAACCAAATAGTTTTCACCATTCATCTATGTCAACATTAGGTTATTACAATATCAATAAGAATACACAAACTATAAAAAGAATATAAATTAGAAATATGTATACATTTTACTATTACATGATATAGGAAATAAATGTTATAATGTAATGAAATAAAAAATATATTCAATTTTAAATTACCTGGACGAGAATTTTTACATGTATTTTGAGCAAATTTCAATCCAAAGCTAACATCCTTTTTTCATGAAAGTTGATATCTCATCCATCATATATTGCATGCCTTTCCATTTCTAACTTTTCCATAACTTCTAACACACTGTTCATAATATCGGGCGCATGACAAGGGCTATTTCTATCATATTGAAAAGCCGGATTCAACCAAAATGTTGCAGCATGAAGATTTTTCTTTAACATCTTGTCCCACCTTTTTTCAATAATTTCAATATATGGTGTATACAAGGCTTTCTTGTTTCTAAATAATTGTTGAATGTCATTAGTTACCCTCCACATGCCTCATATACATATCCCAACGAAGGCCTCTCATCAGAATCACAAATACGCAACAAGCTGATAATTTGCCCCATAATCCTTACATTGATCAAACAATTATTCCAAAACCTTTCATCAAGAATAATTTGCTTAACATCTTTACCTTTCTCAATTTTCAACTCTTTCTTGTACTGTGTAGAAGTGACCAAAGCCTCCAAGTGCTCTCTGTGAACATAAAGACTTTTCAAAGCAATAAAATTAGTGCCAAATTGATTCTCAGTAGGATGAAGAATTTCTCTCCAACCAAGGTTTTTTTCTTAACCAGTTAAGAATCCATTTTCTATTATAAACAAATGTTGTCACCTTTGCAGCAAAATCAACCAAATTCTTCACATTGAGTATTTCTCCAATATCCTTCATGATTAAATTAAGACAATGAGCTGCACAAGGAGACCAACTAATAGTTGGATATTTAATAGAAATCAGATTTCCGCAGCTTTGTAGTTACTTTGCATTATCTATAACCAAATGAACCACATTTCTAGGACCAACTATTTCAACAATTTCAGAAAATAAATTGCACAAAGTTTCAGTGTTTGACTCCACATCCGAAGCATCAACAGATTTAATAAAAGAAATACCACCGGGACAGTAAATAAGGAAATTGATTAAACTTCTTTGTCTATTATCCTTCCATCCATCGCCCATAATTGTACAACCTGTCGTATCTCATCTACTACGAAAATTGTCAACAATTAACTCAACTTGTTTCTTTGCATTTTTTAATAAAGTTACCCTGTAAGCATGATATGTAGGAGCCTTGTACCCATGACCCATAGATGCAGCCATCTCCATTGCATTCTGATAGTAATGAGAATTAGCAGCCATCTCCATGCATCGTAAAACCATAAAGCAAGAGCCATATCTGTAGCATGACATCTCTTCTTACTCTGCATACAAGATTTGATACTTGGCTAAGAGGAGTCAAGGACTTTACCTTTCATATAAGGTTCAATATTATGCGTTGCCTTCCTTTTTCCTTTATTGGCTCCCTCAGTTAAAATTCCTTTCACTTTATAGTGAGAAATTTCTTGAACAACATCTTTTCAAATTCATGTACACTTTGATCAAGAGGATTTGCACATTCAAATATTCCTTCCTAGTCTTTTCTTTTTCAATATTTTGTTGCAATGATTCATGCATCATAAAACGAACATCATGAGGTACTTTTTTACACGAAGAAACATTACCTTTTATTGCAGCACGATGTTGTTTCATTCTATTAATACATCCACCAGAAATATATATTTTCACAAAATTCGCAAATTAAAGCCTTTTTCCTACCATCATTCTACTCCACGACATATTTCCATGCTTAGTCCTTTTTTTGTCTATGATTTTGTCCCAAAAAACTTGACTTTGTCGATGATCCTTCATTAGTTAGTGTGGAATTTAAATTATCTCCTTCCATTAGCCTGTACAATTTCAAAAAAATAAAAATATTGTTAATAGAAGTGAATAAACTGATGCACTAATATTATGCAAATTATCGAACTTGCAACATGTTCTCCAAAGTATTCCATTTAGGAGTATTGATATGAAGCAAATATTAGCAAAGTTTAAACATAATCTAAAATTAACAAAATAAAGATTTGAATTGGTATTTAATATTTCTTTCTTAAATGACTAAATGTTAAATTTTATTTGTTAGCTGTGCTCACCACTCGCTATGTTGATTGGATTCTATCAAAAGCCAATAAAAACTATTCTATTTATTTTATGGCATAAAAAGAAGCATTCAAGAGAAAATTGAATAAAAAGAAATAGAGGATACATATTAACTTTTGATAGATGGATAAGAATTTAAAAATGTGAGATATATAGTCTTGCGTATTTGATTAGAATGTGGATTGCTTTCACCTCTTGCTTATATAAAATCTACTCTTTATCCTTATACAAATTTATATAAAATCTACACTTTATCCTTATAAAAATTAAAAGAAATTATCTTTGGCATCTATAAAATGTTCAGTTTGAAGACCAAGAGAATTGTAGTGTATGCATGATACTTATGGCTCAAATAAAACAAGGTAGAATCACATCAAGCATCCATGATCCATATATACATATACGGTTTCAAACTAATATTTATATTTACCATTTTTCTTTATACTATTTCATTATACTAATATTAAAAAATTAGCAATTTTTAATTGCAGTGGACAAAGAAGCATAAATTTTAAAGCCAGAGCTACTGATGCAGGAAACGTGCACGATACAAATCAGGTTGAATTCAGAATCATGTGTGAACCATGTTGATACGAATGGGCGAGGCTTGGAATCTTGGACCACCGAATCTCCACACCTTTGGATCGTGTTGCACAAATTCAAATCAACAAGAACAACAAAATAACAAATTGGCGGAAAGAAAATCAAAGGAAACGCACAAGATTTGATGTTAAGCCAATCAAACCCCTTACGCTATTACAAACAAATCAATTAATCTTATGTAATCAAGAGATCAACTAATTTAGTTTGGGTTGTTCCTGAAATCAAGAACGGGTAGGCTAATCCTATAGCTCCTCACTAAAGGCTTCGCGGGATTTTGAAAACACAAAATGTTTTTGCTTTAGCAAAGCTAAAATTCTTCAATTATTCAATTGCTTAAAAACGTTAATGGCCTTTCCTTTTTATAGGATGAAATTCGGCCAAGTACAAGAAACCCTAGCTAAAGTCAATTACAACTTGACTTCTTAACTACCAATCCAATTTTAGGAAAGTTCCAAATTGGAATTGATAACTAACTTAACAAACTACTTTCCTAAACTAACAAGACAAGCAAAACACGTTTTTTCTTGGCTGGAAAAGACACGCCAAAAGCTCCTACAAAATAGGAGTTTACTTTCCTAAATTTTTCTAAAAAGTAGGAGATTACATTCCTAATTATCATGCAAGATAATTGGGCCAAGTAATTGACATAAAAACCGAAATTAAAGCCCATAGTTAAATGTTAATGGACTTAATTATTACAACTCAAAATAAATCCTAAGGCTTAAACAATGGCGTGATCCAAGATGATAAAAGTCCAAGCACGCCATCTTGGTCTTCAATAGGTCCATGAAATTCGCAACGGTAATCTACCAGAATCACGTCATTCATTTTGGTAGGCCCGTTTAACGTTGATAACATCCGAATCTCGTATACCTTAAAGCATAAACTTTTTAGCGCTATCCCTTAGCTTTCCAGGGCCTCTTGAATCACGAAATTCCGAGTTATATTGAGAGAGATATGTCAAGAATACCAAAATGTAACAGAATCTTTCAGCATTTAATGTTTGACTTTGGCACCATGGACATGGACTCGGCTCATTCTCATCAATCCCTCCCTCCTCGAAAAGGATTCGTCCTCGAATCTTGAAGTTGAGCTCCTGGATTAAACACCAATATGATGAACTCATCAAGACCCAAGTTAATTTGGAATGTAACACCTCGCGGGCAATAACACTTTATTTCCCTAAAGAACAAAATAAATCTATTAGTCCAAGGAACAAAATTATTAATAATGAATATAACTGTATATGAAATAATATATGCTCTTATATAAGAGAAAGTAGCATCAATGTCAAAATAATTCACAAGTGTGGATAATACATACAATGTATCATAATATCTATCTCTAAATGTACTATGACAAAAATGTAAATCAATTTGAAACAATGTAGTTAACCAATTTGGTATGATGAATTCACATGAAGAAACAATTTCAATGGTTAACTTTTCCAACCTAAACTCGTCAATTAACCAACTTGAATTATCTTTACATTGAGAATATATGGTTAATCTTAAAAAATTATCATTCTTTATAGTAACAACACTTAAAGAAAAATCATAATGTAAATAATCTAAATAATAGAAACTAACATCATGAATTACCTTTTGTATTGAAAAATTCGTTAAAGAACAAGATAACATACCAACCAAGTGTTGAAAAACCAAAGTACCTCTTTGAACTTGATGGATTTGAACGTGTAATAACTCACGAACCAAATAATTAAAAGAAACGTCAATCCAACAAGTATAAATATGAACACTTGGATTAATACACACAACGATTTGGTTTTGTTCGAAATTATAATTACAAAATTTAGATTGTAACTCATATAAAAAATAAGCAACATAACATAAAAACAAGCTATACATAGATTCATTCAAATCAAAGTATTTTGATGTAACCATTGAAGAATTATGTAAATCAATTTGCTTATCAATACACATGGCGTTAGACTCTAAAACACAAGTTATAAAATTTCGAATCATTTGTCAAAAAGTATAAATAAGGTTTTGAAATTGATTAAAAACAGATTGAAAACTTTGAAACTCAACTGAATTGATAACAACAAAATTATTAACAGTTTTAAGATCAAAATCAATTGAAAACTTACCTAACTTACCTTGCTTACCTTGCGGGAAACAAGTCATGGCAGATTGGACTCTTTCTATTGTTGGCAACTCCATTAGATGTCTAGGAACTCCATAAATCTGCAAAACAAAATTACTAGGCAACAAACAATAAAAATCGTGAACACTACAATTCATAAGTACAAGATGTTGTTCAACTTTCAATGAACTCTTCTCTCTCTTTTGAGTTTGAACACTCATCTCACTTTCTGAATTTTTCAACTCATCACTCTTTTTATCACTCTTATTTACAAGTTCACAGCCTACGCTAATATTTACAATCTTTTGTTTCTCTTGCTCACTCTTTTCTTTCTCTTTTTCATCTCTCATATCACTACAAGCTTTAGCAATCCTTGATTGATCTTCAGAAATTTCACAAATGTGTTGAAGCTCGGAGATTAAACTTTTTACCATCATTCATGAGTGAATAGCAATTTTTAAGTTCATTATAAACTCCCTTGCAAGCAAGTTGCCACAGGTCTCCCAATAAAAGATGGGTTGTTTGCATAGGAAATATGTCACATAGTACCTCAACTTTGTACTTTCCAATTGAGAATGCAACCTTGACTTGCATTGACACCCATACTTCACCACAATTATCACTCCATTGCAGCAAGTAAGGATTTGGATTTGGAGTGGTTTGCATATTCAACCTTTCTACCATTAGCTCACTAGCAAAGTTCAAGCTTCTCCCACTATCAATCACCACAACACATACTTTATCTTGGTCATTGCATCGTGTATAAAACTCTTTTACACATGCTGAAGTTGTGGTGTTGGACTCCTTGATTTCATCAAAATCAATTTGTCTTGAGGTAGAATTTTTAGTGGTAGGACCCTTGGATGCCGAAGTTAAGTTATCAATTTGAATTTGCATCTTTTGAAGCATATCGAAGAGCACTTCATTATCAATCTTTCGTGAGGCTTGTGATATGGTTTTATCACCCTCCATTGTACCTACACGGTTAGTGAAAAACACAAAGAAATATATGTATATACCTCACGGGTTTCTCACTTTGGGGAGTAGGTACACAACACTCTTTAGTAGTAGTCTTCCTCTTATATATCCTAACTACTATCTCTTAATGGATCGCCTATTCTATATTAGACCTATATATTCGTTGATTAAAGAAACAATTCTCAACTGAGAAGTTCAATCAATGAAGAAAACATAAGACAAATCAAATAGAGTGAAATTAGGTATGAGATCGTAAAGAGTTTTTAAGATCACGTAGGGGTATAAGTTTATTAAGGTACTGGAACCACCAAAATTAGAAAGTGGCAAAAAAAAACAAGAAGATGGGGACTTGAATCACCTTATTCCGATTTATATTGAATAAGATATGACAATTTCAATTTGAGTGTGCTTTTATGAAACATATAAGAACACTTAGTTCTTGAAAACAATTTTGTTTCTTAATTGTCCAAACTTTTTTTTTGTATTTAGATCAATTACCTTTGTGCTGTATATTACTTGTTCTCTTTTTTTATCATTTGCCTTTTTTTTATATCACGAACTTTTTTTCGGACAACTAGGGTTTTGAAAACAACTTAGGGTTTTGATATTATGTTGTCTTAATCTCAATGTTCCAGCACATATATTGTCTCAAACATCAATATAAACTTCAAGAATAATAACGCAACAAGGATCAATTGGATAGCAACAAGAACTTAAGAATTTGGAAACCAAACCCTAACCCTAAAAAACAAGGTTTTGGAAAGAATGTTTAGCAAGAAATCTCAAACGAATTCAATACTAAAACATGCAATTCCTATGCGGTTTTTTTAACACAAAAGGCACTAGAAACGAGCTGAATGTGGACAATAAACGAAGCTACAAGAATGAAGCAAAAATAGAAAGAAAAACAACGCAAAAAGAACAAGCTAAGTTGGTACGATTTAACGAATTTCAGCAAGGATTTTATATGATTTTGAGCACTAGAATAATGAACTAAAAAGCTGAATATGACACAAACTAAAACAGCAAGAAAACTCCAAAAACAACAGCTGAACGACACACAAAACAGCAGCACAATTGACTACAAAAATTGCAAAATTTGCGGAAACAACAAGAAGACTCAAAACTAAAAATTGTAACCTGAATTTTGTATCAACAACCTTTGCTTTGATAAAGAATTGGCAAGGCTTGGAATCCTGGACCTCCGAATCTCCTCACCTTTGGACCGTGTTGCGCAAATTCGAATCAACAAGAACAACAAAATAACAAATTGGCAGAAAGAAAATCAAAGGAAACGCACAAGATTTGATGTTAAACCAATCAAACCCTTTACGCTATTACAAACTGATAAGTCGAACTTGTACCGACTTATTTGCTTTACTTTCTTAATCTTTTGCATAGAATGACTAGAGAAACTGTGCTTGATAAATGATTTGTGCACAATATGTTCATGATATAGAAGATGTGAGAATTGGTGACATGCAAAGTGTTATGTTTATATACGAATGAGAAACACGTACACACTTAACCATTTTGGCATCACAAATCTCAAGCATTGCACAAGAGTCCTAGCACGTGAGCACAAGATCACGCACAACACTCAAGCACATCAAGCACACAAGCACACTACACATGCGCAACACGAGAGGCGTCCGCCACTCACACAGCACACAGGGTGCCCGTATCACACACGCCGTACACACGGTGGGCGCCGAGCACACGGTGGGCGCATCTCGGAAGTTACCAAATCCCAACCCAAATTATATCAATGATTATGTAGGGTCAAGTCTTCTAAGGGTTAAGTAATGACGACCCTAATGAACACCTTAATTGGTTCCTGAGATTATGCAATACCTTTAAACTTCAAAGGGTGCCACACGATGAAGTGCGAAGAGTTCTGTTCCCATTGTCCCTGAAGAGAAAAGCCAAGCATTGGTTTAATTCTGTTGGGGGACCTTCCATTGCTACATTTGAAGAATTGGAAAGGAAGTTCCTGGCTAAATATTTCCCTCCTGCCAAGCTAGAACTCATGAGGCTTGAGATTCGGAGTTTCTAACAGCAAGATGGGGAAACATTTAAGGAGGCTTGGGATAGGTTCAACGACTTGCTTAGGCAATGCCCGAAAAATAATTTGGGGAAGGTGAGAGAATTGAACACCTTTTTCAAGGGACTCTCCCCTGAATCGTCCCTAATGGTTAAAGCTTGTGCGAATAGGGCCTTGAAAGATAAAAGTGTACATGAGGTGAGAGAACTTTTTGACTCGATAGCCGATGACGAATACTTGTTCCTAGAGGCAAGGAAGCCTGCAATAAGGAGACAGCGAGGAGTCTTAGATCTGGATGAGGAGACATCCTTAGAAGCCAAGATTAAGGCCTTGACCAGGCAAGTTCAGACATTGAAATTGGCAAAGACTACTCAGGTGTTGTAATGTGGATTGTGTAAGGGAGACCATCATACAGATTAATATGAGCTCACTCAAGAATCAATCAAATATGTGAATAACTATAACAATAGGCAGCAGTATCGTGGGTACAAAAATTAGAATGGACAAGGCACTTGGAAGGCAACCAGAACAGACAATACTTTCAAGGAGGGGAGTCAAGTAACAGGGAACCCAGACGAACCAATGAGAAAGACATACTCCGTAAGATTTTGGAGAAGATGGAAATGTATGAAAAGAGGACTATAGTGCTTGAAGCATCTTTGAAAAACATGGAGACACAATTGGGCCAACTGGCCAAGGCTATTCATCAGAGACCTCAGGGAACTCTTCCAAGTGACACCGAATCTAACCCAAAAGGAAAAGAAGTGTGTAATGCCATAATCTTAAAATACAGGAAGAAACTTGGTGGGAACAAAAAGGAAACAGTGGAGGAGGATTTGATGGAAGAAGCCGCAGAAGAGGAAAACATTGGGTCCTTTAAGGAAAAGAATCCGGAAGGAGAGGATAGGAATGAAGAACATGAAGGAAGTGTGAGGGCACTGAGCCTAAAAGAAAGAGAGGACCTCCAAGTCCATATAACTATCCAGAGTATGCACCACTGCCTCCTTTTCCTCAGAGAATTCCTCCTCCAGCCAAAAATGGATCTCAATTCACTAGATTCTTGGACATGGTAAACAATGTGAATGTTAATGTACCACTGTTGGACTTGGTTACGGCTATGCTCAGATATGCAAAATTCTCGAAGGATTTGATTGCGAACAAGGAACCGATACTCCGGTGTGAAATGCCAATCCCACTTACTGAGGAAAGTCAAGCGTGGATGAATAATGAATTGCTTCCTAAGTTGAAAGACCCGGGGAGTTGTACCATACCATGCAAGATTGGTACCAAGTTTTTCAACAAGGCTTTGTGTGACCTTGGAGCAGGGATAAACCTGATACCCCTTTCCATTGCTGAGAATGTTGGCCTTGGTGATAAAATCAAGCCAGTAGCTATTCTACTCCAATTAGCTGATAGATCCCTCGTACAACCTACTGGGATGGTGAATGATGTGCTGGTATCTGTGGACAAATTTATGCTTCCAGTAGATTTTATGATACTAGACATGGAGGAAGATCCAGAAGTGTCACTCATTTTTGAACGACCATTCTTAGCTACTGGAGATGCTCTTATTGGGGTCAAAAGCAAAACTATCACATTCAGAGAGAATGGGAATCAAGTGGTTTTCAATGTAGACTATGCCATGAAATACCCCAATTCTGTGGAACAATGTTTCTTTGCGAATCCAATAGATGGTAATCCTCAGTTGCTTGAGCTTGATCATAAACGTAAATTCTCTCTTGCATTACTTGAGTCATATGAGCATGAAAAACATGAAGAAGGTAAGAGTGTGTTAACTGATGAGGAAAAGGTAATTTTGCATGAGTTGGAAAATTTGGTTTAATGTTGTGTGATGAATGATTCTGCCTTTGAAGAGAATTTTGAGAAGGAATTTAATGAAAACATTGAGGATAATGAAGCATGCAAAACTTTGATAAATGCTGTTACAGATACTAATGAAAGTGTTGAAGTTGTGCCCACTGAGGTGAGGCCTGAAAATTTTGAAAACGGGAATGAGAAGCTGATGCGTTCAATTGTGAAGCCACCAAAATTGGAGTTGAAACCTTTGCCTCCACATCTGAAATATGCATTTCTGGGGGAAAATAAGACTTTGCCAGTGGTTATCTCATCTAAGCTAGAGGCATGGCGAGAGGAAAATTATTGGAAGTTCTGAAAATGTACAAAGAGGTAATAGGTTGGACCATTGCGGATATCAAGGGAATAAGTCCCAGTATTTGTATGCACAAAATTCTTCTGGAAGAAGGGGCTATTCCCACAAGGGACGGGCAAAGAAGACTGAACCCACAGATGATGGAAGTGGTGAAAAAGGAAATTATCAAGCTTCTTGACTTTGGGATGATATTTCCTATATCAGACAGTGAATGGGTCAGTCCAGTACAATGTGTACACAAGAAAGGGGGAGTGACTGTAGTGACTGTAGTGACCAACGAAGCTAATGAGTTATTGGCCACCAGGATCATCAATGCTTGGAGAGTATGCATGGACTATAGGAAGCTGAACAAGGCCACTTGAAAGAACCACTTTCCTTTACCTTTTCTTGAACAACTTCTAGATAGGATGGCTGGATTCCTATTTTATTGCTTTCTTGATGGATACTCTGGGTAATCAAATTGTCATTGATCCAAAAGACTAGGAGAAAACTACCTTCACTTGTCCATTTGGGACTTATGTCTTCCAGAGAATGCCCTTTGGCCTATGTAATGCGCCAACCACATTTTAACGTTGCATGATAGCCATTTTCCAAGACATGGTAGAAAACATCATAGAAATCTTCATGGACGATTTCTCAGTCTTTGGAATAACTTTTGAAGGATGTAAGAAAAATCTGTCATTGGTACTGAAACGGTGTGTGGACACCAATCTTATTCTGAATTGGGAAAAATGCCAGTTCATGGTAAATGAAGGTGTTGTGCTGGGGCACAAAATATCGAGGGCTGGTTTAGAAGTTGACAGAGCCAAAGTGGAAGTGATAGCTAAGCTGCCAGCACCCACTAATGTAAGAGGAGTGAGGAGCTTCATGGGTCATGCGGGCTTTTACAGAAGGTTTATCAAGGATTTTTTGAAGATAGCCAAGCCATTGTGTTCACTACTGGAGAAAGATGCTCCATTTGTTTTTGATGAGAAATGTAAGGAAGCATTTGAGTTGATAAGGAAAAAGTTAGTGGAGGCCCCAGTGATAGTCACGCCAAGTTGGGGAGAGCCATTTGAAATAATGTGCGACGTGATTGACTATACTGTGGGACCTGTTCTGGATCAGAAGAGAGGAAAAGTTTTCCATGCTATCTATTGCGCAAGTAAACTGTTGAATAGAGCAAAATTGAACTATACCACTATAGAGAAAGAGATGTTAGCTGTGGTGTTCGCATTTGACAAATTCGGGGCTTATCTGTTAGGATCAAAGGTTATAGTCCACATAGACCATCCAACACTCAAGTATCTTATGTTAAAGATGGAGGCCAAACCCAGACTTATCCGTTGGGTCTTGCTATTACAAGAGTTTGATGTGGAAATCAAGAATAGGAAAGGGTGTGAAAACGTGGTGGCCGACCACCTCTCCAGGCTTGAATTGGGAACCCTGAGTGTGGACCAGCTACAACTGTGGATTAAAGAAAATTTCCTGGATGAACAAATTTTTGGAATCCAAACTCAAAAGTTGCCCTGGTTTTCTGAGATAGCCAACTTTATGGTTGCAGGGCAAATACCATTACACTTCTCTAGTGAGAAGAGGAAAATATTAAGATATGATGCTAAATACTACTTTTGGGAGAGTGGAAGTTTGTACAAAAGATGTAATGACCAAGTCATTAGAAGGTGTGTCCCAGAAGAGGAGAAAGAGGAAATTTTGAGAGCTTGTCATGAATCACCATTCGGAGGACATTTTGGAGGAACAAGAGCTGGTTATAAAATTCTGCAAACTGGATTTTATTGGCCATATATCATCAAGGATTCCAAGCTGTGGGTGAGCCAATGCGAGAAATGTCAAAAGGTTGGAAATATCTCCCACAGGGATGAGATGCCTCTCAACAATGTGCTTGAGGTTGATTTGTTCGATGTGTGGGGTTAGACTTCATGGGACCATTCCCTTGCTCTTGTGGGAATGAGTATATATTGGTGGCCGTAGACTATGTATCTAAATGGGTTGAAGCTGTAGCCATGCCTCACAGTGACAGTAGGAGTGTGCTGAGATTTGTCAAGAAGAATATCTTCAACAGGCTTGGAACTCCTAGAGCCATTATTAGTGATGGAGGAAGTCATTTTTGCAACAAGGTCTTCCAGGCTCTCTTGGCAAAATATGGGGTGCAGCATAAAGTTTCAACGGCATACCACCCCAGACCAATGGACAGGCAGAAGTGACCAACCGAGAAATTAAGAGAATCTTGGAAAAAGTGGTGAATCCCGGAAGGAATTATTGGGCACTCAAATTAGATGATGCCTTGTGGGCTTACAGAACCGCTTGTAAAAACTCTAATTGGACCTTCACTATTTAGGCTGGTGTTGGGAATGAGTGTCATCTCCTAGTTGAATTGGTACATAAGGCTTACTGGGCAGTACAAAAACTCAACATGGATCTAAATGAAGCTCAAGAAGCGCGAATGATGATGCTTAATGAATTGGATGAGTTCAGGTGGAATTCATATGTCAGTGCAAGCCTCTACAAAGAACGAACAAAAAGATGGCATGATGCAAAAATCAAAGTGAAGGAATTTGAAGTGGGACAGCATGTGTTAGTGTATCACTCAAGATTGAGGTTATTCTCTGGGAAATTGAAATCCAAATGGATTGGACCTTTCATTATCACAAATGTTTTTCCGTATGGAGTGGTTGAAGTACAAAATGAGTCTACAGGAACATGTTGGAATGTCAATGGGCACAGGGTGAAAATGTTCAAGTCAGTTGTGGAAAATAAGGAACGAGTTCAATTCCTGGATGGACCCTCTCCGTGATCCCACTTCCTTATGTCTAGCTGGGGACAATAAACCAAGCAATGTGTTGGGAGGCAACCCAACCATTTTAATTCTTGTCTTTGTCAATTTCATCTTTCTTTTAGTAGATAAGCTTCGATAAATGATTAAACCTTACTCCCTCTCATGTGCTTATCTACAGGGCCACCGTGGCATGAATACAACAAAGAGAAGAAGCCGAAGCAATCCCACATAAGTTCAGTACACATCATCCAAGTTGCTGGAAAATTACATCCGGATGTCATGGGCTATAACAGGTAAAAGTGTCGAGAATATTCTCTACACTGACAAAAGGTGAGAATAAAATCCAAGATGTGACGCCCAATGTAGTCCAAAAATATTTGATTCTTCTGGGGTTTTCATGGTTTAAATTTTCGTCTATACTCGTAACTTCTGAGGCAAAGTGATCTAAACATCTGACTTGAGCTGTGCAGGGAAGAAGCAATTTGTGCGATACCAAGGATAAGGAAGCCATGTGGAAACGTTTCAAAGCTGATTATGCTAAATCTTGCAAGCAAACATGCACGATATAATGTGTGACAAGACAAATGCATGGAAGTGAGGGCCCACAAAAAAATTGTTTCCTAGCTAAATCATTGTGATATGGCCGATTGCTGTACCAAAGTACCATGCCTCCAAAGAAAGCCTCCCAAGTCTCTACGTCTAACCCAAAGGGCAAATATTCAAAAGGAAGAACCAAGTTTGCAATGTTCACAACCCCTCGGACTCCTCTGAATCAGACGCTGCAGAATATACCCCGAAAACTCCCCCACGGTTTGTAGACGAGTAGCTAAAGAAACAATTCAACAGATTCATCTTCAGGCACGTCCTTGTGGAGCGAAAGTTCGAGGCCCCTTCACACACATTTTGAAGAAGCCATTTGCTTCTATAAATGGGAGCCTCTCACCCCCGCCCCTGACATATCCAACATGGAGATAGCCAGAGAGTATTATGCCAACGCCAATATAAGTAACTCTTACGCGGTCAACCGCTATGGAGTGTTCTTGAGAGGAACATATCTCAAGGTGACAGCTCACACAATCAACTCTCACTATGAATTACCTGACTATCCTGAAGAAGAATTCAGATAACTAGCAAAGGCATCAAATATTGATCATTTAATTGAGTCTGTAGGACTGTCGGGAGCCTCAGGGTGTGCAATGCACGATCAGAAGCCGTATATGTGCTGACAATTGACTTAACCATGGAAGCCCGCATGTGGCTGCTCTTCATAAATTTATGGCTCATGCCCACGATCAAGACCACGAGAGCATCCAGAGAAAGAATACTCTTGATCTATGCTATCCAACACAGAATGATGATTAATGTGGGATGGATCATCATGTGGTACATACAGCGCGCACAAAATTCCATGTACACTCTTATGTTTTTCCCCCTTCTATTATCACAAATGGCAGAAAGGCAAGGGATAGCAGTCGCTCCAACAGAATATTTCCGACAATCCTTGGGAGTCATGGACGGACCTCAGTGGCAAAGCTATCTCGAAATCGAGCGGAGAGAAAGACTCCGTCGTGAGGCATAAAACAGGGCAGTTTCTTTCCCTTTTCCTCCCAATGGACACCATTACAATTTTCAAGTGTGGGGGGAGTGGGAGTGAGAAAGTTTAGGGGTGTTGTGTGAATGGTGAAATGTTATGCTTGTTGCTTTAGTTGATGCAAGTTTGATTATGTTGTGGTGTGCTGGGCCTAGTGCCTTGTATTTGAATTTCATTCTGTGTGATGCTTTGTGTAGGGATTGAAGGTGGTGTGTTAGTATATTAGTATTCATGTAGGAGGTGTAATTTTTTTCCTTGTCGTGTGCTATGTTGAGGAAAGAAAAACAGGCAGTGGGTAGCACTGACCTTGTTGTGTGCTTTAACCTTCAGTTGTGATAAATATGAAATGGCTGTTGTGTTGTACAAATTTTCCAAACATCCATCTAGCACACTAGCACGTCCAATACACTTGCACTTCCAATATCATCATCAAATCCATAAACCATCATTCAATTGTGGTGCATGAGAAATTTTCAATTTTTTGAGTTTCAGCACCAATTTGATTCATACAAATTGTTGGATAAAGTGCTATGTTAAAGTAAGATAAAAATGCCACACTCTGACATAGGAGAGAGCTTATGAATCTTCTACCTGTATGTGCCCTCTACTTGTAAACACTTATTCTTGCATTTTGAGTATATAGTCTATTGAAGACACACACAAACATGAATGTTGAGAAAATATGTGAACGAAAAAGAAAAAGCCAGTGGCAAATAAAGGGAAAAATAGCCACAAAATCCTGGCGGCAGCACCAAAGTGCAGCATGAAATTCAAAAGAAAATCTCAAGCACCAATGTGCGATAGAAAATGGTCAAATGAAATTCAAGTGTAAAGTGTTTGTGTGTGTGGACAAAAGGATTGTAGTGCAAGAATTTTTTTGATTAAGTGTTTACTATAGTACTCTGCATAGACAGAATGAGGAAGCTTAAGAACTCTCAGGTCACAAAGCACGTAGCGGTATGGTCTTTATTCATTGTACCTTACTTGGAAATTAGTATGACTTGTTGGGCTGTGAACTAGTGTTATTTGCTGTTTCTTTTCTGCATGCAAATTTTGAAGAATGGATAGATGATGATGTTGCGAGTGTCAAATGTGAGAATGGATAAAGGTTTGATGTTGCTTTACTTTGCTCGGGACTAGCAAAGATTCAAGTGTGGGGGGTTGATAAGTCGGACTTGTACCGACTTATTTGTTTTACTTTCTTAATCTTTTGCATGGAATGACTAGAGAAACTGTGCTTGATAAATGATTTGTGCACAATATGTTCATGATATGGAAGATGTGAGAATTGATGAAGTGAAGTGAAAATATCATGCAAAGTGGTATGTTTGTATACAAATGAGAAACACGCACACACTTAACCATTTTGGCCTCACAAATCTCAAGCATTGCACGAGAGTCCTAGCACGCGAGCACAAGATCACGCACAACACTCAAGCACATCAAGCACATCAAGCACACAAGCACACTACACATGCGCAACACATGGTGGGCGCCGCCACACACACACACTACATAAGAGGCGCCCGCCACTCACACAGCACACACGATGCGGGCACCCCTCTGCACCCGCACCACACAAGCCGCACACACGGCGGACGCCGAGACCACTCAACACACATGCACCTGTTATGCTCCCTCTTGCACAATTTCATGCATACTAGCACACCTACACTTCAAATATGATGCACACATTGCAATATTATCAAGGCATAAACGCAGCATTTTGGTAGCGCACCACATGTTCGATTATTTGTAGCCTTAATTCTTAAGCAAACATTTTATCAGATGACTCTACTCACATGCTGAAATGATTCGTGCAGACACGTGGAGGAACCAAAACGGCAGATTGAGCCCCATCCAACATGATTGTGACAGATCATCAAGGAGAAGGTATAAAAGGCAAGGAAAGATGCAAAACAAAGGATCGCAACATTGAGAGAAAAAAGGATAGATTAGAAGATCAAGGAGATCAGGATTTAGGGAAAATCGGAGGAAGATCAATTAGGTTACAAAAAGAGAGAGACACTATAGCAAATACATCTATTCTTCTCTTTGTAATGGCCAGAATTGATCGAGCTTTGTTAATTCCATTCTCAAAGCCGATCAACATGATCGGCTAAACATTTGTGTGTTGCCTTGAGGGTTCATATGTACTAATTTTATCCAGTTTGAGACATTTGAATTGCATTAATATGTGTCTTGTTATTTCCTTTTCATTCTATGTTTCTATTCAATAGATCTGTTTAAGTTCGTCTAAATCTACAATTGTTCTGCGGTGCCCACTGAGGCCAATTTAGATCTGCCAAAGTAAATTGAATGAAAACATCAAATGGATATGGAACAACCGTTTGTGAGACTTAAGATCTAAATGTATTGTGAGTTCAATTAATTGTGCGGTACCCACTGACAATAGGATTCAATTTAATAGAAACGACTTAAGCTTGTTCGTGTACAATAATTTGAATGCTTGATTTGGTTAGCTACTCTGCCAAGAGAGATAACTAGGGATTGAACTAGGATTGAAGTACTGGATAGGGATCTAGGTTTTATGATTTGAGCCCAAGACTTGCCCTGCCAAGGAAAGTTTGAGAAGTAAGTGCGGTGTTCTTGTGAGAATCACCCGGTTAATCAAGTGCATTTCACTAGCAGATTAGTCCTCTCACACACAACCACACTGGTCTATGATAACAGGGATTGATCAGTACTGGATGATTCCTCCTCAAGGCAACACCATCGTCTCTTGATTGTCCAAGTTTCGTACACTATTTCACTCATTGCATTTTGTTACTTTGTATTCCAATCTGTCATTCTATTAGCTCTGTGACATGTCCTTTCCCTGAGGATACAATCCCACTCATCACTACTATATTTTAGTGTTGTTGGGTAAAATTGGTGAGCCAGCGACAGCTCCCACCGCAAACAAATCAATTAATCTTATGTAATCAAGAGATCAACTAATTTAGTTTGGGTTGTTCCTGAAATCAAGAACGGGTAGGCTAATCCTATAGCTCCTCACTAAAGTTTTCGCGAGAATTTTAAAACACAAAGTGTTTTTACTTTAGCAAAGCTAAAATTCTCCAATTATTCAATTGCTTAGAAACTTTAATGGCCTTTCCTTTTTATAGGAAGAAATTCGGCCAAGTACAAGAAACCCTAGATAAAGTCAATTATAACTTGACTTCTTAACTACCAATCCAATTTTAGGAAACTTCCAAATTGGAGTTGATAACTAACTTAACAAACTACTTTCCTAAACTAACAAGACAAGCAAAACACATTTTTGCTTGCTTGGAAAAGACATGCTGATGCGATTGTTGGCTGAGGCTCAATCTCCTGGACCACAAACGATTTCCACCCTTTTGGATTGTGCTGCACAAAAAGGTTATTCCACGAACAAATACACAAAACTCGGCGGAAGAGTAATCAAGGGAAAACGCAAAGGTGTTGACGAAAATCAAACCCCCACGTTTAATACAAATGAACTCAATTTAACCTATGAAAATTTAAGAGTTAAACAAGTTAATTTGGCTTGTTCTTAAAATAAAGAACGTTGATGAAGTTACCTAAAGGTCACGCTAGGGGCAAACTTACTACAATGAAGATCAAAATAGAACTTCAAGGTTTTGAAAACACAAAGTGTTATTCACGATTTCAGCAATGCTAAAAACTTTCGAAAATTCATCTATATTATTCAAGTAAAATTTCACCTATAAATAGGCTACAAAAACCATGAACCCTAATGGTTATCAAGTACAATTTGACTTCTAAACTACCCAATCACAATTTAGTAAACTTTCCAAATTGGATTTGGAAACTAACAACTAACTAACTAACAAACTAGTTTCCTAAAAAGTAACAAAACAAAACCATGTTTTGCTTCCTCTAAGAAAACGAGTAAAGCTCCTAAGAAGTAGGAGAATACTTTCCTAAAAATTGAAGCACATGGTTTTATCCTTTAAGAGGTAAAAACCGAATTGTCTTCTTTATTTTCCTAAACTTGTATTTGCCATTATCATGCAAGATAATTGGGCCAAGTAACTTATTAAAATGGAATTAATTAAAGCCCACATTAAGTGTTTTGGACTTAATTAATTACAATAAAAATAAATCCTAATAATTTAAGAATGGAGTGATCCAACTTTGAAGCCCAAGTACACGCCTTTCTTAGTCTTCAATTCGGACATTAGATTTCTTCAAGGTGGAATTTCCTTAAGTTCCAAAGTAGAATTCTTAGGAACATGTTCATGGATTGTTATTAAAAAAATATGCCAAAGAACTTTATGTTGAGATGATTCGGTCTCCAAGTCTTCACAATGTGATGACAATAAATTGTGCAAGGCTTCTTTCATCCTTTTCCTCCTTGATCTTGTCATTGGTCCATCAAGATTCTCCAATGGATCATGCAAGTTCGGCCTTGGCACCATGAATTTGGACGGATTGCTATCATTCCCTCCCTCCTCGAAAAGATTCGTCCTCGAATCACCTACATCAAACAAAGATAAATCAGAAACATTGAATGTAGATGAAACATTGCCATACTCACTTGGAAGTTCGACTTTATATGCATTGTCGCCTATCCTTTCCAAAACTCGAAAAGGACCATCTCCTCTTGGATGAAGCTTAGATTTCCTCTTTTCATGAAACCTCTCTTTCCTTAAGTGAATCCAAACACAATCACCAGGTTCGAAAATCACTTTCTTCCTTCCCTTGTTGGCTTGCTTAGCATAATGTTCATTACGCCTCTCAATTGTATTGCGAACCCTGTCATGTAATTCCTTAAAAAAATCAGCTTTCTTTTTACTTTCGACATTAACAAACTCATTAATAGGAAAAGGAAAAATATCAAGTAGAGTTAAAGATTAAAACCATGCACAATTTCAAAAGGAGAGCAATTAGTAGAACTATGAAAAGTCCTATTATATGCAAACTCAATATGAGGAAGACAACTTTCCCAATTCTTTAAGTTTCTTTGAATAATGGCTCGAAGCAAGGTAGATAAAGTGCGGTTAACTACTTCAGTTTGACCATCGGTTTGTGGATGTGCAACAGTATAAAACAACAACTTAGTGCCTAACTTATTCCATAAAGTACGCCATAAATGAGACAAGAATTTAACATCCCTATCACTAACAATACTTTGTGGAATGCCATGCAATATAAAAACTTCCTTAAAGAACAAATCAGCAATATGTGTAGCATCATTAGTTTTGGAACATGCAATAAAATGTGCCATTTTACAAAATCGATCAACAACTACAAATAGGCTATCTTTACCATTGCGGGACCTAGGTAATCCAAGTACAAAATCCATTGAAATATCAACCCAAGGACGACTAGGTACAGGCAAAGGTGTGTACAAACCATGAGGCAATATTTTCGATTTTGCTTGCTTACATACAATGCAATTATCACAAACACTTTTTACATCTTTAATCATGTTAGGCCAATAAAAGTGTTCATTCAAAACAGCAAGAGTCTTAGCAATTCCAAAATGCCCCATTAACCCTCCCCCATGGGTTTTTTTAACAAGTAATTCACGAATAAAACAAACGGGGGTATGCATAACTTATCTTTTCGAAATAAGAAACCATCATGCAAATAAAAGTCACCATTCAGCCTTAAAGTACATTCATTAAAGGCGGCTTTAAAATCAACATCATCTTTGTATAAATCTTTTATCAAATCAAATCCAAGTAACTTAACATGAAAATAGGTGAATAATGTATATCTCCTAGATAATGCATCAGCTACAACATTTTCTTGACCAGATTTATACTTAATTACATATGAAAAAGTTTCAATAAATTCTAACCATTTAGCATGCCTTTTATTCAATTTATCTTGAGTTTTCAAAAATTTAAGGCTTTCATGATGAGAATGAACTATAAACTCTTTGGGCCATAAGTAATGTTGCCAAACCTGTAATGACCTTACCAAAGCATACAACTCCTTGGTCATAAGTTGCATACTTCAAAGCTGCCTCGTTGAGCTTTTCACTAAAATAAGCCATTCCTGCATTAAAGCAGCACCAATACCTATCCCAGAGGCATCACAGTGTATCTCAAAAGCTTTATTAAAATTTGTCAAAGCAAGAAGAGGGGCGTGAGTCAACATGTATTTCAACTTATTAAAGGCGTTTTCATGCTCATCTCTCCATTCAAAAGTAATGTTCTTTTTAACAAGTTCATTTAAAGGTGCAGCTATAGAACTAAAGTCTTTAACAAACCGTCTATAAAAACTTGCCAAACCATGAAATCTCCTAACATCACTAGCACATGTATGTCTCGGCCATTCCATTATAGCCTTGACTTTTGACTCATCAACAGAAATACCTTGAGAACTAACAACATAACCCAAAAAGATAATTGATTCCATGTAAAAAGAACACTTTTTGAGGTTAGCATACAACTTGTTCTCACGCAAAATAGCAAACACAAGTTTTAAGTGTTCAACATGTTCTTCAAATGATTTGCTATAAATAAGGATGTCATCAAAATAGACCACAACAAATTTTCCAATGAAAGATCTAAAGATATGATTCATTAGCCTCATAAAAGTACTAGGTGCATTAGTTAGACCAAAAGGCATGACTCATCATTCATACAAACCATACTTTGTTTTAAAGGCAGTTTTCCATTCATCACTTTCTTTCATTCGAATTTGATAGTAGCCACTTTTTAAATCAATCTTGCTGAAAATATATGAACCATACAACTCATCAAGCATATCATCTAATCTAGGAATTGGATGTCTATAATTAATTGTGATTTTATTTATGGCACGACAATCAACACACATTCTCTAAGATTCATCCTTTTTAGGTGCTAAAATAACAGGAACTTAATGCTCTCCCTTTTCTCTAAAAAACCCTATCTTTAATCCCACTACTTTCTCCTTATCCACCAACCAAACGGCCCCTTTCCACTGATCTGATTCCCTTCTTTGCCGTAACCTCGTCCACACCCAATATCAATTCTATCTTCAACGGGCAGATTGTTGACTAAGCCTTGGGATTGCACTCTGACGACTGCCTCTAGGCTCCGGCCTAGTGACCGGAGCCACCACAGCTCCGCTCCCTGAAAAACCAACAACATAATCGATGACAATAGCTATGGATCCCAAACAACTAACCTCTTCAGCTCAATCTAATTTGACAGCATCGGTTTCCACATTACTGCCTCTTCCAGTCCCAGCCGATTCTAACGACATTGTGTTTGGTCCGGAAGCAGACCCTCCTCCTACAAGGGCTGTGAGCTCAGCGACTGCTAAGGCAGTTGAATCCATCCGCAATACGGCATCTTTTCCACCGAGGTACAATGTTTCCTCTTCCAAGCACCAACGCCGACCACAACCTATCCTCCTCTCTAATTTCTTCCCCCCTTTGTTCGCTCAATCCCCTGCAGCTCAAAGGAGTAACCATCTCCTCATGGTGGCTCAAGGAAAGAGACCGATGGAGGATCCCCCTTGCCCTAACCCCCCGGTAAGGGTTTAGAACTTGCAACCTCCAATCATGAAAAATCCCTCTCAAGACGCAAAGCTCACACTACCAGGAGGCCCCAAACAACCGACAAGCCAGAACCAAAATCCCCACCAGCTAATTCGAAATCCTACAGGGAGGTAGTGTCGACAAGTTGGGCTCAGAATGTAGATTTTTCCTTCATCTCTTCGTCAGTCTTAGCCTTATCAACTCACAATGGAGAGCCGGCTCTGTTCATATCAGAGGAAGAATAAATGTGCCTGGCTGAAAGATTCAAGTTTGCTTTGATTGGTAAATTCAACCAGGGTAGGCCGGCGATCGCAGACATCTGAAAGGATTTACAAGCTGCAGGATTCAGTGGTGAATGTCATGCAGGGTTGATAGACCAATGGCATGTCATTTTCCAGTTTCAAATTGAAGCCGATTTCCAAAGATTTTGGATTAAAAAATTCTGGATTTTCCGTGGGTTTTAGGCCAAAATTTTCCGGTGGTCACCTGATTTCAACCCACAAAAGGAACCATCTATAGCAACGGTTTGGATTAATTTCCCCCTGCTCCCTATTTATTTGAGTAATAAGGAAACTCTGTTTACACTGGTAAGCCACTGAAGTTGGATTGGGCTACGGCGGCAATGGATAAAGTTTTGCACCCAAGTGAGGCTAGAATTTGCGTTGAAGTAGATGTTGTCAAGCCCCGTCCTCACCGGGTTTGGATTGAAGCAACGAAGAAAGGTATGTGGCAGCAGATTATCTACGAAGATCTTCCGGAATACTGCCTTAATTGTGAAAAAATGGGCCACTCCGAATCAAAGTGCAATCACAAACAAACCAAGAAAATTTGGGTGCCGAAGGAGAAGGTGGTACCCAATAGAAAGGATCAGCACTCAGAAAAATCACCCCCGAATGGTATGGAAACCTACAATAATGTTGGAGTGGTGGCACAGACTGCTCATTCAGAGGCTACAATGATTGGCCAACAGAAACCTCCTGAGGTGGTAAGACACCAAATCAGATCAGCAAATGGCCCGGAGGGGAGCTCCTCTGCAAACTGTATCGCTGATCAGGCATTGGAGAAAACAAAAGTTCAAGCCCTTAATGTGATGAAGAGACCAGAGGAAACTAGTGAAGAACAAGAGGCAGAGGCGCTTACCGATCTAACCTTGGCTGTAATACCAGGGTTACCTTCGAATCATGAAGACAACAAGATTGGCCATTTCTTGACTAATCTTGGACATTTTTTGGAATTCATTAACAGGCAAGAAGGGGAATCTGATGATTTAGCTTATGAGCTCCCTTTAGTAGCCACTCAGTCTTCGCAAGAATCTCAGATCGTCCATGAATTGGTGGATAGTAAAAGGCAGATTATGGACGCTGAAACTGCTATGAAAGATGGGGATCAAGGTGTATCGCACTACATGAGCGAAGCTGCTCCCATGTCGGAAAAAGAAATTATACAGGCCATCCAAACGATCACGTGGGATGAGGGGGATTTAACACAATTTTTCCCATTAAAACTGCCTCCCAAGAGTAAAGGGGCTATCAATGTCAGTGTTATGTGGGAAGAAGGGGAATCCTCTTCATTACATAAAGTTAGCTCAGTATCGGATTTAGCGATTCTCCAATCCATTCCAATTGAATCAGAATATGAAGAGGACGGCGAGGACCAATGGATAGAAAATAGTTATGAGGGAGAACCCGAAGATGTGTTCACTAGTTTCCTCGATAAAATGAAAAACTGCCGAAAACCTCCCAAGCAAACTAAGTACATGGAAGCTCTTGTGAGTCCAAAAGCCAGTGCCTCGTAAGGGAGAAAGCTCAGGGATCGCAATCCTCGTATTTGCTACTCTGAAGGAAAAAATTGGAACTTCAGGTAATCATTGTTGTTTCCCTGTGAAGGCCCATGATTACTGATGTTTAGATCATTTGGCCACATGTTGTGCTCGCTTCATAATCTCAATCTATATTTACTGTTGCCATTGAATGACTCCTGTGTTATGATTTTTTGGATTAAATACTCGTGGATTTCTGATGGGATGAGTCTGAGTATGTGATTAGGCTTATATATGTTGCAAACTGTATGGAGTTCTCTTGGTTTCTGGAGTTCTCTTGTTGCTGGAGATGTGATTAGGCTGGTCCTGGCCTTCATGCATAATTCGTGAGGATGTTGAGTGATCGATTGTTGGATGTTTTATCCTGGTTTGAGGGGCAGTGTTAGCTATGCGTTTGGGAAGGAAGTGTTGGCAGGGGATATGCTGACTAATTTTGGGTCATTTCTGGGCAATTTTATCTCCTGGAGTTTTCTTGTTGCCGAATTTGTGTTCATGCTGTTTTCTGGGTTCCATTATTACTATGCTGGGTGGGATTTCCTTGTAGGCCTTTTGGGGGGATTTGTTAGTGGTTTTGGAATGAGGCTGCCTATAAGGGAAATACTGTCCACTTCCGGGGACCCTGTGCTCTGAACTTTATGCTTGATTGAGGCCTGGCTGTAATTGTTGGTATCTGGAACTGGGGAATTACTGATATGTGAGTGGTCTCCGGCCATGTAATGGCAATGCTAAATCGTATGAGTACTGCCCTTTGGGATACATTGGAATGTTCCTGCTGCTCGGTATGCAATCATGCTGGTACTGAACACCCATCTGTCCCAGATTGGAATGTGCGGGTTAGGCCATGGGATGCTGCTAATCTGATGCTGTCTGGATGCTTGTCTTGTAATTATTTTGGCCTTCTCTATTTCGTAAATATGTAGTGATGCCATTCTTTAATGGCAAGTACATATATTGAGACCCTAACTTCTTGTTATTGTGGACTAAATGGACCAGAACTTGGTGGTTCTGGAGTGATGCTACCAACGTGATAGCTCTTTAATTTCTTTGTGATGGTCCTCAAGGCCAAGTACTTTACTCTGCTTTGGGATTCTGTCAGAGTAATTGGCTGTTTTACAGGAGGAAATCCTAAGTTTGCTCTGGTCTTGTGACTGCCTTTTGTTGGAGGAAATTGTGCTGATGGAGTATTTCTTGCTGATGTGGACTTGAAAAGAATGACTGGGCCTGCTCTATGGATCTGGAACAAACCAAGAGGGTTTGGGCCTTATCATGTTGCTGATATATGACATATTGGGCTGAATTGGGCCTTTAGGCCATGGTCTCACTAACTGGGCCTTTGGACAGGTTTAGGTTGAAGTCTGGTTAACCCACAGTTTTAGGCTATTTGAAGCTTTTGTAATTTTTCAAGATTCAAGAGTCTTTAGAATTTGATTTGCCTATCGGGATCTCAAATTGTTTGGACTCTTAAGTCTCCACACATACTCCTAGATTGTCCTTGTGGATTTTAACTGTAAAGGATTAGTACTCCTCATTTATGGTTTCTTCTGTATCGGGGCGTCGGGAATATCCGGCCTCGTAATTTTGGTTATGGAATAATAAAGTAGTTTCTTTAAAAAAATAATAATAATAAATAAATAAATAAAATAAAATAACAGGAACTGAACATGGACTTAGAGATTCACGCACAATACCTTTGTCAAGGAGTTTATCAACTTGAAGTTGAATCTCTTTTGTTTCCTCAGGGTTAGCTCTATAAGCTGGGCGATTTGGGATTTGAGCTCCTGGTATGAAATCAATTTGATGTTCAATACCTCGAATAGGTGGTAAACCTATTGGTAAGTCCTCGGGAAACACGTCACTAAATTCCTGCAAAAGAGATAAAACAACACTAGGCAAAGAAGCAAGGTTATCACTATCAGCAATAAGTACAAAGTCCTTTCGGATCATCGAATACAGTGATTGCCTATCTAGTATTGCTCTCTTAATCTCACTCTTAGAAGCAAAATAACATGACTTAGAATGAATACTATCTCGGCTATTACAAGGTTGAGAAACAATGTCTCGGCCTACACTAGCTATTACATTCATTTTATGCTCTTGTTCTTTCCTTTCCTTTGCTTCTTGGTCGGTCATCTCTCTAAAAGCTTGTACAATCTTGGATTGATCTTCAAAAGCTTGAAGTGGACTCAAAGGTCTAAGAATGTATTTTCGGCTCTCATAGTTAAAAGAGTAGTAATTCTTCTTGGCATGATATGTCACATCTTGATCATATTGCCACGGTCTTCCAAGAAGAATATAACTAGCTTCCATGGGAACAACATCACACAATATCTCATTAACATACTTCCTAATAGTGAATAAAAATTTCACTTGTTTAGTCACTTTACTTTCGGCAGAATTATTTAACCATTGAAGCTTATATGGTTTTGGATGTTTAGTACAAGTCAACTTCAATTTCTGAACAAGTAAAGTACTAGTCACATTTTTACAACTACCACTATCAATAATCACACTACAAACTTTTCCTTGAACTATGCTTCGTGTGTGAAATATATTATCTCTTTGGGATAAATCATCATCAATTGTGGGTTGTGCATTAAGAACACGGCGAGTAACTAATGAAAATTCACCAACCTCATATGTTGTAAGATCTTCACTACCTTCATCACTTTGGTACTTCTCTTCAAGTGGTGGCATGTCGGAACATTCCTCATAACTCTCCACATCTCCATTATCACGAATGATCATCAATTTTCGAGTTGGACAATCGGATTGATAATGACCATACCCTTGACATTTATAACATCTAATGTCCCTTAACCTTTCATTCGGTTTTGGTGTTGGCTTTGTGGAAGAATCAACAACATTGCATGCTGATTTTGGAGCATTGTTTGAAGTGTTTGAAGGCTGATTTTGTGTGAAAGTCCTCGATTTTGATGATGGCGTGAAGGGAGTTGAATTCGGCTTTTGTTCCCTTTTCCAAGGTGGTGGTGGTTGTTGGAATGTTCTACCTTTTCCCTTCATATGCTTCTCAATTTTGATAGCTTTGTGAACAAGTTCATTAAGACCAATGTAACTTTGAAGATCAACTTGATAAGCCAATTCAGAATTCATACCTCTAAGGAACCTCTCAATAGTTGAGTCGGGATCCTCTTGAACATTGGCTTTAATCATTAAAGCTTCCATCTCATGGTAATAATCTTCAACTGTTCGGCTACCTTGCACAAGGGAGATCAACTTTCGGTTGAGCTCACGATTATAATGGGAAGATACATACTTCTTTCTCATAAGTACTTTCATTTGGTTCCAAGTCTTGACTGGCCTTTCGCCATTTTGGCGTTTAGTTCGAACAACTTCATCCCACCAAATGCTAGCATAATCTTTAAGGTGTATAAAAGCAAGTCGGTATTGCTTACTTTCAGGTACATCATTACCTTCAAAGAAGTGTTCCAATTCTCGCACCCAATCTAAGAATGCCTCGGGATCTGATTTGCCATGAAAAGTAGAGATAGTGAGTTTAACAGAACCAATTGAAATCTTAGAATTATCACCTTTGTTAGAAGAACTCGTGTTCTCCTCCTCCTCATTAATATCATCATCGGACTCAAACTCATCAAACTTAAGCTTCTTTGAAGTGGAACTTTTAGAAGTCGCTTCCAATCCATCAAATCGAATATTAATCTTTTGAAGCATATTGAAAAGGACTTTATTGGTGAACTTTTGTTCGGCCGTGGTGATCTTGTTACGACTTTCCTCCATTGGTACCTGCAAGTTAGTAAAGAAAACGCAAGAAAAATATATATAAAATCCTCACGGGTTCCTCACTTGGGGTAGTAGGTACACTCCACTCTATTTAAGTAGTGTTTTCTCTTGTTTATCATAACTAATACTCTCAAGTAAAGAATGTGTTGGGACTATTAAGACTCACCAAGTTCAATGACTTTTAGAACACGTCTCAATCAACAAGTTCCACAACAAAAACTTTCACTAGTAAAAATCAAGAGAATTATCAAGAAAAACACGTCACAAGAGGTTTAAGATCACGCATAGGTATAAAGTGATTTAACTTCAGAAACTAAGGAAACCAGCAAGTAGACTCTAAGACGAAGAGAATGCAATTTGAATCACTTGATTCCGAGTTGTATTGAGCAAGATATGGCACTTTCAATATATGGTGGTTTTCAAGTAACAATTCAAGAATTTGCTATATAAAATAATGAAAATAAAATAAATAACAGAAATAAATAACTAAAGTCCGAATGTATATATAAATTTTTTTTATTTTTTTTTGTTTTTGATCCTTTTTTTTACCGTACCCTTTTTTTTTGTTCGGACAACCTAGTACAAAACAAAACGTTTAAGGTTTGGACACAAACCTTGGACAAAAGAAAATTTAAGGTTCGGACAAGAACCTTTGACAAAACAAAAATTTAAGGTTTAAGGTTTAAGGTTTTAAGACACAATCCTAGGATTTAAGGTTTTGTCTTGTCTTAACCTTAAAATTTCAACAATAAAGAACCTTCAATAACTCACCAAATATTTCGAATTTGAATATGCCACTTTCACAAGATATTCAAGATTTGTAACCAAGAACAAGAATCTAACTCAAGAATCAAATTTTGACACTTTCAAATTTTCAAGAAATTCAAGATTTTCAAGAAAGTGTCCAAGAACTTGTCTTTTTAAGTTTGATCAAAACACAAGATATGGTAGAGACAACAATGAATCTAACACAAAAGAAAGAATGAGAATCGGATAAAAAACAATCCAGTCATGAAAACTTGATCTAAACCCTAGTTGACAACCCTAATTTTTAGACGAAACCCTAGCAATGTTTTGACATGTATTGCAGCAAGTAAAACTCACGGAATTCAGCACTATGATGAAGACAAAACAATGCATAATTTGACACAACAAAACAGCAAGAAGACACTAAAAGAAACAGCAAGAGACAACACAAAAAAGACGCAAAACGTAAAGCACGATTTAGGCGGATTCGGGCAGATTTTTAGCAAGTAATTTGCATGCGATTTTGACGAAATTAAAGGACTGAATTTATCATGAACTAAGACAGAAAGAAAGACACAAAACAGTGGCAAAGATGACACAAGAACTACAGCAAAAAGAATGACTCAAAATAGCAAGAAACGAAGACGGAAAACCTGAATTTTTTTGAGACAACAACCTATGCTCTGATACCAATTAATGCGATTGTTGGCCGAGGCTCAATCTCCTAGACCACAAACGATTTCCACTCCTTTGGATCGTGCTGCACAAAAAGGTGTTGAAGAAAATCAAACCCCCACATTTAATACAAATGAACTCAATTTAACCTATGAAAATTCAAGAGTTAAACAAGTTAATTTGGCTTGTTCTTAAAATAAAGAACATTGGTGAAGTCACCTAAAGGTCATGCTAAAGGCAAACTTACTGCAATGAAGATCAAAATAGAACTTCAAGGTTTTGAAAACACAAAGTGTTATTCACGATTTCAGAAATGCTAAAAACTTTTGAAAATTCTTCTATATTATTCACGTAAAATTCCACATATAAATAGGCTACAAAAACCGTGAACCCTAATGGTTATCAAGTACAATTTGACTTCTAAACTAACCAATCTCAATTTAGAAAACTTTTCAAATTGGATTTGGAAACTAACAACTAACTAACTAGTTTCCTAAAAGTAACAAAGCAAAACCGTGCTTTGCTTCCTCTAAGAAAACTTGTAAAGCTCCTAAGAAGTAGGAGATTACTTTCCTAAAAATTGAAGCACATGGTTTTATCCTTTAAGAGGTAAAAACCGAATTGTCTTCTTTATTTTCCTAAACTTGTACTTGCCATTATCATGCAAGATAATTGGGCCAAGTAACTTATTAAAAACTGAATTAATTAAAGCCCATATTAAGTGTTTTGGACTTAATTAATTACAACAAAAATAAATCCTAGTAATTTAAGAATGGCGTGATCTAACTTTGAAGCCCAAGTACATGCCTTTCTTAGTCTTCAATTCAGCCATAAGATTTCTTTAAGGTGGAATTTCCTTAAGTTCCAAAGTAGAATTCTTAGGAACATCTTCATGGATTGTTATTGAAGAAACATGCCAAAGAACTTTATGCTGAGAAGATTCGGTCTCTAAGTCTTCACAATGTGATGACAATAAATTGTGTAAGGCTTCCTTCATCCTTTTGCTCATTGATCTTGTCATTGGTCCATCAAGATTCTCCAATGGATCATGCAAAGCTCGGCCTTGGCACCATGGACTTGGACGGATTGCTATCACACGCCAAAACTTCCTACAAAATAGGAGTTTACTTTCCTAAATTTTTCTAAAAAGTAGGAGATTACTTTCCTAATTATCATGCGAGATAATTGGGCCAAGTAATTAACATAAAAAACCGAAATTAAAGCCCATAGTTAAATGTTAATGGACTTAATTATTACAACTCAAAATAAATCCTAAGACTTAAACAATGGCGTGATCCAAGATGATAAAAGTCCAAGCACGCCATCTTGGTCTTCAATAGGTCCATGAAATTCGCAACGGTAATCTGCTAGAATCACGTCATTCATCCTGGTAGGCCCGTTTAACGTTGATAACATCTGAATCTTGTAAACCTTAAAACATAAAAGTTTTAGAGCTATCCCTTAGTTTTTAGGGCCTCTTGAATCACGAAATGCCGAGTTATATTGAGAGAGATATGTTAATAATACCAAAGCATGGCAGAATCTTTCAGCATTTAATGTTTGACTTTGGCACTATGGACATGGACTCGGCTCATTCTCATCACATGTGGAGGTAGAGGATGGTTAGTATGTGATTTCTTTAAAGGACAAAAAACTAATGTGAAGGCTGACACTAACAGGATATATCATTGATGTCCATCTTGCAGAGCTGTGGGATACATCTTGTGTCCAAAATGTAAAGTTTTTAAACGTGTCACATTTCCTTATCCTAATGATGGTGTGAATTTGATGCTGTGAGCCCCTAAGTTCAATTTATCCTAGTTTCTACCTTGGAAAAAGCTTTCCACACTCTCATTCAGTTCTTGACAGATTATTTTTATGTCCAGTTTCTAATTTGTGTCAATGGTGGCTGTCTGGCTGGCTTTTGAGTTTTGAGGGGCTTTTGGCTTGGGATATATGTACATTTGTAATATTGATTTGTACACTATATTCTTCAACTTCATTGGCAAAAAAAAAGAACTACAATCTTTGGCTTCCAAAATTCAAATGCAAAGTTTGCTTCTTTGCAGCAAAGGAATAAAGTTTGTTTCATTATAGAACAATATTTTCTACTATCTAGGTGTCGTGTTAACAATTGAGTAAAAAAAATACAACCTACCTATGAAAGAAATGAAAAATACCTGAAATAAGTCAATGGATCTGAAATTGAAATTTGAAGATGTGACAACTTGAAATTGGAAGTCGTCAGTGAACTATTGAACTTGAACATTGAACTTTGAAGATGGGGATGAACTGATGCAGTTGAAGATGGGGATGAACTGATGAAGTTGAAAATTGAACTTTGAATATTTGAAGATCAGGCAGTCGGCGACTTAGAGTTAGAGAGAAGGAAAGAATATGTTTTAGATTTCAGGGCTGAAAACAGTGAAAAGTTAAAATCGAAAAGTGTAAAATGAAAAAATATATTAGAAATAACAAAAATTAGAAAACCCGATTTTACTGGTTTAGCGGTTTTCTGGTCGAACCTGGTTTTTGACCAGGTTTGGCTGGTTTTTGAACATCTGGTTTTTTAGTTCTAATCGGATCGGACAGGTTTGCGGTTCCCGATCAAACCGGCCGGTCCTGTTCGTGTTTAATAAAACTGCTTTTGGATTGTTTTGGAATGTGAAAGAGCAAAAAGATTTCCTTAATCTAATTTAAAAATAATCAAAGCGGTGCATTGATAGAAGACTCTTTTGAGAAATCAAATAAGGAAGTAGAGAAGAAAAAAAATTAGAAAATAATTAGAAAAAGGCTTGCACGCCTTAATTCTTGGCCACATGTGGTATTATCCTATTTGGAAACAAAAGCCTTATATCTTTATATTGTTTTTGGAAGTTTTGAGTGATTAAGATTATTCCCTTATGAGAATAATTGTTTTTCCTATATAAGGAGAGCAAGTCAGTAGATTATAGTTCGTAGCTTTTTAGTAGTTTAATTTCGTTCATTGCTGGCTTCAGACTTAGCTGCCATTCGGTCGAACGGTGGCTAATTCCAGGCAGTATAGTATTTCTCACTTTATTTCTTTAGTTTAATTATGTTTTTCTTTACGTCATTTGTTTGTCTTTAATTATATTTTTGGAATAGTTCATTTATCCGGTATAAGTAATGAAGCTTTAATTGTTATTTACTCGTGAGACCGAATTGTTTTCATATAATTAATATTTTATGAGTTTCGAAAGTTCTCTGAGCATAGCGTTAATTGTTTAGATTCTTTAGATACTGACCATGTTTAATTAATTTGAACAATGCCAATTAATCTCCTATTATTTCACTGGATCTAGTAGATAGTATTAATTAGTGGCGAAGCTACTATCTTGGTGGATGGGAATAATCGGTCAATAAATTGTGACATGGTGATCATGATTACAATTTATTAGAGTCGGATTCTTCTAAGACTTAATGCTTTCATAACATTAAATCTGGTGTTGGCTGATACAGTCAAGTTGTGTTAGAATTAGGGAAGTAATTAATTAAGCTGATTCTTATTAATTACTGATTAACTATGGAGGAATTGGGCTACATCGTAACTGATTCTCGGTAGCCTATAACTGGTTGATTTATGATATTAATTAATCATTGAGTCTATGATTGATAAATAATTAGTTAATGTAGAGTTACTTGCTTGCCGGGTTTTTATATTTTGTATTATTTTTCCATAGTAATGTCTTTAATTAGTTTTATTTATTTCTCTTCGTAATTAATCATTATTATTTGTGACAATTTCTCTGAATTAACTAAGAAAGAATGTATTTCCGTTTCTCATGGGATCGAACTTATTCTTGCTATACTATTTTTTATCCTTTAGAATAGGTAATTAATTTTGGTACAAAAACAACACCACCAATCCTCTTCACTTTCATTAAAAAGGGCAACAACTTGGGATACATCGGAAAAATTATACCATTGTTGATATAATTGTGGATATGCACTAAGTATAATTGAATACTCACCAATATGAGGAAGAAATTTAAGACTTTTGAAAAATTTTGAATAAGGGTTATTAGAAAGGATGCGCATTAGCAAAATAATAGTATCATAGCTCATTCTTCTAGCAAATTCTTCATTAGCGTTATAAAAATATAGTTGAAGTCCTGATTGTTCAAGATTGCTAGCGAGTAAACCACTTAAAAAATGATATAACTCACCTTGGATATGAAAAGTATTCATATCATTCTTATTTGGTGTAAGTGTCATACTTAATACCAAGAAAGGTGAATGCAAAATGATTGTTATAAGTACGGACATTTTTTCTAAATTGCACCGGTTGTTCATCAGTTCCACTAAATAAATTATTAAGGTCATAAGGCATAGGAGGAATTACTAAAGATACCTCTTCTCCACACAACAAAAATTTCGGAGGTTCTGAATGAAACCATTTTGCACCACAATGTATGCAGTCAACAACATATAGAAAAGTAAGAGGCTCTTTAGAAAGATTTTGATCGAAAGACTCATATTTTCCTCTTCGGGATCTTTTGGCCTCTGCCAAATAAAAAATACCAGGCTCTAGAATTAGTTCATTACAATTGTACTTCAGTAAAAGTGCTAGAATAAGAATAATAATATACACGATTTAAAAAAAATAATGTTTAGTATTTTATATTCCATATAAACTAACAAAATTCATAACCTTACTATTCAAAATATCTAATACCACATTAGTGTTTTCTAAAAATAGAATAAAAACATTGAGTCAAACTCGTTAAAAGCTGGCATACAAACAAGATGACATTATGTTATACGAAAAAACTTTTATAAGTGCTTGACATAGTAAAAAACTGCTTATAAATATATCTCTATGTAAAATAACATAGAAAATAGTTAGAACTGTTAAGTTTGAAGTAAAAAATCAATCATACCATAATTTATTTGTACATTGTTAACAATCCATACAGATTATTAATGCAAAAATAATAAATAAATTGAGTGGTGACTCTTTGATTATTGTTTTATAAAATAGAAACTATCATCTATGTTATTGGGCCTGTAAAACTCCTAATCAGTTTGTGACATGCAATGAAAAAAATCTACCTTTTCTAGTAAACATGTAATAAACTGAGTTAAAGAGTAATATAGCTATGGCTAAGCTAAGCAACAGAATTCGGGTTGGAGGTTTGGTAAGAAACTTTGAAGGTAAAGTTCTACATTTAATTCCCTTTGAATCATGCAATCACGGCTGTCCTCTAGCGCAGGTTTTAATCAATATGTGCAGAAAAGGCATCTCATTTTGCAAGAACACAAGCTTCCAAAGAATAACTATCGAGCTTGACTCCAAAGAAATGCTCAAAATCTTCAAAGACACGTCTTGGAAGCTGTGGAAACACAAACTAGAGATTGAAGAAATCATCAGCTAGGCCCAGATGAGGTACATTCCCCAAGCTGCAAACAGGGCAGCTAGATGGTTGGCCAAACAGAAATCTTGTACTATGAAGGAAGCTCGCGTGCTGAAGGCCGATGTCTTAGGGCTTCCTTCCATTACCAGAAAAAGAGGAAAAGGTTACATTATCCTGTCCCGTGAAGATCAATATACCCAAAGGGGAGATGACTGGTTATAATACTTCATTTATGGGAATGTTGAGAAATGATAAGTTTGTAGGGCATTGGGCTGCTGAATGTTAGGCCAATTTCCCTCTGGTTTTTATCGTTCACTCTTGGTTTCTTAGAAGGGCCTTGGCTGCTGATTGTTAGACCAATTTCTCTCTCGTTGCTCTCGCTAGGTAAAGTTCGTGCATGTAAATATAGGGCAGTGGCTGCCGTAGTTCGGCCACCTTCCCTTATGGCTACTGATTTTGAATATCCCTCTCCTTTACTAAGGAGTTTTGTTCATAGGGATAATGATATCTCTACTTCTTGGTATTTTACTCATATGTTGGGAGTTGTAATTCATACTGTAATGAGGCTACGAAGTTGTCATATACTCTTAGTGCTTAGTTCTGTAGCTCAACTTTGTAAATGGAGGAAGTACTCCATATTTACTTTTTGTTTAAAAGCATTTGAACACCTTCCCATTAGGCTTTGGCATGTAAATGGGGAAGTGCTCGAAAGGACTTTTGGTGTAATGGATGATATTAGGGTATGTCCATCATCCTCCAAGTCATCTAATAAACTGGGAGTGGCGACCCACCTCAAAATGGAGGTTCAGCCAAATTAAAAAAAAATGTAATGAACTGGGTTTAAAAAACGTTATTCAACACTAAGACATTTGTGTATTATTGTTGACTACATCTTCAATAACACACGAATACACCTACATAAGTCAATAACTATATAATTGGTTTGGCCAAAAATATTTATACTTTGAACGGAAGACGTCCAAGTAGGCAAGACTTGATTACATGAAGATTGAGTATCTTTCAACCTAGATCCCGATACAGCATATATGCATCCAACTTCTCTCCTGCCTGTGAACATAGTTCCGGTAGAAATTTTGGATTAATCCAAAATGAATATTTTGTTGGAAGCAAAGATAGAATTGCACATATATAAAGACAATAATACCTCTGTAGAAAACTTAACAAGTCTTTTTTTTTTGAATTTGGTGTACTCATCAAACAGCATGAACCATTCAACATAGTAGATTTATCAGAGGGAGGCCTCAAATGCTATGCATTTTCAACTCTCATTCTCTACGCCGCCGCAGCAATTCATCCTTTCTATTTTACAACATTTTTGCTTAGAGTTCATGCCGCTTAGCATTTTTATCCATTGAAAGTTGACGAAAGTTGATAATCACTATTTTTATCTATTTGATTACACCACCACAACAAGCATAACACAATAGTTAAGTACCATTTCAAATGAATGTTTGAAAGAATACAGAAACCAATATAGAAAATAAAAATTACTCTAAAATGACCGAACACCTGAGAGTTAAAATATAGAAAATGAAAGTGCATAAATAACTCAGAAAAACTAAAATACTAACAAAAATACAAAAAATATCAATGAACAATCGATAAATGGATAACATACAAAGGCAGTAATTCACAATATAAATAACCAAGAAAAGACATAAACATCAATAAGAAATGCTAGTGTTATAGTTGACTCACTCTTGCAATATCTAAATAGCAGCTGAAGACTCTGAAGTAGTCGAAAAAAAAAGCGTAAATTTGTAGCACCGAACAATCCTAAGAGTACAAATTGAAAGAGAACAATTCATAAAGACATATAAATATACAACCAAAATCAAAACTAATAGGCGTGAAATAAACCATCGTCATCTTATCACAACTGCTAGACATTCAACAAAGTACGTAAAAAGCCAACAGTGAGGAAAGATTGTAACCTAAAAAAAGCACAAAAAATTGACAACAAGATCTACATATGTTTTCCTCCCACAGTAAAATCAGACATAAAAAACAATGGTAAATTTGCGAGTAACACCAACATGTATAATAAATTAAATCTATAAAATTTTAAAGTTTTAAATCAAAGAATGAATAATCATAACAATACAATAACTTGAGATTAACACTTAAGGACAATGTAATATTGCATGCACTACAGATAAAAATACACTCCAAAACAAAAGCAATGGATATAAATGAATTACTATCACACTATCACAACTGCCACATAGGGAATAAGGCCCATAGAAAAAAAATCAACAACACGGAAACACCTTCACTTAAAAATAATCATAATAATTTGAAAGGAAAGGTTAAAAAGATATTTGTTACACAACACACTAAAAAATAGCATAAAATAAACAAATATGTAAGATTTAAAACTACTAAATTAAAGCATGAATATGAATATGAATAGAGTAGACTCCGAGTAAAACCTAAGAAAAATGTGATATTGCATGTACTACATATAATAAATAACATAATAAACAAAGAAAACAATCAAATTGATATGAAATCCTGTTGCTATGGAAAATCTAAGGAATTCATGGTGTTTATTCCAATTTTGAGGGATGAATCGCACATATGGAGGCCTAGAATATAAAAATAAATAAATCTCAAATTGGTCCAGTGGAGGTTCGAAACTTCAAGGAGAATCAAGATGGCAAAAGAAGGTAAGAAAGTTCAAATCCGCACTGCTGGAACATTCTATCATTTTTCTGTATTTGAAGAATTACTTTCTCGTTTTAACTTCAAATTTTGTGATTCAAATTGCAATTCAAAGCACAACTTTTATGCTTTAGGTTTTGCAATATTTTGAAAACATCAGGGTGAAATGGGGGTCTAAAGATGACGTTTGGCTCTGAAACGCAATTTTCTGAACGAGCAAAAATATTTTTACCTTGTGTTTCTTTATTGTTTCAAGCTGATTTTGTTATGGTTTTTTTAAAAATTTTCTTAGGTATTAGGGTCTAAAAACATATCAAGAGTCCAGAGTTTGAGAGATGTTTTAGTTAGTTTACGATTAGGGTTTGATTTTCTTATCGTAAAAAGGAATCCTATTCCTTCATGGTTTCTTTGTTTTTTTTATTCCAACCAAGTTTAGGGTTATTTTGGTGCCTATATAAGGCTTATTTATGGTGTAATTTCATGAAGAATATTTAGAAATTATTTTTGAGAATAAAAACACTGAGTTGTTTTTACATCTTTGTGAGTTGTGTTCCTGAGAATGGAATTCTTCTTACGTTCAACTTTTGTTGATTAATTGTGAGGAACAATTGATTAACCGTACTTTAAATCCAATCTACTGAGATAGATTTCTAAATCTACATCCATTGGTCTTCGAAAGGTCCTAGGGCTAGGATTCCACGACCTACGCATCAAGTTTCGTGAGGAGCGAGACGAGATCCACATCACAAATCCAAAACAATCCACTTCCATGCCCTTAAAATATGGAAACATACCAACAGGAAAATGCTGAGACAATAAGAACAAATAAGATCCGAAGAGGAAGTGTTACAAGTAAGAATGGCGTAAAGATGTAACCATGCAGAAAATCCTAAACAATAAAGATGCAGAATAGAACTTGAAAGCATGCAAACTATCAACCAACCCTAAAAAGAATCCGTGCAATTTCTCCCAAAAGCCCAAAAAGTGAGTCACATCAATACCACAATGCATGCAGTAATGACACCAATAGTACTGTAAAGTAGTCAACCAAAAGTATTAATGAGATGCTTTAGAAGAAAGACTTTAAAACTTCATTCCAAATAATTATGTTCTTATTTCTAATTTATCATGTCTCAAATGTAACAAAATATAAAACCTTTGAAACATCTTTAAATACTCACCCAGAGTACCTTGAATGGACAAACTCACCATCAGACAAAATAATTTGAAAAAGTTGCAAAAGTTTGAATGAAAGCAAATAGCAATAATAGAGAGGCATAGAAAGAAGAGTGCATAACCTTTGAGAGAAAAAAAAAGAGTAGACAGCAATTTGGAAAGCCAATTAGACTCCAATCAGAGTACAAATTGAAATTCCCAAAATTTGATTTGACTTCCTAAATCCACATTATGCGAAGGCAAAAGCAATATCCAGACAGATGAAAGGCAAAACTAAGAAGAGTGTTTATCCATTGGTTTGTGCAGAACGAAAAGCCGACATTTTGAAATAAAATTATGACTAACTTGCTACTCTAAACAATATAAAAACAAACCAAACCGAGGATAAAGAAGTAATTTTCATAAAAATTAACCCCTAAAAACAATCTTGAAGAGATCCGCACCGAGAAACTTTGGCTAATTTTGACATCCATTAATTAGCCTTTCAAAGAAGCGTAATCATCTACTAGTGTGTGTATAACGCGCAATGCGCGTTGATTTATGCCCATGGTTTGAAAAAATTATTTTGATTTAATTTTATAAGGATGTTTTTAAGAAATATAAATTTAATGATTTTGTTAAATATATAGATATACATATAAATAAAGAGTTAGGCATTAATATTTAGACATAGAAAGATGTATAAACATTTATAAGTAAAGTGAAATTAAAACAACACAAATCCACTAAAAAGATTATAACCATGGCCAAAGCATCAAGAACAAAACAGCTTGTCAAACTTTTTACAAAAACTTGTCAAACTCCCATGGCCTGAAAATTATGTTACACAGATACTAAAGATTAAATAACTATCAATTGGCCAGCAGGCAACGTATCCATCAACTTTGGCAACATAACTATCAGTGCAGAATTTTGGGACACCCTTGGGGTAATGCACCAGTTGCCGTGTTGAATTGAGTAGCAATAGAAGAAAGAGTAAGCTAACTTCGACAAGTACGGTACTATTATGGAGTATTCACAGAAATTTTACTGCATACAAACACGTTTACAGAAGGGTCTATACATGCACAACAATTTAAGAGAAAAACGGAGGACAGACGGAAAAGACACCAATAGAGGGAGCAGCTCGCTTGTTGCTAGCAATCTGAGCATTAACTACACTGCCAAGGAGAACCTCTAGTTCCATATGTTTTCAGAGTTCAAGGTCCTCAAGTTTCTGCTGGAAAATCTAAAAGTTACCACTTTAAAAATTTCTCAACTATTAGGCTTTCGATCTACAGATTTGACTACTAAATTTACCGAGTTCTTCTCGAGGCCCTTATTTATGCATTTCAATAGTTGGTTTCAAAAGCCCTTCAGTTAATATACATTCGCCAATCTTATCAAGTTGAATGGATCATCACCCCAAAATCTGACCCCTTAGTGTTTGACTTGCATGAAATTGATTTCCATTCCCAGAAAACTATTCACCCTGTTACCTCTCTACTTTGCAATTTAACATTCATAATATGATCCATTCCCTCAAAAATGCATGCAATGCCAGCTACTTTTGTCTATTGTTTTTCATCCACATCAAACCTCACCCTACTGGCATCTATCTATCTCCCAGCTGTTGCATATATATAGTGAAGAATCACAAACAGTCCTGAATGTCTTAGTTCCATCCTTGGAAGCAGCTTACGAAGTTCTTCCCCGAGCTCAATATTGCCAAGAGTAGACATGCATCTAAAAATGATTCAATCGAAGCATTCTACAACACTGGCAAGAAGAACCTCTAGTTCCTAAAGTTTTCAGGGTCCAGAGACCTCTGTTTCCTAATGGAAAATTTAATAGTTACCATTTTCAGAATTTCTCAACCACAGGATTCCATCTACAGAATTGACTGCTTCATTTACTGAGTTCATCACAAGGCTCTTATTTATGCAATAGTTGGTTTTAACTTAAGCTCTTCTGTTTCTAGACTTTAACCAATCTTATCCAATTAAATGGATCATCGCCCCTTGATCTATCCCATTGGTGATTGACTTGCAGCAAAAAGACTTTCACTCCAGGAAAACTATTCACTCTGTTGCCTTTCTGCTTTCCTATTTAAGATTCATAATCATTATCCATTCCCTCAAAAACACTAATGCCAGCGAGTTTTGTCAACTATTTTTCTTCCATGTCAAACCTCACCCTATTGGCATCTGACCATCTCCCAGATATTGCATATATATTGTGAAGTATCAAAAGCAGTCCTGAATGTCCTGATTGCATCCCTGGAAGTAGCTTACAAAGTTCTTCCCCAAGCTCAATGTTGCCATGAGTTAGACATGCACCTAACAATGATTTAAGTAGGTTTACAGAAAGTCATTAAGAAAAATAGAACATTAATCAACAACTCGCAAGCATTTGACAAATTGAAGCATCATTAACTTCCTTATGTATTACTGGTTAGATGATAATTATCCCTTTAAAAGCATCCTTAAGCATCATGACCATTCAAGAATGAAAGAACATAACCTCTTCAAGGCCGAAATGACTTCCAACACACAAAAATTGTTGCAATAATCACCTATTGAAAATTCAATATAACACCACCAATGCTTATCTATCCTAATGCCACTCAGGCACAAACAAGTTCAAAGTAGTATCACAAAGGTTGAAATAGTTGGGCAAGGAATTGGAATTATTAGGAAATTGAGATAAAGAATAATCTAAATGGGAACGATTCTTTTGCAGCTATGATCAGTTAATACAGCTGAGTCACAAAGACAAGCAAACCAGGCTTCTCATTTATCAATTCAATCAGCAATTCAGCATTTCAGTAAATTGCTGCCCAGTCAAAAAGTTTATTTTTCAGCAATGCGCCTAACAAGTTCAATAGAAGGAAATACAGCAAAAATTATTGGCCAAGAATCCTCAAGAGACATGTTTAATATTAAAAATTACCTCGTCCTGGAAGACCACCCGCTGTTCTCAGTAAAACGAAGAATTTCTTCAGCATCATGTATATAATCATTAGTTACTTCAGCTACTTCATCATCATCAATGTTTAGAAACTCTGAAAACCGGGTAAAGATGCATCAAGCACAACGGGTCCAGTATAATGGCTTAACATTAAAAGAGATGTCCCTAAAATCCTGGAAGATGAGAGCCAACCTGTACTTCTACTATTCATGTAATAAAATGCTGACAACCCTAATGCAATTCATATGTTGTGGTCATAAGAAACTACTTATGAATAACCATCTTCAAGGTAAAGTATATTTCTTATGCATAATAAATTATATACCATAAGTATTGAAAATCTTATCATTTTAGTTCTTTTCTCCTCCCCTTCTACCTCTTAGGTATTTAGTTATGTTAAAACTATATGGAAAGTATCAATATTAAAATTAGAGTAAAAAGAAAGAGTAGGAAACCTGTATCATTAGCAGTAGCAGAATAGTTTAAGCCCTGTACAAATACGCAAATAAAATGTTAAAAAGAATTGAGTTAGAAAACATAAAAATTCATTCAGAATCAAAAGAAGGGATTCTTAAGCTCTCTAAAAAAATTTACAAACATCACAATCAAAGATTTCCATTTGATACATTTAGTCGTCCATATATTCATACAAAAAAATTTAAAAAAAGGATACGCAAAAAAAAATTGAGAGTTCTTCATGACCATCTATCCTTGGTACATCTCAAATTCTAAAAAACTACTTCAACAAGAACATTTTCTCCAATCACACGAAAACAAATCCCATCAAAAACCCAAATTAGATAGACCACAGAAATTTCGAAAAAAAGGAAATTACAGAAAAAATATACACATCAGTTTACAGATTTATTCCAAATCCAATGTTTTCTTCACTATAGCTTCCAAAAATTCAGACGCGTGGGCTGTTTTCTTCACTATAGCTTCCAAAACTTCATAAGTGTGAAAATCTCTGAAAGGAAAAGGGCAAAAAAAATACCAATAGAAAGTCTGGCCATCACAGCAAACAAAGATCCTACAAAATCGACAAAAACATAAAAGCAAGTGGGAATTACCACACCATGCTAGATATTTTTTCAGAAAGCTAATAATCGCCAAAAGAGAGATATAATGTAGCCAAAGAACTGTGGGAAAAAGGGGGAGGAGGCTTTCATCTTCATCATCGATTTGACATGTATCGCCGCATGACGAAAAATCAACGTTGTAATCGGGAAGAAGATCTGCACAGGTTGGCGAGATAGAGTTAAAAATTGACCAATGTTATATATAAGTTAATAATAATTATCAGAATACAATACATAAATAAAATTACCAAGAAAGACATGAAGGCCGGAAGAAGAACTGGCAACGCAAGAAGATGAAAGCAAAAGGAAGAAGAGAAATTCAAAGGATCGAAGCGTAAATAGAGATCTAATAAGCAAGAGAAAAGAAAGAAAGGGAAGATAGAGATGGCTTTACTGTTGGCGAGTTTGGGGTTTAAAAAATTTAGAGGTGATTTAACAGCCATAAATGCAACCAAGAGAAGAAGCGAAAATTATTCAGCAAGTGATTGACAGTGATTAAATGCGGCAGAGTTGAAGTGGGGAGAGAAATAAGTAAAAAAATGTGAGCCACAGCTATGAAGCTGCAAGGAAAAATAGCAGAACATGGTTGAAGAGCTTTAAATGCCTTGACAGAAGAAGAGTGTTGTTGCAGTATAATCTGACACCCATTAATTTGGCTGAGGAGGAAAAGGACTTGTTCAGATTAACATTCCAAATAAGTCCAATAAATTTCCAATTTTCAAACGACAAGCTGAGGATAACAAGGAGACAATGGTAAAAAACTTTTTGTAGGGACGGCTGGTAGAGCATGGAAATTATGGCATTGGGAAAAGTTGTAGAAGTGGAGCTGTGCAAAAGGGCAGACGTTTTTTCTTGGTTTAAAATATGGGTTTGAAAATGGCAAAAGGAGAAAAAACAAAAGGAGAAAGAAAGAGACAGAGAATCAGCAATTTAAAGGGGAGAGAAGCTGTAAAGAGGCAAATTTCACATGTGAAGGAACAAACGTGAGAACGACCACAAGCGGCTTATTAGTATAACTTAATAAATATATATTTTATAATATTAATTAAGTTGAATATTAGGTATAAATTTATAGAAAAATATAGATTTATAAAATTTAAGACAGTGTTGTCTTGTCAATCGTAGAGCAAAACCGTATTGAAACAAAATAATGGTTTAGAAAAATTTATTAAAATAACATACGGCTGAGAAAATATATTTACTATGTGCATTAAATGCACAGTACTACAACAAGAATAAAACAAAGGGTCCAACAAAAAAGCATATTGGCTGGATGCACAGATAACAAATGACACTAAACAGCTCATTACAAATTGTTTGATTTTCGCAAGAGATAAGAAAAGTATTCGCAAGAGTGAGATATATTTAAGTTATGTGCATACAGAAAAGACAAAATACCTTGCAAATTAGTTCTCCCTGAAATCCTCCAGCAACTAATAGGTTATCTGTCACTGCTAGTGTGCTCACTTGAGTCTGTGTAAACCCTTGAAGCAAGCTTCTAGGATGTTTCTACAAGGGAACAGTGAAAACTAATTGTAATGAACTGGGTTTAAAAAAAGTTATTCAACACTAAGACATTTGTGTATTATTGTTGACTACATCTTCAATAACACACGAATACACCTACATAAGTCAATAACTATATAATTGGTTTGGCCAAAAATATTTATACTTTGAACGGAAGACGTCCAAGTAGGCAAGACTTGATTACATGAAGATTGAGTATCTTTCAACCTAGATCCCGATACAGCATATATGCATCCAACTTCTCTCCTGCCTGTGAACATAGTTCCGGTAGAAATTTTGGATTAATCCAAAATGAATATTTTGTTGGAAGCAAAGATAGAATTGCACATATATAAAGACAATAATACCTCTGTAGAAAACTTAACAAGTCTTTTTTTTTTTTGAATTTGGTGTACTCATCAAACAGCATGAACCATTCAACATAGTAGATTTATCAGAGGGAGGCCTCAAATGCTATGCATTTTCAACTCTCATTCTCTACGCCGCCGCAGCAATTCATCCTTTCTATTTTACAACATTTTTGCTTAGAGTTCATGCCGCTTAGCATTTTTATCCATTGAAAGTTGACGAAAGTTGATAATCACTATTTTTATCTATTTGATTACACCACCACAACAAGCATAACACAATAGTTAAGTACCATTTCAAATGAATGTTTGAAAGAATACAGAAACCAATATAGAAAATAAAAATTACTCTAAAATGACCGAACACCTGAGAGTTAAAATATAGAAAATGAAAGTGCATAAATAACTCAGAAAAACTAAAATGCTAACAAAAATACAAAAATATCAATGAACAATCGATAAATGGATAACATACAAAGGCAGTAATTCACAATATAAATAACCAAGAAAAGACATAAACATCAATAAGAAATGCTAGTGTTATAGTTGACTCACTCTTGCAATATCTAAATAGCAGCTGAAGACTCTGAAGTAGTCGAAAAAAAAGCGTAAATTTGTAGCACCGAACAATCCTAAGAGTACAAATTGAAAGAGAACAATTCATAAAGACATATAAATATACAACCAAAATCAAAACTAATAGGCGGGAAATAAACCATCGTCATCTTATCACAACTGCTAGACATTCAACAAAGTACGTAAAAAGCCAACAGTGAGGAAAGATTGTAACCTAAAAAAAGCACAAAAAATTGACAACAAGATCTACATATATTTTCCTCCCACAGTAAAATCAGACATAAAAAACAATGGTAAATTTGCGAGTAACACCAACATGTATAATAAAGTAAATCTATAAAATTTTAAAGTTTTAAATCAAAGAATGAATAATCATAACAATACAATAACTTGAGATTAACACTTAAGGACAATGTAATATTGCATGCACTACAGATAAAAATACACTCCAAAACAAAAGCAATGGATATAAATGAATTACTATCACACTATCACAACTGCCACATAGGGAATAAGGCCCATAGAAAAAAAATCAACAACACGGAAACACTTTCACTTAAAAATAATCATAATAATTTGAAAGGAAAGGTTAAAAACATATTTGTTACACAACACACTAAAAAATAGCATAAAATAAACAAATATGTAAGATTTAAAACTACTAAATTAAAGCATGAATATGAATATGAATAGAGTAGACTCCGAGTAAAACCTAAGAAAAATGTGATATTGCATGTACTACATATAATAAATAACATAATAAACAAAGAAAACAATAATATTGATATGAAATCATGTTGCTATGGACAATCTAAAGAATTCATGGTGTTTATTCCAATTTTGAGGGATGAATCGCACATATGGAGGCCTAGAATATAAAAATAAATAAATCTCAAATTGGTCCCGTGGAGGTTCGAAACTTCAAGGAGAATCAAGATGGCAAAAGAAGGTAAGAAAGTTCAAATCCGCACTGCTGGAACATTCTATCATTTTTCTGTATTTGAAGAATTACTTTCTCGTTTTAACTTCAAATTTTGTGATTCAAATTGCAATTCAAAGCACAACTTTTATGCTTTAGGTTTTGCAATATTTTGAAAACATCAGGGTGAAATGGGGGTCTAAAGATGACGTTTGGCTCTGAAACGCAATTTTCTGAACGAGCAAAAATATTTTTACCTTGTGTTTCTTTATTGTTTCAAGCTGATTTTGTTATGGTTTTTTTTAAAAATTTTCTTAGGTATTAGGGTCTAAAAACATATCAAGAGTCCAGAGTTTGAGAGATGTTTTAGTTAGTTTACGATTAGGGTTTGATTTTCTTATCGTAAAAAGGAATCCTATTCCTTCATGGTTTCTTGTATTGTTTTTTATTCCAACCAAGTTTAGGGTTATTTTGGTGCCTATATAAGGCTTATTTATGGTGTAATTTCATGAAGAATATTTTAGAAATTATTTTTGAGAATAAAAACACTGAGTTGTTTTTACATCTTTGTGAGTTGTGTTCCTGAGAATGGAATTCTTCTTACGTTCAACTTTTGTTGATTAATTGTGAGGAACAATTGATTAACCGTACTTTAAATCCAATCTACTGAGATAGATTTCTAAATCTACATCCATTGGTCTTCGAAAGGTCCTAGGGCTAGGATTCCACAACCTACGCATCAAGTTTCGTGAGGAGCGAGACGAGATCCACATCACAAATCCAAAACAATCCCCTTCCATGCCCTTAAAATATGGAAACATACCAACAGGAAAATGCTGAGACAATAAGAACAAATAAGATCCGAAGAGGAAGTGTTACAAGTAAGAATGGCGTAAAGATGTAACCATGCAGAAAATCCTAAACAATAAAGATGCAGAATAGAACTTGAAAGCATGCAAACTATCAACCAACCCTAAAAAGAATCCGTGCAATTTCTCCCAAAAGCCCAAAAAGTGAGTCACATCAATACCACAATGCATGCAGTAATGACACCAATAGTACTGTAAAGTAGTCAACCAAAAGTATTAATGAGATGCTTTAGAAGAAAGACTTTAAAACTTCATTCCAAATAATTATGTTCTTATTTCTAATTTATCATGTCTCAAATGTAACAAAATATAAAACCTTTGAAACATCTTTAAATACTCACCCAGAGTACCTTGAATGGACAAACTCACCATCAGACAAAATAATTTGAAAAAGTTGCAAAAGTTTGAATGAAAGCAAATAGCAATAATAGAGAGGCATAGAAAGAAGAGTGCATAACCTTTGAGAGAAAAAAAAAGAGTAGACAGCAATTTGGAAAGCCAATTAGACTCCAATCAGAGTACAAATTGAAATTCCCAAAATTTGATTTGACTTCCTAAATCCACATTATGCGAAGGCAAAAGCAATATCCAGACAGATGAAAGGCAAAACTAAGAAGAGTGTTTATCCATTGGTTTGTGCAGAACGAAAAGCCGACATTTTGAAATAAAATTATGACTAACTTGCTACTCTAAACAATATAAAAAAAACCAAACCGAGGATAAAGAAGTAATTTTCATAAAAATTAACCCCTAAAAACAATCTTGAAGAGATCCGCACCGAGAAACTTTGGCTAATTTTGACATCCATTAATTAGCCTTTCAAAGAAGCGTAATCATCTACTAGTGTGTGTATAACGCGCAATGCGCGTTGATTTATGCCCATGGTTTGAAAAAATTATTTTGATTTAATTTTATAAGGATGTTTTTAAGAAATATAAATTTAATGATTTTGTTAAATATATAGATATACATATAAATAAAGAGTTAGGCATTAATATTTAGACATAGAAAGATGTATAAACATTTATAAGTAAAGTAAAATTAAAACAACACAAATCCACTAAAAAGATTATAACCATGGCCAAAGCATCAAGAACAAAACAGCTTGTCAAACTTTTTACAAAAACCAGTCAAACTCCCATGGCCTGAAAATTATGTTACACAGATACTAAAGATTAAATAACTATCAATTGGCCAGCAGGCAACGTATCCATCAACTTTGGCAACATAACTATCAGTGCAGAATTTTGGGACACCCTTGGGGTAATGCACCAGTTGCCGTGTTGAATTGAGTAGCAATAGAAGAAAGAGTAAGCTAACTTCGACAAGTACGGTACTATTATGGAGTATTCACAGAAATTTTACTGCATACAAACACGTTTACAGAAGGGTCTATACATGCACAACAATTTAAGAGAAAAACGGAGGACAGACGGAAAAGACACCAATAGAGGGAGCAGCTCGCTTGTTGCTAGCAATCTGAGCATTAACTACACTGCCAAGGAGAACCTCTAGTTCCATATGTTTTCAGAGTTCAAGGTCCTCAAGTTTCTGCTGGAAAATCTAAAAGTTACCACTTTAAAAATTTCTCAACTATTAGGCTTTCGATCTACAGATTTGACTACTAAATTTACCGAGTTCTTCTCGAGGCCCTTATTTATGCATTTCAATAGTTGGTTTCAAAAGCCCTTCAGTTAATATACATTAGCCAATCTTATCAAGTTGAATGGATCATCACCCCAAAATCTGACCCCTTAGTGTTTGACTTGCATGAAATTGATTTCCATTCCCAGAAAACTATTCACCCTGTTACCTCTCTACTTTGCAATTTAACATTCATAATTATGATCCATTTCCCTCAAAAATGCTAATGCCAGCTACTTTTGTCTATTGTTTTTCATCCACATCAAACCTCACCCTACTGGCATCTATCTATCTCCCAGCTGTTGCATATATATAGTGAAGAATCACAAACAGTCCTGAATGTCTTAGTTCCATCCTTGGAAGCAGCTTACGAAGTTCTTCCCCGAGCTCAATATTGCCAAGAGTAGACATGCATCTAAAAATGATTCAATCGAAGCATTCTACAACACTGGCAAGAAGAACCTCTAGTTCCTAAAGTTTTCAGGGTCCAGAGACCTCTGTTTCCTAATGGAAAATTTAATAGTTACCATTTTCAGAATTTCTCAACCACAGGATTCCATCTAAAGAATTGACTGCTTCATTTACTGAGTTCATCACAAGGCTCTTATTTATGCAATAGTTGGTTTTAACTTAAGCTCTTCTGTTTCTAGACTTTAACCAATCTTATCCAATTAAATGGATCATCGCCCCTTGATCTATCCCATTGGTGTTTGACTTGCAGCAAAAAGACTTTCACTCCAGGAAAACTATTCACTCTGTTGCCTTTCTGCTTTCCTATTTAAGATTCATAATCATTATCCATTCCCTCAAAAACACTAATGCCAGCGAGTTTTGTCAACTATTTTTCTTCCATGTCAAACCTCACCCTATTGGCATCTGACCATCTCCCAGATGTTGCATATATATTGTGAAGCATCAAAAACAGTCCTGAATGTCCTGATTGCATCCCTGGAAGTAGCTTACCAAGTTCTTCCCCAAGCTCAATGTTGCCATGAGTTAGACATGCACCTAACAATGATTTAAGTAGGTTTACAGAAAGTCATTAAGAAAAATAGAACATTAATCAACAACTCGCAAGCATTTGACAAATTGAAGCATCATTAACTTCCTTATGTATTACTGGTTAGATGATAATTATCCCCTTTAAAGCATTCTTAAGCATCATGACCATTCAAGAATGAAAGAACATAACCTCTTCAAGTCTAAAATGACTTCCAACACACAAAAATTGTTGCAATAATCACCTATTGAAAATTCAATATAACACCACCAATGCTTATCTATCCTAATGCCACTCAGGCACAAACAAGTTCAAAGTAGTATCACAAAGGTGGAAATAGTTGGACAAGGAATTGGAATTATTAGGAAATTGAGATAAAGAATAATCTAAATGGGAACGATTCTTTTGCAGCTATGATCAGTTAATACAGTTAAGACAAGCAAACCAGGCTTCTCATGTATCAATTCAATCAGCAATTCAGCATTTCAGTAAATTGCTGCCCAGTCAAAAAGTTTATTTTTCAGCAATGCGCCTAACAAGTTCAATAGATGGAAATACAGCAAAAATTATTGGCCAAGAAGCCTCAAGAGACATGTTTAATATTAAAAATTACCTCGTCCTGGAAGACCACCCGCTGTTCTCAGTAAAACGAATTTCTTCAGCATCATGTATATAATCATTAGTTACTTCAGCTACTTCATCATCATCAATGTTTAGAAACTCTGAAAACCGGGTAAAGATGCATCAAGCACAACGGGTCCAGTATAATGGCTTAACATTAAAAGAGATGTCCCTAAAATCCTGGAAGATGAGAGCCAACCTGTACTTCTACTATTCATGTAATAAAATGCTGACAACCCTAATGCAATTCATATGTTGTGGTCATAAGAAACTACTTATGAATAACCATCTTCAAGGTAAAGTATATTTCTTATGCATAATAAATTATATACCATAAGTATTGAAAATCTTATCATTTTAGTTCTTTTCTCCTCCCCTTCTACCTCTTAGGTATTTAGTTATGTTAAAACTGTATGGAAAGTATCAATATTAAAATTAGAGTAAAAAGAAAGAGTAGGAAACCTGTATCATTAGCAGTAGCAGAATAGTTTAAGCCCTGTACAAATACGCAAATAAAATGTTAAAAAGAATTGAGTTAGAAAACATAAAAATTCATTCAGAATCAAAAGAAGGGATTCTTAAGCTCTCTAAAAAAATTTACAAACATCACAATCAAAGATTTCCATTTGATACATTTAGTCGTCCATATATTCATACAAAAAAATTTAAAAAAAGGATACGCAAAAAAAAATTGAGAGTTCTTCATGACCATCTATCATTGGTACATCTCAAATTCTAAAAATCTACTTCAACAAGAACATTTTCTCCAATCACACGAAAACAAATCCCATCAAAAACCCAAATTAGATAGACCACAGAAATTTCGAAAAAAAGGAAATTACAGAAAAAATATACACATCAGTTTACAGATTTATTCCAAATCCAATGTTTTCTTCACTATAGCTTCCAAAAATTCAGACGCGTGGGCTGTTTTCTTCACTATAGCTTCCAAAACTTCATAAGTGTGAAAATCTCTGAAAGGAAAAGGGCAAAAAAAATACCAATAGAAAGTCTGGCCATCACAGCAAACAAAGATCCTACAAAATCGACAAAAACATAAAAGCAAGTGGGAATTACCACACCATGCTAGATATTTTTTCAGAAAGCTAATAATCGCCAAAAGAGAGATATAATGTAGCCAAAGAACTGTGGGAAAAAGGGGGAGGAGGCTTTCATCTTCATCATCGATTTGACATGTATCGCCGCATGATGAAAAATCAACGTTGTAATCGGGAAGAAGATCTGCACAGGTTGGCGAGATAGAGTTAAAAATTGACCAATGTTATATTAAGTTAATGATAATTATCAGAATACAATACATAAATAAAATTACCAAGAAAGACATGAAGGCCGGAAGAAGAACTGGCAACGCAAGAAGATGAAAGCAAAAGGAAGAAGAGAAATTCAAAGGATCGAAGCGTAAATAGAGATCTAATAAGCAAGAGAAAAGAAAGAAAGGGAAGATAGAGATGGCTTTACTGTTGGCGAGTTTGGGGTTTAAAAAATTTAGAGGTGATTTAACAGCCATAAATGCAACCAAGAGAAGAAGCAAAAATTATTCAGCAAGTGATTGACAGTGATTAAATGCGGCAGAGTTGAAGTGGGGAGAGAAATAAGTAAAAAAATGTGAGCCACAGCTATGAAGCTGCAAGGAAAAATAGCAGAACATGGTTGAAGAGCTTTAAATGCCTTGACAGAAGAAGAGTGTTGTTGCAGTATAATCTGACACCATTAATTTGGCTGAGGAGGAAAAGGACTTGTTCAGATTAACATTCCAAATAAGTCCAATAAATTTCCAATTTTAAAACGACAAGCTGAGGATAACAAGGAGACAATGGTAAAAAACTTTTTGTAGGGACGGCTGGTAGAGCATGGAAATTATGGCATTGGGAAAAGTTGTAGAAGTGGAGCTGTGCAAACGGGCAGACGTTTTTTCTTGGTTTAAAATATGGGTTTGAAAACGGCAAAAGGAGAAAAAACAAAAGGAGAAAGAAAGAGACAGAGAATCAGCAATTTAAAGGGGAGAAAAGCTGTAAAGAGGCAAATTTCACATGTGAAGGAACAAACGTGAGAACGACCACAAGCGGCTTATTAGTATAACTTAATAAATATATATTTTATAATATTAATTAAGTTGAATATTAGGTATAAATTTATAGAAAAATATAGATTTATAAAATTTAAGACAGTGTTGTCTTGTCAATCGTAGAGCGAAACCGTATTTAAACAAAATAATGGTTTAGAAAAATTTATTAAAATAACATACGGCTGAGAAAATATATTTACTATGTGCATTAAATGCACAGTACTACAACAAGAATAAAACAAAGGGTCCAACAAAAAAGCATATTGGCTGGATGCACAGATAACAAATGACACTAAACAGCTCATTACAAATTGTTTGATTTTAGCAAGAGATAAAAAAAGTATTCGCAAGAGTGAGATATAGTTAAGTTATGTGCATACAGAAAAGACAAAAATACCTTGCAAATTAGTTCTCCCTGAAATCCTCCAGCAACTAATAGGTTATCTGTCACTGCTAGTGTGCTCACTTGAGTCTGTGTAAACCCTTGAAGCAAGCTTCTAGGATGTTTCTACAAGGGAACAGTGAAAACTAATTAAAAATTAATTGAAGGACTGTGTGTTATGACGGATTCAAAAAAATATGAGGCAGTAAATTTCAAGGATAACCAACGGTTACCTCGCATGGCGTCACATGTCCTGAAACATTGAGAACTTTAAACTTGTTGCAGGTTCAGGTAGACCAATGTAAAACAGAGAAATGTGACATGAAATAGACATCGTGTTTCGACGTAGCCCATACAAAATTCCTCAACTGTATTAAGAAAAAGAACAAATTTGTAGATCATCCAACCATCTCAAAGATAAAACTTGAAACAAAAAAGAGGTTCAAGTTTCTTAAATGAAACTCCAGAAACAACATTTCAACTAAAAATTTAACTCAGTTAAAAGTTCGTGCACTATAAGTTATACCAAACATGAGAAGACCAGCAAGAGAGAATAAAAATGATTTAACAGTTGATCAGTGAGAATTTATAACCAAGTATCCGAGAGAACTCACCTGGAAATGCAGAATCGTTGACTTCACAGATCTTGAATTCCGTCTGAACTCATAATACATGGTCTCTTTGTCGGTGCCTTTGCATTCCTGCTAGATGGTGGGAAATAAGATAGCAACATCACAAGCAAATAATTAAGTATGCTGATGAGGATGCCACTAAAAAGACGGGGAAACAATTCCAAAATGAAAATAAGTGTGAATTGAACCATTTACCTTCTCTGATCCCTCACCAGATCGAGGAATGTTCTCATAATTTTTGTACTGTTCTAATCTAGTTTGCCTATATTTCTCCCTGGTTATGCTGAGCCTATCCCAAGGAATTCCTTGGATGTCCTTCCCTCTCATAGCTTGAGCAGGAGAGGTATCTTGCATTCTGTTGTTCTACAAAAGAACTAGTATAGAGCATGTCTAAACTTCAAAAAACTACAGAAAAATGAGTATCCACTGAAAAGCTTGAATATTCACAATTAAGTTCCAAGTATGATTGCAAACCGTGTAGTCATATTCATCCGCATCAGAATCCGAGCAACCTATATCCCTACCACGAAAATCATCATCCATATCATCGTCCACATCTTCCATTTCATATTCATCAGCCATGTATTTAGCATCGTCTTGGTGGTGAGACATGGTCTACTCAAAGAATAGACAGCCTACAGTAAAATCAGTCTGCAGAAAGTTAACAAATAGGCAAAAACAAATTATACACAACTAAACTACCAGCAGTAGCCTCATTACCAAACTGCTCTTCAATTCGAAAAAGGAAAATAAGGCAAACAGCAATGAGTCATGTGACTTCAGTATTCATAAATTCAATAAGATATGCCACCCAGACAATGCAAGGCGTAAGTAAATCCATACAAGCACTCAGAACTAAAAACTATGGTGTGTGCCACTTGTAATCTCAAACATCACTTATAGGCAGAACGACCACAAGGCTGTTATACTTATTAATAATAATAATAATAAAACTTGAAAATATCACTTGAGTCTAAGTTTAAACTATATGTGATTAGAAGCAATTAAAATTGAAGGATCCATTCACCTATAATATAATTATAGCAATTGAGTAGATGCACATAACTATAATATATTGGTAAAACTGATAGGACGAATAGTAAGAAACTAATTAGGTCGCAACTTACAAACTAAAATCCATTGCTGAAGGTTTATCCAAATTGGAGTAAAACTTGGTCTTGTACTACAACTCTACATCAACAAAATGTAAAATCCAAATTGTGTGGTGGCCTCAAATCCACAAATTTCCAATTCATTCACCATTCTGCTCCCACGTTACAGATTGCCCCACAAGTAATAACGATTAAACTTGATAATCTGTCATTCATCGTTGATAGGAAAAAAAAATTTATCGCTTCAATGAAAAAATCCCAAATAATATCATGGACCATAGGCGTTCAAGTACGAGTATGATACACATGTATGGATTGCTATTCATCCTTGTGGTCATGGACAATGTACTATATAAATTTACCAACTGCAAGAAGGTGAAAAATGGAACTAAACATGTACTCAACTCTTGAACAACAAACATCTGACATTCTTCTTGAGTTAACGAAATGGATCAGTACTTTTTTTTTTACTGTCCAACACAATACTAATGTTTTACAAGAGTTGGGACATAGTAAGCACCGAACAAAACTACCACGTATAGAGACCAAAACAAGTTCGGGTATATTTTATTCATTGGGAAAAAAATGTGAAAGCATAGCAAAAGCTTATGAAATAAATCAAATTTCAGATTACCGCATGATCATGGATCAACATATAAAACTAATCATGTCAGTTTTTCCAGAATATTGGAATTGTTTTTTGAAAATGCTTGTGTAAAAAATGAATCTAGAATTGCTAAAATGTAAAATTTGATATATGGAAACAACAAATTAGATTATAGAAATGGAACAAGAAAAGAAGGATCTTAAAAATCAAAGTTTAGCATTATTCACCTTGAAAAATGAGCCGATGCATTTATAACTTGTCCACAATAGCAACCATTCGAGGTAGACAAAATTTTAGCTTCATTAAGGCAAAAGTAAGATTTTTGGTACCTGAAAAAAAAGGAACGAAAAAGGAAAAAATACAAGAAAGTTTGGCAACTCTTCTCATTAGTGTAGCAGAATCTATGTGGGTACAGAAAACAAATTCACACTATCACCACTACATCAATCAAGAAACATTCTCCATACTTCAGAAATACAAGAAATTAAGTTTAAGCTTTTATAATCTTTTATTTTCCAGTCCCAATTAGATTTTAAAATGGAATAACATACGGGTTGAAATGTCACAATTAGGTTCCCTCTGCATTTTCTTAACAAGTAATACCATTATATAGCATGTTTAAGTCAACCAAGGAAATGTGTGAAAAAAAATTATTCAAAGAAAACAACCATGCTTACCTCGATGTCAGAGGTAATATAATAACTTTGCAGTTGACTCATTGCTTTCTCACAACCAATCATAATTCATGCCAAAATTGTTAGAAGAATCACAAAATCAGCCGATAAGTAGGTTTTATACCTACTTGTATAAACTAATTCACTTAGCTGTTGGCTTGAATTGCATACATTTATGTGGTGAAATGTGCTATTTTGTGCATTTATGTGGTTCGCAACTTGATGTGCTAAAATGGTGAAAAAGACCTCAAATGTTGTTAAAATGAGGCAAATGTGTGTTTGATGCTAAATGATAAGAGGAGAGTTAAAAAAAGAGCTAGAATGGTGAGTGAGAGTTTTGAAGAAAACCCTAAAATGTGCTTAAATTCTTGGACTTTGACTTGTGTTAGTGAAAATGTGTGGTGTTTTAGGTGTTTTTATGCATATATGTGTTGTGTTAATTGGTAATGTTGAAATGGTGAAAAGATAGTAAAAATGGTGGAAAATGGAGTTAAAAGTGTTAAGGAAAAGTGGAGGAACCGAAAATGCACAATTGGCCAAATTAGGGTTTTGGCAGCTTTGAGTGTGAAATTCATTTGAGTGTATCTCTTTCAATGCTAATCCAAATGGTGATCCCTTTAGTGTTCTGGAAAGCTCTTTGTATGCACTACAATTCTTATGTTTCAACTATTAGCTAAATCTGTGTGCAAGACTATGAAATAGGAGTTTCTTTGCTAAATGCCATATTAGGGTTTTATGAGTATTGCTGCCACAATTTGGTTAAATGTTAATAACTTGAGTTCCAGGCATTCAATGGTGTTGATTCTTGAACTGTTGAAGAGATGAGAGGTAGTTCTACAACTTTCGTGATTTAAGTTTACATGAATTCTCAATGCAACCTATTCGAATATTGACTTGAAGTTTCAGCACACACATGCATAAGCACTTGGGCACCATTGTTGCACACATGCATGGCCATTGCTGCACAACGCACACACTCTCGTGGCACACTTGCGCACGGCGAAGCACACTTAGCCGCACTGTTGCCGCACACATGCGCGCGACGAAGTGCACTTCGCCGCACACTTCGTCGCATGCTCACTCACACACACTCGCACAAGCTCCACCACGTCTCACTGTTTTGGACATAACTCTTTGGTTTGAACTCCGATTTTAGTGATTTAAGAGGCTATGGAAAGCTGACAAACATGGCTACAACTTTGGTGTTTTAAGTTCCCTCAAATTCTCATAGCATTATGTTCGAATTTTGGCTGAAAATTTGCTGGAATTTTTGAGTACTTGAGCATTCTAAGTGAATTTGATGTTGGTGATTGAACTCAATTTTGCATTCTCATTTTTGCACATAATCTTGTCCACAGCACTTCACATTGACAATGATCTATCTTTATGATTGAACACAATTCATTTGCAATTTTAGTTTGTTGATACAAATTACATACATTTGTTTACAACACTTTCTTTTCATTTCATGTTATTTTCATTCCTCATTTGCAACATTTGATGAAGACTTCGTGAAGAGATGAGAGCAATTGACGAGACTTCGTGAGCAATTGGTGAAGAGTTGGCGAGGCTTCGTGGATTTTGGCGAGGCTTCGGCAGGACTTCGTGAGCAATGGCGAGGCTTCGTGGATTTTGGCGAAGCTTCGTCAAGCTGTGGTGGAAATGGCTGGAAAAATGGCTAAGTGTTGCAAAGGTGCATAGGCGGAGAAGGCGTGCTCCTGGATGGCACGAAGGCGTGACGCGTAAGCGAGTGTAGAAGCCTGGAAACAAAAGGCGTGTTTTGCTACACTTATGAAGGCATGATGTGTGCGGGGTTTTGAAAGAAGCTGGGCAGAACATGGAGGCGTGATTCTTGCTGAACTGAAGGCGTGCAGAAGCTGTTGAAGACGCTGAATGCTTGGCTCAAAGGCGTGGAGGCAGTAGTGGAAATCTTTCACTTTGAGCTTGTGTCATTTATATTACTTAGGCATTTTTAGTAGTGGTAATCATGTAATATTTTAGGCATTTTTAGTAGTGGTAATCATGTAATATTTTAGGCATTATACGTTTGCGTACCATTTACGTTTTCTTTTGTAACCTCTATATATAGAGGTATAGTCAACATTTTGAGGGAGACTATTCACTACTCACATTTTCCATATTGTAACCGACTTTTGATTTTAAAAGAGCGGGAATTCTCATTTTCTCTCTCTAGATCTACTTTCTCTCACTAAACATTTCTTCTCCAATCTCAACTCCGATTGTGAATTTTGGACTGGATTCTTCTTTCTTATTCTCAATTGACAAAGGGAATCGACAATTCTCTCGATTTAATCGGTAAATTCTTCCAATTAAGTGAGAATGAGCTTATCAATGTTGGATTTGGTTGATTTTGAAATGAGAAAGATGTTTTCTGGCTAAATCTATGATATCTTAGGATTCTTAATGGATGAATAGGTGTTTTAGTAGATTGTATGCTATGCAATCGATCTAATTGTTGAGTATTGAAATCACATTTGAATTGAGCATAAGCATATGTTGAATTTCATAATTCCTAGCTAATCTTGAATAGATCAAGCTTCAATTGTGGTCGACATGCTAAATTGAGGAGTGATTAATCAAAGTTAGCGAAGTTGCATGAATCAAGAACTAAATTGTGATTGTTTAATTCTTTGCACTTGTTTTCTGTAATCAAATCAATTCTGAGACTCAGGCCTCGCCATAGGAAGTGTGAATGAATTGAAACACTAGGAAAAGTGTTAAAGAAGCTTTCTGTGTTTACAACGATGATATGTGAACCCTAGGATGGGCCTCGCCATGGGAGTTCTTAGGACTTTGCATGTTAGAGTAGTTAGCTTGGATAGTTGAGACTTTGCGGAGCTTATACCACCATTCTCAGGCCTCGCCATGGGAGAGGATGGTGATTTGGGGGTACAAGCAGTGGTGCGGTCGCCATGCTGACCACAGCTTGGACTTCTAGGCAATTTAAGTCTCCATTGCATTTAATTGTTTACTGATTGCATAGCATAGATTTACTAAGCTTGTGTTCATCCAATACAAGAATCCTGAGATATCTGTTTTGTCCTTGCTTGTTGCTATATTTTGCATCTTTGTTTTCGTTCTTTTGTGTTGAATTTTCCTTTTTCTAGTACTTAAATTCCGAGACTAAGTCTTTTAGAACAATTTTGTTCAATTTTATTGGCCTACGCCTTCCCTGTGGATTACGATCCCTACTTACGCTACTACATTAGTGTTTAGGGTAAAATTGACGAGGTGCGACACTTGACATCAATTTTTGGCGCCGTTGCCGGGAAAGGCAATCGGTTCTGGAATTTGTTGACTGTGTTGTTCTGTTCTTAGATTGTGTGTGTTATTGCTTTGATTTAGTGACTTTGTTTCTTTACTGTGTGTGATTCTGTTACTTTTACTATCTTGTATTGGTTTGGTTTACAGATTGATCCATTTGTTCTCTTGATATCATTTGCTATCCCTGTTTGTGTATGCCCAGGTCTGTAAGATCTAGAGGAGAACCTGAATTTGAATTGGACCTTGAATTGGCAAGAACTCTAAGGAATCAAGCAAAGCAAAGAGCTATGGTTGCACAAGGAGTACAAGCACCCAGGTTCGGAGACCATTATGCAGTAAATTTTGACAATCGATTTGGTCATCAGGACATCGACGTGGAAAGTTACCACATTCCTCCACAAATAGTCTCAATGATTACCCAGGGCCAATTCTTCCAAGGTCTTGACAACGAGGATCCTAATGATCACCTTGATTGGTTTCTCGGGTTATGCAGCACTTTTAAGTTGCCAAGAGTTGACAGGGGTGAGGTTCACAGAATTTTGTTCCCTTTATCTCTGCGTGGAAAGGCTAAACATTGGTTCAAGAGTATTGGGGGAGCAAATGCTGGAATGTCATTTGATGATCTACAGAAAAGGTTCTTGTCTAAGTACTTCCCTCCAGCTAAGCTTGAAAAGAGAAGATTGGAAATTATGAACTTCCAACAACAAGACAGTGAGCCATTTCGAGAAGCTTGGGAGAGATTCAACGATTTGATTAGGCAATGCCCCAATCATGACTTGGGCGAAATTAGGGAGCTAAATACTTTCTTCAAAGGCCTAACTCCTGAATCATCTTTAATGGTTAAAGCTTGTGCTAATGGAGCACTTACAGACAAATCTGTGAATGAGGTGCGTGAACTTTTTAACCAGATAGCTGAGGATGAATACCTTTTTCCAGAGACTAAAAAGCCACATGTTAGGAGACAGAGAGGAGTTCTTGATGTGGATGAGGAGACTTCACTTAGTGCTAAGTTTGAAGCATTGGCCAAGCAGGTGCAGACTTTAAAGGCGACTTAAACAAAAGCCCCAGTACTTTCATGTGGACTATGCAAGGGAGAACACCACACGGATGAATGTGTATCACTACTGAATCCATTCAGTATGTGAACAATTATTCTGGGAGCAATTATAATGGAGGCAACAGACAATATGGTGGAAACCAAGGCAACTGGAATCAACAGCAGAACCAAGGAGGAAATTACTATCAAGGTAATGAATCAAGAAGAGCAATGAATCAACCACCTCCTGGTTTTGATAATCAGGCTAGCACATCAGAACAAAAGATGCCAAATGTGGAGGATATGTTTCAAAAGCTGATGGAAAAGATGGATAAGAACGAACAGAGATTTGGAGGCTTGGAGTCCACTGTGAAGCATCACGAAGCCACTTTGAATAATATCGAGATGCAACTTGGTCAGCTTGCTAATGCTGTACACCAGAGGCCAAAAGGAGCTCTTCCTAGTGACACAGTACCAAATCCCAAGGGGAGAGAAGCATGCAATGCTATTACTTTGAGGAGTGGAAAATGGTTGCCTAGAAGCAAACATGTAGAAGACAAGAGTGATGATGTAGAAGGGGACCAAAAAGATGAAGTTGAGATAGATGTGGAACTTGAGAAGAATGGTGAGCAAGAAGAAAATAAGTCTGAGAAGAAGGAAATACCAGCAAGGGTGGGAAATGAAATCACCAAAAATTCCAATCCTTATAACTTCCCAGATTATGCTCCAAAAGCTCCATTCCCAGAGAGGAAGAAACCTCCACCTAAAAAGGGACCTCAATTCAATCGTTTCTTGGATATGATCAAACAAGTGAATGTCAATGTCAAATCCAGCCGCTCCTATGTGGTAAGAGGCAACGCCGGAACCAAGTCACACTAGTGCTAAACTAATCCCCCTAACTCCTCCTATGTGGTAAGAGGCAAGTGCTAAAGTAAAATTAATCTAACAAATTCACAACCAACCCACAAGAGATTCCAAACAACCCACTCTAATCCTCCTATTTGGTAAGAGGCAAGATTAAAGCAAATTATCTCCAAGAAATTCACTGTACTATAAGAAAATATTCATCACACATAAATCGGGCCCTAAATCATGCATAATTATGAACAGCACAGCAAAACTCATTCAACTAAAATCATAAGATAGAACATAACATATAAATTAAGCACAAAGTACCTCTAATCTCTATTTTCTTAGGGATTTTGCCTTATTTTTAAGTATTTTTGTGGTACTTGAGGGTTTTTGAGCTTAATTGTAGAATTTACAAGGTGGATAGTTTAAAGTTTTAAAAAGGCTTATGTGTAGGCTATTTTAACCAAAAAGTCAACAAGTCAAAGGAGAGTACTAGGTAAAGAGGACAAACCCTTAACCCTAGGGTTTGCCCTTAGAGTTTGTGCTCGGGTTATACACAATCCATGGTAAAGATGTGCTTTGGCCAAGTTGATGCACACTTTGAAGGCTAAGACTTAGCATGATTTTTGTTTATGTTTGCCTTAGCATCACCACCTTAGAACTACACCCTCTAGGCCAACTCATATAGCCAAGACCTATGTTGTAAGCACTTAGGGCCATCCTTTAGCACACATGCACAAAAATCACCCCCATTAGGATTCCAAAGGCCAACACCAAGGCACATAGCCAAGGTTTTCGCCTAAAACGTAGCCCTAGCACACCATACATGCACAATCTTAGCACACTTTAGGCACAAACCCTAGAACCAACTGCAAAACCCTAGCACATATGATCTTTTTCCAACCTTAAAAAACCTTAGGAAACCACTAATCTATAGGACCCAAACTAGGATACACAAAGCACACAACACACAAAATAAACACACACACACACACACACATGTTTTACACTTTCTTCATTTCACTCTTCTCTCTCCATTTCATGCAAATCACGGAAAAGATACACTAGAATTCTTCATTTCTATTTCAAACTTCTTTTCTTTACATTCTTAGATTAGTTTGGTGGTGGCATTCATACCATGACAATAATACACTAGAATCACACTTTGCATACACTCAACTTTAGAATTACATTAGTTGTAGGACATTTTATGCATTATTTTGCAATGGAATTTATGCCACAGAAGAAATACACGTAAAACTCACACATACTTGCAAAACACTTACACAACGCACGCACACAAGCACATTTCTACCATGGCAGAAATACACTACACTCACACACACCTACACTTTTTCACTAGATATAGGATTTTCATGTGTACTTCTGTCGTGGCATAATGCCACAAAAGAAATACAGTAATATTGCATTCATACACTTTTATTTATGTAAAATATTGTGTGTGTTAGGTGTTAGCACATATAGAACCCATATCTCTACCTCTAGGTATTTAGAATCTCTCTAAAGAACAAATCTCAAACCTTAACCTTACACATCTTTAGAGAATCTTTAGAACCAAACCTTAGGACTTAGAACACAAATCTAGGCTATCATTATTTTCTCGTAGATGGCACAATAATAATACACACTAAACATCACATTTTCTCACCAAAACACTAAAACTTCCCAAACCAAGCCATTTATGAATCAGGTTTATGTATGCACAAGATTTTGCTTGAGGAAAATGCTGTGCCAGTACGGGATAGACAGAGAAGATTAAATCCTCAGATGATGGAAGTTGTGAAGAAAGAGGATATCAAATTGCTTGACTTTGGGATGATTTTTCCAATTTCAGATAGCGAGTGGGTTAGTCCAGTCCAGTGCGTCCCTAAGAGGGAGGGGTGACGGTTATAAAGAATGAGGCTAATGAACTTTTGGCAACAAGAGTGGTGAATGCTTGGCGAGTTTGCATGGATTACAGGAAGCTAAATAAGGCAACTAGAAAGGACCATTTCCCTCTTCCATTCTTGGAACAATTGCTGGATAGAATTGCTGGCTACCTTTTCTATTGTTCTCTAGATGGATATTCTGGGTATAATCAAATTGCAATTGATCCCAAGGACCAGGATAAGACAACTTTCACTTGTCCTTTTGGCACATTTGCTTATAAAAGAATGCCATTTGGTCTTTGCAACGCCCCAGCTACCTTTCAGAGGTGCATGATGGCAATATTCCATGACATGGTGGAATCAATAATTGAAATATTCATGGATGATTTTTCTGTCTTTGGTATGACATTTGATGGTTGTTTGGAGAACTTGGCAAAGGTTTTGAAGAGGTGTGAAGAAACGAACCTTGTGTTGAATTGGGAAAAATGTCAATTCATGGTTCAAGAAGAATTGTGTTAGGCCATAAAATTTCTCATGCTGGGATGGAGGTAAATCGAGCTAAGGTAGATGTCATTGCAAAACTTCCTCCACCTACCAATGTTAAGGGTATCAGAAGTTTTCTTGGACATGCTGGGTTTTATAGAAGGTTTATTAAGGATTTTTCAAAGATAGCCAGACCTTTGTGCAGTCTCTTAGAAAAAGATGTTAAGTTTGAGTTTGGAACAGAATGTGTTGAGGCATTTGAAACTTTGAAAACGAAATTGGTGGAAGCCCCCGTGATAGTCACTCCCCATTGGGGTGAACCCTTTGAAATTATGTGCGATGCCAGTGATTATGCCTTAGGAGCTGTCTTAGGCCAGAGAAGAGACAAAGTGTTTCACACTATCTATTATGCTAGCAGGCTATTGAATGAGGCCCAAATGAATTATACAACCACTGAAAAGGAAATGGTTTTCGCATTTGATAAATTCCGTGCTTACCTTTTGGGATCAAAGGTCATTGTTCATACGGACCATGCCGCATTGAAGTATTTGCTTGCAAAGAAGGAAGCAAAACCAAGTTTGATTAGATGGGTTTTGTTGCTCCAGAAATTCGATGTGGAGATTAAAGATAGGAAAGGCTCAGAAAATGTTGTGGCAGATCACTTGTCAAGATTGGAATTTCAAGAGCAAGATTCACCTGACATTTCGGTTAAGGAACACTTCCCTGATGAGCAGGTGTTCAAAGTGGGTGAACAAACATTGCCTTGGTACGCTGAGATTGCCAATTTTGTGGTTGCTGGCCAGATTCCATCTTATTATTCCAGTGATCAGAAGAAAATATTGAGAAGTGATGCTAAATACTACTTCTGGGAAGACAAGTTTTTATATAAAATCTGTAGTGATCAAGTGATAAGAAAGTGTGTCAAGGAAGAAGAAAATGAGGACATCTTAAAGGCATGCCATGAAGGACCCTGTGGTGGTCATTTTGGATCAACTAGGACAGGCTTCAAAATCTTGCAATGTGGGTTCTATTGGCCACATATCTTCATGGATGCCAGAATTTGGGTTGGAAAATGTGATCGATGTCAACGAACTGGCAACATCTCTTCAAGAAATGAGATGCCATTGAACAACATCCTGGAGGTAGAAATTTTTTACGTGTGGGGGATTAACTTCATGGGACCTTTCCCTAAGTCAAGAGGTATGGAGTACATTCTGGTAGCAGTGGATTACGTTTCTAAATGGGTGGAAGCGGTGGCTTTACCTCATAACGATGCAAAAAGTGTAACTACTTTCTTGAAGAAATACATCTTTAACAGGTTTGGAGCATCCAGGGCTATAATAAGTGATGGTGGGACTCATTTCTGTAACAAGCTCTTTGAATCTTTGTTGGCTAGATATGGTGTTACTCACAAGGTTTCAACAGCTTACCATCCACAAACTTCTGGTCAAGCTGAAATTTCAAATCGGGAGATCAAGAGGGTTCTTGAAAAAGTGGTAAATCCAGGCAGGAAGGATTGGTCTTTGAAGCTAGATGATGCATTGTGGGCATACAGAACAGCTTACAAGACCCCAATTGGAGCTTCTCCTTTTCGATTGGTTTTTGGTAAAGAATGTCACTTGCCAATGGAACTTGAACATAAGGCGTATTGGGCTATTCAAACCTTGAACATGAACCTGTCTGAGGCTCAATCAAAAAGAATGTTGGAGTTGAATGAACTGGATGAATTCAGATTCAATGCTTACATGAGTGCCAAGTTGTACAAAGAAAGGACTAAAAGAATCCATGATGCAAAGCTTCAATCCAAGATTTTTGTTACATGACAATTGGTATTGCTTTTTAACTTTAAACTCAGATTGTTTCCTGGGAAATTGAAATCGATGTGGAGTGGTCCTTTTAGAGTGGTTGATGTAAAACCTTATGGGACAATTGAAATCAAGAATGACAAGAATGGCAATGTGTGGAAAGTGAATGGCCATCGTCTTAAGCCGTACTTAACTCAGGACAAGGATAGCACTAATGTGGCACGAGATCCACATGAGCTATACTTAGATGATCCCATCATCTCAAATTGAACTATGATGCACGGTCGGGCTGTGACTTTAAACCAAGCGCTGCTGGGAGGCAACCCTGATTTTCTTCCTTTGTTTTTATTTGTTGAGATTTCTTTTCTTTGTTAATCCTAGTTTGAGTAGTATTGAGTAGCAATTTATGGCACAATCTCATAACATCACTTGGGTATATTTTTTGTAGAATCTCAGAAGGATGTTGGGCATTATTGATAAAAGCAGGGAGTACAATTTCACTTTTCCATCCATGTGAGGTACAATGAGTTTACATTATTTACAACTAAGATACCAGCTCTGATGGTAAGAATTGTTGTTCATTCATGCATGATTGGTTGATCCGTGACCGTGCCTGCATGATTGGTTTGGATGGTTTCAATTATTGAGAAGAAAGGACATCAAGCCATGACCTATCATTCACATGTGTTTTTTGGATAGTGAGGGTGTCATAGATATAAATTGCACATCTTCGTTCTGCATGCTCATTCCTCTTCTCTCTATAGTGCTTCCCTTGCTAGTCATTTTTCATTTTCAAAGTATGGATTTCTATTCTCCCCACCAGAATCCTTTTTAATATGTTATCTTTAGTGAAGATTCTGGAACCACATCTTCTCCTTCTTCATCTTCTTCAGCTGATGAGGAGATGGTAATTGATTTTGAGCCAGCTACTTGTCCACATTTTGTTAATGCTTCTGCTGAAAACTTTTATCATGGCTTTACTAATAGATCAGTCAGGATTGAGCGACCATTTCAGGAGCCTTCTAGGAGATTTGAGGATGTGATCTTCAGACAGTCGTGGTCTCATTTTGCTAGAGCCTCAGTTGTGGTGAATATGGACATAGTTAGGGAATTTTATGCTAATTCCCGAGCTAGTGGTGTTCATTCAGTGTTCGTGAGAGGAACGTATTTGAGGGTCACCCGCCATAGTATTAATAGGCTTTATTTTCTTGATGACTTTTCTCGTAACACATATTGTAGGTTGTTGAGAGCTGAGAATACCGATCATTTGTTGGCTTCAGTAACTTTACCTGGTGCTACATGGGTGAGGAATGATCTACAAGAGGCTTTATATGTGCCTACTAGTGAACTCACAGCCGAGGCCAAAATATGGTTAATGTTTATCAATTCTAGGATTCTTCCTACTAACCGTACCAATATAGCATCTAGGGAACGAGTTCTGTTGATTTATGCTATTTTACATGATTTCTCTATTGATGTTGGGAAATTGATGTTAGAGTTTATCAGGCGGGTACAAAGAAGTGAGTTTGCACCGATGTATTTCCCAGCTCTGATAACAGCCATGGCTCGTAGCAAGGGAGTTGATATCACATCAAATGCTAATCCTCAAAATCCTGAAGGACTTCTGGGACCTCCTCAATGGCTTGAATTACAAGAAGAGGAAAGACTTGCCCGACTTTCTCGTGGTTTGTAAAGCAGTGGAAGGCCATGTTTCTTTGTTCTTGATTGTTTCATTGGGTTTCACGGGGACCGTGTCATAGGCAAGTGTGGGGGAAGGCTTCGCCAAGATGTCTTGATTTTTAGTTACATTCTGAATATGTATGGTTACCCTGATGATGGTTAAGGAGATTGTTGGTCATAATGGAATTGCGTGTAATATTAGTAGTGTTAGTATTTTATTATTATGTTTAGTATGTTACATTTGGTCTGAGTGTTGTGTTGCGTTTGTGTTATATTTTTGAGTGTAGTGTTAAAGTGAAGAGATTTGTGTGCTAGTTTTGGTGTAAATATTTTTGTGTGATTGTTAAAATTTTTAATTCATGGTTTTAGATTTCAATTTCACACACCTGCATTGATGATAAGGATATCAGCATTTCTGAACATTTCTGAACATGAATTGAATTTTCTGAAAAGCTGAAAAGAATTGAAGTGGAATTGGATTGTTATTGAGTCGTGAATAGGAAATTGATATGCAATGAAAGAAAATTAGTGGAGTTCAAGAAAAATTCACGTGAAGATGAAATAGTGCTAGACTTTGTTTTGATGATTTTTTAGAGCTTATTTTGTAAGTTTGCATTGTGTGTTGACCGAAGTGATAAGATAGATTTGTCATTGCTGCTTTGTGTGATATGAATGCGTTGCTACCAAACAAAAGGCTGAAGAAGTCACATGCTTGAGTAAGAGAGGGGTCCCACCTTTGAGTGACTAGAGTGTTTGATAGTGTTTGGTGGAAGCATTTACTTTCTTTTGGTTTACCGATTTCATGCACTTTATGTTTATAAATGCATGAGAGCATGGCTGATACTTCATTTCAAAAGTCGGTACTAGTAAGAGCATAGTGTGGACATTGCATTTCACAACTCCAATTTTTTCTGCAAGACTACATTCGGTGCTCTTCATAAAGGTATGTTCACTATTATTAAAGCTTTGTGATTTTTGCTTAAGTTGTAGTATGTAAATTGGTTAAGGAGGTGAATGTATAGAGCATGGAAATGCGATTTTGTTGCCTAGATATTGGAAATGTTGAATAAGCAAGTTAAGATGTTGATTAGTCAAGGAACAAATGCATGATAAGTGTGGGGAGGGAGATTATAAATGCTGATTTCCAATTATTCCAGCTTTGCCACGTTTTAGTTCTTTAATCAGAACATGAGCTTGGGATGTTGAAACCGCATGATTCCAGTCCTAAAATTCAGCTAACATGATAAGCTTCATTGTTTATGTTCTACATTTTTGCTAATATTGACTGGAACATGGTCTAATTTTGAGGGCATGTGTGTATACGTGTTCTGAATTTTGAGTTTTTGGATGGAATACTAGATTGTAAATGCTTGGCATGTGCTTGATGGATTATTTTTTCTATGACTATCATTTTTGTTTAAACATGATTTGGTTGTTATTGTCAGCAATGGCTCCTAAAAAGTACACTACTCCGAGGAAGGGACAAGGAAGTACTTCGGGGAAAGGGAAAGCCAAGCCCCGAGGAAAGGCACAAGTTTCCTCCGATGACTCTGATCCTGATTATAATGTTGAGGATGACTTGCCACTTTTCGAGGGACCTTTCGAGTACACTGTACAAGCACCAAAAAGGAAGAAGGGTTCTTTGGAACCAGATTTATTCGTGGAAGACGCAGCACAAGAACGATGGGCACATGTTATGGCTCTGAAGATGCTTCATATTGAGAGGGGTTTCACGGTGGACCAAGGTCCTTTCCAGTCAGTGATGGAATTCCACCGATTTGATAAAAAACTTACTGCAGCACCAGCTTATTGTAATGCAAGTCTTGCTCGGGAGTTTTACGCGAATGCAAAGTTTCCAAATACGGAAGGAGCTTACTATGTGAGAGGGAAGTGGGTACATATTACTAGTGAGATCATCAATGCTCATCTTGGTACTCCGAACTTTCCGAAGGATCCATTACAGTATCCAAAAAATGCAGACCTAGATGATGAATTGTTAGAGGAATTGGCTTTACCTGGTGCAGAATGGGTCTTGAACAAGAAGAGAGATCACTTGCATGTTCGTAATGAATCACTGAAGAGTGAAGTGAAAATATGGCAGAAGTTTGTGGTGTCTAGGTTGATGCCTAGTACTCAGACCACTGAGGTGTCACGGAAAAGGATGTTCCTGATGTCAGCGATCCGGGGGAAGAGGTCCATAGATGCAGGGAGAATTATTTTCTCATGCATTAGATCCGATATTGACAATGAGAAGGCTGCCTTGTACTTCCCGATTCTATTAGAGGAGATTTGTGCCGCTCAAGGTGTGGATGTTGCGGCAGGTGATTGGAGAAGAAATCCAGGGCCGATTAACACGCCTTTATATCTAAAGTATATACATATTGAGAAGGAACTTCTACAAGCTCGGATAGCAATGGGTGATGCACCTCAGGGGGCGAACAGGCATGAACATGAAGCTGGGAAATCTGGGAATGCTTATGCACCTTTTAATTTTCAGTCTTTCCATGATTCATTTCAGGAATTTCAGCAATCGGTTGAACATCGGTTTTCCCACATGAATGAACAATTCACAAACATGGGTTCACGATTATCAAACATGGATGACCGGTTGGAACGAATGCATGAAGGTTTTGATAATATGCACCAGGAGTGGACGTCGCAAGCTGTACGCATGGAGCGTAGATTTGATGATCTATCCACGGTAGCTCAGCAGCAATTTGAAGTATTATATCACAGGCAATTGTGCATGCAGCGAGAGCTCGATAGGTGTAACAAGATGACGGTATATTACCATTCAGATTCAGGACCCCCGAAGCCAACTCCAACTTCGGCACAGTTAGCAGGATACCGAATCCCAAATCTGTCATGTGATATGGTTAGTGGTACTGTGCACGAGCTTCCACCTGGAGTGACAGCAAGCCTTTCTTTGCATCCGTTACCCACATTTGATCGTATACCTCCTATGCCTCATACTCCTACATTCATACCAAATCCAGAGTTTGCACCCGCTGCAAGGTTTCCATTGATAGCATCAGGCCAACCTCTTCAAGGACCTGTGCATGGCCCTTTTCATTACGTGCCACAGTCAATTGGTGTGCCCTCATTTGCTACAGCCTCTTTGGATGGACAATCTCTTTCCACACCAGTTGCGTTTGGATCTCTTTCTTCCTCAGCTCCATCATCGTCCTCTCAGGGAGTCCTTCCTCCCTCTTAGCTTATCACATTGAGGACAATGTTCAATTTAAGTGTGGGGGAGGGGGTGGAATTTTGTGTGATGTGTGCTGTGGTTGTTATGCTGTCTGATACTTTGTGTGTTGATTGTGTTGATTGAAATTTTTTTTTTTTTGAGATATGCTGAGTTGAAAATTATGTGAAGTTTCTTGAAGTGAAGAATTTTGTGAAGTTGAAGAATGGAATTGTTCTACTTTGATGAACCTTGTGAAGTGGTGCTTTGCTAAAATTTGAAGTGTCTCTTTGAAGATTGTTGCTATGATGAATTGCTAATGTCATGGAGAAGGAAACGTTAAGAGCTTAGTGTGAAGTTTTTCTTATTGTATTGTTGAGTGATTAGAAAGCAGTATGTAGTTTGTACTTGTAAGGGTTTTAATGTATTATGTCTCTCAGGTTTGGTTGTGTGCAACATTTTGAATTAATGAAATTAAAATGCGTAGTGTTGTGTATAAGGGTTTGAATTATGATGTGAGTTGGTGAGAAGAAAACGATTTGGAAATGTTTTGAACCTATAGTCTTGATAAGAGGAAGAAGAGTGCAAAAAGAGAGTGAATAAGAAAGATCAAATTGAGAAAATGAGTTATCACCCTGTATGTAAAACTTTGTCCTTAGTTCACTTTGGCTTATTCCAAGTTCATCACTATACTTGTTTTGAATCTTGCATGTGAAAATTTTTGTTCGTGGTACTAAGTTTGAAGAAATTGGTATATTTTGCTGACTAAGGCCCGATGTTAAAGTAAGATAGATATGCCATGCAAAACTCAATTGACATAGGAGGTAATGTGTATGAATTCGTTTCTGTTTGTTATGCATCTTTCTGGTGTCTCCAGAATTCGTGCATGTTTAATCAATTTAGGATTCTTATGAACATGTGCTTGCACAAGAAATGATATGGGAGAAAAAGCCATATTGGCAACTGGGAAGGAAAAAGCCATAAGAACCTGGCAATCAAATTTGGAGAAAAAAGCCATAAAAACCCAGGCATTATTTCAGTCATCAATATGTGCATCAATGTGCAGCACTAATGTGCAGAATAAGGGCAATGTCCCATAGAGTACCAATGTACGCATAGGTACCATTGATCTTGTGATTGCATGTTCATAAGAGTGGACAAAGAGATTGGCATGTATTGAATGGTATGTGAGACTAGCTAGAGGGTGTATAACGAAGGAATAGGTGAAGTGCATGTTCCTCAGCACACACTTGCACGCATGACATTTTGGTCTTTATTCATTGTGCCTTAGTTGATAATTTGTATTGAAATCTGAGAGCTAGGTACCATGAACCATCAAAGTATAAAGTTGTGTGTGTGAAAAAATGTTTTGATGAATTTGGATGTAGTCAGTGTGGATGAATGAACAAAGTGTTTGCATACGGGTGATGAAAAGGGTTAAATTGTGTGTATCTTTGCTCGAGGGCAAGCAAAAGTTCAAGTGTGGGGGAATTTGATAAGTAGGTTTTATACCTACTTGTATAGACTAATTCACTTAGCTGTTGGCTTGAATTGCATACATTTATGTGGTGAAATATGCTATTTTGTGCATTTATGTGGTTCGCAACTTGATGTGCTAAAATGGTGAAAAATACCACAAATGTTGTTAAAATGAAGCAAATGTGTGTTTGATGCTAAATGATAAGAGGAGAGTTAAAAAAAGAGCTAGAATGGTGAGTGAGAGTTTTGAAGAAAACTCTAAAATGTGCTTAAATTCTTGGACTTTGACTTCTGTTAGTGCAAATGTGTGGTGTTTTAGGTGTTTTTATGCATATATGTGTTGTGTTAATTGGTAATGTTGAAATGGTGAAAAGATAGTAAAAATGGTGGAAAATGGAGTTAAAAGTGTTAAGGAAAAAGTGGAGGAACCGAAAATGCACAATTGGCCAAATTAGGGTTTTGGCAGCTTTGAGTGTGAAATTCATTTGAGTGTATCTCTTTCAATACTAATCCAAATGGTGAGCCCTTTAGTGTTCTGGAAAGCTCTTTGTATGCACTACAATTCTTATGTTTCAACTATTAGCTAAATCTGTGTGCAAGACTATGAAATAGGAGTTTCTTTGCGAAATGCCATATTAGGGTTTTATGAGTATTGCTGCCACAGTTTGGTTAAATGTTAATAACTTGAGTTCCAGGCATTCAATGGTGTTGATTCTTGAACTGTTGAAGAGATGAGAGGTAGTTCTACAACTTTCGTGATTTAAGTTTACTTGAATTCTCAATGCAACCTATTCGAATATTGACTTGAAGTTTCAGCACACACATGCATAAGCACTTGGGCACCATTGTTGCACACATGCATGGCCATTGCTGCACAACGCACACACTCTCGTGGCACACTTGCGCACGGCGAAGCACACTTAGCCGCACTGTTGCCGCACACATGCGCGCGACGAAGTGCACTTCGCCGCACACACGCATGCGACAAAGTGCACTTCGTCGCGTGCTCACTCACACAAACTCGCACAAGCTCCACCACGTCTCACTATTTTGGATATAACTCTTTTGTTTGAACTCTGATTTTAGTGATTTAAGAGGCTATGGAAAGCTGAGAAACATGGCTACAACTTTGGTGCTTTAAGTTCCCTCAAATTCTCATAGCATTATGTTCGAATTTTGGCTGAAAGCTTGCTGAAATTTTTGAGTACTTGAGCATTCTAAGTGATTTTGATGTTGGTGATTGAACTCAATTTTGCATTCTCATTTTTGCACATAATCTTGTCCACAGCACTTCACATTGACAATGATCTATCTTTATGATTGAACACAATTCATTTGCAATTTTAGTTTGTTGATACAAATTACATACATTTGTTTACAACACTTTCTTTTCATTTCATGTTCTTTTCATTCCTCATTTGCAACATTTGATGAAGACTTCGTGAAGAGATGAGAGCAATTGACGAGACTTCGTGAGCAATTGGTGAAGAGTTGGCGAGGCTTCGTGGATTTTGGCGAGGCTTCGGCAGGACTTCGTGAGCAATGGCGAGGCTTCGTGGATTTTGGCGAAGCTTCGTCAAGCTGTGGTGGAAATGGCTGGAAAAATGGCTAAGTGTTGCTGCAAAGGTGCATAGGCAGAGAAGGCGTGCTCCTGGATGGCACGAAGGCGTGACGCGTAAGCGAGTGCAGAAGCCGGGAAACAAAAGGCGTGTTTTGCTACACTTATGAAGGCGTGATGTGTGCGGGGTTTTGAAAGAAGCTGGGCAGAACCTGGAGGCGTGATTCTTGCTGAACTGAAGGCGTGCAGAAGCTGTTGAAGACGCTGAATACTTGGCTCAAAGGCGTGGAGGCAGTAGTGGAAATCTTTCACTTTGAGCTTGTGTCATTTATATTACTTAGGCATTTTTAGTAGTGGTAATCATGTAATATTTTAGGCATTATACGTTTGCGTACCATTTACGTTTTCTTTTGTAACCTCTATATATAGAGGTATAGTCAACATTTTGAGGGAGACTATTCACTACTCACATTTTCCATATTGTAACCGACTTTTGATTTTAAAAGATCGGGAACTCATTTTCTCTCTCTAGATCTACTTTCTCTCTCACTAAACATTTCTTCTCCTATCTCAACTCCGATAGTGAATTTTGGACTGGATTCTTCTTTCTTATTCTCAATTGAAAAAGGAATCGACAATTCTCTCGATTTAATCGGTAAATTCTTCCAATTAAGTGAGAATGAGCTTATCAATGTTGGATTTGGTTGATTTTGAAATGAGAAAGATGTTTTCTGGCTAAATCTATGATATCTTAGGATTCTTAATGGATGAATAGGTGTTTTAGTAGATTGTATGCTATGCAATCGATCTAATTGTTGAGTATTGAATCACATTTGAATTGAGCATAAGCATATGTTGAATTTCATAATTCCTAGCTAATCTTGAATAGATCAAGCTTCAATTGTGGTCGACATGCTAAATTGAGGAGTGATTAATCAAAGTTAGCGAAGTTACATGAATCAATAACTAAATTGTGATTGTTTAATTCTTTGCACTTGTTTTCTGTAATCAAATCAATTCTGAGACTCAGGCCTCGCCATAGGAAATGTGAATGAATTGAAACACTAGGAAAAGTGTTAAAGAAGCTTTCTGTGTTAACAACGATGATATGTGAACCCTAGGATGGGCCTCGCCATGGGAGTTCTTAGGACTTTGCATGTTAGAGTAGTTAGCTTGGACAGTTGAGACTTTGCGGAGCTTATACCACCATTCTCAGGCCTCGTCATGGGTGAGGATGGTGATTTGGGGGTACAAGCAGTGGTGTGGTCGCCATGCTGACCACAGCTTGGACTTCTAGGCAATTTAAGTCTCCATTGCATTTAATTGTTTACTGATTGCATAGCATAGATTTACTAAGCTTGTGTTCATCCAATACAAGAATCCTGAGATATCTGTTTTGTCCTTGCTTGTTGCTATATTTTGCATCTTTGTTTTCGTTCTTTTGTGTTGAATTTTCCTTTTTCTAGTACTTAAATTCCGAGACTAAGACTTTTAGAACAATTTTGTTCAATTTTCTTGACCTACGCCTTCCCTGTGGATTACGATCCCTACTTACGCTACTACATTAGTGTTTAGGGTAAAATTGACGAGGTGCGACACTTGACATCATCAGCTGTGACCTCTTCTTCAAAAAATTAACTTTCTTACATGCATCAATTATTATATATGGCTAAAACATGACCAAATAGCTTTTGAATCCTGATTAAATAAATATCTTTCAGTGACTAAAATAACAGCTAAAGCCAAGCAGGGGTTCATTTAATGGCATGGTTTCAGCAACTGAATGGCCAAAATCTCAGCGAAGCATAAAATGACATTATCACAAAATTATCATTTGGTATATAATTTATAAGTTTGAAGGAAGATTCATTGTATAAATAAATGGAAGACTGGATACGGTTAATGAGCTACCCAGTGACAATCAAACAGAGCATTTAAGTTAGATACAGTTGGGGCTGGTCAGATTGAAGATATAGTCAACACAGAATCAAGCCAATAGCTTATGTTAAACCCTTTTAAAGATCGATTATTATCAGATTTGTTAAGTGGCAGAATAAAAAATTACAAGATTTGTTAAATTTTCCAATTATTATCATATTTCTTAAAGTATACGCATTGAAATCTAACTGCTAAGGTGCTGAAACAAAGAAAAAGAACACTATTCCTCAATGCATACCAGAAGATTGGTGGAGTACTTCTAATGCCAGTGAGTCCCATACCTCCTAGCAAATATGACAAAAACCTTATATATCAGCAGCACATGTGTTGCCTTGAATAAATTTGTCAAAATCCTTATTCAAAAAAGTAATCAATTTATATGCAAATGACCAACATGATCTATAACACTTCAAACCAAAATAGACAAAATGCCAATTCAAAAAGAATTATGTTCCAACTGACTGATGAATAAAATTTTGCAGAGAAACTCTCAATGCAAACAAAACTCAGGCAATTCATTAGGCTTCGTATACATTGTTTTTACTCTAAACAGAAAGATTGACTTCAGTGCATTGGTTATGAACATGATAGGCAGCCCTGGTGAGAGCTCTACTAACATTTTCTTTCTTTGAGGACCTTTTGGAAGGTCTATTATCCTATTTGCTTAAATAAAAATTGAAAGTTGCTAAGGCTACAAACCTGTAAACAGCAAGCAAGAAGTTGTTGGAGAGAATGGAGGATCAGATCACCTCCTCAACTATGTAGGCAGAAATCAGCTCTTGATACTCTAGCAAGCATAATAAAAAATTCCTATACACTAACAATTTCAACTTAGCAACTCCAGAACAAATATAAGGTAGGGGAGAGCAAGCATATGCATTAATTTGAATTACATTTTCTGTTCTCATCCACTTACGGGAATCCCATACAAGGAAAGTAAACAATAACGAAATTCCATCTCAAAATCATCCAAAAGCCAACTAAGGCCAATAGATTTATAATTAGAAAATCAACCAGTTTATAGAACCACTATTCATCAGCTTAAGTCTTGGACAATAGTAAATCTCATGTAATGTATCTAGGATTCCCTTTCAATACACAACATGATAAAAATTAATACGAAGTATCATATGAGAATCATACCTTCCTTAAGACAAAAGGTCGAAGTAGCTCAATTTCCAGTGTGTGGAATGCACCAATCTGCAGTGGAATACACATCCTCTTAGCTGCAAGATTAAAGTATAAAAATACAATAGCAGCTGTGTTGGATAAACACAGACCTTTACACAATGATTCTCCAGAATATTTTTTCCACTTATACGCAAGGCAGAATCCTCTTTGTCATACTCCATTGTCTATCAATAATACAACATCCAATGATGTGATAACAGCCAAATATACTTTGTCTAAACAAACTTCTACATGTAGGGAAGGTGCAATCAGAAATTTAATTCCAAGAAACCATGGTAAATGTACAATTATCAAACATCTTTACTTAGAGTCAATAACTTGAATTTGTGATCAATCCAAGCAAGAGGTTGACAAAGAAGTTTAACATCTTAATATTCTAAATCTTACCAACAAGAAAATATGAAGAAAATGAAATTTCATCCCAGTTGTGATATTCAAACTACCACTTTCCAGATAGTTTTTTGTAGATAATTTGTTTCTTGGACCTCCATGAAATTTGAATAGTTCCTTAAATCCATGCTATTTCTTTTAGAGCCTTCAGATGATACTGTCAACTTCACAGCAATTAATATGCTGAGATGAATTTAAGATGGCAGCCATGTATGAGTTTGAAAGATAGTAGCAAGGTTGAAAAAGTGAAATTGTCAATGCATATAAGAATTAAAACAAGCTCACAACTCGAAATAAGTGCTTTCTCATGGCATAGTTTAGTTACCAACATTTTAAAATTTATTGTTGACTTGTTGGCATCTTTTAAAACATAATTACTTGCATTTATAAATTTCATTAATAAGTAAGATTACCAAGATAAATAGTATTAGAAATTTATTAACTTGAACCAGCAAACCAAGGAAAGCTAAAGAGTTAATGTTTTGCATGTTAAAGTTCATGAGAAATGAATCCAAAAGACACCAATGCAAACAAGAAATTTTGACTCGCTTATAAAAACATAGGATAAATAACACATTCCCTTGCCCCAATGAGACCAAATAGATGCTTGTTGACTTGGTTAAAGGCACTACCATCTGCCTGTACAACAATTACTTGGTTGTGGAATAAAGGGAAAAAAATTATTCGGTAGGAACTCTTTTAACTCCTTCCACAATAACACTGGATTCTCTTATCAAAATTTCGTTGAAGTGCATAAATTTCGCATGCTATGAACTCTCCAACTAAGTTAAAAAAATACCACAGTTTGGAACCTGTCTTACCTCAACCTGAATTTCCAATTTCAGTTTTACCCGTTTAGAATCTCTATCTCCTGAAGTTGTTTCCCTTAGAACTTTCCTATAATAAATTACCGAAAGTGATGAGAGATGAAAGGGGCAAAAGGGGAAAAACTGAGAAAATGGGAAGAAGGAACGCGTCGAAGAGGGAGACCGCGCATTGCGCGATGGGGGAGGGGTTGGAGAATTGGAACTGTCCAAATGGCCATGGAATTCGTAAAAATTACATGGAAACCACACCTTTTGAAAGCCAAAATGAGGAGGGATAAAAGGGGCAGGGGGAAAAACAGAAGAAGCTCACACGTGAGGCTTCAAGCGTGAGAACGACCACCAAGCGACTTATTCTTATAACTTAATAATAATTACTTCCATTTGATGATTAAAAAACTATTATTTCATGCTCAGAAGATGAGAAAAATGTAATTATTATATGAAGAATAACAACAGAAGTCAAACAAAGATGGGGGATGGAATCACCTGGAAGGGAAGGGGCAGGCTATAGCAAATCTAACACTGTACTTAAAATTCTTATAAAAGATTACTTTGATTGACCAACCAATTTTAGTGGATGCATTCATGCATTGTTCTCTACCAAAGCCTCATTAGATGACAATGAATTACATCCAAAAAAACCATAATTCAAATAATTCAAACTTGATTCAACAGAATTACGTAAATCTAATCCATCTTTAATGTGCCTCTATACAATCTTATCATCCAAATGAGGAAACATATGCAACAACTGATTGCAATGAGAATTTCATTAGAGTGAAATACCTGACCTTGTCATGTTTGAAGCAGAGGAGAGAAAGAGTTGAATTAGGGTTTTTAGAGAGAGAGAAATACGGAAGAAAATCGTCTGTGTAAAACCAGTTTTTAGAGAGAGACAGAGACAAAGAAATATTTGAAGATCATATTTATGTTAGAAAATAATTTTGATTGGCTCTTATTTTAGAAAAACCCACAACGCAATTTTCGTAAAATTTTAATTCCTAGTGTTTATATTTTGTAACTTTTGTTTTTTTTTAACTGAACTTTCATCTTCATTTTGGAGGTTTTTCGTATTGTATTGGTTCAATTGCCTCACTTTAATTAATAATGAAATTGTTAAGAAACCCCAAAATATTTTTGTAGATTTTTCATAAGATTAAAATATTTTTAACTGGTCAACTAAGCCTTTGTCCCACTATGTGGGGTTAGATAACAAAAAAAATTCTTTTATTACACGTCTGATTGAAATCCAACATCTCCAATATCTTCATTTAGATTACAAACTTGTTACTTCTACAAGGAGTCTCTTAACTCTATTTCCCTGTTTGTACTTTCGAATTAGGAAACCACTAAGATTCATTCCAATGCAACATTCTAAAAGTTAACCCCTAGCCAAAAGATGTAATTCAAATAAAGTCAGTTACATGCCACATTACCTTTGATGTACCAGTCACAAACTATAATAATCTTGCAATATCTTCCTTATTGAAGCCTTTCACAACATCCCAAAACCACTGAACTGCAGTAGATGCAGCAGTGTAGCCTGTGTATTCAGTGTTGGCCTTCAAATCATCCACTACAAGAGCATAATCATTGTTAAAGTACTTTACAAAAAAATTATTGTCATACATACACAAAGCATTAGGAAGGAAATATATTCACAATCAATTTCTGGAAGACCACTTATTAGCAGCTCAAGCTCTTTATCATTGAAAATAGAAATAAGTTCCCTTGGTACTAATTCATTGAAACCTTCTAAGAAGGAATTAATTTGAGGGCAAATAGCATTTGTCAGAATATGGTCGGCCACAAGGTCCACATACTCATGCTTTGTTTCCTCTGTGACCCTTATATTTCTTCCTCCGGGTTTAAGCTCATAATTAGTAACCTTATTCATCAGGAAAAGAAAAAAAAGTGAGGCTATAAGCAATTTAACCCAGTAAGCACACTTAAGCAGTTGAATGTGCTTATGCATATAGGAACCTGTATATTAAGTTTAGAATCTAACGCTACTTCAATACCTAAGTTTTTTCATAGAGGATATGCTTTTCCTCATCTGGGTCCATGCTAAATGTTAGATCGGGTATGTCGCTGACATCATTCTGCATTAAGCAAGCAATAAATCATCAGAAGTACATGAGGACTTAATCCACTGGATTTTTTTTTATTCCACTCACCTCCAACATCCATATCAAGTTTTTATAATAATCTGGATCGACAGCCTCTATATCATGGTAAGTCACCTTCACACCAAGGATATGCTTGTAGAAGGACCCAGTAAAGTACACGTCCAACAGTTGCCCATCAAATAGTGCCTTAGCCACCTGCAAAACGTAGTACAACATATAATTAGAGATCCAATGTTGAGAAAAAATACAAGTGATACTTAAATCGTTTGAAAACAATCCCAATAAGAACGAATAAAGGTCTTAAAGATTTACCACACGGCCTACAAATTTAAAATAAGATAGATGTTCAGTCTGGTAGACAGAATTTGGGTTCGGCTGGAAAGTAGCATTGTTTCCCACAGTGATGAACAGCAAAGCTCCCTTGTCAAATATGACCCTAGAGAGTAGTTGATACCATTCTCTTGTCAAACCACCGGCATCAATACCCTCTTCACCTTGAAAATGGACATTCAACTGGCCCTTCTGGTCCTGAGTTGGTCGCATCCGCAACTGGTTGTATGAATCCTCTAAGATATATGCCCGCCGGACACTTATGCGTAATGGGCCTGAGAGGCGTTGTTCATGCTGTTGCCGTATTCTTGAGCGGAAATAAGCTCTTTTGTTGTCAAAAAAATCAATCAGCCGTGGTGCTTTGAGAAGCATAGAAAGAGACTTTTTCCAACAAGCGAGGATTCTGCCTGACAAAGGCATTCAAAAGGCGTCGATGGTTCTCAGGAAGAAAAAAAAATTTTGTTTCCAAAAATTTCTTCTTAGAGGCGGCCGTTCATTTGGAAAGAGCAAGAGGAGAGAAAACTTAGGGCAACCAAAGGAAGCATCAGATAAAAAAAATCCAATGCGTAAAGGGAGGGAGGAAGTAAGAAAGGAGCAAAGGATTTAATGCTCTGACAATTAACTGAAACACGCCAAAGTCTAATCAAAGAAAACAAAGAAGAATTTCCATCGGGCTGGAGAATTAGAGTTTTCCAAATGGCAATGGATTTCCAAAATATTACAATGAAAACCAGACACTTTAATCTGAAAGTGATGAGAGATGAAAGGGGCAAAAGGGGTAAAACTGAGAAAATTGGAAAAAGAAACACGTCGAAGAGGTAGCCACGCATTGCGCGATGAGGGAGGGGTTATAGAATTACAGTTGTCGAAATGGCCACGGACTTGCTACAAATTACCATGTCAGCCACATCCTTTGAAAGCAAAAATGAGGAGAGATGAAAGGGGTAGGGTGGGAAAAACTGGAGAAGCTCACACGTGAGGCCTCAAGCGTGAGAACGACGACAAGCCGGTTATACTTATAACTTAAAAAGCCAACCCAAACTAAAACACACTAAGAACCAGATTCACAAAAAATACACTTGTCTAAAGAGCTGCACACGAATACCGTCATTTGTTGTTGTGTTCCTTTATCTATAACATACTACACCACCACTAAAAAATGAAAAAAATTTCTGTAAATCTACAAATAACTTTTACACTAAAAAAATAGGATCATCCCTCAAGATCTAAAAATAGGAGAATCCTTCCAAAATAGAAAGAATTTAAAAGAAACAAAAGGTATTTTTTCTGTTTTTTTTTTCAAAATAACCACAATGTTAAAGATCGATGAAAACACGAAGAAACTTGACTCCATCTATGTCACCCCTTTTAAATTTCTACTTTCCATAGTACAAAACAATATAGATTGAGAAAAAATAGTAAAAGAATCCCCTTGTTTCAACTTTTCCTTTTTTTGTTCAAAAATCTAGACAAAATCTACTCTTATTGGGTTTAAGGAATGGCAGCCTGATAATTTTTTTTACTATTATCTCCATTGTTTGTGATTTGTATCGCCAAACAACTATCTCTAGAAGCAGAACCACAAAAATTTATTGATTTTATTCTGACATAGTGCCACATCATCACCCTATTTTATATATATATATATATATTATTATTATTATTACAATTATTAATGACCTATAAGAGCAAAATCAGAGAAATTTTATCCATCACGTGCATCAACCACCAACCCCTCAAGGCACGGGCAAATGGCCAAAACCTTTCAAATGGTCATGCCTCTTTTAACTAGTATATATCAAAAGATAAGACAACTGAGAGAAAGGAAATAGAAGAGATGAGAGACGAGAGAGAATTAGAGATAGAAAGGATAATTGAGAGAGGGAAGCGAGGAAAGATGAGATATCTTTTCACTATTATTTAAAATTTTTTTAGTAATTTCACCTACTATCATTTAAAGAAGGGTAATTTTGTAATAATAGTTTATTTTTAATTATAAAAATCAAATTTTGAAATTTTACTCACAAATTCTAGCACGTGCAACATAGTCTCGTTAGTTTATGGGGTTCTGTCTATTTTTCAAATTAGTCCAAAACAAAAGGGAGTTATTTGGATATAATGCAACCATAAGGTAGTAAAAAGAAATTTTTTTCAAATCACATATCGGTAAAACATAATTAACCCAACTTTTTAATATTATAGTGATAATTTTTAATGTTATAATAATATTTTAATATTATAATGGTACTTTTTAATGTTATAGTTGATACTTTGTATAAAATAATATTTTAAGATGATTATTTTTTAAAAAAATTATTTTTTGCTTTAGAATAAGTTTACCGGTGGTCAATGTTGACTGTTGTCGGTCAAAAGCCGTTGACCATCGCTGACCGACAACCGGCTGACAAGACTTCGATCAACCGGCCGAATCTTACCAGAATCCAGCCGGCCGCCGTCAATAGTCAACATTGACCGCTACCAATCAATGCTTGACCACCTTGCATTTTCTTTAAAAAAAATCTACAATGTCAAAAATATCATAGCCAAATGTCATAGTGATACTTTTTAATGTTATAGTGATACTTGTGATCCTTTTTAATGTTACAATACTACTTTTAATATTATAATGCTACTTTTAATGTTATAATGCTACTTTTAATGTTATAGTGATACACTTTAATCCGATAGTGATACTTTTATTGTTATAGTGATATTTTAATGTTATGAGTGATACTTTTTAATGTTATAGTTATATATTTTTAATATTATAGTGATATTTTTAATGTCACAGTGCTACTTATTAATTTGTATCGAAGAGTGATACTTTTTAAACTATATCACTGATACTTTTTAATGTATTCTGATACTTGTCACTTTGTATCTGAAAGTAATACTTTTTAATATGACAGAAATTAGTCGTGGAAGACAAACCTTCATACTGTTCCAAATGCAAAAAACTTGGGCACAATGCTGAATCCTGTTCTCCTCCTGTAAGGGCTCCTCCAAAGTCCTCAAGACCCCTTGTGCCTGAGCCTAAACCCCATGAGAAAGAATGGATCCAAGTAGGCAAGAAGAAGAGGTCTGACAGCAATAAGAATAATGAAGGGGAAACCATAAGCATAGAGCCGGGAAGGGGCACAAATAGTGAATTGGAAAATGTTATGGCCACACAAAATGTAAATCAATAGTCGAAGGGAGTGTCCCCCACATTTGTGAAGTAGAACCTGAACTTTCGAAAGGATCTCTGCTGTGAGAAGGATTATTATCGGTAGCAACTGCAGGTCAAAACATGGTGGATAAGCTATCAGAAATGGCTCACATTCCCCTCCTAACTGAGGAGGCAGATCAAAGAGTTTCCAGGTCTGGAGGAAAGGTACCAAGTCTGCTAATTACTGAAAGCGAGCCTCTTGAAGGTGGCCAAGAACCTCCAATGGTCGGGACTTTGGAGATGGATCGAGCATCTATTCCCAGTCCCTCTCAACTTGGTCAGACTATGCCCTTGATGCTTAACTCTAATAAGGACATTTCCCTTCCCCCCCTTGGAGAATAGGGATAATCCAATTAGACAGGAAGAGACAGATCAGGTGTCCACAAAGCTTCCAGCAGGAAAGCTAGAAGGCTCTAACACAGGTGTCCAGGAAGAGGAAGTGCAGACCAATTCGCTTGCTAAGTCAATCCTATCCGGTCCCCCCTCCCTAAGTATCACTTGGCTAAAGTTAATTCCTCTTCTAATTTGCAGGAGATCCTCACGGAGTCAGAAGGAGATCCAGTCTCGTATGAGGAGCAAGAGTGATAGAAAAGCTAACGGTGTCATCTGTTGTGCCCTAAAGGCAGAAGCCCCAAATGCTGAAGCCAGGAAGAGAATCAGCTCCTCCAGCAGCAAAGCTACGCCTAAGGTGGAGTCCAAAATAAACCTGAGATCTAAGGTACCAAAAACTGGTTACAAAGAGGTAAGTTCCAATGATTAGTACACTATTTTGGAATATTAGAGGCATTTTAGGCAAAGGCAAGCTCCACATAGTCAAAAAACTTATTAGGAAACATCATATTAACCTTCTAGCAATTGTGGAACCTTTCACTGATATATCTCATATGGAAAAAATTCGGCGCAAACTGAACTTTGATCAATGCTATTCTAATCAACTTGAGAGTGGGAAAATATGGCTATTTATGAGATCTCCTTTTTCTTGTATAGTGCAGTAGTTAGCCAATCAGCATATTACCTGTATTATCTCCCACCCTAAACTTCAGAATCCTCTCCTAGTCTCAACTGTGTATGCTAAAAACACAGCAAGAGAAAGAGTTGAATTATGGGAATCATTAGTCAAATTTTCTAACCCTAACTCTCCTTGTCTGTTGTGGGACGATTGGAACTGTATAGTAGACAGTTATGAGAAAAAGGGTGGGAAGAGATGTGCTGAAAGGGATACTGTTGAACTCTCTGAGTTCATTGATAGAGAAAACCTAGTGGAACCTCTATTCCAAGGAGCCTTATACACTTGGTGTAATAACCGTAGGGGTGCTGCCAGAGTATGGAAAAGATTGGATAGGGTTTAATCAATTCTTCTATTGTGAATTCGGATATCCTTCTCAATGTCCAACATGCTTTGAGAGTCCCTTCGGATCATGCCCCCCTTATTATTAATGTAGGCCAACAGGACGCGAGGAGACCTAAAAGTTTTAAGTTTCTGAATTTCTGGGCTAACCACTCTTCCTTCTTGGATGTGGGTTAAGACAGCTTGGAGGACTCCAGCTAAGGGACCTCCTATTCGAGTGCTAGTTGAAAAGCTCAAGATTACCAAGGCTGCCCTGAAACTGTGGAGTAGAGAGAATTTTGGCAATGTAGTCACTGCCCTTAGAGCGGCAGAGCTGGAGATGGAGAGGATTGAAGCTGAAGATATGATTACCCCTCTGCCTAGAGAAGTTATCAACCATGCCTCTGCTAAGCTGAAACTTGCAACCATTAGAGAGGAGAGATTTTGGGCGCAAAAAGCTAACATTAAATGGTTAGAGGAGGGAGATAGGAATACAACTATTTTTCATGCGTCGGTAAAACAAAGACACGCTAGGAATCGTATCCATAGGATTACAGAGGCTATGGGAAACTGGAGTATACTAGGAGATAAGGAAAATTGTTGGGGAAGAGGCCGATGAGGTATGTTTACTATGCTTATATGCTGCCTGTCCAGAACCTCAGGCATCTTGAATTGCGAAGACGTATTCCTTGCAGTGATAATAGGGAAATAAATGAGCAGTCTTAGACAAGTGATCCCACCTTAGAAGAGATTAAAAGAGGCGGTATTTTGCACTGGGGAAATTAGATCGTCGCAGCGTCCGCCGATGCTTTAACGGTTATTTTTTCGATAGACTACTTGGGAGATAAATCAAGGATGATCTCCTCTTGGCTGTGAGTCAAGCTTGCTTTAATGGAGAAGACACTTCCCAAAGCCTTGCACATGCGAACAGCATACATCTTAATTCACTAAAGTCGCCTAATCCCGCAGCTTTATGCTCACTTTAGGACCCATTAGTTTTGTTGCAATTTTACCGTGAATAAAGTGTTGTCTAAATTTGCTAGGCAAACTAGGATTAAGGAATTTCCTACCACTCCTCATTAGTAATAATCAGAGTGGATTTGTCAAAGGTATTTTTAGATAATTATTTGCTTGCAAGTGAGCTAATGTCATCCATGTCGACTAAGTCAAAGAATGGGAATGTCGCCCTAAAGCTGGATATGGAAAAGGCCTATGATAGAGTCCATTGGCCCTTCCTAATTCAAGTTATGTGGAAAATAGGATTTGGAGAGGTGGCTAGATAAAATATAGAGACTTGTATCCAATGTTTGGCTATCTGTCCTGGTAAATGGTGCACCCCAAGGTGGTTTAGCATGTCTAGAGGATTGAGGCAAGGAGTTCCTTTATCTCCTCTCTTATTCATCATCAGCTCTGAGTACTTGTCTAGGTTATTAAATGCAGTCTCACAACAAGGACCAGGTTTTCATGTCCTTAGGAATAGTATAAAGGTCTCCCATTTAGCATACGTCGATGATATTATTATATTTTCTTCTGCAAATGGTATTATGCTGTCTCAGATTATGCAGGCTCTGGAGCATTATCAGCAGATTTCTGGGCAGAAAATCAATACAAGTAAGAGCTGTTTCCTCACACATCATAAGTTGTCCACTCAGAAGAGGAATATGCTAGCTAGAATCACTAATTTTCAGAGGGGCTCATGGCCATTCCAGTATCTGGGTATTCCTATCCACTATGGTAAGATTAAAACTATACATTATGAAGGATTAGTTCAGAAAATCAAAGGTAAGATCTCGGCTTGGAATTTCAATTTTCTATCTAGAGGTGGGAGAATCACTTTGATTAAAAGCGTACTATCCTCCATCCCTATTTATTCCACCATGGCTATAGCTCCCCCCAAAGGAGTAATAGAGCAAATTGAGGCCATTTTTGCCAAGTTCCTTTGGCAGAAAGGCAAGGAGAGAGCCTATCATTGGATAAAATGGGAGGATCTATGCTATCTCACTAAGGAGGGTGGAGCTGGTTTCAGATCCTTACACGATATTATAGCTGCTCAAGGTATCAAGCTATGGTGGCATTTCAGAAAACGGGAATCATTGTGGGCAGAGTTCATGTTTCAGAAATACTACAGCCCATACCATCCAGCTCAAATTAGTCCTCATAGAGGAGACTCACGCACATGGAAAAGAATGCTGAAGGCTACCCCCACTGCCGAGAAATTCATAATGATCAAAATAGGGGATGGTGCATGCCACTTTTGGATGGATAATTGGATAGGGTATGGCCCTCTTGACAGTTTCTCAACTGAAGTGCAAAGGCTGAGTGAATTTTGGACTGATGGGAACTGGAACCAAGAGAAAGTTAATAACTTACCTTCGGGCTGTTCGTAACAAAATCAGTCCACTGCCTCACCTGATATTCAGAGGGAGAGACGAACTTAAGTGGACACTGTGTGCAGATGGAAATTTTTCACTTTCTTCTACCTTTAACCAAGTCAGAAGGAGAAGAACTAATACCAATATTCCAGTTGAGATATGGTATTCTCTCCTACCCTTAAAAATTTCCTTTTTCATGTATTGCATGCTGAAAAGAAGGATTCCATTTGGGAGATACCCAATACAGGTTTGGTTTTAGTGGTCCCACATTGTGTCGATTTTGTTTGAACTTTGAAGAAGAAATTGATCACTCTTTTGCTAGTTGCCCAATTGTGAGAGAGGTATGGCAGTCATTGGCATCTGCAATGGTACTTCAATGCAATGCTAACTCAATCAAAGCATTATGCATTCACTGGTGGTCGACCCCTTCCCCTACGGCTGCACACAAGCTGCTACTAATCATCTTGCCCTCTCTTACCTGCTGGGAAATTTGGAAAGGGAGGAACAAGGTAGTCTTCGAAGGCTGTACCCTGGATATTCAGCAGATTTTGCCCCAAGCTCTGAATATGGCTGTAAAAATTATGCAAAGGAAATTCCCTCTTGTGCGATGGGAGACAGATAACAGGGATTCATTCTGGACCTTGGTATATGCTGTCAGGAAAAAAGTGAGGTTCAACTTATACTGTGGAAGAAACCAACTCCAATGGGGTTGAAGATCAATATTGCTCATAAGGAGGGAGAAATGTCTCTTGCTACGGCAGGTATAGTTAGGAATCACAAGGGTGAAATTCTGAAAATTCTACATTCCTACTATGACTGGATAAAGCCTGTTGGTGTTGCGACTATGAATGGACTGCTCGACATGGCACTTCAAGGACTCAAATGCTGTGAGGAACAAGGGTGGCAGGACATTATTTTGGAAACAAGTCATCCTGGATTTCACAGAATCTTGGAGGACTCCTTATCAGACCATTGGATGATTGCAAATCAGGGGTAGAAGATGCAGCAGATTAAGTGAATCTGTAGAATATCCCTTTGCTTGGTAGAAGAAAATAAAGCAGCTCTTTAGGTTGCTGCAAAGGGGAAGGTCCAAGCTTTGGTGTAGAATGATTTTTGGAACCTGATTCAAGAGGACAAATCAGATCTCCCTTCCTTCAAAAGAGTCACCATAGGTGCTATCTTCTTTCCTCCTTAGGCAGGGACCAGCATCAAGCCCTGGGAAAAAGTAAAGGTAATGGTATACTATTTAGCACAAGAGAACACTGATACTCATTGTGAATCCTATTCCAACTCAGGTATTCTTGTGGCCACAGCTTGCTGATGTTTGGGCTGTTTTGCTACTATCAGGATGAAAGTGTCCAACTTCCTGATGTTAGAGTTGGGTTACTTATATTATTGATGGCCTTATACCTATTTGACCTATTTTGTTATCATTATGTTAAAAGGAGCCAACTTGGTGAAGTTAGAGTTGGTTTTCCTATATGTCTGCTAATATTATACATGTTAAGTCATGCAATAAAACAAGGCAACAGTACCCGCCCCGATGGCCCTGAATTCATAAGCAGATCATCAAATGGTCTGCTACAAGCTCTGACTGGCTCCATGAATATAAAACAAGGCAGCAGCACCTGCCCTAATAGCCCTGAACTCATAGGCAGATTATCATGTGCCAGGCTCAAGCTACAACATTACTTCACGCAGACCTCAGATTCTGCTCACACGTGGACCACTAGAAGGGGAATCCACTACTACCAATATTTGTTTATTAAGCTTCTCCCGTGTGGACCGAGAATGCAAATATGTCCAATCTCTATGGGACCTTTTGTCACTTCTTGTGATCAAAGGAGTCTTTTGTATATTAGTTGCCAAATAAGAGATGTAAATAAAGGTAGTACTCCAGGTATAAATGTGTTTAAGGCAGTTTGGCTCTTCCATAGCAAGTTTTGTGGCTTGATAAATTATGGTAAGTCAAAAAGAGAGGTGGTGAGGCTGTGCAAGATTAGCACAAACCCCATTCTCTGCTGGCATTCATCCTTATGTAAAATGCAATACTGGTGTAAATGGAGGAAGTCCTCCACGTTTAGTTGTTTGCAATACCCATTTGAACGTCTCCCCATTAGGCCTGTGGCATGTAAATGGGTAGAAGTTCAATTGGAGCTTCCTTGTAAGGGCGATATTAGGGTAAGTCCATCACCCACAAATGCATCTAATATAATAGGGAGTGGCGCTCCACCTCGAAATAGAGGTTCAGCCAACTAAAAAAAAAGTAATACTTTTTAATATGTAAAACATATACTTTTTAATGTTACAGTGTTACTTGTTACTTTGTATACGATAGTGATACTTTTAAACATGTAAAATTGATGCTTTTAATGTCATTATGATAATTGTTATTCTATATGCGATAGTGATACTTTTCAAGTTGTAAAACTAGTGCTTTTTAATGTCGCAGTGTTAATTGTTACTTTGTATGTAATAGTGATACTTTTCAACATGTAATACTGATATGTTTTAATCTGTGAATGATACTTATTACTTTGTATTTGAGAATGATACTTGTTAGCATGTAAAACTGATAGCTTTTAGTGTCACAATACTATTTCTTACTTTGAACGTGATAGTGATAATTTTTAACATGTAAATATGAAATTTTTTAATGTCATTACGATACTTGTTACTTCGTATATGATAGTGATATTTTTCAACACATAAAACTGATACTTTTTAATGTCACTGTGTTACTTATTACTTTATTTGCCATAGTGATATTTGCAACATGTAAGACTAATATTTTTTAATCAGTGAGGGATATTTGTTACTTTTTATTCGAAAACGATACTTTTTAACATATCAAACTGATACTTTTTAATGTTATAGTGCTATTTGTTATTTTGTATGCGATAGTGATATTTTTTAATATGTAAAACTAATAATTTTTCATGTCACGGTGCTGCTTCTACTCTGTATGTAATAATGATACTTTTTAACATGTAACTCTGATACTTTTTAATGTCATTATGATACTTGTTACTTTGTATATCACAGTGATGCTTTTCAACATGTAACTCTGATACTTTTTAATTCGTAAGTGATATTTTTTAAGATAATGTTAATAAGAACTTATATCGTGGTACTATATAATATCATGTCGCTTATATCGCAATTAAATTGGAATTAACTTTTTATCCCTTATATAAACCAATTTCATAGGAAACCAACTATATTCTCGCATAATATACATATTTATACAAGACCAGATCCTCTATCTAATATTATTCTGTCTTATTGTGTCTAATGTTCAAAACAACATAGTGATACTTTTTAACATGTAACTCTGATACTTTTTAATGTCATTATGATACTTGTTACTTTGTATGTCACAGTGATGCTTTTCAACATGTAACTCTGACACTTTTTAATTCGTAAGTGATAGTTTTTAAGATAATGTTAATAAGAACTTATATCGTGGTACTATATAATATCATGTCGCATATATCGCAATTAAATTGGAATTAACTTTTTATCCCTTATATAAACCAATTTCATAGGAAACCAACTATATTCTCGCATAATATACATATTTATACGAGACCAGATCCTCTATCCAATATTATTTTGTCTTATTGTGTCTAATGTTCAAAACAACATAGTTTCACTGAAATTAGAGACTAAAATTATAAATATCACTAAAATCAACCTACATTTTTAATCAATCTGAGACAAAAGATCATATCTCTATTTATACATACTACATCTATTTTCACACACTATATATATTTACATATATTGCACATATTTTCAAACAAATATATATTTGTACATATTATACACATTTTCACATTACAAAACATATTTACATATATTATATATAACATATATTATACATATTTTCACATTATATATTTATACATATTATATAAATCTGGTACACTCACATGCAATATTTTTAGATGTGAAAATTAGTTGATTATCAAACAAATATAATTAATCAATTTAACAACCCGTTAATTTCAAATTTTAAACTTCAAATTCATCCGTTTTCAATTTTATGAAATGTGCCCTTGCTACTCTTCTTACCGGCTAGGCCTAGGCGGCTACCACCAAAAACAAATGTAACATATGCAAACGGCGTCGTTGTCTTACTAAGCCGCCGATAAAAAAGTAAATGAAAAAAAAAAAAATACACACACAGTCACACTCTATATTGTCGGTTAAATTATAGCGCCAAACCATTTTTCCCTAACCATACTTTTCCATCTTTCCCCAGAACTTTGGCGATACTTTCTTTGACCGCGCCGCTACTTCTCTACTTTCGGTTTTATTCATAGAAAACCATTGGTATCAAAGAAAAAATAGAGGTTAAGAAGGAAGTAAAAGATTATTAGAGATCAATGGTTTTGTTTGTAAGAGGGTTGTACAAGCTATCGAGGACGAGTGTTAACCGATGTCGATCTCTTTTTCCTTTACGGCATGAGTTGGCGCCGCAGATACTGCATTCTACTCATATTTACTCCGCCATTGACTCTTCTCCCAAGGTAAATTAATAAAGAAAAGGAAAAATGTTGGCTGCTTTGTTACTTAAAATACGATTTCTTTTTATTTTTTTGGTGTTTGTGCAATCAGAGCTGTAGTTAAACTAATGGGTTCGTGTATTTGTGGGTTCGTGTATTTGTTGTTTTTTTTTTTTTTTTGTTTATTTGAGCTGTTTGTATTTTGAGCTTTCACCATGTTAAAGAAACTGAAGAGACAGAATGGAGTCTTTCCATTTCCAATAGTGGCTTTTAGGGGTTAACCGCATTAGTCAAAGTTGGGAATGATTTGATTTGTTTGAAGAAGCTTAATAAAGAAGTGGGTTATGTTAGCTGTTTTCAATTATTTTTTCCATTGGCTTGGAGATTGAATGCCTTTACATCTTTTGGAAATATGAATATCTCGTGACGAAGTGACAAAGCATGATAGGTTTTGTTTGAAAATTTGGGGTCCAATAAGCGCAGAAAAAGGGAATTTGGGGGATGCAATAGTGGATTAAGGCACCAAGTTGACATGTCTTTCAGATAGAACATATAATCCTGCTGGCAACCTTTTTGTTTTTTTAGGACGGACTGAAAACTTTTTGACTCTATGAGGCTTTTGGGTCTTTCTTTTATGGGAAGAGAGAAAAGGTGTTTGTATAGAAGCTTTGAATAACTGTTATTAACTTTTGGCTGATCCGAAATCCAGGTGACAATGACTGTTATTAACTTTTGGTTAACTTTTAGATGTTGCACTAATCTTATTTTTTGTTAGAAGTATGGCACTGCATGCTTGGTGATAGTGCACAAGATTTTAAAATTTTGATTGTGTGAGAAGAATCCATGACTGGGTAGCATAGTGGCGATGTTGGTACATAACTTAACTGTTTAATTGTTACTTCAGTTGTGCTTCTGGATATCTCTGTTAAATGAGAAAGCATATGTATTCTTTCTTCCTCCAATAGATTTTAAATGCTTACCCAAGGTCAAAGCTCCTTGCTATGGGTTCTCTTTTGAAATAGATCAGAGATTTGTACAATGTTATTCAGTCTTTCAATAACATTGATTCACTGTTGTTAACAAGAATTTTGTTTTTTAGGGTTCTTGTTGTTGTTCTATTTATCTATTTGTGTGGTATGTTCCTCTATCTTCACGTGCGATTACATTTTGGTTTTCTAGTGGAGGATCAGTGTCATTCTGACATTATGTTTAATGATGACCTTGTTTGATCTTAATGGAAATTTGTGACTGTTTATACTGCATTTTCTGTTTCTGGTGATTAGTAGGTGTTGGGTTGCAGAGTTATTTATTCATGGGTCTCAAATGCTTTAGGCAGTGTTGGACAACAAATGCAAAGCCAAAGCAGCCATGTTGTTGAGGTTGGTGAAAGTCTTCATGCCAATCTGTGTAATGATTCACCCTTTGTGTTTGCTTAACAATGCTTGATTTGTAGAAGCAGATATATTGGCAACTGACGGATACAAGTTTGATATAGTCCGAATACTATTTATTCCTTGTTTTGGTTGAAGTGCATGGAATTGAAGCAGGCATACATTTTCTATGTTTCCATATTATTCACTAGTGTTTCGAGTTTGTTCAATTCTTGCAAATTCCTGGAAGAACAAATAACTGAAAAAAAAAAGTTACCTTGTATGCACCAGAAATTGCATATTTACAGCATGTATCTGACCATCATCATTGTATACTTGATAATTTCACTTGACAGCTGTGTGGTGGTTTTGAATTTTCTGCCTGTTAATATCCTGGCAGTGTCCAAGAACATGATTTGAATATTTAGGTCATGAGATGGGTACATCTTATATGATTCTTTCTTTTTTTTTTCTTTTTTTTCTCTCCTTTTTTGTTGTAAAGCGCATGTTGAAGATGAGATGAAACTAATAGAGGGAACAAAAACTGATTATGGAGATTATGTTTGAGAGGATTTCTTGTTATTCTACCCTAAGTGAGTAGTATACAGCCTCTCTTATTGATGATAATTCCAATCTATTAATTAGGGTAAATCAACCTTTTAAATCATATCTCTTTGAACATGATAACTACTAGAGAAACCAAAACTGAATCTCTTGAATTATGGAAACAAATCAACAAGCAAATTAGACCTTTTAGAATCCAGCAATCACCCAATAATCCCAAATATTCTACACAAATGGTAGTATTTTGAATATATATTACAATTCTTTGTAATTGTCAATGAAGCTAATAAATGTTTAATAAGATTTGAGGGCAGCTGGCTCAAGTGATTGTATGAATAGTTCTTTTATTTCTTTTATAATTTCCATCGGCAAAATCAATTAGATTAACTTGGAAAGTCAATTATTGTTTTGTTAATCAGTGAAGGAAAATAGAAGACATGTATATTGATCCTTGTATTACTAGACGTGTAGACAAAAATGCAGCTTTGAGTTTCCTAATGAGCTAAATAGTAAAACACTGAAGTTGGGGCATATTCTCATACTAAGTATGTTGAATTAATTACTTATTATATACCTAAAAATAATTAGGGCATTTTGGGATTTCCAACTGGTTTTATTTATTATCTGTTTCCTTGAATCAAATATTTTCTTATGATTGTCTATGAAAATAATTAGGAAGACTGGCCTCAATGTATTTTTGGTTTTTAGGGTCTTGAATTCTGTTTGATTAAAAGGATGGATGTTTTGTCTATACTGTGAATCCCGTTTTCTTTTCTGATCCATTTCATGGTTTCACTTTGTAAGTTCAGAAATTTATTTCCTTTTTCATTCTCATGTTGCAGGAGAAACTCGATCCCTTTTCACTCGTTGCTGATGAATTGTCAGTTCTTGCTAATAGACTGAGGTCAATGGTAGTTGCGGAGGTATTTGATTATCCTATATACAGTATCTTTTCCACGGAAGGTAGTGTAGTAATGATTGTTTGACATCATACAGGTCCCAAAGCTTGCCTCTGCTGCTGAGTATTTTTTCAAGATAGGGGCAGAAGGAAAAAGGTTTCGGCCTACGGTATGAGTTTGGTTTTGGTCATGCTTTTCTTAAGGTTGAAAATTTTCAATAGGCTGTTTGCTTCTGTTATTTGGTTGCATCATATAGTCTTAGAATAAACTTAATCTTTGGGCAAAGTTTGTGTCTGCTGTTGGCATCAATTGCATTGTGATTTAAGTATCTGGTTAAGGAAAATGATATTAACCCCTATAGCTCAAGGACCCAGGTAGATTTAGATGGAGCTCATATTTTTAGTTCCAATTAAAATGGTGGATTGTTGCCAATTGGAATGGTAGGAGCACAGTACTATCAGGCTATCCTGTAATTATAAAATTTGAATGGTTTTTAATTAACTGATTGGAAGATAGCTAGTATGGTATTGAAAATAGATATCCAAAATTCAACTTTCTCTTTTGAATAATGTGTGTTTTGGATAGAGAGAAAATTTTAAATTAATGCTCTTTTCAATTGTTCTGTTGGGCATGCCTTTTAAACACTGTGTGTCCTTTCATTTACTGTGTCCTGTGTTAACTGTCACTACTTTATTTTTTGTCAGAGGTAACTTTTTTCAAAATTACAAACTTATGGTCACATAATCCTTCCTTCACAAATTAAATTTTTAGGCATTGATTCTTGAAAATAGCTGAATGTATATAGTAATTTACACAGAAACTTGGCAAGACGTCAAGGTTAACTGTCATATTTAATTAAAATTGGCAAAAGTATCTCATTCTGATAGCTAGCATGAGATTAATGAGTACTTGAATTTGTACAATAGACCAAAACACCACTAAAAACCATCAAGAGAGACTACATAGAGCCTCCTTTGTGATCTCAACCCTTCAAGCATTAGCACACATGGAGTAAGCCACAGAGTCTGGCCAACCTAGAAGAGTATGGATGGGTGAGAAGTGATCCTATTAACCTTTGGACTTCAATATGTTGCCTCATAGCTGAATCTGATGAGTATAGTGTTTGACATAAGATGCATTATCTTCCTAGTCAGCCAGAATAGCTGAACTGGACTACCAAAACCAAGCGAATTTACATAGACTGGATGTGTAATCTGTATATTTCGGATAAGAGTAATGATGGACACAGTGAAAAATATTAGTGAAAACCAATAGTGACTTACGTGGCAGGTATAAAAAGACAAAATTAGGTCTGTTATACTACTTTCATGTAGCACTTTATAAAAAATTGACATGTGTCATTTTAGTTAGTTATCTAATTTTTAAAAATAAACTAATACCCTAACCAATTGATAAGTGAACCCTAAGGGATAAGTCATTGTACACGTGTTAATTTTTTATAAGGTGGTACATGATTTTGTCTTTTTATGGATGATTTTATCTTTTTATACCTGCAACATCAGTCACTATTGGTTTTCACTAATATTTTTCACTATGTTTATCATTACTCATATAGTGTTTGACATAAGATGCTTTATCTTCCTAGTCAGCCAGAATAGCTGAACTGGACTACCAAAACCAAGCAAGTTTACATAGACAGGATGTGTAATCCGTATATTTTGGATAATATTTGGAAATATTTCAAACTAGATCTCTATAGATGATGCTTCAAGTTCAATAGATCTCTATAGATGTTGGCCATTATTGGCACTTCTTATCCTATCATCTAAAACAAAGCCCACCCCCACCACGAAAAAAAAAAAAAAGAAAGAAAGAAGGGAAAAAAAAGAAGAGGGAGGAGAACTTTTTGACTTGTACATGGATGATCTAGTTGAAAATACGAGCAATATTGTTGCTAATAGTTTTATGTCAGGAAGGTCTACAATGGAAGCTATACATTGAATAAGAAATTATGTGAGTATTATAGCGAGATAAAACAAGATTTACCCACGGTATGTATTGACCTTTAAAAGGCTTTAGAATTAATTGGGATATATTGTGGCAGATATTAGAAACAAGAGGGGTGAGAGTAGTCTATATAAGAGTTATAAAACATATGTATAAAGATATAACATGTGTAAAGACGGTAGTAGGGATACCGTGTGAATTTTCGAATACTATAATGCTGCATCAGGGATCAACTTTAAGCATGTACCTTTTTGCTTTAGTAATTGAAGAGATTACTAAGCATTTGTGGAAACCCATTCTTGAATGTGTGCTATTTGCAGACAATATAGTTTTAATCGATGAGACGAGAGAGGGAGTAAAGACCAAGTTAGAAGCTTGAAGGGGGGCATTAGAACCAAAAGGTTTTACCATAAGTAGAGGTAAAACTGAATATGTGTAGTGCCACTTTAGTAATCGTAGAAGTAGCAATAGGATAAATGTGAAAATTGGCGAGCATGAATTAAATGCATCAAAATGTTTTAAATATTTAAGATTTATTATTGAAGAAAATGGGGGAATTATGAAAGATGCTACACATAGAAAAGTGCGTCCTCTCTACTTTATGATCGTAAAATATTGCTGAAATTGAAGGGAAAATTTTATAAAACAACCATAACAGAAAATGGAGTAGCAGAAATGGAATGTTGAGATGGATGTGTGGACACACTAAACTAGATAGAATAATTAATGAGTGCGTTAGAAGAAAGTAGGGGTAGCTCCAATATATGAGAAACTAAGAGAAACACATTTAAAATAGGTTGGACATGTACCTACGACATGTAGATGCCCCTGTGAGGCATGTAGAAAATAGTGAATTATTAATTCAAATTAAAAGGGGAAGAGGAGAACAAAAAAAGAATTGGCAAGAAGCCATAAGGAAAGATAAGCATTATTTAAATATCAATGAGGAAATGAGCATAGACCGAGCATGGTGGAGAAATGTGATCCATATAGCCGATTCTACTTAGTGGGAAAAAGGCTTAGTTGTTGTATTGTTGCTAATAGTTATCTAAGGCATAAGTGCACTGAGGCACAGAGGTTTCTAGGCCTGTCGCATGAGTTGAAGTGTATGTCTCATTGATATGAGACACAGATATAGTCCTTAAGAGTTACCATGACTACATAACTGCCATGTGAGTAATTGATTTTCTTTCTTAGCAACCTTACAAGGTTAAAAAGTGTAGTGGTAACTGGTATGCAACACAAGAGCAGGAGCATTGTCAGCAAATGTTCACTGCTTTTTTCCATTGCTTGGATACATTTCTCTGCAAACTCAGTTGTAAATCAAATGAATTCATGCTTTTTTGCCTTTTAGCCTAATTGAGAAAGATCCACAATAAGGGCAGGAGCTAGTTTCTCGACCAAAAAGGGGCCAAAGAAAAGAAAGAAAAGTTTAAGTGTTTTTTTTAGTTTTGGGAAGGAGGGTTAGGAATCTAGTTCATACAGCTCAGAAGATAAGGATCCCATTTGGGAATTATATTCTGTTTTTAGTGAGTTCTTATTATGGTATATTTTAGTGGTAGTTCAGTATTATACAGTTTTAGGCAACTTATGAAGTTTTAGTAATTAGGGGTGTTTTAGTAATTTGCTATTTTTCAGGAATTTTTGAGTTTAGTATTTTCTACAGTATGTTGTTCTGACTCCTGACAGTGTGCTCTGTGTTTTATTAGTAGATGCAATGAACAAATCTGACCCTTGTAACTTGGTAAAAGGAGAATTCTAATCAAAGTAGGAAATATATATATATATATATATATATATATATATTAGATTTTTGAAAATTTTCAGCCTCATAAAAATTGCAGCAGACTTTATTTTGTTTTCGAGTCTTTGTAAGAGCGACTCCTAGATTATTTTTAGTATTTCTTTTGTCTTTTGAGATCAGCAATGTTCTTTACTTTAGTGTTCATTTATATCTTATATACAATTCTCTGCACTTTAAAACCCCAGGAAAAGCTTCCTAAAAATCTGTTGGCCTGGCCTTGCTTGAGATGTGTCATGTGGAATGTGGAGAGAGGGAGAGAAGGATAGAGAAATGAATAGGTAGATAGAATCAGATATGCATTATATTTGAGAGATGCAAATGTACTCCCCTTACAAAGAATCCTGAAGACATTCTTTTAAGGAGCTTAATTGTATCTGAATTCCTGTCAGGCTTGGGCAATTTGACAAGACTGTTTTTTTCGTTATCAAAGTTTTCTGTTCTGCATTTTGTACCTGAGAGGAATGATTTTAAGTTGCTAGAATTTTTGGGTGTGCCCTCTAAGATTTCTTCTGACTCAAGTCCTCTAGCATGTCGCATAGTGCTTGTTGTTGAAAAGTGGTCTTTCTTCCCATAAATTTAACGGAAAATAGCTTTTACCTTTATATAATGGCCATTGGACTCCATATTTTTATTTCAATCTCTTTCTACAATTATTGTCTTGGATACCCTTCTCACTGTTTCCTCCTCATGGTTTCGAACCTGACCAGGTACTCTTACTAATGGCAACAGCTATAGATGCCCCAATTTCTAGACCACTTCCTGATGCACCTGTTGATACTTTATCCATGGAGTTACGGAAACGTCAGCAATGTATAGCTGAAATCACGGAGATGATCCATGTTAGATTTCTTCAAGTCCTTTCTTGATGGATAGTGCTAATGTTTCATATTTAATACAAAAGAGGGATTTAGATATTTGTTATTTCTAATTCTTGAATTATAAGTAATTCTAGTTATAGTGAAAGTTTCTTTTTGCAAATTTTATCTTGAGGTGTATCCTTTTCCATGCAAGTCAGAAAATGTATTCCATTATATTCATGTCACTTGTTAGTTTAATAGGACCAACACGAGAACATAACTTCTGTACTATATAGTGCAATATGTTAACTCTTTTTTCTTTTCTTTTCTTTTCTTTTTAAAGTTCTGATGAACAGAATTAACTATCAAGTTCAAAAATAAATGTATTGTAGATTATAAACCTTTTTGTAATCTTTTCAGGCATTGAGACACCTTTTGAAGAAGTTTAGGAGGTTGTAGAGTTAGAGAATTCTCCTTGTCTTGGGTTTCAATATGGTAGTTGGAATAACACGTCATAATTGTTGCAGTTGTCTAGTTTAGGAAAATAATTATCTAGTATATGAATCCTTGTTTAGAGGTTGGGATAGTTTCCTCCCTTCCGTGCAGTTCTATGATAGCTATTTTAGCTAAGAGATATACTTTAATAATGAACTTGTGTTGAAATCCTCCAGTCTTTTAGTTTAGAAATATGTATCTGCCAAGATTTTGTTTCTTCATGTTTAGAGCTTATATTGCATCTTCTTAGGTTGCTAGCCTTCTGCATGATGATGTACTAGATGATGCTGATACAAGAAGAGGTGTTGGTTCGTTAAATTTTGTAATGGGAAACAAGGTACAGTATTAATCTCTTTCCTTTATTCGTTCTCTTGGAATAGTGGCACAGCACGGCACGAATGATGAATGTGAGTTTACATGAGTTTCCACTATGCATATAGCTATTGGCTTAAGGTAGCATGGGGTTAGCTGTAAACAATAAAGGAGTCTGAAATTGGAGAATTGTGCCAGTGTGGCTTTGTGACTGATACAATTTGCAAAGGAAAGGTGCATCTTGCACTAATAAAATGCTCCTGTTCTCTTATGGATTAGTGTTCTAGTTCTACTATTTCCTTTCCTCTTAACTCTTTTTATCTGCAGTATCTGCTCACAAACTTTTATCATTCAGACTCATTTATGTAGACAGTTGCTTTGCGAGCATGTTTTCTGCAATATTAAAATAAGAACACTCACTCCTGGATTCCACCCCCCTCTCCTCTCAGTGGTTTACATAAATGTGTCTTTAACTCTTCTCTCCACTTTACTGTTGTAGTTAGCAGTATTGGCTGGTGATTTCTTACTATCGAGAGCCTGCGTAGCACTGGCCTCCTTGAAAAACACAGAGGTATATATGTATTTCCTTGTGTTTATTTTTTCCCAGAGAGAAACATGATATTTTTGTCTAGCAGCCAGATTTCAATGAACAATTTTATCTGAAGAATATGATTTTTGTTGTCCAGTGATGAGAAAAGCAAACAGCTGAAATCTAACTTGGAATTTCTTACACAATATGAACAATTAAAAAATAGCTTGTGGACACTTTTGAGCTTTCACTCTAGAAAAGGAGCTAGAAGGGAGTAGGATAACTTTCACTCCCCTACAAAAGGAGCTAGAGGAGACTAGTATAAAGTTCTTTTGTTTACTCACAGCCCCTTCTCTTGCAGTGAATGGGATGAGCAATATCGAATAGAAACTGTTAGATGATTTCCTACAAGTTTCCAGCCCAAATTTCCTACAAGGATTTAAGCTTGTCTTTAAACCAAGGATACCCTTATAGTAATCACCTAGAACTTTACGGCATTCATCTTAAATTGAATGACATTTCACGTCATACTGGATAGCTGAACTTGAAGGTGCCAAATTCCGATTCACCTTGATTGTCTAATAATTGGAAATTTGAATAAGCTTTTTTTTCAGTATCTGACTTATTAACATAACACTGCCTCGGCAGTGGTAATATAAGCATGCTTCCCTCAAGTTGGACAAGCTTATAACTTCCTTGCCTTGCTTTTGTTGCATTTGACTGGTAACTGTTTGAGTTTCAAGCACTGGGTATTTGATTTTAGCAATATTGATTGCCAAAAGATGAAATCAGGGAAAAAACAAAAAGACGAGGCTTTACCTCTAAATTTGCATTTTAATTATTCTTGCACTTTTTCATATCAAATTGACCAATGGTATCTGGCTCTATCAAAATTGACCAGTGGGATCTGGCTCTCTTTCATATGCATTCAACCATCATCTGTTGTGACTTCAATCCAATTCTATATATTTTGTTTTTCTTTTTGTTTCATCTCTATCTGATTTTCCAGGTTGTTTCCCTCTTGGCAAGAGTTGTGGAGCATCTTGTTACTGGCGAAACAATGCAAATGACAACATCATCTGATCAACGTTGTAGGTATGCTGCTCCAGAGCTGGTATTATTAAAATAAATTTCATCAATATCTCATTTATGTTACCTTGATGTGAAACATTTATAAGTTCCTGTAGAAAGGGACTTTCTAGACTACTTGTACAAAAGGCATGCTTATCACTCTTCATGCTGTTCTACAAGATGTGCTCTATGTGGACTGCAGGATGTCTTTGTTGTGTCTTGTTGTTCTCTAATCCCGTTCATGTTGCTTGGTGAATACGAATTAAGTCTTTGAATTATTCTCCGTCGAATAAGCAGTTAAAATCTCAACCAAAGTAATCTACAGAATAGACATAGGTTGAAAATTAGAGGCCTTTCAATTGTCATTTGATTAAGTTTTCCTGTCCATTGAACTTTTAAATCCTGAAGTTCTTTTTCTTCAAACATATTGCGTCTGAAGCAAACATGTAGGTTCAGGTTAGTCTACCAGTTCTTGCTTTGCTGTTTCTGGGGAATGTTCCACGAAAGATTTTTTGGAACAGTAACAGTATTTGAACTGTTTAGACTGCTTTCAGAGAAAAAGTAAGGTATTTAGATAAAATAAAATAATTATTGTTGAGCTATGCAATATCGAGATTGCTAGTAATGGTACAATATGGATGACCCAGTTCAGAAAACCTCGGGATTTGGAGTTGAAGCCATTCCAAAGTCTTAGCAACTGATATACAGCCTCAACTACAGTGGAAGAGGGAGGATTCATGTGGAAACAAAAATGGAAATATGCGCTGGAAAATCTATTTACGATATTTTTCCATGAGATTGCTAGAGCCAACCACTGATAGTGGGATAAAGGCTAAGTTGTATTCCACGAGAATGCTAGGAAAGAAACTTTCCTTGGAAAGGCACTTGGGCTCCAAAAAGAGTGGCTTTTATCTGATGACGTGGTACTTGTGATGCTATTCTCAGAGCTGAAAAATTGCAAACGAGAAGACATTGATTTCTTCTTTTATGTTGTAAACATGCTCAAGATGCTGAGGAATGGTGTTAAAGTGTGTTTGACTGCCATTAGGTCATATGCCAAGAGGGGTCTTAGTTGTTTTGTTCTGCTGGAGAAGGCAAGGTAATTATGCAAGAAATAGAAAAGCTTGGGAATAGGTAAATATGGAATGGGAGGAATAAGAGACCTTTCTGGCATAGAGAAACCTCCTTGGATTATAAAACGCTGGATTTTGTTTTACATGTATGCTTAGAGAAGGCAGATATTTCCCAACTGCATAGACTATTGGGTGGAGCTTTTGTCTGAGCTATAACTGTAATATATACCTTTGGAAATGGGGAATATCTTTTTGTGAATAAAATTTATCTTACAAACAGCTAAGAGTATAGGAAATCCTCAAGCACATCCAAAGCTACAAAAGGACCACTTGTCAATCTCTGTGGAAATGAATTTGCAAAATCTCTGGAAAGTATTCTCCAATGCCAGATGATGCTAGAAGATGACTCTATGGATAATATTCTCCATTTATGTTATATTTAGCATCATGTTTTGGGTGGGGGTGGATGTGGGGCGCAACAAAGAGAAAAGTAACAATTGACTCTATGGATAGTTAACTTTTCCGAAACCTGTTATGTTATGTTTAGCACAGATTTCGTGGGGAAAAAAAAAAAGAAAAGGAGCGATTGAAGATAAGTTGTGGAATTAATTGAAGACTCATAGTATTGGCGTTGATCAAGGTTGATATCAGCCAAAAATGACTTGGGTATTTGACTTGGCTTGCTCAGATGAAAGCATATGTGAGCAGTAGGTCGGGTCCGATACCTAAAGAGATCTTGATTGGTTGCATCTATGTAATTTCTCATTTTTTTATTTTGCCTCGAGAAGAAATACGATTGTTAGGCACCACCAGGAGTGGAGCCTGCGGCTTAATTTGACTCAACACGGGGAAACTTACCAGGTTCAGACATAGTAAGGATTGACAGACTGAGAGCTCGTTCTTGATGCTATGGGTGGTGGTGCATGGCCGCTCTTAGTTGGTGGAGCACAAACATGCATAAATTTTATTAGTATTGCGTTGGATATTGAAGTTGCTTGCCCTTAACATAAGTACAAATGCTTGCATTTAGTATATGACATATTATCACTGTGCATTGTTTCAAGAAATTAGCTATCTTTTACTTCGTTTGCACAGCTGATGCCATTTTGATCTTTTGTCTTTTCTGCAGCATGGAGTACTACATGCAAAAGACATATTATAAGACTGCATCGTTGATTTCCAACAGCTGTAAGGCCATTGCCCTTCTTGCAGGACAAACTACAGAAGTTGCAATTTTGGCTTATGAATATGGAAAAAACCTGGTTTGTATGCTTTTCTGTTACCTTTTTATGGTTAACTTTGTTCAGATTTAAGTAGATGGCTGCCTCATTTTTATGGACAAGCTTTCAGGTTTTATTTCTGAATTTGAGATAAAAAAAATGAAATTCTTAGCTTCTGGGATTGATAGGTTGGGCTCTTGCATACCGTTTTGGTGTACAAGGGATTCGTTAGTAGTTATGTCCCTGTTGCATTCTCAAAGATACATGAACAAACAAAAGATTCAGCATATTTGTGATTTCATAAGGAGATTTCATGGTTCTGGCTATTGGTTTTAAATATGATTGTTTGGAGAAACATGTCTTCCTGTCAGCTTCAAATTATAGGGAAGCCTATTTTGGGATTATGATCTTGGATTCCAAGTGAATAATTTTTACTTCTGACCTAAAGCCTTTGACTTATATACTATGCAGTCCCATAAACACTAACCGATAGCTGTTTCCTCAGGAATTTCTACTTACATCAATTTAAATGGAGGCTTACTCATCTAACTTTTTCCTTTCTACATTGCACAAACCAGTGTCCTAAACTAATCAATTATGTCTAAAGCTTATGATATCTGTTGCCATGGCATTCTGTCTTACACAATGATCCTCTAACATGACGTATCAATCATGGTGCATAATGTGACTACTATTTTCAGCAATTGCTTTGCAGTTCAATGACATTGCAGTTAGTCCCACTATGCCATACTAAGACATGGTTTTGCACTTCTTCTATTGGAAACTTCATATGTTATTGTGCTATCAAAAGACATTCTTTTCTCCAACTGAAGTATGCTGCAATGTGCCCACTTTCTGTTTTGTCCTAGAATTTAATCTGTTTAACTCACGGGTTTTTCTCGATGCAACTTGTGCTTCTTTCAGGGATTGGCATTTCAACTAATTGATGATGTTCTTGATTTCACCGGCACATCAGCATCCCTTGGAAAGGGTTCTTTGTCTGACATCCGCCATGTAATCTCTCTGTTCTTGATGCATTCATACTTGCAAATGCAATAGGTTTGAGGTTTGAAATTATGTGCTGAAGCATATATGGTGGCGATAAGCTTTTCATAGCAGTTGCTTTTGTCATACTTTCTTTTTTCTTTTATAATCTCCTTCGTGCCCACATGCCCAAGCCCCCCCACCCACCCATCTCTCTCCCCTAAGGTGTCAGGTGTTCTGGACGGATCTAAGTGATTCTTCCCTGGCCAACCCGTCCAGTCGGGATTGATCAGTTTCTTTTGTCATGCATGTTGGATGTCCTAAAGAAATCTGTAGGGTGAGCTGTGTGTTTGCTTGAGGTCCAGTAATTCTGATGTCTTACTAGTCTGGAAATAAGATTTCCATCTCATTATTCCTTTTATAGTATTAACCAATGATCTAAGTTTTGTCATCCTTCAATTTTACTGATGATATGCCTAATACTTCACATGAAGGGCCATTGGGTTTGTGTGACGTTAAGCTTTGGAAGATTCTTTGCAAACTTTTAACTACAGAAGAAACTTAAAAGTTGACTAGTTTGCTCTATTCTTGTTCCAATTGAGTTTTTTGATGATTTTTAATTGGACTGTAATGACAAGAAGATCATTGATTACTACTTATTCATTGAATTATCTAAATCTTACAAAACTTGTCCCAAGTTGTGTAGTAGGATGCTCATTTGGACAGGTTAAGGATATGACTGGAAAAAAGAACTGTTAGAATGTTATTAGAATGATAGTCGAAATTGCCAAGCATTTGTACTTGTAAGATTCAGTGTATCATTATGCTTTTTTATCCTGTGTTTTCGTAGAGGAAATAAACTTTCATTTCAATTTTTCCCCTAAAAAATGGTCATGTCATGTGCATTTCTGTTAAAGTAGTGAGTGGAGTTAGACGAAGTGACTAATTTGGTGCGTTTTATTAATATCGGTGATTAAATTGCATCATTGGTAACATTGATTACATCATTTGTAACTGAAACTAGAAAGCTTACCTTGCAATGGAATTTGCAGTACATCTGTAGGCACAACAGCACAGTTTTATCCACCGATTAGGCTACAGTGGTAGTTTACGATCATATAAAGCTTAGGCATTTACAAATGAAGCAATTATCTGCTACATGATAAAAGATTTTGTTGTACTTTTCATTGTTCCAATTTTATTAAATTGCTTTTAAAATTAGAAATAAAGAGACATGGCAATTGGGATGATTTTAAGTTTTTTTGTACAGTCTACGGATGGGTAAATCTGTATGAATCCAAATCTCTCTTTATTTGTTTTTCTTTTACGGAAAAGAAAATTTATCGATCAGCATCACTTTGATATCTTGCTTTGGTTGCAAACAAAGTTTGACATGCATGAAATTAGGTGCCCTTTGCAGGCCTTTTATTGTGAAAAAGATGCGACAAGATTGTGGGACCAAGTTTAATAATACCTGATAATGGATAGTATTGGTGCTGGTGTATGGTAGTTTTTATACTTGTGAGAAGGTTTTCAAAATGAAGTGGTAAATGGAAAGAAGAGTGTGGAACTTGGAATAAGACTACTTGTAATGGAAAATTGTAATTAACTTGGAGGATCTACCTTTATTTCTCTACTTGCATACTTGTTTGACCCCTGCACCTTTTAGCTATTTATAGTAGTGCCGTGTAATTTATCAATTTTTATTTCAGGCAATCGCGAAGAAAAGTTGTATATTTTCCCTTTATTATGCAAAGGATAACTTTTAGTCTTTGAACCATGCTCCTTGCCCTCATCTTGGAGAGTGGACAATTCACTCCGAAAGAAGTTTTTCAAGTTAAAAATGTATTAAGTTTAAAACTTTTGAAAGCAACAAAACAGGATGTCGTATCATTTTCTGCATGAATATAGAAAAGGTGTAGGAAATTTTGTAGACATTAAATACGTGATTCAACAGTGCATTTATGTTGAACACTTAAAAGAAAAGCCATTCTCTCCTTTTGAATTTCCAAATAATTTTGGTTTGGCATTACTATATAGAGACTTTGTGTGATCCTTAAGATGGAGAGAATCCTTTTTTTTTTTTGGGGTAGAAAACGAAGTCTGATTTTATTTATTTATTGTTCAAGAAGTGCGATACATATACCCGACCCCACTCAGTGGGAAAAAGGCTTAGCTGTTATTGTTGCAAGATGTAATTCTCAGGTTTATTTCCTGTTAGTTATATTCAGGTATTGTCAATGGTGCTTTCTCTTTATTTTAGCAGTGACATGCAGCTAATTATTTTTGCAGGGAATTATTACTGCTCCTATATTGTTTGCTATAGAAGAGTTCCCTGAAATGCGATCTGTTGTTGACAAGGGATTTGATAATCCTTCAAATGTGGATCTTGTAAGTTTTCCGTCTTACAGTATTGCATGTGGATTTTGATTCATATTCATCCGAGTACCTCAAAATTTGGTTCAGATTTCTATTCCTCCCATTGAGTTCACCCCTGAAGAAGATAATCCTAATTCTGTTTGTAGAGTATTTGGACCACATTAGAAATCGTGTAAAGGTTAGGATGCTCTAAATGAGCAAATGAGCCTAGATTGAGCACGGTGGTGAAATGTGATCCATATACCCGGCCCCGCTTAGTGAGATAAAGGCGTAGTTGTTGTTGTTGTAAAGTAATTTGATTAATCTCCGGCCAAAAAGTTGGACTGCTTTTTAATTCACTTTTACCCACCGACATCTTTGCATTCAAACTTATTTCTTTCTATCAGATGACCATACGCCAAAGACCTGTAGAATAAAATCCAAGCTTGTTTTTGCCTCCTTAATAGAACTGGGCGATTAGGTGCACACCTCAAGAGTCTAAAAATGCAGTGAAAGCTAGTTTGAGTTTGAACCTTTGAAATTCTTTGCCAATTTCTCCAACTTTGAGTAAAAAATTGGGAGCCCTCACTATGGAAGCAATTTCCTTTTCCAATCAGCGTGTTTATAGATTCATTTCTTGTAAGCTAGTTTCTTAAATTTTGGTTTGATCTCATTTTAATCACCTGTCGCACACACTGACTGACACAGCAGACTGATTGAACTCGTGAAAGACTCTTAGGTTAAGCCAAATCACTTAATGTTAAACAAATACAACAAATATGCAATTAAAAGTTACAGCTTATGGTAAAGAGTATGGGTAAAATAAAACTTAAAAAAACATAATATGCATAAACAGTTGCAAATTTCTTTCTAGAAAACCTATAAATAGCTGACTAGTAATCTCTCTGTGTGTGTGTAAGAGAGACACACACACACACACAGAGAGAGAGAGAGAGAGAGAGAGCACATTCATTGTAGATGAGAAAAGAGAGAACTCTTTGCTTTCCTGAAGTTTCAGCTTGAAGGTTGCAGAATAGTGGAAAGCTGCAATCAAGTGATAGAGATATGGTGTAGAGAAGCCCTGAGCTGTTTTGGTTGCCTAATCTTTTATTCTACAAGTTCTGGTTGAGTGGGTTTTACAGCTATTCTTTTTACCCTTATAACAGTCACTTGGATAGCATCTATGAGTTTCTCTCCAACTACTGAACTGATATGACTTGAAAACTTTGCTTATGGTCAGTCATGATACGTTTGGAAGAACGTATCACATCTGGTCTAGTAGTTACCTTGTAAATGTTTATGAAAGAAACCTAATTGCAATAGATTTTATTAAAGGTGAAATTGCTATCCCATGGAGCGATCTTTTTGTATAGTCAGACTTTTATTTCCTTAGTGTTCCGAGAATGTATCTTGTATTTGAAACTTCAATGATAATGTCACTTTGCACACTGTTCATACTAGAAAAATTGGTGATTGTCAAGGCCAGAGTTAAGTAATGCAGTGACTTACATTGTTGCTTCCGGACTCGTTTTTCCTTCTAGTGGCCTAAAGGGTTTTTGATATTTTTTTTTTCTTTTTATGTTGCCATTTTTATCATCTATTTTGGTCTTTACAACTATTGCTGTATTTAGTTGTTTTCTTTTGCATTAAACCTATCATTATTTATCCATTTTGAGATAACCATGGTTTAATCTGGATCTTGTAGGCTTTGGAGTACCTGGAAAAGAGTCGTGGAATACAGAGAACAAAGGAGTTAGCAGAAAAGCATGCAAACCTTGCCTCAGCAGCAATTGATGCTCTTCCAGATACAGATGATATAAATGTTCTAAAATCAAGGCGGGCTCTTATAGAATTAACTGGAAGAGTCATTACAAGAACAAAGTGAAAAAACAGATTAGAAAAATCAAGGTGAATTATTGGGTTTACCAGAATTTTGTTTTGCTTCTATACCAATGTTCTTTGTTGTACTGGGAATAACAAGATTCCCAAATTTTAGGATCTGTATTCCTTTGATTTTGCAAGTTTCTTTGTCTAATAATTTACTCAAGGAATGAAATAGTCCCACTTTGTTGTAAGGAAATAGTCCTGTAATAGTAAATACATAGTATTAACACACATTAAAGAACTCATCTTTGCAGAAGAAACTAATGGAAGATGGAAAAGTTAGTGATCAAAGTTTTGTGAATTTTCTGTGTCTCGTCTGCTGGAGCTAGGTTTAGCCACTGCAAAAGCACAGCTGGGATTTCAATTTTAATGTAAATCTGCAGATTTTAATGTGAACTGAAATTTTCAAACTTTTATGAATTAAACCAAACAACTATCTGCAATGGTTGTAGTTTTTACATTCATTACAAAACATAAAATTTTACAACACTGTCCATTTTGCAATCCATCTGAGTCATGTATCTTCGAGCAAACAACTTCAACTGCAAATGACATCTTGGGATACAAATGCAGCCCATGAATCCTACACAAACGCCACAAGAAGCTGATAGTCAAAGGCTACATGATACCTTCGTTCAATGTAAACTCAAACCCTGGGAGATTACTAATGTAAATGCACTGAGTCTGCAAAATGCCGTATGAACAAGTTCTCTTTCATCTAGTTTGATATTAGTACTTCAGTTCATGTTCCAAAAGTTCAATTTTCTGGTTGTGCAAGATCAAATAAGACCGAATAGTACAGTTCTTTTCTGTCACCGGGGCTAATCATGATTGATATGCATGATTGATCCTCCTACAGGGTCAGAATGCAAGAATATCCCTTGGCATGTTTGCAAAACAATATAGATGGAAATGACTCCTATTTGCAAATATAATTGGCTTATAAGCGAACAACGGATATCCATTTTGGCAAAGGAGAGTCATCCACTTTGGGAATGAGAATAAAAACCAGATAAGCTATACTTTGGCTGTTTATGTCACCTCAGGAAACCTACTGGAACTGGTTGGTTGATGATGGCGTTTTCAAAAAATTACATCACATGATAGGCTTGGTGGTTCATCAGAGTTAAAACATAGTATACCTGGAGGATGGGAAATGCTTTTTCTGCAACATATTTTTGTGAAAATGTTGCCCCTCTTTGCTGCAATTTGTCAGGATGTAGAAAGAGCCTGGCTTTCTGATAAGCCTTCTTCACTTGTGAACTTTCTACTAGATTTGTCAATGGAACTGCTAACCAGCCACTTTCAGACCACAGAATCTAAACTCATCCCAGAAAAGCAATTATCAGTTACAATCCGTAGATGTCAACTAAAATCTCAACAGAGTGCAAAACAAATATTATACGCTCATAGCATTCTACTATTTCTTTCTTACATGATGCAGAGTTGAGAGCAGCAACCGGATGTCTGCTTCTTTTCCAGTTGACCACAACCTTATCTTTTCATTCAGCAGTTCCATTTCCATCTATTATCATTAGAGAATGTTAGTATTTGCCTCTACATTTGATGAAAGGCTCATTCTTTATAAGCTGCATTTAGATAAGAATTCTATTGTTCATAGTTTGTGGCGAAACAATTCTTTTTTTCTGAGGTCGAGGATGAGGTCGAGCAATTTGGAATTTTCATGCTCATAGGTTATATTGCGATTATAGGAGCTCAGATAAAATCGGATAAAGGATAAAATATTGTTAAGATTGTAGTGCACAAATGGTTGATATTTAAGTTTTCAAGAAACTCACCTCAGTCTCTGATTGTTGTTTCTGATCTTCACTTATCCATGTATCTGTTCCTTCATCCTGCAAGTGATTCAAAAGGAAATCAAAGTTAACTATCTATATATAGGATATCTTGAACAAAAGGATTTCTGGCCGTGCAATAACCAATATAACGTTAATCTAATGATCAAAGTCTTACTAGCATCAGATTTAGGAAGTTTAAAAACTTTTTGTGGTGAAGTATACCCTACATTCTAATCTCGACATTCCATATTCCTTCTCTTCCGATTCAGAATCTCGTAGCCAGATTTAGTATGCGGTAATTTCAGATTCCTATGGATCTTTTGAGGAAGCATTTACTTCCAGGCTGCAGTAAGAATATGCTGATAGATGATACTCCTAGTCATTTCTCTGGAACCAAGACCGATTCACTTCATGAGTACTTGATTTTCCACTAGCAACTACATATTGGCCATTAGCCAAAATTCTAGCATAAATTAGGTGATTTTAAAGAGAGAATTCTATGTATTAATTTATCCAATGTGATTTCTTTGTTGTAACTGCATTCCGAAAGAAAGTTTACCCCTACTCCATATGCTGATGCATTTCCATCTTTGTGTCCATCTGAAATTTGATCTGCACCAAGCATGTCTGGTGAACAATATGTTTGGAATTTCTCTTTGGCCCAAGCAATAGCTTCATCCACACCAACAGCTTCATCAGTCTCTTCCCTAGTTTCAGTATTGATCTCAATGACATAAGAGCTCATAACTTCATCTTCATCTTCATCTTGCTCGGTATTTTGCTCTTGGAAAATCACATTTTGAGTTCTTCTTGCTACAGCAATACCCTCTTGTGCCTCACAGAGAGAAGAGACAATGGATGAGGGCGAGTTGTTGAGTTCTAAATCATCTGCTGACACTTTACCACTTCTATGTGAATTCTCTCCAATACTGATTGTTTCAGGGGAAGGATTCCTTTGACAGAATCCAAAATGGGATCCTCTGAAGTTCTCATTGTAATCATATCCAACATTGTATGCAGGATGATTGGATGAAAATGCTTGCATACCGGGCTGCACAGGATGTTCTTCAGGCATATTTGGAGTCCATCTTCTTGGGACGTTAATTGGCCTGAAAAAGCTTTGAACATTTAATTTTCTGCAAGCTATACTTCACTGTTCTTCAGTTTTTTATTGCTGATAAGAGGATTAAAAAAGTTCCATTCATCTGATTTCTGAGGATCACCATAACAGGATTCAAGAAATCAAAGGTACCCTTAAAATGTTCTGAATTAATTTATGATCCGCATAATTCAATAGACTAGCATCCATGAAGTCTGGTGCTTGTATCTTTACCAATGCTGCAGAATCAACTTAATTTAACCAAAGTCTCTCTGCGAAAATATGAAGTGATCAATCAAAAACTTGTCCCTGATTGGAAACAAATATTCTTAAACTCTTTGGAAAACAAAATAAATCTATTATTTGGACCAACATTGACAGTCCCTCTCTTCTATCTTGGATTTTAACAGACAATATCCAATTCCCTTCTATTATATATCTTGCACTAAAACAGTAAAACTCATGCACTGCATCGCAAGAGTCAACACATCCTGCAGAACACAAAAAACCAAATAAACAAGTAGAGTATTTCCATGCAAATTTGCAGCTAGACATGTTAAAAACAAGCTAGTACCCCTTGGTTCACAATCAAATTCTCAAGGAATGCTGAATTTTCATTTCAGCTGAAAAAGTTAAAAAGGCAAGTATTAGTTGGTGAATTGATCATACGAATTTGAACCTTCAAATTCCGATCTTTACCCAACAAAATATATGTTTTCAAGTTTATGGAACATTCTTTAGAAAGAAGGGATGCAATATAATATAGATATTGACACATGTTATGCAGTTCAGTTTTACTACAGCATCATCACAAACCTGAGCTTGGAAGCAAAAAGTGAGACATCCTGGTCACCAAGTTCACCGCCTCCAATGGCCGGCCTTAAAGGGCTCAAATCCTCCGAACTCAACACAGACGATGAGCTCGTTTTGGACTTAGACCTCGACCTCATCCTCGATCTCGATCTCTTCACTTCCTCCTCATTCCACCCAAAAATATCACAGTAAAACCCCTCAAACCGATTACTTTTCCGTGCACCCTTTTCACCCGGAATCCTAAATGCTGGCAAGCTACGGCCACCATTCGTTGCCACGGCTGCCGGACCCAAATTTTCCGATGGCCTAAAAATCTCTTCGTAGAAGGAAGTCGTTGATGACCGCCGTAAGTTCTCGCCTCCACCAGAGAACTGCCGCGACATGACTGTTTGTGGAGGCCCGCCAAACACATCATTGAAGTCTTCAGGGTCTAGGAAAGGATTTTCAGAGGTTTCCCGGTAAGGAGTGTCATCAGTGGATCTCCGGCGAGGTGGGTTGTGTTTACCTTCAGTTTTTGTTGTATGCATTCCCATTCTCATCCTCCATGACTCGTCCATTTCCTCAGCAAAGCAAATTGTAACAGCCAACACTGCACGAAACTGTATCGTATGTACGTATTTATGTAATCTTGAAAGGTCTGCAAAAATCACGCGTAAAATGCGTGTCTATAGTTTTGTAAAGGTTGATAGGTTCATCAGGATACCCCTATGGATTTGTCCATAAGCTTACTGGAGAGAAAAGGCACTGTTTTTTCTCTTTTTCTTGCTTTTTGTGTGGGGAATAAGCTCATTTTGATCAATGGACAAAACTTAGTTGGCGTACGTTCGGAGATATGTTCTAGCATGGAGTAAAGATACTTAAATTTTTCACTCCGACATTATAATTCTGTTCCTTCACGTGAAGTTCTATCATTATATGCCCATTTTCTAATGACATGTTAACGTATAAAAAATTAGTATATAAAATATAAAATTAATGTATTAATATATAAGATATTAAATATTAAATATTATTATATAATATATAAAAATTAACATATTAATATATAAGTATAATTCATATATCAGGTCTTATATAACACGTTAATAGTTTTTGCGATGATTATAATATCACCTAAAAATAATCTCCATTATTACTTTCCTCAACGTGTCCACAAGGCATTTTGCAAGAGAGATAAAAGTTGATGAATGATAAAAAGAGAATACGTATGGTAAAGATGCATGATGGATCATCTTAGCATAGACGCGGTTGCAAACCTGGAAAGCTTTATGTTTGCTGACCCTACGACATGCCAACTAAACAGAACATTTTCCTAATCGATAATGGCGTATTGATGATGTCTAGTTCTGAGTGTTTGCGGTACTTCTGTTCTTGTGGAGGCCTACATGTTATTGTGTGCTCAGATGGATTCAAAACATTACTTTGATTGACAAATTAAGAAAATAAAATTTAAAAATAAACAAGGAAAATGATCAACCGTCCGAATAAAGGATAGGAATGATTGAGAAGCAAGATGGCGGCAAATTTTATCAAGTAGTACGACTCGATGTTTTGCATGATCAGTTGGAGTGATTGAAAATTTATTTTGATATGATATAGCATATATAACTGTCAAGAAGAAGGTGTATGTACTTGTATAGCATTTTTAAATAGTCCACTTGTTGCATGTTTTTAGATTAGAAATATGGGAAAATTATTTTGATTGTCTCACAATTTGAATTTCATTCCACTTTTATCTTCATTATTTAAAGAGTTTCATTTTTATCACTCATATTACTATTTAAATTTTAAATTGTTACTCGTCAATTTCTTCTCACTTAGAATCCAAGTTAAATAACTATTTAACATATATAATGTGAATAGAAGGGACATAAAAATTGATCCAAGTTAAACTAAAGGTACACTATGATGAAAGAATTTTTTTTTAATATAGACAAAGTAAAATAATACTTTCAAATTAAGGAATGATTGAAATAATTTACTCTAGAACATATTTGCAAAATTTATTGCCTGTGGCCATTTTAGATTGATTGATACCTAACATACTTGAGGAATAAATAATCAATCCAAGATAATTATAGATGATTGTCTTTGTATACATAATGACACCATTAATGTGTAATCAATTATAGATGATTGTTTTTGTGTACATAACTACACCATTAATGTGTAAATGTGTGCTTCTAAACCAATAGCTAGCTAGGGTTCAACTCTCATTGTGATAGTGAAAACAAATCAAGTTTAGTTTTTAATTATCAAAAATAAATGCTTAGGGTTTGGAGTTTTAGAAATATTGCACTTACATGATTTTTATATATCTTTCTAGGTTTTTAGTATTTTCAAACAATTTTGTGAATCAATCTTACAATGTTTGTACGAAAAGTGTACATTTTGGATGAAACTTACTTTCATGATTTTTGTACATCTTTCTAGGTTTTTAGTATTTTTAAACAATTTTGTGAATAATAAGGTGATGATTATCACCTTATTGGATTTACTTCATTTATCTTTTGATCGTCCTTGTAGCATTTTTCTATGTCATTTTTATGTGCTTTTAATGTATTTGTAGGACATTATGGCATGAAATGAGCAACGGACCAAAAGAACGATGAAAAGAGCAAGTTTTGAAGCCAATTCGGAAGCTGGGACAGAAGCCTCCGGCGCACCAGAGACAAATGTTATCTGGGCTCTCCGGAGCACCAGAAAAGTTTCCAGCGTGCCGCAGGTGCCCGCGTCTGCAGCAATTTTTACCTGTTTTGCCCTCCGTTTTTAAACCAAAAGGGCATTTTGGAAACTAGTTCACACAAGGCAAAACCCTACCCTCATTTATCTGGTGTGCAGCCAAGAGAAGAAAGGAGTTAGCCATTTTGTTAGGTTAGATTAGTTAGCTTTAAGAGCCTCTCTCTCTAGAGACTCCACAATAACACACATTTAGTGTGTGCTCTTGATGTAAATAGCATATTGTGGAGAGGTTTTCATGTAAGCTCTTGGCTCTAAGGACTTGTTTTGTAAGGAAAGCTTGGAGCTTTGACTTAGAACATCAAACAGGAGTGCTACTCTTTGTATTTCTTTGTTTAAATCCTTGCTTTAATTAATTATTGTGATGTTCTTAATAGTCTTGATGTGCCAAATTGTTAATTACCCTTGGTTTGTGGTTATGTGTTGTTGATTTATTGTGTTATTGTGTGGTTTTATGCTATGGGTAACTAGGAGTTAAGAGCTACAAGCTAAGTTATTATCCCATATTAGTAATGCTCATGATAGACTAGTATGTGGGTGATGGATTAGTGGAGATATCTTAGTCCATTCTTGCCTCCGCCATAAAGGAGAATTGATTGGGATATTGAGAGTCCAATGTAGGTTTGATGAACTTGGTAGACATGAACTAGTTTAGTCCTTGCCTCCGCTATAAAGGGGGGAGTAAATTAGGGAGTGACTTCCAAGGGAGTGACTAGGTTCAACCCTTGTCTCCGCCAGCAAGGAGGGTTGGATTACAGAGTTGGAAGATTGGAGAGACATTGGAATTTCGGTTGACATTAGTTAGCTAGTCCTTGCCTCCGCCATAAAGGGGGGATTGGTTAATTGGTCAAATTCCGATAGGAGACAATGTATTTAGCTCATTGCCTCCGACATAAAAGAGGGACTTAGTTGAATTGGCTCACCCTTAGTCATAGTGATCCCGTAGGATAAACCACACATAACACTCATATTTGAGATAACCAAATCCAATGGTATACTTTCATTACTTGAATCCTCTTCCACACATTTTTACATTTACTTGGTAGTGATAGTGTAGTTTAGGTAATTTTCCTTGCTTATTTTCACTTCCACTACTTCACACACATTTACACTAATTCCATAGACTCATCCCCTCCATGTGGGAACGATCCCTACTTCCTCTAGCTACAAAATGTCGGTGTATTGATGCACCTTAAATGTCGTGAGGATTAGGATTATAAATGTATTTGATTTGGTTACGCTGTTGCATTTGACCCTAGCTCCAAAATCGCTATCAAATTGGCGTCGTTGCTGGGGAGGGCAATTAGTTTTAGAATTGGTGTTTATGTGTGTTGAGTAGTTGTAAATATTTAGTTTGTGATGTTTTGTATATTTTTTTCTTGTATTTTCTTTCATTTTTAGTTTTTTGGTGTTGAGGTTTGCTCAAAATGTCTAGGTTGTTTGGAGACTTTCTTGAACCAAATCATGTTGACCTACCAATTGAGGTGGAAGACATTAGACCAACACCTAGCATATTTGGGAATCATTCTTCCCTAGGTTTTTAGGACACTAATGAATGTCTGCAAAAAGAACCTTTGAGATTCTCTACCACTTCATGCTTGGATGATGAAATTAATGATAGATATTCTATACTTGAGGCTGAAATAGTCGAAGTGACCAAAACTTTGAATGACATACAAGTTTAATTTAGTAAGGATGCATTTTCTTGTCATTGGTGCCAATGAGGCATTCACACCTTCCAATGCTACTCACGTGGCATAAAGGAGAGTGATAACCAATTGGACCAAAATTTTTCACCTTACCCTCACTCAAATCTTGTAGGTCAATCGGGCTACAATGAACAATGGTCAAACCAAAGCTATGAGCACATCACATCTCCTAAGCTTGATCACCTTAGGAATGAGGACACACAACACATTGATGCATATGATAGCTTATGTGTAGATGATTTGTTAATTTGTCAAGAAATAGCTAACATAGTGCATTCATGTGTGATTTTGACATCTTACATGGAATTTAATGATTTGCATGAAATGGTAGATGTTATTAGGTGTATGTGCAATGAGACACCCTTATATGCATATGATGCTCAATGTAATGTGAATGAGGGTGAGTCTCAAAATGAAGTCCATGTTAGCTTTGATAAGGAAGACATGAATATTATTTATGAAATAACTAACTTGGTTGAAAATAGCTTTGTTGATGCATCCATATATGAACTTTCTAATGAGTGTTTTGAGACCATGGGTGCATGGCCATCGGTTGAGTCTTGTAGGGAAGAATGCCAAAGCATGATGGAGGTGGAAATCATCTTGAAGGATGTTGAGAGACCATTAGTGAGGCAAAAATTATTGGTTGAAGAAGAAGAGAATGAGCCTATAATGGGGGAGCAAGAGTGGTACAAAGTTGAATTTGTTGGAAGATTGGAGAGACATTGGAATTTCGGTTGACATTAGTTAGCTAGTCCTTTAGCTCCTTGCCTCCGCCATAAAGGGGGGACTTAGTTGAATTGGCTCACCCTTAGTCATAGTGATCCCATAGGATAAACCACACATAACACGCACATTTGAGATAACCAAATCCAAGGGTATACTTTCATTACTTGAATGCTCTTCCACACATTTTTACATTTACTTGGTAGTGATAGTGTAGTTTAGGTAATTTTCCTTGCTTATTTTCACTTCTACTATTTCACACACGTTTACACTAATTCCATAGACTCATCCCCTCCCTGTGGAAATTATCCTACTTCCTCTAGCTACAAAATGATACGAAATCATGTGTGATCACATGTTCCGAAAAATCTAAGGTACTTGTTCCAATTGTTAAAGATGAGTCTCATGTATGGAGGCCTGGAATAGGATGGAGAATAAGCCTCATGTTGGTCCCAAGGAGGTCCGAGACTCCAAAATGGGATAACAAAGGAAATCATGACAACAGGCGTCAAATATTGTTTGCTGAGAGAATTTTAATAAGATTTTAGCGATTGATTTCTTACGTGTGAATTTGTATTCCTGCGAAGGGTTTGTCAATTTACAATTGAGAACATTTAGTTTGTGCGAAGCGGACTAAATTGTTGGTTTTTTAATTTCCAACTCACGAGTTGTTGGGTTGTTCTTGTTCATCGATTTTATTTGAAGGTCCTGCGAATTGCTTCCGTGATATACAAGCCGGGGTTTGGAGTTAATCAATCCAGGTTTCGTATCAAGTGGTATCAAAGCTCAAGGTTCTTCGAACAAAAATCAGGTTTTCAATTTTCCTTATAAAATTGAATTCAAATTGTTTGATATTCGCAAGCCTGTCATAAATTTTGTTTTGTGATTGATGTCAAGCAATTATATCTGTGTTATTGTTTAATTCGTATTGTGAGAAGTTGATCCGTGTTGAATTGGTGATTGATTGTTGGTTTGAAGTTAATGGATATTTGTGGATTATTGTTGCTGGAGTAATTGTCGTGGATAATCTTTTGAAAATTTGGTTAAGTGTCAATATGAGTAAACAGGTAGAAGGTGATAGTGTCAACCAAAATCTAGAAGGTATACTTGCTACTATGAGTGAACAATTACGACAGATGTTAGCTGACAATCAACGGTTTAAGCAAAAGCATTGTATTTCAATGAATACTACACCAAAGATACATAGATGCGCTATATGTTATGGGTATGGTCATCAAGAATGTGTTTGTGCTAATCTTTTTGTTGAAAGAAAGATTCGGACGCCTACTCCTAGAGTTCATGCTAGGAAGTGTTTGAGATGTATGGCTGTAGGTCATAATGCTATTAGTTGTCCAAGATGGTATGATTTGTATGTTGAACCTCCAAAGAAAGACTCAACTATCAAAGTTGTTACTATACCATTGTTGGAATGTGTTGAGGATCATAGGGATAATGAGTTGAGTCCATTGGAGATGGATCAAGTTAATGAAATTGTTGAAGGAATGGTAGAGACCAATAATGATCTTTTGGTGGAGAAAACTTTGTCATCAACAAAGACAATTCAAGGAGAAGAGGTTGATACAAATACTACTCTTGAAAAACCTTCTAGTGAAGATGTAAATTCTTTTATTGTCTTAAATCATTATATATTAATTGATAATGTTGTTGTTTATAATGAAAAACAAGAAAAAGAATTGAATAATGTTGTGAATGATAAGAGCCTAAATGTGAGGGTTGTAGAAAAAGGCAAAGAGGGGAAAAATAGTGAGTGTAAATTTCCATATATTTTGTCTTTTTCTATTGATAATTTTGCAGCTTTTGTGTTGGATTACCTTGTTACCAATCAACAAGATTTGAGGACAAATCTTTTTCAAGTGGAAGGAATGATACGAAATCATGTGTGATCACATGTTTCGAAAAATCCAAGGTACTTGTTCCAATTGTTAAAGATGAATCTCATGTATGGAGGCCTGGAATAGGATGGAGAATAAGCCTCATGTTGGTCCCAAGGAGGTACGAGACTCCAAAATGGGATAACAAAGGAAATCATGACAAGAGTTGTCAAATATTGTTTGCTAAGAGAATTTTAATAAGATTTCAGCGATTAATTTCTTACGTGTGAATTTGTATTCCTGCGAAGGGTTTGCCAATTTACAATTGAGAACATTTAGTTTGTGCGAATCGGACTAAATTGTTGGTTTTTTAATTTCCAACTCACGAGTTGTTGGGCTGTTCTTGTTCATCGATTTTATTCGAAGGTCCTGCGAATTGCTTCCGTGACATACAAGCTAGGGTTTGGAGCGAATCAATCCGGGTTTTGTATCAAGTGGTATCAGAGCTCATCAATTGGTATCAAAGCATAGGTTGTTGTCTCAAAAATTCATGTTAACCCGGTTTCTTTTTGTCTTCCGTCTTGTTGTTTTGAGTCGTTATTCTTGCTGCCGTTTTAGCGTCATTCTTGCTGCTGTTTTGGTGTCTCTTTTGCTGCTGTTTTTGCATCTATCTTGCTGTACTAGGTCATGTTAGGTTCAGTCCTTTAATTCGTCAAAATTGCATGCAAATTGTTGCCAACATTCTGCCCGAAATCGTCAATTGCTCTTGCTTGCGTTTTGCGGTTTTGTGTCTTTCTTTTGTTGTTTCGTGTTGCGTTTGTCTTGCTTTTCTTGGTGTCAAATTCTACATTGTTTTGTTCATCTCATAGTGCTGAATTCGTGTGTTTTCCTTGCTATTTTACACGTCAAAAAGTAGCTAGGGTTTTGCGTCAAAACTAGGGTTTCAGTCAAGGTTTCATATCTTGCTTGTTTCTCATCCGATTTTCATTCTTCTTTTTGTGTTAGATTCTTTATTGTGTCTACCATATATTGCCTTTCGATCAAACTTTTAGCACATCCGAAAAAGACAAGTTCTTGGACACTTTCTTGAAAATCTTGAATTTCTTGAAAATTCGAAAGTGTCAAAATTTGATTCTTGAACTAGATTCTTGTTCTTGGTTGCAAATCTTAAATATCTTGTTAAAGTGGCATCTTTGAATTCCAAATATTTGGTGAGTTATTGAAGGTTCTTTATTGCTGAAATTTTAAGGTTAAGACAAGACAAAACCTTAAATCCTAGGTTTGTTTGAACAACATAAGACAAACAACCTTAAATCCTAGGATTGTGTCTTAAAATCTTAAACCTTAAACCTTAAATTTTTGTTTTGTCAAAGGTTCTTGTCTGAATCTTAATTTTTGTTTTGTCCAAGGTTTTCCGAACAAAAAAAAAGGTGACCGATTGAAAAAAAAGAGTAAAAAAAAAGAGTACGGTCAAAAAACAAAGTATATATATATTCGGACTTTATTTATTTTCTTTTATTTATTTTATTTTATTTATTTTTAAAGAACACTTATTTCAATAACTATTTCTTGAGTTGTTACTTGAAAACCACCATATATTGAAAGTGCCATATCTTGCTCAATACAACTCGGAATCAAGTGATTCAAATTGCATTCTCTTCGTGTTAGAGTCTACTTTCTGATTTCGTTAGTTTCTGAAGTTGAATCATTTTATACCCACACGTGTTCTTAAACCTCCTGTGACGTGTTTTTCTTTGTTAATTCTCTTGGTTTTTACTTATGAAAGTTTTTGTTGTGGAACTTGTTGATTGAGACAAATTCTATAAATCATTGAACTTGGTAAGTCTCGATCGTCCTAATAAATTCATCACTTGAGAGTAATAGCTAGGATAAACAAGAGAGAACACTACTTAAATAGAGTGGAGAGTACCTACTACCCAAAGTGAGGAACCCGTGAGACTTTTTCTACATATATTCTTGTGTTTTTCTTTACTAACTTGTAGGTACCAATGGAGGAAGGAAAATGTGATAAAACACTCACCCAAGCCGAACAAAAGTTCGCCAATGAAGTACTTTTCAACATACTTCCAAAGATCAATATCTGACTTGATAATTTGGAGTCGGCATCTAAAGGATCCATCTCAAGGAAACTCAAATTTGATGAGGATGTATCCGAAGATGAAGATGAGAAGGAGGAAGAGAACACGGGTTCTTCTTCTAAAGGTGACAAGTCTAAATTTTCAATTGGTTCTATTAAACTCACTATCTCTACTTTTCATGGAAAATCAGATGAGGCATATTTTGAATGGGTGCGAGAATTAGAACACTTCTTTGAAGGCAATGATGTTTCCGAAAGTAAGAAATACCGGCTTGCTTTTATGCACCTTAAGGATTATGCTAGTTTATGGTGGGAGGAGGTTATTCGATCTAGGCGCCAAGATGGTGAAAGGCCAATCAAGATTTGGAGCCAAATGAAAGTGCTTATGAGAAAGAAATATGTTCCCTCACATTATAATCGAGAGCTCAATAGAAAATTGCACTCCCTTGTACAAGGTAGACGAACAGTTAAAGATTACTATCATGAGATGGAAGCTTTGATGACTAAAGCCAATATTCAAGAGGAACCCGACTCAACTAGAAAATTGATGATAATTCGTGATAATGGAGATGTGGAAAGTGATAAGGAATGTGCCGACATGCCACCTCTTGAAGAAAAGTACCAAAGTGGTGAAAGTGAAGATCTTGTTACATATGAGGTTGGTAATTATTCTTTAGTTGCTCGTCGAGTTCTTAGTGCACAACCACAAGTTGATGACTTGTCTCAAAGAGATAACATATTTCACACAAGATGCATGGTTCAAGGAAAAATTTGTAGTGTGATTGTTGATAGTGGTAGTTGTACAAATGTGGCAAGTACTTTACTTATTAAGAAGTTGAACTTGACTTGCATGAAACATCCAAAACAATATAAGCTTCAATGGTTGAATAATTCAGCAGAAAGTAAGGTGACTAAACAAGTTAAATTTTCATTCACCATTGGAAAGTATGTTGATGAGATTTTGTGTGATGTTGTTCCTATAGAAGCTAGTCATATTTTGCTTGGTAGACCTTGGCAATTTGATCGAGATGTAACATATCATGCCAAGAAGAATTACTACTCTTTTTGACTATGAAGGCCGAAAGTACAACCTTAGAGCATTAAGTCCGTTTCAAGCTTTTGAAGACCAATCAAGAATTGTACAAGCTTTTCATGAGCTGACCGACCAAGAAGCAAAGGAATTGAAAGAACAAGATCATAAAAAGAATATATCTAGTTTAGGCCATGACATTGTTGATAAACCTTGTAATAGCCAAAAGTTAGATAGTTCAAAGTCTTGTTATTTTGTTTCTAAGAGTGAGATTAAGAGAGCAATACTATATAGGCAACCATTGTATTTGATGATTCGCAAGGATCTTGTACTTATTGCTGATAGTGATAACCTTGTTTCTTTGCATAGTGTTGATTTATCTCTTTTGTAGGAATTTAGTGACATGTTTCCCGAGGACTTACCAATAGGTTTGCCACCTATTTGAGGTATTGAACATCAAATTGATTTCATACCAGGAGCTCAAATCCCAAATCGTCCAACTTATAGAGCTAACCCTGAGGAAACAAAAGAGATTCAACGTCAAGTTGATGAACTCCTTGACAAAGGTATAGTTCATGAATCTCTAAGTCCATGTTCCGTTTCTGTTATTTTAGTACCTAAAAAGGATGAATCTTGGAGAATGTGTGTTGATTGTCGTGCCATAAACAAAATCACAATTAAGTATAGACATCCAATTCCTAGATTAGATTATATGCTTGATGAGTTGTATGGTTCATGTATTTTTACCAAGATTGATTTAAAACTGGCTACTATCAAATTCGAATGAAAGAAGGTGATGAATGGAAAACAGCCTTTAAAACAAGTATGGATTGTATGAATGGTTAGTCATGCCTTTTGGTCTAATCTAACTAATACACCTAGTACTTTTATGAGGCTAATGAATCATGTCTTTAGATCTTTCATTGGAAAGTTTGTTGTGGCCTATTTTGATGACATCCTTATTTATAGCAAATCACTTGATGAACATGTTGAACATTTAAAGCTTGTGTTTGCTATTTTGCATGAGACAAATTGTATGCTAACCTCAAAAAGTGTTCTTTTTGGCATGGAATCAATTATCTTTTTGGGTTATGTTGTTAGTTCTCAAGGTATTTGATACGAATGGAGTAGCTTTTGAGTTCTATTCCACACGTTTTTCCACAACCTTTGGATCGTTGTTTCACAATTAATCCGAACAAGCACGAATCACAGAAGAACAATACGAAAACAAGACAACAAAACAATAAAGGATATTGAACGAGAAGGATTGGAAGAAATCAACCAAACCCCAACGTTAACACGAATAGATTCAGCCCAACTAATGTAAATCAAAAGTTAAACTTCCTCAGTTCGGCGTGTTCTATAAATCTAGAACGGGTAAGCTCAACCTAAAGCTCCTCACTTAAGGTTTTCGCGGGTCTTATGATTGTTCAACTAAACTTAGAAGAACTCTCACGTTTTCTCTCAACTTATCACAGCTGGAAGAAGGTTTTAGCAAAGCTAAACTTTATCAAATTTCATCATATCATTAAAGTGTAAAAGAAGGCCTTTAAATAGGCTACAAAACAAAACCCTAATGTTGATTTAGGAAAATAAAACTTAAAAGAATAACTTTCCTAAATTACTTTCCTAATTATCATGTAAGATAATTGGACAAGTAAGTTTCCTAAAAAATGAAACTAAAGTCCAGTTAATTAATGTTAATGGACTTATTATTACAACCCAAAAGAAAATCCTAAAATTAACAATGGCGTGATCCATAATAAATCCAAGCACACGTCTCTTCATGGACTTCTTAAAAATCGGCCTTTGTGATGTTTCTTCAAGGTGGATCATGAATTGTTAATGAAGAAACATGCAACAAAACTCCTCCTTGAGATGATTGAGATAATTCGGCCTCCATAGCTTCAAAATGTGAAGATAATAAATTGTGCAAGGCTGCCTTCATCTTTGAATTCCGTGATCTCGTCATTGGTCCATCAAGATTCACCAAAGGGTCTTGAGAACTTAGAAATTAGTAGAGCTATGCACAGTGCGATTGTAAGCAAACTCAATGTGTGGTAAACACCCTTCCCAATTCTTTAAGTTTTTTCTGAATAAGTGCACGAAGTAAGGTAGACAAAGTCCTATTAACTACTTCAGTTTGTCCATCAGTCTATGGATGTGCAACAGTAGAAAACAACAACTTAGTACCCAACTTATTCCAAAGAGTACGCTAAAAATGAGACAGAAATTTAACATCTCTATCACTAACAATACTCTTAGGCATTCCATGCAATCTTACAACCTCCTTAAAGAACAAATCAGCAATATGTGTAGCATCATTAGACTTAGAACAAGCAATAAAATGTGACATTTTGCTAAATCTATCAACTACAACAAATATGCTATCATGACCATTGCGTGACCTAGGCAAACCAACCACAAAATCCATAGAAATATCAATCCAAGGATGACTAGGAACAGGCAAAGGTTGATACAAACCATGAGGCATCACTTTAGATTTTGATTGTTTACACACAATGCATTTTTCACAAACACTTTTAACATCTTTAATCATGTTAGGACAATAAAAGTGCTCATTCAAAACAGCAAGTGTTTTAGCAATACCAAAGTGCCCCATTAACCGTCCCCCATGGGTTTCCTTAACAAGTAAAACACGAATGGAACTTTGGGGAATGTACAATTTATCTTTTCGAAACAAGAAACCATCATGCACATAAAAATCACCATTCGGTTTGGTCTTACAAATCTCATAGGCGGTGGCAAAATCATGATCATGCTCATACAAGTCTTTAATCAAATCAAAACCAAGTAACTTAGCATGCAAGTAAGTAAACAAAGTATACCTTCTAGACAGTGCATCAGCTACAACATTATCTTTTCCAGACTTATACTTAATCACATATGGAAAAGACTCAATGAATTCTAACCATTTAGCATGCCTCTTATTCATCTTACCTTGAGTCTTCAAGAATTTAAGACTTTCGTGATCAGAATGTATGATGAATTCCTTTGGCCATAAATAATGTTGCCAAACCTGTAAAGACCTTACCAAAGCATACAACTCCTTGTCATAAGTTGCATACTTCAAAGCTGCCCCATTAAGCTTTTCACTAAAGTAAGCCACGGGCCTTGATTCCTGCATCAAAACAGCACCAATACCAATCCCGGAGGCATCACAGTGTATCTCAAAAGCTTTATGAAAATCCGGCAATGCAAGCACAGGGGCGTGAGTCAATTTATCTTTTAAAGTGTTAAAAGCATTTTCATGTTCCTTATTCCATATACAAAGGTGACATTCTTTTTACAAGTTCATTCAAAGGTGCAGCTATAGAACTAAAGTCCTTAACAAACCTCCTATAAAAACTTGCCAATCCATGAAAGCTTCTAACATCACTAGCATTTTATGGTCTCGGCCAATCCATGATTGCCTTGACTTTTGACTCATCAACAGAAATACCTTGAGAACTAACAACATAACCCAAAAAGATAATAGATTCCATGCAAAAAGATCACCTTTTGAGATTAGCATAAAGTTTGTTCTCACGTAAAACAACAAACACTAGCTTAAGATGTGCAACATGTTCATCTAGTGATTTGATATAAATAAGGATGTCATCAAAGTAGACTACCACAAACTTACCAATAAAGTGACGAAAAACATGATTCATAAGCCTCATAAAAGTACTAGGTGCATTAGATAAATCAAAAGGCATAACTAACCATTCATACAACCCATACTTTGTTTTAAAAGCAGTTTTCCATTCATCACCTTCTTTCATGCGAATTTGGTAGTATCCACTTTTCAAATCAATCTTGGTAAAAATAGAAGAACCATGCAATTCATCAAGCATATCATCTAATCTAGGAATTGGATGTCTATACTTAATGGTGATCTTATTAATAGCACGGCAATCAACACACATTCTCCAAGACTCATCCTTTTTAGGAACTAGAATAACAGGAACTGAACAAGGGCTAAGGGACTCACGTACAATACCTTTGTTAAGGAGTTCATCCACTTGACGTTAAATCTCTTTGGTTTCCTCCGGAAACATAACTTTGAAGATCCACATGATATGCTAACTCAGAATTCATAGCTCGAAGAAATCTCTCAATGGTTTGAATCCGGGTCTTCATGAACATTAGCCTTGATCATAAGAGCCTCCATCTCATTGTAGTATGTTTCCACGGATTTACTTCCTTGCACAATTGTGTGCAATTGCCTATTGAGTTCACGATTAAAGTGTGAAGGAACATACTTCTTCCTCATAAGCAATTTCATTTGGTTCCAAGTCGTGACTGGAGCTTCGCTATCTTGGCGTCTAGTTCTCATTACCTCATTCCACCACAAGCTAACATAATCTTTGAGGTGCATGAAGGCCAAACGGTATCTTTTATCCTCGGGATAACTATTGCCTTCAAAGAAGTGTTCAAATTCTCGAACCCAATCAAAGTATGCTTCGGGATCTGCCTTTCCATGAAAAGTAGGTAATGTCAATTTAACAGAACTAATTGAAACGTCAGACTTTTTACCAATTTTTGTAGAACCAACAAACTCCTCCTCCTCCTCCTCATCGGATAGAACTTCATCAAAGTTGAGGTGGAATTCTTTATACGACGTTTTGGATTGGAAGCAAAACTATCCATTTGCAATTGCAACTTTTGAATCATATCAAAAAGTACTTCCATTTCAGATTTCTGTGCACCTTGAGATACAGTATTATCTCCGTCCATTGTACCTGTAAGTTAGTGAAAACAAGAAGAAAACAAATGTAATCCTCATAGGTTCTCACTATATGGTGAGTAAATGCTGGGGGAAACTCGGGGGGCAAAGGAGGGACTTTCATGGGTCTCTTCCCTTGAGCCACCGTGCGCAGATGGTGACTTTTTTGAGCTGTTGGGAACTGAGATAGAATCGGGGTGAAAAAATGTGATAGGAGGAGTGGAGCTGGTCGTCTTTGGAGCTGAACATGGATATTGATATATTAATTATGATATTTTCATCTTGTATGATTTAGGTGTGTGTTAATTATTTTTGGAAGTTAAGTCCTATTAGGAAACTACGTTTTTTGGTATTTAAGGTTTGTTGTTGTTGGCAGCTTTGCTTCCTATATAAAGGAGCTTATAAGCCACGAATTTGGTTGTTGAATTTTGATATTGAAAGTTCATTAGTTTGCATAGCAAAATTTGAATCCCAAACCTTTAAAAGCCACTAGCTAAGTTTGAGCTTTTGAAATCTAAAACCCAAAGTGAGATTAAGACCATTAGTCTTGATTTTGTTCTAAGTTTGAGAAAAATCAATTCTGATTTGATTTAGGTGCTGCCCGAATCAAGTTGATCATGTAATAGCGTTAGGGCTTTGGGCAAATTTCTATTGAATCATGCTCCATATCCTTCTTTGTTTTCTTTGTTTGCTTGTCCTATGCGTTTCTTTCTTTTGTGTTTATTATTTTGTGATCTTGTTGGTGGAATTTTTCAAGTTAGACCTATCCTGTGAATAAATAAGGTTGTCAATCTGTCCAAATGTGGATCTTCTCAATGGGAACCTTATCAAGTGGTATCAAAGAAATTTCTAGGTACTTGGAAATTCATGTTAAATTTTCCATCTCGTACAATTTTCAATTTATGATTGAATATCGTGATATTAAATGAATTTTTTGCTGCTAAATATCTTGTCCTTCAAACTTTTGAAATCGTAAAATGAAAAAACATCGTTTAAAAAAATTACAACAAAAAAATTAAAAGAAATTCTTGTTACACAATCACCTGAAAACTTATTTCTTAATTGCCTTGGAATCTTAGTTGGTGTATATATATCCTGTCTAATTTGCTCCAAAATTGTGCCGTAACGTGTTCTAAATTGCTATTCTTCACAATCTCTTTCTTGAATTCCTTACTTTATTTGTGTGGTGTTTGAGTTGGATTATTAATAGGTGATTTTCAAACTTAACACTTGCAAAGCAAACTACGAGAGCCCCTACATTTGGAGGGTAGAAATAGAGAGAGCAAATATACATGAGAATAACTACATTTAAAGAGTGAAGTGAACCAACCATACCTAAAGAGAGAACCCGTTGGAAGCCATAATTATTATTATTGTCTCTTGTGTTGTTTTCTAACTTGTAGGTGATTATAATGGAGGAGGAAACTTCAAAAGCCCAATATGATATTAAGTTTCAAATTGATGCACTTAACAGTGATGTGCACAAAGTTGAGAATCCAAATGCGAAACATGGAGGAAGCTTAACACTCGGCTTCTAAGAAAATAGCCTCAAAAAGACTTGAAGAAGAATTTGATGGAGATGATTTTAATAAAGAAGAGCTTATAGAATCTAAACAACCAAAGAGTCGGGGCAAATCCAAATTTGATATGGCTTCGGTTAAATTGGAGTTTTCGAAATTTCATGGCAAGTTTGATCCCAATTTATTTCTTGATTGGATCTATATAGTGGAGCAAATTTTTGTTGGGAATTCTTATTCAGAATATAAGAAACTTTGGATGGTGACCATACATTTTAAGAATTATGCCGCTCATTGGTGGCCTCAATTGGTCAAGAATAGGCAGTTGAATGGGGAGCGACCAATTCAAACTTGGAGAGAGATGCAAGCAATCATGAGGAAGCGGTATGTACCATCATATTTTGCTAATGAGTTGAGGAGGCAAGTTTAAACAATCACCCAAGGCAACCAGTGCGTTGATAATTACTTTAAGAAAATGGAGTTACCATGATTAAAGCAAACATTATAGAAGAATCGAAACCACTATGGCGAGGTTCGTGGCAAGAATGAATCCCGTATTGGTATACAAAGTTGAATTTCAGAAGCCCTATGATTTAGAATAGTTGTTGCATAATTGATAGCAATCCGCCCATGTTCATGGGGCCAAAGTCGACTTCACATTATCCATTGGAGAAACATGCAGTTGTTTGGAACATTTCTTGCATCACCATCTCAACATGAAGTTGTTTGGAACATTTCTTGCATCACAATTCATGAAAGAGTTTCTAAGAGTTTGATGAGTTGGTTTTATACCAACTACTTTGCGTAAAATCTCTTAGCTTTTGTCTTGTAAATGATGTTATTGTGTGGTGATTTATGTGTTTTACGCATATATGTGGTTTGCTAGTTGATAATGTGAAATTGGTGCAAAAAGAGTGAAAATGATGGTATATGAAGTGATATGTGTTATGAAAAGAATGAAGGAACTCAAAATGTATTTTCGGCCAAATTAGGGTTTTTGGTATATTGAGTGTTGGATTTTTTTTGTGAATACCTTTTTCAATTCTAATCCAAATAAGGAGATCCTGGATGATTTGGAAAGCTCTTTGTTCGTACTTCAATTGTCATGATTTAACTTTCTCCAAATTCTGTGTGCCAATATGAGTAACGAAGGCATCTTTGTTGTGTTTGGATTAGGATTTGATAGAGTTTTATCTTTCTGCCACAGTTTGGTCGTTTGATGATATCTTGAGTTTTAGTTACCAAATGAGGCTGATTCTTGAACCTATAGAAAGCTAAAAGAAAGCTATACAACATTCATGTTTACTGGAAAGTCTAATTCCGAGGCTAGGCCACACAAATCTAGCATGGACGTTGGTTGTTTGTTCTGGCCTAGCAACCTTAGCACTTACCACACTATACTCTCGCACACTAGCACTACCACTCATGCACTTACCTCACCACATTCGCACATGCACTCTCGCACATCTCATGCGGTGAGATCACCTCGCCGCATGCCCTCACTCGCACATACCGCACAACACTCTTGCAGCACTCTCGCACACTTGCACTGCACTCTCGCACAACACTCTCGCACACAAGCACTCACCTCTCACACACACCACTCACATTATGCACACATTTCATGCGGCGAGCTCACTTCGCCGCATGGATCACACACACACGATGTGCGGCGAGGTTATACACTCGCACATTCACATGCGGCGAGGTCATCTCGCCGCATGAATGCTACAAACTCACGCACACTCATCTCACTCTTCATGCATTTGCACACAACATTCCCTTTGCATTTTCATTTCCAACACTTTAGCACAGATTGTACACTACACAACATATGCACAACACATATATTTGCACTCCACTCACGATTCTTCTCATTTTATTTACACATATTCAGCACACAAATTCAATGCTATTGTATACTTGAACATATAATTTTCATTCTTGCACATTAACTCACATCTTTGCATTCGGATTTTAACACTCACTCATATCTACACTACACATTATCACATTATCACACTCGAGCTCACTAACATTTCCATATTCATTCACATTCATTCACAAGAGCCTCACTGAAATCTCACACACTCGCACAATAAGCTGGCGAGACCTCGGCGCGAGGTCTAGCCAGCAAACACAATGCACGGCGAGGTCTCGCCGCGAGACCTCGCCGACAAAAACATTACACGGCGAGACCTCGCCCGCGAGGTCTCGCCACACACACACACTTCACGGAAAGACCTCGCCACGAGGTCTCGCCAGCATTGCTTTGGAAGTTTCATGTTTCTGGCAAATTGAAAGAAAATTGGCTAAGTATGGGATTTCTGATTCTCAGGGTTCAGCGAAGCAGTTGAAGGCGCGAAACCTGGAGGCTAGAAGGCGTGTTGAGTTAAATGGGTGCAGGGACTGGAGCTCAAAGGCGCGTTTCAGCGTACTTATAAAGGCGTGGAGGCTGCTGGGTTTTGAATGGAGTTGGGCAGAACAAGGAGGCGTGATTCCTGCTGGCTTGAAGGCGCTGAAGCCGGACTGAAGGCGCACATCCGGATGCCTGAAGGCGCTGGAACACTGAACAACTTCTTCAACTTCGGATTTTTCACATCTTTTGCTGATTTTTGGTTGCCCCATTCAAGGGCACTTTTATAATATTTTAGATATTTTACGGTTGCGTATTAGTTACATTTTCTTAACTCTTTATATAGGAGATGTAGCAAATATGAAAAGGGGGGGACGAATATTCTAGATTTTCATAACCAACTTTTGAGAGCTAGAGAGGGGGAATTAATTGTGAGATCTACTTTCTCTCTCTAGTTTCTCTCTCTAGACTTTGGACTCCAATTCCATTTCCAATCAAGAAATTGCTCTGTTCATTGGATTTCTTACTTAATTAAGGAAGCAATTTCCAACACCTTGTGAATTGGAAGCAATTGAAGCATATCGTTGGGTAACTTCTTTCCATTTGATGAATATGAATTGCTTGCTATTGCTTGTTGAAGATTGTGAAATGGAAATGGAGTACCGTAGCTAGATCTTGTGATATCCTAGGGTTTGAACGGATGAATGTTTAATTTAGTTGATGTGATGCCTTGCAATTGACGAAATTCACTAAGCATGAAATCACACATGAACCTACACTTAGAACTTGTTAAATTTCATATTTCTGAACTGGACTTGGATGATTTGAACTCCAATTGTGGTCGCCATGCCAAATTGGAGGTAGATTCACCATTATTTAGTGAGGATGCATGAAATGAGAACTTGAATGTGATTTCTTGAGTCTTTTCACTTGTTCAACCGATCATTGCATTTCTGAGATTCTGGCCTCACCATGGAATGTTTTGAAGGAATGAAACCTTTAGAAGAAGTGAGAAGAGATTTCCTATGATAATAACAAAGGCATTCAAAACTAGGTTGGGCCTCGCCATGGGAGTTCCTAGGCTTTGCATGTTGGAGCAGTTGTCTTAGGAAGTTGAGGTTCTGTAGTTTATAACACTAATCTAGGCCTCGCCATGGGAAAGGTAAGTGTTATGGGATCTAGCATGTAGTGCGGTCGTCATGCCGGCTATAGTTTAGGTTCTCGGGGAACTAAGATCTCCTCTGTTCATATCTGCTTGTCAATTGCATCTCATCAAGTCACTGAGAACTCAAGAATCCTAGGATATCCATTCACATTTGTTCGTTGCATTTAGGATTCATTTCTTTCTCTCCCCTCATTTTGTATTTCATTTTCCTTTGTTTACATTACATTATGTGTTGGTTGCATTTACATTCTTATTTTCTGTGATTGTTGTTTTGTTTGGTGACAATTCTTTAGAGCAAATTCTGAGTTCTTGAACCATCCCCTTCTCTGTGGATACGATCCCTCTCACTACTACTACATTAGTAGTTTAGGGTAAAATTGAGCTGACACGACTTTAAGCTTTCAATTTTGGCACCGTTGCCGAGGAAGGCACGGTTTCTTGAATTTTGATTTGCTCTATTTTCTTTTCTTGTGTAGTTTAGTAGTCTTGTTATTTTTCATTTTGGTAACTTTTGTTGCATTTTGTAGTTTTCGTGTTTTGTTGTCTGCTTTGGTGTATTTGTGTCAAGTGCAGGACATTGCAGTTCACTGTAATTGAGTATTGCACAAGTACCCAAGCATGTCTAGATGGTACGAGGACTTCTCTCCACCACCATATAAAAGGCAATGGCAAAATCAAGCACAAAGCAACAACTCACACCACATTGGGACACAAGAGCTTCCTGTGGAGGACATGTTTTCTCAACTTATGGAAAAATTTGATAGAGGCTTACAAAAGGAAGGGAAATGGCATAACCAACAACAAAGCAATGAGTGTTATCTGAGAGAAGATGCAAAATTGGAAAACATGTTGTCTCAAGTTTTGGAGAGAATTGATAGAAATGAAACAAGGTTCGCTCAACTGGAAGAAGAGCTTTAAGGGCGACAATAAAGGTTTGATCGAATCAACGCTTTAATAAGCAACCTATGGGAACAAATTGAGACACCAACTTTAGATGCACAATACCACTCACAAGGTACACCTCTTATTTCTAGCGTACCACCTCCTGAGGATAATCATTTTGATATGCATGCTAATGTTGATTGTGGCTTAAAGTGTCTAAGGGGAGGAGGAGTCTACATGTTTTGGGGATAGTGTACTTGAGTGCTTTGTTGCTGATTCATTTGAGCATGAATATGTGCACTTTGATGTTGAGGATGACGGCTTCTTTAGTGATTGATAGTGATGACTCTCGTGTTCTAAGTTGCCATGTTACTAAGTTGGAAAATGTGTCTAAAGTGGAGTCGTACATGAATTTCATGGAATTCAATGAGTCAAATGATGTTGATTGCCTAGCTTTAGATGCTTTACCTCTTGATAGCTTTGTGAATTGCATAGAATCACTTCTTGAAGATCAATGTGATTTCCTAAAGGAAGATAATGTTGCATTTGTTAATGAGAGTGTTAACACATTGATTGAAACTTTGGTTGAGGCACCAATTTTTGAAATGGTCAATGAATCTAAGTGTCTAAATGGTGACTCACAAGAAGTGCAAAGTGAGATACTCTTGTTAATTTGATGATAATGTTTGTTGTGTTGTTGAGAAAGAAAAGCCTCAAGAATTTCCCAATGTTAGTTTTGATGATAAGGATGTTAACATTTTGAATGACAATGACAATGAGTGCCATGCTATACTTGATGATGCTGATTGTTATTCTCTGAATGTAACTTTTCTTGATGACTTGATAAATTGCATAGAGTCATATCTTGATGAACATTGTGATATCATGAATCAAGATAATGTTGAACTTGCTAATGAAAATGTCGACATTAGTCTAGCTGCTAAAGATGTTAACATTTTGAATGACAGTGATAACATGGTGAACAACTGTGAGTTTGAGACATTTGTTTTTGAACTTACTGGTGGTTTTGAGTTTGCTGATTTGTTTGTTGAGACCATGGATGTACAAGCCTTGGTTGAGCCTTGCAGGGTTGGAGAACTTAATGTGGTGGAAGAAGTAATCGATAGGCCTAGTAAGGTGGAAGAGTTGAATGATTTGCCTCCAATGGTGAAAGAGTTTAATGAGGTGCCTTCAATGGAGGAGCCTCAGTGGTTCAAGGTGGAATTTGTAAAGGTGGCTTCCCATGTACAAGCGCATAAGCACCACTTTAAAAACATTCATCAAGTGCCTTACAAGAGAAGGAAGAGCGTTTATATGAGAGAGCATTTTTCTAGTATAGAGAGGGGTATTCCGATTCTTGAGGAAGAATGTTTCATGAATAAAGTCTAGCTAGAGACTACAAAACCCAGAACTACTTCTTTTCTCCCTTAGCTTTAATAAGTGTTTTAGTTAAACTAGTATTTACATTTTCTTATATGTTGCTTTGCTCATTGAGCTACTCATGTTGTCAGGGCTTACATATGAAGGAAGTTACAAGAGAAATAAGCCATGCACACAAGGCTAAGTGTGGGGGAGTGGTGTCAAGGGCCATTCCCCTATTGCATTCAATCACCTTGTGTTACATTTCAAGCATGTGTTGTGCATGTGCCATTTAGTGTTATTAATTGCATATTTTTACACCATCATGACTCTTAGTCATGGTGCGACACTGGGCTTGAATGTTCGTCTATGTCATGTCTACCTTGCATCAATATGTTGTCTATTTGAGTGAGTGAGTTCTACTAAGCTTTGTTTTACCGTGAGCAGGAATTTTTCATGCGAGAAAAAAATTTCAAACAAGAGCATTTCACAAAGCAAACATTGGACTTCATGACTTATTAATAACCAGGGAGTTCCTAATCCGAACTTTACTTTACATTGAGGACAATGTAAGATTTAAGTGCGGGGGAGGGAATGTTTGTTATGGTTTGTGTTTCTTGGTCTTTATATGCTTACTTTCTGTCATGATTTTTGATAAGTTGGTTTTATACCAACTTATATGTGTTAAATCACTTAGCTTTTGTCTTGTGTTTTATGCAAATGTGTGATGTTTTGTGCAATTTTTGTGCATTAAGGTGGTTTGCAAATTGAAAGTGTTTAAATGGTGAAAAAGACCAAAAATGATGTTCAAATGAGTCAAGTGTGTATTTGAGGTTCAAGAACAAGGAAAGAATTGGAAAAGATTGGAAATGATGCATTGAGAAAACCCTAACATGTTAATAGGCTTGTTTTAGTGTTTGGGCAGAATGTAGGTCGAAATGCATTTGAGTGTAACTCTTTCAATACTAATCCAAATGAGGCGATCTTGGATGTTCTGGAAAGCTCTTTGAGTGTACTTCATTGTGTATGTTTTAACTGACTTCTAATTCGGTGTGAAAGTAGGAGAAACGGGGGCATCTTTATGATTGCTGATTTAAAGTTTTGCACTGTTGAGCCTTTTGCCACAGTTTGGTAGAATGTGCATATCTTGAGCTACAGACCTCTAAATTCAATGATTCTTGATGCATTAGAAAGCCAGGAGGCAGGGCTAAAATTAGTATGAAGACCAAAACGCCCATTTCTGCACGGAAGACATTCACAATCGTGTCCCAATATCATCAAAGTGTGCTATCTGAAATCCTGAAAAAGTCGCTGCGGAACCAACACTTTCGGAAATTGCATTTCGGCCCCTATTTTAGAATAAGCGGGGTACTTTATGTAAATATTGATTTTTAGACATTTTACTAACTATATAAGATTTCTTAAACACTAAATTAGGTATCCATGACACAATTAGCAATAGCTCATAAGAACACACTTTTTAGTGTGTGTTCTTGGTGTTTCATTTCTTGGGATAGAATTCTATGAACTTTTGGCTAATTGGAGTGGAAATCAAAAGGAAGCTTGGACCTTTAGCTTGGAATCAACATTTGGGAAGACCACATATATTGGGTTGTCTCTTTCCTTGCACTTTCTTTCTAATTCATTGCTTAATCTACCATTTGGGTTTGCTCTAATTAGCCATGATGGGCTAAATTGTGTGGTGTCTTTGGAATTAGGCTATGGGCTTTTGATAATTTGTTTGTATGGTGATGAAATGATATGGGCTTTGATTATATGTTTCATATGCTTGATTTTAAGGTCACATTTCTTGTGCAATATCCTTAACTTGAAAGTGAGAATTGGGTCATGTTGTGAGTAGAATATTAATCCATTGCATGTTGTGATGAAGAGACGTCTTTGTCCATGATAATGTTGGTTGAATCTATTCCATGAATTAGCCCTAAGCATATGAAAACTAAGTCAACACTAGCATGATAAACTAGTTGGGGACTTGGCTTGGAAGTTGTGGATTTGAAATGACATAGAATCAATTTGCTTTGATTGATCTATTAATTGTGGTTGAGTTTGGTCCGGTTATAGCTTAACCACCAAATTTCCACTAGACAACATTAAACCACATTCTTCAAGCTATCACATGAATCACCAATGCTACAAATGATTGAGAAACCTAGTCTTAAATTCCAATGATACACTTATATACTTGATTTCTACTCCCTAATTTTGAAGCTAAAGTCCTAGATCAATTAGGTTGACTTTAGTGTAGGTTTAGTCTTGTTGCATTTTTTCTTGTTTTCTTTCCTTAGTTGCATTTTTTATTACTCTACATACTAGACACGAACTCTTAACAAGACCACCCTTTCCGTGGAATTCGACCCCTTGCTTCCAAGTGCTACATATTTAGACTTAGGGTATTGTTTGTTTGGGTTACACAACGAACTCACCCAACAAAATGGCGTCATTGCTGGGGAAAGCACTGTTTCTTGAATTTTGATTTGCCTAATGTGGTGGAAGAGTAATCGATAGGCCTAGTAAGGTAGAAGAGTTGAATGATTTGCCTCCAATGGTGAAAGAGTTTAATGAGGTGCCTTCAATGGAGGAGCCTCAGTGGTTCAAGGTGGAATTTGTAAAGGTGGCTTCCCATGTAAAAGCGCATAAGCACCACTTTAAAAACATTCATCAAGTGCCTTACAAGAGAAGAAAGAGCATTTATGAGAGAACATTTTTCTGGTATAGAGAGGGGTATTCCGATTCTTGAGGAAGAATGTTTCATGAATAAAGTCTAGCTGGAGACTACAAAACCCAGAACTACTTCTTTTCTCCCTTAACTTTAATAAGTGTTTTAGTTAAACTAGTATTTACATTTTTTTATATGTTGCTTTGCTCATTGAGCTACTCATGTTGTCAGGGCTTACATATGAAGGAAGTTGCAAGAGAAATAAGCCATGCACACAAGGCTAAGTGTGGGGGAGTGGTGTCAAGGGCCATTCCCCTGTTGTATTCAATCACTTTGTGTTACATTTCAAGCATGAGTTGTGCATGTGCCATTTAGTGTTATTAATTGCATATTTTTACACCATCATGACTCTTAGTCATGGTGCGACACTGGGCTTGAATGTTCCTCTATGTCATGTCTACCTTGCATCAATATGTTGTGTATTTGAGTGAGTGAGTTCTAATAAGCTTTGTTTTACCGTGTGCAGGAATTTTTCATGCGAGAAAAAAATTTCAAACAAGAGCATTTCACAAAGCAAACATTGGATTTCATGACTTATTAATAACCAGGGAGTTCCTAATCCTAACTTTACTTTACATTGAGGACAATGTAAGATTTAAGTGTGGGGGAGGGAATGTTTGCTATGGTTTGTGTTTCTTGGTCTTTATATGATTACTTTCTGTCATGAAATTTTTTGTGCTAGGTGATGCAATTTTTAGTATAGATGTGTGTTGTTTTGAGACTTTTGCCTGGTATTTTAGTTTTGTTGTATCATTTTGAGTTTATTACCCGTATGTGTGGTGTTTTTCATGTTTTGTGCAAAATTTAAATTTTTGGTGAAATTTTAAAATTTTGTGAATAAGGAGTGTGAGTGTGCTAATAAAGTGTGAAAAGTGTAACGAAAGAAACAGAGGTATGGTGCTAGTGAGGAAATGGAATGAAGTAACGGTTTATATTAGGCTTTGGCTCCTTTGGAAATCTTTTCGAATTTGTGTTCATCAAGTTATATTTTCATTCTTTGCATGTGAAAATTGTTTTGTTCTCTTTAATTCCAATCTTGATGAAATCAATACATTTTGTTAATCAAGGCATCATGTTAAAGTAAGTTAGATATGCCATGCAACTTTGTTCTTGGACATAGGAGGAAAATTATTCAATACATTCTTATTGTTGTGCATTATTTCGGTTGTTTTGGATGCTCTAGCATGCATAATCTTTTAGAGACATCTAAGAACTTTTAGTCACACAAGAAAGGATATGGAGAAAAAAGCCTTTGGCAATTGGGAATGAAAAGCCGAAATACCCCTGGAAAGCATAATTGAGAAAAAACAGCCATAAAACTCAGGCAGCTAAAGGGAAAAAGAAGCCATAAGACCCAAGGCATGCACACCAATGTGTGCAAGAAAGCAAAATCATCAAAGTGCAAAAGCAAGTGAAATGTGAAATCAATAGAAAAGCACCAATGTGCGACCATTGATCTTGTGTGATTTTGAGTTCTTGTTTGTGGACATTGTGATTGTGTATGAAGGAGATGTTTTGGAACAAAAGGAATAATGCATGCTTAAAGAATGGATGAATCAGAATACCTCAACACACACTTGCACGCATGACATTTTGGTCTTTATTCATCTTGCCTTGGTTGATAATTTGTGTTGAAATTTGATAGATTGGAGTTAAGGAAGAGTAATGAGTTTTGATTTTGCATGAAAAATTTGTTTTGATGAACTCAAATGAGAACAAGTTAACAAAGGAGTGGAGTCTAGTGTTAAGTGGTTGTGAAGTGTAAGTTTGCTTGAGGACAAGCAAAAGCTCAAGTGTGGGGGAATTTGATGAGTTGGTTTTATACCAACTACTTTGCGTAAAATCTCTTGGCTTTTGTCTTGTAAATGATGTTATTGTGTGGTGATTTATGTGTTTTACGCATATATGTGGTTTGCTAGTTGATAATGTGAAAATGGTGCAAAAGAGTGAAAATGATGGTATATGAAGTGATATGTGTTAAGAAAAGAATGAAGGAACTCAAAATGTATTTTCGGCCAAATTAGGGTTTTTGGCATATTGAGAGTTGGATTTGTTTTGTGAATAACTCTTTCAATTCTAATCCAAATGAGGAGATCCTGGATGATTTGGAAATCGCTTTGTTCGTACTTCAATTGTCATGATTTAACTTTCTCCAAATTCTGTGTGCCAATATGAGTAACGAAGGCATCTTTGTTGTGTTTGGATTAGGATTTGATAGAGTTTTATCTTTCTGCCACAGTTTGGTCGTTTGATGATATCTTGAGTTTTAGTTATAAAATGAGGCTGATTCTTGAACCTATAGAAAGCTAAAAGAAAGCTCTACAACTTTCATGTTTACTAGAAAGTCTAATTCCGAGGCTAGGCCACACAAATCTAGCATGGAAGTTGGTTGTTTTTTTCTAGCCTAGCAACCTTAGCACTTACCACACTACACTCTCGCACACAAGCACTACCACTCATGCACTTACCTCACCACATTCGCACATGCACTCTCGTACATCTCATCCTGCGAGATCACCTCGCCGCATGCCCTCACTCGCACATACCGCACAACACTCTAGCAGCACTCTCGCACACTTGCACTGCACTCTCGCACAACAATCTCGCACACAAGCACTCACTTCTCGCACACACCACTCCCATTATGCACACATTTCATGCGGCGAGCTCACTTCGCCGCATGGATCACGCACACACGATGTGCGGCGAGGTGACCTCGCCGCTCATACACTCTCGCACATTCACATGAGGCGAGGAATCTCGCCGCATGAATGCTACAAACTCACGCACATTCGTCTCACTCTTCATGCATTTGCACACAACATTCCCTTTGCTTTTTCATTTCCAGCACTTTAGCACAGATTGTACACTAAACAACATATGCACAACACATACATTTGCACTCCACTCACGATTCTTCTCATTTTATTTACACACATTCAGCACACAAATTCAATGCTATTGTATACTTGAACATATAATTTTCATTCTTTCACATTAACTCACATCTTTGCATTCGAATTTTAACACTCACTCACATCTACACTACACATAATCACATTATCACACTCGAGCTCACTAACATTTCCACATTCATTCACATTCATTCACAAGAGCCTCATTGAAATCTAACACACTCGCACAATAAGCTGGAGAGACCTCGGAGCGAGGTCTTGCCAGCGAACACAATGCACGGCGAGGTCTCGCCGCGAGACCTCGCCGGCAAAAACATTACACGGCGAGACCTCGCCGCGAGGTCTCGCCACACACACACTTCACGGCAAGACCTCGCCACGAGGTCTCGCCAGCATTGCTTTGGAAGTTTTATGTTTCTGGCAAACTGAAAGAAAATTGGCTAAGTATGGGATTTCTGATTCTCAGGGTTCAGCAAAGCAGTTGAAGGCGCGAAAGCTGGAGGCTAGAAGGCGTGTTGAGTTAAATGGGTGCAGGGACTGGAGCTCAAAGGCGCGTTTCAGCATACTTATGAAGGCCTGGAGGTTGCTGGGTTTTGAATGGAGTTGGGAAGAACGAGGAGGCGTGATTCCTGCTGGCTTGAAGGCGCAGAAGCCCGACTGAAGGCGCACATCCGAATGCCTGAAGGCGCTGGAACACTGAATAACTTCTTCAACTTCAGATTTTTCACATCTTTTGCTGATTTTTGGTTGCCCCATTCAAGGGCACTTTTGTAATATTTTAGATATTTTACGGTTGCGTATTAGTTACATTTTCTTAACTCTTTATATAGGAGATGTAGCTAATATGAAAAGGGGGGGACGAATATTCTAGATTTTCATAACCAACTTTTGAGAGCTAGAGAGCGGGAATTAATTGTGAGATCAACTTTCTCTCTCTAGTTTCTCTCTCTAGACTTTGGACTCCGATTCCATTTCCGATCAAGGAATTGCTCTGTTCATTGGATTTCTTACTTAATTAAGGAAGCAATTTCCAACACCTTGTGAATTGGAAGCAATTGAAGCATATCGTTGGATAACTTCTTTCCATTTGATGAATATGAATTGCTTGCTATTGCTTGTTGAAGATTGTGAAATGGAAATGGAGTACCGTAGCTAGATGATAGCGAGTTGTCACTACTCGTCAATTTATCCTATTTCACTAACTATAGTAGCAGTGAGCAAGGTATCGTACCCACAGGGAAAAGGAGGTATCAAGAGATTGGATTTTGTTCACAAAATGTCACAAACAAAAGAGTAGAGAACAGGCTTAACAAATAAGAGTGACAATTACCAACTATGTATCAAACAAGAAGAAAGACTTAATTGAACTAGGACTCTGAAACATTCAAGATTAACACAAGAAATGAATCCTAAATGCAACGAACAAGTGTGAATGGATATCCTAGGATTCTTGAGTTCTTAGTGACTTGATGCGATGCAATTGACAAGCAAATATGAACAGAGGAGATCTTAGTTCCCCGAGAACCTAACCTATAGCTGGCATGACGACCGCACTACATGCTAGATCCCATAACACTTACCTTTCCCATGGCGAGGCCTAGATTAGTGTTATAAACTACAGAATCTCAACTTCCTAAGACAACTACTCCAACATGCAAAGCTTAGGAACTCCCATGGCGAGGCCCAACCTAGTTTTGAATGCCTTCGTTATTATCATAGGAAATCTCTTTTACACTTCTTCTCTAAGGTACATTCCTTCAAAATATCCCATGGCGAGGCCAGAATCTCAGAATTGCAATGATCGGTTTGAACAAGTGAAAAGACTCAAGAAATCGTATTCAAGTTCTCATTTCTTGTATCCTCACTAAATGATGGTGAATCTACCTCCAATTTGGCATGGCGACCACAATTGGAGTTCAAATCATCCAAGTCCAGTTCAGAAATATGAAATTTAACAAGTTCTACGTGTAGGTTAATGTGTGATTTCATACTTAGTGAATTAAGTCAATTGCAAGACATCACATCAACTAAATTAAATCATTCATCCGTTCAAACCCTAGGATATCACCAGATCTAGCCAGAAAACTCCATTTCCAATTCACGATCAATAAATGGAAGATTACACAGTTCATTTCATCAATTGGAAAGAGTTTACTAATTAAAATGTCTCAAAGCTTCCAATTCTCAAAAGGATTGTGGAATGCCTTCTCAAATGCAAGGAAATTTACAATAATCGGATCAAATCCTTAATCGGAAAACAAAATGAAGTTCAAAAGCTAGAGAGAGAAACTAGAGAGAGAAAGTAGATCTTGCAAATTTATTCCCGCTCTCTCTAGATCAAAAGTTGGTTACAAAAATAAAATCCTAACTAATGGATGAAATTAATAGTCTCCCCCGGGATCTCCCCCCCTACGTATTAGCTACATCTCCTATTTAAAGAGTTAGGAAAGTGTAACTAATACGGAACGCTATGCAATCCTTAAAACGGCGAGACCTCGTGGCGAGGTCTCGCCATGCAAGTGTGAAGTGAAGTGTGTGCAAGGCTGAAGTGAATATTGAAGAATGAAGAGGGGAGAGTGAAGGGTGTTGCGAATTACATGGAAAAATGTTGTGAGATTCGTGAGTTGTGAATGAAGAGTGTTGTGAATGAGTGGAGTGTAAGGGAATGTCTTGAAACTGAATGTACATAAAGAAAGTATGATGAGAATGAGTACGAGTAAAGAATGTGAGATGAAACATGTGTGAATTGTAAAGTGATGTGAGGTGAAGTATGAATGAAATGTTAGAGGAAATGATGAAAGAAAATGATTAAACATGGAATGGAAAATGAACGCTTCATGAAGTTGCAAATGTTGTGGAGAAAACAATGAAACATGAGCTCACAATATGAATTACCTCAATACTAGGTGAAGTGTATACAAGCATAAATGAAATGTATGTGTGTGTAATATGAAGTCAATTTCAATCCAAATCTGGCATAGATTCATTGAGAATTTACGAAAACTTAAAACATGAAACGTGTAGCCCTAAAGCTTAGCTTTCTATAGCTTTTTGAATCACCAAATGCGGAGCTCGTACAAGAAAGTTATGCCCAAATTACTGGAAGCTGGTAGAGCTGTGCGTGAGTGAGTTCCTCATGCGGCGATGTGACCTCGCCGCATGATGTGTGTGGAGTGCTTGTGCGGCGAGGTGACCTCGCCGCATGGTGAGTGTGTGCTAGGGTGTGCGAGGGAGTTGTGGCGAGATGGGCGACGAGGTGAGCTTGTCGCACAGCTTGTGTGCGAGGTGAGTGCATGTGTTTGTGCGAGGTGAGTGCATGTGTGTGCGATGCAACCGTTCCAGCACAGCAAACTATTTCCAAGAAACATTTGTGTATCTTAGCCTCTGAATTGGACTTTGTGGTAAACATAAACGTTTTAGATCTTTCTCTTGGCTTTGCATTGGTTCAAGAAACAGAATCATTGGAGGTCTGTAGCTCGAGATATAGACAATCTACCAAACTGTGGCAATATGAACTCAAATATGAAAACCTGACATAGCAATTGGAAAGACGCCCCTGTTTCGCATACTTGCACACCGAATTAGAAGAATGTTAAAACATACAAAATGAATTACACTAAAAGGGCTTTCCAGAACATCCAAGATCTCATCATTTAGATTTGTATTGAAAGAGTTACACTCAAATGAATTTCGACCTACATTCTGCCCAACTTCCAACTAAGCCAAACAAGCATGTTAGGGTTTTCTCCCAATTCCTTCAAACATGATTTAAGCTTTTCTTGTCATTTAACATCAAACACACATTTGCCTTATTTAAATATCTTTTTTGGTCTTTTTCACCATTTTAGCACATCAAGTTACAAACCACATAAATGCTCAACATCACACAAAACACCGCACTAACTCATGAAAAACAAGTCAAAAGCTAAGTGAATTAAGCCATTTAAGTTGGTATAAAACCAACTTATCAAATTCCCCCACACTTGAACTCTTGCTTGCCCTCAAGCAAAGACACACACAAATCCTTTTCATCAACCGTATTCAAATCACATTGTTCATTCATCCACAATGACCACATCCAAGTTCATCAAAACATTTTTCCACACAAAACTTTATATTCTGGTGATTCCAGGTATCTAGCTCTCAGATTTTAGCCCAAATTATCAACTAAGGCACAATGAATAAAGACCAAAATGTCATGCGTACCAGTGTGTGCTGAGGAACATGAACTTCATCTATTCCTTTGTTATACACCATCTAGTTGTTTCACATACCATTCAATACATGCCTATCTCCTTGTACATCCTTATGAACATGCAATCACAAGATCAATGGTACCTAAGCGTACATTGGTACTCTATGGGTCATTGCCCTTATTCTGCACATTAGTGCTGCACATTTGTTTCACACATTGGTGACTAAAATAAAGCCTGGGTTTTATGGCTGTTTTCTCCAAATTTGATTGCCAGGTTCTTATGGCTTTTTCCTTCCCAGTTGCCAAATGGCTTTTTCTCCATATCCTTTCTTATGCAAGCACATGTTCATAAGAGTCCCAAATTGACTGAACATGCACGAATTCTGGAAACTCCAGATGAATGCATAACAAAAAGAACGAAATCCATACACATTACCTCCTATGTCATTTGAGTTTTGCATGGCATATCTATCTTACATTAATATCGGGCTTTAGTCAGTAAAATGTACCAATTTCCTCAAACTAAGTACCAGGAAACAGAAATTTTCACATGCAAGATCAAAAAGATTTAAGTGATGAACTTGGAGTAAAACCATAGTGTATTAGGTTTCAAGAACAAGGGGATTACTCATTCTCCTCAATCTGTTGCATTACCTCACACCCTCATTACTTTGTTTATTCTCTCCATTTCATTTCCTCTCATGGCATTCACTTCATTGCCCTTCACATCTACCAAAACCAACACACACCTTCAATCAACCTTAGAAACTCTTTCACATGCAATTGGTAAGTTCAAAACATCACCTAATTGTAATCTTTTGCACACAAATTCATAACACAATTCATAAACTTGCAAACAACACCACACACACTTATTCCCAAAGCTTTTACCAAATTTGGCAAAAAAGTTAAAAATTTGCCCAAATATTACCCAAAATCTGAAAACTCAATATAAACAAGAACATAAGCAAAACTCAAACTAATCACAACAAAACTAAAAACGTAACATGCCTGCATCACACAACACAAAAACGTTAAGGAAAAATTTCATTCATGAAAGAAAGTAAGCGTATCACGTCCAAAAGAAACAAACAAAAGCCAACATTCCCTCCCCCACACTTAAAATTTACATTGTCCTCAATGTAAAGAAAGGATAGGGTTAGGAGCTCCCTGATATGTCATGAATTCCAAATGTTGGCTTGGTGAAGTGTCTTTGTTTGAAGTTCTTTCTTGCATGAAAAAGTTCCTGCACATGGTGAAACAAACTTATTAGAAATTACTCACTCAAGAACACCACATGTTGATGTAAGACAATCATGACGTAGAGGAAACATCCAAGCAAAGTGTCGCACCATAACTAAGAGTCATGATGGTGTAAAAATATGCAATTAATAACACTAAATGGCACATGCACAACTCATGCTTGAAATGTAACACAAAGTGATTGAATGCAACAGGGGAATGGCCCCTGACACCACTCCCCCACACTTAGCCTTGTGTGCATGGCTTATTTCTCTTGCAACTTCCTTCATATGTAAGCCCTGACAACATGAGTAGCTCAATGAGCTAAGCAACATGTAAGAAAATGTAAATACTAGTTTAACTACAACTCTTATTAAAGCTAAAGGAGAAAAGAAGTAGTTCTAGGTTTTGTAGTCTCCAACTAGACTTTATTCATGGAACATTCTTCCTCAAGAATCAGAATACCCCTCTCTATACTAGAAAAATGCTCTCTCATAAACGCTCTTCCTTCTCTTGTAAGGCACTTGATGAATGTTTTTAAAGTGGTGCTTATGCGCTTGTACATGGGAAGCCACCTTTACAAATTCCACCTTGAACCACTGAGGCTCCTCCATTGAAGGCACCTCATTAAACTCTTTCACCATTGGAGGCAAATCATTCAACTCTTCCACCTTACTAGGCCTATCGATTACTTCTTCCACCACATTAAGCTCTCCAACCCTGTAAGGCTCAACCAAGGCTTGTACATCCATGTTCTCAACAAACAAATCAGCAAACTCAAAACCACCAGTAAGTTCGAAAACAAATGTCTCAAACTCACAGTTGTTCACCATGTTATCACTGTCATTCAAAATATTAACATCTTTAGCAGCTAGACTAATGTCGACATTTTCATTAGCAATTTCAACATTATCTTGATTCATGATATCACAATGTTCATCAAGATGTAACTCTATGCAATTTATCAAGTCATCTAGAAAAGTTACATTCAGAGAATAACAATCAGCATCATCAAGTATAGCATGGCACTCATTGTCATTTTCATTCAAAATGTTAACATCTTTATCATCAAAACTAACATTGGGAAATTCTTGAGGGTTTTCTTTCTCAACAACACAACAAGCATTATCATCCATTTACAAGAGTATCTCACTTTGCACTTCTTGTGAGTCACCATTTAGAAACTTAGATTCATTGACCATTTCAAAAATTGGTGCCTCAACCAGAGTTTCAAACAATGTGTTAACCCCCTTATTAACAAATGCAACATTATCTTCCTTTAGTAAATCACATTGATCTTCAAGAAGTGACTCTATACAATTCACAAAGCTATCGAGAGGAAAAGCATCTAAAGCAAGGCATTCAACATCATTTGACTCATTGAATTCCATGAAATTAATGCAAAACTCCACTTTAGACACATTTTCCAGCTTAGTAACATGGCAACTTAGAATACGAGAGTCATCAGTATCAAGATCACTAAAGAAGCCATCATCTTCAACATCAAAGTGCATATATTCATGCTCAAAAGAATCAGCAATAAAGCACTCATGTACACTATCCCCAAAACCTGTAGACTCCTCCTCTCTTAGACACTTTAAGCCACAATCAACATTAGCATGCATATCAAAATGATTGTCCTCAGGAGGTGGTACGCTAGAAATGAGAGAAGTACCTTGTGAGTGGTATTGTGCATCTAAAGTTGGTGTCTCAATTTGTTCCCATAGGTTGCTTATTAAAGCGTTAATTCAATCAAACCTTTCCTGTCGCCCTTGAAGCTCTTCTTCCAGTTGCGCGAACCTTGTTTCATTTCTATCAAATCTCTCCAAAATTTGAGACAACATGTCTTCCATTTTTGCCTCTTCTCTCAAATAACACTCATTGCTTTGTTGTTGATTATGCCATTGCTCTCCCTTTTGTAAGCCTCTGTCAAGTTTTTCTAGAAGTTGAGAAAACATGTACTCCACAGAAAGTTCTTGTGTCCCAATGTGATGTGAGTTGTTGCTTTGTGCTTGATCTTGCCATTGCCCTTCATATGGTGGTGGAGAGAAGTCCTCGTACCATCTAGACATGCTTGGGTACTTGTGCAATACTCAATTACAGTGAACTGCAATGTCCTGCACTTGACACAAATACACCAAAGCAGACAACAAAACACGAAAACTACAAAATGCAACAAAATTTATCAAAATGAAACATAACAAGACTACTAAACTACACAAAGGACAAGAAAACAAACCAGAGCAAATCCAAATTCAAGAAAACCAAGCCTTTTCCCCGGCAACGACGCAAAAAATTGATAGCGAGTTGTCGCTACTCGTCAATTTATCCTATTTCACTAACTATAGTAGCAGTGAGCAAGGTATCGTATCCACAGGGAAAAGGAGGTATCAAGAGATTGGATTTTGTTCACAAAATGTCACAAACAAAAGAGTAGAGAACAGGCTTAACAAATAAGAGTGACAATTACCAACTATGTATCAAACAAGAAGAAAGACTTAATTGAACTAGGACTCTGAAACATTCAAGATTAACACAAGAAATGAATCCTAAATGCAACGAACAAGTGTGAATGGATATCTTAGGATTCTTGAGTTCTCAGTGACTTGATGCGATGCAATTGACAAGCAAATATGAACAGAGGAGATCTTAGTTCCCCGAGAACCTAACCTATAGCCTGCATGACGACCGCACTACATGCTAGATCCCATAACACTTACCTTTCCCATGGCGTGGCCTAGATTAGTGTTATAAACTACAGAATCTCAACTTCCAAAGACAACTACTCCAACATGCAAAGCTTAGGAACTCCCATGGCGAGGCCCAACCTAGTTTTGAATGTCTTCGTTATTATCATAGGAAATCTCTTTTACACTTCTTCTCTAAGGTACATTCCTTCAAAACATCCCATGGCGAGGCCAGAATCTCAGAAATGCAATGATCGGTTTGAACAAGTGAAAAGACTCAAGAAATCGCATTCAAGTCTCATTTCATGTATCCTCACTAAATGATGGTGATCTAACCTCCAATTTGGCATGACACCACAATTGGAGTTCAAATCATCCAAGTCCAGTTCAGAAATATGAAATTTAACAAGTTTCTACGTGGAGTTCATGTGTGATTCATACTTAGTGATTAAATCAATTGCAAGACATCACATCAACTAAATTAAATCATTCATCCATCCATTCAAACCCTAGGATATCACCAATCTAGCCAGAAAACCCATTCCAATTCACGATCAACAAATTGGAAGATTACATAGTTCATTTCATCAATGAAAAGAGTTTACCAGTTAAGATGTCTCAAAGCTTCCAATTCTCAAAAGATTGTGGAATGCCTTCCAATGCAAGGAGATTTACCAATAATCGGAACAAATCCTCAATCGGAATCCAAAATAAAGTTCGAAAGCTAGAGAGAGAAACTAGAGAGAGAAAGTAGATCTTGCAAATTTATTCCCGCTCTCTCTAGATCAAAAGTTGGTTACAAAAATAAAATCCTAACTAATGGATGAAAATAATAGTCTTCCCGGGATCTCCCTCCCTACGTATTAGCTACATCTCCTATTTAAAGAGTTAGGAAAGTGTAACTAATACGCAACCGTAAAATATCTAAAGTATTACAAAAGTGTCCTTCAAAGAAATGACTAAAAATCAGCCCAAAAAGTGAAAATTCGAAGATTGAAGAAAACTTTCAGCAACGCAGCGCCTTCAGCGTTCCTCTGGTCACGCCTTTATTGTCCTCAGCAGTCGCTCCGTGCCTTCAGGTCTGCAAACTTCACGCCTTTGCTCATGTTTGCTGGGGAAGAAGAATCAGACAATCCCATCGCCTTTGAGCATAGGATCTTCACGCTTTCGTCGGCCTCGCACTTCTCGAAACAGTCCAGCTTGTACGAAGTCACGTTTTCCAGCTATGGAGCTTCACGCCTTCGATTGCTCCCTGAGTTCTGAAAATTCAGAACTCAAACACTTAGCCATTTTTCCTTCCTGAAACTGCACAACACAAGCAACCCAACAACACAAATACTCAATCCTCACCCACTCAAAACACTTCAAAGCTGGAACACCCAACTAAATTCTACAAACACGACACTCCTACACAACTGGAAGAACAACACCAAGCTACAAACACTACACAAGGCTGTAACGAAAATAGAAAATCAGACAAAACCCACGATGATGAACAAGAGAAAGGCAGCAACGTCTAGCCAAATTCTGACCATGATGCACTGCGAATTAGGGAAATCTTAAAACATAAATGTTGTAGCCCTACGTCTTAGCTTTCCACAGCTATTTGAATCTCCCAATTCGTAGCTAAGACGAGAGAGTTATAACCAAAATACCAAAGTGTGGCAGAACTGGAAATTTCATGGCGAGGTCTCGCGGCGAGACCTCGCCACACAACTTCTCAAACTGGCGAGACCTCGCCACGAGGTCTCGCCATGCAGTTTTCAAACTGGCGAGACCTCGCGACTATGTCTCGCCATGCAATCCTTAAAACGGCGAGACCTCGTGGCGAGGTCTCGCCATGCAAGTGTGAAGTGAAGTGTGTGCAAGACTGAAGTGAAGATTGAAGAATGAAGAGGGGAGAGTGAAGGGTGTTGCGAATTACATGGAAAAATGTTGTGAGATTCGTGAGTTGTGAATGAAGAGTGTTGTGAATGAAGTGGAGTGTAAGGGAATGTCTTGAAACTGAATGTACATAAAGAAAGGAAGTATGATGAGAATGAGTGTGAGTAAAGAATGTGAGATAGTGTGAATTGTAAAGTGAGGTGAGGTGAAGTATGAATGAAATGTGAGAGGAAATGATGAAAGAAAATGATGAGACATGGAATGGAAAATGAACACTTCATGAAGTTGCAAATGTTGTGGAGAAAACAATGAAACATGAGCTCACAATATGAATTACCTCAATACTAGGTGAAGTGTATACAAGTATAAATGAAATGTGTGTGTGTAATATGCAGTCACTTTCAATCCAAATCTGACATAGATTCATTGAGAATTTTGGGAAAACGTAAAACATGAAAAGTTTAGCCCTAAAACTTAGCTTTCTATATCTTTTTGAATCACCAAAATCGGAGCTCGTACAAGAAAGTTATGCCCAAATTACTGGAAGCTGGTAGAGCTGTACTTGAGTGAGTTCCTCATGCGGCGAGGTGACCTCGCCGCATGATGTGTGTGCGTCGTGTGTGGAGTGCTTGTGCGGCGAGGTGTCCTCGCCGGATGGTGAGTGTGTGCTAGGGTGTGCGAGGGAGTGGTGGCGAGATGGGCGACGAGGTGAGCTCGTCGCACAGCTTGTGTGCGAGGTGAGTGCATGTGTGTGCGATGCAACCGTTCCAGCACAGCAAACTACTTCCAAGCAAAATGTGTGTATCGTAGTCTCTGAATTGGACTTTGTGGTAAACATAAACGTTTTATATCTTTCTCTTGGCTTTCCATTGGTTTAAGAAACAGAATCATTGGAGGTCTGTAGCTCAAGATATATAAAATCTACCAAACTGTGGCAAAATGAACTCAAATATGAAAACCTGACATAGCAAATGGAAAGCCGCCCCTGTTTCTCATACTTGCACACAGAATTAGAAGAAAGTTAAAAAATAAGAAATGAAGTACACTAAAAGCGCTTTCCAGAACATCCAAGATCTCATCATTTGGCTTTGTATTGAAAGAGTTACACTCAAATATGAATTGCGACCTACATTCTGCCCAACTTCCAACTAAGCCAAACAAGCATGTTAGGGTTTTCTCCCAATTCCTTCAAACATCATTTAAGCTTTTCTTGTCATTTAACATCAAACACACATTTGCCTCTTTTAAACATCATTTTTGGTCTTTTTCACCATTTTAGCACATCAAGTTACAAGCCACATAAATGCACAACATCACACAAAACACCGCGCGCGCACTAACTCATGAAAAACAAGTCAAAAGCTAAGTGAATTAAGCCATTTAAGTTGGTATAAAACCAACTTATCACTAGATCTTGTGATATCCTAGGGTTTGTACAGATGAATGTTTAATTTAGTTGACGTGATGCCTTGCAATTGGCGAAATTCACTAAGCATGAAATCACACATGAACCTACACTTAGAACTTGTTAAATTTCATATTTCTGAACTGGACTTGGATGATTTGAACTCCAATTGTTGTCGCCATGCCAAATTAGAGGTAGATTCACCATCATTTAGTGAGGATGCATGAAATGAGAACTTGAATGTGATTTCTTGAGTCTTTTCACTTGTTCAACCGATCATTGCATTTCTGAGATTCTGGCCACGCCATGGGATGTTTTGAAGGAATAAAACCTTTAGAAGAAGTGAGAAGAGATTTCCTATGATAATAACAAAGGCATTCAAAACTAGGTTGGGCCTCGCCATGGGAGTTCCTAGGCTTTGCATATTGGAGCAGTTGTCTTAGGAAGTCGAGGTTCTGTAGTTTATAACACTAATCTAGGCCTCGCCATAGGAAAGGTAAGTGTTGTGGGATCTAGCATGTAGTGCGGTCGTCATGCCGGCTATAGGTTAGGTTCTAGGGGAACTAAGATCTCCTCTATTCATATCTGCTTGTCAATTGCATCTGATCAAGTCACTGAGAACTCAAGAATCCTAGGATATCCATTCACACTTGTTCGTTGCATTTAGGATTCATTTCTTTCTCTCCCCTCATTTTTATTTCATTTTCCTTTGTTTATATTACATTCTGTGTTGGTTGCATTTACATTCTTATTTTCTGTGATTGTTGTTTTGTTTGGTGACAATTCTTTAGAGCAAATTCTGAGTTCTTGAACCATCCCCTTCTCTGTGGATACGATCCCTCTCTCTACTACTACATTAGTAGTTTAGGGTAAAATTGAGCTGACACGACTTTAAGCTTTCAGAGTTCTTCATTGGAACTTAAGGAAATTCCACCTTGAAGAAGTGTTCACTACTACAAACTGAGCCCATAGCAACACCCCAAAAGTGCTGTTTTTGGCCTTAAAAATGTTGCTATAGGCCTAAAGTAACACTTTCCAAAGTGTGTTCTAAAAATATATCACTTTAGACCTTTGGCAACACTTTTGTCATTTTATGCAACACTTCTTAAATGTGTTGCAATTTCCAGATTATGCAACACTTCTCTATATGCAACACTTTTTCTCTCTAAATGCAACACTTCTTTATTTATTACCTTCGAATACTTGCAACACTTTTATTTTCAAATGCAACGCTTTATGTTACAATTGTAACACTTTTAACGGGATTTTAATCTAATAATTCAACACTTTTACGTATAAGATGCATCACTTCTATATATATATATATATATTTGTGTTGTATTTTTCAAAAGGAAACAGTTATCAACAGTAATTCCAACGCTTATTTTTCTACCAATATATTTTTGTTAATTTAATATCATTCATTCAAATGCAATTCTATAAAACAGAGAATCCAAAATAACAAACATATTACAAAAGTATTTATTGTGTCAAATATAAAAGTAATTATTGAATTTAATAACTATATTCAATAATGAAATAAACAAAATTTAACCCAACTAATGAAGGCTTCCAAAAATAACACTACAAAAGTATTGATATTTCTACTAAAGTTGTGATGACTTCATGAATATCCACAAAAGCATTTGTAGACACCACTAAACGTCTTTTACCAGATTTCCTGCTACACAAACAAATAAAAAATAAGACTAAGTTATTTGAGAACGTTGAATATATAAGTGCAAGAGTAAACAAATATAAATTTCGCATAAAATATGACTTGAAATTGAAACACCCACAAATCATGCATTTGTTAAATGTAAAAGAGAAATATGATATTCTTTCAAAACAAGCTTCATAATAACATATATGAAAGAGAATTACATAAGAGAGAAGACTGATGCTTAATTGATTGCTTGTGATATGCTTATATTATACTGTTGATATTCAACTTTTGAGAACTTTTAAAAACAAACCTTTCATTTTGTAGAAAAAAAATAAAGCCTTTGATCAATTTATGCTACCCTTTCATTTTTTGTTAATCTCTCACTTATTGCCTTTATATAGGACTTGCATAGGAAATGCATAAGATATGCATTAATTGTAGAACCGATCAACTGTCCAATAGAAAATCAGAAACAAACACTGCAGTGCCAGTGTCTGATAATACAAGGAAAAGCAAACACCTCATTTAAAATCTTAGAAACATCAGTCAATTGCATGGACAAGAAAAGTGAAACCAATAAAATTGAAAAACATATTTTCTTGCTCCATTCCACAATGAACTACTCAGCCCCAATAAAAAAAATAAATCAGTAATCTTCATAAAATACCTTAGTCACAAAATTAATATCAATAGTTCAATTCGTCATAGATCAAAGTTTCCTTAACATACTTGTCTCAAAAGTAAACAAGGATAGCATATTTAAGTCTGAGCCAAGCAAATTACTATCAGAATGACTTTAACTCTTAGCAAAAGCATAACTTTTCCCTTTCTCATCCCATTAATGCAACCTAAATAAAAAGCACTAGGAAGAATATAAGTGGATATTCAAATCATGTTTCCCAATGTGTACATTTCAATTCAATATTCCCAACACATTGATGTCAAACTTATGACTAAGACTCAAACTGACATTCACATAAAATAGAAATGTCATTTGTAAGTCTAAACTATATATTCACGATCCAGAAAAAAGGTAACATGATTGAATTATTAAGAATATAAGAGTAATCAAATAAGTGCATCCTTAAAATGCATTAACAATTAATTTTAGAAAGCATCTGCAACAAAATCTCATCATTGATAGCTCAACGTTGATCATGTTGTTGGAAAAATTGGATTCTGAATTGCATGAGCAGGTGTAGTCATATTCTTGCCATGAAAATAGCCATTTACATGTTTAGTGATTGCTTGACAAATAAATCTTAATTGTGCAGTTTGTAGAAGAAGATGCTAACCAAGATTCTTTCCAGATATGATTATACACATCGAAATATCAATCATGCTAACCAAGTAAGTCAAATGAAACACCATAAGTTTGAAAGAAGTGCTGACCTTTTGGCTTGTTGTTCCTTTAATTATTTTTTCCTGTAGTAGCCTTTACCTATTGGAGAAAAGGACCACTGTTATTTCAACAAACAAATATTTAGAAAGCGAAGGACAAAAAAAAAAGAAAAATCAAAATGAATGTAGGACAAAGAGAACAACCAAGATAAGAAAAATTAAATCTTTCTACTCACATGAATGGACTCTGGTACTTTGGATGCATCAGTTGATGCACCTTTCGCAAAGTTAAAGAATTCTGACAATAATAGAAAAAAATTAAAAGGTACATAAGTTAACATCCATGTGATCATCATTCAATTTATATATTCATGGCTCAGTAACAAAAAGATGATACAATAACATATTATGCAACTTGGATGTGATTAACAAGAACAGAAATAAGTTATTCAACTTGTAGTTTTTTTGTTGGAGACAATTAAACTATAATAGCATTCACCATATATATAAGAAACATATTTATTCCTATGAACTTCATCTATAATTGAAAGTGACCATATGAATTAGACATTGTCTCTCATAAAATAAGCAGAATAAATTTGATCACTAATTGGATTCTAATTAAATGTTTATGTCAAGGTAAGGTTATAATGTTTTACAAGTTTACTGAAACATGCTAGAATATATGAAAGTTAATATCTCAAGGGGAACCATTGACATCATGCAGTCATGCCAAAATGTATGGATTTTAGTTATAGTTGAAGGGGACTATTTTGAATAGATAATGCAAGTTGCATTCAGCCGAAAGTTAGTATAGTGAATCTCAAAACATTCATTATGTCATTTTGACAAACACATGATGCACAAAATGTAGTATTGTTAATTTGTTCAAATCATGAAATGCAATATTGTTAACTTGTTCAAATCAAGAATGATGCATTGTTTCTTTTATCGACAACATATCACAAAGCCACCATTCCATCATTAAAATCAATGAAATTAATCAATTTAACTCAAGAAAATTGAAGGTGAAGCAAAGGTGAATCATTTCATTCTCTTATGGTTAGACTGAATTTGGACAAAATTGGTACCAATTAATCTCATCAGCAGCACTAGAACCACATGCCAACATATAATAATTTCAACCATTAAAACAGAAAGAACCACACACTTGAAATGAAACACGAACAAAATTAAGCATCGTGTTCACTTGGGTTCATCTCATCCATGTTTATTTTATTCATCTTGGACTAATAGATGGAATTAATAGTAAGTTATCACCAAAATGAAGCAAATTAAATCATTAGAAGACAAATCATTCAACAAGAGAACCCAAAATTCAAAGAGGGACAGAAAGCTTTACCTAGGATTCTTGAATGAACACTTCAATTTTGTTTTTGGATTAACCCCGTCAAATTGTTGATTGAATCTACTATGATTTTTAGTTTCTGGGTCTTTAATCCCAAACCATAACTACAATTTTTTATAACATCATTGTTATGTAGAACAAGAAACCCTCGAAAAAAAAATTAGAGAAAAAGACACAATTTTTAAGAGTCCATCAAGAAACTCAGAAACCCAAAAATGAAAAATATTCAGAGATTAATCTTAAAATCTGTCACCTAACTCACCTATGGCATTTAGGTTATGTTTTTACTATGAGATGTGCAGATAAGGCGGCAGTGGAGCAGATTTTTTTTAAGGAAGAGAGGAAATAAAGCCCTAGAAGTATTGTTTGCTTTTAGCACTTAGCTGTGAGAGAGGGAAAATTTTGATCTTTCTTTTTTTTCTATTTTTCCAGTCCCACAAACATTACACGTGGGCAATTAATTAGAAATTAAGGCTCCGTTTGGATGAGTTATCTTTGGATTATATCATGAAAATTTTTTACTTTGGATTTGTTATGAGAAAAGAATATCTGGGAGCTGGGGTGTTCAATATTCGAGTTAAACCGAATATCAAACCGAATTCGAATTCACCGAATTCGAATTATTCGAATTCGAATTCGTTTAAGGTAAACCAAATTCGAATTTCGATTAATGGTTTGGTTTCCGAGTTTAGCTTTCAATTCGAAAACCAAACCGAAAATCGAATTCACTTATTAAAAATATATATTAATGTAAAATATTTTATAAAATATATAATATTTAACTAAATTATTGTTTTGAATCAGAAATTGTGATGTAATTTGATAATTTGATTTAGGTTAAAACTAAATTTCAGTTCAATGTCTTTGCGTGAATTCAGTTAATTCGAATGAAGATGTGATTTTTAAATTCAAATATCTTTTTCGGTTTATTCGAATTCAATTCGAATTCGAACCAAAAATCGAATTCGAATTCAATTCAAATTGGTTTGGTTTTCGAATTTAAGTTTAGAGATGTTCAAACCGAACAAACCGAATCGAACAACTCGAATAACCCAAAAACCAAACCGATGAACACCCCTATTTGGGAGTGTTTGGAATGAATGATTTTATTTTGTTGGGATTTGTATTGAAGATTTTTTTATTAATAAAAGTTTGAAATTTAAATTTAAATTAGTATTTTATTAGTTTATTTTGATGGGAATTGTGTTAGGAAGAATTGTTTATTATTAAAATTTAAAATTCAAATTCAAATTCAAATTCAATATTTTATTTATAAAAATTACTTTAGCAAAAATAATTACTGTAGCATTGTTTTGTGTTTTAAAAATTTTGATGAAAAAGTTAAACAAACCAAACACCTCATTTTGCAATTGTGAAATAAATCACAAATATATGTATGTCCAAAAAGAATATTTTCCTTTTTCCTTTTTTTCATTAATGTTTTCGTTTTTAAGAATATTAAAAATAATTAATGTTTTCCTTTTTTTTTCATATTTGTGGCTATATAAATTGCACTTATCTTTCAGATTTGTTTTCTTTTTTTTGTTTCAATCTTTCAATGAGGGAAAGCTAAAGATATTTAATTAAAAATTTTAAAAAATTAAGATAAACAATTAAATAATTATTTTTGTTTAGTAATTCTAATACTTATAAGGAAAATTTTAATAAACTATCTTACATCTTTGTGACTATATAAAAATTGTAATTCTATTATCTAACGTTTTCAATTACATTATTTCACTGGAAAGCATTGTCATTAGAATTAATTATAATTTACTCTTATGAGAGGTCATGTTTTAATACTTTGCCTCATATATGATTTTATATCACTTTGATTGAAAATTTTGTTTTAAAAGTAATTGAAAAAGTAAAAAAAATCTTCTAAAAAATTACTTGGTCAAGCATCAAGTTTAAAAATAAAATAAACAAAAAATATTTCTTTAATACCAACAAATAGCTCGGTTCATGTAATTCATTCATTTAATGAAAGCAAATACATTATAAAATTTTTATTCTTCTAATTTGGAATATAATTGAAAATTTGCAAATTTATTATTTTAATATAATTAATATTTCTAGTTTATGGCTACGAGTTTAAAATAGAGGAAATCATGTTATGCAAAAATTGAACAATTTCTCTTCCGTATGATTTTACCTTTTTTATCCATTAATATGACAAAATAATTTGACTTTTATGCAACATTTTTATAAAGTGTTGCATATATTAAATAAATATTGCTTTAGATTCCTAATATAAGCAACACTTCTTCAAAGTGTTGCATGTTCTTATCATAATTGCAACACTTGTAAAAAAGTGTTGCATTATTAAAAAACAATTGCAACGCTTCTAAACAAGTGTTGCATTAGATATATATATGCAACACTTATTTAAAAGTGTTGCAACTTTTTAAAAACATTTCCTCATTTGCAACACTTTTGGAAGCGTTGCCTCAAAAGTGATGCTATAGGCTCATTTTTTAGTAGTGTTCATGGACTACCTTGAAGACCAAGATGGCGTGCTTGGACTTTACATCATTGGTTCACACCTTTCTTTGGTTTATTTAGGGTTTATTTTGAGTTGTAATAATTAAGTCTATTAACATTTAATTATGGGCTTGAATTTTCGTTTTTATGTCACTTACTTGGCCCAATTATCTTGCATGATAATTAGGAAAGTAATCTCCTATTTGTTTTAGGAAAATTTAGGAAAGTACACTCCTATATTTTAGGAGCTTTAGGCGTGTCCTTTTCTAGAAGCACAAAACGTGTTTTGCCTGCCTTGTTGGTTTAGGAAAGTATTTAGTTGAAGTCAATTTGTAATTGACTTTCACTAGGGTTTCCTTTGTACCTTGGCCGAAATAATCCTTATTTAAGGAAGGCCATCATTAAAGTTTTTCATATGATGAAAATAAACCAGATTTTTGCCTTGCAAAAGTTGAAAAAACACTTTGTGTTTTAAATTCCCGCGAAGCCTTAGTGAGGAGCTATAGGATTAGCTTACCTATTTTTGAGTCAGGAACAAGCCAAACTAATTAAGTTAGCTTTTGATTTACATTAGTTAGGTTAGTTATTTTGTAATAATGTTAGGGTTTGATTGGCTTAACATCAACCTTTTTGTTCCATAAGTCTTTTCCGCCTTGGTGTTTCATTTTTGAGTTTTGTGTTGTTCGAATTTGTTTGCCAACAACGATCCAAAGTCTGTGGATTGGTGGTCCAGGATTCCAAGCCTCGGCCAATTCATATCAATTGGTATCAAAGCTCCGGTTGTTGCTTCAAAATTCAGGTTACAATTTTTGGTTTTGAGTCTTCTTTGTTGTCGCGTTTTTCTTGCTGTTTTGCGTCATAAATTCTGCTATTTTGTTGCGTCATTCAGCTGCTGTTTAAGAGTCATTCTTGCTGCAGTAGTTTTTGTCTAATTTTGTCCTTATTCAATTCTTAATTATTGAGCAAAATCACCTTAATAATCCTTGTTGAAATTCGTTAAAATCGCACCGAGTTAGCTTGTTGTTTTTGTCGATTTCATGTCAAATTTCGAGTCTTCTTGTTTTCTGTCCATCCTTGTTATTTTGCATCGTGTCTTGCTTCAATTCTGCAGTTTTCTTGTGTCTTTTGTGTTAAAAAAACCGCATAGGAATTGAATGCTTTAGTGCTGAAATTCGTTTTAGTCTTCGTGCTAATTCGTCAAAACCTTGTTTTTAAGGTTTTGGTTTCTAAATTCATAACTCCTTGTTGCTATTCGACTTGATCATTGTTGCATATTCTTCCTGAAGTTTATACTGCTGTTTTGTGACAATATATGTGCTGAAACATCAAACTAAGACAACACAATATTGAAAACCCTAAGTTGTCTTAAAACCCTAGTTGTCCAAGAAATTCAAAAAAAAGGCCGTGATATATATAAAAAAAAGGAGACCAAGTAGAATACAGACCAAAGGCAATTGTTCTAAATACAAAAAAAAAAAGATTCAGACAAATAAGAAGCAAAATTGTTTTCAAGAACTAAGTGTTCTTATTTGTTTCCTAAAAGCACACTCAAATTGAAATTGTCATATCTTATTCAATATAAATCGGAATAAGGTGATTCAAGTCCCCATTTTCTTATTTTTCTTACTACTTTCTAATTTCAGTAGTTTCCTAAGCTATATCAAAATATACCCCTGCATGATCTTAAAAACTCTTTGCGGTTATTGCTTAAATAATCTAATTGACTTGTCTCGTGTAAGTTTTGTGCTTGACTTATTAGTTTAGACGAGTTCCTTCTCTCAACGAATTGTTAGGTCTAATTTAGACTAGGTGATTCAACAATAAGAGTGTAGTTAGGGAATACAAGAGAAAAACTACCTAAATAGAGTGGTGAGTACCTACTCCCCAAAGTGAGAAACCCTTGAGGTATATACATATATTTTATTGTGTTTTTCACTAACGTGCAAGTACAAATGGAGGGTGATAAAACGATATCACAAGCATCACGAAAGATTGATAATGAAGTGCATTTTGACATGCTCCAAAAGATGCGTATTCAAATTGATAGCTAAGTCTCGGAGTCTAAGCGTAATACCACTAAAAGTTCCACCTCAAGACATCTTGATTTTGATAAGGTTGCATCCGATAATGAAGAGGAGGAAATCATTGGGTCTTCTAAAAGTGGTAAAACGTCCGACTTGTCTATTGGTACTTTTAAACTAATATTACCTACTTTTTATGGAAAAGCAGATCCCGAAGCATATTTTGATTATGTTCGAGACCTAGATCATCTCTTTGAAGGCAATAATTATCCCGAGGATAAAATATATCGACTTGCCTTCATGCATCTCAAGGATTATGCTAGTTTATGGTGGGATGAGATAATAAAAACTAGACGCCAAGATGGCAAAACACCAATTAAGACTTGGAGCCAAATGAAAAAGTGCTTATGAGGAAGAAATATATGCCTTGATATTATAACTATGAACTAAACCGAAAGTTGCACTCTCTTGTGCAAGGAAGCCATACTGTTGAGGAGTACTATCATGAGATGGAAACACTTATGATCAAGGCTAATGTCCAAGAAGATTCGGATTCCACAATTGAAAGGTTTCTTAGAGGTATGAATTCCGAATTAGCTTACCATGTTGATCTTCAAAGTTATGTTGATATTAATGAGCTAGTTCATAAAGCTATTAAGATCGAGAGGCACATGAAAGGAAAGGGCCGAACTAGTCATCCTTTCACATAACCACCACCACCTTGAATGATAGATTCAAAGCCGAACACTACTCCTTTCACTCCGTCATCAAAGCTGCGAACATTTACTCCAAATCAGCCTTCAAGTGCACCGTCCAACGTCTAAAAATTAGTCCCAAAGACCGTCACTCCTACCTCCCAAACAGCATCACAACCTCCACAAAGGTTGAGGGAAATTCAATGCTTTAAGTGTCAAGGCTATGGTCAGATTCAATCCAATTGTCCTACTCGTAAGTTGATGTTTATTAATGACAATGGAGATGTGGAAACTGATAATGATGATGAATGTGTTGACATGCCAGAACTTGAGGAGAAGTATGAAAGTGAAGAGAGTGAATCACATGATACATATAATGTTAGTAATTTTTGTTTGGTAACTCGTCGTATCCTTAATGCACAACCCTATATTGATGATGATTTATTGCAACGTGAAAATATTTGTCATATACATTGTATGGTTCAAGATAAAGTTTGTAATATGATCATTGATAATGGAAGTTGCACTAATGTGGCAAGTACTCTACTTGTCAAGAGGATGAGTTTGTCTTGCATGAAACATCCAAAGCCATACCGACTTCAATGGCTTAGTCAATCGCTCGAAATAAGGGTGACTAAGCAACTGAAGGTACCATTCAAAATTGGCAATTATGTTGATGAAGTGTTATGTGATGTTGTTCCCATGGAGGCCGGTCACATCCTTCTTGGAACACCTTGGCAATTTGATAGAGATGTGATTTACTATGCCAAGAAGAATTGCTACAGTTTGGAACATAAAGGCAAGAGATTCAATCTTAGAGCCTTAACTTCGTCCCAAGTCTTTGAAGACCAAGCAAGACTTGCTAAGACATGTAGTAATTTGCGTGAAGAAGAAGTCAGAGAGAAGAGTGAACTCGAATAGCAAAAGCATGTAAACAATAGTGTAGGTCGTGAATTTGTACTTAGTGATAAATGTGCTAAGAGCCGAGATGTATCTAGTTCTAAGACTTGTCATTTTGCTTCTTCAAGTGAGATTAAGAGGGAAATACTAGATAGGCAACCATTGTATTTACTTTTCGCAAGGATGTACTTATTGTTGATAGTGATCACCTTGCTTCTTTGCCTAGTGTTGTTTTATCCCTTTTGCAGGAATATGGAGATGTGTTTCCCGAGGCCTTACCAATAAGTTTACCACCTATTCGAGGCATTGAACATCAAATAAACTTTGTGCTTGGGGTGCAAATTCCAAATCGCCCAGCATATAGAGCAAATCCTGAGGAAACAAAAGAGATTCAACGTCAAGTGGATGAACTTCTTGACAAAGGTATTGTTCGAGAATCTCTTAGGCCATGTTCAGTTCCTGTTATCTTGGTCCCTAAAAAGGATGAATCTTGAAGAATGTGTATTGATTGCCATGCTATTAATAAAATCACCATTAAGTATAGACATCCAATTCCTAGATTAAATGGTATGCTTGATGAATTGCATGGTTCTTGTATTTTACCAAGATTGATTTGAAAAGTGGCTACTGTCAAATTAGAATGAAAGAAGGTGATAAATGGAAAACAGCCTTTAAAACAAAGTATGGTTTGTATGAATGGTTAGTCATGCCTTTTGGTCTAACTAATGCACCTAGTACTTTTATGAGGCTAATGAATCATGTTTTTAGATCTTTCATTGGAAAATTTGTTGTAGTTTATTTTGATGACATCCTTATTTATACCAAATCACTTGATGAACATGTTGTGCACCTTAGAAATGTGTTTGCTATATTGCGTGAGAACCAATTATATGCTAACCTTAAAAAGTGTTCTTTTTGCATGGAATCTATTATCTTTTTGGGTTATATTGTTAGTTCTCAAGGTATTTCTGTTGATGAGTCAAAACTCAAGGCAATCATGGATTGGCCTAGACCTAAAAATGCTAGTGAAGTTAGAAATTTTCATAGTTTAGCAAGTTTTTATAGAAGGTTTGTTAAAGACTTAGTTCTATAGCTGCATCTTTAAATGAACTTGTTAAAAAGAATGTCACTTTTGAGTGGAAAGAAGAACATGAAAATGCCTTTAACACCTTAAAGTACAAATTGACTCACGCCCATTTGTTAGCATTGCCGAATTTTTATAAAGCTTTTGAGATACACTATGATGCCTCTGGGATAGATATTGGTGCTGTTTTGATGCAGGAATCAAAGCCGATGGCTTACTTTAGTGAAAAGCTTAATGGGGCAGCCATGAAGTATGCAACTTATGACAGGGAGTTGTATACTTTGGTAAGATCATTACAGGTTTGGCAACACTATCTATGGCCTAAAGAGTTCATTATTCATTCTGATCATGAAAGCCTTAAATTCTTGAAAACTCAAGGTAAATTGAATAAGAGACATGCTAAATAGTTAGAATTTATTGAATCTTTTCCATATGTGATTAAACACAAATCTGGTAAAGAAAATGTTGTAGCTGATGTATTATCTAGGAGATACACGTTATTTACCTTTTTGCAGGCTAAGTTACTTAGTTTTGATTTGATTAAAGATTTGTACAAAGATGATAGTGCTTTTAACGCCACCTATGATCAATGTTCTTCAAAGCCGAATGGTGAATTTTATGTGCATGATGGATTTTTGTTTAAGAAAGATAAATTATGTATACCCCTTTGTTCCATTCGTGAGTTACTTGTTAAAGAAACCCATAGGGGAGGGTTAATGGGGTACTTTGGAATTGCTAAAACACTTGCTGTTTTAAATGAACACTTTTATTGGCCTAACATGATTAAAGATGTTAAAAGTGTTTGTGATAAATGCATTGTGTGTAAATAATCAAAATCAAAAGTAATGCCTCATGATTTGTACACGCCTTTGCATGTTCCTAGTCATCCTTGGATTGATATTTCTATGGATTTTGTGCTTGGTTTGCCTAGGTCACGCAATGATCATGATAGCATATTTGTTGTAGTTGATAGATTTAGCTAAATGGCACACTTTATTGCAGGTTCTAAGTCTAATGATGCTACACATATTGCTGATTTATTCTTTAAGGAAGTTGTTAGATTACAAGGCATTCCACAAAGTATTGTTAGTGATAGGGATGTTAAATTCTTGTCTCATTTTTGGCGTACTTTATGGAATAAGTTAGGAACTAAATTTTTGTTTTCTACTGTTGCACATCCACAAACTGATGGACAAACTGAATTAGTTAATCGCACTTTATCTACCTTACTTCGTGCCATTATCCAAAAGAACTTAAAGAATTGGGAAAGTTGTTTACCTCATATTGAGTTTGCATATAATAAGACTTTGCATTGTTCTACTAATTGCTCACCTTTTGAAGTTGTTTATGGATTTAATCCATTAACTCCACTTGATATTTTGCCTCTTCCTATTAATGAGTTTGTTAATATACAAGGTAAAAAGAACGTTGATTTTGTGAAGGAGTTATATAGAAGGTTCGAAATAATAATCAAAGGCGTAATGAAAAATATGCTAAGCAAGCCAATAAGGGTAGAAAGCAAGTGCTATTCGAACTGGGTGATTGGGTTTGGATTCACTTAAGGAAAGAGAGGTTTTCTGAGAAAAGGAAATCTAAACTTCATCCAAGAGGAGATGGTCCTTTTCGAGTCTTGGAAAGGATTGGAGACAATGCTTACAAGATAGAACTTCCAAGTGAGTATGGCAATGTGTCATCTACATTTAATGTTACTGATTTATCTTTGTATGATGTAGGTGATTCGAGGACGATTCCTTTCGAGGAGGGAGGGAATGATAGCAATCGGTCCATGTTCATGGTGCCAAAGCCGACTTCACATGATCCATTGGAGAATCTTGATAGACCAATGACAAGATCAATGAGCAAAAGGATGAAAGCCGCTTTGCAAACAATGTTGTCATCACGTTGGGAAGATTTGAACAACATTGAAGATCACTTGGCGTCTCCACTATCAACATCTCAACATGAAGTTGTTTGGAACATTTCTTGCATCACAATTCATGAAGAAGTTTCTAAGAGTTCTTCATTGGAACTTTAGGAAATTCCACCTTGAAGAAGTGTTCATGGACTACCTTGAAGACTAAGATGACGTGCTTGGACTTTACATCATTGGTTCACGCCTTTCTTTGATTTATTTAGGGTTTATTTTGTGTTGTAATAATTAAGTCCATTAACATTTAATTATGGGCTTGAATTTTCGTTTTTAGGTCACTTACTTGGCCCAATTTTCTTGCATGATAATTAGGAAAGTAATCTTCTATTTTTTAGGAAAATTTAGGAAAGTACACTCTTATATTTTAGGAGCTTTAGGCGTGCCCTTTTCTAGAAGCACAAAACGTGTTTTGCTTGCATTGTTGGTTTAGGAAAGTAGTTAGTTGAAGTCAAGTTGTAATTGACTTTCACTAGGGTTTCCTTTGTACCTTGGCCGAAATAATCCTTATAGGAAGCCATCATTAATGTTTTTCATATGATGCAAATAAACCAGATTTTTGCCTTGCAAAAGTTGAAAACACTTTGTGTTTTAAATTCCCGCGAAGCCTTTAGTGAGGAGCTATAGGATTAGCCTACCCATTCTTGAGTCAGGAACAAGCCAAACTAATTAAGTTAGCTTTTGATTTGCATTAGCTAGGTTAGTTATTTTGTAATAATGTTAGGGTTTGATTGGCTTAACATCAACCTTTTCGTTCCATAAGTTTTTTCCGCCTTGGTGTTTCGTTTTTGCATTTTGTGTTGTTCGAATTTGTTTACCAACAACGATCCAAAGTGTGTGGATTGGTGGTCCAGGATTCCAAGCCTCGGCCATTCATATCAATAATGCCATTCAGATAATGAGACATATTGAGTCAGGAACAAGCCAAACTAATTAAGTTAGCTTTTGATTTGCATTAGCTAGGTTAGTTATTTTGTAATAATGTTAGGGTTTGATTGGCTTAACATCAACCTTTTCGTTCCATAAGTTTTTTTCGCCTTGGTGTTTCGTTTTTGCATTTTGTGTTGTTCGAATTTGTTTACCAACAACGATCCAAAGTGTGTGGATTGGTGGTCCAGGATTCTAAGCCTCGGCCATTCATATCAATAATGCCATCCAGATAACGAGACATATGAAGCTCAAGGGGCGACTTACAACTCGTCAAATCCCATGTCAAAGGGAAAGCAGACAGACTCCACCCAATACAGCCATGAAGACTAGATCTTTTGGAGGAAATGCTACCTCAAGCCAATAGAGAAGACATCGCCAGTTGTCTAGAAACCCGTAACGAACACACCCCAAAGAACGAGTGAGATCAAATGTTATAAATGCCAAGGTTTTGAGCATATACAAGCCAACTGTCCAAGCATGAAGGCTATTTACTACCTTGACAATGGAGATATTGCTAGTGTTCATTCAAGTGATGACGAGATGCCTAGACTTGAAGGCAGAACTGATGATGAATCTCTTGACGACAACCGTCCAGAAAGATTAGCTACTGTTGAGTCACTTGTCACCATGTGAACTTTCATTATAAAGCCACAAATTGAGGGTGATTCAATGCAGCGTGAGAATATTTTTCACACCAAGTGCATTATTCAGAACAAATAGTGCAGTTTGATTATCGATGGTGGGAGTTGCACTAATGTTACGAGTACGTTATTGGTATCTAAGTTGAAGCTTACTTGTTCAAAACACCCCAAACCATACAAGCTATAGTGGTTGAATCAAAGTGGTGAGGTTAAGGTAAATAAACAAGTGCTTATATTGCCAATTGAAAGATATGCTGATGATATTCTTTGTGATGTTGTTCCAATGGAGGCAGTACATGTGTTACTAGGATGTTCATGGCAATTTGATTGACATGTCATGCATGATGGATGAAAGAATTACTACACCGTGGAGAAGGATGGTAAGAAGTACACTTTAGCTTCTTTGAATCCATGTGAAGTGTATGGAGATTAAGCAAGAATCTCTAAAGAATGTAGGCAGTTGGTTCAGGCCGAGAAGATGAAGCAAGAGATGAGTAAAAGCTCTACCCCTTCTAGTGAATACAAAGAAATTGGAAGGCCTAGAGATGAAGCAAGAGGAGAAAGAAAAGAGGTTAACAGTCTATACACAAAAAAGTGAAGTTAAAAGAGCAATAATAGGCGTGAATTGTTTGTACTTATGTACAAGGACTTGTATTTGATATCTAGTGATAACATATCTTCTTTGCCTAGTGTTGTGATTTCTCTTATACAAAAATTTGAGGACCTATTCCCCGAGAAGTTGCCAAAAGGATTACCACCAATTCGAGGTATAGAATATCATATTGACTTTATTCTTGGCGCGCCTCCATCCCCAATAGGCCAGCATATTCTTGCACCATGAATTTGACACTTCTCCCAATTTAAGACCAGATATGTTTTCACGCATTTTTCAAGCACTTTAGCCATATTATCCAAGCATAAATAAAAAAAATGACCAAAAACTGAGAAATCATCCATGAATACCTCAATAATGTCTTCCACCATATCATGAAAAATAGCCATCATACACCTTTGAAATGTGGCAGCATTCTCTTGAATGCAAAGGTGCCAAAAGGGCAAGTAAATGTGGTCTTGTCCTGATCCTTTCGGTCAATAGTTATCTGATTATACCCGTTATACCTATCCACGAAACAATAAAAGAGGTATCCAGCAATCCTGTCTAGCACTTGATCCAAGAACAGTAGAGGAAAATGATCATTGTGGGTTGCCTTGTTGAACTTGTGATAATCTATACAAAATCGCCATGCATTAATGATACCAGTTGCTAATAGCTCGTCATTATCTGTCTTCACCACGGTCACCCCTCTCTTCTTTGGTACACATTGGATTGGACTTACCCATTCACTATCAAATATAGCATAAATCATCCCAAAGTCCAATAGCTTGATCACCTCCCTTTTTACCGCCTCCATTATTGCCGGATTCATTCGACGTTGTCTATCTCATACTGGAACTGCATCATCTTGTGCATGTAAATAGATGGACTAATTCCCTTAATGTCAGCAATAGTCTACCCAATTGCTCTTTGATACAATTTTAGCACCATAATGAGCTTCTCTTCTTGCCATGGTTCTAATGTGGCTGAAATTACCACTGGTAAAGTGTTGTTATCTCTCAAGAATGCATACTTGAGATGTGATTGGAGTGGTTTGAGCTCCAAATATAGTGGCTTTTCGGCTGAAGGTTTCAGCCTATTTTCCCAACAATTAAGAACTTCAATTAGCCTCATCGTAATTGGCTCCTCACAAACATTATCTGTCAGCTCATAAATGGAATTATCTATAAAAACACATGCAACTATAGTTTGCAACTCTAATGTTATATTCTCATCAATCTTAATAGCTCAAAATTAGATATATGCATTAAAGAGTCATTCTCATTAACACTACATATTATCATGGGGTTGCATACAATAACTGGTGATTCAATAACATTCATGAAAAAACAAGTATTAATGTCATTAGGATGCTTTATAGCATAATTAACATTAAATGTTACCTCTTCACCATTGACATGAAAAGTGATCGTCTTAATGCGTATGCTAATTAAAGCATCTCCAGTAGTCAAGAAAGGTCTTCCAAATATAAGAGGAACCTCTTTATCCTCCTCAAAGTCCAAGATAATAAAGTCCACCAGAATTGTGAATTTATCCACTATAACCAAAACATCCTCAATTATGCCCATAGGAGTAATAATGGATCGATCAACCAACTGAAGAGTAATTGCTACTAGTTTGACTTGCTCACCCAATCCCAAACTGACGGTGATAGAGTAAGGCATTAAATTAATACCATCTCCCAGATCACATAATGCCTTGGAAAAATATCTTGAACCAATCCTACATGGAATTGTGCAGTTTTCTGGATCTTTAAGCTTAGAAGGGATATTCGAATTCATTAAGATCTGCCCAACTTCATTTAACTGGATTACCTCCTCACACTGCAAAATTTGCTCCTTATTTGAAATAAGATCTTTCAAAAATTTTGTGTAAGTTGGCACTGTCCTTACCAAATCTAGCTAAGGAATTTCTACATGGAACTGCTTAATTATCTCAACAAATTTGCTGAACAGAATTTTCTTCTTTATAGGCTGTACCCTTTGAGGAAAGGGTAATGGTGGTACATAACTCTGAAAGTTAAAACCACTTGGAGGATATTTCTTCCTCACTTTACCTATACTTTTTTGCTTGTGTTTTGCTTGCTTTGGAACATCTTCTGCATTCGTCTGAACCTTGACAGCATCTTGATCATCCTTTGAAGAATCTTCCTCAGGAATCATCACAGGTTGCAATTCCTTACCACTTCGAAGTGTCACAGCATGGCATTGCTCTTTTCCCATTGGGTTGGAAAAATTATCACTCGGTAAAGTCCCCGCGGGTCTATTATGCACTTTATTTGCCATTTGGCCCATGTGAGTCTCCAGATTTTTAAGGATAGCACTGTGCTCCATTAACATACCGCCTTGAATCTCCACTATTTTCTCCAGATTGGCTACTCATTGTTGACATTCTCGGAATAACTTATCCATCTTGGCTCCCAACACTATTATCACATCATCGATTGTTGTTTGTGGATTTCCATTATGTGTGTTTTGTTGGTTACCAAAACCAGGTGGATAAGTTGGTCTTGATGCATTATATTGTTGATGATTCTATCCCCCTTGATACTATTGGTTACCACCGGATGGCTTCCACTGATTTGAATTGAAATTCTGATTGTAGTTGACATATTGTACTAGCTCATTAGTGACTTGAGGACATTCATCCACATGATGCGCCCTTTAAAATAACCCACAAGATGGTGTGGTTTTGGCTCTCAAAGCCGTCTGGATATTCACCAATGTGTTCTGCATGCTTGTCATTTTTGCCTCCTTGCTAGCTATTTTATCCAGTTCTAACATACCAATTTGTCGTCTTCCATTGTTGCTTCTTACAGTTGGCATCATAATTTCGTTACTTACTATACATTCGAAAACCTCTTCAACTTCTTATGGTGATTTATCACCCAAATTTCACCCAGCTGTGAGATTAACCAAATGTATAGTATCCCAATTAAGTCCATTGCAAAAGAAATTCAGCTCTCGTCCGGGCTCCAACCCACTATTTGGGCACTTACTAAAATGCTCACAAAACTATCCCAAGCTTCTGTGAATGACTCATTGTCGCCTTGATGAAACTGCATGAAGTCCATCCGGATCTTGTCCATTCGGGAAAGAGGAAAGTATTTGGTCATAAATCTCTTTGCAACTTCATCAAAAGTTTCAATCCGCTCCCTATTAATAGAGTTGCACCATCTCTCAGCTGCCTCTTCAAGAGAGAAATGAAACAACATTCTCTTTAAAACATCATGAGGGATATGGGGAAGATTGCAAGTGTGACACAATTTAAGAAATGACTGTGAATGTGCATGTGGATCTTCAGAATTTAACCCATGGAAAATCTGCCTATTCTTAATGAAATTAATAAAAGCCAGCAGAATTTGAAAATGCTCCAGTATCAATATAAAGTGAATCCAAGTTATCCATCCTAGGCTCATAATGATTACCATAACGACAATACGGTACCACTGGTTGTGCTGGTGGAATAACCGGAGGGTCCACTGGAGGAACAACAACATTGGGTTAATTACCTTGTTCAGCCATTGCTTCAAATTCCAACTTTTTCTTAGTACGCAAAGTCCTTGCAAGTTCAGGGTCCAACTGATATTCTGCTAGTCCATACGATCTTGTCCTGGGCATACAATCCAATTACCCCCAACAAGTAATCCTTCAAAGAATAATACGGAAAAGTGAAAAATACAAAAGAAAAAAAATTATGAAAACAAAATAAAATAGAAAAATAAAATTTCAACACGACTATTTTCCCAGACAACGGTGCCAAAATTTGATAGGGAAAAATATACTTACTAAGTATGCTCGTGATTGCTATCTACCCCTAATAAAAAATAGTGCTAAACGACCCCTTAATGGTGTAAGTATAGCAAGTTCGCTCCCACAGAGAAATGACAATGTTGAAATTCTATAGAAAATAATTTTGAATTTTTATAATTATTGAACTAAAAACAGTAAAGTAAATGACAAATCACACTAACGAAATCGATGACTTGATTTAAAATACTAACTAAGCAAGTGTACTCTCGAGATTATACTTTAGGGTTATTAATTAAAAAGCACAAGCACATCCTATCTCTGATCATGCCAAACAAGGATAAATAACATAAATCACACCCCCAATGTGGCAAGAGGCAAGTAATGACTTAGGCATTTACCTAGGCAATGTTTACTTCCTTAATTAACCCAAAATCTAATGCAACTACTAACAAACGAACCCTCAAATCCAACAGCTCTTATGTGGCAAGAGGCAATGGCGAATCAAGTCAGGCTAATGCTAAACTAATCCCCAAACTCCTTCTATGTGGCAAGAGGTAAGATCTAAGGTAAAATTAACCTAACAAATTCACAACCAATCTACAACAGATTCCAAACAACCTACTCTAATCCTCCTATGTGGTAAGAGGCAATGGCGAACCAAGTCACGCTAATGCTAAACTAATCCCCCAAACTCCTCATATATGGCAAGAAGTAAAAGCTAAGGTAAAATTAGCCTAACAAATTCACAACCAACCCACAAGAGATTCTAAACAACCTACTCTAATCCTCCTATGTGGCAAGAGGCAAGATTAAAGCAAGTTATCTCTAAGTAATTCACTACACTTTAAGAATATATTCGTCATACATAACACTCGCGACATATTATGCACAATTATGAAGAACACAACAAAACTCATTTAACCAAGACCATTACATAGAACATAACACCTGTAAATTAAACACAAAAACCCATATTCATAATCCTAGGAGCACAATAGATTTAGCCGAGCACAGGGCTAAATCGAACATCATAACATTAATAATTAAGCACATAATTGAAAACATAGCTTGAAAAAGAAAGATAACACCTTGAATTGTAAATCCTTGGATGAGATTTTTAACTTGAAAAAGAATGAATTCAATAACAAATGATGTTCCAAAATCCGTACAGCTGCAATTTTCCGTACAATAGCCAAAGAAGGAAACCCTAACTAATACAAAGAGAAAACCCTTGCTTAATGCTCTCAAAATTGTCACACTCTAAAAATATGAAAACCTAGCCTTATTTATAGTGTGATTCTATAAAATATTTTCAAATAAGACCTCCACAAACTCCTTCTCGGACACGAAACCTCAAGTGGACAAAAAACACAATTTTTCAAAAATAATTCGGAATTGCTCATTAACACCGACGTCGCGACATACAGGGTCGCACGTTGCGACGTGGGAGGACCCCAATGTTGCGACGTGGTAGACTGTGATCTGCCACAAAAAATGCCAAAAAATCCAAAAATTGATTTTTAATTCCCATTTTATCCACGTCGCGACGTACAAGTACACACGTTGCGATGTGGGAGAACCCCGACATCGCGACATGGAGCAATGCTTCATTTTCTCACGAACTTTCTTCAATTCATCATTCACTTTGCACCTGATTTGGCTTTCATATAACATTTCTCCTCCAAGCATGCACCATGGTCAACAAAGCTACAAATAAAACACTAAAACGAATTAAATTGAACAAGAACAACTAAAGAATTAAGTGCAAAACACTAAGTAGAAGGTGAATAAATTCACCTTATCACATATCGAACAAGTCCTGAGGAAACAAAGGAAATCCTAGTGCAAGTGGATGATCTTCTACATAAAGGTATTGTTCATGAAAGCCTTAGTCCATGTTCTACGCCTGTTATTCTTGTGCCTAAGAAAGATGAAATATGGAGAATGTGTGTTGACTGTCGGGCCATTAACAAGATAATCATAAAATATCGTCAACCTATCTCTAGGTTAGATGATATGTTAGATGAGTTATTTGGCTCCAAAAGTTTTACAAAAATTAATTTGAAAAGTGGTTATTATCAAATTTGAATGAAAGAAGGCGATAAGTGGAAAACTACCTTTAAAAATAAGTATGGTCTTTATGAGTGATTAGTTATGCCCTTTGGGTTGACTAATGCCCCAAACAATTTTATGCGTTTAATGAACCATGTACTAAGGTCTTTTATAGAAAAATTTGTGGTGGTCTATTTTGATGATATACTTGTTTCCAACAAGACAATTGAAGAGCATGTATTACATTTGAGAAATGTGTTTGTTGTACTTCGTGAAAGCCAGCATTATGCAAATTTTAAAAAGTGTGATTTTTGTTTTTCATCTATTATCATATTGGGATTTGTTGTAAGTTCTGAAGGAATTTCTATTGATGTGAAAATAAGGTAAAAGCTATTTGGGATTGGCCCACACCTAGTCAGCTAATGATGTTAGGAGTTTCCATGGATTAGTTGGATTTTATAGGGGTTTGTAAAATACTTTAGTACAATTGTAACCCTTTTGAATGATCTAGTTAAGAAAAATTTGACTTTTGTTTGGACTGATGCTCAAGAGGAAGCTTTTAATATATTAAAGCAGAAATTAACTAATGCCCATGTTCTTACGTTACCAAAATTTGAGAAAGCTTTTCAGATACAATGTGATGCTCCGGGTAAGGTATTGGTTGTGTTTTGTTGCAAGAAGGCAAGCCCATGGCATACTTCAGCGAGAAGTTTAATGGAGCAACACTAAATTATCCAACATACGACAAGGATTTGTATGATTGGTGAGGTCTCTGCAAGTTTGGCAGCACTACCTTTAGCCGAAGGAGTTCATCATTCATTCGGATCACGAGAGTCTTAAGTTCCTTAAGACCCAATGTAAGTTAAATAAATGGCATGTTAAGTTGTTAGAGTTTATTGAGACATTTCCTTACATGATAAGTACAAGACTGGAAAGGAAAATGTGGTTGCTAATGAATTGTCAAGAAGGTACAATTTACTTACTTTCTTACATGTTAACTACTTGGATTTGATGTCATGAAAGGATTGTATGCTCAAGATAATGATTTTAATCTTGTGTATGAGATTTGTTTGCATAAATCCAAAGAAGAGTTTTATTTGCTTAATGGATTCTTGTTTAAGAAGGATAAGTTGTGTGTGTCTAAATGCTCTATTCATGCTTTGCTTGTTGTTGAGACACATAGTGGTGGTTTGATGGGTCACTTTGGTGTTAACAAAATATTACATATTTTGCAAGAACATTTATTTTGGACTTATATAAGTAAAAGTGTTCAGAGTGTTTGTAAAAAATGTATTGTATGTAAACAAGCAAAGTCAAAGATAATGCCCCATGGTTTATATTCACCACTTCTCCGTACCTTTGCATACTTGGTTAGACATTTTCATGGACGTTGTTTTAGGATTGCCCATTTCACCAAGTGGTAAGGATAGTATTTTTGTGGTAGTTGATAGATTTAGTAAAATGGCACATTTTATTGCATGTTCACGAACCAATGATGCTACACACATTGCTGACCTTTTCTTTAAAGAAGTTGTAAGATTGCATGGTATTCCTACTTCTATTGTGAGTGATAGAGATGTCAAGTTCCTAAGTCATTTTTGGCACATTCTTTGGAGTAAGTTGGGAACTAAACTTTTATTTTCTACTGTTGCATATCTAAAGACTGATGGACAAACCGAGATAGTTAATCAAACTCTATCTACATTATTTCGTGTTATCATACAAAAGAATCTAAAGAAATGGAAAGATTGTTTACCGCATATTGAGTTTGCTTACAATCGTACCATTTACCACATATTGAGTTTGCTCAATTTGAAATTGTGTATGGTTTTAATCCATTAACACCTTTGGATATTTTGGCTACTCCTATTAACGAGTTTGTTAATATTGATAATGCAAACAAAGCCATTTTTGTTAAGGACCTTCATGCAAGGGTTCGTGACAATATTGAAAGGAGAAAAGAGTAGTATGCTAAGCAAGCCAATAAAGGTAGACGCCGAGTGGTGTTCCAACCAGGTGATTGGGTTTGGATCCACTTGTGCAAGAAAATGTTTCCTGGGAAAAGAAAATCTAAACTTCACCCTAGAGGCGATGGTCCCTTCCAAGTTCTTGAGCGTATCAATGATAATACCTACCACATTGATTTGCCCAGTGAATATGGAAACTTTAGTTCTACTTTTAATATTTCTGATCTCTCTTTGTTTGATGCAGGAGATTCAAGGACAAATCCTTTTGAGGTGGAAGGGAATGATAGGAATCATGATGTGCCTAATGGTGAACAACAGTCTGATGATACTTTACGTAAAATTGGAGGACCAATGACTCGAGCTAGACCCAAAAAGTTCAACCTTGCTCTCAATAGTTTGATCATGGACGTTGAGGACGAAGCATACAAGTTGCTGGAATAAGGCTTTAGCGAAGAGAAGTATGATTTGAAGTCTTAGAACCTTGTGGTTTTGACAATACATGATAATACATCAATGAAGAGCAAGAATTGTCAAGTGTTGGTTGCCAATACTCCCACGTCGCGACACCCTGACACCTCCACGTCGCAACATCTGGGAATGGAAGACGTAAAATTTGAATGATTCCTGAAGTTGCGATGTCCAGCAGTCTACGTCGTGACGCCCACAGGGCTCCACGTCATGACGTGGCTCACTATTTTAGAGGTTTGAAAAATTGGAATTAAAAATCCAATTTAATTAGTAACGACGTGTTTTTTTTCACATCGTGACATGCGACATGCGACATCCCACATCGTGAAGTCCATGCACGTTGCGACATCCAGACCCCTACACGTTGTGTGATATTGGGAATTTTCATCAGATTTTCAATTTTCAATTTTTGAGTTCTTTTTGTTTAATTGTTTTAATAAGAGACATGATTTAATGTTCTTGCATGGACATTGATATGTTAATCATGGTATTTTCACATGGAAAAAGATCTTGTATGATTGAGGCGTGTGTTAATTATTTTAGGAAGTTAAGTTCTATTAGGAAACTGCATTTTCGTTATTTAGGGTTTGTTGTTGTTAGCAACTTTGCTTTCTATATAAAGGAGCTTGTAAGCCTTGAATTTGGTTGTTGAATTTTAATATTGAAAGTTCATTATTTTGCGTAGAAAAATTTGAATCCCAAACCTTTAGAAGCAATTAGCTAAGTTTGAGCTTTTGAAATCTAATACCTAAAGTGAGATTAAGACCATTAGTCTTGTTTTTGTTCTAAGTTTGAGAACAGACAATTCTGATTTGATTTAGGTGCCGCCCGAATCGAGTTGGTCTTGTAATAGCGTTGGGGCTTTGGGCAAGTTTCCACTGACTTGTGCTTCATATTTTTCTTTGTTTTCTTTGTTCTTTGTTTGCTTGTCCTAAGCGTTTCTTTCTTGGTTTCTTTCTTTTGTGTTCATTCTTTTGTGATCCTTGTTGGTGGAATTTTCCAAGCTAGACCTGTCCTATGGATAAATAAGATTGTCAATCCGCCCAAAGGTGAATCATCTAAATGGGAACCTTATCACTTTTCTTTCTCTTTCTCCCTCTAAAACTTTCTCTCTCCCTCTCTACTCTTTCTTTTCTCTCTGTCTTCTTTTCCTTTTCAACTTATAATTTTGGATACAAATTTTAAACCCTAATCCTCTAATTCCTGCTTTTACACTAATTGGGACTAAATTTAGATTTTCGATGGGAAATTCTAGGAATTTACTTAGATTTCGCAGTGAAGTATGGAAAGCTTTTGGGTTTATATTTTTATTATTAATTTTGTCCTTTTTTTGAATTTCTTATAAAAGCCAAATAAAGGAAGAAGAATGCACTTTTTTGTTCTCCTTTTTTGTATTGCATGTTTAATGGTCATTGTGTTCCTAAGTAAAATTTATTACGTATCGCACATCATCTCAGGAAAATCCTGAATTAGGACTTGTCCACGCACATTAGTCCTTTGTAACTAAGGATGAGAATCTTCTAACTTCTTGATTTATCTTGATGTGGGTTTTTTTTGGTCAATATTTTTCTATTTTTGTTATTGTAGATGAAATTAGGAGAAATTTTGCAAGGAGAGGATTATGGCTTTATGTTATTTATGTGTGGAATTTTTGTGATTTGAGAAAAGATTCAGGTTTCTTTTCTTTTTCTTAGAGAAATAGTGTGAAGGGTGCATTTATCGATGTGGTTGGCATTGAGATATACAAAAAGAAAAGGTTGTAAATTAATGTGTTGGACATAAAAAATATTGTGGGCAGGAATTTGTGTTTTAATATTTAATGCAATTTTACTTGTTAGTTTGATTTTGTCATTATGTGCATGGAAAGAAATACTTTCAGACATGTTGACTGATTTGCAACTACCCAACTCTAATTTGCTTGTAACCCACTATGTAATAATATATAGCTATGTGAATTGAAAATGTGGAAGTCATCCAAGGCTAAGAAAAAATGCAAAAGAACTTCCCATTTGTTTCTCCACTTGCCAAAAGAAGCATTCAAATAAAAGTTGTGTTGCTCGATGTAAGGGCGAGATAATAAGAAATGAAAATTAATGGTTCATTTTGTTCTTCTAGTTCTCAATTTGAAGTTTAGACAAAAGTGTTTTTAGAGTAAAGAAAATACATGATTCATAACCAGTCATCTTAACTGGGAACTTTACCATATGAATAACGATATACAAGAACCTTATTTTTGTCACATAAAAAGATTCTCGCACTTAGTTTGTCCGTAACTATTACATAGTAGTGGATTTAGGAGATATCGTTTGGGAAAGCAAAATATTTGAAAGCTTTAAAGGAATGAGGTGAGCCACTGATGAGTTATTAATATATTACCTCATATGCACAACTTCACCTAGAGTTTTACCTTGTTTAATAGTATTTTATAGTTTTTTATATGTTGTTTTATTTAATTTGCTGGATTATAGACTTGGTGGGTTAAAATATAGGAAAAGAGTTAAATTGAGGACAAATAAGAAGTTAAGGTCAAAGAAGAAGGAAATAAGTCAAAGAGATTGGGCACAAAGTATGGAGCAAAACCCTATGGTGCCAAAAAATTGTCCATGGAATAAAAAACAAGGCACAAGCAAAACGTTATGCCATACACAACCCTCGCACAAGTTATGCTGCATGTATTCCTTGCCCAGGTCTTGCTTGCACATCTCCAGCAACATGCCTTGAGCATTCATCGTATCTCCAACAGCAACCACACGCTAAGCTAGTATCAAGCTAAGGACAACTCCAAGGAACTCCATGCTTAGGAGTTTAGCAACTCTATGCTAGGCCATGGCAAAGAGGGTGTCAACCAAACCAGCATCAAGACAATCCCTTGGCATGATCACACTGCATAACCTAACATGATCGCACATAACAAAATATTGAAAGAAGCAACTCTTTAGCGCAACAATGCCACCTAGCAAATAGAAGTTAGGGTAACATCCAGACTTGGTCATGCAACAAAAAGGCAATCAACCAATTTCTAGGTGCAACCACTCTAGAAAACTAACCAAGGTATAATAAGAAGCCTTGTGTTCAACAACTTCACCTTGACCATAGTGGTATTTGATCTCGGAACTCAATTGCCAGATTTGAGGACAAATCTTTTTGAAGAGAGGGGGAATGATACAAAACCAGTAAAAGAAGACAATCCTAATAGAATTAGGATTCACTTTCCAAATTCTAATGGTATGAGGATTCACTCTCCGTCACCAATTCAACCAATTTGGCAAGAAGCAAATCCTGTTAAGAATAGGATTCATAATTCAAATCCTAATAGAATTAGAATTCATAATCCTAATGGGAATTAGAATTCCTCAACTTCTACTTTTGTTGGTAGAATGACATTCAAAGAATCTTTATCATGGATTAAGAGTTCTGAAGATATCTCAAAAGACGATCAATCACAAGTGAAGACCTAAATATGGTGTATTTTTAGTCTTACTTTGGGATTATGCTTTTAAGTAATTATTTAGATCTTTAGATTATTTGGTTAAAATCGAAAAATATTTTATTAGGCTTATTTAATTAGTAAAAAGTATTTTTATGTTAACAATCACATGGCCCAACTTATCTTGCATGATAATGGCATATGTTTTGGATTTTTTTGGCTTTAATAATAAGTTGGATAAATAAGAGGAATTATCCAACTTTATTAAGGGTAGAATAGGAAATAAAAATGTGTTTCATAAAAGGAAACAATATTTACAAATTTTTAGAGTTCCAAACTAATTTGAAAGTTGTTAAAATTTGATTGGTTAGTTAAGAACCAAATCCAATTCAGATTTGGCTACTTTAAGGGTTTCTTGTAGCCTATTTTAAGGCATTACTCCCAACGTTTTTTTTAAATGAATCAAGAATAAGAATTTTTCACTAAGGAATTGATTAACCTTTGCTTAATTTTGTCTTCAATTTGGGAGTAAACCAAATTGAAAACCCAAGCTTCTTTAGGTGGAACCTTTAAGAGTTTGTCTACTGCTCTTTGTTGAGAGCAATACAAGTAAATTGGTTTAATTCAAGAATACTTGGATTAAATTAATTTCCTTGTAAAGCGTGGAGGGTTGGATTGGTATATATCCAAAACTCATATTTTTATCTTTTTTCTTTTCCGCATTATTATTTGTTATTGTTTTAAAATCTACGGTAGTTCCAACAATTATTGGTTAATTTGGTGGGGTTGAAACTTCCCTCACTACAACTATCGCATCACTTTTGAAGGCTAATTTTGTATCTATCATCTAACAAGTAAGGTAACGTAGGGTAGTTTAGGATAGTTTTTATCTTTTGAGCCAAAACACATAACTAGTGTGTGTTCTCGATGTTCTTAAGTTTCTAGGTGCAACTTTTGTAAACCCATGGCTATTGGAGCTTGAATTTAATGAATGATTGAACCTTAACTCTGAAAATTCATTGCTTTGATCTCTTTTGTGGCCACAATGAAGTTTCTCATCTTTTTCTTTCTATTACTATTTTTTTATGCGTGTGCTTCAAGTAACCATGAGATGCTAGAATTTTTGGCATCCTTGGAAACTGGTCATAGATAACTGAGGTCTTGTGATAATAGGGCAATTTATGCTATATGTTTGATTATAATTAGAAAACACAATTAAACTATTAAATTATAATTAAAAAAACCAAACAATTTAAGAAACTAATTAATCTTGATTTTCTTAACAAAATTAAATAAAATACTGCTAATATAAATTAGGTTGAATAACTTATTATAAATTTCCTAAATAAATCATAATTAAAAAAATAAAATAATTTAGAAAAAATATGTGTAGCATGTGAAAATGTGTTCAATGTGTGTAAAATATGTATAGTATATGGAAATGTGTGTATTGTGTGTAAATGTGTGATTATGTGCAAATACATGTGTAGTATGTGTAAAATATATATAACGTATGTAAAAAAATGTAGATAATATGTATAAAATATGTGTAGTGTGTGCAAATATGTATAATATGTAAAAATGTATGTATTGTGCGTAAAATGTATAGTGTGTATAAATATGTGTATTATGAGTAAAATATGTATAGCTTAGGTAACATAATGTGTAAAATATGTGTAGTGTATAAAAAATATAGTGTGTAAAAATATGTGTAGTGTGTGAAAATACTTGGAGTGTATGAAAAATGTGTGTACAGTTTGCATGTTAAAAATGTTGATTTTTTATTTTGAAGATTTTGAAAATAAAAGTTTGAAACCCATTACCAAAGATAAATAAAGCAAACACCTGTGATGGAAATGAAACTCATTCCACTCTTTAACTAAACATAATGGGGTTATTGTTATAAAATCAAAGTGATAATGGGGTTAATTATTCCCTTTGCCATTCGATTAAAGAATAGAAACCAAATGGCTAGTAACTCCTTTCATCAATATCCTATTCATTCTTTCAGCCAATCTATTCAACTGAGGTATTTTTGGAGGAGCTTCTAATGTTCAATTTCATGTTGCTTGCAATATTCATCAAATGGATCACAATACTTGTCACCATTATCATTCCGGATATGTATTTAAACTTCTTTCTAGTTTGCCTCTCTACTAAAGATTGAAACTTTTTAAATTTACCAACCACTTGATTTGTCTTTAAGGCATAAACCCACAGTTTTCTAGAATAGTCATCAACAACAGGGACAAAATAAGATGCACCACTAAATGACCGTACCTTCAATGCTCCACAAACATCTGAGTGTACCAAATCTAATACATTTGGCATTCTATAAGGATTAGTCTTAAAGGATTTTCAATTTTTCTTTCCTTCAAAACAATGAGAACCATCTCTAAAGTTTAACACTTCACACCCAAAAAGAACATTCTTCTTGACCAAAATTTTAAATTCATTTAAATTAATGTGACATAATCTCTTGTGCCATAATTTTGGTAAGCTTTCTTTCTCCACCAAATTCACAGTGCCAATAGGAATATAAACTTGCATCAAATACAAATTTGATATCAAAGTTTTACCTCAATCTACAACCAAGGAGCCTTTGCTGAGTTTCTATTTGTCATCACCGAAGTTGTTGTAAAATCTATCATTTCAAGTTTTTTAGTGAAAATCAAATTCAAGCAAAAATTTGGATCATGTCTGACATATTGAAGCAGTAGGATAGTCATTATCAGTCCTCGAATTACATAACTGATGAGTATCCAAAAATAGTTATTTTTAAGCCCTCATTACTTTAGTTTGTGTTTGTTTTTGAGTAATTGGTTGGCTTTTATGTGTAGTTCTTGTATGTTTTGCAGGATTTAGAGCTTGAAGAGTTTAAAAGGAAAAAATCCATATTTGAGGTGAAAAAGAGGTAACAATAATACAAAAAATACTCAATTTGGATTACCAAAGATAAGGTGGCACAAAGGAGTAAATATGGGAATGCAAAGCAAAATTAGGCAGAATGCAAAGCAACTTTAAAAGAGTGTATCTCGACTTTTCAACGAAAAGAGGAATTCTTGAATGTTTTGAAAATATCTACGAGAGTAATAAAAACTCTTATGTTTGGAACGTCTCCCAAATCAGTTGGCAAGATGGTCACATACGAGTCTCAATACAACATATACCAAAAAATGCGAAAAATCAGAAGCCACTGTCATATTTTAGGAGAATAGTCATAACTTGAATTTCTCAACTCCAAATTAGATGATTCTTGTTGCATTGGAAACCGAGACGCAGGTATAAGATAACAATGCCAAGTTTTTCCTATAAGACATTCAAAATTGCATTCCAATATCATCTAAGTGTGCTGTTTGAAATCTTGAATAATAGTGGTTGCGAGACCAACACTTTCAAAAACTGTATTTCAACCCCTATTTTAGAATAAGTGGGGTACTTTATGTAATTATTGATTTTTATTCATTTCACTTAGTATATAAGCTATCTTTTTTTTGGATAACCTCTATTGCGAGGTGGGTCGCCACTCCCAATTTTATTAGATAATTTTTGGGTAGAGGATTTACCCTAAATCTACCCTTACAAAAGGATATCATTTGAAATCCTACCCATTAACATATCCTAATGGGCAGGGGTTCAAATAATTTTTACAAAAGATAAACTTGGAGGACTTTCTCCATTTACACTCGTTCCTAACAGAAAATATAACATGAGCAAAAGGGCCTTAAAGCCGATGGAAATCCAGGCCAATTACAGCAAAGGTTATTAACTTTATACAAAAGATTCCAACAAGGGATTAAAAACAATTATAGCTAATTCCCTTAGTACAAAACTCCTAAGTAAGGAGAGGGAAATCTGCTGATATAGTTTGTGATTGCATTGTGGATGAGGGTAAGGACGAAAAGCTTCAGCTCTATTCCAGTTTTGCAAAGCAGTGAAGGCAAATCCCACAACCTCTGAATACTCAAGCCAGATCAAAAGTGGGCAATGTTGGCAGAAATAGCAAACCCAAGAGGCATATATACGAGAAACCATACGAAGCACCAAGTAGGTAATTCACTTCTAACTACGGCAAGCTGAGCATTGAAGTGCCAATGTGCAACAACCTGCAATCTTATACGTGATGTTCAATTGCTCTCAACGTCTTACTGAGTATACTATTACTCTCTCTTACAATTTCTGCTGATTATCTTCAACTAACTAATATAATCTCTCTACGAAGCTGCTGACATTAGAGAAGGATTGCTCGAACAAAGAAACTCTGAAAAGCTATATAATACTGAAGTCTCGTCCATGCTTCAGCACCACCGCTGGAATTTGTTCCCTGTCTAGCCTTAGGAAGGACATTAGTGTAGCTGAACTTTGACTTCCTTGCTGGAAGGCTAGGAATCTCGCTGAGAGGTTGGCTTCTTTCTCGATCTTGATCACTTGAGCTGAGCTCCTTATGGCCTCCATAATTTTCATGATTTGCCAGCCTCGCCAGGAGTTAGCACCTTGCAGAAGAGCATCAGAGTCTGATTCTAGTGTGATTCTGGAGGCTCCTGATTCTCTACAGCTTGCAATGAAACTAAGACCTGCAAATGCTTCCACCTGCAAACGAGAGAGATTAGGAGAAAAGAGTAATATAGAAGGAGGCAGAATTAGCTGACCTTTATAATTTCTGGCAGTTCCTCCTGCTCTCCAGTACCCCCTACCCTAGCAACTGCAAAATTGATCTTGATAGAAGATAGGTCTAGGGGATTCCATTTGACAAACTGGATAACTGCTTTCCTTCTGATTTTTGAGCTAGTATCCGAAATAAGTTCCAGCCTTGTTGAAGAATTTGAATTCCGTGGATCTTGTTGTGAAGGGATTCTTTGACTGATTTGAAGATCTTTTCAATCAGGTCTTCCATATCAGGCTTGAATGCCTCGAATGTAACTTTGTTCCTCATTTTCCATAACCACCAACATATGAATGAAGGGCTGATTTTGTTCAGAAGTTTCCTATATTCAGTTAGTCCTTGATGATTTTGCCACCAGTTATAAAGGGTATCTGCTAGTGTATATGTTTGTCCTGGGATGCCCAGTTCAGCTGCAAAGCTGTTCCAGATCCATCTGGCAAAGGTACAGTTAATAAATACATGATTTAGGTCGCCCTCATTCGCGCAGCACCATAGACATACAAAGGGGCCCACTATTCCAATTTTGTGCAGATTTTGGCCTATCGGGAGTTTGTTTCTCATGAATCTAAGCATAAGAAAAGAGACTTTAACTGGAAGAATAGAGTCCCAGATGAAAGTAGTAAAATAAGGCTGTGGGAGTTGGGGACCTCTGATTTTTTCAAAAGCTGACTTGAGGCTAAATTTGCCATCGTTCGTTAGGTTCCATATTAACTTATCCTCTTCAGTTCTCCGAATCTTGTTACTCCTGAAGAATTCGCTTGGAATTTGAGGGAGGATCAGCTGCAGTTTTTCCTTATCCCAGCCTTCAGTCCCTAGTACTTCTGCAACCATGTAGTTCCCTCGACATTCAAACAGTTCTGATAATTTACCTCTTGGGTCCCATTGATCATACAAAAGGCTGTAGTTCCCATTGCTTAGTAGGAAATGTATGTGAGCTTCAGCATCCTGTTTAACTTGGCAGAGTCTTTTCCAAATAGAGGAGTCTCCTCTTCTAGCCCACACCTAAGTGGGATGAAGAACACTACAGGACTTAGACAAAAGAAATTTCGCCCAAAGGGAGTCCTTCTGTCTGAATCTCCACCATAGTTTGTAAGATTGAGCTGTAATGATTTGGTTCAAGTCTCTAAGTCCCAAACCCCCCCTTCCTTGATCCAAGCACAGGTCTGACCACTTGATCCAGTGATACTTGGAGCTCTTTTCCACTGATGCCCATAAGAAGTTTGCTAACATGGATTGGATATGGTTAATGACCTTCTTGGGGTTGAGGCTCATTGTAGTATACAAAGGAATGGAGCCAAGGACACTCTTAATCAAGGTAATCCTACCTCCCATTGTAAGGAACTTGGAGGTCCAGCCCCCAATCCTTTGGCTAATCTTTTGAATCAGAGGATCATAGGCAGCTGCAGGAATTCTCTTAAAATGTAACGGAGTGCCTAGATAAGTGGATGGCAGACTTCCCCTAGTAAATTTTGTTATTCTTCTAATACTATGTTTCCTGGCCGTAGGCATCCTTTCATGAACTAAATAGGAACTCTTGGCAGCATTAATTTTCTGACCAGAAACCTTCTCATAATGCCTAAGAATCCCTATGACTTTGCTGATGGCTTGTGGCTTTGCAGAGGAAAAATTCATAAGGTCGTCCGCATAAGCTAGGTGGGAGACCTTAGGGCAATTCGTGGGAACACAGAATTCCATTCCCTTTTCCCTGTTATGGTTGAGCAGTCTAGATAGGTATTCAGAACTTAAGACAAAGAGGAGTGGGGAAATTGGATCCCCTTGTCTAAATCCTCTAGTAGCCTTGAACCATCCTTTACTAGATCCATTGACTAACACCGAGTAAGAAATTTTGGAAACAAGTCTCCAGATCAAATCAATGCATATCTCTCCAAATCCAATAAGTCTAAGAATTTGCAGTAGGAAAGGCCAGTGAACTCGATCGTAGGCCTTCTCCATATCTAACTTGAGAATCACATTTCCTTCCTTGCTTTTTCTGTTGAGTGTAGCAGTTAATTCACTGGCCAGAAGGTAGTTGTCAGAAATCATTCTATTTGCAACGAATCCACTCTGATTCTCAGAGATTATCTGTGGCAGTAAATAGGCTAGTCTAGTTGCAAGAATCTTGGAGATCACCTTGTTATAGAAATTGCATAAGCTTATGGGCCGAAAATGCTTAAATAAAAAGGGATTTGGAACCTTGGGTATGAGTATTAGCAGCATGGCTGTTATAGCTGAGGGAAGTTCCTCTCCATTAAAAAAGGCTTGCACAGCTCTTAGTAGGTCAGAGCTAATGATCTACCATGCAAAAGTGTAGAATATTCCTGGAAATCCATCCGGACCAGTGCGCTTTCAAGATTCATATTGAAAACCACATTCCTCAGTTCCTCTAAATCTGGAATTCTACTTAGATCTTCCCTTTGTTGTTCCGATAAAGAGATAGGGAGAAGTGAGGGATCAAGATTTGTTTCCACAGGTTCAGCAGTGAACAGCTCTGAATAGTACTTGATAGCCAGGTTCGCTATTTCTTCCTCTTCCTCAATCTATGTACCCTCCTGATTTTGGATTCTATGAATATGACCTTTGGCGTGTCTGTTTTTAACATATGAATGAAAAAATCTGGAGTTACGATCTCCATCCTTGGCCCATTTGATGTTTGTCTTCTGAGCCCAGTACTGCTCCTCAATCCCCAAATGAAATTTTGCCTTAGCAGCTGCTTGATGTAGTACTTCTCTAGGGACCGGGCATGATGAATCCTCCATTTCCAATCAATACAGTTCCTGTTCTGCCTGCTCAACCTGGGAGAATATATTTCCATATGTCAATTTGCTCCATGATCTGAGAGCTGATTTAACTGCCTTTATTTTTCTAAGAAAATCCTCATAGGATTGCCTGAAATAGTTATGTCCCAAGCCTTTTTGATCACATCTGAGCATTCCTCTATGTTTGTCCAAAATGTCTGAAATCTGAAAGGCTTTACTATATTCTTTTTACTCTTCTAAATTTCAAGGATCAGCGGGGAATGATCTGATGGCGATCTAGCTAAGTGAATCACATTAACCAAGAGGTTACAGCTTTGGAATTGATTATTGGTTAGGGCTCTGTCTAGGCGTTTCCAGATTCTAGCTTTCCTTCCCTATTGTTGCACCATCTGAAGTTGGATCTACTATACTTGACCTCAGATAAACCTAGTGACGACATGAAGTATACCAGTTCTCTAGCTTCTTTGATATGGAAAAGTTTTCCTCCCTTGTTTTTCTCTGGAGCAGTAATACAATTCCAATCTTCCCATATGATCCATGGAAGTTGACCATTCTGCAGTCTTTTTAAAGACTGCCATAACTCTCCTCTCTGTTGTTCAGTGCATTTTGCGTAGACATTGGTCAGGAAAAGAGGGCCTTGAAGTTCAGGATGCTGAATTTCTAGTGTTATATGTTGGCCTGAAGCCTCTATTATAGAGCAGGAGAAAGGATGCCTTATTAGAATCCATAAGGAGCTACTAGGATTTGCAACGGCATCATCAAACTTCAGTTTTCTTTTAAGAGAGAGAATCTTCTCTTGTTCAGCGAATGGTTCAGCAATAGCAACAAAATTTATTTTATACATCTCTATGACTTTCCTGAGTTTTCGATAGTTTGGTCTTCTGAAGACACTCCTTATGTTCCAATATAGAGTTCTAATCATTGGAAGTTTGGTGCTTGGAACCAGTAATTGAACTCTTATCTCTGAGCTGTCTACTAGACTTGAATTTCGGCCAAGATTTAGGATTTTTCCCTTGCACTGATCTCTGATCTACTTCTGAACTATAGCCCGACATCAGGATATTCTCCTCCATCTGTTTGGCCTTGGGGGATTCTGGGCTATCTCTCTCCCCATCTTCTACTTGTCCGTATATCCTGCAGATCTATAGAAGGTATCAGTTTAGAAATGTCAGCTATAATTTCATCACAAAAAACCTTTTCTTGGATGCTTTGGCAAAATTCTTCATCACTCTGATTAGCTGCTCCTGAAGTTACTTGGGACGTCCTCTCCTTGGGGGAAGGTGGCAGAGCAAAATTAGATGGTTCTTCCTCCCCTCGAAGGAGGTCTAGAGCAGCAAACTTGTTTCCATTTCTTGAAATATTCTCCTGGGAGGGAGGCTTCTGCTGAGTGAGATCTGGATTAATCTCAGGGGTCCTATTGGAGGGGCCTGGGGTCTCCTGGACCGGGAGGATAATGGGCAGGGAGTTCTCATCTACTTCATTTTCTTTGGACATATTTTCAAATACCTGGGCTGCAACTTTCTGAGAGTTCCTAGTTATCAAAACCCATTCTTTGTTGCTTTTCTTCGGTGGTTGGGGATGCTGTTTTCTGACTGGAGGGGCTTTTTTTGGAGCCTGAGCTGGTTGTTTTCTCGTCGGGTCACAATCCTTGCTATCATGACCTAGTTTATGGCATCTATCACAGTAGCTCGGTCGATCTTCAACTTCAAGAATCTGCCATCTCCCCGTTTCCCTGCTGCCAATCCAAATACGGGGAGGAATAGTTTTAGTGAGGTCCATCTCTACGCATACTCGCGCTTCGCTTGGTCGGATCAATTCTGAAGCTGCTGCTGTAGCCGCATCCAGTTTAAGAGGAGTTCCTGCAATGGAGGCTAGGGAGTACAAATTCTCCTTTTCGAACAGGTGAAGAGGGAGGCTGGAAAATCTAATCCATACCGGGGTAATGGAGGGGTTCCACATCTGGATTGAAGTTCTTCGTCCACTTGAAGATACGTGCTTGGAATCCCTGAAAATGCCAAATCTTTATAGTCCAAAACCTTTGGAAATCAGCCTCCTTGTCAAATTTGAACATCAAATGTCGGTTATCAAAAAGGCCTACTTTGCAATCTCCCAAGAATCCTGCTGCAATAATTTCCTTCCTGATTTGTGTCATCGCAGGACGTCCCTAAGAGAACATACCTATTAATGTCCATTGAAATTTCAGCGCTAGGGTATCCTCTTCATCTTCTGTGAGAAAGAGTGCAGGTTCCCCTTTGAAAGATGAGAGTGGGATTTTATTTTGTATAGACGCAAAAGAGACAGAGTTATCCTTCTCTAAAATGTCCGATTTCCCTAGTGCAGAGGCATAGGGATTTGGGGGAGGAGGAGCTTGCCCCTCCGCCATAGGCGGCGAAGGGATGGCGGAGACAATATGGCCGTTAGGCTCGAAAAGAGACCTTAACAGTAATAAATTGGAAAAGTCAAAGGCTGAAGAATTAAGTCAGCAGGTAATGCGGAAAGGTTTTTTTAGAGAGCGTTGCCTCAAGTACCTCAAGCATGTACCTTTTTGAAATATTAGTATATATATAAGCTATCTTAATGGCTAAGAAAGACTAAGGAAGAAGTAAAACAAGTAAGCATAAACCAAAAACAATGTAGGTAGGTAGTACGACTTTAGATTAGATTAGAATTCTCTCTAGGACACACATTAGTGTGTGTTCTTGGTGTTCTTACATTCTTAGAGAAGAAGAACTTGTAAACTCTTGACTTCAAGGCATAATTTGAATGAAAAATTTGAATTTTTAACTTGGGACTTCAAAGGGGAGCACTACTCTTTACTTTTCTTGCTTTAATTCTTACTTAATCTTGCTATTGTGATGTCTTGTGAATTCATGAGAGGCTAAATTTCATAGTTCCATTGGATATTGATTATGGGTTGTTGATTTCTTATTATATTGTTTGGATTTATGAAATGGGTAACTATTATTATGACCTTTTATGCTTGATTGTAGTGGGTTTGCCTAGTAATGCTATATGTAGGCTAGGATGACCATAGATGATTTCCTTGGTCTAATGAATAAATCTAACTTGTAGTAGGCAAATGGGTTGGGAATGCCTTTAGAAAACTGCACCTTTCACCACAAAGAGGAGTCCATTTTGGTGTTGAGTGCTAGAGAAATCATCCTTGAGTAATTGCTCGAGGGTAAACCTCACAATTGAAACCACTAGCTGACTTGTGTGTGGCTTGCTATGGGAGTGACAACCTAACTATTTGAATGAAGGAGAGACAACTAGTTCAAAGATGATCCACATGAGCTACACTTAGGTGGATTTGTGTGTGTCTAGTGATGGTTGAGGAAGTTTCTTTAAAGGCTATTGAACTCGTGCTAGTTGTGGCATTTGCAATACATTAAGGATTTGTAGTCTCTTTAAAGGATATGAGGCTTAGCTTATTAAATCAAGGGTATACTAAGGATGGTAATTCTCTAGAGTCGGCTAGTATTTGAGACATTATGTACCCTTCACCACAAGGGACATGATGGGTAGAAGACTAGTTCTCAATCGGTAAAATCTAGACATATCGTAGGCTTAACACATCAAAGTGGCGATGCATCGCCGTGTAGTGTGAACTTCACCACGATGCATCGCTACGATGCATCGTGGTGTTGTTGTGCAAATGTGTGAGTGAAGTGTTCGTGTGGTGTGTAGTAGAGTGCTTGAGGTGATGAATGGAGTGAAGAGGTGAAGAGGTGAAGTGAAATGAAATGAAAACAATGAAGAATGTAAAGAAGTTTGAATGAATGAATTGAAAACTTATGAACTTTATCTAAATGCCATGAATGTAATGTTTACCAAGTGATGAATCCTGCAAAAACAATGAAAGCAAAGCAAATTAATATGTACATCCAAGCTATTGTGAAGTGAGTGAGAAGTGGTGTGAGCAAATGTTGAGAAACTGAAATGAACAAAACAAAGATGTAAATGAGTAAAGTTGGAAAATGAAACCGAATGCATGAAATGTGTTGTGAATTCAAGTGTAGCAAGCATAAATGTTGTGAAGTGAAAACTAACACTACGATGAATTGTTGTATTAAAGAGGGTGAGTGTAAATTTGCACTACGATGTATCGTAGTGCAAATTTGTGCTTGGGCAGAATTACACTACGATGAATCGTAGTGAAATTCCCATCTTTGTGCACACAATTCAGCAATTTTCCAACCACAATTCAACTGTGATTCGTTGGGCATTTGGAGAAACTTAAAGAATCAATATTGTAGCTCTTGAGCTTCGCTTTCTATAGCCATTTGAATCATCCAAATCGGAGCTCTGGTGAGAGAGTTATGCCCAACATACTGACGCCTGGCAGAATATGAAATTTAAGCCTACGATGCATCGTAGGCTTAAAACCCTGATTTGGTTTTGCCATTTCCCACGTTGAATTTCCAACTTTCCTTTCAGAACTGGCCTTCACCTTGAACACAACGTTATAGATCTCTCTCTTAGCTTTCCATAGGATTTTTAATCACCCAAAGTGGACTCCAAGTGAGGGCGTTATGGCCGAAACAACAAGACATGGCAAAACTGGACATTTGCACTACGATGCATCGTAGTGCAAATTTCATCTTAGCCATCCATGGCGAAAATTCTCCCTTTTCTCTTCAAAATTAGAAATTGAGCTCAACTCAAGAATTGTAGAGTTTCCTCTTGCCTTTCCATGAGTATAAGAAACAGCGCCATTGGACCTCTAGAGCTCAAGATATCAACAATCTCCCAAGCTGTGACAATGAAGGCAACATCGAAACCTCAATATAGTGTCTACAAAGAAGCCCTCATTCCATGACCTTGCACATAGAATTTGGACAAGGTTTAGACATGGCAAATGCAGTTCATGCTAAGAGCTTTTCATAACATCCAAGATCTCACCAATTGGATTAGAATTGAACAATTTACACTCAAAACAATTTGCACATTCAATTCTGCCCAAAAACCCTAATTTAGCCAAGAGATCACATTAAGTTTCTTCAATTTTTTTCCTTACACATTTCACTTCATTTTCTATCATTTTTCACTCTTTTTGCATCATTTTAACATTATCAACTTGCAAATCACAAACATGCATAAAACACATAAAACATCACTCATTACATCAAATACAAGACAAAAGCCAAGAGTTTTCAGTACAAAATAGTTGGTATAAAACCAACTCATCAAATTCCCCCACACTTGAACCCTTGCTTGTCCTCAAGCAAACTCACATTCACAACCACTTAGCACTAAACTCTGCTCCTCTGTCGACTCGTTCTCATTTGAGTTCATCAAAACAAATTTTTCATGCAATATCAAAAACTCTTAACATATCCTCAATTCCAACCTATCAACTTTCAGGACAAATTATCAACCAAGACACGATGAATAAAGACCAAAATGTCATGCGTGCAAGTGTGTGCTGAGGAACATGAACTTCATCTATTCCCTTGCTATACACCATCTAGCTCGTCTCATACCCATTCAGTACATGCCAATCTCTTTGTCCACTCTTATGAACATGCAATCACAAGATCAATGGTACCTATGCGTACATTGGTACTCTATGGGACATTGCCCTTATTCTGCACATTGATGCACATTTGTTTCACACATTGGTGACTAACAATAATGCCTGGGTTTTATGGCTTTTTTCTCCAAATTTGAATGCCAGGTTCTTATGGCTTTTTCATTCCCAGTTGCCAATATGGCTTTTTCTCCCATATCATTTCTTGTGCAAGCACATGTTCATAAGAATCCCAAATTGACTAAACATGTACGAATTCTGGAGACACCAGATAAATGCATAACAAAAAGAATAGAATCCACGCACATTACCTCCTGTGTCAATAGAGTTTTGCATGGCATATCTATCTTACATTAACATCGGGCCTTAGTCAGCAAAATGTACCAATTTCATCATGATTGGAATTAAAGACATCAAAACAACTTTCACATGCAAAATATGAAAATAACACTTGATGAACCACAAATTCCAACAAGACTTCCAAAAGAGCCAAGCATAGTACAAAGTGTTCTACATTTCATTGCTCTCACTAACACCACCTTTTTTTTTTCCTAATTTTGACACTTTCTAGCACACTCACACTCCTTAACACTTAGAATTTCAACCCACCAAAACAGCACCACAAACACCCAACTCTCTATGGTTATGAACATTTTGCCACATAAATGTCAACTACACAAAACTTGCGTTCAAACATCAATTATTCACCAAAAATTTCAAAACTTCCACAAAAATTAAAAAACGTGCACAACAATAAAAAAAAACACCACATATAACTGGACATAATATGCAAACATTCAAAATTCACCACAAAACTTAGAAAATAGCATATTCTTCACAAAAAATTTCATCAAAATTTCATCACTCATGCAAGACAAATAAGCATCTAAAGTCCAAGAGATACAAACCATAGCAAACATACACTCCCCCACACTTAAAACATACATTGTCCTCAATGTAAAGAAAAAATAGGTTTAGGAGCTCCCTGGTATTGATATTGTCATGAATTCCAATGTTTGCTTTGTGGAGATTTTTTGATCCATCTTCCTCATATGAAAAAAATTCCATGGCATCACTCCACCACACTTAGCCTTTTGAGTGCATGGCTAATCTCTTGCAATATCCTTCCTGGGCAAACACCTTTAACATGAATGGTTTTGATGAATGAATTCCAAAATGAAAGAAACGTACAGACAAAACGAAAAGAAGAAAACAAACTACTTATTAAAGCTAAAGAAAAAGAAATAGTTCTGAATTTAGATGGTCTCCAGCTAGACTTTATTCATCTACAACGTATGTCTTGGTCATGAAAAGAACTCAGTAAATCCATCTCTGCACCACACAAAAGATGAACTCTCATAAGCATGCTCCTTCTTCCCAGAAGACACTGGAATGTTGAGGAGATGTGTAAGCACAGGATCATGAAAAGAACTCTCTCCAAATATCACATTCATTTGAAGCACATCATAGCCCTCTTCTACCACACTAACCATAATAGTCCTGCAAGGCTTAACCAAGGAATGCACATCCATGGTCTCAACAAATTCATCAGAAATTTCAAAAGTAAATGTCTGAAACTCACAGTCGTTAACCATGTTATGATTGTCAATCAAAAGGTTAACATCTTTATCATCAAAACTAACATCATTGGCTTTCTCATCTAACACTTGTTGTGTGTTTCCAGTAACATTCACAATTTCAAAGGTTGATGCTTCGCAAGGAGTCCCAGCAATTTCCGCATTATTTTGGTTCTTGGTGTTACAATGTTCTTCCAGATGTGACTCTATACAATTTATCAAGACGTCAAGAAAAGAACAGTCATCATCATTGTTAAGTAAAACATGACTCTCACTATCATTTGAACAATTCTCAACATAGGCTACCTGTGAGGTATGTTCTACCAAAGATTGACTTGGCAATTCAAAGCTTGATATATCTATGAAACCACATTCTTCTATGTGTGCATTATCTAATAAATTCATGCATTCTTCTTCATCAATCTCATCACAACCAATCTCTGCACTACCAACAATGCTATCAACAGAAATGTAGTCATGCTTAACACCCTCATCAACGAAAGTTGGGGAACATTCAACAACCTGAATGGAACAGCAAGACTCTAAATGCATAGGTTGTTTCATTGCATAATTCACATCAAAAACCACTTCTTCATTATTAATTCTAAAGGTGACAGTTTTATTTCGAACTCCAATCAAAGCATCACCAGTAGCTAAAAATGGCCTGCCAAAAATTAAAAGTACCTCCGGGTCCTCTTCCATATCAAGTACAATGAAATCAACAGTCAAAGTAAATTTATCAACTCTTACCAGAACATCTTCAACCAAACCTGTAGGAGTTACCAAAGACCTGTCTGCCAATTGGAGTGTTACTGCCACTGGGCGAATCCGGCTCTCAAATCCAACACTGATAGCTATGGACAATGGCATTAAATTGATCCCAGCACCCAAATCACATAAAGCCTTTGCAAAATGCCTTGTGCCTATTTTGCATGGGATGGTGCAACTCCCAGGATCCTTAAGCTTCGGAGGAAGATCATGAACCATCCAAGCTTGAGTGCACTCAGAAACCATCATGGGAACCTCACATCTCAAGATTTGCTCTTTGTTGGAGATGAGATCCTTGAGATACTTAGCATATTTTGGCATTGAAGTCACTAAATCCATCAAGGGAAGATTCACATTTACTTGCTTGAGTACTTCCAGAAACCTATTGAACTGAGGGCCCTTTGTTGTTGGTGGTTTCTTTCTCTATGGAAAAGGAGGTTTGGGAGCATACTCAGGGTAGTTGTAAGGATTGGAGTTCTTGGTGATCTCATTTTCTACCCTAGATGGTATTTCCTTCTTCTCAGTCTTACTAGCCTCGTGCTCATTATCCTTTTTAAGTTCCAAAACTTCCTCAGCTTCATCTTTCTGGTCTTCTTCTGTACAATTACTCTTAACTTCTGAAGGTTTGTTCCCAGGCAAAAGTTTTCCACCCCTCAAGGTTATGGCCTTACATCCAATATTGTTCTTAGGATTTGACACCGTATCACTAGGAAGAGATCCACTAGGTCTATGATGTATAGCATTCGCGAGTTGACCCAATTGCATCTCAATGTTTTTGAATGTGCCATCATGATGTCTTACAGATGTCTCCAAAGCAACAAATCTTTCCTCATTTTTATCTATATTTTCTATAAGACTCCGGAGCATTTCTTCCACTGATGAGTTCCTCGGCTCTGAGGTACTAGCTTGCTGATCAAACCCTGGTGGAGGATTGGAAGTTCTCCTTTGATCATTCCCTTGAGTATATTGATCTCTCTGGCTTTGGTTCTGTTGTCCCCAAGTTCCTTGATTACCACCATAGCCTCTATTGTTGCCTCCTGAGTAATTTCCAGAGTACTATGGTCTGTTGCCATAGTTATTCACGTATTGAATGGACTAAGTGGTGAATGGGCACTCATCAGTATAATGTTCACCCTTGCATATACCACATGAAAGAAGTGGAGCTTTTGTTTGTGTTGCCTTGAGAGTCTGCACCTGCTTGGCCAATGCTTCAAACTTCGCACTAAGAGAAGTCTCCTCATCTACATCAAGAATCCCCCTTTGTTTTCTAACATGAGTTTTGCCGGTCTCTGGAAAGAGATACTCGTCCTCAGCTATTCGATCAAATAACTCCCTTACCTCTTGGACACTTTTATCTTTGAGAGCACCATTAGCACAGGTCTTAACCATCATTGAGGCTTCAGCAGTAAGGCCTTTGAAGAAAGTATTTAGTTCTCTGATCTCTCCCAAATCATGGTTGGGGCATTGCCTAATCAAGTCGTTGAATCTCTCCCAAGCTTCTCTAAATGTCTCACTATCTTGTTGTTGGAAATTCGTAATTTCCAGCCTTCTCTTTTCAAGTTTAGCTGGAGGGAAGTATTTGGACAAGAACCTCTTCTGTAGATCATCAAATGACATTCCAACATTTGTTCCCCCCAATACTTTTGAACCAGTGTTTAGCCTTTCCACGCAAAGATAAAGGGAATAAAATTCTGTGAACCTCACCCCTATCAACCCTTGGCAATTTGAAAGTGCTACATAAGTCGAGAAACCAATCGAGGTGGACGTTAGGATCCTCGTTGTCAAGACCTTGGAAGAATTGGCCCTGGAAGATCATGGAAACAATTTGTGGAGGAATGTGGTAACTTTCTACGTCAATGTCCTGATGACCAAATCTATTGTCAAAATTTACTGCATAATGGTCTCCAAACCGAGGTGCTTGTGCTCCTTGGGCAGCCATATCTCTTTGTTGCTTCAATTGTGCTCTCAAAGTTTTCTCCAACTCAAGATCCAATAAGAATTGTGGTTCTCCTGCAAACCTGCTAGACCTTGGCATACACAACACACCGTTATGGAGTATAATAACAAAGAACCAAGAACTTCAAATGTGCAACAAAGAAACAGATCACAATTCTCAACACGTACTAAAGAAAATGCAAAGAACAGAACACAACACAAAATGAAAGCTAAGGTAAATGACACAAACAGAAACACAAAGTAGAACAAGTAAAAATCAAGAACAATTCAACAAATTCTAGAACCGATTGCCTTCCTCGGCAACGGCGCCAAAAATTGAACAGGCTAGTCGTGTACCCTCAATTTTACCCTAACAACTACTGTAGAAGTGGAAGCAGGGATTGTAATCCACAGGGAAGGCGTAGGTCAAGAAAATTGAGCAAATTATTCTAAAATTCCTTGTCATCGAATCTAGTCACGAGAAAAAAAGAAAATTCAACACAAAAGAACGAAAGCAAAGATGCAAAATGTAGCAACAAGCAGGGGTGAACAGATATCTCTGGATTCTTGTACCGGATGAACACAGACCTAGCAAATTTCTGCTTTGCAATCAATCAATAAGCAAAATTATGGAGACCTAAGTTGCCTAGAAGTTCAAGTCATGGTTAGCATGGCGACCACACAACTTCCTGTACTTCCTATCACCATCTCCTCCCATGGCGAGGCCCGAGAATGGTGGAATAAGCTCCGCAAAGTCTCAACTCTCCAAGCTAACTACTCTAACATGCAAAGTCCTAAGAACTCCCATGGCGAGGCCCATCCTAGGGTTCACATATCATTGTTGTTAACAAAAAAAGCGCCTTTAACACTTTTCCTAATGTTTCAATTCATTAACACTTCCTAAGGCGAGGCCTGAGTCTCAGAATTGATTTGATTACAGAAAACAAGTGCAAAGACTTAAACAATCACAATTTAGTTATCAATTCATGCAACTTCGCTAACTTTGATTAATCACTCCTCAATTTAGCATGTCGACCACAATTGAAGCTTGATCTATTCAAGAATACCTAGGAATTATGCAATTCAACAGATTTCTATAAACAATTCAAATGTGATTTCAATACTCAACAATTAGATCAAATGCATAGCATAAAATCCACTAAGTCACGTATTCATCCGTTTAGAATCCTAAGATATCACACAGTTAGCCAGAAAATTCCATATCTAACTCATTAACATTGAATTCAATCATCAAACAATTAACTTCCATCGAATTAAGAAATTTCACAGATCAAAGTCTAGAGGAATGTCAATTGTTGCTTCGTTGAGCTCGATATGAAATCTCTGGTACACAATCGTGATTAGAAATGAAATCAGAGAAGAAATGTTTAGTGATAGAAAATAGATCTAGAGAGAGAAAATGAGAGGAAGAAAAACTCCCGCTAAAATTCAAAAGATAGTTCTAAAGTCTCCAATCCCCCCTTACACATTAGCTACATCTTCTATATATAGAGTTATGAAAATGTAACTAATACGCAACCGTAAAATATCTAAAGTATTACAAGAGTGTCCTTGAATAGAAAGACCAAAAATTAGCCTAAGTTGTGAAAATTCGAAGTTGGAAAACTTTTCCCAGCAATCCAGCGCCTTCAGCATCAAGTTCCAGCGCCTTTATCATCCTTGCCGTTCTTCCTCGCGCCTTCCAGCCTTAGTGTCTGCGCCTTCACTGCTCAGAGCTCCAGGTGAAGAAATCAGAGTCACTCCACGCCTTCAAGCCATTCAAAATCACGCCTCCAGCAACTCCGCGAACATTCACTCAGTCTAGCCTTCATGAGATCACGCCTCCAGCCCCGTAGCTTCACGCCTTTGTCCACCTGGTGAAACCTGAAAATCAGAAATTCAACACTTAGCCAAATTTCCAATAGCGAGATTCTAACTGTGCAACATTTTCCAATCAAAATATGGCCTTGATACATTGTGAATTTGGGAAAACCTAAAACAAGAAAGTTGTAACCCTTTATCTTAGCTTTCTACAGCCTTTTTAATCTCCCAATTCGGAGCTAAGACGAAAGAGTTATGACCCAATTACTGAAGTGCAACAAAGCTGAAAATTTCATGGAGCAAACCTTCCAACACTTAGCCATTTTAAGTTGCTGAAAGAAAACTACACTCAAAGGCAGTAGGACAACTAAAGCTACGATGCATCGTGGCGATGCATCGTAGGCTTAACACATCAAAGTCGCGATGCATCGCCGTGTAGTGTGAACTTCACCACGATGCATCGCTACGATGCATCGTGGTGTTGTTGTGCAAATGTGTGAGTGAAGTGTTCGTGTGGTGTGTAGTAGAGTGCTTGAGGTGATGAATGAATGGAGTGAAGAGGTGAAGAGGTGAAGTGAAATGAAATGAAAACAATGAAGAATGTAAAGAAGTTTGAATGAATGAATTGAAAACTTATGAACTTTATCTAAATGCCATGAATGTAATGTTTACCAAGTGATGAATCCTGCAAAAACAATGAAAGCAACGCAAATTAATATGTACATCCAAGCTATTGTGACGTGAGTGAGAAGTGGTGTGAGAAAATGTTGAGAAACTGAAATGAACAAAACAAAGATGCAAATGAGTAAAGTTGGAAAAATGAAACCGAATGCATGAAATGTGTTGTGAATTCAAGTGTAGCAAGCATAAATGTTGTGAAGTGAAAACTAATACTACGATGAATTGTTGTGTTAAAGAGCGTGTGTGTAAATTTGCACTACGATGTATCGTAGTGCAAATTTGTGCTTGGGCAGAATTACACTACGATGAATCGTAGTGAAATTCCCATCTTTCTGCACACAATTCAGCAATCGTCCAACCACAATTCAACTGTGATGCGTTAGGAATTTGGAGAAACTTAAAGGACCAATATTGTAGCTCTTGATCTCAGCTTTCCATAGTCTTTTGAACCATCCAAATCGGAGCTCAGGTAAGAGAGTTATGCCCAAAATACTGACGCCTGGCAGAATATGAAATTTAAGCCTACGATGCATCGTAGGCTTAAAACCCTGATTTGGTTTTGCCATTTCCCACATTGAATTTCCAACTTTCCTTTCAGAACTGGCCTTCACCTTGAACACCAAAGTTATAGATCTCTCGCTTAGCTTTCCATAGGATTTTGAATCACCCAAATTGGACTCCACGTGAGGGAGTTATGGCCGAATCACCAGGACATGGCAAAACTGTACATTTGCACTACGATGCATCGTAGTGCAAATTTCATCTTAGCAATCCATGGCGAAAATTCTCCCTTTTCTCTTCCAAATTAGAAATTGAGCTCAACCCAAGAATTGTAGAGTTTCCTCTTGCCTTTCCAAGAGTACAAGAAACAGCGCCATTGGACCTCTAGAGCTCAAGATATCAACAATCTCCCAAGCTGTGACAATGAAGGCAACATCGAAACCTCAATATAGTGTCTACAAAGAAGCCCTCATTCCATGACCTTGCACACAGAATTTGGACAAAGTTCAGACATGGAAAATGAAGTGCATGCTAAGAGCTTTTCATAACATCCAAGATCTCACCAATTGGATTAGAATTGAACAGGTTACACTCAAAACAATTTGCACATTCAATTCTGCCCAAAAACCCTAATTTAGCCAAGAGATCACATTAAGTTTCTTCAATTTTTTCCTTAAACATTTCACTTCATTTTCTATCATTTTTCACTCTTTTTGCATCATTTTAACATTATCAACTTGCAAATCACAAACATGCATAAAACACATAAAACACCACTCATTACATCAAATACAAAACAAAAGCCAAGAGTTTTCAGTACAAAATAATTTGTATAAAACCAACTCATCACGTTTGTTTGAGTAAAAACAACTTATTGTTCCCAATTCTGGAAGCATACAACTATTCAAGTTGATTTTATAGTGCTTCGGCATCTTCCTCCTTAACAATATGATTAAGAACATTATTTTTTACCCATTGCCTAATATAACCACATGCGTGTTGATGCTTAAATTTTCATTCCTCATCTGATTTAGAATCTGGCTATTGGGCAGTAAACACAAGCAAGTGCATACTCTTCACAAATAACAGACATTTCATTTTATCCTTCTATTTGTGATAATTCATACCATCTAAAAATATCATCTTACTTGTATTAATTTCCATAATTCTAACAAATCACAAACATCTAAAAATACGCTCTAATACTACTCTGTTGGGTTGAAACCTATGATCCAAGAAAATTCAACACACCCACAACAAATAATAAAGTCTCTCCAATTTTCTAGAATATCTTAGAAACATTAAACAAGACTTAAACCAATTAGGAAATTGAAGAAAAATCAAACTCAAAGCACAACACAAGAGAAACATAAGGCACAATAATTTTTATGTGGAAAACTCCTTCAATGTAAAGTAAAAAACTCACATGACTATAAAGTCTACCACAAAATCTCAACTAAATTAATCAGGAGAATAGTACAAACTCCAATAATTACACAATAGAGATGTGGCATCAATCATCTAATAAAAAAAATCAAATCTCAAATAAAAAAGTCAAAACTTATGGAAAATTTCACTAAAAAATTACAACAATCTTACGAAATTAATAACTCAGAATAGAACTGTTAAATTCCGTTCTCTATTGTTCAAAATGTGGAACTAGATGTCCTCTACCTCCTACTAATATTTCAGACTAATCAGACACTATTTGTCTTTCTGACCATCCATTTGATGAAGACTACTTACACCACTAATTGCTGAAAAACATTGCACAAAAAACCAATGTTTGTTTTCTCTTTTCTCTGACGTCTCGACTAATTCAACCCCTTAACCAATTTAACTTAGTTAGAGTTACAGTTGTAATTGGCCTACAATATAACCTATTAGTTTTGAACTTTTTCACATAAGTTGGGAGTTCAAAAACCCAAAAGTTCATTAACTAACTTATTCAAGTTACAGCGTGTAATTGAATATGCTTTTAGCATCAGAACACATTAAAATTCAATGCTAGAAATCTAGAATACTAATTTTGGATGTGCTGAAACTTTGTATCTTTTCTTTTTACGTCCTTTTACGTAGTAAACTCTATGGAAATAGAATCTACTAGAGAATTTGTGTTTCCACCTATCAAATACCTAACACAATAACAAAATAATAGCAATATGGAGGAAGAATACTTTACGTATTACGTAAACCTCTCATACGTATTTACGTCCAATGATGATTCACCTTTCTGATCTTAATGTATCATGTTGGTGAATTTCTCTTATAAAATAAGGAGACAACCTTTTCTTATACTCACTAAGAAAATTGATAGGATATGACAATATTTTTATTTCACTGTGTATATATGAGTCTGACTATGCGTATAGATTATTTTAATTCTTAACATAAAATAGCACATCTAAATTATCATCCTTAACATAAAATAACGCATCAGACACATCGTAATGCGCCTATTCCGTATGTTTAGTTGTCTACGATTCGCAATTTGTACTTTTTTTTATTTTTTTACTTTTACTGTTTCCTTTGAGAAACGATTCACACCTTGTATGAAGAAGTAATTTACAATGCGTGGAATACTTATGCGCTATAACTAGTATCTTGACATTAATATTTTAATTTATATAATTATTTACACCACTAATATTCGCATTTATTCTAGTTATTTTAACTTTATTTTTTTTTCAATTTGGTATTTTTAGATTGATTTTGGTAACTTTTTCACAAAAAAATGCCAAATTAAAACAGAAAAAAGAAAAGAAATCTTAATTTGAAAAATAATTGCGATGAGAGTAGATAGTAATGATATGAAAATAATATAAATAAAATACATACATTAGAATGTGAAAGTACAATTTTTTTTTTTTATTTTGTATTTTGTATCACAAGCGACTAGACGCAAAGTTGATCATCATATGGAAGACAGAATTGCATATATGTCATTTAAATATTGAGCTAATAAAAAAGAATGGTCAGCTTTATAACTACAATGTTTTCCATGCTCAATTGTCTAATATTTGTAGCTTTGGTAATTGAATATTTATTTATCTTTTCAAGTATTACAATTTTTCAATACGTCATTGGTAGCAAATGTTAGTGTTATTATTCAAGTAACTTTTGCAACAGTGAAAGTAAATTATTAGTGAATTTTGATCAGAAAAAGAGTTCCTTAATTTTTTTCAGAAAATGTTGCACTAACAATTACCTAGAGATTATTGTGTTTTGGAAAAAGAGTGCTATATTAATATAATAAATAAAATAAATTACGGGTTGTATCACTCATAAGAAAAGTGAATTTCGTTTTTTTTTTTTGCAAGGCTCACTCATTTAAATATGCTTTTTAAAACTCTTTTATGGTAAATTGTTATTTTAAGGATTAACTATTCTGAATTGATTTTTTATATTAGTGAAGCTATTACGTACGTGATAAATCAAACATTCATGACAATCCATTACAATCAAAAGTTGATACTCTTCAATTTTAATTTTGTGTAATGCAGAAATTCTTTCAAAGTGAAATGTTTTCTATTGGCATCTTATTCAGTTTGGGTACAAAATCTATTCGTTGGAATGATTTTGAATCCTTTGACTATCTGTCAGGAATTATTTTTCTTTAAGCATGTAACTATTTTACGAGATAATTAATTGTGTTACAAAAATAACTGTCTTTGAAAATATCTCCAAGCTTTCTAAAATGTTTTTGAACTCAATTACAAGGATTGAGAAGTTCAAAAGGGTAAAGTTGCATAATTTGGACGCACTTTTAGTTTTGGATGCTTTATGCATGGCATATATATTGTATGATATGAGCTCATAACCCCAACAAAAAATGCCAACAAAATTTTATTTGACAATTGGGAAGCTGTCTGGACATAGTTTGTGCATAAATCCACTTCCCTAGTTTGAGTGCACTTAAAAGACAATAACACTCAGTGGAGTATTATTTTCCCTAAAAAATTCACTACACAAGTAGTGACATATTCCGAAATTATTGTTTGGGAGGCAAAATTACATAGTAAAAATTATATTTTAATTTATTTTGGAGAATAAAATTCTAATTTTTTTAAAAAGTTAATTAAAATCTTTTTATTTTTTAAAGAAATATAGTATAATATTTCAAATCTTGGGAGGGTGGTTGCACCTCTTGCCTATCCATAGATCCGCCATTGTACACGATGACACTTGAGCAGCACTGATAATAACACTTTTAATCTCTAATAATTTTGGACCATATTTGATTTTTAAAATTTTAATTTGTAACTAATATAGATAATTTATTAATTTTTTTATGAATTGATAAAAGTTGTCATGTGTTCTAGGGGCGAGAAAAATTCGGTTTCAATTGAAAATCGAATCGTATCAAACCGAAATAATTTCGATTGTTCGATTTTAGTTTTTTTATTTTCAATTCGGTTTTTGGTTAAAACGAATTTTAAAATTCGATTTTGATTTTTAACTTTTGATTTCGGTTTAAGCCTAAACTAAATTTAATTTTATCACTAATTTGTTGAAAAATGCATTTGAACCATAGTGTTCAAGATAAATGTAAAGTTTTTATATTTTTAATTATTTTTTAAATAAACAACCATGCTAATTAATAAATTGTGCATAATTATACATTTTTATCATAGTTTCATATTAAATAATTAAGTGAATTTATTTATATTTATAATTCAATGCTTTTAATATTTTTTATGTACAATTTTTGTTTTATAGTCAATAATATTAATTTTAATAAAATGAAAACTATGTATAACTATTCATTCTTTTTATAAAGTAATCATATTTAAGTTTTGGTTTTTTAATTTTCTTAAAAATATTTTGTTGGAGAAATATAAATATTGTTCTAGTTACATCTCTAGTTAATTTAATGTCAAAAGAACAAAAATTCAATTCCTTGGATTTTAAACATATTGCCTATGATATGACATTGAATGTGAGAATATTTTTTAATTAGGTTATAATTTTTTTTGTTGGATCTTGTAATAATATGTTTTTGGATCGAATTTTTATTTTTAGCCTAATAAGAAATTCGATTTTATACCCAAAAATCGAATACCAATCTGAACCGAATTCGGTTTTCGGTACCATTCAAATTCGATTCGATTTCAGTTTGTATTTTTAAAGCCTTAAAAATAGAAAAAATTGAATTAGAAAATCGATAAACCAAAAATTGGACCGATTCTAAATGTGTTCAACACATGTCCGTTAGTTGTAAACATTTTACATTTTTCTCTAATAGAAAATAGAAATCTTCCTTCTATACAATAAAAAATAAAATATCACTATTAGACTAATTTTTATAAATGTGGATTAATCTACCATTCTAGAGTTTTTTTTATGTATAAAAAGAGAAGATTTATGTTCTTCTATTAGACAAAATAGTAAGAGGTTGACCACTAATAGACATATACTAAATACGTAGCAATTTATGTTAATCAACAAAGAAAATTGGTCAACTGTATTATACATGTTAGAAATTCAAAACCTTGGATATCAAATTAGGCCACCTGAAATCATTATATGAACTAAAAATGCCACTTTAAAATTTTGGGGATCAAAATTATACATATTTTTTTTACTATTCTTTTATTTCTTTTGGTCATTGGTGATGTATATCTAGTTTATTTTAATATCTAGTTTATATATATATATATATATATATATATATAGACACACACACGTAAAAACTCTTGTGAAATATATTTATATATATGACGTGATACGCGAATTTTGTTAGATTTGATACGCTAATTTAATCTATATTTAATATGCTAATATTATATTTGATACACTAATATACTAATATTATATTTGATATGCTAATTTTGTATATTTGATACGCTAATATTTGGTATTGGATTGATACGTTTGGATTGAAAATTCATGTGTTAAAGTGAAAATTTTATAGGCTAAATTGAAAATTTGTTACGTTAAACTGAAAATTTCATACGCTAAATTGAAAATTTGTCACACTAAAATGAAAATAAAAATGTGATGTTGAAGTGAAAATTTTTTATACTGATCATTTTATACTTGATACGCTATCGATCTTTTGGATTGATACACTAGATTGAAAATTGACATTTGATATGTTAAAGTAAAAATTTGTTACGCTAATCTTTTTATACTCGATACGCTCTTGTTTGGATTGATACTTTGAATTGAAAATTGATATTTCATACGCTAATTTTTTTATTAACAAGCAAATCGCATATATAAATTACGAAATTTTTATATATATATATATATATATTTTTATATCTTGGCAATATCTACTTAGGCCCAACTTTTTTTTTTTTTAACCTACCTCTAAAGGAATCTAACTGAGTTATCTCCTGAGTTATACGCCTTAGTGAAACTAAATTACGAGAGTAGATAGAATCCAATTATGTTTTTATACCTTGATTCAATTAATTGCAGAGCTCAAATTTTGAACTTGAAAAACTGTAATTAGTAGTAGGGGTGTTCAACAAAATTTAAAAATTACCTACACCGATCAAATCACACCGCATCACATTGTATATTGCGTAGACAGTGGTTTTATTGTTTTAACAATTGGTTTTTATTTCAATATTTCGAAACCGCATGGCACAGTACAGTTTTATTTTATAAAATTAAAACTGCACCGTATATACTATAATAGTAAAAAAATTCTATACAAAATCATTTAACATAAAAAGTATTGATAATTGCCGTTAATTATTTACACTTGCCTTACATTATTATTTTTTTTCTTTTTGTTTTATAGAAAAAGAATATACATATACCATAAATTTCAAATTTTGAATAAGAATATACATATACCATAAATGTCAAAATTTGAATAAGTTAATATGATTTATTTTTCTTATCACCCCAATGATTTTTTATTCATAATTTCATATTAACATTGTATAATGGTACGGGCATTTTTCTTTTTATTAACTGAATATGGTATATTTAAAGTTTAAACATCATAAATCGCAATAAATTACACCGAAAAAAACACACCCGCAAATCATAGTTTTTATATCTTAATGGTTGGTTATGGTTTGTATTTTTTACAAACCGCAAATTATGGTGCAATTGAAAATATTATGCAAAACCGCCCAAATCGCACCATTTACACCCCTAATTAGTAAGAAAAGGAATTCAATTGAGTCTCATATTTCAGTGAACAATTATTGTCATCTGAAGTTGATTCATATATAAAATGAAAGTTAATCACGATTTTAATGATTGTACAATAAAGTGATAGATAATTAAAATCACAATTTCAATAATTATTAATTATTCGTTTCATATATGAATCGATTTCAAATGAGCTTTTGTGTTTAATGAAATTAAAATACAGGATCTAACGAATCGCTGCCAGTTCTGCTTTTGTACATTGTACTCTCTCGTTGATTTCTGATTTAAATTAACCTTTTCCAAATTGATTGATTGATTGAAATATTCGAATTGTGACTAACTTTACAGAGTTAAAAAGGTGCTTAAAAAAAAAGAAGGTGGAAGTGGATAGTTGAGAGCTGCATAGGGGACAAGCATTCTCTCTTTGTTCATTGACTTTAAACTTTATGCTACATTTTTCTACTTTTTATTGTAACTTTTTTCTTATTCTGATATTTGTTTATTGTTTGAGAAACAAACCTAATGATTCATATCAAAAAGTTAAAAAAATAAAAATAAAAAAGATCATTAACATTGTAAAGCAAGAATTCTTAAGAATTGAGTAGTGATTTTCTTTTTGGTGGTGCCCAAAAAATACAATCCAGACACACAATCTCACATAAATATAAGTCAGATTTTGTTTAGTATTTTTTTCAAATATTTTAATCTGCATAAGCAACTCATGCTCTGCAAAATGGAGACCAATTTATTCTCGAAGAACCTTTTTCTTAAAGCCTAATTATTACTCTATTTGTAACTTTTTAGGATGTTGTTCTTGTAAATAATTGCCGATTCTTTGTTGTCGGATTTCATAATAAGGTAGTGGCTTTTTACCAAAATAATGTGATTTTTAATAAAATTTAAAAAAATATTGTGATTTTTATTTTGATTCGAAAAATGACTAAAGTGAGGTTGGCAAACTCAACTTTAAAGTTGAGATTGCCAACCTTGACTTTAAAGTTGAGATTGTCAACCTCAACTTTAAAGTCACGTTTGGTAATCTTGACTTTAAAGTTGCGTTTGTCAACCTCAACTTCAGAGTTATTCAAAAAAAAAATTTATTTCTCATTTAATATAGAAAAATTTATATAATCTCTAATTTATCTAATTTTTATCATTTACAAAAAAGTTTTTTAAAATTATATTACATTAAGAAAAAGTTTTGCAACAAATTGAGCTATTGCAATATTTACGGTATAATCAAATGTAGTAAGCAAATATAAACTTATAATCATTAAAATAAGTTAAAGTTAAATTAGCAAGGTAAGTTTTAAATTTTCATTTAATCATTATACTAAATTGTAAAAATATTCAAAACGAATCACTTGCTTAGAATTATTCTAAGCAATGTTGATTTTGAATATTTTGTTTTAAAAATAGTGTTTTAATTTTTTCTATCATACCATGAACTAAAACGAATTAATTTTAATATTCTGTTATTAATAATAAGTGAAAATAAAATTTACAATAGTAGGAATAAAATTTGGTAAACTTTATTCTCCAAATTTTACTTATGAAATCAAATATAGTTGTTAACCTAGAAAACAAATTCAAAAAGAAAAAAAAATTAAAGCTCTAGAAGATTGGACTTTTTGGAGATATGTAAAAATAGAAAATAAATTTTTTTGTTTAAAATAATTCTAGAAAATAGAAAAACAAATTGCAAAGTACATACAACAACAACTAAGATTTTATCACACTATGTAATGTCGGCTATATAGGATCAAATTTTACATTAGCTATATAAATTATACTTTGCATCTTATTTTAAATTTTTAGAAGAAAATATTAATATGAAAAATATATTAAAAAGTAATTATTCTACTAATTCTAATTACAACTGAAATTTAATTTCATATTTTTTTAACCTTCCCAACAAAGAATTTAGAGTTGTAATTTTATACTATGTTAGTGTTGCCAAACAAAGCAATTCATACATTTTAGAGTTCTAATTCATAGAATTAGTTTTCTATAATATTTTAATTATAGTCTAATTTTATTTCTAAACAGCCAAACGAAGTGTCAAAGTTTTATGCTCAATGAAATTTTAACAATTTAATGTAAAAGATTCATGATTAAATGAAAATTAAACAGTTATCTTGCTAATTTAACTTTAACTTATTTTAATGATTGTGTGTTTATATTTGCTTACCATATTTGATTATATATTTTTTACAAAACTCTTCCTTATTTTAATGATGGAGAAGATTGCTGGACTGAACACAGTTTTGAGGATGAACCACAAGACATTTTAAATACCTTCATTCACAAAATGGACAAACGCCAAAAGCCTTCCAAACACACTAAATACATGGAGGCTCTGGTTAGTTCTAAGGCGGGTGAGCTGTCAGAAAGGAAGCTTCGAAAAAGGAATCTATTCATCTGCTACTCGGAAGGGAAGCGCTTGAACCCTGGGTAAGTACTTTTCCTTAGACTGGACCTGATTACCAGAGTTAGATTAGATTGGCCAAATTCATGCAATAGCCTCTACAATATGGTTTTTAAAGTTGGATTTGCTGGTGACTGTGGTTGGAGATTGTACTGTGTTTGAAGATTTTGGATTGAATTTGTATGTTAACAATCTGGAAGTGAATCATTCTGCTGGTGAGACATGCATCTGTGGTATCTTATGGAACCTTTAAAGGTTGGAGTCATCTAATTCTGAGGGTTATTGTAAGTGTTTTGCCAATGCTGTTTTGGCTTAAGTGCGTTTTCTGAAATACTGGCTGGCCATGTGTTGATTGTTCTGCCTGCTTCAACATGTTGCCTAGTAGTACCTATTGTTGTCTGGATTGAAAGTGAACTTCACTAAGTGTACTGGATTGAGGAACGAGGATGGGAGAAGTTATGATGTCGATCTTTTGTTTGGTATATATTAGATGGATCACTATAATGTTTGGGTAGGACTTACTGTAGTCAGAATATTTGCCTCTTTTTTTGGGTAATTTTGCGTGGTTTGATTAGCTGCGTTAACAGATTGTTTGAATAGGTTATGAGTAGGCAACCTGTTTTGAGAAGTTTTGAGTGATGACATATCCTTGGTTATCGATTGGAACTGGCTGCACTGAGGATTTCCGAAATGATGCTGATTTTGGTGATGAAGTGTGAGCTTTATTTCTATATCTCCTACAGGCTTTGCTTTGATTTGTGAAAGTCCTTAAGATTTTGTTGCTCGGTGGGCATGTTGGACTGGATTCACAGGCTGGCTACTTTTGAATATGGACTTTGGAATTTTGGGCTTGGACTGTTTGGATCTGGGTGCTTGAAGACAAGTAGGCCCAGCTAGTACACAAGAGGAGTTTGTGATGATCTTCCTTTTGGGCTGGAACTATGGTGGAGAGTGGGCAGAATGTTGGGCTGCTCCTGTGGACTCTCGGGACTACCAACAATGGTATTAGATTATTGACTGAGTAGCCTGACAGTGGATATGTTGCTTAGGGCCGTATATTTTGGGCTGAACTATTATGCGTACCGTCCACTTTGGGTTACTCATTTGCTAAGAATGCCGTGTTAGAGGTCGGTCGTTCGACCTCGTCAAATACCCAAACTTACTCAAATAATGTAGAGGTGGCAAGTGGGATCGTATCCACAGGGAAGGTTTGGTTGTCAAGAGATCACTTGTTCAAGAAACCAAAGCAAATGGGACAAATGCAAAACAATATGAATGCAAAAATGAGAATGAATGCAAAAATGAGAATGAATGGGTTAGTATGTAAGCACTGCCTTGATGATGAACCAATTGGTATGGACCTCAGCCTATTATCATCGACTTGTGTAACAGCATGAATGAGGGGATCGACCTTCTAGTGAGCTTAGGGCTGATCTCCTTCTGGGTCTCACAGTTCTAATTCACCATACTCCTCTGTCTTCCCTTGGTAGGGCAAGACCTAGGCTCGGCTTCCTAATTCCCGATCCCTATCTGACACTAGAACCCTAACTCCCCTAGACAAGACAGTCATCCAAAGTTCAAGTTCTAATGTTCAAATAATCCTAAGTCTTTTACATTATATTGACTTCAATTGTCAGTGTACGCACATTGAAGTCGCAACCACACACATCAGAGAGGACTCATCCAAGTTGTTCCTATTCTGGTGATGTTATTTCAATTTCCATTAATAGCACTACATTGACTTCAGTGGTACTGCAAATCACATGAAGGGCTTAACGTGAGTGAGTAGTATTGAACAAAACATCAGACAGATATATGAACACAATATCAAACACATAATAGCAATACGAATGTCTCAAATAAGATTAGATCCATCCCTTGACCCTCAAGACAGTATGATCTAAAGAAGGAAAAGAGAGAGAATCCCTAAGCTAAACTATGAACCCTAATATAAGAATGCTATGTTGTGTTGTGGTGTGGCCGCCTCTCTCCTCCGGGCTCTTCTTTTGGCCTCTCTCTTCCTTTTCCTTTTATCTTCCCTAGATGGCTCGGCCTCGTGAGGTTCTAGAAGCTTCCTCTTTTCGCGGGGATGTTGACACGTGTCTCTGTAAATATCAATCAAAGCCAAAGTGAGGACACGTTCTTGGTACGAGACTTAATGAGTAAGAATTATCAATGAAAATCATCAAACAGTTGGTGCTCGTCGGAGACATTTACCTTGGTTGTTCACTTGTGTGTTTGTGTGTGTTAAGTGTAAAGAGGAATCGAATGTAGTGTGTAGTGCCTACAAAATGCATGAGAAAAATCCTAACTAAATATATAACAAAGGAAAAATACATGAAAAAGAGTAAAACGCGCAAGTGTGTGAGGTGAGTGTGACGGGCGCAGGGTGCGCCCGCCGTGTGAGTGGCGGTCGCACTGTGCGACCGCCGTGTGTGTGGCGGGCGCCTAGTGCACTGGCCGTGTTGTGTGTGTGCGTGTGTGAGGCGGGCGCATGGTGCGCCCGCCGTGTGTGTGGCGGTCGCATGGTGCGACCGCCAAGTATTGTGCGCGTGTGTGAAGTGTTTGTGCATGCTAAGTGTGTTGTGTGAGTAGTTGTGGACCACCACTAGGAGGTCCGTGATGTGAGCTCAAGAGTAAGTGTGAGTGCTGCGTAAGTGAAGTGGTGGACTTGTGAATAGTGATTGTGGACCTCTAAAGTGTGTGCTTCCATGAAGTTAGGAGGTCAGTGGTGTGCTTGTGTTGTGGAGGTCAGTGGTGTGCTTGTGTTAGCGTCCTGCATGTTCGAAGATCACAGCAATTTCACATTGTTTTACCAACCCTTAGGCATTTTCACAACAATCTCCAAACATGCACGTTTTAGTATACTGTCGACACACCAAGCATCATTTTCACACAAAATCCATAGCAAAAGATAAAGAAAGTCAAGCGAATAAGTCGGTGAAATACCGACTTATCATCCCCCCACACTTAAATCTTTGCTAGTCCCGAGCAAAGTAAAGCCAACTGTCCACCCCTCATTCAACACTCTCAACATCATCAACTATCCATTATAAACTTTTCGCATGCAAGAGACATTTGAATTGGTAAGTCCACAGTCCATCCAATATATACAAGTTGTCAAGCAAGGTACCATGAATAAAGACCAAACCGTCAGCGTCTAGTGTGTGCTGAGAGTTCCTTATGTTTCCTCACATTGTCTATGCAGAGTACTCAAGTAGACACTTAATCAAAAATTTTTGCACTACAATCCTTTTGTCCACACACACAAACACTGCATACTAAAGATAAAAGATAGAATTTTTCACTAATCTTACTGGGATTTTCCCCTTATTCAATGCACATTGGTGCTTATTATTTTCTTTTGAAACTTATGCCACACTTTGGTGCTTGGCTGCCTGGGTTTTATGGCTATTTTTTTCCCTTTATTTGCCACTGGCTTTTCTTTTTGTTCCCATCTTCCCTCAAGCATTCCATGTTAGTGTGTGTCTTCAATAGACTATATACTCAAAATGCAAGCACATACACGTAAAGCACATACACGTAAAGGAACATAAGCTCTCTCCTATGTCAAATTTGTTGCTGGCGTTTCTATCTTACCTTGACATCGCACTTTACTCAGCAAAATGTATGCATCAAATGATTACTGTGAAACTTACAAAATATTTCGCATACATCAAACAATTTATGGATTCGATGATGAAATTGGAAGTGCGAATGTAATGGATGTGCAAGTGTGTTATATGGACAGTGGCAATCTTTGCACAACACAACATCAAACTCTCATATTCATAACAACTGGAAGTCAAAGCACACTGCATCACAACTTTGAATGGAAAGCACACTACAAGGTCAATGCTAGTCACTACCTTGTTTTTCATTCCCACACAACAACACAAGGAAAAGGAAAATGGAAAGAAAATAAAAAATAAAAAATAATACACCCCCTACTACTAATATAATATCATACCACCTCCAATCCCTGCAACGCATAAGCACACAAAGCATAACAGCAAAGGTCCAAGCATTGACCTTCAAAGCAAAGCAAAGGTCCAAGCATTGACCATCAAAGCAGAACAAAGGTCCAAGCACACTAGATTGAACAGAGCAATTTCACACAATCATCTACCAACAGCCTCATAGCCCAAACTCTCCCCCCCCACACTTAAAACATGCAATGGTCCCCATTGTGGAAAGGAAAGAGACTACCAAGTTTATGTTCCAGGAGGCGGAGGTTGGTTGGAAAATCAAGAGAATCCAGGAGGAGGGGTTGCACGTTTCCAAAGCTAGGGGCCCTTTGGTGGAGGTTCGTCGCTTGCTCCAGCGTTTGGGCTCCTCTTCTGGTCAACCATTGCACTTGCAGAGCCCCAAACTAGCATTTTCTTGACCCTCTCTTGATGCTCCTGCACGTAAGACACAAACTAGCTAAATAGACAAATCAAAAGCAAAAGCGAATAAGAATTCAGACAACAACTTATTCAAAGAAAGTAGAGCAAGTAGTTCTGGATTTATTCAGTCTCCCGCTGGACTTTATTCATGGAGCTTCCTTCTTCAAGATTCAGAGTATCCATCTTTGTACCAGAAGAATCCTTTTTCATGATCACTCTTTTCTCTCCAGTATGGAACTGGACAAATGTTTTTCAGAAAGAGGTGATGGAGCTCATGCACATGGGGAACAATCTCAGTAAACTCCATCTTAAACCATGTATGTTCCCCCATAGAAAACACCTCTTTCACTTCTCCCACCAACTTTTGCTCTAAAATCCTGCAAGGCTCAACCACAGATTGTGCATCCACAGTCTCAAAAAATTCATCAGTAATTTCAAAAATGGATGCATCAACAAAGCAATTCTCTACCATGTTAGCTATTTCCTTACAAAGAATTAAATCATCATCACATAGATTAACATGGGCATTCTGTTGGGTCTCTCCTTTGCTAAAAAAATTTAGTTCACTTTGCACATCAAACAAAGGTGTCTCGTCCTTCTCTATTTGTTGGTCACCAGTTACAGTTTCAAATTCTTTCACAATTTCATGATTTGGTGTCTCAACAAAATACTCAATCAACATGTTGTCATATTCATTAGCATGGGCAACATTGGTTTCATTCATGCTCAAACAAGTATTGATGAGATGTGTCTCTGTACAATTCACCGGGCATTCAAGGACAGGAGGAGCATCTAAGGGAAGTCTAACAATGTCATCATTCTCATGGTAATTCATAAAGTTGATATAAGACTCTTCATTAGATACACCCTCCATTTTGGCAGTAAGAAACCAAATAGCCCTAAGTTCTTCATCACTAAACTCATCACAAGCGACATCATTCTCAGAAGAAGGACTCAAACGTTCATGCACAAAATTCTCATCAACAAAGCACTCATGCATAACATCTCCAACATTTATAGACTCCAACTCTATTGGATACTTTAGACCACAATCAACATTTGCATTTATATTAAAAAAATTTTCCTCAAGAGTTGGTGTCTCAGTAATGAGAGATATACCTTTTGAGTGGCCTTGAGCATCTTGAACTGGTGTCTCAAGTTGTTCCCACAAGTTGATCATTAAGGCCCTCTTGTGATCAAGTCTCTGTTGTGACTTTGGAGCCTTCTCTTCCTTTTGAGCCAACCTTGTTTTAACTCTATCAGCTTTGTCCAAAATTTGAGACAACATGTATTCTCGGTCTTGCTCTTCTCTGAGATAGGACTCATTGCTCTGTGGTTGGTCGTGCCATGTCTCATAATATCTTGGTGGGGAGAAGTTGCCAAATATTCCAGGTGTTGGTCGTGTGTCATCCATCCAATCTGGTGGGTAATCATAGTAAGGCTCAACAGAGTCCCCAAACCACCTAGACATAATTGACCTCTTGTGGAGTGCACAGTTCAATTTCAGATAAATTCCAAATCCCCTGCACTTACCACAACTCAACACAAGTGACTTGAACACAAAACAAGAAATATGAACTAACTAACTAACAGACAGAATAATAAAAAAAAGAAGAAAATCACCACCAAAAACCAAATGACAAAAACACAAGAACAAACAATTCAAGAGAACAAATAATCCCCAACAACCGTGCTTTCCCAGGCAACGGCGCCAATTTGGCAGAGGTCGGTCGCTCGATCTCGTCAAATACACAAACTTACTCAACTAATGTAGAGGTGGCAAGTGGGATCGTATCCACAGGGAAGGTTTGGTTGTCAAGAGATCACTTGTTCAAGAAACAAAAGCAAATGGGACAAATGCAAAACAATATGAATGCAAAAATGAGAATGAATGCAAAAATGAGAATGAATGGGTTAGTATGTAAGCACTGCCTTGAGGATGAACCAATTGGTATGGACCTCAGCCTATTATCATCGACTTGTGTAACAGCATGAATGAGGGGATCGACCTTCTAGTGAGCTTAGGGCTGATCTCCTTCTGGGTCTCACAGTCCTAATTCACCATACTCCTCCGTCTTCCCTTGGTAGGGCAAGACCTAGGCTCGGCTTCCTAATTCCCGATCCCTATCTGACACTAGAACCCTAACTCCTCTAGACAAGACAGTCATCCAAAGTTCAAGTTCTAATGTTCAAATAATCCTAAGTCTTTTCCGTTATATTGACTTCAATTGTCAGTGGTACTGCACAATTGAAGTCGCAACCACACACAGGTCAGAGGACTCATCCAAGTTGTTCCCTATTCTGGTGATGTTATTTCAATTTCCATTAATAGCACTACTCTGACTTCAGTGGTACTGCAAATCACATGAAGGGCTTAACCGTGAGTGAGTAAGTATTGAAACAAAACATAAGACAGATATATGAAACAATATCAAACACATAATGAGCAATACGAATGTCTCAAATAAGATTAGATCCATCCCTTGACCCCCAAGACAGTATGATCTAAAGAAGGAAAAAAAGAGAGAGAAAATTCTAAGCTAAACTATGAACCCTAATATAAGAATGCTATGTTGTGTTGTGTGCGGCCGCCTCTCTCATCCGGGCTCTTTCTTTTGACCTGCTCTCTTCCTTTTATACTTATGCCTAGATGGCTCGGCCTCGTGAGGTTCCTGGAAGCTTCCTCCTTTCGCGGGGATGTTGACACGTGTCTCTGTAAATATCAATCAAAGCCAAAGTGAGGACACGTGCTTGGTACGAGACTTAATGAGTAAGAATTATCAATGAAAATCATCAAACAGTTGGTGCTCGTCGGAGACATTTGCCTTGGTTGTTCACTTGTGTGTTTGTGTGTGTTAAGTGTAAAAAGGAACCGAATGTACTGTGTAGTGCCTACAAAATGCATGAGAAAAATCCTAACTAAAAATATAACAAAGGAAAAATGCATGAAAAAGAGTAAAACGTGCAAGTGTGTGAGGTGAGCCCGCCACTGTGCGACCGCCGTGTGTGTGGCGGGCGCCTAGTGCGCCGGCCGTGTTGTGTGTGTGCGTGTGTGCCGTGTGTGTGGCGGTCGCATGGTGCGACCGCCAAGTATTGTGCGCGTGTGTGAAGTGTTTGTGCATGCTAACTGTGTTGTGTGACTAGTTGTGAACCTCCACTAGGAGGTCCGTGATGTGAGCTCAAGAGTAAGTGTGAGTGCTGCGTAAGTGAAGTGGTGGACTTGTGAATAGTGATTGTGGACCTCTAAAGTGTGTGCTTCCATGAAGTTAGGAGGTCAGTGGTGTGCTTGTGTTGTGGAGGTCAGTGGTGTGCTTGTGTTAGCGTCCTGCATGTTCGAAGATCACAACAATTTCACATTGTTTTACGAACCCTTAGGCATTTTCACAACAATCTCCAAACATGCACATTTTAGCATACTGTCAACACACCAAGCATCATTTTCACACAAAATTCATAGCAAAAGATAAAGAAAGTCAAGCGAATAAGTCGGTGAAATACCGACTTATCAGTGCGGTAGGATAATGTACAGACATTGAATACTACAGACTTTCTTTTGTGCAAATTATTTCACTAGGGCCATGCATTTTGCGGAGAATAGAGCCTGTCTACTCTCTCTGATTTAGTAGACTCTCTCTATTCTCTATAATTTTATCATATGGAGCATCGATGTAATGGAGTAGTACTCCATGTTTACTGTTTTTATTTCTGCAACTTTTGTAACAGTGTGGTCGGGGTATAGCCGGCACTACCTTTTGACTAATCTATAAAAATATCTGTTCCAAAAAAAAAAAGAAAAATGAGATAAATTAAAGATTATATGACTTCTCTTATAAAAAACGAGAAATAAAAAAAGGTGAACAACTCTAAAGTTGAGGTTAGCAATCTCAACTTTAAAGTCGAGGTTGACAACATCACTTTAGTCATTTTTGGAATCAAAATAAAAATCAGAATATTTTTGTAAATTTTATTAAAAATCACATTATTTTAGTAAAAAGCCCGTAGTTGGAGTAAGCCTTAAAAAACTGAAGAATAAATGAAACTGTGAAGAGAGAAACCTTGATCAAATTATAATTTTTTTTTTAAAAAAAAAGGAAGAAAAAGAAGAAGTTAAAATTAAAAAGTAAATATAATGTAGACAGGGAGTAGGGAAAAGATCGAAATTTAAGAAAATTGCCTCTATATAAGAATGCATGGGAGGGAAGAAAATAAGTGAATTCCCAACCAAATAGCCCTCTAAAGCTACATTAGTTCAACTCTGAAAAATTAAATGTATACTCACAATTATTTAAAGATCCAAATCAGTATAGTTTTTTCCCCCAACAATTACACCTCGGGCTCATTTGGTTTACAGGGAATCTTAGTTAAGAAAGTAATATTTTTCTTAATTGTCAGATTCCTGAGTTTGTTTTAAATTGGAAAAATAATCATTTTTCTAACTATTACATTCAAGTGTTTGTTTTGTCATAAGAAAGTAAAAGGAATTCTGAACTAAAGAAAATAAGTGCAAAATTCTAGGATTATAAATTCTCTTTAAAAGTTGGTGTTGTGATTACTTTTTTGAAAATTTTAATTATGTGAGTCTTTTTATGTTTATTATTTATATTTTGAGTTTCATATGTTTCTTATGGTAAATTATAATTCATTTGGTCAAATAATTTTATATTTTTATTTTTTAGTTTGATAGTTTTTATTGAATTTGCTACCTAATTAAAATTGAAATTTTAGTAGTTTTAAATTGCTTCATTTTGACTTTTAAGGTAATTCAATGTAAAAAGAGTTAAATAGATGGATAGTATGTTATCTTTTTTTTTTCATTTTTTATTAAAATTATTAACCTAATCAATGTTTTACATTTTTTTTAAAAAATTCATAATTGTATTTATATTGCTTTAGACTTTTTCTTTCATCTTTTTACTTAATTAATTTTCATGCATGTTATATCTCAAATACTCATTTTTACTAAATTTTGGATATTTTTATTTACATTAATTTGTAAATTTGTTTTCCATTTATTTAATCAAGTATTATTTTTTTAGTATTATTAATAAATAAATTTTTTATTTTATCTTAAAGTAAAAAGATATAATTAAATTTCATAATATGATTTAGAATAAAACTATATAAATGTGATGTATAAGTATAACATACAAAATAAGAGTTCTAAGCCCACTAAAAATGGAGGTTTGGTGATACATATGATTTTTAATTTTTTGAAACAATTCAGTGAAATACATGTTCACAATTATGATGGATGGAAAAAATAGTATAAAAATAGCCAAAATCAGAATATTAATCAACATTGTTATTTTCGGCCAAAATACGTGTGTTGTAGCCCACAAAAATGGACGTAATAAATATGAGTTTTACTTTTTTGACACCATTAAATAGAACGCACGTTCATAGTTGAAGTTGGTGCAAAAAAAAGAACAAAATGATCAAAATCGTCACTTTTTTTACATTATCATTTTTGTCCAAAATACGTGTGCTATATATATAGCCCAAAAAATGAAGGTTTGGTAATAAATATAAGTTTCATTTTTTTGACATCATTAATTAGAATGCATGTTCAAAATTGAGGCGAGTGCAAAAAATAGTACGAAAATGGCCAAAATCGGCACATTTTTAACATTGTCATTTTTGGCCAAAATACGTGTGTCATAGCCCACCAAAAATGGAGCTTTGGTGAAAAATATGAGCTTCACTTTTTTGATATAATTCACTAGAATGTATGTTCAAAATTGTGATAAGTGTTAAAAAATAATACATAAACAACCAAATCTGAATGTTTTTGGAAATTGTCATTTTCGACCAAAACACGCATGCTATAGCTCACAAAAAATAGAGGTTTGATGATAAATATGAGTTTCACTTTCTATGACACAATTCACTCGAATGCACATTCAAAATTGAGATGGGTGTAAAAAACATTACAGAAACTGCAAAAATCAGAACGTTTTTGGATATTGTCATTTTCGGCCAAATACTTGTTGTATAATAACCCATAAAAAACGGAGGTTTTGTGATAAATATAAGTTTTATTTTTTTGACACCGTTCATTAGAATGCACATTCACAATTAAGGTGGGTGCAAAAATAGCACGAAAATAGCCAAAATCGACACATTTTTGGACATCGTCATTTTCAACCAAAATACGTGTGCTATAGCCCAAAAAAATAGAGGTTTGGTGATAAATATGAGTTTCACTTTTTTAGACCTTTCACTAGAATGCACGTTCACACTTGAGGCGGGTGTCAGAACTAGAACGAAAATGGCAAATATCGGCACATATTTTGGCATTATCATTTTCAGACAAATTACTTGTGCTATAGCCCACATTAAATGGAGGTTTAGTGATAAATAGGAGTTTCACTTTTTTTATATTGTTCACTAGAATGCACGTTCAGAATTGAGAGGGGCTGCAAAAAAGTAAGAAAATGGCTAAAATCGGTACGTTTTCTAACATTGTCATTTTTTGCCAAAATAAATGTGCAATAGCCAAAAAAATAGAGGTTTGATAATAAATATATGTTTCACTCTTTGTCACAATTTACTAAATACCACATTCACAATTAAGATGGGCGGAAATAATAACACGAAAATTGCCAAAATAAACACATTTTTAAATATTGCCATGTACGGCCAAAATACGTGTGCTATATAGCCCACAAAAAATGTAGGTTTGGTGATAAATATGAGTTTCAATTTTTTTAAATTTTTTTTCACTAGAATGCACGTTCAAAATTGCGATGGCTGTTAATAACAATACAGAAACAGCAAAAATTGGCACGCTTTTAGATATTTTCATTTTTTCCAAAATACGTGCGCTATAAGCCCACAAAAAATGGAGGTTTGGTGATAAATATGAGTTTCACTTTGTTTGACAAAATTCACTCAAATTCACGTTCAAAATTGAGAAGGGTGTAAAAAATAATATAGAAATGGCCAAAATCTTCACATTTTCGAAAAATGTCATTTTTGACCAAAATACGTGTGCTATAATAAACCACAAAAATGAAGGCCACAATTCAGCATTTACAAAAGCTGAAGAGAGCCAAAATTTGTGCAAAAAATCTTCAGCCCAAAGGAAATCAATCAAGAGTCCATTTCCGCAGTACGGGTCAATCAGAACAGATCCGTCCAGCAAAACCACATTCAGGATTAATTAAAAGTGCAGCATTAATTGTCCACATTCAGTAATGACAAAGCAATCCAAATTAGTGCAATTATAGCAGAGACAATTACAGAATCTGGAGTTGGTTCCATTGTGTCCACATCAATGTCTCAAAATCAAAATTCCACCCATCACCAAGGTAGTTGTCTATTACTTACCTCCGGTGTGGTGGGCCTTGTAAAGAAGTGAGTGTATACCTTGGCCTCCTTTTCCTGCAGAGTATCCGAAAGCTTCCCATTAGAGGCATTAAGATCTAGCCCAATACATTTTTTTTTGAAAACCAGATTTATATACAAGATGGGCAAAATACGATGCTGGATGTACCCAACGCATCGTTACAAAAGAGAAAGTAGGAAATATGGAGTACTACTCCATTCAATGATTTTGTAATTAAATGAAAACAATGGATTAAAGAAAATGTCTACTCTAGTAAAAGCTAGAGTATAACTTTCTAAGTTCCACTCAAAAAATCTATGCATTTGTATATATTCAAATGAGTGCAGTCAATGGATAAAATGGGATGCGCAGCCAAAACAGCTCTTCACGGCCTTCTTCACATGCTAAACAGAATATATGACCGGCCGTGACCACATCTCATGTCACCAAAGCAGCATAAGGACTTCATAACAGGAGCACAATCCTTACCTTGATCATCCTCCATTGTTGGCAGAATTCAAAACCATTTTGATGCAGCCTTATGCCAAAATGCAAAATGTAAATGATCCTCAGGGGTGTTTATTAACAACCAAAGACTATTCCATCAAGCCTCCATCTCAACAAAGTAGGAAAACCATAGGGCATCATATTTAAACACCTGAAGGTTACCCACTTCCACCAGGCAGCAATCACCACATAGACTAGGTAAATTTCAGACCAAATGCAGTCAGTATAGGCATTAATCTGTACATTAAGTAAATTCAGTCCAAGATCTTAAAGATCACAAAAATGCAATGCCAGAAAAATTTTAGCAGTATCAACACATCTAATCCACACCCCAAGATGCCCAAATCCCTTAGGCAGCAAGTAGTCCCTTAGCTCATAACAGGGAATTTGTAACCAGATTCCCAAAATCCCTCAAATAATCTGTCCATCAACAAAACCAGTCCAAGATCTTCAAGGTCACATATTTGCCTTTTGAGATTGTTAGCATGAAGGTCCAGCAGAAGGCATCACAAAAATTCCATCAATAATCAAAATCACATTCAGCAAAGCCAAATTTCATCCAGTTCATGACGTGAATGCAACAAAAATACATTAACAACAAAAATCGGCACGTTTTTGACATTGTCATTTTCGGCTAAACACGTGTGCTATATAGCCCACAAAAAATGGAGGTTTGGTGATAGATATGAGTTTCATTTTGTTTGACACAATTCACTTAAATGCACGTTCAAAATTGAGATGGACTTAAAAAAACAATAAAGAAAAGGCAAAAATCGGCACATTTTTGGATATTCTCGTTTTTAGCAAAAATACGTGTTTTATAACTCTCAAAAAATAGAGGTCTTGTGATAAATATGAGTTTCACTTTTTTAACATAATTCACTAAAATGCACGGTCACAGTTGAGGTCGGTGAAAAAAATAGCACAAAAATAGTCAAAATTGGCAAGTTTTGGACATTGTCATTTTTTAACAAAATACTTGTGCTATATACCCCACAAAAAATGAAGATTTGGTGATAAATATGATTTTAACTTTTTTTTACACCGTTCATTAGCATACACAATCATAATTGAGACAGGTGCAAAAAATAGCACGAAAATAGCCAAAATTGGCATTTTTCTACATTTTCATTTTCGGCCAAAATACGTGTGCAAAATAGCCCACAAAAGGAGGTTTGGTAATAAATATGAGTTTCACTTTTTTGATATAATTCACTAAACCGCACGTTCTTAATTGAGATGGGTTGAAAAAATAGCACAAAAATGGCCAAAATTGGCACGTTTGTAAACATTGTAATTTTCAGACAAAATACGAGTTTCACTTTTTTTGACATCATTCACTAGAATGAATGTTTACAATTGAGCAGATTGCAAAAACGAAAGCACGAAAATTGCAAAATTTGGCATGATTTTGGAAATTGTCATTTTTGCCCAAAATACTTGTGTATAAGGTTACAAAAACTGGAGGTTTGGTGATAAATATGAGGTTTAACATTAGAAGGCACGTTCAAAATTGTGAAGGGTGTTCAAAACAATCTAGAAATAGGCAGAATCAACACATTTTTTGACATTGTCAATTTCTGTCAAAATACGCGTGCTAGCCCACAAAAAAAAAGGTTTGGTGATAAATATGAGTTTCACTATATTCTACACAATTCACTTGAATGCACGTTCAAAATTGAGATAGGTGTAAAAAATAATAAAGAACCGAAAAAACTCAGCATATTTTTGGATATTGTCATTTTCGGCTAAAATACGTCATAAAAAATGGAGGTTTTGTGATAAATATAAGTTTCAATTTTTTGACACCGTTCACTAGAATGCACGGTCATAGTTGATGTGGGTGCAAAAAACAGCACAAAAATAGCAAAAATTGGCATATTTTTGGACATTGTCATTTTGGCCAAAATACGTGTGTTATAGTCCACAACAAATGGAGATTTTGTGATAAATATGAGTTTCACTTTTTTTGACACCAATCACTAGAATGCATGTTCAAGCAGCTAAATGACAGGCAGAAACAGAAAATTCTCCGATAGAATATTTTCTCCACCTTCTCTCTAGCAATTGTGAAAAAATTTCGGGCCTTTCAGCTTTTCGATCCAACTCTTTTGTTCCTTTTGTTCTTTTTGTAACGTGCATTTGATTTTACAAGAAAAGTGCTTATTCAAAAAGCTCAAATCTGGTGTAAAGCTTAATGCTTAAATCTGGAACCACCAAATCGGATTCTGCAGGAAAAGTGCCTTTTGATCCATTTAGCTAAAGTTTTGTGTTCAAAAGCTCAGGAGTCACCAGATCGGAATCATATCGGTCCAGATTTGACCACCGTTTCTGGTGGGTGGCTTAAAAACCATCGCTTAGCTCATCAGGACCCGTCAAAGATCAGAGTTCGAGCCTCACTGTTCCACCGATCAAAAGCTTCGATCTTCACCGAAGTTTTGAGTTGCTGTCATCGGCTGTAAGGAGCTTCTCCCTTCACCACCTTGTCCATTCCTACCGTCCAAAACTGCAACAACAACGATGGTGAGCTCTCGATCCACTACATCTGCCCAACTTCAAATACTTGGCCCTCAACAGACATATCAAGAACACCTATGGAGCAGATTTAAGATGGTCCGGAGGCTCCCATTTTGGCGGCTGACAAGAGCCATACCGAGTTGGAATCTGGAAAATGGTGGATGGAACTGGAGTCTTCCAGCTACGAAAGTTTGTACACTGAAGCTCAAGGCTATTGTAAGCTACAGATAGGTATTCCGATGTGGTGATGCTTTTGTTGTTGGGTTCTAGAACTTGAATGATTTGGTGTTTTTTAGTCAATTTAGATTGCCGACATTTTCTGTGGTTTGGCCGTTTACTAGATTGCCCCAGATTTTGCTACCATTGCGCAATTGGGGTTTCAGTGGCTTGGCCATATTTTTTCTGAATTTTTTTTGCTATGTGCTGGAAATTCATTTGTTTAGTTAAGTTTTGGCATGGTTGGATTGAGCTGTTAACTGGAAGCTTGAGCAATATAGGTGGCTCTTTACCTCAGTTTTTTGAAGCTGTAAATTTGTATGCTAGAATCCAACTCTGCTCTTGAATATACATCGACTGGAAAGCTATAGGAGGGGTGCAAATTCAAATTTCTTCATGGTATGTAGCCTCTGATTTGCGCTGAAACTGGAGTCAGTAATAATTTGGACTGAGCTTGAATGCTTGATGCTTCGACGCCACCCTGATGGTGAGGAATTTGTCAAACTGAACATATAATTAGTGTGGACGAATTTGAATATGAATTATGTAGGACACTGGCTGCTGTTTAATGCTTTGTGGAATTTTGGTGTGTGTGTTAAGAGAATTCCCAGCCAAAGTTCGACTGGCTCATTTATGTACATGGCAGTCTTGGCCATGTTTGAACCTGTAATTGAATTGGGATTCCCTGGGAAACCAGGAGAATCCCCTCTCCACTTGCTGTTGACATATTTCATGTACTTGGTATTAACGTTTGCTTGGTAGTTGCACAGATTAGGGCCTCAAGTTAGAGGAAAATATATCTTATCTATTAGAAGTCTTTCCAAGTAGATCTCCTCTAAAAAAAAATTACTAGAATACATGTTCACAATTAAGACATGTGCAAAAAATAGCACAAAATGGCCAAAATTAGCACGTTTATTGTTATTTTCATTTTTCAGCTGAAATATGTGTTCAATAGCCCACAAAAATGGAGGATTTGTGATAAATATGAGTTTCAATTTTTTGATAGAATTCACTAAATTGCATGCTCACAATTTAGATTGGTGGGAAAAATAGCATGAAAATGGCCAAAATTGGGACGTTTTTAAACATTGTCATTTTCGGCTGAAATATGTATGCTATAGTCCACAAAAAATAAAGGTTTGGTGATAAATAAGAGTTTCACTTTTTTTTACACCGTTTACTAGAATACATGTTGAAAAATGAGGAGGGTACAAAAATAGTACGAAAACAAAATCGACATGTTTTTTAACATTGTCATTTTTGGCCAAAATACGTGTGCTATAGACCACAAAAATCGGAGGTTTGGTAATAAATAGGAGTTTAACTTTCTTTGAAACCATTCACTTAAATGCATGTTCAAAATTGAGATGGGTGAAAAAAATACAGAAACGGAAAAAATTGGCATTTTTTTTATATTATCATCTTCGGCAAAAATAATGTGTTATAACCCACAAAAAATGGAGGGTTTGTGTAAAATATAAGTTTTAGTGTTTTTGACATAATTCACTAGAATGCATACTTACGGTTGATGTGGGTGCAAAAAATAGCACGAAATCAGCCAAAATCAGCAAGTTTTTGGACATTGTCATTTTCAGCCAAAATAAGTTTGCTATAGGCCACAAAAAATGAAGGTTTGGGAATGAATATGAGTTTCACTTTTCTTTAGGCTTTTCACTAGAATGCAAATTCAATATTGAGGTGGGTGCCAAAAATAGCACGAAAAAGGCAAAAATTGGCACATTTTTTTATATTGTCGTTTTTGGCCAAAATACGTTGCAATAACCCACAGAAAATGGAGGTTTCGTGATAAATATGAGTTTCACTTTTTTACATAATTCACTAGAATCCACGTTCACAATTGAGATAGTTGAAAAAAATAGCATGAAAATAGCCATAATCGACACATTTTTTAACATTGTCATTTTTGTCCAAAATACGTTTTCTATATATCCTAAAAAAATTGAAGGTTTGGTGATAAATATGAATTTTACTTTTTTTTGACACCGTCAACTAGAATGCACATTAACAATTGGGGCGGTTGAAAAAAATGGCCAATATCGGCATGTTTTTTTGACATTGTCAATTTTGGCCAAAATACGTTTGTAATAGCCTACAAAAAATGGAGATTTGGTGATAAATATGAGTTTTACTTTTTTCACACAATTGACTAAAATCCACGTTCACAATTGAGATAGGTGAAAAAATAGCACAAAAATGGCCAAAATCGGCACATTTTTTAACATTGTCATTTTTTGCCAGAATATGTATGCTATAGCCTACAAAAATTGAAGGTTTGGTGATAAATATGAGTTTCAATTTTTTTTGACACCGTTCACTAAAATGCATGTTCACAATTGAGGCAGGTTCAAAAAATAGCACTAAAATTGCAAAAATCGTCATATTTTTTTACATAGTCATTTTCAGCCAAAATACGCATGCTATAGCTAAAAAAATGGAGGTATGGTGATAAAAATGAGTTTCACTTTTTTTGATATATTCACTAGAATGAATGTTAAAAAATGTGATGGGTGATAAACCAATACAGAAACAAGCAAAATTGGCACATTTTTGGACATTGTCAATTTCGGCCAAAATACGTGTCCTATAGCCCACAAAAAATGGAGTTTTTGGGATGAATATGAGTCCCACTTTCTTTAACATAGTTAACTCAAATGCACGTTCAAAATTGAAAAGAGTGTAAAAAACAATATACATAAATGGCCATAATGGACACGTGTTTTGATATTGTCGTTTTCAACCAGAGAACATGTGTTATACACAAAAAATGAAGGTTTTTTTTCGTTAAATATAAGTTTAAATTTTTTTGACATAATCAGTAGAATGCACTTTTACAATTGAGGTGGGTGCAAAAAATAGCACGAAAATAGCCAAAATTGGCACGTTTTTGGACATGTCATTTTTGAACAAAATATGTGGCGCGCTATAGCCAACAAAAAGTAGAGGTTTGATGATAAATATGATTTTCACTTTATTTGACAAAATTTACTCGAATGCACGTTCAAAATAAAGATAGGTGTAAAAAACAATACAGAAACGACAAAAATTGACATGTTTTTTGGATATTGTCATTTTCGGCCAAATTATAAGTTTTGTGATAAATATAAATTTCACTTTTTTTGATACCGTACACTAGAATGCATGTTCACAGTTGAGGTATGTGCAAAAAATAGCATGAAAATAGCCCAAATCGACACGATTTTGGACATTGCCATTTTCTGTCAAAATATGTGTGATATAGACCACAAAAAATGGAGGTTTTGTAATAAATATGAGTTTCAAGTTTTTAAAATAATTCAATAAAATACACGTTCACAATTGAGATGGGTGGAAAAAAGAACGACAATGACCAAAATCGATACTTTTTTAAATATTGTCATTTTCGACCAAATTACTTGTGGTATAACTAGACTTGGCCATGGTTCCGATTTTAATCTGAACCAGCCCGGTGGGCTGGGCTTTGATCCGGAACCGGGGCCTGTCGGGCCCGAACCGTGAACAAGAACCGGCTAGGGCGGGCCGATTTCGGTTCAATGTTTTTCGAACAGTGGAACCGCCGGTTCCCAATTTTTTTTATATTTTGCTTTTACAAATATATTATATTTCATTATTTCACACAAATTTCTTGAATTTTCTCACATATTCTCTCATAATATCCTATTACTTCTAAAATTATTTCATTTTATTCAATTATTTACTTTAATATATTTCATTTCATTCACTTTGTTATCTAATTCTCTTTGTTAGTTGTTTATTTTGTTAATTGTTATTGTTAGTTTAGAAGTAAGATTCTTAAATTTAATCACTTATGGTGTGTTTTACATTGAATCATGTATATTGATTTCTTGTGAATGAAAAAGGTGATTAACTAATATATTGAATTATTAAATTTTCTCATTATCTAAAAGTATTAATGGTTAGTTATTAAACTATAAGTATATATCTAAAAGTATTAATGCACTCGAATTCTGGTACTCTGACTCTGATATTCACCTTGATGTTGATCTTCATTTTGATTAGGACTGTTTTTCAGATTTATATGCTTAAGTGTGTGGCCCCTGATTACTGGAGTTTACATCAGTTTGGCCTGTCCTTGGATAAATATTTGTTTGCTGATTGTGTATTGAAAGGCCTGCGATTACTGTTGCCCACATTATTTGGCCATTTTGCTGTTCATATTGAAGTTTCCATATGTTCTCGTCTACGGAACTGAATGTTATAGGATCTATTTTGTGTTCACTACTGGTTTGATTGTTGGATTTTGGTGTAGACAAGAATGTGCTGTGGCTTGTGGAACGAAGTAGATAGAGGGGAAATGCTGCCCAATTTTCTGGCACCACATCCTTACAGTTCTATGTCACTAAATAACTCAGACTGCTGGTTAATACTATGCTGTTTTGACATCTTTTATGGTCCTCCTCTTGTGCTGGACAATTAAACTGATTCAGAGGGATTCTGGTCTGTTTTCTTTGGTATATGGACTGTTGTCTTGGCTGCTGAAACGCAGAAGTGGAAGTAGGTGCAGCCTGGTCTTTCTCGAGGTTTCAATGTGCATGGAGTGAAATATGCTGTAAAGTGACCTTGGGGATTAGTTTCCTGCTTTGTGGGATAATTTTGGTTTGAATAGGCAACTGGTGGAATGCCTTTGTTGCTTAGTCCTTGCTGCTGATATGGTTTTTGATAAACAGTTTTGCCATTGCTCCCATGTAGTTATTGGTTTATTCTTTCGGGGACAGAACATCACTGCCGTTTGAAATTTTGTAATGCATCGCTGCCTCATTTGATGGTTGTGGAGTTGAAGCACTATGTTTGTGGCTGATGACAAACAGTGCCTGACTGCTTAATCTATGAAGTAATTTGTTAGCCCTACATTGAGCATTTATTTCTTGGGCAATGCCGGCAGCGGTGAAGTGTTTGTTCATGGCTTATCAAATCTGTCGGTCTTGGGCTTCTGCCTTTATCAAGGTGCTGCTCAGGGGCACGTAAACATATACTGTAAAATAGAATACGATTTTGTACTGGAAATTAGAAAGATCTAATCTAGACTCCCTAGATTAATCCCTTTCTCCTTTCCGGCTTTATATTGAATCACAATTAATGTAATGGAGTAGTACTCCACATTTATTTCTTTTGATTATGTAACGATGTGTTCGGGTATGGCCGGCGTCGTCTTTTGCTCTTTATATATATATATATATATATATATATATATACATATATATATAAAGTATATTAAAATAAAAGATTACTTATGATTAACCATATTTACTTGAATTATCACGTGTTCTTGTATAATGAATGAATAAATTCATATAAATACATGATTAAACTCATAGTTTAATATTAAAATAATATCAATTATTATCCATATTCATTATGGTACAACCATTAGTAACATGTTAATGACAATGAATATTTAATTACTAACAAATACAGAGTATTTTTCATTTTATTATATTTTGTATATACATCATTACATCTACGTGGTAATTTAAGTTACTTTTCAATTATATGAAATTTGTATATATTGTATTTATTTTTTTAAAATTTAATGTTAAAAAATTCGAACCGTAAAAAACCGTGAACAAACCAGAACTAGAACCGTGACAGAACCGAAACCGTGACGGAATCGTGAACCGGTGGCTTACGAACCATAACCGTAACTGTGAGGCCAAGGGCCGGTTCAGGTTCCACCCTCCGTGGAACCGTGAACTGGAGGTTCACGAACCGTCACCAGCGGTTCGTGAACCATGGTCATGTCTAGGTATAACCATAATAAAAGAAGGTTTGGTGACAAATATGACTTTCATTTTTTTGATACCATTCACTAGAATGCCCATTCACAATTGAGGTGGGTGCACAAAAATAGCAAAGATCGGCACATTTTTTGACATTGTCAGTTTCCATCAAAATACGTATGCTATAGCCCAGAAAATGTAGGTTTGGTAATAATAATTATTTTTAATTTTTTTGACACAATTCACTAGAATGCACATTTGCAATTGATGCGGGTGCAAAAAATAATACGAAAATGGCAAAAATCGGCCACTTTTTTGACATTGTTATTTTCGGCCAAAATAAGTGTGATATAGCCAAAAAAATGGATATTTTGTGATAATTATGAGTTTCATTTTCTTTGAAAAAATTCCCTTGAATGCATGTTCAAAATTGCAATGGGTGTGAAAAAATACAAAAACGACAAAAATCTGCACGTTTTTTGATATTATCGTTTCTGACAAAAATAGATGTTATAATTCACAAAAAATGGTGGTTTTGTGATAAATGTAAGTTTCACTTTTTTTTACACTGTTCACTAGAATGCATATTCATAATTGAGGTGGGTGCAAAAAATATGATAAAAATAGACAAAATCGACACGTCTTTGGACAAAATACGTGGGTTATAGCCGACAAAAAATGGAGGTTCTGTGTTAAATATGAGTTTTACTTTCTTTGTCATCGTTCACTAGAATACAAATTCACAATTGAGGTGGGTGAATTAAATAGCACAAAAATAGCCTAAATCAGCATGTTTTTTTTTACATTGTCATTTTCACCTAAAATACATGTGCAATAGCCCAAAATATTGAGGTTTGGTGATAGATATGAGTTACACTTTTTTCACACGATTAACAAAAATTCACATTCACAATTGAGATAGGTGGAAAAAAGTAGAACGAAAATGGTCAAAATCAGCACATTTTTTAACATTGTCATTTTTTGCCAAACTACTTGTCCTATAGCCCACAAAAATTCAAGGTTTAGTGACAAATATGAGTTTCACATTTTTTGACACTATTCACTATAATGCACATTTACAATTGGGGCGGGTGCAAAAAAATAGCACTAAAATGGCCAAAATTGACATTTTTTTACATTATCATTTTCAGGCAAAATTCGTGTGCTATAGCCCAAAAAAATGGAGGTTTGGTTATACAAATGAATTTCAATTTTTTGAGATAATTCACTAGAATGAATGTTTAAAAATGTGATGGGTGATAGAAACAATACAGAAATAGGTATCAGCAAATTTTTTGACATTGTTATTTTTGGCCAAAATACATAGCCCACAAAAAATGGAGGTTTTCTGATAAATATGAGTTTCACTTTCTTTGACACAATGAACTTGAATGCAGGTTCAAAATTGAAATGGGCGTAAAAAATAATAAAAAAATGGTGAAAATTGGCACGTTTTTTTGATATTGTCATTTTCGACCAAAATATATGTGTTATAACCTACAAAAAATGGAGGTTTTGAAATAAATATAAGTTTCACTTGTTTTGACATGATTCACTAGAATGCATGTTCACAGTTGAGGTTGAAGCAAAAAAATAGCATAAAAATAAGCCAAAATCGGCATGTTTTTGGACATAGTCATTTTCGAACAAAATACATGTGCTATAGCTCACAAAAAAGAGGTTTGTTGATAAATATGAGTTTCATTTTCTTTGACACAATTCACTCAAATACACGTACAAATTTTAGATGGGTGTAAAAAACAATAATGAAACTGAAAAATCGACACGGTTTTTAATATTGTTGTTTTTGGACCAAAATATGTGTGTTATAACCCACAAAATAGAGGTTTTTGTGATAAATATAAGTTTTAGTTTTTTGGACACTGTACACTACAATGCACATTCATGGTTGAGGTGGTTGCAAAAAATAGAACGAGATAGCCAAAATAGGCACGTTTTTGGACATTGTCATTTTCGACCAAAATACGTGTGTTATAGCCCACAAAAAATGGAGGTTTTTTAATAAATATAAGTTTAAATTTTCTGAAACAATTCACTAAAATGCACATTCATTATTAGATGGGCGGAAAAAACAGCACGAAAATGGCAAAAATTGGTACATTTTCAAACATTTTCATTTTCGACCAAATTATGTGGGCGATAACCCACAAAAAAGAAGTTTTGGTGATAAATATGACTTTCACTTTTGTTTTGATACCATTCACTAGAATGGATGTTCACAATTAAGGCAGGTGCAAACAAAAGCACGAAAATAGCAAAAATCAACACTTTATTGGATATTGTTATTTTTTAAACAAAACACGTGTGTTATAGCCCACAAAATATGGAGGTTTGGTAATAAATATGAGTTGCACTTTTTTCACAAATTTCACTAAAATCTCTGTTCACAATTAAGATGGATGAAAAACATAGCACGAAAATGGCCAAAATTTGAACGTTTTTAAACATTGTCATTTTTTTTTGCAAAAATACATGTGCTATATATCACAAAAATTGAAGGTTCGATAATAAATATGAGTTTCATTTTTTTTACATCGTTTACTAGAATGCACTTTCACATTTGCGGCTGATGCAAAAAAATATCACAAAAATGGCCAAAATCCTTTTACATTGGAATTTTCACCCAAAATATATGTGTTATAGCCCACAAAAATTGAGGTTTGGTTATTAATATGAGTTTTACTTTTTTTGACACCATTAACTAGAATGCACGTTCATAGTTGAAGCGGGTATAAAAAAATAGCACGAAAATGGCAAAAATTAGCACTTTTTTGACATTGTCATTTTTGGCCAAAATACATATGCAATAGCCCACAAAAAATGGTGGTTTGGTAATAAATATAAAATTCAATTTTTTGATATGATTTACCAAAATTCAGGTTTTTAATTGAGATAAATGGAAAAAGTAACACGAAATTAACCAAAACTGGCACGTTTTTAAACATTGTCATTTTCGGCCAAAATACATGTACTATAGCCCAAAAAATCAAGGTTTGGTGATAAATATGAGTTTCACTTTTTTTGACACCATTCACTAGAATGCACGTTCACAATTGAGGCGGGTGTAAAAATAGCACGAAAATTGCCCAATTTGGCTCGTTTTTTAACATTGTCATTTTCGACTAAAATACGTGCGATATAGCTCACAAAAAATATAGGTTTGGTGATAGATATAAGTTTCCATTTTTTGACATAATTCACTAGAATGCACGTTCAAAATTGCCATTATCTTTACCATTTCTATTCTTCGTGGTGAACCAAGCAACGCATGAGTTTCACTTTTTCTGACATAATTCACTAAAATTCACATTCACAATATAGATGGGTGGAAAAAATAGCACGAAAATTGCCAAAATCGGAACTATTTTAAACATTGTCATTTTCGACCAAAGTACGTGTGATGTAGCACATAAAAAATGATGGTTTAGTGATAAATATGAGTTGCACTTTTCTGATGCTGTTCACTAAAATTCAAGTTCACAATTGAGGCCGGTGCAAAAAATAGCATGAAAATGTAAAAAATTAAAAAAAAATTGGACATTGTCATTTTCGGCCAAAATATGTGTGTTATAGCCCACAAAAAATGGAGGCTTGGTGATAAATATGAGTTTCACTTTTTTGGAACAATACACTAAAAATCCACGTTCACAATTTAGATTGGTGGAAAAAATAGCACAAAAATGGCCAAAATCGGAACATTTTTAAACGTTGTCATTTTTTGCAAAATTACGTGCACAAAAAATGAAGGTTTGATGACAAATTTGAGTTTCACTTTTTTTACACCATTCACTAGAATGCAAGTTCACAATTAAGGGGTGTGCAAAAAATAGTAAGAAAATAGACAAAATTAGCACGTTTTTTGACATTGTGATTTTCGGCCAAAATACGTGTGCAATTGACATAATTCACAATTTAGGTGGATGCAAAAAATAGCACGAAACTAACCAAAATCGAAACGTTTTTGGACATTGTCATTTTCTACCAAAATAAATGTGCAACAGCCCCCAAAAAATGGAGGTTTGGTGATAAATATGAGTTTCACATTTTTTAAACAATTCTCTAAAATGCACTTTCACAATTGTTATAGGTTAAAACAATAGCACGAAAATGGCCAAAATTGGCATGCTTTTAAACATTATCATTTTATGCCAAAATACGTGTGCTATAGCCCACAAAAAATAAAGGTTTGGTGATAAATATGAGTTTCACCTTTTTGACACAATTCACTAAAATCCATTTTTACAATTTAGATGGGTAGAAAAATAGCACAAAAATGGCTAGAATTGGCACGTTTTTAAACATGGTCATTTTCGGCTAAAATATGTGAGCTATAGCCCACAAAAAATGAAGGTTTAGTGATAAATATGAGTTTCACTTTTTTTTTTGACATAGTTCTCTAGAAAGTACGTTCATAGTTGAGGTGGGTGCCAAAAATAGCATGAAACTAGTCAAAATTGGCACATTTTATGACATTGTCATTTTCAGCCAAAATACATGTGCAATAGCTCACAAAAAAATGGAGGTTTGGTGATAAATACGAGTTGCACATTTGTTACACAATTAACTAAATTGCACTTTCACAATTGTTATAGGTTGAAAAAATAGCACAAAAAATTGGCATATTTTTATACATTGTCATTTTTAGCCAAAATACGTGAGTTACAGCCCATAAAAAATGAAGGTTTGGTGATAAATATGAGTTTTACTTTTTTGACACAATTCACTAAAATCCATGTTTACAATTTAGATGGGTAGAAAAATAGCACAAAAATGGCTAAAATTGGCACATTTTTAAACATGGTCATTTTCGGCTAAAATATGTGAGCTATAGCCCACAAAAAAATGAAGGTTTAGTGACAAATATGAGTTTCACTTTTTTTGACATAATTCACTAGAATGCATGTTCATAGTTGATGTGGGTGCAAAAAATTGCACAAAACTAGTCAAAATTAGCACATTTTTTTACATTGTCATTTTCAGCCAAAATACGTGTGCAATAGCTCACAAAAAATGAAGGTTTGGTGATAAATATGAGTTTCACATTTTTTACACAATTAACTAAATGCGCTTTCACAATTGTGATAGGTTGAAAATATAGCACAAAAATTGGCATGTTTTTAAATATTGTCATTTTTATCCAAAATACGTGAGTTATACAGCCCACAAAAAATGAAGGTTTGGTGATAAATATGAGTTTCACTTTTTGACACAATTCACTAAAATCCATGTTTACAATTTAGATGGGTGAAAAAATAGCATATAAATGGCTAAAATCGACACGTTTTTAAACATTGTCATTTTTGGCTAAAATATGTGTGCTATAGCCCACAAAAAATGAAGGTTTGGGGATAAATATGAGTTTCACTTTTTTGACACCTGATAGCAAAATCCACCTTTAAGAGATGTAAAACGCCAATCTTTATTGCGTCGTCCCTTTTATAGCTTTCCAATCAACCAAAAACGCAGCACAAACAACAAAACAGAAGGATATTGTGTGATTTAAACAAAGAGAGAAAAGTCACACCAAGCCCAAAATACTGTTCGAATTAATTTAACCTAAGTGACCTTAAGCTAAACTAGATCCGGCGTTCTCAACCTAAGAAAAAAAAGATTGATAACCTGTTTTAAGGCCTAATCTATCTTGGGTGGAATTTCCTGGGGCTCAACCTAAGCTTCTAAGGAGAATTCTCTAATCAAGGACTCAACCTAAGTCTCAATCATTTTGGTTTGAATTGACCACCCACAATTCAAGAGTTTGGAAAAGTAATACTTCTCCTACAATAATTCTTCACGAATTCTTGCTTCAAGTTTTATCAATCTTATCAAAAATTCGTGGCTTAAGAGCCTTTAAATAGTTACAAGAGTTTATGGAAATATTCTAAATGGAACTACTTTCCTAATAGGTTTCAAACTCTTACTTTTTTTTCTAAAATAACCCAACACATGTTTTAGGCCATACGAAACCTTTAATCACTTGGACAAACCCTAAAGGACATGTTAATCATCATGCAAGATCAAATAACCAAGCCTTGTTTCCTAAAACAAAACAAAAGAAACAAAATAAGAAAAACCCTAATCTGCCGAATTTCCTAATGTCGCGACATGGGATGGGCTGGACGAACATCGCGACATGTGGGAATTCACGTCAATGCCAATTAAATTGGATTTTGTAATTCCAATTTTTGAATCTTCAAAATATTGAGCCACATCATGACGTGGGGGTCCTTTGACGTCGCGATGTGGAGGCATGTCGCGACGTGCAATCTTGGATGTCGCAACGTAGGAGTCTCATTTCACATCCACGAGTTGTTTCTATACATCGCGACGTGGAGTTATTTTCGCCAAAAAGCATGATTTATTCTACCAACTTGGTTACTCATGAAGTGTTGAAGTTACAAGGTTCCAAGGCTTCAATTCTCGCACCTCTGGGGCAGTGATATCTTCACGAACTTCATGATCTTCCTCCAAAACACTTAGAACCAAAGTGTTAAGAGCTTCTTTGACCTTCTTTCTCCTTGACTGGGTCATTGGACTGACAAGTCCTTGCAATTGATCACGTCCTCCATTGAAAGTTCTTATAAGCTAGGATGGTTCGCCATCATTCCCTCCCCAATCGAAAGGATTCGTCCTCAAATCATCTACATCAAACAAAGTTAAGTCAATAACATTGAATGTAGAACTGACATTACCATACTCACTTTGCAACTCAATTTTGTATGCATTGTCATTAATGCTCTTGAGAACTTGAAAATGACCATCTCTTCGCGGTTGCAATTTTGATTTTCATTTTGTTGGAAACCGCTCCTTGCGTAAATGTATCCAAACCCAATCACTGGGCTCAAACACAACACGCCATCTACCCTTATTGACTTGCTTGGCAACTTGCTCATTCCGCCTTTCAATATGATCTCGGACCTTAACATATAAGTCCTTCACAAAACAACTTTGCTTTCACCATCAAGATTCAAAAACTCGTTAGTTGGCAATGGTAAAATTCCCAAAGGAGTTTGAGGATTAAAACCATACACAATTTCAAAAGGTGAATAAGAAGTAGATCTATGAATAGTTCTATTATAAGCAAATTCAATATGAGGTAAACAGTGTTCCCAATTCTTTAAAGTCCTTTGTACGATTGCCCTAAGTAAAGTAGAATGAGTACTATTAACTAATTATGTTTGTCCACCAGTCTGGGGATGTGCAACAGTAGAAAATAGCAATTTAGTTCCCAACTTACCCTAAAGAGTACACCAAAAATGATTAAGGAACTTAACATCTGTATCACCTACAATGGTGTTCGGAATTCCATGCAATATTACAACCTCTTTAAAGAACAAATTAGCAATATGTTTAGCATCATTAGTTTTAGTGCAAGCAATGAAATGTTCCATCTTACTAAACCTATGAACAACTACAAATATGTTATTCTTACCACTAGTTGACCTAAGCAATCCTAAAACACAATCCATAGAAATGTCTAACCAAGGATGCTTAGGTATGGGTAAAGGTGTATAAAGGCCATGTTGCATAACTTTAAACTTTGCCTGTTTATAAAACAAAGCGTCTAGTACAAACAAGTTTAACAGATTTATGCATATTAGGCTAGTAAAAATGTTCATTTAAGATGTTCAATGTTTTATCAACACCGAAGTGTCCCATTAAACCATCACTATGAATCTCATTGACAAGTAATTCACAAATAGAACATTTAGGTACACATAACTTATTTTTCTTAAACAAAATCCATCATGTAAATAAAAGTCACCATTTGGCTTAGACAAACAGTTCTCAAATTCAAACTTTAAATCAACATCATCGACATACAAAGACTTTATCATATAGAAACCAAGTAGTTTTGCATGCAAATAGGTAATAAATTACACCTTCTTGACAAACCATCATCAACTACATTTTCCTTTCCAACTTTATATTTAATCATATAAGGAAAAGTTTCAATAAACTCTAACCAACGTGCATTTCGTTTGTTCAACTTACCTTCAATCTTTAAGAACTTAAGACTCTCATGATCCGAATGAATTACAAACTCTTTCGGCCAAAGTTAATGTTGCCACACTTGAAGTAATCTTACCAACACATACAACTCCTTGTCATAAGTTGGATAGTTGGATGGTGCTCCATGAATCTTCTCACTGAAATACACCACAAGTTTACCTTCCTACATCAAAACAGAACCAATACCTATTCCGGAGGTATCACATTGTATTTCAAAAGATTTCTCAAAATCGGGTAACACAAGCAATGGAGTAGAAGTTAATTTCTATTTCAAAGTATTAAAAGCTTTTTCATGTGAATTAGTCCACACAAAAGGGACATTCTTCTTAACTAATTTATTCAAAGGGGCAACAATGGTACTAAAGTCCTTAACAAACCTCCTATAAAAACCAGCTAAGCTATGAAAAACTAGTAACATTATTAGCATTCTTAGGTGTAGGTCTTTCTTGAATAGCTTGAAGCTTAGACTTATCAACAGAAATTCCATTTGAACTAACAACAAACCCATCAGTAAAAAAATCACACTTCTTAAGGTTCACATATAGCTCATTTTGGCAATACAACAAACACATTCCTTAAATGCAAAACATGCTCATCTAAAGATTTTCTATATACAAGAATGTCATCAAATTAGACAACAACAAATTTTCCAATGAAAGAATACAACACATGATTCATAAGACATATAAAAGTGCTTGGTGCATTCATGAGATCAAATGGCATAACTAACAACTCATATGAACCATATTTAGTTTTGAAAGCAGTTTTTCATTCATCTCCTTCTTTCATTCAAATTTGAAAATATCCACTCTTTAAATCAATCTTGAAAATATTTTAGAACTATATAACTCATCTAAAATGTTATCTAACCTAGGAATAGTTTGACAATATTTAATGGTTATTTTATTTATGGCCCTACAATCCATGCACATACTCTGAGATTTATCCTTTTTAGGCACTAAAATAACAGGAACAGAATAAGGGCTAAGGCTTTAACGAATACTACCTGTTTCTAATAGTCCTTTCACTTGCCTTTGGATCTCCTTGGCTTTCTCCAGATTAGCTCGATAAGCTGGCCTATTTAGGATGGTTGCATGAGGAGCAAAATTGATTTGGTTCTCTATGTCTCGGATTGGTGACAATTCTCTAGGCAACTTCTCAAGAAAAAGCTCTACAAATTCCTATAAAAGAAAAATAACAACAGGAGGCAAAAAAGCAATGTGATCACTAAATAATAAGTACACATCTTTGTACATAAGTACAAGTATATTTTCCCTATCTAGCATGGCTTGCTTAACTTTGCTCTTTTGAGCATACAATGTCAATATCTTCTCTTTTTCTTCCTTTTTCATTTCTTGACCTTTCTTCTTCATGTCAACTTTTGAGTCTTGTGACTCAGAAACTTCAACAATACTTGTAGTGGATTTATCCCATTTCTTGCATGTCTTAACTATCTTAACTTTCTCTTGAGAAGCTTCCCAGGGTTTTAAAGGTGTTAAGGTATAATGCTTGCCATTCAATTCCACTATATATCTATATTTTCCCCATCATGGTGAACACGCCTATCAAATTGCCATGGTCTTCCAATTAAAAGGTGTGCAACCTCCATTGGAACAACATCACAAAGTACCTCATCCTTATATCGTCCAACAAAAAATGGTACCTTAACTTGCTTTGTAACCCTTACCTCACCACTTTGATTCAACTAATGAAGTTTGTAAGGTTTGGCATGCTTAACCTATTGTAGATTTAACTTTGAGTCCAAAAGAGTGCTTGCCATGTTAGTGCAACTTCCACCATCTATAATCATACTACACAAACAATCATTAATTAAACGAGTATGAAAGATATTTTCCCTTTATACTAAATCACCTTTTCCTTGTGGTTGTATACTCAAAGCACGCATTGTAACTAAAAGGGGGTGATGTGTACCTTCCAAGTCTATAAGCAAATTATCCTTTTCTTCATCATCAGTTCCTTCAATAAGTGCTGGCATGTCATCATCACTGGAATGCACACTATCGACATCTCTATTGTCCAATAAGAATATGACTTTTTGACTTGGACAATTAGCTTGTATGTGACCATATCCTTGGCATTTGAAACACTTGATTGTGCTCGTATTTACCCTTGGTTTTGGATCTGTATTCGGGGGTAGTGATGGATGTCTTGGGGAATGCTTTGAAAGTGGATTCAAAGCCTTTGGCTTAAATGGCGCCGATGAATTGTTTGGCTTGAACTCCTTTTCCAACCTTGGTGTAGGTTAGAAAACTTCCAGTTTGCCTTGATATGCCGTTCAATCTTCATTTCCTTGTGAAATAGCTTATCCATATCTATAAAAGTTTGCAAATCCACCATGTATGCAACCTCAGGATTCAATCCTCTAATAAACCGTTGCATAGTAACATCAGGATGCTCTTCAATATTAGCTTTGGCCATGATCATTTTCATCTCCTTATAGTATTCTTCAACAGTTCAGCTTTATTGTGTCAAGGTATAAAGAGATATATGGAGGTCTTGAGCATAAAAAATGGAATGTACCTCCTTCTCATTTGAGCTCGCATCTCCCTCCCAGTACGGAATGGGGTTTCTTCATTCCTTATCCTTGATTTTATCAATTGGTCCCACCAAATGGCAGCAGATTCCTTGAGTTGATGCTTGGTCATTCGGAGCTTGACGAATTCAGTGAATTGGCTATTTTCAAAGATTTTATCCATAACTTGCATCCAATCTAGAAAGAGCTCGAGGTCGGTTTTGCCATAAAAGACCGGGACTTCCAACTTGTAGGAATTCAAAAAAATATCAGAAGTCTTATGAACAAATGGTTGTCATGATCCGGATTTAGCTCTATAACCGCCTTCTTCAAAGTTAATCCTCTTAGCGGGATTCTTCCTATGAGGAGTTTGGCTTTTAGCTTCAAGATTCTAAAGGCGAAGATCCATATGCTTTAAAGAGTTAAAGCTATTTTTCTTCCCTAATCTTCGTGTCTTTAGGATGGTCGGGAGTTTCCTTGGCCATTGTTCCTGCAATGTTATTTAAAACACAAGAAAAAAAAAATAACAGTTCGTATGAAGGTTCTCACTTTTGGGGAGTAGATGCTCTCAACTCGTGTATAGATTGCTTTTCCAATTTCTCCGTTACCTTACTCTCAAAGATTAATGCTATTACACAAACCAACTTTTACAAGTGCTTAAATTCAAAACTACCTATCAATAGTCCCACTCAAGAACTACAAAAGCAAATTAGATTGCAAATAATTAAACTACAGTATTTAGCACACGTCTTGGGCAAGATATAGAGTAAGCAATATATATAATCCAATGAAAGAGATAACAATTAAAGAAATAACGATTTGGTGTTAATGAGCTTTGAAATTTATTTCAAGTCGCAACACAATTTAATACTTTACCTTTAGATTATTTTTTTTCTAAAAATTGGCACATCTATTTTTTTTAAAATTCATGTGATTTTTTTTTATACTAGTTTCTTTCAAGGTAGTTCAATTTCTTTTTCCACACAAGTTTGCAATAACATAATAATCTCAATTGTAGAATATCTAAACACTACAAGTTCATGAAGATAACAAAAAGGCTAAACAAAAAAAAATCTGATGAAATTCAAACTTTAATCAAAGATCAAAGCTTGAAACAAATACAAATAGCAAATAGCAAGAATTTCAAGAAAAAATAAATTTTTTTATTATTAAAAACGAAAATAGATCTTAAATTTTGAGAAGCGAAATTCAAGAAGATAACAAAGAGAAAATTTACACAAAAGAAAAATAATAATTAAATTTGACCTTTTGGAAAAGCTTGGATTGTGGAAGCTTTGGTACCACTTGATAGCGAAATCCACCTTGAAGAGATGTAAAATGCAAGTCTTTGTTACGTCATCCCTTTTATAGCTTTCCAATCAACCAAAAGCGTAGCACAAACAACAAAATAGAAGGATATTGTGTGACTTAAACAAAGAGCAAAAACTCACTCCAAGCCAAAAATACTGTTCGAATTAATTTAACCTAAGTGACCTTAAGCTAAATAGATCCAGAGTTCTCAACCTAAGAACAAAAAGATTGATTAAGTGTTTTAAGACCTAATTTATCTTTGGTGGAATTTCATAGAGCTCAACCTAAGCTTCTAAGGAAAATTCTCTAATTAAGGACTCAACCTAAGTCGCAATGATTATGGTTTGAATTGATCACCCACAATTCAAGTTGGACAAGTAATACTTCTCCTAAAATAATTCTTCACGAATTCTTGCTTCAATTTCATCGATCTTATCAAAATTCGTTGCTTAAGAGCCTTTAAATAGTTACAAGAGTTTATGAAAATATTCTAAAAGGAACTAGTTTCCTAATAGGTTTAAAACTACTTATTTTCTAAAATAACCCAACACATGTTTTAGGCACTGAAAACCTTTAAACACATGGACAAACCCTAATGGACATGTTAATAGTCATGCAAGATTAAATAACCAAGCCTTATTTCTTAAAACAAAACAAAACAAATGAAATAAGAAAAACCCTAATTTGTTGAATTTCCCAATGTCGCGATGTGGGATGGGCTGGACGTTACGATGTGCGTGGATGTCGCGACATGCGGAAATTCACATCATCGTCAATTAAATTGGATTTTGTAATTCCAATTTTTTCATCTTCAAAACATTAAGCCACATCGTGACATGGGGGTCTGACATGTATGTCGCGTACTTGCAATTTTAATCCCTAAACTAGTGTAGTAGCAATGAGTAGGGTATCGTATCCACAGGGAAGGGGATGGATTCTTGAATTCAGAAATTGTTCTAAGTATTGTCACGGTAGCAAATCACAAAAAATAGAATGTGGTATCAACTCAAAAGTAAACAAGAACAGAGAACTATGAAGTAATAACAATCAAGAATAACAAGATATCCTAGGGTTCGTGTGCCGGATGAACTCAAACCTAGCTGATCAATACTATGCAATTGACGAACTAGCAATTCTCAAGGAGACCTAAGTTGCTTAGAAGCTCAAGTTGTGGTTAGCATGGCGGCCACACCACTCCCTGTACTTCTTAACGCCATTCTCTCCTGTGGCGAGGCCCAAGAATGGCGGTTTTCACTCCGCAATGTCCCAACTCTCCAAGCTAACTACTCTAACATGCAAATCCTAGGAAATCCCATGGCGAGGCCCGACCTAGGTTTGAATGTCTTCGTTTATTAACACAGAGAGCTTCTTTAACACTTTTTCCTAATGTTTCAATTCATCAAAGCTTCCCATGGTGAGGTCTGAATCTCAGAAATGAAATACTCATAGAAAGCAAGTGTAAAGACTCAGACAATCACACTTTAGTTCTCATTTCATGTATCTTCACTAACGTTGGTGAATCAATCCTCAACTTAGCATGGCCACCACAATCGAAGCTCGATCCATTCAAAATCAGTGCAGAGATATGAAATTCAACAGATTTCTAGTGATAAATTCAAATGCGATTTCAATCTTTAGCAATTACGTCAATTACATAGCATCAAATCTTCTAAATCATGTATTCATCCGTTTAGAACCCTAAGATATCACACAATTAGCCAGAAAATTCCATATTCAACTCATATTCATCAAATTCCAGCATTAAACAATTAAATTCCATCAAATTGAAAGATTTCACCGATTAAAGTGTAGAGGAATGTCAAATGCTCCTTCGATTGAGTTCAATATGTAATCTCCGGTACACAGTCACGATCAGAAATGAAAACGGTGAATAATTTCTAGAGAGAGAAAATCCTAGAAAGAGAAAGTTAGAGAGAGAAATTTTCTCTCTCTAGTTCAAAAGTCTGTTAACTATCCTCCCATCCTCCCCCTTCTAAAATTTACTAAATCCTCTATTTATAGAGGTTACAGGGAAAAACGTAAACATTACGCAAACGTGAAAAGATTACATTGTTTCAAAAGTGCCACCGTGTATAATGGAAATCCAAGAAAATCATCTCGGTCAAAGCTTCAGTCCACGCCTTTGAACCTTGAATCTTCACGCCTTCATCAACCCCCGCACGTCTTGAAGCTAACATCCACCACGCCTTCGTCAACCTGCACAAAAGAACCAACATTCCAACACTTGGAAAATATTTTCATCCTCAAACGCATAATGCTTTATGGCAGCAACTTCCAATCAAATTCTGACCATGATGCATTGTGAATTTGGGAAAGCTTAAAACAACAAAGTTATAGTCCTATGTGTTAGCTTTCCACAGCCTTTTGAATCATCTAATTCGGGTCTAGGACTAGAGAGTTATGGCCAAACAACCGACCTGTGGCGAAGAAGGAAATTTCATGGCGAGGTCTCGCCACGAGACCTCGCCTTGTGAGTATGTGAGGGCGAGACCTCGCCTTGTAAAGTGTTTGTGGGCGAGACCTCACTACGAGGTCTCGCCATGCAAAAGTGAGGTGAATGTGTGAAGTGTTTGTGAGTTGTGAGTGAATGTGAAGTATGTGGGAAGTGAGGCTGTGAGATGTGAGTGAAATGTAGTGTGTTGAGTGTTGTGAGAAGTGCTGTTATGAAATGCGATGAAGAGTGAAGTAGAGATGAAGTGAATGTTAAATGGTGAGTGAAGTGTGAAGAATGAGTATAAGATCAAGTGTTAACCAAGCAAAGCATGAATCATGAAATATTGTTAACCACAAAGCATGTAATGCAGACTCAAGCATATTGCAATGAATTTTATTTTTCACTCTTAAACTAGAAAACATGAGAACAAAGGGCGAAGTCATCTCGCCCACAAAATGAGTGTGTGAGCATCAAAATGGAATTGTGAACAAATGTGCTAATGTGCCAATGCAAAAACAAGCAACTACTTCCAACCAAAATCTGGCTTAGATTCATTGTGAATTCGGGAACACTTAAAACATGAACGTTTTAGCCTCATATCTTAGCTTTCCATAGCTTTTTGAATCACCAAAATCGGAGCTCAGACAAGAACGTTATGGCCAAAATACTGGAGTGTGGTAAAGCTGTGTGCGCTGTGCGTGAGGTCGCCGCATGAAGGTGGTAAGCTCGTCGCATGAACATGCGACGAGGTGATAAGGTTCCCGTTGATTTGATCCACCTTTGGGCGGATTGACAACCTTATGTTAACCACAGGACAGGTCTAGCTTGGAAAATTCCACCAACAACACAAAAGAATAAACACAAAGAAAGAATCAAGAAACAAAGAAAATGATTAGAACAAAGAACAAAGAAAGAACAAAAGAAAGACAAAGAAACAAAGAAGATATTGAGCGCGATTCAATGGAAACTGGTCCAAAGCCCCAACGCTATTACAAAACCAACTTGATTCAGGCGGCACCTAAATCAAACCAGATTTGACTGTTCTCAAACTTAGAACAAAAGCAAGACTATTGGCTTAATCTCACTTTGGGTTTAGAAGAACAAAAGCTCAAACTTAGCTTAAGGTCTCTAAGGGTTTTGGGATCAAATTTTGCCTTGCAAAATAATGAGCTTCAATATCAATAATCATCTCTTGAAATTCGTGGGTTTACAAGCCTTAAAATATGCACAAAGAATTGCCAACAAAGTAAACCCTACTTTCCTAAAAGATAGTTTCCTTATTGGAATAAACTTCCTTAAAATGTAATTAACACATGCTTTAATCATGCAAGATCTTTAGCCATGTGAAAACACCATATAGAACATATCAATGTTCATGCAAGAACATTAGATCACGTTCCTTATTGAAAAGATCAAACAAAAACGAATTAAAAACAAAACCAAAATAAAACTAAAACAGCTACCCACGTCGCGACGTGGGGCGTTTGGACGTCGCGACGTCGGTGTACGTCACGACGTGGAATGTCGCGCGTTGCGACCTGCGGAAACCCTCGACGTGAAACTCAATTCTCAGAGACACACGTCGCGACGTGGAGGTCAGTGGACGTCGCGACGTCGGTGCACGTCGCGACGTGGAGTTCTGAGCTTCCAACACTTGTCCAATCTTGCTCTCCATCGAAGTGTCTTCATGTAATGTCAAAACCACGAAGTTCTAAGGCCTAAAATCAGTATTATCTCCATCAAAGCCTTGTTCCAACAACTTATACGCATCGTCCAACACTTCCATGATCAAACCATTAAGAGCCACCTTGAACTGTTTGGTTTTAGCTGGAGTCATTGGTCCAGCAATTCCACGTAACGGGTCAACGAAATGCTGTCCACCATTACGTGCGTCTGGATTCCTATCACGAGGTGTGCATGTGTGTGTGGCGAGGTGAATGTCCTGTGCGGCGAGGTGGGCTACTGGTGTACGACGAGGTGAGCTCGTCGCACAGCTTGTGCGACGAGGTGTGCATGTATTTGCAAGGTGAGTGCATGTGTCGTGCGAGGTGAGTGCATGTGTGTGCGATGCAACCATTCCAGCACTTCAAACTACTTCCAAGCAAAATATGTGTGTCTTAGCCTCTGAATTGGACTTTGTGGTAAACATAAACATTTTAGATCTTTCTCTTGGCTTTTCATTGGTTCAAGAATCAGCTTCATTGGAGGTCTGTAGCTCAAGATATAGACAATCGAACAAACTGTGGCAATATGAACTCAAGTATGAAAACCTGAAGTACCAATTGGAAAGACGCCCCCGTTTCTCATACTTGCACATAGTATTAGAAGAACGTTTAAACATAATAAATGAAGTACACTCCAAAATCTTTCCAGAACATCCAAGATCTCCTCATTTGGATTAGCATCGAAAGAGATACACTCAAATGAAGATCAGATACCAAATCTGCCCAAACCCTAAAGCAAGCCTATTAACATGTTTAGGTTTTCCCAAAGCATCATTTCCAACCTTTTCCAATTCTTTCCTTGTTCTTGAACTTCATATACACACTTGACTCATTTGAACATCATTTTTAGTCTTTTTCACCATTTAAACACTTTCAACTTGCAAACCACCTTAATGCACAAAATTGCACAAAACATGACACATTTGCCTAAGACACAGGACAAAAGCTAAGTGATTTAACACATATAAGTTGGTATAAAACCAACTTATCAGGGTCCTTGGACGTCGCGACGTGGGAGTCTCATTCTACGTCCACGAGTTGTTTCTAGACGTTGCGACATGAAGGATTGTGGACACTGCGATGTGAGGTCATTTTCGCCAAAAAGCATGATTTATTCCCCAACTTGGTTACTCATGAAGTGTTGAAGTTACAAATTTCCAAGGCTTCAATTCTTGCACCTCTGGGGTAGTGCTATCTTCATGAATCTCATGATCTTCCTCCAAAACACTTAAAACCAAAGTGTTAAGAGCTTCTTTGGCCTTCTTGTTCCTTGAACGGGTTATTGGACCGCCATGTCCTTGCCATGGATCACATCATCCATTGAAAGTTCTTATAAGTTTAGATGGTCTGCCATCAGCACCATTCACTAGAATGCATATTAAAAATTGTGGCGGGTGCAAAACAAATATGAAAATGGTCAAAATTGGTACGTTTTTTGACATTGTCATTTTCAACCAAAACTACGTGTTTTATATCCCACAAAAAATGGAAGTTTCATGACAAATAAGAGTTCCACTTTTTTCATATAATTCAATAAAATGCACGTTCAAAAATGTGACGGGTGTTAAAAACAATACAAAAAGAGCCAAAATCGGTACATTTTTGGACATTGTAATTTTCGGCAAAAATTACACCCACAAAAAATAGAGGTTTTGTGATAAATACAAATTTGATTTTTTTACATCATTCTCAAGAATGCACTTTCACAATTGAGACCTGTGCGAAAAATAGCAAGAACATGGCCAAAATCGCAACGTTTAATGATATTGTTATTTTCGGCCAAAATACGCTTGCAATATCCCAAAAAATAGAGGTTTTGTGATAAATACGAGTTTCACTTTTTGACACAAATAAAGAAAATTCACATTCACAATTTAGATGGGTGAAAAAATAGTAAAAAATGACCAAAATTGACACGTTTATAAATATTATCATTTTCGGCATAAATATGTGTGCTATAGCCCACAAAAAATGAAGATTTTAAGATAAGTATGAGTTTCACTTTTTTTGTACCGTTTACTAGAATGCACATTAACAATTAATATGGGTGAAAAAAATAGCACGAATACATGTTCAAAACTGTGGTGGGTGTTAAAAACAATACAGAAACAGCTAAAATTGGCACGTTTTTGGACATTGTCATTTTCAGCCAAAATGCATGTGCAATATCCCAAAAAATGAAGTTTCATTGATAAATATGAGTATCACTTTCATTGACACAATTCACTCGAAAGCACATTAGAAATTGAGATAGATGTCAAAAAATAATAAATAAGTGCCCAAAATTGGCACGTTTTTGGATATTGTCGTTTCCAGCCAAAATTCGTGTGTAATAATCCACAAAAAACTGGAGGTTGTGTGATAAATGTAAGTTTCACTTGTTTTGACACCGTTCACTAGAATGTATGTTCACAGTCGAGGTGCATGCCAAAAAATAGTACGAAAAATATCCAAAATATGCATGTTTTTGGACATCGTTATTTTCGTCCAAAATACATGTGCAGTAGCCAAAAAAATTAAGGTTTGGTGATAAATATGAATTTCACTTTATTTGACACAATTCACTAGAATGCACGTTAAAATTGATATGGGTGTTAAAAACAATACTGAAATAACCAAAATTAGCACATTTTTTAATATTGTCATTTTTGGCCAAAATACGTGTGTTATAGCCACGAAAAATTGAGGTTTAGTTATAAATATGAGTTTCACTTTCTTTGACAAAATTTACATGAATGCACATTAAAAATTGAGATGGGTGTACAAAACAATACAGAAACGTCCAAAATGGGCACATTTTTTGATATTGTTATATTCGGCAAAAATACGTGTGTTATAGCATTGTTTGCTAGTAAGATTGGTTCAACATTCAAAGGTTCGCAAAGTTTTGGATCTTACCGTTGGTGAAGAGATTCGTTTTTAGTGGATTGGTGAAATACTAAACTTGAGGGCTTAGGTAGTGCATGTAGAGTGCTCCAAAGAGAGACTTGAAACACTATGAATTTCTTTTGTTCATTCTTATGCTTTGATTCTTTTTCCTCGATTGATATGCTTTATTGATTTTTACATTGATGTTGTGATCATACCTCGGTACATATTTGATTTCAGTTATTGTGAATTAAATTGTTTCATTATGAATTGGATTTGGTGAATTGATTAGTTGTTGAATTTCCTTAAATAAATAATTGTTTAGAAAAATCCTTTTGATTGAAATTTTAATTTTGCAACATAATTCACCCCCTTCCCCCTTCTTAGGTTGAATATAGGGCTAACAAAAACAATACATAAACTGGCAAAATCTGCACACTTTTGAACATTGTCATTTTTAGCTAAAATACGTGTGCTATAGCCCACAAAAAATGGTAGTTTGGTGAATTATATGATTTTCACTTTCTTTGATAAAATTCACTCGAATGCACGTACAAAATTGAGATGCTTGTTAAAAACAATACAAAAACAGCCAAAATCGGCACGTTTTTTTATATTGTCGTTTTCGGTCAAAATAAGTGTGTTATAATCCAAAACAAATATAGGTTTTGTGATAAATATAAGTTTGACATTTTTTGACACCGTCCACTAGAAAGCACATTCACAATTGAGGTGGGTGCAAAAAATGGCACAAAAATAGCCAGAATCAGCACGTTTTTTACCATTGTCATTTTCTGCCAAAATACGTGTGCTATAGCCTAAAAATTGGAATTTTGGTGATAAATATGAGTTTCACTTTTTTTTACACCGTTCGCAAAAATGCATATTTACAATTGAGGTGGGTGCAAAAAATAGCACGAAAATGACCCAAAATCGGCACGTTCTTTATCATTGTCATTTTCAGCCAAAATACGTGTGTATTAGCCCACAAAAAATGGAGGATTGGTGATAAATATGAATTTAAATTTTTTATATAATTCACTAAAATGCATGTTCACAATTGAGATAGGTGGGAAAAATAGCAACAAAATGGCCAAAATCGGCATGTTTTTAAACATTGTCATTTCAGCCAAAATACATGTGCTATAGCCCACAAAAAAATGAATGTTTGGTGATAAATATGATTTTAACCTTTTTGACACCGTTCATTAGAATTCACATTCACAATGTGGCGGTGTAAAAAATAGAACAAAAATGGCCAAAATCGACACATTTTTGGACATTGTTATTTTCGGCCAAAATACAGATGCTAGCCCACAAAAGATGGAGGTTTGGTGCATAATATGAGTTTCACTTGAAATTTTTTTAATATTATATTTAATAATATTTTATAATATTTTTAAAATTTGGTTAATTAAAAATGATATTTTAAAAATTTTGAAAAAATAACATCTTATATAATAAAACACATTTTATTAAATATAACTTTCTTTCTATATTTTAATATTTGTATTTAATATACTTGATTTGATAAAATATTTTATGTTTTACAGTTTGATTAGGCTTTTTATCTTTTCTTTTTTATTTCAATCAAATTTTGATTAATTAGAAATTATATTTCTAATTTTTAAAAGATAACATCCAATATACTAGAAAATCATTACTATGTACCATTAATAAATATATGCATTTTTATGATAATATTTTACATTCCAAATTAATAATTTTAAAATTTTAATTTTATTACAAAATTATATTGTATATATTGTTTTTTAATAATTTTGATTTGTTGTTTGCAATGTAATATATTGCACATTCATTAAAAATAAATACATAATAATAAAATAAAATTGTACAATTTGTCATTCAGTTATCAAATCACAATTTGTCATTCAGTTATCAAATCAATATGTTTATCTACCAAGCTTAATTATTTTAGTATTCAGGCATTTATTATTTCATATTTCAGATTTTAGATTTCAGATTTCGATTTTATTGAACAGGCACTAAGCGTATGTTATTTGTTTTGAATGAGCATACTGTACATGACAACTATTCCCGGGGAAGAAAAAAAAGTCAATTGTGGTTTATCATATCAAAATATTTTATTAATTATATAAAATAATAAATTTATTGGACATATTAAAGTCACACCTAACCCCGACCTTCATACAAATTTTTTCAGATACAAAATTCTAATCGTTCTTTGTATTTGTATGAGATGGGGTTGTCTGCTGAGTGAGAATGAGATTATGTATTTGTTTATGCAACAAGGAAACTTTGTTCACACTGGGTTCAGTGATAGGCAATCCTCTTAAGCTTGATTTGGCTACGGCAGCCATGGAAACAGTCTTACGTCCTAGTCAGGCGAGGATCTGAGTTGAAGTTGATGTTCTCAAGATTCTACCTCACCGGGTGTGGATAGGAACGAAGGAAAAGGGTATGTGGCAGAAGACTGGAGCTAAGTGCCGCGGCTTCCCAATTTAACCCAAAATCACTAAAAGTAATGCAGAAGTGATGAGTGGGATCGTTCCCACAGGGAGAGGTGTGTGACAAAAGTTGATGCAATGATAGAATGTAAAAACGATGTAATATCACAAACAAAGTATGTAAATGAGACTGGAATGAGGGAAATCAATGGAGATGAATGTGTTGCTTCAAGGGTAAACAATATGTATGGATCTTTCTCTCGTTATCCCGGACAGACTTGTGTGGACATATATGAAGGTATTATACTGCTAGTGAACTAAGGTTGATCAACTTGGTAGTTCTCACAATCCTCGTTCCCAATTCTCCCTAAACTTCCCTTGGTAGGGCAAGTCCTTGGCACGAGTCAGACTCTCCCAGATCCCAAGTTCTCCTAACACAATTCTAATTCGATTCCTAACTATCTCCCTTGGTAGGGCAGCTAACCAGTTCACAACTTCGACTCACGCTACAAGAATTCTCTTAGACCTACGCGAAGGATAGACCTTAACTGTCAGTGGGTACCGCACAGTCAAGATCGCAAAGTCTCACAAGACCTAAGATTCATATACGCATGTTCACAATCAATTCACGTTATGATTGATTGCCATTGGACTATTCACACCGACCTCAGTGGGTACCGCAGACCTAAATGTGAAGTTAATCTAGGGGCCATTCATCAAACATATCAAGTGCATAATTATGAACATGAAATAATTCTCAGATAGATATCTAAACAAATGTGTCAAACAAGATCAAATCCATACAATTGACCCCTCAAAGCAACACTAAGAACTTAGCTGATCATATTGATCGGCTGATATCCCATGATCACAGAATAGAAATTATGCTCCAGGGCTCTCAGGTTTCCTCTCAGTGAATTGATTTCTCCTCCAAAATCCAGCTCTTTGCTTTAATGGCTTTTCCTCCCTTTTATAGTCTTCCCTTCCTGATTTGTCCCATAAGATTCCTGGAAGTTTCCTTTTCTTGCGAAAATGTCGCCACGTGTCTACAAACATGAGATAGAACTGAAGTGAGGACACGTGTTAAAGTCAAGTCTTAACAGTTAAGAATATTCAAAGCATTTAATCAAACAGTTAGAGCCCGTGAGAAAGACATGTCATATGCTTTCCTTGTGTGAGCTTAAGTTTGTGTGTGCCATATGCAAAGGTTGAGGGAGTAGTGTATGTGCTAGTGTGCAAATGGTGAAGTGGCAAAGAATGTATAAAAATGTGAACACATGAAAATACATGAAAGGAAAAATAATAAAATGTGCATGTGTGTGGTGTGAGTGGTGCGGGCGCACCGTGTGGGTGTGTGTGTGGTGCGGCCGCACCGTGTAATGTGTGAGTGGTGCGGGCGCCTTGTGCACCCGCACGGTGCATTGTGCGTGCAGGTGTGAGTATGTGCATGTATGGTGTGTGAGTGTGTGGACTTGTTAGGTGAAGGAGACCATATGAGTGTGAGTTGTGTGCTGGGATTTTCATGGTGTGTGACTTGTGAATAGTGATTTGTGACTTGATAGAGTTGTGACTTGAGAGAGTTGTGACTTAAGTGAATAGTGAATTGGGGACTTGAAAGCACTAATGACTGAGTGTGTCTCGAAATGCATCACTTTGCCACTAAATTCCCAGCACTCAAGCCAATCTCCATAATACACAATTGTAATCAATATAGCACATAAGTCAGGTAATGAAGCATTGATTCACAAGTTATTCCAGGCGAAAGTCTATCAAAATAGAGCATTTAAGTCGGTACAAGACTGACTTATCAACCCCCACACTTGAATCTTTGCTAGTCCCGAGCAAAGTAAAGAAATAACTAAGCCCTTGTCCCTCCCACATTCAAACACTCACAACCTCATCGACAGTCCATTTCCAAAATTTTTCGCATGCAACAAGAAAGATATGAGCAGTGAGTTTACAACTCATCTAACTTACACAATTTATCGAGTAAGGTGCAACGAATAAAGACCAAACCGTCAGCGTGCATTGTGTGCTGAGAGTTTCTTATGCTTCCTCACACTGTCTAAGCAGTGTACTCAAGTAGACACTTAACAAAATTCTTGCACCACAATCTGTTGTCCACACACACGAACACTTTAAATGTTAAAAGATAAGAGCTATAAGTTGTCTATGCTAAGCTTACTGGGGTTTTTCCCCTGGGGTTTCCCCCTTATTCAATGCACATTGGTGCTTATTATTGATGCCGTACTTTTAGTGCTTGGCTGCCAGGGTTTTGTGGCTCTTTTTTCCCTTTATTTGCATAATTCCGTACAACTTTGCGTTCATGTGTGTCTTCAATAGACTATATATTCACAATGCAAGAATAAGTGTTTACGAGTAGAAAGCACATACAAGCAAGGAATCATAAGCTCTCTCCTATATCAAAATTGGTGCTGGCGTTTCTATCTTACTTTGACATCGCAGTTTACCGAGCAAATTGTGTGCATCAAATGTATACTGTAAAGCTCAAAGATTTTGCACGCATGAATCATTGAATACATTTACGGTTTTGTCGATGGTGTTGGGAGTGCGAGTGTTTTGGAGTGTGCTGGATAGACTGGCCAGTGTAATTTTTCACAACACAACAACAAACAATCACATTTATCGCAACAGAAAAATCAAAGCACACTACAAAGTCAGTGCTAGTCACTGACTTGTTTCTTTTCTCCACACAACAATCACACCACCTAAAATGCTACTAATATAATGAACACCACCTCCTCTCCCCGTACAAATAGCAACACACAGAAGGAAATTTTGAAATCAAAGGCACTAAGCCTCACTAACACAAGCATAGATCACCACACAAAGCCACTAAGACATGCATGTCTCCCCCCACACTTGAATTCAGCAATGGTCCTATTGTGTGAAAAGGAAAGAAACTACCCAGTTTAAGTGCTTCGATGAAGGCGTTCTAGACGTTCCATTTCCAGATAACTCTCCCACTGTGGCCCGCCTATGGTTCCCATAGGTTGTTGGGAGTCTTCTGTGAGAGACACTATAATCCCTCGGCTTCTAGCCATTTGTGATAGAAGGAAGGGGAAGAATATAGGCGTGCCAGTGCATCTTTTAGCTTGCTCAATGGATTGCATGATCACCCTTCCCACATCGATCGTCATTCTGTGCTGAATGACATAAATCAGAAGCACTCTCTTTCTGGTTGCTCTGGCATGGTGGTTCGTGGGCATGAGATTTGAATTTATGAACATCAGCCACATGCGGGCCTCCGCAGTCATATCGTTGGTGTGCATATAAATGGCTTCGAATTGGTTGTTACGCACCCAAGAAGCTCAAGGTAGCCCAACAGATTCAATTAAGAAGTCCACATTGGCTGCTCCCGCTAACTGTCCAAATTCATCGTCTGGAAAGTCTGGTAATTGATAATGTTCGTTGACTGTGTAACTTGTCACTTTGAGATAGGTCCCCCGTAGATAGATTCCATCGTGGTTGTTCTAGTTTGTGTAACTTGTATTGGCTTTGGCGTAATACTCCCGAGCCAATTCTACATTGGATGCTGCTGGGGCAAAGGTGAGGGGTTCCCATTTGTAGAAGCGGATTGCCTCCGTAAATGTTTGTTCCGGAGCGACAAATTTTCGTTCTACCAGTACATGTCGGTACACGGATCTGTCAAATCGTCTCACCGCCCTTTCGTTCATGAACCTCGGGGGTGAGTCTGGGGTATACTCTTCGTCATCTTCGGAGTCATAGTCGGAGGGATATTGAACGTCTATGACTCCTCGGAGATACCTCCCTGTAGTCATCATCGTTTCCTGCCATGTATCTGAACTGAATTCGATGTGAAACTTATCATGCAAAGTGAATGGTATTTATAGAGCTTTTTCATGCATGATTTGGGCGGCATTGAGCTAGACGAGAAGACATGTGATCTAGCTAAGAGACATTTGTACAAAGTGACAACACTTGGATGCAGTGAAAGGTCATTCTTAAATAATTGGGCTAAGTGACAACCCTTTATGGGTCCGCTATTTACATGCATTTGGCTTGTCACTTAAAATCCAATTATGCACTTGCCAGGTCGGCTCAAAGAATCTTTTATATCTTACCCGTGACAGTGCAGGAATGATTCTTAGCGTGATTACCTGCTCTTGCCCGTGACTCCAAGATAGACTTACCACATTCTTGTCTCTATGTGCCCACCTCTTGTGCTATTTGCCAGCTTGTGAGAAGGAGTCCTGAGAAATTAGGGAGTTTGATCAACTCATTGGGGTAACATGGATACTGAATAAAATAAAAAAGAAAGCAAGTATTTAAATGGTTGGGTTGCCTCCCAAAACAGCGCTTGGTTTATTGTCCTCAGCCAGACATAGAGAGATGTCTTCAATGGGGTGGTCCATCCAGGAACTGGGTGTGTTCTTTTCTTCCTCTAGCAGACTTGAATGCCTTTGCTCGGTGACCGTTGACATTCCAAACCGCTCCTGTGGACTCATTCCGGACTTCTATGACTCCGTAGGGATAAACTTTGGTTACAACATAAGGTCCAACCCATCTGGATTTCAACTTTCCTGGAAAAAGTCTTAGTCTGGAGTCGTATACCAATACATGCTGCCCCACTTCAAATTCTCTCACTTTGATCTTGGCGTCATGCCATCTCTTTGTTCTCTCTTTATACAGATTGGCACTGATGTATGAATTCCATCTGAACTCATCCAATTCGTTGAGCCTCATCATCCTGGCCTCTTGAGCCAAGTTCATGTCAATGTTCAGCTTTTGCACTGTCCAATAGGCCCTGTGTTCCAACTCCACTGGAAGGTGACATTCTTTCCCAAAGACCAGTCTAAAAGGTGACGCCCCGATTGGAGTTTTGTAAGCAGTTCTATAGGCCCACAGTGCATCATCCAATTTAAGTGACCAGTCTTTCCTCTCTGGGTTGACCACTTTCTCCAATATCCTCTTTATTTCTCTGTTGGTTATTTCTGCCTGGCCATTGGTTTGTGGGTGGTAGGCTGTAGAAACTTTGTGCTGAAACCTATACTTAGCTAAGATGGCCCGAAAGATCCTATTGCAGAAATGACTCCCCCCATCGCTTATAATAGCCCTCGGAGTCCCATACCTATTAAAAATATTCTTCTTTATAAACCGGAGCACTCTATTACTGTCGCAATGGGGCATGGCTATAGCTTCGACCCACTTGGACACGTAGTCCACTGCCACCAGTATGTATTCGTTCCCACAGGACAGTGGGAATGGCCCCATGAAGTCCACTCCCCATACATCGAATAAATCCACCTCAAGGATATTGTTGAGAGGCATCTCATCTCTGCCTGATATGTTCTCGACTCGTTGGCATCTCTCACACTGACTCACCCAGAGCCTCGAATCCTTGAAGATGTGTGGCCAGTAGAATCCGGTTTGCAAGATCTTATATCCAGTTCGTGTTCCGCCGAAATGCCCTCCAAATGTGGACTCGTGACATGCCCTCAAGATCTCATCCTTTTCTTCATCGGGTACACACCTTCTGATGATCTGGTCACTGCACCCTTTATACAGACATCCACTCTCCCAAAAGTAATACTGAGCATCGTGCTTGAGCCTCTTCTTTTTGGTCGTTGGAGAAGTATTGTGGCAGCTGGTTTGCGACAACATAATTGGAAATCTCAGAGTACCAAGGCAAGTCGCGAGTGTGGATTTTGAAAATTTGTTCATCAGGAAAACTCTCCTTAATCCATAATTGCAACTGTTCTTCGCTCAACGCCCCCAGCTTGAGTCTCGACAAGTGGTCGGCTATCACGTTTTCGCACCCTTTTCTATCCCTGACCTCAACATCAAATTCTTGTAGTAAGAGCACCCATCTGATGAGTCTTGGTTTTGCTTCCTTCTTTGCCATGAGGTATTTTAGAGCTGCGTGGTCAGTGTGAACTATCACTTTGGACCCCATGAGGTATGCCCTAAACTTATCAAAGGCATAGACCACAGCCAACATCTCTTTCTCCGTCGTGGTATAATTCAGCTGTGCCCCACTCAACAGCTTGCTGGCGTAATAAATTGCATGGAACATGTTACCATTTTTCTGCCCTAACACTGCGCCTACTGCGAAATCACTGGCGTCGCACATGATCTCAAAGGGCTCTCCCCACACTAGGGCAACTATCACTGGTGCCTCTACTAGCCGTGTTTTCAAAATTTCAAATGCTTCTGTGCACTTCTCATTGAACACAAAAGGGGTATCTTTCTCCAGCAGTGAACACAATGGTTTGGCTATCTTTGCGAAGTCCTTAATGAACCGCCTATAAAAACCTGCATGGCCCATGAAACTCCTTACTCCTTTTACATTCGTGGGAACAGGCAGCTTAGCTATTACCTCTACTTTGGCTAGGTCCACATCCAATCCATCCTTTGAAATCTTGTATCCAAGCACAATACCTTCATTAACCATGAATTGGCATTTTTCCCACTTCAAGACTAGATTGGCCTCTACACATCTTCTCAGCACAAGGGACAAATTCTCCGGACAGCTTTCAAATGTCATGCCGAACACAGAGAAGTCGTCCATAAAGATCTCGATGATGTTCTCCACCATGTCCTGAAAAATTGCTGTCATGCAGCGTTGGAAGGTGGCAGGGGTGTTGCAGAGGCCGAAGGGCATTCTCCTGAAGGCGCAAGTCCCGAAAGGGCATGTGGAAGTGGTCTTCTCCTGGTCCTTCGGATCAATAGCAATTTGGTTATACCCTGAATATCCATCCAAAAAGCAATGGACGAGGAACCCTGTTATCCTATCCAGTAGCTGTTCAAGGAAAGGCAGAGGAAAGTGATCTTTCCTGGTGACTTTGTTCAGCTTCCTGTAATCCATACATACTCTCCAAGCACTGATGATCCTGGTTGCCAATAGCTCATTATCCTCATTGGTCATTACAGTCACTCCTCCTTTCTTGGGCACACATTGCACAGGACTGACCCATTCGCTGTCTGAGATGGGAAAGATCATGCCGAAGTCAAGGAGTTTGATGATCTCCTTTTTTACCACTTCCATCATCTGTGGGTTTAGCCGTCTCTGCTTATCTCTTGTGGGGTTTGCTCCCTCTTCCAACAATATCTTGTGCATGCAAATACTGGTGCTTATCCCCTTTATATCAGCTATCGTCCATCCAATGGCCTCCCTGTACATTTTCAGTATTTCCAGTAGTCTATCCTCTTGCCATTTTCTAACGTAGATGAGATGACCACCGGAAGAGTCTCTTTATCCCCCAAGAAAGCATACTTCAAGTAAGGTGGTAGAGGCTTCATCTCTAATTGAGGTGGCTTAATAATTGAAGGCATGAGCTTCTCATTCCTGCACTCAACATTCCCAGGCCTCACCTCAGTGGGCACAACTTTCACATTTTTGTTAGTGTCAACAAGATCATCTAACAACTTTTCACACACATTGACATTTTCACAGTTTTTGTCAATTTCATTTTTCAACTTCAATTTAGCATCAGACTCATTCATTTTACTACTTTCAAGCACATCATTCCTTTCAATCAAATTCACATCATTATTACGATTTTCATCAGATTCAAAATCAACAATGATTTTCTCAACAGATGTTGCTGTTTTATGCACCATGTCATTTTCCTCATCAGTTAATGTATTTTCACAATTTTCATGCAAATCATCATCATCACCGGATTCGTATGACACAGGAGGAAACTTACAGTGTTGTTCAAGTCCAGAGGGTCGGAGGTCACTACGTACCAGGTTTGCAAGACAACACTGTTCGATGGACTGAGGATGTTTCATCCCATAGTCTACATTGAACACCACTTCCTCACCATTGACCCTGAATGTGATGGTTTTCCCTTTGAATCCTATGAGTGCATCTCCAGTGGCTAGGAAGGGTCGATCGAAAATGAGTGGGACTTCTGGATCTTTCTCCATATCCAACACTATGAAATCCACCGGAAGCACAAATTTATCCACTGAGACCAAGACATCCTCTACCATTCCGGTTGGTTGCACAAGGGATCTGTCTGCCAACTGTAGAAGAACGGCTACGGGCTTAATTTTCTCTCCTAAGCCTATACTCTCAGCGAAGGATAATGGCATGAGGTTTATCCCTACTCCAAGGTCACACAATGCTTTGTTGAAAAATTTTTACTCCAATAGTGCAAGGCACTGTACAACTCCCAGGGTCTTTGTGCTTTGGCGGGAGTTCATTATTTATCCAAGCTTGGCTATCCTTTGTCAGTGGGATTGGCACTTCACAGCGTAGGATTTGCTCTTTATTCGCGATCAAATCTTTCAGAAATTTTGCATACCGCGGCACAGCCGTGACAAGATCCAGAAGTGGAACATTCATATTAACATTTTTCACCATATCCAGAAATCTTGTGAACTGGGCTCCTTTCTTGGCTGGTGGTGGAACTCGCTGAGGGAAAGGCGGGAGTGGTGCATACTCCGGATAATTGTAGGGGCTTGGAGGTCCCCCTTTTCTTCTTTCGCTCAGGCTCCTTCACACTCTCTTCTTTATCCTCTTCCTGGAGCTCCTCCTCCACGACAATGGTTTCTTCCATGACTTCTTCCTCAGGATTATTCTTCTCATTTTTTTTCGTGCTCCCACTGATTTCTTTACCACACGTCAGTGTGATGGCATTGCACACCTCTCTCTCCTTCCCTTTGGGGTTGGGCTCAGTGTTACTAGGTAGGGTGCCCTGAGGCCTTTGGTGGCTTGCCTTAGCTAACTGACTTATCTGCATGTCCATATTCTTGATGGAGCCCTCCACTACTGAAGTTCTCTTCTCATACATCTCCATCTTTTCCAACATCGTCTGAAGCATTTGCATTTCCTCTGTGGGCTTCCTTGGTTCTCGATTACTAAATTCCCCTCCTTGGTAATACTGTCTTTGTGGGTTTTCTTGATTGCTCTGTCCCCAAGCACCTTGACCAGATTGCTGCCGATTATTGTAGTTGTTCACATATTGGACCGACTCCTGGGTTAACTCACACTCATCAGTATGATGCTCCCCCTTGCAAAACCACACATCAACACTTGGGTGGTCTTGGCTGCCTTAAGAGTTTGAACCTGCCTTGACAGCGCTTCAAATTTAGCTTCCAGGGAAGTCTCATCATCCAACTCCAACACTCCCATTTGTTTCTTTACGGGGGTTTTTCTGGTTTCTGGGAACAAGAACTCATCCTCAACGATCGAATCAAATAATTCTCGGACTTCTGGGATACTCTTATCCTTCAGAGCGCCTTTGGCACTGGCCTTGACCATCAATGAGGCTTCTAGTGACAGCCTCTTAAAGAAGGTGTTGAGCTCTCTGACCTCCCCAAGGTCATTGTTTGGACACTGTCGGAGTAAGTCATTGAACCTGTCCCATGCTTCCTTAAACGTCTCTCCATCTTGTTGTTGGAAACTGCGAATCTCTATCCTCATCCGTTCTAATTTGGCTGGAGGGAAGTACTTGGCCAAAAACTTTCTCTCTAGTTCCTCAAAAGTGGCTATGGACGGTCCTCCGATTGAATTAAACCAGTGCTTCGCCTTTCCCTTGAGATACAGTGGGAACAAAACTCTTCTCACGTCATCAGGCGTGACCCTCTGCAGTTTGAAGGTGTTACAAAGTCCCAAGAACCAGTCTAAATGCTCGTTCGGATCTTCATTGCTCAGGCCTTGGAAGATCTTCCCTTGGGTAATCATGGAGACGATTTGGATTGGTATTTGATAGCTCTCTACGTCTATTCCTTGGCTTATTCCTTCTCTCAAAGCTTACTGCGAAATGGTCCCCAAACCTTGGAGGTTGGGGTCTAACTCTCTCTTCATCCTGTTCAGCCATTTCCAATGCCCTTCTCATTTGCCTTAAAGTTCTCTGTAATTCTAAGTCAAGTGCAAATTTTGGAGCTTCACCACGTAGCCTTGCTCTAGGTTGCATAAACTAGGAATTCTCGTAAGAAACAGAAATAGCACTAGAACCCGATGTTAGTGGAACAAAATCAACAGAGACAAGTAGTGAATTAAGATTTCAACAAACAAACAAACAAATCAACAATTTCAAATAAGAATTCGTAAAGTAACAACAAAGTAAAACTATCACCAACAACTCTCAACGCTATGCCTCTCCCCGGCAACGGCGCCAAAAATTGGAGCTAAGTGTACGGCTTCCCAATTTAACCCAAAATCACTAAAAGTAATGCAGAAGTGATGAGTGGGATCGTTCCCACAGGGAGAGGTGTGTGACAAAAGTTGATGCAATGATAGAATGTAAAAACGATGTAATATCACAATCAAAGTATGTAAATGAAACTGGAATGAGGGAAATCAATGGAGATGAATGTGTTGCTTCAAGGGTAAACAATATGTATGGATCTTTCTCTCGTGATCCCGAACGGACTTGTGTGGACATATATAAAGGGATTATACTGCTAGTGAACTAAGGATGATCAACTTGGTAGTTCTCACAATCCTCGTTCCCAATTCTCCCTGAACTTCCCTTGGTAGGGCAAGTCCTTGGCACGAGTCAGACTCTCCCAGATCCCAAGTTCTCCTAACACAAATCTAATTCGATTACTGACTATCTCCGTTTGTAGGGCAGCTAACCAGTTCACAACTTCGACTCACGCTACAAGAATTCTCTTAGACCTACGCGAAGGATAGACCTTAACTGTCAGTGGGTACCGCACAGTCAAGATCACAAAGTCTCACAAGACCTAAGATTCATATACGCATGTTCACAATCAACTCATGTTATGATTGATTGCCATTGGACTATTCACACCAACCTCAGTGGGTACCGCAGACCAAAATGTGAAGTTAATCTAGAGTGCCATTCATCAAACATATCAAGTGCATAATTATGAACATGAAATAATTCTCAGATAGATATCTAAACAAATGTCTCAAACAAGATCAAATCCATACAATTGACCCCTCAAAGCAACACTAAGAACTTAGCCGATCATATTGATCGGCTAATATCCCATGATTACAGAATAGAAATTATGCTCCAGGGCACTCAGGCTTCCTCTCAGTGAATTGATTTCTCCTCCAAAATCCAGCTCTTTGCTTTAGCGGCTTTTCCTCCCTTTTATAGTCTTCCCTTGCTGATTTGTCCTGTAAGATTCCTGGAAGTTTCCTTCTCTTGCGGAAATGCCACCACGTTTCTACAAACATGAGATAGAACTGAAGTGAGGACACGTGTTAAAGTCAAGTCTTAACAGTTAAGAATATTCAAAGCATTTAATCAAACAGTTAGAGCCCGTGAGAAAGACATGTCATATGCTTTGCTTGTGTGAGCTTAAGTTTGTGTGTGCCATAGGCAAAGGTTGAGGGAGTAGTGTATGTGCAAGTGTGCAAATGGTGAAGTGAGCAAAGAATGTATAAAAATGTGAACACATGAAAATGCATGAAAGGAAAAATAATAAAATGTGCACGTGTGTGGTGTGAGTGGTGCGGCCGCACCGTGTAATGTGTGAGTGGCGCCCGCACCGTGCATTGTGCGTGCAGGTGTGAGTATGTACATGTATGGTGTGTGAGTGTGTGGACTTGTGAGGTGAAGGAGACCATGTGAGTGTGAGTTATGTGCTGGGATTTTCATGGTGTTTGACTTGTGAATAGTGATTTGTGACTTGAGAGAGTTGTGACTTGAGTGAATAGTGAATTGTGGACTTGAAAGCACTAATGGCTGAGTGTGTCTCGAAATGCATCACTTTGCCTCTAAATTCCCAGCACTCAAGCCAATCTCCATAATACACAATTGTAATCAATATAGCACATAAGTCAGGTAATAAAGCATTGATTCAAAAGTTATTCCAGGGGAAAGTCTATCAAAATAGAGCATTTAAGTCGGTACAAGACCGACTTATCAAAGACTTACCAGAATATTGCACAATTTGCTTAACGAGTGGTCATTCTGCTTCTAAATGTAAGCTGAAACAACCAACCCAAGTGTGGGTTTACGAAGAAGAGGTCGGATGACAAAGGAAAGGCAATAGTTGATTCTGTTAAAGTTCAGCCGGCAGATTTTCAATCCGGCCCGTCAGGGGCAAAAAAATAAGATAATCAGGGAGATGAATAAGATGCAATTCAGGCGACCAATGATGAGGAAACACTTCAATGAGCTGAGCAAGAGGAAGAGGTGAGATATAGAGAACAGCCCTCGATTTTACCAATTGAAAATCTAGAAATCGAACATGAGGGGAGGATCATTGTGCTCCAAGAGGCTGTTGGAAAGAACGCTCAAATCCTGTCAGCTCCAATTGGGGAAAGCAAACTCACACAATTTTTAGCAAACCTTGCACAATTTCTAGCAATGATTGACTTTCAAGAAGGGTTCCCTGCAGCCCATCACCTAGCAGTACCACATATTGAAGACACAGACAAATCCTTAGAAATGGTACACTACAAGCTGCCCACAGCTCTTTATAGCAAAGGCCCGACCGGTGCCCATAGCTCCTCACCAGTAGAGGAAAAAACCATACAATCGTCGGCCAATACCCTTCCTATGATTGCATTGCAACCATTAAATTTGCCCAACAACAGGCGTAACCCCGAGGCCATCAATGTAATGGTAACGTGGGAGGAAGGGGAATCCTCTACAATACACAAAGTGAGCTCATCATCGGACATAGCGACCCTAGATGCTATTCCAACAGAATCAGAATCTGAGGACGATGGTGTGGACCAATAGACAGAAAATAGCTATGAGGAGGAACCAGAAGATGTGTTCGATCAGTTCCTTGAAAAGATGGAAAAACGCAGAAAGCCGGCCAAGCAAACAAAGTACATGGAAGCACTTGTTAGCCCCAAAGCTAATGCCTTTTCTGAGAGAAAACTTAGGGATCGGAATCCCCGCATTTGCTATTCCGAAGTAAAAAATTGGTACGGCAAGTAAGAACTGGTACCCCAAGGAGTATGTTGGCCCCTGATCACCGATGTTATGTCAGTTTGGCCGGTGCTTTTAATTATTTCGTGGCCCTTGATTACGGATATTTATATCAGCTTGGCCCATTTTTGTTGATTTGCAGTTAATTCTGGTTTTGGGGAAGATCATTGAATGTAGATGTGGTAATCACTTGCTCCTGTATGGTTTTTGCACACTCTGATTGATTGGGTGATATTGAATTGGAATATTATGCTGCCGAATTTTCTGCAGCCATGTGCGTTTGCAAAAGAAAGCTGTCCTGTAATAATGAAAGGGAATGGACATTTTTTTAGGGGACAGTGAAGTTTATACTTCTTTTGCTTCTTGTACCGAATCATAGAGATCCTACTGTGGGTAGGGTGCTGAATTTGTGCTAGGCTCATTACATGTTGGAGTTCACTGATTTTTTTATGAACACTTTTGTGTAAATGGAGGAAGTACTCCATATTTATCTCTTTTGTGATTTAGAATTTTATTTAGGAAGATAGAAAGGTTTTATTTTGGTTTTTGACGAAAATAATGCTTTTCTCTCTTCCTTTACACATATTTGTAGGATTTCATGTAATGGAGGTGCACTCCAATCACTCCTGCACTTTATTACGGTTTGCATGGGTATGCCCAGCACCGTCTTTTGCTTTATATATATATTAGGGTCCGTTTAAAAAAAATGAGTGAAAGGAAAGAAATGTGTGTGTGGGTGTTTTGAAAGCGTGGATTTTAGACTGCAATTTGATTAACGCCTATCTATCAATATGTACAAGTTTCCAAGTTTAAATGTATATTTTGCAATTCAAAGTCCAAACCCTAGTTTCTCCTCCTTCTCCTTCTATTTCCTTCATATCTTTTACCTTCCACACTTCACTGTTTATATATAGAATAGAACAAAAATTGAGACCTTTTTGAAATTGGATATAGACAATGCAATATCTCTTAGTAATTTAGTACTTTTATTTTTATTTTTCTTGTATATACATATTTAATGTTCATGGCTACTTTTTTTTCTTGCATATACATATTTGATATTTTGGCCTATACAATTGCATCTTTGCTGGTTGTATGCATATTTCAACAACTCATCTTTTAAATTCTGTGATTTCACATTTGGATTTGATCTAACTAGCCTTCAATTTTGTTGGCCATCCACTTTAATTTGTTGAGGCCTTGGCGCTCTCACTAGCTACACAAGTATGATCATCTAGATTGCATGTCTTGATCTTAAAGGATATATTATCATATATCATTAAATCATGAACTCTCCACTCACTTAAATCATTCCCACATTGTGTTGTAACCCTATGTTTCTCATTCTTCATCCTCCTAGCTTTTTTCAGTCTTTAAATATACACACCCTCATATGCATCTCCAAGTAATCGAATTCTAGATCTTGACATCAGGATGCTTACTCTCTAACCACTAGACTAACCCCAATGGCTTCTCATTCTTTACCCTCAATAGTGGAAATTTTCCTTCTAATTGAGTACTCATACAATACTTTTGTAAAACTATGAATATCTTCAAAGATCACACTGTTCATTAATTTGAACTTCTCTCTCTCTAGAATTTCAAACTCGTCAGAATTCGAGTAAGAACCCATCAAGTCATTGTCAAATTCACTATGAGAATCATTTCTATCTTAGGTTCATCATTTGAAAAATAAATTGATAATCTCCACTATTTTCATAGTCATTTTCTATACCATCAATCATATAGTTACTAAATAGCTCATTATCATCATTAATATACATATCATATTCATCACTAAATGCATACAATTAATCGTCAGATTCTTTTTCATCACTATTGTGTAGCTTATCATTGTTCTTAATTTATGGTCATTAATATACATATTGTATGCATAACTTAATGTATACAATTCATTGTCAGATTCTTTTTCATTACTATTGTGCAGCTTATCATTATTCTTAATTGATGGTCATTAATATACATATCGTATTCATCACTAAATACATATAATTCGTCGTCAGATTCTTTTTCATCACTATTGTGCAGCTTATCATTATTCTTAATTGATGCTTGAGATGACCCTTTTATGGCTAGTCTATTATTTCTTTCTTTAAACTGACTTTATTTTAGTCCTTAATTTCTTCTTCCTAGCTCTTCTTGATGTAACACAATTTCCATCACTATTATTTCCATCCCTAACATCATTGGTATGACCTATATAATATCAACATTTTCTTCAAAATAAGAAGTCTTATCATTTACATATACATTGACGAATCCATTGCTTTACAAGATCGCCAAAAGTTTTACCAATTTTTTGAGAGAGAAAGAGTTTTAACGTTGGAAAAAGTTATTGAATTGAGTCAACAATGAAAAACAAAGTTAACCAAATAAGGGTATTTTGGGCAATAATATTTTGGATTAATTCTATTTTTCACAATACCATTTCTATCAAAATGTAATACATTGTAAAAAAATTAAATATTAATGATGGTAAAGTACTAAAATTATAAGTATATGAGATATTTTACAATCAAATCATATTTCAATGGTGTTCTTTGCAATTAACTCTACTATTTATGATCTCTTTAGAAAAATCAAATTAGGCATGGATACTTACCCTACCATATTGGATTGAGTTTGAGATTTCTTTTCATTGCTATGTCTATTTCAATGAATCTTTTGTGACACACTTGTTGATAGCAGAATTGACGAATTTGACATGAAATTCTGATTTGCTAAAAATACACTCTCCACGTCGCAACGTCGAAAAATTTAGTAGTTTTATGTTTTATTAAATTTTTAGTAATTTTGGTCTCACATGGTTAATAATCCTTGTATGGAATTAACATGTGAATTATTAGGAAGTTTCTAGTTTTATTTATTTTTTATTTAGGTTAATAAGTTTTTTTCCAAATAGGAAAAGTTTTCTAATTTGGATTAGTTAAGTGTTAGTTTCCTTTTCTAATAAGACAACTTTTTTAGCAAGTTAGGGTTAAGTTTGTAGCCTGTAAATTGGCATAATAATTTTATTTTTTAATAGAGAAGAATTTTGAAAAGTTGTTTTTCTTTGTTTTTGTAAGCTATGTGCTTAGAAAATGCAATTTAGGCGCAACCCTAAAATCGAACCATTGATTTTAAGGTGTAACCCTTAAAATTGATCTTTGTTCTTAATTGAGAACAGGCCAAATAGTTTGTTTAATTCAAGAGTTCTTGAATTGAATTAATTATTTGTAATAACATAGAGGTTTTGGATTTAATATATCCAAGGTTGCTGGTTACATATCTGTTCCCCGCAATTTTTATTATTGTTTTTTGTTGGGAATTTACTTGCTATGTCCTTAAAATATATTGGCGTGAGGATTCAGCACTCACATTGCCATCAAGTCGTATCAGAGCATAATTGCAAGAAATTCTGGTATTATGGCTGATGAAAGCTCAAAAACTCCTCATGATGAATTGCTCAATCGGATTATAGATCGGTTGGACCGCTTGGAAACTGCATCAAATACAGCAACAAAGGAGTTGTCGCTAGAAAGAATAATTTTGAGGAAGAACTCAATTTTGAATATGAGTTGGAAGCACATCGGTCTAAAGAAGGTAAACATCCTGATGTTAGTCTTGGAACCTATAAATTGAATATTCCTACTTTTCATGGTAAAGCAGATCTCAAAGTTTTTCTTGATTGGGTGAGTGATCTAGACAACATGTTTGAGGGCAGTAGATATCCCGATGACAAGTGTTATGACTTAGCCTTTATGCATCTTAGAGGCTACTCCTGCCTATGGTGGAATCAACTTGTTATGGAACGAAGGAGGAATAGAGAACGACCAATTGAACTTGGTCTGAGATGAAGGTGATCATGAGAAAAAAAATATGTTCCTAGTTTTATAGCCAAGACTTGAATAGAAAATTGTGAACCCTTGTTCAAGGGAGCATGCAAGTTGTAGAGTATTATGGGGAGATGGAAGCTTTAATGATTAAGGCTAGTATAGAAGAAAATCCAGACACTACAATTGAGAGGTTTCTACGAGGTATGGATACTGAATTAGCATATCATGTTGATCTTCAAAGTTTTATTAATATGGAAGAACTGTTACATAAATATATTAACATTAAGAAGCATATGAAGTATAAGGGGATAGCCATGCCGCCGCCACCATGGAAAACAGATTTTAATTCTAACTCCTCGACTCCACTGTCTAAAGTTGAACCCACTACTGTTAGTGCTGACCTTACTTCAGAATTTGAGAAAAGCCATGTTGAATCCTCCTAAAGAATTTAATCAGATTGGACCAAGGCAAAGTGAAATTAGGTGTTTTAAGTGCCAGGGACATGGTCATTATCAATCTCAGTGCCTTAATAAAAGGGTCATGTACATACTTGAAAGTGGAGAAGTTACTAGTGAACATTCTAGTGATACCGACATGCCAACTTTTGAGGAGAAAGAGTCTGGAGAGATGATATATCCAGATGAAACAGGTTTAACGCTAGTCAACAGACGTGTGCTCAATTCCCACCTAGTAGTGATGATGATTTGATGCATAGGGAGAATATATTCCACACTAGATGTTCCATCCAAGGCAAAGTGTGTAATATGATTATTGACAATGGTAGTTGTACTAATATTGCTAGTGTGTTTCTTGTTAAGAAATTGGGGTTGCCTTGTCAAAAGCATCCTAAGCCATATATGCTTCAGTGGCTAAATCTAAAAGGAGGCGCAAGGATAAGCAAGTGAAAGTTGTGTTTTCTATGGGTCAATATCAAGATGAAGTTTTATGTGATGTTGTATCTATGGAGGCTTCCCACATCTTGCTTGGTAGACCTTGGCAATATGATAGAGACGCCATCTATTATGCTCAGAAGAATGTCTTTAGTCTTACAAAAGATGGCCGCCAATTCAATCTTGCTGTTTTATTGCCTTATCAAGTTCATGAGGAACAAGTGACCATTGCTACCGAATGTCCCAAGATGAGGACAAGTGACCAAGGAACTAATGTTCATGGTACCATATCAACGGATGTTCACCTTACTCATAAGCTAAGTGCTTTAGTTCGGCATGCACTTGAGCGTTTCAAACTCTTTGATGAAGTGAACCACCATTTTGTTATATCGTGCTTGTTAGTTCGTCGATGTGGAGAATTTCTGTTTGTGCTTGATTCAGGAGGACGAATTTTTTCCAAGAGGAGGGGGGGAATGATAGCAAAAATGGACGAATTTGATAGGAAATTTCGATTTGCTAAAAATATACTTTCCACGTCGCGACGTCGAAAAATTTAGTTGTTTTATGTTTTATTAAATTTTTAGTAATTTTAGTCTCGCATGGTTAATAATTCTTGTATGGAATTAACATGTGAATTATTAGGAAGTTTTCATTTTTATTTATTTTTGATTTAAATTAAAAAGTTGTTTCCAAATAGGAAAAGTTTCCTAATTTGGATTAGCTAAGTGCTAATTTTCTGTTCCAATAAGACAACTTGTTTAGCAAGTTAGGGTTAAGTTTGTAGCCTATAAATAGACATAATAATTTCGTTTTTTAGTTGAGAGGAATTTTCAAAAGTTGTTTTTCTTTGTTTTTGTAAGTTTTTTTTTTAACGGAAATAACTTTATACCATAATGAACAAAATACGGTGCCGTATATACCCGACCACACCGCTACAAGCATGTGAAACAAAAAGTTGGAGTACTACTCCATTACATGAAATTTTCTATGATCTATGAACTAAAGGAGGGGATTATAGAACCGCGATTTCAGTGATTGCCAAAGTATCGATTCTTTAATTCCCTATGAGGAGTATATGACAAAAACTACCAACTTTAGTACTAATACTACCATGATGGACAGAAAGCTGGAAGTTTATGAAAGTGAGCAACTAATCACAATTATAGCAATCCAGAGAGGGCAGTGGATTATTCTATTTTCCAAGCTTGTCGGCATCTTCCTTCCACTTCACCAAGTCAACTCACAATGATTCAATCAAAACAAAAGTTTAAGCATCAAGTTTAAGATCAGCAGCGTGGAAAGAAAGCACAAGAAAACACTTGAAAACCATGACCATGGGAGCCCATTAAAACAAATGCAATCAGCACCATTTCACCAACGTATATGTACCAGACTCAGTTTGCATCACTAGCAAAACAAACCAAAATCCAATCAAATAATTCCCATAAAAATATTTGAACACTTAAGCACATGAGCAGAGATGCATCCATCCATTTGAACACCCGCGAGTCTCTTCCCTTTTTGCAAATCGGTTAGTGTGGGAATCACAGCTCCCAATCATCATCCAATTCCATGAAAGATTGCCAGCAGCAAGTTGGACGACAACTCCACTACGTATACCATTAACTTCAGAGCCGTCTAATATAATCAACAAATTTCATTTGGGAACTCTCTAGAGAATCCCCATTCATTCACTCAAGTTCACAAAAGTTCTATGCTTAATAGTCAGGCTGGCGAGATCCCGAACCAGCCTCCTAATCACACATGAAGCCCAGGACAAATTTTATGTACTAAGACCATCAGGGCATAAACCATTTAACAAAATCATATCAATAAAGATTAAAGCAAATAAATGATATCAGAAAAGTATGGTCAAACCAGTGAGACCATTACACAGTGGTAGCAAAATATAACACTAGTAATTGGCCATACCACAGAAACGATTGGTGCTTTAAACTGAAAAGCACCAAATCATTCAAGTTCTAGAACCTAACAACAAAAGCATCACCACAATCAGTTCAAAGCACTTCGTTTGAAGTTGGGAGTAAGAGTATCTCTGTAGAAATTCAAGATCAAATTAGATTGGATATGTCCACAGCATTTTTTGATTTCCATCATTCAAGTCTCAATTCCAAGTCCACCAATCTTTCCACATAACCAACTAAATGCACATTCACCAAGTCAATATAACGATTACCTCTGGGCACGATTTACAAGATGTAATACCGCATTTCCTAAAAATCAGTCTTCAGCTGGAGCTTCTAAAGACGGCTTGAATGCCCTCAGGTTGAAAGAGAGCTCAGAGCTGTGAGCAGCGGCAGAGGACAGCTTAATAATAGAGTGAATTGTGAATAGTATAAGCTGAGTTGTGAATAGTAAAAGGGAATCTTGAACTGTAGCCAATGTGAGAGAGGTCTGATCTAGGTGTGAGAAGTTCCGATCTAGCTCGTATGGACTCTCAAAGTGCAGGATACTGGGTTGCGATGAAGCTGAGGTCGTCTCACCTGAAGCCGATCCTTGCCCTCAAGGGCAGATCTGATAGAGTCATCATCCAATGAGCTCGATTTAGCTGGAGCAAGGAGATTCCTTTTGGGCGGCGACCATTGAGCAGCCGCTGGTGAGGTTGGATATTCGGCACTGAAGACTTGAAGCTCCCTTTTAAGATCTTGTAGCTTGGTGCTCTCGTTTGTGTTTGTGCAAATCTGAAGACTTTCTCCCACTGAAGATTTAGGCGTAACCCTTAAATTGAAACCATTGATTTTAAGGTGTAACCCTTAAAATTGATCTTTGTTCTTAATTGAGAAAAGGCCAGATAGTTTGTTTAATTTAAGAGTTCTTGAATTGAATTAATTATTTGTAATAACACAGAGGTCTTGGATTTAATATATCCAAGGTTGGTTGTTACATATCTCTTCCCCGCAATTTTTATTATTGTTTTTTTGTTGGGAATTTACTTGCTAGGTCCTTAAAATATATTGGCATGAGGATTCCGCACTCACTTTGCCATCACTTGTTCTATAACTTTCTGTTACACTATCTTATTATACCACTAGATCAAGTAGAACAAATTAATTTAAACAATGTATTATAGTGAAATTATATGAATTGATAACATGATCTAGTCAAAAAATATCCATTACCTATATCAACTCGTCCAAATTCTATTTTTGATATATAAAAGAAAATAAATTAAAACATAATCTAATAATAAGTAAAACAACAAAAATCTTCAAGATTTACTTAAAATGGAAAAATTACAATTTACATTAATGAAATATTAAAAAAACATTAATGAAACCTAACAAGAGAAATCAAGAAACCTTAATAAGTACATTTTCATTCTCAAATGCCTAGACTATTACATATTTACGAACTCATATAAAAAAATGTTTAGCACAATCACTTAAACTATCCATCATCATCATTATTGGATTGAAACTCAAGTGGAAGAGGAGTTAAAGAAGAGCCACTTCATCTACCAGATTCACCACCAGTCTAAACTATAAATGTTTTGATCTGTGCCACTATTGTTTTTCATTGCTTTGTCTACTCATACGACTTCTATCTCCAATATATGAAAGGAAATTAATCAAAACATAATCTAATGATAAGTAAAAAGGTAAATTACTTTAACCTTCTCTCAATTTGGATGTTTATTTCGTTTTTGTCCGTAATCTTTAAAAAGTTTCATTTTTATCCATAATGTTGTAATTTTTGTTTTCAATTGTCCTTTATATACATTTCATGTAAGAAAAATTCAACTCCAATTAATGACCATTTTAACATACATATGACTAATTCTATCAATTTGTATTCACTTTTATTTGTCATATATATGTTAAATATTATTTAAATTGAATTTTAAGTAGAAAATAATGGACGAATGATGACTTTAAATCAAATTGTAACATGAGAGTCGACATAAATGAAACTTTTTAAAGATTAAGTACAAAAGCGAGATGAACCGCTAAGTTGAGGTACAATTGAAGTAATTTTACCAAAAGTAAAATAACTAAAATACTTCCTGCAGATTTGCCTACATTGCAAAAGCTGCAAATACATTAATGAAACCTAACAAAGAAAAATAAAAAAACCTTAATAAATTTTCATTCTCAAATTCCCTAACCATTACATATATGGGAAGTTGGGAATCGTGACAAAAAAAACTTCTTAGAACCATCACTTAAACTGCCCATCATCATCATCATTATTGGAACAAAACTCAAGTGGAGCAGGAATTAAAGAAGAGCCACTTGACAGGCTAGTCGTGTACCTCTTCAATTTTACCCTAAACTACTGTAGTAGTAGTGCGCGAGGGATCGTATCCACTGGGAAGGTGATTTGGTTCCAATAATTCGAGAGTGCTGCTGATACGAATGGCCTTGGAATGAAGTCCTTGACCACACGAAATCCACAATTCTTCGGATCGTTGCTGCAACAAAAACGTTTGAAATAAAACACGAAAACAGATTTTGGGCGGAATTGAATTCAAAGGGAAAAACGCCAAGTGTTGAGGTAAATCAAACCCAACGTTTTAATACAAAAGAACTTGATTCAACACATGAAAATTCATGAGCTAAACTAGTTATTTTGGCTTGTTCTTTAAATAAAGAACTGGGATGAAGTCTCCTAAAGGTCACGCTAAAGGAAAACTTGCTACATTGAAGATCAAACTTGAACTTCAAGGTTTCGAACTACACAAGGTGTAAATTCTCGATTTAGCAAAGCTAAAACTTCTTTCATTCAACATATCTATAAAACGTCAAAAGGTATGCCTTTATATAGGCTACAAAAAGTGTTAAGAGTTGGTATTTTTCCAATGTGGGATAATGACCAACTTTCCTAAAACGAAAAACCCTAGCTCAAGTTTAGGAAACTTCCTAATTGTAATGAAACACTAGGACTTAACTACTTTCCTAAACTAAAAAGACAAACACGTTTTTGCCTCTTAAGATTACTTTCCTAAAAACTCCTAAAAAGTAAGAGATTACTTTCCTAATTATCATGCTAGATAATTGGGCCAAGTAATGACTTATTAAAAACACAAATTAATTAAAGCCCATAATAAGAGTTCGGACTTAATTAATTAACAACAAAATAAATCCTAAAGATTAAACAATGGCGTGATCCATTAATGGCAAAGCCCAAGCATGCCGTCTTGGTCTTCAATATAGTCCATGAAATTCGAGATGAAAATTCGGCTAGAATCACGTCACTCATCTTGATAGGCACGTTTAACGATGATAACGGTAGAATCTCGTAAAACTTAAAACATAAAAGTTGTAGCTCTGTATCTTATCGTTCCAGGACCACTTGAATCACGAAATGCCGAGTTATATCGAGAGAGATATGTTAAGAATACCAAAACGTGACAGAATCTTTCAGCATTTAATGTTTGACTTTGGCACCATGGACATGGACACGGCTCATTCTCATCAATCCCTCCCTCCTCGAAAAGGATTCGGCCTCGAATCTTGAAATTGAGCTCCAGGGTCAGACACCAATATCTCGAACTCCATAAGAATCAAGTCGAGTTGGACTGAAACAATTCTCGGCCAATAATGCATAATATTCTGCGAGATCAAAACAAGTGTATAAGATAAAATTTCTCTGGCAGAATATTTATGTATGCATGAAGCATGTAAACACGATATTGTTAAAGAAAATTCATAACAATTATGCAAATAAACATCATGTATTAAATGCAAATCAGAAATCCTATTACTACATGCAACATAAACCAAATTTAGAAATAACAACTCGTATAAAGAGAAATCTAGTGTTATTGAAAATATGAAATTATGCAAGACAAACTCTCTAACAATATGCATGGACACACTAGTACTAACATAAAAATTAACAACTTTAATATGTAAAGTAAGAAAAGAACTTAAACATATATTAATGCAATTACAAATATTATCCAAGGATTCATAAGAATATTCATAGCAATTAAATATATATACATCCCGGATTAAATGTAAATCACAAGAAATAAGTTTTAAACTCTTTGCAAGCATGCTTAAGTTATCAAATAAGAAATTACAATTCCAAAGAATAAAAACAGAATGTAAACAATCTAATAAATAGATGCAAAACAATATTTTACCTTTTGAATTGTAAAGAAATTGAGAACTGAGATAACTTACCATACAAGTGTTGAATTACCAAAGGACCTCTTTGAACTTGATGGATGTGAGCAAAGTCACGAAACAAATAATTAAAAGAATAATCAATCCAGCAAGTAGAGTCTATATAATTAACACTTGAATTAGTGCATACAAAGGTTTGAGTTTGGTCAAAATTATAATTACAAAACCGAGAATACAACTCATGTATTAAATAAGCAACGTAACATGAAAACAAGCTGTACATAGATTCATTCAATTCAAAATATTTTGATGCAATTATTGAAGTATTATGTAAGTTATTTGGCTTATTAAAACACATGGTATTTGACGTTAAAATACACTTGACAAAATTTCGAACCAACTGTGGAAAAGTATAGGAAAGTTTTTGAAATTGATTGAAAAACTTACCTAACTTGCCTTGCTTACCTTGTGGAAAACAAGGTAAGGCAGATTGGACTCCTTCCAATTGATAATGAGTTGTTTTGAACTCCATTAAACACTTAGGAACTCCAAAAATCTGCAAGACAAAAGAACTAGGCAGCAAACAATTCAAATCGTGATCACTAGAATTCATAAGTACAAGATGTTGTTGTTTAGCTCTCAATAAACCCTTATGCTCACTCTTTCTATTACACTTATTTTGTTTACAGCCTATGCTAACTAAGTCACTCTTTTGACTTTCTTTTTCATCTCTTTCTCTCAATTCTTTTTCCCTCATTTGCTTTTCTCTCATTTCAACACAAGATTTAGCAATTCTTGCGTGATCTTCAGAAATTTCACAAGGCGTTAAAGCACGAAAATTAAACTTTTTACCATCCTTCATAAATGAATAGCAATTTTTGAGCTCTTTATAAACACCCTTGCAAGCAAGTTGCCATGGTTTTCCCAATAAAAGATGGGCTGTTTGCATAGGAAATATGTCACATAGTACCTCATCTTTGTAATTCCCCACGAAGAATGCAACCTTGACTTGCATGAACACCCATACTTCACCACAGTTATCGCTCCATTGCAGCAAGTAAGGATTTGGATGTGGAGTGGTTTGCATATTTAACCTTTCTACCATTAGCTCACTAGCAAAGTTAGAGCTTCTTCCACAATCAATCATCACAGCACATACTTTATCTTGGACTTTGCACCTTGTATTAAACTCATTTACACATGATGTAGATGTGGTTTTAGACTCCTCCATTTGTACCTGCAAGGTTAGTAAAAAAAACAAGAAGAAAACAATATATAATCCTCTCGGGTTCTCACTATTTGGGTGAGTAGGTACACTCCTCTCTAGTAGAATGGCTTTTCTCTTGTTTATCCTAGATATTACTCTCAAGTAATGAATTTGTGAGGACTATTGAGACTTTCCAAGCTCAATTTATTTAGATAACACGTCTCAAATAACAAGTTCCACAACAAAAACACTCACAAGTATAAACCAAGAGAATTATCAAAGAATACACGTCAGAAGAAGTTTAAGAACACGTGTGGGTATGAATTGATTTAACTTCAGAAACTAAGATAAACAGAAAATAGATTCAAAGACAAGAAGAATGGTTTTTGAATCACTCTATTCCGATAAAAAATGAGCAAGATATGGCACTTTCAATATTGGTGGTTTTTTTCAAAGAACAAACAAGAACGAAAATTAGTTCTTTTCTTGGGCTGTTTTTTTTAAATGGTCCGAATCCTTTTTTTTTTTTGAATTGGGCCTTTTTTTTTAATGCACGGCCTCTTTTTTTGTTTTTTGTTCGGACAAGAACCTAGGATATCACAAAGTTTAAGGTTCTTAAGACAAGATCCTAGGATTTAAGGTTGTTTGTCTTATGTTGTTCAAACAAACCTAGGATGTTTTTAAGGTTGTCTAAACCTTATTTTCCTCAAAAATTTCAGCCAACAAGATATGTAAATATCTCACCAATAAAAACAAATTTCAAGATGCCACTTTCACAAAAGATTCAAGATTTATCAAGAAGAACAAGAATCTTGCTCAAGAATCAAATTTTGACACTTTCGGATTTTCAAGAAATTCAAGAACTTCAAGAAAGTGTCCAAGAACTTGTCTTTTTCGGATGTGGTAAAAGTTTGATCAAAAAGCAATATGGAGGCAACACAATGATGAAACTAACACAAAAGAAAGAACAAGAATCGGGATCAAGAACAAGAAAGTTATGAAATTTGGACCGAAACTCTAGTTTCCAACTAACCCTAATTTTGACACACTTAATGTTTGTACGTGTAAAACAGCAACAGTGACTCAAGAATTCCACACTATGATGATGAACAAAAACAGTATAGAAGTGACACAAAAAACAGCAGCACGAAACAATACGGAAAACAGCAATAAGATGCGAAACAACACAACTCAGCTAGAATGAAGTTTTGAGGCAAAAACCCTAAAATTTCTAGATGAATTGTGAACGAATTTTTATGATGTAATTACTGCAGAATATTGATGCTAAGAACAGCAGCAAAGACGCAAGGAAAACAGTAGCAAAAGACGCAAAAAAAAATGCAGCAAGACAATTGATGATTTGGGCAGAATTTCAGCAAGGTTTTAGCATGCGATATTGAGCACAATATTATCGAATTGAATAGCTAAATATAACACGACTTTAGGCAGCAAGAAAGACACAAAAACAGAAAGGAAATGACACAAAACAACTGCAAGAATGACGCTAAAACTGCAGCAAAAAGACGCACCAAAAACAGCAAGAACACGGCAACAAAAGATGACTCAAACGGAAAAGATGTAACCTGAATTTTTGAGACAACAACCTATGCTCTGATACCAATTGATACGATTGGCCTTGGATTGAAGTCCTTGACCACACGAAATCCACAACTCTTCGGATCGTTGCTGCAACAAAAACGTTTGAAACAAAACACGAAAACAGATTTTGGGCGGAATTGAATTCAAGGGGAAAAACGCCAAGTGTTGAAGTAAATCAAACTCAACGATTTAATACAAAAGAACTTGATTCAACACATGAAAATTCATGAGCTAAACTAGTTATTTTGGCTTGTTCTTTAAATAAAGAACTCAGGTGAAGTCTCCTAAAGGTCACGTTAAAGGAAAACTTGCTACAATGAAGATCAAACTTGAACTTCAAGGTTTCGAACTACACAAGGTGTAAATTCTCGATTTAGCAAAGCTAAAACTTCTTTCATTCAACATATCTATAAAACGTCAAAAGGTATGCCTTTATGTAGGCTACAAAAAATGTTAAGAGTTGGTATTTTTCTAATGTGGGATAATGACCAACTTTCCTAAAACGAAAAACCCTAGCTCAAGTTTAGGAAACATCCTAATTGTAATGAAACACTAGGACTTTAACTACTTTCCTAAACTAAGAAGACAAACACGTTTTTACCTCTTAAGATTACTTTCCTAAAAGCTCCTAAAAAGTAGGAGATTACTTTCCTAATTATCATGCAAGATAATTGGGCCAAGTAAAGACTTATTAAAAACACGAATTAATTAAAGCCCATAATAAGAGTTCGGACTTAATTAATTAACAACAAAATAAATCCTAAAGATTAAACAATGGCGTGATCCATTAATGGCAAAGGCAAGCACGCCATCTTGGTCTTCAATGTAGTCCATGAAATTCGAGATGAAAATTCGGCTAGAATCACGTCACTCATCTTTATAGGCACGTTTAACGATGATAACGGCAGAATCTTGTAAAACGTAAAACATAAAAGTTGTAGCTCTGTATCCTATCGTTCCAGGGCCACTTGAATCACGAAATTCCGAGTTATATCGAGAGAGATGTTAAGAATACCAAAACGTGACAAGATCTTTCAGCATTTAACGTTTGACTTTGGCACCATGGACATGGACACGGCTCATTCTCATCAGCTGCTCTATTAAATGTCACACAAATGAAACTTGTACCAGTGAGAACTAAAATAACTAGAACTCAAACACAAGAAATTAGGGCTGAGTGCAATCAATAGAAAAAGGCGATGCCCTAGAGTTCAGTACCTGGATGAATACACATTTAGATCACTCATGCGGTGCAACTAAACATACATGCTAATGTAGAGGGGACCTCCGTTGCCTAGAGTCTTAAGCCACAACTGGCATGCCGACCACACTATGTCTTAATCCTCTTGACACTATCCTATCCCATGGCGAGGCCTAAGGACGATTATTTTATCCCCAACATCCCAATCCACTATTCTTAACAAGTTTAACACTCGACTCTTAGAAACTTCCTATGGCGAGGCCTAGAACTAAGGTCTAATACGCTCATTAACAATAGAGGACTTCTTTTTCACTCCAACCTTATGATCTCATAATCTACGATGGGCATGGCAACCACATCCTAGAAGATGAGAATGCAAAACAAGTGAAAAGACTCGATTCATGTTCTCATTCCACAGAATTCACTACAATAATTGAAGTATTAAGCTCGACTCAGTATGTCGGCCGCAGTTCAAGTTCAATTCAACTACTCTAGAGCAAATACATGAAACTTCACTAATATTCACAATCAAGCAAAATATAAATCATTTCTTCAAAGATTACATTTACTACACCAAATCAAAGCATCTAAAATGTTCATTCATCCATTGGAACCCTAGGTCATCACTTGATTAGCCAGAAAACTCTTTCCTCGTCTCAATTTCATCAATTTGCAACATTAACAAATTTATTTCCATTCAATTGGAGGATTTTACCACTTAAAGTACAGAGAATTGTCAATTCCTTCGTTTATTAAGATTAAGGAAGAAGTTTCCAGTCCAAAGCCTCGATCAGAATCGAAATCGGAACTAGAATTCTAGAGAGAGAAAATCCTAGAGAAAGAAATTTAGAGAGAGAAAATTTCTTCTCACGAAAGCAAAAGTCTGTTAAAATTGTAGAATGATCGATCCCTTAAAATGTTGACTAACTCCTCTATATATAGAGGTTACAAAATTTAAACAATACGCAACCGTAAACTAATGTGAAGAAAGCCTGTCCAAAACAAGCACGTGCATCATGCGCCACGTTAATAACAATTTCAGCCTCATACACCTTCATGCTTCCATAGCTCACGTCTTCATTCTGCACAACACGCTCCGGAGCCACAAGATCACATGCCTCCAAAGATCTGCACACGAAGAAGAGAATTAAACACTTAGAAAATTTTTTGAAGATAACAAATATAGTAATACACGGTGCGGCCGCCTGACGCAGCCGCACCATGCAATTGGTTCCACGGTACGGCTTCTTGACACTGCAGTACCACACACACATTTTCACAGTGTGGTAACCTGACGCGGCCACACCATGTAAATTCCATAGTGTGCTCGTGTGCATGTGTGCGTGCTTGGTGTAGTGTTGTGCTTGTTGTGATGTGCATGTGATTTACCTAATATGCATGTTGTGTAGCAAGAGTGCATAGGCAATGTATGGGTTGTGCGAGTGATGCATGCAAGTGAAGTCGTGTGCACTAGAGCATAAATGTGCAAGTGTTGTGCATGTTTGTGTGCAAGTGATTGCTAAGTGTGCACACATGTCTGCATGTAACATGCTTGAGGAGGACATGAGATGTGCATGAAAGATGCAAGAGTTATGCATGAAATGTTCAACACATAGCAACATGTGTAGCAAGACGGTGCATGAGACGCATGCATGCATATGCGGGGCTGATGCGCTGCACGGTGCAGCAGCCGTGCATGCTGTGTAGCAAGGGTGCATGCATCCCCTGCGATGATGCATGCGAGAGTGTGCAACGATGTGAGCAAGATCATGCGACGATGTGAGGAAAACCATGCAACAATGTGAACAAACTTGTGTGACGACGTGAATAAGTGTACATATATTGTGCATTCATGCAATCACCTCTAGAACACCTTACACTTCAACACCTAAAACATACTTGCACAACTTCAACGCCTCTTTTTATTGAACATACTTCACACGCATTTGTCACAGAAATTCATCAAAACACTTCACGCCAAATCACATAAACTCACAATTCATCACTAATTTACATCAAACTCACATTTACCAATTGAAGCTCATTCCTTGCCAACTAGCAATTAATTCTGTTCTTGTACAACTCAATCATTTTCTCACATTTTGCCCACAAAATACACTAAAACAAACAAAAGCCAAGTGAAAAAAACATACAATTAAGTCAGTATAAAACTGACTTAACACCACTCGAACCACCAGGGTTACCACCAGCACCACGTCTAGCTAAAACACTTCGGATATAGTAGTACTCATTCATTCCAGCTTGATCAAGAAACCCTTATGATCTTGAACAACTTGAACTTGATAATCATGAGTTGGAGGTGCATTAGCAACAGGTATGCGAATGGGAGGAGAAGGAAAGAGAAGATGAGGAGCATGCGCAATATTTGGGAAATGTGTTGTGCAAGTGATAAGTCAGTTTTGTACTGACTTGATTTAGTAGTTTTTTCTTGGCTTTTGTGAACTATAGTGTGCTTTAATAAAGAAATGTGGCTGTAATTTGTGTGGTTGTGTAAATATGATGAGAAGCATTATGCGATGAAAAATGGAATTAGAAAGATAGGAGTTAACTTGATTGAATGATATATAGCAGTTGTGGAAGTGAAACGATTTATTAGGGCAAGAGTTGTAATGATTTGTTGTGAATGTCGTGTATATGGTTTGATTCATGTGGGGATCGGGTGTGAGAGGTGCTTAGGTTGGGTGAATGAGTTGAAAGGTTGAGAGCCTTGATGATACTGCATGAGGAAATATCATTTACACACTTATGTTCATTGTGTACTAAGGCATTGTGTAACTAGCATCTTAGCACACATGCTTGCATATTTTTTAGCACATTTGCTTACATCGTTGAGCGCATGCATTGACAATCCTGCAATCGCACAACACTTGCTGCGCACACAAGCATAACACTCGTCGCACTCACTCTGCACATCATGCCTCAAGTAGTCGCACACTCCACACAGCCGGGCGCGCATGCTCAAGGCAGCCTCGCACAAGCCGCGCGCATGGGCGTGGGCCTCGGCGATCCAGCACAATACAGGCAGCTTCGCCACACCTCAGTAAGATGATCATAACTTTCTTGTCCTAGCTCTGAATTGAGTGATTCAAAAAGCTGTGTAAAACTAAGACATAAGGCTACAATGTTCATGTTTGTAGTTTTTCCAAATTCACAACTCATTAGGGCTATAATTTGGTTGGAAGTTGCTGCACACTTGCACTTTGCTCACATCATAGCACCATTCATGCACTACACTTTATGCACACCTCACAGCACTCATGTATAACTCAAAGCACAACTTCAGTACTCACATGCAACACAATTTCTACACATAAGTGCAACATCCATGGGCATAATTGTTACGCATTTATGCACAAGCTCTACATCAAGGCACACCACTTGCACTTTATTCTTGCCACCACCTCACACATGCACACACTAGAATTTGAATGGTGCGGCCGCTAAGGCAACCGCACCATAGTAAAATTTGCATGGTGCGGCCGCTAAGGCAACAGCACCATGATAAAATTTGTGTGGTACGGCCGTATACTTCTCCATGTATTTTGCAAAAAAATTGTCTAACTGTTGGAAGTTTGTTCTTATGCAGAGAGTTATGAAAGCGTGATCAGTGGAGGCTCAAGGGCGTTGAAGATGCGACGGAGGCATAAAAATTTGTGGAATGAAGGCGTGAAGCAAGGCAATGATCGAGTTGTTTTGTGAACATTTCGGATCTTGCAGTGGCACTTTTGTAATATTGTAGTCAAATTACGTTTGCGTATTATTTACGTTTTGTAACCTTTATATATAGAGGATTTAATTAGCATTTTGAGATATCGATCATTCTAGACTCTTAACAGATATTTTTTTTAGAGCGCGGGAATTATTCTCTTACTAAAACTTTCTCTCTCTAGTTTTTCTCTCTTTTCCATTTCTTCTCCGATCGTGATTCTGATTAAACTTGTGAACTGAGCACGGAATTCTCATTCGCAATTAACAGAGTTTTGACAATTCTTACACATTTGCTGGTAACTTCTTCCAATTTATATGAAAATGAATTGTCTTGAACTTGAATGTGAAGATCGTGATATGAGAATGAGGTTTCGTGGCTAGATCGATGATGTCCTAGGGTTATGACCAGATAATTATGTAATTAAACCGTGTAATGCTATGCAATTGACCCAAACTTTATGAATGAGATCATACATGCTATTAATTGCTCGATTAAGTGAAGTTTCATAGAATTCGCACCGTCATTGGTTGGATTGAACTTAGATTGTGGTCTCCTTGCTAGGTCGAGGCTTGATTCACCAATAACGGTGAAAATTACATGAAATCAGGGCTGATTGTATGAGTACGGTGTTTCTTCGATTGTTTGGCATTGTTCATGTTCCGAGATGTGGTCGCCACGTCAATCGGAGGTCATTGAGTCATTAGAACTAAGTGAAGGATGATTCTATGATGCTAGCTTGAGTTTAGAAACTTAAATCGGGCCTCGCCACGGGAGACGTAAGGTTTTGTATATTGAATAGCTAGTGTTTAGAAGTCGAGACGTTGTGGTGTTCAATCATCTTACTTAGGCCTCGACATGGGAAAAATAGGATGTCATGGAGTTTAGAGAACTTTGCGGTCGACATGCTGAGTGTTCACTAGCCTCTTAGGCAAAAATTGTCTCCTCCTAACTTGATTTGCATGGGGTCAAAGGCATAGCTATCGTGTTTAATTCACAGTTGTCTGGTACATTAACTCTAGGACGTCTGTCTCAAATCTTTGAACCTTCTTCCTGTTCTTCTTGCATTTGTCTTATTACCTTTATTTATTTAGTTTTGACATTATTTTTTGCTGATTCTTGATATTGAGTATTTGGCAACACAATCAGAGCAACATTACGTGAATTCTTGAACTCGAATCCCCCTTCTATGTGGATATGATCCCTCTCATCCCATCTACATTAGTGAGTAGAGTAAAATTGCAAGTACGCGACTCGCTTGTCAATTTTTGGTTCCGTTACCGGGGAAGGCACGGTTTCTTGAATTTGCGTAATTGTTTCTTTTATTTTTCTTGTTCAGTTTTGTGTTGTGTGTATTTTCTTACTTCGATTTCTTGAAATTTCTTGTGTGTTTGTTTTTGTTTTGTCTCTTTTGTTTGCATTGGATACTTTTGTTTCTGTTATCTATCGTTTCTTTCTTATCATACTTCATGTGTGTTGTTTTGTGTATGCCCAGGTCTCTAAGGTCTTCTGGAGAGCCTGAATTTCCACTTGATCTCGAGTTACCAAAAACCTTGAGAAGCAGACAGAAAGAAAAGAAAATGGCCAACCAAGGAGCACGAGCACCACGTTTTGGTGACCATTATGCAATCAATTTTGAGAGTGGATTTGATCAACAAGACATAGACGTTGAGAGCTACCATATCCCCACTCAGATAGTTTCAATGATAACTCAAGGCCAGTTCTTTTAAGGATTAGACAATGAAGATCCTAACGAACATTTGGACTTCTTCTTAGGCCTCTATAGTACTTTCAAACTTCTGAGAGTGGATCGAAGTGAAGTCCATCGAATTTTATTTCCTCTATTTTTAAGAGGTAAAGCTAAGCATTGGTTCAAGAGTATTGGGGGAGAAAATGCAGCAATGTCCTTTGATGAATTGCAAAAGAAATTTTTAGCCAAGTATTTCCCTCCTGCGAAATTGGAAAAAAGGCGAATGGAGATAATGAACTTTCAACAACAGGATGGCAAGTCATTCAGAGAAGCATAGGAGCGTTTTAATGATTTAATTCGTCAATGTCCTAACCATGACCTTGGTGAAATCAGGGAGTTATTTTTCAAAGACCTCACAACTGAGTCTTCTATGATGGTGAAAGCTTATGCTAACGGTGCATTGAATATCTTTCTCCTGAGACACAGACACCCTAAGGCAGGAGGCAGAGATGAGTGCTGGACCTTAATGAGGAAACTTCTTTGAGTGCCAAGTTTGAAGCCTTAGCGAAGCAAGTGCAAACTCTAAAAGCTACACATGCTAAAGCTCCTGTGTTATCATGTGGATTGTGTAAAGGTGAGTATCACACAGATGAGTGTGCCATTACAACTGAGTCCTTACAGTACATGAATAACTATAACAAGCCACAATATCCTAACAACTACTCCGGAGGCAATAATAGACAATATGGTGGTGGAGGCCAAAATAGTTGGGGAAATCAAAATCAAACTCAAGGTGGAGGCCAGTACTATGGAAATGACAAAAGAAGAGCCACGCAACCACCTCCAGGATTTGATCAGCAATCGAATTCCTCACAGCAAAGAAAGCTATCAGTAGAAGATATGTTTCATAAACTTATAGAAAAAATGGACAAGAATGAACAAAGGTTTGGTGGGTTGAAGAATACTGTGAGACATTATGAGGCTACTCTGAAGAATATTGAGATGCAATTGGGTGAATTGGCAAATATTGTGCATCACAGGTCTAATGGATCACTTCCAAGTGACACCATTCCAAATCCAAAATGGAAGGAAGTATGTAATGCAATTACTCTAAGAAGTGGAAAAGAAGTGCATAAGATCCCAAAGCTTAGAGAAGAAGCTTGTGAAAATGAGGAAGAAGTAATTGTTGAACCTAAACAAGATTGTGCCAATGAGGACATGGCACCAGAGAAGGAAGGTCAGCAAGATAATGGAGAAAAGGAAGTTATAAAAAAGATCAGAAGACCTTCAAGTTCTTATAATTTTCCAGAATATGCTCGTAAACCTCCATTCCCTGAAAAAGTAAGGCCAAAGCCAAAGAGAGGACCACCATTTGATAGATTCTTGAATGTAGTCAAACAAGTGAATGTGAGTTTCCCCCTTCATGACTTGGTAAGTGCTGTGCCAAAGTATGAAAAGTTCCTTAAAGACCTCATCTCCAACAAGGAACAAATTCTGTAGTGTGAAGTTCCCATGATGTTAACTGAGTGTAGTGGAGCTTGGGTTGGAAAAAATCTACCACCTAAGTTGAAGGACCATGGTAGCTGTACAATTTTATGCGCGATATGCAAGAGACATTTGAGAAGGCCCTCTGTGACCTGGGAGCTGGGATCAACCTCATGCCTCTCTCAATAGTTGTGGATGTTGACTTGGGCATGAAGATTCGTCCTGTTGCTGTCACCACTAGTACAAAAATAGCCTGTTACACTGGTTAAATTCGCCTATTTACACCGGTTATTGCAAAAATAAACCGGTGTATATATAGGCGAGGTAAAATGTGGATTTTTTTTACACCGGTTAATAAAACCGGTGTAAAATTTCTATTTTACACCGATTATTTTTCAACCGGTGTAACATGTTTTCATTTACACAGGTTGAAAAATAACAGGTGTAAAATAGAAATTTTACACCGGTTTTATTAACCGGTGTAATACTTTTTTACACCAGTTATTTTTCAACCGGTGTAATATGTATTGAATTTACACCGGTTGAAAATTAACCGGTGTAAAAAAGAAATACATATTACACCGGTTAGTAAAACCGGTGTAACATGTTTTAATTTACACCGTTTATTTAACCGGTGTAAAAATGTTAATTTAAACCGGGTTTTCTGTAACCGGTGTAATATGTATTTACATTTACAATGGTTATTTTATACCCGGTTTAATATGTATTTTTTCTACCAATTAATTTAAATCTTGCATTCATAGAACAAAAGAAAATATATAGAGTTTATAAACATACCAATCCGAAATACATATTGAAAACAATGCATTCAACAATTGCCATTAACAGTAACAAAAAATTTTGAATGAACATATATTTACAAATATTGATTTCTAAAGTCAAAAGTATTGCATATACATATATGTACATCTACATATCTATATAATGTCCTAAGAAAATAATTAATCAACTATATATGTCAGTTTGTACCCATCAACGCTTGCAGCTCATGATTCATTACATAATTGGCCCATGCTTGTCGAACAATATTCAAATCTGTTTTTGTTAATGCTTTCACATCTCTTTTGAAACACTGATACATTCAAAAAAAGTCATTATATTATTAATAACTCATATGCAAAACAAAAAAAAGGATTTGAGTAGCAAAATACTAAGATAATGAAATAATAAAACAAAATCCAATAACCTTCTTGAAATCCTTCTGCTCTACAACTCCTCGGAGTATGATCATTCGCATGTACCACATGACATAATACCAATATTCCCAATTTGAATCTTGCCTCTTGTGCTACAATTAAATAATAATGTCATAAAAAAATAACATTGTTTACATTAGACCATTAAGTCAAACAATTGAACAAGCTTACATTTATCTCTATCCTTTGAATTGTTTTATGCGTCGACGAGTGATCCCCTTCAATTTCTGACTGATACACCCTCGATACACTGTAAAAGACAACATTTAAAAGCTTATAAATAAGAATTAGAAAATAAACATGTGATAATATCAGTAATATACTATTCAAAAAATTATGAATAAATATAAATACGTGTTCATCAAATTCGTAGCATCATCTTGTGGGCTTGAATGTACTGGATCAAACCAGTACACAGTCATGTCCTGTGGTCTCATTGCCATTAGCATCCAGTGTGCACTGGAAAATAATAATAACATAAAAAATTCCAACTTATCAATGAATAAACCTATTGAAAATGCGGTTAAAAAAATAAATCTATTTGAAATTTAATTACTTTAGAAAATACGGCGCTAGGTAGATGCTCTTGTATCCAGTCTTCAGGGTAGACACAATGTACTGTACTATAGATGTTTCGTTATTCCCAAAGGGTTGTATATGATGTGGAGATAAGAACCCTATCCCAGTTTGACCCTGTTCTATACATAGTGCATACATTGTCCTACAACATTCATTGACAAAATATAAGGACACGATTGATTAGTTAAACTATATTGCAAATTAAGCAAAAAAATAAAATAAAGTTGAAAGTTTAAAAATATATACGAACTTACTTTATGAACTGATGGCGATGTGAGAGCGGAATCCTCACGCCAATATATATTAAAGGATCTAGCTAAGAAATTCAAACCAAACAACGGAGCGGGGAAGAGATATGTAACCAGCAACCTTGGATATATTAAATCCAAGACCTCTGTGTTATTACAAATAATTAATTCAATTCAAGAACTCTTAAATTAAATAAACTATCTAGCATGTTCTCAATTAATAACAAAGATCAATTTTAAGGGTTACGCCTTAAAATCAATGGTTCCAATTTAGGGTTACGCCTAAATTGCATTTTCTAAGCACACAGCTTACAAAAACAAAGAAAAACAACTTTTCAAAATTCTCTAATAATTAAAAACGAAATTTTGATGCCTATTTATAGGCTACAAGCTTAACTCTAACTTGCTAAACAAGTAGTCTTATTGGAAAAGGAAACTAACACTTAACTAATCCAAATTAGAAAACTTTTCCTATTTGGAAACAACTTATTAACCTAAATAAAATAAATAAATAAAACTGGAAACTTCCTAATAATTCACATGTTAATTCCATGCAAGAATTATTAAACCATGTGAGACAAAATTACTAAAAATTTAATAAAACATAAAACTACTAAATTTTTCCAAGACGTGGAGAGCATATTTCTAGCAAATCAGAATTTCCTATCAAATTCGTTTATTTTGCTATCATTCCCTCCCTCTTGAAAAGAATTCGTCCTAGAATTACGTCGGAGTGCTCCTGGAACAAACACAAACAGAAATTCTCCACATCGACGAACTAACAAGCACGATATAACAAAATGGTGGTTCACCTCATCAAAGAGTTTGAAACGCCCAAGTTCAGGCAGAGCTAAAGCACTTAGCTTATGAGTAAGGTGAACATCCGTTGATATGGCACCATGAACATTAGTTCCTTGGTCACTTTCCCTCATTTTTACACATTCGGTAGCAATGGTCACTTGATCCTCATGAACTTGTTGGGGCAATAAAGCAACAAGATTGAATTGGCGGTCATCTTTTGTAAGACTAAAGACATTTTTCCAAGCATAATAGATGGCGTCTCTATCATATTGCCAAGGTCTACCAAGCAAGATGTGGGAAGCCTCCATAGATACAACATCACATAAAACTTCATCTTGATATTGAACCACAGAAAACGCAACTTTCACTTGCTTATTTACCCTTGCGCCTCCTTCTTGATTTAGCCACTGAAGCATATATGGCTTAGGATGCTTTTGACAAAACAACCCCAATTTCTTAACAAGCAACACACTAGCAACATTAGTACAACTACAGTGTCAATAATCATATTACACACTTTACCTTTGATTGAACACCGAGTGTGGAATATGTTCTCCCTATGCATCAAATCATCATCAACTGCTATGTGGGAATTGAGCACACGTCTGTTGACTAGCGTTAATCCTGTTTTGTCTGGATATATCACCTCTCCAAATTCTTTCTCCTCAAGAGCTGGCATGTCAGCATCACTAGAATGTTCACTAGTAACTTCTCCACTTTCAAGTACGTACATGACCCTTTTATTAGGGCACTGAGATTGATAATGACCATATCCCTGGCACTTAAAACACCTTATTTCACTTTGCCTTGGCCCAATCTGATTAGTTCTTTGGGAAGATTCAACATGGCTTTTCTCAAATTTTGAAGTAAGGTCAGCACTAACAGTAGTGGGTTCAACTTTAGACGGTGGAGTCGAGAAGTTAGAATTAAAACCTTTTTTCCATGGTGTGGTGGTGGCATGGCTATCCCCTTATACTTCATATGCTTCTCAATTTTAATAGCTTTATGTAACAGTTCTTCCATATCAATAAAACTTTGAATATCATCATGATATGCCAATTCAGGATCCATACCTTATAGAAACCGCTCAATCGTAGTGTCTGGATTTTCTTCTATACCAGCCTTAATCATTAAAGCTTACATCTCCCAATAATACTCTGCAACTGGCATGCTCCCTTGAACAAGGGTTTGTAATTTTCTGTTCAAGTCTTGGCTATAAAAACTAGGAACATATTTTTTTCTCATGATCACCTTCATCTCAGTCCAAGTTCGAATTGGTCGTTCTTTATTCCTCCTTCATTCCATAACAAGTTGATTCCACCATAGGTGGGAGTAATCTCTAAGATGCATAAAGGCTAAGTCATAGCACTTGTCATCCGGGTATCTACTTCCCTCAAACATGTTGTCTAGATCACTCACCCAATCAAGAAAAACTTTGGGATATGCTTTACTATGAAAAGTAGGAATATTCAATTTATAGGTTCCAAGACTAACATCAGAATGTTTACCTCCTTTTTGCCGCTACGAATACTCATCCTCAAGATTGAGTTCTTCCTCAAAATTAATCCTTCTGGCGACAGCTCCTTTATTGACGGATTTGATCTCAGTTTCCAAGCGGTCCAACCGATCCATAATCCGATTGAGTAAATCATCATTAAGGCCTTTTTGTTCATGAGGCGTTTTTGAGCTTTCAGCAGCCATGATACCGGAATTTCTTGCAATTGAGCTCTGATACCACTTGATGGCAATGTGAGTACGGAATCCTCACGCCAATATATATTAAAGGATCTAGCTAAGAAATTCAAACGAAACAATGGATAACATTGCGGGGAAGAGATATGTAACCAGCAACCTTGGATATATTAAATTCAAGACCTCTGTGTTATTACAAATAATTAATTCTATTCAAGAACTCTTGAATTAAATAAACTATCTAGCATGTTCTCAATTAAGAACAAAGATCAATTTTAAGGGTTACACATTAAAATCAATGGTTCCAATTTAGGGTTACGCCTAAATTGCGTTTTCTAAGCACACAGCTTACAAAAACAAAGAAAAACAACTTTTCAAAATTCTCTAATAATTAAAAACGAAATTTTGATGCCTATTTATTGGCTACAAGCTTAACCCTAACTTGCTAAACAAGTAGTCTTATTGGAAATGGAAACTAATACTTAACTAATCCAAATTAGGAAACTTTTCCTATTTGGAAACAACTTATTAACCTAAATAAAATAAATAAATAGAACTGGAAACTTCCTAATAATTCACATGTTAATTCCATGAAAAGATTATTAAACCATGTGAGACAAAATTACTAAAAATTTAATAAATTATAATACTACTAAATTTTTCCAAGACGTGGAGAGCATATTTCTAGCAAATCAGAATTTCCTATCAAATTCGTCTATGTTGCTATCATGAACACTTGCATGCGATCACCCGTCACCATATCACACGACAAGAAATCACTGACGCTCTCATTAGTAAGATAAACTAAAAACTCATTGCCCACTATTCCTTCCGTCATATTGATTGTGTACAGAGAGTCAGTCGGCTGGTTGCTCACCAATATGCACAATTGCCGTAAAGATCCATCGAGTTCAGATAATAATGGATTATCCGTTTCTCGATGGTAGGAAACCACTTTTGTTTTCTTGTGTTGAGTGGATTTCTTTAACTCTTTAGAACCTTTCGGGTCTGGTACCTTTAAAAAATAACTCAGTAATTAGAGATGTTTATTAATAAATTTGTAACAAAAAGACACAAAGAATCATATATAATTACACCTGCAAATCCGGATCGGTACAAATCTCAACCAATGACCTTGGCCACTCTAACAGAGTCCCAAATCCTGTCCCAACTGTCGTGGCCTCATCATCCAGAAACGGCAATGGAGCATCGTGTTCGATCGAGGTAATGATATTGACTTTCACTCTGTCCCGCATTACCTCTTTCCTGTGATGCATGGTTAAATTATAAAGCCTCCCGGTAGCTACAAGACGCCGCCCTTTAGTATGATCAATCACAAATAGGCGACATCCTGTTCCGTCCTGTGAATAATAGACATATATAGTATATATTAATAAATTAGTTAAATAAACTAATTAAAAGAAAATAATTATAATTTGTTACCTCGAACTCTCCCAATGAATCTGGGAGTCCAAAACAAGAGCATACCGATATGTGCTCTGCCATGACTTTCCTGTTTATAGTCTCTGGATGCTTTAACTCTTGTTGCTTCAAGGATGATTCCGTACTAGGAAAACTTGAGTCATGTCTCGTAGGAAAAACTGGAACTGGTTTGCCCAAAGCTCTGTAGAGTTCCTTCAGTGCTTCAGACAAGAACCTAATTTCCTCTCTACATTGAGCGTGACTGTCTGCATTCGTAGTACGACCGGACGATGAGTCTCCAAAAACTTGAGACATCCTCATCTGACCCCCAACACCCCTTATGCGACCAGGGTGATCTTTCTTTCCCGTAGCAATGACAAGAATGTCATTATTTCCCTCTCCAAGGGACTCTCCTTGACTCTCGCGATTGGTCAAATCATCCTGATCAATTGTACCCAAACATTATTCTTAATATAATTCACATTATTAATTATATTAATAGACATTTTATTTAATTGAATAAATTATACTTACAATTTTCATGCTAACATCTCTAGCCGCGTCGGTTGAAAGTCACCATGCTTGTTTTTGTGACCTTCCTTGAAGAGAAGGTGACGGGGAATTGGTGACGGGAGAGAGGTTGTTCCACGGGCCTCCTCTTCTGTCATACCGGAGTCAATCTTCCTTTGTATTTTTGCCTCAAATTTGTCATGCATCATCCGTTGCTTCAACTTTGAATATCCACAACGAGATATTGTGTGATGGAGTTTGTTCTTGTTCGAACTCTCTTGGCTAGCAACACGCATTGCCTATTTCTCCAAAAAAAAGGAAATATATATCATTCAAATTGTTAACTTTACATTAAATGAATAAAAATTTGAAAAAATAAATATATTACCTGCCATTCTTCGGTTAATCAATTGTTGCGGAACATCTCCCATGTATCCCTACTAAGATACGGATATATAGCATATGGGTCCTTATTCTTTTGGCTTCCAAATATGTACCGGTTCAAGCTTGTCTTCCAGCATCGCCAACGTTCCCCAGCCTGGACTAACCACTTCTTCTTCAGTTTTTGTGTGGACTCAAAATGAAAGGTAATCTGATAAAATAAAAACCTCTAACATTAGTGAACGTAAATTTAATATAAATTGAAAGAAAATATGTGAAAAACCATTAAAAGGACCATTAAAATCTTGCACATACCATTACTTCATCCCAAATCATGTCCTTTATGTTCGCATCGACTTCAGGCCATGATTTAAATTGCACAACATTAACTTTACTGTGCGCCATTAACGCAATGAAATTAATCCAGTCATTATGTGCTTTTTCAGTCATTGGCTCACCATTATCATCGAAGAAAATAGGTGTCTTTACTCCTCTTGCCCTCCTTTCCAAAATATCGCGCCGACATTTTGTTCCTTTTCTTCCATAGTGTGCATGGATTTGATCATCGCTATCCCCGGTGCGTGAACGTCGTTTATTAGCCATGAGAAACCTTTGTATTATACAAAATGAAATAAAAAGGATATTTAAAATGTAAACAAAACTTTCTTAACTACAATTCAACCATACTGAGAATATTCAAATCCAAATCCTTCCATTTATGGTTGATTTATTTCTTAAAAATGAGAATATTCAAATCCAAATTCAACAAGTTAATTAGCCATTTATTGTCCATAATATATATGCATGTTGTTTTTTGGGAATGTATCTTTGAAAATAATGAATCTGTAGCTTCCAACACACAACACCCAAACTATTAGAGTATCGAAATCCTCTTGAATCATCATAAGCACAATAAGATAATTGTCAACTGAGTAATCAAGTCATAACCAAGAATTCTCAAAAATCTGAAAACAACTTAAGCATTAAAGAGGAAAAATAGCTAAAATTGCTTTATATTTGTTATCTAGCACACACAACACCCAAACTTCAGTTGTTGAATCAAACACACAACACCCAAACTCTAATAGTATCGAAATCCTCTTGAATCATCGTAAGCACAATAAGATAATTGTCAATTGAGTAATCAAGTCACAACAAATAATTCTAAAAAATATGAAAACAACATAAGCATTAAAGTGGAAAAATAGCTAAACTTGCTTTATATATCTTATCTAGCACACACAACACCCAAACTTCAGTTGTTGAATCCAACACACAACACCCAAACTCTAATAGTATTGACATCCTCTTGAATCATCATAAGCACAATAAGATAATTGTCAACTGAGTAATCAAGTCACAACCAAGAATTCTCAAAAATCTGAAAACAACATAAGAATTAAAGATGAAAAATAGCTAAAATTTATTTATGTATCTTATCTAGCACACACAACACCCAAACTTCAGTTGTTGAATCCAACACACAACACCCAAACTCTAATTGTATTGACATCCTCTTGAATCATCATAAGCACAATAAGATAATTGTCAACTGAGTAATCAAGTCACAACCAAGAATTCTCAAAAATCTGAAAATAACATAAGCATTAAAGAGGAAAAATAGCTAAAATTGCTTTATATTGGTTATCTAGCACTAATTCGAGCTTCATCTTTGCTTGAAACACAACCCAGAAAACAAAGATTAGCGCTTTGAAATGATATTACCTTTAAAGAGTAGCCACGGATTGAATTTCTTTATAATCCCAGCTGAAACTGCTGAAAAACTGAGCTTTTTGGCAAATACGTATAAAAAAAAGCAAATCAAACACAAGCCCAAATGCTATGCATAAACTACTGAAATTAGTTTAAAACGTCTCACATTTCAACATTAGAAAGCAGACAATAAAGTTAAAAAACAATCCCTACTCGAACCTTCTTCAAGCGAAGAGAGAGAATAAAACCTCCTTAGCGCTGTTCTATATAAGGCCGATGACGAAGCTTGACTTGTCTCCAGTAGTGTCCAAGTCCTCTGTTCCTGTTTCTGCAATGAGAGGGATTTGTTTTCAAAAGGGTGGAGGTGAAAATGGAGGTTCAAGTGTACGTGAAAATGGAGATGGTGGTGGATGCTAAGCAAGTGTTTTGGAAGGAAACTTTGGAGACGACGCTAGGGCTTTTTAGTTTAAAAAACATTTACTATACCGGTTATTGTTTTAACCGGTGTAGAAAATTTGTTTTCTACACCGGTTATTGAAATAACTGGTGTAGAAAACAACAACTTTCTACACCGGTTATTATTAACCGGTGTAAAAAAAAATTTCTATTGTAACAAAAAAATTTATTTTCAGTTAAAATTATGAAATGCATAAAATTGTACTTTTCATTCCACATAAAATTGTAGTTTTCATTCCACAAGATTTAAAAAACATAAGAGTTTTTTATAATCTGCTGTTTTTGTATTTTTTTTTGTAGTTTTCTTGACTATCTAATTAATTGTTGGTATATGTATGTAAAATCCAATCATAATTAGAATATAATTAATATGTTAGTGTTTTAATTTTTGGTCTTTAAATCCTATGAAAAGTTTTCTTAATTAAATAATTCTTCGAATATTAAATATTCAAATATAATATAAAGTAGAATATAATATTATAAACGATTAATTGAAATCATGGTGATTGTTTAAATGTTGTCCACACCGGTTAATAATAACCGGTGTAAACAACAACTTCTACACCGGTTAATAATAACCGGTGTATAAAGTATGTTTATTACACCGGTTAATAATAATAACCGGTGTAAAAACATACTTTCTACACCGGTTATTATTAACCGGTGTAAAAAAAATTTATTTTAAGTTAAAATACTGAAATGCATAAAAACATGGTCGCTTTTTAACCGACTTCAAATAGTGCGAGGTATAAGAAAACCGTGCTCTCCCTTCTCTCTAAAAAGCTGAAGTGCTACAGTTCCAGCCATTTCCTTGACCGTGCCCTTATCTGCTACTATTCACACTTTGAATCATAATCTTGACTTCATCACCTCCTCTCCTAAATCGCGATTTCCTCCTTCAGCCCTCATCCACACGGACAGATCGGCCCTCATCCGTTTGGATCGGACAGCGGAAAGGTCCTAGAGGCCGGAGCCTCAAGATTTCACCTTGTCCTTGACCTGCACTGGTAGCTGCCCAATGGCACCACTAACTTCGATCGTGGGATCATGGGCTCATTCAGTAACTCAAGGGCTAAACCCTAGAGCTCATTCCACAATATCTTGTATGGCTGATTCAGTACCAGCCCCCCCCCCCCAACGGCTAAAGTTCACGCCTTTGTAGAGGCCCCTCCTACAGTAACCTTGAAAGCTGCTACTAACTCTTCTCAAAAGTCATGGCTGGCCGGACCTGTTATTGCTCAGACAACTGGAGTAAGCCGGAAGACAGCCTCAGCTCCGCCGCCATCCACAGTCATGGATAGGCCAGCTGCAGCTTCCTCCAAGTTCCAAAGACGACCAGCCCCACTCCTTCTCTCAAATTTCTTCATGCCTCTCCTCTCTCAGTTTCCTACAACCCAAAAAAGAAACTCTTCCACGGTGACTCAAGGGAAGAAGCCTATAACAACCCCCCATCAGCCTACAGAAGTACAACCTCAAATAGCAATTGGCCCGACCCCAACTCCAATGGTCAAATCTTTTAGGGAGGCTGTCACTGGAACGGGCTCACGGTCCCTTCCACAAGAACATGTTGACCTCTCTTTCACTTCAGTGAGCCCACAAAAATTATCCTCTCATAATGGAGAACCTGTTGTGCTGCTAACCAAAGAAGAAATAGAAGAATCTGCTCAGCCTTTCAAACTCACGCTAGTGGGTAAATTCAGCAGTGGGAAACCATCGATGGCTGCTTTAAGAAAAGAGGTCCTTGCTGCATCCTTTGCTGGTCAGGTATACCTTGGCCTCCTGGATTATCGACATGTCATATTTAAATTTGAAAAGGAGGAAGATTTCCATAGGATGTGGACGCATCGAATCTGGTATTTTTCTGGCTTTCCGACAAGAATTTTCCGATGGTCTCCAGAATTTAGCCCTAATTTTGAGCCTTCCGTGGCCCCAGTGTGGATGTCCCTGCCGCAGCTCCAGCTGCATTTTTGTAACAAAGAATCGTTGCTTGCAATAGCCTCGACCGTTGGCAATCCACTCAAAGTGGACCGAGCTACCACCTCTGCCGATAAGCTGTGGAGGTCGAGCGAAGCTAGGGTTCTAGTGGAAATAGATGTTTTAAAGGATCGACCTAACCGAGTGTGGATAGGAAGCCAGGAAAGGGGACAGTGGCAGCCCATTCCTCCTTATTGCACCAACTGCCTGAAGATGGGACATTTAAAAGATCAATGCAAGCCTCATCACATCAGAAAGGATGCTAACCTCGAGAGAATCCGAAAAGGAAAGCAAAAAGTATGGATTCCCATAGTAAAAGGTAATAATGCAAATCAGGAACCCAAAAAGGCTGAACCAAGTAAGGATGAAATGGAGGGACCAATTCCAATATATGCCGCAGATGATAAATTGGCTCTTGTGGCTGTATCCAATGATCCAGGGCTTCCATTGAATCGTGAAGATAACAATCTTGGCCAATTCTTGGCCAATCTTGGCCAGTTTCTGGAATTCATTAACAAGCAAGAAGCGGTATTCGTTGAAGTTGATAAACATGTCGAGTTTCCTCTAGCAGACATAGAGCCTCTCCAAGAATCTCAGAATCTCCCGGAATTAGGGCCTACCAATAGGAGGATGTCACAGTCAGAATTTCTACAGGCCATGCCAACGATTTGGTGGGACGAGAAGGAGCATCCTTATGGTTTGAAGCCGTTGAAACTGCCTACCAATGAGTTAAGTAAAAGGGCTATCAATGTCAGGGTTATATGGGAAGAAGGGGAATCTTCGACTTTACACAAAGTTAGTTCAACATCGGAGTTAGCGGCCCTCCATTCTGCCCCAACAGAATCAGAAGACGAGGATGATGCCGTCGACCAATGGACGGAAAATAGTTATGAGGAAGAACCCGAAGATGTGTTTGAAAAGTTTCTCGACAAAATGGAAAACTGCCGGAAGCCACTCTAGCAAACCAAGCACATGGAAGCACTTGTTAGTCCCAAATCGATGCCTTCTCGGGGAGAAAACTAAGGGATCGTAATCCTCGCATTTGTTACTCTGAAGGAAAAAAGTGGAATCAGTGGTAAGCCTTTTAATTATCACTGTTTGATGGCTTTGAACACTCCTTGTGCTGCGAGCTTTGTAGCCGGCTGAGACCTGGTTTCCTGTCTCCCAATTGATGGTTTCATGTCACCTTGTGTTGGAATTGCATATTTGAATTGATTTGGCCACAGCCTGCTGAAGTTAGGGCTGTTTGCCTCTAAAGTCTCCCAATTGATTCTGATGTCGAGCTGCACTTTGATGTCCTGCTTAGTTTGTTGAATGGATGTATGTTGCTACTGTGGTTTGAGGACACATACTGGGGTTATGCTGCCCAAATTTCGCTGTTTGGCACTTGTAGCTTATGTGAAATGCAGTTTGCCATACTTGCTTGGGACAATGTAAGAAACCAGCAGGTCATGGCTACTTGCTTTGTTCTCTGAGCTCATGGCAAGTTGGGGGATCTTTTTGGACTGATTGGCTGCTGTTGCTATACTTGCTCTGTTATTGCTTTGTTGTGGAATGAGGGACAGCTCGGATGCAAAGAGTATAATTACTTTTGGTATTGCTTTTGGTCAACATAGTGGCTGCCTATTTTATGGGCAGCAATCTTATTGCACATATTGGCTCGGTTGCAATTTAACAAGATTTGAGAGTTCTTAGAATTTGAGTTGCCTACTTGGTTTCAAATTATGTGGACTCTTAAACTACACAAATACTCCTACTTTTAGTTCCTTTATTCTACTATAGGAGTTTTGTTTTGCTCTTAGAATGTAAAGGAGTAGTACTCCTCGTTTATGGCTTTCCTTTTGTAACGGGGTGGCGGGAAAATCCGGCCTCGTATCTTTTGTTGATGTTATAATAAAACTGTTACCTTAAAAAAAAAAGATTTAAAAAACATGAGAGTTTTTTATAATCTGCTTTTTTGTATTTTTTTTGTAGTTTTCTTTATTATTTAATTAATTGTTGGTATATAAAATATAAAATCCAATCATAATTAGAATATAATTTATATTTTAGTGTTTTAATTTTTTGACTTTAAATCCTATGAAAAGTTTTCTTAATTAAATAATTCTTCGAATATAAAATATACAAATATAATAAAAATTAGAATATAATATTATAAAAGATTAATTGAAATTATGGTGATGGTTTAAGTGTTGTTTACACCGGTTAATAATAACCGGGGTAAACAACAACTTTCTACACCGGTTATTCTTAACCGGTGTATAAATTATGTTTTTTACACCGGTTAATAACACTAACCGGTGTAAAAACATACTTTCTACACCGGTTAATAACAAAAAAATTTATTTTCAGTTAAAATGCTGAAATGCATAAAATTGTACTTATCATTCCACAAGATTTAAAAAACATGAGAGTTTTTTATAATCTGCTTAACCGGTGTATTTTTTTGTAGTTTCTTGACTATTTAATTAATTGTTGGTATATAAAATGTAAATTCCAATCATAATTAGTATATAATTAATATTCTAGTGTTTTAATTTTTAGTCTTTAAATCCTATGAAAAGTTTTCTGAATTAAATAATTATTCGAATATAAAATATACAAATATAATAAATATTAGAATATAAGATTATAAATGATTAAATTGAAATTATGGTGATGTTTTAGTGTTATAGAAATAAACTTAACAATATTTTTGTACATTTACTACAAGCTTGTGCGTTGCGAAAATAAAATAGTTTATAGATTAATTTTTGTATATATTGTTTCTTCATTGTAAAAAGTTTTGGAGCAATTGGAAATTTTCCCATAATATTAAACCAACTGTCATGAATTACCAAGAAAAAAATCTGCATGGTATCCCCTGTAACTAGAGCAAAACTCCCTGTAAACAACAAGTTTAAATGTAAACTACTTTATACCATAATAAATATCGATCAGTAATATTAACAAGCCTAAGTTTCAGTAACAGATATGATTAAGTTGAGACACCACCGTACATTGAATAAATTTAGTAAAACAAAATAAATGCCCTAATAGCCATAAGTAAAGCTTATGTTGCATGAAGCTCATCATATCATCGATCCAAGACATTCACCTGTACCAAAATTAACAAAAAAATAAACCAATTAAATGTCAACAGTTAGTGAAGCATATATAAACTATCCAAATCTGGTAATAAACAAAATAATAAGTACAATGAAAAATATAAATACACAAACGTGAATAATAACTTACACTCTATATCTCACGACAAGGTCTTTCTTTTATTTGACAACGGATCATCAACCCAAATACCTTCCACGTGATCAGTGCGGAGAATGAATGCATCCATATTGCGGTCCTCTTCAATTGTGCTCAGTGGGGGAAAACCTGATGAGAACGGCGGCACATCGTGATTATTATCAATATCAATTTCATCACCGATATGCAATTTTTTGCCTTGTAGGACAATGGACCATTTTTTGTCAACGGGATCAGAGACATAAAATACTTGATTTTCCTGGGAAGCAAGTATGAATGGTTCCCTAGCCATTGGTTCTAGCCCAGTGGTTAGGGAGTTAGCTGCCCGACCTACAGGTCTAGAGTTCGATTCCTGTAGGATACATGTGAGGGTGTGTGTGTTAAAAAAAATTGAATAAAAAAAAAGTATGAATGGTTCCCCTTTGAAACATTCCCTATTCAAATCCACTATCGTAAATCCCAATTCGTCAGTTCAAACGCCATTGTTGTTGTCAACCCATTTGCATTTGAAAATTGGGACTTTGAATTTAACATAGTCAAGCTCCCATATCTCCTCAATCACCCCATAATAAGACATATTGGCATACACTGGATTTCTATCTCTAGAACTAGACACATGTAAAGCCTCAAACACTAATGTCCCACTATCTTGCGTTGTGCTCCTGTCATCTTGAGTCTTAGTAGCAAATGAAAATCCATTTATGTCATAGCCCGAATATGATAGCACAACGTGACTCGGCTTATAAGCTAACCACTTTAATGTCTCTGTAACAGTTCGGTCCCCAGCTGCATCACTGAATCAATTCACAAATTTTCGGTTGTGTTCATTGAGTACATATTTGTCAGTCCAACCACGTTGACTTTCCTTTATTTCACAAATATGAGCATTCACATAAGGCTATACTTCTTCAGAATTGCGCAAGATATATAGATGCGCATTTTGTAATTCACCAATAGAAGGGGTAAACAACTTACCTGCCGATGTCCCTTTTCCTTTGATCCGTTCATCATGGCAAGGCTTTGGTAGTCCAATAGCATTGGTATCAGACAAGTACGCAGTGCAAAACTCAATAACCTCTTCAGCTATGTACCTTTCAACAATGCTTGCATCAGGACGATAGCGATTTTTCACATAACCCTTGAAGACTTTCATATATCGCTCGAATGGATACATCCAGTGCAAATATACAGGCCCACAAATCTTTATCTCCCTAACCAAATGAACCACCAAGTGCACCATAATGTCAAAAAAGGCAGGTGGAAAATACATCTCAAGTTGGCACAAAACTACAACAATTTCATCTTGTAGCTCATCAAGTTTATCACGATCAACTACCTTGCTACATATCGCATTAAAAAAGAAACAAAGTCTAGTTATGCTGTATCTGACATGTTTTGGCAAGATAGATCGAATAGCAATAGGTAAGAACTGCTACATCAACACATGACAGTCATGGGATTTCAATCCAACAAATTTCAAATCTCCCATCGAAATAAGTCGACTCACATTTGAAGAATATCCTGATAGGATCTTGATGCTCTGGAGACTCTCACACAAACTCTGTTTCTCTTTTCGTGACAATGTATAACAAGCGGGGGGCAAGTACGTGCTCTGTCCTCGAATCTGAGGTGCTAAATTCGCCCTAATACCCATATCAACCAAATCAAGTCTCGCTTTATAACCATCTTTTGTTTTTCTAGGTATATTCAAAATAGTACCCAACAAACTGTCACATATATTTTTTTCAATATGCAGCACATCGAGACAGTGTTTAACATCTAGTGTCTCCCAATATGGAAGAGTAAAAAAGATTGATTTTTTCTTCCAACAGCTTTTATCATACTTGAGAGACTTTTTATGTTTTCCAAATTCCACATTGATATCCTTCACACGATCATGAACTGCCTTCCCACTCAAGGCAATTGGAGCACTTCTGAACTCCTGTTTCCCATTGAAAGCTCTTTTCATTCGACGATATGAATGGGAATCAGGAAGAAATCTACGATGTCCAAGATAGACAATCTTGCTCCCATGTACAAGCTGACAAGAATCTGTATTCTCCTCACATGTAGGACATGCTTGGTGTCCTTTAACAGAAAATCCAGATAAATTACCATATGCAAGAAAGTCATTTATAGTACAGAATATCATGGCACGCAATGTGAATGACTCCTGATGTTGTGCATCAAACATCAACTCCCCTTCATCCCACAACTTCTTCAAGTCTTCAATTAGGGAGGCTAAATAAACATCTATGTCATTTCCAGGTTGGCGTGGACTTGAAATCATTAATGACATCAAAATATACGTGCGCTTCATACACAAGTAAGGAGGTAGATTGTAAATAACGAACATTACTGGCCAAGAGCTACGCGTACTACTTAAACACCATAAGGATTCATCCCATCCGTACACAATCTTAATCTCAGATTTCTTGCATCTCTACCAAATAAGGGGTAAACCGAATCAATCTTTTTCCACTGATCAGAATCTGCAGGATGCCTTATCCTCTTGTCCTCTGGGGAAATATTTCGATTTGCATACCATGTCAAATTTCTAGCATCTCCGAATTGGCAAACAATCGCTTGAATCTCGGTATAATAGGGAGATACTGTAACACTTTCACCGATGATGATTTCTTCTTCGCATCTATTTATCTTCAATGCCATCACTAATTTGTTTTTTTTTGAAACGAGAAACCTGACATTTAGGACAGTACAATGAATCTTCGTATTTATTCCTATATAGTATGCAATAGTTTGGGCAAGCATCTATTTTCTTATACTCCATACCCATAGGACACAAGATTTTTTTGGCCTCATAAATGCGGTTCGAAAGTTCATTACCTTCTGGTAGTACATCCTTTAGTAAATTCAACAGTGCTGTAAAACTACTATCAGTCCACCCATGTGTCGCTTTCAAATTGTACAGTTTTAAAGTAACCGATAATCGTTTGTACTTAATACACCCAGGATATAGAGGTTTTTCGCTATCATTCAACAACGAAGCAAGAACATCAGCCTTATCGGCAAAACTACCGACCATATCATCAACCATATTATCCAATCGATCATTTTTAATCGCAACATCATCTTCTACCTCATTTTCTTCTTGTTTCAATGAATTTTCACTCTCGCCGTGCCATTTCCATATTTTATAAGTAGGATCAAATCCCCTCCGATACAAATGGTCTCTTATAGTGTCAGGGTCGTCGAAGACTGCAAAATTCTTACAACCCTTATATGGACAATAAATGTACTTGGCATTTTTATAAGCAGATTTAATAAATTTCTCAACCTCTTCTTCATACGCAGATGTTGTCCGATCACAAAAAATAATATCATTACGATTCATGAATATCGCTTCCTTTAAATTTTACAAAAAATAATTATAATAAGTTAACCAACAAAATAAATGCATTGATGCTTGCATAATATTACATCATATAAATTAATCAACAAAATATGTTTCTAATTTAATTAAAATAGACATACTTTAAGATGATAAGATCACATACTTTAAATTCTTTTAAAGGCTAATACAATCACAACAGCAATTTAGAAGCGCACAACATACTTTCATCTGCCCATCAAAAGCTAGCAAATAAAAGAAAAACTAAAGGTGTAAAAAAGCCACATAACAGAGAAAGAAGGCACATGATAAAACTTCTACATGATTACACCAATTTCAGATTAGAAAAATTCTGGATACATAATCGTCAGCATAGTAACAATAACTTTTTGAACCTCTGGGTCGGCATGTAGCTGTCCTTCATCAAAGTGTATTTTATTCAAATCAAGTCCATAATCAATATGGAGATTGATGTTTTCTGTTTGGTCATTTGCTTCTTTTGATTCTGGAGAGAAAGAAGTTTTTTGTGTTTTCACTGGTTTAGAAGAAGTTTTTTTGTCTTCCATCGTCAATTGCTGTTGAAGCTGTTGTCGTGGTTGAGTACAATATAAAAAGAAGAAAAACTAATTAATTACCACACAGATGGTGGTTAACTTTAATCATGAAAAACTAATTAATTACGATCCATGACTATCGCACCCTTTAAATTATACAAAAAATAATTATAATAAGTAACAAAAAAATCAATGCATCAATTGATGCTTTCATAATATACATCATATTAATTAATTAACAAAATCTGTTTCTAATTTTAATTAAAATAGACATATGCCAAAATATCACTTCCACAATTAAATGAAGGACAAAATTAAATCATTAATAATTAATAAATTTGTATTATGAAAATGTATCAATAAACCTAAAAAATATACACATGAACGCCTAAATAAAAAAAACAAAACATCATTTTAATTACATTTATACAAATATAAAGCATATATATTGAAATATACAATTTTACAACTTTTTTAAAAAATGAAATACAGATCTATATATATATGTCAATGCTCTGACGAATGAGAAGAAAAATTATACACAAGTTATCAGTTTATATATAACTAGCTAGTCTCAGATGGTTGAGTTGAAAGAACAAAAGTTAATTTGTAGCTTCTGATTTGGCCTTCAAAAAGATTTCGTGCGCAGCTTTTGGAAAATATTTGTAGTTCTTACGATAGATATAATGCTGACTTAAGCTGGAGCAGAAGGAAAAGTGTGGTTATGTTAAGACTTTATTTTACACACAATTTACACCGGTTTTTGTAAAATCGGTGTAATATTAAAATATTTACACCGGTTTTTCTATAACCGGTGTTAAAAAAAACAATTTACACCGGTTATGAGAAAACCGGTGTAATATATACACTATTTACACCGATTTTTTGATAATTGGTGTAAATATTTTAATATTATACCGGTTTCAGAAAAACCGGTGTAAATTGTGTTGTTTTTTACACCGGTTACTGTTATAACCGGTGTAAATTGTTATCCTTCTTGTTTAATATTACGATAATGCCACCGCGTTTTTAGAAATTACACCGGATTATGTTTAACCACTATAAAAATAGAGGATTAAAAAGGCCATTTTGTAGTAGTGCACATTGCAATTGGCTGACAGGTCACTAGTGAAACCAACTGGTATGGTTGAGGACGTATTGGTAAGAATCGATAAATTTACCTTGCCTGTAGACTTTATTGTTCTTGATATGGAAGAGGACCCTGAGGTTCCTCTCATTTTTGGTCACCCTTTTCTTGCAACAGGAGATGCCTTAATTGGAGTAAGAAATAAAACAGTCACATTCCGAATTAACAATGAGCAAGTGGTTTTTGACGTGAATTATTCCATGAAGCATCCTATGATTGTGGAGTCTTGCTTTGCTATTCAAGCTATTGCATGTTCTGTGATTGCGAATGATGAGAATGTAAAACATTACTTTGTGTTGGTTGATGAATTAAATGGATGTGAGGAAGAATTTGAGAATGATGAGTTGAATGGAGAGGATAGAAAAATCATCTCTGAAATTGAAGATCTTGTTTACTGCTGTGTATTAGATGAGTCCATATTTGAATTGCAAAATGAGGTAGTTGAGGTTAAAATGCATGAACGTGTTGTGGAAGATTTGTTACAGGAAGCACGTGTTAGTGAGTTAGGAAAAGATGATAAATGCAATTTGGTGACTAACGAGTCTTGTGCTTCCATTGAGGTGAGGAAGGATGAATTTTCATGCAGGAATGAAAAAATTATGCCTTCCATTTTGGTGGCACCAAAGCTGGATATCAAGCCTTTGCCTCCTTACTTGAAATATGCATTTCTGGGTGACAATGAGACACTACCAGTAGTGATCTTGTCCAAACTTGAAGCATGTCAAGAGGAGAAATTGTTGAGTGTGCTAAGGCAATACAAACAAGCTATAGGATGGACTATCGCAGACATAAAAGGAATAAGTCCGAGCATATGCATGCATAAAATTCTCCTGGAGGAGAACTGAATTCCTGTAAGAGATAGGCAAAGGAGATTAAACCCTCAAATGATAGAGGTTGTGAAGAAGGAAGTGATAAAGTTGCTATACTTTGAAATAATTTTCTCCATCTCAGATACTGAGTGGGTAAGCCCAGTGCAATGAGTTCCAAAGAAGAAAGGAGTTGCAGTTGTGAAGAATGATGCAAACGAGCTTCTTGAAGCAAGAATTTTTAGTGCATGGAGGGTTTGTATGGACTACAGGAAGTTAACCAAAGCAACAAGAAAGGATCATTTTCCACTTCCCTTCTTGGAGCAATTGTTGGACCGAATTGCTGGTTTCTTATTCTACTGCTTCCTGGACAGATATTCAGGTTATAATCAAATCGCAATTGATCCCAAGGACCAAGAGAAGACGACTTTCACCTGTACCTTTGGAACATTCGCTTACAAGCGTATGCCCTTTGGCTTGTGCAATACTCCTGCTACTTTTCAGTGTTGTATGATGGCTATATTGCATGACATGGTTGAGTCGATTATAGAAATCTTTATGGACAATTTTTCGGTGTTTGGAATGACATTTGACGGTTGTTTGGAAAACTTAGCCAAGGTGCTGCAAAGGTGTGAGGAAACAAATTTGGTACTTAACTGGGAAAAGTGCCGGTTCATTGTCCAAGAGGGTATTGTGCTAGGCTATAAGATTTCTCACAAAGGGATTGAAGTTGACAGGGCCAAAATTGATGTTATTGCCAAGCTTCCTTCACCGACAAATGTGAAGGGAATTAGAAGTTTTCTTGGACATGCTGGATTCTAAAGAAGATTTATCAAGGACTTTTCAAAGATAGCCCGACCCTTGTGTAGTCTCTTAGGAAAAGATGTCAAGTTTGAGTTTAGGACACAGTGTGTTGAAGCATTTGACACATTGAAAGCTAAATTTGTGGAAGCTCCGATTATAGTCACTCCTCACTGGGATGAACCTTTCGAAATTATGTGTGATGCGAGTGACTACACATTAGGTGCTGTACTTGGAAAGAGAAGGGATAAGGTGTTTCACACAATATACTATGCCAGCAAGTTATTGAACGAGGCACAAATGAATTATACAACCACGGAGAAAGAGATGTTGGCAGTAGTCTTCGCTTTTGATAAATTTTGTGCCTATCTTTTGGGGTCAAAGGTTATTGTACATACGGACCATGCTGCATTAAAGTACTTGCTAGCAAATAAAGACGATAAGCCACGCCTAATTCGATTGGTGTTGTTGCTCCATGAGTTTGATGTTGAAATCAAGGATATGAAAGGCTCAGAGAATGTGGTAGCTGATCATCTTTCAAGGTTGGAGTCAGAGGCACAAGAGGGATCAACTATTCTGGTAAAGGAATATTTTCCTGATGAACAGGTGTTCCAAGTGGACAAGGAAGGATTGCATTGGTATGCTAAACTCGCTAATTTCTTGGTAGCTGAGAAATCCCTTCCTATTTTTCGCAAGAACAAAAGAAGAAATTGAGAAGTGATGCGAAGCACTATTTTTGGGTAGATAATGCATTGTACAAAAATTGTAGTGATGAAATCATAAGAAAGTGCATCAAAGAGGAAGAGAAGGATGAGATTCTAAGAGCATGTCATGAAGGTCCTTGCGGAGGGCATTTTGGTTCCATCAGAACAGGATTCAAAGTGTTACAATCTGGTTTTTATTGGCCTCATATTTTCTTGGATGCAAGGATTTGGGTAGGAAACTGTGATAGATGTCAGTGAACAGGAAACATTTCTTCAAGGAATGAGATGCCTTTGAACAACATTCTTGAAATAGAGATATTTGATGTCTGGGTGTTGATTTCATAGGTCTATTCCCGAAGTCATATGGCATGCAATACATTCTTGTAGCAGTAGAATATGTGTCGAAGTGGATTGAGGCTATTGCATTGCCGCATAATGATGCTAAGAGTGTTATAGCATTTCTTAAGAGACACTTTTTTAACAGATTTAGAGCCCCTCGTGCAATCATTAGTGATGGAGGATCACACTTCTGTAATAAGATTTTTGAAGCTCTTTTGGCCATGTAGGGGGTGAAACACAAGATTTCAACAGCATATCATCCCCAGATAAGTGGTCAGGTTGAAATCTCAAATCGGGAGATTAAGAGGATCTTAGAGAAAGTTGTTAATCCAGGCAGAAAGGATTGGGCATTGAAGTTGGATGAGGCTCTGTGGACATACAGGACAGCGTACAAGACACCAATCGGGGCTTCTCCTTTTAGACTGGTGTTTGGCAAAGAATTTAGAATATAGGGCATATTGGGCAATCCAGAAGCTTAACATGGACTTAAATGGGGCTCAATCAAAAAGGATGTTGGACTTGAATGAATTAGATGGGTTTAGATTTAATACATATGTGAGTTCAAAGCTTTACAAACAGAGGACCAAGAAGCTACATGATGCTAAAATCCAATCAAAGAGTTTTGCTCCAGGGAAACTAGTTTTATTGTATAACTCTCGGCTGAGACTATTTCCTAGCAAATTAAAGTCATGATAGACTAGACCTTTTAAAGTTATCAATGTTATGCCGTATGGTGTTGTGAAGATCCAGAATGAAAAGAATGGCAAGATGTGGCAAGTGAATAGTCATAGACTTGAGCCATATTTGACAGTTCAAGAAAAGGGCATCATAGATTTGTTTTTAGATGATCCATTGATTTTCCAATGAACCGAAGCAATGTCGGGCTGTCGACTTAAAAACAAGCGCTCATAGGAGGCAACCTAGTTTTCTATTCTTTTTATTCATCTTTCATTTCGTTTCAGATTTACTTAGTTAGTTTGTCCAAGTGTAGTGTGAATCTCATTCTTTTGATCACATGCGCACTTAACTTTTTTCTGTTATTAGGTACATATACGCATGCCCACACATAGGATGCCATATCAAGGAGGACGGATAGACACCTTCTACAAAAGACATCCAAGAAGGGGGTAAGCTCAATTTGGAGTATAGCGCAATAGCGGTAAGCAAATAACATCCCGTGAGGTTGTCTTATACAATACTTAAATGATTGCTTAGCTAAGCACTTGCAGGGACGACATGTGAATGAATGCATGAATGTGTCCAAAGTGGATGACGTCTGTGTCCATTATTTTCACTCAAATGTAGTTGTTTGTTTGCTGCATCCCTCACATGCCTTTGTTGTCTATTTCATTTTACACTAGAGTATTTTCCCTATAAATTTCATGTCGTAGTCTTTGGAATTGTGCAAGTTTTTAATGCAACATGGTTTATCAAGTGAATCCCTATCACATGAACCCATGCGAGTATGAGATTTTTAGCGAATTCTGGGGTAGCTCAGAATCTTTTTCCTCGTTTGATGAAGTGATCGAAGTGGATAGGGAGCCAGCAACATCTCCAAGATTCATTAATGCCATGGCTGAAAGACAATTCCACATGTCAGTTGATCGATTTTGCTACATTGAAGGTGAATTCGTAGCACCTTCCCAGAGATTCCAAGACACCATTCGATTCCACAATTGGGCTTACTTGACTTTGGCTCCACCTGCCATTATGACAAGCATGTCGTTAACCTTGAAATTTTACCCCTAAACTAACGTAGTAGTGATGAGTGGGGATTGTATCCACAGGGAAGGGAGATCTGGTTCAAGAATTCGAAGTGTTTCTCAAAATGTGTTGCAGATTGCACAGTATCAAGACTCAGTAAAATAAGAGAAGTACTCAAAACTCAAAATAGTAGAACACTTGCGAGAACAATAGATAGAAATAACAAGAATTCAAAAAGATGTCCTAGAGTTTATGAATCAGACTACTGTGAACCCAATACGATTGCTATGCACTTGACCTCATGTAAATCTAATTAGGAGGAGACGATTGTTGCCTAGAAGGCTAGCAAACACTTAGCATGACGACCATAGTGTCCCCTATACTCCTTAACATTTCACTTTTCCCATGTTGAGGCCTAAGCAAAATGGATACAAACCGCAACATCTCAACTTCATGTTTCTAGCTATTAATCGTGCGATTTCCCAAGTCTCCCATGGCGAGGCCTAACTTGAGTGTCTAATATTAAGCTAGCTTCACAAGGTCATTCTTCACCTAATTCTTAAGACTCAACGACCTCCGATTAGCATGACGACCACATCTCGGATCGTGCACAAAGTAAAATAGGCGAAGGAACTCCATAGTCATACAACATGTCCATTGTTCATGCAAATTCCACTGTTAATGGTGAATCAAACCTTGAACTGGCATGTCGACCTCAATCGAAGTGCAATTCAACCAAACACAAGTGAAATTATTATAAAACTTCTCAGATTTCAACAATTAAAAACATGTATGAACTCTTCCGTAGAGATTAGGTCAATTGCATAGCTTTTCACGGTTCAAATTCACTGTTATCCGATCAAAACCCTAAGACATCAAAGATCTAGCCGAGAATCTTCATTTCAAATTCATGATCAATATTTTTCAACATTAAGCAATTCATCATCAATAATTGAAAAGATTATACCGAATAACTTGCTTCGTAGGCTTCAATTCTCAAGTGAATTACAACGTTCCGATCAAATTCTCAATTGGAATTGAAACTGAAGATCGATCGGAGAAGATAGAAATTCTAGTGAAAGAAAGTAGAGAGAGATAATTTTCCATTCCAAAAATCAAAAGATGGTTATGAATTCTAGAATATTCGTCCTGCCTCAAAATCTAACTAAATCCTCTATTTATAGAGGTTTCAAGAATCGTAAACAGTACGCAAACGTAAAATGAGTACAATATTACAAAATTGCCATCACAAAATATCACATGTCCACAAAGCATCTTGACCAATGTTCTGCTTCACGCCTTTGAGCCATATCTTGCAACGCCTTCTGCTGCTCTGCTGTGCCTTCAATCTTCTGAGAATCACTCTCCAAACTTCAGCTCAAAGCCCTTCATGCCCACTCAACAAGCACGCCCTCATAAGCTGGGCAGAGCACGCCTCCGCTGTTACCACACACCTTTACACACCTCCAAGCTTTCCAGCACCACGCTTCCTTGCACCTCACGACATGTCGCCGGCCACTTTTTCGTCCTTCCACGACGCATCGCCTAGTACTTCTCCTTTTAACCACGACACGTCGTCGAGTGTTTTTGCTTCCTTCCACGACGTGTCGTGAGCCTTCTTGCTTTTCTTTCACGACATATCGTGGAGTAGTTTCTCCTCACTTTTCTTCCAACCACGACGCGTCGCTGGCCAATTCGTCCTTGCGCTATGAAACGTCGTCGGCTATTCCTTTGTGCTTAGTGTGCAAATGAAGAATCCTCTCAAATTCTGAAAACTTACAAACTGTCATCTTACAACCCAATTCTGTCCCAAGTCTTAGCTTTCCATAGCCTTTTGACTCACCCAATTCGGAGCTCGGACGAGAAAGTTATGGCCGAAATACTGGAGTGTGGCAAGAAGAAATAAGCCTGCGACGAACCCTAGTTAGGTTTTCTTCCATTCCCACAGTGATTTGTCAGCTTCCCTTTCAGAATTGGACTTCACCTTAAACACCAAAGTTGTCGCTCTCTCTCTTGGCTTTCCATGGAATCAAGAATCATCGCCATGGGAGATCTATAGCTCGAGATATTGTCAATCTACGAAACTGTGGCAAACAGGTTAAACCATAAAAAAAATCCTAATCTAAGCATAACAAAGAAACCCCCAGTTCTCATGGTTGCACACAGAATCTGAAAAAAGTCAAAACATGACAATTGAAGTCACACAAAGAGCTTTCCATAGCATTCAAAATCTCCTTATTCGGATCAAAATTGAAAAAGATGCATTCAAATGAAATTCAACACTCCAACACTCAATCTGCCAAACACAAAGCACACTAAAGCATATCATTGACCCGAATTCAAACTTGCTTCTTTTAACCTCATTCTTGATCCTTATTATTCAATTTAGCATACCACATTGCCCATCATATATAAGCACCAAATACCACATAACACACCACAATTTCATGAAAAACAAACCAAAAGCTAAGTGAAACAACATATTTAAGTTGGTATAAAACCAAATTATCAAATTCCCCTACACTTGAACTTTTGCTTGTCCTCAAGCAAAACTCACACTCTAACTTTCACCAAGAATGCATCGAACACCTCACTCCTTTCCCACCATGCCTAACTCCAAGTTCATCAAAACATTTTCCACACAAAACTTATGCAATGTTTCCTGAAACCTAGCTCTTCAGATTTCAGTACACATTACCAACTAAGGCACAATGAATAAAGACCAAAATGTCATGCGTGCAAGTGTGTACTGAGGAACATGCACTTCATCTATTCCCTTGCTACACACCATCTAGTTGTCTCACTTACCATTCAGTACATGCCAATCTCCTTGTCCACTCTTATGAACATGCAACTCGCAAGATCAATGGTAACCTATGCGCACATTGGTGCTCTATGGGACATTGCCCTTATTCCGCACATTGGTGCTTATTTATTGCACATATTGGTGCCTTTGCCTGGGTTTTGTGGCTGTTTTTTTTACCCTTTCATTGCTTGCCAGGGTCTTATGGCTCTTTTTTCCCAGTTGCCAAAGGCTTTTTCTCCATTTCCTCTCTTGTGTATGCACATGTTCATAAGGGTCTCAAAATGACTGAACATGCACGAATACTGGAAACTCCAGACGAATGCATAGCAAAAAGAACAAATTCCATACACATTACCTCCTATGTCATTTGAATTTTTGCATGGCATATCTATCTTACCTTAACATCGTGCCTTAACCAGCAAAATGTACCAATTTCTTCAAACTTAGTGTCAAAAAACAAAAATTTTCACATACAAAATCAAAAACAGTAAGGTGATGAGCTTGAAATAAGCCACAGTAAACTAGGAACAAAGCTTCCATACATGATGGTTAAGCATTACATGCCCACTCATTCACTCATTAACCGCTACCACAACACACACCATCACTCATTCCATTTCTTATCTCGCTCAAACTCACATCACTCTCATTTAATTTCAATACAACCCACAACTCACAAACAAACAAGACATGCGACACATATAATACACTCTCTAAGACTTCAAATCTCCATGCATCTTCATCACACACATCCTACTTCACAACATCCAGCAATTCATCAGGGCATCATATTCAACAATCTTCACCAGTCTTCAACAACATCATCAACTCCAAACAATTCATGGCATCATAAGATCATGCTTCTAAAAATAATTCTTCAATATTGCAAACATATCATGCTTCAAGACAACGGCATGCCACATCTTCAACAATATCTTCGCAACACATCGTCAAAGAAAAACTTAAAACAACTCCAACATTCTTCACATCATAACCAGATCATGGCATCATAAGGAAACAGCAACAAAGCTAAGGTCCTCAACGATTATTAACATCAAAACACAAACAAACTCCAACACAAACAAACTCCCCCCCCCACACTTGCAATGCACATTGTCCCCAATGTAAAGATCAGGAAGGAGGAACTCCCTAGGAAGAGAAAGGTGCCGATGAAGATGGATGAGAAAACGATGCTGTAGTGGAAAAAGACAGACTCTGAAAAGGAATTGTCTTCCAATGAAATGGTCCTTGAGTGGGCCCTGGTAATGGTTGCCCCGAACCAAATTATGGTATACATGTGGCCGTCATGAACTGAGGGTCCGCGAGAAATGTGGGAGTCGGCGGTGCTGATGGAATGCGACCAAAAGTGGGCAACGGTTGGAAAGAAGGCACACCAGGCACTCCAGGAGGAAGCTCGTGCATAGCACCACTGACCTCGTCCATAGATAAATTAGGAATGCTATATCCCACCAGTTGCGCATGAGTTGGGTTTTTCTTTGGGGGCCCAGGAGGAGAATGGTAGTAAACAGCCATCTTATTACAGGCATCAAGCTCCAGCTGCATTTTCACCTGACGATGCTATAGTACTTCAAATTGCTGTTGTGCAACAGAAGATATATCGTCCAATTTGGAATCAACAGTAGATGCATGGTGTGTCCAATCTTGGTGCATATGTTCCATCCTCGCATCCAATCGTTGGAAACGGGTATCCACAAAATGCTGGAAATCCTGAATTACTCCTTGAAATGCACTGAAGTCATATGGTTGTGGAGGTTTCTGGTGCTGCCCAACATGAGCTGAGGGCTCCAAATTGTCTCGTGGCACTCCCGCCGCAGCTACTTGAGCTCTAAGAAATTCCTTCTCCAGGCGCAAATATTTAAGATATAAAGGAGTAGCAATAGGTCCCGGAACCTTCCTACAATCACCACCCAACTTATCGGTCACGCCTTGTGCCTTGCATAATTCCTCAATAAGGACAGGGTATAATATAGATGCCTTTGCATCGTCGATACCTTCTCTGATGTCGTCGACTATAATTTGGCCAACATCCACAGACCTTCTTCCTCTAAGAGCGGAAATCAAATATAGGCGTTTGCGCACAACTTCGGACCTCTGTGAACTAGGCATAAGCCTGGACAGGATGAATAGCAACCATATTTTAACATCAGCACGCAAATACTGATGTCGCATATGCTTATGCTCCCCTTGTCGATTGAGAACCCACTTGGCCCCAGGATGCGCAAGCTCCTCCAGCAACTCTTGATCAACATCCTCACTCATAGGACACTGAAAAGGATCTTCGGGATAGCTCGGCGTCCCTAAATGCGCATTGATGATTCGACTTGAGATGTCAACCCACACTCCTCGAACAAAAACCGCTCCCTCGTCATTTGGGGATTTTGCATTGGCATAGTACTCCTGAGCGAGACTGGAATTACAGAACTCAGGTGCGTAGATCAACTTTTTAGTAAGTTTGTGAAATTCCATCAACTTTTGGAATGGCCCCTTATCAACGACAAAAACCCGTTCTAAGTGCACACTTTTAACTGCTAAACCTTCTTCCCAACATCACTGTGCCGCAGTCTCAATGAACAACAACGGAGTCGGATCGCCCTTTCGCCTTTTCTGAATTGATGGCTGGATTGTGATCACTGGAGGTTCCTCAAAAATTGGCATATCGTCTGCAAAGTACTCGGAATCTTCATCCTCTATCACTTTCGTTTTCCTCTTTACCTTTCCCTTCTTTGAACTTGCTCCTTTTGATGATGTTGCTGCCTTCTTGGGAGCCATAGCCTGTATACACACCATAAACATAAGACACGTTGGTAGACACCTAAGATATAAGAAACACAACGATCCACATTCCATAATATCAAAAAACATTCCAGATCACCCGTTGGATAGCATGCAAGTTGAAATTAGATGGTACATCTAATATCCCAATATGTAATCAACAAATGGCCCTGGACTCACCTCATGCTTATACAGAATATTGCACTTACACTCACACATCCGAATCACAACAATATGAGTTCATATGCGCTCAACAAAATTCTGGAATTGGAAAACATCACAATAAGATCGTGTGAGAATAAGGCACGAAGCAGGGAGAATCAATCGAAACATAAAACATCAAAGTTATAGTAAACGACTTGAGCTAAATTTGAGGATAAGAATCACCCAATTTGGACTCAAAATGAACAAGTTATGACTAAAATACCGAGAAATACCAAACTGGGAAGATTCAGCACTTAACACACTAACAACTTATCTCCAGCTTTACATTCCTCTACTCATTAGTAAATGTTCCAGTCACATTTAGCTAAACGTCCAAACATAAACATTGTAGGTTATCACGTTATCTAAATTTTGCAACTGGAATCACCTCATTTGGACCTAAAATGAGCAGTTTATGGCAAGAAAATCGAGAGGTATCAAAACTGGTTAAGTCAGCAATTTCACAAACCACAACTCATAACATGAACACGCATTGTCCTCCAAGATGGACCGTGTTCCAGGCAGAACTAGCAAAAGTGCATAATATAAAAAATGTAGCCCTTCCTTTGTCTTGAGGAAAAATCGAAACATACCTTTGATGGGAAGCTCACAACAAGAACTTGAAGCAAAGAGAAAATGAAGATGAAGAATCCTCTCAAAATCCTCCTTAACAATGCCGAAGTATGAACAAGCTTACTAGATCCAATGTTATATGCATTGTGAACAAAAGTGTGCATTTATAGAACTAGAGTGCAAGTGAATACCGAGTCGGTCAACACATGAAATGAATAATTCCAACTACCATATGAGTTTACTAACAACAAGACACTTGTGGGACCATTTTTTTTCAATGCATGTGAACCCTTATTCTTCTAGCTGCCAGATGATAAAATTCCTTCACATGTCTGCATAAAACAAGCTAAAGAGCAGCCTTAATTCATGTGTACTCACTACACAATTCTTCTATTACACTATTCCAATTCAGCTTTTTCTTCACATTCCAAAAGAAAACAACATCACATCCACTTTATGTCAATCAATATGTGCTCTTTTCCTTCCTTTAATGCACAACTCCTACTATGTTGGTATCTCCTAGGAACATTAACTCATTTTAAGATGGAATAAATTCAATTGATGTTCAGAGAGTAGATAACACGGTCATAAATGCACTTATACAATTCTTACCACTTAACAAGCACAAAACACAACATACCACTTATTATACAAGATTAACCACATAACGTTGCACAAAAAAACAAAATACTAACTACTAAGACCACTCAACCATACGGACAATAGTCGAACAAAGGCTCTCACCAACACCATACCTCTTTCGAAATGATGTCCAATTCTCCATATGCCCGCTAACACATAACAATCAACACAAACAAAGATGAAATCAAACAACGTAATTGAAATGCAAAACACTAATGTCACATATTCTACTAACAATCACCAAGAGTAATCGAAATGCATTCCTTGGTGAGAATGAGACACTACCAGTAGTGATTTCATCCAAACTAATTTTGACATTTTCTACTAACAACACCAAACGTAACACGCCACTTAACACATATGACTTACAAATCATAAAATTTCCTCAAACTAAAACAAACTACTACTACACTAAGTGCATGGAAATTACTCATGGCACAATCTTCAAATCACCCATCTAGCCCCCCATACTTGCATAAAGTCACGGCCCCCGGGACAGAGAAAACAAAATAAAGGAACCTGGCCATTTACAACCCCCGAGAGAGTCGCGCTACCCGTTCCTCCTCCACAAAATCGGGCCATTGAGGTGTCCCCAGAAGACCAAGAGAATGTTGAGGATTGTCGGTTGAAGAAATGTCAACTCCCTTATCACGAACCATGGCTGTTATCAGAGCGGGAAAAAACATCGGGACAAATTCATTTCGTTATGAAACGTCTAATGTACCCAAGCATTAGTTTTCCAATGTTGATGGAGAAATCATGCTGAATAGCATAAATCAAAAGAACACGTTCCTTCGATGCTATAGTGGTACGATGAGTAGGCAAAATCTTAGAGTTGATAAACAACAACCACATTTTCGCCTCTGCTGTCAGCTCACTTGTGGGAACATATAGTGCTTTATGCCTAGCATTTCGCACCCAGGTAGCACCAGGCAATGCCACAGCAGCCAATAACTTATCAGTGTTCTCCGCCCGTACCAACCGACTGTAAGTATCACCAGGGTAATTGGGGAGAAGAAAATGCAAGTTAATGCTGTGGCGATAGACTTTCAAATACTTTTCTCGCACAAACACTGAGTGGGTACTATTAGCACGTGAATTAGCATAGAATTCTCGAACTATCTCCAGGTTCACAACAACAGATGCTCTGGCAAAATGAGCCCAAGAATGCCTCATAATCAATTCTTCAAATCTATGGGAATGGTCCTAAAATGGTCTTTCAATAATGATTTCTCTGTTGAGAGAGCTAGTGTATAGACTCTCAGCATGAATATTAAAAAAATTGGGGTGAGTTATCCGATTCATAATCAATGACTGTATCCTCATCGGCTAAAGAAGAAGAAGATGAAGATAAAGTAGTGCCCGGATGTTCACTGAATATTGCATACTCATAAGGATTATGGTAAGAGTAAGCCATCACCTTAGGAAGAAGAATCACTATCAAAGATTGAGCATTAGTAAACAAGAGATCAGGCAATATATAGAGGATGTGCAACACATAATATCTCCATGCTAGCTATCAAACAAGCACATGTGAATGAAACTTGAAAACAAAATAGACATACGGACAAAATAGGCAATAAAGGACCATTATCCTTATGTCATAACTTGTTACCTCCTTCACTCAATTATTGGAATCTTACAAACCAATCATGCACTCAAGTTCACGGGTCTAGCATCAAGATTTACCATAAATGCATTTACCTTTGTTGTAGAAAATGTGGAATTCATCTTACCCTTGTTTAGTGAATAGCTAAGATTCACTACATGCATTTATCATCGATTCCCATAATCCCTCTGATAATCCGCAAAATTTAACAACCAGTTATGAGATTGTGCCATGAATTGTCGATTCGTTCTACACAAACTAAGTAAAAGTAATCACAACAAAACAAAACAAAGGAAAACAAAGAAAGAAAATCTGAGTTGCCTCCCAGGAGCGCTTGGCTTAAGGTCCACAGCCCGACCATACTCCTTGGCTTATTGTGAAGGTAAAGGATCATCCAAGAAAAGTTCATGGGGAGCTTGTGCCAGATTAGTGATGCCTTTGTCCTGAGAAGTCAAGTGTGGTTTAAGGCTGTGACCATTCACTTTCCATGTGTTACCATTTTTATCATTTTGGATCTCCACAACACCATATGGCTTCACATTGACAACTCGAAATGGCCCACTCCATCGTGACCTCAATTTCCCAGGGAAAAGCCTTAGACGAGAATTGTACAATAGCACCAACTGTCCTGGAGCAAAACTTTTTGATTGGATTTTCGCATCATGTAGTCTCTTTGTTTTCTCCTTGTAAAGCTTAGAACTCATATAAGCATTGAATCTAAACTCGTCCAATTCATTCAATTCTAGCATCCTTTTTGATTGAGCTCCAGACAAATCCATATTCAACTTCTGAATTGCCCAGTATGCCTTATGTTCCAACTCTATCGAGAGATGACACTCTTTGCCAAACACAAGCAGAAATAGAGAAGCACCGATAGGAGTTTTGTACGCTGTTCTATATGCCCACAATGCATCATCCAATTTCATGGACCAATCCTTTCGTCCTGGATTAATAACTTTTTCCAACACTCTCTTAATCTCACGATTTGAGATTTCAGCTTGGCCACTCGTTTGAGGATGATAAGCTGTGGATACTTTATGTGTCACACTATACTTGGCCAAAAGAGTTTCAAAATCTTATTACAAAAATGAGTTCCTCCATCACTTATGATTGCTCTCGGAGCCCCAACCCTATTTAAAATATGTTTTTTCAATAAAGCAATCACGCTCTTAGCATCATTGTGAGCTAAAGCTACCGCTTCGACCCATTTGGAAACATAATCAACTGCGACCAAAATGTATTCCATGCCTCGAGATTTCGGAAATGGACCCATAAAGTCTATCCCCCAAACATCAGATATTTCCACTTCAAGAATGTTATTCAATGGCATTTCATTCCTTGAAGAAATGTTCCCCGTCCTTTGACATCGATCACAATTGCCAACCCAAATTCTTGCATCCAAGAAAATATAAGGCCAATAGAAACCACATTGTAACACTTTGAATCCTATTCTTGTAGAGCCAAAATGTCCACCACACGGTCCTTCATGACATGCTCTCAGAATATCTTCCTTTTCTTCCTCTTTGATGCATTTGCGTATGATTTGATCACTATAGATTTTATACAAGGCATTGCGCTCCCAAAAATAATACTTGGCATCACTTCTCAGCTTCCTCTTTTGGTCACTTGAGAAATAAGAAGGAACTTGGCCAGCCATAACATAATTGGCTATCTCTGCATACCAAGGCAATGACTTCTCATTCACTCCAAACACCTGCTCGTCTGGGAAGTGCTCTTTCACCAAAATATTTGAACCTTCTTGAGCTTCTGACTCCAACCTTGACAAATGGTCAGCCACCACATTCTCTGAGCCTTTACGATCCTTGATTCAACATCAAATTCTTGAAGCATAAGACCCATCGAATCAATCTTGGCTTGGGCCATTTCTTGCTAACAAAATTTCAAAGTAGCATGATCCGTATGGACAATTACCTTGGATCCCAGCAAGTATGCTCTGAACTTATCAAATGCAAAAACAACCGCCAACATCTCTTTTTCTGTGGTTGTGTAATTCAATTGAGCTTTATTGAGTAACTTGCTGGCATAAGAAATTGTGTGAAAGATTTTATCCCTTCTCTAGCCAAGAACAGCTCCCAATGCATAATCACTTGCATCGCACATTTTCTCAAATGGCTCACGCCAGTGAGGGGTGACTATAATCGGTGCTTCCACAAGCTTAGCTTTCAAAGTCTCAAAAGCTTCAATGCATTATGTACCGAATTCAAACTTTACATTCTTCTCCAATAGGCTACACAATGGCCTAGCAAATTTTTGAGAAATCTTTGATGAAAAGCCTATAGAAGCAAGCATGCCCAAGAAAACTCCTTATGCCTTCAACGTTGGATGGAAGAGGAAGCTTAGCAATGACATTAATTTTAGCTCTGTCAACCTCAATTCCAGCATGAGAAATCTTGTGTCCCAACACTATGCCTTCCTGAACCATAAACTGACATTTCTCCCAATTTAACACGAGATTAGTTTCCTCACATCTCTTTAGCACGTTGGCTAGATTATCCAAACAACCATCAAACGTCATTCCAAAGACGGAAAAATCATCCATGAAAATCTCTATAATCGACTCAACCATGTCATGGAATATTGACATCATGCATCTCTGGAAAGTCGGCGGGTGCATTGCAAATCCAAATGGCACCCGCTTGTAAGCAAACGTGCCAAAGGGACAAGTGAAAGTTGTTTTCTCTTGGTCCTTAGGATCAATTGCAATTTCATTATAGCCAGAATAGCCATCCAAGAAGCAGTGGAACAATTAACCAGCAATTCAGACCAACAACTGCTCCAAAAAGGGAAGTGGAAAATGATCCTTCCTCGTAGCCTTGTTAAGCTTTCTGTAGTCCATACAAACCCTCAAAGCACTAACAACTCTTGTTGCAAGAAGCTCATTTGCATCATTTTTCACAACTGTAACTCCTCCCTTCTTTGGAACACACAGCAATGGACTTACCTATTCACTATCTGAGATGGGAAAAATCATTCCAATGTCCAGCAACTTTATCACTTCCTTCTTGACAACTTCCATCATTTGTGGATTGAGTCTTCGTTGTCTATCTCTCACTAGCAAAGAGTTATCCTCCAAAAGAATCTTATGCATGCACAAGCTAGGACTTATGCCCTTTATATCTGCAATGGTCCATCCTATAGCCAATTTGTGTTGCCTCAGTACTTCCAGCAATTTCTCCTCTTGCCAATCTTCAAGTTTAGAAGAGATCACTACTGGTAACGTTTCACTCTCTCCTAAAAAAGCATACTTGAGATATGGAGGCAAAGTTTTAAGCTCAAGTTTTGGAGCCACCATGATAGAAGGCATAAGCTTCTCATTCCTGCAAAAACTTTCATTGCTTCTCACCTAAGTGGATGCATTCATATTGTTATTTGGAAGTTTACACTCAACATTTTCTTTCAATTTATTAGTACATGCTTCTTCCAAAATTTCTTTCATTTCACATTCGTTTGCTACTTCAAAAATCTCACTTTCAATTTCAGCCAAGATGTTCCTATCCTCATTATCTATCTCAAATTCATCAATTTCATCCTCACAGACATGCTATTCATCAATAACAGAAAATTCATGCTTAACACTCTCAATCATTCCATGCATAGAAGAATATGCTATAGCTTTAATGGCAAAACAAGATTCAACATGTAACGGATGTTTCATGGCGTAATTCACATAAAAAACAACTTCTTCATTATTGATTCTAAAAGTAACTGTTTTGTTTCTTACCCTAATCACAGCATCACCTGCTGCCAAAAAGGGTCGACAAAAGATCAAAGGTACTTCCGGATCCTCTCCCATATCAAGAACAATAAAATCAACTGTGAGTGTAAACTTATCAATCCCCACCAGGACATCCTCAACCATTCCAGTAGGCTTGACTAAGGATCTATTAGCCAGTTGAAGAGTCACCGCTACTAGACGAATTCACCCTTTAAGTCCAACATCAGTGGCAATAGAAAGAGGCATGAGATTAATGCCAGCACCCAAATTATACAAAGCTTTCTCAAAGAGTCTTGTTCCAACTTTACACGGTATAGTGCAACTGCCATGGTCTTTTAATTTTGGTGGCAACTTATGCCCAATCCATGCTCCACCATACTCCGTGAGTGTCAATGGTACTTCACATCTCAAAATTTGTTCCTTGTTGGATATCAAGTCTTTGAGGAACTTCACATATTTGGGTACTGCAGTCACCGAATCTAATAATGGTAAGCTCACATTGACCTGTATCACCAAATCTAAAAATCTATCAAATTGAGGTCCTTTCTTTTGCTTTGGCTTCACTCTCTCAGGAAATGGAGGTTTTTGGTGCATATTCAGGAAAATTGTAAGGACTAGGAGGTCCTCTAACTTTCTTCGTTGCTTCACCATTTCCGTTATCTTGCACCCCCTCCTTCTTTGGTGCCAAGTTCTCATTGGCACATTCTTTCTCAAATTGAACACTTTCCTCCTCAATAACACACTCCTCATCCTCAGGCTTAGATGTCTTATGCACTTCCTTACCACTTCTCATTATAATTGCATTACATGTTTCCTTCCCTTTTGGATTTGGAACTGTATCACTAGGGAGTGCTCCATGTGGTCTCTGGTGCACGGCATTGGCGAGTTGTCCAAGCTGCATTTCAATGTTCTTTAAAGTAGCCTCATGGTGTTTGACAGTGGATTCCAATCCTCCAAATCTTTGTTCATTTTTGTCCATCTTTTCCATCAATTTTTGGAACATGTCTTCAACTGATGGCTTTCTTTGCTCTGAAGTACCAGCTTGATGATCAAAACCAGGAGGTGCATTTGTTGCTCTTCTTTTGTCATTTCCCTGATAATATTGCCCTTCTTGATTTTGTTGTTGTCCCCAATTGCCTTGTCCACCATTGTAAGGTCGATTCCCCCCCAGAGTAATTCCCTCCAGAATAATTTCCACCATACTGAGGTTTGTTGTTGTAATTACACACATATTGTAAAAATTCAGTTGTGATAGCACACTCATCAGTGTGGTGTTCACCTTTGCACAGACCACATGAAAGCACATGAGCTTTTGTTTGAGTAGCTTTCAAAGTTTGCACTTGCTTGGCAAGGGCCTCAAATTTTGCACTTAATAAAGTTTCCTCATCAAGATCCAGCACTCCTCTCTGTCTTCTATTATGAGGTTTCTGTATCTCAGGAAAATGGTACTCATCTTCGATAATTTGGTTAAACAATTCTCTAACCTCCGGCACACTCTTATCCTTTAATGCACCATTGGCACAAGCTTTTACCATCATAGAAGACTCAGGTGTGAGGCCTTTGAAAAACGTATTCAATTCTCTGATTTCACCAAGGTCATGATTAGGACATTGACGGATTAGGTCATTGAAATGCTCCCATGCTTCTCTGAATGATTCGCCATCTTGCTGTTGGAAATTCATGATCTCCATTCTCCTCTTCTCAAGCTTAGCTGGTGGAAAATATTTCTCCAAGAACTTCTTCTGAAGTTCCTCAAAAGATATTGTTGCATCTGAGCCTCCAATGGTTTTGAACCAAATGTTTTGCTTTACCTCTCAAGGAAAGAGGAAAAAAGATTCTGTGCACTTCACTTCTCTCCACTAGTGGAAGTTTGAACGTGCTACCCAAACCTAAGAACCAGTCCAGATGATCATTAGGGTCTTCATTGTCTAATCCTTGGAAAAATTGACCTTGAGTAATCATTGGTACAATCTGAGTGGGGATGTGGTAACTTTCAACATCAATATCTTGCTGTCCAAATCCGTTATCAAAATTCACAGCATAATGATCACCAAAACGTGGTGCTCTCACTCCAGGATTAGCCATGTCTCTTTGTTTGGCTTGAATTCTCAAAGTCTTTTGTAGTTCAAGGTCTAGTGTAAACTCAGGATCTCCAGAAGATCGTAGCCTGGGCATACAACAACACCAAATGTGAAGTATAACCGAAATATTTCAGAACACAAAAGCGAAAACTCCAAATGTAAACAATTAACAACAGACAAAAACCACAAGCAATCAACAAGAGCAAGAAACAGAACAGATTACAGGAATAAGAATAGAGTAAACAAAACAGAACAAAACAACACGAAGCAAAATAATGAAATTTAAGAAACAACTAGTCAAATTCCAGAAATCGTGCCCTCCCCGACAACGGCGCCAAAAATTGACAAGCGTGTCGTTAATCTTGCAATTTACCCCTAAACTAACATAGTAGTGATGAGTAGGGGATCGTATCCACAGGGAAGGGAGATCTGGTTCAAGAATTTGAAGTGTTTCTCAAAATGTGTTGCAGATTGCACAGTATCAAGACTCAGTAAAATAAGAGAAGTACTCAAAACTCAAAATAGTAGAAACACTTGCGAGAACAACAGATAGAAATAACAAGAATTCAAACAGATGTCCTAGCGTTTATGAATCAGGCTGCTGTGAACCCAATACGATTGCTATGCACTTGACCTCATGTAAATCTAATTAGGAGGAGACGATTGTTGCCTAGAAGGCTAGCAAACACTTAGCATGACGACCACAGTGTCCCCTATACTACTTAATATTTATTTTTCCCATGTTGAGGCCTAAGTAAAATGGATACAAATCGCAACATCTCAACTTCATGTTTCTAGCTATTAATCGTGCGATTTCCCAAGTCTCCCATGGCGAGGCCTAACTTGAGTGTCTAATATTAAGCTAGCTTCACAAGGTCATTCTTTACCTAATTCTTAAGACTCAACAACCTCCGATTAGCATGACGACCACATCTCGAATAGCATGACGACCAAAGTGAAACAGGCGAAGGAACTCCATAATCATACAACATGTCCATTGTTCATGCAAATTCCACTGTTAATGGTGAATCAAACCTTGAACTGGCATGGTGACCTCAATCGAAGTGCAATTCAACCAAACACAAGTGAAATTATTATAAAACTTCTCAGATTTCAACAATTAAAAACATGTATGAACTCTTCCATAGAGATTAGGTCAATTGCATAGCTTTCACGGTTCAAATTCACAGTTATCCGATCAAAACCCTAGGACATCAAAAATCTAGCCGAGAATCTTCATTTCAAATTCACGATCAATATTTTTCAACATTAAGCAATTCATCATCAATAATTGAAAAGATTATACCGAAGAACTTGCTTCGTAGGCTTCAATTCTCAAGTGAATTACAATGTTCGGATCAAATTCTCAATCGGAATTGAAACTGAAGATCGATCGGAGAAGATAGAAATTCTAGTGAAAGAAAGTAGAGAGATAATTTTTCGCTCCAAAAATCAAAAGATGGTTATGAATTCTAGAATATTCGTCCTACCTCAAAATCTAACTAAATCATCTATTTATAGAGGTTTCAAGAATCGTAAACAGTACGTAAATGTAAAATGAGTACAATATTATAAAAATGCCATCACAAAATATCACATATCCACAAAGCATCTTGACCAATGCTCTGCTTCACGCCTTTGAGCCATATCATGCAACGCCTTCTGCTGCTCTGTTGCGCCTTTAATGTTCTGAGAATCACGTCTCCAAACTTCAGCTCAAAGCCCTTCATGCCCACTCAACAAGCACGCCCTCATAAGCTGGGTAGAGTATGCCTCCGCTGTCACCACACGCCTTTACACGCCTCCAAGCTTTCCAGCACCACGCTTCATTGCACCTCACGACATGTCGCCGGCCACTTTTTCGTCCTTCCATGACGCGTCGCCTAGTACTTCTCCCTTCAACCACGACACGTCGTCGAGTGTTTTTGCTTCCTTCCACAACGTGTCGTGAGCCTTCTTGCTTTTCTTCCACGACATGTCGTGGAGTAGTTTCTCCTCACTTTCCTTCCAACCACGACGCGTCGCTGGCCAATTCCTCCTTGCGCTACGACACGTCGTCGGCTATTCCCTTGTGCTTAGTGTGCAAATGAAGAATCCTCTCCAATTCTGAAAACTTATAAACCGTCATCTTGCAACACAATTCTGGCCCTGTTTCTTTGTGATTTTGGAAATACTTAAACCATAAAAGTTGTAGCCCTATTAACTTTCCATAGCCTTTTGAATCATCCAATTCGGAGCTCGGACGAGAAAGGTATGGCCGAAATACTGGAGTGTGGCAAGAAGATTGCAGGCTTAAAAAACCTAGTTAGGTTTTGTTCCATTCCCACAGTGGTTTGTCAGCTTCCCTTTAGGAATTGGACTTCACCTTGAACACCATAGTTGTAGCTCTCTCTCTTGGCTTTCCGTGGAATCACGAATCATCGCCATTGGAGATCTATAGCTCGAGATATTGTCAATCTACCAAACTGTGGCAAACCGGTTAAACGATAAAAAAAAATCCTAATCTAAGCATAACAAAGAAACCCCCATTTCTCATGGTTACACACAATATCTGGAAAACGTCAAAACATGACAATTGAAGTTCACACAATGAGCTTTCCATAGCATCCAAAATCTCCTGATTCGGATCAAACTTGAAAAAGATGCATTTAAATGAAATTCAACACTCCAACACTCAATCTGCAAAAACACAAAGCACACTAAAGCATATCATTGACCCGAATTCAAACTTGCTTTTTTTAACCTCATTCTTGATCCTTTTCATTCAATTTAGCATACCACATTGCCCATCAAATATAAGCACCAAATACCACATAACACACCACAATTTCATGAAAAACAAGCCAAAAGCTAAGTGAAACAACATATTTAAGTTGGTATAAAACCAACTTATCACATTAATATGGAGATAGCCAGAGAATTTTATGCGAATATCAATGTCAGCAATACTGAACGCAACAATGTTGTGTTTGTGAGAGGAAACTTTCTTGATGTGAATCGCCATAGCATCAATTCTCATTATTTTCTTGAGGATATTCCAAAAGATTCCTATAGCCGTTTGCTGAGGCCTGAGGACACAAATCGACTATTGGCAGTTGTGGGCTTGCCGGGAGCTGCATGGGTGAGAAATGCACGAAATGAGGCAGTCCATGTCCTCACGAGTGATTTAATAGCGGATGCACGAATGTGGTTGCTCTTTATCAATTCTAGACTTATACCGGTGGAGCAAACCACGACGGCTACATGGGAGAAAGTTCTTTTGGTATATGCTATTCACCACAGGATGACAGTGGATGCGGGACGATTGATAATGAGGTACATTAAGCATGCCCAAAATTCAAAATTTTCACCAATGTTTTTTCCTCATCTTCTGGCAGAAATGGCGAGTCGGCGGGGAGTGGTCATTGATTCAACCAAAATTTCCCAACCATCTTTAGGAGTTATGCTTCATTCTCAGTGGAACAGTTATCTGGAGGAAGAACGAGAGTCAAGATTCCGAAGAAGCCGTTAAACAGGGCAGTTCTCTTTCCTTTTTCCCAATGGGGACCATTGCTTGAGTTCAAGTGTGGGGGGAAGGTGATATTTTGTTTGTTGTTGGTGTCGTTAAGACAATGTGTGATTTAAGGGATTAATGAATGACTAAATTAGGGGGTGTTTGCTCTATGTTAATGACTAGTAGTGATGTTCTGCATATATGGTGAAAATTATTTCTCATTTTCAGTACATTGTCTAATCTCATTTTGATGAATTTATCTGTTTGTTGTGGTTTTATGTGTATGTGGAGAACTTTTATATCCATGAACTTCAATCAATGTGAAGAATGATGGTAGTGGTAAGAGTTGCACAACCGAATTTATGATACTATAATCTACCCCATCTGTTCATGTTTTAATGTCTGAAAAGCTAGACAAAAGCTGTAAATTGCATTAAAAGCTGGGATTGCAAATGTGTAGTGGATCGCACTTTTAAGAGAAATAAAAGAACACATAAGGCTGAAATGTTGGTTTGGATTCTAATGCCATGTGAATGTATTATTTCGGTTGGCAGAAGGAAGGTGGGATAATTCACATGGCTTGAATGAAGTAGGGGCCCACACTTGAGTGATGTTATTGTTTTCTTGTGTTTTGTTAGGAACAATAATGTTCTATGTTGACCGATTGAATGAGCTTTCATGGTTTTGTGTTTTGTTTACTATAAATGCCAACAAGTAGTGTTCATATTTCGAGCCTGGCACAAGTAAACTTGACAAGCTTGGCATTTGCTCAAGACATCTTGATTATTTCCGTCCGTTGTCTACTTTCTCCAAGTTTTTGTTGTGTGCTCTCCATTGAAGTTGCGTTTCATTTCTCTTGAATTTTCCTTTGGTGGATTTCATTCCTTGTGACGTGAAGTGATGGGTTAGTGTATGAGCATGATAATACTGTTGTTAAGTTGAATGCAATGATAAGTAAATGGAATATGGTGTTGTTGTTCAAGTGTTAAGTACATGTTAGTGCGGGGGAAGGATTTAAAAGATTTAATCAAAGGATTCAGCTATGACATACTTCTGTACATTGGTCATAACTTGAGAATGGGATGTTCAAATGAGTTGATTCAAGTTGGAGAATTTAGCTAAGAGGAAGGTCCACAATGTTTCTGTTGAGCACTTTTGATAATGGTGACTGGAACATGGTCCATTTTAGACGACAATGTGACGTGCATGCCGAAAATTGTTGTATGAGAAATTGCTGAATTTACCCAGTTGATACCTCTCGGTCTTTTGTGCATAATTAGCTCATTTGTAGTCCAAATTGGGTGATTTCGGTCCTTAAATTCAGCTAAGATCTTGCTCTACATCTTTTGATTCTTTAAGTTTTGACTAATTCTCTCTTCTTCATATACTATTTTCTCGATCTTGTTGATGATGTGAAGCTGGAATTTAGTTTTGAGCATTTGGTCTAGTTTTGTTACGAGGCGGTAGCATGAGCATAACTTCCAATAAATTTGCACAGTATGAGTTGCTTCCAGTTGCTATGTGAAGCTGTGATGAGGAGCTATATTTTCTGTGATTAAATGTCGAGGTTTCGTGTTCAAAGTTTAGTTTGACATTGGACTACTAATTGGCGCCTGATTATCATTCTTGAACATAAACCAGTAGCCTGAATTTGGGCTTGATGTTGTGGTTTTTGGTGTATCAATGAACATATCGCGATGCTTACTTTTATGGTATTAATTGCAGACATGCCTCCACAGAAAAGCGTGACCTCTCGCAAAGGAAAGAGAAAGGCTAGGGTGTCACAGGACTCAGATGATGACTATTTTCCTGAAGATATGCCAATGTTTGAGGATCCCTGGAGGTTACAGTGAATCCTCCTGTACCAAAGAAGCATACAGGGAAAGCTCCTGTGTCGGTGTTTTTCAACGACGAGGCGAAGCAAAGGTGGGAAGATGGAGTGTTTGACAAGAAGTTACATTTAGAGCGAGCATTTATTGTGGATAAGGGTCCTTTTTGCAAATTGATGAAATATCATAAGTTTAGTGAGAAGTTGACTATGGCACCAGAATTTTGCAACATTAGCAATGCGCGAGAGTAATATGCCAACGGCAAGTTCCCAAATCAAGATGGAGCGGTTTATGTTAGAGGGAAGTAGATTCAGATAGACAGCGTCGTGGTGAATGAGTTTTTGGGCACGCCTAATTATGACACTGAATTTGAGAGCTTGGACGATGCGGATGCTGATCAAGCATTTTTGGAAGAGTTGGCACATCCAGAGGCAGAGTGGGTAGTGAATCAGTATGGGGACCGTAAACACATCTTTCAACGATTTCTAAAGAGTGATGCAAAAATTTGGTTAATGTTTATCTTGTCTCGACTTATGCCCAGTTCCCATGTCACGAAGGTTATGCGATGGCGTTTATATCTGATTTTTTGCAATCCGGAATGGCAAGCCTATCGATGTGAGGTGCATCGTTATTAACCACATCCGAGCTAGAATCACAGAGGATATGGCCGCGCTATATACTTCCCTGTGCTGCTGGCTGATTTATGTCGTGCGCAAGGTGTGGATGACTCCATGGGTACTGATTGGCGGCAGGTTAAACTTCCAATTGCCACGCCCATTTATGCTAAGTATGTGCGAATAGATAAAGAAGTGGCCCGCACTCTCTCGTCTACTACTGTGCTTGAGGATGATATCTGCGCAATTGGTCAGCTACTGTCTTCCCAATTTGACGAGAGATGTTATCTGTGATGCCATTCATGAGCTGCCACTGGGGGTACCCGCAGTATCTTCACTCAACCCATTGCCAACATTTGATCATATTCTACCAATGCCTCCCACGCCTACTTTTCGAGTAGACCTCGAGTTCATGCCAGCGACAAGGATTCCAATGTTTAGTACGGGACAGCCTCCTCATGAACCAACTCATGGTCCTTTTCATTGGGTCGCACAGCCTTTCAGTGGACCTTCCTTTTTCACAACGGCATTGTTCTCTTCTTTGGCTTCCTCTGCACCTTCTTCGTCTTCTCAGGGAGCCCCTATTCCTTAATCTTTTACATTGAGGACAATGTGTGTTTCAAGTGTGGGGGGGTGAATGTGATGGTGGAATGTGATGCTGTGAGTTGGTGGTTGTTATGCTTTGGCTTGGAGTTGGTTGTTGTTATGATTTGGCTTCGTGCTTTGCTGTTGTTATGGAAGTTGTTGTGGTGTTGCTATTTGTTGTTGTTGTGTTTTGCTGCTTTGTTGGAGTTTTCTTTTGCATAAGGTTGCCATGTTCTTGAAGTCATTTTTTAAATTTAAAGATGTGTTGTGCTATGGAGTTGTTAGAGACTATTGATTTGTGTAACTTGTTGCTCGATTTCGAAGTATGCCATGAGTATGCCTTGATGTGTGGAAAGCTGTTGAAAGTTTGCGATATTGAGTATAGTTGAAGAAGGATGATTCGGGTTCTATTGTGCGGAGTGTTGAAATGAATGTAGTCTTGTTAGCCTTATGCTTAGATTGTGAATGTGTAGAAAAAGTGTCTAAGAATGTGAGAGATTGAATGAGAGAATTAAGTGTGTCATGTGTAATGAAAGTAGGTGATGTAATGGAATGTGCACTATGTTAAATGGGTTGCACTTTGTTAGATGGAAATTCCTGTTTGTTACGTCTTGATTCCATTGTTAGCTATGCTTGAGTTTGAGTTCATCAATGTTCTATTTGAAGGAATTGCATGAATTGCATGAATTTTTTTTATTGACTCCGAGGTTGAAGAAATTGGTATATTTTGTTGGCCAAGGCATCATGTTAAAGTAAGATAGAAATGCCATGCAAATCGTTCTCTGACATAGGAGGAATCTGGTTCACGTGTCCTTGTTGATATGCATGCCCTTGTTATTTTGGATGCTCTTGTGTACATAGTCCCTTAAAGACATATAGGAACTGTTGGTCACACAAGAAAGGATATGGAGAAAAAGCCTTTGGCAATCGGGAATGAAAAGCCGAAATACCCTGGGCAAGCAAATATGGGAAAAAATAGCCATAAAACCCAGGCAAAAAGTGGAAAAAAAGAGCCACCAAACCAGGGCAAAAACACCAATGCTTGTGAGAAGTGAATGCATAAGAGTGAAAAAGGAAAATGATAATATTCTATAAAAGCACCAATGTGCGACCATTGATTTTGTGTTCTAAGAGTTCTTATGTGTGGATAAGGTGATTGTTAAGCGATGGGCTATTTTTGAAACAAATGGGGGAATGCATGCAAGAAGGATAGGTGGCCAGACATTCCTCGGCACACACTTGCACGTGTGACATGTTGGTCTTTAATCATCGGGCCTTGGTTGGTAATTTGGTACTAAGATTTGAGAGCTTGGGTCAAGATACTTTTGTTGGTCTGTGTGTAAAAATGTTTTGATGAACTCAGAGTCGAGCATAGTGGACAAAGGGGCAAGGTCGTGTGCAAAAGTGATTAACATTTATGTAGTGTAAACTTTACTTGAGGGCAAGCAAAGGTCCAAGTGTGGGGGAAATTGATAAGTCAGTTTTGTACTGACTTGATTTAGTAGTTTTTTGCTTGGCTTTTGTGAACTATAGTGTGCTTTAATGAAGAAATGTGGCTGTAATTTGTGTGGTTGTGTAAATATGATGAGAAGCATTATGCAATGAAAAACAGAATTGGAAAGATAGGAGTTAACGTGATTGAATGAGATATAGCAGTTGTGGAAGTGAAACAATTTTTAGGGCGAGAGTTGTAATGATTTGTTGTGAATGTCGTGTATGTGGTTGATTCATGCGGGGGGGATTGGGTGTGAGAGGTGCTTAGGTTGGGTGAATGAGTTGAAAGGTTGAAAGCCTTGATGATACTTTATGAGGAAATATCATTTACACACTTATGTTCATTGTGTACGTAGGCATTATGTAACTAGCATCTTAGCACACATGCTTGCATATTTTTAGCACACTTGCTTACATCGTTGCGCGCATGCATTGACAACGCTGCAATTGCACCACACTTGCTGCGCACACACGCATAACACTCGTCGCACTCACTCTGCACATCATGCCTCAAGTAGTCGCACACTCGCGCGCGCATGCGCGGCGCGCAACCTCTGCGCGCGGCGATCCAGCACAGTACTCACAGCTTCGCCACACCTCAGTAAGATGATCATAACTTTCTCGTCCTAGCTCCGAATTGAGTGACTCAAAAAGCTGTGTAAAATCTAAGACACTAGGCTACAACTTTAATGTTTGTAGTTTTGCCAAATTCACAACTCATCAGGGCTATAATTTGGTTGGAAGTTGCTGCACACTTGCACTTTGCGCACATCATAGCACCATTCATGCACAACTCACAGCACTCATGCATAAATCAAAGCACAACTTCAGTACACACATGCAACAAAAATGCTACACACAAGTGCAACATCCATGGGCATAATTGTTACGCATTTATGCACAAGCTATACATCAAGGCACACCACTTGCACTTCATGCACTTAATTCTTGCCACCACGTCACACGTGCACACACTAGAATTTGCATGGTGCGGCCGCTAAGGCAACCGCACCATGATAAAACTTGCATGGTGCGGCTGCTAAGGCAACCGCACCATGATAAAATATGCATGGTGCGGCCGCTAAGGCAACCGCACCATGATAAAAGTTGTGTGGTGCGGCCGCTTTACTTCTCCATGAATTTTGCAAAAAAATTGTCTAAGTATTGGAAGTTTGTTCTTATGCAGAGAGTTATGAAAGCATGATAAATGGAGGCTCAAGGGTGTTGAAGATACGACGGAGGCGTAGAAATCTGTGGAATGAAGGCGTGAAGCAAGGCAATGACCGAGTTGTTTTGTGAACATTTGGGATTTTGCAGTGGCACTTTTGTAGTATTGTAGTCAAATTACGTTTGCGTATTATTCACGTTTTGTAACCTCTATATATAGAGGATTTAGTTAGCATTTTGAGATATCGATCATTCTATACTCTTAACAGATTTTTGATTTTTTTAGAGCGGGAATTATTCTCTCACTAAAACTTTCTCTCTCTAGTTTTTCTCTCTTTTCCATTTCTTCTCCGATCGTGATTCCGATTGAACTTGTGAACTGAGCACGGAATTCTCATTCGCATTTAACAGAGTTTTGACAATTCTTACACATTTGTTGGTAACTTCTTCCAATTTATATGAAAATGAATTGTCTTGAACTTGAATGTGAAGATCGTGATATGAGAATGAGGTTTCGTGGCTAGATCGATGATGTCCTAGGGTTATGACCAGATAATTGTGTAATTAAACCGTGTAATGCTAAAACTTTATGAATGAGATCATACATGCTATTAATTGCTCGATTAAGTGAAGTTTCATAGAATTCGCACTGTCATTGGCTGGATTGAACTTAGATTGTGGTCGCCATGCTAGGTCAAGGCTTGATTCACCAATAACGGTGAAAATTGCATGAAATGAGGGGCTGATTGTATGAGTACGGAGTTTCTTTGCTTGTTTGGCATTGTTCATGGTCCAAGATGTGGTCGCCACGCCAATCGGAGGTCATTGAGTCATTAGAACCAAGTGAAGGATTATTTTATGATGCTAGCTTGAGTTTAGAAACTTAGGTCGGGCCTCGACACGGGAGACGTAAGGTTTTGTATGTTGAATAGCTAGTGTTTAGAAGTCGAGACGTTGCGGTGTTCAATCATCTTGCTTAGGCCTCGACATGGGAAAAGTAGGATGTCATGGAGTTTAGAGAACTTTGCGGTCGACATGCTGAGTGTTCACTAGCCTCCTAGGCAACAATTGTCTCCTCCTAACTTGATTTGCATGGGGTCAAATGCATAGCGATCGTGTTTAATTCACAATTGTCTGGCACATTAACTCTAGGACGTCTGTCTCAAATCTTTGAACCTTCTTCCTGTTCTTCTTGCATTTGTCTTGTTACCTTTATTTCTTTAGTTTTGAAATTATTTTTTGCTGATTCTTAATATTGAGTATTTGGCAACACAATCGGAGCAACATTACGTGAATTCTTGAACTCGCATCCCCCTTCCCTGTGGATACGATCCCTCTCATCCCATCTACATTAGTGAGTAGGGTAAAATTGCAAGTACATGACACGCTTGTTAGCAAGTTAGAGAAGGGCCTCCATGAACAATAGTTTGAGGGGCTTCATTCTGGCAATATCTATTCAAGAAAGCATTGAGAGGAAAAACATAATTGTTAAACCCCAACCTAGCATTTGCGTAAAAAAGATCTTCGGCATTTATAATCTTGCGTAGTTCCTAATTGCATCGCACATTTGCTTCGTTCATGATGAATTGAATGTACTCAGACACACTCTTAAATTAGTCAGTTTGCATCTTCAAAAACCTTTGCATGTCTTGGGAGGATTCACCTCATGATTCTGTTTATATTTGCCGGAGGTAGCAATTGATCACGATCAAGCCTATGAGGAATCCCATCGTTGTTGTTGGTGTTGTTGATGTTGTTTCCAACATTTGTAGTTTCCCTTATTGTAAAAGCTTAAATACAAAAACAATAGAGATATTTGAGGATTAGGTACAAATTTATTTATTGTAAGAGCAAAGAATAATTTAAAATAAATTATAACAAAATATATGTTACACTCAAACATGAAAATGATTGAAATGGTTTTGTTCACTTTTTATGGAAAAAAAATTAAATTTTGATGATCATTTGGTATGCATAAAATTTTATCAATTTTTACTTTTATTATATATGTGTTATTTAAGTTAAATTTTTAAGTAGAAAAAATGAACAAAAACAGATTTGAAATTCAAATTGTAATACAATGAAAAAAAGGAACATTAAAAATAAAAGGTGAAAACAAAACGAACACCTAAATTGAAAGATGATTAAAATAATTTATTCAATAGCAAAATAATCTTATGACATGCATTAAGAGTACACAACAAATTGAGATATACAAAGTTAGTAAGTTAAGAAAAACTTTTGACTCTAAATTTGTCCATTACTATTTTATCTTTATGGTAAAGCCAAAAGAAGTTAGCAATAAGCCAAAATACAATCAGTATCGTTTGCCTTGGATTGCAAGTTTACACTAAACAAGAAAAAAAAATATAAATTTGCATAACTACAAATGATTCCATATTTGAGTAAAATGTGATTACTATAGTAATGACAAGAGTTTTCACAGAAATCAAAGCAAAGTAGAGGTCTTACAAGTGAGTAAAAAGGTTAAGGCAACATCACAAAAAAAGCTAAAAAATGGAAGAATGCAAATCTATCTATAAGCATGATGTTTTGTATAATTTGTACACATTATCAAACTAGTGACTTGTTGTGCAATAAATAGAAAGGCATAATCAAGAAAAAAGAACTCTCTTCCATTTTCAATTAATAAATCAAAAAGTTTTCATAAAATTTTAAAAATATAAAATTGTTGAAAATTTTATATCTGTAAATTCTTTGAGTGTGCAAAATATCTACTGGATATATATATATATTGAATTTACTTTGTTTTAAACTATTTGAGCTTTTTTCGATAATGTACCATCTAAATTTTGAAATGCATATAGAATGGTATACTTTCATAGAAATCGAGAAAATGGATTTAAAATAAAAATTGTTTCAAAATTCAAATTTGCACGATCAAACAAAAATTAGGCACATAACAAAAATTGCTTCATGCACGGTTAAAAAATTATATCGCGTAGCTTTTTTTTAAAATCTACACGCCGTTTCATTGATCACATGTATACTCTACATCTCGAACTCTAAACTTAGGAGTTGGGAGGCAAATCGCATAATATAATTTATTCGAAACAAGCCAATTTGTACCTTTTGTCGACACTATCATTCCACATTCACAAGATGATTATTTTTTGACTAGGCGACAACACTTGCCGTTGTTCATAAAAATGCCAACTTCTATGATTATTGTATGGTTTTTTTGGGTAACAAAAAATTTAATTCTATCAAGCATAAGTCATTAAATAATTACTTTTATTAAAAGAAAATGAAATTTATTTTTGGATAGATCGTCTTCAATCCATTGCAAGTGTAACATAGATACAATATTACTTCAACAGGTTGAATAAAACTTGGCAATATATATATATATATACTTTTTGGTTTGGCCAAACCAGATCTAGAAGACATGGCATGTATATGTGTAAAAAATCCATGAGATTATAAATTAGAGCTTTTGAAATATATGGCAATTAAAATTAAAGAATTGACAAATAGTAAAAAAATCTTAGATATTACTAAGCAAACAAAGAAATGAAAAAAGTTTTCCCAATACATAAAAAAAATTAAGTTGAGGAACTATATAACAAATTCAAGTGAGAATTTCCAATTAAGAAATGCATTAATTAATTGTACGTGGAAATTTTTAAAAGATGCAAAACACATAGTTCAACAACAATAACTAAATTAAAGTTTTAAGTTTGCTCTTACCAGTATTTGATCTTCTGTTGGTAAAGGATTTGCGAGATTGGTTAGATCCTTCTCCACGTTCCATGACTTTTCTTTATCACTTTTGGCTAAATTTGAGAGAGTTCTACAAATGAATTCTCACTTTTGGCTATATGTAAAAGGCTTCTACTAATGAACCCAACTTGAAAATTGTGACCTAAAAAAGGTGAGAAAAAGTTTTTGGAATTTATAGGCAGAGAGCTTTGTAACAATGGAGTAAACGCAATAGTTTACAATGCACAATCATTTTTATTGGTACTTAAAACTGTAATTAGAGAAAGAACAAAATTTGGTGGATGATTTTTAATTTTAATTAATTACCATATATATCTGCTTTGAACTTTACTCACTTCAAGCACTATTGCAATATAGAATATTACCATAGAGGCATACATTATCTAAATGACAATTCAACTATTATTTAAGTGGCCACTTTACAAGTATTAATGGTTACAAACACTTAGGGTGTGCCTGGTTAGAAACAGAATGAAATGAAAAATGGGTGCTTTGTAGGTTATAATCATTCTTTTAAATTTATTTCTATATCTCAATTTTGGGTAATACTTCATATCCCTCTATTTTTAGGGAAATAAATGTGATTATCATTAAATCATATTTTAATGTTTTTGGGAGAAAAGTTCTAACTTTTTTTAAGAACTTAATAAAAAATATTATTTTCTCTAAAAAAATTATAAATCTTGAAATATTGCGATGACACCTTTCCTTACCCCAGGTAGATCTGTCATTGCAAATATGTAAAAACAATTTGGCAAAAAAAACCTGTGAGAGGGGAGAAAGATGGGAGAATGTTAGATCCAAATTTTATAAATAATTAATTGCAATAAAATTTAACACGCAATCCACTTATGAATTATCCACATATATTAATCGTGACAGTATCTTAATTAGAGCAAATATATATAAAATATACAAATACTGCATTCTATACATTTCATACTTTTCTAAAGCATGGTAGACCAAATTTGTCTACGCTAACGGGTAACTGCACCTCTAACTTTAGCAGGTAATCATACCTCTGACAAAAAAATTAAATTTGTATTACCATATATACTTAAACTAGCAAGGATATAACAACTGGTATTTTAGCATCACATAGGCATTGTGAAAACTGAAGATTTGGCATGATTTGTTCAATCGTTTCAATTTACCTTTCAACCTTACATGGGTGTTTGGCTTTTTACCGCAGTGGTTGTATCAAAATAAGGTAATCCAGTCCTATTAAGAATGCCGATATTCTGTCTGCTAAAGCACATTTGTATTCCTTATAGTTGAATTTTATTTCCACCTGCAAATGGAAGCAAGTATCAAACTGACAAGTAAAAGCAAAAATAACAAGACCTGTACATGAAAGGTCTTCCGGTGTATGATCAGTTTTATGATTTGCCTATTCGGGTTTGTTGTGCCTTGAACTTAAATATAATGGGTTATTCTACATTTAGAATCAGATCAGTGTAATAGGAGTTGTACTCCTAATTTCCTTAGTTCTTTTTCACACATTTAATTCTTTGTATATTTTTTCTCAACTTTTTGATATATTAATAAATTTCGGTTTGGCATTCCTCCAAACCCATCAAGGGATTGTTCGCTTAAAAAAACAAACAAACAAGACCTTTACATGAAAGTAAAAATCTTGAGGTTTATGCGTTTAATACGACATTCCCTACATTATGCCCCATTATCGTTAAAAATATTCTATTTAGCCTATTCTGATCAACAAACCTTTTTTTTCTTCATACCAATCTTGTTAACTTTTTTTTATTTTGGTAACAAAATGTTTTTACTTCTTTAACTTAGAGTATCTTATTTCTAAGAGTTAATATGCCAAAGAAAAATCTAAACTATATATGATCATTTCACATGTACCCCTTTGAAAAAATTGGGATGACTTCATAAATAAATGTAAATTATAAATATATTAATAGTATAAAAAGATCTTATATCCCACTATAAATGTTAATTAAATTATAATTAAAATAAATAATATTAATAAAACACCATTAATTTATAGAATTTGAAAATGAAAGAAACAAATACCAAATATTTTAAAATTTGTGAAATTTTATTTATTTAAACCTTTTACTCTATTAAAAAATGACTCAAAATAGTAATAAATCACACATATATATATGTATTTATTAGTTTGCTTTTGGTGGATTAAAAAATAAATTAAAAAGAATAAAATTTTATCCATAAAGAATAGCAATAGGTCTATATATATAGTATTTTGAGTCATTAAAAAGATAAAATTTTATAAAACCCAAAATTATAATAGACCAATAAGTGTTATTGAAACCAAATCAAAATTAATATAAAGCCCAAAGGAAAAAAAAACAAAAAGTCAACCGGTCTAAATTGATTTTTCGGTTGATATGATCAGGCAAACCCAGGTTTTGCCCGATTTATTAAGAATAAAGTTTTTTAGAGCGTTATGTATTTGTATATTACGTGACAACTAGATTTTAGCTATGTATAAATGAACATGTGAATTGGATATATGATATACTTATGAATTAGAGTTGTAGCTAGCTTATCATCGTACATAGATCTTCCAAATTTAGTAGATAGACTACTATTTTAATTAGTTGGTCAAACAAGTAACATATCAAATAATAGCCCATATTTTCCGGGTTGCGTTGGTTTGGATTGTGTCAGAACATGAGTAACTCGTGAGTCAATTTTGAAATAGTTATATTTATATCTTTCATTATATTATATACATTACACACATTTTTATGCACTCCATAGTTTTACACATAATACATATATTTTTAGACACCACATATTTTTACATACTTATATATTTTCACAACATTATACATAGGGGTATGCAATATTCGAATCAAATCGAATATCTGACCGAATTCATATTCGATTTTCGAATTTTGAATTGGTTTTTGAGTAAAATCGAATTAGGAATTTGGTTTATGGTTCCCAATTCGAAAATCGAACCAAAAATCAGATTCATAAATAAATATATATATATATATAATATAATTTATGTAAATCTAATATTATAAAATATTATATATTATATAAAATGTATTGCGCACATTTACTTGTAAACCTAAATTCATATAATATATATATTATAAAACATATTGAATAAAAGTTTTTGATTTATTCTATTCGAATCAAACCGAATTCAAATTGAATCCGAATTCAAAAAAATTAAATGAATTTAGTTCGCTTTACAAATTAGGGTTAAAAAAATATTCAAATCGAACAGAACAAATTGATGTAATAAAAAACTGCACCAATGAATCCATTGATATTTCTCAGTTATTTGTCCCAGGTGATTGAATGATATTTCTCAGTTGTTTGTAGTAATGGTTTTTGAATCAGTATTATGTATATAAATTCTAATCCTATTTTTCTTTTTTAGATGTCAGCCCAACATAGTTGGACTATGTATGGGGTGATTAGTGAAGTTTAGAATCAAAAAGGATTTTACAAGTTAATTATCACAAGTATACACGGGTCATTATCTTTACTTTATAAATATTTCTAATTGTAATAAAATTTGTAGCTACATGTTTTACATTTGGAGTGATTCATATAATTGAATTATTATATGCTATGAGAGGTACCTATATGGACTTTTTTTTTAGTTGGCATAACCTCCTTTTGAAGTGGGTCGCCACTCCCTAATTTTATTAATTCATTGTTGGGCGGTGGTGAACATACCCTAATACCACCCTTACACAAAATATCCCATTGATCTAGTCCCCATTTACAAGTCTCAGCCTAATGGGATCAAGATCCATAGGGTGTTAAACAGTGAATAAACTTGGAGTACTTCCTCCATTTACAGTCATCCAATTTAAATCTGGCCATCCATGCATTATACAAAAAACTCCATTGTGCACCAGGAGTGACAAAAGGTCCCCTAATCATGGGAAAATTATGTACATTATCAGAACCAACATTTTTTCATCAGTTGCAGAAGTCTCTATATGTCATCAGTTTTCTGGCTTTTTAGACTTCCTGTGTTACTGTAACAGCACTTCTAAGCTGTAACTTCACAAAACTGGAGTTCGCCTCCACCATACTCATCCTCTTTCACAGCAAAGTAGATGGCAATCCAACCCTAACGTCAGCAGGTTAGGGCCATATCCAGTATTAGTTCGGCAAGCCAGCCCTAGCATCAGCAGGCTGGGGCCAAATTTCCTCACCTTTTCCATAATTTTCAACTTCCCCACCCCTACCATGTTGTTATTGCATTACTTACAGCCCTTTTGCGTTTAATGGTTGGGATGCCTAATTCGTCTTGTCGAGTAATTTTGTCCAGCTGCACCTTAGAGCAGGTTTGACCTTCAGGATTTCCATTTTGTGCAATCCATATGGCGGCTTGGTTTTCTTCAACAAGTATTTTTCTGATCCTGCAACTATTCTTTAAAATTTCGACTTTCCTCCATGCATGTGCCATGAACCAGCTGTTGTCCGCTGTACCCTGAATAGCCTTGCAAAAACCTTGATTACTGGATTCCAGCGTGATATTTGTCTGCTCCCCTTCCAATCATTGTAGGATTCCTTGATGCGCTATGTCTAGCAAAGCATTATGGGCTGCTATGCCTGCAGGGTTAGTCCAATCATAATATTGATAAAGAATTTTCAGAATCTTACCTTCACTGTCCCTAATGATCCCTGCAGTAGCTAGTTGATTAGCATTCCCTTTGTGTGCAACATTGATCTTTAGACCTCCTGTTTCCGGGGATTTCTATTTACAAAATCACAATATTAACTCTATTTCTATAGTTAAAGATAGCATTCCAGAAGAAATCCCAATCCCTGAATTCCCACCCTTCCTGTGGCCATTTGAGGTTAAGTAATGCTACCGCAGTTCTCATTATGTGCATCATGAGCAGTTGTGGGTTCACTTTTTCTCCCTCAAATACAGCCTTGTTTCAGACTTTCCAGATTTCCCAACATGAAAGACATGGTAGGACCTGTAGCATAAAACTGTGGGTAGCATTCTTGCCTGGAGTCTCCCACCAATCTTTGCATATCTGCCTTATGGAATTAGAGGTTTCGCGGACTCTCATTTCAGCTGCAATAGTTACCCATACCTGTTTCACGACATTACAACTCGCGAAAGAATGATGAATTGCTTCTCAATGTTCTAGGCAGAGTTGACAGATAGTAGGGCCAATAAAATTTAGTCTGTGTAAAGTTTCCCCCAAAGGAATTCTACCTGATAGCATTCGGAACATGAAAAAAGAAATCTTACGGGGAAGCTGGGAACTCCAAATATTCTGATAAAATGTATTGGTCTCCCTTCTCTGCTTGATTTGGTTAAAAGCAGACTTGAAAGAGAAATCTCCATTCTCGCAGAGTAGCCACCTCAACTGATCCTTAGATCCAAGTTTAGGTACTGGGGAGCTTATAAGTTTGTTTTTCCATTCCTCCCCTAACTCCTCCAGTCGGTTATTATCCCAATTTCCATGGCTTATATATTCATTTAGCATTCAGTGATCTGGAGCAGACTGATCTTGGCATAATTTTCCACTGCCCAACCAATTATCGAGCCACGTATGGCATTTACCTTCACCTGCCTGAACTGAAATAAACCTTTCTGCCGTATTGGCACCTTTGAGCATCCTCTTCTATGTGTGGGAATCTCCCTTGTGTGGCGTGATCAATGAGGGATGTAGATTTCCACAGCATTTATGTTGCAGATATTCTGCCCACAGTGTGTCTCCATTTCTAAACCTCCACCACAGTTTTATCCCTTGGGCAGTGATGATGTCCTCCAATGTCCTGAAGCCTAATCCTCCTTCCTCTATGGGGTAACATAAGCTTTTCCATTTAATCCAGTGATATTTGTTCTGATCCCTGGACTTCTGCCACAAGAAGTTTGCATATATAGCTTCTATCTGATTTAGAACAAATTTTCGTGGACAGATGGTTGTGATCGTATATAATGGGATTGCTGACAGTACACTTTTAATGAGTGTAATTCTGCCTCCTTGAGACAGGAAATTTTTGTTCCATGATCCTAGCTTGTCTCTCACCTTTTGTATAAGCATGTCAAAGTGGTTGGCCTTAATTTTCCCATAATGTAAAGGTATCCCCAAATACCTTATTGGCCATTCTCCTTTCTGATAATTCGTTGTCCTCCCAATCATGTATTTTTTATAGTTTGGAAGCTTGTGATGGTAGAGATAGCAACTTTTCTCTGCGTTGATTTTCTGCCCTGATACTGCTTGATAATGGTTTAGGTCCTCATTCAGTCTATTTAGGGAAGCAGGATAAGCAACTGAAAAAATCAAGATATCATCCGCATAAGCGAGATGAGATATCCTTGGGCATTTTCTGGGACCACGAAATGCTGGGACCTGAGTCATAGAAAGGTTCAGCAATCTAGATAAGTAATCTGATCCAATAATGAACAACAACGGGGACAATGGATCTCCTTGTCTTAGCCCCCTTGTCGTGTTGAACCACCCTTGCGGCGTGCCATTAATGAGAATGAACATCCAAACATTAGACACGAGCCTCCATATAGTGTCAATTAGTCTTTCTCCAAACCCAAAATGTCTCATCATTTGTAGAAGGAATGGCCAGTGGACTCTGTCATACGATTTTTCCATGTCCAATTTGATTGCTATATTTCCATATTTGTTCTTGCTGGTCATGGAAGTCATTAATTCCTTCGCTAGCAAGTAGTTGTCTAGGATCTGCCTCCCTTGAATAAACCCACTTTGGTTCCCACAAATAAGCAAAGGCAAAATTTTATCTATTCTCTTCGCTAGGAGCTTTGAGAGAACTTTGTTGATGAAGTTGCATAAACTGATTGGCCTAAAGTTGGAGAAGGTGGCTGGATTTGGAATCTTAGGAATCAACACGATGGAAGTGGCTGATACTGCCTTAGGTAATTGCTCTCCATTTAGAAATCCAATCACAGCAAGCAAGAGGTATTCTCTTATAATGCTCCAGGCAGTCCTATAAAAATGACCATTGAATCCATCCGGCCCCGAGGCACTATCTTCCCTCAAATCAAAGACAATTTCCTTCAGCTCCTCCATGGAAGGATCCCTCATCAATTCATCGTTCCATTCCTGTGATACCATCATTGGTATTAATCCAGGGTCTTATAGTTTCAGCTATCTGACTAGCTGAATACAGTTTAGAGAAATATCGTACTGCCTCCTCTTCTATCTCCTTATCCCCTTCAATCCAGGTCCCCAACTCCCCTTTGATCCTACATAGTTGAATTCTGGACCTTCTTTGTTTTACTGCAGCATGAAAAAAGGAAGTGTTTTTGTCTTCTTCTTCTAGCCACCTCATGTTTGCTTTTTGTGCCCAGTACTTTTCCTCCCTTATTGATAGCCTAAAGTCGTATTAACTCAATTTTACCCTAAACACTAATGTAGTAGCGTAAGTAGGGATCGTATCCACAGGGAAGGCTTGGGCCAAGAATCTCAATGTTTGCTCACAGAATGTAACGAAAGAAATAAAACTAGACATTAACTAGTAAGGAATCAAATGCAACAAATAAAGTGTAAAAATAGGAAGAGAGTGGATGCTTTAGAGTATTTCCACCAATTGAATGCACATTAGGCCATGATTGCAATGCTCTTGACACACAAGTAAAACAATGAGGAGATCTCTACTGCCCAGAAGGCTAGCTAACACTTAGCATGACGGCCACAGTGTTTTCTATACTCCTTAACATTCCACTTTTCCCATGGCGAGGCCTAAGTAGAATGGATTCAACCCGCAATGCCTCAACCCTCCAAAGTTAGCAAATCTAGCATGTAATTCCTACGGTATCCCATGGCGAGGCCTGACCTAGGACCTAGAGTGTTTTGCTTACTTTAGAAAGTTTCTTCTCACTTTTTCCTAACAACTCAATGATTCTCCATTGGCATGGCGACCGCATCTCAAATCATGATTCAAGCAAAGCAAGTGGAAGACTCAATCATCATACATTTAGTCTTCATTTCATGCAATTCTCACAGATATTAGTAAATCTCACTTCAACTCAGCATAGCGACCACAATCAAAGTTCAATTCATTCAACAAAAGTGTGAATTCATGAAACTCAACAAGATTTAATCATTAAAATCACATACGATTTCATCCTTAAGAAATTATGCCAATTGCATAGCATTACATAGTCTAATTATACACTTAACCGGTTGAAATTCTAGAACATGAGAGATCTAACCATAGAACTCCATTACCAATTCACGATCAACAATTTGGAACTTGAAACAATTCATTTTCAATAAATGGAAAGAGTTTATCCATTGAATTCTTCCAAGAGCTTACTTAATTGATATGAGAATTACAATGATCGGAGCAAATATTTGTTCGGAATAAAAAATGGAGCTCAAAAACTAGAGAGAGAAACTATAGAGAGAAAGTAGATCTTCAAATTAATTTCCGCTCTCCAGCTCTCAAAAGTTTGTTACAAAATGTAAAATCTATCTAATGGATGAAAAATAATCTCCGGGGTCTCCAAAAAGTCCCCTCTTGTTCTAACTACATCTCCTATATATAGAGAAGTGGAAATGTAACTAATACGCTAACTAAAAATATCTAAAGATATTACAAAAGTGACCTTAAAAGAAAGACTAAAAATCAGCCTGAATTGTGAAAATTCCAAGTTTGAAGAAAATGTTTAGCATTCCAGCACCTTTGGTGTTCATTTCTAGCGCCTTCGTCAGCCACAGCGCGCCTCCAAGCCAATGAGCTTCACGCCTTCACTCCTCAGAAATCCAAGTGAAGAAATCAGAACAATCTAGCGCCTTCAAGCTTGGACTCTTCACGCCTTCAGCGGCTCTGTGAACCTCCAAGCAGTCCAGCCTTTGCGAATTCACGCCTTCTTGCCTTGCATCTTCACGCCTTCAACCACCTCGCTGAATTCCTGAAATCAGAAGTTAAACACTTAGCCATTTTTCTGGAAACTCAAGAACAAAACACTTTATGGAAGCAACTTCCAGCCAAGAATCGACCATGATGCACTGTGAATTAGGTAAAACTTAAAACATGAATGTTGTAACCCTATGTCTTAGCTTTACATATCCGTTTGAATCACTCATTTCAGAGCTAAGACGAAAGAGTTATAGCCTATTTACTGAAGTGTGACAAAACTGAAAACTTCATGGAGCAAACCTTCCAACACTTCTCAATACTTAACCGATTTTTCAAGGCCAAAAGAAAACAACACAAAAATGCACTACGAGATTTCGCAGTGCAAATTTTCCACCTTTTGTTTTGCTCACGAAATTTCGTGGGCAAAATTTTCCCATTTTTTTCTCTTCCACGAAATCTTGTGGAGTAAATTTTCACCATTTTTCCTCCCACGAGATCTCGTGGAATAATTCCAACATATTTTGCCCGTTTGATTCCTATGCCAGAATGTGCCTAAGTGTGAAGTTTGTTGTGCAAACAAGGTGTGTATGTGATGTGAGTCGGTGAGACAAGTGCATGGAGTATTTGTGGTGCAATTGTGTTGATGGTCTAGTGATGCCGAATGATTGTGATGTTTGTGTGAAGTTTGGGCCAAGATGATACCGTCGTGAGTGGTGCCAAGTGCTTGGTGAGTTCATGCATGGAATGTGTGGCTGAATGCCTATGTGGTGATGCAAGATGAAGTGCAGCTGTGCTGTGAAGTACCCAAATGTGTGCTGAAGAGTGTACAAATGTTGCCAAATGTGTGTCATGGATGCTTGGCAAGATGAGTGCATGTGTGCGGCATGAATGTGCAAATGTTGCCATGCCAATGTGTAAGTGGTTCGTGTGTTGTGTATGCTTAAGTAGTGTTCATGACTAAACTAAGTGGTGTGCAAGTGAGTGCCAATGAAACATGCCAAGGTGATGAATTGTGTGATGATCTTGTGGCAAGGTAAGTGCATTGTGGTGGCAAGGTGTGTGGCACGGCTTGTTGGTCAGATTTGGCAAGGCTTGGTAAGGTATGTTGGCAAGGTTGTGTTGGCAAGGCTTGGAAAGGCTTGGCAAAGTTTGGCAAAGTGTGTCAAGGTCGGCAAGGTGTTGGCAAAGTGTTGGCTAGGTGTTCATTCCAGCACAACACCCTACTTCCATGCCACGTTAGTGTGTCTTAGCCTCTGATCCAGACTTGGTGGTGAACATAAAAATTTTAGATTGTTCTCTTGGCTTCCATGAGTTCAATAATCAGCTTAATTGGAGGTCTGTAGCTTATGTTATTAACAATCTACCAAACTGTGGCAATATGAATTCAATAACTAAACCCTGAGGTAGCAATCATAAAAATGCTTTCGTTTCTCATATTTCCACACAGAATTTGAAGAAAGTTAAAACATAAGAAATTAAGTACACTCAAATAGCTTTCCAGATCATCCAAGAACTTCTCATTTGGATTAGAATTGAAAGAATTACACTCAAATGAATTTACACAACCAAGCTGTCCAAACCCTAAAATGGCCAATTATGCATTTTAAGTTCCTTCATTTTTACCCTTAGCACATTTCACCCCATTTACCATCATTTTACACTTTTTGCACCATTTACACATTATCAACTATCAAACCACATTTGCACATTAAACCACATGAAACACCACACAATAGCACCATTTACAAGCTAAAAGCCAAGAGATTTTACACAATATAGTTGGTATAAAACCAACTCATCAAATTCCCCCACACTTGAGCTTTTACTTGTCCTCAAGCAAAGATACAAAATATCATTTAAACTCAATCACAACAACATGCCACACACACACCATGCGTTGAACTCTTGATAGAAACAACTTTCCTTTCCATTTCAACTTAATTCACACTAACTTGCTTCTAAGCAAATTGTACACTCAAAACTCATTTTCATCACCCGTATCAAACACATTGTTCATCCATCCACAATGGCCACATCCTAGTTCATCAAAACATTTTTCCACACAAGAATTCATTCCAATGTTTCTGGCACCAAGCCTTCAGATTTTAGCACAAATTATCAACTAAGGCACAATGAATAAAGACCAACATGCCACGCGTGCAAGTGTGTGCTGAGGAACATGCACTTCATCTATTCCCTTTCTATACACCGTTTAGTTGTCTCACTCATTCAATACAAGCCTATCTCCTTAGCCACACTCATGAACATGCAGTCACAAGATCCATGGTATCCCATGCACACACAGCTCTATGGGACATTGCCCTTATTAAGCACATTAGTGCATTTGCGATACTCATTGGTACCATTTTCCAGGGTATTTTGGCTGTTTTTTCCCTTTAATCATTTGCCAGGTTCTTGTGGCTTTTTCCTTCCCAGATGCCAAAAGGCTTTTTCTTCCATGTCTTCTCTTATGCATGCACATGTTCATAAGAGTTTCAAGTTGATTAACATGCACGAACTCTGGAAACATCCAGACAAATGCATAGCAAGAAGAGTAAGCTTCCATACACATACCTCCTGTGTCATTTAGTTTTGCATGGCATATCTATCTTACCTTAACATCGAACTTTAGCCAGCAAAATGTACCAATTTCCTCAAACTAAGTACCAGGAAACAAAAAATTTTCACATGCAAGATCAAAAAGATTTAAGTGATGAACTTTAATTAAGCCGTAGTGAACTAGAACAAAGTATCAAATACACGAATGAAACCAACTTTCTAACTCACTCACTCTAGCATTTGACTCTTTCACAAGTTCAACACAAAATTTGTTTGACTCTATCGATGAAGTCATTGTAAACTTTGCACAACTTGTCTTCACAACACCAACGCACAACACAGCACAACACAGCTTATGTTCAATACCATCACTTCTTATTCAAAAAGCTTGCAAAAGTTTAAAATTTGCACAAAAATTCAAACAAAACCAACACAAAAAGCTTAAACTTTGCACAAAACATGAAAAATTGCATAAAACATGAAAAACACATATCTACTGGAAATAGCTCAAAAATGATACAACAAAATGCAAAAATTACATGCTAAGCATCACATGGGTATTAACTCAAAATGACACAACAAAACTAACATAACAGCAAAAAGTCTCAAAACAACACACATTTAAACTAAAAATTGCACCACCTAGCACAAAAATTCACAAAAATTTTCATGACGGAAAGTAAGCACATAAAATCCAAGAAACACACACCATAGCAAACAATTCCTCTCCCACACTTAAAACTTACATTGTCCTCAATGTAAAATAAAGTTAGGATTAGGAACTCCCTGGTTATCGATAAGTCATGAAGTCCAATGTTTGCTTTGTGAAATGCTCTTGTTTGAAATTTTTTCTCGCATGAAAATTTCCTGCACACGGTAAAACAAAGCTTATTAGAACTCACTTACTCAAATACACGACATATTGATGTAACATGCAAGCCCAGTGTCGCACCATGACTAAGAGTCATGATGGTGTAAAAATATGCAATTAATAACACTAAATGGCACATGCACAACTCATGCTTGAAATGTAACACAAAGTGATTGAATGCAATAGGGGAATGGCCCTTGACACCAGTCCCCCACACTTAGCCTTGTGTGCATGGCTTATTTCTCTTGCATCTTTCTTCATATGTAAGCCCTGACAACATGAGTAGCTCAATGAGCAAAGCAACATATAAGAAAATGTAAAAACTAGTTTAACTAAAACACTTGTTAAGGCTAAGGGAGAAAAGAAGTAGTTCTGGGTTTTGAAGTCTCCAGCTAGACTTTATTCATGAAACATTCTTCCTCAAGAATCGGAATACCCCGCTCTATACCAGAAAAATGCTCTCTCATAAACGCTCTTCCTTCTCTTGTAAGGCACTTGATGAATATTTTTAAAGTGGTGCTTATGCGATTGTACATGGGAAGCCACCTTTACAAATTCCACTTTCAACCACTGAGACTCCTCCATTGAAGGCACTTCATTAAACTCTTTCACCATTGAAGGCAAATTATTCAACTCTTCCACCTTGCTAGGCCTATCGATTACTTCTTCCCCCACATTAAACTCGCCAACCCTACAAGGCTCAACCAAGGCTTGTACATCCATGGTCTCAACAAACAAATCAGCCAACTCTAAACCACTAGTAAGTTCAAAAACAAATGTCTCAAACTCACAGTCATTCAAAATGTTAACATCTTTAGCAGCTAGACTAATATCGACATTTTCATTAGCACGTCAACATTATCTTGATTCATGATATCACAATGTTCATCAAGATATGACTCAATGCAATTTATCAAGTCATCAAGAAAAGTTACATTCAGAGAATAACAATCAGCATCATCAAATATAGCATGGCACTCATTGTCATTGTCATTCAAAATGTTGACATCTTTATCATCAAAACTAACATTGGGAAATTCTTGAGGCTTTTCTTTCTCAACAACACAACAAGCATTATCATCAACTAACAAGAGTATCTCATTTTGCACTTCTTGTGAGTCACCATTTAGACACTTAGATTCATTGACCATTTCAAAAATTGGTGCCTCAACCAGAGTTTCAAACAATGTGCTAACACTTTCATTAACAAATGCAACATTATCCTCCTTCATGAAATCACATTGATCTTCAAGAAGTGACTCTGTGCAATTCACAGGAAAAACATCTAAAGCTAGGCAATCGACATCATTTGACTCATTAAATTCCATGAAATTCATGCCAGATTCCACTTTAGACACATTTTCCTGCTTAGTAACATGGCAACTTAGAACACGAGAGTCATCACTATCAAGATCACTAAAGAAGCCATCATCGTCAACATCAAAGTGCACATATTCATGCTCAAAAGAATCAGCAACAAAGCACTCATGTACACTATCCCCAAAAACATGTAGACTCCTCCTTTAGACACTTTAAGCCACAATCAAAATTAGCATGCATATCAAAATGATTGTCCTCAGGAATGAGAGGTGTACCTTGTGAGTGGTATTGTGCATCTAAAGTTGGTGTCTCAATTTGTTCCCATAGGTTGCTTATTAAAGCGTTGATTCGTTCAAACCTTTCTTGTCGCCCTTGAAGTTCTTCCAGTTGCGCGAACCTTGTTTCATTTCTATCAAATCTCTCCAAAATTTGAGAAAACATGCCGTCCATTCTTGCCTCTTCTCCGAGATCACACTCATTGCTTTGTTGTTGGTTATACCATTGCTCTCCCTTTTGTAAGCCTCTGTCAAGTTTTTCCATAAGTTGAGAAAACATGTCTTCCACAGGAAGCTCTTGTGTCCCAATGTGGTGTGAGTTATTGCTTTGTGCTTGATTTTGCCATTGCCTTTCATATGGTGGTGGAGAGAAGTCCTCGTACCATCTAGACATGCTTGGGTACTTGTGCAATACTCAATTACAGTTAACTCCAATGTCCTGCACTTGACACAAATACACCAAAGCAGACAACAAAACACGAAAACTACAAAATGCAACAAAAGTTCCAAAATGAAAAATAACAAGCCTACTAAACTACACAAGAAAAGAAAATAGAGCAAATCAAGATTCAAGAAACCGTGCCTTTCCCGGCAACGGCGCCAAAAATTGAAAGCCTAAAGTCGTATCAGCTCAATTTTTAACCTAAACACTAATGTAGTAGCGTAAGTAGGGATCGTATCCACGGGGAAGGCTTGGGCCAAGAATCTCAATGTTTGCTCACAGAATGTAACGAAAGAAATAAAACTAGACACTAACTAGTAAGGAATCAAATGCAACAAATAAAGTGTAAAAACAGGAAGAGAGTGGATGCTCTAGAGTATTTCCACCAGTTGAATGCACATTAGGCCATGATTGCAATGCTCTTGACACACAAGTAAAACAATGAGGAGATCTCTATTGCCCAGGAGGCTAGCTAACACTTAGCATGACGACCACAGTGTTTTCTATACTCCTTAACATTCCACTTTTCCCATGGCGAGGCCTAAGTAGAATGGATTCAATCCGCAATGCCTTAACTCTCCAAAGTTAGCAAATCTAGCATGCAATTCCTACGGTATCCCATGGCGAGGCCTGACCTAGGACCTAGAGTGTTTGCTTACTTTAGAAAGTTTCTTCTCACTTTTTCCTAACAACTCAATGATTCTCCACCGGCATGGCGACCGCATCTCAAATCATGATTCAAGCAAAGCAAGTGGAAGACTCAATCATCATACATTTAGTCTTCATTTCATGTAATTCTCACAGATATTGGTAAATCTTACTTCAACTCAGCATGGCGACCACAATCAAAGTTCAATTCATTCAACAAAAGTGTGAATTCATGAAACTCAACAAGATTTAATCATTAAAATCACATATGATTTCATCCTTAAGAAATTATGCCAATTGCATAACATTACATAGTCTAATTATACACTTAACCAGTTGAAACTCTAGAACATGAGAGATCTAACCATAAAACTCCATTACCAATTCACGATCAACAATTTGGAACTTGAAACAATTCATTTTCAATAAATGGAAAGAGTTTACCCATTGAATTCTTCCAAGAGCTTCCTTAATTGATATGAGAATTACTATGATTGGAGCAAATCTTTGATCGGAATAGAAAATGGAGCTCAAAAACTAGAGGGAGAAACTAGAGAGATAAAGTAGATCTTCAAATTAATTCCCACTCTCTAGCTCTCAAAAGTTTGTTACAAAATGTAAAATCTATCTAATGGATGAAAAATAATCTCCAGGGTCTCCGAAAAGTCCCCTCTTGTTCTAACTACATCTCCTATATATAGAGAAGTGGAAATATAACTAATACGCTAACTAAAAATATCTAAAGATATTACAAAAGTGCCCTTAAAAGAAATGACTAAAAATCAGCATGAATTGTGAACATTCCAAGTTTGAAGAAAATGTTTAGCATTCCAGCGCCTTTGGTGTTCATTTCTAGCGCCTTAGTCATCCACAGCGCGCCTCCAAGCCAATGAGCTTCACGCCTTCACTCCTCAGAAATCCAAGTGAAGAAATCAGAACAATCTAGCGCCTTCAACCTTGGACTCTTCACGTCTTCAGCGGCTCCTTGAACCTCCAAGCATTCCATCATTTGCGAATTCACGCCTTCTTGCCTTGCAACTTCACGCCTTCAACCACCTCGCTGAATTCCTGAAATCAGAAGTTAAACACTTAGCCATTTTTCTGGAAACTCAAGAACAAAACACTTTATGGCATCAACGTCCAGCCAAGATTCGACCATGATGCACTGTGAATTAGGTAAAACTTAAAACATGAATATTGTAACCCTATGTCTTAGCTTTACATAGCCGTTTGAATCACTCATTTCAGAGCTAAGATGAAAGAGTTATTGCCTATTTACTGAAGTGTGACAAAACTGAAAACTTCATGGAGCAAACCTTCCAACACTTCTCAATACTTAACCGATTTTTCAAGGCCAAAAGAAAACAACACAAAAATGCACTACGAGATTTCGCAGTGCAAATTTTCCACCTTTTGCATTGCCAAAGAAATTTCGTGGGCCAAATTTTCCCATTTTTTTCTCTTTCACGAAATCTTTTGGAGTAAATTTCCACCATTTTTCCTCCCACGAGATCTCGTGGAATAATTCCCACATGGCTGCCCGTTTGATTCCTATGCCAGAATGTGCCGAAGTGTGAAGTTTGTTGTGCAAACAAGGTGTGTATGTTATGTGAGTCGGTGAGACAAGTGCAAGGAGTATTTGCGGTGCAATTGTGTTGATGGTCTAGTGATGCCGAATGATTGTGATGTTTGTGTGAAGTTTGGGCCAAGATGATACAGTCGTGAGTGGTGCCAAGTGCTTGGTGAGTTCATGCATGGAATGTGTGGCTGAATGCCTATGTGGTGATGCAAGATGAAGTGCAGCTGTGCTGTGAAGTGCCCAAATGTGTGCTGAAGAGTGTACAAATGTTGCCAAATGTGTGTCGTGGATGCTTGGCAAGATGAGTGCATGTGTGCGGCATGAATGTGCAAATGTTGCCATGCCAATGTGCAAGTGGTTCGTGTGTTGTGTATGCTTAAGTAGTGTTCATGACTAAACTGAGTGGTGTGCAAGTGAGTGCCAATGAAGCGTGCCAAGGTGATGAATTGTGTGATGATCTTGTGGCAAGGTAAGTGCATTGTGGTGGCAAGGTGTGTGGCATGGCTTGTTGGTTAGATTTGCCAAGGCTTGGTAAGGTATGTTGGCAAGGCTTGGCAAGGTTGTGTTGGCAAGGCTTGGAAAGGCTTGGCAAAGTTTGGCAAAGTGTGTCAAGGTCGGCAAGGTGTTGGCAAAGTGTTGGCTAGGTGTTCATTCCAGCACAACACCCTACTTCCATGCCAAGTTAGTGTGTCTTAGCCTCTAATCCAGACTTGGTGGTAAACATAAAAGTTTTAGCACTTTCTCTTGGCTTTCCATGAGTTCAAGAATCAGCTTAATTGAAGGTCTGTAGCTCAAGTTATGAACAATATACCAAACTGTGGCAAAATAAATTCAATAACTAAACCCTGAGGTAGCAATCATAAAAATGCTTTCGTTTCTCATATTTGTACACAGAATTTGAAGAAAGTTAAAACATAAGAGATGACGTACACTCAAATAGCTTTCCAGAACATCTAAAATCTTCTCATTTGGATTAGAATTGAAAGAATTACACTCAAACGAATTTGCACAACCAAGCTGTCCAAACCCTAAAATGGCCAATTATGCATTTTAAGTTCCTTCATTTTTACCCTTAGCACATTTCACCCCATTTACGATCATTTTACACTTTTTGCACCATTTACACATTATCAACTATCAAACCACATTTACACATTAAACCACATGAAACACCACACAATAGCACCATTTACAAGCTAAAAGCCAAGAGATTTTACACAATATAGTTGGTATAAAACCAACTCATCACTTATTGTAGCAAGTCTCAGTTATGCTGCAGCCTTATTTATGACTTCTCTAGGCAATGGATTTATCGCATCTTCCGCCTCCACTTTGGCCATCTCCTGTTCCGCCGCTTGCAAGGCTGTAAAGACATTACCAAATGTATCCCTGTTCCACTGTCTTAAGGCCAGCTTAGTGTTTTTCAGTTTCTCCGCAAATGCCCTCAGGGGACTCCCAGTAATAGGCATCTTCCAAGCACTGTCCACCACTTTCAGATATGTAGGATGTGCAGTCCAAAAATTCTGAAATCTGAATGCTTTTCCTCCACTTACCCTCTTCATCCCAACCTGAACTATCAGAGGAGCATGATCTGAATGTGATCGAAGTCCATGTTGTACACATATCTAAATATTGTTCTGCAAGAACTTTGGGTTGATTAAGCATCTATCCAGTCGTTTCCACACTCTAGCTGCACCCCTTCTGTTATTGCACCACGTGTATAAAGATCCTACGAACTGGGGTTCCAATAATCCCATGGTCTCTATGAAGTCTGTAAGTTCTGAAATCTCCTTAACTGAACATGGTTTCCCCCCTTTCTTTTCTAGAGGCTGGACAATGCAATTCCAGTCTCCCCATAGCAACCATGGTTCAGTAGACTGAGAGTATTTAGCTAGTGAGGTCCATAACTCCTCTCTTTCCCTAGAGGTAGACTTGGCATATACAGTGGATACTATAACCGACTCTAGCAACTCCGGATGAGATATTGTGCATGTGATATGTTGTTCAGATGATTCCAGTAAGTGGCAGCTAAAAGGATGTTTAGCGAACAACCAAATCATACTTATACTGTTAGTAATGCAGACATCAAAGTTTAACTTTTTCCTTATCCTTTCCGCACTATTAATACCAGCAAATGGTTCAGCAATAGCTAGAAGATTTACCTGATTTCGCCTGATAATTTTCTTAACTCGATGAGTTTACCTTTGCCCAGAATCCCTCTTATATTCCAGTAGACTGACTTAATCATTTCGGGTTACTTCCTGGGAACTAGTCTTTGTCTCATTCGGTCGGAGTGTCATCGTAGATGGTGTTTTAGTCTTTGCATTACTGCTGGAAATAGCAATCTTTCTCCCTTCATTTTTTTTAGCACGATCCTTTGTTTATCTGCAGTTTTATCTGAGATTTTGAGCTTCTCAATTACCCTCTCTTCAGACCCCTTTTCTTCCCCTTCTGAATCGGTTTGTTGATCCTGTAAATTAGACGCTGATTCAGCTTTCTTCAATTGGTGCGGTAGGTGGGTGATCTGCATGTTTTTATCTGTCGTGTCTGATGGTTCCTGTTCGTGGAGCTCACACTTTGAATAATCTTCTTCATCTATCATTTTTTGCTCTTTTTCCTTCTGATCTTCGCTGACCTTGGTACCTTCCAACTGAACAGCAGGTTGTTCCATAGCTATTGGTTGAGCTATATCCTTAGGGGGCTGGGCTATATCAGAGCATAATTCCTCAGTGTCCATAATGTCACCCTGTAATGAGAAGTCATTCCCCTTATTTTCTGAATTCGATCCTAGCACCTCTTCCTCCCTGCTGCAACGTTTATCTCTCTGAACCGTTTCTATCGCCTTGTCCTTCTGTGCAATCCCACTTTATTTGTCTCTCATAGCCACCTCATCCTCAGTAGGCTGATCCTTTTCTGTTCCCTTTAGGAGGGGGGTAATTTCCGCAATTTCCACATTCTTGTGCTTCACTAACACCAGGGATGCATTGGCTAATGTCTTATGATGTTCATTCTGTCCCTGAGCCGAAGATTCTGGGCACTCCCCTGTTCCTATGTTACCCACTACTTCAATATACCCTGAATCTACCTCCTTTCCTTTCCAACTCCTTTCCTTCTCATTCTCCTTGGCTGCTTCCCCATTCCATGAATTTGCTCTAGTATTCTTATGCCTGTTTACCACGGTCTATTCTTCAGATACTTGTCCCACTTTTTTCCTTTGGACGTTTTTCGGCTCCATTGTGAGAGGTCTAGGTCTTGGCTTCTGAATTTGTGGCTAACACTCTTCGGCTTTGTGCCCTAGTTTCCTGCACTTAGAACAATAGGTGGGTCGTTCTTCTATCTCCAATTTTGCCCATTTCCCTTTTTCCTTGCTGCCTATCCACACTCTCTCAGGCAATCTCCTTTGCACATCCATCTCCACGCACACTCTGGCTTCACTCGGACGTGCCATTTGTTTCGCCGAAGCCGTCGCCGCATCCAATTTCAGTGGAGTTCCGGCCACTGAGGCTAGGATATAAAGCCTTTCTGGGTGGAAAAAATGAAGTGGCAGTAGAGAAAATTTTATCCAGACGGGAGCAATTGAGGACTCTACCTCCGGATTGAAATCCTTAGTCCACTTGAACAGACGGGCTTGAAATCCAGCAAAGTGCCAAATCTTCCGCATCCACATTCTCTGAAAATCTACTTCATTCTCGAATCTAAAGAGGATGTGTCTACTGTCCAATAATCCAATGTGAACCTCTCCCAGAAAAACCGCATTCAGCGCTTTTTTCCTGATGACAGTCATCGGTGGGCGACCCCAGGAGAACTTGGCGACCAGGGTGTACTGAAACTCCTCAGCCAGCTGATCTTCTTCTTCTTCAGATATTAGCATTGCGGTCTCGCCCCTAAAGGATGAAATTGGTGTCTTCCGGACCTCTGCGAAGGATAGGCTGACTCCTTTAGACTGATGGGGTCCTGAACTTACAGCGTCCCGGAATGATTTGGCCGGATCCGACGCTGCTTCCGGCCTCTGTTCCATCTTTGGGGAAAGACAGAAAGAGACGTTATGTTACCGTTATCTAGGTACCTATCTGGACTTATTTGTTCAAGAAGCATTGGATCACTAGGCCTTGGTGGGGGGTGGATCATGTATATGAGTTTTCCAAGTTGCAAGATGTATCTCAAAAAAATGCTTATCGACCTTATTCTGGAAACTATGTACCTTATAATGAAAATGAATCCTAGGGAAATGAAAAGATTTCTTTTGAATACCAAAAATGCATGGTAGTGAGATAATTTAATATTGAGATTATTTAATATTTTATAGTAACTTATAGTATTTTTTTAAAATATCCTATTTTATCTATCAGCATCTCATAGATAGATATTTTATCGATGATTACAAGTTGTGGAGGCCCCTTGATGCACATGATTTGAGATGGGAACTTCTCACACACCCAGACATAGCACAGATACTGGTAGGAAAAGATTTTGGGGGTATAAAGAGGTATGAACTATTTTTTTAACTCAACAATTTTACATTCATTTTTAATCAATTTATAACTAATATTTTTTTAGTATGTGTCCGGTATCTTTACGTTGGAAACCAAGCCATGTATCGATCAAGTTTTGTATAAAAAATATGGGTTGGTACAGTATGGTTGCCACTTTATCCGGATTGTGTGATACGACCATGAAGATGGATATACCTTTTTTGAAGGCATAAATTCTTGGGGGAAGACATAGGGCAAATATGAGTATGTCCGTATTTGGAAGAGAGCGATGACTTGTTTTAGTGATAACATACTCTTTTTACGGTTTGTTTCATACCCATTTCATCCCCAATTTTATAGTGATGTGAGGATTTACGTACATATTTTGGATAACTATTTGTACTCAATTTTACATTATTGTGAGGCTTTATGTGCATATTTGGGATTCTATGTTACTTGACGTCAATTCTTATTCAATGACTCTGAATCTGTTAGTTTATTTTCTCGAAGATAGAATAATTCATCAAAATATATCTTTCATATTATGTTGGAATGCAATTTGGATTTGACCAAGATATGATAGTATACTTACAAGCAATTAACCATGCACACAACTGCACACGGTCGTTCCAGTACTAACTACCATGATACAAAGTACGAATTACTATCTAGAAGTTATTAAAATTAGGATAAAGACTACCATGATACCCACTAGAAATGGTTCTAACTACCATGATACAAAGTACGAATTACTATCTAGACATTACTAAAATCAATGTAGATCGTCACAAATTTTGGGGTCAATATGTAAGACTTTGCACACATCAACACAAAAGGATTAAAATTGGCTTAAATATCCTAGATAGAACTCAAATTAGTGTAATTAGACCTTTTCACCTCTTGTTATTGGACTTCTAGTTAAGGGTTTGACTTCTCCTTATCTCTCAAGATTTTGACTCACTTTTTCATTGATTTAATTCTCATTTTTTCAAACTTACACCTAGAACAGCCTTGCTTAACTATAAGTCGACATTTGACAATTCTCAAAAGCCTACACAAAGGTCACTCCCAACAAAACTTTATGAACATATTCTAGGGATGTCACTTGACTACAGGTTAGCATTTGGCAATTCTTGAAATTCTATACAAAGGTCACTCCCAGCAAAGCCTAGATTTAAGTGCAGATTAATGAGTAATTAGAGATTCAATCTCATTAATCACATGAATTAAGAATTTTCAAATAGTGATCTAAGTGCATCTTCCAGAAATAAGGTATAAACACAATTTCTCTTAATTACCCATGGCCAATAATGATAGGAAAACGGAGGAAGAAGACGTGTGCAGTCACGCACATTGCGACATCGGCACCTCTCATGTCGTGACATCACTCACTGGGATAGTTTTTATTTTTTTAACAATAAGCCCGGCATCATGATGTTGAGCTCCTCACGTCACGACGTGGGCATTATTAGTTTTCAATTTTAGTATTTTTAGGGTTTTTGAGTTAGATTTGGTTTCCTTATAGTTTTCGTTCGTTTAAGGTTTATTGTAAGCCTATAAATATGCCTCTTTTCATTATTGTAAGGGAGATAGACATGAAAGAATTTGATAACAGGAAATTTTGGTAACTGATTTATTTATTTGTGATTTTTGTTTCCTACCATGGTTTCAAACATTACAACTTAAGAATTGAATTATTTGTGCGAGGCTAATGTTCAATTGGTGCATAAATCCAATCTATGTTGTTAGGTTGTTCTACTTCCTCTTTGATTTATTTAAAAGTTTCTCATTGATTTGCTTTTGTTGAATACCGAATCGAATGTCATGCGAGGCAGGTCAAGTTTGCTATCAAGTGGTATCAGAGCACAAAGATCTTCAATAAATTAGGTTTAACAATTTTCCTTAAAAATTGAATCTTTAAATTATTTGCCATACGAAATCCTTGCATAATTTGTTAAATTGTTTTGGTTGACAACAATTATATCCATGTTGTTTTTAATTTGGTTTGATTTATACCAAGTGGTTGAAGTTGTGTTGATTCTTGTTGTTCTTGAGTTGTTGATACAATGAGTGAAAAAGGTGAAAACAATGCAAATCTAGGTCTTTACCATGCTATATCTGTTTTGAGTGAGAAATTGGAAAAGATGGTTGTATCACAAGAAGAGGTTAATCATCATTTAGATAAGTTAGAAACTCCATCCAGATCCACGTCTCCCAAAAAAAGCCTTGTTTGATGATTCGAATAAATAAGGGTCGGACTTTGAAGGTGTTCCCTGAAAGACCGTGCAAAAACTGACCACCATTGATAAAGAGGATAAAATTTGGGTTCCATTATTTTTTGGTTTGGATAACCTTGAAATGTTTATGTAGTGTATAAGGAAGACTGATCAAAATTTTGAATTCTATAGTTATTCTGAAGAGATAAAACTCCATTTGGTAGTAATGAAATTCACATATTATGCTAGTATGTTGTGGGATGATCTCCTTATTAATTGAGCCAAAATAGGAGAAAGGCCAATTCGAACTTGGGAAAAGGTCAAAATGCTAATCGTAAGAGGTTCATTCATAATCACTATTATAGGGATTTTTGGATAAAATTGCAAAATTTAACACAAGGCAATCGAAGTGCCGAGAAATGTTTTAGGGAGATGCAGATGGTTATGAGTCATGCTCATGTTCAGGAGGAAAAAGATGCCGTAATTGCGAGGTTTATAAGTGGATTGAATCGGGAAATTCCTAAGGTTGTGATTCTTTACCATTACTTGGACATGAAGGATTTGGTTCATAGAGAAAATGAGGTGGAGAAGCAACTTTCTTTTGAGAAGAAGCCTAGTCCTAGTCCTATTTCTTTGTGGAAGTTCGTTATGGTGGAATCCCAGTCGCCATCCAGATTTAACGCCCGTGTTCCAGGAGAAGACCTAATCTTCATGGAAGTCAGATTCTAAGGTGCCATCAAAACCACGATAGTGTTACCGGTGTCATGGGATTGGGCATGTTGCAGCTCAATGCCCGAATAAAATTACATTTGTTATTCGTCCAAATGGTGTGTGTGAGGAAGAACAGAATATCGACCTAGAGATGCCTGCACTTAAAGAACGTGATGTGTATTTTGTGAGTCAAAAAAGGGCGAAATGTTGGTGACTAGACCTATTCTGATGGCACAACCAATAGTGAAAGGTGACGAGTACAAGGGTACCAACTATTTCACACTCAAGGCTTAGTTGATGGGAATGTTTGTAATATTGTGGTTGATAGTAGAAGCTACACCAACTTAGTGAATATGTTAGTCATTAATAAGTTTCACTTTCCAGCCATGGATCATTTTAAACCATATAGATTACATTGGATGAATCAAGTGCATCATCCCGTGTTACCAAGCAGCTTTTACTTTCCTTTGCAATTGGAGCTTATTGTGACCAAGTATTGTGTGAAGTGGTACCAAGCAGCTTTTTTTGGTTTTCCTTATCTTTTTGTTTTACTTTTTTAAATTTCAATTGTTTAATGTTTAATTTCTTAAGTTAGGCTTTAACATTTTTCCTTTCATCAATTAATTGAACTTAATTATAATTATTTCTATTTTAAAGTCATAAATTAATTTTAAATTCTATCTTAAATATCTGTTCAATTTAATTTTCTTACTTAATAGAATATGATTGAATTAAAAATTTCAATAAAAAATATATAACATCTATAAAATTTTAATTTAGCCCCTAATTATTATTGTTTCAAATTTATACTCATAAATTATTGTATATAAATTTTTAAAATATATATATAACAACTACAAATTTATTATTTTAAATGAAAAAACATTAAGGTTTTTATTTGGTAAATTAATTTAATATTATGAAAGTAATAAAATAATAATATAAAATGAGGCATGTATAAGAATATATAAAGAATATTCTTTATAGTTTCAAAAATGGAATTATAAGTTGGAGAGAAATTTATTGTAGCTATTGCATTTTGGAGTAAGGCTACTTCAAAATAAGTTGTGGTTGGAGATGGCCTAATTACTAGGTAAACAAGAAACTTAAACTAGGAAAAGCTATAAAATTAAGAAACTAAATATACTCATTGATATGATACCTAATCTATCGTAACTAAGGGCATTCTCTTGTGAAATGGGTTCGTATATGCGACTTAGTATTAATTCAAAAATATAATGTATCAAATTTCAATTTTTAATCTAAAGTATCAATCCAAAAATTATCGAACCAAGTATTAGAAATTAGCATATCAATTTTCAGTTCCAAAGTATCAATCTAAAAATTAGAGTATTAAGCATAAAAAAATTAGCGTATCAATTTTCAGTTCAAAAGTATCAACAAATATCAAATTTTCACTCTAGTGTATCAAAATTTTAAATTAGCGTATCAAATTTTCACTTTAACATATCAAATTATCAATTTTTCACTTTAACGTATCAAATTTTTATATTAGCGAATCAAAATTTCATATCAAATTTTCACTTTAGCATATAAAAAATGATCATGGCAAGTATAAAAAATGAATGTATCATGTATAAAAAAAATTAGCGTATCAAGTTTTAAAAAAATTAGCGTTGACAAGCGTGTCGCGTACTTGCAATTTTAACCCAAAACTAATGTAGTAGCAATGAGTAGGGTATCGTATCCACAGGGAAGGGGATGGATTCTTGAATTCAGAAATTGTTGTAAGTATTGTCTCGGTAGCAAATCACAACAAACAGAATGTGGTATCAACTCAAAAGTAAACAAGAACAGAGAACTATGAAGTAATAACAATCAAGAATAACAAGATATCCTAGGGTACGTGTGCCGGATGAACTCAAACCTAGCTGATCAATACTATGCAATTGACGAACTAGCAAGCAATTCTCAAGGAGACCTAAGTTGCCTAGAAGGTCAAGTTGTGGTTAGCATGGCGACCACACCACTCCCTGTACTTCCTAACACCATCCTCTCCCATGGCGAGGCCTGAGAATGGTGGAATTCACTCCGCTATGTCCCAACTCTCCAAGCTAACTACTCTAACATGCAAATCCTAGGAAATCCCATGGCGAGGCCCAACCTAAGCTTGAATGTCTTCGTTTATTAACACAGAGAGCTTCTTTAACACCTTTCCTAATGTTTCAATTCATCAAAGCTTCACATGGCGAGGCTTGAAGCTCAGAAATAAAATAATCATAGAAAGCAAGTGTAAAGACTCAAACAATCACACTTTAGTTCTCATCTCATACATCTTCACTAACGTTGGTGAAACAATCCTCAACTTAGCATGGCGACCACAATCGAAGCTTGATCCATTCAAAATTAGTGCAGAGATATGAAAATTAAACAGATTTCAAGTAATAAATTCAAATACGATTTCAATCTTTAACAATTACGTCAATTACATAGCGTCAAATCTTCTAAATCATGTATTCATCCGTTTAGAACCCTAAGATATCACACAATTAGCCAGAGAATTCCATATTCAACTCATATTCATCAAATTCCAACATTGAGCAATTCAATTCCATCAAATTGAAAGATTTCACCAATTAAAGTGTAGAGGAATGTCAAACACTCCTTCAATTGAGTTCAATATGTAATCTTAGGTACAAAGTCGCGATCTGAAATAAAATCTGAGAAGAAAATCTAGAGAGAGAAAATCCTAGAGGGAGAGGAAAGTTAGAGAGAGAAACTTTCTCTCTCTAGTTCAAAAGTCTGTTAACTATCTAGAATCTCCTTCCTCCTCTAAAATATAACTAAATCCTCTATTTATAGAGGTTACAGAGAAAAACGTAAACATTACGCAAACGTGACATGATTACATTATTACAAAAGTGCCACCGTGTATAATGGAAATCCAAGAAAATCATCTCGGTCAAAGCTTCAGTCCACGCCTTTGAGCCTTGAATCTCCACGCCTTCATCAACCCCTGCACGTCTTTAAGCTAACATCCACCACGCCTTTGTCAACCTGCACAAAAGAACCAACATTCCAACACTTGGAAAATATTTTCATTCTCAAGCGCATAATGCTTTATGGCAGCAACTTCCAATCACAATCTGACCATTATGCATTGTGAATTTGGGAAAGCTTAAAACAACAAAGTAATAGCCCTATGTGTTAGCTTTTCACAACCTTTAGAATCATCCAACTCGAATCTAGGACGAGAGAGTTATGGCCAAAACACCGACCTGTGGCGAAGAAGGAAATTTCATTGCGAGGTCTCGCCACGAGACCTCGCCGTGTGTTGCGTGTGTGGGCGAGACCTCGCGCGGCGAGGTCTCGCCGTGTAAAGTTGTGTGGGCGAGGTCTCTCTACGAGACCTCGCCTTTTAAAGTGTTTGTGGGCGAGACCTCGCGACGAGGTCTCGCCATGCAAAAGTGAGGTGAATGTGTGAAGTGTTTGTGAGTTGTGAGTGAATGTGAAGTATGTGGGAAGTGAGGCTGTGAGATGTGAGTGAAATGTAGCGTGTTGAGTGTTGTGAGAAGTGCTGTTATGAAATGCGATGAAGAGTGAAGTAGAGATGAAGTGAATGATAAATGGTGAGTGAAGTGTGAAGAATTGAGTATAAGATCAAGTGTTAACCAAGCAAAGCATGAATCATGAAATATTGTGAAACACAAAGCATGTAATGCACACTCAAGCATATTGCAATGAATTTTATTCTTCACTCTTAAACTGGACAACATGAGAACAAAGGGCAAGGTCATCTCGCCCACAAAATGAGTGTGTGAGCATCAAAATGGAATTGTGAACAAATGTGCTAATGTGCCAATGCAAAAACAAGCAGCCACTTCCAACCAAATCTGGCTTAGATTCATTGTGAATTTGGAAAACCTTAAAATATGAATGTTATAGCCCCAAAACGTAGCTTTCTACAGCATTTTGAATCACCAACATCGGAGCTCGGACAAGAAAGTTATGGCCAAAATACGGGAGTGTGGTGAAGCTGTGTGCGCTGTGCGTGAGCTCGCCGCATTAAGGTGGTGAGCTCGTCTCATGAACATGCGAAGAGGTGTGCATGTGTGTGCGGCGAGGTGAGTGTCCTGTGCGGCGAGGTGGGCTGCTGGTGTGCGACGAGGTGAGCTCGTCGCACAGCTTGTGCGACGAGGTGTGAATGTGTGTGCAAGGTGAGTGCATGTGTCGTGCGAGGTGAGTGCATGTGTGTGCGATGCAACCGTTCCAGCCCTGCAAACTACTTCCAAGGAAAATATGTGTGTCTTAGCCTCTGAATTGGACTTTGTTGCAAACATAAAAGTTTTAGATCTTTCTCTCGACTTTCCATTAGAGTAAGATTCAGCTTTATTGGAGGTCTGTAGCTCAAGATATAGACAATCCACCAAACTGTGGCAATATGAACTCAAGTATGAAAACCTGAAGTAGCAATTGGAATGACGCCCCCCGTTTCTCATACTTGCACACAGAATTAGAAGAAAGTTTAAACATAATAAATGAAGTAAACTCCAAGAGCTTTCCAGAAAGTTCAAGATCTCATCATTTGGATTAGTATTGAAAGAGTTACGCTCAAATGAAGTTGCACAATCAAATCTGCCCAAACCCTAAATGAAGCAAGGTAGGCATGTTTAAAGTTTCCCTCAAATCTTCAAACATCATTTAAGCTTTTCTTCACTCTTTCCTTGATTTTTACTTCAAATACGCACTTGACTCATTTGATCCACATTTTTGGCATTTTTCCTCATTTAAACACTTTCAACTTGCAAACCAAATTAATGCACAAAATTGCACAAAACATCACACATTTGCATGAAACACAAGACAAAAGCTAAGTGATTTATCACATATAAATTGGTATAAAACCAACTTATCAAATTCTCCCACACTTGAACTCTTGCTTTCCCTCCAGCATGGACACAACAATCGTCTTACACCACAATACACTTACACAACTCAAACACGGTCACAACACTACACCAACACACAACACACAATTCTACATAGTAAACTCTCTTGTAGAAAAACCTACCCATCCATTTCAAGTACATTTCACACTTTTATTGGATGTGCACATTTCTTAGTTAAACCAATTAAACTCTAGTTGTGAGGATATGCTCAATTCTTCATGGTATTCATCAAAACAAAGTTATACTTATTTGAAGCTTTAACATAGATGTGTGAGTTGTGAGCAAAGGCTTACATACATCTCAAGTCTCACTTATGATCTAAGCAATAATAGAGAATGCAAGGATTTTTTTATTAGTTCTTTTCAAGTCCTCAACTTGTAAACTCTGTATAGATATAAACGCACCAAATTAAGGATCATTGGTTTCCCTCGTTTCTTACCACTCTTTCCCCCAGGTTGTCATCCTTTAGTGCTTTACCTTCATTTTGCACATGACATTATTACACTGTACTCCTTGGCCTTTCCAATTAATGCCTCGGGTTTTATGGCCTTTGAATTCCATCCCCACTCATGCGGATTATTCTCTTAAATTGCACCCTTAGTGTGATAGAGCAGTCCCGCAGAGGAGTGGTTCATAACATGTGCTTTTGGAACATTGTCCATGCACTTAACATTCAATACATTTCACATTGGAATAACTTGTCTTTTTTCCCAAATCATTTCCACTGGTGCCTAAATGTCATTACAAGTTTCCAAGGATTACTCAACTTAATTCAAGAAAATTTTCAAAAATTCTCTATTTCTCACCTTTTCACATAAGTGCAAGCATCCTTATATGTAATCCATTTTGTGCTTGAAAACAACTATGTTAAAGTTCAAACTTTCCCACTATGTTTTAACTCCTACCACTTAGCATTGAACTATCCTCACCACTAAGCATTTTTATTCAAGTTTTGAACACACATCCAACTCTAGTGCTAATGCACTTTCCATGGATAGACAAGTTCTTCCACAAAAATGTCAACTACACACCACTTATGTTCTTAACATCACTTATTCACAAAAAAATTCAAAATTTCCACAAAAAATTTTAAACTTACACAACAATGAAAGACACAACATATAACGGTAAATAATATGCAAACACTCAAATTTAACACAACAAAACTAAAAAGTAACATGCTTTGCATCACATAGCACAAAAACTTCATGCACGAAAGAAAATAAGCATAAAAAGTGCAAAAGACACAAACCAAAGCAAACATTCCCTCCCCCACACTTAAAACTTACATTGTCCTTAATGTAAAGTAAAGATAGGTTTAGGAGCTCCCTGGTGTTGATATGTCATGAAGTCCAATGTTTGCTTGGTGGAGTGTTTTTGTCCATAGTTCCCTTTCGCATGAAAATTTCCTGCATATAGTGAAACCAAACTTATTAGGAATTACTCACTCAAGCACACGACATGTTGATGCAAGAAAAACAAGACATGGAGGTAGTATGCAAGCGAATTGTCGCGCACCATAACTAGGAGTCATGGTGGGGTAAAAATATGCAACTAACAACACTAAGTGGAACATGCACAATTTATGCTTGAAATGTAAAACAAAGTGATTGTGCGCATTGTGGGAGTGGTCCATGGCACCACTCCCCCACACTTAGCCTTATGTATGCATGGCTTATTTCCCTTGCAATTCCCTTCATGTACAAGCCCCTACAACATAAGTGGCCTTAGTGAGCATAACAAAATGCAAGAAAACATAAACGTAAACAAAAGACTTCATTGAATGTAATATGAGAAAGAAGTAGTTATGGATTTCATTAGTCTCCAGCTAGACTTTATTTTTCTAACTCTTCTCCCTCAAGACTCGGAATATCCATCTTTGCACCAGAAAAATGATATTTCATAAGTACTCTTCTTCCTCCTATAAGGCACTTGTGAAATCTTTTCAAGGAGGTGCTTAAGCTCATGCACACGGGGAGCAACCTCAACAAATTCCACCTTGAACCACTGAGGTTCCCCCTTTGTAGGCACCTCATTTACCTCTTCCACCATTGAAGTTGAAGGTAACTCATTTACTTCCTCCACAATAATAAGCTCTACCATTGGAGTCATCTCAGTTACTTCTTCCACAACACTACATTTCTTAACTCTGCAAGGCTCAACCAAAGGTTGTACATCCATGGTCTCAACAAACTCATTAGTAAGTTCAAAACCATCAGTAAGCTCAAAAATGGATGCATCAACAAAGCAAGTTTCCACTATATTAGCAATCTCATTAAAAAATTTTATATCTTCTTCATCTAGACTAACATCAGTAAGCTCAAAAATGGATTCATCAATGAAGCAATTTTCCACTATATTAGCAATGTCATTCAAAATTGGCACATCTTCATCCTCTACACTGACATGGGGAAATTCTTGAGTCTTTTCTTTGTCAACAACACAAAAAACATTATCATCAATTAACAAGAGTATCTCATTTTGCACTTCTTGTGAGTCACCATTTAGACATTTAGATTCAATCACCATTTCAATAATTGTTGCCTCAACAAGAGTTTCAAGCAATGTGTTGACATTCTCATTAGCCATTGCAACATTAACCTCATTCATGATATCACAATGGTCATTAAGAAGTGTCTCTGTACAATTCACCAAGCTATTAAGAGGAAAAGCATCTAAAGAATGGAAATCAACATCATTTGGCTCATGGAATTCCATGAAATTAATTCAAGTCTCCACGTTAGACTCACTTCCCATCTTTTCACTAAAAAAGTTCAATGCCCTAACTTCATCAATGTCACACTCATCATCAGAGACCTCATCCTTACTAGAAAAGTTAAAATTTGACTCATGCCACAAAGGTTTTTCAACAATACATTGTTGTGAGACAACCTCAAAATTTCTAGATTCCACTTCCCAAGGATAGATTTCACCACATTTAACATTAGCTTGTATTTCAAAATGATATTCCTCAGGAGTTGGTATTCTAGAAATTAGAGGTGTACCTTCTGGATAGCTTGGTGCATATTGAATTGGTAGCTCACTTTGTTCTTCCACATTGCTCCACAATGCATCCAGTTGAGTATTCCTTTGTTGGCTTCTTTGAAACTTTTCTTCTTGAGAAAATCTCATTTCTGCCTTTTGTGAGCCTCTATCAAATCTGTCCAAAAGCTGAGAAAACATGCCCTCCACAGAGTCTTTAGTTTCCAATGAGATACGTCTTGTTGCTTTGTGATTGACTGTGTCATTGCTCTTCATATGGTGGTGGAGAGAAGTCCCCAAACATTCTAGGTGTCGGTCGTGTGTCAACCACCTCAATTGGTGGGCAAAAATGATAAGACTCAACATAGTCCCCATACCACCTAGACATGCTTGAGTACTTGTGGTATGCAATATTCAAATTCAGTTAAGTTCAATATCCTGCACTTGCCTCAATTACACCAAAGTAGACAACGAAACACAAAAACGAAAACAACAATGAAACATAACAAAACTACTAAGCTACAATAAGGAAAAGAAAATAAAACAGAGCAAATCCAAATTCAAAAAACCGTGCCTTCCCCGGCAACGGCGCCAAAAATTGACAAGCGTGTCGCGTACTTGCAATTTTAAACCTAAACTAATGTAGTAGCAATGAGTAGGGTATCGTATCCACAAGGAAGGCGATGGATTCTTGAGTTCAGAAATTGTTCTAAGTATTGTCTCGGTAGCAAATCACAACAAACAGAATGTGGTATCAACTCAAAAGTAAACAAGAATAGAGAACTATGAAGTAATAATAATCAAGAATAACAAGATATCCTAGGGTTCGTGTGCCGGATGAACTCAAACCTAGCTGATCAATACTATGCAATTGACGAACAAGCAAGCAATTCTCAAGGAGACCTAAGTTGCCTTGAAGGTCAAGTTGTGGTTAGCATGGCGACCACACCACTCCTTGTACTTTCTAACACCATCCTCTCCCATGGCGAGGCCTGAGAATGGTGGAATTCACTCCGCAACGTCGCAATTCTCCAAGCTAACTACTCTAACATGTAAATCCTAGGAAATCCCATGGCGAGGCCCGACCTAAGCTTGAATGTCTTTGTTTATTAACACATAGAGCTTCTTTAACACTTTTCCTAATGTTTCAATTCATCAAAGCTTCCCATGGTGAGGCCTGAATCTCTGAAATGAAATAATCATAGAAAGCAAGTGTAAAGACTCAAACAATCACACTTTAGTTCTCATGTCATGCATCTTCACTAACGTTGGTGAAACAATCCTCAACTTAGCATGGCGACCACAATCGAAGCTTGATCCATTCAAAATTAGTGCAGAGATATGAAATTAAACAGATTTCAAGTAATAAATTCAAGTGCGATTTCAATCTTTATCAATTACGCCAATTACATAGCATCAAATCTTCTAAATCATGTATTCATCCGTTTATAACCCTAAGATATCACACAATTAGCCAGAGAATTCCATATTCAACTCATATTCATCAAATTCAAACATTGAGCAATTCAATTCCATCAAATTGAAAGATGTCACCGATTAAAATGTAGAGGAATGTCAAACGCTCCATCGATTGAGTTCAATATGTAATCTCTGATACAAAGTCGTGATCGGAAATAAAATCCGAGAAGAAAATCTAGAGAGAGAAAGTTAGAGAGAGAAACTTTCTCTCTCTAGTTCAAAAGTCTGTTAACTATCTAGAATCTCCTTCCTCCTCTAAAATCTAACTAAATCCTCTATTTATAGAGGTTACAAAGAAAAACGTAAACATTACGCAAACGTGACATGATTACATTATTACAAAAGTGCCACCGTGTATAATGGAAATCCAAGAAAATCATCTCAGTTAAAGCTTCAGTCCACGCCTTTGAGCCTTGAATCTCCACGCTTTCATCAACCCCCGAACGTCTTTAAGCAAGCATCCACCACGCTTTCGTCAACCTGCACAAAAGAACCAACATTCCAACACTTGGAAAATATTTTCATCCTTAAGCGCATAATGGTTTATGGCAGCAACTTCCAATCAAAATCTGACCATGATGCATTGTGAATTTGGGAAAGCTTAAAACACAAATGTTATAGCCCTATGTGTTATCGTTCCACAGCCTTTTGAATCATCCAATTCGGATCTAGGACGAGAGAATTATGGCCAAAACACCAACCTGTAGCGAAGAAGGAAATTTCATGGCGAGGTCTCGCCACGAGACCTCGCCGTGTGTTGCGTGTGTGACCGAGACCTTGCGGCGAGGTCTCGCCGTGTAAAGTTGTGTGGGCGAGGTCTCGCTACGATACCTCGCCTTGTAAAGTGTTTGTGGGCGAGACCTCGCGGCGAGGTCTCACCATGCAAAAGTGAGGTGAATGTGTGAAGTGTTTGTGAGTTGTGAGTGATCAATGTGAAGTATGTGGGAAGTGAGGCTGTGAGATGTGAGTGAAATGTAGTGTGTTGAGTGTTGTGAGAATTACTGTTATGAAATGCGATGAAGAGTGAAGTAGAGATGAAGTGAATGATAAATGGTGAGTGAAGTGTGAAGAATGAGTATAAGATCAAGTGTTAACCAAGCAAAGCATGAATCATGAAATATTGTGAAACACAAAGCATGTAATGCACACTCAAGCATATTGCAATGAATTTTATTCTTCACTCTTAAACTGGACAACATGAGAACCCCACAAAATGAGTGTGTGAGCATCAAAATGGAATTGTGAACAAATGTGCTAATGTGCCAATGCAAAAACAAGCAGCCCCTTCCAAACAAAATCTGGCTTAGATTCATTGTGCATTTGCGAAAACCTAAAACATGAAAGTTATAGCCCCACAAAGTAGCTTTCTACAACTTTTTGAATCACCAAAATTGGAGCTCGTACACGAAAGTTATGGCCAAAATACTGGAGTGTAGTGAAGTTGTGTGCGCTGTGCGTGAGCTCGCCGCATGAAGGTGGTGAGCTCGTCGCATGAACATGCGACGAGGTGTGCATGTGTGTGCGGCGAGGTGAGTGTCCTGTGCGGCAAGATGGGCTGCTGGTGTGCAACGAGGTGAGCTCGTCGCACAGCTTGTGCGCGACGAGGTGTGCATGTGTGTGCAAGGTGAGTGCATGTGTCGTGCGAGGTGAGTGCATGTGTGTGCGATGCAACAGTTCCAGCACTGCAAACTACTTCCAAGCAAAATATGTGTGTCTTAGCCTCTGAATTGGACTTTGTGGTAAACATAAAAGTTTTAGATCTTTCTCTTGGCTTTCCATTAGTTGAAGAATCAGCTTTATTGGAGGTCTGTAGCTCAAGATATAGACAATCCACCAAACTGTGGCAATATGAACTCAAGTATGAAAACCTGAAGTAGCAATTGGAATGACGCCCCCGTTTCTCATACTTGCACACAGAATTAGAAGAAAGTTAAAACATAATAAATGAATTAAACTCCAAGAGCTTTCCAGAACATCCTAGATCTTCTCATTTGGATTAGTATTTAAAGAGTTACGCTCAAATGAAGCTGCACAATCAAATCTGCCCAAACCCTAAATGAAGCAAGGTAGGCATGTTTAAAGTTTCCCTCAAATCTTCAAACATTATAAATCATTTAAGCTTTTCTTCACTCTTTCCTTGATTTTTACTTCAAATACGCAATTGACTCAATTCATCCACATTTTTGGCATTTTTCCTCATTTAAACACTTTGAACTTGCAAACCACATTAATGCACAAAATTGCACAAAACATCACACATTTGCATGAAACACAAGACAAAAGCTAAGTGATTTATCACATATAAATTGGTATAAAACCAACTTCTCAAGCGTATTAAGTATAAAAAATAGCACATATCAAGTATTAAAAAATAGTGTATCAAGTATAAAAAAATTATCGTATCACGTTTCATATATGAATTTATTTTATATAAGTTTTTGTGCTTAACTAATACTAAAACATGAGAAATAATTGATCTTGATTTGACCCCTTTTTAAGCATCCAATCAAGTGATGAGATTGAGGGCATATTTGATAAAAGTGAAATTTGAAATCTGAAGTATTAAATCTGAAATTTGAAATCTTAAATATGAAATAATTAAGTGTATGAATTTTAAACAATCAGTTTTAAATGTCTGAATCTTAATTCTGAAATAATTAAACTTATTTCATAAACATATTGATCTGATAGATTAATAATTTAAATAGTATAATTTTGTCTTTCAAATTATTTATTTTCTCAATAAATGTGCAATATAATACTTTTTAAACAACTAATCAAAATTATTATAAAAAATAAAATTTTGTAACAAAATTTCATAATGTCGAAAATAAAAATATTGTCATAGAAATGCATATATTTGTAACCTATTCATATTCATGATGTTCTACTATATTAATTAGATGTTATATTTTAAAATTTTAAAAAATATAATTCTTAATTTACCAAAACTTTGTTTAAAAATAACGGAGAAGGTAGAAAAGATTAATCATATTCTAAAGCATAAAAAAATCTTTATGGAATCAAATATATTGAATACAAATATTAAAATATAGATGGAATATATATTAAATAAAAATATTAGAATATAGAATAAAAAAAGAAAGTATATTGAATAGAAATCTTAGAGTATAAAAGGAATAAGAAAAATGAGATGGTAGAAAAAATGGATTGAAGAGATATTGTGGATAGCTATGTTATATTGTAGAGATATTGTTAATAATTATGGTATGTTATGTTTTATTTTAAAACATTGGGTTTGAACGTGTTGCGAAATTAAGCAATAAGCTAAATTTAAAAAAAAAACTAAATTTTAAAACATTCAACTTTTAGTTATCAAACAAACTTATTTGGTTTTTTCAGATCCTCTTAATTTATTAAGACATTCAACTTTTAGTTATCAAACTAACTAATTGGGTCAAGATTTGAATCAATTAATTTTCAAACTTAATTTCAGTTATCAAATAGGCCCTTAGACCATTTTTTTGTAAAACTTTCCACTCTAACTATTATTCAAATTCTTTTACACACTTTAATTAAATAAAAAACCAAAAGTTAATATCACTATTAGTTGAACTCTTTAATATGGTTCATTGTATTGAGAAAACGAAAAAAATATAATAAAGAAGAATGTTTTCCAATTGGATAATAAAAGGAGAGGGAGGGGGGTTTGAGACTAAAAATAAATTTGTTAGTAAGAACTGGAAGCAAATAAGAAGGCAAAATCGACATAGACGAGCAAAAGGAAGAAAATAAATATCATAGTAATCTATTTTAAAAAGTCAATGTGATGATAATGACAGTCAAAAAGACAAAAAAACCTATTAACCTAATAACCTATTTTAAAAAGACAAAAAAATCATTATTGGGCTATTAATAATAACTTTTGAATTTTGATGTCATTTTGATGGTGGTAGTAGCAGAAGGGTTAGTTTTTTGTGATTGGTTTTTTTTTTCTAATATGTATAATTCAAAGTTCAAGAAAATTATGACACACATATCTTTATGTTAATTAGATGCATGATAATGACAGTAAAAATTTGAAACAAAATCTTAAAAGCCATCAAATAACTGAATGCTTAATTAAAAAGAAACAAATACCATTGTAACGCCCCAACCCATCCCCTAGTTGGAGAGTGAATTGGGTCGTTCAATCGGTCAACAATCCTAAACATAAAGGGAACCCTCAAGGAATTTTTTTTTCCTTTTCATTTAAACAACACCAATGATCGTAACAAGTACAATGTAATCCCACATCTACAAAATTACATTACAACTTAATCTGTACTCCAAAGTTCCATACCAAATGTCTCAACTTAATCTCGAATGCAGGGTTCAGTGCCAAATGTCTCACACTCTGATAGTAGTTCCATTCGTCCATCCTTCTTAGCCTCTTCTGTTGATTTACTGAAAACATTTAAGGAAAATGGGGTGAGCCTTTATCGCTCAGTGGGTGGGAAATTGGGTATAGTTTTTTTTTTCAAAACGTTGAATAATTTAAAATTATATCTTAAAAATATCGGGTGTCAAATAGTTTATACACACTAAGAGGAAATCACAATAAAATCATAGAGATACTAACAATAAGCAATCATTAACATCACAATGTCCCATAAGAACGCACATAACAGTTTAGATTTGTTACCTGCCAGTACCAGCCTTATATCATCTTACGATCAGTGGCTGATCAGGCCACTGTTGAAGCTACCTTATCCTCCACAGTCAAAATTTGCCCCGCAGGCACAATAGGATATATCCTGATAAACAGTACCCTTTCTCATGAAACTAAAACCTCCTTAGTTCCACTTGACAAGGGTTAAACGTCACGGTGAACTTATGATGGAACTCATCTGCCCTTGCCTTCCCGACCATCAATAAGCCACCATGACTGGGCCCCAATCAATCAAACAATCACAGTATAGGCAAACTTATGCCCCTCAAATATTCCACATATATAAATCAAACATAGTAAAATCAAGTGGGTGCATTGTTGTGGAGACCCAATACATCATAATAACAATTTCAAACAAACAACACATTGCTCATAAATTCCCAATAAGTCTCATTATCATTTGTATTCATGCCATTCCTTCCTATTAGTATTATTTTCATTAACATCAAGTTCTTACATAAGTGAGGTAACGTAAAATTTTCCTTAGAGTGGCCAAATAGATTTTAATGAAAATAAAACATTACTATTTTTTTCCTTTTAGAATTTAAGATTTAAAATCAAATACCACCACCAAAGCCCATTAAAACATTTGTGTACTAATTCTATCTATGCCTATAACCCAAAGTGATAGTGCACAAAAGCCCATTTTAAAAAAAAGTCCACTTCATATAAAATTCTAAAACCCCATTCCTAATACTTACATTCACTTTAAATCTTGATGGAGTAAAGCCCAAATCGTTAATATACTGTGGCCCATTCTTTTTACTCACATCTATTTTAATTTTTAATTGTTTAAAGCCCAAATCATTTAATGTATTGTGGCCCATTCTTATTACCCATATTCATTCTAGTTCCTAATGGACTGAAGCCCACTTGATAGGGCAGAAGGCCCATTTGTCTTACTCACATTCATCTCAATTCCTATTGGACTAAAGCCCAACCTGATATTACACTAAGGCCATTCTTGAACAGCCCACTTTACATTAAACCCTAAAGCCCATTCACTAACGACACTCATTCCATTAATTCCCAAATATTACTTCCATCATCACAAAGCGGTCCCACCTTACATCACCCCCAAATATGAAGCCAACTCCACTTCCTCTGCGTATTTCGCCCCAACTTGTTCAACAGTAAGCAAAATGGCTCCAGCTTTACCCTTTCCAACTTCCTTTACTTCACCATCAACCTCCTTTCCACCATAAAGTACATAAGGCAACATAATTAAAACTCTCAAACAAGAAAACATGTTTACAATTCTTATACAACCAATGAAGCCATATCTTCCCTTTCACTGATTATGTATAACCTTTCTTCCTTCACGTACAGACATATGGGTCTTAGATTGAAGAATTCAACAAGTGCACTCTCTCAGTTTAACAAAACAACTTGGAGCGCAGATTAAAACCCATAACAATTTCCTCAACCTATAAACATGCACCACCAAAAACAACCATAGATTAACCCCACAAGACCCATGATACTACCTATAAGTGACAATCTTGAACATGACAATGGATTTTATGGCAACAAAACCAAGAAACTGTGAATAATTCCGCCCAACAAATCAAGTTACTCCCGACACATCTTTACTTAATGATCAGGCCCGGGTTTAGAGCATGTGTGGCTTAATTTGTTTATTTCTTCTGGCCATGAGTTCTTTTCCTTCTTTGTCATATGAACACAGGGTGATTCATCAGTTACCCACAATTCCACAATTTCTCATACTTCACTCCTCATGCCAAAAGCATAAGGAGAACCCCAAAGTTAACAAGATCAAGTCATCGAATTCATGAAAAACTTTCAGCCTTCACAAAATTTTAGAGCAACACTGCGGAAATCTTAACTAACCATAAATTCATCAGGTCAATACAATGGAAGAAACCGAGCTTATGTTTTATTTCGCCCCTCCTTTTTTCCTTTGGTAATTGAATCAAAGATTTCAAAACATAGTTCTACCCACATTCGAGTATAAAATTAGTTAAGAACTTATACCACAAACATCAATTTACAGGCTAAATACAAATCCAAAGGCAAGTTCATCTTTTTCAAGAAATTAACCCCAATTTAAATTACAAAATCCAAAACTCACCCACCTGCTAGTGTTGCAAGACTCTTGTTAAGTTTCTCAAATTCATGACACCAAGTTTTCCTATTCTTCGCATAGCTTTTCTTCTTTCTCCTCCTGCCTTCATTTTTTTTCTTCCCGTTTTTTTCCTGTTCTTCTTCCTCTCTTTTTTTTTTCCTTTTTCCCCTGTTCCGTTCACCGTTCTCTCTCTCTCTCTCGTTCTTTTTTTTCTCTTTTTCACGTTATATAATTTTAAATATTTGCCATGAGTCATTTGGGAATGGCATGTAAGCCACTAGGCTTACACGCATGTCACCAATTGTTTTTTTTAAATTTATAAATAGGACATTTTCTTTTTATAAATCCAACTAAGACCCAAATTTTATATTAATTAATATAATTAATTCCCTCATAAATTTTTCAAAATTAACAATTAAATTCTTAAAATAATTAATTAAAATGCAAACTATTAAATTACCATTTTCACAAAGTGCCATGAATTCAAAATTTATATTAACGTGCAAACTAAAATAACCAAGGATATTATTACTTAAAAATTTTGGGGTCTCACAACCATTTTCAACTATAGTCAGGTTGTAAATTGAAAAATGCCATTAAACATTTTTTAAAAAAGTACCATAATTTTGTGAAAAATATAAACTTTAGATCAATTTATACTTATTATTCATTTTCTATTCTCTAAAATATCCTACAAGATGTTAAATATTAGTCATTCACATCTACTTCCTTTTTACTATTGTATTATTCAAACCCTAAATCAATTATAAAAAATAGCAAGGATTTCATTTGAAAATTTGATAAAATTAAAATGGAGAAAATAACGTAAAGGATTTCTCAATTTATTGGATATTTTGACAAAAGTTGTTAGTAATTGCAAAGCTTACAACTACAATAGCAAAGTTATTTACATATTTTTCATTTTAATTTTCACATAAAGTTAGTAAATTGAGCTACTATTCAAAAAAAAAGTTTAATAAGGTAAACTAGTAAAGTACCAAAATTAAAATTTTAAGGTGCACATTACAATTCAACTATAGTTTAAAGTGGTATTATGCAATTTACCCTTGTTTTTTAATAACTCTAATTCAAAATTCAAGAAAATTATGACACACATCTTTTATGTTAATTAGATGCATAATAATCATAGTAAAAATTTGGAAAAAATCTTAAATGTCATCAAATAATTGAATGCTTAAAAACAAGCAAATAAAGATGATCATCATAAAAGTATTAGCTACTAATAGGAGCAACACTATTTATGGTATATACTTATCTCTCTGAAAAAGAATGTGGGTTACTAGCGAGAGTTCATAATATCATAAATGCATATAGATAATTAATTTCGGCAACGCTGGTGCTCTTTTTGAGCCATATAGATGTTGCTCAAATGCACCTACAAGGTTTATGTTGATGGCTCTGTTAAGACTTGTCTTGACAATTATTGACTAGAACAAGAAATAAATTTAAGGAAGAGAGAGAACAAAGCTTGCAAGAAAGAAAAGAGAGAGAGAGAGAAATGCGTTACCAAATTGTTCAATCGTTACAACCTTAATAGAACTTAACAGAATAACTGTTGTTTGTTATTACAATTACATCATCAAATCACTAATGAAATCATTAAAGAATTAAGCTAAAAGCATGTCTTCGAGTTGGTTGAACACGTGATTTCAAGAATAAGGAATGACAAATCCTCCCCCTTAAAAACATCCTTATCCTCAAGGATGAAAGTCTGGAAATTAACTTATGATGTGGTCACAGTCCTCCCATGTTGCTTCATCAAAGCTAATGTTAATCCATTTCACAAGCCATTGTACCACTGTATTGTTGTTCCTGACTCCTGAGAATCAGCCTTCTCTGCATAATCATTTCTGGAAAAACTTTGAAGTCATTATCTTGATCCATTTGAGGTAATTCAGCCACTTGTTATTGTCCAGCTCCCAACTTTTTCTTCAGCAGAGAAACGTGAAATACAAGATGTATTCTACACCCTAAGGGTAATTGTAACATGTAAGCCACCTTCCCAACCTTCTTAAGTACTTCAAATGGTCCATAAAATTTTGCTGCTAGCTTCAAGTTCCTTCTCAAGTCTAAGGAGGATTGTTTGTAAGGTTTCTATTTTAGATGCACTAAATCTCCAGCTGCAAACTCTCTCTCGTTTCGATTCTTATCAGCAAACTGCTTCATTCTTGTCTGAGTTTTTAGCAAGTGATCCTTGAGCAGTTGTAACATGTATTGCTTATCTTGAATAAGTTGTGTAGCTGCTGGTACCATAGAATCAAAATAAGGTCCAGTTGGCAAGGGTGTTAGATGGAATTCATATAAGGCTACGAATGGAGACATTTGTAGGCTGGAATGATGAGTAGAGTTATACCACCATTCGGCCATTAGAAGCCACTTTGATCACTGATTAGGTTTATCACTAACCATGCATCTTAGATAAGTCTCCATGCATTGAATCAATCTTTCACTTTGTCCATCTGTTTGTGGATGGTAAGCAAAGCTGAGATGCACTTGTACATCTATATTTTTGAACAATTCTTGCCAAAATAAGCTGGTGAACACTTTGTCCCTATCGAAAACTACGGTTTTAAGAAGACCATGTAACTTGTATATATTATCCAGAAATAACTTTGCCACCTGAGATGCATTGAAAGGATGATTTAGGGCTAGAAAATGTGCATGCTTTGTTAGCCTATCCACCACCACCAAAATTGAATCATAGCCCTCTGAAATAGGCAGTCCTTCTACGAAATCCATCGATATTACAACATGCTCTATTGGGAATTGGCAAGGGCTGTTGTAGACCTGGATATGGCATTGTTTCATGTTTGTTCCTTTGACAAACATCACATTGTTATATGAATTCAATTATCTATTACTTAATGTGCGGCTAGTAGAACAACAACTTAGCCCCCTAACTGTAGTTCTTTTGTCTTGACTATCCTCCAATTGCTGAAGAGTGTAGTGTATTAATCAGCTTCTCCCTCGGATCATTTCCTTTTCCCACATACAATCTATTCTGAACTCTCAAGATTCCATCCTTATACAAGTGATGGGGATAATTTTGAGGACCGATTAAGAGTTGTTCTATTAATTCCCGAACCTCCATGTCTTGTACATAACTATTCAATAATCCATGTTAAATGTACTGTACTGATGACATTCAGAGCAGCACTAGCAGGAATAACCTTGTCATTTTCTTCCATATCTGCTATTAATCCTTCCCTTCTTGATAGTGAGTCAGCCGCCACATTATCTATACCTCGTATATATTGAATTTCACAATCTAATCCAAGAAGTCAAGTGAGCCACTTATGATGAAGAGATATGGTAAATTTTTGCTCCAATAGAAATTTGAGGCTCTGATGATCAATGTTTATGATAAAGTGGTATCCTGTTAGATAATGCCTCCATTTTGTAACAGCCATCACCACTGCAGTAGTTCTTTTTTCATAGAGTGACATGCTCATATTCCTTATACTTAAAGCTTTGCTCAAATAGGCTATGGGGTGTCCATCTCGTAACACAGTTCCTATGCCAGTGTCACAGGCATCTATCTCAACTGTAAACGTCTTATTGAAATCAGGAAGTTTAAGTATGGGATAAGTGCTCATAGTTGTTTTCAATTTATGGAAGGCTGCTGTAGCAGATTCGGACCGCACAAAGTTATCCTTTTTTAGAAGATCTGTCAAAGGCTTACTGATTAATCCAAAATTCTGTACAAATTTTCTGTAATAGCCAACCTGACCCAAATATCCCTTCAATGCTTTAATAGAAGTAGGAGTAGGCCACTTAACAATACATTCAACCTTGTCTGCATTCATACTTACTCCCTTTGCAGAAATGATATGTTCCAGATATTCTACTTGTTTCTGAGCAAAACTGCATTTGGACAGTTTGGCAAATAATGTTTGTTCCTTTAGAATGCTCAGAACAATTCTCAAATTCTCCACATGGCTCTCAAAATCAGGACTATAAACTAGGATGTCATCAAAGAAAACTAAGACAAATTTTCTTAAATGAGTTTTGAAGATTTGGTTCATTATAGCTTGAAAAGTTGTAGGGGCATTAGTCAAACCAAATGGCATGACTAAGAATTCATAATATCCTAAGTGTGCTTGAAATGTAGTTTTGTGTATGTCCTTACTTTTAACTCTTATTTGGTGGTATCCTGATCTCAAATCCAGTTTTGAAAAATATTTTGCCCAAGTTAATTCATCAAGCAGTACATCTATCATTGGAATTCGGTAGCTATCTGTGATGGTTAGGTCATTTAGATGTCAATAGTCAACACAAAACCTCCATGTACCATCTATGTTTACTTACAACACAAGGAAAGCAAAACGTGTTAAACTGTGCTGAATAATCTAGAGATGGCCACGGTTGCGGAACCGCCAGATCCAGTTCCGTGGCCAATGGAACAGAAACCGAACCGCCCCTTGGCAGTTTCGATTACAGTTCCCGAACTAGCGGTTCTGATTTTGATTCTGATTTTGTTCCATTTTTATTCTAGTTATGGTTTCAGTTACGATTTTATTCTCGATTACGGTTAAGATTTTACTACGGTTTTGGTTACAATTTTATTCCCATTTCAAATTCGATTTCAATGTCAAATCTCAATTTCAACCTCTGAATTTGATTTTGAAATATTAAATTTTAGGTACTTAGGTTTTAGTAGTTACAACTTATAAATACTAAATTTTACAAGTTAGAATGAAGAAACTACTAAATTTTATTTAATGAGATAGAAAAATTTACAATTTAAGAATTTTAAGTCTTAAATTTACAAGTTAGAAATTAATAAATGAAGAAACTACTAAATTTTATCCATTGGGATAGAAAAATTTACAAGTTAAGATTTTAAATCATAAATTTACCAGTTAGAAATTAATAAATGAAGAAATACTAAATTTTATTCATAATTGATGGTTTAAACTTTAAATTTGAATAGTACAATAATACAATTGCAAAATATATTATGATATACAATAATACAACTATAGTCTATACAAATAAAACTATGACATTTATATAAACAAATATATAGATATGAAAATTGTAATATTTGAAAAACATGATAAATTATTTCAAATTTTCAATAATATAAAAATATTAAATATTAAATTTTTTTTCATTTTTAAAAACTAATTGTTGTCGTTATCTTCATTATTAGCTCTCGGCATCGATGATAGGTGAATTAGTCGTACAAGTAGAGGTACCATCGGTGGTGACATCTAAATCTAAATCAAAATCTTTTTCTATGTCTTGTTCTTGTTCTCTATAAGTGGCTTTACTCCAATCATCTACTAAAGCTTGAATTTCCAAGGACATGGGGCTCAAGCGCGATCAAGTATCATTTAAAATGTTGCCACCTTGACTAAAAGCTTTTTACATGGCTATAGTTGATGTCGGGTCCACCAAAATTTCTTTGGCTATCGAAGAGATGACGGGGCACATTGTTGTCTTCTTCTTCCACTATTCCAATATTTTGAAGTTCTCAATACTATCACATTCAAACTTGTTATCACTAAAATAAAAATAAGTGGTTAAATATTCCTCAAGTTCCGTACTAGTAGTACCCTTGTGTTTTTTTAACAATTGAAACATTTCTAAACCGGGAGGGTAAAGGAAGATCCAATATTAGAAGTTGAAATACTATTGTGATAGTGTTAGTGTTAATGATACTACTGGTAGGAACTTGTTGATGAAAATTAATAGAATATTCTTTATATAATGCATTTATTATATCTTTAGTCTCATTTATGTATTTACTTACATTTAATTGTAATTGTATAATGTTCGGATCTTATGGAAAACATTCTTTTAACATATCATAATAAAACTTCAAATATTGTTCTAAACCATTAAATTTAAAACCAGGATCAAGAACAATAGCAACTAAATATAAAATTTGAATTTCTTTATAATAATTAAGCCATTTTTATAACATGTGAATAATACTTTGCGTCAAAGTTTCATCATTTATATGAATTTTTCCAATGAGTAGGAAGTAATACAATTCCATGACCAGAGATATCAATGTAAGAAGTATATAACAATGAACTATATTTAGAAGAATCATAAAGTAAATCATAAGTTGAATTCCAACAATTTGGAACACCGATTTTAAATCTTTTAGGCTTTTTTCAATTTTGTATACAATAGTTTTCCCATATTTTCATTAAACTTGGATGTTCGGTCAAATATTTAATTGCATCTTAATTGGTTTAATATGACTTTCTAATGCACTTAAACCATTTTGAACGAATAAATTTAAAACATGACATACACATCTAACATGGAAAAATTTCCTATCTATAATTGGTGCACATATTTTTTTTAATTCTACAATAGATGCATTATTAGCCGATGCATTATCAAAACCGATTGAAAAAATTTTATCATTCAAATTATATTCTTGTAAAATAAAACTAGTTAATCTAGCTATATTTATGGCTATATGAGAATGATTAAAAATTCTAAATGCAATTACACTTTTTTGTAGAAACTAATTTGAATCTATCCAATGACAAGTTATACCCTTACAACTATTTATTTTCCAATGATCACTCCAAATATCTAAACATATTGAAACACGAGAATCTAATTTTAAAAAATATTCTGATTCTATTTTTTTCATTTTTATAAAAAAATTTTAATATCACGTGTTAAAGTTGTTCTAGGAACACGTTTAACTTGTGGATTTGCATTTTCTTGTACTAATCTCACAAAATTTTGTTTTTCACCAAATGAAAATGGTAATTGTTGTGTACAAAGAAATCTAGCTATACCATCTCTCTATTTTAAATCACTAAATTTAAATTACTAGAAGAAGAAGAACCTTGTTGAGTGAAACCGATTAATTGCGCTTGTGACTTTTGAATACCGATTTCTTAAGGATGCGTTTTCTCCAAATGCTTGGTTAATGTACCATTTCCGCTCCCAATTTTGAAGGCATATGATTTCTCGCAAAAATTTCATTTTGCTCTAATAAGAACTCTATCGGCATCAAAACATTTTGTGAAATATTTCACAAACATGTCGGATTTTGGATTCATTGGTGGACGACGACTTGATGGTGATGGATTTACACTTTCATCACCAATACTAATTGGTTGGGATGAAGAACCAAAACTATCCATTTTATAAAATAATTCAAAAATATTAAAAAATAATGAGAAATTGAAAGAATAATATATATAAAAAATAATAATTTAACTAACAATTATAATAGAAACAATAATTAGAATTAAATTTTATAGAATTCTGATGCTTGAGAATTGAGAAGAAAAGAATTAGAATATTGAGAAAGAGGAGTAAAATTGTGTGGAAAATAAAAAATTAAGGAGGTATTTATAGAATTAGAAAAAGAAAAAAAGGTAAAAAAAAAGAGAGAGGAAGTGAGGAATGGTCAAATAATTGACCATTCCTTACTTAATTTGGACCGTTGCCATGTTGGCAACGGTCAGCATATTAATGCAACGGTCCTCACTTAATTTTTTTTTGTTATTTCACACGCGCCTTTTTTTTAATAAAATAGCAAGCCGAATGAATGCTCATTGTTGGCCAGCTATTGATGTGGCAAGTTTGTTTTTTAATTACCCCATTTTGGAATAGAAATCGAAATCGCCGTTTCTAGATCCGATCCCGATTTTGGAGAATCATAACCAAATCGTCTGTAGACGGTTTAGCTACGGTTTCGATTTTGTGGGGCCCCAATTCTTGTTCCGGAATCGGAACCGGCAGAATGACCATGTCTCAATAATCCCATTTAGTTCATCTTTTTGTGAGTGAGAATACCTATATGGTTTTAGTTTAAAGGGTTGAGCATCTTTCTTGAAGGGAATTTCATGGTCTAATTCTCTATTGGGAGGTAAGGTCTTTGCTGTGGAAAATACTTCTGAGAATTGAGTTAATAATTCTGAGATTTCCTTAGGAACAATATTATTTACCTACTGTTGTTGTGCAGGGATGCTTAGAATAGTTGAGCTTCTGATCTGATTACAGATAATTTTTTGAGTGGATTTCTCTCTAATGGCTTCATCTTTGGATTCTCTATTGCACTATGTAAGGTCAATTGTTAGCCTACCTTGCTCAACAAGATGTTAAATTGTTGAAAATCAAAAGCTATGGGACTGAAATGACTCATTTAATCCATTCCTAAGATCAAAGGAGAATTTGTTTTATTGAATTTCCCATTTGACAATAGGACAAATTATCCTACTATGAATAATGCTTCCATCAGCTACAGCTGCAACTAGAGGAGCTGTTTTTTGTGATTTCAAGTCTAACAATTTAACTAATCTGTAATCAACGTAGCTATCTGTACTTCCAGTAACCAGAAGAATGTGCACCTTGTGACCCTGAATCTCCCTACAAAGTGTTATAGTTTTTTCTGTAATGCTGAGGACAAGGAATGGAGGGATACATCCAATGGTTCCCCAGGATTCCTAGTAATCTTATCTTGTTTTCTCTTGGCATCCTAGAATTCACTGTCCTCGTCGTTCTCTTTTGACATAATGGAATCGATGTGGTTCAACCTGCATTGGTGCCCAGGCTCATATTTGTCACCGCATTTAAAACATAATCCATTATTTCTTCTAAATTGTATCTCTTGAGAAGAGATTTTCTTGTATTTGTGAGAATCCTGCAATTTATTCTTCTCAGTTCCATCCTAAAAATTAGCCTTGCCTTGTGCTGAACTGCCAGCGCTCCTGAACTCCCCTTCAGTTCTTGGTGGAAATCTGAGTTTCTTACGAGACATATCCCAAGATTATTCTTGTAAGAGTACAATTTCAAAGGTCTCAATTAAAGTAGCAGATTTCATCATCCTCACTATTGGTTTCAGATCTTTCTTTAGGCCCCTCACAAAACTAGACACAAAGTATGATATAGATAGTCTAGGATCTCTAGTCATCATGAGAGACTTCAGTTCCTTAAAAGTTTCTTGATACTCAGCAACCTCATTTATCTATTGCAATTAATTTGTTAAATTCCTCCACAATATCTTGCATTGTCCTTCCTCCAAACCTCCTGTTAAGATCTTCAGAGAGCTCATTCCAAGAAACCTTGCCCTTCATCAATTTATATCCCATAAACCAAATATCAACTTTTCCTTCTAAAAAGAATTCAATCATTTTCACTTTTTGATTTTCTTCCGCTTGATTCATTAGAAAGTGTTTATGACATTTCCTCAACCATTCTCTAGGGTTATCTCGTTTGAAAATATGAAGATCCACACGAAAAAATTGTCTCCCAATTTTTGTTAACTACTTCACCAATATTTTCTTTACCCTTATCAGTCTTTCCCATATTTTGATAAGTTGGAAGCAGTGGAGTCTTATTACCTGCTGTTCTTTATTTTCTTGACTGATCATTTTTAAAATGGTGTTGAATTTGATATCTAGCCCAGTAGAATAGGATTCAATCTTCTGATTAGTGTCTAGCAGCTGCTGGTTCACTTCATTGATTTTGGAATTGATTAATTTAGTGAGTTCTTGAATATTCAACTCTTGTCTTTTAACCTAATCATCCATTTATTTAAACCTCGTGCCTTCTGCCATTGATGCTGGAAGCTCATAGGGTAAATTTTATGTTACCAATTTGTCAAGCATTGTCTTGACAATTCTTGACTGGAATAAGAAATGAATTTAAGGGAGATAGAGAAAACGGAGCTTGCAAGGAAGAAAAGAGTGAGAGAGAGAGAGAGGGAGAGTATGAATTCATTAATTGCCAAAAATACCTAATTGTTCAACCGTTACAACTTTAAACAGCACTTAACAGAATAATTGTTGTTTGTTATTACAATTACATCATCAAATCACTAATGAAATCGTTAAAGAATTAGGCTAAAAGTGTGTCTTCCAGCTGGTTGAAGACGTGATTTCAAGAATAAGGCATGACAAGCTCTAAGATCTATAAAGATAAATTAGACGATTTGGGTCTACTAGCCTATTGACTTTAGGGTAATAATTTTTTACTATATTTTGTAGGTATGTGATCTATTGATAACTATGCATATTACATTGTATAGTAAAGTTGCCAACAACTTAATTAATAGGGCAAATTCTCTTTTACCCCCCTGTGGTTTGAGCTAATCACCGTTTCATCACTTCGTGGTTTCAAAATACCCACATAACCCCCTCGTGTTTTGAACTACTGTGGAAAATTGACAGAATCCGTCTAAACTGATGGATGTAAGTGAAATTACAATAACACCCTTACTTAATTATATAGTCAAACATTGATGAGTCAAACAACCTATAAAAATGAAGAGGTCAAAATAAATATTATAAAATATTTGAGGTCCAATTGAAATTTCTGAAACTCTTCTCTTCTCCATTGTTCCAAACCCATATACAAGAAAATCCGCCCCGATGTCTCGAAACTTTATTTTGTGGCTTCATGGTTTGGGCAATTCGGGCCCTGCAAACGAACCCATCAAAACCTTCTTCTTTTCCCCTCAGTTCAAGAACACCGTTTGGACTTTCCTTTCTGCCCCTTCAAATCCCGCCACTTGTAATTATGGTCATGTTATGCCTTCTTGGTTTGACATTCATGAGATTCTAGTGACAGCAGATTCTCCTAAAGATGAAAGTGACGTGCTTAAAGCTGTGCAAAGTGTGCATGCCATGATAGACAAAGAGATTGGTTGCAGATATGAGTTACAGATTGTTGGGTTCCAATGTTGCAACTTTTGGATTGCAGATCTGGATTTTAGATTGGATATAGATATTATTAATTTATTTTTTTCTCCCTTTGAAGAGAGACGGGGTTGGAGGGATCTCAGATTTCCTTGGTGGGTTTTGAAACTCATCAATTTTTGACATAAAAAATGCTTTTTCCCCCGAAAAGATAAGATTTTGATCGGTTCTGATCATCACTTTATTGTTATTCCGAGACCTTATTTGGTTATAGAATCCAAAAAGTCTGAAAATTTGAGGTTTGGTTGAGAAATATTGAAACTTTGTTCTATTTATTTGCATGCCTTATTGCTTAGAAATCTGAGATTTTTTATAGATTTGGGTCACTGTATTGGTCAAGTCTTGTGACCCTTCGGCTGGAGAAAAAAAAGTTCAAAGTTCAGTTTTTTTGAAGGTTTGATTTTATGGGGAATTGTTGTGCAGTACCGCAAACCTCTGATGGTGAGGGTTTCTAGAGTATCTCGCCGGAGGACATCCAACCCACCGTTAAAGTCTGGGTTGATAGGCTGAATTCATCGTCGGTAGTGGTGAGAAGATCTGCGGCAGCTGAATTGAGGCTCTTGGGGAAGAATCGGGTTGATAATCGGTGAGGCAGGAGCCATGCCGACTTTAATTTCACTGCTGGCAAGCAATTCTTAAGACCCGATTTTGATGTTGGTGATGAATTATTTTTTTGAATTATTTTTGAAGGAGGAAGGATTTTAAAGCTGCCCACAATGTGCTTGTTGATGTGATTAGCAAACTAATGTAGTGGCACTGTTGGAGAAAATGGAGAAGGAATATGAGTTGTGTGGAATTTGAATTCTTTGAAATTCATTGTTTCTAAGTTGTATGATCATGATTTTGCCATTTTTGCTGAGAAAAAGATGAATAGCTTGGGCTTGGCCAATGAGTTTTTCTCGATGAAGTGATGCTTTGATTATAATGTGGTGTGTTGATGAAAGAAATTCAGACAGGGAAGACGAAGGGAAAGAGGGGAAAAAGAAAGAAAATAAAAAAAAAACTAAAAAAAGAAGAGAAAATGTGAATAAGGGTAATTTTGTAACAAAAATTGTATTTTAATCACGCTTTATTTTTCCACACGCGTATTCTTGCGCGTGTAGCACACATCCGTCAGTTTAGAGGGATTCTGTCAATTTTCCACAATAGTTCAAAACATGAGGTATGTGGGTATTTTGAAACCACGAGTTGGTGAAAGGGTGATTAGCTCAAACCACAGGGGGGTAAAAAGGAATTCGTCCTAATTAATATCCATAAATGAGCGTCAAGTATTCCATATATAGTAGTTACTTGTGTTACAAGGTATTTTCAAAACCTTAGGGTTTATTATCGACAACCCATATGGTTGACGAAACTTCTAAAATATCTTCCTACAATAAAAAAAAATACTAGTGGCCTCATGTTGTTCAGATTTAAGTGAAAAGTAAATGGAAAACATACTCCACTGATGAAGCAGAATTTCATCAATATCCTCAGATATATGTGTGTGTGTGTGTATCGCAAAAACTACTATGTGATGGTTTTCTATATGAGACATGAAACGTGAATTTTGTTGAAGTTAATACTCTAATTTTTCTATACTTGATACGTTAATGTTATATTTGATACGTTAATACACTAAAGGAGAAATTTGATAATTTTATACACTAATATTATATTTGATACGCTAAAGTAAAAATTTGATAATTTTAATGCTAAAGTGAAAATTATATACGCTAAGGTGAAAATTTTTACGCTAATATTTTATACGTGATACACTAATACTAGTTTGTTAGGCTAAATTGAAAATTTATTACACTAATATTTTATACTTGATACGCTAATTTTTGGATTAATACTTTATATGTGAATTTTTAAATTAATACGCAGGTTGCATATTTGAACCCGCCTCACATGAGTCTAGCCATATATATATATATAATTATCTTAACAGTATAATTCTAGTAAAACTCTACTTTGGATTATGATAGATCTCTTCAATTGGATGCTTACAATTTTCCAATTATCAAATGATTGTTGAATGTTTTGAAGATTAATTTCTTATTTCATAGTAGTTGAAGAGGAGCTTCAAGAGGGTGATGATTTAGAAGTCCCTCCATTGTTCTCAAAATAATGGCAGGGATTGCTCTCTCTCATATTTTCTTTTTTTCCTCATACATGTCTAATTGTCACTCATCAAAGCACCCCCCCCCCCCTCTGTGTCAAAGTATTACCACTAACCACCACTATCACAGAAGTAATGAATAATCATCCACATCAATAATAATATTAAGATTGAACAATTTGATCATACTTTTGACATTCAATTTCCTCTATTGGAAGATGAAGGAGCGTGGTGATCCAAGCATAGAGGCGAGTGATTCAACGAGAATGAGCGGTTATTTTGTCAGCAAAAATGAGAACTGTAAGGTCTAAGGCAACCTAAGAGGGGGGTGAATTAGGTTTCTAAAAATTTCTTGTACTTTCTCCAATCAAGTTCAATACAAGTGAGTAAGTAAAGTGAATTATAATGAGTGAGTGATACAAAGATGTATATTAATAATCCAGAAATGTAATCAATAAACCCAACAATATGATTAATGAATTAAAGCATAAATAAATCAAAATAAGTGCAGAAATGAAAATAATTGGAATCAAGAACACAAGAGATTTAGAGTGGTTCAAGTCTCCTCCTTGGAGCACTCTACATCCACTACCTAAGTTTCCCAACTTAGGATTTCAAACCTTTCCACTATGAAATGATCTCCTTACAAGTGGTGAGATCAAAAGAACCACTTTTACAACCCAAGTATCACAACTTAGGATTTCACCCAAGGTTCAACCTTAACACAAGCTATCCCAAGCTAAGTGTTCAAGGTTTTTTACTCTCACTTGAGAAACCTTTTACAAATACTTACAGTGATTGATTGAAGAGATACACAAGCCCTCAATTAGGGTGGATAAGATGAAGTGAAGCTCAAAATATGATTCCTATCAATGCAATTACAACTCAAACTATATATCTCAAAGAAGAAGTGAAGAACTCAATTAAAGGCTCAAGGAACTTTTTAATCTTTTGTTTCCTTTGAAATCAAAATGAAATATGTGAGTTGTAGATGAAGATTTTCACATGTAAAGCTTGGGAATCAAGTGTTTTTTCATATCCTAACGTTTGTGTGTTTGATGGTATTTATACTATCAAAGAAAAGACAAGAAAACGTTCATGTTTGACATTTAAAAAAAATAGCCGTTGGGACTTTCGGACGGGTGTTTCGGACGGGTAGGTCGTCCGAAACTAAGTTTCGGACGGCCGAAACTTGCCCTGCACAGTCCGATCCCAAACCCTGAAAATCATTTTCTCTGGACAGTTTCGGACGATAGTTTCGGACGGCCGAAACTAGGCTAAGGTCGTCCGAACCTTTTCTTTTCAATTTAATTTCGATTTTCGTTTTACTTATCTTTTGTACAACTCCATACGACTTAGTGCAAGTGTGTACTACATCTTTTGAAGTTCTTTTGAAGACTAAAAACATTTTGAAAACAATTTTTCTTGAGCCTTAAACGAGTAAACCACTCTCTTGAGCTATTTACAAATTAGGGTTTTGGGTTGGGGAAAATGACCTAATTTACCATCCTTTTGTTTCTTTTCCGATTTCAATTCTTTCTTCGCTTGATAAATCTCCATGCTTGGCTTCCTTGAATTTATATCAAATTGAAACACTTTTTAAACCATTAGCATAAACATAATTGTTTGTTACTCATCAAAATAAGTAAGATTTTAGACCCTAGGTCTTCACAATCTCCCCCTTTTTGATGATGACAAACTAATTATGCAAAAGAATAAATAACAAGTGTAATAACTTACTTTTGAATAGAAAAAATTGATATAAGCTCCCCCTATGTGTATATTTCCATTTTCTTTCAATTTTTATCCCCCTATGTATATACTTCTACTTTGTTTTTCTTTAAATGTTCTACTCCCCCTTTGTTTTTCTCCCATTATTGCTTTTTACATGATACTCTTTATTTTTCTCTTATACTACTTATCACTTATTCTCCCCCTTTTGAAATCATCAAAATAAGAAAAGGGGATGAAAAATGTGAGTTTCCATAAATCATAAACCATATAAAAAGTATACTCTTTTCTTACTCTTTTCATTTACCTTTAGTTTTGGGGAAATGACATCACATCTTAGGACTACCTTTCCACTCCTTGCAACCTAATGGGTGGCTAGGCAAAAAAATGGTAAAGTGCAATAATTTTTGAAACATTTTGACAGAGTTTCCTTTGTAATCTGACCATTTCCACCTGTCAACAACCCAACAAAAAAACAACACAAGAACAAAGAGGCACAATATACAACATTCCATTCAATATCACCATAATCCAATGCCATGAACATTAAGTGCCTCAAAAACATTGAAATCATCAAGCAATATATATCAATTAACCATAATAGTCACACAAATGGTAAAACCCTCAAAGTATCGAAACAAGAACCATCCACGACATAAAAGTTATCAATTTGTTAAACACATCAAAACAATCCGAAAAGAAAGTACTTAGACACATGAAAATGAGATATCATCCTAGCCTATTACATGAATGACTATTCGTGCGCCGGTGCCTTCCCCTTGCGACGAGCTTGAGCCAAAGCATCCCGTTGCTCATCCATCATCAACACTTCATGTCCATAATGGATTTCATTTCCCAAATCATCCACCCTAAGTGTCAATTCATCGAGCCTACCCCTTATCTCTTCCATATTTCGATCGAGACTCACATGCACACCGGCGATCCCACTATCAATTCGGTCAATCAAAGTATCAAAGTGCCCTTGGAGGAAATTTTTGAAATCATCATCCCTGTGAGTGGCTCTAGTTGGTTCGGGGACTTCGTAATCGTGCGCATCTTGATCATGTGCTTCTTCCTCCTCATCTCTTTCCGCCATGTCTTCATCCTCCTCTTGGTCTTCAATGGGTTTCTCGAATGTCCAAACCCCATTTACCACATATATACCCATGGACTTAAGAAAGGTCAAATCAAAAAGATTACGAGGGGGTACAGGGTACATCGTGGCACTCTCAAGGGATATGTTATTATACTTTAGGATCTTTGTAATGAGCATGCCATATGGTAAACTACGGCGTGGATCCTTAATGGTAACTTCAATGTACTTAAGCATTAAATATCCAAAATTTACGAGAACTTGCTTAAGTAAGGCATAGAGAAGATAAAGATTCATGGTTTGGGATCGGTCTTATGTCCATGAGTTGGAAGAATGTTTTTGGCAATGATATGGAATAAAATGCAGTGCTTAGGGCTCAAATTTCTAGTTGGTGCTTCACTTGCCTTAGTGAAAGTCTCTCCATTAAAAGCAATCGCAACTAGGTCACGAAAGTTAAAACCATGTGATGCATTTGACCAAGAATGAAGCTTAAAATATTTCATGACTTCTTTGCCATCTTTTGCTAAACCATATTGATGATAACATTTAAACAATATATTAAGGTTCGCAGGGGTCAATGTGATATCCTTGGAGTTAACCCTAGTACACATTGTATAATCACTTGATTTTAAGCCTTCAGGATAATACAAATTGGCAAAAAATTCATACACTAACAAGGTAGGTATGGGCTCATTACCATACAATATGTCTTCCCAATCTTGATACTTAAAAAGCTCTAGAATATCTACGTTATCACCAAAATCATCTTTTCTCACTATCCTAGGGACATTTATCTTCTTTGAAGATGTAAGATAGCTATTATACTTAGCTTCACATTCAGCATTGATGAATGGAGAGATTGGAGGTTGAGATGTACCCAATGAGCCATGTTGAATGTGTGGAGGTGCCGTAACCTTGGTTCTATTGCGTCCTCATGAAGTGCTCATGTTGTTTACGAACTTGAGTATCAAAATAAGGTGAAATTTGAAGAGAGAAAACTCAAGAATGTCCAAAATTCAGTTTGACCCAATTTCTAGGGCTATGAATCAATGGACGAATTTTGATGTGGAAATTTTTTAGTTTGAATCGGTGAAAATGTTCTCTAGATGCCAAAGAAGGATTCTAATGAACCAATTTGAAGATTAATCGTGTAGAATTCAAATTGATAATTGGCGGGGAGAAAAGGGTTTGAGAAAAGTGAAGAACAATTGTGAAAATCGCGTAAAGAAATCTGGAATTTTAAGCCTGAAAAGCAAGTTTCGGACGGCCGAAACTTTAGGGGTCGTCCGATCTAGTCGTCCGATCCTCAACAGAGATTGGCGCTTGAAACTTAGTTTCGGACGGGTAGGTCGTCCGAAACTCAGAAAATTTTGAAAAATGAATCTTTGCGAAATAAACTCAACGTTTTTAGCTCACTTAAGTTGGACTACACCAATATTAAGTCTTAATAGAGATAATTGATCTTCGGGAAGTGGTTTGGTAAAAATATCCGCCAATTGTTCTTTAGTGGAAACATATTCTATGTGAATTTCCTTATTTTGAACAAGATCACGAATGAAGTGATGTTTAATATCAATGTGTTTAGATCTAGAGTGTTGGATAGGATTCTTAGTAAGATTTATGGCACTTGTATTATCACACTTTATGGATACACATCCAAAGTTTAAACCAAAGTCAAGAAGAGTATGTTTCATCCAAAGAATTTGAGAACAACAACTTCTGGCAGCTATGTATTCGGCCTCGGCCGTTGACAAAGATACGGAAGCTTATTTTCTACTTGACCAAGATACAAGTGATTTTCCTAGAAATTGGCACGTTCCACTTGTGCTTTTCCTATCAACCCTACATCCGGCGAAATCGGCATCGGTAAACCCTACTAAATCAAAGGTGTTCGTCCTAGGGTACCATAATCCATACTCTATCGTTCCTTTTAGGTATCTAAGTATTCTTTTTACAGCCAACAAGTGTGATTGTTTAGCACATGATTGAAATCTAGCACATAAGCACACAGCATACATAATATCCGGCCTACTAGCCGTCAAATAAAGCAAACTTCCAATCATTCCTCTATATTGTGTTTCATCAACTTTTACGCCATTTTCATCTTTGTCTAACTTAGTTGAAGTACACATAGGTGTTCCGTTAGGTTTAGAGTCTTCCATTCCAAATTTTTTAAGTAACTCCTTAGTGTATTTTTCTTGGCTTATGAAGATCCCTTAATCCATTTGTTTAATTTGTAATCCAAGAAAGAAAGTTAATTCTCCCATCATACTCATTTCAAATTCATCTTTCATTAGTTTTGAAAATTCTTCACACAATGATTCATTAGATGCACCAAAGATGATATCATCAACATAAATTTGCACAATCAACAAATCATCATCATAATATTTGGTAAACAAAGTAGTGTCTATTATGCCCTTGTGAAAGTTCTTTTCTATAAAAAATCCACTAAGTCTTTCATACCAAGCTCTAGGTGCTTGTTTTAGTCCATATAGTGCTTTAACCAATTTTTATACATGATTAGGAAACTTATCATTTTCAAAACCGGGAGGTTGCTCTACATATACTTCTTCTTGGATATAACCATTTAAGAAGGCACTTTTAACATCCATTTGAAAAAGTTTAAACCCTTTAAAGCAAGCATATGCAAGTAACATGCGAATAGACTCAAGCCTTGCTTCGGGAGCAAAGGTTTCATCATAGTCTATGCCTTCCTCTTGCCTATATCCTTGAGCCACTAACCTAGCTTTGTTCCTTACTATGCTTCCTACTTCATTAAGTTTCTTCCTAAAAATCCATTTAGTTCCTATAATTGAAGTATCTTTAGGTCTTTCTACTAAATTCCAAACTTTACTTCTTTCAAATTGGTTTAATTCTTCTTGCATAGCTACAATCCAATTATCATCTTTTAAAGCTTCATTTATATTTTTTGGCTCAATTTGTGAGAGGAAGACAAAGTTGTTATCTAAACGCAATGATGACCTAGTGTTGACTCCTTTAGATGGACTTCCTATGATTAAATCTTTAGGATGACTTTGAATAAATTTCCAAGCTCTAGGAAGATCATTTTCTTGTGGACTTTTATCTAATGTTTGATTATCCTCTTTAGGGTCATTTTGTGGGAAGAGTTATTGTCTATTTCATTTTTATCTTGTTCATTTAATGGATTTTCTTCTATTCCTATTTCTTCATCACTTTCTTCATGACTTTTACTTGTTTCACTTTCATCAAACTTTACATGAATTTCCTCTTCTATTATCATGGTTCTTTTGTTATAAACTCTATATGCTTTTCTAATTTCTGAATATCCTAAAAATAATCCTTCATCCGATTTCTTATCAAATTTTCCTAAAGTGTCTTTTACATTTAGAATGAAGCATTTACAACCAAAGACTTTAAAATATCCTATATTTGGAGTTTTCTTATAGATTAATTTATATGGAGTTTTCTTCAACAAAGGTCTAATCAAAGCACGATTCATGACATAACACGCGGTGTTAACCGCTTCGGCCCAAAAATATTTTGGCAAATCATTTTCACAAAGCATAGTTCTAGCCATTTCATGAATTGTTCTATTTTTCCTTTCAACTACTCCATTTTGTTGAGGTGATTTTACCACTGAAAAAGTATGTGTAATACCATTTTCATCACAATGAGTTATAAAGCTTTCATTAACAAATTCGGTTCCATTATCACTTCTAATTTTTACTACATTTAAGTTTAACTCATTTTGAACCTTTTTAAATAATCTAACATACTCTTGAAATGTATCACTTTTATGTGCCAATAATATTACCCAAGTGTACCTAGAATAGTCATCAACTATTACAAACACATACCTTTTACCACCTAAGCTTGTGGTTTGTGAAGGTCCAAATAAGTCCATGTGGATTAACTCTAAAGGTTTTGAAGTTGTTACCATGTTTTTAGGTTTGAAACTACTCTTGGTTTGTTTTCCAAATTGACATGAATCACACACTTTATCTTTTTCATATTTTTGTTTAGGTAGCCCTCTAACTAGTTCTTTAGCTACTAGGTTATTTATGTTATCAATACCAACATGAGCTAGTCTTTTATGCCATAACCAAGTAATATCAGGCACCACACTAAGACATTGCATATCCTGTTCCATAATATCACACAAATGCAAAGTGTATACATTGTTATGTCTAGATCCGGTGAGAACAATTTTACCATCGCTAGGATCAATAACAACACATTTTTCACGTTTAAATACCACATCAAGATCTTTATCACATATTTGACTTATACTAATTAAATTAAATTTCAAATCATCAATTAAAAGTACATTTTCAATCACATTGCTATTGTTGTTTGCTACATTTTCGATTCCAATTATTTTCCCTTTTTTATCATTTTCAAAAGTCACATGTCCCTTATTTTTAGTTTTCAAGTTGTTAAGTAACAAAGGATTACCGGTCATGTGTCTTGAGCATCCACTATCAACGAACCATTTGGTGTCCAAAATTGTGTTTTTTAAACATATCTACATTTAAGAATCAATGTGTAAAATTAAGCTCTTACATCATTGATATCTTTTCTTTTCCATGTTTTTGATCCATTTTCTACTTCCATTCTAGCAAAACATTTTCTTGAGGTATGTCCTTTTTTACAACAATAGTCACATATTACATGGTATTTAAATGAATGTGAAGTCTTATAGTAAGTCATAGCATTGTGAAATCTAGGTTCAAAGTTGTACCTCTTATGTCCATAATGTGGATTATACATTCTATGATCATTATGTGTATTATGCTTTCGATATCCATGATGTGGGTGAGGTCTATTTTTATAGTCTTCAATCTTTTTATCATGATTATATAATGTGTGAGCCATTTTACCGGTTTGGATTTTGAACTTTGACCTATTTCATGTGAGTATCCTAATCCAAATTTGCTATTTCCCATCCTTTGATTTCCTAGAAGTATTTCTAAGTTATTCTTACCATGAGTGAATTTGGCTAAACAATCACTAAGGTCTTCTATTCTCTTTCTTAACCCTATGTATTCTTTCTTGACTTCATCATATTTTTTAACCTCTTCTCTAGCCTTGTTACTATCTATTGTTAGTTTTTCAATTTTAGTTTTTAAGGTACAATTCTCTTTAACTACACTATCATATTTAGTGCTCAACTCTTCATTACTAGAGATGATTTCTTCCATTTTGGCTTTAAGCCTCTTATTTTGAGTTTTGATTTTCTTTAACTCATCTACCAATCTAGCAATGTACAGCTCAAGTTCATCTTGATCATTACAATTATTATCATCATCATCACTAGAAGAAAGACTTACCTCATGGTCTTCAAATCCCATAAAGCACATGTTAGCAACTCCTTCTTCATCTCCTTCGGTTTCCTCTTCGGATTGGTCATCATCCCATGTGACCTTGAAGCTTCTTCCGTTGCCTTTCTTGTCTTGTTTGAACTCCTTCTTTCTTCTTGGGCAATCTGCAATAAAATGTCTAGGTTGGTTACATTCATAACATTTGTTAACCTTGGATGTTTCTCCATTCTCTTTCATCCAATCTTTGTTCCTAAAATTTCTTCCTTTGTTAAACCTGTTTTTCCTACTTTGAATCATCCTAGATAACTTTCTAGTGAGAAATACAAGATCATCATCATCTTGTTCATTTATGTCTTCTTCATCTTCCTCAACATCATTCTCATTCTTTGACACTTTAAGTGCTATGTTCTTTTTAGCCTTAGTATCTTCTTCTTTTTGAGTTTTAGACTTGATCTTCAATTCATATGACATAAGTGAACTAATTAGTTGATCTATGGGTAGTTCTCTCAGATTTTTAGCTTCTTCAATAGCTATAGCTTTTGATTCCCATTCCTTAGGTAGAGAGTTTAAAATCTTTCTATTTTGCTCACCTAAGGGGTAAATTTTACCTAGGTTCTCCAAGTCTTTAATTATGCTATTGAATCTACAAAACATTTTATCAATAGATTCATTACCATCCATTTTAAAGCTTTCATATTGTGTTACCAACAATGATTTCTTTTCCTCTTTTACATCTTCGGTTCCCTCATGGATTTCCCTAAGTTTCTTCCAAATGTCATGTGCATTTTTACATCCTTTAACTCTACTTGATTCATTAACATCTAGTGAGTTATATAAAGCATTTGTGGTTTTAGCATTTAGGGTGAGGTTTCTCCTATCAGTTTCAGTGAGTTCACTCCTATTCTTTTCTCTAATTTCATCACCTATGATTATCTCAGCCTTATAAGGTCCTTCTTCTACAATATACCACATCTCAATGTCAATGGATTTGAGATAGATTTCCATCCTATCTCTCCAACTACTGTAGTTGGTTCCATTAAACATTGGAGGCCTAGAGATAGATTTTCCCTCCATAAACATAGCATTGTTTGTTGCCATAATCTTTTACTCTAAGGTTGTTAAGCCTAAGCAAGTAGAGACCAAGCTCTGATACCAATTGTAAGGTCTAAGGCAACCTAAGAGGGGGGTGAATTAGGTTTCTAAAAATTTCTTGTATTTTCTCCAATCAAGTTCAATACAAGTGAGTAAGTAAACTGAATTATAATGAGTGAGTGATACAAATATGTATATTAATAATCTAGAAATGTAATCAATAAACCCAAAAATATGATTAATGAATTAAAGCATAAGTAAATCAAAATAAGTGCAGAAATGAAAATAATTGGAATCAAGAACACAAGAGATTTAGAGTGGTTCAAGTCTCCTCCTTGGAGCACTCTACATCCACTACCTAGGTTTCCTAACTTAGGATTTCAAACATTTCCACTATGAAATGATCTCTTTACAAGTGGTGAGATCAAAAAAACCACTTTTACAACCCAAGTATCACAACTTAGGATTTCACCCAAGGTTCAACCTTAACACAAGCTATCCCAAGCTAAGTGTTCAAGGTTTTTACTCTCACTTGAGAAACCTTTTACAAATACTTACAGTGATTGATTGAAGAGATACACAAGCCCACAATTAGGGTGGATAAGATGAAGTGAAGCTCAAAATATGATTCCTATCAATGCAATTACAACTCAAACTATATATCTCAAAGAAGAAGTGAAGAACTCAATTAAAGGCTCAAGGAACTTTTTAATCTTTTGTTTCCTTTGAAATCAAAATGAAATATGTGAGTTGTAGATGAAGATTTTCAGATGTAAAGCTTGGGAATCAAGTGTTTTTTCATATCCTAATGTTTGTGTGTTTGATGGTATTTATACTATCAAAGAAAAGACAAGAAAACGTTCATGTTTGACATTTAAAAAAAATAGCCGTTGGGACTTTCGGACGGGTGTTTCGGACGGGTAGGTCGTCCGAAACTAAGTTTCGGACGGCCGAAACTTGCCCTGCACCGTCCGATCCCAAACCCTGAAAATCATTTTCTCTAGACAGTTTTGGACGACAGTTTCAGACGGCCGAAACTAGGCTAAGGTCGTCCGAACCTTTTCTTTTCAATTTAATTTCGATTTTCGTTTTACTTATCTTTTGTACAACTCCATACGACTTAGTGCAAGTGTGTACTACATCTTTTGAAGTTCTTTTGAAGACTAAAAACATTTTGAAAACAATTTTTCTTGAGCCTTAAACGAGTAAACCACTTTCTTGAGCTATTTACAAATTAGGGTTTTGGGTTGGGAAAAATGACCTAATTTACCATCCTTTTGTTTTTTTTGCGATTTCAATTCTTTCTTCGCTTGATAAATCTCCATGCTTGGCTTCTTTGAATTTCTATCAAATTGAAACACTTTTTAAACCATTAGCATAAACATAATTGTTTGTTACTCATCAAAATAAGTAAGATTTTAGACCCTAGGTCTTCACAAGAACTCATCTCGTTAATTTCGGTTTTCTTTCTATTGGTGTTGTATTGGGGTGGGTATTTGATGGCTCACAAGGTTTTGAATAATAGCATGAAGTTTGGTGGCAAATGATGACAGTGGGTAAAAGTCGACGACTTTGCAGGTAGCGTAGAGAAAATAGGTAGAGGTAGTAACTATTAGACCCTTAACATTTGTGTTTGCCTAACAGCGTGCCAAAGTGCACAGCTGGCATGCCGAGGTACATAGCAAGCATGCCGAGTAAAATTGCATGACTGTAAAGCCAGTTACATTGGCTAATCGAGTGAAAGGTTGGCGTGCCAAGCAGAATGGCATGTCAGCATATCGAAGGGAATGGTTAGTATGCCGAGTGGCACGGTCTAGAACTGATAGCTTGTTTTGGCTTCAATTTTGTGGGAACAAACCGTGGGGTTGCCTATGAAATAAAATGGATCCGTTGAACAAACTTTGGGGAAGGTGAAGTTGGTTGTTACAAAAATGGTAGCTTGGAGTTAAAGTCGGTTAGAGGCATAGTGTTGTGCATTGTTTCAAGCTTATTAAAGGAATTGTGGGCTAAAAAGTGAAGGCATGGGTCAAGGGAAAGTTGGTTTGGTTAGGGCTAGATTTTGATTAGGCTAGACTCAAGGTTGGCTGAACCCTAGGGATTGCTGGACTAAAGAAAGACGTGGCTGAGACGGCAGCCATGAACTTTGGGCAGTTACACATTCTTTGCTCTTGATTGGCCTATTTTTGTAACTAGTGTTAGTGGTTGGACATGTCAGCCACAAGTTGGCTTTTTATGCTTTTGGATAGGCAAATTTGTGAGGAAGGTTACGTTTTTGTGCATTAGAAAATTCTGCAACCATTGTAAAGAGCTCCTAGTAATCTTCATTGTTGTTAATGAGATTAAGGTTGGACTTTGGCCTATAAATTATTGTGTGCAAGCTTGTTTACTTTTGGTTTGTTTCTTACTTTTCTTAAACTTTTGTTTACCGGTTCAGGGCATCTAAACAAGAGTGGATTGTGAGTGTAACCTTCAATGAGCTGTTGGTTAAGAACATTGGGATTTTAGCTAAAACACAAAAAGAGGCGTAACAATTTGGTATCAAAGCCAAGGTTTGCATGAAGGCATTCCGACTGAGTAATTCTAATGGCGAAAGAAAGTGGCAGTATGTTGAAGGAACCTGTTAGCGAGTTGGAGGCAATAATTGAGAGTGTTATCATGATATTGGGAACTCAAGAAGAGTCCCATAATTTGTATGAGATGGTAGCTGGAACTAAAAAATTGTTGAGCGAAATAAAAGCCAGGCTTGACGAAGTTGAGAAATTTGTGGCTTTTACCGTTGGTTCATCTTCTAGATCAGAAGATCTGGGATCTCGAAGGCAATTGCTAGAGACTCTAATGGACGATGTGATCATTTTAACGAGGGTCATGTGTGATTGTATAACAAGAAACGATGAATGGTTTCCAGCAAAGGTGAAAGTACCTGAGCCAAAACCTTAAGCTGGGATAAGAAGTTCCAAGGAGTTGGAAAACTTTCTGTGGGATTTGGAGTCATACTTTCTAACTACGAAGGTGTCGTAGGACCAACAGGTGTCCATTGCTTCAATGTAACCTTCAAGTGATGCCAAACTGTGGTGGCGCACTAGATCCATTGATGAGAATACTAAGAAGATAGTGACTTGGACAGAGATGAAGAACGAGTTGAAAGTTCAATTTTTGCCTTCAAATTTTTCATGGCTTACGACTGGAGCCTTAAGAAAACTGAAACAGATGGGGTCTATGAGGTAGTATGTGAAGAAATTCAGTTCACTTATGTTGGATGTTCATGACATGACCGAATAGGACAAGCTATTCCATTTTATGACTGGATTGCAAAATTGGGCACAGGTTCAATTGAGTAGGCAAGGAGTACAAACTCTATCTCAAGCCATTACTGCCACCAAAAAGTTGGTGGACTTTAAGGCTAGTTGTGATGATGTTGAAATTGGGAAGAACAAAAAAGAGAATGGAAAAGAGATGTTTTCCAGGAAAACTAAAAAGGTTGTTTCTGAAAGTAAGAAAAAGGGTAGTTGTTTCTCTTGTAATGGACCACACTTTGCACGAGATTGCCCAAAGAATGAGAAAGTGAATGTGGTGGTGGCTAGTGAGGATGATTCAGATTCTGATCCTCCTATTTGGGTAAATCCTTTATAGTTGATAAATGTTATTGTTATTTCTTTAGTGAAACCAAATGTTCAAAACATATTGATATTTGTGTTGTTGAGATTGAATTGGAGCACTGCATATGCATTGATAAACTCTAGAGCCAGTCACAATTTTATTACAGAGCATGAGGCTCATCGGTTGAACTTGTTAGTTCAGAATCACAATAGTAATGTTAAGGCCATTAATTCTGAAGAGGCAGTTCTTGGTCTTACGGATACAAATATTGAAATAGATTTGTGAAAAGGTAGTTGTAAATTCATAATTATTCAGAAAATTGAAAACTATAATGTTATATTGGGTAAAGAGTTTTTGAGCAGGAACAAGGCGTATCCAATTCCTCACTTGAATGGTGTGATGATTGCGGATGAAATGAAGCTTGTATTCGTACCATGCGTGGAAATGTGTCCAGTAATAGTTATGGGTAAACAAAATGCTGGAATGTCGGTTATAAAGGTTGAAGACGAATGTGAGCAAGGGCAGATGGCTCATTTAGCTACACTTATCTTAAGGGAACCTCAAGAAGTTCAAGATGTAAGTAAAGTCTTGGACATGACTGAAGCTAGGAAAGGATTTATTGAACTCTTTGAGTTGCCTATAGATGTGACAAAGGCTACTCGTTGTAATTCCATAAACGATATGTTGTATAAATTTCTAGATAGGATTGTTATTCCTAGTCTAGGTGATAGATGTTTTCATTTGAGAGTTGTATTTCAGAAATATGTACTCTACTTGAAAATGGGGAAATGTAAGTCTTGCAGGTGGGAAGCTACATTTTGGGTTCGCGAGGGGTAAGGCTGCATAAATGAAGACAAGGCAAACGAGAATTGTCTTGTTCCTAAAGACTCAACTGGTTGTTGTCTTTGAGGGCCGACGAAGGCCAAGGTGTTAGGTTGGCTTATGGGAAGTTGGCTTAACTAAAAGTATTTGTGGTCATTTCGGGGAAATTGACACAATTTTGTAATTATTGCAATGTATTATAAGTTTTTGGGCAAAATGTGATTTTAGTTTGATAAGAAATTAAAATCAGATGCTAGAAAACTTTAACGAGGGCGTTAAAGACTTCAAGTGGGGGAGGTAAGTCAGACCCTTTGCGTTCATGTTTGCCTACCGGCGTGCTGAGGTGCACGGCCGGCATGCCGAGTAAACTGGCGGATTGTAAAGTCAGTCACGTTGGCTAACCGAGTGAAAGGTTGGCGTGCCGAGTGAAAGGCTAGCGTGCCAAACAAAATGGCACGTCGGCATGCCGAAGGGAACAGTCAGCATGCCGAGTGGCATGGTCTAGGACCAATGGCCTGTTTGGCTTCAAGTTTGTGGGAACAACCCGTGGGGTTGCCTATGAAACAGAACGGAGTAGTTGAACCAACTTTGGGGAAGGCAAAGTCAGTTGTTATAAAAATGGTGGCTTTATAGTTAAAGTCGGTTAGAGGCATAGTGTTAGGCATTATTGCAAGCTTTTTAAAGGATTCATGGGCTTAAAGAATGAAGGCATGGGTCAAGGGAAAGTTGGTTTGGTTGGGGCTAGATTTTGATGAGACTAGACTCAAGGTTAGCTAAACCCTTGGTATTTCTAGACTAAAGGAAGACGTGGCTAAGCTGGCAGTTATGATCTTTGGGTAGTTACACGTTCCTTGTTCCTGATTGGCCCATTTTTATAACTAGTGTTAGTGGTTGGACATGTCAGCTACAAGTTGGCTATTTATGATTTTGGCTAGGCAGATTTGTGAGGAAGTGATAAGGTGAATTTATTCACCTTTTATTTAGGATTTTATACTTAATTCTTTGGTCGTTCTTGTACTTTTTGATTCGTTTTAGTGTTTTATTAGTAGGCTTGTGGACCATGGTGTATCCTTGGAGGAGAAAAATCATACGAGAGTCAAATCGGATGCAAAGTGGAGAAAAAAGTGAAGAAAGTTTGTGAAATTATTGAAGACCTTCTCCATGTCACGAGACCCTCTCGCGACGTCAAAAATGCGAATTAAAATTGATTTTTGGTGGATTTTTTGGTGATTTTTTGGGAAAGTGGCAGTGAGCCACGTCACGACGTCGAGACCCCTTCCACGTCGCGATGTAGGTGGATGTCACGTGCGACCATGCAAGTCGTGACATCGGGAATAGCGTGATTTCACGAATTATTTTTGGAAATTTATGATTTTGGTCCGCTTTGAGACCTCTTATCCAACATGGTTTTCGTGAAAAACTTACTTGCAAATATTTTTATAGAATCACTATAAATAGAGCTAGGGTTACAGCTTTTTAAGGTGTGACAACTTTGAGAGATTTCAAGCAAGGGTTTTTCTTCTTTGTAATAGCTAGGGTTTCATTATTTTTGCTATCTATGGAGAATTGCAGCTGTACAGATTGGGAACGTCAATAATTATTGAATTCATTTATTTAGAGACAAAGATTTCTTCCAAGGATTCGCAATTCGAGTTGTTATATTTCCTTTTAATTTATGTTTTCAATAATATTCTTTAATTTAAATATTATGATGTTTGATTTAGCCTTGCTCGGCTAAATTAATTGTGCTTCTGAGATTATGAATAAGGGTTTTTGTACTTAATTTGCATGCCATGCTCTATCTTATGGTCTTTTGTAATGAGTTTTGTTGTGTTCTTCATAATTATTCATTATTAGGGCCCGAATTATGTATTATGAATATTTGCTTAAAGTGCAGTAAATTATTTAGAGATAACTTGCTTTAATCTTGCCTCTTACCACATAGGAGGATTAGAGTTGATTGTTTGGAGTCTTTTGTGGGTTGGTTGTGAGTTTGTTAGGTTAATTTCACCTTAGCTCTTGCCTCTTGCCACATAGGAGGAGTTAGGGGGATTAGTTTAGCATTAGCGTGACTGGTTCTGGTGTTGCCTCCGCCATTAAGGAGCGGTTAAACTTGAGGGTTTGGTTGAGTTGGTAGTGGCACTAGATTTCGGGTTAGTTAGGGAAGTAAACCTTGCATCTTACCACGTATGAGGGTTTAATGAATTAGTTAATATCTAAATAGGTAAGTGCCTAAATCATTCCTTGCCTCTTACCATATAGGAGGGCGTGAGTTATGTTATTTACCCTTGTTTTGCATGACCATAGATAGAATGTATGTATGTGCTTTTTATGTAACCTTAAAATATAATCTCGGGAGTATACTTGCTTAATTAAAAGTTCAAATCAAATCAATGTCTCTGTTTTAGTTCTTGTTATTTATTTTCTTTGTTTTAGTTAAGAGTAACATTAAGAAAAAAAACCCCAAAATATTTTCTTTAGAATTTCAACATAATCCTCTTCCTGAAGGAACGAACTTGCTATACTATCACCTTTACTAGGGTTGTCTAGCTTATTTTTTATTAGGGGTGAATAGCAACCACGAGCATTTTATTACACATATTATTTGCCCCATCAAATTTTGATGCCGTTGCCGGGGAGGGCAATCATGTTGAAATTTTATTTTAGTTTTAGTTTTCTTGCATATCTTTATTACTGTTTATTATTCTTCTTTGCATGCCCAGGACAAGATCACTTGGACTAGCAAAATATCAGTACGACTCGGAACTTTCACAGACTTTGCGTGTTAAGAAGAAGTTGGAATTTGAAGCAAAGGCTGCACAAGGAAATCAGCCCAATGTTGAAGTTCCTCCTGCGGGGGACCCTCCATTTATTCTACAAGCACAACCAGTGGTACGTCGGTATAGTGATCATTATGAGCCTCAAATGGATAACTTCGATTCACCTTTTATTGACATTGGGGAGCATTTTCAAATTCTGCTAGCTTTCATTAATTTGATTCAAAATAGTTAGATTTTTCATGGGATGAGTACTGAAGATCCACATGCACATTTAAGATCATTCCTTAAAAAGTGTAACACGAGCAATCTCCCACATATCCTGCATGATATCCTAAAGAGAATGTTGTTCCCTTTTTCTCTTCAAGGTGCAGCTGAAAGATGGTATAACTCTATTAACGGGGTGAGAATTGAAACTTTTGATGAGGTTGCAAAGAGGTTCATGACCAAATACTTCCCTCCATCCCGAATGGATAAGATCCAGATGGATTTCATACAGTTTCGCCAAGGTGACAATGAGTCATTACAGAAGCTTGGGATAGATTTCGTGAACTTTTCAATAAATACCCAAACAGTGGGTTGGAGCCAGGAAGAGAGCTAAATTTCTTTTGCAATGGACTCAAATTCGATACTATGCATTTGGTAAATCTTTCAGCTGGAGGAAATTTGCTTGATAAATCACTAGAAGAAGTTGAAGAGATTTTTGAGCGTATAGTAAGTAATGAACTGATGCTACCCAATGCAAGAAGTAACCATGGAAGACATCAAATTAGAATGTTAGAGTTGGATAAAACAGCCAACTTGGAAGCACAAATGACAGTCATGCAGGGCCAACAATCCAATATTCAGGCAGACTTGACAAACAAAATCACGCCATTTTGTGGATTATGCCAAGGGGCACATCATATAGATGAATGTCCTCAAGTCACTAATGAGCCAGTGCAATATGTCAATTTCAACCGGAATACTAATTCAAATAAATAGAAGCCATCCGGTGGGAACTAGCGGTCTCAAGGAGGACAAAATCGCCCACAGTATAATACATCAAGACCAACTTATCCACCTGGTTATGGAAACCAAAAAAACACACAGACTGGTACTTCACAAGCATCAATTGATGATGTTATAATAGTGTTGGGAGCCAAGATGGACAAGCTATTTAGAGAATGCCAACAGCGACAAGCCAATGTGGAGAAAACAATGGAGATTTATGGAGGTTTGTTCAGGGAGCATAGTGCTCTCATTAAGAATATGGAGACTCAAACAGGCCAACTCACAAATGAGATGCATAATAGACCAGCAGGAACTTTACCAAGTAATACTTTCCCCAATCCTAAGGATAAAGAGCAATGCCACGCTGTTGCACTTCAAAGTGGTAAAGAATTTCAACCTGCGATGATTAATAAAGAAGATTATCCAAAAGATGATTCAGATGTTGTCAAGGCTCAAATTGAGAAGGAAGATATTCCAAAGCAAGCTGAACATAAGTAATAAAGTGTCAGTAAAGGGAGAAAGAAAAATCCTACAAGTAATTTTAATTTTCCAGAATGTGCTCCACCATTACCTTTTCCTCAAAGGATACAGCCATCAAAGAAGAAGATTTTGTTCAGCAAATTTGCTGAGATGATTAAGCAGCTCAATGTAGAAATACCTTTGTTGGATTTGGTGAAGACGGTACCTACTTATACGAAATTCTTGAAAGATTTTATTTCAAATAAAGAGCAAATTTTGCAATGTGAGGAGGTATCTAATTGAATGGGGTCGGGCAATGCTTAATGAAGACAAATTTTCTCCCTAAGCTTAAAGATCCAGGAAGCTGCATAATCCCATGTCGAATTGGCTCAAAATATTTTGCTAAGGCATTATGTGATTTGGGGGGCTGGTATTAACTCGATGCCATATTCTATAGCTGTAAGTGTGGGAATGGGTGAGCAAGTCAAACCGATAGCTATCACTCTTCAGTTGGCTAATAGATCCATCATCACTCCTATGGGTATTATTAAGGATGTTTTGTTAGCAGTTAATAAGTTCACAATTCCAGTGGACTTTATTATCTTGGACATGGATGAATATGAAGAGGTTCTTCTCATATTTGGAAGACCATTCTTGGCAACTGGAGATGCTTTAATTGGCATACGCAGCAAGACAATCACTTTTCATGTCAATGGTGAAGAGGTAACATTTAATGTTAATTACGCTATGAAGCATCCTAGGGACATTAATACTTGATTTTCCATGGATGTTGTTGAAACTTCAGTTATTGCATGCAATCCTATGAAAACATGTAGTGTTAATGATAATGACTCTTTAATGCATATATCTAATTCTGAGTTGCTTAAGATAGATGAGAATATAGCATTAGAGTTGCAAAATATGGTCAAAGGTGTTTTACTTGATACTTCCACTTATGAGCTAAATGATGATATTTGTGAGGAGCCCATTGCGGTGAGACCAATTGAAGTTCATGACTGCAAGGAAAATAGGTTGAAACCTTCAGCTGAAGAACCACCAAAATTGGAGCTCAAGCCACTCCCATCACATCTCAAATATGCCTTCTTGGGAGATAATAATACTTTGCCCGTAGTGATTTCAACTACATTGGAACCATGGCAAGAAGAGAAGCTTATTATGGTGCTGAAAATGTATCAAGGAGCAATTGGGTGGACTATCGCTGACATTAAGGGAATTAGTCCATCAATCTGCATGCACAAGATGCTTTTAGAAAATGATGCAATTCCAGTACGAGATAGGCAAGGTCGATTGAATCCGGCAATGATGGATGTAGTCAAAAAGGAGGTGATCAAACTTTTGGACTTTGGGACGATTTATGCTATATCTGATAGTGAATGGGTAAGCCCAGTCCAATGTGCACCAAAGAAAAGTGGGATGACAGTGGTAAAGACTGATAATGATGAGTTATTAGCAACCCGTATCATTAATGCATGGCGAGTTTGTATGGATTATCGCAAGCTCAACAAGGCAATCCGCAAAGACCATTTTCCTCTACCATTTCTTGATCAGGTGTTGGACAGAATTGTTGGTTATCTTTTTTATTGCTTCTTGGATGGTTAATCCGGATATAATCAGATCACTATTGACCCAAAGGGTCAAGACAAAACAACATTTACTTGCCCTTTTAGTACTTTTGCATTTAAGAGAATGCCTTTTGGATTATGCAATGCACCTGCAACATTTCAAAAGTGTATGATGGCCATCTTTCATAATATGGTGGAAAACATTATTGAGGTATTTATGGATGATTCTTAGTTTTTGGTCATTCTTTCGATAAGTGCTTGGATAATCTAGCTAAGGTCCTTGAAAGATGCGTAGAGACAAATTTGATTTTGAATTGGGAGAAATACCAATTGATGGTGCAAGAAGGAATTGTCCTAGGCCACAAGATCTGAGCAAAAGGCATGGAGGTTGATAAAGCAAAATTGGATCTTATTGCAAAGCTACCATATCCAAAAAATGTCAAGGGAGTAAGAAGCTTTTTGGGCCATGTCGGGTTCTACTGCAAATTCATTCGGAATTTCTCTAAAATCACCAAACCCTTATGCCATCGTTTAGAGAAGGATGCCATATTTAACTTTGATGATGACTGTAAGGTAGCTTTTGATTTTCTTAAGGGCCAACTTGTAGCAGCTCCAGTCATTCAACCTTCAAATTGGGGAGCCCCCTTCGAGATTATATGCGACGTGAGTGATTTTGTTGTGGGGGTAGTTCTTGGTCAAAGGACAAACAGAATTTTCCATACTATTCATTATTCCAGCTATTTACTCGATCAAGCTCAGTGTAATTACACTACAACCGAAAAGGAGATATTGGCAATTGTTTTTGCTATGGATAGATTCCGTTCTTATTTACTGTGAGCCAAAATGATTACTTACACAGACCATGCAGCAATCCGTTACTTAATGGCCAAAAAGATGCAAAACCAAGGTTGATTCGATGAGTTCTACTTCTACAAGAATTTGACTTGGAAATCCGTGATAAGAAGGGAGCTGAAAATTTTGTTGCCGACCACCTTTCACGATTGGAAAAACATGAGCATTCAGAAGAAGACATTAATGTTCAAATTAAGGAAATCTTCCAGAATGAGTACGTGTTTCAAGTGGAAGAAGCGGAAAAAGCTCCATGGTACGCCGACATTGCAAATTATGTGGTTTCGCAACAAATTCCGCCAAACTTGTCTTTCTAACAACAGAGACTCATCCATGATACAAGCTACTACTATTGGGATAAGCCTTATCTTTTCAATGTATGCAGTGACCAAGTTATTAGAAGATGTGTTCTTGAGGAGTATCAAAAAGACATTCTTCAGTCATGTCATGAAGCTAACTATGGATGACATTTTGGGGGGCGAAGAACAACTTACAAAGTGTTGTAGTCGGGATATTATTGGCTAAAACTATTCCACGACACTCAAGAGTGGATCAAACATTGTTATGAATGCCAAAGGATAGGAAACATTTAATGGAGGAATGAGAACCTTTAAACAACATTATGGAGGTGGAAATTTTTTATGTTTGGGGCATAGACTTCATGGGACCATTCCCAAAATCTAATGGTAACTCTTATATTCTTGTAGCTGTGGATTATGTTTCTAAATGGATTGAAGCAATTGCATTGCCGACTTGTGATGCGAAAAGTGTGGTGGGGTTTATTAAGAAGTACATTTTCACTCGTTATGGAACCCCAAAGGCTATTATCAGTGATGGAGACACACATTTTTGTAACAAGGCTTTTCAAGCCTTATTGACTAAATATGGAGTCTGGCATAAAGTGGCAACCCCTTACCATCCTTAAACAAGTGGTCAAGTGGAGATATCAAATCGGGAGATCAAGAGAATTTTAGAAAAGATTGTGAAATCTTCTCGAAAGGATTGGGCAATAAAATTGGATGATTCTCTTTGGGCTTACTGCACATCTTTCAAAACCCCAGTTGGTATATCTCCATATCGTATGATTTTTGGTAAGGCATATCATTTACCTATTGAGCTTGAGTACAAAACTTTTTGGGACTTAAAGGAGTTGAAAATGGATTATGGGAAGGCAGCTGAACAACGGTTGTTAGAATTTAATGATTTGGATGAGTTTCGATTTGATGCATACCAAAGTGAATCTCTCTATAAAGAGAGAACTAAGAAATGGCATGATAAATGCATCCTACATAAAAAGTTCGAGCCCGGGCAACTAGTTTTACTTTATAATTCTAAGTTGAGACTTTTTCCAGGAAAGCTTAAGTCAAGATGGTATGGTCCATATAGGGTGAAGACAGTGTTTTCTTATGGCACAGGGGAGCTTCTAAATGAGAAGAAGGGAAATTCTTTTATCGTCAATGGGCATAGGTTGAAGATTTATTTTTCTCAAGGCGAAAAGGTTTTCTGCAATGTTGAAAAGGTGACTCTCAAAGAGTCACCAAGGGAAGAATAAGTAACAGGCATCGAGCTTTCGACGATAATTAAAGTGCTTATTGGGAGGCAACCCAAGTTTATATATTATATTTTTAAGTTTCATTTAGTTTATTTATGTTGCTATTTAGAATTTAGGCTAAAAATTCCATTAACTAATAGTCTATTTTGTGCAAATGTTTTGTTTCGTTGGTTGGAGAAAGGAATAAGGGATACTTAGAGGATGAAAAGTGCAAAAACGTGGCAAATTCTCCAACGTGCATAGTCGTACGTCGCGACATCCATTCTGTTTAACAAAAATGTGGAAATTTGCCACACGTCGCGACGTGCACAGTCGCGCATCGTGACGTCCAAGTTCATTTAATTAAAAAAAACTTTAGGGTTCACCCACTTCGCGACATCCAGTGCTTCACGTCGGGTAAGTTTTGATTTTAAATCGAAGAACAGACTTTATTTTTTTAAACGAACATAACAACACACGAAATCCTCTCTTCTTCGTCTTTTCTTCTCTAAGTTTTTCAACAAATTCACTCCATAGTAGTGTTATAAGTTGAGTAAGGATCATATTAACATCCAAACCACACAAATTCACCGTTTAAAATTCCAAAATTTTCAAATTTATAAATTTTTCTCAAAACCCACAAACTCAAAAATCCAAATTTCTAGTGAAATTCGTTAGAGTTAGGTGGTTCCAATTCGTTCTAGGACACATTGGGAAGGTGTAGAGGGCACTATATCATCACAAAACACAAGAATTTTGCATTTTGATTTTGTTCATCAAGAGGTAAATTTCAAATTTTTCTCTTAATTTTGTTGTAATCTTGTGTTTAATTGTGTTCTATATGTTTTATTTACACTATTTGGTGAATTGTGATGATGAATGGATTCAAGGTTTGATTTGTTGAATTTTTGGAAGATTATAAACACGGTTTGAGACACGGTTTTAGACAATTTTTTCTTTCTTTGATTCTTGAGAATGCATAAGTGATGTATACTCATATTAGATTGGTTCATCTTGATCGTGTTGTTATATTGTTGTGGTTTTGTTGGGCAATTATATTGGATTGTTAGTTTTCACAGGATCAAAATATTAATGCATTCTAGATGTTTGATAAAATGCTTCAGTGATTCATTTTTTTTGAATTAGACACACCTAAGTATGCTTTAACGTAACATGCATGTTAATTGTTTGTTACAATGCTTATATAGTATCCTTTTGACTTAACACCAGCTATAGATTGTCTTAAGATTGTAAAAATTGTGATCTTGTACTTATATACATTGTGGATATTGAATAGTTCGTTTGTAATGTGTTATGTCTTAGATTGTTTGCGTTTCAATATTAGTTTTTTTTGTTCTTGCACAATTATGGTAATAGTATATGCATTACATGGCTAGTATTGAGGATATGCTTTGCATTAAGTGTGGGGGAACATATTATTATAGTGGTGTTGTTTAATTGTGAGAAGTTGTGATTAGATATGTGATATCTTGATTTCACATTAATTTGTCAGTTGGATTTGTGGTTTGTTTTTAATATTTCTAATATTGATAGACTTGGCATCAAAGAGATCACGCACCACTGCTGGTAATCCACCACCCCCACCACCTCCTTCACCACCGCCACAGCCCAATTACGCAAGGTTCGATAATTTCCGATTTATATTCCTAGAAGCGGAAAAGTTTCATAATGATAGGCTTGCACATAAAGCAATGGTAGAGAGCAAGATATAGAAGTCACAACTGCGCCAATTGCAAATCAGATTAGAAATCTCCGTTGGCAACAATTTTCCAACAACCTATCGGTGGCAATGCTACATTAGTGAGGGAGTTTTATGACAACTATCTTTATGCACAGCAAGGTGTCTTGCACATTCGAGGAGTTAATGTACCGGTTAGTCGTACTCGGTTCAATGAGTACTATGGATTGTGCGGCATAGAAGATAGTGGTTATTGCGTAATGGTGGGAGGTATGTTTTTCATTCCACATGTCTACTCCACCATCACAGCTCAACCACTTGCCCATATCATGTTGTCATTTAGGATAGCTGAGCTTAAGCTAGCCCATATGACTAAGATTACTAAAGCATGGCATTACTTCATCATCGGGAAGCTCATCCCAAGCATTCATCAAGTCCTCTTGTGACAGCGACAAGGCAGTGCCCAATTATGCAATACAGACGGGCCTCACAATCGACGTCGGGGAGATTATGGATGTAGAGATCAAGAAGGCACGTCTCTTTATCCGGATAGGATTGTATTATCCTTCCGCGATCACGGGTATATGTTATGTAGCTGGGGTGCAAGCTTTAGACACTGACGAACTTTGTGGAGTGTGTGGTGTCATCACCACTGCCATGTTTAATGTATATAAGCTCAATTCCTTTGAGAGGTTAGGACACCCTCCAGTGCCACCGCCACAGTAAGGACAGGAGCAACAGCAAGAGGAGGAACAGGACAAAGAGCCGGTTCCACCACCACCTCCTCTATCACGTCGTCTTCTTACATTTGCGGGAGTGCACACCCACATGGATGAGCCGGAGAAGCAGTTGACGAGCCAGATGACTCATATTAATGAGCGATTTGATCAGACAGAGATGGCGTATGCCAACCTGTCCTATCAGATGACTCAGATTTCAGACATGGTTCAGCAGATAAGTCGTCAGTGGTAGATTTCGAGATGAGAAGGATCTAGTTCACAGCCTCCTCCACATGATGACATGCAGCACAATTAGGTGGTATTTCTCCTTGCCCACATTGAGGTCAATGTGGATTTTAAGTGTGGGGAGAATTATGAGTGTAGCTCTGTTTTACTATTTTTATGTTTTTCTATTTTTTTCTGTTTGGATGTTATTTTTCTTCTCTTGTTTTTTGTCATTTTGTTATTTTTATTGTCAATTTGTGCAATCTTAAGACAATTAAGTTAATGGAATTAGGATTTACTTTTTATTTTATGGTGTCCCATTCGTATTAGTTATTCCCTGGAATTAACCTTAGCTCATAAATAAGAAATTTGGTAATGATAATTCTTTGCATAGTTACACCATGGCTTTAGGTATTTTTGTGTTATATCCAATTTTTTAAAATGTTGGTCTTGTTGTGATAAGTGACATGTTGGCAATGATTGCATTTTTATCGAAAGATTCGATGTGGGATAGGAAAGTAATATGCTATCTAGAGGGAGTGGTCTTTGATAGAAAGTTTAGCATTTTGAGTCAATCATTTTTATGCACTTAGGGGAACTACTAAGGGGATTGACGAGTTTGTAATCATCAAGTAGGTTGGTATATTTTTAACGCTTTGTTTAGTTGAAACTTATATAACTTGCTTAAATTGTGTTCTTTAATAAATATGCTTGCATAATTGTTTGCACTTAATGCTTTTGCATTTTTAAGCTTATTTTGCTCATACTATCATCCCTCTATGAGATTGCTTTTAATAATAACCCTAAGAGAACTCATATGGATGGTAACGGAGATTAGAAGCCGTAAGACTCTAGCTTCATATTGTCACTCTTCTACGAGACTGCTCTTAAACGAAGAGTTAATTGAGAACTTGCATGAGTGGGAATGGGTCTAAAACTCGAAGGTGAGACAGTACTTCAGGTGGATGTCACGGGATTTCCAATAAAATACCCTAATTAAGTGTGACAGACTGGGGGAGCGAGTGTTATTTATGAACCTAAAGGTTTCCCAAGCGAATCCTTATTAATATGAGTTGAATAATGAATTTTTAATATGTTAGTGAGGAAAAGTTGAGACGAAGACGTAGTTGTTGGAGCTCTGACTTAGGCGTGATTGTAGATGAGTTATGAACTGAGGTGGAACCTATCGCACACACACACATGGTTGGCTTAGCGTGTCTAAATGAGTACATCATTGTACTTTGATAAATTTTGGGGACTTATATTATGTGTACTTGACATTTGAATACTTGAGATTATGAGGTATTTATATGGCATTTCTCCTTAGATCGAATTGATAAAGTTGGATATGTTTTGCTGTTATGTGTTAGTATTTTGTTAGGACCTTAATGTTAGGTTTTTGTTTAGGTTTGTTGTTTTTAGTTTAGTTTGTTCGGGGATGAACAAAGGTTAAGTGTGGGGGAAATTGATAAGGTGAATTTATTCACCTTTTATTTAGTGTTTTATACTTAATTCTTTGGTCATTCTTGTACTTTTTGATTCGTTTTAGTGTTTTATTTGTAAGCTTGTAGACCATGGTGTATGCTTGGAAGAGGAAAATCATACGAGAGTCAAATCAGATGCAAAGTGGAGGAAAAAGTGAAGAAAGTTCGTGAATTTATTAGACCTTCTCCATGTCGCGACGTCTGTAACTTCACGTCGCGACGTGGGTGGATGTCGTGACGTGAGACCCTCCACGTCGTGACGTTAAAAATGTGAATTAAAATTTATTTTTGATGGATTTTTTGGTATTTTTCGAGAAAGTGGCAGTTAACCACGTCGCGACTTCGGGACCCCTCCCACTTCGCGACGTAGGTTGACATCGCAACGTGCTACCATACATGTCGCGACGTCGGGAATAGCGTGATTTCACAAATTATTTTTGAAAATTTACGATTTTGACCCACTTTGAGACTTCTTATCCGACATGGTTTTCGTGAAGGACTTACTTGTAAATACTTTTATAGAATCACTATAAATAAGGCTGGGGTTACAGCTTTTTAATGTATGACAACTTTGAGAGATTTCAAGCAAGGGTTTTTCTTCTTTGTAATAGCTAATATTTCATTATTTTGGCTATCTACTGAGAATTGCAGCTGTACGGATTGGGAACGTCATTAATTGTTGAATTCATTTATTTAGAGACAAAGATTTCTTCTAAGGATTCTCAATTCGAGGTGTTATCTTTCCTTTTAATTTATTTTTTCAATAATGTTCTTTAATTTAAATATTATGATGTTAGCCATGTTCGGCTAAATTAATTGTGCTCCCGAGATTATGAATAAGGATTTTTGTACTTAATTTACATGTTATGCTCTATCTTATGGTCTTTTTTGGTATGCGTTTTGTTGTGTTCTTCATAATTATGCATGATTAGGGCCCGAATTATTTATGATGAGTATTTGCTTAAAGTGCAGTAAATTATTTAGATAATTTGCTTTAATCTTACCTCTTACCACATAGGAGGATTAGAGTGGGTTGTTTGGAGACTTTTGTGGGTTGGTTGTGAATTTATTAGGTTAATTTCACCTTAGCTCTTGCCTCTTGCCACATATGAGGAGTTAGGGGGACTAGTTTAGCATTAGCGTGACTGGTTCGGGCGTTGCCTCCGCCATAAAAGAGCGGTTGAACTTGAGGTTTTGGTTGAGTTGGTAGTTGCACTAGATTCCGGGTTAGTTAAGGAAGTAAACATTGCCTCTTACCACATAGGAGGGTTTAATGAATTAGTTAATATCTAAATAGGTAAGTGCCTAAATCATTCCTTGCCCCTTACCACATAGGTGGGCGTGAGTTATGTTATTTACCCTTGTTTTGCATGACCATAGATAGAATGTATGTATGTGCTTTTTATCTAACACTAAAATATAATCTCGGGAGTGTATTTTCTTAATTAAAAATTCAAATAAAATCACCATCTCTGTTTTAGTTCTTGTTATTTATTTTCTTGTTTTAGTTAAGAGTAACATTAAGAAAAAAAATCAAAAAATATTTTCTTTAGAATTTCAACATAATCCTCTCCCTGAGGGAACGAACTTGCTATACTATCACCTTCATAGGGGTTGTTTAGCTTATTTTTTATTAGGGGTGAATAGCAACCACGAGCATTTTATTACACACATTATTTGCCCCCATTAGGATTGTTATGTTTTTGTGCCTTGGAAAATTCTGCAACCATTGTAAAGTGCTCCTAGTAATCTTCATTGTTGTTAATGAGATTAAGGTTGGGTTTGGCCTATAAATTGTTGTGTGCTAGCTTGTTTATTTTCGGTTTGTTTCTTACATTGCTTAAACTTTTGTTTACCGGTTGAGGGTGTTAAAAGATAATATCCCACATCGGTTAAGTAAGACCTCTTGAACTAATATATAATGTTTCACTCCTTGCCAATTGGTTTTGAGTTGGATGCACATGTATTCTTTAACATGGTATTAGAGCACCAGGTTTGAATTTATGCCTTTCAAATATGACTAGGATTTTTCTCTCCTCTTTTCTTTCAGTATCAGTATTGAATTTGGGCTAGGCCCAGAGTTAGGCTATCATTCGGGGCAAGGCCCATGGTTGGACTAGCATTTAGTTTAGTTTAGATTTGTCCATCCTAGTCATGTTTGAGAGGGGTGTTAAAAGATAATATCCCACATCAGTTAAGTAAGAGCTCTTGAACTAATATATAAGATATATGAGTCACTCTACTCCTTGCTAATTGGTTTTGAGTTGGATGCACTTGTATTCTTTAACAGAGGGTATCTAAACAATAGTGCATTGTGAGTGTAACTTCAGTGGGCTATTGGTTAAAAACGTTGGGATTTCGACTAAAACACAAAAAGGGGAGTAACAGTAACTATGATGACGGTTGAAGGTTGTGGTTATACAAGGAGGTGGTGAAGAATTGTACGGTTAAAGTTTGCGGATTTTGGGTGGAAGTGGCGGAAAGTGTTGATAGGTCTGGTGGCGTGGGTTTTTGGTTGGTCGCGTGAGTATTGATGGCTAATTGATAGTCGCACTTTGAAAAAATTTCTATGGTCAATGATGAGTTGTTGATGGAGATGCGAAGAAAAAGAAAGAAAAAATAGGAATGAAAAAAGAAAAAAATAAAATATATACATTTATCCCCACTTTGATTAAAAAGGGAAAGAAAAAGGAAAGGAAAAAACAAATGAAAATCATTAGTTTAAACGCAAGAGTTAGTACTTTTGTCAAAAATTATACCTTATTGGATTTATATTTGTTGTCTTTCTTTCCTCTAACTCGCTCATCTAGATGTGTTTCACTCATTCTGCTACTCGTGATATTTTTCGTCTACTTTTCACTTAAATCAGGCTCATATAGAGAGTTATTAGGTTTTTTTCACCATAAGGAAAATTTTAAAAATTTTGTCAATTATAGGGAGTTTTTTCAAAATTTCGTACCATATGTGAATTATTAATAGTAAACCCAAAACTTGATCATATGTCATACAAATTCCAAAGAAATTTTCAATGGAGACATTTTCTTGGGATGACATTGGACTTGGCTCGACCAAAATTCAATTTAGAGACGATGTTAAAAAGTAGGAATAAATGCAATTTTGGTCAAAGATTTAATCATTGTCACTTTTGATTGTTAATAATTAAGGCTAATTACTAAGAACTTCACATGGTTTGCCGTGTTTTTTTTATTACTTTCATGTATTTTTAAAAAATATATCAATCATCTTCACGTGCTTTGGTTTCAATTGAAAGTTAGATAGAAATCAACTCCGCTAACTGTGTGTGTGTGTGTGTGTGTGACGTGCTTAGTTGTGCATGTGTGATATTTCTTCATTCATTAAATAGTTGAGTTTTTTTTTTTTAAATTATCCAAAACTTATCATTTACCAATTTATTGATTTTGTTTTTCCCAATTTACCCAAACATTATCCCTTTACAACTTATTAATTGAGTGACAGTTGGCCTCTCTCGTTTTTTAGTGGGTAAATTTTTTTACTCTAAAAAACACTTTTAAAATAGTTCTATCTTCTTACCTCATTTTACATTCTCTTTCAAATTTTTTTCTTTTTTTACTTTTTGATCATTATTCTCTTTCTTTTTTTTCTTTTCCCTTTCCAAATCACTACTCTAAACTAGTGGTGGATTCAGCGACTACAGTTTGAGGGGACAAAATTTTCTCTTTTATTTAATGCTTGAGTTTGAAAACAAAGAAAATGGTATTGTTGGAAGTGCACATATTTTCCATCCAAATGTGTACTCGAAACTATAACACACTAGGGTAAGTAGTATGTTTTTGAAACACATACGAGTAATAGGGAAATGGAGCAAAATATATGAAGGTTCTTGAAAATTAGCTCTGATAATTCAAACGACCTAATGTGATTCCCAAGGTTTGAATTTGTGACTAATATGAGACAATTGATTGATTTTCTTTCTTGATTGATAGAAATTATCATGCTTCAAAACACATTTCTATTAATGATAAATATTCTACTATTTTCTCTAATAAAAAAATAGAAATCTTCTTTTGTATACAATAAAAAACAAAATCGTGCAATGGTGGATTAATCCATTTTATTGAAAATTAATTTCAGAGCACTAGTTTTATTTTTTATTGTTTTAAAAAGAAGACTTTTGTTTTCTTATTAAAGAAAATTGTAGGAATTTGATCAATAATAGAAATTAATATGCTAAACAGGTGATAACTTTTGTCAATCAATAAAGAAAATCTACCAATTATTTAATATTAATCACAAATTAAAATTTTAGAAATCAAATTGGGTTGTCAAAATCATTAAGAACTAAAATTGTCACTGCATAAAATTTTAGGACTGAAATAGTTTTTTTTCCCTAAAAAATAAACCAAACTCATAAATTACTTATTTAATATTTAGAATTTAGAGTGTCAATCTTATTATCTTTAATATTGAGAGGTTGAGTTTTTTATGTAGTAATTAATTTCTTGAGATAATTGCTTCTTATTCACCAACTATTGGTGTCCAACATCTTGAAATGGCAACTGCCTAGGCGCCACTTTTTCCTCCAAATGTTGCTTTGTTGTTTGGGTTTTACCTAAATGCTAGTATTTGTTCACAAAATTTTAAGGGTTATTTAAAAAAAAAACTATTTTGTTTTTGAGATTTTTAAATTATATGTCTGAAAACTTGCAAGTACCTTTTTATTATTTGGTATCTTTTAGAACAATAAACTAAAATCAAGAATTATGACAAAATTTTATATCATATATATTGACAACAAATAAGATAAGTTAGGGATTGAAACATATACATAAACACAAAATAAATATATTAAATCATAAATTTCCAAACCATAAAAGACCAAACTACAAGAAACTAACTCATAAATTTTCAAATCCTAATGAGTTAATTTAAAAATCTTTCAAAAGACTTTTTATAGTTTACCCATATTTTAAACCTTTTTATTTAATCTTTGAGGGTAGGTTTTTTTTGTCACCCTTTCATGTAACCTATTTTCCATGCCAATACAATAATTAAAAAAAAATAAAGGAGCCACTAATTCCCCTTTCCATAATTATTCGAACAAAAATGTGCAAGAAAATAAATGAATATGAAAAAAAGAGTTTGATTCTCCTAGATTAGATTTTAATTTCATAAACACAAAAAAGAAAAAATAAAGTTTATAAGTTCACATGACTAAATTAAGAACTGCAAAAAATACATTTTAAAAGAAAATTGAGAACATAAGAGAATATGGCAAAATCCTTTTCTGTATTAATTTCTTATCCACAACATTTTTTTTTTTTGTGTAAGATTCTTATCCACAACCTTGCCTAATCAACTCCACAAATTCTTCATCTGTAGTCTTTAGCAACAGTGGCAGAGGAACCTTCACTCCCCCTTGCAAAGCCTCAACATTCCTAGGCTTTATCCTCTTCTCCAAACTGAAAGCAAAGAACTGAGGAAATCCCTTCAACTCCTCCAAACTCCCCTCCATTTCATTGGCGAAGTACTCAAATTTGGGCTTAAAATTATTCTCAATGCTCAAAGTGAACAAACTTGGACATCTCAATACCATTTCCACGGCATCAATCCTCGAAAATCCTAAACTCGCCAAGAAATTCAGCTTAGGAATCAAGGTTTTCTCCACATTAGAGACTAACAACACAGAATCTTGATAAGCCAAAGCATGCAAGTCCCTGAACCCCAGTCTCTGAAGATAAAACAAAACTGGCTTGAGCTGGTCCCTGACGCTTGAAATCAGTAGCCTTGGACACTTATTGATGACTTTCCTATAATCTTTATTAGGCACTTTTAAATGACAAGAAAGGAAGTTAAATACTGGGCTCAATTCAGTTTTGATGTCAGACGTTAAAATCCGTGGACACATTCCAAATATTCTACCCATGTCCTTTTGAAATATGCCTTTGGATTCTAAAAAGGTTACTATAGAATGGATTGAGTTTAAAGAAGCTGTATGGAGACAAGGGTTTTGAGACAATGCTTTACCTGAATCAACACCCATTATTTCCAGGCAGAGGATCTTTTCCTTGAATTATAGGGAAATGTTTGCATGAGTTGGTTGATAGAGAGGGTGTTTATGGAGGACACTTTTGGGTTTGGCTGTTAAGATTTGGCAATGATGATCTTCTGAATTTGATAATAAAGATGAAAAAGGTCTTTGAATGGAGAAACACAGTGAAGAATCGAATTCTGTTGCAGCGGTTGGCATTGTGAAATGGAACGAGAGGAATTGGCAACCATAAAAGACATTAAATTGGCTCCCTTTTACCTTGACAAGTCGAGATATCATAATTTCATTTTATGTGATTTCGAAATGACACATGTGATTTTATTGGATCAGGCAAGATTGCATTTAAATTGGATGAAGACACGCGATAGCCACTAATTTTCATATGCATTTGGGTAAATTACTTGGGGTATGTTTGGATCCACTTAAATTTGTGATTTATTTCACAATTGCAAAATAAGGTGTTTGTTTTGTTCGACTTTTTCATCAAAATTTTTAAAACACAAAACAATGCTACAGTAATTATTTTTGCTACGGTAGTTTTTATAAATAAAATATTGAATTTGAATTTGAATTTTAAATTTTAATAATAAACAATTCTTCCTAACACAATTCCCACCAAAATAAACTAATAAAATACTAATTCAAATTTAAATTTCAAAATTTTATTAATAAAAAAATCTTCAATACAAATTCCAACAAATTAAAATCAATCATTCCAAACACTCCCAAAATATTCCTTTCTCATAACAAATCCCAAGAAAAAAAATTTTATGACATAATCCAAAAATAGCTCGTCCAAACGGATCCCAAACAATTTGGAAGTAAACTACCACAATTTGGAGTTTCGAATCATTTTAGTTCTCTTCATGGATAACGTTAAAAATTGTATAAATACTAAGTAAAATTAATTCAGACAAATACGTTGAAAAGTATGATTTAAATAACCAACTTCACTTAATGACCAAAAAAAAATAAAATTAATTGTTATTGTCGTTTGATTTAAATTCTGTTACATCAATGAAATTTAACACATTTTCAGTTTTTTTTACTCCATTATTATCATGTGAGAAAGTTTAATATTCAAACCATACCATTCAATTAATCTCATGCCACAATTAATAAGATGCGAAATCGAGATCGTATATCAAGTTTAAGGAATCCAAGGTGCCCATTACGGAGGTAGAAGACGACTCATTTGTTTGAAAACTTGGGATTGAAGAAAATATGTAGACAGCAAACCACGTAGCGATGTGGAGAGCCTCTGACATCGCGACGTCCACCCGCGTCGCAACGTTCAGTATCGAAAGGATTTTTAATTTTAGGGTTTTACCCCGACGTTGGGCTATCCCCACGTCACGACGTGCGGGAGCATTAATGTTTATTATTTTTAATTGTTTTGTTAATTTTATAATTTTAATTATTTAATTAATTAGGGTTATTTTGTAATAGTTAGGATTTCCATTATAAGCCTATGAAAAGGCTATTATGTTTACGTATTATTCAGATTAGAGATTTGAGATTAATGAGAATTGAGTTTTTTGACAAAAACACATAGTTGTTTTGTTATTCGTGGGTTTAGTTCCTGATGAGTGAATTATTACTTGCTGGACTTTCTTGTTAGTTGTTGGTGAGGAGTCTACAATTAAGTGTTCTTATGGCCAATCTACAGAGATGGATTGTTTTGATTTTTGTCCTTTTGATTTACAAAAAGGTCTGCGTTATTTTTCGGTATTAGTCGCATCGAACTACGTGAGGAGTGTGGCGAGATCCGCATCAAGTGGTATCAAAGCTAGCTCAAGAAATTTAGAAATCAGGTTTTTGCAATTTTTCTTAAGATTGAAACAATTACATAGTTGTTATTCGCAAGCCTTGCATGATTTGGGTATTGTGTGGGGTTACAACAGTTATATCTTTTGTTTTTTGTTGTTTTTGATTTCTGGTAAAAGAAAAAGTTCAAGAAAAATTTATGTTCTTTATTGGTGGAAATCAAGTGGTTCAATATTAATTTTCTTTGTTGGATTGCTTGAAATTGTTTGTTGTTGAGTCATCTTAGAGAATTACATCAAGTGTTGTATCTATTGGTTTTATGATGCCTTTGTATTCTCAAAAATTTTATGAGTTATTAAAGAAATATAAACCTTGTTATGCATATGGTTGTTCTGGATATAGTCGTGAGGCAATTGAAAAGGTTGAATGCTGAATTAAGGTTGGAAAGTTTGAGAAGAGAAGAAGCCTTGTTAGAAAATTTAGAAGGCAAAGAGTCAAGAAGATTTCCAAGCCACAGCCCATCCAATGTGCCATTTGTTGTGGATATGGACATGAATCTCGTGATTGTCCTAATCCTTTTATTGAAAGAAGGATTCTGACTCCCACTCCTAGGGTTTGTTCTAAGAAGTATTTGAGATGTTTGAAACTTGGTCATACTGCTATTAGTTGTCCAAGATAGTATGATTTGTTCGTAAAAACACCCAAGGATGCCCCAACTGTCGAAATTGCTGCTATACCATTGTTGGAATGTGTTAAAGATCATGGAGATGATGAGTTGGATCAAGAGAATGAAATTGATGAAGCAATGGTAGAGGCCACTAAAGAGGATCCTTTGGTGGAGGAAGCATTGTCATCAATGAAGATAATTCAAGGGGGAGAGGTTAATACAATTACTACTCTTGATATCTTATGATAATGTTGATTGTTTTATTGTTTTAAGTGATTGTGCATTAATTGATAATTTTGTTGTATGTCATGAGAAGCAAGACAAAGAATTGAATCATGATTTGAATAGTAAAAGCCTTGAGGTGAGGTTTGTAACAAAAGGCAACGAGAGGAAAATTTATGAGTAAGAAGTTCCATATATTTTGTCTTTTTGTCTTGATAATTTTATAGATTTTATGGCGGATTCCCTTGTTACCAATCAACAAGATTTGAGGTTAAATATTTTTTAAGTGGGAGGGAATGATGCGAAATCAAGATCGTATATCAAGTTCAAGGAATCCAAGGTGCCCATTCCAGAGGTAGAAGACGAGCCATTTGTTTGGAAACCTAGGATTGAAGAAAAGACGTGGACAACAAGCCACGTCGCAACGTGGAGAGCCTCCAACGTCGCGACGTCCACCCACGTTGTGACTTCCAGTGTCGCACGTTGCGACGTCCAGTACCGATAGAATTTTTATTTTTAGGGTTTTTCTCGGACGCGCGACTTCGAGCTATCCCACGTCGCAATGTGCGGGAGCGTTAATGTTTATTTTTTTAATTGTTTTATTAATTCGTAATTTTAATTACTTAATTAATTAGGGTTATTTTGTAATAGTTAGGATTTACATTGTAATCCTATAAAAAGGCTATTATGTTTACGTATTATTCAGATTAGAGATTTGAGATTAATGAGAATTGAGTTTTTCAACAAACACAAAGGGGTTTAGTTCAAGGAATTATTACTTACTGGACTTTCTTGTTAGTTTTTAGTGAGAAGTATACAATTAATTGTTCTTAAGACCAATCTATAGAGATAGATTGTTTTGATTTTCATCCTTTTGATTTACGAAAAGCTCTGGTTTTTTTTTTTTTTGCATTCGTAGCATCGAACTACGTGAGGAGCGTGGCGAGATCCGCATCATAATGTTACTTGTCAAATAAATAAAAATTATAATAAAAATTATGTATGCCATAAAATGTAGATTAAAGGATTAAAATAAAATATTTTGAAGATTAAAAATACTCCCAATTATGAATTTCGAAGTCATTTACCCCTATAAACAGTAAATAATCATAAGATTAGTTCCAATACTAATCCGTCATGATACAACATTTGTGTTTCAACACATCCTTTTTCTTATTTCTTTTTTTTTAATCAAAAGCATTAATTTTATTAAATAATGAATTTAAAATACAATACATAATAACGAACTAGTTGAGCTAATTGCACTTGCTTAGCCTTAGTTGTCTAAACATATAAATTCAGTGCATTACAAACAATTAATCAAATGATTTACCGTCATTAATTGTAGAAAAATGAAAAACGTTCATAAATAAAAAAATATATTTACTTGGTTACTTGAAAGCTAAAACTAGAGTCGATTCTCCTAAGCACAGTGTTACGGAAAAAAATCAAATTTCATGTTGTATCTAATAGGCCAAAATAATAATAGAGACAGTAATGAGAAAAATAAATAAGACAAAAGATACAAAAATTTACATGGTTCGGTCAAAGTGACATTCGTCTACTGTCAAAGGTAGAGCCAAACCTCGCTAATTATGTGCAAACAATATTACAAAAGTGGAATACCAAATTAGGCTTTCTAAAACACAAAGGAAACGAAGAGAATGTGAAAGCCGATGAATGGTTTCTAAACAAAAGAATTGAAAGAAAAGCTAGAAAGTTGGGATGTTTTTTAGATGCTTTGAATGGCTAGAGGCTGTGATGTTTTTTGGATGCTTTGAAATGAAGAGAAATGTGAAAGCCGATGAATGTGAATAAAAGAATTGAAAGAAAAGCTAAAAAGTTGGGATGTTTTTGAGATACTTTGAAATGCTTTGAACATCTAGGAGGTTGGAATGTTTTTGAGATGCTTTAACAGTTAGAAGGTTGGGATGTTTTTTTGGATGCTTTGAACTTCACCAATGTCTCGTATTTATGGGGAAATTTGAAGACAATCATGTGGCTTTGCAAATCAATAGCATGTACTTCCACTCTTATTTAGTGTAGCAAATCACATCGACAATATGGTACTCCATTCTTTTTGTATATAAATTTGACTTTCTTGTGCATGTTTCACCAAACATCATAATGGCTATCACATGGGTGAAAACCATTCTCACCCAAGAGTTAAAATTGAAATTAGAGTGATTTCTTCATTCTTGATGAAATAGGAATTTTCAGAATCCCTAATAGCTTATCGAAATCAAATTTAATCTCAACTGAATTTTTGCTTCATAAATTCCAATCATGTATCAAATTTAATCTCTACTAAATTTTTTCTTCATAAATCACAATCATGTTTAAATACCTTACCCAAAGTTGTCTCCTCTGCACCATCTTCAATTTCCTCATCTTCTCTATACTAACTGCAAGAAACTTAGATAATTTTATGTTTCAAACTTTTTTTGTCTTCTTTCTTTTTCCAAAATCAATGCAAGCCACATCCTTAAGCACCCTGCCGAAAAGACCAAACACCATGCTAACAACAAAAGCCACACACAGTGGTATACTGGTATGCAAGGCCCACGAAATATTTACATCTAACTCCGAAAAAAAAACCTAGCATAATCAAGAGCATTGCAACAAAAATTATATATAATATGATGAGGGTTGAATTCTACTACAAGTGATGAGAATGAGCCCGTGTCCATGTCCGTGGTGTTAAAGTCAAATTGTCATCCTGAAAGTTTCTGTCACGTTTTGGTATTCTTGGCATAACGCTTTCGATATAACTCGGAATTGCACCATTCAAGAAGCCCTGGAACGATAAGAGATAGAGCTACAACTTTCGGGTTTTAAGTTTTCCAAGATTCTAAGAGTCCAAATCGGTTTTTACTTCTTCATAACCGATTTGCTATGATTAGGAAACTTAAAGTTTGTCTTTTAGCTATTGGTTTCCTTTTCCAATTTGGAAACTAAGTTGTAATAGGATTAAGCTAGGGTTTCATGTTTTTGTAGCCTATTTATAGGTGAGCTTTTCACATGAAATAATAAGATGAATTTTGATAAAAATTAAGCATTGCTTAAGCCTTCTTCCAGCCGTGAAAAGTTGAAAGAAAAACGTGAGGATTCAATTGATTTCAATTGTGTTTTCATAAGACCCGCGAAGCCTTAGTGAGGAGCTATAGGTTAGCTTACTCGTTTTTGATTTAAAGAACTCGCCAAACTGAAGAGATTTAACTTTTGATTTACATTAGTTAAGTTAATTCTTTTTGTTATAACGTTGGGGTGTAGATTGCTTCAATCTTTGTCCTTGCGTTTCATCTTGTTCTTTCCGCTTTGTTTTTGAGTTTCTTGTTCGTGATTGTGTTGAGTTTGGTGTACAATGATCCAAAGTTTTGCGGAAAAATACGTGAGATCAAGGTCCTTCCTAGGTCAACTCGTATCAATTGGTATCAGAGAAATCCAGGTTGTTCATCAAATTTCAGGTTTCATCATTCTTTATTTCGGTTTTTGCGTGTCTCGTTTTCTTGCTGTTTTGTGTCGTTCTTTTTGCTGCAGATTTTTCTTCGTTTTTGCTACTGTTTGTGAGTCCTTCTTGCTGTCCTAGGTCGTGATAGGTTCAGTTATTAATTTCGTAAAAATCGCATGCACAATACTTGCTCAAATCTGCCCGAAATTATCTTCATCTTGCTTCTCGGATTTGTGCTGCTTTCTTGTTGAAATTTGTTGCATCTTGCTGCTGTTTTCTTTTCATAAATTCTGCATTGTTGTGTTCATCATCATAGTGTGAAATTCTTGAGTCATTATTGCTGTTTTCACGTCCAAACTATTAGGGTTTGTCAAACTAGAGTTTGTGAAATTAGGGTTTCTGAGTAGAAATTTCATAACTTCCTTGTTTCTCATCCGTTTCTTGATCTTTACTTTGTGTTAGTTTCGTCATTCTAATACCACCAAAGTGTGTTTGAATCAAACTTTTTTACCATCTCAAAAAGACGAGTTCTTGACCACTTTCTTGAAAATCTTGATTTTCTTGAAAATCCGAAAGTGTCAAAATTTGAATCTTGAGCTTGATTCTTGCTTCTTGTTGCAAATCTTGATTATCTTGTTAAAGAAGCATATTGAAATTCCTTATATTTGGTGAGTTATTTGAAATTCTTGTTGGCTGAAAATTTTGAAGAAATTAAGGTTTGAACAACATAAGACAAGACAACATCCTTAAACCTATGTACTTGTACTAGGTTCTTGTCTTAAAAACCTTAAAGTTTGATTTGTTTAAGGTTGTCCGAATTCAAAAAAAAAAAAAAAGAGGCCGAATTGAAAGAAAAAAGGCCCAATTCAAAAAAAAAGAGAAAAGAAAGAAAAAGTCGGACCATATTTATATAAAAAAAAAATAAAGACAGCCCAAGAAAAGAACTAAAGTTCTTGTTTGTTCTTTGAAAATCACCAATATTGAAAGTGCCATATCTTGCTCATTTTAGCTCGGAATTGAGTGATTCAAAAACCATTTTTCTTCTTTTTCTGTCTACTTTCTGTTTTTCATAGTGTTCTGGAGTTAATCTATTTATACCCCATACGTGTTCTATAAATTGTTCTAGTGACGTGATTTTCCTTCAAACTTCATTGGCTTTACTTGTGTGAATTGATTTGTTGGGATTATTCGGTTGAGACTTGTTATTATAATCAATGAACAGTAAGCTAAATTAGTTTGAGAGATTCATTGTTGAGAGATTAGATAGGTTATACACGAGAAAAACCTCTACACTAGAGAGGAGAGCATATACTACCCATATTGTGAGAACCCGTGAGGTATATTTCTATATATTTCTTGTGTTTTTACTAACTTGCAGGTACAAATGGAGGGTGATGAATCTAAATCACCAAAGGTAGTAGACCAAAAGTTCACTAACGATGTCCTCTTTGACATGATCCGAAAACTCACACTCAAAGTTGATAGTTTGTCTTCACCACCACCTAAGGGTCCTAGATCCTGAAGAGTTGAGTTTGAGTTCGACAATGATTCTAGTCATGATGAGGAGGAGGAAGAGGAGGGCACGAGCTCTTCTAAGAAAGGTGACAAGTCTAAGATTTCCATTGCTTCTGTTAAACTAACTATCCCAACTTTCTATGGTAAAGCAGATCCCGAGGCTTATTTTGATTGGGTTCGTGAGCTTGAGCACTTCTTTGAAGGCCATGATTACCCCAAAAAGGAAAAGTACCGACTTGCTTTTATGCACCTTAAGGATTATGCTAGTTTATGGTGGGATGAGGTTATAAGGTCTAGAAGTCAAGATGGAGAAAGGCCAGTCAAGACTTGGAGCCAAATGAAGATGCTTATGAGGAAGAAGTATGTCCCTTCTCATTACAACCGTGAATTGAACAGAAAATTGCACTGTCTTGTGCAAGGTAGTAAATCGGTTGAGGAGTATTACCATGAAATGGAAGCTTTGATGATTAAAGCTAATGTTCAAGAGGATCCCGACTCTACAATTGAAAGGTTTTTGAGAGGTATGCATTCTGATTTGGCTTATCATGTGGATTTGCAAAGTTATGTTGATATTAATGTCCACAAAGCAATCAAGATTGAAAGGCACATGAAAGGGAAGAGTAAGTTCTCACAACCGCCACCACCTTGGCGAAGGGAACAAAAGCCGAATGTTACCCCTTTTACACCACCGTCAAAGCCGCATCAATTCACCTCCAATCCAACATCAAGTGCATAATCCCAAGTCCCAAAATCAGTCCCTAAACCTGTGGAGAACACCCCAAAAACGGCGTCAACTCCTAGTCCAAGATTGAGGGATGTTCTTTGTTATAAATGTCAAGGTTATGGACATGTGCAAGCTGAGTGTCCAACTCAAAAATTGATGATAACTCTTGATAGTGGAGAAGTGGTAAGTGATGATGATTGTACCGACATGCCACCTCTTGAAGAGAAGCACCAAAGTGAGTCAAGTGATAATGAAGCTCTTGAATCATATACTTATGATGTTGGTAATTACTCTTTAGTTTCTCACCGTGTTCTTAATGTTCAACCTTTAGTTGATAATGATGATTTGATGCAACGAGATAACATATTTCACACACGATACATGGTTCAAGGAAAGATTTGTAGTGTGATTATTGATAGTGGTAGTTGCACCAATGTGGCGAGCACTTTGTTTGTGAATAAATTGAATTTGACTTGCATGAAACATTCCAAGCCTTATCGTCATCAATGGTTAAATAATTCGGTTGATACACGATTTACCAAACAAGTTAAGTTTTCTTTTACCATTGGGAAGTATGTTGATACTATTTTATGTGATGTTGTTCCCATGGAAGCAAGTCATATTTTACTTGGGCGTCCTTGGCAATTTGATTGTGATGTGATTTATCATGCCAAGAAAAATTTCTATAGCTTTGTATACGAAGGAAAGAGGTTTAATCTTCACGCTTTGACTCCTGCACAAGTCTTTGAAGATCAAACAAGAATCATTGAAGCTACCAGAGATGAAAACGCCGCAAAGGAGAAGAAATTGCAAGAGAAACAATGTAATAATGGATCGAAATCTTGTAATAGTCATGATATAGTTGTTTCAAAATCTTGTCATTTTGTTTCTTCTAATGAGATTGAGAGAGCCTTACTAGCTAGGCAATCAATGTACTTACTTGGTGATAGTGTTCACGAATTTTCTTGTTTGCTGCCTAGTACATTTGTTTTGCAGGTTTTTGGAGTTCCTAAGTGCTTAATGGAGTTCGAAATAACTCATTATCAATTGCAAGGAATCCAATCCGCCTTAGCTTGTTTTCCACAAGGTAAGCAAGGTAAGTTAGGTAAGTATGAAAGCTTATTGGTTGATTTCAATGGTTTTAAAGCAAAGAACTTTGTTAACGTCTATGCTATTGATTTTCAAAGTTTGATTTCTGTTTTGAATCAATTTCAATGTCTTTCACACACCTTTGAAACATTAGTTCGAAATTCTTTAACATGTGCATTAAAATCCAATGATTTTGTGTTTTGGTAAGCAAATTATTTCACATAATTCTTCAATTATGAAATCCAATTATTTCGTTTTGAATGAGTTTATGTATAGTTTTTTCACATGCTATGTTGCTTATCTCATACATGAATTATATTTTGAGCTTAATATTGATAATTTCGAACTACATCAAACCTTTGCATGCACTCATTCAAGTGTTAATTATATTGACTATACTTGTTGGGTTAATGATTCTTTTGATTCTTTATTTCGTGATTTTGCTCACATCCATCAAGTTCAAAGAGGTCCTTGGATAATTCAACACTTGTATGGTAAGTTATCTCCGTTCCAAATTTCTTTTAAATTCCAAGAGGTAAAATTTTCTGTTTACAACTATTCAATAGATTGTTTACATTCTAGTTTTTGGAATTACACTCTCATATTTGATAACTTTTGCATGTTTTTAGAGGTCTTAATACGTTCATGTGATTTGCACTTTCTCAATGATGCATATATGTTTTCTTGTTATGAATTTTTGTTTCTTTATGATTCTATTCATATATGTTTACATCCTTTGCTTACATTACATGTTAATAACGTAAATAATGTGTTCATGAATGTTGTTAGTGAATTCATATTGATTAGTTCTTTAACTAAGAACATTCGATTCATGTTATATGTATTTTGATTTTGCATACATATTCTGCCCGTTTTATTCTTTTGGGGAAAGGAAATTATTCTACGTATTGTTTTAGATTATTGTGCTTTCTTTTACCTTATACATTTATCTTATTTTGGCAGGATATAACTTCTTGTTGCTGGAGATGTGCATCTTCCCAATTTTATTTGGCTCGAGTTTGCATTGGGTTCATCATATTGGTGTTTGATCCAGGAACTCACTTTCAAGATTTGAGGACGAATCCTTTCGAGGAGGGAGGGAATGATGAGAATGAGCCCGTGTCCATGTCCGTGGTGTTAAAGTCAAATTGTCATCCTGAAAGTTTCTGTCATGTTTTGGTATTCTTGGCATAACGCTTTCGATATAACTCGGAATTGCACCATTCAAGAAGCCCTGGAACGATACGAGATAGAGCTACAACTTTCGTGTTTTAAGTATTCCAAGATTCTGACTTTATCACCATCGAAAATGCCTTCCAAAGTTGATGACGGGATTCTGGCCGAATTTTCATCTCGAATTTCATGGACTATATTGAAGACCAAGATTGCGTGCTTGGGCTTTGCCATTAATGGATCACGCCATTGATTAATCTTTAAAGATTTATTTAAGTTGTAATAATAAGTCAATTAACATTAATTAATTAGGCTTTATTTTTGTTAATTAATAAGTCATTACTTGGCCCAATTACCTTGCATGGTAATTAGGAAAGTAATCTCCTACTTTTTAGGAGGATTTAGGAAAGTAAGAGTACAAATCGGTTTTTACTTCTTCATAACCGATTTGCTATGATTAGGAAACTTAAAGTTTGTCTTTTAGCTATTGGTTTCCTTTTCCAATTTGGAAACTAAGTTGTAATAGGATTAAGCTAGGGTTTCATATTTTTGTAGCCTATTTATAGGTGAGTTTTTCACATGAAATAATAAGATGAATTTTGATAAAAATTAAGCATTGCTTAAGCCTTCTTCCAGCCGTGAAAAGTTGAAAGAAAAACGTGAGGATTCAATTGATTTCAATTGTGTTTTCATAAGACCCGCGAAGCCTTAGTGATGAGCTATAGGTTAGCTTACCCGTTCTTGATTTAAAGAACTCGCCAAACTGAAGAGATTTAACTTTTGATTTACATTAGTTAAGTTAATTCTTTTTGTTATAACGTTGGGGTGTAGATTGCTTCAATCTTTGTCCTTGCGTTTCATCTTGTTCCTTCCGCTTTGTTTTTGTGGTTCTTGTTCGTGATTGTGTTGAGTTTGGTGTACAACGATCCAAAGGTTTGTGGAAAAATACGTGAGATCAAGGTCCTTCCTAGGTCAACTCGTATCAACAAGTATAATACATCGGAAATAGACTTCTAATGCAACAAGTACCCTTCAGTTCATAGGAGTTAGCTCCTATGAACTAAAGGGTACTTGTTGCATTAGAAGTCTATTTCCGAAGTATTATACTTGTAGTAGAATTCAACCCTCATCAATAGCCCCTCAGGTCGGATTGTATTTATATACTCCGATCTGCACAATTCATGGAATAATACCGATCTTCCGTGCACGTTTAATTCTTTAAATGTCGTGCCCGAAAAACACGCTTACACGTTCCTAAGCACGATTTATCAAACCTGACGTTTCGGCTGCATGATCTCCAACACAGCTGTCATGTCCCTTCAAATTCCCATACCCTTCGTCTTTAAATAGAGGGTCTTCAGAAATCATTTGCACTTGCATCTTTCAGAGCTTTCAACTTTTTAGTTCAGATTTCAGCGTACTTCGCATGTTATTTCCAGCTTCCAAGCCTTCCAGCCCAGCTTCTTTAGATCGAATCCATCTCCTCATTCACAAGTAAGTTATGTCCAACTCAGAACATTCCAATTCATCTTCTGAAATTCGTTCTGAGAATAACTTAGGATCTGAACACAAATCTTCCACACACGAATCTGCACATTCTTCTAGCGGTTACTCTGACTCTAGTTTGTCTGGTAGTCTCATAATTAACCCAACTTGGACAAGGTCTTAAAAACTACTAAAAAATATCGTCTAATTAAATTAGGGAAAGAAAATATGGAAAAAACTTCAAATCCTGTGGAATTAAATCACTCAAGCCGAATAGACAAAATTGATGCTTTAGTAACCACTGCAATTCCCTTAGCAGTAGAATTTCTTGTAGATTAACCATCATCTAGCCGACCTACTGATGATAATTTTCAATCATCTAAGGAAACTGTTGCAATCAAATTAGAAATTTTAAATTCGACCACAACTACCTCTTCCCTTGCCAAAATCATCAAGGAATTCCATATCAGCCCCCAGATTGACATTAGGGTACGTGGGGAATCAGATATAGCTAGCCGACCTCCGGAAGGCTTCGTAAGTATAATTGCAGAAAAGCTTAGAGCTGGACTGAGATTTCCTTTATCTCAATTTATCAAAGACGTCCTTACTGATTACATGATCAGCTTAACACAACTAACCCCGAATGCAATCAGAATCTTGGTCGGATTCGAATTATTTTTCAAGCATATTAATCACAATGCCTCTGTTCCCTACTTTAGGCACTTCTTTTGCCTAAAATCATCTAGAAAAGACCCCGGCTGGTATTATTTCACCTGCCGATCTAAGAAACAACAGCTTTTAGGTGGGAAACCTAGTTCTATTCATGAGTGGAAAGACAAATTTTTCTATCTCAATCTTAGCTCTTTAGACTTAGAATGGTATTGGAAGGACGCAGGTCGTGTTTCTGATCCTATATCAATAAAAAAACTTCCAAAGGAACTTGCAAAAAAATTGGAAAAAGAAAATAGAGTCCTTAATACCAATTTTTTTCCCTAGAGGATGTTAGTTTCAGCAGGGATGAGTCCAGCCGTTCTTCCATCCGATCACACGGAGCACGTAGTGAATGGAAAGAAGGGTATAGCCTTGTACCTTATTCTATATTTTGTAATTCATACACGTTCTGTTTTGATCGAATTCGCTTATTTTTTCTTTTTCATTTTTCAGTGAGCAACATAGATCTTTTTGAAGATATTCCAGATGCTATGCTGTTAGAAAACAAAGCTCGCACCGATGAAGCCCCTACCGACGAGATAAAGGTGGAAATCAAAAACTCAAAACCTTCTTCCTCGTCGGTTAACGGAAAAAGGAAAGAAGGTTCCTGCAGCTGGGAAGCCAAAGAAACCTCCTTCTGGAGCTGGAAAATCTTCTAGAGTTAGGAAATCTCCTGGAGCTGGAAAATCTTCTTCTGGAGGTGAACCTTCTGGTCAGAAACTTGAGAAGAGAAAAGTAGAGAGCTCCGCCGATGAGGCTCAAAAGAAAGCCCATTTTGCAGAGTTCGAAGTTGATGATTCCGAGATCACCGGTCCGTCACTACTTGGGGATGTTTTTGTTCCTTATCTTAAAGAGCCAGAAGGTGAAGTCTCCTATACCCTGTTTTTCTTCCATCAAGACTTGAAGTTGGGCGTTAATGAAAGGTTAACCATAGAAACAGCTCCAAATTTCATCTACAACTCTTATCCTCGTCGGGACAGAAAAATGATGAGGAGAGCTACTACTGCCTCTCTGCACGAACGCCTAGCGCTAGGCGTTGCTCAGGTAATGTATTTACTTCACGTCTGTTATAGCTATCTTCCTTGTTCGTCCTCGCTTACTGACTTTTATTTCTATTTTTTTATTTCCACAGGTCATGGTTTTAGCTTCTAAAGTCATAGACCGTAGTGAAGGAGTTTTCGAAGGGTTCGATAAACTTTCTGCTGACAAAGATGCCAACACCGCGGAGATCAAGACACTCACTTCTTCCTTAAAGGCAGAGAAGGAAAAATCAACTGAGCTAACGCGCGAGGTTTCCGAGCTGAAATGTGAAAATGAACTTTTACAAGATGATTTGAAGGCTATCAAAGATTCTAATGATGAGCTGACAGCCCGATTACTCTCTCTAGAATCTCGGATCGCTTTTTTGACTGGCGTAGGCTCTTCTCAGTTAATTTCCAATTTCTTGTCATCCGTGGAGGCGAGGAAGATGCTGGTCAAGTTATGCACTCCAGCCCGCAATCATGGCTATCATATGGCTTTGGTCGCTCTTAAAGAAAAGGTTCCCGAGCTTGACATAACTTCAGAGAAAGGTTATAATGTCAAATCCGTTGAAGCTCTAAACTAAGCCTTTGCCGACCTGAAACTGATGCAGGTTGAAGGTCACCAATATATGCCTTCGTCTCCTGAAGAGAAGACCAATGAAGAGGATTGAGCCTGTGAGCTCAAATTATCTTGTAATAGTGCTGTAGGTTTTAAAATATTTCCTGAACAGCAGTTGACCAATTTTTGGTCCTTTTGGATAAATTTTTGAATCTCTGAATTTTTGATTTGCGAAATCCTAATATTTAGATGTCTTCTGTATCACCCTTGTTATGTGTATTGGTAATTCAATTTGTTCTGAATTAACACGTAAGTAAATAATTCATACTTGATCAAACTTAGCAAAAATCGTTTGAAAACAAAGTTTAAATATCCATTCGAGCTAAAACTAAACAATGATCTGATCTGAAAATCGAATGAATTGACACGAATTGAATTCGTTAGTATATTTTTCCTTTTTGGCGGAAATTCATAGTGAGTTAATTCGAGATGAATTGAACTTCACATTTGCATTTGATTAGATATTTTTCCTTTTTGACAGAAAATCAAATGTACGACCTGAAATCGATCAATTGAATAGGATTTCTTATTTGATCTGACCATATTCCTTTTTGACAGAAGATCGGAGATTGTGACAGAAAATCGCATAAGTCGATTATGATCAAACTTCAAATTCATGTGTCATGTAAAATGAACATATGTAAATTGCAAATGAACTAAATATGTAAGAACAAACTCATAATGAGTTATTTTATTTATGTGTAGCATTAGAGCTGCATTACACTTGTTAAGGCATCAATGTGCCAATTTTAATAAAAATGAACTGAAAACAACAACCAAAATTATTCATAATATCTTCTCAAGTTGGTGATGTTCCACATCCTCGGGATAGTTCTCCCATCCAGAGTTTCCAACTTGTAACTTCCTGCTTCTCCAACCTGCACAACCCTGTAGGGTCCTTCCCAGTTCGGATCAAGCTTTTGGAGTTCTTCAACTCGACTTGCTTCATTCTTTCTTAGAACCAGGTCGCTAGGTTGCAGCTGAGTTTTTTTGACTCACCGATCATAATATCGGGCCATATCAGCTTTATACTTGGCTTCAGCAAGGTGTGCTATTTCACGTTTCTCTTCCATCAAGTCCAAGCTTAATCGGAGTTCTTCATAATTCATTTCTGAAACGTAGTGGATTGTCCTTAAGTCCAATCTCTGCGGGTATAACAGCTTCAGAACCATAAGCTTGGCTGAATGGAGTTTCTCGAGTAGCTGTCCTTAGGGTAGTTCGGTACGCCCATAGGACGTTTGGTAGTTCTTCAACCCAATCTCCCTTAGCTTTTTCCAACCTTTTTTTCAAACCTTCAACAATTATCCTGTTTGTGACCTCAGTTTGTCCGTTTGCCTGTGGATGCGCTACTGAAGTAAAATGTTGTCTTATATTCAGTTCTTCGCACCAGCTTTTGAACGGATCACTCGCAAATTGCGTACCATTGCCAGATATAATTGTGTTTGGTATTCCAAACCGACACACTATCTGTCTCCAGACGAACTTAATCATACTTCTTCCAGTAATTCGCACGAGTGGTTCGGCTTTTACCCACTTATTGAAGTAGTCAATAGCCACTACCAGGTGCTTTAACCGTCCAGGAGCCTCGGGGAATGGTCCCGCGATGTCAATTCCCCATTGAGCGAATGGCCAAGGACTCTGAATTGTGGTCATCTCGGTTTGTGGAATATGCCTGACAACAGCGTGAATCTGACACTTGGGGCATTTTTGCACCAGCTTATGAGAATCTATATTCATTGTGGGCCAATAGTTTCCTGCCATCATTGCCTTTTTAGCCAACATTCGTGCACCGACATGGCTCCTACATGAGCCAAGGTGGATTTCCTTCAACATATACATCGCCTGTTCTGGTCCTATACAGCGTAACCAAGGCATGAGATAACCCTTTTTAAATAAAGTTCCGTCCTGAATAGCGTACCTAGCTGATCGTAATGCTAATCTACGAGCTGCGACTTTGTCTGGGAGCAGTTCTTCATTTGTTAGAAACTTAATGATTGGAGTCATCCAAGTTTCTCCCACGTCTTTAACTACAAGAATTTGCAATTCCTCAATGCTTCTTGTTGGCAAGCCTTCGACCAAAACCTTCTTTGTGAGGTGTACATGTGCCGATAATGCCAACTTACTAAGTGCATCTGCTCATTTGTTCTGAGCTCGGGGTACGCGTTCAATCAAAAACTCTTGAAATTTTTTCTTTAGGTCTTCATTTTTCTCCAAATACTTCTTCATATTCAAATCTCGGGCCTCATACCCCCCAGTTACTTAGTTTATGATGAGCTGAGAATCACTGTAAACTTGTAACTTTTTTACGCCCATTTGACAAGCTAACTTCATCCCAGTAATTAGTGCCTCATACTCTGCTTCATTATTTGTTGCTTTGAATTCAAATCGTAAAGCATACGTGAATTCCTGTCCATTTGGGTTTGTTAGTATCAACCCAGCTCTTGAACCGTCCTCGCTTAAGGCTCCATCAACAAATAAAATCCAAAACCCTACTTTTTATTTCAAAGGGTTTCTCAGCTCATCCTCCTTTAAAAGATTATCTTCTGTACCAGAAACTTCTACCATGAAATCAGCAAGTGCCTGGCCTTTTATCGCCGTTCGAGGTGAGAACGTGATGTCGTATTCTCCCAACTCAATTACCCACTTCATAAGTCTTCCAGATGAATCAGGTTTTTGCAGAACTTGCCTTAGCAGTTTATCAGTTAAGATATGGATTTCATGTGCCTGAAAATACGGTTTCAATCTTCTTGAAGCGTTAATAAGTGCGATTGCCAATTTTTCCATCGTAGGATATCTCTGCTCACCTCCTTGCAAAACACGACTTGCGTAGTATACTGGTTTTTTGTGTTACCTGATCGTCTCTGACCAGGACTACACTTATGGCTGCATCGCTTGCTGCCAAGTACAAATACAAAATTTCTCTATGAATCGGGGTTGACAACATTTGCACTTCTGACAAATACCTTTTCAGATCATCGAATGCTTTATTGCAGCTTTCGTCCCACTCAAAATTTTTTGCTTTCCTTAATGCCTTGAAGAATAGTAAGTTGCGATCAGCCGATCTTGACAAAAAATGGTTTAATGCAGCTAAACGACCTGTAAGCTTATACACCTCATTTAAACTTTGGGGGGGCTTCATGTCTAAGATCGCCTGGATCTTTTCTGGATTTGCTGCAATTCCCTGATGTGAGACCATGTGGCCAAGAAATTTCCCCGATCCAACTCCAAATGTACATTTCTTTGGATTTAGTTTAAGACCAGTTTCACGCAATTTCTCCAAAGTCTCTCTCACATCATCCAAGAAAGTCTCTATTCTTCTGCTTTTGATAAGCATGTCGTCAACATAAATTTGCATATTCCTCCCAATCTGATCAGAGAATATTTTATCTACCAATCGCTGATATGTAGCACCGGTATTCTTCAACCCAAAAGGCATTTTGGTGTAACAAAACACGCCCTTCTCAGTTATGAAAGCTGTCTTGTCTGCATCATCCTCATCTATATGAATCTGATGATATCCTTTGTATGCATCCAGGAAACATAAGACCTCAAATCCGGAGGTCGTATCCACCTTCTGGTCGATTATTGGTAAAGGATAACAATATTTTGGACAAGCCTTGTTCAGGTTTGTGTAGTCTATGCACATTCATAAAAAAGTGTCTGGTTTCGAAACCATTACAGGGTTAGCAAGCCAGGTCGGATAGAATACTTCCCTTATTATCTTTGCTCTTAACAGCTTGTCAACTTCCTCAGATATGGCCTGATTACGATCTGGCGCATACTTTTTTTTCTTTTGTCTAACGACCTATGCAAACTTATCAACGTTCAGCTTATGAACCATTAGGTCTGGAGATACCCCTTTCATGTCCTCTGGGCTCCAAGAAAAGACATCTTTGAATTCCGACAAGAGATTGGCTAGTGATCTTTTTACTTCCATAGGCAATGACGAGCCGATAAGAACTGTTTTATCTGCATGAAGTTCGTCTAAAGAAATGGCTTCCACTTTATCCGTTAACATGACTGGTTCAGCTTGTTTTTTTGTTCCAACACAATTAACATTTTCTACTTGTTTTTTGTTACTTCCTTTTAAAGCAATCATATGGCATTCTTTTGCCAACTTCTGATCGCCTCGTACAGTTGCTACCCCAGCCTCTGTAGGGAATTTATAACAAGATGGTATGGGGACCAGATAGCCTTCAGTTGCACCATGGCAGGTCGTCCAAGAATGACATTCTATGGAGATGTGACATTAAGGACCGTGAACTCAACATAGATGAGTCTTTCCTTGGGATATTCTCCCAATGTCACTGACAGGTTTATCGTTCCAAAAAGCATCGATGTTTCTCCCGAAAAGCCAATTAGGTGTGAGTGACAAGGTTTTAACTGTTTCTTGTCGATACCCATTTTTTGGCAAGTTTCGTAATAGAGAATATCGGTCGAACTGTCGTCATCTACATATATTCTGTGGACTTTCTTATTAGCAATGATTGCTTTAATTAGCAATGCATCGGCATGTGGGAATCTGGTCGGTACCGCATTTTCTTTTTAAAAGGTGATGGTATCTGTTGGATTAAACCGCTTATGAACGGGCTCTTGGTCGGGAATTCCTCTGTTCTTTGATTTTTTGGAGGTCATCGAATCTCCATCATTGGGTCCCCCGATAATAGTGTGTATTACTTCTGTGATATTTTTGCTTGCATCGGGTTTTCTATCACTGCCATTATCCCTTCTCCTCCTTTCATCAGGAAGATCTGGATCCTTCTTATCTTCAGGTCGATTAAATGAATTCCCTGATCGGACGAATTCTTTTAGATAACCGTTCTGAATTAGCTCCTCAATATATTTTCTGAGATCTTTGCAATGCTCCGTGTCATGACCATGTTGGTTATGAAACTTGCAGAAGAATTTTTTATTCCTTTTGTTATCCGGACCTGACATCCGCTGTGGATACCTCACATTTCCTCGGTTCTCCAAGACAGCAAGTACGTCGGTTCTGGTTTTATTCAATAAAGTAAAATTCTTGTCTTCTCCAGTTGCAGACTAGCTAAATTGCACTTTGTCGAACTTTTGTTTTTGATTTCCTCCACCATATGTTTTGGCCTTATCATCTTTCCTCTTATCAGGTCCCCTGTCATTGTCTCGCTTTCGCTTATCCGCGTCTTCGCCTTTTGCGAATTTCCTAGCTCGCTTCATCATGTCTTCAACACTTGATGGAGGGTCGATTACAAAATCTTTATATAATCTCCCAGGTCGTAATCCATTTGTGAAAGCGCCAATCACCATTTCTTCTGATCTGTGCCCCAGTTCTAAGCTTTCATTTATGAATCTATCAATATATTGAGGTAATGACTCTGAATCACCTTGTTTCACGTTAAGTAACTCAATACTTGTTTTCACAAACTTCTGTCGCTGCACAAATCTGTTTTTAAAAGCTACTTTGATTTCACTGAATTTGCGAAACACCTTGGGAGTAAGGTTGTCATACCACAATCGTGCAGTTCCCATCAGTGTAACCCCAAAACATTTGCACATAATCTGATCTGGATAATTATATATCCTCATGCTTTGTACGTAATTATGCACATGTTATGCTAGATCTCCTTCACCGTTGTAATACAATAAATTGGGCAATTTGAACCGATGTAGGAGAGGGCAGTTTTCCACATCATCCGCAAATGGAGTATTCACATCTGAATCACTATCGTATCTTGGCAAAGTAGGTGGCAGGTCGGATGAACCTATGTCTCCAATCGCAGATTATGATTCCTTGTCGGTTCATATGACCTATATAGGTTATCACCAAAGTGATCTTCAACGCTAGTCCTCTAACAATAATTGACCTGTCTTATGTTTCTGTTAGGTGAATCCCTTCGTTGAGATGAGACTGAGATGTGATCTTTCTTTCTTCTGTTAGCACGTTCCTCAGCTCTTATCCTGAGTTCCTGCTCATCTTTAAGTTTTTTTTCGAAGATCTTGCTCACGAATAGTTTGATTTCGTTCATCTCGTTGCTGTGTTTCACGAGCTTCACGTTCATTCAGATCAACTTGAGCACGATTCGCTATCATGGTTTTAATTCGTTCTCCAATCAGGAACTTAAGCACATCAGGCGAATCTAATCCACGATAGGAATTGAACTGCCGTCTTGGTTTTGGGGACCAGCCCCTGTTCCATCCTGAATAGTGGTTTTGTGGATGAACTTTCTTGGTTTTTTCTTATCAATGGATTATTCTCCGCCTGCTGCTAAGGGATCGGAGAATTCTGGGGCCATTGTTCCGTCCTGGGCTGTTTATCACGCTTTGACATTTGTAATCGAGTAGCAGGCATATCGCTTTTTGCCCCACGGTGGGCGCTAATTGATGAGTCTCAAAGTCTCACGTTGGCGGAGCGTTACTTGGCAGGTCGTCTGGACGTTCAGAACACGCTGAAGACCTGCAAAAAGTCCCCGAGATTGATTCCAGGGAAGATACTCCGATGCCTAAGTCAGTAATGAGCCTTAAGCGTTTTCTAGTATGTAATTCAGAATACTAGAATTGAATATTGAATGCCCTTTCCTTTGTGAGGGAAGGGTTGTATTTATAGAATACATACCTGAACTAGAGTTGTAATGAAACTCTAGTAACATACCTTAAAGAAGGATTTGTAGGTGTAAGAGTTGTAATAGCATTATAACTCCTAGCACATATGCACAAGAATAATTGCTGAAAAGGAGTTAGGAGTTATAATGCTATTACAACTCTTACACCTACAAACTCTTCTTTAAGGTACGTTACTAGAGTTTCATTACAACTCTAGTTCAGGTATGTATTCTATAAATACAACCCTTCCCTCACAAAGGAAAGGGCATTCAATATTCAATTCTAGTATTCTGAATTACATACTAGAAAACGCTTAAGGCTCATTACTGACTTAGGCATCAGAGTATCTTTCCTGGGATCAATTCCGGGGACTTTTTGCAGGTCTTCAGTGTGTTCTGGACGTCCAGACGACCTGCCAAGTAACGCTCCGCCGACGTGGGACTTTGAGACTTATCATAATACCTATAACTTTTATTGATCGATTGTATCTTTACTGAAGACTTCACAATTTTCACCAAAATTCAAAATCAATAGTTCTTCCATCACCAAAGGCAAGATTTGGACAAAACAATTTTCCATGACCGAAGCCAAGATTTGGAGAAGAAATTTATGGTAGACGGGACGACTTTAAACTGCTTCCATCAACTGTGTATATATCTTTTTCTTTTCTAATTTCAAAAATAAATAAACTCTAAAAAAGCTGATAAATTCTCTCATAGAGAAGAAAATTCTCACTTGGGAAAACTTTTTAATTTAGGAAATGTGAGAAAGCCGCTCTCATTGGTACCATTGCCTCCCACTTAGGTATTCTCATTGCCTCCCTATGGTACTCATTTGGTTGGCGGAAATGTGATTTGGGAAAGTAATTTTTTTCTTTATTACCAGATTCTTGTGTTTGTTCAAAGTTGAAAAATAATCATTTTCTTAACTATTAAATTTCTGCGTTTTTTTTTTTTGAAAAGTAAAAAGAATACTGAATCAAGGATTAAAAAATAATCATTTTCTTAACTATTAAATTTCTGCGTTTGTTTTCGGAAAAGTAAAAAGAATTTTGAATCAAAGAAAATAAGTGCGCGCAAGATTCCAAGATTATGAATTCTTTTTAAAAGTTGATATTGTGATTACTTTCGTAAGAATTTTAACTACGTAAATCCTTTTATATTTATTATTTATATTTTGAGTTTTATATGTTTCTTATGATAAATTATAATTCATTTGGTCAAATAATTTTATATTTTTAGTTTTTAGTCTGATATTTTTTATTGATTTTCCTACCTAACAAAATTGAATTTTAGTATTTTTTTAATTTTTTCATATTGACTTTTAAGGTAATTCAATGTACAATGAGTTAAATAGATTGATGGTATGTTATTTTTTTATATATTTTTTATTAAAATTATTAACATAATCAGTGTTTTATATTTTGTTTAAAAAATTCATAATTTTATTTCTATTGCTTTAGAATTTTTCTTTCATCTTTTTACTTCATTAATTTTCATACATTTTATATCTCTAACACTTATTGTTTAATAAATTTTGGCTATTTTTATTTACATTAATTTGTAAATTTATTTTCTATTTATTTAATCAACTATTCTTTTTTTAGTAATATTAATAAATAAAAATTTTATTTTATCATAAGATAAAAAAAATATAATTAATTTTTATAATATGATTTATAATAAAACTATATAAATGGTGATGTACTAGTATAACATACAAATTGAATTCAAATAACATTATTTGGTTCAATAATTGAAATCAAATAATAAAATAAGAATCTACTAACTTTTCTAACAATCTATCCAAACATAAGTGGCTGCTCCGTGAGCTACTACTCCTACTACAGTGGACTTGAAATCAGCTGCCCCACTACCAGACCCGGCAGCTATCGCCTTAGATACTCCTCTATTTATAGCAGCCCTGAAATCTGCTTCGCTTGCTCCTCCCGCTACAGTCCCACCAGCAGCTGCTCCACCTTCAGAGGCCATGAAACCAGCGGTCCCACATACCCCTAGAGGGTCAGATCCACCGACAGCAGCGTTGGTGTCAGCTCTTTCGTCTTCAGCCGCTCCAAAGATACCTGGTCCTCCTTCTATAATAGAGGCTCAGTCAGCTACATTGGATCGGATGTCAAAAAGCTTTCAGATCCTGCAGAGCTTGTTTGGAAATAACTCAACAATGAGGATGACAAGCCCCTCCACATCGAGTTTGAAGACTAGCCACAAAGCTACCTCAACTCCATCCCACGGTGCTGCACATAGACCCGGGAAAGCCCCTATTGTTGAATATCCTTCTCTGCCAACTAGGCCAAGCTCCCTCTCTGATCCTTTGACAGCTTTGAAGGAATCCAATCCGCCCCCTGACCCTGCTAGCTCATCTCCCTCCAGAGGTCCAAGGCTAGCTCAAACCAGAACATTCAGGGAAGTTGACTCTTCTCAGTGGTCCAAGCAGGTGGACGTCTCATTTGCAGCCACTACTCAAAGTAGCCTGTCCACATTCGAAGGAGAACCCGCACTCTTCATAACTGAGGAGGAAGAACAGGTATTGGCTCAGACTTTCTTGTATACTCTAGTGGGTAAATTCACTAAAGGAAGACCACCTATGGCTTCTATTAGAAAAGAGATTCTTGGAGCTGATTTTAAAGGTATTTGTGATGTGGGAATTGTGGACTATCGTCATATTTTTTTGAAATTTGAGTTGGAAGCTGATTTCCACATAATGTGGATGAAAAAAGAATGGTCCTTCAATGGTTTCCAAGCAAAAATTTTTAGATGGACCAAAGACTTTCGTCCGGAAAGAGAGCCCTCAATCACTCCAGTGTGGGTAAAATTTCCGTTATTGCCACTTCACCTTACCAACAAAGAGAAACTCTTTGCCCTTGGTTCAGCTGTCGGTTCCCCTTTGAAGCTGGACATAACTTTCGCAGCGGGACAAAGAGTCCTGAGACCTAGAGAGGCCAGGATTTGTGTGGAAATGGATGTTCTAAAGAAGCCTCCAAGTCGAGTGTGGATTGGAAGTAAGGAGAAAGGACGCTGGCAGATGCTAGAGCTGGAGGACGTCCTAGAGTATTGCCTCGACTGCCAAAGACTTGGGCATTCCATAACAAACTGTAAATGGAACTCACAACTTCCATACAAATAGATATGGATGCCAAAAACTAAAATGCCTTCTGTCGAGAGCATTGATCAGAAGTTGCCCCAGCAACACTTGGACCAGAATTTGGTTCTGGAAAAAGGTACAGAGGTGGGGAAGGAAGGCTGTACAGACACTACAGTTTCTCAGTCTCCAATAAACCGATTGAAAGAGCTTCAAAGTGACAAACCTTCACCATTGGAAGTTCGGCAGGAATCGGAAACAGCCCTAGAAGGATCCAACGTTGGGCAAGTGGGTTCACCAGGATTACAATTAATCATTTACAACCTGCCAAGATCGTTGGAGGCTCCCCCAAGAGAGATTTCGGCAGAGATCACTAAGGAAGACCAAATGTTGATCCAAGATTTACAAAATCATCCTGCTAGCCCCTCCTCTCTACCAAGAACTGAGTCACCGCCTCTCTTGCGTATACACTGGCTTGACAAGGAAAAACCAAAACCCGAACTCCTCGTTACGGTTTCTCATGGTAACCTGCTCAATGTTGGACAAAGAGACAACATAGAGGTGCAAGTCCACTTTGAGGAACAAGTGCTTTGCCAAGAACTCCAAATTCCAGAACTCCAAACTCAAACTCTAGTTAAAACAAACAGGTATAACCTTCGCTCCCTATCCAAAGAGGAGATCTACGAGAAACAGAGCTCAAGGAAAAAGAAAAAGATAGAGGCAAGGAGGAATGATCTAGAATTTTGTTACTCTGATTCGGATACCCATATTGATATTGGGTAGAGTATGCTTGTTCTTATATGATTCTCTATGCACGAACGTTTGTTAGGTGTCTGATGAGGGTTGAATTTTACTATAAGTATAATACCTCAGAAATAGACTTCTAATATAACAAGTATTCTTCAGTTCATAGTAGTCCAACTCTTTCTCAGATCATATTCCTATTCCATATGTGAAAAGAGCTACAATTCTATTACAACTCTTACATTACAGAAAACCATTCTTCAAGGTATGTTGTTAGAGTTTCATTACAACTCTAATTCAGGTATGTATTCTATAAATACAACCCCTCTCTCACTTGGGAGGGGGATTCGATTCAAGTATTCTCAATTGCTTATCGATATTTGCTTAAGGCTCGTTACTGACTCAGGCATCGGAGTTTTCTCCCTGGGACCAATCCCGGGGACTTTTGCAGGTATTCGTCGTGTTCGAGCTGACCGGGACGACCTGAAGGCCTGTCGGACGACGTGAGACTTTTTGAGACTCATCAATTGGCGCCCACCGTGGGGCAGAAAGCAACATGCCTACTACTCGTTTGCAGACGTCAAGACGTGAAAATCAACCACCTCCTTCCAATCCTGATCAGCAGGCGGAGAACAATTCTCCCATAGGGGAGAATCCTACGAGTTCGCCTACCAGAACTCCTCGTCAGGACGGACAAGGTTCTGTTCCTTTGAATCAAGAAGGCAGTTCAATTCCCATCGTCAATTTGGATTCACCTGATGTGTCAAATTTCTGCTCGATAATGGACAGCGAATTCAGGCTATGATAGCGAGTCACGCTCCAAGGAATAATTTGGTCGAACAACAAGCTCGCGATGCAAGACAGCAAGATAGGGAACAAGCAATTCGTGAAAATTACTTAAATCGCGAACGAAATCTTCGACAGGAGTTGCAGAAGGAACATGAGCTCAGATTGAGAGCTGAAGAGCGTGCCCATAGGAATAGTCGAGATCAAAATCGGGGTCAGAATCGGGATCATATTTCAGTCTCATCTCGCCGAAGAGACTCACGATCACCAAATGGAGGCGAAAGACGTACACATTATCGTCAGAGTACAAGAGCAGAAAATTACGTCGGTGATAATATGTACATGAGAGACGACCATCAAAGGAATCAGGAACTGCGGTTCGGAGACATAGGCCCATCCGACCTACCCCGTACACAACCACAGCGTAATAATGATGATTTGGGTGTAAATTCTCCGTGTGTGACTGATGTGGATAATTATCCTCTTCCGCATAAATTCAAAATGCCAACTCTGCTGTATTACAATGGAGAAGGAGACCCAGCAGAACATGTGCACCATTACGTGCAGAGCATGAGAATTTACAATTACGCAGATCAGATATTGTGCAAGTGCTTTGGAATAACTATGATGGGAACTGCACGATTGTGGTACGACAATCTTCCACCCAGGTCATTTAGAAGATTCAGCGAAATAAAGACAGCATTTACAAACAGATTTGTGCAGAGACAAAAATTTGTGGAAACAAGTGTCGAATTGCTCAATGTGAAACAGGGAGACTCTGAATCATTGACTCAATACATTGACAGATTCATAAATGAAAGCTTAGAAATTGGGCACAGGTAGGAAGAAGTGGTCATTGGAGCCTTTACCAATGGTTTACGACCTGGGAGATTGTACAAAGACTTTGTCATAGATCCTCCTGCTAATACTGAAGAGATGATGAAACGAGCTCGTAAATTCGCTAAAGGTGAAGATGCAGATAAGAAAAAACGAGATAATGACAGACCTGAAAAGAAGAAAGAAGAAAAAAACAAATCATCTGGCAATGAAAATCGCAAACAAAAGTTTGATAAATTTGACAAAGTACGAAACAACTCCACAGTTGGTGAAGATAGAAATTACACCTTGTTAAATAAAAGACAATCCGATGTGCTTGCAATCCTGGAGAATAGAGTGAGATATCCACAAAAAATGACAGCTCCCGACAACAAAAGAAGTAAGAAGTTCTTTTGTAAGTTCCACAATCAACATGGTCATGATACAGAGCACTGTAAAGATCTCAGGAAGTATATAGAAGAATTCATTCAGAACGGTCATCTAAAGGAATTTGTTTTGAGAAATCCTTCAAACCGACCTGAAGAAAAGAAAGATCCGGATCTTTCGGACGAGAAAAGAAGAAGAGAGAATGGTGATGATAGAAATCCTGGAGTGAATAAGAATGTCACAGAAGTAATTCACACCATTATTGGAGGTCCATATGATGGGGACTCTATGACCTCAAAAAAATCAAAGAACAGGAGCATTCCAGAACAAGAACCAGTTCTCAAACGGTTCAAATTGTCAGATACTATCACTTTTTCAGAAAAAGATACTGTACCGACCAGATTCCCACATGTCGACACATTGCTGATTAAAGCAATCATCGCCAATAAGGAAGTTCGCAGAATATACGTGGACGATGGCAGTTCAACTGACATTCTCTATTACGAAACTTGCCAAAAGATGGGTATTGACAAGAAACAGTTAAAACCTTGTCATTCATACCTCATCGGCTTTTCAGCAGAGACGTCAATGCCTATCGGAACAATAAACCTGCCAGTGACATTGGGAGAATATCCCAAGGAAAGGCTCATATATGTTGAGTTCACGGTCCTTAATGTCAGCTCCCCATATAATGTTATTCTGGGACGACCTGCCATGGTGCAACTAAAGGCTATTTGGTCTCCATATCATCTAGTCATGAAGTTTCCTACTGAAGCAGGAATTGCTACCATCCGAGGTGACCAGAAGTTGGCAAGAGAATGCCACATGATTGCTTTAAAAAGAAGTAAAAAGCAGCAAATTGAAAATGTGAATTATGTTGAAAAGGAAAACCGAACTGAACCAGTAATGTTGTCAGATCAGGTAGAAGCTGTACACCTAGACGAATTCGCAGCAGAAAAAACTGTTCTTATTGGATCATCATTGCCAATGAAGACAAAAAGATCACTGTTAAACCTCTTGTCGGATTTCAAAGACGTTTTTGCTTGGAGACCAGATGACATGAAAGGAGTTTCACCCAATCTGATGGTTCATAAGTTGAATATTGATAAATCAGCTCAAGTGATCAAACAGAAGAAAAGGAAGTATGCTCCAGATCAAAATAAGGCCATAACTGAAGAAGTTGATAAACTGTTAAAGGCAAAGATAATAAGGGAGGTATTTTATCCGACCTGGCTTGCCAACCCTGTCATGGTTCCAAAACCAGACGCTTCACTTCGGATGTGTATAGACTATACCGACCTAAATAAGGCTTGTCCAAAAGATTACTATCCGTTACCGATAATTGATCAGAAAGTGGATGCAACCTTCGGTTTTGAGGCCTTATGTTTTCTAGATGCTTATAAAGGCTATCACCAAATTCAGATGGATAAAGACGATGCGGAAAAAACAGCATTCATAACTGAGAAGGGCACGTATTGTTATACAAAGATGCCATTTGGTTTGAAGAACGCTGGTGCTACATACTAACGATTGGTAGACAAAATCTTCTCTGATCAGATCGGACGGAACATGGAGATTTATGTTGATGACATGCTTATTAAAAACAAAAGAATAGCAACCTTATTGGATGATGTGAAAGAAACTTTGACAAAGTTACGAGAAACAGGATTGAAGTTGAATCCAAAGAAATGTACATTTGGTGTCGGTTCAGGGAAATTTCTCAGCCATATAGTTTCACATCAAGGAATTGCAGCAAACCCAGAGAAGATTAAAGCAATTATGGATATGAAACCTCCACAAAGCTTAAATGATGTTCAGAAGCTCACTGGTCGCCTAGTTGCGTTAAATAGATTCTTGTCCAGATCAGCTGATCGCAGCCTGCCTTTCTTTAAAGCATTAAGGAAAGCAAAAAACTTTGAGTGGGATGCGAACTGCAACAAGGCGTTTGAAGATCTAAAAACATATTTGGCAAACGTACAAGTGTTATCCACCCCAGTTCATGGAGAAATCCTATACCTCTATTTGGCAGCAAGTGACGCAGCAATCAGTGCGGTTTTGGTCAGGGACGACCAGGGAATTCAGAAACCAGTGTACTACACAAGCAGAGCTCTGCAAGGGGCAGAACAACGATATCCGACCATGGAAAAATTGGCATTAGCACTTATTAACGCTTCAAGAAGGTTGAAACCGTATTTTCAAGCACACGAAATTCATGTTTTAACTGATAAGCCGCTAAGGCAGGTCCTGCAAAAGCCTGACTCTTCGGGAAGGCTCATGAAATGGGCGATTGAGTTGGGAGAATATGCAATCACATTTTCACCTCGGACAGCAGTGAAGGGTCAAGTGCTTGCTGACTTCATAGCGGAAATTTCTGTCTCGGAGGAAGATCTTGTGAAAGAAAAAGACCTGCGGAACCCTTGGAAGAAAATGGAAGGTTTTTGGGTCTTATATGTGGACGGTACATCAAGTGAAGATGGTTCAGGTGCTGGGCTAATATTAACCAACCCTAATGGACAAGAATTCACGTATGCTTTACGCTTCGAATTCAAAGCAACAAACAATGAGGCAGAATATGAAGCGTTAATAACTGGAATGAAGTTAGCCTCTCAAATGGGAGTGAAAAAGTTACAGGTTTATAGTGATTCACAGCTCATAGTAAACCAAGTAACTTGAGGGTATGAGGCCCGAGATCCGAATATGAAAAAATATTTGGATAAAACTGAAGACTTGAAAAAGAATTTTCAGGAGTTCATCTTAGAGCGAGTGCCACGAGCTCAGAACAAACGTGCAGACGCGCTCAGTAAGTTGGCATCTTCAGCGCATGTTCATCTTACTAAAAAAGTTTTGGTCGAAGTTTTGCCAACCAGAAGTATTTGAAGAGCTACAGGTTCTGACAATCGAAGATGTGGGGATACTTGGATGACTCCAATTATCAACTTTTTGACAAAATGTGATTTGCCCAAGACAAACATTCAGCTCTCAGATTGACTATGCGATCAGCCAGGTACACTATCCAAAACGGAGTTTTGTTTAAGAAAGGTTATCTAATGCCTTGGTTGCGTTGTATAGGACCCGAACAGGCGTTGTACGTTCTCAAAGAGATCCATCTTGGATCGTGTCGAAGTCATGTCGGAGCACGTACATTGGCAAAGAAAGCAATGCGGTTGGGATATTACTGGCCTACGATGAGTTCGGATGCACATAATTTGGTGCAGAAATGCCCTAAGTGCCAAATCCATGCCGTCGTCAGACATATCCCACAAACTGAGATGGTCACAATTCAAAGTCCATGGCCGTTTGCTCAATGGGGGAATGATATCGCTTGACCTTTTCCTGAAGCCCCTGGGCGGCTTAAGCACTTAGTAGTAGCTATTGACTACTTCACAAAATGGGTGGAAGCCGAACCACTTGTGAAAATTTCAGGGAGAAGTATGGTTAAGTTCGTTTGGAGACAGATTGTATGCCGATTTGGGATACCAAATACCATCGTGTCAGATAATGGTACCCAGTTCGCTCATGATCCGTTCAAAAGCTGGTGCGAAGAGCTGAACATCAAACAACATTTCACCTCGGTAGCACATCCTCAAGCAAACGGACAGACTGATGTCACAAATCAAATAATTATTCAAGGCTTGAAGACAAGACTGGGAAGAGCAAAAGGAGATTGGGTTGAAGAACTGCCAAATGTTCTATGGGCGTACCGAACTACCCCAAGAACGGCAACACGAGAAACTCCTTTCAGCTTGGTTTATGGCTCAGAAGCCGTAATACCTGCGGAGATTGGACTTCCAAGTCCAAGGACAATTCACTTCATCTCAGAAGCGAATTCAGAAGAATTGCTATTGAGTTTGGACTTGCTGAAAGAAAAGCGTGAGATGGCACACCTTGCAGAAGCTAAGTACAAGGCTGAGATGGCACGATATTATGATCGGCGAGTCAGAAAAACTCAGTTTCAACCCGGAGACTTGGTTTTGCGCAAGAATGAAGCAAGCCGAGTCTAAGGACTCAAAAAGCTTGATCCGAATTGGGAAGGACCTTATAAGGTTGTCCAGATCGGCAATGCAGGGAATTACAAGTTGAAGACCCTCAATGGACGAACTGTCCCGAGGATGTGGAATGTCATCAATTTACGAAGATACTATCAATAATAGTTTTCTCTTCTAAGTTCATTTTGACAAATTAAGCGTGTCAGTGCGTCAATAAGTGTAATTCAGCCTAAAGGCTACACATTAATAAAACAGCTCTTTATGAGTTTATTCTTATAACTTGAGTTTGTTAGTCTATTTATGTCGTATTTTTAAAACTCCTCCCTTAAATGGATTTTCCGACAAAAAGGATAACATCCGGACCAAATACAAATCTAAGTTTGATTTAGTTCAAATAATTAGATTTCAGGTCGTATTAATATGTCTCCGCCAAAAAGGAGATGCCAATCAAATTAAAAATCATTAAGTTCAGTTCGGTTGAATTTAACAAAATGATTTTCCGTGAAAAAGGAAAATAAGTTCGATTCAGTTCGAAAAATTATGATAATTTCTTTCAAAAGAAATTCGTTCGAAGTTCGATTCAGTTCGGAACATTACGATAATTTCTTTTTAAGAATTTCATTTGTTAAAAAGATTAAACCGAGCTTGTTTTGAGTAAATTTAGTTTAAATTACTTGCTAACAGAACATGATAAAGCAGGAGTTAAAATTGCACATGTATGATTAAAGAAAGACGATGTCAAAAAGACCATTTATGATAATATTCAGACCAAAAATTGGTCAACATCCATTATTACAAAAATCTATTACAAAGATGTTTGAGCTCGCAGGCTCAGTTCTTCTTTTCCTCGTTATCTTCACCAGGCATCTTGGGCACGTACTTCTGACCGTCCACTTTTATACATTTTAGATCAGCGAAGGCTCGGTCAAGGGCTTTCAAGGATTTGGCATTATAACCCTTCTCAGATGTAATATCCAAGTCGGGAACTTTCTCTTTCAACGAGACCAAAGCCCTATGATAACCATGGTTGCGAGCAGGAGTGCATAGTTTGACAAGAATTTTCTTCCCTTCCTCAGATGATAAGAAGTTCGAAATTAACTGCGAAGAACCTTCTTCTTCCAAAAATGCCAAACGATTTTTGGCCAAGCTCAAAGAAGCTTCCACAGAAGCTAACCGAGCAGACAAATCCTTATTAGAGACTTGTAGAAGCTCGTTCTCGGTTTTCACCCTAATTGTCTCTTTCTTCTCGGCATCTAAGGAATAGGAGAGGTTATTCAGCTCTTTGGTGTTGGCATCCTTGTCGAGTGAAAGTTTCTCTAACTCTTCTAAAAGTCCTTCGCTACGATCTATGACTTCAGAAGTAAGTGCCATGACCTGAATAATAGTCAACAAAATGAGATGTTGTTTTCGTTAACAAAAGGATTTGATAGAAACGTAATGAAGAAATTAACATAGTACCTGTGCAACGCCAAGTGCGAGGCGTTCATGAAGGGTAGCCGTTGTTGCTCTTCTCATTGCTTTCCTATCCCGACGAGGACATGAGCGGTAGATGAAATCAGGCGCTGTTTCCACAGAAAGCCTGTCGTTTATAGTCATCCCCGTGTCGGGACGAAAATGCATAAAAGGAAAAGAAGTTTCGCCTTCCAATTCTTTAAACAGGGGGGCAGGAAGGTCTTCGAGTAATGAAGGGCCGCTTAATTCGTCATTCTCATGGATGTTGAGCTCTGCGGTTCGTGCTTTCTTTTGACCCTCAGCTTCGAGGTCTTCTGCTTTCCTTTTCAGTAGCACTTCATTAATTGTTTTCATAGATTTCCCAGCCCCATGTTTTGGAGGAAGCTTCTTTCCTTTACCTTTCCCTTTATCCGACGAGGGCAATGGATTGATTTCTTTGGTTTTCCCCTCGTCCGTGGGGGCTTCATTGATAGGAATTTGGGGAGAAATTTCTTCTGTACGAGTTTCATCCTCCACTATCACAATGGGGTCGGGAATGTCCTCAAAAAGATCTCCAACACTTGACACTGAAAAGGAAAACAAATACATAAGGAACCCGACCTAAAAACGACCTAAAAAAAAACTAGAAGAATAAAAGGATGTGAAACCAGGTATACCCTTCTTCCCATTTTTCTCATAATCTGTGTAGTCGGCAGGAAGGATGGCAGGGCTCAGCTTCGCTCTTACTAATACCCTTTCAGGGAAGAAGTTAGTATTGAGAACTCATTTTTCGTTTTCGAGTTTTTCAGCAAGCTCCTTTGGGAGTTTCTTCATGGAAATTGGATCAGAAACGCGACCAGCGGCCCTCCAGTACCATTTGCATCCTACCGACTTGAGATTAAGGAAGAAGAATTTTTCTTTCCATTCATGAATAGAACTTGGTTTTCCACTCAAGAGCTGTTGTTTTTTAGCTCGCCGGGTAAAGTAGTACCAGCCTGGGTCCTTTCCAGAGGTTTTTAAACAAAAAAAATACCTAAAGTACGCGACAGTGCATTTGTGTTTGAGATGTTTAAAAACTAACTCAAAGCCGACCAGAATTCTGATCGCGTTTCGGAGTTAGCTGAGTTAAGCTGATTGAATAATCAGCAAGAACGTTTTTGATGAACTGAGATAAAGGGAATCTCAGTCCAGATTTGAGTTGTTCTACAAACACACCGACAAAACCCGCCGGAGGTCGGCTGCAACCTCTCCTTCTAGGGGGGCTCTGATCTCAATTTGGGGGCTTATATGGAAGTCTTCACGAATTTGAACAAGTGCAGTGGAGTCGGTGATTGAATTTAAAGTTTCTAGCTTAACGACAGCAGCTTTTGAGGATGTCTCTAAGGATTCAGTGTTCTCAGGAACTGATTGGTTGGAAGAATGGATATGAGGTCGACTTGGTGAAGGTTGATCTTCAGGAAATTTCACTGCTAATGGAGTAGCATGAGCAATTACATTTTCCGAACTATCTAAGATGTCTGTTCGGTCTAGCTTATCTCCCTCTACAGTATTAGAAGATTCTCCCATATTCTTTTTCCCTAAACGAACTAAACTAAATTTTTTATTAGTTTTTAGAGCCTTGTCTGGACTGGGAGATTTATTAGATAAATTCGAAATAGAATCGGAATAACCGCTAGAAGTATGTGCAGAAGAATTACATTCAGATCCTAAATTACTCTCAGAACGAATTTCAGAAGATGAATTAGAATGTTCAGAATTGGACATAACTTACTTGTGGATGAAGAAGGGGATGATCTAAGAGAAGTTGACTGAGAGACGAGGAGACTAGGGGTCGGCACTTGGAAATTTGTAGAAATCCGAACTGAAAGGCGAGAGGTCTGAACAAGTAAGGTAGTAAATGAATTCGAAAGTTCCCTATTTATAGGGAAAGGATTCAGGAATTCCAAAGGACGTGACAGCTGTGGTGGGAGAACGTGCCGTCTGACGCGTTTGTTAGATAAGTCGTGTTCCCGAACGTGAAGGCGTATTTTTCGGGCACGAAATTTAAGATTATAAACGTGTACATGTCTGTTCGGTATTATACAGAAGTTATTCAGATCGGAATGAATAGATTCAACCCGACCTGAGGGGCAATTGATGAGGGTTGAATTTTACTATAAGTATAATACTTCAGAAATAGACTTCTAATATAACAAGTATTCTTCAGTTCATAGTAGTCCAACTCTTTTTCAGATCATATTCCTATTCCATATGTGAAAAAAGCTACAATTCTATTACAACTCTTACATTACAGAAAACCCTTCTTCAAGGTATGTTGTTAGAGTTTCATTACAACTCTAATTCATGTATGTATTCTATAAATACAACCCCTCTCTCACTTGAGAGGGGGATTCGATTCAAGTATTCTCAATTGCTTATCGATATTTGCTTAAGGCTCGTTACTGACTTAGGCATCGGAGTTTTCTCCCTGGGACCAATCCCGGGGACTTTTGTAGGTATTCGTCGTGCTCGAGCTGACCGGGACGACCTGAAGGCCTGTCGGACGACGTGAGACTTTTTGAGACTCATCAGTGTCCTTTTTGAATAGTAGACTTCCTAGATGTTTTATGTTGCTGATAGGAATGAATTGTTGGATCCAGTTTTGTTTAATTTTACAAAGTGCATGGTAGGAGACTATACTGATGGTAGAATAGTCCTTTTGATTTGGCTGATCAATGGGTCTTGTTTTGAACCTGGAATCTTCTGGCTGTGCGAATGGTCTTGGAAATCCACCTTTTCTCACTTATTCATGCATTTATGCACGTGTGGTGGAGATGGCAGCTGTTGAACTGTGAAAATGTGAAAATTTTGATCATACTTGGCTGGATTTTGTTGATATTGGCACTGCCCTATATCTATATATGATCTGGTCTATCATTTTGCTGGTGCTTTCTCGACTTGGAGCATACAGGTCGGAGATTGGTAATTTGCTGTTTGGCTGAGTGGGCCCCACATGTTCATGTACAGTTTGTGCTTAGCTCTTTGGTGGCCTCAATTTTTGTTATATGCATATGACTGGGATCAGGCTTGTACTATATGCAGCTCCATTTTAATACTTCACAAGTCGTTTGGAAATAGAAACTAATACTCTAGAAATTACTAGAGTAGAAACTTTCTTTATTCCATCGTCCATATGCTTAGACTTTTTTATTAATTGAGTAGTACTCCAAGTTTATCACTTTCTCTTTTGTAACGGTGCACTTGGGTATACCCAACACCGCCTTTTGCCCACTATGTAAATAAGATCGGCTATTTAAAAAAAAGAATCTATCCAAACATAAGTTAAGTATTCAGATTTCTCAAAATTAAATTTCTAAAAATCAGATGACCAGGAAAAATATTCATTTTCCTCAAAATTAAAATTCCAAAAATCACATTCCTATTAAACTTTACTTTCCTGCCAACCAAACGAGTTATGGTATTTTGTTTTTATTATTACTAGAGATAAGGGATTTTGAATCCTTTTTTTCCCTTTCATCCTTTTTCTTCTTTCACACTAGTAAAAAGGGTTATTTTCACCAATATCGAACAAAAAAAATAATTTTAAAAAAATATTAATACCGCAAATTCTCTTCGGCTTCTATCAATCTTTTAGGCTATGTTTTGGTTGAAGGAAAGGGAGGGAAAGAAAAAAAAGAGGGACGAATTAGAATTTGTACGTTTGGATAATTTTTTTGGGAGAGAGGAAAGGAAAGGGAGGGATAAGGAGAGATTAAATATAACTGTTTGAGTCAAATTCTCTTTTGGTCTAAAGTGGGTGGAAACGGAAGGAAACGATTTATTGTTAATAATTATCCATTATAAAAGTATTTATTGTTAATAATTATCCATTATAAAAATATTTTTTAACTTAAAATTTTGTTTAGCAATTATAATGTAAACTTTTATGTGTAAATAACTCTTATAAAGATTTGAAAAATTTTAATCTTTTGTAATTCTATCTATATCGAGTTCTAATTTTATTAAAATTTGATTTGATTTCAACAAATTTAATAATTCTTCTCGTGAATGAATCTGTAACTACAGTATTATTCAAATTATTATGATATATTAATAAACTTGAGTTTCAATTTCTTACAAATTATACTTGCCCACAAAATAATATTAGGGTTCTATTTTATTAGAATTTGATTTGATTTATAAAACTTTAATAATCTCCCTATTTTTTTTAAGTTGAATCAACATTTAACTATACAACTTTTATGTTAAAAAAAGTATCGTTATAAAATTTAGAATAATTATATATTAATAAAAAATAATTTTTGATTTTTTATAAAAAAAATAACACGCTTATCTAAAATTAACATATTTTTTATTTGATTGTTGTGCTTATATTTATTTATTTTATTGGTTCTATTATTTTTAGTTTAATTTTATCTTATTTAAAAAAGTAATATTAAGTCATATATTTTAAAAATTTATCATTTTTTTTCTTTTACTTCTAATCTCCCTCCACCTTATCCAAACATAATTCTATTTTTCTAAAACCTCCATATATTAGTTCAATTTCAATTGTTAATTCAATTATATTATGTATTAACTTAATTTTCTAATTTATATTATCATAATTCTATTATTATACTATGCAAATATACTATTTCAATTCCAATTAATAGTTCGATCATTTCCTCAATACTCTTATTCTTTCTATATTTTTCTTTCTCACTTATCTAGTCTTCATAATTCTATTATTCTAAAAAAAATTCATATATTAGTTTAATTTTAACTACTATTCTAATTATGTTATTATATTATACAAGTTAAATTCTAATTAATAAAATATTCAATTATTCTTTCAATATTCTTATTATTTTTGTATTTTTGAATCTCACTTATCCTGTTATTCCTAGTTCTATTATCTAAAAACTATATATTAATTAAGTTCAATTGTAACTATTATTATTCTAATTATATTATTATATTGTATTATTTGAGTTTCAATTAATAGTTCCATCATTATTTCAATAAAAAATAAATTTAAAAGTGAGATTAAAATCAAAATTCAAAACTAAAAATCGAAAAAAAAATTCGAAATTGGAACAAAATCGCAACAGGAACTAGGACAGAACCGAAACCAAGAAAGAACTAATGGGTCCAGTGCCACTAGCCACGGAACTGGGAACGGGCGGTTCCAGTTCCACTAGCCACGGATCTGGGAACGAGCGGTTCCAGTTCCACTAGCCACGGAACTGGGAACGTGTGATTCCGAAACCGTGGCCATGTCTAAAATTAGGGCAACCTACTACCCTTGACCCTTTATTATTTTAGTGAAGTAGATATCTAAAAAATTGACTTTTAACACAATCGAATTCGATTTCTTGAAAAAAAAAATTAATTTCTAAAAAGTTAATTCTTGAAAAATTGGCTTGTCTACTCATAAAAATTGACTAAAAACCACTATATTCTTTTAATTGTATTTTCTGTTTTTTTTATAACATTGTCACAAATAACCCTCAATTCAAACTCCAACCCTATAAAATAATTAAAAAAAAAAAAACAAGTAGGCATATCATAAATGTTGATGTACCCCTAAAGGTAACAACTCGCTTTCATTTGCAAAGGAATCACAAAGTAGCATTATATTTTTGGATATTCTATTGCACAATTGTATCATTCCCTGTTACATCTTTCTATAGAACCCTGACATGGAAACTGAAAATGTTACTGAAAACGAATTTATATTTATACTTTCCTTCATAATTGTGTATAGTGGCAAGAAAAAATTCAAACTATAAGAAACGTTCTTTAAGGCAGAGAATTTGCAAACAAAAAGCATCCTTAAACCTTTAGACAATCACACACCAAAGTGCAGAAATCAGTAGAATAATGTATACAGATCAGAAGCAGCATGAATTTTCAGAGGATGTAACCTCGGATGAAAGCCACAACCAACTCAGGTCGATGATATGCGTACACCTGCTGAGAGGGAAAGGGCTTTGTGAGTTGTAACCATACTAGTGACAAGTATGAAAGATATTATTAAAACTTCAACCAGTGAATATTTCAAATTCACAAACAAGATCAATTCTCCCTAAAAAAAGTAGACAAGCTCAAAACACAATGCCGTACTTAATTACGATAAATGTTATTGAAGAGTGTTACTAATAACCTCCTAGTGGTTTAAACATCGAGTTTCAAATGATTTTAAAAGCTACCGTTCCCCTCCTGTGTGTTTGGACAAAGGCAGTGAACTAAAAAGTAAGCATCCAAAACAATGATTTTTACCATAAAACACAAACAGATGAGCATTATCTCGCAAAATAAGGATTGAAAGAAGTGGATTGAGAAACATTTAATTACTTTTCAACCTTGTACGAATCTATTTATACTATTTATAAGTGGAATGACCATTGCATCTGGGGTCTCTCTTTTTGTGCTATTTGAGAAAGGACAAAAATCAAATTTCCATGCACGTAGTTAGTGTAGTGGAGTAACAGAGAATTCATGTTTCAAATTTATAACCAACATATAACTCCCAAAACTTCCCCCCGGTGTTGCATGCACGATGGGTGTACCCTGCCCATTAGTATCTTTTGTATCTTTTGTCAAGAAGCGCTTCTAATACTTGTATTGGTGTGAAATTTGGTTAGGTTTGGCATTCCAATATCTACTTCCAAGGAAAATCTTTTTGTTAAAGAATTCACATTTACCATGTGCAACTAGATAGGGTGCATTAATATTGAAATGTAAATATCAAATACCCTTTGGTTCAAATAACAAGGTGATATAAGTTAGCTTTCATATAACAAATGAGATGCACAAGTAAAAAAGCCTAAACCCCTGGAATGTTACATGTATGTGACTGAGGGGTTGCATTTATATATGATTTCGAAATCTACATGAACCTATTAAAAGCTGAAGATAGAAAACCTCAAAAGCAAAAGAAATAAAATCATGAAGGCAGTCAGCACTCTAATGAAAATAAGTGATTTGAAAGGTCAATTTCTAGGTTCCACAAAAACAAATTGCAACAGTTTTCCAGATCAACTACTGCACTACTAATAAAGGAACAAAAACCTTTCAATAGAAATGCTATGACAGCTATTGAATGATTGAAACATAATGATTACTAACCTCCATCCACCTCCACTTTTGCTTCATCCTCTGATTTCCAAACTACATCTTTCAACCCAGCTGAAAGGTTCTTGTAGAACTGTGTGTAAAGATTAAAGATAAGAGCAAAATGACTAGCAAATGCAAACAAGCACACCACAAACAGATAGATGCTAAGATTAGCAGCTTGTTTTGTTCATAAATAAGCACAACTTGTATAGTAGCCAAAGTAAAGTTGAAAGGCATTTTGAATAATCAGAGAGGTTCAAAGCATAACAAACCAGGTGGTATAAACACATACTAACTTCGAGCAAGAAAAACATATGCAAAAATAATTTAATGGTAGGGTTATGGAGACATCCAATTTCATCATGTCCTAATTCCTGAATGATATTGTTAATGTCAAGCTAACCTTGTGGAATTCCAAGGTATCTCCTCCAGCCTTGCGAAGCTCAACCATATATAAGGATGGAGCAACCTCAAAAAGCTGTAGATAAAAGCAAAATGAGCTTCAGTTCAATATTTTGTCACAATTTGGGTATCCCCTGAAACAGAGGCTCTAGATTCAGAAATATACCTCTGTTGCAACAGATAAATGGCCTTTGCGTCCTGTCTTCTCTGCATGAAGCTTCATCTGGAAGAATAATGATTGTGTAAGATCAACCAGAATTTAAACATGCAAAGATTCAAACGAACTTGTCAGTAAACCCAAAGATAGCCTAGTCCCCAGAACATCGCATAATTTTTTTAAAAAAATAAATTAATGAAATAATATCATACAGGTCTTCAAAGCCAAAAACATACCATATGCTGTAGGTTAAATTCATGAAGAAAGAGCTGACTTGGAGAGCAAATCAATACTATATACATTAACTCCCAATGGGATGGCAACAAAATAAAAATAAAAATTCATCAAGATGTCAAAATGAAGTTTTGATCTAAGTTAGTTAATGCAATAACATCAAACTACAGACTCGGTGGTTTCTTGAACAAATTGTTACACAGATGTGTTGCTGAGATTCTTCTTATGCCAATAGCATTAGAACTAGCATCAGTGATGTGAACAAATTCATTTGGATTTGATTTGATTGACAATTCAAGACAGGCAATACAAGGAAGTCAAGTGTGAAAAGCTGTTGAATACTATTGAAGTACCTTATAATTATTTTTCTTCACATCAAATCCCAAAGGCGCGGCAGCTTCCTCAATTTTTGATATTATCTCATTGGCAGGACACTTGGACGTAAATCGTGTCTCACGTTTTACAAGACCCTGGTAATGGAAGAAGCATCAGCCAACATAGAAACTCACATCTCTAGACACTCAATGGACAAAACACAATACAAAGAGATTCTGAATTCAAAATGTAGAAATCTTAGAAATTTCCATTATTTTTCTTCTATTTTCCACTTGAAGAGTTGGCAGTTGAAGCATGCAGCAGAAGTCAACTATCTCTTAAAGATTAGGTACGAGATTCATCTAGCAATATTCTATCACAGTACATGAATTCAACCATGCCAAGAGGCATAAAATGAAGAGCAATAGTTACATAAACAAATTACAACAGCATGGAAAGTGAATTTATCAACAAATATTGAAGATGTGATTTTGATGAATTCATTTTAAAAAAATAAAAAAGAAAAACAACTTGCTTTTACTCATTCCTGAAATGGAATTAGCAGATTAACTTGAAGATGGGTATTTGAACAATCTGGCTCTGGTTTGAACAGAATATAGAACGCACCATGTGCTTTTCAAATAAGGTACTGAGGTTCAGACCCTGAGATTTTGAAATAAGCTCAAATGCATTCATAGCTATCGGTGTGGTAGGTTGTGATTCCCGTCTCTCCACAACAAGGGTTAGGAGAGTCCTGCACAAAGAAAAGTATCACCTAAACAGTTCCTTTTGGCACCGTTATAACATTCAATGCCTGAGTTAATTGGAGCATATAGTAGACAAGCATAATTGCTAATTCTTTGAAAGATGAGAATACATACAGCTGATTCATTGAAAATAGCATTCACATCATCAAGACTAACTTCCTCTTGTTCAAAAATAGGTGGTTGATATCCTTTTTTGAACCACTCATTCTCGATGAGCTCAGCAATCATGATGCGCTGTTTAATATGACCAAAGTATGAGTAACAGCAGCAGCCATAACTAGTCAATGCACTATATTCAAAAACCAGAATGCTACTGTAGCTTCCAACTTAACTAGGTAGGTAGGGAGGGAGGGAGGGAGGGAGGGAGGGAGGGAGGGAAGGAGGGGGGGAGAAGAATAATGGTGGAGATATCAAATAGCTTAAACAAAGGACCACATACTGTCTGGGGATTGGGATCCAGAATTCTCTTGATCAACTTTTTTGCACTTGAGGAGAACCATGGAGGGCAAGTGAATTCAGCCTTAAAGATCTGCAAGGAAGGAAATAATCAATGAAACAAGTACCAGAACTACAAAGGAAAAAATCAGAGTAAACCTGCACCAAAAATAAGCTCTCAGAAATTGTTCACAGTAAGGATAAACTGTCAGGGAAGCAAAATTATGGATGACCTTTAAATTCTTGTAGCAAAAGAAACTTCCCCAGTTCTTGTAGCCTCTCTTTGTTCTTCCAGAGAGTAATCAATTTTTACAATTTTCTTTTTGCCTTCCACAGAACACTCAAAAATGACGCTAAATACGAAAATAATACATGAAGTAAAAAATACTACGGAAATCATCGCATTGGTAAAACGCAAATAACAAATAAGCTCATAGCAGAACATACTCTCGTTCATGTATAGTTGATGAAGAAGTAAAAGAAAGAAATAAACACATATCCTAATTCATCATGAAAAAAACACTAGAATGCTGGGTTATTTGAAATGGGCCTAAAGATCGACTTTATCATTCTTAATTAGAGACCACAAGTAGAGTATCTTCAAAAATGATGAAAAAGGGCCAAAGTCGTGAACGTGAGGATCACTTTCTAAGCTACTCTTAAAAAAATCTGCAAGGATCACTTTCTTCCCAATTGAGTATATTTTCAAACATTCAAACCAGAGAAGGATCTGAGGATCATATCCACTTAAGTTAGATATCATTATTCATATAGGACTGATGTCAAGGAGGAGAAATCACACGATATTATACTTAAAGAGGCAGCTGCCTCTTAGGGCAAAAGCACAAAGAAAGCATAAATCTTGAAATAACAATGTAACAATAGCATGGAAAATCACAAATTACTTTACGAACAGGTAAGGAGAAACCTTTTTATACAGTGACATGAGATTTGATTCTTCAAAAGGCAGATAGCCTGCCATAAGGACAAAAAGGATTACACCACAAGACCATAAATCAGCCTTAGCTCCATCATAACCTTTATTGTTGATCACCTGAATAAGGAAAAAAGATAGACATGAAAGTGATTTTGATACTAGAAATCTCAAAGAAGTTGAAGCAAACACCAACCATGTACCTCAGGAGCAACATAATTTGGAGTTCCACATGTTGTGTGCAGTAAACCATCTTCCTGAACAAAAATATTAAATGCTTAGTCTGAATTCTCTTTTGCAGTGTAAACTATGGAAACCTTGCTACAATCATGAATGTTCTGTGACACAGAAACACTCAAGGTGCTGCACTAACTTGTGGATAGACAAAAAGATTGGTACCAATAGGAGTTCAATAATAAGTGTGTGTTATTACATCCTTCTCACGGCAAAAAGGAGCTCTCATACTTACACGAACTTGCTGAGGTAGTGCACTTAATCCAAAATCTGAGACTTTAAGAACTTCGTTGGCATCCAGCAATAAATTTTCTGGCTGAGTTGAACAAAAATATGGTTATAGGGGCATGTTCAACATTCAATCAACAAGTGGCAAAGCCACAGGCTCAGTCTAAACATTCAAACTTAAAAGATCAACCAATATTCTAACCTTGAGGTCCCTGTGATATACCCCTCTGCTGTGACAATAATCTACTGCATTAATTAGCTGCTGAAAGTATTTTCTTGCTTCATCTTCTTTAAATCTGCCTTTACTGGCCTGGCATCAAAATGAGCAAACTATTAGACCTTTTTCCTGCATTGCATATCAAGATTTTGATCATAACAAAAACCAAATTGAAGCAGCCAAATTCTTACAATTTTGTCAAATAGTTCACCACCCGTAACAAATTCGAGAACTATATATATTTTGGTCTTGCTGGCCATAACCTACACCAAAAGTTTAATTGCTGAAAAGGTGAAAAAAGCAATCATGAAACAGAAGTCGATTTATTAGCAAGACATGTCTTATCTCAGCCAGAAAACAATTGAAATTTATGTATCAAAATACACATGAATAAAGTTTACTGTGTACCAACTTAGAGTAAATTCAGGCAAAAGGTAGTAAACCAACTCAGCATCAATCCAATAAATTAACTGTTTACCTCAAACATGCGGATGACATTCGGGTGCCGGATCAATTTCATGGTTGAAATTTCCCGTTTAATCTGCAAAGTGCAAGCAGTATCGCATCATCTATTAAAAGTAATCAAGTAAGAATACGCCTTGAGGACATATTACAACAACACAACAACACAACAACATTATTTTACAAATAAATTTTAAAGACGTTTAAAACAATAACACAAGACTCAAGGCCTTCATGAACACAAAAATGAGCAGTCAAACTGCTATTTGACTAAAAAATGGATCAACTGTTGCAAATTCCCTCGGTTCTGTCAATCCCTAAACAACTGCTACTTGACTAAATCTTTTAGACAATAAGCATAGGTGATCGAGAAAAGAAGCAATTGGCCAGCATTATACATTAAAAAGGAAAACGGATCATAGGAAAGAATAGAAGTCGTTAACGTCATGACTACTGATGTCCTTATTGTTCTTGCTAAATCCTAGTTACTGCTGTCATTTACTATTTACAAGAATCAAGTAAAACTTTATTGAAACAGCCATACGCCTAACATTAACACCAAAAACCAAGTACACTTTAGCTTACCTTTCTTCAGTCCCTATAAACATCCATCAGAACATTAAAGTATCATCCATAACAGATTCAAGTCACTTAAAACAAACACCATTCTGATCCCAAAATTGAAAAAGAAAGAAAAATCCCAACAGTCCACTAACTATATTTCAAAAAGAAAAATCCCAACAGTCCACTAACTATATTTCAAAAAGAAAATCCCAACAGTCCACTAACTATATTTCAAAAAGTCAATGCATAATTTTCCGCCCCAACAAATTTAGAATTACAGAATCCAACAAAAACAGCATACCTTCCCCAGATCATTGAATCACACAACCCAGAAATTCCCAGCTCCGAATCTATTAAAAAGTACCTGGCCAATCATTTTATGCTTGAGAATCTTCTCTTTATCAAGAATCTTGATGGCCACATTCTCACCTGTCTCTATATTCCTTGCGAACTTCACCTTAGCAAAAGTCCCTTCCCCTAAAGTCCTCCCTAACTCGTACCTCCCCACCCTTGTCCTTGAAGTGCTGGACACACCACTTGATCTTGATGCCATCTTCACACGAATCACACTTCTCTCCCAATCTTCTTTTCTTTTTCGTTTTCCCCACAAAATTTATACCTTAGCATTAACCCCACCAGAGGTCAAAGTCTCTTTCCAATACAAATACCATCCATTTTAACTTTTTCCTTTCTGAGATCTGTCTGAGAGTATCAAATTTTCTTATAGTTTGTAAATAACAATGAATTTTATTCTCAGTTAAAAAATCCTCTTCTTCTTGCAAGGCTGCCAAACCTGAGACTTTGAAACATTCATTTTTCCAACCTTAATAACTTTTTTGACTCAACAAAGGAAAAAACTCGCAAAAAAAGGATCAGAAAAATGAGGGCTGTTTAGGAGCTACGGAAGAAAATACAATAAATGCCATAAATTAATGACAATAAAGAAAAAAAATTCACACTTAATGCGAATTTTCCTTGGAAATTAGAAAGTTTCCAAAACTTCTATACATATAACTTTTCTGGGATTTTCCTACTATGTCGGATATCTGTCTTAGATTTAAGATTTCGATTTAGGTTTACGATTTTGAAGCGTCGGCAAACAGGTTGAGGTTTTGGACTTTTGGTTGTGGGTTGGAAACTTGGAATGTTGAGGTTTCCTGAACAGAGAGATTCGAGTAATAATTGCAAATAATCTGTAAGTTGAGAATTGTACAATTAGTCCCTTAAGTTTTGGATTCTTTCATTTTGGAGTTATATGTTTGAGTTGCCACATATATTGTGTTGTAATTTGATATAATTATTTTTTTGGAGTAATAATAGAAAATACTTTTTTTTTCATACGAAATTATAACTTTACACGAGATTTACTCCTTTATTCATTTATTTATTAAATAATAATAATATATCTTTACATAAATAGAGTTACAATCTTCCATAAAAAAAATTCGTATTTGTATTTCTTACCATTACTCGTATTAGGGTTGTGTCACATTTTCATATTTTAATATAAGGTTATTTTCATGTGAGACTATTTCATATATGAAACTTGTATATGAATTTCACTTTACCGCATAAAATATAAAAAATTAGCATATAAAATATAAAAAATTAACGTATAAAGTATAAAAAAAAATTAGTGTATTACCGTATAAAATATCAAATATTAGCGTATAAAGTATAAAAAATTAATATATTAGTGTATAAGGTATAATTCACCTATCACGTCTCATGTATAAGACAGTTTCACAAGAGTTTTTGCATTTAATATATGTATTTTCATTGAATTATTTTTTATATCATTAATTATTTATTTATTTATTGAATAATAATATATCTACATAAATAAAGTTATAAGCTCCTATAAGAAAATTCGTATTTCTTACTATTACTTTATGTGTTGTCTCATATTTTAATATTTTAATATACGTATTCTTTTTGTATTATTATTTATATCATTATTTATTTATTGAATAATAATATACATGATAAGGTGAACCCTAGGTTCAATTCCTACAGAGCGTGATTCCGTTCTGATGCTTCGTGGAACCAGTGGTTATATTTTCACACTGGGTGGTGCAGCTATTGCGTGGAAATCCAAAAGACAGACTTGTATTGCTTTGTCGTCTATGGAATCGGAACTTTCTGCTCTAGCTTCCGCAGGAGGAGAAGCAGAGTGGATAAGAGAACTGATCCTGGATATTCCACTAACCCGCTTAAAGATTACGTCTTTAAGTCTGTTCTGTGATAATCAGGCTACAGTTTCTGTAGTAAAAAACTCACTCTTTAATGGTAAGAGGAGACATGTTCGACTGAGACATGCCCTGCTGAATTATCTTATAGAACATGGTATTATTACTTTGGTCGATGTGAGATCAAAGGATAATCTGGCTGATGCTCTCACAAAGGGACTGAACAAAGATCGAATTTTCAAAATTGTGGGGGATATGGGGTTAAAGACTATATGGATATGTCTTAACCTACATTCCTGGGGTTAAAGACTATATAGATATGTCGAAGGAACTCGGCAAAATGACCCCGTAACTTCGGGAGAAGGGGTGCTCGGCATTCTGTCGGTCGTAGCCCAAGGAGCAGGGATTAACATCATTCACCACTCTTAAAGAGCCGACTGCCTCAGTCGGCGATCTGACGGACCCCCGGGGCCTCAACTGCCTCCGTTGGCGTAGCCCAAGGAGCAAGGTGTGGTTCGCACAAGTGGCTCTAATACCAAATGATAATGTGAACCCTAACTCAACCTGAAAACCATGGTGTCCAAGTGAGGTTTGACCCAATCTTATATACTAGTCTGGACCTCCTTGTGGAACCGATGTGGGATTCACATCAATACATCTAGATAAATAAAGTTACAATCTTACGTAAAAAAAAACTGTATTTCTTACTATTACTTTATGTGTTGTCTAACATTTTAATATATATGTGTATTCTTATTGAATTATTATTTATATCACTAATTATTAAATATCATTCTAGTTACTTTTAGTGTCAAAATTTCTTTTCTTAGTTTAATTCTATATTTTTATCTTTTTTTCTTCTTACTATTTTTTGTAGCCATAATATTTAAAATGAAAAATTAAAATACAATAAATAAAATTTATAACTAATAATACAAAATTTGACATAACAAAGAGACATGTCAACATATTATAATGTAGAACAAAAAGCGATATTAAAACTATTTAAAAACAAGCCATCATCTTGTTCAATTATTATTACCAATAAATGAATATTTATTATGAATAAACGAATTATTGATTACATAATCACATGTAAGTGGAATTATAATTTTGAGTAAAACATTTTGTACTCTTTATTATTATCAAATATTAAATTTGATCCATACCATAGAAGACGGACAAAAACGTAACAAAATAAATCTCATGGACCCAATACGGAAGTAGTGCTATTATGAAAGGATTAAACTAAAATTACTTACGAATGAAAGAGACTGTTGTTGTCAACGTGTACGATTGAGGTTTTCTCAGTACAACACCACTTTCTTTCTTTGGTTTTTTTTCGTTGATTAATTTGTTTGGCAAAGTGTGGAGGAAGCTTTCATCACAACAGGAAGAAGGATAGGTTAGATTCGATGAACACCAACGAATGAGTCAATTAGAACGACTCTTTCTTGGGGAGGTCACAGTTAACATACGCGTCTGACTCATACTTGAACGGCGAGCCTTCTCACCCAAAGTTTTGAAATTCAGTCTTAAAACTATCGATGTAAAAAACATCGGAAATCGATAATCAGACCGGAATTGGCCGTAATCGAAATTGATTAATCAATTATTATCGATTATTCGATTTTGGCGGTTTTGGTTGTTCCATTTTACTAGTTAATCGGTTTGATTTTCATTCCAACCAGTTAAACTAAATAACCGATATAAACCGGTTAATTGATTAACCAGTTAATCAGTTCGATATAAAACTGATAATTAATAATATATATAATTAAAATATTATTTTTAATATTCTTTAAATTTTATTTTAATAGTTAAGCTATTTATTAATTAACTTATAATTTATAAATTCTAATTAACCATATATATTGTATAATGTAAAACTAATAATATTAATAATATATTATAATTTTTAACACATGAATATCATGGCTAACAATAACATGCTTTAATGATTTACAAATTTAATATATAACTATTGTAATTTCTATTAAAATTCACTACTATTATAAAAGTTTCTATAAATAACTTAAGATAGAAATCAAAGTATATTCTAAATTATAATTTGATCTTATAGTAATTTTACTATATAAACCGGAATATAATAGTGAGAAGACAACAAATATATACACTAATACTATCATATTGTAATTTATATTATTAAAATTAATAAAAATAACAAGTAATTAAAATAAGTATATTTTAGATTTTAAATAATACTATGAGTTCATGAATATATGTAATTAGCACATTAACTAAATACATTATGTTTATAGGTTGTAAGTAAATTAGACTCTAAATATAAGTAATTAATACATTAACTAAATACATAAGTATATTTATAGGTTATAAGTAAATAATACTTTAAATATAAGTAATTAGTACACTAACTAAGTATTTTTTAACATCAACATATCTTTACATCACATGGACTTTATCATTTAATATGCTAAATTAAATATTCAATTTTATATTTCAAACATAGTTAATTTGTTATTAGATTTTTAAACTTTTAAGAGTAAAAAAAAAAATTATCTGATTTTTTGGTTTAACCGGTTAACCACCGGAATCGGTAAAATCAGAACCGGTACCGGTTGGTTCCCCAATTATTACAAAATTTGCCAAAACCGGTACAAACTGGAACCGGTTAAGCCGGTTAAACACCCTTATCCAGTTCGTACATTGACACGAAATTCGAATTTTCATTCGGATAGAGTATCTTTATGAATTTGTTATAAGATAAGAAAGCAATATTTTGAAAGTGATTCAATTTATGAATTTGTTTTAAGAGGAGGCCTTTTGTGAAACGGTCACATATATAGGATTATATACGTGAAATAATAATGACATGCGAATATGTAGTATTATATACGCGAGTAAAAAATAGTTACATTATACGTGATTCAAAAATGATAAAATCTTTGTATTGGGTTATACGCGAATTATGTATACTTTAATAAACCTACGTCATACGTGAATAAAAAAAGGCACGTTATACGCAATTAATCAATAATACGTTATACACGAATCAATTTTTATAAATGGTTAAATCTTTGTACTGGTTTATAACCATTTGTTGATACATTATACACGAATTATGCTTACTCTAATAAACATACGCCATATGCGAATAAAAAAATGTATGTTACACGCGAATGTAAAAAAAATTTGATACTGGATAATGATAATTTATACGCGATTCAAAAATGGTTACCAATTTTTGTACTAGTTTATAACCTTTTATTGATACATTATACACGAAATATGTAAACTTTAATAAATATACGTTATACGCGAATAAAAAAAAGATATGCTATACACGAATAAACTTGATAGTGGGTAATAATATTTTATACGCGATTGATATTGATACTTTAAACGCTGACATAGATACGTTATACACGAATGTTATACTCAAATACATTACCTCTCTTCGGCATCGGGATCATATTTCAAAGGTGAAGGGTCACTCTCAAATTGAATCATCAGATTCCTCAATAAGATTATCTTCCACCAGGTTTGTCCCTTGTTGTAGCCCCTATTAGCACGTTATACGCAATTATTAAACGATGTCTAAAGGAGATAATTTGTCAACCATGTCTTTCCTTACGTCTCTTACAAGGGAACTGATTACATAGGTTCTTGGACGGGTTACATGTTCCCCACACACTGATCTTTATAGTGCAAAATTATGGTACTTGTTATTTTTTTATTAGAAAAAACTATTTTCTTGTTCTTTATTTCATTTGATCTTTATATTTGATCTTCCAATATACTATAAATCATTATTATTGTTTGCAATTTTGTAGTTTCAAAGAATTTCTTGATGATGATTACGTTCATAAGCAAATATTATCGGACAAATTACCGATTGTTCAATGGCACAAGAATCCTAAAATTTCAATATTTTTGAATAAATGTAGACAATGAAAAAATCCAGAGGCTTTATTCAGACAAGAAGTAGTACACATTATGATTGTTTTAATTCATGTCTTTTTTACTTGGTTTTTTTTTGTATTATTAACGATGAACCAAACATTAATAATTTTATCCTTAATTAAGTTGATTATTTTGGAGAGAAGAACTTGGATAGCGCATTTGAATGCTTAAAAAATTATGCAAATTCAAGACATGCATAGGTAGACACACTACAAGAAAAATGAGTTTTAGTGACAAAAAGTCCGTTGACGACAAAATATCTCGTGACTAAAGGTAGTATTTATTAACAAAAAAAATGTCGTCACAGTTGAACTATGACCTAGACATTTTTTTTAAACTAAAATATATATACCATCATGAAAAAAATACGATGTCGGATATACCCGCCACACCGTTACAAGAAAACTAAAAAACAAAACAAGAAGCCCAAAAGTTTAGAGTACTACTCCACTACATGGGAAATTCAATAATCTAAAGCTGAAACTTAGAGAAGCACTACTTTTTTTTTGAAATACCAGTAGTATATACCATGAGCAAAATACGGTGGCAGATATACCCACACACACCGTTACAAAAGGAAGCCAACAAATAGGAGTACTACTCCATTACATAGGTGTATCGATAATCAAATGTTGAGATTTAGAGGAAATCTACATTGAAACCAAAGAAGAGCTACTCTAAATCCCCTAGGAATATATGCTAGCCTCTACAACCTGATTTGCAAGTATAGACATACAGCTAGTTCAGTACAATGGTTTGCCTCCCTATTCCTTAAATCTATGCCAGCTATGTTCAAAGTGTAAGCCAAAATAAAATGTACCAAAATAAGACAACCTTTGTTCAATGAGTTTCAACAGGTCACGAAAAGCACTACTTTTTTTTTGGCAGAACCTCCTTTTAATGTGGGTCACCACTCTCAATTTATTAAATAAAGTTTTGAGTGATGGACATACCCTAATATCACTCTTACATCAAAAGTCTTAAAGAACATCCCTCCATTTACATGCCAAAGCCTAATGGAAGGGTGTTCTTCAAGATGTGCAGAAAAGTAAACGTGGAGTACTACTCCATTTACAATATGTAAGAAATCAAAATCAAAAGCTAACTATTATATAAGTTATAGGAGAGGGCAGCTCCTTACACCAAAAAGTTGTGAAAACATGTGACTATCTAGAATCTCTGTTGGGTAGCTGCCTTATAAATCAGTCCATGATTTTCAAAAATTACCAGTGGTGAATCCATAAAAAAAGAGACCTGCACCCGAGAGGCTAATACACCATTGGGCAGTATGTAAACAGTATGGTCATCTGCCAGCACAAAGTATAGCCCAAAAGCTTCATAATGTATCTACACTTGAGCAAAGCTGCCGCTTTCAGTTCCAGTTTGAACAGCCATTCAGAGTGACAGCCAAGCCATTATGACATCCACAGCAAGATAAAGCATCAAGGTATCAGCCAGGTTACTAATGCTACAATACAAGGAGGACACTGAAACCCCCAAAACGTATCTCAAACTAGGCCCCTGCCCTAACTTCAGCAGGCAGGGGAATGTGTGAAAGGTGTAGTGGCAAGATTGTCCTAACATCAGTAGACAATGGCCTTTTACTACCTGTCTTTACCTTCGCATGGCTCGCATAAGGTGAGGGAGTCCAAGTCGGTCATTGTGTATGGCAGCTTTGCAAATTTCAAGAAGGTGAGGTAAGTCACTAAGCACATGTTGTGCAAGACATCTAGCAGCCGTATTTACTTTTTTGGAAATTTTTGACACTGCATTTAATAGTTTGAAGGCTTGTATTTGCTCTTTTAGCTGGATGCACCTCTAGTCCTCAGGCTCTTCCATTTGGAGTAGGTGGGAAAGCTCCAGTGAATCAGTTTCCAGTTCTAATTGAGAAGGATACATGTTTTTAAGTATCTGAAGGCCTTTATGGACAGTACATGCGAGGACCTGCAGTTTAGAAGCTGGGAAAAAAGGAAAAGTAGAAGCAGTAAACCAGCTGATATAATTACCCCTGAAGTCTCTAATAATACCTGCACCTTGGACCTTACCTGCAGCTACATGACAAGCCACATTCATCTTCCACATACCTTTCCTTGGCGGAGTCCAAATTGTAGAAGTCAGCCTGCAGGGAGCTTTATAGTGCTGAATTTCAGACCAAAAGGTCAGCCAGTTATTACTGAAGTTCCTCCCTATCTTTATTTGAACCAGGTTATGCACTAATTTGAAGATATTAGCTACAGCTCTGTCAAAATCAGGAGTACTGTCTTCAAAGACTGCTTTATTTCTGAACTGCCACACAGTCCAACAAAGGATGGAGGGGATGGTTTTAATAAGGAAATTCCTTAAGCATCGACCTTGGGTGTTAGTCCACCAGTTGGATGTTCTGAAAAATTGAGTAGGATGAATGCCAATTTCTGCACCAAAAATGTTTCCCAGCTGTGTAATGAACCTGCACTCAGAGAATAGATGAAACTGTGTTTACCCATGCATATAACACAAAGGACAAATGAAAGGACCATGTATCTGAAATCTGTGAAGATTTCTATGAATGGGGAGTCTATATAGCCTTTTCCTTAACATAAATACTGAAAATTTAATGGGTAAACCCGGGTCCCAAATGAAGGAGTAATAGGGGTCAGGGATGCTGTGAGTCCTAATGAGTTGGAAAGCAGAAAAGGAGGAGAAATCCCCTCGAGTTTCAAGCTTCCAGTGCATTTTATCCTTTCCATGTCTAGAAAAAATTCGAACATCAAGTACCTTTTTGGCCCATTCTTCTGGGAGTGCTGCAGAAACTGCATCTCTATTCCAGCCATTTTCACAAAGAAAATCAGAAACTTTTTGATTACCATGGATGCAGTCAGGGAGTAGAGGCTGTTAGGGCCTATCCAATTATCTAACCAAAAATGGCAGCTGCTATCATGTATAGTGAATAAAATGTTTTCCTCAGCAATTTGGGCAATTTTCAAAATTCTGATCCAAGATTGGGAATTGCCTCTCTTAGGTTGAATAGACATAGGGTGAAACAAACCACAATATTTATCATGCATAAAAGTGGCCCATAAGGTGTTCCTTTGTCTAAACCGCCACCAAAGTTTTATAGATTGAGCATTAATAACATCCTCTAGTGACCGTAGGTCAATCCCACCTTCCTCCTTGGGAAGACATAATGTTTTCCAAGCAATCCAATGATGTTTTTTTCCATTTTCAGCTCCATTCCATAGAAAATTTGCCATAGTAGCTTCAATCTGATTTAGGACTGCTTTTGGTGGATTGATAGACATCAAAGTATATAGTGGAAGCGATGCAAGGACACTTTTTAAAAGGATAATTTTACCACCCATAGTCAACATATTAGCTTTCCAAGAATGAATCCTAGCTGAAATTTTATCTAAGATTTCTGAGAAGTACTTAGCTGGAATTCTTTTATAATACAATGGAAGACCTAAGTATTTTATTGGCATTTCTTCATGACTAAAACATGTAAGTCTTCTAAGTCTGAACTTAACCCCATTATCAGCTTTGGAGTGAGTGATGAAACTGCTTTTTTGTTGATTTACTTTCTGACCTGACACAGTTTCATAATGCAACAGGACCTCTATAACAGCTTTAACAAAAGTGGTGTGTGCAGCTCCAAATATGATGATATCGTCGGCATATGCAAGATGATTTATTTGGGGGCATCTTCTAGGCAAAATAAATTTGGGAAGATTTGATTTAAGCACTAAGGAATTCAGGCTTCTTGACAAGTAATCTGAACCAATAATAAAAAGAAGAGGGGAGAGTGGGTCACCTTGTCTAAGTCCCCTAGTGGACTTGAAGAAACCTTTTGGGGAGCCATTCACAAGGATGGAAAACCAAGAATTGGAGATTAATCTCCACATCAAGTCAATCCACGCTTCTCCAAATCCCATAGCTCGTAAAACCTGAAGCAAAAATGGCCAATGTACTCGATCGTATGCTTTAGTCATATCTAGTTTAAGTGCCATGTTAGTCCTAGTGTTTTTATGGGAGAGGGTAGACATCAATTCCATAGCTAATAAGTAATTGTCAGTTATGTGTCTTCCCTTAACAAAACCACTCTGATTAATGCAAATAATCTTAGTTAGGAGTGGAGAAAGTCTATTACTAAGTAGTTTAGAAAAACTTTTATTCGCAAAATTGCAAAGGCTAATTGGGCGAAAATGGTCAAAAGTAGTAGGATTTTTGTTCTTGGGGATCAGTAAAATAGAGGTGGCAGTGATAGCTTTATTCAGTTCTCTCCCATTCATGAAATGTAGAACCGCTTTTAGTAAATCATGTTTAATTATGTCCCATGCAGTTCTGAAGAAGGTCCCATTGAACCCATCGGGGCCTGGAGCACTGTCTTTGTTCAAATCAAACACCACATGCTTCAGCTCCTCCATAGTAGGGGGGCTGTCAGCAGTAACCTGTCCTGTTCCTCGAGCATCTCCGGAATAAGATTGCTATTCATGGCAGGGAGTGTAGAGGGAGCTGAAAACAGTTCTGTAAAGTGTTCTACAGCTAGCTGACCTATGTCACTTTCCTTCCCTATTTTTGATTTTATGTATGAAGTTTTGAGATTGTTTCTGCTTGACTTGGGCATGGAAAAAGGCTATATTCCTCTCCCCTTCTTTTACCATTTGAGCTGAGCTTTTTGGGACCAAAACTGCTCTTCTAAGCTGAGTGCTAGGTTGAGCTTAGCTGCAGCTTTGTGGATTTTCTCCCTAGGGATGTCTTGGACAGAATCTAGATTTTCCAGCCTAGTAAGTTCACTTTCTGCTTCTTTGACCCTACTAAAAATGTTTCCAAATTGTTCCTTGTTCCATCTGATTAGATCTGACTTTGTCCTTTTCAATTTTTCAGAAAAACTTCTAATAGGGTCAGCATTAATGTCAAGGTTCCAAGCATTAGACACTACTTGTAGAAAATCATTGTGATTAGTCCAAAAGTTTTGGAATCTAAAACACTTAGCTTTCTGTACCTTATTTGAAAGTTCTAGCAGCATAGGTGAATGGTCAGAGGGATTCTGACTCAACAATTGGATAAGAGAACTGAAGCTAGACTCTAACCATGTAATATTGCCCAAAACCTTATCTAATGTCTTCCAAATTCTAGCTTTTCCCAGTCTATTATTGCACCAAGTAAAAATTCTACCTAACCTCGAGATTTCAGTTAAGTTTTCTGAGTCTACGAAGGAAGCTAATTCTTGAATATCACTATATTTGAAGGGTTTACCCCCTTTTTTTTCCTCTTGATGTAGCATACAGTTCCAATCCCCCCACGCAAGCCAAGGGAGATGAAAGGGGTTCATTTTACTAAGGGACTGCCATAAATCGACCCTCTCAGTGTGTGTGCATTTAGCATATACATTAGAGATCAAGAGTTTCTCTTTCAACATAAGATGCTCAACTGTAATAGTGATGTGTTGAGATGTGCAAACTAAGACTTCACATTTAATAGGATTACGATAAAAAACCAAAATGGATCCATTATCATTCCTATACCAGTTATCAAAGTTAAGCCTAAACATAATTTTAGAGACCTGGTTCTGACTAATAAAGGGTTCAGCAATTGCCACAAGGTTAATGTTGTTAGTTCTAATCAGATTCTTCAATTTTCTATAGTTTGGTTTTTTCTGAATGATTCTGATATTCCAAAAAAGCAACTTAATCATTTAAAACGAAGGGAGGAAGAAGTACCTGTTTCCCTATTCCTGTGGGATCTGGTTTGCAGTGGTTTGTTTATTACCAGTCTCATTCTTAGAATTGTTCTTTTGTTGCTTACCTTGCTTACCTTTTGAGCTACCTTTGAGCATGTTTTCCTCCTGTTTGGCTGTCTCTGCTAGGCAAGGATTTTTTGGGACTTCAGTGACCTCCTCCATCAGGATCTTATCCTCAGATACATCTGACTCTGAAAATTCCATGTTATCAGCTATTTCTTTGCCAGTGGAATTGGCTCATTTGTGACTAGCTTGTCTCAGAATATAGAGGCTGCCATCATGTCTGGCCACTCCTAAATCTATCTGCCTACTTTGTTCATAATTTGTTACCCCCGGTTCCTCCACATAAATGGGTTCAGTCTCCAGAATTAGATCCTGCAAAGCTATAGAGGGCTGAGACTATTCATTATAAATAATAAGTTCTAAAGAAGGGTTGGAAGTGTTCACCTGTTTAGACATATTTAGCAGGAGATGGAACTTTTCATTTGAGGAGAGAGCGTTCTCTGCAGCAGGGGATTTAGCTTGTTTTTCTATAGCTGCCAAGTCACTTGGGGGGGACTTTCAACTTGGATTTCTGTAGCTAAATTGACAGGGGATTCATCTTGTTTATCTGTGACAAGTTCTGGTGCCACATTAAGACGGGTTTTGGCTAGTTTTTCTGTGCCAGAATTAGCAGAGTTTTGGGCTGTAGGCACACTCATTTCTGGAGGGCATTGAGTATCTTCCTGAATTGCTGTCTGATTCTGAATGCCATTACCACTTTCTACACCAGATGGAAATGGCCTTATGTCGAGCTGAATAAACCCACCATTAGAAGATTCAGGTAAATCCTCTTGTCCACTCCCACATTGGAGCACTTCTTTACCTTTGTCCAAGGCAGTTTCAGAGGGATCAGTAGGGACTTGAGGGCAAACTTCCACTTCCTGGAGTTTCTTTTTACCTCTACCAATAGGAATCCATTCCTGATTATTCTTAGGCTCTGGGACAGGAATCTTTTTTTGCACATTGGCACGGCCTTTACCTGGATTGCATTGAACATGGCTATGTCCCATTTTGTTGCAGGACATACAATAGAGAGGTTTGTTTTCGATTTCAATCTCCTGCCATCGTTCTGATTCTCTGTTTCCTATCCAAATTCGACTAGGATGCACTGTCACCACATCTATTTCCACACAAATCTGAGCTTCACTCGGCCTATGAAGTTTCTCAGCACATGCAGTGGCTAAATCCATCTTTAGGGGTTTTCCAATACAAGAGACAATGGAAAAGAGTTTACTTTTCTCAAACAGGTGGAGTGGGAGTAGGGGAAGCCGCAGCCAGACTGGAGCTATCGTGGGTTCTTTGACAGGGTTGAACTCCTTCGTCCAACGAAAAATCCTGGCTTGGAATCCAGCAAAATTCCAAACCTTCCTTAACCACATACGCTGGAAGTCGTCTTCCACTTCAAACTGACGAGGATGTGTCTTTGATCCAGAAGACCCGTGATAACTTGACCTTGGAAGGCTGCCATTAAAATTTCTTTTTTCATCACTGTCATTTGAGGCCTACCCCAGGAGAATTTCGCAACCAATGTGAATTTGAAGCGGTCAGCCAAGAGTTCTTCTTCTTCCTGAGTGAGCAGTAAAGCGGGCTCACCTTTGAAACTTCCCAACGAAGGAAGATTCTGCTCTGCAACATCTGCAAAAGACATCTGGACTGTAGGCTTAGCAATGGTGGAGGTTCCGACCACCTATTTGTAGGATTTGACTGGAGGAGTAGGGGGTCTCGAGGTTCCCCCATCTCTTCCCTTAGCAAAAGCTAGGTCAGCTGGGAGGTTCACGATTGCAGGCAGATGTTATTCGGAAAGGGTGAAAGATAAAATCACCGGGAGGGGCTACGGAGGAATCAATTGGTAAATATCCCAAATCGATTTGTTGAGATGGAATGTGTGAGATTAAAGGGCTAGAGAATCAGTAACCGATCTGTAAATGGGATGGTAATCGGATGTAGGGCTGGGTTAGTAGTCTTCTAATCAAGCTGAGTAGGGGGATTTAGGGTGAGGGACAGCAATCTTCAGAGGTCAGGTGGTTGGATGAGTGGCTCCGGCCAGGCGAACAGAGCCGTTAGGGAGGAGATAGCGGCAGATTTATGACCATTGTGGTGGAGAATAAAGGATAAGAAAATTTGATTGGCCAATAAACGCTTGCGAGAAGCACTACTTATTAGCACAAGTAGCACTGCTCTAAGTCCCAAACAAGTATATGCCTGATCACATTACATATTTGCAGCTTAAGTGAACACAACAAAAATAGGCCAGCTCTCTAAAATTGAAGCGAAGGCCTTTCCATCCTATCCTAGTTCTATTTAGCATATGAAGTTACAGTTGAGGCCTCTTATTTGAAGTGGCCAACACCATGTAGCCTAATTTAAGCACATGAGAAGGCAGTATAAAATTCAATGATAGGATGAAGGCAGTACAAGGGCAACGTGAGACACGCAGCAAAACAACACTACTGATTAATTCCAGTTTCCTCATCCGCACAAAATTCCAAATTCAATCAATACAACGTCCCCAAGACTGTCCAACAACTCATCACATATACAAGAATAATTCCAATACCATTCCCAAATCAATGAGCATTCCATGTTCAGGCCACCATTCATAATACAATCAGATAGCAAACTATAGATACCTATCCAAAATTTCAAACATAGGCAACCCATGGGTCATACCTCTGAAACACTGAACGATATATTCCATTCATGGGCTAAGCAATAACAAATATCCACGTACCAGTAACAGACAATAGCTAACAATGTATATCGGATTCAGAATAGCAATACATAAGAGCATCCCTTTTTGCCTTTTTCTTTATTTTTCTTGTTGAATGTTGTCTTTCCCTTTTATTATAGATCTCCTCAGTTGAATGAGAACGAATGTGAGAAATAGTGACAACAACTATTGACAACAACTATGACCTAGACATTTTTAATGACTATACATCAAATGTCGTCAATAAAAGGTTGGTATGTGAGAAATAGTGACAACAACTATTGACAACATTATAAGCCATGAAAACTTATGTATACTTTGTGCCATATTGGCAGTTCTAATTGACATACTATTTTGATGGCAATGTGGCTAGCCACATTTGACGAGGATTAGTGATGATAAATGTCGTCAAACCTATAGTGACAACATTAGACATCGTCTCTACATATGTATACATTTAGCTACTTTGACGACATTACAATTCGTCAATACGTAATGAGGTTTTCTGACAGCAAATGTCGTCAAAGCAACTGTGACGACATTACAAGTCATCAATACGTAATGAGGTTTTGTGATAGCAAATATCGTCAAAGCAACTGTGATGACAATATAAGTCGTATATACTTCTAAACACCAGAATATGTGATGACAAATGTCGTCAATAGAGATAAACCATTGACGATACATAAATGTTGTCCCTATTGCATAATTCAATATAAGTTAATTATTTAGACACAAGTATCTCATTCGGATTTGAAATCGTTGTTGTGATACACCATTTTGAAGATCTTGTTAAGATCTACAAGACTAATCCAAATCGCTATCATGTACCCACATTTGTGTACAAGACTTATTTTCTCATTTGATTTAGAATCACTATAGGTTTTAGTATCATGATATGAAATAATTTTTATTTTATTTTATTTTACTATTTTATAATTACATTTACTAATCTTAATATAACATAAATAGTTATACGCATCTATGTCGTTCTTAAAAGGTACCATTTATATAGAAGTGATTTTGAACATATTAAGTAATAAAAGTTAAAGTTTCAATACACATATATTCTTAATTTTTATATAAAAGACAGAATTTATTTTTATCATTTAATTTGTTTTTACAAAATTACCACTTAAAAATAATAGAAATTTAATTTTTAAATTCATAATATAATAAATTTTTAATGAATTCATAAACATTTACACTAGAAAATGAATAAGGATTTTTTATAAATTAGAAATGTAAAAAATTCATACAATGAATAATTGGAAAAAGAAAAAAAAACAAAGGAAAAACCTTATAATTTAATTGAAGTGTTATTCTTAAAACAAAACTTCATTCGTTTATATGTTTGTATCTAAAATTGAGAGAGGAACTCAATAAATATTTCAGACCTGCAATTGATCAAAAGCCACTGTCGCCATCGTTCCATTTCTGCCGCTGCCGTCTGCCAACTCTGATACCTTCACATCCGCGCCGCCGCTGAGTCTCTCTTCAACGTCACAGTCAACAACTCCAATTCCCCAAAACTCGCTTTCTCTTAAACCAAAGCAGGCCAGTACCGCCAGCTTTATTTCCCTGATTCTGATAAACCATCCTTTTTAGCCATTGCCTTGCCACTTACCAGCCGTAACGAAAGGAATTTTTGAATTCCTCATGAAAACCATCCCCGGTTCCACCACTGAGCTCCTGTGGGGACTAGAAAAAGGTGATGCTGTGGAATTGAGTTAGGTTATGGAGAAGGTTTTGAAATTGATCGAATTTCTCGGTCGAAAAATTATCAGACGGTACTCGGAAGGGCTTTCTTTCTGCAATTTTTTGCCAGCGGATCTGATTAGGTAAATAGCTTCGTAAACTAATTTTATTGGTTCACTAGTTCATTGGTTCAGTTGAGTGTGTTTGGCGAATTTGTTGATATTTTTCTAAATGTGGCTACTTTTGAAAAGGTAGCCACATTTTTTTAAATGTGGCTACCTTTGTACTAGAAACATTTTACGTGGTTCCTTGTATAACCTCCTTATGCTATATTTAACATCTCATATAGCTTTGCTTTGTATTTACCTCAGCTTGCAAATTGATTAATAACAGAATGAAACAATTTATCATCAGTTTTGAAATTAATGCAATTAGACAAGTTGAAGATAGCGTCAGTAGCATTTCTTCCTTGGCACATTTCTTGATTTAATTATGAATTCATAAATCTAAGAATGTTATAAAATATATTTTTAGTGTAACCAAGTAGAGCTTGCTCGATTTATGAAAGAAAGTGTGAAGAATGAGCTGAAAAAATTCTATTAAGAAGCATTGCAGTATATCTTTGTACTGCTTAATTATATATTGCAGTGTGAAGAATGAGTTGTTGAACACTCAAGGACTTAATTATATATGCCAATATTGCCAATTTCAGATGATAATATATCTTTAGAAGAAAAACACATAATGACAACAAACAAAACAAGTCCATATTTAAAGTGAAGAACTGGAATATCCCACTTGAAATAAAATTAAGACATGAATAACTGCATAACCATTTGAATAAAGCTTATACAAGATCAATTAATCATGTTATCATCTAACTACTCTAACAACTCAAATTACACACTTGTGAGCTGAGAGTTGTATAGCAAAGAAAGCTCAAATAAATTGGCCGCATTTGATCAAAATATGCAAACACCTCTGTTCAAAGAAAACATCGAAACATGTATGGAGGATGGAATGCTTTCCTTTTTCATACATGTGTTATTATTACTTTGAGCATTGCCACGCATAATGTTTTTCCCCTTTGTTTTTATGTTTCCATCTGTACTAGAATAGTTGTCAGTAGTTCTGTGGGATGGATTTAAAATAATGAAACCAAAACGAGTCCTGCTTCTTCACTGATCAATCTTACATTTTCTCTTGTTGCCTCTGGCTCACATTTGACAAGAATATTCAATAAAACTCTGCTTGGTTTTGATGATGTAACTGAGACGTATAATGGATGGTAAGATAGGATACAAAAGAACAAAATAGTACCACAGACAAGAAAATGCAGTCGTCCAAAGTTAAAAGTAGAAGTGCCAAAATGCTTTTGAGTTTCTTAGAGTCTTTACATAAATCTTGATTCTGTTCGAAATGGAAAATGGCAAGAAACTAAGAAGCAAGGAAAAAAATAAAGCATACCAAAACTCATTTGAAGAAATTTTCAATATCATTCCAACCATATTTTAGAAGCCAATGAACTACTTGTACAAATAAAAAGTTCATATTAACATACTCCTCTAATTTCAACCAGAGAGTTTTATCTTGATGCAAAATTGATACCTAAATAAGCCCATTAACCAATGAATCATCTCTTATTTGTCTTGAACACAATACCATAACCAAAACAAACATACAACTCATCAACAACAATGAAGAACCCCATTAAACATTTGAAATTCATTAAAGCGTACTAACATTCATTGACAACATCAACAACAAAAAATTAAATTCATGAAAACCAAGAAAATTCAAAATAAAGATAGAAAAATTAATTGTCAAAAGGAATATCTTCCATCAAATTATCGTCTTGTGTTATATAGAAGAGAATCAACCTCTTTTCCTAATTTCACTAAAACCAGAATTCTTCTTGTTTTCCAAAAAATTCTTAACAACCACTCGTGGTTATAACAACCAACTTCCAAATCAAATTCTTCTCTCTCTTGGTAGCTTTCACAAAATCCTCTTGCTGTCCCAACTTCTTACTCCTTATCTCCAGCCCTTGATTTTCTAGAAGAAATCCTCCAAATTGTATTCTCTTCTCTCAACATACCACAATAATAGAATCTCCCAAATTCTGCAACAATTAAACTGATTAAGTACAAATTTGACACCATCAAACACAATAAAATGTGCATAAAATTATGCAGTATTTTATGCTCATCAATTTCTTTTTCTAATTTGCTGGAAAACAGCTGCCAAGGAGAAGCTACCACGTGCTGAAGAAACGCTTCCGGTGATCATAAAGAAGCATCTCACCCAAAGCCAAAAGGATAAATTGTTGCTAATCCTTCATGAGAGAAAAGAAGCAACTGGCTGGACTGTTGCTGATTTTAAAGGATTCAATTCAACAATTTGTATGCATCAGATTTTACTTGAAACTGATTCCAAACTAGTTCGTGACCCGCAAAGGAAACTCAATCCAAATATGAAGGAGATAGTTCTTAAAGAGTAAAAAAAAGGGGTGCAACACGAGGACTTCCCAGGGGGTCACCCATCCTAGTACTACTCTCGTCCAAGCACGCTTAACTTCGGAGTTCTGATGGGATTCGGTGCATTAGTGCTGGTATGATCGCACCCGCTTTGTCCTGCGCGCCTTTGGAAGATATACCAGAGCACCGACCCCGTGCTTATTATTCCCTACCAACGGCAAGGGCTACCTAAGAAAATTGAAAATGCTTACAACGAATCCTAGCGACTCTGTGGTTGATTAATTTGTTATTAATGTGACAGAATCCATTGTAGAATAGCAAAAGTTTTTCATTCAAGTGGTTGGAGAAAGTAAATTCACTAAACATCAAGAAGTCAAGAAGAAAGAAGGGACGATTCTAACATTGCACGAATTTACTTGTGTGGAATAGCTTCTTCTTTCTTGATGTGTATTAGATTTTTTCTTTAGGAACTTTGATTTAGCCAATTTAGTAGCCTCAGATTGATGTTTTTGTCGAAAATTGATCTTTATTCATGCATTGGTTTTTTAGACTTTATTTTTTTTGTGTATGCTTTATGCAAATGCAACTGTAGTTTTTGTTACTCTCCTCCACTTCTTGAATGTACATTCATTCACCAAGAGAGATATCTTGCTATAAACTAGTGTTTTTTATTGATGTAAAGGCGTGTTTCTTATGAATTTTTTGATGATTTCTTATTTATGTATTATTTGGTTGTATGAACATATTAGTTCTGATTTTTTTATGTACAATCCGTTTGTTATTACGGGATTCATGGGTTTTAAGGTTGCTCTATGTTGTTGGGATTTTGGTGGATCTAGAAACTGAGTTTAGATCCATTATATAATGATTTTTTTATCAGTAGATTAATTGATTCTCTGCTAGCTTCAGAATGTAGATGAAATTAAGAGCAAGATCTAGAGAGAGAAGGGGGGAGCTAGCTAACTATGAATTGAATTGATAAAAATTGAGAGTAGAGCTTGGAAATTGAAGTAGTGAGAGAGAAGACTGAAGATGGATTTGTTACGTAGTCTGAAAATGTGGAAATAATTGATCCACATAAACAAAGTTATTAAAAGAAGACAAATTAATTATTTCCACACACTTTTGTTTCCCAGTCCTCCTCGTGCACTCATTACTCTTGGAATTCTTGATGATAAGACAGAATGGATCATCACTCATTTCTCCATTATCTTATCCTCACTCATTGCCTGTCTCATGGCTAAAACTGCAATGGCAGACGGCCGAAAGGTAAAAGAAATTGTTTAATGAGCTTGGAAATCAAAAGTGCGAAGGGCGGCTTCTGCACTTCTCCAACACCCTTTGGATCTGCAAGAATCCTTTGCAGATAACTGTAAGCACGTTTTTCCTTTTTCATTTTGAATATATCCGACTTGCTCCCTGTACAATTGGATAATAGAGCATACTATAGCAGCATTGGCATGAAAATGGACCTCCTCCTCATTCGATCTTATCATTCCTGTTTGTAGTATGGTTTGGCTGCTTGGCAGGATAATTTATTCCATGCTAGAGAAAGCTCAAGTTTGCAATGTCTTTTTTTGACTAGTGGCGTTGCCCATGTGATGCTATGGAGTAGTTCTGCATTTCTTTATTTAAGTCAAAGAAGGATCGGGAAGTACGTGAAAAATATGTAGTTGAACTTTGAGAGTATAAGAAAAGGGCTGAAGAGGCTGAAACTAAGAGTGCCCGGCTTGCTGCCTCATTGAAAACAACACAAGATGGGGTTTTTGACCTAAGAAGGCGCAAACGCAAACAAATGAACGTATTCAAGTTATGTTTGTCAGATTCTCGCGTTTCTTGCCATTAGAGGACAATTGACTGAAAGTGTAAGTGATATGAATGGTCGAGGCTCGAACTCCTGGACCACCAATCCACACTCTTCGGATCGTTGTTGGCTAGCAAATTATCAACAAAAAAAACACGACACAAAAACAACAAAAGGCAGAAAGAAACTTATGGAACGAAAAGTTTGATGTTAAGCCAATCAAACCCTAACGTTATTACAAATTAATCAACCTAGCTAATGTACTCAATAGCTAACTTAATTAGTTTGGCTGTTCCTGATCTCAAGAACGGTTAGGCTAAACCTAGAGCTCCTCACTAAAGGCTTCGCGGGATTTTGCAAACACAAAGTGTTTTACTTTAGCAAAACTAAAATTCTTTCAATTTCATATATGATAAAAACGTCAATGGCCTTCCTTTAAATAGGAGTAAATTCGGCCAAGGTGTTTAGGAAACCCTAATGAAAGCCAATTACAACTTGACTTCCTAACTAACTAACAAACTAGTTTTCTAAAACAAAACATAACAAGAAAAATGCCAATTCCCTACAATTTAGGAATTCGGCCCTTGCTCCTAAAACTTAGGAAACTACTTTCTAAAACAATTACTTTCCATTATCTTGCAAGATAATTGGTCCAAGTAATTATTTAACTTCTCAAATGAAATATAAGCCCAAATTAATGTTTAATGGACTTAATTTATTACAAAACAAAGTAAATCCTAATTACTTAAAAGTGGCGTGAATCCAAGATGTGAAAACCCAAGCACACTATCTTGGTCTTCATTGTACTTCATGAACACTTCTTCAAGGTGGAATTTTCTTAAGCTCCAATGTAGAACTCCTAGGAACTTCTTCATGAATTGTAATGCAAGAAATGTTCCAAACAACTTCATGTGATTGAGATGGTGATGATGACGCTAAGTGTTCCCCAAAGTTGTTCAAGGCTTCACAATGTGTTGACAATAAAGTTTGCAATGTGGCTTTCATCCTTTTGCTCTTTGATCTCATCATTGGTCCATCAAGATTCTCCAATGGATCATGTGAAGTCGGCTTTGGATCCATAGACATGGATGGATTGCTATCAGTAAGTGTTATACTTCTCTTTCTTTATGCATTTTTATGTAGTTAGAAAATCATTATGTGTGAAAGCTAATGCTAAAGCTTTACAATATAATATGTAGTTAGTTCCTTATGCTATGATCTTATTATGCCTTTTTGTAAAGGTCTAGTCTACATAGTGGATTTGAACATTTTGTTGTAGTGTGATTATCTAAAATTCATCGTCAATTTGAAGTCTAGGACCTCTGCTCATGGCTGGAAATGCTAGCAAGAATCTGAAAGTGAAGAGAATTCGTGGGGATGAGGAGCTCGACACTCTAATTAAAGGAACCATTGCTAATGGCGGTATCATTCCACACATTCGTAAATTCCTCATCAACAAGACAACCAAAGAATGCGGATCAAGTCTTTTCACAGTAGATATCTGTCAACTAATTAGACATAGTAGTTGTGCTTAGTTTGGTGACTTTTTGTTTGTTTGCTGTCTAATCTTCTTTAGAAAATCTCATCATTACGGTATGATGGCTAGTAGTTTGTTTTAGGTTTTGTGATTGAATTCATAGCGTGTTTAGGCAATTAGTTGGATTTGATGACGATACTCCATCATACCTTTAGATACTATTATTGAATGAATGAAATATATTTATTATTATTTAGTGCAAATGAGTTTTAGACCATTTGATTTGATATTTTTGTAAATGTATTAATTGGTCAGGTTTCAGTGACAATAATTTGTAAAAAAATCTGCAAAAAAAAAAACAGTAGTAGTTGTGCTCAGTGACGACAAACGTCGTCACTGATACAGTTTTGTATTGACGACCTAAATGTAGTCAATTTTAAATGTATGCTATTGACGGCAATATGTCGTCACTAATGATCTTCCACGTCAGTATGCCAAGTAAGCTTGTTGTCCACGTCATATTGCCATGGTGGCATTCAAATCCAGGTTGGGCATGCTATTGACGACTTTGTGTCGTGAAAAGGTGTTAAAGCTTTATTGACTACGATATAAATGTAATCACACATTAGATATTGCGTAAGGGCAGTATTGACTATGTTGTGACAACACCAAACTCGTCACTGTTACATCACAGTGACTACATTTTCAGAATTAATCACAATTTATTGTCGTCACTAAAGGCTATTTTTCTTGTAGTGACATGACCATGGTTCCGGATCTGCCTGTTTCGAAACCGCCGATTCCCGGTTCCATGGTCATTGGAACAAGAACCAGATCGCCGAGGAGCAGTTTTGGTTACGGTTTTGAAACCGGCGATTCCGATTCTGGTTACGATTACGATTTTGGTTTCGATTCCGATTACGGTTATGGTTTCAGTTATGGCTTTATTGCGGTCTCAATTTTAATTGCGATTGCAGTTAAGATTTTATTCCTGTTTCGAATTTGAATTCGAATTCGATTTCGATATCAAATTCTAATTTCTACATCTGAATTTGATCTTGAATTTTTTTATTCCATAATTTAAACTTTAGGGGTTAAACTTTAGTAGTTAGAAATACTAAATTTTACAAGTTATAATTTTAGATATTTAGATTGTTTGAAATTAATAAAACTTTTAGGGTTTTATAATTTTAATGTCAACAAATTTTACTAGTTAGAAACTTAGAATGTTAGATAATTATTTGTTAGAAAGTAATAAATGAAGAAACTACAAAATTTTATTCATTAGGATAAAAAAATTTACAAGTTAAGAACTTTAAATCATAAATTTACAAGTGAGAAACTAATAAATGAATAAATACTTAGTTTTATTCATTATTCATAATTGATGGTTTAAACTTTAAATTTGAATGGAACATTGATACACTTGCAAAATATATTATGATATACAATAATACAACTATATAAAACTATGACATTTATATAAAAAAATCTATAAATATAAAAATTATAATATTTGAAAAACATAATAAATTATTTCAAAATTTCAATAATCTAAAAATATACAATATTAAATTTTTCTTCATTTTTAATAAAGTAATAGTAGTCATCGTCATTATCGGCTCTCTCAACATTGGTGACATATGAATTAGTAGTACAAGTAGAGCTACCATCGGTGGTGGAATTTAAATCAAAATCTTCTTCTATGTCTTGTTCTTATTCTGTACGAGCGACTTTACTCCAATCATCTACTAAACCTTAAATCTCTAAGGACACGTGGCTTAAACACGATCAAATCTCGTATAAAATGTTGCCACATTGACTAAAAGATTGTTCCACGGCAATGGTTAATGTCGGAGCCGCCAAAATTTCTTTGGAAATTGAAAAGATGACGGGGCACATTGTTGTCTTCTTCTTCCACCATTCTACTCCCTTTGATCCTAAATAAGTGTCGTTGTAGAGTTTGTTTCCTTTTGCAAAGTAATTATCATTTTAGCTTATCTTTATATTTTTACCCTTATTTAAACTTTCAGTCTTTCACGTTTATCAAGAAGTCTACTTTTTCCAACCAGTTTTATTCCAAAGAAATCAAAAGACATACTATTATTACTGTATTGAATAAATGAGAGAGAAAAATTTTACTCCTACGCACAAGCTCCAACAAACTACTTTAATTATTATTGATGTTAATCATCATTAATTAGAGGTTCATTTAGTCATTTTAGGTGTTCCTTAATAAGAGGGAGTAAACGACACTTATTTAGGATCAGAGGGAGTAATACTTTGAAGCTCTCAATACTCTCACACTCTAATTTGTTATCACTAAAATCAAAAGAAGTGATTAAATATTCCTCAAGTTTTGTCTAGTAGTATCCTTTTATTTTTTTAATGATTGAAATATTTCTAAACCTGGAGGGATAAAGGAAGACCCAATATTGGAAGTTAAAATAAAATTGTGACTAGTTCTAGTACTAATGGTACTACTAGTAGGAACTTGTTGATGAAAAATTAATAGAATATTCCTCATATAATGCATTTATTATATCTCTAGTATCATTTATGCACTTACATACATTTAGTTGTAATTGTACAATTTTCGGATCATATGAATATTCTTTTAAATATTGTTCTAAACCTTTAAATTTAAAATGAGGATCAAGAACAATAGCTACTAAATATAAAATTGGAATTTCTTTATAATAATTAAGCCATTTTTTCAACATATGAATAATACTTTGCATCAAAGTTTCATTGTTTATATGATTTTTTAATATACCAACTATATTACATGCTTTAACTAAAATAAATGAGAAGTTGGATAATACACATGTGAAAATACACAAGTAGCATTCTTAAATTTTTTTAAAACTTTTAACAATTTTAAACAAGAAGTCCAATGAGTAGGAAACAATACAATTCCAAGACAAGAGTTATCGATGTAAAAATTACAGAAAAAAGAACTATATTTAGAAGAATCACAAAGTAAATCATAAGTTGAATTCCAACGATTTGGAATATCCCTTTTAAATCTTTTAAGTTTTTGTCCATTTTGTATACAATATTTTGCCCATGTTTTCATTTAACCTGGATGTCCAGTCAAATATTTAATTGCATCTTTAATTGGTTTAATATGTCTTTCTAATGCACTTAAACTATTTTGAATGGATAAATTTAAAATATGACATATATATCTAACATGAAAAAAACTTTTCACCTATAATTGGTGCACAAATATTTTTTAATTCTACAATAGATGCATTATTAGCTTATGAATTATCAAACCAATTGAAAAAATTTTATCTATCAAATTATATTCTTGTAAAATAACACTAATTAATCTAGATATATTTATAGCCTTGTGAGAATCATTAAAAATTCTAAATACTAGTACTTTTTTTGTAGAAACTAATTTGAATCTACCCAATAAAAAGTTATACCCATATAACTATTCATTTGCCAATGATCACTCCAAAAATTCGAACATATTGAATACAAGAATCTAATTTTGAAAAATATTCCGAAAGTTATTTATTTTTTTTTATAATTTTTTTAATATACATGTTAAAGTTGTTCTAAGGACACATTTAACTTGTGGATTTGCATTTTCTTGTACTAATCTTAACAAATCTTATTTTTGCTCTTATTCTCTTTTGATGATGCATAGTATAACAAGTTGGCCGTTGATTTAAAATCAAAGAATTTTTTACCGAAATTCTATTTAAAATGCTTCGCAAATGTTGATGGTAATATTTCACTCTTATTTTTTGAATTTTTTATATCTTCATTCCACTGAGAAGTCTTATACCTTTCTGTTTTAATTCACTGCCATGAAACATTTAAATTATTTCACTCTTCTTTTTTGAATTTTTGATATCTTCATTCCACTGAGAAGTTTTATACCTTTCTGTTTTAATTCACCGCCATGAAATGCTAAAATTATTGCCATGGCATAATAAGCCTCTGTATGTCCTGAATTTGCAGCATCTTTTAAGCATTCAAATACACTATCCAAGTTCTTCCCTCCAAAGTAATCAGACTAATTAAGGATAAAATTATTAATGTTTGGTTCGTCAATAATAATAATAATATATATATATATACATGTATTGATATACATTAAATAGTCTAAATTATATATAGTATTCAAAATCTAATCAAATTCGAATCAATATTCAAATTTAAATCAATATTTGAATCGAATTTACTCAAATTCCACTTCGAATTAGGATTTACGAATAGAATTTGGAAAAAATCTCCAATACATTTTCTAATTCAAATATTAATATTTGAAATTCAAATCAATTCAAAATTTGAATATCCTAATTCAAAATTGAAAAACAAATTCGAATTGAATCGAATGTGGAATCAATCTTTAAAATAAACACCTTTATATGAAGAAATAAGTTATGCTAATAATAAGTTTTTAATATTAAATAAAAAATAATTAACTAAAAATAAAATCAATTATTTACTCATTCTCTAAATTGAAATTGAGGTAAGGCATCACAAATTAGTGTAATTTGTTGATCGCATATGCAACCTTCATACATATTGTCATCTTCTTAATTTCATCCATCGACCAGCCTCTTCTTCTCTTTTGACGATGCAAAGACAACATTTGGCCATTGATTTAAAATCAAATCATTTTTTACCCAAATTCTCTTTAATGCTTCGCAAATGTTGATGGTAATTTTTCACTCTTCTTTTTTGAATTCTTGATGTCTTCATTCACTCAGTAGTCTTATACCTTTCTGTTTTAATTCACCGCCATGAAACACTAAAACTATTGCCATGGCATAATAAAACTCTACATATTCTAAATTTGCAGCATCTTTTAAGCATTCAAATACATTATCCAAATTCTTTCCTCCAAAGTAATCAACCTAATTAAGGATAAAACTATTAATGTTTAGTTCCTCATTAATAATATAATATAATATATATATATAGATATATACATGTACTTATATACATTAAATAGGGTAAGTTATATAGAGAATTCAAAATCTAATCAAATTTAAATTAATATTTGGATCGAATTTACTCAAATTCTAATTTGAATTAGGATTTACCAATAGAATTTGAAAAAAATTCTACTATTCGTTATTCGATTCAAATATTCATATTTGATATACGAATCAATTCGAAATCTAATTTCAAATTTAATTATTCTAATTGAAAATTGAAAAACAAATTTGAATCAAATCGAATTTCAAATCAATTAAAAATGAACACCCCTATTTGAAGAGATAAGTTATGCTAGCAACAAGTTTTTAATACTAAATAACAAATAATTAACTAAAAATAACATCAATTATTTACTCATTCTATAAATTAAATTTGAGGTAAGGCATCAAAAATTGGTGCAATTTTGTGATCACATATGCAATCTTCACACATATTGTCATCTTCTTCAATTTCATTCATCGACCAACCTCTTCTTGTCTTTTGATGATGCATAGTACAACAAGTTGGCTGTTGATTTAAAATCAAAGCATTTTTAACCCAAATTCTCTTTAACTTGATTTGCAAACGTGGACAGCAATTTTTAACTCTTTTTTCAGAAGTTTTATAACTTTTTGTTTCAATTTACCTCCAATAAGCCTCTGCATGTCTTGAATTTGTAGCATCTTTTAAACATTCTAATGCACTCTCCAAGTTCTTCCTACCAAATTAATTAACCTAAATAAAGATAAAATTATTAATGCTTGGTTCGTACTTAATAATATAATATATATATTGATATACATTAAATAGTGTAAATTATATATAGAATTTAAATTCTAATCAAATTCAAATCAATATTTGAATCGAATTTACTCGAATTCTACTTCAAATTAAGATTTACAACTAGAATTCGAAAAAAATTCCCCAATTTATTTTTCGATTCAAATATTCATATTTCAAATTCGAATCAATTCAAAGTTTGATTCAAAATTTAAATACCAAATCTAACCCAGGATGATATAAGAAAAACAAAATCTAATAAGCTTAATAAAAAGAAAGTATAAAAGTACCTTTGAATAATACTTTCAAAAGAAAGATAGCTTTGAAGAATAGAAAATAATAAAGAAGCGAGAGTCGGGAGTGAATACAAAATGAAAGATTTTATTTCTCAAAACAACTCATACTTCATTACATGCATTACATTGCTATTTACAGTACAACAACTGAGTAATATTTTGTCATGGATGATATCACAATTCTTGGAAACATTGTGATAGCAATCCATCCATGTCTATGGTGCCAAGTCCGAGTTCACAAGATCCTTTGGAGAGTCTTCATGGACCAATGACGAGATCAAGGAGCAAAAGGATGAAAGCCACCTTGCAAACATTATTGTCAACACATTGTGGCAATTTTGACAATCTTGAAGACAACTTGGAGTCACCATCTTCACCATCTCAACATGAAGTTGTTTGGAACATTTCTTGTATCACAATTCATGAAGAAGTTCATAGGAGTTCTACATTGGAGCTTAAGGAAATTTCACCTTGAAGAAGTGTTCATAAAGTACATTGAAGACCAAGATGGTGTGCTTGGATTTTCACATCTTGGATTCACGCCATTTAAGTAAATTAGGTTTTAATTGCTTTGTAATAAGTTAAGTCCATTAAACATTAATTTGGACTTATATTTCGTTTAAGTAGTTAAATAATTACTTGGCCCAATTATCTTGCATGATAATGGAAAGTAATTGTTTAGAAAGTAGCTTCCTATTTTCTAGGAAAAATTTAGGAAAGTAAACTCCTAAAATTTAGGAGTATGGCCGAATTCCTATTTTGTAGGAGATTGGTGTGTTTTGTTCTTTGTTTTGATTTAGGAAACTAGTTTGTTAATTAGTTAAGAAGTCAAGTTGTAATTGACTTTCACTAGGGTTTCCTATTTTGAGTTGGCCGAATTTATTCCTATTTAAAGGAAAGGCCATTGATGTTTTTTTGATATATGAAATTGAAAAAATTTTAGCTTTGCTAAAGTGAAACACTTTGTGTTTGCAAAAAATCCGGCGAAGCCTTTAGTGAGGAGCTATAGGTTTAGCCTATTCGTTCTTGAAATCAGGAACAACCAAACTAATTAAGTTAGCTATTGAGTACATTAGCTAGGTTGATTATTTTGTAATAACGTTAGGGTTTGATTAGCTTAACATCAACCTTTTCATTTCATATCTCTATTCTGCCTTTTTGTTGTTTTGTTTTTGTGTTTGTGTTGTTCAAATTTGCTAGTCAACAACGATTCGAAGGTTGTGGATTGGTGGTCCAGGATTCCAAGCCTCGACCAACCGTATCAATTGGACAAACTGAAGTAGTTAATTGCACTTTATCTACCTTACTTCGTGCCATTATCTAAAAGAACTTAAAGAATTGGGAAAGCTGTTTACCTCATTGATAAGTTAGTTTTATACCAACTTAAATGGCTTATTTCACTTAGCTTTTGACTTGTTTTTCTAGCATTTGTGTGGTGTTTTGTGCTACTTTGTGCATTTATGTGGTTTGTATCTTGATGTGCTAAAATGATGAAAAAGACCAAAAATGATGTTCAAATGAGTCAAGTGTGTATTTGAAGTTCAAGAACAAGGAAAGAATTGGAAAAGGTTGGAAATGATGCATTGAGAAAACCCTAACATGTTAATAGGCTTGTTTTAGGGTTTGGGCAGAATGTAGCTCGAACTTTATTTGAGTGTAAAGCTTTCAATACTAATCCAATTGAGGAGATCTTGGATGTTCTGGAAACATATTTGAGTGTAATTCATTTCTTATGTTTTAACTTTCTTCTAATTATATGTGCAAGTAGGAAAAACGGGGGCATCTTGATGATTGCTGCTTTAGGGTTTTGCATTGTTGAGCCTTTTGCCACAATTTGGTAAAATGTGCATATATTGAGCTACAGACCTCCAATTAAGCTGATTCTTGAACCCATGGAAAGCCAAGAGGACGTTCTACAACTCTTTTGTTGACCTGAAGCTCTGATTCGGAAGTAGCGAGACCTCGGAGAGGTCTCGCCATAGAAACGTTTACACGGCGAGACCTCGCGGAGAGATCTCTTAGCGAGGTCTCGCCATGAAATTTCCTTCTTTGCCATAGTTTGGTGTTTCGGCCATAACTTTCTCGTCCTAGATCCAAATTGGATGATTCAAAAGGCTGTAGAAAGCTAACACATAGGGCTATAACGTTGATGTATTAATTCTTCCCAAATTCACAATTCATTATGGCCAGAATTTGGTTGGAATTTGCTGCACATTTGCACATTTTCGCACATCACTTGCTGCCTACCACTTCACACTCACATAGGGCGAGGTCACCTCGCCCTTCACTCATGCACTCACCTCATTTCACTCATGCACACATATCCACTGCCCTTATGCGCACAAGCACTCACCTCATGCACTCACCTCACTGCCCTCATGCACACACATTGCGGCGAGGTCATCTCGCCGCAACACACACTCATGCACACACACCTCGCCGCACAAGAACTACACACACACTTTGCACACAAACACTCATCTAGTCACACATGGCGAGGTCACCTCGCCACTCACACACATCTCACCATTTCTCATGCATTACATATACACTTGAACATTCATAATTTTGGCTACTTCCATGTGGTTCCATGTTGTTCTTGCATACTCACTCTCATTCTACCATATTGTCATTCATGCTTACATAAATTGCTCAAGATTGATGTTCTCTTGCTTTTCTCATTATGAATTCATGAATTGTTGTGTTTTCATTCCATTATTTGCAAGATCATGCACCCATTCTCAATTCAATGTTTGATAAAGTTCTTGAACATCTTGTTTTTCCATTCGGGTGAAAAATGCATCATTTAGTTGCTATGGCATTCATCAATTTCCAATTTCACTTTGCTTCATCATTTTTCATTTACATTCGGTTTTTACACAACACTTTTAGCCACACTTAGTTCACAACATTTTTTACACACACTTCACTCTTCATTGCATTTCATTAATCATTCTTGCAAACATTCATAACACCAACTTCACTCATCACTCACTTGCACTCCACAACACTCACAACACTCGCACACATGCACCAAAGTGGCGAGACCTCTTAGAGAGGTCTCTCCAACTTGGAAGTTTACATGGCGAGACCTCTTAGAGAGGTCTCGCAGTTTCACGATTTGCATGGCGAGACCTCTCTAAGAGGTTTCGCTGTTTTGAGGATTTGTATGGCGAGACCTCTCTAAGAGGTCTCGCCATGAAAATTGGCTAAAGTGGCGAGACCTCTTAGAGAGGTCTCGCCATGTTAATGAGAAGTGTGGGTTTTTTACAATGAAAAAGGGCAAACTACTTAGGAGTTATATTTTTTGGTGTGTGTAGGTGGTGAAGTCGTGAGGGTAATGGCTCGAGGGCGCAAGGAAGCAGATAAAGACGCGGGATTCGAGGCTCAAAGGCGTGAATGGAGGCTTTGACCGAGTGTCATTTTTGTTTTCTTTTCTTTTCTTTTCTTTGATTTTCATTTTATGTTATGGCATTACGGTAACAATGTAGTCAATTTACGTTTGCGTACTGTTTACGACTTTTGTAACCTCTATATATAGAGGAGATAGTTAGTAGAAAGGGATATTCCGGAATTCAGATTCGAGATAGTTAACAGACTTTTGAACTAGAGAGAGAAAGTTTCTCTCTCTAACTTTCTCTCTCTAGGATTTTCCCTCTCTAGAATTTCTTCTCCGATTTCATCTCCAATCTCGAATTTGTACCGGAGATTACATATTGAACTCAATCGAAGAAGCATTTGACATTTCTCTACACTTTAATCGGTGAAATCTTTCAATTTGATGGAATCGAATTGCTCAAAGCTTGAATTTGATGAATATGAGTTGAATATGGAATTTTCTGGCAAATTGTGTGATATCTTAGGGTTCTAAACAGATGAATACATGATTTAGAAGATTTGATGCTATGCAATTGATGTAATTGATAAAGATTGAAATCGCACTTGAATTTATTACTTGAAATCTGTTTAATTTCATATCTCTGCACTGATTGTGAATGGATCGAGCTTCGATTGTGGTCGCCATGCTAAGTTGAGGAATGATTCACCAACGTTAGTGAAGATACATGAAATGAGAACTAAAGTGTGATTGTCTAAGTCTTTACACTTGCTTTCTATGATTATTTCATTTCTGAGATACAGGCCTCGCTATGGGAAGTTTTGATGAATTGAAACATTAGGAAAAGTGTTAAAGAAGCTCTCTGTGTTAATAAACGAAGACATTCAAGCTTAGGTTGGGCCTCGCCATGGGATTTCCTAGGGTTTGCATGTTAGAGTAGTTAGCTTGGAGAGTTGAGACGTTGCGGAGCGAATTCCACCATTCTCAGGTCTCGCCATGGGAGAGGATGGTGTTAGGAAGTACGGGGAGTGGTGTGGTCGCCATGCTAACCACAACTGGAGCTTCTAGGCAACTTAGGTCTCCTTGAAATTTGCTTGCTAATTGATTGCATAGCATAGATTGGCTAGGTCTGTGTTCATCAGATACAAGAACCCTAGGATATCTGTTTATACTTGTTAGTAGCTTTTCTTTTATTCATTTGATTTTGTTTCTTTTCGTGTGGACATTTCATTCAATTTTGTGATTTGTTACCGTGACAATACTTGGAACAATTCTTGAATTCTCGAAACCAATCCCCTTCCCTGTGGATTCGATACCCTACTCACTGCTACTATATTAGTTTAGGGATTAAAATTGCAAGGTTAACGACAAACCTGTCAATTTTTGGCGCCGTTGCCGGGGAAGACACGGTTTCTTGAATTTAGATTTGCTCTGTTTTATTTTCCTTTCCTTAGTATAGGTTAGTAGTTTTGTTATGTTTCATTGTTGTTTTCGTTTTTGTGTTTTGTTGTCTACTTTGGTGTATTTGTTGCAAGTGCGGGATATTGAACTTAACTGAAATTGAATATTGTACTCCACAAGTATCCAAGCATGTCTGTGTGGTATGGGGACTATGTTGAGTCTTATCATTTTTGCCCACCAATTGAGGTGGTTGACACACGACCGACACCTAGAATGATTGGGGACTTCTCTCCACCACCATATGAGGAGAAATGGGACAATCAATCACAAAGCAACAAGACGTATCTCATTGGAAACCAGAGACTCTCTGTGGAGGACATGTTTTCTCAACTTTTGGAAAGATTTAATAGAGGCTCACAAATGGAAGACATGAGATTTTCTCAAGAAGAAGAGTTTCCAAGAAGCCAACAAAGGAGTACGCAACTAGATACATCATGGGGCAATGTGGAAGAACAAAGTGAGCTACCAAGTCATTATGCACCAGGCTATCCACAAGGTACACCTCTAATTTCTAGAACACTAACTCCTGAGGAATATCATTTTGAAATACAAGCTAATATTAAATGTGGTGAAATCTATCCTTGGGAGGTGGAATCTACAAATTTTGAGGTTGTCTCACAACAATGTATTGTTGAAAAACCTTTGTGGCATGAGTCAAATTTTAACTTTTCTAGTGAGGATGAGGTCTCTGATGATGAGTGTGACATTGATGAATTTAGAGCTTTGAACTTTCTTAGTATAAAGATGGGAAGTGAGTCTAATGTGGAGACTTGCATTAATTTCATGGAATTCAATGAGTCAGATGATGTTGATAGCCATTCATTAGAGGTTTCTCCTTTTGATAGCTTTGTGAATTGTACAGAGACACTTCTTGATTATCATTGTGATATCTTGAATGAAGATAATATTGCATTGGCTAATGAGAATGTCAACACATTGTATGAAACTCTTGTTGAGGCACCAACTCTTGAAATGGTGATTGAATATAAATGTCTATATGGTAACTCGCAAGAAGTGCAAAATGAGATCCTCTTGTTAATTGATGATAATGCTTTTTATGTTATTGACAAAGAAACCACTCAAGAATTTTCCTATGTTAGTTTAGATGATGAAGATGTGCCAATTTTGAATCACATTACTAACATAGTGGAAAATTGCTTCATTGATACATCTATTTTTGAGCTTACTGATGTTAGTCTAGATGAAGAAGATGTGAAAATTTCTAATGAGATTGCTAACATGGTAGAAAATTGTTTTGTTGATGAATCCATTTTTGAACTCACTGGTGGTTTTGAGCTTACTGATATGTTTGTTGAGACCATGGATGTACAAGCCTTGGTTGAGCCTTACAGGGTTAGAGAGCCTAGTGTGGTGGAAGAAGTGAATGAGTTGCCTTCTATAGGGGAGCCTAGTATGGTGAATGGAGAGGAAGAGGTGCCTTCAATGGGGAAGCCTCAGTGGTTCGAAGTGGAATTTGTAGAGGTTGCTCCCCATATGCATGAGCTTAAGCACATTCTTGAAAATATTCCTCAAGTGCCTTACGGGAGGAAAAGAGTGCTTATGAAAGAGCATTTCTCTGGTATAGAGATGGATATTCCGAATCTTGAAAAAGAAATCTTACACAATAAAGTCTAGCTGGAGACTAATGAAATCCAGAACTACTTCTTTTTCATATTACCTTAAATAAAGTATTTTGGCAGTTTCGTGCATTTTGCTTATGTTGCTTATACTCATCAAGGCCACTCATGTTCTAGGGGTTTGCACATGAAGGAATTGCAAGGGAAATAAGCCATGCATACATGAGGCTAAGTGTGGGGGAGTGGTGCCATGGACCAATCCCACAATGCACACAATCATTTTACTTTGCATTTCAAGCATAAATTGTGCATGGGCCACTTAGTGTTACTAGTTGCATATTTTTACACCACCATGACTTCTAGTCATGGTGCGACACTTTGCTTGCATGCTAGTTCTATGTCATGTTTACCTTGCATCAACATGAAGTGGATTTGAGTGAGTGATTTCTAATAAGTTTGATTCACCATGTGCAGGAAATTTTTGATGCAATAAGGAACTATGAACAAGGACACTCCACCAAGCAAACATTGGAATTCATGACTTATCAATACCAGGGAGCTCCTAAACCTATCTTTACTTTACATTGAGGACAATGTAAGTTTTAAGTGTGAGGGAGGGAATGTTTGCTATGGTTTGTGTTTCTTGGACTTTATATGCTTACTTTCTGTCATGAATTTGTTTTGTGCTAGGTGATGCAATTTTTAGTGTAGATGTGTGTTGTTTTGAGACTTTTGCATGTTATATCCCGTATATGTGTGTTTTTCATGTTTTGTGCAAAGTTTAAGTTTTTGTGACATTTGACATTTTGAAATTTTTTGTGAAGTTTTTGGTGAAATTTTGAACTTTTTGTGAATAAGTGATGTTTTTGAACACAAGTTATATGTAGTTGACATTTTTGTGGAAGAACTTGTCTATCCATGGAAAGTGCACTAACACTAGAGTTGGCCGTGTGTTCAAAACTTGAATAAACATACTCAGTGGTGATGATAGTTCAATGTTAAGTGGTAGGAGTTAAAACATAGTGGGAAAGTTTGAACTTTAACATAGTTGTTTTCAAGCACAAAATGGATTACATACAGGGATTGTTTCACTTATGTGAAGAGGTGAGAAATAGAAAATTTTTGAAAATTTTCTTGAATAATGATGAGTAATCCTTGGAAACCTGTAATGACATTTAGGCACCATGGGAGATGATTTGGAAAAAAAGGCAGGTTATGCCAATGTGAAATTTGTTGCATACTAAGTGCAGGGACAATGTTCCAAAAGCACACATTTATGAATCACTCCTCTGCGGGACTGCTCTATTACACTAAGTGTGCATTTGAAGAGAATAATCCGCATGAGTGGGGATGGAATTCAAAAGCCATAAAACCTGAGGCATTAATTGGAAAGGCCAAGGAGTACTCTAGTGTAATAATGTCATGTGCGAAACGAAGGTAAAGCACTAAAGGATGAAAACCTGGGGGAAAGAGTGGTAAGAAACGAGGGCAACCAATGATCCTTAAAATGGTGCATTTATGTCTATACAGTGTTTACAAGTTGAGGACTTGTAAAGGAGTAATAATAAAATCTTTGTATTCTCTACTATTTCTTTGATCATAAGTGAGACTTGATTTGTATGTAAACCTTTGCACACCACTCACACATCTATGTTAGAGCTTTAAATGAGTACAGCTTGGTTTTGATGATTGCCATGAAGAATTGAGCATATCCTTACCAGTAGATTATAACTGGTTAACTAAGAACATGCACATCCAATAATAGTGTGAAATGTACTTGAAATGGATAGGTAGGTTTTTTCTACGAGAGAGTTCACTATGTAGTGTTGTGTGTATGTGTTGGGTATTGTTGTGACCGTACAGGAGTTGTGCAAGTGTATTGTGGTGTAAGTGCAGTGTTGTGTCCTTGCTTGAGGGCAAGCAAGAGTTCAAGTGTGGGGGAATTTGATAAGTTGGTTTTATACCAACTTAAATGGCTTATTTCACTTAGTTTTTGACTTGTTTTTCCAGTATTTGTGTGGTATTTTGTGCTACTTTGTGCATTTATGTGGTTTTGATAAGTCGGTCTTGTACCGACTTAAATGCTCTACTTTGTTAGTCTTTTTCCTGGAATAACTTGTGAATCGATGCTTGATTATATGACTTATGTGCTATATTGATTACAATTGTGTGTTATGGAGATTGACTTGAGTGCTGTGAATTTAGTTGCAAAGTGTTGCATTTGTATACAAGAAGCACGACACACACTTGGCCATTAGTGCCTTCAAGTCACAAATCATTATTCACTCAAGTCACAAATCACTATTCACAAGTCACAATTCATGAAAATCCCAGCACACAACTGACACTTGCACACAACTCACCCAGCACACAACTTACCCTGCACACAACTCATTCAGCACACAACTCACACTTGCACTACACTATCACACGCACACACTTGTGCGCCCGCACCATGCACACACGCACATGTGCGCCCGCACCACACACGCACACACCTGCACATCTTCATTTTGTTCCTTTTATGCATGTTTATTTATTTATGTTTTTGTACATTCCTTCTCACTTCTCAATTGCATACTTGCACAAACACTACTCACTCAATCTTTGTCCCACAGTGGCATTTAGCACACACAAGCTTAAGCTCACACAAGCAAAGCATTTGACATGTCTTTCTAAGGGCCCTAAGTGTTTGATGAAATGCGATGAATTTCCTTACTCGTTAAGTCTTTCATTAAACACGTGTCCTCACTTCCGCGTTGTTTTTTATCTGCAGAACACGTGGTGAGATCTCCGTGAGGGAAGGAAAGTTCCTGGAAGCTCACTTGACCACGTTACTGGAGCAAACCTTTAAAAGGGAGCTGAACAGGAGCTGGAATAAAAAAAAAGAGAAGAGAGGAAGGGAGAGCGGCCGCACACAGAGCATAGCATCCTTAGATTAGGGTTCATAGTTTAGATTAGGTTTTTCTCTTTCTTTTCCCTTTCACACATTTTGCTGTCTTGAGGGCTCGATTGTACAGATCTCGACTTATTTGAGACATTTGTCATGAATTTTATCTGTGTTATTCATATTCATAAAAAAAAAAGAGAAGAGAGGAAGGGAGAGCGGCCGCACACAGAACATAGCATCCTTAGATTAGGGTTCATAGTTTAGATTAGGTTTTTCTCTTTCTTTTCCCTTTCACACATTTTGCTGTCTTGAGGGCTCGACTGTACAGATCTCGACTTATTTGAGACATTTGTCATGAATTTTATCTGTATTATTCATGTTCATATTTGTACACTTGTTATGTTTGATGATTTGCACTCTAGATTAACTTCACATTTAGGTCTGCGGTACCCACTGAGGTCGGTGTGAATATCCCATTGGCAATTGATCATAACATTAGTAGATTGTGAACACGCATATGTGAATCTTAGGTCTTGTGAGACTTTGCGATCTTGACTGTGCGGTACCCACTGACAGTTAATATCAATCATTCGCGTAGGTCTAAGAGAGTTCTTGTAGTGTGAGCCGAAGTTGTGAACTGGTTAGCTGCCCTACCAAGGGAGATAGCCAGGAATCGAATTAGATTTGTGTTAGGAGAATTTGAGATCTGGGAGAGTCTGACTCGTGCTAAGGACTTGCCCTACCAAGGGAAGTTCGGGGAGTATTGTGAGTCTGGGTTGTGAGAACTACTAAGTTGATCAATCCCAGTTCACTAGCAGTAAAAGTCCCCTCACATTTGTTTACACAAGTCGATAATTTTAGGGAGAGATCGGTACATGTTGAAATCCCTCAAGGCAGTGCTTGCATACTAACCTTGCATCCATCCTTAACTTGCATTCATTCATAGTGGCTTTCATCTATCTTGTTGTCTTTATTTCATTTCATGTTTATGTATTGTTGAGTGAACAAAATGGTCTCTAAACAACCAAACCTTCCCTGTGGATACGATCCCACTCGCCACATCTACATTATTTGAGTGAGTTTGGGTAAAATTGGGAGCCAACGACAGCTCACACCAATTTTTGGCGCCGTTGCCGTGGAAGGCACGGTTGTTGGAGATCGTTATTTTCTTGACTTGTGATTTTTTTTGTGATTTTTTTATTCTGTTTTTGTTGTTTTCTTCGTTTTTGTGTGTTAGTTTTTTTTTGTGTTAGTAAATTTTGGTTTTTGTTGTTCTGTGTTCTAGTCGGTTGTATTCAAGTTGTGGTAAGTGCAGGGGATTTGGAATTTCATTGAAGTTGTATTGTGCACACCACAAGAGATCAAATATGTCCAGGAGGTTTGGGGACTTTGTTGAGCCTTACCATGATTACCCACCAAATTGGGTGGACACACGACCAACTCCTAGAGTATTTGATAACTTCTCCCCACCAATATACCATGAATCGTGGCATGACCAACAACAAAGCAATGAGTCTTATTTTGAAGAAGATGAAAAAGTGCTGTTGTCCCAAATTTTGAACAGACTTGATAAAGAGGAAACAAGGATGGCTCAATTGGAACAGAGTCTTGATCGAATCAGTGCCTCAATGAGCGACATGATGGAACAACTTGAGACACCAGTTGAAGAAACTCAAGGCCACTCAGAAGGTATATCTCTCATTACTGAAGCACCAACTCTTGAGGAAATTTTTTTAATGTGAATGCAAATGTTGATTGTGGTCTAAACTGTCTGAGGGAGTCAGTGTCTATAAATGTGGGAGATGTTATACCTGAATGCTCTGTTGATGAATCTATTGTGCATGAACATTTGAGTTCTTCTGATGAGAATGATGTCTCTTGTGATGAGTTTACTTATGAGGAATTTAGGACCTTTTGGTTTCTCACTGCCAAAATGGGGAGGTACTTTCATGAGAAAAATAATACTGTTAGACTTTCTTTAGACACCCCTTCTTCCCTTAAATGGTCGATGAGATGTATAGAGACAACTCTCATCAATCCTTATTTGAGCATGAATGAAACCAATGTTGCACATGTTAATGAAAATGACAACATGATCATTGATCACTTTGTTGAGCCACCAAATCTTGAAATTATGCATGAATCTGTAGTTGTGAATGGTGACCAAAAAATAGAGGACATTGAGATACCTTTGTTAGATGTGCAAAGTGAACCAATTTTTTTTAGCACAGGAGAGATCCAAAAGAGTACCCATGTTAGTCTATGTTATGAGGATTTAATGCTTTGTAAAGAAATAGCTAACATGGTAGAGAATTGCTTTGTTGATGCATCCATTTTTGAAGTTACTGATGAATTTGTTGAGACTATGGATGCACAATTTGTGGTTGAGCCTTGCAGGATTTCAAAGCCAAAGGTGGTGGAAGAGGTGAAAGAGGTGTTTCCTATGGGGGAACATACATGGTATAAAATGGAATTTATTGAGATGGTTTCCCAGGTGCATGAGCTCCAACACCTCTTTCTGAAAAACAGTTGTCCAGTTCCATACTGGAGAAAAAAGAGTGCTTGTGAAAGAGCATTCTTCTGGTACAGAGATGGGTACTCCGAATCTTGAATGAGGAAGGCTCATGAATAAAGTCTAGCTGGAGACAGAATAAATCCAGAACTATTTGCTCTACCTTCTGTGAATAAATTTTTGTTTGAGTTTTTAGTTTGCTTTTGTTTTTGGTCTTGCCTTACGTAGATAGTTGTCTCTTGTGTGCAGGAGCTTAAAGCAAAAGCCTCTCAAATGCCAAGTGTGGGGGTGTCTTCAAAGTGCTATTAACTTGACCCATCATACACCACCATGACCCAAGGTCATGGTGTGGCATTCACTTGCACACCACATTTTTTCTCTACTCTCTTGCACATCACAAGTCACAATCTCACACTCTCGCACAGTAGGTTATGTAGCACCACCACTTTAACAAAAAGTTTCCAAAAAGTCACTATTCACCCATAATTGCACAGTATAAGGTATGAGCTCATTCCCTTGTGATTTATTGAATTCCATTCTCTGTGGGAAATACCTTCTTGAACTTTCATGATTTATTTGAGGTGAATGTTGTCTAGTTGGTTGGGTTTTCATGCATATTGTAGTAAAGGTGAAGTGGTGACCATGTGAAGTTTAAAATTACCATGAACATAATACATTATTGGGACGCCTTTATTGCATGAAGTTCTACTCTAGAATGGGATACATGGTTAGTGTGCATACATGAATATATGTTTTGTACTTCATACAATGAGTTGTGTGCTTTTGATGCAAGGATGTATGAGTTCAAGTGTGGGGGTCTGCAAGTGCAAAAACTGATAAAAAGAAGAGCCAGAGCTATGGAGTATAATGCAAGTGGATTTTAAAGGACTGCAGTCATGAATGGGAAAGTTGAGGTCAAAGGCACTCAAACCAGCAAACATTTTGATGTTACAGTCTATAAACATAGGGGAGTTCCTGAACCTATTCTTTTATCTTACATTGGGGACAATGTAAATTTTAAGTGTGGGGGAGGGAATATTTGCTATGATTTGTGCCTTTGAGGATTCACACGCTTATTTTCCTTCATGAAAAATTTTTTGTGCTTGCTGGGTTAGCTATGCTACTGGTGATGCTTTTACATGATGCTGTGTTTGAGAGGCCTAGTGCCTTTGATCTGAATTTCATTATGTGTGCTGCTTTGTTTATTAAGGAAAATTGGTGGTGGTGTAGTTTGTAATAATATTCATATAGATAGAATTTTTATGTGTTGTGTGTTGGGAGGAAAAACAGGCTATGATTAGCACTAGCTCTGTTATGGGTGTTGCTTGTTCATTTCAATTGCGATAAAATGTGAAGTGTGGTTGTATGTTGTATACTTTCTCAGTCCATGAGCACACTAGCACGTCCAATACACTCGCACTTTCAATATCATCATCAATTCCACAATCGCTACCGAATTGAGATGCATGCGAAATTATATTTTTTTTGTTTAGTTCACAGTGTACATTCATTTCACGCAAGTTACTGGGTAAAGTGCTATGTTAAAGTAAGATAGAAACGCCAACACCCTATTTGACATAGGAGAGAGCTTATGATTCTTTTACTTGTATATGCTTTCTACTCGTAAACACTTATTCTTGCATTTTGAGTATATAGTCTATTGAAGACACACACGAACATGGATTGCTTGCGAAAAGATGTGAACAAAAAGAAAAGCCAGTGGCAAATAAAGGGAAAAAATAGCCATAAAACCCAAGCATCCAAGCACCAAAGTGCGGCATAAGTTTCAAAAGAAAATAATAAGCACCAATGTGCATTGAATAAGGGGAAAACCCCAGTATGCTTAGTGAAAATTTTTATCTTTTATCTTTAGTATGAAGTGTTTGTGTGTGTGGACAAAAGGATTGTAGTGCAAGAATTTTTTACTAAGTGTCTACTTGAGTACTCTGCATGGACAATGTGAGGGAGCATGAGGACTCTCAGCACACACAGCACGTTGGCGGTTTGGTCTTTATTCATTGCACCTTAGTTGGTAACTTGTGTAATTTTATATCTGTGAGCCTATGCCAGTTAAGTGTTTTCGCATGCAAAAATCTTAAAGGATGAATGGATGATGATATTGCGTGTTGAAAGTGAGAGGTTTGTATCTTGATGTGCTAAAATGGTGAAAAAGACCAAAAATGATGTTCAAATGAGTCAAGTGTGTATTTGAAGTTCAAGAACAAGGAAACAATTGGAAAAGGTTGGAAATGATGCATTGAGAAAACCCTAACATGTTAATAGGCTTGTTTTAGGGTTTGGGCAGAATGTAGCTCAAAATTCATTTGCGTGTAACGCTTTCAATACTAATACAATTGAGGCGATCTTGGATGTTCTAAAAAGAGCTTTGAGTGTACTTCATTTCTTATGTTTTAACTTTCTTCTAATTCGGTGTGCAAGGAGGAGAAACGGGGGCATCTTGATGATTGCTGCTTTAGGGTTTTGCATTGTTGAGCTTTTTACCACAGTTTGGTAAAATGTGCATATCTTGAGCTACAGACCTCCAATTAAGCTGATTCTTGAACCCATGGAAAGCCAAGAGGACGTTCTACAACACCCGTGTTGACGTCAAGTTCTACAATGCTTTTACACGGCTAGACCTCACGGAGAGATCTCTTAGCGAGGTCTCGCCATGAAATTTCCTTCTTTGCCACAGTTTGGTGTTTCGGCCATATATTTCTCGTCCTAGATCCAAATTGGATGATTCAAAAGACTGTAGAAAGCTAACACATAGGGCTATAACATTGATGTTTTCAGTGTTCCCAAATTCACAATGCATCATGGCCAGAATTTGGTTGGATATTGCCGCACGTTTGCACATTTGCACATTTTCGCACATCACTTGCTGCCTACCACTTCACACTCACATAGGGCGAGGTCACCTCGCCATTCACTCATGCACTCACCTCATTTCACTCATGCACACACATCCACTGCTCTTATGCACACAAGCACTCACCACATGCACTCACCTCACTGCCCTCATGCACACACATTGCGGCGAGGTCATCTCGCCGCAACACACACTCATGCACACACACCTCGCCGCACAAGAACTACACACACACTTTGCACACAAACACTCATCTAGGCACACACTCACAAAGTGGCGAGGTCACCTCGCCACTCACACACATCTCACAATTTCTTATGCATTACATATACACTTGAACATTCATCATTTTGGCTACTTCCATGTTGTTTCATGTTGTTCTTGCATACTCACTCTCATTCTACCATATTTTCATTCATGCTTTGTACATAAGTTGCTCAAGATTGATGTTCTCTTGCTTTTCTCATTATGAATTCATGAATTGTTGTGTTTTCATTCCATTATTTGCAAGATCATGCACCCATTCTCCATTCAATGTTTGATAAAGTTCTTGAACATCTTGTTTTTCCATTCGGGTGAAGAATGCATCATTTAGTTGCTATGGCATTCATCAATTTCCAATTTCACTTTGCTTCATCATTTTTCACTTACATTCGGTTTGTACACAACACTTTTAGCCACACTTAGTTCACAACAGTTTTTACACACACTTCACTCTTCATTGCATTTCATTAGTCATTCTTGCAAACATTCACAACACCAACTTCACTCATCACTCATTTGCACTCCACAACACTCACAACACTCACAACACTCACAACACATCATTCATTTGCACACCACAAACCTCACAACACTCGCACACATGCACCAAAGTGGCGAGACCTCTCTAAGAGGTCTCGCCAACTTGGAAGTTTACATGGCGAGACCTCTTAGAGAGGTCTCGCCGTTTTGAGGATTTGTATGGCGATACCTTTTAGAGAGGTCTTGCCATGAAAATTGGCTAAAGTGGCGAGACCTCTAAGAGATCTCGCCATGTTAATGAGAAGTGTGGGTTTTTTACGATGAAAAATGGCAAAGTACTTAGGAGTTTTGTTTTTTATTGTGTGCAGGTGGTGAAGGCGTGAGGGTAATGGCTCGAGGGCGCAAGGAAGGGGATGAAGATGCGGGATTCGAGGCTCAAAGGCGTGAATGGAGGCTTTGACCGAGTGTCGTTATTGTTTTCTTTTCTTTTCTTTTCTTTGATTTTCATTTTATGTCATGGCATTACGGTAACAATGTAGACAATTTACGTTTGCGTACTGTTTACGACTTTTGTAACCTCTATATATAGAGGAGATAGTTAGTAGAAAGGGATATTCCGAAATTCAAATTCGAGATAGTTAACAGACTTTTGAACTAGAGAGAGAAAGTTTCTCTCTCTAGGATTTTCTCTCTCTAAAATTTCTTCTCCGATCGCGACTTTGTACCGGAGATTACATATTGAACTTAATCGAAGAAGCATTTGACATTCCTCTACACTTTAATCGGTGAAATCTTTCAATTTGATAGAATCGAATTGCTCAAAGCTTGAATTTGATGAATATGAGTTGAATATGGAATTTTCTGGCAAATTGTGTGATATCTTAGGGTTCTAAACGGATGAATACATGATTTAGAAGATTTGATGCTATGCAATTGACGTAATCGATAAAGATTGAAATCGCACTTGAATTTATTACTTGAAATCTGTTTAATTTCATATCTCTGCACTGATTGTGAATGGATCGAGCTTCGATTGTGGTCGCCATGCTAAGTTGAGGATTGATTCACCAACGTTAGTGAAGATACATGAAATGAGAACTAAAGTGTGATTGTCTGAGTCTTTACACTTGCTTTTTATGATTATTTCATTTCTGAGATACAGGCCTCGCCATGGGAAGTTTTGATGAGTTGAAACATTAGGAAAAGTGTTAAAGGAGCTCTCTGTGTTAATAAATGAAGACATTCAAGCTTAGGTTGGGCCTCGCCATGGGATTTCCTAGGGTTTGCATGTTAGAGTAGTTGGCTTGGAGAGTTGAGACGTTGCGGAGTGAATTCCACCATTTTCAGGTCTCGCCATGGGAGAGGATGGTGTTAGGAAGTACGGGGAGTGGTGTGGTCGCCATGCTAACCACAACTGGAGCTTCTAGGCAACTTAGGTCTCCTTGAAATTTGCTTGCTAGTTGATTGCATAGCATAGACTGGCTAGGTCTGTGTTCATCCGATACAAGAACCCTAGGATATCTGTTTATACTTGTTAGTAGCTTTCCTTTTATTCATTTGATTTTGTTTCTTTTCGTGTGGACATTTCATTCAATTTTGTGATTTGTTACCGTGACATTACTTGGAGCAATTCTTGAATTCTGGAAACTAATCCCTTTCCCTGTGGATTCGATACCCTACACATTGCTACTACATTAGTTTAGGGATTAAAATTGCAAGGTTAACGACAAACCTGTCACTCATATTGAGTTTGCATATAATAGGACTTTGCATAGTTTTACTAATTGCTCACCTTTTGAAGTTGTTTACGGATTTAATCCATTAACTCCACTTGATATTTTGCCTCTTCCTATTAATGAGTTTGTTAATGTTGAGGTAAAAAGAAAGCTAATTTTATGAAGGAGTTACATGAGAAGGTTCGAAATAATATTCAAAGGCGTAATGAACAAGTTGCTAAGCAAGCCAATAAGGGTAGAAAGCAAGTGATATTTGAACCGGGTGATTGGGATTGGATTCACTTAAGGAAAGAGAGGTTTCCTGAGAAAGGAAATCTAAACTTCATCCAAGAGGAGATGGTTCTTTTCATGTCTTGGAAAGGATTGGAGACAATGCTTACAAGATCGAACTTCCAAGTGAGTATGGTAATGTGTCATCTACATTTAATGTTTCTGATTTATCTTTGTTTGATGTAGGTGATTCGAGGACGAATCCTTTCGAGGAGGGAGGGAATGATAGCAATCCATCCATGTCCATGGTGCCAAGTCCGAATTCACAAGATCCTTTGGAGAGTCTTGATGGACCAATGATGAGATCAATGAGCAAAAGGATGAAAGCCGCCTTGCAAACATTATTGTCAACACATTGTGGCAATTTAGACAATCTTGAAGACAACTTGGAGTCATCATCTTCACTATCTCAACATGAAGTTGTTTCGAACATTTCTTGCATCACAATTCATGAAGAAGTTCCTAGGAGTTCTACATTGGAGCTTAAGGAAATTCCACCTTGAAGAAGTGTTCATAAAGTACATTAAAGACCAAGATGGTGTGCTTGGATTTTCACATCTTGGATTTATGCTATTTAAGTAAATTAGGTTTTAATTGCATTGTAATAAGTTAAGTCCATTAAATATTAATTTGGGCTTATATTTCGTTTAAGTAGTTAAATTATTACTTGGCCCAATTATCTTGCATGATAATGGAAAGTAATTGTTTAGAAAGTAGCTTCCTATTTTCTAGGAAAAATTTAGGAAAGTAAACTCCTAAAATTTAGGAGCATGGCCGAATTCCTATTTTGTAGGAGATTGGTGTGTTTTGTTCTTTGTTTTGATTTAGGAAACTAGTTCGTTAATTAGTTAAGAAGTCAAGTTATAATTAGCTTTCACTAGGGTTTCCTATTTTGAGTTGGCCGAATTTATTCCTATTTAAAGGAAAGGCCATTGATATTTTTTTGATATATGAAATTGAAAGAGTTTTAGCTTTGCTAAAGTGAAACACTTTGTGTTTGCAAAAAATCCGGCGAAGCTTTTAGTGAGGAGCTATAGGTTTAGCCTATCCGTTCTTGAAATCAGGAACAGCCAAACTAATTAAGTTAGCTATTGAGTACATTAGCTAGGTTGATTATTTTGTAATAACGTTAGGGTTTGATTGGCTTAACACCAACCTTTTCGTTTCATATCTCTATTCAGCCTTTTTGTTGTTTTGTTTTTGTGTTTGTGTTGTTCAAATTTGCTAGTCAACAACAATCCGAAGAGTGTGGATTGGTGGTCCAGGATTCCAAGCCTCGACCAACCGTATCAATTGGACAAACTGAAGTAGTTAATCGCACTTTATCTACCTTACTTCGTGCCATTATCTAAAAGAACTTAAAGAATTGGGAAAGCTGTTTACCTCATATTGAGTTTGCATATAATAGGACTTTGCATAGTTCTACTAATTGCTCACCTTTTGAAGTTGTTTACAGATTTAATCCATTAACTCCACTTGATATTTTGCCTCTTCCTATTAATGAGTTTGTTAATGTCGAAGGTAAAAAGAAAGCTAATTTTGTGAAGGAGTTACATGAGAAGGTTCGAAATAATATTCAAAGGCGTAATGAACAAGTTGCTAAGCAAGTCAATAAGGGTAGAAAGCAAGTGATATTTGAACCGGGTGATTGGGTTTGGATTCAGTTAAGGAAAGAGAGGTTTCCTAAGAAAAGGAAATCTAAACTTCATCCAAGAGGAGATGGTCCTTTTCGCGTCTTGGAAAGGATTGGAGACAATGCTCACAAGATCGAACTTCCAAGTGAGTATGGCAATGTGTCATCTACATTTAATGTTTCTGATTTATCTTTGTTTGATGTAGGTGATTCGAGGACGAATCCTTTCGATATGGGAGGAAATGATAGCAATCCATCCATGTCCATGGTGCCAAGTCCGAATTCACAAGATCCTTTGGAGAGTCTAGATGGATCAATGACGAGATCAAGGAGCAAAAGGATGAAAGCCGCCTTGCAAACATTATTGTCAACACATTTTGGCAATTTCGACAATCTTGAAGACAACTTGGAGTCACCATCTTCACCATCTCAACATGAAGTTGTTTGGAACATTTCTTGCATCACAATTCATGAAGAAGTTCCTAGGAGTTCTACATTGGAGCTTAAGAAAATTCCACCTTGAAGAAGTATTCATAAAGTACATTGAAAACCAAGATGGTGTGCTTGGATTTTCATATCTTGGATTCACGCCATTTAAGTAAATTAGGTTTTAATTGCTTTGTAATAAGTTAAGTTCATTAAAAATTAATTTGGGCTTATATTTCGTTTAAGTAGTTAAATAATTACTTGGCCCAATTATCTTGCATGATAATGAAAAGTAATTGTTTAGAAAGTAGCTTCCTATTTTCTAGGAAAAATTTAGGAAAGTAAACTCCTAAAATTTAGGAGCATGGCCGAATTACTATTTTGTAGGAGATTGGTGTGTTTTGTTCTTTGTTTTGATTTAGGAAACTAGTTTGTTAGTTAGTTAAGAAGTCAAGTTGTAATTGGCTTTCACTAGGGTTTCCTATTTTGAGTTGGCCGAATTTATTCCTATTTAAAGGAAAGGCCATTGACGTTTTTTTGATATATGAAATTGAAATAATTTTAGCTTTGCTAAAGTGAAACACTTTGTGTTTGCAAAAAATCCCGCGAAGCCTTTAGTAAGGAGCTATAGGTTTAGCCTATCCGTTCTTGAGATCAGGAACAGCCAAACTAATTAAGTTAGCTATTGAGTACATTAGCTAGGTTGATTATTTTGTAATAACGTTAGGGTTTGATTGGCTTAACATCAAACTTTTTGTTCATATCTCTATTCCGCCTTTTTGTTGTTTTGTTTTTGTGTTTGTGTTGCTCAAATTTGCTAGTCAACAACGATCCGAAGAGTGTGGATTGGTGGTCCAGGATTCCAAGCCTCGACCAACCGTATCACATTGTTGAGTGGTTATGCTTTATTGAATAATTGGCCCATGTCTTCATAGATGCTTGGCCCACGTCTTCATAAATGCTTAACTTTTTTTTTCCAAAAATGCTTCTTTATGTCACATCTTTTTTTTCGCCAACTAAGATGAGAATCTTGTCACATCCTCTTCTGTTTTTTGCTTGAATAGCTGAAAGAATTTTTCTGACTTCTCTTGATATAATTAGTCTACTATTCTTGAGTTTTTTCTACCTTTCGAAATTGTTTATTGGTAGACACAGATAATATTGAATCTTGATGAATCTGACTAATAATAGTTGGATTTGGTCCTCTTATTTCCCTTTGATGTATTAGTTTAGTAATACTTGTTGAATGTTGAGTCTTCCAAGCTTTATAATCCATGTTGAATGCCTTTTAAAATATTACCTGCAAGAAAACCAAAATTATTTTATGTACTCTTTTTTCTTAAATTTTGAAGGGATCCTGTGCTATAGGGCCTCCGAAGAAATCATATTGAGTAGGGCTCTGTGTAGAGTCGGTAGAGAATTGAGGTTCTAGTTGTTGATATTGTGGTTCTTGCTGCAATTTTTTATTCTTTTTGAATGCTAAATATTGTAAAAATTCCTCCATTTCTTCATTTGTCTGTTGATTAGGAGAAAAAGCTGGTGGAACTTGAGCTGTTTGAATATTTGATGGAATTTGCTGCTGAGTTCCTTGATTAACTGGACTTTGCTGCATTCCTCTTGGGCTTTATTGAGTTGCTTGTTGTTGTGGGTTTTGACTAACCCATGTTATTTTATCCATTGTCAAATAAGTTGTCACAACTTTGTGGACAACAAACATTTGGTTGACATGAATCCCACCATTTAATTTTGAATTGTCTGATTAATGACATTGGTTTGGGTTTTTTTTTAACTTGAATCACTTGAAAATGCCAGCACCAAATCAAGGGGACTTTGAGTGCCGCATGCCACGAGACTTCTTTAATATACTCTTGCATATTGGTGTCCTTTTTCCATTTTTGCAATCCTTCTCTAGCTAAAGATGGTAAAATACTTTCTTGGGAACCATGAGTTTCCCACCATTCATAGAACCATATAGGAAAATTATTTTGGCAATCTTTATTAAACGTGAAAAACCATGAATGATCAAATGGCCTAATATAAAATGCTCTTATCCAAGCTTGCTTATAATCTTCATAAAGATATCCTTGTGGAATAAAAGGAATAGAAAATAATTTTGGAGTATGTGATGTTCTCCAATCATTAAAATTAAAAACTTTTTTGATAATACATTTTGATTGAGTAATTCTTCCAGATTCATCTTTATTATTAAAAAATATCTATTGAACCGGAATCAACAATAATGAATTCATAAAAAGTTTGATTTTTAGTTGAATCATCAGAAAACCAAAAGAAATTTGGAGTAAAAAACTTTTGAGTATATGCTCTTAATGTTGGAATATCAGGGGCTTTTTAAATGCTGTTAAAATGAGATTTTCAAATTGATCTTTAAGGATATAAGGAGATCTTGAATTAGAAGAGGTCAGGGTATTTTGAGTAGGTAACAGTGTCATAGATCTTGGAGTATTGAATTGAATTAATTGAGTTTTTGACTAAGGTTGAATTTTTGCTAAAGTGTGGATGCTATTTAAACATATGGTAATGAAGGAAAATCGTCTAAATGAATGAATTTGTTACTTGTTTGAATAGTAAGGGATAATGGTTTTGGAATAATTACCCTAGAAGCATAGTCCTCTGGACTTTGCATCTTCTTATTATTGAATGACTGTGCTGGTTTCTTTGACATTTTTAATTTTACCTGTAATAAATTCACGCGTTAAGAAATCAAGTAATGAATTATTTTCTTCTTTAATATATTCAATATCGAAATCAAATACAGAAAGACTTCCTTGCCATCTAGCAAAGATTTGTTTTGAGACTAAATTTTAAATATCTTTTTGCAGAATATCTTTAGCTGATTTACAATCTACTCTTAATAATTTTTTTTATATAAGTCATCTTGAAATTTTGAAATACACAAAACTATTGAAAGAATTTCTTTTTTAACTGTTGAATAATTTTTCCGTGACCCTATCCATACTTTTGAAGTAAACCTTACTAATTGCTATTTTCCTGCTATTTTTTGTTTGAGTATACCTCCATATCCTAGTTCAGATGCATCTATTTCTACAATCATAAATGCATTTGGTTGTGGAATTCCTAAACAAGATAGAGACTTAATTTTTTGTTTTGCCTCTCTAACAATCTTAGTATGCTTAAGAGTCCATGGTGGTGGATTCTTTTGTAGTTTTTATATAGTGGGGCACAAAGTATTCTTATGTTTGGAAAGAAATCTGCTACATAATTAAGACATCCTAAAAATCTTTATAATTAATTTGTATCTTTAATTTCATCTGGAAATTTTTCTCCAGATGGAAGATCGGAATCAGAAATATTAAGAATGTTGCAAGAAATGGGAATGGCAAGAGCAGAATATGCTCATAGAAGATTTGATGAAAAAATGATAGCAGCAGCATTAGTTACCGGTTTTACTGGTCAATTAAAAGGATGGTGGGATAACATGATGACAAATGAAAATAAACAAGAAATATTAAATCATACATGTGAGATAAAAGAAAGAGATGAAAGAGGTAATCCTAAAAAAGATGAACAAGGAAGAATCAAAAAAATTACTAAAAGTGATTCAGCAGAATTTTAATAGTAGTTATTTCATTACATTTTGTAGGAAACCCAAGAGAAGAATTACATAGTTTGAAATTATTCCTAACTAATTTAAGATGTCCAATTTTAACAAATTTTAGCTGGTATAAAGATATGTTTTTAACATATGTACTCAAAAGACCAGATTGTCAATCATCATTTTGGAAAGAAAAATTTATTACTGGATTACCTACCCTGTTTTCTAAAAAAATAATGACAAGTATGCAAAAGGATATGGGTACAAAAATTATAAATTTTTATAGTATTTCATTTGGTCAATTATTTGCATATGTTAAAAATGAAGGATTAAAATTATGTCAAGAATTAAAAATTCAAGCTAAATATGGGTCTGAAAGAAAAGAATTAGGTTCTTTTTGTCAAGCTTTTGATATAACTGGTATTCAAGTACCTTCATCAAAATATAAATCTATTACCAAATATAAAAATTATAGAAGAAAAAGAAATAATTATAAACAAATAGGATATGAACAACAAAATCAATATAACAATTATAGAAAAAATAAAAAAATACAATAAGCCATATAATAAAAAATATAAAAAGAAATCAATAACATGTTATAAATGTGGCAAACTTGGCCATATAGCAAGCAATTGCAGAACTCAACGGAAAATTAATGAAATATTCAATGAAGATAAGGAATTAAGAGAAAACAAATGATGGCAATAATGATTAATTCATCAGAAGAAAGTGATATTCAACTAAATGATATAGAAATAGATTCTGAAAGTAATGAGTATTTAGACCATTCATCACCTTGTATATGTAAATCTATAAATATGATATCTAATATTAAAGATAAAGAATTTTTATTTGACATTATTACTAAAATAGAAAATCCAGTTGACCAAAAAGAATATTTAAATAAATTAAAGGAATTGATATTAGAAGATTATAAAGAAATAGAAATTTTACAACCATTTAGTTTATCAAATCTTTTTGATAGATATTCAAATAATACTAATATATCAGGAATAAGTAATACTAATTCAATGAATTTAACTGAGGAAGTTAAACAATTAAAAAATGATGTTAAAAGATTAAAAGAAGAAATTAAAGAAATAAAAACTACAGATTTAGAAATAGAAACAAAAGTAGCATTAATAAATCAGGCTCAAACTGTAGTTTTAGATATACCAGAAAGTTCGCATAGAAATTCAGGAAAAGGAATTCAAATAAATGAAAATAATTTAAAAGAAGATAAATATTTAAATATAATAGAAAAAATTAATATGGAAAAATTGTATGCTATAATAACAATAGGGGAAGAAGATTTTACAACAACGTGTATAGCAACGATTAATAATGGAGCAGATTTAAATTGTATTAAAGTAGGAATCATAACAACAAAGTATTGTTTAAAAACCAATGAAAGATTAATAACGGCAAATGGAAATCCTTTAAGAGTAAATTATAAATTATCTAACGGATTCATATGTAATCAAAATTTTTGTTTAAAGTATTCTTTTATAATAATAGAAGATTTAACTCGAGATGTTATATTAGGGAATCCATTTTTATATCAAATAACACCATCTAAAAAAGAAAAAAAGATGGAATAAGCTTAAGTATAATGAGAAATGAAATAAAATTTAAATTTATAACTCCAATAAAACAAAAAGAATTAGATTTACTTCAATCAAATTCTATTTATACTAAAGAAAGAACAATTGATTGTATATTAAGAAAAGAAAAACAAATTAATTTTCTAAAAGAAGACTTATCTTATACTCAAATAGAAATTCAATTACAGAAACAAGATATTATAAAGAAAATTCAAAATATAGAAAAACAGTTTAAAGAAGAAATATGTTCAGATCATCCAACTGCCATTTGGGAAAGAAAAACTCATAAAGTAGAATTACCATATGAAATTTTTTTTAATGATAAACAGATTCCAACAAAAGCAAGATCTATTCAAATGAATTTTGAATTATTAGAACATTGTAAAAAAGAAATTCAAGAACTATTAAATAAACAATTAATAAGAAAATCCAAGTCATCCTGGAGTTGTCCAGCATTTTATGTTAATAATCAAGCAGAAAAAGGAAAAAAAGTTCATAGGTTAGTTATTAATTATAAACCTTTAAATAAAGTATTACAATGGATAAGGTACCCCGTCCCAAATAAAAAGGATTTAATTGAGCAGTTATATCAAGCAAGAATATATTCAAAATTTGATTTAAAATCAGGATATTGGCAAATTCAAATAGCAGAAAAAGATAAATATAAATATGCCTTTATAGTTCCTTTCGGGCATTATGAATGGAATGTTATGCCATTCGGATTAAAAAATGCACATTCCGAATTTCAAAATATAATGAATGAAATATTTGCAATTTATACATTCATGATAGTTTATATAGATGATGTGTTAGTTTGTTCAAAAACATTAGAAGAACATTTTAGACATTTAAATATATTTCTGAAAGCCGTCAAAAGAAATGGATTAGTGATATCAGCACCTAAAATGAAATTATTTCAAACTAAATTTAGGTTTTTAGGATATGATATTTATAAAGGAACAATAAAACCAATCAATAGAGCGTTAGAATTTGGAAAAAAGTTTCCAGATGAAATTAAAGATAAAAATCAATTACAAAGATTTTAAGGTTGTCTGAATTATGTAGCAGATTTCTTTCCAAACCAAAGGATCTTATGTGCACCTCTATATCAAAGACTTAAAAAAATCCATTGCCATGGACAGACAAGCATACTAAGATTATAAAAGAAGCCAAAGAAAAAATAAAGTCTCTACCGTGTTTAGGAATTCCACAACCTAATGAATTTATGATAGTCGAAACAGATGCATCAGAAATAGGATATGGTGGAATATCAAAACAAAGAATAGAAGGTAAAGAGCAATTAGTTAGATTTACTTCAAAAGTATGGACAGGATCTCAGAAGAATTATTCAACAGTAAAAAAGGAGATACTTTCAATAGTTTTATGTATTTCAAAATTTTAGAATGACTTATATAATAAACAATTTTTATTAAGAATTGATTGTAAATCAGCCAAGGATATATTAGAAAAAGATGTTCAAAATTTAGTGTCAAAACAAATATTTGCTAGGTGGCAAGGTATACTTTCATTTTTTGATTTTAGCATAGAGTATCTTAAAGGTGATAATAATTTACTACCTGATTTTTTAACTCGTGAATTTCTCACAGGAAAAAAAAAAGCATGTAAAAGAAGCAAGGACAGGTATTCAATAATCAAAAGATGCAGACTGCAAGTGATTATGCATCAAAATAAATTATTCCAAAACCTTCTTCATCAAATATTCAAACTAGCAATAAATTTATAGCATTAGAAGATTTTCCAGCCTTACCCTATATTCAAGTTTCTAGTACTCCATTTGCAAAAACTCAACAATCAAACTCAACCAATATTCCAAGAGCATTGACTCCATTACCACTTCAAAATACTCCATCATCTTCTAATTCAAAATCACCTTATATGCTTAAACATTCAATTGATTACATTATTTTAACTTCATTCAAAGATACCCCAGATATCCCAACACTTAAAGCATACACTCAAAACTTCTTTACTGAAAATTTTTATTGGTTATCCGAAGATCAAACAAAAAATCAAACTTTTTATGAATTCATTTTAGTAGACTCAGCCTCAGCAGACATTGTGCATAATAAAGATGAGTCTAATGTTATTACTCATTCAAATGCATCATTAAAAAGATTCTTAGTCCTAAGGAATGGAGGACTATTGATAAAAATTTAAAATCATTTTCAATTCCTTAAATTCCTCAAGCATATTCATATGAAGATTACAAACAAGCATGATATAAAGCATTTTATATTCGTCCATTCAATCATGCATTCAATTTGTGATAATCAATACACATGCGCCATCCTATTTAAAGACGCATAGGTCCTAATTTATTCTTCTCGTTCTTCACTACTTGGAAACCGGATTTCTTGGGGACTACATGAACTGGGCTTACCCACTGGCTATCTGAAATAGGGAATATGATACCAAGTTCCAGCAAATGAAATATTTTATAGAAGCACCAATGTGCACTAGGTTACTATTGATCTTGTGTGATATGCTTGTTCATGTGTGTGAACATGAAGACTGTTGTGCAATGATTTAGACGAAATGCCAAGGGGTGTGCATAGAAAGAGAGCAAATGAAGACAGCGTTCCTCAGCACATGGTTTTTTACTTTTCACAAAGACTGTCGAAATGATTTCCCTTTATGGTTTTATGATTGGTGGGATTCTCATGGTAGTCAAGAGGATATCTTACCATCATTGGCAAAAGAAGGGTTAGTAAAATTAAAAAAAGATACAAATATGTTGGAATTCATTAAACATGTGCAATGGCATACAACACTAAAAGTCCCTTGGATTTGGTGCTGCAATTACCATTTTTAATTTCGGCTTAAACACTGAAAAATAACAATTTAAACATTTTTTGACCCAAAAATACAAACAATTAACGCAATCACATAAAATGTCCATTAAAAAGTTGTTCGGATAATACTTCTTAAGCTCTTCTATAAATATCAATTCCGGAAAAACCACAAATATCTCCTCGACAATATTTCACACGTTTTCTTGCTGTAAAAAGCGGTAAAAAATAATGTTTGATTTTTCTATTCGCGTTTCTCTATTTCCCTCAGATTCGTAGTAAGCAATTTCAATTTTCTTCGGTAGCCTTTGCCACGTTGTGAGAGAATAATAAGCACGGGGTCGGTGCTCTGGTTTATCTGGTGTTTGCTATTTTTGGCAAAAACCGTGAATTGTTGCAAGGCAAAACCCTTGGTCCTTGCTATTTTTGGCGTGGGAAAACCGGCGGTCTATGCCATTTGTGGCATGGAAAAAATTAGGGTGTTGTCTATTTTTGGCAAAAACCGGACTAGTTGCGTGGCAAAACCCGCGGTCTTTGCTATTTGTGGCAAAACTTGGGTGTTTGCTATTTTTCGCAAAAACTGTGGCTTGCTGTAAAAAAGGTCGAAATTAATGTTTGATTTTTCTATTCGCGTTTCTCTACTTCGCTAGGATTCGTTGTAAGCATTTTCAATTTTCTTAGGTAGCCCTTGCCGTTGGTAGGGAATAATAAGCACGGGGTCGGTGCTCTGGTATATCTTCCAAAGGCGCGCAGGACAAAGCGGGTGCGATCATACCAGCACTAATGCACCGGATCCCATCAGAACTCCGAAGTTAAGCCCAGCTTTGATAATGGCCAATTCAAGTTTGTCATGTAAAAATTATGTCTCAATATGTTCTTGGACAAGAGATTCTATAACATCAAGTGAATACACATTTTCTAAATCAATGGGGTGATCCATAGCCTCAAAAATATTAAAAGTATAATACTCTCCATTGAATTCACACGTTAATGTTCCTTTATCCACATCAATCTTTGATTTTTGCAGTTTTTAAAAATGGTATTCCTAACAACAAAACTGCAAATAAACTAAGAGAAACTAGCTAGTTTAATATATTCCTGTGATACTCCTCTATTGTTTACAGTTTCACAGACTTTTATGAAATCAAGCAAAAAGTTCTGTGGGTCTTCACCAAAGTCTCCATTAAATTTAGGCAGTAGATTCAGAAAAGATGCTTTCAATTTATAATCAGTGGTAAGTGCGGGCAAAACAATACAAGAAGGCCTATAATTAATAATTGGATTAGTGGACTCCCTTAATGGTCAATCTTGCACTCGAGGTGGAACTGGGTTCTGCTCAACTAGATTGATCACACGAGCTCTTTGTTGTTGTTCAAATCCAGGTGGTGGATCATTACCTATAGGTTGCTAATTTCCAGGTGGAGGATTAGCCTTGGAAGTTTCGTCAGAAGAAGAGTCTGATTCAGCTTGGTCTTTGATTCTGCTTGTCATCGTTTGGGCAAACGATCCGCCAAGTGTTGAACCAGAATTAATTTCTTTGCAATGTTCCTTTGTCTCCTTCTTTAATCGTCTTGCTGTCTTTTCGATTTCTGGATCGAAAAGCAAATATGGGTTAGAAGATCTGGACATTAACCAAAGAACAAAACAAATTAACTAAAAAGAATATAATGCCGTTCCCCGACAGCGGCGCCAAAAATTTGGTGTGTCGTTTCAGCACCAAAATTAATTCTTACTCTAAAGATTAAAAATAGCGTAATGGGAGTAAGGTCGATCCCACGAGGAACAACAAATCTTCTTAATTAGTTAATTTGCAATCCTCACGAAAATTAAAGTTGTAACGAAATTAATACGTAGGAAACTAGATAAATTCACGAATTAAGAACCACAGCAATTAATATCATAAAAACACCGAATTAAATTACTTAAGATAAAATTCTGGCAATTAAGCAATCCACAATAATCTAAATTCAAAGTTAGCTGTCAAGTTAATGATGATATCACAGATGCAGTCATGGCCCTCAATTCTCTGGAAGAGCAGGCAACCAGATTTGACACTTATTGTCTGCCCAAATAGGAAGCACAAAATAAACTTCTTCCTTCTATTTTTAAAGCCCCTATTCTTGAATTAAAACCTCTGTCTAATGATCTTAAGAGAAATTATGGATTTGCCTTGATTTTCATGTCTCGGTTTTCTGGCCATAACTTGCTCATTTTTTGTCCAAATTGAGTGATTCGTGTCCCCACTTGTAGATAAGAGCGTGCTCTGTAACTATGAAGTTTTAAGTTTTGGTTGAATCGATTTTGTTTAGTATGTTATTCTGCATATCTTCATGAGGATTCAAGCTAAAATTAGACAATTGTTTTCTGCCAGCTTTGCCTTAGTGTAGTACTACGACTATAACTTGGTCATTTGTTGTCTAGTGTGAGTGATTCCAGTTCCTAGATTTAGCCCAGGGTTAGTTCTACAACTTTAATGTTTTGAATGTTTATTAAATCTACTTGTCTGGCTAAATATTTTCTCGGTTGAGTGGAAATTTTGAAACTGAAATTTTGTTTGGAGCGATGGATTCCGTTTTGCCACAAGTCTATTTGTAGGAGTGGGAGTGTCCATATATGCATTAGATGAGGAGTTTCAAGTTGCTATGTTTTGTTGTTATGTTTTATGGATGAAGAGCTATATTGTATGTGGTTTACTTGTGAAGAGCTAAAGCAACCACTTCAAAGAAGGGGAAAGGCAAAGCCTAGAAAACTCTTCAAGACTCTGACTCTGACTATTGTCCCGATGAGGACTTGCCACTCTTTGAGCAACCCCCGAAATATATGATGCAAGCGACAACTCCGAAAAAAAGTAAGGGTTTATCATATCAACCTTCGGAACCATCGGTGTTTGTAAGTAAGGGAGCCCAGCAACGTTGGGAACAAGGGATGGGAATGAAGAAGTTACATCTGGAAAGAGCATTCGCTGTGGAAGGAGGTCCATTTCAGGAATTGATGGAGTTCTACCGTTTTGATCAGAAGCTCGTGAGTACACCAGGTTTTTGTAATGCCAGTCTTGCAAGGGAGTTTTATGCCAATGTCAAGTTTCCAAATTCGGCTGGAGATTTTTATGTGAGGGGAAAATGGGTGCAATTTACCAGTGAAATCATTAACACTCATCTTGGTACTCCTAGTTTTCCTCAGGATCCTTTGCCATTTTCGGAAAATGATGAGTGTGACAAAGCTTTAACGGATGAGCTAGCTTTGCCAGGAGCTAAATGGGAACTAAACACACGGGATGAACGTAAGCATCTTCGTGGTGAATGGTTACGAAGTGATGTTAAGATATGACTTATGTTTGTCTTGTCACGTCTTATGCCGAGTTCTCAATCGACTGAAGTGATACACGATCGGTTATACCTGATATCAGTCATTCGTGGGCGGAGATCGATTGATGTTGGTCGTATAATTCTTTCTAGCTTAAAATCTTGTATTGACACTGATAATGCAGCTCTTTACTTTTCGGTCTTGATTGAAGAAATCTGTTTAGCTCAAGGGGTTGATACTGAAGCTGGAGAGTGGCGTAGGATCTGGACCCGATTGATACCCCATTGTATATCAAATATCTAAGTGTGGAGAAGGCGATGAAGAAAGCAAAGGGAGCAAGGGTTAAGGAACTTCGGGATAAGTCTAAACCTTTACCTTGTGAATCAAGTGAGGAACATCAGCCATATGATTTTCATTCTTTTCAAGGGGCACTACAAGAATTTCAACAATCTGTGGATACTCGTTTTCAGCAGTTGGAAAGGATTGAAGGCATGCATGAACAGATGTACGATATGCATTAGGATTGGACTTCGCATTCGTCTAATATGCTAGGGAAGTTGGATGATATGTCTTCTATTGCGCAACAACAATTTGAGGTTTTGTACCACAGGCAATTGAAAATGCAAATGGAGTTGGACTATTGTAACAAAATGTCTGTGTATTATCACTCTGAGCCTGGTCCTCCTAAACCAACACCAACTTCTGCCCAGTTGGCTGGATATCGGATCCCAAATTTGTCAAGAGATGTCATCAGTGGTGCCATTCATGAGCTGCCACCAGGGGTGCCCTCAATGTCTTCACTTAACCCATTGCCTACATTGGACATATGCCACCAATGCCTCCTACCCCTACTTTTAGGGTGGATCCTGAATTTATGCTGCATACAAGGATTCCGATGATCAGTACGGGACAGCCTCTTCAAGGACCTACTGTTGGCCCTTTCCATTGGGTGGCACAGCCCTTTAGCGGCCCTTCTTTTTCCACAACGGCTTCATTCTCGTCCCCTTCTTCGTCAGTACCGTCATCTTCCTAGGGAGCCCCTCCTTCTTAATCTTTTACATTGGGGGCAATGTATGCTTCAAGTCTGGGGGGGTGGAAGATGATGCTATTTGGTTGGATTGACTTAATGTTTGAGAAAGTGCCATGTTTGTTTGCTGTTCTGGTTGTTTGGATTTGTTGTTATGAAGGAGTTGGTGGGCTACATTAGGTGAAAAAAGATTTTTTTTAGCATGCGGGTTCCTTATGTTGATTATTTGGGGGTCTGGTTTTTAACGATATCTTAATGTGTTGATATTTTCCTGAGCTTAGAAGTTGTGATGTGCTGTGGAATGGATCTGAGTTTAGTTTTGAAGTCTTTGGCAAGTCTCTTTGAAGTGTGTTATGAATTGTTGAAGTTATTCACGTTCTGTGAAGTATGCTTTGCGAGTAGAGTTGAGAAGCATGGAATGTGGGTTTTAGGGTGTATTCTCTTTTAGTGTGTTTTTAATATTGTGAGTATTGAGTCTTGTATGTGAGGGTTGAATAAATGTTTGGAGTGTGAGTAAATGCGTTGTGAGTAGTAAGTGGAAGTAGAAGTATGGATAATGGAAAAACACTCTGTACTATGCCTCTGCTCTATTGTTAAGCTATGTTCAAATTTGTAGTTCATCAAGTTCTATCTTTATATTGCATGCGAAATTGTTTTCCCTTCGATTCCAATCTTGATAAGATCGGTATATTTTATTAATCAAGGCATCATGTTAAAGTAAGATAGATATGCCATGCAAAAATCATTCTTGGACATAGGAGGAATCTGGTCCAATTTGTTCTTGTTGTTATGCATGACCTCGGTGTTTTGGATGCCCTTGCATACATAGTCCCTTAAAGACATCCAGGAACTTGTAGTCACACAAGAAAGAATATGGAGGAAAAGCCTTTGGCAATTGGGAATGAAAAGCCGAAATACCCTTGGCAAGCTTTAATTGGGAAAAAACAGTCATAAAACCCAGGCGGAAAAAGTGGAGAAAAAAAAAAGCCACAAGACCCGGGCAAACACACCAATGTGTGTAGCAAGTGTACCAAAGTAAAGGAAAAAAAATGAAAACAAACAATAGAAGCACCAATGTGCAACCATTGATCTTGTGTGATTATGAGTTTTTGTGTGTGGATAAGGTGATTGTTTATGCATTGAGATGTTCTTGGAATAAAAGGGGGATTGCATGCAAAAAGAATAGATGGACGGGTATTCTTCAGCACACTTTGCACGCATGACATTTTGATTTTTATTCATAGTGCCTTGGTTGATAATTTGTGCTGAAATTTGATGGTTTGGAGTCGAGAACTGTTGTGAGTTTGTGCGTGAAAAATTTATTTTGATGAACTCAGAAAAGAGCAAGTTGGACAGAGAACAAGGTCTAATGCTGAAGTGGTTAACATAAGAGGAAGTTTTGCTTGAGGGCAAGCAAAAGGTCAAGTGTGGGGGAATTTATAAGTCAGTTTTATACTGAATTAATAGTACTATTTTCACTTGATTTCTGCTATGTTTTCATGCATTTGGTATAGAAAATGGTGTGATCGTGTAAAGAATGGGTGAAACATGAATTAAGTGAAAAAGGTTGAAAATTGGTACACATATGTTGTATGTGGCGCGAGTCTAATGCTAATGTGTGTGTTAGTTGGTATCTTTAATGTGTGTAATTCGAGAAGTTGTGAATTTCATCTGTATTGGTTGTGTTTATTCACACTCTGATGCACACGAGCACTCGTCTCACACGCACACCTCAACACATACTCACACACACATGCACTACACCTGCCGAGCGCTGGCGCGCAGCAGTCTCGCACGAGCTACGCGCACTCGCGCGCAGCACTCGTACACCAGCCGCATGTGCTGGCGCTCGGCAGTCTTGCACAAGCTGCGAACACTCGCCGCCGCAACTCCACACTTCGCCGCACAAGCTGTGCGGCGACCTCACACACTCGCACATCTGGCCGCATGCTTATGCGGCGAGCAGTCACTCAAGCACACACCTCGCCGCACATCCGTGCTGCGAGCTCGTACGACACATCATCTCGCCGCATGATCCATGCGGCGAGCTCTCACCCTAAGCACGCACCTCGCCGCACAACCGTGAGGCGAGCTTCCATTTCACCCACACACTTCATTTGAGCGCATCTTCAATACATCTCACAACATTCATTTTCAGCACACATTTCACTCAACATTCATATTCATTTTTCATCACATCACATTTTCATTCTTCAACAAACTTCACTCATTTATTTTCTATGCAAACACTCATCTCACAAGCATTTGTTATCACACTACTTTGCATCACTCCATCTCATTCTCACATTTTCATTTCATTTCATTTCACATTTGCACCTCACACACGATGCATTGCGAGACCTCGCCGCGAGGTCTCACCATACACACACATCACGGCGAGGTTTAGCCGCGAGACCTCGCCATGCTCACACTTGCACGGCGAGACCTTGCCGCGAGGTCTTGCCACACAAACAAGTTACACAGCGAGGTCTAGCCGCGAGACCTCGCCATGGTAACACTTGAATGGCATTTGTTTTTGCTCGCCGTGTTAAAATTTGGCTAAGTGATGAAGTTTGTTTTCTTGTGCAAGGCTCTATAAAGGCGTGAATATGGAAGGTCCAAAGACGTGCTCATGGTGCCAAAGGCGTGGAGGACTATGGACTGAAGGCATGAAGCCATACATTGATCGAGATGACTTGTGGACCATTTGATGGATGCGGTGGCATTTTTTGTAATTCTGTGTTCATTTTACATTAGCGTATTATTTACGCTTTGTAACCTCTATAAATAGAGAATTTAGTTTGATTTTACAAAAGGAGAAGATTCTAGATAGAAAACCGGGACTTTTGATTTGTTAAGCGGGAATTTTCTCTCTCTACGTTCACTTTCTCTCACTAGATTCTCTCTTATCTGATCGATCTCCAATTTCAATTCCGATTGAGAATTTGATTCGAACATTGTAATCCGCTTGTGAATCGAATCTTCCGAAGCAATTTAATCGGTATAATCTTTTCAAATTTTGAATATGAATTGTTTAATGTTGAGAGGTGTTGATCGCGAACTTGAAATGGAGATTTCTGGCTATATCGTGAGATGTCCTAGGGTTAGATACAGCTGATTGCATAATTAAACTGTGAAATGTTATGCTATTGTTTCATCTTTCACGAGAGACATCGTATATGTTCGTAATTGCTTAATTCTATCAAAATTTGTGAAATTTATGCTTTTGTTGGGGAAAATTTAACTTTGATGGAGGTCGCCATGCTAAATTGAGGTTTAATTTCTCATCAGAAGTGTAAATCACATAAACGAGGATAAGATATACGAGTGTGGAGTTCATTTGCTTATTTGCTTTTGTTCGTGATCAGAGATGTGGTCGCCATGCCAGTTAAAGGTCACTGAGTTATAAGAATCAAGTAAAGGAAGATTATTTGATGCTAGTTAGAGTATAGGAACTTAGGTCAGGCCTCTCCATGGGAGACTTAAGATTATGCACGATTACTAGACAGTGTTAGGTAGTCGAGTAGCTACGCTACTGAAATCCTCTTGCCTAGGCCTTGCCAAGGGAAAGGTAAGATATAAGGGAGAATAGAGGATATTGTGTTCGACATGCCGAGTATTCTCTGGACTCCTAGGCAGCTATTGTCTCTTCCTAAAGTGTTTCGCATGGAGTCGAGAGCATAGCACAAGAGTTTAATTAGCGATCATCTGATATTTGAATCCTGGGACATCTGTTTTAACCTCATAACTTTCGTTCTCATTTTGTGTTGTTATTTTTCTTTTATTTGTGTTATATTTCTTTACTAGCTTCTGGATTTGCTACTCGAACTTAATTTTCCTTCTGATCTGGTCACAAATAGAGCAACTTAAATAAAATTTTTTGAACCATCCCCTTCCCTGTGGATACGATACCCTACTCATTACTTCTACATTAGTTTAGGGGTAAAATTGCAAGGCTAACGACACGCTTGTCACACCCCTGCCAACAACACCTCAGTAATCCAAACCAACTCCAGCAACAACACAAAATACGCAAAAACCAAACTTTAAACTGAGCAAACATCCCTCATTCTTCAAGCAGCAAAAATTACGGCATCATATTAAATTAATTCTAAATTCCCCCTACACTTTAAATAAACATTGTCCGCAATGTAAATGATTAAGAAAGAGGGGCTCCCTGAGTAGATGAAGGTGCAGAAGACGAAGGAGAGGAGAATGATGATGAGGTAGAAAAAGAAGGACCACCAAATGAAGGTGCCACCCAATGAAATGGGCCATGAGTTAGCCCTTGGAGTGATTGTCCTGAACCAAACATTGGTATCCTAGTGGTTGGAATGAAGTCAGGATCCACACGAAATGTAGGAGTAGGAGGGGCTTGTGGAATCCATCCAAAAGTAGGCAAAGGCTTGAGTGAAGACCTACTAGGAACCCCGAGAGGAAGCTCATGAATAGCACCACTTATATCATCTATTGACAAGTTCGGAATTACATAACCGGCCAATTGCGCAGAAGTTGGTGACGGCTTGGGCGGCCCAGGATGGCTATGATAATAAACAGCCATCTTATTCCATTTGTCCAACTCCATTTTCTTCACAACTTGCCTATGATAGAGAACTTTGAATTGCTGTTGAGCAATCGACGAAATATCATCCAATTTGGTTTCAATAGTAGATGGATGAGAATTTCAACCTTGGTGCATATCATTGATTTGCCCATACATGCTCTGAATCCTTGCATCCAAATGCTGAAAACGAGTGTCAACAGATTGCTGAAAATCCTGCAATGCACCTTGAAAAGAATGAAAACCATAAGGCTGGTGATCTTCACTTGGCCTATACTCTGGGAAATTGTCATGAGATACCGTAGTTCCCTTAGCCTTCTCTTGTATCATCTCTTTGTCAATTCGCAAATATTTCAAATACAGTTGTGTACCAATTGGGACCTTAGTCTTGAGCCAATCTCCCACTTCATTATCAACACCTTGAGCCGTACAAATTTCTTCAATCAAAACAGGAAAATATAGGGCGGCATTATCAGTATCAATTCCAGACTTTATGTTGGACAAGATAATGAGACCCACATCTATCAACTGTCTCCCTCGAATTGCAGATATCAAATATAGACGATCCCGTAACACTTCAGAAGATTGTGAACTGGGCATAAGACGCGACAAAACAAACATCAGCCACAGCTTGACATCAATTTTCAGAAATTGATGACGAATATACTTATGATTTCCCCGCTTTTTGAGTACCCATGCTGCACCTGGAAGTGCAAGCTCCTCCAATAAAGCTTGGTCAGATTCGACATCTACTGGGAATCGCAAAGGATCTGCGGGAAACTTGGTGTGCCAAGATGTGAATTAATGATTCACTCATGAACTCAATCCACTGCCCTCTGACATACACAGCTCCATCATCGTTGGGATACTTTTTCATTAGCATAAAACTTGCGGGCCAGACTCACATTACAAAACTCAGGTGCAAATATGATCTTCTCATCAAAACGACAGAATTTCATCAATTTCTTGAATGGCCCTCCATCCAAAACAAAAGCTCGTTCAAGGTGTAGCATTTTCACATTCATCCTTTCCTCCCGTCGTTTTTGTGCTCCAACATTAAAGAATAAAGATGGTTCTGTAAAGCTCTTCCTTTTCTTCTGTGTTAGTGTTTGCAAAATGTACTCTGGAGGGTCTTCAAAGATTGGCAAATCCTATTCAGGAAAATATTCAGAGTCCGAATCTTCAAGCGGTTTCTGTGCCTTGCCTTTTCCTTTCTTAGATGGATCTCCCTTCTGTGCAGTGCTGTCCTTTTTTGGAGCCATCACTACGTGAAACCAGAACAAACCTCACATAAGTAAATATTTTGGCAAATGACCATGACTACTCTTAAAAGCACAACTTTGAATTGAAACATAACAACCAACCGCTTGCACGATATGTCCTTCATGAAAACTTATATACTCATGAATACGTCAACGACATAGAAAGATTATCATACCAATGATAGAAAATCTAGCCAAAACTTAAAACATAAAAGTTAAAGACAAAGATCTTGGATAATTTTAGGGACCAGAATTACCCAATTTGAAGTTAAAATGAAAAAGTTACGATCAAAACATCGAAGTGTGTCAAACTAGGCGAATTCAGCAATCTCGCCTCAAGAATTTTCAGCAGGAAAACATCATTACTAAATCAAAAATGACTATGTTCCGTTGAGAATTAACAAAAATGTAAAACATAAACATTGTAGCCTATCCTCTTATCAACATTTCACAACTGGAATCAAGCATTTTGAAAATCATATGCTCAAGTTATCTGCAAATTATAGAATCATGGCAAAGCTGAAACAAAGATTTTTAACATGTACCACTTCCCCCACACTTAGCCTATGCCTAATCCTTGTAACAATCAACAAAGCATCATGCCATTCACACATAATACCTTGAACATCTTCCACCCAAGTTCGGAACATGCTCTTATATTTACCTACACATCTTTGTTGCAAGCATGAAATCTAACCAAATAAGGTAAAGAGAACAAAAACAAGTCCGAAACATACCTTGGTGGAGATCACAAAGAAAGATCTTGAAGGGAGTAAAAATTGAAAATGAAGATGAATTTCCTTGAGCCACTACCGAGCTGGAGTATTCAACTTGTATGTGAATTGACATGTTAAGCAAGTGAGCATTTATAGACCGAAAATGGACTCCAATACCTACTCGGTCAAAGCATATTCAACAACATCACCAACCAAACACAAGAAAACAATAACATCATTCAAGAGTGGGACCCTACTTTATTCAATTGCATGAAATATTCTATCCTCCCCCTTTTCCACACGAAACACTACCTTCACATGACATACAATTCCAAATAAACAAGCAGTCTTAAGTCATTCCAAGTCCACTTCAAAGCTTATCCGCTACACTACTTCATTATAGCTTTTAATTCATTTTTTTTCATTTTTTTCAGCTTTTCAGACAAATTCAATCATGGTCAGAGGATAAATTTCATTATCATCAATCCATCTCTATAACACCACCAATGATGTCTCTTTCCTCTTCATTGCAATTATACCCATAGACAACATATTCAGCCTTATCAACGTGAGATTAGACATAAAAACAAAAATTAATTTGATCATTTAACAAGAGACTCATTTTGACCAAAATTCAAACATCATGACACTTTCAAATATTCAAACCTCATGGCAATTGCACATAGCACTCCCCCCTCTACTCTAGCCGTGTTCAACACCACCCCTCTACCAACAATCTCACCCGAACATAGTATCAACAACAATGACCATCAAACACCAAAATCATCAAGCACCAACAACCCCCCCCACACACTTGAACACCATTACGGCCCCCCGTGCATAGAAAAGTAAAGAGAACTGCCCTGTTTATATTCCTCTACGGAGTCGGACTTCCCTCTCGTCCTCCAAATAGCTATGCCATTGAGAGACTCCCATAAGGCCCAAGGATAGTAAGGAAGGTTCAGTGGACCCAATATCAATCCGTTTCTGCTGGCCATCTCGGATAAAAGAATGGGAAAGAACATTGGGGTAATCTCAGATCGTTGCGTGCGCCTTATGTACCAAGAATCAAACGTCCTATGTTAATGGTAAAACTATGCTAAATAGCGTATATCAAGAGAACTCTCTCCCTGGTTGCTCGAGTGGTCTGTTGAGTAGGCATTAGCCTAGAATTGATAAAGAGCAACCACATCCTCGCCTCCGCGGTCAGGTCGCTTGTGAGTACATATAGTGCTTCATTTCGTGCATTTCTCACCCAAGTAGCGCCAGGCACTGCCACATCTGCCAAAAGATGATCTGTGTTCTCCGCCTTCACCAATCGACTGTATGTATCATTTGGATAATTCTGCAGAAGGTAGTGCATATTTATACTATGTCGATTCACCTTCAGGTAGCTGCCTCGCAAAAACACTAAATGGATACTGTCTACATTTGCGTTAGCATAAAACTCCCGGACTATCTCCATGTTCACCGCGACGGGAGCCATTGTTAAATCAACCCAATTGTGGAATCGAATTAGCTCATCAAAGCTGCGGGAGGGTGCTTTGAATGGCCTTTCAATCATGAAGTGTCGGTGGATTGATCTATGGTATAGGCTTTCCGCACTGGCATTTACGAATTTTGGAGACTCGGCCAGATCACAATCTATAACCATCTCATCATCTGCTAAAGCAAAGGACGAGAAAAAGGAAGAACTACCCAAGTCCTCGCTTAAAATTTCATACTTGTATAGGTTAATGTGGTATGGGTTCTCTTGGTAGTCCATGTTGCAACTAAAGACTTGAGTGGATTGATCCATAGGATGTTTCATGGCATAGTTATCATAAAAAACGACTTCTTTATTATTTATGCAAAAAGTTACTGTCTTATTCCTTACCCCAATCAAAGTATCACCTGTTGCCAAGAAAGGTCAACCAAATATAAGGGGCACTTCTGGATCCTCCTCCATATCAAGTACAATAAAATCAACAGGGAGTGTAAATTTATCTATTCCCACCAAGACATCTTCAACCATTCCAGTAGACTTTACCAAAGATCTATCTGCCTGTTGGAGAGTCACAGCTACTGGTCAAATTCTTCGCTTTAGTCCCACATTGATGGCAATAGAGAGAGGCATGAGGTTGATACCAGTACCCAAATCACATAAAGCTTTCCCAAAGTACCTTGTGCCAATCTTGCAAGGTATTGTGCAGCTACCAGGATCTTTCAACTTTGGTGGCAAATTGTGCCCAACCCAAACCCCACTGTATTCTGTGAGTGTCAAAGGCACTTCACACATCAAAATTTGTTCTTTGTTTGAAATCAAATCTTTGAGGAACTTTGCATATTTAGGCACTGCACCCACCAAGTCCGACAATGGTAAACTCACATTAACTTGTTAACTACGTTCAAGAATCTATCAAATTGTGGTCCTCTTTCGGCAATCGGTTCTCACTCTTTTAGGGAACGGAGGCTTTAGAGCGTACTCATGGAAGTTGTATAGGACTTGGAGGTCCTCTAATCTTTTTTATCACTTCCTTTGCTCCATTATCTTGACCCTCCTCTTTCTCTGGTGCCATGTCCTCATTGGCACAATCTTGTTCAGGTTCAACTACCACTTCTTCCTCATTTTCACAAGCTTCTTCTCTTGGCTTAGGGATCTTATGCACTTCCTTTCCACTTCTCAGTGTATTGCATTACATACTTCCTTCCATTTTCGATTTGGAATGGTGGTCACTTGAAGTGAAACCACTAGGTCTGTGATGCACAGTATTGGCCAATTGACCCAATTGCATCTCAATATTCTTTAAGGTAGCCTCATGATGTCTCACTGTTGTATCCAAGCCCCCAAACCTTTGTTCATTCTTGTCCATCTTCTCCATAAGTTTATGGAACCTGTCTTTTACTGATGGCTTACTTTGCTCTGAGGAATTTGGTTGATGGTCAAAGCCTGGGGGTGGTTGTGTAGATCTTCTTTGCTCATTTCCATAGTACTAGTCTCCTCATTGAGTTTGATTTTGATTTCCCAACTATTTTGGCCTCCCCCACCATACTGTCTATTATTGCCTCTAGAGTAGTTGTTAGGATATTGTGGCTCGTTATAGTTATTCACGTACTGTAGAGACTCAGTTGTAATGGCACACTCATCCGTGTGGTGTTCACCTTTACACAACCCACATGATAACACAGGAACTTTAGCTTGTGTAGCTTTCAAAGTTTGCACTTGTTTAGCCAAGGCTTCAAACTTGGCACTCAAAGAAGTTTCCTCATCAAGGTCTAATACTCCTCTCTGCCTCCTGCCTTGGGGTTTCCTTGTCTCAGGAAAAAGATATTCATCTTCAGCAATTTGGTTAAACAACTCTCTAACCTTTGGCACACTCTTATCTTTCAATGCACTGTTGGCACAAGCTTTCACCATTATGGAAGACTCAGCTGTGAGGCCTTTAAAAAATGTGTTCAACTCCCTGATTTCACCAAGGTCATGGTTAGGACATTGACGGATTAAATCATTAAAACGCTCCCATGCTTCTCTAAATGACTCACCATCATGTTGTTGAAAGTTCATTATCTCCATTCTTCTTTTCTCCAATTTAGCAGGAGGAAAGTATTTGGCCAAAAATTTCTTTTGCAATTCATCAAAAGTTGTCACACCATTTGTATCCCGAATGGATTTGAACCAATGTTTTGCTTTGCCTCTCAGAGATAAAGGAAAAAGAATTTTGTGCCCTTCACTCTGATCCACCCTCTGAAGCTTAAAAGTGCTACAGAGGCCTAAGAACCAATCGAGGTGATCATTCGGTCTTCATTGTTAAGGCCTTGAAAGAACTACCTTTGAGTAATCATGGAGACAATCTGAGTTGGTATATGATAACTATCAACATCGATATCTTGTTGATCAAAACCACTCTCAAAATTGATGGCATAATGGTCTCCAAACCGTGGTGCTCGTGCTCTGGTTGGCCATTCTCCTTTCTTTCTGTCGGCTTCTCAAGGTTTTTGGTAGTTCAAGATCTAGTGGAAATTTTGGTTCTCCTTTAGATCGAAGCGTGGGCATACAACACACCACAAGTGATAACAAAACACAAACAACACCGTAGTAATAAAGGTTGTAAATGTAAACTAAAGAAATAGAACAAAACACTCAACACAAGAACTTCAAGAATAGATTCCACCTTGTAGTAGAGAAATGCAACAATAGAATCGCAAGGATGTAATAAAACGACAGGGGTCAAGAAACAGACCAAACAACAATTAAACGAAAATAGAACAACACAATAAAATCAAGAAACCGTGCCTTCCCTAGCAGTGGCGCCAAAAATTGACAGGCTTATCGTGTACCTTGCAATTTTACCCTATTCACTAATGTAGATATGGTGAGAGAGATCGTATCCACAGGGAAGGGGGATTCGGTTTCAAGAATTCACGCAAGGTTGTTCAAATTGTGTTGCCAAATATTCAATATCAAGAATCAGTAAAAGTAATGTCAAAACAAATAGAAATAAAGGCAACAAGACAAATGCAAGAAGAACTTGAAGAAGGTACAAGATTTGAGACAGACGTCCTAGAGTTAATTTGCCAGACAACTGTGAATTAAACACGACTGCTATGCATTTGACCTCATGCAAATCAAGTTAGAAGGAGACTAATGTTGCCTATGAGGCTAGTAAACACTCAGCATGTCGACCGCAATGTTCTTTTTACTCCCTTACATCCTACTTTTCCCATGTCGAGGCCTAAGCAAGATGATTAAACACCACAACGTCTCGACCTACAAACACTAGCTTTTGTACTTGCAAAACCTTACGTCTCCTATGGCGAGGCCCGACCTAAGTTTCTAAACTCAAGCTAGCATCACAGAATCATCCTTCACTTGGTTCTAATGACTCAATGACCACCGATTGGCATGGCAACCACATCTTGGATCATAAACAAAGCCAAGCAAGAGAAGAAACTTCATACTCATACAATTAGTCCTCATTTCATGTAATTTCCACCATTATTGTCGAATCAAGCCTTGACCTAGCCTGGCGACCACGATCTAAGTTCAATCCAGTCAATGACGGTGCAAATTCTATGAAACTTCACTTAATCGAGCAATTAAAAGCATGTATGATCTAATACATAAAGTTTGGGTCAATTGCATAGCATTTCACGATTTAATTACACATTTGTCTGGTCATAACCCTAGGACATCATCAAATTAGTCACGAAACTTCATTTTCATATCACGATCTTCACATTCAAGTTCAAGAAAATTCATTTTCATATAAATTGGAAGAATTTACTAGCAAATGTGTAAGAATTATTAAAAACTCCATTAATTGAGAATGAGAATTCCGTGCTCAGTTCACAAGTTCAATCGGAATCACGTTCGGAGAAGAAATGGAAGAGAGAAAAGATCTAGAGAGAGAAAGAATTTCTAGTGAGAGAAAGCTCCCGCTCTCCGAAATCAAAAGTCTGTTATGATTCTAGAATGATCGATCCCCCTAATCTATGACTAAATCCTCTATTTATAGAGGTTACAAAACGTAATTAATACGCAAACGTAAAATGACTAAAATATTATAAAAATGTTGCTGCATAATAAAATTGACCAAAAGAATTAGCTCGGTCAAAGCTCCAGTACACGCCTTCATGCCCAGGACTTCCCCGTCTTCATCGCGACTTCCACGTCTTCACAGTTCCCAGATTCCACACTTTCACGAACCACTGCATAAGAGTATGAATTCCATACTTAGACAAAATTTCACCATCAAACTTTATAAATACATGGCGACGCATCTCCACAATGCGTCGCCAATTGCAAAATAACATGGTGGAGACGCGTCGCCGAGCAAATTTTAATATGGCAGCGCGTCTCCACGACATGTCGCCGAACAAAAGTGTGAATGCGACGTATCGTGGAGATGAGTCGCCGTGTAAGTGCACATGTGTGTATGTAAAATGAAGGCTGTGAGTTATAGAGTGAAATGAAGCTAAATGTGAGTATAAGTGATATGTGAAAGACAATGATGAAACATTAAATGGTGAAATGGTGAAATGAACTGATGAAGGCTAACATGAAAATGTGTGTTTAAAGTTTTGTGCAAGAATGATGAATAATAAAACACAAGAACAGTGCCATGAAGTACAAATGTTGAGGAGTGCAAACAATAGAGGTGGACATCGTGTTGTGATGTGAATAACGTGTGCAAAGTATAAACTGAAGTGTTGTTAAAATGTATCAAAAATGAATGCATATGAAATGTGATGAAGAATGAAGAATGTGTGAAATAAGTGTTATGAATAAGAGTGAAATGAGTGTGAAGTAATTGATGAGTGTTGTTATGAGATAGGTGATGGAGAAGGTGATGTCGCCGCACAAACATGCAGCAACCCACGTGAGGTTTCCGCATTCATACGAAGTCTTGCGGCGACCTCAGTGAGGTCAGTGCATGAGAATGTGCGGGCGTTCATGCGCGGGTGTGCAGACGTGTGTGCGAGGGTTCGTGAGAGGTCGTGCAGATGTGATGCGAAGGTGTGTGCAAGGTCGCCGCACATCCGTGCGGCGACGTGAGTGAGGTCGCCACAAGACCATGCGGCGACGTGAGTGTGGTATGTGAACATGCTAGGCCCTTGTGTGCCAAGCACACACGCGTGTTTGCTTCATGCAATATCATCAAAACTCTCAACATTACACAATCATTTCACAACTCAAGCTCATATTCTTTTAGCAAACTTCACATCCAACTCTTCACAGAAATCATTATGAACACTTCAAGAATAACTACAATTCCACCCCATGCGTAAATCACACAACACTTCATCAAATTGCCATTAACTTCCTCAACAACAACAACATCAAACGACAATATTAAAACATCTTTCAACATCATATTTCACTATGTCCAATTTGTTTTAATCAATAAATGCTTCACACCTTCCTTTACTTAATCACACCAATTTCAACAATATTACCACACAAAGTGCACTAAAATCTACAAAAGCCAAGCGAAAATTATAATATTACGTCAGTATTAAACTGACTTATCAGAGAAATGAGCAACAAAAAGAATAATAGTAAACTACTCCTTATCTTCAATATGAAATGCAAGAAATGAATCACACATTGTAGAAAAAATATGGTCCTTATGAGGGTAATTGGTGGGTGGTTAAAGCCAACACTGTGAATACTTTCTAGTTATAGTTCATTCGAAAGAGATGTGATATGTTACATGGTGGTCGATTTCAAGATGTTTCACAACTTCTAACCCTAAACCTAAAGTCCCTTGTGGCGAGGGGTACATTATGTCTAGGTTTTATCGATCGAGAACTAAAATCCTACCCATCAAGTCTCTTTTGGCGAGGGGTACGTAATGTATCGAATGCTAGTTAACTCTATAGGATTCTTATTCTTGACATGCCTATGGATTAATTGGTTAACCCTCATAGCCTTCAAAGAGATTATGAATCCTCAATGTATTGCAATTTCCACTAGTAGCATGAGTCCAATAGCCTTCAAAGAGACTACTGATACTACCACTAGACTCACAAAACTTCACCTAAGATTTGCTTATGTGGACCTTCTTTGAACTAGTTGTCACCCCTAAGTTCATATAGTTAGGTTGTTTTGCCCATAGAAAGTTTCACACAAGGTCTTTAAAAGGCTTCAATTGTGAGGATACCCTTAAGAAATTACTAGAAAATAAATCTCTAGAATTCAATACATAAGTGGACTCACCATTGTGGTGAGAGGTGGAGTTTTCCTAAGGTATTCCCAACCCATTTGCATGCTATAAGCTAGATTCATTCATTAGACCAATGAAATCATCCATGGTCACACATAGTCTACAAAAGTGCATCAATCATGCAAACTCATTAAAATCACCCAAGCAAAGTTATTATTCAAACTAAGTATAGGAAATATCTCTTCATAGTGTCATGCTTTAGTAAACCTACAACCAACCCCAATAAGAACCCACTAAGGTTTAGCCACTCATGGTGGCATCAAGCACAATCAACATATATAAACTTGAGACAAAAGCCATATAAGTAAAGAAAGATGTCACCCCTTAATTGATTCAACACAAATATGAATTATTTTATCACATATTGCTTTAGAGTTCACCTCTTACTCTTTCTTCTTGAGGAGGAAGAAGTGAGTGCAATATTTTTCTAGTTTGATGCTTCAAAGTCTCAAAAAGTCCCTTTAATTTCATTTTTGGCCTACCTTTTATAGTTTACAACTTCTTTAAATGCTAAATCCTACTTTTAGGAAGTTAAAAATACAAGTTGTACCCCAAAAAGTGTAGGTAAGAACCACAAAGGTAAAAAGGAAAGCATAAAAGTACAAAAAGTACAATGTTAAGTCAGCTGGCATAGGCACTTCTTAGTTGCACCATGCAATTCTATGATGTAGAGCATAGCTTGCATCAGGTCGTGCTTCCTTCTTTCAGCAACTTTGGAGCTTGGCGTAAGGTAGTGGATGTTGTGTTTCGGTCTTCTTGGCTAGCAGGTCCATGACGTGGCTTATAACAGATCACGCACACTGCTTCTGATCTCTTTTAAGTCCAGCGTGGGTTGCAGCAGGCTATGCTAGATGCTTCAGCAGGGCTTTCTTCATAGCATGGCTTTGCCTTAATAACGCTGAACCATTTTTTACCTCTGCTGGCACTCAACTGTTCAGCTCTACTTGGCACTTGTTGGCGTGGGTAAGACACTAATTATGCCGTGCAATCTAGAAGCATTTTTATCAAAGCATAAAAGTTCGTTGGTTACATTGGCATCCTCTTATTTACTTTTGGCCTTGCACCAGCGTGCTTGCATACTCGTAGCCTCTTCTCATCACATCTTGGCATAGGTCGCTCCAAATTATGCTATGCTTTCAGCGATCATTTTCCCACAGCATGGTTGAATACTTAGTCACATTGATGGTGTTTCTGCTCCAAAGTTTTCATAGCATGGTTTATGTGTTTCTGCACTACGTTTTTGGCCCTTCTCTCCATTCATTGTCCTTCATGGCATGAGCAAACTTAAGTTATGCCTTGGGTGAATTTCTCATGGCGCAATTTACTATCTGATTGTGCTAGCTACCCATTTTCACTACTTTTTTTTAGCTCTTTTGTCTATTTTCCTTCTTTTGTGTGCTCCTTTGGTCTTTCCACCTAAAATAATACATAAACCAATGTAAACAACACTATTTACTTGAGAACTAAGACAAATTCCTTATGAAATAAGGTAAATAAGTTGGTGAATTACCAACTTATCACCCTGCCCAAAGGAAGTCGAAGTTGCTACGAAAGGAGATGGTCCCTTCCAAGTCATGGAGCGCATCAATAACAATGCTTACAAAATAGATTTACCAAGTGAGTATAAAGTGAGTAATTCATTCAATGTTATTGATTTAACTCCATATAATGTTGATGAAAATTTAAGAGCAAATCCTTTTTCAAGAGGAGGAGAATGATGAAAATTGAGTCACAAGTCTAAGTGATCCTCTACGATTCACTACTAGACAAATTACAAGATAAAAAAGAACGCCCCGCGAGTCGAACTTTTAGAGATGAGGCCTTTTCCGCGCACCGCAGTCAATTCAATGATCAAGTAAGACACGATTCTTTTTCTTTTTATATGTAATACCGTCTGGCTTGCACCACCTACTACATCTGCCTTTACAATATGTTTTATATTTCATACGTTTAGGATATAGCACGTCTCCCTCCCCCATTTTTTACTATATGAAACCACACTTTGACACTTGAGATTCCGTAATGAGTATATACTTTCGCCACCTCATGTGCCAAAGTTAAGAGGTTGTTCTTCCTTCTCCGCTTCCTCTTTTTGCATGTTACTAGAGAAGAGCAAAGGACAACTTTTTTCCTTTGCCTTGCTCAACCTTCCTTTTCTAATTAAAAGTAGCAACAATTCAAAGATGCATTAAGTAGGCTGATTATGAGAGCTTTGGAATTCCAATAATCTCAAGATTATTTTTTGAGTATCCAAGTGGGCTTATAGTTATAAATGTCAAGGATGCTAATGGGCCAAACATGAAACACTATTAGAAGGCAAGAAGCACACACAAAGCAGCAAGTACAAGTGAAAGTGCAATCAGCCCAACTTGTTGTTATTACATTATTTTGAACTTTTGTGATGGGTTGGTGCCTAGTTTCACTTGAATTTTATTTGGAGGCTCAAGAGTGCATGAAATGGAGCCTAATTCAGCCAAGACCAAGTCATGGAAGCTCTAAGATTAAGCTAGACTCAATTGGTCAAATTTAATTAAAGCATGATCAATTATTGTGGGTTGTTTAAATGCAAGACTTCTTAATTTTGGTCCAACCTATTTTGAGAGTTTAAAATCCATCAAAACAATATTAAAATGACTCTTGAATAATGTGGAATGTATAAAACATAATTTTTTTTATCAAATCAAGTATATTAAATAAAAATATTCAAAAATAAAAAAAATATTTATTGAATAAAAATATTAACATATAAAAGAAAAGAAAGAAGAAATAATGAATAAAAATATTAAAATATAGAAGTAAAAAGTAAATTGAGATGGTAAAAGATATTAAAGAGATATTTATGATATTTATGATATATTAAATTTTATTTTAAAGATTACATCTGAGCATATTGCAAAATTAAGCGATAACTAAATTTTATCGTTTAAAATCATAGAAAAATTTTACCTGCATTTTTAGACACTCTTAATTGATTAAGGCATCAAACATTTGTTTATTAAAAAAACTTAATTCGTCAATGTGTGAATATTTAATTTCAAACTTAAGTAAATTTATCAAAAAAGTCCTAAATGAGTGTACTTTAGGCAACTAACATTTATAATGATTGATTCTATCTTTTCTCATATAATTTCTATCAAAATATAGTACATTGCTAATAATTAACTGTTGGGGTAGTAAAATGCTAAAATCAAAAATTTAGAGGGTATTTTACTATAGATCATAGTTCAGTGGTATTTTTTAACAATTAATTTTTCTAAAATTACAAATGACAATTTAATTTTAATTTCTTTTTAGTTGGGGGGAAGTCTCCCATGAAACGGTCGCGCAACGCGCATGTGTTTTTTTTAGCGTATAAAATTTTAGTTTATAATGATGCGGTATACATTATATGCCAATCATAATGCCTTCATACTTCATATTTCATGTGTTATAAACCAATCATAATGCCTTCATACTTCACACGTTATATGCCAATCATAATGCCTTCATATTTTTTCATACTTCTTCATGCGTTATGTGTTATACATCAATCATAATATCTTTACATTTCATACTTTATACATTATACGCCAATCAAAATACTTTATACGTGTAGTGCATTACACGCTCTTATGGAGGCACGTCATTAATCTCGTCGCATATATACGACAGTCGCACATGAGTTTTTGTGTTAGTTAGGAGTCTCACCTAACTTTATTTAATTAATGAAATATAGTATTCTTTAAAATTTTTATAGTGTAATCTTAGATGTTGGTATAGTAGCGATAAATTGCTTGAATGGATGGAATTGGCAAATTGACAAATTTTGGTTTGTTGATTGAAAAATGAGATCCAAGAAGAGTTTGCAAAACTAATTTTTTCCCACCAACAATGTTGTTGCACTTGTAAGTTAATTTTCTAAAGAAATAGTCTATAATGGACGTCAATGCATTTGCTTTGCCCTTGACAAAGATTAAGTATATTGAAAAGTTTCTTAGAAGGTCCAAAAGTATCCGTTAATGCAAGGCGAAAATTTCCTTATTATATACAGGTCCTGACATTTTATAGAGATTATTATTATTATTATTATTATTATTATTATTATTATTATTATTATTATTATTATTATTTTTATTTTTATTTTTATTTCTAGAGCTTATTAGTTTAGGAGGAAAGTTGCAAATCATATCAAAGTCTCTAAGGGCCAAAGAAAGTCATCATATTCAATTGTTTTCAGTGTTAGTTTCTAAACCCAATAGATCTCTTATTACAGTGTTTCATTCTCTATGTAATTAGATCACCTGTTATAGTGTTTCATTCTTTATTTTATTCCATAGATACACAACATGTGTCTTTAACACTTATCTTTTAAACTTCAGTAATGGCTTGATAGGATTTTAGTTAAATACACTGACGTACTCATAGAATGAAACATGGAATCAAAAAAAGACCGCAGTTACTAAATGTTTTAAAACATGCTCTTTTCTAATTTGCAAATAATTTTGAGCTAATTACATCCACCAAGGTTAAATTATATTACAAAACAAATTTTCATCTTTGAGAATATTGTAGGTATTTTTCTTAACTAGCCAAATGTATAACAAATCCCTACCATTATTTAATTAAGTTGACTAGTTGGGTTGAGTTTTTTTGTCAAAATATATTATTTTCTAAAAAATATTGCCAAACTAACACATTTTCAAATTAAATTCCTACATTAGCATTTGGGTAAGTCTCCGAAATGGTCTCATATATACAAAAGACACGTGCGTGATAAACATTGATAGGCGAACTATTGATTCGTTTTACGTGCATTACAATGATGTTAGAACTCTAATATTGATGCTTTATACATGAATACGTGAACTATTTACACATTATACATGAATCAAAATGCTATTAGAATTCTAACATTGATAATTTGTGCGCGAATAAGCAAACTATTTTCACGTTATACTGGTGGTAGAAGTTTAACATTTATAACTTATGCGCGAATATAGGAACTATAACACACGTGCAAGTGGGGACACATCATTAGGTCAGTCGCATACATAAAATGGTAGCACACGAGTTTTTGTGTTAACATTTATTTTAACACGTAGTAGATCATTATTTGTTAGGGTGGAAAATCTTTTTATCTTCCTATTCATCGCAATAAAAATTATTGGATAGAGGAGATAAATATAACTAATTCAATAATTTAACTAATTATGGCAAGGATGTGAAAGTATAGTGAGTAGTTCAATTTGTTGCGAATTATCTAAAATGTGCATTCTCCTGTGAAACAGATTCATGTATGCGACTTGTGTATCAATCCAAAAATTAGCATATTAGGTATCAAATTTTTACTTTATCCTATCAAGTATAAAATATTTGCATATCAATTTTCACTTTAGCGTATGAAATATCAAAGATTAGCATATTAAATATCAAATATTAGCGTATCAAATATACAAAAATTAGTGTATCAATTTTTATTTTAGCATATCAAGTATCAAAGATTAGCACATCAAGTATCAAAATTTAACATATCAAAATATAATATTAGTGTATCAAGTATAAAAAATATTAGTGTATCAAGTTTAACAAAATTCACATATTACATTTTCTATATGAACCCGTTTTACAAGAGTTTTTCTATATCTAAAATTAATTCATCCTTGAAATATCTATAAATGTATCCCTAAAAACATTTCTATGCATACCTGGTCATTTGATTTATGTAGAAAATCTTTAATGCTGATAAGAAATTTTGTAAACGCTTTCCCTTTTTATTTACAAGGATACTGTCGGTTAATTTTTTTATATATTACTTTTATTATATATGTGCTACCCTTTGAAATTTGAAAATGATATAACTCAAATGAATTAAATGGTAGAATTCTTATGAGAAACGTGAAGCTTAGCCGGAGAGTTGAGATATTCAAATTTCTTGGGATAGGCATATCAATTACCAAATCAAATCCCTCTTTGCAATATTTCTCTATTTTATTCCATCTAATACATCAAAATAACATTGTTTCATTAAAATTATAATTAAAATAACGTCATAAGGTTTATTAAGATATGAGTTAGATCTTAATAATTGCGAATTTTATTTTAGTGATATTTATGCTTTTAGTCATAGTTTTAATAAAATAACGTTATTTTAAATATCGGAAAGAATAAGATAGAATAATTTTAAATAGATGATCTCATCTCATCATATATACCTTCCCAAAAACTCCTGTGTAATGGGTTTATATATGCGACAGGTAATGACATGCATTTACGCACAAGTCTATTATACTTGATGTATAAAGTATCAATTTTTTGTATATCAAATATCAATTTTAGCATATAAAGTAGCTTACCAAGTATTATTTTATTTCGTGTATAAAGTATCAATTTTTCGCGTATAAAATATCAAATTTTTGAGTATCACGTATTAATTATTCGTGTATCAAGTATCAATTTTTACGTATCGATATTAATTCCAAAATTCTAACATTTTCTTTTTCATATAAAATATTAATTTTTTGCGTATCATGTTTCAATTGTTCTGCTTCAAGTATCAATTTTTGCATATCAATATTAAGTCCAAAAGTGTATCATTTTGATTCCGTATAAATTATCATATTTTTCATATTATTCGGGTATCAACTATCAATTTTTGTTTATCAATATTAATTCCAAAAGTGTATTTTTCAATTAGTGTATAATGTGTCAATTTTTCGTGTATCTTATATCAATTATTTCCATATCAATTATCAAGTTTTCCGCATTAATATAATCCCAAAAGTGTATCATTTTCATTCACGTATAAAGTAATTATTTTTCACATACCATGTATTCATTGTTCGCATATCAAATATGAATTTTTGAGTAGAAAAGTTGAACTCCAAAAGTATATAATTTTGATTCGCGAATAAAGTATCATTTTTCGCATTGTTCACATATCAAGTATTAATTTTTGTTTATCAATATTCACTTCAAAAGTGTACCATTCTGATTAACGTATAACGTATCATTTTTTTTGCGTATCAAGTATCAATATTCATAATGAATAGTGTTACATAAAAACATAAACCGTGCATGTGTCTGTCGCATAAATGAATCCAATTAATAAGAGAATACCTCATTTACCTTTAAGTCGATTATATTTCCATTCTATTTTAGTTGCACTGTCTCTGTCTCTCTCCCTCTAGATTTTTTAACAAATTTGTTTTTCAAATATTAGGGAGAGAAAATAAATAGTTGGTTAAGAAAATTAGTTGGAATGAATTATCATTATCTCATTTTGATCGTCATACAAATTAATGTGAATTGGAAGTTCAAAAATAATTCATTTGCAACATTTATCTAATCAATTGCCAGTTGCTTTTACTGACCAAGGTGTGACTAAATCACATGTATCAGCTGTTAATATTCCAATTCAAATTGATGTCCCTGAAGGACCTTCTACCACTAGTAATCAATTAAAGGCTCACAGAAAACGTGGTAGACCAATCGGTTTCAAAGACAAAAATCCTCGAAAGAGAAAAATAGCAAATAATAATGATGACAAAATCGACCTGATTGAGAATCTAGAAGAATCTTCAAAAATGTAAACTTTCGAAGAGTGTCCCGATATAACAGATAATAAACTTCCTGAAGAAGTTCAAGTACCTGAAAATTCTGATAATAATAAGATCTTAATAAATTATGCTATGATTGGGGAAAGGTGGAACCGATATATAATCGAGGATGATAAATTTGCCTATGTTGCAGCAATTACTATTATAAATGAAAATGAGGATCATGAACCAAAGTCTGTGGATAAATACAAACATAGAAATGATTGGCCAAAATGGAAGGACGCAATTCAACAGAGTTAGATTCGCTGGTAAAAACGTAAAGTTTTTGGACTAATAATGCAGACACTTGAAGATGTGCAGCCAGTGGGTTATTAATGGTTTTTTGTGCAAAAAATAAATGAAAAATATTAAATCGTGCGATATAAGGTATTAATTATAAGGAGACATATTCTCTCGTTGCGGATGCAACAACTTTTTTTTATTTTCTTAATTTGGTAGCAAATAAACGACTTGAGATGCATTTAATGGATTGATAGCAATCTGCCCAAGTTAATGACTCGATCAAGTGATCCATTAGTTAATCTTGATGGACAAATGATGAGATCAAGGGCAAAGAAGATGAGGATGGCTTTGCAATCTTTGTTAAGCATGTTTAGTACCACCATTTAGAATGAGCATGAAGGCTTGGAGTTGTCTTCAAGCAAATTTGACGTCAAAGCACCTTGGAATGTTTCTTGCATCTCTATTGAAGTTTTAGAAGGCATGGAATCATGTTTGGAGATGAAGAAATTCGTGGAAGTCCAAAACTCTCCACATCGTGACGTACAGCCTCTTCACGTAGCGACGTGCACCGACATTGCAATGTCCGAAGTTCCCTACGTCAAGATGTCATTCACTAGATGAACGTGGAAGAATCATATTTTCTCTACGTCGCGACGTTCAGCACCACGTCACAACGTATCGCCCAATTTTAAATTTTAAGTTTTTGTTTCTTTTAAGTTTTGACAAACAATTACTTTTCTTATTGCTTAATATTTCCTTTACAAATTTTAAGTAGGGTTTTCATTGTTGTAGCCTATTTAAAGACATATTCTTCATGGAATAAAAGGTGGACGAATTTTGAAAGAAACCTCTTTAGCTTATGCTTTGAGAAACCTTCATTATTGGGAGTGAACCAATATTGAATTCCAGTAACCTTCTAAGCGTGAACTTCCCGCTTTTAATTGAGAACAAGCCAAGCTAATTTTCTTAATTCCGAGATTACTTGGCTCGGGTAGATTTTCTTGTATAACGTAAGGGTTTGAATCAATATCCAAGTATTTATGTTCAATATCCATTTTGTTGTTTCTTCGCATTGTTTCTTTGTTTGTTTAATGCTGAATTTCTTGCTAGATCGATAATTAATACACCACATGTGAGGATCACCTTACCACGTGCTATCATGGATGTTGTAACAACATATTTTTTGTGGCTCTCTTGATAATGATATTTATATGAAAATCCTTGAAGGATTCAAGTTGCCTCAGGAACATAATTCTAGTTCTCGACAACTTTAATTCGTCTAGATCCTTATATGGATTAAAACAAGCTGGACCCATGTAGTATGATCACCTTAGTGAATATTTAATGAAACAAGGCTATATGAATGATCTCATTTGTCTATGTTTTTTTATTAAGAGATCTGCATTTAAATGATCTCATTTGTAAAATAAGAAGAGGTAAAGGGTTGTACTTTCGATTTTACCCTTGGAAAGAGGGTCAGGTGTTGTTCACGTGACTCCATTTAACAGATTTTTTTAATAGAATTGTAACGAATGACTAAAAATTTTCACTTTTGAACTGTGAAAGACTATTTTGATACATTTTAAATGTGAGGGAACAAACAAATTAAAATATGAAATGTGAGGGAGTTCTATGGTCATTTTCCTAAGAAAAAAATAGCCTTGTTTTTTAAATTGAAATAGAAGTATAATTTTGTTTCTTTAAAAAACATTCTTGCAACAAATACCCATTTGAGAACAAAGACACAAAAAATGTCTCTTCCAAATAGAGCAACTTATTAGGTTACGCATCAAAAGCTTAAGATTTTCAATTTGCCTAAACTTGATGAATTAAACAAAGTTTAACAATTTCTAAAAAATTCATGAAAATTGGTCTTTAACCTTTTCTAAATGAAGTTTCAAATTGTGAAAGTTAGAAACTAATGCTAATTTAGAAGTTTCTAGAAAGAAATAGATGAGTTGTTGATAGTGCATTATTATTTTATTGATTTTTTAGCATTTATTTTTGGAATTGCAGGTTTTTAATAAAAGTTTGAAGAGATGATGAATGTTGACAAAAAGATGGAATGACACAAAGTTTGTTAGAATCTCATCATGTTGGAACAAGTCAAAAATATCAAATATCAACAAAATTTAAAAGTTGAAGAAAATGTGGAGGATTTAAAGTTGTTTAAGATTTAGATGGATAGGATTTTGTTTGTTGAGAAACTTTTATCATATAGATTTTTTTGGCTTTAATTGGTTAGTTGAAACTCTATATATTGAGAACTCTATATTTTGAGAGTTCATTGGCTTGAACTATTGATTCATTTTTTCATAGTTTAGAATTTTAGTTCTAGAATTGTTCTTAGTTTAATTTCAGTTCTAGTTTCAAATATTTTAAATACAATTTTGATAAGTTTAGTTGAAATCAATTTAGATAAGTTTTACTTTGAGCATCATTCATATACGTATTCAACTTAGTAATTAGACTAAGTAATTCATTCGTATCTTAACTATTGGATATAGACTTCAATCAATAATTCTTCCACCAATTCTTATTTTCAAGGTTATCTCTTTCTTAATATTTTCCTTTATCCAATTAACAATGTATGAGTTATTGCTTTTTGAGTTTTTACTATAATTTGTTTTTCTTAATTTTAGATATGTGTTATTTCTAACTCTTTAATTCCAGATAAAATATTGATGAACATTAATTCCTTGTTAGATCTAATTGACCTAAACAATCTAATAAATCAAGTTTTCTTTCATGTTCTGTGATAAAGAGTTTATAATTGTTCTATAATTAATAAATATATGTTCGATGTTCAATTAATTATAGAAGAATCTAATACCAATTAAAATAGTGAATACGTAATTGTTCATTAAATTTTAATAAGTGGTAAAGCTATCATTCATATAGGTATATAACAATCAATTTCCTTTAAATCTTAATGCAATAAATAATTTAAATCTAATGAGGATTTTACAGGTTAATTATTGATTAGAAAGTAATTAATAAGTGTTCTTTTAATTACTAGTAATAAGAAGAAATTAGGTTATGTCAGTGGGTTTCAGTAACTATAACTTATTGACTTGATTAAACATGATAAATAATTGCATCAATCATCAAGGAAATAATTAATGTGAAAATTAATACTTTAACCGGAGTTTGTTTGTATTGATTCTTGAATTTTGTTGTTTTTGCTTTTATTGATAAATATTTCTCAATATTTTCTTTGTGAAAAATTTTGTGAAGAAAAAGAAATACAACTGTTTCCTTGGAAGACGACCTTACTCATCCCTATATTTGAATTTATTTTAATTGAAGACTAGGTTTAATATTGATTGTAAAACGAGTTGACCAGTTACAAATGATTGCAAGCAAGAAAGATAGATAAAAAATGGCTTCTTGATCCTGAAGACATATCATTTTGGGTCAGAAAGGAAAAAAGGTGTGTAAATTGTGTCAATCAGCCCTTAACTTAGGGTTGATTTCGAAATTGTTCTTCAACCTCAAAATATTCGAATTTTGTATTTCATCTTGCGTTTTGAGTTTTAAATCGTCCTCAATCTATTTTTTGTCCTTGTGTAGACAGATTACGTCTCGCATGTACGTGACACATGACAAAAAAGATGAAGGTAAGGAACAATAACTATGAAATAAATAAAATATACTATGAAATAAATAAATGATAAACGAAATTGGTTCATCTTAGCCTTCGATTTGTTATGTGCCACGCATATAAGAGATGTAATATGTCTACACATGGACAAAAAACAAACAGATGACGATTTAAAACTCAAAATATAAGATGAGAGATTAAAATGAAACGTTTTGAAGTTAAGAGACAAATTTGAAATCAACCCTTAAGTTAACGGACAATTGGTGTAATTTAACCAAAAAAAAGTGGGTAGAGTTTTTAATTTATTTTAATTTTTTTGCATTCCAATTAAATATCCATGAAGTGTGGCTAGAATGTTTTATTGAAAAGAAAACTAATGTTGTTAAAAGTTTTTTAAATTTGATGTACAAGGTATGGAGTGCTTCAACACAAGAGATAGAATGAGGAATTCAATGAAAGAGATAGTTGGAAAAGAAGAGGAGTTAAAGCCCATTTTAACAATCTTTGACTTACACACACACACACATACAAAAACACACACACACACACAAAAGAGTTAGGAAAAGTCAATTGATCGACTTCAACTATCCATGAACCAGGTACCATGTAATTATCACCCTTTCACCATCCTATATTCCAATTAGTACAAGAGTAAAGTCTAAGTGTCAACTCTTTATTGTACTAATTATATTTCTTTCTTGTACCGAAATTCAACTCCTTGTAAATAAATTTAGAACCTTTCCAAATTTACTTACTAAATATGTGCACTTTGAGTTGAACTTCAACAAGTGGTGCCAGAAAGGAATATACTCTCCCACTATTAGGAGTGGTGAATCCTATATCGATCATAAACTATCAATTCGTGCTTCTTGTTATATCCAACGTCTACCGCTCACATATCGAGTTAAGGTTATGGACAAATAGAGTCAAAACATAACATCCACACTAAAGATACTCTTATGATCTCAAGTCAAAGGATCGCTTACACTACTATCACGTAGAGATTATACAATTGGCACTCAAATAGTTAACGATATAGAAATCTCAAAGCGGATCATTCCAGTGAACACATTCTCCAATGATTCACCCATATATCACTATATATACTAGTCTATCTGTATTAACAACGTCCTTGTTATTGTTAATACTACGACTAGGGAAATTTAAGAATAATAAATATTATTCTAAGGACTTTATCATATTGTATATATATCAAAATATATATGTTACAAAATGATAAATATGCCATATCTCTATTGCATAAAACTACATAATCATTATTCCATTTTGACTCAAACCAATCATTCAAAACTTTATACCGAATGAATGAACATGACTATCATGTTTCTTTTGGGATAATGGTTTAGTCAATGAATAATTATATTATCATTTGCAGTAATCTCTTGTATATTTACTTAAATTCTATTAGTAATTACTCTAATCAAATGATAAAATTTTAGTACATGTTTGGATCATTGCTGAGACCTTAGTTCCTCAACTATTAAAGAAACTATTTTCATCCAAACAATATTGTAGCAACTTCTCAAGCAACTATATACTTAATTTCTATTGTAGAAGGTTGTTATAATCTATTTGGAACATTTATATTTAGGATAAATATATATCCATTTGATACTTGCAATCATCTTTATAAGATTGAAAACTAGTATATATGAATACACCTATATTTAGCTCAATATTCAAGAATAGATTCTTAATTCTTATCAGGTATTTAAGAAAATTCTTGATTACTTCTAGTGGCTTTCACTAGTATTGAATTAAAAACTGCTCATAACAGTTAGAGCACGGGAGACATTTGGTCTTATTTAGCATACATAATTAATCTTACTTCTTAAGAATATTTTGCATACTATATTTCTTTAATAGCAGTCTTTGGACACATGTCCTAAGGTAAATCCCATCAATTATAGGAATGTAAACTTTTTAAACTGATCCATACATGTTAAATATCTTTAACATCTTATCAATATATATATATATAGACTGTATATGACCAAACAACTTATCAAATCTATCTCTATAGACTTTTTCCCAATGCATAAGTTGTTTCTCCAAAAACCTTTTATTGAGATGGTTTTTGAACAACTAAATCTTAACTAATTTAAGAGTAGTTATGTAAATTCTCATTATTAATATGTCATCTACATATAATATGAGAAATAAAATAATATTGCCAATAATCTTTTGTATACACAAGATTTGTATTTGTTTTTAATTAAATCAAACTTTTTGATTATCACACCAAAACAAATATTTGAACTCTTAAAAGCTCGCTTTAGTTCATAAATAGACTTTTATTATTTGGATACTTTGTTAGGGTATTTAGACATAAAAACCCTTAGATTGTATCATATACTAATCCATTTTGCAAATTATAGCAAGTAAAATCTTAATGGATTTTAACACCGTAATTGGTGAAATGGTTTCATCATAGTCAATACTATAATTTTGCGTAACCTTTAGTGACCAATATTCATGCTTTATGGGTAACAATATTACCATCCATGTTCGTCAGTTTTTGAAGACCCATTTGCACTTTATGGGTTTTATCTATTTAGGTACATCAACTAAGGTCTATACCTTGTTGTCATACATATAATCCATTTTAGATTTTATAGTTCAAAACCACTTTTACATTTCTTATCAAATAATACTTTGTAGATAGTAGGTCGTTTATCATTCTTAATGATAAACACATAATCTTATGTGGACGATTTATCCTACTAAACATACAATTTTCTTGTATATTGGGAGTTTCATGTCTTACAGCATCACCATGAGGTACAAGTTCTAATTCTATTTTCTTTTCATTACTAAATTATGGTTTAAGAACTTCATCAAATTCTATATGCTCCCACTTGCCTTTTCTAGAATAGACTATTCTTCTAGAAATATGACATATTTTGAGACAGACATTTTGTGCTCATTGGGATTATAGAAATAATATCCAAAACTTTCTTTTGGACATTCCACAAAATAGTATATATATGAAAATTTTGTATCAAACTTATCTTATTTACCTTTCATTAAATATACGGCAAACATTTTGGTTTTTTCCTATACCATATCTCAAATGAGGTAGAATCGATAGGTTTAAATGGAACATACTTTAAAAGATTAAATGCAATATTTAGGGTATATTCTCAAAACAATTTTGAGAGAATTGTATGGCTCGTCATTAATCGAATAATATCTAATAAAATTTGATTATTACTTTAATAAAGAAACAAGTTCATTTTTATTAAGATTATTGTAAAATTCTTGACTCAAGTATTCCTATTCGATATAATCGAAATATTTTAATACTTTTATCAAGTTATTTTTCAACTTCAATTTTTGTATTCTTTGAACTCTTCAAAGAATTTAGTTATATATTTCAATAAGTACATTTATGACCATATCTAATATAATCATTTGAAGTATGAAAAAATTTCTCTAATTAGAATTAATATAGGTCTACATAAATCAATATGTATTAGATTTAGTAATTCAGTAGATCATTCGCATTTTCAAGTAAAAAATGACTTGGTCATTTTTCTAAGAAATAAGATTTACATATCAAATGATTCATAATCGAGTGATTTCAAATAAACATCTTCATGTAATTTGACAATGTGTTTCTTGTTTATATAACCATACATACAGTGTTAGAGATACAATTATCAATTTTTGTTTCTATATGTTTATGTTTGAAAACTAGATTATCCAAATTAAATATATAAAGTTTGTTATTCAATTAACCAGTACCATAAAATATTGTCACAATAAAAAGAACAACATTTATTTTTTTGAATTATTGGAAATCTATTCATGTCAAACATGAAATATAAATAATATTTTAGTAAGTAATGATAATAAAAATCCTTTATATTAAGGATTAATCTTCTGAATTAATCCTTTTTTTATCCTGTCTTATTTGTTGTCTCATCTGTTGTCCAAGTTAATTCTTAGAACTAGGACATTTTTTGTACACTAATATATCACTTGATGGGAAATTAGAAAGTGATACTCTAGTTATACCTAGATTAGCAACTTTCTTTTTTCCGTTGTTACATTTACTCGAAAATTTTTGTAATTGAGTAGTACTCCAGGTTTACATGCTTTCCTTTTGTAACGATGTGTTGGGTATGTCCAGCATTGGTTTTTCCCACTATGTATATAAGCAAGGTTTCATTAAAAAAAAGGATTAATCTTCTGAATAAAGAAAACTCTATATTCCTATAGTTAATGTAACAACTTTTGTCGCATTCAATTACCACATATAAGAATACATTTTCTTCACCCAACTTTCTACTTATCCTTAAATCTTGCATATTTATGTAAATATGATATCCAAATCTGGTATCTAATACGCAAGATTTTATTTATAAGCAGAAACTTTTATTTCAATCATAAACGTATTTGAAGAATAAACTTCCCCAAGTTTCTTCTGCTTCAAAAATCTCGGTGAACCTTTTAATTATAATTCCAATGTCTATCTTAATAGACCATAGTAGAATTTAATACCATTTAAACTTTTATCCTTATTATTTTGTGTTAAGTTTAAGTGCCCTTTTATTGATTTTCTTAAAATCAGGGTCTAATTTCACTTTCTTGGAAAACTCAAGTATTAACACAATTTCCTTTTTCTTCTTGATTGAATCCTTTGTTGTCTTATTAAGCAATTCAAGAAAATATTTAGATCTCAACTTTGTTCAAAACAAAATTAAAAAAATCTAATTTTTCAATGATACTAATCACCTTTAGCATATTAGATTATACTAAAGATTATTTGCCATTTTGCTCTAAATGAGTTTGTAAGAGAGATACCATATATCTTCAATTCTAACTCTTATATCATACAATCATTTCATCTAATGAAATATTATAAAAGCATACATATTCATATACAACTATTGTAATTAAGATTCATGAATGCATTTTAGCATAAGACAATATACATTATCAAAATCATCTTTATGTTTCTGATATGTATATTTGATTATTCAATCAATATCATCATTAAGAAAAAAAAAGGTTTTAAGGACATAAATCAACTTCTCATACCTAAAATAATTTTTAGGTTGTAAAATTCAATCCATAAAGTTTGAGCAATTAATATATTGTCAAACAATATATTATAGATAATTTTCTACAACAGAAAATAAAGATAGCAAAATATTTCATTTTTATGCAATAAGCAAAACCAAAATAAAATAAATATGGACTTATGAAAATTTTTAGTTTTGCTCCCACTATTTTATTCAAATCAATATCCCTTAAATTGATTCGAAAATTTTCATAAATTTCTTTGTGGCTAAGATCTCATTTTAATTATTTTTTACTTTGAGGTAACTCAACAAGTCAAAATAATCTCAAGAAGTAGGTAACAATTGCCAATTACAACAAATTATAACTCATAGATAGTTAGACCATCAACTCTTGATACACATATCTCATGTCCCCTAACTCTTTGACTCAAAAATGCTTTAACCTTGAGGTAACTCAACAAGCCAAAAATCTTTGTTAAATCAAAGACATTATTCAGAGATCTCATCTCATAACATAAACGTATTTAAAGTAAAACAACTTTGAGGTAACTCAACAAGTTACTCTAATAAAAATTTGTTTAAACTATAATAATGTAAGGCAACTAAATATGATTTAATATTTAATTAGGGGTTTAATTTAAGGTCTTATCATACATATATATCATATGTGAAAATTATTTGATCAATTGAATATACAATATGCAATTAAATAAATATATTATTTCATCAAATACAAATCGCATATGACATGTTATTCAAATAATCACATTAAATGAATGTATAATAAATTTATATAAAATATAAATCATATATGGCACATGTTATTCAAATAATCATATTAAATGAATATATAATAAATTTATATCAAATATAAATTGTATATGACACATGCTATTCAATAATCATATTAAATAATAGATTTATATCAAATATAAATTACATGTCGTCTTATTCAAATAATCACATTAAATGAATATAAAATAAATTTATATAAAATATAAATTACATATGTCATATTATTCAAATAATCACATTAAATATAAAATAAATTTATATTAAATATAAATTACATATGTCATATATTCAAATAATCATATTAAATGAATATAGAATTTTTCTGTCATGAATCTATTTGTATATTATTTCTTATCATATTAGAAATCATTTAATTGAACTATTTGAAACCTTTTTGGGTCAAAATATAATTTCAAAATTAATTACTGGACTAACTAATAAGAAGAAGTAACAAACTAAGGTGTCAATTCATAAAAAGGAAAACAATTTTCCTTCAACCCCTAAAAGGCTTGGTCTATTATCACGCCTTCAGGGACTTTTTATCTTTTTACGTCAACTTTTTTTTAAAGGTGATGACGTCATTCATCTTCTTCAACAGAAAATTGAACGATTTTTTTTTTCGTCTGATTCTTCTTTGATTTTTATCTGGCGGCTTCTTCTATGGCAACACAAACGGCAAGATCGTATCTTGCCTTGTTCCAGTGAGAACGAAGCTACCGTCGGGGATTTCTCAGTCTCACTAAATCGCATTCAAGCCGTTACCGATGTTGAAGATCCCAACTACGACTTTGCTGGATTTTCGATCAAACCGAATTTGATCGCAGCATTGTCGACTTTCTCTAGCATGCCTTTTTCACCGTCGCCTATGACCAGAACTCTTCAGGTGCATGGGTGGAGATTCTGGTCATGCAACTTCTTCCATGTCGCCGACTAGAATGCTTGGTCATTTTTTAAAAAAAAAATAGCTTTCCTAACGTTTTGGAATATGAAAAGCAAATATATTGCAATTCAAAACAATTTTGGATAAAACCAAAAACATTATATTTGACCCATAATATTTAAAATTAAATTTTTTACTTAAACAATTAATTTTTCAAATACATCGATGATGAAGGATGAATTTTATTACCAAGTATAATATCTCAGAAATAGACTCCGGCTATAACAAGTATTCTTCTGATTATAGGAGTCCAACTCCTCTTCAGCTATTATTTCTATCAACGTGAATAAGGAAAGAGTTGCAATCCTATTACAACTCTTCCATTATAAACCCTTCTTCAAGGTATGTTACTAGAGTTTCATTACAACTCTAGTTCAGGTATGTATTCTATAAATACAACCCTTCCCTCAATGAGAAGGGCCATTCAATACGAGTATTCTCACTTCCATACTGAAAAATGCTTAAGGATCATTATTGACTTAGGTATCGGAGTATTTCTGGGATCAATCCCGGGAACTTTTTGCAAGTCTTCGGTGTGTTCCAGACGTCCAGACGACCAGCCAGTAACGCTTCGCAAACGTGAGACTTTTTGAGACTCATCAATAGGCGCCCATCGTGGGGCAGAAAGCAATATGCCTACTACTCAATTGCAATTGTCCAAATGCGACGGCCAGTCGCCTCGCAATTCTTCTGATCCTAGGCCTCAGGAGAACGATCCCCCATTAAGGGAAGAATGTAACACCCCACCTTATCATTTAATGGCATTCTGACGGGACTGTTAGATTACGTCCGACTCACGTCTGGGCTCAATACAGTTTAAGAATATTTCCGGATAGTCATAATCATACTTAATCTGGAAATCACGCTTATTCAACGGTAATTTATTTATTGCATACCAAAAGTTTTCCTCACACTATTCAACGTCCCAAAATCCAAGATTAATAACAGGAACCATAATCTTACAAACCACAAAACTATCCTAGTTGCATATATATTACATTCTAAAAGAAAAGCACTTCTAAAATATTTAAATAGTCCAACATAACAAAAGACTATTTCAAACAACTCTATTTTATACCTTAGCCCCCTTATCTCCTACTACACGATGCGTCGTAGTCTTCGTATCCAAACCAGCTCCTAGTCAGTTCCGAATTGCTCTGAAAACAATAATTTATAAAAGGGGTGAGCTCAAAATAGCTCAATGAGGGGGCAGAGAATAATTTTGAGAAAACGTAATTTTAAAGACAAGTACAATCTCTGTAAATGCGTTTTTTTCCCCATGCACAAATAATCATATTGCACATTACGAAGCTGCACATATCACATATTATTTTCACATATCGATGTCACATGTCCTTTTCACATATATGTATACCTGTCGACCGGTTCTACCGACCTTTACCAACCTTATCTCCCCGGGGAAATCTGTTGACGCGTGCACGACTTGTGAAGCTACCTTATCCTTCCTTGTGGTCAGTGACCACTACGGCCCCGCAGGCCTAACATGGCATCCGGATTTGCCACTCCGACTCCCATCAAACAAGACTAAAATCTCCTTAATCTTGTGACGGGGCTCACTGGTGTAGTTTTGGCGTAATCGTCAGCCCAACGCCGTCTCGATTATTTTCCAAAACAACACCTACTAGGGCCCAAACAATTTAATGCAGTACACGTATAACACATTCACACAAATTCGAAAATCATATAACAATCATGTATAAACCACGACTTTCCTAGCCTCAACAAGAGATAAGGCACATACGTGTATCAAATTAACACCTCTGCATATATATATATCAAAACAATAAGATGAATCAATGATGGCAAAATAATAAATTAATGATAATTCAATGATTCACTTAATTAGATGATTTCATGATTCATATACACCTACATCAAAATAATATGATGATTCGGTGGGAAAAAAAATGATTCAATGAAAGGATTCAGTGATTCAAGCAATTATTATGTGGTTCCAAATCATCACCACGGTTTTAATAAAATGATTTAATGAAATCATTCATTGATTCAATCAAATATTATGTGATTCAAAGTCATCCCCACGGTTTCAATGAAATGATTCAATGAAATCATTCATTGATTCAATCAAATATTATGTGATTCAATAAAATCAGTTTATCAAAACAAGCAGAAAACGATTTCTTTTTCCAAAAGGGGTTAAAAACAACAGATTTTACTCACATGTTTAAATCTGTAGTCCTTCTCTTTCCTTTCCTTGTATTCTAGTTGATCCCCTACTGATAAGAATAAGCAGCAACAATTGGTTTATAGGTTTAGCGTAGGCGGTGAAAAATTGTTTCACAAGCTTGGCGATGGTTATCTTCTAATTTTATTTTTATTTTTTTTTTAAAGTTTCTTGAATTGCCTTATTATCCTTAGAGTTTAAAAGGGATCAAATAAAGTTCACTAGTATTTAATAATTCTATACAATTTGGTTCCTAAAACGTAAACGTTTACACTACCAAATAAAATTGTTCGGTATTGACTTAGAACTAGATAACTAACAATTAACAAATGCTTTTAACTTAATAATCCCACATTATAAATATATTTTTACATATACATATACATATACATGTATATATATATATATATATATTTTTATCCGTTGGTAAGTCGAGGTAAAAAGTCGTTTCTAAACCAAGCACCAAACCAAAAAAAATAAAATTTAACATTTTAAATAATCATGTACGATAAATGTATTTATATAAAACTATGGGGTTTCACACCCTTCTCCCCTTAAAGGAATTTCGTCCTCGAAATTCTTACCGTTTATTGAAAGAGTTCAGGGTGTTGTTTTTGCATGCTCTCCTCGGTTTCCCAAGTAGCTTCTTCCACGCCATGATTTCTCCAAATGACCTTGACAAGTGGAATTTGCTTAGTTCGAAGTTGTTTGAGCTTTCTATCAACAATCTTTATTGGTCCTTCTTCATAAGACAAATCGGCTTGTAATGGTAAGCTAGTGGAATCTATGACGTGAGTTATGTCTGGCATGTATTTACGCAACAAGGAGATATGGAACACATCATGTACTCCTCCAAGTCGTGGTGGTAATGCCAAACGATACGCGACTTGTCCTATTCTTTCAATGATCTCAAAGGGACCAACATATCGTGGACTTAATTTTCCACCTTTCCCATGCCTGATTATCCCTCTCTTCGGTGCCACTCGTAAAAATACCTTTTCACCTAATTGGAATTCCAAATCTTTTCTACGAAGATCAGCATAACTTTTCTGACGGCTTTGAGCGGCTTGCATTCTTTTTCGAATTAATTGTACCCGGTCAATGGTCTCATCTATGACCGGTACATCCTTAGCATCTGCCAATTTCATTTCTCCAACTTCATTCCAACATATTGGGGATCGACATTTTCGGCCGTATAAAGCTTCATATGGGGCCATTCCTATCGTAGCTTGATAGCTATTATTGTAAGCAAACTCTGCCAACTTTACATAATGATCCCAACTTCCTCCAAAATCTAATGCACACGCACGGAGCATATCCTCTAAAATTTGAATAGTCCTCTCAGACTGGCCATCTGTTTCGGGATGGGCTGTGGTACTAAATTTTAATGTAGTACCTAAAGCTTCTTGAACACGTGGCCACATTTTTTACGTAAATCGAGGATCACGATCAGAAACTATGCTCACTGGCACTCCATGGAGGCACACTATTTCCTCTAAATACAATCGTGCTAACCTCTCCAAGGAATATTTTGTGTTCACTGGTAGAAAATGTGCAGTCTTAGTAAGGCGATCCATAATAACCCATACCGCATCATGATTTTGTGGTGTTCGAGGTAATGCAGTCACAAAATCCATTGTGACATGTTCCCATTTCCATTCCGATATAGGCAACGGTTGCAACAACCCTGATGGTCGCTGGTGTTCTGCTTTTACTTGTTGGCAGGTAAGACATTTTGCTACAAATAATGCTATATCACGCTTCATTCCATTCCACCAAAAATATTGTTTAAGATCTCGATACATCTTAGTGCTTCCTAGATGAATTGAGTACTTTGAACAATGAGCTTCTCCCAAAATTGTACTTTTTAAGCTCCCTGAATTAGGCACACACAATCGTCCTTGAAAGCGCACTACTTTGTCACTCCCAATGGTGAAGTTTGGCAGTTTACCCTCCTGGACTTTTGGAACTAAACTCTGAAGATCGCTATCCAATTGTTGAGCTTCTTTAATTTCCAAAATTATTTTTGGATAGATCTGTATATTCGCCACCATGAACCTATTCTGTTTTATGTTCAAACATATCTGTGCTAGTTGAGCTTTCCTACTTAAAGCATCGGCAACTACATTAGCTTTTCCAGGATGGTAATTAATGGAAAAATCATAGTCCTCTAATAACTCTATCCATCTTCGTTGCCTCAAATTTAGGTCTTTTTGGGAAAATAAATATTTTAGACTTTTATGATCCGTAAATACCTCAAATTTTGCTCCATATAAGTAATGTCTCCACTTCTTTAAAGCGAAGGCAATGGAAGCTAACTCCAAATCATGGGTAGGGTAATTTTGCTCATAAGATTTCAACTTCCTGGAAGCATAAGCAATCACTTTACCTCTTTGCATCAATACACACCCAAGCCCTTCTTTCGAAGCATCGGTATAAACCTCAAAATTTTCTGTTCCATCTGGTAAGGTTAAGATTGGTGCACTTGTCAGCCTATTTTTGAGTTCTTGAAAACTACCCTCACATTTCTTATTCCACACAAAATTCTTACCTTTTTGGGTTAACTGTGTTAAGGGTCCAGCTATTCGGGAGAAATCCTTAATAAATCTCCTATAATAACCTGCTAATCCAAAACTTCGGATTTCAGTTGGTGTTTCCGGTTGCTTCCAGTTTATTACTGCCTCCACCTTAGCCGGATCCACAGAGATTCTTTCTCCCGATATGATATGTCCTAAGAATGAAACCTGATTTAACCAAAACTCACATTTTTCCAATTTGGCATAGAGTCGGTGTTTCCTCAATGTTTCCAAAACTAATTTAAGATGCTTCTCATGTTCTTGCTTACTTCGAGAATACACCAAAATGTCATCTATGAAGATCACAACAAATTTATCCAGATATGGTTGAAATACTCGATGCATAAGATCCATAAAAGCTGCCGGTGCATTTGTAAGTCCAAAAGGCATCACGACAAATTCGTAATGTCCATATCGAGTATTAAAAGCCGTCTTGGATATGTCTTCATTCTTAATTCTCAATTGGTAATATCCTTGTCGGAGATCAAATTTTGAGTACACCTTAGCTCCCTCTAATTGATCAAACAATTCATCAATTAAAGGCAAAGGATATTTATTCTTAATGGTGACGTCATTTAAACCTCGATAATCGATGCATAATCTCAAAGATCCATCTTTCTTTTTCACAAACAAAACTGGTGCTCCCCATGGTGAAGTACTCTGGCGTATGAAGCCTAACTCAATTAGTTCTTGTAATTGTATTTTAAGCTCTTGCAACTCCAAATGTGCCATTCTATAAGGAGTTCTTGAAATTGGGGTTGTTCCCGGTATTATTTCAATGACAAATTCTGTTTCTCTTTCTGGAGGTAATGACTCTAATTTACTAGGGAAGACATCAGGGTAATCATGGATTACTGGAATTTCTTCTAACTTTGGTTTCTTTGGAGATTTGCTAGCTAAATAAGCTAAGTATCCAATTCCTCCCTTATGTAACAATTTTCTTGCTCTTACCCCGGAAATTAGAGTTTTCGCAAATTTACCCCGTTCTCCAAAAAGCTTTATCACCGGTCGTCCTGGTTTGCAAAATTTTACTACCTTATCCCGACAATCAAGCTGTGCATGATGTTGGGATAACCAATCCATTCCTAAAATAACATCATACCCTTGGATTGGTGCACAAATTAAATCTGCACTCATTCCATTACCACTCACTCTTATTTCACACGATTTATAAATCGTGTCAGTTATCAATTTACCACCCATAGGTGTATAAATCTCTATGATATATGGTAACTCTTCACATGATAATCCCAAGTAGGAAGTAAAATCAGATGCAACAAACGAATGCGTTGACCCTGGGTCAATAAGAGCTTTAACATTATGATTATTGATGGTGAACGTACCTTCCACGACATTGCAAAGACCCGAGCCTGCACCTTTGGTTTCTCCTCCATCTTCTGACGTGCTCCCGGTGTCGCATTCTGGAAGCCCACATTTCTTTGTGGGTTTCTTACTGTTGGACAGTCTTTTGCAAAATGCTCAGCACTCCCACAACGTAAACATCTATTTTGTTTCATCCAACATTTACTCTCATCATGATTCCCACGACCACAAAAGGCACATGTTCTACTATTTTGTGATGGCGGGAATTGACGAACCTGTGGTGGTTGTGGCCTTATAGTTGAATTCCCACCTCTATTAAACCCTTGGGTATTCCTTCGCCACTTTGAAGGGTTTTGATTCCTACCCCATTGACTTTCATGCTCTCTTTTCCTCATTTTGGCATTTTCAATGCGAATAGCGTAATCTAAAGCTTCAGCAATAGTCGTCGGTTTTACCGTTATCATTTCATCTTGTATTTCATAACGTAATCCTTGAATAAACCGACGTACTTTTCTCTCCTCACTATCCACCAACCGATAAGCAAACTTAGAGAGACGATTAAACTTAGCCTCATATTGTATCACGGTCAACTCTCTTTGTTTAAGGTTGATAAATTCTTCCTCTCGTTTTTCTCTACTTACATTTGGGAAGAACTTAATATTAAACTCTTCTAAAAAGTTTCCCCATGTCTTAGTGGTGTGAAGAACTTGCCATTTCTCTTGGATAGTCTTCCACCAATCACGAGCAGCTGCTTTTAGTTGGAAAGTGGCAAATGCTACTTTCCTCTCATCCTCATAATTCAAAGTGGAGAAGATATCCTCCATATGTTCCAACCACAATTCTGCCTTATCTCCGTCGATTTCCCCATGAAATTCAGTGGGCTTGAATTTCATAAATCGTTCCAATGCACTATCTTCTCTAGATACTGTATTTGACTTGGATTTGTCGGTAAGAACTTCAGACATTATAGTTACCGCTTTCACTAACTGAGTCAATAGCGGGTTATCTTCAACGGTACTTGTCCGAGAAGTTTCACCCCCTTCCCTATTCATGTTTGTTGATTCTTGGTTGTTTGCCATCTACATAAAAAGAATTAACATGTTGATAATGCACATAATTAAAACTCAAAATTTACACAAAAGTATTCATTTTATACTTTTAACAGTCAAAACATTTCAAGCGTCAGGCTATATACTACACGACGCTGGCTTAGCCTACCTACCCAGTCATGTAAGTTAACAAAAGTAACATAGTTATAACACATTCCTAGTTTAGTCAACGACTAAAAACCCTATTCACATTGAGAATTTACATAGTCATCCCAAAAGTGTTATATACAGCTACCACCAGAGGTATTAAACTCCCATCCTTGCTGCTAAACCGAGTCATGCTTTGACTCTTCTCGAACGATCTCAATCCTAACTTTCTTGTTTCTCCCATCAGTAAGATCGTCCAATCTAACGCCTGCCTCGGGTTGATTCACTGATTGTTCATCTTGAGGAGGTCCCCTTTTTTCAGGCATGCCACACTCCACATAAACTCTTTCTAGAGTATCTTATCCACACATACGAACATATAGCACACAAGATCAATGGCAACCTAGACGCACATTGGTGCTTCTATTTAGAACATATCATTTCCTTTCAAAGTTGCACTTTGGTGCATTCTCTTGTCACACACTTTGGTGCATGAATGCCTGGGTCTTATGGCTTCTTTTTCCCACTTATGCCTGGGTTTTATGGCTTCTTTTTCCCATAATTGCCTGCCAAGGGTCGTTCGGCTTTTCACTCCCAGTTGCCAAAGAATTTTTCTCCATATCCTTTCTTGTGTGACCACTAGTTCATATGTGTCTTTAAGGGACTAGACATGCAAGAACACCACAATACAACAGAAGTGCATCACAAAAAAAAATAACTAACTCCATATTACCTACTATGTCATTGAATTGTTTTCCATGGCATATCTATCTTATTTAACATAATGCCTTAGCCAACAAATTATGCTAATCTCTTCGAATTTAGAACCAGTAAAAAAAATAAAACATTTCGCAGGCAATTTCATAAAAGAGAAAGTTGATGAACTGAGGCTCGAACATAGCTAACCGGGGAGCAAGGCCTTAAATACAGGTGCATAATCAATCTACACATTTCGCTATATCACAGCACCCACACTATCACTCCACTTCTTTTCATTGCATTACACATTCATGACCTTTCAATTCGTCCACATGCCTAACATTGCAAGAGCAAATACAATACACAACTTACAAACACCACATACCACACTCAACATTTAACCACCCCCAACTCAACCTACTAAATTTATAGTACACATCACAACACTCAAACATGTCAGCTTCTAAGCTTAAGCAACAACTTCATACTTCAACTTTAGAACTTCATGTCCAAGAACTTCAAAACAACACGAATCTTCAAAGAAAACGAACTTCACAACATCCTCCAAATCAAAATCATAGCATTACTCATGGCAAAGGAATAGGCAAACCCACTTCACAGCACACAATCATGGCAACAATCATTCAGTATCCCATGGACTCCAACAAAATAGACACACAAACAGCATCATAACCCCAAATTCCCCCACACTTGAAGCAAACATTGTCCTTAATGGAATTATTCTAAGAAGAAGGGGCTCCCTGAGAAGATGAAGATGGTGCAGATGAGGCTGGAGATGCGAATGATGCTATAGTAGAGAATGAATGTCCACTAAAAGGCTGTGCCACCCAATGGAAAGGTCCATGAATAGGGCCTTGGAGTGGTTGCCCCGTACCAAACATTGGGATCCTGGTCGCTGGCATGAATTCTGGATCCACGCGAAAAGTTAGAGTAGGAGGGGATGGTGGAATTCGGCCAAAAATAGGCAGTGGTTGAAGTGAAGACCTAGCAGGCACCCCTGGGGAAGCTCATGTATTTCACCACTGATATCATCTCGAGTCAGATTTGGAACTCTATATCCGGTCAATTGGGCAGAAGTTGGTGTTGGCTTGGATGGCCCAGGATGAGAATGGTAATACACCGCCATTTTGTTGCATTTGTCAAACTCCATTTGCATGACTACCAGCCTATGATACAGTACCTCAAATTGTTGATGCATATCATTCACATGTTCATGCATCCCCTCAAGCCTTTCGTCCACAAGTTGGAAACGATGATCAACAGACTGCTGGAAATCAGTAAGCGTATTCTAGAAAGAACAAAAATCAAATGAATTAGGATGAATTTCTTGGTGATCAGCCGAATACGGAGTATCATCTGAACGCCTACTGGTAGTTGAAGGAGCTCGAGCCAATTCCTTATCCATCCGCACATATCTAGCATAAAGAGGTGTGGCAATTGGACGTTGAACCTGCCGCCAATCAGCACCAATGGTATTTTCTACACCTTGAGCACGACATAAATCGCCTAGAAGCACTGGGAAGCATATAAGAGTCTCATCCTCCGCGATTCACTGCCCATTCTGCCCCTGGGTGTGCCAATTCTTCCAACAAGGCTTGATCTGAAACAGCATCATCCAAGCTTTCAAACTCAGTGTCATAATTAGATGTGCCTAGAAACTCATTCACCACTGCACTGTCAATGCAAATCCATTTCCCTCTAACATAAATTTCTCCATCTTGATTTGGGAATTTGCCATTGGCATAGTATTCTCGCGCAATACTAATATTGCAAAAGTCTGGCGTCGTAGTCAACCTCTCATTGAACTTATTATATTTCATCAATTTGTGAAAAGGTCCTTTTTCCACATTAAAGGCTCGTTCCAAATATAGCTTCTTGTCAAACACACCTTCCTCCCACTGTTGCCTAGCTTCCTCGTTGAAAAACACCGACACAAGAGATTAGCCTTTACACTTCCTTGGTACAGGTGGATTCACTGTAACCTCTGGGGGATCCTCGAACATTGGCACATCTTCGGGAAAATAATCGGCATCAGAGTCCTGAGATACCCTGGCCTTTCCCTTTCCCTTACGTGAGGTAGAGCCCTTCTTTGGAGGCATATCTTTAGTGGAGATCAAAAGTAGAGAACTTGAAGGAAGTAGAAAAAATTGAAAAGGAAAATATTATGTCTTGATCACTGCCGAACTCGGGATCAAGCTTACAAGTAAAGTGAGATGTGAGCCATGATGAATATTTATAGCAACATGAATTAACTTCACAACCATTCGGTCAAAGCACATTCAATAATCCCAACCAACCAAACACTAGTAGACAATAACTTCACTACAAATGTGGCCCACATTTTATTCAATTGCATGAGTTATCATGTCTTCCTAGCTGCCATGGAAAACGATATACACTGCCTTGCTGACAACTTCGTCTATGTAGCATAAAGAACCAAAACTTCAGCTTTATGTCATTCAATGTCCACTCCTTTCCCTATTCAACTCACTATTTCAAGTAGCTTTTAGTGTGTGTTTCAGCTTTTCAAAAGAAAATCAATTATGCACAGGGGAGTAGCTTGCAACATCATAAATGTCTGAGTTATACAATACCTCACCATCAACCTTACTCCTTGTTCATTTAATTCCACTGCTATCAAAGTTGTACTCCTACGCTTCTACACCTGCATTTAAGAATTGGCATTTATGTACAGAATCAAACTAATTAACACTGAAGAACACAAATGCAAAGAAACCAACTAGATAACAAAAACTAACGAAACGAAAAAAATGCAATAAACTCATGTTGGGTTGCCTCCCAAAAGCGCTTGTTTTAAGGTCGACAGCCGACCCTGCCTTGTGTCAATGTGAAGTTATGGGATCATCCAGAAACAACTCTTGTGGGGCGTTGGACCCTTCAAGCTTGCCTTGGTCCTCATAGAGTACATAAGGTTTTAGCCTGTAACCATTCACTTGCCATATATTTCCATTCTTTCCGTTTTGTACCTCAATCACTCCATAAGGCATAACCTTAACAACTCGAAAAGGACTTGTCCATCTTGACCTCAATTTTCCAGGAAATAGACGCAGTCGAGAGTTGTATAACCAAAACTAGCTATCCTGGTGCAAAATTCTTTGCCTAAATTTTTGCATCATAGATTCTCTTGGTCCTCTCCTTAGACATCTTGGCATTCACATAAGAATTGAATTGAAATTCATCCAATTCATTCAGTTCCATCATCCTCTTAGATTGATCTATATTCATATCCATGTTAAGCTTTTGGATTACCTAGTATGCTCGATATTCCAATTCAACTGGTAAGTGGAATTCTTTTCCAAATACAAGCCTGAAAGGTGATGCCCCAATTGGTGTTTTATAAGTTGTCTTATATGCCCAAAGAGCATCATCTAACTTTAAAGCCCAATCTTTCCTGCTGGGATTAACAACCTTCTCCAGAACAAGTTTGATTTCCCTATTGGAAATTTCAGCTTGACCACTGGTTTATGGATGGTAGGCAGTAGATACCTTATGCTTCACTCTATACTTGGCTAGTAGTGATGCAAACACCTTGTTGCAGAAATGAGTACCTCCATCACTGATAATTGCCCTAGGAGCTCTAAATCTATTGAAAACGTGTTTCTTGAGGAATGCAGCAGCACTCTTTGCATCATTGTGTGGCAATGCAATGGCCTCCACCCACTTTGAAATGTAGTCTACTACAACCAAGATATACTCTATTCCACATGATTTAGGGAAATGACTCATAAAATCAATGCCCCAAACGTCAAATAACTCCACTTCAAGAATGTTGTTCAAAGGCATCTCATTTCGTGAAGAAATGTTTCCTATTCTCTAACACCTATCACATTTTCCTACCCAAATCCTTGAATCCAAGAAGATGTGAGGCCAATAAAATCCAGACTGCAATACTCTGAATCCAGTTCTTGTAGAGCCAAAATGCCCTCCACAAAGGTCCTTCATGACAAGCTTTCAAAATATCATCCTTCTCCTCTTCCTTGACACATTTCGATATGATTTGATCACTGCACACCTTATACAAAGCATTGTCTTCCCAGAAAAAGTACTTCGCATTATTTCTCAACTTCTTCTTCTACTCATGCAAATAATAAGAAGGTACTTGCCCTGCCACCACAAAATTTGCCATCTCTGCATACCATGGCATGTCCTCTTTCTCCATTTTGAAGATTTGTTCATCCAAGAAATGTTCTTTAATTAACAACTTAGAAGTATCTTGCGCTTGAGATTCCAATCTTGACAAGTGGTCAGCTACCACATTCTCTGAGCCCTTACGATCTCTTATTTCAACATCAAACTCCTTAAGCAAGAGCACCCATCGTATGAGTCTTGGATTTGCTTCCTTCTTAGCCAGAAGATACTTCAATGCTGCATGGTATGTATGCACAATGACTTTGGATCCCAACAAATAAGCACGAAATTTGTCAAAGGCAAACACAACAGCTAACATTTCCTTCTCAGTGGTTGTATAGTTCAATTTAGCCTAATTTAGCAACTTACTTGCATAATAAATGGTATGAAAAACCTTGTTTCTTGTCTGCCCCAAAACAGCACCCAACGCATAGTCACTTGCATCACACATTATTTCGAATGGTTCGCCTATTGATGAGTGACTATAACTGGTGCCTCCACAAGTTTAGCTTTCAAGGTCTCAAAGGCTTCAACACATTCTGCACTAAACTCAAACTTCACATCCTTCTCCAAAAACTACACAATGGTTTCGCAATTTTAGAAAAATCCCTGATAAACCTTCTATAAAACCCTGCATGTCCAAGGAAACTTCTGATTCCCTTCATATTTGTAGGTGGGGGAAGCTTTGCAATATCATCAATTTTGGCTCTGTCAACTTCAATCCCCTTGTGAGAAATTTTGTGTCCAAGCACGATGCCTTCTTGCACCATGAATTGGCACTTCTCCCAGTTAAGCACTAAATTTGTCTCCTCACATCTTTGTAGCACCTTGGCCAAGTTATCCAACACAACCACCAAATGTCATACCAAACACTAAAAAATCGTCCATGAATATCTCTATGATAGACTCAACCAAGTCATGAAAAATTGCCATCATACATCTTTGGAAAGTCGCAGGTGCATTGCATAAGCCGAAAGGCATGCGCTTGTATGCAAAAGTACCAAAGGGACAGGTGAAGGTAGTCTTTTCTTGATCTTTAGGGTCAATTGCAATTTGATTATACCCTGAATATCCGTCCAGAAAATAGTAGAATAGGAAGCCAGCAATTCGATCCAAAAGTTGCTCCAAGAAAGGGAGTGGGAAGTTATCCTTCCTAGTTGCTTTGTTGAGCTTTCTATAATCCATACATACTCTCCATGCACTGATTATTCTTGCTGCCAAAAGCTCGTTTGCATCATTTTTCACAACTGTAACTCCACCTTTCTTTGGTACGCATTGTACTGGGCTTACCCATTCACTATCTGAAATGAGAAAAATCATGCCAAAATCCAACAATTTGATGACTTCTTTCTTCACAACCTCCATCATCTGAGGGTTTAATCTTCTCTGTCTATCACGTACTGGAATAGAATTTTCCTCCAACAAAATCTTGTGCATATAGATGCCTGAGCTTATTCCCTTGATATCTACGATAGTCCACCCAATGGCCTGTTTGTATTGCCTCAAGACTCCCAATAATTTCTCCTCTTGCCAAGCCTCCAACTTAGAAGAGATCACCACTGGCAATGTTTCATTCTCCCCTAGAAAATCATATTTCAAATAAGGAGGCAATGGCTTGAGTTCCAGCTTTTGTGGCACCATGATAGAAGGCATAAACTTCTCATTCCTGCACAAACTTTCTTTGCTCCTCACCTCAGTGGGTGCGCACGTTTCATTAGATGAAAAATCACAATCACCATTATTTTTTAATTCTTTAACACTTGCATTTTCCAACGTATCTTTCATTTCACATTCAACTTTCACTTCAACAATCTCATTTTGCATTTCAAAAATGGATTCATCTAATACACAACATTCAATAACATTCTCAATTTCAGACAAAATGTTTCTATCTTCCTCATCCAACTCAAACTTATCAAATTCTTCTTCACAAACATGTAATTCATCAACATAAGAGAAATCATACTTAACATTCTCATTCATTCCATGCATAGTAAAAACATGCTATAGCTTTAATGGCGAAACAAGACTCAACATGCATAGGATGTTTCATAGCATAATCTACATCAAATATAACTTCTTCATTATTGATTCTGAATGTTACCGTCTTGCTGCGTACTCCAATCAGAGCATCTCCAGTAGCCAGAAATGGTCTTCCAAAAATGAGAGGCACTTCAGGATCCTCTTCCATATCCAACACAATAAAGTCAACTAGCAGAGTGAATTTATCTATCATTACAAGAACATCTTCTACCAATCCTGTAGGCTTCACAAGTGACCTATCTGCCAACTGTAAGGTAACAGCTACTGGACGAATTCTTCCCTTGAGTCCCACATTGACGTCAATGGAGAGAGGCATGAGGTTGATACTTGAACCCAAATCACAGAGAGCTTTTTCAAAATATCTCGCGCCAATTCTGTAAGGTATAGTACAACTGCCTGGATCCGTCAACTTTGGTGGCAAATTATGCCCAACCCAAGCCCCCACTGCACTCTGTGAGTGTCAAAGGCACTTCACACCTTAGAATCTGTTCTTTGTTTGATATCAGATCTTTGAGGAACTTTGCATATTTAGGCACTACACCCACCAGGTCCAACAATGGTAAACTCACATTAACTTGTTTAACTACGTTCAAGAATCTATCAAACTGTGGTCCTCTCTTTGGCTTTGGTCTCACTCTTTCAGGGAATGGAGGCTTTGGAGCATATTCAGGAAAATTGTAAGGACTTGGAGGTCCTCTGATCTTTTTAGTCACTTCCTTATCTCCATTATCTTGCACCCCCTCCTTCTCTGATGTCATGTCCTCATTGGCACAATCTTATTTAGGTTCAACAATTACTTCCTCCTCATTTTCACAAGCTACTTCTCCAAGCTTAGTGGTTTTATGGACTTGCTTTACACTTCTCAATGTGATGGCGTTACATACTTCTTTCCCCTTAGGATTTGGAATGGTATCACTTGGAAGTGATCCACTCGGCCTGTGATGCACAGAATTAGCAAGTTGTCCCAGTTGCATCTCAACATTCTTCAATGTAGCTTCATGATGTCTTACAGTAGTCTCCAACCCACCAAACCTTTGTTCATTCTTGTCCATATTTTCTATAAGTTTATGGAACATGTCTTCCACTGATGGCTTCCTTTGCTCCGAAGAATTAGGTTGATGGTCCAAGCCTAGAGGTGGTTGTGTAGATCTTCTTTGCTCACTTCCTTGAAAATATTGGCCTCCTTAAGTTTGATTTTGATTCCAACTACCTTGGCCTCCACCATACTATCTGTTGCCTCCATTGTAATTTCCTAAGTATTGTGGCTTGTTATAGTTATTCACATGCTGTATAGCGCATTCGTCTTTGTGATGTTCGCCCTTACACAACCCACATGATAACACAGGAGCCTTGGCTTGTGTAGCTTTCAGAGTTTGCACTTGTTTAGCCAAGGCCTCAAACTTGGCACTCAAAGAAGTTTCCTCATCAAGATCTAATACTCATCTCTGCCTTTTACCATGTGGTTTCCTTATTTCATGAAAAAGGTACTCATTTTCAGCTATTTTATCAAAGAGCTCCTGTACCTCAAGCACACTCTTATCTTTCAATGCACCGTTAGCACATGCCTTAACTATCATGGAAGATTCAGATGTGAGGCCTTTGAAGAAAGTGTTCAATTCTCTGATTTCCCCCATGTCATGATTGGGACATTGTCTGATTAAATTATTAAAACGCTTTCATGCCTCTCTGAATGACTCTCCATCCTGTTGTTGAAAGTTCATTATATCCATTCTCATTTTATCCAATTTAGCAGAAGGGAAGTACTTGGCCAAAAATTTCTTTTGGAGTTCCTCAAAAGTTGTCACACTATTTGTACCCCCAATGGATTTGAACCAATGTTTTGCTTTGCCTCTCAGAGATAGAGGAAAAAGAATTCTATGAACTTCACTCCGATCCACTCTCTGAAGCTTGAAAGTACTACAGAGGCCTAAGAACCAATCAAGATGTTCATTCGGATCCTCATTGTCAAGACCTTGGAAGAATTGGCCCTGAGTGATCATGGAGACTATCTGAGTTGGTATGTGGTAGCTTTCAACATCAATATCCTGTTGATCAATGCTATTCTCAAAATTGATTGCATAATGATCACCAAATCTTGGTGATCTCCCTCCTTGGTTGGCCATCTCTCTTTGTCTCAGTTGAGTTCTCAAAGTCTTAGGCAATTCTAGATCAAGTGTATACTCTGGTTCACCAGAAGATCTTAGAGACCTGGGCATACACAAAACACCACAAGTAAAGAATAATAGGGGAGAAAAGATTACACAAAACAGAATCTCAATTGTAAACAAAGGAAATAGAACAACAACGAAATAACAACAATAAAAGTAAAACAGAACAAACACAATAAAATTAAGGAATCGTGCCTTCCCCTGCAGCGGTGCCAAAAATTGATAGGCTAAAGTTGTGTACCTTAACAATTTATCCCTATTCACTAATGTAGATGTGGTGAGAGGGATTCGTTCCTCAGGGAATGGGGTTGGTTTCTAGAATTCAAGAGTGCTGCTCTATAAAATGTCACACAAATGAAATCTGTACTAGCGAGAACTTAGATAACTAGAACTCAAAACACGAGAAATAAAGTTTGAGTGCAAACAATAGGAAAGGTGATGCCCTAGAGTTCCATAGCTGGATGAATACACATTTAGATCACTCATGCGGTGCAACTAAACATACATGTTAATCCAGAGGGGAGCTTCGTTGCCCAGAGTCTTAAGCCACAACTAGCATGTCGACCACACTATGTCTCAACCCTCCTCACACCATCCTATCTCGTGGCGAGGCCTAAGGACGGTAATTTCATCCCGCAACATCCCAATTCACTATTCCTAACAAGTTTAACACTCGACTCTTAGAAACTTCCCATGGCGAGGCCTGAAACTAAGGTCTAATGAGCTCATTAACAACAGAGGACATCTTTTTCACTCCAACCTTATGATCTCTTAATCTATGATCGGCATGGCAACCGCATCCTAGAAGATGAGCATGCAAAACAAGTGAAAAGACTCAATTCACGTTCTCATTCCACAGGATTCACAGCAAGAATAGAGTATTAAGCTCGGACTCAGTATGACGGTCGTGGTTCAAGTTCAATTCAACTACTCTAGAGCAAATGTGTGAAACTTAACTAATATTCACAATTCAAGCACAATATGAGTCATTTCTTCAAAGATTACATTTATTGCACCGAATCAAGCATCTAAAATGTACATTTATCCATTGGAACCCTAGGTCACCACTCGATTAGCCTGAAAACTCTTTCCTCATCTCAATTTCATCAATTTGCAACATTAACAAACTTATTTCCATTCAATTGGAGGATTTTACCGATTAAAGTGCAGAGAATTGTCAATTCCTTCATTAATTGAGAATAAGGAAACAGATTCCAGTCCAGAGACGCGATCAAAATTGCAATCGAAGTACAATTTTTTAGAGAGAGAAAAACTAGAGAGAGAAAGAGTTCCCGCTCTCAAAATCCAAAAGTCTGTTGCTAATATAGAATGATCGATCCTCTAAAATGTTGACTAATTCCTCTATATATAGAGGTTACAAAACGTAAACAATACGCAAACGTAAACTAAGCACTAATTTACACAAATACCACTGTGTGCACTATGCGCCAAATCAGCCACCATTCTGGAATCTTCACGCCTTCAAGCCAAGATACACCACACCTCCACAGCTTCAACCACGCTCCTGAGCCTTGAGTCAACACGACTTTAGAACCTATGCAAAGCAACGCAAGATCAGAACACTTAGAAAAATTCCAATGCTAAACATTCACTCCACAAGATGCAGCCGCCTAATGTGGCCGCGCCATGCAAAATTTTTCCATGGTGCAGCCGCCTGACGCGGCCACACCATACACATATTTTCATGGTGCGGCCGCCTGACTCGGCTGCACTATACAAATTCTCTCACGATGCGGCTGCCTGACGCGGCCGCACCATATAAATTCTCTCACGGTTAGGCGGCCGCGCCATGTAAATTCCATGGTGTTCTTGTGTGTATGTGTAAAACTGTGCAAGTGTTCTTGCATAAATGTGCGCGCAATGTTGTGACTTGTGTATGTAGTGCACATAGTATATGATTGTGGTGTACTTGGCTTGTGCTTGTGTAGTGCCATGCTTGTCTTGTGACAGGAGTGTGCAAAAAGTGCATGTTGTGTGCTGGAGTTGTGGTTCATATATGGTGCAAGAATGGTGCATGAAATGTGCATAAGTGCATGCTGTGATGTGCATGGAATGTGCTGAAGTGTAGTGAGTGCATAGGTAATGCATGGGTTGTGCGAGTGATGCAAGCAAGTGAGCTCGTGTGCACTAGAGCATAAATGTGCAAGTGTTGTGCATGTCTGTGTGCTGGTGATTACTAACTGTGCACACATGTGTGCATGTAGTGCATGAGTGTGCTGGAGTTGTGTGCATGTGAGTGGTGGAGTGCTGAAGTTGTGTGCATGTGAGTGGTGTGCGAGTGCGACGATCTTGGCAAGCATATGCGACGACCTCGGCGAGTGTGGCCAAGTGAAGTGCAACAGGTGTGTGCGATGTGCAGGCAGTGCAGTGCGGACGTGTGCGATGGTGTGGGCAGCTTGTGCAGTAACTCATGCGACAGCCTATGCTCATGTGCGAGAAGATGTGCGACGATGTGTGCACATCCTTGCGACGATGTGAGCACAAAAGTGTTGTACTGTACATTCATGCAATCACATCAAGATCACCTTACACCTCAATACCGAAAACATATTTGCACAATTCATTTCCTCTTAACAGAATATACTTCACACACCATTACCACAAACTTTCCTCACAACACTACATAAACAATCACATAACCTCATAACTCATACTTGATACACATCAAACTTGACATTATACTTTTAACATTTGTAGCTCAATCCTTGCCAACTAGCAATTAATACCATTCTTTGCACAACTCACTAATTTGCACACAATTTACCCACAAAATACACTAAAACAAACAAAAGCCAAGTGAAAAATAATACAATTAAGTCAGTATGAAACTAACTTATCACCAATGATCTTACGTGTATTATTTGTTCCTAAGTGTGGATAAGGAGATTGTTATGCAATGAATTGTGAGACAGAGAAAAAAAAATATGTGCATACATGAAGGGCACTGAGCTAGCATTCCTCAGCACACACTTGCACGCATGACATTTTGGTCTTTATTCATCGTGTCTTTGTTGATAATTTGTGTTGAGATCTAGTAATTTGGAATCAGGAAACTTCTGAGCTTTTGTTGTGTGTAAATTGTTTTGATGAACATTAGAGAAGAACATAGTAGACAAAGGAGCATTGTCTCGGATGTAAGTGATTAACATGTGACGTGTGAGTTTTGCTTGAGGACATGCAAAAGTTCAAGGGTGGGGAAAATTGATAAGTCAGTTTTATATTGACTTAGTTAAGCTATTTTTGCTTGACTTTTGTAGATTTTAATGCACTTTACGTAGAAAGATTGTTGAAACTTGTGTGCTCATGTAAAGAATGTTGTGAAGTGTTTTCTGATTTAAGAAGGATGAATTTGTTGAGTATGACTTTAACTTTTGTAGTGTGTGATTTGTGTGATGGAGTGTGGGATTTACGAGTTATGTGAACAAGTGTGTGTGTGGTGTGATTCTGTAAAGAGAAGCTTGATTTGTGTGTTTGAGGTGTCAGGAGTTTTTTGGAAATTGCATGAAGATATGTCACACATACATTTGTGTACATTACACGCATGTCGTGTCTAGCATTTTTTGCACATTATGCACAAGGTTGCTGCACATCAATGCACACACTAGCACGGCGTTGTCGCATGGCCATGCAGCCCACATGCACAGCATTCATGCAGCAATCACTCACTTATATACAACTTTTGCATATTTTTTTCACATTACTTGCACTACATATGCACACACATATGCTCTAGTCCGCATGCATCTTGTGCACACCTTTGCATTCACTTGTCTATGCACAGTCCACGCACGACCCATGCATTCTTGCTACACAACATGCGTACTCACACAACACATGAAGGCACAATTTATGCACATGTAAGCGTACCTCTTGCATACCTCTTGCACTTTTGTTGCACACTCTTGCCACAACACGAGCACAACTCATGCACATTATTTCAGCATAACGTGCACACTAGCGCACTAGTGGTGCACAATGTTTGCTGTGCATGACACTACACTTTTGCACTACATGCATTACTTGTTGCATTCCTCATGCACATAGCACAACACTTGCACTCAAGCACATTTGCATACCACACCAATTCATGATTCATGCACACAACTCCTCACACTTCACAAATTTCACTTCATCACACAAATGCTTCACACACACACACACAAGTTCATGGCGACGCGTCGCCAACAAGGAGGATACACGGCGCGACGCGTCGCCATGGAAAGTGCGACGTGTCGCCATGAAGAGATTACACAGCGACGCGTCGCTATGGAAAAAACTTCAAACGGCGACGCGTCGCCATGGAGGATGTTGGTTATTTGCAAATCTCGAAATTGGCTGGAATTTTTTCTAAGTATGGAATTCATCTCTTATGGCAGTGGTTCGTGAAGGCGTGGACTCTGAGAGCACTAAAGACGTGGAAAGCCCGATAAAGGAGTGAAAGTCCAGGGCTCAGAGGCGTGGTACAAAGCGGTGCATGAGCTGATTTTCAGTACTTACTATTTGGTAGTGGCAATTTTGTAATATTTTAGTCATTTTACATTTTGCGTTTTGTTTACGTTTTGTAACCTCTATATATAGAGGATTAAGTCATTACTATGGTATCGATCATTCCAGAATAGTAACAGACTTTTGATTTGTAGAGTAGGAACTCTCTTTCTCTCTCTAGGAATTGTTCTCCGATTTCGATTCCAATTGCGGCATTGGACTGGAAACTGCTTCCTTATTCTCAATAAACAAAGGAATTGACAATCCTCTGTACTTTAACTGGTAAAAATCCTCCAATTGAATGGAAATAAATTTGTTAATGCTACGAATTGATGAAATTGAGATGAGGAAAGAGTTTTCTGGCTAATCGAGTGATGACCTAGGGTTCCAATGGATGAATGTACATTTTAGATGCTTGATCCGGCGCAATAAATGTAATTTTTTGAAGAAATGATTCATATTGTGCTTGAATTGTGAATATCATTTAAGTTTCACGTATTCGCTCTAGAGTAGTTCAATTGAACTTGAACTGCGGCCGTCATACTGAGTCTGAGCTTAATACATCTATTCTTGCTGTGAATTCTGTGGAATGAGAAATGAATCGAGTCTTTTCACTTGTTTTGCACGCTCATCTTCTTAGATACGGTCGCCATGCCGATCGTAGATTATGAGATCATAAGGTTGGAGTGAAAAAGAAGTCCTCTGTTGTTAACGAGCGCATTAGACCTTAGTTTTAGGCCTCGCCACGGGAAGTTTCTAAGAGTCGAGTGTTAAACTTGTTAGGAATAGTAGATTGGGATGTTGCGGGATGAAATCACCGTCCTTAGGCCTCGCCATGGGATAGGACGGTGTCAGAAGGATTAAGATATAGTGTGGTTGACATGCCAGTTGTGGCTTAAGACTCTAGGCAATGAAGCTCCCCTCTAGATTAGCATGTATGTTTAGTTGCACCGCATAAGTGATCTAAATGTGTATTCATCTAGCTACGGAACTCTAGGGCATCACCTTTCCTATTGATTGCACTCAAACTTTATTTCTTGTGTTTTGAGTTCTAGTTATCTTAGTTCTCGCTAGTACAAATTTCATTTGTGTGACATTTAATAGAGCAACACTCTTGAATTCTAGAAACCAATCCACTTCCCTGTGGATACGATCCATCTCACTACTACTACAGTAGTTTAGGGTAAAATTGGTGAGTAATGACAGCTCGTATCAATCGATGTCCTTGTTTCTTGCTGAAATTTCTGGAATTCTCCTTGATTTTGGACTTGCGTGTTCTGCATTAAAGTTACAGAAGTAGCTAAATTAACAATCATATTCTCAAGAGGAACTCCTGACCTTGTAGTAGCAATAAAGCTGGAATTTGTTTGGGTAGATGGAGCTGCTAAATTCTGTTGGGTTTGTTGATGAGAAGTTGGCTGCTGTAGAGCTCGATTCTTATAGCTCAAATTAGGATGGTCTTGCCAACCTGGGTTAAAAGTATTAGCATAAGGATCGTAGTGCCTTTGTGGATATCCTTCCATAGCATTAACTTGGGCATCAAGCTCTTCTTGAGTCATTTGACATTGATCTGCTGAATGATTAGGACTCTTACAAATTGCATACACTTTTTTCGTTTGACCTGTTCCCCTTCCATTGATTAACTTTTCTACACTTGCTGTCAAAGCTTCTAGTTTGCTCTCGATAGAAGAGTTGGAGATTTCACCAACTTGCTTTGTTGAACGACAAAAATGTTGGTACTGTTGGCGATTCACAGGTTTTTGCAATCAAGTTTGTGGCTTGAGTTGTGCTATTATCCATGAAAGCTCCACCACTTGCTGAATCAAGTGTGAGTTTCTCCTCTGGTTACAAACCTTCATAAAAATATTGGATTAAAAGTTCATCAGATATTTGATGTTAAGGACAACTCTCACACAAACGTTTAAATCTGTTCTAATAAGCTGTTAAAGACTCATCATATTCTTGTTTAATGCCTACAATTTCTTTTCGACCAAATGCAATCTTAGATGCTGGGAAGTAATTCATAAGAAATATTCTTTACATGCCATCCCATGTTGTAATAGATCTAGGAGTCAAGGTTTTAAACCAAGCACTAGCGTTTCCAGTTAAAGACCAAGAAAAACTAGCTAGTTTAATGTATTCTTGTGAGACTCCTCTATTGTTCACAGTTTCACACACCTTGATAAAATCATGCAAAAAACTATGAGGATCTTCCCCAACATCTCCATTAAATTTAGGCAATAAATTCAGAAATGATGCTTTCAGTTCATAATCAGTGGTAAGTTGTGGCAAAATAATGCAAGAAGGCCTGTAATTAATAATTGGATTAGTGGACTCTCTTAATGGCCAATCTTGCAATGGAGCTTGGACCGATATTTGCTCAATTGGATTACATACAGGGGCTCTTGGTTGTCGTTCGAATCCAGGTGGTGGCTCATCACCTACAGGTGACTGGTTCATAGGTGGAAGATTAGCCATGGACGTAGCTTCAGGAAAAAACGTGGATTCTGGTTCTGTTATGGTCGCTGTGGGACCAAACGACTCGTCAGGTTCTGAACTAGAATTGATTCTTTGGTGATATTCCTTCGTCTCTTTCTTCAATCTCCTTGCTGTCTTTTCGATTTCTGGATCAAAAAGTAAATATGGGTTAGACAATTTGGACATAAACCAAAAAACAAAACAAATTAACTAAAAATAAAATAATGTCGTTCCCCGGCAACGGCGCCAAAATTGGTGTGTCGTTTATATACCAAAATTAATTCTTACTCCAAAGGTTTCACAATAGTGCAGTGAGAGTAAGGTCGATCCCACGAGGAATAACAAAATCTTCTAATTCATTAATTTACAATTTTGTCAAAACAATTAAATTAAAAATTATACTAATAAGAATTAAATAATTAAAATGAACTAATAAACGAAATTAATCAATATCAAAATTACCGAAATTAATAAATTAAAACAAAGATCTGGCAAATAAGCAATCCACACTAAACAATATTCGTTGTTCATTGACGCAAAGATAATAATTTCATATTAATCAGTTAGTTATAAGATACCAAAATCAGCTCTGACATATCCCAATCCTTCCTTAATTATTCGATAGTTGACAAGTATCAGCTTAATCAACTATTTCTCTTTTCATAACATAACCTGGCTGGAATTAGCCGATCACCAGATTCAATGTTATAAGTGCATTAAGTTGGAGAAGAACCTAACTCTAACAAATCATATCATGATCAGCATGCAATAATTTGTTAACCGATTGTTTCCAACTGCCTAGACAGTAGCTTTACCACTAATTAATATTACTTATTAAATCTAGTGACTTAACAAGGAATTATTTGACTCTACTTAAATTTATTAAAGTTGATCAGGCTTTAATCAATCTAGATAATTAACGTTTTATTTGACTCTACTTAAATTTATTAAAGTTGATCAGGCTTTAATCAATCTAGATAATTAACGTTATAATTAAGGTTATATTTATGATATTTCCTGGTGCAAGGTAAGCTTTGAGAGTTTGATACCTGGCTAATTGACTTGAACCGTGCATTTTGTACTTTGAAGTAGAGACAGAATAAAACTGTTGTTCATGCATGGTCACTGCTAGCTGGGACAGACAGTATCCCGAGACAATGGGAGTCGGAACAAAAATGAATTTTAATGGTATATTAATCTTGGTAAAGAAATCATTTGACTTCGTTGATTAAACTACATTTTTATAAAGAGTAATGATTTTTAACAATTTGATAAGTCTACAAACTTTTATCACTATTCAATATATTAACCAGCGGTTAGGTTTGCACTCAGAATGGAAATGGAAATGGAAATGAAAATTATAAATTCCATTATTACTATGCAATTAATATCTCATTACTTTTGATTGATAAATGAAATCGGTTTTATTACTATGATAGTTGATTAATTCGGAAATCAAATTTGATATTAACCAAATTAGTAGATAATGATAAAGAGATAATTTCAAATCTATTAAAGTGATTGAATGATAGTGATAATGTTTAACAAAACAATATTTATAGTTCTCAAGTTAATTAAACGAATAGTAAGGTACTGATTAACATTTGCCAAACAGCTAGTAATCTTAATTATAAATCTAATGAATTGACATTGGCATGAATAAATAATCAAGAACACATGGAATCAAATTTGTGAAGTCCCTCATTTCTCCAAATCATAGAACACTCATCAATGCATTGATTTTGTTCAGATTTCGTATCATATATTTTTAAGTTATGAATGAACAAGTTATCCAACAATTTGGTGAAGATGGTGTTTTTGTCACTATTGAAAACAAAGTCAAACTATTTAATTAATACATGATCTGATCATCTTAGTTGGACCCTGTTGGTGAAATGCCTAGCCTTTTCAAACCTTCCGTATAGATCTCTTTCTCCCATGTTTAATTAAGAATTAAAAATGCTTACTTTTAAACCAATTTGCAGCTTTGGTTTCCTCTTTGGGAAATACAACGACTTTGCAAGCATCGTGTTTGACATGGTGTACATTTCTGATCAGAAAGTCATCATCTAATAAATGAATGGAATCGTTATCCATGAATTTACAAGTTATGGTTAATCATAGAATTTTAATTATGCATTTTGCCGTTGAATTTTAGTCCCAATGAATTCTCTATTTCACAATTCATCCATCACCCTGTATTTAACATATTAATATTTTGATATGTGAACTTTTATTTATAATAACATTTATACTATTAAAACTTATACATATTCTAGTTTATTTTAATATAAATTATTTTTTATTTTTTATATATTTTTAAACTATTTTCTGTATTTTTTACCTTTTCAGTCCAATAAAAGTGAAAAATTACCAAAATAGTTTTAAAATATTAAATAAAATCAGAAAAAAAAAGAAATTCTTATATTAGAATAAACTAGAAAGAATGTGAATTGTTTTGGTATAAATGTTAATATAAATTAAATAAATATGTAAAAATTAAAATATTAGCAATTGAAGAAAAAGTGATATGTTAAGTGTGAAATAGAATATCCATTCCTAATTTCGCTACATTATATGTAATTCATCAATCAATTTAATTTATGTATGAATTACACTAATTGCATGTACAAAAAGAAGAATAGCATAAGCTTCGAATTCAATTATGCTATATCCTTGGAACTAAATGCGTACTTAGTTTATTGTTCTGGACTTCGCAAGAAAATATGTAAAATTAACATACAAATCTTTATAGCAATAATGTAGCGAAAATGGTATTTTTCCAATAATATTAGCAAGATTGGATTTGGAGGGCTCTTCGCTTCTCCTTTTATTCAATTGGTGTGATTCATACATCAATACCTTATATCTATCCAATAATTTATAATAATAAGGTTCTATTTGGTTGTTCAAATTTTAGTGAGTTATTTCACAAATGCAAAATGATCTGTTTTTTTTTTATTATTTTTGTTCATTTTTTTCTATCAAAATTTTTTTTAAAAAAAAACAATGTTACAGCAAATAATTTTGCTACAGCAATTTTTATAAATAAAATATTAAATTTTAATTTTAATATTTTAATAATAAACAATTCTTCCTAACACAATTCCCACCAAAATAAACTTATAAAATATTAATTCAAATTTAAATTTCAAACTTTTATTAATAAAAAGCCTCTCCAATACAAATGCCAACAAAATAAAATCATCAATCTAAACGCTCTCAAAATATTTTTTTATTATAACAAATCTCAAGAAAAAAAGATTTTATCATAAAATCTAAAAATATCCTATCCAAACCGGACTTTTTACACTATTCAAAACATGCTTATACCACTTCGTTTTGTGAACACAATGATAATGTATAATGCTCAAATTTTAATACTAATTTAGTAGAAAATTAGCCATAATCGCACCAATTCCATAAAAAGTTTTTCTCACTATTGATTATTAACTCATTAGATTTTTGAAATATGTCTGTAGCTAAACGTAAAGCGTAAATAAAACAATTGAGTCACATATATTCGACAAGATAATTGGATTTGGGGACTTGGGTTTCTTCTTTTATGCAATTGGTATAATTGATACATCACTAAAATGGATGAATTACACTAAAATTTAATGTAATTTATGTATTATAATAATTAAATATTTTTCACCATTCGAAATATGTTAATACCACTTCATTTTGTCGACAAAATAAGAATGTAAAATGCTTATATTTTAATACTAGTTCACCTCATAAAATTGGTGATGCCTGCACTAATTTTATCAAAAATCCCTTTTATTATTAATTATAGTAATTGACCTCAATGATCCCTTAATTTAGAAGTAAGTATTGTTTTGGTTTTTGATTTTTAAAAAGTTGCATTTTACTCCATCAATTTAGATTTTATCATAAAATAGTTTTTAACTGATTTTTCTTTTATTTAATAAGTAATGTTATTTGTCACATAATATTGTTCATCATTCAAAATAACGTCATTTTGTGTTATATAACTAACAATATTACTTGTCAAATGAATTAAAAATAAGTTGAGAAGTATTTGTGTTTTACGTGATTGAGGTGAAAAATCAAAATATAACTTTTTTAAAATTGTGAACTAAAACAATTCTTACCCACAAATTAAGACACTTGTGTGTCACTCACCCTATTAATTATTAGAGTGGTGATCAAGTGGAAAAATATAGTGAAAATACAAAGTAATAACGTAGACTAATTTATCTATAAACACATTAACCATCAACTCAACATTGAAACTAAGTTCTCACCGTTGTGTGAAATTATCAAGCAAGCAAACGCAAAACGTAGACAAAAATGGCTTACTGCCACGCTGGCATAGATGATTGGGTATGATGGGGCCAGATGTGGGGTCCGGACATTCGGGACAATAAGGGAACAATGCTTTGAATTGAACAGGTAGAGCTGCCTGGTTGGCAGGTGTTCACATGGACACCCCATGTGTTGTCAAATACAGTATAAGCCAACTGCATTTCTCGGTTACTTTTAACAGTTGCTATCTTGACGCGTGTTAACACACTCAAAAAGTTAACACATTGTTGTTCGTTATTGGCTCCCACTTTTTCTTAGAGAGCGATATATATACCAAATTGTTTTCCAGTAATTATTTATATATTTAGTAAGAGTAATGATTGGGGGAGTGAAAAATTAGATTTAAAACTCAAAGTGACTGATGTGGCAGTTATAGAAAGACGAACTAATCTATTATCCATTAGGGTTCACTCATCATTTGGTTAGGGTATTAGTTTGTCTTTTTATAACTGTCACGTCAGTCACTTTGCGTTTTCACTATAATTTTTCACTCCCCCTATCATTACTCATTTAGTAATAGTTATAAACCTCGGCATACGCGAAGCCGATTTCAGATTTCTCCTCCTATTTTTTTTAATTATGTTTTCATCAGTGTTATCAAACTCGGACCGAACCGGCCGGTTCGACCGGTTGGACCGGGAACCGGCCAGGGGTCCGGTCCGAGTTGGTCCAAAAAACCGTGTGTTTAAGAACCGGTCAAAACCGAGTTCAACCGGAAAAACCGAAAACCGGTCAGAATCTGTTTTTTTTTTTTTTTTAAATCTAGTCCATTAATGTGTTTCCATCAATACTCCCAATGATTTCAATTAATGTTTCCATCAATACCTCCAATTGCCATTAATGATTTCAATTAATGTTTTTCCATCAATACCCCAATTGCCATTAATGATTTCAATTTTCCATATTAAAATTTGAATACATTCAAGTGCTATAAATACTTTAATTTACCATATTCAAAATTTTTAATTATCATTAATGATTTTAATTTACCATATTTTAATATTTTAAATTTGAATAAAATTAATTGTCATAAATACTTTAATTTAACATATTCAAGATTTTTAATATCTTTCAATTATCATAAATGTTTATAATTTACCATATTTTAAAATTTTTAATAAATTTTAATTGTCATAAATATTTTCAATTTACCCTATTACAAGATTTTGAATGAATATGGAAATTATGTTTTTCATCAATATTTTCAATCAATCACATTCATACAATTTAAATAAATATGAATTTTAAATTTTATCATATAATATTTATTGTTTTTTATTTAATTATTACTTTATAGCACACAAAATTAAATTCAAAGTGTGATATGTCATTAATTTTTTTAATTCACATGTTTAAGTTTTGAAATAAATAAATTGTGTATTAAGAACTACATTTTCTAACTTATTTTAATATTATCGATTTGATATTAAAGTAATTAATTCTTTATTATATCTCACGTATTTTAATAAATTTTTATTAAGTTATAAACAAAATAATTATTAGCATTATTAAACAATAAGATCTATGATTTTTTTATGGATGAAAAACTAAGAATTTAATTGAATATTATTTTTTTATAATTTGGTTATTTTATTATACATAAAATGTGAGATATGTTAATATTTAATTAATATATTTATATTAAATATATTTATGACGTCATCCGGTTCTTGACACCGGTTCGACCGGTCCGACCAATTAACCCCTAACCCAGTAGCTCTACCAGTTCGCACTCCGGTCCGAGCTTTAAAACACTGGTTTTCATTTCATCATTTTATTGATTTTGCGCTGATATAAAATTTATGTTAATTACATTTACCTCCCTTGTAAATTTAAATTACAAATCAAAACTCGTAATTTGTCATATTATGGTAACCTCCCTTTACCCAATCTCGGTTTAATGAGACTCCCTACAATTAAGAGACATTAACAGTTAAATTAGATCAATAGAAAAAAAAGTAACCAAACTTTCAAATTTATTAGTATTCTAAATGGATAAATATGGAGATGCGATGTTCTGTCCAAACATATAATGTATTATTCTGTTTTGGATTAAAACTACGTTGTAGAGTTCATTCATCTCTTGGTTAGGATCTAATAATTGTAAAGTAATTTTAGTGATATTTATGCTTTTAGTCCATAATTTTAGTGAAATTACATCATTTTGAACATTAGACAAAATAATATAGGATAATATTGAATAGAGGATCTGATCATAAATATATTGATATAAAATTAACTCTTCTACCAAATTAACTATTAACTAAAAAAATAAAAAAAAACTTCAAAGCACCACCAGCAACATTACCTCGCTAGATTAAATTAGAATTCGTTGGGTTCTTTTCATTTTAATTTTTTATTTTAAATAAATGAATAATTGAGTTATTATTTTTTTTTTACCATATTAAATATAAACTAATAAAATTTAAATTTTATTTGAAGCATCATAAGCACCATTTTACTTTTCAAAACTATAAGTTAAGTTTTTTTTTTGTAATTTCATTATCTCCATCAACTCGTGTTTAGTCAAAGGTAAAGATAATATGACAAAATTATAAGGTTCAATCTATAATTTAGTTTTATCATAGTTAAGGTAAATGTAACTAACCCTTAAAATTTTGGATTAATTGCATTTACCTCCTTGAGGTTTGGCCATACTATAGAATGAATCTTCTCGTTTATGAATATTGCAGTCATCCCCTTAAATGACCAAACTTATAGCAAATACCTCCCTATTGTGATTGACTAACTAGGCTAGAAAATTTTTGTTGTAAAATTTTGAAATAGTCTTGCTAAGTTTTAATCACAGGGAGGTAATGTAATTTTTTTTTAATTTCATCTTACCTTTTTTTTTTCTTTTTTTTCGTTTTTTTCGTTTTTGTCATTTCACCACTTATGTTAATGAACATTTGATTAAGGGGACAAATTGTAATATTTATCTTAGTTTATAAAAAAACCGCTCTTGCTTATGTTCTTGTTTCGTCAGTTCTAACTTAGGTACATAGTTTTTTTTTTTAAACTAAAGATCAAGTTAACAAATGAAAGGTTTGGATCTTCCCATGTACAATTAATGTACCACCACTTTTGAGAGGCAACGAGGAGAACAAAATTACACATACAATAAGAGTTTCTAATTTTTTTAACTTATAAGGTGGGAGTGCACTTCACCTATAGGTTGAAATTCAATGAATCAAAATGGATAATACATTTTTATTAAGATTGGAAGATGTCCTAAGTAATGACAATTAGACCTAGAAAGTTCAAATGATACAATAGATATGACAACTTTTTGTAATGAAAAGATATGCGTAGTACAATCCAACTTTTTGTTACAACTTACAACTAGTAAAATCACAGCAAATATCCAAACATTGATAACCTTCTAAAAAGATTAGTGAAATGGCATTAATCATTTTTTATTTCTTTTGTAACACCCATAATCTTAATATTTTCTTCTGGAACATAGTTGGAAATAATAAAAAATTGTTTGCTAAAAAAAAACTTTGCTTTAGACTCTAGAAACTTGTCAAGACAAAGTTATCGCTTTAAATTTGTTGTTTTAAAATTGGTATATCATTCCAGTTCTACTCTTTTGATTAGACCAAGAGTTTTCATTTAATATTAATACTAGCTAGTTAGCTTACTTAAATTGATTTGTTTTAATTAATAATGTGGTATAATCAAAGAGTAGACCAAAAGTGATACATTAAACTTTGAAATAGAAATCCAAAATTATCAATTATTATCTTAGTGCTAATTAAAAGTGTACCTTTTAATTTCATAACTACTAATAGAGTTGGTAACCTAATTAAATGTTAAGTCGATAAAGCGTATAGGCACATGGATAATCACTTCACTTGCACGATGAAGTGATTTTGGTAACATGAGATAAAAATTAGGGTCATTGAGATCGTTTCATATCTAAGAATTACGTATGAATTTCACTTTAATGTATAAAGTATCAAAAATTAGCATATAACGTATAAAAAATAAGCATATAAAGTATTAAAAAAATTAGCGTATTAGCGTATAAAGTATCAAATATTAGCATATAACGTATAAAAAATTAACGTATAAAATATAATTTACGTATTACGTCTCATATATGAAACGGTCTCACAAAAGTTTTTGCGTAAAAATTATTAGGATTCATTATATTTATATACTTCTTTAAAGTTTGATCAAATTATCAAATCAACCCCGAGATTTAGTAAATCATGAAACAAACTTCAAGATTTATATAGCTATAACAAATAGCCCTATTTACCATTAGTCAGTTAACGTTTTGGCTATATGTAATTCAATTAAAAACATATTATAAAATCTTAAAATACCCATAAGATTAATTATATTTACCACTCATCAAGTAATTAATTTCATAATCATTTCGTGAATATATTATTTTCTTCTCTTACTCTATTACCGCTCATCAACATTAAGAGGTTGATTGTAAGTTTACCTAAATTTGTAGTTTTTTATTTTAGTAAATTTTTCATGAAGTAAATATAATTAAACCAAATTACTATGCGATCAATGTTGCTTTAAACTGTGTACACAGCATACATGAATCGCACGACATTAAATAGACAAATGGGCTATACAACTATGAGACTCATTTGTGCTTTTCCCGATATCATTCGATTTTCCTTCCCAGAGCCCGAGTGAGTGGTACATTTATATTCTTTGAATTTTCACAGGCTCACAGCAACTCGAAGGCAACATTTTATAAAATGTTTTGGAAAAGGGCACGTTTCAATTTTAAATTAATAACAACAGGGTACAATTTTAAGCTATTTATTATAAAATATATTTTTTTTAAGAACTGTATTAATTTGACAGGAGTACATTTGAAATAATTTAAACATGTGAGCAGAAAATTTTTAAATACCTTTGTTCAGCCTGTAAAAAATATAAAATTGTTAACCAAAATTCAGATGGAGAGAGAAAAGTCTAAAAAATTGAAAAAAGAAATTAAAAAAAATAATACACTTCAATATAAATAAAAAAAATTGTTTTACATGAAACACAATAATAAATATAATTTACTCCCTCTGTTCTCTAATAAGTGTCATTTTAACTCTCATTTTTTATTCTCAAATAAGTATCATTTTACAAATTTCAATGCAAAAAGTTTAAAAGCTTTCAATTTTACCCTTCGTCCCATTTATCTATGTAATGTTATTTAAAAGAAGAGAGAGAAAGTTATGGTTATAAATATGGGTAAATAAGAGAATTTATCACTTTTCTTAATTAATGTGCATATCTCTAAAACGACACTTATTAAAGAACATGGGGAGTATATAGCCAACTTTTAAGAGATCGAATCTTTTGTCTAATTCTCCCTCTATTTCACAATAAATGTCGTTTTGAAGTTTTTCACACTTATTAAGGAATACTTTAAAATAACTAGAATATTCCTCATTAAAGTTGATCATTATTAATAAAGAGTAACAAACTTTTGTTTGAATAGTTTTAGACTAATTAAAGTTCTCTCTCTCATCTCATTAAAGAGGGGAAATATTATAAGTAACTTGCATTTTAGTCTAAAATGATATTTATGTTGAAACAGAATCAAATATGTTAAACGTCAATTAAATTGAAATAGAGGGAGTATTATCTTGTCTCATCATGTCCAATGCTCAAACCGATATCATTTCATTAAAATAAGATATTAAAAGTATAAATATCACTAAAATCAAATTTAGAATTACTGAGCCCTAACCCAGACCAAGATGTGAATGAACCCTGATTTTAATCCTAATTTTAATTAAACGAAGTTGTTTTGAACATTGGACGGAATAAGGTAGGATAATATTAGATAGAAGATATTATTTCCACTTCTAGTTTTAATTTATGTAGAAATTACATTTTTTTACATAAACAATATAATGCAATTATCATGCATAAATCATTACAAAATTGCATTTACAATAAAATAAATAATTATAAGAAAAGACCTATGGTACAAGGAAAGTATAATTTAATGTTGTACCGATTTTTGGTGTCACAACACATGGTACATCATCATACACTGTCCCAACAGCCTTCCCACATGATTCCGATTCCCATTGTCTACGCGGCGCATTTTAGTGGGTCCCCAACCACAAGCAAAATTACTCTAGAAGCATGACATTAGCAATGATGGTATTTTTTTTCGGGGAAAAAATGTAAATAGTAAAACTACTTAAATTAAGGGTGATTTGTACTGTTTTTAAGGTTGCTCGAATCTGCTTACCAGCGATTTGCGACCCAAATAGAATCTATGCTTCCCAAGTACTATTTTTTTTTTCTTTTGAATCCCAAGTACTATTATACTACTAATAGTAGGAGGCTAGTGAGCTATGAGGAAAAGGAAGATGACATTAGCAAAGGTTGATTCTTGATCAAAAGGTTACATGATTTAGGGAGATTTTGTGCAGCTTTTGTTTTTGCAAAAATAGATGAGATGATATCACCCAACCAAAGCTTGAATTGAGTTTCAACTATTGGTGGATACATTATTTATGATTTTGGAAAGGAGACGAAATTGTAGTTACATAAACTTCTTGTACGATCGTTTTATATAGGGTTAATTACCAATGACCTCCATGTGGTCGAGCTAATTTCTAAATAACCCTCATGTGCTATAAAAACCTACCAAAGACCCCATGTGCTTCTAATTTAAGCAGAAAGTGGATTAAAAATAGTTGTAGTAACGGTACCGTCAAAACTTCCGAAAATATCCTTTTCTCTTTTTCCAATTCAAAACATTAAATCTTAAATTAGTAAAGTTTTAGGGCCAAAGTTGAAATTACAAAAGTTTAGAGGTAAAAAATAAATTTAAATTTTTTTGTTTTCTTCTCTGTCGTTTTTTTTTTCTTTCTTTCTCCCTTTTTCTGTTCTAGCACCACCACCGCAACCGCAACCGAAACCACAACCACAACCACCACCACCACCACAACCACAACCACAACCACCACCACCACCACAACCACAACCACCACCACCACCACCACAAAAACGACAAGAGACTGAAAGGGGAGAAATAAACAAGAGACTTAAATTTAAGTCAAAGTAAACAAGAGACTGAAAAGTTTTGATGTCTTTTTATGCTTCTTCTTCTTCTTCGATTATGCTTCTTCTTCATCATACTCCTAAACTTCCAAACCCAAAACTCACCATTACTCTGCGAACTAGCGTCGTTTGCTACTCCAAGGTCATCTGAAATTCCTGCAGCTTCAAATTCTGGCACCTCTACGACCTCTATGCCTCCTGAATCCAATCCCTGTCCCCACGTCTCCTAGCTCCAACCTTTTATTTAAATTATTTCTGTTTATTGATTTAAACAAAGTTCAGGGAATGCAGAAGCTTTTGGATTGTTTAATTCGATTTTGAAATTGAATGAAAATTCAATTTTTTAGGAGCTTTGAGTTCAGGTTGTAATTTTTTGATTCAAATTTTTACTTGACTATAACTAGGTTGATGATTCAAGTTTGATATGGTGGTTGTTGTGGTGGGAAGGATTGGTGGTTGTTGTGGTGGAAGTTGACTTTGTTATTAGTTTGGCATTCCTAGGGGTGGTGGATTAGGGTAGTGGATGGGAGGGTGGTTGTTGCGGTGGTGCTAGAAAAATAAATGGACGATGAGACGGCGATGATGATGACGATGGTGATGGTGGTGATGATGGCGGTGATGGTGATAGTCTTGATGACGGTGGTGGCGGTGATAGTCCTGATTATGGTGTAAGAGATGAGAAGAAAAAAAAATAGGAGAAAATAGGAAGAAAGAAAAGAAAAAACAAATAAAAAATATTGATTTAAAGTTAAGGGTTATTATTGTCCAATTATACCTTATTAAGTTTATACTTTCATTCACGCGCGTGTTCAACTCACACTCCGTTATTGGAGATAATTTACATCCACTTTCTGTTTGAATCAAAAGCACATGGGGGTTATTGGTAGGTTTTTTCAGCATAAGGGGGTTATTTAAAAATTAGCTCGACCACATGGGGGTAATTGGTAATTAACCCTTTTATATATGCGACTGGACTAATGATGCAGCCTCACTCACATATGTTCTTCAGTTCGTGTATTCGCATATAAATTATCAATATTAGAGTTTTAACACCATTCTGATTTATGTATAACTTGAAAATAGTTGGCATTTTTGTGTATAAATTATCAATGTTAGAATTCTAATACTATTCTAATTCACGTATAATGTATAAATAGTTAGGGTATTCTTGTATTCGTGTGTTCGCATATAAACTATAAAGTATAAATGTTAAAATTCTCGTACCATTCTGATTCACGTATAACATATCAATAGTTTGCACATCAATGTTTGTCACGCGCGCCTGTCCGTCGTATATATGAAACCGTTTCACAGGACACTTATCCAATTGTATTGTATTATTCCTAAAGATTTTTTTTTTTGTAAAAAAAATTAAGCAACAAAATTATACTAATTTAATTAATTAGTTGAGAGGAAAATTTTAATGTTTCATCAAAAGATATAATTTTTTTTAAAAGTCATGGTGATTGATCCTCCTTCTTTCTTCCTATTAGATTTGACAATAATTCCAACTTTGACGTGACCTAGAATTAAACGATTTTTTTTTTTCAAGTAAAGTTATTTATACTAAGCTAGCAAATTTTGCAGAGTGGAATAATTTTTATTTTTATTTATCTCAATTATAAGTGTTACCCTAATCCTAATTCCATTTTAAATGTATAAGATAAATATGAATATAAGTTATAAGTTTAGCACATAATTAAGTTTAATAGGAAAAATTCATTTTGGGGAGTTTGGGTGTGAGGGTTGTAGTCGCGTTCAAGAACTTGAGGATATATGTGAATATGTGAGTCAACCAACTTGTTATTTTAGGGTGTAATATTAGTATGAGAGCCAACAAATTAGGTTATTGAAAAACTATCAAAACTAATTGTAAGAATCACCTTGAAAATTCTACACATCCGAAAGTAGACCTCATTTGGACCTTGTGAGTGTGCTCAAACCTAAGATGATCAATGTAATATTTTAACTTTAGTTTTCAAAAGTGAATGTGATATCTCAATCTCACATTAAAAGTGTAAGAAAATGGAATTTGAATTTGCATATTCAAAACGTGACCATAAACTATTTTTTTTTTAAGTCCTTCAAAACTCTTGTACCAACACTACTACAGAATTCGCTTTCTAAAACGGTTAAAAGTAGTTATTTAAAATGGGTTTTAGATTTTCCAAACCGTTTTAGATATGGGCGGACTAGAAAGTCCTACATTTTTTAAAACGGTTAAGAACCGTTCTTAAAAGTCTGTTTTTTAACACACCCAAATTTCTGCACACCCAAATTTCTGCACACCCATGTCCAATGGTACACGGAATCAGTTCTGCCATACCAATCTGGTAAGCTTCAAGACAACTGCATTTTTTACACTCCCACCAACCAACATAAAGATTTCATGCATGTTCTTGAACATTATTTCAATCAGTTTAGTAATCTTTAACTTTTCAAACTCATTCGCTTAAACTTGAAAGAAACAATAACAAAAAAACTCTTCAAACTCATCCAAACTATGTTAGCAAGATGCGAATTGCAGAGAAAGAATGGAAGAAGAATTTACGGGAATATTATTATGAAAATCAAACAAGAATATTATATATTCATATCAACCAAACCCAAACCTTCCTACAAAATTAAACTGCACCAAAAGACAGAAACATTAATCGATTTCTGCCTCTGATCAAACATCATCTTCTCCACCACCGATCTAGTCTCAAAATCCAAATCAGAAAGTTTCGATCTCCACCTTCTGCGTATCAATTTCTGGACTGCCTTTCAACAAACTTTTCCACCAATTCATCCTGTCCTGCTTCGTCAACAAAATCGAAACCGTCTTCTGATCCTCCAAGCTCCAGAAACAGTCCTCCTGTTTCACTGCGTCGAAAAACTCGCCGTCGATTCTGAATGTTTTAGCATAAGTGTTCATGAAGATTAATGATAGATGAATGGAACAATATAAACTCAAAATTAAGGAGCTTACACTGGTGATGTGTTTAAAGATATAACCTTTGGAGCAATCGGAGCAAAAAATAAGTCGGCGAAGATCGGATCGAGCAACCTGCAAGGCTTTGGCTCTTGGTCGTAAAGATATAACCTTTGGAGCAAAAAATAAGTCGGCGAAGATCGGAGCTCTCTTCGTCTTGAGCCTAAAAATACCGCAAAAACTGAGACAATACAAAGATTATGGCTTTGACGAGGGAAAGAAAAAGAACAAAATATGGTGTTAAAAAAAATAAAACTCGACATTCTCAGTTGAAAGAGTCGGCAGAGAAAGGGGAAGGAGAGCGGCAGAGAAAAGTGTAAAGATAAAGAGGAGAAAAAAATTTTCAGTTTTCTAACAAGGTTACATGCTAACCGTACTAAATAATTTAAAATTTCAGTTTTCTAGAACGGTTAAACTCTTAACCGTGTTAGAAAACTGAAATTTTCTAAAACGGTTAGTTAGAAACCGTTCTTAAAACGGAGATGATAACAGTTTCTAAAACGGTTGTCTCCCGAACCGTTTTAGAAACTGACATCAAGAGACTTTTTAACACGGTTATATTGTAACCGTTTTAGAAAGTTTGCGTTTTTCTAATTCTTATTACAAAAATGCCACCGCCCCAATTATCTAAAACGGGTTATTAATAACCGTTTTAAATAGATCGTTTTAAATTATATATTCTGTAGTAGTGCAATTTTTAAGTCTCAAATCATTAAAAAAAACTCGTTGAATTTTAGACATCGTTAGGCCGATCAATCTAGCGTGTCATATGTAATTAACATTTTGGGTTTTGGTTTTCCTTTTTTTTTTTTTTGGTCTTTTACTTTCATTTCTTAATCTCATAAAGTACCTTTTAAAGGATTTTTACAATCAAAGAGGCTGTTTTTGTGTCATTTCATTGATCCCACAATATTTTGTCGTTGAGACAGCATATGCTTCGGACACCTTTTGGTTCAAAATTGTCACAAGACCTTCCCGAAAACTTTTAAGAATTTTCAAATAATTTGCCTAGTCATAGATACAAGATATTCATGTACATCTGTTTTAGTTTGACAATTACATAGGATTTTGTTCATTGAGTCGTTCAATTTCTACGAGAAGGGTAATCATGTTGTTCTTCACTTTTGGTTAAAAATGGATTGCGATCCTAATTTTGCCCAACAAATTTTGACAAAGGTATGAAATTTTTTTTTGGTTGAAAAGATAGTCAAATTGAAATTGGGACCAAGTCACTATAGCTTTGATGTTCATATTGCTTCATTTGAACTTGGATGACTAAAGAGGGTCAACAAATGAGGAACTTATTTATTTATTTCTTTTTTCTTTTTTTTTTTCTTTTTTTGGGCCTTCGATAGGTTTTTTTTTTTTGTCAAAAACGATAATTTGATTTTATAAAAATTAAGGTTACAATTCACTAAATAGATACCTATTTAATTGCACAAATAGCTCCATTAAACAATTTAGTCAAACCTAATTTTAGGAAAATAAGAAAGGCTCAACTTCGTCAAAAGTAATTTTTGCTCAAATTCATTTTTGTTTGCGTCTTTTTCTAGACAAAAACATATAAATATAATTGGTCATTTAAATTGTAATCACACAAACTACAATATAAAAATATTCATTTGTAAAATCATTGTTCAATTATATGTCCCATGAAAGCCATCGAGATTGTCAAAAGCTTCTATGATTGATCATTCATTATATAGCCGCAAGAACGTCATCGCCTATATGTACAATTTTTTTTTACTCCTTGTTACTTAATAATTTACCAACCTATGCAGTAAATTCTGTGTCGGTTAAGCAAAATCCTGCGGTGGAAGACATGCCACGTGGCATACATCCCGCCAATGAGCATAAAAATCATCAAAATCGTCGCTATTAGTGTCATCATGAATTCATGATAAAGTCAGAAAAATTCAAACGGCGCCGTAGATTGCCTCTTTTTGTGACGCGACGTCGTCGTTTTCTCCCTGGATGTTCCGGGTGGCGTCACCGACCGAATCAACGCGAAATTCAATCCCTTAAAAAACGGGTGGGTCTTGATGTCAGCAGCACCCCGTTTGGATCCTAAACGCCTATTCGGATCCTTGTTCAACAACCCGGAAATCAAGTTTCGCGCGTGGAATTCACTTAAACTGTTTGGAGCGTCAGTAGGGAATGCCAAGGGTTTTTTCACTATGTTTCTCAATATAACTTCGTTCGATGGACCGGCAAATGGGGTGCGCCCGTAGATCATTTCGTAAATAAAAATCCCGAGGGCCCACCAATCCACAGCGTTCCCGTGGGGCCTTCCGGATGCCACCTCAGGTGCCACGTACTCGTGGGTCCCAACAAAAGAGCAAGAACGAGCTGCAACCGGTTCAGCCACAAACATTCGGTTCGTCGAGAGGGTCTGTACCTTCCTTGACCGGAACAGACGGTTGGAAATGCACGAAAACGGCGTCGTAGCACGAGGTTGGCTAGTTATACCCGGTGATGATGACGGATCTGAAATAAAGTCAGGTGATTCAACGGCTGGGATTGCATCTGAGCAAAGCGAGAGATCAAAATCCGTCAGCATAATGTGGCCGTCCGATCTCACCAACACATTTTCCGGCTTTAAGTCCCTGTAAATTATTCCCAGCATGTGTAGGTACTCTAGTGCCACCAAAACCTCAGCTGCATAAAATCTTCAAAAAAAAAAATAAAATAAAAATATCGTTACTTAAATTTTCTTGGGACTAATGGAAAATTTAAGACAAAAAACTTTACAAAGACAGTTATGGGAATAAACTATTAAAACTAGTATAGTATAATATTATCAGTTTGTCAACTAGTGTTTGAACTTTGAAGGTTGAAATTTGAGAAAAAGAGAAATGCTCTGATAACTTGTCTCAGAAGATAATGCATTAAGAAATTACCTTGATCTTGTAAAGATCCATTTCAGATGTCAAGAGTGACCAAAACAAGAAAAACCCATAAATGGAAAATTTTCATTGAAGGAAAATTGCGGCTAACTTTGCAGAATTTCTAAGGAAGAAAAAAAAAAACTGTGAGGAAAATGCAGGCAAAAATGAGATGATGTTAAAATCATAGGTATTTTGGTCTGTAACAATGTGAGTTTGTTTTCCTGCAGAGGTGAAATGGACATGACTGCTTTAGATAAACACTAGAATGAACTGTCACTTTTATCATAAAGAAACAAAGTGCATACTCTAATGACATGTCTATGTTCATTTAGCACTCCAAAAAAAACATTTCAGCTTTTCAAAACTTTCTGAAAATACCCTCTACTTGATCTGCTATGGACTAAAAGAACTGAAAAAAAAAAAGGAATGAAAATAGTTAAAAGTACCTTGAAGAGCTAATGGAGAAGCGTTTCTGAGGCTGTTTGTGCCTTATAGAGTGCAAGTCACCGCCGGAACAATACTCCATAACTAGACAAGAAAAATGGGATGCTTCAAATTCAGCACAAAGAGTGGGCAAAAATGGATGGTCAAGCATTTTCATGATTTTCTTCTCAGTTTCAGCTCTTTCAATCTTCTTTTTCATGGCCAAAATCTCATTATCCACAATTTTCATAGCATAAACCCTGCCATCCTCAGCCCCACCTCTGAGGCGGCATAGGTAGACTCTACTGATATCTCCGCTCCCAATCTGACGAACAAGGCTGAAATCCCTGAAACTCAACCGCCTGCCGAAGGCGGCGCAGCGCAGGGCTTGGAAGGCTGAGTCAGATGAGCGGTGGGGCTTAAGTGTTTGATGCTGTTCTGGGGAGCTTGTGGGAAGCTCAAATGAGAGCCGACTAAAACTGGTGCAATGACTATCGCTACTCATTGAGCTTTTAGTACTACCCGCATAATATGTTGTGCCTTCAGAAATGAGCTGATCGTCTCCACTACGATTTTGCTCGAGCATTTTAAGTCTAATAATAATACGACCTCGCCCGATAGCTTTTTATTAGACTTATAAATGCTATCATAAAACAATGGTCACAAGAACTCAAAACAGAAAGAAAGATGTCGAAAATTTAATATGGTTTTATGTTCTTTCTTGAGGATTTTTCAGAATCGGATGCGATGAATGGAGACAGCAATTTATTAAGTTTTTGAAGACAATGGAGATTAAGGAGCTAGACACTGTTTAAAAAGTCATCAGTCATACCACTAGAAAAGAATCAATATCTAGATGAAGAGTTAAGCAAGCAGTGTTTTGTTGTTTTCTCATTCAAGACTGACATCTGACCAAAATCTCCAAAACATAAAAAGGGATCTTTAAAGCTATTAAAGAGCAAGACTTAAAAAACTTTTTTTTTTCTTTTTTCCCTGTTCTCTAAGGAGAGAGCTAGGGATGCTATACTTTAGGGTTTCCGTACAGATGAGGAAAGGAGAGAGAGAAATGAGAAATGGGGTCGTCTGGAATTATAGACATATAGCTTCTGCTGTGGTGTTTATGGGTTTTGGAGCAACGGGAGGGGTGGGCACTTGGGGTAGGGGAGGAAGGGGAAGGGAGGGGAAGGGAGGGCAATGAAATTGTGAAGTTGAGCTGTTGAGGTTGTTGGGGAGTATTTATGCTATATGTAGTACGGAAGATAAATTTTGGCAAAATTTATCTGTCAAATGGACTAATTATATACTATTTGAATTTTGACAAAACAATAATTAAAATGGTCCATTTAACTTTTTTTTCCCCTTAATTTTTACAAAGAGTTATTGTTTACTTTTCCCATTGAGTCTCTCCACTAGTTTTTCTAACTTTTTTTCAAAAAAAAATTTATATTCGACCTAGAATCTTTATTTTCTCCCTGACAAGCCCTTGATTAAAGTAGGATTTTGACTACTTTAGTCATGTAGGTTATGGATGAATTTTTTTTTTTCACTCCATTATCTAATAACAAGCCTCCAATTAAGGTAGGATTATGACATCAACAAGTCTGAGTTTCGAAGGTGAAATTGTAACAGAAGTTATATTTTATATTTTTTTGAGAGGGAGAGCAAAATTTTAATTTTTTAAATGATCTAACTAAATTTTTTTTGGAAAAAATTATATAAAGTTTCAAATTTTAGAGGACGGTAGCAAAGATGAGATCCTCTCCGATATTATCTTGTTTATCGTGTCTAACACTAAAACTAAGTCATAGAATTCACTCACATTTTGATTAATGTCTACTAATTATTTTAGTGATATTTATACTTTTAACCTCTAATTTTAATGAAACGACGTCGTTTTAAATATTGTATAGCGGTAGCGTCCTTTGTTCCCCTTGCATCCGCAAGTGATTATCAATACTTTACTTAATTCATTCGGAAACATTATAGTGCTCGTTTGGTTGGCAGGGAATATGGGTTGGGAAAGTAATTTTTTCCTAATTTCCAATTCCCGTGTTAGTTTCAAATTGGGAAAGTAATCATTTTCCTAATTATTAAATTCCTTTTGTTCATCCAGGAAAAGTAAAAAGTATTTTGAACTAAGGAAAATAACTACAAGATTCCAGGATTATGAATTCTCTTTAAAAGTTGGTATTTTGATTCTTCTATTGAGGATTTTGACTATGTAGCTCTTTGTTTATATTTATTATATATATATTTTGAGTTTCATATGCTTCTTATGCTAAATTCTAATTTATTTGGTCAAATAATTTTATTTTATTTTTAGTTTGATATTTTTTTATTGACTTTACTACTTAACTGAAATTAAAATTTTAGTAGTTTTTAAATGTCTTTATATTGACTTTAAAAAGGTAACTCAATGTAAAAAGAGTTAAATAAATGGATGGTATGTTATTTTTTTATTATTAAAATTATTAACATTATGGGGGTTATATATATATATTTTAAAAAACTCAAAATTGTATTTATATTGCTTTAGACTTTTTCTATCATATTTTTACTTAATTAATTTTCAATACTTATTGTTTAATAAATTTTAGCTATTTTTATTAATATTAATTTGTAAATTTATTTTTCATTTATTTAATCAACTATTCTTTTTTTTAATAATATTAACAAAGAAAATTTTTATTTTAACACTTTTTTATAAGTTATAGTTAATAGCTTAATTATTTAATTAAATTAAAAATGATAATTTTTAAAATGATGAAAATATAAAACATAATATTAAAACATTTATTATAAGGTAAAAATATATAATTAAGTTTCATAATATGATTTAAAATAAAACTATATATATAAATAGTTATGTATTAGTATAACATACAAATGGAATTCAAATAATATTGTTTGGTTCAATAATTTAAATCAAATAATAAAATAAGGATCATACTAACTTTTTTAAGAATCTATCCAAACACAAGGTAAGTATTCAGATTCCTCACAATTAAATTCTTAGGAATCAAATGATCAGGAAAAATATTCATTTTCCTCAAAATTAAAATATTAAGAATCACATTCCCATGAAACATTACTTTCCTGCCAACTAAACGAGCCCATAGAGGATTCAGTTAATAAAGTATAAATTCGTCTATATGTTCATATGATGTGCCCTTTAAAAGACAAAAGAGATATTACTTTCATACACACACAGTCCATATTTCAAGACCTTAATTTCTTTAAAATTTTTGCCCCACCTCCTTAATAATATCAAAGAAGTAATTGTTTGATTTCCCAATTTCATTTTTCACCATTTAAATCAATTCTTTACTTCTTGTTATCTATTATTTACAATCACTATGTGATTATTATATTTCTCTTGAAACTAAACATTTAATTTACTTTTTGACTGATGTTATGAGCTTGGCTTAATTTAATTTAAATTATCGCAAAATCTCCTGTGCCACAGTCGCATATATGCGATGTCATACACGAATTTGTTATATTTGATACGCGAATTTTTTTATACGTGATACGCGAATATTTTTTCTGATACACTAATATTGGTATACTTGATATGATAATTTTTTATATGTTATACGCTAATTTTTGATACATTTTATACTTTAATTTCTGATATTTTATATGCTAATACTTTAATTTTTGATACGTTATACGCTAATATTTGATACTTTATATGCTACTACGCTAATTTTTTATATTTTATACACTAACCCTTGATACTTTTAGACACTAATTTTTTATACTTTATATATTAAAGTGAAAATTAATATGCTAATCCACTAATTTTTTTATACTTTATATGCTAAATTTTTATACTTTACACGGTAATTTTTTTATATTTTATATGATAAAATGAAAATTGACAAACTAATTTTTTTATACATTTTTTATAATTTTTTATACTGTATTTTTTATTAAATTTTTTATAGGAGAACCTGTTAAATTATAAAAACCTTGATTGTAGAAACTAGAAACTGTTATTTTTTAATGCCTAACGTTACCTTTAACCAAAGCACAAGTCAAAAGCTAGGGGAAAGTCCCTTGTATTTATTACAAATTTCAGGAAACAGAAATCCATGCAAATAATTTTTGAAGCTTTTACGGCTGTGCAATTATGGTTAAGTAATGAAGGGTTCAGATTTTTTTTTTCAACCGTCAGGTTTTACTGTTTTACACGTGCGGTGATTAATGGTGAAAGTGTTTTGAGTCTGACCAATCACTAACGTTGGCTTCGTTGCACGTGCATAAGTGGAGGGATGTGAAGTGATGGGGTTATGCTCAATTGGCACGTGGCAATATGAAGAATGTTGCTTCTTTACTAAGTCTCCGCTTGGATAAGGTGTTTTTTGGTTTTATTTATGAAATGATTTTCTTGGGATTTGTTATTAGAAAGTAATATTTATAAAATGATTAGATGTGGTTGGAAAGATAAATTTGGTAAATTTATTGAAAATTGTGTATAGAAAAAATTATTATTATATATATGTAATGATTATTTTAAATATTATTATATAATTAATTTTTTAAAAAAATGGGACCCGCTATCTGATGGATACAGCAAGAATGCATAACATACAATCAACAAAATGATTGATGCGGTGAAAGAGAAAAAATGGGCCCCGGTAATTGGCACATGCAGCGCTCTTTGCATAAAATAACGGTAACAAAAAAATAGAAACTGTCAAAGAGTATAAATGGGACCCGTTAATTAGCACATGACTTGTTCCTGAAATAAATAAAATAACGGTAAAAAAAAAAGAGGCGGTCAAAGTATAAAACTGCAAAATACAGTGTTTTTTGCAATCTCAATTGTGTTTGGAAAAGGAATGCAGTGCCAAATGTAATTCTTTTTGCTTTTACAAATAGATTCAAATTTTGGCTGTCCAAACGGACCCTAAGGAACTTGAGTTAGACCTTACTAGTCATTTTTTCTCGTGATCGAGGAAATTAAAAATAAATCGATGATATTGACAAGATGGTATAAATAAGTACGTTAGATGGTATAAATAAGTACATTAGATGGTATAAATATCTATCATAATTAGGGCTTTACTATCCCGGATTTAGAATGTTATCAATTTGCATTAGTTCTTGTTTTATGATATGCCTAATTTTTGTCAAAATATTTTTGAAAACGAGGAAAAATATGAGATGAGATCTCAGTTGAGGAACCTCACCTTAGTAATTCAACAAGATAGCTTAGGGAAATTAAAAATTTTGGAGGAAAAACATGAGATGAGATTTTAGTTGAGGAGGGATTGAAGGCATGGCCTCACTGCTTTTTTTTTTTTTTTTTTTGAAAATCGGAAATATATTCATAATAAGCAAAAGAAGGTGCCGGATATACCGGAACGCACCTGTACAAAGTGAAAGCAGTAAAATTGGAGTACTACTCTATTACATGTAATTCCAAAGTACATGATAAGATTAAGAATCCGTCTACTTTGGACCAAAAGGACCAAAGTATGATATTCTTAATCTTCAAATAAATGACACCCTAGTCAATGAACAACTTTTGGATCCATGATCAAATTGGAGGAATTCACTGTCTCTCAAGCACATGGATGGTTTAGCAAGTAAATGACAATGTTGAATCTAGATCCTTCTGACTCCAAATACCATAAGCAGCAGCAACCAAATGTGTATCACAAATTCATCCAAGTTCAAGTACATAACATAGTTGAATGCCAAGTATATGGTTGAGTTACCAACAAATTCACCCAACATCAAGATGAGATTTTGGGAGGAACTTGAAAATAACTAAAGGAACTTGAAAATTTTGGGAGGAAAAAAATAAGATGAGATTTTGATGTAACCAAAATCTACCAAACACGAGTAGGAGATTAAGTTAACAAAGTAAATGTTGGGATTCTCTAACAAACATTGAGATGGGATATATATTCAATAGTAATATATTTTTTTTATAATTACAAGTATTGGAACTACAAAGAAGGTATGCAATTACAATTGAGAATATGCAATTATCATTCAAATTATGATATTATCACTCTTTTGCTACTCTTATTAACTTTAGCATCCGAGTAAACTCTTGAAGATGACCTCAGGCAGTTTACCTAATCCTTATTTTGCACAAATAGTCATTGAGAAAAGTAGAGCTTGGGAGTGTCGACTTGGATCAATTGATGTGCATTTTTAGCGTCATCATTTGGCGAGGTCTGTGGGAACGCTACAAAAAGTAAAAACTACAAGATCTATCATAAACGAGCAACAAAGTGATAAGCGACCAAGTGGAACAAGGGCAACAAGGAAAAATGCCCTCACACGAAGTAATCCATGAACATCACGACAAGAAGCTAATATCACAAGCAACAAGAGATGCCAATTACTCCAAGAGGTGAAAAATACAAGAAGAGAGTATATGAAAATCCTTCACTATCATAAGCTGTTGCCCAAAAGGATGTGGTGATTGAAGCCTTTATTAATGGACTCCGATCTAGGAGATTATCATAACTTGGCTACTAACCCCCCTCAACTATACAAGAACACATTGTCCATATTAAGAAATTCATTAATGCAAAGGAAGTCGGAAAATATAGAATCATTATAGACCGAGTTGACCTAAAGACTTTTAGATTGTCAAAAGCCTACTGGGGCTGAATTAAGCTCATATATTTGACTAAGCTAATATACTGGGGCTGAGCCGAACTCAAAAGAGCGAGATAAATTTAATAAAATAAGGGTCGAGCTGAATTTAACAAAAAAAAAAGATCAACCCGAACTTCCATAAAAAGGCTGACCTAAGTCTACTAGAGGAAAGCCAAACTCAGAAGCCGAGCTAAGTTCAACTGAAAAAAGGCCGACCGAATGCCGATCTGAACTCAAAAGCTATGTCGATAAAATATCATTGGGCTAAGAGGAAAAAATAATGAAAGCTATACCGATCAAGAATCACTAGGTTGAGACGAAGAGCTGAAATCAAAAGCCGAACTGAAAAGGCCGAGCTAATGAAAAAGGCCGACCAAAGTCTACCGAATTCCAAGCCGAACTCAAAAGCTATGTAGACCTGGAATTACTGGGCTGAGGTAAGTTTGTCTATGAGTTAAATTATATATTTGAAAGTGGTCCAAATTATTGAGAAAATGATAATTTATCTAAAATGTGACCGAAAATTATTGGGAAAAGGATAATTTATTTGAAAGATGACCGAAAATTATTGGGTTGAGATAACTTTATGTATTTGAAAGCCAACTAAAAATCATTTGGATAAGGTGAGTTTAAGATCATCCTACTTAAACTCACGTAAATAAAGGTCGAGCTACTAAATTGAGTTTGAAGTACATCAAATCCAACTAAAACTCCAAAGAACTAAAAAAGATCAATTCAATCTCAATAAATAATATCGAGAATTAAAAAAAGGGTTCAAGTTTATCTCACTAAATATTATCGAGAAATCAGAAAAGTTAGTTTCAACTCGGTACATAATATCGAGGTATCGAAATAGTTCAATTCCATCTTGGTACATAATACCGAAAAAATCAAAGAAATTAGAGAAGTTTAGGCCGGTCAAATAGAAACTTTACTTAAGGAACGAGAGAATAAGAAGCGTGAGGAACATTTAACGAGGAATTCCATGAAAAAGGCAAAGGGAAGGAGATACCAACCGAGTCAAGGAAAAATGATAAGAAATCATCAGGGCTGATTTTTTCAGCCATCATAAATTATTAGAGGCGGACCATCGAGGAATCAAAGCAATATTAATTTTAACTCGGTAAATAATACTGAGAGATTAAGAAAAAAATTAATACTACCTCGATAAATAATACTGAAAGATGAAGAAAACATTAATACTACCTCAGTAAATAATACTGAGAGATGAAGAAAAAAATTAATACTACCTCGATAAATAATATTGAGAGATTAAGAAAAAATTATTACTACTTCGGTAAATAATACTGAGAGATTAAGAAAAAAATTAATACTACCACGATAAATAATACTGAGAGATAAAGAAAAAATTAATACTACCTCAGTAAATACTATTGAGAGATGAAGAAAAATTAATTTTACCTCAATAAATAATACTAAGAGATTAAGAAAAAATTAATTTTACCTCAGTAAATAATACTGAAGGATTGAAGAAAAATTAATTTCACTTTGGTAAATAATATCGACTGGTGCCAGAAAAAGTAATTTCACTTCAATAAAAATAGTGAAGAAGAATTAATTTCTTCGATAATAAAGAAAAATTATTTTCATCTCAGTAATAATTGAAAGAAAATGAATTTTTGTTTGGGAGCTAATACCGAGGTGAAATTACAGCTGGATATGACTAAATTTTCTAAAGTAACTGGGGCTTTAATACCCCACATTTGATCTTGTGAAAAATTGGTGTCATTGTTATTAACAGAGGTTTATTATTAATAAACGTTATTGTCTTATGACATGTCTAATTTATCACAAATGAGGAAAAAACATGAGATAAGATCTCACTTGAAGATGGATAATGTAACAAAATGACTTGAGTACTTGGAAGTCTTGAAGATAAAGATGAATTATGAAGGAAAAGCCTTGGGTTTGGTTACTATCTTCAGCTCAGACATTACTCATAATCATTGGACTGAGCGGCTATTGTTGTAACCAAAATCCACCAAACCTGAGTAGGAGATTAAGTCAACAAAGTAAACATTAGGATTCTCTAACAAACTTTGAGATGGAATATGTATTCAACAGTAATATATCTTTTTCTATAAATACGAATATTGGAACTACAAAGAAGTTACGCAATTACAATTGAGAATATGCAATTATCATTCAAATTATGATATTATTACTCTTTTGCTACTCTTATTGACTTTAGCATCAGAGTAAACTCCCGAGGATGACCTCGGTCAGTTTACCTAACCCCTATTTTGTAGAAATAGTCATTGAGAATAGCATATCTCAAGAGTGGCAACTTGGATCAATCGAGGTGCATATTTTAGTCTCATCATATTTCAAATGAGAAAAGATTGAAAACTTGAGCTCACCTTGATAATTTAACAAGATAAGTTGAGAGGAACTTAGGAGTTTTGAAGATAGATAGGTATTATGAAGGAAAATTCCTGGGTTGGTTACGATGCTTCAGTTCAGACATTATTCATAATAACTAAATTGAGTGGCTATTGATGACACCAAAATCCACCAAACTTGGATCGGAGATTAAGTCAAATATTTATTCAACAAAATAATGTTGGGATTTTTTAACAGACTTATGAGATGAGATATGCATTCAATAGTAATATATTCTTCTTTTATAAATACAAGTATCAATATTACAAACGAGATATGCAATTATAATTTCAAATATACAATTACAGCTCTTTTCTATTCCACCTAACTTGAGAATTGGAATAAACTTCCAAGGAAACCCTCGAACAGTCTACCTAACCCTTATTTGACAGGTTGCATTACCAGAACAACAAATCTCAACTAACCAAAATGAGGTGAAACTCAACCCAAGTACTAAATTGAAACTATCGACCTAAAGTGACTGAGGTGCAAAAATTGATTTCAACAATTCACGTCGTATGTGGGAAAGCTACCAAAAGATAAAATTAAAATTAAAATATCTATGAGGAACAATAAGCAACAAATAGAAGAGCAACAAGTGGAACATAGGCAACAAGAAAGAATGCCCTGACCACCAAGAGGTAATCCACAACCATTGCAACAAGGAGCTAATTTCACATCAAATATGGTCTGGTTTTTCCTTGAGCATTTTGACAAGATTGAAACCAATAAGTTAAAGAATAAGGAGCATGGGGAAAGATCACCATTTTCTTTTACCCCAGCAATTAATTGAGAATTTTCCTCTACCACTAAGGTTTAAGATGTCCAAGTTGGAAACATACACTGGAAACTTTGACTCCAAAGATCACCAGCACAAACTAAATTACACTATGAAATTCTTGGGGACTTCATAACCAAAGGGAAAAAAGCTGACAAAAAGAAGAGATATAATGAGAATAATGAAGTAAAAAAGAGAGAACCGTTAGAGGTCAAGATTAGCCCAAAATATTTAAGTCCGTCAAAAGGCCACTGGGGCTTAGCTGAACTTATATACTATGGCTGAATTGAGCTCACATATTTTGTCGAGCTAAACTCATATATTTGGCTAAGCTGAGATCATATATATGGCTGAGTTGAGCTCATATACAGGGTTGAGTTTAGCTCATATAGTTGAAAGCCAAATAGAGAACCACCAAAGGTTGACCTAAATGCAACTGAACAAGAATCGATCAGAGTTCACTAGAAGTTGAGCCGAACTAAAAGGCCGAGGTGAGTTTAATTTAAAAAAAAAAGACCGATCATAGTCTACTGATGGTTGAACCGAACTCAAAAGCCAAACTACACACAACTAAAGAAAAATTTACAAGAGTTCACTAGAAGTTGAGCCAAACTAAAAGGCCAAGCTAAGCTTAATTAAAAAAAGGCTGGCCAAAGTCTATCAGATGCCGAGCCAATCTTAAGAGTTGAGCTAAGCTAAATTGAACAAAAACTTATCAGAGTTCACTAGAAGTTGAGCTAAACTAAAAGGCCAATGTGAGCTTAATTAATTTTAAAAAAGGTCGATCAAAGTCTATCGGAGGCCGAGCAGAACTTAAAAGCCAACCTAAGCACAACTAAAGAAAAACTAAAAGATCAAGCTGAGTGATGTGTCTTGAAAACTCACGTCGTCGGCAAGTCTTCAAGTCGTCTGGGATACGTCGAATACCTGCAAGAAGTTTCTGAGATTGACCCAGGAGTAAATTCCGAAGCTTAAGTCAGTAATGAGCCTTAAGCATTTAACAATATGTAATCGAGAATTGAATGTATCGAATCCCCTTCCAAGGTGATGGAGGGGATGTATGTATAGGATACATACCTGAGTTTGAGTTGTATTGAAACTCTTAGTAGCATACCTTGAAGAAGGGTTTTCTGAAGTGTAAGAGTTGTAATAGGATTGTAACTCTTAAAGTATGTATGGAATAGCTGTAATAGCTGAGGCGGAGTTAGACTCTTATGAGCTAAGGAATACTTGTTGTACTATAAGTTTACTTTTGAGGAATTATATTCATAGTAGAATTCAACCCTCATCAATAGCCCCTCAAGTCGGTTTGCATTTATTCATTTTGATCTGAATAATGATTCTTGATATAATTCCGACCTGCAAAACACACGTTCTTTACCTTTGAACTTTGTGCCTAAGAAACACGCTTCCATGTTTCTAATCACGATATGTCTAACAGACGTTTCGATAGTACGTTCTCCCACCACAGCTGTAACGTCCGTTGGAATTCCTCTCTTCTTAGCCTATAAAATCAGAATTCATTTGTTACTTCCATTCAACCAGAGCTCTCATCTTCAGTTCGGACTCCAGCAATTTTTCAAGCATTCGTCTACTTTCAGCTTCTGTAGTATTCCAAGCTCAGCTTTTCTTAGGGCATCTACGTTCTTCTTTTCACAATTAAGTCATGTCTGGTTTAGAACATTCTAACTCGTCTTCAGAATTTCGATCTGAACCTTATTTGAATAATTTCGCTTCACCCACACATGATTCTGCTCACACCACTTCAAGTAGTAGTAGTGATTCTGATTCCACTTCAAATTCAACTTCTAGCTCGTATAGTTAAACTAATTTAGCTAAGACTTTGAAACTACAAAAACATATAACCTTGAGAAATTAGGAAAGAAGACTGTAGGTAAGGCCTCTGAGTTCATAGGAGTAGATTATTCAGCACCGGTAGAGAAAAACTTAGGTTTTTCAGATATGGACTTAGATCAGCTGGTTACCGACGCCATCCCCATAGCAGTAGAATTTCCTAAGGATCAGCCTTCAACTAGCCGACCTTAACCTGAAATTCCTAAGATCCAAATCCGACTGATGAGACTATGGGCTTAAAAATAGATACCTTGAGCTCAACCACGACTGATTCTGCCTTAGTACATATTCTTAGAGACTTTTACATTAGTCCCCAAATCGAAACAAGAATCCCTGTTGAGGGAGAAGTAGCTAGCCGTCATTCGAAGGACTTTGTAAGTATTTTTGTAGAACGTCTTAGGGCCGAACTGAGATTTCCTTTATCTCAGTTCATTAAGGATATTCTTGCTGACTATATTACAGCTTAACTCAATTAACTCCAAATGCAATCAGGATTCTAATCGAATTCAAGTTATATTTTAAACATTTAAACCATAAGTTATTTGTACCTTATTATAGGCATTTTTTTGCCTAAAATCTTCTGGAAAAGATCCGGGTTAGTACTATTTTAACCACCGATCTAAGAAACAACAACTTCTGAGCGGAAAGCCTAGCTCTATCCATGAATGGAAGGACAAATTCTTCTATCTTAGCCTGAGATCGTTAGGGTGTGAGTTGTATTGGAAGGATGCAGATCGTGTGTCTGGCCCAATTTCAATCAAAAAACTTCCTAAGGAGCTTGCTGAAAATCTAGGAAAATAGAAATGAGTACTCAACACCAATTTCTTTCCTGAGAAGGTGTTAGTATCTTCAAAAATGAGTCCTGCAAAACTTCCATTCGACCACTTGATGGGAGACCATGTGGAAAAGAGGAAGAAGGGTATAACTCCAATCTTTCCTTTATGTCCTTTTGTTTCAAGATATATACATGTATTGTTATGAACGAGTTTTTGTTTTTTCTTTCAGTGATGAAAATCCACGACTTGATGGGAGATCTTCCAGAGCCTTCCACTGTAAAGGGCAATGCTCATACCGATGAAGCCCTCACTAACGAGGTGATGTTGAAAGCTAAAACTCTCAACCCGACCTCCTCGTCAGTTAAAGGTTCTCAAAAAGAAAATTCCTCCGGGGACTAGAAATTCCTTTAAGAAGGTCACAAAACTTGATGGGAAGCGGAAACCGATCAAGACCAAAATTTTGGCTTGAAAGAAACCTCACATCGCCGAGGTTGAAGTTGATAAGGCCGAGGTGTCGGGCCCTTCTTTGCATGGGGATGTTTTCGTTCCCCATTCAAAGGTTTTGGAAGGTGAAATTTCTATCCCCAAGTCTTCCTTTCATCCTGATATGAAGATGGACGTAAATGATCGGCTCACCATAGAAACGGGGCCTAACTTCATTTACAATTGTGTTCCTCATTGGGATAGGAAGATGATGAGGAAGACTGACAGCAATTCTCTTCGTCAAAGACTTGCTCTTAGCGTTGCACAGGTAATGTACTCATTACCTTTATCAAGTTTCTTTTTTTGTAATTTTATACTAACACCTATATTTCAGGTCATGTGCCTAGCTGCTGGGTCATCGACCGCGATGAAGGGGCTGAGAACGAGCTGGAAAAGCTGTCTAAGGATAAGGCTGCTGACCAGGAGGAGTTAGAAAAAGTTTCTTCTTCTCTCAAGATTGAAAAGGAGAAAACTTACGAGATGAAATAGGAGATTAAACTTCTGCAGGATGATCTGAAAGCCGTTCGCACTTCCAAAAAGGAGTTAGCCGCAAGAGTGAGCTTTTTTTAAAGGGAAGGGGCTTTTCAGATCATCTCCAATTTTTTGGATTCCGAAGAGGGAAGGAGGATTATGATCAAATTGTGCATTCCAACTCGCTTATCAATAATTGTGTGTTAAAAGCGTGCACCAATTTGATAGTGGTTTTGGAGCTAGGGTTAAAAGCTAAGGCTTAGCCGAATCAAATAAATTTATAACCCTATCCTCACGACATTTAAGGTGCATCAAGACACCGACATTTTATAGCTAGAGGAAGTAGGGGTCGAACCTATAGGGAGGGGATAAGTTTATGGAATTAGTGAAAACGTGTGTGAAGTAGTGAAAGTACAAACAAGAAAAGGAAAATAACCTAAACTATGTTAATAATACCAAGTAAACATGAAAAAGTGTGGAAGAGAAATCAAGTAATTAAAGTATACCCTTGGATGTGGTTATCTCAAATGTTAGAGTTATGTGTGGTTTATCCTATGGAATCACTACGACCAAGAATGAGCCAATTCAACTAAGTCCCCCCTTTATGGCGGAGGCAAGGACCTAAATGTTTTGTCTCCTACCGAAAATTGAACAATCAACCAATCCCCTCTTTATAGCGTAGGCAAGGACTAGCTAACTAAATCAACCGAAACTCAAATGTCTCTCCACCCATTCACTCTCTAATCTAACCCCTCCTTTATGGCGAAAGCAGGGGTCGAACCTAGTCGCTCTCTCAGAAATCATTCCCTAATTCATTCCCCCCTTTATGGCGGAGGCAAGGACTAAACTAGTTCATGTTAACCAAGTTCATCAAACCTACATTGGACTCTCACTATCTCAATTAATTCCCCCTTTATGGTGGAGGCAAGAACGGACTAAGATAACTCCACTAATCCATCACCCACACACTAATCTACTATAAGCATTACTAATGTGAGGTAATAACTAGTTTGTAGTTCCTAATTCCTAGCTATCCATAATACAAAACCACACAATAACACAATATATCAATAACCCATAACCATAATCAAAGGTTAATAGCAATTTAGCCTCTCATGGCACACAAGAATTTCACATATATATATATGGACAAGCAAGGAAATAATCAAAGAAGTGCAAAGAAAGGAAACTACCCATTTGATTTAACCAAAGAGGAAGTCCTCCAAATGTTGATTCCAAGCAAATATCCAATCTTTACAATGATTCCAAGCTCTTGAGCACATGAGGATTACATGAATTCCTTCCACAAATGAGGCTATTTACACTAAGAACACACACTAATTGTGTGTTCTTGTGGAGAAGCTGGAGAGAAAAACCCTAAAATCTAACTAATCTAACCTAACTAGAAAATGGTTTTCTTCTCTTGGCCCCTTCCTTCTTCCCCCTCTTCTCTTCATTTGGCTGCAGCATTTCTTCATATATGGAGGAGATTAGGGCTGCAAAACGTGTGTTGACCGAGTTCCCGAAGTGCCCTTGAAGTCTACTCAAAATGGAGGACAAAACAGTCAAAGTTTGGCCCTTCGCGATCACTAGCGGCGCACCGGACAAACTTCTCCGGCGCGCCGGAGAGGTTTCTCTCCGGCACGCCGGAGGAATCTGTCCATTGCTCAAAAATGCATCTTTTTTGTGCAATTAAATGAGCATTTTTTGGCATGCCGGAGAACTTTTTCCGGCGCGCCAGAGAGGGCCTTTTCAACCTCCAAACACGCTTTTCGTCGTTCTTTTGCTCCGTTGCTCCTCCCACACCATAATGTCCTACAAATACGTTAAAAACACGTGAAAACAACATAAAAACACGTTACAAAGACGCACGAGAGGTAAGTAAAACGATTACAATAAGGTGAAAATCATCACCTTATCATATATATTTTAATTAATTTCCTAGTTAGACTAGGATTTGACTATTAATTGGTTTTCTATTTAATTATTTAATTAATTAATGAAGTATATCAGAATACTATTGAGAATAGGATTCTGTTTTGGTTAAGGTTTTATGAAACCCTAAGCCTATAAATATCAACTTAACTATCTGCCTCCCAAGAGAGGAAGAAATATATGTTTCACTCCAGAGAGGTCTGTGAGACAGGCTATTTTAGAGAATAAAAAACCCTACTATATTGCTCAAAGATTAATTCAAGTGTTGAATTAATCAACTAATTAACAAGATAAAGGGCTAGCACCCAAGTTCTTATGAGTTCTATCCGGGTTCGTGAGATGAGTTCGGAGATTATGCTGTTCGTGTGAATATCGTAGAGACACGATCTAATTGTTCGTGTTTTGTTGATGCTTCTACAGTAGGAAGACGCACCAAAAACAGTATGTTCTAAACATATAATAGATTGTTGTTTTAAACTGATCTTGGCTTAGGGAATTAAAATTTTAAATTTCCGCTGCTTATGCCTGTTTAATTCCCAACAGCGGTATCAGAGCCAGTTTTTTTTAAGCACTGTCTATTATGATTGAAAGTATGTAAATAAATTATTTATATATCAGATATAATTATTTATTATTTGATAAGATCAAATTTACATGCTTCCTGAATACATGATTAAATAATTGCATAATTTTATGTGATTTGTGCAATGTTAATTCATGAGAACGCATAAAATTATAAACAATGTGTTGTTTTGGTTTTGCTGGTCAACGTATTGAAGTTTGCAGAAAAACCCAAAATTCTCTTTTTTTTTTTGATTTCTTGATCCACGGAATTGTCAACAAAACGTTTGTTGACCGAATTGTTGATTGGGAATTTGTTGTGCAAATTTAACATGTTGACCGAAATGTGGTTTTAACCAAATACTGTTGGGCCACTTTGAGTCAAAAGAAACAAAACTATTACAATCACAAATATAATCCTGATGTTTATCATTTACTTTAATATTATGAATTGATAAGATTAATTTACAATATAATTTGATGAGATCAAATTAGATATAATTAATTCATAATATATTTGATTTGATTAGATCATATTGTATAAAATTAATAAGATTAATTTATAATACAATTTGATAAGATCAAATAAAATATAATTGATAAGATTAATTAATAATATAATTTGATCAAATCAAATTCTATAAAATTAATATAATGATAAATTATAATTTATTTTCATGCATGATTATTATTGTCTGACAATATTTATTGGGTCTGATAACATTTATACGGTCAATATGCATGTATTAATAATAATTTGATAAGATCAAATTTAATTGAGTTATAGAGTTTAATTCATGATTTAGTGAGATAATCCCTTATTAAAATGAGCAATGATAGGGGGAGTGAAATTCTACAATGAAATCCCATAGTGACTGACGTGGCATGTGTAAAAAGACAAACTAATACCCTAACCAAATGATGAGTGAACCCTACTGGATAATGGATAATTTTATCTTTTTATAACTGCGTCAGTCACTATGGGATTTCACTATAATTTTTCACTATGTATATCATTACTCTATTAAAAAATATTAAGTTTTTCCTTCCAATAAGTTATCTCTCGTCAAATTCTTGATCGAATTAAAGTAGTTTCCTCCAAAGTTGGTTGCTTGATTTTATCTTGAAAATGCGTAGAGGAAAATGTAGAGTCTGCCAAAGCAGTGTACCTTGTTCCATGGATTAACTATTGGGTCGGACTTAACTAGTACAAGCCCAATATGATTGGAAGTATAGAGGAAAAGAGTTGGGCCTTCATATATAAAATGAAGTTAAATAAAGGGTTATTTACCAAACTGTTCCAAGAATTGTATAAAGATGCAATTAGCAAAGAGTTGCTTACCTAAATAGCAAAGTTTTGAGTTTTTCAGCCAAAGCTGTCTCAATAATTGGTGAAATATGGATCTTGGCCTACTAGAAAGTTTAGAACTTTCAGAATTAATAAGAGGGATATTAATTCAAATAAAATAGTGGGAGAATTATTTAATTAAAGTCCTATTAAATAATTTAATTTATGATATTTATGCTGGCATATTTTTCTGTTGTAGAATAACATGGCATCTAATACTACAAACAACATATCTGTGCGATCCATCCTTGAGAAGGATAAATTGGTTGGGACCAACTTCATTGATTAGTACAAAACAGTGAGAATTTTTCTCAGATGAGAGGAAGTTGTATGTCCTATAGCAAAAGATACCTGAGGAACCCCCTGTAACTGCCCCTAAGACAGACAAAGATTCTTACAAGAAGCATAAAGATGACTCTGAGGATATTGCATGTTGCATGTTTCATGTTAGGAGGTATGAACTCCGAGCTTCAAAAGCAACATGAAAACATAGAGGCCTTTGAAATGATCGAGCATCTCAAGCAATTGTTTCAAGAGCAAGCTCGACAAGAAATATATGACATTTCTAAGGCACTATTTCAATGTAGAATGAGAAAAGACAGTTCTGTTAATTCTCATGTGCTCAAAATGATTGGGTACATTGAGAGCCTTGAAAGGTCGGAATTTATGTTGAATAAACATTTGGCAATTAACCTTGTCCTGCAATCGTTGCTAGACAGTTTTAGTCAATTTGTCATGAACTATAATATGCATAGTTTGGACAGAACTTTAACTGAGCTCCACAACATGCTAAGGACTGCACAAAAAAATATGCAAAAGCAAAACCCTGGGTCCATATTGATGGTTCAAAAGGCTAATAGCAAGAAAAGGGGCAAGGGCAAGAAAAGCAAAAATCCTAAACCCAAGGCTGCTGCACTGAAAACCTAAAGGAGGGGTTACAAAGGATGCAAAGTGCTTCCATTGTGGTGAAATTGGTCACTGGAAGAGGAATTGCAAAGTGTATTTGAAAGATCTGAAGAAGAAGAGAAGTGAGACTTCTATTTCAGATATTTATGTTATTGAGATTAATCTCTCAACTCCTACTACTTGGGTATTAGATACTGGTTGTGCTTATCACATTTGTTTGAATGTGCAGGAACTGAAAAATAGTAGGAGACTTGGAAAGGGCGAGGTGTACCTACGAGTGGGAAATGGAGTAAGTGTTGCTGCATTAGCTATAGGAACATATCGTTTGTCTTTGCCCACTGGGCTTATTATAGAACTTAATAATTGTTATTACGTTCCGTCAATTACCAGAAATATTATTTCTATTTCTTATTTAGATAAGGAAGGATATTATTTTGATATTAAAAATAGAATTTGTTCTATTTATTTTAAAGGAATATTTTATGGTAATGCTCCAATGATCAATGGTTTGTATTTATTGGATCTTGACATGCCCATTTATAACATAAATAATAAAATGGTTAAATTAAACAAATCAAACCCGACTTACCTTTGGCATTGTCGTTTAGGCCATATAAATAAGAAACGCATTTCAAAACTCCATAAAAATGGATTTTTGGACTCATTTGATTTTGAATCATATGAGACATGCGAATCTTGCTTGTTAGAAAAAATGACAAAAACCTCATTTACTGGACACAGTGAACGGGTTAATGACTTATTGGGTCTAATACATACTGATGTATGTGGACCAATGAGTTCACAAGTTAGAGGTGGGTATTTGTATGATTTCAGTAGGTATGGTTATGTCTACCTGATGAGACATAAATCTGAATCATTTGAAAAGTTCAAAGAATTCATAAATGAAGTACAAAACCAACTTGGCAAAAGTATAAAAGTACTTCGATCAGATCGAGGTGGTGAATACTTAAGTCAAGAATTTTGTGACTATTTGAAAGAGTGTGGGATAGTCTCACAGCTCACTCCACCAGCTACACCACAATTAAATGGTGTGTCTGAAAGAAGAAATTGAACCTTGTTAGACATGGTTAGATCGATGATGAGTCACGCAGATCTTCCAATCTCCTTTTGGAGATCCGCTCTAGAGACAACAACTTTTATACTGAACAGAGTTCCATCTAAAGCAGTTCAATAGACACCATATGAGATATAGACTTGGGAAGCGTCCTAATATGTCTTTTATCAGATGTTGGGTTGTGAGTCTTACAAAAATGTCTAGCTTCTGACAAATTAGCACCAAAATTTGATAAATGTTATTTTGTGGGATACCCTAAAGAAACTAAAGGGTATTACTTCTATAATCATTCAGAGAATAAAGTGTTTGTTGCTCGAACTAGAGTATTTTTAGAAAAACAATTTGTCTCTAAAGAAACCAGTGGGAGGAAAACAGAACTTGAAATTGTACAAGAACCACAAGAAAACATAGAATCGATGATGAATTTTAAGCCAGTTTCACAAGTAGTTGTGGAACCTGAGATAATTCCGCAAGAAGTTATGGAACAGGAAATGGCTCAAGATACACAAGGCCCACGTAGGTCACGTAGGTTGCCTGCGAGATATAATTTTCTTGTAACTTAACCAGGGGACGTGATGCTCATTGATGAAGATGAGCCTACAACTTATGAACAAGCTATAATTGGGCAAGATTCTGAGAAATGGCTTGAAGCCATGAAATCTGAAATGGACTCCATGTATACCAACCAAGTGTGAACTTTGGTTGACCCACCTGAAGGGGTAAAACCCATCGGGTGCAAGTGGATTTTCAAAAGGAAAAACCGACATGGAAGGAAATGTGCATACCTATAAAGGGCGATTGGTTGCAAAAGGCTTCAAACAAGTTCATGGTATAGACTATGATGAAGTTTTTTCACCGGTTGCGATGCTTAAATCTATTCGGATTTTACTTGCTGTTGCAGCATACCAAGACTATGAAATTTAGCAAATGGATGTCAAAACAGCTTTTCGTAATGGAAAGCTCCTGGAGGATGTTTATATGACATGATCCATTTATGGGTTGAAGCAGGCTTCTCGGAGTTGGAATCTTCGTTTTGATGAATCAATCAAAGAGTTTGGTTTCATACAAAATGAAGATGAATCTTGTGTATATAAAAGGTTCAGTGGGAATACCATTATCTTCCTAGTACTATATGTAGATGACATATTATTAATTGGGAATGATATTCCAGTTCTGCAATCAATTAAAACTTGGTTGGGGAGTTGTTTTTCAATGAAGGATTTAGGCGATGCTACCTACATTTTGGGTATTAAGATCTATAGAGATAGATCAATAAAAATGCTTGGCTTAAGTCAAAGTACATACATTGACAAGGTGTTAAATCGGTTTAGCATGCAAGAGTCCAAGAGAGGACTACTTCCTATGTCACATGGCATCACTCTCACAAAAAAATATGTGTCCAAAGACACAAGATGAGAGAGAACGCATGAGTAAGATACCTTATGCCTCAGCTATAGGATCTATCATGTATGCCATGGTATGTACATGTCCTGATGTCTCGTATGCACTAAGTGTAACGAGTAGATACCAAGGTAATCCTGGTGATATTCACTGGATTGCTGTTAAAACAATCCTTAAGTACTTAAGAAGAACTAAGGATGTGTTTTTGGTATATGGAGGTGATGAAGAGCTCAGAGTAAAAGGTTACACGGATGCAAGCTTTCAAACTGACAAGGACAGTTTTAAATCGCAATCTGGATATGTGTTTTGCCTAAATGGTGGCGCTGTAAGCTGGAAGAGTTCAAAGCAAGATACAGCTGCTGATTCTACAACAGAGTCGTATATTGCTGCCTCCAAAGCAGCAAAAGAAATTGTTTGGATCAAGAAGTTCATATCTCAACTAGAGGTTGTTCCTAACATTGTAGACCCAATTGAGCTCTATTGTGATAATAATGGAGCAATAGCACAAGCTAAAGAACCTCGATCTCACCAAAAATCCAAACACATACTTAGACGTTTCCATCTCATTCGATAAATCATTAGTAGAAGAGATGTGAAAATATACAGAGTTTCTACAGACAACAATATAACTGATCCATTGACCAATCCTCTGACACAACAGAAGCATGATCAGGATACTGAGTCACTGGGTATCAAATACGTTAATGATTGGCTTTAGTCCAAGTGGGAGTTTGTTGGAATGAATGTCCTAAAGACAATCATTTGATGATTGTTTGACATTTTATTATCATGAATATTCTATTAATAAAAGGCATTTTATTATTGTCACAATTGTTTATAATTGTTATATGAATTATTGTAATAATAGTGTCCCTAGAATATAATGTATATTCTTAAATATCCTTAGTCGAGTTTTATTAATAGGGACATTAATAATATGATAAGACTAATATGTGGTTGATTAATATGTGATATTAAGGAAAATACATAAGTGCATAAATTAGAGAACTCATGTACTGGATTGACCCGCTATGAAATCATTGCATGGATCATGTTATGATAGTCATAAATGATTTCATAGTTATGATGGTGTTGACTGTTCCTTAGACCTGAGGTCACCATAGTGCCCAACATAAAGAATTGTATATTTTGATTCCATCAAATGTTGCCCTTAACAAGTTGATTATGAAGATGGTGATTGGATATATAATAATTTATGTAGTGAATTGTGAGTAATTAAGATGGGATTTGTTCTTCATATAAAATGGGAATGATATCTATGGCCTCTTGATTGAGTTAAGCTAATAAGTGCATGGCCATGCCCAAATGATTTGTTATTTGTTTCGATTAGCTAATTCATGAATCAAGAAATAAAGATTAAACTATATGAGAATGACATGTCCATGTCTCATGTTTAATCTAGATATAGAGAACAAAAAGAATTTACAACATGGTAACATCTGTCACAGTTTAGGTTGCTTTGAAGCATATATTTTTTCGTAATTTGGGTAGTAATGATATGTTGCTAGATAACTCTCATTGCTTATAATTATAAAATATGATTTTACAATTATTGCTAGCATTACGGGAACCTACAGGGTCGCACACTTAGAATAGTAAGTAATTCAGAATATTTAAATTCATTAGATGAATTTTATTTGAGCAAATGAATAAACTACCCTAGTTAGACTAGGATTAAGTTTTGGTTTTGTCATAATTAATTAATATATATATATATGATATATATTTTAATTAATTTCCTAGTTAGACTAGGATTTGACTATTAATTGGTTTTCTATTTAATTATTTAATTAATTAATGAAGCATATCATAATACTATTGAGAATAGGATTCTGTTTTGGTTAAGGTTTTATGAAACCCTAAGCCTATAAATATCAACTTAACTATCTGACTCCCAAGAGAGGAAGAAATATATGTTTCACCCCAGAGAGGTCTGTGAGACAGGTTATTTTTGAGAAACAAAACCCTACTATATTGCTCAAAGATTAATTCAAGTGTTGAATTAATCAACTAATTAACAAGAATAAAGGGCTAGCACCCAAGTTCTTATGAGTTCTATCTGGGTTCGTGAGACGAGTTCGGAGATTATGCTGTTCGTGTGGATACCGTAGAGACACGATCTAATTGTTCGTGTTCTATTGATTCTTCTACAGCACGAAAGGCGCACTGAAAGGGTATGTTCTAAATATATAATAGATTATTATTTTAAACTGATATTGGCTTAGGGAATTAAAATTTTAAATTTTCGCTGCTTATGCATGTTTAATTCCCAACACCGATGTGGATTGACTCACGTTTTGTCATTTTTTGTGGAAAATGAGTGATATCCCTATTGTGAAATCGTTTAATCCGATTTGAATCAGAATCCAAATCGAACTTAGATTAACATTTTTCCTTTTTTGGCAGAAAATAATTGATACGATGTAAAATCGGTTAATCTGATTTAAATCGGACTTCTTTCCCTTTGTCGGAAAATAGGTAGTTTGGTGTAAAATCGATGAATTCAAACTAAGTCGAATTTACGATGCACATATCTCCTTTTTTACGAAAAGTAAGTGCTTAAATGTCATATAATGAGTATAAACGAACTGAATAGCATTTCAATTCATAAAGAGTAAACTCATAATGAGTTATTTTATTGATGTGTAACATTTAAGCTATATTACACTTAATAAAGCATCAATGTGCCTATTTTTATAAACTTGAACTGAAAAGTAACTAAAGTTACTGATAATATTTGCGTAAGTTGGTGATGTTCCACATCCTCGGGACAGTTCGCCCGTTTAACGTCTCCAACTTGTAGCTTCCTGCTCCCCCAACCTAAATTACCTTATAAGGTCCTTCCCAGTTTGGATCGAGCTTCTTGAGACCTTTTACTCAACTTGGTTCATTTTTTAGCAGATCTAAATCACCATGTCAGAATTGAGTTTTTCTGACTCGCCTATTATAGTAATGAGCTATCTCAGCCTTGTACTTAGATTTTACGATATGTGTCATCTCGCGTTTCTCCTCCAACAAATCCAAGTTCAGTTGTAATTCTTCGGAATTTACTTCTGAAACATAGTTTATTACCCTTGGACTTGGGAGTCCAATTTCTGCAGGCACAACTGCTTCAGCTCCATAAACTAAGCTGAGAGGAGTTTCTTGTGTTGCCATTCTTGGGGTAGTTCGATACGCCCATAGAACATTTGGCAGTTCTTCAACCCAATTTCCTTTAGCTCTTTCGAGCCTTACCTTCAAGCCTTGGACTATTATTCTGTTGGTGATCTCGATTTGTCCATTTGCTTGTTGATGTGCCACTGAGGTAAAGTGTTGTCTTATGTTCAACTATTCACACCAAATTCTAAACGGATCACTTGCAAATTGTGTTCCATTGTCTACACACTATTAGTTTTTTCAGTATTAGTGTTTTCGGTATTCTGAACCTACACACTATTTGTTTCCAGACGAACTTGGTTATACTTCTTCCAAAAATTTGCACAAATGGTTCAGCTTCTACCCACTTAGTGAAATAATCAATAGCCACTACCAAATGCTTGAGCCGTCCAGGAGCCTCGGGGAACGGTCCAGTAATGTCAATCCTCCATTGAGCGAACAACCATAGACTTTGGATAGTAACCATCTCGAATTGGGGGATATGTCTAACAACAGCATGAATATCACACTTGGGGTATTTTTGCACCAATTTGTGTGAATCTGCATTCATCGTAGGCCCAATAATAGTCTAATCGAATTGCCTTTTTTGCCAGCATATGCACCCCTACGTGACTTCCACATGATCCGAAGTGAATTTCCTCCAACACATATGTTGCTTGTTTTGGACCTACACATCATAACCAAGGCATGAGGTAACCTGTTTTAAACAAAATTCCATCCTTGGTGGCGTATCAGGCTGATCGTAGGATCAACTCCCGAGTTGAAGCCTTGTCCTGTGGCAGTTCTCCTTCTGTTAGGAACTTGATGATTGGAGTCATCCAAGTATTACCCACGTCTTCAACCACTAAGACCTGTAGCTCTTAGATGCTTCGAGTTGGGAGGACCTCAACCAAAACTTTCTTTGTGAGGTGAACATGTGCTGATGACGCAAGTTTGCTAAGTGCATCTACGTATTTGTTTTGGGCACGAGGTACTCGTTCAATTAAGAATTCGTCGAACTTTTTCTTGAGGTCTTCAGTTTTATCAAATATTTCTTCATATTCGGATCTCGAGCCTCATACCTCCTAGTTTCTTGGTTTACTATGAGTTGCAAATCACTATAAACTTGTAACTTTTTAACTTCTATCTGATAGGCTAACTTCATCCTAATTATTAATGCCTCATATTCTGCTTCATTGTTCGTTGCCTTGAACTCAAATCACAAAGCATAGGTGAATTTTTCTTTTGGGTTTGTCAGTATTAGCCCTACTCCTGAACCATCCTCACTCGATGCTCCATCGACGAATAAGACCCAAAAATCTTCGTTTCTTTGAAAGAATTCTTCACGTCATCTTCTTTTGAAAGATCTTCTTTGGCAACCGAAGTTTCTGCTATAAAGTCGGCATCACTTAACCCTTGATCGCTGTCCGAGGTGAAAGTGTGATGTCATGTTCACCCAATTCAATTGCCCACTTTATAAGTCGTCCTGAGGAGTTAGGCTTTTGCAGAATTTACCTTAGGGGTTTATCCGTTAAGACATGAATTTCATATGCTTGAAAGTATGGTTTCAATTTTCTTGAAGCATGAATGAGTGTTAACGCCAATTTTTCCATCGTAGGATATTGCTGCTCGGCTCCTTGCAACGAGCAACTTGTGTAGTATACTTCTTCCAAAAATTTGTACAAATGGTCCAGCTCCTACCCACTTAGTAAAATAATCAATAGCCACTACCAAATGCTTGAGCCGTCCAGGAGCCTCAGGGAACGGTCCAGTAACGTCAATCCTCCATTGAGCGAACGACCATGGACTTTTGGATAGTGACCATCTCGGATTGGGGGATATGTCTAACAACAGCACGAATCTGACACTTGGGGTATTTTTGCACTAATTCGTGTGAATCTGCATTCATCGTAGGCCAATAATAGTCTAATCGAATTGCCTCTTTTGCCAGCATATGCACCCTTATGTAACTTCCACATTATCCAAAGTGAATTTCATCCAACACGTATGTTGCCTGTTTTGGACCTACACATCATAACCAAGGCATGAGGTAACCTTTTTTAAACAAGATTCCATCCTTGGGGGCGTACCTGGCTGATTGTATGATCAACTTCTGAGTTGAAGCCTTGTCTTTTGGCAGTTCTCTTTCTGTCAGGAACTTAATGATTGGAGTCATCCAAGTATCACCCACGTCTTCAACCACTAATACCTGTAACTCTTAGATGCTTCGAGTTGGGAAGACCTCAACCAAAACTTTCTTTGTGAAGTGAACATGTGCTGATGACGCAAGTTTGCTGAGTGCATCTGCACGTTTGTTTTGGGCACGAGGTACTCGTTCAATTAAGAATTTGTCAAACTTTTCTTGAGGTCTTCAGTTTTTATCAAATATTTCTTCATATTCGGATCTCGAGCCTCATACCTCCTAGTTACTTTTTTTACTATGAGTTGCAAATCACTATAAACTTGTAACTTTTTAACTCCCATCTGATAGGCTAACTTCATCCCAATTATTAATGCCTCATATTCTGCTTCATTGTTCATTGCCTTGAACTCAAATCATAAAGCATAGGTGAATTCTTCTTTTGGGTTTGTCAGTATTAGCCCTACTCCTGAACCATCCTTACTCGATGCTCCAATGACAAATAAGACCCAAAAATCTTCGTTTCTTTGAAAGAATTCTTCTCGTCATCTTCATTTGAAAGATCTTCTTCGGTAACCGAAGTTTTTGCTATAAAGTTGGCAAGCACTTAACCCTTGATCGCTGTCCAAGGTGAAATTGTGATGTCATGTTCACCCAATTCAATTGCCCACTTCATAAGTCTTCCTGAGGAGTCAGGCTTTTGCAGAATTTGCCTTAGGGGTTTATCCGTTAAGACGTGAATTTCATATGCTTGAAAGTATGGTTTCAATTTTCTTGAAGCATGAATGAGTGCTAACGCACATTTTTCCATTGTAGGATATTGCTGCTCGGCTCTTTGCAACGAGCGACTTGTGTAGTATACTGGTTTTCGTATTCCTTGATCATCTCTTACCAAAACTGCACTGATGGTTGCATCACTTGCTGCCAAGTATAAGTACAAGATTTCTCCATGAATTGGTGTGGACAATGTTTGTAACTTTGTCAGGTATATTTTCAGCTCATCAAATGCTTTATCGCAGCTCTTATCCCATTCAAAGTCTTTTGCCTTTTTTAAAGCTTTAAAGAACGGAAGACTACGATCGACCGATTTTGACAAGAAACGATTTAAAGCAGCTAACCGACCTGTAAGCCTCTAAACTTCATTCAAATTTTTGGATCGTTTTATATCCAAAATTGCTTTAATTTTCTCTGAGTTTGCAGTAATTCCTTGATGTGATACCATGTGACCAAGAAATTTTCCTGATCCAACTCCAAATGTGCACTTCTTAGGGTTTAACTTTAGCCCTGTTTCTCGTAATTTGTCTAAAGTTTCCTTCACGTCGTCCAGAAAAGTTTCTATCCTCTTGTTTTAATAAGCATGTCATCAACATAGATTTTCATGTTCCCAATTTGATTTTGTCCACCAATCTTTGGTATGTAGCACCAGCATTCTTCAATCCAAAGGGCATCTTTGTGTAACAATATATACCTTTCTCAGTTATGAATACTATTTTTTCGCATCATTTTTATCCATTTGAATTTGACGGTAACCTTTGTAAGCATCCAAAAAAACATAAGACATCAAACCCCGAGGTCACCTCTACTTTCTGATCGATTACTGGGAAGGGATAACAATCTTTTGGACATGCTTTGTTCAGATTTGTGTAATCAATACACATTCTTAAAGAATTGTCAGGTTTCGGAAGCATGATAGGATTGGCAAGCCAGGTCGGATAGAACACTTCTTTGATTATCTTTGCTTACTTGTCAACTTGCTCAGATATGGCCCGATTATGATCTGACGCATATGATCTCTTCTTTTGTCTGACTATCTGAGTAGACTTATCGATATTCAATTTATGAACCATCAGGTTTACCGATACTCCCTTCATGTTATCTAGACTCTAAGTGAAAACATCTTTAAATTTTAATAAGAGATTTATCAATGATCTCTTAACTCCCATTTGGTAGATATGATCCGATTAGAATTGACTTGTCTGTTTCTATTTTATTCAGAGGTACTTTCCACATCTTCTGTTAATGGAGTAGGTTCAGCTTGGTTTTCTCCTTTTGCTATTCTGATGTAATTAACATTTGACACCTGTATGTTCTTATTTCCTTTCAAAGTAATCATATGGTATTCTCTTGCCAACTTCTGTTCACTTTGTATTATAGCAACTCCTACGGCTGTAGAAAATTTCATAACAAGATGATACGGGGACCAGATAGCATTCAATTGCCACCATAGCAGGTCGTCCTAGAATAACATTGTATGGAGACGTGACATTAAGAACAGTAAACTCAATATAGATGAGTTTTTCCTTGGGATATTCTCCTAATGTCACTGGCAGATTTATCGTTTCAATTGGCATCGATGTTTTCCTGAAAAGCCAATGAGATGTGAATGACAAGCTTTCAGCTGTTTTTGGTCAATACCCATTTTTTGGCAAGTTTCATAATAGAGGATATCAGTTGAACTGTCATCATCTACATATACTCTATGGACTTCCTTATTAGCTATGATTGCTTTAATTAACAAAGCATCTGCATGTGCAAATCTGGTCGGTACCGCGTCTTCTTCTAAGAAAGTAATCGTATCCGTTGGCTTGAACCGTTTATGTACCGGTTCTTGTTCAGGAAATCCTCTGTTCTTCGATTTTTTGGAGTTCATTGATTCTCCATCATAGGGCCCTCCGATAATGGTATGAATTACCCTTGTGATATTCTTATCCACGTCAGGATTTCTGTTATTACCATTATCTCTTCTCCTTTTTTTCATCAGGATGATCTGCATCTTTCTTGTCTTCAGGTCGGTTTGCAGAACCACCAGCATGGACAAACTCTTTTAGATAGCCGTTCTGAATCAGCTCTTCTATATACCTCCTGAGATCTTTACATTGTTCAGTATCGTGACCATGTTGATTGTGAAACCTGCAAAAGAATTTCTTACTTCCTTTGTTCTCTGGTCCAGTAATTCGTTGTGGGTACTTTGCTATTCCTCTGTTTTCTAAGATAGCAAGTACATCAGTTCGGGTCTTATTCAAAGTAGTGAATTTCTTGTCTTCACCAATTCTAAGTGCATTGTATGACATTTTATTAGGTTTCTATTTTCGATTTCCAGCACCTGAAAAGTTTATTTTTTCTTCTTTCTTCTTTTTAAGTCCTTTTTCATTATCACGCTTTTGTTTATCTGCGTCTTCTCTCTTTGCAAACTTTTGAGCTCGTTTCATCATATCTTCCACGTTAAAGGGAGGATCGACTACAAATTCTTTGTACATCTTTCCTGATCGTAAACCATTCATAAAAGCCCTGATTACAACCTCATCTAATCTGCGTCCTACTTCTAAACTCTCATTTAAGAATTTCTCAACATATTGAGTTAGTGATTCTGAATTCCCTTGTTTTACATTAAGTAATTTGACGCTAGTTTTCACAAACTTTTCTCGCTGTACGAATCTGCTTTGAAAAAAGTTGCGAAAAACCTAAGGCCTTAAACTTTTCTACAATAATCGTGCAGTTCCCATCATTATTATGCCAAAACACTTACATAAAATTTGATCGGGATAATTGTAGATCTTCATGCTTTCCACATCATGATGCAGATGTTCTTTGGGATCTTTATCTCCAGTATATGACAGCAAAGTTGGCATTTTAAAGCGATGAGGGATAGGGTAATTTGCAACCTCATCTACAAATAGAGAAAGTACTTGAAACCATTATGTGGTTGACGCAAAGTGGGTGGCAGGTCAGATTGACCTATATCACCAAATTGTACGTTTTGATCTCTTGGCTGCTCATACGGCATATATAAGTCATGAGGATGATGTTCTTGTCGAGTGCGTAGACGATAATGAGTATGTTACTCATTTCTTACAGGAGATCTTGATTCTCTTCTATGAGATGAAATCGAGATATGATCGCGACTTTTTCTCTTTGCACGTTCTTCAGCTCTAAGCCTGAGTTCCTGCTATTCTCGAAGCCTCTTACGAAGATCTCGTTCGCGAATAGACTAGTTATGCTCTTCACACTGCTGGGCGGTGCGGGCTTCATGTTCAGCCAAATTAACTAGAGCACGATTTGCTATCATTGTTTGAATTCGATCTCCGTTTTCGATAAAAAAACTTAAGCACGTCAGGCGAATTCAAATCAATAAACGGAGTTGAACTTCCATCTTGATTATGAGGATCAGAAGTCTTTTCGTCCTGAAATAGGAGTATCGATAGAAGAATCAGTTGGATCTTCTCCTAATAGAGTATCGTTCTCCTTTTGATTCCATGATCAGGAGAGTTCTGAACCAGTTGCTTTTCACGCTTTGATTGTTGTAACCGAGTAGTTGGCATGATTTTGTCTTCGTGCCCCACGGTAGGTGTCAATTGATATGTCTCGAAAACTCACGTCATTGGCAAGTCTTCAGGTCGTCTGGGATATGCCAAATACCTGCAAGAAGTCTCAATAATTAACCCAGGGAGTAAACTCCAAAGCTTATGTCAGTAATGAGCCTTAAGCCTTTATCGATATGTAATCGAGAATTGAATGTATTGAATCCCCTTCCAAGGTGATGGAGGGATGTATTTATAGGATACATACCTGAGTTTGAGTTGTATTAAAACTCTTAGAAGTGTACCTTGAAGAAGGGTTTTCTGAAGTGTCAGAGTTGTAATAGGATTGTAACTCTTAAAGTATGTATGGAATAACTATAATAGTTGAGGCGGAGTTAGACTCTTATGAGTTGAGGAATACTTGTTGTACTGTAAGTCTACTTCTAAGGAATTATATTCATAGTAGAATTTCCTAACTGAGCTAATAAACTTAACTCAAATACTCAAAATCAACAAGAAACAACCATGGTTGAACTGAGTTCAATACTTTAAAAGTGACCAAAACAATTGGGACGAGTCTTCAAGTACATGAACTCTAACCAAATTTATCATACATCTTACTAAAATTCAAGTAAATAATGGTTGAACTACAAACTCAGTTCAAAGTAGATGAAACCCAACTCAAATTTTAAGGAACTAAAGAGAATCAATTTCAACTCGGTAAATAATATTGAAATATCAAAATAGTTCAATTCAACTCGGTAAATAATGTCGAGAAAGTAAAGAAAATCAATTTTAATACAGCAAATAATGTCGAGTATGGATTTGGAAATGGTGAAGTAAATAACTAAGTTAGATGATATAAATTTCAATTCAACTCAGTTTGCATCTGTTTTTGTTTTATAATCTGCCTGATTTTTGTCAAAATATTTTTGAAAACAAGGAAACACGTGAGATAAGATCTCAATTGAGAAAGATTTGAAGACCTGACCTCACCTTGGTAATTCAACAAGATAACTTAAGGAACTTGAAAATTTTGTAGGAAACACATGAGATAAGATCTCAATTGAGGAGTGAGTACTGAAAACTTTACCTCACTTTGGTAATTCAACAAGATAACTTAATGTTGGTCTTATATGCAACCTAAGAAGGGGGTTGAATTAGGTTGGATAATTAAAAATCCTATCAAAATTATGTTTCCTAAACTTATGTCTTTTTAGTAAAATTTAATAACAATTAAATTTACCAAGTGCACTTCACAATGAAATAATTCAATTCACAATAATTGAAATCAAATATGCACAATATCAATTTCCAACAACACAAAACAAATATTCAACTCACAATGATCTTATGAACATTAAGCAATTAATCATACACAATTATAAAACAATTAAAGATAAAACTTTAAAGAAGAGAACACAAGATTTATAGTGGTTCAAGTCTCTCATTGGACCACTCTACATCCACTACCTAAACCCTCAAATTTAGGATTTCAACAATCCACTAAAAGGGATCTTTTCACCAAATATGTTATCTAAACCTTTACAGACCTTTGAAGGTTGAACCAATCTTACTAGCAACCAATGCTATAAGAATTGGTTTTACTCTCCCTTTTGGAGAAACCTTTCAAACTTACCAATGTTTGGAGATTACAACTCTTGAACCCCTCTTAATAGGGTGAATAAGAATTGGTTTTACTCTCCCTTTTGAAGCTCTCACTATAATTCCTCTCAAAGAATATTTTACAAGGATGAAATATTAGCCCATAAAGGATGAAGAACAATTTAAAACTCAATGTTTTTATCTTTTAAATAATGACCAAATCAAAGGTCTTTGATCTTTTGGAGAATGTTTTTACACTTTTTTCTTGCTCGAAGATCAATCAAAAAGGTTATGTATGTCTCAAGTATTTATATAAATTCTTTGGAAAGAAAAATTGGACAAAATACTCATTTTTCAGAAAACTAGCCATTATTCACATTTGAATCATGTCAGACACATTCAGACGTCTGAATTGGCTAAGAGGTCTTTAGAACTGACTAGTCAATACAAGTTCAGATATACGAACTGGCCAGAGGTCATCTAAATGTACTTTTCATAAAGTTTTTCAAATCTTTAAAAAATAGGTCCGAACGTCCGAAACTCCCTTGGGGTCTTCTGAATTGATACTTTTTGTCAAATTTCTGATTTTTCAATCTTTGAAGCATTTTGTAAAAGTTTAAAACAACTTTAATGAAATCTTTGTTTTCAAAAACATTTCATTTTCAAATTTTATTTTTTGATTCATTTTACTTGAACTTTTGAATAGTTCAAACATTTTATGAGCTAATTTACAATTAGGGTTTTTGGGATTGAGAAATCTGCCATAATTTACCTAGCATGTATTTCTTCAACTTTTTCAAAACTTTAAGCTTCACCTTTTCCAATTTGCATACCTATAACTTCAAGAAGCTTGTTGAAACATTTGTATACATAATTGTTTGTTAATCATCAAAACAACAAGTAGATTTAAGACACCAGGTCTTTCAATCTTCCCATTTTCGATGATGACAAATCAATTATGAGAAGAGATAAATAAAAGTGTACGAGGCAATTTATATGTTACACAACATGAACATAACATGACAAATACTCCCTTTAAACATGTGACCTTTTTCTCCCCTCTTTTTATTAAAAAATGCTCCTTCTAACTGATAAAGCATGAGTTGTGAATAAAAGCAAGTAATGTCAAGAAAAGGGAAAAAAAAATCTTGCTAAAGAATGGGTTGTGAATTTATGCTCTAGTGGTCTGGTTTAAGTCCCTCCTCAAATGTATCGCAACAACTCCTGCGATACGCTAAAGAATGGGTGTGAAACAGGTTATGAATATGACGTGATACCCAAATTTCAATAAATTTGATATGCTAATTTTTCTATATTTAATACGTTAATTTTTATATATTTATACGCTAATTTTTTGTATCTTGTATACTTACATGCTAATATTTTGTATTGGATTGATACGTTTGGACTAAAAATTGATATGCTAAAGTGAAATTTTCATATCCTAAACTGAAAATTTGTTAAATTAAAGTGAAAATTTGTTGCATTAAAGTGAAAATTTGTTAAGCTAATCTTTTATATGTGATACACTATTTTTCTAGATTGATACTTTAGATTGAAAATTGATATTTAATACGCTAATTTTTTATATGCAAGTTGTATCTATGAATCCATTTTACAAGTGTGTGTTGTATTTAGGTACATAATTTTTGTAAAATATTGAATAAGCTATTTTTTATTTTGAGAAGAAAAAGTAAATTTCAGTATACTATTTAAAGAAGGAATTTTTTTTAATTGAAAAGTGGGTATTTAGATGGATAACTTTTTTTGTGGGATTGTGTATAAAAGAATATTTTTTAATATTAAATAATTTTTTTAAAAAGGTGACGCGGGTCAACTGTTGACCAATTCTAAACTTGTATTTCTTTAAAGAAAAAATTGCAAAATGAAGAAAATATCCCAATTTTTCAAAGTGAAAAAAAATTCCTAAAGAAAATGGTTGCACACACACTCGTTTTCATTTGAAAACAAAGATCCAAAAATCCAAAAAAAGTTTTTGTTCAAATACATCTGAACCCAAATTTCATGAAAATAGAAAATGCGTCATTAAATTAAAGTATACAAATTTTATTCTAATACCTTGTGAAATATAATCCACATAATAGGATAAAAGGTTCAATGTTTTTGTCGTTGTTATATACAAATTTTACTTCCTCTAAATCCTGGTCCATCACAAGGAAGAAAGGATAGTAGTAATTTTGGCATGAACTTTTTTTCAATTCTTCTTTTTTACCTTTTAACCAGTATCTACATTACCAAGACAGGCTATCTCTGCCACATCTATGAATGTTATATGAAGTAACCTGAAAATGTTGATCAACAATTAATTATAGGTTGTTTATGCTAAGTTGAAAAACTTTGTTTCGAAAATTGGTGATAAACAAATAGGGCATTTTGAGATGATATGAGAAATGACTAAAATTTGACTATCCAATTGGTTATTACAACTTTTTCAATCATATAAGTTTGCTTATTAAACTTTTTCCGCTTTTTGTTTCAGTTAACCTACTCATCTAATGAAAGTGATACACTAGTGGTAATTCAAGCAAGTTTAGCTATTATCTTTTATGTTCTTCATTAAATTTCAACAAATTTTTCTATTTTAAGATACAATTTTGAGTATATTCTATAAACACCATTTTAAGTATACTAGCTAACTATAGTTATCTTCATTTTCAACTAAAAACAAAAGAAAATTGAATTTAATGAAAAATAAGAGGCAATCACTAAATTTGACAGGATGACTATTAATATAAAATTTTAATCAAATGAGTAGGTTAATTGGAAATTTTTTTTTAAAAAAAAGTTTAATGATTAAAAGTTTATAATTAGAAAATGTAATTTGTCCTCAGAATTATTACTTCTTTAAAGGGCAATGTTGTCAATTCATTAAAGGTTACTTTTAAACTCCGAGTTCAAACTCCAAACCACGCGCGCTGTACATTTTGTCTGAAAGCTTAATTGACGATAATCATGAAAATTTTCATATAAATTGAGAGTTTAAATCACTGCATTGAGATAGAGACAACATGTCAGGTTTTGTCAATTTGTTTGCCGTTTGCTCATAAGATTAATGTTGATGTGATTGGATGTACGTTAGTTTGAAGCAAAATCCATATGCAATCACATTAAGTACTTGGAAATGTGGAGCCCTTTGGTTTACGTTCATGCATGGCCCCCCAAATTTGATGTTTTCAATCTTTCTTTTTTCGTGGAAGTCCACACTTTATTTTTCAGCAAGTCTTGTGGACTTTCATGAAAAAAGAGTGGCTCCTCTGGATAAAGGGAATGATGTTTTAACTTATACTTTCTGTATTACTTGGCCTTGGTTAGCACACATATATAGGTAGATTGGCAATCACACTCGATAACAAGACCTATCTGTCTTGAGTCTTCACCTCATGTCTCGTGATGAGATGTCAAATTCCAAGTACAATGATTGAACCACAAAATGAGTTTATGTCTATAGTATAAATACTTGTCAAGGAACAAAGTTAAATGCTTCACATTTTCTTCATTTGTAAAGTGGATTACAATCGCACAAAAAACAGTTGCTTCCCTTTCTCACCATGATGGAGGGGCTGGAGGGCTAAATTCAAGAGGTTAACTACTAATAACATTTGATTTTGATTAGCAAAAACCAATATGATTTTTTTTTGAAAAAACTCATGCAATTAAGGTTTTTTCAAGTTACGAGATGAAGTATAAAACTTACATGTAGTGGTTAACAATGCATGTGAGCATATTCAATGTAGGTCTAAACACTAAAATGTTCTAAGAACTTGAAAAAGTGTTTAAGAAAACTAAGATCATAGGTACTAAGTTGAAGTGAAATTACTTGCATAAAATAGTTTTATAATTCTACCTAAGTAGGTTAACGAAGCTACGGGTATTATTGGATGATGTTTGTGAGGAAAAATTTATAACTATTATTTGCCAATTGTAAGTTAAGTATAGAAAACATAAGTCTAAAAATGCATTACTGTTGGCCAATTGTTCATTATAATTTCACAAATGGTAAATAAATCTAACAACCCTCAACTTGAAAGTTGTATTGTTTTAGTCAACCAATTTTAGAAGTTATATTTTAATAATTCAACTTAAATTTTGTTGCACAAATAGTTTTCAATTCACTTTCATCATATAACAAGTAATAATATTAGTCATATGGAATAAAACAACGTTATTTTGAATAATATACGGTATCACTTGACTAACGATATTACTTATTACATAGATAGAAAATAAGGTGAAAATTATTTATGTGACAAAACTAAATTGAAAGACAAAAATATATACTTACCCCCAAATTTAAGGGACTATTGGGTCATTTACCCTTTAGCAAAGTTCAAGTGGTGAAGTAATGTACTAGTCTCATTTTGTGGTTTTTTTCTAGCTCTATACAAACCAGTTAAGTTTTTTCTTGGATTAAATTAAGAGTATACTAGATATGTGTCGGATAAGGAAAAAAAAAAAACAAAAAAAAAAATTGTTTTGAATGAAACAACTTGTAAAAGGACAATAAGAATAATCTCACATAAATGTTCTTAATTGGCACTGTACACTTTATATATTCTCTAAGTTTTTTCTAGTCCAATAGCCCAAATTCATTGGAAACAAGATTGGCTACATTAATTGTTCATAATGGAAGTCTTGAAAGATACAAATTTCTTTGTCAGCTTTATTTTTTCTCATGTGTGGAATGCTTCACTACACTGTAGAATCGGAATAAAACATTAACAGAAGTAACTCTCTCTATTTCATGATTATTGCATGTTCTTCTTACCTGTTTCTGATTCTTTTGTGGAGTATTTTTGTAGCATCAGAAATGAATACAGCTTCTCATTCTTTGACTAGTAAATTTACGGAGTACTGTTTTAGCATTATACATGAACATTACATGCCCAGATGGAAATAAACTTCAAACTTGAAGTGATCAAATTAAAGCAGCAAAAATAATAATAGCAGCCACAATTTAACATCAATCTGAAGTATTTAGACAGCTAAGAATAAAAAAACACTGTACCCTTTCTTTGGATATTAATTTATTCCTGCACATTGTTCTAACCTTATCAATTCAAATATTCATCTAATGATTCAAATGATAAGGAATTCATCAGCAAGTTGAAGAAAAAGAGAATGGAGTGCTATTAAAAATCAAGTTGGCCAAACAGAGCAGAACATGCATGATGTGCTACCAATATTGGAAGCAAAAGTTCATCCTACAGTTGTACTTGTTAGGAATTAGGACCCATCTAATAGTTGAGGTCTTAAAGAGTCATAATGGAAGGAAAAGTTCCTAAAAGCCAAATTTATGATTGGATTAGTTCAGCCCCATTCCTTACGATTGGAGAAATAGTCATGCAGGAATTTATGACAAAGGAACCCCATGATAATTTTATATGCATCTTTTTGTCTAGGAAAAGGTGACCAAAAGGTACATCTCGTATGACTATTATTGACAACAAGAGCAACTGAAATCTCCACAAAAAGATACCCCAAATTCCTTACTCTTGATGCTTGTTCATTTGTAATTTTGAATGGCGTAGTTGTAGCGAATATTTGATCCTCCAGCTCCAATGATTCGAAAATGCTATGCAATAGTTACCGTCTCGTTGGGGAGATAAAAAGTGGATAAAACCAAGGCTACATTGTTTTTCCTCAAAACGGAATTTTTCTTTTTTATTAGCTTACATTTACTAGTTTAAGGAAGGTTCACGGAGGGTTGTATGGGAGTTTGAATATTCTATTGTATAATTGATGTATCCCTCTTTGTGCTAATCTTTTTATTGAATCCATCATCAAGTGAAACTAGTCATGCGTTCACTGAAGTTAGAAGTAAAAATTTTTGTATTCGGATCCCGTAAAATCTTATTTCTAGGAATGAACTAATGAATTGTTGGGATATTGTCCTATGAAATGAAACGGTTCATATATGCTATTTGCATATCAATCCAAAAATTACTTGATCACGCATCAATATTTTGTCATTTAGACCATAGTCTAATTAAAAAATTAAATACTATAAATTATCAAAAATTAGCTGTATTCAAGTAATTAAAGATTAATTATATTCAGTATTAGAAATTAGTGTATCAAGTATCAATTATATAATAGAGTCTAAGCGTATTCGAAAATATCCACTGTATTAAACAAATTAGCGTATCAAAGTATCAAATAACTCAAAGAATTAGTCAGATACTTCATGTATAACAAAGAATATAACATTATCAACTATTAGACAAAATTAGCGTATCAATTATATAAAAATTAGAGTATCCAATATAATATTACCATATCAAATATAAAAAAAATTACTGTATCAAATATAAAACAATTCATGTATCACGTTACATATATAAACCCATTGCAAATGAGGTTTTGTGTGTAATGTTTTGCTCTATAATTTGACCGAATCAAAAGAGTTTAATAGAACAAAATTTGCGTATATTACGTCCTCCACACTTAACTACAAGAAATGTACCTTGTTTAAAACCTCCTATTTTATTAGCTTGGTTAGAACAATTCATTCGGTGTAATTTCTAAAAAAAATGCCGGATGGCATTACTCGTAATATTACACAAGAAGGATTAAACAATTTACACCGGTCGTATAACAGTAAACCAGGGTGTAAAGAAAAAAATAATTTACACCGACTTTTTCTAAAACCGGCTATAAGAATATTAAAAATGATGTCTACACTACCGTTTATCAGACAACCGGTGTAAATAGTGCTATATATTTACACCAGCTTTTTCTCATGAACCAGGTGTTTAATTGTTTTTTTTAACACCGGTTATAGAAAAACCGGTGTAAATATTATCTAATACGTACACGCGGTTGTTTACAAAAAACCGGTGTAAATTGTATTGTAAATAAATAAAGTCTTACAATAACCACATCTTTTCCTTCTGCTCCAGCTTAAGTCAACCATTATCTCTATCGTAAGAACTACGAATTTTCCAAAGCTGCGCACGAAATCTTTTTGAAGGCAAAATCAGAAGCTACAAATAGTAACTTTTGCTTTCTTCAACTCACCATCTGAGGTTAGCCTAGTAATAATTAAACTGATAACTTTTATATAATTTTTTTTCTCATTTCGTCAGAGGATTGACATATATATATATATTATATAATATAGATCTGCATTCATTTTTTAAAAAAAGTTGTAAAATTATAGATTTCAATATATATGCTTTATATTTGTAATAAATGTATTAAAATGATATTTTGTATTTTTTTTAGGCCGTTCATGTGTATATTTTTTAGGTTTATTATACATTTGCATAATACAAATTATTATTATTAATGATTTAATTTTAGTCCTTCATTTAATTTGTGGAAGTAAATATTTTGCATATGTCTATTTAATTAAAATTAGAAACAAATTTTGTTATTAATTTATATGATGTAATATTATGAAAGCATCAATTGATGCATTCTATTTTTTTTGTTAACTTATTATAATTATTTTTTGTATATTTAAAGGGTGCGATAGTCATGGATTGTAATTAATTAGTTTTTTTATAATTAAAGTTAACCACCATCTGTTGGTAATTAATTAGTTTTTCTTCTTTTTTATATTGTACTCTCAACCACGAAAAACAGCTCAACATGCAATCTCGACGATGGACAGACAAAAAAACTTCTTGTCCGAAGCAGTGAAAACCCAATAAAACTTCTTTCTCTCCAGAATCAAAGAAGCAAATGACCAAACAGAAAACATCAATCTCCATATTGATTATGGACTTGATTTGAATAAAATACACTTTGATGAAGGACAGCTACATGCCCGACCCAGAGAATGCAAAAAGTATTGTTACTATGCTGACGATTATGTATCCAGAATTTTCTACTCTGAAATTGGTGTAGATCATGTAGACAGTTTTATCATGTGCCTTCTTTCTCTGTCATGTGGCTTTTTTACACTCTTATTTTTTCTTGTTAGTTGCTAGCTTTTGATGGGGCAGATTAAAGTATGTTGTGCGCTTCTAAATTGCTTTTGTGATTGTATTAGCCTTTAAAAGAATTTAAAGTATGTGATCTTATCATCTTAAAGTATGTCTATTTTAATTAAAATTAGAAACATATTTTGTTGATTAATTTATATGATGTAATATTATGCAAGCATCAATGCATTTATTTTGTTGGTTAACTTATTATAATTATTTTTTTGTATAATTTAAAGGGAGCGATAGTCATGGATCGTAATGATATTATTTTTGGTGATTGGACAACATCTGCGTATGAAGAAGAGGTTGAGAAATTTATTAAATCTGCTTATAAAAATGCCAAGTACATCTATTGTCCATGTAAGTGTTGTAAGAATTTTGCGGTGTTCAACGACCCTGACACTATAAGAGACCATTTGTATCGGAGGGGATTTGATCCTGCTGATAAAATATGGAAATGGCACGGCGAGAGTGAAAATTCATCGAAACAAGAAGAATATGAGGTAGAAGATGATGTTGTGATTAAAAATGATCGATTGGATATTATTTATCTTTCTTCTCTAGAAGTTTTTATGATGGTGTTTTTGATGGAGATTTGTTGTTGTTCTTCAGGTATCAAAAAGTTCAGAAACTGTAAAGGTTTAGAAGATGTTGGAAGATGAATCGCATGAAAAGAAAAAGTTGATGAACAAATTGTAGCTTTGAAGAAATTGTAGTAGAAATATTAAAACTTTTGTAGTACTATTTTTCGAATGTGCTATTAGTTGGCTTATATTTGTAAATTCCGTTAGGGATGTATAGTTTGACACTAATGTCATTAATTGATTTTGTATTTGACATTATAATTACTTTTGTAATACAAATATTCTTTTAGATTATCAATTTTAAAGAATTATATTTGAATAATAAAAGTGTTACTTACGTACAAAAAGTGATGCATTTTATAAGAAAAAAGTGATACATTATTGGTTTTAAAAACTATAAAAAGTGTTGCATTTTATATGATAAAGTATTGCAATAGCTTAAAGGTAATAAATAAAAAAGTGTTGCATTTAGAAAAAAAAAGTGTTGCAAATATAAAAGCGTTGCATATTCTGACAGTTGCAACACATTTAAAAAGTGTTGCTTAAAATGGAAAAAGTGTTGCTATAGATCTCAAGCGATACCGTCTAATAACACACTTTGTAAAGTGTTGCTTTAGGCTTATAGCAACATTTTTAGGGCCTAAAACAACACTTTATAGGTGTTGCTATAGGCTCATTTTGTAGTTGTGGAGTATGCTGAAGTTTAGTTGTTTTTGTGATTGGGCTGTGAGTGTTGTTGTTGTTGTGAAGTTTATTTGAGATGAGTTTTTTTTCATATGGAAGTTGTCGTGATGTTGCTATTGCTGCTTTTCTGAAATAAGTGTATGTGGTTGCCGTGGGTTGACTATGGGGGGTTCTCGTTCTTGAGGTAGTCCTGATGTGTTGAAGTCGTTTAGAGCTGACAGAGGTGTTGCGTTGTGGAGCTGTTCTAGAGACTATTGAACTTTGAAACTTGTTGCCAGAATTTGAGAATAAGCCGTGATGAACTAGAAATTTGGAAAGTGACAGGTTGAAGTTCTTTGCTATGACATAAGCTTTAGGAGTTTTAACTTCAGAGCTGGTAGTGTTTTTATGGCGTGTTTGAATGTGTTTTCTGTTTTAGATTGTTTTGGATTGTGAGTGTTTAGAATAAGTGTCTAAGAATGTGAGTGCTTAAATGAGAGAATTAAATGTGTCAAGTGTAATGAAATGAAAGTAAGTGTAGTGACGAAAAAAGTAGGTGATGTAATGGAATGTGACGAATGGTAGATCGCTTTGTATTAAGCCTTTGTTCCTTTGTTGGCTATATTTGAACTTGAGTTCATAAAATTTCTTTCTTTTGTTTTTGTTGCATGTGAAAAGTTTTCTATCTTGGTTCTAAAATTGAAAAGATTGGCATATTTTGTTGGCCAAGGCATCATGTTAAAGTAAGAAAGATATGCCATGCAAAATCACTCTTTGCCATAGGAGGAACCTGGTTCAAGTTGTTTTTGTTGATATGTATCTCCTCGGAATTTTGGGTATCGTGCATACACAGTCCCTTAAAGACACATAGGAACTCTTGGTCACATAAGAAAGGATATGGAGAAAAAGCCCTTGGCAATCAGGAATGAGAAGCCGAAATACCCTTGGCAAGTAATTATGGGAAAAAATATCCATAAAACCCAAACAGAAAGTGGGGAAAAAGAGCCAAAAGACCCAGGATGACAAACACCGATGTGTGTGTCAAGTGAATGCACCAAAGTGCTAAATGAAATGAAAGGATAAAATCTAATAAAAGCACCAATGTGCAACCATTGATCTCGTGTGCTTTGAGTTCTTCTGTGTGGATAAGGTGATTGTTATGTCATGAGCTGTTATAGAATACAAAGGGGGTATACACGGGGGGAGAGTAAATGAATAGGCGTTCCTCAGCACACACCTTCACGTATGACATTTTGGTCTTTATTCATCGTGCCTCGATTGATAATTTGTGCTGAAATCTGATAGTTTGGAAATAAGAAACTTTTAAGAGTCCTTGTGTGAAAAACATGTTTTGATGAACTTAGAGGAGAATGTAGTGAACAAGGGAGCAAAGTTTTGATTGTAGGTGGTTGACTGAGTGAAGGTTCTGTTTTAGGGCAAGCAAAGGCTCAAGTGTGGGGGAAGTTAATAAGTCAGTTTTATACTGACTTGTTTTGATTAGTTTTGCTTGGCTTTTGTGAGTTCTTGTGTCGTTTATATGGAGAATGTGTAGGAATGAGTGAGTTGTGCAAATATTCGTATAAAATGTTATCTGGCAAAGAAGAAGTTGAGAATGGTAAGATTATAGTATGAAGTTGACATGGTTGTTGTGTGGTTAGGTTCTACGTGTTGAGGTATTGTACATGAAGTAGACGTTACGTGTTTGTTAGTGAAATGTGTGATAAATTCTTGTGGAAATGTTGTGGGAAGTTTGTTAACTGAAAGAGGCATCAAATTGTGTGTATGAAGTTTGCAAGGATCACACACTCATCTGGTATTGAGTTGTTGCTAGCATCGTCACACGACACCGCACACATCGTCGCCTGCACAGCATAGCATAGCCGCGTGCATCTCGTTAGGTCATCGCATAGATTGTGCACAAGTCGTCGCACATGGTGTCGCACACTCTTGTATACTGGCACAAGAGAATGTCGCATGTAGCGCACAAGTCGTCCATATACACCGCACACTCGTTGTTGCACACCACTTCATCGAGTCGCCATACACACTAGCACACTCATGCGGCCACCTCACACATCATGTGCACACTTATGCACATTTCAGTACTTCGCTTGCACTCATTTGCAACACACTTGTGCATTTGTTTGCACATAATTGCTGCACAGATATGCACTATATAGCATATCACTTGCATTACAAAAGTATACTCATGCGCTCATGCATGACTCAAGCATACTATAGGCATTTCAAGGGCACATCTTATATACACAACTCATGCATAAGACTTACACCCATACGCTACACTCTTGAGTTCAGCACGAGCACACTACACTTGCGTTCGTCATGTACAACTTTGCAACCACACGCAACCACACAAGCACAAACACTAGCATAGTTTTTACACATGCACACGGGCATACCATGACCCAGCCGCACCATAAAAATATATGCATGGTACGACTGGGTCAGGCTGCCGCACCGTAGAAAAAGTTGTATGGTGCGACTTGGTCAGGCAGCAGCACCGTGAGAATGCAAGTGTGATGCGGTCATGTCAGGCAGCCGCACCGTGCGTTTCTTCATGTTTGTTATGAGAAAATTTTATAAGTATAGAATTCATCGTCTTGTGCAGGGATCCATGAAGGCGTGGTTGGTCGGCGTGTGGTGATATTGAAGGCGTGGTGGTTCAGGGCTCGGATGCGTGGTTGGTGGTCTTGCACGAGTTGCTTTGTGAAACCTTGTTATTGCGCTGTGGCTTTTTTGTAAAATCTTAATCATTTTACGTTTGCGTATCGTTTACGATTGTGTAACCTCTATATATAGAGGAATTAGTCAACATTTTTGGGGATCGAACATTCTAGAATTGTAACAGACTTTTAGATTTTGAGAGCTGGAACTTTCTCTCTCTACGTTTTCTCTCACTAGAACTTTCTTTCTCTACAATTGTACTCCGATTTGGAGTCCGATCGCGGCTTTGACCTGGAAATTGCTTCCTTATTCTCAATTAACGAGGGAATTAACAAATCTCTGTACTCTAATCGGTAAAATCCTCCAATTGAATGGAACTGAGTTTGTTAATGTTGCAAATTGATGAAATTGAGATGAGGAAAGAGTTTTCCGGCTAATCGAATGATGACCTAGGGTTCCAATGGAAGAATGCACATTTTAGATGCTTTGATTCGGTGCAATAAACATAATCTTTGAAGAAATAATTCATATTTTGCTTGATTGTGTATATTAGTTAAGTTTTATGTATTCGCTCTAGAGTAGTTGAATTGAACTTGAACTGCGGCCGTCATATTGAGTCTTAGCTTAATACATCTATTCTTGCTGTGAATTATGTGGAATGAGAACATGAATCGAGTCTTTTCACTTATTTTGCATGCTCATCTTCTAGGATGCGGTCGCCATGCTGATCGTAGATTATGATATCATAAGGTTGGAGTGAAAAAGAAGTCCTCTGTTGTTAACGAGCACGTTAGACCTTAGTCTCAGGCCTCGCCATGGGAAGTTTCTAAGAGTCGAGTGTTGAACTTGTTAGGAATAGTGGATTGGGATGTTACGGGATGAAATCACCGTCTTTAGGCCCCGCCATAGGATAGGATGGTGTCAAGAGGATTAAGACATAGTGTGGTCGACATACCAGTTGTGGCTTAAGACTCTAGGCAACGAAGTTCCCCTCTAGATTAGCAAGTATATTCAGTTGCACTGTACGAGTGATCCAAATGTATATTCATCCAGCTACGGAACTCAAGGGCATCGCCTTTCTTATTTATTGCACTCAGACTTTATTTCTTGAGTTTTGAGTTCAAGTTCTTTTAGTTCTCACTAGTACAAGTTTCATTTGTGTGACAATTTGTGTGACATTTAGTAAAGCAGCACTCTCGAATTCTTGGAACCAAATCACATTCCCTGTGGATACGATACCTCTCACCACATCTACATTAGTGAATAGGGTAAAATTGCAAGGTACACGATAAGCCTGTCAACAGTTCTTGTAGATATGCCATCAAACTGTGAAATATGCTATACTCGTGGAAAACAGTCAAAGATATACTCTAGCATATTTCTCTTTTTTGCTGATCTACACTTTTGCTTCTGTGAAGAACAACTGCAAACGATTTACAAAGGATGTTGTCTGTTACTAATCATCTTTATTGTACATATGCCATCAAACTATGAAGTATGCTACTGTAGGGGAAAAAAATGAAATGCACACTAGCATATTCATCTTCTGCTTATGTATACACTCTACCATATTTATGTTTGGCTTGTATATATATCTTACTCTTTCACAACAAGTAAACTCTGAAGATAGTCATGATTAACGATATCCAAGCTTTATAATATATATATATCTATACAATAGATATATATGTGCTTTTTCAAAGCCATTAATTTGTTTTGCCAATTTAGTTCTCAGGAAATTTCCATATACTGTATTTTGAACTAACATTTGTAAACAAAGAAATTTGTACAGCATGTTAAATGAAATCTCCGACTTAGGTTATTTATCCACACATTTTTTAGGATCTTTTTTGCCTACAGAACAACACGAGAAACATGTACAATTTGTCATTTATGAGTACATCATATACAATTAGGTTGCATGACATCGCGATTTTGTATAACTAATTTATCTTTCATTTTTTTTGTCTATCTTAAATAATGTTTGACAGATATTTTCGAAAAATGATATCATGATGGATCTAGTAGATGATCTTCAGGTGGGTTTATGAATGATGATGTCAATGACACATGCTACTTTGGATTCAGAAGTTACAAATCTCTGGCATTGTCACTTATCGTTGCAGCATTTCCTGAATTGTTGAAAATTCATTTCTCTAATAATTTCGATTACGTTTGTTCTTCACTTATAGTGCAGATATTTATTTCCCTTCTTCATTGATGGATTTAATTTCCTCTACTACCTTCTCCCTTCCTCTTCAACCTCCCGTCACTGACTTTGTTCCGCCCCAAAATGTACCCTGGTTACCTATTAAGCTTCCGGTAGTATTGCATGATAGGCATTGCATCATGTAGTTGCAGAACTTCTATAATATCTGGAGAAATGAGTTAGCATTTCCTGTATATGCTGATCTAAACTATGTGATAATCCCTCACTAAATGATCAAACATTTTCGCAAACCTATCCGTTTAATTAAATCTTAAGATCCAATCTACTTTACTATTTTGTAAACTATGAACTTTTACAGTCATGAAATGAATAAAGTACCTTTAAGTATAATGCTATGGTTATTACATCTTATTGCTAAATTGACCAACTGCCAAAATTTGTATTGATTGATGTCAAAGTCCTACTCCTTTAGAAGGAAATTTGCAAGATATATACAAAATTTACCTATAGATGAAGACGAACTTGACCCTTTACTGAGAAATGCAAGGGGCTGATTCTACGTACACTACACATTGCCATGTGATTCAGTCACCCAGAAAAATGCTGTCAACTATCAAGCAATTCCAAATTTTTCCAAATTATTTTTATTTTTCTTCATGATCAATATCTTTATAAACTAAGATATCAAAAATTGCCTCGACATACGGAACTACATCATCAAAAATTGTCTAACCAAACGCATTAGAAAACTAGAAAATATTGGCAAAGAACGAACTTCATGTTAACAATCTCAATAAAGCATTCCGGTTCATAAACACTCAAAACAGCTACAACAGAGAATTTATTTGAAGATAATGCTAAGACTAAATCTCCTAATTAAAGTGGACTTGATCATACTGAGCATCAACCATCAAGTGATCAATGTAACACAAAAAAATAATTGTAGAATGCTATTTTAGTTGCTTCTGAGTGGTAAAATATGAGGCAGAAGGAAAACCAACATTTATAAATAAGACAAAACATTTTAAACTCCTACAACACTCATCAACAACCATCCCATGAGATACATAATAACCAGGCAAAATGATTCCTACAAAAGCCATTAACAACTATCCGATGAAATACATAATAACCATGCAAAATGATTCCTATGAGACAAATTTGACATTTTTGCCTACAGATGTCCACTTGCTTGCCCTTGAATAATCTGCTCCTCACGTACAAAATCTGTAAAACCTTCTAAAATTGGAAATGGCCCAAACCTTGCAAAAATACTTTGAACCACATCAGTTGAAACTTTCTTACTATAAAGGATTTGAAACAAATGATATACTTCATGACCCAATTGTTGATTATCAACTCTTATGACGGCACCACATTTAACATTAACAGTTTCAGCATGATGATTCATAGGTAAATTGCTTCCACAAGTAAGTGCTAAAACATTCAGTCCATGACAAAGATCATCAGAACAAAATCCTAATTTCTGATTTTCTACACTTTCTATGAATTAGAATAAGTGTAGGTTCTAATAATGTAAATGTTGATATAAATAAATACTCTTATCTACATAGAGTGATACAAATAAAGCAAAAAATAGAAGATCCATTAACCTATCTAACATAGCCACATAGGTTGAATTGGTCATCATCCGACCTTTAATCCTGACCATGATTCTATCCACTAAACATAGCCCCACAAATAACCTACATTTGCAAACTTGGCTTAAACGTAGACACCATTCTAAATCTATTTTTTTAAATAAATACAGACTCCCACATGCGTCATTCAGGTCTCGAACTCTAAATTTAGAGGTCGGAATGCTAAATCTAAATTAAAGTTGGTTTTAAGACTCCCAAACATTGATCATGAGGGGCAACAGGCACACTTTATATGAAACTGAAAATCTAAGGATTCAATGTAATAATTCAGCTTCCGTTTGGATGAGTTATTTTTTTAATTTTGTATTAATTGTTTTTAATTTGTTATAAGAAAGTAATATTTTGGAGGTGTTTGAATTGACAACTTTATTTTTGTGAGAATTTGCATTGGAGAATTTTTTATTAATTAAATTTGAACATTCAAATTTGAATTAATATTTAATGAATTTATTTTGGTGGAAAATGGTGTTAGGGGGAATTTTTTTTATTATTAACAATTTAAATTTGAATTCAAATTTAATATTATATTAATAACAAATATTTAAAATATATAAAAAAATATTGTAGAAAAAATAATTAGTGTAGAATTATTTTTGTTTTAAAAATTTCTGTAAAAAAAATGAAACAAAATAAACAAGCCAAACTTAATTTATAAAATAAACACTTAAAAGAGTTAATCCAAATAGACATGTGAACACCTCCATATTCAAAAGGAATAAGACCAGAAATAGGATCGGCTAATCTTAAACTTCTTTCACTTTAAAAACAACTTACTAAAGTATTGTTAGAATTCACTGCAAAAGCAATTGATACAGCCACTGGAGTCGGACAAGTGGTTAGGGAGGTAACATTCCAACTTTAAGGTTTAGTAAATAATCTATTAACTCGGGGATATGTATCATTTTACTCCCTAGTTTTGAAAAGAAAAATTATATTTTGGTTTCTCAACTTGAATTTTATCACATAAATGATTTTCAATTTATTTTTTAACAATCTGAAAAGTAACGTTGTTAGTCATGTGATACTGTTCATCATTCAAAATAACGTCATTTTGTGCCATATGTGTAACTCCCCGATTTTTGAGAACCGAAATACGCCGTAACCTCAAGATTTAGTTTCCATAATCTTGAGATCACAACGCACCTCTTACTGTCATTTTCAATAATATAAAACTAATACTTTATTAATCATCCTTACAAAATAATAATTAATAAATATCCATCATAAATATCCAAACATAGTTATAAATCTAAAACCCATAACTTTATTCAAAAGTTTCTATACTAGGTACTTGATCTATTCATTATTTTTCATTCCAAGACCCCAGTCTCGTCCTTATCTACTCCATCAACTTCATCTGTAAAATATTATATAAAATAGAAGAATGGGTGAATCGTCCAGCAAGTAAACCATAAATCATTTAAACTAATCATATTTCGAAAATAATATTTTTTCAAGTTAAAAATTTAATCAAACAAACAACCTTCAATTATCGCCTTACGCAATAACATTAACTTATTCATTACTTAGACTTTTATATGATTCGTACAATCACGCACACACACACACACACACACACACATATATATATATATAAATTATTTACGTGAGATATCTTAATGAATGAGTAACCATGACATAACATGCATTTACAGCTTATTGAGTACTCAGCCTAGCTATATTTCCGCTAGGTTGGCCATTAGGCCCTTAGGCCACATACATGGCATACATAGATCCCCCTTGAATCGAGGATCTTCATTACATAATTAAATCCCCCTTGGGTCGAGGATTAATTATGCTATGACATACATGTTCAGAACACGTGTTCCTACCGTTAGGACATGTAAGTCTTGATACCATTCTTTAAGTTCACGATATATAAGACATATAATATTTCTTATTACCAATTAATAATAAAATCAGTTATAAAGAATTATTTTTCATATTTGAAACTTGTTTAAATTCAAAACGTATGTTACAAGATGGTTTCAAAATATAACTTTATACTTAATAAGTTTAACGATTTAACATAACATAAATAAATTTCGTTAAGAAACATATGAAAACGAATGAAAGACTCTGGATCTTTAAACCATTAAAACATTTAATATAACATGCAAGCTACAGACAGTAACATGTTTTTGGAATTTTAAAACATTCGGAATATTTTACATATTATTTATCAATATTGAATTTTCATAAACAAAACTTTTAGTTTGTAGAACATAAAGAATAATTTTATAGACTATGCATGATCACTTGTAAATAGTAAATCGTAATATAATTACATTGTGTTCATATTAATAATATGAATTTCCAATTGCATGGGACGAAATCATGATACATATCCAATGTAATTATAATATATGTTATGTAAATCATGATACATATCCAATGTAATTATAATATGTATTATGTAATTTAAAAGTATTTAATATATAATCAATGTTGTGAAGATAAACATAATAAGCAGTCCAGTGGCTTGCATAACGAAATCATGATATATGTTCAAGTTATTCCTCACAGGATATCCAACAGAGCAATGCATATTATTTGAACCATAAAACGTATACATATTAATTGTTAGTAAAACATAAGAAGCTACTAATTTGAAAAAAATGGATAAACATAATAAGCACTCGTCACAGGAAATGCAACAGAGCAATGCATATTATTTGCAATAGAAGACGTATATATATTAATCGTAACTTGAAAAGTAGATTTAATATTTATAATTATGGAAGGGATTTAAAATTTACTTTTATTAATTACGTGTTCCTATAAATTCCTCAAACTTCCTCCCTTTAAAACTTCTGTGGCCGTCTTTTATCTTCTCCTATTGATTCTTTTTGTGCAGAATTTTAATGTCTTGGGGTTCTAATTATAGGTATTAATTAGGGTTTACACGTATTGCAGTTTCTTGTACGTGAGGTTTTCTATTCCTAATTTTTATCCTTACTTTTCTAGGGTTTACATGTATTAAATTTCTTGTACGTAAATTATTATGTTCCTTTCCTTGTACGTAAAGTATTTTATTTCCTTTTTCTAGGTAGTAAAATTCCAACAATTTGTATCTTATTCTATTTATTTTAAATAATTCCTTAAGAAACTTAAAACTATTTAATTTCCCACGTATCATTATCACTATAAGCATAACCTATTAAATAATTTTCTATATAAAAATAATACATAGATATTTTAATTTTACTAAAATTTTTGGGTATTACATTCTTACCTCCTTGAAATAATTTTCGTCCTCAAAACTTATTTTGCCCTATTCTTTGAACAAGTGATATTACTTCTCTTGCATATTTTCTTTAATTCCAAATGGCTTGTCTAGACAAGTAATTTTTCATAGTACCTTTACAAATGATATAATCTTATGACGACGTTCTTGTACTTCGTGATCCATAATTTCCAAATGATATTCTTCATACGTTTTGTTCTCCTCTGGTAAAATATTATGATCTTCCTCTAAAAAAATGGATTGAATCAAATATGTATTTCCTAAGTTGTGATACATTAGATACATTGTATATACAAGACATATTCGGCAGTAAAGTTAGTCGATAAGCTAACTTCCCAATAGGATCCTATATATATTGGATTTAACTTTTTTAATCATTCGAATCATATAGCTCTTTTAGTATGTGAAACCTTGAGATACACTTTATCTCCAATATTGAAATCTATTGGTATTCTCTTTAAATCCATCCAACTCTTTTGTTTGTCTTGTGTCGCCCCTAAGTTTTTTTTTTCGAATGATTCTAACTTTATCTTTTGCCAATTGAAGTAATTTAGGATTAATGATTTTTTTCCCAACTTTATCCCAATACAACGTAATCGGCACTTTCTCTTATAAGATGCTTCATAGAGTGACATACTACTATGATAACTATTGTCATAAGATAATTCTACCAATATAATATACTTGTCTCAACTCCCATTAATGACCATTGTCATAACTCTATACATATCTCTTCTAAGGTTTGAATGGTTTGTTCAGTTCGACTATCTGTCTGTAGTTAATTTCAGTGCTTAAATTTATTTTCACTATCATTGGTCTTTGGAATTCCTTCCAAAATAGTGAGGTAAATATTTGATCCCTATTTGATACAATACTTATAGGAACATTATGAGATCTTACAATTTGATTAGTGTAGAGGTGAACCAAGCTATATATCCTTTCCTACTTTGTATTTAGTAAGTAGAAAGTCAGTCATTTTTTCCCAATAATTCTCTATCACCCATATAGTATCATTTCTATCTTCAATTCTTGGTACACTCTCAATAAATTGTATAAAATTTTTCTCCCATCTCCATGTAGGTATATTGAATGGCTATAGAAGTCTTTGGAGTCTCTAATATTCAATTTCAACTTTCTAGCATATCACAATTTCGACTATTTGTCTCGTCATTCCATTCCAACAATAATGTGTTTTTAAACTCATATATACTTTTGTACTTCTTAGTTGGATTGAAAACTTAAAGTTGTGTGTTTCTTTAATAATTCTATTCCCAAATATTCCTTTTTGGGTATGCACAATCATTTGTCCTTTTATATGTTTCCTAACCTTGAATCCTAGAAATATCTTATCCTCAATTCTTGATTTTATTCTTCATCCATGCCTTATTTTACTTTGATTTTGTCTACCAAGCTCGACCATAAGGTAATAAATTTAATATCTCTTTTATTGAATCAAATTCTTGAGCCCTCAATTCTTTCATTTATTGCGCTAACATAATAACCACATACTAGGTCACTATTCCTTTACCCTAAGTGTTGGCTACCTTATTGATTTTTTTTTCTAAGGCGGTACTAATTTTTTTTTAGTTCATAATCTTTAATCAACTTTCACTATTTCTTTTGTCTCATATTGGATTCCCTTTAAATTCATAACAGTACTTTAAGTTATTATGAGAGGTAGATATTTCACATATCATATCATGTACGGAATATCTAAAAAGAATACTTTTCTTTTAACTAGTGACTAGTATAATTAACTCCCAAAATATAACTAGGATAATTTTGCTTTTAGGGTTTCAATTGTTTAGAGGCAAATGCAATGACTTGTATTAACACATATTTTAAATTATTCCTAAATACATCACTATAAACAATAAACTTTTCTTTTAGTAAGGAAATACCAAAATCGACATTGAAATCAATTTCTTCTTTAACCATCAAAAACTTTCTTCTCATGTCCATGAATATTCAAACTTAACTATCTTTTGTATTAACTTAGTTAAAGATATAGGTATTTTTGAGAAATCCTTCATAAGTTACAATAATAAATAGATAATTCCAAAACTTCTTACATTAAAAACTTTCGTTAAGGTTGGCCAATTTTGACGTATTTTTATAATTTTTTTTTTCGCATCAACTAATAGTCCCTTAACTATATGTTCCAAGAATGTTACACTTTTTAAACAAAATTTACACTTACTAAATTTTAGCATATAAATTTTATTTTTATTTTTTTATTTTCAAACACTTTTCTTAGTTGTCTTCAATAAATCTCTTCATTAGGCGTGCATATCAAAATATTTCCTATAAATACAATTATATACTTATTCAAATACTCTTTCATAACTCAATCCATCAGATTCATAAAAGCTATAGGAGCATTAGTCAATCCTACGTGTATCACCAATATTCGTAATGCCTATACGTCCTAGATGCACTTTTTAGTACATTTTGAGGATTTATCTTTAATTAGTAATATCTTGACTACAAATATATTTTGAAAAATATTTTGACTCATTTTAATTGATCGAATAGATCCTTTAGCATTACAAAGAGACTCTTATTCTTACTCGATCAAAACCTTAAACTTAAATTTTTTTTTTAAAACAAAATAGGTGCGCCCCATAGCAAAATATTTCATCCAATAAATTTTTGTATCTAAAATCCCTTGTAATTTCTACTTCAACTCGTCAATTCTAAAAGGCATTTTATGTAGTGCTTTCAAAATTAATTTCCTTATTAATTTGAATATACTTCAAAATCAATTTTTTTCTCTTTGTTAATTCTTATAATTTTCCAGGGAATACTTTCACAAATTCATTTACTATTAGAAGTTTTTTTTATATTTATTCATCCATACTTAAAATAGGAAGAGACATATAAGTGTTACCTATCAAAATTCACACATATGAAATTCTCTAATCCTCAAAAGAGTAACCTTACTAGTTTCTAAAATGAAGACCTAAGAATCTTTCTCTCTGATACCACTAAATGTAACGCCCTGATTTTCGAGAACCGAAACACGCCGTAACCTCAAGATTTAGTTTCCATAATCTCGAGATCTCAGGCACCTCCTACTGTCATTTTTCAATAATATAAAACTAATACTTTATTAATCATCCTTACAAAATAATAATTAATAAATATCCATCATAGCTATCCAAACATAGTCATGAATTTAAAACCCATAACTTTATTCAAAAGTTCCTATACTAGGTATTTGATCCATTCATCCTTTACCATTCCCAGACCTCGGTCTCGTCCTTACCTACTCTAACAACTTCATCTGTAAAATATTATTTATATAGAAGAATGAGCGAATTGCCCAGCCCTAAATCATTTAAAATAATCACACTTCGAAAATAATATCTTTTCAAATTAAACATTTAATCAAACAAACAACCTTCAATAATTGTCTTACGCAATAACATTAACTTATTCGTTACTTAGACTTTCATATGATTCGTACATTCATACACACACACACACACACACATATATATATATAAATTATTTATATGAGATATCTTAATGAATGAGTAACCATGACATAACATGCATTCACGGCTTACTGAGTATTCAGCCTAACTGTATTCCCGCTAGGTCGGCCATTAGGCCCTTAGACCACATACATGGCATACATAGATCCCCCTTGAATCGAGGATCTTCATTACATAATTAAATTTCCCTTGGGTACAGGATTAATTATGCCATGACATACATGTTCGGAATACGTGTTCCTACCGTTAGGACATGTAAGTCTTGATCTTTAAGTTCACAATATATAAGACATATAATGTTTCTTATTATCAATTAATAATAAAATTAGTTATAAAGAATTATTTTTGATATTTGAAACTTGTTTAAATTCAAAACGTATGTTACAAGACGTTTTCAAAATATAACTTTATACTTAATAAGTTTAACTGTTTAACATAATATAAAGAGATTTCGTTAAGAAACATATGAAAACGAATGAAAGACTCTGGATCTTTAAACCATTAAAACATTTAATATAACATTCAAGCCACAGACAGTAACATGTTTTTGGAATTTTAAAACATTCGAAATACTTTACATATTATTTATCAATATTGAATTTTCGTATACAAAACTTTTAGTTTGTAGAACATAAAGAATAATTTTATAGACTGTGCATGATCACTTGTATTTAGTAAATCGTAATATAATCACATCGTGTTCATATTAATAATATGAATTTCTAATTGCTTAGGACAAAATCATGATACATATCCAATGTAATTATAATATATGTTATGTAAATCATGATACTTATCTAATGTAATTATAACATGTATTATGTAATTTAAAAGTATTTAATATATAATCAATGTTATGAAGATAAACATGATAAGCACTCCAGTTGCTTGCATAACAAAATCATGATATATGTTCAAGTTATTCGTCACAAGAAATCCAACAGAGCAATGCATATTATTTGAATCATAAAACGTATACATATTAATTGTATGATAAAACATAAGAAGTAACTAATTTGAACAAAAAGGATAAACATAATAAGCACTCCAAAAGCTTGCATAATGAAATCATGATATATGTTCAAGTTATTCGTCACAGGAAATCCAACAGAGCAATACATATTATTTGCAAAAGAAGACGTATTTATATTAATCGTAACTTACTTGAAATATAGATTAATATTTATAATTATGAAAGGGATTTAGAATTTACTTACATTAATTATGTGTTCCTATAAATTCCTCAAACTTCCTCACTTTAAAACTTCTATGGCCGTCTTTTATCTTCGCCTCTTGTTACTTTTTGTGCAGAATTTTAATGTCTTGCGATTCTAAGTATTAATTAGGGTTTATACATATTGTAGTTTCTTGTACGTGAGGTTTTCTATTCCTAATTTTTAGCCTTACTTTTCTAGGGTTTACATGCATTAAATTTCTTGTACGTAAATTATTCTGTACATTTCCTTGTATGTAAAGTATTTTATTTCCTTTTTTTTAGGTAGTAAAATTCCAGCAATTCATATCATATTCTATTTATTTTAAATAATTCCCTAATAAACTTAAAACTATTTAATTTGTCACCTATCATTATCACTATAAGCATAACCTATTAAATAATTTTCTACACAAAAAATAATATATAGATATTTTAATTTTACTAAAATTTCTGAGTATTACAATACAACTAACGATGTTGCTATTCAAAAGGATGAAAAAATAAATTGAAAATTATTTGTGTAATAAAATTCAAATTGAGTGACCAAAATATAACTTTTTCAACATTGAGAATCAAAACGATATTTATTCCTAAGTTGATGAACTATTGGAATCATTTACCCAATTTCTAATATATACTATATAATAAGTAGAAAATTTATCAATTTTAATACCTTAAATGAGACACTTGCAAACAAATATTGTCTTGGTACAGACACGTGCCTCCAGCTGTCACGCATGCCAGCTGCCCCCAACTATCAGACGTCATTATTAAAGTCGAATTTCGAAACCTGATGACGCTTCGATTCTTGCATCTATTTTTGAATTTTTCCCAGGTTTCTTTGCAAGTACGCCGTGGTGAAACCCAGTTTTGAGCTGTTCCGACGCTATTATTGTATGAAGATCAGCGAGTAACGACCCAACTGGTTTTGTTTCAGTAAGAGAAACGGACTTCCTCTTATTGTACGGGGAGGACCATCTTCGATTTCTGACTGGAAGTCGAAGTTCTTTTTTGTTTCCACGGAGTCGTAGGGAATTCTCGACGTATGGCACACCCAAAACGCCATCGGAGACAAACTCCGTCATGCAGCCTCCACAGAAATTGAAGAAGATATGCATCTTCTGTCTACGGTCTTCGTCCTTGTCAACCTTGACTTCTCCGAGACCGAGCTAGTCTGGGCCGACCTTAGTTCTGCCCAGAGCATTGATCGCTCAAGTATAATCTCTTATTACCCTTCCTCCTTACTTTTAGTACTTACATTAAGTTTTCGTGCATTGTGTAGGTATCTTCAAGAAATTCAGGTTCATGGATGCCGATCCTGCAATCGGGGATCTCAAAACTCTCCCAGTCTACGAGATCCCCTTTCTAGCACCCCTGGGGTGTCACTCCAGAGGACACTCAGACCTTAAAGCGGCTCCGCAGAGGCTCAATCCCCGGAAACATTGAAGTCGAGATCGAGGGCGATGTTCTTGAGTCTGCCCCTCGATCTACCGTAGCTCGCGATGACAATCTCCTTGTCATCACAGAGCCCGCTGTAGGAGCTTCAATCTTTGAGAAATTTGAATCTCATACTACTCAGCAGCTAGCCCAAGAGATTCTCCCTATTTTCGATTTGGTAACTCTTATTTATTCTTTGTCTTTAATCTCACTTGCTTATTGAGTCTAAAAAGCTAACTTTACTTTTGCAGGGGCCAAAGTTTCGCAAGATCGTTCGTCGCAATGACAAACTCAAGGCTCACTTAGGTAAAGTGTTTGCTAAAGAGCAATCCAAACGCTCTTCACTAGAGCAGAAAATCAAGAGTCAATCCTCCAAACTGGAGTTTTTGCACGAGTCTTCTTCGCGCCTTGGAGATGAAAACAAAGAGCTGCAGAGGAAACTCGCCCACGCTCGCTCTCAACAGTTTATCGACCTCGAAGTTAACTATCTTACTCCGACCTAGGGTGAAGAGTCTCTTCTTCTGCTTAACTGGCTTGCGGTCTCGTCTATCCCCAAGCTATGCTCAATTATATGTCTCAAAATTCCTGGCTTGTTATCTGCTGACCAAGAAAAAACTACTCTGTATTCTCGGAGTAGCTTAATTACCTGAGTCCGGAGATCACTTGGCATATCTCGGCCAATCTTTACTTTTCTTTTTGGAAATCTGTCATCCAGAACTATCTCCTCCACTTCTCCTCCCGAGCTAAAAATTTATTCGCACTTAGGAGCTAAGAACTCCATTGTTAAGACCTCTACCTTGGTCGCTTCTCGCACTGTTGCCACATAGCAAAGTCTATCTTCTTTCTGGTTCCCCCGTACTGTAACCACTTCTCTGCAGGATGGGAACTTGACTACATAATGCAAACTAGAGCATACTGCTTCAAAGGCATGCAATCCTAGACATCCTAAGAACACATTGTAAGCTGAAGTTCCATTGATCACCATGAACTCCAAAAACTCAATTCTGACATGTCCTGGGCTTCCTAAAGTCACCAGAACCTTGATTTTGCCTAAGGGGGCGTGTTACTCCCCCCGCAAAACCCATCAATGGCGTGTGCACGACTTCTAACTCTGTCTTATCAATGTTTAGAGACTCAAGAACATGAGAGTACATGATATTTGCTGAGCTGCCGTTGTCTACCAGCACTCGTTTTATCAAGTAGTTTGATACTACCATCTCAATAACTAGAGGATCATCTGTAATGTCATTCAGGAAAAAATCGTCGTCAGAAAAGGTAATTAAAGTTGTCACCTGCTCTGTTGTCCGACGTCGCTTGTCGCCCAACAACTCATTTCTTTTTGCATAGCGTTTTCTTGAGGATCCCGAATCTCTTCCCAACGTTCCTCCTGAAATTGTGTTGATTACTCCGGCGTACCCCTTATTCCCATTGGGAGAATTCTCATCTTGATCTCGACGTCGCTCGCCATCTTTCTTCCCACCATTTCCATTGTTTGGTTTCTTGTTCCATTTCTGATCTCTTTTTCCCACAAACTTCTTCAGTTCTCCATGCCTGACTGCTTTCTCAATCTCCTGCTTCAGGTCAAAGCACTCGTTTGTGTTGTGACCAAGAGAACCATGGTATTCACAATATCTGCTCTATCTCGAGTGTGATCTGGAGTAGCAATCTTGTCGGGCTACTTGAGTATTCCTTCTGATTGCACTGTGGCTAAGGTTTCGGCTCTTGACGTCGTTAATGGTGTCAGGTCTTCATTTGGGACATTTCTCGACCTCGGATGTCCTTTAGGTTTGTATATGGGACTCTGGACCCCTGAGACCCCCCGCTGGACCTTGCCCTTTTCTCGTTGCTCGACCACACCGGACTTAAGTGATTGTTCGTTCCCTTCCTCTAAGATGAGTACCAATCCTTCTTATTGATGTCCGAATCTTCTCTAATTGTTGCGGCGTGAGCACGTTTTAGAGCCTCGGGCATACGTTGTTGGGTAATTCTCCTGAATACTCCTGTTGAAAAATCTAGGCTTCAGTCCTCCGATGGACGTTGTGAGCATCAGCTTATCGTCCATCCCTGTTACATGATTTGATTCCATAGTGAACCGTACCATGTACTCCTGTAAGGTCTTCGACTTCTTTTGCCTGACGCTCATAATGTGAGTGGGCGGCTTTCGGGTATAAACATTACCCATGAAATTCGATTAGAAACTCTTGTCCAACTCTTCCCAGGATGCTATACTTTATCCAGGAAGTTCACTGAACCACTTTCTAGCAGCCAACTCGAATGTGGAAAGGAGAACTAGGCATTCTGATCGTCAGTTAGACTTAGCATGTCTAACACTGAATTAACATGGGCCATGTGGTCTGATGGATCTCCGGTTCTGTCGAACGACTTCAACATAGGAGGTCAAAAATTCTGGGGCATCCTCGTCTCTATGATCACGTTTGTAAACGGAGTTCTTTTCTTTGCTCTTGACGAGTTACCACCCGCTCTTCTGCTATTTTCTGGTGACCTATGTCCAGATTCTGATGAGTAGTCCACCAGTCTCTTTTCACGTTCTTCGGTAGATCTTTCTCCTCCGAACTTCCCCCACCATCCTCCGGGGAGGACTTGGGCTTTGAGGGAAGGCGATCCTCAATATCCCCTAAGCGCTTGAGGATGTCCTCAGTGATTAGCTTGAAAGCATCCATAAACTCAACTTGTGGAGATTTGCCTCCTTCTCCACCCGTTGCTTCGGTTCGCTCCGTCATCACTCACAGGAAACGTCAATAATGGCCCCACGGTGGGCGCCGGTTGATGTAACACGGAACCACCAAATCGTACTGCAGTGTGCGGCATCGGAACTCGGGCCCTGAAATGTAAACACCAGTCAAATCTTCCACGTGATCTTTCTCTCTTTTTATTCAATAATAATGGTTATTTTTTCATTTTTCTTCATTATTACCTTACAAAGAAATACCAATCAAGACCAAAGAAATGTTTGGATAAATGTAACAATAATAAGTTTCATAAGGATAAAATTGTAATATTAATATAAAATAATACTTATTTTGAAAAGAAAAACAAAAGTTAAAACGTCACTTAATATGAAACAGAAAGTATGTTTTTACACACTATATATATTTTACATAAATTCTATTTCTAGCCTAATGTTATACGATACTTCTATTGAAAAAATGCACTTGAACAAGAAACCTAACATTAAAGAATGTGCTTTAAATCACTTGAAGGAACTTAATAAATGAATTTGCCATGTTCTTGTTCTTAAACAATGAATGCTGATCAATCCATATCTTTGCCGAATCAAAATTCATCAAAAGCAACCTTTAAGACTTCAATCATCAATGTTTAGAGAAGGTTACATGGTTATAGTTTAACGTAATTAGAGCCCATAGTTTTACGTTTTCTAGCTAATACCTGGAAATTGGAAAGTAAGCTTATACAACGCTAAATAATCAGCTAAAAAGCACAATATACATACAGATTACTTATAGTGCTAATCCCACTAAGGAAATCTAGTATAAGATTCCATCTGTTCTTCAAAGAGTGTCGTTTTGAGTAATATTTTTTGTTCTTAAATAAATGTCATTTTACAAATTTCAATACAACAAATTTTAAAGGTTTTAGATTTACCCTTCATTTCATTTATCTATGTAATTAATTACATTCATTCATGTTCTAAAAAAAAAAATGTTATTGAATTGTACGAGACTAATTAAACCATGACTCTTCAAATGTCCACAAACAATAAATACTACATTAAGATACTTCATGCTATTTGATGTATGGACTGTATTTATAAATATGTGTTGGTTTTATTGACACCGTTTATGTTTTTTTTTTAATTAACTTTATTTTAATTGGTTCACGTTATTATTTTTTTAAATTGATTTCAAACCCATTTCCCAAACTAGTAACTTCGCATTCGGTGAATGCGGAGTCTTTGAAACATGAAAAAATAAAATAAAAAATAAAATAAAAAATTATTAAAATAATGATTTAAATATAATAAAATTAAATAATAACATTATAAATTATATTTATATATTTAATTTATATTTTTTATAAAATGAAAATTGACATCCGAATGTCAATTTTCATTTTATATATTTTTGAAAAGTATCCTGACTTAGAAAAAATATTTAAATTAATTATATAATTACATACGGAGTATCAAATATTTTATCCAATAATTTTATGGATTTTATAAAAAAATATCATTACAAATAATTATATTAACGAATATATAAAGTAATTATATAATTTCATATAAAATTATTTAGGAAAAATTAGAACTCGCATTAGCAAATGCGAATTCAGCAAAATAGAATTGGTATATTTTTTTAAGAAGTTATAATTTTTTCTAAATAATTTTATATGTACTTTACTTATATAATTTGTTTAAATATTCGTTAATATAATTATTTGTAATGATTTTTTTATATTTAATTTATATATTTTTAAAAAGTATCAGAACTTAAAAAAAATATTTAAATTAATTATATAATTACATATCAAATATTTTATTCAATAATTTTATGAATTTTATAAAAAAATATCATTACAAATAATTATATTAACGAATATTTAAAGTAATTATATAAGTCCATTACAAAGTGAAATTTAAATTGAAAATGAAATTTCACCATGGAAGTACACCTTTACTTCTCGAGCGGATACAAAGACTTACTTTTAATTTTGTTTTGTTTGACAATAAATAACTATCATAAATTGAATTGTAAGGGAGAGAGTAATCTGAAATGAAAGAGGTGGAATTAATACGAATAGACTCTTACGTATTTAACAGATGAGAGAGATTGTGATTATAAAGAATGGTGAATAAGAGAATTTAACTCTGTTCTTAATTAGTGTGCCATTAACTAGAAAGACACTCTTTGAAGAACGGAGGGAGTATTTTCTTAGATTTCGTGCATCCATTGTCTCTTATTGTTGTCTCTTAATGTTCCTTTTGAGGATCAGTTTATAAAACGTCACCAATAAACTAGGGCCCTCAAATCCAAATCTTCCCCAAAGGCAAGATGTCTTTTAAATAAGAGCATTACTGATATTATGGCAAGTACGGGACATTTCAAACATTAACTCAAAGTCTGGCTCAATAAGAAAATAGTTGGAATATTAAAAAGTATACCATGGAGATTTATATGGTACTTTTATGTGCTAATTACATCTTTATATATCTAATTTAATATTAGAGGAGACTCCTTGAGATCATTTGAATGTCCTTTTGCTGGTCAGCAATTCTAGGGCGTGCAAAAAATCGAAAAACCAATCAAACTGAATTTAATTCGCTTATTTGAATTTGTTTTTCAGTTTTCGTTTTAACCCAATTTAATTAATTAGTGTTCGGTTCGATTACAATTTTTATTTTACGAATTCAGTTAACCAAATAAATAGAAATATTTTTGATTTCACTTTGAATTATGTTATTTGATGACTGTATTAATCGAATTAATTGAATAGTTAAATACTTAATTATATAAATATATTTAATCAATAAATTCCATATAATTACACATTATTATACACAATTTTTGTGATACATCAAAATTTTTTGTAATTAATAAGGTATTCCATTAATCTAATAATTTAAACAAAATATTTTAACAAAAAATAAAAAAATGAAAAAAAAGAAATAGAACCAAAAAATTGAATCTAACTGACCGAAATCGAATTCGGTTATATGATTGAAATTTGTTTGGTTTTTGATTTTAATTCAATCAAAATTTTAAAATAAAGAAAATCGAATTAGCCGATTATCGAATCATTGACCGATACTCATTCTAGGCAGCTCAACCCAACTTGAATTTCAGTGAATAGGTGGGATCATCGTACTTCATCAATCTTCACGGCAGTTTCTCAATTAATGTTGTTGCTACACTCGCTACTAGATTTAATGGTAAAAAGGGAGAAACAATGTTTGAATACTATTCTCTCTCTCTCTCTCTCTCTCTCTCCCCTAATTTGTTTTGTTTTTACTATTTCTGGTTCAGCAAAGAAAATTTGCTAGTGTAGATTCTCCCCAAACTTGTCTCCATTTATTATTCTAGAGACATGGCTGGACCTAATGTACTCCTTATGTTCTTTAATAAGTGTCGTTTTAGCTCCCATTTTTTGTTCTTAAATAAGTGTCATTTTACCAATTTCAATGCAAAAAGTCTAAAATCTTTCAATTTTACCCTTAATCCCATTTATCTATATACTGTTATTTAAAAGAAGAGAGAGAAAGTTATGGTTATAAATATGGGTAAATAAGAGAATTTATCAATTTTCTTAATTAGTGTGCACAACTCTAAAACGACACTTATTGGAGAACAGAGGGAGTATATAGTAGTATTACTTAGCATGAAATTTTTAAATCATCCCAACAACTTGAAATGTCTAATTTTCCCACTTGTGACAATGAAACTTGTAAAAGCACTATCTCTAATGGGGGACAAAGACAATTATAAAGTAATGATGATCCAAGATTGGTAAACATGTCACGCAGAAGTAAATTGATTTAAAGATGGAAGCGAAGTAGAAGAAGACACCATTACCAATATTCCCGCTCTTCTGATTCTGATAGGGAGACAAACGGACATAATATGTTGTCAAATTGCCTTATCCCACCCGTAGAGTATAAAGTAAAAGAAATGCAACTCTTAATTTAAGATTATGTAACTAATATTATATTCCATCCGTTTCTAAATATATGTCGTTTGAGAGGTAAAATTTTATTACAATTTAAGTGACGTTTTGATTATATGTTTACTTTTACCTAGATATATTTACTTCTTTGCCAATTACTTAGACATCTATTAATCGATTCTCCTTCCCAATGCTATTACTTCTTCCAATCCTCTATAAAAACTGAAGATAACTATGCATTATTTCATGAGAGATAAGATGTATTAATGGATGAGGTAAGAGAAATAAATGATAAAAAGTTGATTACACGGGCTTCAATATAAAATTTTTTTTGGAGTAATTAAGTTTTTTTAGTAATTCTTAATAAACGTTCAAAATTGTCAAACAACAAGTCTTTAGAAATCGGATGGAGTATTAACTAGCTTAAATATAGTATCCTAATCAATGTATCCTAAACATCCCAAAACTAGAAAAAAATTAAGGTTTATGAAGAATCCCAAGAGAGGGAATCCAATTCTTTTCTCCAGTTACTTGCAATTATGTTATGGAACCATAAAATTATGCATTTTAATGTTTCCAAATCTGACTACTTTGTTCCTGTGTTTCCTCGACATAAAGGGATATATTAACTGCAGTTGTTGAACTGAGCTCTTAGATATTGTCCCCCTCCCCCCACCACCACCCCCCCTACCCCCATCTTATATGTTACAATCTATTTTTTATGCATTGTAGTTATTATATTTCTCTTGGGATTATGTGGAGGGATCTTCTGTATAGTTAGAAAATTAATCTAGTTTAATTAGTCAGTGTCTTATTAGACAATGCAAAAATTAGTCAATGGCCTCTGCCATTTGTTAATTTTCGAAGGCGTTACATCAATGGTAGAGTTAGAAAAAAGTTTTAGTGGACGCAAAATATATAATATAAATGAAATAGTTTTGAAAATAAATTAAAAAAAATAATAAAAATATAGAAAATATAATACTTTTTTTGTTGTAGAAAATTAATATTCAAATATAGTTTTATAAAACAATACTCCCTCCGTTTCAATTTAATTGACGTTTAGCATATTTTGTTTTGTTTCAATACAAGTGACGTTTTAGCATGATAAGCAAATTAGTTACAATTTTATCCTTACTTAATGAGATGAGAGAGAAAACTTTTATTAGTCTAAACGTATTTCAACAAAAAATTAGTTACTCTTTATTAATGACATTAATTAGGGATTTTTTAGTCTTTGTAAGATATTCCTTAATAAGTGTGAAAAACTATAAAACGACAATTAAATTGAAACGGAGGGAGTATGATACTTAAATTTGAATCTTTTAAATTTTACTAATAATTATAAATTTTAATATTTATACTATGTCACTTAAAATTATAACCACATTAGAAAATAACAATTTAAACATTTTTTGACTCAACAACTTAAACAATTTACATACAATATAATTATATAAAATGTCCATTAAAAAATTATACAAATATGCTTATTTAGTTTTTATATAAATATCAATTCATCAACAATAACAAATATATTCTCAACAACATTTTCCATGTTTTTCTACCAAAAGTACTCAAAATTAATCTTTAATTTTTTATTCTCATTTTTTCACTTCTCTAAAATTCATAATAAGTGGTTCCAATTTTCTATTCAAAACTTTTCACTTATTCTCTAAAATTTATAATAAGTTGAAAGGAAGAAGAAATAATTTTTTTTATAAAGACAAATATAGAACACGAAAAGGATGAATGATAAGTTGGTTTTATACCAACTTAAATGTATTATTTCACTTGGCTTTTGCCTTGATTTTCATGCAAATGTGTGGTGCAATGTGCTATATTGTGTGTTTATGTGGTTTGCAACTCATAGTGTTTAAATGGTGAAAAAAGACCAAAAATGTTGTTAAAATGAGGAAAATATATGCTTGGTGTCAAATGACAAGGTTTAGAGTTTGAAACAATGAGAATGGTGAGTGGGAATTTAAGAAAAACCGAAATGAGCTTATTTGGCCAAATTAGGGTTTGGGCAGAATGTTGATGCAACTTGTTTTGGGTATTACTCTTTCAATACTTATCCAACTTAGGAGATCTTGGATGTTCTGGAAAGCTCTTTGAGTTTACTTTATTTCTTATGTTTTAACTTTCTTTTAATTCTGTAAGAATGTATGAGAAACGGGGGAAACTTTGCAATTGCTACTCCAGGTTTTCATCTTTAATTTCATATTGCCACATTTTGGTAGAATGAACATATCTTGAGCTACAGACCTCCAATGATGCTGATTCTTGAACCAATGGAAAGCCAAGAGAACGATATAAACCTTTGATGTTTACCACAAAGTCTGATTCAGAACCAAAGGGACACGAATGTTGCATAGAAGAAGGGAGACGTGCTGAAGAAGAGAAATTGGCCTACGACATGTCGTAGGATTTGTGAAGAGAAAATTTAGCCTACGACATGTCGTAGGCCATTTTGAGAGGAAGAAAGTTTGCCTACGACATGTCGTAGGCCATTTTGAGAAGAAGGAATTAAGCCCACGACATGTCGTAGGCCATTTGGGAAGTGAGAAAGTTTTTGCCTACGACATGTCGTAGGCTTAATTTCAAACAGCCTGCCATAGTTCAGTATTTTTATAGTAACGTCTTCGTCCGGGCTCCGAACTGGATGATTCAAAAGGATATGGAAAGATAGGACTTGGGACTACAACTTTCGTGCTTTAGGTTTTGCCCAGTTCACAAAGCATCATGGCCAACGTTTGGTTGGAAGGTGACGGTTTGTAAGTTTTCAGAATTGGAGAGGTAAAAAGTTCCAAGTATATATGCTTGTGTTTTCCTTGCGTCCTTGAGTTGGATTTGCTGCACTCATTTGTTGTTTATCTTACACAAATTGATGTCATAGGTTATGAACAATACTTTACCCGTTGTGGCATATGTGCACAACCTTGCCAACACCTTGCCAATACTTTGCCACAACCTAGGCAACACCTTGCTAACGCCTTGCCCCGCACATGCACCAACCTTGCCATACCTTGCCGGATCTTGCCAAGCACCACGCCACACTTAGGCACCTCACTATGCCATGCCACACATTTGTACCTTGGCACACCACTCATGTTGCACAACGAACTTCACAAACCAAGGCACACAACTTGGTATAGGAAAGAACTAGGTAGCCAAGCACATGTCGTGGGCAAACTTTGAGAACAAAAGTTTGGCCTACGACATGTCGTAGGCCATTTCAGAAGAATGGAAATTTGCTCCACGACATGTCGTAGGCCATTTCAGAAGAATGGAAGTTGCTCCACGACATGTCGTAGGCTTAAAATCCAGTTTTGCCACGCCTCAGTGTTTCGGTCATAACTCTCTCATATTAACTCACAATTGGATCATTCAAAAGGCTGTGGAAAGATAACTCATAGTGCTATAACTTTGGTGTTTTAAGCTTTTCCAAATTCACAGTGCATCAAGGTCGAATTTTGGCTAGAAGTTGCTGCCAGGAAGCATTATGCGTTTGTGAAGTTCAGAAATTCGACTAAGTGTTGGAAGCTTTGAATTTTCAGGTTCAGCGAGGCGGATGAAGGCGTGCATCTTCGGGGCTGGAAGGCGCGATTTCGTAAGGGCTCGACTGCTTGGGTTTCGCGGAGCCGATGAAGGCGTGAGAAACTTTGGCTCAAAGTCGTGGAAAAAGTCTGATTCGTGCACCTGAGTCCTGAAGCAGTGAAGGCGTGCGGCGGGTTGATGAGGAAACTGAAGGCGCGACTTTGAAAGGCTGAAGGCGCTGGATTGCTGGGAAAAGTTTTCCAACTTCGAATTTTCACATTTTTGGGCTGATTTTGGTTCTTCCTTTGAAGGACACTTTTGTAATATCTTTAGATATTTTTAGTTGCGTATTAGCTACGTTTTTATGATTCTCTATATATATATAGGAAATGTAGCTAATATGTAAAAGGGATCCCGGAGACTATTATTCATTCCATTAGTAAGGATTTTATTTGGTAACCAATTTTTGATCTAGAGAGAGCGGGAATAAATTTGCAAGATCTACTTTCTCTCTCTAGCTTTTGAACTTCATTTTGGATTCCGATTGAGGATTTGTTCCGATTATTGTAAATCTCCTTGCATTTGAGAAGGCATTCCACAATCCTTTTGAGAATTGGAAGCTTTGAGACATCTTAATTGGTAAACTCTTTCCAATTGATGAAATGAACTGTGTAATCTTCCAATTTGTTGATCGTGAAGTGGAAATGGAGTTTTCTGGCTAGATCTTGTGATATCCTAGGGTTTGAGCGGATGAATGACTTAATTTAGTTGATGTGATGTCTTGCAATTGACTTAATTCATTAAGTATGAAATCACACATGAACCTACACGTAGAACTTGTTAAATTTCATATTTCTGAACTGGACTTGATGATTTGAACTCCAATTGTGGTCGCCATGCCAAATTGGAGGTAGATTCACTATCATTTAGTGAGGATACATGAAATGAGAACTTGAATGCGATTTCTTGAGTCTTTTCACTTGTTCAAACCGATCATTGCATTTCTGAGAATCAGGCCTCGCCATGGGAAGTTTTGAAGGAATTTACCTTAGAGAAGAAGTGTAAAGAGATTTCCTATGATAATAACGAAGGCATTCAAAACTAGGTTGGGCCTCGCCATGGGAGTTCCTAGGCTTTGCATGTTGGTGTAGTTGTCTTAGGAAGTTGAGATTCTGTAGTTTATGACACTAATCTAGGCCTCGCCATGGGAAAGGTAAGTGTTATGGGATCTAGCATGTAGTGCGGTCGTCATGCCGGCTATAGGTTAGGTTCTCGGGGAATTAAGATCTCCTCTGTTCATATTTGTTTGTCAATTGCATCTCATCAAGTCACTGAGAACTCAAGAATCCTAGGATATCCATTCACACTTGTTTGTTGCATTTAGGATTCATTTCTTTCTTTCTCCTCATTTTTATTTCATTTTCCTTTGTTTACATTACATTTTGTGTTGGTTGCATTTACATTCTTATTTTCTGTGTTTGTTGTTTTGTTTGGTGACAAGTCTTTAGAGCAAATTTTCAGTTCTGGAACCATCCCCTTCCCTGTGGATACGATCCCTCTCACTACTACTACATTAGTAGTTTAGGGTAAAATTGAGCTGATACGACTTTAAGCTGTCAATGAAGAGGTTCAAAAAATATGACAAAAGATAAATAAGATTTTTTTTATTTCAAATAAAATTGTTAGAGCCCTATAGTATATTGGAGGATTTTTTTTATTTGGACTTTACTTTTTATATTAAAAAAAATCCTGTTTTTTATAATTGATATTTTTTAGTATAGATAATAAGTTATAAACCAATAGATAAACTCAGTTTGCATCATATAGGCACTATGGACCTTAAATGTATAAAAAGACTTGTTAGATCTATTAAGTGCTTTATTTTTTATAATAGGATAAATAATTCAAATATTGTAAATTAAAATATAATTTAAAAAATATTAAAGTGAGGTCAGTGGGGGCGCCCCTGTTTTACATATGAGTTGGCGTGTCTTGTCATTTATGTTTGCAAATTGCAAGTGGCCTACAAAGAGATTGGTGCAGTACTTATATATATACTAGTTGGCAATTGCGCGCCAGCGAGCAGTAATTATATGTTATTTCTCGTTATAATTTTAATTCAGTATAATAGATATAAGTAATATAATATTTATCGCACAATACATGTATTAATATTTACGGTTAATATTCCCACAAACCTACCTATAACTTCACTCGCTATATATGTCTATACATATTTAAACATTTTCATAAGATACATGGTTGCCAATATTTGTACACACACTTATACATATACATATATAGGTATACACTATACGCACTTTCGTATATTTGCATATATTACACTTATTTTGATACTATAGATTTGTACACATTTTGAACATAATGTGCAGACTACGTATATACATATACTATATACATTCTCACACATTATAAATATTTGCAAATTCTTCTTACATATGCACACATTACAAGGTACATGTGTTACATACTACACATATTATACATACTATGCATATACTTTTTTTTTTATTTTTTTTAAACACACACACACTCACATGCATCTTACAAGAATTGAACTCTAGACCTGTAAGTCGTGAAGCTAACTCCCTAACCACTGGGCTAGCCCCAATGGCTACTATGCATATACGTATACACTAAACATATTTTCATATATTGGCACATATTTAATTATTTATCACACTATAATTTTTTACTAATTTTGTACATATTTTCGACGCTACATATACTGCACATAATATTTACATTTGCACACACTTTAAATATTTGCACATTCTTCGTACATTTTAACACATTTCATATGTGCACATATTTACACGTACTTGTACTCACACTTATTCATAATCTACATATATTTCTACACGATACATACCTCTACACATTTTACACATATATCTCATACACATATTAACACGTGCTTCACACATTTTTACACATTATACATATTTATATATACTACACATATTTACATACACTATATATTTTTACACGCTACATATATTAATACATACTATACACAAATTCACAAACTTGACGTATTTATACATACTACATATATTTTCACATACTATACATTTATACACATTTTCCACAATATAAATATTTACACATAATATACATTTTTTGAAACACTATATTTGTACACATACTCGCATATTTTCATATGCCACATATATTTATACATAATTCATACATTTTAATACACTATGCACATGAACACATGTACACATACTGCACATATTTGCACACACTATACATGTTTACACATTGTACACATATTTTACTCACTGCACATATATTGCAAATCATTTATTTATAGATACTACACAGTTTTTCATATACCATATATTTTTTACGCGTGTTACACATATTTTGCACATTACAAATATTTACACATAACACACGCATTTTTACACATTCTATATTTACACATACTTCACACATTTTCACATATTTTTACACACTATACATATTTACGCATACTTTTTACATTTTCACACACTATACATATTTACAAATACTTCACACATTTCACACACTATACATATTTACAAATACTTCACACAATTTCACACACTATATATATTTACACGTTCTTCACATATTTGCATACATCACATATTACCACATACTACACGCATTTTTACACGTTATATATACGTATTTACAAATACTACACACATTTTCACACACTATACATTTTTGCATATATTACACATATTTTTGTACACTACATGTATTAATACATACTATACACATTTTCACAAACTTTAGTTATTTACACACATCATACACATTTTCACAAACTTTACATATTTACACAAAGTACACATATTTTCACACACTATATATGTTTACACATATTTCCACACTATACATGTTTATACATAGTACACACACTTATACATATAACACATATTTGTATACACTATACATACTTACATATATTTGCACATATTACACATATTTTCACACACTATTCATATTTACACATACTTTACAAGTTTTCACACGTTACATATTTACACATATTTTACACGATTTCACACACTACATATTTACAGACAATACACAAATTTTTACACACTATACATATTTACATAGTAAAGATATTTTCACGTACTATAGATGTTTGCAAATACCAAACACATTTTCACACACTACACATATTTTCAAACATCATACACATCACATATTAGATATACTATACATTTTTACACATACTACATATTTGGTAAATTCATCAACCATCATTACGAATACAAAATTTTAGTTTACAAAAACTCTTAAATCATTTTATTTTTTTAAAGTAATTTTATCTCTAGTATGAAAACTATTTTGTTAATTCTTTGGAAAATTCCAAAAAAAAATCGGCTTTCACAAATTTTGTGAAAAACGTTATTTTATTACTTACATTTTGAATGACACAATTTTGTCACTCACACTAAAAGATGTATTGAATTGGTCATTTTATTTAATATAAATTATACACGTGTCATCGTCAGACAATGTACACGTGCATATTTTTCACAAAAAATAAATGAAATTGGATAGAATAATAAATTTGATATAATTTTTCATGTAATAAATATTGCATGATTTGGAATCTGAGTAATATCTTTTTTTTCAGATACGTAAGAAAACGGATTTTTGCATTTTTCTCTATTTCATTCTATATGTAAATAAGGTTATACATCATTATTGAAAATTGAAAAGAAAGGTAAAAATATAATTTTATTAAACTATATATCTCACTTATATATCTCACTTGCAGCTTGTCTAAACTATGGAAGGTAAATATATATAATTAGCCAAAATACGCAAATTTATGATATAAAAACTTGCAAAAGGTTTGTAAATTTATTTCTCTCCGTTAATTCATCATTATCTTGCAATAGTTTCCTAATGTTATTTCTCTTCGTTAATTCATCATTATCTTTGCTATACCTTAATTGAATGGAGAAAAATATTTTCAGGTACGAAATCCTTATCCTCTCATTTTTCCCTCTTTAATGTGTATAATAGCATAAACAATTTTCAATAACTGATTTTTTTCATTTCTTTAATGAACTAATTTTTTAAATAAGATGAAAAAACTAATCTTCAATTGTAAAATTCTCACTCAAAACCGCTCTATAATGTAAATAGATGTTTTTACCCTAAAGTTAAAAGAACATTACAACGGTTAACCAACTTTGAACATTGATGTAGTTATATGACCCACATTTCATGAAAGAATGAATTTCATGAGATACTTTCAAAATTGAATAACTATAAACCCACAAAACCTTAATTATATTCTAAACATTACCATAGAAAAATATATTGTTAAAAAAAATAATATTTGATTTGTGTGATGCTACTACCAACGGATACAAAAATTGTCTAAAAGATTTTACAACTTAAAGTTGGCCTAATTTCCTTCCATTAATAAACTCCAAAGCATTCAACTTTACCTCACTTCACGGAAAATTTATAACTCAGTTTAAGATCTATAAATTAAAATATAAAAATCCAAATTTTGTGTTTTATGGGGTTCAATTCGTGTATTTAAGTTGACCACCAGAGCATAATTTCTTACCTCTGCCTTAGATTGGCGAACATTTTAATTAACATATATAAGCTAGAAAATGCATAACCAATATGCTAGAACATTGACACAAGCTAGAAAATATAAAACGAATATGCTAGAATATTGACACAAGCTAGAAAATGCATAACCATCTCCATGTCTTTGTCACATTCCCACGCGTTTAGTTTAGTTTATATATAACCAAAACAGAAAACACTCAACAACTCCCCTCAATTCCTCACAAAGATAAAAAAACTGATCTTTGGCCATAGCCAAAAATGCAAATTATTGGCTATGAAGCAAAAATACCAGAATATTATGCATAACCAATATGCTAGAATCTGTATAGGGAGTAGGAGTGGGAGTAAAAAGGAAAAAAAGAGTAATTACAATAGGTAAAATCTCCTTTCAAGTGAAGCAAAAATGTTAGAGAATTACAATGTCATAACATAATAAAGATTAGTAAATGTCAAATTGAGAAACAACACAACTCAATTTCCAGAGGGATATCTGTTCCATTATAAATAGGATGGATCCGCAAATGGCCTGGACAGTTTGAAACAAGAAGAAAAAAATGTAGAAATGGTATCAAAACATGAAAAACACTATTACATCAAGAACTAATATTGATTTCTAAGATGAAATATCACAATTCGGAAAATCACATATAGCCCAGTTCTTTTCCCTGTTATAAAACTCGGATTCAATTGTCACCAGTTCTTTTCCCTCCCCTCCACATTGAAAAATAATTATGTTTCTGAAATAAGGTAGTTCATCTAAGGACTATGGTCATTACTGTAGAACCCATAAGTGTCATTAAACAAACTCCAAGCGACAAGGCTGCAAGGCACGATGGACAGATTGCCAACACGTGCTTCAGGATCACAGGTTGATGTTACATTCTCATCTTGGGGGCTTCGCAATTGTTTGTCACTTCTACTTTTAACATATCTGCACAAGAACAATCAGAAACTTTAGTTCTTTCCTTGGGTGGCTTTCCATTTGTAAGCAACAATCAGAAGCAGAAAAAGAGAGAGTGCATTTTCAGAATTACTAAAAGATTTCAGAGATGATGCATGCTACAACACAGCAGACATAAAAAATTTAAATTCTGAATTTAATTCTCTGTGATTCCTAGTTCCCTATGTAAAGCAATTAACAGATGACAAAAACAAAAATTAGCAAATCATATCATAAAGAAGGATGTCCGGCAAATAAAAAAACGGAAGCTTGATTATGTTTGAGGTGCATAAGACGTTGTCCAACTTCATTAAAGGGTGAATTCTCCTCTGATCGCACTTGCAGACATTGCAATGATATTACATAATCAAATCCATTTGATCAAAGAGCATAGCATACTGGTTTAAGTCCTAAAACATTGAGCATTATACATTCTCAGCTACATTCCTTCCTGGTGTTGCAAGAATTTGGATATGATGAAGAAGATTTGTGCTGTCCAGAGCTGAACCCAGCTTCTTTTTCATAATTGGACATGCATTCTGGGCAGCAAGTGAACTCATCTTGTTCCTCTTTAGCAGTAAATGGCTTTTGGTCCATCAATTGGATGGTACTTTGTTCTCACTTGGCTATATTTGTGTCTTGAAAACTGCACAAAAGTAATGGATGAATTTATTTACCAAAGTTAATTGAACATTTGACAGATTCAAGAATCATATAAAGAGAAATTATACCAAAGAAGCAAAATATAACTACTATGCACATTGATTGATGTGCAACGCACAGATAAACTGATTGTTCAAAGGGGAAGTTGGTGGATACTATAAAAAAATGCAACAATTTTTTAGTATGAATCCGACCAAGTGATATCCCCCTTCAACATCAGTAAGCCTGGGTAACATTGCACCATAAGCCCATGATCACCAGAAAGAACTTCCTACTGCTCATGGAATCCATGGAACATGTAAGAACTCGTGCATTAAAAATGACATTCAAAAAACCAAAAAAATCAGCAGGACACATAAATCCAGTAGCAGCAGAGGGAGATTGAGGAACAAAATGTAATTTCATTGCTATCAGATTATCTAGTCCAAATAAGAATAACCAAGATAAAAAGAGAGAGATGCAGCAATGGAAATGAACTTGCCTTATCCCAGTTTCTCAGAGATATCATGTCAGCATTAGCAGCAAACCACGCCTCCATTCTACATATGTACCATTGCAACACTTCATTGGCGAGTCCTTCTTGCCTAGGCACATATGAAGTAAAGGCATAAATAACAAGATTCCAAATTCAAAATATAGTCATAAAAAGTTGACAACATAATATTAAATACCTCAGTTCAGGATGCCTTTCCAATACCATTGATATTGCTTGTAAAACAGACATGTCATCACTATGTTCGTTCCTCACATTGTCCGTCTACATCAAATTAGATTTAATCAGAATACATCTAATGGCATATTGAAATACTTACATATATAAACTTTCTGGAATGCATCCCAAAGTGGACAGTATACCTCATTGAGAATTTTCTTGAACACCTCCCCAACTTCTATAACAGTCTGCTGAGGAACTTGATGGCCTTCTATGTCAAAGAGTGCATAACTGAAAGAACAATGAAAAAAACAAATACCTCAGTGAACATCAAAAGAATTCCAAGTAACATGATTTACAGCCACCAAATGTAATACTTGAGGGATATTCATACACAATATATTAAATTCAAGATGGGGTAAACTCCTGACTTAATTTGGCAGACCTAAACTGAAAAACCATAAAAATACATAGCAATTAACATTCTACCTTTCCAAATCATGATCATATAGCACTGAGTTGTCACCACTTGTTCTGTAAAGAGTAAGCCGAAGACATCGTATCAAAGGAGCCAAAGGATTCTCATTACAAACATCATGTAACCTGAGAATTATCCAAAAGAATATTAGTAAAGCATCCATTACAGAAATTTGCCAATGTGCTTCTCTTTAAGGAACAAAATAAGTAACCAACTCAAGCATTTATGATAAAATGTCGACTTCGTTTAGATTTTATTTTATTTACTACACACACATGAAGCCATTTGTCCTTCCTAAAATTCTATTTTACCATATATCCACAACCTCTAAAAACAGAGTTGAGAGAGAGAAAAGAAAACGAAAGACAAACCAACAATAATTAACCAAGCATAAGGATTAAAAGAAACTTTAGCCACAATAAACTGAATACAAGAAAGACTTTTACTTCTGAAATGAAAAGGCCAATAGACTAAAATAAATGTAGAGAGTAGAAGGATGGAAAATGGTCATGTTCCCATATCAATTGGGCAACCAAATGAGTAATCAGTGCGGATGCGGCCACTAATTCTATCACGTGACTTCAACAAAAGAACCTGGAAGAAAATAAATACATCAATAAGGGAATAGAGCAAGTAAATTGCATCATTGGACCTGAAAAATTATTGAGTACATAGGCCATCTAATATAGATAACAGTGATACCTTAAAAGATGCATCCTTTAGGATACGAGCGGCAGCAATCCCAGAAATACCCCCACCAATTACAATAACGGAGGGGGGTGAACTTTGTCGGCTCTCAATGCAGGAGAGAAAATTACCTGGTCATTGCATATCATGGATCAGAAAGGATAGCAAGAAGCATAAAGAAACACAACAAGAAATTTAACACAATGAACTAAATGGGAAAACAAAACTCAAACAGAAGTAATCGAAACTCAACAGATTCTGATATACATAGAAATCACAAAAATTATCCTGTTATTGGTTCATAACAAACAGAAGATCTCTCATGATTTTAGGAGAGGAAAAGACTTCCACATTTGAACAGAAAAGCCTGTGTGGATATATACAGATTCTCAGCTATTGATATGAACATATTTTGTGAAGAGAAACAATTGAACACGATAACATAAATTATTCATATAATCGCTTCGCAAGTTACTGCTGCATTACCAGAAACTATACACAAGGGCATTGGAGACGCGATCTCTGCCACTGTTGTATGCCCCTCCAGCCTCACCAACCCATATAGCTGTAGAAGTTGCAGAATTCTTCAGAATGCTCTCGAATTTACTAAACGTATCAGCCTCGCCATCTAGATACGATGGATTGAGAATTTTTTCAATGAGGTGATCATCAACTCCTGCTAATTAAGACGAAAAAATTCAAGTAAACACATGAGCATTTTGATTATACATAGTTCCTAATTTGTATCAAAGTGGCACCTGGTCCTAGATTGTATATGTGATGAGTGACTGCATCTACTACCTTGTTTGCATTTCGTACAAAAGTTTTAAACCAGTTTACATCAAAGAATCCTCCTGGCGCAATGATAATTGGCTTGTAGGCAACATCCTTGTAAATTTCTTGCACTCTGTTCCCTAATACAATTGTGTCAGAAACATACTGATCTGCTGCAACTCTCGCCCCAACTCCACTCCCACACGGTTCATTCCCTGACAAAAATAAGGATGGTATTAAACAATTGTTGTATGACACCAAAAACAGTTATTTAGGGAAAATTTCCATTTCTATAAAATCTTGGTAAAACAGGAAAATAGCAACTATGTTGTGTGAACTGACTATAATTGGTAAATGTTCATACCAAGTTCCCAACCATAAATTTGGTAACCCTTCTTGATAGTATAACGTATAAGAGATTCGGCATTAGAGGAATCCCAAGCTCCAACAGCTGAACTATCAGACCTTATTGATCTCCCATTCAGAGCATTCAAACCAAAGATAATTTCAGATCTGGATTGAACACAATGGCTTATTGAGTCTCAACTTCAGGGAAACAATGAAAAACAAATATCAGTTTCACTAAGAAAACAATGTTCATACCCTGATACTGGAACTCAGATGAAGGGTTGCAGCTTAAAGAAGACATATTGCAGAATAAACATGACTACAGAGAAAGAAACCAGTAAATCATGCTTGAAGCTCTAAACAATATCAAGGGATGTCACAGTTACAATGCTTTTGAGATTCTGAAGTAAGGAAGCACATCTTACAGAGTGGAGAGGCTTTTCAGAGATCCAAACATGTCATTTAGTGCAGCCTGAAATTGGTTGTGACTGGTATCTCTACAATTGGAAGGGTAAAAAGAAACATAATCATTTGAGATCACACTATTAAGTCAAGTTATGCAGGAAAATATATAGGAGCACTTGACTGACAAGAGCTTAAGAGAAGTATAAAGGGCCTCATGTACCTCAATGACATGTGCATGCTTCGAAACTTGGGCATCCATCTGAGTCAATGACATAAACATTATCACTCAACAACTCCATAAATAAAATTGATTTATCAATTGATAAATAAGTAGAAATTAATAATACAGGAACTAGAGACAGAATCAAATAATACAATCATACAAAGCCAGAGGTTACAATCTGAAATGTTTAGGAAGATACCAGTACAATCAAGAGATTTCATTAGGAGTTAGGACTTGTAGACAGCTTGATAACATTTATGATCAATAAGAACCGAGCAATCCAGGTAATTCACATAATTGAGACAATTAAGCAGGACAACTAAAGAAAAGCTCCAATATAGGTCCCAAGATGCCATCCAGATTACAAACTAAATAAATTGTTGTTCAAATTGTTGAACAGCCCAGTTAAGAGTGATACTTTTCCCTTCATTATCAGCAAATAAACAGCATTTTTCCAAGTATACAAATAACACATCAACCAGATCATTATTAGGGCAATAATGTAGAAAGCAATGTAAATACAAAAACAAAGCTTGAATAACAGATATCAGTAAATCTGCACAATTGAGACAAAAACATAACAAAAACAAAACCAAAACATCAATTTTTATCCGGTTCCTAAATCGTATGCTGTTTCAGTTACCAGAAAAACAAAAGCTAAGTAGAAATTTTAAATGAAACTACCAGGCAAATCAACACATTCGTAAAACTAAAGGCTCAAACACAAAAAGGCAACTCCTACATTGGTATAATCCTTATTACCATAAGCCAAAGGCCACAAAAAGAAATAACAATACAAACAGCCAAATATAAGGTCATGAAAGAATCAAGAAATCACATGATTTATCCAACCCACCGGCCACCACCACGAGTTCTTATACTTCGTCTCTTCCTTTTTAGGAAAATGTAAACAATCATGAAAAAGATACCACTATGAACCAGGACAAAAAGGTTGACCAAAAAGTGTAAAAGAAGAAAACCCCACAAACCAAAAGCAATCCTAATATTAGGAATCAGTTCTAAACAACAAGGGACATTAAAAAAAACAAAAAACCATCTTCTAGGGAAAGAAAAAAAAACACATGGGATCTCTAGTTATAATTTTGTAGCTGTTAAACTAATACATGGTGTGTATGCCTGGTCAGCTTAAGACCTCATCGAACAACCTAAAATTTACTTTTGTAGCTGGAAAACTGGGGTGATCATTCATTAAACAGCGGAAAAAAGATCTCTTAAAGTGATGTTCTTTATCTAGGGTACAAAATGAAGAATTAGCAACAGAAATTACCCTATGCCTCTCAACAAAGATGGCTTAGATTAGTAAAGGTTTCCTTTTGGATGATTTATTTTTGGAAGTTGGCCAATGAATTCTGAGTACATCAGTAATCTTTACTCTGAAAAGACAAGCTTTGCCACACTGACAACTCAATTTCACAATAACACCAACATTTCAATAGCAATCACAAGAAATATACACATAAAATGTCTAAACGGTAAAAAACTACTCTTTTCTACAAACAAGGAAAAGAGCCTACAAAAGCAAAATTAATTCAACCACAAAAAAAATAGTAAACCAAACCTAACAGAATAGACAACCAAACCTAACAAAATAGACAATGAACAGGATATTACGTTTTGGACAAAGCATCAAAAATACTCTGAGCCTCAGCTGTGACACCAACCCCAAACCTCTCAGCCTTTAACTCAGCTTGTCTGCAAATTTCAATTAATCAATTAACCACAATAAAACAAATAAATCATCAAAACAACCCACATTCTGAATAAAAAATGAAAATACCTAATAGCAGATTCTTCTCTGGCTTGAAGATTATTAAGATCCATAAAACATTTCTTGACATCAAGTGGGTCTTCACCCTGATCCTCCACTCATCCATGGTTCGCCTCTGTGTCCCCTGGGTGCATTTTCTCCGTCAGTACCAAAGCCTACCGAAATTGGGAATAAAACAAAAACAAACTCCCTTAAATTCACCAAAAAAAGCAACCAAACAAGGAGTTCTTAAAAAAAAGCATAAAAATTCGCCAAAGAAACCACCTTCTTCCAAGTCTGAGCAACAACTTGTTTACTAATTACTGACAAAACACCTTCAAAAGTGGACAAAACTATTTAAATACACACAAAAAACACCCAAAATTTACAAAAGTTTACATATATATATATATAAACGGAAAAGGTTAATACAGGTTAATTCAACATAAAAGTTTGATTTCTGAACTATTCTTTTTCGAATATTAGTCCTCTCTTTTCTATCCATCACAAATTTGTATAAAGGCAGTAAAGAACAACAAGACCGAGAAAAAGTCAGACAAAATATGAAGACCGTGGCTGCAAAATCTGGTTGCACAATCGTATGCCATCCAAGATTACACGCCAAGATACTGTTTCATAAAAATGATGAAGAGAAAGAGGACGACGTGGGAGAAGAGAAAAGAAACAAGCATAAGACGTGAGATGAGAGAATGAGCGGGTGCAGAATGGAAACTATGAGATAAAACCCAACACAGGGAGAACGACGGTAATAAAAAACTCCACCCGAGAAAAAGGACTTCCCCAGGCGTTGATTTGACAGCAGCACCAATTGCAGCAAATTCTGACAGCATCCAAGGGTTTTTTTAGGGAGGAGATTAAAGAAATGTTAGGTGATATCATTACAGCAGCATGAATTACCTGACAGATTTCAATTCGGCGAAAAGGGCGAGAGCAGAAGAAGAGATGAGGTGGTCTTCTATTCTTGCGTCTGAAAGGCCCTAAAGCAGAGACACTTCTAGAGAGAAGCTAGAGAAAAATTGAAGAGAAGAAGGGTTTAGAGAGAGAGAAGTAGCCGCTTAGAGAAAAAATGAGGACGTGCGGCAAAGGCTAAGGAAGAAGGATAGCGATGAAACCCTAATCCAAAACTACGCCGTTTTGCAAGTAGGAGGACGGTCCCTTGAAGATCGCACGTGACCACAGCTTGGGGAGCACATGCGGTGGTCGTTCAGCAGGAGGCTTATAGTTTTATTGTTAACTAGTAGACGACACCGCGGCAAGCGCGGTGTGATTTGCCCCGGAAAAATGTTGCATGAGTGATTAGAAATAATTAATAGGCCACTTCAATAACAATAACCAATTTTGTTTCCTGGATTATGTTTCCTGGATTTCTTTTAAAAATCAACACATCAATAACAATAAAAGAGGCAGTATTTTGCCAGAACTTGATAAAATGCCCTACTTCCATTTTGTTTTAGGCGATACACCAGTTTGCATTTATAGCAATCATTACAAAAAGGGAATGTTGAGAACGCTTACAGGAAGAATTCTGAAATTACAAGTTTTCAAACATGTTTACCATCACATGTCAAGACAAAATAGAAATCCAAAGAAGAAGTTTAAGAACAAATTTGATCACACACAATTTCAGAACTCCGCACATTCACTACATAACAGAAACTAATGCTTTGTCTTGCCCCTCTTTACAGGCCTTTTCTCAGCTTCAATGGCTTCAAGATCATCAATTATAACGTTTCATACAGAAGCTGAGGTCTTCTGATTATCAGGAAGACCATCATCATTGTTTCCAACAGGATCATCTTCAAGTCTAGCCAATAACGAAAGCTTAGCCTTCGATAATGTATTTTTTTTTCTGCAGAAATACAAACATGAATGTCATCGTAGACATTTCTTATGTTAGACAGTTTGTGACATGAACACACCATTATTAGTTTAAATAAATAAATTAGTTAATACCGCAGTATTATGGATTTGGAGTAACACACCTGGAGCCTGCACTTTTAGAGAATCTCCTTGAGAACTCCCAACATCTTCAAGAGATGATTGCACTTCAGAAGCCTTTTTTTCATCCTCTCCAAAGAAATAGACAATTGTGTATAGATAGCCCCCGTTATTATCCCTACGTTTTGCCTGTTTAATGTGAGCAAAGAACTTTTTTTTTTCAAATCCTCATGGACAGCACCTTAAGGAAGCTCTCTATTCTGAAAAACAACATTTATTATTAATCCAGCTATACATAAATAGATTAAAACTATAAATATACACACAAGAAAAAGTAGAGAATCAATCTAACCTCTTCAGTACATTGCATGGCCTCAAGCGCTGTAACAGATAAGATTTTTTCAGCTAACTCTCCAAAAACAGTTGCAGTGATAATTCCACTGGCATCAATTAAATCTATCTCAATTCGACATCTATAAGCAAATAGCAAAGTATTTGTCACTGAAACACAATAATTTTTTTCCCGTTCCATATTTTTTTTGTTGGGCAACTGAAACGTTAATCCTTACCTTGGTTCTGCCTTTTGTCTTTCATTACATGAGTTACATGTAAACAAATAATCATAAGCAGCCGCAGTAGCAGAATAGCATTTTTTGCAGGCCATGTACCAATAGTTTTGAGATATGTTTTCAAAGGAGAATAACACTTTTACAACTGCAATCTGTGGGAACAAATACGAGATTAGTTCACATGGAATCTCATAGAAAGTATTTGTCAGATAATCAGCTAGTAATTAACCTTACCAATGACAATTCTCAAAATATGAACCTTCAGTAATGCCAACACTGATTAAACAATTATGAAGATGCCAACGTAATCCTAACCAGAAAGTTTTATAGTCATACCATACCATTGGCTTTACCTTATCAGTAGGCAATAGATTAGCCACCAGTATAGGCTTCTCGGTTGACTGTACGTTGAGCTGCATGTTATATTTCATATAGGAATTGTTGTGCAGAAATTCTGAAAGAGCTATTTGGTTTCTGGCAGCCCTGTTTAACGAAAGGTCTAGTCACTCGAATTATAACAGGGAATAAAGTATAGTAACGGAAAAAATAGATAACATAAATTTGACCAGTTTTTTAAACGGAGTGCTTCTTCAACTGGTTGATCAACAAGAAGCGCTGTGTCATAATTGGTAGAGAGTGCAACACCTTCAAAAAAATTTAGAAATTAATTAATTTTCCTACGTAAACGGAATTCATTAGTAACGCTTACATTAATAGAGTACATAATTATACCATTGAAATAGATGACTTTAAGCCTACGACAGATAACCACGGGGAATTCATTGATAACTTGATGAATCTTGCGACCTTCATTCTCAATAAAGCTGTTCCACATGGACAGCATTACTGAATTCATGCTACATTTGCCACATTAAACTAAAACATTAGCAAGTGCAATACATGCAGGGAACAAATTTGTTATATATACAAAGCAAAAATGAACGGAAATGAAACACGACACGGCTTACCGTTCATCGACAAGTATAAATTTCTGAACATTTGATTTACCAAAAGGAGTAGCAACAGCATTGACTGGCAACGAACCAACAACAACAGCAATCACATCTGTTTTCAAGTTGAATCTATAAATTAGCTAGCAAATATCAGGAGTTTTAGAAAAAAAAATAGAATGAAAAGAAGTACTAAATACTCTTACCAACAAATTTATCTTTAACATCAACAAATGGTCCAAGGTCAGTGAATGCAGTGTACTTGTAGTTAACCAATAACATGCTTTGCTCACTGTCCATTTCCTCAATAACAGTTTTTGAACTGATTATCCATTTCTTTTCAATTCCCTCAATACGATATTTTTCAGGGACAATGGTGACCTCTGCATTTGAGATGCGATAAGTTTTATAGACCTCAATCTTGGATCCCATGAGTTCAATTTCATTATTGAAAACAATTCCTTCAACTTTAACACCCTTTCAAAACAGAAAAGTATAGTTAAAATAGTTTTCAAGCACAGCCAATAACAATCTATATTTAAAAAAGAGCAAACACATATTAATAACGCAAATCAAAAAGAAATAATATGTATTAGACTTTTTTTTTACCCTTGAGTCAGCGAAAATGAATTTTTGCATTCTGGTAGGACTCCTTGGTGACTGAGTTGGCTATATCTTCTCTTGAACAGTGACAACAGCAACCCATGATTTCATCTCTTTCGTTATTTCATCAATTCGGAGATATGTTTCCATGCTACAATTCAAAGTGAAATGAAGAAAGGGAAAACATTATGCATCTAAATGTAAACGAAATAATTATAGGACTATAGGCAAATGAATCCCAACTATAATTCTAGTTCTAGAATAAAGATTAGCAAAGCTGGAAATAAATTTCAAGACGAAGCTAACTGTAGTACTTCTTCAAAAACAACATTTCTTGTTCTACATTCCTGTCTACTATCTTCTTGTGAACTTGGAACAATGAGCACCTTAACATTCTTTGCAGTCTTCGCTCTTGAAATGGCAACATACAGTTGTCCATGAGAGAAAACTGGTTCAGGAAGATACACGACAACACAATCAAGCGTTTGACCTTGAGCTTTGTTTATCGTCATCGAAAAACAAAGCTGAACAGGGAATTGAGTTCTAGTGAAAGGAATACCATGTCTTACACTGGTAGGACTTTCAAGAGGAATTTTAGGCAACAAAACAATATTACCTTTGTACTGGCCTGTGACAATTTCAGCAGAAATACTATGTTTTCCCAACTGTCTACAAATCAATCTAGTTCCATTACAAAATCCCTCGTTTGGATTTAAATTTCGCAGAAGCATAATAGGACAATTCTTTTTTAGAAAAAGTTTGTGAGGAGGAAGGCCTTTTGGGTTTAATGAGTTGAGAAAGTCCTCATAATCCCCTTGATGCTTATCATCAACAGCCTTATCTGAGCTAGTATAAACATGAAGATCACCTTCAAATTTGTGAATCATCGCTTTGTTTATGTCATCAACAGAAGAATTTTTAGTGGCAAGAATACACCTGTTAATTAATTGATAAGGATCATGAGAATGTAGAGCTTCTTCGAAGACACATTGTATGAGCCTGAAACATAAAGTATAACATGAGTACAAATGGTGGATGAAAAAATACACCTTGAAAAATAATTTAGCCATAGACGTCATAGTAATTCATATAAATACATGCAAACCTACCGTTCCAAAGCAGCTTCCGTGTTTTCGTACGGCACAACAATTTCAGCAGGTAGAATAATGTTTCCATCTTCATCCAAGGGTTCCCTCCCTTCCCCAATTCTAAGCAGCAAATTAGAGAAAGCAGGATCTAATGCTGTCCGCATGTTTTTGTGAAGTGAAAGTTTTTTTAAATGAGACCATAACACTGAATTAACAATAGTTGACTTGACTTGTTCCTCCCTGGTACTTTTCTCAATTATAGGTAAGGTCTGGCGAAAATCCCCCCCAAAAACAACAACTTTTCCGCCAAAAGGCGTAACATTCCCTGTTATATCTTTCAACATGTTATCAAAGGCTTCAACTGCTTGCTTTCTTGCCATTGAAGCCTCATCCCACACAATTAATTTACATTCAATGATTAACTTTGCTACAGAAGACTGTTTGCTTAACTGACAACATTTACTAACTGAAAAATCAAGTGGAATTTTAAATCTTGAGTGGGCAGTACGTCCACCTGGAAGAATAGATATTGCCACACCTGATGTGGCAACAGCAATAGCTATAAAACCTTGTGATCTTATCGAAGCCAGCAATGCTCGATAAAGAAATGTTTTTCCAGTCCCACCCGGCCCGTCAATAAAATAAGATTGACCCTCACTGGAGTAAACACTTGATAAAATTACATCATATGCAGCCATCTGTTCAGAATTTAAATGAGAAGCCATCATTAAATCCTCTACAGATGTTTGAATCTGACTTTCACTAATAAAGTCCCTTGTCAATGGCCGATGAAGTTGAAAAGAAAGGGTATTTGTTACCAAATGGTAATCACTTATATCCTTCCCCATTTCTTGTAGATATTTATTAATGGCTTCTAAAGTTTCTAATCTAACATGAACAGAACTACATTCACTATGAAGTGCAGCCCTTTGGTAATCTGCAGAGAGATGACATTCAAACATTTCCCAAAGTTTTATAGGATTATCTGGTGAGCAAAAAACGAGTAAAATTGCAAAGAGAAATCTAAGAGCAGAAGGCATTTGAAATATGGAAGCCTCCTCAAGTGCCTCTACGATATAATTATCGGATTGTAAAAATCCATTTTGCATAGCAGCTTCTCTAAATGATGAACAGACATTATTATTAACAGTAAGAAGAGAAGTATACGACATAGGAGCCCTTATATGAGAGAGAAGTAGTCTAAGATAATACCGTTCACATTCATTTGGATTAACAGTCACCATCCTACCTATAACATCTATATTTTTCCTTTCTGTCCAAAACCTGTCTTTTGCATTCCAAACAAAGAATTGGGGGAATTCCTTATACAAAAGATTTAATTTTTTTGCAGTATCACTTGTTCTGTTCATTTCAAAGAATTCAGACAGCATAGTCCTATTTAATTTATCCCATCGAACAAGACTTGTAAGACTTGAATTTTTACTAAACGCAATATATTGGCCACCCTCTACATGCACCTGAAGTGCATAAACAGAAGGGTGCATTTCATTTAATTTGAATCCATAAATTCTCCACACCGCTTCTGGAGGCCCAACCCATCTTCCATCCTGAAAAGCTTTGATTTCATCAACTAATTGAGGATCATTATCTACATTAACACTAAAGCTGACCTGATCATGACCCTTATATATATATTTGTACATATATTTAATTAATTTAACAGTAGAACATATTTCCACATTCAAGTGACAGTCAAATAAAGCCAAAAGATATGGATTATATGGAACAACCCATCTATTATCTAGTTCACGACGACGAACCTTTACTTTTCTACCATCATCTCTTCTACGATATTGTGGATAACCATCATCAACATGAGTAGTTTGCTGAATAAACTTTCTTGGATAGCTATTTTTACAAATGCCTCTTTTCATGCATGCATTATTTGGATTCAAATGGCCACAAGGACCATGCATCATATGTTTAACAACAAGAGCATACAAATGTGGTTCCTCATCAGAATTTGGTAATTCAGCAGACACGATGCCATCATACGCTGCTGGATTAAGAAGTTTGAATCTTTTTTTTAGTATTAATAAAAGGTGGGCATGAGGCATTCCCCTTTTTTGAAATTCAATGACATGTACACAAGCACAAACATCCCCAAAAATTTGTTTTTTTAGCAGCTCTATTTTCAACAATTCAAGTTTAGATCTAAAAACTCTAACCAACAAATCAGGCCTATCAAAAGGCGCCTCCCCAAATATTAAATTTTCCTTTATTTCTTTCCAATTGGGATTACATGTCATTGTTAGAAATATATCAGGTTTTCCATATTTCTGTACCAAAGCCATTGCATCCAAATATCTCCTACGCATGTCTCTAGGGCCACCTATGAAAGAGGAAGGCAAAATAATTCTACGGCCAATTTTAGACCCCTCATTTTCACCCAACGAAATACTATCAACTATCCCTTGGAATATTTCACTCCTAAATTCATTCTGTTGGTTCCTAATGAAATCAAGCCTAGACGTCTCAATTTTAACATACATATCAACAACAAACTGCTGCAAAAGTCTATTAGTATGAAGAAGCGTTGACTTATCATTATCCCTTATTTGTAGCCTATAGCAATAATATTCCCTCGCCGTAACCATTGCTTTGTGCTTACTCCCTGCTGCAGCAACTATAAATAAAAAAGAAAATGAATAGAAGATTAAAACAAATCTAAAAAATAAATTATAATTGCATGACCTGAGAAGAAGTAATTTCTTAAATGGATAAGGATAACACTACATGCAGCTTCAGCTTGAAGAAGTGTTTCTGCATTTTCCATTAAAGAAGGATGAGTGACAAGTTCATTTTCAAAGGAATCATGCATTTGACATTTACGTTGTGCCTTGTTTCTTGCAATGGAAAAGTGCCAGCCAGGTTCACCCCGTGGGAAGAGTAGAGGATATTGAAGAGGATCATAACACGAAAAGTAGTGTTTAATAGTATGACTTTCATCAGCATCATTAGTATGACTATATATTCTAATATTAGCAGTTCTATCTATACAATCTTCCTCAGCATCACTAAAAATAGCAGCGACCTGAGATACAGTAGGCAAGTTGTATCGTCTTTGATCTAAATCTGGGTATGCAGCAAGTATAATAGAATGACGTTCGATATCAGGAATGAATCTCAAGCTTCTAAATAACTTTGAATAAGGATTATTGGCATGAACACGCATTAACAAACTAATAGTATGCTTACATAATTTATCAGAGTTGGAAATTCTCTTAACAAATTCTTCATTGGTGTCATAAAAATATAGCTGTAGGCCAGCCGGTTCACGGCTGGCAGAGTGAAGTTTATTTAGAAAATGATACATTTGACCCTGCACACGAAAAGTGTACAGGCCATTTGTATTTTTTGTCAGTTCACGGTCATACTTGACACCTAGCAACGTAAAAGCAAAATGATTATTATAAGTACGAACATTTTTACGAAAATGCGCTGATTGTGCATAATTTCCAATGAATAAATTCTGAAGGTCATATGGCATAGGTGAAACGACTAAAGATACCTCACCACCATGACAGCAAAATGTAGGAGGTTCACAAGGAAACCGCTTGGCACTGCAATACACACAGTTGGTGGGATAAACGAGGGTTAGAGAATCTTTTGGGGATATTTGACAGAAAACTCAGGGGTTTCTGTCGGCGGCATCTTTTGGCATCTGGAAAGAAAAAGAAGTAACAGACTGAATGAGTAACTCTCATAAGCAGAACCAGCAGAAAGTTGTAATAGTTTTTTTTCTCTTTTAAAGGAGAAACCATCATCTCACACATGTAAATCAATGTAGAACTACAGCGAACAAGGTTCTATATAAACAATATAATATCACCCAATACTAAACCAACTTGCAAGAAGAGCTGACTTGTTATTAGTCATTATAAAACCAAGGACAAAATAATAACCTATATGCAAAAGGAGATGTAACTAAACTACTATTCTACATAGCCCACGACTTTACAGTAAACTAATATATAAACGCGCGCATAAAATGAGAAAGAGTAAGAATTTATTTGATTAAAAGAATCACAATAATTAAGTTTGAATCCAATAGAATGGTAATAAAAACACTTCTCTCGTTTGGCCACAAACATTATAAATAATTGAGTAAGAATAAAATATAATCTGAATAATATAATACAACCCCATAAATTTTTTTTTCATAAGACGAGAACATTTGAATTGATACTATGGGGAGCATGAACTTCGAATATTACAAGAAATGCACAGAACAAAACACATTCCTTTTTTGGTACCTAAAATCAAGAAATAACAATAATGAAAGTTAAAGAAATGAAGAACAAGGCACTGTCCTTAGCCCAGAAGATACGAACATATAAGCTACATATTGGTACAGCCCAAAAAGAAAAAGCATAAAGCAAAAAGTTCCCTTTTTAAATCGCAATTTTAAACAAAGCAGGACTTTAAAACCTAAAAACAGGAATTTGTTAAATGATCCTGAACAGACAACCTATAAACTATGCATACATAAATATAAACGGATCTATAAATTATATGACAAGAAACAGAAGATATTCATACCTCGGATGGAAGAGGTCCACATAGGCAATGAATTTTCACAGGAAGAGTGGTCAACTTCCGTCCTTGACCCCAACACCGCATAAACATTATCCAACCTTTGTCCTGCCTGAAAACAGAGTTTAGGCAACAACAGCTGGAAACATAGGCAGGTTTCTCCTTTCTATTGCAAGGAGCACGGTTTCAATGTACGTCTAAAATATTAACTTTCTATAAAATGTTCGACGCCTCTTTGCCGGACGATGTTCACCGACCAAATGGTCTGAATCACTCAAAACACTATTTTGACTTGGGGACAGGTTGAAATGCCGTGCATTTTCAACTATCCCCTTTCTCTTTGCTGCGTGAGCCATTCTACGACGACGCAATAGGTCATCTTTTTTATTTTGAGGCATTTTTGCGTAGAGTGCACGGTGTAACGCATTCTTATCCATTAAAATACGAAGTGAAATTTCTAATTTAGAGTATGTGTACTATTATTAGTACTCACAGCTGAAATAAAGCAAGACAACTGACCATATATAGTAAAAGACTGTAAATAGCATAAAGTAAAATAACCAACTGCAAATAACACCCAACAACAACAGGATTTTCCAGGAAATTTTTTAAATTTGAGAAAAACATAAGGAAAAGCTGAGGAGCAGAATAAAGAATGTCAGAGTGCAGAAACTACAAGCAGTAAGGCTGGCCAGAAGGAACACTAAATTAAAGAACCGGAACAGCTGATAATAAATCTTACAGCATAGATCGCCACAACTGTAAATCCTCAAGGGAGGCAAAAGAACAGTAAGAAAGACCTGGGAAAAAAACAATTGTTAGAGTAAACTTACCCTTCAAGTCCAGAAACAGAGGAAAAAATATCTGGAAGCGACTAAACAATAATATCTGGAACGTTTAATAGAAAATAGAGAGAAAGATTCAAGCACGCAACTAAAATAGAAAGCAATACATAACAACTCAGCAGGGAAAAGTAGGAAAACCTGCTATCTCATCACTATAACTAATAGAGTGAGCAGCAAGAGGGGAAAAAATAGCAGAAATAGTGGCCACATTTAATTTTTTTTGTCCGGTATGTAAATCCCCTCATTTGTCATGGTCATTCAACTAAACAGAACTGCACCACACACTATAAAAAGCATTGTAAAGTTGTGATAAAAAGAGCAGCACGTGCAACATTCATTTGAAGCAACATACATGGTAATAAGCACATAATAACTATAGAGCATGCTCGAAGCATATTTGAAGGAAACAGTACTCATACTAAGGCAAAATTATTTGGAAAAGGCATGCAATAACAACAGATTCATTGGAAACAATCATAACAAGAGCATTAATAATAAGATGTATACTGAAAGTCCCATGAAGTAAACGACACGCAAGTATGTAAACTGAGATCCAAAACATAAAAGAATGAAGTCAAAAAAGGAGGAGCTGATAACCATGTTATTCCTTGGGGAAAAAAGAGGAGATATTAAAGCACGACAACAACATTAAAGAACTAATGATAATAAATGCAAGACACATCAGAAGAGCAGAGAATGCAATAAATAACAACAACAACACCGTTATTGAAGATGCGAAAAGACATAAGAAAATCGTGAACAATAGAAGGTGTATAAATAAAAAAAGCATTTAAGTTAAAGTACAGATAATTTCCCTGTAAGTAAAAGTCGGGAATAACAACCTGCAGCCCGTTGTAAACTCGTAGGAGGACTGATCACCGAGAGAAGATGGAAAGGAAGAGCACCGATGAAAATTCAAGAGAGCACAATAGAAGAGAGAGCACAAAACAATAGAAACGGATGAGCAGCGACGACAGAAGGAATGAAATGGGAAGAGAAAAAAAAGAGAAGGAGAGAAAATGAGCAAAAGTCAGTAGTCCATAACCTTTGAGGGAATGGATAGAAGAGAAGAGAAGAGAGTCTGAGAGCAAATTTTGAGATTCCCAATGTTAGATTTGACATACTCGTTCAACATCACGCATAACCAGGAGCAAATATCCAGTCAGAAACAAAACTGTATAGTGAGAAGTGTTTATCCAGCAGTCTGTAACAACAGCAGGTACGATGTAATAATGCCTGAGTTGATGATGGCTGTCTAAAAATCCAGCTGAGATTGACGAACATTAATTAACATTTCAGAAACGTCCAATCAACCCATAAAAAAGGAGCGAAAGAAGGCATATTTGTTTGCTCTCTAGATCATGCGGCCAAAGAAATTACCAACATCATCATAAATTTTGAAGAAACCCCCTAAATAAAATAGTTGAACCCAAAATATATACATATTATACGAAAGGAAATTTTTATCAATCACCAAACTTGTAATAATGTAAAATAAACCGAGCACATAAAACTAAGCATACAAAAATTCATTGCCTATGTATACAAATTTTTTTAGGAACAATGAATTAATGAATTAATAATGAAAAAAATAACAACAGAATGAATGAAGTGAGAAGAGGCTATAAAATATTTGGAAAAAAACATATCCTCTAAAAATGAAAATAAAAATTTAATAGGCAAAAACAAACCACAGCAAGATTTGAACAGATATATGCGGAAAGGGCAAACTTCATCGCGTTTACATTTTTTTGGTAATAATAATTCCGAATTAGATCTGAGCGTAAGAACGTAGGAATACAGAAGGAACAAATATTTGCGCGGTTTTTTTTCCCGATCAGAAACCCAGAAGCAAAAAAGCCGGTATGTAACGGGAATTTTGAGGGCTGAGTTAAATCAGTAATTTGAATAGGAAACGAAAAGCAGCCGAACAGCTGTTTTCGTTTCACGAAGGCAAAACCAAGCAAAAATTTTCTAGCAAAACAGAACAAAACAAAACCAAAAAAAACAAAACAAAACGAGCAGAAGAAGAAAGAGAAGTGAGCAAGGCAGGAAGAGTTGGAATGAAACGGCAGGAGAGGGACGTTCCGGATAAAAGCATGATCCAGAAGTCATAAAAAGAACGCTTTGAATAAAAGCATAATCCGTAGGACAAATAATATGTCAGTCTCCAATGTACCAGCTTAAAATTCTAAAAAGCAAAAAAAAAAAATAAATAAAAAACAAAGAACGTTTAAAAAAGAACATTTAAAAGCTAATAATAATAATAACAAAAAAAAATGTGGCCAGTAGTGAAAGCCACGTCAGCAACCAAGCGTTGTCAACTAACAAGCGTCTCAGAACGACGACGACGACCATTTCGGGAGCAGTCTCGTTTGATAAGAATACTCCTAAAGGAGTTACTCTTATTTTTGATAATGATTGTCTTCACTACGAGAGGTTTCTTATGAGAATTTGTCTCTATTTTGTTTTTTTTAGTGTATTTAAAATTCATGTTTGTAAATCACTTTTAGGTTAACAGAAAATTACCTTCAAATTTGACGGTTGGCACTAAAAGTTTTTCTAGGAGTTTTATCTAAACTATTAGAAGAAAACTGTAACGCCCCGATTTTCTAAAATCGAAACACACCGTAATTTCAAGATTTAGTTTTCATAATCTCGAGATTACAAGGAACCTCTTACTGTCATATCTCAATAATATAAAACTAATACTTTATTAATCATCCTTACAAAATAATAATTAATAAATATCCATAATAAATATTCCAAACATAGTCATGGATAAAAAATCTATAACTTTATTCAAAAGTTCCTATACTTGGTACTTGATCTATTCATTCTTTACCATTCCCAGACCCCGGTCTTGTCCTTATCTACTCCATCAACTTCATCTATAAAATATTATAGGGCGAATGGCAATTTTAGTCCCCAATGTTATTGGCAGTGGCAAAATTAGTCCCCAATGTTATTTTTTGACCAGGGAAGTCCCCAATGTTTCAAAATTTGTACAATTAAATACATTTGACAGAAATTTTGAATATTTAACAGATCCAACCTTTCCGTTAGCCTCTTGTCTTCTCTGATCTTTTCATTTCCACTCCCGTCTTCTTCAAGAACATTCTCTATTCTTTTCATCCCCTTGAAGAAGATGGAAAGGGAAAGATTGTTTACTGTAAGCTTCCTTTATGGGATGCTAATTATGTCATTAAGAATCTTGGGGGTATCAGCACCATTATTGAAAGCTCCATGTATCTTGACGACGCCCAAATCTTCGTTGCTCCAGCAACCACAGTAAACTCGAGCAAGGGTAAAAGCATCAATGACTACATACAGTCAGCAAGGTGGAAATTCAAGTCTTCTATATATACTTCTCTACAAAGAAATAGTCAATCTCTAAACATGATTTTTTTAGTTTTCATTAATTTTGGTAAGAATGGCAGAAGAATGCTTTCCTATTTTTGGCAAATGCAGATCACCAACAGCAGTGATTACAAGATCCCATGAAGTTAAAATTCAAGCTCCATTTATTGCTTCATTTTCATCCAGAGGTCTAAATCCTGGATCTCAACATCTCTTTTAAAGGTAACCACATTTTTTCATTGATCAATCCTCAAATAAATTAAACCAAGAAAATTGCTTAACTGGTGCGCACACGCACACAGTTAAGCTAGTGATAGCCTTGCAGAAATAGTTGAAAGAAAACTTCAGGATATTCTGCACAAACTTTTTCTTGCCAATTTTCAAAAGAAAACTTATGCAAGAAAATGGAAGAATTGGTTCTTTTGTGTTGAAAGATTTTATCTATTGCAATTAAAATGGTAGGAAGACAGGAACCTTCAATGACTACCCTTTAAAATTTAAAGATTAAGTAATTAGAAAGACATTGTAAAGCTATAGAGAAAATAGCCAGCAAAACAAGAAGAGGCTGCTGTGGATAGTTTGTATCAGAAAATTGAGGCAAAAACTTGGAACTATTTCCATCGTCTCTTGAAGAAAAACAAAGAGAAAATGACAAGAAAACTTGGAACTATTTTCCGTCTTTTGTGCCTTGCAGGGCTAGTGATGGCAAGCATAAAATTCTGGCCCGTCTTCTTCAAGGGTATGAAAAGAACAGAGAATGTTCTTGAAGAAGAGGGGAGTGGAAATGAAAAGAACAGAGAAGACAAGAGGCTAACGGAAAGGTTGGATTTGTTAAATATCCAAAAATTCTGTCAAATGTATTTAATTGGACAAATTTTGAAAGATTGGAGACTTCCTAGTCAAAAAATAATATTGGGGGAGTAATTTTGCCACTGCCTATAATATTCGGGACTAAAATTGCCATTCGCCCAATATTATATATATAGAAGAATGAGCGAGTCATCCAGCAGTAAACCCTAGATCATTTAAACTAGTCATACTTCAAAAAATACTATCTTTTCAAAATAAACATTTAATCAAACAAGCAAACTTCAATAATTGACTTACACAATAATGTTAACTTATTCGTCACTTATACTTTAATATGATTCGTACATTCACACACACACACACACACACATCGTGAGATATCTTAATGCATGTATTTCTATGACATACATGCCTTCATGGCTTACTGAGTACTCAGCCTAGCTGTATTCCCTCTAGATCAGCCATTAGGCCCTCAGGCCCCATACATGATATACATAGATCCCCCTTGAGTCGAGAATTTTCATTACATAATTAAATCCCCTTGGGTCGAGGATTAATTATGCCATTACATACATGTTCGGAACACGTGTTCCTACTGTTAGAACATGCATGTTATGGAACCATTCCTTAAGTTGAGATCACAGATAATATGTAATATATTAATTAACTAGGAAAACATTTATGGGACCAATTTATTTAAAAGAACTGTTCTATTTTAGTTCTATTACACTTGTACATTTGAAAAGACACCTCAAATTGTTTTTAGCATGTAAGCCTTATAAAAAATTTCCAAAATCCTTTACGTAAAAATCAATCTTCATCGTCTATGTATACTTTAAAAAACATGTTAAGTATTAATATTTTGTAAAACATAGCTGTCATGGTCTCAGGAAGAGCGCAAACAGTATTTTCATAAAACAAATTATGTTTTCATGATCACGTAACAATTATTTTCAATCAAAGAATTATTGGAACTGATTAAAATAAGCATAATTATCCCAATTTCATGGACACATAATGACCACGTACACATTCTTTTTGAATCCAAATCAATAAAATCATCCAATATATGCATATACAATACGTAAAAAGAACAATCATTCATGATATATATACAGTATATAATCATGATTATTTTCTGATCACGTACACATATGTATATATAATTCATTCATGATTACTTAATGATCACATACATATATAAGCATTTAAAATTCTTTCATGATTACTTAATGATCACAGATATAAGCATTCAAAATTCTTTCATGATTACTTAATGATCTCAGAATTATTACCTGAAGTTGTATCATATTAATATTACTTATTTCAGTTATCAAAATTATTACCTAAGGTCACATCATATTAATATTACTTATTTCAGGTATTAAAATTATTAACAATAAATTACTATTATCCTCTGTTCCGTATACGTTTGATCATAACAGAAAATTTCTAAATTTTTAACGAATCTAGATACATGATAACATAAATCTTAATGTGAATCGTAATATATATTATAGTAATTTGAAAAAGATCTAAGGATTTATAAATATGGAAGGGATCCAGAAATTACTTACTTGTTACTGTAGTTGCTATCAGCCTTTCCTCTTTCTCAAAAGTTTTTACGTGAATTTTCTGATGTATGGTAGGGTCCTATTTATAGTGTTAAATTAGGGTTTACATGTACCAGATTCCTTATACATAAAGTATTCTATTCTTATTTTTAGACTTGTTTCTCTTGGGTTTACATGTGTTAGATTCCTTATGCATAAAGTATTCTATATTTTCATGTAAATCAATTTATCAATAATCTCTTTCACACCTTAATTATCCGTAATCATAAATACCTACTTTGGTACACTTTATTTGCAATTAAAATTCTTGATATATTACATACTTACCCCCTTAAAATAAGTTTCGTCCTCGAAACTTGCTGAATCTATTCTTCGAATAATTGATGATACTTCTCTCTCATCTTTTCTTATAATTCCCATGTGGCTTCTCTTGACGTGTGATTTGTCCAGTGAACCCTTTTACAAATGGTATGCTCTTATGTCGTAACTCTTGTATCTTATGGTCCACAATTTTCTGAGGGTATTCTTCATAAGTTAGGTTCTCATCCAGTTGAATGTTATCATCCTTCTCCAGTACATGGTTTGAATCATGTATGTATTTCCTAAGTTGCGATACATGAAATACATTGTGGACTTGAGACAGGTTTGGTGGTAATGCTAGTCGACAGGCTAAGTTCCCAATTCGTTCAAGAATGTCATAGGGTCCTATATATCTTGGATTCAACTTTCCTAATCCTTCAAATCGCATGACTCCTTTTGTGGGCGAAACTTTAATGTACATTTTATCGCCTATGTTGAACTCTATTGGCCTTCTTCTTAAATATGCCCAACTCTTTTGTATATCTTGTGCAACTTTCAAATATTCTCTAATGATTTTCACTTTATCCTTTGCTAGTTGAAGTAATTCAGAACCCGTAGTATATTTCTCTCCTATATCATCCCAATATACTGGTGACCGACACTTTCTTCTATACAGAGCTTCTTAGGGTGCCATTCGTATGCTGTTGTGGTAACTATTATTATAAGAGAACTCTGTCAATGGCACATATTTGTCCCAACTTCCTTCAAATTCTATAGCACAAGCTCTTAACATGTCCTCCAAGTTTTGGATAGTTCTCTCAGTTTGTCCATCTGTTTGTGGATAATAAGTAGTACTCAATTTCACCTCAGTTTGCATTTGTTTTTGAAATCCTTCTAAAATCTCGAAGTGAACCTTGAGTCTCTATCTGAAACTATACTCATTGAAATACTATGTAATCTTACAATCTGATCAATATAGAGTTCTACTAGTTTATCTTTACTCATGTCAAATCTTATAGGCAAAAAGTGTGCGGACTTCGTCAAATGGTTTACTATTACCCGTATTACATCATTTCCCCTTTTTGTCCGTGGTAAACCCACAACAAAGTCCATGAAAATGCTTTCCCATTTCCAAAATAGTATCTCTAGTGGTTGTAACAGTCCACTAGGCTTTTGACATTCTGATTTGATTTTCTGGCATACCATACATTTAGCCACAAATTCGGCTATTTCCATTTTCATTCCACACCACCGATAGCATATCTTCAAATCCTGATACATTTTTGTACTACCTAGATGGATAGAAAATTTAGTGTTATGTGCCTCTTTCAATAGGTCTTCCTTTAATTGTGCATCTATAGGTACAAGTAATCTTTCGCCTTTCCATATACTTCCATCTTCATTCGTCTAAAATCTTTTGTTACCCCCTCTTCAATTTTTCTTTTTATAATTACAGTTTCTTCATCCGTCCCTTGCCTCTCCTTAATTCTCTCCACTAAGCTTGGTTGTAAGGTTAGAGCAGCTAAAACTTCATCTATGTAGTCTACTTGTTCTAGATTCAATTTCTCCATTTTCCAAGTTAGAATATCTGCCTTTGGAGTATTACTTCTTCTACTTAGTGCATCAGCTACTTTATTTGCTTTTCCATGATGATAGTTGATCTTTAAATCATAATCCTTAATCAACTCAAGCCATCTTCTATGCCTCATATTGAGTTTTTTTTGCATTAATATATATTTCAAACTCTTATGATCAGTAAAAATCTCACATGTTACTCCGTAGAGATAATGTCTCCAGATTTTTAAAGCAAAGACTACCACAGCTAGTTCCAAATCATGAGTAGGATAGTTCTGCTCGTATGGTTTCAACTGTCGAGAGGCATAAGCGATGACTTTTTCATTCTGCATCAGAACGCATCCTAGATCATTTTTAGAAGCATCACTATAAACCACAAAACCCTCCTCTCCTTGTGGCAAGGACAACACTGGAGCTGAAACTAACCTCCTTTTTAATTCTTGAAAACTCTCTTCGCACATTGGGGTCCACTCAAATTTAGCTTTTTTTTGTGTTAATCTTGTTAAAGGTACTGCTATTTTTGAGAAACCCTCCACATATTTCCGATCATACCCAGCTAAACCTAAGAAACTCCTCATTTCAGTAATATTTGTTGGGGTTGGCCAATTGGTGACAGCTTCAATCTTCTTTGGATCTACTGGCACACCATTATCAGAAACTACATGTCCAAGAAATGCTACGCTTTTTAACCATAACTCATATTTGCTAAATTTCCCATATAACGTTTCCTTCCTTAATACTTGTAACACTAACCTTAAGTGTTCTCTGTGTGTTTCTTCATCGAGAGAGTATATTAGAATGTCATCAATAAAAACCACTACAAACTTATTTTAAAAATTCCTTTATAGTCCGATGCATTAAATCCATAAATGCTGCAGGTGGATTAGTCATCCCAAACGGCATTACCAAGAATTCATAATGTCCATATCTTGTCCAAAATGCACTTTTTGGTACATCTTTAGATTTTATCCTTAATTGGTGATACCCCGATTTCAAGTCAATTTTTGAGAATATCTTGGCTCCCTTCAATTGATCGAATAGATCATCTATTCTCAGAAGAGGATATTTATTCTTGATTGTAGCCTTATTCAACTCTCGATAGTAGATACACAATCTAAAACTACCATATTTTTTGTTTACAAACAATACAGGTGCACCCCATCGTGAAACACTTGGTCTAATAAACTTTAACTCTAATAATTCCTGTATTTGTTTCTTCAATTCTTTTAATTCCAAAGGGGCAATTCTATATGGTGTCTTTGATATTGGTTCTGTACCAAGTTTAAGAGATATCTCGAAATTCACTTCTCTTTCTGGCGGTAATCCAGGTAATTCTTTAGGGAAAACATCCTCAAATTCCCTTACCAATGAAATGTCTGTTATATTTACCACATCAATTTTCTCCTCCCCCATATAGGCTAGATATCCTTCACATCCTCTTTGAAGAGCTTTCCATGCTTTAGTTGTAGATATGAAGTGTAAGTTCTTCCCATAAGGTTTCCTTTTATCTCCTAAAAACTCAAAATTTTCTCGATCTGGAAAATTAAACTCTACACTTTTTGATCGGCAGTCGATTTTGGCAAAATTGTTAGATAACCAATACATTCCTAAAATGACGTCAAAACCATGTATCTGAAGTTGGATAAGTGTCCCACTAAAAATTTCTTTACTGACCTCTAATGGGCACTCGTTACACACAAATGAAGCAGTGAGTACCTTCCCTCCTAGTGTAGCTACTCGGTAAGGGTTGGTTAAAGCATGTGAAGACAACTTAGCATATTTAGTGAATTTCTTTGACACGAAAGAATGTGATACACCACAATCAAACAATACATGAGCAGGTATGGAGTTTACATATATTGTACCTGTAACTACATCACTGGCATTCTCGGCCACATCCTGGGTCATGGTAAAAATTCTAGCATTGATTTTTCCATGTTCTCCTTTATTAGGGATAGACTTGACATTAGTATCACTTCCAGTTGGGCAGTCCTTCACGAGGTGACCAGGTTTCTCGCAGTTAAAACACCTACCTATTTTCAACAAGCATTCTCCAAAATAATTCCAATGACTTGTGGAGCATTCAGGTTTGATCCTAGTATTCTTTGAAATGTTTATTTCATATGAAATTTCTTTCTTCCTCTTTCCATCGTTGGGGTAGGTATTAGTCTTTGGTGAATCCCTCTCTCGTCTCTTAATGTCAGCCTGAACTTCTATTGCAGCATGTAATAATTCTGAAAATCCTTGGGCTCTAGCCCTTACCAATCCAGTTTGGATGGACTTTGAAGTCTGTTCTTAAATTTGAATATTTTGAAACTGTCGTCTTTCATAACATTAGGTGAAAACCTCCATAAATTGTTGAGTTTGAAAGCGTAATCCATTATTGACATGTCTGTGGTTTGTTTGAGATTGTCAAACTCACTCATCTTTCTCTGTCGAACTGAATTTGGATAATAATTTTTTAGAAATAGGTTTTTAAAGTTATCTCATGTTATCGGAATAGTGACAGAAGGTTTTGTATTGTCCTACCATTGTTTGGCTCCACCTGTTAGAAAACGTTCGATGATTTCCACCTTTAGCTCATCTGGGATTTGCAACATTCTGAAACTGACCTCCACATCTTCTATCCAATTCTCTTCAATTTTCAGATCAGAATCTCCATCGAACTTAGATACTCTATTATTTCTTATGTTTTCATAATGGAAATGAACTCCTCATTGATTGGGTATTGGGTTCTGCTGCGCCATATTCAACAAGTGTTGTTGAATGTGAGTTTGGGGCCTGAATGGTCTGGGCGAGTAGGTTCATCAAATTATTAAGGTTTATTGGAGGTGGGTTCTCTTGGTTTCCACCATTAGCTTGCTCGTCATGTTGTTCTTGGTATGACATTACTCCTTACAAGAACCAATATGTTTGTGATTTACTTTCAATAGCCAACAACACATTGTTTAGAAGGGTATATCATTGACGTAACTTGTAATATAAGTTTCATACGACATATTAAAAAATACTAGTATTTATTTGAAATTTTATTATATGAAATATCCTTTGGGTGCTATACCCATAACATTTAATTTATTATAACCTTCTAACAACTTTGAATATTCAACATGTAATTATTAACCTATTGCTAAGTAACTTACTAAATTCCTATTTATTACTCCAAATGGCCTTATCGGCACTGAATAATACTACTAACCATGATTTCTAACTAATAACTTTAGAACCCCCGAGAATGTTGAAGGAATACCCAAGGGTATACTCTTGAGTTGTTGCCTCTTCGTTCGCTTCACTAAGCTCCTCCGCTGAGTCCTCAATGAGAATGACTTCCTTATTAACATTCTCTTCAAGCTCTACAGGGAGGTCTTGCTCTACCTCTTCAAAATCTTCCCTAGGTTCTTCGTTCTCTTCAATTCTACCATAGAAGGGTAGTCTTCAACCTCTATATGCTCATATTCAGATTCTTCTATGGGATCATCCTCAACTTCTTCTCTATCATGCTCTTCTATTAGACATTTTTAATGTCATATCTTTCCTCTTTTATGCTCCAACCTATATGATAATTCTTGGCACTCTACATTCTTTTGATGCAAAAGATTCTAGAGGTTGACTATCTGGTTACGATAATCATTCATGCGATAGTTACGATCAAGTAAATTCATCTCCAACATTTCAATATATGTTTCCTCCATGAGGAATAAATAGTTCTCCCTCTCTAACCTTTGCATTAGGTTAAGAACTTGACAAGACGGGTAACGCCTTTGACAATTGCAAGGCTTGTTCAGTCTGTGACTTATGTATGGGTATCTATCCATTCTCTCTACACAAATTCACAGTGAAACTATATCAGGGTTTCACATAAATGTTCTAAATTCTAAAAGAAAATAAATTAATCATGTATTCATATGCACATACATATCTAAAACATAGAAAAATTTTGCAAGTTAGTTTTTTTTTGTATTTATTCATCCATACTTAAAATAAGAAAAGACATATAAGTGTTACCTATCAAAATTCACACTTATGGAATTCCCTAATCCTCAAAATAGTAGTCTTACTAGTTTCTAAAACTAAGGCCTAAGAATCTTTTTTCTCTAATACCACTTAATGTAACGCTTCGATTTTCGAGGATTGAAACACGTCGTAATCTCAAGATTTAGTTTCTATAATCTCGAGATCACAAGGCACCTCTTACTGTCTTATCTCAATAATATAAAACTAAAACTTTATTAATCATCTTTACAAAATAATAATTAATAAAAATCCATCATAAATATTCAAAACATAGTCATGGATCTAAAATCCATAACTTTATTCAAAAGTTCCTATACTAGGTACTTGATACATTCATCCTTTACCATTCCCAGACTCCGGTCTCATCCTTATCTACTCCATCAACTTCAAATGTATAATATTATATATCTATACATTACATATAAGAGGGAGTTGTTAGAATTTGTGAACAGGCTCCTCTTTAACATGCTTGCTTAGGGGGGTGCAATTGTCTTTTCATTGCAACTACACACACGACAGTAAACAGGGACTTGGGAAATTTGTCAGCAAGCATCACTCGATTCTTTGTTCTCACCTCCCACCAGCTGCCAGCATCTGCCTGTTTAGGATGAAGGAAGACCTGTCTGTTTAGGATGGCCAACTGCGCGTGTGAATGCTAAAGCTGAACAAGTGTTGATTGAACTGATTCTTCTCAATCCTTAGACTCTTTCCAGCTGATTCTTGTTCAGCATTTGTGATACAGAATATTGGTCACGATCTTTTCGAGAATCAATGTGAGTAAAATCGAATCAATCTATCTCCTTAGACTGACAGTTTGCACGATTATTTGACAGCTCCTCACCAACAAATAACAAGACAGTCGTGTAAAGAGAACTCCCTCCTCAGGAATAATCTTCACTAAGTAAATTGAATTTCCCTCCTCATAAAAACAACTCACGTAAAAAAAAACAACTCTGTGTTTTATTTCTCAAAATTCTACTCTATTAAAAACGTATAGAGTGTGCCCTTTAAATAGGCTACAAGAAGTGTTAATGTTTGGTATTTTCCCGATGTGGGATAATTGCCAATGTTTCCTAAAAACTACCCTTAATGAATTAAAGATCCATTAAGCCCATTACATGACATTTATCATGCAAGATAATTTGGGCCATGTAATTAACGAATTAATCACGAAATTAATAAGCCCATAATTAACGTTTGGACTTAATCTTATTAAAACACAAATTAAACCCTAAAATTTAACAATCTATCGCGGCTGGATGTCGAAATTCATCCCTTTCTTCCTTTTAGGCCTCCAAACTCGAACCATCCTTCTTAGACACCCCTTAACGCGCTCCAATTATCCCCGAGGCTTTGGTTTGGACTTCAAATTGCTATCAATTTGTTTTCTCTCTCATCAATTATAATTTTTTCTTCATCATTTTTTCATTTTTTGAGCTTTAGAGTTTAGTTGTTTTTCTTGATTGATGATATGCTATCTCTGAAATTTTGATTCAATGTTGGTATAGTACTGAATTGTTTAATTTCAGGGATAAAAGGGGTTTTGCCAAACGTATTGGGCTTCACCCAGATTTTAAAACGTTGGTTTGGGGTTTATGTCCTGCTGAAAGTGATGGGATTATGGAGAAATTGAGAATTTCATACCCGGAATGGGTTTGGCTAGAAATATTGTTTTCTGTACTTGGAAGTAAGTATCTTTGGATTGATTAAAGGTGTAACTTGTCTAAATGTCTATTACAGCTGTCAGCACTGTGGCATCAGTGAGAAATCAACTCCAATGATGCGTCGTGTATTAGAAGGACCTAGGACCCTTTGTAATGCTTGCGAACTTATGTGGGCAAATAAGGTGATGAGGTTTCTCTAGACACATGCTGGGCATTGATTGTATTTTTTCTTACTTTTCTAATATTTTTCCCCTTCAACTTGCACCGAATATTCATGTATGATGATCTGATCTCTGCTTCATTTGGTTGACAAGAGTTGGGTAAGAGGTTGGAGTTTTAGCTATAGAGCTTAATTTCTATTTAATTTAAACCACTAATTTTTCTATCTAATGTCATTTTTAAAGCCATTCCTATGTCAGCTCATCAAAGAGGCTTTGAAAGCTCAATTTTAGTAGCATAAGAGATACAAATCATGCCATAACGGTGCCCATCTTACTGTTAATTCCACTTCTAGAACTGTGAATAAAAAAGATGGAGAAAAGAACACAATAAAAGGAGAAATTGGCTCAGTAAATTATTTGTTACGGAAAATACTATATCAATTTATGCAGCTTCATATATTTGTAAGAATTGGCTTTTTTTATGAAGCTAAATATCAAAACTGAAACTTTTGCAGTTATATGTCTACATTCCTTGTCCTGTGCAAATTGAAGTGAAGGGGAAAAAACAAAAGGAGATGCTAATTAGTTGAGGCTAGGCTTTTGGAAATTTTATTTTGCTTTGATATTCTAGAATATATTTCATGTACTTTAACATGTTCAATACTTGTATTGACCACTAATATTAATAGTTTGGCTTGTTGTCTCTTGGTAATATATGGAGCTGCCTCTTTTTGCAGATGAGCTTGTTCCTACCAATACCTAAGCAACAAAAAATCAAAGGTAAAATTTTCTTCTTTTTTTGTTTTCTTTTTATTTGTCCTTCACGGTTTTGATTAATTTACTTTACTTTTTTTTTCTTGATGAGATGCTTCACAAATGAGGTTTTCAAAATATGTTATCATGGCTTTTTATAGGCACAGTAGTGAAGTGTTGCCTGAAAAAAGAGGAGATGTTGGTGAGCTTGAAAAATCACAATGCCAACCTGCTCACAGTTTGCGAAATTCTCGTCGTGGACATAGGTTTGGTCACATTTCTGGTCAAAGATTATTGCCTTGGACATTTTCTCTCATTGTGCTCTTTTCCATTTATCTGGCAGTTTTTTGCTTCAACATGTTACATGGTAAGACCGAATAAGTTGTTTTTAATTTCTTTCCAACTTAAATTATCTAGCATGCAAAAATTTTTAGATGTACCAATTAAGTTGAGTTCATTCAACTTACTTGTGCCACTTGCCATAATGCTTGGTTTTGTTGAACCAGTCTTAAAATGTATGATTACTGACTTACTGTTGCAGTACTAAGAAAAGGAACCTAATATTCCTATCTTCTTTATGATGAATGAACCATGTTAACATGTGTAACAATCCCGCACTGCCGTCTGTATGATGAGATTGAGGATAACAAATGCTGAGATGTCTTCCTTATTTCTTTTCTTGAAACTCGATATGAGATGTTGATGTTGCATATTTAATTGCATAAAAGTAATGGACTACGTTTTACAGCACATTCAGCAATATTCATTTATTTGTTAATGCAGTGAACTTTGAAAGTAGGCTCTTGTCTTCAAGAGAAGTAGGGGGTTCTTCTAGACACAATGCCTCAAGAGCAAATGGAGGTATATCATTTGCACATCGTCTTTGAGCAGCCAAAGTAAAAAACCCATAGGCAGTGTAAGAAAATTAAGATACTTTTTTTCTTTATCTTCATTCTTGGTGAAGTATATTTTTCCTTTCATGTGAATAGTGAGGTTCATCCCAAAAAAGTGGTTTAAACATTTAAAATTCCACCTACTCACCAGTGATATAATAACTACTTATGATCAATATCCTACAAAACCATCATAATTATCGCTGTATGTAATCATCTATCATGTGTTTTACCAGTTATCTATTGATTTAATAGTTTTTGTCCATTTTACTTTTGTTGGGATTCTTTGTAGCTTTTACACTTTTTGAGCTCGCGTTTTTCCGTTCTCATTGATTGCTTCATTTCTGACATTTCAGGATTTTTCCCTTCTGATGTATCATTCATAGATTCTGTTATCTATTTTATTGAGCATAAGGACTCAGTGAATGTCACTGAGTTCTCTGTGCAATATGTTAAAAGAGAAGAGAGACATTTGCCTGATGATGGCTTTAATCCCAGATTTAGAGGTCATGAGACCCTTGAAGAGAGAGAGGAGACCTTCTATGCAAGAAACCAGACAATGCATTGTCGTTTTGTGAAGGGACCAGAAGGATTCAAAAGCGCTGGGTTTGATTTGGATGAGGAGGAGAAGAATTATATGAGTAGCTGTAATGTTACTGTTTCATTATGCATATTGGAAGCTCAGATTTCTTGCGGAGGCCAACCAGCAAATTGGTAGCGAGCTACTTCCTTTTTATAACGTTGTTAAGTTTAGCTATTGTCATTTCTTGTGTGATTTGAAAGATTTACTTGTGCTGCATAGTTGACTGAAAAGTTGCCCTTAGATGATGATTCTTTTGATATTTAATGTTTTTCTTTATCCTTTGTGTTTTTTCAGCTTGACTTTATGCTTGAAACATCTGTTTGAGTCCCCTTGAGAGATATGCGCTTTCTTGACATTTTTGCCTACAGATGACCACTTGGTTCCCCTTGAATAATCTGCTCCTCACGTACAAAATCTGCAAAACCTTTTAAAATTGGAAATGGCCCAAAATTAAGTACATTGGCAGCTCTATGAATAGAATAGGAATATGCAAAAAGAGTCACCTTCTGTTTAAAGTATCTTTTCTTATGATAAGTTGCTAATTTTATCATTGTTGTTACACATAAACTCTTTGGTTGAAAATGTTGTAATTCAGTCATTCTTTGTTGTAAGAACAGCTCTCTTAACAACAAAACCTATATCAGTATCAAAACTATTCAAATCCTGAAAAACTGTGTCCATAAGCAAGCCCAGGTCAATGACAGAATGTTCATTGTTTGAGAAATCTGAATTTGACCATCTTCATTAATCTTTTCAAATCAATTCTTAATTATAAGCAAATATGGTAACAGAATACCATATTTGGGCATTTTTTTGGTTTTTAATGCTTCGGTAATTTCAGATTTGCTTCCTTTCTTTGTTGATTCTTACGATTATTAATTTTAGCTTCCTTTCTTGATCTTTAAGTAAATTGTTTCTCAATTTAATAAAGGGCTTTGCTTCATGTAGTTAGCTAAGTATGATTCTCCTCCAATGTTTGAGTAGCCTATTGTTTGAAGTTTGCTTGCGTGTGAAGCTTTCTTCAAAGCTATGACTTTTATGCTATTCCAGCATAGCTTTCTAGTTTTCTCTGCATATCTCTTAAGATCATTCCGGTTTTTGGTTTCACAATTTTCACATTGCCTTAGACAGTACTTTGTCCTTTTAAACTGTCCTTCATGGTCATGGTAACAAATTAGATTATTTTTTCTGGTTCGAGATGGCTTTTATAGCTTTGAGTTCGTAATTGATGTCCTTCAATTTATATTTCTCTAAATTAGAATGTTGCTATGGCACTCTCAATTGATGCCAACTTGGTTAAAAAAAACCATATTTAAGACCACCCAAAACTGAGTGTGGATTTAATTGTTAACAGGTTCACAGAATCAATGATCTTATGTCCAGGATGGCACTCAGAAAAAACTGGACAGATGACACAGCTTGATAGAGTGAATTTAACTCCTCAGATAATAAGAGATTATTCAATTGGGAGCATCCTCAGTGGTGGAGGAAGAGGCAACAGATGATAGAGTGAATTTAACTCCTCAGATAATAAGAGATTATTCAATCTATACATTACATATAAGAGGGAGTTGTTAGAATTTGTGAGCAGGCTCCTCTTCAACATGCTTGCTTAGGGGGGGTGCAATTGTCTTTTCACTGCAACTACACACACGACAGTAAACAGTGACTTTGGAAATTTGTCAGCAAGCATCACTCGATTCTTTGTTCTCACCTCCCACCAGCTGCCAGCACCTGCCCGTTTAGGATGAAGGAAGACCTGTCTGTTTAGGATGGCCACCTGCGCCTGTGAATGCTAAAGCTGGACAAGTGTTGATTGAACTGATTCTTCTCACTCCTCAGACTCTTTCCAGCTGATTCTTGTTCAGCATTTGTTTTCTCTCTCATCAATTATAATTTTTTCTTCATCATTTTTTCATTTTTTGAGCTTTAGGGTTTAGTTGTTTTTCTTGATTGATGATATGCTATCTCTGAAATTTTGGTTCAATGTTGTTATAGTACTGAATTGCCTAATTTCAGGGATAAAAGGGGTTTTGCCAAACATATTAGGCTTCACCAGATTTTAAAACGTTGGTTTGGGGTTTATGTCCTACTGAAATTGATGGGATTATGGAGAAATTGAGAATTTCATACTCGAAAACTGCTCTTGATTTCATTCTTTGGAATAATTGAAATGGGTTTGGCTAGAAATATTGTTTTCTGTATTTGGAAGTAAGTATCTTTGGATTGATTGAATGTGTAACTTGTCTAAATGTCTATTGCAGCTGTCAGCACTGTGGCATCAGTGAGAAATCAACTCAAATGATGCGTCGTGTATCAGAAGGACCTAGGACCCTTTGTAATGCTTGCGAACTTATGTGGGCAAATAAGGTGATGAGGTTTCTCTAGACACAGGCTGGGCATTGATTGTATCTTTTCTTACTTTTCTAATATTTTTCCCCTTCAACTTGCACCGAATATGTATGTATGATGATCTGATATCTGCTTCACTTGGTTGACAAGAGTTGGGGTAAGAGGTTGGAGTTTTAGCTATAGAGTTAAGCTTAATTTCTATTTAATTTAAACCACTAATTTTTCTATCTAATGTCATTTTTAAAGCCATTCCTATGTGAGCTCATCAAAGAGGCTTTGAAGGCTCAATTTTAGTAGCATAACAGATACAAATCATGCCATAACGGTGCCCATCTTACTGTTAATTCCACTTCTAGAACTGTGAATAAAGAAGATGGAGAAAAGAACACAATAAAAGGAGAAATTGGCTCAATAATTTATTTGTTACGGAAAATACTATATCAATTTATGCAGCTTCCTATATTTGTAAGAATTGGCTTTTTTTATGAAGCTAAATATCAAAACTGAAACTTTTGCAGTTAAATGTCTACATTCCTTGTCCTGTGCATTGAAGTGAAGGGGAAAAAACAAAAGGAGATGCTAATTAGTTGAGGCTGGGCTTTTGGAAATTTTATTTTTGTTTGATATTCTAGAATATATTTCATGTACTTGAACATGTTCAATACTTGTATTGACCACTAATATTAATAGTTTGGCTTGTTATCTCTTGGTAATATATGGAGCTGCCTCTTTTTGCAAATGAGCTTGTTCCTACCAATACCTGAGCAACAAAAAATCAAAGGTAAATATTTTCTTCTTTTTTCGTTTTCTTTTTATTTGTCCTTCACGGTTTTGATTAATTTACTGTACTTTTTTTTCCAGATGAGATGCTTCACAAATGAGATTTTCAAAATATGTTATCATGGCTTTTTATAAGCACAGTAGTGAAGTGTTGCCTGAAAAAAGAGGAGATGTTGGTGAGCTTGAAAAATCACAATGCCAACCTGTTCACAGTTTGCGAAATTCTCTTGTGGACACAGGTTTGGTCGCATTTTTGGTCAAAGATTATTGCTTTGGGCATTTTCTCGCATTGTGCTCTTTTCCATTTATCTGGCAGTTTTTTGCTTCAACATGTTACAGGGTAAGACCGAATAAGTTGTTTTTAAATTTCTTTCCAACTTGAATTATCTAGCATGCAAAAAATCTTAGATGTACCAATTAAGTTAATTTCATTCAACTTACTTTGTGCCACTTGCCATAATGCTTGGTTTTGTTGAACCAGTCTTAAAATGTATGATTACTGACTTACTGTTGCAGTACTAAGAAAAGATACCTAATATTTCTATCTTCTTTATGATGAATGAACGATGTTAACATGTGTAACAATCCCGCACTGCCGTCTGTATGATGAGATCGAGAATAAAAAATGCTGAGATGTCTTCCTTATTTCTTTCTTGAAACTCGATATGAGATGTTGATGTTGCATATTTAATTGCATAAAAGTAATGGACTACGTTTTACAGCACATTCAGCAATATTCATTTATTTGTTAATGCAGTGAACTTTGAAAGTAGGCTCTTGTCTTCAAGAGAAGTAGGGGGTTCTTCTAGACACAATGCCTCAAGAGCAGATGGAGGTATATCATTTGCACATCGTCTTTGAGCAACCAAAGTAAAAAACCCATAGGCAGTGTAAGAAAATTAAGATACTGTTTTTCTTTATCTTCATTCTTGGTGAAGTATATTTTCCTTTTCATTTGAATAGTGAGGTTCATCCCAAAAAAGTGGTTTAAACATTTAAAATTCCAACTACTTACCAGTGATGTAATAACTACTTATGATCAATATTCTACAAAACCATCATAATTATCGCTGTATGTTATCATATCATGTGTTTTACCAGTTATCTATTGATTTAATAGTTTTTGTCCATTTTACTTTTGTTGGGATTCTTTGTAGCTTTTACACTTTTTGAGCTCGCGTTTTTCCGTTCTCATTGATTGCTTCATTTATGACATTTCAGGATTTTTCCCTTCTGATGTATCATTCATAGATCCAGTTAACTATTTTATTGAGCCTAAGGACTCAGCGAATGTCACTGTGTTCTCAGTGCGATATGTTAAAAGAGAAGAGAGACGTTTGCATGATGATGGCTTTAATCCCAGATTTGGAGGTCATGAGACCCTTGAAGAGAGAGAGGAGACCTTCTATGCAAGCAACCAGACAATGCATTGTCGTTTTGTAAAGGGACCAAAAGGATTCAAAAGCACTGTGTTTGATTTGGATGAGGAGGAGAAGAATTATATGAGTAGCTGTAGTGTTACTGTTTCATTATGCATATTTGGAAGCTCCGATTTCTTGCGGAGGCCAACCAGCAAATTAGTAGCGAGCTACTTCCTTTCATAACGTTGTTAAGTTTAGCTATTGTCATATCTTGTATTATTTGGAAGATTTACTTGTGCTGCATAGTTGGCTGAAAAGTTGCCCTCAGATGATGATTCTTCTGATATTTAATGTTTTTCTTTTTCCTTTTTGTTTTTTCAGCTTGACTTTATGCTTGAAACATCTGTTTGAGTCCCCTTGAGAGATATGCGCTTTCTTGACATTTTTGCCTACAGATGACCACTTGGTTCCCGTTGAATAATTTGCTACTCACGTACAAAATCTGCAAAACCTTTTAAAATTGGAAATGGCCCAAAACAAAGTACATTGGCTGCTTTATGAATAGAATAGGAATATGTAAAAAGAGTCACCTTCTCTTTAAAGTATCTTTTCATATGATAAGTTGCTAATTTTATCATTGTTGTTACACATAAACTCTTTGGTTGAAAATGTTGTAATTCAGTCATTCTTTATTGTAAGAACAGCTCTCTTAACAACAAAACCTATATCAGTATCAAAACTATTCAAATCCTGAAAATCTATGTCCCTAAGCAAGCCAAAGTCAATGACAGAATGTTCATTGTTTGAGAAATCTGAATTTGACCATCTTCATTAATCTTTTCAAATCCATTCATAATTATAAGCAAATATGGTAGCAGAATACCATATTTGGGCATTTTTTTGGTTTTTAATACTTCGGTAATTTCAGATTTGCTGCCTTTCTTTGTTGATTCTTACGATTATTAATTTTAGCTTCCTTTCTTAATCTTTATGTAAATTGTTTCTCAATTTATTAAAGGGTTTTGCTTCATGTAGTTAGCTAAGTTTGATTCTCCTCCAATGTTTGAGTAGCCTATTGTTTGAAGTTTGCTTGGCGTGAGAAGCTTTCTTCAAAGCTATGACTTTTATGCTATTCCAGGCATAGCTTTCTGGTTTTCTCTGTATATATCTTAAGATCATTCTGGTTTTTGGTTTCACAATTTTCATATTGCCTTAGGCAGTCCTTTGTCCTTTTAAACTGTCCTTCATGGTCATGGTAACAAATTAGATTATTTTTTCTGGTTCGAGATGGATTTTATTGCTTTGAGTTTGTAATTGATTTCCTTCAATTTATATTTCTCTGAATTAGAATGTTGTTATGGCACTCTCAATTGTTGCCAACTTGATTAAAAAAAACAATATTTAAGGCCACCCAAAACTGAGTGTGGATTTAATTGTTAAAAGGTTCACAGAATCAATGATCTTATGTCCAGGATGGCACTCAGAAAAAACTGGACAGATGACACAACTTGATAAAGTGAATTTAACTCCTCAGATAATAAGAGATTATTCAATTGGGAGCATCCTCAGTGGTGGAGGAAGAGGCAACAGATGATAGAGTGAATTTAACTCCTCAAATGATAAGAGATTATTCAATTGGGAGCATCCTCAGTGGTAGCAGAAGAGGCAACAGATGATGGCGGCAGGAGGTTCAATTGATTTTTCGATATGGGCTTCTATGCTCCGATCGGTCATTGGACGACAGATCGGGTGTCCGGTGGTCTGAGCTGAATTGGAAGACGACAGATTTCATGGTAGATTCACAGAGCTGCTCCAGATGCTTTGTCGCTCAACTGCCAAAGGGGGTGCTTCAGACAATGATATTGTCAAACATATTTCCTATGATTTTTTACTTCGTACTATTCACATCTGGCCCATCGGCGGCAACAAGTTGCGGCCGGCTGCTGGTGCTGAAAGCTATTCATGCCGTTGATCCACCAGATACTTCACCCTGTTCCTCCACCACAAAGCAAAGACCGAAAAATCATCATTTTCAGCTTTCTTTTTTTTACCGTTGCTCTAGCAATGGTCTTCATTTTCAAAGGGGAGCTTCTAAACCCTCTTCAATTTTAATGTTGTGCCTTTGGTGTTTATGCTGGTTGGTTTTGAATTTGAGGCATCAATATTCAGATTCTGAATTGGTTTGCTTGCCAGTATTGACTGTTTTTCCCTCTTCACAATTCTTTGACCTCACTTTTCCTCACAGTGTGTTTTTTCTGTCTTCAGAAAGTCCAGAGTTTCTTTAGCTGTTCTCGAGTATTCTGGGTCATTTTTGCTGCCTTTGCTACCTTATGTATAACTGCTGTAAGTTTCTTTTCCTATACTTCTTGATTTTTGCAGTTATAATCAAATAACCTGTTAATGTTATATTACTATATCTATGTTGTTATGTTGATTAGGGAACATTTTAGCGATTTCAGATGTATTATTGAATCCCACATTATTTAACATGATCAATCTTTTCTACACAAAGTAACAACATATCAGTGTTCCAAAGTTTCACAAGTCATTCAAGTTATACTTTTCACTTCTTAGAATTTTCTCACCTGAGCCTCCTTCAGCCTCTGTTTTCTCTGTTCTTTGTTTTGTTTCTTCGCTGCTTTGAACACTATAATTTTTAACTTTTTTTTTCTCCTCTTACGATTAGATTGAGGGCACTGTTATGAACTTTGATGGACTGGTTTTCAGATTTTTTATTCTTGTATGTATTTGGCCATCTTTTGGGGTTTTATTGCTTTGGTAATTGTAGATTCCTTGCCTTTCTTTGTTGATTCTTAGGAATATCAATTTTAGCTTTGTTTCTTGATCTTTAGGTAAATTGTTTCTCAATTTATTAAAAGGTTCATGACACTGCCTTTACTATTTCTGGACACGTTTGTTATCTTGGTGGATAGGTTTCTTTCCTTTATTATCCTTTTGTTCTTTCTTTCAATGTGTAGTTTTCATTGATAATATTAGTGGGATTGTCTGTGACAAACAATGTTACAGATTACCAAATAGTAAGGAGGATCCATACTCTGTTGTTTAGATTTTTCCCAAACACGGTTGGATTTGGATTAAGTTGAAGTTCTTTTTATGTTGGGTTGATTGTGATAAAGTTGCAATTTTTAATCGACTGTATAAATCTCCTCATTAAGGGTTGTAAACTGTCTTGGGATAATATTTTGAGGTACTCAGTAGTGATCGTTGTCGATTCTATTTTGCAAGTAATAATGCATGTAGAAGAGAAGGTACTCAAACCATAATTTTATTATTATTTTGTGAAATGGAGAAGAGAAGTTGCATTTGCTGGATTTGAAGTTTCCATTGACATGGATGTTTCTACTGAGAAAGTAATATTCGGTGTGGCTGGTGTTGATCCCCAAAAACGAGATAAATTCATTAAGGTTTGGTGTTACAATTTAGATTGTTATATCCTTAAGGCTATGGACCAAATAATTGAGTTTGTTTATCTTTCTCGTGCCTCTGTGCACTGTGCTTCTTTTGGTTAAGGACGTGAACTGTTTGTGTTGCGTCAACATGCATGTTTGTTCACTGTACTCGGTGCAAAAAACTTGCATCAAACCTGAATGCCATTGATATCTTTTGGATTTTTTCCCTTTTTATCTGTAACTTGTATTGCATTGAGACTTGTCGGAGCTTTCCTTTTTACCTATGTATTTTCTTCTTGTTCTTTATTCCTTGTACAAGTCCAGTCATTGCATATGCTTCCACTTGTGCTTCTCAAGAATGGTGCTTACATAGATACAACAAGTAACTGTCAAATGCCTCAGAAAAGCTTTAGGAGGACTGTGGAGGGTCCCAACCTATCAATCAAAATTATAGCAGTGTTTTTTTCAGTCGCTTGAGAAATAAAAGGGATTCAGTAGAAACTTTTAGATCTGTGTTTTCAGTCTGCATCCAGAGGGATATGCTGATGAGATCTCAAACATTCTTAATTCTAGTTTACTATTGGATTTAGATAGTTAAAGTGTTGATACTCACTGCTCAGTGAATTGTTGGCTCCTTTTTCCCTTTCTGAAGTTTCTCTCGATTAGTCTTTCATTTTTGTGCTGACTTTCACACGACTCATGGAATTCTTAATTTTCATGTTCAGCAAAACTAAAATTTTGACTGCTACTGATGGTAATTGGATAAACAAATAAAATGACCTTTTCATTTCGTAAAAATTCACAACAGAGCCATTGCTACTTTTAGTCATATTTTCTTAACAATAAGGACTCATGTTGACCTTTTTTTCCCTCTCAATAAGAGTTTATCTTTGTTGACATCTTATTGATATGGCTATTAAAATCTTACTTATTTTCTTTCATAAAGTAGGTCTTAGGTGTTGATCTGTCATGGCGGATGCACAAGGTGTCTGATGGTCAGACAAGAAGAGTACAAATATGTATGGGTCTACTTAAGCCATTCAAGGTATGATTGACTTCAGCATGAGAATTAAGTTTAAGGTGTAATTTGTAATCCATTTAACACCTAAGGCTAATATAACCATCATCTTTGTCCTAACATCAGTTAGACCCTCTGTTTATCTAGGTTCTTCTTCTAGATGAGATAACGGTTGACCTAAATGTTCCTGCGAGGGCCAACCTCGTGAAATTTTTGAAGAAGGAATGGCAAGAACGTAGTGCCACAATAATCTATGCAACACATATTTTTTATGGTCTTCAGGATTGACCATCTTATACGGTAAAGTTTTGTTCTCCATTTCTTTTTGTCTGCCTTCATATTTCACTTTACAAAAGTTCATTCACAAAATGCCTCCACTCCTTTTAGCTGTATGTAGTTCATGCAAGGCTACAATTAGCAATGCAATTGGAAAAGGTTAGAGAGATGAGCTGGCTTTCACTAATGGTAAGTTTTCTCACCAACGGAATAACAAAATCCAGTTTTAGCCTACAAAATGTTCTATGATTTAGAAAACATGGTATGCTGCACCAATGTATATTTAAATCTGACTTATTCTTGAGATCTGGTAGTTTACAAATTGAGCTACAGGATTAAGTCTATCTTTTGGTTAATTTTTGTTGAAGAGAATTTTATATATTGTGTGCCTTTATCAGTTTGTTCATATTGACAGGCCCAGTTTCAAAACAATCTTCGAACTCTGTCGGCCATTTCGCAAAATATTTAAGGATCACCTTGAAGGAGCGTATATACATATATCAATAAGAAAGATTTTCTCTATGCAACGGAACACAAGACACCATCATATAAGGTCCCCTAGAATGCCAAAGCCTCTGCTCGCTGGCTGGATTCGCAAAAGGCTGCGTGGGATATGGCTCACCTGAACGCATTATACATGAAGAGAGGTAAGCTGTATATTTATGATCTGCCTTACACAACATACAAGCGGAAATATCAGGTATGGGATATTTGTTGTTATTATTATGATGTTGGCCCCAGCCTACTGATGTTAGGGCTGGATGGTCATATTATAGGCTCCAGCTTGCCGATGTTAGGGTTGGCTTGCCTTGCATGTGAATTTGAGTTAGGCCGTTGCTTGCTGGAGTTAGGGCTGCTTTGCCTTTCATGTCTTGCAATATGGTATAAGGGTAAGTATTTACTGATTCTTATGGTCAAAGTAGTAAGTCATAAAGGGTTTAGAAGTGAATGGACCATGACCTGCTTTGCTCACCACCTCAACTTCCTTTGGGGTGGTTTATGCTGGGAAAGTTTGGTTGCCGACTACATAAAAGCCTTAATGCTCAAAGTGGATGCAGTGATCCTAGAGCTAATTATTCTCGGCAGAGGAAGTCCTTTTTGAAGCGTGATCAAATTCAACTACTGGGTGTTTCTGCCTCATTACGAAGAACAGTATGCCCTTACCCCGGATAGCTATCTATCAATGCTGTAAAAAAGGGGATCTTTTGTCATTCCTTCTGATCAATGGAGTATTTTGTTTTCTTAGGCTTAAGATTTGTAAATTTCTTACTAACATTGTAAATGGAGGAAATACTCCGTATTTTGTTTATTTCCCTCTCTTGAACTTAAATCCATTAGGGTATGTAAATGGAATTGTAATCAAGAGAGCTTCTTGTGTAACCAGTCATTTCTGGACAATGAAGGGGTTGTTTGATTTTCTTGTCCTTTTGCTATCTATGTATAGGCAAAGCCATATATGTGCTTTAAGTAGATGTGTAACCTCCATCTCGAAAAACTACAAACACTACATGTGTAATCCCGAGTTGAAATCACAAATACACTAACCCACAGGCGCCGCCTTGCGCAAAGCGCATCTTATCTCCTAGCACAATACTTATAAGAGGGAGCTGGTTGTAGTTGTAAGCAAACTCCTCTTCAAAAAGCTTTTTTTGTATATTCATTATCATTACTGATAAGAGGGAGCTGCCAGATTTTGTGAGCAAGCTTTTTTTGAACATGCTTGCTTGGGGGGATATAATTGTCTTTTCACTGGAACTACTCACATGACAGAAAACAAGGACTTGGGAAATTTCTGAGGAACAATGCTTGGTTGTGAGGGTAAAGGTGTATTTCCAGCACATTGCTTTTGTGCTTTACCGTTGGATTATTTGTTCCCCCTCCCAGCATCTGCCAGCACCTCAAGGAAGAGCTATCTGTCTAGGATGCCCAGCTCCTGCTGTGAATGCTAAAGTTTGACAGATGTTTATTGAACTGATTCTTCTCACTTCTCAGACTCCTTTGACCTCATTCTTCTTCAGGATTTATTTTCTCTGTCATCAATTTTTGCCTGTGCTCTTACTGCTGCCCTGCATTCGCCCTGCTGTTTGCTCAGTCTACTTTAACTTGCTGTAATATTGGCGTGAGTATTTTATGAATTTTCTATGCAACTTTTATTTTCATAATCGTACTGATTCTTTGCTTTCTAATTGGTTGCTTCGTCATTCTGCTTGCTGTTTTGCTGACTCTGTTTCAAATTGGTCATTCATGGGCCTGACTATTCTTTGTTTTTTTTGATGCGTTTTCCTATTGTTGGTTGGCATGAGCTACGCATGAAGCATTGCTTACATCATTTGGGTGCACGGATGTTACATGTGCTTTATTTTTTGCCGCTTCATCATGCATGAAACCAGGTGCCTTCTTCTGAAAATTCAACAAAATGCTCCTCTTCCAGACCACCTATTTTGGTTCGGTGATGCATTCTGCAGATTCGTCTGCAATTGGATTGACGATGCATGTGTGTCATCATTTCATATTTCTCTTCTACACATTCTCATTGTCATGTACCTCCAGTCATGCTGCGCATAACATGATTTCTTGTCTTGGTTTTCTATTGCTTTATGCTTATAGTTTTTCTTCTACTGCTATGCTATGATTAGTATGTTAGAAATCTAGCACGTGAAGTGTAGTGTTTTAAGAACTGTATGAAGGTTATGAGTGTTTCATTCACAAACAAAGCTTACATATAGCATAGTTACACATGTGTCATGGACGGCAGCAGTGTAAAGTATCAGAAAGGTAGTATCATGAGACAGCCAGATATAAAGAGGGGAATAAAGAAGAGAAAAACTATTCCCAAAAAATATCCAAATGTGCCTGCTGAAGAGAAGGTTGTGATGACCTTGGGGGGGAAAAAGAGATTAGTGAAAGTGTTAAGTTGGAACGACTTCGGAAAAGAAGGGAAGCATATGCGCGAAAAAAGAAAAAGGATTTGGTTACGAATGTTATGAAGAGCATAGATGATTGGCAACATAATTAAGAGAATGAATCTGACGAGGGCTCAACTGCTGTGCATTATAATCAAACATACAATGCTTATGGGCCAACGCTATGTAAAATTGGCTGTGAAAAAATTGTGGAACCAACCATGACTGTAGGGTGTAGTCAAGCCGTCATTAAACAGCCTATAGAGATATTAGCAGAGGCCAAAATGTCCCAAGGTACTCTCATTTCAAACATTGTGTAAATTTTCAGAATTCTTGTGTGACCCTCTCATGTGAAGTGAGCTTCACACCTTGGTTTCTTGTATTTCATGTGGTTTTGATTATTGCAGAAAATTGATACATGTTTTACTAAATGTATGTCTATGTAGCTGGACAACTATGTGCTGATGAACCATATCTTTGTTTAAAAATGAAAGACATTATCAGTAGCTTCAGCATATATGAAGCAGGTTAGGGCTACTATTACTCTGGTCCTTGTTATACAACAAAATCTGTGGCAGCCATTGATTTCCCAATCTTTTTCCCCCTGCTGCTCTTCAGGTGAGCCATCTCAGAAAACTGTTGACGAAGGACTAACTAATACTGGATATATTGTATGTGAAGATAGTAGATTGCATACCAAAGTTATAAGCTCTCGAAGAAGAAACAGAAAAGGTAAGCATTGTGATCTCCATCTTTTTTCGTGTGTGTCAAATCGAAAGGAACTGCTCATGGTTTTAGGAGATGTAGCCTTAACATTATCTTCAAATAAGTCTCTGTTGCAACTGTTTTAATTTTTTAGCGAGATATGAAAACAGAAACCACCCTGCATTTGATTTGCAGAAAAGCTGATGTTTACATGAACTCTTCATTTAATCTCATAAAAGAGCTTTAGTGCTATTGGAATTGTATATGGTCTTCTACTGTGTAGCTAATTTGCATATCTGATACAGCCTACTTATATAAATAGGCATTCAGTCAATTCGCATTCATTTTGCATTAATTGTTTGCTGTGCACGATTGAATAAATATTTCCACAACTTTTCCTTACAACAAGATCTCTTCCCAAGTGAAAATTTGTTTCCCAGCTTACAATGCAGGCTATTGATGCATGTTGGACATAAATGATGAGAAGTTATGTAACTATTTCCTTAAACTTGGAGTCTTGCATTCCATTATATTTTGTACCATTGTACTTCACATCTCTAGCAATGCTTGGTTTCTTTCCAGCGATAATTTCTATTCGTTCTCAGTATATCAGTTGTGTAGTTTAGGCATGAACCAGATTTTGAATGTTATTAACTGCTCGCACAACTGATATCACTGTGATTGTCTACTCACAAAGTTAGAGAAAGCTCTGTCTTGGGTTGTTTAACCAATGATGACAGTGGATGATAATTTCTTCCAGATCACCCTCTTATCAGGCCTTTGGCAAATGCTTCTTTTGTAGAGGTTTTCTGACTTCTCTTCATGTTAGTCATCCAACATTATCCTAGAGTTTCCTTTTTCTTTCTTTCAGCGTAGACTACATAGAGCTTCTACAATTGTTGCTTGTTTAATGTTCCTTTGGATTTATGTACAAACCACTTTACCAACGCCCCCTGGCCTACACAATCTTATGACAACAAAATGTTACCATTGAAAACGTATGTGACCAGATATATTTTCAAATCTAAAATCACAGATGCTGTGCGAGAACATTACCTCCTTATGGAGAATGACTTTCTTCAGGTTGTGCAGATTTGGCTGCTCTATAGCACTGCAGCATATTGACCAAGACCTATTTATTTCTGCTATCAGTTGGCCGTTAGAGCTTCAGCCAACTTCTATAAATACCTCACTGTGATGTATTCTACTCAATTCATATCGGTTTTTGCTTTCAATTCGAAACTTGTAAATGTAGCTTTGTCTAGCTTTAACCAGGCAAAGAACCATTACATCATTTTGCCAAAAAAACAAATAAAGCCTTCTAATAAGTAATGCAGATGAACTATGGTGCACAACAAATGTCAACAATCACTTTACAAACCCTAATTTTAGATGACCTTTACTAATCATGATACTCGTCCTAGGTGCTAGCAAATCTCTGTATTTTTTACGACTGAGCATCAAAATCTTGGTACATAAATTCCTGTAATTTCAAAGATACCAAGCAGCATAAATTTCTATGAAAAAAATCACAACACTTCCAGAAATGCAACTTGAACAAAAACAAGCTTAGAGACTCATTAAGGCATTAGGCTGTTGAAAGACATCTGCAATTGCTTCAGGGACATGATTGTCAGCCAGCATCCTAGAAAAACACACATAACAGCAGAAAAACAAAAAAATATGTTCCTCAAGAATAACACATGAAATAAGTATAGGTTTGAGCAGAAATTGATTGTCTGAATCGAAATGATCTTGTCCTTTCCTTCTAAGATGTGGCTGGAGTCTACAAATAAAGCACATGCAAAAACAAATTGTTTTGTTTGCTATGACTTGAGTGTTATGCAGTACATTATGCTATTACCATGACATCAACGGCTGACAACATAGAAATAAGAGAAGCTATCTTTCTTCACTGCATACCTGCTAATTTGAAAAGAAAAAAAAAAGCTGGTTTTACTTGTTTTTCATGACATGTGTTTGTTCATCTGTTTATTCCCATTGTATATAAAAAACTATCTTCCAGAATATATATAATTCCTCTATGTCATTTAGTAGGTAAAAAAGGATCAGCAGGAACAGGATTGCTAGAATCCATTGCTGCCAGCCTGATATCTTACTTGCAGCAACTTATTGTCAACATTGTCAAGCTATGAAGTTTCATTGTGAAAGAAAATATCTTTGCTGCTTACAAGGCCAAATTATACTGTCTGAACATCAGCTGCCAAAGGTCTTAAAGGATTTATTTTTAGGCGAATCAAGTGAGAGTTCTGCTTTTCAAAGACTTGTGCGGACATACAATAACATATTTGTATTCACTTCGTTGGGTGTTTGTTATGATAAGGAGCTAGCAAATAAAAGCAGTGGTACATACATTTTTAAAGTCCGAGGACAAATATATCATTTCCTCAACAATTTAGAAACAGCTGAAGGTTGGGGCAGTTTCTTGCAACTTTATTTTCATGATACCGAACATGAGCTGGAAAACCAAATGGCAGTATATGACCAAGCAAATGCAGACATTATAGTGAAACTAATGAAAGTTATGGATCAGAATCCATACGCTTGTTTTTTTCGAAATCTCATAAGCATTCAGAGCCTTGAATCATATGAAATAACATTGAGAATGCATCCTGATAGCGACTAACGTCTCTTCAATAAGCCAACTGTTTCTCAGGTTGCAGCGTTATGGGTTGAGAATGCTGAATCTGAGGGATCATCTAAAAGAGACATTCGTGTTTACACTAGAGAAGGAAGAAGTCATCAGATTCAATATTACTATGGTTGTTATGATCCATTGCAGTATCCATTACTACATCCTTTTGGTGAAACTGGATGGCATAAAGGCATCAAAAAAGTTCAAAAATGTCATATCAGATTAGGAGCACAGAAACAACAACAACAGCCTAACATTTTTGATCCAAAAGGAGTATCAACAGTTGAAGAGCTGCTTTGTCGGGAGGAAACAAGTAAATTAAACAACAACTTTTTAACTTTCTTTGTAAAATTCTATCTGCAGCTATTTTCATCTTACGTAATATATAAAATGCTACAATATATATGCAGAAATATGTATGCAGATTTAGTTAAGGGCAGAAATAAAGCAGATTATGTTTCAATGTGAGAATATTATGGTTACAAATTCCAAATGCGACACGATAGCAGTTCCATTTTGTTGCATAGTGGAAGATTGTTGCAGTAATACGTAGTTGATATATATGTGAAGATTGAGACACAACGGCTAGATTTTTATAGAAGCAAGCAGAAAGATTTACGTAGAGAACAATTACAAGGAATTATGGACAGTGTTACGCACGGAGAGAGTGGAGGATCAAAAAGTTGGTCAGTGAATCATTCTACCTGCATATTTTATTGGTGGACCACCAGATATGAAACGAAAGTATGTTGATGCAATGACATTAGTTGAAAGATTTGGAAAATCGGACATTTTTTTAACAATAACTTGTAATCCATCCTGGTATGAAGTTTAGGAATGTATGTTGAAAACTGATGCAGTTGAAAATAGACCCGATCTTATTGCTCGAGTTTTTCGGGCAAAATTACAAGAATTAAAGAATGACTTGTTTAAAAGGCACATTTTTGGGGAAATTGTTGCTTAAACTTATGTTGTGGAATTCCAAAAAAGAGGTCTATCGTATACCCATTTTTTACTCCTCTTAAAGCCAAGTGCAAAGATTTATTCAGTAGATGCCTATGACAAAATAGTCTCAGCTGAACTACCTGATCAAGGAAAATATCCATTCATATTTGAAGCTGTGAAGAAGCATATGATGCATGGGCCGTGTGTTAAATTGAAGCCTTCAAATGTTTGTATGAATAGTGATGGCAGCTATAAAAATCATTATCCTAAAGCTTGGGTTGAGCATACAACACACCAACTGAATTCATATACTCTACATCGAAGGCGGAATGATGGAGTTCAAGTTCAGGTTCGTGGCCACATACTTGACAATAGATGGGTTGTGCCACATAATCCATACTTATTAGCAAAGTTCAATTGTCACATCAACGTGGAAATCTGCTCCACAATCACTGCTGTGAAGTATATTTATAAGTACATCTACAATGGACATGACCGTATCCACTTCCAACTAAATGGTGATAACACAACATCAGCTATAGATGAAATCAAGGAATTCCAAACAGGGAGATGGGTTTCACCACCTGAAGCAATGTGACGTATTTTTCGATTTCCTCTCAATGAAATACAGCCGGCTGTTATACATTTGGAGAATTATCAGAACATGAGCTTTGAAGAACATGTTGACTTACGAACTGTTTTGAGTAATGCATTTCTGAAGAAAACGATGCTGACAGAATTTTTTCACGATCAATAAATGTGATGAATTAGTGCAAAAAGAACAACACACCTACAAAGAATTCCCTTAACATTTTGTTTGGCTTCAAGGTGAACGGAGATGGAAAAGGAGAGAACAAAAACATGTTATTGGCAGGATTGTTCTTGCAAATCCAATAGAAGGTGAAATGTATTTTTTACGGCTGTTATTATTGCATGTTAGAGGCCCTATATCATATGATGACTTAAAAACAATTGATGGCAATTATGTTAGTACATTTTGTGAGGCTGCAGTTTTAAGAGGTTTATTTGCCACAAATGATGCTCAAGAACAATGTTTGCAAGAGGCTTCTCTATTCCACATGCCATACAGCCTAAGGCGACTTTTTGCTACAATTTTAGTATATCTATCACCCAATAATCCTCGTGCTTTATGGATAAAATTCAGAGATCTAATGCAAGAGGATTTTCGAAGGCTAAAGTTTGCTACTAATGAGCAGATTGATGTCCAAACTCTAGAGCATATTAACAGAATTTTGGAGGCCATGGGAAAAAATATCAACATGTATGATTTAGTGCCCAAATTTGTAAACTTTGATATGGACAATGTAGAGTCAAGAGAGGCATTATCTGAGAGACATCTTGAGGTAAGTGCAAAAGATTTAGAAGCAGCTGCAAAATTAAACAGCCAACAAAGGACAGCATTTGAAATGATTAAAGAAAAAGTCTACAACAACCAGCCTGGTCTATTTTTCATAGATGGCCTTGGTGGAACAGGTAAAACATTCTTGTACCGCGTGCTGCTTGCAGAAGTGAGATCAAAAGGTTATGTAGCATTGGCAAATGCAAGCTCAGGTGTTGCTGCAGCATTATTGCCTGGTGGACAAATAGCTCATTCACGGTTCAAGATTCCACTTGATATCTATGACAAATAAGTTTGCAATGTTAGCAAGCAAAGTTCAGGTGGTAAATTGATTGCAGATGCAAAATTAATCATCTGGGATGAGGTCCCCATGGCACACAGATTATCCATCGAGGCAATTGATAGACTTTTGCAAGATTTGATGGAATCGTCCTATCATTTTGGTGGAAAAGTAATTGTTTTTGGTGGTGATTTTAGACAGATACTTCCGGTCGTACCAAAAGGTAGTAAGCAAGATTGTTTAACAGCAAGCTTAGTATATTCCAATATTTGGTCAGCTTTAACAAAGATTCAGTTGACTGAAAATATGCGTGCACAATCAGATCCAGACTTTGCAGTATACTTGTTACGTATTGGGAATGGTGAAGAAGCAATTAACACAACAGATGAAGTGAAAATTCCTCATGCCTTGCTGCTACCTTACACAACTGAAGAAGAATCAATGTCTCGACTATTAGACATTGTATATGGAAATTTTGAAGACTGGTGTTTGTTCAGCAATAAATGTGAAATCAACAAAGCAATCTTGACTACAAAAATGAATATGTTGATGATATCAATGCAATGTTGATTGAGAAATTCCTAGGCAATGCTATGGACTATTTTAGTCGTGATGAAGCAACAAATGATGGTGAACAAAATTTCTATGAAGATTTGCTGAACACATTGATTCCCAATGGTTTTCCGCCTCATAGATTGAGGCTGAAGTACAATTGTCCTGTTATTTTGTTGCGCAATATTGATCCAGCTGAAGGTTTATGCAATGGAACAAGATTAGTGTGTCATGGTTTAAGAGATCATGTTATTGATGCAGTAATTGCAGCAGGCGAGCACATTGGCAAACAAGTATTTGTTCATAAAATCAAGTTTGTAGTGTCCAGTGATCAGATATCTCCCATTCCTTTCCAAAGTACACAATTCCCTCTCCGACTTTGTTTTGCAATGACAATCAACATAGCTCAAGGGCAAACTTTAGACTTTGTTGGTATTTATCTACGTGAGCCATATGTTGCTTTCTCTAGAGCTAAAAGTAGTAAACACATAAAAATTTTAATTCGGCCTGCTTTTGCTGATTGTAACACAAATGCTTACACCAAAAACATTGTATATCCTGAAGTTTTGTGTATACCAAATTCTTTTTCTTATTCTCACAATTCATCTTGCAGATTTTATTAAAGCATGATTACTTGTCATACTTCAAGTGTTTGGAAAGCTATTCTAACTAAATTTTGATATACTAGATTTTCAACTAGAATTTGTAAAGAACAAAATGTTTACAACATGTTAAGTGAAATCTGCAAGTTAGTTTTTGGATGACGAGATTTTTTTTTTGCCTGCAGCACAAGAAACAGGTACAATTGCTGATTTATGTATGCTTCCTGTTTGTATCTGCCTTATTCATTCTGTTATGATCAGCATATGTTTATTTTGTAAATTGTTATTTATCAGATTTTTCTACCACTTTCCTATATGTAGGAACATGGAGCGACAAACAAAGCAGATTTTAGAGATTGCTGCTGGGGAAAAGAATTGGACTGCCCTTGTTCAAGTAATTGAGAAAACCCGGCCACTTTTATCTTCTAAAGGATCAAAACAAAACCGCTACAAAAGGCTTGCTCTTGTCGATGAAGAAGTAAGTAGTCAATTTACTCTAAACTTCAATTTTCTATGCAACTTATAACTCACTAAATAATTGAAAATAAGCTTTTACTACAAAGCAGTTTGTGTATGATCTATAGTTAGATATTAGCTTCTTAATTCACTGCTTGGTATTTTTATTAGTTTTCAAGAATGATGTTTATGTCAAACACTTAACAAATATGTTGAAGCAAAACATCTTCATAGTTGCTATGTCTGTTTGGCAGCTACTCTTTGATCAACTTGGACTATTTGCTTTCTATAAGTTCATTAAGCAGATATTGATGATGGTGATGTTCATTTCTATTGCTTTGCTGTTTTTGCTTCTGATTGTCTCTGTACAAGCTGGAGAAAAAGTTGCATAGTTTACCTTATCTTTTCAAAGAAATTCTCCCCATTTAGCTCATTTGTTTTACCAGGCCACAGTTGCAGCTTTAGTTTCCCAATTCAACCTTATAAATGCATGTTAGACTAAGATGATGAACTAATGCCACAGCTAAAACTCATAATGTATAAATATCAGAAATTGAACGATTATACTCATTCAGAGGATGATAATATTTAGTATTTCTGTTTCAAACCTGTTCTGTCATCAAATAGGACTATTTCTTTTTTATAGGTTTATTGAATAGATATTCCTCAAAATCATGTTTATTTGTTTTGCTTTCTCATTTCTTCTTCTCACTTTCTCTATGCAAGCTTCACAGAAAGTTCCATCATTAACAGTGGCTTTTCAAAATTTTTCCCCACAAGCTTTTCATTCTTTTTCTCAGTCCACATTTGCATCTTTAATTTTCCACTGTGACCTCAAATACAGCATATTCAGTTTGTCTTCAGGTCAGAAAGTCAAGCTAAAATTCCAGACAGTTCAGAGATGATGTACCTCCTCATAGCATATAAATAGAATCACCAAACCGGATCTCACATAACAAAGCCTACATTTCATTGAAATAAAAAAAAGCCCTCCAAAAAAAACCATCGCGATCATGTTAATGTTACTAATAACATTAGAGTGACTACAACATCCATCTGCACACACAAAATGACCTGTTTGAAGCCTTGAATACATCATGACCACAGGTAGAAAGCAATTTCCAAACTTTGTTTTTCCTAAAGTCATTTTTTATATTTTGCTGCCGTATCTATACAGTAAGCTGTAGATTTGTTCTTCTGACTTTCTTTGTGCAACCTTGACACAAAGTTTGATGGTTTACCTGTACTTCAACGTTACAAAAACTCTTTCACTCTTGAAGATCAACTAATGGCACTAAATGCTGAGCTTTAACCTTTTTTGATTGTGTTTTGCACTATACTATTCTTTCAAATATGATCTGAAATGTACTATCTGAAAACATCATGATCATCATGTTACTACTGCTCATGACATCAGAAGGACTACAACATGAAACTTTGCACAAAAATTGCATAGTTTGAAGCTTTGACTACATCAAGTCCACGGGTAGAAACTAATTCACAACACTTGTTTTTCCTCAACACATTTTTGATGCTTTTCAGGCTATGTCTACATTAAGTTGTTTATTTTTATGCTGTTCATGTCTATTCTTCGCCCGTTTATTCTTCTAACGTTTCCTACGTCACCTTCACAGAAATCTTGATGATTTACCATTTCGTTTTAAAAAATTCCACCTTAACTTTTCCCTTTGTTTACATCACCTGACACTGTCACTTTCAATCTTCTACTTCAACCTTATGAATGCATTTTAGCCAAAAAAACATTAGTCTTCAAATAAAGCGACTTCAGTTCCTTTTAGGCCAACGAAACTGACATAGAAAAACCCCTCAAATGTCTATAAATAATAGGAACATTTAGGCAGGACTACATCTGATTCTCCAGGATATCATTAATAAGATAAATTGATTCTAATAACAGAAAGGTCTCCACAGTAACTAAAAGATCAAAATTTGCACCCAACAACACTACTTTCATGACCACAGCTGGACAGTAACTAGCAAGCCTTGTTTTTCATGAATCAATTTTTCCTATTTTCTGTGGTATATCTGAATGAAGTTGTATACTTACATCCATATTATCTGTAATAGCCATGCTATCTTGAAGGAGCAACATGGAATAATCTTTACCTCACGCAAATCCACTGACAAGTATGTACCATTTTTTTGTCTGACTTTTTCGGCAGGTCTGCTGTATGAATAAAATAGGAATATGTAAAAACAGTCATGCTGTCTTTAAAGTATTGTTTCATATGATCAGTTGTTGATTTCATCACTCTTGTTAGACATAAACTTTTTGATTGAACGTCTTGTAATTGAGCCATTCTTTCTTGTAAGAAAAGCTCTCTTAAAAACAAAACTTTTATCAACATGAGAACTGATGAAACCCCGAAAAACTCTGTCCATAGCCAACCCCAGTTCAATCATACAATGTTCATTGTTTGAACAATCTGAATTTCAACATGTTGATGAATCTTTTCAAATCTGTTCTCAACTGTAAGCAAATATTAGAAACATATAACTTCTGACTGTGTTATGATTTTCTGCTATAATTTCAATTTCTGAAACTGATGACTCAGTCAAATTTTTTCAAAACTATGTTTTACTACAAAGCAATTTTTATATTATGAATAGCAACATATGGAATGAATAGCTGATTAGAATTTTGATTACAGGCAAACAAAATACAAGCATAACTATTTGGTTCAGATATCACTTTTTTCCAGCATCATTTTCAGCTATATAAAAGATACTATATTTCAAATGTAAAAGTGAAACCTGCCAATGTCACCTATGCTACACGGCCAAATGAATGCTTTTGGACAATTGACAACTCAACCATTGTTGAAGCAATGAATGAATCATCACCACCACAGTTGCCATCTGTTTTCCAGTTCACTCATTTCAGCTCATTTCATGAGTACATGGAAGAAAATCAACAAATTGGTAAGACCTCTATTACTGTTCAAATTTCCTATGAATAGAAAGCTGCACAAATGAAAAACTGATACATATGTACATATGTAGATGTCCTGGGGATTGCAATACATGTGACACCGGTAAGAGCAGCAAATGGAAATAATGGTCCAACTACTGCAAGAGACATAGTCATTGTCAATGAAAGGTATGTCTGCTATAAGTCTTCCTTAAACGAAAATTATAATAATAACTAAATTTACTACACAGATCTCAAGCTATTATTTTGACTCTTTGGGAAACGTTTGCAACATCCGAGGGATCTGCTATAGCAGAGCAAATAGAAGCATTTCCAGTTGTTGCAGCAGTACACCTCAAAGTCACTACTTACCATAGTAAGTATTCTATTTTTTATTCTGCCTTCACAATAGTATTGTCTAAAAAAATTGTTCTCTCACATCTATAACACATACAATTTGCAGCACTGAATCTCCAGTCCAAGTATGATTCTGTATTTCTTATTGATCCATCGCTTCAGGAAGCAACTATACTGAAAATTTGGTACTTCACTTGTCTTTTGGTACCAAAAAAATAGCGTTTTTCCAACTACCTATTACTAGAAGAATTTCATACTACAGGTCTGAAACACATCAGAAGACATTTGCAAAGATGATTGAAACAAAAGCACATAGCAATAGATGTGCTCTACTACCAATGCCAACTGATGATGCCATCGTACCCATCATTGAAGTCCTTAACGAAAGACAAGTAAGTCCAAAAAATCCATTACATGTCATGCTTATCATTTCAAAGCTTTTCCGCAGCAACATTCTGCAAACTAAACTGTAATTACAATTTCCAATATGACAGCACAAAACGAGTTGGGTGAAAGGAAATGCTGAACTCAGTGCACAGAAACAAAAACTCTGGTATCTGTTATGTCCTATTTGATACAAATCCTTGCGGTCAAACCCTGAGTGGCAACTTCAATGTCCCGCATGCAAATCATCCATTCATATTGAACCAAGGTACTATGAAATCACAGATTATAGAAAGGTTTAGAAAACTATTCTTATAACAGTTTCAAAATTCATTTAGGTCTCGAATGACTATTGAACTTGCTGACGCTTCTGCCACAATTACCGTTGAATTATATGGAGAGGATGTGTAGAAGATAATTCCTTTTCATGCTTCTCAACTCCAACAACAGGATGAACAAGTAAGCCTTCTTAATTTATTGCTTGCTATTTTCAATACTTTTCAGTAATGCTGTTTACATGAAACATTTAACAATTATGCTGAAGAAAAAGATATTCATATTTGCTATGTCTGTTTGCAAGGTACTGTTTCACCAACTTCGAGAATTTGCTTTGTATAGTTTCATTAAAGAGATATTTATGATGATGATGCTTATTTCTATTGCTTTCCTGTTGTTGCTTCTAAGTATCTCTGTACAAGCTTCAAACAAACCTTCATAGTTTACCTTATCCTTTGTTATCAGCCCACAATTTCCCACTTCAACCTTACAAATACATATTGGACTAACATACATTAGTCTTAAAGTCGTATCAGCTCAATTTTACCCTAAATACTAATGTAGTAGCGTAAGTAGGGATCGTATCCTCAAGGAAGGTATTGGTTACCAAAATATTAATGAAATGTTCCAGAAAATTCACAAGTACAGTTTCACAAGTTTTTAAGGACAATAGAAGCACTTGATAACAATTGAAGACTGAAATATTAAACTACAAGTAACACAGAAATGAGATATCAAATGGAAGGAAAATGTCTTAGGGTTTCTTTCCGGATGATCATGTAAATTAACTACGTAATTTCAATACAATTGACTCAAATGACAAACAAGAGGGGATCAAACTGCTTGAGAACCTAGATTATAACCGGCATGGCGACCGCATTATTCTCTATGTTCTCTGACTCCACAATTTCCCTTGCCGAGGCCTAGAGTGAAGAATTAATCCCGCAGACTCCCAACCTTCTGAGTTTCACTACTATTTCACGTAAAACATAGGTTTTCCTATGGCGAGGCCCAACCTAATTCCAAATATCTTCACAAAACTCCAAAGATCTCCTCTCACTTAGTTCTTAACTCTCATCAAACCTCCACCGGCATGTTGACCGCGTTTTGGTTCAAGATCACACAAATCAAGTAAGAGGACTCATTTATCATACTGTATGTTCTCAATTCACGCATTATAACTCCTATTGTAGAATTAAACTCCGACCTAACATGGCGATTACAATCGAAGGGTGAATCAGACAACAAGAGCTCCAATGAATGAATTTTAACAAGTTTCAAACAGTATTTACCAGTATGAATTCATTCTTAATGAATTAATTCTATTTGCAAGGCAATACGTAGTCTAATTACACTACATCCGGATCGATACCCTAGAACATAGCAAATTTAGCCACAGAGTTCCATTTTCAGTTCACGATCTTCAAAATTCGACAAATAGCAAATCATATTCATCAATTAGGAAGAATTTACCAATTACTCTGCTTCAATTGCTTATAGTTCAAAAAGAATCTGTAAAAGCTTCCTTGATTGAGAATAGAATTACAATGATCGGTTCCAATTCTCGATCGTAAATGAAAATGGAGGTCAAATTTGTAGAGAGAGAAAGTAGAGTGAGAAAATTCAAACGAGAGAAAATTCCCGCTCTAAAAAAATCAAAAGTCAGTTATGAATCTCCAATGTTCTAAAATCGATCCCCTTCACATGTTAGCTACCTTCCCTATATATAGAGTTGGGAAAACATAACTAATACGCAACATAAAATGTATCAAGTATTACAAAAGTGTCTTCCAAAGAGAATGACTAAAAATCAGTCTTTCTTATGAAAAATTCGAAGTTTGAAGGTACATTCAGCAATCCAGTGCCTTCAATTCAGCAGCTCCGCGCCTTCATCGAAATCTCAGCGCCTTCAAGCCATCAGGAATCACGCCTTCGCTCAGATCTAGCGCCTTTGGGCCAGAAGCTTCCACGCCTTCACAAGCACGCTGAAACCCACTCTTGGTTCAGCAACTTCGCGCCTTGATAAGCACGACGAAACACGCCTTTGTCATCCCTTCATGCTCCCTTCAGCTCTCTCCACGCCTTTGAGCCAGAAAACAACAAGCCTTCAGCCTCCCTGCACAAGATCAAAGCAGCTCAACACTTAACCGATTTTCACAGCTACAAAACCATACAATTACACTACGAGATCTTGTAGTGAAATTTTTTTCTTGTTTTTTTACACTACGAAATTTCGTAGTGCAATTTTTGCACTTTTTCAGTTTTGGTGTCATTTTATTGGCTTGCGAAATTTCGCAAGCCAATTTTCTTGCCTTTTTCCTCCCACGAAATCTCGTGGGCAAAAGCTGGCCTGGTTGCTCGTTTTTTCCTATGCCAAAAAGTGTGCCTAAGTGTGAAGTTTGTTGTGCAAAGAATGGTGTGTGATGCATTCGGCTAGGTGGCTAGGTGAGTGCATTAATATGACAAAGTATGGCAAATGAATGGCAAGGTGTTGCCACGGCTAACGTGAATCAAGCGTGACACATGAGTGAATGTGCCATGCACAAACCGTGTGCATGTGGTGCCAACAATGCCTATGGTTTGCGTGTTGTGTGTTGTGAATGCTTGGCAGAAATGAGTGCATGAGTGTGGCAAAATGTAGCAAAGTGCTTGGCATGGTATGTTGCAAGGCCTGACAAGGTTGGTTTGCAAGTCTTGGCACGGTGTTGGCAAAGCTTGGCAAAGTAGGTTTGGCAAAGCTTGGCAAGTCTTGGCAAAGTAGATTAGCCGAATTGGCAAAGTGTTCATTCTAGCACAACACCCGACTTCCATGCCCAATAAGTGTGTCTTAGACTCTGATTCAGACTTGGTGATAAACTTAAGAGTTCTATATCTCCCTCTTAGATTTCCAATGGATCAAGTAACAGCCTCATCAGGTACCTGAAACTCAAGATATCATCAAAATACCAACTGTGGCAGAAAGATCAAACCCTAAAACCCTAAAATGGTATTTCTCAAAGAAACTCATATTTCATAGTCTTACACACGAAGTTGGGAAATAGTTAAAACATAAGAAATGTAGTGCATTCAAGGAGATTTTCAGAACACTAAAGAACTCACCAATTGGATTAGTATCAAGAGAGTTATGCCCAGATGAATTTCTCTAACCAAACCTGCCAAAACCCTAAATCAAGTCTACCAAGTTTATTTCGGTTTCATTCACCTTCCTAGATGTTTTGACCTCTCAACTTTGCCAATTACCATCAAACACACAATTGCCTAAGTTCATCATCATTTTTGGTCTTTTTTAACCATTTAAGCACAACCAATTGCAAACCACATAAATGCACAACATCACACAAAACAACACACTTACTCATGAAAAATCAAGTCAAAAGCTAAGTGAATTAATCCATTTAAGTTGGTATAAAACCAACTTATCAGTATTAAAGATGAACTAATGTTAGAGTTAAAACTGAAGATGTATAAATCTCAACACTTCAGCAATTATACTCATTCAGAACATAATGATATTTACAATTCCCTCAACCTGTTCTCTCATGAAAAAAACATGCTTATTTCTTTTACTTTTTCGTTTCTTCTTCTCAGTTTCTATGTAGAAGCTTGACAGAAAGTGCCATGACTTACATTCACTACTACAAAACGAAGCTGTAGCAACAATTTCATGGCAACACTCTTAAAATATTGCAGTTGAACAGAATTTTTAGAAAAGTTGCTACACTTTTAAATAAGTGTTGCATATATATGTTAAATTTAATACGTTTAAGGAATATGTAATACGTTTAAGAAGTGTTGCCTTTATTGGGTATTTAAAGCAATAATTATATAATATATGCAACACTTTATATAATATGTAACACTTTATAAAATGTTATATATATATATATATATAAGAAGCTAATTTTTTGTGTATAAATATAACAAATTGGTTATTTAATTTTATATAAAAAATAATTGTTACATAAATATATATATATATATAAGTATTTTAAAGCAATAATTATATATATAAGAAGCTAATGTTTTTGTGTATAAATATTAGAAATTGGTTATTTAATTTTATATAAAAAATAATTGTTACATAAATAAATATATATATATGTATATATATCAGTATTTTAAAGCAATAATTGTTAGGCAAAAATCTTACTATAATTAATTAATTAGTTCTTCAATAATATAATTAGGCAAAATGTATTTTATTTACAATGTTAGTCTAAATTTACAATAGTATATTTAATATTTTATTCTTATTTATTAGTAAAATTTAATTTTAAAATTATTAACAATAAATGTAATAACATGAAATAAAGTAAACAACTATTAATAAGAGTATGATCTATGCTAACTAAATTTAGTTAATTTTTTTGGTATATTATGAAATAATAAAATAGTATAAATTTATTAGTAAAGAAAAAATAAAAAAATATAACTATAAGTATTACATGATGCATTAAATAATTAACTATTTTATTTATAAGCTGAATTAGTCATGTTTTAGCATGATCATATTATATTATTACAAATATCTACCTTTACATGAAGAATAATGTCATTAATTTGTTAAGCTTAATTATTTGTTACTATTCATTTGTATTTAATAGAATTAAACTATTTCAAAATAGAATTTGTATAAAAAATAAAACAAATTGTAGTAAAAACATTTATAAATATAATAAAATTGAAAAAAAACATAAAGATTTAATTTTTAATAATTAAAACTAGTTAAAAACTAAACTAATGCATTTTAATAAAAAATATAAAAAAATAGCCAATCCCGCATTCATCTCTCTCTGCCCTAAAACCCAATTTTTTTTTCCAACTCTCTCTGCCCTACTCTCCCGCATCCATCTCCCACCTCCTTCTGTCGCTTTCCCTTGCCGCCTCCCTCTGTCGCCTCCCCTTGCAGCCAGCCTCTGTCGCGTTCGTCTCCCGCCTCCATCTTCTATCTCAATCCGCCGCCTCAATACGCTGTCTCCCTCTCCTGCCTCCCTCATTCATTATTCCCTCACCACCACTCTTGTCCACTGAAGGAACGGCAGCGCAATTCTCATTTTTTCCCTGCTCTTCTCACTCCATTGTCCCGTGCTTATCCTTCCCTCTTCTCCGTATGTCCCTCAATTTCTCCCTTCTTTTCGATTTTTTTGTAATTTTTACTTCACTTCCTTTACGTGAAAAATTGGGTTCCTTTTTTTTAAATTCTTTTTACTGCTGAAAGATTTATTATCTTTAAATTTGCATTTTTTTAGTTTCTGGGTTTGTTCAAGTTTCTATTTTTATTGGTGGGTTTCTCGTGATGTTACTAGTAGATGAGGCTAAATGGCTTCTTTTGTTGTTCTTCTCGTGGGTTTTTTTCGTGGAATGCCAGCAAATTGAGTTGGGAACTTGATAGTGAACTGTTGTTTAATGGCTGTTGTTGTAATGAACTGGGATAAATTTGAATGCTTTCTTTGTCTGAGCTTAATACAGAGTTCAATTGAGTTTAGCTTTGATTTATGCTATTGATTTGCTTGCTTGACGATCTTGAGAGGCTTGTGATGCTTATAGTGTCTCTTTGTCATTATAGGAATGGAATGCTCCTAAACCTATGCATCTGCAATTACACAATGGCGCTTTACAACTACAAATTGTGAGTAGTTGCTAAATTATCTATTTGGCTGAAGATGGTTTTTTTGTTTGGGTTGAACTTGGAAAAGCTGTTTCTTCTTATACTTTCAGTCTTATATTTAAGGTCACTAAAATGAAACAAATGATTGATACATGTATTTGGTCCTGGCAAAGAATTAATGATTGTTTGAGATATATTTTCTTGGGTCTCTACTCTCCAATGTCTATATGATGGTTTCCACTTGTACAGAACCTGTTAGTATTATGTCAAAGTTGGAATGCATAAGCTTAACACTGATAAGTTTGTTTTATACCAACTTAAATGTATTATTTCACTTGGCTTTTTCCTTGATTTTCATGCAAATGTGTGGTGCAATGTGCTATATTGTGTGTTTTATATGGTTTGCAACTCATAGTGTTTAAATGGTGAAAAAAGACCAAAAATATTGCTAAAATGAGGAAAATATATGCTTGGTGTCAAATGACAAGGTTTAGAGTTTGAAACAATGAGAATGGTGAGTGGGAATTTAAGAAAAACCGAAATGAGCTTATTTGGCCAAATTAGGGTTTGGGCAGAATGTTGGTGCAACTTGTTTTGGGTATAACTCTTTCAATTCTTGTCCGAATGATGAGATCTTGCATGTTCTGGAAAGCCCTTTGGGGAACTACATTTCTTGTGTTTTAACTATTTTCTAATTCTGTGTGTAAGCATGAGAAACGGGGGCTTCTTTAAGATTGCTACGTTCAGGATTTCTGTGTTAAAGTTCATTGCCACAGTTTGACAAAATGTGTATATCTTGAGTTACATGTACCCAATGATGCTGATTCTTGAACTGGTGGAAAGCTAAGAGGATTAGCTAGAACTTTTATGTGTACCATTGGGTCTAATTCAGAGGCTAAGACACATGAATCTGGCATGGAAGTGGAGCTTGGTGCTGGAATGAACACTAAGTCACACATGGTCTTGCATTGTATCGTTTGGCATGCCATCCTTGCACGAGCTCGTAGCGCACAACAACTTTGCCAAGCCTTACCAACATAACCTTGCCAACACCTTACAAAGCTTTGCCAAACCAATGTGCCAAGACCTTGCCAACCTTGCCAACCTTGCCAACACTTTGCCAACATCTTGCCAACCTTGACACAGTTTGCCAAGCTTTGCCAAACCAACATGCCAAGACTTGCCAAGCCAACGTTGCCAAAACCTTGCCAAGCATTGCTAACATACTTTGCCAAGTCTTGCCAACAAACTTTAACACAACCATGCCAAGCATTTGCTACACTTTGCCATACTCATGCACATTTTTGGCACGCCATTCATACACCTTGGCACACCATCACAATACACATTTTGGGCACCACCATCACTTCACAACTACTTCACATTCATTTCATTTGTTTTCATACTACCAAGCTAGGACATGGACATCACTTAAGCAGCCACCACACACAAACCATTTTCACATTTTTGGCATATCAGCAACCACAAACTCTTGGCACACTACTCAAGCATTCTTGGCACAACATTTGCACCACTTGAACACAACTTGTTACATTCAAACTTATGACATTCAACAGACTTCAGTTGGCATAGGAAAGGAAATTGGCCTACGACATGTCGTAGGCCAAACTTGGAAGGAAAAGAATGGCTTTCGACATGTCGTAAGCCATTCTTGAAGGAAAAACTTTTTGCCCACGACATGTCGTGGGCAATTCTTGGAAGGAGGATTTTTGGCCTACAACATGAGCAAGAACATTTTGCCTACGACATGTCGTAGGCTACTTGCTTTAACTTGTTTTTTTGATGTTTTAAATGACAAAGTGTTGGAAGGTTTGCTCCATGAAAATTTTAGCTTTGTCACACTTTATTAGTTGGGTCATAACTATTTCGTCTTAGGTCCGAATTGGGTGTTTCAAATTGCTATGGAAAGCTAAGACAAAGGGTTACAACTTTCGTGTTTTAAGATTATTTTAATTCCCAGTGCATCACGATCAAATCTTGGTGGGAAGTTGCTACCATGAAATGTTTTGTGGTTGAGTTTGTGTTGAATCTTTGAATTTCTGAATTTCTAGGCAGCTGAAGGCGTGAAGTTCGGTGGCAAGAGGGCGTGATTTCCTGAAGGCTGTTCTGCGTGGAAGCTCGCGAGGATGCTGAAGGCTTGATTGGTTGCGGCTTGAAGGCGTGGTTCGATCCTAATTTCTTCACCTGGAAGTCTGAGAAGCTGAAGGCGCTGGCGCTGAAGCTGGAAGGTTCTGGAAGACTGACTGGGCAACTGAAGGCGCTGGAATGCTGAACTTTCCTCCAAACTTTGAATTTTCATTTCTTGGGCTGATTTTAGTCATTCTCTTTGAAAGACACTTATGTCATACTTTGTACATTTTATGTTGCGTATTAGTTACGTTTTCCCAACTCTATATATAGGGAAGGTAGCTAACATGTAAGAAAGGATTCGAGATTTTAGAACTATCGTTTTTGAATTTTAGCGGGAGCTTTTCTCATTTTCTCTCTCTAGATCTATTTTCTTTCACTAAACATTTCTTCTCCGATCTCAACTCCGATTGTGAATTTAGACTGAATTCATCTTGCTTATTCTCAATTGACAAAGGAATCGACAATTCTCTTGAATTAAATCGGTAAATTCTTCCAATTGAGTGAGAATGAGCTTATCAATGTTGCAATTTGTTGATTTTGAAATGAGAAAGATGTTTTCTGGCTAAATCTATGATATCTTAGGATTCTTAATGGATGAATGCGTGATTTAGTAGATTGTATGCTATGCAATCAATCTAATTGTTGAGTATTGAAATCACATTTGAATTATGCATAGACATATGTTGAATTTCATAATTCTTAGCTATTTTTGAATGGATCAAGCTTCAATTGTGGTCGACATGCTAAATTGAGGAGTGATTCATCAAAGTTAGCGAAGTTGCATGAACTGAGAACTAAATTGTGATTGTTTAAGTCCTTGCACTTGATCTCTGTAATCAATTCAATCTGAGACACAGGCCTTGCCATAGGAAGTGTTAATGAATTGAAACATTAGGAAAAGTGTAAAAGGAGCTTTCTGTGTTAACAACAAAGATATGTGAACCCTAGGATGGGCCTCGCCATGGGAGTTCATAGGATTTTGCATGTTAGAGTAGTTAGCTTGGAGAGTTGAGACTTTGCGGAGCTTATTCCACCATTCTCGGGCCTCGCCATGGGAGGATATGGTGATAGGAAGTACAGGAAGTGGTGTGGTCGCCATGCTAACCATAACTTGAACTTCTAGGCAACTTAGGTCTCCATAATTTTGCTTGTTGACTGATTGCATAGCAGAAATTTGCTAGGTCTGTGTTCATCTGGTGCAAGAATCCAGAGATATCTGTTCACCTCTGCTTGTTGCTACATTTTCAATCTTTGCTTTCGTTCTTTTGTGTTGAATTTTCCTCTTTCTCGTGACTAGATTCGGTGACAAGGAATTTTAGAACAATTTTTTCAATTTTTTCTTGACCTACACCTTCCCTATGGATTACGATCCCTGCTTCCACTTCTACAGTAGTTGTTAGGGTAAAATTGAGCTGATACGACTTTAAGCTGTCAAACACCCTACTTTTGAAACTGTTTAAAAATACTTCATGAGCAAAATGTCTACTTGATTGCCCACACTTGTCTAATTGTGTTCCTAAAGCAAGTTTGACTGAATTGTGATACTATTGCCAGTATTTCCATTGTACATCAATTTTTATCCAAAGCTGCAAGCCCTTCTGTTGAGAAAAAGAAATTGTTTGAAATAATTCAGAAAATCAAAGGATATATTACTGAGGAACTTTGGACCATGCTGGGAAAACTTAAAGGATTAAAACTGCTTATTTTCCTTTCATGGATTATTATTGTTATAGTTTTTCTTGTCATATCTTTTGATACAGAAAACAGCTTTTCAACATGATAAATTATCTCCTTATAGTATTTGAAGTTGTTACTGGCGCTGAGAAGAAACAACAAAAGGAGAAACCTTCAGTACCAAATCACAGTAGTAAATCCAAGTCAAATCCTAAAATGGTAAGTAAGAGGATGTTTGTTGACTGTCTTGTGGGCCTTTATGGTTTGCTATGTGGTTGCATCTCCATCATTTAGATGCCAGTTACTCTTGACTCTGACATTTTTCCCTTCACTTTCGGATGAATTTTACATTCAATCCTTTGACTGATCTATCTATTTAACTTCATCACAATATTTTATTCTGTTTCTTACTGTTGCTTTCTAATGTTTGTGACAACAGCAGCGGGCATCTGAATCTCAAAGAAAATATGCAAAGCCACAGCCGAATGATTATGAGGAGGTCTTAGACGATGAAGATGAGGAAGAGCATGGTGACGCCTTGTGCGGATCCTGTGGTGAGAATTATGCATCAGATGAGTTTTGGATATGTGTGAAAGTGGTTTCATGACAAATGTGTAAAGATCACCCCTGCTAGAGCTGAGCATATCAAGCAGTATAAGTGCCCATCATGCAGCAGCAACAAGAGAGCCCGGTCTTGACGTTGATGTTGCATATTGCTCTGTCTAGTTTTGTAGTCTTAATGGTCTCTGTCTGCCTAAGCAATCACGTTTCTTCTAACAAGTTAATGATACTTCTTGGTCTGTTGTGGTAGTACCATATATTTGTACTTGGGGTCAATCCATCCACCATTTTTACATTTATTTGTACTTAAGTCATTAACTAATGCTGCTGAGGGCAGTTTATAAAAAGTGATGCTTTATAGCAATTTAATATATTTAAAAGTAATGCATTTGATAGGAAAACGTGTTGCATTATTGGGTTAAAAGAGTGCAAGAAGTGTTCTATTTTCGTAGCATAAAGTGTTGCTTTTCGTCTCATAAAATGTTGCAATTGCTTAAAGGTAATAAATAAAAAAGTGTTGCATTATTCCAGAAAAACTGTTGCACAAATAAAAGCGTTGCATATTCTGACAGTTGCAACACATCTAAAAAGTGTTGCTTAAAATGAAAAAAGTGTTGCTATAGATCTAAGAAGATACCTTCTAATAACACACTTTGTAAAGTGTTACTTTAGGCTTATAGCAACATTTTTAGGGCCTAAAACAACACTTTATGGGTGTTGCTATAGGCTCATTTTGTAGTAGTGATTGCCTTTTTAAAAAAATTTTCCAAAAACTTTCCATTTTTTGTTATCACCCCACACTTGCATTTTCAGCCTTCCACTTTAACCTCAAAAAAAGCATATTCAGTTTCTCTTCGCGTCAGAAAGTAAAGCCAAAAACACCCTTCACATGTCCTATGGATGAACTACCTACGGTTTAAAGCTTAATATAACATCTTCATAAATTGCTTTACGCTAATTGGCAAATTGAAGACACTTCACAGGTACTCTACCTTCTCATTGCTATACTGGAAAAAAAACATGACAAATCATTGAAATATAATATAAAATGTAGATTCTCAAAACATCATCATCATCATCTTAATACTGCTGATGACATTACACTCACTACAACATCAATCTTTGCACCGAAATTCCATAGTTACAACAATTCAGTACATTACATCCACAGCTACAAAGTACTTGAAAACACTTGTTTTTCCTGACATCATTTTGGTATGCTTTCTAGACTATGTTCTATTTCTATGATGTTTCTGCCTCTTGCTTTGGTGTTTTTTCTTCTGACTTTTCCTCTGCAACCTTGACATAAAGTTTCATGGTTGATCTCTTTAATCACCCCAAAGTTACATCTTCAATTGTCCACTTCAATCTTATGAAAATATTCTCAAGCAAAATCCTTAGTCTTCAAATACAGCGTGTTTAGGTTCTCTTAGGCTAACAAAACTCACCTACAAGAACCCCTCCAATGGCCTATGGATGACTTACCTAAAATCCAAAGCTTAGTATAACATCTTAATAAACTGCTTCATGGTCATGCCAAAATTTTACACACTGAAGCCTTAATGTACCTCCTCATTGTAATAGTGAACGAAATCATAGCAACAATAATAGAACCATTTATGCAAGCCTACATGTATTTATTCGAAGATAATTTGATTCTAATAAGAGAAACCACTCCAAAAATATGATTATAATTATGTGAATGCTGCTGAAAACATACATGACACTATATAATTGTATTCATACTACTGCATAAGCTTGAAGGAACTTTATCACATACTTATTTTCTTGTTTCCCATATGTAGACAAGCTCTACAAAAAGCTTAATATTTACATCTTAAATTTCCTACTTTAACTTTCGAAATGCATTGTCACTCTTCAAAATGAACTAATGGCACTATACATTGTCTTTTGGACTATATCATGCTGCCCAATACAGTTTGTAAGTTAATGCTGCTGATGACACTAGGTTCAGTAGAACATCAAACTTTGCAGACAAAATAGGTAGTTTTTTCCCCCAGGCCATTTTTATATGCTCTCTGCAGTATGCCTACATTAAGCTTTACATTTGTACCCATATCACTACAGAGACTTTAAAGAACGTTCTCACATTTTTCATCTGTAGGCATTACATAGTTCTCTATATATTATCTTTTCATCTTCAATATGTATTTTATGCTACCCAGCCTTCTCAGTTCTAACATTTCAGTATGGCTTGCCAACGGGGATGCATCGACTTTGAAACAATAACAAAAATCCTTACATGACTACAACTTGCTATATTTGGTCAAAAAAGCAACATACTAATCATCTTTCTCAACAGAAAATAAATTTACAGTTGTGATGGTATACCCTTTGCCAAAGAAAAGCCCCTCACTCTCAACAGAACCACCACCAACAGAACCAGCAGACACAAAGAAAACAAAAATGATCTCAAAAAGTCTGACCACTGAATAATCAACACACAAAAGAGCTCGGCGCAATTAAATGCCTTGTTATCCTACTCTATCAGATTCCTTTTTGGCTTATCTACACTTTTGCTTTCTGTAAAAATAGCTACAAACAAATTACAGAAAATGGAAAATTTACTATTATGCCGTGTGAATTAAAATGCAGCTCATGTTTTTTGTTAGCTTAATAGGTTTCGATTGTGCTAGAGTAACTTTTGATTTATTCTACTTTAGCAAATTCCTTTTTTGCTTATCTATACTTTTGCTTTCTGTAAAAACAGCTACAAACAAATTACATAAAATATTGTCTATTGATAATCATTGTTCTTTTATATATACATGCTATTCTTCCAAACATTCCATCAAGAGCATTTTGTTGTCCATGTTGAGGTTTAAGCCTAGCTAACTCGCAAAACCCCTGTTTCTCAGAAAACAACACAAAACCAACACTAATGAAGCTCAAATAATAAAGACATGGTCCATTCCATGCTATCACATGACCCTTCTAAAATTGTACAGCTCAAAGTTAATGATTTGCTGTCAAATTTCATCCCGGTTTCAAAGCTTTCTTGCATTCAACATTTTGTCACAACTACTCTTTATCTTCTATTTTGTATTACTGGTACATGGCTCTTCATACATGTTTAGCTTACACTTCACACTTAACACATTTGCAAACAATTCTTTATTGCTATTCAATTAATCAGATAAAGAAAAATGGACTACATCCACCACGAAACAAACATTACAATCTTATTCCTTTTAAGACAAGAACTACAATCAAACTGTCAGTAGGAATACTAATTACACACCAACTTTTTACAAGACAAACTAAATCAACATTTGTTAAAATACATAATAACAATGCAACCTAAATCTACATATATTGACAAAACAAAACAGTTCAAACTCCTACAAGAGTCAGGCATGACCAGTTGCTTCATCTTCAATAATCTGCTCTTCACGTACAAAATCTGCAAAAGCTTCTAAAATCGGAAACGGCCCAAACCTCACAAGAACACTGTCAAGAACATCACTGGAAATCTGCTGACGATATAGAATTTGAAACAAATGATATACTTCATGACCCAATTGTTGATTATCAACTCTTATCACAGCACCACAGGTGACATTACCGCCTTCAGCATCATGATTAACAGGTAAATTACTTTGAGAACCAAGTGTTAACGCATTCATGCCCTGACAAAGATCGTCAAAACAAAATTTCCTATCCATCTGCAACGGAAAAAAGGAAATCTCAGCAAAAACAACTAAATCGACCATTCTAAACGAAAAAAAACATAAACTGCTGCTTATAAAAAAATTGCCAATTAAAACAAAATACACAGCCACGTTTTACATAAGAAATACACGTGTAACAACAATAAACAACTAAAATTACACAAAACACGTACACAAACAGCAAATACCTGGAACCAGCTCTTATCCTCCTCCTATTACTCACGGGTACCGCTTTGCGCAAAGCGCATCCACACACCTAGTATATATATATATAGAAGAATGAACGAATCGCCCATCAAGTAAGCCCTAGATTATTTAAACTAGTCATACTTCAAAAATATTATCTTTTCAAAAATAAACATTTAATCAAAGAAGCAAACTTCAATAATCGACTTACACAATAATTCTAACTTATTCGTCACTTATACTTTCATATAATTCGTACATTCATACACACACACACATATATATATGTAAATTATTTATGTCAGATATCTTAATGAATGTATTTCCATGACATACATGCATTCACGGCTTACTGAGTACTCAGCCTAGCTGTATTTCCGCTAGGTCGGCCATTAGGCCCTTAGGCCATATACATGACATACATAGATCCCCCTTGAGTCGAGAATCTTCATTACATAATTAAACTCCCTTTGGGTCGAGGATTAATTATGCCATGACATACATGTTCGAAACACGTGTTCTTATCGTTAGAACATGCATGTTATGGAACCATTCCTTAAGTTGAGATCACGGATAATATGTAATATATTAATTAACTAGGAACACATTTATGGGACCAATTTATTTAAAAGACCTATTCTATTTTAGTTCTATTACACTTGTACATTTGAACCGACACCTCAAATTGTTTTTAGCATGCAAGCCTTATCATACATTTTCAAAATCCTTTACGTGAAAGTCAATCTTCATCCTCTATGTATACTTTAAAAACATGTTAAGTAGTAATATTTTGTAAAACAAAACTGTCATGATCTCAGGAAGAGCACAAATAGTATTTTCATAAAACAAATTATGTTTTCATGATCACGTAACAATTATTTTCAATCATAGAATTATTGGAACTGATTACGATCAGCATAATTATCCAAATTTTATGGACACATAATGACCACGTACACATTCTTTTTTAATCCAAATCAATAAAATCATCCAATATATGCATATACAGCAGGTAAAAAGAACAATCCTTCATGATATGTATGCAGTATATAATCATGATTACTTTTTGATCACGTACACATATGTATATATAATTCCTACATGATTACTTAATGATCATATACATATATAAGCATTTAAAATTTTTTCATGATTACTTAATGATCACAGATATAAGCATTCAAAGTTCTTTCATTATTACTTAATGATCTTAGAATCATTACCTAAGGTCGCGTCATATTAATATTACTTATTTCAGTAATCAAAATTATTACCTAATGTCACATCATATTAATATTACTTATTTCAGGTATCAAAACTATTAACAATAAATTACTATAATTCTCTGTTCCGTATACGTTCGATCGTAACAGAAAATTTCTAAATTTTTAACAAATCTAGATACATGATAACATAAAAATTAATTTGAATCGTAATATATATTAGAGTAATTTGAAAAAGATCTAAGGATTTATAAATATGGAAGGGATCTAGAATTTACTTACTTGTTACTGTAGTTGCTATCAGCCTTTCCTCTTTCTCAAAAGTTTTTACGTGATTTTCTGATGTATGGGTGGGTCCTATTTATAGTGTTAAATTAGGGTTTACATGTACCAGATTCTTTATACATAAAGTATTCTATTCTTATTTTTTAGCCTTGTTTCTCTAGGGTTTACATTTGTTAGATTCCTTATGCATAAATTTTTCTATATTTTCAGGTAAATCAATTTATCAAGAATTTCTTTGACTCCTTAATTATCCCTTAATCATAAATACCTACTTTGGTACACTTTATTTGTAATTAAAATTCTTGATATATTACAAAAACCGTGCCGTGCACAGTTGGATGTTCTCACAAGTATACGAAGTTTATCTTATTTTATGTAAAAATGAACAAAATAAACATAATCATAATAATAATATTATTATACTAATAATAATAGTTGCCTTGTTATGACAATGACAATAGCTTGGCCTAAGTAATTTTACTTTTATGACGGACAAACAAAAAAGCATTCTTATCTCCAATACTCTACTATAAATTTTCTGAAATTGGTAGGGAAGAAGAAAAGATGATAATTGTCAGGGTGTGCTCTAATAAAAGAGGAAATTATGACATTTAAAACTTTTTTTATAACTTCAAAAAACAAGTGCAAATAGGAGTTAAGAAATGAAAAACTTTTGTCCAAATTGTTATTTTTCATGAGTATGCACATTATTTATGCAGTTGTCAATATAATACATTGAGATTTAAATTGAATTCATTATCTTAGTTACATTATTAAAATGCAAATGAAAAGACAAAATATAATACAAAAGGATTAGGTATAATTGAAATGAAAACGAAAAGACCAAATTGAATACAAAAGAATTAAACATGATTTAATTTATTAATAATACCACTAAAGTAATAATTATGGCAAGAAAATAAAGCACAACACATTTTCCATAAAATAAAACTATGAAAATCATTGAAAATTGGTTTGAAGAAGAAAATTATTGTTTATTAATTAAGGAACAAAATAAGGAATTTTTAAAGCATTACAGTAAAAATTTTAAAAGCCAATCAGTTATGAACAAATTGATTATGTCCCTTAATTTCCTCCAAAATTTAACACTATAATAATGAGAATGAAAGTTACAAATTGTAATAATGAGTATTTAATATATTAAAAAAAACTAAAAATCAAAAAGTAATACCCAATTTTAATGGATCTTTCTATTTAAAGCATGAAATCTTACAATACTTTCTTGCTGGTACTAGCAATCTCATTCCCTTTATATATATACACAATATAAAACTTCAAAACTCACTCATGGAATGTCAAAAAGACAAAAACAAATCCAAATGATGCAAGTCAAATAGAAATGAAGTTTTTATAAGTTATTTAGACACAAGTTTAAACGCCATACTCACATAAATATTTCACACAATAAGGTTTAGTTACATTTATTGTTTCAATCCCTAGAAAATTAAAGCCTGTAGTACACTCAAACACTAAATCTATCACTCTATCATACGTGTTAAACAAATTTAAAATAAACACTTTGGTCCATAATCATCCAAAGAAAACATTTCCTCCAAAACAAGCATAAACTCATGATTATATTGTTAAGATTGTTGACAGAGCATATTTATAATACTATAATTAAAATAAACTCAATAACTGCACACACTACTCTCATCACAATATAGACATGATCGTTTAATAATTATGGCAACTATTCCCTTCATGTGTTCAATTTATTTTTGTCACCTGGACAATCAAGCATAATGTACCAAAATGGGAAAAAACATACATTCAATTCAACGGCAAAACAATTTTCACCACCCTGGATAAAATTTTTAACTTTTACAAAAATATCAAAAGATAAATTTAGCTCCTACAAAATAAAAAGAAATTTGAAATGATCCATAGAAAACATGTGTTAAAATATTAAAATCATCTCGTACAACTACAAATCTTCAATCTCTCATAACAACAATAATGGCAACTTCGGTGGTGGACCAAAGAAAGAACAACTGAGAAGGGGAAAAAGGAGAAAAATGAGAAGAAAATCAAACAAAATGGTGAGAAGGAAAATTTTGAGAGGAAGAAGTAGAGAGCAAAAGGTGGTGGATAACAAGAAGGAAAACAATGAAGTAATCTGCAAAGAGAGGAAGAAGAGGAAATGAATAAAAGAAAAATAGTAAATTAAGAAATCAATAAAAGTTAAAACCCCACTTTAGTGGTCAAAACTGTTGTTTATTACCTTAATAATGTTTGAAATTTTTTTATATATATTTAATTAATAATAACAATCATTAATGTTAAGATTAATTTTGTGATCATAATGATGATGACTGAGCCTGTGAGGGAGGACGAAGAAAATAACTCACGTGTATCCCCTTAATAATTTACTATAATATGTAGATAATATAGTAAAAGTGGGAAAGAGATTTTTTTTCTTCGTCCTCTCCATATAATAATATAGTAATAATTGCAAATGTAATACTCATTATTAATGCTCACTAAATTATGCCATTGAATTTATAAATTATATACATCGATTCACCTTTTCTAAACCCTGTTTTATTTATTTATTTCTACCAAATTTATATCACCATCTCATAAATTAATAACCCAATCACATAAGAAACGGCCATACTCCAAAAATGTCCATATTCAATTGCCTTAATTGTCTCCTTAATTGGCCTAAACGCAAAGAAAAAATGCACGCCAAAAACTCCTTCCTTTTGTATACTAGTTTTCGGTATACGATAGCCAGGGCAATATCTAATTAGTGTAATTTTTTTTCTCTTATTTTATAAAATTTTTATTTAAATGGATAATCTTTTACTAATCATTATAATTTAAGTAATTCAAGCATGTAGCTTTTTAGTATGTTTTCTAATACATATTTTGACATAAGTGGTAAAATTTCAAATAATGAAAATTGACTCATCACTAGTAAACGTTTCATTAACTATCTAATTGTTGATTATGGAAGCTTTTTCGTTTTTAGTGCGTATTATCAATATCTCTATGTGTGATTCGGGTAGACACAAAATTTCCTTTATTTTTTTCTTACAAAGAAAGTTAAATGGGTTAAATTAAATGTACATTCTTCATTTGTTTATTCATTATTAGGGATCTTCAAAAAAATAAATATTTTACATAAAGAGAATGTATAGCGTATATCATTTATCAGGATTATCCTGATAAACCCTTTGTCATGCACCAATAATTGAATGTCATGTAAGTCTTTTTTAGTAATACACCATAATAATAATAATAATAATTATAATAATAATACACCCCACTTATACCTTATAATTAACTAAAACCCTTAAATTTAGGAGAAAAAAGTTAAATGCACTAAAATGATAAATCTTTCCATAATTCATCCATATCATTTGTTTAAAATTGTCATGTATTTAATCGATCCAATGTTCAAATCTCTACAAAATAAAAAATATCACTAAAATTAAATCTGCAATTATTAAACTCTAATTGCGAGTGAACCCTACAACATTGTTTCATTAAAATAATGAACTAAAAGAACAAAATATCATTAAAATTAAATCTACAATTATTAAGCTCTAACTTAAATGTGAGTGAACCTACGATATTGTTTTACTAAAATCAAGAATTAAAAAAAATAAAACATCACAAAAATTAAATTTATAATTATTAAAATATGAGTGAACCTACAATGGGATTTTAATCACACAATAAGATCAAAGATGTTTTGGAAAAATCAATGATGTTGAAACGTATATATTTAATTTTTTGTTATGTTTAATTTAGTGTTTAAAGAGTTTTCATGCTTAATTATATTGTGTAGGCACAAAATGAGTGGTGTCTAACAATGGATTTATCCGGATGATCCTCATAGATGTTTTTATTATATTCTAAACAGAAGAAATAACCATTCCATGATGACATCCCTCAAACATTCATGATTCAAATGTGTTGATAATGGTTACTTCTCTTATTCTTTTATTATTAAAATATATTAATATAATCCTTAACTATTTTAAATTCTTCCCAATTTACTATTTCACAATTTCTATCAATAAAATTTTATATTACTTTTATTTAACAATTGTTATCTATAAATTTTCATGTTAATTTTAGTCATTATCGTAAAATTAAGTTTTCGAAAATATACAAGAATTTGTTAAACTAATATTGCAAATCATAATTAATTTTAATAAATTTTAAGTTTTTGTAGTATATTTTCAACGAATCTACAACTAGTAAAACAATTATTTGATAAGTGAGCACTTATTTATTATTTTTTAAAGTTGTTGTATTTCTTGGGTAGTGATGGGCTATTTAATAATTTTAAATTTTAAATTTAATAATCATAAAAAAATATTTATGGTTTTACCTAATTTAGTAATAAATATATTCACGACAAGAATATTAATTCTTTCATCTAAAAGGGAAATTAGAGATTTTCAAAACGTGAGAGGTGAAATCAGAATTAAGGGGTATATTCACGACAAGTATTAGTTTTTGTTTAAAAAGTATTACCTTTTTCATTATACCACGGGTTTTAATTCTTTCATCTAAATGGGTAATTAGGGATTTTCAAACCGGGAGAGGTGAAACCAGAATTAAAGGATATTTATTTTAGTACCGTGGGTATTAATTATTTCATCAAAAGTATTACCTTTTTCCTTAAAAGTATTAGTTTTTCTGAAAAAGTATTACCTTTTACATTATACCGTGGGTATTAATTATTTCATCAAAAGTATTACCTCTTCCATTAAGTATTACCTCTTTCCTTAAAAGTATTAGTTTTGCTAAAAAAGTATTACCTTTTACATTATACCGTGGGTATTAATTATTTCATCAAAAGTATTACCTCTTCCATTAAGTATTACCTCTTTCCTTAAAAGTATTAGTTTTAAGCCATATTTATTTTATTACCTTGGTATTAATTATTTCATCAAAAGTAATTACCTCTTCCATTAAGTATTACCTCTTTCCTTAAAAGTATTAGTTTTATTGAAAAATTATTACCTTTTACATTATACCGTGGGTATTAATTATTTCATCAAAAGTATTACCTCTTCCATTAGGTATTACCTCTTTCCTTAAAAGTATTAGTTTTAAGGGATATTTATTTTATTACCGTGGGTATTAATTATTTCATAAAAAGTATTACCTCTTTCCTTAAAAGTATTACCGTTTATATTATTCCGTTGGTATTAATTATTTCATCAAAAGTATTACCTCTTCCATTAAGTATTACCTCTTTCCTTAAAAGTATTAGTTTTGTTGAAAAAGTATTACCTTTTACATTATATTGTGGGTATTAATTATTTCATCAAAAGTATTACCTCTTTCCTTAAAACAATTAGTTTTAAGGGATATTTATTTTATTACCATGGGTATTAATTATTTCATCAAAAGTATTGTCTCTTTCCTTAAAAGTATTAATTTTGCTGAAAAAGTATTACCGTTTACATTATAATGTGGGTATTAATTATTTCATCGAAAGTATTACCTTTTCAATTAAGTATTACCTCTTTCCTTAAAAGTATTAGTTTTGCTAAAAAAGTATTACCTTTTATATTATACCGTGGGTATTAATTATTTCATCGAAAGTATTACCTCTTCCATTAAGTATTACCTCTTTCCTTAAAAGTATTAGTTTTAAGGGATATTTATTTTATTATCGTAGGTATTAATTATTTCATCAAAAGTATTGCCTCTTTCCTTAAACGTATTAGTTTTGCTGAAAATGTATTATCTTTTACATTATAAATAGAGCACTAAGCCTAAAAGGTGCGAATTGATTCTTCAGATATTTAAAACCCCTCTAAATATTTAACCAAATCAAAAGAAGAAGAGCTCATTTTTAAGCCAACCAATGAGGTAAAAACTGAAAACTCTCCACAAGTCCAAAGCAGCATTAGAACCCCATCCAACAAATAGAGAAGCAAAAGCAAAATCCACAGAGAAACATAAATATATAAAAGAAAAAAAAACAAAACCCAAACTATAGAAAGGTGGAACAAGAGAAAGGTAGAGAGAACAGAGTAGAGACAAGGGAGAGAAGAAGAAGCAATAAATATAGCGGCTGATAATTCTAGAAAATAGGAAACAAGAGAAGAAAGAAACCTAAAAACCAAACACTTTGTGACCACTAACCGAGACAGAATTGATAAAACCAAAAAGAATACGCAGCAAAAACAATAACTTACCGGTCACATAGTGGTGCCAGATAAGTTAACAGGTAAAAATGAGGCGCAGACACAACTAAATCAAAATCGGAAGGCTACCTGCCATTGATACGGAACGAGAGGGACATAATTTCGTCCGAACTCGTGCTTTATAATAGTAAAGATTCTGAATCTAATTAAAATATCACAACTAAAACGTCTGTCCGTTGATTCCTCTTTCTCCTCACTTCATTTTACAATACTCAATATTATGACTAACATTTTCAACATAATCTAATAATCTTTTGGTGTTTGAATTAGCAATGAATGTTGTGCTTTCCATTTTCTATTTTTTATGTTTTCTTTACATGACGTGTTTCTAATTTTTCATGCGATATATCTAATGTTGTCCTTTTTATATTATTAAAGCCTGTTGTCTCTCTATTGATCTCTCATTTCTCTCATACATATGTATATTTTATTATTGTTTTATCTTTTAAATCTATTTCAAATTTACATGCTTATAATATGACGATACGATGATTTTTCTATGTTGAACAAATTGCTGACAAAATGTGTGTTGTGCCTAAATCAAAAGGCATCACAATAAATAAGATTTGGATCTTTTATATCATTTAGTGTATTACTCTATGTATCACTTTCTATAAATGTTACACTTGTACTTTTAGATAATATAAAATCCTATCAAATTATTAGTGAACCTAAGAGATAAGTGTTAAATATACGTGTCAAAATCTTATAAAAGTGATACAAGAAGTGATGTAGAAAAGTGATAGAGAATATCCATTGTCCAAGATTTGCAAAAGGAGAAGAAGAAAGTCTAAAATTAGTTTCAGAGTGTTGTTATCCTAAATTTGTGAGTAATATCAATTCTTTGATGATAACCATGTCTAACAAAATTTGGGCATGCAATTTTTTCCTTTTTGATTTTGAAATTATTGTTGTTTTAATTTTGCATAGTTACAGCCAAGTATGTAAAATGGGAACCTAAAGGTATTTTTGAAGAATCTTTTAAAACTCAGGCTATATAGTTATGTAGTGCAACTTCTTTAATATTCCAAAATGTTGATAGTCTAATTTTTTCTTGCTGCTCATTTTTAGATATTATTTATTGAGTTCTTAAATTCATCAATGGATGTAAAGAATTGAAGATTGTGCTTATGAATTGTGTAGTTCTACAATTTTATTTTTCAAGAACATTAAAGGAAATGATATACTTAATGGTTAATATTCAATAAACCATAATTGTGGACTACATATTGATAAGTTGGTTTTATACCAACTTATATGAGTTATTTCACTTGGCTTTTGACTTGTTTCTCATGTATTTGTGTGGTGTTATGTGCCATTTTGTGCATTTATGTGATTTGCATCTTTGTGTGCTAAAATGGTGAAAATGACTAAAAATGATGATTAAATAAAACAAATGTTTGTTTATAGGTTACGAACAATGAATGAATTCAAAAAGTGTTTAAGATGACGCTTGTGGAGTTGAGGAAGGCCTAAACATGCCAAGTTCAGTGTTTCGTTTGAGTGTAACTTTCTTAATACTAAGCCAATTGATGAGATCTTGGATGTTCTTGAAAGCTCTTTAAATTTACCTCAATGCATATGTTTTAGCTTTCTTCCAATTCAGTGTGCAAGTCTGAGAAACGGGCACATCTTTGTAATTGTTACTTCAGTTTTTCATTGTTAAGCTCATTACCACAGTTTTGTAGAATGCTAATAGCTTGAGCTCCAGACCTCCAATGATGCTGATTCCTGAACCTATAGAAAGCCAAGCGAAGCTCTACAACTCGTATGTTTACCACAAAGTCAAATTCAGAAACAAAGACATAGATATATTGCTTGCAGGTGAGAAAATATGCTGTAAAAGGGTAAATGCACGGTGCGACTGCCTGGTTTGGCCGCACCATGAAATTCTTCTTTGGCGCAGTTCAGTGTTTTTGCCATAACTCTCTCTTCCTAGCTCCGAATTGGATGATTGAAAAGGCTATGGAAAGCGTAGACATGGGGCTACAACTTTCATGTTTTAGGGTTTTCCAAATTCGCAAAACATCAGGGCTATAATTCTGTTGCAAGGTGATGGGTTGCGTGCACATCGTGTGCAGCGCCCATGCGCACAGCCGCGAGCTCATGCGTGCAGCAGCACACACAGCGCGTGCCCAGTAGCACTCGCACATGACACTCGCACGCTGCGCGCACACAGCGCGCAGCAGCCTTGCGCGCATGGGCGCGGCAGTAACACACACACACAGTGCACGCGCGTGCAGCACTTGCACTCACCACGCGCAGCTGCACTCCACCACAGCATACACTTGTGCACACACATAGGCACTTGACAGCAACATTTGTGCACACACACTTGCACATCACAGCACACTTTGTATGCACAATTCATGCAACTCGCAGCACAATCATGCACACACACATAGGCACTTCACAGCACACTTGTGCACACCCTTGGGCACTTCACAGCACATCCAATGCACACATTTGCGGAAACTCTTGCACCAAAAGCACATTTCATGCACAACTCTTAAACTCCACATGCACCACTTAGGCACCAAAAGCACACTTCATGCACATGACTCTAGCAATACATGCATGCACTTATGCACATTTCATGCACCATTCATGCACGCTTATGCACCACAACTCTTTCCACTACACAACACACTTGTGCACTCACTTGTGCACAACATTTGTGCACTTGCTATACTTCAAGGCACATCACATGCACTTTATGCACTTCACTCCTGCCACCACCTTACACGAGCACACCATGAGATTTACATGGTGCGGCCAAACCATGCAGCCGCACCATAAAGACATTTGCACGGTGCGGCCAAACCATGTAGCAGCACCATGAAGACATTTACATGGTGCGGCCAAACTAGGCAGCCGCACCATGAGTTTCTTCATGATGGTTGTGGAAAAAATTCTCTAAGTATGGATTTCATCATCTTGTACAGGTACAGGAAGGCGTGACCATGATGGCTTGAAGGCGTGCTGAGACTGATGGAGGCGTGGAAGAGAAAGGCTCGAAGGCGTGAGATAGTGGTCTTGTACGAATTGCTTTCTGGAACTGATACGAATGGAGTAGCTTTTGAGTTCTATTCCACACGTTTTCCACAACCTTTGGATCGTTGTTTTCCAATTAATCCGAACAAGCAACAAACAAAACAAAACGGAACGAAACAATGAAACGAAACAAGATATTGAACGAGAAGGATTGGAAGAAATCAACCAAACCCCAACGTTAACACGAATAGATTAAGCCCAACTAATGTAAATCAAAAGTTAAACTTCCTCAGTTCGGCGTGTTCTACAAATCTAGAACGGGTAAGCTCAACCTAAAGCTCCTCACTTAAGGTTTTCGCGGGTCTTATGATTGTTCAACTAAACTTAGAAGAACTCTCACGTTTTCTCTCAACTTATCACAGCTGGAAGAAGGTTTTAGGGAAAGCTAAACTTTATCAAATTTCCATATATGTGAAAAAGTTACAATGGCCACCCTTAAATAGGGAAGAATTCGCCATGCCCCAAACAGGAAAAGGAAACAAGAAGCAATACGATTTGACTTCTTGACTAACAGAAATTTCCTAAAAGACTACTTTCCAAATTACCATGCAAGGCAATTAGACAAGTAAGTTTCCCTAAAACCGAAACTAAAGCCCAATTAATTAATGTTAATGGACTTCAAATTTATTACAACTTAAAATAAACCCAATTAAAACATTAAAGTGGCGTGAACAATTAATGAAGCCCAATGCATTACTTGGTCTTCAATTAGTCCATGATTCGCGACGGTAATTGCCAAATCACGTCACTTCATCTGTGTAGCACTTGTGACGATGATAACTTCGATTCTCGTAAAATGTAAAACATAAAAGTTTAGCCCTATGTCTTATCGTTCCAGAGCTTCTTGAATCACGTAACTCGGAGTTATATCGAGTGCGATACGTCCAGAATACCAAAACGTGACAGAAATATTCAGGATGAATAATTTACTTTAACACCATAGACATGGACACGGGCTCATTCTCATCATTCCCTCCCTCCTCGAAAGGATTCGTCTGCGAATCTTGAAATTGAGCTCCTGGATCAAACACCAATATTACGAACTCCACAAGAATCAAGTCGAGTTGGAATGACTCACATCTCGGCCAACAATGCATTATATTCTGCAAGATCAAAACAAGTGTATAAGATAAACTTTCTTTGGCAGAATATTTATGTATGCATGAAGCATATAAACACGATATTTTTAAAGAAAATTCATAACAATTATGCAAATAAACATCATGTATTAAATGCAACAAGTTATTCTGATTTGCATCATGAAACAATATTAATACATCATGTAAAAACGAATTTACTAATTTTGTCAATATGGAAGTATTTAAGATAAACTTAGTAATATCATGCATAGATACACCAGTACTAGCATAGAAAACAATTGTATTATTAACATGTAATGTAAGAAAAGAACTTAAACATATATGAATGTAACTAAAAGGATTATCCAAAGATACATAAGAATATTCATAGCAACTAAACATATATGCATCTCGGATAGAATGTAAATCACAAAATCGTTGGACATAATTTTCAAACATGTGAAAGTTATCAATTATAAAAATACAATTCCTTAGATTAAAAATAGAATGTAAACAATCTAATAAATAGATGTTAACACCATACTTTACCTTTTGGAATTGAAAAGAACTTAAAAATGTAGACAACTTACCAGACAAGTGTTGAACTACTTGATTACCTCTTGGAATTTGATGATTTTGGCTAAGGAACGGATTGACAATGACTAGTACAAAATCACGAACCAAAAATTCAAAGGAAAAATCATTCCAATAAGTATAATCAATATATTTAACACCTTTATACACAAGGAATTGATTAAGCTCTAAATGATAAACATTAAGATCAAAATATAATTCATGTATTAGATAAGCAACAAAGCATGTTAAGAAACTATACATAAACTCATTCAATACAAAATAGTTAGATTTCATAATTGAAGAATTATGTGAAAGAATTTGCTTACTAAAACACAAACCATCAGACTTTAATTCACATGGTAAAAACTTTCGAACTAATGTTTCAAAGGTAGGTGAAAGACATTGAAATTGATTCAAAACAGGATTTAAACTTTGAAAATCAATATGAATGACGTTATCAAAGTTCTTGTCATATAAACCATTGAAATCAATCAAAAAGCTTTCATACTTACCTAACTTACCTTGCTTACCTTGTGGAAAACAAGTTAAGGCATATTGGACTCCTTCCAATTGATAATGAGTTGTTTGCAACTCCATTAGATGTCTAGGAACTCCATAAAACTGCAAAACAAAAGAACTAGGCAACAAACAATACAAATCGTGATCACTAGAATTCATAAGTACAAGATGTTGTTGTTTAGCTCTCAATGAACTCTCATGCTCACTCTTTCTATTACACTTATTTTGCTCATGGCCTATACTAACTAAGTCACTCGTTTGACTTTCTTTTTCATCTCTTTCTCTCAATTCTTTTTCCCTCATTTGCTTTTCCAATTCACACTTTTCTTTCTCTTTTTCTTCTCTCAAATCATTACAAGCTTTAGCAATTCTAGCTTGATCTTCGGAAACTTCACAGGGCGTTAAAGCACAAAGATTAAACTTTTTACTATTCTTCATGAATGAATAGCAATTTTTGAGCTCTTTATAAACACTCTTGCAAGCAAGTTGCCATGGTCTTCCCAATAAAAGATGGGCTGTTTGCATAGGAAATATGTCACATAGTACCTCATCTTTGTAGTTGCCCACGAAGAATGCAACCTTGACTTGCATTGACACCTATACTTCACCACAATTATCACTCCATTGCAGCAAGTAAGGATTTGTATGTGGAGTGGTTTGCATATTCAACTTTTCTACCACTAGCTTACTAGCAAAGTTAGAGCTTCTTTCACAATCAATCTCCACAGCACACACTTTATCTTGGATTTTGCACCTTGTTTGAAACACCTTTTCACATGACATAGAAGTGGTTTTAGACTCCTCCATTTGTACCTGCAAGTTAGTAAAAACACAAGAAATATATAGAAATATATCTCACGGGTTCTCACAATATGGGTAGTAAATGCTCTCCTCTCTAGTGTAAAGGCTTTTCTCGTGTATACCCTAACTAATCTCTCAACAATGTTTCTCTCAGACTAATTGAAACTTACCGTTCAACAATTTATATAACAAATCTCAACCAATTTAGTTCAACAAGTCAATTCACACAAGTTAAACCAAAGAAGTTTGAAAAGAAACACGTCACCAGAGTATTTTAAAGATGACGTATGGGGTATAACTTGGTTTATTTCAGAAAACTACGAATTAGCAACTAGGCAAGAAAGCAAGATGAATGATATTTTGATTTCACCCAAGAAAGCAATATTGATGATTTTCAAACTCAACTTAAGAACACTTAGTTCTTTCAAATGGAAATTAGAACAGCAAATAAAGACAAGTCCGAAGATATATATATTTATATTTTTGATTTTTTTTTATTTTTTTGATTTTTTTTGTTTTTGTGTTTTTTTTTCTCTGCCGAGTTTCGGACGCTAGTTTCGGACAACTGCCTTAGTTTCGGATGGCGGAAACTTAAAATTCCTGGGACGACGACTTTTCTGTTGAGTTTCGGACGCTAGTTTCGAACGCCTGTCTGAGTTTCGGACTGCCGAAAATGTCGCGCGACTGGGTGAAAAATTCTGATTTTTTTGACGAATTTTTTTTTTGGAAACTTTTGATGAAACCCTAGCAAAAATTTTTTGACGTGCGACTCAATCAACGAAAACACAAAGAATTCAACACTATAAAGACAATTCAAAAGTGTAGAATGTAGACACCAAAAGAACACAAAAGATCAGCAAGAAAACAAAACTAGAAGCACAAAAACAGCAAGAACGTAAACGGATTACCTTGAATTTGGAAACAACCCCCTTTGCTCTGATACCACTAGATACAAATGGAGTAGCTTTTGAGTTCTATTCCACACGTTTTCCACAACCTTTGGATCGTTGTTTTCCAATTAATCCGAACAAGCAACAAACAAAACAAAACGGAACGAAACAATGAAACGAAACAAGATATTGAACGAGAAGGATTGGAAGAAATCAACCAAACCCCAACGTTAACACGAATAGATTAAGCCCAACTAATGTAAATCAAAAGTTAAACTTCCTCAGTTCGTCGTGTTCTATAAATCTAGAACGGGTAAGCTCAACCTAAAGCTCCTCACTTAAGGTTTTCGCGGGTCTTATGATTGTTCAACTAAACTTAGAAGAACTCTAACGTTTTCTCTCAACTTATCACAGCTGGAAGAAGGTTTTAGCAAAGCTAAACTTTATCAAATTTCATATATGTGAAAAACGTTACAATGGCCACCCTTAAATAGGGAAGAATTCGGCCATGCCCAAACAGGAAAAGGAAACAAGAAGCAAATTACGATTTGACTTCTTGACTAACAAGAAAGTTTCCTAAAAGACTACTTTCCAAATTACCATGCAAGGCAATTAGACAAGTAAGTTTCCTAAAAACCGAAACTAAAGCCCAATTAATTAATGTTAATGGACTTTAATTATTACAACTTAAATAAAACCAATTAAAACATTAAAAGTGGCGTGAACAATTAATGAAGCCCAATAAGCCATTACTTGGTCTTCAATGTAGTCCATGGATTCGCCACTGTAATCTGTCAGAATCACGTCACTCATGTTGGTAGGCACTTGTGACGATGCTAACTTCCGATTCTCATAAAATGTAAAACGTAAAAGTTGTAGCCCTATCTCTTATCGTTTCAAAGCTTCTTGAATCACGTAAATCGGAGTTATATCGAGTGAGATACGTCCAGAATACCAAAACATGACAGAAATTTTCAAGATGAATAATTGACTTTAACACCATGGACATGGACACGGGCTCATTCTCATCAGGAACTTTGTATTGAGTAGTGGAATTTTTGTAATATCTTAGTCATTTTACGTTTGCGTAATGTTTACATTTTGTAACCTCTATATATAGAGGATTAGTTAACAAATTGAAGGGAGGTCATTGATATTCTAATGTGATTAGTTTCTAGGGAATTTATGATGTTGAAATCTACCACTCTGAGTTGTTTGATTGTTTTGTTTTAATTCTTCTTGAAAAGCTGAGATTGGATTAAAAGCTGCAGTTTGGAATAGTTAAAAGATAGTTGAAATAGAAATGGTAAGACATAAAGCTGAAATGTTGATTGAATTCCTGAAGTCATGTGAGTGATTTATGTCGTTTAAGAAGTGGGAAGATGGGATAGTTCACATGAATTAAATGACTATAACCCCACTTTTGTCTTGATGTTAATAGATGTTTTGTGTAGTTGGGAACAATATTGCTATACTGTGAACTTCACCGAATGGCAATGGATTAAGCAATTCTTGGTCTGTAAATGCACACCAATTCTTACCTTTCAAGTCATCACAAGGTGCATACTCATGATCGGGCATTGTCAAGACAGCGATTGTCAATAATTTCCCTCACTTTTCTATTATCTTCGAGCCCTTAATTTGCGATTTCTACCAAAGGTATACTCTAACTTTCTGTTATTTCGATTGGTGTTGGATGACATTTCTTGTACCAAGAAGTGTTGATGAATATTAATGCAATAGTGTGTCAATTCTAACACATGCATTTATGATGCCCGAGCTACCATTCTGTTCGCTATTGTTTTTTGAAATGAATTCAAAAGCTGAAATAAATTTAAGGCCATGCTTTTCTTGGATTATCGGTTGAAGTTTTGAAGGGAACATGAATTGACTTAAGGCTGTGTGGATATTTTGTTTTGTATATCATGTGAGGGTAGTGTGTCGTGTGGTAATGGTGAAGGGAGCTTATTTCATGCAATTGAATGAAGTGGGGTCCCACACTTGGAGTGTTGTGCTTGTTTTGTTGTGTTTGGTTGGTGCTAATATTGAATATGCTTTGACCAAGTGGTTGTGATAGTTCAGCTTTGTGAATTATAAAGGCAAACTTGTGATGAGTAGAGCTTATGAAATTGGCAATTGCTCAAGCTTTCTTTACCATCAATTGTCTCTTTCCATTTTCTATTACTTCCTTCAAGTTCTTGCTTTGTACTCTCAACCAAGGTACGTTTTCGATTCCCTTAAATTTCATATTGATGGATTTAATATTTTGTATGAAGAGTTGTGGGTGTGTATGAGCATGAAAATAATGTTGTTAAGTTGAAAGAAATGATGAGTCAATGGAATATAGTGATGCTTGTTCAAATGTGAAGTACATGCTAAGTGTGGGGGAAAGATTTAGAAGATTTCATAAAGGGATTCAGTTTTGACATATCTCTGTAAATTGGTCATAACTTGCAAATGGGATATCCAATTGAGTTGATTCCAGTGGGAGAAGTTAGCTAAGAGGATGGCCTACAATGTTTTTGTTGTGCACTTTTGCTAGTTGTGACTGGAACATGACAAGTGTGTCGTTAACCTTGCAATTTTACCCCTAAACTAACGTAGTAGTGATGAGTGGGGATCGTATCCATAGGGAAGGGAGTGGATTCTTGAATTCAATGTTTGCTCAGATAAAGTGTAAAAACAGGAAGAGAGTGGATGTTCTAGAGTTCTTCCACCGGTTGAATGCACAGTAGGCCACAATTGCAATGCTCTTGACACACAAGTAACACAACGAGGAGATCACAATTGCCCAGGAGACTAGCCTGCAATCAGCATGGCAACCGCGTTGCCTTCTACCCTCCCTAACGTCACTCTTTCCCATGGCGAGGCCTAAGAGTGGCGGATACATACCTCAATGTCTCAACTCTCCAAAGTTAGCAAATCTAGCATGTAAATCCTAAGGTATCCCATGGCGAGGCCTGACCTAGGTCCTAGAGTGTTCGTTTACTCCAGAGAGTTTCTTCCCACTTATTCCTAACAACTCAAATGATCCTCCATCGGCATGGCGACAGCATCTCAGATCATGATCAGGCAAAGCAAGTGGAAGACTCAACAATCATACATTTAGTCCTTGTTTCATGCAATTCTCACATCTAATGGTGAATCTCGCCTCAACTCAGCATGGCTACCGCAATCAAAGTTCAATTCATTCAATAAAAGTGCGAATTCATAAAACTCAACAAGATTCAAGCATTAAAACCACATATGATTTCATTCTTAAGAAATTGTGTCAACTGCATAGCATTGCATAGTCTAATTATACATTTAACCGGTTAGAACCCTAGAACATAAGAAACTTAGCCACAGAACTCCATTCTCAATTCATGATCCTCAAATTCCAACTTGAAACAGTTCATTTTCATTAAATAGAAAGAGTTTACCAATTGAATTACTTCAAGAGCTTCCAATTCACAAGAGAAACACGATTTGCCTTCTTAATTGATATGAGAATTACAATGATCGGAGCAAATCCTCGATCGGAATCGAAAACGGAGTCCTATTTCTAGAGAGAGAAACTCCTAGTGAGAGAAAGCTAGAGAGAGAAAGTATTTCCCGCTCACAAATTCTCAAATCTAGTTTAAAATCTAATCTATTCTAGAATGATCCCCCCCGTCAAAATCTAACTAAATCCTCTATTTATAGAGGTTACAAAACGTAAATGATACGAAACGTAAACTAACTAGTTATTTACAGTAATGCCACTGGGTAAAATAAACTGTTCAAAATTAACACGTGCACAAGCGTCCAAGTCAGCACCAAAATTCCCAGCTTCATGCCTCCAAGCCTTCAGATGTCACTCCTTCAGCAGCATCTTCACGCCCTCGAGCCATCAAAAACAACGACTTCAATGCTCCCTGCATCCAAAACGCAAAACCTCAACACTGCCAATTTTTTTCATCACAACAAAACAGAACGCACACGGCGACAACAATTGGCGAGACCTCTCTAAGAGGTCTCGCCTCTATGGTGTAAGTAGTGTTCAGTGAAGGTGAGAGTGCATGTAAGGTGAAGTGGTGTGCTATGATGTGTTCGTGTTCGGTGAGTTGTGTGAATTGTGTAGTGCATGGTGTGTTGCGGCGAGTTGAGCTCGCCGCAATGTGAGTGTGTACCGAGATGAGTATTTGTGTGCAAAGTGTATAGCTACGAAGTGACCTTGCCGCACAAGCTTGTGCGGCGAGATTTGCGTGATGCATGCGACGAAGTGAACTCGTCGCATGGTGTGTGTGTGAGAGTGTTGCGGCGAGGTGATCTCGCCTAGTGTGAGTGAGTGCTTGTGTGCACATTTGAGTGCATGTGTGTGCATGAGAGCAGTGAGGTAAGTGCATGAAGTGAGTGCATGCAATGGACAGCAGCTATATGCAAAGTGAATGTGCACAAGTGTGTGAGGTAAGTGAGCAATGAATGTACTAGTTATGCGTCAATTGTGCTTGAAGTATGTACAATATAAGTTCATATGGGCAGCCACGAGAGTGTAGTGCAAATGCATATGTGCAGCAATGTGTGTGATGAGTGAGTGATAGTGAAGGGCGAGGTGATCTCGCCCTATGTGAGTAAAGGGCGAAGTGATCTCGCCCTATGTGAGTGACGTGTGTGCAGTGAGTGAAATGTGATGAAATGGTGGGCAACAAGTTTTATTCGAAAATGTCCAAATGTGCCGCAAACTCCAACCAAAATCTGGCCATGATGCATTGTGAATTTGGGAAAACGTAAAACATCAAAGTTATAGCCCTATGTGTTAGCTTTCGACAGCCTTTTGCATTATCCAATTTGGGTCTAGGACGAGAAAGTTATGGCCGAAGCACCAAACTAAGGCAAAGAGGGAAATTTCATGGCGAGGTCTCTCGGAGAGGTCACTTCGAGAGGTCTCGCCTTGTAAAAGTTTCTATGACGAGACCTCGCCATTTTTTCTCTTACTAATAAGAGCATGAGGTCAACATAATTTGTAGAAAGTCCTCTTGGCTTTCCATGGGTTCAAGAATCAGCTTCAATGGAGGTCTGTAGCTCAAGATATAGACAATCTACCAAACTGTGGCAATATGAACTCAAGTATGAAAACCTGAAGTAGCAATTGTAAAAACGCCCCCGTTTCTCATAATTGCACATAGAATTAGAAGACAGTTAAAACATAATAACTGACGTACACTCCAAGAGCTTTCCAGAACATCCAAGATCTTCTCATTTGGATTAGTATCGAGAGATGTACACTCAAAACACGTTGCACAACCCATTCTGCCCAAACCATAAAACAAGCCTATTAACATGTTAGGGTTTTCTCAATGCATCAATTCCAACCTTTTCCAATTCTTTCCTTGTTCTTGAACTTCACATACACACTTGACTCATTTGATCGACATTTTAGCACTTTTCTCCATTTTAACACATCAAGTTATAAACCACATAAATGCACAACATGGCACAAAACACTACACAATTGCATGAAAAACAAGACAAAAGCTAAATGAAATAATCATATATGGTATAAATCAAACTTATCAAATTCCCCCACACTTGAACCTTTGCTTGCCCTCAAGCAAACTTACACTTTAAATCCACTTAGCACTAGACCTCACTCCTCTGTCCAGCCCGTTCTCATTTGAGTTCATCAAAAATAATCTTTTTCATGCATAAAACTAACACCAAGTCCTTAACCCTAACCCATCAAATTTCAGCACAAATTATCAACCAAGGCACGATAAATAAAGACCAAAATGCCATGCGTGCAAGTGTGTGCTGAGGATTACCGGTCCATCTATTCTTTATGCATGCATTACCTCTTTTGTTCCAAAACATCCCTTTTCATAAACAATCACAATGTCCACACACAAGAACTCAAAATCATACAAGATCAATGGTCGCACATTGGTGCTTCTCTTAATTGATTTCAGATTTCATTTGCTTTTGAACTTTGGTGCTTTTACTTTATTACACACATTGGTGTGCTTGCCTGGGTCTTTTGGCTTCTTTTTCCCTTTAGCTGCCTGGGTTTTGTGGCTATTTTTTTCCAATTATGCTTGCCAAGGGTATTTCGGCTTTTGATTCCCAATTGCCAAAGGCTTTTTCTCCATATTTTTTCTTGTGTGACTATGAGTTCTTAGATGTCTTTAAGGGACTATATATGCTAGAGCATCCACAACAAACGAAGTAATGCATGACAACAAGAACAAATTGAATCAGTTTCCTCCTATGTCCAAGAACATGTTTGCATGGCATATCTATCTTACTTTAACATGATGCCTTGATTAACAAAATATTCTGATTTTATCAAGATTGGAAACAAGGAAAACAAAACCATTTTCGCATGCAATAAAAAAATAAAGATGGACGAACTTCAAATTTTGAACATAGCTTAACAAAGGAGCAGAAGCATAGTACAAAGTGTTACTACATTCCATTGCCCTCACTGTCACCACACCTCTTTTCATTTCATTTCACATTTTACACTTTATTAGGACACAATCACACACCTTAAAAATAACTTAAATAAATACCAACTTATCTAAACAAAAACACTCAACACTTCAAACATTCCATGGATATACAAGTTTTCCCACAGAAATGTCAACTATAGATAACTTGTGTTCAAGGACATCACTTATTCAAAAAAAAAAATGTCAAAATTTCCAAAAAAAAATTTTAAAACAAACAATGAAAAACATAATAATATGCAAAAGCTCCAAAAAAAATTTATTCATGAAGAAAGTAAGCATTTAAAGTCCAAAAGACACAAACGAAATCAAACATTCACTCTCCTACACTTAAAACGTACATTGACCTCAATGTAAAGTAAAGATGGGTTTAGGAGATCCCGGGTGTTGATATGTCATGAATGCCAATGAGTGCTTGGTGGAGCGTCTTTGTCCATATTTCCCTTTTGAATGGAAAATTTCTCCCCCACACTTAACTTCATGTGTGCACTGCCTATTTTCCGTTTAACTTCTTTCAAGAGCACATCCCTACAACATGAGAGGCCTTAGGAAGCATAAGCAAAATGTAAAATAACAGAAAGCTCAAATTCACACAAATACTTTCTGGAATGCAATATGAGAAAGCATTAGTTCTGGATTTTATTAGTCTTCAGCTAGACTTTATTCATTAAGCTTTCTCCCACAAGATTCGGAATATCCTTCTTTATACCAGAAAAATGCTCTTTTATAAACACTCTTTCTCCTCCTGTACGGCACTTGAGGAATATTTTTAAAGAGGTGCTTAAGCTCATGCATATGGGGAGCAACCTCTACAAATTCCACTTTGAACCACTGAGGCTCCCCCATTGAAGGCAGCTCCTTAAACTCTTCCACCATTGGAGGCACATCATTCAACTCTTTCACCATAATAGGCCTATCGATTACTTCTTCAACCACACTAGGCACTTTAATCCTGCAAGGCTCAACCAAGGATTGTACATCCATGGTCTCAACACACTCATCAGTAAGCTCAAAAATGGATGTATCAATAAAGCAATTTTCCACAATGTTAGCTATTTCGTTAAAAATTCTCACATCCTCATCATCTAGACTAACTTGAGGAAAATCTTGAGTCTTTTCGTTGTCAAAAACACAAAAAACATTATCATCAATTAATAAGAGTATCTCATTTTGCACTTCTTGTGAGTCACCCGTTAGACATTTAGATTCAATCATCATTTCAAGAGTTGGTGCCTCAACACGAGTTTCAAGCATTGAGTTGACATTCTCATTAGCCATTACAACATTATCCTCATTCAAGATATCACAATGGTCATCAAGAAGTGTCTTTGTACAATTCACAAAGCTATCAATAGGAGAAGAATCTGTAGAATGGCAATCAACATCATTTGGCTCATGAAATTCCATAAAATTAATGCCAGACTCAACATTTGTCACATTTTCCATATTGTTGCTAAGAAACCATAAGGCTCTAATTTCATCTGTATCATGTTCATCACAGGACACATCATCCTCAATAAAAGAATAGCTTAAATTTGACTCATACAACAAAGGTTCATCAACAATTCATTTTTGTGAGGCAACCTCAATATTTGTAGATTCCACCTCCCAATGATTCTTTTCACCCCATTTAACATTAGCTTGCATTCCAAAATGATATTCCTCAGGAGTTGGTATTCTAGAAATTAGAGGTATACCTTGTGGATAGCATGGTGCATATTGAATTGGTAGCTCACTTTGTTCTTCCACATTGCTCCACAATGCATCTAGTTGAGTACTCCTTTGTTGGCTTCTCGAAAACTCTTATTCTTGAGAAAATCCCATTTCCTCCTTTTGTGAGCCTCTATCAAGTATTTCCAAAAGTTGAGAAAACATGTCCTCCACAGAGAGTCTTTGGTTTCCAATAAGATACGTCTTGTCGCTTTGTGATTGATTGTGCCATTGCTCTTCATATGGTGGTGGAGAGAAGTCCCACATAGACATGCTTGAGTACTTGTGGTGTGCAATATTCAATTTCAGTTAAGTTCAATATCCTGCACTTGCCTCAATTACACCAAAGTAGACAACGAAACAGAAAAATAAGAAAAACAACAGAATTTGCCAAAATGAAACATAACGGAACTACTAATCTACACAAAGAAAAGAAAAAAGAGCAAATCAAAATTCAACAAACCATGCCTTCCACGGCAACGGCGCCAAAAATTAACAAGCGTGTCGTTAACCTTGCAATTTTACCCCTAAACTAACGTAGTAGTGATGAGTGGGGATCGTATCCACAGGGAAGGGAGTGGATTCTTGAATTCAATGTTTCCTCACGGAATGTCACAAAGAGAACTAAAACACCACACTAATTAGTAAAGTATCAAGTGCAGCAGATAAAGTGTAAAAACAGGAAGAGAGTGGATGTTCTAGAGTTCTTCTACCGGTTGAATGCACAGTAGACCACGATTGCAATGCTCTTGACACACAAGTAACACAACGAGGAGATCACAATTGCCCAGGAGACTAGCCTGAAATCAGCATGGCGACCGCATTGCCTTCTACCCTCCCTAACGTCACTCTTTCCCATGGCGAGGCCTAAGAGTGGCGGATGCATACCGCAATGTCTCAACTCTCCAAAGTTAGCTAATCTAGCATGTAAATCCTAAGGTATCCCATGGTGAGGCCTGACCTAGGTCCTAGAGTGTTTGCTAACTCCAGAGAGTTTCTTCTCACTTATTCCTAACAACTCAAATGATCCTCCACCGGCATGGCGACCGCATCTCAGATCATGATCAGGCAAAGCAAGTGGAAGACTCAACAATCATACATTTAGTCCTTGTTTCATGCAATTCTCACATCTAATGGTGAATCTCGCCTTAACTCAGCATGGCAACCGCAATCAAAGTTCAATTCATTCAATAAAAGTGCGGATTCATAAAACTCAACAAGATTCAAGCATTAAAACCACATATGATTTCATTCTTAAGAAATTGTGTCAACTGCATAGCATTGCATAGTCTAATTATACATTTAACCGGTTAGAACCCTAGAACATAAGAAACTTAGCCACAGAACTCCATTCTCAAATCACGATCCTCAAATTGCAACTTGAAACAGTTCATTTTCATTAAATGGAAAGAGTTTACCAATTGAATTGCTTTAAGAGCTTCCAATTCAAAAGAGAAACATGATTTGCCTCCTTAATTGATATGAGAATTACAATGATCGGAGCAAATCCTCGATCGGAATCGAAAACGGAGTCCTATTTCTAGAGAGTGAAACTCCTAGTGAGAGAAAGCTAGAGAGAGAAAGTATTTCCCGCTCACAAATTCTCAAATCTAGTCTAAAATCTAATCTATTCTAGAATGATCCCCCCGTCAAAATCTAACTAAATCCTCTATTTATAGAGGTTAGAAAACGTAAATGATACGAAACATAAACTAACTAGTTATTTACAGTAATGCCACTGGGTAAAACAAACTGTCCAAAATTAACATGTGCACAAGCTTCTAAGTCAGCACTAAAACTCCCAGCTTCATGCCTCCAAGCCTTCAGATGTCACGCCTTCCGCAGCATCTTCATGCCCTCGAGCCATCAAAAATAACGTCTTCAATGCTCCCTGCATCCAAAACACAAAACCTCAACACTGCCAATTTTTTTCATCACAACAAAATAGAACGTACACGGAGACCATAATTGGCGAGACCTCTCTAAGAGGTCCTGCCACTTGACCCATTATCACGGCGAGACCTCTCTAAGAGGTCTAGCCATGCATTTGACAAACCGGCGAGACCTCTTAGAGAGGTCTCGCCATGATCCTTCCACTCCCACGAGACCTCCCTAAGAGGTCTCGCCCCTATGGTGTAAGTAGTGTGAGTGAAGTGAGAGTGCATGTAAGGTGAAGTGGTGTGCTAAGATGTGTTCGTGTTCAGTGAGTTGTGTGAATTGTGTAGTGCATAATGTGTTGCGGTGAGTTGAGCTCGTCGCAATGTGAGTGTGTACCGAGATGAGTGTTTGTGTGCAAAATGTATAGCTACGAAGTGACCTAGCCACACAAGCTTGTGCAGCGAGGTGTGCGTGATGCATGCGACGAAGTGAACTCGTCGCATGGTGTGTGTGTGAGAGTGTTGCAGCGAGGTGATCTCGCCTAGTGTGAGTGAGTGCTTGTGTGCACATTTGAGTACATGTGTGTGCATGAGGGCAGTGAGGTAAGTGCATGAAGTGAGTGCATGCAATGGACAGCAACTATATGCAAAGTGAATGTGCACAAGTGTGTGAGGTATGTGAGCAATGAATGTACTAGTGATGCGTCAATTGTTCTTGAAGTATGTACAATATAAGTGCATGTGGGCAGCCACGAGAATGTAGCGCAAATGCATATGTGCAGCAATGTGTGTGGTGAGTGAGTGAGTTTATCTGAGTGAAGGGCGAGGTGATCTCGCCCTATGTGAGTAAAGGGCGAAGTGATCTCGCCCTATGTGAGTGATGTGTGTGCAGTGAGTGAAATGTGATGAACTGGTGGGCAGCAAGTTTTATTCGAAAATGTGCAAATGTGCAGCAACATCCAACCAAAATTAGGCCATAATACATTGTGAATTTGGGAAAACTTGAAACATCAAAGTTATAGTCCTATGTGTTAGCTTTTGACAGCCTTTCGCATCATCCAATTGGGATCTAGGACGAGAAAGTTATGGCCGAAAAACCAAACTATGGCAAAGAGGGAAATTTCAAGGCCGAGGTCTCTCGGAGAGAGAAATTAGATCTTGCAAATTTATTCCCGCTCTCTCTAGATCAAAAGTTGGTTACCAGTTCAAATCCTAACTAATGGATTGAATAATAGTCTCTCCGGAATCTCATTAGCTACGTCTCCTATATATAGAGTTATGAAAATGTAACTAATACGCAACCGCGAAACCTCTAAGATATTACAAAAGTGCCCTTGAATGGAGATACTAAAAATCAGCTCAAATTGTGAAAAATCTGAAGTTGAAGAATTTGTTCAGCATTCCAGCGCCTTCAAGTCATTACAAATCACGCCTTTGCTCCATCATCAGTCCAGCACGCACCTTCAGGTCTGCAAGCTTCACGCCTTTGCTCATGATTGCTGGGGAAGAAGAATCAGACAATCCCAGCTCCTTTGAGCCTAGAATCTTCACGATTTCGTCGGCCTCGCACTCCTCGAAGCAGTCCAGCTTATACAAAGTAACGCTTTCCAGCTACGGAGCTTCACGCCTTCGATTGCTCCCTGAATTCTGAAAATTCAGAACTCAAACACTTAGCCATTTTTCTGGAAGACGAAATTGAAGAACAGCTTGAAAGTTTCTTCTCTTTCTCCACAATGGTCTGCAATACAGAAATTCCCACACTTAAAAGAATTTAGCAACACAAACAAAACAACCCAAAACACTTCCAAAAAGCAAGAACAAAATCTGTGCAAAGCTACAAGATGAAAAGGGAAACAACCACTTAGCCACTTTCAGCCTCAAAATCAAACTCCCAACACCCTTATGCTGGCGAGACCTCGTGGCGAGGTCTTGCCGTGAAGTGTGTGTGTGTGTGGCGAGACCTCGTGGCGAGGTCTCGCCGTGAAAAGCTTTGCTGGCGAGTCTCGTGGTGAGACCTCGCCGTGAAAGGTGATTGCTGGCGAGACCTCGCGGTGAGGTCTCGCCAGCTAATGTGCGAGTGTGTGAGAGTAAGTGATGTATTTGAAGTGTGATGTGAAGGTGAGTGTGAGTGAAATATGGTATGTTTGAGTGTTGTTCTTGTGAAATGAATGTAGATACTTAGTGAAGTGAATGTGAGATGTGCATTCTGAATGAAATGAATTTTCTGATCACATGAAAACGAGAAAAAGTTGAAAATAATGTAACTTACGAGTGCTATATGGATGAGAAGTGAATAGCTTGACTGCTTCGTATTTTATCATTCAAATGATTGCATGACTATGTAATGAGATGCTTGTACATTAAGGATGAACATGCTTCTAGTGATGTGAAAATAGAATGAAGATGACTATGAATGTTATAAAAGATGAATGCAAAATGCTGTGCACACTACTAGATGTCTTGAAAATAAATGGAAATGCCATTGTAGTGTGAAGTGTTGTGCTCAAGTGATGTGTGTTTGTAGTGTGTGCGTGCAGCATTCATGCGGCGTGATGACCTCGCCGCACAATGTGTGTGCGGATGATAGTGCTGGAGTAGTGCTAGTAGTGTGCGAGTGTGGTGAGGTGAGTGTGTGCGAGAGTGCAAGTGATGATATGCGAGATTCATGCGGCGAGGTGACCTCGCCGCATGAGTGTAGTGAGGTGTGTGCAGTGATGCGGTGAGGGTGATGTGCATGTGTGCGAGTGTTAGTGCGAGAGGCTTGTACGGCGAGGTGACCTCGCCGCACATGTGTGTGCGTAGTGCATATGCGAGAGTGTAGTGTGAGGTGAGCGCTCGTGAGGTGTTTGTGTGAGTGCTTGTGAGAGTAATGTGAGTGTGAGCCTTTAACATGGCAAAGTGTTTACTTCAGCTCTGGACCTAACTTCCACACCAAATTCATGTGCCTTAGCTCCTAAACTGGACTTGATGGTAAACATAAAAGTTTGAGACCTATCTCGTGGCTTTCCAATGGATCAAGAATCACCTAAATTAGAGGTCTTTAGCTCAAGTTATTAACAATCTACCAAACTGTGGCAATATGAATTCAATAACTAAATCCTGAAGTAGCAATCACAACGATGCCCTCGTTTCTCATATTTACACACAGAATTAGGAGAAAGTTAAAACGTAAGACTTGAAGACAACCCAAAGAAATTTCCAGATCATCCAAGATCTCATCATTTGAATTAGTATTGAAGAAGTTATGCTCAAATGAATTCGCACAACCAAGCTGTCCAAACCCTAGAATGGCCAATTATGCACTTTTAATTTCTCAATTCTCAACCTCTACTCGTATCACTTCATTTACCATCATTTTTACACTTTTTGCACCATTTACACATTATCAACTTTCCACCACATATATGCATAAAGCAACACAATGCACCACATATTTATAGGAAAATCTAGAGAAAAGCCAAGTTAAATAGCACATATAAGTTGGTATAAAACCAACTCGTCAAATTCCCCCACACTTGAACCTTTGCTTGTCCTCAAGCAAACTCACACTTCACAAACACTTAATACTAGACTTCACTCCTCTGTCAAACTTGTTCTCATCTGAGTTCATCAAAACAATTTTTTCATGCATGAAATTCATATCTTGTCTTTAATCCCCACCTATCGAATTTCAGCACAAGTTATCAATCAAGGCACAATGAATAAAGACCAAAATGTCATGCGTGCAAGTGTGTGTTGAGGTACTCTGATTCATCCATTCTCTATGCATGCATTATTTATTTTGTTCCAAAACTTTTCCCTCTCATACACAATCACAATGTCCACATTCAAGAAGTCAAAATCACACAAAATCAATTGTGCACATTGGTGCTTTTCTATTGACTTCACATTTCACTTGCTTTTGCACTTTGATGTTTTTGCTTTGTTTTTTTTTTCTACACACATTGGTGTGCATGCCTTGGGTCTTTTGGCTTCTTTTTCCCTTTAGTTGCATGAGTTTTATGGCTGTTTTTTCTCAATTATGCTTGCCAAGGGTATTTCGGCTTTTCATTCCCAATTGCCAAAGGCTTTTTATCCATATCCTCTCTTGTGTGACTAAAAGTTCACGAATGTCTCTAAAGGATTATGCATGCTAGAGCATCCAAAACAACCGAGATAATGCATAACAAAAAGAATGTATTGAATCATTTTCCTCCTATGTCCAAGAACAAAGTTGCATGGCATATCTATCTTACTTTAACATGATGCCTTGATTAACAAAATGCACTGATTTCATCAAGTTTGGAATTAAAGAAACAAAAGCATTTTCGCATGCAATACAAAAGTAAGATGGATGAACTTCAAATTTTTGAACATAGCTTAACAAAAGAGTTGAAGCATAGTACAAAGTGTTTCTTTTCATTCCACATTCGACACCTTATTGCACACTCACACTACTTATTCACAAAATTTTAAAATTTCACCAAAAATTTAAATTTTGCACAAAACATGAAAAACACCACACATACGGATAATGAACTCAAAATGAAACAACAAAACTAAAATACCGGGCAAAAGTCTCAAAACAACACACATCTATACTACAAATTGCATCACCTAGCACAAAAAATTTCATGACAGAAAGTAAGCATATAAAAACCAAGAAACACAAACCATAGCAAACATTCTCTCCCCCACACATAAATCTTACATTGTCCTCAATGTAAAGTAAAGTTAGGATTAGGAACTCCTTGGTTATTAATAAGTCATGAAGTCCAAAGTTTGCTTTGTGGAGTGCTCTTGTTTGAAATTGTTTTCCTTGCATGAAAAATTCCTGCACACGGTAAAACAAAGCTTATTAGAGCTCCCTCACTCAAATACCCTACATATTGATGCAAGGTAGATATGACATAGAGGAACATGCAAGCCCAGTGTCGCACCAGGACTAAGAGTCATGATGGTGTAAAAATATGCAATTAATAACACTAAATGGCACATGCACAACTCCTGCTTGAAATGTAACACAAAGTGATTGAATGCAACAGGGGAATGGCCCTTGACACCACTCCCCCACACTTAGCCTTGTGTGCATGGCTTATTTCTCTTGCAACTTCCTTCATATATAAGCCCTGACAATATGAGTAGCTCAATGAGCAAAGCAACATATAAGAAACTGTAAATACTAGTTTAACTAAAACACTTATTAAAGCTAAGGGAGAAAAGAAGTAGTTCTGGGTTTTGTAGTCTCCAGCTAGACTTTATTCATGAAACATTCTTCCTCAAGAATCGGGATAACCCTCTCTATACCAGAAAAATGCTCTCTCATAAACGCTCTTCCTTCTCTTGTAAGGCACTTGAAAAATATTTTTAAAGTGGTGCTTATGCGCTCGTACATGGGAAGCCACCTTTACAAATTCCACCTTGAACCACTGAGGCTCCTCCATTGAAGGCACCTCATTAAACTTTTTCACCATTGGAGGCAAATCATTCAACTCTCCCACCTTACTAGGCCTATCGATTACTTCTTCCACCACATTAAGGTCTCCAACCCTACAAGGCTCAATCAAGGCTTGTACATCCATGGTCTCAACAAACAAATCAGCAAACTCAAAACCACCAGTAAGATCAAAAACAAATGACTCAAACTCACAGTTGTTCACCATGTTAGTACTGTCATTCAAAATGTTAACATCTTTAGCAGCTAGACTAATATCGACATTTTCAGTAGCAAGTTCAACATTATCTTGATTCATGATATCACAATGTTCGTCAAGATATGACTCTATGCAATTTATCAAGTCATCAAGAAAAGTTACATTCAGAGAATAACAATCAGCATCATCAAATATAGCATGGCACTCATTGTCAATCAAAATATTAACATCCTTTTCATCAAAACTAACATTGGGAAATTCTTGAGGCTTTTCTTTCTCAACAACACAACAAGCATTATCATCAATTAACAAGAGTATCTCACTTTGCACTTCTTGTGAGTCACCATTTAGACACTTAGATTCATTGACCATTTCAAAAATTGGTGCCTCAACCATAGTTTCAAACACTATGCTAATACTCTCATTAACAAATGCAACATTATCTTCCTTTAGGAAATCACATTGATCTTTAAGAAATGACTCTATGCAATTCACAAAGATATCAAGAGGTAAAGCATCTAAAGCTAGGCAATCAACATCGTTTGACTCATTGAATTCCATGAAATTCATGCAAGATTCCACTTTAGACACATTTTCCAGCTTAGTAACATGGCAACTTAGAACACGAGAGTCATCACTATCAAGATCACTAAAGAAGCCATCATCCTCAACATCAAAGTGCACATATTCATGCTCCAAAGAATCAGCAACAAAGCACTCATGTACACTATCCCCAAAAAAAGTAGACTCCTCCTCCCTTAGACACTTTAAGCCCCAATCAACATTAGCATGCATATCAAAATGATTGTCCTCAGGAGGTGGCACGCTAGAAATAAGAGGTGTACCTTGTGAGTAGTATTGTGCATCTAAAGTTGGTGTCTCAATTTGTTCCCATAGGTTGCTTATTAAAGCGTTGATTCAATCAAACCTTTCTTGTCGCCCTTGAAGCTCTTCTTCTAGTTGCGCGAACCTTGTTTCATTTCTATCAATTCTCTCCAAAACTTGAGACAACATGTTTTCCAATTTTTCCTCTTCTCTCAGATAACACTCATTGCTTTGTTGTTGGTTATGCTATTTCTCTTCCTTTTGTAAGCCTCTGTCAAGTTTTTCCATAAGTTGAGAAAACATGTCCTCCACAGGAAGCTCTTGTGTCCCAATGTGGTGTGAGTTGTTGCTTTGTACTTGATTTTGCCATTGCCTTTCATATGGTGGTGGAGATAAGTCCTCGTACCATTTAGACATGCTTGGGTACTTGTGCAATACTCAATTACAGTGAACTTCAATGTCCTGCACTTGACACAAATACACCAAAGCAGACAACAAAACACGAAAACTACAAAATATAACAAAAAGTTATCAAAATAAAAAAACAACAAGACTACTAAACTACACAAGAAAAGAAAACAGAGCAAATCAAAATTCAAGAAACCGTGCCTTCCCCGGAAATGGCGCCAAAAATTGATAGCTTAAAGTCGTGTCAGCTCAATTTTACCCTAAACACTAATGTAGTAGCGTAAGTAGAAATCGTATCCACAGGGAAGGCTTGGGCCAAGAATCTCAATGTTTGCTCACAAAATGTCACGAAAGAAATAAAACTAGACACTAACTAGTAAAGAATCAAATGCAACAAATAAAATGTAAAAAACAAGAAGAGAGTGGATGCTCTAGAGTATTTCCACCAGTTGAATGCACATTAGGCCATGATTGCAATGCTCTTGACACACAAGTAAAACAATGAGGAGATCTCTATTGCCCAGGAGGCTAGCTAACACTGAGCATGACGACCACAGTGTTTTCTATACTCCTTAACATTCCACTTTTCACATGGCGAGGCCTAAGTAGAACGGATTCAACCCACAATGCCTCAACTCTTCAAAGTTAGCAAATCTAGCTACGGATTCAACCAACGCCTTTGAGCCTCAGATCTTCACGCTTTCGTCGGGCTCGCACTCCTCGAAGCAGTCCAGCTTATACAAAGTCACGCTTTCCAGCTACGGAGCTTCACGCCTTCGATTGCTCCATGAGTTCTGAAAATTCAGAACTCAAACACTTAGCCATTTTTCTGGAAGACGAAATTGAAGAATAGCTTGCAAAGTTTCTTCTCTTTCTCCACAACAGTCTGCAAAACAGAAATTCCCATACTTAAAAGAATTTAGCAACGCAAACAAAACAACCCAAAACACTTCCAAAAAGCAAGAACAAAATTTGTGCAAAGCTATAAGATGAAAAGGGAAACAACCACTTAGCCACTTTCAGCCTCAAAATCAAACTCCCAACCCTTATGCTGGCGAGACCTCGTGGCGAGGTCTCACCGTGAAGTGTGTGTGTGTGTGGCGAGACCTCGTGGCGAGGTCTCGCCGTGAAAAGCTTTGCTGGCGAGGTCTCGTGGTGAGACCTCGCCGTGAAAGGTGATTGCTGGCGAAACCTCGCGGCGAGGTCTCGCAAGCTAATGTGCGAGTGTGTGAGAGTAAGTGATGTATTTGAAGTGTGATGTGAAGGTGAGTGTGAGTGAAATATGGTATGTTTGAGTGTTGTGCTTGTGAAGTGAATGTAGATACTTGGTGAAGTGAATGTGAGATGTGCATTCTGAATGAAATGAATTTTCTGATCACATGAAAATGAGAAAAAGTGGAAAATAATGTAATTTACGAGTGCTATATGGATGAGAAGTGAATAGCTTGACTGCTTCGTATTTAATCATTCAAATGATTGCATGACTATGTAATGAGATGCTTGTACATTAAGGATGAACATGCTTCTAGTGCTGTGAAAATAGAATGAAGATGACTATGAATGTTATAAAAGATGAATGCAGAATGCTGTGCACACTACTAGCTGTCTTGAAAATAAATGGAAATGCCATTGTAGTGTGAAGTGTTGTGCTCAAGTGATGTGTGTTTGTAGTGTGTGCGTGCAGCATTCATGCGGCGTGATGACCTCGCCGCACAATGTGTGTGCGGATGATAGTGCTGGAGTAGTGCTAGTAGTGTGCGAGTGTGGTGAGGTGAGTGTGTGCGAGAGTGCAAGTGATGATATGCGAGATTCATGCGGCGAGAAGGTGACCTCGCCGCATGAGTGTAGTGTTGTGTGCGCAGTGATGCGGTGAGGGTGATGTGCATGTGTGCGAGTGTTAGTGCGAGAGGCTTGTAGGGCGAGGTGACCTCGCCGTACATGTGTGTGCGTAGTGCATATGCGAGAGTGTAGTGTGAGGTGAGCGCTCGTGAGGTGTTTGTGTGAGTGCTTGTGAGAGTAATGTGAGTGTGAGCCTTTAACATGGCAAAGTGTTTACTTCAGCTCTGGACCTAACTTCCACACCAAATTCATGTGCCTTAGCGCCTAAACTGGACTTGATGGTAAACATAAAAGTTTGAGACCTATCTTGTGGCTTTCCAATGGATCAAGAATCACCTAAATTAGAGGTCTTTAGCTTAAGTTATTAACAATCTACCAAACTGTGGCAATATGAATTCAATAACTAAATCCTGAAGTAGCAATCACAAAGATGCCCTCGTTTCTCATATTTACACACAGAATTAGGAGAAAGTTAAAACGTAAGAATTGAAGACAGCCCAAAGCAATTTTCCAGATCATCCAAGATCTCATCATTTGAATTAGTATTGAAGAAGTTATGCTCAAATGAATTTGCACAACCAAGCTGTCCAAACCCTAGAATGGCCAATTATGCACTTTTAATTTCTCCATTCTCAACCTCTTCTCGTATCACTTCATTTACCATCATTTTTACACATTATTAACTTTCCACCACATATATGCATAAAGCAACACAATGCACCACATATTTATAGGAAAATCAAGACAAAAGCCAAGTTAAATAGCACATATAAGTTGGTATAAAACCAACTCATCAATAATTTAGCTCATCGGTGGTCCAAATTGGATAATTCCAGTTCTTAAATTCAACTAAGTTCTTGCTTTATAATTTTGATTCTTTAAATTTTGACTACTTCTTCATGCTTTGCATGATTACTTCCTCGGTTTTGTGGATGGTGTGAAGCTGAAATTTCATTTTGGGTAATTGTTCTAGTTTGTCTCAAGTTGGTGGAATGAGCATAATTTGTTCAATGCATAATTTGAGGTGTTTTAAGTTGTTATGTACAGTTTGGATGAAGGGCTATGTTTACGTGATTAAATGGTGATTGGGTGTTTTGGATTAAACCATTAGTCTTGCATATGATCTAGTAGTTTGAACTTGGTTATGAAGTCTAAAATTCTTTGTCTAAGGTGTTCATTGAGAAGCTACGTTTTTGTGGTTGACAATTGCAGACATGGCTCCTAAAAAGGGTGAAAGTTCACACAAAGGTAAAGGAAAAGGGAAAGGGAAGATTAAGGTACAAAGGGCTGAGGATTCGGATTCTGAATACTTCCCGGAAGACTTGCCAATCTTTGAGGAGCCTCCAGAGTATACAGTACAAACCCCAACCCCCAAGAAGTGGAAAGGATCCACTAAACCATCCTTGTTCATTAATGACGGGGCGAAGAAGAGATGGGAGGAAGGCATTAGTGTGAAATATTTACATCTAGAGCGGGCCTTTATTGTGGATAAGGGACCCTTTAAAAAATTGATGAAGTTCCATAAATTTGATGAGAAGCTTACATATGCACCAGAATTTTGTAATGTCAATATTGCCAGGGAATTCTATGCGAATGCGAAATATCCGGAGAATGGAGCTTTCTATATGAGAGGGCAATGGATTCAACTGACAAGCGAGATCATAAATTCGCATTTGGGCACGCCTAATTACCGCTTTGGTCCTATCCAATTTCCAGGTGATGATGTCGAGTTGGACCCAGCTTTGTCAGAAGAGTTAGCACATCCAGAAGCTACATGGGTACTTAACAAGCGAGGAGCACATAAGCATATGCAGCTTCAATCTTTGAAATGTGATGTCAAGTTGTGGTTAATGTTTGTTTTATCGCGCCTGATGCCAAGTTCTCAATCGTCTGAGGTGTTACGTGATCGGTTATTTTTGATATCGGCAATTCGCGGGAAGAGGCCAATTGATGTAGGTCGAATTATTCTATCTGGCATTCATTCTGGGATTGACGAAGACAGTGCAGCACTTTATTTTCCAGTTCTGATTGAGGAAATCTGTAAAGCACAAGGTGTGGATAATGAGTTGGGTGATTGGAGGAAGACTAAGTTCCCAATTGCTAATGCTTTATATCTGAAGTATTTGAAGATGGACAAAGAGAGGGTGTAGGAGCAGATTTTGGGCATGGGAGGAACTTGTGATGAATTTGAACCACCGATTAAAGTTGAACATCAAAGGCAGCAACCGTTCGAATTTAGCTCACTTCAAGGTGTAATCCAGGAGTTCCAACAGTCAGTTGAGCATCATTTCATACAGATGGATGAGAGGCTTGAGGGTATACATGAGAGCATAGATACTATGCAGCAAGAGTGGACAGCACATGCATCTAATATGGATAAAAAATTGGACGATATCTCTTCCGTAGCCTAGCAACAGTTTGAGGTCTTGTATCATAGGCAGCTGAAGATGCAGATGGAGTTAGATAACTGCAACAAGATAACAGTGTATTATCATTCTGATTCTGGACCTCCCAAACCAACTCCATCGTCTGCACAATTGGCCGGCTACCGTATTCTTAACCTGACGAGGGATGCTGTTAGTGGCTCGATTCATGAGCTTCCACCAGGGGTACCTTCAGTTCCTTCTCTCACTCCATTACCAATATTTGGTCATATTCCATCGATGCCTCCCACCCCTACTTTCAGGGTGGATCAGGAGTTCATGCCACATACAAGAATTCCGATGTTTGGAACGGGTCAACCCCTATAAGGACCAATTTATGGGCCTTTCCATTGGGCGGCACAGCCATTTAGCGGCCCTTCTTTTCCCACAACTGCTTCATTCTCGTCCCCTTCTTCCTCAGCACCGTCATCTTCCCAGGGAGCCCCTTCTTCTTAATCTTTTACATTGGGGGCAATGTATGCTTCAAGTGTGGGGGGGTGGAAGGTGATGCTGTTTGTTGGTTTGTTGTTGATTCATGATTGGCTTAATGTTTGAGGAAGTTGCTGTGCTTTTTACTGTTCCGGTTGTTGGGATTTGCTGAAATTTAGGTTGAAATTTTTTTTTCGCATGTGGGTGCCTTGTGTTGATTATAGGGGGTTCTGGTTATTGAAGTTGTCATGATGTGTAGAAAGTGGGAAAAAAGAGTCGTAAGACCAAGGCAAACACACCAATGCATGTGATAAAGGAATGCACCAAAGTGCAGAAAGGAAATATTATGCATAAATAGAAGCACCAATGTGTGACCATTGATCTTGTGTGTTAGGAGTTCTTGTATGTGGATAAGGTGATTGGTGTGCAGTGAGATGTTGTGAAACAAATGGGGAATGCATGCAAGGAGGATGGGTGGACAAGCGTTCCTCGGCACACACTAGCACGTATGACATTTTGGTCTTTATTCATCGTGCCTTGGTTGATAATTTGTGCTGAAATTAGATAGTTTGGAGTCAATAACTTTTGCGAAGTTTTCTGTGTGTGAATATTTTGATGAACTCAGACAAGAACATGCTGTGCAAGGGAGCAAGGTATAGTGCATAAGTGGCTAACATTTATAAAGTGCAAATTTTGCTTGAGGGCAAGCGAAAGTGCTAGTGTGGGGGAAATTGATAAGTCAGTTTTATACTGACTCAGTTGTCTTGTTTTTAACTTGATTTTTTGTATACTTTGGGGCAATTTGTACGAGAATGTGTGGAAATGAGTGAGGTATGCAAAGGATGGTAAGATAGGTTAGATAGTGTAGAATAAGCTGTAAACATGTATTAAATTATATAATTTGATGTGGGAGTGTAGAGTAAAAGCTAAACAAATTTGTTGAAGTAGGTGTTGTAATGATTGTTGGTGTGTAAAAATTTAGTGTGCGGTTGCTGATTGTTGTGAAGATGGTGTGAGAAGTGAGCTCATATTAGATAGTGAGTTGGCACGTTAAGAGTAATTGCACACTACCTTGCACGCTTGCACTCACGTTGTCGCATGGCTGCACTAGCATCGTAGCAAAGGTCGCAAAGGCATCGCACACACTTACGCGCATCGTCGCTTGGGCATCGCACAAACTTTGCATACTGTTCACAGGTCGCCGCATGATCCTTGCGGCGACCTCTTGTACAGTGCGGCGACCTTGCATACACTCGCACAAGCTGCGTGCCTTCGCGCTCAGCGTTAGCACATAGCCGAGCTCGCTCTCGCGCGCCGGCCAAGCACACACACGCACACCTCGCCGCACGGATGTACAGCGAGCTCACTTGATTGCTGCACGAGCGTGCGGCGACATCGCATTGGTCGCGCGCGCATGTGCGGCGAGCTCCCGCACAGCGCACACAGTTTTGCCACACTTCAGTATTGTAGCCATAACTCTCTCGTCTTAGCTCCGATTTGGGTTATTCAAAAGGCTGTGGAAAGCTAGGATATATAACTACAACTTTGATGTTTTAAGTGTTTCTAGATTCACAGCAAATCAAGGTCAGAGTTTGGTTGGAAGTGGATGCACATTTGCACATTTGCACACAACTTTACTTTGGTCGCCACTCACCTTTCATATTTGGTGGCCTCTAAGTGATACATTGTGTTGGAAACGCAATTGCATGGAGACGTAGGTCGCCATGAAAATCACTACATGCACTCACAATTGCCGCACTACTTGTGCACTACATCTTTTATCCTTCACAATACTTTGGACATACACATGTATATGCTAGTTTTCACCATTTCATGTTTCATCATTTCCTTTCATTCAGTTTCAATATATCTCACGTACATTCTGCTGGACTTCACTTCATTAACAATATTCATGTTTTTGTCACACACACGCCATGAAATTGCATGTCGGCGACGCATCTTAGGAAAGGAATGGCTGGTAACGCATCTCTAAGATGCGTAGCCGAGGAAAGGATTGGCTGGCGACGCATCTCTAAGATTTATCGCCATGCATTTGGGTTTTGTTGGGCGAAAAATTGGTTAAGCGTTGAATGCTGACTCTTTGTGCACAGGTACAGGAAGGCGTGAACTTGATGGCTTAATGGCGTGCTGAGACTAATGGAGGTGTGGAAGAACAAGGCTCGAAGGCGTGGGATGGTCATCTTGAACGAATTGTTTTGTAGAACTTTGTAGTGAGTAGTGGCATTTTTGTAATATCTTAGTCATTTTACGTTTGCATAATATTTACGTTTTGTAACCGCTATATATAGAGGATTAGTTAACAAATTAAAGGGATCGATCATTCTAGATTCTAAACCAACTTTTGATCTTTTGAGCGGGAATTTTTCTCTCGTTTTTCACTCTCTCTCTCTACTTTCTCTCACTAGAAATTGAACTCCATTTCCGATTCCGATTGCAAACTTGATCCGATCATTGTAAGACATTACTCAATTGAGGAGAATTTTCACAATTCAATTGTGAATTACAAGCAATTAAAGCATTTAATTTGGTAAACTCTTCCGATTTATTGATAATGAATTGCTTTACATTGTGAACTGTTGATCGAGAATTGGAAATGACTTCCTGTGGCTAATTCGATGATGTCCTAGGGTTTCTATGGACGATTGTTCTGTTTAGATAGTAAAAGGTGGTGCAATTGACTTGAATTAGGAAGAAATGAATTCACGCTCGTATTTCACTTTTAAATTTTGTTAAATTCTGTTGATTTTGACAGGTGTTGTGGAATTGAGCTCTAGTTGCGGTCGCCTTGCTGAATTGGAGTTAAATTCACAAATTACTAGTACGAATTGTAATGGAATGAGAACTAAGAAGTGAATTGAGTCTGTACACTTGTTTTGATTGTTCGTTCTCTAATAACGCAGTCGCCATGCTGGTTTTAGACTACGAAATCTTTGCGTAAAAGTGTAGAGAAGTTCCTTGTTGTTAACAAAGATGAAAGAACCTGACACAGGCCTCGCCATGGGAAGTGTTTAGAAGCTAATTGTCACAGTAATTAAGAACAAAGAACTGAGACGTTGCGGCATACATCCACTACTCTTAGGCCTCGCCATGGGAAAGAGTAGTGTTAAGGAACCTAGAATGCGGTGTGGTCATGCTGACCGTAGGATAGGTTGCTAGGCGACAGTGTTCTCCTCATGAAATGTTTGTCTGTCAATTGCATAGCCTGAGCTATCTAAATGAGCAATCGTTCTGATAAGTACTCTAGGACATCTGTTTCTCTTCTCTAAATTCACACATTACGTAGTTCTTGTTTTTCGGAGTTACATTGTGTTGCATTTACTTGCTTTCTAGTTTGTTAAGTGTTGAATTTGCCTTGTGCTTTGTAACTAGTTCTGAGAACAAATTTATGGATTCTTGAAACCACTTTACCTTCCCTATGGATATGATACCCTACTCATTGCTACTACCTTAGTTTAGGGTTAAAATTGCAAGGTTAACGACACGCTTGTCATTCCTTTACCTAAATTTCTTTGTGAACTTTCTGGTTCATCTAATACTATGTTTTGAGCTTGATTAATTAATGCCAATTTTGTTTCTACTTCTAAATCTTTAGCTTTTAATTCTTTAATTTCTTCTTTTGGTATTTTAATATCAGTTTTTAATTGATTTACTTAATTTAGTATTAACAATTCCTGGAATATTTGAACCTGAATATCTATCTAAAAGATTGCTTAAACTAAATGGTTGCAGAATTTCTACTTCTTTTGAGTCTTCTAATATTAATTCTTTTAGTCTATTCAAATATTCTTTTTGATTATTTGGATTTTCTATTTTAGTAATTATATCAAATAAAAATTCTTTATCTTTATTTTTAGATATCATGTATGATGATTGATTTGAATATTCTTCACTATCTAAATCTACTTCTATATCATTTAATTGAATATCACTTTCTTCTGATGAATTAATCATTATTGCCATCATTTTTTCTTGTAATTGTCTATCTTCATTAAATAATTCATTAATTTTTCTTTGAGTCCTACAATTACTTGAAATATGGCCTGGTTTGCCACATTTGTAGCAGGTTATATATATTTTTTATTGTATTTATTATTATATGGTTTGTTATATTTTTTATTCTTTCTATAATTTTTATATTCATATGGTTGTTCATATCCTATTTGTTTATAATTATGTCTTTTCCTTCTAAAACATCTATACTTATTTATAGCCTTATATTTTGACGAAAGTGCTTGAATACCAGTTATACCAAAAGCTCGACAAAGAGATCCTAATTCTTTCTTTCAGATCCATATTTGGCTTGAATTTTTAATTCTTGACATATTTTTAATCCTTCTGCTTTAACAAATGTAAATAATTGACCAAATGAAACATTAGTAAAATCTATAGTTTCTGTTCCCATTTCTTTTTAAAGATTTGTTATAATTTTTTGAGAAAATAAATTGAGTAATCCTGTTAAAAAATTTTCTTTCCAAAATGATGCATGACAATCTGGTCTTTTGAGTACATATGTTAAAATCATATCTTTATACTATCTAAAATCAATTAAAGTTGGACATCTTAAATTAGTTAAAAATATTTTTGAAGTATTTAATTCTTCTCTTGGATTCCCTACAAAATGCATTGATATGACTAATATTAAAAATTCTGCTGCATCACTCTTAGTAATAGTTTTTACTTTTCCTTATTCATCTTTTCTAACGTCTCTTTTTCATCTTTTTCTTCTTTTTGAAATGTATGATTTAATATTTCTTGCTTATTATAATATGTCATCATATTATCCCACCAATTTTTTAATTGTCCTGTAAACCCTGTTACTAAAGCTGCTGCTATTGTTTTTTCATCAAAACCTTTTTGACCATATGCTGCTAGCCATACCCATTTCTTGTAACATTCTTAATATTTCTGATTCTGATTTACTATCTACATTCCATTCGTAGACAGCATTTCCTTCATAATGTGTTGCTATAAATTGAGATCTTTCTTCATATTGAATGTCTGGTGGAGTTGGTTTAGGGTAATAATCTTTTCTTGATTGAGCCATTAACCATTTACTATTAGTTTTGTAGTTATTATTCATTTTCCTACTTCTTCTAATTCTATTAACTTCATTATTTTCATTAAATTCACTTTCAATTTTACTTATCTGATGTATTATCTAATCTTCATCTGATGTTTCTATATTTTCAGAGTCTATATCTTCTGCTTGTTCTTCTGGATTCATTTGATCTATATAATTGATAGTATTATTTTGTGAAGTACTAGGTTTATCTTTAATTTCTAATTGATCTAATTGATTTAATATTTTATCTATCATATATTGTTCTGAATTTATTTTTGGAGTTAAAGTTAAATTTAATTCTTCAAATAAATTTTTAGTTTGAAAATTTGGTCTTGATATTTCTTCTGGAAAACTAAATTGATTGTTAGTAGTTTTAATTGACTTTGGTAATGAATCTATTTTTATTGATACTAAATCTACCTGTTGTGCTATAGTGGATAATATTTGATTAGAGTAATTTAATTGTTGATTAACTTTTTTTATATCTTCTATTTCTAATGGAATTTTTTTGTGATTTTGCTTCTCTAAAAGGTGTTGCTATTATATCTCCGCCAGGTGTACTTATTTGAAGATTGAGTAATGGTGGATGTACTGAAGAAATAACTTCTCCTCCAACCAAATGCCATTTTTTATAGAATTGAGTATGAACATTAATTTGAGGTTCAGAGTAAATATTAATTATTTTTTCATGTTGACTAATATATTCTAACCATGAAAAGAATGAAAATTTAAATTGTTTAATTTGTAAATCTTTTTTCCATTCCTCGTTTAATTTATCTCTTAATATAGAGCCCAATTGGTTATACCAATCTCTTTTTATCATTATTTTCTTCATCATTAAAATCTTGTTCTAAATATGTGTAATTTGGTGTAAAATTTTATTAATAACATTAATACTATCTGCCTTCATTGATGAATTTATTGGTGAAGTTATTGGTGAGTCATTAATTATTTCTGGTACTGGTGACTGATAATGAACTTGTTGATTATTTTGAATTGGAATCTCAGAATATAATTCAGGATTAGTATTAAGATTAGTATTTTGATTAAATCTTCTTATACTATTTGGAATATCAGAAGTTGAACATATAGAATTTTGAGTTTGTATAATAGATCTTAATGATTCTATCTTATTAGATCCATATCTATTTGATCTTATATTATTAAAAAGTATTGTAATACTTCCATCTCTTCTGTTTCAAATCTAGTTGGATTATTTTGAATATTTCTTGGTTGTTGTAGAGGTTGTAATCTAAACGTTTCTGGAATTGTAATATCATGCCACTTTAATATTTTAGGAATATATATTGATGATTTTGGTGCATCTTCTTCAAACGGAACAGTTTCTGTTTGATCAGACTGCTCCAATTTAAGTTGTGGGTCAATAAATGTTTTGAGCAACTTAAAACAAACTTCATAGATTATTGCAAAACTTCTACTTTTTGACTAATTTTATTTTTATCAATTTGAATATCCATAATTAATGAATCTAATATTAAATCATCATAATAACTTGCAGCAAAATTAGGAGCACAATTAAAAGATATTGAACCATCACAAATATTAGTTTGAATTAAAGCTAATATGGAATCATGATACTCAGTAAATCGATTATCTCTTATGGCAATGAATATTGGATTATCTATTCCTATCCCATGTAATGGTTTAACTATTACTTTAATTAATCCATAATGAATATATCTATATCCTTGCATTCTATACTGATTTATTGCTATACTTGATAATAATTTAATGGTTCCAGAAGTTTCTCTAAAACTAATATCTTGTTCATGTAATTTTACAGCATATGAATTATTAAAGCTTAATTTTCCTATATGATAAATAGAACTAAGTGTTTTATTTGTAATATTAATTTGAATTTCATGGCTCTGTCCTATTTCTTTATCTTCTTGAGTAGATGTAGTTTCCGAACTCATATTACTAAATAATTTCCTAAAAACTTCCATAATAAAACGTACCTCTATTGCTTAATGCAACCTGTAGTGTAATAATGCATGGGAAACACTGGATGACCTAACCTGAAACACCTTCTTCACACAGGCTTACCAACAGATTTACTAGGCCTTCAACAGCTTGCCAAACCTTACACTATTAAACACTTTGTTACCTTAAGTATAGATTATGATCTATTATAAATTTTTTCTTGAAAATACTTTAGTAACTTGGATCTGATACCAATTCTAACCCAAGAATAAGAAGAAGATAGCAAAATTATTAAAAATAAGCTTAAACAAAGGAAGGTAAGAATACCTTTGAGTATTGCTTTCTAAAGAGAGATAACTTTGAAGAATAGAAAAGAACAAAGATCCGAGAGTGAATACAAGATGAAAGATTTTATTTCTCAAAATAACGGATGCCTCATTACATGCATTACATTGCTATTTATAGTACAACAATTGAGTTTTCTTTCATCATGGATGATATCACAATTCTTGGAAACATTGTTGAGTGGTTATGCTTTATTGGCCCACTTCTTCATGGATGCTTATCTTCTTTTGCCAAAAATGCTCATTTATGTCACATCCTTCTTAATCGCCAGAAATGCTTCTTTATGTCACATCCTCTTTTTGCTGAATGGAGATAAGAATCTTGTCACATCTTCTTCTGCTTTTTGCTTGAATAACTGAAATAATTTTTTTGACTTCTCTTTATGCAATTAGTGCACCATTCTTGAATTATTTCTGCCTTTCTAAATTGTTTATTGGTAGACATAGATATTATTGAATCTTGATGAATTTGACTAATAATAAAAAAATTTAAAAAATATATATACACCCTGTAACAAAAACAATTTATGCAACTGTCAAAAAACTTATTTGACCATTCCTCAATTCCTTTTTTTTCCTTACTTTTTAAACATTTCCTAGTCTATAAATACCCTTTAATTTTTTATTTTTCCCACACAATTTCTACTCTTCTTTCTCAATATTCTAATTCTCTTCTTCTCAATTTTCAAGCATCAAAATTCTATAAAATTCAATTCTATTTATTGTTTCTATTATAATTATTAGTTAAATTATTTATTATTTTTTTAATATATTATTCTTTCAATTTCTCATTCTTTTTTAATCCTTTTGAATTTTTTTATAAAATGGATATCTTTGATTCTTCATCCCAACCAATTAATATTGGTGATGCATCACAATCAAGTCATCGTTCACCAACAAATCCAAAATCCGAAATGTTTGTGAAATATTTCACAAAAATTTTTGATGCCGATGGAGTTCTTATTAGAGCACAATGCAATTTTTGCGAGAAATCATACGCCTTCAAAATTGGGAGCAGATATGGTACACTAACCAAGCATTTGGAGAAAATACATCCTCAAGAAATCGGCCTTCAAAAGTCACAAGCGCAATTAACCGGTTTTGCTCAACAAAGTTCTTCTTCTTCTACTAATTTAAATTTATTTAAATTTAATGATTCAAAATGTAGAGATGGTGTAGCTAGATTTGTTTGTGCACAACATTTACCATTCTCATTTGGTGAAAAACCAAATTTTGTGAGATTAGTACAAGAAAATGCAAATCCACAAGTTTAACGTGTTCCTAGAACAACTTTAACAAGTGATATTTAAAAAATTTATAAAAAAAAAATAGCTTATCGGAATATTTTTTAAAATTCGATTCTCGTATTTCAATATGTTCGGATATTTGAAGTGATCATTGGCAAATGAATAGTTATATTGGTATAACTTGTCATTTGGTAGATTCAAATTAGTTTCTACAAAAAAGAGTAATTGCATTTAGACTTTTTAATGATTCTCATTCGGCCATAAATATATCTAGATTAATTAGTATTATTTTACAAGAATATAATTTAAATGGTAAATATTTTTCAATTGGTTTTGATAATGCATCGGCTAATAATGCATCTATTGTAGAATTAAAAAATAGTTGTGCACCAATTTTAGGTGGGAAATTTTTTCATATTAGATGTGTATGCCATATTTTAAATTTTTCTGTTCAAAATGGTTTAAGTGCATTAGAAAGTCATATTAAACCAATTAAATATTTGACCGGACATCCAAGTTTAATAAAAACATGGGCAAAATATTGTATACAACATGGACAAAAGCCTAAAAGATTTAAAAAGGATGTTTCAAATCGTTTGAATTCAACTTATGATTTACTTTGTGATTCTTCTAAATATTATTCATTGTTATGTAATTTTTTCATTGATAACTCTTGTCTTGGAATTGTATGACTTCCTAATCATTGGACTTCTTGTTTAAAATTGTTAGAAGTTTTAAAAGTTTTTAAGTATGCTACTTGTACATTTTCATGTGTGTATTATCCAACTTCTCATTTATTTTTAGTTGAAGCATGTAATATAGTTGGTGTGTTAAAAAAGGAAAAAAATGATGAAACTTTGACACAAAGTATTATTTACATGTTAGAAAAATGGCTTAGTTATTATAAAGAAATTCCAATTTTATATTTAGTTGCTATTGTTCTTGATCCTCATTTTAAATTTCAAGGTTTCGACCAATATTTGAAGTTTTATTATAATACGTTAAAAGAATGTTTTCCATTAGATCCGAACATTATGCAATTACAATTAAATGTAAGTAGATACATAAATGAGACTAACGATATGTTAAATGCATTATATGAAGAATATTCTTTTAATTTTCAACAACAAGTTCCTACTAGTAGTATGATTAACACTAACACTAGTCACAATTGTTTTTCAACTTCAAATATTGGATCTTCATCTTCCTTTATTGACAAGCGTGTCATTAACCTTGCAATTTTACCCTCAAACTACTAATGTAGTAGCAGTGAGAGGGATCGTATCCACAGGGAAGGGTTAGATTCTTGAATTCCATTTTTGTTATAAGAATTGTCACGAAAGTAGATCACGAAGTGAAATGAGTACACAAAAGGAAACAAGAACAAAGGAATAGAGGAACAAAAGGAAGCAACTATCAGATAAAACAGATATCCTAGGATTCTTGTATCGGATGAACACAGACTTACCCAATCTATGCTATGCAATCAACTAGCAAGCAAATCTCAAGGAGACCTAAGTTGCCTAGAAGCTCAAGTTCTGGTTAGCATGGTGACCACACTACTCCCTGTACTTCCTAACACCATCCTTTCCCATGGCGAGGCCTGAGAATGGTGGAATTCACTCCGCAACGTCTCAACTCTCCAAGCTAACTACTCTAACATGCAAACCCTAGGAAATCCCATGGCGAGGCCCCGACCTAAGCTTGAATGTCTTCGTTTGTTAACACAGAGAGTTTCTTTAACACTTTTCCTAATGTTTCAATTCATCAAAGCTTTCCATGGCGAGGCCTGAATCTCAGAAATGAAATAATCATAGAAAGCAAGTGTAAAGACTCAGACAACCACACTTTAGTTCTCATCTCATGCATCTTCACTAGCATTGGTAAATCAAACCTCAACTTAGCATGGCGACCACAATCGAAGTTCGATCCATTCAAAATCAGTGTAGAGATATGAAATTAAACATATTTCAAGTAATAAATTCAAGTGCGATCTCAATATTTATTAATTAAGTCAATTACATAGCATCAAATCTCCTAAATCATATATTCATCCGTTTAGAAGCCTAAGATATCATACAATTAGCCAGAAAATTCCATATTCAACTCAAATTCATCTAATTCCAGCATTAAACAGTTCAATTCCATCAAATTGAAAGATTTCATTGATTAATGTGTGGAGGAATGTCAAATGCTCCTTCGATTGAGTTCAATATGTAACCTACGGTAAAAGTCACGATCAGAAATGAAATCAGAGAAGAAAATCTGGAGAGAGAAACTAGAGAGAGAAAGAGACAACGAGAGAGAAAATTCCCGCTCTCAAAATCAAAAGTTCCCTTTTCCAGAATGTTCGTCCAATTCCCCCCCAATTATTCCTCCCTAAAATGGTTAACTAATCCTCTATATATAGAGGTTACAAAGAAACGTAGACAAAACGCAACGTAAAAATGATACATTGTTACAGCAACGCCATAACATAAAATGAAAATCAAAGAAAAGAAAAGAAAAGAGAAAAAAAACGAATCTGGGTCAAAGCCTCAATTCACGCCTTTGAGCCTCGAATCCAGCGCCTTCATCCGCTTCCTTGTGCCCTTGAGCCAACACCTTTGCGCCTTCACCAAACCTCTATACACAGAGGTAACACTTCTCAGTACTTTGCCATTTTTTCATCACAAAACAACAGAATGCACTTGACGACCATATTTGGCGAGACCTCTCTAAGAGGTCTCACCACTTGACCCATTATCACGGCGAGACCTCTCTAAGAGGTCTCGCCATGCATTCCACAAACCGGCGAGACCTCTCTAAGAGGTCTCACAGTGATAATCCTCAAATTTGCCAGACCTCAGAGAGGTCTCGCCACTTTGGTGCAAAGTGTGCGAGTGTATCGTGAGGTTTGTGCAAATGAGTGAAGTGTTGTGAGTGTTGTGGAGTAAGAGTGAGTGTGAGTGTGAGTGTGTGAAATGAAGAAGTAATATAATGTGAAAGTAAAGTGTTGTGTGTGAATTTGGTGAGAGTGTGGCGGCGAGGTGATCTCGCCGCATGGTGAGTGTGTGCAAGAGTGTGCGAGAGGTGAGTTGTGTGAATTGTGTAGTGCAATTGAAATGAAATGGAGAGTGAAAATGTGTGAGTTGAATGATATGGTATAGGATGAAGTAAGTGAAATATAAGTGTGTGCTTGTGAACACATGTATGTGCTAAGTAGTGTGCGAATGAAATGAGGTGAGTTGTGTGTGTGTGAGTGCATAGTGTGTTGCGGCGAGATGATCTTGCCGCAATGTGAGTGTGTGCCGAGATGAGTGTTTGTGTGGAAAGTGTATAGCTACGAAGTAACCTCGCCGCACAAGAGGTGTGCGTGATGCATGCGACGAAGTGAACTCGTCGCATGGTGTGTGTGTGAGAGTGTTGCGGTGAGGTGATCTCGCCTACTGTGAGTGATTGCTTGTGTGCACATTTGAGTGCATGTGTCACGCCCCAATTCGGCGTTGCACGGCCACACGCTTGAAATGACGTTCTCAAGTGTGCGAAGCCTCGTTATACATGTAATTTAGTAGTCTTAAGTCTTCGATTGAACTTAACATTTCATAATCATTCAATAAAATCAATAATCTAGTATCCTCTATGAATAAACATTACTTTTGGGTTAAGAAGACAAGACTTAAAACCTTGGAAAACAATTAAAATATAAAATTTCGAAGTTGCTGAAAAATCCCTCCACGTCGCGACGTGGAATGGTCGCACGTCGCGACGTGGGCAAAATGCACTTCTGCCATTTTTTTCCTGCTGGACCACGTCGCGACGTAGGCGCATAAATCACAAAAATCGATTTTTCTCTTTCTTTTTCCTTTCCAACTCAAAACCATTTCAAAACCACATCAATTCTGTACACCAAAACTGCATATACGTCATTCCAATCTCCCAAACCATTCATTTCGATTCGCTTTACGTATTCACACACCATTAACAACATTTCGCCACAAATCTTTCGCTATAACCAAAAGAGTATACAACATATTCTAACATCAAAATTCCACCTTACATATTGGCATCAAATTTAACATATAACTATACATATTGACATCAACTCATGTACACACATCATTCTTTCCAAAATAGTTCTATACAATTTCCTATGATCTATACAAAACCATAAGTCTACAAAATAGCTTTCCCTACTTGTCATCCACAAAATCTTCACGGGAAATCTTAAACTCTGCAAAAATGACAATAATAGTGGTATGAGCAAACACTATGCTCAGTAAGTGATATTGACATTCCTTTATCGGTTGAGCATGTTACATACATAATATACTTTCACAAAAGCATTTCAACACATGAAACCCACATTTGGAAACATTTCCAAAATCACACACACATATATACAATAGCGAGTGGTACAATCCTTTATCAAATGACGTTCACAAATACATTGAACACTTGTCAATTAGCTCAAGAATAGGACACGTTACTCTCGGTAAACTGGATCCAGTTCCTGACTGTTTATCCCGTCAGGTAGGCCACATACACATGAGTTCCTAGCTATAACCCGCTAGGTAGGTCAAATACACATAAACACATGAGTTGGAACATGTTCCTACCAATCGTTCCATGACCATTCAAGAGCTCATAATACTTCAAATTCATTTAGACATTTCATCAAACATTTTGCTTTCACAAAAAACCACTTAATACATTTCATATATATCAAAATCACAAATTAACATATGCTCAATCCATTATTTTGCATATCACAACATACTAAGTTATCAAAATATATTTGATCAAAAGCATATTAAAACATAAAGGAATATCAAACCACTTACCTGAAATCACCCTATAATCTTGCCCTTGATTTATAGTTTCCACCACTTCCTTAACTCACTTTCCTATCATAACCAAATTCAACCTCTTACTACTCTTAAACACTACACAAAGACATAACTATAGATAAAGGAATTAGAAAGTTTCCTTACCTCAAAATGATGGATATTAGAGAAGAATTTCTTTCCTTCTTCTTCTTCAATCCACACTAGCTCCTTCTTGCCCTAGTTAGGAGAGGGAAAATAAGAGGAGTGAAATTTGGGAAAGAAAATGAAGACCTAAGTTTAAACAATAATGGGTCTTTAATACCAAATTTTTCTTATTTGCAAAATAGTCCCTATAAATTCTCTCATCTATTAATTAGCCCTTAAATTGGGTTATGGGCATTATAGCATGTGTGTGCATGAGGGAAGTGAGGTAAGTGCATGAAGTGAGTGCATGCAGTGGACAGCAGCTATATGCAAAGTGAATGTGCACAAGTGTGTGAGGTAAGTGAGCAATGAATGTACTATTGATGCGTCAATTGTGCTTGAAGTATGTACAATATAAGTGTGTGTGGGCAGCCATGAGAGTGTAGTGCAAATGCATATGTGCAGCAATGTGTGAGGTGAGTGAGTGAGTGTATGTGAGTGAAGGGCGAGATGATCTGGCCCTATGTGAGTAAAGGGCGAAGTGATCTCGCCCTATGTGAGTGATGTGTGTGCAGTGAGTGAAATGTGATGAAATGGTGGGCAGCAAGTTTTATTCGAAAATGTGCAAATGTGCAGTAACATCCAACCAAAATATGGCCATGATGCATTGTGAATTTGGAAAAACTTAAAATATCAAATTATAGCCCTATTTTTTTAGTTTTCGACAGCCTTTTGAATCATCCAATTTGGATCTAGGACGAGAAAGTTATGGCCGAAACACCAAACTGTGGCAAAAAGGAAAATTTCATGGCGAGGTCTCTCGGAGAGGTCTCTCCGAGAGGTCTCGCCTTGTAAAAGTTTCTATGGCGAGACCTCGCCGTTTTGTCTCTTACAAATCAGAGCTTGAGGTCAACATAAGAGTTGTAGAACGTCTTCTTGGCTTTCCATGGGTTCATGAATCAGCTTCATTGGAGGTCTGTAGCTCAAGATATAGACAATCTACCAAACTGTGGCAATATGAACTCGAGTAGGAAAACCTGAAGTAGCAATTGGAAAGACGCCTCTGTTTCTCATATTGGCACACAAAATTAGCAGAAAGTTAAAACAATATAAATGAAGTACACTCCAAGAGCTGTCCAGAACATCCAAGATCTTCTTATTTGGATTAGTATCGAGAGAGGTACACTCAAAACAAGTTGTACAACCCATTCTGCCCAAACCCTAAAACAAGCCTATTAGCATGTTAGGGTTTCTCAATGCATCATTTCCAACCTTTTTCAATTCTTTCCTTGTTCTTGAACTTCACATACACACTTGACTCATTTGATTGACATTTTAGCACTTTTCTCCAATTTTAACACATCAAGTTATAAACCACATAAATGCACAACATGGCACAAAACACTACACAATTGCATGAAAAACAAGGCAAAAGCTAAGTGAAATAATCATATATAAGTTGGTATAAATCCAACTTATCAAATTCCCCCACACGTGAACTTTTGCTTGCCCTCAAGCAAACTTACACTTCAAATCCACTTAGCACTAGACCTCACTCCTCTGTCCAGCCCGTTCTCATTTGAGTTCATCAAAAACAATCTTTTTCATGCATAAAACTCACACCAAGTCCTTAACCCCAACCCATCAAATTTCAGCACAAATTATCAACCAAGGCACGATGAATAAAGACCAAAATGTCATGCGTGCAAGTGTGTGCTGAGGAATACCGGTCCATCTATTCTTTATGCATGCATTACCTCTTTTGTTCCAAAACATCCCTTTTCATAAACAATCACAATGTCCACACACAAGATCAATGGTCGCACATTGGTGCTTCTCTTAATTGATTTCAGATTTCATTTGCTTTCGCACTTTAGCGCTTTTACTTTATTACACACATTGGTGTGCTTGCCTGGGTCTTTTGGCTTCTTTTTCCCTTTAGCTGCCCGAATTTTGTGGCTATTTTTTTCCCAATTATGCTTGCCAAGGGTATTTCGGCTTTTCATTCTCAATTGCCAAAGGCTTTTCCTCCATATCCTTTCTTGTGTGACTATGAGTTCTTAGATGTCTTTAAGGGACTATATATGCTAGAGTATCCAAAACAAACGAAGTAATGCATAACAACAAGAACAAATTGAATCAGTTTCCTCCTATGTCCAAGAACATGTTTGCATGGCATATCTATCTTACTTTAACATGATGCCTTGATTAACAAAATATACTGATTTTATCAAGATTTGAAACAAGGAAAACAAAACCATTTTCGCATGCAATACAAAAATAAAGATGGATGAACTTCAAATTTTGAACATAGCTTAACAAAGGAGCAGAAGCATAGTACAAAGTGTTACTACATTCCATTGCCCTCACTGTCACCACACCTCTTTTCATTTCATTTCACACATTCCATATTATTAGGACACAATTACACTCCTAAAAAAAACTTAAAAACACTAACCAACCAAAACAGCACCACTCAACACCAAAACTTTCCATGGATAGGCACATTTTGCCACAGAAATGTCAACTACACAAAACTTGTGTTCTTAACATCACTTATTCACAAAAATTCTCAAAAAGTTCCACAAAAAAGTTAAAACAAACAATGAAAAAAATACCATTTACGGGAAATAATGTGCAAAAGCTCAAAATACTACAACCAAACTAAAAGTAGCATGCCTTGCATCACATAGCATAAAAAAAAATTCATTCATGAAGAAAGTAAGCATTTAAAGTCCAAAAGACACAAACGAAAGCAAACATTCACTCCCCCACACTTAAAACGTACATTGTCCTCAATGTAAAGTAAAGATAGGTTTAGGAGCTCCCTGGTGTTGATATGTCATGAATTCCAATGTTTTCTTGGTGGAGTGTCTTTGTCCATAGTTCCTTTTTTTCATGAGAAATTTCCTGCACATGGTGAATCAAGCTTATTAGAATTCACTCACTCAAATATACTACATGTTGGTGCAAGGTAAACATGACATGGAGGTAGCATGCAAGCAAAGTGTCGCACCATGACTAGGAGTTATGGTGGTGTAAAAATATGCAATTAGTAACACTAAATGGCATATGCACAATCCATGCTTGATATGTAAAATAAAAAGGTTGTGTGCAGTATGGAAGTGGTCCATAGAACCACTCCCCCACACTTAGCCTCATGTGTGCATAGCCTATTCCTCTTGCAACTTCCTTCATGTGTAGACCCCTACAATATAAGTAGCCTTAGTGAGCATAACAAAATGCAAGAAACATACACTTAACCAAAATACTTTATTAACTGTAATATGAGAAAGAAGTAGTTCTGGATTTAATTAGTCTCCAGCTAGACTTTATTTTTGAAGCATTCTTCTTCAAGAATCGGAATATCCCTCTCTGTACAAGAAAAATGATATTTCATAAGAACTCTTTTTCCTCCTGTAGGGTGATCGAAGAAAAATTTTAGAGAGGTGCTTAAACTCATGCACATGAGGATCAACCTCCACAAATTTAACTTTGAACCACTGAAACTCCCCTATTGTAGGCACCTCCTTTACTTCACCTACCATACCAGGCTCTTCAACCATACACAGCTCAACCAAAGGTTGAGGTTCCCTCCTAAGAGGCACCTAGTTCACTTCCTCCACCAGAATAGGCTCTGTAACCCTGCAAGGCTCAACTAAGGCTTGTATATCCATGGTCTCAGGTAAGTTCAAAAATGGATTCATCTACAAAGCAATTTTCCACCATGTTAGCAATTTCGTTATAAATTCTCACATCTTCATCATCTAGACTAACATGGAGAAATTCTTGAGTCTTTTCTTTGTCAACAACACAAAAAACATTATCATCAATTAACAAGAGTATCTCACTCTGCACTTCTTGTGAGTTACCATTCAAACTTTTAGATTCATTCACCATTTCAAGAATTGGTGCCTCAACAAAATTTTCAAGAAATGTGTGGAGATTCTCATTAGCCATTGCAACATTATCTTCATTCATTATATCACATTGATCCTCAAAAAGTGTCTCTATACAATTCACAAAGCTATGAAGAGGAAAAACATCTAATGAATGGCTATCAACATCATTTGGCTCATGGAACTCCATAAAATTAATGCAAGACTCAGCATTAGACACACTCCCCATAAAGTCATCAGTATCAAGTTCATCACATGAGGCATCATCCTCATCATAGAAGACATCATTCTGAATTGAACAACTCAAATTTGACTCATGTATCAAAGGTTCAGTAGCAATACATTTTTGTGAGACACCCTCAATATTGGTGAATTCCACCTCCCTAGGATTCTTTTCTCCACATTCAAGATTAGCTTGCATTTCAAAATGATATTCCTCAGGAGTTGGTATTCTAGCAATTAGAGGTGTATGTGGATAGCATTGTGCATATTGAATTGATGGCTCACTTTGTTCACGCAAAAAAGAATCATTCTCATCATAAGAACTCAAATATTCATGCTCAAAAGAATCAGCGACAAAGCACTCAAGTACACCATCCCCAAAACTTGTAGATTCCAACTCCCTTGGACACTTTAAACCACAACAAACATTGACAAGCATATCAAAATGATCACCCTCAGGAGTTGGTGTTCTAGTAAGCAGAGAGGTACCTTCTGAGTGATATTGAGCATCTTGATACGGTGCCTCAATTTGTTCCCACAGGTTGCTGATTAACTCATTGATTCGATCGAGTCTTTGTTGTCGCCCTTGAAGCTCCTCTTCCAATTGAGCCAATCTTGTTTCACTTCTATCAAATCTCTCCAAAACTTCAGACAACATGTTTTCCATTTTTGCCTCTTCTCTGAGATAATACTCATTGCTTTGTTCTTGGTTATACCATTGCTCTCCCTTTTGTAAGCCTCTGTCAAGTTTTTTCAGAAGTTGAGAAAACATGCATTCCACAGAGAGTCCTTGTGTTGCAATGTGATATGAGTTGTTGCTTTGTGCTTGATTTTGCCATTGCTCTTCATCTGGTGGTGGAGAGAAGTTCCCAAATCGCCTAGGTCTTGGCTGTGTGAACTGATAATAACCAAAAGAGTCCTCATACCATCTAGACATGCTTGGGTACTTGTGGTGTGCAATCTTCACTTTCAATTGAGTTCCATTGTCCTACACTTGCCGTAAGTACACCAAAGTAGACAGAACAAAACACAAAAACAAAGAAAACAACAAAAGCTACCACAATGAAATAGAACAGAACTACTACTTTAAACAAAAACAAAACAGAGCAAATCAAAATTTAAGAAACCGTGTCTTCCCCGGCAACGGCGCCAAAAATTGACAAGCGTGTCATTAACCTTGCAATTTTACCCTAAAACTACTAATGTAGTGGTAGTGAGAGGGATCGTATCCACAGGGAAGGGTTGGATTCTTGAATTCCATTTTTGTTATAAGAATTGTCACGAAAGTAGATCACGAAGTGAAATGAGTACACAAAAGGAAACAAGAACAAAGGAATAGAGGAACAAAAGGAAGCAACTATCAGATAAAACAGATATCCTAGGATTCTTGTATCGGATGAACACAGACCTAGCCAATCTATGCTATGGAATCAACTAGCAAGCAAATCTCAAAGAGACCTAAGTTGCCTAGAAGCTCAAGTTGTGGTTATCATGGCGAGCACACCACTCCCTGTACTTCCTAACTCCATCCTCTCCCATGGCGAGGCCTGAGAATGGTGGAATTCACTCCGCAACGTCTCAACTCTCCAAGCTAACTACTCTAACATGCAAACCCTAGGAAATCCCATGGCGAGGCCCGACCTAAGCTTGAATGTCTTCGCTTGTTAACACAGAGAGCTTCTTTAACACTTTTCCTAATGTTTCAATTCATCAAAGCTTCCCATAGCGAGGTCTGAATCTCAGAAATGAAATAATCATAGAAAGCAATTGTAAAGACTCAGACAAGCACACTTTAGTTCTCATCTCATGCATCTTCACTAACATTGGTAAATCAAACATCCACTTAGCATGGCGACCACAATCGAAACTCGATCCATTCAAAATCAGTGTAGAGATATGAAATTAAACAGATTTCAAGTAATAAATTTAAGTGCGATCTCAATCTTTATTAATTACGTCAATTACATAGCATCAAATCTCCTAAATCATGTATTCGTCTGTTTAGAACCCTAAGATATCACACAATTAGCCAAAAAATTCCATATTCAACTCATATTCATCAAATTCCAGCATTAAACAGTTCAATTCCATCAAATTCAAAGATTTCACTGATTAAAGTGTAGAGGAATGTCAAATGCTCCTTCGATTGAGTTCAATATGTAACCTCTGATACAAAGTCACGATCGGAAATAAAATCGGAGAAGAAAATCTAGAGAGAGAAACTAGAGAGAGAAAATTCCAGCCCCCAAAATTAAAAGTTCCCTTTTCTAGAATGTTCGTCCAATTCCCCCCAATTATTCCTCCCTAAAATGGTTAACTAATCCTCTATATATAGAGGTTACAAAGAAACGTAGACAAAACGCAACGTAAAAATGATACATTGTTACAGCAATGCCATAACATAAAATGAAAATCAAAGAAAAGAAAAGAAAAGAGAAAAAAAACGAATCTCGGTCAAAGCCTCAATTCACGCCTTTGAGCCTCGAATCCAGCGCCTTCATCCGCTTCCTTGCGCCCTTGAGCCAACACCTTTGCGCCTTCACCAAACCTACATACACAGAGGCAACACTTCTCAGTACTTTGCCATTTTTTTCATCACAAAACAACGGAATGCACTAACGACCATAATTGGTGAGACCTCTCTAAGAGCTCTCGCCACTTGACCCATTATCACGGCGAGACCTCTTAGAGAGGTCTCGCCATGCATTCCACAAACCTGCGAGACCTCTCTAAGAGGTCTCGTCGTGATAATCCTCAAATTGGCGAGACCTCTTAAAGAGGTCTTGCCACTTTGGTGCAAAGTGTGCGAGTGTATCGTGAGTTTTGTGCAAATGAGTGAAGTGTTGTGAGTGTTGTGGAGTGAGGATGAGTGTGAGTGTGATTGTGTGAAATGAAGAAGTAATATAATGTGAAAGTAAAGTGTTGTGTGTGAATTTGGTGAGAGTGTGGCAAGGTGACCTCGCCGCATAGTGAGTGTGTGCAAGAGTGTGCGAGAGGTGAGTTGTGTGAATTGTGTAGTGCAATTGAAATGAAATGGAGAGTGAAAATGTGTGAGTTGAATGATATGGTATAGGATGAAGTAAGTGAAATATAAGTGTGTGCTTGTGAACACATTTATGTACTAAGTAGTGTGCGAATGAAATGATGTGAGTTGTGTGTGTGTGAGTGCATGGTGTGTTGCGGCGAGGTGATCTCGCCGCAATGTGAGTGTGTGCCGAGATGAGTGTTTGTGTGCAAAGTGTATAGCTACGAAGTGACCTCGCCGCACAAGCAGAAAGTTAAAACATAATAAATGAAGTACACTCCAAGAGCTCTCCAGAACATCCAAGATCTCCTCATTTGGATTAGTATCGAGAGATTTACACTCAAAACAAGTTGCACAACCCATTCTGCTGAAACCCTAAAACAAGCCTATTAACATGTTAGGGTTTTCTCAATGCGTCATTTCCAACCTTTTCCAATTCTTTCCTTGTTCTTGAACTTCACATACACACTTGACTCATTTGATCGACATTTTAGCACTTTTCTCCATTTTAACACATCAAGTTATTAACCACATAAATGCACAACATGGCATAAAACACTACACAATTGGATGAAAAACAAGGCAAAAGCTAAGTGAAATAATCGTATATAAGTTGGTATAAAATCCAACTTATCATTTATCCTTCCTGAATTAGAAATGTTTCAATCGTTAGAAAAACACAAGGTACTACTAGTTCGGAACTTGAGGAATATTTAACCCCTTCTTTTGATTTTAGTGACAATAAGTTTGAATGTGATAGTATTGAGAACTTCAAAATATTGGAATGGTAGAAGAAGAAGACAACGATGTGCCCCGTCATCGCTTGGATAGCCAAAGAGATTTTGGTGGCCTCGACATCAACCGTAGCCGTGGAACAAGCTTTTAGTCAAGGTGGCAACATTTTGGACGAGACCCGATCGCGTTTGAGCCCCATGTCCTTGAAGATTCAAGCTTTAGTAGATGATTGGACTAAATCCGCTTATAGAGAACAAGAACAAGATATAGAAGAAGATTTTGATTTAGATTTAGACGCCAACACCGATGGTAGCTCTACTTGTACAACTAATTCACCTATCATCGATGGTAGCTCTACTTGTACAACTAATTCACCTATCACCGATGCCGATAGAGCCAATAATGACGACGACGACTACTATTAGTTTATTAAAATGAAGAAAAATTTCACATTGTACATTTTTAGATTATTGAAAATTTGAAATAATTTATTATGTTTTTCAAATATTATAATTTCCATATCTATATATTCATTTATATAAATTAATGTCATAGTTTTATTTATATACACTATAGTTGTATTATTGTATATCATAATATATTTTGCAATTGTATTATTGTACTATTCAAATTTAAAGTTTAAACCATCAATTATGAATAAAATTTAGTACTTTCTTCATTTATTAATTTCTAACTTGTAAATTTATGATTTAAAAATCTTAACTTATAAATTTGTCTATCCAATGAACAAAATTTAGTAGTTTCTTCATTTATTAAATTATAACTTGTAAATTTATGATTTAAAAATCTTAACTTGTAAATTTGTCTATTCAATGAATAAAATTTAGTAGTTTCTTCGTTTATTAATTTCTAACTTGTAAATTTATGATTTAAAAATCTTAACTTGTAAATATTTTTATCCAATGAATAAAATTTAGTAGTTTCTTCATTTATTAATTTCTAACTTATAAATTTATGATTTAAAAATCTTAACTTGTAAATTTTTTTAAAATTCTTAATTTGTAAATTTTTCTATCCTAATGAATAAAATTTAGTAGTTTATTCATTCTAACTTGTAAAATTTAGTATTTCTAAGTTGTAACTACTAAAATCTAAGTACCTAAAATTTAGTATTTTAAAATCAAATTCGGAGGTTGAAATTGAAATTCGAAATCGAATTCAAAACGGAAATAAAATTGTAACCGAAATCGAGATAAAATCGAAACCGTGACGAAATCGAGACGGAACCGTAAACGGGACGGAACCGGAACCGGAACCGCCGGTTCCGGAATGCTTACTCCATACTCATGGTCAACTTGACAAAGCCAAGTTGGTTAATGTAGAACATAATTCACGGTAAAAATTGATATGGTTAAAATTCCTTCTCTCATATTTGTTTTCTCTCTCACCTAGTTTTTTTTTGTTTATCTCTTGAGGAATTTAATGGTGCAATATGTTTAAAACTCCTCTCTCATTCTATTTTTTTTCTCTCTTTCACCTTCCCTTTTTTTTCTCTCTTACCTTATTTTTAATTAAATTCCTTCTATAATAAATCATTCAAAATTGTATCACTCTTAACTTTAAATGTTTCCAAAAAAATAAAAAATAATGAAGTATAGTTAGGTAGCTTTTTATGTTGAACTAATAAAAAATTAAAATGGAGTTCAATTTTTCAATTTGGATTTGTAAATATTCAATTTAGTTTTTTTTAATATGAAAAACTAATACTAAAACAAAAAAATTTGAAAAATCAATGACCCTTTCTGCCTGCTTTTTATTATTATTTTTTTGTGTTAAAAAAATGCAAATTACAAAAAATTCCCTTTAGTTTCAGAAAATTTTAAATTACCACCTAAAGGTTAAAAACTTACATTTTATTCCTCGTAGTATTTTTTTTCGTCCTTGACATTTCAAATGATTCAAATTCATTCCTCGCATTTGTTTGAAAAACTTTTTTCATCTTGACGTTTCAAATGATGCAAATTCGTCCCTCACATTAAAATAATGTATCAAATTGGTCATTCCATCCATTCACATATACTTTTTTAACAAAAAAGATTCCATGTTCTTGTATTGTGACAATTTTTTACGAAAAAATTTAGAATCACAAATTCTTTCCCCCAATTTTTCAATCAGCAACTATATTTTTGGGCCCTAAACAATTATCACAGGACAAGTACGTGATCTATTTATGTTAAAAAGATATATGAATGGATAAAAGGACCAATTTGATACACTACTTAATGTCATGAATCAATTTGCTTCATTTGAAATTTTAGGGACTAAAAAAGTTCTTCAAACAAATGTGAAGGACATTTTTTGTAATTTTCCCATTTTGATATGTTTAAAATTCCTTCTCTCTCATCTTTTTGCTTTCTCTCTCATCTTGTTCTTTTTGTTTGTTTCTTGGGGAATTTAATGTGCAAGATGTTTAAAACTCCCTTCTCATTCTATTTTTCCTCTCTTCCAACCTCCTTTCTTCTCTCTTACCTTATTTTTTTTCTCTCTCTTGAAGAATTTTGTATCCAAAGAAATTGTATAAAAATTAGATTGTTTTGAACTCATGGATATAAGGTTTGTTGAAGGGTAACGAAGAATTTGGTACTTTTTTAAAATATTAAATGCCCTCTATAATAAATCCTTCAAAATTGTACTGCTCTTAACTTTTAAGTTTTCCAAAAAAATAAAAAATAAAAAAATCGTTAGGTAGCTTATGTTGAACTAATAAAAACTTAAAATGGAATTCATTTTTTCAATTTCGATTTGTAAATATTCTATTAAGTTTTTTTTTAAGTATGGAAAACTAAAACAAAAATATGAAAAATCAATGATCCATATTCCCTGCTACTTATTATTATTTTTTAGTGTTAAAAAAATCCAAATTATAAAAAATCTCCATTAGTTTCAAAAAGTTACATTTTATTTCCTTGTAGTGTTTTTTTTTTCGAAAAACACACAAAATATACGAATTTGAAATACTAGTTTTTATAAATCTATCTGATCTAGTAGATAAATATAACTTTCTATTGTTGATTTTAAGTAAATTGCACTATGTTTTTTCTTTCAAAATTATTGATTTTTTCAGGAATTTTCACAAAAAAAAACGTGAAATTAATTTATAGGTTTTTAAACCATAAATAGATAATTTGAAAATTTCTCAAACCATTTTTTTCTTGTAATTTTTCGTTAAACAAAAAAAGTCCCAAATCCTCTTTAGGCCAAACCCAATAGGCCAAGATTAACCGAGTCATCTAATTTCATTGACATTTCGCGTGGGCTTTCAATTTCATTTACTCTCTCTCTACAAACGGCTAGTTTTCCACTTTCTTGATCACAGGTTTCCTTGAAAATTTCTTCAATACACTGCAATTTCTGCTTCTTCTCTCTTTCTGACATAATTTACAAGTATTTTCGTGAATAAAGTTTAGATTTTTTATCAGAGGTTGCATTTTCTTGATTAAAATAGAAAAGGATTGGTTAAAGATTTGAAAAAGATCATATTTTTATGATTCCTGTTGAAAATTGAGGCCGATGAAAGATGATGGGATCTTCAAAGAAAAATTGGCAAGAAAGAGGGTTCTTGACTCCACCCCCAAAATGGAAGTCAAATCATCGTGTGCCAGTGATGCCACGGTCAGAGAGGAATCCATGGAGTTCAGTGACTGATCATCAGTCCAAGAATGATCTCTTTCATGTCATTCATAAGGTTCCGGCTGGTGATTCTCCTTACGTTAAAGCAAAACATGTTCAGGTATTAAAGTACTAGTGGGTTTTTATTTACCTGTCATTTTGATTTGAAATTTTGTGTGTTTTAGATACTGCCTTGTAAGTTTGAGTTTTGCTTCGTTGAAAATGTACTTAAACATTTAAAAGATTCAATTTTTTGGAGATTTTTTTGTTAGAGATGGGCATGTTCTTGGATTTTGATGTTCTTTTGGCGAAGAATTAGTACTGCAATGTGAGTTTTATCTTCCTTGACATAAAATGCTAGGATCCATCCAGAAAAGAAATACAGGTTGCTTCCATGTTGCTTTGCTGAATAATATGACAAATGCATGTCCATATTATAGAATCTTCACCATGGCCATACTTTAAGCAAGAAACAAAATCAGATGCCACCTTTGCATTATACAAGACAAAAATGAGTACCTGTATACAAAATTCCCAGCCAATCTGTAGCCTGTTTCTTCAATTAGCCTCTGCAACTCTCAGTTTGTCCCATTCTATTTTCTCCAGTGTCTTAAATAATTTTAGCTCATCTTCTTCATGAAGTTCATCTTCTTGTCTTCTCAGAATTTCATTTGCTCATTGATGAGCTTTGACTTGGATCTAAGTTCTAATTCAGCATTGGCAGCTTCCTCACTCCTCTTAGTTAAATCATTGTTCATTCTTTTTATTTCTTTATCTTTCAGCGATAGTGCAGATTGGGCAGCAAAAATGTCCCGATCCCTCTTCATTAAAGAAAGCTTTAGGTCCTCAATTACCATTACTTGAGAAGCTAAGACAAGATTAGCCTTCCTCAGCTCCTCTTCCAGTCTTTCCTGCCTATAACTTGCAGCTGCTATCTCTTCCTATCTCAGCTCCAACTCCTCCTCTGCACAATTCAGTTCATTATATTCCAACAAGACATTCATCTCTGCTTCCTGTAAATCTTCTTCCTTCTTCTTCAATGCAGCAAACGCAGCTTGCAAATCAGCCTCTAGCTTCTCAAGTCTTAACCCAAGTTCAGAAAATTCAGGAATACAAGAATCTTTAAGAATATGTTCCTCCAGTTTTTGGGTCTGGGAAAAGATACTTCTTTCTTTTGCCTGCCCTGAAGTTAATCCTCTTCTGCCTCCATTCTGGTCTATGATTGGTGGCGAGGAAAGGAAGGAGGAGTTAAAATGGCATGGGAAGAGTAAAAACGCCATTATGAGGAGATCGTCGCCTGCTGAACATCTAGATTTTAATGATGACTTCTTAATATTAATTTTAGAAACCTGTGATGTTTGAATTTAACATTTTACAACGTTTGGCTTTTCTTGATTCTTTTGAATTGATGATTTTGCTTCAAGGTAATTATCTCTGGAAATTTAATCTTCTTACTGTTTTTGCAGAGCTATATAGTTTAAACAGAGTAAAATCATCCCCATTACCCCATTTTCATTTGGCATTGGATGGGAGGTCACATGATATTTGAGTTACTAAAGTTTCTGTCCGTTTGATTTTCAAGTTCGACATTTTAGTAATAACTACCACTATGAATCAAATTGACTTCTTGTTTCTGATGTATTGGTATTTTGGATTTACTCGCTCATCAAGGTTTATTGTATTTTTGAAAGAAACTTCCGCAGAAAAATAGAGTATAAGATGCATGATGAATTTTTTCTTTTGTACACTATATTACACTTCAATAATGCTGCTAATTTCATATTCTTATATTGACACGGTACGAGGCAACAGAGTTACTATCATTTATCTTGGCATTTAATCTTTAACATGTTATATTTATCCATTTGAAATATTCACTTTTGATTGCCATAAACAGGTGATAGACAAGGATCCAAGCCGGGCTGTTTCCCTATTCTGGTCAGCAATCAATGCTGGTGATCGAGTGGATAGTGCTCTGAAGGACATGGCAATAGTCCTGAAACAATTGGATCGGTCAGATGAAGCCATAGAGGCCATTAAATCCTTCCGAGATCGTTGCTGTATTGAATCTCAAGAATCCCTCGATAATATACTGATGGAACTCTACAAGGTGAAACACCCATCCATTGAAATCAGATATAAGTTTTCTGTTCAGTCTTTCATTTCTTATTTCTTTCTCTATAGTTTCTATTGCATAAGGGAACTAGATGTTGCAGATGAAATAAAAGAAATCATCTAGCATTTAGTGGATTGTGCCATTCAATTTACTACTTTTATTACAACAAAAAAATATTTAGGTGAAAATTTCAGGATTATGACACTGATGGATGATCAGAATTGCTACCATATTTTTCCTCTAGAAGTAAGAAGAAAACGAGGTTTGAATGTACCTGTTGCATGTCAAAATGTTCTGAAGTAGTCTGCACTCGTTGATTAATTTTTCATTCTTTGTTTTGCTTTGAAAGAAATAGAATTACACCTTAGTTCTGATGATGAAAAGGAATTAGGAATGTGAAAAAGTATACAACATCAGAGGCAAATGTTTGTTCCTGGACTGACAGTCTTTTTCTTTTCTTACATATTTTATGAGGTATACACTCAGTCAACAATGGTTGTTTTAGAATGATTCACATCTTCATGAGTTGAATTGTGCTGCCGGATTGGTTGCATGCGTTCTTTTGTCTTTTTATTGTGACTAGGATTAATGTGTTGCATTGGAAATTTGATTACCTGCAGAAATCTGGACGGATTGAAGAAGAGATCCAAATGCTGCAAGTTAATATTAAGAAGATTGAAGAAGGGAGTGCTTTTGATGGGAAAAGGGTCAAGATGGCCAGATCTCAAGGGAAGAAAATACATGTCACTATTGAAAAAGAGTATTCTAGGTGGATATCAATATGTTCCCCAATATGTCAATTGGTAAGAAGTATTTTCCTTCCACGTTTATGACTGATTCTGGACTGTTGGAAATTTTTTCTCAGATTGTTAGGAAACTTGGCCTGGGCATTTTTGCAGCTAGAAGATTATAAATCAGCAGAAGAGGCTTACAGGTATGTTTTCTGTTCTAAATACATTCATGTAGCTGCGATTGGGACGTAGTTTCCCAGTGTGTGGGATTGTTCTTACTGCATTGTTCTTTATTTTGCAGAAAAGCTCTTACGCTTGAACTGGATAAGAATAAGCAGTGCAACTTGGCAATTTGCTTGATACACTTAAACAAGATTGCAGAAGCTAAATTTCTGCTGCAGAGTATAAGAGCATCCTGTTTAAATGAGCAAATGGATGAATCCTATGGTAAATCCTTTGAGCGTGTTACTCAGTTACTGGATGATCTTGAGTTGCAACCAAATTTAAGATCCATGGAGAGAGAAGAGGGTGTGTATAAAGAAGTTCATATACAGGCATCAGGTTTAAGAAGAAGTTCCAAAGGTTTTTCTTCTGGTGCTAATGCTGTTCAAGATGGTGTTCCTGGATCTAAAATATTTCTACAATCACAATATGTGCATCATGATGAAATGGAGAAGCCACATGAATGGCTGGGCAAGGCTTGTTTGCAAAATTGTAATGACAACAGTACTGACTTCTCAGGCGCAAACCAAGGAAATGGTAGAGGAAGATATTGCGGTAGAAGAAGATATGACAATCGGTTCAGAAATGGCCAAATAGAAGGCGATTCACGCATTAAGGCAGATATTTTTCCCGGGTCTGTTGCTGGAACTCCAAGAGTTCCATTTACACAGCCAAGAAGGTGCTTATGGCCATTCAATGAAGATCACAGAACTAGTCAGCTTGCAGAGGCAGTTGGCGGTACAAAATTGACATTTGAGCAGAATAGAAGTCGTGATAGTTTGCAGTTTGTAATGGCTGAACATAACCATGATACCAAGCTCAAATCAGCTGAAACAAAAGTTTTAACTTGTGAACGTTGGAGTAAACACATGCCAGAAGAACATGCTAAATTAAGCAGTGAACTTTTGATGAAGTCTATTCCTAATGGAGGCTGCAAAAGCAATTTTGAGGAGACTGATGAGCTGGAGAAAGTTGCTAATAGCCAGTATGATTTGCCTTCAGAGTTTTTAGTCGGTAGTGTAAAAACAAGTCAGAAGCAGCTCTCCAATGTTGATTGTGAACAGAGTTCCAATGCTGTTACTGAAGATGCTATGGGCTCTAGAGAAGCCGCTAAACGTGATAACCAAAACCAGAATTCAGTTCAGCAATCCAACTCAAATGATTCTTCAACAAGGAAGAAGAGTTGGGCTGACATGGTTGAAGAAGAGGAGCAGCTGTTGCAAACAGCAAGAGATGATTTCCCTGATGAGAACTGTAATACAAATATTGCTCTGCAGACTCCCAACCCTCTGAAGCAGTCTCGCCAAAAGCCCGAATCTTTAGGTTTCAAAGATGGTTATTACACTCAACCGATCCATGATACTGCACCAATCAATCAAGCAGTGGGGCAACCCTTCTCTTTTGATGAGCATCAGAATTCAAACATATCAGCAAAGTGCTTTGCTTCACCACTGCAGAAGAGAGCTTTGAATTTTGAATGTGATAATGCTGTTTCTTTCAAAGAGGAGGATTGTGCTACTTCAAAAAGTCTCCTATTAATAAGGAGAAACAGGTTACAGGTCTTCAGAGATATAACACCTGAAAGTCCAAGATGCTGATTGATTTGTATAGAGTTGAAAAAATGTGAATAATGCTTCACACTAAATTTGTATTTTGTTTTGCTCAATTCTTGATTCAAGAAAACAGGTTTGAATGCTATATTGCTTAAGGCCTTAGGTCCTTCTGACCTACTCTAGTGTACCATCTCTTGCATGTTAGTCCATTTCAAGGAGAATTTTTTTTTTTAAAAGGAAAAAAATTAGTTCAACTACTAATTGTGTGTTTATTTATGTTTTTCCAAACAGCAACACTATTATATATATATGTGCGTGTGTGTGTGCGCGCGTGTGCGTGCGCGTGCGTGTGTGTGTATTTACTAGCCTATTCACTCCTAATCACACTTTAATGGAATTTGGAACGAGAATATGCCGAGATAAACTCACTACTAGACCAACATAAAATATTGCTTGTTCTTGTTAAATTTAAATTTTAAAGCCGAAAAATCAAACCTCTAAACCCTAAACCAAAATTTGAGTCAATTGTGTGACAAATAGATGTACATCAACAATTACAATGTTTACATATGCATTGATTTTCTGTAGATATAATTATCGTCAAGTGTGTATATTATTAAAGCAAGTTTAAGCTGACATAGGACACGTAAATTCAGTTAACATTCATTCTTTGATTTATCTCTCAATAGTTTATTCCCTTCAACATAAAATTGCTGCTTTGGTATCAGGTTCAAAGCAGCAACTTGAGAAACTAAGAGATGAAAGAAAGTATGCATATATGGTAGAATCCCACATCAAGTTTAGGTGACTAACATATAATGGAGGCATAAGATTGTTGTCAAGAGACTAAAAGGATTCTCTTATACAATCATTATTCTAATTATTGAACTTTTTTTTAGAACATTTTTACAAGTTAACATACATGATTAACTGGGGAGATATGTTATTTTGCTTAATAATATTGATCAGTTTGATTATATTAAATGTGTACTAGATTCAAGTTTAGGAATATTTAAGTTTGTTAATGTGTTTGTAACTATTGTCTAAAGAAAAAAATATTTCATGGTTAATTTTAACAATTAGTGAATATTGGCAATTGTTTGGTTAGCTTTATTTGCAAATGATAAAGCTATTTCTCAATAAAAAAATAAAAAAAGTCTGGCTCTTATAATGTTTTTTCAGTCAAAAGTGACAATTTCACTGTAAACATAAAAATAGAATACACTAAAAAAGAATTAACTTTTTTTTAGTGGCAAACCCCATTTTGAAGGGACGATTGCTAACCCTAAATTTTATTAAAATTTCAGATTAATAAAGGAGACTAGACCACACCTCTATAAAATACACTGATGAAAGCTATAAAAAAAGGAGTACTACTCCCTTACAATGAGAAGTACTATTTCCTTACCATTTAAAGATGTCGAATAAGGGGAAACCCATTTCTATCCAACCTAATAGAGCCACGAACACGACATGAAAGTTGAGACTCAGAGGTGAAAATGCTATATTCCACATTGACACCCAAATTAGCAAAGCAAATCTATAGGTTGATTAGCCTCACGAAAATAATGAACAAATTCAGCCCCGGGGAATGAATGACGTATCTCTTGAACTTCATAGAAAATAGACGAAGGACAACAACAATGACGAGTCAAAACCTTGACCAAAAGCAATGAATCCAGTTCAAATATCACTCTTATAAATCCAGCGTGAAAACAATGTTTAAGACCAAATAATAGAGCATGCACCTCAGCTTTGCAAATATCACCCTTATAAATCCAGCATGAAAACAATGTTTAAGAATAGATAATAGAGCACACACTTCAGCATGTACACTGGAACCATACCCAAAAGAACATCCAAACGCAAAAATCAACACACCCTTAGAATCCCTTAGGAGTCCACCACCCCCCCCTCCCCATTACAGCAGGATTACTTTTGTAGCAACCATCAGTATTCAGTTTAAACATCCCCACACCCAGAGGATACCACTTGATGACAAATACTTTCCCAATGCTCAAAAAAGACATGATGAAGTTGCAAAAAGCTCGCCACGAAGATAAATCACAAGATACAGCAGGGTATTTTCACACAAAAATATCAATCAACTCAACGAAGATATCATGACAAACCCATATCAAAGAAATCACCTTACCATTAAAAACATCTTCATTTTGCATTTTCCATAAATTTCAACAAATAAGAGATGACAAAATGACAACAAAAAAGCGAATAAAAAGATTATTAGACCGAATTCCCCACCATCTTGACAACAATATCTTCAAACTGGAATCCAGAGGTGTTATAGCCAATTCAAGAGAAAAAAACCTGCCAAACCCGTCTTGCAATATCATCCAAAAAAAATACATGATCCATTGTCTCAAAATTTGGTAAAAGAAGACAACAAACACACTTATTATGTAACCAAAAACTAAACTTGAACATATTAGAACCAAGAAGCAATTTGCCCCTTAGTAATCATAACATAAAAATGAAATTTTCAATGGGATTGCTTTATGCCAAATACGCGAAAAAGACAATAAAGGACTCTAAGCCAACGACACAAAACTCTAATACGAAAAAGCCACAGAAAAGGCACCAGAATTTGAATCCGTCTAAACAGGGGCGGAACCCAAAATTTTTTTTATTGGGGGCTCACTTAAAATAATTTTTTTGGGTGATTAAATAAATTATTTAATAATTAGTGAATTCAACTAAATTAATAAAATTTTTAAGTTTTTATAGATAAAATATAATTTTTAAAATTTTGGATATCATAAATGTTACAAGGGTTATTCTCGTGTGAGACCATCTTATCACTAGTACAAAAACTGGATTTTACACCGGTTAAATATTACATTTTACACCGGTTATTCGAAAAATGAACCGGTGTATATACAGGCGGTATAAAAGCTACAAGTTTCTTACACCGGTTTCATAAACCGATGTAAAAAACATTTTTTACACCGGTTCATTATAAAACCGGTGTAAAATGTCTAAAAAATATAACACTTTTTTCCACCGGTTCATTATAAAACCGGTGTAAAAAAGACATTTTACAAAAAAAAATACACATTTTTTACACCGATTCATATCAATCTTCGAAACTTTCCGGCCATATCAATCTTCAATAGCTACAAGTGATCATACTCTGCATTAACTGAAACTAACTGGACATTAGACAGCTCTTGCAGCAATCTCTTATTCTCTTGTAAACATTTGTCCTCAAGTTTTCTCGAGGCTTCGGACACCTGATGTAAAAGCAGGAAAAGATTTTAGCAGTTATAACTCATCTTCAGGAAATATTTCAATGAGAAAGTTTTGACTCACCATAACAGTTCTCTTAACTCTCAGACTTGCTACTATTGCTGCAATTTTCTCCAAAGTTAATTCTTCATCACGAAGTGCTTCTTCCTGCAATGGATGAATAACAACAGTGACAAGGTAGAAATTGACTTTGGGGTATTACTGGCATGCAATATTTTTATAACCCAAACCTTGAAATTCCTCTCAAAATTTTGAAGCTGATTGACTTTATTTATTTTGTTTTCTTCAAGGACTTTCACAAGTTCAGAAGTATGATGATAGATATCAGCAAAAAAATTGAGCGTCGCCCTTGTAATCTCTTGTGCCGAAAAAAAACTTCGATTTAATCCCTGCATTAGCCACAAACTGATTAACTGCACCCACCCCAACACATACAACAACAAAGTATTGATAATCATATGCCAGTAACAGCATGGTCAACCTCTTCTCGTTGCTGGACAGAGAAAGCTAGTAGTTGTTTTTACTCTTCAAGAGATCTTTGAATATCAGCAATAATATCCCCGGTCTCCAAAGTTGCAGTTTCAACCAACTAAATGTTCAAAGAAAAACGTTATACTACCTTGGCAATCATTATTAGAAAATGGTCAGCACACTAAAACAAAATTAAATCAACGAGGGGGGCATCATACATACATTCTTCACTTTGGTTGCATTGGATAATATCATAGAATTGATTTGCTCCAGATCAGAAGAAGCTTTCATTTGTAGGGCATCTGCAAGTTTTCTTAAAGCTTCTGTTGTTGAAAGCAGATCAAATGAACATCCAACCACAATTTATTTATTCCCACAAGTGAACATCCAACCATAATTTATTTATTCCCACAAGTAAAATAATTACAACACATAACCTCGCAGAGAGCGTGCTATAGTCGGAAATGGAGATGGAGACGAGGTGAACTACAGGCGGCGGCGATGGAGACGACGACGATGGCGATGGTAATGAAGGAGACGGCGCGGGAGAGAAAAGAGTTTTTGGTAGAAGAGTCAAGAGTGGAGACGGCGCGGGAGAGAAAGATAAGTTTTTGGTAGAACACTAAAGAGTAGTAGAAGGGCTTTTTGTTTAAATCTTTTCTACACCGGTTACTACATAACTGGTGTAGAAACAAAAACATTCTACACCGGTTATAAAATAACCGGTGTAAAAAACACTTTCTACACCGGTTATTTTTATAACCGGTGTATAAAAAAATATATTTCTACACCGCGGTTTTGGTATATATTTTTAAGTTAAAAGCATTCGCGGTTTTGTTAGCCCAAAATACATTGTAATTTGCATCCCACAAGAAATAAAAATTATAAGAGTTTTTTTTGAATTTTTTTACCCTTCTATATTCGTACCAATAGTTAAAAAAATTAATATAAATAACTTAATTTTTAATATTATAATTTACCAAAAAAAGAGATAATAAAATGTATTCTAATATATGTCTATATATTAAATTAAAGATTAAAGATAATAAAATGTAATAAAAAATACTAAACAAATATAATAAGAACTTAGATAAGTTTTACCAAATATAATTAAATATAATGAATCACATATACAAAATATACAAATCTAATCATAATTAGAATATAATATGATAAATGATTAATTAAATAATATTAATAATAATACTTCTAATTAAGCGCGCCCTTAATAGTTAATCAAAAAGTTAATATATTTACACCGGTTATCTTATAACCGGTGTAATAACTAAACTATTTACACCGGTTATAAGATAACCGGTGTAAATATATTAACTTTTTACACCGGTTGTCTTATAACCGGTGTAATAACTAAACTATTTACAACGGTTATAAGATAACCGGTGTAAGGAGTCTAAATTCTTGTTTAATATTACGATAATGCCACCGCATTTTTATAAATTACACTGGTTTCTGTTTAACCGCTCTAAAAAGGGCGGTTTAAAAGGGCTGTTTTGTAGTAGTGTATATAAGAGACTTGCGTATAAATATCACTTTAGCGTATAAAGTATAAAAAATTAGTGTGTAAAGTATAAAATAATTAGCGTATTAGCGTGTAAAGTATCAAATATTAACAAATAACGTATAAAAAATTAGCATATTAGCTTACGTTTATAAATCGCATATCACGTCTCATATATGAGACATTTTTACAAGAATTTTTGTAATATTACAATTTGCATGTCACTTATGTAAATTTTTTTAAGAATATGAATTTTAGGGTGTAGAAGAGTTTTTTAAGGATATAATTTTTGTAACAACAATGATAAAACAAATAATTATTCAAACCGCTAAAATCCATATGAAATAATGTCTTTTTCAACAAGAAAAATAAAAAATAACAAGAAAACAAAAAACAAAATCAAAATCAAATTATGTCCAACAACTTAAAGAGCTAAACTATATTATTGGATTAAAAGATCTCATGAAAAACACATGAATTTTTTAGTTTGAAATGTTTTTTAATTTGTTAAATGTTGAAAAAATTGGTGAGGGCTTAATTAAGTTATTTGGGCAAATTTGGATTGAATTTTAAATTTTCTAACCTACTAAATGTTAATTATGGAACTCGGCCTCCAGCCCCCCTTGGTTCCGCCTGTGAGTCTAAACCAACAAATCATCATGATCAGTCCTAGGACAAGGGTGATGTAGAACCACCATCATTAAATCCAACTGCAATACATGCGAAAGAAAAGAAACATCCCAACGACTATTAACACAAAAATCACTTATCAACTGATCCGACCCAGCATACCTAATTTTAGCTGCAAGACAACCATCTCCCAACAAATTATCCCACCAAAAGGTGGAACTACTATTCTTAACCAAGAATCGCATCCTATGTTCATTTACCTCACGAATACTCATAACCTCTTCCAAGTATGTGAAGATAATCTCGCAATTTGAACAAAACATGGGTAAACAGAACAATATTTTTGCCATAGAAAATAAGCCCATAATGAAGTTTGTTGATGAAACCGCCACCATAATTTTATAGAGAGCCATGTAAATATCACATAAAGATCGAACACCAATCCCCCCTCTGTCGTGGAAAAACACAAATCCTCCCACTTTTTACTCAATGATATTTATGAACTCCCTCAAAATTCCCCCATAGAAAATTGGCAAAAACTCTTTCCAACTCTTTTAACACAGACATGGGTGGATTTGCCACAAATTGAATATGAGTAGGCATTGAAAGCAAAACATGCTTCAACAAAATAAGCTTACCACCATAGGATAACAACTTATCAACCCACCCTGAAACCTTAGCTATAACAGTTTTACATAAATAATCAAAAAAATATTTCTTTCAACTACCATAAAACAATGAATAACCCAAATACTTTACCGGTAAAAACACCTAAGAAAAACCTGTAATCTGATAAACCACTAATATCGTTCTCGCCATGCCTCTCACACAGATTGATACGTTGATGCGAAAAAGTTGTACAAAATCTTTCCGAAGATCAATTATATATGATTAATTCGATTCATCGTATCTCTGTATGATGTCACTATACATGGTTAAATGGTGTCTCCTCATCAACAATTAATAGAAAAGTCAAAGCAAAGACAAACCCTCCTTAGGAATAATCTTCATGACAAGAAATTAAAATCCTTATCAGATTTCAAACCTTGAAAGAGAGAGACAACTCTGTATTCTTTATTTTCTCAAAATTCACGTCTATCTATTACAAATGAAAGAGAAGCCCATATATAGGTCTTTATAAATGCCCTAAATAATTAATTACAAATAATTATGTAATTAATTAAAAACATAAAAAAATGCCTACGTTTCCGCACGTCGCAACATGACATCGCGACGTTGGGACAAAAAACCTAAAATAAAAAAAACTTATTATTACTGGGCATTGCGACGTGCGACACTGTACTTTACGATGTGGGTGGACATGACGACATCGAGGTTTCTCCACGTCACGACGTGGCTTGCTATTTTGCTCATCTTTCTTCACATCTTTCTTCCTTTTGGGCCTCCAAATGCGAACCACCCTTCTTATGGACCCCTTAACTTGATCCCGTGACCCTAGAAGTTTTGTTTTGGACTCTATTTTATCATCATTCCCTCCCCAGTCAAAAGGATTTGTCCTCAAATATGGTCAAGCATACCAAAAATCCCCATAACTGTCACTAGATGGAACCACCATTGCGCACATCACCTTTGGGTTCCCTTCATCAACTTCCAACACCTGCAAGTCATTTAAAATCTTTCGTTGATCCTTGTTTACCTCCGACGGATGTGAGGATGTCTACAAAAATTTGCGCTCAAACCATTCAAATGTATATGTATTTTAACGCCCACGGTGCACAAAATCCCGATCAAACATCCATGGTCTTCCTAGAAGCACATGTCCCGCCGATATTGGCACCACATCATAAAGCACGCTGTCCCCAATAGTGAAGTCTAGCTTGATTTGTCGAGTGACCGCCTCCATTGTCTCTGTAGTAACCCAATGAAACTTATATGGATTTGGATGATCAACCATATTCAATCCTAAAATTTCAACAAGCAATTAACTTGCAATATTCGTGCAACTTCCACTATCGATAACCACATTACACTTCTTGCCACTTATAAGGCACCGTGTGTGGAATAGCTGATTGCATTTGTAGTCGTCTTCCACTGTAGGCTGTACTATTAGAGCTTGCCTTAGAACTAGCCACTCACCAGTCACATCGTCAGGATATATGATCTCTTTTTCGGGACTCTCCAATGACTTCAATCTATCATACTCTGAATCTACCTCCAGGACATCATTATTAGGCCTAATTACCATAGCTCGAGGACTACCACACTGTGAAGCTAGATGCCCATAACCATGGCACTTAAAGCACTGAACCGACTTAGCTTTTGAGGTCATATTACCGTCACTCCTACCCTTGACTTCTTGGCTCAATGAACCTGGCGTTGTTCTCTTGAGAGCTGACTTATAAGATCAAGTACCATCAATCCCAGTTTGTCTCTCTATTTGAAGTTGCATTTCCACCTCCTTGGCCTTGTGAAGCAAGTCCTCCAAATCAATATATTGATATAAAGTAACATACTTAGCAATACCTTAATTCAGACCACTGATGAATCGTGCAATAGTCGCCAGCTTCTCCTCATGAACTCGTGCCCTGCTTATCCTTGTAGTATTCTTTTACACGCCAATCTCCTCATGTCAAATTCTGCAACGCCAGCCATAAGTCTCTGAAATAATTTGATAGCACAAAATGTTTATGCATTAAAGTTTTGACCACTTCCCGAGTACGGATTGGCCATTCTCCCAGTTTGTCTCTTTGGATGAGCAAATCCTCCCACCACGTACTGGCATACCTAGTGAATTCCATAACTTCCAAACTGATCTTAGTATCCTTGGAATAATTATAGAAGTTAAATATCTTGTTCATATTTCTAACCCAGTCCAAAAATAAATTCGGACTCTCCTTACCCAAAAATGGCGCAACTCTCATCTTGCATTCTTTCTCAGTGAAACCTTTTTTTCGTGTTTTTCGTCGAACACTCTCTCTCAAATCAGATCCATCATCCTCCAAATCCTCAAACCAAAAATTTCTAGAGTTTTCTTTGGAGTACCAACACGAGACCTCAACTACATCTCCTCGAACTATTTCTTAAACCATTGATGATCTTGCTTATCAAGTGGTATCAGAGTTCAAGGGAATTTTCGAAATCAAGTTTTTCAATTTTTCTTAAGATTAAAAAAAATCAAATTGTTTGATATTTACAAGCCTGTCATAAATTTTGTTTTGTGATTGGTGTCAAGCAGTTATATCTATTATTTTTGTTGGTTTCGATTTTGGTGAAAGAAAAAATTAAAAAAATTGGTTCTTTATCGGTAGACATCAAGTGGTTATATTTTGAATTCTGCATTTGGAGATGTCAAAATATTCGAATATGACTTTTGAAGAATTTGATAAAGTATTTTGGGATGATTTACGTGCCTTGATAAATCCCAAACCAAAATTTCCTCGGTCTGGTATTTGTCTTGGGTATAGACATATTGAGATTGAATGTACAAATGATTTTGCTATGATTTTAGTAGATAGTATTGCTTAATTTGAGGATCCCAATGGATATAATGTTGATGATGACACTGTTCTTATTGGAAAAGCCAATGTTGACGACATGGCATTTAAGACTTCATAAAAAAAGGTCACACCACCAGTGGAGATGGAAGTTTCTTTGAAGGAGGTTTAATCAATCATGGTGGAGGTGAAAACCAATGTCAAAGTTATGGAAACTGATGATCTTTTGATGAAGACGATATTGTCATCAATGAGGACAATTCAAGGGGAAGGGGTTGATATAATTACTACTATTGATGACCCATCTTGTGATGATGTTTATTATTTTAAGAGATTGTAGTTCATTTGATGTTAATTATGTATATCATAAGAAGCAAGAAAAAGAATTGAATAATGATTTGAATGGAAAAAGCCTTGAGGTGAGGTTTGTATAAAAAGGCAAAGAGGAGAAAAATTGTGTGTGAAATTTCATATATTTTGTCTTTTTGTCCTAATAATGTTGTATATTTTGTGCCGGATTCCCTTGTTACCAATCAACAAGATTTGAGGTGAAATCCTTTTTCACGTGAGAGGGGATGATACGAAATCGATATCATATGTTACCTCCAAGGGATCAAAAGTGCTCATTCCAGTTGTAGAAGATGAGTCCTTCATTTGGAGACTCGGAATTAAAGAAAAGGCGTGGACAACAATCCACCTCGCGACGTTGAGAGTTTCCGACATCGCGCGACGTGCCACGAAGTCTGTGCACGTCGTGACATCTAGCGTCGCACGTCACAAAGTCTAGAACTGAGTCTTTTAGTTTTTAGGGTTTTAGCCCAACATCAAGCTTCCCCCACGTTGCGACGTTGGCATGCAGTAGAATAAATTGATTTTGTTTTTAGGTGTTTTGGAGTTTTATTTTTATTGGGCGTTTCATTAAAGTATCCGAGGTGTTGGGGCCCAAGTTGTTAAGTAACCCAAGCCTTGTTAGCTAGGGTTTGTTTTAGTTTTCTTTTTTGTAAGTTAGGTTTTATTTGTAAGCCTATAACTAGGCATATTATCTTTACATATTATTCAGTTGTTAAATGAATGAGAATTGAGTTAAACACATAGTTGTTTTTTTTACATGAATTATTTTCCTGAGGAGGGATTCTAATTTACTTGTGAGTTTAATCCCTGAAGAGAGAGTTAAATCTTGCATAACTTTCTTGTTAATTGTATATGAGGATCATTCAATTAATTGCGTTTCAGGCAAATATACAAAGATAGATTACTTCATTCTTTTTTCTTTTGATTTAGGAAAAGGTTTGGGTAACTAATTCCGCATCGTCGCATCAAACTACGTGAGGAGCGTGGCTAGATCCACATCAACCACTTTCATACTTTGTGTAGTGAACTTATGATGCACAATAAAACAACTTTTTTTTCTTATTTACTTTCTGTCCCGAAACCGTCACATACCGATTCAAAACCTCTATTACATGCTTCAAAGAATTAGAAGCTGTAGAGAAAAAGATTAAAACATTATCCACATAAGCCAAACGAGAAATAGGAATACATGAATGGGGAGCCCAAAAACCCTCATAAGAGTACAAAGAATTCAAATGAATAAGACCCCGACTTAAAATTTTAGCTGCAATAATAAAAAGAGTCATTGATATAGGATCTCCTTGCTGTAACCCCTATTACACTTGAAGAAACCTGTTGGGAAGCCATTAACAATAACGGAGAACCAATCATTAGATATTAGTTTTCATATCATATCAATCCATATCTCCCCAAAACCAAAGGCCCGAAGCATTTAAAAAAACAACCATGACACCCGATCATAAACCTTCTCCATTTCTAACTTAATGCTATATTACCTCCTCTAGTTTTCAATGACAAACTTTCGCCACCCTCTAAGCCTCAAAAAGCTTAGAAAAAAATTGCATAACCTCCATAAAAATCCCACCTCACTAGTCACCTAAACACCCTCATAATTTTTAATTTTATGAATAGCCAATTGAATACATCGTTGTTTAACAATCTCATAACTTTTTTTTATATTTTTGTCACCCTCTTTCAACTACTTTACCCAAGCCTTTTGTTTTCAAAATTGTTCCTCCAACCCTAAAATATATCTCAATTCTGCCTTAGCATGATTTAATTGAACCATGTTGGCAACACAACAATTTTCCTAAACTAAAAACTCAGGCACCTCCAATGCCTTTTGTGCCTCCCATACTCTATCAAAGAAATTCCCAAATGCTAATTTATTCAAAACTATGAGCTCATGTTTAAGACTTTTTAATTAAGAAGTTAAAACAGTCACTGAGCTACTAGACCTTGGACCTCTCCCATACCTTCTGTACCACCTCCAAACACTGGGAATGCAAACACCAATAATTTTGAAATCTAAATGATTTAGGTTTATTATCAAACCTCTCATTAAAATTCAATAAAAAAGTAGCATGATTCGAAGGATCTTTAGTTAAATGAGACATAGAAATAGAAAACACATCAAAACATTCTAGATTAGCTAGATAACGATCCAACCGCTAATAGATTCTAACATGTCCTGACCTATTATTACTGATAGCAAACCTCGAGTTAACTATTCTATCACTCAAAGCAGATATAGCATGGTAAAGACCTTGATTCATGCTGTTTTCACCTTTTTCACTCATTGTATCAATAACTCAAGAATCAACAAAACTTCAACCACTAGATATTTTTCAGCACAAAGAACAAAAAAATAAAAGGATATAATTGTTGTCACTCAACACAATATAACAAATTATGTAAGATTTGCGTATGAAAAAGAATTTAAAAATTCAATTTTTTAGAAATTGAGAAACCTGATTTATCGATGACCATTGTTCTCTGAGACCACTTAATAGCAAATCTCATATCGACTCGCTCTAAACCTAGTTTTGATATGCCATGGAAGCAAAAATTGTAGGATAAATTTTGAATAAATCTATGAACTTCGAACAATCTAACAAGTAGATTGGAATTAAAAAATTAATTGAATGGCCGCTTCGTACACTTGTTTTCCGCAAGGTGTTCAATGCAAGGAGTTCAATATACTTTGAATTGAATGAATCTATGTATAGCTTATTAGTGTGTTATGTTGCTTATTTATTACATAAGTTACAATCTTAGTTTCATATTTATAATTTTGAACAAAACCAAACCTTTTTGTGCACTAATCAAAGTGTTAATTATGTTGGTTATACTTGCTGGAATAACCTTTTTTTTGATAATTAGGTTTGTGAATTTACACATGTTGATATCACTTCATTGCAAATCCAAATCAATCAACTTCAAAGTGGTAATCTACTAGTAAAACACTTGTTTGGTAAGTTATTTAAGTTCCTAATTTCTTTTAAATTCCAAAAGGTAAAGTATTGCGTTCACATCTATTTATTAGATTGTTTACGTTCTGTTTCTAAACTTTGGAATTGTATTTTCATATTTGATAATTTCAGCATGTTTGCAAAGTGTTCAAAATTTTATTGTGATTTACATCTCATCTGGGATGCATATATATTCAGTTGTTATAAATATTCTTATGTATCTTTGGATAATCTTTGTTATTACATTCATATATGTTTGAGTCATTTTCTTAATGAAGTTGATTTCTATGTTAGTGCTAGTGTGTCCATGCATGTTGTTAGTAAGTTTGTGTTGAATAGTTTCATATGGTCAAAGACACTAAATTTGCCTTTATATGAAGCGTTATTTCTCAATTTGGTTCATGTTACATGTAGTAATAGGAGTTATTTCAAACATTCTTATCTCATTAGAAACTATAGGTTTTCTGATTTGCATTTACTACACGATGTTTATTTGCATAGTTGTTTTGAATTTTCTTTCCAATGTTATGTTTACTTCACTAAATTTAGTCATTTGGAAACACTTTCTCATGATTTTAACAATATCAATCATTCACAACTTGTTAAGAATAATGATGCCTTACGTGTTTTAAACATGCAAACATATTCTGCCCGACCTATTCATTTGGTGAAAAAAAATCCTTTAAAGTCTTGTTCTACTTTATTGCATTTTCCTTTGCCTTATACATTTGTTTTGTTCTTGCAGGATATAAATGTTTGTTGCCCGAGATGTGAATCTTTCCACTTTTATTTGGCTTGAGTTTGCATTGAGTTCATAATATTGGTGTTTGATCCAGGAGCTCAATTTCTAGATTTGAGGACGAATCCTTTCGAGAAGGGAAGGAAAGATGACAATCTGGCCATGTCCATGGTGCCAAAGCCGACTTCATATGTTGATCCCTTGGAGAATCTTGATGGACCAATGACAAGATCAAGGAGCAAGAGGAAGAAGGCCGCTAAAGAGCTCTCAGTAATGCCAGTGTAGAGAGAGAAAGTTAGAGAGAAAGGCTCTCAACTCCCACCTTTAGGTTTTGCTTTTTCCTTGCACTACACTAATTTCTATTGGGTCTTTTTGCTTGGGTACCATCTCCCGCACTATCACCGTCGTATATTGGCTGGATTTGTGGGGTGGTTCGCCGGATTTCTTGGTTTGATTTCAGCTAGCACCTCTTGGAAAATCGGTTCATTGAGGCAATTGTTTGTTGATTTACACCTACAATTTTCATTCATGGAACTTATTCCCTACATCTTTAGGGATTTTTTGTGATTTATTGGGTTTTTTTCAAGCATTTGTTAGTGCATTTTTGTCCAAAAATTAGATTTGGGCAGCAGTCGTAATAACTGTTCATCCTTTTTTGGCTGCTAAAAATCGATTTTCTTGGCCTTCTTGGAGCTGCAAACCACTTGCTATTAACCTATGGAGTATCCCTCTTCATTGTGTTGAATTTTCTGGAAGTTTTTAAGCTCATCTTGCTGGATTTCTCTAACTCAAAATACTTGGGCAGATTTGAATTTTCTTGTGACAGAATGCAACTATTGTTCATTACCTTGCTCTTTGACTTGGATTTCTGCAATTAAGGTTGGTTCTGTTAAACTATTGTGGCTTAATTTAGTTATTTGGATGAATGTTGGAAGGTAGAAGATGATAAACAGTGTAGAATTTTGAATTTGGGTTTGAATACTAAAAAAATTCAGATTTCCCCCCAAGAACCAAAATCTGCTCTCTCTCTCTCTCATTGGTAGGCCTCACACCTTTTTTGACTTGACCCATTGCCATGTGAAGGGCTGCTATTGGAAGCCATGGTCAAACCTTCCAGCCTGGCCAACCAGCTAAACACAAAAGGCACCGGAAAAGTGGGAAAGCCATCAATGGCCGGAAAAACGGGGAACGGAAAACAGCAAATTAACGGCAACCTTCCAGATTCTAGCCAACCTGATTCCGGCCAAATTGAGAGCCAAGAGGTTGAGGTCCATAGAGCAATAGATACTGCTGGAATGGCCAGCCATGTCGCCAGAAAAAATAGCAATTCAACCGCTGGAAAGAAGCCAGCTCTAGACGTCGTCGGATCTCAAATTTCGGGGCTGCTTCAGGTTACCTCTCTTGGGCAGACCAAGGATGAAATTTTACAGTCCAAGGGAGCCACAAAATCGCCACAAAATCAGCCGGCGGCAATAACCTTGACCATCCGCACATCACCACGTCGGGCACCACATTCCACCGGAAATGATACCACCACCGTGGTAGCACTTGCTGCTGAGAATGGACAGTCTAAAGGGGAGAATTCTGCACCTATTAAAGCTCCTAAGGAGGGGCTGGTTGTGGAGAAAATGGAGGGGAAGTGATGGCCAAAAATTAGGTTTTCGCCCGTAAGGCTGCCGGATTGATTTCAGGCCATGTCCCAAAAATTACCGATCAACCAACTCCGGTCCATGGGGAGAAAACAGCCTCAGAGGAAGGCCAGAAAGTGGGGAAAACGGTACAAGAGGCCAATGTTACTGGCCAAAAGCCGGTTCCACCCACACCATGGTCAACCATATTTAAAGAACACAAGAAGCCCAGTACGAGTTTCAAATTGGAGAAGTGCGAAGTGAAGAATGTATTTTTGTTGGAGGATGATGATATATGTGACTTTGGCCATTGTTTGGTAGGTTACGTTCTTGGGCGGTTTCTAGGAATGAAGGCCATACATGATGTCCGTATGGCATGAAAGACCTACCATATCTTTTGCATACATGAGAGTGGTTGGATGACTTTCCGGTTTGAGAGTGAATCTGAGTGGGATAGGGTATTGGAGGACGGGCCATATGAGTCCTTTAGCAACCCTTGGTTACTCAAGGTTATGCCACCTTTCTTCTCGTTTGATGATAGCTGTTTCTCTTCTATACCGACGTGGATCCGCCTCCCAGGACTTCCACTCAACTGTTGGAACAAGAAGGCACTGGAGAAATTTGCGTTAGTCATTCGGGATCCTATAGTGGCTGATGAGTGTACTGCCACTATGGCATGCACGATATTTGCCAGGATTTTGGTGGAGGTTGATGTAACCAAACCACTAACAAGAGAGATCAAGTATGGCTTGCCAAATGGTCACATGCGTACTCAAAAGGTGCTATATGAGAAGGAGCCCAGATTGTGCACTCTATGCTGACATATGGGGCATGATGCGGACCACTGCAAGCTCAAGGATGGGAAACAAAGGACACGGTCTCGTTCACGGGCTAAGGCGAATGAGGAGGTTCTTCAAGCGCCACCTTAGCAACAGGTGGATACCGCTCCTGTTGCGGTAAAAAGAAAAAAATCCTGGGGCCGTTCTAGGTACAAGGTAGCCCCTAGGGAAGCAGTTGGGATGAAGGTCATGAAGAAGATAAATTTGGGAAGGCTTAAGGTTCCGCGGGCCGAGGATGACCCTCTCACACACTTGTCCACCAAGGATAAGGGCAAGGCTCCAATAGAGGATGCGGAAGTTCATGATATATTTTCACCGGGTGGGGATTCTCTGCCATGGAATGTGGTGGTCGGTACTGTTGATGATGCTAGTTCATCCTCTTTTTATGACGACATGGCCACGGAGAATGAGAGGCAGTGGATCCAAGTACAAGCAGTCAAGAAGAAGGGGAAGGACGAAAAGGCCAAGGGAAATGCGAAGGGGAATGGAGGAGGTCAGCATCGTTCTTGATGCGGATCGGCTCTTGAAATATAAAGGGGTTCAACCTCCCCCTAAAGCAAAAAGAGGTCACTACTATCCTAGGCAAGCAAAGCCTAGATGTGTTTGGGGTTCTTGAGTGCCAGATGGATGAGAGCAAGATAGACTCGTTGATGCGATTGAGGTTCCCTAGGTGGCGCCAATGTAATAACTTTGGCCTCTATCCACCTGGCCGGATTATGGTATTGTGGAACCCTCTCAAGGTAGATATCTCTACGTTGGTGGTGCAACATTAACTCATCCATTTGGCGGTGGACATGATTCATTCCTTGATGTGGTCTACCGGGCTTGATCCTAACCTTGTTATGGCAGGGAGCAATACATGATATCCAGGAGGTTGAAAGGGTTTCCGGGAGCTTAATCGGCTTCACTTTCATCATATCTCCTCAAGGGTGATCAGGGTTAGGGAAGAATTGGAGATTCATCTTTCAGCTCTCCATGACTTACTTACGAATTTGGATTGTCAAATGAAGGTCAAGGAGATGAAGAAGGAGGCCTGGTGACTGGGAGAGGCCGAGAGGAGTTATTTGGCTCAAAAGGCTAAATGTCGATACCTACTCAACAGTGACCGGAACACTAGGCTATTCTAATATGTGGTGAAGAGGAATGGTAGGGGGAATTTCATACCGGCGGTAATCACAAGGGATGGTACAACTACCACTTCCAAGGATGCCCTGGTCAGAGTGTTCATCACCTATTACCATAACTTATCGGGTTTCTCACACACTATGCTAGTACTTGACGCCGAGGTGCACCGGCAAGGTGCCAGAGTCTCTATGGATGAAGTGGATCACCTCACGCTTCCAGTGGGGGAGGAGAAGATAAAAGGAGCCATATTTGATATTGGCAACGACAAGGCGCCTGGCCCGGACTGGTTTTCATCAGATTTCTTTAAGGCCACTTGGAGTATTGTGGGAAATGATGTGTGGAAGGCGGTCAGGGAATTCTTTGAAGAGAGGAGGATCCTGAGGCAGCTCAACCATACTATCATTGCTCTAGACCTTAAATCCGATCATTGGAGCTCCGTTGGGGACTACCAGCCCATATCTTGGTGTAATGTTCTCTATAAGGCCATATCTAAAATCTTGGCTAATAGACTCGTCGGTCATCTTCCAAGGCTCATTAACGAGGAACAGTCTACCTTCTTCCAATGCTTATTCACTTGGCTCAGGAATTGATTAAAAAATACATTCGTAAATTGATTTTACCTGGGTGCTTTATCAAGCTGGATCTTCGGAAGGCTTACTATATGGCTGACTGGGTTTTCTTCAGGCAAGCTATGGAGTCTATGGGATTCCCCACGCAATATATGGATTGGGTGATGGCGTGTGTTACCACCGTCTCGTACTCCATACGCATCAATGGCGAGATACATGGGCATTTCTAGGAATGGAGGGGATTGCGACAAGAGGACCCCATATCCCCCTACCTCTTTTTCATATGTATAAAGTATCTATCTAGGCTGCTCTTCATGAGGACGAGGGAGATACCCTTTAATTTTCATCATTGGTGTGTTGAACATAAGATATCGCACCTGGCATATGCAGAGGATCTCATGCTCTTCATCAGAGGGGACCGGCCTTCTATAGGACTACTCTGTGGTTGCTTACAACAGTTTGGGGAGGTCTCAGGATTACGGGCTAACACCCTGAAATCCTAGGTTTTCTTTACGAGAACTCCAGTGGAGGTTCAGACAGACATCACCAACCTCACTGGAATACCACGGGGAACCTTTCCTATCAGATATCTGGGTATTCCATTGGCGGCATAGGGATTGCAAGTTGTGGACTACACTCCACTCTTGGAGAAGATTACGGCTCAGATTGGCAAATAGAATGCATCTTCTTTATCTCATGCTGGCCGTTTGGAGTTTATTCGATCGGTCCTATAGGGTATTCATTCCTTCTGGCTTTCTGGCTTATCGGTCTAAGCTGAGGTCATCACCAGAGTTATTTGGCTCTGCAGGAACTTCCTGTGGGACGGTGGCCAACCGAAGGTGGCTTGGCAGAACTTGGCAATGCCAAAAGAGGAGGGTGGATTGGGAGTCACGAATCCGATGGCATAGAACCTAGCTCTCTTATCTAAAGTCCTCTGGAATATACACTAGAAGAAGGATTCCTTGTGGGTACGATGGGTTCAACATTACTATCTGAAGCAGTGGTCTATTTGAGACCTCTACCCCAATAGATAGCAATCTACGCTCATGAGGAGGATCCTGTCCATCAGAGATCAGATTATACAGAGAGAGGGATTGGTGGCACAGGCAGAGGCTATTATGCAAAAATCGAAGCAACCGAGTGACGCTGGGGCTGCATATCATTATTTTCGCACCTCGGCTCTGAAGGTAACTTGGGTGTCGACGATATGGAATTCTTATATTCCACCCAAGTACTCATTCACATTGTGGCTAGGGATCAGAGGCAGGCTTCTCACGAGGGACGGATTGGGTTATCTTTATATTGACCTTGTTTGTGGATTATGTGGAGAACTTGAGGAGACCATCCAACACCTATATTTCGCTTGTATTTTCACCAAGGCAATATAGGATGACATGTGGGATTGGTGTGGTCTGAGGAGGGCCATGACGACCCTGGATGCTGGCTTGACGTGGCTCAAGAAAGAGAATCGAGGACCCTCTTGGAAGAGTCGTAAAAGTAAGCTAGCATTTGCATGTACGGTCTACTATATATGGCTCACGAGGAACAGGTTATATTTTGATAGAATAGTACCTATACATCAGGATATTGTACAGAGGATAAAGACACACGTGTACATGATAGGCATATCATTATACCCTACTGTCTCTATCCTTGACTAGGTGGAAGATTTCCTTTGTATTTCCTGTTTTGGGCTATTTTGGCCTCCAGGTCGCGACTTCCACACTATACGTCACGACGTGGAAACCTCCACGTTGCGATGTTGAAATTGCCAATTTTATGGTCCATTTTTTTTTATTTTTTGGACGATTTTTCAAATTCTAGTTAGCCACGTCGGAACGTAGGGACCCTTCCCACGTCGCGCGACGTGGACAGACTTGACATGCATGGACGTCACAACGTCAGCCCATGCATGTCGCGACGTCAGGAAATTTTTTCATGTTCTAAGATTTCCGACCTTTCATGATGTAATTTGCTCGGGTATGCCCAGTGTACAGTGTATATAGAAACCTTGGTCAATAAAATTTTTACCTTTGATAAAAAAAAAGCGGATGAAGGCGGCTTTGGAAACATTATTGTCAACACATTGTGGAGACTTGGACGTTTTTTAAGATGTTCATCACACGACATCAACATCTCACACAAATGGAGTTATATGGAATATCTCTTCAATTACAATTCATGAAGATGTTTCTAAGAGTTCTACATTAGAGCTTGGGGAAATGCCCCCTTGAAGAGTGTTCATGGAGCAATCACAGTGAAGATCAAGATTGTGTGCTTGGGCTTTACCATTTATGGATCACGCCATTACTAAATTGCATGATTTATTTTTGTTTTAATAATTAAGTCCAAACGTTTATTAATGGGTTTATTATTTTCGATTTTAGTTAATTAATTACATGGCCCAAATTATCTTGTATGATAATAGCATGTAATGTGCTTGTTTTTAATTCTTTAAGGGTATGATTTAAGAAAAGTAAATCCAATTGGTCATTTCGTTTTAGGAAAGTAATTTGTTTAGGAAAGTAGTTAGTTTGTTGTGTTCCATTCCATTTGGAAGTTTCCTAAAATTGGATTGGTTAGTTAAGCTTGGAGTTCAATTTGAAATTGACTTCTTGTTAGGGTTTCTTTTGGCCAAATTTTTGTAGCCGATTTAAGGCATAATTTTCACATTTTTTTTGAATCAATCAAGAAGAAATAATTCAGCTTTTAGCTAAATTGAAGTAACGTGTTTGCTAACCTTTGAAGTTCAATTGATTTAAGTTGTTCTTCATATAATCCGCAAGCCTTTAGCTAAGACCTTTAGGTGAGCCTTTTAGTTCTTGATTTCAAGAACGAGCCAAACTTATTAGTTTAACTTCGAGATTAACATGCGCTAAGCCAATTTGTTTGTAATAAACGTGGGGGTTTGATTGGCTAATATCCAATCTTCACGTTTCCATATCCTTTACTTTTTTGCTGTTCATTGTTTTGTTGTTATTGTTCGAGTTGTTTTATGTAACACGGTCCGAAGGTGTGAGTTCGTGTGATCTAGAACTTCAAGCCTTGATCATCCGCGTCACCTTGCCTCTAAGAGGTAGAGGAAATAGAATTCGATGCACTTCACTCCGAGGTACACGTTGAAGTTTCAAGGTACTGCATAATCCCATAAACCAGTCCAGGTGTTCATTTGGATCCTCATTATCAAGTCCTTGAAAGAATTGTCCTTGAGTGATCATAGACACGATCTGTGTAGGAATATGATAACTCTCCACATCTATGTCTTGCTAATCAAAACCATTTTAAAAGTTAATGGCATAATGGTCACCAAAGCTTGGTGGTCATGCTTCTTGATTAGCCATCATTCTCTCTCTCTATTGAATCCTCGAAGTTCTTTCCAACTCGAGATCAAGGTGATACTGTGGTTCTCTTACAGACCTATTAGATATTGGCATACAAGCACACATCAAGAGTAATGTATGATAGTAAAGAAGCACAAACAATTAAAGTAACAAGAATTGCAAATGTAAATAAAAGAAAATAGAACAAAAACAGAACGAAACAAGAAAATTCAAGAAACCGTGCCTTGTCCACGACAGCGGCACCAAAAATTGATGCAAGTTGTTGCGTGCTCACCAGTTTATCCCTAATTAACTATAGTAGTGGTGATAGGGTTTTGTTCCATAGGGAAGAGAGTGGTTTCAAGAAAATTCTAAAAGTTACTCTAAATGTTGTCACAAAAATAAAGCAAGTAAGAACAGAGATTAACATGTAAATGAAAATAAGGAGAAGAGGATGCTCTAGAGTTCCTTTACCGGATGATTGCTCACCTAAACAACTCACGCACTGCAATTAATGTGTGCGCAAAACTAGAAGAGAACTAGTTGCCTAGAAAACTAGCCTATAGTCAGCATGTCGACCGCACTACAACCTAGGCTTCCTGTCATCATTCTTTCCCATGGCAAGGCTTAAGAAAAATGTATTCATACCGCAACGTCTCAATTTCATGTTTCTAACTACTCTAGCAATCATCTCCTAAATACTTCATATGGCGAGGCCTGAATTTAGGTTCTTATGTCTTCGTTAGCACCAGAGAATCACTTTACACTTTGTTCTAAAATTTGCGTGAACTATATAAGTATGGCGACCGCATTTCAGAAAACTATCAACGCAAAGCAAGTGCAATGACTCAATTCATACTCCAGTTCTCATTCCACGAAATTTTCAACAAATATTGGTGAATTAAGCCTCAATTCAGCATGTCTTTTTTTTATTTACATAGTGGGCAAAAGACGATGTTGGACATACCTCGTTACAAAGAGGAAAGCAGTAAATGTGGATTACTACTCCATTACATGTTTGTATTAGTCAATGTAAAACCGGAAAGAAGAAAGAAATTACTCTAAATCAACCAGTGTAAGGCTTTCTATATTCCACCGCAAAATTCATTTACAAAAGAAATATGAAACCATATGAAAAACAGAAGGTGGTCAACTAGCCCACACTATGGACTGTAGCTATTGTGCTTCACATTTCCTCCCATCTTCAGCAATCCTTTTGCATCAAAATACCCATTTGCATCACATGAATGGCTTGCAAGACAGGATCATCAAATAAATTAATGGTGACTTACAACCAGACCCTCTACTAGGCAAGATAACTCCACATCGGCTAAGATAACTCCATCAAATAGAGTAAGGCTATCAATTCAGCATATCGACCGCAACTAAAGTTCAATTCTACAATACCGATGCGAATTCATGAAATTTAACAGAATTAATAGAATAATGCAGATAATGATTTCATTCTTTATAGATCACGTTAATTGCACCGCATTGAGTTATCTAAATTAAGCATTCATACATCAGGACCCTAAAACATCACAAGTTTAGCCAGGAAACTCCATTCTTATCTCATAATCGTCAAAATGCAACATTAAACAATTCATCTCCACTAAATTGGAAGAATTTACCGATTAAATTGCTGAGAATTGTTAAATGCTTTATTAATTGAGGATTGAATTCCCATGACCGGTCTAAAGGTTCGATAGGAATCAAAAACGGAGTTCGAATTCTAGTGAGAGAAAATTCTAGAGAGAGAAAGTGTAGAGAGAGAATTTCCCGCTCATAAGTTTCTAGATTGATCTCCATATCCAAAAGTCAAAAGTCCCTAAAATAATGATAAGACCCTCTATTTATAGAGGTCTAAAGCTTAATCTACACGCAACCGTAATCTAAGTACTTAATTACAAAACTGCCACCATGAGAGAAATTCATCCAAGTTATGCACATGCATTATACTTCAGGTCAGCAAGACATCCTGAAGACTTACGCCTTTGAGCCATCTTGTATCACGTTTCCACTACGCACATCACGCCTCTAAGCCACACCATAGCACGCCTCCAAAAATCTGCACAAGAAGAAGAAGTTTTCAACACTTTGAAAAAATCAGTAATGAATGATTTCTATTTACACGGTGTAGCTGCATGACGCGGCCGCACCATAAAAATTTTTATCACGGTGCGGCCGCACGATGAGGCTGCACCATGTTATTTTTTTCACGGTGCGGCCACACGATACGGCCACTCCATGAAAATGTTGTGCATGCCGTGGAAATGCGTGGGTGTTTGTGATGAGCAGTAGCGCATGAGTGTGTGAGATGTGTTTGTGTTGCTTGTGGTTGGTGTAAATGTGTATGTGGGTGTAGTGTGCTCACAGTGTACAAGAGTGTGAAAACATTGTGCATGTGGATTGTGCTAATGCATGGAAAGTGCTTGTGTGCATTGTGATGTGCATTGTGGTGCAAGTGATGCATGTGATGCTTGTGCATGTGTGAAGTAGTGTGCACCCACATAGCAGGAGTTGTGCACAAAAAAGTGCTCATGTGTGCCTAAGTTGTGCCCTTGATGTGCATGTGTAAGGAGCTTTAGTTGTGCATATAGTGTACTCATAGCTAGTGCAGGACCGAGTGCATGTGTGTGCATCAAGGCTTGCATGCGAGGCATGCAAGGTCCGTTCAGCAGTATGTGAAGGCATGTGCGGTAGTGTGTGTGTGTGCATGGTGTCACCACACAAAGCTCCGAACACACTCGCCGCACAAGCATGCGAGCCCCGCACATCACCATACACACTTAGCGTTCATCGCACACACGACTTCGTATGGGACCTTGCACTGATCTCGCACACACCAGCACTTGCACTGCACTGACTGTACACGCCTCACCAGCACTCACTGTACACCTGCCGCACACCATGTACACACACACACACTGCACATAGCTCTAGCACACTGCCGCACATGCCTGCACATACTGCCGCATGGGCCTTGATGCATCGCATGCAAGCCTTGATGCACACGCATGCACTCGGTCCTGCACTAGCTATGAGCACACTATATGCACAACTAAAGCTCACTACATATGCACATCATGAAAACTCATTGCATGTGTAGTATGTGTAGCAATGTGTTATGTCTTCATGCACATATTGCCTTTGTGTAGCAATGTGTTATGTCTTCATGCACACACACTTGAGTTTTCATACAACACTTGTGCATACTAGTGCCACCAATTTTGGGCCCCTTTTCACAAGATAAAACTACACACAATCCATCACACAAACTTATAAATCAACATACAATTTTGCACAAGATGCACTAAAACACAACAAAAGCCAAGTAAAACTAGCATTTTCAAGTCAGTATAAAACTGACTTATTAGATACTAAAACCTTTTTTTAATGGAACTCCGTTAGTCATGTTAAGCAAATACATTTTTACAAATCAATCAAATATTTTACTATTACCACAAAATAAAATATATAAATTGAGGGCAAATATACTAAAACATTTAACAAATTTCAGAGTAAATTAGAGTTTTGAGATGTCAGGTGTGAGTAACTCTTAGGAGAAATAAATTTAAGGAACGCCTTTATCTAGGAATGATGATTAAATATAAGCAATAGAATGAAGCATTACACTTTTTGCAAAGCATCTTATTGAGCTAACAAATTTATTTGCTATTTTAACTTTTAAAGAATGATCATATAAGGTGGATTAGATATTTGTCTAGGATATTAAGTAATTGTAAAAACTTTTGTGCAACTCTTGAAAGAGTTTAAGTAGTGGTTAAATGGTACAAGTTACTTTTCATGAAAAAAAGTACACTTTTTGCCGCAGCCCTAGCCCTCTTGGCTGCTGCTGCTGAAGTTTTCGCTCCTCTTCATGGTTGTTTGGTTGTCATATTCATGAAAACTAAACTCTTATTAGCACTTGAACAAAAAAAAAGGAAAAACAATAAGTATTAAACACACAAATGATTACAGGAAAAGAAAATGTGAAAAGGGAAAATAGTTTCACTTTGTTGATGCAAGCCTACAAAAATTCCATCACTCACTCCCCGACACTTTGTTCAAAGCAAACACTCAAACCGTCATATGTGGTCTTAACTTCATTACTATGTATCACAACACCATTACATACATATTAAGGGAATTAATGTCAAACAAACACCCTCACACTTATCAAAATAATAAATGATGATCATAACTTGTATTATACTTAAGTAACCCTTACATTAATAAGAAAACGAAGTTTAGTCTATTCAAGCTCACTGGGTCATTTTTGCAAAGTACACCCCTTACAAGTAATTGCTGAACCCTAGCCTACAACACCATAGCATTTGTATCCACACCTTGCCCCGGCCCTAGCCCCCTAGGCTGCTGCTGCCGAAAACTTTTGATGGCAATGTGATGTCCTAAAGGTCCTAATTAGAGTTGTCAAGTTTGTTGGATCGAACTAAGAGGCGCCTGAAAAGAATAGTTCGCGTTTGGAGGTCAAAAATTCAGAAGGATGATGTGGACAACAAAATGACAATCCACGTTGAGACGTATAGCTAGCTCAACGTCACGTAGTGCACCCACGTCGTGATGTCCAATGTCGCACGTTGCAACGTCTGGCATTATCTGGTTTTATCTATTTTGTGTTGTTTTACCAACGTCGCGACGTCCAAGTCTCCCCACTTTGTGATTTCCAAATATAAGTGGCATTGAATAGCTTCTATTTTCATGTTTTTAGGGCTTTAAGTTATTAAAGTTTCCTTTTATGGTTTAATTCATTTAGGATTTGTTGTAAGTCTATAAGTAGGCCTTTTATGTGTATTGTTTTTGTGGTTGAATGTTTTAGAGATTTTTTTGGCTTTAATAAGAAATTTCAGAGACTAGTTTCTTTATTCTGATTTTGTTTCCTGCTACGGGTTTCAATTATTGAAATCTAGAGAGTTGAATCGTTGTGAGCGACGTGGCAGTTCAATTGGTGTTTAATTCCAATCTGCCCATTAGATTATTTTACTTTCATTGATTTTTACGAAATTGGTCCTAAAGAATTTGGTTCCGTAGCACACCAGATCTGGGTTTGAGTTAGTCGATCTGGGTTTGCTATCAAGTGGCATTAGAGAACAAGGGTCTTCGATAAATCAGGTTTATCGGTTCCTTAAAAATTGAAACTTTAAGTTGTTTGATTTAGGCAAGCCCATTATAAATTTGTTGATTTGTGACTGGTGTTGAACAATTATATCTTTTTTTTATTTGGATTGAATAAATTTGTTTGGTTTTGGTTTGGATTTCTTGTTATCATTGATTGAATTTGGTCATCATGAGTAAACAAACCGATGCTAGCGTTAACCAAGCTATGGAGTCTTAACTTGTTACTATGATAGAGCAACTCGCTAATTTGACTTCTCACAATCAGCCACTTCATGTTGACAGTCAGCGACTTCAACGGCAGTATGACCAGCTTGGCACTCCTGTTGCCTGACCCCAATGAAGGAATTTGATAGAGAATATTGAGGAGGTGGGAGTTGGATTAAGAGGAAAGCTCTCGGTGTTGGGTACCAAAAACCACTACCATCGAAAAGAAAGATAAGACAAAGATACCACAGTTTTTGGGCAATAAGGATTCGGAGGAGTTTCTACAATTGGTTCGTAAGGCAGGTCATATTTTTTATTTTTATCAGTATTCTAAAAAGATACGAATCCGTTTGGCAGCTATGGAGTTCTCGAGATATGCAAGTACAGGGTGGGATGACCTAATTGCCGACTACCATTATTTAGAGGATTGACCCATCCAGACTTGGGATGATGTTAATGCTCTCATACGTAAAAGATTCATTCCAGTTTATTACTACCAAGATCAGTGGTTAATCTTGCAAAACATGACTCAAGGAGATCCTACTGTGGGACAATTTTACAAGGAGATGCAAATGGTGATGAGTCGAGTAAAAGTTCATAAGGATAAAGGTGCAACAATTGCCAGATTTCTCAGTGGTTTAAATCGGAAAATTGCTAGAATCGTATTCCTTTGCCATTACTATGATATTGACGACTTGGTTCATAAAGTCAGTGAGGTAGAGCGACAGCTGTAAACTTTCATCTTATATTGTAGTTGTAGTAACTTAGAAATTGTGGTATTTGGTTCAACTATAAACTTTCATCTTATATTGTAGTTGTAGTAACTTAGTTAATAATATATATCATAGGAGCTTATGGAACGCGTTTCTACTGCAAAAATGCCTTCTATCAGTTGATACCTTGTGCTAAATTTTTCATTCTTTTTGTCTTTCCATATACATTTAAGGCCTGCCAAAAACATTTTGCTTTTCTTGTTGTTTTCCAAAATGGCAATAAGGCATATCGTTCCATTTTTTATTAATCCTACTTCTTGGTTATGAAATTGAATAAAATATGAGTATGGCCATTTATTTACTTTGTATCTAATCATCGCTTAAACACGGTTTCTCCGTAGGAATGGAGGACACTTGCAATGAACAGTTTGCTGATGTGTATTGGAGTAAATTCCAAAAGATTTGCTTCTACAAAATGTTCAAAAAAGAATTCCACAAGCACCTTGTAAGTTTAATTTGTGATGATTTCCTATTTCCAATAATAAATTCATCTTTGTCCCAGCCAATAATTGTCAATCAAAGTGTTTTATAAAAAGTTCGTTTAAGATCGCACTTGAGTTACAAAGTGTAGTGTCCAGCTTATTTGTGTCCTTGTTGTTATGGAATAATAGGATGATCATGAATTTTTACAGTAACATTTGCTTCTGATGGTTGTGGAATAATAGGGTGATCAACAATTTTGACAGTAATATTTACTTCTTATGATGTTATTTAAATTTTTGAACCATATGTATCAATTGAATTTTACATTTTGTATGTCATTTTTAATATGGTATTTGTTAAAACTATATTGAGATTAGCTTTTATTCCAGGTCTTGCATAGCCATTAAATGTATTTACTTGATTAGCTTCTTCTCATGTCTTAATAGTTGATAAGCAAATTTCTAATGAAAAATCTCGATTGCAACCTATCCCAGAATATTTTTCTTTTGTTGCAAAGCACACTTTACCATCTACTGTTTTTGTAACTCACCCTGGAAAGCTATCGTGGAAATTCGATGTCGTGGAATCTTCAAATGTTTTGTATTTTGCCAGATAATTGGAGGGCTTTGTCAAAGACCATCAGCTTCAAGAAGGGGATATAGTAACTTTCAAATACACAAAACATCAGGCTATTTGTGCAATAGTGTTCAAGGGTGAAACATCATGTGAGAAAGAGTTGAGTTACTTTATTGATTCTCGAACTAGCACTAGTGTCTACACCAAAAAAGCAAATTGCCCTTCTTTCAGTCACTTCAAGAGCAGCCATTTCAGATCGAAAGGTACTAAAGATGCACATTCATATTTACTTGAACAAATTGGAAACGAAGATATTACCTTGAGTTGTATCTAAATAACACATTCATCCTCATGGTTGTCCAAAATAAACATCAAGACTGACCTCATTGCTAACCCAATTCCTTGTAATAATAATAAGTGTGATCCCCTAATGATAGTTTCAGCCTCGTCGCAATCTCAGCAGTGCATCTCTCCTAATATCTCAGGCCAAAAAGAGTGCAGCTTTGAGGTCAATGCAATGCGGTGCACAAACAAGATAGATGCTAGTGTGTCAAAAAGAAAGAGATCACTCCTCAGTAGCTTTCCTACAAATGACAATGGTAGTCCTTCTGTTCCAATGTTATTACTTTAATTAGTTACTAATTAGTATTATTAGAGCAGTCATATTATATAATGCATATTATTTTGGATTAGTTTAATCTATGTTATGTGCTCTTTACAGTACGTTTAACGCATTTATCTTGGTTTAATTCCATATGTGCAAGCCTACGAAAAGTGAAGAAATGTAATGGCAGTAATGGCAACCAAACTTCCAAAGGCAAGATCACTGCCGCATGACACTGCAGATAATCGTGAACAAAATAGTCAAAATATGATCATTGTCATGGCCAAGTCATATATATCAGATGGATTTACGTTGGTAATTTCTTCATTATGCCTAAATACACATACTGTTTCAATTAATATTTAGCATAGTATAGATATATTGTTTGGCCAAAATGTCACGTATATGGTTCTTAATCCATTAGTAGAATATTTATATATTTTTCCCTCAAACTTGTGATTGAGTAAATTTGTAATTACCTGATTACTATGGTCACACACTTATCAATACATGATAGTGTTTATATTGAGTTTTTTAACATGCTAGCTACTAAAGTTCTTTTATACAACTGCAGACTTTAAAATCCCATTAGGCGTGTCTGTACCTGCCCTAAAAGATGCAGCATATTATTCTCAACACCGATGGCCGGCAATGGACAATTATTTACCTTATAAGAGAGAAATATTTTGTGTTTGCTGCTGGATGGAAATAGTTTGTCTTTGACAATGGAATCCAAGTAGGGGATATATGTGAGTTTCAAGTCACTGATAAGAGGCCAAAGAAATTTGTTATGGATGTCAATATTTCCCCAGGTCACGAATCTTAATAGGAAACTATTGTCCTTGAGACATTGCAGTAATTTCGTATTTCAACAAACCAGTTGTAAGTATTTTTATTTTGTAGTGTATTTTGCATAACTCTTGTTGCATTTTCTTGCATATACAAACTCTTTGTTTGCTACATTTTGCGCATTTGATATGTATAACTAATTCTCTTCTACAGATTAGTTACCTACAACTATTATAAATGCATCTATTTTCCTCTCACTATTCCGAGTTTATTAGGATGAGAGTTGATTAAATCATTCCCATATGAAGCTATGTTACTATAAAGACTTGTTGCAACTTATACATGGTAATTAGATATTTAGCCATTAGTAATATCTAATAATACTCCATGTAAGTGTATATCATATACGCAAGTTCATTACCATCTTAAATAAAATGATTTAATAATGTCTTGTTCCGAAATATAATGTCGACTGTAGAGCATATACACTTGTAATTTATGAGCAAACAAATTTACACATGTACGAGCATGTCATGTTATTTACAGTCTTCTCAAAGTGTTTATCTTTATAACAGTTATCTTGAGGGTTACTTAATTATTTATAGTTATATATAATAATTTGGCGTGACTTATAACTTTTTCTTCCTCTCTTAAACCCTCTAGTTTTTCTCCGCCTAATTAGAATTCCGTTACATTAATAATATATATTACTACAAAGATCATTAAATTAATATGAAATTTATATGATTTTATTATTGCAATTGTATTCACAATTTAATAAAAATATTATTTTTTTATATTAAAAAATCAGGAATGATTTATATTCTAAAATAATTATCTACGAAAAGTATTTTGCAAGTATTTCAAAATTTGCTATTACGTATTGCATTATTATATGTATGCACCATAGATAAATCAATGTAATGTAAACAAATGAATTAATATGTAAGAGAAAGCAGAATGTGACATATATGCAAATATATATAGTTCTTGTAAATATTTATAGCGTGGCAAATATATATATATATATATAATTGTGTAAATAAATATAATGCATATAAATATACAAAGTGTGTGACAATGCATGTATTATGTATTAAAAGTCATATTGGTGTGTGTAATTAAATATCCTGGAATATAAAATATATAGTACTTGTATATATATGTAGTATGCAAAATAAGCATAACATGTTAGAATTTTATAATATGAAAATAGCTATAGGATTAACAAATGTGTCAAGTTATGTATAGTGTATATATAATGCGTATTGTAACTAAATGAATTTACAAGTATGTATAAATATGTGTAATATGTAAAATGTGTAAATATGTAATTTGTAATCATGAATCAATTATGCAAAAAATTTATAATTAACAAAATTGTATATTGTATGTGTAATTTACGTAGCGTTGAAGATATACGCATTATGTATACAAATTATGGTTACAAAACAAGTATTATATGTCCAAATATATAGATGTATTTATATTGCGTTTATATATAATTTGTGCGAATGTATGAATGATTCAAAAATATTGTGATATTCGAAATTGTATATGGCATGTGTAATTTATGTATTGTTGGAAATACATGCAAAATGTGTACACATTTACAATTTAAATAGAAGTATTAAATGTGCAAATATATAAAATTATATATAGTATGGACATATATGTGTAACTTATATAAGTGTTTGCACGATTATGTATTATTGTACATATGGAGTTTCGAAAAATATAATAAAGACATGCAAATATATATAATGTATACAATCTTATATATTATATGTTGGTGTATAAAATATATGCAATATATCTATATATTTATAGTGTTCAAATAAGTGTGATATGCGCAAATATATATAAGTGTGTGAAATATTTGTAAATATGTATTGTTTTTGAAAATGTATGTAGTATTGATAAATACAGGTGAATGAAAATATTTACACATATATCAAAGTGTTTACCTATGCATAAATATTATATGTATGGTGAATGAAAATATATATGTATTATGTATAAATATTATGATATGTGAAAATATGTTCACTACGATTTTTTTTTTGCTCAACCAGAGAATGCTCAAACACCTTCCATCTTTATCACAAACATGCCTAACCTTTTCTACAATCTAGTATATCAATTACTTAAGACCAAACCAAATATTTCAATCCCTGCACAGTCCCATTTAGACCACATAATTTCCAAATTCAACACAGTACCTACACTTCCCATTCAGTCATAGTAACAGGATCCACACACATCCCATAAATAATTCAAAGTCCAGCAAATTCTCAACGTAATCCCATTGAATCAACAACAACAAATCCTACCAGTTCGAGTAATTTCCACATTGCCAACCAAAATCCACATTTAGATAAAGCACATATAACCACCACATCATAAAACCAATGTCCAGGACACATTCAGAACTGAAAACCTACCCAAAACTAGCCGAAACGCATATTCTCCCCCCAGTTCCCCGAACGATTAGGGAGCGACATGGGGGGAATCTTAATTCCAGAAATGCAGATGGTCTTTTCTATCAAATTTGTTCTTCTTTTTCTTTGCTGCTAGGTTTTCTTTCCTTTTCAAAACTTCTCCTCTAGTCTGTTAGATTATTTTGTTTCTTACCGTTGTTATTGTTCAGCGAGTCATTGCCTTCAATTTACACCACCACAATGGTAGACTCGTTTGTCGAATGAAGGGGAGCTGCAGTCAGCTCCTTAGTAGCACCTAACCGATCAGATTTGAATTCTATGTGTACAATAGCAGGGACTGGATTAAGGGATATGATCATTCCCTTTCCGTCTCTCCTGAAATTTAGGCAAGACCGTGTTCTATGCAAATTGCTTGATGCCACAGGAGTGCCCAATTTCTGTAGCAGTTGGGAAACATCTTCACTAATCCATAGCTTGTCTACTGGAGGTCTACTTGAAGTAACTCTCGAAGATGGGGATTTTGGGTAAATTATTGAAGTGGGGCTACTGCTCCCTGCTCCGGTTGGTCCAACACCACCAAATCCTTGATGTTATCATCCACATCAGTGGCAACCCGTGTAGGACAAGCCCCTAAATTGAGGTCGGATTGTGCTCCTTGCCTGTTTTGAATAGCCGTGAGTCCGATAGCAATTGATGGATCTTCACTAATCTTGTTAGCTTCCACTAGAAGTCCATTTGAGGAAACAGCAAGAGTTGGGATTTTTGGGAGAATTGATGAGCTTTGAGCTGTTCTTACTTTCTCCGGCTCTTGAGTGGAATCGGATTTTGAGCCTTTCTTACATTCAGCATTCATATGTCCCATAGCAAAGCAACCGTTGTAGTAGGCTGGAATCTTACCAAGCTTCAGGGGTTGCCAGAAACCACCTATGGATTCCTGAATCCATAGCCGTCGGGGTAGGGATGTGCCTAATGGGCAATCAACACAAATTCTAGCACATCCAGGTCGTGTAAGCAATTTTGTGGCTTTATCAAGACTAATTAGATCTCCCAATTTTTGGACTGCTATGAACAGAAAATCCTTGTTGAAAAGATGGACCGGAAGTCCTGGCATCTCAATCCATATTGGTGCTGAATGAACTTCAGACTTGTGGAAGTTCTCTACCGAGTATTTTGTAAATCTTACTCGGCATTCTTCAATGAAGCATGTCCCCTTCACCCTCAGCCTATTGTAGTCTTCCGGCGAGCTTCGAATAAAGATCCTCTTTCGATCCAGAATGCCGATCTATGCTTCGGTGGTGAGCTTTTGATTTTTAAAAAAATCTAGAATAGATTTTATCTGAGGACGTTTCTTGACGAATGTCCAGATCAGAGCAAATTTGAGAGGCTCCAACAGCCTTCCTTTTGAGTCCGAAGTTAAGAACATCACCTGTTCCCCAGAGAGAAAACCTGTTTTGAAATCGGGGGCAGTGGAATTCGACTCCATTGTGATTTTGAGGAAATCTTCTCACTCTAATTATGTAGTGTTTAAAAATATGTGACGTATTTGTACAAATGTATAGAGGTTGAAAATGTGTATATATAAATATATATATATGTATGTATATATATATATAATGTGTAAAATGTATGTAATATATAAATAGGTGCAATATGTGACAATATGTTAAATATGTATTGTGTGAGAAGGTTTTTGAAGTTTTTATAAATATGTAGAGTATATCAAAATATGTGTAATATGTGTTCATATATGAATATGAACAACTCTATAATATCAATATGAGTCTACTATATGCAAATATACAAAATTGTGTTTAGTGTATACAAATATATATGTACATATATAAGTGTGTGTACAAGTATTGCCAACAACGTATATTTTAAAATGTATAAATATGTATAGATATGTATTGCGAGTGAAGTTATGGATACATTTGTTTAAATATTAATCGTAAATATTAATACATGGATTATGCAATAAATATTATATTACTTATACCTATTAAACTGATTTAAAATTATAACGAGTTATAACATATAATTACACCGCTCTTGCGTGGTGTTGCCAACTAGTCACCATAAGAGTGCAATTGTTATTAAGGAAGAACAAGATAGTGACCTAGAGATGCCTTCTCTCGAAGAGGGTGAGACGACAATTTGTGAGCCTGAGACGAGGGATGTTTTGGTGCTTAGGCTAATTTTGACGACACAACCGACCTTGGAGAGGTATGCTTAATACGAAGATTTGTAACATTGTGATTAATAGTGGTAGTTGTACTAATCTTTTGAGCACACTGTTAATTTACAAGCTGCAATTACCACTGGTTGAACATCCTCATCCTTAGAGTCTGCATTGGATGAAGCAATATGCTTTGCCAAAGGTTAACAAACAGGCTTTGTTTTCTTTTTCGATTGTGGATTATTAAGATGAGTTACTTTGTGATGTTGTTCCTATATCGGTTAGTCACATTCTTTTGGGAAGGCCGTGGTTGTATGATCGCAAAGTTTAGCATTATGGGCGAGACAATGTTTATGCTTTTGCATTGAATGGCCAGAAGTTTGTTTTGACCTCACTCCATCCTACTGAGGCTTATAAGGATCAATGCAAAATTCAGCAGGATATGATAATACAAGAAGTTGCCATTAGGAATCCATATGCTTTATGTTCTTTTATGTTTCCCTCTTTTGTTGTTGCGTCATATTTGAGGACAAATCTTTTTGATGAGGAAGGGAATGATGGCATGTGGTATCACGAATATCCCAATTGGAGTTGTCGAGTTTGTTAGTCCGAGCTGAGGGGCACCTGAAAAGAATGGTTCGCGTATGGAGGACAAAGAGAAAGAAGGATGACGTGGACAGCAAAATAGCAAGCCACGTCACAATGTCCATCTAGCTCGACGTCGCGACATGCACGCATATCACAACGTCCTACATCGCACGTCGCAACATATGGAATCATTAGGTTTTATTTTTTTGTGTTGTTTTTTCGGCGCCGTGACATCCAGTTGTACCCATGTCGCGACATTCGGACATAAGTGGCGTAGAATAGTTTCTATTTTTGTGTTTTTAGGGTTTTAAGTTATTAAAGTTTCCTTTTATGGTTTAATTAGTTTAGAGTTTGTTGTAAGCCTATAAATAGGCCTTTTATGCTTATTGTTTTGGTGGTTGAATGTTTTAGAGGTTTTTTGGCTTTAATAAGAAATTTTTAGAGACTGGTTTCTTCATTGTGATATTGTTTCCTGTGACAGGTTTTAATTATTGCAATCTTGAGAATTTAATCATTGTACGACGTGGCAGTTCAATTGGTGTTTAATTCCAATCTACTAGTTAGATTGTTCTACGTTGATCAATTTATATGAACACGGTCATTAAGAATTTGCTTTTCTGGCATACCAGATCTGGGTTTGAGTGAGTCGATCAGGATTTGCTATCAACTTTGCTCTTCCTCGTGGTCATTTGTTTGTTATATTCCTGAAAACAAAACCGTTATTAGCACTTGAACAAAAAATTGAAAAACAATAAGTATTAAACAAAAAAATGTTTACTAGAAAACAAATTCATAAAGGGAAAAGAGTTTCTTTTCGTTCATTGAAGTTTACCAAAAGTCCATCACTTACTCCCCCCACACTTGTTCAAAGCAAACACTCAACCCATCACATATGGTCCGGACTTCAATACTATGTATCACAACACCATTACATGCATATAAAAAGAATTCAGGCCAAACAAACACAATACATCCTCACACTTATCTAAATCATGCATGATGATTATAACTTCTATTATGCTTAAGCAACCTTTACATGATTAAGAAAATAAAGTTCAGTCTATTCAAGCTCACTAGGTCATTTTTACAAAGTGTACCTGCTTACATGTAATTGCATAACCTAGCCTACAACATCGTACATTTTGTAACCACACCGTACCTTTTAAATTGGACGGCCAAGTTTTTATTTATCACACTATTTTTTTAGACTTGGAATGTATCTGTTGAAAAGTATCAAAGATTCAAGAGACAAAATAAGATGAAAATTATCATTTGAAGAATAAATTTAGTAGAAATAAAATTGAGATTGTGTAAGTCAATTTATGCAAAAAGTCAAGTTTTCTTTCTTTCGTTTTTTTTGGAAGAAAATGATAAAATACAACTTAAAATTGAGGACCTTTCCCTATGTGTACAAGAACATAGGGAAATAGTTTTAGACAATTTAAAAGATGACCAAACAACAGAGAAGAGGACATATGAATGCTAAATCTTGCAAAGGCTTTTCTTTATATTTTATAATGTAACATAAAAACATGGAACCCTGAGTTTATTTATAGGTAGTCTTCAATTATATTTCATAATAGGTTATTCATAAGGTCCTCGTCGAATACAAAGTCTTGAAAAAGGTATAAGAAATGAAAAATTAAGAAATTTATTTAGTTAGGCTCGAAACTACCATTGTCATGAGGCATAATGTTGTGCATTGTGACGCACACATTTTTGCATCGTGATGATGGCTGCTATTTTTTTCCAAAATTCGCCACTTTCCCTACATTGCAATGCATACGCATGTTGCGATGTACATATTTCTATGTCACTACGTGGGGCACTATTGTGTTTTCACGAATTTCTTCTTCTTTTCACTTCATTTTGCATCCGATTTGATTTCTTTTGGTTTTTTTTCCTCTGTCCGACTTCGATATTCAACAATATACACAAAACACACTAAAACAAGCCAACAAGTCAAAGTGCAATAATGAGATATAACGATGAACAAATTCACTCTATCTTATGCTTTAAAGAAAAAAATGGTGTATTGCTCTCAACATGGATTCTTTTCTACTGGAATACAATCCTCGCAAAGAAATAAACTATCAGCGATACAGTTTTAGAAGTATTCACACTCCGATTAAAAATAATATATAACATTAAAAAGTATCACTATCAGTTAGAAAAAAGTTTATGCAGCGAATGACTTCAAAAAGTATAACTTAATTGTTTAATAGTAACAATCTTATGACAAGTAGTAGTATGACATAAAAGAGTATCACTTTTGCCATTAAAAGTAACACATTGTATGGATTGAAAAATTATAGTTTGACTGTTTAAAGATAACTCTCATGTGACAAAAAGTAGTATAGGACATAGAAATTTATCACTCTTAAATATGAAGTACCACTCTTATTGTTTAAAAAGTATAAACACTCATATGGCATTGAAAGTTATACACAATGCAATTAAAAGTAATAGAGTCACAGTACAGCAGTGTTGCTTTTAAACATAATATTGATCAAATCTCAAATATAAGATTGATATATTTTAATTTAATCGTATTACTTTTAAATTTAACACTGATACTTATGAAGTCGATAGTGTTACTTTTAAACTCAACACTAATACATTTCAATGTAACATTGTCACTTTTAATCTCAACACTAATACAATTCAATATAACAGTCTTACTTTTAAATAAAATACTAATACTTATCAAGTTTAGAGTGTTAATTTTAAATCTGACACTAATACATTCCAATTAAGAGTGTTAGTTTTAAAGTTAAAACTAATACATTTCAATTTAAGAGTGTTGTTTTTAACTTTAAAACTGATATTTTTCAAGCTGGCAGTGTTACTTTTAAACTCGATACTGGTTCAATTCAATATAACAATGTTACTTCTAGAAACAATACTGATACTTGTCAATTTTATAGTGATACTTTTAAATACAATACTAATACATTTCAATATAAAACTATTACTTTTAAATTTAAGATTGATACATTTTAATATAAGCAAGTTACTTTTAAGCTTAACATTGATACTTGTCAAGTCGATAGTATTACTTTCAAACTCAACACTCACACATTTTAATATAACAATGTTACTTTTAAACTTAATATTGACATAATTCAATATAACAGGTTGCTATTAAATATAATACTGATACTCGTTAAGTTTAGAGCGATACTTTTAAATAAAACAATGATACATTTCAATCTAAGAGTATTACTTTTAAACTTAAAATTGATACATTTTAATTAAAAAGTATTGCTTTAAATTTAAAGCTGATACTTGTCATTTCGACATTGTTACTTTTAAACTCAATACTAATACAATTCAATATACGAGGGTTACTTTAAAATACAATACTAATACTTGTCAAGTTAAGTGATACTTTTAAATACAATGCTAATACATTTTAATATAAGACTATTACTTTTAAATTTAAGAACAATATATTTCAATCTAAGCGTGTTACTTTTAAATTTAACACTGATACTTATCAAGTCAACAATGTAACTTTTAAACTCAACATTGATACAATTCAATACAATAGTGTTACTTTTAAATGCAAGACTAATACTTGTAAAGTTTATAGTGTTACTTTTAAATCCAACAATGATGCATTTAATTATAAAAGTTTTAATTTTAAACTTAACAATGATACATGTAAAGTTTAGAGGGTTTTACTTTTAAACTTAACATTTATACTTTTCAAATAGATAGCACTATTTTCAAAATTCTAATGATAATTTTTCAAATTACATACCTATTCATGAATTTTATTATGTTAAAATTCAAGTGATACTTTTAATTATTCTAGTGATATTTTTGATTCACAGACTACCTAATCTATTCACGTTTTTTCACTTTCTAATCAATTGTAAAATGCACGATTAATTATTCGTTTCATATATGAATCATGTCTTATATTTGAACTGGTTCATATGAGTAGTATTTACTTGCTTAACCTTATCCTCTGCCAACCATTAAGAAGAAAAATTCATAAGGAAAGTATTCTCTAAGTCAATAAATGGGAATGGAAATCACTGATGATATAACAATATTTTCCTAAATAGAGATAAAAAAGAAAATCATCATACCAATAAATTTGTGAATGATTAAAATGTTCTTAAAACCTAACCTCGTATGGTAATCAGGACAAGCACTGATCACATTACACGAATGTAAATATTATCTCCCTTACATATTTCTATGTGCATGCATAATGAATATGTCATGTGCATGCTCATAATCTATATATTGAATGGTGTACTCCTAGAACACAAGGCATTTCTAGGGATCTAAATATGATAGACTGATTAAACGAAGAGCTTGAACCACGAAAGGATATTGATATAAATATTATCATTTAGAATGCTGGATTCTTAATGCTTTCATCACTACTTTTCTCATTATTATCTACAACTTTTGCAAGTGTCAATTGTCTTGTAATATTATGCAATGTATATAATCACCTTTTCCATTGCATATCGAAGTAACAGTGCAATTGCTCATGTTTACACACTCCAGGGAGAAAAATAATCAACACAAAATTGTTAACCTAAATTGAAGGTAATATATTAAAGCTATCTATTTTGGTTATTAGGCACATTTCAAACTCAAAGTACTAAATCTCAAAACTAAAACATAAAGTGAACAATTAATAAACATAGATATAGGCGTGCGCTTAGTCTTGGAACCACATTTCTCAGTTCATTGTAAAGAAGTTATAGGTCCCATAGACACATATAACTTCTTGTCTTCCTCTAGTGACATTGCAACCAAAATAAAATGTCCACAAACACCACATTCTCCTAAGAAATGAAAAAGTGAATGCAAATCAAGTGCCAATCCAAAAGCACGCTCCTTACAATACTTTTATTTAAAGAAAAAGGCGAAACTTTATAACATCGTGGACAAAATACTGTGCCGGATATAACCGACCGCACCGTTACAAGCATGTGATCCAAAATTTGGAATACTATTCCATTACATGAAACTTGCTATGATCTAAAGCTGGGAATTAAAGATCTAATTCCTCTAAGAATTATGTGAGTAAAACTACCAACTGTGTGAATAACACTACCATGAGGGACTGAAGTATGTGAGTCAGGGGTGGGAAGCCATGAGGCCTCAGAGCCCATGGATCGAAAACCATCTGAGTGTGCCACTGATCAATAACAATCCATCATTAAATCGTTTAAGCTCAAGAATCCAAATGTTCTTCAATGTGGCACTGTCAAGAATCCAAGCCTTTAAGCTAAACCAGAATTTTGTTCCATTGCCTAATCCAGATTATGTGTACATTTGAAAAAGATTGGTTGAAGCATGTGAGCATTGGGGGTTGGGGAAAGCAGAGCCAGTAGATCGACCAAACTGCAGCTGGGCTCATAAGCCCAGGTCGAAAATCGCAGGTTCCTCCCCGTTGAGTTTAAAGAGGCCATGGAAATTTCTACACCCAATTGCAGAGGTAGATTCAGCTATCAGCTCAAAGCGGCCTAGGGAGTTGCCGTGAACCCAATCTGTTCTAGCATGAGCTCAGCTCGGAAGGTTTCTACTCTTACTAGCTTCCTCGTCCGCCCCAAGATTCTCCACATGCATTCAGTCCACCAGCACAGTAGGACCATATCCCACCAAGCACATGACTGAAGAGAATTGAAACCGAAACTACCAAGTTCAAAAACCTAATTCAATGTTCACCACAATCCAATAATGAAGCAAACCAGAATGTAAAATCAGGATCAACAGTGCATGAGCAGCAAACGATGCTCAACTTGCATCAAGCCAACACGAAATTCTACCTACTGGAATCAAGCCAACATTAGATAGGAAAACAACCACAACAATCCAACGAAGCAACAGACAAGCTCAGCAATGAAGCCAAATCGAATGAAACCAATCAAGCCATAATGAGTTCATATTCCCCAACAAATTCAGCAATCAATCAATGCAATCATGAACCCAATCAATTGAGAATCCATATTCAGCAATCAAAGCAAAACCCAACAAATTAAGAGATATGTTAAGAGTTCATATTCGGCTAAGATTAAGAGTACAGCAAGTGAAGTCCACATTCGGCATTGGCAATACCGCTGATGTGATGGAGGTAAAGAGCAGAGCAACTGAGAATGTGGAGCCGCCATCGTCGTTGAAGATAGGGTCGGGCCCGCCGTCATCAGAGTTGGAGCAGCCACCGTGAAGCAAATTGAAGATGAATCTAGGAGATTACCTTCAATGCATTGAAGCCGCCGTCGTCTTTAGAAGTTTAGATCGCAGCCCTCGTCAGTCGAAGCCGCCGCCGTCTTCCGAAAATGAGAGAAGCTGATGAATCTGCACGGATCTAGTGACTGGATATCAGCTTGGGTTGGATCGGAACTGTGAGCAGCCAAAATGAATCCGGCGACTAGACTTGACTTGGGTTGGATCAGTAGAACAGTGCCAAAATATCTAGAGCTATGAAGCTTAAGAAGTAGTAGTAGTCAATCAGCAGATGAGGTATTACAGCGTTGGAGAAGGAATTGGGTCGGGCCTTTCAGCTGCGAAGCTGAAAGGCCCGTAAGAAATTTTCAGAAGTTAGAGAGAAGGAGGAGAGTTCCTTACAGCACTTAATGTAAATAAATATCCTAATTGTAGATAAGTTATAGTCAAGTCACTAGCTTTATAGAGAAACAAGTTCCTTAAAGCATTTAAAGTACATAAATATCCTACCTATAGATAACTTAGAGCAAAGTCACTGACCGATAAAAAAAAGAAAAAAATATATAAAAAAATAAATAGACAAACATGATAGCATTGTCTAGGCCAAACTTTCAATGAGGCTTCAAGTCAAATGCAAACAAGTGGAGCTCTATAGCTTTACTAATGTACTTAACTTTTAGAAAAATATTGGTCCACTATTTCTTAATCATTCATAAACTTAATTAATTATAACTAGTCCAAAGTTGTAAACCCAATTTGGTCAATTAATTTAAAACTTAGGAGATATTTTAAACCGAATACAGAAACTCTAAATTATCCCCCACACGTATTCTAAATACTCTTTTTGGTGTCTTGCCTAAAAGTTTCTATTTGACTTATCTTGTGTGCGTTTTGTTGTTGAACTTGCTAGTTTTGTTCGTTCTACAAATCAACATGCTGGTTGGTCTCTTATAGTTTAGGTGATCCATTATTGAGAGTGTAGTTAGGGTATACATTAAAAGAGAAAAGCTACTTAAATAGAGTGGAGTGTACCTAATCATCTATAGTGAGAACCCGTGAGGAGATTATATTATTTTCTTGCTGTTTTTCACTAACATCGTAGGTACAATGGAGGGTGGAGTATCTAGTTTGGTGACTCGAAGGATTCTAAATGCACAACCACAAGTTGAAGATGATTTGATGAAGTGTGACAATATCTTTCAAACACGTTGTATGGTTCAAGATAAAGTTTGTGGTATGATCATTAATAGTAGGAGTTGCACCAATGTGGTAAGTACTCTACTTGTGAAGAAGTTGAATTTGACTTGCATGAAACATCCTAAGCCATATCGACTTCAATGGCTTAATAATTCAGCTGAGACTAGAGTAACCAAGCAAGTAATGGTTCCATTCACTATTTGTAACTATGTTGATGAAGTATTGTGCGACGTAGTTCCAATGGAGGCTGGTCATATACTTCTTGGAAGACCTTGGCAATTTGATCGAGATGTGATTTATCATGCCAAGAAGAACTACTATATCTTTGAACATAAAGCAAAAAGTTCAATCTTATAGCCTTAAATCCAATGTAAGTTTTTGAAGACCAAGCAAGGATTGCTAAAGCTTGTAGTGATATGAGAGATCAAGAAGCAAAAGAAAATAGTGAACAAGAGAAACAAAAGAATGTAAATACTAGCTTAGGCCGTGAACATGTTGTAATTAAAAATGATAAAGACCGAAAGTTAGGTAGCTCTAAAATTTATTGTTTTGCTTTTATGAGTGAGATAAAGAGAGCAATGCTAGAGAAGCAACCATTGTATTTAATGATCTGCAAAGATGTATTTATTGATCACGATTTACATTGTTTGCTGCCTAGAAATTTTGTTTTGCAGATTTATGGAGTTCCTAGACACCTAAAGGAGTTGCGAACAACTCAATATGCAATGGAATGAGTTCAATCTGCCATGACTTTTTTGTCTCAAGGTAAGCATGGTAAGTTAGGTAAGTTTTCAATTGATTTTGACCTTACAACTGTTAAGAACTTTGTAAGTATAGATTCGGTTGAGTTTCAAAGTTTTCAATCTGTTTTTAATCAATTTCAAAAACATACTTACACTTTTCAACAAATGATTCAAAATTTTATAACTTGTGTTTTAAAGTTTAACATCATGTGTATTAATAAACGAATTGATATACATAAATCTTCAATGGTTACATCAAAATACTTTGAATTGAATGAATCTATGTATAGCATATTAGTGTGTTATGTTGCTTATTTATTACATAAGTTACAATCTGAATTTCATATTTATAATTTTGAACAAAACCAAACCTTTTTGTGCAATAATCATCATACCCTAGTGTCTCTATCCTTGACTAGGTGGAAGATTTCCTTTGTATTTCCTGTTTTGGCTATTTTAGCCTCCATGTCGCGCGACGTCCACACTATACATCGCGACGTGGAAGCCTCCACGTTGCGATGTTGAAATTGTGGACAGACGTAGCGACGTGCATGGACGTCACAACGTCAGCCCATGCACGTCGCGATGTCGGGAAATTTTTTCATGTTCTAAGATTTCCAACCTTTCATGATGTAATTTGCTCGGGTATGCCCAGTGTACAGTGTATATGGAAACCTTGATCAATAAAATTTTTACCTTTGATAAAAAAAGAGGATGAAGGCGGCTTTCCAAACATTATTGTCAACACGTTGTGGAGACTTGGACGTTTTTTAAGATGTTCATCACACGGTGTCAACATCTCACACAAATGGAGTTATATGGAATATCTCTTCAATTATAATTCATGAAGATAATTATAGCAATCTATCCATGTCCATGGTGCCAAGGCCGAGTTCTCATGATCTATTGGTGAATCTTGATGGGCCAATGACAAGATCAAGGAATCAAAGAATGAAGGCAGCCTTCCACAATTTATTGTCATCACATTGTGAAGCTATGGAGGCCGAATCATCTTAAGAAGGAGTTCTTTGGCATGTTTCTTCAATAACAATTCATGATCCACCTTGAAGAACATTCTTAAGGCTGAATGTTCAAGTCCATGAAGAAGGCGTGCTTTTGGGCTTAATGTGGATCACGCCACTTTAATTAATTAGGGTTTATTTGTTTTAAATAAATTAAGTCCACTGAACATTATTTTTGGGCTTAATATTTCAGTTATGTAATAAGTTACTTGGTCCAATTATCTTGCATGATAATGACAAGTTAGCTTGTTAGTTTATTAGTTAGTTAAGAAGTGAAGTTGCACTTTGCAACTTCTAGGGTTTTTGTTTCCTAAATTCTAAAGCAAGGCCGAAACTACTCTTATATAAGGGAAAGCTTTGTAACATTTTTCATATATGAAATTTGAGAAATCTTTAGCTTTGCTAAACTTATTTGCAGCCGTGAAAATTTGTGAAAAACGTGATTGTTCAATTGATTTCAGTTGAATGTTCATAAGACCCGTGATTCTTAAGCTAAGACCTCAGGAAGAACTTACCCGTTCTTAATTTAAAGAACAAGCCAAACTGAAAACTTTTCAACTCTTGATTTATATAGGTTGAATTGAAATCTTTTTGTGATAACGTGTTGGGTTTGATTGCTTTTCAATCAAAACTGCCGTTCCATATCTTTGATTTCTTTGTTGTTAAATTACGCATTGTTGTGCTTGTTCGTGTCTTGTTCGTGATTCTTGGTGGAACAACGATCCAAAGGTGAGTGTTTCATGTGGTTGAGGACTCATTCCAGAGACATTCGTTTCAAATTGGTATCAAAGCCCAAGGTTCATCAAAAATTCAGGTTTGCGTTTTCTTCTTCTTCTCGGTTTTAGCTCTTGTTGTTGCGTCGTTCTTGCTGTCTTGCAGTTAGGCATGACCAAACCCACGGTTCCGATTCTGGAACCGCCGGTTCCGGTTTCGGTATCGAAACCGTGGGCCCCCCAAATCGGAACCATAACCGAACCGCCTATGGGCGGTTCGATTACGGTTCTCATTTTTAACGTTTGGAACCGGAACCGCCGGTTCCGGTTCCGGTTCCAAACCGTGAATATAAAAATAAAATAAAATAAAATAATGCCACGTCAGCATTGTTGACCAGTTAACATGTCGCGTGCACAAAAAAAAAAGAGGAGCGTGTTTACACGCGCCTTTAACAAAAAAAAAATTTACTACAACGGTCAAATGACTGTTGCAGTAATTTGCTGACCGTTGTTGGCAACGGTCAGCAATTGCAAAATTGCTGATCCTCACAATGGCAAAGTGAGAATGGCTCAATAATTCCTTTTTTTTTTTTTACAATTTCCAATCTATAAATACCCCTTAATTTTTGTCATTTTTTCCACACAATTTATACTCTTCTCTCTCAATATTCTAATTCTCTTCATCTCAATTTTCTCAAGCATCAAAATTCTATAAAATTTAATTCTATTTATTTTTTCTATTATAATTTTTAGTTGAAATTGTTGTATTATTTATTATTGTTTTTAATATATTATTATTTAAATTTCTCATTCTAATTCTCTTCATTTCAATTTTCTCAAGCATCAAAATTCTATAAAATTCAATTCAATTTATTGTTTCTATTATAATTATTAGTTAAATTATTAATTTTTGTTTTTAATATATTATTATTTCATTTTCTCATTCTTTTTTAATCCGTTTGAATTTTTTTATAAAATGGATAGTTTTGGTTCTTCATCCCAACCAATTAATATTGGTGATGCATCACAATCAAGTCGTCGTCCACCAGCGAATCCAAAATCCGAAATGTTTGTGAAATATTTCACAAAATTTTTTGATGCCGATGGAGTTCTTATTAGAGCACAATGCAAGAAGATATGGTACACTAAACAAGCATTTGGAGAAAACGCATCCTCGAGAAATCGGCCTTCAAAAGTCACAAGCGCAATTAATCGGTTTTGCTCAACAAGGTTCTTCTTCTTCTAGTAATTTAAATTTATTTAAATTTAGTGATTCAAAATGGAGAGATCGTGTAGCTAGATTTGTTTGTGCACAACATTTACCATTTTCATTTGATGAAAAACCACATTTTTTTAGATTAGTACAAGAAAATGCAAATCCACAAGTTAAACGTGTTCCTAGAACAACTTTAACACGCGATATTAAAAAAATTTATAAAAAAGAAAAAAATAGCTTATCGGAATATTTTTTAAAATTAGATTATCGTGTTTCAATATGTTCCAATATTTGGAGTGATCATTGGCAAATGAATAGTTATATGGGTATAACTTGTCATTGGGTAGATACAAATTGGTTTTTACAAAAAAGAGTAATTGCATTCAGAGTTTTTAATGATTCTCATACGGCCATAAATATATCTAGATTAATTAGTATTATTTTAGAAGAATATAATTTGAATGATAAAATTTTTTTCAATTGGTTTTGATAATGCATCGGCTAATAATGCATCTATTGTAGAATTAAAAAATATTTGCGCACCAATTTTAGGTGGGAAATTTTTTCATATTAGATGTGTATGCCATATTTTAAATTTATCCGTTCAAAATGGTTTAAGTGCATTAGAAATTCATATTAAACCAATTAAAGATGCAATTAAATATTTGAGTGGACATCCAAGTTAATGAAGACATGGGGAAAATATTGTATACAACATGGACAAAAACCTAAAAGATTTAAAAAGGATGTTCCAAATCGTTGGAATTCAACTTATGATTTACTTTGTGATTCTTCTAAATATAGTTCATTGTTATGTAATTTTTTCATTGATAACTCTTGTCTTGGAATTGTATTATATCCTAATCATTGGACTTCTTGTTTAAAATTGTTAGAAGTTTTTAAGGATGCTACTTGTTTGTTTTCACGTGTGTATTTTCCAACTTCTCATTTATTTTTAGTTGAAGCATGTAATATAGTTGGTGTGTTAAAAGTGCACATAAATGATGAAACTTTGACGCAAAGTATTATTCACATGTTAGAAAAATGGCTTAATTATTATGGAGAAATTCCAATTTTATATTTAGTTGCTATTGTTCTTGATCCTCATTTTAAATTTCGAGGTTTAGACCAATATTTGAAGAATTATTATAATGCGTTACAAGAATGTTTTCCATTAGATCCAAACATTATGCAATTACAATTAAATGTAAGTAGATACATAAATGAGACTAAAGATATGTTAAATGCATTATATGAAGAATATTCTTCTAATTTTCAACCTCAAGTTCCTACTAGTAGTACCATTAACACTCAAACTACTCACCATAGTTTTTCAACTTCAAATGTTGGATCTTCGTCTTCCTTTGTCCTTCCTGGTTTAGAAATGTTTCAATCGTTAAAAAAACACAAGGGTACTACTAGTACGGAACTTGAGATATATTTAACCACTTCTTTTGATTTCAGTGATAACAAGTATGAATGTGATAATGTTGAGAACTTCCAAATATTGGAATGGTGGAAATCCAAGACAACAATGTGCCCCATTATCGCTTCGATAGCCAAAGAGATTTTGGCGGCCCCGACATCAACCGTAGCTGCGGAACAAGCTTTTAGTCAAGGTGGCAACATTTTGGACGAGACCCGATCGCGTTTGAGCCCTATGTCCTTGGAGATTCAAGCTTTAATGGATGATTGGACTAAAGTCGCATATGGAGAACAAGAACAAGACATAGACGAAAATTTTGATTTAGATTTAGATGGTACTACCGATGGTAGCTCTACTTGTACAACTAGAACTAAGTCACCGGTCACCGATGCCGATAGAGCCAATAATGACGACGACGACGACTATTAGTTTATTAAAATGAAGAAAAATATCATATTGTATATTTTTACATTATTGAAAATTTGAAATAATTTATTTTCTTTTATCAAATATTATAATTTCCATATCTATATATTTGTTTATATAAATTAATGTCATAGATTTAATTATATACACTATAGTTGTATTATTGTATATTATAATATATTTTGCAATTGTATTATTGTACTATTCAAATTTAAAGTTTAAAGTTTAAACCATCAATTATGAATAAAATTTAGTAGTTTCTTCATTTATTAATTTCTAACTTGTAAATTTATGAATTAAAATCTGAACTTGTAAATTTTTCTATCAAATGAATACAATTTAGTTGTTTCTTCATTTATTAATTTCTAACTTGTAAATTTATGAATTAAAATCTTAACTTGTAAATTTTTCTATCAAATGAATAAAATTTAGTAGTTTCTTCATTTATTAATTTCTAACTTGTAAATTTATGATTTAAAAATCTTAACTTGTAAATTTTTCTATCCAATGAATAAAATTTAGTAGTTTCTTCATTTATTAATGTCTAACTTGTAAATTTATGATTTAAAAATCTCAACTTGTAAATTTTTCTATCCAATAAATAAAATTTAGTAGTTTCTTCATTTATTAATGTCTAACTTGTAAATTTAAGATTTAAAATTTTTAACTTGAAAATTTTAATAAAATACTCTTATTATTTCTATATCTTTCTTTCTCACTTATCTAATATTCATAATTCTATTATTCTAAAAAATTCATATATTATTTTAATTTTAACTACTATTCTAATTATATTATTATATTATACTAGTTGAATTCTATTTAATAATTAAAATATTCAAATATTTTTATTATTTTTATATCCTTGAATCTCATTTATCTAATTCTTCCTAGTTCTATTATCTAAAACTATATATTAATTAAGTTCAATTGTAACTATTATTATTCTAAGTATGTTATTATGTTGTATACTTGTATTATTTGAGTTTCAATTAATAGTTTAATCATTATTTCAATAGAAATCAAATTTAAAAATAGGATTACAATCGAAATTCGAAACTAAAAAATGGAATTGGAACAAAATCGGAACAGGAACTGGAACCGGAACCGCCAGTTCTGGAACCGGAATCGAAACCGGCCCTCGGCGGTTTGGCGGAACCGGGAACCGCCGGTTCCGGAACCGTGGCCATGGTTACTTGCAGCCGTTCTTTTTGCTGCAGATTTTTCTTTGTTTTTGCTACTGTTTGTGCATCCTTCTTGCTGTCCTAGGTCGTGACAGGTTCAGTCATTCATTTCGTAAAAATTGCATGCACATTACTTGCTCAAATCTGCCCGAAATTGTTCTTCATCTTGCTTCTCGGTTCTTGCGTCTTTTGTGTTGTTTTCTTGCTGATTATTGTGGCGTCTTGCTGCTGTTTTTGGTGTCTACATTCTGCATTGTTTTGTTCATCATCATAGTGTGGAATTCTTGAGTCTTTATTGCTGTTTGTCACGTCCAAACATTAGGATTGTCAAATTAGGGTTTCTTCAAAACCCTAGTTTCGGTCTTTAGATCATAACTTTCTTGTTTCTTATCCGATTCTTGATCTTTCTTTTGTGTTAGTTTCTTTGTTTCATTCTTGTCATAGTGTGTTTCGATCAAACTTTTATCACACTCGAAAAAGATAAGTTCTTGAACACTTTCTTGAACTTCTTGATTTTCTTGAAAATCCGAAAGGGTCAAAATTTGAATCTTGAGCCATATTCTTGATCCTTGTTGAAAATCTTGAATATTTTGTGAAAGTGACACCTTAAAATTCGTAATCCTTGGTGAGATATTAAAGTTTGAAAATTTTAATGTTTTTAAGGTTAAGACAAAAAGACACAATGATATGAATGATCAAGATGCAGCACCTTGAACCACTCGAAACCACCTCCTTTGGATCGTTGCTTACCAAACTCTACGAACAAGAACAAGAAGAAACAATGGTGCGGAATTGACAAAACAAGAAAATAAAGATATTGACACGAAAAGATTTGATATGAAGCAATCAAACCCCCACGTATGAATCAAAAAGATTCAGCCAACTTATGAAAATTCATAAGCTAAACAAATCAGTTTGGCTTGTTCTTTGAATCAAGAACTTGTAAGTTCACCTAAAGGTCTTAGCTTCTAGGTTCACGGTTCTTATGAAAACTCAACTAAATTTAATTGAATTGATTCACGTTTTTCTTAAAGCTTCTCACGGCTGAAAGACAATTTTTAGCAAGGCTAAATCCAACAAAATTCGTCTTATTAAAAAAAACGTTTACAATGATGGCCTTATATATAGGGAAATTTCGGCCATGCCTTGTAAAAACCCTAGCTTAAGTAAATTACAACTTGACTTCTAAGCTAGCTAACTTTCCAAAGTGGAATTGGAAACTAACAACTAACAAACTAAATCCTTTTCCAAAAAGGATTTGTGACTCACGGTTTTGCCAAGTAGCGAAACTCAATTTGACTTCTTTGTTTCCTAAACTTTTACTTGCCATTATCATGCAAGATAATTGGGCCAAGTAACCTTAATTAATTTCGAAATTCCAAGCCCATTATTTAATAAATTAAAACGTCTAATTGGGCTTAAAATAACATAAAATTAAACACTAATAAATTAGGGTTTAATGGCGTGATCCATTTATGAAACCCAAACACGCCTTCATTGGACTTTATTGTGATTGATCCATCTCTTCATGGATTGTGAGAGAAGATATATTCCATAAAGCTCCATTGGTGGAAGATGCTTGGACCGGATCATAATGCTCTTCAAAGATGTCCAATTCTTCACAATGAGTTATCAATAATGCTTGCAACGCCTCCTTCATCTTCTTGCTCCTTGATCTTGTCATTGGACCATCAAGGTTTGTCAATGGATGAACACTTGAAGTCGGCTTTGGCATGGCCATGGATGGATTGCTATCATTCCCTCCCTCCTCGAAAGGATTCATCCTCGAATCACCTACATCAAACAAAGATAAGTCAGTAACATTACATGTAGATGAGACATAGCCATAGGCACTAGGAAGCTCTATCTTGTAAGCATTATCTCCAATCCTCTCCAAAACACGAAAAGGACCATCTCCTCGTGGATGAAGCTTAGATTTCCTTTTTTCGGGAAACCTCTCCTTCCTTAAGTGAATCCAAACCCAATCACCAGGTTCAAATATCACTCTTTTCTGACCTTTATTAGCTTGTTTGGCATATTGCTCATTACGCCTTTGAATATTATGCCTTACTATCTCATGTAACTCCTTAATAAAATCTGCTTTCTTTTGACCTTCAACATTAACAAACTCATTAATAGGCAAAGGCAAAATATCAAGAGGAGTTAAAGGATTGAATCCATAAACTATTTCAAAAGGCGAACAGTTAGTGGAACTATGAACAGTTCTATTATAAGCAAATTCAATATGCGGCAAACAACCTTCCCAATTCTTTAAGTTTTTCTGAATAATAGCACGAAGTAAAGTAGACAAAGTACGATTTACTACCTCGGTTTGCCCATCAGTTTGGGGATGTGCAACAGTAAAAAATAATAACTTAGTGCCTAACTTATTCCAAAGAGTTCTCCAAAAGTGAGATAAAAACTTGACATCTCTATCACTAACAATACTCTTAGGAATTCCATGCAACCTTACAACTTCCTTAAAGAACAAATCAGCAACCTTTGTAGCATCATTAGACTTAGAACATGCAATGAAATGTGCCATCTTACTAAATCTATCAACTACCACAAAAATGCTATCATTACCAGTGCGTGATCTAGGCAATCCAAGTACAAACTCCATAGATATATCAACCCAAGGATGACTAGGAACAGGCAAAGGTGTATACAATCCATGAGGCATAATTTTCGACTTTGCTTGTTTACATACAATGCATCTTTCACAAACACTTTTAACATTTTTAATCATGTTAGGCCAGAAAAGTTGTTCATTCAAAACAGCAAGAGTCTTGGCAATACCAAAATGCCCCATTAACCCTCCCCAATGGGTTTCCTTAACAAGTAATTCACGAATGGAACATGAGGGTATGCACAATTTATCCTTTTTAAACAAGAATCCATCATACATATAAAATTCTCCATTCGGCTTTACAACACAAGAATCAATTACATTTTTGAAATCAACATCATCTTTGTATAAATCCTTGATCAAATCAAAACCAAGTAACTTAGCATGCATATAGATGAATAACGAATGTCTCCTAGATAATGCATCAGTTACAACATTTTCATTACCAGATTTATACTTAATCACATAAGGAAAAGTTTCAATAAACTCTAACCATTTAGCATGCCTCTTATTCAATTTTCCTTGAGATTTCAGAAATTTAAGGCTTTCATGATCAGAATGAATTATAAACTCTTTAGGCCATAGATAATGTTGCCAAACCTGTAATGACCTTACCAACGCATACAACTCCTGTCATAAGTTGCATACTTCAATTGCGCCCCATTGAGCTTTTCACTAAAGTAGGCCACCGATCTTGATTCCTGTATCAAAACAGCACCAATACCTATCCCGGAGGCATCACAGTGTATCTCAAAAGCTTTACTAAAATTGGGCAAAACAAGTAAAGGCACATGAGTCAACAAATACTTCAACTTGTTAAAAGCATTTTCATGTTCTTCCTTCCATTCAAAAACAACATTTTTCTTAAGAAGTTCATTTAGAGAAACTGCTATAGTACTAAAATCATTAATAAACCTCCTATAAAAACTTGCCAATCCATGAAAGGTTTCTAACATCACTAGCACATGTAGGTCGAGACCAACATTGAATTGCTTTAACCTTTGACTCATCAACAGATATACCTTGAGAACTAACAACATAACCTAAAAAGATAATTGATTCCATACAAAAAGAACACTTTTTAAGGTTAGCATATAATTTGTTCTCACGTAAAACAGCAAACACTTGTCTTAAATGATCAATATGCTCATCAAGTGATTTACTATATACAAGGATATCATCAAAATAGACTACAACAAATTTTCCAATGAAGTGACGAAAAACTTGATTCATTAATCTCATAAAAGTACTGGGTGCATTGGTTAAACCAAAAGGCATGACTAACCATTCATACAAACCAAACTTTGTCTTAAAAGCAGTTTTCCATTCATCACCTTCTTTCATTCGAATTTGATAATAACCACTCTTTAGGTCTATCTTAGAAAATATGCATGAACCATATAACTCATCAAGCATGTCATCTAGTCTAGGAATAGGATGTCTATACTTAATAGTTATTTTATTTATGGCACGACAATCAACGCACATTCTCCATTAATCATCCTTCTTAGGAACTAAAATAACAGGAACAGCACATGGACTATAAGATTCTTGAACCATACCTCGGTCAATAAGTTCGTCCACTTGACGTTGAATTTCCTCAGTCTCTTCAGGGTTTGCTCTATAAGCTGGACGGTTTGGAATTTGAGATCCAGGTATGAAATCAATTTGATGTTCAATACCTCTAATAGGTGGTAAACCCTTTGGTAAATCCTCAGGAAACACATCATCATATTCCTGCAAAATAGCTAAAATAATACTAGGCAAAGAATCAAGGTGAGCACTATCAGTGATAAGTACATCCTTGCGAAAAAGTAAATACACTACTTGCCTATCTAATATAGCTCTCTTAACCTCACTCTTAGAAGCATAATTACAAGATTTTGAAACAACTAACTCACGGCTATCACTATCACTATTTCTAGTTACAATGTTTCACCCTATGCTAGTTACATTGTTCTTCTCTTGTAACTTCTTCTCCTTTGCTTCACGCATTGCACCATAAGCCTTAGCTATTTTAGCTTGATCTTCAAAAACTTCAGTAGGACTTAAGGCTCTCAAATTAAACATTTTACCTTGGTGCGAAAAATGGTAAAAGTTCTTCTTGGCATGATACACAACATCTCTATCAAACTACCAAGGTCTTCCAAGCAATATATGACTAGCTTCCATTGGAACAACATCACATGTAACTTTATCAACATAACTACCAATGGTGAATGTAAATTTAACTTGCTTGGTTACTCGAGATTCAGCTGAATTATTTAACCATTGAAGTCTATATGGTTTGGGATGTTTCATGCAAGTCAAATTCAGCTTATTTACAAATAAAGTACTTGCCACATTTGCACAACTACCACTATCAATAATAACAGTGCAAATTTTGTTTTGAACCATGCAACGTGTATGAAATATGTTCTCACGATGGATCAAATCTTCATCAACAAGTGGATGTGCATTAAGTACTCTACGAGAGACTAAACAGTAATCACCAATCTTATAAGAAGAACCATCACACTCTTCACTTTCATCACTTACATATTTCTCCTCTAGTGCAGGCATGTCAGCACATTCATCATCATTATCTTCTTCACTTACCACTTCACCATTAGGAAGAAGCATCATTATTTTCCGAGTTGGACAATCTAATTGCATGTGACCGAAACCTTGACACTTATAACAACGAATATCTCTTAATCTTTGACTAGAAGTTGGTGCCGATTTAGGAGTTGGATCAGCAGTTTTGGGAACTGATTTTGAGACATTAGATGGTGCGCTTGATGGTTGATTAGAAGTGAATTGGCGCGGCTTTGTGGATGGAGTGAAAGGAGACACATTCGGCTTCTTATCTCTTTGCCATGGTGGTGGCGGTTGTGAAAACTTATTTTTCCCTTTCATATGCCTTTCAATCTTAATAGCCTTATGCACAAGCTCATTAATGTCAACATAACTTTGTAAATCCACATGATATGCTAAATCAGAATGCATACCTCTCAAAAATCGTTCTATAGTGGAATCAGGATTTTCATGCACATTAGCCTTGATCATCAAAGCTTCCATCTCATTGAACAGCTTAAAGTCGTCTCAGCTCAATTTTACCCTAAACACTAATGTAGTAGCGTAAGTAGGGATCGTAATCCACAGGGAAGGCGTAGGTCAAGAAAATTGAGTAAATTGTTCTAAAACTCTTGTCACAGAATCTAAGTACTAGAAAGAGGAAAATTCAACACAAAAGAACGAAAACAGAGATGCAAAATAAAGTGACAAGCAAGGAGGAAACAGATATCTTAGGATTCTTGTACTGGATGAACACAGGCTTAGTAAATCTATGCCATGCAATCGGTAAACAATTAAATGCTTTGGAGACCTAAATTTCCTAGAAGTTCAAGCCGTGGTTAGCATGGCGACCACACCATCTCTTGTACCCCCAAATCACCATTCTCTCCCGTGGCGAGACCTGAGAATGGTGGAATAAGCTCCGCAAAGTCTCAACTCTCCAAGCTAACTACTCTAACATACAAAGTCCTAAGAACTCCCATGGCGAGGCCCATCCTAGGGTTCACATATCATCGTTGTTAACACAGAAAGCTCCTTTTACACTTTTCCTAATGTTTCAATTCATTCACACTTCCTACGGCGAGGCCTGAGTCTCAGAATTGAGTTGATTACAGAGATCAAGTGCAAGGACTTAAACAATCACAATTTAGTTCTCAGTTCATGCAACTTCGCTAACTTTGATGAATCACTCCTCAATTTAGCATGTCAACCACAATTGAAGCTTGATCCATTCAAAAATAGCTAATAATTATGAAATTCAACATATGTCTATGCATAATTCAAATGTGATTTCAATACTCAACAATTAAATCAAATTGCATAACATTCAATTTACTAAAACACGTATTCATCCATTAAGAATCCTAAGATATCATAGATTTAGCCAGAAAACATCTTTCTCATTTCAAAATCAACAAATTCCAACATTGATAAGCTCATTCTCATTTAATTGGAAGAATTTACCGATTAAATCAAGAGGGATCTCGATTCCTTTTTCAATTGAGAATAAGAAAGAAGAATCCAGTCCAAATTCACAATCGGAGTTGAGATCGGAGAATAAATGTTTAGTGAGAGAAAGTAGATCTAGAGAGAGAAAATGAGAGGGAGAAAGCTCCCGCTAAAATTCAAAAGATAGTTCTAAAATCTAGAATCCCCCCTTTACATGTTAGCTACCTTCCCTATATATAGAGTTGGGAAAACGTAACTAATACGCAACATAAAATGTATCAAATATTACAAAAGTGTCCTTAAGGGAAGAAACTAAAAATCAGCCAAAAATGTCAAAAAATTCCAAGTTTGAAAAAGTATTCAACACTCCAGCGCCTTTGGTGTTAATTTCCAGCGCCTTCATCAACCTCAGCCACGAGCCGCACGCCTTCAAGCTTAAGTTGTCGCGCCTTCGTTGCCTCTGACTGCCGAGTGAAGAAATCATAGTTGAACCACGCCTTCAAGCCGCAACTGAACACGCCTTCAGCAACTCAGCGAGCCTTCAAGAATCCAGCATTTTGAATTTCACGCCTTTCCGCCAAAGCAAACCGCTCCTTCATCTGCCTGAAATTTCAGAGAATCAGAAGTTAAACACAGCCATTTTTTAGAAACTCAAACACAAAGTTCTTCATGGCAGCAACTTCCCACCAATATTTGATCATGATGCATTGTGAATTTAGGAAAACTTAAAACCTGAAAGTTGTAACACTTTGTCTTAGCTATCCATAACCATCAAAATCACCCAATTTGGATCTAACACGAGAAAGTTATGACCGAAACACTGAGACGTGGCAAAACTGGATTTTAAGCCTACGACATGTCGTGGAGCAAACTTCCATTCCTCTTAAATAGCCTACGACATGTCGTGGAGCAAATTTTCCTCTTCAAGAATGGCCTACGACATGTCGTAGGCCATTTTACGTCCTTCCAAGATTGGCCTACGACATCTCGTAGGCCAAAGTTTTGTTCTCAAAGTTTGTCCACGACATGTCATGGGCAAATTTCTTGCTTCAAACTTCCTTCTTCTATGCAGAATTCGTGTGTCTTCGGCTCTGAATCAAATTTTGTGGTAAACATAAAAGTTTTAGAGCTTTCTCTTGGCTTTCCATGGGTTCAAGAATCAGCATTATTGAAGGTCTGTAGCTCAAGTTATAATCAATCTACCAAACTGTGGCAGCTAGCTCAACAATGTAAACCGGAAAGAGCAATAATAAAGAGCCCACCGTTTCGCATACTTGCACACAGAATTAGAAGAACATTAAAACATGAGAAATGAAGTACTCTCAACGAGCTTTCCAAAACACCAAAGATCTCACCCAATGGATTAGTATTGAAAGCGTTATACTCAAATGAAATTCAACAACGAATCTGCCCAAAACCCTAATCCAAGCCTATTAACATATTTAGGTTTCTTCAAAACATAATTTCCATCCTTTTCCAATTCTTGAACTTCACATGCACACTTGACTCATTTGAACATCATTTTTGATCTTTTTTCACCATTTTAGCACATCAAGATACCATCCACATAAACACACAAAATAACACATAACACCACACATTTGCATGAAAACACAAGACAAAAGCTAAGTGATTTAACACATATAAGTTGGTATAAAACCAACTTATCAAATTCCCCCACACTTGAACTCTTGCTTGTCCTCAAGCAAAGACACAAATTATCATTTAAACTCAATCACACAACACATCCCACACACACACCATGCTTTAAACTTTTGGTAGATAAACTTTCCCATCTACTTCAAACACAATTCACACTATTGTTGGATGTGCACATTTCTTTTGTAACCGATTAGTCTCTAATGGTAATAACATATTCAACTCTTCATGGTAATCACCAAAACTAAGTTGTACTCATTTAGCACCTTAACATGAATGTGTGAGTTGTGTGCAAAGGCTTTCATACTTCTCAAGTCTTACTTATGTTCAAAGCAATGGTAGAGAATGCAAATAATTTAATTAGTAGCTCTTCAAAGTCCTCAACTTGTAAACATTGTATAAACATCAATGCACTATAATAAGGATCATTGGCCGCCCTCGTTTCTTACCACTCTTTCCCCCAGGTTGTCATCATTTAGTACATTACCTTCGTTTGCACATGACATTATTACACTGGGGTACTTATTATCTCATCAAATTTTGCCTTGGGTTTTAGGGCTTTTGATTTCCATCCCCACTCATACGGATTATTCTCAAAAATTGCACACTTTGTGTGATAGAGCAGTCCCATAGAGGAGTGGTTCGTATTGTGTACTTTTGGAACATTGTCCACGCACTTAGCATCCAGTACAATTAAATTTGGCATAACTTGCCTTTTCTAACCAAATCATTTCCTCTAGTGCAAAAATGTCTCTACAAGTTCTCAAGGAGTACTTAACTTGATTTCACAGAAAATATTTCAAACAAATTCTATACTTCTCACCTTTTCACATAAGTTTAACCACCAAGTATGTATGCCTTTTAAGTGCTTAAAAAAACAACCATGTTAAAGTGCAAACTTTCCTACTAGGTTTTAGCTTCTTACCACTTAGTATTAAGCTATCCTCACCACTTTGAGCCCTTTATTCAAGCCTTTTCAAATTCACAACCAACTCTAGTATTAATGTGTTTTCCATAGATAGTTAAGTTTTTCTACAAGAAAGATTCAAATTGTGTTCTTTAGCATCACATCTTTTAAAGAGTTCAAAATTTCGCACCAAAGTCGCTCAAAAGGTCAAAAATTTCATTGCTCTCTACATGCAACTCCACTGTAAACACTTCCGCACAAAAAGTTCACAACACAATTTCACAACCATCACTTACTCACAAAGTGTTCAAAATGTTCAAAATTGCACAAAAATTCAAAATTTTACCAAAAAAACTTAAAACGTGCACAACTAATGAAATATGCAAAAGCTCACAATACATAACAAAACTAGAAGAAACATGCCTTGCATCACATAGCACAAAAAATTTCATTCATGCAAGAAAAGTAAGCATATAAAGTTCAAGAGACACACACCATAGCAAAAATTCACTCCCCACACTTAAAATTTAAATTGTCCTCAATGTAAAGTAAAGAGATATAGGTGAAAGAGCTCCCTGATCTGTCAAGAAATTCAATGTTTTCTTGGTGGAGTGTCTTTGTCCATAATTCCCTTACGCATGAAGACACAATTCCTACACAAAGTGAAACAAAGCTTATTAGAATGTGCTTACTCACGTACACCACATGTTGATGCAAGGTGGACATGACATGAATGTAAAATGCAAGCAAAGTGTCGCACCACGACTAGGAGTCATGGTGGTGTAAAAATATGCAACTAACAACACTAAGTGGAACATGCACAATTTATGCTTGAAGGTAAAACAAAGTGATTGTGTGCATTGTGGGAGTGGTTCATGACTCCACTCCCCCACACTTAGCCTCATGTGTGCATGGCTTATTTCCCTTACAATTCCTTCCTTTGCATACACCTACATCATGAGTGGCCTTGGTGAGTATCAGCAAAAATGCAAAATAACATAACAGTTAATTGAACCAAAAACTGAAGTAAAGGTAAAATGAAAGAAAGTAGTTCTGGGTTTAATTAGTCTTCAGCTAGACTTTATTTATGAAACTCTTTTCTTCAAGAATCGGAATAACCATCTCTGTACCAGAAAAATGATATTTCAACAAGACTCATTATCCTCCTGTAGGGCACTTGAAGAATATTTGCAAGGAAGTGCTTAAGCTCATGCAGATGGGGAGCAACCACCACAATTTAACTTTGAACCACTGAGGCTCCCTATTGTAGGCACCTCCTTACTTCACCTACCATACTAGACTCTTCAACCATGCACAGCTTAACCAAAGGTTGAGGTTCCCTCATAGGCTCTTTTACTTCTTCCACCATACTAAGCTCTCCAACCCTGCAAGGCTCCACCAAGGCTTGTACATCCATGGTCTCAACACATTCATCAGTAAGCTCAAAAATGGATTCATCAATGAAGCAATTTTCCACGATGTTAGCTATGTCATTGAGAATTTTCACATCTTCATCATCTAGACTAACATGAGGAATTTCTAGAGTCTCTTCTTTGTTAACAACACAGGAAGCATTATCATCAATTAACAAGAGTATCTCTTTTGCACTTCTTGTGAGTCTACATTTAGACATTTAAATTCATTGGCCATTTCAAAAATTGGTGCCTCAACAAGAGTTTCAAACAATGTGTTACACTCTCATTAACAAATGCAACATTATCTTCCTTTATGATATCACATTGATCCTCAAGAAATGACTCTGTACAATTCACAAAACTAAAAATCGGAGAAACAACTAAAGAAAGGCAATCAATCATATGACTCATTGAATTCCATGAAACTAATGCAACTCAGCTTTAGACACACTTTCCAACTTAGTAACTTGGCAACTTAGAATACTAGAGTCATCCCTATCCGGATCACTAAAGAAGCCATCATCCACGACATCAAAATGCACATATTCATGCACAAAAAATTCAGCAACATAACATTCATGTACATCATCCCCACTACTTGTAGACTCCTCCCTTGGACACTTGAAACCCCATTCAACATTTTCATTCATATCAAAATGATTTTCCTTAGGAGTGAGTGTTTTAGTAAAGAGAGATGTACCTTCTGAGTTGTATTGGGCATCTAGAACTGGTGTCTCAATTTGTTCCCATATGTTGCTAATTAAAGCATTGATTCGATCGAATCTTTGTTGTCACTCTTGAAACTCCTCTTCTAGTTGAGCCAACCTTGTTTCACTTCTATCAAATCTCTCCAAAACTTGAGACAACATGTTTTCCATTTTTGCCTCTTCTCTGAGATGACACTCATTGCTTTGTTGTTGGTTATGCCATTGCTCTTCCTTCTGTAGGCCCCTATCGAATTTCTCCAGAAGTTGAGTAAACATATATTCCACAGAAAGTCCTTGTGCTCCAATGTGATATGAGCTGTTGCTTTGTGCTTGATTTTACCATTGCTCTTCATATGGTGGTGGAGAGAAGTCCTCAAACCATCTAGACATATTTGGGTACTTGTGAAGTGCAATACTCAATTACAGTGAACTTCAATGTCCTGCATTTGACACAAATTCACCAAAGTAGACAACAAAACACAAAAACTACAAAACACAACAAAAGTTACCAAAATGAAACAGAACAAAACTACTAATATACACAAAAACAAAACAGAGCAACTCAAAATTCAAGAAAACCAAGCCTTTTCCCCGGCAACGGCGCCAAAAATTGAACAGCTTAAAGTCGTCTCAGCTCAATTTTACCCTAAACACTAATGTAGTAGCGTAAGTAGGGATCGTAATCCACAGGGAAGGCGTAGGTCAAGAAAATTGAGTAAATTCTTCTAAAACTCTTGTCACAGAATCTAAGTACTAGAAAGAGGAAAATTCAACACAAAAGAACGAAAACAGAGATGCAAAATAAAGCGACAAGCAAGGAGGAAACAGATATCTTAGAATTCTTGTACTGGATGAACAAAGGCTTAGTAAATCTATGCTATGCAATCGGTAAACAATTAAATGCTTTGGAGACCTAAATTGCCTAGAAGTTCAAGCCGTGGTTAGCATGGCGACCACACTACCCCTCTTGTACCCCCAAATCACCATTCTCTCCCATGGCGAGGCCTGAGAATGGTGGAATAAGCTCCGCAAAGTCTCAACTCTCCAAGCTAACTACTCTAACATGCAAAGTCCTAAGAACTCCCATGGCGAGGCCCATCCTAGGGTTCACATATCATCATTGTTAACACAGAAAGCTCCTTTTACACTTTTCCTAATGTTTCAATTCATTCACACTTCCTACGGCGAGGCCTGAGTCTCAGAATCGAGTTGATTACAGAGATCAAGTGCAAGGACTTAAACAATCACAATTTAGTTCTCAGTTCATGTAACTTCACTAACTTTGATGCATCACTCCTCAATTTAGCATGTCGACCACAATTGAAGCTTGATCCATTCAAAAATAGCTAAGAATTATGAAATTCAACATATGTCTATGCATAATTCAAATGTGATTTCAATACCCAACAATTAAATCAAATTGCATAACATTCAATTTACTAAAACACGTATTCATCCATTAAGAATCCTAAGATATCATAGATTTAGCCAGAAAACATCTTTCTCATTTCAAAATCAACAAATTCGAACATTGATAAGTTCATTCTCATTTAATTGGAAGAATTTACCGATTAAATCAAGAGGGATCTCGATTCCTTTGTCAATTGAGAATAAGAAAGAAGAATCCAGTTCAAATTCACAATCGGAGTTGAGATCGGAGAATAAATGTTTAGTTAGAGAAAGTAGATCTAGAGAGAGAAAATGAGAGGGAGAAAAGCTCCCGCTAAAATTCAAAAGATAGTTCTAAAATCTAGAATCCCCCCTTTACATGTTAGCTACCTTCCCTATATATAGAGTTGGGAAAACGTAACTAATACGCAACATAAAATGTATCAAATATTACAAAAGTGTCCTTAAGGGAAGAAACTAAAAATCAGCCAAAAATGTCAAAAAATTCCAAGTTTGAAAAAATATTCAACACTCCAGCGCCTTTGGTGTTAATTTCCAGCGCCTTCATCAACCTCAGCCACGAGCCGCACGCCTTCAAGCTTAAGTTGTCGCGCCTTCGTTGCCTCTAACTGCCGAGTGAAGAAATCATAATTGAACCACGCCTTCAAGCCGCAACTGAACACGCCTTCAGCAACTCAGCGAGCCTTCAAGAATCCAGCGTTTTGAATTTCACGCCTTTCCGCCAAAGCAAACCGCGCCTTCATCTGCCTGAAATTTCAGAGAATCAGAAGTTAAACACTTAGCCATTTTTTAGAAACTCAAACACAAAGTTCTTCATGGCAGCAACTTCCCACCAATATTTCATCATGATGCATTGTGAATTAAGGAAAACGTAAAACATGGAAGTTGTAACACTTTGTCTTAGCTATCCATAGCCATCAAAATCACCCAATTTGGAGCTAACCCGAGAATGTTATGACCGAAACACTGAGGCGTGGCAAAACTGGATTTTAAGCCTACGACATGTCGTGGAGCAAACTTCCATTCCTCTTAAATAGCCTACGACATGTCGTGGAGCAAATTTTCCTCTTCAAGAATGGCCTACAACTTGTCGTAGGCCATTTTACGTCCTTCCAAGATTGGCCTACGACATGTCGTAGGCCAAACTTTTGTTCTCAAAGTTTGTCCACGACATGTCATGGGCAAATTTCTTTCTTCAGCAGAACTTCCTTCTTCTATGAAGAATTCGTGTGTCTTCGGCTCTGAATCAGATTTCGTGGTAAACTTAAAAGTTTTAGAGCTTTCTCTTGGCTTTCCATGGGTTCAAGAATCAGCATCATTGAAGGTCTGTAGCTCAAGTTATAATCAATCTACCAAACTGTGGCAGCTAGCTCAACAATGTAAACCGGAAAGAGCAATAATAAAGCGCCCCCCGTTTCGCATACTTTCACACAGAATTAGAAGAAAGTTAAAACATGAGAAGTGAAGTACTCTCAAAGAGCTTTCCAAAACACCAAAGATCTCACCCAATGAATTAGTATTGAAAGCGTTATACTCAAATGAAGTTCAACAACGAATCTGCACAAAACCCTAATCCAAGCCTATTAACATATTTAGGTTTCTTCAAAACATAATTTCCATCCTTTTCCAATTCTTGAACTTCACATGCACAATTGACTCATTTGAACATCATTTTCGATCTTTTTTCACCATTTTAGCACATCAAGATACAATCCACATAAACACACAAAATAACACATAACACCACACATTTGCATGAAAACACAAGACAAAAGCTAAGTGATTTAACACATATAAGTTGGTATAAAACCAACTTATCACTCATGGTAATACTCCTCAACCGATTTATTACCTTGCACAAGAGAGTGAAATTTTCTGTTCAACTCACGGTTGTAATGAGACGGGACATACTTTTTCCTCATAAGAATCTTCATTTGGCCCCAAGTCTTGATTGGCCTTTCACCATCTTGACGTCTAGACCTCATAACTTCATCCCACCATAAACTAGCATAATCCTTAAGGTGCACAAAAGCAATTCGATATTTTTTCCTTTTCGGGGTAATCATGGCTTTCAAAGAAGTGTTCAAGCTCATGAACCCAATCAAAATAAGCCTCAGGATCTGCTTTACCATGGAAAGTAGGGATAGTTAGCTTTAAAGAATCAATTGAAATTTTAGACTTGTCACCTTTCTTAGAAGAACTCGTATCCTCCTCTTCCTCATCATGACTAGAATCATTGTCAGACTCAAACTCAACTCTTCGGGATTTAGAACCCTTGGGTGGTGGCGAAGACATACTATCAACTTTGAGTGTGAGTTTTTGGATCATGTCAAAGAGGACATCATTAGTGAACTTTTGGTCCACTACCTTTGGTGATTTAGATTCTTCACCCTCCATTTGTACCTGCAAGTTAGTAAAAGCACAAGAAATATATAGAAATATACCTCACGGGTTCTCACTATATGGGGTAGTAGGTACTCTCCTCTCTTAATATGAAAGATTTTCTCGTGTATACCCTGTACTAATACTCTCAAACTATGGAACTTACTGGTTCAATGATTGTAATAACAAGACTCAACCAATTAATTCCACCAACAAATTTTCACAAGTAAAACCAAGGAAGTTTTAACAAATCACGTCAAGAGTATTTAATAATACGTGTGGGTATAACTTGATTTAACTTCAGAAAAGGGAAACAGAAAGTAGACTTCAAGACGAAGAAAACGCAATTTGAATCACTTAATTCCGAGTTGTATTGAGAAAGTTATGGCCCTTTTAATCCAAGGTGATTTTCAAGAAACAAACTCAAGAACAATGTGTTCTTCAATTAAAATTAAATAAAATAAATAAATAACAGAAATAAATAATACGAAGTCCGAATTAATATATTTTTTTGTTCTTTTTCTGTTTTATTTATTTATTTATTTATTTTTGTTTGAGTTGGGCCCTTTTTTTTTTATACGGCCTCTTTTTTTTTTTTTTGTTCGGACAACAAAGGAAAAAAACAAACTTTTAAGGTTTGGACAAAACCTTGGACAAACAAAAACAATTAAGGTTCGGACAAGAACCTAGTACAAACAAACTTTTAAGGTTCGAAGACAACAACCTAGGATTAGGGTTTAAGGATGTTGTGTCTTTTGTCTTAACCTTAAAAACCTTAAAATTTTCAAAATTTAATATCTCACCAAGAATTATGAATTTGCATGTGCCACTTTCACAAAATATTCAAGATTTATCAAGAAGATCAAGAATATGGCTTTAGATTCAAATTTTGACACTTTTGAATTTTCAAGAAAATCAAGAAGTTCAAGAAAGTGTTCAAGAACTTATCTTTTTCAAGTGTGATAAAAGTTTGATCGAAACTCACTATGACAAGAATGAAACAAAGAAACTAACACAAAAGAAAGATCAAGAATTGGATAAGAAACAAGAAAGTTATGCAAACTTGACCAAAACTAGGGTTTGTAAGAAACCCTAATTTTTGACTTCAAAAACCCCTAACAAGTTGACGTGTGGACAGCCAATGAAAACACAAGAATTCAACACTATGAAGATAAGAAAAAGTGCAGAATTAAGACACCAAAAACTGCAACAAAACGCAACAAGAATTTCAGCAAGAAACAACACAAAATCCGTCAAAACGCAAAAGCAAGATGAAACCGATTTTGGGCAGATTTGAGCAACAATTTTTTATGCGATTTGCTTGACACTTTTAAGACGAAATTAGAGCAGAATTAAGACAAAATTAACTGAAGAAAGAAGACACAAAGGACAGCAGCAAGGATCGAAAGAAAACAGCAAGACAAAACAACACAAAAATCGCAAAAACGCTAAAGCAAGGTTATACAATTTTGGGCAGATTTTTAGGGCAGATTTGCATGCGATTTTATGGACAGAATTATGACGAATTAAGGACTGATTTAAGACACAATTTACTGCAGAAAAATTGACTCAAGAACAGCAGCAAAAGGACGTCTAAAACAGCAGCAAAAATCGAGACACAAAGCAACAAGAAAACCGAGAAACAAGAAGACTCAAAAACCGAAATTTAAAACCTGAATTTGGAAGACAACCTGGCTCTGATACCAATTGATATGAATGATCAAGATGCAACACCTTGAACCACTCGAAAGCACCTCCTTTGGATCGTTGCTTACCAAACTCCACGAACAAGAACAAGAAGAAACAATGGTGCGGAATTGACAAAACAAGAAAAATAAAGATATTGACACGAAAATATTTGATATGAAGCAATCAAACCCCCACGTATGAATCAAAAAGCTTCAGCCAACTTATGAAAATTCATAAGCTAAACAAATCAGTTTGGCTTGTTCTTTGAATCAAGAACTTGTAAGTTCACCTAAAGGTCTTAGCTTCTAGGTTCACGGTTCTTATGAAAACTCAACTAAACTTAATTGAATTGATTCACGTTTTTCTTAAAGCTTCTCACGGCTGAAAGACAATTTTTAGCAAGGCTAAATTCAACAAAATTCGTCTTATTAAAAAAAACGTTTACAATGATGGCCTTATATAGAGGGAAATTTCGGCCATGCCTTGTAAAAACCCTAGCTTAAGTAAATTACAACTTGACTTCTAAGCTAGCTAACTTTCCAAAGTGGAATTGGAAACTAACAACTAACAAACTAAATCCTTTTCCAAAAAGGATTTGTGACTCACGGTTTTGCCAAGTAGCAAAACTCAATTTGACTTCTTTGTTTCCTAAACTTTTACTTGCCATTATCATGCAAGATAATTGGGCCAAGTAACCTTAATCAATTTCGAAATTCCAAGCCCATTATTTAATAAATTAAAACGTCTAATTGGGCTTAAAATAACATAAAATAAAACACTAATAAATTAGGGTTTAATGGCGTGATCCATTTATGAAACCCAAACACGCCTTCATTGGACTTCATTGTGATTGATCCATATCTTCATGGATTGTGAGAGAAGATATATTCCATAAAGCTCCATTGGTGGAAGATGCTTGGACCGGATCATAATGCTCTTCGAAGATGTCCAATTCTTCACAATGAGTTATCAATAATGCTTGCAACGCCTCCTTCATCTTCTTGCTCCTTGATCTTGTCATTGGACCATCAAGGTTTGTCAATGGATGAACACTTGAAGTCGGCTTTGGCATGAACATGGATGGATTGCTATCACACAACATCCTCAAACCTTAATCCCAGGTTGTTGTCTTCAAACCTTAAACCTAGGTACTTGTACTAGGTTCTTGTCTTAAAACCTTAAACCTAGTATTGTCCTAGGTTCTTGTCCAAACCTTAGTGTCTTTCTTTCGTCCAAGGTTTGTGTCCAAACCTTAAATTTTTTTTTTGTACTAGGTTGTTGTCCGAACACAAAAAAAAAGACCGTTTAAAAAAAAAAGTACTACGGTCAATTCAAAAAAAAAACAGAAAATGAAACAAAAAAATATATATAGATTCGGACTTTATTTTATTTCATTTATTTATTTCATTTTATTTTATTTTTGAAAAAACACATTGTTCTTAAGTTGTTACTTGAAAACCACCTTAGATTAAAAGTGCCATATCTTGCTCAATACAACTCGGAACTAAGTAATTCAAATTGCACTTTCTTCGTCTTTGAGTCTACTTTCTGAATATCTTAGTTTATAAAGCTATCAAATTATACCCGCACGTTTTCTTAAATACTCTTGTGACGTGATTTTTTTAAAAACTTCTTTGATTTAACTTGTGTGAATCTTGCTGTTGAATATTTTGGTTGAGACGTGTTCTTATAATCATTGAACCAGTAAGTTCCATAGTTTGAGAGTATTAGTTTAGGGTATACACGAGAAAAGCCTTCACACTAGAGAGGAGTGTACCTACTCACCCAAATTGTAAGAACCCGCGAGGACTACATTGTTGTTTTCTTCTTGTTTTCTATACTAACTTGCAGGTATAATGGAGGGAGATGATAAAACACCTAAAGATGTTAGACCTATAACCGAAGCCGAGCAAAAGTTTGCTAATGAAGTACTTTTTAATATGTTGCAAAAGATCAATCTCCGGCTTGATAATTTGGAGTCTAATTCTAAAGGATCCACCTCAAGGAAACTTAAACTTGATGAGGAAGCATCCGAGGAAGAGAATGATGAGGAGGAGGTCTCGGATTCTCCAAAGAAAGGTGACAAAACTAAGATTTCAATTGGTTCTGTTAAACTAACAATCCCTACTATCCATGGTAAAGCAGATCTCGAGGCTTATTTTGTTTGGGTTCGTGAGCTTGAGCACTTCTTTGAAGGCCATGATTACCCTGAAAAAGAAAAGTGCCGACTTGCTTTTATGCACCTCAAGGATTATGCTAGTTTATGGTGGGATGAAGTTATAAGGTCTAGACGTCAAGATGGTGAAAGGCTAGTCATGACTTGGAGCCAAATGAAGATGCTTATGAGGAAAAAGTATGTCCCTTCTCATTACGACCGTGAATTGAATAGAAAATTGTACTCATTTGTGCAAGGTACTAAATCGGTTGAGGAGTATTACCATGAGATGGAAGCTTTGATGATCAAGGCTAATGTCCAAAAGGATTCCGACTCTACTATAGAGAGGTTTTTAAGAGGTATGCATTCTAATTTAGCTTATCATGTGGATTTGCAAAGTTATGTTGATATAAATGAACTTGTACATAAAGCTATTAAGATTGAAAGACACATGAAGGGGAAGAATAAGTTCTCACAACCGCCACCACCTTAGCGAAGGGAACAAAAACCGAATATTGGCCCCTTTTCCCCAGCCACAAAGCCGCGCCAATTCACCACAAACCAGCCATCAAGAGCACCTTCAAATGTCCCAAAATCAGTTCCAAAGGCTGCTGAAACCATCCCAAAATCAGCGTCAACTTCAGCCCCATGATTGAGTGATGCTCGATGTTAAAAATGTCAAGGGTATGGACATATGCAATCTGATTGCCCCACTCGAAAATTGATGATTACTCTTGATAGTGGTGATGTGGTAAGTGATGATGATTGTGCCGACATTGAGCGGAGGTCGGTCGCTCGACCTCGTCAAATACCCAAACTTACTCAACTAATGTAGAAGTGGCAAGTGGGATCGTATCCACAGGGAAGGTTTGGATGTCAATAGATCACTTGTTCAAGAAACCAAAGCAAATGGGACGAATGCAAAACAATATGAATGCAAAAATGAGAATGAATGCAAGGTTAGTATGCAAGCACTGCCTTGAGGATGAACCAATTGGTATAGATCTCAGCCTATTATCATTGACTTGTGTAAAAGCATGAATGAGGGGGTCGACCTTCAAGTGAGCTTAGGGTTGATCTCCTTATAAGACTCACAATCCTAATTCACCATGATCCTCTCATCTTCTCTTGGTAGGGCAAGACCTAGGCTCGGCTTCCTAATTCCCGATCCCTATCTGACACTAGAACCCTAACTCCCCCTAGACAAGACAGTCAACCAAAGTTCGAGTTCTAATATTCAAACAATCCTAAGTCTTTTCCATTATATTGACTTCAATTGTCAGTGGTACTGCACAATTGACGTTGCATCCTTACACAGATCATAGGACTCATCCAAGTTGTTCCCTATTCTAGTGATGTTATTTCAATTTCCATTGATAGCACTAGATTGACCTCAGTGGTACTGCATGTCATATGAAGGGCCTAGGCGTGAGTGAGTAATCATTGGAATAAATCATCAACAAGATATATGAAACAATATCAAACACATGATGTGCAATACGAATGTCTCAAATAAGATAAAGATCCACACAATTGATCCTCAAGACAGTATGATCTAAAGAAGAAAAAAGAGAGAGAAAAATCCTAAGCTAAACTATGAACCCTAATCTAAAGAATGCTATGCTGTGTTGTGTTGTGCAGCCCCCGAATAAAAGTCTCACGATTTCTGATATTCCTCTGCCTTTTATACTTTTCTCCCTGTGGAGGTGTTGATGATGCTTCCTAGAAATTTCCTCCTTCCTCGGGGAAAGTGACACGTGTCCGTTGTTGCTTCCTGGAAACTTCTTCCTTCCTATGGAGGGATGCCAAGTGTCTGTAAAAGTTCAGTCAACAAAAGTAGTGAGGTCAACTGATAAACATTGGATGTGCAAATTATCAAACAGTTGGTACCTTCAAATGGGTGTGCATGCTTGGCTTTAAATATGCCTCTGCGAGTGCAGCTTGGGAGCATGAGTGGGATGAGACTCAAAGAAATTTATCTACCTAAGCGTGAGAACAACAGTGTGTACAAGTGCGCGAGTGAAAATGTGTAAACGAAATGTGCAAGTGTGCGAGTGTGGGTGTGCTTGTGCGTGCGTGAGTGGAGCGTGCGTGTGTGTGTAGCTGTGCGGGCGCCTGGCGCCCGCACAGCGTGCATGGTGTGTGGCTGTGCGGGTGCCAGCGTGTGTGCGTGTGTGGCTGTGCGGGCGCCTGGCACCCGCACAGCTTGTGTGCATGTGAGGGTGTGCGGGCGCATAGGCGCCCGCACAGTGCATAGTGTGTGTGTGTGTTTTGTGTTTGTGCTGTGCTGGTGGGATTTGGTGTGGTGCGTGACCAAGTGTGCTTCATAGCTCAAAAAATGTTTACTTTCATAACAAAAATGCTACACTTAGCCAATTCTCAACATTTCATCGGATTGAACCATTTCCACACATACTTGTTCATTTATTCATAATTTTTACAGAGAATTTATACAAAAGATCAAACAAGTTAAACGAATAAGTCGGTACAAACCCGACTTATCATCCCCCCACACTTAAATCTTTGCTAGTCCCGAGCAAAGTAGCACACAACACCTAGTGATTACCCTATCTACATTCAACACTCACGACATCATCAGCTATCCATTATAAACTTTTTCGCATGCAAAGGGAAATTATATATACGGGCAAGCTTACAGTTTACTGCATTTACACAATTTGTCGAGTAAAGGGAAACGAATAAAGACCAAACCGTCAGCGTGCAAGTGTGTGCTGAGGGTTACTTATGATCCCTACGCTGTCTATGCAAAGTACTCAAGTAAACACTTAATCGGAAATTCTTGCACTACAGTCCTTTTGTCCACACACACGAACACTTAAACATAAACATTGTAAAGAAACTATTTCGCACATTGGTGTGCTTGCACATTGGTGCTTATTTGTAATTCATGCCGCACATTGGTGCTTGGCTGCCCAGGGTTTTGTGGCTATTTTTTCCCTTTATTCGCCCATTGGCTTTTTCTTCACAATTGCACTATTTCAAACAAAAATTCGTGTTCGTGTGTGTCTTCAATAGACTATATAATCAAAATACAAGAATAAGTGTTTACGAGTAGAATGCACATACACGTAAAGAATCATAAAGGCCCTCCTATGTCAAAATTTTGCTGGCGCTTCTATCTTACTTTAACATCGCACTTTACTCAGCAAATTTCACGCAATACTTGAAAACTGCTAACTCGCGAAAAAGATTTTTGCATACATCACAAGGGTAACATTTTTGAATTTGCTGATGAGGTCTTGATTGTGAATGTAAATTGGGCGTGCGAGTGTGATGAGTGGATATTGGCAAATTTGGCACAACACAATCAACACTTTCACATTAAAACTTAAAGCACGCCACACACACTACATCGCAACTGAGAACTTAAAGCACACCACAAGGTCAGTGCTAGTCACTGCCTTGTTTTTCATTTCCACAAACACTAAAAAAAAGAAATAAAAACAAAACACCCCCTACTACTAATATAATAGCACACAACTGATCCTTGCAACACATAAGCAAGCACACAAACAATTCGAAGCAGTTCAAAGTAAATGCACCAAGCATCATAATCACAAGCATCAACCAAAACCACACAGAGACTAGACAACCACCCATGGACCCCCAGAGCATGGACAACCACACATGGGCCTTCGGAGCATGCAAGTCTCCCCCCAAACTTAAAATCAACAATGGTCCCCATTGTGGAAAAAGGAAAGAGACTACCGCGTGTAAGCTCGGTGGAGGCTGGTTGGAAAAATTGGAGAAACTCAGGAAAGAGGATTGTGCGTTTCGGAAATTTGGTGTACTGGATCCAACATTCGAGCTCATCCTTTCCACTTGCACACGCCTACACTTGGACTCGTAAATCCTTGCACCAAAAGAACACAACTCATTATATGGATAAATCATATATTCATGTAGCACACCAACCATGTTTTTCATCTCAAAGCAGAACTCCATGCAATAAAGGCGTCCCAGTAATGCACAATGTTCATAGCAAGTTTAAACTTCGCACATGGTTACCACTTCACAGTTTCTATGAAACGCATGAAATCCCAATCAACTAGACAAACATTCACCTCATATTAGACTATAGAAGTTCAAGAAGGTATTTCCCACAAAATAGAGTTCAAGAAATCACCAGGGAATGAGCTCATACCTTATACTGTTCAAATATGAGTGAATATTGACTCATTGGAAACTTGGTGTTAAAGTGGTGGTGCTGCATAACCTACTGTGCGAGAGTGTGAGATTGTGACTTGTGATGTGCAAGAGAGTAGAGAAAAAACTGTGGTGTGCCAGTGAGTACCACACCATGACCTTGGGTCATGGTGGTATATAATATGTCAAGTTACTAGCACTTTGCCAACACCCCCACACTTAGCATTTATGAGGCCCTTGCTTGAGGCTCCTGCACATGAGAGACAACTAACTACATAAACAAAACAAAAGCAGAACTGACTAAAAACATCAAACATAAATTTATTCAAGAGAAGTGGATTAAGTAGTTCTGGATTTATTCAGTCTCCCGCTAGACTTTATTCATGAAGCTTCCTTCTTCAAGATTCAGAGTATCCATCCCTGTACCAGAAGAATCCTTTTTCATGATCACTCTTTTTTCTCCAGTATGGAACTGGACAAATGTTTTTCAGAAAGAGGTGATGGAGCTCATGCACATGGGGAACAATCTCAGTAAACTCCATCTTGTACCATGTATGTTCCCCCGCAGGTCTCACCTCTTTCACTTCTCCCACCAAGCTTGGCTCTGAAACCCTGCAAGGCTCAACCACAGATTGTGCATCCATAGTCTCAACAAATACATCAGTAATTTCAAAAATGGCTGCATCAACAAAGCAATTCTCCACCATGTTAGAAATTTCTTTACAAAGCATTAAATCCTCATAACATAGACTAACCTGGGTACTCTTTTGGGTCTCTCCTTTGCTAAAAAAAATTGGTCCACTTTGCACATCTAACAAAGGTATCTCAATGTCCTCTATTTGTTGGTCACCATTCAAAGGTTCAGATTCATGCATAGTTTCAAAAGTTGGTGTCTCAACAAAATGCTCAATGGACATGTTGTCATTTTCATTAACAAGTGCAGTATCATTTTCATTCATGCTCACACAAGGGTTGATGAAATGTGTCTCTGTACAATTCAACGGGCATTCAAGGACAGGAGGAGCACCTAAGGGAAGTCTAACAATGTCATCATTCTCATGGTAATTCCTAAAGTTGATATAAGACTCCACATTAGATACACCCTCCATTTTGGCCGTAAGAAACCAAATAGCCCGAAGTGCTTCATCACTAAACTCATCACAAGAGACATCATTCTCACAAGGAGGACTCAAACGTTCATGCACAAGAAACTCATCAACAAAGCACTCATGCATAACATCTCCAACATTTATAAACTCCAACTCCCTTGGACTCTTTAAACCATAATCAAAAATTGCATTCACATCAAAATGATTTTCCTCAGGAGTGGGTGTTTCAGTAAGGAGAGATATACCTTCTGAGTGGCCTTGAGCATCTTGAACCGGTGTCTCAAGTTGTTCCCACAAATTGCTCATTAAGGCACTCCTGTGATCAAGTCTCTGTTGTGGTTCTGGAGGCTTCTCTTTCTTTTGAGCCAACCTTGTTTTCACTCTATCAGCCTTGTTCAAGATTTTAGACAACATGTCATTTTGCTCTTTTTCTTGATAAAACTCATTGCCTTGCTGTTGGTCATGCCATGATTCATAGTATCTTGGTGGGGAGAGGTTATCAAATACTCTAGGAGTTGGTCGTGTCTCATCCATCCAATCTAGTGGGTAATCATAGTAAGGCTCAACAGAGTCCCCAAACCTCCTGGTCATATTTGATCTATTGTGGTGTGCACAATACAAGTCCAATGAAGTTCCAAATCCCCTGCACTTACCACAACTTGAACACAGCAAACTAAAGATCAGAACAACAAAAAATAAAATTTACTAACACAAATACTAACACCCAAAAAGGAGAAAATCACACACAAAAATAGAATGACAAAATCACAAAAAAAATCAAAAATCAAGGAAACAAACAATCTCTCACAACCGTGCCTTCCCCGGCAGCGGCGCCATTTTGAGCGGAGGTCGGTCGCTCGACCTCGTCAAATACCCAAACTTACTCAACTAATGTAGAAGTGGCAAGTGGGATCTTATCCACAGGGAAGGTTTGGATGTCAAGAGATCACTTGTTCAAGAAACCAAAGCAAATGGGACGAATGCAAAACAATATGAATGCAAAAATGAGAATGAATGCAAGGTTAGTATGCAAGCACTGCCTTGAAGATGAACCAATTGGTATGGATCTCAGCCTATTATCATTGACTTGTGTAAAAGCATGAATGAGGGGGTCAACCTTCTAGTGAGCTTAGGGTTGATCTCCTTATAAGACTCACAATCATAATTCACCATGCTCCTCTCATCTTCCCTTGGTAGGGCAAGACCTAGGCTCGGCTTCCTAATTCCCGATCCCTATCTGACACTAGAACCCTAACTCCCCTAGACAAGACAGTCAACCAAAGTTCGAGTTCTAATATTCAAACAATCCTAAGTCTTTTCCATTATATTGACTTCAATTGTCAGTGGTACTGCACAATTGACGTTGCATCCTTACACAGATCATAGGACTCATCCAAGTTGTTCCCTATTCTAGTGATGTTATTTCAATTTCCATTGATAGCACTAGATTGACCTCAGTGGTACTGTAAGTCATATGAAGGGCCTAGGCGTGAGTGAGTAATCATTGGAATAAAGCATCAACAAGATATATAAAACAATATCAAGCACATGATGTGCAATACGAATGTCTCAAATAAGATAAAGATCCACACAATTGATCCTCAAGACAGTATGATCTAAAGAAGGAAAAAGAGAGAGAAAAATCCTAAGCTAAACTGTGAACCCTAATCTAAAGAATGCCATGCTGTGTTGTGTTGTGCAGCCTCTGAATAAAAGTCTCACGATTTCTGATATTTCTCTGCCTTTTATAATTTTCTCCCTATGGAGGTGTTGATGATGCTTCCTAGAAATTTCCTCCTTCCGCGGGGAGAGTGACACGTGTCCGTTGTTGCTTCCTGGAAACTTCTTCCTTCCTATGGAGGGATGCCAAGTCTCTGTAAAAGTTCAGTCAACAAAAGTAGTAAGGTCAACTGATAAACATTGGATGTGCAAATTATCAAACAGTTGGTGCCTTCAAATGGGTGTGCATGCTTGGCTTTAAATATGCCTCTGCGAGTGCAGCTTGGGAGCATGAGTGGGATGAGACTCAAAGCAATTTATCTACCTAAGTGTGAGAACAACATTGTGTACAAGTGCGCGGGTGAAAATGTGTAAACGAAATGTGCAAGTGTGCGAGTGTGGGTGTGCGGGCGCATAGGCGCCTGCGTGTGTGCGTGCGTGTGTGTGTAGCTGTACGGACGCCTGGCGCCCGCACAGCGTGCATGGTGTGTGGCTGTGCGGGCGCCAGCGTGTGCGTGTGTGGCTGTGCGGGCGTGTGCGTGTGTGGGTGTGCGGGCGTGTGTGTGTTTTGTGTTTGTGCTGTGGGGGTGGGATTTGGTGTGGTGCGTGACCAAATGTGCTTCATAGCTCAAAAATGATTACTTTCATAACAAAAATGCTACACTTAGCCAATTCTCAACATTTCATCGGAATGAACCATTTCCACACATACTTGTTCATCTATCATAATTTTTACAGAGAATTTATACAAAATATCAAACAAGTTAAATGAATAAGTCGGTATAAACCCGACTTATCAGACATGCCACCTCTTGAGGAGAAGTACCAACATGAATCAAGTGATGATGGTGAAGAGCTTGAATCTTATAAATATAATGTTGGTAATTATTCTTTAGTTTCTCGCCGTGTTCTTAATGTTCAACCTTTAGTTGATGATGATTTGATGCAACGAGAAAACATATTTCACACACGATGTTTAGTGCAAAATAAGATTTGTAGTGTGATTATTGATAGTGGTAGTTGCACAAATGTGGCGAGCACCTTGTTTGTGAACAAACTGAATTTGAATTGCATAAAACACCCTAAACCATACCGTCTTCAATGGTTGAATAATTCAGTTGATACTCGAGTCACAAAACAAGTTAAGTTTACTTTTACCATTGGAAAATATGTTGATACTGTTATATGTGATGTGGTTCCAATGGAAGCAAGTCATATCTTGCTTGGTAGACCTTGGAAATTTGATTGTGATGTACTTTATCATGCCAAGAAGAATTTCTATAGCTTTGTACATGAAGGCAAAAAGTTTAATCTTCGAGCTTTAACCCAGGCGCAAGTCTTTGAAGATCAAACTAAAATCATACAAGCTACTAGAGATATGAATGCTGCAAAGGAGAAGAATGAACAAGAGAAAGACAATGTAATAGCTAGCTTAGGCCAAAAGCATGATTCTGAATCTTGTAATAGTGTAGGTCGTGAGTTAGAAGTTAAGCAATCTTGTTATTTTGCTTCTTCTAGCGAGATTAAGAGGGCATTAATCGATAGGCAGCCATTGTATTTAATGTTTCGCAAGGACATTGTACTTATTGTTGATAGGGATAACCTTGCTTCTTTGCCTAGTGTTGTTTACTCTCTTTTGCAGGAATATAGTGACGTGTTTCCCGAGGAATTACCAATAGGTTTATCACCTATTCGAGGTATTGAACATCAAATTGATTTCATACCTGGGGCGTAAATTGCAAATCGTCCACCTTATAGAGCAAACCCTGAGAAAACAAAAGATATTCAATGCCAAGTGGATGAACTCCTTGACAAAGGTATTGTTCGTGAGTCTCTAAGTCCATGTTCAGTTCCTGTTATTTTAGTTCCTAAAAAGGATGAATCTTGGACAATGTGTGTTGATTGACGTGCTATTAATAAGATTACCATTAAGTATAGACATCCAATTCCTAGATTAGATTATATGCTTGATGAATTGCATGGTTCTTCTATTTTTACCAAGATTGATTTGAAAAGTGGATACTACCAAATTCGTATGAAAGAAGGTGATGAATAGAAAACAGCTTTTAAAATGAAGTATGGGTTCTATGAATGGTTAGTTATGCCTTTTGGTTTATCTAATGCACCTAGTACTTTTATGAGACTTATGAATCATGTTTTTCGTCACTTTATTGGCAAATTTGTTGTAGTATACTTTGATGACATCCTTATTTATAGCAAATCACTTGAAGAGCATGTTGAACATCTTAAGAATGTGTTTGCTATATTGCGTAAGAACAAATTGTATGGTAACCTCAAAAAGTGTTCTTTTTGTTTAGAATCTATTATCTTTTTGGGTTATGTTGTTAGTTCTCAAGGAATTTCAGTTGATGAGTCAAAAGTCAAAGCTATTATAGAATGGCCGAGACCACAAAATGCTAGTGATGTTAGAAGTTTTCATGGATTAACAAGTTTTTATAGGAGGTTTGTTAAGGACTTTAGTTCTATAGCTGCACCTTTAAATGAACTTGTTAAAAAGAATGTCACTTTTCTGTGGAATAAGGAACATGAAAACGCATTTAACACACTAAAAGATAAATTGACTCACGCCCCCTTGCTTGCATTGCCGAATTTCAATAAAGGTTTTGAGATACACTGTGATGCCTCCGGGATTGGTATTGGTGCTGTTTTGATGCAGGAATCAAGGCCCGTCGCTTACTTTAGTGAAAAGCTTAATGGGGCAGCTTTAAAATATGCAACTTATGACAAGGAGTTGTATGCTTTGGTAAAGTCATTACAGATTTGGTAACATTATTTATGGCCGAAAGAATTCATAATTCATTCTGATCATGAAAGCCCTAAATTTTAAAACTCAAGGTAAGTTGAATAAAAGGTATGCTAAATGGTTAGAATTAATTGAATCTTTACCATATGTGATTAAATACAAGTCCGGACATGAGAATGTTGTGGCTGATGCATTGTCTAGCAGGTATACTTTGTATACTTACTTGCATGCTAAGTTACTTGGTTTTGAATTGATTAAAAACTTGTATAAAGAAGATAAAGATTTTGCCGCCACCTATGATCTTTGTGTGACAAAACCGAATGGTGAATTCTATGTGTATGATGATTTCTTGTTTAAGAAAGATAAATTATGCATTCCCCAATGTTCCATTAGAGATTTACTTGTTAAAGAAACCCATGTGGGAGGGTTTATAGGGCACTTTGGTATTGCTAAAACAGTTGCTGTTTTGAATGAACACTTTTATTGGCCTAACATGATTAAAGATGTTAAAAGTGTTTGTGATAAATGCATTGTGTGTAAACAATCGAAATCTAAAGTGAAGCCTCATGGTTTGTATCAACCTTTTCCTGTTCCTAGTCATCCTTGGATTAATATTTCTATGGATTTTGTACTTGGTTTGCCTAGGTCACGCACTGGTCATGATAGTATATTTGTTGCAGTTGATAGATTTAGCAAAATGTCACATTTTATTGCTTGTTCTAAGTCTAATGATGCTACACATAATGCTGATTTGTTCTTTAAGGAAATTGTTCGTTTGCATGGAATTCCTAAGAGTATTGTTAGTGATAGAGATGTTAAATTTTTATCCTACTTTTGGCGTACTCTATGGAATAAATTAGGCACTAAGTTGTTATTTTCTAGTGTTGCACATCCACAAACTGATGGACAAACTGAAGTAGTTAATTGCACCTTCTCTACTTTACTTCGTGCTCTCATTCAGAAAAACTTAAAGAACTGGGAAAGTTGTTTACCTCACATTGAGTTTGCTTACAATCGGACTGTCCATAGTGCTACTAATCTTTCACCTTTTGAAATTGTGTACGGTTTCAATCCTATAACTCCTTTGGATATTTTGCCTTTGCCTATTAATGAGTTTGTTAATGTTGAAGGTAAAAAGAAAGCTGATTTTGTTAGGTAGTTACATGAAAGGGTTCGAGCTAATATTCAGAGGCGAAATGAGCAATATGCTAAGCAAGCTAATAGAGGTAAAAAACAATTGATGTTCGAACTAGGTTTGGTGCCTGGCTAAGATTAGACATCATTAGTAGTAGAGGTAACTAGATGAAAAATAAGAGCAGAGTGGGAGAGAAAAGAAATGATAAGGAACCTAGGGTAGAACTAGAAAACACGGGATATTTGATCCCCAATAACGTCCCATTGAATCCTCTATTGATTGAAAAAGAAATAGAAGAGGCTCATACAGTGGATTTGGAAAAAGGGAATGGACTTAAGGGACATGAGAATATGCATAGGAAAGGAAGCCTGCTTGAGCAGACATGGGAGAGAAATGAAGAAAAAAATGAGCAAAATGGAGAAGATACCTCAAGGGAAAAATTGATAGAGGAATATTTGAGTGAAGTAATACTTATGTCTAAATATGGTGAGAATTTGTCTAAGACCAGAGAACAAAAAATGGAGTGGACCTATACTCAGACAACCAAACAAGAATAACATCAAGAAAAGCTGAACCAGAATAATGTGACAAACAGAAAGCTGCTAGTTGAGCTGTCTGACAACCAGCTAAGCATTGATACAAAAAATAAGATCGGACCTGCTGTCAAAGTAGGGGTAAATGGAAGAGGGCTAATGATAAGCTCGGAGCTGACAAGAACCCAGTTAAAATAGAAAGGTTTGTGATTACTTGTGGAAAAGAAGAGTGAAAAAGAGGCTTGTAGCAATGAAGTGAGATTTAGAGGATAGGAATGATCATAAGAGATGCCGATGTGCACATTTGAATAACCAAAATCCAAAAAAATGTGGAGGAAGCCAGCCTAAATTGGCCCCAGGAGAATCAGTGAAGACCTCTACAATTGTAGAGGGTTGAGAGGACCCTCTACAATTTCACAACTGAAAGAAGGGCTTAGGCTCTACCTCCTTGACATTATATTTATTTCTGAAACAAAATAAAAAAATGCTTTTGTAGAGACTGTACAAAAAAATGAAGTATAGAGACATGTGTTGCTATGTGGAACAAATAAATAAAAGTGGTGGATTACTTTTAATGTGGTGGTGAAAGTAATACAGATAATCAAGGCTAAGTTTTCAATTGAATTAGAATTTGAGTTTGAAGTGGAGAACGAATCCAACTGGGGCATCTTGTATATCGAAACTCTTATAACCAAGTAAGATCAAGGCAGTGGACAATTTTTTTTATCAAAAGTAGATATATTCATAGCTAAAGCGAACAAAATACAGTACCGGATATACCCGTCCACACTGTTACAGAGTAAATGCAGAAAGTCTGCAGGACTACTCCATTACATGATAGATTTATCTCAATATATGTAAGAAGAATAAAGATAATTAATCTACTAAAAAAGATTTCCAGTAATTTCACTTCTAACTTTGGAACCCTAATCTATGTAGTACGTAGTAAAAGGCGTGAGCAGCTCTCATATGTGTGATCACTGTTAGCATCGCTCCAAAATCTCGACCAACAGCTGGAGGTCGGAGACCACAACGAAGAAAATTGGGAGATCAGACTATCCCGCCAAGCACATGAGCCACATAACAAGCGCATGATCACTCAACAATTGAAGTACGGAGGTCGGATGTACGATGCCCTACCTCACCAAGCACATGGACCATTACCAATTTAAAGAAACAGCAAGTGGACAAGATTAATGGCTAGAAAATACAGATGGGGAGCTAAATGGTTCATGGGGGTGACTTTAATGATATTAAGAACCATGAAGAGAAGAGGGGAGGAAGAAGAAGTTATGAAAATAGCTTCCAGTGCTTTAGAGAATTCATTCAATATATGGGAATAGCTGACTTGAGATATAAAATCAACCCATGGACTTGGGCAAATATTTCGAAGGATGAAGGATTCATTCAAGAAAGGCTTGATAAGTTTATGGGATCAACTGAATGGATGATCAATTACCCAGATACAGTTGTATAACATGATCTTAAACAAGCCTCAGATCATTGTATGATTGTGCTAAACACAAATCCTAATTCTAAGAAATCCCACATAATGCTCTATTTTGACAATATATGGACAGAGAAAGAATAGGTGGAAGAGATAATTAGGAAAGCTTGAAACATTGAGGTGAGAGAGTTTAGAATGTTCAGGATGCACCAGAAAATTAAAGTTTATAGGCTAGAATTGATGAAATGGAACAGAAATCTGAATTCCAACACAGCAAAAGAACTCCAAACTATCAAGGCCTTAATGGAGGAAAGTTAGAAAAGATAAGGAAATAGAGATTGGGACAAATGGCACAAACTAAAAACCAAGCTTGCCAAGGCATACAAAGAAAAAGAGAGCTACTGATGTCAAAGATCAAAATCTAAATCGTTGAATGAGGGGGACAAGAACACAAAATTTTTCCATGCTAGTACCCTGTAGACAAGAAAAAGAAACAGGATTGAAATGGTAGAGAATGAACAAGGAATGGAAGTTGAGTCTGGGGATAGAATTGCACATGAGAAAACCTCCAATTGCAGAAAACTTTTTACTACTTCCTTACCATCTAATATGCAAGAGGCACTATAAGGAGTCCCTAACTCTATCACTAAATCCATGAACCAGGCCCTGATCAAACATGTGGACAAAGAGCAAATTAGATTAGCCCTATTTTCTATGCATCCCAGTAATGCTCGGGGGCCTGATGGTATGTCCCCTCTTTTTTTCAAAACATTTTGGCACATTATTGAAAATGATTTGTGTGATGTATTGTCTAGTTTTTTCCACCATGGATTTATGTTGAAAACCATGAACCATATATTAGTAACCTTGATAAGTATAATTTTAGGTTTTATTATTTAGTATTTTAAGTTGTTCTATTAGCAATAATGTGCGTATTTTGTGCAGGATTTATGGAAATTATGAAGAAAAGTATTTATTGTGGTAAATCATGGAAACATGGAATAGAGGTTGCTGATAAGGATAAAGAAGTAGTCAAAGTCATTTGTTGAAACTTGTGAAGCTTTTCGGGGATAATCAAAATTGTTTCCTAAACTTTTGGAAGATTTGATTCTGCATATTTAATGGTTTTTAGGTAGGAATGCATTGCATAATTTTAGGATTTTAGGTTGTCTTTTTGCCTATAAATAGAAAGAACAGATTAGTTTGAAGGCACCCCATCCCAGTTTTGAATTCGGTTCAATTTTGTTTTATGTTGAATTTCTTGAAGTTCGCATTTAAGTTTGAATGTTTGAATGTTTTAAAGTCCTTTAATTCAGTATTTTTATTCTAGTAGAATTCTTATCCATTAAAATCGAGATAATCTAGTTTATATCCATTGAAGAAGTACTGAAATTTGAGTTTAATTTCATTTTTAATGTCTTCAATCACTACATAGTTGAAATATTTCTTCCCAAAAAGTTCAGACATGCATGTTTATTAGGGATTAAAATTTTTGATTAAAGTACCGTGCATTAATTAATTGATCATGTTGGATTTGTGATTTTTAACGTATTGGATCAATACATTGAAGTTGTTTCCAGGGAATAGAAGTTTAAGATCATTAAAAGTTTTTTATTTTGAGGTTTAATAATTGTCTTAATTTTGATTAAGGATTATGAGTTCAGTCAAATTCTTAATTAGATAATGTTAATTAATTTTGTTTTCCTTGCTGTAGACATTTTCTAATTTGTTAAGTTGTGTTTCCATTTAAAATTATGAATCTTTCCTTTAGTGGTTAAAATAAATCATTTTATATAATTAATTAATAATAGTTTAGTATATCCTATTAAATAAAATACCACTTCAGTTCATAATTAAAGGAGCAGCAGTTCAATTGGATCAACATTGGCAAATGGTGGAGTCCATCTTGGAGTTCAACAAGCATTTAATTACTTAAACGTGGCTTTACCAGAACACTACTAAGTTTTCTTTTTACCTTTTTCCTTTTTAGTTTAATTTTTATTTTGTATTCAGTAATTAGTTTAAGTGTTTTTTTTAATTATGGGAGTAGCTTAATTTTATTTTTCGGCATTAATAATGAAGTGCTAATTAAAATATGATCGTGAGACCAAAATGTGCGTATTAAATTAATTTGAACAAATTCTAGAAATTTCTTGTGTTTAATGAAGATGTTGCGATTAATTTAATCTTCATCACGTTTCTTTAATCAATGCAATGCCAAATTAATTTTCTATTAATTATCTGAAATTAATTGGTTAATTAATTAAGTGGTAAAACTACCATCAGGTAGTAGGGAATTAAAGATTAGTAAATTATGACATATTGTTGATGATTTTAATTTACTAAAATTGGATTTTTCTAATTACTAATTCAATTAAATCTGTAAATTTAGTGTTGGCTAATTCCAGCTAAATTAAGATTTAATTATGGGTAATTTATTTATAGCTAATTCTTGTTAATTATCTATTAATTAAGGAAAAATTGGATTATGTCAGAGCTGATTCTCGGTAATCTGTAACCAATTGGTTTGTAAAAGTTAATTAATTTGTGAGTCTATGATCGATCTAAAATTGATTAGTATGGATTTATTAATTGCCAAATTTTGCTTATTTGTCAGATTATAATTTTTTTTGATTTTTTTTTGTTAATTCTAGATAATTTGATTAATTAATTTTTAAGCTTAGTGAGGTTTAAACACTGTGAAAAAAAATTTGACATTGTGGAATTAACTAAAATCGATTGTATTTCCGTTCCTCGAGGGATCGACCCTACTTCCATGTGCTATTTGTATTATTTGAAGTAGGCATTGAATTTTGTACTAAACCACCATGTCAAATTTTGGCACCGCTACCGGGGAGCGACATTATACTTTTTATTTTAGTTAGTTCTTTTTATCCCTTGGTGTGTGACCAGTTCGTCTAACCATAATCTCTTATATGATATAGAGATCGAGAAGACAGCGAGAAGATTAAGGAAAGAGACGAGAGAAAGACACCAAGGGCGTTTTTCTGATTCTGTTCTAGAACCTTCGTTTGCCCAAACGGAAGATACTTTATCAACATAATTGGATCAAGACACATCCTTTGATAACTTTGACATGGCAGAAAATCTGAATAGAAATAACCAGGGTGGAGGATAACAAGCACCGGTTCTAGAAAGAACATTAAGGGAGTTAACTACTCCCATAATAAATTATCAGCCCTCATGTATTGTATTGCTTGCTATAATTGTTGATTTTGAACTTAAACCGTCGTACCTTAATTTGTTGCCTAAATTTAACGGTTTAGTTGGAGAGGATCCGCATAACTTCTTGCATGAATTTTTAAGTGTGTGTGGAACATTGAACAATCGAGGAGTGACGCAGGAATACATAAAATTAGCACGTTTTCCGTTTACCCAAACAGGAGAAGCTAATATATGGTTTAGTAGTCTAACTCCAAATTCTATACGTTTATGGCAAGATTTACAAGGAATCTTTTTGCATAATTTTTTTCCTGTATCAAGAATTGAATCAGTAAGAAAAGAAATTTGTGGAATCAAACAAGATATTGATGAATCTTTACATGCATATTGGTTAAGATTTAAAAGACTTTGTAGCAGTTGTCCTCAACATCAAATTTCTGAAGAATTACTAATCCAATATTTTTATGAAAGTATGCTACCAGAAGAAAGGAGGACGGTTGATGCTAGTGATGGTGCATTTATGGATAAAACTCTGGCGCAAGCTAGAGCTTTGATTACACCAATGTGTAAGTCCCGACAGCAATATCATGTCTCCCGTTCTGCCAAACAGGTAAATGCGGCTAACATGTCATCTTTTGAGACCTGGTTTGATGCATTGACCACTTCAGTGGAATGTTTAGTGGCAACATTGGATAATACCCAACAAATTTGTGGAGTATGTAATAATCCAGGACATCCAAATGATTTGTGCCCATCAGTTAAAGATGACCAAACAGCTTCGGTAAATGTAGCAAATCAGCAGTATGATCCCCATTCTAATACATTCAATTCGGGTTGGAAAGATCATCTAAATTTGAGATATGGGAATAGACAACATCCAGTGCCTGAAGCTTTATATCCTCCACAATTTAGACCACAACAGAAAGTTTCGGTTGCCCAACAATCTCCTGTACCCACTTCAAGAGGATGTGTACCTTTAGAGGATTTGATTACAACATTAGCCACCACCACTCAAAGTATGCAGCAAGGATTTATTACGACTCAAGTGGAGGTGCAAAAATTTCAGCAGGAAACTCGTGCAAGTATAACAGGACTGAGTAATCAAATTACTCAGTTGTACACCACTATAAATGCTTTAGAAGGAAATAAAGGGAGGCTGCCTTCACAGGTTCTACCAAATCCAAAGGAAAATGTTAGTCAAATAACATTAAGGAGTAGGAAGCAGTTGGAGGAACCTACGTCAAAGATCGAGGAAAAAAATAGGAAAAGGGTTCCGTTGGACCTAACGGATGACAGTAAAAATTTTGAGGTAAAAATTGATTTAAATAAGAATAGTTCTGATATTAAAATACCTATTCCTTTCCTGGGAGGTTAAACTGAGATGTGAAGGATGATGACATGAGTGATATTCTCACTATTTTCAGCAAGATTGAAATTAATATTCCTTTCCTTGAAGCAATCAGGAAAATGCCAAAATGTGCAGAGTTTCTAAAAGATTTTTTGGCCAAAAAAATTAAAAAACCAAAGGATGCGAAAGTGGTGGTAAGTGAAAACGTTTCGGCAATAATTCAGGAAAAATTACCACCAAAATGCAAGGACCCAGGTATGTTTACTGTAAGCTCTAAGGCAACCTAAGAAAGGGGGTGAATTAGGTTTCTAAAAATTTAATGTGAACTTAATCAATTTAAATTCAACACAAGTGAGTGAGTAGTGTGAATCACAATAAGTGTAAGGTATATATTGATATTCCAGAAATGTAATCAACAAGTTTAATACTTCAATATCAATGAATCAAATCATAAGCAAATCAAAATAAGTGCAGAAATGAAGCAAATGGAAATCAAGGACACAATCAATTTAGAGTGGTTCAAGTCTCCTCCTTGGAGAACTCTATATCCACTACCTAAGTTTTCCAACTTAGGATTTCAAACCTCTTCACTATGAATTGATCTTCTTCTTGTGGTGAGATCAAACGAACCACTTTTACAACCCAAGTATCTCAACTTAGGATTTCAACCAAGGTTCAACCTTTTCACTAGCTATCCCAAGCAAGCTATGTGCTCAAGGTTTTTACTCTCACTTGAGAAACCTTTTGCAATTACTCACAATAGATGTTTGATCATGAAATTATAACCCTCAATAAGGATGAATAAGATGAAGTGAAGTTCAAAGTATGATTCCTATTAAGAAAATTACAACTCAAACTATATAGCTCAATGATGAAATGAAGAACTCAAAGAAGGCTCAAGAAATTTTTGATCTTTTGTTTCTTTTGAAATCAAATTGAAATGTGTGAGTTGTAGAAAGTGTTTTTCAGATGTAAAGCTCAGAGAATCAAGTGTCTAAACGTTCATGGTTTATCTTGTATTTATACTACACAAAAAATGACAAGAAAACGTTTATTTTTGACATTTCAAAAACTAGCCGTTGTATGAAGAAAATGACTTTCGGATGGTAGTTTCGGACTCTAAAGTCATCCGAACCTATTTAACTGGAAGCATGTAAAACCCTATCGCGCGACAGTTTTGGACGGCTGAAACTCCCCTGCACCATCCGATCCTAAATATCAGAGTGCTTCATTTTTCTCACCAATTTTGGACGATCAAAGGTCGTCCGATCCTATATTTCAGACGGCCGAAACTTTGCCTTGGTCATTCGATCCTATTCAATCTCAACTTCTTTTCAGTTTTCGTTTTCCAAGTCATTTATGTACCTATGTTTGATTTTAGTGTAAGTGTGTACTACATATTTTGAAGTTCTTTTGAAGACTAAAATCATTTTGAAAACATTTTTACTTGAGCCTAAAAGAAGTAAATCATTTTCTTGAGCTATTTACATAAATTAGGGTTTAGGGTTTTGGAGATGACCTAATTTACCGTTCTTTCATATCTTTTGCAATTTTCAATTCTTTCTTCATTTGATAAATCTCCATGCTTGGCTTCTTTGAATATCTATTACATTGAAACACTTTTAAAACCATTAGCATAAACATAATTGTTTGTTAATCATCAAAATAAGTAAGATTAAGACTAAGTCTCACATTTACCATTCCATGTATAATTGGGGATAAATGGGTAGAAAATGCTATGTTTGATTTAGGAGCATCAATAAATGTAATGCATTTATCTACATATAATATGATGAATCTTGTATGGGACCCCATTTTGAAACACGAGTTGTAATTCAATTGGCAGACAGATCATTGGCATATCCACTTGGTGTTCTTGAAAATGTGCTTGTTAAGGCGAATGAATTCATATATCTTGCAGATATTTTATGTTCTTGATACAGGAAAAAATTATGATAAAAAATCTGCAGTTTTATTGTTGGGAAGACCATTTCTAAAGAGTATGAAAGCCCAAATTAATATGGATAAAGGAACTCTAGCTTGTGAATTCAATGGGGAGTTTATGACCTTTAATATTTATGATGATATGAAACATCCCCATGATATTGAAAATTGTAACGTTGTTGATGTTTTTTAACCAATTGTCTAAGATCATTTTGATATGAATTTTATGGAGGATAAATTGGAGTAAGCAATCACAACCAGTTTGACAGATATTGAGGCAAAAGAATTGTAAAATGATGAACTACGAGATGCCATTATGTCACTTTATTCTTTATAAGAATTTTCTAATAATTCTGAGTTCTCCCGTTTGGTCAAACAGAACACAACTGATAAAATTTTGCCTTCTCTTTTGCAGGCACCTGTATTGGAATTGAAGGTTTTGCCTGAACATTTGAAATATGTGTTTTTAGGTGAAAAAGAAACATTGCCTGTTACTATTAATAAAAATCTCAGTCAGAGTTAAGAAGATAGATTAATCAGACTTTTGAGAAAATATAAAGCGGCAATAGGGTGGACTTTGGCAGATATAAAAGGGATAAGTCCAAGTGTTTGCATGCATAGAATTTTTCTTGAACCAGATTCTAAACCAGTAAGGGATCCACAAAGGAAATTAAATCCAAATATGAAAGAAGTTGTGCTTAAGGAAATATTAAAACTTCTTGAATTGGAAATAATATTTCCTATTTCTGATAGCAAATGGGTGAGTCCAGTACATGTGGTACCAAAAAAATCTGGATTTGAATTTGTAAGAAATGAAAAAAATGAATCATTTCCTGTGCGTCTCCAAATCGGATGGCGAATGTGTATAGATTTTAGAAAATTAAATTCTGCTACCAGGAAAGATCATTTTCCTTTGCCATTTCCAGATCAAATGCTTGAAAGACTGGCGGGTAAGTTATTTTTCTATTTTCTTGATGGATATAGTGGTCATTTTCTAATTTTTGTAGCACAAGAAGTTCAGGAAAAAACCACTTTTACTTGCCCATTTGGAACGTTTGCATTTAGACGCATACCTTTTAGTTTGTGCAATGCTCCAGGAACTTTTCAGCGATGCATGATGAGTTATTTTCAAATTTAATAGAACACTGCATCTAAATTTTTATGGATGATTTTACTGTATATAGAAATTTTTTTGATCATTGCCTTGAAAATTTTGATAAAGTGTTGCATCGATGTGTTGAAAAAGATTTGGTTTTAAATTATGAAAAATGCCACTTTATGGTTAGAGAAGGAATTGTCCTTGGACGTGTAGTTTTTGAAAAGGGACTTCAAGTTGATAAAACTAAGATTGATTTAATTTCTCAACTACCTTATCCATCTAACGTTAGGGAAATTCGTGGTTTTTTGGGACATGCAGGTTTTTACAGGAGGTTTATCAAAGATTTTGTAAAAATAGCACAAGTCCTGACGCGTTTATTGCATAATGATGTTCCATTTGATCTAACAGAGGAGAGGAAGTTAGCTTTAGATATATTGAAGGAGAAATTGGTATCAGCTCCTTTCGTTCAACCACCCCATTGGGAATTACCATTTGAGCTAATGTGTGATGTAAGCGATTACGCAGTACGAGCTTTGCTTGGTCAAAAAGATGGGAAAGAGAGCCATGTGATTTATTATGCATCAAAGACTCTAAATCAAACTCAATGCAATTATACTACAACCGAAAAAGAATTATTAGCTATAGAATTTGCATTTGAGAAATTTAGATCATATTTACTTGGTTCTAAAATTATTGTTTATACTGACCATGTAGCTTTTAAGTATTTGTTACAAAAGAAAGAATCAAAGCCTCGACTAATTAGGATGATTTTGCGCTTACAGGAATTTGACTGGGAGATTAAGGATAAAAGAGGAGCAGAAAACAATGTGGTGGATTATTTGAGTAGACTGGTTCGAGAAGAAGACCGATTGACCATACAAGAGACCTGTCCAGATGTGCATCTTTTGACCCTTACTAGTAAGATTGGTAAGGAACCTTGGTATGCAGACATTGTAAATTATTTGGTAAGTAAAGCCTTTCCTAAGGGACTATCCCATGCACAACGAATGAAAATTAAAAATGATTAAAAATATTTTGTTGGGATGAACCTTAGCTGTGGAAAATAGGTTCGGATCAAATAATTAGAAGGTGCATTCCGGAAAGTGAAATTAATGAAATTTTGAATCATTGTCATATGTATGCATGTGGTGGACATTTTGGTCCAAAACGAACGGCTAGAAAAATACTAGATAGTGGTTTCTTTTGGAATACACTATTTAGAGATGCGTATTTGTTTTGTAAGAGTTGCGAAAAATGTCAAAAAATGGGAAATATAACAAACAAAGATGAAATGCCCCAAATGCCAATAATTATGTGTGAAATTTTTTATGTATGGGGTATGGATTTTATTGGACCATTTCCTAGTTCATTTGGCAACTTGTATATTTTCCTAGCTGTAGTTATGTATCAAAGTGGGTGGAAGCCAAAGCCACCAGGACTAATGATTCGAAGGTTGTTGTAGGGTTTTTAAAATCTAACATTTTTAGTAGATTTGGAGTACCACGAGCTATCATAAGTGATCAGGGAACTCATTTTTGTAATCACACGATCGAAGCTTTAATGAAGAAGCATGGAGTACACCACCATTTGGCCACACCATACCATCCACAATCAAATGGCCAAGCGAAAGTCTCCAATCGTGAGATTAAAAATTTTTTGGAGAAAACCATTTATACCTCTCGAAAGGATTAAAGTATGCGATTGGATGACGCTTTGTGGGCGTACAGAACAACTTTCAAAACTCCAATCAGGATGTCCCCATACCGGCTTATATTTGGTATACTATGCCATCTTCCAATAGAAATTGAACATAAAGCATTCTGGGCTATTAAACAAATTAACATGGACACATTTAAGTGCGCGGGGAAGAGAGAAAATTACAACTTCAAGAGTTAGAGGAATTGAGACTAGAATCTTATGATAATGCTTTATGGTATAAAGAAAAAACTAAAATGTTGCATGATAGAGTGATAAGAAAGAAACAATTTCGAATAGGGCATAAATTACTACTTTTTCAGTCTAAATTAAGATTGATCGGAGGTAAATTAAAATCTAAATGGATTGGACCCTTTGAGATAGTATCTGTTTACCCTAAAGGCTTGGAATCAGGAAAGATGTTTAAAGTAAATGGACAAAGATTAAAACTTTTTTATGAGAATGTTCAGGTTAGTACGGTGAAAGAGCTCATGTTGGCATTTCCAAAATATTTTTACTAACTACACATTTCTTTGTCTAGCCAAAGACTTTAAATGAAGGCGTGAATTGGGAGGCAACCCAATAATAATAATATATATTTTTTATTATCAATTATTTTTCTTTTTAATTTAATTTTTTATTTTTATTTATTTCTTTAATTTTATTTTTTGTCTTGCAGGTTTAAATAAAAGTCGAATTGGCAAGAATAAAGGATGTCAATAAAGTTTAATTTAATTTTAAAAAAAGGGTGTTTAGATTTTAAAATACAAAATTTTTCTTTGTTAAAAAAATTAAATTAAATTAAAAAAAACCCCAAACATCTAGACGAATTTTCTACTGCTATTGTTAGTGCACTAGAATTAAGGAGGACCCACATTAAGATATGGTTGGATTTAGTTCAATTTTTTTATCAGATTAGATTTAAGTTAGTTGTTTAGTTAGATTTTTACTATTAGTCCAACTTTCCTTTTGACTTTATCTAAAAACCTAAATCCTTTTTCTTCTCTTCTGCAGACTTCATACGGGCAGCCTCTCACAAATTCTTTTACTGCTGTGACATATCTTCTTTACTCTCAATCAAAATTGTGAATTGGCTCTCCATAAACAACCATGGTCCAAGTTCAGTATTATGCAAGGAAGCATTCAAAAGTCTTGGTTGATTATACACTATCACCAACACCATCTCCACCTTCCTCACCAAAGATTAATCAAGAAATTGAAGACCCAATTCAGCCACCACTATCAATGGAAGAACAAGATTTTGGAGAAGCCAACTATGATAAAAACATCATTATTCACTACTACAGATGCTCTCACTTCTCTCTAAAATTGGAAGTTGCAAATCAAAGTTTATATCCACAAATTTTTGAATCCATCCCGAATTTGGACCAGACCCTTCAGCCCTGGCTGAAGGGTCAAAACTTCTAGATGGAAGCGTCTTCTTATAAAGTTGGACTACATTGTGGAGAACCAGCCATTTTCCTCTCTACGCCTGAAGAGGAAGAACTCGCCAACAAACTTTCCTTTGCCTTAATCGGTAGATTTGTGAAGAAACTTCCAAGATATGAAATCATCAGGACTCATTTCCAAAATGGGAATTTTAAGGAAGAAGTACAAATCGGCAGGATCAATCAAAAGATGTTTCTAAATCGCTGTTCCACACCGGAGGACTTTACAAGAATGCAGATACAGGGCTCATGGCACATTGAGGGACATCGTATTAGAGTAGCAAAGTACTCGATTGAGAGGTCCCACAAAATAGAATCAATGGCATCTCCAATCTGGATTGCACTCCCAGATCTGCCATCACACCTATTTGGCAAAGATTTCGCCTTTTCCTTGATGAAACAAATTGGAGATCCAATATCTTTAGATAATGCAACAACAAAGATCACTAGACCGAGCTGCGCTAGAATCTGTGTGGAAATTGACCTGGAGAAACCCCTTCCTCAAAGAATATGGATCCATAGCTCTCATGGCGGTTTTGGCAACGATTATTGTATGAAAAAATCCCAGCTTTTTGTGGGAATTGAGCTAAACTGGGACACAAAGAAGCTGATTGTAGAAGGATGCATTGTCCAGACAAAAGCTCTCCTATGCCGATCTCGCGTCTGGACATTCTGCCAGTAAGAACCCCCACATCAACCTCAGAGGAAGCACCATTTATGTCTGATCATAAAGCTATCATTGTTGTATCAAATGTGGACACGGCTTCACAAGTTTTAGAATGCAGATACGGGGCTCATGGCACATTGAGGGACATCGTATTAGAGTAGCAAAGTACTCGATTGAGAGGTCCCACAAAATAGAATCAATGGCATCTCCAATCTGGATTGCACTCCCAGATCTGCCATCACACCTATTTGACAAAGATTTTGTCTTTTCCTTGATGAAACAAATTGGAGATCCAATATCTTTAGATAATGCAACAACAAAGATCACTAGACCGAGCTGCGCTAGAATCTGTGTGGAAATTGACCTGGAGAAACCCCTTCCTCAAAGAATATGGATCCATAGCTCTCATGGTGGTTTTTGGCAACGATTATTGTATGAAAAAATCCCAGCTTTTTGTGGGAATTGAGCTAAACTAGGACACAAAGAAGCAGATTGTAGAAGGATGCATTGTCCAGACAAAGGCTCTCCTATGCCGATCTCGCGTCTGGACATTCTGCCAGTAAGAACCCCCATCTCAACCTCAGAGGAAGCACCATTTATGTCTGATCATAAAGCTATCATTGTTGTATCAAATGTGGACACGGCTTCACAAGTTTTAGAATCACCATCGCCTTCATTCATATCTGAAGAGGATCATGCACTAATCTGCCGTTTGGAGAAGACCCCAATCAAGGCCACCAATGATCTTTTCAGAACCACCTCATGCCCGATGCTGAGTACGTGGTACTCCCCATTGCCTTCCCCTATTTTGAAGGTACAGGACCAACAATTGGCTGTAATAGAGCACACACTCACATTGCGGCGAGGTGACCTCACACCATGCACTCACACACACACAACTCACCTCATTTCATTCGCACATTATTTAGCACATATATGTCTTCAATTCACTCATTTATATTTCACTCACTTCATCTGATACCATATGATTCAACTCACACACTTTCACTCTCCATTTCATTTCAATCACACTCACAACACTTCACTCATTTGCACAAATCTCACGTAACACTCGCACACTTTGCACTAAAGTGGCGAGACCTCTTAGCTTGTAGATTAACATGGCGAGACCTCTTAGAGAGGTCTCGCCATTTTGCGGGCTGTGTGGTGAGACCTCTCTAAGAGGTCTCGCCGTTTTGAGGGTTGTGTGGCGAGACCTCTTAGAGAGGTCTCGTTATGATAATAGGTTAAAGTGAAACTTCCCTGTGGATCAAACCTAGATTCTTCCTGGGGTGAGGTGTCGCGTACTGTTGATTGTCCGCATGCCTCTTTTCAATTTTCTGAATTCTTGAAACCAATCCCCTTTCTTGTGGATCGATCCCTACCGCCACTACTACAGTAGTTTCTAGTGTTAAAATTGAAGAGTACGCGACACCTTTTTTCAATTTTTGGCGCCGTTGCTAGACCCGTGAACTTGAATGCATGATTGGTTTATATGATTTCAATAATTGAGTAATGACGATAACAAGCTATGACACAGGGAGAATGACGCATCTGTTTTTGTCTTCCAGTCATTCACATGTGCTTGTTTGATAGCTAGAATTGTACTCTTATATGTTGAACATCTTTCCTATGCATACTCCATACTTTGTTCACTACTCTACATATCTTGTTAAGAACTTTGCATTCTCATATCATGGCTTACTTTCCTCATCAGAATCCTTATGAATATGCAATATTCAGTGAAGATCCGGGAACTACTTCTTCTTCTTCTTCTTCTTCTTCTTCAGCCAATGATGATATGGTGATTGATTTTGATCCGACTAGTTCACCACAGTTTGTTAATGCTATTACCGAAAGCTTATACAATAGCTTTATCAACAGAGCAGTCATCATTGAAAGACCATTTGAGGACCCTTCCCATAGATTTGCAGAATTGATTAGGAGGCATTCTTGGGCTCATTTCGTAAGAGCTTCTGTTGTTGTTAACCTGGAGATAGTTTGAGAATTCTATGCTAATTCACTTGCTGATAGTGTCCATTCAGTTCTTGTGCGAGGGAAGTACTTGAAAGTCAATCGCCACAGTATTAATTTGCATTTCCTTCTTCCTGATTATCCCGGTGATACATATTGCCGTTTGGTGAGGGCGGGGAATACTGATCATTTGTTGGCTGCTGTGGCATTACCTGGTGCTACATGGGTGAGAAATGCTTGGAATGAAGCCTTATATGTGCCCACAAGTGAGCTGACAGTAGAGGCAAAAATGTGGTTAGTGTTTATCAACTTCAAGATCTTGCCTACTAATCGTACAAATATAGCATCTAAGGATCGTGTTCTTTTGATCTATGCTATTCAGCATGATTTTTCTATTGATATTGGGAAACTAATGCTAGGGTTCATAAGGTGGGCACAAAGAAGTGAATTTGCACCTATGTTCTTTCCTGCTTTGTTAACAGCAATGGCTCGTAGCAAAGGAGTTGACATCACTTCAAATGAAAATCCTCAACATCCTTTTGGTCTTATGGGAACTCCTCAATGGCCTGTATTTCAAGAGGAAGAAAGAATGGCCAGACTCTCTCGAGGCTTGTAGAAGGCCAGGTTCCTTTATTCTTTGCCTGTTATTTTTTCTCACGGGGACCGTGTCTCTATGCAAGTGTTGGGGGGCGTTTGAACAAGCTGTTCACGATTATGAGAACTTAGTTGTGTTTTGAGAGATTGTTTTGCCATGATTGAATCTAGTGTAATATTAGTAGTAGTAGCATGGGAGTAGCATTTCATAATATTGTTTAGTATTTTTCTAGATATGTTGTAATGTCTTGATGTTGTGTTTTGTGTATACTTAGTGTTAATGATGAACTTTGTTTTTTGTCATGATACTTTGTTTTTTTTTATGATTGTCGTGTTTTTTTTGAAATTTGGCTTGGGCTTTTATGTGTAGTGGTGTCTAGGATAAGCTCACATGCAAAGTAGAGTAGCTTTATTTTTATTTTTTTTTCTTGTTGCTTAAACTTTTTTCATGATTGTTGAAAGTGTATAGGGAGCTTGCACGGTGAGGTTGACCGAACGGTGAGTATAGGTCCCTTGTGTTTGATGTTTTGTGAGGAATGAATGCATTAGTATTAGTGAAAAGCTGAAAACTCACTGATGGGAGGTTAGTCGTATCATCTCATCAAATACCCTAACACTACTATAGTAGTGGTGAGAGGGATCGTATCCACAGGGAAGGTTTGGTTGTTTAGAGACCAGTTTGTTCACTCAACAATACATAAACATGAAATGAAATGAAGACAACAATATAGATGCAAGCCACTATGAATGAATGTAAGTTAATAATGGATGCAAGGTTAGTATGCAAGCACTGCCTTGAGGGATTTCAACGTGTACCGATCTCTCCCTAAAATCATCGACTTGTGTAAACAAATGTGAGGGGACTTTTACTGCTAGTGAACTGGGATTGATCAACTTGGTAGTTCTCACAACCCAGACTCACAATACTCCCCGAACTTCCCTTGGTAGGGCAAGTCCTTGGCACGAGTCAGACTCTCCCAGATCCCAAATTCTCCTAACACAAATCTAATTCGATTCCTGGCTATCTCCCTTGGTAGGGCAGCTAACCAGTTCACAACTTCGACTCGCAGTACAAGAACTCTCTTAAACCTACGCGAAATTGATATTGACTGTCAGTGGGTACCGCACAGTCAAGATCACAAAGTCTCACAAGACCTAAGACTCACATAAGCACATTCACAATCAGTTCATGTTATAATCAATTGCCATTGGAATATTCACACCGACCTCAGTGGGTACCGCAGACCTAAATGTGAAGTTAATCTAGAGTGCACATCATCAAACATAACAAGTGCAGAAATATGAACATGAATACCACAGATAAAATTCATAACAAATGTCTCAAATAAGTCGAGATCTGTACAGTCGAGCCCTCAAGACAGCAAAATGTGTGAAAGGGAAAAGAAAGAGAAAAACCTAATCTAAGGATGCTATCCTCTGTTATGTGGTCACTTCTCTTTTCCCCTTCGATGCTCATCTTGTAGTATTTATAGCTTCCCCTCGATGAGTCCCTTTGAGTGGTTCCTGGAAGCTTCCTTCCTCTGTGGAGATGTCGCCACGTGTCTACAAACATGAGATAGAACTGAAGTGAGGACACGTGTTAAAGTCAAGTCTTAACGGTTAAGAATATTCAAAGCATTTAATCAAACAATTAGAGCCCGTGAGAAAGACATGTCATATGCTTTGCTTGTGTGAGCTTATGTTTGTGTGTGCCATATGCAAAGTTTGAGGGAGTAGTGTATGTGCAAGTGTGCAAATGGTGAAGTGAGCAAAGAATGTATAAAAATGTGAACACATGAAAATGCATGAAAGGAAAAATGTGCATGTGTGTGGTGTGAATGGTGTGGGCGCATGGTGCGCCCGCACCGTGTGTGTGCGTGTGTGGTGCGGCCGCATGGTGCGGCCGCACCGTGTTATGTGTGTATGTGTTTGTGTAGTGTGTTAGTGTGTGTTCGTGAGGTGTGTGCTGAGAGTTTGTGAGGTGCAAGAGTGTGAGGTTATGTGAGTGTGAGTTGTGTGTCGTGACTTTCATGAATTGTGACTTTTGTGAGTAGTGAGTTGTGACTTGAGTGAATAGTGAATTGTGACTTGAGTGAATAAATGCAACACTTTGTAACTAAATTCGCAGCACTCAAGTCAATCTCCATAACACTCAATTGTAATCAATATAACACACAAGTCACGTAATCAAGTATCGATTCACAAGTTATTCCAGGCAAGAGACTAACAAAACAAAGCAAATAAGTCGGCACAATACCGACTTATCCTCACATGACTTGAATTTAATTGGGTCCCACATTTGAGTGACTAAATTGTTTGCTAGTGTTTGGTGGGAACATTAATGTTTCATGTTGACCAATTGAATGCAAGCTCATGATTTCCCTTCCCTTGTGTTTTATAAGTGCAAAGAGTTATTGCTTGTTATTTCAAGATATCACAAGTTGGAAACACAAGCTCGGCATTAGTAAGACTATATTGCATAAATTGATCTTCCAAATTCTATTTCTTCCAAGACTAAGCTCTAGCTCTCCACAAAAGGTATGTTTCAACTCTCTTTAAGGTTTGTGGATTTTGTTTTGTTTGAATCGTGCAAAGTGATGAATGTAAGAACATGATAATGATGTTGTTGTTGTTAAGATGATGGTAATGATGAACATGAAAGATATCATGTAGCCTAGCCAAGGAGAACATGCATGTTAAGTGTGTGTGTGTGGGGGGGGGGGGGGGGGCGTTTGAAAAAGTTTTGTTTTTCAATCAGTCCAGCTTTGACATGTTTCTGTATTTCGACTATAACTTGAGCTGGGTATGTCCAAATGAGGTGCTTCCACTTGGAGAATGTTGCTACGAGATAGGGCTACAATGTTTATGTTGGGCACTCTTGCCAGCTTTGATTAGAATGTAGTCTTATTTCAGAGATAAGGCCATATGAATGTTAATGTTGTAGTCTGAAAAATTCTGGATTTGGTCTGTTTGGAATGCCTCGGTTTTTTGGCCATATCTTGCTCATTTTTTGTCCAAATGGTGTGTTTTTTGTCCCCTAATTTAGACAAGATCGTGCTTTACAAATTCGCAGTTTAAAGTTTTTGCTAATTCGAAATGTTTCAATATGTTATTTGGTCTATCTCATGAAGTGTCAAGCTGAAATTTGCCAACAATCTATTAAAGTGCATTTCGGTAATGATGAGATTACAACTTGGGTATGTCTTGTTTAAATTGAGTGAATTCAGCTCTTGGAATTAGCCAAGTTGTGGTTCTATATATTTGAGGATTTGAATTCTTGCTAGGTTTATCTTGTTGACATGTTGTAGTCTAGGAGATGTGGAGATTGATAAGCTGAAATTTGTTGTGGAAATGAATGCCGAGTTGCCATGAGCTTATTTTAGAGGGTTGACAGTTGTTCATATAGACATTACAAGAGGAAATACAAGTTCTTATGTTTTGGGCTTTATATTTTGTGGTTGGAGTGCTTTTATGTATATGTTTTAGTTGAGAAAATGGATGTTGGGAGTTCCTAGTTACATTTTCAATTTCCAAATTTTTATTGATTTCGTTGTGTAAAGAGAAATTCAACTTCACAAAAGGCTTGTTTTGTTGGTTGTTTTTGGCAGGAATGGCACCTAAAAAAGATTCAACTTCGCAAAAGGCTTCAACTTCAAAGAAAGAAAAAGGGAAAACTCAGAAACCACCACTTGTAGACTCTGATTCGGAGTACTTTCCAGAAGAAGATTTGCCACTGTTCGAGGATCCTCCTCAATACACAATGCAAGCTACAACTCTGAAGAAAAGGAAGGGGTCTTCTGATCAAGATGGTGAACCATCGGTGTTTTTAGACAAAAGGGCTCAAAAACGATGGGAACATGGGATTGGTATGAAAAAGCTTCATCTGGAGAGGGCATTCGCGGTTGAAGGAGGTCCATTCCAAGAATTGATGGCATTCCATTGTTTTGATAAAAAACTCACGAGTGCACCAGGGTTTTGTAATGCTAGTCTGGCAAGGAAATTCTATGCTAACGCAAAATTTTCGAATGAAGCTGGAGAATTTTACGTGAGGGGGAAATGGGTACAGATTACAAGTGAGATCATCAATAATCATCTCGATACTCCCAGTTTTTTTCATGACCCTTTGCCAATTTCGGAGGATGATGAGCGCGACCAAGCATTGTCAGAGGAGCTCGCTTTACTGGGAGCTAAATGGGAGTTGAATAGAAGGGGTGAACGCAAGCATATCCGTGGAGAGTGGCTGCGAAGTGATGTAAAAATCTGGCTCATGTTTGTACTATCACGTCTTATGCCAAGTTCGCAATCTACTGAAGTACTACGCAATTGATTGCACTTAATATCAGCTATCCGTGGGAAGAAGCCAATTGATGTCGGGCGAAAAATTCTTTTGACTATACAATCTGGGGTTGATATGGATAGTGCGGCTCTCTATTTCCCTGTCTTGCTTGAGGAGCTTTGATTGGCTCAAGGGGTGGATACAGAGGTTGGAGAATGGCAACGGAATCCAGGCCCAATTGGCACTCCACTTTATATCAAGTACCGGGCACTAGAAAAGGAAATGATGAAGACAAAGAAAGCTGGGGCTAAGAAGTCTCGGAGCAAGTCTGACCCTCCACCTTCTGAGGCAGATGAGGAACCACAACTGTATGATTTCAGTACTTTGCAAGGAGCATTATAAGACTTTCGGCAATCAGTTGAGCATCGTTTCTCAAACATGGATGAGTGGCTGGAACGGATGCATGAGGGTGTGGAGCATATGCAGCAAGAGTGGACAGCACATGCTTCGAGTATGGACCAGAAATTGGATGACATGTCAACGGTCGCTCAACAACAATTCGAAGTGATATATCATAGACAAGCATGCATGCAACGAGAGTTCGATAGGTGCAATAAGATGACTGTCTACTACCATTCTGATTCGGGACCTCTAAAACCAACTCCAACTTCAGCGCAGTTAGCTGGGTATCGAATCCCAAATTTGTCATGTGATGTTGTCAGTGGAACCGTGCATGAACTTCCACCTGGGGTTCTAGCGATGCCTGCACTGAACCCGTTGCCAACATTTGGCCATATTTCTCCGATACCTCAGACTCCCACGTTCATACCGAATCCTGATTTTATGCCTACTACAAGGATTTCAATGATCAGCTCTGGTCAGTCTCTTGAAGGACCGATTCATGGTCCTTTTCATTACGTGGCTAGGCCTTTCGGTGTTCCTTCGTTTGCAACAGCAGCTCCTTTTGGTGGACATTCGTTTTCAACGGCAGCTTCATTTTCATCTCCTTCTTCCTCATCTCCATCATCTTCCCCAGGGAGCCCCTCCTTCTTAGACTTTTACATTGTGGGCAATGTCTATTTCAAGTGTGGGGATGGAAGGTATGTTATTTGCTGATATGTTCATGATTGGTTGGTGTGAGGAAGTTGTTGAAGTTGTTGTGATTGTTTTATGCTTTGATTGTTGGGAATGTGGGCTGAATTTTTTTTTGGCATGCCGATGCTTGATATGTTATTGAGGGGTTCGGGTTATGGAAGATATTTTGATGAATTGTGAAGTGCTTCTGAGTTGAAGCTGTTGGAAAGTTCTTGAAGTCTGTTATGCATTGTTAAAGACTTGAAGTCCTGTGAAATTAAGTCGGGACATTATGTTTGATGCTTATTATAGAAGTTGAGTTTGAATGGCTAGTGTGTTTACTATGTTTCTAGTGTGATAAGTAGTGAGTCTGGTCATTGAATGTTGAATAAAAGTCGAGGTGGTAGTGTGAGTTACTGTGAGGAGTAAGTAGAAGTCTAGAACACTTTGTATTGGGCTTTGACTCCTCTGGTAAACTATGTTCGAAATTTGTGGTTCATTAAGTTCTATTTTTATTCCGTATGCGAAAATTGTTTTGTCGTCCTTGATTCCAATCTTGATGAAATCAGTATATTTTGTTAGTCAAGGCATCATGTTAAAGTAAGATAGATATGCCATGCAAACAAGTTCTTGGACATATGAGGAAAATGATTCAATTTGTTCTTATTGTTATGCATTACTCTGTTGTTTTGGATGCTCTAGCATACATAGTCCTTTAAAGACATCCAGAAATTTTGAGTCACACAAGAAAGGATATGGAGAAAAAGCCTTTGGCAATTGGGAATGAAAAGCCGAAATACCCTTGGCACGCATAATTGGGAAAAAATAGCCACAAAACCCGGGCAGCTAAAGGGAAAAAGAAGCCAAAAGACCCAGGCAAGCACACCAATGTGTGTAATAAAGTAAAGCACTAAAGTGCGGAAGCAAATAAAATCTAAAATCAACTAAGAGAAGCATCAATGTGCAACCATTGATCTTGTGTGATTTTGAGTTCTTTTGTGTGGACATTGTGATTGTTTATGCGAAGGGATGGTTTGGAACAAAAGAGGTAATGCATGCATAAAGAATAGATGGACCAGTATTCCTCAGCACACACTTGCACGCATGACATTTTGGTCTTTATTCATCGTGCCTTGATTGATAACTTGTGCTGAAATTTTATGGGTTGGGGTTCAGGACTTGGTAAGAGTTTTTATGCATGAAAAAAAAAGATTGTTTTTGATGAACTCAAATGAGAACGAGTTGGACAGAGGATTGAAGTCTAGTGCTAAGTGGATATGAAGAATAAGTTTGCTTGAGGACAAGCAAAAGCTTAAGTGTGGGGCAATTTGATGAGTTGGTTTCATACCAACTAATATGTATAAATATCTTAGCTTTTGCCTTTTTTTTTCGTGCAATTGTATAGTGTTTTGTGCTATTTTGTGTATTCATGTGGTTTGTGATGTGGAAGTGCTAAATGGTATAAAAAAAGGGTAAAAATTATGGTGAATGAGGTGATGTGTGTCTATGTTGAAAATGAAGAAACTTAAAGGTGCTTTGCTCAGCTAGATTAGGGTTTTGGCAGCTTGTTTGTGCAACTTATTTTGAGTGTACCTCTCTCCATACTAATCCAAATGATGAGAAATTGGATGTTCTGGAAAGCTCTTTGAGTGTACTTCATTTCTTATGTTTTAACTTTCTTCTAATTCTGTGTGCAAGTAGGAGACACGGGGGCATCTTTATGATTCCTGCTTTAGGGTTTTGCATTGTTGAGCCTTTTGTCACAGATTGGTAAAATGAGTATATCTTGAGCTACAGGTATCCAATGATGCTGATTCGTGAACCAGTGGTAAGCTTAGAGGAAGATCCAGAATTTCTATGTTTACCACCAAGTCTAATTCAGGGGTTAAGGAACATTTATTTGGCATGGAAGTACAGTATTATGCTGAATTGGACACTTAGCCATATAGTTGCCCTTATGCACACAAGCACTCACCTCTCGCGCACTCAAGCACACACATGCACTTAAATGTGCACACAAGCACTCACTCACACTAGGCGGCGAGGTCACCTAGCCGCAACACTCTCACACACACACACCATGTGACGAGTTCACTTCGTCGCATGCATCACGCACACCTCGCCGCACAAGCTTGTGCGGCGAGGTCACTTCGTGGCTATACTCATGCGCACATGAGCACTCATCTCAGCACACACTCACATTGCGGCGAGGTCACCTCGCCACAACACACCATGCACTCACACACACACAACTCACCTCATTTTATTCGCACATTATTTAGCACATATATGTGTTCACTTCACTTATTTATATTTCACTCACTTCATCTGATACCATATCATTCAACTCACACACTTTCACTCTCCATTTCATTTCAATCACACTCACAACACTTCACTCATTTGTACAAATCTCACGTAACACTCGCACACTTTGCACTAAAGTGGCGAGACCTCTCTAAGAGGTTTCGCCAACTTGTAGATTAACATGGCGAGACCTCTCTAAGAGGTCTCGCCGTTTTGTGGGTTGTGTGGCGAGACCTCTCTAAGAGGTCTCGCCGTTTTGAGGGTTGTATGGCGAGACCTCTTAGAGAGGTCTCGCCATGATAATAGGTTAAAGTGGCGAGACCTCTTAAAGAGGTCTCATCGTGTTAATAAGAAAAGTGTGTTATGTGATGAGAAAAATGGCAAAGTACTTAGGAGTTTTGCATTTTGGTGTATGCAGGGGGTGAAGGCGCGAGGGTATTGGCTTGAGGGCGCAAGGAAGCGGATGAAGGCGCTGGATTCGAGGCTCAAAGACGTGAATTGAGGTTTTGACCGAGTGTCATTTTTGTTTTCTCTTCTTTTCTTTTCTTTGATTTTCATTTTATGTTATGGCATTGCTGTAACAATGTAGTCATTTTACGTTTGCGTACTGTTTACAACTTTTGTAACCTCTATATATAGAGGAGATAGTTAGTAGATTGGAACATTCGGGAATTCATATTCTAGTTTCTTACCAGACTTTCAATTTGGTGAGCGGGAAATTTTCTCTCGAGATTTACTTTCTCTCTCTACTTTCTCTCTCTAGCATTTTAGCTCCGTTCTCAATTCCGATCGAGAATTTATTCCGAACATTGTAATTTTCTACTCAATTAACGAGGAATTCACGGTTTTGTCGTGAATTGGAAACAATTGAAGCTTATCATTTGGTAAATTCTTCCCAATTAATGAATATGATTTGCTTAGTGTTATCTATTGACGATCGTGAACTGGAAATGAAACTTTGTGGCTAAATTTGCTATGTTCTAAGGTTTTGATCCGGATGAAGTGTAATTAGACTATGTAATGCCTTGCACTTGACATAAATCATTAAGAATGAACTCATACTGGGAAATATTGCTTAAAACTTGTTAAGTCTCACTCATTTGAGCTTTTATTGATTGAATTATGCTTCGATTGTGGTCGTCATGCTAGGTTGGGGTTTAATTCATCAATAGGAGTAGAAATGCTTGAAATGAGAACACACAGTATGGTAAATGAGTCTTTTCACTCGTATTGCTTGATCATGAACCGAGATGCGGTCGTCATGCCGGTGGAAGTTCATTGAAACCTAAGAATTGAGAAGAGATTTCTCGAGCTTTACGAAGACAAACGAACCTAGGTTAGGCCTCGCTAAGGGAAAACCTTAGATTTTACATGCTATATTAGTAAATTCTGAGAAGTTGAGACTCTGCGGGTTACAACCTTCACTCTAGGCCTCACCATGGGAAAGAGTGAAGTCAGGGAGCGTAGAATATGATGTGGTTGCCATGCTGATCATAGTCTAGGTTCTCAGGCAGTTTGTTCTCCTCTTTGTTTTCCAGTGTATGTCAATTGTCTTGCATTTAAGTAGCCTAATTGCATATTCATCCGGTGTAGAACCCTAGGACAGCTTAGTAAGACTTGTTACCACATTTCTGTATATTTTTCTTAGTTGTTCTTTGTTCTTGTTGTGTTTGTGCTCGTTGTTTGTGTCTTTGTTACTGTTCTTGTTAGTTACATCACTTATCTTTCTCTGTTTTGTTTAGTTAGTTTTCATTTCTGATATTAGAATAATTTTCTGAATTCTTGAAACCAATCCCCTTCCCTGTGGATCGATCCCTACCGCCACTACTACAGTAGTTTTCTAGGGTTAAAATTGAAGAGTACGCGACACCTCTTTTCAGTTTACATTCAAAGAATCAAAACAACAAAAAATGAAAAAAAGTTAAATCTTTTACAGCAATCAACGGTGCTACAATACACAAACAAAAAGAAAAAGTAAAGTAAGACAGTGAAGCACAAAACCCAATTATTGAGAAGTCTAAAAACCCAGTAAAACAGAACCAAAAATTATTTCAATCACAGAGGAACGTTATATTTGTTTTGGTCGAATACACCATGAAAATTCTTGAATTTCTTTTGCTCCCAGAATTAGCCATCAAGGCTCATAACTGTTCCCTCAATCTCATCGAAAGAGGAGAAACAAAAAAGGAAAAAATTATAGTGTTCAAAGCTGTGAAGAAATGAGAGAAGAAAAGAAACTGAGATTGTGAGATGGTGAAGACATAGATGAAGTGGATTGACACGTGTTTAGTTTTGCTCTTGCAACAGCAGCCAGCAATTCCAAACATTTACACCACCATCCTAAACAGACAGGTCGTGGCATCTGCTGGGAAGGGGGGACAAAAAATAGAGCGGAGCAAAAGACAGTTTTACTCCTCCCAAAGCAAGCATGTTAAAGACCAACTGGCTCACAACTTCCCCCAACTCCCTCTTATAAGTATTGTAGAGATATATATATTGGTGATAAGAGATATATATTTAGAAGAAAGAAAAATATTCGAAAATTCTGTAGTGTTTATGAAACAATATCAAGCCCCATCAATTGGTTAATTAAGCAATAGAGTTTTAGTAGAATTGGTAGTATATTTTATACTTAAAAAGGAAAAAGAAAAATAAAGGAAAATATACTAATCCCCACTAATTGGTTAATAGATAAAAAAAATCTATAACTAATCATAACAAACATGCAACTAGGTGCAATCAATTTGAATTTAAATAGGAAAGAAAAACTTTCTCGATAATTCTAGGATTTCTTAATTTTCCAAATAATAGTAATTGATTTTCAAAGAAAAATAACCGATAAAAAAAGAGTTTAGTATTACTATAATCCAATTGTCTAATTAGATACGATAAGATTATAATTTTAAATTTTAGTTGAGTTTCAATTTTTATGAAATTACAATTTTATAAGTTATTTTGGCATACGATTTAGTTTAGCTCTATTGCTAGTTATATCAATAATTTTTTTCTTTTTTGACATTAACAATTTTAACACTTTTGAATTTGAATAATATCATATCATCTCAACATTTACGTGTAGATTATTGACAAATGGGATTAAGATGATTTATATCAATCTTCCCTAACAGAAAAATAAAAACTTTAGTTAGTGGTAAATATGAAAATTAAAAACAAAAATAAAATAAAAAACACAAAAGATGCCAATTTATATCGAATCTAATGTTAAGATTTCAACAAACTCATTACATTTTGTACTAGGGCTCACAAGTAATTTGTGTAGGAAGACGCCCTTCCCTATCCAATGCAGCCTTATTAATATGAGGAATTTTATTTTGTTGGATCCTCCAATCTTCATGATCTCTCACATGCACAATTGTAGAGTTACAAAAATATGATCAATTTGTTCTCACAGGGTACTCATCAAAAGACTTCTGAACAGCATGAATAAGTTCTTCTACATTCCTCAGACACTCCTTATATTGCAAAGGTTGGATGGCGCTAAAAAATCCAAGGTCCAAAATATTTAAATCTGGCAAATTTGATGGTTAGAATAATCTAATATCCAAACCACTTTTTGAAACTGCTTCTTGAAACTCTGCATCATTTGGATCAACATGTGTCCTTGCATTATCTTGCTGTATGAAAATGATTTTTCCCAAATTCTCTATTGGCCAATTACCTTCAATTTTTGGTAGAACCTGTTTAATCAAACATGCTTTTATAGTCTCTCTTTTTACCGATGTAATCAGTTTTATCTCCAAAGTTCCTGCATCTCTATTTTTACTTTTTCTCTACGCTACTTCCATGGTGACAAAGGGAAAGTCTCCTATTTTTACAGAGAACACATTGTTTCCTTCATCATCAAATCTTGGTCTAGCCATAGCAACTAAAAACATCACTTTTTCAATGTAGTTCTTAATTTGGCACGTACATAACGGTTCTTCTTCCATAGGAAGTAAATAATAAGTTTCACATTTTTTGGTCATATAGAACCATTTTTCATCAATATGCACAATGTTGTACATACTAACAAATTTTGGTTCGCAAAAAAAAGTATTTAGGTCCAGCATAAATATGCAAAATTGTAAACGGCCTCTTTTATGGTGCTCTTTTAGATATGGTTTGATGGTATTTGAGTGGCGACGAATTAGACCTTGTTTCAAAAGTCTAAATAACGTCACAAGATTAATATTCAAAGATTGTGCAAGTGACCTCAAAGTTGTTCGCCGATGTAAAGGTACCTCAAGGACTCGATTCAAGTCAACTTCAATTCTTTTCCGACCACAATTTTTTGATCTCTTGTTAGACACGTCCACGGGTGCATCATTTTGTGTATCCTTTTCTATTTTCCAAATTCATTGCACCGTTCGTATAGGTACTGAATATAATGCAGAAACCTCTTTTGTTGTATCTCGTTTTAATTTTCCATCAACACTTCTCTCCAATAAAGAAATATAAATTTCCCATCATTGATCAAACAAGTTTTTTTTTCATTTTTCTCTCTTGAAATGGTTCGGAATTTTTTGCGTATGACATAATCAAAGACAATAATACAACAAATTATGAATTATTGCTCGTGAAAAAGTAAAATATACAACAACTATGAGAAGGAGAAAAAAATCAATCACAAATATTATGTACTCCAGAGTATATTAAGAGAAACAAAAAACTATGATTTTTTTTTGCCTAAAATTATTAAACTTAGTTTTATCAAGTTTATCCAATAATCTTATTATGGTACTTTAATATTATAATAATGGTAAATAAAGACAATCAAAATTGATTAAATGTTTAATACTAAGAATTAGGAACAATATGGAGTACTAAAGTAGGCCCGAAAAAAAATTGAGACTTTATTGAATTTATCTAATAACCATATAGAGTACTACTATTATGTTACTACAGTATGATAAAAGAAGGCAAACAAATTTGATTAGCTTTTAATAACAACAGATAATACCAAAATAAAAAACTGGAGATTAATCATTATTTACTGTGAGTAGTACTTTTTTTTAAATGATTTGGATATGTTACTTTAGTATTATAGTAATGGTAAATAAAGCCAATGAAATTTAATTAAGCTTTTAATAAAATTTAGAAACAATACCAAATTCTAAAAATAAGCTCTTCTCCAGTTATTTTGGCATCTATCTACATTTATTAATCCATTTAATCATTATTATTAAAACGATAAATTTGCTTAATTTTGAAAATAATTAAAATTTACAGGATTGCAAACACAACCATACATCCTAGTAAATGTCTATCTATGATTTGTTATTTTTTAGTAAAATTAATATTTTCTCCTTCAGCAAAGAAAAACTAACATTTATGATAAGAAGTATTAGAAATAATATCAAATTCTAGTACCAAAAAAAAAAAAAAAGTACTCATATATTTAGGATTTAGATATATACTAGGGTTTTATGACATCTATCACATTAACATTTGGATATGGTAGAGATTCGAATATGTTAATTTTAGATTACAGTAACAGTAATCAAAGTCAAGCAAAAGTAATCGAATAAGAATTACAAACAATACAAAATTCTAAAAAAAAAGTAACAGTATATCACTAGTTTTCTCTATGTACTTTGTTCTCAAAATTTCTATTATTCTCACATAAATTTCTGTTTACTAGAAATTTTCAGATTCAAAGTTATACATTGGCTCATTGTGTCATCAAATAAAAAAAATTCATGTAAGATAAATAACAAGTAGCAGTTCAATGATTTACCATTTATAGTAGTCAGAGAATCTTCATCTTGTTCATGCAGTTGATGAACCTCTAATTCCAAAAATGGAGATTCAAACTCTCCATTTGGATCCACGTTTAAGTCAAGCATTAAAGTTCTAGTTGAAGACTGTGTGATAATTAATGGAACTTGACCCTCTTCCTCCATGTTGAAATACTCTGTTCTTTCATCTTGGAAATTATCAGCAGTCAATGGGGGAACATTCAAGTCGAAAAGAATTTCTTCTTCATTGCTCAATATTGTTAAATTCAAGTTCAAATTTAGATTTTCACTACTTGAAGTAATGGGGTGTTTGTATTTAAAATTTCTAATCTTGATTTGTCTTTATATAATGGCAAAAGTAGTTCTGAAATTTTTTGTTTTGGCTCCATTAAAAATTTGAATGTTGAGCCAAATTATACACCGTTTTTATTACTTGGGTTTTGGCTCTAAATTTTTTTTTTTGTTGATTTGCACAGACATAACACAAAGAAGATCAAAGGACGTAGTACCTTTCCATGAGAGGGTGGAGAGAAAAAATTCTGCATGAGATAAAAGAGTGAGTAATTACTCACAGTTAATAATGATCATTAATTAGGGAGAATAACTTTATTGGTTTTTACATCCTCTATAATTACTATGATCATTATTTAGGTGGGATTTAGTCATTTTTAAGCATTAATTCCTTAATTAATGTGAAAATCTCCAAAACGTCATTTATAAAGAAATGGAGGAAGTTTTATTGGGTATTTAGGTTAACAGTTCACAAAGTTAAGGTTTGTATTCTCAAAATAAAAATGATGAATGTGGTGCAGATAACAACAAGGGAACGATAATGATGAATGTGGTGCAGGTAGAAAGAATCAAAGAGATAGAGTGCAAATTTTGGATAATATAGCTCCATACTCAAGTTGGATTTGAATTTCATATGAAAGCCAAGGAGATATGGATTTTTTTTATGTAACACCAAATGCAGCAACCCCTTCTCAACAACCCCTTCTTGTTTTTCATTTTTTTTACAATTATTTATTATGTTATTATTTTATTTTATTATATTTAATTTTATTATTTTAATAATTTTTTATTTTATTTTTCTTTTATTTTTTCCATATGTTCGCATTTGCTGAATGTGATTTCAGAGAGTTCGTATTAACCAAATGCGATGTCCTATACTTAGAATAGTTGTTAAAAACAGTCCTATTGTTAGAAAACTTTGTAAAAAAATCCTAAAAATAGAAATTACTCAGAATTTGGCTCAATATATTATTGTGAACAGTGCATCTTTGAAAGTTTGAAGATCTATGCTCATGAATATACATCAGTGGGGTCGTCGATGAAGGCCTTTCAGGCAATTTACATAGATGACAGTCGTTTATGCTGTAGTAACTCCAGACAAGACAAGGTATGCTCATTAGTATGAGGGTGAAGGTTGATTTGCAGTCATAACAGAGTGATGGTTTTGCTTTGTGGGGCTAAATATGGATTAATGCATCTGGAAATCTGGAAGACCCAAGAGAAAGGATTTGGAAATGTGGCAAGTGGCAAGTGGCAAGTGGCAAGTGACAAATGACAAGAGTTATGAAACATTTTTTGAAGATCATTCTTTGCTTGAGGACTTTGGGGGCATTTCTTTTGTAGCATATACTATACCTTCTATGAAGTTTTTTGTCATAAAGCTATAGGAAGAATTAGATTAGAAATGGGGAAAGAAATGGTAATATTTGAGGGATTGCTTGTTGATATATAGAAAGATCGGCATACTATTGGTAACACCATTGACCATTCATTTAGGACATAATTCTAAAATCTCCCTTATTAGCTTTACTCATTTCATTCTTTTAATTGAAAAAAAAAAACTTATTTACGTAATTCAATTCCTCCTCATAGGTTGCTTTATACTTAACATATTGAAAATACTATACAAAGCCATCTAAGCCACACCTTGTGCACCTCTGGTGATATGGGTATGAAAACGTCGCTAAAGTACTCTCTTAATTTAAGATAAATTAGCATGTTTCATTAATTTTATCAAATAATCGAATGACATAACGAATCTTAATTTTATTGCAAAATTCGTTTTTGTGTGATTCCTAATATGGTATTCCAATAATCAAAATTAGTTTTTTTGCGATTCCTAGTGCTGTTTTCTAATAATATAAATTAGTTTTTATGCAATTCCTTGTATGATGTTATAATAAGAAGAATTTATTTATTCAATTATTTGACAAGAACTAGGGAAATACATTGATCTATTTTAAATTAAATTTTAAAAAAAATTAATGCTGCTATTAAAATTTTAAAAATTAATGCGAGACAATTCAATAATTAAAAAAGCTTATTATATTCCACCCTAACTATTTAGATCAGTATGGGCAAAATTAGACAAATTGCCGCCGACTTAATGACCAATAAACTCCTTTTTTTTTTAATTTAGAAGAACCAAAAAAAAGGTGAAAAAGATCGAAATGGGCAAAGTTAGACAAATTGCCGGGGACTTAATTACCAATAAACTCTTTTTATTTTTCAGAAGAACCAAAAAAAAGGTGAAAAAGATCGACATAGAGCTTGGCCTCCAAATGTAACAATTCACAAAGTTGAAATGTAGCAAAGAAACTAAAGCAACAAAAGGTAAATTGGTGCCTATGCGCTACTGAAGTGCACAAATGCTATGCCAAAATGACTGGCAGCAATAGGTATTGGAAACTAAGCAAACGATTGGCCTGCCAATCTGGTTTTTCTTTTTTTTTCTCTCTTCTTTCTTATAAAAAAAAAAAGAAAAAAAAGGAACAAGCATATTTCTTCATTTTGTACTTTAGGCTTAAAGACTTAATTGTGGAGAGATTAAACCATTTATCATCAAATATATTATTGAATATTTAAGTTAATGTGTCCAAAGTTTAACCAAATAAGTTACCACGGACATTTGGGTATAAGCTAATTGACCCATAAATTTTTTATTTTTAAATTTAAAAGAAGTGATAGAGGTTTGGTATGTGGGCTGAATGATTCGATTAATTCAGCGCTATTAGGATTTAGGAGTGTATGTGGCTGAATAATTCGATTTGGTAGAAGAAAATATCGAGTCCTCAGCTGCATAACCACGACACATAATGGAACAAGATTAGTGTACTTGATTCCCTTTATTGATTAATTTATTATTAAATGCATTAAAAATTCTTTTTTATTGAATCCATCTTGTGCGCTAAATATTTGCTTGGTTGATGTATAGCATATCAAAATGTGACAATCTTGTATTGTGATTCAATAGCATGATGGATAAAAGTTGTCAATTTAAACCATTTGCTGTTTTGACAAAATCAGTGTAATGAAATCTTCCAAATCAATAATGTGCTCATATGTTTTTATAAGTAATTATTCTTACTGTCAACAAACACGAATTATTGTATTTTCTTTTGATTGTTAAAATTGTGATTAAAACTTTAATTTCTTTGGGACCAAAACAAACCATGATATTTGCAAAACAAGACAAATACCAAAACTGTAAGGTTACAAAATGGGATTTATTAAAAGAAGCACAAATCATGTGTACAGAATTATATCTTCATCAACAAAATAATCAACACGTAATTAAATAATCTAAAAATCTCAGATCCGAGCATTACGAAACCGTGGTTTATAGTTAAAGATTAAATGCCAACTGGTCTTGAATGTTGAGGATTTTGATTCGATTTACTCACATGGGCTTCAATTCCCAATCTAATATTTCTTCTGCATATAGATGAAAATGTTTTCCAAAAAAAAAAAAAAAAAAAAAAATCATATTGTCATCTATAAAAGCTTGCTGCACTTCTCCATTTCAATCACCCGATCTTCTCTTCTCCTCACCTACATTCTCATACATAAAAATTTAACAATTATTTCCAAAATGGCTTCAAAAATTGTTCCTTCGTCAACTGCTCTTCTTCTCACATTCGGTCTCATTCTTTTTACTTATGTAAGCCCTTCAGCTAATCAGTCTGCGACTGGTAGCTGTCCCTAAGACACTCCCCAGCTTGGAGCATGTGTTGGTGTATTACAAATGACGGTGCCCGTTGGTACCCAACCGTACAAAGATTGCTGCGATCTCCTTGAAAATATTGCGACGGCCGATGCTGCACTTTGCCTTTGCTCTGTCGTGAGGGCAGATGCATTGGGAATAAAGCCCGGGATACCTTTTGATGTAGCCCCAACACTATCAAAATGTGGACGGAATGATCTCAGTGAGAACTATAAATGCAAATAAGATTGGCTCAAATCCAATGTCCTTAAAGTTTAAGATTTTTGTGGCAATTATTTATGTTTGCTTGGTTTAAATTACACTTGTTCGTTGTCTGAATTTTTAGTTTTTAATTGTTTATCATATTGTAAATTTTTTATTTGCATTTGGAATTATGCTCCTTGATGGGCTATGGTTTATTTTGTCATATCTTATATGTATTATTTATCAAAAGAAAGGTTTGTCATATCTTATATGTATTCTTTATCAAATGAAAGGAAAATTTATGAATATTTATTGCTGTTAGAGTTAAAAAATAATTTGATAATTCTTATACCAATTGATAGAACTACAAGGAAGTGATAATACATATTTATTTAATATACAAGATAATGTACGGGAGGAGATGAATAAAATGACAACAAATTCAAGAGGACACAATATCCACAACACACAAGAATATATATGGGAGGAGATGAATAAATTACAACTTGAGTAAAACACAATCTCCACAAGAGTATAGCACAAACATCACATAGTGTTGTAGTGTACAACTCCACAACAACAATATGGCATAAACGGCGCCATCTGCGGAATTTTCTCCAATCTGTAAAGAATTTTCTCTAAACAATAATGTCTTCTTCTATTTTTTTTACATCCTCTTAGGTATATCTCCACTCTCCTCTAATTATTTTTAATTTTTTTTTCAATTATAAAAGTGCTAACACCTCCTATTTACAAGGCAACTATAAATAGTGTTAACACCCTCTATTTACTGGAAAACGGTAAATTCTTCAAATCATAAACACTTTTTTTTCTGACACCCTCTCTGAGCTCCTCTTATTAATTTTTTTACTCTTTCTCAATTACAAAAGCACTAAAACCCCTTATTAACATGACAACTATAAATTCAAATAAATTTGGGAGAATGAATCACTCACAAACTCTAATTTCTAAATCCAATTAATCTAACAAATAAATTAAACTAGAAATATAACTGCTAAATTTAATTCTATTAAAAATATAATGGCTAATTAATTAAATTTAAGTTGTTGCTAGTAGAGAAAAATGCATCACATCCCACATGCATAAAAAGTAGGCTCATGTTTTCTAGTTAGATTAATCCTAGAAAGTAGGAAGTAACTTTATTTGTGTGAACATCACATATTCTTGTGTATTCACAATTCAGTTATCAAGTCGTTTAAAAATATTCGTAACCTCTATTGTTATTAATCTTTTGAATACCTTCTAATATTAGCGACCAGATCTTCTTTCCAATATTATTTTATATTATTTTATATAATGTTCAAAACGATGTAGTTTCACTAAAATTAAGGACGAAAAATATAAATATCACTAAAATCACTTTACAATTATTAGATTCTAACCAAAATATGAGTGAACCTATACATAGTTTTAATTTAATATAGAATAAGATGGGATAATGTTGGACAGAGGATCTCATCTTCTAATATTATGGTTTGATAAAAAACTGAGGACATTGAGACATGTTATGTATTAATTCTTTGATTTTAATGATGAAAAAATAATTATGTATAATAATGATTTGTTGAGTATTTGATTAACTTAGGGGTAAAATATGAAGAAGCAAAAACTCAAAGGATGGACAAGACATGAAAGGGTGTTAGTGTTCAAAGTTTCCAAACCCCTAAACCTAAGCATTTTAAGTTAGCTCGTATAAATAAGTTAACCTTTTGTAAACTCAAACATTTTCAAAATGTATTTTACAAAATGAATTTGATACCAAAAAAAGGATGCATAACATTACATGTTTAAAAAATATTGTTAACAAAATGAAAAATTCAAAAAAACAATTTTTCATGAATCTGGACAACCTCCAGTCTAATTCGAATGTCCGAATGTACTTTTTGCATTTTTTAATTTGAATCTATAAAGTGTATTCGGACGACCTTCACATTTTTTTATTTTCGTGAGAAAATCAAGTTTGGACAACCTCCTTCGAGGTTCGGACATCCGAACGTACTTTTGGCCAAAAATTGATTTAAATTATAAAGTGTATTTAGAAACCTCTAGGAGGTTCGGACGTCCGAATTTAGGATTATGAAAATTAGGGTTTTTCCAAAAAAAAATTAGGCGTCCGAATTCCTGTGAAGGTCGTCCGAATTTCATTTTTTAGGACAATAACGGATAGTTTTGAGCATTTAATGGTCCACCTACCCTATTTCTCCTTTGACAATATAAAAGAGAATTTTTCTATTAGAGTTTTTACCAAGAGCATTCATTGAGCTTTCAATTGTGCAAAATACTCTCTCAATTCTCTCAAAATGCAAAATTTATCTTCAACTAACACATTTATTGAACTTCCTTAAGGTGATCTTATTTTAATTATTGAGCTAAAATTTATTGATTGAATTCAAGTGAGTTTGAGAGAAAGAGTAGTAGTGCATCTATTAGCTTCATCTACCCTAAAAGAGGGAGTTTCAATCTTGTATTCATCAAATTGTTAAGATCGAAGAGGTCTCTCCTAAATGAAGAGTAAAAAATCATTTTGATGGCTTGGTGTAGCTATTGAGTTGATTTTACCTTTTATGTAATTATGGAATTTGAGGGTTTGGATCTCACCCATTGGTGAAGAGATCATTTAGTGAAGTGTGAAATCCTAATTCCAAAAACTTAGGTAGTGGATGTAGAGTGCTCCAAGGGGAAATTTGAACTACTATAATTATTGTCTCATTTTTATTCTTACTTTATCTTTGTGCTTGATTAATATTGATTTATACTCTTACATTTGTGTTGATATTGAGTAGTGAATTTGTATTAGTAAAATTATCTCTTAATCACTAGTGCTAGTATATTGAAGTAAAATTCACATATTCCACTTAATTCTCTTGATTGATATAAAAAGAAAAGTTGTGTAGAACACTTGGGAATTGAAACAAAAATTAGTAAAAAAATTTAGAAATCTAAATCACCCCATATGAGGTTGCCCTTAGGACCTACATGTTTAATAAAATAATTCATATTTAAACACATAGTAATTTTCAATGGATTAAGAGGATCTGAAAATCCCAACAAAATGGTGCTGAAATTTTAAATGATAAAATCTATCTTAGGGCCAGTTTGATAACTGTACTTAAATTTAAAAATTAATTTGATTCATACCTGAACTAATTAAGCTTGTTTCATAATCACAAATTGAATATCTGAATGGACTATAAGAGGGTTTGACAACACAAGTAAAGTTATGATAGAATTTTAAACGATAAAATCTGTCTTAATTTGCTTAATTTGAGAGTATGGTTAAATATAGAGTTTTAAAATATTTTTAATATAGCATAATTAATATGATTACTTTCAAAAAAACTAACATGATTTAAATTTTTTTCTTATCACAAATAATTACACACACTACACACATTTTCACGCAATATACATACTACACACATTTTTACGCAATACACATACTACACACATTTTCACACAATACATATTTATACACAACATTTAAATCTATTAAACACTTGCACACTGTACACATATTTTTACATCATACATATTTATACATTACACACATTTTCACACACTACACATCTTTATACATACCACATGTATTATCACACATTGCATATATTTACATGTACTACATATATTTTCACACAATATACAAATTTACATACCATATGTTTATAAATACTCTATAAATTTTTGTCCATCACATATTTTCACATACTATATTTTCATGTGTAAAAATCAATTGGATTATGAGACACATAAAATTAATTAATTCAGCAACTTATTGCTTTCAGAATTCAAACTTCAAATTCAGTAAATTTTCAATTTTATCAAACGAACCCTTAATTGGCTTAGTATGAGAGTTTTTCTCAATTATAGAGTTTTAAAATATTTTTAATATGACATAATTAACACATTTAAAATTTTCACACATATTTATACCTACAGGAAACATGTTCACACAACACATATTTACACTTGTTGCATATATTTTTATATGCTACACATATTTTTGCATATTATATATATTTATACATACTATACATAATTATACACAATACACATATTTACATATACTACACAAACTTTCACACTCTACATATATTTACATATACTATACACTTATATTTTCACACAATATTTTCACACAATATAATATATATGTGTGTGTGTGTGTGTAATATACTCACATATTATATTTACATATAATATAATATATATATATATATATATACACACAGACGCACACACAATACATATATTTTTACACACCAAATATATATATACTAATCTATAAATTCTTATATACTACATATTTTCATATACCATATTTTAAGATATTAAAAAATTAGTTGAATTATTAAATACAAAAAATTAATGATTTGAGGAACTTATTATATTGAGATTTCAAACTTCAAAATGATAGTCAATTTTCAATTTTATGAAATAGACCCGGAAAGTAAAACAGTAAAACGTAAACCAAAACATGACCAGCATAATTTAACTAGAGAAACAAATTCATATAGTTGACAAAAACTAAAAACCAACCAAGTACTGATAAAATAATCTGCATCAACTCCTTCTTGATACTCGTTTTAAATTAAAACTTGATCAACATGAATAAATTAAGATCTCAACAAAACGAAAAAAAAATCCTAACTAACAAAATAATATACATCTAATCTTCATCCAATCCTTCACAAGCCCATGCATGGTTTGCCTGCATATTAATCATTTGCGACGTGAAAGATCTCTCGAATTCTCTTTGCGGAGAGTTTCTTCATCTTGTCTTGAATTTTTCATCAACACTTCCGGAGTAACTCTTGTATTTTTACATGATTCGAAGCCAATATGAGATCAAACCTTTTGAATTAATCAAAATTTATCATCGAATTGCTTCAAGTCATTTTTATAGATAATGTTTTGTTTGCGTGCTTCTTTAGGTATATTACCATGGCCATATGGTTGAGACTTGAGCCCAGTGGCAAATTCAGAACTCGTTTATTTAGGAGGGGGCCAAATTACATGATAGATGTTATGTTTTATTTTGCGAAGGTAAAATTCTAATTTTTTTAAGGATTTAATAAAAAAATTTTAATTTTTTAAAGGAATATAGTACAATTTTAAAATCTTGTCTCAACCACCACGACCGCCTATAAATCCGCCACTGCTTGAGCCCGTAATGAGTAAGGGAATAATGCTGAAGGCACAATTGATATTATGAAGCGAGAAGATAAATTAATACGACATAGAAAAATGGTTATTCATGCTAAAAGCAAATCAGGGTAAACTACATTGAAAGTCATTAAATATTTGGATGGTGAGATGTATCCTGTTTTAGATTAAAATAGGTTTGATTCATATATTGGATAGACTCTAATAATTATAAAGTGATTTTAGTTATATTTATACTTTTAGTTCCTAGTTTTAGTGAAACTACGTCGTTTTAAATATTAAATAGAATAAGACAAGATAATATTGGATAGATGATTTGGTCTCTTAGATGGTATGCTTGTGGTCACTAATTTTTTTTTTTTAATTTCAATTTGAACACTCATCTAAGAAAAGTGGTATACTAAACTTTTTTTTTTTTTTCAATGCAAATATGTTTCAAAATATAGTATAACATATATAATATTATACCAAACCTAAAAATATGAAAGCCAAAATACGTTTTAGTTAAAAAGGACAAAGTTTCATATTTTATACAAAGTTATTTTTATTTTCATTGTACGCACACATAACTTAAGTTACTTCTTCTTTCAACCTTTTTTTTAACTCCTTCAATTTCGATCTTTTTTTTAATTAAAATCTCGGTTGCTAACAAAAAAAAAATGATTGAAAAATATTAACAAACTTATTTATGCGTGAGAAAACATTATTGCCACCACAATTAACACGTCTACCGTTGGAAATAAAATATTAAAAATCTTTGTAAACACATTAAGAATTAAGGTGATACCCACCTACTATTAGTTAACTTTTAGAACTCTATCGAATCTAACTCTTGTTAGTATTGCTCTTATTGAGACTAGAGCATTTGTCCAATATTATCCTGTCTTATTATGAGTAATGTTTAAAATGACGTAGTTTCACTAAAACTAAGAACTAAAAGTATAAATATTACTAAAATTATTTTACAATTAATAGACCCTAACCAAGAAATTGGTGAATCTTACGACGTAGTTTTAATCGAAGACATTATAAGATAGAATAATTTTGGACAGAGGATCCCATCTCACTCTTATTTATATACATTTTCTTCTTTGTCATTTTCAATCACTGGAAGACACAAACAAGCCCTTAATTTTATAATTAATTACATTTGTTTCTCTTAAAGTTTTGACCTCACTTTCAAATTAAATATAGAGTTTAGTTAAAAATTACAAAATTATGAACATTGAGGTTTCAATAGCCACTATAACAAATAGCTTTTACTATTAGTCAACTAAAATTTGGACCCTTAATCAATTAAAAATACACTATTAAATTCCTAAAATACTCATAAGGTAAATTAAGTTTACCTTCAACCAAAAAATTATCTTTTTCCTTGTTCTTTTAGTGTCTGTTACAATTAAGAAGTTGACTATAACTTGATTAAATCTCAAAGTTAGTTTTGTAGTATGATAAAAATTATAAATGCGATAAATATAATTAATCCATCCTAATTCTTAATCCCATGGAAAACATAAAAGAAAGCATAAGTATCCAATGGATGCTCACATGTTATCAGCATCAACATATTAAATTTGCACATCAAACCTTATCCATTTGAAACCAGCCAATATAATACTGCCAAATCAGCAATAAGTATCTCTGTGTATCCAACACAGGCCCTGAAGGCCACAAAAGATTCATGTGGCTGTGGTACAACATTGCATGCTGTAACACAACAAATTTATAAAACTTATAGTGGAAATAATCGACAAATTTATCACACCAAAGGGGGAATATTTTATTTCAAGTTTTGATCAGTTTTTTCTTCCTCAGAGTTCTGCACAACAATGGCTTCTGTTGCAGTGACAACTCTTCCACAATTCAATGGCCTTAAGCCTATAAAAGCATCAGCCTCTCCCATGCAAAACTTGGTTAGTAGTCATACATTATATTTTTTTAATGCTTTATATATACTTTCTAAATTAATTGTGTACAAAGAATTTGATTTGCATCATGTCTTTTGAACTATGATGATGGTGTCCAGATGTGATTTGGACGCATATTTCCAAGTTTAAGCATAATATTGACTCCAAACTAGCATTTGAATTGTGTAATGCTGTTGAAAAAATGCTGCAAAAAGATTGATTACTGTAAGTTAGTTTGTAACTACAAATCATACAATGTTTATCGAATACTAAATAAACTGAATAATTATGGAATCTCAGAGTACAATAAGTAACAAATTCGATCATAATATTCAAAAAAATTTCACAATCTTGAAAGGTAAAACATGAAATTGTTCATTTTGTCGCAATCAGATTATTTATTACATAATGAAATTGGGCAAGCAACTCTAATTTAACCCTTCCTAGTAAAAACAAAAAGAAAAAAGAAAAATTGAGACACTAGAACAGTAAAAAGAACGGTCGAACAGTTTAGTTTCAAATATTCATCGTCCATTTGCAGGTTGGTGTTCAACCAATGAAACGAAGAGGGCAGGGTGCTTTGGGTGCTCGCTGTGACTTCATTGGCTCTCCTACAAATTTGGTAAGCATTTTGCTGAATTTTCACTTATACATGCTAAGATTGCCGCAAGAGCATAGCGAAAAAATTGAATACAAGTCACTGATTGAGGACAATATTATACGTAGCTAGAAGTTTCTTTACCTCAATATTTGTACTTTTAATGAAAACAAAAAGAAATATTGTGGTTGTACTTTTATTGAAAAAAGAATTATTCTAGTTAATTTTTTAAAAAATCGAGTACCTCTCTCTCTCTCTCTCTATATATATATATATATATATATATATATATCTTTAATTTTTATTAAAAATATCAATATTTATTGAAAAACTGCTCTTTATGGGCCATATATATATAGTCTATTATTTTATTTATTTTTAGAAAAAATCATGTGTTATATATATTTGACACATTTCATATATGAAATGGTCAATCAATAAAAGTTGAAATTGTAATTTTAATTTTTTTTATTTTTATTATGCGAAATATATATTTGTTATATTTATCGAAAAACTGCTCTTTACGGTACATATATATATATATATATATATATATATAGTCTTTTTTTTTTTAAGAAAAACTAATGTGAAATGGTTAAATATATGAGACACATTTCATATATAAAATGTTCAATTAATAGCCGTTGAAATTATAATTGTAATTTTTTATTATTTTTATTGTACGGAAAAATTGTAAATAACTCTTGTCTCAATTAGACGGCTTCAAATGAGTTTTTCTATATTTTTTTGTGTGTGTTTTTTCTAAAAGTATGAGGACCATTCTTGAGAACATTTTCCTTAATAAAATTTCCTCCCACATAGAGAAGAAAACTGCATTGTAAACAACTTAATGCATTTTTATAATTGAAAAAATTTACTAACAAAAACCATTAACTGATTGAACGACGTTTTTACTTTTTGTTGGGCTCTTGACAGATAATGGTGACATCAACAAGCTTGATGCTCTTTGCCGGAAGGTTTGGTTTGGCCCCATCTGCAAACAGAAAGGCCACTGCAGGACTAAAGCTTGAGATAAGGGATTCAGGTCTACAAACTGGTGATCCAGCTGGTTTCACCCTCGCTGATACCTTGGCCTGTGGAGTTGTAGGTCACATTATTGGGGTTGGAGTTGTACTTGGCCTCAAAAACATTGGTGCCCTCTGAATTTGTTCATAAATGTATGTAACATATAACTCTGTTTTCTAAGTTCATGTTTACATTATTCAATATTTCTTTTAAGTGTTTGTAGTTTCTCTATGGGGCTAGATTGTGATTAGTATCACTATCATGTCAATAAATCAGAAGCTCCATAATGGGGAATATGAGTTTTTTTTTTTTTTTTTTTTTGCGATAAAGGACTCACTCACTCACCTGAATAAAGTTATTACGTACTGTAAAAGAATTGATACTCTCTCCCAAATCTATAACGGAATAATGAATAAAGTTGGACAATAAATTTTCAACCCTAATTACAAGGATAAGGAGACTGTGTTAAAAGGTTTTAGATAAGGAGACTTTGTTAAAAGGTTTTGGATCTTTTGTATCATTTAGTGTATTAATTGTATAATATTTTATATAGATGTTGGATAAGTGATTATATAGGTGTCGAATTTTATAAAGTGTTATAGAAAGTGATACAGAATATTCATTAGGTTGGGTTGGTGAAAATGATAATCTGATATTCTATTTGTCACAACTTATTATTTACAATTTGACCATTCAATTTGGCCTTGTCCACTACTATAATTCCATGGAAATGTCAGGCATCCAATAAAAAATGGTCACCACTTTTGCTTCATGGGCATGTTAAGCTTATTCTCAAACAAATTATTACATATGAAGGGAGTATATATATATATATATATATATATCAGAATTAAGCACTTTTGACATGAAAAAAAAATTCAATGCCCTAATCTTTTGCCTTTGTTTGTCAGTTGCTTTAGACCTATAAAGTTTAGTTTACTTTATAGATGAATAAAACTTTAATTCTAATAGCTAATACGATCTAAGTTAGGTTTCTCTTTAACTATATGGGCTCGTTTGGTTGGCAGGGAATCTGGGTTGGGAAAGTAATCTTTTTCCCAATTTCCAGATTCCTGTGTTTGTTTCAAATTGGGAAAGTAATCATTTTCCTAATTATTAAATTCCTGCGTTTGTTTCATCCAGGGAAATTAAAAAGAATTCTTAACTAAGGAAAATAACTGCAAGATTCCAGGATTATGAATCCTCTTTGAAAGTTGGTATTCTGATTCCTCTCTTGAGGATTTTGACTATGTTGCTCTTTCTTTATGTTTATTATTTATATTTTGAGTTTCATATGTTTCTTATGCTAAATTCTAATTCATTTGGTCAAATTATTTTATTTTTTTTAGTTTGATATTTTTTATTGAATTTACTGGCTAAATGAAATTAAAATTTTAGTAGTTTTTAAATGTCTTTATATTGACTTTAAAAAGGTAATTCAATGTAAAAAGAGTTAAATAAATGGATGGTATGTTATTTTTTTATTATTAAATTATAAACAATATGGGGGGTTTATATATATTTTGTTTAAAAAACTCAAATTGTATTTATGTTGATTTAAACTTTTCTATCATATTTTTACTTAATTAATTTTCATACATTTTATATTTTTAACACTTATTGTTAATAAATTTAGCTATTTTTATTAATATTAATTGTAAATTTATTTTCATTATTTAATCAACTATTCTTTTTTTAAATAATATTAACACAGAAAATTTTTATTTTAACACTTTTTTTATAAGTTGTAGTTAATGGCTTAATTATAATTAAATTAAAAATGATAATTTTTACAATAATGAAATATAAAAACATAATATTAAATATTTATTATAATGTAAAAATATATAATTAAGTTTCATGATATGATTTAAAATAAAACTATATAAATGGTTATGTATAAGTATAACATACAAATGGAATTCAAATAATATTATTTGGTTTAATAATTTAAATCAAATAATAAAATAAGAATCATATTAATTTTTTTAAGAATCTATCCAAACACAGGGTAAGTATTCAGATTCCTCAGAATTAAATTCCAAGGATTCAGATGATCAGGAAAAATATTTATTTTCCTCAAAATTAAAATCCCAGGAATCACATTCCCATTAAACATTACTTTCCCGCCAACCAAACGATCCCAGGAATCCTTTTTGAAAGAAATTTAGGAATAAGTAACTGGTAAATTATTTAATCATTTAAATAATTTAATATTTTTCAATTCAAAGTTATAAAAGACAGAAAAATAAACTTTCATCCGCAAATTCTAACTAAATATAATAGTATAAACATTACATCTTCACGAAATCTCGTTTAGAGGAAGAGCCAAAAAATATCCAAGCTTAATTGTTAGAGCCAGCATTTGTATCTAATCATTTAAACATCAATCCAATCGATAGACTGTTAATTTATCCATTCATGCTCTTTTGGGGCAGAAAGGCAAAAACAACAGTAGAAAAAAAGATAAACGAGTAATTAAAACTATTCCAACGATTTTTTGTTTTATCAACAATTCTTTCTTGAACTTTAGTGGCGATTATCCACGAGTCTATGAAAAGTGGGATATTAGTGGCGATTATGTTAAATTCGAATGTTGTTACTGAATTTTTTTTTTTGTTCATTTTGAATACCTTTATTAATTCTTCTTAAGTGTAAATGTTTTGGCACAGATTTATTAAATGAACACTCAGTATCCTAACTGCAAAACTCTATTAATTATCCTCATTTATAAGCAAAATATTACCCTAAAAAATTAAAGAAATCTCTGAACTCAATGGAATATTAAAAAATAATGGCTTAATTTTAAAGAATTAACATTAGTATATTATTTTTTATAGTTGAATGGCCACATTTGGAAAAAAAAAAAAGGAATAATAAGAAAAAAATACCATTCAAATATTTTAATAGATTGCAACATCGTTTACTTAAAAAAAAATATTTGGTTGCGTTTTGCTTATTATCCATTGCTAATTGATGTAACTGTTTCCTAATTACCCGAGCTCAATAACCACAAGCAATCAAATTGGTTAAACACAATCGATTCATCAAACAACTACAGAGGAGATCCAAGAAAAGGTGATATAATTCAATGGTAATATAATTTTTTTTGGGTATTAATAGAATCAATCAATATTGGAATTATTCATTGGAGCATATACTAATTTAAGCATCGGAGTAAACTTCCGCGATTCACCTCGGGTATTTTTTCTAACGTTATTCTATTTTAAAGATTAAGATATTTATATTGATTGGAACTCGGTTGCTGGAGCTTGGTACGTGATTGGATTTTCTCATTATCTGGCGCCATCTATGGGGACCGAATAAAAGGTTCACACAGCAAAACAAATTTTGATGGCAAACATAGGATCAGTGAGAGTGACGGGACAAACGAGCAGGCGAGATGGTGATGAAAGGCAGTCCTCGCCTTCTCATAAAAAAAAGTCCTGAAAAGTCTCAACAAGGGGATAATCGCATCAGACCAGAGATGATGAAGATTTTTGCGGAGCATTATAACCAAATGAAAGCGGTGATTAAAGAAACATGGAGGAAAAAGGAAGATCAACACAACGATCAGGGGAAGAAACCCCTGGTGATCACCAGTGAATCCGATGGCGAAAACGAAGATAAGTCGGAGGCACCTCATACTCACTGAGATGCAGAGGAGGAGGAGAATACTTAGGGCCGCGAGGGAAACCCAAAGAATTTCAGTAAAAGACGATCTAGGAGGGAAAGTCCTCTCACGAAGGAAATCACAGACTTCCTCTGCCGCCTTGGTTTAAGCTTCCTTGATTACAGCTTATGTGGGGACACCGACCCTAATGATCATCTTCATAGGTTTGAGTGCATGATGGATTCTTTGAATGCACTAAAGGAAACAAAGTGTCAGGCTTTTCCAACTACGCTGGAAGGAAAAGCTCGTCTCTGGTATGAGGGTTTGAAGCCTCGAAGCATTGATTCCTTTCCCTAGCTTTGTGATTTATTCTTTAATCGTTTCCTACAATAAAAGAAGTTTGACAAGTCCACAATGGAGCTTTTGAACCTTCGACAAGGGGAAAATAAATCCCTACGGAGTTATATGGAAAGATTAAATGAGAAAAGCTTGCATGTGAAGAATTGTTCAGATGATGTACTCATTGGGGCCGTCTTGTATGTGCTACGACCTGGGCATTTTTATGTAAAAATGGCTACTAACCCCCCAACGATATGGAAGAATTGATGGACAGGGCAGAGAAATTCACCAAAGATGAAGAGGCGGATAAAAGGAAAGAAGAGCACTATAGTTGACAGAAGGACCAAAGTCTTCAAATGGCTCAACATGCCGAGGAGAGGGGCTGACTTAACTATCAGGGATCGAATAACTACTCATCTCAATAAGACTAGATGAGAGATATTGGCAATCGTAGGAAAAAGGGGAGTATTAAAGACTCCTCAAAAAATGAAAGCTCTGAATCATAAAAGGAGTCGTGATCTGTATTGCAATTTTCACTAGTAGCCTAGCCATGACACCGAAGATTGCACCAACCTCAAAAAGGAAATCGATGATTGCATTTGAGAGGGGTAGTTGCAAGAATTCTTAATAACGATGTATATGATAGTACGAAGAGGTCGGTCTGCAGATAGACGATCTCCCCATCGGACAAATTTCGGAGGACATTATCGAGCTGACGATAAGAGACCAAGAAATAACAACTACACTCCACCTATTAGAGAGATTACTAGAGAAGTTTATTCCATTCCAGGAGGACATGAAGGTGGCGAGAGTAATGCGATTCATAAAAACAGGTGTAGGAAGATACCCATGCAGGAACCTATAGGCAAGAGGTTCAAAGCCTTAGAAACCATAATATTTTCAGAAGAAAGTGCAGTCCCGAAAGAATTTATGCACTCAGACACGTTGATCATCAGGGCTAATATTGCCAACAAGTTGGTGCACCGAGTATATATAGACGATGGCAGTTCGGTAGATATCCTATACATTAGCGACTTTGAACAGTTGGAAGTAGACCTGAAGCAGGTCTGGCGGAGCCCAACTCCGCTGGTTGGATTTTTCGGAGAAGCAGTTCAGCCGATGGGGATTGTGACGTAGCCCTTCACTATTTGAGAATACCTGAGGTGGAGAACTGTTTATTCTGATTTTGCGGTAGTTAAATCCCCATCTTCTTATAACGTGATTATAAGGAAGACCAACAATGGTAAAATTAAAAGGAATATGGTCTCTGTACCACCTCGTGATGAAATTCCCCATAGAAACAGGCGTGGCAACCATAAAGGGAGATCAGAAGGTGGCTCAATAGTGTCAATAGTGTTACATTGTGGCCATGAGAGGAAAGAATAAGTTGATGAATGAAGCCCGAGTGAATTGCGTATAAGAAAAAATAGGAACCCGTGGCCTATTGAAGTTGGAAGATGTCCGTTCTTTGAAAATTCGAGATCAAGAAATTGATGAAGACGAAGTGCAAAAAATCCCTCTAGACACAGCTAAGCCCGAACAGGTTGTTCCGATCGAGAGGTCATTATCTGCACAGGTTCGAAGCGCGTTGGTCAATATCTTAGTAGAATTCAAAGATATATTTGCATGGAGTCCATCGGATATTGAAGGGATTTCTCCCGAATTGGTAACTCACTCACTGAATATTAGCGTGAAAGTGAAACCTGTCCCGCAGAAGAAGAGAAACTTTGCTCCAGAATGAAATACAGTTATTCAAGAGGAAGTAGAGAAACTGCTAAGGGCGGGAATTCTAGGTGAGGTGAAATATCCGACCTGGATAGCCAATTATGTTATGGTGAAAAAAGTAGATGGAGGATGGCGGATATGCATCGACTTCATCGATTTAAATCGAGCGTGCCCTAAGGATTGCTACCTTTTGCTGTCTATTGACAAGATAATAAACGTGATCATTGGATTGTGTTTCTTGGACGCTTACAAAGGGTATATTCAAATCCTTATGGATCCTGAGGATGATGAAAAAACCGCCTTTATCATTGACCGAGGATTGTTCTATTGCAAGAAAATACCTTTCGGCTTGAAAAATGTTGGGGCTACCTATCAGCACTTGGTCAACCAGGTATTTCACTATCAGATCGGACAAAATATTTAGGTCTATATAGATGACGTGGTAGTTAAAAGTCAGAAAGAGGTAGATATGATATGTGATCGCAGGGAGACTTTCCAAGCATTGGGCTAGTCAGCCTAAAGTTAAATCTAAAGAAGTGTCTCTTTGGCATTAGGTCGGGCAACTTTCTAGGCTTCATGTTATCCAATAGAGGGATTGAAGCAAATCCCAAGAAAGTAAAAGCGACAGTGGATATAGTGGCTCCTCGAACGGTGAAAGCGGTGCCTGTCTCGAAGTATGAACTCAGTAAAAGTAATGACTATTAAAGAAGGTGAAACTTGGATAACCTGATATATATTTTTTTACAATCGAGGAATCTACCACAAGATAAGGTGCTAGCTCGACAAATTCGGATGAGAACTTCCCGATATGTGTTGAACCTCTATGCTCGAAGAAGTTCATTTTGGAATATGTGGATCCCATGTAGGTCCCCAAATGATAGCTAAAAAGGTGTTGTTGCACGGTTACTTTTGGCCGACCATCTATCAGGATACAGTTCAGGTGGTAAGGACCTATGATAGATGCCAAAAGTATGCTGTCATTTAACGGACCTCCTAGATTCCTCTCAATTCTTTATATCCAGCCTTGCCTTTTCACCAATGGGAAACTGACCTTCTTGGCCATTTCCAGAGGCAGCAGGTCGGCTTAAGTACCTGGTCATTACGGTGGATTATTTTACTAAGTAGATTGAAACTGAGCCTCCAGCCATAATTGCAGGAAGTAATATTGTAAGATTTTTTTGGAAGAACATAATATGCAGGTTTGGGATCCCAGGGGTCATTATTTCAGACAATGGAAGACAATTTTCCGATGAACCATTTAAGTCCTGGTGTTCTGAGCTCGGTATAAAACAAAGTTTCACTTCGGTGGCTCATCCTCAAACTGATGGACAAGCGGAGGTGACTAATCGAATAATATTGCAGGATTTGAAAACCAAGTTAGGATGAGCTAGTGGAAATTTGGTGGAGCAATTACGGATGGTTTTATGGTCGTATAGAACCACCCCTCGAACATATACAGGCAAAACCCTGTTTAGGCTAACCTATGGGACTGAAGCAGTTATTCCAGTGGAAATTACCTAGTCCCAGGGAATTGTTATTCAGGTAATAAGAAAATGCATAAAAACTTCAGTTGAATCTTGATTTGGCAGAAGAGATGAGAGTTCAGACTCAGATAAAAGAAGCAAAATACAAATCTGATGTAGCTCGATATTACAACAGAATAGTAAGGAAGACTCACTTTGAACTTGGGGATCTAGTACTAAGGAAGGTAGAAGCTAGTCAGGTCGGAAAGACTGGAAAATTGGATCCAACATGGGAATGATCCTATCGAGCGATTGAGGTTGGAGCATCTGGGTATTGTAGGTTAGCGTATATAAATGGGCATTCCATCCAAGAACTTGGAATGTCCAGAATTTGAAGAAGTATTATTAATGTCTCTTTATTTTCTTTCAAATATGTAATAAGTCATCAAATTTCTCCGTCATAAATAAAATTCACGAGGTGAATAACTTCACAATTTTTTAATTCTTTTCGTGTATGCCTGAGGACCAATCTCAATGGAACTATGAAATTGATACTAAAAACTAGAGATGAGATCCCTAAGTTAAGGAAGTCTTTGCTTGTCTGTAGTTGATAATAAATTTGGGTGAATATTGTTAAAACTTAGAGATGAGATCTCTTTTTTCAGATTTTGACGTTTTTAACATTTTTTTAATGGGTTGTTTCCTAACTTGTTCCTTACATGTTAGGGCCCAAAAAACGTGCTATCTTATCAATGTTTCATAAGTTTTCAAGTTGTTTCCTATATAAAGTCATCTACTATGTAATTTTCAAAGGGAGAGATAATAGGAAATAATAAGGAGTTCATAGTTTAGAATAGATTAGGGTTTGTTTCTTTCTTTCGTAGGGTTTCATATAGCTTTAGGGGAGTGACAATTTTGAGAGCATTAAGCAAGGGTTTTTCTTTGTAATAGCTAGGGTTTCTTCTTTAGCTATTGTACGAGGAATTGTAGCTATACAAAATTGGAACATCTGTTATTGAATTCATCGGTTTTGAGTTAAATATTTCTTCCGAGGATTTTACAATTCAAGGTTTTATCTTTCTTTTCAAGTTATGTTTTCAGTAATGAGCTTAATTGTTAATGTTGTGATGTTCGGTTTAGCCATGCTTGACTAAATCTATTGTTCTTTGGGGATTATGAATAAGGATTTTTGTACTTAATTTACAGGTTTCGTGTTCTATTTAATGGTCTTGGTTAAATGAGTTTTGTTGTGTTCTTCATAATTATGCGTGATATGTCGCGAGTGTCGTGTATAATGAATATACTTTTATTAGTGCTGTAAATTACCTAGAGATAACTTGCTTTAATCTTGCCTCTTACCACATATGGGTATTAAAGTAGGTTGTTTGGAATCTCTTGTGGGTTGTTTGTGAATTTATTAGGCTAATTTTACCTTAGCTCTTACCTCTTACCACATATGGGGAGTTTGGGGGATTAGTTTAGCATTAGCGTGACTTGGTTCGCAATTGCCTCTTACCACATAGGAGTGGTTGAATTAGAGTGTTGGTTGTTGGTAGTTGCATTAGATTCCAGGTTAATTAAGGAAGTAAATCTTGCCTCTTACCACATAGGTGGGTTTTGCAAATTAGTTAATATCTAAGTAGGTAAATGCCTAAATCATTCATTGCCTTTTACCACATACGGGGGGGGGGGGGGGCATGAGTTATGTTATTTACCCTTGTTTTGCATGACCAGAGATAGGATTTGCTTGTGCTTTTTAATAACCCTAAAATATAATCTCGGGAGTACATTTGCTTAATCGATACTTGAAATCAAAGTCATCATTTTAATTATTGTGTTTTGTCTTTTACATTATTGTCTTTAGTTCGATAATTATTAAAAATTCAAAAATATTATCTTTACATTTCAACATTATCTTTTCTTTGAGGGAACGAACTTGCTATACTATTACCATTAAGGAGTTGTTTAGCATTATCTTTGATTAAGGGTAGATAGCAACTACGAGCATATTTTATACATATATTTACGCCCTATCAAATTTTGGCGCCATTGCCGGGGAAAGCAACCTTGTTGAAATTTTAGCTTTTTTGTGAATACTAGTTGTAAATATTTTATTCATTTTTTGTGTTTTATTTATTTATTTTTAGTTTTAATTTCTACCTAAGTATGTCTAGAAGGTTTAGGACATCCGTTGAAATTAATTTTGACCCACCACATAAAGTGGATGATAAACAACCAAACTTTAGAATATTTGTTGAATTTCTACCATTGGAGTATTGGGAATCCCTAGAGGCTAAATTGGCAGAATTGATCAACACATTAGATGGCATTCAAACTTCTTGGGGTTATACTGTTGCTCACTGCAGGAGCTATATGCAAAGGGAGTTTGAACTTCAACTTATTTACAAGAAGCCATGGTCAACAAGAAAACACAGCAATGAGTTTTTAAAAATATTGGATGCTCTTATTGGAAAAAGGAAAGCAAGGGTAGATTTATTCAATGCAATTGGGAACCAAAGTGAGATAAAACATGATAAATTTGTTTCTCCTACATGCATGAATGTTGAACACTTGCAATGTGATGCTCCTTTCAGTGGTCACATGAATGAGAAGCACTACTTTAATATTGACTTTGCCAATATTGAATTTTCTTTCTGTGAGGACATAGTTAATATAATGGGTAGTTGGGTTAGAGCTTTTCATGAATTCCTGTGATTTAAAGGTAGATTTTGATGCATGCACCCCATGTGTAGTAGCTCCTCATGTTGATTGCCTTGCATATGAAAAAATTATTCAAAATGACCATTATGTTAACTTAGATGATGATAACTTGTTGATTTGTAAAGAAATAGCTAACATAGTGAGATTATGCTTTGTGAATGCATACATTGATAATTCTATTGATGATTTTCTTGAGTCCTTTTATGCAAAGCCATTGTTGAAGCCTTGTAGGGAGGAATGGCCAACCACAGAACAATTGGAGATTTCTTCAAGAGATTTTAAGTCATTACCACTCCAAAATTCAATGGTGGAAGAAAAGAAGGATGAGCCTACATTGGAGGAACAAAAGTGGTAAAAAGTCAAGTTCATTGAACTTGCTCCTCAAGTGCGTGAACTCAAGTTCCTCCTCAAAGGGTTGGAAAAGAAGCCCTATGCTGAAGAAGAAGTGCTTGTGAAAGAGCATTCTTTTGGTATAGGGATGGGTACTCCGAATCTTGAAGAAGGAGGCCACAATAATAAGGTCTAGCTAGCTAGGGACCAAATAAACCTAGAACTACCTTCTTAATTACCTTTCTTTTTAAATTAATAATTTTTCTTATGTTTTTATTTTTAACTAAATGTTTGAATAAAGAAGAAGGCTACTTGAGACATTATCAAGGCCTTAACCGCACAACAAGCTTGCCGGGAATGACATGGATTATAGGTGAATTCTTTCCTTTTCTCACACATTGAGGACAATGTGTATTTTAAGCAGGGGGATGAAATTCATGTTATTCATTTCATGTTGTTTTGTATGTCTTTATGCTTAATTTCCTGGGAGTTGAAGTTTGGATGTTATGCTTTGATTAATGGTTAATTAGCTTTACTTAGTAGTTTTGGTTATTTTTTTATTAATTTTGAATAAATTCTTGATGTGAACTCCTTTGAGATATAATGCAATTTTTTTGGCGAGCCTTATAATAGGTAAATGTGAAGTTTTTTTTAATTGTTTTTTTAGTGTTCGTTTTAGTGTTTTTTTTGTGTGTGTCAATTTTTGTTTGTGTTGTTAGGCAACTAATAATAATGAAGTGGTATCCAAAATAAATTTTTTTTATTTTATGTGATAAATGTTATGTTGCCAATGATTGGATTATATGTCGAAAGATTCGGTGTGGGATAGGAAAATAATATGCTATCTAGAGGGAGTCAGGTCTTTGATGGAAAGTTTGGCATTTTGAGTCAATCATTTTTATGCACTTAGGTGAACTACTGAGGGGATTGACGAGTTTGTAATCATTAAGTATGTTGGCGTGTCTTTAACACTTTGTTTAGTTGAAACTTATATAACTCGTTTATAATGTATTCTTTAATAAATGTGCTTGCATAATTGTTTGCAATTAATGATTTTGCATTTTTAATCTTGTTTTACTCATACTATCATTCCTCTATAAGATTTCTTTTAATAATAATCTTAAGTGAACTCATATGGATGGTGACGGAGATTAGAAGTAGTAAGACTTTGGCTTCATATTGCCACTCCTCTGCAAGACTACTTTTAAATGAAAAGTTAATGAAGAACTTGCGTGAGTGGGAATGGGTCTAAAACCCGAAGGTGAGACAGTACTCCAAGTGGATGTCACGGGTTTTCTTGTGAAATATTCTTTGATTTGTGACAGTTTGGGGGAACGAGTGTATTTAATGTATTTTTTTAAACCTAAAGGTTTACCGAGCAAATTCTCATTGATATGAGTTTAATAAATGAATTAATATGATTAGTGAGGAAAGGTTGAGACGAAGACTTAGTTGTTAGAACTCTAGCTTATAGCGTGGTTGTAGGTGAGTTATGAATTGAGGTGGAATCTATCACACACACATGATTGGCTCAAAGTGTTAAATTTGTACATTAAGGTTCTTTGATGACTTTTGGGGACACATGTTATGATTACTTGACATTCAACTTCATTAGATGTTGAGGCATAGGCATAATACTTATCATGGGGTTAAATGTTTTAAAGTTGGATACACGGTAAAAATTTATTTATGTTGCCATTTTGTCTTGTGAGTATATGTTTAGTTTTGTTAGTGTTTGTTATATTTTGTTTTTGTTGCTCGCGGACGAGCAACGTTTAAGTGTGGGAGAAATTGATAAGACGAAATATGTTCACCTTTTATATTATATTTCACTTATATTTTGCACCTTCTTTGTTGCTATTTAATGTGTTTTTAGTGTGTTTTGTAGGATATTAAGCATGGAGGCCAAAATGAGAGGAAAAGATTGAGAAAGATCAAGAAAAATGTGATTTAGGCCAAAAAGGTGCCTGTGTTTCACAAGATGTTCAAGGTGTTAATTTCAATTGTTGCTGATCAATCCTATTCTTTGAGACCTTGGATAGAGTGAAAAATAAGTTCGAAGTTGATCCCATGGAGGCTCTAGACTCCAAAAGGGTTAACATAGAGAAACACATCAAAAGGCGATGAATAACAAATGCTGAGAAAATCTGCCAGGCTTTAGTATTTCGATTATATATCTCTCCCTTTATGTCTGAATTAGTTGATTCAAGTGGCATTGGAAAGCCATGAGTTATAGCTACAATGTTTATGTTTTTCTTTTTCCCTAGTTCAGCCAGGACCATATAGAAAAATGACCAACAGGCTGTTACCACATAGGGGAAGTTTGTGGGATTATATTGTTTGTTGGTAGTTGCATTAGATTCCAGGTTAATTTAGCAAATTAGTTAATATCTAAGTAGGTAAATGCTTAAATCATTCCTTGCCTCTTACCACATAGAGGGGCATGAGTTATGTTATTTACCCTTGTTTTGCATGAACAAAGATAGGATGTGCTTGTGCTTTTTAATAACCCTAAAATATAATCTCGGAAGTATATTTGATTAATCGATACTTGAAATCAAAGCAATTATCTTAATTATTGTGTTTTGTCTTTTACATTCTTGTCTTTAGTTTGATAATTATTAAAAATCCAAAAATATTGTATTTAAATTTCAACATTGTCCTTTCTCTAAGAGAACGAACTTGCTATACTATCACCATTAAATGATTATTTAGCATTATCTTTGATTAGGGGTAGATAGCAATCACGAGCATATTTTATACATATATTTTCACCCTATCACTTCACTATAACCAAAAGATGCAATCGGTATGTTCAGCTCGGAGATAAATTGGGTGAAAACATCAAGATCTGAATAAGTTCTCCACTGTCTTGCTAGAACCTATCTCCTTGTGAAAATTGTATTTGTCTGTCATGCTCTTGAATTTTCCATGCCATTACAGACAAGTAGAGGTCATATATTTGTTTTTATCATCCAAACGCTCCACCGCTTTTTCCAAAGCTTCCAGATTGACTTTCAAACGATTCACCTCCTTCCTTGAAGTTTCCAAATCAATTATAGCTGAAGTCAATTCGCTTCGGGCATTGTTCTCTAAAGCTTTCAATTGGCAACTTTCACCTTCAAAGAATTTAACTTTATTTTCCATGTCAACGAGTTTCTTTCTGTTGATTTCCAACTCGGAGCGAAGGTTTCCAACATTCTCAGCAGAACATCTCATTTGGATTACCCGGTTAGATAAAGCAGTGCTCTAAGTAGAAAACCTAACATTCAAATAGATTAATATCAAAGCATGACGAGAAAAAGCTGAAGATAAGGCAAGTATAAGTCACCTGTGAGGCAGTCATAGCCAACAAATTAATTATCTCCCCGGGTTTTAATTGTTGCAAAGCTATTCAATCACGAGGCAGGACGCTATGTCTCAACCATTCATGGGCAACAACAGGGGTGAGAAGTCGAGAATTCTTATTTGGACACCATGTCGGGCAAAACTTTTCATCCGGATGAGTAACTGGGACGAACGAGAAAGGTATGTTGGTCGAACCCAATTTGGATACAAATTCGAATTCCCAAACTTGGGAAAAATAATGTAGTACAATGGGAATTGATGACATGGAAATGCCAGTTGTTTTCTTACTCTTATTACTCTATAGCTCTTGGAAATACCGGGGCCAGAGTGAGTAGATTCAGAAGTAAGTCCTATCACGATTCTCGTAGTAGACGTATCCTGAGTGTGAGTTTGTCCTGAGGCATCAAGGGAGAGGACTTAGGCAACTGGATCCTTGGAAACTTTTGTCGAAGTAGATGTTGTTGGATATTTAATATAATCCAATAATATGTTCTAATATAAGCCCAATAAATAATAAATATTTGTAATAGGCCTGAATGGGCAAGAGTCCATTAACTGGTTTTAACCCTAGTGTACTTCTATATATATGCTAGCTGGAGGCAGCATGCTGGGTATTCCACATTAGATACCTGGGTGTAATGCTTCAAGCAATTGCATATTCAATTGCTTGACATAAAAACTCTAACAATCTTGAAGCATTAGAAAGTTAGAGTACTGTAGCGGCAGCACTATAGTGGACTGTAGCGGCGGACTGTAGTGTACTGTAGCGTTACTGTAGCGGCGGCCTAGTAGCAGCACTATAGCGTTGACACTGTTCATTAGGTGCACTCCTTCCAATTTTTATTTAAAAAAATGGAAAATTATTTGCCAATTGATATGGTTAAACTTCGGTATTTTAGTGGGTTTGATTTTAATTCCTGGAAAAGAAAGACTCAGTTTGGTTTGAAATATGAAAATATTTTTTACACTATTTTGAGTACTTTTGCTGATATCATTAAGGATGTTGATGAATCTCAATGGAACAAAGATGACGATTTCTGCAGAGATTATCTCTTGAACTGTCTTTCAGACCATCTTGCAGAAGTTTTTAGCAAGTTTAAGACTGCTAAAGATATTTGGAACAATTTATATACTCAGTTTCAGAAGGAGGAGGAATTGTCAAAAACACATATTGTTAACAAATTCATGGATTTCAAATTCAAAAAAGATATGGAAATCACTCCTCAAGTCACTGATCTAGAAAAACTGAGATCTAAATTGACTACTGAAAACATCAATGTTTGTGATCCTTTTTTCGTTGGTGCTTTTATCTATAAATTACCATATGCATGGCATTCTTTCAAAACTTAGATAAACTGGAAGAAAGTTCAGGTGGGACTGAATGATCTTAAACGGTTCATTAGAATCGAGGATGAGAATCGAGTTAGGAATACATTAGAGATGGTTAGACAGCAATAGTCAGCTGCTAACACGGTAATATATCCCAATAAATTTTCTAAGAAATCCAAATCTCCCAAAAGTGTGATACGAACCTAGAAAACCTATTATTTGGGTGGTCAATAAGGAAGTTGTTCGTGATATTCATTCCATTAATTTGTGATGAATAATATAGTTGGAGGCCTGGAATTATGTCGAAATAACAGTTCCTAAAGTTTCCATGGAGGTTTGTTGTCTCACGACATTTAAGGTGTTGCCACCATGAAAATTACATTGTTGAGAACTTATGCCATAGTTTGGTATTATTGGCATATCTCTCTCATATGATCTCCTATTATGCTGATTCATGCGGCTGTAGAAACATAAGAGACATATCTACAACTTTTATGTTTTACGCATTCGCAGATTCGAAATGCTTCATGGTGAAATTGGCACGTGAAGATGACACAGTTTGCTGGACTCGCGGGAAAACTGTCCTTACTTTTAAGTAAAATAGGATTTATTTTCTTTTGTAATAAATGAAGTCCATTAAACATTAATTTGGGCTTAATATTTTCGTTAATAAGTAGTTAATTACTTGGCCCAATTATCTTGCATGATAATGGCAAGTAATGGATTAAGGAAAGTAGCCTCCTACTTTTTAGGAGCATTCCTACTTTTTAGGAGGAAGGCTATTTTTTAGGAATTGGTCCGTTTCCTAATTCTTAGGAGCCAAAAACGTTTTTAAGCTTGCTTAAGACAAAACCATGTTGGTTTTGGAAACTAGTTAGTTAGTTGTTAGTCAGTTAATTAAGAAGTCAAATTGTAATTGGCTTAAGTTAGGGTTTGTTGCTTATGGCTGAATGATAAGTTGGTTTTATACCAACTAATATGTGTTAAAATGCTTGGCTTTTGTTGTGTGTTCTATGTGCATATGTGATGTTTTGAGAGGTTTTATGCATTTATATGTTTGCAATATGAAAATGAGCAAATGGTGCAAAGAAGAGCAAAAATGGTGGTAATTGAATTGAAAAATGTAGGATGAAAATGGAGGAACCGAAAATGCAAATTTGGCCAAATTAGGGTTTTGGCAGCTTTGAGTGTGAATTTGGTTTGAGCATAACTTCTTCAATACTAATCCAAATGAGGAGTTCTTTGATGTTCTGGAAAGCAATTTGAGTGTACTTCAATTCTTAAGTTTTAACTTTCTTCTAATTCTGTGTGTACATATGAGAAACTGGGGCATCTTGATGATTGCTACTTCATATTTTAGTTATTGAATTCATATTGCCACAATTTGGTAGATTGTTAATAACCTGAGGTACAGTCATCCAATTAAGGTGCTTCTTGATCCATTGGAAAGCTATGACATAGACCTAGAACTCGTATGTTTACCATCAAGTCCAATTCAGGAGTTATGTCACACGAATTTGGTGTAGATGTTGGGATCTAAGCTGAAATGAACACTTAGCTATTCTAAAGCATCACACTCACAAAACGCCTCACAAGCACTCACACAAACACCTCACGGGCACTCACTTAACACTACACTCTCGCACAGCTGCACTCTCACTCTCGCAACTCTCGCACACACCTCACATGCGGCGAGGTGATCTCGCCGCAACACTCCTGCCCACACGATGTGCGGCGAGGTCACCTCGCCAACACTCTCGCACATCACTTGCACACAAGCACTCAACACTCGCACGAGCTCACAGCACGTATGCACACACTCACCTACACACATTGCGGCGAGGCCACCTCTCCGCAACCCACACGCACCTCACATAATCACTCACTCACTGGATACACTTTGCACATTCACATGCATAACATTTCCACACTTCATTTGCACACTACAATTACACTTTCATGCATCTTCGGATAAGCTTTGCATAGCAAGGAATAGCCATGAAATTTACTCAATTCAGTTCACTTTACTTCACACAACACTTCATTCTCATGTTTGCAAAACAAAGAAATTCACTCAACACACTTATGTACATTTCACTTGGTTGGTCATTCTTTGCCCGCAATTTATAAAGTTTTGTGTAGCATTTGGTGGAAATTCTTTAATCAAATGCCGCAAACACACACAACTCCATCATGAATTCATAGAAGGTTTACATATTGCACACATCCATTCTTGTAGCACTAACTTCATAGGATTTCTTTCATTGAAATTCATATACACAAGACATCCTTTGATCAACAACACTCACAACACCAACATTCACTCATGTTTTAACATTCATCCTCACTTCACAGCTTCACCATTTACACATTCATTCACAATTCACAAACTTTACAAACTTCACAATTCACTATCATCTCACACTACTCACAACATATTCATTCATTTAAACTCACCATATTTCACAACACTCAAACGTACCACATTACACTCACTCTCACACACTCGCACATTTTCCGGCGAGACCTCGCCGCGAGGTCTCGCCAGCAACCATCTTAGACGGCGAGGTCTCGTGGCGAGACCTCGCCAGCAAAAGTCTTAAATGGCGAGGTCTTGCCGCGAGACCTCGCCAGCATCTAGGCGTGGATGTTGTTTTCAACAACTGAAAATGGCTAACTGTTGGGAATTTGTTCTCTCTCTTGTGCAGGTGCGAGGAGGCGTGGTCGTTGAAGGCTTGAAGGAGCACAGAAAGTGAGTCTACAAAGGGAGGCTGAAGTTGGATGCTTGAAGGCGTGCTCTACTGTACTTATGAAGGCGTGAAGTGGGCAGAGCGTACAAGGATTGACAGCAACGGGTTAGAGGCGTTGTTCTCAGGGGCGTAGAGGCGTGGAAGCTGATGAAAAGGCGCAACTCTGCAAAGCTGAAGGCGCTGCTGGAATTGCTCTTCATTTTCGGATTTTCACATTTTTTGGGCTGATTTTGGTTTTTCCTTTTAAGGGCACTTTTGTAATGAATTAGATATTTTACGGTTGCGTATTAGTTACGTTTTCCCAACTCTATATATAGGGAAGGTAGCTAACGTGTAAAAGGGGGGGGATTTTTGGAGGAGAATATTCTAGAGATTTTAGAACTATCTTTTGAATTTTAGCGGGAGCTTTTCTCCCTTTCATTTTTTCTCTCTCTAGATCTATTTTCTCTCACTAAACATTTCTTCTCCGATCTCAATTTCGATTGTGAATTTAGACTGGATTCATCTTGCTTATTCTCATTTTGACAAAGGATTCGACAATTCTCTTGATTCAATCGGTAAATTCTTCCAATTAAATGAGAATGAGCTTATCAATGTTGGAATTTGTTGATTTTGAAATGAGAAAGATGTTTTCTGGCTAAATCTATGATATCTTAGGATTCTTAATGGATGAATACGTGTTTTAGTAGATTGTATGCTATGCAATTGATCTAATTGTTGAATATTGAAATCACATTTGAATTAAGCATAAACATATGTTGAAATTCATAATTCCTAGCTAATCTTGAATAGATCAGACTTCAATTGTGGTCGACATGCTAAATTGAGGAGTGATTAATCAAAGTTAGCGAAATTGCATGAATCGAGAACTAAATTGTGATTGTTTAAGTCTTTGCACTTGTTTTCTGTAATCAAATCAATTCTGAGACTCAGGCCTCGCCATAGGAAGTGTTAATGAATTGAAACATTAGGAAAAGTGTTAAAGAAGTTTTTTGTGTTAACAACGATGATATTTGAACCCTAGGATGGACATCGCCATGGGAGTTCTTAGGACTTTGCATGTTAGAGTAGTTAGCTGGGAGAGTTGAGACTTTGCGGAGCTTATTCCACCATTTTCGGGCCTCGCCATGGGAGAGGATGGTGATTTGGGGGGTACAAGCAGTGTGTGGTCGCCATGCTAACCACAGCTTGGACTTCTAGGCAATTTAGGTCTCCAATGCATTTAATTGTTTACTGATTGCATAGCATAGATTTACTAAGCCTGTGTTCATCCAATTTAAGAATCCTGAGATATCTGTTTCATCCTTGCTTGTCATTTCCTTTTGTATTTCTGTCCTCGTTCGTTTGAGTTGAATTTTCCTCTTTCTAGTACTTAGATTCTGTGACAGGACTTTTAGAACAATTTGTTCAATATTCTTGACCTACGCCTTCCCTGTGGATTACGATCCCTACTTACGCTACTACATTAGTGTTTAGGGTAAAATTGACGAGGTGCGACAACTAGCTTATCAATTTTTGGTGCCGTTGTCGAGGAAGGCAATCGGTTCTGGAATTTGTTGAATTGTTCTTGATTTTTACTTGTTCTACTTTTTGTTTTTGTTTGTGGCATTTACCTTAGCTTTCATTTTGTGTTGTTTTCTGTTCGTGTTGAGAATTGTTTCTGTGTTGCATATTTGAAGTTCTTGTTCTTTTGTTATTACACTCCACAACTGTGTGTTGTGCATGCCAAGGTCTAGCAGGTTTGCAGGAGAACCACAATTCCTATTGGATCTTGAGTTGGAGAAAACTTTGAGAGCACATTTGAAGCAACAGAGAGAAATGGCAGCACAAGGAGCACAAGCACCTAGGTTTGGAGATCATTACGCAGTAAATTTTGACAATCGATTTGGTCATCAGGACATCGATGTGGAAAGTTACCACATTCCTCCACAAATTGTTTCCATGATTACCCAGGGCCAATTCTTCCAAGGTCTTGAAAATGAGGACCCTAATGACCACCTTGATTGGTTTCTCGGGTTATGTAGCACTTTTAAGTTGCCGGGAATTGATAGGGGTGAGGTTCACAGGATTTTGTTTCCTTTATCTCTGCGTGGAAAGGCTAAACACTGGTTTAAGAGCATTGGAGGAGCCAATGCAGATATGTCATTTGATGATCTACAGAAGAGGTTCTTGTCCAAATACTTCCCTCCAGCTAAGCTTGAAAAGAGAAGGCTGGAAATTATGAACTTTCAGCAGCAAGAAGGTGAGACATTTAGAGAAGCTTAGGAAAGATTCAACGACCTAATCAGGCAATGCCCCAATCATGACTTAGGAGAGATCAGGGAACTAAACACTTTCTTCAAAGGCTTAACTCCTGAATCCTCTTTGATGGTTAAGGCATGTGCTAACGGGGCACTCAAAGACAAGTCTGTACCTGAAGTACGGGAGCTATTTAATCAAATTACTGAGGACGAGTATATCTTCCGAGAGACCCGCAAAACTCATGTTAGAAAACAAAGGGGGGTTCTTGATGTAGATGAGGAGACATCTCTCAGTGCAAAGTTTGAAGCATTGGCTAAGCAAGTGCAAACTCTGAAGGCAACTCAAGCCAAGACACCTGTGTTGTCTTGTGGAATATGCAAGGGTGAACACTATACTGATGAGTGCCCAGTCACCACTGAGTCCATTCAATATGTGAATAACTATGGCAACAGACCACAGTACTCTGGAAGTTACTCAGGAGGCAACAATAGAGGATATGGAGGCAATCAAGGAACTTGGGGACAACAGAACAAAAACCAGAGAGGTCAATATACTCAAGGGAATGATCAAGGAAGAACTTCCAATCCTCCACCAGGGTTTGATAAGCAAGCTAGTACCTCAGAGCCGAGGAACTCGTCAGTGGAAGAAATGCTCCGGAGTCTTATAGAAAAGGTGGATAAAAATGAGGAAAGATTTGTTGCTTTGGAGAAATCTGTAAGACATCATGATGGTACATTCAAAAACATTGAGATGCAATTGGGTCAACTCGGGAATGCTATACATCATAGACCTATTGGTTCTCTTCCTAGTGATACGGTGCCAAATCCTAAGAACAATATTGGATGTAAGGCCATAACCTTGAGGAATGGAAAACTTTTGCCTGGGAATAAACCGTCAGAAGTTAAGGATGATTGTGCGGAGGAAGAAGACCAGGAAGATGAATCTGAGGAAGTTTTGGAACTTAAGAAGGATAATGAGCAAGAGGATGATAGAGCTGTGAAGAAGGAGATATCAGCTAGGGAAGGAAATGAGATCACTAAGAACTCCAATCCTTACAACTACCCTGAGTATGCTCCTAAACCTCCTTTTCCAGAGAGGAAGAGACCACCTCCTCAAAAAGGCCCTCAGTTTAAGAGGTTTCTGGAAGTACTCAAGCAAGTGAATGTGAATCTTCCCCTGATGGACTTAGTGACTTCAATGCCAAAATATGCTAAGTATCTCAAGGATCTCATCTCCAACAAAGAGCAAATCTTGAGATGTGAGGTTCCCGTGATGGTTTCTGAGTGCACTCAAGCTTGGATAGTTCATGATCTTCCTCCAAAGTTTAAGGATCCTGGGAGCTGTACTATTCCATGCAAAATAGGCACAAGACATTTTGCAAAGGCTTTATATGATTTGGGTGCTGGGATCAATTTAATGCCATTGTCCATAGCTATCAGTGTTGGATTGGAAAGCAGGATTCGCCCAGTTGCTGTAACTCTACAATTGGCAGATAGGTCTTTGGTAACTCCTACAGGTTTGGTTGAAGATGTTCTGGTAAGAGTTGACAAATTCACTTTGCCTGTTGATTTTATTGTTCTTGATATGGAGGAGGACCCTGAGGTACCTTTAATTTTTGGTAGACCATTTTTAGCTACTGGTGATGCTTTAATTGGAGTTCGAAACAAAACTGTCACCTTTAGAATTAATAATGAGGAAGTAGTTTTTGACGTGAATTTTGCAATGAAACAACCTATGCATTTAGAATCTTGTTGTTCCATTCAGGTTGTTGAATGTTCTCCTACTTTCGTTGATGAGGGTGTTAAGCATGACTATATTTCTGTTGATGAAATTGTGGATGATGAAGAAATTGATTGTGATGAGCTTGATGTAGAAGATTGCATGTTTTCATTAGAGAGTGCACGCATAGAAGAATGTGGTTACATAGATATATCAAACTTTGAAATGCCAAGTCAATCTTTGGTAGATCATACCTCACAGGAAGCATATGCTAAGAATTGTTCAAATGATAGTGATGAACATGTTTTACCTGATGATGATGATGAATGTTCTTTTCTTGATACTTTGATAAGTTGCATAGAGTCACATTTGGAAGGACATTGTGATACCATAAATCAAGATAATGTGGAAAGTGGTACTTTTGAAACTGAGAAGGAATCTGAGTGTGCAATTGGTACTTCACCTCCAGTGCATAATGAGAAATTTTTGTTACAAAATGACAATGTTTGTCGTGATGATAATGTTGAGAAAATTTGTGGAGTCAAAAATGTTTGTTTTAAGGATAAAAATGTTAACAATTTGAATAACAATGATAACATGGTGAACAAGTGTGAATTTGAGACATTTGTTTTTGAAATTTCTGATGAGTTGATTGAGACTATGGATGCGCAGTCCTTGGTTGAGCCTTGCAGGACTACTATGGATAGTGTGATAAAAGAGGGCTATGATGTGGTTCAAAGGAATGTGATAGTTGGAGAAAGTTTTTCTCATGATCCTGTGCTCACACATCTCCTCAACTCTCCAGTGTTTTTTGGGAAGGAGCATGATAATAAGAGTTCATCTTTTGTGTGGTGCAGAGATAGATTTACTGAGTTCTTTTCATGACCAAGACATACGTGTGGATGAATAAAGTCTAGCTGGAGACTATCTAAATCCAGAACTACTTTTCCTCCTTTAGATTTAATAAGTAGTTTATTTTTGTCTTTTTGTTTTGTCTTTACATTTCTTTCATTTTGGATGTCATTCACTGAAGCCACTCATGATGTAGATGTATGAAAAGAAAGGACATTGCAAGAGATTAGCCATGCACTCAAAAGGCTAAGTGTGGGAGAGTGATGCCATAGAATTTTTCATATGAGTAAGATGGATCAAGAAATCTCCACCGAGCAAACAATGGAATTCATGACAATATCAATACAGAGAGCTCCTAAACCTATCTTTTCTTTACATTGAGGACAATGTATGTTTTAAGTGTGGGGGAGTGTATGTTTGCTATGGTTTGTATCTCTTGAATTTTGGATGTTTATTTGCCTTGCATGAGTGATGAAATTTTAATGAAATTTTTTGTGAAGTTTTTTGTGCTATGTGATGAAGAATATGTTTTTTTCTAAGTTTTGTGGTGAATTTTGAGTGTAGCATATAATGTCTAGTTATATGTGATGTTTTTTCATGTTTTGTGCAAGTTTTTCATGTTTTGTGAAAAATTCAACTTTTTGATGAAATTTTGAACTTTTTGTGAATAAAGTGTTGGTGTTAAACGTAGGTTGTGTGTTGGTGATTTCAATTCTTTAAATGTGAGTTGAGCTGAAATGAGAAAAATGAGTGTGGGTAAAGTTATGAGAAGGAAATTCGTGAAAGTGTGAGTAAAGTGGTGAAATGGATAGAATGAAGTAACACTTTATACTATGCTTTTACTTTTTTGTTAAGCTATGTTCAAAAAATTTGATGTTCATCCATCTTATTTTTGTATTGCATGCGAAAAATTGTTTTGATGTCTTTGATTCCAATCTTGATGAAATTGGTACATTTTGTTGACTAAGGCCCGATGTTAATGTAAGATAGATATGCCATGCAAAACTCAATTTGACATAGGAGGTAATGTGTATGGATTCGTCTCTTTTTGTTATACATTTATTTGGTGTCTCCAGAATTCGTGCATGTTTAGTCAATTTGGGATTCTTATGAACATGTGCTTGCACAAGAAATGATATGGAAGAAAAAGCCATAGTGGCAACTGGGAAGGAAAAAGCCATAAGAACCTAGGCATTATTTCAGTCATCAATATGTGCACTAATGTGCAGCACTAATGTGCAGAATAAGGGCAATGTCCCATAGAGTACCAATGTACGCATAGGTACCATTGATCTTGTGATTGCATGTTCATAAGGGTGTACAAGGAGATTGGCATGTATTGAATGGTATGTGAGACCAGCTAGATGGTGTATAGCAAGGGAATAGATGAAGTTCATGTTCCTCAGCACACACTTGCATGCATGACATTTTGGTCTTTATTCATTGTGCCTTGGTTGAAAATTTGTGCTGAAAGTTGGTTTTATACCAACTAATATGTGTTAAAATGCTTGGCTTTTGTTGTGTGTTCTATGTGCATATGTGATGTTTTGAGAGGTTTTATGCATTTATATGTTTGCAATATGAAAATGAGCAAATGGTGCAAAGAAGAGCAAAAATGGTGGTAATTGAATTGAAAAATGTAGGATGAAAATGGAGGAACCGAAAATGCATATTTGGCCAAATTAGGGTTTTGGCAGCTTAGAGTGTGAATTTGTTTTGAGCATAACGTATTCAATACTAATCCAAATGAGGAGTTCGTGGATGTTCGGGAAAGCTATTTGAGTGTACTTCAATTCTTATGTTTTTATTTTCTTCTAATTCAGTGTGTACATATGAGAAACGGGGGCATCTTGATGATTGCTACTTCATAATTTAGTTATTGAATTCATATTGCCACAGTTTGGTAGGTTGTTAATAACTTGAGCTACATTCATCCAATTAAGGTGATTCTTGATCCATTGGAAAGCTATGACATAGACCTAGAACTCTTATGTTTACCATCAAGTCCAATTCAGGTGTTATGTCACACGAATTTGGTGTAGAAGTTGGGTGCTAAGCTGAAATGAACACTTTCTAAAGCATCACACTCACAAAACGCCTCACAAGCACTCACACAAACACCTCACGGGCACTCACTTCACACTACACTCTCGCACAGCTGCACACTCACTCTCGCAACTCTCGCACACACCTCACATGCTGCGAGGTGATCTCGCCGCGACACTCCTGCACACACGATGTGCGGCGAGGTCACCTCGCCGCACAACACTCTCGCACATCACTTGCACACAAGCACTCAACACTCGCACGAGCTCACAGCACGTATGCACACACTCACGTACACGCATTGCGGCGAGGCCACCTCGCCGCAACCCACACGCACCTCACATAATCACTCACTCACTGGATACACTTTGCACATTCACATGCATAATATTTCCACACTTCATTTGCACACTACAATTACACTTTCATGCATCTTCGGATAAGCTTTGCATAGCAAGGAATAGCCATGAAATTTACTCAATTCAGTTCACTTTACTTCACACAACACTTCATTCTCATGTTTGCAAAACAAAGAAATTCACTCAACACACTTATGTACATTTCACTTGGTTGGTCATTCTTTGCCCGCAATTTATAAAGTTTTGTGTAGCATTTGGTGGAGATTCTTTAATCAAATGCCGCAAACACTCACAACTCCATCATGAATTCATAGAAGGTTTACATATTGCACACATCCATTCTTGTAGCACTAACTTCATAGGATTTCTTTCATTGCAATTCATATACACAAGACATCCTTTGATCAACAACACTCACAACACCAACATTCACTCATGTTTTAACATTCATCCTCACTTCACAGCTTCACCATTTACACATTCATTCACAATTCACAAACTTTACAAACTTCACAATTCACTATCATCTCACACTACTCACAACATATTCATTCATTTAAACTCACCATATTTCACAACACTCAAACGTACCACATTACACTCACTCTCACACACTCGCACATTTTCCGGCGAGACCTCGCCGCGAGGTCTCGCCAGCAACCATCTTAGACGGCGAGGTCTCTTGGCGAGACCTCGCCAGCAAAAGTCTTAAATGGCGAGGTCTCGCCGCGAGACCTCGTCGGCATATAGGCGTGGATGTTGTTTTCAACAACTAAAAATGGCTAACTGTTGGGAATTTGTTATCTCTCTTGTGCAGGTGCGAGGAGGCGTGGTCGTGGAAGGCTTGAAGGCACACAGAAAGTGAGTCTACAAAGGGAGGCTGAAGTTGGATGCTTGAAGGAGTGCTCTACTGTACTTATGAAGGCGTGAAGTGGGCAGAGCGTACAAGGATTGACAACAACGGGTTAGAAGCGTGGTTCTCAGGGGCGTAGAGGCGTGGAAGCTGATGAAAAGGCGCAAATCTGCAAAGCTGAAGGCGCTGGGATGCTGGAATTGCTCTTCATTTTCGGATTTTCACATTTTTGGGCTGATTTTGGTTTTTCCTTTTAAGGGCACTTTTGTAATGAATTAGATATTTTACGGTTGCGTATTAGTTACGTTTTCCCAACTCTATATATAGGGAAGGTAGCTAACGGGTAAAAGGGGGGGATTTTTGGAGGAGAATATTCTAGAGATTTTAGAACTATCTTTTGAATTTTAGCGGGAGCTTTTCTCCCTCTCATTTTTTTCTCTCTCTAGATCTATTTTCTCTCACTAAACATTTCTTCTCCGATCTCAATTTCGATTGTGAATTTAGACTGGATTCATCTTGCTTATTCTCATTTTGACAAAGGATTCGATAATTCTCTTGATTCAATCGGTAAATTCTTCCAATTAAATGAGAATGAGCTTATCAATGTTGGAATTTGTTGATTTTGAAATGAGAAAGATATTTTCTGGCTAAATCTATGATATCTTAGGATTCTTAATGGATGAATACGTGTTTTAGTAGATTGTATGCTATGCAATTGATCTAATTGTTGAATATTGAAATTACATTTGAATTAAGCATAAACATATGTTGAAATTCATAATTCCTAGCTAATCTTGAATAGATCAGACTTCAATTGTGGTCGATATGCTAAATTGAGGAGTGATTAATCAAAGTTAGCGAAGTTGCATGAATAGAGAACTAAATTGTGATTGTTTAAGTCTTTACACTTGTTTTCTGTAATCAAATCAATTCTGAGACTCAGGCCTCGCCATAGGAAGTGTTAATGAATTGAAACATTAGGAAAAGTGTTAAAGAAGCTTTTTGTGTTAACAACAATGATATTTGAACCCTAGGATGGACCTCGCCATGGGAGTTCTTAGGACTTTGCATGTTAGAGTAGTTAGCTGGGAGAGTTGAGACTTTGCGGAGCTTATTCCACCATTCTCGGGCCTCGCCATGGGAGAGGATGGTGATTTGGGGGGTACAAGCAGTGGTGTGGTCGCCATGCTAACCACAGCTTGGACTTTTAGGCAATTTAGGTCTCCAATGCATTTAATTGTTTACTGATTGCATAGCATAGATTTACTAAGCCTGTGTTCATCCAATTTAAAAATCCTGAGATATCTGTTTCATCCTTGCTTGTCATTTCCTTTTGTATTTCTGTCCTCATTCGTTTGAGTTGAATTTTCCTCTTTCTAGTACTTAGATTCTGTGACAGGACTTTTAGAACAATTTGTTCAATATTCTTGACCTATGCCTTCCCTGTGGATTACGATCCCTACTTACGCTACTACATTAGTGTTTAGGGTAAAATTGACGAGGTGCGACAACTAGCTTATCAATTTTTGACGCCGTTGCCGAGGAAGGCAATCGGTTCTGGAATTTGTTGAATTGTTCTTGATTTTTACTTGTTCTACTTTTTGTTTTTGTTTGTGGCATTTACCTTAGCTTTCATTTTGTGTTGTTTTCTGTTCGTGTTGAGAATTGTTTCTGTGTTGCATATTTGAAGTTCTTGTTCTTTTGTTATTACACTCCACAACTGTGTGTTGTGTATGCCAAGGTCTAGCAGGTTTGCAGGAGAACCACAATTCCTATTGGATCTTGAGTTGGAGAAAACTTTGAGAGCACATTTGAAGCAACAGAGAGAAATGGCAGCACAAGGTGCACAAGCACCTAGGTTTGGAGATCATTACGCAGTAAATTTTGACAATCGATTTGGTCATCAGGACATCGATGTGGAAAGTTACCACATTCCTCCACAAATTGTTTTCATGATTACCCAGGGCCAATTCTTCCAAGGTCTTGAAAATGAGGACCCTAATGACCACCTTGATTGGTTTCTCGGGTTATGTAGCACTTTTAAGTTGCCGAGAATTGATAGGGGTGAGGTTCACAGGATTTTGTTTCCTTTATCTCTGCGTGGAAAGGCTAAACCTGGTTTAAGAGCATTGGAGGAGCCAATGCAGATATGTCATTTGATGATCTACAGAAGAGGTTCTTGTCCAAATACTTCCCTCCAGCTAAGCTTGAAAAGAGAAGGCTGGAAATTATGAACTTTCAGCAGCAAGAAGGTGAGACATTTAGAGAAGCTTGGGAAAGATTCAACGACCTAATCAGACAATGCCCCAATCATGACTTGGGAGAGATCAGGGAACTAAACACTTTCTTCAAAGGCTTAACTCCTGAATCCTCTTTGATGGTTAAGGCATGTGCTAACGGGGCACTCAAAGACAAGTCTGTACCTGAAGTACGTGAGCTATTTAATCAAATTGCTGAGGACGTGTTATTCTTGTTTGTTTTGGTGTTTTTTTTCGGAAGCTTTACTTGTCTTGTCCGTGACTTGAAGTGAACAAATGATCCAAAGGTTGTGAGTAAGTGGAAGTCTCAGATCAAAATCCTCGACGTCCGCATCAAAGTGGTATCAAAGCATAAGGTTGTTGCTTTCAAAATTCAAGTTTATTTCGTAGGTAAATTTTCGTTTTTTTTCTGGTTAGGGAAAATATTGTTTTGCTCATAACTTATTCGTTTGGAGTTGAAATCGAGTTTTGTTTTTTGTGTTGTGATCCTTGTTTCTTGTAGTTACTTGGACATAATTTTTATGTTCAAAAAGTGTCACCCAAAAATCGAAAAAAATCAGTCTTCTTTTTGTCTTTATTTTGTTCCGGGCAAATATAAGATTGACTATAACTTTTTTTGTTTTCAATCGGAATTTGATTCTGCTTTTTGCAGTGTGTTCCTTGTTTAAATACTATTAGGGACGCAATTTGTTTGGTCCATTCCAGCCCATAAAAAATTCGTGAAAAAAAATTAGTTCTTTGATTTTTCTTTGCGTGTTTTTTTTGTGTCGTCAAGTTTCAAGCTTTTGATTGTTCTTGATTCTTTGTGTCTTCTTGTATCTTCTTAAATCATCTTCTCGAGTCAAGTGAAATTTTGTTCCAACAAACATATACCCCTATTAATCAATTATGGCTTTTCAAAGTAAAAGGTTTCAAAAGGCTTGTCGCGATTTGTCGCAAACTATAGAGCAGATTTTAGTGATGTTTCAAGAAAAAATTCGAATTGAAGAGCAGCAGAAAAAGGCCATTGAGGAAAGCACATTGGTAAAATCAACTTCTATACCTACTCCTAAAGTTCGTGTTGTTAAATGCTTGAGGTGTTTAGGAGTTGGGCATAGTGTAATCCAATGCCCTCATTTGTATGATGAGGCGAAGGATGAACTTCTAGTGGATCTTCAACCATTAAACACAGAGAATGTGTGTGATGAGGTAAAGGACTCATTTTTTCCTTTAAATTTACTTGGAGATATAACACCTTTGGCAGTTGATATGGTTCAAATTGATAATGTCATGGAGGATCTAATTCAAGAAGATGTGATAATTCCAATTATTCCACTTGAAAAAACTTCTCAAACATATTTGATTTCTTTTGATGTATTGAATATTGTTAATATGTGTGAGAATATAATACCCAATAATGAACATATAAAAAGTGAGGTTGTTGTTGTGAGTGGAAAAAGCCTAGAAGTGAATCTTGATGAAAAAGGCAAAGAAGAGATATAAAACCCGTTGGAGATATTTTTGTATTTGGTTCTTCTTGTTGTCTAACAGATCATGTAGGTTATGATTTACTTGGTGTCACAACAATCGTGCAAGATTCGAGGTCGAATCTTCTCCAAGAAAGGGAGTATAATACGAACATAGAAAGCCTATTATTTGGGTGGTCAATAAGCAAGTGGTTCGTGATATTCATTCCATTAATTTGTGATGAATCATTTAGTTGGAGGCCTGGAATTATGTTGAAATCACAGTTCCTAAAGGTTTCATGGAGGTTTGTTACTTCACGACATTTAAGGTGTTGCCACCATGGAAATTACATTGTTGAGGACTTATGCCACAGTTTGGTATTATTGGCATATCGCTCTCAAATGATCTCCGATTATGCTGGTTCAAGGGCTGTAGAAACATAAGAGACATATCTACAACTTTTATGTTTTACAAATTCGCAGATTCGAAATGCATCTTGGTGAAATTGGCACGTGTAGATGACACAGCTTGCTGGACTCGCGGGAAAACTATCCTTACTTTTAAGTAAAATAGGATTTATTTTGTTTTGTAATAAATTAAGTCTATTAAACATTAATTTGGGCTTAATATTTTCGTTAATAAGTAGTTAATTACTTGGCCCAATTATCTTGCATGATAATGACAAGTAATGGATTAAGGAAAGTAGTCTCATACGTTTTAGGAGCATTCCTACTTTTTAGGAGGAAGGCTATTTTTTAGTAATTGGTCCGTTTCCTAATTCTTTGGAGCCAAAAACGTTTTTAAGCCTTCTTAAGAGAAAGCCATGTTGGTTTTGTAAACTAGTTAGTTAGTTGTTAGTCAGTTAATTAAGAAGTCAAATTGTAATTGGCTTAAGTTAGGGTTTGTTGCTTATGGCTGAATTAATCATTATTTAAGGAAGCCATTATGTAAACGTTTTTAATATACATGAATGATAGAAGAAATCCAGATTTTTGCTTTGCAAAATTGTTGAACACTTTGTGTTTGAAAACTTGAATGCAATTAAGTTTAATTGTCTTCATTGAACCGAGATTCTTTAGCATGACCTTTAGGAGATCTTACAAGTTCTTGATTTCAAGAACACCTCAAACCATCTAGTTTAGTCCATGATTTACATAGATTAAATTGGTTGATTGATATAGACGTGGGGGTTCGATTGGTTTCCTTCCAATCTTCTCGTCTCCCTTTGATTTCCATTCAATGTTATTCTTGTTTGTTTTGGTGTTTTTTTCGGCAGCTTTACTTGTCTTGTTCGTGACTTGAAGTGAACAAAAGATACAAAGATTGTGAGTAAGTGGAAGTCTCGGATCATAATCCTTGACGTCCGCATCAAAGTGATTCTCAACAATTACAGGCCAAAAAGCCTATCTTCAAGAAAAAGAAGGGCAAGTGCCACAATTGTGAGAAATGGGGCCACTTTGTAGCAGATTGTAGGCTACCAAAAAAGGACAAATCTGACACACCATTGGAAGCAAATATGCTGGTATAAAAGACTAAGCCTCAAAACTTTGTTGCTATGGTAGGCAATCATAGAAAGGCCAGTACTTCTTCAGAATGGTGGCTAGATTCTGGGGCAACATGCCATGTTTGCCAAACTAAAAAGTTACTTGATGATGTTGCTGAGGCCAACGAAACTATTGCTGTGGCTAGTGGGGCGACGGAGATCGTTACTCACACTAGTACTGCAAATATCAACCTCTTTTCACGTAAACTTTTAACTTTAAAAGATGTTAAAGTAGTTCCTGCGATCCAAAAGAATTTAATTCCTATTAGTCGCTTAGAATATACTGGCATGAATTTATTTTTCTCTAGTAGTAGAATCACTTTATCTGTTAACTCTCATTATTTTGGTTCTACATTCTTGATTGGTGGTATGTATGATTTGAGTACTGGAAGTGAAACGGTCAGCTAAGTTAGTTCACCTCTAATTCATCCAATAATATTGCATAATTGGTTAGGACATGTGAACTACAAGAAAATGGTAAGACTAGTTAAAAGTCATAATATACCTCTCAATACTTCGATCAGATTTAACAAATGTGAAGTCTGTGCTCAAACTAAAATTACTAGAAGACCTTTTCATCCGGTTTCTAGGAGTACACAACTTCTTGACTTAATACATTCTGACCTTTGTGACTTTAAAAGTACTCCCACTAGAGGTGGTCGGAAGTATTTGCGCACCTTTATAAACGATTTTCTTGATATTGTCATATCTATCTGTTAAAATCAAAAGATGAAGTTTTTGATAAATTTAAAATTTTCAAGAATCATGTTGAAAACCCAATTTACTTTGAAAATCAAAAAGTTTATGAGTGATAGAGGAGAAGAATATACATTGACACGGTTCAAAGAAATTTGGGCTTCAGAAGGCATAATCCTTGAAACTACTGCTCCTTACTCACCACATTCAAATGGCATAACTGAACATAAGAACAGCACATTAATAGAAATGTTAAACTCTATGTTATTGACATCTTGCATGCCTTCCTGCTATTTGGGAGATAAAGGGTTGATAGTACTAGGCATTATCGAAATCATTTCAGATACACTTATTGAACCTGAATTGACTTCCTCTTACGCTCGAAATCTAAATTGACTTCCTCTGACACTCAGATCCCTCTGAATCTTTACCTTTAAGAGTATCTACAACACAACGAGTTCCCAATACGTTTGATGAGGATTTTGTCACTTACCATTTAGGAAATGATCCATCCACCTATAATGAAGCGATGAGATCTAGGGACTCCCTATTATGGACAGAAGCCATTGATGATAAAATGAGCTCTCTGTTAAAAAATCAAACTTGTAACCTAGTCGATTTGCCCAAAGGGGCTAAGACAATGGGCTGCAAGTGGATTTTGAAGAAGAAACTTAATTCTGACGGATCTATAGCTTGGTATAAAACATGTTTAGTAGCTAAGGGCTATACCCAAGTATATGGGATAGATTATTTTGATATGTACTCCCCGGTTTGTCATTTGACTATGATAAGAATTCTTCGCTCTGGCATCTATTGAGCACTATGTTGTGCATCAAATGGATGTAAAGACAGCTTTCCTAAATGGAGATCTAACTGAGGAGATCTACATAAACCAACTTGAAGGGTTTGTCATGAAAGGTTTCGAGAACAAAGTTTGTAAATTAAACAAATCTTTGTGTGGTCTCAAACAAGCACCTAAATTGTGGCATCAAAAGTTTGACAAGGTAGTAATGAGTTTAGGATTTCGATCCAGTTATTCAGATAAATGCCTTTACTATCGTTCTATGTCAACTAAAGTTGGGCTTATTTGCTTGTACGTAGACGATATGTTAATACTTGGTTCCGATCATTCTACAGTGAGTGACGTAAAAAACTGAGTTAACATGTCCGATCTTGGTATGGTCGATACCATTCTTGGTATGAAAGTACATTTTACAGAGAAAGGTATTACTCTTAGCCAAGCTCATTACATTGAAAAACTTCTTTCTACAAGGGAATAAATGAATATACCATAGTTGAGACAGCGTATGATTCTAATAAATAGTTGAGCCCCAATAAGGGAGCTAGAGTGAATCAATTGGCTTATTCTAAATTGATTGTTAGTCTCATGTATGAAATGACATGCATTAAACCAGACATAGCCTTTTCTGTAGGCATGCTGAGTCGTTTCACTAGTAATCTCGGCCATGAACATTGGCATGCCCTCATGTGACCTATGCAATATTTGAAGGGTACTTCTAACCATGCATAATGTTATATTGGTCATCCTCCTATCTTGGAAGCATTTTCTGATGCTTTGTGGCGCTCATCCTTAAGGGATAGTAAGTCAACCAGTGGTTATATTTTCACACTGGGTGGTGCAGCTATTGCGTGGAAATCCAAAAGGAAGACATGCATTACTTTGTCGTCTATGGAATCGGAACTTTTTGCTCTAGCTTCTGCAGAAGAAGAAGTAGAGTGGATAAGAGAACTGATCCTGGATATTCCATTAACTAGCTTAAAGATTACATCTTTAAGTATGTTCTGTGATAATCAGGCTATAGTTTCAGTAGTAAAAAACTCACTCTTTATTGGTAAGAGGAGACATGTTAGACGGAGACATGCCATGCTAACGTATCTCATAGAACATGGTATTATTACTTTGGTCGATGTGAGATCAAAGGATAATCTGGCTGATGCTCTGACAAAGGCACTGAACAAAGCTCGAATCTTCAAAATTGTGGGGGATATGGGAAAGAGGAGATATGTCTTAACCTACATTAATGTTAATTTTGAATTTTTTGCATCTCCCTTTGCTAGCTAATATAAGCACTTGATAATATTTCGACGATGATTATAGTTGTCAATATATCATTCCACATCTGATGATATATCCTTTTTGGGTGCGTTGACTCATACCACATACAAAGAGGTGATTTTACTTACTCTGGATGTTCTGTGTAGAGCGGTAGTATCATTCCATATTTGATGATGCTGCTTAACTAAATTTGGACTTGACTGCTGTAATATTCTACATAGAAATATGAAATGGTTCTTTTGAAAAAGAAACTGTTTAGGTCTTATTCTTATATAGAAACTGGACATTGATGCTTATTGGAATATGGTATTCATGCATTTTGACATTGATATATATTTATTTTCAATCATTGAGATACTGTGCTAAGTTCTTCTACTTGAACTAGACACTTTATTTTGTTACATAAATGATTAAATTCATATTTGGTAACTTACAGAAAATGATGGAAATGGAGGAGCTGATTCCAACTGAAATCCTGAAAAGGATGATTTGCTTGATGGATAATTCCTTTAGAGCTATGGACTATGGGGGACTATTATTTGAATAACTGGTCCACCTATATACGCTTTGCCCATTTAGTTTGAGTTTAGAATATTTTTAAACCTCTTGTGTACAAAGTTTAGAGATTTCTAAAACTTTAATCTTGGTAACAATTTTGTTAGTATTTGGTAGAGTTTAGATTGTTTTCTAAAACTTATAACTGTGTTTAAAGAATTCATAATTTTGAGTAGTGAATCTTTTGTGCTATGAATGATTCAATCATCTGTTTTGAACATTACATTATCTATTTATTGGATTATGCTATATGTTTGGATTGTGCTATATATAGAACTTAGGAGGAGAATGTTGGATATTTAATATAATCCAATAATATGTTCTAATATAAGCCCAATAAATAATGAACATTTGTAATAGGTCTGAATGGGCAAGAGTCCATTAACTGGTTTTAACCCTAGTGTATTTCTATATATATGCTAGCTGGAGGCAGCATGCTGGGTATTCCACATTAGTTACCTGGGTGTAATGCTTTAAGCAATTACATATTTAATTGCTAGACATAAAAACTCTAACAGATGCAACATTAGATGCTTAGTGGAAACTGGAACTGATAAGTTGACTAAGATCCATAACTACAAAGCAGCAGAGTATTAGGAAAGGGAGCTGTTATTGCCAGAGCAGAAATTAGCTGCCAGAGCAATCAACTTTTGCTCTTCCCAATCTAAACTTACTTAGTCAACTTCTCATCAATATCTTCTCCATTACCGTTATCATTATTTCTCTCACATTTTCCTCTTAACTTTCGTTTCTTTTTCTTTCCACTAATTTCCCTCAAAATTTACATTAATTTCTCCACAAAATTAAGGAAAGGTGGATTTGTTTAGAGACAAAAATAACAGCAGCTAGACTAAAAATTTTCTTGAGTAATTTTCTTGAAAAGGGTTAAAGATTTCAGCTTTAGAAGTTAAAAAGAAAGTATAGCAAAGTAAGTTTCATGCATTCTTGCTAACGCACTTTTAAATTCATGGTTTATCAACAGTTATTTGATTTTGATATTTTATGGAAATTCAAAATCCATTGTTGAATTTTTTAATTTAATGTGTTTACACTTGAGTGAGTGAAATTCTTATTTTTTTATGATCATCCTAAGTTCTTGTATTGTTGCGCTAACTTGTTTAAAGGGTTCTAATGATATTTTCTTTTGTTTTCTATGTTCTTTCTTTCAATTTTTTTATTTTTGCAGAATGGGGTTTGTATATTTAAGCCCATTATTGAACTTAATTGGTTTTTCTTGTTTGAACTTTGCTTTGGCTGTGGCTTTCGATTTTCTTTTTCTTTTTTCTTTCTATCCCATTGATGAATTCGTTTGAGAAATTGACATGAATATGTTAACATACTTTGTTTCTTAAAAAATATTTTATTCCTTCTATTTTATTCTTCTACCTCTCTGTTAATTTTGAGAAGTATTCACAGAAGATTTTGAGAAGTATGTTGAAAGTTTTTTGTGGTGTAATTTTATCTCTATGTAGAAGGATGTTTGTATATAATCTTTGAAACTGTAATTGATTTCCATTGTTAAATTTGTTCAAATTGTTGTAAAAACTGTAATTCCTACAGTTTGCAATGCAATTGATCTACAAAGGGAATTTAATTTTCATGCTTTTTGATGCTTGAGAAGGGAAATATCTTTGAAAATTTCTTGTTCAATCCATAAAAGATTATGGGGTCTACATTTTTTTGTATGAGAAGTTGTTATTTAGTGGCATGACAAAAAAGGGGCAATGGTTTTATTACATTGGAAAAAAGGGGCTATAAAATAGTGGAATTGGGAAAGATTTTGAAAGGGACAAAATACCATTATTTTCAACTTTGTATGTATTCTTTATTAACCGAGGCTTTGCTCTTCTTTTAAGTGACTAATGATTGCTTGTGATCATGATATCAGTTGGTTGGATCTTTAGATTCTAATGCATTTTGATTTTGTGAGAATTGTACAAATGTTACTCTGCTTAGAATTGAGCATCAATTACAATTGTTTTGTCTATAACCCTTTGATGCCATACAATATAGCTAACTTTCATTCTTGTTATTTGTATCTTTCTTGAACTTTCTTATCAGCAAAATTACGAGTATGATGAACTCATTCTTGACTAATATAAAAATGATCTACACTAATTTCTTATTTAATAATAGTTGGTGGATGTACTTGCATTACAATTTTGTAAAGGGAGCTGTTCAGTTGTTCAACCAAGTGAAAAGTCTTTGTGGATAAATAGAACAAAAAGATGGATTGTGTATAATTTTCTGAAAGTATAATTACTTACCAAATTTTTTGCTTCATTTTAGCTTTTGTTTCATCTGAACAGATTGTGTGGTACATTGTTTATTCTTTGATATCTTGTATAGTACTTGAAGTTGCGATTTCCTCCATTTTATGTAGAGAAATTGAAAATGTAGTTATGGTAGTTAAAATGATATTGTTTATTCAATGACTATTTTATGTTACTGTCCATTTATAACTCTCAATCATACACATTTATTCACAGGCTTTCAATTGAGCACTCATGGGAGATCACGAGCTTGAAGAAAATAATGTTTATATTTCCAGTTTTGTCATACAACAATCACAAAATGTTGGGGAAGTAAACTTTAGTACGTTACTTGAAACTAAGTATGAGACTCGTGAAGATCTCCTAAAGGCAGCAAAAGAATTTTACTCAGCACAAGGGTACAGTTTATCAATCAAAGGTTCTAGACCAAACAAATATGTTACTATTGGATGTGATAGAGGAGGAGTATATCGAGATAGATAACATATTGCAATTGAAGAAAGAGAGAAAAACAACCACTCGCCTTATAAATTGTCCTTTTCAAATTTATGGAAAAAGACAAGAAGAGGGGATTTGAAAGTTATTGATAAAAAATGAATCACATAATCATGAAGCTTCCAAAGATGTAATAGGACACCGATTTGAGCATGTTTTCTCAAAAGAAGATATATTGACGGTTGATAAGCTGAGCAGAGTTAGGATTTTACCTCGTCAAATTCTTTCATCAACCTGTCAAATGAATCCAACCACTAGTCATTGCACGAGATGTTTATAATATGAGGAGAAAAATCACAAAGGAAAACCTCAATGGATGGTCTATCATTGAAGTTTTATTTGAAGAATTTGGTAAGGCTGGATTTCTATTTGATTTTAAATTAGATCAAGATTGTTGTTTAACTCACATTTTCTTTGCACATCCCGAATTCATTAAATTGAGTAGAAGTTATTCAACTATTTTTGTTATGGATTGCACATACAAGACCAATCGATATAAGATGCCATTACTTGAGATCGTTGGGATCACAAATTTTAATACATCATTCTACTCTTTCTTTGCATTTTTAAGAAAAGAAGGATATGAAGATTATTAATGGACACTAGGTGTCTTTAGTGAGATGTTAGGTGATGGAATTCGTCCTTCGGTTATTGTGACTGAAAGAGAGTTGGCATTGATGAAAGCTATTGAAGAAGTTTTTCCTAGTGCTTTGAATTTCTTGTGTGTTTGGCATATTGAGAAAATTATCGTTGCCAAATGTAAATCTCATTTTGAAAGAAAAAAAAATTGGGAAGACTTTTTATCATCTTGGAATTTGGTTGTATTCTCTACTACAGAATAAGCATTTGGTCAAGCATGGCATGAGGTTGAGTTGTTATGCAAAGAAAAGACAGATATGGTGAATTAACTTCGAAACACATGGCTTCCCTATAAACAATATTTTTTTAATGCCTAGACAGGAAAAAAATTGCATTTTGGAACTCATGCATCTTCAAGAGTAGAAGGTGCACCTTTGAAATTGAAAAGATACTTATTGGTTTCAACTGGAGATATTTTGATGGTCAAGCAAAAAAATTGTCTTTTGCTTGAAAATGATCTTAAAGAAATTAAAGTGAAGATAGCAAATGAAAGGATTCAAGTTCCTCACAGATGTAATTTTCATTTTTCAGAAAAGTTGCGACTCGATTGTCAATTTTTGCCTTGAATGAGTTAGAAAAGCATTTTGAGAAGTTAACAAATCATACAATGAGTCAAACATGTAGTGGTAGCTTCATAGCTACAATAGGGTTACCTTGCGCACACATGATGAGTTCTTGGAAATGGCAAGCAATTCCTCTTGCATCTATACATTCTCAATGAGGAATTGACACAAGGGAATCCATTTTTGTGGATATGAAGGATAATGATAATGATTCTATCTTTAGTGGATTGCTTAATAGGTTGGAAGATAAATATAAACAGTTATCTCTCATTGAGAAGAAAAATATCCATGAAAAACTATTTGAACTTGTTGATGGAGAGTTTTCTTTGAGTTATGAGCCAAATATACAACGTAGCAGAGGAAGACCTCCAATTGGAAAAAAGAGAAAAGGATTGACTTCAACAGTTAGAGATCCACCACAATTTGAAATTGTAGAAGCATCACTGAAGCAAATAACTCATAAGGATGGAGATTATTATAGTCAAACAAGCCAAAGTACCACAACTGTGCTGAATGAAAAGCTAATTTCAACATTTATAGATTGGATGAGAGAGGATAGATGAATTTTGTTGATTTGAATGCCAATTCGAGTTCATATGATGAGTTTCAATGGAATTAGAAGTTGAGTACAAGTTTTTTCGTTAATAATTAGTGTAAGGTATGCATCATTATTTATTTTTAAATTTGAGATTTGCTTTGATACTATTTTCATGTTTTGCTATAAAAAATCAAGTTTACAATTTTATAGTATAGCAGATTAGAGGCTTGTTCAACAACAATTTTTCTAACCGCGTTCGTTAGGTCGAATGAGGGAATGATGAAGAACGAATGAGATTTTTCGAGAAGATTATTGTGCTGCTTCTGACAATTGATGGCATTGAATGTGCTAATGTGGAAGATCGAGGTTCCAAGAGGGATATGGTGAAGGAGTTGGAAGAAATTCTTGAAATTGTTGATCCCCAACCGGATTCCAGCATTGAAACATCCTTCAGAAAATATGTAAATCATGCCCAAACTCTAGACCAATTAGCTCAAATAGAATACATTATTGAATCAGTAATGTGTAATACAAAATAGTGTAATGTCTTGATTCAATGAGGAATGCAGATAGTGTAATGTCCTAATTCAAAGAAAATAGAGCATATAAAAGAGTAGTAGTAGAGTATAGTGTAAGAGGAATCAGAACAGAGCATACCAGATAATAGTGTATCATCCTAATTCAATATCTAAATGTGAGTGTAAAAGGAAATTAATAGTATGCCTTTTTTGAAAAAAGATGTTATATCAAGGTATTTTCATTTGACAGTAAAATTAGTCACAAGATCCGAGGACGTGTTTTGAGATCTAAAAAACATACTACTTCGTCCATCTCAAAATGTTTTACAAAAGTGACTCCAAACCTCAACAAAGTTTCACAAACACCAAGTAGTCCAAAAGTGATAACATGTCATGGTGATGATAGTCAAATATGCGGAAAATTTGTTGGGTGCTAATAATCTTATTAAATTAACTCAGGTTGCCTATAAACAACCCTTTCTTCTTTAAAAGTAGTAGGTCTTAAATTCAAAAAAAAGGTGGAAAATGAACAATGTTCACCTATAAATAGTAGGTTCCAAGATTGAAAAAGAATAATATACTAAAAATGCGAATGGTCAGCTCAAGTACAATCCTTGAAACAACACAAAAGGAATTTTCGGCCTAATTGCACTTCAAGCTGTTGGATCAAAAGAAGTTATGTTTCTCCAATTAGATGATTTTACACCAACAAAATGTAGCAAAAGTCATTTTAATCTTGTTCAATAACATGATGTCACAAATCAAGATACACAATGAGAAAAGGAAAAAAAATTTGGGTAAAGCAAAAATGTAAATGCTCATCACTACGTGCTGAAAAGAACATTAATTTACTAATAACCTACAAGTTCCAAAGGATTCTGAGTTCATCTTTCTATGATAACACACTGAAGAAACAACACTACAAGGGTTAGTTCTCAACTTAATTCTTTTGAGGTTACATAGAGCTCAAAGTAAAAAAAAAAGAATACAGAATAATAAATGTTAGAAAGAGGCGACATAGCACACATCAACGCTGGGACTCCTGCATTTTTAAACATATCTCAAACAAGCATGACTCGCATACAAGAGTACAACAGAAAGCCATTATTTCTAGAGCTTAACAATCTTGTCATGACTAGCAGAAGCAACCAGGCCTGCAAGAGTTGAAACTGCCAAGGAAGCAATCAACCTTTCATGTGCTGACAGTGTCATTGTATTGTTCTCTGTCATATTCCAAAGCTCCAGAGACTGCATAACGCGGTTGTTAGAAGATTATTTTGACGATAAACACAGACAAAGGAACGTTCGCTAAAGAAAATATACGTATATCAATGCAGACAGGACTTGCCTGGTAACATCCGATAATTAACAATGAAGAATATGTAGGATGGAAAACACATGAATGAAATTTGTTGCCATTGAAACTGAGCTCATGCACACATTCTGCTTCACTTCCAGAAGCCAATGTCCAGACTCTGACAGAGTCCTCACTGACAGATGCCAGAAGCTCACTAGAAGGATCCCAACAAATAGAATGTATTGGTTTTGTGTGACCCTACAGTGAGAGGTTCTCATAACAAGGTCAGCAGCAACTCACAAGAATGGCAAATACCAGATATAGGCAACAATGACGATAGAAACAACAGAACAGGTTTACTAAGATCAACAATACAATAAAGCCAGGGAGTAAAACACTTGAACTAAACATTTATGCACCAAACAATGTTTGTAATTGAAGATCAGCGGAACATTTGGACAAAGTAACAGTTGGACAATTGTAATTTCTACTCAATTCTCAAGCAAAGTAACATTTGGACAATTCCCAGAAAATCAAAATGCATTAGAATCCAAAGATCCAACCAAATGATATCATGACCACAAGCAATCATTAGTCACTTAAAAGAACAACAAAGCTTCAGTTTTTTTTACCACCACGGAGATATAATCTTTGATTTAAAGGATTTCGAGTACTAGGGTGTTAATGTCTAGCACACATTTGTGACCACCACCAAAAACGTATCCATAACAATCAACATCTATTGTGAGATGCTTTAGTGCTTGTGCAGATATACATAACTTTTCCACATTATCGAATTTTGTCCTCCGAATATACAAATTCTCAAGCACCAAATAGGAAGAAACTAGTTTACTAGCTGATTCACCATCTTGGTATGTAACTTAATCAAGGTGAAGCGTTTTCAAATTCGGAATGCAGGTCAAGCTTGGAACAACTATCATCATTTCTTCGCACAACTTGAGAACCACAAGTGTTTTGCAAATAAATGTGCCTCGTGACAAAACGAATCAACGACGGAAAAAGCTTCAAATTAACATCCAGTTCTTGAATATTTAGGGAAATTGAATTTCCACCGCAAGATTGTGAACTTATTACATTAGAAGTCGCCATATATGCTATCCCAATAACAGAAAATATGCCACAAACTAAAACATGTGGATATAGCACACCTTCATCATCACCAAATCAAAGGAAAAAAGCTTTAGTTAACAAATTAATATGCAATAATAAGAGATTTAAGGTTAATAACAATTATCCATCGATTTGTGGGATTTCCTCAAACAAAACAAATAAAGATTAAACGAAAAGAAGGGAAAGGAAAGTAGGGAGGGAAACACTCACTTTTCACTTTTCACTTGTCATTTGATTAAAGGTGTCAAAATGGTTCTACAGCTTCATCTTCCCAAAATACTAAGTAAAGTTGACAACAAAGCTTCAGTTAATAAAGAATACATACAAAGTTTAAAACAATGGTATTTTGTACCTTTCGAAATCTTACCCAATTCCACTGTTTTATAGCCTTTTTTTCCAATGTAATAAAACCGTTGCCCTTTTTCTGCCATGCCACTAAATCACAACTTTTCATACAAAAATATGTAGACCCCATAATCTTTTGTGGATTGAACAAGAAATTTTCAAAGATATTTCTCTTCTCAGGCACCAAAAAAGCATGAAAATTAAAATCCCTTGGTAGATCAATTGCATTGCAAATTGCAGGAATTATAGTTTTTACAACAATTTGAACAAATTTAACAATGGGAATCAATTAAAGAAAAAGAAAATCGAAAGCCACAGCCAAAGCAAAGTCCAAACAAGAAAAACCAATTAAGTTCAATAATAGGCTTAAATATTCAAACCCCATTCTGCAAAAATAAGAAAAAAATTGAAAGAAAGAACATAGAAAATGAAAGAAAATATCATTTGAGCCCTTTAAACAACTTAGCATAACAATACAAGAACTTAGGATGATCATAAAAAAAACAATAATTCACTCTTTCAAGTGTCAAGAAACACATTAAATTAAAAATTTCAACAATGGATTTTGAATTTCCATAAAATATCAAAATGAAAAACTGTTGATAAACCATGAATTTAAAAGAGCAGTAGCAAGAATGCATGATACTTACTTTGCCATACTTTCTTTTTAACTTCTAAAGCTGAAATCTTGAACTTTTCAAGAAAATTTTTAGTTTGGCCGCGCTGTTATTTTTGTCTTTGAACAAATTTTTAGTTTGCTCAGCAGTCAAGTCAAAAAGCTCAGGTTCCTTATCGGATATAAAGTTAGCAATCCTCCAAGGATGGTTCTACCCTATATATTCGTTGCTAACAAAGAAAAACCGTTCTTTCCCATAATGAATTGAACTCAGAAATTTCTCTAGTAGTGGGGTTATATTGGTAAGACAATTGAAGTAAAACCAACCGACTTCGTTTGGTACTATTTTTAAAGAGAAGAATCGTTAGAATAAAGGAAGGCTAATAAAGACCCTATGGTATATGCATACTAGTTCAAAATTAATTACAGTGTGGATTGCATTCGGAGTAAGTTGACTTAGACTTATGTTATAATGATCAAGAACTCTAATTAGCAAAGTAGCTAGAGGAAATATAAGGCTAGCTTGAAGTTGATGTTCGTAAATAGATATGAAGCCTTTTGGAATAGCAGTGACTCGATCAACTTTACTTAGAATTTCAAAAGTATTGTTTCCAGGAATAAAGTATTTCCTTAAGATTCGATGGATGGTGGCTAGAGTTAAAGTCGAAATAATAGTATCGGCTAAAATAACCTCTCTATCGACCTCGTTTATTTCCTCACCTGTGGATCTTGCGTCTATAGCATCATAAAGGTTTTCTAAAACTATAGCTTTGTTAACAGACATAGTGGGTGTTAGTTTTATTTGCCTACGTGATCTCCATAGTGGGGGTTTAACAGGGGCTAGATCAGAAAACTTTTGTTTGAAATTATCACGTTCGACGCTGTTAGAGCTCAAATTCTCACCTCAGGAACTATTCTGACCGAACTGAAATAATCGAGCTCCGAACAATACTTTTATGTTATCTGCAAAATAGGATGACATTAGAGCAAAGTTCCGAGGTGATTCCTGGGAGTCTACTCCGATGCCAAAGTCAATAATCTATTTTTATTGCATTTACCCTATTTTGTAAACATTTGAATATATAAAATTAAAAATAATTTTACCATTGCCTTTTCATTTACTGCTCCTTGTTGTTCGGTAGTCTGTTACTCTAAATCTTTGACTGATTCTTTTTATTTGAATAGTGTCTAAATATTGTTATATCAATAGCCCCTCAAGTTGGTATAAATGACATTTATTCCATCTAGAAACAATCTTTAGAATATCCCAAACTAACTTTCTTAAGGACTTAGAAAAGATATCGAGCTCTATAACTTGAAATATCAACAGAAACATCTCTCCAACAGTTACTGAAATGCGCGATTAAAAGCTGGCACGCTTTTTATTCAAAATGGCAGTTATCCCATAACGGATAAACTGCATTCAGTTGCTTTTAAAATTTGATATCATATTCATCTTCAACTCATCACTGGACCATCTTCTCAAACGTAATCTTTCCTTTAGATTTCAAAATTCCCCTCATCTATATTTCTAGTCCCACCAACTTATCTGATCATATCCACTATTTCACCTGAATATTTATAAGTAGCGACAGTGACCATCAACTTCTTCAATTCTTCTAAGTATATTTCAAGGTTTTTCCTTTCCTGCAGATATGTCTTCCGAAGAGCACTCTAATTTCTCTAAGCATGTTAATTTAGCTAGCTATAGAGAACCCACAGCTAGTAGATCACACACTCCCAGCATTAGTTTAGAGTCGGTAGGAAATGGAGATAAAAATCACTCTCACGATTCACATCCCAATCAACCAAGTAGCTCCTCTCCTCAAGCTCATAATGCTTTAATAATGTCGTCTCCAACAGAAACTACCCTTAGATGGTCTCTTAGGCGTCAACAGAAAACTTCCAGCATTCCGTCTAATACCCCTGCTGAAACTACCGAGGTAACAACAGCCGAATAAAACGAACCCATAGATACTGATGTCAAATAGGATCTTCTAGCTAATTCTATTTCATCAATCTTGACTCCAAAAAATGTTAGCCATATAGTGAAGAAATACTTTATCTCTGACCATATTACAGTTCAAACTCTGACCAAAACTGACCGAGCTGCGTATCCTCCACAGGGTCATGTAGCTATCTATGAACATTACCTTCAAGCGGGTTTAAGTTTTCCTATCACGGGGTTACTTTTAGAAATGTTAGATCACTACAAGGTCAGCTTGAGTCAGCTTACCCCAAACTCCATTTGAACCGTGGTCGGTTTTGAGTTTGTTTGTCGATATGAGAAAGTCGCAATTAGCCTCCCTTTGTTCAGCGATTTTTCTCTCTAAAAACCTTACTTAATGAAATATGATGGTTCTATTTTAACCACAGAACTAATAAGGTGTCTTTTCTTCATAATTTCCCTAGTTCAATACATTATTGAAAAGAACGGTTTTTCTTTATAAGTACTGAATTTATTGGTCTGAATCGGCTCTGGAGAATAACTAGCAACATAACTAATCGAGAGCCTAAGAAATTTTATGATATAGGTGGAGAGCAGACCTTAGAATCTCTAGGTGTTAGGTTTGACATCTCTAGGTTGTCTAAAAAAATCTTAATTCAAGGTGGCTTGAGCTCGGCAACTCTCGTTCCTAAGTATAAAGGTTCAAAGGATAGACACGGAAATGAACGTGAGTATTTTACCGTTTATTTGTTTATTTCGATCATCTTAATCTGATATTTTTCTGATGCTTTTGTCTTTGTAGTGATGGATCTCAGTCAACTCATCAGAGCGGGTTTTAGTAAACTAACTACCACAGCTTCCTCATCGAGAAAATCAAGTGAAGAAACTTCAAGACAAGTGGAGACTCCCGCTCTAGAGGTTCTGCCAGAAGCGCTAGCTCCGGTTGTTTCTGTCACAGCAAAACCTACATCATGATTTCCTCCCTTGTCTTGGGAGAAAAAGACCAGAGCATCAAAGAGGAATTTACCGCCCTAGTTCAGCTCGGAAGAGAGAGGGGGTAAATGAGGAAGCTCCGCACCTCGTTCAGCTACTATTCTTCCATATGACTTCTCTCAGCATGCCGAGTTTGGGTTTCTGTCCCAACTATCACCTGCAACAGTGCCTATCTCATATGTCCCCATCTCTCATCACGTTGATCAATTATGCCCGGGGTGGAATTTCAATTGTAATTACCGACTGATTACCCCGGCTTTGTCACATGAATGGCTTAATCAAGGCATTCCCCCAAGAGATCAAGATTCTGTAAGGCAGCTCGATAATGAAGAGCTGATAAATGCCTTGGCTGTTTCTGCTTCTCAGGTACAACTTTTGATTTATCTGTTTCAATTTATACATATATTTCCCGATCTTTTCTTATATATGTATTTTTACATAGTGCAATTCTGTCCAACTGAGCTATAGAAGTTATCCGTGCTGCTGAGCACTCGACTTCTCTACGATCCAACCTGGAAGCTGAAAAAAAGAAAGTATTTGAAATGGAAAGCAGAATTGGTTTGTTGGAATGAGAGGTTGATAGACAGAAGAATCTAGAGTCAGTTACTCGCCAGGAACTCATTTCTGCAAAAGCCGAACTGACAGTCGAAAAGACTGAGGTGGAAAATCTCCGGGCTAAAGTGAAAACACTTAGCTCTTCGTGCCTAAAGTGGCATTCTCAATTCAAATACATGGAGCGTTGCTATACTTTCCACTAAGGAAGTGGCTCCAGTCAAACTGTGGAGAATTTCCCGAGGTCAGAAGATTTTGCCCAAATCCTGGCAAAGCTCAACATATGTACTGCTGACTATTGCTACAGTGAAGCTGTCAAAGCCATTCAACAACAGTAGCTTCCTGACAAAACCCTAGACGAGCTAGGTTATGAGATGCTGAGGTGAAGATAACCACAAAGTTTAAAGAGTTGGTTAGTGGGGAACTTGATTTCATCCTGAACCAGTATATCCCTTCGACTCCACAGTTTGAAATGCCCAAAGTGGATATATCCGAGCTAGAGAAGGATGATGAAAGGAGCCGATCTTGAGACAGTTTTATTTACTGCTTTTCTGTTTTCAATTCTAGGTTTTGATCATCCGCGGATTAGTTAAGTTTTTGTTTATCCGCGAATTGACTTAATAACAGATCTACTATTTTGTATTTCTCCTCGGAGAATATTTTAGAATTATATTTCCTGAAGTTTCTTTATTTTCTAACTACTTTTCGTAAGGAATGCAATTCGGGAATTTTGCATAGTTCATCTTGTCTTCTCAGAGATTCTTCTCGGAGATTATTTTAAATCTAAAATTTCACTTCCTGAAGTTTCTCTGTTTCCCTATAAATTTTTGCAAGGAATTTTCTTTGAGAATTTTGCATTGTCGTTTTATAGATTTTCACAGAGATCTTTTCTCCGGAATTGCCATAACAACAGCAAAAACTTTATTGAAATAAGAATCAACTTATTACATCATAGGAAAAGAACATTCAACTTAATAATACTTCCTCAGATTCTGAAAATTCCAAGTTCTTGGAACAGATTTCCCATCCATTCTCGACAGAGTGCAATAACATTTTGAAGAAACATCCACCACTTTATAGGGGCCTTCCCATTGGGGGTCTAATTTTCCCATTTTTCCGACCCGACTTGCTTCTACTTTTCTCAGGACAAGGTCACCTACTCGGAAAAACCGATTGTTCACCGTTCGGTTATAATATCGAGCTACATCTTGTCTGTACTTAGCATCTTTCAGCTGTGATCATATTCTTTTGTCTTCCAATGCATCCAATTTCTCCTGGATTTCTTCTTCATTATTACTCGAGCAGAAGAATAGTATTCGAGGACTTGAAACTTCTATTTCTGTAGGTATGACTGCTTCGGTACCATACGTTAAACTGTAAGGAGTCTCACCTGCGACTGTTTTTAGAGTGGTTCGATACGACCTTAAGACCATTGGCAGATGTTCAACCCAATCTCCACTAGCTCGTCCTAATCACGTTTTCAGACCTTGTAATAATGTGCGCAATTAGTTACCTCTGCTTGCCCATTTGTCTGAGGATGAGCCACCGATGTGAAATTGTGCTTGATCCTGAGAGAAGAACATCACGATTTGAATGGCTCCTCGGCAAATTGCCTTTCATTATCTGAGATTATAACTCTTGGAATTCCATACATGCAGATAATATTCTTCCAAAAGAACTTTATCACGTTCTTTCCCAAAATAATTGCTAATGGTTCTGCCTCAACCCATTTAGTAGCATAATCTACTACCACTATAAGGTATTGTACCCGACCCGTCCCTTCAGGAAAAGGACCGAGCAGGTTTGTACGCCATTGATAGAAAGGCCAAATAGATATATTCGGGTTAAGTGGTACCTGAGGACTATGTGTAGTCACAGCAAACTTCTGACACCTCTGGCAAGTCTTCACTATTTGAGCCGCATCTTCGTACATGGTCGGCCAAAAATGCCTAAGGAGGGTAGCTTTTTTTAGCCTATATTCTGGATCCGATATATGAACCACATATACCTTCATGTATCTCACGAAGCAGGTAATGAGCTTGTTCAGATTCTCCACATCATAATAAGGGTTTTAAGTAGCCTTTTTTTATACAAGATTCCATCTTTAAGAAAGTACCGAGGTGCCCGCATGCAAATCTGCCGAGCTGCTGCCTTGTCTTCGGGAAGAATTCCTATCGTCAGGAAATTCGATATAGGAGTCATCCAATTCTCTGGACCAGATATATCCATTACCTCCGTAACCATTATTCTCCGATTTGGAAGTGTTTCCACAAATATATGTTTGTTTAAATTTGCCAAAGTAGAAGAAGCTAACTTACTCAAGGCATCTACCCTTCTATTTTGTGACCTCAGGATCTTGTCTACAGTAAAACTTTCAAACTTTTCTGTCATTTTCTGAACGTGCTCTGCATATCTTTCATCTTAACATCTTTGATAACATATCTTCTAGAGACTTGCTCAACTACCAATTGAGAATCACTGTAAGTTTCTATTTGGCGGGCTCCAACTGATAAGGCCAATTTCAGACCTGTTATGAGTGCCTCATACTCTGCTTAGTTGTTAGAGGCAGAAAATTCAGACTTCAACGAATAACTTAATTCATGATTTTCGGGGTTGATTAGTACTAGACCCGTTCCTTACCCTTCTCCAGCTACAGCTCCATCAACAAATAACTGCCAATTTCTACTGTCATCTTGCTCGGCCTTATTCGTTTCAAAGTTGAACTTTCGTTTTCTTTTCGAGGCATCTCAGTGATGAAATCAGCTAATGCCTGGCCTTTGATTACTGTTCGGGGTTTGAAAGTAATATCATATTTTCCGAGCTCTATAGCCTATTTGGATAGTCCCCCAGATGCCTCAGGTCGGTATAATACTTGCCGGAGGAGTTGATCAGTTAGAACGCAAATAGTATGTGCGTTTGGAAATATGGCCTCAATCTCCGAGCTGCAAAAACCAGGGATAAAACCAACTTCTCGATTTCTGGATACCTCTGTTCAGCCCCTTGTAAAGCTTTGCTCACAAAATACATAGGCTTCTGCAGCCCTTCATCTTCTCGAACCAAGACTGCACTTACTGCTTGCTCTGCTACCTCCAGATATAAGAATAATACTTCTCCTGTTGAAGGGACAGATCAAGTGGGAAGTTGCTTCAGATGCTCCTTCAATGATTCGAAATACTTCTGACAGTCTTCATTCCATTTGAAATTCTTTGCCAATTTTAGAAGTTTAAAAAAGGGTAAACCTCTTTCAGCTGCTCGAGACAAGAACCTTTTCAAGGCAGCCAGGCAACCAGTCAATTTCTGCACTTCTTTAACGTTCTTAGGAGCTTCCATAGAAATTATGGCTTCTAAATTTTTTGGGTTTGTTTCAATCCCTCTTTTCGATACCATTAAACCCAAAAATTTTCCCGAGCTTACACAGAACACACATTTCTCGGGATTTAATTTTAGGCCTACCTGCTGTATTGTTAGGAATGTTTCTCTTAGATCATCCAACATTCCTGTTTCCAACTTACTTTTTATTACCATATCATCAATATAGACCTCTAAATTTCTCCCGATATGTCCCTTCAAGACCTGGTTGACCAAACACTGGTATGTAGCCCCAGTGTTTTTCAAGCCGAAAGGCATCGTTTTGTAGTAGAATGTCCCTTTATCTGTAACGAAAGCTGTCTTTTCTGCGTCAGCCAGATTCATCAGGATCTGATGATACCCTTTATAAGCATCAAGAAAACATAGCATCTCAAATCCCACTATTGCATCACGATCTGATCTATTGAGGGCAACAGATAACAATCTTTCGGGCATGCCCGGTTCAAATCAGTGAAATCGATACACATTCGCCATCTGCCATCTACTTTCTTCACCATCACTGGATTAGTAATCCAGGTCGGATATTTTACCTCCCCCAGAATCCCGACCTGCAGCAATTTTTCAACCTTTTCTTGTATGACCTGTCTTCGTTCATATGTGAAATTCCTCTTTTTCTACTGGACTGGCTTGACATCAATTTTGATGTTTAATGAATACGCTATGAGATCTGGTGAAACACCTCCCATATCTTTCGGACTCCATGCAAATATGTCTTAAAATTCAATCAAAAGCTCGATAAGGCGGCCTCGAACATGAATGGATGTAGTCTTACTGATCTGGATTGTCCTTTCAGGCCTCTGCTTATCCAAGGATATCTTCTGTATCTCATCTTTTCCAAAATCAAAATCCACACTTTTTGCTGAATCCTCCTCCTTCATCTTTAAAAGACCCGGATCCCTACGACTCCTTCTATACAATTTACGCGAGCCCCTCCAATTTTTCCCTGAATAGCGACCATGTAACATTGCCGAGCTACATCTTGGTATCCTCTTACTACTGCAACTCCTGCTGGTGTGGGGAACTTCATCACCAATAGTAAGGAGACCATATGACTTTCAACTTTACCATCGTAGGGTGACCTATAATAACGTTATACGGAGAAGGCGATTTTAGAACTGCGAAATCCGAGTACACAGTTTTCCACCTTGGGTATTCTCCGATTGTTATAGGCAAAGTTACATTTCCCAACAGTTGAATAGATTCTCCAGAAAAACCGACCAATGGAGTTGGACTACGTCGAAGATATTAGGGATCAGCTTCCAACTGCTCAAATGCATCAATATATAAAATATCAACCGAACTTCGATCATCTACGTAAACTCGATGCACCAACTTATTAGCAATGTTGGCTTTTATAATCAAAGCATCTGAGTGCGGGAATTTGGTGGGTACCGCATCCTTCTCTGAGAACATGATAGTCTCCGAGGGCTTAAACCTTTTCCCGATAGGCTCCTGTGCAGGTACTTTTCTGCACCTATTCTTTCGAACAGAATTGCTCTCGTCTCCTTCTAATCCCCTAAGGATAGCATGGACTTTCCCCGTAATATCCTGTGCAGGATGATGATTGTTAAATCGCGGCCTCTTCTCCTCAGCTCGATAATTCCTTCCGTAATTTGCCCTTTGGGGAGATCGTCTTTCAGCTGACCGCTCCATTCGAGCCACCTTGTAAGTTGTTTTGACAAATTCCTTCAAGTAGCCTTCACGGACACAATCTTCGATCTCTCTTTTTAGGTTAGAGCAATCTTCTGTGTCATACCCGTGCTGTTGGTGGAAACTACAGAAAAGATCTCGATTTCGTTTATGGTTTGGAGCGTTCATCTTGGGAGGAGACTTCAGAATCCCTTTATTTCCTACTATTGCCAATATTTTTGTCCGGGTTTTACTGAGGGGAGTAGTTAGCCGATCTCAGATGGTCAGGTCAGCTGTCCTCCGTTAAAGGTTGAGGCGGTCAAAAACCCGAGCTCGTCTGTCTATAGCTTCGCTCATTTTTGCTTCTTCTCGAGCCTTTGTGCCACGCTTCTCGTTATCTTTTTTCTTTTGGTCTGCTTTTTCTTCCTTTGCATACTTTTCTGCTCGGTTCATTAATTGCTCCATGTCGGTTGGTGGATCAGTATCCATCTTTACATAAAAACGTCTGGGGCGCAGTCCATTTAGAAAGGCCCCCACTAACACATCTTCTGAGCAGTTTTTTACTTGCAAACTCTCATCGTTAAACCTGTTCATATATCCCCTAAGAGATTTATTCTCTCCTTGTCGAAGGTTTAATAATTCAGTCGTGGACTTATCAAACTTCTTTCGCTGAAAAAAGCGGTTAAAAAAGAGATTGCATAGCTGGGAGAAAAAGTCTATACTCTTGGGCCTCAAACCTTCGTACCACAAGCGGGCCTTCCTTTCCAAGGTGGTCGGGAAAGCTTGGCACTTCATCTCTTCTGGTGCTTTCAAGAAGTCTATCGTCGACTCAAACCTATGTATGTGATCATTAGGATCCGTATCCCCCATATAGGCCTGTAGTTGCGACAGCTTAAAACGAGGAGGTAGAGGGAAATTAGTGATTTGCTTTGATAAGAGGCTATCCCTTCGAGGTCTCCTCGTCCTGGGATTCCTGCCCTCATCTCGATTTTTATTGTCCCCACCTCCAAGTCGGAAACAATGTTGCGTTTCAGACTTCCCTTCATTTTCTCCATCAGATTCACTATGAATTACAAGAGGTGTTTTTTCCCGATCATTTTGCTAATCTTCCTTCTTCTTCCGGGCCTCCTTGACCATGGCCTCCATCCGATCATAGTGCACCACAAATATTTTCATCATTTATGGGGTGATACGATTATCCCCCTGCTGCGATTTCTCAGGATCTTTTTGATGAGAATGAGATGATTGTCTCTCATCCTCTCTTCGACTAGTCTGAACTGTTCCTCTCATCGATCTTGTATTCGCCATTGCCGTTTTGTTGTGTGAACCTTTTGATCTGTTCCCACAAACGGCGCCAAATGTTAGAGCTCAAATTCTCACCTCGAGAATTATTCTGACCGAACTGCAATAATCGAGTTTCGAACAATACTTTTATGTTATCTGCAAAATAGGATGACGTTAGAGCAAAGTCCCGAGGTGATCCCCAGGAGTCTACTCCGATGCCAAAGTCAATAATCTATTTTTTTGTATATGCCCTATTCTGTAAACATTTGAATGTATAAAATTAAAAATAATGTCACCGTTGCCTTTTTATTCACTGCTCCTTGTTGCTCGGTAGTCTATTACTCTAAATCTTTGACTGATTCTTTTTATTTGAATAGTGTCTAAATATTATTATATTAGACGCTAATATTGGGTGTAGCGGAAGTTTAACTAGCTTCTGTACTGAATTTAGAGGAGGTAGAATATTCTGAAGACATACCCGAATAGAAGTTTTGTTGTTTGGGGAAGAGGTGGTAATCCTAGTATTCTCGATAATTATGTGAGTAAAAAAATAAAGTGTGTTTAAGGAATAGATGGTGTGAAGGTTAATTTTTAAAGAATAGAACAAGGAGTTCAAATTGGTATACAAATGCAAAGTTAGATATGAATTTCGGAAATCGGGAGTCAAAGTAGGCATTAGATAATGAATTCATGAGTTTTTATTATCTCAATCAGTGTATAGATGTAAAATGGGACTTTAATTTTTAAAGCATTCATTGGATAATGAATTCATGAGTTTTTATTATCTCAATCATAGTACAAATGCACAGTGGGACTCTAATTTCTGAAGTATTCACTGGATGATGAATTCAAGAAGAAGATAATAACTACTTTGTTGATAAGGATGATATTTATTGTAGCAGCTTTAGTGGGAATTTAATATTAGGAGTATAATTCTCCAATTTTCTTGGAATATAAAAGCTCGGATAAATTGTGTAGTTCATGATAAATTGTGCAGCTCTTGATAAATTGTGCAGCTTGGCATACATTATGCAGCTCGGGATAAATTGTGTGTATATAATTCTCGGGATAAGTTGTGCGTTACTTTCATATGCCTGGTTATGAATATCCACCGACCTGAGAGGCTAATGATGTTACTATTTCTTAATTACCCAGGCTCAATATCCACAAGCAATCAAATTTGTTAAACACAATTGATTCGTCAAACAACTACAGAGGAGATCCAAGGAAAAGTAATAGAATTCAACTGTAACAGAATTATTTTTGGGTATTAATAGAATCAATCGATATTGGAATTATTAATTGGAACATATACTAATTTAAACATCGGAGTAAACTCACGGGATTCACTTCGGGTATTTTCTCAAACTCTATTCTATTTTAAAGATTAAGATATTTATATTGATTGGAACTCGGTTGCTGGAGCTCGGTACGTAATTAGATTTCTTGAGGTGCAAATTTGAGTTTTATCACTAATCAATAGTCAAGAATAATTTTTTTTTAAAAAATTTTGGACTACATGACCAACTTAAAAGTTGAATGCTTGCCACATTTCGTTTTCCTTTAATTTACCGCAGCTTTATAACTTAAACAATTGGCTCTAAATCAGAATTAGTAGTTCCAATTTCACTTTATTTGGAACCAGAATTGGAAATTTTTAGAAAGGTTTATGATCCATTTGGATTGGTGTTTTGTTTTTAGAATTAGAAAAAACGAGATTTTGGATTGTGTTATAGAAAAGAAATAATTTGATTTTGAAATTTGAGTATTTGGATATATAAGTTTTGGTTTTATTGGTTATTGTGTAAAAAAATTAATTTAATAAATAAAGTAAAAAAGAAAAAATTTTGCTACAATTTTTTTTATGTTGAATGATGGTGGTCAAAGGTTGACCGTTGCTGGTCAACCGATGTTGACCACTGCCGGCTGCCACTGACCGACCTAGATTCCGGCCGAATTTTGGCCATGTTGCTTGAATTTGGAAAGAATCCGGCGTGCCGGCGATGGTCAACCCTATGACTTCCTCTAGTCACCCAATAAATAAACAAATTAAATGAATTCCAAAAGACTAAAATATCCCTATTTTTCTATTTGGAGGATTTGAGAAATTTTGTTTTGAGAATTTGAGATAAACAAACATGCTATTTTGGGAAGAGGTGGGAAATGGGCCAAAATGGCCTAACCAAACAGAGCATTAATTAGTCTAGAACTGTGTAATCAGTCTTTGGGTTGCTTTTTAGAATTTCTCATGTTAATTCTTGACATAGTTTTAGCCGTTTTATAAAAATGTTAGACATGTACTTCATTTAAACTTAGGAGATACCACTGACCTTGAGCTCTAGTGTCGAAAACTCAAGGGATGCATATGTGAGAGAGATCGGATTTTCTATCTAAAATTATTCTGTTTTATCCTGTTTAATATTTAAAATAACTTTGTTTCATTAAAATCAGGGACTAAAAGCATAAATATTATTAAAATTAAATTTACAATTATTATGCCCTAACCCAAGTACGAGTGAACCCTATTTATACTCTTAATCTCTGATTTTAGTGTAATAATGTCGTTTTGAACATTCAACATGATAAAACAGAATAAATTTAAACAAAGGATCTCGTCTTTGCGTGAGGGTTTGTGTTAAAAAATAGAAACATATTATGAAGAAGAATAACTAATTTCACTTTAGACCCTTAAGTTATTGCAATTTATACTTTAATAAACGCCAAGTGTGACAATTTTCCCTTGGTATATGTCTGGGTGGTGCTACAAGTAGAACTTTTTTATAATGAGCCTTTAATTTGGATGAAATATTTAATGTAGTTAGTTGGATTAATTATATTCTATGAGCTTATGCATGTTTTCTCTTTACATTATTATACTGAATTATAATGTATTGCAATTTTTCATCAAATCTTAAATTATTTGATAATGTCAGAACAATGGCAGGTAGCAAAACTCAAACAAGAAAATTAACTTAAATGAGAGTAACAGTTTTAGATGCAAATTATTATAAGAACAAATTATTTCATTCGTTTCTCAATTTGAAATTCATTTAGATTTTTTTCTTATTCTTTGAAAACTTCTATTGTCCCTCATATTGTAATTTGAATTTGTTCATTTTTTTGTGCAATGTGAATATTTAACTCCAATTTTTATGTTCTTTGTTTGTGATTTGAATGTTAAATAGTTATTTAAATTAGATTTTAAATCAATATAAAAATAGATGAAAAAAATTAAAATTCAAATTACAATAATTTAAATCTTTTAAAGATTTAAATCAATATGAAGCACAAAAATTAAATCTTTTAAAGATTAAAGATGAAATCAAAATGAAATCCTTAGTTGACAGAATGAATGAAATAATTTACCTTTGTTACAAATCAAACAGACAAATGTAATTTGTCGCATCTATAATGGTTTTATCTGGAAAATTGAAATTAGCCTAACAAAGAAAGAAATATTCAAGAAATTCGTCAAGGATCTTTTTGTTGGATTTCTTACTTAGTGGTAATGTGACAAAATTTGAAAATATGATATACAATCCAACAATAAATCATTACCATATAAATACCAGGTGACCTTTCACTAATAATTAAGGATAATATATGATTGCCAAAATGCAAATTTACTGAAAAGATTACTTATCTATTCTCACCATAAGACCATTAATAAGAACATAAAAGCTTTTAAACACTTTAATCTTTTCAAAAAATCATGTATGTATCTTAAATAGGCAAGAAAATCTACCATGGCTGCTATTATTGCTATCTACCACGGCCCTCTCATATCTTCCGCAAAAACTCTTTTGAAATCGTTTTATATATAAAGACGTGATAGGTGAATTATATGATACACTAATCCACTAATTGTTTTATACGTTGTGCGTTAATATGTTAATTTTTTTATACTTTATATGCTAATTTTTGATATTTTATACGTTAAAATAAAATTTATACGCAAGTCTCATATATGAGACAGTTTCATAGGAGAATGACGAATATCTTTAGACTCATGCACTGAAAATAAAATCTCTATATTGAGTACCAAATCTAACTCTAAATGCATATACCTGTAAAATATCTTTTCTCTTTGGTTATGTATCTTCTTACTTTATAAAAGTTGAAGTGAGCAATTGAACACATTGATGTGGAGCTTATTTAAATCTGACCTCCATGCTTAAAGGCATTATACTAGCAAGCAGCAAGTTTTTATTTTCTTAAGCATCTGCTCTTAGTCTATACCTTTAATTGTGTCATTGTTAGCATTTTAAGCACTAGTTTTTTTTCTCCTGAAAGAATAGTACTTTGCTTATTTGAACGACAAAAACATGAACTTCTAATGGAATAATTTTTTATGTTTAACTTTTATTTCAATCTTATGGTAAAATTTTCCTTGGTAATTGCATCATTTGTAAGGTTCATATGACAATAATCAAGGTCCTAGCCATGTATCACTTAATTTCTAAATTCTAATTGTTAATTTTTGTGAGATTTTACTATAGAAATTCTACTTGAAATGAAAATTATAACCATAAATGTTTGATTAAATATATATTGCAGATACGAGTTACACTAATCACATATTAGTGAAAAATTGCACTAGGATTGTGGGATAATTTTACATAAATGATGAATTTCATAGATTGAATTGCTAGATTTATTAGTATATTCGTACTGACATATTAATTAGAAAATATTTTATAGGAAAATGGTTCTTGGAATGGGTACCTCTAGTTCAAACAGCCTAAAACAAGCCAACAGCAAACACAACTTGATTTAAAAAATGAAGTTATCTGTACTTGTGGTGGATGATGATCCTACTATTCGAAGAATCCACAAGATGCTTATGGATAAATATGGCATGGAAACACATGTAGCAAAAAATGGCAAAGAAGCAGTTGATCTTTGTCGTTCTGGCATGCATTTTGATATAATTCTAATGGACATGGAGATGCCAATAATGAATGGACCTGAGGTCAGTATTTGTACAAATTTCATGGATTGAATATGTTTTTGTTGTATTTATTATTTCAATCTATCATTTTGCTTGGATGAGGTAAATAGTGACGAAAGAAAGTCTAACGTATAATGCAAATATAAGTTTGCACATGTTCATGCAACATTATAGGTCCTTTCAAGTTATGCACACGAATTATAACCAGACTAGTGTGCGTTTAACGCGCGGTTTATGCCCATGGTTTTAAGAAATTGTTTTGATTGAATTTGATAACTATATTTTTAAAAAATATTAATTTATTGAATTTGTAAAATATATAGAAATACAAATAAATATAATTCCCCTGACGAAGATGCAGTCATAACTATATTGACATTAACAATATACTTATGAAACCACTCACAACAACTCTCGTCTATCTGATGAACATAACATTATGACTTTCGATACTCGACATAATATAAATTTTCGCAAGACTCCACAAACTATGAGTTGCAGTGCTTCCGCAATCCATTTGTAGGCATTGATAGAGTCTTCACATATTCTTTAGAAACATCAAAGGACAAAGAACTTTTGCAACCAAATGAAGCCTAGTAAATTACACCATTCAGGCCAATCCTTTTGGAAAAATTAATGTACAATTTCATTCCTTAATCTAAAATTATCAAACAACTTCCACAATCCAATTTCTGAAGAATAGATTTCAATACTATAATGACAGTGACTTGACTCATATTAAGAACTATAAAGGTAAATTACTTTATAGGAGAATGATTTGAGAGGATAAAATATCAAACTCTAATGGTGCTCATGGAAATAGCCATAAGGTATGGCTCTCCTCATGCCTTCAGAGCTAGGAATTTGTTTATACCAATAGAGAGTAGGATTATAGATATAGATCCTTCAAACAAAATCCTGGCTTTCGAAGCGACTATCACCAGAAAGTAAGAAACCATTGCAAGAGTTAAAAATCTTTACCACTCGACTAATGTTAAGAAGCAACTTAAGTGGGGGTTTAGCTGATAAAGAATTACCTCGCAGGGGAATGAACTGTTCCCCCACCATGTTCCTACCATGTTGTCTGGGAAAGCATAGCATGTTCTGTTGATAAAGAAGCGAGAGACAACATCTGGATTGAACTGGAGGAATGTGAGTCTGGGGCTTGAAATGAACACATTTCATTGTAAGATCAAATGAACAGAAAACTCAAATTAAAAATATATTTTCTTCTCAAGATAAGTAAACCAGATGTAGAAAAACATTAACTAGAAAAGGGTTCCGATAGTAAATAATAAATATATATATATCAAAATATTAAAATATTTCGTTTATTTTTTCCACTTGAAATTGACACCAAATTAATAAAAGAAAATGTATGTATACTGTCTTTGTGTGAAATAGAGAGAGAAAGGCATTGTTACCTGAGATAAGCAGTGGTATGCAATTTGACTCCACTTTCCATCAACAACGCTTTCTCATTCTCCCATGATTATGGTCCTTTACTAATTTACCAAGTTAAACACATATGTCAACATACAAATAATTAAGAACATAAAATTTATCAATTCCATGCACATGCAGATTACTCAATTTCCATCCAATTATCAAAAGAAAGAATAAAAAATGGAAAACCTTTGCAGAGAGGTTCTTGAGAATGTTCCTTATAAATTTTAACAACAATATTCCGAATAAAGTTGCCTCAAGAAATAAAAAAGAGAACACCAACTTCGATCCTAGTTGCTCGAATATTCTACTTCTTTTATTTAATCACAAATCCACAATTCCACTTTTGAATATGGATTCAAAAAAAAAAAAATTAGTCACATGCATCCCACTTGGACATACAATTTTAGCATCCCAATACAACACCCACAAGAATGATGGATCAAGTGGGATAATTATGCAAATCACATTACAAAGTTTGATTTTTAGCAGATTGAAATCAAGACGGCATAATTTCCTTCAAATAACAAAAAAATAATCGATATACAGTATATGCAAGAAAAATATGATAGTCGATAGCAACAGAAGCCATCATAAGAAGCTCTTCCTTCTTATTCTATACATACTCAAGACAAACTTAAATCTAATAAAATCGCACTCGAAAACAGACAAACAAAATGTCCTTTGAAATAACATTTTAAGAAGTAGTATTTACTCGTTCATAGCTTCAAGAATCTGCAAAACATTTGGACTCTGCCTCTCCCCCAGAAACTGCAATAAAATCAATCACCTCATAGAAGTCAAACCAATAATCTCCAAGAAAAAATCATCCTTTGTGTTCCTATACTACACAAGCATACTAAGAAGTGAGCAAGAAAAATTTTGGTTTACTTACTTTTTTGTATGTTTAAACTATATCTGATTCTTGTACTTCAGTACTACGACAAGCCCCCTGCCGTGTAAAACAACACAAACCCACTAAAAGATTGTAACCATGGCCAAAGCATCAAGAACAAAACAGCTTGTCAAACTTTTTACAAAAAAAGTCAAACTCCCATGGCCTAAAAACTATGTTAAACAAATGCTAAAGATTAAATAACTTGGATTATCCAAATGAAAATTATAGATTCCTTCAATATAATTTGCATTCCTATTTTATCTCTTTCCCTATTATGGGTTCTCAATCAGAATTTGACATATTTAGAGGGATCAATTGAAATGTGTTATACCTCGGGCTTCTTTATAAAGTGTTTTGAGCAGCGGCCATATAGAACAGCAAATGCCACCTGATCAGCAAAGGATCTTTGCATGAAAGCTTTTGCAGCCTTCTCTGTTACGCAGGTAGTACCTTGGTAAGTTGTTACGCATTAGGAAAAAGAGTGAAAATCTCACCAAAAAAGTGGTAACGCCTCAAACCAATCAGTATTCCTTCTTTAACAATTCTTTCAATACAAGACACGCCTACATCAATATACTTGACAATCAATACGTTGTCATTTCCAAGTGTTCTTTGTAGGTGAGTTGTTGCAGTGCTCAAAGAAGGTCCCTGAATGATACAAAATTCAATCTACTTTGTTAAATATCAAGAACTGAATATAAACTTCCATTCCAATGGTACTAAAGCTTGTAAAATAGTCAAATGGAAAACTTGACAGATGTAGGTTACACACAAAGTCACAGTGACAAACACACAAGACACATAAAAATATGTACCTCTCTGATAGAGAGATATGGATAATTGGGGTTCAAAGTAGATGCGGTTTCTTATTGTTTCATTTTTAAGATTGCAGCTAGCTAGTGACACTTACAATACTCATTTTTTGAGCAACTGTTTGATATGAGAAGTGAAAAAGGACAATGTACTCAGAATAAAAAATGACATATTGTAACAGAGATTAAGTAGAATATACAAGCTTTAGGCACACTGGCCGCTATTGAAAGATTGTTGGCAGCAGAAAGTGAAATTGATATAATACAATATTGAGAAAGCATTGTGCAAAAAGAAATAAAAACGCGAATGTCACTTTAGGCATTGAAATAGAGCAATTATTCTAGAGCAAGTTGAGGAAGGAAAAAGGCACTTGGATGCTTCCATCTTTATTCTACAATCACGAACCTTATATCTATAGCTTCCAACTTGATGTACGTTACAATAATAAAGGTGGGTCTTCCAAGAATCCCAGTCAGTGCTCTACACCAGACAGAAAATGTGAAGAACTTGCAGTTATTGCATTTATGCTTACAAAATAACAATCTTGAGAATGTACTTTAACTTAATAAAATTGGTTGATTCAGCTTAGAATGTATCAGCGTTCCCAACGACTTCTTTAGAACATTGGGTTATCAAACCGTTCAGAAAAAGATAAATAGGTCAATCATTGGGATTTGGGAGAACATATGAATTGCAAAAATTTGATGCAACCTTCACCTGTCTTCTATCTTCTGGAACACAATATTTCTTCCCTTATGCATTCCAGATGCGTGACCCGAAAATTTTCATTGCAGCATTTTTCATCTTCAGAATTTCATTAGCATCATTATCGCCAACTACTTCTTCAACTTATTCCTGCAAAGTGAATTTGCTGAATTCAAAAACTGCCATGTAGAGGTTTACAATCGAAATCAAGAATTAACTGACCTCCCAATGTAACTGTAATTCAAAAATTGTCTTCTGAACTCAAGTTCTCTACTAAAGACAGTTGCTTGATAACTGAAATCTGGGAATTTTCACCTCTCTAATTTGAGATTCATCAGAAAATGTTAGCTGGCGACAGATTTAGTGGGCCTTTCCATCTCCAATCTCGACGATGAAGACCCAATATGGTGGCAATGATTTCTGATGGCCAGAGCATTAAACATCTGTATTATAAGTAATTTCCCGCAACAATTAGGTAACAGCTTGCCAAAATTATTGTACAAAAAAAATACAATCCATCTAAAGATTAACAAATAGCTAAGAAGTGTACATTCAAAGCACTGAAGCATGATATTTAAAGAATGTACAACAGGGATTCTTGAGAAGATATTCCTGAAATGTCTTTACCACCAGCGCAAAACAACGAAAACAGGCTGAAAATTGCGAAACTATTTAAAACCCAAAAAAAGGAACAGGGGAAAAGGACGATGAAAATTCCTTCTATTGTCGATGCTAATTACCAAGGTACTACCTGCATTCCATCATCTAAGATTGCCAAACAAATTTTGTCTGAAAAAGAATCAGTACCTCATATATTTTTTGGGAAAGGTCTTCCAGAGGATGTATTACAACAATAACTTGTGAATCCGTATCTTTGAAGAAAATTAGAGGCAGTCACTTGAGAGAAAGTAAATTCCATATAGACCAGGCAAATTATCATTTAGCCAATCTAAACAGTTAGCTTGCCAAATCAACCTCGATTAAACTATAAGATCAATATTCAATAAGTATCCACAAGATATATTGAACAAAATCGAAAAGCAAATCCATACAATACAATTTTCTTCTAAAGAACAATCAATTCATACTTTCATAGTACATCATAGCATACTTAACTAATCTTGCAATTGCCAAACAGCAATAGCAAATGGAAAAGGAAAGACAATTTTTACCTCTTCTGCTGTAGCACTACAAACTGTAGGCTTAGAAACTCCTGGCTGACACCTATGCCATGATTTCCTTGAAATCTGGTCAGAAACATAGAATATATTAGCATTTCTTCACTTGATGCACCTAGAATCTCTGTTTGTTTAGAATATGGAACTTATTCTTAGATTTTATTTTAACTTTATCAACTTATACGTCCTCATTAACATCAACTACAAATATCACGTAGTATTTTACATTCTTTTTCCAAGTAAAATTTAAAAGCGGAAATGCATATAAAATATCCATCCGTTTTCACTAACTATAGGAAAAAAATGCATTATCGTGTAATTAAATACATCAAGATGAGTTCTACAATTTCATTGATAAAATGGAAAGACAATAGAAATCAGTCAAGAAAACGAAGTTCGTGGAAGCCTTGGTGAGCCCCAAAGCTAACATCATGTCGGGAAGAAGGCTTAGGGATCGAAATCCGTTCGTATGCTATTCAAAAGGCAAAAGGTGGAACCATAGAAGGAATATGTAAGTGCTAGATTTCAGTTTTGGCCCCTGATTACTGAAGTTCACATCAGTTGGCCTGTTTTGATGCTTCAATGTTTCTCATAGTTTTAATGACTGTCTCCGGTTGTTCAAGTTATTGTTTGGACTTTGTCCTGTGATGGTTTTTTGCTGTGATGCTGTGATTGTATTGTGATTGTGTGGTGGATGATTCTGAATTCTGCATTGGTTTGGCCTGATGTGATTTGGAATTATCTAAGAAATACGATTTTGGTGGTGCATGGTGCTGTTAGAAATTCTCATGCGTCTGTTTTTGGCTGATTTCACAGTGGAATAAGGAGTAGACAGGGAAGTGCTGCTGAAATTTTGGTAGCGTTCTATTGCTGATCTTTGGCTTTACAAGGGAATTCTATTGTGATGTTTATGTTCCCTTTACTGTATGGACATATTGGTATCTGTTAGACTCGTTTTGGCCTTGCTTGATAAGAATTTGGTGTTTTGGCTGCTACTTTTGGGCTCTTATGGTGGGGGGGCAGTATTGATGACTGGCCGATGTTAATGGTTTCATGCTGCTGTGCTCTTTAAATCAAGAGAATGGTGAAGGCTGTTGAGTGATATTCTTTAGAAGATGAAGGCCAGAAATGTGCAGTTAGACTGGCGTATATGTCTGTTAGCTCATTTACTTAGGTGTGCTCAAATTTATGTGGAAAGACTTTAATTATGGGATTTAGAATATTGCTTCTTAGGATGTCCTTAGTAGCGGTCTTCTAAATCCCAGATACTGTTTTCTTGTATATCATGTAATGGAGTAGTACTCTAAATTTACATTTACTTGCTTTTATTTTGTAATGGTGTGACGGGCATATCCGGCATCGTCTTTTTGCTCATAATGAAAAAAAAATCAAAGTATTTATAAAATGAATTCATATGTTAGCGTAAGAAAAATTAAGGTACTGTACCAAAGCAGAAGAGGCATCAGAAGCGATTTTTCGCCTTAAAACCCCCAGCATCGCGAGTTCGATCTCTCAAAACTGTATTCAAACAATTCAAAACATCAAATTTCAAACATATATATTTTTCGAAAACAAAAGCAAACAAAATTATCAAAAGTGTAACTTCATAAGCTTATCTATACGCAAAAAATAGCGAGCAAAGTAAAAAAAAATGACCGCGATCCATTACACAAAAAGAAATTCAAAATCATTTTGCGAAATATTCTTCAATATCCATATCTAAACCTAAAAAGTAGTCATATTCCGTTCCTCTCTCTGTTTTTTTATTTTGTCGAAAAAAAAGAAGGAAAATCATTACGAAGACAAAACCGAGCGAGATGAACAGAATGCCAACTTGATTTTAACGCCGTGAACACAAAATCTGAGCTTCTCACTCCTTCTAAGCATGACGGCGTTGTCTGTTCGTCAACCTCCCTTTTTTTTCTTCTCTAATTGATCTCTGTTTCCCTCTCTCAGATTGGACTTTCCCCTTAGACCTTTCATCCAATTAGGATTATTCTCAGAAAGTGAAAAGATCGCATCTTTACTTGAAAAAGTCAACGATTTCGAAGGGTTGAACTAAACCCTAATTTTGAATTCCGTTTTGTGTCCTATTCATCAACTGAATTCTTCTCGAAATCCATCTAAAAAGCATTATTTTTTTCATCATTCTGGACATCAAAATGGGAAATCGACAAAGATTTCTCTTCATTTGAGCTCCTGAACACTGAAGAAGCAGCAGTCACTTTGACTGTGAGCTGAAGACTTAGGCTTGGGTTTTGTTGATGGGAAAGATTTAATCTTTTGAAACCGAGTTTCTAAGTGGGTGAGGAGGTCTAAATTAGTGAATCCAGAGCAATTTATTACTGCAACCTGTTGAAGAACACATTGATCCACTGCCTGTGAAAGTAATTCATCCAGTGCTTTATCATCATCAATGTCAGAAAGGAATGAAAATTCAGCCATTTTAGTGAAGCAGAGGCGAAGAGAATTAGGCATTTAGGAAGTAATTTTGGCATTAAAAACACATATTTTTTAGTGTTTCAATGAATTCCTCATCGCTCTGTGTGACTGTATGTGATGTTTTCGTTGTAAAAGTTCAAAATGAGTGGAGACTTGGATTATTTGAGGGCAAGTGAAGACAACAAATTTCAGAGGTTGATTGAAAAGCATTGAATGCGGCAGAGCTGATTTGATGAGAGAAAGCTGTCCTAAACTCAGAGAGAGCAATGAATATGGAAAGAATGGAACAAATTACGTGATTGAACGGCATTAAATACGGACTAGATGAATTGGAGAGAGAAAAGAGTGGAAAAATGAAAGAAAGGACAACACACATATTTAGACAAAGGCATTGCAGCTGTATTCCTTCAGACCAATCTGACAGGAATTAATTCAGCTGGGTACAAAATTGGAGTCTTCAAATTTAATTTGTCCAGAAGGCCATGCAAATCCTGAAGATGATGAGTTTTCAAAGGCTAAATCGTTAAGAGCAGAAGGGTGAATTTGGAGAAAAATATTTGTGGGGAAACGTCCAAAAATGCAATGCATTAATTGAATCGTGCAAGCAATAACAAGGGCGCACATTGCGCGATGAATGGGGAGCTGTAGAATTTTAGCTGTCCAAATGGCAATGCAATTCGTGGGAATTACCAACTTTCAAATCCGAAAAGGAGAAAAGCGAGAAGGGCCAAACGGGTAGAATGATATGTTTGAGGAAGATTCCAAAAAACCCCATGTTAATCGTTATAAGCAGCTATCTTCAAAGCGAAAGAAAGAGAAATAAAAGGGCAAACTTGGGAAAAAAGAGGAAATTCACGCGTGCGATCATATCCGTGAGGACGACAACAAGCCTGTTATACTATATACTTAATAAATCTTGGAGCTTTTAATTTTCTAAATCAAAGTATAATTGGTTGAAGCCAAAAGGTGTTGATTCTAGATATATACTTGTTTTTCGCTTTAGAAGAGGAAAATTAACATTATATACTCTAAAAGCATAAATACTAAGTCATCAAAAAATCGATATCTTTACAAAATGAAAATTATTACGGTCAGACTTTACACAAAGGACTACATAGTAAAAATCATGAGATGTAATCATCTGTCCAAAATTATACTGTCTTATCATATACAAGATTAAAACTACGTCATAAGGTTCACTCATTTCTTGGTTAGGGTTTAATAGTTGTAACGTGATTTTAGTGATATTTATGCTTTTAGTCCCTAAATTTTGTTAAACTACATCGTTTTGAGCATTTGGCAAAATATGACAAGATAATTTTGGACAAAGGATTATATCTCGAAAATCATCAAAAAGGGAATCAACAATTAATTATAAATTTATAAAGACTGGAACAACTTTAAATTAATTATTTATTGTAGATGATATTTTTTAGGGTAAATAACCTCAATGATCCCTCAACTTCAAGGTAATGTCGTTTTAGTTCTTAATTTTGAAAAACTTACATTTTTGCTTTTCAACTTAGATTTTGTCATAGAAATGATTCTCAACTCATTTCCATCCATCTAACTAGTAATGGTATTTGCCATACGATACTGTTCATCATTGAAAATGATGTCGTTTTGTGCCGCATGGCAATATTGCGTTACTTGTTAGATGAAAAATAAGTTGTTACAATATCCAAGTTTAAGGAGTAAAATATACCTTTTTCAAAATTAGAAATCAAAACGATATTTACTCCTAACTTGTGAAACTAATGGAGTCATTTTATCATTTTTTTTGGAAAAAAAGTGCTAGTCTATTCCAAAACAAAATAGTAAACTATTGTATATAGGGTTAATTCTACTTTACTCTCTTGTGGTTTGAGAAAATTCCCTTTTATTACCTCGTGATTTCATAATGTCCATATAACCCTCTTGTGCTTTGGACTAAAGTGAAAAACGAACAAAATTGTCTAAAGTGTATAAAATTACTACATAACCCTTAAATAAAAGTAAAAGAACAACCTATTTTTTAATTATTGTTTCTTCTCTCTTACTTTATTGACAGGTGTGTCGTATACCTTGCAATTTATCCTAACTCTCATACTATAGTAGTGATGAGAAAGGTTTCGTTCCACAAGGAAAAGGATGGATCAAGGACTGTTATAGTTGTTCGGTGTATTGTCACAAAGTGTGGATTAACAGTGGTCAAGAACAAGAGTAACTAGAACAGTAAGGAAAACAAGGAAGAAAACAGAGGACTCAACACACAACAATGAGCTACAAGGTGTAGAGAATGTCCTATGGTTTCTACACCGGATGATTGTCAAATTAGACTACTGGAATGCCATGCAATCGCCGTACAAATCATTTTAGAGGAGATCAATCTGTCTGGGAACTTAGTACACCATTAGCATGGTCACCACATGGTATCCTAATCCCCCTGTCTCACTCTTTCCCATGGCGAGGCCTAAGAATGAAGGATTTTAACCCACAGAGTCTCAACTTCCCAGATTCCACTACTATAACATCCAAAACCTAAAGTTTTCCCGTGACGAGGCCTAACCTAGGTTCTTCTGTCTTCGTGAAGCCTGGAAAATCTCTTCTTACTTTATCTTAAAGTCTCAATGAATTTCTACCGGCATGACGACCGTATTTCCATTCATGATCAACCAAAACAAGTAAGAAGACTCAATTATCATACTTTAATGTCCTGATTTCATGCATTATTACTTCTACTGGCAAATCAAGACTTGACCTAGCATGGCGACCACAATCAAGACATGACTCTACAGCCGAAGCTCAAACGAATGAAAATTAGCAAGATTCAAGCAATATTTTCCAGTATGAGTTCATTCCTTATACATTTCGTCAATTGCAAGGCATCGCATAGTCTAATTATGACTTCATCCGGTTCAAAACCCTAGAACATAGCAAATTTAGCCACGAAGTTCCATTTCCAGCTCACGATCGCCAATTATGAACAAAAATGAAGTCATAGTCATCAATTGGAAAGAATTACCAAAAGTTATGCTCAATTGCTTCTGTCGCACAAAGTAACCGTGAATTCCTCTTAAAATCAGTAGAGAATTGCAATGTTCGGAACAAAATCTCGATCGGAACTGAGAATGAAGCTCGAAATGCTAGAGAGAGACAGTAGAGAGAGAAAGTAAATCTGAAACGATGAACAATTCCCGCTCTCCAAATCAAAAATCTGGTAACAATTGAAATCTCAAATATTCTCCCCCTCAAAAAAATATATTCCTCCCTCAATATTAGCTACATTCCCTATATATAAAGAATCATGAAAAATGTAACTAATATGCAAACGCAACATAACTGGATTATTACAAGAATGCCCTCATAAAAATGACATAAATGAAATTTCAAATATCAAACAAGATTCAACAATCCAGCACCTTCAGTTCAAAGTGGTCACGCCTTTGAGATGGCTCCAGCGCCTTTGTGCCATGAGGAATCATGCTTCCAATCCATGCCAAAACCCCTTCTTGTCCAGCAATCACCACGCCTTCATAGGCTAGGCAGAACACACCTTCGGGCTCCCAGCTTCAACATTCCTTCCTTAACTCAGCTTCCGTGCGCCTTTGAGCCATTGCAAGTCACGCCTCCTTGCACCTGCACACCCAAGAGAAAACCTCAACACTTAGCCAATTTTTCAAGGCCTAAAATGTCAAAATTTCACTACGAGAACTCGCAAGCATAAAATTTTCCAACAAATAATGGCCTGCGAGATCTCGAAGGCCAAATTTTGGCATTTTTGTTTTGTCCACGAGATTTCGTGGAGAAAATTTTTACATTTTTGTTTTGTCCATGAGATCTCGTGGGCAAAATTTTGACACTTTTTCTTTGTCCACGAGATCTCGTGGCCAAAATATGCATGGCTGCCCGTTTTGTTTCCTATGTCGAGCTGTGTGTTTGGTGAGGTTTGTTGTGCAAGAATGGTGTGCACTTTGATGTGAATCAAGTGATGTATGTGCTGTGCCTTTGTGGTGCAAATGTGTGCCGTGGTTCTGCTGTGAAGTTCATGTTAATGGTGTTTGGCAAGAGTGCCCGAGTGGTGTGCCAAGAGTGTGCAAGTGTTGTACCAAGAATGCATGAATGGTGTGCCAAGAGTGAACAATTGTTGCCAAAGTGCAAGTGGTCTGTGTGTTGTGAAAGCTTAAGTAGTGTTCATGACTAAACTTAGTGGTGTGCAAGTGAATGTCAATAAAAATGTGCCAATGTGATGAGTTGTGTGATGAGCTTGTGGCAAGGTGAGTGCATGTGTGCGGCAAGGTGCGTGGCAAGACTTGGCAAGGCTTGGCAAGGTGTAGACTAGCTACAAAGGGACCTCGCCGCCTAGTGTAGTTGGTGTGCCTAGTGAAGTGCACATAAATGCTATGCAAGATCATGCGTGGCTAAGTTTCCTTTTCAGCACAATGCCCTACTTCCATGCCCAATAAGTGAGTCTTAACCACTGATTTAGCCTTAGTGCTGAACTTGAAAGTCCTAGATCTCCCTCTTAGCTTTCCAATGGTTCAAGAGTCGGCATCATTGGGTAACTGTAGCTCAAAATATACTCAGTTGACCAAACTGTGGCAAAGAACTCAATATGAAAGTCCTGAAAGTAGCAATCATAAAGAAGCCCCCGTTTCTCATGCTTGCACACATAATTGGAGAACAGGTAAAACACAAGAAATGCAGCACACTCAAAATACTTTCCAGAACATGCAAGATCTTATCATTTGGATAAGAATTGAAAGAGTTACACTCAAAACAAGGCGCACCAACAACCTGCCAGAAACCTAACTTAGCCGAAATAAGCACTTTATGTTTCTTCATTTCCAACCTAGACACACACTACTCCATTCACCATCATTCTCACCCTTTTTGCACCATTTAAACATTACCAAATAGCAAACCACATATATGCATAAAAGAGCACAAATCACCACACATTTGCATAGAACACAATACAAAAGCCAAGAGATTTAACACCAAATAGTTGGTATGAAACCAACTCATCATTTATTTTATTTGTCTTTCTCTTCCTTCATTTTTTTCTTTTTTACAATCACGTTTATTTTTCTTGCCTTAACTTTTTATCTTTCCCTCTTCACTTTATCTCCAATACCATATTCTCTTTATTCTTTATCTCAAACACCATATTCTGTCTCCTCTCCTCTTACCAGTGTAGACAGTTTCTGTGTGTTCTCTACTTTAGTCAAAAGCACAAAGGAGTTATGTGGACATTATGAAACCACGAGGTAATAAAAGGAAATTTTCCAAAACCACAAAAAGGGTAAAGTGGAATTTAACCCTGCCATTTCCAATAAATATTCAGAAGTTGTATTCTCTTTAGAGCATATGTCTTTGTAAGAATTTTCCCTTTGTTAGAGCATATCTATGCAGTTTTATTTAGGGGAACATTCAATTTTGATCACACAAAATTTACCTAGATGACAAAATTATATTTTAATATATTATCCAGAACAAATTTGACCATCAATATTTATAATTTGAAACAACATTTAATTGATAATTGATTAATTTTTCTATAAATTAATAATCAGGGCATTATGATGCATACGAATAATTATTAAAAATGACTGGGGTGTAAGACTACGTGAGAATTCATGTGGTGAATTATGGATATGACTATCTTTTTAAAATATTGTCGTAAGGAAAAATTTCAATATTGAGTTAATTATATTTACTACCCTGAGGTTTTATGAAAGTACCAACGAATCCTGTAATTTCACAAAATTACGATGACCTCTACGTTAAAGTTGACTAATGGAATTGATGAGAAGACCAAAATGTCATCCCTTATTTTGTAAAAAAAACAAAAATAGGGGGGCTTAAAATTTTTTGTTTGTAGTTGTATTAGATTCCTTGTTTGCGCTTTTTAATTCTTTGTTCTAAATTATCCATTTCATAATCTTTATTATAAATGAGTTTATCAAATTAAGTAAATTTTACTCAAGAAATCCCTCTCTATTTAAATTTTAAATTTGGAAGGAACGAATTATTTTTATAAAAGAAAATAATTATTTTGATTAATTATGAAAGAAGATTTTCTTTTTGAGTTTTTGTGTTTGTGTAGAAAAACAAAATTTTCTTTACTTTTATTTTAATATTTACCGGATGTATTTTAGTTAATTAAAATAATATGATAATTATAGATAAAGTTTTAAGGGCATATTAAACAATACTCACATATTTGTTTTGGTGAAATCAACCCATTATTGGATGGTGTTTGGTGGAAGAAGTCAATTTGTTACATGTTTGATCAGTTAAGGTGGTTGACTGTAATTATTTGAAACTACAGTATTCGTTTGGTACTTTTACCAAACTTCATAGGTGATAAATGTAATTAACCCTTCAATATTTTTTAATTAATATGAAATTATTATAATCTTTATACTAACTTCATTTAGAAGATAAATGTAGAAATATAGAAAAGAATATCTTCTTTACTACAGATATTCTCCTAACATAACTAAATATTGTTAATTTGCAAATGAATTTATCATTATCCTTTTTTTTTCAAAATAAAAACATTGAGAAAAAAATCCGTTCATACAAAAATATTGGAACTAATATAAATGTTCACAAGCAAATTTGAAGGTCAAAAGTGTTTTTTTTGGTTGATTTAGGTGCGAATGTTTATAAACTTTTGCTTCAAAGTGTGTCTCTCGTTGTTCAAGGATGTACAATGTATGTAGAGAGGTTCTTCCAATTCACTGCTTGATTTTAATTTTTTTTCAAGCCAATTTTACACATATGCATGCACTATGACAACCATTAATTCCTTACAGGCAACAAGAATGCTTCGTGCTATGGGTGTAAGTAGCAAAATTTTGGGAGTAACTTCACGAAGTTTAAACTTAGAGAAGCAATCACTTATAGGAGCTGGACTTGATGAATGCCTTGAGAAGCCACTAACCATTGACATAATCAACTCTTTTCTCCAAGAATTCACCATTGAAGAATGAACTTATAGAAGATACTAAATTATGCATCACATTTTTGTTGGATTACTGTTTTCCTTTAAAGGATTAATTTCTTAAGGTCAACAAACATTTTTCCCATTCTTTGAATTTCGTTGTTTAGCTGCCCAATTAGAAGAATTTGATTACATATTTGCGAGGCACTTTTTGATGTAATTTTGTGGATCTAGTGTTCCACTTTAAATTCTTGCCTGTAATATACTATATATTCATTTAGAAATGCTAACAACTACATACTTAGACTTTTATCCTAACATTTGTCTTCAAGTGGAGTGACAATATTTATTTAAACAAGCAAATTTGAATAAAGCAAGTAATTTGCCCAAAATATTTTTTTTGAAACGCTAAAGTATCCTATATTGGATTGTTAGTCCAAAGGTCGAACTTGACCAAGTTTCGAAAACAAATCAAATATATATAATTTTATATATACTTATCTATCCCTTTGTATTCCCTATAAGTGCATATAACAACGAGTTCGAATCTTTTGTTCAAAATTATCTAGTCTTATTCTGTTTAAGGTACAAAACGACGTAGTTTCACTAAAAGTTGAGTATAAAAAGTAAAATCACTTTATAATTATTAGATCCTAACCAAGATTTGAGTGAACCCTACGATGTAGTTTTAATCTTGGATAGGATAAGACAGGATAATCTTGGTCAGAAGATCCTATATCATAAACAACTATTAGAAATGCCAAACTTTCCTCTAAAATACTATCTTCCATCATTTAACAAAAAGCTCTCTTTTACCACTAAATCAAGATATTTGTGTTGGGTTTATTGGGCTCCCAACATATGCAGAAAAGGTTCAAGACTAATGGGTGTTGTTGTATACCCATTATTCTATAATCCTAACTATGCTCAGCGGTTTGGATAGACAAGAAATTAGCGAAGAGAGGGAGAAAGAGTAGCAATCCAATAGCTACTTGGTGCTGATTTTCAACAAATTTCAGACTGTAGCATTCTTCATGAAATGCATGATTGGAAGGGTAAACGATGTCCGATCGACTTGGAAGTTTGACAGAAGGTAGAAGACATTCTATTCCATATTTTGGAGGGTGAATATTGGATTTTTACGGTTCTACCTCAGGTTATAATTTTTGTAAAACTGTTGTAGTTTTTGTTGAAGTTTTTCACATCTTCTTTGATTTGAGATTTGCTTCATTCTCGCTGAATGTTTGATGCCATTTCTCTATAGTGTAATTATTTGAAATTTCACTCTTCTCGTCGATTGATTATAGTGAAGATTTGAGGTAGAGTCCATAGTCCAGTGGTTTTTCTCCTTCACGTTGAAAGAGTTTTCTATATAAAGAATCATTGCGCCTTGTAGTTTGATTTGTTATTTTTGCTTTGGTTTTGAATTATCTTCACTTGTTGATGCCTTTTCGACTTCTTTAGAGTTTCTGTGACATTCCAGCAAATAGAAAAAATTTATGTTGATGTGAATCTTGTTTTTTCTAATTCTAACTGGGTGGTTGATACCAGGGTTACACTTCATGTTACACCAAAGAAGTAACTTTTTTCTACCTATATTATAGGTGAATTTGGTTCATTGCGAATGGGTAATAATGGAGTGTCTAAGGTTGTTGGCATGGGTGATGTTAATTTTAGGACCGATAATGGCGCTAAACTACTGCTTAAGGATGTCAGACATGCTGCAGATGTCCGCTTGAATTTGATTTCAGTTGGGAAGCTTGATGATGATAGCTTTTACAATATATTTGGTGATGGTAAATGAAAACTCAGCAAGGGTCCATGGTCATAGCAAGAGGTAAAAAAGTTGAGATCAAATTTATATATGTTGCAAGGTTCTATTCCTAATGGCACTGTGAATTCAGAGAAGAAACAAATCTCAACATAATTATGACACAAGGGGTTGAGTCATATTAGTGCAAAGGGGCTTGAAAATTTGATCAAGAAGAATGTTCTTACGGGAGTGAAGAATTCGAGTTTGGAGATGTGTTCTCATTGTCTAGAAGGAAAATAGAATTCGAGTTTGGAGATGTGTTAGATTTGGTACATTCTAATATTTAAGGGCCATTGAAGGTACAATCATTTGATGGTGTATTTTATTTCGTTACTTTTATTGATGATCATTCAAGAAAATTGTGGGTTTATGCTTTGAAGACAAAAGACCAAGTTTTTCGGTAAATTTAAGTAGTTTCAAGCTTTGGTGGAGATGCAAACTACAAGAAAGTTGAAGTGTATTCGGATTGATAATGGTGGCAAGTATTGTGGTTCATTTGACGAGTATTATAGGCAACAGGGAATTAAACACTAAAAAAATCCTCCTAAAATGTCTCAATTGAATGGATTGATTGAAAGAATGAACAAGACATTGATGGAAAGAGTTAGATACTTACTTTCGGAGTCAAAGCTACCACAATTCTTTTGGGGTGAGGCTTTATACTGTGGTTTATGTTATTAATCTGACTTCTACTATTGATTTGCAGGGTAATGTTCCAAAAAATGTTTGGACTGGAAAAATTGCCTGTTATGATCACCTGAGGACATTTCATTGTAAAGCGTCTGTCCATGTTCCTAAAGATGAGAGGTCAAAGTTGGACGCCAAAGCAAGATGTAGAGTCCATTTTAGACTACATTTAATCTCTCTTTTCTTAGGTATTTTAGCTTGTTTTTAAGTATTTTTATGGTACTTAAGTACTTCTTGCACTTAATTGTAGAATTTATAAGGTGGAGAGTTTAAAGTGCTACAAAGGTTTATTTGAAGTCTATTTTGACCAAAAAATCAACAAGTCAAAAAAGAGTCAACAAGGCAAAGAGAAGAAAACCCAAACCCTAGGATTTGCCTTTAGGGTTTGAGCTCGGTTTATGAACAATTTATTGTGGAGATGAGTTCTAGCCAAGTTGATGCACTCTTTGGGGAGGTAAGGTTAAGTTTTGAGTAAAGATTTAGTATGATTTTGGCTTGTGTTTGTCATAGGATGACCGACCATCTTAGCACCACACCCTCTTGGCAAAGGCATATAGCCAAGGCCTAAGTTGTAAGCGCTTAGGGCCAGCCTTTAGCACATATGCACAAAAACCTAGCCCCTTAGGATGCCCAATGCCAACACCAAGGCATATAGCCAAGCTCTTGGCCTAGAACTTACCCTAGCACATTACACATGCACAACCTTAGCACACTTTAGGCACAAACCGTAGGACCAACCCTAAAACCCTAGCGCATATGATCTTTTTCAAACCTTAGAACACCTTAGGAAATCACTAACTCTTAGGACCCAAACTAGGACACACCAGGCACACACAACACACAAAACAAACAAACAAACACACACACATGCCATTTCTGTCATGCCATAAATGTCACGTCAAAAATGTACATAGAATTGCATATTTTGCACTTGTGTTTTTCATTTCACTCTTCTCTCTCCATTTTATGAACATCATAGTTGTGGCATAATTGCCATGGAAAAGATACACTAGGATTCTTTCATTTTTATTTCAAAAGTCTTTTCTTGACATTCTTATATGGCACTACAATAATACACTAGAATCACACTTTGTACACACTCCACTTTAGAATTACATTAGTTGTAGAACATTTTATGCATTGTTCAGTAGTACACATAACACTCACAAAAACTTCCAAAAAACTCACGCAACACATGGACAAAAGCACATTTCTATTGTGGTATAAATGGCACGGTAGAAATACACTACGCTCATACACACTTTCACTATTTCACTAGTTTTAGGGTTTTCTTGTGTACTTCTACTGTGGCATAAATGCCACGATAGAAATACACTAACTTTGGATTCATACCCTTTGATTTGTGTAATATATTGTGTTTGTGCCATGGCAAAAGTACACTAATTTTGCATTCATACACTTTGATTTGTGTAAAATGTTGTGTGTGTTAGGTGTTAGCACATGTAGAACCCATCTCTCTACCTCTAGATACTTAGAATCTCTCTAAGGAATCTATGTCAAACCTTAACCTTACACACCTTTAGCGAACCTTTAGAACCAAATTTTATGACTTAGAACCCAACTCTAAGATAGAATTAGAGCACCTTAAAACCCCCTAGGCTATCATTGTCGTGGCATAGATGCCACGGCAATAGTACACACTAAATCTCACATTTTCTCACCAAAACCCTAAATCTTCCCAAACCAAGTCATTTCTGCCGTGGAATAAATGCCACGGCAGAAATACACACAAACCTCATATCCCTTTCAAAGCATGTTACTTTAGGCCATTATTTCCGTGGCAATTATGCCACGATAATAATACACATAAACTCTAACTTGTTTTCATCTTTTGGCCTTAATTTAGCTTGTTTTGTCTTCTACCTCAAACCAAGATACATAGTTTTGGGACCACCTCTTCACCTTTCCAACCTAGACAATAGGGTATTGTCCATGACCAACATGAACCCACATGAACCATAGGCTAGAACCCTTAGGTTTGGCTAGTCACTACTACAAAAAGAGCCTATAGCAACGCCCATAAAGTGTTGTTTTAGGCCCTAAAAATGTTGCTATAAGTCTAAAGCAACACTTTACAAAGTGTGTTATCAGAAGGTATCACTTTAGATCTATAGCAACACTTTTTTGATGTGTTGCAATTGTCAGAATATGCAACGCTTTTATTTGTGCAACAATTTTTCTCTTAAAATGCAACACTTTTTTATGTATTACCTTTAAGCAATTGCAACGTTTTATGAGAAGAAAAGAAACACTTTATGCTACGAAAATAGAACACTTCTTCCACTCTTTTAACCCAATAATGCAACACTTTTTCCTATCAAATGTATCACTTTTACATATATTGAACTGCTTTAAAGCATCACTTTTTATGAATAGGTAACACTTCTATTTGTGTTTCATTTTGAAAAAGATAATACTTGTACACGTTAATAGCAACATTTATTTTTCCTACTATGTTGTTACTAATTCAATATCATTTACTCAAATGCAATAATATAAAATATATAATCCAAAATAATATTCGTATTACAAAAGTACTTCTAGTGTCAAATATAAAAGTAATATATGAAGTTATGCAAAATAATATTCCAACAAGGAATTTACAAAATTTAGTCCAACTAATGGCACCTTCCAAAAATTATTATCGATGTTTGTACTATAGATGTGACGTTGTCGTTGAATATCCACAAAAGTATCTTTACAAAGTAATAAACATCCTTCACCAAAAGTCTTATGATTTCCTGTGTAAGAAAGAAAAAAACTAACAATAACTTATTTAAACAAGTTGAATATATAAGCGTGAGAACAATAAAAAAAACAAAACAAAGCAAAATCTCATTATAATGCATTTTTAATGAAATAAATGTCAGAGGTGAGTTTGATGGTGACAATTAAACATGTTTGCATCTTAGAGAAACTGTCACTACCTAATAGGTAGTAGTCTATCAAATAAATATTGTATAAATCTAAATCCCACCGCTATATAAATCTAAATCTAAATCCAATTTCTGAAGTATTCCAGCACTCGCCTCCCTTCTTTCTTCAACATTAAATTAAAGGCATATTCTTGCATGTTTAACAAATTTTCAACCAATAAAAGCCTATTTTCAATGTATAACCATGTCAATTTAACCAAAGTTTCACAATTTAGTCCCTCTAATGGCAACGAATGACACTACAGAGTTACATTCGAGTATTTGAAGCAAAAAGAATGGGATAATATTCGAACCAAACAAGACTTGGGTAGCAGCGTAGCATAAGACATGGTCCATGCAATATTTTGGTCACAAATTTTCATACAAATCAAAGGTATTTTTTTCAAGTGTAATCATGTCAATTTAATCCAAATTTCTTGATTTAGGTCCCACATTAGCAACATATTGCACAGAGTTATATTCAAGCATTTAAAGGATAAAAGAATAGCAATATTTGACACCAAACAAGACACTTGACAACAAGTCAATGAACATGATATGTTGGAAATAAAAACACCTACCTTTCAACTTGTTGTTCTCTAATTATTTTGTCCCTTAAGTACCTTTACTCACTGGAGAAATACGACCATTGTTATTTCAGCAAAACAGCTTTAGAATGGCGAAAAGAGGAAAGATAGAAAGAAAATCAAAATGATTGTAAGACAAAGAGACAATCAAGATTAAGAAAAATAAAATCTTCCTATTCACAGGATTGGACTCTAGTACTTTGGATGCATCGGTTGATGCACCTTTGACAATGTTACACAGTTTTTGAAGTGATATAAAAAATTAAAAGATACATAAGTTAACATCAAAGTGAACATCATTCAATTTATTTGCATGGCTCAATAACAAAAATGTGGTACACTAACTTATTATTCAAGTTGGATGTAATTAAGAGGAAATCAACGATAAGATATTCAACTTGTAGTTTCTTTATTGGATACAATTAAACCACAATAGTAGTGACCATATATATTAGGAAACATATGTATTCCTATGAATTTTATCTATAATTGAAAGGGACCATATTAATTAGACATTACAAGTCATAAGTAAGCAAGAATAATTTTATCACTAATTGGATTATAGTTAAATGTTTAAGTAATGCTAAGTTTATAATGTTTTACAACTATAACAAAACAAGCTAGAATCCACGAAAGTTACTACCTCAAGGGTACCATTTAAGGCAACCCAAATAAAATGAAACAAGAACTAAATACAACTAAGCAGCTAATAATTGAAAAAACCCTCATTGTCAACATGAAATTGTGGCCAAAATATATGGATTTTAATTATGATTGAAGGTAACCATATTAATTATATAATGCATGTTGGATTAAGCCAGAAGTTAGTACAATGAATCTCCTGTTTCAAAATCTTAATAGATAACTGAATTAATCTCGTATCAAAGACTAATAACCAGACCAAGAAGATCATACACATAAACTGAGGAAACAGCAAAAGGAAAAAGAACATCGAAATAGAAAAATGCCTCACTTTGCCACTGCAGACTAGAGATAAAATGGAAATAACATGTTTTCTTGGTATAAATATCTTCATTCTAACAATAATTGGATTTAGTACTAGGAGTGACTAATACCAGTTCAAAGCGTAGTGCAACTTCCATTTCTTTTTCCTTTACCCATACATTAAAATTATTAATATCTTAGCATCAGAAGCTGCCCATTGAGCTTTCAGTACACTACACCATTTTGACAAACACATGATGCACAAAATGCAATCTTGTTATTTTTTGCAAAACAAGTATGATGCATTGTTTACTTTTTCAACATTATACCACAAATCCACCATTCCATCATTAAAATAAAAGAAAATAATCAATTTAACTCAAAAAAATTGCAATTGCAGCAAAGGTGCATCATGTCATGCTCTTATGGTTAGAATGAATTTGGACAAAATTGGTACCGATTAATCTCATCAACATCAACACCACACATTAAGATGATAATTTCAACGAAAATTTAAATTATCCCAAAATTCATTCCAAACCCTAACAATCATCTCCAAGATCACCACAAATGGCTCGCACCAAGCAAACCGCGAGAAAATCCACTGGCGGCAAGGCACCTAGGAAGCAATTAGCCATCAAAGCTGTCAGGAAATCAACTTCTACTATCGGAAGAGTGAAGAAGCCACACCGTTTCCGCCCTGGATCTGTGGCTATCCGAGAAATTCACAAGTACCAAAAGAGCACTGAGCTTCTTAGTTCAAGACGGAACTAAGGTTCCAGAGCAGTGCGGTGGCGGCTCTCCAAGAGGCGACGGAGGTGTTTTTGGTGGGCTTTTTGAGGACACAAACCTGTGCGCTATCCATGCCAAAAGGGTTACTATTATGCCTAAGGATGTTCAACTTGCCAGGAGTATTAGGGGAGAAAGGGCTTAAGTTTAGTGTTGGACTAATTAAGAATTAAGTATTTTGTTGTTTGATTTTTGTTAAATCAGTGTTACGTTATTGTGGAAATGTAATTGATTTGAACACTTTGTTCGTTTCTCAATATGGGAATATCAACCTAGTCATTATCAATATATATAACTATATTGGCGTAGAAAAAAAAAGGAAAATTTAAATTAAGTTATATATAATATGGTAAGTATTAAGTTTAATATTTAATGTTTAACTATTTTATAAGTTTTTTTTTTAAAAAAATAAATCTTTCTAATTTTGTTTTTAATTTTTTATACATTGATAATTATTTTTAATTTCATGTGTATTAAATGTATTTTCCTTTTTAAAAAATAATTGAAATAATTAAATTTTTTATTTTATTAAATACTAATGCATACTAACTAATAATACAACATAATAAAGTAATGACATTTGTTCATTGAATGATGTTTAGTTGTAATAACATAATATAAAAAAAATAATAATAAATAAATAATTCAACCCATAAATATAATAAAATAATTCATATAGTTGTAACAATATAAAATGATTTTGTTATTATAGTAATATGTGTGTAAATTTAAGTAAGTAATACTTAAACTTATAGTTTATAAATGTTTAACAAAATATTAATAATAAGTAATATTTAAACTTAAAGTTTTATAAGTTTACTTGAGTGCAAAACTGTATTAAGAGAAATGATTTATTTTTATAAATTAAATTTCAAATTTTAAATTTATATTTGACTAATAAATAAGAATAAAAATATTAAAAAATCTATTGCAAAAATAATATAAGAGGATTTACTAATAAGTTTGGTCCGTTGGAAGGTGATATTTACATCATTCTTCTTCATTTAAACTAATATAGGTTATTTGGACAAGTAAAGTTAAAATTAAAAGTAAAGAATAAAAGTTTATGATAGATTATTTTTTTTATGATTAATTGAGATTGTTTTAAAAACATTTTGGGTGGGGGGGAAGGGGTGGTGTTTTAATTTATTGTTTCAACACTCGAGAGTATTACCTGTTGGCCTTAGAAATTTGACCAAACATGAATTTTTAGGTTTTCTGGTCAAATCAATTTAAAAATACATTAAGAATATTAAACTATAAGTCACTCAAATATTGTAATATAATAATATAATTAGAATAACAGTTGGACTTCAAGTGTTAGATATCCTCAAAAAAATGTTAAAATTATAAAAATTTAAATAGATTATTTGACAGTTATTAACTAACACTAAATTTAATTAATAAAAAAAATCTATGAACTTCAATCAAAATACTATTGGGCAAAAATAAAAATATTAGGGTGTCTTACTATTATTATGAATAAGTTAAGATACACAACATAAATAATAATTCGTTATTATGGGCCTAACTTAGAGACCATTTAATAAATTGGCCCATAAATTAATTATCATCAAATATGACATTTATAAGTCCAATGATATATTTACATATTTGTGGGCTTTTCTTAAACCAATTAGCCCGCATAAGGCCCAAACAAATAAACATCTATCTAACTGTTTATATATAGATATTATTTTCAATTATTCATTTTCTAACTCCAATGTAGTAAATGCAGTACTACCTTCACTTGATTACTATTGATCTAATGCGAGGTAGTAATTTTTTAGTCTCATGGTTAGTTTTGCTAACAATGTTTATTTATGAATTTAACTAAATATATTCATATTTATTAATTACAACTTTAAATTAACTATTTGGGACAATACAAAAATAAAAGGGTGTCATAATAATTATTAAAAATTTATACAAAAACTATAAATAAAATAAAATTTTCTCAACTAGTGTTATTAAATAAAGTACTAATGACTTAGCCAATTTATTATTGTTCAATTCATAATTTATTATACCAACTTAATTAATATTAGCCCAACAAAAGAAGTATTGGACCTTTTAACTTCTAAGTAATTTTGATTCCACCTACATGTCCAAATATGACATTAGTTATAAGTATAATAAAAATATATTTATATTTACGAAGTTTAACTTTCATTTAACAATTACAAGTAATAAATATGTTTGGCCCAATTAATATTGAAGAATCAATTAATTAATTATATACGAATTTGGCCCGAGTTAGTCATATATTGGTTCCATTTACTATTTGCAATCCACACTAAACTAAAAATTGTATCTTTTAATAGTATTAGTCCATTAATTTTTATTGACCAGTTATTTCCTTATCACCAAAATTGGTCACCAAAATATGTGATATTGGTGGAGTCAGCTACCTATATGACCTATGTTGACCAAAAATGATGGTGACTAAACTTTTAAAATTTATTGACTACTTTTCTGGTCACCAAATGATTATTACACAATTTTTGTTGACCAAAAATTTTCTAGTCACCGAATGTGGTCACCAAAGGGTGTCTCATTGGCGGGAATGTTTCCCGCCATTGTATTTATTGACCACTTAGTGACCACTTTTTATTTTGGTCAATAATTTTTTAAATGTGACTAGAATTTAGTGACCAAATTTGTTCTGGTCAACAAATGTACTCTTTATTGACTGAAATTTTTTTAGTCACTAAGATTTTGGTCATTAAAGCCCATTTTTCTTGTAGTGGCTTAGGGCGTATAGTGTAGGAGTTAAAAGGTTAATTTTTGTAAGTGTGAAGTGTGTAGGATATACTATTTTCTTTGAGGGATCCGAACATATAGTATCGACAGTAATTTTATAAAATACAAGCCTACATGTAAAAAATACAAATGTAATAATTGCACTAAGAAATTAATGATGCTCATAAAAAGTTAACAGGAAATTAAACTGATTTGTGTTGAAAACGGAAACATGAATACACCTAAGAAGTTGTTTAATCATTCAAAATTTTAATTATAAGGAGAGAAAAATCCAATTAAGCTATTACCGTATTTTTTGAAGCTTAAAATAATTCACTGAACTAATATTTTCCAAAGTTAAAAGTTTTTTTATCCAGGAAATTTGATTTTATATGTGCTGAAATTCACTGGCAATGTTTTGGGTATTTGTTATATTTTAATAAATTAATAATTACCTATTTCAAACAATATTTATTTAATAATTATTTTTTATATAAAGATAAATAATCAATTTGTTATAATCAATTTATATATATAATACAAAACATTTTATAAAGTGTTACATATTATATAAAGTGTTGAATATATTATATAAGTATTACTTTAAATACCCAATAAAGGCAATACTTTTTAAATGTATTACATATTCCTATAATAATTGTAACACTTATAGACAAGTGTTGCATTTAACTTATATATGCAACACTTATTTGAAAGTGTAGCAACTTTTCTAAAAATTCTGTTCAAATGCAATATTTTAAAAGTGTTGCCATGAAAGTATTGCTACAGCTTCGTTTTGTAGTAGTGAATTTTCCTAGTTAACACTAGTTTGGCCAAAACCGGACTAGTTGAGTTTAATTAGCCCTAGTTTAGTAAAATTAATACTAGATGACCTAGTTGACTAGTTAACCCTCACTAACCCTAGTTAACCCTAAAAAACCCTAAGAAACCCTATTTAGTTTAGTTGAACCCTATTATGACTAGTTTGACCTAGCTTGACCAACTCATCTTCAATGAAATTCTAGTTAGTCTTATTTAGGTTAAACGAGCCCTAGTTTGAATTAGTGTTACTTAATTTATCCTAGAATGACCTAAGTTCCTTTAGTTTAGCGTAAGTGGGTCTACTTAACTACTAAATAGGATTTAACTTGGTTTGGTTAAGGTTGATTTGGTCATTTTTTCACACTATAACCCTTTAGAACCCTTAGGAACCCTTTTAGTCTTGCCACGTGGGCCAATATGCCTGCTTTTTATTTACTTGTTTATTATGGTCTTAACGTTGTTTCTCTTAAGAGAGTGCGCATGACACTTAAGACAAATTTTATCACAAGAAAAACTTAAATCCAAGGTGCATACGTAAGGGATAACTTCCAGAGACATGAAGTGTAAGCAATGACTTGAAAGAGGAAAAAAACGTCATAGATGACATCCAAGGGAATGGACTAAAATGAAAACTTGCTCTCAAAAGAGGATTACCTTGTGAATAAATTGTACTAGCATAGATACTCATTTTGTAAAATGTAGAAGTAGAGTTTCTTTCTCTCAAGTTCAGTGTAAGTATAAATGGAAGTTCCCTAAACCATTTGATGAGTTTGGACTTTTTATCTTTTGACAAGTTTGACATGGTCGGGAAAAGTTGAGAGCTTTACAGAACACTCTTTAGCTTAGGCCTTAGACTAGAACCATAGAAATGATTAGTTTGGAGAGAGGGAGAAAGAGAAGCTTCAATTGTAATACATTTTCTCAAGGATCATCTTAATACATGAAAAGTTTGGACCTTTCATTGATTTATTGAAATCTAAGAGTTTTTCCTTATCTTTGGATGGGTAACCTCTTGAATTTCTTTACATTTCCTTTCTCTTGCATTTATTTGATCTTGAAGAGCTAGATCTTGCCATGCAATGCTAGATCATTATGGTTTCTTGGATAAAATGTTGTGAGTTATGAAATCTAAATGAAATAGTAGTCCTGTGTTGAGAATAATTATGATTGATCCATTTGTTTGTTCTTGAGAAATATGGAATTTCATTTATTATTAATATGTGGCTTTGAGGGGTTGAATTTAAGAGGTTCATGTTTGTTATGTGTTTGATTAATTGTTAAGTTAACTAACATATCTTTTTAAAGATGAATCTTAATAGTGAATTGCTCTATTAAAGCATAGATCACTATAAATGGATTAAGCTTGTATGCTTTAAATGAACTTATCACTTTACACATGTGTAGATGAAGGTCTCTTGGGTATTTTTGATGCTTACAAATTTTTATGTAAAGACTAGAAGGATACTTTGTTTTGGTTGTGATCAAAGTGGTCTTGTTTCTACCAAGAGAAGGACCCTGAGTTCTCTCAACACTTAATCAACATAGATGAAACGAGTTGGGTAGTTGGCCATTGTCACGGGTTGTGGCTTCAATTAATAATTCAAACTTGTCTTTGTCAAGGGAATGGGAGAATTCATGAGTTTTGACCTAGGTGTGCCTGCCAAGGTGACTTAAGACCGTTCCATGAGGACAATCTTTTACTCCATGAAACCAATCATCATAGCTCAACACAAGGTTATTAGTTCACTAGATGGAATTTCTTACAACACAAGTCCAAGAACACCATTCTCTCTCCATTTTAATTCCTTACTTGCTATTTGTCTTTTGTACGTTTACTTGATTGTCTGTTAAACTATGAACTTAACCCCTTATTTCAAGATCTTTGAACATTTCACATCATCTAGCTAGAGTACCTCCATGTGGGATTGATACCTTACTCCCCCTTCTACAAGGTGGGGTAAGACTATAAATTTACTTGTAGTCTCAAAACACACCGACCAAATCATGTATTTGACAAGTTGGCACCATGCCGGGGATAAAGTATTGAGCCATCCTTAATCTTGAAAACACCCGCCCTTTGTGCATTCTCTTTGTGTGTTTTTGCAAGTTAAAAAATAGGCACCATTGCTGGGGAGGCAATGATAAGCTAATTGGTATGACTTGGTTTCATTGAACTTGAAATATTTGTTAGTAATGTAGATAGTTTTTCACAAATCTTGAAATATTTGTAGCTTTTTGTTATTGCTTATACTTTGCTTCTTTGTGTTTTTCTTGTTTTTCAATCTTTGCAAGTCATTCTATTGTATTCCTAGATCTCTTAGATCAAAGGGAGCACAAGAATATACCTTAAACCAAGAGCTTGAGAAATCTTTGAGGAAGGAAAGAAGAGATGGCCCACACATGGCTGTAGAGCAACCAAGAAAACTCTTTGGTGACTTCTATGAACCCAGGTTCTAAAATTGGAATGATTTTTGCCCAATTGAAGTGGAGACTATTATGATTCTATCTCCCTTTATTAACATGATCCAAAATGGGGTTATATTCCTTGGAATAATCAATGAAGACCCGAATGCACTTATAATCTCGTTTCCCAAAGTATGCAGTACTTGTAAAATGAATGAAATTCCTCATGATACATTGAAAAGAACCTTGTTTCCATTCTCTTTACAAGGTCTAGACGAGCATTGGTATACTGCTAGTGGAGCATCTTGTTGTGAGAGCTTTGAGGAATTGACAAAGAAGTTCATGACCAAGTTCTTCCCTCTTGGGAGAATGGACAAGCTTAGAATGAATATCCTTCAATTTCGTAAATTTGAGGGAAAAGCATTTTTAGAGGCATGGAATTGATTCAAGGAGAATTTAAAGAAGTGTCCAAACCACAGTTTGGAAGATGGTAAGGAAATCACGTGAATGCATATGCCAGAGAATCACTGCTAAATAAGTAATTGGAAGAAGTAGAGGAGTTGTTCGAAAGGATAGATGAAATAGAAATTGTTTGGCCTATAGAGAGGAATTTTGACATAAAAACACCAATAGGAACTGATGGGATTCACAAGAAGTCAAATATGAGTGCACAACTTGTTTTAATGCAAAAACACCGTGGAGAAGCTACAAGGAACCATGGAAAAACAAATCTCCTTTGGAAGCTCGCTAAGAGAAGGTAAAAGTAATTCCAAAGAATGCCATTTTGCCCAAGAAGCAACTGTGAAATATGCGAAAGGTTTTGACAAGAATACTAGGGGTAACAACTGCGTGGGACTCGATTGTTCACAAGAGGAGGATCACAAAGAAAACAAACTCTTAGGAAGTGAGATGTTGAACGCACAAGTACACAACAAAGGCAGAGTACCAGTGGAGAAGCTATGACTGGAAACTTGGAATGCTAGTAACCTAAGGAAGAATTGCCTACTTGCGTAGAGTTTCTTTATACCAAGAATACTCAAGAAGTGGAAATCTAAGAATTGACAATCAAGAGGTTGGAAGCTCAAGTTGAACAGTTGTAACAAACTATGCAAGTTCTGACCAGGTCTGAGGAGGGCCAAAACAACTCTCCATGACAATGTCAAGTTGTCACTCTTTGGAGTGTCAAGAAGGTTCAACAAAAGAAGAAGAGGGCAAACAACCAACATTTAGACAAGGGAGAAGAGCTTAAACCTAAAACAAGGGATATCCAAGAGGAGGAAGTCAAAGACAAATCCTGCAAAGATGAGAACTCCAAGAAAAAAGAAGAGAACAAAACTTGAAGGAAAAAAGAAGAAATAAGGAAGTAAGTACATTCAATGATGAAAACTTATCCCTCCACTACCTTTTCCCTCAAGAGTGAAACCAAAAGAAAAAAGAGGTGTGCAATTTGAAAGGTTTCCCGAGATGATGAAGAATGTGCATGTTAATGTACCGTTGTTGGATCTTGTGACAACTATGCCTATGTACACAAAGTTTCTCAAAGATTTGATTTATAATCAAGACAAAATCTTATAATAAAAGGATGCCATGATGGTTAGTGAACAAATTGAAGCATGTATTAAAAAGGAACTATCTCCTAATTTAAAAGATCCTGCGAGTTGTACCATTTCTTGTAGAATTAGAACTAGATTCGTCACTAAAGCTCTTTGTGATTTTGGAACTAGAATCAAGTGTGGGAATAAAGGAAAGAATCAGGCCTGTAGGGATTACGTTACAACTTGCTAATAGGTCTATCGTGCACCTCACAGGGATAATTTAGGATGTGCTGGTAATGATGGACAAATTCACTTTACCAGTGTACTTAATTGTATTAGATATAGAGGAAAATAGCAAAGTTCCACTCATACTTGGGAGACCCTTCTTGGCAACAGGTGACGCTATCATAGATGTTCAGAATAAAACAATTACATTTCAAATTAACAGTTAGCATGTTGCTTTTGATGTCAATTTTGCCATGAAACATCCTAGAGATAGTGTGTCCTATTTCTTTTATCGATGAAATTGATGATTGTGTGCAAGAAGCCAGTCTTGAGAATGCATTTTTAGGATCACAAAATATAGAAAAGGGCAAGAGAAATTGTGATGTGATTAACTAAGAAGATTCATCCATTAGGAAGGAGATAGAGGAAAATGATAGCAAATCACGTGGTTGCTTATTTACCAAGAAGTTCAAGGTGTTAACTCCACTTTCTTATGATGGCTCTCATGCATGAAATTCTGGGATATGATGGATAATGAGCATCATTTTGGTCTTGTAGATGTTCGAGACTCCAAAGAGGGTTAACAAAGGAAATCACGACAAGAGGTGTTGAATATTGTTTGCTGAAAGATTCTGCCACGCTTTAATAATCTTGCCATATCTCTCTCCATTTAACTTGGAATTGGTTGTTTCAAGTGGCATTGCAAAGCTACGATCCAGGGCTTTAACTATGATGTTTTGCATTTTCCCAGATTTGGTGTGGATTCAGGTGAACAAAGGTCAAGAAGTTGCCCATTGTGACATGCAATTGTCTTCACATTGTGACGTGGATGATGGGAAATTTTTAGTTTTTTTTAATGTTTTATTATTTGTTTTCATATGTTTTTGTTTTGGGCTATTTCCTAAAGTGTTCCTTAGTTGTTAAGGCCAAAGTTTTGTGTAATCTTAGCTCAATTTGCTAGGGTTTTAGAGCTTTCTTGTTTGTTAAGTTTAGGGTTTCATTGTAAGCCTATTTATAGGACATTTAACATTGAATAATGGAAACTTTTGAGAATTGAATTTTGAGAAACACTGAGTTGTTTTGTTTTACGTTAGTTTTTTTTCCTGAGGAGGGATTTCACTTGTTTTTGACTATCATGTTAAACTTTTGTGAGGAGCAATTGTTTAATTAGGCAACAATGCTGATCTACTGAGATAGATCGCTAAATCTATTCATCACCAATTTTGAAAAGATCCTGAGGGTCAAACTTCTATGGGTACACATTTAGTTTCATGAGGAGCGGGATTGGATCGGGCTATCAAAGTTGTATCAGATAATCGGGAAATTTCAAATCAGGTTTTCATTTCAATTCTTGAAAAATTGATATTTCAAATTGTTCGATGTTCACAAGAAATTACATAAATTGATAATTTGTGTATTGTTCAAAACAATTATATATTTTGTTTTGTTGGGTTTTGATTTTTGTTGAAAAAAGATACAAAAAAATTGTTCCTTTATTGATATATATATCAAGTGGTGTTGATTTATATCAAGTGGTGTTGATTTATATCAAGTTGTGTATTTATTGGTTTTATGATGCCGTCATATTGCCAAAGATTTTATGAATTGTTAAAGAAGTATGAACTAGGTTATGCATATGGTTGTAGTGGATATAGTCGTGAGGAAATTGAAAAGGTTAATGCTAAATTTAGGTTGGAAAATTTGAAAAGAGAAGAAAATAGCATGGATCAATATCTTTACCATGCTATATTTGCTTTGAGTGAGAAATTTGAATAGGTTACCCGACATTTAGATAAGATTGAAAATTCTAGAAGGTTAAGCCACACAAAGATTCCTACACCTACTCGTAGAGTTCGTGTTGTGAAGTCTTTGAGATGTTTTGTCAGTGGTCATAGTTCAATTCCATGTCCACGTTGGTATGCAACACCAATTGAACCTAAAATAGAAAAATCAGAAGTGGAAACTGTTATTACACCACCTTTGCAATTTCTTGAAGAAATTGTTGGAGTTATTGAGTCCAAGGATGATGAAGTTTCTTTGAAAGAAATTTAGTCACCCATAGTGGAGAAGCCACACGATTTTAATTCTTTTATTGCTTTACATGATTGTAATGTTATTGATGATATTGTTGTGCCAATTGTTAAGCAGGAAAAAGAAGTAGTTGATGATTTGTATGGAAAAAGCCAATCCGTGCCTATTGATGAGAACATATTAAAAGATAGTAGTTACTTTGTTGTTGCTCCTTCTTTTGGTTGTAAGAATCTTGCAGGTTATCTATTGATTGGTGATCATACAACAATACAAGATTCTAGTACGAATCTTTTTGAGGTGGGAGGGAATGATAGAAAATCACGTGGTTGCTTATATATCAAGAAGTTCAAGGTGTTAAATCCACTTTCTTGTGATGAATCTCATATATGGAAGCTTAGAATAGGATGGAGAATGAGCCGCATGTTGGTCCCATGGTGGTCCAAACCTCCAAGGAGGGTTAACAAACGAAATCACAACAAGAGACATCAAATATTGTTTGCTGAGATATTCCACCATGCTTTAGTAATCTGGCCATATCTCTCTCCCCATTTAGCTCGGAATGGGTTGATTCAAGTGGAATTTGAAAGATAAGATCTAGGGTTTCAACTTTGATGTTTTGGATTTTTCCAAATTCAGCATGGATTGAGGTGACAAAGGGCCTGCAAGTCGCACGTTACGATGTGTGATTGTCTCCACGTCGCGACGTGGATGATGGGTAAATTTCAGATTTTTGTTTTTTATGTTTTTTTGTGTGTTTTTGTTTTGGACTATTTCCAAAAGTGTTCCTTAGTTGTTAATGCCCAAGTTTTATGTAATCTTAGTCTAGTTTGCTAGGGTTTTAAAGTTTTCTTATTTGTTAAGTTTAGGGTTTCATTGCAAGCCTATTATAGGCCTTTTAACATTGAATAATGGAGACTTTTGATAATTGAATTTTGAGAAACACTTAGTTGTTTTCTTTTACATGAGTTGTTTTCATGAGAAGGGATTTCACTTGCTTTTGACTATCGTGTTAAATGTTTTTGAGGAACAATTATTTAATTGGGAACAACACCGATCTACTGAGATAGATTGCTAAATCTATTCATCACCAATTTCGAACAGGTCCCGAGGGTCAGAATTATATGGGTACACATCTAGTTTCATGAGAAGCGGGATTGCATTGTGCTATCAGAAATGGTGAAAAATTGTGTGTATGTGGAACATGATTATGAAATAACGATACAGGAAAATATAACCACTACGGTGAGGTTTGATGAGAAGTTATGCAAAGAAGGAAAGTTCCAACCATTAATTCGGGTCCCATCTAATTTGAAACTAAAACCACTCCCACCACACCTCAAGTATGCCTTCTAGGGTGACCATGACACTCTACCTACGTTAATCTCTTCAACATTAGAAAAACATCAAGAGGAGAAATTAGTAGACACATTGAAAAAGTATAAACAAGCTATTAGATGGTCCGTTGCTGACATAAAAGGAGTAAGCCCCACAATTTGCATGAACAAGATACTGCTGGAAAAGGGAGGAAAGCAAGTAAGGGATAAGTAGAGAAGACAGAACGGAATAATACAAGAAATGATGAAGAAAGAGGTGATTAAACTGCTGGATTTTGGAATTATCTTTGCCATTTCGGACAGTGAATGAGTTATTCCCATGCATTGTGTGCCCAAAAAAGGGAGAGTAATTGTGGTAAAAGGAGACAACGATAAACTCTTTGCAGCAAGAATTGCGAATGCATGGTGAGTATGTATGGATTATCGTAAGTTGAATAAGGCCACTCGTAAGGATCATTTCCCAGTTCCATTTTTAGATCAACTTCTAGGTCGAATCGCCGGTTACTTGTTTTATTGCTTCCTAGATGGGTATTCTTGATACAATCAAGTCATGATTGATCCAAAAGATTCAGAGAAGACCACATTCACCTGTCTGTTAGGGACATTTACATTATGGAGGATGCCATTTGATTTATGTAATGCTCTAGCTACCTTCCAAAGGTGTATGACTGCAATCTTCCACGATATGGTAGAAAACATCATCGAGAGATCTTCATGGATAATTTCTCAGTTTTTGGGATATCTTTTGAGCTCTACCTGGGGAACTTGGAAAAAGTACTACAACGGTGTGTGGAAACATAAGAAACTTCCTGGGACATGCTTGATTTTACAGAAGATTCATGAAGGATTTTTCCAAGACAGCAAAGCTTTTATATAGCTTATTAGAGAAAGATGTCCCATTTGAGTTCAATGTTGAATTCACCCAAGCCTTTGAGACCCTTAAAAAAAGCTTGTGGAGGCACCTATCGTAGTCTCACAAAATTGGAATGAACCTTTTGAATTAATGTGTGATGCTAGTGACTAGATAGTTGGGTTGTGTTGGTGCAAAGAAGAAACAAGGTGTTCCATACCATCTATTATGCAAGCAAAACAATGAATGAAGCTCAAGGGAATTATGTGACCATCGAGAAGGAAATGCTAGCAATGATTTTTGCTTTCGAGAAATTCCAATCCTACTAGGGTCGAAAGTGATCGTGTACACAGATTATACAGCTCTCAAGTACTTGATGTCAAAAAAAAGCAAACCCAAGGCTCATTAGATGGGTGTTATTATTACAAGAATTTGATGTGTAAAAAAGAGATAAAAAGGGGAGTGAAAATGTCGTGACAGATCACCTCTCTAGATTGGAGCAAGGAGAGAACATGGAAGAAGAGTTCAAACTTTGGATCCAAGAAAACTTCCCCGATGAGCAACTTTTGAGGATTGAACCTACAAAGAAAGCCCCTTGGTACATGGACATACCCGACTTTGTGGTTGCAAGGAGCATTCCCCCAAATCTAACTTTTCAACAACAGAAAAGGCTAGAGCATGATGCGGGTTATTACATTTGGTAAGAGACTTGTTTATTGAAGATGTGTAGTGAGTAAGTCATAAGAAAATATGTTCCTGAAGAATGACAACTTGGGATATTCAGTGAGTGCCATGAATCCCCCTATCGGAGCCACTTTAGAGGAAAAATGATAGCTTTCAAGGTACTTCAATCGGGATTCTTTTGGCCCTCTCTTTTTAAGGATACCCACATACATGCAAAAGAATGCTAGAGATGCCAAAATATTGGAAACATCCCTTGAAGAAATAAAATGCCCCTGAACAGCATGTAAGAAGTGGAGATTTTTTCGTATGAGGTTTGGACTTTATGTGGCCATTTCTATCATGCTATGGAAATGCGTACATCTTGTTAGCAGTGGATTACGTGTCTAAATGGGTAGAAACTTTGGCATTGCCAAACAATGATGAAAAAAGTGTGATTAAAGTTTTGAGGAAGAATATATTCACACGCTTTGGCACTCCTAGAGCCATAGTGAGTGACGGTCGAACTTATTTTTGTAACAAAGCATTTGAAGCTTTTTTGAGGAAATATAGAGTAAGGCACAAGTTTTCCACATCTTATCACCCACAAGCCAATGGTCAAGCTGAAATTTGAAATAAGGAAATCAAAAAAATCTCAGAAAAGGTGGTCAGAACTACAAGGAAGGATTGAGCATCAAAGCTAGACAAAACATTATGGGCATATAAAACACCTTACAAAACACCAATTGGTGCATCCCCATTCCATAGAGTATATGGTAAAACATGTCACTTACCTCTAGAATTAGAATATTAGTCCTTCTATGCAATCCAAACATTGAATACGGATGAAAGAACTTCAGGGGAAAATAAATATCTAGAGCTTAATGAGTTGGAGGAATTTAGAATTGAAGCTTATAAGAATGTGACAATATATAAGGAAAAGGTGAAAAGGTGGAATGATAAGGCAATAATTCCCGAGCAATTCCATGAAGGACAATAGGTGCAACAATATGAGTAAAGGCATAGATTGTTCTCTGACAAACAGAAATCAAGATGGAAGGGACCCTTTCTCGTAAAGAAGGTTTTTCCTTATAGAGCATTTGAAATATGTCAAGAGCCCGATGGAGAAGCCTAAAAAGTTAATGGCCATCAATTTAGCCATTCATATTAGGAAAAGGACAAGAGTATGAATCACAAAAGAACATGGATTAACTAGTGAAGTGACATGAAGAAAAGAAATATTAAGTTTGGTTGAAGACAATAAACTTAGCGCTTATGGGAGGCAACCCAATGCTCATTCTTGTAGGAGGATGCACCTCAGGATGTGCAAAAACAAGGCGACCCCTCTTCCACAAATAATAAGTAAGCACTACCCACTCTACTTAAACCAAATTTGGATACCCTAGAATCTTGAACAGTTTTCAGGGAGTCACTTTTCATACTTAATCTCTTTTCATTTAAGTATTGAAAGATTTGAAGTGTGAGGAGGAAAAAGAAGTGTGAAATTTGTGATGGTGTGCTTTCCTTTTATGCTTGCCAATGTGAAGTGAAGATGTATGTTTACTTGTTTATAAAGTGAAGTGAAGACTTGTGCTCGAGATTGTGCCTAAATGCAAGAATTGATGTTGTGTTTAAGTTTAGTTCTTTTAATTTTCAAGAATTGTGTTAAGGTTTGAAACCCTAGTTGTTTATTATGAAGTCATTATAAATATATGTTAATTATGTGTTTGTGTTAATGACTCATTGGCTTAGTGATATGTTGAATCATATAAAAGTTCACTAATGTGGTTAAGTGGATTGATATACCCATAATAAAGTTCATTTTTAATTAAAATGTTTAAGGAAGAACTTATTACCAAGTAGTGATTATGGACTCTAGGGGTGGAAAGCTCAAAGCCTTAACAAACTTTGCTAATAAGCATATATGATGGGTTCAGCCGTCCTCGACGCTCATCAGCTCCACTCCAAGGCTGGACTTCTTTTCTAAAAGACTCCGCTCACAGGATTGACGTCATGGCAGTCGGATCTCACAATTGGTGGCTCTAGTGTGAAGATTACAGGCTCCCGTATTTCCTCTTCCAGACAGAAACCATCAGGTACATCGATATAGTGCTCCCACCCGAGTTCAAAGCAGCAGGACGCTATAGTGAATTAGAGGTCTTCACTGGCAGAAGAGAGCCTCACCCAATCTCAGCCTTCTCACCAACTCAAAGTGAAGGAATCAGGACCTTTTCCTCTAAAATCCCGGCAAGCCATTACACCTCATGGAGCGGAAATACCTCACATGACAGTTGCTGCAGAGGCTGGAACTCCGGTGGAATCACAGCTCTTATTAGGGGAATCAGATTTTCCACCTCTTCCTCGGCAAAGAACAGTGAATCCTAAACAAACTGAACGGAGACAATCCAAAAGCTTCTGGGAAGCTGTGTCGGCAGAATGGTCTAAAATGGTTGATGTATCTTTCCCCCCCTTCCAGTCACAGGACTTTCGACATTCAATGGTGAACCGGCTCTCTTCATATCAGAAGAGGAAGAGTAGCGCCTAGCCTATCGGTTCCGTATTGCCCTCATCGGAAAATTCACTCGGGTTAGACCTTCCATGGTCGCAATTCGTAAGCACATTCTCACTGCTGGTTTTAATGGAGAATGCCATATAGGCTTGATCGATTATCGCCATATTATTTTTAGTTTCAACTCCAAGCAGATTTCCACAAATTCTGGCTGAAAAAATCTTGGAATTTTGGAGGCTTCACAGCTAAGATTTTCAAATGGACTCCAGACTTTAGCCCGGAAAAGAAACCTTCTATTATTCCAGTTTGGGTTAGATTCCCACATCTACTGATTCACCTCTGTACAAAGCAGACATTGATTACCCTCGGTTCGACAGTGGGAACTCCTCTAAAACTTGACCTAGCCACGGCAGCAATGGACAAGGTTCTTCGGCCAAGTGAAGCACGATTATGTATTGAGGTCGATGTTAGGAAGAATCTCCCCCAAAGAATGTGGATTGGCTCCAAGGAAAGAGGAAAGTGGCAGTCCATTCTTTATGAAAATCTTCCAGATTATTGCAGCACATGCTTTAATTTGGAACATGCAACCTCAGCCTGTAAATCCCAAGCCAACGGAATTACCTCACCGTCTCAAGTTTGGGTCCCAAAGAAGACTTATGCAGAGCTAGGCGAGAATTAAGGGAAGGCCCAGGATGCACTAGAAGAAGGCCATGACTAGTGGTTCTGATCAGCAGTATACAGTAGAGATGATTTCTGCTCTGAGCTTGCAAAATGTAGCCCCTCATGAAGTGTTACAAACCTCCCGATCTTTGGACAGTTCTCAGGAAGTGGCTCAGGAGATGTCTGTGAACGAAGAGAAGACAGCAGAAGGAGATGGTACTGATCAAACTTTGGTTGTCAGGGCAGGGTTACCTCTAACAGACAAGAAACTGGACGTGTTCTAGGCCAATCTGGGACAACTTCTGGAGCTCCTCAACGGGAAAGATAGGATACCTGCTGTCCCCTCATCTTCAGCCAATTTACCTTTGGAAAAGGGACAGGTGGTTGAGACTAAGGAAGCTGCTCCTAGTGACCCTACACAACCTGATCAGGCGGACATAAATTGAATGAATAAGGAGGCAATCAATGTCATGATTACTTGGGAAAAAGGTGAATCGTCGAATATGAATATTAGAAACTTCAGGACAGACTTAGAAATCCTCAAAGCCATCCCAACACTTAGGTGGGAAGGTGGGATGCTGCACAAAGTTAGCTCCACCTCGGACTTAGCAGCTCTACATGCCATCCTGTCAGACTTTGAATCAAAGGAAGATGGATAAGACCGTTGGACGGAAAACAGCTTTGAGGAGGAGACAGAAGGCAAACTGAACAAGTACCTCATCAAAATGGAAAGAGGTCAGAAGCCAGTCAAACAAACAAAGGTCATGGAAGCCTTACTGAGTCCTAAAGCTAATCTTGATTTAGGGAGAAAACTTAGGGAGCAAAACCCCTTCATATGCTACTCAGAAGGAAAAAAATGGAATCGCAGGTGAGAAATGTAAGATCTATGCATTGTGTGATGGCCCCTGATTACTGGAGTTTGCATCAGTTGGCCTGCTTGTTGACTCTTAAATGTTTTATGTATCACATTTTATCGACTGTCTTCTGCTGGGAGTTTACTGATGAAATGGGGGATTGTTGGTGCTGTTTCCCATCCTCATGTATTATTTGCTTGCACTTCTTATTTAGTGTCTTATGCTGGAAGTGTACTGGTGGAATTGGGGAATGATGGTGCTACTTTCCACTTTCATGTACTATGTGTTTGAACTGGATTCCCGATTTGATATTGTGGGAGTTGAAGACTGTGATATGTTTGTTGGGCGGGATATCTTATTCCACTGATTATTTGGGGGCGTTGTTTCCACTGGTGGTGAGCTATTTAAAGGGGATATGCTGCCCAAATTCTAGCAGATTTTATTGCATTATCTTAGGTTCAAAAATGAATGTCTACTTCCCCCCATTCATGTTTTGTTTTTTTGGATAAATATGTATTTTGGGTGCTTGGTATGGATTGTTGGCTTCTGGTTTTGCTATGGATTAGGAGGCAGGCCTGGATGCAAATATTAGTGCAAATTCTGTAATTATTTTTTGGGGATCTTTACTTGGTACATTAGTGATGCTGTTCTTTAATGGAAAGTAAATATTTTGTGCACTTTGTCTAGGATGCATCTATAACAGGTTCGAGTGTCTTCACAATTTGACTTTGGATTCAAATTTGGTGGACTCTTAACTTCCTCACACTCTCCTAGGTTTTTTAGGTCAATATCCATGTATATGAGCTTTTGGTATCGATATGTAAGGGAGTAGTACTCCCCTTTTAATGCTTTCATTTTGTACCAGGGTGGCGGGTATATCCGGCCTCATTTTATTTTGTTTATGTTTAATAAAGTTGGTCGTTTTAAAAAAAAAAGCATATATGAGGAATTTATGGGGATAATTAGGCTCTATAATAAATGAAACTTAATCTTTTGAAAATCTTAATGAATAAAAGTAACACTTTAACTTGAGAAATACTTGGAGGCTAGTTTAAACTACTAACATCACAAGAAAGGATATGGGCACCAAAAGGTTTTTCTTACATTGCTTTTATTTTTATGCTCTCACACTTGAACTCTCTAACTTGAGTTGATGCCAATCCACTATGAGATGGCTCCTGGACAGGTAATGTGAAATGGAGAACTTGTATGATGTGGCATAAAAAAAAATCAATAAAACCAAGGCTAGCTTAATGAATAAATTATGTACTCAAAGAAACTTATGACACTTGGTGATATAAAATTCCATTAAGATACTTTGAAGAAAGAATGAATAAAAGCCCCATGGATCTTGAATTGATGTGTAAAAGTGCACGACTAGAGTTATTAAAATGTGTTACATGTTTGTTATCATTTTATTTTAGTATTATGCTTGAGGACAAGCAAACCTTTAAGTGTGAGGGCCTCTCGAAGCATATTACTTTAGGCTATTATTTTGATGGCAATCACGCCACGACAATAATAAACATAAACTCTCACTTGTTTTCATCTTTTGGCCTTAATTTAGTTTGTTTTGTCTTCTATCTCAAACGAAGATCCATAGTCTTAGGACCCCCTCTTCACCTTCCCTACCTAGACCATAAGGTTTGGTCCATGACCAACATAAACCCACATGAACCAAAGGCTCCTTAGTAGACCCCACTTAGGCTAGGGTAGTTTTCCTAGTTAACACAAGTTTCCCTAGTTAACACTAATTTCACCTAGTTAATGCTAGTTTTGTCAATATAGGTTCACCTGACCTTAATTAGCCCTAGTTTAGAAAAATTAACACTGGATGACCTAGTTAACCTAGTTTGACTAGTTAACTCTCACTAACCCTAGTAAACCCTAAAAAACTCTAGTTAGGTTAGTTAAACCCTAACGTGACTAATTTGATCTAGTTTGACCAAGCTTTACCAACGCACCCTTAATGAAACTCTAGGTAGTTTTATTTAGGTTAAATATGGGCTAGTTTGAATTAGTGTCACTTCGTTTATCCTAGAATGACTATAATAAGATAAGTTCCATTAGTTTGGCCTAAGTTGGTATACTTAACTACTAAATTGGATTTAACTTTGTTTGGTTAAGATTGTTTTGGTCATTTTTCACACAAGAACCCTTAGGAACCCATTTAGTCTTGCCACATGGTTTAATATTCATACTTTTTCTTTACTTGTTTATCATAGTCTTAACCTTGTTTATCTTATGAGAGTGCACATGATACTTAAGCCAAAGTCTATCACAAGGAAGAGCTCAAGACAAGGGGCTAAGTAAGGAATGGCATCCAATGATAAGAAACGTAACCAATGACCTCAAAGAGGAAAGAAACGTCATGGATGGCATTTAAGAGAATGGACTAAAATGAAGACTTGCTTCCCATGTAGGATCACCTTGTAAATAAATTGTACTTGCATAGGTACCCATTTTGTAAGATGTAGAAGTAGAGTTTCTTTCTCTCCAATTTTAGTGTAAGTATAAATAAAAGCTCTCAAAACCATTTAAAGAGTTTAGACTTTTTAGCTTTTGACAAGTTCATCAAGGTTAGGAAAAGCTGAGAGCTTTACAGAACACTCTTTGGCTTAGGCCTCAGATTAGAACCATAGAAAGGATCAAATTGGAGAGAGAGAAACTTCAATTGTAATACCTTTGTTCAAGGATCAACTTAATATAAGAAAAATTTGGATCTTTTTTTTATTTATTGAAATCTAAGAGTTTTTCCTCATATTTAGATTGGAAACCTCTTGAATTTCTTTACTTTTGCTTTCTCTTGTGTTTATTGGACTCTTGAAGATCTAGATCTATCCATGTAAGGCTAGATCACTATGGTATTCTTGGATAAAATGTTGTGAGTTATGAAATCTTTGTTAAATAGCAGTTCTGTGTTGAGAATAATAATGATTTATCCATTTATTTGTTCTTGAAAAAGATGGAATTGTGAATACCGAGTACACTTATTCCTAATATGTGACTTTGAGGGGTTGAATTCAAGGGGTTCATGTTTGTTATGTGTTTGATTAATTGTCAAGTTAACTAACATGTAATGGAAAAATGAATTTTATAGTGTATTACTCTATTGAAGCATAGACCACCATAAATGGATTAAGTTTGCATACTTTAAATGAACTTATTACTTTAAACATATGTAGATGAAGGTCATCTGGGTATTTGTGATGCTTAGAAATTTGCATGTAAAAACTAGAAGGATACTTAGTTTTGGTTGTGATTAAAGGGGTCTTGTCTCTGCAAAGAGGAGGACACTGATTTCTCTCAACACTTAATGAATGTTAATGAAACTAGTTGGGCAGTTGACCATTTTAACGGGTTGCTAATTTAATTAATAATTCAAACTTGTCTCTATCTCGAGAATGAGAGAATTCATGAGTTTTAACCTAGGTGTTCCTTCCTAGGTGACTTATTAGGACCATTCTACGAGGACAATATTTTATTCCATGAAATCAATCATCCCAACTCAACACAAGGTAATTAGTTCACTACATAGAATTTCTTATAACACAAGTCCAAGAGCACCATTCACTTTCCATTTGAATTCCTGACTTGCTCTTTGTCTTTTACACGTTTACTTGATTGTTTGTTGAACTACTAACTTAATTCCTTATTTCAAGATCTTTGAACATTTCACATCATCTAGATAGTGTACCTCCCTATGGAATCGATACCTTACTCGCCCTTCTACAATGTGGGGTAAGACTATAAATTTACTTGTAGTATCTAAAACACTGACCAAAGTACACATTTAACAAGTTGGCACCATGCTTAGGATAAAGTAGTGAGCCACACTTAATCTTGAAAACACCCTCTGTTTGTGCATTCTCTTTGTGTTTTTTTGTGAGTCAACTTAAGACAGTGCATTTTTGTTGGCTATGGTCAGGATTAGTTTGGTTACAAACTTTATGATCCAATTGTAAAAAAACTTGTGAGAAGCTGTGATATTGTGTTCCACAAAGATCAAACAATTAATGGTATTGGTATGGCTAAGAAGGTTGATTTTCTTGTGCACAAGACCCCACAGATTTTGGTCCTAATCCAATGGTGCAGCTGGTTGATACAATTGATAAAGGAGTTGAGACTAGTATGTAGCAAAATGATGATGCACAAGTCCTAATAATGATTTTGATGATGATCAACACAAGATACCAATAGAAAATCCACATGAATTTTAGTTGAGAAGATCTACAGGAGTTAGACAATCATCTAATAGATATTTCCCAAATGAGTATTTGCTCTTTTCTGACGGGGAAGAACCTGAATGTTATGAAAAAGCTATGTAAGCTGAGGAAAAGAAGCAATGGGTTCATACAATTGAAGATGAGATGAAGTCTTTGTATGACAACCAAACCTTTTGAGTTGGCAAAGTTGTCGAAGAACAAAAGGGCTATGAAGAATATGTGGATTTATAGACTAAAGAAGGAGGAGAATACCTCAAAAACAAGATACAAGGCTAGATTAGTTGTACCGACTTATTTGCATTGCTTACTTAATCTTTTGTATGAAATTCTAGTGAAAATAGTACTTCATGAATGAGTTATGTGCAGGAGTATACATAATTTGATAACTGTGGAAAATGCCAAATTGTTGTGAAAACGTTATGCGAATTGATATGATTGTGGTATGAATCGAAAGCAACCACACGCTTGGTCACTGTTGTCTCAAAAAGTCTCAAGCACTACATTAGAGTTCCAGCACACACAACGCACACATGCACGCTGGAGGGCATACGAAGTGCCAGCTAGCCTCTCGCCCACACACTGGCGGGCGTACGAAACGCCCGCCAACTCACGCATGCACAAATGGGTGGGCTCGCGAGGTGCTCGCCTATGCACAGACAACACAAGGGCGCGCCCGCCCGCCCCTGCACCCAACGCACACTAGGCGGGCGCGCTACGCACCCATCCAATTGCACACTGGTGCGGATGCCCGCCAACACGAGCACGAGAGCTCGAGAACACATGCGTGCGGGCGCACACTCATCTCACACACACTCACGCACATCCGCACACACTGATGAGGTGAGTTTATTCACCTGTTATCTATTGTTTTATACTTGATTCTTTGGTCGTTCTTGTTCTTTTTGATTCGTTTTAGTGTTTTATTTGTAGGTTCATTGACCATTGTGTATGCTTGGAAGGGAAAAGTCATACGAGAGTCGAATCAGATCCAAAATGATTGAGAAAGATCAAGAAAGATGTGATTTAGGCCAAGAAGATTTACACCTCGGATATAGTGGAAAATAAGTTCCAAGTTGATCCCATGGAGGCTCGAGACTCCAAGAAGGGTTAATATAGCAAAACACGTGGAAAGGCGATGAAGAACAAATGCTGAAGAAATTTGCCAGGGTTTAGTATGTTGATCCCATATCTCTCTATATATATCCAAATACGTTTATTCAAGTGCCATTGGAAAGCTAAGAGATAGTGCTACAACTTTCATGTTTTAGGGTTTTCCAAATTCGATGGGAATTATATCGAAATATGGCCTAGAATCCGGACGTCGCGACGTGAGACCCTCCACGTTGCCGACGTCGGTAAAAAGAATTAAATTGGATTTTTTGGAAGAATTTTGAAAATTGGCAGAGAGTTACGTCACGACGTGGGGATACCTCCCACGTCGCGACGTGGGTGCACATCGCGACGTTAGGAAACGTCGGGAAAACGTCGGAAACGTCGGGATAGCGACTTAAATTTGAAAATTTGCGATTTTGGCCCACTTTGAGTTTCTTTTCTGACAAGGCTTTCGTGAAGGACTTCTTTGCAAATACTTTCATAGAATTACTGTATATAGAGCTAGGGTTTACAGATTTAAAGGGTGTGACACTTTTGAGAGATTTTAAGCAAGAGATTTCTTTTTTGTAATAGCTAGGGTTTTCTACTTCGGTTATTGCTCAGAGAATTGAAGCTGTACGGATTGGGAACATCGTTGAGTATTGATTTCATCAATTTAGAGACAAAGATTTCTTCCAAGGATTTTTAATTCAAGGTGTTATCTTTCTTTTTAATTTATGTTGTCAATATTGTGCTTAATTAATATTAATATGAGGATGTTTGATTTAGCCATGCTCAGCTAAATCTATTGTGCTCCCGGGATTATGAGTAGGGATTGTTGTGCTTAATTTACATGCTAAGTTCTATCCTATGGTCTTTGTTAAATGAGTTTTACTGTGGTCTTCATAATTATGCATGATTAAGGCCTAAATTATGTGTGATGAATATTTTATTAAAGTGCAGTAAATTATTTAGAGATAACTTGCTTTAATCTTACCTCTCGCCACAAAGGAGGATTTGAGTTGGTTGTTTGAAATCTTTTGTGGGTTGGTTGTGAATTTGTTAGATTGATTTTACCTTAGCTCTTGCCTCTCGTCACAAAGGAGGAGTTAGGGGGATTAGTTTAGCATTAGCGTGACTGGTTCGGGAGTTACCTCCGCTATAAAGGAGAGGTTGAACTTGAGGGTTTGGTTGAGTTGGTAGTTGCATTAGATTCCGGATTAATTAAGGAAGTAAACCTTGCCTCTCGCCACAAAGGAGGGTTTAATGAATTAGTTAATATCTAAATAGGTAAAGTGCCTAAATCATTCCTTGCCTCTCGCCACAAAGGAGAGTGTGAGTTATGCTATTTGCCCTTGTTTTGCGTGACCACAGATAGGATGTATTTATGTGCTTTTTATGTAACCCTAAAATATAATCTCGGGAGTACACTTGCTTAACTTGAAGTTTTAAATCAAATCATCTTCTTAGTTTTAGTTATTTGTTAATTGCACTCTTAGTTTCAGTTTGATAATAATAAAAACAAAAAAATATTTTCTTTAGAATTTCAACACAATCCTTTCCTCGTGGGAACGAACTTGCTATACTAATACCTTTTAGGGGTTGTTTAGCTTGATTTTTTATTAGGGGTGAATAGCAACCACGATCACAATTTTTATACACATATTTGCTTCACATCACACACTTGCATCTAGACTCTTGCATTCACTCACTACACTCGCACACTTGCACTATATTCATGCATTTCACTTCAAACCCAGCCAAACACTTAGCATGCATAGCAACACAAACCACACAAACAAAAGGCATGAGTCCTAGCACGCACAAACAAAGCACACAACACAGCTAGTCGGGAGCGCGCACTAATTCAATAAGTGTTTGATGAATTGCAAGTCTTAATGCTTAAGCAAATGCTTTAACTTATGACGGTAGATGACCTCACTTAATGTGATAACCTTGCAGGATATGTGGAGAAATCTCTTCACTAAGTGTTTGATGAATTGCAAGTCTTATACTTAAAGATTGAGTATATGGATGTAATGACTGCTTTTCTTCATGGTGAGTTAAATGAAAAATTTACATGGAACAACTAGAAAGGTTTGAGGTGAAAGGCAAAGAGCATTATGTCTGCAAATTGAAGAAGAGCCTGTATAGCTTGAAACAAGCTCGAATACAATGGTATAGGAAATTTGAATCTCTTATGGGACAATAGAGATTCAAGAAGACCACTTCTGATCATTGTGTGTTTGTGAAAAGTTTTTCACATGATGATTTTATAATCTTGTTGCTTTATGTTGATGATATGATTGTTTACCAAATTGAAGCAGGAGTTGATCAAGTCCTTTGTTATGAAGGACTTGGGACCAGCAAAGCAAATTCTTGGTGTGAGAATTTCACGAGACAAGAAAGAAAAGAAACTTTGGCTATCACAGGAGAGCTACATTGAAAAAGTGCTTCAAAGATTTTGGATAGAGAAGGCTAAAGCGGTCAGTACTCCACTTCCTACATATGAAGTTAAACATCAAACAGAGGCGTTCTACTGAGAAAGATAAGGAAGACATCCAAAAGGTTCCTTATTCATCGTTCATTGGTATTTTTATGTATGCGATAGTGTGAACAATTCCTGATATAGCACATGCAATTGGTACTATCAGTTGATTTCTCTCTAATCCTGGAAGAGAACATTGAAATTATGTGAAGTGGATTTTGTGATATCTCTATAGGACTTCTAGTTTGAAGCTGTGTTTTGGAGGTGAAAAGTCTATTCTCACTAGTTACACTGATGTGGATATGGCTGGGGATATTGATTCAAGAAAGTCTACTTCGGGTTACTTGACTACCTTTGCAGGGGAAGCAATTTCATGGCAATCTTGGTTGCAAAAATGTGCGGAGTTGTCTACCACTGAATCTAAATTTGTTGCAACTACTAAAGCATTCAAAGAGTTGCTATGGTTGAAGAAGTTTATAATTGAACTTGGTTACTATAAAGAAATGTGTGTGTTGTTTTGTGACAGTCAAAGTGCAATTCATCTTTGAAAACATTCATCTTTTAATTCTAAATCAAAACATCTTGATGTAAGGTATAATTGGATACGTGATGTGTTGGATGAAAAGTTGATTGAACTTGAGAAGGTACATACAGATGACAATAGTGCTCATATGTTAACCAAGTCATTGCCAAAATGGAAATTTGAACTTTATTGCTCACTTTCCAGAATGGTTTGTTCCTTCACATAGTCAGGAGGGGGGAGATTTATTAGATTTATTAGGGCTTCCAACCTATGTGGAAAAGGCCAAAGACTAATGGGTGTTGTTTTAGGCCCATTATTCTATAACCCTAACTATTTAGTTGTTTGGATATGTGAAACCTTGAAATTTTATATCAATACATATTGTACATGATCGTTCAAACCGTTACATTTTTTTTAGTCATATGAATTATAGTTTAGTATTTGGTTTAGCAACAACTTTTACCTAATCTTACTAACTTATACATAAATATTATCTATATATATTTGGTTTAGGATTATTAAATTAAAACATGTATTAATTGTTAATTGTGGGTTTACAAGCCAATACGAGAAGAACTTATGGATTCATTATAAATTGCTAAAGTTTTCAGGGACTTAATGGTTTAATTAACTAAAGGTGATGGACTCTATTTGAGCATTTAAATTGCAAGGACCATATGGGAATTTATTTGAATTTGAAAAAAAAAGAAAATGGTCACTGTCAAAGCTTTGTAATAGAGGTTATTTGTTTTCAGTAAATGCCGCGCGCACTTTTGTTTTCTCTTTGGAACAGAAAATCTAGCGTGATAAAGGAAACGAGCATCAAGGGCTCTCACTAGAATTTAGGGGAAAATCAAGCAGAGCGAAACTCAAGTTTTATAGGTGAATGAAATCTTTTAAGGGTTGACTTTTAGAGGTTAATAGTTTTTCAGTTTTTCTCAAGATGTTTTATGTGCCTAAAATATTCTTCTGAGAACATTTTAGGATTTTCTTGTTAGAAATATGTTCTTAAATTTCCATAGGATTGATCACTCATTGATCATGTTAATTACTTATGAATATGTTGACATATGTGGGTGTAATTTGGCTTGTATGTCGATGAGCTTGGTAACTTTTGTGAAATTTGTTTTTCATGACTTAGTAGTTCATTCGAAACCTTTATTGTTTTGTTTTAATGAGTGAAATTTTATCAATTGATGAGTGTTTGTTTTGGTTTCACATAGCACTACTTTTGGTGGGATTTTTTTTCCTTCTGAGCTAACTAATTAGTTCTTCCAAACCTCATTGTAAAGCAATTTTGAATTGGAGCAAATCGTGGTTTAATCCTTCCAAGTTTGAAAATCTCTTTTTTTTTATTCATTTAGTTACAATTTTCATGCATAGGACTAAACCTGAAACTTGAAAGGTCTACGATCCAATTGAATTTTGTGATACTCTGTTTTCTTGATAGTTTTGGGAGGGATCAAATTATAGCTTAAGCTAATATAAAAGTGTTTGTTGAATTGCCTAAATAAATAAAATTTTGTATGGATAAGGAACTTAAAGTGGGTATAATTTTTGAAATGGTTATATGAGTTTAACTATTTATTTTATCCATATATTAGTACTATTGCCTCACAAGGGTAATAGCTCTTAAAATAAAACTAGATGCACTGAATTTGGAAAAGTTTAATAATTAGTGAGACCGTTTTGCGTTCTTTGGCATGATACAGGATGTAGAATTCTCTAGATAGTGAAAGACTGCTAAAATACCTTGACATTAGGGAAATTAGAAACTGAATTGGGAACATTATAGTACTTGAGGAATATAGGGAATGAAAGTTAATTTTCTTTTAATTGGAATGTTGAAAAGTTCTCACCATTTTGTTTAAAACAGAAAATAGTTAATGTGCATGGTGATTCAGAAAGTCATTTAACTTTTATGCAAGGGGGTTGCTAACTGGATTCTTTTGTTACATTAGGCAAAATAATGTAACATTTTGGCAATTCATGAGATTGCTATTACGGACGTTTCTCTATTGCGGTACTTGTATTTTATATTGCTTTGGAAAGAAAATATGGTCTAAATTCATGCCTATTGATATGATCCTAGAACACTAGAGAATCTAAGAACGTAAGCCCCAATCATCAATTTGAGGATTAAGACAATTTAATAAGGAGGCAGCCCTAATTCAAACGATGAATTAAAACTAGCCTATCAATTAAGGAACGAACACCCAAAGAAGACCTACCCCTAGAACCCTCGTTATCAAATCCTAACCTATCCAACACCTTGAATGGTCAGAATGGATGTTCTTCACAAAGAACAAAAGAAAGTTTTTCAAACTCTCTAAAAATAGGTTTAAAACCAAAAAGAAATATTCTTGTCTGCCTTGTTTGTAAATGAGTTTTGCCTTTTAAAGAGGCTTACAATGTCAAAGAGATGAGAACACATGGTTCAAAAAAATGTTCTTGAACCCTTATCCAAAACCTAGCCACTAACTTTAATTTCTAATCTTTGTGGATTTATTGTGCTAATTTGGTTCACATACCAAACTGTTAAAGAAATAATAAAACAGAAAATATTAAAAATTCTGCTACTGATGCTTTTTATCGCGGCAAAAAAAATTCTCCGTCGCACCGGATAGTTTTTTATGAAATTTTCTCTGCCGTTCTGGTAAGTTTTCTTGGTCGCGCGGAGAGGAGTTTGCAATTTTCCCAATCTTTTTCAAAATCTTGAGTTTTCTTTATTCCTCCAATGCTCAATTTTGATCTCCAATGCAATGTACTCCTCTTGGCACGCTTTCGAACATGAAACAAGTGATATATCTTCTTCTTGAACTGCAAGAATTAATTCACGATCGAAGAGCTCCACAATCAATTAGTGTAATGCCGCCCTCATTCGCTTGGTTCTCGAACGAGTTAATAGACGTCCGACTAACTATAATGGATCGTCCACATGCCTCGACCCATTGTTGTCATTGGATTGGTTGGTGTCCTCATCATTCCTCCCCTCCTCAAGAGGATTTGTCATCGAATCACCCAGGTCAAATAATGAAAGATCAGAAACATTAAATGTACTAGACACATTTCCATATTCATTAGGCAATTCTACTTTATAAGCATTTTCATTAATTTTAGCTAAAATCTGAAATGGACCATCTCCCCTTTATTGGAGCTTAGATTTCCTCTGATTTGGAAATCGTTCCTTCCTCATGTGAACCCATACCCAATCACTGGGTTCAAAAGGAAACCTTGATTCTCTCTCTAATGGTTGCTTGGTAACTTGATCATTTCGGTGCTCAATGTTTGCTTGAACCCTTGCATGTATCTCCTTGATATAATCTGCCTTCTTTTTGCTATCTAAATTCAAAATGTGACTAGAAGATATAGGCAAAATATCCAACGGTGTTAGCAGATTACAACCGTAAACCACCTCAAATGGAGAAAAAGACGTAGTGGAATCCATGGCCCTATTATATTCGCCAAAAATGACTCCAATACTTGACATCTTGATCAGTAACAATGGTTTTTCGAATGCCATGCAATCTAACTATTTCACGAAAGAATAACTTAGCAATATGAGATGCACCATTAGTCTTATTACATTCTATGAAATGTGTCATTTTGCTAAAACGATCAACCACAACAAAAATGATATCATGACCCAACTGTATCCTAGGCAACCTTAATACAAAATTCATTGACATGTCTACCCACAGGTGGCTAGGGACAGGTAACGGGGTATAAAATCCGTGAGGCATTACCTAAGATTTAGCTTGACGACAAGAAATACGTTTTGCACAAATATGTTGAACATCATTTTGCATCTTACGCCAATAGAAATGCTCATGCAATATGTCTAGTGTTTTTGTGATACCAAAATGCCCAATAAGTCCCCCAAAATATGCCTCACTAACAAGCAAATCACGACAAGAACTTTTAGGCACACACAATTTTCATTTCTTAAAAAGAAACCCATAATGCTGAAAATAATCACCATAAGTAGTTTGTGAACATTCAGTATATATTTCACCAAAATCACTATCATCAGAATAAAAATACTTTAAGCAAATCAAAAACCAACAATTTAGATTGGAAAAAGGTTAGAAGTCCATACCTCCATGACAGTGCATCTGCCACTACATTTTCCTTACCGATCTTATTCTTGATGATGTATGGAAAAGACTCGATAAACTCCATCCACCTTGCATGTCTTCTATGGAGTTTGCCTATATTCTTTAGATGTTTCAGCGGCTCATGATCGGAGTGGATAACAAACTCCTTGAGCCACAAGTAGTGTTGCCAAGTTTGCAACGCCCTCACTAGAGCGTATAGCTCTTTATCGTATGTGGGATAATTTAGACTGCCCCATGCATCTTTTCACTAAAGCAAGTTATTGGCTTTGAGTCCTGCATCAAACAGCTCCTACCCCAAGCCCAGAGGCATCAAATTGCACTTCAAAAACTAAAATGAAATCAGGCAACATCAAATCAGGTGCTTGTGTGAGTTTGTCCTTTAAAGTGTTAAAAGCTTTTTCATGCACCTTTTCCCATTTAAACACAACATGGTTTCTAAAGAGTTCATTCAATAAAGTAGCAATAGTACTAAAGTTTTTGACAAACCTTCTATAAAATCTGGCCAATCCATGAAAACTTTGGATCTTGCTGGCATTCTTTGTTATGGGCCACTCCTTGATTACCCTAATCTTTTCTTCATCTATCTTAATGTCATTAGCACTCACACCAAAACCAAGAAATCTGATAGAATCCATGAAAAGAGAACATTTCTTCATATTAGCTTATAATTGATGGTCTCTTAATGCTGACAAAAACTTCCCTCAAATGCAACTAGTGTTCACTAAATGATTTACTATAAATGAGCATGTCATTATAATAAACAACTATAAGTTTTCCTATAAAGGGTCATAAAATGTGATTCATTAACCGCATAAAGGTACTAGGTGCGTTTGTCAACCCAAAAGGCATAACAAGCCGCTCATATAGACCAAATTTGGTTTTAAAAGCGGTTTTCCACTCATCTCCCTCCTTCATACAAATTTGAAAATACCCACGTTTTAAATCAACTTCGGAAAACACACATGCACCATGCAATTCATCTAGAATCTCATCTAGTCGAGGTATAGGACAACGATACTTTATCATAATTTTGTTGACCGCCCAGTAGTCCATAAACATCTTTCAACTTGCATTCTTCTTGGGTACCAAAATGACGGGCACCGCACACGGGCTAAGTCTCTCCCTCACAACCCCTTTTTGCAGTAATTTCTCCACTTGAACTTGAATCTCCTTGTACTCCTTCGTTTTTGCTCGGTATGTTTGACGGTTCGGTATAGACGCTCCGGGAAGGAAATCTATTTGGTGCTCTATCCTCGTAATGGTAGAAGTCCAAAAGGCAACTCCTTAGGAAAAGCATCTTCAAACTCCTACAACAAAGTTTCCACTTCTCGAGGCAAATGATAAACCATTTCGGTAAGAAGCAAATAAACATCTTTATACATAAAAAGAAACACACAATTTCCCTAAGTCAATGTTTGTTTCACCTCTCTTTTTATGGCAAAAACACTGATATTTGTTTTTCCCATTTTCTGATTTTTCTTCCCCACCCTTAATGGTTTCCTCTCGGCTTTTATTCTCAATAGACTCGCATTTTTCTTTCTTTTCAAAATCTTTCACAATACGTACCTAATATTCATGTACCTCCCATGGTTTCAAAGGCACCAATGTATGCTTACAGTTGTTCATCCCCAAGGTGTATTTGTTAGTGTATCCATTATACACCACATTTCTATCAAACTGCCATGGATGCCCCAAAAGAATATGGACAGCTTGCATAGGCACTACATCACACAAGACCTCATCTTTAAACCTACATATGACAAATTCCACTTTGGCTTATTTGTTCATCTTGGCTTCCCCACTAGTACTCAACCACTGTAACCTATAGGTTTAAGTGTTTTCGACCCTAATTTCTTTACCAATAATGTACTAGCTATGTTAGTACAACTCCCATTGCAAATTATCAAACTACACACCTTCTCTTGCACATGACACATAGTATGGAAAATATTACCTATTTGCACCAATTCTCACTCAAGTTTTGGTTGTGCATTTAAGACCCTTAAATTGACAAGTGCTTCTCCCCCCATTGGTAGCTCTTCCTCTTCATCACTCTCCTCCACAAATGGTGTGATTCCCTCATCATCTGAATGTTACTCTCATACTCTCCATTAGGCAAACACAACATTGTTCTTTTATTTGGACATTGAGACTAGATGTGCCCTACCCTTGGCACTTAAAATACCTGATATCTCTACTCCTCCCCGTTGGTTTCTCCCCAACCTTTACCTTACCAGCTCCCCATTTTTGTTCTACTTTATGTTTGGATTTGACACTAGAATTCCCAAATCTGGATTTTGAAGTTTGCTTAGTATCTTTCCAAGAATTCCTTCAAATACTCTTCCCCTTAGCCTTAACTATTCTCTCCACTTTCAAGGCATTATGCAATAACTCCTTCATATCAACATATTATTGCATCTCTACTACAACAGCTATCTCTTTATTCAAACCCGTTAAAAACCTACCTATTGTGAACTCAGGATCCTCCTCTATATTTGCCCGAATCAAGAATATCTCTATTTCCTGAAAATATTCCTCCACACTCATACTCTCTTAGGTCAAAGTTTGGAGTTTTCTCACCACATCCCTTTGATAATGATTAGGGACAAATCTCTTCCTCATAATCCTCTTAACTTCCTTCTAAGTCCGAACCGGTCTCTTCCTATATCGCATTCTGTTATGCACTAATTGATCTCACCAAATTTACGCATAATGGGTAAACTCTACAACTGCCAACTTTACCTTCTTTTTTTCAGAATAATTGTGACAGTCAAAAACATGATCTACCTTCCTTTCTGATTATAGGTAAACCTCAGGATGATTCTTCCATTGAAACTCCAAAATTTTCATCTTCATAGACCCATTTGACTATCCTTCCTCCTATCACTCCTACCTCTACCTAGTGTCCATTCTTCTTCCTTCTTTGACATCTCCTCATAATTTCCTCCATCGAACAAAGGATTCCTAGCAACTTTATCCCTAGTTGGGGGGTTTACTAGACTATAAAAATTTAAGCCTTAGATTGATTTTATCGAATTGAGATTGTATATCTTTGAAAGCAGTTTCAATATTGAATGAAGGACTACTTGTACCTTCCCCACTCATGATGAATTGTGAATAAAGATTGCCCTTACCACGCCGTAACTGTTTACACTCACACTCGTGTATCACTCAAACAGAATGAAACTCTCTAAACTTTCTTTGTGAGTTCTTTGAGTTAAGCAACTACTCAATGCACCACCCAATACACCAAATTGATTAGGAATGTTTTAAAAGCAAGAAACAAGAATGAATGAATGAAACTCAAGAGTTATTTATGAATTTAGGCAATAAAGAACACGAATTATTCACATGAATATAAGAAATTTTTAAATTGTTGTGGCAGCAAGACTTGGTTTAGGCAGACAACAACAATCAGCAACTATAGATCACACGTCCCATAAATTGCAGCAAAATGAGTAAAGATTTGAATACAATTAATTCCCAGAACAAACAAAAACTATGCAATTTTCCACATTGAATTAGTGCAGCAATTAATAAGCATATATTTGAAAACATTTATGCACTAGTTTGTAATCCAATAATTGCATCAAATTCAACAAGGAGACAACGAAAAGATAATTACTTTGAAATTATTGCATCCTAAAGAATGTTGGCTGGCCTTCTTTTTCTTTTACAATTTTTTTTTCTAATTTTTTTTCAATACGATTTTTTTTTCTCTGCAATTTTTTTCTTCTTGGCCAAAATCTGCAAAATAATCAAAAGGAAACAATACAAACAATACAGAAACAAAACATAACAAAAACAAGGAAATTTTCAAAGATGAAAGTCTTTGATGAATAATCATGATAAGTCGGGTTTGTACCGACTTATTTGCTTTGCTTACTTAATCTTTTGTATGAAATTCTAGTGAAAATAGTGCTTCATGAATGGCTTATGTGCAGGAGTATGCATAATTTGATAACTGTGGAAAATGCCAAATTGTTGTGAAAAAGTTATGCGAATTGATATGATTATGGTATGAATCGAAAGCAAGCACACGCTTGGTCACTGTTGTCTCACAAAGTCTCAAGCACTACATGAGAGTTCCAGCACACACAACGCACACATGCACGCTGGAGGGCACGCGAAGTGCCCGCTAGCCTCTTGCACACAACCAACTCACACATGCACACATGGGTGGGTGCGCGAGGTGCTCGCCCATGCACACACAACGCGCTACACGCCCGTCCAATTGCACACTGGTGCGCACGCAAGCACACACGAGCACGAGCACCCGCGCACACATGCGTGCAGGCGCACACTCACCTCACACACACTCACGCACATCCGCACACACTCGAATCTAGACTCTTGCAATCACTCACTACACTTGCACACTTGCACTATATTCATGCTTTTCACTTCAACCCCAGCCAAACACTTAGCATGCACAGCAACACAAACCACACAAACACAAGGTATGAGTCCTAGCACGCACAAACAAAGCACACAACACAGCTTGTTAGGAGCGCGCACTAATTCACTAAGTGTTTGATGAATTGCAAGTCTTAATGCTTAAGAAAATGCTTTAACTTACGATGGCAGATGGCCTCACTTAATTTGATGACATTGCAGGACACGTGGAGAAATCTCTCATCCGAAGGAAATGCTTGGCCATCCTGATGGTAACACATCAAAGGGAGGAAATATATAAATACCAATAGATAGACATCAAATATTAGAGGTGAGGAGGGGAAAGGCAGCCGCACAAGAGAACATTGGATAGATTAGGGTTCTCAGAGTTAGGCTAGCTTTAGGACTTTCTCTCTCCTTTTCTCTCTCTAACATTATACTATCTTGAGGGTTTGACTTGTATGGATCCTAACTTGTTGAGACAATTGAATTGAATTGATCTGTGTTCATTATGTTTTCTATTCATTGAGTGGTTGATTTCAATGGGTTACATGACATTCTCTAGATGTAGAGTTGATATGCGGTACCAACTGAGATCACTTTGGATCTACCGAAGAAAACTTGAACTTAACATGATCTGAATTTGAGAAACATCCATGTATGAATCTTAAGATCTGAAATCACTGTGGTTTCACATGTACGGTACCCACTGACAATTGAGATCTAATTCATAGACAAGACTTGAGATTATTTTGGTAGAATGATTTGAACACTTGAATTGGTTAGCTACCCTACCAAGGGAGATAACCAACAATTGGGCTAGAATTGTTGTACGGAGTAGGGATTTGGATCCTTAATTTGTGCCAAAAACTTGCCCCACCCAGGGAATTTTGAGAAGTCAGTGAATTGAGGTTGAGAGAACTACCCAGTTGATTGATCTCATGAAGCTAGCAGAAGTCCCCTCATCCATATACACTAGTCAGTGATATCGAGAAGAGATCTGTACTGGTTGATACCCCTCAAGGCAGTATCTCATTTTCTTGTTTGAACGCTAACATTTTGCATTCATTCCTAGTTAGCATGCATTTGATTTCTCTCTTTCAATTCTTGCATTTTATGAGCCAAGTGTACAAGTGATCTTTAGACAACTAACCCTTCTCTTTGGAACGATCCCTCTCACCACTACTACAGTAGTGTTAGGGTAAAATTGTAGAGGTACGCGATAAGCCCCCAAATTTTTCTCGTCGCTGCCGTAAAAGGCACTGTTGTTGGAGATTATTTGTTTTCTTGACTTGTTAATTTTTTGTGTTTTTGTCATTCTGTTTTTGTGGTGTTTTTCTTTCTCCTGTTTGTTATTCTTGTGTGTTAGTAAGTTTTATATTTCTTGTTTTGTGTTCAAGTCTCTTGTGTTAAATTTGTGGCAAGTGCGGGATACTTGGAATTTAACTGAAATTGAATTGTGCACACCACAACAGACCAAGTATGTCTAGGTGGTTTGGGGACTTTGTTGAGCCTTATCATGATTATCCACCAAATAGGGTGGTAGACACACGACCAACACCTGGAGTATTTGGCAACTTCTCCCCCCAAAGATATCATGAACCATGGCATAACCAACAGCAAAGCGATGGGTCTTATCTTGAAGAAGCGGAAAAACTTGAAAACATGTTATCTCAGATTTTGGAAAGACTTGATAGAGGTGCATATAGTGAAACACGGTTTGCTCAAATGGAAGAGGATTTTCAAAGGCTACAACAGAGACTTGATCAAATCAATGACTTAATGAGCAACTTCTGGGAACAAATTAATACACCAGTTCAAGATGCTCAAGGCCACTCACAAAGTATATCCCTCCTTACTAAAACACCAACTTTTGAGGAAAATCATTTTGATATGAATGCCAATATTGATTGTGCTTTAAAGTGTCTAATGGAGCTAGAGACTACAAGTGTTGGGAATGTTGTACATGAGTGCTCTGTTGATGACTTTTCTGTGCATGAACATTTGAGTCCAAAGACAACATTGGCATGGTCTTACATTAACTCTATGGAATTTCATGAGCAAAATAATGTTGTAAGACTCTCTTTAGAAACGTCTTCTTCCCTAGAGTGCTATGTGAATTGTACAAAGACACATTTTACCAATCCATGTGTGAGCATGAATGAAAATGATAATACACTTTCTAATGAAAATGACAACATGGTGATTGAGCATGTTGTTGAGGCACCAACTTTTGAAACTATGCATGAACCTGAAGCTGTAAATGGTGACCAGCAAATAGAGAACAATGAGATAACTTTGTTAAATGTGCATAGTGAACTAAATTTTGTGAACAAAGGAAAGACTCAAATTGTACCCATGTTAGTTTGTGTAATGATGAGTTAATGCTTTGTAAATACATTGCTAACATGGTGGAGAATTGCTTTGTTGATGCATCCAATTTTGAAATTATTGATGAGTTTGTTGAGACCATAGATGCACAAACTGTGTTTGAGCATTGCAGGGTTTTAGAGCCAAGCTTGGTGGAAGAAGTGAAAGAGGTGTTTCTTATGGGGGAGCATACATGGTTTAAGTTAGAATCTATTGAAATTTTTCCCCATATGCATGAGCTCCAACACCTCTTTCCGGATAATCTTCATCTAGTGCCCTATAGGAGGAAAAAAAAGTGCTTATGAAAGAGCATTCTTTTGGTACAGAGATGGGTACTCCGAATCTTGAAGGAAGAGCCTTCATAAATAAAGTCCAGTTGTAGACTGAATAAACCTAGAACTAATTATAGGTAAACGATTCCCATGAGACAAGGTAATCATGAAACCTTGACTGATGTACCTGGCTGCTCGGACTGTTTGTTGACCATAATATCTGAACTCAGTTACCATAGGAAACATATCGTGAATATATATAAATAAAAAATTTTTATGCTTGTTTCTTTCTCTTATTTGAGACAAGTTGTGAATATCTAATATTGTAATATTTTACAGTGAAAGAAGTTGGGACGAAGTTGTTAATAATAGATTACCTAAAGAAATAGGTAAAAGAAATTTCCACCCAAGACTTAATAATTGGTCCATTCTCAGTTTGAATTTTGAGTTTGTTTTTGTTTTTGTTTGCTTTACGTAGAGTGGTGTCTCTTGTGTGCAGGAGCTTCAAGAAAAGGCCAAGCAAATGCTAAGTGTGGGGGTGTTGTCAAAGTTCTACTAACATGACCCATTATACACCACCAAGACCCAAGGTCATGGTGTGGCACTCACCTGCACACCATATCTCACTCTACTCTCTCTTGCACATCACAAGCCACAACTCAAACACAATCACAATATGTTTATGTAGCACCACCACTTTAGCACCAAGTTTCCAACAAGTCACTATTCACCCATATTTGTACAGTATAAGGTATGAGCTCATTCCCTTGTTGATTTATTGAACTCTATTATTTGTGGGAAATACCTTCTTGAACTTTTATGGTCTTATTTGAGGCGAAAGTTGTCTAGCTTGCTGGGTTTCATTCGTATCATAGAAAATGTGAAGTGATAACCATGTGGGAAGTTGTAACATGCCATGAATATAATGCATTTTTGGGACGCCTTTATTGCATAAAGTTCTACTATATGATGGAAAACATGGTTAGTGTGCTTTTGATGCAAGGATTCATGAGTCCAAGTGTGGGGGCCTACAAGTGCATGGGCTAGACAAAAGAAGAGCCAAAGATGTTGAGCATGGTGCATATAGAGTTTAAAGGACTACAGTCATGAAAGGGAAATCTGAGGACAAAAGGCACTCAACCCGGCAAACATTGGATGTTACAGTCTATAAACATAAGGTAGTTCCTAAACCTGTTCTTTTACCTTATATTGGGGACAATATAAATTTTAAGTGTGGGGGAGGGAATGTTTGCAATGGTTTATGCCTTTGAGAATTTAGATGCTTATTTTCTTTGTGACTACATTTTTTTTATGTGTTTGCCATAATGTTGTATGCTGGAGTTGGTTTGTCTGTTAAAGCTGTGCTAGGCAGAGTGTGCCTTTGATTTCTAATTTCATTGTGTTGCTTTGTGTGTTAAGGGAAATTGGTGGTGGTGTGTTTTATATTAGTAATCAGGTAGGAGGAGTTATTTTGTGTTGTGTTGAGGGAAGAAAACAAGCAGTGACTATCACTAGCCTTGTTATGTGCTTTATGTTTCAAATGCAATAAATGTGAAGTGCCATTATTGTATTGTGTGAAAATTATCTCAATCTAGTTGAATATCAGCACTTCCAATACCATTATCCGATCTATTGTTGTTACTCAGTTGTTTTTATGCATGCGAAATTTTTGTTTAGTTTACAAAATTCATTTGATTCATGCAAGTTGCTGACTAAAGTGCGATGTTAAAGTAAGATAGAAATACCAGCAATCTATTTGACATAGAAGAGAATTTATATATCTCTTAAATTGTTTGTAAATTCTACTTGCAACACTTGTTCTTGCATTTTGAGTATATAGTCTTTTGAAGACACACTTGAACATGGAATGCTTGAGAAGAGATGGGAACAAAAGAGAAAAAGTCAATTGCAAATAAAGGGAAAAATAGGCATAAAACTGTGGCATCCAAGCACCAAAGTGCGGGCATGAATCTGAAGAGAAAACATCTTGCACCAATATGCATTAGAAAAGGGGACAACCCAATGAGCATATAAAGAAAAATCTCTCTCTTATATTTGGTGTGAAGTGTTTGTGTGTGTGGACAAAAGGATTTTAGTGCAAGAATTATTGTCTAATTGTTTGCTTGAATACTTTGCATAAACAGGATGAGGGGACATAGGAAACACTCAGCACACACCTCACATTGGCGATTTGGTCTTTATTCGTTGCACGTTGGTTGACAATTAGCATGACTTAGATGAACTGTGAGCTTATATCAATGAAGCATTTCATGCATGCGAAAAATTTTAGGAATAGATGATGATGGTGTTGCAAGTGTGAAATGTGTAAGTGGATAAAGACGTTGTAATTGTTTTACTTTGCTCGAGACTAGCAAAGGTTTAAGTGTGGGGGGTTGATAAGTCGGGTTTGTACCGACTTATTTACTTTGCTTAGTTGATCTTTTGTATGATATTCTAGTGAAAATAGTGCTTCATGAATGACTTATGTGCAGGAGTGTGCATAATTTGATAACTGTGGAAAATACCAAATTGTTGTGAAAACGTTATGTAAATTGATATCACTGTGGTATGAATCGAAAGCAAGCACACGCTTGGTCACTGTTGTCTCACAAAGTCTCAAGCACTACATGAGAGTTCCAACACACACAATGCACACATGCATGCTGGCTTGCGCGCGAATCGCCCTCCCCTGCACACAACGCACACTAGACGGGCGCGCGCACATGCCAGCGTGCATGTGTGCATTGTGTGTGCTGGAACTCACACACATCTGCACACAATCGCATGTAGACTCTTGCATTCACTCACTACACTTGCACACTTTCACTATATATTTATGCATTTCACTTCAACCCCTGCCAAACACTTAGCATGCACAGTAACACAAACCACACAAGCACAAGGCATGAGTCCTAGCATGCACAAACAAAGCACACAACACAGCTAGTCAGTAGTGCACTAATTCACTAAGTGTTTGATGAATTGCAAGTCTTAATGCTTAAGCAAATGCTTTAACTTATGATGGCAGATGACCTCACTTAATGTGATGACCTTGCAGGACACGTGGAGAAATCTCTCATCCGAAGGAAACGCTTGGCCATCCTGATGGTAACACATCAAAGGGAGGAAAGACATAAATACCAAGAGATGGACATCAAAGATTAGAGGAGAGAGGGGAAGGAGCGGCCGCACACACAAATGGATAGATAGATTAGGGTTCTTAGAGTAGGCTAGTTGTAGGATTTTCTCTCTCCTTTCTCTCTCTAACATAATACTGTCTTGAGGGTTCATCTGTACAGATCTTAACTTATTTGAGATAATTGAATTGAATTGATGTGTGCTCATTATGTTTTCTGTTCATGGCATGTTCAATTTCAATGGGCTTGCATGACATCGTCTAAATCTAGGACTGAGCTGCGGTACCCACTGAATTCACTCTGGATCTACTGAAGGAAATTGAGTTCAACATGAACTGAATCTAGAAACATTTTTTGCATTAGTCTTAAGATCTGATTGCTTTGTGATTTCACTTGTGCGGTACCCACTAACAATTGAGATCTAATTCATAGACAAGACTTAAGTTTATTTTTGTAGAATGATTTGAACACTTGAATTGGTTAGCTTCCCTACCAAGGGAGATGACCAAGAATTGGACTAGAATTGTTGTACAGAGTAGGGATCTGGTTCTTGATTTGTGCCGATGACTTGCCCACCTGGGGAAGTTTGAGGAGTCAGTGAAGTGGGATTGAGAGAACCACCGGGTGAATTGATTTCATGACACTAGCAGAAGTCCCCTCATGCTTACACACTAGTCAATGATAATAGGGAGAGATCTGGACATGTTGGAATCTCTCAAGGCAGTGCTTTAGACACTAACATTTTGCGTTTATTTTCATTTTGCATTCATTCTTTCTAGACTTGTTTTCTCTCTTGCATCTCATGAGCCAAGTGAACAAACGATCTTTTGACAACCAACCCTTCTTTGTGGAATGATCGCTCTCACCTCTACTACAGTAGTGTTAGGGTATTTGTTTGTTTAGGCTATGTGACTAGCCTACCAACAAATCACTCAAATTGGATCTGATACCAATATGATACGATCCTAGAACACCAGAAAATCTAAGAACGTAATCCCCAAGGATCAATTTGAGGATAAAGACAATTTAATAAGGAGGTAGCCCTAATTCAAACGATGAATTAAAACTAGCCTATCAATTAAGGAACGATCACCCTAGGAAGACCCATCCTTAGAACCCTCATTATCAAATTGATGAAGCACAGATTGTTCATATCTTTTATATTCTTTTTAGTGCTGAATTGGAGGAATTGTTTACTTTATTGTTTTTATTCTTGCATAATTTAAAAGATCCCATGATGGGAGATTGCCGTGAGGAAAGATTACTAATTTGGAGTTTTCTAGAAGATCAAAGACTTGGATATAAAGTTGGAGAGATTTGGCAAGAAGAAGGAGTTTTGGCAATTACCAAATTGGTGTTTGAGACAATTAAGAAGTTTACATTCTACAGCTATATGTGGTTTAATGGTTTTGGAAACAAGAAGATTTCACTCTTTGTATTTGTTTAGGAAGTTTCATTCTCTTCTCCTATATAAGGAGAGAAGATTATTTAGGGTTTAAGGAGTTCGAATTTTACTTCAGAATTCTTAGTTTTCACGTTTTAGAGCTTTGCTACAGTAACTGGGTTTGCAGAATAGCTGCTGCCCAGAATTTCAGAGCTCGTCGTTTGCCCAAACGACGGGTTCTGGTTTGATAATTTTTAGTTTAATTTAATTTCTGTTTTATATTTTTATTCCTGCTTTGTGTTTAATTATGTTTAGTGAGTAGTTCTTTGTCTGGCTGTAGATAATGAAACACTAATCGATGCATAAATTGTGAGATCTAATTGTTCTTCATAAACTTTCTCATATTTAGTTCCAAAAGTTTTCTAAGCCTAAAGTTAATTATCTAATTTAATTAAAGATTGGCCACCTTTAATCTAATTAGTTAGAGCCAATTAATCACTTGTCAAGTCACTGGATTTAATAAGTAAGATTAATTAGTGGCAAAGCTACTGCCTCGGTAGACGGAAATAATTGGTTAACAAATTGTTGCATGCTGATTCATGATATGATTTGTTAGAGTTAGGTTCTTCACTTCGTAATGCTTTTATAACATTAAATCTGGTGTTCGGGGCTGATTCCGGCCGGGCTGTGTTATAAATAGGGAATTAATTGAGTCAAGCTGATACTTGTCAATTAACGAATAATTAAGGAAGAATTGGGTTATGTCATAGCCAATTCTCGGTAATCTATAACTAACTGATTAAATAGAGATTGTTATCTTTGAGTCGATGAACAATTAACAATTGATTAGTGTGGATTTATTTACAGCTGGATCTTTCTTTTGATTAATTAATTTCTGCAGTTTATTATTTTGTTATTTGCTTGTTCCGTAATTGATTTCTTTAATTTAATTGTTTTAAATCATTGATTAAATTGTGGTTACTTTTGGCAAATTAATTGAATTAGAAAATAGTGTTGTTCCTCGTGGGATCGACCTTACTCACACTTTACTTGATTTATTGTTTGAGAGTAAGTAATTTAATTTGGTACAAAACGACACACCAAATTTTGGCGCCGTTGCCGGGGAGCAGCAATTATTTTCTTTTTAGTTAATTTTTATTTTATTTTTTTTATTTTACTTGGTAAATTTCCAAATTTTCTAACTCTAATCTGTTTATCTTTAGATACTAAAAAGAATAGCACAGATTGAGGAAAGAATTGAAGGAAAGACACCAAGAAACAATTTTTGGTTCTGAACAGTCGCCGTCTGCCCAAACGGATGAACGAGGTAAACATGTTTTCTTTGGAAAATAAAATAGATGCATTGATCTCTACAGTGGAAAAATTAGTTGCAGGTTCAGGTGTTGTTCAACAGAAAAATTCACGTGGAATACACAGACATCTTGGCTATCCTACAGCTAGGTGTCAATTTGTTCAAGAGTATCCAAGGGAACAATTCAATACAATTGGGAGTTTTTATCCACAACATCATCACAGCCCTTATTCCAATGAATACAATTCAGAGTTGTATAATTATCCAAACTACATTGATGGGAATAAGGTGAAACAAGCCATCACCATGGACATGGCAACAGCAAGAATCAATGGTTTCTTTTGACCAAAACATTGCAAGACCCACTACAAGTTCAGGTACATCTCTTGAAGATCAAATTGCAAATTTAACTAACTCAGTTAAAAATATGCAGAGGGACAATGACTTGAATGAGTCGCAACAAGAAACAGAAGCCACAATGGCAAGTTTTAAAGAATTGAGTGATCAAATTACTCAATTCAATAACTTGATAAGTAATCAAGGAAAGGCCTCTTCCCAAGTGTCGGTTAATCCAAGGGAAGACGTCAATCAGATGATGTTAAATAGTGGACAAAAGATTGAAGAACCAACTGCCATGGTAAAGGCTGAAGAACAGATTTCAGAACTCACGTCGTTCGACCATATGACGCCTGGGCAGCAAGCTGAGGTAAGTCCGAAATTGAAACTTTTGACTTCTGGATTTAAAATTCCTCCACCTTTTCCAAACAGGTTGAAAAAGAATGCCAAAGATGAGGAGTTGGATGACATCTTAACCATCTTCAACAAGGTGGAGATTACAGACGTTTTTCTTGAAGCAAATAGCAAAGTGCGAAGGTGTGCAAGATTTGAAAAAGATTTTCTGGCCAAGAAAAATCAACATCCAAAAGAGGAGATTGTTGTGGAATGTGATGATATGCCTGTTGTTCTTGAGAAAACATTACCCCGTGAATATAAAGAACCAGATTTTGAAGTTAAAGAGTTGGAGGATGAGGAACTAATGGATGAGACACAATCTATACATGCGATACAAGTGTTTCCAAGAAACCCAGAAAGTTCCCGTTTGCCCAAACGAGCTCCTGCTGAAACATTTTTTCCTTATCTTTTGCAAGTTCCAGTTTTACAACTGAGATCCTTGAATAAACATATGAAATCTGTGTTTTTGAGTGAGGAAAAGATGATGCCCACTATCAAAAACAAGAATCTTCCTCAAAGTTCATGGATCAAATTGATTTGGTATCCGAGAAGAGACAAGGAAACTGGAGGAAAATCTTTGACTTGCATACAGGATGCACCTTCTCCAAGACCACCTCTGGAGCCTCCTCCAATGATTTCCTGAGTTCGGCACATACTGGTCTAGCCAAGGACATTAAAACAATGGCGCTTGTGGGGAGGCAACCCACTTTCCTTTTAGTTTTACGCATTTATTTTGTTAGTATTATTTTATTAAGTTTTATTATTGTTGTTTTATTTCCCCTTAATAAGTTGTCTTCTTGTTCTAGATGAGTTTAAATTCGTGGGTTAAAATGAAGAATGGGTTTAGTTGCAGACATGGAGTGGAGCTTTTAATTCAATGGAAATGGAGACATGGCTTTGTCCATGAGATTTGGGCGCAATACCAACATTTTATTATTTTATTACACAAGCCCACCATTTTATTTCTCTACCCATTATCACGTGGTCCCTTTTTCCCATTATCCCTTTTTGTCTTTACCCCACAACCCTAGCAATTTCACTTTGTTCTTCAATATCCAACCACAGCCGCACCACCGCACGCGCCATCATCCGGATCCAATCTCGCCGCCGGCCGCTGCGCTAAAATGGTCAAGGTGGAGTTCGCTTTTGCGCCATCTCCGGCACCCTACTCTTCACCGGTGGTTTCATCACCGACCTCTCCACCAACGCTGCCTGAAGTTTCCTCACCAATCTGAGAACGGGACAGGCCCTGCATCTTCTTCCTCTGGACCACTCTTCATCGCCGGTAGCTCGGTCATCACCTTCTCATTCGACGCCGCCGCACCCATCTCCAATCGGCAACGACTGAGAGGAGACATTCTTCCTGACTCGCTGTTTAGAGCATGCCCGTTTGTCCCCACCACCGAATCCGCAACCACAAATCAGGCTGTCCCTATTTCTTTTGCATTTTTTCCGTGTTTCTGTTTCTTATTTTGTTTCTGTTCTATTTTCGTTGTTAATCCTTTTATCACATGAGGACATGTGAATGTTTAAGTGTGGGGAGGGTTTGATGTGTTTAGTTGTTTTATTTTAAGAAAAAAAAAACAAAAAATTCAGAAAATCATGAAAATTTCACAAAAAACAGTTTACATTTTTTTTGTGTTTAGGATGTTTTAGTTTTGTTTAACTTATTTTCACTTTATAAGCATTGTTTAGCCAAACTGTTTTTGAGAAGAAAAGTTTAGTTATGGTTTAATTTATAGTAATGGCTTTGAAGAGTTGAGTATGATTCCAAGTATGATGACTACTGATTCTGACCATTTTTGCCCACCTTTAAGTGAGGATTTTGAGCCAAGCATAGAATAACCACTTTGTTCATGCTTATATGAATTATTTTTCGAATTGAGTGCAAATTGCGCATGGTTCATTTCTTAAACTTGCTTTGTTGTGTATGGATGTCATTTGTCATTTCGCCCTTTTGACTTTACTTTTCATTCCTACCCTTAATTTGACCCTTAGTTAACCCCTTTGAGCCTTGAACCCTTTTTTCATATTTAAACCGTCTAAAAATTTCACCTAAGACTTTTTAACTTTCTTTTGGCCCTTAAGGTGTAAGCAACTAAGTTGGTTATGATTTGTTTCCCCACTTGGATTGAACAGAGAAAACTGCATCTTTTAAGTCTCTATGCATTGAGGTATTTCAGTATGTGTTGGAAAGTGAAATGTTGAAACCTGTTGTTCAACCATACACCATTGGACAAAGAAATATAAAGAGAAATTTATGCAGAAATGTTGACTGTGTTGTTGCTTACATTGTTGAAAAAGTGAAAAAAAAGAAAGAAAAGATGAAGCATAAAAGGAAAAAGATCTGCTGGCTGATGCGAAAAGAAAAAAAAATGATGAGAATGAATGCAGGACTGAATTTGCTTTGAGGAGTTACTAATCTTGAGACTTTGTGCAGTTCAAGTGTGGGGATGTTTTTACAAGTGTTGCTTACACCTTTGTTTGTTTTTATTTTTAAGCCTTTTAAACCATCTTAAACCATACCTTGTTAATCCCTAGCCCCATTACAACCTTTTAAAGACCTTTTGATTCATGTTTAATTTTAATGTTGTGATTGTGTTTTGACATATTTGCAAGTTTGTTGAAGTTTTCTATGTGCGATATCTTGAGTGATTGAACCCAATTTATATATCTTATCTAGTGCTTGGAGTGAGCTTTGAGAGTTACTCAAAATTGTGTAGTTGGACTTGGAGGACTTAATGATCATGAGCTGTTTACTTGAATTAAACCCCAACTATTTTGAAGGATATTTGTTTTGGCTAGATTGATGTTTGTATAGCAAAAATATTTATTTGTTTGTTTAGTTTAGTTTGTTTTTGAGTTTTGGTTTTTGTTTGAATACTGAGGGACCAGCATAGTTTAAGTGTGGGAATATTTGATGAAGCACAGATTGTTCATATCTTTTATATTCTTTTTAGTGCTGAATTGGAGGAATTGTTTACTTAATTGTGTTTATTCTTGCAGAATTTAGAAGATCCCATGATGGGAGATTACCGTGAGGAAAGATGACTAATTTGGAGTTTTCTAGAAGATCAAAGACTTTGAGATAGAGTTGAGATATTTGGCAAGAAGAAGGAGTTTTGGCAATTACCAAATTGGGTGTTTGAGACAATTAGAGAAGTTTACATTCTACAGTATATGTGGTTTAATGGTTTTTGGAAACAAGAAGATTTCACTCTTTGTATTTGTTTAGGAAGTTTAATTCTCTTCTCCTATATAAGGAGAAGATTATTTAGGGTTTAAGGAGTTCGAATTTTACTTCAGAATTCTTAGTTTTCACGTTTTAGAGTTTTGCTACAGTAACTGGGTTTGCAGAAGAGCTGCTGCCAAGAATTTCAGAGCTCGTCGTTTGCCCAAACGACGGGTTCTGTGTTTGATAATTTTTAGTTTAATTTAATTTTTGTTTTATATTTTTATTCCTGCATTGTGTTTAATTATGTTTACTGAGTAGTTCTTTGTCTGGCTGTAGATAATGAAACACTAATCGATGCATAAATTGTGAGATCTAATTGTTCTTCATAAACTTTCTCATATTTAGTTCCAAAAGTTTTCTAAGCCTAAAGTTAATTATCTAATTTAATTAAAGATTGGCCACCTTTAATCTAATTAGGTAGAGCCAATTAATCACTTGTCAAGTCACTGGATTTAATAAGTAAGATTAATTAGTGGGGAAGCTACTGTCTCGGTAGACGGAAATAATTGGTTAACAACTTGTTGCATGCTGATTCATGATATGATTTGTTAGAGTTAGGTTCTTCACTTCGTAATGCTTTTATAACATTAAATCTGGTGTTCGGCTGATTCCGGCCGGGCTGTGTTATAAATAGGGAATTAATTGAGTCAAGCTGATACTTGTCAATTAACGAATAATTAAGGAAGAATTGGGTTATGTCAGAGCCGATTCTCGGTAATCTATAACTAACTGATTAAATAGAGATTGTTATCTTCGAATCGATGAACAATTAAAAATTGATTAGTGTGGATTTATTTACAGCTGGATCTTTCTTTTGATTAATTAATTTCTGCAGTTTAATATTTTGTTATTTGCTTGTTCCGTAATTGATTTTTTTAATTTAATTGTTTTAAATCATTGATTAAATTGTGGTTACTTTTAGCAAATTAATTGAATTAGAAAATAGTGTTGTTCCTCGTGGAATCGACCTTACTCACACTTTACTTGATTTATTGTTTGAGAGTAAGTAATTTAATTTGGTACAAAACGACACACCACAAATCCTTATCTATCCAGCACTTTGAATGGTCAGAGTGGATGTTCTTCACAAAGAATGAAAGAAAGTTTTTCAAACTCCCTAAAAATAGGTTTCAAACCAAAAAGCAATATTCTTGTCTGCCTTGTTCTTAAATGAGTTTTTCCTTTTAAAGAGGCTTACAATGTCAAAGAGATGAGAAACACATTGTTCAAGACAAAGTCCTTGAACTCTTAGCCAAAACCTAGCCACTAACTTTAATTTCTAACCCTTGTGGGTTTGTTTTGCTAATTTGGTTTGCAGACCAAATCGTTAAAGAAATAATAAAATAGAAAATATTAAAATATTAAAAATTTCGCAGCTAATGCTCTCCGTCACACCAGAGAGTTAAAGTGAGAAATTCTCTGGCGCAACAGAAGCCTCCAGCGCGCCAGAAGAGTTATTCAAATTTTCTCCGTCGCGCCTATAAGGTCTCCTGCTCCGCGGAGAGGAGTTTGCAATTTTCCCACTCTTTTTCAAAATCTTGAGTTTTCTTTCATTCCTCCAATGCTCCATGATATGAATGAGCGAGGCTTGAAGATCCTGGACCACAAGAACCACAAGTCCTTGAACACTTAGCCAAAACCTAGCCAGTAACTTTAATTTCTAACCCTTGTGGGTTTATTTTTCTAATTTGGTTTGCAGACCAAATCGTTAAAGAAATAATAAAAAAGAAAATATTAAAATATTAAAAATTTCGCAGCTAATGCTCTCCGTCACACCAGAGAGTTAATGTGAGAAATTCTCCGGCGCAACAGAAGTCTCCAGCGCGCCAGAAGAGTTATTCAAATTTTCTCTGTCGCGCCTATAACGTCTCCTACTCGGCAGAGAGGAGTTTGCAATTTTCCCACTCTTTTTCAAAATCTTGAGTTTTCTTTCATTCCTCCAATGCTCCATGATATGAATGGGCGAGGCTTGAAGATCCTGGACCACTAGAACCACAAGTTTGGACCGTTGTTGACACCAAAATTACCCAAAAGAAACCACACGAAACAAGAACAAAACAATGGCGGAATTGTAGTCGAAGGAAAATGAAAAGATTTGGTAATAAGCCAACCAAACCCCCACGCTTATACAAACAATTCAACTTAGCCTTATGTAAATCAAGAGACTAAACTAAAAGGTTTGGGCATTCCTGAACTCAAGAACAAAAAGGCTCTCCTAGAGGTCGTAGCTAAAGGCTTGCGGAAAGTTTAAAGAACAACTAAACTTAATTGATCTTTAAGGTTCAAACACAAAGTGCTTGTAAATTTAGCAAAGCTAAAATCTTATTTCATTCAATTGTATTCTAAAAAAACGTCAAAGACCTTCCTTAAATAAGGAGTAAATTCTGCCAAACCAAACGAAAGGAAATAACAAACCCTAAAAGAAGCAAAGTACAACTTTGCTTCTTAACTAACCAATCCAATTTTATGAAACTTCCAAATTGGAATTGGAAACTAATAAATTACTTAACAAACTAGTTTCGTAATCTAACAACACAAGCAAAACACGTTTTTTCTTGGCTGAAAAACACGCCAAAAACTGCTACAAAATAGGAGTTTACTTTTCTAAAGTTTTCTAAAATATAGGAGATTACTTTCCTAAATATCATGTAAGATAGTTGGGCCAAGTAATTGACATAAAAACAAAAATTGAAGCCCATAATTAAATGTTAATGGACTTAATTATTACAACTCAAAATAAATTCTATTTACTTAAAAGTGGCGTGAATCAAAGATGTGAAAGTCAAAGCACACCATCTTGGTCTTCAAAAGGTCCATGAAATTCGCGATGGTAATCTGCTAGAATCACGTCATTCATCTTGGTAGGCACGGTTAACGATGATAACTTCAGAATCTCGTAAAACTTAAAACATAAAAGTTTTAGCCCTATTCCTTAGCTTTCTAGAGCCTCTTGAATCACAAAATATAGAGTTATACTGAGAGAGATATGTCAAGAATACGAAAATGTGACAGAATCTTTCAGCATTTAATGTTTGACGCCTTGTTAAGATCTTCTAAAAAATCGTCCAAGTCTCCACAATGTGTTGACTTTGGTACCATGGCATGGACACGGGCAGATTGCTATCATTTCCTCCCTCTTCGAAAGGATTCGTCCTCGAATCTTGAAATTTAGCTCCTGGATCAAACACCAATATGATGAACTCAACAAGAACCAAGTCGATTTGGAATGTAACACCTCACGGGCAATAACACTTTACTTTCCTAAAGAACAAAATAAATCTATTAGTACAAGGACCAAAATTATTAATAAGAAACATAAATATATATGGACTAATATATGCTGTTATGTAATCAATAGGTGCATCAATGTCAAAATAATTCACAAGTGTGGATAATGCATACAATGTATCATAATAGCTATCTCTAAATGCACTATGACAAAAATGTAAATCAATTTTTAACAATAACGAACAAATATTTTTAGTTACCCAATTTGGTATGATAAATTCACATGAACAAACAAATTCAATATTTAACTTTTCCAACCTAAACTCGTCAATTAACCAACTTTAATTATCTTTACATTGAGAATATACGGTTAATCTTAAAAAGTTATCATCCTTTAGTGTAACAACACTTAAAGTAAAATCTGAATGTAAGTAATCTAAATAATAGAAACTAACATCATGAATTACCTTATGTATTGAAAATTTCATTAAAGAATAAGATAACTTACCAACCAAGTGTTGAACTACATGATTACCTCTTGGAACTTGATGGATTTGAATGTATAACAAATTGACATTAGAACCTGGAAGCTCACGAACCAAATAATTAAAAGAAATGTCAATCCAACAAGTATAAGTATGAACACATGGATTAGCACACACAACGATTTGGTTTTGTTCGAAATTACAAAATTTAGATTGTAACTCATGTAATTAATAAGCAACATAACATGAAAACAAGCTATACGTAGATTCATTCAATTCAAAGTATATTGATGTAACTATTGAAGAATTATGTAAGTCACTTTGCTTATTAAAACATGTGATTTTAAACTCGAAAACACAATTTACAAAATTTCGAAACAATTGTTGAAAAGTGTATGAAAGCTTTTGAAATTGATTAAAAACAGATTGAAAACTTTGAAGCTCAACCGAATTGATAACAACAAAATTATTAACAGTTTTAAGATTAAAATCAATTGAAAACTTACCTAACTTACCTTGCTTACCTTGCGGGAAACAAGTAATGGCAGATTGGACTCCTTCCATTGCGTATTGAGTTGTTTTCAACTCCATTAGATGTCTAGGAACTCCACAAATCTGCAAAAAAAAATTACTCGGCAACAAACAATAAAAATCGTTATCCCTATAATTCATAAGTATAAGATGTTGTTGCTTAGATCTCAATAATCTCTCAATCTCATTTGTAGAAGCAAAACAACAAGATTTTGAACTAACTATATCTCGGCTCTTAGTACTTTTATCACTAAGTACAATTTCTTGGGCTACACTAGTAGTTACATTCTTTCGTTTCTCTTGTTCACTCTTTTCTTTTGCTTCTTGATCTCTCATATCACGACAAGCTTTGGCAATTCTTGATTGGTCTTCAAAGACTTGTGATAGATTTAAGGCTCTAATGTTGAACTTTTTACCTTTATGTTCAAAGCTGTAGTAATTCTTCTTGGCATGATAAACAACATCTCTATCAAATTTCCAAGGTCTCCCAAGAAGGATGCGACCGGCCTCCATTGGAACTACATCGCACAAGACTTCATCAACATATTTACCAATTTTGAATGGAACCATCACTTGCTTGGTTACTTTAGTCTCAGCGGAATTGTTAAGCCATTGAAGTCGATATGGCTTTGGATGGTTTAAACAAGATAAATTCATCCTCTTGACAAGTAAAGTACTTGCCAGATTAGTGCAACTCCCACTATCAATGATCAAACTACAAACTTTATCTTCAACCATACATCGGGTATGAAAGATATTTTTACGTTGAATTAAATCATCAACAATTTGTGGTTGTGCATTTAGAATTCTTCGGTTCAATAAACAAGAAACTCCATGGAGTGGTTTCGAATCACCACCCTCCATTGATACCTACACGTTAGTGAAAACACAAGAAAAATATATGTATATACCTCACGAGTTTCTCACTTTGGGGAGTAGGTACTCACCACTCTATTTTGGTAGTTTTTCTCTTTAATTTATACCTTAAACACACTCTTATTATGGGATCACCTAATCTATAAGAGTCCTCTATGTTCGTTGATTAAAGGAACACGTCTCAACCACAAGTTCAATCAACAAAACTTGCACAAGACAAGTCAAATAGAATTTTAAAGCAATAACTGCAAAGAGTTTTTAAGATCACGTAAGGGTATAGTTTTATATGGCTTAGGAAACTACTGAAATCCAAAAGTAGAAAGAAAAACAAGAAGATGGGGACTTGAATCACCTTATTCCGATTTATATTGAATAAGATATGACAATTCCAATTTGAGTGTGCTTTTACGAAACAAAATAAGAACACTTAGTTCTTGAAATCAAATTTGGTTTCTCTTAATTGTCCGAACCTCTTTTTTTATGTATTTAGACCAATTGCCTTTGGGTTGTATTCTACTTGGTATTTTTTTTTATATCACGACCTTTTTTTTTGAATTTTTCGGACAACTAGGGTTTTAAGACAACTTTAAGTTTTTCAATATTGTGTTGTCTTAGCTCAATGTTTCAGAACATATATTGTCTCAAACAGCAGTATAAACTTCAGGAATAATAACGCAACAATTATCAAGTCGGATAGCAACAAAGAGTTATGAATTTGGAAACAAGAAAACCTAACCCTAAAAACTAGGTTTTGACGCATTTTTAACAATAAAAACTTAAATGAATTCAACACTAATGCATGCAATTTCTATGCGATTTTTATCACAAAAGAAGACACAAAACCAGGAAAAATTATAGCAAAACAAGATGCTACAATTGACGGGACAAAAACAGTAAAAGAAAGACACAATTGACGCAAGAAAAATTTCAGCAAGTTGGCACGATTTTGAAGCAATTTTCAGCACCAATTTTAGCGAATTTTGAACAGAATTTAGAACAGAATTTAACACGACAAAACAACAACAAGATGACTCTGAATCAGCAGCTGAACGACGCAACAAGAAACAACAGAATTTGATGCAAAATAGCAAGAAAACGTGAACAACAAAATAAAGACTCAAAACTGAAAATTGTAACCTGAATTTTTGTAGCAACAACATTTGCTCTGATACCAATTGATATGAATGGGCGAGGCTTAATGATCCTGGACCACTCAAACCACAAGTTTGGACCGTTGTTGACACCAAAATTACACAAAAGAAACCACACGAAATAAGAACAAAACAATGGCGCGGGAATTGTAGTCAAAGAAAAATGAAAAGATTTGGTAATAAGCCAACCAAACCGCCACGCTTATACAAACAATTCAACTTCGCCTTACGTAAATCAAGAGACTAAACTAAAAGGTTTGGGTGTTCCTGAACTCAAGAACAAAATAGCTCACCTAGTGGTGTTAGCTAAAGGCTTGCAGAAAGTTTAAAGAACAACTAAACTTAATAGATCTTTAAGCTTCAAACACAAAGTGCTTGTAAATTTAGCAAAGATAAAATCTTATTTCCTTCATTTGTATTCTAAAAAAATGTCAAAGGCCTTCCTTAAATAAGGAGTAAATTTTGCCAAACCAAACAAAAGGAAGCAAGAAACCCTAAAAGAAGCCAAGTACAACTTTGTTTCTTAACTAACCAATCCAATTTTAGAAAACTTCCAAATTGGAATTGGAAACTAATAACTAACTTAACAAACTAGTTTCCTAATCTAACAACACAAGCAAAACATGTTTTTTGTTTGGCTGAAAAACACGCCAAAAGCTCCTACAAAATAGGAGTTTACTTTCCTAAAGTTTCCTAAAATATAGGAGATTACTTTCCTAATTATCATGCAAGATAATTGGGCCAAGTAATTGACATAAAAACGAAAACTCAAACCCATAATTAAATGTTAATGGACTTAATTATTACAACTCAAAATAAAACCTATTTACTTAAAAGTGGCGTGAATTAAAGATGTGGAAGTCCAGGCACGCCATCTTGGTCTTCAAAAGGTCCATGAAATTCGCGATGGTAATCTGCCAGAATCACGTCATTCATCTTGCTAGTCATGATTAACAATGATAACGTCAGAATCTCGTATAACTTAAAACATAAAAATTTTAGCTCTATCCCTTAGCTTTCCAGAGTCTCTTGAATCACAAAATTTGGAGTTATACTGAGAGAGATATGTAAGAGAATACCAAAACGTGACAGAATCTTTTAGCTTTTAATGTTTGACGCCTTGTTAAGATCTTCTAAAAAATCGTCTAAGTCTCCACAATGTGTTGACTTTGGCACCACGGACATGGAGACGTGTAGATTGCTATTACTCCATTTCGATCCCCAATGCAATGTACTCCTCTTGACACACTTCCGAACATGAAACAAGTGATATATCTTCTTCACGAACTCCAAGAATTGATTCACGATCAAAGAGTTCCACAATCAATGAGTGTAATGCCACCCTCTTTCACTTGGTTCACGAACGAGTTAATGGACCTCCGACTCCTAGTAATGGATCATCCACATTCCTCGACACATTATTGTCATTGGATTGGTTGGTGTTCTCATCACCCATTCACTTATCAATATATTTAAAGGGAACATTTATTACTATTGGAATCAACCAACATCAATTGAAAATTTGATTGGAACCTAACAAACTGAAAATGATGGGTGAAATTTGTTTGAGAAAAGGAAAGGTTGTCTTGGTTGTTAAAAGTGTTGTATAGGCTCTTCGAAAGGGAAATTCAAAACTACAATTAAATTCAGTAACTCTTCAAAAGTTTAACTTATGTTATATGTACTTTAGTGAGTAAATTTCTTCCAAAATCACGATTTAATACTTGAGTAAATATTTTGCATATATTGGTTGGGATTTGAAAAGCTGTATTGACTGTAGAGCGGTATAGTGGTTATCTCAAATTGATTTTTGGCCCTCTTGTATACTTAATTTGGGGCTTGCTAAAACTTAGCAATTTTAATATTCAACATCTAGTTTCATATGTTTTTTTATTTCATATCATTTGGAGGTCTGATTACAAAGTCATAACCATTTGAAATTACTATGGCTGGACTGAAATTTATCATGGGATTTCAGTATTACAGCCATTTTAGACAATTTTTACAGCATTTTATAAGTTGAATTTGGAATTTGATAAAACATAAAATATTTATAGTATTTGTCCTAGATTTACGTGGTTTTGGTTTCACATAATTTGGATCTTCGATTAAATTGTAGTCATTATAGGATCTTTGAAATCACTATGGTAGGCTGGAATTTGTTACTAAATTGTAGTCATTATAGGCACTTTGCACAATTTTTACAACGCTTTGTAAATTGAAATTGAGATTGAACTGAATCCTTCTTATGGCATCTTAAAGCCCTAGCACATGTTGGAACATTTTCCAATATTTTCAATGAAGAAATTGAAATCTCATAAAATATTTATACTTATATCTTGTTTTATTTATCTTTGGATTTACATCAATCGGATATAACATTGTCAAGTTACATTGTTTGGAATCAAATAGGGAATCCTGAATTCTGCTATAAAAAGTTCAAATTGAACATTAGAATTATCTATTGAATGCCTTTCATATTGAATTTTGAGTACTAGTCTTTTTTTTATGTCAAATTAATAATGTTAGGTGATATTGGCACTGTTTGAATCATGTACACTATTTTGTCCTGTATTAAAAATGACACTTTCTAAGTAATGAATTTTTCTAGTCCTTTGCCAACTAGCACCTGTTGTAATTGATATATCAGTGTATATGTGGGACTTATTGTCCATAAAATATGTATTGATAAACTAGGTGCGTTGGAACTAAGTGCTATGTCACTTTAAAGGCGAGAGCCACCTCTAGAGTCTGTACGAGCCATCTCTAGAGTCCATCGTTACCAGTGACTTTTGAATAATAGGGATACGCTTGGTGAAATGTGTGACTATATACTTGCGCTCCAAGCATGGAAAGTGACTGATTTTTTATTATTGAATTATCTGTGAACGTGTTATATGTGTATTGCATTGAATTGCATGGGCCCTATTAGGTATTGGCTTAGAAGGTAATCGAGATGGCATCAGACTGACGATTACGCCAAGACCACACCGATAATCCCCGTCACACGATTAAGGAGTTTTTTTATTCTGTTGATGGGGGTCGAAGTGGCAAATCTGGATGCCATATTAGGCCCGCAGATTCGTAGTTGTCACTAACCACGAGGGAGGATAAAGTAGCTGATAGGGCTAAAAATAAGTGTAAAATAAGTCATGGTTGCTATGTACCCTTTAAAAAAAATAATGTCAAACAACCACTTAACCGTGATATTATATCAAAGTTCGTACCCACAGGGAAAGGACAATGTTGAAACTTTAAGCAAATATTTTTGTGATTTTTTTGTTTAATAAATTGAAAAAGAATACGTAAGGACAAAACAAAATAAAGATGACTATGACTTTTAAAAGAAATTCCAATTAATCAAATGTACTCCTGAGATTTTATTTAGGGTTATTAAAAAGCACAGGTAAATTCTATCTATGGCCATGCAAATAAGGATAAACAATCACTAACTGTCTAGATCTTTATGCCGAGCACCCAAACTGTTCATGAAAACCCATCACACCCCCTCCTATGTGGTGAGAGGCAAGGGATGAAAAAGGCGTTTACCTTTCGGATATTAACTAACTCATTGAACCTCCCTATATGGTGAGAGGAAAAGTTTAACTTATTACTTAACCTGGAATCTCTTGTTAACTACCAACATTCTCAACCAATCCTATATGGTGAGAGACAACGGTGAACCAAATCACACTAATGCTTTCCTTATCCACCCAAACTCCCCCTATGTGGTGAGAGGCAAGAGTAAATGTAAAATAAGATTAAAAAATTCCCAATAAACACACAAGAGTTTTCAAACAATATACACTAATCCCCCTATTTGGTGAGAGGAAAGATTAAAGCAGATTATCCCTAGTAAACATATTTATCATACAAAACAATAGCGCGAAATCAACTATGAAGAACACAACAGTAAATCTCATTAAAAAATTACCATAGAATAGAACATGAAACCTGTAAATTAGGTACAAAAACCCATATTCATAATCTTAGGAGCACAATAAATTTAGCCGAGTATGGCTAAATCGAACATCATAATAGTAACATTTAAAAGCATAATGGAATACATGGCTTCAAAAGAAAGATAAAACCTTAAATTAAGAAACTCTCGAAAGTAAATCTTCCTCAGATGCAAAGTCTTGAAACGGGTCGAAAATGCAATTTGGTAAAGTTAATTTCAAAATCCTCTGTATGCCCTGACGTCGGCGATGTACACACACATCACGACGTCGATGAACATTGCGATGTGGGATGCCCCTGACATCGCGAGTGGCTCGCTATTTGCACATCCATAAACTGACATCGCGAGTGGCTCGCTATTTGCACATCCATAATTTTTCCTCCTTTTTCTCCACGTCGCGACATGCAAGGTTGCACGTTGCGACGTGAGACCATCCCGACATCATGATGTGGGACCATCCTGACATCGCGAAGTAGAGACATACATCATGTCGATACAAATTTTCTTTTTCTTTTTCTTCACTTCGTACTCAATTTGATTTCTTTCTGACTTTTCTCCTCCGTTCAAGCACCATGGACGACAAATCTACAATAACGCACTAAAACAAATCAAATAGAACAAAAATGATCAAAGAACTAAGTGAGAATACTAAATAAAAGGTGAATAAATTTACCTTATCAATTTCCCTCACACTTAACCTTTGTTCGTCCCTAAACAAAAAAAAAATGAAAGCAACTAAAGAAGACAAAACAACAAAACAAACAATGTATCCAACTTCATCACATTAATCTCAACACAAATGTCATGTAAATGTCTCACAGTCTAATACATTCAAATGTCAAGTACATATAATATCCGTCCCCAAAAGTCATCAAAGTACATTTATGTACACATTTAAACACGTTGAGTCAACCATGTGTGTGTGTGCGATAGGTTTCATCTCATATCATAACTTCTCTACAACCACGCCATAAGCCCGGATTCTAACAACTAAGTCTTTGTCTACACCTTTTCCTCACTAATTATATTAAATCAATTATTAGGCTCATATCAATAAGGATTCGCTCATCAAACCTCTAGGTTTCAAAAATAGCATTTGTTCCCCCAGATTGTCACAAATCAAAGGGTATTTCACAAAAAATCCTGTGATATCCACCTGGAGTACTGTCTCAACTTCAGGTTTTAGATCCATTTCCACTTATGCAAGTTCTCCATTAACTTTTTATTTAAGAGTAGTCTTGCAGAGGAGTGACAATATGGAGCCAGAGTCATGCGGTTTCTGATCTCTACTACTATTGATATGAGTTCTCTTAGGGTTATTAGTAAAAGCATTCTCAAAGAGGGATGACAGTAAGAACATAACAAGCTTAACAATACAAAAGCATTGAGTGCAAACATTTATGCAAGCATATTTATTAAAGAACAAACTTTAAATGAGTTATATAAGTTTCAACTGAACATAGCATTGAAGTAACACCAACCTACTTAATGATTACAAACTCGTCAATCCCCTTAGTAGTTCCCTTAAGTGCATAAAAATAATTAACTCGAAATGCCAAACTTTCCATCAAAGACACAACTCCCTCAAGATAGCATATTAGTTTCCTATCCCACATCGAATATTTCGATAAAAATCCAATCATTAGCAAGACAACACTTAGTACCAAAAAGATAAAAAAAATTAAAAAATTGTATACAAAAACACGAAAACATAAAATAAACGAATCATGTTAACCACGGGTTGGTACGGAAAAAATTTGTCATTACCGAGTTGTATATGTATTATGTAGAGCCTACGAAAGAATTGCAACTAATACTTAATACGAAAAATAAATAACAACCCAAATTCCATTAAATTAAATTGTATTAAATATGTGGAAATTAACACGAAAATGAAAAAAAACTTAATAAAATAATCCTAAACAATAAAATTAGAAATCAGAAAGTAGAAAAACAACAAAATGAAAACAAAAATATCTAGAAAAACAAAAAAAATCAGAAAAACACGAAAATTTAATAAAGCATCGAAAACTGGACTATCCCTACACTTAAACTCCCCATTGTCCTGAATGTGGGGAAGGAAGAACACCACCTAGTCTTGCTGCATATCATCTCTCGGTGGTGGCTGGGAGCTGGATTACTCTCATTGGGAAATTTGCCACTTCTAGTTCATCTATTGTACCATGTCGTACATCTGTCCCATCTGGTGCGAGAGATTGGTTTACACCATCTTCATCTCCTCAAAATGCTTATCAAAGTGCTCTGTTTGGCTAGTTAGATGTGCCTCAAGCTCATTAAGGCTCACGAGCATGATATTTGTTGCAAGGAATGTACTCACGCCAAATAACAAAAAACGTATTCGCACAAGTAATGGATCAATTCATCACAACCACGATATGAACATGAAAAATAATCACGAAAAAACAAAGATAAAATAAAATAGTAAGATATTGAACGTGATTATTTGGATTTGATGTCGATCCAAAACCCCACGTTATACGAATTGATCCACCTGATCCGTGTACTGACGATCCTAATCTTACAGTTGGCTTGTTCTGTACTGTGAATAGAAATGTTTGCCTAAAGGTTTGCGGATTTGAAGAAAATATCCAAGTTTTTCAAGCAATCTTGCTCAAAGGGTTTCTTTTCAAAAATTCTTGTCTTCTAAATTTGTAACTTATAAAAGCCTTAATAGGTCAAAGACTAAAAAGCCATGAAACGCTAACTTATTAGGAAGTTTCCTATTTTGACTCAAAAACTAACACTTATTTAAGTAAATAACACACGTCTTGACCATGCAAGATCTTACACAATGTGAAATGAAACCAAACAATTGACCAAAGTTCATGCAAGAACAATTGGACAACAATTAATGATTGAAAACTAAAATTAAAAATAAAGAAAAATTTGGAAAATTCTAAAAGCTGCACAATCCTTGACGTCGCGAAGTAGGGCGTCGCACATCGTGACGTGCAGGATCAAAATATTCAATGTCACGATGTCGAGGTCTTGACGTCACGACATAGAAGAATTCTTCACCGGCACGTTTTCTTTGTCATGGCAAAATTCTTTAGGTTCCAGAGAGTGACGTCGCGACATGGGAGCTATTAGATGTCGCGATGTGGTGGGACATCACGACCTGTGGACCTGGACATCGTGATGTGGAGGAATTTTTTCCAACTTCATATCCTTCAACTTTATTTTGCAAAGACAAGTCCACAATCACCACATGTAAAGCTTGGGGAGTTTCTTCATGCACCATAATGGAAGATGTGTTCCAAATGACTCCATTCACTAACTTAGGTAAGGAGAATTCTTCAAAAGCACCAATGTGTTTGGTTTGGTGAACAAAGACTTCAAGTCTTCCTTGAATCGCGTCCTAGTCTTTGGATCATCAATATGATAAGTCAGTTTTATGCTGACTTAATTGTATAGTTTTTTCTTGGCTTTTGTGGTTCTTTAGTACACTTTTTGTGGTATTATTGTTGTAAGTGTTGAGTCTGTATAAAGGATGATGTGAAGCAATCTTTGATTTAAAACAGCTGGAAAAAGTGTTAAGTGTGTTGATTTGGATATTGTTCATGGGAGAGAATCTAACATGAAAAGAATAAGGTGTTGTGTGACTTAGGCATTTGTGAAATGGAAGCATGTTGAAATGTTTATGGTGATCTGTGTGAAGAAATTGGTAAGGTGTTAGGTGGAAGAAGGTTGAAATTTTATATACGTATGTGCGGATTGGTTGTGTTAGGATACTTGTTTCAGTGCCTGGAAATGCACCACATGCACACTTTGCATAGAATTTGTAAGTTCACTGCACATCACTCACACTTCGCCGCATGAGCGTGCGGTGAAGTCCCGCACATCACTCACACTTCGCTGGATGAGCATGCGGCGAAGTCCCACATGACACTCGCATCTCGCCGCATGTATCATGCGGCGAGCGTACCATCTCTCGCACACCTCGCCGCATTGCTGGTGCGGCGAGCTCCCAATCTGCTGCACACGAGCTGCATGATCTCGCATGATCATGCGGCGAGCTCCGTCTCTACACACACACACATTTTCTTCAATCATTTGTTTTGCATACTCTTCACACTACTTCACTTCACATTTGCACCTCAAACTCACTTTTACTCACTCTTCCCATTCACACACATATACGCACACACACGGCGAGACCTCGCCGCGAGGTCTCGCCATTCACACACACATACGACGAGACCTCGCCGCGAGGTCTCGCCACTCTTGCACGCACACAAGAGGTCTTTCCTTACACCAACAATACACGGCGAGGTCTTGCCGAAAAACCTCGCCATGGAAGTGCTCAAATGGCATGTTTATTTATTGGTTGAAAATTCGGCTAAGTGTTGGGGTTTGCCATTCTTCTGCAGGAGAGAAAGAAAGCGTGGATGCTGAAGACTCAATGGCGTGTTGGAGCTGCTGATGGCGTGCGAGCTGTGGCTTGATGAAGGTGCGAAGGTTCAACAGCCAGATGCATGGTTCACATTTATGCATGAGTTGTTTTCAACACTGTGTGAAATACGCGTAGTGGCATTCTTGTAGTTTTATACTCATTTAACGTTTGAGTATTAATTACGTTTTTTAACCTCTATATATAGAGTATTTAGTAGATGTTGGAAGGGGGATGATTCTAGAATTCGAAAAAAAAACAGACTTTTAATTTTGAGAGCGGGAATTTTCTCTCTTCATTTTATTTTCTCTCACTAGTTTCTCTTCTCCAATCAATCTCCAATTTCAATTCCGATTTAGAATTTAAACCGAACATTGTAATCCGCTTGCGAATTGAAGCTTCCGAAACAATTTAATCGGTATAATCTTTTCAATTATTGAAAATGAACTGCTTAATGTTGAGAATTGTTGATCGTGAACTTGAAATGGAGATTTCTGGCTAGATCGTGAGATGTCCTAGGGTTTTAAACAGATGATTGTCTAATTAAACTGTAAATGTTATGCTATCGACTCATCTTTCACGAGAGACATCGTATATATTCGTAATTGCTTAATTCTATCAAGATTTGTGAAATTTATGCTTTGGTTGGGAGTATTGAACTTTAATGGAGGTCGCCATGCTAGATTGAGGTTTGATTTCTCATTCGAAGTGTAAATCACATAAGCGAGGATCAGATATATGAATGTGGAGTTCCTTTGCTTATTTTCTTTTGTTCATGATCAGAGATGTGGTCGCCATGCCAGTTAAAGGTCATTGAGTTATAAGAATCATGTAAAGGAAGATTATCTGATGCTAGTTAGAGTAAAAGAATTTAGGTCGGGCCTCGCCATGGGAGACTTAAGATTATGCATGATTACTAACCAGTATTAGATAGTTGAGACATTGCGGTACTTAAATATTCTTGCCTAGGCCTCGCCATGGGAAAGGTAAGATGTAAGGGATATAGAGGATATTGTCGTCGTCATGGCGAGTATTCTCTGGACTCTTAGGCAGCTATTGTTTCCTCTTAAAATGTTTTGCATGGAGCCGGGAGCATAGCACAAGAGTTCAATTAGCGATCATCTGATATTTAAACCCTGGGACATCTGTGTTAATCTCGTGAATTCTTTCTTATGTTGTGTTGTTATTTTTTGTTGCATTTGTGTTACATATCTTTACTAGTTTCGGGATTTGTTATTCGAACTAAAATTTCCTTCCTGGTTACAATTTGAGCAACTTTAATCAAGTTTCGTGAACCAATCACTTCCCTGTGGATATGATACCCTACTCATTGCTTCTACATTATTTAATATGGTAAAATTGCAAGTACACGACACACTTGTCAATTTTTGGCGCCGTTGCCGGGGATAGATGGGTGATTTGAAGATTGTGCCATGAGAAATTGCCATGCACTTAGTATAGTTGCAGTGTTGAGTATTATGTTCCCTGTGATACTTTCATAAGATGAGTGCATTTTGTCTTGGTAGATTTGCATGAAAAAGTGCAGATATTGAATTATACTTTCTCTATTCAACATTTGTTATTAGAGCTTGTGTTATTTCGGGGCTAAGTTTTGTGTCAATTTAACCGAAAAAAAAGGTTTGGTAAGGGTTCTTAAAATGATTTGGTAAGCTTGGAATATAATTGAAAGCTTGGTATGATTTGTTTGGAGAATTGTTAAATGGAATTACAAATTCGTTTGTGTGTTGTTGGCGTGAAATGAATGAATTACATAATGCTGAATTCAATTTTGGCTTCTTGTAAGATGTGAATACATTATTTTCAATTGTCAGAGGATTTGTAGCATAAGTTCACATGAATTGAATGGAAGTGGCCCCACTTGTGTCTTGTTCTTTATGTCTTGATGATTGTTGGGAACATTCATGAGTTGACTGAAACATGTATTTGTCTATAAGGGTTCTATAAATGCCCACTCTTGTTCACTTTACAAGATCATAACTAGTATATTTGATAAGTATTTAGCACTTGCTCGAGAAGTTTTTTCTCTTTCTGTGGACGAGCTGTCGTGAACATCAAAGCTCTTGATTCATTCATTCTCAGTTTTACTCGACAAGAAGGTATGTACTACCACTTCCTCTTTGATTTCTAGAACAATCCAGTGATGGTGAGTAGTTTTATGCTTGTTGGCAAGTGATTTAAGAGGTGAGAAGATGGGTGTTTTCATAAGATGATGAATTAATGTTTGTTTAAGAGTAGATGCATGCTAAGTGTGGGGAAAGGGTTTAAATGATTTCAATTAGTTTCAGCTTTACCATGTTTCTGTAATTTGGCTATAACTTAAGCATGATTTGTCTAAATGAGTTGATTCCAGTTGGCAAATTTTGCTAAGAGGTTGGCCTACTATGTTCTTGTTGGGAACTTTTGCCAAATGTGAATGGAATATAGTCTAATTTCGAAGACAAGGCAGTGTTCATGTTGTAGATGTTGTTTGAGAAATTTTGGATTTACCCTGAATGTCATGTCTCGGTGTTTTAGCTATAGCTTGCTCAGTTTTGGTCCAAATTGAGTGATTCTTGTACCCATATTTAGATAAGAGCATGCTCTGAAACTTTGAAGTTTTAGGTTTTGGTTGAATCGATTTGCTAGAAATGTTACTTTGCATATCTTCATGAGGACTCAAGCTGAAGTTAGTCAATTTTTCTTTTTCTGCTAGCTTTACCTTAGTATAGTGATGCGCCTATAACTTGGTCATTTCTTGTTTAATCGGAGTGATTCCAGTTCCTAGATTTAGCCAAGGTTTAGTTCTTCAACTATGATGTTTTGAATGTTTACTAAATCTACTTGTTTGGCTAAATATTGTCTTGGTTAAGTGGAAATTGTGAAACTGAAAATTTTGTTTCGGTTATTGTCTCGGTTTGACCATGTGTCTATTTGTAGGAGCTGAAGTTGTCCATTTATGCATTGGATAAGGAGGTTCAAGTTGCTATGATTTGTTGCTATGCCTTGTGGATAAAAGTTATATTGTATGTGCTTGACTTGTGAACAATGGGTGTTGTGAAAATGTGATCAATTTCAATGTTGAGATTTCTTGTGTACAATTAGCTTCTTTGATAAGTCTTGTTTACAAGTAGTTTTTCGAATTTGGTCTGGATGTTTTAAGTCTTTGATTAAAACTTGCTATGTTGTGTAAAATAAATACAGAGAAGCTTAAGTACTTTTGGTTGTTGTTGGCAGACATGGTGCTTCAAAAAGACTATACTTACAGAAAGCAACCACTTCAAAGAAGGGGAAAGGCAAAGCCCATAAATCTATTCAAGACTCTGACTCTGACTATTATCCTGAGGAGGACTTACAACTTTTTGAGGAGACCCAAACATATATGATGCAAGCGACAACTCCGAAGAAAAGGAAGGGTTCCTTAGATCAATCTTCGGAACGATCAGTGTTTAAAAGTAAGGAATCCCAACAACATTGAGAAAGAGGGATGAGTGTGAAAAAGTTACATTTAGAAAGAGCATTCGCTGTGGATGGCGGCCCGTTTCAGGAATTGATGGAGTTCCACCGTTTTGATCAAAAGCTCACGGGTGCACCGGGTTTTTGTAATGCCAGTCTTGCAAGGGAGTTTTATGTCAATGCCAGGTTTCCAAATTCGGATGGAGCATACTATGTAAGGGGAAAATGGGTGCAGTTTACAAGTGAAATCATTAACACTCATCTTGGTACTCCTAGTTTTCCTCAGGATCCTTTGCCATTTCCGAAAAATGATGAGCGTGACCAAGCTTTAACGGAGGAGCTAGCTTTACCTGGAGCTGAATGGAAACTAAACACACGGGTGAACATAAGCATCTTCGTGGAGAATGGTTACGAAGTGATATTAAGATATGGCTTATGTTTGTCTTGTCACGTCTTATGCCGAGTTCTCAATCAACTGAAGTGATACGTGATCGGTTATACTTGATATCAGCCATTCGTGGGCGGAGGTCGATTGATGTTGGGCGTATAATTCTTTCTAGCTTACAATCTGGTGTAGACACTGATAATGCAGCTCTTTACTTTCCGGTCTTGATTGAGAAAATCTGTCTGGCTCAAGGTGTTGATACTGAAGTTAGGGAGTGGCGTAAGAATTCGGGACCGATTGGTACACCTTTGTATATCAAATATCTGCGTGTAGAGAAGGAGATCAGGAAATTAAAAGGAGCAAAAGTTAAGAAACTCCGGGATAAAGCTGGTCCTTTACCTTGTGAATCAAGTGAAGAACAACATCCATATGATTTTCATTCTTTGTAAGGAACACTACAAGAATTCCAACAATCTGTGGATACTCGTTTTCAGCAGTTGGACGAAAGGTTTTAAGGCATGGATGAACAGATGAATGACATGTATCAGGATTGGACTTTGCATTCGTCTAATATGCTGGGGAAGTTGGATGATATGTCTTCTATTGCGCAACAACAATTTGAGGTTTTGTACCACAGGTAATTGAAGATGCAAATGGAGTTAGACCATTGTAACAAAATGTCTAAGTATTATCACTTTAAGCCTGGTCCTCCTAAACCAACACCAACTTCTGCTCAGTTGGCTGGATATCGGATCCCGAATTTGTCAAAAGATGTTACTAGTGGTGCCATTCATAAGCTGCTGCCAGGAGTGCCCTCAATATCTTCACTTAACCCACTGCCTATATTTGGACATATCCCACCAATACCTCCCATCCCTATTTTTAGGGTAGATCCTGAGTTTATACCGCATACGAGGATTCCGATGATTAGTACTGGACAGTCTCTTCAAGGACCTAATGTTGGCCCTCACCATTGGGTGGCTCAGCCTTTTAGCGGTCCTTCTTTTTCCACAGGCTTCATTCTCGTCCCCGTCTTCCTCAGCACCGTCGTCTTCCCAAGGAGCCCCTCCTTCTTAATCTTTTACATTGGGGGCAATGTATGCTTCAAGTGTAGGGGGTGATGCTATTTGGTTGGTTTGGGTGTGGTTCATGCTTGGCTTGATGTTTGAGGTAGTGTCGTGCTTGTTTGTTTTCTGGTTGTTAGGATTTGTTGTTATGCAGGTTGTGGTGGGCTAAATTTGGGGAAATTGGTTGAAATATTTTTTCTAACATACGGGTGCCTTGTGTTGATTATGGGGGGTTATGGTTATTGAATTCGTCCTGATGTGTAGAATTTTCTTTTGAGCCTAGAAGACGAAGTTCATGATGTGAAGATGCTCTGAGTATGAATTGAAGTTATGTGAAGTATGCTTTGAGAGTAGGGTTGAGAAGCTTGGAATTCGGTTTTAGGGTGTATTCTCTTTTAGTGTGTTTTTAATATTGTGAGTATTGAGTCTTGTATGTGAGGGTTGAATAAATGTCTAGAATGTGAGTGAATGGTTGTGAGTAACAAGTGGAAGTAGAAGTATGGAACACTTTGTATTATGCCAATGCTCTCTTGCTAAGCTATGTTCAAATCTGTAGTTCATCAAGTTCTACCTTTTTATTGCATGCGAAATTGTTTTTTTTTCTTTGATTCCATACTTGATAAGATTAGTATATTTTGTTAATCCAGGCATCATGTTAAAATAAGATAGATATGCCATGGAAAATCATTCTTGGACATAGGAGGAATCTGGTTCACTTTGTTCTTATTGATATGCATGACCTCGGTGTTTTAGGTGCTCTTGCATACACAGTCCCTTAAAGACATCCAGGAACTTCTAGTCACACAAGAAGGGATATGGAGAAAAAAGCCTTTGGCAATTGGGAATGAAAAGCCGAAATACCCTTGGCAAGCTTACGGGAAGAAAAAGCCATAAAACCCAGGCAGTTAAAGGGAAAAAGAATCCATAAGACCCAAGCGAACACACCAATGTGTGTGATAAACGAAATGCACCAAAGTGAAAAAGTAAAAAATGAATGAATGAAATCAATTAATAGAAGCACCAATATGCGTCCATTGATCTTGTGTAACTATGAGTTCTTGTGTGTAGATATGGTGATTGTTTATGCATTGAGATGTTCTTGGAATAAAGGGGGAATGCATGCAAAAGAATAGGCGGGCAGGAAGTCCTCAGCACACACTTGCACGCATGACATTTTGGTCTTTATTCGTCGTGCCTTGGTTGATAATTTGTGCTGAGATTTCACGGTTTGGAGTCGAGGACCTGTTGTGAGTTTTGTGCGGGGAAAAAATTATTTTGATGAACTCAGAGGAGCGCAAGTTGGACAGAGGAGCAAGGTCTAGTGCGGAAGTGGTTAACATATATGAAGAGGAAGTTTTGCTTGACGACAGGCAAAAGTTCAAGTGTGGGGAAAATTGATAAGTCAGTTTTATGCTGACTTAATTGTATAGTTTTTGCTTGGCTTTTGTGGTTCTTTAGTACACTTTTTTTGGTATTATTGTTCTAAGTGTTGAGTCTGTATAAAGGATGATGTGAAGCAATCTTTGATTTGAAACAGCTGGAAAAGGTGTTTAGTGTGTTGATTTGGATGTTGTTGATGGGAGTGAATCTAACACCAAAAGAATAAGGTGTTGTGTGACTTAGGCATTTGTGAAATGGAAGCATGTTGAAGTTTTTATGGTGATCAGTGTGAAGAAATTGGTAAGGTGTTAGGTGGAAGAAGATTGAAATTTTATATACGTATGTGCGGATTGGTTGTGTTAGGATACTTGTTTATGTGTCTGGAAATGCACCACATGCACACTTTGCACAAAATTTGTAAGTTAACCACACATCACTCGCACTTCGCCGCATGAGCATACGGCGAAGTCTTGCACATCACTCACACTTCACCACATGAGCATGCGGCGAAGTCCTGCACGACACTCGCATCTCGCCGCATGCATTATGCAGCGAGCGTATCATCTCTCGCACACCTCGCCGCACAGCTAGTGCGGCGAGCTCCCAATCTGCTGTACACGAGCACACGCCTCGCCGCACATCCACGCGACGAGCTCTCGCACGCATCCGCACTCACCCTACACACATGCACTGCACTCGCTGCGCGCACTTGCGCGTAGCACTCTACACCAGCCGCGCGCGCTTGCACGCGGCACTCTCGCACGAAGCTGAGCGCACTTGAGCGCAGAAATTCCCCACCTCGCCGCATGCACCGTGCGGCGAGCTCACACACCTCGCTGCATGATCATGCGGCGAGCTCCCTCTCCACACACACACACATTTTTTTCACTCATTTGTTTTGCATACACTTCACAATACTTCACTTCACATTTGCACCTCAAACTCACTTTTACTCACTCTTCACATTCACATAAATATTCGCCGAGAGACCTCACCAAACAACACACACAAAGCGAGACCTCGCTGCGAGGTCTCGCCATTCACGCGCACGTACGGCGAGGTCTCGCCACTCACGTACGCACACGGCGAGACCTTGCCGCGAGAGCTCAAATGGAATGTTTATTTGTTGGTTGAAAATTTGGCTAATTGTTGGGGTTTGCCATTCTTGTGCAGGAGAGAAAGAAAGCGTGGATGCTGAAGACTCAAAGGCGTGTGGGAGCTGCTGATGGCGTGCGAGCTGTGGCTCGAAGGCACGGGGAAGCTGATGAAGGCGCGAAGGCTCAAGAGCCAGAGGCGTGGTTCACATTTATGCATGAGTTGTTTTCAACATTGTGTGAAATACGCGTAGTGGAATTCTTGTAGTTTTACACTCATTTAACATTTGCGTATTAATTACGTTTTGTAACCTCTATATATAGAGGATTTAGTAGATGTTGGAAGGGGGATGATTCTAGAATTCGGAAAAAACAGACTTTTAATTTTGAGAGCGGGAATTTTCTCTCTTCATTTTATTTTCTCTCACTAGTTTCTCTTCTCCGATTGATCTCCGATTTCAATTCCGATTGAGAATTTAAACCGAACATTGTAATCCGCTTGTGAATTGAAGCTTTCGAAGCAATTTAATCGATATAATCTTTTCAATTATTGAATATGAATTGCTTAATGTTGAGAATTGTTTATCGTGAACTTGAAATGGAGATTTCTGGTTAAATCGTGAGATGTCCTAGGGTTTTAAACAGATGATTGTCAAATTAAACTGTAAATGTTATGCTATCGACTCATCTTTCACGAGAGACATCGTATATGTTCAGAATTGCTTAATTCTATCAAGATTTGTGAAATTTATGCTTTGGTTTGGAGTATTGAACTTTAATGGAGGTCGCCATGCTAGATTGAGGTTTGATTTCTCATTCGAAGTGTAAATCACATAAGCGAGGATCAGATATACGACTGTGGAGTTCCTTTGCTTATTTGCTTTTGTTCATGATCAGAGATGTGGTCGACATGCCAGTTAAAGGTCATTGAGTTATAAGAATCAAGTAAAGGAAGATTATCTGATGCTAGTTAGAGTAAAGGAATTTAGGTCGGGCCTCGACATGGGAGACTTAAGATTATGCATGATTACTAACCAATGTTAGATAGTTGAGACATTGCGGTATTTAAATCTTCTTGCCTAGGCCTCGCCATGGGAAAGGTAAGATGTAAGGGATATAGGGGATATTGTGGTCGTCATGGCGAGTATTCTCTGGACTCCTAGGCAGCTATTGTTTCCTCTTAAAATGTTTTGCATGGAGTCGGGAGCATAGCACAAGAGTTCAATTAGCGATCATCTGATATTTAAACCCTGAGACATCTGTGTTAATCTCCTGCATTATTTCTTGTGTTGTGTTGTTATTTTTTTGTTGCATTTGTGTTACATATCTTTACTAGTTTCGGGATTTGTTATTCGAACTAAAATTTCCTTCCTGGTTACAATTTGAGCAACTTTAATCAAGTTTCGTGAACCAATCTCTTCCCTGTAGATACGATACCCTACTCATTGCTTCTACATTAGTTAATAGGGTAAAATTGCAAGTACACGACACGCTTGTCACAATACAAACCAATAGATCCTTCAAGTCTAATGCCACATTCGCATCTGTAAACCTAGTCATTTGTTCAATCTTTAGATTTGCGATCCTAAAGGCCATGTTGATCATAGCGAGTGGACGAGGTATAATCGTCAACACGACCGGAGGAGTCAAAATAATACCACTCATGAACTGTCTGCAGCCACTATCCATGATGTTTGGAAGACCGTAATATGTATTGAGCACTGTTTGTCCAACTCGAACATTAACACTTCCAATCCAGAGCATGCCGTCCCTAGCAAATGGGTAATTCGCCTAATACTCTCAAACTAACGTAGCATTTCCAGCTAAGGGCTGAGGATATAACTTCTGCCAATAGCGCGCCCGAATCTAATTAGCGGTGAGTGCGGTTGGTACCTCAATTCCTAGCTCCTCTACCATGGCTTTATTGCCCAACTTCTAGTTGTGGAAGGTCTCTGCCTCCTGATACATGAAACGAAATTTGTCGAACACCGCTGGATTGGGCTGTGGTGGCGGCGGTGGAGGAGGTGGTGGTGGGGATGCTCCTGAAGCAGCGGTGCTTGTAAACTTTAGTCTGCTTGCCATATTTGTCAAAAGAAAATAGAAAAATGAACAACAAAATATGACAAGTTACATTAAATATGTGAAATTCAAGTTTGAACATATAAATGTTAATGTAAATAAGCAAAATATATGAATCTAACTCATAAATTACACATTTAACCTAAATAAGCAACAATTAACACATCGACTCCACCACACTTAGTCTCTACTACAACAACCAAGCCAAGCTAATCCAAGCTAAGAAAACTTGTTGAATTCCATAACACTAAAGCATTTAAACTAAATGACACTAAATAAATACTAAACTAAAAACATAAACTTCAAAAACATTACTAAATGACTAATTACTAAAACATTGAATTATCTCCAAAACAAAAACTAACTAAACACATAAAATAAAAGTATTACTCAACACATGAAAGCGAACAATTAATTTTTCTTTCTGAAAACAAGTGCCCAATAAGACGATGAAAACATAATACCCATAAGTTAAACCAAAATAGCACATCACTCCACCCTACTTACCAGGATCAAAATTCAACCACATTGTACTCACTTGATAAAAATCAACCAATTGGAAACAACATATACCAAAGTTCATTAACAATGTTAACAATTCCCATAAAATACTCATTTAGCAATTTTATCAAACACTTAGAATATGTAGTCCATTAATCATTCAAACTCATATAATAATGTGCCAACACCTATCAAAATCACATACATTATTCTCCATAATGCTTACACCATTAATCATTCTCCCATCAATCACCAAATTGCACAACATTACAAAATATTGGTAATTTTCACAAATATTCACGAATAATCCAAAAACGATAATTTTCTCATTCTTGAATCCAATAAGTACCACGACTCAACAACAAGGTGTAAACTTATGACAAAAAATGTAATTTACACAAAATCTCAACAAATTAAAATGAAATATTTTGAATTTTACCTTGTTAAGACAAAAATTACAATTCAAAAATTAGTGTGTGTTTTGATGTGAATGATGTCGTCTAAACCTTCCCAAAGCCTCCAAAAAAAAATCTACATCACCCAATTGCAACGACTTTCGCTAGAAATTAGAAATTGAGAAGTTTGAAATTTTGGATTTTTTTTTTGAAAATTTGCAAATTTTGGGTTATTTAATAAGTGTAATTGTATGTTTATGGTGTTAAAACAATCCTGACACAACCTAAAACAGACCTAAAGATTGAATTAGCTAGAAGAATTAGAGAGTGGAAGAGTAGGTTGAGAGAAGTTTTTATTTTTGAAAATGATTTTAGAAACATTAGGATGTGCTGCACAATTTAAAATGAAGAACTTGCCCAACGTCGTGATGTTGAGCCCTCTGGACGTCGTGATGTGGATGAATTTAAAACATTTCTCCGAATTCATAAAGTTGCGACGTGCGACTTGCAGGCTGTGACTTGGGTACATGTCGCGCGATGTGGAGCCATCTTGGACCTCGGGAAATAGCTCACTGTCTAGATTTGAAAAGAAATTGCTATTTTCTAGACGTCACGATGTTGGGTGTCCCGACGTCACGATGTGGACAATAGTTTTGCAAAATGCCCTTTGATAACCAAAACGTCCAACTCTTTGCTCTTTTGACCTACACACAATAAATTTGCACATAATTAACACTAAGTTAAATGAAAATTATCCCAAGTAAACACTAACACATAAAAATTGAATCAAAACATAAAAACATACAATAGAAACTTGGGTTGCTGATAAGTTGGTTTTATACCAACTTATATGTGTTAAATCACTTAGCTTTTGTCTTGTGTTTTCATGCAAATGTGTGGTGTTATGTGTTATTTTGTGTGTTTATGTGGATTGTATCTTGATGTGCTAAAATGGTGAAAAAAGATCAAAAATGATGTTCAAATGAGTCAACTGTGCATGTGAAGTTCAAGAATTGGAAAAGGATGGAAATGATGTTTTGAAGAAACCTAAATATGTTAATAGGCTTGGATTAGGGTTTTGGGCAGATTCATTATCGAACTTCATTTGAGTATACCTCTTTCAATACTAATCCGAATGAGGCGATCTGGGATGTTTTGGAAAGCTCTTTGAGTGTACTTCATTTCTTATGTTTTAACTTTCTTCTACTTCTGTGTGCAAGTAGGAGAAATGGGGGCATCTTTATGTTTGATACTTCAGGTTTTTCATTGATTGACTTCACTGCCACAGTCTGGTAGATTGTTAATATCTTGAGATACCGACCTCCAATTAAGATGCTTCTTGAACGTATAAAAAGCCAAGAGAGAGACCTACAATGTTTATGTTTTAAGGTTTCCCACATTCACAACGCAGTAAGGTCGAATTGTGGTTGGAAGTCGCTGTACATTTTCTCACTCGCACACAAGAACAATTTGCTCCACGATGCATAGCTATGATGTATTGCATGCAAAAATGAGTTGCTCTACGATGAATCGCAAAGATGCATCGTAGCCAAAGTGATATAGGCGACGATGCATCGCTGAGATGCTTCGTAGGGATAATGTTTAAGTCCACGATGCATCGCAGCGATGCATCGCCGTGTAAGTTTGTCATCCTGCCACAGTTTAGTGTTTTGATTGTAACTTTCTCGTCTTAGCTCCGATTTTGGTGATTCAAAAGGCTATGGAAAGCTAAGCCTTGGGGCTACAACTTTGATGTTTTAAGTATTCTCAAATGCACAACGCATCGAGCCCAGTTATTGAGTGAAAGTGGATGAACATTTGCACAAGTTTTGCACTCAAGCAAATTAACACTACGATCTCATCGTAGTGTTAATTTCAGTCTCTGCCAGGTCTCAGTATTTTGGTCATAACTATTTCGTTTGAACTCTGATTTGGGTGATTCAAAATGATATGGAAAGCTGAATCTGGGGCTACAACTCTCGTGTTTCAAGTTTTCCCAAATTCCCATTGCATCACATTCGAATATTGGTTAGACGTTTCTGAATAGTTGGCACTTGAGCAGGACTTTCATCGTAGGCAAAATCTGCACACACATACATTTGCACTACGATGAATTCTCACTTTTCACAACAACTCTTCCACAACATTCATATTTCAGATTTAAAAGTTTGGATTATCAATTATTGTACCAATCTTTGACCATTGCAATTCTCATTTCGTCATTCAGTCACATACAACATTGCATATTTCAGATTTAAAAGTTTGGATTATCAATTCTTGTACCAATCTTTGACCATTGCAATTCTCATTTCGTAATTCAGTCATTTGGTCCTGGAATTCATGCTGCTCACTCTTCATTATTGTTGATTCACAACACTTCATACACAAAGTATTCACTCTTCACTACACAACACAACTCACTTCACAAAATACATCTCACCTCACGAATTGCACTCAGCACTCAGCGCACACAAGCACAACACTACGATGCATCGTAGCGATGCATCGTAGTGAAGACAGAATTGAACCACGATGCATCGCTACGATGCATCGTGGCTGTGGAGTGAGTGTGCTACGATGCATCGTGACGATGCATCGTAGTTGAGTGAAGTGTGTGCTACGATGCATCGTGACGATGCATCGTAGTTGAGTGAAGTGTGTGCTACGATGCATCGTGGCGATGCATCGTAGCTTTGTGATGTTTCAATTTTGAGGAGTCTTGAGTGAGCAAGAGTTAGCTTTGTGTTGATCCAAGTTTGTGTGGTATTTTGAGTGAGCAAGAATTTGTTTTTGTGTTGGGTTTCCAGCTTTGAGGAGTTTCGAGTGAGCAAGAGTTTGTGCTGTGATGGGTTTCTGGCTTTGTTATTGAACAAGAAGGAAAAAATGGCTAAGTGTTTAAGTTCTGAATTTCAGGTTCAGCAAGGCGGATGAAGGCGTGCTTTGCCGAGGCTGGAAGGCGCGATTTCGTAAAGGGTCAACTGCTTGGAGGCTCGCGGAGCCGCTGAAGGCGTGAAGAGTCCAGGCTTGAAGGCGCTGGATTGTTCTGATTTCTTCACTTGGATTTCTGAGGAGTGAAGGCGTGAAGCTTGGAAGCTGGAAGGCGCTGGGCAGCTGAGGGGCGAACAGAAAGCATGATTTGCGATAGCTTGAAGGCGCTGGAATGCTGGGCATTTCTTCAAACTTCGATTTTTTCACATTTTTGGGCTGATTTTGGTTCTTCCTTTTTAGGACACTTTTGTAATATCTTTAGATATTTTTAGTTAGCGAATTAGTTACATTTCCACTTCTCTATATATAGGAGATGTAGTTAGAACAAGAGGAGACTTTTTGATCCCGGAGACTATATTTTTCCATTAGTTAGGATTTGAACTTGTAACCAACTTTTGATCTAGAGAGAGCCGGAATTAATTTGAAGATCTACTTTCTCTCTCTAGTCTCTCTCTCTAGCATTTGAGCTCTATTTTCTATTCCGATCAAAGATTTGCTCCGATCATTGTAATTCTCATATCAATTAAGGAAGCTCTTGGAAGAATTCAATTGGTAAACTCTTTCTATTTATTGAAAATGAATTGTTTCAAATTCCAAATTGTTGATCGTGAATTGGTAATGGAGTTCTATGGTTAGATATCTCATGTTCTAGAGTTTCAACCGGTTAAATGTATAATTAGACTATGCAATGCTATGCAATTGACATAATTTCTTAAGGATGAAATCATATGTGATTTTAATGATTAAATCTTGTTGAGTTTCATGAATTCACACTTTTATTGTATGAATTGAACTTTGATTGTGGTCGCCATGCTGAGTTGAAGTGAGATTTACCAATATCTGTGAGAATTGCATGAAATGAAGACTAAATGTATGATGATTGAGTCTTCCACTTGCTTTGCTTGAATTATGATTTGAGATGCGGTCGCCATGCCGGTGAAGAATCATTGAGTTGTTAGGAAAAAGTGAGAAGAAACTTTCTAAAGTAAGCAAACACTCTAGGTCCTAGGTCAGGCCTCGCCATGGGATACCGTAGGAATTGCATGCTAGATTTGCTAACTTTGGAGAGTTGAGGCATTGCGGGTTGAATCCGTTCTACTTAGGCCTCGTCATGGGAAAAGTGGAATGTTAAAGAGTATAGAAAACACTGTGGTCGTCATGCTAAGTGTTAGCTAGCCTCCTGGGCAATAGAGATCTCCTCATTGTTTTACTTGTGTGTTAAGAGCATTGCAATCATGGCCTAATGTGCATTCAACTGGTGGAAATACTCTATAGCATCCACTCTCTTCCTCTTTTTTACACTTTATTTGTTGCATTTGATTCTTTACTAGTTAGTGTCTAGTTTTATTTCTTTCGTGACATTCTGTGAACAAACATTGAGATTCTTGATACCTCCTTTTCCCTGTGGATACGATACCTAGCTCACTGCTACTATAGTTAGTGGATTAGGATAAATTGACGAGTAGCGACAACTCGTTATCAGTTGCCTCCCAAGAAGCGCTTTATTTAACGTTGAAAGTTCGACGCGTTTTTGCTCATTCTTCTCTCAGTGGCTTTTCAAGAGCCATCTCTCTTATCATCTGGTTGATTTCTTTCTTTTTATTAAGGTAGATCTTCAATCTATGGCCATTGACCTTGAAAACATTCCCAAATCGCTCATTTAGTAACTCTAAAGCATCATACGGGGAAATCGTATTCACTTTATATGGACCCAACCATCTTGATTTAATCTTGCCTGGAAAGAGTCTCAACTTTGAAATTATATAGTAGAACAAGTTGTCCGGGCTCGAACTTTTTATGCCTGATGCCTTTGTCATGCCATTTCTTTGTCCTCTCCTTAGAAAGAGAAGCACTTTGATAAGCATCAAACCTAAACTCGTCCAAGTTATTGAACTCCAACAACCTTTGCTCAGCTTCCTTTTTATAATCCATCTTCAGCTCATTGAGTGTCCAAAAAGTCTTGTACTTGAGCTCAAATTTTAAATGACAAGCCTTACCAAATACCATCCTATATGGAGATATACCAATTGGATTTTGTGCGATAAACCCATAAAGAATCATCCAACTTTATAGCACAATCCTTCTGTGATGGCTTTACAACCTTTTCAAGGTTCCTTTTGATCCCCTCCTTATTGGATACCTCCACTTGGCCACTTGTTTGTAGGTGATTAGGTGTCGCCACCTTGTGCCAAACTTGATATTTCTTTATTAAAGCTAGAAAAGCCTAATTGCAAATATGTGTGCCTCCATCACTTATAATTGCCTTCAGGGTTCTATATCATCTGAAAATATATTTCTTGATAAATCCCACCGTATTTTTGGAATGGGTCAGCAATGCAACGACTTCTATCCATTTTGAAACATAATTAGTAGCCACCAAAATGTAAGAATTACTATTTGATTTTGGGAAAGTTCCCATGAAGTCAGTGCCCCAGACATCGAAGATTTCCACCTATATAATAGTGTTCAATGACATCTCGTTCCTCCATTAAATATTTCAACTCTTTGGAACTCATTGCATTGCTAAATCCATTCTTGAGTATCATGGAATAATTTTGGCCAATAATACCCCGACTGCAACACCTTGTAAGCTTTTCGCCATCCTTCATATTTTGATTTATGACATGAACAGATAATTACTTTCTGATTTTCCTTAGGCATACATCTTCTAGTGGCTTCGTCACTGCACCCTTAAAGAGATAAGGTTCATCCCAATAATAGTAGCTTGTATTATGAATGAGACTTTTTTGGTAGTTAGTAAATATATTGCGAAACTATATAATTTGCAATGTCAGCATACCTCGGATCCTTATCCACCCCTTTTACTTGGAATAACTTTTCATCAAGAAATATTTCCTGAATTTGTATATTAATTTCCTAATCCAAGTGTTCATGCTTTTCCATTCTAGAAATATGATCAACGACATGCTTTTTAGCCTCTTTTTTTATCTTAGATCTCCGAGTTGAATTATTGAAGTAGAAGAACCCAATGTATTAGACACGGTTTTGCATACTTCTTGGCCATCAAATAACGAATCGCTACATGATCTGTGTAAATGATCACTTTAGCTCCCAGCAAATAAGAGCGGAACCTATCAACAGCAAATACAATTGCCAACATCTCATTTTCTGTCGTAGTATAGTTACACTGGGCTGCATCAAGTAGACCGCTGGCATAATAAATGGTGTGAAAAATCTTGTCCATTCTTTGACCAAGAACTTCCCTATAGCAAAGTCATTTGCATCGCACATAATCTCGAAGGGGGCTCCCCAATTGGGTGGTTTAACCACCAGAACTTCAACTAGTCGACCCTTAAGAAAATCGAATGCTGTATTGCAATCTTCATTAAAATCAAATATGGTATCCCTCTCTAAAAGACGGCACAAGGGTTTGACAATCTTAGAGAAATCCTGGATAAAACTCTTGTAAAATATGGCATGGCATAAAAAGCTCCTCACTTCCTTAACATTAATAGGATAAGGGAGTTTTGCAATAAGTTCCAATTTAGCTTTGTCGACCTCCATTCCCTTAGCTGATATCTCGTGGCCTAAAACGATGCCTCCTTGTATCATTAATTCACACTTCTCCTAATTCAAGACCAGAATTGTCACCACGCATCTTTCAAGATTATCTAATCATAGATCAAAAGAATAACCAAAAATGAAAAAATCATTCATGAAAACCTCAATAACGTCTTCAACCATGTTATGGAAGATGGCCATCATGCATCTTTGAAAAGTGGTGGGTGCATTGCACAATCCAAAAGGTATTCTCTTGAATGCAAAGGTGCCAAAATGACGAGTAAATGTAGTCTTGTCCCAATCCTCCAGGTCAATGGTTATTTGATTATAATTAGAATACTCGTCCAAGAAGCAATAATAGAGATAGCCGGTGATCTTGTTCAAAACTTGATCCAAAAATGGCAGTAGAAAATGGTCCTTGCAAGTCGGCTTATTGAGATTGCTATAATCCATGCAAACTCTCCATAGAATAACAAAAAGAGTTGCCAACAACTCATCATTCTCCGTCTTGACAACGGTCACCACACTATTCTTTGACATGTATTGGACTGGACTAACCCATTCACTGTCAGAAATTGCATAAATCATCCTGAAGTCCAATAGGTTGATCACCTCCTTCTTGACTACCTCCATCATTGTCGAGTTCAACCGACGTTGTGTATATCTCATCTCCTTAAAGAGAATCTTATGCATGCAAATAGATGGACTAATCCCCTTAATGTTAACAATAGTCCACCCAATTGCTCCTTGATACCTTTGCAGCACCTTAGTGAGCTTCTCCTCTTGACATAGTTCTAATGTGGGTGAAATAACCCCCGAAAATGTGTTGTTACTCCTCAAGAAAGTATACTTAAGATGTGACGGAAGTGGTTTAAGCTCCAATCGTGGTGACTCTTTGGCTGATGGTTTTAGCCTATTTTCCCTACAATCAAGAACTTCAATAGTCCTCACCTCATTGGGCTCCTCACAAACAAAATCCATCGGCTGATGAATGGAAGAATCTAAAATCACACATTCAACAATGCTTAATGAAATAGTCTCATCAATTTTAAAAGTTAAGCACTAGACATATGCATTAAAGAATTATTCTCATTAATATATACGTTTTTTTGAATTAACAGAAGATTTAAAAACATCCATGACAAAATAAGTTTTAATGTCACGAGAATACTTCAAAGCTTAATTAACATTAAATGCTACTTCTTCACCATTGATTCGAAATGTGACGGTTTTGTTGCGAACACCTATTGAAACATCTCTCGTAGCTAGAAAAGGTATCCCAAAGATAATAGGAACCTCCTCATCCTCCTTCATGTCTAAGATAATAAAGTCAACCAAGATAGTGAATTTATCCAATGCTACGAAAACATCTTCAATAATGCCAATCAGGGTAACAATAGATCGATTCGCCAACTGAAGTGAAATTGCTATCGGCTTAACTTGACTACACAATCCCCCACTGACAGCAATAGAATAAGGCATCAAATTAATGCCTGCTCCCAAATCACATAATGCCTGGGCAAAATGTCTCTATCCAATTCTACATGGAATTGTGCAACTTCCTGGATCCTTCAGTTTAGGAGGGAAATCCATTTTCATTAAGTACTTCAAAACTTCATTCAACTGAAGTACCTTTTCACACTGCAAAATTTACTCCATATTAGAAATAAGGTCTTTCAAAACCTTAGTGTAAGTATGTACTGTCTTGACCAAATCCAGCAAAGGAATCTCCACAATAATCTTCCCAACAATCTCAGCAAACTTACTCAACTAAATCTTCTACTTTGTTGGCTACACCCTTTGAGGAATAGGTAAATGTGGTACATATCTATGAAAAATAAAAGCAGTGGGAAGTTCTTTCTTCCTCCATTTTTCTTTACCTTCTTACTTGTGTTCCACTTGTTTTGGAACTTCATCTATGTTTGACTAAACCTTATCTACAACTAGATCATAAATTTAAAGCTCTTTCTCAGAAATTAACATGGGCTACAATTCCTTACCACTTTGAAGTGTAACTGCATTGCATTGCTCTTTCTTTTCGTGTTGGAAACATATCACTCAGTAAAGGCCCAGTGGGTCTATTATGCAAAAATTGGCCATTTCGCTTATTTGAGTCTCCATATTTTTAAGAGTAGAACCTTGCTCCCTTAAAATACTACCATGTGTTTCCACTATCTTCTCCACAATAGCGTATCGCAGTTCAGCTGTTGCAAAAAGCTTGTCCATTTTTGCTCCCAACACTGTTATCACATATTCCATAGTAGGTTGTTAACCTTCATTCTGTGTGCCTTGCTGGTTACTAAATCTCGGTGTAAAAGTTGGTATCGATGCATTATACTGGTGTCTATAATGACCTCCTTGATACCATTGGTTACTACCCGGTCCCTTCCACTGATTAGAATTAGAATTAAAATTTTTGTTGTAGTTGACATATTGCATAGACTCATTGCTAACTTAAGAACACTCATTGATAAGTTGGTTTTATACCAAATTAAATGGCTTAATTCACTTAACTTTTGACTTGTTTTTCATGAGTTAGTGCGGTGTTTGGTGTGTTGTTGTGCATTTATGTGGCTTGCAATTGGTTGTACTAAAATGGTTAAAAGGGACCAAAAATGATGATGAACTTAGACAATTGTGTGTTTGCTGCTAATTGGCAAGGTTGAGAGGTCAAAACAACTAGGAGGGTGAATGAAACCGAAATGAACTTGGTAAGCTTAATTTAGGGTTTTGGGCAGATTTGGTTAGTGAAATTCATCTGAGCATAACTCTCTTGATACTAACCCAATTGGTGAGTTCTTTGGTGTCCTGAAAAGCTCTTTGAATGCACTACATTTCTTATGTTTTAACTAGTTTCCACTTTTGTGTGCAAGATTATGAAATATGAGTTTCTTTGCAAAATGCCATTTTAGGGTTTTAGGATTTTATCTTTCTGCCACAGTTTGGTAGTTTGATGATATCTTGCTTTTCAGGTACCTGATGAGGCTGTTTCTTGATCCATTGGAAAGCTAAGAGGGGGATATAGAAATTTTAAGTTCACCACCAAGTCTGAATCAGAGGCTAAGATACACTTATTTGGCATGGAAGTAGGGTGTTGTGCTGGAATGGACACTTTGCAACATTTTGCCAACTCAGCCAACTTATCTTGCCAACACCTTGCCAACATCTTGCCAACACAACCTTGCCAAGCCTTGCCAACATCTTGCGAACACACATTGCCAAGCCTTGCCAAGTCTTGCCAACACGCTTTGCCAAGCCCTTGCCAACTCGGCATGTCAGCTTTGCCAATACATTGCCAACGCCTTGCCAACTTGGCACATCAACCTTGCCGAGCATGGTGCCGAACCTTGCCACATATAATGCCGAGCACTTAGCCACATCTTGACACACTCATGCATTCATCTTGCCAAGCATTCACAACACACGAACAATATACCCATTAGCACCACATTCACACAGTTTGTGCATGGCATGTTTATTCATTTTTACACATTGCATTTGCACCATTGATTCACATATATTCATGCCACAACCCTACCGAGCACCTTGCCACACTTTGTCACACATATGTACTTGTCTTGCCAGAAAAACACAACACACAATTCAAGCACCACCATCACTTCACAACTCATTACACTAGCATACTCTCATTGGCACATCACTTGGCATGCAACTTGTACACGAGTTCACCAAGCACATCACTCTTTGCACACCACTCATGCAATCTTGGCACAACATTTGCCCACTCTTAGCATGGCAGCACACACATTGGCATAGGACACAATCGGGCCGACTCACGTATTTTCTCCACGAGATCTCGTGGAGAAAGAAAAAATGCAAAACTTTTGTCCATGAAGTCTCGTGGAGAAAACAAAAACACCAAAATTTTCTCCACGAGATCTCGTGGAGAAAATGAAAAGTGCCAAGATTTACTCCACGAGGTCTCGTGGAGTAAACTAATGGGTGAAAAATTTTGCCCACGAGATCTCGTGGGCAAAACTTGAGTATTCTGATTTCAGAAAGTCGACTAAGTGTTCTCGGTGTTCTTCAGGTGTTCGAGCAGAGAGAGAAGGTGTGGGGGCTGTGGTCTGAAGCGTGTGAAAGCTGAGTTCAAAAAGAAAAGCGGTTGTTGGGTTCCCAAAAGCGTGCTCTCCTTCACTTATGAAGACGCGATCATTGCTGGATAGGAAGGAAATTAGGCAGAAGCTTGAAGACGCGATTCTTTTGGCAGAAAGGTGATGGAGGTGCAGTAGAGGCGCGAGGGAGAACGGCGTGAAGGCATGAAGGTTTCTGAGCTTGACTGGTCCCTGGCCAAGAAGTTTGAAGGCGTGACTCCAAATGGCTCAAAGGCGTGGTAGAGAAGCTGGGAGGCGTGAACCAGATTTGCCTGAAGGCGCGAGGAGGTTCTTGAAGGCGCAGATCCTTTGGCTCAAAGGCGCTGGCGCAGTTCTGAAACCTTCTACTTTGGTTTTTGTCATTTACATTACTTAGGCATTTTTAGTAGTGGTATTCATGTAATATTTTAGTCATTGTGCGTTTGCGTATTATTTACGTTTCTTTTTTAACCTCTATATATAGAGGAATAGTCAACATTTTAGAGTATCCGATTCATTATTGACTATTCACATTTTCCATATTGTAACCGACTTTTTGATTTTAGAGCGGGAAGTATTTTTTTTGATTGAGATCTACTTTCTCTCTCTACTTTCTCTTTCTAAGTTTGGTGTTTCATTTTGGATTCCGATCAAGGATTTGTCTCATCATTGTAAATTTACTGGAAATTGAGAAGAAAAGTGACAATCCTCTTGGCATTTGGAAGCTTTTAAGACTCTTAATTGGTAAACTCTTCCAATTAATGATTATGAACTGTTCAACCTTCCAATTTGTTGATCGTGAAGCTGAAATGGAGATTTGTGGCTAATTGTGTGATAATCTAGGATACTGAGGGTGAATGCTAGGTTGAATTGTAAATGTGCAGTAGAACTAACAATCTAAGATAAGAAATTTACATTCTCGGTATTGAATTTGTTAAACTTGTTAAGTTCATGTTTTTATTCTGAATTTGATGAATTGAGATTTGATTGCAATCATCATGCTGAGTTGAGTCTTAATTTGTAAAGTTTGGATGAGAATCATGAATGAGAACCTGAGAATGCACGAGTTCTTAAACCTGTTTGAAATTGCACAGTTCTTAATGCTAGACCTCACCACAGGAAGCTCTGAGTCTGTGTAATCCTGAGAACAAAGTGATAAGAGATTCTCTTACTTGAATGATGAACTTACATGCTAAGATCGGACCTCACCATAGGTGATTCTAGGTGTTTATGCCTGAACAATTTAAGTGGGGAATTGAGACAGCATGTTTATACTTCACCATCCTTAGGCCCGACCATAGGATAGGATGGTGTCGGGAGACTAAAATTGTAGTGTAGTGACCATGCTAACTATAATTTCAGTTTCCAATTGTGATTCTCCTCATTTGCTTTGATTGTATGTTAATGATACTGCATGTATGAGAAGTTGCATTCACCAGGAAGTAGCCTAGACTATCAGCTTAAATTTCTTGAGAACTTACCTTTTACTTCTTTGAGTCTTACTCGTGTTTTCATTTAAATTTGTGTTTGCGGTGAGCTAAACAATCTCTTTTCTGTTTTATTTTGTAATCAGTACTTTTGAGTCTTGTTATATTTTTGTGACATAATTGAGCATATCAAACTTCTTGAATCGACTATTTCCCTGAGGAACGAAACCTAGCTCACTGCTACTATATTCAGTGAAATTAGGATAAATTGACAAGTCACGACAACTGGCTACCACTCATCCATATGATGCACTCATTGACATAAACAAGAAGATGGTTTTGTCTTTTACCCCAACACTATCTAAATATTGGCCAAAGTATTCTGCATGGTTTCCATCTGCACCTCCAGGTTCAAAGTATTGTCCAAATCTAATATACCCACTTGCCTCCTTCCTTGATTACTTATTGTACTAGAAAGCATGATTTCATTCCTCACTATACATTCAAAAATCTCTTCAACTTCTTTTGGTGATTTTTCATGCAAATTTCCTCCACCTATGAGACTAACCAAATGCATAGTGTCCCAATTAAAATCTCATTACAAAAGAAGTTCAGCTCTCATCTTGGCTCCAACCCTCTTTTTGGGCACTTGCAAAACAACTCATGAAGACTCATTGTCGCCCTAACGAAACTGTATAAATTCTATTCGGATCTTGTCCATTCAGGATAGAAGAAAGTATTTGGTCAGGAACCACTTTGCAACTTCATCGAAAGTCTCAATCTGCCCCCGGTTAATGGAGTCATACCAATACTGGCTGCTCCTTGAAGTAAGAAAGGGAACAACACTCTATTCATAACATTGTGTAGGATATTATTGAGCCTGCAGGTATTGCACAATTTGAGGAATGACCTTAAATGAGCATGTGAGTCTTCAAAACTCTTGAATATTTGTCTATGCTGAAATAAAGTGATCAAAATAGGCAAAATTTGATAATTTTCCGCAACTACAGTGCAAGTGTCATCTAAGTTATCCATCATGAGCTCATATTGATCACCATAACGACGATGCAATGTTTCCAGTGGTGTTGGTGGAATTGATGGAAGGTTCTCTTGAGGAACTATATCATTTGGTGGATCTCTATATGCAAACACCACCTCAAATTCCAACTTCTTCCTAGCACACAAAGTCTTTGCAAGTTTTGGGGTTCAATTTGTGCTTTGCTTTTCCAAATGATCTCGTCCTGGGCACACAATCAGTTCACCCATAACAAGCTTTCCTGAAAAGAACCATAATGAAAAAGGTGACATACACAAAAATAATGTAAAGCAAGTAGAATAAAATAAAGAAAGAATAAAGTAAAATTTCAACACAGTTACTTCCCCTGGAAATGACGTCAAAATTTGATGGGGCTAAATATGAATGTAAAATAAGTTGTGACTGCTAGCTATCCCTTATAAAAAATAATGTCAAACAATCATTTAACAGTGATAATATAGCAAAGTTCATATCCACAGCTAAAGGACAATGTTGAAATTTAAGAAAATATTTTTTGATTGTTCTCTTTAATAAATTGAAAAAGAATAATGTAAGGACAAATCAAAGTAAAGATGAGTATGACTTTTAAAAGAAAATCTAATTAAGCAAGTGTCCTCCTAGGATTCTATTTAGGATTATTCAAAAGCACAGGTAAATTCTATTTATAGTCATGCAAATAAAGATAAACAATCACTAACTATCTAGATCTCTATGCCGATCACCCAAACTGTTCATGAAGGCGTTTACCCTATCGGATATTAATTAACTCACTAAACCCCCCTATGTAGTGAGAGGAAAGGTTTAAGTTATTAATTAAAATGGAATCTCTTGTTAACTACCGACATTCAACCCTCTAATTCAACCGCTCCTATGTTTTAAGAGACAAAGGCAAACCAAGTTATGCTAATATTACCCTTATATACCAAAACTCCCCCTATGTGGTGAGAGGCAAGAGTAAAGGCAAACAAAACTAACAAATTCCCAACAAACACACACAAATTTCTAAACAATCTACCATAATCCCCTTATTTGGTGTGAGGCAAGATTAATGCAGATTATCCCTAGTAGTTTACTACACTAACATAAGCATATTCAATATACGAAATACTCGCAAAATATTATGCACAACTTTGAAAAACACAATAGTAAAACTCATTAATTAATTACCATAGAATAGAACATGAAAGCTGTAAATTAGACACAAAAATACATATTCATAATCTCGAGAGCATAATAAATTTAGCCAAGCATGGCTAAGCCGAACATCAAAATATTAACATTTAAAAGCATAATGGAAAATTAGACTAAAAAAGAAAGATAAAACCTTGAATTAAGAAATCCTCAGAAGAAAATCTCTACTCAAAACCAATGAATCCAATAACTATCATGTTCCAATTCTTTAAAAGCTACAATTTTCACACAATAGCAAAAAGATAAACCATAGCTGTTACAAAGATAACTCCTTGCTTAATGATCAAAGAATGGTCATGTTTCCTCTCAATATTTGAAACCCTAAGCCTATTTATAGTAAATCTGCAACAATAATCATAAATAGGGCTTTCACAAAATCCTCATTCGATGCCAAGTCTAGAAACAGGCAAAAAATTTAATTTTGGAAAGTTAATTTTGAAATCCTCAGTATGGCGCGCGACGTCGCGACGTGCAGGGTCACACATTGCAACGTGGGAGGCCCCCAATGTCACGACGTGGCTTGCTGTTTGCACATCTTAATTTTTTTCTCCTTTTCCTCTATGTCGTGACGTGTACCCACGTCACGACGTAGACACACGCACCATATCGTCACAAATTTTCTTATTATTTTTCTCTACTTTGCACTAGATCTTCTTTCACCCCCATTCAAGCACTATGGATGACAAACCTATAATAACACAATAAAACGAATCAAATAGAACAAAAAATGGTCAAAGAACTAAGTGCGAATATCAAATAAAAGGTGAATAAATTCCCCTTATGAGTAGCTTCTAAAGTTGTGCACGCAACAACGAATTGCTAGGGGGATATAAGGTTGGTAAAGATCGACTAGACTGATCGTGATAGGTACCAATTATATGTCTAATGTTTTATATTGCACTGAAGGTAAGGTTATGTGATACATGGATATGCGCATTATAAAATCTTTTATATGATAGTTTTGATAGGGCTTTATGCCATATAGTTATTTGCATTAGAAAAACATTTCTTGAAATGATAATTTTCTTAAAGTTCAATTTTTTGAAAATTATCCTTTAATCCCTCACTGAGCTATTTTGAGCTCACCTATTTTATGAAAATATTTTTCAGAGCAAACCAAGTTGGATCATGGAATGAATTGGATACTTAATTTTGGTCACAATGAATGAATAGTTAGGTAGAAGGTTAGGTATTTAGTCATCCGGATTTATATTCTAATCATGTTGATAAATGTTGTTTTTAAATATTTTGAATGGTTTGACTTTTGGTATGTAACATAAGGTGAATATTGTATTTGATTTTTTTTTCAATTTTGAGGTAATGATTTATTAATATTCATGGATAGAGCCCATACGTTAGTCGGGCATAATCCAACATTTCTAACGCATTTTTGTTAAGGGGATAGGGCAAGCCGTTATAGGATAGACGAGAAATTAGTCAATAGAGGGAGAAAGAGTAGCAATGCCATAACTACTTAGTGCTAATTTTCAGCAAGTTTTAGACCTGAGCAGTCTTCATCAAATACATGATCGAAAGTGCAAACAGTATCCAATCAACATGAAAATTTTGACAGAATATTGGATTTTGACGGTTCTATATCAGGTTATAAATTTTGTAAGACTGTTGTAGTTTGTGGTGAAATTTTTCACATTTTCTTCTTTGATTTGAGATTTGGTTCATTCTTGTTGAATGTTTGTTGCCATTTCTCTATGGTGTAATTGATTAAAATTATACTCTTCTCTTTGATTTATTATAGTGAAGATTTGGAGTGGACTCCATAGTCCCATGGTTTTTCTCCTTCAAATCGAAGGAGTTTTCCATGTAAAAAATGGTTCTGCATTATGGTTTGATTTGTCGTTGTTGCTTTGGTTTTGGATTATCTTCAACTGTTACTGCCTTTTAGACTTGTTTCGAGTTCCAATGAGATTCTTCCAAATAGGGTGAATTTATTCCACATTGTGGGTGTGTTGAATTTGTTGGAACACCCAGTTTCTCTCCAACAATTTGATCTAAATATATCATGAGCAACACAAACATCATCTTCAGAACAAGCTAACCTTTCATCAACAAAATTAGCTTTTCTTATCAAAAGTTGCCTAGCTAGCACATAATCACCAAGCAAATACACACACACACACACACACATACATATATATATAAATCACAACAATTCATAAATATTACATTATAGACTCATTAAACCTCAATATTAACTAGAACACACAATAAAGGTCATAAATGTACAATCCCATAATTTTTTAAAGTTTAAAAACATATTAAACAATAAAAATAAACTAAAAAGAGTTAAAAATGTGATACGCGAGTTGTCGCAACTCGTCAATTTATCCTAATTTCACTGAATATAGTAGCAGTGAGCTAGGTTTCGTTCCTCAGGAAAATAGTCGATTCAAGAAGTTTGATATGCTCAGTTATGTCACCAAAATATAACAAGATTAAAAGAACACTAATTACAAAATTTAACAGGAAGTAAATTGGTTTAACTCCACACAATTACGAATTGAAATGAACACACAAGTAAGACTCAGACAAGTAAAAGCAAAGTTCTCAAGAAATTTAAGCTGATAATCTAGGCTACTTCCGGGTGAATGCAACTTCTCATACATGCAGTATTACTAAAATACAATCGAAGCAGATGAGAAGAGTCACAATTGGAAACAGAAATAATATAGTTAGTATGGTCACTACACTACAATTTTAGCCTCCCGACACCATCCTATCCTCTGGTCAGGCCTCAGGATGGTGAAGTGTGAACGAGCTGTCTCAATTCCCCACTCAAATTACTCAGGCATGAACACCTAGAATCTCCCATGGTGAGGCCCGATCCTAGCATGTAAATTCATCTTTTGAGTATGAGAATCTCTTATCACCTTGTTCTCAGGATGATACAGATTCAAAGCTTCCTATGATGAGGTCTAGCCTTAAGATCTGTGCAAATTCAAACAGGTTTAAGAACTCATGCATTCTCAGGTTCTTATTCATGATTTTCATCCAAATTTTACAAAAGAAGACTCATTTCAGCATGTCGACCGCAATCAAATCTCATTTCATCAAATTCAGATCAAAAGCATGCACTAGACAAGTTTTACAAATACATAGCTGAGAATTTCCATTTCTTATAATAGATTGTTAGTTCTACTGCACAATTACAATTTTAACCTAGCATTCACCCTCAGTATCCTAGATTATCATACAATTAGCCACGAATCTCCATTTCAGCTTCACAATCAACAAATTGGAAGATTAAACAGTTCTTAATCATTAATTGGAAGAGTTTACCAATTAAAAGTCTTAAAAGCTTCCAAATGCTGAGAGGATTGTCACTTTTCTTCTCAATTTCGAGGAGATGTATAATGATGAAAGAAAATCTTTGATCGGAATCCAAATTGAAACAGCAAACTTAGAGAGATAAAGTAGAGAGAGAAAGTAGATCTCAAGAACACCTCTCGCCCTTCAGATCAAAAGTTGGTTACAATAAGGAAAAATGTGTGTAGTGAATAATTCTTGTATATTTTAGTTACCTTCCCTATTTATAGAGTTGGGAAAACGTAACTAATACGCAACATAAAATGTATCAAGTATTACAAAAGTGTCCTTAAGTGAAAGAACTAAAAATCAGCCTAAAATGTCAAAAAATTCAAAATTTGAAGAAAAGTTCAGCATTCCAGCACCTTTTGGCTTTTGCAAATCGCGCCTTCTGTAACTCAGCCACGAGTCGCGCGCCTTCAGGCTTAAGCTGTCACGCCTTCGCTGCTTCTGACTTCCAAGTGAAGAAATCAGAGTCGAATCCGCCTTCAGGCCTCATCCAATCACGCCTTCAGCAACTCAGCGACCCTTCAAGAATCCAGCATTTTGAAATTCACGTCTTCCTGCCAAATAAAACCACGCCTTCAGCTGTCTGAAATTTCAGAAATTCAGAAGTTAAACACTTAGCCTTTTTTCCAAAAACTCAAACACAACAAGTTTCAGGGCAGCAACTTCCCACCAAGATTTGATCATGATGCCCTGTGAATTAGAGAAAACTTAAAGCATGAAAGTTGTAACCCTTTGTCTAAGCTTTCCATAGCCATCTAAATCACCCAATTCGGAGCTCAGACGAAGGAGTTACAACCCAATCATTTTAGTGCACAAAGCTGGAGATTTCATGGAACAAACCTTCCACACTTTACCATTTCTCTTACTTCACCAATGATGCACCTCCGAAATAATTATGCTGGCGAGACCTCGCGGTGAGGTCTCGTCGTGAATTGTATGTGTGTGGCGAGACCTTGCGGCGAGGTCTCGCCGTGTGTGCGTTTTGCTGGCGAGACCTCGCCGCGAGGTCTCGCCATGCACTGAATTTAATGGCGAGGTCTCGTGGCGAGACCTCGCCGTGCATGTGCGAGTGTGAGAGTTGGTATGAGGTGTTTAAAGAGTGTGAGTGTTTGTGAAATGAATGAATGTGAAGTGAAGGTGGGTGTAATGGTAAGGCAATAACATGGTGTAGTGAAATGGAATGTGAATGTTGTGAGGTAAAGTGAAGTAAAGTGTAAATGTGCGTGTTTGTGAATCTTGTGGAGTGAAGTGTAGTTGTGAAATGTGTATGAAATCTGAGTGAATTCGCGAGAAGTGTGTGAGCTAAGAAATGAAAGTGTAAACTGAGAGTGGTGTGTGAATGAGTGAAGTGAATGAGTTGAGAAGTGTGATATGAGGATGAAAACCGTGAGCTGCAAGTGAGAAGTGAAATGTATCACCTAACACACAACACCATTTGAATTGCAAGATATAAGCTTTCATGAAGTAGAAATGTTGTAAAGAATCAATTAATCATGACCTCCCAAATGTACAAATAATAAGCAAAATCCAAAGTGAAAATTAAGAAGTGAAAATCATATGTGTGGAGTATTGCGGTGAGAGTGTAGTGCTAGTTTGCGAGTGTAGTGCATGTGGTGCGAGAGTGTTGTGAGGATGTGCGAGTGAACTTGTGCGGCGAGGTGATCTCGCCGCACGTAGTGTGTGCGTGATGCATGCGACGAGCTGAGCTCGTCGCATGGTGTGCGTGCGTGAAAGTGCGAGAGCTGCGTGCGACTAGGTGACCTCGTCGCACAGCTCGTGTGCGTGGTGTGCGAGTGAATCGTGCGAGGTGTGTGGAGTGCTTGTGTGGCGAGGTGACCTCGCCGCATGTGAGGTGTGTGCAGCTGTGCAAGAGTGTAGTGCAAAGTGAGTGCTCTTGAGGTGTTTGTGAAAATGCCCGAAACAATATTGTGCATGTGAGCCTTCATTGTGGCTGAGTGCTTGTTTCAGCTTTAGAACCCAACATCTACACCGAATTCGGGTGGGTTAACTCCTGAATTGGACTTGATGGTAAACATAAGAGTTCTAGGTCTATCTCATGGCTTTCCAATGGATCAAGAATCACCTTATTTGGAGGTTTGTAGCTCAAGTTATTAACAATCTACCAAACTGTGGCAATATGAATTCAATAACTAAATTATGAAGTAGAAGAATTAGAAGAATGTTAAAACATAAGAAATGAAGTACACTCAAATATCTTTCCAAAACATCCAAGAACTCATCATTTGGATTAGTATTGAAGAAGTTATGCTCAAAACAAATTCACACTCAAAGCTGCCAAAACCCTAATTTGGCCAAATATGCATTTTCGGTTCCTCCATTTGCCTTTTGACAATTTTCACTTCAATTATCACCATTTTTGCTCTTTTTGCACCATTTGATCATTTTCATATTGCAAACATATAAATGCCTAAAACCTTTCAAAACATCACAAATGCACATAAAACACACAACAAAAGCCAAGCATTTTAACACATATTAGTTGGTATAAAACCAACTTATCAAAATGACATCCAGGAAAAGTCAACAACTTAATTTTAACAAATTCTGGCTAAAGTAAAATATTGACATCCAACCATCACAAGACTAATCAATTACTCAACCATACACCCCTCCCCCGCACTTCAAATATGTGTTGTCCCCAAGCATGAAAGAGGGTAAGAACACTTCCTATATTAAAACATTGAAATCTCATTGTGTTAGAGTGGTTGAAGTGGTTGATATCCAATTATTGAATTTCAAAACTTTGTATGTAGTATTTTACCTCTTTGACTCTTCTTGGACGTCAAAACCTAAAACGACAAAAAAAACAAGCCTAATTAATTTCAAAATATAAAATTAAACATCAAACACTTAAACTAGAATAATAAGTTATTCAAAATGAAAGTACAATATAAGGTAGTTCTAGATTTTTTAGTCCTCAATTAAATGTTTATTCTTGTATCTTTCTTCTCAAGATTGGAATAACCATCTCTATATTAAAGAAAAGCTCTATTAATTGCACTTCTTTGCCTTATGTAAGGCATTCATTCGAAACTTTGGGGAAGGAGCTTAAACTCATGCACGTGAGGAACATTTTTTAGAAGTCTATTCGGTACCACTCTTGCTCCTCCACAGTAGGCACCATCTCTTCTTCTTCCACCATGAATATTGGGATTACTAATGACTTAACATCTTTCCATGATATCTCCACCTTCACCAAGTTTGGCAATAAGTCCATACAAGGCTCTACCAAATGCTTTGCATCCGAGATCTCAACAAAATTATTAGTTGGTATATCCTTGGATGCATCAACAAACCAAGATTCCACTATATTAGCTATTTGATGGAAAAAAATAAAATCTTCATAATCTTAAGTAACATAGGGATTATTTTGAAAATTTTCCTTATTAACAAGACATAAAGCATTACAATCATTTAATAAGAACATCTGATTCCTTACTTTTTAAGGACATCTACAATAATATTTAAATCATGAAACTCTATGTATGATGTCATAACAATATTAGATAACACTTTTGATAACACATGGTAAGGTGATCCTCACACGTGGTATATTGATGTTTGATCTAGAAGGAAAATCAGTAACAAAACAAACAAACAAAAACAATGCGGAATGAAATAAAAAGGATATTGAACGTAAATACTTTGATATTGATCCAAACCCTTACGTTCTACAAGAAAATCTACCTAACGCAAGTAATCTCAGCATTAGGCAAATTAGCTTGGCTTGCTATCAATTAAGAGTGGGAAGATAATCTACCTAAGGTCATGCTTAGAAGTTTACTGGAATTCAATATTTGTTCACACCTAATAATAAAGGTTTTCTCAAAGCTAAGGCTAAAAGAAAGTTTCTTTCAAAATTCATCAAATCTCTATTTATTTCATAAATAATATGCCTTTAAATAGGCTACAAGGTTAACCCTAACTTGCTAAATGAGTAGACTAATTAGAAAAGTAAACTAAAATAAACTAATCAAAATTAGGAAGGTTCCTATTTGGAAACAATAAAAACTCCTATTAAAATTCATAAAGGAAATAATAATACATTAGGAAAGTAAATGTTTTGGAATAACTTTCCTAAAACAAAACAAAAACATAAAAATGTAAAATTAGATGAAGCTCCGACATCGCAACGTGGGGATTTGTGCGTTACAACATTAATGGACATCGCGGCATGAAGGAGCTAAACATCGCGACTTGGAGAATTAATTAATTCCCATGCAAAACTAGAGAGTGGCATCACGATGTGGAGAGTTGTGGACAGCGTGATGTGGACGTCATTCATCAAACATACATCTTCTGAGCCACTTTTCACCATGATGCAGGCAGAATCACAAAAAATCCAAAACATGGAAGTTGTAGTTCTTCCTCTTAGCTTTTCAATGCCATTTGAATCCATCCATTTCGAGTTACACAGAGAGAGATATGATAAGAATACCAAAATGGGGCAGAATCTCTCAACATTTAAGTTTTGATGCCTCCTGTCAAGTTTAACTTTGTTATCCCTCCTTGAGTCTCGGACCTCCATGGTATAAACTTGATACTTGATTTCCAAGATATCCTAGGCCTCCATATATGAGATTCATAATGAACATATGGAATTAGTATCTTGAACATTTAACACATTAAGCACCGACATGATTGCCTATCATACATGTTCTTTAAGTCATGATAGACACTCCTTTAGCGTAAGGCTTCAAACTTGAAGATTGGGACACAATCATGTTTTACACTTCCAAGCATTGAATATGTTGTGGATGACTTTGCTATCATTCCCTCTCTCCTGAAAATGTTTAAACCTCGAATCTTGCAATTGATCTCCTAGATCAAACACCATTATTTTAAACTCATCACTAGCAAGATTCAAGTGAAATTGGAACAAAACATCTTTCGCATAGCAACCATTGACATCCTGCAAAAGTAAATATCCCATATAAGCGAAAGAAAAATAGCATACGAAAAACTTATTGTAAGACTGTAATCCTTGACTAAATTAACAAGTTGTGCAGAACATGTATGCATGTTACGAATGTGACTTGTATCAAGATAGCCATAACAATGCAATATAAATTGATCTTTCACTAAATGCCAATCTAAAACATATTTCAAAGAAATTAGACAAAAAACGTTTGGCATGCTTTCCAATTAATGAAAACTGAATTGTGTCATCAAATTGCAAATCAACTAACATGATATTGTGATTGACATAATTATGTTTTACATAAAATCTAACTATATATGCAAACGATGATATGTTAACAAAATTTATATGATGATGCCAGCGAATGGAATCATGATACAAAACTTTGTCCACATAAGCTAAATTATCAAAATTTGAGCGAATATCAAAAAGAAATTTCCTTGGCTAATATTATTTATGAACAAAACTATTCAGCCCAATAATTAACCAACTCATATTATTTTTATTTGAAGATTTCATGGTTAGTCTTTTAAAATTATCACCATTCAAATCAAAATCACAAAATGTAAATTCAAAATGTAAATTATTCATATAAGAATCAATAACATCATGAATTACCTTCTGTATATAAATGAAAATTGTAGAATCATATAACATACCAACCTCTTCAGTTACCACTTGACTACCTCTTGGAAGATGACTTACTTGGAGTGTATATGGATTGTTGACAAGTTGTGTAATGTCGTTTATCAAATAATTTAAAGAATGATCAATCTAAAAGGAATAATCAATAGATTTATCAACTTGAGCACTAAACAAAGGGCTTGGTGTATGTTGGAAATCATAGACATTCAAACCAAAATATAACTTATATAATAAGTAGACAAAATAGCTAGTGAAAATGCTATACATATGTTCACTCAATGCAAAATAATTTGATTTTACCATTGAAGATTCATGCAAAATATATTGTCCCTTAAAACACAAGCATATACCCTTTGAAAAATTTCGAACCATTTGTTTCAAATAAGAGGGAAGTTTTTGGAATTCATTAAGAACAAATTGTAAACCTTGAAACTCAACGAAATTGGTAATATCAAAGTTCATAGAATCATTACATCTATTCCAATTAAAAACTTACCTAACTTACTTTGTCTACATTGTAGAAAACAAGTGAAGGCATATTGGACTTCCTCCAAATGAACACGAGTTGTTGGCAACTCCAAGGATTGTCTAGAACTCCTAAAAATCTGCAAAACAAAATTTATAGGAAGAAAACAATACAAAAAGTGATCATTAAAATTCATAAGTACATGATGATGTGGTTTAGCTTTTATTGATTTCTCAACCTCACACTTTTTTTTTGGCAGAACCTTTTTTTGACGTAGGTCACCACTCCTAGTTTATTAGATAATATGATGGATGATGGATATACCCTAATATCATCATTACACAAAGCAACCCCTTGATCACAAATCCATTTACATGCCCAAGGCCTAATGGATTCAAGAGGGAGTTAACACCATAAACTTGGAGTACTACCTCCATTTACAAGATCAGTATTATCAAAAACTTAGAGGACTCCTCTATATACATCATTCACTAGAGAAACCTTACTAAAGACTATGAATTCAAAAGACTCCTTTGATCACAAGAAGTGACAAAAGATCCCTTTTATTTGGGATATTGGATACACCAGCATAAGTAGAGAACCTTTGGCTAGAGTACTTCCTTGTATAATGCTTTTGAGCCCCTGTCCTCCACCTGAGTTAAGCTGCTTCCTTATAAGTTCCATGGATCCTCACCAGCATTTCAAAACCTTTGTCAACACCATGTCTCCAATAGCTAGCCCTTGACGGATTTGAGATGTCCCTTCTTTCTTCATTAACTTCATATCTCCTTACAAAACTAGCCCTAACACACAGGCTAGAGCCATGCGCACTCATTTGAAGCACCATGTCCCATAAAGCCTTAAATATATGATCCAAGGTTCCCCTCATACTTTCTTGCAAATCAATTCTTATTGCATTGTACATATGGCAAACTAGCCCTAACTTCAACAAGCTGGGGCCTAATTCAATAACTTGGTAAACCAGCCCTAACATCAGTAGGCTGGAGCCAAATATACAAACTAGCCAAGAATACATAACAAGGCAAATTGTCCTAACTTCAGCAGACAATGGCCTACACATTACCTTACTCATATACTTGACCTTCCTAGAAGCTGTAGTCTTTCTTTCTTTTTCGAAGAATGTAGGGTACTCCCCTTACATCCTACTTCAGCAGCTTGAGGAGACGGGCTTCACTCAGGTTAGGCATGTTATTTTAGACCATTCACCTAAAAGGCTGGTTAACTTCTTTGTGAATTTTTGTGACTTTTGCGTGACATCTGATTTCCTCAAACATCTCTTTATAATGATCATGTTTCCACGATTACATCTTCACGCTTTGAAGGAATTCTGCTGAATCAGTCTCTATGGTGATCCTTTGGAAGCCTAGTTCTTTGCATTTTGAAATCCCTTTCTTGCATACCATTTCTTCTATCTGCACTATAGAAACATCTAAAGGGTAAGTAATTATAGGAGTAATAATCACAATTCACCTATCGAGTTCCGCACAATGCCTCCAGCTTGTTTCACTTTCCCTACCAAGGCTGAGGTCATGCTCAGCTTACCCTCCAGCCGGTCGGGTGGTTCCTATTTAACATAACTAACCTTGACTTTACATCTGATTTAAAAAACTGATTCATTAAATTTTGACCAACCCAAGGAGTGGAATAAACTGATGTGAAATTTCAGGCTAACCGAGCCTTTAAACATATTGAAAACATTCAAAATTACGCCATTAAGATCAGGCTTGGCATTATCAAAAACTATTTTGTTCCTCATTTTCCATAACATCCAACAAATTATTCCAGGACAGATTTTAGAGAAGAAGTTTTGGGATTCTGAAGATCCTTTATGCTTCCAACATTTATTTAAAGTACAGCTAATGGACTGAGAAAAATCATGAATGCCAATTTCAGCTCCCATTATCTCCCATATTTTCATTGAGTAAGTACAACTATTAAAAAGATGATTTATAGTCTCCTCCCAAGAATAGCAAAAGGGGCAAAGGAAAGGGCCGATAGTACCAACTATGTACAAATTACTCCCAAGAAGAAGTTTATTTTGAACAAATCTTACAATAAAAGAAGGATACCTTAACAGGGACATAAGGGTCCAATATGTATTGGAAGAAAGTAGAAGTTGGTGAGTAAGTGCCTCTTATGTGACGATATGCTGACTGATTGGAAAATTTCCCAGAATCTATCAACCGCTAAATAAAAGAATCATGCCTACCTGTCCTTTTTACATCAACTGTGGTGAAGAAGAAAAGAGGCTCTTGAGGACATATTTCCTTAATTTTCTCCACTCCCCAGCCACTTTCCCCAAGAACTTCATTAATCTTATGAGGACCTTTGTACTTGAACACTTCTGAAATTCTGCCCAAATCATTCCGTTTATCAAAGAACATGCTACACTCCCCTTCTCCAATCTAGACTGATATAAGCTCCTCAGCCGTTTAAGCAACATTAATCAGCCTTTCCCATGTGATAGAGAATCCTCTATGGTTGGAGCACTCTAGGGGGTGAGAGTTAGGACAATATTTTTTCCACAGAAACTTGGCCCAAAAGTGTATTCCCTTGTCTGAACCGCCACCATAATTTGAGAGATTGGACTGTAATTTTACCATTCAGGTCCCTAAAACCTGTGCCTCCATCTTCCTGATTTAGACATAGATTTTCCACTTTATCCAGTGGAATTTGAGTCTTTTATTTGATGCATCCCATAAGAAGTTTGTTATCAATGCCTGAATTTGATTTATGACCTTCTTTGGAGGATTTAGGCTAATGATAGTATAAAATGGTAGTGAAGAAAGCACATTTTAATCAATGTGATTATGCTCCATATGGAAAGGAATTGGACCCCAATTTTTTTTTCTAGTTTTTGCACGAGATCACCATAGTCAGCTGCTGGAACTCTCTTAAAGTGGAGGGGAATACCTAGGTACTGAATTGGGAAGGAACCCTTAGGGAATTTGGTTATTTTGCCAACAATATGTTCCCTAGCCGGAGAGAGTTTGTCATGGACTAGAAAACAGCTCTTAGAGGAGTTAATTCTCTGACCTGAGACAGCCTTAGAGTGGGCAAGTTTCTCCATTACTAGCCTAAGAGTTTGAGGCCTTAAAGAGGTAAAAATGATTAAATCATCGGCATAAGAAAGGTGCGTAACTCTAGGACACTCTATAGGCACATAAAATTCTAGACCCTTTAGAGAGATTAGCATTGAGGTCTCTTGAGAGATACTCAGCCCCAATCACAAACAACAATGGGAAGATGGGATCTCCCTGCCTTAAACCCCTTGATGTCTTGAATTTGGGGACCCATTTATGAGGATGGACGTCCAAACATTAGATAGAAGTCTCCAAATTTGATCTATCCACATTTCCCCAAATCCCAACAGCCTCATAACCTGTAATACATAGGTCTATTCAACCCTATCATAGGCTTTATCCATGTCTAGTTTGAGAACTACACTTCATTCCTTTCTTTTTCTACACATTGAAGAAACTAACTCACTTGATAGGAGATAATTATTTGCGATGTTCCTACCTAAAACAAAGCCACTTTGATTTTCAAAAATCAAGTTAGGTAGCAAGGGAGCTAATCTATTTGCCAACAGTTTGGATATAATTTTATTGATAAAGTTACACAAACTAATTGGCCTAAATTGTCTAAGCTGTGAAGGGTTCTTGACTTTAGGAATAAGGATAATGGAGGTGGCAGTCAAGGCTTTAAGTAGCTCTCCCCATTCATAAAAAATTGAATAGCATCCAGTAAATCCGTTTTGATGATATCCCAAGCTTTAATGTAGAAAAATCCATTAAAACCATCAGGGCCAGGGGCACTCTCCTTACACATACTTAGGACTGTGGAGTATAGTTCCTCTATTTCAGGGATGTTAGATAGCCTATCTCTATCCCCTTCAGTCAGAAGTGGAGAAATGAGGTGTGGTTTCAGTCTAGGGTTAGGGGATTCGAAGGAGTATAAGGAAGAATAAAATTGGACAACTTCTTCCCCTACCAATTATTCCCCTTCTACCCAATTTCCTTCGTGATCTTCTATCCTATGTACGTAAGATCTTGCATGTCTATTTTTAATGTAGAATTGAAAGAATTTGGAGTTTATATCTCCCTCACTCAGCCATTTAATATTCGCCTTTTGACTCCAATATTGCTCTTCTAGACTTAGTTGCCAATCTAGCTTAGCTGCAGCTAGATTTATTGATTCCCTAGGCACCGAGTCCTCCTCATCCTCCATTTCAATCTTCTGTAACTTAGCCCCTGCTTTCTCTAATTCAGCAAAGATGTCACCAAAGGCTATCCTATTCCATTTCTTAAGTGCCTTTTTGACATGCTTAAGCTTTTCACAAAATCTTCTCAAAGGATTACTAAGAACCTATGAGTCCCATGCTTGTTTGATCAGGGGTAGACACTGCTCATGTGATAACCAAAAATTTTGGAACCTAAAAGACTTAGTTGTTTTAATACCCTTCTTCTTAGCCTCTAATAGGAGTAGGGAATGGTCTGAGGGAGATCTAGATAAATGAGTGACACTGAGTGGTATAAAACTGTTAAGAAGATTAGAATTGATAAGACATCTATCCAGTTTTTCAACACTTTAGCCTTACCCTCCCTATTGTTACACCAAGTAAACTTAGAGCCAAAGGATTGAATTTTTGAAAGTCCTTCGTAATTTATAAATTCATTTAAGTCCACAACTTCTATTCGGTTAAAAGGTTTCCCCCTTTCTTTTCCTCCTTAACCCGTATATAGTTCCAGTTGCCCCATAATTTCTAGGGTAGACTCAGCGACCTAAATTTAACAAGTGATTCCCACAAGTCTTTTCTTTGTATTTTAGAGCAATAGCATACACATTGGACATCAAGAAAGGACTTGGGATGCTGGGGTGTTCTACTTTCAAAGTTATATGTTGGATTGAACTATCTACTCAACCTCACTCTTTTTAGCCAAAACACTCACTTTACTTTCTGAAATTTTTAGTTCATCACTGTTGTGATTTTCATTTTCTCTCTTTTGCTCTTTTCTCAATTTACATTCATTGAAAATCTTCTCCTGGTCCTCTTGTGCTGTATGTGAATCTAATGGAGCAATCTTAAATCTTTGACCAACTGTATTTTCCAATATATATAAATTTTGGAGATTACTATAAAACACCATGGTAGAAAGTTTGTACAGCTCTCCCAACAAAAGATGGGATGTTTGCATTGGAAATACATCACATAGGACTTCATCTTTGTATTTTCCAATAAATAATGAAACTTTTACTTGTTTTGTCACCCAAATTTCATCACAATCATCATTCCATTTCAACTTGTAAGGATTTGGATGTTGAGTGGTTTTCATGTTCAATGTTTCGATCATTAACTCACTGGCAAAGTTAGAATGTCTCCCACTATCAATTACCATGGAACACTCTTTATTTTGGATGACACATCTTGCGTAAAACACATTGACACATGAGATATATGTGATTTTGGAACCGTCGACTTCCATTGTACATGTAAGGTTAGTGAAACAAAGAAAATAATAATAACAAGTGTTAAATATCTGAAGGTTCACATTTCGGTAGTAGGTACTTTCCACTCTATTATGGTAACTTTTCTCAACCAATGTATACCCTAAGAACCATAAATCCTATAATTTATCCCTAGCATTAATTTAAGAGCAAAACAGCTAACAAGCTCAACATAAAGAGAACAAAGGATTAAATAGAAGATTCAAACAAGACATGAGAATCTAGAATATTTAAGATCACGTAAAGGGTATAATTTGAATCAATAAAAAGAAGCAAACAAAATAAGCACTTTTATAGAATTGAATTGCAGCAAAATTTAACCCAAGAAATCTAAAATTTAGCTACTCAATTTTTTTGTTGAACAATCAAATTTTAATTTTTCCTTGGCACCAAAAATAATTTTCTTAAGGTTTTAGCCTTTCTCCTTTTTTTAAAGAATGGTAACTTTTTTTATGGCATCAGCCTCAAATCACTTAGACAAGAAGATTGATATAGAAACAACACAAATTTTGAAACAAATAACAAGTAGCAATTTTCAACAATTTCAAGATTTCAATTTTTTGGATCTTATGATCTTTTCTCTTATGCAATTCAGAAAAATTTCAAGAGTCAAGAATTGAATCAAGAAAATTAAGAAAGGATAACATGATTAACCTACCATAACGCAAGAATCAAAATCAACTCAAAGAATTAATTTTCACAATAAAATTCAACTAGAAAAGAATGAAATTTGGAGCAATTAATCACGAATTTGTTTTCCTCTTAATTGACCAAGAAACACATGTATGAATAACTAGAAATCACAAGAAACAAATAGCAAGTTTTGGATTCAAAATCGAATAAGAAACGAAAAAAGTTATGAACAATATGATATTTGCCAATTTTTCTAGGTAAAACACAAACGATTTTTTTTTGAGATTCTATTTTCATAATATATTGTGTGACGTTGAAACTAGATAACACGAGGAGAAGAACACAATAAGAATTTTAGAAAATAGAACTCAAACGACAAAGATATGACAAAAATAAGAAACACAAAAAGTTAAAAGATAACCTGAATTTGTGCAACCTTCTCTCTGATACCACTTTCATAACAAGTTGTAAGGTGATCATGACATGTGGTATATTGATATGTGATCTATCACGAAATTCAGTAACAAACAAACAAACAAAAATAATGTGGAATGAATTAAAAATGATACTGAACATAAATACTTGGATATTGATCCAAACCCTTACGTTATACAAGAAAATCTACCTAGCCCAAGTAATCTCAATGTTAAGCAAATTAGCTTGGCTTGCTCTCAATTAAGAGCGGGAAGATAATTTGCCTCTGGTCACGCTTAGAAGTTTACTAGAATTCAATATTGCCTCACACCCAATCTTTGTCATTTCTACCTAAAGGTAAAATAAGGTTTCTTTCAAAATTCATCAAATCTCTCTTTATTTCATAAATAAGATTCCTTTAAATAGGCTACAACCTTAACCTTGACTTGCTAAACAAGTAAACTAATTAGAAAAAGAAACTACAATAAACTAATCCAAATTCGGAAGGTTCCTATTTGGAAACAATTAAAACTCCTAAATTTGTAAAGGAAATAAAAAAAATTAAGAAAGCAATTGTTTTGGAATAACTTTCCTGAAACAAAACAAAAAAATAAAAATGTAAAACTAGATGAAGCCCCAATGTCGCGCGATGTGGGGATTCGTGCGTCGTGACATGAATCGACTTTCTAACACAAAGGAGTTGGATGTCGCAACGTGGAGAAATTAATTATTTCCCACACAAAACAGAGAGTAGTGTCATGACGTGGAGAGGTGTGGATGACGCAATGTGGACGTCATCCATCACACACACGTCTTCCTAGCTATGCTTCACTACAGACGGAATCTCAGACAACTCAAAACATGAAAGTTATATTCTACCTCCTAGCTATCCAATGTTGTTTGAATCAACCCATTCTGAGTTAAACCGAGAAACATATGACAAGAATACCAAAATATGGCAGAATCTCTCAGTATTTAAGTTTAGATGCCTCTTGTCAAATTTAACTTCGTTATATCTCCTTGGAGTCGCAGAACTCCATGGGATCGACCTGAGATTTGATTTTCAAAATATCCCAGGACTCCATACATGAGGTTCATCATGAACATATGGAATTAGTACCTTGAACATCTCACACCGACATGATTGGCTATCATACATGTTCTTTAACAATACATGTTCTTTAAGTCATGATAGACACTCCTTTAGCATAAGGGTTCGAACTGAAAGATTGGGACACAACCATGTTTTACACTTTAAAGCATTGAATATATTGTGGATGACCGGTTTTCTATCAATTATGTTAGCCATTCATTGAACAATAAACAACTCATCATTATATAAGCCAACACAAGGATCAAGGTGAAAACTAATCTCATTTTCAAGGCAATCAAAATTAGGCTCACACAACAAAAATTCATCAATATTGAATTCCCCTAGGCATCCACAATAAACATACATTTCCCCTCATGAAGACACTTTGCGCCACATTCACCATCATCATTAACTTCAAAATGATTATCATTCATAGGAGTTAGAATATTATCACATAAATAATTAAATTGTAGAAAATAAGAGGGTGTATGAGAAAATTGGCCAAGTTGTACCACACTTTTGTTCACACATACATTACTTGAGTGAAATATTCGTTAGTTCTCTTAAAACTTGAGTGCTAAATGTTTATTTCTTTCTATAAGCTCATTGAGTTGGGTGAACCTTCTATTATTCTTCTTCGCCTTTTTGTCAAATTGCTCTATGACTTTGTTAAATCTTTCAAATAAGTTCAGAAAAAACAATGTACTCTCTTCTTTACTCATGGTTTTACCATTGATCATCATAGTTTGATTGATATTCAAATTCCATTTCAGAATAGGGGAAAATGTTGGCTAAATCGGTCATCACTCCTTCATGAGCCATACCCTTGCTGTCTCCAACTTGATTTACCATAACTTTGGGCATTGTAAACTTCCCAGATTAAGTGAAATGGGCATCCAAGTAGCATAGGTGTGAGACCTCCTTAGCACCTACAAGAAACATTATTTGTTCTCAAAGAAGATTGTACATCATTAAACATGTTGTTAACATTAGCCATTTTAGCCTCAATCCTAAAAAATCTATCATTCTCCATATTATCATTAAAACATGGGAAAGGGAGATATCTTAAAGGGTCATTATCTCTACATTCGTTAGATTCTCAATATTTTTGTGAATAGAAGTTTCAAATTGTCTAAATTTTGGTTGTGTTCTCCACCAAATTTGGTGGGTCAACATGGTTTTGCTCAAACAGTTCCCTAAATAGCCTAGACATATTTGGTCAAGCAAAAAAAATGCTAAAAACAAAAAATATCAAAAGTAAAAACTATACAAGATATGAAAAAATATATAAAACTAATAAATACACATAACTCAAAATCTAGTGCCACATTTACTCCTCGGTAACGATGCCAATTTGATACCAGTTCGAGAGTATAAGGACAAATTCAATCAAACACTAATCGAATCAAATAAAATATAAACTTATATTTCACACGTTTAAGTTGTATTCATTCACCATACAATTGTAGAAAGTGATTAGTAGGAGTCCAACCCAAAAACAAGAGAGTTAGCTTGGTAGAATAGTGCAAGTGTGTGAATTAGTTAGTAAACTAAGCCAAAAATAAAGAAACTAGACTAAACTAGTAACTAAAAACAAGTAACAAAGAACATAAAAAACCCATGGATTATAATTCAAGTAATAAGTTGTATCCTTAAAACATTGGCTTAGGTTATACAATCATTTATAATATAGGTGACTTATTCTTAATAGTTGAATATCCAATGGAAGTTCTCTTATAATCTTTTCAACATTTTAGCTAGATTTAGCCCACAAAGATAGTTAAGTTTCCAATTTTACTACACCTTCGGCATGGAATCAAACCTATTGAACTTATCAGTAAACCCTCTCTGCATCTAGCAAGGTCTAACCCTAAGTTTTTAATCCAAACCAATTCTAACCACTATGTCTAGATTGATAGGAATTGATCAACATATGTTAGGGGCATTTTGTAGGATTAACTTTCATCAATTCCACAACCCATTACATACAAGTTGGATTAATCCCTCAACAAATATGAAATTGCATTAAAACAAACATGTGAATCTTAAACACTCAAAATCATAGCATAAAATCACCACACAAACAAGATCTTAAGAGCCCATGGAAATTTCTAGGGATACTAAGCAATTTAGCTGCTCGTGACCAATAAAAGAAAGTCAAAGAAACAAATAATGAAGCTAGCAAATGAAAAGTAAAGATTAGAGAACCCTCTTTTGATAATTTCTAACCAAGATCACTTTCATTGAATTGCAACCCTTAATACTCAAGGTTTTAAAAAAATCTCTCCAAAATGTAAAAAATAGCAAGAAGACAAACTAAAATATGTGTTCTATCAAGCTTACTCTAAATTTCTTTCTAACTTACCAATCTCTATTACATTACTCTAAAACAAAGTATTTATATGTGGAGAACATAATAGTACAGAAGAATTGCATTTATGACTCTTTTTAGGTGCTAAAGTAGGAGATGATATCTTCTTTCCAAGAATATCTTGTCTTATCATGTCCAAAATTAAAACTATGTCATAGGATTCAGTCATTTTTAGTGATATTTATCATTTAGTCCGCAGTTTTAGTTAAACTATGTCGTTTTGAACACTGGACAGAATAAGACAAGATAATACTGGACAGAAGATCTGATCTCCTAAAGAAGGATAAGACACAAATTACAAGAACAAATCATGTCTATAAAGCTCTAGGGACCACCTAGGCGCAACTGCCCAATTTTCTCATTACCTAGGCCGTGCACAACTTTTCTTCATTTATTGATGCAGACAAAAATAAAGCTTGAAAATCTATGTTCTATTTTTTCCACCACCTAGGCTGGTTCCTCGGCTGGTTATAAACTTTTCTTCTTGGCCTAGGCTAGACGTCTTAGTCATAGCCATGCTTGCAACATTCCTTTAATTGCTCTTTCTTGCTCTTTTTTCCCCAATATTTGCTTCTTTACTCCACTTTGCCACTTTTTTCTTTCACCTACAAACATATAAAATGCATAGATACACAAATTAAAATCCTAAAATATGCTTTAAAACAAGTCGAACCATAAGGTAAAGCATGCACATTGGTTAGTATTTAACTAATTAATCGACAATATCATATTGGGCCAAATAATATCTATTCAGTGCTCAACACTTGAAATTATCTCATAAAATGATATAAGTTTATATGAGTAGATAAGCACAAGATTGATTTGAATGCAAGATGTGATGTGATAATTATAAGTTTTGATTTCGCAAGAATTAAACAAAGAGCATAAAGAATAAGTGATTTCGAGTGGTTCAATTCTCTCCTAGAAGAACTCTATATCCACTACCCAAGCTATGTAACTTAGGATTTTAACAATTTTACCATCAAGAATTTATTGACAAAGTGAGAGTCAAATTCAGTTTTTCAAATCAATAAAACAAAGGTTAACCTATCTGAATAGCTATCCAAAACTATGAGGTAAGTTTTTACTTTCTTTCCTGGAGAAATCATTACAATCTTATCAATATATCATTAGAAGGAATAAATACCCTTCTAAAAGGATATATGATATATCTTTAATGATCACCTAACACCTTGCTCTCAATAATTTCTTACAAAAATAAAATGTTATTTGAAATAAAGTGAAAAATAAATTAAAGCCTCAATTTTGATCTTAGTGACGGATAATGAAATTATCAAGATTAAATATCAATGATTAAGAGTGTTTAAATATCAAGATTAAATATAATTAGAAGGAATGAGAGTGTTTTTTTTTACAAGATTAAATATCAAGGATTGTAGATAGTTTATTTTTTATAAATTGTTCAATTTATATGAATAATTATTGGTAAAAAAATACCAAAACATTTAATGCTAAAAAAACTATCTAATACTCTGAAAACAATTTAGGATCAAACAACTTCCAAGAACATCGGACGTTCAAATCTAAATTTGAGAAACCCTAAATTTCAAACTTTTACGTTATCGAACAATTGAAACTCTAGGGGGTGGTCATCTAAACCTATCATTTTTTCAAAAATAAAATTATTGAATTTTTCATATTGGGTGGCTAACACCCTAAGTGTTCATCCCAATCAAAATTTTAGAGAGTTGGTATATCTTTCAAAATAGAGATATGACGGCCGAAATTCGTATGGGTCATCCGAATTAATCTTTTTAAAAAATTTTATAATACCTAGTAACAATAAGATCGGATGACCGACCTTTTCTTCTTGCCGTCCGATCTTCCAAGTTTGGTCAATTTTCTAATTTTTCTAATTTTGAATTATTTTGTGTAAATTTAAAAAAACTTTTGTGAAACTTTACATTCTATTTTCCCCTTTCATTTTATTTTAGATTTAAATGAGCTTTTAAGAAGTTAGAAATACTTCATGAAATAATTTACAATTAGAATTTTGTGGCTGGGAATAAATCTCATTTTATCTAATATGACTTTTTTCTACTTTTTAAACAACCTCAAGCTTGACTTGCATCTTTTCATACCTATTGCTTAGAAGAAAACTTATTGAAACATTAGTATATATAATTATTTGTTAATCATCAAAATAAGTAGATTTAAAACTCCAGGTCTTTAAATCTTCTTTTTTTTTATAATGGCAAACAAACTATGTGAGAAGACAAATAATAGCATAGAAAATAATTGATACGCTTCTTATCATGATAAACTCCACTAAACATATGCTTCATTTGAGACTAGAATCTTAAAAGTTAGGGTTAATTCCACTTTACCCTACCCACCCAGTGGTTTGAAAAAGTTCCTTCTTATATCCCTAAGGTTTCATAATGTCCTCATCACCCCCATGTGTTTTAGACTAATGTGGAAAATGGGCGGGAACCGTTTGGACTAATGGAATGAAGTAAAATTACTATAAAACCTATCCATTAGGTTTCTTTTACTTTTATAAAAAGTTAAGGGATCTATTAAATATTATAAAACATTTAGTGTAAATTTAAAAATTGCTAAAATTTGTTTTCTTCTTCTCTAGAAACGTTCATTGTTTTTCTTCCATGGTTATTTGTGATTTTCATACAAACTATAACAATCCAATTCTCCCAGTTATCCTTAGTTTCAAACATTTCAATTTTTAATACCAAATAATTCTCCACAATTTCAATCAAACTATAATTTTGAACAACCCAATTATTTTCTTTTTCTTGGAATCACACCACCACCATTGTTTTCACTAGCATATGCAACGCCATCATAAGAAAAGCATGGTCCGCAGCCACCTTCTATATACCCACCCCAAACTCAAACTTAACAAATTTAATTTGGGAAAAGCTAGTTTGGTATTCACAAAGTGAAATTAAATACGATGCTTAAAAAATTCACAAAAACAAAAACGTAATCCCTTTCACTAATTACCTCGGCGGCACTGCCTTCTCTATCGTTGCTGCAGTCTAATACAAGAGCCCAATTTTGTTCAGTTCAGGAGGCTGTTTGGGTTGTTCAGCGAGAGAATTTTGTGAATGCAGCTGTGAGAGAGAAACCAAAATACCTAGTCTGATGGATCTATTAGCATGTGGGTGATGATGACATGGTTGCTATGTTTGGGGTGATGAGTTTGTGATTGTAGTGGGTTTTGAGTAATGGTTGATGGGTCTACTGAAATTGTAGTGATAACGAAATTGGTTGATGGATCTATTGAAATGGTTGATGGGTTTGCCAATAGACCCATCGACTTTAGGTTAATGGGTCTATTGGCATGTGGGTGATGACGACATGGTAACTTTGTAGGGGGGTGATGGGTTTGTGATTGTAATAGGTATTGAGTAATGGTGGTGAGAAGATTGGAGAAGATGAGCAATGAATAGTGAGGAAATAGAAGTGGAGATGATGAGCGACATGGAGAGAAGAAAGAAAAGGAAAAAATGATGGTGTTTTGGTAATTCAGTCTACTCCTATTTATAGAAGGGTAACTTTGGAATAAAATAGTTTTTTAATTTATAATAATCAAAATTTCTAAGTCTTACACGCAGATTCATCGCGTGGAACATACTCTCGTTAATTTTTATGATTTCTATCCATTTTCCCCATTTGTCAAAAACACATGAGGGTTATGGGGACATTTTGAAACCATGGGGGTGTAAGAGGGAACCGACACATTGACCACCTGATGCTATTTTGACTAGGTTTTATAAAATATTTAAAAAAGATTAATTTGGATGACCATAAAGATTTTGGAAGATTGGGACACAACCATGTTTTACACTTTAAAGCATTGAATATATTGTGGATGACCGGTTTTCTATCAACTATGTTAGCCATTCATTGAACAATAAACAACTCATCATTATATAAGCCAACACAAGGATCAAGGTGAAAACTAATCTCATTTTCGAGGCAATCAAAATTAGGCTCACACAACAAAAATTCATCAATATTGAATTCCTATAGGCATCCACAATAAACCTACATTTCCCCTCATGAAGAAACTTTGCGCCACATTCACCATCATCATTAACTTCAAAATGATTATCATTCATAGGAGTTAGAATATTATCACATAAATAAATTGTAGAAAATAAGAGGGGGTATGAGAAAATTGGCCAAGTTGTACCTCACTTTTGTTCACACATACATTACTTGAGTGAAATATTCGTTAGTTCTCTTAAGACTTGAGTACTAATTGTTTATTTCTTTCTATAAGCTCATTGAGTTGGGTGAACCTTCTATTATTCTTCTTCGCCTTTTTGTCAAATTGCTCTATGAGTTTGTTAAATCTTTCAAATAAGTTCAGGAAAAACAATGTACTCTCTTCTTTACTCATGATTTTACCATTGATCATCATAGTTTGATTGATATTCAAAATCCATTTCAGAATAGGGGAAAATGTTGGCTAAATCGGTCATCACTCCTTCATGAGCCATACCCTTGCTGTCTCCAACTTGATTTACCATAACTTTGGGCATTGTAAACTTCCCAGATTAAGTGAAATGGGCATCCAGGTAGCATAGGTGTGAGACCTCCTTAGCACCTACAAGAAACATTAGTTGTTCTCAAAGAAGATTGTACATCATTAAACATGTTGTTAACATTAGCCATTTGAGCCTCAATTCTAAAAAATCTATGATTCTCCATATTATCATTAAAACATGGGAAAGAGAGATATCTCTACATTTGTTAGATTCTCAATATTTTAGTGAATAGAAGTTTCAAATTGTCTAAATTTTGGTTGTGTCCTCCACCAAATTTGGTGGGTCAACATGGTTTTGCTCAAACAGTTCCCTAAATAGCCTAGACATATTTGGACAAGCAAAAACAATGCTAAAAACAAAAAATATTAAAAGTAAAAACTATACAAGATATGAAAAAATATATAAAACTAATAAATACACATAACTCAAAATCTAGTGCCACATTTACTCCTCGGTAACGATGCCAATTTATAGCAGTTCGAGAGTATAAGGACAAACTCAATCAAACACTAATCGAATCAAATAAAATATACACTTATATTTCACACGTTTAAATTGTATTCATTCACCATACAATTGTAGAAAGTGATTAGTAGGAGTCCAACCCAAAAACAAGAGAGTTAACTTTGTAGAATAGTGCAAGTTTGTGAATTAGTTAGTAAACTAAGCCAAAAATAAAGAAACTAGACTAAACTAGTAACTAAAAACAAGTAACAAAGAACAGGAAAACCCATGGATTATAATTCAAGTAATAAGTTGTATCCTTAAAACATTGGCTTAGGTTATACAATCATTTATATTATAGGTTACTTATTCTTAATAGTTGAATATCCAATGGAAGTGCTCTTACAATCTTTTCAACTTTATAGCTAGATTTAGCCCACAAAGATAGTTAAGTTTCCAATTTTACTACACCTTTGGCATGGAATCAAACCTATTGAACTTATCAGTAAACCCTCTCTGCATCTAGCAAGGTCAAACCCTAAGTTTTTAATCCAAACCAATTCTAACCACTATGTCAAGATTGATAGGAATTGATCAACATATGTTAGGGGCATTTTGTAGGATTAACTTTCATCAATTCCACAACCCATTACATACAAGTTGGATTAATCCCTCAACAAATATGAAATTGCATTAAAACAAACATGTGAATCTTAAACACTCAAAATCATAGCATAAAATCACCACACAAACAAGATCTTAAGAGCCCATGGAAATTTCTAGTGATACTAAGCAATTTAGCCGCTCGGGACCAATAAAAGAAAGTCAAAGAAACAAATAATGAAGCTAGCAAATGAAAAGTAAAGATTAGAGAACCCTCTTTTGATAATTTCTAACCAAGATCACTTTCATTGAAGTGCAACCCTTAATAGTCATGGGTTTACAAAAATCTCTACAAAATGTAGAAAATAGCAAGAAGACAAACTAAAATATGTGTTCTATCAAGCTTACTCTAAATTTTTTTCTAACTTACCAATCTCTATTACATTACTCTAAAAGATAGTAATTATATGTGGAGAACATAATAGTACAGAAGAATTGCATTTATGACTCTTTTTGGGTGCTAAAGTAGGAGATGAGATCTTCTTTCCAAGATTATCTTGTCTTATCATGTCCAAAATTAAAACTATGTCATAGGGTTCAGTAATTTTTAATGATATTTAACATTTAGTCCGCAGTTTTAGTTAAACTATGTCGTTTTGAACACTGGACAGAATAAGACAAGATAATACTGGACAGAGGATCTGATCTCCTAAAGAAGAATAAGACTCAAATTACAAGAACAAATCATGTCTATAAAGCTCTAGGGACCACCTAGGCGCAACTGCCCAATTTTCTCATTACCTAGGCCGTGCACAACTTTTCTTCATTTATTGATGCAGACAAAAATAAAGCTTGAAAATCTATGATCTATTTTTCCACCACCTAGGCTGGTTCCTCGGCTGGTTATAAACTTTTCTTCTTGGCCTAGGCTAGGCGTCTTAGTCTTAGCCATGCTTGCAACATTCCTTTAATTGCTCTTTCTTGCTCTTTTTTCCCAAATGTTTGCTTCTTTACTCTACTTTGCCACTTTTTTCTTTCACCTACAAAGATATAAAATGCATAGATACACAAATTAAAGTCCTAAAATATGCTTTAAAACAAGTCGAACCATAAGCTAAAGCATGCACATTGGTTAGTATTTAACTAATTAATCGACAATATCATATTGGGCCAAATAATATGTATTCAGTGCTCAACAATTGCAATTATCTCATAAAATGATACAAATTTATATGAGTAGATAAGCACTAGATTGATTTGAATGCAAGATGTGATGTGATAATTATAAGTTTTGATTTCACAAGAATGAAACAAAGAGCATAAAGAATAAGTGATTTCGAGTGGTTCAAGTCTCTCCTAGAAGAACTCTATATCCACTACCCAAGCTATGTAACTTAGGATTTTAACAATTTTACCATCAAGAATTTATTGATAAAGTGAGATTCAAATTCAGTTTTTCAAATCAATAAAACAAAGGTTAACCTATCTGAATATCTATCCAAAACTATGAGGTAAGTTTTTACTTTCTTTCCTGGATAAATCATTACAATCTTATCAATATATCATTAGAAGGAATAAATACCCTTCTAAAAGGATATATGATATCTCTTTAATGATCACCTAACACCTTGCTCTCAATAATTTCTTACAAAATAAAATGTTATTTGAAATAAAGTGAAAAATAAATTAAAGCCTCAATTTTGATCTTAGTGACGGATAATGAAATTATCAAGATTAAATATCAATGATTAAGAGTGTTTAAATATCAAGATTAAATATAATTAGAAGGAATGAGAGTGTTTTTTTTACAAGATTAAATATCAAGGATTGTAGATAGTTTATTTTTTATAAATTGTTCAATTTATATGAATAATTATTGGTAAAAAATACCAAAACATTTAATGCTAAAAAAACTATCTAATACTCTGAAATCAATTTAGGATCAAACAACTTCCAAGAACATCGGACGTTAAAATCTAAATTTGAGAAACCCTAAATTTCAAACTTTGACGTTATCGAACAATTGAAACTCTAGGGGGTCATATAAACCTATCATTTTTTGAAAAATAAAATTATTGAATTTTTCATATTGGGTGGCTAACACCCTAAGTGTTCATCCCAATCAAAATTTTAGAGAGTTGGTATATCTTTCAAATAGAGATATGACGGCCGAAATTCGTATGGGTCATCCGAATTAATCTTTTTAAAAAATTTTATAAAACATAGTAACAATAAGATCGGATGACCGATCTTTTCTTCTTGCCGTCCAATGTTTTAAGTTTGGTCAATTTTCTAATTTTTCTAATTTTGAATTATTTTGTGTAAATGTAAAACAACTTTTGTGAAACTTTACATTCTATTTTCCCCTTTCATTTTATTTTAGATTTAAATGAGCTTTTAAGAAGTTAGAAATACTTCATAAAATAATTTACAATTAGAATTTTGTGGCTGGGAATAAATCTCATTTTATCTAATATGACTTTTTTCTAATTTTTTAACAACCTCAAGCTTGACTTGCATCTTTTCATACCTATTGCTTAGAAGAAAACTTATTGAAACATTAGTATATATAATTGTTTGTTAATCATCAAAATAAGTGGATTTAAAACTCCAGGTCTTTAAATCTTCTTTTTTTTATAATGGCAAACAAACTATGTGAGAAGACAAATAATAGCATAGAAAATAATTGATACGCTTCTTATCATGAAATACTCCACTAAACATATGCTTCATTTGAGACTAGAAACTTAAAAGTTAGGGTTAATTCTACTTTACCCCTACCCACCCAGCGGTTTGAAAAAGTTCCTTCTTATATCCCTAAGGTTTCATAATGTCCTCATCACCCCCATGTGTTTTAGACTAATGTGGAAAATGGGCGGGAACCGTTGGACTAATGGAATGAAGTAAAATTACTATAAAACCTATCAATTAGGTTTCTTTTACTTTTATAAAAAGTTAAGGGATCTATTAAATATTATAAAACATTTAGTGTAAATTTAAAAATTTCTAAAATTTGTTTTCTTCTTCTCTAGAAACGTTCATTGTTTTTCTTCCATGGTTATTTGTGATTTTCATACAAACTATAACAATCCAATTCTCCCAGTTATCCTTAGTTTCAAACATTTCAATTTTTAATACCAATAATTCTCCACAATTTCAATCAAACTATAATTTTGAACAACCCAAGTATTTTCTTTTTCTTGGAATCACACCACCACCATTGTTTTCACTAGCATATGCAACGCCATCATAAGAAAAGCATGGTCTGCAGCCACCTTCTATATACCCACCCCAAACTCAAACTTAACAAATTTAATTCGGGAAAAGCTAGGTTGGTATTCACAAAGTGAAATTAAATACGATGCTTAAAAAATTCACAAAAACAAAAACGTAATCCCTTTCACTAATTACCTCGGCGCCATTGCCTTCTTTGTCGTTGCTGCAGTCTAATACAAGAGCCCAATTTTGTTCAGTTCAGGAGGCTGTTTGGGTTGTTCAGCGAGAGAATTTTGTGAATGCAGCCATGAGAGAAAAACCAAAATACCTAGTCTGATGGATTTATTAGCATGTGGGTGATGATGACATGGTTGCTATGTTTGCGGTGATGAGTTTGTGATTGTAGTGGGTTTTGAGTAATGGTTGATGGGTCTACTGAAATTGTAGTGATGACTAAATTGGTTGATGGATCTATTGAAATGGTTGATGGGTTTGCCAATAGACCCATCGACTTTAGGTTGATGGGTCTATTGGCATGTGGGTGATGACGACATGGTAACTATGTTAGGAGGGTGATGGGTTTGTGATTGTAATAGGTATTGAGTAATGGTAGTGAGAAGATTGGAGAAGATGAGCAATGAATAGTGAGGAAATAGAAGTGGAGATGATGAGCGACATGGAGAGAAGAAAGAAAAGGAAAAAATGATGGTGTTTTGGTAATTCAGTCTACTCCTATTTATAGAAGGGTAACTTTGGAATAAAATAGTTTTTTAATTTATAATAATCAAAATTTCTAAGTCTTACTCTCAGATTCATCGCGTGGAACATACTCTCGTTAGTTTATATGATTTCTATCCATTTTCCACAATAGTCAAAAATACATGAGGGTTATGGGGACATTTTGAAACTATGGGGGTGTAAGAGGGAACCGACACATTGACCACCTGATCCTATTTTGACTAGGTTTTATAAAATATTTAAAAAAGATTAATTTGGATGACCATAAAGATTTTGACCATCTGATCTCTATTTTGAAAATTTTGGTAACTCTCTAGAATTTTAATTTAGGCGATGGATAAGGGTTTCGGCCGTCTAATATGAAGGAGTTCAACAATTTTTTCTTTTGAAAAAATATACATTTAGAAAACTCCATAGAGTTTCGACCATTTCATAATGTCAAATTTTCAAATTTACTTGTTCTCAAATTAGGTTCGGCGTTCGTTGTTTTTAAAGGTTATCTGGTCCTATAATTTCTTGAGAGTAACAGATATTTTTTTGAGAATTAAATGTTTTGTTATTTTTGACAAAAACTTCATATAAATTTAAAAATCTATTACCAATAAACTATTGAAAATTCTTGAGATTTAATCTTGTAAAAGACAATGTAAAAAATATCTCAAGTGCAAGCATTTAATCATCATTCTCTAAGATCAAAATTAAGCTTTTATGAAGTGAGTTAGAAATACTTCATAAGTTGACTTACAATTTGGGATTTAGGGGGTGGGATTAAACCCTGCTTTACCTATTATGACTTTCTTAAACTTTTTCAACAACTTCAAGCTTCTCTTGACTCTTTTCATACCAATTCCTTACAAGAAAACTTAATAAAACATTAGTATATATAACTATTTATTAATCATTAAAATAAGCGGGATTTAAGACCCTATATCTTTCAATTGTATTTGAAAATTCATGCAAAAATAATTATACTTAATAATTGATTAATTTTACTTTGTCTTAAATTAATATCTAGAAGGAAAAGAATATTTGAGATACAAGTTGGTTTTGAATTTTACTACATCATGAAGGGATAAAGTATGAAAGATTACCAAGTGTTTTAACAAGAGTAAATGAGAGATTTCATAAGAAAATTATGCCAAAACTTAGGGATTAAGTACTTTAAGCAAAACACTTACAATAATTATAAACCCTAATTAACAACTACAAATAGGATTCCTACAAAACATTAGAATCATTCACATGAGAGATTTTGGGAAGAGGAAAGAGTTAAGTTTAGCTACGATAATTTATAAGTAAATTCTAGATTTGTTTATGATTATAAATTTTAGATCCTTTACAAAAAAAACTTGAATATATATATATATGTTGATTTTTGTTTTGAAGATGCTGTATATTACGTATTTCAATGTAAATTGAATATATATTATGATTTATGTTTGCAAGATGATGTATATTATGTTTTCCCAAATAATTTGAATAAATATTTGCATAATGTTTGCAAGATGATGTATATCACAATTGCAAGTGATTTGTGTATTCCACAAAATTGTTCTCAATGTTATAAAACTAATAAGACTTTAATTTACTGGATCTTTATAGGATCATAAATGTCTTAACTCAATACATGTTATTTCACATTAAACTAAAACTTGAATTAAGTATAAAAATATATTTTTGTGACCATCTTGTAATCTATAAAAAGGATTAACATGTTATATGTCATGTGTAAACTTAATGAATGGTTCTGTGATTTACATATGCTTATAGTAAGACCACATGTTTTGATTTTTATATCATGTCATGATTGGTTCTCGATCGAAAAGCAGTAAAATTATGTCGTAATTGATTTTTGATCTAAGGGTGAATATATATGTTATGTATGCGGTCGACAGGTCTAATGGCTAATTTAATGAGAATACAACAAGATTGAGTACTTCTTTTCAGGCAAACTACCCTCTCATCGGGTTGAGGATGCCAGCCCCTTGTATTATTAAAATAAAACGCCATTTCAAAAAAACATGTTTGCATCAAAACCCTACCTCTAAAACACCAAACAAACCTGTATGATTACAAACGATAGTCTTTCCTAACCCTAAACGACGGAACTTGTAACCGATCCATTTTAATAGGTCCACGTACCATCAGAGGTAGCTCCCAAAAATCACGGTATGTAACATCTTGTTATACATGATAACCCTCATTCATCGGAAGATCCGCCAATTGATTAGCCTTCCGATAAACGTGTTCTAGCCTTACAACACACGTAAACCCCCTTTTTCTCCCTACCAACTAGAATACCTTCCAAGGCAACTCAATCTTCCCAAGAACCATATTCACAACCACTCTCAAATCGCTTTCAACGTGCACCAACCCAATCCCCATCAAATCACACAGCTCCAAACCACACAATAACACTAACAATTCTACTTCAAGATTGGTCACCACTCAAAAACCCATCACCCTTGCTCCGACAAACCTCTCCTCAACATTCCTAATCCACGCCCCCTCCTCCCCGTACCCCTGGATTACCTTTTACACAACCGTCTATACTTAATTTGTGTCCTCCCCTCTCTGGCATACATGAAACTACCCTTTTATACACCAATGGCACCTCCAAACCCTTAACATAAGTCACAATGTCCGCCCAAACATTTGGCAAACTCAGAGAAGGGAACCAAATTGCCCACAAGTGTCATACCTTCTCCACCACGGCTCGATCGATTCTAGCAACCGTATCTCCTGACTCCTCAAAAAATTTGGCTTTCTGACGACACCAAAGAAACTATGTCACAAGGAAAAGAAGAATCCCAAAAATATAGCGAGCAAAAGGATTAACCTTCAAACCCCAAAATTCAAAGCATAAAGCTCTCCATCTCACTATGTCCTGAATACCATAATGTCCACTGAAAGAAAACCAAACCTCCTATGCAAAATCCCCATCACCAAAAAACATGTACAATTGATTCCTCCATCGCTGGCTCACAAAAAACACACAGGAAAGGTCCGTGAAAACCTCTCATTCCTCTCCAACATGAAAAGGACAGCCAGCCTATCTCTAACCGCATCATCAAGAAATATATCTTAAAAGGTATCAAAGTTCGCCAAATCGTTTCTAGAACACATTCCCTCTATGGTTAAGCCAAACCAAATCTATGCTGAGGCTACCTCAAAATCTCTCGAGCTGGACAACATCCACATTTCTTTTGGCTTTATTGAGAAAATTTGATGCTGCAAAAGCTCCCTAACAATGTCTGTCGGCAACATTGCATGAAGCTCATCTAATCTCCATAAATTGCGGTAAAACTTTGAAAGGCACATATAACCCGTACCGTTTGAAAACCTCAATAATGCTCCAACAAGCCTCCAATTATCATAAAATATATCAACGGATCCGTCACCCACAGTCCAACCGATATGATGTTCAAAAACCTCTCAAGCCACTAACATCTATTGCCACACATGAGATGTATTTCAACTTTTATAAGCGCAGACCGGATGATGGCTCCGACAATATTTAGCATGCATGAAATCGGCCCATAACAAACCAGCTTGCCAAAAGGACCACCATAACTTGCTAGCAAATGCCAAATCAACGACTTCCAGATCCTGAAGGCCAATTCCCTCTTCATTACAAGACTAACATAATAATTTCCAACCGATCCAACGTTGAAGCTTTAAACCTACTTCATCCCTCAAAAAAACTAGTCATCAAGCTAGTTATAAGCATAAGAACCCATCTCGAAGGTTGAACCACCGTAAACAGGAAGACATATAAAGAGGCCAACACACTTTTAACCAAAACAATTCTTCCCCCATGTGATAAGGCCTTATTTTTCCATCCGGAAATACGTCTCTGAAATCTTGATAAGAGGTCTTGAAAGAGTGAGCTTCGATACTTATTTTGCCACAAACTTACATTCACTATAGAACACCACCTGTTTTAGGTTAAATTAAGATTTATGCATTAAGAAAGAATAATAAATTTGTATTGATATATGAATGTTTTGAGTCGTTATTAATATTTTGGGTCATTATCAATGATTTAGATTATTATAAATGATTTGGCTCATTTAAATGATTTGGATGATTAAAAGTTCATTTCATACATGAATGTTTTGGGTTATTGACTTTGTTTAAAATTTCTTTACGTAAGAGTTTACTTTATGACTATAAAACATGTGTAATTTTACTCTACTCAATAAATATGATTTAGAGTTTACTTATTGGGTGACTTTATTCATTCTTTATCAATTAATATTTCTACAGATGAATTTGATGATAAAAATAAGAACAAAGATGGGGAGTGGGGAAAAAGAATATACCAAGTATTTAGCATAGGGAACATCAAATAGTTTATGGGCTTGAGTCCCATGATTATATTTCTATTGTTATTATGATTTTGAATTAGATATTTATTATTTATTTCATTGTAAGAACAATTATTGTAAGTATTAGTATCATGTTATTAATAATTTAAAGTCTAGAATAAATATACACATATTTACATATTCAAGGATGATAGAGTAAGAAGTGCATTGTGATTTTAACATTTAGAACCTAATTCTAGAAGTCACGACATGTTATGGATGGAAATTGGGATGTAGCAATTATACCTACCATATACATGGTATACGTAGATCCTCATTGGATCGAAGATAGATCACTTTACAAATTCAATTCCTGTTAAGTTGATCACCAATCATAACATGATATGACATAGCATGATCAGAACGCTTACTTCTACTGTTACCACATATAAATAGTAGAATCATTTACTAAACTTATATCCATATAAAGTTGGTTACTTCATGTTATAGACTAGAAGATAGTCACTTACATTATGCACTCATAAAAAGATTATTTTTCATACTTGATCCAACTTTTTTTTTAATGCAAAATAACACAACGTTGATAAAGGCATTTAATGATTTTCATAGCTGTAGAAAGATCTTAAAAAATAAAATCTCTTTGGTTTGAAAACATTAAGAAAATAAGTTTGTAAACAAATAAAGGGCCCACAAATTTTAAAAATTGTAGAACAAATTCAAGTCACTTGTAAACATTGAAAAAGTTTATGGAAATATCTCCTTTTTTATAAATATAGACTATATTTAAAATTTATAAGCACAAGAAAAATCTTAGAATTTACTTACAAAACATAAAAGAGATCCAAAATTTGCTTATATTTCTTTTTCTCTTTTGTCCTTGAATTAATTTTTGGAAGTTGTTTAATCTCATTTATGCAACTAAGCATAATAAGAATTATCTTAGTTCACAATAATGAATGTACTTTAGTTTCTCTATTGGTTTTTCTCTAAAGAAATTAAAATAATTTGAATTCTGTTATCATAGCCTAATCAATAATTCACATTAAATATATTATTCTAAAATTAATAAAGTTATATAAAATCATTGTAATATTGATTCGAATATAAATCCATCAAAATAATGCATAAAAAATCGCGGGCTTCAAATTGGATTTTCAAAAAGTTGTTTAAAAGAAATAATTTTATATCTTTTGGTCCTTTAAAAGTTTTAGTATAAAAATATGAAATTTAAATATGTCATTGTTGGTGGATCAAAGAGATAAACAAAACTAAAATCATGAAATCTTGTTTTTTATACATCGAGAAATTAATTTGTGAATTAGTCTTTCAAACTTTAGCAAAAACTTGAAACTCAAATCCAAAACTTTCAAATTTGAATTATTAAAATCATATGTTTCATTAATAACTTGAAATTATTAAACAATGATCATATTGAAATCATGTTTTTCAAATATGAGTTCTAAAAATCACGTGTTTCAAATTTGTCAAGACTTTAATCTAATATAATTCCATATAATTTTGGTAGACTTCATGTCCCATCCACACTTTTAGCTAGTTTAATCATAAATAACTTGTTTTTTAAAGTTTCCTATATCTTCTAGAAAATTACTTGAGAAATCTAAAATTACTTAATTTATCATTATTATAATTCGTAACACGTAGGTAATCTTTATTAAATAATTTCACTACATAAAATTTAGTTATGAAAATTCCATTGGTTCTTAACTTTTAAAATAAGTTTTGTTTTCAAAACTTGTTTTGAATTTTTCTTGCCACAAATAAGTATACTCTTTTAAGTAATTTTTGTCTTTTCACCACTACAAAATGAGGTTATAGCATCACCTTAAAGTGTTATTTTTTACCCTATAAATATTGTTCTAAGTCTAAAGCAACGTTTTACAAAGTGTGTTATAAACATGTATTTCCTTAAACTTATGGCAACACTTTTCCATTTTAATCAATACTTCTAGTATGTGTTGCAATTTTCAAAATATGCAATGATTCTCTATGTGAAACAATTTTTTTGGCTAACCACATTCACTGGGAGGGATGCCACCCCCACATATTATTAAAATGTTAAACCACATGTACCAGGAAAAAGAACCTACCAGTAGCACAAGCAGACTCGGAAAATCGGAGTGCTACTTCTCTTACATGAATTTGACAACTAAAATGTATGCACCTGCCACCTATCTATGTTTAAATAACCCATTATAATCAATGGTAAATCATTGAAAGAAGAATAAACAAAATCAAATTGTATATTACACCCGTCATTTGCAAGAACATCCGCCAGCTTATTTGCTTCACGAAAGACATGAGTTATAGTTAACATACAAGAAAACAGCGAATCCTGTCAACCAACTTCCGAAACTTCTAAGAAACAGCCACCTCTCCCTTTATAATTCAGGCTCCAGTCAAGGAGTCCATCTCAATAGAAATATGATAGATACCCAAGTTAGAATAGAGTTCCAGACCCCGAGCAAAGGAAGTAATTCTACCGCATATTTGTAACAAAATGAAACCCCATCACTTGTGCCCAAATCCATTTCCCCACACTATCCCTAATTAATTCACCACCTCCTCCAACCCTGGGATTACCCCTAGAGCACCCATTCGAATTAAATTTAAACTAGCCAGTAATAAGCCAAACCCAATGGACACGACGAATGATAACAGGAGATTGCAATTGATGGGTAAATTCCAACAATTCATCCAACTTCAATGGCAGCATAATTGAAGGGAACCTGAAGGACAAATTATGCCTAAGATCATTAACTACATTATAATGAATCTGAACCAATGATGACAATTGATCACCAAACAAAAGAACATTTTTCCTACGCCAAATATGCCAAATAACAAGACATGGGAGCAAATAAAAAATAACACGAGAAAAATAATTAGCCTGCATACTCCACCATGATGATAACATTAACCTCTAGCCTACCCGCCTATACTGCACTCTAACAAAAATGTAAAGGAGTTCCACACCTCTTGAGCAAAATCCCCCGTACCAGAAACATGGTCCAACGTCTTCTCCAATGGAGAAGAGCAATAAACACATGGAAAAGGACCATTAAAGCCTAAATGATTAAGCCATCCAGGCATAGGAATTCGTTGCATATGCAATCTAAACAATAGAAATGACACTATGAATGAAATGAAAGAGTACTAAACCTTACCAAAGAACCTTGATTCATCATGTTTCTCACGAATCAATTCATGTATCGATGCCATTGAGAAACATCCATCAGGCGATGGCATCCATATCACTATTGGAGAGCAATCAGATAATTGGATCTGCTCAAACTCATCAATGACTTGTCTCGGCAGACATTGAAGTAACTCATCCGTACGGCAAGCACTATTAGGAAAATATCGATACAAAGAATGGGAACCGGTAGTACTGGCATAATAGGATAATGGACTAATTAGATGCCGATTATCATGAAAAATATGTACAGACCCATTGCCAGGAAACCACCCTAACTCAAAGAGTTCCCAAACTTGCAGTATATCTTCCCATACATGAGAGGATGCCCGCGTGTGAGTAGACATGACCGAATGCATACCACAACTGTACTTGCTATGCATATAATCTACTTATAGTTAATTTTCAAATCGAAAACCCCACCATAGCTGACCCAAAAAAGCCAGAACCACATCCTCAATGTTGCAAAATCCAATCCTACCTTCAGCCTTTGGTCGGCATAAAAGCTTCCAAGAAATCACATGGCGTCTGTTACTATCCACGAGCCCATTAAAAAAAACTTGGGGAACATGCTTGTCATTCATGGTATGATTACCGTTGGAGGCTGAGTAACCGCGATTTTATGAGTATGTAGAGAAGAGAGGACGTGTTTCACGAGCACTATTTTATCATCAAATGATAAAAATTTATTCTCCCCAAGCAAGGATTTGCATTAGAATTTTAGATACAAGGTCAATAAAAAATTCACGTCTATTTCTACCATAATAAAATGGGTAACCCAAATAACTAAATGGGAACATAGCATGTGTAAATTCCATAATTCGAGCCACCTTTCTCTGAACCAACCTCGAAGTCAAAACACCCACAAAAAAATTACTCTTCATCCCATTGACACGTTGACCGGGAATATTTTTGTAACATTTAATTACATCCATGACATGCTTCAACGACTTACTATCTTCTTCGGTAAACACCAAGACATCATCAGCATAGGCAAAGTGACACATCTTCAAAGTATACTGAGGTGCTCTAAACATTTTAAAGTCATTGTGATCCAGCATCTCTTTTAACAAACAAGAGAAATATTCTACTGCCAAAATAAATAATGTTGGGAAAAGTGGATCAACCTGACAAAACCCACGAGAATAGTGAAGAAAATCTAGATGCTTGGCCATTAATTAACACTGTGAAATACAACACCAAACCATATCAATCCACCTCTCACTAAACCCCGTCCTTTGAAGAATCTGACACAAGAAGACATAAGACACACGATCATTTGCCTTTAACATGTCGACCTTAAGCACCATATTACCATATTTTGCCTTGGTATTGAGAGATCCCACCATCTCTTATGCCACCAAAACATTATCCATCATAGTTCGTCTGAGTACAGAACCACTTTGTTGTCTCGTTTTAAGGCATGGCAACACGCTACGAAGAAAATTAGCCAAAATCTTAGTGATAATTTTATTCAAAACAGTACACGTGCTAATAAGCTAAAATTCCCCAAAACTCTGAGGATGTTCATTTTCCGATAATAAAACAAACATCGTCGCTATAATTCCCTTTGGTAACTCCCCTCCACAAGAGAACTCAATAACAACATGATGGGTATCATCTTTGACGACCTTCCAAGAAGAATAGAAGAACTTACTTGGAAAACTATTGATCTAGGAGAACTATTTACATCAATATCCCATACCACTACTCTAATCTCTTTAATTTTCAAAACATAATAAAAAATTTCATGATCATTCTCAAATAGTACCTGCAGCATAATATCCAATCTAGATACATTAACCTGATTATAATCCCCAGCTAACAATTGCTAAAAGAAATCCATAGCTTGAAATTGAATTTCATCATGTTTTCGAATCCAAGCCCATTTTCTCAGCATATTGCATGTATCATACTCGTGGATCTCCTGTGTGCAATATGAGCATAAAAAAATGGAATTTTGGTCATTTCCTTAAGCCATTTGATATGTGATTTTTATTTTCAAAACTCCTTTTCCTCTCTCAAAGCACATTCTAAGGTCCCTTGTGCAAGACTATATTCAATCCTAGCACTCTCATTGTCATTCACTTCCAAATTGATTTTAGCATGTTGGACCCTGTCCTCCGCCGCTATGACATGAGAGAAGACATTCCCAACAGAGATAACATTCCATTCAATTAAGGCTTTCTTAACTCGTTGAAGCTTTAAGTAGATTCTGACCAAAGGCTGAGCTGTATAAGGCATATCCCACACATTCTGAACTACCTTCCAGTGATCTTGTCAACTAGGCCAGAAGTTAACAAAACAAAATGCCTTTATTGGCTGGATATTTTTGAATTTTATGGACAGAAACAAAGGTGCATAGTCAGACCCTGTACGACTGAGGTGCTGAATCATAGACTCAAAAATATCTACCCATGTTTACTGAAATAAAGCTATCTCCAGCCTTTTCCAAATCTTGAGAGGTTGTCTCCAGGTCTAGAGAAGCCATCAAGAATGAATTATCCTCTGATTCCCCAACAAGCATCTATATGACCATTGTTATGAATAATGACAACATCAATATTTCCAGAAACAAAGCTCTCTCCCATATAGTTTTCAGGCTAGACAACCAGGATTGCTAAATGTGAATCATCATCCTATGTCCCTTTTTTCTCTATCATCGAAGTTTTTTTAGCTTGTCCTTTGGCATCCACAATTCGTTTTTAGTCAATGCAGGCATTTGCATTCCACTTCTATTTCCTTTCACTATAGACACAAGTTCTTGCACATTCGGCACACCCACAGTATCTACAGGAACTATAGCGGCCTGAAACATCAAAATTTCTTTGCCCTAAAAATGTCCGATAGCTTCCTTTATCATATTTCTAGGTAGATTAGACAATTTTGTTTCATATATAAATCCTGTCATATCAATTACATGCACTAAATTAATTTGATCGATCACAAATTCTTTTCCCTTCACAATAGTCCAAATATTGTCCTTAGTATCATTTCTTGTCTCCGCACCTATATGTTTAAAATTTTTGGACTACACTAATTTTTCACGTTATCGCTGAGTTTTTCCTTGTTCTTTATCGAGAAGCTCATCTGTTTTCTGGCTGTTACACTGACACTTGTCATGTCCTTGTTCAAAGCACTCAAAATAATAGAGAGGAAATTGTTGTGGAACGATTTGTTTTCAGAATCCATCTCTATTATCATTATGTTCAACACAAACACGCGAAGGAATTTGCTTCAGTAAATCAAACTCTAAACAAACCTTGGCAATACTAGGTCTCGCCACTCTTAAGGTTGCCAAATCAATAATCAATAGGATCCTCATAGATCTCATCATTGAATGAAGAAAACTTTTATCAAATAGATGGAATGGTATATTTGGTAGAGAAAAGAAAGAAGGAACTACCAAAGTTTCCTTGGATGTTTGAAAATTAGTTCCACATTTAAATACAAGTATATGGAACTTGCCAAACTGCCACATTCCTCAAGTTCAAACACGGTGGAAATCAGACTCATTTCTAAATCGTAGGAGCACATGTTTGTAGTCAATTAAACTAATTTCAACCTAATTTTTCAAATCCAAATTTCCAAAAAAAAAATTGAATCTCCTAGATAGATTATTGGCAATGAGAGAACTTGCCCAACAATGCAAGCCGAAATGGAATTGCAAGGTGCGCGATATCAGTATTCCTCAATTTAATCACCGCCTCTTTCTTGTGAGTCGATAACAAAATATCCAGCAATGGCAGTAACGGTGTGGGTTTTGGAAAAAGTTGTGAAAAAGACTTGTGTGCGAATACGGGTGATGATGGAAGCAAAAGCTACGTGGCTGAAGGGCCGCCATGCAAACCCTTTGTAGAACTTACCAAAAGAGGAAGCTTAATAAAAAAATATTAGAGAGAACACAAATATCAAAACTCGATATGTGCAACACTTATTTATATCCAAATTCAACAATTTTTTATTTATTACCTTTTAGCAATCGTAACACATTTCTCTCCAAATGTAACAATTTTTAATTTATTAACTTTAAGTAATTAAAACACTTTTTTCTCCAAATGTAACATTTTTTTTTATTTATTACCTTTAAGAAATTACAACACTTATGCTTCAAAATGCAACACTTTTTGCCATTTTTTAACCAAATAATACAACACATTTTTCTGATAAATTGCATCAGTTTTGTATATTAATGATGTCTTGAATGCATAAATTTTTGGTGCATAAGTTAAACTTTTATTTATGTTTGATTTTTAAAAGATAACACTTATAAGCATTAATAACAACACTTATTTTTCCACCAATGTATTGTTGCTAATTCAATATCATTCACTCAAATGCAATTCTATAAAGTAGATAATTCAAAATAATATATGTATTACAAAAGTATTTCTAGTGTCAAATACAAAAGTAATCAATGAAATTAGTCTCAGACAAAATTTACGAAATTTAACTTAACTAATGGAAAATTCCAAAAATTAGTATCAAAATTTTTACTATAGATATGATGAGTTCATTAAATTTCCACAAAAGTATCTGAACATAGCATTAAACATCCTTTACATAAAGTATGATGATTTCCTGCTACACATGGAAGCAAAAAACAAAAAAAAAGTTATCTAAACAAGTTGAATGTATAAGTGTGGGCACAACAAAACAATAAAACAAAACAAACTCCTATTAATGTCACTAAAAGTAAAATGTACACAACTTCATTAAAAACCAAAATTATTTGTAAAGTGAACATTACTTAAATATTGCATCTTTAAATTATGGAATCCTCATGAGGTTACCATAATTAAATACCACAAGCAACTTGGCATTACTGATCAAGAAAAATATTAGACAATGTTATATCTTTGACAATTACACCGTATATTAATGGTTATAAACAAAATTCAAACTCCTACGCACACTCAAATCAATTCCGTAACATGAGACGTAAAAGTGAACGCGATATCAATAACTTTATGTGATCCAAATCCCTCAACCCTCATTCAACCTATCACTCATAACATATCCCTTCAAACCTCCATTTTAAATTGAACTTTATAGTGCATAAACCTTCAGAATTCCTTTACCACCACAAAAAGTCAGCTCAAACCAACAACTAGCCTGACAATTCTATGACCCTATTGTATTTTGTTTCTTCAATATTTAAGAAAATTAATTGACTTGCATTTATTCCTTCTTAAAACGTGTACTCAAATATATGAAAGATCATATTTTAAAGTATTAACACATGTTAAAATGACATTAAAGCACGAAATACATGTTTCAATGAAAGGGTGCCTAAAACTCACAAGAAAAATTCACACAACGATACATATTATGAAAGTGGGGATCATGATAAAATACTGAGCATGAGAAGATTTTTGAGAATGAAAACATTTTGCAGCATCCACCAACCATGTTGTGGATTTATGAAAAAATAAAAAAGAAACAAAGAGAATCAAGAATAAAGATTTTGAAATTGAAAAAGGAACAAAGAATTCAGTAGTTATGGAAGAAAAAAATGACAAAGTTTTGAGGTATAAAGATTGTGAGAATAAAAGAGAAAGACAGGGAAGAAAAATTTATAGTGAAATAAAAAACTTGCTAGGTGACATTATGTTAGCCCTAGATGCAACCTAAGAGGGGGTGAATTAGGTTTTGCAATTTAAAATCCTATAAAAAATTATGTTTCCTAAAATTATGACTTTTATGAAATTCAATAGCAATTGAATTCACCAAGTCCAATTCACAATCACACAATTCAATTCTAATAACTGAAATCAAATTTGCACAATATAAATTTCCAACAATACAAGATAAATATTCAATTGACAATGATCACAAGAACATTAAGCAATTGACTATGTACATTTATAAAGCAATTAAAGATAAAGCTTTAAAGGAAAAAACACAAGATTTACAGTGGTTCAAATCTCCTGCCGTAATTCTCTTAATTTCGCTTCTTCAATTAGGAAACTACATGTAATGGAGTAATACTCCAAATTTACTTTTGTTTTTCTCTTTTTTTTTCTTTAGTTGTAACGGTGCGACGGGTATATCCGGCCTGTATTTTGCTCATGGTATATAATCACTACAATTTAATTTTTAAAAAAAATCTCCCATTGGAGCCCTCTGCATCAATTCCCTAAGCCCTCAAGTTTAGAATTTTAACAATTCGCTAAACAAGGATCTCTTCAACAAAGGTGAGATCCAAACTTTTACAAAACTATCAGGTTAACCAATCTTACTAGCAACCAATGCTATAAGAATTGATTTTACTCTCCCTCTTAGAGAAACATTTACAACTTATAAAAGTGTAGATTACAACTCTTGAAATCCCACTCAATAGGGTGGATAATTAAAATTGAAAGCTCACTCCAATTCCTCTCAAAAAATGTTTTACAAGGAGGAAATATTAGCTCACAAAGGATAAAGAACAATTTAATGCTCAATGTTTTTCTCTTTTGAATCATGAACAAATCAAGAACCTTTTGATCTTTTGGATAATATTTTTACACTTGTTTTTTTTTTCAAAGATCAAGTTAAAATGGTTATGTATGTCCCAAGTATTTAGAGAAATCATTTGGAAAGCAAAATGGGACAAAATACTCATTTTCAGAAAACTAGCCGTTGCTCACATTTGAATAATGTCACATACATTCGAACATCCGAATTGGCTGAGAGCTTTTGCGAATTGACTAGTCAATGCGAGTTTGGACGTTCAATTTGGTCAAAGGTCGTCCAAATGTATTTTTCATAAAGATTTTTAAATCTTTCAAAAATAAGTTCAGACGTCTAAAACTCCATGGGGTCGTCCAAATTAAGACTTTTTGTCAAATTTATGATATTTTAATCTTTGAATCATTTTATAAACATTTAAAACAACTTCTATGAAATATTTGTTTTCAAAACTATAAATTTTCAATATTTCATTTTTTTTATTCATTTTACTTTTTCTTTTGAATGGTTCAAACATTTTTTGAGCTAATTTACAACTAGAATTTGGGGTTGGAGAATCCACCCTAATTTAGCCAGTTTCTATTTCTTTAACTTTTTCAAACTTCCATTTGCATTTTGCACAACTATAACATAAAGAAAGCTAATTAAAATATTAGTATACATAATTGTTTGTTAATCATCACAACAACAAGTAGATTTAAAATACTAGGTCTCTGATATTAGCTGGCACCAAGTAAATTTCTAATTCAATATAGATTTACTTAAAAACAAAATTGAGAATTTATTAAAAAGAATTATTTTCTTTCCTTTCCTTATTTACTTGATTATAAACGGGGATTTTGATTTTCCTTTTTGTAGGTGAGAAGAGGGTTAAATTACAATGGGTTAATTTGTAGCTTGTGATCATATTGGACACACTTTGGTCATTCAAATGCTAGAAATTCACGAAACCAAATAGTCCACACATATGCTACCATAATCCAGGTAGGCACATTGTTCAAAAGGAAGATGAAGGCGCGTGAATAGAAGATCCTAAATATAAATGCGAAAATCATAAACGCGTATTATACAAACTTGAAGCATCATGTTCTTTACTATTGCAGAACATGATAACAGAGTGTTAGAAAATCTGCACATGCATGTTTATCTACTGGATTGGATGTGACAAGGAGTTACCCACTTATAATTATCTTCACACAATACAAAAAATATCAAGTAAATTTTTTTTCTTTGTACCAGCACATATGAATGAAAAAAATTCAAGTTTGGTAGAGAACTACACCTACGAATATGCTTTCTACTGGAATTACTAGCTTTAGCATTTCAATTGTATAACAATTCCAAGCAAAAAATGACTAATTTCTAGTGAACTTGATAACCTCAAAACATAAGTAATCAAGAAATTCTTTCTTCATATTTTATCAAATAAGTAAATACTTTAATATGTAACAACACTATTCAAGACTAATTAATCACAACTCATCAAGCCCATTTATCAAATCTTAAAATCCAATTCATTTTCTCTATTTAAAATCTCTAACTTTCATCAAGGCTAATTCAGTCCAAAATTAGAACTAAAAGCAAAGACATTAACATGTACATTAGAAAGACTACTACAACACATGACCTTTGAAGAAAATATACCTTATGTTAGTCTTGCAAGACCATTTTGCACCGCATCTTGGACCATTTTATCCTATTCAGTTTCAATAATCTTTCGCATCTCTTCCAACTTCACCCTTTGCCTTTCATGGTTGGCTTTAACGTTTCATTGCAATTGCTCCAACTCTTCCTTACCTCTCTGATAATTCTTTTCAACCTCAGCAACAGTAGTTAATGACTCAAAAAGTCTCAGTACCATTCAATGTCTTCAACATATTTCTAGTAATTCCCCTACCATAAAATCTACAACGTTTAACAAACTCATTGCCTATAACAGCAAAAAAAGCATAAGCACCACTACTTCCCTCAACTAGAGGCCTGTAGTTTTTCACAGCTTATTTCGATATTAACAATAATATATTTTCAAAAAAATAATTAATGTCAACTCAAAAAACAAGTAAGCAGCTGGGAAAATATATATATATATAAGAGAGTTGAGTATTTGAGTTACAACCTTTTCTGTGGTATCATCATCTGAATCAACATATTATCTTCCCTCTTTTCTTTATTGTGTGTACTAAAAAATTTGAGATAAAGAAGGTAGTTCCTAATATGGATTTTTATTTTTCTAATTTCATGAAAAATGAATGTAATATTAGAAGAAATTTCAACAAATCAAATTAGACAAGAAGGAAAAGAAAAAACTTTCACAAAGGAAATTTTTTACCATTTTGTGAAGTACTCTAGCAAAACATTTTAGACCAATAGTGTGCCTATTATTTTGAGGCTTACAATGAGCGCTTGCGATAGCGCGCAACACTTATGCACATGCATGTATAATCAACTCATTCTTAACTAATTAAAATATAAAAAAATAGGAAGAATATTAGTGGAAAAAAACACCATAGCTACAAGGTTACATACTAAATATACTGTATTTTCCTTTTCGTTTCATAAACACAACATTTTCTTAAAATCTTTTTCTGAAATCGTTTTAGGCTAATTGTTCCATCTAGTCTTGTTATAAGTGTACTTATAGAAATGGTATTTCTTCACCTGGCATTTGTAACCCCTTCATGTAGCACTACTAGATTTCAACACCCACCTCATACACACATTAGCCACATTATAATTTTTCTAAAAACGTATAGATACACACATATCATTCTAGTGATAGATACATAGCTGAAAATGTTGAAAAATAAATAGGGAATCAAGTAATTGGAAAGCATACCAACACATACTTCCAAATCTTCTCTTTATGCGATACCTTATGCAAAGACTCGTGAATCAAGGGTGCATAGTTATAATCCCTGCCTATTGTGCATAAGAATTAGGAGAACTCACCCACAATGTCATCTTGTGGTGTAAATGGTCTAATAGGCTAGCAAAATTCATTACATATAATGATGTTTTTTACATTGATTTGGTTTGTGAATATGAACATGATCCGTCATAGCCGACCCTTCTTTTTTCACATTATCTTTAGCTGAAATTATAGACTCTTTTTTTTTGGCTAATCATCCCATTTGCGGGGGGCGCCACTCCCTGTTTTATTAATAATAAAAGGTTACAAAAGATAATGGCGGATATAACCACACCATTAGTAAATAAGTGGAAAGCAATAAATAGGGAGGACTCCTCCCTTACATAGAAAGCCTCTATCTAATTTTAAGAAAATTAAATAAGGAGTACTTCCTCCCTTACAAGCTTCTAATACAAAGCTACAGTTGGCTGGAGGAGATAATTCGTCTCCTTTACAAAGATTACGCAATGCATCTATGCCTAAATCAGATAGTTGGGCAAACATCCAAATTCCAAGCTAATGCGCAGTATTTGAAAGGATAGGCCTAACTTCAGCAGCCAAAAGATTCTAAAACAAGGATAGACTAAATGGCCTAACATCGGTAGCCATTGGTCTTTTGTAAGTGAAAAGAATTTTATGAAGATATCTACATTGCATACTATAAGAGCAGTAGTGAAACTCGTGATATGGTAAAATAGCCTAACATCAGCAGCTATTGACCAAAATAACTAAAGTGGTTTGAAATCAGAGGCAATGATTATTGATTATGCAAACTGTAGTATGAGCGACAGTGGCAAAATGGCTTGAACTCCAGCAGCCATGGCCATATTTAAGCTTACTTGATTTAAGGAAGCCTCCATTGCTGCCTTGATCTTTAGATATATGGGATGCTTAATCTCTCCAGTCTAATAACATTCTGAATTTTTTGATGAAGATGCTTTTCTTGATAGAAGACTTTGTTTGGGAGGTGTGGTGCTAATTTTGCTAGTAACTTGGCAGCTGAGTTTGCATGTTTGGGGCATCTTGTCCATGAGATGTTTGATGAAAGGACTTGAATCCTGTGAACATGATCTCTGATTCTCCAGGGACATTGATTTGTGTCCTGCAACAAAATTTTGACTGATGTAAGTGCTGGATTCAATATTGATTGTTAATGAGATACCTTTAGCTTGGCATAGCTGGAGTCCCTGCAAAGCTGTCTCCATTAGCACCTGATCAGCTGATACACAGTTGTTAGTAGAATGAATGTGAAAGCAATCAACATAATACTTTGACTATTCCTTATGATTCCACCTCCAAAACCTTCAGCATTGTTTTTAATAAAGCTATGAATATTAAATTTACATGATGGATTATCTGGAGGATACCATTTGATGAAAGAGATTTGCATTTGATTGCTGAATTCTGAATCCCAAAGCTGATTCCATGTCCATTTTTCAGAAATTTCTGGAAATTTACTGGCTGCAATGGCATTGATTTCTTTGAATATTGTGTTTTTGAGTCTTTCAAAGGTGCTTTTTTCTTCCTCATGAAACAATTTATTTCTTGCGTTCCAGATATGCCGGCATATAATATTAGGAGTGATCTTAGTGAGAAACTTGTGTTTCTCATTTTTGCTAGGGTGAGACCACCAGTAGTTTAAAAACAGATTTAGTGCTTGGTGATGTTGGGGGATGTGAATTCTCAGTTCACATCCAAATGCTATCCATAATTTTGCTTCTATTTCACATTGTAAGAAAACATGGTTGATGTTTTCCTCCTGTGTGCAAAGTGTGCATTTATGAGGTCCATGTCCACTGACTCTGTGTAAAACTGGACCTATTGGAAATAGTGCTTTGCTTAACTTAAGCATAAAGAATGACAGTTTTAGAGGGATGTGTGAGTCCCAAAAGAACTATGCCAAAGGCCATACTGGTTGAGCTATATGTGTCAACTGAAAAGCAGATTTAAAGAAAAAACAGCCATTATTTGTTAAGGACCAAATAATGTTGTTAGGTGACTGAGGAAATTGCAGAATATATGGTTCTATTTCATCCTTGATGGACAGGAGTTTGTTCCAAGTTTTAGAGTATTTCTTACTGGGGCTTTTGTTAGAGTAATGAGTGGAGTGACAATATTTATCATTCAGAAATTTGGCCCATAGAGAGTCTTGCTCTCTGAAGCGCCACCATAACTTAACAGAAGATACTTTTTGAATGTCGTGCAATGCTCTGAAATTCAAACCTCCCTCCATGGATGTAAAGCATAGTTTATTCCAAGAGATCCAGTGGTATTTTGGCCTTAGATTGTGGGAGCCCCACAGAAAATTAGCTAATACCATTTCTAGAGCTTGTAAACACTTTTTTGGGGGATTAGCTCCTAACAATATGTGAATGTGCATAGCTGAAAGGACAGATTTAATAAGAGTTATTCTTCCCCCACTAGAAAGCCATTTTGTGCTCCATGAACTAACCTTAAGGAGAGTTTTCTGAATTAATGTATCATAGTATGCGGCCTTGTTTTTTCCATAATATAATGGAAGTCCTAGGTATTTAACCTGAAATTTCTCTTGATGAAATTTGGTGATCTTGAAGATGGAGTGTTTCACAGCTCTATGACATAAGTGGTGTATCATGAAAGAACTTTTCAATGTATTTATTTTTTGGCCTAAAGTTCTTTCATAGTTTGTGAGGATGTTCATGATATATCTAAGGGATTTCGGATGAGCTGACGTAAAGATGATTAGATCATCGGCGTAGGCTAGATGTGAGACTTTTGGGCACTTCTTCGGAAAGTGGAAAGATGGAATATGTGGAGCTTCCCTATTTAAAGCTCTAGAGATGTACTCAGCACTTAAAATAAATAAATAAGGAGATAGTGGGTCACCTTGACGAATTCCTCTTGAGGATTTGAAAAAACCACAAGGGGTTCCATTAATCAAAATAGAGAAGTGAACATTAGAAATAATTCTCCATATAATGTCTATGATGATTTCACTAAATCCGAGTTTGCGAAGCATCTGAAGTAAGAAAAGCCAATCAATGCGGTCATATGCTTTCTCCATGTCAAGTTTAATGACTACATTGTTTATTTTATTATTTTTTGGGAGACATTGGATAACTTCACTAGCTAGTAGGTAATTGTCCATAAGTTGTCTACCCTTTACATACCCACTTTGATTATTGCTAATCAATTTGGGAAGAAGAGGAGAGAGCCGTAATGCTATGAGTTTAGACAGGACTTTATTAAAGAAATTACATAAGCTAATAGGCCGGAATTGTGAGAAGTTTGTTGGACTTAGGATTTTTGGTATGAGGACAATGAAAGTGGCAGTTACTGCATTTGGAAGACAGCCTCCATTGAAGAAGTGCTGTACAGCTGCAAGAATGTCATCCTTGATAATTTCCCACACAGCTATAAAAAAATTTGTATTGAATCCGTCAGGGCCAGGGGCACTATTTTTATCCATAGAGAAAATGCAATATTTGACTTCATCCATGGAAGGAATCCTTCAAGTGTGCTGTTATCTGCTTCACTAACAAGGCTAGGGATGTGACTGGCTTGAAAAGGAATCGTTGCAGTTTTGGAGAAAGCATTCTAAAAATATTCAACAGCTTCTATACCTATTTGTTCCTCGTTTACTATGGACTGACCCCTTTCATTTACAATAGAATGAATGTGAGCACTTCTTCTCCTTTGACTAACAACAGAGTGGAAAAATTTTGAGTTTTTATCTCCCTCATTTAGCCATTTCTGATTTGCTTTTTGTGCCCAAAAGTCTTCTATGTTTGATGTGATTTTTCTTAGTTTAGCTCTAGATAGATTTAGGGCTGCCCTGTCTACCCCATTAGGATTCAATTCATCTTCTATTTCTAACTGTCTCAATTCATTTTTAGCATTATTTAGGGAGGTAAAAATGTTTCCATAGTTCTGCTTATTCCACTGTTTGAGTGTATCTTTTGTATTTTGCAATTTTAATATGAATTTTCTAATAGGATTTCCACTAACTCTTATTTCCCAAGCCTGTTGAACTATGCTGAGAAACTGCTGGTGTTTGATCCAGAAATTCTGGAATCTAAAACCAGTTTTTGGCTGATTTCCAATTTTGGAAATCTTGAGGATAAGGGGTGCATGGTCTGATGGATCTCTAGGAAAGTGCTCTATCACATATTTGACTCCTATATTGAGGGCATTATTATTGACAAGCATTCTATCTAATCTTTTCCATATTCTATGTTTACCTTTTCTATTATTGCACCATGTGAATTGAGGACCTATGAAGTCTACGTCTTCTAGGTTTCCGTCACTTGTAAATTTTATAAGTTCCTTTGTATCTTCAAGTCTAAAGTTTCTTCCTCCTCTTTTTTCCTGTTCTCTAAGGGTACAATTAAAATCTCCCCATATCCACCACGGGGAGTTATGTGTGTTGATGTTCGATAAACTTTGCCACATGCTATTTTTAGCATGTGAATTGCAAAGAGCATGAACTGATGACAAGATGATGGGACATAAAATATCAGGGTGGTGAAGAGAAACTGACAAATGTTGTTGGTTTTCTTCTAAGAATGTACAGGAAATGTGCTGGTTGAATAGTAACCATATATTGCCATGACTATTAGCTGAGTAATGATCAAAATTTAATTTTCTCCTAATTTTTTCTAGATCAGATAATGTAGGAAATGGTTCACATAATGCAACAAGTTCAATATTGTTGGTTCTAATGATGTTTTTTAGTCTTTTCAAATTAGTATTTTTGGTAACGCTTCTAATGTTCCAGAAAAGAAAATTAATCATCATGTTTGTCAGATTCATCATAATTTATTGCTTCCTTATTTTTTGGCCTAAGAGTACGAGTAGAGTCAAACTTAGCTCTGATGCCCTTTGTTTTTGGAGGGGATTGTGGTAGCTGTAAGTGTCCTTCGGCAGGCGATTCATCCTCCAGCTGATGATCTTCCAGTTCTGGTAGTATGATGTTGCCCTGTGGGATCTTTTCTTCCTCGCTTTCTGATAGCATTTCCTCCACAGCATTTACTAGTGATTCCGAGCCTGATCTGTGGAGACAAAGGCAGCGGTTAGAATGAAAATCATCATGACATTCAGGTTCCATAGTTTGTATTTGAACTGCTTCCTATAGAGGAGCTGAAGTAATCCCAGAACTCCTACTACTAGAGTTCTTCGGAATGGGGTGTGCTAATGCTGGATTTTGGGTTTGATTTGATAGAGGGTGTTTTGATTGCAGTGTTGGATTTCAGTATGCTTCTTGTGACTTTAGGAGCTATTTTCTGGGTGGTAGTTTGGGATTTTGGGGTTGGTTGCTGTTTGGGGAGAGGTTTGGTGACGATAATTTGTTGAGTGGATGTGGAGGGGGGATTTTCTGGAGGAGGTTCTATTTGGAGGAGGGGCTTATACGTGATTATTTCTTTTCCTTTTTTGGTTGCAGCTGAACTGATGCTGTTTGCCTCTATTGTTTGGACAGGAATGTGAGTATTTTGCGCCTCTGTTGTGCCAGGTTTTAAAGATATTGTCTGATCTTGCTTGGCTTCTGGAGCTGATGCGGGGACTTTGATTTTCCAGGTTTGCTTCTGATTTCCAATTTGTTGGGGTGCTTGCTCTGAGGATGTCTCGCCTTTGCATTGAGTAGTGTGATGTCCTAATTTGCTGCACACTGTGCAGTAGAGTGGTTTATCTTTGGTAGAGACTTCTATCCATCTTCCATTCTCTCTTTTGCCAAGCCATATGCGTTCTGGGATTTCGCTAAGAATATCCACTTCGATACATACGCGAGCAACACTGGGTCTGACTACATTGAGTGCTGCAGCGGTTGCTGAATCCGTTTTCAACGGTTTGCCTATTAAACTGGCTAACGAGAACAGGGATTTCTTGTTGAATATATGTAGTGGTAATTTATGGAAGTTCACCCATACTGGCACAATGGAGGATTCTTTCTCTGGGCAGAAATCAGTGGTCCATTTGAAGATTCGTGCTTGGTACCCCTGAAACGACCAAGATTGTTTGAGCCACATGCGCTGAAAATCTTCTTCAAGTTCGAATCTAAAAACGACATGCGTGGTGTCGATGAGTCCCAGTTGGCATGGTCCTTTGAATCCCGTGGCTGCTATTTCTTTTCTGAGTGTGTGCATCGATGGTTTGCCCCATGAGCATTTTCCAACAAGCGTGAAAAACAGAAAGGGGAAGCCAGAATCTGCTCTTCCTCGTCGGAGATAAAAATCGCTGGCTCTCCTTTGTGAGTGCCTTGCTTAATCGTCTGGGATGCCAATCGAACTTGCTGAGAGAAGAAAGTGGATATAGTGTGATGTTGGGTTTGATTGATGATTGGGGCTTTAGGGATTGAAGCAGTTAGGGCATCTTTGAAGAGAGTCGTTGGTGGATCTCCAGTTGATTGAGAAACCTCCATTCTTAGATCGTTAGGATGCGTGTATTATTGGGCTTCTTGTTTAGGCGTTAGAGATGTAGAATTAGGTTTTCCGGTATCGTGTGGCGGTGGAGGTTTGAAGAAGGTGGCTGTTGGTGGAGGAGTTATGACCGTTATAGTGCCGTTATCGGTGGTAATAAGGTGATGAATAGTAAAAATGTTGAGAGAATAAAGTCTTAGAGAGAGAATAAAGTCATCTAAATAAGGGATTTCTAATGAATCGTGTCAATAAAACTAACTTTTATAGCTGAAATTATAGACTCAATGTGGTAAAACTAACTTTTTTGTAAAGAAAAAATAGATAAACCTATTATAAAGTTGTACATAATAATCCATATATGTGGCAGTGAGTGGATGTTTAAACATTATGTTTCACCAAGTTCATCATCTTCATCTTCAATAGATGCACTTTAATCATCCATATCCATTCAAGTCTACCATTCTCAGTATCACATTTTCCACAAGCATCTCTTTAATCTCAGTTAGATTAGCACCTATTTTACCATGAATGTTTTTTAAAAAAAAGATAGCCTTATCAATATTACACATAATGGCCTCTTAACAATAGAAAAGATTTAGGTTGTTAAAAAAATGGCTCATTTATGAAGACAAAAAATGGACGTACTATCACCTTTTCTAGAAGCATCCCCTTCAATCTGATGTAGGTCAACACCTATTTCACCACGAAAAATGTTAAAAAAATATGCCATTATCAATATTATACAAAATAGCCTTTTCGCAATGGGAATGACTAAGGTTATGAAAAATGCTAGTTTATGAAGACAAAAAATGATTATACAATCACTTTTTCCACACGAATCCCTTTGTTTGGCCATTGATACACTCTAGTAGGGGTGTACATGGTGCGGCTTAGGCGGTTTTACTTAAGTATTTTAACCACACCACGACCTGAGGCTTGTAAATTTAAAACTATAACCAACCATTAAAATTTCAAAACCATGGTTTACGGTGTACATTTTTGGTGCGGTGTGGTAGGCTGTATGCGGTTTGAAATTATAAAAAATTAAAAATAAAAATAAAATTAGAATATAAGGAAAAAAATTATTTAAACAAATATTAGATTACATAAAAAGTATACTAGAATTAATGAACGTTTAAAATTATATGCTTTCAAAAAATTTTAATATATCATTAATCTAATATGATGATATTTTCAATAGATTTATATTCTAGTAATACAATTATGCAAGAGCATCAAAAGAAGACTAATATTTGTATATCATAAAATAAATATCACATAATAATAATTCAAAATTTAAAATTTGTAATTCAATTAATTATATAGAACTTGGTCTAATAACCATTTTGTTCATATATATAGCTAATAAAATATAGAAGCACGAATAAGAAGACTATGATTGATAATAAAAATAAAAGATATTAACTTGTTTAAGTTTTGAAATAATAATATTAAGGTGACATAAGAGGCTAAATGCAAGCAATTAAGTCAAATTATCAATATTTATTATGTAATATTATATGTACAACTATATTACTATTACTATATTCTTGCGTTGTATTTTTTTTTTTTTTTGCGGTTTTAATTTTATAAAATAAAACCACACCGCACCATGCGGTTTTAAAATATTGAAACCAAAAATAATTATTAAAAAAACAAAATTGTGGTTTAAACTCTATAAGGTGTGGTTTGGTCAGTGTGGGTGGTTTTTAAATTTTGTTGAGCACCCCTACACTTAAGTTCTTTGCTCTGTCATATACCACGAAACCGGAATTCCCTTCATGAGGCTTCAAAATTGGTTGTTGTAATTGATTCTTCTGTGAGAGTATTTCACCAATGGTCATTGCATATTCATCAAGTTTATTTCTTGCGTCATAGTAATTGACAACTTGTTCACATGTACCCAACAACCTCTCTTTCTTGTTCTTTACCTTCTATTTGCCACTATTATAAAGATAAAGTGATTAGCAATGGTATTTCAAATCACATATTTTGGTTAGCAAAAGGACCTAGTCCTACAGCAAAAAGTAACATGACTACATGAATATAATTTAGAAAAAAAATTAAATTTCTTCGTAGTTAAGCTAAGATTGGTTGTTGTGATATCAAAGTAATTTATGGTTTGATCTTTTGCTTAGAATTGCCAAGATCACTACTGAAATTGTAACAAGACCAGAACCTGCCAAGAAACTCCAAGTATATTGATTAATTATTGCCTATAATCTTTGTAATTTTTTTCAATTGGCCAAGTTTTTAATCATACATCAATTGAACTGATTTGTTTTGTTATAACTTTGAAAATTGTATTGCCTTTTTTTGGAGCATATCGATCATTAATCAAGATTTATGTTAAGATGATTATTCTATTATTTCCTCTGAAACTTTATCTTATTTAAACATATCAACATATTATTGATTATGACATACTTAGGATTTAGATGATTTCCATGTTGCATAATTTTAATTAATTGCATATGATAGTCAGTCCTATTATCCATTATTTACCTTCTTCCCAAAGTAATCATTGAAATACTTTTTTCAATGTACAAGAAATGAGAAGTGCAATTCTTAATTTTATCTACAATTTTAGTTTTAATTATCAAAATTAAGATGAGAAAAGTGATGTGCATATTATTTTTGCACAATTCAAATCACTTTCCTTCTATTTACAATAACTAATGAATATATTAATGTTCTTTGTGTGTTGTTACTTCATTTTCTGAATTTGCATTTGAAAACTCTATCAAATATGAATTTCTTCTTTATTTCCTTTATAGTAATTTGACAAATATATCATATCAAGAGCACTACAGCAAAACCAATGCATGGTATCTATGTGCAATTTTTGCTGATCTATCAAATTTTAACTTCATAATTAGCACCAAGTTCAAAATCCATGATTCTCCACTAACCAAAAACAAGATTTAGAGAAGAAAGTAAAGATAAAGAAGAAGGCTTAGTAAGCAAATTATTTTTTTAGGAATAATTCTACCCGGAGTAAAGGTTTTCTCTTGCCCATATTCTAAGATCTCACTCTATACTTTTAATTTTAAAAATAAAATTGAGACAAAGAGATAAAAGAAAACTCCCACTTAAGGAGACAAATAACCCCGTTTAAGGGAAAACAAGAGAGATTAAAACGAAACTTTTAATTTAGGAAAGATAAATTGGTGGAGAAAAGCAGTGACAAGTAGTATCGCTGCCTCTCTTGGGGTATTATGTTCTCGAAGAATATAAGACATGACGTCAGGATCATTCAAATAGCACAATTTGTTCATATTAACTGAAGGAATATCATAATCATCTTTCTCCACTTGGTACCACTCACAACAAAACAAAACTACTGAGTATTTGAACTAGTAATTGAATTCTATTATTTCAATTATTGCACCATAATAGTCAACATCTGCAACCACTGGATTTTTGTCCCTTGAGCTTGCAAAGCAAGGAAATTGTATTTCATATATCCATTGATTTGATTTGTTTTGTTATAACTTAGAAAATTGTATTTCCTATTTTTATAGCATATCGAGCAGTACTCAAGAATTATTTTAAGATGATTATTCTATTATTTCCTCTCAGACTTTATCTTATTTAAGCATATCAACATATATTTTTTCTGAGGACATGCTTAGGATTTAGGAGATTTCCATGTTGCATATTTTTAATTAATTGCATATGATAGTAAGTCCTATAATCCATTAATTACCTTGTTCCTAAAATAATCATTGAAAGACCTTTTTAAAGGTCCAATAAATGAGAAATACAATTCTTAAGTGTATCTGCATTTTTAATTTTAATTATCAAAATTAAGACAACAAAAGTATGGTGCATATTATTTTTGCACAATACAAATCTCTTTCAATCCTTCCATTTACAAGAACTAATGACTACATAAATGTTCTTTGTGTGTTGTTATATAATTTTCTTAATTTGCATTTGAAAACTCTATGAAATATTAATTTCATCTTTATTTCCTTAATAGTAATTTTACAACTATATTATATCAAGAGCACTACAGCAAAACCAATGCAAGGTATCTACATACAATTTTTACTGATCTAGTCAAATTTTACAGCATAACTTCCACCAAGTTCAAAAACAAGATTGGGAGAAGAAAGTAACAATAAAGAAGAAGACTCAGTAAGCAAATTAATGTTTTTTGGAATAATTCTACCCGAAGTGAAGGTTTGCTCTTGCCCGTATTCTAAGATCTCACTCTACACTTTTAATTTTTAAAATAAACTCGAGATAAGAGAAAACTCCCACTCACTGAGACCAATAACTCCTTTTAGTGGAAACAAGAGAGATTAAAAGAAAAATTTTAATTTAGGAAAGATAAATTGGTGGAGAAAAGAAGTGATCAATAGTATCGATGACCTCTTTGGGTGTTATATTGTTGAAGAGGAGAAGACTTGACGTAAGGATCATTAAAATAGCACAACTTGTACGCGCAACAGTTGTTACTGCTCGAAGAGGAGACTCGAACAACTGGAAAAAGCTGTGCAAAATAGCACTTTGGTGGAGGATCACATTTTTTTCCAGATAGGAAAAGAAGACTGTAATCTGCTATATGATCATTGGTGTCCTAGAGGTAAATTAATTGATCTTGTTGAGTGCCAAGGAGATGGCAAAGTCTCAGCAATCCTCAATTCACAGGGGTGGGACTGGAACAAAATCATTGACATTCTACCCCATTGTCCTAGAGATTTCTTCCTGGAGACTCCCCTCAGGTTAGAAGAAGATGATAGGATGTTTTGGACTCTCACTCAGGATGGAAGATTCAGTCTGAGATCAGCCTACCAACTGATTCGGGGACAGAATGCTCCCCTCTGCCCTCACACTAAACATATTTTGGGACCCTTTTGTACCTATAAAGATTTATTTCTTAATGCTCAGGTTGTTAAGAAATAAAATCCCCATTGGATCTAATCTGTACAAGGAGGGAGTTTTTGGTACCTTCATTTGTCCTTGGTGCAAAGCAAGTGGGGAAACAATCAGCCATCTCTTAGTGTCCTGTTCCTTTGCTCAGATAATCTGGAGAATTTTTGCGGCAGAATTAGGAATTGTGGAACACACTCAATTTTTGACAGGAACTTTGAACATCTGGTGGCAGAACAGAAGTCCTCTCTCGGAATGCAGACAATTTCTACTCAAGATTTGCCCATCCGTAATCTGCTGGTGGATATGGAAGCTTCGAAATGAGATTACATTTGATAAGGGGAACCCAATTGTAGGTACCCTGGTGGAAAGGATTTTTGTTTCTATTAAAGAACTAATGACACTCAGGTTTCATGGTTTGCAGTTTATTACACTGCAATGGCCATACTTCTGGGAGACTTGCCAGATCATAAGACGGTGGACAGTCCTATAATGCGTCAAGTGGAACCCTCCTGATGCCTGCTGCATCAAGATCAACCTAGCAGCAGCAAGGACTGGCAATGTTTGGAGAATTGGAGGGCTTGCAAGAGACCATAAGGGTTACATGTTATTTCCTCTTTCTATTTTAAATTCCCTCTCTCTCTTTCTAGGTTGCAGGTAGAAGCCTTGGTAGCCCACAAATATATCTCCAGAAGCAAGGAGCTTGGACATCACGGCATCATCCTGGAAACTGATTCCTCTATGCTCATTCATGGACTACAGTCCTACGGGGATTGGAAGCTAGTTAATATCTTGGATTTCATAAAGCAGAACTCCAGTCCACAGCTAGTACCAAAAGAAGCCAACCTCCCTTCAAGGCAACTAGCTTTACTAAAGAGATCCCAGGCTCTATTCACTCTTCCATCACTAATTGAAATGGATAGGAAACAAGTTCCGTCCATTATCGTTCAAAACACCAATGCATATTCAGTACAAAGGACTGCATTTCATAGAAAATGATAACTCAGGTATGATTTCAGGCCCCAGTCTGCTGAAGTTAGGACTGGTTTGCCATAGTCAATCTCAAAGGTTTCAGCTTGCTGATTTTAGAGCTGTTTTGCCTAGTTGTTTGCACATATTTCTCTTCTTGTTCTGGCTTGTCTGCCTCCCCCTGCTGTTTGGTTTTGTTGTTCAAGGAGGGAAAGAGCACTATCCGAATCCCAGGCCTAAATACAAGGGAAGCAGGTAGTAAAAATTGTTTTGGAAACAAGTTCAACAAAGCCCCAGCAGATTCTGATAGTAGGATAAGGGCTGAAAGCTGCTATCTTCGCTGGACTCGCCAAGGCCACAACTTAAGACTGGCATCTACCTAAGGGGGCTGGCTGAATAATACATGGCCCAAAGCAACATAACTTTGAGGGACAAGTTTATCAGTGGCTGTGCAATATTTCATATGTCCCAATAAATGGGGATTTTTTGTCACTCCTTGTGATAAGAGGAGCCTTTTGTTGTAGAATAAGATTTTCAGGTACAATTGTAAATAGAGGAAGTACTCCACATTTCAGATTTAATACACCATTGAATCCGCTACCATTTGGCCTTGGGCATGTTAAAGGAGTTGGATTCAAATGGTTTTCTTTTGTAAGGGTGGCTTTTGGGTATTTCCTCCACCCCTCAAGCTATAAAATACATAGGGAGTGTCGCCCCACCTCAAAAAGAGGTTATGCCAACTAAAAAAAAAAAGCGTTGATTTATGCTCATGGTTTTAAGAAATTGTTTTGACTGAATTTTATAACGATAATTTTTAAAAATATTAATTTATTGAATTTGTAAAATATATAGATATACAAATAAATATAATTCCACCAACAAAGATGCAGCCCTAACTATATTGACATCAAGAATATACTTCAGAAATCAGTCACAACAACTCTCGTCTATCTGATGAACATAACATTATGACTTTCGATACCCAACATAATATAAATATTCACAAGACTCCATAAAACATGAGTTGCAGTGCTTCCGCAATCCATTTTTAGGCATTGATAGATTCTTCACAGATTTTTTAGAAACAAGAAAGCACAAAGAACTTTTGCAACCAAATGAAGGCTAGTAAATTACACCATTAAGGCCAATCACTTTGGAAAAATTAATGGACAATTTCATTCCTTGATCTAAAACAATATGATTATGAAACAATTTCCACAATCCAGTTTCTAAAGAATAGAATTCAATACTATAATGACAACGACTTGACTTATATTAAGATCTATGAAGGTAAATTACTTTATAGGAGGATGATTTGAGAGGATAAAAAATCAAACTACAATGGTGCTCATCGAAATAGCCATAAGGTATGGCTTTCCTCATGTCTTGAGAGCTAGGAACTTGTTTATACCAATCGAGAGTAGGATTATAGATATAGATCCTTCAAACAAAATTCTGGCTGTCGAAGCGACTATCACCACAAAGTAAGAAACCATTGTAAGAGTTAAAAATCTTTACCTCTCGACTAATGTTAAGAAGCAACTTAAGTGGGGGTTTAGCTGATAAAGAATGACCTCGTAGGGGAATGAACTGACCCCCCTACCATGTTGTCTGGGAAAGCATAGCACGTTCTGTTGATAAAGAAGGTAGAGAAAGTATCCAGATTAAACTGTAGGAATGCGAGTCTGGGGCTTGAAATGAGATTTTTCCATTGCTTTGAGACACTTTCGAATCGTAACAACAATCTTGGCGGTAATTTTGACAGTATGATTATTAAAAAATTTTCATTACTCGCCACAATCTCAGAAGAGATTATTCCGGCTGCTTCCTAAGTGCAACTATCTAATGTTTGGTTTTCTTTGGAGGTAGTGACAACCACAATTTCTGCAACAATGCTAAATTAATCAAAGGAAGATGATCTAAAATAGCAGCAAACTTCTATAACAATACAACAGATGAAAATCCAAATGTTTCTGATACTACCTGCTATATAACTATATTTGTAATGATAGAAAATAAAGAAATAATCTAAAAGAAAAGGATAGAATTGGTTGGTTTATCTTTACTTTCAAAAATTTAAAAATGGTTAAAAAATTAAGGAAACACATAATTGGGAAAAAAATCTCAAATTTCCCAAACAAAGCAAAACATGTTTCCTTTTTTATTTTCCACAACAAGCATCTTCTTTTCCTCTAAGGGCTATAGCTAGTTGATTCTTCAATTTGTCAGCAATCCAAATTCGTCTTACACAATAAGGCCTTGCCTAAATCAACCAATCAATTGGAACATCCTATTACTATAAAAAATTCTTAACACTAATTTGCACCAAAACATATGCTACCAATTGATATACTATAAACTTGAAGTCTTTCAAAAAATTGAACCACCTTACATGCAAATGTCACAGGAAGGGAGGAGTGAATTTTGTTCAGGGCGACTGAGTTAATATAATTTGCCGTGCTACCAAACGCCCAATGCTTCATGACAATCACAATGACGGAGAGTCATGGCAACCCTAATTGGTTTCCCTTTATATATACAATTTTTTGTGGGCAAAGAAGGTAAGCAGCAAGCAAGTGTAAAAAAATAAAAGAAACGCAATTATACTTCAGAAAAGGACTCTTCTGACGGATCACACAATACATATCTGAAGCCCACCACAAAAAAGTATTAACAACCTATAAAAATTCTCTGAACAATAAAAAAATAAGCATTATATCTACTTACATAGCTTTATCAACTAAACACTTCCAAAGTAGTAACTGAATATTCCAAATAGCTATAAAGTACCTCGCATATTCATATTACTGCACCTTAAAAATAAATTTTTTTTTTATAGAAAGCAAAAACTTTTCCTTCTTAATAAATAATTACTAAGTTTTTAAAACATATAATTTGGCCACCTGGTCCTAATCATTTTCTTATAAGTAAAAGAAAAGAATAGGAAAATAATTTATTAAGAAGAAATGGACAAAATTAAGGAGATGAAAAATTGAGAAAATAAAATTTACCTTCATTGTAGTTGCAGGATCATCAAAGAAAAGAGCTTTGATTTTCATTAAGGATTCATTTACGTAGGGAAGAATCAATTTCACTAACCAAAGTGCTTGTTCTTGTCCAAAAACATAGTCCATGTTTGAATCATCTAAATCAACAGCTCCCCTGATGAAATTTTGAAAAAATTGTGCATTGATTTTAGAGAAAAAGAGATCAGTAATAACCTAATTATCTAATCAGTGAAAAACAATTACCTAGAAATGAATGATCTAAAGAAGAAAATTGCAGCAAGATAGAGCAAGCCTAGATAGGACAATATAGATATTAAGCTGTCAATGACATAATTCAAGAAGATTCAGACAAATACTCTTTCTTTATAATAGAGAATTAGCAAAAATTAAGATGAAGATAAGTAATCAATCACCTGATGTTGAGATCTTTGGTTTGTAAAGATGACATGATAACAATTGTTCCAATGCCAAACACAAATGCTGATTTTGATACAACTCTACGCATCACCAAGTCAACTGAAAAAATTTACCATCAAGAACATCAAATTATTATCACTACTATCCAAAATGAGTAAATGAATTGAACCAAGAAAATAAATCTCACCAAAGCTCTGTAATTTGCTATGGTTTCTTGGAATTCTCTAGGATTCGTCTAGAAAACAAATTTCAATACAGTATAAATCAGAATGACAAATTTTTTTTCTTGGTCTAAAGAAAGGCAATTATCGATCAAATGCACTTACTTGGTTTTGTTTTTGATGGACTTAGATGAACCCTGGCACGGCTGATTAGAGGAGGAGACTGTTTCTTTATTATTGATGGAATTGACATTTGTCTTTCATTACTCTGAAGAAATTTCTCGTATTCTAAAACAACTTTCTTTAGTTTCTGCTCTGCTATGCTGATCTCCTTAACAACAAGACTCTTCTTTTCAATCTCAACTTCAATTCCATCATCACCCTCTTCCTCTAATTGATCATCCCAGTTTTCGTTATAACCGTCAGCATCATCAAAATGATCAGCATCTTCTGCTTTAGGTAGAGATTTGACTTTCGCTACATTGGTGAAATTGGTTGTGATGACTTTTTTCTTCACAAATAGCAAAATCTTTACAATTTTCATCAGATCTTGTTTTCTTAATTCCAATTGTGGGTTTTCTTATTAGAACTCTTAATGGGCATAATTCCAATTATGTTTGAAGATACCTTGAAAGCCAAGATTTTAAATTATATATTGATTTTGATTCTATAAAATGAATCTTTCATGATCGACTGCATGGTTCTCATGATTACTGATCAAATTTATTGCACCCTCAAATTTTGAATTACTTGAAAATCATTCAAGTTGGCATGAATGAAATGGATTTTAATTTTCTACTCATGTTAGCAATAAGTACCAGTACACACCTCTAAATGTCTTGAAGATGTAGAAAATGGAATTTTTTTTCTCTTTACTCATTTGTTCATTTTTTTTCGAACAGAGGGGCAAAATGTCTGAATTATAATACATGTAGTCTTGCAGAAAATAACTAAACCTGAAAAATAGAGCTTTACTTACCCGTGCTTCTAAAAATCCCATTTCTTCAAGTTTGTTAAGAAAATTCTTATTAACTCAAAGAACAACCATTATTCTTGATTCCAATTCTTAACAAAAAAACATCAATATTAGATTTATAATAGTAACAGAAAATCAAAGGACTAAGAGCATAAAATGTCAAAGCTTTTATTTTTTGTGGGTACAAAAACATCAATAAACCATACTTCCCCTTTTTTGAATAAGAATCCAACAAAAAATCAATATTTCAGTACCTAACTTTGAAAACCTCCACAATTTGCTCAAACCCAACTAAGAAAATATTAAGTTGGTCAATAGAAGGTTTTTTTGTCAAATACCACGTTCCAATTTCTTTCACGACTCTATCAAAACTAATAATCACAAATGCTTGCCCATTTTTGCACCAGATGTGATGTAAAATAAATCTTGTATTCTCAATCTATAAAAATGACAAATACCCAATTACAAAATCTCACTGAATAAAGCATGAAACTTTTTAAAAATAAAAAAGCAGTTTAAATTCATATTTTTCATCATTAGAAACCACATCAATTTATACCTTGTTAATGTTGTTACTTTTTATCTTTATATTTGCAGTTCAAAAAGAATGACGGAACAAAGCTTTATTTTACTCACCTTAACTAAGCTGATAGTATAAAACTTCTATGCAACTTTCCGTTGAGGCATTAAAAAGTGAAACTTGTATAGCTTTTTCATTTCTGAATAAAGTTAGCATTTTCATCTCAGTACTTAACCAAAACATCTTTAAAAAAAATACGAAAATCCATTGTTATAAATTGCATTATAGAGAATAGAAAATCAGCATTAAAACTATAGTGAGAACCAATACGAACACAACTATTACACTACAAAAGAAAGCCATGAAACCATAATAAAGCTAAAATGCATAATTCGATTGGGAGAACAATAAATTACGAGAATTAGTAAAAAGAGGTCAATAGCCCACATACCATATGAAAAATGATAAGAAGGAAGAATTTCAGTCATTGGATTAAGCAATTCTTTAAACTATCTTGAAATGAATTCATCGGATTACTACACAAATAATATGAAAGCTTATTAGTCTAGTTTCGAAATTTTCAAGATTAGTAAGTAGCTTTGTCTCTTCCCTATAGTACTTTGTCCATCATAACACACTATAGGCTAACAAACGAAATCCTCTTTGCCATATTTTGAAACAATTATACGGTAAAAGTCATAATATTAGGTAAAAAAATGGCTGTCAAAACGAAAGAAATTCAGAAATAATATATACAACACACATGATAGTGAATTCATTATAGCTTTCGTCCTTTCCTTCTTCTACAGGGCTATAATCTGTGACCTCCTCTGCCATCGACACTTGGCCAAGCACTTGAACGACCTTTTGCTCACTTAGCATCTGTTTCTCGAAATTTTGAAGCATCTACTGTTTAAAGTTCTTCCAACTGGTAATTTCATGAACGTGAGATTTATAATTTTTGAGTTTTGAAAAGAAGCAATGATTGTAGTAATTTTGTTCTTTGACCTTTGTAGTGTTACTTGCATTTGTTGTGTCCTCTGATGTTTTAGCTGCCTTTTGTCCAGGATCTACTTCTTGCTTCAACTCATCTTCTTGGTAGGTCTCTTGGTTTACATCTTGTTCAGGAGAAGCACATCTAGAATCCTCTGTGCTGCTGCTGTTGTCTCCAACTTGCTATTTCCTCTTCTTAGTTGGCCTTTAAATAAATGTAGAGGGTAAAAGAAAGAAAATGCATGTAAAACAAAATTACATGTGAGACAAAAATTTTAATCTTGTTTTCTAACCTTCTCAATTAAATTATTGCTTCCAATGGCTTCCTGTGTTTTATTGGAGTTCTTCATCATAATATTATCATTTCTTTCTTCCCTTGTATCTGTTTCAGGCTTCTATTTTTTCATTTCTGTTTCTTCGCTGAACTCTTTGGAACTTGGAATATCCAGCTCTGGATCAAGAATCTGATCTACTGCTGTTTATAGCTCAATTGCTTCATACATTTGATCCTACACAAACAAAAGTTTGCATTCATAAATAATAGTTACATTTCAGATTGTAGGAGCTGGGCTCCACTGTTCCTTCAAAATATCAAGGCAAATGCTTCCGTTACCATTAATATTTGGATGAAAAACCTTTGTCCTGAAAGCTACCTGCAAAACTCATACAAACTCAACACAAGCAATAAGAGCAAATTCTTGATGTTACGAATTCGGTTAATATAGGTAGGGAAATGCTTAAGAAAAACTTCGGTTAAAGAATATAAAGGCAATATGTAGCAAAGAATGTTGTTACCACCTACTCTTTTATAAGAATGTTGCTATATGTACCAAAGTATGGAGTTGCTGCTCGTTCAACCGAGAAAAATAAGGGTAAACCAAAAGATGATATAACAGGATATAGCTGCTCAAAATCAAAAGAATCAAGAGAACAAAGCAAGCTTAGAATTTTTCCCAGTTGAAAAAGAAAAGGCCAGATAAATTTGACAGTAACATAAACAGCACTAAGAAACATCAGGCCAAACTATGGCCATCTAGACAACTATTTAAAAATTTTACCAATCAAAAGAAAATGATGACAAATGTTTAAGTCAAGAACTGATATTGAATATTCTACTACTACGAAATAATTACAGGATCTTTAAAAATGGATAAGCTGCTCACGAAAGAAATTCAATAGCCAAAGCGAATTAACGCACTGCAATATCCAAAATTAAAATTCATACCCATTCCCACAATATGCAAAAAGATTATACAAACTTGCTTCTGCGTTCTAGATAACACAAAAAAGAAAAAGTAGAAACAATCAAATAGCTATTGAAACTTAAATCTGCCTATTTTATTGCGAAGAGATCAACATTGTACCCCAAAAAAGAAACTCAGAGCAGAGACTAACGATGCTAGAAGAAGCAGGAATGTGAAAAGAAAAAAAGAAAGTGGCTTTTTATAACTGCAATTAACTTCAATAGCAACTAAGAGAAGTCATATCGTTGTTAGAATACAAAATCACAACCATAACTATGGCATTGAAGTCAGCACCAATAAGATAATTAAAAAATGACCTCTCTTTTACATAATTACATGAGCTAAATTGATATAATATTTGAGCTTTATCCTTAACACGGCGAGAAGGAAAGAAAGAAAACCTTAGAACAATTAGAGGCTCGACTTTAAAAAACCCACATAGTAAAAACTCCTAAAACATCTTTATAAAAAAACACAGAGAACTATATTCTTCTTTTTTTTCTGAGAGAGAAAGAGAAGACAAAAAATGAAGGAGTACCTACTATTAACAACCTGCAGTCTCATGGATTGGAGCACCACTTCCTCTCTTCATCCTCATCTTAATGTGAAAGAAAATGGAAAAAAAAGGAGAAGACATTAAAAATCCTAAATTGTTGGTTTTTTGAACTGTACAGACTACAGAGGAATAATATTTAATATTTGAAAAGAGGATTGATCGAGGAATAAGAACTCAGATCTCATCATCCCACAGGTCTTGAATTGTCTTATAGGGGCTGATTGTTGATTAGTGAAGATTTCTTGCCTCATTATCTTCCATTCTTCCATATCCTAAATTTCTATTATATCCAATTCGTCCAATGCCAGATCAAGGGCACCAATGTTCTCTAGAATTCTTATATGGTTGAAGCTCTTCACGATTACACTTGCTCCTTCTGACATATCCCATGCTAGAGCAACCTTCATTTAGTATTACAAAAGAAGCAAACAATTCAATCAATGATCGAGTCCCACGATAAAGGATAATAATATATCTGATAAACCAAAATAACTGCTTGATTATATACAAAATTACAAGGAAGAAAGGTTGTCACCTGTGCTTGAGCTGCATTGGGTTTAAGAGCAATGAATTTGAGACATGGATGATTCACCACGGTTGATCCCCAAAAATTTCCAGGTCCCCAAACAAGAGAATATGCTCTGACATGGATGCTGTGCTTCCTGCAAAATTCCCTTAAATTTCTTTGCCTCCACATTCAATGCATTTCAAGCTTTATATACACATCTCAAACCATTAGAAATGTTGATATCACAAACCATTGTAAATCTTTATTTCTTACTTTAATTATAAAATGAATTAATTATTTTTAATTTCTTATTATCGTGGTAACCAAAGAAATCCAAGCATCATTAAAACAATCAGAAAAGCACATAATCACACCTCATATTTGTTGAATATTATCTTTCATATTTGTCAGAATAACTCTTAATCCAACCAGCCTGTATTTGCTTCCAGACTCTCTTTCACAATTATCTATCAGACACTGTATGACGCACCAACTCTTAATATAAATGTGTATAAATGAGTTCACTTGTACGATTCATAGTCAATATTTTTAATTATTGGAAAATTATGTCCTTGGTATGAGACAATAACGTTGAGATCTTTTCTGTGTCACAAATATCTGGTCCCAACATAAAACTACATGAAAAGAATTCAAAGGTTCATCAGCTGAATTTTTATAAACTTATAATACATAAAGCAACAAGAAATGATAAGTAGAGGATTTACGCATATCCAAAAAAAACCACAAAATTCTAATTCGGAAGACTTGTTCCAAATATCAATATTTTGGAAGACTTGTTCCAAACACTCAAAGCTTCTCTTGGATCTAAAAGCAATGTATGGTGAGCAGCAACAGTAGACGAATTGGGAACGCTAAAGACTTCTTCTGCATCAATTATGTAAACAAAAGCATTCCAAGATTTAGGGAAACTTTGATGATGTAGAGTTCTTGCGTTCAGAGTGAAATCCAACTACATTGTAGGAGCTCTTATATAAACTGGAGAATGAACTCCCATTGATTCTCCTGCTATAACTTTAACTTGAACTCCATTTTTTTCTGCTCTTGGAATGTCTGCATCCAGCAATTCTTGATACCTTGGCTCAATCCTGATCAATAGTAATAATAGTATAACTTTAATACAGGAAAATTAAATTTTAAAAAGTTACTGTTTAGTGATTGTAATATTCAGAAAACTATGTGCAAGAATGACCAACTTCAATAAATAGATTCTCAAATCATCATCATGCATTCGAAAATTACTAGACCACTTTTATAAGCGATTATCTAATACAAGTTCGAAAAAAAATGGCCTTCTAAAACATAATTTGTAAAAACATGTTTTTCTTAAGGAATATAGGGTCATGTCAACATCCCACAAATACCTTGCTAAATGCTAAAGTTCTATGCCTCTTATCTGCTAGTGAATATAAACAAAACTATACAAAATTTTTGGCTTTTGGGATGGTTGTTTAATTGATTAGATGCATAGAATCTTACATTTTGTCCTTTCTAGCAAGATTTATCCAAAGTTGCAGACCAGTTTGAGTACCTCCAGCAGCAGGCATTTCAAAATGAGAATTATGCCTCTTCCTGCAGTCATCCATTGCACAAAACAACAAAGGTTAATGCATGTATAGAATGAATGCTACTAAATATCGCTAATATGAACTGATACAACAATAAAAACGATCTACAATAGGGTACTTACTTGTACAGCACGAGCATGGATTGTACCCTTATGACGAGAAAAATCTTGATGAGTGAAATATCCCTACACCAAATAAGCCCAAATTTTCCATTCACAATTAAATTCTGATAAATTATAAAAGAATTTACAACTTAAAAAGTTCATAAATTTTACCTGCAACATGTATGTAACAGTCTCAAAACCTGTAAAACAGCAGACACACAATTAGAAGATTTATCAAATGAGTGGTGGAACAGAATCAAAATAAACTGATTAACTAAGTAGAATCCAAAATGAACCTCTATGGAGGTTGTCTGGAAATCCAGCAACAGGCGCAATTGAAATAACAAACAGAATTATCTGAGTAACTTATTTTGGATAAAAGGAAAAAGAATAAAGGGATAAATCAATAATGTAAGATGGAATTTCTTAAAAGAGCGGCCAAGACAGAGTCCAAATGCAAATATTCATCACAAAATTATAACCATGGCAAAAACATCATGAACAAAATACGATCTAAAGACAATATGTTAAAGAGTGTGAAACACAACAGAAAGCATAATGTAAACCAGGGAAAGCAAAAGGCATAGAACTAAAAAAGAAACATAAGCAAAAAAATCTAAAACAAAAACAAACATTAATAAACATAAAAACATGATCTAAAAAGAAAAGAAAAATTACCGTGAATATGGGACGAAGATATTTTTCGACGGGCCAATTTGTAAAATCCTACGAAGAAAGAACAGTAAATACCGTGTAAATTAAAAGCCTATCTAAAGCAGCTAAAAAAATCATAAAAGAAGGACACACCAAGAACGACTTAAAATAAGACATAAAACCTAACCAAAATATCTTAAACCAAAAGAACATCATACATGGTGGGGTATCAAAAAGTCTACCAAGGAGGTGAAGGAAAAAAATATGGGAAAAATAAGCCGAGCAAAAAATGCAGAAGGGTTATTGTATGCCGAAGTACTAATACGTAATTATGAGGAAAACACAGTAAAATGATTTCGATAGATAAAAACTATACCACACTGGAGTTTGAATTATGAAGTATAAGCTATTGAAGATCACCATAATCATTTGAGACCCTCGTCATCCCTTAGCTTATCTTCAATGCTTAGGAACTCCATCCTAGCAGAGGCTTGCTTTGCCCACTTCACAATTTTCTCAGCTTCTCTGCAGATTTTCTCCTCTTCTTTCATAGTTTTCTGAAGCAACTTTTGCTGGTTTTTCACCGAGAAGCTATTAAATTCAGATAAAAACTCATCATCTTTCCCGAAATCAAGACCTATAGTCAAAACCCTGTTTTCTTTTTTCTTTTTCCTTGACCCCTTTTTAGGTGAACACCAGAAACAACCGCTTTTTTGGGGCGACGAAAAAGCCTCGGTTGAAGAATCAGAGGGAAATGAAGATGACCCAAATGGGGATTTTAATTCTCTACTCTTTTTCCAACTGGAATTTTCTTAGAAGATGAAAAAATCTCATCTTCGGCAAAAAAAATCAAATAAATTTGATGCTTTCGAGTAAAACCCAGATTCGGACTTTCCCTTTAGACCTTTCATCCAATTTGGATTATTCTCAGAAAGTGAAAAGATCTCATCTTTACTTGAAAAGCTCAACGATTTTTAAGGGTTTGAGGTGTTATTCTATGCGGCAAAGAATTAAAGCGGAAAATTCATAGAGGGTGATTGAAAGGCATTAAAAGTGGCAGAGCTAGAGTCGAGAAAGAAATCAGTAAAAAATCTAAATGACAGATACGAAGAAAGGAGGAAGAAAGGAAATTTGAAAGAGAAATGGACTGAAAGTCAAACATAGAGGCAGAGATATATTCAGACACCATTAAGGCGATGTGGCAGGTATTAAATTGGCCCAGCAGAGAGTGCAGATGCTGAAGAGGGATTTCAAAAAAACTCATTTAAATGGCAACACGGGTTAAATTGTAAGAGATAAAAGGTAAGCATAGAAAGGAGAAGATTGTAAAATAAATATGTGTAGAGAAGCCTGGGGAAAGACAAATAATTTCAGGGAGTGTGTGAAGCGGTAAAATAGCGCATTGTGCGACAAGGGGGACCGTTGAAGAATTTCAAGTGTCGAAAATGGCACGAAGTTTATAAGAAATATCAGGTAGAGAAGGTTTGAAGGAGGAAGAGATCTAAGGGCGAAACAGGAAAATTGCAATATGATGCAATTGAATAGCCGATAAAAAAATCGGAAAAGAGTAAAAATAAGCAAAGAACGCATGTGTGAGTTCAAGCGTGAGAACGACAACAAGCGGCTTATATGTACAACTTAACAAGCAATATCATAATCATATTTCTCCACTTGGTGCCACTCACAACAAAACAAAACTACTGTGTATTTGGACTAGTAATTGAATTTTATTATTTCAATTATTGCACAATAACAGTCAACATCTCCAACCACTAGATTTTTATCCCTCGAGCTTGCAAAGCTAGGAGTTAAAGTTATTACCTAAACTTCACTATTCTGATTCTTACATCTTGCATCACTCGTTTTTGTGTAACACATATATCCATTGACATAACACTCAGTATATATCCTAGGGATAAAGTGATTAGCAATAATATTTCAAATCGCATATTTTGGTTAGCAAAAGGTCCTAGGCCTACATCAAAAAGTACCACGACTAAATTATAATAATTTAGAAAAAAATAGAATTTATTTGTAGATAAGTTAAAATTGGTTGTTGTGATATAAAAGTAATTTATGGTTTGATCTTTGCTTAGAAATGCCAAGATCACTACTAAAATTGTAACAAGAAAGGAACATCCCAAGAAAATCCAAATATATTGATTAATTATTCCCTATAATATGTTGCAATTTTTTTAATTGGCTATGTATTTATTCATATGTTCATTGAAATGATTTTTTTAGTTATAACTTAGAAAAGTGCATTTCCTAATTTTTGGGCATGTGGATAAGTACTCAAGATTTTTGTTAAGATGATTATTCTAATATTTCCTCTCAAACTTTATCTTATTTAAGCATATAAACACATATTATTGCCTAGGACATGCTTAGGATTTAGAGGATTTCCATGTTGCATAATTTTATTTAATTGCATATGTTAGTCAGTTTTATAATCCATTAATTATCCTCTTCCCAAAGTAAACATTAAAAGACCTTTTTCAAGGTCCAAGAAATGAGAAATGCAATTCTTAATTTATCTGCATTTTTAATTTTAATTATCAAAATTAAGACGAGAAAAGTAATGTGCATATTATTTTTGCACAACACAAATCGCTTTCCTTCCTTCCATCTATAAGAACTAATGACCTTATAAATGTTCTGTGTGTTTTTTACTTAATTTTCTTAATTTGAATTTGAAAACTCTATCAAACATGAATTTCTTCTTTATTTTCTTTATAGTAATTTTACAACTATATCAAATTAAGAGCACTACAGCAAAATCGATGCATGGTATCTGCGTACAATTTTTGTTGATCTATCAAATTTTGACTTCATAACTTTCACCAAGTTCAAAATCATTGATTCTCCACTAACCAAAAACATGATTTGGAGAAGAAGTAACAATAAAGAAGAAGACTCAGTAAGCAAATTAATTATTTTTAAAAAAATTCTACTAAGATCTCACTCTATAATTTTAATTTTTAAAATAAACTTGAAAAAAAGAGATATGAGAAAACTCCCACTTACAGAGGCAAATAACTCGATTTAAGCGGAAACAATTAAGACTCAATAATTCCATTAGTATCACCGCCTACCCTTGGGGTATTATTTTCTCGAATAGGAGAAGGCTTGATGTAAGGATCATTCAAATATTACAACTTGTTGATATTAACACAAGGAATATCATAATAATCTTTCTCCATTAGGTACCACTCACAACAAAACAAAACTACTATGTATTTGGTCCAGTAATTGAATTCTATTAGTTCAATTATTGCAATATAATAGTCAATATCTCGAAGCACTCAATTTTTGTCCCTCGAGCTTGCAAAGCTCAGAGTTAAAGTAATTATCGAAACTCCACTATTCTTAGTCTTACATCTTGCATCACGTGTTTTTGTGTAAGACCTATATACATTGACATGACACTCAGTATATCTCCTAGAGATAAAGTGATTAGCAATAGTGTTCAAAATCACATATCATGGTTAGCAAAAGGTCATAGTCCAACAGCAACAAGTAACATGACTAAATGAATAGAATTAAGAAAAAATCAAATTGCTTTGTATTTAAGCTAAGATTGGTTGTTGTGATATCAAAGTAATTTATGGTTTTATCTTGTCTTAGAATTGCCAAGATCAGTACCAAAATTGTAACAAGAATAGAACCTGCCTACAAACTCCAAGGATATTGATTAATTATTCCATATAATTTGTTGCAATTTTTTTAATTGGCTATGCTTTTATACATATATCCATTGAACTGATTTGTTTAGTTATAACTTAGAAGACTGAATTGCCTTTTTTTGGAGCAAATCGATTAGTACTCGAGATTTCTCTTAAGATAATTATTCTTTTTTTTGCTCTAAAAATTTATCTTATTTATGCATATCAACATATTAGTGCTTATGACATGCTTAGGATTTAGATGATTTCCACATTGCATATTTTTAATTAATTGCAAATGATAGTCAGTCCTATAATCCATTAATCACCATATTTCATAAGTCATCAATGAACGACTTGTTTCAAGGTCCAAGAAATGAGAAATGCAATTCTTAATTTTATCTACATTTTTAATTTTAATTACCAAAATTAAGACGAGAAAAGGTAGTTGCATATTATTTTTGCACAATACAAATCTCTTTCGTTCCTTCCATTTACAAGAATTAATGACTATATAAATGTTATTCGTCTGTTGTTACTTAATTTTCATAATTTGTATTTGAAACATCTAGAAAATATGAATTTTTTCTTTATTTCCTTTACAGTAATTTTAAAACTATATCATATCAAGAGCACTACAGCAAAACCACTGCAAGGTATCTATAAATAGTTTTTGCTGATCTATCCAATTTTGACTTCATAACTTGCACCAAGTTCAAAATCAATGATTCTTCACAACACAAAAACAAGATTTGGTGAAGAAAGTAACAATAAAGAAGAAGATTCAGTAAGCAAATTAATTGTTTTGGAAAATATCTACCCGAAGTGGAGGTTTTTTCTTGCCCATATTCTAAGATCTCATTCTATAATTTTAATTTTTAAAATAAACTCGAGAGAATGAGATAAGAGAAAACTCCCACTCACGGAGACAAATAATTATTTTTAGTGGAAATAAGAGAGATTAAAAAGAAAAATTTTCTTTAGGAAAGATAAATTGGTGGAGAAAAGAGATAAGTTGTGTGTGCACCAACTTATTTGGTCTTATTCGTTCTCTCTTACTTGAACTTTGCATGCATTCACAATGAAAAGAACATGTGTCGAACATCTTTTGTGTGAAAATGTGTTAAACCTTGCAAACGAGAGAATAAGTGGAGTGTTGAGAAAATGTGTCATGAATTGATGTATTTGCATGAAGGAGGATGTAACTAGATCACACTTGGTGCGGTACAAGTCACATACACTAGCACACCATCACTTCACACAACACAAAAGAACACACAAAACACAACACACACACATACAGGTCGGCCGTCACTCCTGACGGCCGACCAAACACACACACAAATGGGTCGGCCGTCACTCCTGACGGCCGACGAAACACACAGTCACACACATGCACAAGTTGATGTTGGTGGGGTTTGGGTTGGTTGATGTCTTGAATGCAGTGTGATGAATGAACACATGATGAAAATGGTTTTTTACGATGAAATGTTAACGAGACATGAAATGAGTTGTGCATGCGATGAATTGTTATATCAAACACCTATACTTGCACTTCATATTCATGCATACTCACACAACACAAGCGTCACAAACACACCCAACACAAACACACACTCGGCAAACACACATACACACTCACACGCCAACCTGACTGCCGACTGGTTGGTCGGCCGTCAGTTCCCCTCACACACTCACTCACTCACTCAAATGCACTCACTCTCAGTGCACTGATGCGTAACACAAATACTCATTCACAACTCACTTCACTAATTTGCATGCTTACAACTAAATCACCTCAATCATACACTAGCTTACTACGACACTCTCACATGCACATTCCCATCAGCTCATCACCACTACCCTTGCACACTTAACTGCATCCATAGGACAAATGCCCTCAAGACACACACATATGTGCACACACAAAGGCATGACACTCACTAAACACACAGTCGGGGAGGAAGAGAGAGAAAATCTTAGTCCAGACACCAAAAACCCTAAAAACAACTAAGAGCAAAATACAGAGGGAGATAGATTGTAGCTTGAATTCATTGACTGTAATCATGGATTGTGAGCCGATCATCATGATCGGCTAACTTCATAGTGTTGCCTTGAGGGTTCAATTGTATGGATTTTTGGTTCATTTGAGACAACTGAAATAGAATTTATCTGTGCTAAATCTTGATTGATGTTCATTGCATGTTTTGTTTCAATGGGTTTATATAAATCTGTTCAAATCCTTACTTGATCTGCGGTACCCACTGAGATCTGTGTGGATCTACCCACGTCAATTGGATAAAACATGCAAATAATTGAAATCAACATCCTGTGAGTCTCAGTTACTTATTTGCTTTATGATCTTAGTTGTGTGGTGCCAACTGACAATCTTAAGGCCGATTACATGATCAGGACTGGGTTTATCTGAATAGTTCAATTTGAAAGCGAAACTTGGTTGTTTGCCCTACCAAGGGAAACAATTAAGCGTAGAAATAGAGTTGACCTATATGATAGGGTTCTAGGGTATTAATTGGAACTGAGATCTTGCTCTATCAAGAGAAGATTTAGGACATCTGTGATCTGGAGTTGTGAGGGCCAACAGGCCAATCAGCCTCACATCACTAGTAGATACACCCCTCACATGATACACAAGTCCGTGATAGTGAACAGAGGTCAATGCTAATTGTTCATCCCTCGAGGCAACGCACTTCACATTACTGTTTATTTCCCCATTTCATTTGAGTTATATCATTTCGTTGTTATTTTCTATCATAATTGAAACCGACACATAACCCTCTCCCTGTGGATACGATCCTTCATCGCTACTACATAGTGTTTTAGGTTAAATTGTGAGCCTACGACAGCTCATTCCAATTTTTGGCGCCGTTGCCGGGGAGAAGCAGAGTGTCAAGTTTGATTTTTGTGATAGTTTCACTTTGTTGTTACTTTACGAATTCTTATTTGAAATTGTTGATCTGTTTGTTTTGTTGAAATCTTAATTCATTACTGTTTCTGTTGATTTTGTTCTATTGATATTCTGCCTTGTGTTGTTTCTTCTTCTTGTGAGAATTCCCAGTTTATGCTACCTAGAGCAAGGCTACGAGGCGAAGCTCTGGAATTTGCTCTTGACTTAGAATTGGAAAAGACTTTAAGAGAAAGGGGAAGGATAATAGAAATGGCGGAACAAAATGTGGAGAGGCCTCAGCCCCAACCACCTCGATTTGGGGACCATTTTGCGGTAAATTTCGAGCGGAGGAACAATCATCAGGGAATTGACGTCGAAAGTTATCAAATTCCGACACAAATCTTGTCCATGATCACCCAAGGACAGATCTTTCAAGGCCTGAGTCATGAGGATCCTAATGAGCATCTAGATTGGTTCCTAGGACTTTGCAATACCTTTAAGCTGCAGAGGGTTACTCCAGACGATGTGAGAAGAGTTCTATTTCCCCTGTCTCTCAAAGGGAAAGCTAAGCACTGGTTTAACTCGATTAAGGGACAATCCATTACCACCTTTGAAGAACTGGAGCGGAAGTTTTTAGCTAAGTATTTTCCTCCAGCAAAATTGGAGCGAATGAGATTGGAAATCCGCAGTTTTCAGCAACAGGATGGCGAGACCTTCAAGGAAGCCTGGGATCGATTCAACGACCTACTTCGCCAATGCCCAAACAATGACCTGGGGGAGGTCAGGGAGCTCAACACATTCTTTAAGGGCCTAACTTCGGAGTCCTCGCTGATGGTCAAGGCGTGTGCTAATGGGGCTTTAAAAAACAAGAGCGTGCCCGAGGTGAGGGAACTATTTGACTCGATTGCGGACGATGAATACCTATTTCCAAAAGCTAGGAAGACTACCATGAGGAAGCAGCGCGGTGTGTTGGACTTAGATGAAGAAACCTATTTGGAAGCAAAAGTTGAGGCCCTGACAAGACAAGTTCAGAATCTAAAGGCTGCTAAGGTCGCTCCAGTGTTGATGTGCGGGCTGTGTAAGGGAGGGCATCATACGAATAAGTGCGAGCTTACTCAGGAATCAGTGCAGTATGTCAACAACTACAACAACCGCCAACAATACAGTGGTTATCGAAATCAATCAGGCCAAGGCAATTGGGGGCAGAATAATCAGGGAACTCAGCAAAGGCAGTACTACCAGAGTGGGGAGTCAAGCAACCGGGAACAGAGAAAGACAACTGATGATTTGCTCCACGAAATTCTGGGAAACATAGATATGTATGAGAAGAGGACCTCCACATTGGAAACCCAAGTGAAAAACGTGGAGGCTTCTATCAAGAACATTGATATGCAGATGGGACAGTTGGCTAAGGCAAGCCATCAGAGACCCCAAGGTACCCTCCCAAGTGATACAGAGCCGAACCCAAAAGGAAAAGAACCAGAAATCTGTAATGTCATAACTCTGAGATGTGGTAAAGAAATAAGTGGGAACAAGAAGAAAGAACAAAAGGACCATCCTGAAGAAGAAGTCATGGACGAAGAGATTATCGTGGAGGAGGAAATCCAAAAGGAGAACAAAGAGGAGAGTGTGAAGGCGCCTGAACCAAAGAAGAAAAGGGGACCTCAAAGTCCTTACAACTACCCAGAGTATGCGCCACTACCTCCATACCCTCAGAGAGCCCCACCTCAAGCTAAGAAGAGAGCCCAATTCACCAGATTCTTTGATATGGTAAAAAATGTGAATGTCAATGTACCCTTGTTGGACCTGGTTACTGCAATGCCCCGATATGCAAAATTCTTGAAGGACGTGATTGCCAACAAAGAACAGATCCTACAGTGTGATTTTCAAATACCCCTTACAAAAGAAAGTCAGGCATGGGTAAACAATGACCTACCTCCAAAGTTGAAAGATCCAGGGAGCTGCACCATACCATGCACAATTGGTACTAGATTCTTCAACAAAGCCCTTTGTGATCTTGGAGCGGGTATTAATTTGATGCCCCTATCCATTGCTGAGAATGTCAGTTTGGGGGATAAAATCAAACCAGTAGCAGTACTACTCCAATTGGCTGACAGATCTTTGGTGCAACCCACTGGAATGATTGAGGATGTGCTTGTGTCTGTAGACAAATTTGTGATCCCTGTTGACTTCATCATATTGGACATGGAGGAAGACCCGAAGGTGCCATTAATATTTGGGAGACCCTTCCTAGCTACAGGAGATGCACTCATAGGGGTCAAGAGTAAGACCTTTACATTCAGGGTGAACGGGGAGCAAGTGGTCTTTAATGTGGACTACGCAATGAAGTACCCCAAATCAGTGGAGCAATGTTGCTTTGTACACCCTGTGGAAGGTAATCCTTGTCTCCTTGAACTAGAACATAAGCGAAAGTTTTCTGTTGCTTTACTTGAAACCTCATATCAAGACAAGGATGAATCAATTGAATTTGTTTTGAATGATGAAGAACGTTAGATTATGCATGAATTGACGAATTTGATTGAATGTTGTGTGATAGATGAATCTGATGTAGAAATAGAATTTGAAAATGCTTGTGATGGAAATGTTGAAAGTAATGCAAGATGTGAAATGCAATCAAATGTTGATTTTGAAACTGATGAACATGTTGAAGTGAAGCCCACTGAGGTGAGGCAAGAAAATCTTGAGTGCAGGAACGAGAAATTGCTACCTTCTACTGTAAGGCCACCCAATTTGGAGCTGAAACCACTTCCTCCATATCTGAAGTATGCATTTCTTGGGGGGAATGAAACTCTTCCTGTGGTTATATCTTCAAGGTTAGAGAAATGGCAGGAAGACAAATTGCTGGAAGTCCTAAAAATGTACAAGGAAGCAATCGGCTGTACGATAGCAGATATCAAGGGGATCAGCCCCAGCATTTGTATGCATAAGATATTGCTGGAGGAAGGAGCTGTCCCATCAAGAGAAAGGCAAAGGAGGCTAAACCCACAAATGATGGAAGTAGTGAGAAAGGAGATAATCAAGCTGCTTGACTTTGGGATGATATTTCCTATCTCAGATAGTGAGTGGGTTAGCCCGGTGCAGTGTGTACCAAAAAAGGGAGGAGTGACAGTGATAACCAATGAGGCAAATGAAATGTTGGCCACCAGGGTCATCAATGCCTGGAGGATCTGCATGGACTACAGGAAGTTGAACAACGCCACTAGAAAGGATCACTACCCTCTACCTTTTCTTGAACAGCTCCTGGACCGAATAGCCGGGTATCTCTTTTATTGCTTCCTGGATGGATATTCTGGGTATAACCAAATTGCCATTTACCCAAAAGATCAGGATAAAACTACCTTCACCTGCCCTTTTTGGAACTTATGCCTTCAAGAGGATGCCCTTTGGGCTATGTAATGTTCCCGCCACCTTTCAACGTTGCATGATAGCAATCTTCCAGGACATGGTGGAGAATATCATAGAGATCTTTATGGATGATTTTTCAGTGTTTGGAATGTCATTTGAAGGATGCTTGGAAAATTTATCTCTAGTATTGAAGAGATGTGTGGACACCAACTTGGTGTTGAACTGGGAGAAGTGTCAGTTCATGGTGAATGAAGGGGTGGTGTTGGGGCACAAGATTTCAAAGAATGGACTAGAGGTGGACAGGGCTAAGGTAGAGGTGATAGCAAAACTCCCAGACCCAACCAATGTGAAGGGAGTGAGGAGTTTCATGGGACATGCTGGATTTTACAGAAGATTTATCAAGGACTTTTCAAAGGTGGCCAAACCCTTGTGTTCATTGCTGGAGAAGGACACACCCTTTGTTTTTGATGAGAAGTGCAAAGAAGCCTTTGAACTGTTAAAAACCAAGCTGGTAGAGGCGCCCGTTATAATCACACCAGTGTGGGGGGAACCCTTTGAGGTAATGTGCGATGCCAGTGATTACGCGGTGGGAGCTGTGTTAGGCCAAAAGAGAGGAAAGATTTTCCATGCTATATATTATGCTAGCAAGCTGCTTAATGGTGCACAGCTGAACTACACCACCATAGAGAAAGAGATGTTGGCAGTGGTGTTTGCCTTTGACAAATTCAGGGCCTATCTTTTGGGATCAAAAGTGGTAGTCCATACAGACCACGCAGCTCTAAAATACCTCATGGCAAAGAAGGAAGCTAAACCTAGGTTGATACGTTGGGTGCTGTTACTGCAAGAATTTGATGTTGAAATCAGGGATAGGAAAGGCTGCAAAAATGTGGTAGCAGACCACTTGTCCCAGCTTGAGATGGGGACTGTGAATGAGGAACAATTACAGTTGTGGATTAAGGAGCATTTCCCAGATGTGCAAGTCTTCAGAGTTCACACCCAAGCGCTGCCCTGGTTTGCTGAGTTAGCTAATTTTGTAGTTGCAAGACAGATGCCAAAAACACTACTCCAGTGATAAAAGGAAGAAACTCAAACATGATGCCAGATATTATTTTTGGGAAGATGGTAGTCTGTACAAATGGTGTAGTGACCAAGTGATCAGAAGGTGTGTACCAGAAGAAGAAAAAGAGGAAATTCTCAGGGCTTGTCATGAATCACCTTTTGGAGGACATTTTGGAGTAGAAAGGACTGGACACAAGATTTTACAAACCGGATTTTACTGGCCACAAATATTTAAAGACTCGAAGCTGTGGATAAGCCAGTGTGACAAATGCCAACGCGTGGGAAATATATCCAGTAGAGATGAGAAGCCCCGAAACAATGTGATGGTAGTAGATTTATTTGATGTCTGGGGCTTGGATTTTATGGGTCCATTCCCACGATCTTGTGGGAATGAATACATATTGGTTGGAGTTGACTACGTATCAAAGTGGGTGGAAGCTGTAGCATTACCCCATAATGACAGCAAAAGTGTCATGGGGTTTGTCAAGAGAAATATCCTCAACAGATTTGGGACTCCAAGGGCTATTATAAGTGACGGAGGGAGCCACTTTTGTAACAAAATGTTCAAATCTCTCCTGACTAGGTATGGGGTACAATATAAAGTGTCCACAGCCTACCACCCCCAAACCAATGGACAAGCTGAAGTGTCAAACCGTGAAATCAAGAGGATCTTGGAGAAAGTGGTAAACCCAGGAAGAAAAGATTGGGCACTCAAACTTGATGATGCACTATGGGCTTATAGAACAGCTTATAAGACCCCAATTGGAACTTCACCCTTAAGGCTTGTATTTGGAAAGGAATGCCACCTTCCAGTTGAGTTGGAGCACAGGGCTTATTGGGCAGTGCAGAAGCTAAACATGGATGTAAAGTTGGCCCAGGAAGCAAGAATGATAAAGCTCAATGAGTTGGATGAGTTCAGATGGAATTCATACATCAGCGCAAGTCTCTATAAGGAGAGAACAAAAAGGTGGCATGATGCAAAATCAAGGTGAAGGAATTTGAGTTGGACAAAAGTGTTGTATATGACTCAAGGCTGAGATTTTTCCTGGTAAGCTGAAATCCAGATGGGTTGGACCATTCAACATCACCAAGATTTTCCCATATGGAGTTGTTGAGGTGCAGAAGGAAGCTTCTGGGGCATGTTGGAAGGTTAATGGACATAGAGTGAAAATATTCAGATCAGCTGTGGAGGACAAGGGACACACCCAGTTCCTTGATGACCCATCTTCTTGATAGAAACTCTTTCATGTCTAGCTGAGGACAATAAACCAAGCGCTGTGTTGGGAGGCAACCCAATTATTTCAACTTTTTCCTCTGTTTAAGTTATTTTCAGTAATTTCTGTAGTCAAATAAATGGTTGAATCTCTCTTTTCATCTCTGAACAGTTCATACATGAGGAAGGCAAATTCCCCAAGGAAGCTAAAAATATTTCATCCGGGTACAAGAACAAAATCCAAGATGCGTCATCTGAAAAAGGGGAAATATTCGATTCTTCTTAGCTTCAGATCTTTATGCCGATATCTTTTACTTCCTGATTCAAGTTATCATACTGGATAATTTTTCTGATCATTGCAGTGAACAATCAAATCATTCAGGGAGGAACAGTTACATAAAATAGGAAAGAAATTCATGCACACCTTCATCACATCACACCATGTTACACATGCATGTTGAAAGCTTTCACCAAGGTTGTGTGATAGAGTTGGACAGTGCATGCAATAATCTTGTGAAATGGTGATATTCGTTTGGTAGGAAAGATGTCGTGTAGCTAAATGAAAGCATGAAAATATTAATGCATGGGATGAGAGGATGATAGCAAGAATCGGCCATAATGAGAGCAACTTGCTAGGGCCCACGAAATTGTTTGGTAGTGGAACATGTTCAAGTGGCCGATTCTAGCAAGAAAGGAAGGCTTTTGTGTGATTTGATTAAACAAGCTTTTGTTTGCATTCTTTTTGTCATTTAGCAAGTTGGATTCTTGTGTAATCACATGCCAATTGTTGTTACTTGTTTTGGTTGCAATATTTGTGTCAATTAACACTTGGATAGCTGACTCAAGCACAAGATTTCTTCTATAAATGCCACACTCATGCATGAACACATTCATCATCTCCCGCATACACTTCAAGTGAAATTCGGCCAAGAAAGAGAAAGTGGGCGAAACTCATTTTAGAGACCAAAGAGCTACACAAGCTTCATCCTTTTTCTTTGCATTGTAGTGGGTTAATCATCAAACCAGTAAGTCATCCACCTTTATACACTCTTTTAATTCATGTTGAAAAGTTTCTTGACCTTTGCATGCTTGGTGGTGGTTTCGATTGTAGTAGTATGGTAAGTGAGGGGATAAGTTGGTTGAAATTCTGGATTGTTTCAGCACTGCCATGTCTTTGTGTTTTGTGCATAACTTAAGTTTGGAAGGTCGAAAATGTATGATTTCAGTTGCAAAGTTTTGTTAACATGATAACCTACAATATTTATGTTTTGAACTTTTGCTAATTGTCACTGGAACATAGACTAATGAGGCAAGGAAAGTCGAGTTGAATCTGAGTTGCTAAAGTGTTAAAAGCTGAATGACCCAGTTTGGCACCTTACGGTTTTTCACCCATAACTTGCTCAATTTAGACCCAAATCAAGTGATTCTTATCCCCAATTTTAGCTCTGATCATGTTCTTTAACTTTGATGTTTTGAATTTTGTCCAATTCTTCTTGCATGGCATGAGTATTTGAACGTTTTTGTGGTGATATAAAGCTGAGAAAAAAAATTCAAAAGGACTAATGTGAGGTGCAAATCAAAATGACACCTGAGACCAGTGATGTAATCCCCATGTGATATGGACTCGAGTCATTTCTTGTTGTTGGAATTTAATTACATGCATGAACTGCATATAAGGTTCTATGTTGATAGACATGGATTTGGATTTTGTTGTGAATGAGAAAGTCGCTAAGATCTGGATGAATTTTTGTTGTCAAATCATGTCTTGACACCAACGATTGATATGGGATATTGTGTTTTAGGAACCATGCCTCCCAAGAAAGCTGGTCAAGCTTCAACCTCAACATCAAGAGGCCAGAAAGGAAGAGGAAAAATAGGAGTGCCCACGCAAGTGATAGATGACTCCAGCTCAGGTGACGAATATTTCCCAGATGAAATGGAGGAAGAAGAGGAGTTAGACCAAGAACAAAAGAAAAGGAGGACCTCACCTATACCAAAGTTTGCAAATGAGAAGGCTCAGAACAAGTACTGTGATTTTGCTATGAGACTCATACATATTGAGAGACCGTGCATAATCACAATGAATCCCTACACCGACACGCTCATAGAATACGGTTGGCAGCCGTTGATGGTGGCTCCTCAAAGCTGCAATGTGGCAATTGCTAGGGAGTTCTATGCTAACGCCGCCTGAATGAAAGAGCAAGACAGAAAGGAGAAAGGTGTATATGTACGAGGCAAGTATTTGAAACTGACATCTGAGGTGGTGAACAAGCATTATGAACTCGATGATGACCCTCACGATCAACTAAGTGAGATGAGCAGGGCGGGAGACCCAGACACAATACTGAGCACAGTGACAATTCCAGGATTCGACTGGGTGAGAAACCATCAAGGGCATCCAAAACACATGGCACTGAAAAACTTAACTGCCGAAGCAAAGACATGGCTTCTGTTCATTAACTCCAGGATCATGCCAATGACCCCAATAGTAAGATTGCCAGAGACAGGGTGAATCTGATCTATGCCATAAAGCACGGGCTAACAGTGAACTTTGGGAGGATTGTCATGAATCATATTAACAAAGCCATAGCGGATGAAACTCAGGCATGTTTTTTCCTCATTTCCTATATGAGTATGCAGTGAAGCAAGGAGTAAGGATTGCCCCAAGTGAGGACTTCAAGGCAACAATGAGCCCCATCAGAGACAGCCACTTGAGAAATTACCAGCAACAGGAGAAAGCAGAAAGAGAAAGGAGGGAAGAGAAAGCTCAAGAAGCAGACCCAGACATTGAGGAAATTGAAAAGGAGCCAGAACAGCGAGCACACAACACGCAGCCAGTCCAGGACTTTTCCAATTTTGCACCAATGCAGAATGCCCTGGCAGAGGTTCAAGCGTCAATGACAGAACAACACCTCTCGATGGTCCGTCACCTTGATGAAAGGTGGGGGAATTTTCAGACAAGTGTGGAGACGCAGTTGAACTCAATGACACAGGAGCATAACAGACATTGGTCGGAAATAGAGAACAGAATGAATCAATGCCAGACAGGAATTCACAATCTAAATCTGATGATGGTGTATCACCACCAAGCAAGGGGCCCTAATTCTTACTTCCCATCAATTGAGGAGATGGAAACGCAGAGGATGGTTGTCGACACCTCGAGGAGAGTGGTGATGCATGGCGAAGGCATTCATCCGGGGAGCAGCTCCTCCAACTTTAACATGCATCAGGGGGCCAGCCCATCCAACTTTAATATGCCACCAAGGGGTAACACATCCAACTACCATGAAAACCCCAACACCAGAAACATGAATGTTCCATTCCCTGGTTTTGCTCGGTTCTCTGCTCCACCACCTCGACCAGGCACCTAAACAGGGCAGTGTCTCTCCCTTTATCCCCAATTGATGTCATGGCATACTACAAGTGTGGGGGGGAAAGGGAATGAGAAGAGAGTGGGGGGGTAATCTCTGGGTTGTTGCTGCTATTCTATTTCTGATTCTTGTCTGGGCTGCTGATGTAGTTGCTGTCTGAGTATTCCTGAATTGTTATTGTTGTTTGTTTTTATTGTTGATTGCTTGCTGGGCCATTGTTATGTCTGTTGTCTGGGTTGTCTGGGTCGATGAGGTCTATTCCACTGGTGGTACCTTGAGTGCTGATGGTTCAAGTTTTTCATGTGTGACTGAGAAAAAAAAATGTTGAAGGTGTGTTGTAATGAAAGATTTGAAAGTTTGTGCTGTATGCTTGAAATCATTCTGTTGTGTGACTTTAGGGTCGAGAGCCTAGAAGAAGATGTTGAATGTGTGTGATGTAATGCTAGGAATATGAAGAAAGAAGAGGCAGTGCCTGGCACTGGCCTTACCATGAATGTAATGTGCTGTGTTAAGTTTCAGTGATGATGAATATGAATGTACGTTGTTGTTGTGTGTGAAATTTTCTCTGTCTTGCTCCATTCAACACATCAACACACTCACAAGACACTAGCACTCCAAATCTCATCAACAATCCCAAATGTTACCTTTGTTATGTATGCAAAATTTTTGCGAGTTTCACAATGTTCAAATGATGCATAGACTTCCTGGGTAAAGTGTGGTGTTAAAGTAAGATAGAAACGCCATCACCCTTCTGACATTGGAGAGAGACTGTGATCCTTTACTTGTATGTGCCTTCTACTCGTAAACACTTGTTCTTGCATTTTGGATATATAGTCTATTGAAGACACACACGAACACGAATTCTTTGAAAATGATGCACATGTGAAGAAAAAGCCAGTAGGCAGCCAAGCACCAATGTGCAGCACGAATAAATGGAAAAAATAGCCACAAAACCCTGGCAGCCAAGCACCAATGTGCGGCAAGAATTGCAAAGAAAAAATTATTCAGCACCAATGTGCGGTGTTAAGCTCAATTAAATTTTTGTAATGTTTAAGTGATCGTGTGTGTGGACAAAAGGATTGTAGTGCAAGAATTATGTTCTAAGTGTCTACTTGAGTACTCTGCATAGACAATCCAAGGGAACACAAGAAACTCTCAGCACACACTGCACATTGGCGGTTTGGTCTTTATTCACTGCACCTTGCTTGACAAAGTGTATAAGTCAGATGAGTTGTGAACTTGCTTGAATACAGGTTTCCTTGTGCATGCGAAAAAAATTTCTCTTTTTGCGGGACAATTGATGATATGGTGAGTGTGAAAGGGGTATTGTGCAGTGATGGATGATGGGAAGTGTTGTAAATTGCTTTGCTCGGGACTAGCAAAGTTTTAAGTGTGGGGGGTTGATAAGTTGTGTGTGCACCAACTTATTTGGTCTTATTCGTTCTCTCTTACTTGAACTTTTCATGCATTCACAATGAAAAGAACATGTGTCGAACATCTTTTGTGTGAAAATGTGTTAAACCTTGCAAACGAGAGAATAAGTGGAGTGTTGAGAAAATGTGTCATGAATTGATGTAATTGCGTGAAGGAGGCTGTAACTAGATCACACTTGGTGCGGTACAAGTCACATACACTAGCACACCATCACTTCACACAACACAAAAGAACACACACAACACAACACACACACATATAGGTCGGCCGTCACTCCTGACGGCCGACCAAACACACACACACATGGGTCGGCCGTCACTCCTGAGGGCCGACCAAACACACAGTCACACACATGCACAAGTTGATGTTGGTGGGGTTTGGGTTGGTTGATGTCTTGAATGCAGTGTGATGAATGAACACATGATGAAAATGGTTTTTTGCGATGAAATGTTAACGAGACATGAAATGAGTTGTGCATGCGATGAATTGTTATATCAAACACCTATACTTGCACTTCAAATTCATGCATACGCACACAACACATGCATCACAAACACACCCAACACAAACACACACAAGGCAAACACACACACGCACTCACTCGCCAACCTGACGGCCGACTGGTTGGTCGGCCGTCACTCCCCCTCACACACTCACTCACTCACTCAAATGCTCTCACTCTCAGTGCACTGATGCGTAACACAAATACTCATTCACAACTCACTTCACTAATTTGCATGCTTACAACTAAATCACCTCACTCATGCACTAGCATACTACTACACTCTCACATGCACATTCCCATCAGCTCATCACCACTACCCTTGCACACTTAAGTGCATCCATAGGACAAATGCCCTCAAGACACACACACATGTGCACACACAAAGGCATGACACTCATTAAACACACAAGGCATAAGCATAGCATTGCATATGTTCACTAGGTGTTTGTGATTGTGCATTTTCTAAGTCGTAACGATTGAGTCATAGGGGTGACTACGTGAGCTCATTTTATTCCTTGATTGGTACAGGACACGTGGAGGAATCAGGCATGGAGGAGGATGCAATTCAACCAACATGATCAAGGATGACAAAGGGGAGGTATAAAAGGAGAAGGATGAAAAAGGAAAGAAGTAGGAGGCAGTCGGGGAGGAAGAGAGAAAATCTTAGTCCAGACACCAAAAACCCTAAGAACAACTAAGAGCAAAATACAGAGGGAGATAGATTGTAGCTTCAATTCATTGACTGTAATCATGGATTGTGAGCCGATCATCATGATCGGCTAACTTCATAGTGTTGCCTTGAGGGTTCAATTGTATGGATTTCTGGTTCATTTGAGACAACTGAAACAGAATTTATCTGTGCTAAATCTTGATTGATGTTCATTGCATGTTTTGTTTCAATGGGTTTATATAAATATATTCAAATCCTTACTTGATCTGCGGTACCCACTGAGATCTGTGTGGATCTACCCACGTCAATTGGATAAAACATAAAAATAATTGAAATCAACATCCTGTGAGTCTCAGTTACTTATTTGCTTTGTGATCTTAGTTGTGTGGTGCCAACTGACAATCTTAAGGCCAATTACATGATTAGGACTGGATTTATCTGAATAGTTCAATTTGAAAGCGTAACTTGGTTGTTTGCCCTACCAAGGGAAACAATTAAGCGTAGAAATAGAGTTGACCTATAGGATAGGGTTCTAGGGTATTAATTGGAACCGAGATCTTGCTCTATCAAGAGAAGATTTAGGACATCTGTGATCTGGAGTTGTGAGGGCCAACAGGCCAATTAGCCTCACATCACTAGTAGATACACCCCTCACATGATACACAAGTCCGTGATAGTGAACAGAGGTCCATGCTAATTGTTCATCCCTCGAGGCAACGCACTTCACATTACTGTTTATTTCCCCATTTCATTTGAGTTATATCATTTCGTTGTTATTTGCTATCATAATTGAAACCGACACATAACCCTCTCCCTGTGGATACGATCCTTCATCGCTACTACATAGTGTTTTAGGTTAAATTGGTGAGCCTACGACAGCTCATTCCAGAAAGCAAGGACCATTAGTATCGCCGACCCCTTGGGGTATTATGTTCTCCAAGAGGAGAAGACGTGCTTTAAGGATCATTCAAATAACACATATTTTTCATATTAACACAAGCAATATCGTAATCATACTTCTCCACTTGGTACGACTCACAACAAAACAATACTACTGTGTATTAGAACCAGTATTTAAATTCTATTATTCTAATTATTTGACCATAATAGTCAGCATCTCCAAGTACTAGATTTTTATCACTTTATCTTGCAAAGGTAGTAGTTAAAGTTATTACCGAAACTCCTCTATTCTTTTTCTTACATCTTGCATCACTTCTTTTTGTGTAAAACATTTATCCATTTACATAACACTCAATATATCTCATAGATATAAAGTGATTAGCAATAGTATTTCAAATCACATATTTTGGTGAGCAAAAGGTCCTAGGCCTACATCAAAAAGTAACACAACTAAATGAATATAATTTAGAAAAAAAAAATCAAATTTCTTTATAGTTAAGCTAAGATTGGTTGCTGTGATATCAAAGTAATTTATGCTTTGATCTTTACTTGGATTTGCCGAGATCATTAATGAAATTGTAACATAAATAGAACCTATTAAGAAACTCCAAGCATATTGCTTAATTATTGCCTATAATTTTTTGCAATTTTTTTATTTGGCTATGTTTTTATTCATATATCCACTGAACTGATATGTTTAGTTATAACTTAGAAAATTGTATTGCTCTTTTTTTTTGGAGAAAATCGATCACTATTAGTTATTCCCTACAATTTGGTTCAATTTTTTAAATTTGGATAAGTTTTTTTTCATATATCCATTAAAATAATTTATTTAGCTATAACTTATAAAATTACATTACCCATATTATGAGCATATCAATTATTACTCAAGATTACTGTTATGATGGTTATTACATTATTTCCTCTAAAACTTTATCTTATTTAAGCATATCAACATATTATTGTTGAGGACATGCTTAGTATTTAGAGGATTTCCATGATTCATATTTTTAATTTTATTCATATGATATTCGGTCCTACAATCTATTAATTACCCTCTTCCCAAAGTAAACATTAAAACACTTTTTTCAAAGTCAAAGAAATGAGAAACGAGATACTTAATTTTCACTGCAATTTTAATTTTAATTATCAAAATTAAGAAAAGTAATGTGCTTATTATTTTTGCACAACACAAATCGCATTTCTTCCATCCATTTATAAGAACTAATGACAATATAAATGTTCTTTGTGTGTTGTTACTAATTTTCTTAATTTGAATTTGAAAACTCTATCAAACATGAATATCTTCTTTATTTTCTTTATAGTAATTTTACAACTATATCATATAAAGCGTACTACAGCAAAAACAATACATGGTATCTACATAAACGTTTTCTTGATCTATCAAATTTTGACTTCATAACATCCACCAACTTCAAAATCAATGATTCTCCACTAACAAAAAACAAGATTTGGAGAAGAAAGTAACAATAAAGAAGAAGATTTAGTAAGCAAATTATTTTTGTTTGGAAAAATTCTTCCCGAAGTAGATGTTTTCTCTTGCCCATTTTCGAAGATCTCAATCGATACTTTTAGTTTTGAAAATTAACTCGAGACGAAGAGATAAGAGAAAGTCCCACTTTGGGAGATAAATAACTCCATTTAAGAAGAAACATGAGAGATTAAAGGGAAAAGTTTAATATATGAAAGATAAATTGGTGGATAAAAGAAGTGACCATTAGTATCGCCGCCTCCCTTGCGGTGTTATGTTCCCGAAGAGTAGAAGACATGAGGTAAGGATCATTCAAAAAGCACAAGTTGTTCATATTAACACAAGGAATTTCATAATCATCTTTCATCACTTGGTACCACTCACAACAAAAGAAAACTATTGTGTATTTGGACAAGTAATTGAATTCTATTATTTCGATTATCGCGCACTATAATAGTCAACATCTCCAACAACTCAATATTTCTGCCTCGAGCTTGCCAAGCTAGGAGTTAAAGTTATTACCGAAACTCCACTTTTCTAAGTCTTACACCTTGGTTTGCAAATGGTCATAGCCTAGCAACAAAAAATTACACGACTAAATGAATATAATTTAGAAAAAATCAAATTTGTTTGTAGTTAAGATAAGATTTGTTTTTTGTGATATCAAAGTAATTTATGGTGTTATCTTTGCTTATAATTACTAAGATCACTACTGAAATTGTAACAAGAACAAAACCTGCCAACAAAGTCGAAGCATATTGATTAATCATTCCCTACAATTTGGTTCAATTTTTTAAATTTGGATAAGTTTTTTTCATATATCTGTTAAAATAATTTATTTAGCTATAACTTATAAAATTGTATTGCCGATATTTTGAGCATATCGATTAGTACTCAATATTTCGGTTAAAATGATTATTACATTATTTCCTCTCAAACTTTATCTTATTTAAGCATATCAACATATTATTGCTGAGGACATGCAGAGGATTTAGAGGATTTCCATTATTCATATTTTAAATTATATTCATATGATATTCGGTCCTACAATCTATTAATTACCCTCTTCCCAAAGTAAACATTAAAACACTTTTCTCAATGTCCAAGAAATGAGATACGAAATTCTTAATTTTCTCTGAATTTTTAATTTTAATTATCAAAATTAAGAAAAGTAATGCACATATTATTTTTGCACAACACAAATCGCTTTTCTTCTATCAATTTATAAGAACTAATGACTATATAAATGTTCTTTGTGTGTTGTTACTAAATTTTCTTAATTTGAATTTGAAAACTATATCAAACATGAATATATTCTTTATTTTATTTTTAGTAATTTTACAACTATAGCATATCAAGAGAACTACAGCAAAACCAATACATGGTATCTACGTAAACGTTTTGTTGATCTATCAAATTTTGACTTCATAACTTGCACCAACTTCAAAATTAATAATTCTCCACTAACAAAAAACAAAATTTGGAGAAGAAAGTAACAATAAAGAAGAAGACTTAATAAGAAAATTAATTTTGTTTTGAAAAATTCTACCCGAAGTGGAGGTTTTCCCTTGCCTATTTTCGAAGATCTCAATCGATACTTTTAATTTTGAAAATAAACTCGAGACAAAGAGATAAGAGCAAAGTCCCACTTTGGGAGATAAATAACTCCATTTAAGGAGAAACAAGAGAGATTAAAAGGAAAAGTTTAATATTGGAAAGATAAATTGGTGGAGAAAAGAAGTGACCATTAGTATCGCCACCTCCCTTGGGTGTTATGTTCCCAAAGAGTAAAAGACATGAGGTAAGGATCATTCAAAAAGCACAATTTGTTCATATTAACACAAGGAATTTCATAATCATCTTTCATCACTTAATACAACTTACAATAAAAGAAAACTACTGTGTATTTGGACAAGTAATGGAATTCTATTATTTCAATACTATAATAGTCAACATCTCCAACAACTCAATATTTCTCCCTCGAGCTTGCCAAGCTAGGAGTTAAAGTTATTACCGAAACTCCACTATTCTAAGTCTTACATCTTGAATCACGTACTTTTGTGTAAAACCTATATCCATTGACATAACACTTAGTAGATCTCCTAGAGACAAAGTAATTAGCAATAGTGTTTCAAATCACATATTTTGGTTTGCAAACGGTCATAGCCATACAACAAAAAGTTACACGACTAAATGAATATAATTTAGAAAAAATCAAATTTGCTTGTAGTTAAGATAAGATTTGTTTTTGTGATATCAAAGTAATTTATGGTGTTATATTTGCTTATAATTACTAAGATCAGTACTAAAATTGTAACAAGAACAAAACCTGCCAACAAAGTCGAAGCATATTGATTAATCATTCCCTACAATTTGGTTCAATTTTTTAAATTTGGATAAGTTTTTATTCATATATCCGTTAAAATAATTTATTTAGCTATAACTTATAAAATTGCATTGCCTATAATCTGAGCATATCAATTAGTACTCAAGATTTCAGTTAAGATGATTATAACATTATTTCCTCTCAAACTTTATCTTATTTAAGAATATCAACATATTTTTGTCGAGGACATGCTTAGGATTTAGAGGATTTCCATGATGCATATTTTAAATTATATTCATATGATATTCGGTCCTACGATCTATTAATTACCCTCTTCCCAAAGTAAACATTAAAACACTTTTTTCAAAGTCAAAGAAATGAGAAACGAAATTCTTAATTTTCTCTTCATTTTTAATTTTAATTATCAAAATTAAGAAAACTAATGAGCATATTATTTTTGCACAACACAAATTGCTTTTCTTCCATCCATTTAAAAGAACTAATGACTATATAAATGTTCTTTGTGTGTTGTTACTAATTTTCTTAATTTGAATTTGAAAACTCTATCAAACATGAATATCTTCTTTATTTTCTTTATAGTATTTTTACAACTATATCATATAAACCGTACTACAGCAAAAACAATACATGGTATCTACATAAACGTTTTCTTGATCTATCAAATTTTGACTTCATGACTTGCACCAACATCAAAATTAATGATTCTCCACTAACAAAAAACAAGATTTGGAGAAGAAAATAACAATCAAGAAGAAGACTTAGTAAGCAAATTATTTTTGTTTGGAAAAATTCCACCGAAAGTGGATGTTTTCTCTTGCCCATTTTCGAAGATCTCAATCGATACTTTTAATTTTGAAAATTAACTCGAGACAAAGAGATAAGCTCAAAGTCCCACTTTGGGAGATAAATAACTCCATTTAAGGAGAAACAAGAGAGATTAAAGGGAAAAGTTTAATATATGAAAGATAAATTGGTGGATAAAAGAAGTGACCATTAGTATCGTAGCCTCCCTTGGGGTGTTATGTTCCCTAAGAATAGAAGACATGAGGTAAGGATCATTCAAAAAGCACAAGTTGTTCATATTAACACAAGTAATTTCATAATCATCTTTCAGCACTTGGTACCACTCACAACAAAAGAAAACTATTGTGTATTTGGACAAGTAATTGAATTCTATTATTTCGATTATCGCACTATAATAGTCAACATCTCCAACAACTCAATATTTCTCCCTCGAGCTTGCCAAGCAAGGAGTTAAAGTTATTACCGAAAGTCCACTATTCTAAGTCTTACATCTTGGTTTGCAAATGGTCATAGCCCTGCAACAAAAAAATACACAACTAAATGAATATGATTTAGAAAAAATCAAATCTGTTTGTAGTTAAGATAAGATTTGTTTTTGTGATATCAAAGTAATTTATGGTGTTATCTTTGCTTATAATTACTAAGATCACTACTGAAATTGTAACAAGAACAAAACCTGCCAACAAAGTTGAAGCATATTGATTAATCATTCACTATAATTTGGTTCAATTTTTTAAATTTGGATAAGTTTTTATTCATATATCAGTTAAAATAATTTATTTAGTTATAACTTATAAAATTGCATTGCCTATATTTTGAGCATATCGATTAGTACTCAAGATTTAGGTTAAGATGATTATTATATTATTTCCTCTCAAACTTTATCTTATTTAAGCATATAAACATATAATTTTTGAGGACATGCTGAGGATTTAGAGGATTTCCATGTTGCATATTTTTAATTATATTCATATGATATTCGGTCCTACAATCCATTAATTACCCTCTTCCCAAAGTAAACATTAAAAGACTTTTTTCATAGTCCAAGAAATGAGATGTGAAATTCTTAATTTCCTCTTCATTTTAAAATTTAATTATCAAAATTAAGTAAAGAAAAGTAATGTACATATTATTTTTGCACAATACAGATCGCTTTTCTTCCATCCATTTAAAACAACAAAAGACTATATAAATGTTCTTTGTCTGTTGTTACTAAATTTTCTTAATTTGAATTTGAAAACTCTATTAAACATTAATATTTTCTTTATTTTCTTTATAGTAAGTTTACAACTATATCATATAAAGAGTACTATAGCAAAACCAATACATGGTATCTACATAAACGTTTTGTTGATCTACCAAATTTTGACTTCATAACTTGCACCAATTTCAAAATCAATGATTCTCCACTAACAAAAAACAAGATTTGGAGAAGAAAGTAACAATAAAGAAGAAAACTTAGTAAGCAAATTATTTTTGTTTGGAAAAATTCCACCCGAATTCTCTTGCCCAATTTCGAAGATCTCAATCGATACTTTTAATTTTGAAAATAAACTCGAGACAAAGAGATAAGAGCAAAGTCCCACTTTGGGAGATAAATAACTCCATTTAAGGAAAAACAAGAGAGATTAAAGGGAAAAGTTTAATACAAGAAAGATAAATTGGTGGAGAAAAGAAGTGACTATTAGTATCGCCACCTCCCTTGGGTGTTATGTTGCCGAAAAGTAGAAGACATGAGGTAAGGATCATTCAAATAGCACAAGTTGTTCATATTAACACAAGGAATTTCATAATCATCTTTAATCACTTTGTACTGAAAAGGTGAGTCGCGTACTCTTCAATTTAACCCTAAAATCTACTGTAATAGTGGCGGTAGGGATAGAATCCACAGGGAAGGAATTGGGTTTTAAGAATTCATATAATTGTTCTAATATAAAAAATGAATGCTAACTAAACAAACAGAGACCGGGAAATGATGTAACCAACAAGAATAGTAACAAGTAACAAACAACGAGCACAAACACACACTAGAACAAAGATCAATTAAGAAAAATACACAGAAATGTGGTAACAAGTCTTAGTAAGATGTCCTAGGGTTTACACCGGATGACTATGCAAATTGACTACTTAAATGCAAGACACTTGACATACTCTGGAAAACAAGAGGAGAACCAACTGCCTGAGAACCTAGACTGTGATCAGCATGGCAACCACATCATATTCTACGTTCCCTGACTTTACTCTTTCCCATGGCGAGGCCTAGAGTGAAGGTTGTAACCCGCAGAGTCTCAACTTCTCAGAATTTTCTACTATAGCATGTAAAATCTAAGGTTTTCCCTTGGCGAGGCCTAACCTAGGTTCATCAGTCTTCGTAATGCTCAAGAAATCTCCTCTCACTCAATTCTTAGGGTTCAATGAACTTCCGGCATTACGACCGCATCTCGGTTCATGATCAAACAATACGAGTGAAAAGACTCATTTACCATACTGTGTGTTATCATTTCAAGCATTTCTACTCCTATTGATGAATTAAACCCCAACCTAGAATGTCGACCACAATCAAAGCATAATTCAATCAACAAAAGCTCAAATGAGTGAAACTTAACAAATTTGAAACAATATTTCCCAGTATGAGTTCAATCATGATAATTTATGTCAAGTGTGGAGCATAACATAGTCTAATTACACTTCATCGAAATCAAAACCCTAGAACATAGAAAATTTAGCCACAAAATTCCATTTCTAGTTCACGATCGTCAATAGATAACAATGAGCAAATCATATTCATTAATTGCGAAGAATTTACCGAATGATAAGCTTCAATTGCTTCCAATTCACAACAAAACCGTGAATTCCTCTTTAATTCAGTAGAGAATTACAATGTTCGAAACAAATTCTAAATCGGAATCGAGAACTGGGATAAACTGCTAGAGAGAGAAAGTAAATCTCGAGAGAAAATTTTCCGCTCTAAAAATCAAAAGTCGGTTTGTTTTCTCAAAAGTCCCCCTCAAAAACTAACTAAATCGCCTATTTATAGAGGTTACAAAACGTGCTTAAAACTCTAACGTAGAATGCCCAAAACATTGCAAAGAAAGCTACAACGTATGTCGATAAAACTCAACAAAGTTCAACAACACCTTCTGTATAAGTCCCCAAATCACGCCTTTGAGCCTAAGAGCTTCACGCCTCCATCAGTCATCTTACGCCTTCAAGTCAGCAGGTCCCACGCCTATCAGAGGCCATGAGCGCCTTTGAGCCAGCTAACACGCCTTTATTGTGTCCTGCAACCACAACAAGAAATCTCACTCCTTTGCCGAATTTTCAGGACCAACAATCATGCAAATGCAATGCGAGACCTCGCAAGCCATTTCTCTTTGGCCTTTTTCATGTCTGCGAGATCTCGCCTACCAAACTTCTTTGGCCTGCGACATCTCGCAAGCCATTTTTTGGAAAATTTTTTCTGCCTTCGAGATTTTGCCAAATTTTTCATGCTCGCATGCAAGATTTTGTAACCTTTTGACAGCCTTGCGAGATCTCGCAAGGCTTTTCTTCTATTGTTTCTTGTGTGTTCAAGTTGAAATGTGTGATCTTGTGAGATATGTGTGAGTGAGTGAACCATTATTGTGAAGTGTGAGTGATTCAAATGAAAGAGTTATGTGATGCTGCAAATGTGAAAGTGCAAATGTGTTAGTGGAATGAATTGGTGAAGTGAGTGTTGTGCATGAGATGTGCGTTATGAGTGTGAGTGGTGTGATCTCGCCGCAAAGCTTATACGGCGAGATGTGTGAGTGCTGCGCGCAAGTGTGCGTAGCCTGTGCGGAGTTGCCGCGCCTATGAGCTCACAGCTGTGCGAGTGTTCGCCGCATGTGCTACGGCGGGTTGTGCGAATGTTGCGCGCAAGTGCGCGCAGCTTGTGCAAGTGCTCGCCGCATGTGTTGCCGCGAGTTGTGCGCGAGGGTGCATGTGGTAGTGAGCTCGCTGCACAGCTTGTGCGGCGAGGTGTGCGAGTGTGAGTGCTTGTGGTGAGTGAATGTAATGTGCACGATGAGTGAAGTGTGTAATCAAAATTGTGCACGGTGCATGAATAGAGTGAACAAAAATGTGCAAAATGTGTCGTGAATGCAAGATGACCATTTCAGCACAGCCATCGACTTCCATGCCAAATATGTGTAACTTAGCTTGTGAATTAGATTTAGTTGTTAACGTAAGAGTTCTATATCTCCCTTTTAGCTTTCCAATGGTTCAATAATCAGCATCATAGGGCACCTGAAACTCAAAATATTCACATTTTGCCAAACTGTGGCAAAGAACTCAAGATGAAAACCCTAGAAGTAACAATAATAAGGAAAACCCCGTTTCTCACATTTGCTCACAGAATTTGGGACGAGTTAAAACATAAGAAATGAAGTGCAGTCAAAGAGCTTCTTAGAACATTCAAGATCTTCTCATTCGGATTAAAATTGAAAGAGTTACACTCAAAACAAATTACATATCAAAGCTGCCAAACCCTAATTTAGCCGGAATAAAACCCTCCAAGTTTCTTCATTTTCACTCTAGACACACATCACTTCATTCATCATCATTTTCTACCCTTTTTTGCACCATTTAACATTACCGACTCGCAAACCACATATAAGCATAAAACTGCATAAATCACCACACTTTCGCACAGAACACAAGACAAAAGCTAAGAGATATATCACAAAATGGTTGGTGTAAAACCAACTCATCAAATTCCCCCACACTTGAGCTTTTGCTTGTCCTCAAGCAAACTTACACTTCACAACCACTTAGCGCTAGACCTCACTCCTCTGTTCAACTTGTTCTTCTTTGAGTTCATCAAAACAAATTTTTCGTGCATAAAACTCATAACAAGTCCTTAACTCCAAACCATCAAATTTCAGCACAAATTATCAATCAAGTCACGATGAAGAAAGACCAAAATGTCATGCGTGCATGTGTGTGCTGAGGAATACTGGTCCATCTATTTTTTACGCATGCATTACCTCTTTTGTTCCAAAACATCCCTTTGCATAAACAATCACAATGTCCACACACAAGAACTCAAAATCACACAAGATCAATGGTCGCACCTTGGTGCTTCTCTTAATTGATTTTAGATTTCATTTACTTTTGCACTTTGGTGCTTTCTTTTGTCACACACATTGGTGTATGATTGCCTGGGTCTCGTGGCTTTTTTTTCAACTTTTCGCCTGGGTTTTATGGCTGTTTTTTCCCAATTAAGCTTGCCAAGGGTATTTCGGCTTTTCATTCCCAATTGCCAAAGGCTTTTTCTCCATATCCTTTTTTTGTGTGACTAAAAGTTCCTAGATATCTTTAAAGGACTATATATACTAGAGCATCCAAAACAAATGAAGTAATGCATAAGAACAAGAACAAATTGAATCAGTTTCCTTCTATGTCTAAGAACATGTTTGCATGACATATCTATCTTACTTTAATATGATGCCTTGATTAACAAAATATACTGATTTTATCATGATTGGAAACAAGGAAAACAAAACCATTTTCACATGCAATACAAAAGTAAAGATGGATGAACTTCAAATTTTTAACATAGCTTAACAAAGGAGCAGAAGCATAGTACAAAGTGTCCCACACTCCTACTTCTACTTATTTCTGACAACACATTTCCTTACAAACGAAACATTTAAACAACCCTTACAGACAAGACTTTAAGCTAACACACTAACATACTTAAACCTATTAAACGCACTAGCCATTCAACCTCGACTTTTATTCTTCTTAGCATTCCTTCACAAAGCACACTTTCATGACTTTAGGACTTCAACTATGCATAACACACCTCTAGAAACTTGCCAAGACTTCAATATCAACCTTGGAACCACTTCACCACATATCAAGACATCTTCTAAAAAAAATTCGTAGCCCTTCCAGCAATAGAAACCATGATATTCCCCTACCCATCAAACACAACTTAAAGCACACAGAGCATTTTGTAGTAACTCACAAAGCATAGCCGCCAGATATCCAGAAACAAGACAACATAGCACACAACACCACCACTCCTTCAAAGCAAAACAACAACAATCATCAAACCGAATCAAAACAACCACAATCTCCACATCGCCCAATATATTCCAACCCCCCACACTTAAAACACACATTGTCCTCAATTTAAAAGAATCAAGGAAGAGGGGCTCTCTGAGAAGAAGATGGTGCGGAAGAGGACGGAGACGAGAACGAAGCTGTTGTTGACAACGAAGAACCAGTAAATGGTTGCGCCACATAGTGAAAAGGACCATGCACCGGTCCTTGAATAGGCTGCCCCTAACCAAGTAATGGCATCCTCATTGCTGGCATGAAATCTGGATTCGTGACAATATCAAGAGTTGGAGGCATTGAAGGAATACGTCCAAATGTAGGCAACGGTTGAAGAGAAGGCATTGCAGGCACCCCCGCCGGCAACTCATGAATCGCGCAACTAACAACGTCCATTGACAGATTTGGAATAAGATACCCAGCCAGTTGCGCAGATGACAGTGTTGGTTTTGGGGGTCCAGATTCAGAATGATAATACACAGCCATCTTATTGCACTTATCAACCTCTAATTGCATGCACATTTGTATGTGATACAACACTTCGAATTGTTGTTGAGCTACTGAAGCCATATCATCCAGTTTATGGTCCACACTCGACGTATGTGTTGCCCACTCTTGCTGCATATTATCCATACCCTCGTGCATCCGTTCCAACCTCTCATCCATGTTTAAAAAATGATGCTCAACTGATTGTTGGAAGTCCTGAATTACTCCGTGAAGAGAAGCAAAATCGAAAGAGTGTTGCCCCTGACTCTCAACATTCGTTGGATGTTCATTTGCCTCACGAGATTCCCCTGTACCTAAAATCCTTGCCTGCTCCATTTTCTCGTCAAGCTTTAAATACTTCGAATCATGTTGGTCATTAATCGGAGACTTAATCTTCTGCCAGTCACCAAGCTCATCATCCATACCCTATGCTGCGCATATTTTCGCAATCAGTAATGGAAAATAAAGTGCTACACTACCCTCGTCAATTCCATCCTGGATGTTTGAAAGGATTATACGACCCACATCAAGACGCCTCTTCCTTCGAATTGCAAAAATCAAATACAACCCGATTACGTATCACCTCGATTGTCTGTGAACTTGGCATGAGGTGAGACAGCACGAACAACAGGGCCATATTTTAACATCACTTTTCAAAAATTCATTCCGAATATGCTTATGCTCTCCTCGTGAATTTAGCACCCACGTTGATCCAGGATGTGCCAACTCCTCTGTCAAAGCTAGATCTAACTCCTCATCGGTTGGAAACTGGATAGGATCACTAGGATAACTGGTTGTACCCAAATATGAGTTAATAATCTCGCTCGTGAGTTGAATCCATTTTCCTCGCACATAAAAAGCTCCATCCTGAGGATACTTTGCATTTGCATAAAATTCCCTCGCAATACTCACATTGCAAACTACTGGCGCAACAGTAAGCTTCTCGTGAAATTTGTAAAACTTCATCAACTTTCTAAACGGCCCTTTTTACACAATGAATGCATATTCAAGGTGTATAAATTTCACATTAATGCCCTGCTGCCAACGCCGCCTAGTTTCTTCATTAATGAACAAAGACAATTTGGAAGTTCCCTTTCACTTCTTGGCTGTCGGTGCTTGATGAGTTGGTCTTATACCAACTATTTTGTACTAAGATATCTTGGCTTTTGTCTTGTTTTTAATGACATGAGTGGTGTTTTAGTTGTTTTATGCATGTTTGTGATTTACAAGTTGATAAATGTTTAAATGATGCAAAAAGAGTGAAAAATGATGGAAATGAAGTGAAATGTGTTAAGGAAGAAATTGGAGAAACTTAATATGATCTCTTGGATAAAGTAGGGCTTTTGGGCAGAATTGAGTATGCTAATTGTTTTGAGTGTAACTTGTTCAATTCTAATCCAATTGGTGAGATCTTGGATGTTATGAAAAGCTCTTAGCATGAACTTCATTTGTTATGTTTTAACTTTGTCCAAATTCTGTGTGGAAGGTCATGAAACAAGGACGTCTTTGTCGACACTACATTAGGGTTTCAATGTTGCCTTTATTGTCACAGCTTGGGAGATTGCTGACATCTTGAGCTCTAATTGTCCATTGGTGTTGTTTCTTGTACTCAGGGAAATGCAAGAGGAAACTCTACAATTCTTGTGTTTAGCTCAATTTCTAACTTGGAAGTTAAAAGGGAGAATTTTAGCCATGAATTGCTAAGATGAGATTTGCACTACGATGTCCAGTTTTGCCATGTCTTGGTATTTCAGCCATAACCTTCTCATCCGGAGTCCAATTTGGGTGATTCAAAAGCCTATGGAAAGCCAAGAGAGAGATCTATAACTTTGGTGTTCAAGGTGAAGGCCAGTTCTGAAAGAAAAGTTGGAAATTCAACGTGGGAAAGGGCAAAACCAAATTAGGGTTTTAAGCCTACGATGCATCGTAGGCTTAACATGCACATTCTGCCATGCGATGGTATTTTTAGAATAACGCTCTCACCTGAGCTCCGATTTGGGTGATTCAAAAGGCTATGGAAATCTGAGATGAAGAACTACAACATTGGTTCTTTAAGTTTCTCCAAATTCCTAATGCATCACAGTTGAATCTCGGGTGAAAGATTGGTGAATGGTGTGCACAATATGGAATTTCACTACGATTCATCGTAGTGCGATTCTGCTTAAGCACAAAATTGTACTACGATGCATCGTAATGAAAATTTACTCACACACACTTTAACACAGCAATTCATCGTAGTGTTAATTTTCACCTCATACATTCATGATTGCTATACTTAAAATTCCAAATCACATTTCATGCATTTTGGCTTTAAGTTTCCAACTTCTTTCATTTGCATTTCTACTTTACTCATTTCAATTTCACAACATTTGTTCATTACATCTCTCACTCACTTCACAATGAACTGGATACACTTATGTATTTGATTTGTTTTCATTGTTTTGTATGTTCCATCACTTGGTAAGCATTCATGGCAGTAAGCTTAAGTTCATGAGTTTCATTTCATTCATTCAATCTCCTTTTGCATCCTTCATTGATTTCACTCCATTTTACTTCAATTCTTTCACCTCACATTTCACGCATTACATAGGACGCATTTCACCACACTCATTTCATCACACATTTGACTACAACCTACGCAAAACATCGCACACAACTCACTACACGGCGATGCATCGCCACGATGCATCACCATTTTGTTATGTTGGCCGACGATGCATCGTGGCGATGCATCGTCGTGAAAAGGGTTAACACTACGATGCATCGCCACGATGCATCGTAGTGCATTTCAATTTGTGCTACGATGCATCGCAGCGATGCGATGCATCGTAGCGTTAGCTTGTTGTTTGTGCTTTTGAATGTTGATTTTGTTGCTGAAATGGCTAAGTGTTTGAAGGTTGTTCCATGAAGTTTTTCAGCTTTGTTGCACTGCATTGATTTGGTTGTAACTTCCTCGTCTTAGTACCAAATTGGGTGATTCAAACGGCTGTAGAAAGCTAAGACAAAGGGTTACAAATTTCGTGCTTTAAGTTTTCCCAAATTTACAATGTATCAGGGTTATAATTTGGTTGGAAAATGCTGAAAAGCATAATGGTCTCAGGAGTTTGTGTTTTTTTTAAAAATTGGCTAAGTGTTGAAGTTCTGATTTTCTGAAATTCCAGGCAGCTGAAGGCGTGGTGTTCGGTGGCAAGAAGGCGTGAATATTTAAAGGCTGGTCTACTTGGAAGCTTGCGGAGAAGCTGAAGGCGTGAGAAGCGCAAGCGAGAAGGCGTGAACTTGGTCTGATCTGCAACCTAAATTCTTCGGAAGCGAAGGCGTGAAGAGAAGAAGCTAGAAGGCGCTAAAACTGTGATGAAGGCGCGTGGCTGTTCGACTGAAGGCGCTGGGTTGCTGAAAAAGTTTTTCAACTTGGGATTTTCACAATTTAGGCTGATTTTTAGTCATTTCTTTGAAGGCCATTTTTGTGTAATACTTTATACATTTTATGTTGCGTATTAGTTACGTTTTCCCAACTCTATATATAGGGAAGGTAGCTAACATTTAAAGGGAGATTCATTAGTCACTATTCATATTTTTATTTTCCATATTGTGACCGACTTTTGATTTTGAAGAGCGGGAAGTGTTCTTGAGATCTACTTTCTCTCTCTAGCTTTGTTGCTTCATTTTGGATTCCGATCAAAGAATCTCCTGGAAATTGAGAAGAAAAGTGACAATTCTCTCGGCATTTGGAAGCTGTTAAGACTCTTAATCGGTAAACTCTTCCAATTAATGATTATGAACTATTTAACCTTCCAATTTGTTGATTGTGAAGCTGAAATGGAGATTCGTGGCTAATCGTATAATAATCTAGGATACTGAGGGTGAATGCTAGATTGAAATTGTAATTGTGTAGTAGAACTAACAATCTAATTTAAGAAATGAAAATTCTCAGCTATGAATTTGTAAAACTTGTTAAGTGCATGCTTTTGATCTGAATTTGATGAAGTGAGATTTGATTGCGGTTGTCATGCTGAATTGAGTCTTCTTTTGTAAGATTTGGATGAAAATCATGAATAAGAACCTGAGAATGAATGAGTTCTTAAACCTGTTTGAATTTGCACAGATCTTAAGGCTAGACCTCACCATAGGAAGCTTTGAGTCAGTATAATCCTGAGAACAAGGTGATAAGAGATTCTCCTACTTATATGATGAATTTACATGCTAGGATCGGGCCTCACCATGGGAGATTCTAGGTGATCATGCCTGAGTAATTTGAGTGGGGAATTGAGATGACACGGTTTACTTAACCATTCTTAGGCCCGATTATAGGATGGTGTCGGAAGACTAAAATTGTAGTGTAGTGACCATGCTAACTATAATTTCGGTCTCCATTTGCGAATCTCCTCATCGGCTTTGATTGTGTGTTAATGATATTGCATGTATGAGAAGTTGCATTCACCCGGAAGTAGCCTAGATTATCAGCTTAATTTTCTTGAGAACTTTTCTTTTACTTCTTTGAGACTTACTTGTGTGTTCATTTAAATTCGTATTCGAGTGAAGTTAAACCAATTTACTTCCTGTTAAATTTTGTAATCAGTATTCTTTAGTTTTGTTATATTTTGGTGTCATAATTGAGCATATCAAACTTCTTGAATCGACTATTTCCCTGAGGAATGAAACCTAGCTCACTGCTACTATATTCAGTGAAATTAGGATAAATTGACGAGCCACGGCACTCGACATCAATTTTTGGCGCCGTTGCCGGGGAACTAGGCACGGTTCTTGGAATTTGTTGTTGTTCTGGTCTTAGTTTGTGCGTTTTATTGCTTTGATTTAGTTACTTCGTTTGCTTAGTACCAGGTTTCTTGAATTGCACATTTTTACTCTTTACTGTGTGTTGATTCTGTTACTTTTACCTTCTTGTATTGGTTTGATTTACAGATTGATCCATTTGTTCGATTTCATTTGGCGTACTTGAGTGTTGAATTTTACTTCTCTTGATTTGAGTTTATATTGCTGTTACCTACTGTTTCTGTTTGTGTATGACCAGGTCTGTAAGATCTAGAGGAGATCCCGAATTTGAATTGGACCTTGAATTGGAAAGAACTCTAAGGATTCAAGCAAAGCAGAGAGATATGGCTGCACAAGGAGCACAAGCACCGAGGTTTGGAGACCACTATGCAGTAAATTTTGACAATCGATTTGGTCATCAGGACATCGACGTGGAAAGTTACCACATTCCTCCACAAATAGTTTCAATGATCACCCAGGGCCAATTCTTCCAAGGTCTTGACAACGAGGATCTTAATGACCACCCTGATTGGTTTCTCGGGTTATGTAGCACTTTCAAGTTGCCAAGGGTCGACAGGGGTGAGGTTCACAGAATTTTGTTCCCTTTATCTTTGCGTGGAAAGGCTAAACATTGGTTCAAAAGTATTGGGGGATCAAATGCTGGAATGTCATTTGATGATCTACAGAAAAGGTTCTTGTCTAAGTACTTCCCTCCAGCTAAGCTTGAAAAGAGAAGGTTGGAAATTATGAACTTCTAACAACAAGACAGTGAGTCATTTAGGGAAGCTTGGGAGAGATTCAACGATTTGATTAGGCAATGCCCCAACCATGACTTGGGCGAGATTGGGGAATTAAACACCTTCTTCAAAGGCCTAACTCCTGAATCCTCTTTGATGGTTAAAGCTTGTGCTAATGGGGCACTTAAAGACAAAATCTGTGCCTGAGGTGCGTGAACTGTTTAACCAGATAGCTGAGGATGAATACCTTTTTCCAGAGACTAGAAAGCCACATGTCAGGAGACAAAGAGGAGTTCTTGATGTAGATGAGAAGACTTCACTTAGTGCTAAGTTTGAAGCATTGGCTAAGCAGGTGCAGACTTTAAAGGCAACTCAAACCAAAGCCCCAGTACTTTCATGCGGACTATGCAAAGGGGAACATCACACCGATGAATGTGCAATCACTACTGAATCTATTCAGTATGTGAACAACTACAGCAATAAGCCCCAATATGCTGGAAACTATTCTGGGAACAATTACAATGGAGGCAATAGACAATATGGTGGAAACTAAGGCAACTGGAATCAACAGCAGAACCAAGGAGGAAATTACTATTAATGTAATGACCCAAGGAGAGCAATGAATCAACAACCTCCTGGTTTTGATAATCAGGCTAGCACGTTAGAACAAAAGAAGCCAAATGTGGAGGATATGTTTCAACAGCTGATGGAATAGATGGATAAGAACGAACAGAGATTTGGAGGTTTGGAGTCTACTGTGAAGCATCACGAAGCCACTTTGAAGAATATCGAGATGCAACTTGGTCAGTTGGCCAATGCTGTTCACCAGAGGCCAAAAGGGGCACTCCCGAGTGACACAGTATCAAATCCCAAGGGAAGAGAAGCATGCAATGCTATTACGTTGAGGAGTGGAAAATTGTTGCCTGGAAGCAAACATGTAGAAAACAAGAGTGATGGCTTAGAGGAGGACCAAAAAGATGAAGCTGATGAAGTTTTGGAATCTGAGAAGAATGGTGAGCAAGAGGAAAATAAGTCTAAGAGGAAGGAAATACCAGCAAGGGTGGGGAATGAGATTACAAAAAATTCCGATCCTTATAATTTCCTAGATTATCCTCCAAAAGCTCTATTTCCAGAAAGGAAGAAACTTCCACCTAAGAAGGGACCTCAATTCAATCGTTTCTTGGATATGATCAAACAAGTGAATGTCAATGTTCCTTTGTTAGATTTGGTGACAGCCATGCCTAAATATGTTAAGTATTTAAAGGATCTCATTTTAAACAAGGAGCAAATCTTGAGATGTGAAGTTCCAATGATGCTATCAGAGTGCAGTCAAGCATGGATGGTTCATAAATTACCTCCAAAGCTTAAGGATCCAGGTAGCTGTACCATTCCTTGTAAGATTGGAACCAGATATTTTGCAAAAGCCCTCTATGACCTTGGAGCTGGAATCAACCTGATGCCATTATCCATTGCAATAAATGTGGGTTTGAGTGGAAGGATTCGACCAGTTGCAGTGACACTACAGTTGGCAGATAGATCCTTGGTGACTCCTACAGGCTTGGTGGAGGACGTGTTGGTAAGTATTGATAAATTTACTTTGCCTGTGAATTTCATTATACTTGATATGGAAGATGACCCTGAGGTCCCTCTCATTTTTGGAAGACCTTTTCTTGCTACTGGTGATACTTTAATTGGTGTGAAAAATAAGACAGTCACGTTTAGGATTAACAGTGAGGAAGTGGTTTTTGATGTAAACTATGCTATGAAGCAACCTCTAAATATGGAGTCTTGTTTTGCTATCAGAGCCATAACATGTTCTTCTTTGAATAATTCGAACAATATGCATGATTTCTCAGTTGTTGATGAGTTAAGTGTTTGTGAGGATGATTTTGATGGAATTGACATAGATGATGAGGACAAGAAAAATTATTTCTGAAATTGAGGATATTATTGAATGTTGCTATTTGGAAGAATCGATTTGTGAAATGCAAAGTGATGCTGTGGAAGTTAAAATGCATGAAACTGTGAAGGAAAATGAACATGATTCGTTTATGTTGTCACATGTTTTGACTAACAAAATTTGTAATCCCACTGAGGTGAGGAAGGAAGAATTTCTTTGTAGGAATGAAAAGCTTTTACCTTCTATTGTGGTGGCACCAAAGCTTGAGTTGAAACCACTTCCACCTTAACTCAAATATGCTTTCTTGGGAAAATGAGACATTGCCAGTTGTTATATCTTCAAAACTTGAAGGTTGGCAAGAGGAAAATCTTTTGGAAGTTTTGAGGAAACATAAGTTGGCTATTGGATGGACAATTGCTGATATACAAGGCATAAGTCTAGGTTTATGTATGCACAAGATTTTGCTTGAGGAAAATGCTGTGCCAGTACGGGATAGACAGAGAAGACTAAATCCCCAGATGATGGAAGTTGTGAAGAAAGAGGTTATCAAATTGCTTGACTTTGGGATGATTTTTCCAATTTCAGACAGTGAGTGGGTTTGTCCTGTTCAATGCGTTCCAAAAAAAGGAGGGGTCACGGTTATAAAGAATGAGGCTAATGAACTTCTAGCAACAAGAGTGGTCAGTGCCTGGAGAGTTTGTATGGATTACAGGAAGCTAAATAAGGCAACTAGAAAAGACCATTTCCCACTTCCATTCTTGGAACAATTGTTAGATAGAATTGCTGGCTACCTTTTCTATTGTTTTCTGGATGGATATTTTGGTTACAACCAGATTGCAATTGATCCCAAGGACAAGGATAAGACAACTTTCACTTGTCCTTTTGGCACATTTGCTTATTAAAGAATGTCATTTGGTCTGTGCAACGCCCCAGCTACTTTTCAGAGGTGCATGATGGCCATTTTTCAAGATATGGTTGAATCAATTATTGAGATCTTTATGGATGACTTCTGTGTTTGGAATGACGTTCGATGGATGTTTGGAAAATTTGGCTAAGGTGTTGAGAAGGTGTGAAGAAACGAACCTGGTGTTGAATTGGGAAAAATGTCAGTTCATGGTTCAAGAAGGTATTGTGTTAGGCCATAAAATTTCTTATGCTGGGATGGAGGTAGATCGAGCTAAGATAGATGTCATCGCCAAACTTCCTCCACCTACCAATGTTAAGGGTATCAGAAGCTTTCTCAGACATGCTGGGTTTTACAGAAGGTTTATTAAGGATTTTTCAAAGATAGCTAGACCCTTGTGCAGCCTCTTGGAAAAAGATGTCAAATTTGAGGTTGGAGCTGAATGTGTTGAGGCATTTGAAACTTTGAAAACAAAATTGGTGGAAGCTCCTGTGATAGTTACCCCTCACTGGGGTGAACCATTTGAAATTATGTGCGATGCCAGTGATTATGCCTTAGGAGCTGTCTTAGGCCAGAGAAGAGACAAAGTGTTTCACGCTATCTATTATGCTAGCAGGCTATTGAATGAGGCCCAAATGAATTATACAACTACAGAAAAGGAAATGCTAGCAGTGGTCTTCGCATTTGATAAATTCCGTGCCTACCTTTTGGGGTCAAAGTTTATTGTTCATACAGACCATGCTGCATTGAACTATCTTCTTGCAAAGACAGAGGCAAAACCAAATTTTGATTAGGTGGGTTTTGTTGCTCCAGGAATTCGATGTGAAAATCAAGGATAGGAGAGGCTCAGAAAATGTTGTGGCAGATCACTTGTCAAGATTGGAGTCTCAAGAGCAAGATTCACCTGACGTTTTGGTGAAGGAGCATTTCCCCGATGAGCAGGTGTTCAATGTGGTTGAAGGGACATTGCCTTGGTACACTGAGATTGCAAATTTTGTGGTTGCTGGCCAGATTCCATCTTATTATTCCAGTGATCAGAGGAAAAGACTGAGAAGTGATGCTCAATATTACTTCTGGGAAGACAATTCTTTATATAAAATATATGCAGTGATCAAGTGATAAGAAAATGTGTCAAGGCAGAAGAAAATGAGGACATCTTAAAGGCATGCCATGAAGGACCCTGTGGTGGTCATTTTGAATCAACTAGGACAGGATTCAAAATTTTGCAATGTGGGTTTTATTGGCCACATATCTTCATGGATGCCGGAATTTGGGTTGGAAAATGTGATCGTTGTCAACGAACTGACAACATCTCTTCAAGAAATGAGATACCCTTGAACAATATCTTGGAGGTAGAGATTTTTTATGTATGGGGGATTGACTTCATGGGGCCATTCCCTAAGTCAAGAGGAATGGAGTACATCCTGGTGGCAGTGGATTACGTTTCTAAATTGGTGGAAGCTGTGGCTTTGGCTCATAACGATGCAAAAAGTGTAACTGCCTTCTTGAAGAAATACATCTTTAATAGGTTTGGCGCTCCCAGGGCTATAATAAGTGATGGAGGAACTCATTTATGTAACAAGCTCTTCGAATCTCTGTTGGCCAAATATGGTGTTCCTCACAAAGTTTCCACAGCTTACCATCCACAAACTTCTGGTCAAGCTGAAATTTCCAATCGGGAGATCAAGAGAGTTCTTGAAAAAGTGGTAAATCCAAGTAGGAAAGATTGATCTTTGAAGTTAGATGATGCATTGTGGGCATACAGAACAGCTTACAAAACCCCAATTGGAGCTTCTCCTTTTCGATTGATTTTTGGTAAAGAGTGTCACTTGCTAGTGAAACTTGAACATAAGGCGTATTGGGCTATTCAAACATTGAACATGAATCTGTCTGAGGCTCAATCAAAAAGAATGTTGGAATTGAATGAAATTGATGAATTCAGATTCAATGCTTACATGAGTGCCAAGATGTATAAGGAGAGGAATAAAAGAATTCATGATGCCAAGATTCAATCCAAGATTTTTGTTCCAGGGCAATTGGTATTGCTTTATAACTCTAAACTCAGATTGTTTCCTGGAAAATTGAAATCAAGGTGGAGTGGCCCTTTTAGAGTTGTTGATGTAAAACCTTATGGGGTAGTGGAAATCAGGAATGAAAAGAATGGCAATGTGTGGAAAGTGAATGGCCATCGTCTCAAGCCTTACTTAACTTCTCTGGACAAGGATAGCACTCATGTGGAACGAGATCCACATGAGCTATACCTTGATGATCCTATCATCTTTAATTGAGCTATGAAGCACGGTCGGGCTGGGGACTGTAAACAAAGCGCTCCTGGGAGGCAACCCAGTGTTTCTTTCCATTGTTTCTTTTCTTTTGTTTGGTTGGAACTATTTTTATTTGTTAATTTTTAGTTTGTGTCGAATTTGGTTTCAAATTGTGGCAAAATCTTCGAACATAACTCAGGGTTATTCTTTGGCAGATTTGCATGAGGATGATGATGGGCATTATTGCTAAAAACAGGAAACGAATCTTTGTTTTTTTTATTCATTTGGGTAAATGAGTGTATTTTTCTACAACTCAGGTAAAAGTTCTGATGGTAAGAATTGATTCTAGTCCCGTGAACTTAAGAGCATTATTGATGCATTGCTGGTTTGGATGGTTTCAATAATAGAATAATGCGGACAATAAGCTCAGACATGTAGGCTTTGGTTTTTCAGAATCATTCACATGTGTTTGTTGGGTAGCTAGATGGCAATTCTATATATTGAATATCGTTCTTTTGCATGTTCATTACCTTTATTTACATTGTTGCTCTTATTAGACATTGTTCATTTCTTGATCATGGCTGATTATTATCCTCATCAGAATCCTTATGAATATGCTATCTTTAGTGAAGATCCAGGAACTACTTCTTCCTCTTCTTCATCTTCTAATGATGATGCGGTGGTGCTTGATGTTGAATCAGCTAACTTTCTTAATTTTATTAATTGTAATGCTGAGAATTTGTACCATGGTTTTAGCAATAGAGCTGTTATGATTGAGAGGCCATTCGAGGTCCCTTCCAGGAGATTTGAGGATGTGATCTTTAGGCAATCGTGATCTTGTTTTGCACGAGCTTCAGTCGTAGTGAATATGGACATAGTTAGAGAATTTTATGCTAATTCACGGGCTAATGGGTGTTCACTCAGTGTTTGTAAGAGGAAAGTATGTGAGGGTCACTCGACATAGTATCAATATGCTTTATCGCCTTGATGATTTTCCTGGTAACACTTATTGTAGGTTGCTTCGGGCTATCGATACTGATCGGTTGTTGGCTTCAGTGACTTTACCTGGTGCTAGATGGGTGAGGAATGCTCGAAGCGAGGCTTTATATGTACCTACTAGTGAACACACGGCCGAAGCGAAATTGTGGTTAATGTTTATAAATTCCAGGCTTTTACCTACTAACCGTGCAGATATTGCATCTAGAGAATGGGTTCTTTTGATTTATGCTATTTTACATGATTTCTCTATTGATGTTAGGAAGTTGGTCTTAGAATTCATCAGGCGCGCACAAAGAAGTGAGTTTGGACCAATGTACTTTCCAGCTTTGATAACAGCCATGGCTCGTGTGAAGGGTGTTGATATCACTTCAGCTGATAATCCTCAACATCCTCTTGGTCTTTTGGGACCTCTTCAATGGCCTGTGTTACAAGAGGAAGAAAGAATTGCAAGACTTTCTCGTGGCATGTAGGAAGAGGAAGGCCGGGGTTCCTTTGTCTTGATTGTTATTGTTTTCTCACGGGGACCGTGTCTTATGCAAGTGTGGGGGGAGATTTGGCCAATTTATCGTGATTATGGTTGTGGTTGGAACATGTATAGTTACCATGATTATGTTTAAGGAGGTTAATTGCCATGATTGAATTGAGTACAGTATTAGTAGTATTAGCCTTTTGTGATTTTGTTACTAGATAGGTTGTGATGTCTAAATTTTTTGTTGTTTTTTTTTTGTATTTCGTGTTAATAAAAATTTCTTTGTTGTTATGTTCGGTTTTATTCACACATGCATTGATGAAGAGAATATCTGCACTTCTGAACCCTTCTGAACATGAATTCAATTTTCTGAAAAGCTGATAAAAATTGAGGTAGAGATTGGATTGATATTGAGTCATGAATAGGAAATGGATATGAAATGAAAGGAAAAAGGCTGACATTTTGTTGGACGTTTATATGTGTTGCAGGATAAGTTCACATGAAAAATGTAGAAGTTGTTGGTTTTGTTTTGTTGTTCATGATGTTTGAGAACATTGTTTAGGAGTGAACGGCTGAATTGAAAAGAGTAAGGGGAGCGTTGTGGTTGTTGCTTTGAATGATATGAATGCTTTAGTCTTGTCTTGTATTCATGTTGTGCAAGGTGAGTTGACCGAATTGAGTGTATGCAATAATGTTGATGTTGTAGTCTTGTGAGGAGTGAATGCATAAGAATTGGTAAAAGCTGAAAAGTTCACATGACTTGAATTATCAATTGGGTCCCACATTTTGAATGACTTCCTTGTTTGTAGTGTTTGGTGGAGAATTTTAATGTGGATGGTTCACATGACCGAATTGCTTGCTTGTTTAGGAGTGGCAAGTTGTTTTCACTTTATGTCTTGGTGGGTTTCATTGTTGGTCTTGGTCTATAAATGCCATTTACCATTTGTACAATATGTAAGGACAAGAAAGAACAAAACCATTTTTGTTGAGCTAAGTATCATTTGTGAAAGCTTGTGCTGTATTCATCATCTTTCAATCTTCATTCCCTTCAAGAGTGTTTAGACTCTTCAATAAGGTATGTCTTCTGGTTCAATTGTTCATGGAAATTATTAGTATACAAGTTTTTGTGGATCACACGTACCAAGAACATGCAGGCTAAGTATGAGGGGATTAGGAATTGTGATTTCAGCAAGTTTTCAGCTTTGACATGTGTTGTTGTTTGGATCATAACTTTGATTTGTACTGACAAAAATGCATGAATCCAGTTCCAAAATTTAGCTAACATGATAAGCTTTATTGTTTAAGTTGTACATTTTTGCTAATTTTGACTGGAAAATAGACTAAAAAGGCTTAGAATGTGAAGTACATGTTGAAATCAGGATTTGAGTTTGATGAATCTGCCCAGCTTGACATGTCACGGTATTTTGAGTAGAACTGGCAAATGAAATGTCCAAATATGTTGATTCCGGTGGTGGGGTTTAGCTAGGAGGAAGGGCTTCATTGTTTATGTTATACACTTTTGCTTGATTTAGCTGGATCATTGTCTATTTTGGAAGACAATAAATGTTCATGCAGCTGAAATTACTGAATTGACCATTTTTTGACACTTCTTGGTTTTCTGGTTATAATTTCCTCAATTCAAATCCGAATGGAATGAGACCAATTGCAGATTTCAGCCTACAGGATAACCTACAATGTTGATGTTTACCACTTTTGCTAATTTAAATCGAAAGATAGGGTAATGAAAAGAGGAAGGTAAAGCTGAAGCTAGGGAATAGTGCCATGAATACTGAAATGGCCCATTTTGGTAGCCTTTGGTATTTTCACCGTAACTTGCTCATGATAAGTCCAAATGGGTTGATTTTTATCCACATTTTTAGTTCAGATCATGCTCGCTAATTTTCATGTTTGAAGTATTGTAAAATTCTTCATGCTTAACAGGGTATTCATTCGGTTTTCAATGAGTGTAAGCTGGAGATTTCATTAGAGAAAACCGATCCAATATTCCTACTTGATGTTGATAGTTTATACATTCTGAGCTAACTCTTAAAATGTGAGGTTATGATTTGGATTGTCTAAAAATGTTCTTATGGTATTCATGGTGTTTGTTAATCTCACAGATATGGCCCCAAAGAAGGACTTGAGTTTACAAAAGGTCACAGCTTCTAAGAAGGCAGCATCAACTTCAAAGGGCGAAAGTTCTAAGAAAGGAAAAGCAAGTGCGAAAGGAAAAGTACCATTGCATGAAGACACGGACTCAGAATATTTTGCAGAAGATCTCCCAATTTTTGAAGACCCTCCCAGAGTTACAATCCAAGCTCCGACCCCCAAGAAAATAAAGGGTGTTGATACACCATCAATGCCAAGTTCGCAAGTGATTGAAGTGACACGGAAACGTTTGTATCTAATCTCAGCAATTAGGGGGTGCAGGTCTATTGATGTGGGCCGAATTATTCTGAACGACATAAACGAGGGAATTGAGGATGAGTCTGCTGCTATCTATTATCCATTGCTTCTTGAGGAAATATGCAAAGCTCAGGGAGTGAATGATGAGCTTGGTGGCGATTGGAGACCAACTAAGCTGCCTATTGCGCATCATTTGTACAAGAAGTATCTCAATATTAATCGTGAGATAGTGAAAGCACAGGCAGTAGGACGAGGAGTTCGCCGAGCTAATGTTGAGTCTTCAGGGCATAATGACCAATCTGGGCACCAGCAGAATGTATATGATTTCAGTGCTTTCCAGAATAGTCTTAATGATTTTCAGCATTCAATTGGAAGTCGTTGTGATAACATTGGAAGTCGTTTTGATGATATGGATGGGAGGCTACAATCTATTGAACATCGCTTCATGAACATAGATGAAAGGATGGAAGGATGCACGAGGGCATAGATACTATGCATCAGGAATGGAAAACTCATGCCTCGAGCATGGATCACAGATAGGATGACATGACCACAGTAGCCCAGCAGCAATTTGAAGTGCTTTATCATGGCAATGGTGCATGCAACAGGAGATCGATAGGAGCAACAAGATGACGGTCTATTATCATTCGGATGCAGGACCTCCAAAACCAACTCCAACTTTGGTACAGTTAGCTGCGATGCCGTCCCTTCCGTCATTACCTACATTTGGTAGAATTCCTTCTATGCCTTATACTCCCACATTCCTACCAAATCCGGGGTTTACACCTGCTACAAGATTTCCATTGTTAGCAACTGATCAAATTATTGATGGACCAACTCACGGCCCTTTTTAGTATGTGCATCAGCCCTTTGTTGCTCCCACATTTGCGACAGCATCATTGTCATCTACAGCGGCATTTGAATTCCCTTCTTTCTTTGCTCCATCATCGTTTGGTACTTCCTCATTTGTTACAGCACCATTGGATGGACAGTCTTTGCCATGTACAGCTGCGTTCGGATCTCCTTCTTCATCAGCTTCATCATCTTTCTCTCAGGGAGTTCCTCCTCCCTCTTAGCCTATTACTTGAGGACAATGTTTATTTTAAGTGTGGGGGAAGGTAGTTGTGTGATGTGTGATGTGGTTGCTATGTTGCTTGATACTCGGTGTGTGGTTTGATTGATTGATTGAATATTTTTTTTCTATCGCATGTGGGTGCTTAATATTGTTAAAAAGGGGGGATTCGGTGAAAACTTCCTGTGTAATAGTCTGAGTTGAAAATTTGTGTGAAGTTCTTGAAGTTGAAGATTGGAAGTTGGTTTGTGTTGATGACTTGTGAAGTGATGATGAGTTGAAGAAGTTTTCTTTTGAAGAATGATATGCCCTGTGAAGTTGGGAGAAGTTGAAGTCTTGTGAAGAAGTGCTAAGAAGATTGCCTATTCTGTCTACTTTGTTTAATTTGTGTTTAGCGTGGTATGTGTTGAATAAAATTTTAGATCATGGAGTAGGATTTGGCTTGTGATAAGTAGAAGTGTAGGGCAACTTTGTACTAGGACTCGGATCCTTGCTCTTTCAACGAAATTAGAGTGTGTTGTGATGTGTGAAAAGTATGAATTGTGATGTGAATTTGTGTGAAAAAAGAATAGTTTGGTGATGTTTTGAACTTATCATCCTGCATGCAACTTGTGGAATTGAAAGTGTTGTGCGAAGAGAAATAAAAGAAAATGTGTGCTGAAAGTGCATTGAATAAATGCAAAAAGAGGAATGAAACGGAAAAAGGAGTGAACAAACCTAATCAAATTTCAGGAGAATGAGTAGTCACTTTGTATGTGAAACTTTGTTCTTAATCCACTTTGGCTTATTCCAAGTTCATCCTTATTATATTTTATTTTGATACTGCATGAAATTTTTTTTTATTTTTGGTACTAAATTTGAAGAAATTGGCACATTTTGTTAGCTAAAGCCCGATGTTAAAGTAAGATAGATATGCCATGCAAAACTCAATTGACATAGGAGGTAATGTGTATGGATTCGTTTCTGTTTGTTATGCATTTATCTGGTGTCTCCAGAATTCGTGCATGTTTAGTCAATTTGGGATTCTTATGAACATATGCTTGCACAAGAAATGATATGGGAGAAAAAGCCATATTGGCAACTGGGAAGGAAAAAGCCATAAGAACCTGGCAATCAAATATGGAGAAAAAAGCCATAAAAACCCAGGCATTATTTCAGTCATCAATATGAGCACCAATGTGCAGCACTAATGTGCAAAATAAGGGCAATGTCCCATAGAGTACCAATGTACGCATAGGTACCATTGATCTTGTGATTGCATGTTCATAAGAATGGACGAAGAGATTTGGCATGTATTGAATGGATTGTGAGACAGGCTAGATGGTGTATAACAAGGGAATAGATGAAATTCATGTTCCTCAGCACCCACTACACGCATGACATGTTGGTCTTTATTCATTGTGCTTTAGTAGATAACTTGTGTTGAGATCTGAGAGTTAATGCCAGAAACCTTGGAATATATATATTCGTGTGTGGAAAAAGTTTTTTTGATGAACTCGAATGAAATCATTGTGGGTGAGTGAACAAGGTGTCAAATACAAGTGATGAAAATGTTTTGTTTTGTGACTTTGCTCGAGGATAAGCAAAAGCTCAAGTGTGGGGGAATTTGATGAGTTGGTTTTATACCAACTATTTTGTACTAAGACATCTTGGCTTTTGTGTTGTTTTTAATGAAATGAGTGGTGTTTTATGTGTTTTATGCATGTTTGTGATTTGCAAGTTGATAATGTTTAAATGATGCAAAAAGAGTGAAAAATGATGGAAATGAAGTGAAATGTGTTAAGGAAAAAATTGGAGAAACTTAATATGATCTCTTGGATAAAGTACGGCTTTTGGGGCAGAATTGAGTATGCTAATTGTTTTGCGTGTAACTTGTTCAATTCTAATCCAATTTGTGAGATCTTGGATGTTATGAAAAGCTCTTAGCATGAACTTCATTTTCTATGTTTTAACCTTGTCCCAATTCTGTGTGCAAGGTCATGAAAAAAGGACTTCTTTGTCGACACTACATTAGGGTTTCAATGTTGCCTTTATTGTCACAGCTTGGGAGATTGCTGACATCTTGAGCTCTAATTGTCCATTGGTGTTGTTTCTTGTACTCAGGGAAAGGCAAGAGGAAACTCTACAATTCTTGTGTTGAGCTCAATTTCTAACTTGGAAGTTAAAAGGGAGAATTTTAGCCATGAATTGCTAAGATGAGATTTGCACTACGATGCATCGTAGTGCAAATGTACAGTTTTGCCATGTCTTGGTTTTTCGGCCATAACTTTCTCATCCGGAGTCCAATGTGGGTGATTCAAAAGCCTATGGAAATCCATGACAGAGATCTATAACTTTGGTGTTCAAGGTTAAGGCCAGTGCTGAAAGGAAAGGTGGAAATTCAACGTGGGAAAGGGCAAAACCAAATTAGGGTTTTAAGCCTACGATGCATCGTAGGCTTAAAATGCACATTCTGCCTTGCGATGGTATTTTGGGTATAACTCTCTCACCTGAGCTCAGCTTTGGATGATTCAAAAGGCTATGGAAAGCTGAGATCAAGAGCTACAAGATTGGTTCTTTACGTTTCTCTAAATTTCTAATGCATCACAGTTGAAACTCGGGTGAAAATTGGTGAATGGTGTGCACAATATGGAATTTCACTACGATTCATCGTAGTGCGATTCTGCTCAAGCACAAAATTGTACTACGATGCATCGTAATGAAAATTTATTCACACACACTTTAACACAACAATTCATCGTAGTGTTAATTTTCACCTCATACATTCATGATTGCTATACTTAAAATTCCAAATCACATTTCATGCATTTCAGCTTTAAGTTTCCAACTTCTTTCATTTGCATTTCTACTTTACTCATTTCAATTTCACAACATTTGTTTCATTACATCTCTCACTCACTTCACAATGAACTGGATACACTTATGTATTTGATTTGTTTTCATTGTTTTGTATGTTCCATCACTTGGTAAGCATTCATGGCAGTAAGCTTAAGTTCATGAATTTCATTTCATTCATTCAATCTCCTTTTGCATCCTTCATTGATTTCACTCCATTTTACTTCAATTCTTTCACCTCACATTTCACGCATTACATAGCACGCATTTCACCACACTCATTTCATCACACATTTCACTACAACCTACGCAAAACATCGCACACACCTCACTACACGGCGATGCATCGCCACGATGCATCGCCATTTTGTTATGTTGGCCGACGATGCATCGTGGCGATGCATCGTCGTGAAAAGGGTTAACACTACGATGCATCGCCACGATGCATCGTAGTGCATTTCAATTTGTGCTACGATGCATCGCAGCGATGCATCGTAGCGTTAGCTTGTTGTTTGTGCTTTTGAATGTTGATTTTGTTGCAGAAATGGCTAAGTGTTTGAAGGTTGTTCCATTATGTTTTCAGCTTTGTTGCACTGCATTGATTTTGTCGTAACTTCCTTGTCTTAGTACCAAATTGGGTGATTCAAACGGCTGTAGAAAGCTAAGACAAAGGGTTACAAATTTCGTGTTTTAAGTTTTCCCAAATTTACAATATATCAGGGCTATAATTTGGTTGGAAAATGCTGAAAAGCATAATGGTTTCAGGAGTTTGTGTTTTTTTTTAAAAATTGGCTAAGTGTTGAAGTTCTGATTTTCTGAAATTCCAGGCAGCTGAAGGTGTGGTGTTCGGTGGCAAGAAGGCGTGAATATTTAATGGCTGGTCTGCTTGGAAGCTTGCGGAGAAGCTGAAGGCGTGAGAAGCGCAAGCGAGAAGGCGTGAACTTGGTCTGATCTGCAACCTGAATTCTTCAAAAGCGAATGCGTGAAGAGAAGAAGCTAGAAGGCGCTAAAACTGTGATGATGGCGCGTGGCTGTTGGACAGAAGGCGCTGGGTTGCTGAAGAAGTTTTTCAACTTGGGATTTTCACAATTTAGGCTGATTTTTAGTCATTTCTTTGAAGGCCATTTTTGTGTAATACTTTATACATTTTATGTTGCGCAATAGTTACGTTTTCCCAAGTCTATATATAGGGAAGGTAGCTAACATGTAAAGGGAGATTCATTAGTCACTATTCACATTTTTATTTTCCATATTGTAACCGACTTTTGATTTTGAAGAGCGGGAAGTGTTCTTCATATCTACTTTCTCTCTCTACTTTCTCTCTCTAGCTTTGTTGCTTCATTTTGGATTTCGATCCAAGAATCTCCTGGAAATTGAGAAGAAAAGTGACAATTCTCTCGGCATTTGGAAGCTTTTAAGGCTCTTAATTGGTAAACTCTTCCAATTAATGATTATGAACTGTTTAACCTTCCAATTTGTTGATTGTGAAGCTAAAATGGAGATTCGTGGCTAATTGTATGATAATCTAGGATACTGAGGGTGAATGCTAGGTTGAAATTGTAATTGTGCAGTAGAACTAACAATCTAATATAAGAAATGAAAATTCTCAGCTATGAATTTGTAAAACTTGTTAAGTGCATGCTTTTGATCTGAATTTGATGAAGTGAGATTTGATTGCGGTCGTCATGCTGAATTGAGTCTTCTTTTGTAAGATTTGGATGAAAATCATGAATAAGAACCTGAGAATGCATGAGTTCTTAAACCTGTTTGAATTTGCACAGATCTTAAGGCTAGACCTCACCATAGGAAGCTTTGAGTCTGTATAATCCTGAGAACAAGGTGATAAGAGATTCTCCTACATAAATGATGAATTTACATGCTAGGATCGGGCCTCACCATGGGAGATTCTAGGTGATCATGCCTGAGTAATTTGAGTGGGGAATTGAGATGACACGGTTTATTTCACCATTCTTAGGCCCGATCATAGGATAGGATGGTGTCGGAAGACTAAAATTGTAGTGTAGTGACCATGCTAACTATAATTTCGGTCTCCATTTGCGAATCTCCTCATCGTCTTTGATTGTATCTTAGTGATACTGCATGTATGAGAATTTGCATTCACCCGGAAGTAGCCTAGATTATCAGCTTAATTTTCTTGAGAACTTTTCTTTTACTTCTTTGAGACTTACTTGTGTGTTCATTTAAATTCGTATTCGAGTGGAGTTAAACCAATTTACTTCCTGTTAAATTTTGTAATCAGTATTCTTTAGTTTTGTTATATTTTGGTGTCATAATTGAGCATATCAAACTTCTTGAATCGACTATTTCCATGAGGAACGAAACCTAGCTCACTGCTACTATATTCAGTGAAATTAGGATAAATTGACGAGCCACGGTACTCGACATCAGGGCTTTCATTGCATACTGGGAGGCTCCCCAAACATCCGCATATCATATGGAAAATGCTCCGGGTCAGATTCAAAATCAACAGGCGGTTTTTGGGTTTTTCCTTTTCCTTTATTTGAAGTCGTGGCCTTTTGTGAAGTTGAATCCTTTTTTGGTGCCATTACTGTAAAGACCAAACAACCGAAACTCAGCTTCACACGATACCGTTATACAACATATCAACTGTCTTCAAGCATTAACACATCAAAGCTCAATTTTGACCAGAAGTATCAACAAAATGGTATTCATCATGATATCCCAAAGTCCATTTATCACAAGCCAAGCATATACATTACGGCATTTCAACCACAAAATTTAAGCAACAAAGTATCACTAATCGGATTTCATCATCTAATAGAATTCATTTCCCAAAAAAATTTTCAAATTCACACCTCGCAAAACTAAGAAAATAACATGCGAAGCAAGGGGAATTGGTCAAGGCATAAAATAATAAAGTTGAAGAATGAGATTTTATCTAAATTCTGGGACTGGAATCACCCCATTTGGATCAAGAATGACCAAGTTATGACCGAAATACCGAAACATACCAAACTGGACAGAATCAGAATTTCTCAGACTACAACATCAACATGTACATTGCCTTGTCTTTGCATTTAGACTACGTTCCTATTAGATTTAGAAAAAATGCCCCACATGACAATTGTAGCCTTGTATCTTAACAACATTCCCCAACTGGAATCAACGCATTTAGATGTTGCATTTGCAAGTTATGCCCAAACTACCGAAACAGGTCAAAACTGAAATCTTGCTAGAATCTACAAAACTTCCCCCACAGTTAGCATGCATTTACTCTTTGGCCAAGCAACAATAATCTTATACGCTCATCATTCCCATTATTCTAGCAACACATCATCAATTTCATGCTTTTTACCAGCACCATGTTACGAGAAGTGTAAAACCAACAACTTAAAAAAATGTAACGAAAGAGAATATACCTTGAGTGAAGACCCTAGACCAAGCTTGGAGGAAATGGAAATTGGAAATTGATGATTGCTTGCACAAACCTCTTGACCGAACTCTTAGCTCAACAAATTGGTTTTGCTATGGTCTTAAGTGTTAGCAATGGTAGATGGCATTTATAGCACAAAAGCCTGCATGAATACAACAATCGGTCAACACAAGCTTTATTATTCCCACCAAACACTAGCAAACCATTAAGTCACTCAAATATGGGGCCCAGTTATATTCAAGACATGTGAGTTCTGATTACTTTCTTTGCCCAACAACACTAACATTCACATGTCAGAAAACAACAAACACAAAGAATCTTTACTTACCTTGGTCATGCATGCTTTCACCATACATGAGAGATTTTTCTAAGCAACAATACATAAGTGGAGCTACATGTGAACTCTTGTCCATCCCTCTGGCAACTGAAAATAATGTATTCTCATAACATAAAAATCCAAGAAAGCACTTCGTCTTTTCCTTTCTTGTCATTTCAATTCAATATCTACTTCATTATTGCATCAGCTTTTCAAACGACTTAACTCATGCTCAGACGGTGCAGAATTTATACAATTACTACACTAAACTCTTCATGGCAAGAAAATTTCACCTAACACACTAAGTTCACACATGGAATTAACAACATCCATTACTACACTAAACTCATCATGCCAAGAGAATTTCACCTAACACACTAAGTTCACACATGGAATTAACAACATCTTAATCTCCCCCCACACTTAAACAAAGTCACGGTCCCCATGATAGAAGAACCTGCTTTTTACAATCCTCTGGAGAGACGGGCCAACCTTTCTTCCTCCAAATAAGCAGACCATTGAGGTGTCCCCATAAGGCTGAGAGAGTTTTGGGGATTATAGGTGAAAGAAGTGTCAATACCTTTATTTCGAGCCATTGCTGTTATCAGAGTCGGAAAGAACATCGGCGCAAATTTAGATCGTTGAGCGCGCCTAATGAAACCAAGTATCAAGCATTCGATGTCAATAGAGAAATCATGCAGAATAGCATAAATCAGGAGAACTCTTTCCCGGGATGCGTTGTCGATCCGGTGAGTAGGGAAGAGCCGAGAGTTGATAAAAAGCAACCACATTTTCGCCTCGGCCGTTTGATCACTCGTAGAAACATATAGTGCTGCATTTCTTGCATCCCGTACCCATGTAGCACTAGGTAAAGCCACCGCATCCAATAAATGATCAATATTCTCCGCCCGCAGCAACCGATGGTAAGTAGCCCCTGGGGTAATCTTGCAAGAGAAAATACAAGTTGATACTGTGGTAAGTCACCCTCAGATATTGTCCTCTCTCAAACACCGAGTGAACACTATCTACATTAGAGTTAGCATAGAATTCCTGAACGACCACCATGTTCTCAACAATCGATGCTCTTGCGAAATTGTCCCAATTGTGCCTTCTAATTACCTCCTCAAATCTGCGGGAAGGGGCTGCAAAGGATCGTTCGATGATGACTTCTCTATTGAGTGATCGATGGTATAATCTCTCTGCACTAGCATTAACAAACTGTGGGGACTCAGCTGGATCGTAATCAATCACCATATCTTTATCAGCTGAAGAATAAGAGGATGAAGAAGAAGTTGTCCCCGGATCCTCTCTAAAAATGGCATATTCATATAGATTCTGATGAGGAAAGTAAGCCATGATTTGAGAATGCAAAGTTACAAGCAAGATGCAGGGTATTTATAATGACGATAGTAAACTCAGAACATTTCAAGACAAGTACATGTGAAGGAACCAACCTCAATTATTCGAAACCAACCAAAGAAAATCCACGGGTGTAACACGTTGTATCACATGAAGACTCTAGGAAAGCAATTCACGGGTTTGATTCCTTTACCTCTATTGCTATACCCACCACATCATTCTTACCCTCTGTTTAAGTGGATGAAATGATATCAATTGTCATCACCACAAATGCCAATATGAGTTCTGCAAAAAAAATCATCAACAAATCATAAGACTATGCCATGGTTTGAAAACAAAACACTTACTAACTACAGAAACACCAAAATTATCAAAACACACTAGCAACAGAATAAAACAAAACAAAGACTGGGTTGCCTCCCCGGAACGCTTGGTTTACGGTCTACAGCTCGACCATGCTTAGTGTCACTGGGAGATTATAGTATCATCAAGGAACAACTCACGTGGAGGTCCTTCCAAACCTGCAGTACTCTTGTCTTCAACTGTCAAATATGGTTTTAGTCGGTGACCATTCACTTTCCATATGTTGTCATTCTTGTCATTTTGAATCTCCACAACACCATATGGCTTTACATCAACAACACGGAATGGACCACTCTATCTTGACCTTAATTTCCCAGGGAAAAGTCTAAGCCGAGAGTTGTATAACAACACCAACTGTCCTGGAGTAAAACTCTTAGATTGGATTCTTGCATCATGAAGCCTCTTTGTTTTCTCCTTGTAACGCTTAGAACTCATATAAGCATTGAATCTAAATTCATCCAATTCATTCAACTTAAGCATCCTTTTCGATTGAGCTTCAGATAAATCCATATTCAATTTCTAAATTGCCCAATAAGCCCTATGTTCCAACTCCACGGGTAAATGACACTCCTTACCAAACACTAGCCGAAATGGAGAACCACCTATAAGAGTCTTATAGGCTGTCCTATACGCCCACAATGCATCATCCAGTTTCATGGGCCAATTTTTCCTTCTCGGATTAACAACCTTTTCAAGCACCCTTTTAATTTCACGATTTGAAATCTCAGCTTTGCCATAAGTTTGAGGATGATAAGCTGTGGAAACCTTATGTCTCACTCCATATTTGGCCAATAAAGCTTCAAAAATCTTGTTACAAAAATGAGATCCACCATCACTTATGATTGCTCTGGGGGCTCCAAACCGATTAAAAATGTGTTTCTTCAAGAAAGCAATCACACTGTTTGCATCATTATGAGCCAGAGCCACAGTTTCAACCCATTTGGATACATAATCAACTGCTACCAAAATGTATTCCTTGCCCATGGATTTTTGAAATGGACCCATGAAGTCAATTCCCCATACATCAAATATTTCCACTTCAAGGATGATATTCAAAGGCATTTCATTTCTGCATGAAATGTTCCCTGTTCTTTGACATCGATCACAATTACCAACCCAAATTCTTGCATCCAAGAAAATATGAGGCCAATAGAAACCACATTGTAAAACTTTGAAACTTGTTCTTGTTGAGCCAAAGTGTCCACCATATAGTCCTTCATGACATGCCCTCAAAATGTCTTCCTTTTCTTCCTCTTTGATGCATTTGCGTATGATTTGATCACTACAGATTTTATACAATGCATTGTCCTCCCAAAAATAGTACTTGGCATCACTTCTCAGTTTCTTCTTTTGGTTACTAAAGAAATATGAAGGAACTTGGCCAGCCACAACATAATTGGCTATCTCTGCATACCAAGGCAATGACTTCTCATCTGCTCTAAACACCTGCTCGTCTGGAAAATGTTCCTTCACCAAAATGGTTGAATCCTCTTGGGCTTCTGATTCCAATCTTGAAAGATGGTCAGCCACCACATTTTCTGAGCCTTTACGATCTTTGATTTCTACATCGAACTCATGAAGCAATAACACCCATCGAATCAACCTTGGTTTGGCTTCTTTCTTTGCCAACAAATATTTCAAAGCAGCATGATCTGTATGTACAATGACTTTCGATCCTAACAAGTATGCTCTGAATTTGTCAAATGCGAAAACAACCGCCAACATACTCTTTCTCTGTTGTTGTATAATTCAACTGAGCCTCATTGAGCAGCTTACTGGCATAATAAATAGTGTGAAAAATTTTATCCCTTCTCTAGCCAAGGACAGCTCCCAATGCATAATCACTTGCATCGCACATAATCTCAAAGGGCTCACCCCAATAAGGAGTAACTATCACAGGGGCTTCCACCAATTTAGCTTTCAATGACTCAAACGCTTCAATGCATTCTGTGCCAAATTCAAATTTAACATCCTTCTCCAATAGGCTAAACAATGGCCTAGCAATTTTAGAGAAATCTCTGATGAAACGTCGATAGAAACCAGCATGGCCAAGGAAGCTTCTGATTCCCTTAACATTAGTTGGTGGAGGTAGCTTGGCAATAACATCAATCTTGGCCCTATCAACTTCAATCCCAGCATGAGAAATCTTATGCCCCAACACAATTCTTTCTTGGACTATAAACTGACATTTTTCCCAATTTAACACTAGATTTGTCTCTTCACATCTCTTTAACACTTTAGCTATGTTCTCCAAGCAACCATCAAATGTCATCCCCAAAACTGAGAAGTCATCCATGAAAATTTGAATTATCGACTCAACCATGTCATGAAAGATTGCCATGATACATCTCTGGAAAGTTGCGGGTGCGTTACACAAGCCGAATGGCATCCTTTTGTTAGCAAATGTGCCAAAGGGACAGGTGAAAGTTGTCTTGTATTGATCCTTAGGATCAATTGCAATTTGATTATAGCCAGAATAACCATCCAAGAAACAGTAGAACAAGTAGCCAACAATTCGGTCCACAATTGCTCCAGAAAAGTAAGTGGAAAATGATCCTTCCTCTTTGCCTTGTTAAGTTTCCTGTAGTCCATACAAACTCTCCAGGCACTAACCACTCTTGTTGAGAGAAGCATTTGCATCATATTTTATAACTGTAACCCCTCCCTTTTTGGGAACACACTGAACAGCACTCACCCATTCACTGTCTGAGATGGGAATGATCATTCCAAAATCAAGCAATTTAATAACTTCTTTCTTGGCAACTTCCATCATTTGCGGATTCAATCTCCTTTTTCTATCCCTCACTGGTACTGAATTATCCTCCAAAAGTATCTTATGCATGCACAAGCTAGGACTTATGCCCTTTATATCTGCAATGGTCCATCATAGAGCCAATTTGTGTTGCCTCAATACTCCAAGCAATTTCTCCTCTTGCCAATCTTCAAGTTTAGAAAAGATCAGAACGGGAAGTGTTTCACTTTCTCCCAGAAAAGCATACTTGAGGTATGAAGATAAAGGTTTCAACTCCAACTTTGGAGGAACCAAGATAGATGGCATGAGCTTTTCGTTCCTGCAAAGACTTTCATTGCTTCTCACTTCAGTGGATGCATTCATTTCATTAGTTGGACGCTTAAACTCAACATTTTCTTCCAATTCATTAGAACATGCTTCGTTCAAAATTCCCTTCATCTCACATTCATCTACCACTTCAACAATTTCACTTTGAAGTTCAAAAATGGATTCATCAATTACACAACATTCAATATCATTTTCAATTTCAGCCAAAATGTTATTATCCTCATTATCTAAATCGGTTCCATCAAAAACACCTTCACAATCATGTAACTCATCAACAACAGAATAATCATGCTTCACATTCAATTCATGCAAAGAAGAGCATGCTACAGCCTTAATGGCAAAACAAGATTCAACATGTAATGGATATTTCATGGTATAATTCCCATAAAAAACAACATCCTCATTGTTGATTCTAAAAGTAACAGTTTTGTTTCTTACCCTAATCACAGCATCTCCTGTTGCTAAGAAGGGTCGACCAAAAATCAAAGGAACTTCTAGATCCTCTTTCATATCCAGAACAATGAAATCAACTGGGAGTGTAAATTTATCGATCCCCACCAGGACATCCTCAACCATTCCAGTAGGCCGGACCAAAGATCTTTCAGCCAATTGAAGAGTCACGGCCACTGGACGAATTCTGCCTTTAAGTCCAACATCAGTGGCAATAGATAGAGCCATGAGATTAATGCCAGCATCCAAATCACACAAAGCTTTTTCAAAAAGTCTTGTTCCAATTTTACCCGGGATAGTGCAACTCCCAGGGTCTTTTAACTTTGGTGGCAATTTGCGCCCAATCCATGCTCCACCATATTCCGTGAGTGTCAAAGGTACCTCACATCTCAAAATCTGCTCCTTGTTGGATATCAAATTCTTGAGAAATTTTGCATATTTGGGAACTGCTGTCACCAAATCCAACAAAGGTAAGCTCACATTTACTTGTCTGACCATATCCAAGAATCTATCAAAACTGAGGTCCCTTCTTTGGTTTTGGTTTCACTCTCTCAGGAAATGGAGGTTTAGGTGCAAACTCAGGATAATTTTAAGGACTATGAGGTCCTCTAACTTTCTTAGTTGCTTCTCCATTATCTTCTTTGCTTTTCACCTCCTCCTTCTTTGGTGCCATGTCCTCAGTGGCACACTCTTGCTCACAACCAAGATTGTCTGCCTCTTTGTCTTCAGAAGTTTCTTCTCCAGATTTTTTAAGTTTGTGAACTTCTTTTCCACTTCTCAATGTAATTGCATTACACATCTCCTTTCCTTTTGGATTTGGAATTGTGTCACTTGGTAGTGCTCATCTTGGTCTTTGATGCACAGCATTTGCAAGTTGTCCAAGTTGCATTTCAATGTTCTTTAAAGTAGCTTCATGATGTTTCACTGTTGATTCCAAGCCTCCAAACCTTTGTTCATTTTTGTCCATCTTCTCCATCAACTTTTGAAACATGTCTTCAACCGATGGCTTCCTTTGCTCTAAAGTACCAGCTTGATGATCAAAACCAGGAGGTGAATTAGTTGATCTTCTTTGGTCATTTCCTTGATAATACTGCCCTCCTTGATTATGTTGTTGCCCCCAATTACCTTGTCCACCATTATATGGTCTATTTCCCCCAGAATAATTTCCACTATATTGAGGTTTGTTGTTGTCAGTGTGATGTTCACCTTTACACAAACCATAAGAAAGAACTGGGGCCTTGGTCTGAGCAGCTTTCAAAGTTTGCACTTGCTTAGCAATGGCTTCAAACTTGGCACTCAGCGAAGTCTCCTCATCAAGATCTAAAACTCCTCGTTGTCTTCTGCCATGAGGTTTACGGGTCTCAGGGAACAGATACTCATCCTCAGCAATCTCGTTGAACAAGTCTCGAACCTCCGGCACACTCTTATCTTTTAGTGCACCATTGGCACAAGCTTTTACCATCGTGGAAGACTCAGGTGTGAGACCTTTGAAAAACGTATTCAATTCTCTGATTTCACCAAGGTCATGGTTGGGACATTGACGGATTAAATCATTAAAACGTTCCCATGCTTCTCTGAATGATTCACTATCTTGTTGTTGAAAATTCATGATCTCCATTCTCCTCTTCTCAAGCTTAGCTGGTGGAAAATATTTCGCCAAAAATTTCTTCTGAAGTTCCTCAAAAGAAATTGTTGCATCTGCTCCTCCAATGCTCTTAAACTAATGTTTTGCTTTACCTCTCAAGGAAAAAGGAAACAGGATCCTTTGCACTTCATTTCTCTCCAGCCTTGGAAGTTTGAACGTACTACACAAACCTAAGAACCAATCCAGATGATCATTAGGGTCCTCATTGTCTAATCCTTGGAAAATTTGACCTTGAGTGAGCATCGATACAATCTGAGTGGGGATGTGGTAACTTTCAACATCTATGTCTTGCTGCCCAAATCCATTTTTAAAATTCACAGTATAATGATCACCAAAGTGCAGTGCTCTCACTCCAGGATTAGCCATGTCTCTTTACTTGGCTTCAACTCTCAAAGTCTTTGGCAGTTCAAGGTCTAGTGCAAACTCAGGATCTCCAGAGGATCGTAACCTGGGCATACAATAACACCAAGAGTGAAGTATAACCGAAATATTTCAGAATACAAAAACAAAATCTCGAAATGTAAACAACAGACAACAAAACAAATACCACAAGCGACAACAATAACAAGGAAACAGAACAAAATATAAAAACAAGAACAGAGTAAACAAACAAAACAGAACAACACAAAATTGAATGATGAAACTCAAGAATCACATAGTTAAAACCTAGAAACCGTGCCTTCCTTGGCAACGGCGCTAAAAATTGAAAAGGTGAGTCGCGTACTCTTCAATTTAACACTAAAAACTACTGTAATAGTGGCGGTAGGGATCGAATCCACAGGGAAGGAATTTGGTTTCAAGAATTCAGATAATTGTTCTAATATCAAAAATGAATGCTAACTAAACAAACAGAGACCGAGAAATGATGTAACCAACAAGAACAGTAACAAGTAACAACCAACGAGCACAAACACACACTAGAACAAAGATCAATTAAGAAAAATACACAGAAATGTGGTAACAAGTCTTAGTAAGATGTCCTAGGGTTTACACCGGATGACTATGCAAATAGACTACTTAAATGCAAGACACTTGACATACTCTGGAAAACAAGAGGAGAACCAATTGCCTGAGAACCTAGACTATGATCAGCATGGGAACCACATCAAATTCTACATTTCCTGACTTTACTCTTTCCCATGGCGAGGCCTATAGTGAAGGTTGTAACCCGCAGAGTCTCAACTTCTCAGAATTTACTACTATAGCATGTAAAATCTAAGGTTTTCCCTCGACGAGGCCTAACCTAGGTTCATCAATCTTCGTAAAGCTCGAGAAATCTCTTCTCACCCAATTCTTAGGGATCAATGAACTTCCACCGCCATGACGACCGCATCTCGGTTCATGCTCAAACAATACGAGTGAAAAGACTTATTTACCATACTTTGTGTTCTCATTTCAAGCATTTCTACTCCTATTGATGAATTAAACCCCAACCTAGCATGTCGACCACAATCGAAGCATAATTCAATCAACAAAAGCTCAAATGAGTGAAACTTAACAAATTTGAAACAATATTTCCCAGTATGAGTTCAATCATGATAATTTATGTCAAGTGTGGGGCATAACATAGTCTAATTACACTTCATCCGGATCAAAACCCTAGAACATAGCAAATTTAGCCAAAAAATTCCATTTCCAGTTCACGATCGTCAATAGATAACAATGAGCAAATCATATTCATTAATTGGGAAGAATTTACCGAATGATAAGCTTCAATTGATTCCAATTCACAACAAAACCGTGAATTCCTCTTTAATTCAGTAGAGAATTACAATGTTCGGAAAAAATTCTCGATCGAAAACGAGAACTGAGCTAAAATGCTAGAGAGAGAAAGTAGAGAGAAAGTAAATCTCGAGATAAAATTTTCCACTCTAAAAATCAAAAGTCAGTTTTTTTTCTCAAAAGTCCCCCTCAAAAACTAACTAAATCCCCTATTTATAGAGGTTAGAAAACGTGCTTAAAACGCTAACGTAGAATGCCCAAAACGTTGCAAAAAAAGCTACAAAGTATGTCGATAAAACTCAACAAAGTTCAACAACACTTTCTGTATAAGTCCCCAAATCACGCCTTTGAGCCTAAGAGCTTCACGCCTCCATCAGTCATCTTGCGCCTTCAATTCAGCAGGTCCTACGCCTTTCAGAGCCCATGCGCGCCTTTGAGCCACTGGCTAACACGCCTTCATTGTGTCCTGCAACCACAACAAGAAATCTTACTCCTTTGCCGAATTTTTAAGACCAAAAATCATTCAAATGCAATACGAGACCTCGCAAGCCATTTCTCTTTGGCCTTTTTCATGCCTGCGAGATCTTGCCTACCAAACTTCTTTGGCCTGTGACATCTCGCAGGACATTTTTTGTAAAATTTTTTCTGCCTGCTAGGTCGTGCAGGCAAGATTTTGCCAAATTTTTCATGCTTGCGAGATCTCGCAAGCAAGATTTTGTAATGTTTTCACAGCCTTGCGAGATCTCGCAAGGCTTTTCTTCCATTGTTGCTTGTGTGTTCAAGTTGAAATGTGTGATCTTGTGAGATATGTGTGAGTGAGTGAACCATTATTGTGAATTGTGAGTGAGTGAAATGAAAGAGTTATGTGATGCTGCAAATGTGAAAGTGCAAATGTGTTACTGGAATGAATTGTGAATTGAGTGTTGTGCATGAGATGTGCGTTGTGAGTGTGATTGGTGTGATCTCGCCGCACAGCTTGGGCGGCGAGATGTACGAGTGCTGCGTGCAAGTGTGCGCAGCCTGTGAGGAGTTGCCGCGCCCATGCGCGCGCGGCTGTGCGAGTGTTCGCCGCATGTGCTGCGGCGGGTTGTTCGAGTGTTGGCGCAAGTGCACGCAGCTTGTGCAAGTGCTCGCCGCATGTGTTGCGGCGAGTTGCGCGGGAGGGTGCTTGTGGTAGTGAGTTCGCCCCATAGCTTGTGCGACGAGGTGTGCGAGTGTGAGTGCTTGTGGTGAGTGAATGTAATGTGCACGATGAGTGAAGTGTGTAATCAAACGTGTGCACGGTGCATAAACAGAGTGAACAAAATGTGCAAAATGTGTCGTAAATGCAAGGTGACCATTTCAGCACAGCCATCGACTTCCATGCCAAATATGTGTAACTTATTATGTGAATTAGACTTAGTGGTAAACGTACGAGTTCTAGATCTCCCTTTTAGCTTTCCAATGGTTCAATAATCAACATCAATGGGCACCTGAAACCCAAAATATTCACATTTTGCCAAACAGTGGCAAAGAACTCAAGATGAAAACCCTAGAAGTAACAAAAATACGGAAACCCCCGTTTCTCACTCTTGCTCACAAAATTTAGAACGAGTTAAAGCATAAGAAATGAAGTGCACTCAAAGCGCTTCCTAGAACATTCAAGATCTTCTCATTCGGATTAAAATTGAAAGAGTTACACTCAAAACAAGTTACATATCCAAGCTGCCAAACCCTAATTTAGCCGAATAAAGCCCTCCAAGTTTCTTCATTTTCACTCTAGACACACATCACTTCATTCATCATTATTTTCTACTCTTTTTTGCACCATTTAACATTACCAACTCACAAACCACATATAAGCATAAAACAGCATAAATCACCACACATTCGCACAGAACACAAGACAAAAGTTAAGAGATATATCACAAAATGGTTGGTGTAAAACTACCTCATCAGGTACCACTCACAACAAAAGAAAACTGTATTTGGACAAGTAATTGAATGCTATTACTTCAATTATCACACTATAATAGTCAACATCTCCAACAACTGAATATTTCTCCCTCGAGATTGCCAAGCTAGGAGTTAAAGTTATTTCCGAAACTCCCCTATTCTAAGTCTTACATCTTGCATCACGTATTTTTGTGTAAAACCTATATCCATTGACATAGCACTTAGTAGATCTCCTAGAGACAAAGTAATCAGCAATAGTGTTTCAAATCGTATAATTTGGTTTGCAAACGGTCATAGCCCTACAACAAAAAGTTACACGACTAAATGAATATAATTTAGAAAAAATCATATTTGTTGTAGTTAAGATAAGATTTGTTTTTGTGATATCAAAGTAATTTATGGTGTTATCTTTGCTTATAATTACTAAGATCACTACTGAAATTGTAAAAAGAATAAAACCTGCCCACAAAGTCGAAGCATATTGATTAATCATTCCCTACAATTTGGTTCAATTTTTTAAATTTGGATAAGTTTTTATTCATATATCCGTTAAAATAAATTATTTAGTTATAACTTATAAAATTGTATCGCATATATTTTGAGCATATCGATTAGTACTCAAGATTTCGGTTAAGATGATTATTATATTATTTCCTCTCAAACTTTATCTTATTTAAGCATATCAACGTGTTATCGTCGAGGACATGCTTAGGATTTTGAGGATTTCTATGTTGCATATTTTTAATTATATTCATATGATATTCGGTCCTACAATCCATTAATTACCCTCTTCCCAAAGTAAACATTAAAAGACTTTTTTCAAAGTCCAACAAATGAGAAATGAAATTCTTAATTTTCTCTGAATTTTGAATTTTAATTATCAAAATTAAGAAAATTAAAATAATGTGCATATTATTTTTGTACAACACAAATCGCTTTTCTTCCATCCATTTATAACAACGAATGACTATATAAATGTTTTTTGTGTGTTGTTACTAAATTTTCTTAATTTGAATTTGAAAACTCTTTCAAACATGAATATCTTCTTTGTTTTCTTTATAGTAATTTTACAACTATATCATATAAAAAGTACTACAGAATAACAAATACATGGTATCTACATAAGCGTTTTGTTGATCTATCAAATTTTGACTTCATAACTTGCACCAATTTCAAAAATCAATGATTCTCCACTTACAAAAAACAAGTAACAATAAAGAAGAAGACTTAGTAAGCAAATTATTTTTGTTTGAAAATTCTACCCGAAGTGGAGGTTTTCTCTTGCCCATTTTCGAAGATCTCAATTGATACTTTTAATTTTGAAAATTAACCCGAGACAAAGAGATAAGAGCAAAGTCCCACTTTGGGAGATAAATAACACCATTTAATGAAAAACAAGAGAGATTAAAGGGAAAAGTTTAATATAGGAAAGATTAATTGATGGAGAAAAGAAGTGACCATTAGTATCGCCGCCTCCTTTGGGGTGTTATGTTCCCGAAGAGATGAAGACATGAGGTAAGGATCATTCAAAAAGCACAAGTTGTTCATATTAACACAAGGAATTTCATAATCATTTTTCATCACTTGATACCCCTAACAACAAAAGAAAACTATTGTGTTTTTGGACAAGTAATTGAATTCTATTATTTCAATTATCGCACTATAATAGTCAACATCTCCAACAACTAAATATTTCTCCCTCAAGCTTGCCAAGCTAGGAGTTAAAGTTATTACCGAAAATCCACTATTCTAAGTCTTACATCTTGCATCACCTATTTTTGTGTAAAACCTATATCCATTGACAAAACACTTAGTAGATCTCCTAGAGACAAAGTGATTAGCAATAGTGTTTCAGATCACATATTTTGGTTTGCAAACGGTCATAGCCCTACAACAAAAAGTTACAGGACTAAATAAAAATAATTTAGAAAAAATCAAATTTGTTTGTCGTTAAGATAAGATTTGTTTTTGTCATATCAAAGTAATTTATGGTGTTATCTTTGCATATAATTACTAAGATTACTACTGAATTTGTAACAAGAACAAAACATGCCAACAAAGTTGAAGCATATTGATTAATCATTCCCTAAAATTTGGTTCAATTTTTTAAATTTGGATAAGTTTTTTTTCATATACTCGTTAAAATAATTTATTTTGTTATAACTTATAAAATTGTATTGCCTATAGTTTGAGCATATCGACTAGTACTCAATATTTCGGTTAAGATGATTATTATATTATTTCCTCTCAAACTTTATCTTATTTAATCATATCAACATACTATTTTTGAGGACATGCTTAGGATTTAGAGGATTTCCATGTTGTATATTTTTAATTATATTCATACGATATTCGGTCCTACAATCCATTAATTACCCTCTTCCCAAAGTAAACATTTAAAGACTTTTTTCAAAGTCCAAGAAATGAGAAATGAAATTCTTAATTTTCTCTGCATTTTTAATTTTAATTATCAAAATTAAGAAAAGAAAAGTAAAGAGCATATTATTTTTGCACAACACAAATCGCTTTTCTTCCATCCATTTATAACAACTAATGACTATATAAATGTTCTTTGTGTGTTGTTACTAAATTTTCTTAATTTGAATTTGAAAACTCTATCAAACATGAATATCTTATTTATTTTCTTTAGAGTAATTTTAAAACTTTATCATATAAAGAGTACTACAGCAAAACCAATACATGGTATGTACATAAACGTTTTGTTGATCTCTCAAATTTTGACTTCATAACTTGCACCAATTTCAAAATCAATGATTCTCCACTAACAAAAAACAAGATTTTGGAGAAGAAAGTAACAATAAAGAAAAAAACTTAGTAAGCAAATTATTTTTGTTTGGAAAAATTCTATCCGAAGTGGAGGTTTTATCTTGCCCATGTTTGAAGATCTCAATCGATACTTTTAATTTTGAAAATTAACTCGAGACAAAGAGATAAGAGCAAAGTCCTAATTTGGGAGATAAATAATACCATTTAAGGAAAAACAAGAGAGATTAAAGGGAAAAGTTTAAATATAGGAAAGATAAATTGGTGGAGAAAAGAAGTGACCATTAGTATCGCCGCCTCTCTTGGGGTGTTATGTTCCCGTAGAGTAGAAGACATGAGGTAAGGATCATTCAAAAAGCACAAGTTTTTCATATTAACACAAGGAATTTCATAATCATCTTTCATCGCTTGGTACGACTCACAACAAAATAAGACAACTTTGCAAACGGTCATAGCCCGACAACAAAAAGTTACACGACTAAATGAATATAACTTAGAAAAAATCAAATTTGTTTGTAGTTAAGATAAGATTTGCTTTTGTGATATCAAAGTAATTTATGGTGTTATCTTTGCTTGTAATTACTAAGATCACTACTGAAATTGTAACAAGAACAAAACCTGCCAACAAAGTCGAAGCATATTGATTAATCATTCTCTACAATTTGGTTCAATTTTTTAAATTTGGATAAATTTTTATTCATATATCCGTTAAAATAATTTATTTAGTTATAACTTATAAAATTGTATTGCCTATATTTTAAGCATATCGATTAGTACTCAAGATTTCTGTTAAGATGATTATTATATTATTTGCTCTCAAACTTTATCTTATTTAAGCAAATCAACATATTATTGTTGAACACATGCTTAGGATTTTGAGGTTTCCATGTTGCATATTTTTAATTATATTCATATGATATTCGGTCCTACAATTCATTAATTACCCTCTTCCCAAAGTAAACATTAAAAGACTTTTTTCAAAGTCCAAGAAATGAGAAATGAAATTTTTATTTTTCTTTGCATTTTTAATTTTAATTATCAAAATTACAAAAAGAAAAGTAATGTGCATATTATTTTTGCACAACACAAATCGCTTTTCTTCCATCCATTTATAACAACTAATGACTATATAAATGATCTTTGTGTGTTGTTACTAAATTATCTTAAGTTGAATTTGGAAACTCTATTAAACATGAATATCTTCTTTTTTTTCTTTACAGTAATTTTACAACTATATCATATAAAGAGTACTACATCAAAACCAATACATGGTATCCACATAAAAGTTTTGTTGATCTATCAAATTTTGACTTCATAACTTGCACTAAATGCAAAATCAATGATTCTTAACAAACCAAAAACAAGATTTGGAGAAGAAAGTAACAATAAAGAAAAAGACTTAATAAGCAAATTTTTTTTGTTTGAAAAAATTCTACATGAAGTGGATGTTTTCTCTAACCCATATTGGAAGATCACACTCGATACTTTAAAATTTGAAAATTAACTCGAGACAAAGAGATAAGAGCAAAGTGCCACTTTGGAAGATAAAAACCTTCATTTAAGGAGAAACAAGAAAAATTAAAAGAAAAATTTTAATTTAGGAAAGATAAATTGGTGAAGAAAATAAGTGACCATTAGTATCACCGCATCCATTCGGGTATTATGTTCTCAAAGAGTAGGAGACATGCCGTAAGGATCATTCAAAAAGTACAACTTGTTCATATTAACACAAAGAATATCATACTCATCTTTCTCCACTGGGAACCACTCGCAACAAAAGAAAACTAATATGTATTTGGAAAAGTAAGTGAATTTTATTATTTCAATTATTGCACCATAATAGTCAACATCTCCAACCACTCAATATTTCTCCCTCGAGCTTGCCAAGCTAGGAGTTAAAGTTATTACCGAAACTCCACTAATCTGAGTCTTACATCTTGCATCACGTATTTTTGTGTAATACCTATATCCATTGACATAACACTTAGTATATCTCCTAGAGACAAAGTGATTAGAAATAGTGTTTCAAATCACATATTTTTGGTTTGCAAACGGTCATAGTCCTACAACAAAACGTAAAACAACTAAATGAATATAATTTAGAAAAAATCAAATTTGTTTGTAGTTAAGATAATATTTGTTTTTGTGATATCAAAGTAATTTATGGTGTTATGTTTGCTTATAATTGATAAGATCACTATTTAAATTGTAACAAGAACAGAACCTGCCGACAAAGTTGAAGTATATTGATTAATTATTCCCTAAAATTTGTTGCAATTTTTTAAATTTGCATAAGTTTTTATTCATATATCCGTTAAAATAATTTATTTAGTTATAACTTATAAAATTGTATTGCCTATATTTTGAGCATATCGATTAGTACTCAAGATTTCTGTTAAGATGATTATTATATTATTTGCTCTCAAACTTTATCTGTTAAGATGATTAGTACTCAAGATTTCTGTTAAGATGATTATTATATTTATTTGCTCTCAAACTTTATCTTATTGAAGCATATCAACATATTGTTGCTGAGGACATGCTTAGGATTTAAAGGTTTTCCATGTTGCATATTTTTAATTATATGCATATGATATTCAGTCCTATAATCCATTAATTATCCTCTTCCCAAAGTCAAAATTAAAAGACTTTTTTCAAAGTCCAAGAAATGAGAAATGAAATTCTTAATTTTCTTTGTATTTTTAATTTTAATTATCAAAATTAAGAAAAAAAAAAAGTAATGTGCATATTATTTTTGCACAACACAAATCGCTTTTCTTCCTTCCATTTATAAGAACTAATGACTATATAAATGTTCTTTGTGTGTTGTTACTAAAATTTCTTAATTTGAATTTGAAAACTCTATCAAACATGAATTTCTTCTTTATTTTCTTTATAGTAATTTTACAACTATATCATATAAAGAGTACTACAGCAAAACCAATACATGGTATCTACATAAAAGTTTTGTTGATCTATAAAATTTTGACTTCATAACTTGCACCAAGTTCAAAATCAATGATTCTCCACTAATCAAAAACAAGATTTGGAGAAGAAAGTAACAATAAAGAAAAAAACTCAACAAGCAAATTATTTTTGTTTGGAAAAATTCTACCTGAAGTGGATGTTTTCTCTTGCCCATTTTCGAAGACCTCACTCGATACTTTTAATTTTTAAAATTAACTCGAGACAAAGAGATAAGAGCAAAGTCCCACTTTGGGAGATAAATAACTCCATTTAAGGAGAAACAAGGGAGATTAAAAGGAAAATTTAAATTTAGGAAAGATAAATTGGTGGAGAAAAGAAGTGACCATTAGTATGACCGCCTCCCTTCGGGTATTATGTTCTCAAAAAGTAGAAGACATAACGTAAGGATCATTCAAAAAAGTACAACTTATTCATATTAACACAAGGAATATCATAATCATCTTTCACCAATGATAACCAATCGCAACAAAAGAAAACTAATGTGTATTGGGACGATTAATTGAATTCTATAATTTTAATTATTGCACCATAATAGTCAACATCTCCAAACACTTGATATTTGTTGCTCGAGCTTGCCTAGTTAGTAGTTAAAGTTATTATCGAAACTCCACTATTCAGAGTCTTACATTTTGCACCACGTATTTTTGGGCAAGACCTATATCCATTGACATAACACTTAGTATATCTCCTAGAGACAAGCTGATTAGCAATAGTGTTTCAAATCACATTTTTTGGCTTGCAAAAGGTCATAGTCCTACAGCCAAAAGAAACACGACTATAAAAATATAATTTAGAAAAAAATCAATTTCTTTGCAGTTAGGTTAAGATTTTTTTGTGTGACATCAAAGTAATTTATTGTCTTATCTTTGCTTATAATTGCTAAGATCACTACTAAAATTGTAATAAGAACAGAACCTGCCAACAAAGTTGAAGCATATTGATTAATTATTCCCTACAATATGTTGCAAATTTTTAAATTTGGATAAGTTTTCATTCATATATCCATTAAAATAATTTATTTAGTTATAACTTATAAAATTGTATTGCTTATATTTTGAGAATATCGATTATTACTCAAGATTTTTGTTAAGATGATTATTCTATTATTTCCTCTCAAACTTTAATTTATTTAAGCATATCAACATATTATTTCCATGTTGCATATTTTTAATTATATGCATATGATAGTCAGCCCTATAATCCATTAATTACCCTCTTGCCAAAGTAAACATTAAAAGACTTTTTTCAAGGTCTAGGAAATGAGAAATGAAATTCCTAATTTTGTCAGCATTTTTAATTTTAATTATCAAAATTAAGACAAGAAAAGTAATGTGCATATTATTTTTTCACAACAGAAATCGCTTTTCTTCCTTCCATTTATAAGAACTAATGACTATATAAATGTTCTTTGTGTGTTGTTACTAAATTTTCTTAATTTGAATTTGAAAACTCTATCAAACATGAATATCTTCTATATTTTATTTATAGTAATTTTACAACTATATCATATCAATAGCACTACAGCAAAACCATAACATGGTATCTACGTTAAGGTTTTTTTTATCTATCAAATTTTGACTTTATAACTTGCAACAAATTCAAAATCAATGATTCTCCGCTAACCAAAAACAAGATTTGGAGAAAAAAGTAACAATAAAGAAAAAGACTCAATAAGCAAATTATTTTTGTTTGGAAAACTTCTACCCGAATTGGAGGTTTTCTTTTGCCTTATTTTCGAAGATCTCACTCGATACTTTTAATTTTGAAAATAAAATCGATACATGATAAGAGCAAAATCCCAGTTTGGGAGATAAATAACTCCTTATAAGGAGAAACAAAAGAGATATTAAAAGGAAAATTTTAATTTAGGAAAGATAAATTGGTGGAGAAAAGAAGTGACCATTAGTATCACCGCCTTCCTTGGGGTATTATGTTCTCTAAGAATAAAAGACATGACGTAAGGATCATTCAAAAAGTACGACTTGTTCATATTAACACAAGGAATATCATAATCATCTTTCTCCACTAGAAATCACTCGCAACGAAAGAAAACTACTGTGTATTTTGACTAGTAATTGAATTCTCTTATTTCAATTATTGCACGATAATAGTCAACATCTCCAACCACTCGATATTTGTCCCTCGAGCTTGCCAAGTTAGGAGTTAAAGTTATTACCGAAACTCCACTATTCTGAGTCTTACATCTTGCATCACGTATTTTTGTGTAAGACCTATATCCATTGACATAACACTTAGTATATCTCCTAGAGACAAAGTGATTAGCAATAGTGCTTCAAATTACATATTTTGATTTGTAAAAGATCATAGTCCTACAGCCAAAAGTAACACGACTAAATGAATATGATTTAGAAAAAATCAAGTTTCTTTGTAGTTAAGTTAAGACTTTTTTTTTTGATATCAAAGTAACTTATGGTGTTATCTTTGTTTAGAATTGCTAACATCACTACTAAAATTGTAACAAGAATAGAACCTGCCAACAAAGTTGAAGCATATTGATTAATTATTCCCTACAATTTGTTGCAAATTTTTTTATTTTGATAAGTTTTTACTCATATATCCATTAAAATAATTTTTTTAGTTATAACTTATAAAATTGTATTGCCTATTTTTTGAGCATATCGATTTGTACTCAAGATTTCTGTTAAGATGATTATTCTATTATTTCCTCTCAAACTCTATCATATTTAAGCATATCAACATATTATTGCTGGGGACATGCTAATGATTTAGAGGATTTCAATGTTGCATAATTTTAATTATATGCATATGATAGTCAGTGCTATAATCGATTAATTACCCTATTCCAAAAGTAAACATTGAAAGTCTTTTTTCAAGGTTCAAGAAATGAGAAATGCAATTCTTAATTTTATTTGCATTTTTAATTTTAATTATCAAAATTAAGACAAGAAAAGTAATATGCATATTATTTGTGCACAACACAAATCGCTTTTCTTCCTTCCATTTATAAGAACTAATGACTATATAAATGTTCTCTGTGTTTTTTGTTACTTAAATTTCTTAATTTGAATTTGAAAACTCTATCAAACATGAATATCTTCTTCATTTTCTCTATAGTAATTTTACAATTATATCATATCAAGTGCACTACAGCAAAACCAATACATGGTATCTACGTACAATTTTTGTTTATCTATCAAATTTTGAGTTCATAACTTGCACCAAGTTCAAAATCAATGATTATCTTTTAACCAAAAACAAGATTTCGAGAAGAAAGTAACAATAAAGAAGAAGACTCAGTAAGCAAATTATTTTTGTTTGGAAAAATTGTAACCGAAGTGGAGGTTTTCTCTTGCCCATTTTCTAAGATCTCACACGATACTTTTAATTTTGAAAATAAACTCGGGACAAAGAGATAAGAGGAAAGTCCCACTTTAGGAGATAAATAACTCCATTTAAGGAGAAACAAGAGAAATTAAAATGAAAATTTTAATTTAGGACAGATAAATTTGTGGAGAAAACAAGTCACCATTAGTATCGCCAACCACCTTGGGGTATTATGTTCCTGAAGAGTAGAAGACATGACGTAAGGATCTTTCAAAAAGCACAACTTGTTCATATTAACACAAGTAATATCATAATCATCTTTTTCCAATTGGTACCACTCGCAACAAAACAAAACTATTGTGTATTTGGACCAGTAATTGAATTCTACTATTTCAGTTATTGCACTATAATATTCAACATCTCCAACCGCTCGATATTTGTCTCTCGAGCTTGCAAACTTAGGAGTTAAAATTATTAGCGAAACTCCAGTATTCTGAATCTTATATCTTGCATCATGTGTTTTTGTGTAAGACCTATATCCATTGACATAACACTTAGTACATCTCCTAGAGACAAAGTGATTAGCAATAGTGTTGCAAATCACATATTTTGGTTAGCAAAAGGTCCTTGTCCTACAGCAAAAAGTAACACGACTAAATGAATATAATTTAGAAAAAATCAAATTTCCTTGAGGTTAAGCTAAGAGTTGTTTTTGTGATATCAAAGTAATTTATGGTTTGATCATTGCTTAGAATTGCTAAGATCACTACTGAAATTGTTAGAAGAAGAGAACCTGCCAAAAAACTCCAAGCATATTGATTAATTTACAATCTGTTGCGGTTTTTTTTTTAATTTGCTAAGGTTTTATGCTTATATCCATTAAAATAATTTTCTTAGTTATAACTTATAAAATTGTAGTGCCTAATTTTTGAGCATATCGATTAGTACTCAAGATTTCTAATAAGATGATTATTCTTTAATTTCCTCTCAAACTTTATCTTATTTAAGCATATCAACATATTATTGCTAAAGACATGCTTAGTATTAAGAGGATTTTCATGTTGCATATTTTTAATTATATGCATATGATAGTCAGTCCTATAATCCATTAATTAAATTGTTCCAAAAGTAAACATTAAAAAACTTTTTTCAAGGTCCAAGAAATGAGAAATGGAATTCTTAATTTTATCTGCATTTTTAATTTTAATTATCAAAATTAAGATGAGAAAAGTAATGTGCATATTATGTTTGCACAACACAAATCGCTTTCCTTCATTCCAATTGTAAGAATTAATGACTATATAAATGTTCTTTGTGTGTTACTTAATTTTTCTTAATTTCAATTTTAAAACTCTATCTAACATGAATTTCTTCTTTATTTCATTGATTGTAATTTTACAAGTATATCATATCAAGAGCACTACAGCAAAACCAATGCATGGTATCTACATACAATTTTTGTTGATCTATCAAATCTTTACTTCATAACTTGCACCAAGTTTAGAATCAATGATTCTCTACTAACCAACAAAAGATTTGGAGAAGAAAGTAACAATAGAGGAGAAGACTCAGTAAGTAAATTATTTTTGTTTGGAAAAATTCTACCCGGGGTAGAGGTTTTGTCTTGCCCATTTTATAAGATCTGACTCTATAATTTTAATTTTTAAAATAAACTATATACAAAAAGATAAGAACAAAGTCCTACTTAAGGAGACAAATAACTCCATTTAAAGGGAAAAAAGAGAGATTAAAGGAAAATTTTAATTTAGGAAAGAAAAATTCGTGGAGAAAAGTAGTGACCATTAGTATTGCAACCTACCCTTGGGGTATTATGTTCTCAAATAGAAGAAGGCAAGATGTAAGGATCATTCAAATATCACAACTTGTTCATATTAATAGAAGAAATATCATAATCATCTTTCTCCACTTGTTTTCACTCCCAACAAAATAAAACTGCTGCGTATTTGGACTAGTAATTGAATTCTATTGTTTCAATTATTGCACCATAATAGTCAACAACTCGAACCACTCGATTTTTGTCTCTCGAGCTTGCAAGCTTGGAGTTAAAGTTATTACCGAAACTCCACTTTTTTGAGCCTTACATCATGCATCACGTGTTTTAGTGTAAGACCTATATCCATTAACATAACACTGAGTATATCTCCTAGAGATTAAGTGATTAGCAATAATGTTCAAAATCACATAATTTTGTTAGCAAAAGTTCCTAGTCTAACAATTTTTTGACATTAATCACTAAAATTCATGTTACAACATTTACTTCTCTCACTAGAACAAATGCTCTCACCACACACTAGCATTGCAAGACTTACATTTTAAATCACAATTGATATCTCATCTCCTAACGGTACTATTCCTCTTCTCCAGTTGACAGCTTCAGCGCTCACTCAGCCCAACGGCCCTCACACAATCCCCAACGGCTGAAGACTTACTGCCAGCAGTAAATCGGTCACCAACAGCCATAATTACCTTCTCAGCCTATTTCTCCCAAGGGTATCTCAGCTAGAAGGTCAGCTCCGTCACTGCTCATCACCATAAATAGTCGTTGATCACCATATCCAAGCGGATCCAAAATAATAACTTCAGATCGGCCACTATCCTCAACTCCACAAGTAGTCATCAACGGCCGATCTTCTTCATTTCAGCTAGAAATTTGCTCGATCACTATTAATGTCAGCTAGAACTTTAATCGCCGATTCCTTCTGGCCACTCAACCACCAGCACACAACTCCATCCTCACTGTCCAGACGACCGGCAGCTTCAGTCCATCTACCGACACCTCTTTCGTAAGCTTCCTACCCTAAACCTCACACCACAATAGGAACTCAAAGTTAGAATTGAAACCTTCAAATCTCAACACATATAGTAGCCATCAACCATTACCATAGCAAAGCTTCTTAAAAGTTAGAAGATCAGTTTGATTACTGCATTCAAAGTCAGAAGTTTAGTTAGCTATCTCCTGTATGCTCCCGTTTTTGCACAATGGGTGATCTACTAACTATAGTGCCCCACTTTAAAAGCTTCAAGGAAGTTGTAGGCATCAAACCTACGAGACAAACTGGTGTCTTAGTCTGATTTGCAGAAATCAGCAAGAAAGCCAAGCCATTGGATAATTTCAGGGTGGGCCGGCCCTGTTGATATCCGAAGAGGAGGAGGAAACTCTATCCCAGAAATTCAAGCTAACACTAGTGGCAAAATTCTCATGGGGAAGACCCCAAATGCAGGTACTACAAAAAGAGATTCTAGCAGCAGGTTTCAAAGAAGAATGTAATGTTGGATTGTTGGATTCAAGACACGTTTTATTTAAGTTTGATCTGGATTGTTGGATTAGTTTCCCCTTGCCGCCATTGCATTTGTTTAATCCAGAAAAATTATACACCCTTGCAACGGTGGCAGGAAGACTGTTGAAGATGGATTTGGCACCTGCTTCAATTGATATCCTCCTCAGACCTAGTGAGGCTTGTGTATGCGTGGAGATGGACATCTTTCAGACTATACCCAATCGAATATGGCTTGGAAGCAAAGAAGGAGGAAAATGGGAAGAACTTGTGGTTGAAAATAGCCCACAATATTGTACTAAGTATTGCAAATAGGACATCATGTCGAAGCTTGTACACCAAGTCCAAGAATGGCTCCCAAAGCTCAAAATGATCATAAGAGGATTCTGACAAATGCTAAGAAAGAATGGAGTACAAAAAAGCTGATGGAAAAAGATAAGGGCAAACAAGTTTTAGTAGTTTAAGAACCTTCGGATCCTGTTCAGAACGTTATTTACAAATGTAGATATCTCTGAATGTTCTACACAAGGAAAGGTGATTGCAGATTCGGGAGCCACACGTTTAGTTATGAAAGTTCAGGAATAGTATCAGGAGGATGAAGAGGATTTGCAGGAGCTAGCCACAAACAAGAATGAGCAAATTGAGAAAGAAGTTCAAAGAACTGATGGTATGTCAAATGTAATTATTGAAAAGAACCATTCGGATATTGATAATTTATCTGTGCAGGAAGGAGAGAAGGAAAGCCTGGTAGATGCAGCGTATCAAATGGAAGAAGAGGCCTTCACATTGGTGGAATCAAAAACACAAAAAAGAGAAAAGGCCAAACAGAGAAAACAGAAAGAAAGTGATTCCAAATAAGATGCTTCTCCAGCTCGCCAGCTCAGAAGCAAAACTACAATTAAAGGAACATAAATCAACCTGTATCAGAAGCTCCATGTTGGCAAATCTTGCAGCAAGAGTAATTGCAGGGGCACTAGCCCAAATTAGGAACATGGATAGAGAGGTGTTCAAGACCACAAGTGTGAGGGCCGATTTTTCTTACATCAAGTAAAGTAAGCAAAAGAAGGGGCACCAGCTGCTGAGTTAGGCTGGTTTCTCCTAATTATAGACCAGCTGCTGATGTTAGACTGGACATTACTGCCTGATTGTGTCAACATGCATAAATGACCTGAAGTTAGAGATACATTACAACTTTTGATAGAATATAGAAAATGTTATGCACTGTGGGGCTTCAGCCTTAATTGGACATTAATTGTGCATTATTGACGTGCACTGTCTCTGCTATGGTAATGCTGTGCACTTATGTGTGAACACTATTAATTATGCTTGTGGTAATTCTATGAATATCAATTAAGAGGAACAAATAGAAACCAATATTGTGATAATGGTGATTGCTATGATTTCCTAGTTAGTTGATTCCTGGCTGGTTCTGGGAAAATCTGTGACACTTCGCTGCCCTGACGGTTGGGGTAAAGTGGTGAAATATTTAACATTTTAGGTGAACATTTCATGACTGTTATGAATAGGTAAGATTAGTTATAGAAGCATCTTGTTAATATGATTATATGTTCTTATATGAGAAACGGTTGCTAGTCATATGTTAAATTGGGACAATCGTAGGTTTTTTGATATTGTGTGAAAGTATCATATGTTAAATTGTGACAATGGAAGGTTTTTGATAGTGTGTGAAAGTATGGAATGTGATGACATTACCACTCAATGCAATTCACATGCTTTTAGTACTAGGTTTAAGAGTACTAATGTAAACATTTGGTTTCCTCTCTTTGCTGGTACTTCCCTATAGAACGACATGTCATAATAATTTAAGGGCCTGGCTACTGATGTTATGCCTAGTTCCCTATGCTTTAGAGTAGTCTCCTTGTTGGGAATTGTTTATGGCTGGTGGAGTTGTACTCCTTTTGTGTTGAATCTTCTCTTGTAGGTTTACTAAATGGAATCATACAAACTGTTTCTAGGTTGACCCTAGATTTATTTTTCACAAGTTGGTCAATATTGTAAATGGAGTAGTACTCCAATATGGTGCTTTAAATTCTCTTGATTTTATAAATAGAGTAGTACTCCAATTTGGTGCTTTCAATGTTTGCAGATTTTTTAGATAGAGTAGCACTCCACTTTTGAGCTTGCCTCCTGATCATTAAACCATTAGGCTCGTGCTTGTAAATGGTTAAGTGATCAAGATGGCCATCTTTTGTAAGGGTGATATTAGGGTACATCCATCACTGAAAATTTATATCGATATATTAGGGAGTGGCCCCACCTCGAAATAGAGGTTATGCCAAAAAAAAAGTTCCTAGTCTAACAGAAAAAAGTGACTTGACTAAATGAATATAACTTTGAAAAAATAAAATTTCTTTGTTAAGCAAAGCTTGGTTGTTGTGATATCAAATTAATTTATGGTTTGATCTTTGCTTAGAATTGCCAAGATCACTACTGAAATTGTAACAAGAACAAAACCTGCCAAGTGATAAGTCCGGTTTTTACCGACTTATATTTCAATTCCTTGAACTTTTGTATGAATTTAATGTGAAAATCTTACTTGTTGTGTGACTTGTGGGCTAAATGTGCAAGAAATTATATTGGTAGAGATTGTGAAGAAGTGTTGAAAATGTTGTATAAGTAATGGAAAAATGCATATATTGGATTGAGTACATGTTTTTTACACAACAGATCTCACAATCATCATGCACGCACACACAAAGTCCCACTAGAGCACACAAGCACATCACACATCAAACAATTCACATGCACACACTACATATACTCAGCACACACAAAACACACATGAGTGAGGCGAGCGCCCACTCACACCCATAGTGCCCTCGGCCCTCACACACACGCACAAGGTGCAGGCACACAGTGCACCCGCCCCGCAGACAAGCACAAAAAAGGTGTGCGCACAGTGCGCTCACCTAAGCACACACGTAACAACGTGCGCCAGCCCCGCCTACACTTTCACAAACCGGAAGATGCACTATGTGCCCACCCTTACACACACCGCTAATGGTGCGGGTGCCTAATGCGCCAGCACCACACTCAGGCACACAAGCAGCGCGCCAGTCCCACTTGCACACGCACACTGTGCATGCGCCTAGTACGCCCGCCCAGCTATCACCACGGCGCAGGCTATGCGCGCACCCTAAACACTGTTGCACTTAGCTTTCTCCACATGCACCTACTTGCACATGCACACTCACACTGCTCATGCACTAATCACCCACCTGACCTAGAACTCACATTAACACGAACCGCACTTTCACAAGGCAAAGGCCTTAACACACGCCACTAAAAGCAAGAGCACAATAATTCGATAATTCACAAAGTGTTTGATGAAATGCAATCTTAATGTTTAAGAAACTTAAGTTGGCTGCATGACATCACATGGCCTCACTATATTTACGAGTTTTTTTTACAGGACAAGTGGCAGAAATCTCAAGAAAAGAAGGCACATCACCTTCTTAATTGGGACACATCAACAAGGAAAGGGTATTAGTACCAAAGAGACATCAGAGAGAGATAAAAAAGGGGGGAATGAGAGGAGGATCGAGAAGAGGATCAGGAGAGAAAAAATCAATCAAATTCCCAAAGAAGAACACAAACGAGAGGTCTAAAGTTAGAACAATTGCAAAAGGAGATCAGAGTCCCATATCACATACATATCGTAATTGTAACCTTTGTAATTATTTGACTCCCAAATCATCCTAATATGTCTGATCCAAGGATTTCAATTCGATTCTATGAGCTGATCATCAACAGGATTGGCTAAATTCTAAGTGTTGTCTTGAGGATTCTATCTGAAAAGATCTTGACTTGTTGAGACAATTGAGTCATATTTTATCTGTGTTTTATTGTGTTCTCTATTTTACTGATTGTGAATTTCAATGGGTGATAATCGGCTAAATTATAAGTGTTGTCTTGAGGATTCCATCTGAAAAGATCTTGACTGGTTAAGACAATTGAGTCATATTTTATTTGTGTTTTATTGTGTTCTCTATTTTACTGATTGTTAATTTGCGGTACCCACGTAAATTGCTCTAGATCTATTTAAGAAGAATTGAATTTGCCATGATTTGAATATGGGAACATACTATGAATGAGTTCTAATTTCTGATTTCATTATTGCTTTCGTGTGTGCGGTACCCACTGACATATGAAAACATATCTGTAGAAGAGACTTATAATCACTCTTGTAAAGCTTTTTGAATACATGAATTGTTTCGCTGCCCTATCAAGGGAGATAGTCAATTATTGGGCTAGAATTGTTATACAGTGTAGGGATTTTGGAATTTCATTTGTGCTAATGACTTGCCCTACCCAAGGAAGTATGAGGAGTAAGTGAATTGAAATTGAAAGAGTCACCCGGCTGATCAATCTCATGAAACTAGTAGGCTTTTCTCCACCAGTTGGCCAAGGCAATTCATCAAAGACCTCAGGGGGCTCTTCCAAATGATACTGAACAAAACCTCAAGGGAAAAGAAGGTATGTAATGCCATTACTTTAATATTTGTGAAGGAGCTTAGTGGAAACAAGAAAGACAAAGTGGATGAGACTCCACTGGAAAAGTTTACCGAAGAAGTTATTGCCGAAGATGTTGAGAGGGAGCCTCTGAGAGAAAATGATGAATGAAGTGTTCAGGAACTCATTTTCAATAAAAATAGAGGGCCTTCAAGCCCATATAACTATCCAGAGTACGCACCTCAACCCCCATTCCCTCAAAGAGTTCCACCTCCAGCTAAAAAGGGAGTTCAGTTCACAAGGTTCTTAGATATGGTAAAGCTAGTGAACGTGAATGTGCCATTGTTGGATTTGGTCCCTGCATGACCGAGGTATGCAAAATTTTTGAAGGATCTAATAGAAAACAAAGAACAAATCCTCCGATGTGAAGTACCCATTCCACACACACAAAAAATCCAAGCTTGGCTTAACAATGACTTGCCACCAAAACTCAAAGACCCTGGAAGCTGCACTATACTATGCACTATAGGTGCAAGATTTTTCAACAAAGCTTTATGTGATCTTGGAGCAGGGATAAATTTGATGCCCCCCTCTATCGTTGAAAATGTTGGAGTGGCGGATAAGATCAAACCAGTGGCAGTGTTACTTCAGTTGGCTAATCGGTCTTTGTGCAACCTACGAGAATGATAGAGGATGTTTTGGTATTATTAGACAAGTTTGTGCTACAAGTGGATTTTATCATCTTAGACATATAGGAAGGCCAAGAGGTGCCTCTAACATTTGGTAGACCATTCTTAGCAACTGGTGATTCCCTCATAGGTGTGAAGAGCAAGACCATCACATTTAGAGTTAATGGGGGCCAAGTGGTCTTCAATGTAGATTATGCCATGAAATACCCAACTCAGTGGAGCAATGCTACTTCGCGCATCCTTGGGAAGGTAATATGAACCCACTTGAACTTGAACATAAGGACAAGTTTTCCATTGCTTTGCTTGAGTCGCCTGATCACAAAAATAATGAAAAACTTGATGAGACTATTTTAAGTGCCGAAGAAAATGTGATTTTGCATTAACATGAATACTTAGTAGAATGTTGTGTGATAGATGAATCCATTTCAAAAATGAACTTTTGAGAACGAGTTAGATGAGAGGGCTGAAATGTGTTCCAATTTATCACATGATGTTTTTTATGCTAATGATAATGTTGAGTTGATGCCCCCCTAGGTGAGACCTGAAAACATTGAGAACATAAATGAAAAGTTGCTACTATCGATTGTGAAGCCACCCAAGCTAGAATTGAAGCCTCTTCCTCCCCAACTGAAGTATGCTTTATTGTGAGAGAATGAGACTCTTCCAATAGTTATTTCGTCCAATCTGGAGAAGTGGCAGGAAGAAAAATTGTTGGAAGTGCATACAATGAATAAGGAAGCAATAAGCTGGACTATATAAAAGGAATCAGTACCAGTGTCTGTATTCACGAAATCCTGCTGGAAAAGGGGGCTGTACCTACAAGGGGCAGGCTAAGAAGTCTGAACCCACAAATGATATAGGTAGTGAAAAAGGAAATTATCAAGCTTTTGGACTTTGGGATGATCTTCCCCATATCTGATAGTGAGTGGGTCAGTCTAGTGTGTGACCAAAAAGAGGGTTTTAATGTGGTTACAACGAGGCCAATGAGTTGTTGGCCACAAGGATCATTAATGCCTTGTATGTGTGCATGGACGATAGAAAGTTGAACAGGGTCACACATAAGGATCACTTCCCTCTGCCCTTCATTGAACAACTATTGGATATAATAGCTAGGCTTGTTCTATTTTTTCTTGATGGGTATTCTGGCTACAACCTTATTGTTATAGATCCTAAGAACCATGAGAAGACTACTTTCACTTGCCCCTTTAGAATCTACGCTTACAAGAGAATGTCATTTGGACTTTGCAATGCTCCAACCACATTTCAACGATGCATGATGACTAATTTCCAAGACATGGTGGAAAATATCATAGAGATCTTGATGGATGATTTCTCTATTTTTGGGATGACATTCGAGAGCTGTATGAAAAATTTGTCAATTGTGCTGAAAAGATGCGTGGACAACAACTTAGTTTTAAACTAGGAGAAGTGTCAGTTCATGGTGAATGATGGTGTTGTGCTAGGACATAAAATTTCTAAGACAGGATTGGAAGTGGATAAAGCCAAGGTGGAGGTGATAGCAAAGGTCACAGCCCCAACCAATGTTAAGGGAGTGAGAAGTTTTATGGGACACGCAGGATTCTATAGGAGGTTCATAAAGGATTTTTCAAAGATTGCCAAACAGATGCACCATTTGTCTTTGATAAGAAGTGCCATGAATCCTTTGAGCTTTTGAAGGCTAGGCTAGTAGAGGCTCCAGTCATAGTCACACCTGAATGGAGGGAACCCTTTGGAATTATGTGTGATGCAACTGACTATGCAGTTGGAGATGTGTTGAGTCTGAAACGAGAAAACATTTTCCACAGCATCTACTATGCTAGCAAGTTGTTAAATGAAGCTCAAATGAATTACACCACTGCAGAAAATGAAATGTTAGTAGTGGTGTTTGCTTTTGACAAATTTAAGAGTTCACTTGTGGGTTCAAAAGTCATAGTCCACACAGACCATACAGTACTCAAATATTTGATGTCAAAGAAAGAGGCAAAGCCTATGCTCATTCATTGGGTTCTATTGCTACATGTGTTTGTTATGGAAATTCAGGACAGAAAAGGTTGTGAGAATGTGGTGGCCGACCACCTTTCTAGACTCAAAGTTGGAACATTGAATGAAGACCAACTCAAATTGTGGATTAAAGAGCACTTTCTAGATGAACAAGTTTTAGAGTTCACAATCAAGAATTGCCATAGTTTTCAGAGATAGCAAACTATGTGGTAGCGGGTCAGATACCACAACATTTTTCCCATGAGCAAAAGAAAAGACTGAAATACGATGCCAAATATTATTTTTTGGGAAAGTTGCAGTCTATACAAAAGATGCAATGACCAAGTTATTAAAAGATGTGTTCCAGAGATGGAGAAAGAAGGAATATTGCGAGCTTGTCATGAGTTACCATTCAGAGGTCATTTCGGAGAAACACACACAGGGTATAAAATTTACAAATTGGATTCTATTGGCCACATATCTTCAAATACTCAAAAATTTGGGTGAGGCAATGTGAATGGTGCCAACGTGTTGGGAACATCTCTTGGAGAAAGGAAATGCCTCTTAACAATTTGTTGGAAGTTGGCTTGTTTGATATATGGGGATTGGACTTCATGGGACCATTTCTAATATATTGTGGGAATGAGTATATATTGGTTGTTGTGGACTATGTGTCCAAATGGGTAGAGGCTGTGGCTTTACCTCATAGTGATAGCAGAAGTGTATTGCGGTTTGTCAAGAAGAATATATTCAATCGTTTTGGAACTTCTAGAGCTATCATTAGTGATGGGGGGAGTCATTTTTGCAACAAAGTGTTCAACACCCTCTTGGCAAAATATGGTGTACAACGTAAAGTTTACACAGCTCCCAAGCAAATGGACAAGCTGAGGTTTCCAACTGAGAGATAAAGAGAATATTAGAAAAGATTGTGAATCCAGGAAGGAAAGATTGGGCATTAAAACTTGATGATGCATTATAGGCATACATGACAGCCTATAAGACACCCATTGGAGCTTCACCATTCATATTGGTTTTTGGGAAAGAGTGTCATCTTCCAATGGAGTTGGAGCATCGAGCCTACTAGGAAGTGCGTAAACTTAACATGGATTTGGACTTTGCTCAAGAAGTACGGATGATGATGCTAAATGAACTTGATGAATTTAGATGGACTTCATATATTTGTGCAAGTCTCTATAAGGAACGCATGAAAAGGTGGCATGAATCAAAAATCAAAGTGAAGGAGTTTGAAGTGGGATAAGAAGTATTGGTTTATGATTCAAGGTTGAGATTCTTCTCTGGAAAATTGAAGTGTAAGTGGGTTGGACCCTTCACCATCACCAAGACTTTTCCTTATGGGGTAGTTGAGCTGTAAAGTGAAACAACAGGAATATGTTGGACGGTTAATGGTCAAAGGGTGAAAGTTTTCAAGTCAGCTGCAGAAGACAAGAGACTCTCTCATTCCTTGATAGGCCCTCATCCTAACCCAATTTCTCCATGTTTGGCTGAGGACAATAAACCAAGCACTGCATTGAGAGACAACCCAGCCAACTAAATTTGTGCTTATCTTTTGGAGTTTTGTTGATTGTGCCAATAAAATGCTTGAACCTCACTTCACTTGTGTGAACCACATGCAGAGCAAAGCTGGAAGGAAGCAAAATGGGAAGCTGGAACAACTAGAATGGAACCTGCATGGACTGAGTACAAGCCACTCCAATAAGTTGGTGGACTTATTTGGATGACATGGGTGAAAAAGGAAAACGTGCTGAGAATATGCTCTGTGCTGACAAAAAGCACGAATAAATTCGAGGTTTGGCATCTAGTGCAGTCCGTAATATTTTATTCGTCTGAATTTTCACGCTTGTAATCCATGACTTTGCTTTCTCAGTTTAAAGAAACAGGGAACTGAACTTTTCTTCTAAAGTTATGCAGTGAAGAAGCAAATCGTGACAACACACATTTTGAAAAGACAGAAGAATAGGTAAATTCAGCACACACACATTAGATTAAAGTGCATTTCTTGCATTTAGAATGTAAACATTTCATTAGTCCAATTTAATGTGTGTGGCCGAATTCATTATGCTAAAAATGAAGAATGCATGATATTATTTTGTGAAGAGATAATGGTGAAAAAATAGGGCCCACACATATTGTTTGGTAGCTTGAATGAATTGAGTGGCCGATTTATGCAAATGGGTGAGAAGACTTATGCATGAGTGAATTGATGAATGCATGCATTTGTTTGGTAGTGATTTTGTTCTCTAGTGCATTCACATGCATTTGTTTGCTAGTTCTTGTTTGACGGAATCATGCCTGCATCCTACACTATAAATACCATGCATCATGCATGAATAAATTCTCCCCTTTGCATGGTATTGAGGATCGACAACCAAGAAGAAGAAACAGCAGGAAAACCATTTCCTTGGCTTGGAAACATCAAGAGCATTAAATTCCTTCATTTTATTTGCACTGCATCTTCGGCCGAGTAAGCTTCCCTCTCTTTTCTTTTCATTTAGCATGCAAATGGAAATTCTTAATTTTATCTGCATTTTTAATTTTAATTATCACAATTAAGACGAAAAAGCAAGGTGCATATTATTTTTGCACAATACAAATCGATTTCATTCCTTCCATTTAAAAGAACTAATGACTATATTAAATGTTCTTTGTGTGTTGTTACTTGTAATTCTTAATTTGCATTTGAAAACTCTATATAAATATGAGATTTCTTCTTTATTTCTTTATATTAATTTGCACTATATCATATGAAGAGTACTATAGCAAAACACATGCATGGTATGTAAGTACATTTTTGTTGATCTCTCAAATTTTGACTTCATAAGTTTAACTAAGTTTAAAATCGATGATTCTCCACTAACCAATAACAAGATTTGGAAAAGAAAGTAACAATAAATAAGAAGACTCAATATGCAAATTATTTGTTTTTTGGAAAAGTTCTACTCGAAGTGAAGGTTTTCTCTTGCCCGTATTCTAAAATCTTACTCTATACTTTTAATTTATAAAACAAACTCGAGACAAAAAGATAAGAGAAAACTCCCACTTACGGAGAGAAATAACTCATTTTACTAGAAACAAGAGAGATTAAAATGAAAATTTTAATTTAGGAAAGATAAATTTGTGGATAAAAGCCTTGACCATTAAGTATTGCCGACCCCTTGGGGTATTATGTTCTTGAAGACTAGAAGACACGACATAAGGATCATTCAAATAGCACAAATTGTTTATATTAACACAAGAAATATCATAATCATATTTCTCCACTTGGTACCACTTATAACAAAACAAAACTACTATGTATTTGGACCAATAATTGAATTTTATTGTTTCAATTATTGCACCATAATAGTCAACATCTCCAACCACTGGCTTTTTATCCCATCAGCTTCCAAAGCTAGTAGTTAAAGTTATTACCGAATCTCCACTATTCTTATACTTACATCTTGCATCATGTCTTTTTGTGTAAAACTATTATCCATTGACATAATACTCAGTATATGTCCTAGATATAAAGTAATTAGCAAAATAGTATTTCAAAATTACATGATTTTCGGTTAGCAAAAGGTCCTAGCCCATAAAAGAAGTACACGACTAAATTAAATGATAAGGGTTTAAGACAAATAAAATTAAATTCTTTGTTGTTAAGGCTAAAATTGGTTGCTGGTCGATATCAAAAAGGGTAATTTATGTTTTGATTTTTCTCGGGAATCTGCCCAGGTCCACTAACTGAAAAAATGTGTTAAATAAATAGAACGCCTGCCAAAGAAAAAACCCCAGGCAAATATTGATTTAATTTATTGGCCTATAATCTTTTGCAAGTTTTTTAGATTTGGCATATGTTTTTGTTCATATATCCATTGAAACTTGATATGTTTAGTTATTAACTTGAAAAAAATTGTATTACCATTTTTGGAGATTGTCCGATCTGTACTCAAGATATCTGTGGAAGGATGATTTATTCTATTATTTTCTCCTCAAAACATTATCGTTATTTATAACATATAACATACTTATTGGCTTACTGACATGCTTAGGATTTTTGAGGATTGCCATGTTACATATTTTTAATTAATTGCCAAATGATGTAGTCAATCCTATAGATCCATTATTTACCATCTGTCCCAAAGTAATTCATTGGAAAGACTTTTTTCGAGGATTCAAGAAATGTAGAAATACAATTCTTAATTTTTTTAGTACTGCATTTTTTAATTTTAATTATTAAACATTAAGACCGAGAAAAGTAATGTGCATATATTTTTGCCACAAAAAAAAATTGCTTTCCTTCCTTGCATTTATAAGAACTAATGACCTTATAAATGTTCTTTCTGTGTTGTTACTTAATTTTCTTAATTTGAATTTGAAAACTATATCAAACATGAATTTCTTCTTTATTTCCTTTATAGTAATTTTACAATTCTATCATATTAAGAGCACTACAGCTAAACTGATGCATAGTATCTACTTACAAGTTTTGCTGATCTATCAAATTTTAACTTCATAACTTACACCAAGTTCAAAATCAATGATTCTCTATTAACCAAAAACAAGATTTGGAGAGAAAAGTAACAATAAAGAAGAAGACTCAGTAAGCAAATTATTTTTTTTTTGAAAAATTCTACCCGAAGTAGAGGTTTTCTCTTGCCGATATTCTAAGATCTCATTCTATAATTTTAATTTTTAAAATAAACTCGAGAAAAAAGGATAGCAGAAAACTCCCACTTACGGAGACAAATAACTCCATTTAAGGGGAGACAAGAGAGATTAAAAGGAAACTTTAAATTTAGGAAAGATAAATTGGTGGAGAAAAGTAGTGACCATTAGTATTGCCGCCCCCTTGGGGCATTATGTTCTCGAAGAGTAGAAGGCATGATGTAAGGATCATTCAAAAAGCACAACTTGTTCATATTAACACAAGGAATATCATAATCATCATTCTCCACTTGGTACCACTCACAACAAAATAAAACTGCTGCTTATTTGGACCAGAAATTGAATTCCAATATTTAAATTATGGCACTATAATAGTCAACATCTCCAACCACTCGATTTTTGTCCCTCGAGCTTTCAAAACTAGGAGTTAAAATTATTACCAAAACACCACTATTCTGATTCTTACATCTTGCATCACGTGTTTTTGTGTAAGGCCTATATCCATTCACCTAACATTTAGTATATCTCCAAAAGAAAAAGTGATTAGCAATAGTGTTTCAAATCACATATTTTTATTAGCAAAAGGTCCTAGTCCTACAATAAAAAGTAACACGACTAAATGAATATAATTTAGAAAAAATAAAATTTCTTTGTAGTTTAAGCTAAGATTTGTTTTTGTGATATCAAAGTAATTTATGGTTTAGTCTTTGTATAGAATTTCTAAGATCACTACTGAAATTGTAACAAAGAACAGAACGGCCAACCAAACTCCAAACGATATGATTAATTATTCCCTATAACTTGTTTCAAATGTTTTAATTTGGCTATGTTTTTATTCAAATATCCATTAAATGAATTTGTTTAGTTATAACTTATAAATTTGTATTGCCTATTTTTGAGCATATCGACTAGTACTCAAGATTTCCACTAAGATGATTATTCTATTATTTCCTCTAAAACTTTATCTCATTTAAGCAATCAACATATTATTTCTGATGACATGCTTAGGATTTAGTGGATTTTCAAGTTGCATATTTTTAATTAAATGCATATGATAGTCCGTCCTATAATAAATTAATTACCCTCTGCCCTAAGTAATCGTTAAAAGACTTTTTTCGATCCAAGAAAATGAGAAATTGTTATTTTTAATTTTATCTGCATTTTTAATTTTTACTTATCAAAATTAAGACAAGAAAGTATTGGTGCATATTGTTTTTGCACAAAACAAATTGCTTTCGCTATATTCCATTTGAAAGAACTAATGACTATATAAATGTTCTTTGTGTGTTGATACTTAATTTTTTTAATTTTCATTTGAAAACTCTGTCAAACATGAATATCTTCTTTATTTCCTTTAGGGTAATTTTACAACTATATCATATCAAGAGCACTACAGCAAAACCAATGCATGGTATCTATGTACAATTTTTGTTGATCTATCAAGTTTTAACTTCATAACTTGCACCAAGTTCAAAATCAATTATTCTCCACTAACCAAAAACAAGATTTGAAGAAGAAAGTAACAATAAAGAAGAAGACTTTGTAAGAAAATTATTTTTTGTTGGAAAATGTTCTACCCGAAGTGAAGGTTTTTCTCTTGCCCATTTTTTAAAATCGTACTCTATACTTTTAATTTGAAATTAAACCGCGGGACAAGAGATAAGAGAAAAGATAAATTGGTGGAGAAAAGAAGTGACATTTAGTATCACCGCTTACCCTTGGGATATTATGTTCTCGAAGAGGAGAAGGCATGATATAGAGGATCATTCAAATATCACAACTTGTTCATATTAACTCAAAGAATATCATAATCATCTTTCTTCACTTGGTACCGCTTGCAACAAAATAAAACTACTGCGTATTTGGACCGGTAATAGAATTCCAGCTTTTTATTAGAATAACTCCTCCCACTCTCTAAAAGTGAATGCTCCTCCCACTCTCTAAAAGAACCCACCTTTAAATCCTTCTCCCTTTCAAACTCAACTCAATCCAATCGGATTTATTGATACATCGACCCACATAAATTGCTTAGAGTCCTCTACGTCAACCCCTCCCAACCTAGATTTGGAGATCTGACCAACCCTTTTAGCTAGGACCGACAATCGAATTTGTCTCAGTGGCTCCGGCCCTTTTGGTCGGAGCCAACAGGCACCGGTGGAATCCCACGGTGTCAAACAAAATCGGATGGCACAAAAGTGAAAACCAACTTCAGCACAAAAATGGCTGCAATGCTGGCCAAAGGTAGAACAATTACGCTGGGAGATTTCTTTCAATCACAAATCCCACCTCTTCACCAAGCTTTTCGACTCTTCCCCCAAAGCAAAACACATCTGGAATTCAAGAAAGGGAATCCACCATTTCAACGAGTTACTGCTCAGGGCATCCCCCCCGGGGAAGCTCAAAGAAAGAATCTAGTTTTAAAGGGTGACGGTGTGGAGACTGAAGGCTCTGACTTTCCTCCACTTCAAAGCCGGACAGAGTCCAACTCAAGGGCAGAGAAAAAGAATGAGGCGCCGTTCCAGCCACCGAGCACCATCGGTCAAACCCCTCCAACCAAAACTTTCCGGGACGCTGTTTCTGCTCCTTGGGCTCAGCATATCGATGTCTCCTTACCTCCAGGTCAGAGGTAGCTCTCTCAACGTACATAGACGAGCCAGCTGTAATTATTTCAGAAGAGAAAGAAAGGAGGCTGGCTCAGTCCTTCCAGTTTGCCCTAATTGGGAAATTCTGTAGGGGAAGGCCCTCAATGGCTTCAATACGGAAATCCATTTCTAGCTCTGGGCTCAAAGGTGAATGCTATGTCGGACTTATTGATCATCGACACATTATCCTGCAGTTTCAAGAGAAAATGGATTTTTCACAGGATCTGGCTGAAGAAGACATGGATTTTCGATGGATTTATTGCCAAGATTTTTCGATGGACTCCAGAATTCAGTCCTAAAAAAGAACCATCTATTGTACCTGTCTGGGTAAATTTCCCATTGTTACCACTTGACATGTGTAAGAAGGAGATACTCTCTGCCATCGGGTCAGCTATTGGAATACCTCTTAAGCTAGATTTAGCCACAGTGGCTATGGAACGAGTTCTGAGACCAAGTGAAGCCAGGCTGTGTATTGAGGTTGATTTGCTTAAGCAATTACCCCATAGAGTTTGGATTGGAACGGAGGCAAAGGGCAAATGGCAGCCGGTAAAATATGAAAGCCTTCCTGATTTCTGCTCCAAATGCTCTCTGTTAGGCCATACCACGATAGCCTGCAAAACGAAGGCCACAGCTCCTACAACAAAGGTGTGGATGCCCAAGAAGAACCTGGCAGAAACAGAGAAAGGTGCAGCTGATCGAGTGATAACCTCTACCTCCCAAGTTGCAGGGGAAAAGTTGGTGGCAGATCAAATGTCAACTCATCGGAATGGAGGCAATGGCTCGTGTGAGGAAAGGATGCAGAGTGAGCAGCAGAGTTTGAAACTGAGCCAAGATACTGTCTCCTGGGATATTGTGGAATATAGAGAAGTAACTAAAAAGTGAAGACAACTTAATCACTTCCTGGTAAACCTTGGGCATCTGCTGGACCTCATCAAAGCACAAGAAAAAGAAAAGGAAATAGAGACCCCTGAGATAATAGGTTTGAATGTGAATGAAAATAAAGGTATAGAGAAAAGAAAATGTTTGAACACGGATCCGATAAAAGTAACAATTAATTGGGAAGAATGAGAATCCTCCAACAGGGGTGTAGGAAGAACCATGTCAGAGCGAGAAATTTTCCAAGCGATGCCAACTATTATCTAGAATGAAGGAGAATGGATCCCCAATCAGGAAGAATGTTCCACAATTGAGAATGAATGGACACAGAAGCTGAGAACCAGTTCCACCTCGGATTTGTCCCAACTACGCATCATCCAGACTAATTCAGAACCTGAGGATGATCGTGATGACTGCTGGACTGAGCATAGTTATGAAGATGAACCTCAGGATATGCTCAACAGCTTTATCCACAAAATGGAAAAGTGCCGAAAGCCTTCAAAGCACTCAAAATACATAGAAGCATTAATAAGTCCCAAAGCGAGCATTTCTTCCAACAAGAAGCTCAGGGAAAGGAATCCTTTCATTTGCTACACGGAAGGTAGACGCTGGAATCCAGGGTAATTTTTTACTTGGGTATGTTGGCCCCTGAATGCTGGTGTTAGTTCAGTTTGGCCATTGTTCATATTTGAGGTTTTAATTGATTTTGGACTTTCTGGGATTACTGAGTTACTAGTAGTTATGGCCTGTTTCGGAATCAAATTGGTGTTATGATTCTTGATTGATGCTTAGGCCTCTATGGTGGAAGTGGTTAGGGGAACCATGCCTGTTGGGGGAACTGAGGATTATGGTAATCTGATTAGGATCCTTTTGTCTGTTGTAGCGTGGAGAGGTTATTTGGCTAGGTTGATGATTGAGGATAGCAGTGGAACACTTGGTTATTGGTTCTGTGCGCTGAATTTATTGGAAGGTTATTGTTTTGGTCTCAGGTCTGCTTAAGGTTGAACTGGGACTATTTTTGTTGAGCTTATTTTTGATTGCTTATTGAGGAACAATGGGATTAACCACCAAAATGCAGAGGCTATAATTGTTTAGTCTCTCATAACATCCATGTGTCAAATTGCTCGTCTTACTGCCTTGTGCTACATTGTGTTCATGAGATAATTTGTTTATGGTTAGTCTCTTTCTGCCGATGGTTGTTGAGTATGTAGCAAACTGTCGATGCAATGTGCCTGTGGTATTCAAGCTGTTTGATAATATGCCTGATGGGATGTTGGGCTGAGTATTGAGATGGATTGGTCAGCTTGGGATATAACGCTATTGGGCTGATTGTGGATCAGGTGAGCTGAATCAGACTTAATGTGGCTTTCTGGCATTTTGGGCTGCAGAATAGTAGGATAGAAATATGGGCCTGAAGACTATTGAATCCATTCCTAATTCAAGAAATGGGCTAAATGGATTACTGAACCTATTTTCCTAATCCTTAATTTTTCATCACTTATTTTGCACACCTAATTAAATTTGTTGTACTGGAAATAGAAAGACATATTCTAGGAGCCCTAGAATAAACCTTTCTTCTTTCCAACCTTTAGGGACAATTACGCAATGTAATGGAGCAACACTCCACATTTACTGATTTCTACATTGTAACGGTGTTGCTGGGTAAGTCCGACACCGCATTTTGCCTAGTATGTATATATAGCTGCTTTTATTTAAAAAAATAAATAGAATTCTATTATTTAAAGTAATGCACCATAATATTCAACATCTCGAGCTACTCAATTTTTCTCCCTCGAGCTTGCAAAGCTAGGAGTTAAAGTTATTACCGAAACTCCACTATTCTGAGTCTTACATCTTGTATCACTTGCTTTAGTGTAATACGTATATCCATTGACATAACACTCAGTATATCTCCTAGAGATAAAGTGATTTGCAATAGTGTTCAAAATCACATATTTTGGTTAGCAAAAGGTCCTAGGCCTATATAAAAAAGTAACATGACTAAATGAATATAATTTAGAAAAAATCAAATTTCTTTATAGTTAAGCTAAGCTTGGTTGTTTTTATATCAAAGTAATTTATGGTTTTATCTTTGCTTGAAATTGTCAAGATCACTACTGAAATTGTAACAAAAACAAAACCCTGCTAAGAAACTCGAAGCATATTGATTAATTATTGCATATAATATTTTGCAATGTTTTTAATTGGCTTTGTTTTTATTCTTATAACTATTGAACTGTTATGTTTAGTTATAACTTAGAAAATTGTATTGCCTTTTTTTTAGAATATCTATCAATACTCAAGATTTCTATTAAGATGATTATTCTATTACTTTCTCTCAAACTTTATCTTATTTAAACATATCAACAAATTATTGCTAAGGACATGCTTAGGATTTTGAGGACTTCCATGTTACATATTTTAAATTAAATTCATATGACAGTCAATCCTATAATCCATTATTTAACCTCTTCCCAAAGTAATCATTGAAAGACTTTTTTATCCAAGAAATGAGAAATGCAATTCTTAAAATAAGTTTTGATGAAATAAATTGAATTACAATTACATAAATAAATTGAATATGATGGAAGAGAAGAAATAAGTTTTGATGTAATTCAATTTATTTCTTTAAGAGATAAATGAGAAATGCAATTCTTAAACTTATTTAAACAAGAAGATGGTAATCATTCCTATCTCTCTTTGTTGTAGAAGATTTGTAATGTTGCTGCTTGAAATAAATTTTTTTTAGATAATGAAGATACAATAGAAAGTAGTAATAAAGGAAAAGGTATTCAAATAGAAGAAAAAGATAACAAAGAATATTTAAATGTAATTGATAAAGTTAATATTAAAAATGGTATGTTTTTATCACAATAGGAGTTCAAGATTTTAATACAACATGTGTAGCTTTAATAGATAGTGGAGCAGATCAAAGTTGTATAAAAACAGGAATAATACCATTAAAATATTGTTCAAAAACTAATCAAAAATTACTAACAGCAAATGGAACCCCATTAATAATTAAAAGTAAATTATCAAATTGATTTATTTGTAATAATAATTATTGTTTTAAACATTCTTTTATTATTATAGATGATTTAACTAATGATGTAATATTAGGAAATCCTTTTTTATATCAAATCACTCCTTTTAAAAAGACAAATGAAGGATTAAATATAAATATTATGGGAAATAAGATAACATTTCAATTTATAACTCCAGTTAGACAAAACGAATTAAATATGTTACAAAAAAAAATAGTATATTTGAGCAAATTAAAGAAAAAGAAAAACAAATTTTATTAATAAAAAAAGAGATTACATATAATCAAATTGAATTACAATTACAAAGGGAATAAGTAGTTAATAAATTTAAAGAATTACAATTAAAATTTATAAATACAATATGTGCAGAACATCCCTCTGCATTCTGGTCAAGAAAAACTCATATTATAGAATTACCTTATGAACAAGACTTCAATGAAAAAGAAATACCAACAAAAGCAAGACCAATACAAATGAGCGCTGAATTAGTACAACATTGCAGAAAAGAAATAGAGAACCTATTAGATAAAAAGCTAATAAGAAAATCAAAATCTCCATGGAGCTGTCCAGCATTCTATGTTAATAATCAAGCTGAAAAAGAAAGAGGCGTTCCAAGATTAGTCATAAATTATAAACCATTAAATAAAGAATTAAAATGGATAAGATACCCAATACCTAATAAAAAAGATTTATTAAGTAGATTATATAATGCAAAAATTTACTCTAAGTTTGATTTAAAATCAGGATATTGGCAAATTCAAATAGCGAAAAAGGATAGATATAAAACAGCATTCACAGTACCATTTGGACACTTTGAATGGAATGTAATGCCTTTTGGATTGAAAAATGCACCCACTGAATTTCAAAAATTATGAAAGATATATTTTCAGTATATACTTTTATGATAGTATATATAGATGATATTTTAGTATTTTCAAAATCAATTGATGAACATTTTAGGCATTTGCATATATTTTCAAAAATAGTAGTTCAAAATGGATTAGTTATATCTGCTTCAAAAATGAAATTATTTCAAACAAACATAAGATTTTTAGGACATGATATTAATAAAGGTACTATTAAACCCATTAATAGAGCCATAGAGTTTGGTGAAAAATTCCCAGATGAAATTAAAGATAAAAATCAATTACAAAGATTTTTAGGATGCCTTAATTATGTTGCAGATTTTTTCCCAAATTTAAGAACTTTATGTGCACCATTATATGAAAGATTAAAAAAGAATCCACCTCCGTGGTCAAAAATACATACTAAAATAGTTAAAGAAGCAAAAGAAAAAATTAAATCATTACCATGTTTAGGAATTCCACATCCAGATGCATTTATGATAGTTGAAACAGATGCATCAGAAATAGGATATGGAGGAAATCTAAAGCAAAAGTTAAATAATAAAACTCAATTAGTTAGATATATGTCTAAAGTATGGTCAGGTTCTCAAAAGAATTACTCAACAGTTAAAAAAGAAATGTTAGCAATAGTTTTATCTAAATTTCAAGATGATTTATATAATAAAAAGTTTTTATTAAGAATAGACTGTAAATCAGCTAAAGATATAATTCAAAAAGATATTGAGAATTTAGTTTCTAAACAAATATTTGCAAGATGGCAAGGTATTTTGTCAGTATTTGATTTTGATATTGAATAAATAAAAGGGGAAGAAAATTCATTGCCAAATTTTCTAACAACAGAATTTTTGACAAGATGGCAAATAAAGGAGAGTCATCATCTTCATTCAAAAATCACAAAAAACAAACAGCAGCAGACTATATGTCAAAGGTGAATACTCCACGACCCTTATCCCCAGTCATTCAAACATCAAATAAATTTGCAATTCTAGAAGAATTTCCATTACTTCCACTCACGTATATTCAAGTAACCCAAACACCTTTTGCACAATTAAGAAACAAAGAGTCTAGTTCAACTCAAACCCCAATAGCAATGACCCCACTTCCTATTGTATCTACTCAAAATATTGAATCAGGAAAAACATCCTATCAACTAAAAAAACCCTTTGAATATTTGTGTCTAACAGAATTTACTACTAATATTACAGTTACTGATTTGAATTACTATACTCAACAAATATTCAGAAATGATATGCTATGGTTTTCACATGATTTATTGAAAAATCAAATGTTTTTCGAATTCATTTTGGTTGATTCAGAATCTGTGGAAATCACTCATATTCATGAAGAAGGAACTCAAAAAATAGCTTACTCAAAATGTGTGATTAAACAAGTATTAGATATAGAAGATTGGCCAAATGCTTTTACCAAAATGCCATTTTCTATACCATTCCAACCTCAAGGATACTCTTATGAAGATTATAAACAAGCATGGAAGAAGGCCTTTTATTTAAGGTCTTTTGATCATTCTTGGTTTTTCCAATTCCATAAAGATAGCAAAGTCAAATTCCCATCGTGGTTTTCGACTGGTGGGATACTCATGGATGTCAGCCAGATATTATGCCAATAGAAGCTCAGCAAGGATTACAATATTGGATTAATAATAGCAAAATGAAAGAATATCATAAAGAAATTCAATGGCATGTGTCTCTTAGAGTGCACTGGATATGGTGTTGGAATTTTCAAATAATGCAAATCCGACCAGCACCAAGGCCGATGTCACTGATTAGACAATTCAAACGCAAATGGTGGGATTCCTACAAAAAAGAATTATGTTGTCAAAAATCAGTGGCCACTCTCATGATCACTGGCAAAAGGACATGGATTAATCCCACTACTAATGCAACCACTCCAACTGGACCCCAACGAAAGACCACTCATCAAAAGACTCCAACAAATTCAGCATCAGCAACAGCAACTCAAAAGGGAAAATTCTCAGAAGAAGATATGGAACAATTTTTACAATTTATGGAATATCAGAGAAGACGTAATCAACAACAGCCACCACAACCGCAAATGTCAATAGATTCCACTCCAAGTCCATCCCCTCAAGATATGTTCGGAGGACATTGTGCTCAAGATCCTTTTGAAGAATAATCAATATATTTTATTTTGCAGGTTTTCTTTGACAAAAAATTCCTCATGGATGATAAGATTAAAAATAATCCAAGCAGCAACAATACAAATCTTCTACAACAAAGAGAGATAGGAAGATCTAATCCTAAAGTTATTCATCAAAATATATATCAAGTTTTGTTAGAAGATGGAACTAAAGGAACAAGACAACATATTCAATCTTGGTGGACATATTATACTCAAAAAACTAATCAAGATTATTGGTTCTATCGTACTCAAGCTTTCAAGAAGAATAGTCAAAGACAAAATGGGGGCCCAAACCCATGTGAAGACTAAGACTTTCATTCAAAAGAAGACTAAGACTTCCACTCAAAGACATACCCATGTGAAGTTCACAAGATGAAGAAGACTGCCATTCAAATAAAGACAATGAAAATGTCTACTCAAATAAAGTAATATTCGGATTTTAAAATATTATTCAATGTAATAGATTAGAATTTCCATTATAAATAGATAGCATTGTAATGTAAGTGGTATCGCATGTTTTCAGTGAGAAAAGCAATAAAAATATCAGCTTTCATTCACTCCCTTCTTTATCTTTTATTTTATATAAATTTTACATTTCAGGTAAAATTTAATTTATTCAATCAAACATTTTTTCTATTAACGATCCTACTTATTTTGGTATCAAAGCCATGTTTATTCAAGTTCTTTATAATTTAAATTCTAAAATTTTAAAATTTACCTAAATTATTAGTAAAGCTTTTAGAATACCGATCGTAAGGTTTGGCAAGCAGTGAAGCCTTGTAAGTCCGTTGGTAAGCCGTTGCCTAGTGAAGCTTAAGGTGTTCCAGGTCTAGGCACTCCTGTGTTCCCCATACACTCTGTATTCTATTAAGTTGCACTAAGATTTTGAGGTACGTTTTAAATTATGAATTTAAATGCTTTAAAGAAGTTGTTTAATATTGGTAAGATTACTGAACAAGTAGATACTAAAAATATTAATCAAAGTCATGAAGTAATATTTGATATAAATTCAAAAAACTGTAGATTATGTATATCATATAGGAAGTTTAAATTTAAATAATTCATATGCAGTCAAAATACATGAACAAGATTTAACATTTAGAGAAGTTTCAAAAACAATAAGATTAATGTCTAGGGTAGCAATTGATAGATATAAATCTCAAGGATTTAATTTAACTAAATATTCTCTGTGTTCTATAGGATCCTTTATTTTACTTATTATTTCAAATAAAATATCTTTGTTACTCTTTTCTTCTGTAATAACATTAATACATTTAAATGGTGATGTTTCATCTGAATAATATTCACTATCACTATCAGTTTTTAATTCATTGATATTTTGATCACTTTCTTCCGATTCATCTCTAATCATAAGTTTCATTAGTTTTTCTCTTAATTCTTTATCATTGTCATTACTAAATATTTCATTAATTCGTTTTTTAGTTTTACAATTAGTTGCAATATGGCCTGGTTTGCCACTTTTATAGCAAACTAATTTCTTCTTTCTATATTTCTTTTTCTTAAATTCTCTGTTTGGTCTATATTCATTTTGATTTATGTGACTTTGATTTTGTTTACGGTATGATTTCCTGAATTTTTTATGTGGATTGTAAGTAATTCTTTTATTATCTCTTGACGGAGCTCTTACTCTTTGGATTCCAAAGGCTTCACAAAAAGATCCTAATTCTCTTCTTTCTGATCCATATTTGATTTGTAATTTTAATTCTTGACATAATTTTAATCCTTCTTCTTTTACTAAAGCAATTAAATGACCAAAAGTTCAAGTAATGAAATTAATTTCTTCTTGTCCTGTTGATGCTCTTATAGCATTAAATATTCTTTGAGAAAATAAATTTGGTAATCCAGTAATGAATGTTTCTTTCCAAAAAGGTTGTAAACAATCTAGTCTTTTATATAGATAAGTAATGAACATATCTTTATACCATCTAAAATCAGTAAGAGTAGGACATTTTAAATTTGTTAAAAATATTTGAGAACGTTTTTGGTCTTGAGAAGGGTTTCCTAAAAAATTAACTGTTAGTGCAAATATTAAAAAATTCGCATAATCTAATACTTTTATTTTTCTTGGTTCTCCTTTATCATCTTTTAATATGTTTCCTAATATATCTTTTTCATCTTCTTCTTTTGTATGTTTCATGACATCTTCTCTATCTTGTGCAGTGAGTAAATTATCCCACCAATTTTTTAGTTGTCCTGTAAAACCTGCAACAAATGCTCCAGCTGTTGTTTTTTGATCAAATCTTTGTTGTCTATATGCAGCTTTTGCCATTCCCATTTCTTGTAATACTCTTAAGATTTCGTATTCTGATTTACCATCTACATTCCATTCATATATTGCTCTTCCATCATATTCTGTTGCTCTAAATTTTCCTCTTTCTTCTATTTGTAAATCTGGATGTGTTAATTTTGGATAATAGTTTTTTCTTTGATATGGTGCATATTTTATCTGATCATTATAGTTTTTTCGACTTATAGGTTTTATACTATTTTCTTATTCTATTTATTTCATTAAATTCATCTTCTATGTTATCTATTTGTTCATATATTTCGTCATTTTCTGAACTTAACTCTTTTTCACTATCTATTTCACTATTATTTTCTTGCATTGGGTTTGTTAGTTGAATATTCTGAATTTGACTTGTTTTACTTGTACTAGGATTGGTTTCTGCTAATTTTTTTAAAATCTTTTGTAATGTATCTTGTTCATTATTTGGGAATTGTAAATTTGAAAATACATCATTTACTTGAAAATGAGGTTTTGCTATTTCATTTGGAAAGTTTAAACTCCTATTTTTAAAAGGGTTTTTTATTATCGATTCTTTGTCTTTTATTTTTTCTTTTGGAATTGTTTCTATTTTTGTATGAACTAAATCTACTTGATGTGCTATTGTTGATAGTATTTGATTTGAATAATTGAATTGTTGATTAATTTTTTTAATATCTTCGATTTCTACTGTGCCCCTTTTTCTTCTCTAGCCTCTCTAAATGGAGTAGCTACTACTTCTCCTTTTGTTGTTTGAATTTTTATATTTAAAAGAGGTGGATGTACTGAACTTAGTACTTCTCCCCCAATTATATTCCATTTTTTATATAAAGATGTTTGTACATTTATACTATCTTTTATATATAATTTTTTACTTCCTATATTTTGTGTTTCATATTTTAACCATGAAAAGAAGGGAAAATTAAATTTTTGTTTTAATAACGCTTCTTCCCATTTAATGTTTAGTATTTTTTGAAATTCTTCTTCTAATTTTTTATACCATTGTCTTTTTTGTATATTCTTATCCTCATTGAATTCTTCATCTAAATATTTATAATTAGGTTTAAATTCATTGGTAAGAACATTAATTGAATCTGGTTTCATTTCTGATCTAGTTGGTGATGGTATAAATGTTGAGGTTGTATCTATTATTTCTGGTAAAGGTGATTTATAATGAATTCTTTGACTACCCGTAACTGGTATTGAATATATTTCAGGATTTGTATCTATATTAGTATTTTGATTATATAATTTTCTTATAGTAGGTATATCTGAAATTGAATGTCTTGCTGGTTGCATATTTGCTCCATATTTATTTGATCTTATGTTATCAAAATGTATGGTTATACTACCATCATCTTGTTTTTCTATTCTTGATGTCTAATGTAGATGAATATTTTTTTATTGTATTTGAGGAACTATTGTAAACGTTTTTGGAACAGTTATTTCATTCCACTTTAAAGTTTTGGGAATATATACTGAAGATTTTTCAGAATCTTCCTCAAATATTATTGTTTCTTCTGTACTTGTTTGTTCTAATTTTAATTTTGGATCTATTTCTGTTTTTAATAATTTAAAACATACTTTATAAAGAATTACAAAGCTACGACTTCTTGCATCTATCTTATTTTGATCAATTTGTATATCCATTATTAATGAATCTAATATTAATTCATCATCTAAACTAGCTAAGAAATTAGGTACACAATTAAATGATATTTCTACATTACGAATATTAGTTTGCATTAATGCAAGTATGGAATCTTCATATTCTATAAATGTTTTATCTCTTAAAGCAATAAAAGTAGGATTATCTATACCTATTTTATGCAAAGGTTTTATAACTACTTTGATTAAACCATAAAGAATATATTTAAATCCTTGAGATTTATATCTATCAATTGCTACTCTAGACATTAATCTTATTATTTTTGAAACTTCTCTAAATATTAAATCTTGTTCATGTATTTTGACTGCATATGAATTATTGAAATTTAAACTTCCTATATGATATACAGAATCTACTGTTTTTGAATTTATATCAAATATTACTTCATGACTTTGATTAATATTTTTAGTATCTACTTGTTTAGTAATCTTACCAATATTAAACAACTTCTTTAAAGCATTTAAATTCGTAATTTAAAACGTACCTCAAAATCTTAGTGCAACTTAATAGAATACAGAGTGTATGGGGAACACAGGAGTGCCTAGACCTGGAACACCTTAAGCTTCATTGGGCAACGGCTTACCAACGGACTTACAAGGCTTCACTGCTTGCCAAACCTTACGATCGGTATTCTAAAAGCTTTACTAATAATTTAGGTAAATTTTAAAATTTAAGAATTTAAATTATAAATAACTTGAATAAACATGGCTCTGATACCAAAATAAGTAGGATCGTTAAAAAAAAAAATCTTTGATTGAATAAATTAAATTTTACCTGAAATGTAAAATTTATATAAAAGAAAAGATAAAGAAGGGAGTGAATGAAAGCTGAAATTTTTATTGCTTTTCTCACTGAAAACATGCGATACCACTTACATTAGAATGCTATCTATTTATAATGGAAATTCTAATCTATTACATTGAATAATATTTTAAAATCCGAATATTACTTTATTTGAGTAGACATTTTCATTGTCTTTATTTGAATGGCAGTCTTCTTCATCTTGTGAAATTTACATGGGTATGTCTTTGAGTGGAAGTCTTAGTCTTCTTTTGAATGAAAGTCTTAGTCTTCACATGGGTTTGGGCCCCCATTTTGTCTTTGACTATTTTTCTCGAAAGCTTGAGTACGATAGAACCAATAATCTTGCTTAGTTTTTTGAGTATAATATGTCCACCAAGATTGAATATGTTGTCTTGTTCCTTTAGTTCCATCTTCTAACAAATCTTGATATATATTTTGATGAATAACTTTAGGATTAGATCTTCCTATCTCTCTTTGTTGTAGATCTTTACCTTCAGTATATTCAACAAAATGTAATGTTATACTACCATCTTCTTGTTTTTCTATTCTTGATGTCTTATGTTGATGAATATTTTTTGATTGTATTTGAGGAACTAGCCATTTTTTTAACTTTAGGATTAGATCTTTACCTTCAGTATATTCATCAAAATGTATTGTTATACTACCATCTCCTTGTTTTTCTATTCTTGATGTCTTACATTGATGAATATATTTTGATTGTATTTGAGGAACTATTGTAAATGTTTTTGGAATAGTTATTTCATTCCACTTTAAAGTTTTGGGAATATATACTGAAGATTTTTCAGAATCTTGCTCAAATATTATTGTTTCTTCTGTACTTGTTTGTTCTAATTTTAATTTTGGATCTATTTCTTTTTTTAATAATTTAAAACATACTTTATATAGAATTACAAAGCTACGACTTCTTGCATCTATCTTATTTTGATCAATTTGTATATCCATTATTAATGAATCTAATATTAATTCATCATCTAAACTAGCTAAGAAATTAGGCGCACAATTAAATGATATTTCTCCATTACAAATATTAGTTTGCACTAATGCATGTATGGAATCTTCATATTCTATAAATCTTTTATCTCTTAAAGCAATAAAAATAGGATTATCTATACCTATTCTATGCAAAGGTTTTATAACTACTTTGATTAAACCATAATGAATATATTTAAATCCTTGAGATTTATATCTATCAATTGCTACTATAGACATTAATCTTATTGTTTTTGAAACTTCTCTAAATGTTAAATCTTGTTCATGTATTTTGACTGCATATGAATTATTAAAATTTAAACTTCCTATATGATATACATAATCTACTGTTTTTTGAATTTATATCAAATATTACTTCATGACTTTGATTAATATTTTTTGTATCTACTTGTTCAGTAATCTTACCAATATTAAACAACTTCTTTAAAGCATTTAAATTCATAATTTAAAACGTACCTCAAAATCTTAGTGCAACTTAATAGAATACAGAGTGTATGGGGAACACAAGAGTGCCTAGACCTGGAACACCTTAAGCTTCACTGGACAACGGCTTACCAACGGACTTACAAGGCTTCACTGCTTGCCAAACCTTACGATCGGTATTCTAAAAGCTTTACTAATAATTTAGGTAAATTTTAAAATTTAAGAATTTAAATTATAAAGAACTTGAATAAACATGGCTCTGATACCAAAATATGTATGATCGTTAATAAAAAAAATCTTTGATTGAATAAATTAAATTTTACCTGAAATGTAAAATTTATATAAAAGAAAAGATAAAGAAGGGAGTGAATGAAAGCTGAAATTTTTATTGCTTTTCTCAATGAAAACATGCGATACCACTTACATTAGAATGCTATCTATTTATAATGGAAATTCTAATCTATTACATTGAATAATATTTTAAAATCCGAATATTACTTTATTTGAGTAGACATTTTCATTGTCTTTATTTGAATGGCAGTCTTCTTCATCTTGTGAACTTCACATGGGTATGTCTTTGAGTGGAAGTCTTAGTCTTCTTTTGAATGAAAGTCTTAGTCTTCACATGGGTTTGGGCCCCCATTTTGTCTTTGACTATTCTTCTTGAAAGCTTGAGTACGATAGAACCAATAATCTTGATTAGTTTTTTGAGTATAATATGTCCACCAAGATTGAATATGTTGTCTTGTTCCTTTAGTTCCGTCTTCTAACAAATCTTGATATATATTTTGATGAATAACTTTAGGATTAGATCTTCCTATCTCTCTTTGTTGTAGAAGATTTGTAATGTTGCTGCTTGAATTATTTATAATCTTATCATCCATGAGGAATTTTTTTGTCAAAGAAAACCTGCAAAATTAAATATATTGATTATTCTTCAAAAGGATCTTGAGCACAATGTCCTCCGAACATATCTTGAGGGGATGGACTTGGAGTGGAATCTATTGAAATTTGCGGTTCTGGTGGCTGTTGTTGATTACGTCTTCTCTGATATTCCATAAATTGGAAAAATTGTTCCATATCTTCTTTTGAGAATTTTCCTTTTTGAGTTGTTGTTGCTGATGCTGAATTTGTTGGAGTCTTTTGATGAGTGGTCTTTTGTTGGGGTCCAGTTGGAGTGGTTGCATTAGTAGTGGGATTAATCCATGTCCTTTTGCCAGTGGTCATGAGAGTGGCCACTGCTTCTTGACAGCATAATTCTTTTTTGTAGGTATCCCACCATTTGCATTTGAATTGTCTAATCAGTGACATCGGCCTTGGTGCTGGTCGGATTTGCATTATTTGAAAATTCCAACACCATATCCAGGGCACTCTAAGAGACACATGCCATTGAATTTCTTTATGATATTCTTTCATTTTGCTATTATTGTTCCAATATTGTAATCCTTGCTGAGCTTCTATTGGCATAATATCTGGCTGACATCCATGAGTATCCCACCAGTCGAAAAACCACAATGGGAATTTGACTTTGTTATCTTTATGGAATTGGAAAAACCAAGAATGATCAAAAGACCTTAAATAAAAGGCCTTCTTCCATGCTTGTTTATAATCTTCATAAGAGTATCCTTGAGGTTGGAATGGTATAGAAAATGGCATTTTGGCAAAAGCATTTGGCCAATCTTCTATATCTAATACTTGTTTAATCACACATTTTGAGTAAGCTATTTTTTGAGTTCCTTCTTCACTAATATGAGTGATTTCCACAGATTCGGAATCAACCAAAATGAATTCGAAAAACATTTGATTTTTCAATAAATCATCTGAAAACCATAGCATATCATTTCTGAATATTTGTTGAGTATAGTTATTCAAATCAGTAACTGGAATATTAGTAGTAAATTCTGTTAGACACAAACATTCAAAGGGTTTTTTTAGTTGATATGATGCTTTTCCTGATTCAATATTTTGAGTAGATACAATAGGAAGTGGGGTCATTGCTATTGGGGTTTGAGTTGAACTAGACTCTTTGTTTCTTAATTGTGCAAAAGGTGTTTGGGTTACTTGAGTATACGTGAGTGGAAATAATGGAAATTCTTCTAGACTTGCAAATTTATTTGATGTTTGAATGACTGGGGATAAGGGCCTTGGAGTATTCACCTTTGACATATAGTCTGCTGCTATTTGTTTTTTGTGATTTTGTAATGAAGATGATGACTCTCCTTTATTTGCCATATTTTTTAATTTTTCCTGCCAAAAATTCTGTTGTTAGAAAATCTGGCAATGAATTTTCTTCCCCTTTTATATATTCAATATCAAAATCAAATACTGACAAAATACCTTGCCATCTCGCAAATATTTGTTTAGAAACTAAATTCTCAATATCTTTTTGAATTATATCTTTAGCTGATTTACAGTCTATTCTTAATAAAATTTTTTAATAATATAAATCATCTTGAAATTTAGATATACTTAAAACTATTGCTAACATTTCTTTTTAACTGTTGAGTAATTCTTTTGAGAACCTGACCATACTTTAGACATATATCTAACTAATTGAGTTTTATTATTTAACTTTTGCTTTAGAATTCCTCCATATCCTATTTCTGATGCATCTGTTTCAACTATCATAAATGCATCTGGATGTGGAATTCCTAAACATGGTAATGATTTAATTTTCTCTTTTGCTTCTTTAACTATTTTAGTATGTATTTTTGACCATGGAGGTGGATTCTTTTTTAATCTTTCATATAATGGTGCACATAAAGTTCTTAAATTTGGGAAAAAATCTGCAACATAATTAAGGCATCCTAAAAATCTTTGTAATTGATTTTTATCTTTAATTTCATCTGGGAATTTTTCACCAAACTCTAAGGCTCTATTAATGGGTTTAATAGTACCTTTATTAATATCATGTCCTAAAAATCTTATGCTTGTTTGAAATAATTTCATTTTGAAGCAGATATAACTAATCCATTTTGAACTACTATTTTTCAAAATATATGCAAATGCCTAAAATGTTCATCAATTGATTTTGAAAATACTAAAATATCATCTATATATACTATCATAAAAGTATATACTGAAAATTTATCATTCATAATATTTTGAAATTCAGAGGGTGCATTTTTCAATCCAAAAGGCATTACATTCCATTCAAAGTGTCCAAATGGTACTGTGAATGCTGTTTTATATCTATCCTTTTTCGCTATTTGAATTTGCCAATATCCTAATTTTAAATCAAACTTAGAGTAAATTTTTGCATTATATAATCTACTTAATAAATCTTTTTTATTAGGTATTGGGTATCTTATCCATTTTAATGCTTTATTTAATAGTTTATAATTTATGACTAATCTTGGAATGCCTCTTTCTTTTTCAGCTTGATTATTAACATAGAATGCTGGACAGCTCCATGGAGATTTTGATTTTCTTATTAGCTTTTTATCTAATAGGTTCTCTATTTATTTTCTGCAATGTTGTACTAATTCAGCGCTCATTTGTATTGGTCTTGCTTTTGTTGGTATTTCTTTTTCATTGAAGTCTTGTTCATAAGGTAATTCTATAATATGAGTTTTTCTTGACCAGAATGCAGAGGGATGTTCTGCACATATTGTATTTGTAAATTTTAATTGTAATTCTTTAATTTTATTAACTACTTTTTCCCTCTATAATTGTAATTCAATTTGATTATATGTAATTTCTTCTTTTATTAATAAAATTTTTTTTGTTGTTCTTTAATTTGCTTAAATATACTATTTTTTTGTAACATATTTAATTCTTTTTGTCTAACTGGAGTTATAAATTGAAATGTTATCTTATTTCCCATAATATTTATATTTAATCCTTCAGTTGTCTTCTTAAAAGGAGTGATTTGATATACAAAAGGATTTCCTAATATTACATCATTAGTTAAATCATCTATAATAATAAAAGAATGTTTAAAACTATAATTATTATTACAAATAAATCCATTTGATAATTTACTTTTAATTATTAATGGGGTTCCATTTGCTGTTAGTAATTTTTGATTAGTTTTTGAACAATATTTTAATGGTATTATTCCTGTTTTTATACAACTTTGATCTGCTCCACTATCTATTAAAGCTACACATGTTGTATTAAAATCTTGAACTCCTATTGTGACAAAAACATACCATTTTTCAATATTAACTTTATCAATTACATTTAAATATTCTTTGTTATCTTTTTCTTCTATTTGAATACATTTTCCTTTATTACTACTTTCTATTGTATCTTCATTATCTATTTTGTCTGGATTTTGTATTATTATTTTTGCTTGAATTTCTAAATTTTGTAACTGTAGATTTTTTATATCGTTTTTTATTTCTTTCATTTCTATTTTTATTTCTTTTAAATCTTCTTGTTTATTTTTTGTTTTAACACAAACTCCTGGAATTGATGAATATGAATATATATTTTATAGAGTAGTTAAATTAAATGCTTCAACAAATTCTGGTTTATTATCTTCTTGTATAATTAAATCTTTTAATTTAACCAAATATTCTCTCTGTTCTATAGGATCCTTTATTTTACTTATTATTTCAAATAAAATGTCTTTGTTATTCTTTTCTTCTGTAATAACATTAATACATTTACATGGTGATGTTTCATCTGAATAATATTCACTATCACTATCAGTTTGTAATTCATTGATATTTTGATCACTTTCTTCCGATTCATCTCTAATCATAAGTTTCATTAGTTTTTCTCTTAATTCTTTATCATTGTCATTACTAAATATTTCATTAATTCGTTTTTTAGTTTTACAATTAGTTGAAATATGGCCTGGTTTGCAACATTTATAGCAAACTAATTTCTTCTTTCTATATTTCTTCTTCTTAAATTCTCTGTTTGGTCTATATTCATTTTGATTTATATGACTTTGATTTTGTTTACGGTATGATTTCCTGAATTTTTTATGTGGATTGTAAGTAATTCTTTTATTATCTCTTGACGGAGCTCTTACTCCTTGGATTCCAAAGGCTTCACAAAAAGATCGTAATTCTCTTCTTTCTGATCCATATTTGATTTGTAATTTTAATTCTTGACATAATTTTAATCCTGCTTCTTTTACTAAAGCAATTAATTGACCAAAATTCCAAGTAGTGAAATTAATTTCTTCGTGTCCTGTTGATGCTCTTATAGCATTAAATATTCTTTGAGAAAATAAATTTGGTAATCCAGTAATGAATTTTTCTTTCCAAAAAGGTTGTAAACAATCTGGTCTTTTATATATATAAGTAATGAACATATCTCTTTATACCATCTAAAATCAGTAAGAGTAGGACATTTTAAATTTGTTAAAAATATTTGAGAACATTTTTGGTCTTGAGAAGGGTTTCCAAAAAAATGAACTGTTAGTGCAAATATTAAAAAATCCGCATAATCTGATACTTTTATTTTTCTTGGTTCTCCTTTATCATCTTTTAATATGTTTCCTAATACATCTTTTTCATCTTCTTCTTTTGTATGTTTCATGACATCTTCTCTATCTTGTGCAGTGAGTAAATTATCCCACCAATTTTTTAGTTGTCCTGTAAAACCTGCAACAAATGCTCCAGCTGTTGTTTTTTGATCAAATCTTTGTTGTCTATATGCAGCTTTTGCCATTCCCATTTCTTGTAATACTCTTAAGATTTCGTATTCTGAATTACCATCTACATTCCATTCATATATTGCTCTTCCATCATATTCTGTTGCTCTAAATTTTCCTCCTTCTTCTATCTGTAAATCTGGTGGTGTTAATTTTGGATAATATTTTTTTCTTTGATATGGTGCACATTTTATCTGATCATTATAGTATTTTTTCGATTTATAGGGTTTATACTGTTTTCTTATTCTATTTATTTCATTAAATTCATCTTCTATGTTATCTATTTGTTCATATATTTCGTCATTTTCTGAACTTAACTCTTTTTCACTATCTATTTCACTATCATTTTCTTGCATTGGGTTTGTTAGTTGAATATTCTGAATTTGACTTGTTTTACTTGTACTAGGATTGGTTTCTTCTAATTTTTTTATAAACTTTTGTAATATATCTTGTTCATTATTTGGGAATTGTAAATTTGAAAATACATCATTTACTTGAAAATGAGGTTTTGCTATTTCATTTGGAAAGTTTAAACTGCTTTTTTTAAAAGGGTTTTTTATTATCGATTCTTTGTCTTTTATTTTTTATTTTGGAATTGTTTCTATTTTTGTATGAACTAAATATACTTGATGTGCTATTGTTGATAGTATTTGATTTGAATAATTTAATTGTTGATTAATTTTTTTAATATCTTCGATTTCTACTGCCCCTTTTTCTTCTCTAGCCCTCTCTAAATGGAGTAGCTACTACTTCTCCTTTTGTTGTTTGAATTTTTATATTTAAAAGAGGTGGATGTACTGAACTTAGTACTTCTCCCCCAATTATATTCCCTTTTTTATATAAAGATGTTTGTGCATTTATACTATCTTTTATATATAATTGTTTACTTTCTATATTTTGTGTTTCATATTCTAACCATGAAAAGAAGGGAAAATTAAATTTTTGTTTTAATAACGCTTCTTCCCATTTAATGTTTAGTATTTTTTGAAATTCTTCTTCTAAATTTTTATACCATTGTCTTTTTTGTACATTCTTATCCTCATTGAATTCTTCATCTAAATATTTATAATTAGGTTTAAATTCATTCGGTAAGAACATTAATTGAATCTGGTTTCATTTCTGATCTAGTTGGTGATGGTATAAATGTTGAGGTTATATCTATTATTTCTGGTAAAGGTGCTTTATAATGAATTCTTTGGACTACCCTTAACTGGTATTGAATATCATTTCAGATTGTATCTATATTAGTATTTTGATTATATAATTTTCTATAGTAGGTATATCTGAAATTGAATGTCTTGCTGGTTGCATATTTGCTCCATAGTTTATTTGATATTATGTCATCAAAATGTATTGTTATACTACCATCTTCTTGTTTTTCTATTCTTGATGTCTTATGTTGATGAATATTTTTTGATTGTATTTGAGGAACAAATTGTAAACGTTTTGGAATAGTTATTTCATTCCACTTTAAAGTTTTGGGAATATAACTGGAAGATTTTCAGAATCTTCCTCAAATATTATTGTTTCTTCTGTACTTGTTTGTTCTAATTTTAATTTTGGATCTATTTTTGTTTTTAATAATTTAAAACATACTTTATATAGAATTACAAAGCTACGACTTCTTGCATCTATCTTATTTTGATCAATTTGTATATCCATTATTAACGAATCTAATATTAATTCATCATCTAAACTAGCAAAGAAATTAGGTACACAATTAAATGATATTTCTCCATTACAAATATTAGTTTGCATTAATGCAAGTATGGAATCTTCATATCTGGCTGACATCCATGAGTATCCCACCAGTCGAAAAACCACAATGGGAATTTGACTTTGCTATCTTTATGGAATTGGAAAAACCAAGAATGATCAAAAGACCTTAAATAAAAGGCCTTCTTCCATGCTTGTTTATAATCTTCATAAGAGTATCCTTGAGGTTGGAATGGTATAGAAAATGGCATTTTGGTAAAAGCATTTGGCCAATTTCTATATCTAATACTTGTTTAATCACACATTTTGAAGTAAGCTATTTTTTGAGTTCCGTCTTCATGAATATGAGTGATTTCCACAGATCTGAATCAACCCAAAATGAATTTCGAAAAACATTCGATTTTTCAATAAGATCATCTGAAAACCATAGCATATCATTTCTGAATATTTGTTGAGTATAGTTATTCAAATCAGTAACTGGAATATTAGTAGTAAATTCTGTTAGACACAAATATTCAAAGGGTTTTTTTATTTGATATGATGCTTTTCATGATTCAATATTTTGAGTAGATACAATAGGAAGTGGGTCATTGCTATTGGCGGGTTTGAGTTTGAACTAGACTCTTTGTTCTTAATTTGTGCAAAAAGGGTTTGGGTTACTTGAGTTACGTGAGTCGGAAGTAAATGAAAATTCTTCCTAGACTTGCAAATTTATTTGATGTTTGAATGACTGAGGATAAGGGTCTTGGAGTATTCACCTTTGACATATAGTCTGCTGCTGTTTGTTTTTTGTGATTTTGGAATGAAGATGATGACTCTCCTTTATTTGCCATCTTTTTGAATTTTTCCTGTCAAAAATTATGTTGTTAGAAAATCTGGCAATGAATTTTCTTCCCCTTTTATATATTCAATATCATTATCAAATACTAACAAAATACCTTGCCATCTTGCAAATATTTGTTTAGAAACTAAATTCTCAATATCTTTTTGAATTATATCTTTAGCTGATTTACAGTCTATTCTTAATAAAACCTTTTTATTATATAAATCATCTTGAAATTTAGATATACTTAAAACTATTGCTAACATTTCTTTTTTAACTGTTGAGTAATTCTTTTGAGAACCTGACCATACTTTAGACATATATCTAACTAATTGAGTTTTATTATTTAACTTTTACTTTAGAATTCCTCCATATCCTATTTCTGATGCATCTGTTTCAACTATCATAAATGCATCTGGATGTGGAATTCCTAAACATAGTAATGATTTAATTTTTTCTTTTGCTTCTTTAACTATTTTAGTATGTATTTTTGACCACGGAGGTGGATTCTTTTTTAATCTTTCATATAATGGTGCACATAAAGTTCTTAAATTTGGGAAAAAATCTGCAACATAATTAAGGCATCCTAAAAAACTTTGTAATTGATTTTTATCTTTAATTTCATCTGGGAATTTTTCACCAAACTCTAAGGCTCTATTAATGGGTTTAATAGTACCTTTATTAATATCATGTCCTAAAAATCTTATACTTGTTTGAAATAATTTCATTTTTGAAGCTGATATAACTAATCCATTTTGAACTACTATTTTTGAAAATATATGCAAATGCCTAAATGTTCATCAATTGATTTTGAAAATACTAAAATATCATCTATATATACTATCATAAAAGTATATACTGAAAATATATCATTCATAATATTTTGAAATTAAGAGGGTGCATTTTTCAATCCAAAAGGCATTACATTCCATTCAAATTGTCCAAATGGTACTGTGAATCCTGTTTTATATCTATCCTTTTCCGCTATTTGAATTTGCCAATATCCTGATTTTAAATCAAACTTAGAGTAAATTTTTGCATTATATAATCTACTTAATAAATCTTTTTTATTAGGTATTGGGTATCTTATCAATTTTAATGCTTTATTTAATGGTTTATAATTTATGACTAATCTTGGAACGCCTCTTTTTTTCAGCTTGATTATTAACATAGAATGCTGGACAGCTCCCTGGAGATTTTGATTTTCTTATTAGCTTTTTATCTAATAGGTTCTCTATTTCTTTTCTGCAATGTTGTTCTAATTCAGCGCTCATTTGTATTGGTCTTGCTTTTGTTGGTATTTCTTTTTCATTGAAGTCTTGTTCATAAGGTAATTCTATAATATGAGTTTTTCTTGACCAGAATGCAGAGGGATGTTCTGCACATATTGTATTTGTAAATTTTAATTGTAATTCTTTAATTTTATTAACTACTTCTTCTCTTTGTAATGTAATTCAATTTGATTATATGTAATCTCTTCTTTTATTAATAATATAGAAGCTCAGCAAGGATTACAATATTGGAACAATAATAACAAAATGAAAGAATATCATAAAGAAATTCAATGGCATGTGTCTCTTAGAGTGCTCTTGATATGGTGTTGGAATTTTCAAATAATGCAAATCCGACCAGCACCAAGGCCGATGTCACTGATTAGACAATTCAAATGCAAATGGTGGAATACCTACAAAAAAAAATTATGCTGTCAAAAAGCAGTGGCCACTCTCATGACCACTGGCAAAAGGACATGGATTAATCCCACTACTAATGCAACCACTCCAACTGGACCCCAACAAAAGACCACTCATCAAAAGACTCTAACAAATTCAGCATCAGCAACAGCAACTCAAAAAGGAAAATTCTCAGAAGAAGATATGGAACAATTTTTCCAATTTATGGAATATCAGAGAAGACGTAATCAACAACAGCCACCACAACCGCAAATGTCAATAGATTCCACTCCAAGTCCATCCCCTCAAGATATGTTCGAAGGACATTGTGCTTAAGATCCTTTTGACGAATAATCAATATATTTTATCTTGTAGGTTTTCTTTGACAAAAGATTCCTCATGGATGATAAGATTAAAAATAATTCAAGCAGCAACATTACAAATCTTCTACAACAAAGAGAGATAGGAAGATCTAATCCTAAAGTTATTCATCAAAATATATATCAAGATTTGTTAGAAGACGGAACTAAAGGAACAAGACAACATATTCAATCTTGGTGGACATATTATACTCAAAAAACTAAGCAAGATTATTGGTTCTATCGTACTCAAGCTTTCAAGAAGAATAGTCAAAGACAAAATGGGGGACCAAACCCATGTGAAGACTAAGACTTTCATTCAAAAGAAGACTAAGACTTCCACTCAAAGACATACCATGTGAAGTTCACAAGATGAAGAAGACTGCCATTCAAATAAAGACAATGAAAATGTCTACTCAAATAAAGTAATATTCGGATTTTGAAATATTATTCAATGTAATAGATTAGAATTTCCATTATAAATAGATAGCATTCTAATGTAAGTGGTATCGCATGTTTTCAGTGAGAAAAGCAATAAAAATTTCGGCTTTCATTCACTCCCTTCTTTATCTTATCTTTTATATAAATTTTACATTTCAGGTAAAATTTAATTTATTAAATCAAAGATTTTTTTTTTATTAACGATCCTACTTATTTTGGTATCAGAGCCATGTTTATTCAAGTTCTTTATAATTTAAATTCTTAAATTTTAAAATTTACCTAAATTATTAGTAAAGCTTTTAGAATACCGATCGTAAGGTTTGGCAAGCAGTGAAGCCTTGTAAGTCCGTTGGTAAGCCGTTGCCCAGTGAAGCTTAAGGTGTTCCAGGTCTAGGCACTCCTGTGTTCCCCATACACTCTGTATTCTATTAAGTTGCACTAAGATTTTGAGGTACGTTTTAAATTATGAATTTAAATGCTTTAAAGAAGTTGTTTAATATTGGTAAGATTACTAAACAAGTAGATACTAAAAATAATAATCAAAGTCATGAAGTAATATTTGATATAAATTAAAAAACAGTAGATTCTGTATATCATATAGGAAGTTTAAATTTCAATAATAACTATTCCAAAAACGTTTACAATAGTTCCTCAAATACAATCAAAAAATATTCATCAACATAAGACATCAAGAATAGAAAAACAAGAAGATGGTAGTATAACAATACATTTTGATGACATAAGATCAAATAAATATGGAGCAAATATGCAACCAGCAAGACATTCAATTTCAGATATACCTACTATAAGAAAATTATATAATCAAAATACTAATATAGATACAAAATCCTGAAATATATTCAATACCAGTTACGGGTAGTCAAAGAATTCATTATAAAGCACCTTTACCAGAAATAATAGATACAACCTCAACATTTATACCATCACCAACTAGATCAGAAATGAAACCAGATTCAATTAATATTCTTACCAATGAATTTAAACCTAATTATAAATATTTAGATGAAAAATTCAATGAGGATAAGAATATACAAAAAAGACAATGGTATAAAAATTTAGAAGAAGAATTTCAAAAAATACTAAACATTAAATGTGAAGAAGCGTTATTAAAACAAAAATTTAATTTTCCCTTCTTTTCATGGTTGGAATATGAAACACAAAATATAGGAAGTAAAAAATTATATATAAAAGATAGTATAAGTGTACAAACATCTTTATATAAAAAATGGAATATAATTGGGGGAGAAGTACTAAGTTCAGTACATCCACCTCTTTTAAATATAAAAATTCAAACAACAAAAGGAGAAGTAGTAGCTACTCCATTTAGAGAGGCTAGAGAAGCAAAAGGGGCAGTAGAAATCGAAGATATTAAAAAAATTAATCAACAATTAAATTATTCAAATCAAATACTATCAACAATAGCACATCAAGTAGATTTAGTTCATACAAAAATAGAAACAATTCCAAAAGAAAAAATAAAAGACAAAGAATCGATAATAAAAAAACCCTTTTAAAAATAGCAGTTTAAACTTTCCAAATGAAATATCAAAACCTCATTTTCAAGTAAATGATGTATTTTCAAATTTAAAATTCCCAAATAATGAACAAGATACATTACAAAAGATTTTAAAAAAATTAGGAGAAACCAATCCTAGTACAAGTAAAACAAGTCAAATTTAGAATATTCAACTAACAAACCCAATGCAAGAAAATGATAGTGAATTAGATAGTGAAAAAGAGTTAAGTTCAGAAAATGACGAAATATATGAACAAATAGATAACATAGAAGATGAATTTAATGAAATAAATAGAATAAGAAAACAGTATAAACCTTATAAGTCGAAAAAATACTATAATGATCAGATAAAATATGCACCATATCAAAGAAAAAACTATTATCCAAAATTAACACCTCCAGATTTACAAATTGAAGAAAGAGGAAATTTTAGAGCAACATAATATGATGGAAGAGCAATATATGAATGGAATGTAGATGGTAATTCAGAATACGAAATCTTAAGAGTATTACAAGAAATGTGAATGGCAAAAGCTGCATATAGACAACAAAGATTTGATCAAAAAACAACAACTGGAGCATTTGTTGCAGGTTTTACAGGACAACTAAAAAATTGGTGGGATAATTTACTCACTGCACAAGATAGAGAAGATGTCATGAAACATACAAAAGAAGAAGATGAAAAAGATGTATTAGGAAACATATTAAAAGATGATAAAGGAGAACCAAGAAAAATAAAAGTATCAGATTGTGCGGATTTTTTAATATTTGCACTAACAGTTCATTTTTGTAGGAAACCCTTCTCAAGACCAAAAAAGTTCTCAAATATTTTTAACAAATTTAAAATGTCCTACTCTAACTGATTTTAGATGGTATAAAGATACGTTCATTACTTATCTATATAAAAGACCAGATTGTTTACAACCTTTTTGGAAAGAAAAATTCATTACTGGATTACCAAATTTATTTTCTCAAAGAATATTTAATGCAATAAGAGCATCAACAGGACAAGAAGAAATTAATTTCACTACTTGGACTTTTGGTCATTTAATTGCTTTATTAAAAGAAGAAGGATTAAAATTATGTCAAGAATTAAAATTACAAATCAAATATGGATCAGAAAAAACAGAATTAGGATCTTTTTTTGAAGCCTTTGGAATCCAAGGAGTAAGAGCTCCGTCAAGAGATAATAAAAGAATTACTTACAATCCACATAAAAAATTCAGGAAATCATACCGTAAACAAAATCAAAGTCATATAAATCAAAATGAATATAGACCAAACAGAGAATTTAAGAAAAAGAAATATAGAAAGAAGAAATTAATTTGCTATAAATGTGGCAAACCAGGCCATATTGCAACTAATTGTAAAACTAAAAAACGAATTAATGAAATATTTAGTAATGACAATGATAAAGAATTAAAAGCATGCCTATTGCTTATTTTGTGAATTTGCACAAAAATTGAATTAAATATAAATAAATTACATAAAAAAACAGAAAAGTAATTAATATTCTGAGGTGTTATTAAAGTTCTAGAATGTTAATTTTGAATTTTTCTGACTGTGATTTTTTTTTTTTTGTAATTTAAAGCATGCCTATTTCTAATTTTGTGAATTTACACAAAAACTTAAATAAATATAAATAAATTATAAAAAATCCAAAAAAATTACATTAATAATCTGAGGTGTTATTAAACTTCTAGAATGTTAATTTTTTTTCTAGCTATTTTTGTAATTTAAAATGCATGTTTATTTCTTGAAAATAATTCATGAATATAAAAATGAATTATTTAAACATGTAAGTATTTTTAAGTTGAATGAATCAGTTTTGTTCCTTAAAAATAACAAAAAACTGAAGGGGGTTTTGCGCAAAATTTGTATAATTATATGATTTCTAGCATAGCGAAACTTCCTTTGTACATGAATGTTTTGATTATAATTATTACAAATAAATGATTGCTGCAAAATCTATATATATATATGTGTGTGTGTGTGTGTGTGTGTGTGTTAATCAATATCCTTTTGTGCACTGCTTAAAAGATAGCTTTTAAACAAGATAATTATTAATTTAAATTAGGTTGATAAATTTATTGGTGTCTTTTTTTCAAATTAGACACCATAAAATTTAAATATTGGCTTGGTAGAGTAGCTGGCCTTTGTGGCCTTAAACTATATTATGGCTTAATCCAATATATTATTATTCAACATCAAGATCTAGGTCTTATAAGAAGTTCAAAAGTAACAAATAATATAACTTGTATAAAGTTGTTGAGTTATATTGCCACCACGAATAAGTTGCTCTTAATAATGAGTTTGGTAATATTTCTACCAGAAAGTCGTGTATTTTAGACCTTCATAGAGGGTGTGATTTGTGAAGAGGTAGAAATTATTTCTATTAGATGAGTATTGGATTAAAATAATGATTAATCACTTAATCATTTTTTTAATTAGTGGGAGCATACTAATATGGTTAGGAGAAGAGCGCTTAGTAGCTGCTAATCTTTTTTGGGGAAGAGCGCTTAGTAGCTATTAATCTTTTTTTATCTTTGTTATCAAGTTTCAATTTTTTGTAAAGCATTTAGGCTTTATGCGAAAGTGAACTAGATGAACTCCTAATAATCTCAATGAGAGATTTATACTCAAGAAAAATACCAAACAATAGAAAAATTAGTTTTTGCAAAAGGAACAAATCAAAACTCTACTAATAGAATGATCAATTAGAACTTCACTCGTGATAGCACTGAGTTGAAATATATACTTTTTGACCACATGTCTCACATATTACATGTTACTCTTAAGAAATTAACAATTGTAATTAGTTGTTGAATCTCTCCTATTGTGGATAAAAGATTCAATAATAACTTATTCACATAGTAAATATTACAAAGATTATTCAGTATATGATAATAATAATATATGTTTAAACTAGATTATATATTAAAGAAGTTCTTAAACTAGATTATATATTATATATTTAAACTTATAATAATATAAGTTTAATGAAGTTCTATTAATAGAACTTCTTTTTATATCATTGTAATTATAATAAGTAATATTATATAATTGTAATAATTTTCACTTTTAATAGTGATTTTTATTAATAATAATAATTTATATATTATTATTATAATTAATATATAATAGTATAATGAATAATACTTATATTCGTAAACTATTGTAATTATATAATAATAGAACTTCTTATAATAAGTACTAAAATTGATATTTTGATCACTTTCTTCCGATTCATCTCTAATCATAAGTTTCATTAGTTTTTCTCTTAATTCTTTATCATTGTCATTACTAAATATTTCATTAATTCGTTTTTTAGTTTTACAATTAGTTGCAATATGGCCTGGTTTGCCACATTTATAGCAAACTAATTTCTTCTTTCTATATTTCTTTTTCTTAAATTCTCTGTTTGGTCTATATTCATTTTGATGTATATGACTTTGATTTTGTTTACGGTATGATTTCCTGAATTTTTTATGTGGATTGTAAGTAATTCTTTTATTATCTCTTGACGGAGCTCTTACTCCTTGGATAAGGGTCTTGGAGTATTCACCTTTGACTTATAATAATGAATTATGATATTATAATTCATTATAATAGTAATATCATAATCATGTATTTTGACTGCATATAATAGAACTTCTTATAATCAATAATACTAGAGAGAACTTCTTATAATAGTTTTACTTATTATTTTATAATTTTTATAATATAATATTACTTATTATATAATTTTATCCAATAATATACTGATTTTAAATAAAACTTAGTATATAATTTTAGTACTTACTAATATAAAACTATTGATTTAAAAGTACTTATAATAATAATACTTATTATAATTATATAAAACTATTTTTCAAGACTTCTCTCTTTGTACTATTATATAATAATTATCATAAGTAATTATAATAGTTATAAAATTAATAGTTATTATTATAATAGTTATAAAATTAATACCAAAATAAGTAGGATCGTTAATAAAAAAAATTTTGATTGAATAAATTAAATTTTACCTGAAATGTAAAATTTATATAAAAGAAAAGATAAAGAAGGGAGTGAATGAAAGCAGAAATTTTTATTGCTTTTCTCACTGAAAACATGCGATACCACTTACATTAAAATGCTATCTATTTATAATGGAAATTCTAATCTATTACATTGAATAATATTTTAAAATCCGAATATTACTTTATTTGAGTAGACATTTTCATTGTCTTTATTTGAATGGCAGTCTTCTTCATCTTGTGAACTTCAGATGGGTATGTCTTTGAGTGGAAGTCTTAGTCTTCTTTTGAATGAAAGTCTTAGTCTTCACATGGGTTTGGGCCCCTATTTTGTCTTTGACTATTCTTCTTGAAAGCTTGAGTATGATAGAACCAATAATCTTGCTTAGTTTTTTGAGTATAATTTATCCACCAAGATTGAATATGTTGTCTTGTTCCTTTAGTTCCGTCTTCTAACAAAACTTGATATATATTTTGATGAATAACTTTAGGATTAGATCTTCCTATCTCTCTTTGTTGTAGAAGATTTGTAATGTTGCTGCTTGAATTATTTTTAATCTTATCATCCATGAGGAATTTTTTGTAAGTATCCCACCATTTGCATTTGAATTGTCTAATTAGTGACATCGGCCTTGGTGCTGGTCGGATTTGCATTATTTGAAAATTCCAACACCATATCCAGGGCACTCTAAGAGACACATGCCATTGAATTTCTTTATGATATTCTTTCATTTTGCTATTATTGTTCCAATATTGTAATCCTTGCTGAGCTTCTATTGGCATAATATCTGGCTGACATCCATGAGTATCCCACCAGTCGAAAAACCACAATGGGAATTTGACTTTGCTATCTTTATGGAATTGGAAAAACCAAGAATGTTCAAAAGACCTTAAATAAAAGGCTTTCTTCCATGCTTGTTTATAATCTTCATAAGAGTATCCTTGAGGTTGGAATTGTATAGAAAATGGTATTTTGGTAAAAGCATTTGGCCTATCTTCTATATCTAATACTTGTTTAATCACACATTTTGAGTAAGCTATTTTTTGAGTTCCTTCTTCATGAATATGAGTGATTTCCACAGATTCTGAATCAACCAAAATGAATTCGAAAAACATTTGATTTTTCAATAAATCATCTGAAAACCATATCATATCATTTCTGAATATTTGTTGAGTATAGTTATTGGCGAGAGCGTCGTCTACTCTCGCAATTTTACCCAAAACAACAAACTAGAAGCAAGCGGTAAGTGGGATCGTATCCTCAGGGAAAGGGTAGAATTAAGAATTGTACAGTGATAGAATAAGCGATTAAGCGATGTGTAGACTAAATAGAAAACAAACGAGAAATCAACCAAAAGGAGAAAGGTGTGCTGGGCCTTGAGGGAGGCCAGTGGTAATGAACTTCAATCGGTTATCCTTGACTTAGTGTTAACACAAGTATGAGGGGGGTCGTTTTTCTAGTGAACTTAAGATTGATCTCCTTGATAGGTCTCACAATCCTAACCACCATGCTCCTCTATCCTTCCTTGATAGGGGCAAGATTTAGGCTCGCTTCCTAATTCCTGATCCTATCTGACACTACACTAAGACAAGTACTAGTGTGCAAATGATCCTATGTCTTTTTCATTCCTTGACCTCACTGTCAGTGATACCGCACAGTAGAAAATCGCTTCCCTCACTCAGATCTTAGGACTCATACATAGGTTGTTCTATTTCTGTTGGTTTCATTCCAATTTCCTTTAATTGCACTGAATTGATTTCAGTGGATACTCGCAAATCATATAAAGGCGTAATCGTGAGTGAGTAAATATTGAAATGAAACACTAACTGATATGGAACTTAAACCAAACACAAAATACGCAATTCAAATGTCTCAAAACGATATTAAGTCATAACACCTAATCCCTCAAGCAGCACTAAAAATCTAGCCGATCATGTTGATCGGCTATGAAAACGAGTTTAACAAAGCCAGATCAAACATCGCTATTACAAACGGATAGAGTTGAATGAACTCCACTCTGATCCTTAAAACCCTAGACTCTCAGAACTCCTCTCTCTTTTCTCAGTTGATCCCCAAAACCCGAAAAATCTCCTGATCTTCCTTTCTCTCCAGCTTTTATAGTTTTGCATTGCCGACTTAGCTTGGTGAGCTTCCTGGAAATTTCCTTTGTGTGCCAAGATGTTGACACGTGCTCCTGCATTTACAACAGATCATTTGGTGAAGACACGTGTACTTAAGAGATGACAACAATCAGGCCACAATATTGGAAAGCTTAACTACTAAGTTTGCCAAATAAGTTGGACAGAATGCGGAGTTGGTGTCTACGAAATGCATGAGGAAATGACTAACTAAAATGATGAAGTAACAATGCATGAAAGACTTCCTAACTCAAGACATGACAAAAGTAAAATAGACTAATAATAACAAAGGGAGGAAATATGCATTGAAGTGCATGTGTGTGAAGTTGATGCATGCCAAACGTTCAAGAGAAATGCATGAATAAAATGGAATGAAAACAGAAAAGAAAAGATGCAACAAGAACAACAAACAGTGCTCGTGTGCTAGTGGGGTGGCGGTCGCACGATGCGACCGCCGTGTGTGAGTGGCGGCCGCATCGTGTGTGTGTGTGAGAGGGCGGCCGCACGATGCGGCCGCCGTGAGGGGTTGGCGGCCGCACGATGCGGCCGCCGTGTGTGATTGTTTTTGTGTGTGCTGAATGAGTTGTGCGTTTGTGTGCTTGTGAGAGTTTGTGTAGTGTGAATGGTTGTGGACTTTAAGCTTTGTGTGATGTGTGCTTGTGTGAATAGTTATGGACTTCAAAGAAGAGTTGGAGGTCAGTGGCATACATGACTAAATATTTTGCACAAAATCACAAAATATTCACATTATCACACGATACTTAGCCATTTATCAATGTTTCCAAATACTGCACATTTTGCATACCATTGACACACCAAGCATCATTTTCACTCATAATTCACAACAAAGAATAAAGAAAGCGGAGCAAATAAGTCGACTAAACATCGACTTATCAGTTATTCAAATCAGTAACTGGAATATTAGTAGTAAATTCTGTTAGACACAAATATTCAAAGGGTTTTTTTAGTTGATAGGATGCTTTTCCTGATTCAATATTTTGAGTAGATACAATAGGAAGTTGGGTCATTGCTATTGGGGTTTGAGTTGAACTAGACTCTTTGTTTCTTAATTGTGCAAAAGGTGTTTGGGTTACTTGAGTATACGTGAGTGGAAGTAATGGAAATTCTTCTAGACTTGCAAATTTATTTGATGTTTGAATGACTGGGGATAAGGGTCTTGGAGTATTCACCTTTGACATATAGTCTGCTGCTGTTTGTTTTTTGTGATTTTTGAATGAAGATGATGACTCTCCTTTATTTGCCATCTTTTTGAATTTTTCCTGTCAAAAATTCTCTTGTTAGAAAATCTGGCAATGAATTCTCTTCCCCTTTTATATATTCAATATCAAAATCAAATACTGACAAAATACCTTGCCATCTTGCAAATATTTGTTTAGAAACTAAATTCTCAATATCTTTTTGAATTATATCTTTAGCTGATTTACAGTCTATTCTTAATAAAAACTTTTTATTATATAAATCATTTTGAAATCTAGATATACTTAAAACTATTGCTAACATTTCTTTTTTAACTGTTGAGTGATTCTTTTGAGAACCTGACCATACTTTAGACATATATCTAACTAATTGAGTTTTATTATTTAACTTTTGCTTTAGAATTCCTCCATATCCTATTTCTGATGCATCTGTTTCAACTATCATAAATGCATCTGGATGTGGAATTCCTAAACATGGTAATGATTTAATTTTTTCTTTTGCTTCTTTAACTATTTTAGTATGTATTTTTTGACACGGAGGTGGATTCTTTTTAATCTTTCATATAATGGTGCACATAAAGTTCTTAAATTTGGGAAAAAATCTGCAACATAATTAAGGCATCCTAAAAATCTTTGTAATTGATTTTTATCTTTAATTTCATCTGGGAATTTTTAACCAAACTCTAAGGCTCTATTAATAGGTTTAATAGTACCTTTATTAATATCATGTCCTAAAAATCTTATGTTTGTTTGAAATAATTTCATTTTTGAAGCTGATATAACTAATTCATTTTGAACTACTATTTTTGAAAATATATGCAAATGCCTAAATGTTCATCAATTGATTTTGAAAATACTAAAATATCATCTATATATACTATCATAAAAGTATATACTGAAAATATATCATTCATAATATTTTGAAATTCAGAGGGTGCATTTTTCAATCCAAAAGGCATTACATTCCATTCAAAGTGTCCAAATGGTACTGTGAATCCTGTTTTATATCTATCCTTTTCCGCTATTTGAATTTGCCAATATCCTGATTTTAAATCAAACTTAGAGTAAATTTTTGCATTATATAATCTACTTAATAAATCTTTTTTATTAGGTATTGGGTATCTTCTCAATTTTAATGCTTTATTTAATGGTTATAATTTATGACTAATCTTGGAACGCCTCTTTCTTTTTCAGCTTGATTATTAACATAGAATGCTGGACAGCTCCCTGGAGATTTTGATTTTCTTATTAGCTTTTTATCTAATAGGTTCTCTATTTATTTTCTGCAATGTTGTACTAATTCAGCGCTCATTTGTATTGGTCTTGCTTTTGTTGGTATTTCTTTTTCATTGAAGTCTTGTTCATAAGGTAATTCTATAATATGAGTTTTTCTTGACCAGAATGCAGAGGGATGTTCTGCACATATTGTATTTGTAAATTTTAATTGTAATTCTTTAATTTTATTAACTACTTCTTCCCTTTGTAATTGTAATTCAATTTGATTATATGTAATCTCTTCTTTTATTAATAAAATTTGTTTTTCTTTTTCTTTAATTTGCTTAAAGATACTATTTTTTTGTAACATATTTAATTCTTTTTGTCTAACTGGAGTTATAAATTGAAATGTTATCTTATTTCCCATAATATTTATATTTAATCCTTCAGTTGTCTTTTTAAAAGGAGTGATTTGATATAAAAAAGGATTTCCTAATATTACATCATTAGTTAAATCGTCTATAATAATAAAAGAATGTTTAAAACAATAATTATTATTACAAATAAATCCATTTGATAATTTACTTTTAATTATTAATGGGGTTCCATTTGCTATTAGTAACTTTTTATTAGTTTTTGAACAATATTTTAATGGTATTATTCCTGTTTTTATACAACTTTGATCTGCTCCACTATCTATTAAAGCTACACATGTTGTATTAAAATCTTGAACTCCTATTGTGACAAAAACATACCATTTTTCAATATTAACTTTATCAATTACATTTAAATATTCTTTGTTATCTTTTTCTTCTATTTGAATACCTTTTCCTTTAATACTACTTTCTATTATATCTTCATTATCTATTTTGTCTTGAATTTGTATTATCATTTTTGCTTCAATTTCTAAATTTTGTAACTGTAAATTTTTTATATCGTTTTTTATTTCTTTCATTTCTATTTTTAATTCTTTTAAATCTTCTTGTTTATTTGTTGTTTTAACACAAACTCCTGGAATTGATGAACATGAATATGTATTATATAGAGTAGTTAAATTAAATGCTTCAACAAATTCTGGTTTATTATCTTCTTGTATAATTAAATCTTTTAATTTAACTAAATATTCTCTCTTTTCTATAGGATACTTTATTATACTTATTATTTCAAATAAAATGTCTTTGTTATTCTTTTCTTCTATAATAACATTAATACATTTACATGGTGATGTTTCATCTAAATAATATTCACTATCACTATCAGTTTGTAATTCATTGATATTTTGATCACTTTCTTCCGATTCATCTCTAATCATAAGTTTCATTAGTTTTTCTCTTAATTCTTTATCATTGTCATTACTAAATATTTCATTAATTCGTTTTTTAGTTTTACAATTAGTTGCAATATGGCCTGGTTTGCCACATTTATAGCAAACTAATTTCTTCTTTCTATATTTCTTTTTCTTAAATTCTCTATTTGGTCTATATTCATTTTGATTTATATGACTTTGATTTTGTTTATGGTATGATTTCCTGAATTTTTTATGTGGATTGTAAGTAATTCTTTTATTATCTCTTGACAGAGCTCTTACTCCTTGGATTCCAAAGGCTTCACAAAAAGATCCTAATTCTCTTCTTTCTGATCCATATTTGATTTGTAATTTTAATTCTTGACATAATTTTAATCCTTCTTCTTTTACTAAAGCAATTAAATGACCAAAAGTCCAAGTAGTGAAATTAATTTCTTCTTGTCCTGTTGATGCTCTTATAGCATTAAATATTCTTTGAGAAAATAAATTTGGTAATCCAGTAATGAATTTTTCTTTCCAAAAAGGTTGTAAACAATCTAGTCTTTTATATAGATAAGTAATGAACATATCTTTATACCATCTAAAATCAGTAAGAGGATGACATTTTAAATTTGTTAAAAATATTTGAGAACTTTTTTAGTCTTGATAAGGGTTTTCTAAAAAATGAACTATTAGTGCAAATATTAAAAAATCCGCACAATCTTATACTTTTATTTTTCTTGGTTCTCCTTTATCATCTTTTAATATGTTTCCTAATACATCTTTTTCATCTTCTTCTTTTGTATGTTTCATGACATCTTCTCTATCTTGTGCAGTGAGTAAATTATCCCACCAATTTTTTAGTTGTCATGTAAAACCTGCAACAAATGCTCCAGCTGTTGTTTTTTGATCAAATCTTTGTTGTCTATATGCAGCTTTTGCCATTCCCCATTTCTTGTAATACTCTTAAGATTTCGTATTCTGATTTACCATCTACATTCCATTCATATATTGCTTTTCCATCATATTCTGTTGCTCTAAATTTTCCTCTTTCTTCTATTTGTAAATCTGGAGGTTTTAATTTTGGATAATTGTTTTTTCTTTGATATGGTGCATATTTTATCTGATCATTATAGTATTGTTTCGACTTATAGGGTTTATACTGTTTTCTTATTCTATTTATTTCATTAAATTCATCTTCTATGTTATCTATTTGTTCATATATTTCGTCATTTTCTGAACTTAACTCTTTTTCACTATCTATTTCACTATCATTTTCTTGCATTGGGTTTGTTAGTTGAATATTCTGAATTTGACTTGTTTTACTTGTACTAGGATTGGTTTCTTCTAATTTTCTTAAAATCTTTTGTAATGTATCTTATTCATTATTTGGGAATTGTAAATTTGAAAATACATCATTTACTTGAAAATGAGGTTTTGCTATTTCATTTGGAAAGTTTAAACTGCTATTTTTAAAGGGTTTTTTATTATCGATTCTTTGTCTTTTATTTTTTCTTTTGGAATTGTTTCTGTTTTTGTATGAACTAAATCTACTTGATGTGCTATTGTTGATAGTATTTGATTTGAATAATTTAATTGTTGATTAATTTTTTTAATATCTTCGATTTCTACTGCCCCTTTTTCTTCTCTAGCATCTCTAAATGGAGTAGCTACTACTTCTCCTTTTTTTGTTTGAATTTTTATATTTAAAAGAGGTGGATGTACTGAACTTAATACTTCTCCCCCAATTATATTCCATTTTTATATAAAGATGTTTGTACATTTATACTATCTTTTATATATAATTTTTTACTTCCTATATTTTGTGTTTCATATTCTAACCATGAAAAGAAGGGAAAATTAAATTTTTGTTTTAATAACGCTTCTTCCCATTTAATGTTTAGTATTTTTTGAAATTCTTCTTCTAAATTTTTATACCATTGTCTTTTTTGTATATTCTTATCCTTATTGAATTCTTCATCTAAATATTTATAATTAGGTTTAAATTCATTGGTAAGAACATTAATTGAATCTGGTTTCATTTCTGATCTAGTTGGTGATGGTATAAATGTTGAGGTTGTATCTATTATTTCTCGTTAAGGTGCTTTATAATGAATTTTTTGACTACTCATAACTGGTATTGAATATATTTCAGGATTTGTATCTATATTAGTATTTTGATTATATAATTTTCTTATAGTAGGTATATCTGAAATTGAATGTCTTTCTGGTTGCTCCATATTTATTTGATCTTATGTCATCAAAATGTAATAATGAATTATAATAATGAATAATGAATTCCCATTGTGGTTTTATATTTCTAATTTTTATATAATAATAAATATTATATAATAATTATTATATATATATTTTGATTATATAATATTCTAATTTTATATTTTGATTATATAAAATTATTAATAATTTATAGTATATAATTACATATATTATTATTATAGTATAATGAATAATAGTATATATAGTATATAATTTTATAATATAATATATAGTATAATGAATAATAGTATACATAGTATAATTTTATATACTATATATACTATATAATATTATAATTATATATACTATATAATAATAGAACTTGTTCTATTATTATAATTACTTGAGTATAATATTATTTAATAAGTAAAATTATATAATATTATATACTATATAAAATTATATAGTATATTTATCTAATTATTATTATATAATTTCACTATAATATTATATAATTTTATATAATTCAACTATATAATAGTACAACTATAAAATTATATAATATTATATAATATTTATTATATTAAAGTTATATAATTTTATTATTATAAGACTGTTATATAATTTTAATATTATATAAAATTATTATTATAATTAATTTTATATATAAGTAAAATTCTATTATTATATAATTGATTAATAAGGTTTATAATATATTATTATAAAATAATAATAACTTTTTATATAATTGTAATTATAATAAGTAATATTATATAATTGTAATAATATTCACTTATAAAACTATATTATAATAATAAGTAAAACTATTCATTATACTATTATATATAAATAGGTACTTATAATAATAATATAAAAAGTTATTTACTTATATATTATTACAAAGAGAGAACTTGAATAGTTTTATATAATATTACAAAGATTGTCTTTATCATTAAATGGGAAGAATATTTATATAAGTAGTATTTTATTATTACAAATAAATAGTACTTATTATACAATTAAATAATTACTTATTTTATATATAAGTAATTATAATATTTTATTATAATAATCAATAAGTACTAAATATTTAGTACTTATTTTATATTGCTATAAATTGTATAAAATATTGTGCACAAGATATATATAAAATAAGTACTAAAATAATATAAAATATTATTTTATATTATTATAAACTAATAATATAAAATAAGTACTAAAATAATTTTGTCTTTGACAATTTTATATATAATATTTTATATTATTAAAATAATATAATAATCAAAGTAGAACTACAGAAAAATATTTTATATAATATTATTTAATATTATATAAAAGTTTGTTTTCCTCAAAATTTTTCTTTAATCTGAGATAAAAATTAATCAACAATTTTATCTTCTATGCAGATTGTTAATACTTATTGATTATTAACAATAAGTACTAAAATAATATTTTAGGATTAGATGAAAAAAGCAAGGTGCATATTATTTTTGCACATTACAAATCGCTTTCCTTCCTTCCATTTAAAAGAACTAATGACTATATAAATGTTCTTTGTTTGTTGCTACTTAATTTTCTTAATTTACATTTGAAAACACTATAAAATATGAATTTCTTCTTTATTTTCTTTATATTAATTATACAACTATATCATATCAAGAGCACTACAGCAAAACAAATGCATTGTATGCAAGTACAATTTTTGCTGATCTATTATAATTTGACTTCATAACTTGAACCAAGTTCAAAATCAATGATTCTCCAGTAACCAAGAACATGATTTGGATAAGAAAGTAACAATAAAGAGGAAGATTCAATAAGAAAATTAATTTTTTTTAGAAAAATTCTTTAATACCCAGAGATTTTATTAAAATTAAAATCTCTATGTATTATTTTTATATAGAAAACTATTTAATAGGTTATGCTTATAGTGATAAAGATACGTGAGAAATTAAATAGTTTTAAGTTTCTTAGGGAATTATTTAAAAGAAATAGAATAAGATACAAATTTGTTGAAATTTTAATATCTAAAATAAAAAATATATAAAATACTTTACGTACAAGGAAAGGAATAGAATACTTTACGTACAAGGAATCTAACACATGTGAACCTAGAGAAACAAGGCTAAAAATTAGGAACATAATACTTGATGTATAAGGAAACTGGTACATGTAAACCCTAATCAAACACTATAAATAGGACCATTTGATACGAACCCAGAAAGCCTATTATTTGGGTGGTCAATAAGCAAGTGGTTCGTGATATTCATTCCATTAATTTGTGATGAATCATATAGTTGGAGGCCTGGACTAAAGTCGAAATCACAGTTCCTAAATGTTCCATGGAGGTTTGTTGCTTCACGACATTTAAGGTGTTGCCACCATGGAAATTACATTGTTGAGGACTTATGCCACAGTTCGGTATTATTTGACATATCTCTCTCATATGAATCTTCGATTATGCTGATTCAAGAGGCTGTAGAAACATAAGAGAAAGATCTACAACTTTTATGTTTTACACTTTCGCAGATTCGAAGAGCATCATGGTGAAATTGGCACGTGAAGATGACGCTGCTTGCTGGACTGGCGGGAATTCCGTTTTTTTAGTTTTGTTTCCATTTGTTAAGTCTTAGAATTTATTTTTGAGTTGTAATAATTAAGTCCATTAAACATTTACTTATGGGCTTAAGTCTTTGTGTTTTTAATTATGGGCTAAGTAATTACTTGATCCAATTATCTTGCATGATAATTAGGAAAGTAATCTCCTACTTTTTAGGAGTTTTTAGGAAAGTAATCTTAAGAGGCAAAACGTGTTTGTCTTCTAGTTTTAGGAAAGTAGTTAAGTTCCTAGTGTTTCATTACAATTAGGAAGTTTCCTAAACTAGCATTAGGGTTTTCGTTTTAGGAAAGTTGGCCAATATCCCACATTGGGAAAATACCAACTCTTAATACTTTTTGTAGCCTATATAAAGGCATTCCTTTTGACGTTTTATAGATAAGTTGAATGAAAGAAGTTTTAGCTTTGCTAATCGAGAATTTACACCTTGTGTAGTTCGAAACCTTGAAGTTCAAGTTGATCTTCATTGTAGCAAGTTTTCCTTTAGCGTGACCTTTAGGAGACTTCACCCGAGTTCTTTATTTAAAGAACAAGCCAAAATAACTAGTTTAGCTCATGAATTTTCATGTGTTGAATCAAGTTCTTTTGTATTAAAACGTGGGGTTTGATCTACTTCAACACTTGGCGTTTTTCCTTTGAATTCCTTCCGCCCAAAATTCTATTTTGTTGTGTTTGTTCTAACGTTTTTGTGCAGCAACGATCCGAAGGTTGTGGATTTCGTGTGGTCAAGGACATCCATCCAAGGCCATTCGTATCAATTGGTATCAGAGCATAGGTTGTTGCATAAAATTCAGGTTTTACTCGTAGGTAAATTTTCGTTTTTTTCGGTCAGGGCAATATTTTTTTGCTCATATCTTATTCGTTTGGAGTCGAAATCGAGTTCCGTTTTTTTGCGTTGTGATCCTTGTTTCATCTAGTTACTGGGACGAAAGTTTTTTATGTTCAAAAAGTGTCATCCAAAAATAAAAAAAAAATCAGTCTTATTTTAGTCTTATTTTTGTCCCGGGCCAAATATCAGATTGACTATAACTTTTTCGTTTTAACTCGGAATTTGATTCTGCTTTTTGCAGTGTGTTCCTTGTTTTAAATACTATTAGGGATGAAATTTATTTGGTCCATTCCAGCCCAGAAAATATTCGTGAAAAAAACAAAGATTCTTTGAGTTTTCTTTTGCAATTTTTTTTTGTGTCGTCAAGTTTCAATCTTTTGATTGTTCTTGATTCTTTGTGTCTTCTTAAATCATATTCTTGAGTCTAGTCAAATTTTTTTCCAACAACATATACCTCTATTCATCAATTATGGCTTTTCAAAGTAAAAGGTATCAAAGGGAACTACGATCTATTGCGAAAGATTTTAGAGGAGATTATGGTGATGTTTCAAGAAAAAATTCGAATTGAAGAACAGCAGAAAAAAGCCATTGAGGAAAGCACATTGTAAAACCAACTTCTTTACCTACTCCCAAAGGTTCGTGTTGTTAAATGCTTGAGGTGTTTAGGAGTTGGGCATAGTGCAATCCAATGCCCTCATTGGTATGATGAGCCGAAGGATGAACTTCTAGTGGATCTTCAACCATTAAACATGGAGAATGTGTGTGATGAGGTAAAGAATTCATCTTTTCCTTTAAATTGTCTTGGAGATATAGCACCTTTGGAGGTTGATATGGTTCAAATTGATAATGTCATGGCGGATCCAATTCCAGAAGATGTGATAATTCCAATTATTCCAATTGAAGAAACTTCTCAAACATATTTGTTTTCTTTTGATGTATTGAATATTGTAAATATGTGTGAGAATATAATACCCAATGATGAACATATAAAAAGTGAGGTTGTTGTTGTAAGTGGAAAAAGCCTAGAAGTGAATCTTGATGAAAAAGGCAAAGAAGAGATATCAAATCCCGTTGGAGATATTGTTGTATTTGGTTCTTCTTGTTGTCTAACAGATCATGTAGGTTATGATTTACTTGGTGTCACAACAATCGTTCAAGATTCGAGGTCGAATCTTCTCCAAGAAAGGGAGTATGATACGAACCCAGAAAGCCTATTATTTGGGTGGTCAATAAGCAAGTGGTTCGTGATATTCATTCCATTAATTTGTGATGAATCATATAGTTGGAGGCCTGGACTAAAGTCGAAATCACAGTTCCTAAATGTTCCATGGAGGTTTGTTGCTTCACGACATTTAAGGTGTTGCCACCATGGAAATTACATTGTTGAGGACTTATGCCACAGTTCGGTATTATTGACATATCTCTCTCATATGATCTTCGATTATGCTGATTCAAGAGGCTGTAGAAACATAAGAGAAAGATCTACAACTTTTATGTTTTACACTTTCGCAGATTCGAAGAGCATCATGGTGAAATTGGCACGTGAAGATACGCTGCTTGCTGGACTGGCGGGAATTCCGTTTTTTTAGTTTTGTTTCCATTTGTTAAGTCTTAGGATTTATTTTTGAGTTGTAATAATTAAGTCCATTAAACATTTAATTATGGGCTTAAGTCTTTGTGTTTTTAATTATGGGCTAAGTAATTACTTGATCCAATTATCTTGCATGATAATTAGGAAAGTAATCTCCTACTTTTTAGGAGTTTTTAGGAAAGTAATCTTAAGAGGCAAAAACGTGTTTGTCTTCTTAGTTTAGGAAAGTAGTTAAGTTCCTAGTGTTTCATTACAATTAGGAAGTTTCCTAAACTAGCATTAGGGTTTTCGTTTTAGGAAAGTTGGCCAATATCCCACATTGGGAAAAATACCAACTCTTAATACTTTTTGTAGCCTATATAAAGGCATTCCTTTTGACGTTTTATAGATAAGTTGAATGAAAGAAGTTTTAGCTTTGCTAAATCGAGAATTTACACCTTGTGTAGTTCGAAACCTTGAAGTTCAAGTTTGATCTTCATTGTAGCAAGTTTTCCTTTAGCGTGACCTTTAGGAGACTTCACCCGAGTTCTTTATTTAAAGAACAAGCCAAAATAACTAGTTTAGCTCATGAATTTTCATGTGTTGAATCAAGTTCTTTTGTATTAAAACGTGGGGTTTGATCTACTTCAACACTTGGCGTTTTTCCTTTGAATTCCTTCCGCCCAAAATTCTATTTTGTTGTGTTTGTTCTAACGTTTTTGTGCAGCAACGATCCGAAGGTTGTGGATTTCGTGTGGTCAAGGACATCCATCCAAGGCCATTCGTATCACTATTACGTACATCAGAAAATTTACGTAAAGACTTTTGGAGCAAGAGAAAAGGCGGACTTTTGGAGCAAGAGAAAAAAAGTCTGATAGGAACTACAATAATCAGTAAGTAAATTCTAGATCCCTTCCAAAAATTATATATATATTTAATATTTTAATGGATGCTTTCATGTATATTACGATTGTGGTTGTTGGATTTAGTAAAGTATATAATTTGTTTATAAAGTGACTTTCGTAATCTGTTTGATATTTGTGAATTTCGTATTATATAGGATTCACGTCGTCTTCTTAAGCTACAGATAATGGAAGTATTGTCATGTTAAGAAAAATTCTAATATTCATATGTATTAACTAAGTATATTTAATATATTATACATACGATCTCTGTGTGCATGAAAGATATTTAACAACATGTGAACATGAAAGTTATGTAATATATGGTAATAATATGTACAGTGATTGAAAAAGAAATCATTCTATAAACATGGAAATTGTTTATTGTATTATAATCATATGTATAATGATTGGAAAACGATTCAGTAAACATGAAAGTGCTTTAGACACTATATTTATATACCATGTGATCACTCTTTATTGAATTGTGTTCACAATTAATGATTCTTTTATCTTGAAAGTATATGGTGATCATTATGTAATCATGAATATTTTCTTTGAACTGACCAAGTATATAACGAAATCAGTTGTATGTATTTTGACAGTGAATAATTAAAGACCAATTCCGTAAAGTAGTTATAATCAGTTGCAAGTAATTGAATATATATATCATGAACTGAATCAATATTAATTGAATGTGATTCTTAAAACAAGAAAACTGGTTTACATGATTATTATATATATATCAGTTTGCAAAGTATATATATCATAAACCGAATCAATATTAATTGATTGTGATTCTTAAATCAAGAAACTAGTTTACATGATTTTTTTTATATATATATTCTCAGTTTGCAAGTAACTAAATATATATCATGTGAATTAAAATATGTTATAGTAATGAATCAGAATCATGTGTTAATTATATATGATATCAGTTTTGCATGTAATTAGGATATATATATATATATATAATATGAATTAATACAAGTTAACGAAAAGAACAAGAATCATTATTACATGAACATAACTTTTAAAAATAAGAAACGTGTATATGTATTATATAACATGTTAGTTGCAGATAGTGATATATTTTTTGAATATGTATGCAATCTTAAGTATGATTAAGTTGATTCCAGATTCTGTATATATATATATGATTACTTCTGATTCACGAATCTATATATATATATGTATATATATGCATGATTTCGTTTGGTTCCAGAATCCATATATACATGATCACGTTTACTTCCAGAGTATGTTTACATATATATTATGCATGATTATGTGTGAAGTCAGGTTTTATATATATATATATATATATATATATATATATATATATATACGCAGATATGCATGATCATGTTTGTGTTCCAGAGTATGTTTATATGTATATGTTTGATGATTTTATTAATTTGGGTTTTATGCAGTAGGCTTACTTGATCGTTTTGTGTCCATAAAAATCAAGTTAGTTATACTGATTGTGATCAAGTGTGATAATTCTGTGATTGTAAATCAATTTGGAATAATTAGAGATACTAAAAAAGAAAAAACATATTACTGTATGAAGTTAATGAAAGTCATATACATGACCCAAGAGATAATGAAAGTCATGTACATGGCCCAAGAGATAATAAAAGTCATGTACATGACCCAAGAGATAATGAAAGTCATGTACATGACCCAAGAGATAATGAAAGTTATGTACTTGACCCAAGAGATAATGAAATTCATGTATATGGCCCAAGAGATAATGAAAGTCATGTATATGGCCCAAGAGATAATGAAAGGCATGTACTTGACCCAAGAGATAATGAAAGTCAAGTATATGACCCCAAGAGATAATGGCCGACCTAGCGGGAATACAGCTAGGCTGAGTACTCAGTAAGCCGTGAAGTTAATGTTATGTTATGGAAATCCATTCATTAAGATGTCTCACGTAAATAATATATATATAGTTATGTGTTTGCGTATGTGTATGAAGTTATAAAGTATGTGAAAGTCTAAGTAAAGTATAAGTTAATGTTATTACGAAAGACGATTATGGATGGTTGTTTGTTTGATTAAATGTTTAATAAATATGAATGTATGATTTATATGAATTATATGAAAGTGTAAGTACGGACGTGTAAATGTTATCATGTCAGTCGAATATCGAAGTTTGTCTGTTTGATTATATGTTATATTAAAATATATTATTTTGCAAAGTATGACTATTTTAAATGATCTAGGGTTTACTTGCTGGGCGATTCGCTCATTCTTTATATATATTATATTTTACAGATAAAGTTGATGGCGTAGATAAAGACGAGACCGGGAACTGGGAATGGTAAAGGATGAGTGGTTGAAGTACCTAGTATAGGAACTTTGGAATAAATTTATGGGTTTTAGACCCATGATTATGTTTTGAATATTTGTGATGGATTTTGTTTTATTAACTATGGTTTTGTAAGGATGATTAAATAAGTATTAGTTTTATATTAATATTGAGTAAGGATAGTAAGAGGAGCCTTGTAACCTCAAGATTATGGAAACTAAATCTTGAGGTTACGGCGTGTTTCGGTCCTCGGAAATCGGGGCGTTACAAATTCTACTCGAAGTAGAGGTTTTCTCTTGCCCGTAATCTAAGATCATACTCTATACTTTTAATTTTGAAAACAAACTGGAGACAAAGAGATAAGAGAAAACTCCCATTTGCGGAGACAAATAACTCATTTTAGTTGAAACAGGAAAGATTAAAAGGTAAACTGTAATTTAGGAAAGATAAATTGGTGGAGAAAAGCAGTGACCATTAGTATCACCCACCCCTTGGGGTATTATGTTCTCGAATAGTAGAAGACATGACATAAGGGTCATTCAAATAGCACAACTTGTTTATATTAACAGAAACAATATCATAATAATATTTCTCCACTTGGTACCACGCATATTAAAAAAAATACTGTGTATTTGGATCAATAATTAAATTTTATTATTTCAATTATTGCACCATAATAGTCAACATCTCCAATCACTAGAATTTTATCCCTCCTACTTGCAAAGCTAGGAGTTAAAGTTATTACCGAAACTCCACTATTCTTATTCTTAAATCTTGCATCACATCTTTTTGTGTAAAACTATTATCCATTGACATAATAATCAGTTTATCTTCCAAATATAATGTTATAAGCATTAGTATTTAAAATCACATTTTGGTTAGCAAATGGTCCTAAGAAATATTATATTCTAAATGAATATAATTTAGAAAAAAAATCAAATTTCTTTGTAGTTAAGCCAAGATTGGTTGTTGTGATATAAAAGTAATTTATGGTTTGATATTTGCTTGGAATTGCCAAGAATTACTAAAATTGTAACATAAATAGAACCTGCCAAGAAACACAAAGCATATTGATTAATTGTTGCCTATAATCTTTTTCAATTTTTTTAATTAGCTATGTTTTTATTAATATATCCATTGAACTTATATGTTTAGTTATAACTTAGAAAATTGTATTGCCTTTCTTTTTGGAGAATATCATTCAATACTCAAGATATCTGTTAGGATGATTATTCTATTATTTTTTCTTAAACTTTATCTTATTTAAAAATATCAACATATTATTGGTTATGACATGCTTAGGATTTTTGAGAATTTCCATGTTGCGTATTTTTAATTAATAGCATATGATAGTCAATCCTATAATCAATTATTTACCCTCTTCCCAAAGTAATCATTGAAGACTTTTTTCAAGGTCAAAGAAATGAGAAATGAAATTCTTAATTTTATCTGCATTTTTAATTTTAATTATCACAATTAAGACGAAAAAAGCAAGGTGCATATTATTTTTTCACAATACAAATCGATTTCATTCATTCCATTTAAAAGAACTAATGACTATATAAATGTTCTTTGTGTGTTGTTACTTAATTTTCTTAATTTGCATTTGAAAACTCTATAAAATATGAATTTCTTCTTTATTTTCTTTATATTAATTTTGCAACTATATCATATGAAGAGTACTATAGCAAAACACATGCATGGTATGTAAGTACATTTTTTGTTGATCTCTCAAATTTTGACTTCATAACTTTAACTAAGTTTAAAATCGATGATCTCCACTAACCAATAACAAGATTTGGAAAAGAAAGTAACAATAAATAAGAAGACTCAATATGCAAATTATTTGTTTTTTGGAAAAGTTCTACTCGAAGTGAAGGTTTTCTCTTGTCCGTATTCTAAAATCTTACTCTATACTTTTAATTTATAAAACAAACTCGAGACAAAGAGATAAGAGAAAACTCCCACTTACGGAGAGACGAATAACTCATTTTACTGGAAACAAGAGAGATTAAAAGGAAAATTTTAATTTAGGAAAGATAAATTTGTGGATAAAAGCCTTGACCATTAGTATTGCCGACCCCTTGGGGTATTATGTTTTTGAAGAGTAGAAGACACGACATAAGGATCATTCAAATAGCACAACTTGTTTATATTAACACAAGCAATATCATAATCATATTTCTCCACTTGGTACCACTTATAACAAAACAAAACTACTATGTATTTGGACCAATAATTGAATTTTATTGTTTCAATTATTGCACCATAATAGTTAACATCTCCAACCACTGGCTTTTTATCCCATCAGCTTCCAAAGCTAGTAGTTAAAGTTATTACCGAAACTCCACTATTCTTATACTTACATCTTGCATCATGTCTTTTTGTGTAAAACTATTATGCATTGACATAATACTCAGTATATGTCCTAGATATAAAGTAATTATCAATAATATTTCAAATTACATATTTTGGTTAGCAAAAGGTCCTAGGCCTACATAAAAAAGTAACACAACTAAATAAATATAATTTAGAAAAAAATTAAATTTCTTTGTTGTTAAGCTAAAATTGGTTTCTGTGGTATCAAAGTAATTTATGGTTTGATATTTTCTCGGAATTGCCAAGGTCACTACTGAAATTGTAACATAAATAGAACCTGCCAAGAGAAACCAAGCATATTGATTAATTATTGCCTATAATCTTTTGCAAGTTTTTTAATTGGCTATGTTTTTGTTCATATATCCATTGAACTGATATGTTTAGTTATAACTTTAAAAAATTGTATTACCATTTTTTTGGAGAATGTCGATCTGTACTCAAGATATCTGTTAAGATGATTATTCTATTATTTTCTCTCAAACATTATCTTATTTAAACATATTAACATATTATTGGTTATGACATGCTTAGGATTTTTGAGGATTTCCATGTTGCATATTTTTAATTAATTGAAAATGATAGTCAATCCTATAATCCATTATTTACCATCTTCCCAAAGTAATCATTGAAAGACTTTTTTCGAGGTTCAAGAAATGAGAAATACAATTCTTAATTTTTTATCTGCATTTTTTAATTTTAATTATTAACAGTAAGACGAGAAAAGTAATGTGCATATTATTTTTGCACAAAACAAATTGCTTTCCTTCCTTGCATTTATAAGAACTAATGACCTTATAAATGTTCTTTCTGTGTTGTTACTTAATTTTCTTAATTTGAATTTGAAAACTATATCAAACATGAATTTCTTCTTTATTTCCTTTATAGTAATTTTACAATTCTATCATATTAAGAGCACTACAGCTAAACTGATGCATAGTATCTACTTACAAGTTTTTCTGATCTATCAAATTTTGACTTTATAACTTACACCAAGTTCAAAATCAATGATTCTCTATTAACCAAAAACAAGATTTGGAGAGAAAAGTAACAATAAAGAAGAAGACTCAGTAAGCAAATTATTTTTTTTTGAAAACTTATAGCCGAAGTAGAGGTTTTCTCTTGCCGATATTCTAAGATCTCATTCTATAATTTTAATTTTTAAAATAAACTCGAGAAAAAAAGATAGCAGAAAACTCCCACTTACGGAGACAAATAACTCCATTTAAGGGGAGACAAGAGAGATTAAAAGGAACTTTAAATTTAGGAAAGATAAATTGGTGGAGAAAAGCAGTGACCATTAGTATTGCAGCCCCCTTGGGGCATTATGTTCTCGAATAGTAGAAGGCAAGACATAAGGATCATTCAAAAAGCACAACTTGTTCATATTAACACAAGGAATATCATAATCATCATTCTTCACTTGGTACCACTCACAACAAAATAAAACTGCTGCTTATTTGGACCAGAAATTGAATTCCAATATTTAAATTATGGCACTATAATAGTCAACATCTCCAACCACTCGATTTTTATCCCTCGAGCTTTCAAAACTAGGAGTTAAAATTATTACCAAAACTCCACTATTCTGATTCTTACATCTTGCATCACGTGTTTTTGTGTAAGGCCTATATGATAAGTTGGTTTTATACCAACTTAAATGGATTAATTCACTTAGCTTTTGACTTTATTTTCATGAGTTAGTGTGGTGTTTTGTGTGATGTTGTGCATTTATGTGGTTTGCAATTGTTTGTGCTTAAAACGGACCAAAAATGATGATGAACTTAGGCAATTGTGTGTTTGATGGTAATTGGCAAGGTTGAGAGGTAAAAACATCTAGGAAGGTGAATGAAACCGAAATAAACTTGGTAGACTTGATTTAGGGTCTTGGCAGGTTTGGTTAGAGAACTTCATCTGGGCATAACTCTCTTGACACTAATCTAATTGGTGAGTTCTTTTGTTTTCTGAAAAGCTCTTTGAATACAATACAATTCTTATGTTTTAACTATTTTCCAATTTTGTGTGCAAGACTATGAAATATGAGTTTCTTTGCGAAATGTCATTTTAGGGTTTTAGGGTTTTATCTTTCTGCCACAGTTTGGTATTTTGATGATATCTTGAGATTCAGGTACCTGATGAAGCTGATTCTTTATCCTATGGAAAGCGAAGAGATAGATCTAGAACTCTTAAGTTCACCACCAAGTCTGAATCAGAGGCTAAAACACATTTATTTGGCATGGAAGTAGGGTGTTGTGCTGGAATGAACACTTTGCCAACTCGGCCAATCTACCTTGTCAAAGCTTGCCAACACTTTGCTAACCTTGCCAAGCTTTGCCAAAGCTTGCCAATACTTTAACAACTCGGCACATCAACCTTGCCAAGCACAGTTCCGAGCCATGCCACAAACTATGCCAAGCATTGGCTACATTTTTGCCACACTCATGCACTCATTTCTGCCAAGCATTCACAACACACAACACACAAAATTCACTCACATGCACACGGTTTGTGCATGGCAAATTTACTCATGTGTCACGCTTGATTCACGTTAGCCGTGGCAACACCTTGCCATTCATTTGCCACACCTTGTTATATGAGTGCACTTACCTAGCAACCTAGCCAAATGCATCACACACCATTCTTTGCACAACAAACTTCACACTTAGGCACATTTTTTGGCATAGGAAAAAACGAGCAACCAGGCCAGCTTTTGCCCACGAGATTTCGTGGGAGGAAAAAGGCAAGAAAATTGGCTTGGAAATTTCGCAAGCCAATAAAATGACACCAAATTTTGCCTGCGAAATTTCGCAGGCAAAACTGAAAAGTGCAAAACTTGCACTATGAAATTTCGTAGTGTAAAAAACAAGAAAAAAATTTCACTACGAGATCTCGTAGTGTAATTGTATGGTTTTGTAGCTGTGAAAATCGGTTAAGTGTTGAGCTGCTTTGATCTTGTGCAGGGAGGCTGAAGGCGTGTTGTTTTCTGGCTTAAAGGCTTGGAGGAAGCTGATGGGAGCATGAAGGGATGACAAAGGCGTGTTCAGTCGTGCTTATCAAGGCGTGAAGTTGCTGGACCAAGAGTGGGTTTCAGCGTGCTCGTGAAGGCGTGGAAGCTTCTGGCCCGAAAGCGCTAGATCTGAGCGAAGGCGTGATTCCTGATGGCTTGAAGGCACTGGGATTGCGATGAAGGCGGAGTTGCTGAATTGAAGGCACTGGATTGCTGAATGTAACTTCAAACTTCGAATTTTTCATAAGAAAGGCTGATTTTTAGTCATTCTCTTTGGAAGACACTTTTGTAATACTTGATACATTTTATGTTGCGTATTAGTTAAGTTTTCCCAACTCTATATATAGGGAAGGTAGCTAACATGTGAGGGGGATCGGTTTTAGAACATTCGAGATTGATAACCGACTTTTGATTTTTAGAGCGGGAAGTGTTCTTGATTGAGATTTACTTTCTCTCTCTACTTTCTCTCTCTACAAATTTGATCTCCATTTTCATTTACGATCGAGAATTGGAACCGATAATTGTAATTCAATTCTCAATCAAGGAAGCTTTTATGGATTCTTTTTGAACTAGAAGCAATTGAAGTAGAGTAATTGGTAAATTCTTTCTAATTGATGAATATGATTTGCTATTTGTCGAATTTTGAAGATCGTGAAATGAAAATGGAACTCTGTGGCTAAATTTGCTATGTTCTAGGGTATCAATCCGGATGTAGTGTAATTAGACTACGTATTGCCTTGCAATTGAATTAATTCATTAAGAATGAATTCATACTGGTAAATATTGTTTGAAACTTGTTAAAATTCATTCATTGGAGCTCTTGTTGTCTGAATCACCCTTCGATTGTAATCGCCATGTTAGGTTAGAGTTTAATTCTACAATAGGAGTTATGATGCGTGAATTGAGAACATACAGTATGGTAAATGAGTCCTCTTACTTGATTTGTGTTATCATGAACCAAAACGCGGTCGACATGCCGGTGGAGGTTTGATGAGAGTTAAGAACTAAGTGAGAGGAGATCTTTGGAGTTTTGTGAAGACATGTGGAATTAGGTTGGGCCTCGCCATTGAAAAACCTAAGTTTTACATGAAATAGTAGTGGAACTCAGAAGGTTGGGATTCTGCAGGAGTAATTCTTCACTCTAGGCCTTGCCAAGGGAAATTGTGGAGTTAGAGAACATAGAGAATAATGCGGTTGCCATGCCAGTCATAATCTAGGTTCTCAGGTAGTTTGATCCCTTCTCGTATTGTCATTTGAGTCAATTGTATTGCAATTACGTAGTTAATTTACATGATCATCCGGAAAGAAACCTTAGGACATTTTCCTAACATTTGATATCTCATTTCTATGTTACTTGTAGTTTAATATTTCAGTCTTCAATTGTTATCGCGTGCTTCTATTGTCCTTAAAAACTTGTGAAACTGTACTTGTGAATTTTCTGGAACATTTCATTAATATTTTGGTAACCAATACCTTCCCTGAGGATACGATCCCTACTTACGCTACTACATTAGTATTTAGGGTAAAATTGAGCTGATACGACTTAAGCTGTCAATTTTTGCGCCGTTGCCGGGGAAGGCAATCGGTTCTAGAATTTGTTGAATTGTTCTTGATTTTTACTTGTTCTAGTTTGTGTTTGTGTCATTTACTTCAGCTTTCATGTTGTGTTGTGTTCTGTTCTTTGCAATTTCTTTAGTACGTGTTGAGAATTGTGATCTCTTTCTTTGTAGCACAGTTGAAGTTTTTGATTTCTGTTATTACACTCCACAACAGTGTGTTGTGTATGCCAAGGTCTAGCAGGTCTGCAGGAGAACCACAATTTCCATTGGACCTTGAATTGGCGAAACCCTTGAGGGCTCAATTAAGGCAACAGAGAGAAATGGCAGCTCAAGAAGCACAAGCACCGAGGTTTGGAGACCACTATGCAGTAAATTTTGACAATCGATTTGGTCATCAGGACATCGACGTGGAAAGTTACCACATTCCTCCACAAATTGTTTCAATGATCACCCAGGGCTAATTCTTCCAAGGTCTTAACAACGAGGATCCTAATGACCACCTTGATTGGTTTCTCGGATTATGTGGCACTTTCAAGTTGCCAAGGGTCGACAGGGGTGAGGTTCACAGAATTTTGTTCCCTTTATCTCTGTGTGGAAAGGCTAAACATTGGTTCAAAAGTATTGGGGGAGCAAATGCTGGAATGTCATTTGATGATCTACAGAAAAGGTTCTTGTCTAAGTACTTCCCTCCAGCTAAGCTGTCAATTTTTGGCACCGTTGCTGGGAAGAAATTGAACTCTTTGTTCCAATTGGGGTGGTGGAAATCAAGAATGAAAAGAATGGCAATGTGTGGTAAGTGAATGGCCATCGTCTGAAGCCTTACTTAACTTCTCAGGACAAGGATAGCACTAATGTGGAACGAGATCCACATGAGCTATACCTTGATTATCCTATCATCTCCAATTGAGCTATAAAGCACGGTCGGGCTGTGGACTGTAAATCAAGCGCTACTGGGAGGCAACCCAGTGTTTCTTTCCTTATTTCTTTTCTTTTGTTTTGTTGAAACTGTTTTTTTTATTATTAATTGTTAGTCTGTGTCGAATCTGGTAACAATTTATGGCTCAATCTCTGAACATAACTCATGGTTATTTTGTTTTGGGCAGTTTCTCATAAGGATGATGATGGGCATTATTGCTAAAAGCAAGAGTGAGTCTTTGTTATTTTCTATTCATCTGGGTACCTGAGTTTCACATGGTCTACACTTCAGGTAAAAGCTCTGATGGTAAGAATTGATTCTCATCCCGTGACCTTGAGTGCATGATTGATTTGGATGATTTCAATAATTGAGTAGTGAGGACAAACAAGCTATGACATGTCTGCTCTCATTTTTTTTAGAATCATTCACATGTATTTGTCTGATAGTTTGCATTGCACTCTATATCTTGAACATCTTTCTTTTGCAAACTCAATCTTCTATTCACGACATGGCTAATAATTATCCTCATCAAAATCCTTATGAGTATGCCATCTTTAGTGAAGATCTAGGAACTACATCTTCTTCTTCTTTCTCTTCTAATGATGAAGCGGTGGAGCTTGATGTTGAACCAGCTAACTTTCCTCACTTTGTTAATGCAAATGCTGAGAGCTATTATCATAGTTTTTTCAACAGGTCAGTGAGAATTGAGAGACCATTCGAGGACCCTTCCAGGAGATTTGAGGATGTAATCTTCAGGCAATCGTGGGTTCATTTTGCATGAGCTTCAGTAGTAGTGAATATGGACATAGTTAGAGAATTTTATGCTAATTCACGAGCTAATGGTGTTCACTCAGTGTTTGTGAGAGGGAAGTATTTGAGGGTCACCCGATATAGTATGAATAGGCTTTATTTTCTTGATGATTTTCAACGTAACACTTATTGTAGGTTGTTGAGAGCCGACAATACTGATCACTTGTTGGCTTCAGTGACTCTACCTGGTGCTACATGGGTGAGGAATGCTCGACGAGAGGCTTTATATGTGCCTACCAGTGAACTCATAGCCGAGGCCAAAATATGGTTAATGTTTATCAATTCCAGGATTCTTCCCACTAATCGTACCAATATCGCATCTAGAGAACGAGTTCTGTTGATTTATGCTATTTTACATGATTTCTCTATTGATGTTGGGAAGTTGATATTAGAGTTTATCAGGCGGGCACAAAGAAGTGAGTTTGTACCGATGTATTTTCCAGCTCTGATCACTGCCATGGCTCGTGCGAAAGGAGTTAATACCACTTCAGCTGAAAATCCTCAAAATCCTCTTGGTCTGTTGGGGCCTCCTCAATGGCTGACGTTACAAAAGGAGGAAGGACTTGCCAGACTTTCTCGTGGCTTGTAAAAAAGTGGAAGGCCAGGTTCCTTTGTTCTTGATTGTTTAATTTTGTTTCACGGGGACCGTGTCGTAGGCAAGTGTGGCGGAAGGCTTCGCCACGATGTCTTGATTTTTAGTTACATTTGTATATGTATGGTTACCATGATGATGGTTAAGGAGATTGTTTGCCATAATGGAATTGAGTGTAGTATTAGTAGCGTTAGTATTTCATTATTATTATAATTAGCATGTTACATTTGGCTTTTGTAAGGTTTGAGTGTTGTGTTGCGTTTGTGTTATATTCTTGAGTGTAGTGTTAAAGTGAAGAGATTTGTGTGCTAGTTGGGGTGTAAATATTTTGTGTGTTGGTTGCAATTTTTGATTCATGGTCTTCGGTTTCAATTTCACACACTTGCATTGATGATAAGGATATCTGCATGTCTGAACATTTCTGAACATGAATTGAATCTTCTGAAAAGCTGAAAAATTAAAGTGGGATGGGATTGCTAATGAGTCGTGAATAGGAAATTGATATGAAATGTAAGAAAAGGCTGGCATGTTGGGTGGACGTTTCTATGTGTAACAGGATTAGTTCACATGAAAAATATAAAAGCTTTTTGTTTTGTTGTGCTATTCATTATTTTTGAGAGTATGTGTGAGAAGTGTTCGGTTGAATGGAATAGAGTGAGTGCAGCTTTGTGTGTTTTGTGAGGAGTGAATGTATTCACATGCTTTGATAAGGAATGGGTCCCACATTTTGAATGACTTACTTGTTTGTAGTGTTTGGTGGGGTACTTTAATGTGGATGGTTGACCGATGCAATTGAGTGGGAAGTTGTTTTCATTTTACGTTTTGGTTGGTTTCATTGTTGGTTTGGGTCTATAAATGCCATTTACCATTTGTATAACATGTAAGGCCAAGAAGAACAAAAATCATCTTGTTGAGCTAACTATCACTTGTGGAAGCTTGAGCCGTATTCATCATTTTTCAATCTTCATTTCCTTCAGGAGTGTTTAGACTCTTCAATAAGGTAAGTCTTTTTGTTCAATTGTTCATGGAAATAATTAGTAAACATGACTTTGATAGTCAAATGACAATGCATGTTAAGTGTGGAGGTGGAATGATTAAAAATTTGAATCTTCAAGAATTCCAGCTTTGCCACGTTTCTGTTTTTAGAGCATAACTTGAGTTAGGTATGTTGAAATGAAGTGCTTCTAGTTGCATCGTTTAGCCAACATGATAGCCTTCAACGTTTATTTTGTACACTTTTGATAATTGTGGCTGGTACATAGGCTAAAAAGGCTTAGAATGTGAAGTACATGTTGAAATCAGGATTTGAATTTGATGAATCTGCCCAGCTTGACATGTCTCGGTATTTTGGGTAGAACTTGCAAATGGCATGACCAAATATGTTGATTCCAGTGGGAGATTTTAGCTAAGACTGTGAGCTACAAAGTTTATGTTTGTCATTTTTGCTAGGAATGTAGTCTAATATAGATGGAAAGGTGGAGTTACTTTGATAGAATTTCTGGAATTCATGAAAGCTGCCAGATTTACCACATTTCTGAAAAACAGTCATAACTTGTGCTTGGTATGTCCAATTTTGCTGATTCAAGTTGGGAAATTCAGCTAAGAGAAAGGGTTACATTTCTTATGTTATACACTTTTGTTGGTTTTGCCTGGAACATGGTCTAATTGTGAGGACAATGTGTGTTCGTGTTCTGAATTTTGAATTTGTGGGATGAAATGCTATATTGTAAATGATAGGCATGTGCTTAATGGATTACGGGTTATCATAATGACTATCATTTTTGTTTAAACATTGGTTGCAATTGAACTTCACAGAATGGCCCCAAAGAAGGACACTACTCCTAACAAAGCTTCCACTTCACGAAGAGGGAAAGGAAAATCTCAGGCACCACCTGTTGATGAATCTGAGTCCGACCCAGAGTACTTCCCAGATGATATGCGGATGTTTGAGGAACCCCCTCGATATGCGATGCAAGCCCCAGCACCCAAGAAGAGGAAAGGAACTCCTGAATTATCTTTGTTCGTTAATGACGAAGCTAGGCAACGTTGGGAGCAAGGCATCAATGTGAAGTACATACACCTTGAACGAGCTTTCGATGTGGTAAAAGGGCCGTTTAAAAAGATAATGAAGTTCTACAAATTTCATGAGAAGCTTACTGTTGCACCTGGTTTTTGTAATGTGAGCATTGCAAGGGAATATTATGCTAATGCAACATTTCCTGAGGATGGAGCTGTCTATGTGAGAGGAAAATGGATAAGAATCACAAGCGAAATTATTAACTCACACTTGGGTACAACCAGTTATTCCTCTGACCCTATACAGTTCCCAGCTGATGAAGAGTTGGATCAAGCTTTGACAGAGGAGTTGGCTCATCCTGGAGCAACTTCGGTGCTTAACTCGCAATGAAGGAATAAGCATATTCGAAATGAATTCTTGAAAAGTGATGTGAAAATGTGGCTGTTGTTCGTGTTGTCTCGCCTCATGCCAAGTTCACAAACTACCGAGGTGATTCGTAATCGGTTGTTTCTGATTTCTGCAATTCGAAGGAAGCGGCAGATCGACGTGGGTCGTTTAGTCCTTTTAAAACATCCAAGATGGAATATCCCCGCGCAGTAAGGCACTTTATTTTCTGTTACTGATTCAGGAGATTTGCGTAGAACAAGGTGTGGATGATGAGTTTGGTGAATGGCAAAAGATTAAGCCTCCAATTACTGACAAACTTTGTATGAAGTATGTGAGCTTGGACAAGGAAATGGAGCAGGCGAGGATTTCGAGTGCAGAAGCATCTCGGGTGGAGAGTGAAAATCCGACTTATGTTGCAGATCAAGGGCAGCATTCTTTTGATTTTGCATCCCTTCATGGAGCAATTCGGGATTTTCAGCATTCAGTGGAGAATCGTTTCCAGAGTTTCGAACAATCAGTTGATCATAGGTTCATAAACTTGGAGGAGAGATGGGAAAGGATGCATGAAGGTGTGGATAATATGCTTCAAGAGTGGACAGCTCATGCTTCAAAGATGGACCATAAATTGGACGATATGACCACAGTGGCTCAACAGCAGTTTGAGGTTTTATATCACAAGCAGATGATGATGCAATTAGAATTGGATAGATGCAATAAGATGGCTGTCTACTACCACAATGATGCTGGTCCCCCAAAACCAAACCCCAACATCCGCACAATTAGCTTGTTATCGAATTCCGAATTTATCAATGGATGTGGTTAGTGGTATTGTTCATGAGCTTCCAGCAGGGGTGTCGGCAATGCCTTCTCTCCTACCACTGCCTACATTTGGAAGAATCCCTTCTATGCCTCCAACTTCGAAAATTCTCCAGAATTCTGAATTCATGCCAGCAACACAGTTTCCATTAATTGCATCTGGCCAACCTCTCGAAGGCCCTGTCCATGGCCCTTTTCATTATGTGCCACAGTCAATTGGTGTTCCCTCATTTGCCACGGCCTCTTTGGATGGACAATCTTTCTCCACAGCAGCTGCATTTGGATCTCCTTCTTCTTCAGCTCCATCATCGTTTTCTCAGGGAGTGCCCCCTTCATCTTAGCCTTTTACATTGGGGACAATGTTCATTCTAAGTGTGGGGGGGAGAAATTATGGGGAAATTTTTTTTTTTGATGCTATGTGTGAAATTATTATGGTGCTCTGCTCTGCCTTATCAGATTGTGGTGATGAAGTGGTTGATTGACTGTGAAGTTGTGTTTATCTGTTTCTTTCATACTGCTGAAGTATTGTTGGAATGGAGAAGCCAATATGTCAAGCATGTTACATTATTTTATGTCGAGAAGGTTATAGAAGTGGCATTGATAGGGTGAAGTCAAGCTGTCTTACTTTGAAGAAAATAAAGAATGAAGAAATGCTGTGAATCGCTTTGTGTGCTAAGTGATGTTTGAATGTTTAGAGTTAGTATGTAGTTTGTTTCTCTTATTGTTGAGGAATGGAATGTACTAAGCCATGTGGAAGTTTGTAATTCTTTGTGTTTACTATTTGGCATTAATGAAATTAGAGTGTGTAGTGTTGTGTGCAATGTGTGAATTGTGATGTGAATTTGTGTGAAAAAGAAAAACAAAGCTAAGAGTGAAATGAATGAATGCAAAACGTGGAATGGAACAAAAAGAAAGTGAACAAGGACATATGCTCATGAACCACTTTTGATCACCTTGTATGTGAAACGTTGTTCTTAGTTCATTTTGGCTTATTCCAAGTTCATCACTATTACTTGTTTTGAATCTTGCATGCGAAAATTTTTTGGGTTTGTGGTGTTAAGTTTGAAGAAATTGGTACATTTTGCTGACTAAGGCCCGATGTTAATGTAAGATAGATATGCCATGCAAAACTCAATTGACATATGAGGTAATGTGTATGGAGTCGTTTCTGTTTGTTATGCATTTATCTGGTGTTTCCAGAATTCGTTCATGTTAGTCAATATGGGATTCATATGAACATGTGCTTGCACAAGAAATGATATGGAGAAAAAGCCATTTGACAACTGGGAAGGAAAAATCCATAAGAACCTGACAATCAAATTTGGAGAAAAAAGCCATAAAACCCAGGCATTATTTTAGTCATCAATATGTGAAGCAATTGTGCACCAATGTGCAGCACTAATGTGCAAAATAAGGGCAATGTCCCATAGAGTACCAATGTACGCATAGGTACCATTGATCTTGTGATTGCATGTTCCTAAGAGTGGACAAAGAGATTGGAATGTATTGAATGGTATGTGAGACCAGCTAGAGGGTGTATAACAAAGGAATAGATGAAGTTCATGTTCCTCAGCACACACTGGCACGCATGACATTTTGGTCTTTATTCATTGTGCCTTAGTTGATAATTTGTATTGAAATCTGAGAGCTAGGCATCATGAACCATCAAAGTATTAAGTTTTGTGTGGAAAATGCTTTGATGAATTTGGATGTGGTCATTGTGGATGAATGAACAATGTGTTTCCATACGGGTGATGAAAAGGGTTAATTTGTGTGTGTCTTTGCTTGAGGGCAAGCAAGAGTCCAAGTGTGGGGGAATTTGATAAGTTGGTTTTATACCAACTTAAATGGATTAATTCACTTAGCTTTTGACTTGATTTTCATGAGTTAGTGTAGTGTTTTGTGTGATGTTGTGCATTTATGTGGTTTGCAATTGGTTGTGCTTAATTAGTTAAAACGGACCAAAAATGATGATGAACTTAGGCAATTGTGTGTTTGATGGTAATTGGCAAGGTTGAGAGGTAAAAACATCTAGGAAGGTGAATGAAACCGAAATAAACTTGGTAGACTTGATTTAGGGTTTTGGCAGGTTTGGTTAGAGAGCTTCATCTGGGCATAACTCTCTTGATACTAATCCAATTGGTGAGTTCTTTGGTATTCTGAAAAGCTCTTTGCATACACTATAATTCTTATGTTTTAACTATTTTCCAATTTTGTGTGCAAGACTATGAAGTATGAGTTTCTTTGCGAAATGTCATTTTAGGGTTTTAGGGTTTTATCTTTCTGCCACAGTTTGGTATTTTGATGATATCTTGAGATTCCGGTACCTGATGAAGCTGATTCTTGATCCTACGGAATGCTACGAGATAGATCTAGAACTCTTAAGTTCACCACCAAGTCTGAATCAGAGTCCAAGACACAGTTATTTGGCATGGAAGTAGGGTGTTGTGCTGGAATGAACACTTTGCCAAGTCGGCCAATCTACCTTGTCAAAGCTTGCCAACACTTTGCCAACCTTGCCAAGCTTTGCCAAAGCTATGCCAAGCATTGGCTACATTTTTGCCACACTCATGCACTCATTTCTGCCAAGCATTCACAACACACAACACACAAAATTCACTCACATGCACACGGTTTGTGCATGGCACGTTCACTAATGTGTCACGCTTGATTCACGTTAGCCGTGGCAACACCTTGCCATTCATTTGCCACACCTTGTTATATGAGTGCACTTACCTAGCCACCTAGTCGAATGCATCACACACCATTCTTTGCACAACAAACTTCACACTTAGGCACATTTTTTGGCATAGGAAAAAACGAGCAACCAGGCCAGCTTTTGCCCACGAGATTTCGTGGGAGGAAAAAGGCAAGAAAATTGGCTAAAATGACACGAAATTTCGCAGGCAAAACTGAAAAGTGCAAAAATTGCACTATGAAATTTCGTAGTGTAAAAAACAAGAAAAAAATTTCACTACGAGATCTCGTAGTGTAATTGTATGGTTTTGTAGCTGTGAAAATCGGTTAAGTGTTGAGCTGCTTTGATCTTGTGCAGGGAGGCTGAAGGCGTGTTGTTTTCTGGCTTAAAGGCTTGGAGGAAGCTGATGGGAGCATGAAGGGATGACAAAGGCGTGTTCAGTCGTGCTTATCAAGGCGTGAAGTTGCTGGACCAAGAGTGGGTTTCAGCGTGCTCGTGAAGGCGTGGAAGCTTCTGGCCCGAAAGCGCTAGATCTGAGCGAAGGCGTGATTCCTGATGGCTTGAAGGCACTGGGATAGCGAGGAAGGCGGAGTTGCTGAATTGAAGGCGCTGGATTGCTGAATGTAACTTCAAACTTCGAATTTTTCATAAGAAAGGCTGATTTTTAGTCATTCTCTTTGGAAGACACTTTTGTAATACTTAATACATTTTATGTTGCGTATTAGTTACGTTTTCCCAACTCTATATATAGGGAAGATAGCTAACATGTGAGGGGGATCAATTTTAGAACATTCGAGATTGATAACCGACTTTTGATTTTTACAGCGGGAAGTGTTCTTGATTGAGATTTACTTTCTCTCTCTACATTCTCTCTATACAAATTTGATCTCCATTTTCATTTACGGTCGAGAATTGGAACCGATAATTGTAATTCAATTCTCAATCAAGGAAGCTTTTACGGATTCTTTTTGAACTAGAAGCAATTGAAGTAGAGTAATTGGTAAATTCTTCTTAATTGATGAATATGATTTGCTATTTGTCGAATTTTGAAGATCGTGAACTGAAAATGGTACTCTGTGGCTAAATTTGGTATGTTCTAGGGTATCGATCCGGATGTAGTGTAATTAGAATACGTATTGCCTTGCAATTGAATTAATTCAATAAGAATGAATTTATACAGGTAAATATTGTTTGAAACTTGTTAAAATTCATTCATTGGAGCTCTTGTTGTCTGAATCACCCTTCGATTGTAATCGCCATATTAGGTCAGAGTTTAATTCTATAATAGGAGTTATAATGCGTGAATTGAGAACATACGGTATTGTAAATGAGTCCTCTTACTTGATTTGTGTGATCATGAACCAAAACGCGGTCGACATGCCGGTGGAGGTTTGATGAGAGTTAAGAACTAAGTGAGAGGACATCTTTGGAGTTTTGTGAAGACATGTGGAATTAGGTTGGGCCTCGCCATAGGAAAACCTATGTTTTACATGAAATAGTAGTGGAACTCAGAAGGTTGGGATTCTGCGGGAGTAATTCTTCACTCTAGGCCTTGCCAAGGGAAATTTTGGAGTCAGAGAACATAGAGACTAATGCGGTCGCCATGCCGGTCATAATCTAGGTTCTCAGGCAGTTTGATCCGCTCTCGTTTTGTCATTTGAGTCAATTGTATTGCAATTACGTAGTTAATTTACATGATCATCCGGAAAGAAACCCTAGGACATTTTCCTAACATTTGATATCTCATTTCTGTGTTACTTGTAGTTTAATATTTCAGTCTTCAATTGTTATCGAGTGCTTCTATTGTCCTTAAAAACTTGTGAAACTGTACTTGTGAATTTTCTGGAACATTTCATTAATATTTTGGTAACCAATACCTTTCCTGAGGATACGATCCCTACTTACGCTACTACATTAGTATTTAGGGTAAAATTGAGCTGATACGACTTAAGCTGTCACTATATCCATTCACCTAACATTTAGTATATCTCCAAAAGAAAAAGTGATTAGCAATAGTGTTTCAAATCACATATTTTTATTAGCAAAAGGTCCTAGTCCTACAACAAAAAGTAACACGACTAAATGAATATAATTTAGAAAAAAATAAAATTTCTTTGTAGTTAAGCTAAGATTTGTTTTTGTGATATCAAAGTAATTTATGGTTTAGTCTTTGTATAGAATTTCTAAGATCACTACTGAAATTGTAACAAGAACAGAACCGGCCAACAAACTCCAAACATATTGATTAATTATTCCTATAACTTGTTCAAATGTTTTTAATTGGCTATGTTTTTATTCAAATATCCACTAAATGAATTTGTTTAGTTATAAACTTATAAATTTGTATTGCCTATTTTTGAGCATATCGACTAGTACTCTAGATTTCCACTAAGATGATTATTCTATTATTTCCTCTAAAACTTTATCTCATTTAAGCAATCAACATATTATTTCTGATGACATGCTTAGGATTTAGTGGATTTTCATGTTGCATATTTTTAATTAAATGCATATGATAGTCAGTCCTATAATCCATTAATTACCCTCTGCCCTAAGTAATCGTTAAAAGACTTTTTTCGATCCAAGAAATGAGAAATGTTATTTTTAATTTTATCTGCATTTTTAATTTTACTTATCAAAATTAAGACAAGAAAAGTATTGTGCATATTGTTTTTGCACAACACAAATTGCTTTCCTATATTCCATTTGAAAGAACTAATGACTATATAAATGTTCTTTGTGTGTTGATACTTAATTTTTTTAATAAACATGAATATCTTCTTTATTTCCTTTAGAGTAATTTTACAACTATATCATATCAAGAGCACTACAGCAAAACCAATGCATGGTATCTATGTACAATTTTTGTTGATCTATCAAGTTTTGACTTCATAACTTGCACCAAGTTCAAAATCAATTATTCTCCACTAACCAAAAACAAGATTTGAAGAAGAAAGTAACAATAAAGAAGAAGACTTTGTAAGAAAATTATTTTTGTTTGGAAATGTTCTACCCGAAGTGAAGGTTTTCTCTTGCCCATTTTTTAAAATCGTACTCTATACTTTTAATTTTGAAATTAAACCCGGGACAAAGAGATAAGAGAAAAGATAAATTGGTGGAGAAAAGAAGTGACATTTAGTATCACCGCTTACCCTTGGGGTATTATGTTCTCGAAGAGGAGAAGGCATGATGTAGAGGATCATTCAAATATCACAACTTGTTCATATTAACTCAAAGAATATCATAATCATCTTTCTTCACTTGGTACCACTTGCAACAAAATAAAACTATTGCGTATTTGGACCGGTAATAGAATTCTATTATTTAAAGTAATGCACCATAATATTCAACATCTCGAACTACTCAATTTCTCTCCCTCGAGCTTGCAAAGCTAGGAGTTAAAGTTATTACCGAAACTCCACTATTCTGAGTCTTACATCTTGTATCACTTGTTTTAGTGTAATACGTATATCCATTGACATAACACTCAGTATATCTCCTAGAGATAAAGTGATTTGCAATAGTGTTCAAAATCACATATTTTGGTTAGCAAAAGGTCCTAGGCCTAAATAAAAAAGTAACATGACTAAATGAATATAATTTAGAAAAAATCAAATTTCTTTGTAGTTAAGCTAAGCTTGGTTGTTGTTATATCAAAGTAATTTATGGTTTTATCTTTGCTTGAAATTGTCAAGATCACTACTGAAATTGTAACAGAAACAAAAACCTGCTAAGAAACTCGAAGCATATTGATTAATTATTGCATATAATATTTTGCAATGTTTTTAATTGGCTTTGTTTTTATTCTTATAACTATTGAACTGTTATGTTTAGTTATAACTTAGAAAATTGTATTGCCTTTTTTTAGAATATCGATCAATACTCAAGATTTCTATTAAGATGATTATTCTATTACTTTCTCTCAAACTTTATCTTATTTAAACATATCAACAAATTATTGCTAAGGACATGCTTAGGATTTTAAGGACTTCCATGTTACATATTTTAAATTAAATTCATATGATAGTCAATCCTATAATCCATTATTTAACCTCTTCCCAAAGTAATCATTGAAAGACTTTTTTATCCAAGAAATGAGAAATGCAATTCTTAAAATAAGTTTTGATGAAATAAATTGAATTACAATTACAGAAATAAATTGAATATGATGGAAGAGAAGAAATAAGTTTTCATGTAATTCAATTTATTTCTTTAAGAGATAAATGAGAAATGCAATTCTTAAACTTATTTAAACAAGAAGATGGTAATCATTCCTATCTCTCTTTGTTTTAGAAGATTTGTAATGTTGCTGCTTGAAATAAATTTTTTTAGATAATGAAGATACAATAGAAAGTAGTAATAAAGGAAAAGGTATTCAAATAGAAGAAAAAGATAACAAAGAATATTTAAATGTAATTGATAAAGTTAATATTGAAAAATGGTATGTTTTTATCACAATAGGAGTTCAAGATTTTAATACAACATGTGTAGCTTTAATAGATAGTGGAGCAGATCAAAGTTGTATAAAAACAGGAATAATACCATTAAAATATTGTTCAAAAACTAATCAAAAATTACTAACAGCAAATGGAATCCCATTAATAATTAAAAGTAAATTATCAAATGGATTTATTTGTAATAATAATTATTGTTTTAAACATTCTTTTATTATTATAGATGATTTAACTAATGATGTAATATTAGAAAATCCTTTTTTATATCAAATCACTCCTTTTAAAAAGACAACTGAAGGATTAAATATAAATATTATGGGAAATAAGATAACATTTCAATTTATAACTCCAGTTAGACAAAAAGAATTAAATATGTTACAAAAAAATAGTATATTTAAGCAAATTAAAGAAAAAGAAAAACAAATTTTATTAATAAAAGAAGAGATTACTTATAATCAAATTGAATTACAATTACAAAGGGAAGAAGTAGTTAATAAAATTAAAGAATTACAATTAAAATTTACAAATACAATATGTGCAGAACATCCCTCTGCATTCTGGTCAAGAAAAACTCATATTATAGAATTACCTTATGAACAAGACTTCAATGAAAAAGAAATACCAACAAAAGTAAGACCAATACAAATGAGTGCTGAATTAGTACAACATTGCAGAAAAGAAATAGAGAACCTATTAGATAAAAAGCTAATAAGAAAATCAAAATCTCCATGGAACTGTCCAGCATTCTATGTTAATAATCAAGCTGAAAAAGAAAGAGGCGTTCCAAGATTAGTCATAAATTATAAACCATTAAATAAAGCATTAAAATGGATAAGATACCCAATACCTATTAAAAAAGATTTATTAAGTTGATTATATAATGCAAAAATTTACTATAAGTTTGATTTAAAATCAGGATATTGGCAAATTCAAATAGCGGAAAAGGATAGATATAAAACAGCATTCACAGTACCATTTGGACACTTTGAATGGAATGTAATGCCTTTTGGATTGAAAAATGCACCCTCTGAATTTCAAAATATTATGAATGATATATTTTCAGTATATACTTTTATGATAGTATATATAGATGAAATTTTAGTATTTTCAAAATCAATTGATGAACATTTTAGGTATTTGCATATATTTTCAAAAATAGTAGTTCAAAATGGATTAGTTATATCAACTTCAAAAATGAAATTATTTCAAACAAACATAAGATTTTTAGGACATGATATTAATAAAGGTACTATTAAACCCATTAATAGAGCCTTAGAGTTTGGTGAAAAATTTCCAGATGAAATTAAAGATAAAAATCAATTACAAAGATTTTTAGGATGCCTTAATTATGTTGCAGATTTTTTCCCAAATTTAAGAACTTTATGTGCACCATTATATGAAAGATTAAAAAAGAATCCACCTCCGTGGTCAAAAATACATACTAAAATAGTTAAAGAAGCAAAAGAAAAAATTAAATCATTACCATGTTTAGGAATTCCACATCCAGATGCATTTATGATAGTTGAAACAGATGCATCAGAAATAGGATATGGAGGAATTCTAAAGCAAAAGTTAAATAATAAAACTCAATTAGTTAGATATATTTCTAAAGTATGGTCAGGTTCTCAAAAGAATTACTCAACAGTTAAAAAAGAAATGTTAGCAATAGTTTTAAGTATATCTAAATTTCAAGATGATTTATATAATAAAAAGGTTTTATTAAGAATAGACTGTAAATCAGCTAAAGATATAATTCAAAAAGATATTGAGAATTTAGTTTCTAAACAAATATTTGCAAGATGGCAAGGTATTTTGTCAGTATTTGATTTTGATATTGAATATATAAAAAGGGAAGAAAATTCATTGCCAGATTTTCTAACAAGAAAATTTTTGACAAGATGGCAAATAAATGAGAGTCATCATCTTCATTCAAAAATCACAAAAAACAAACAACAGCAGACTATATGTCAAAGGTGAATACTCCAAGACCCTTATCCCCAGTCATTCAAACATCAAATAAATTTGCAAGTCTAGAAGAATTTCCATTATTTCCACTCACGTATACTCAAGTAACCCAAACACCTTTTGCACAATTAAGAAACAAAGAGTCTAGTTCAACTCAAACCCCAATAGCAATGACCCCATTTCCTATTGTATCTACTCAAAATATTGAATCAGGAAAAGCATCCTATCAACTAAAAAAACCCTTTGAATATTTGTGTCTAACAGAATTTACTACTAATATTCCAGTTACTGATTTGAATAACTATACTCAACAAATATTCAGAAATGATATGCTATGGTTTTCAAATGATTTATTGAAAAATCAAATGTTTTTCGAATTCATTTTGGTTGATTCAGAATCTGTGGAAATCACTCATATTCATGAAGAAGGAACTCAAAAAATAGCTTACTCAAAATGTGTGATTAAACAAGTATTAGATATAGAAGATTGGCTAAATGCTTTTACCAAAATGCCATTTTCTATACCATTCCAACCTCAAGGATACTCTTATGAAGATTATAAACAAGCATGGAAGAAGGCCTTTTATTTAAGTTCTTTTGATCATTCTTGGTTTTTCCAATTCCATAAAGATAGCAAAGTCAAATTCCCATTGTGGTTTTTCGACTGGTGGGATACTCATGGATGTCAGCCAGATATTATGCCAATAGAAGCTCAGCAAGGATTACAATATTGGGAACAATAATAGCAAAATGAAAGAATATCATAAAGAAATTCAATGGCATGTGTCTCTTAGAGTGCCCTGGATATGGTGTTGGAATTTTCAAATAATGCAAATCCGACCAGCACCAAGGCCGATGTCACTGATTAGACAATTCAAATGCAAATGGTGGGATACCTACAAAAAAGAATTATGCTGTCAAAAAGCAGTGGCCACTCTCATGACCACTGGCAAAAGGACATGGATTAATCCCACTACTAATGCAACCACTCCAACTGGACCCCAACAAAAGACCACTCATCAAAAGACTCCAACAAATTCAGCATCTGCAACAACAACTCAAAAAAGGAAAATTCTCAGAAGAAGATATGGAACAATTTTTCCAATTTATGGAATATCAGAGAAGACGTAATCAACAACAGCCACCACAACCACAAATGTCAATAGATTCCACTCCAATCCATCCCCTCAAGATATGTTCGGAGGACATTGTGCTCAAGATCCTTTTGAAGAATAATCAATATATTTTATTTTGCATGTTTTCTTTGACAAAAAATTCCTCATGGATGATAAGATTAAAAATAATTCAAGCAGCAACATTACAAATCTTCTACCACAAAGAGAGATAGGAAGATCTAATCCTAAAGTTATTCATCAAAATATATATCAAGTTTTGTTAGAAGACGGAACTAAAGGAACAAGACAACATATTCAATCTTGGTGGACATATTATACTCAAAAAACTTCTATCGTACTCAAGCTTTCAAGAAGAATAGTCAAAGACAAAATGGGGGGGCCCAAACCCATGTGAAGACTAAGACTTTCATTCAAAAGAAGACTAAGACTTCCACTTAAAGACATACCCATGTGAAGTTCACAAGATGAAGAAGACTGCCATTCAAATAAAGACAATGAAAATGTCTACTCAAATAAAGTAATATTCGGATTTTAAAATATTATTCAATGTAATAGATTAGAATTTCCATTATAAACAGATAGCATTCTAATGTAAGTGGTATCGCATGTTTTCAGTGAGAAAAGCAATAAAAATTTTAGCTTTCATTCACTCCCTTCTTTATCTTTTCTTTTATGTAAATTTTACATTTCAGGTAAAATTTAATTTATTCAATCAAAGATTTTTTCTATTAACGATCCTACTTATTTTGGTATCAAGGCCATGTTTATTCAAGTTCTTTATAATTTAAATTCTTCAATTTTAAAATTTACCTAAATTATTAGTAAAGCTTTTAGAATACCGATCGTAAGGTTTGGCAAGCAATGAAGCCTTGTAAGTCCGTTGGTAAGCCGTTGCATAGTGAAGCTTAAGGTGTTCCAGGTCTAGGCACTCCTGTGTTCCCCATACACTCTGTATTCTATTAAGTTGCACTAAGATTTTCAGGTACGTTTTAAATTATGAATTTAAATGCTTTAAAGAAGTTGTTTAATATTGGTAAGATTACTGAACAAGTAGATACTAAAAATATTAATCAAATTCATGAAGTAATATTTGATATAAATTCAAAAACAGTAGATTCTGTATATCATATAGGAAGTTTAAATTTCAATAATTCATATGCAGTCAAAATACATGAACAAGATTTAACATTTAGAGAAGTTTCAAAAACAACAAGATTAATGTCTAGAGTAGCAATTGATAAATATAAATCTCAAGGATTTAATTTAACTAAATATTCTCTCTATTCTATAGGATCCTTTATTTTACTTATTATTTCAAATAAAATGTCTTTGTTATTCTTTTCTTCTGTAATAACATTAATACATTTACATGGTGATGTTTCATCTGAATAATATTCACTATCACTATCAGTTTGTAATTCATTGATATTTTGATCACTTTCTTCTGATTCATCTCTAATCATAAGTTTCATTAGTTTTTCTCTTAATTCTTTATCATTGTCATTACTAAATATTTCATTAATTCGTTTTTAAGTTTTACAATTAGTTGCAATATGGCCTGGTTTGCCACATTTATAGCAAACTAATTTCTTCTTTCTATATTTCTTTTTCTTAAATTCTCTGTTTGGTCTATATTCATTTTGATTTATATGACTTTGATTTTGTTTACGGTATGATTTCCTGAATTTTTTATGTGGATTGTAAGTAATTCTTTTATTATCTCTTGACGGAGCTCTTACTCCTTGGATTCCAAAGGCTTCACAAAAAGATCCTAATTCTCTTCTTTCTAATCCATATTTGATTTGTAATTTTAATTCTTGACATAATTTTAATCCTTCTTCTTTTACTAAAGTAATTAAATGACCAAAAGTCCAAGTAGTGAAATTAATTTCTTCTGGTCCTGTTGATGCTCTTATAGCATTAAATATTCTTTGAGAAAATAAATTTGGTAATCCAGTAATGAATTTTTCTTTCCAAAAAGGTTGTAAACAATCTGGTCTTTTATATAGATAAGTAATGAACATATCTTTATACCATCTAAAATCAGTGAGAGTAGGACATTTTAAATTTGTTAAAAATATTTGAGAATTTTTTTGGTCTTGAGAAGGGTTTCCTAAAAAATGAACTGTTAGTGCAAATATTAAAAAATCCGCACAATCTGATACTTTTATTTTTCTTGGTTCTCCTTTATTATCTTTTAATATGTTTCCTAATACATCTTTTTCATCTTCTTCTTTTGTATGTTTCATGACATCTTCTCTATCTTGTGCAGTGAGTAAATTATCTCGCCAATTTTTTAGTTGTCCTGTAAAACCTGCAACAAATGCTCCAGCTGTTGTTTTTTGATCAAATCTTTGTTGTCTATATGCAGCTTTTGCCATTCCATTTTCTTGTAATACTCTTAAAATTTCGTATTCTGATTTACCATTTACATTCCATTCATATATTGCTCTTCCATCATATTCTGTTGCTCTAAATTTTCCTCTTTCTTCTATTTGTAAATCTGGATGTGTTAATTTTTGGATAATAGTTTTTTCTTTGATATGGTGCATATTTTATCTGATCATTATAGTATTTTTTCGACTTATAGGGTTTATACTGTTTTCTTATTGTATTTATTTCATTAAATTCATCTTATATGTTATCTATTTGTTCATATATTTCGTCATTTTCTGAACTTAACTCTTTTTCACTATCTATTTCACTATCATTTTCTTGCATTGGGTTTGTTAGTTGAATATTCTGAATTTGACTTGTTTTACTTGTACTAGGATTGGTTTCTTCTAATTTTTTTAAAATCTTTTGTAATGTATCTTGTTCATTATTTGAAAATACATCATTTACTTGAAAATGAGGTTTTGCTATTTCATTTGGAAAGTTTAAACTGCTATTTTTAAAAGGGTTTTTTTATTATCGATTCTTTGTCTTTTATTTTTTCTTTTGGAATTGTTTCTATTTTTGTATGAACTAAATCTACTTGATGTGCTATTGTTTATAGTATTTGATTTGAATAATTTAATTGTTGATTAATTTTTTTAATATCTTCGATTTCTACTGCCCCTTTTTCTTCTCTAGCCCTCTCTAAATGGAGTAGCTACTACTTCTCCTTTTGTTGTTTGAATTTTTATATTTAAAAGAGGTGGATGTACTGAACTTAGTACTTCTCCCCCAATTATATTCCATTTTTTATATAAAGATGTTTGTACATTTATACTATCTTTTATATATAATTTTTTACTTCCTATATTTTGTGTTTCATATTCTAACCATGAAAAGAAGGGAAAATTAAATTTTTGTTTTAATAACGCTTCTTCCCATTTAATGTTTAGTATTTTTTGAAATTCTTCTTCTAAATTTTTATACCATTGTCTTTTTTGTATATTCTTATCCTCACTGAATTCTTCATCTAAATATTTATAATTAGGTTTAAATTCATTGGTAAGAACATTAATTGAATCTGGTTTCATTTCTGATCTAGTTGGTGATGGTATAAATGTTGAGGTTGTATCTATTATTTCTGGTAAAGGTGCTTTATAATGAATTCTTTGACTACCCGTAATTGGTATTGAATATATTTCAGGATTTGTATCTATATTAGTATTTTGATTATATAATTTTCTTATAGTAGGTATATCTGAAATTGAATGTCTTGCTGGTTGCATATTTGCTCCATATTTATTTGATCTTATGTCATCAAAATGTATTGTTATACTACCATCTTCTTGTTTTTCTATTCTTGATGTCTTATGTTGATGAATATTTTTTTATTGTATTTGAGGAACAATTGTAAACGTTTTTGGAATAGTTATTTCATTCCACTTTAAAGTTTTGGGAATATATACTGAAGATTTTTCAGAATCTTCCTCAAAATATTATTGTTTCTTCTGTACTTGTTTGTTCTAATTTTAATTTTGGATCTATTTTTGTTTTTAATAATTTAAAACATACTTTATATAGAATTACAAAGCTACGACTTCTTGCATCTATCTTATTTTGATCAATTTGTATATCCATTATTAACTAATCTAATATTAATTCATCATCTAAACTAGCTAAGAAATTAGGTACACAATTAAATGATATTTCTCCATTACAAATATTAGTTTGCATTAATGCAAGTATGGAATCTTCATATCTGGCTGACATCCATGAGTATCCCACCAGTCGAAAAACCACAATGGAAATTTGACTTTGCTATCTTTATGGAATTGGAAAAACCAAGAATGATCAAAAGACCTTAAATAAAAGGCCTTCTTCCATGCTTGTTTATAATCTTCATAAGAATATCCTTGAGGTTGGAATGGTATAGAAAATGGCATTTTGGTAAAAGCATTTGGCCAATCTTCTATATCTAATACTTGTTTAATCACACATTTTGAGTAAGCTATTTTTTGAGTTCTTTCTTCATGAATATGAGTGATTTCCACAGATTCTGAATCAACCAAAATGAATTCGAAAAACATTTGATTTTTCAATAAATCATCTGAAAACCATAGCATATCATTTCTGAATATTTGTTGAGTATAGTTATTCAAATCAGTAACTGGAATATTAGTAGTAAATTCTGTTAGACACAAACATTCAAAGGGTTTTTTTAGTTGATATGATGCTTTTCCTGATTCAATATTTTGAGTAGATACAATAGGAAGTGGGGTCATTGCTATTGGGGTTTGAGTTGAACTAGACTCTTTGTTTCTTAATTGTGCAAAAGGTGTTTGGGTTACTTGAGTATACGTGAGTGGAAGGTAGCTAGCATGTAGAAGAGAATTGGATTATAGACGGAGTTAGAGACGAGGGAGGATTCTATATTGGAGAATTATCATTTTGAATTTCTCATTTTCTCTCTCTAGATCTACTTTCTCTCACTAAACATTTCTTCACCGATCTCAACTCCGATTGTGAATTTGGACTGGATTCTTCTTTCTTATTCTCAATTGACAAAGGAATCGACAATTCTCTCGATTTAATCGGTAAATTCTTCCAATTAAGTGAGAATGAGCTTATCAATGTTGGAATTTGTTGATTTTGAAATGAGAAAGATGTTTTCTGGCTAAATCTATGATATCTTAGGATTTATTAATGGATGAATACGTGTTTTAGTAGATTGTATGCTATGCAATTGATCTAATTGTTGAGTATTGAAATCACAATGGAATCATGCATAAACATATGTTGAATTTCATAATTCCTAGCTAATCTTGAATAGATCAAACCTCAATTGTGGTCGACATGCTAAATTGAGGAATGATTAATCAAAGTTAGCGAAGTTGCATGAACTGAGAACTAGATTGTGATTGTTTAAGACTTTGCACTTGTTTTCTGTACTCAAATCAATTCTGAAACTCAGGCCTCGCCATAGGAAGTGTTAATGAATTGAATCCTTAGGAAAAGTGTCAAAGGAGCTTTCTGTGTTAACAACAACGATATGTGAACCCTAGGATGGGCCTCGCCATGGGAGTTCTTAGGACTTTTCATGTTCGAGTAGTTAGCTGGGAGATTGAGACTTTGCGGAGCTTGTTCCACCATTCTCGGGCCTCGCCATGGGAGAGGATGGTGATTTGGGAGTACAAGAAGTGGTGTGGTCGCCATGCTAACCACAGCTTGAACTTCTAGGCAATTTAAGTCTCCAATGCATTTAATTGTTTACTGATTGCGTAGCATAGATTTACTAAGCCTGTGTTCATCCAATTTAAGAATCCTGAGATATCTGTTTCATCATTGCTTGTCATCTCCAACAAAGAGCAAATCTTGAGATGTGAGGTTCCCATGATGGTTTCTGAATGTACTCAAGCTTGGATGGTTCATGATCTTCCTCCAAAGCTTAAGGATCCTGGGAGCTGTACTATTCCATGCAAAATAGGCACAAGGCATTTTGCAAAGGCTTTATGTGATTTGGGTGTTGGGATTAATTTAATGCCATTGTCCATAGCTATTAGTTTTGGATTGGAAAGCAGGATTCGCACAGTTGCGGTAACTCTACAATTGGCAGATAGGTCTTTGGTAACTCCTACAGGTTTGGTTGAAGATGTTCTGGTAAGAGTTGACAAATTCACTTTGCCTGTTAATTTTATTGTTCTTGATATGGAGGAGGACCCTGAGGTACCTTTAATTTTTGGTAGGCCATTTTTAGCTACTGGTGATGCTTTAATTGGAGTTCGAAACAAAACTGTCGCCTTTAGAATTAATAATGAGGAAGTAGTTTTTGACGTGAATTATGCAATGAAACAACCTATGCATTTAGAATCTTTTTGTTCCATTCAGGTTGTTGAATGTTCTCCAATTTTCGTTGATGAGGGTGTTCAGCAAGACTATATTTCTGTTGATGAAATTGTGGATGATGAAGAAATTGATTGTGATGAGCTTGATGTAGAAGATTGCATGTTTTCATTAGAGAGTGCACGCATAGAAGAATGTGGTTACATAGATATATCAAACTTTGAAATGCCAAGTCAATCTTTGGTAGATCATACCTCACAGGAAGCATGTGTAAAGAATTGTTCAAATGATAGTGATGAACATGTTTTACTTGATGATGATGATGACTGTTCTTTTCTTGATACTTTGATAAATTGCATAGAGTCACATTTGGAAGGACATTGTGATACCATAAATCAAGATAACGTGGAAATTGGTACTTTTAAAACTGAGAAGGAATCTGAGTGTGTAATTGGTACTTCACGTCCAGTGCATAATGAGAAATTCTTGTTACAAAATGACAATGTTTGTCGTGATGATAATGTTGAGAAAATTTGTGGAGTCAAAAATGCTCGTTTTGATGATGAAAATGTTAACATTTTTAATGACAATGATAACATGGTGAACAAGTGTGAATTTGAGACATTTACTTTTGAAATTTCTGAAGAAATTGTTGAGACCATGGATGTGCATTCCTTGGTTGTGCCTTGCAGGACTACTATGGATAGTGTGGTAGAAGAAGGGCTATGATGTGGTTCGAATGAATTTGAAATTTGGAGAAAGTTTTTCTCATGATCCTGTGCTTACACATCTCCTCAACTCTCCAGTGTTTTCTGGGAAGGAGCATGCTAATGAGAGTGCATCTTTTGTGTGGTGCAGAGATGGATTTACTGAGTTCTTTTCATGACCAAGGCAAACGTTGTGGATGAATAAAGTCTAGCTGGAGACTACCTAAATCCAGAACTACTTCTTTTCCTTTAGCATTATTAAGTAGTTTGTTTCTTCTTTTCTTTTTGTCTTTACGTTTCTTTCATTTAGGATGTCATTCACTGAAGCCACTCATGATGTAGATGAATGCAACGGAAGAGATTTGCACAGGAAAATATGCAATGCACCTATGAGGCTAAGTGTGGGGGAGGAGTTTTTCATTCAAAGAGGGAACTATGGATAAAGACAATTCACCATGCAACATTGGACTTCATGACATTCTCAATACCAGGGAGCTCCTAACTTATCTTTTTACTTTACATTGAGGACAATGTAAGTTTTAAGTGTGGGGGAGGGAATGTTGTTTGCAGTGGTTTGTGTTTTGATGTTTTGGGAAAGTTAATGTGTTTTGGAAATTTTAAAATTTTTTGCTTTATATGCATGCTGTTTTGTGGTTTGTGGTTTGACTCTATATGTTTACTTTCTTTCATGGATTGTTAGTGTAAATATGTGTTGTTTTGGGACTTTTGCCTGTTATGTTAGTTCTGTTGTGTCATTATGAGTTTATTACCCGTACATGTGATGTTTTTCATGTTTTGTGCAAGTTTTTCATGTTTTGTGAAAAAATCAACTTTTGGTGAAATTTTGAAATTTTTGTGAATAAATGTTGATCTTGTCTATACATGGTGTAAAGTGGTGTTGATGTCCAAATGGAATGCAAAAGTGCAAGTAATGGAATGAAAAGAAAAGAGGTGTAGTGACAGTGAGAGCAATGGAATGAAATGTTGACACTTTGTGCTATGCTTTGTTCTTTTGTAAGCTATGTTCAAAATTTGAGTTCATCCAATTTCTACTAATGCTTTGCATGCGAAAATGCTTTTGTTTCTTTGATTCCAATCTTGATGAAATTGGCACATTTTGTTGGTCAAGGCATCATGTTAAAGTAAGATAGATATGCCATGAAAAATTGTTCTTGGACATAGGAGGAAAATGATTCAATACAGTCTTATTGTTGTGCATTATTTCGGTTGTTTTGGATGCTCTTGCATGCATAATCTTTTAGAGACAGTTAAGAACTTTTAGTCACACAAGAGATGATATGGAGAAAAAGCCTTTGGCAATTGGGAATGAAAAGCCGAAATACCCCTGGCAAGCAAATTTGAGAAAAAAATAGCCATAAAACTCAGGCAGCTAAAGGGAAAAAAGAGCCATAAGACCCAAGGCAGGCACACTACAATGTGTGCAATGAAGAGAAAGAAGGAAGAGAAAAGCACTAAAGTGCAAAAGTAAGTGAAATGTGAAATCAAATATGAAAAGCACCAATGTGCACCATTGATCTTGTGTGAATGTTAGTTCTTAAATATGGACATTGTGATTGTTATGCAAAGAGATGTTTTGGAACAAAAGATATAATGCATGCATAAGATTGGATGAATTAAGATTCCTCACACACACTTGCACCATGACATTTTGGTTTTTATTCATCGTGCCTTGATTGATAACTTGTGTTGAAATTTGATAGGTTGGGGTTAAGGACAAGTTGTGAATTTCTGGCATGAAAAATTATTTGATGAACTTAGATGAGAACAAGCTTGACAGAGGAGTGAGGTCTAGTGTTAAGTGGTTTTAAATGTGAGTTTTGTGTTGTGTCTTTGCTTGAGGGCAAGCAAAAGCTCAAGTGTGGGGGAATTTGATAAGTTGGTTTTATACCAACTAATATGTGTTAAAATGCTTGGCTTTTGTTGTGTGTTCTATGTGCATACGTGATGTTTTGAAAGGTTTTAGGCATTTATATGTTTGCAATATGAAAATGATCAAATTGTGCAAAAAGAGCAAAAATGGTGATAATTGAAGTGAACATTGTCAGAAGGCAAATGGAGGAACCGAAAATGCATATTTGGCCAAATTAGGGTTTTGGAAGCTTTGAGTGTGAATTTGTTTTGAGCATAACTTCTTTAATAATAATCCAAATGATGAGATCTTGGATATTCTGGAAAGCTCTTTGTTTGTACTTCATTTCGTATGTTTAACTTTCTTCTAATTCTGTGTGTAAATATGAGAAACGAAGGCATCTTTATGACTGCCACTTCAGGATTTAGTTATTGAATTCATTTTGCCACAGTTTGGTAGATTGTTAACAACTTGAGCTATAGACATCTGATTCTAGTGATTCTTGATCCATTGGAAAGCCATGAGATAGACCTAGAACTTTTGTGTTTACCATCGAGTCCAATTTAGGAGCTAAGGCACATGAATTTGGTGTAGAAGTTGGGTTCTAAAGCTGAAACAAGCACTCAGCCAACTCATATGCACAATATTGTTTCGGGCATTTTCACAAACACCTCACGGGCACTCACTTCACACTGCACACTTGCACATGACTTCGCACACACCTGGTGCCGCGAGATCACCTCGCCGCACATCCTCACTCGCACACACGCACGACATCCTAGCACACACCGTGCGGCGAGATGACCTCGCCGTATGCACACTCGCACCTACTCACACTGCTCTCATGAGCACACAAGCACCCATTTGCACACTACTAATACTACACACTTGCATAGCTGCACACTATCACTGCACTACATCATGCGGCGAGGTCACCTCGTCGCAATGCACTCGTACACACTCACTACAACACACACACACATCTGCACATTTGCACTCAAATAATGCACTCACCTCACTTCACTCTTGCACATACTCACACTACAATCGTACACAACAACACATCCACTTTTGCACAACTTCTTCTTCACATCATTCTTCAACAAGAAAACATTGCAATTCACATTTGTTTTGAAAATTTCACAATAATCACCCACAGCACTTCTCACTCATTTCATAACATTGACATGTCATGATTTCACCATTTCATTGGTTTTCAGTTTACATCTTATTCATTTAGTATAAATGCACACCATTCCATAGCATCCATTCTATCACACAAATCTAATAACATTGTTCATTCATGTTTTTTTTCAGATTCCATTTTTATCCTTCACTCTTTATCATTTCATTACACATCTCACAACACTTCATCACATCTCTTCTCACTTCACTCATTCATTCCACTCTCATACTCACTTCACTCAAACCTCACAGGACTCGAGGATCACTCAAACACTCACTCACACACTCGCACATTGCTGGCGAGACCTCGCCACGAGGTCGGCGAGGTCTCGCCAGCCAAACACTTACACGGCGAGGTCTCGTCGCGAGACCTCGCCAGCAAATGCACACACGGTGAGACCTCGCGGCGAGGTCTCGCCACACACACGCACTGCACGGTGAGACCTCGCCAGCCAAACACTTACACGGCGAGGTCTCGTCGCGAGACCTCGTCAGCAAATGCACACACGGTGAGACCTCCCGGCGAGGTCTCGCCACACACACGCACTGCACGGCGAGACCTCGCCGCGAGGTCTCGCCATGCAATTTGTTCCATGAAATCTCCAGCTTTGTGCACTAAAATGATTGGGTTGTAACTCCTTCGTCTGAGCTCCGAATTGGGTGATTTAGATGGCTATGGAAAGTTAAGACAAAGGGTTACAACTTTCATGCTTTAAGTTTTTTCTAATTCACAGTGCATCATGATCAAATCTTGGTGGGAAGTTGCTGCCATGAAATGTTTTGTGTTTGAGTTTCCAGAAAAATGGCTAAGTGTTGAAGCTTTGATTTTCTGAATTCTCAGGCAGCTGAAGGCGTGAAGTACGTTTGCAAGAAGGCGTGATTTCCTGAAGGCTGTTTTGCTTGGAAGCTAGCGAGGATGCTGAAGGCGTGACTGGAAGAGGCCTGAAGGCGTGATTTGACTCTGATTTCTTCACTTGGAAGTCAGAGGCAGCGAAGGCGTGATTCTGTCCAGCCTGAAGGCGCGAGGAAGCTGCTGAAGGCGCACCACTGAAAGCCTAAAGGCGCTGGAATGCTGAACTTTTCTTCAAACATGGAATTTTTCACATTTCAGGCTGATTTTTAGTTCTTTCACTTAAGGCCACTTTTGTAACACTCTAGATGATTTACAATTGCGTATTGGTTACGTTTTCCCAACTCTATATATAGGGAAGGTAGCTAGCATGTAGAAGAGAATTGGATTCTAGACGGAGTTAGAGACGAGGGAGGATTCTAGATTGGAGAATTATCATTTTGAATTTCTCATTTTCTCTCTCTAGATCTACTTTCTCTCACTAAACATTTCTTTCTCCGATCTCAACTCCGATTGTGAATTTGGACTGGATTCTTCTTTCTTATTCTCAATTGACAAAGGAATCGACAATTCTCTCGATTTAATCGGTAAATTCTTCCAATTAAGTGAAAATGAGCTTTCAATGTTGGAATTTGTTGATTTTGAAATGAGAAAGATGTTTTCTGGCTAAATCTATGATATCTTAGGATTCTTAATGGATGTATACGTGTTTTAGTAGATTGTATGCTATGCAATTGATCTAATTGTTGAGTATTGAAATCACAATGGAATCATGCATAAACATATGTTGAATTTCATAATTCCTAGCTAATCTTGAATAGATCAAACCTCAATTGTGGTCGACATGCTAAATTGAGGAATGATTAATCAAAATTAGCGAAGTTGCATGAATTGAGAACTAGATTGTGACTGTTTAAGACTTTGCACTTGTTTTCTGTACTCAAATCAATTCTGAAACTCAGGCCTCGCCATAGGAAGTGTTAATGAATTAAATCCTTAGGAAAAGTGTCAAATGAGCTTTCTGTGTTAACAACAACGATATGTGAACCCTAGGATGGGCCTTGCCATGGGAGTTCTTAGGACTTTGCATGTTCGAGTAGTTAGCTGGGAGAGTTGAGACTTTGCGGAGCTTGTTCCACCATTCTCGGGCCTCGCCATGGGAGAGGATGGTGATTTGGGGGTACAAGAAGTGGTGTGGTCGCCATGCTAACCACAGTTTGAACTTCTAGGCAATTTAAGTCTCCAATGCATTTAATTGTTTACTGATTGCATAGCATAGATTTACTAAGCCTGTGTTCATCCAATTTAAGAATCCTGAGATATCTGTTTCATCCTTGCTTGTCATTTCCTTTTGTATTTCTGTCCTCGTTCTTTTGTGTCGAAATTACATTCTTTCTAGTACTTAGATTCAGTGACAAGACTTTTAGAACAATTTGCTCAATATTCTTGACCTACGCCTTCCCTGTGGATTACGATCCCTACTTACGCTACTACAGTAGTTGTTAGGGTAAAATTGACGAGGTGCGACAACTCGACATCACGCAAACTAATCAATTCTCAAGATTTGTTAGTTTGAAAACCCTTCGCAGGAAATCAAAGTCACAAAGATAAAAACATTCACTGTTTTATTTCTCAAAATTCTTCTCTCCAAAAAAAACGCAACTAAGATGCCTATTTATAGGCTACAAGCTTACCCTAACTTGCTAAACAAGTAGTCTAATTGGAAAAGGAAACTAACACTTAATTAATCCAAATTTAAAATAAGTAAAACTGGAAACTTCCTAATAATTCAGATGTTAATTCCATGCAAGGATTATTAACCATGTGAGACAAAAATTACTAAAAATTAAATAAAACGCAAAACACTAAAATTTCGAAATTGTCCGCGTCATGATGTGACGTGCAACTTCACGGCGTGTTTTCACCTTGATCCCGTCAGAATCTGGAAAAATGCAAAACATAAAAGTTTTATCTCTGGATCTTAGCTTTCTAATGCCGCTGGAATCAACCCATTCTGAGTTACGATGAGAGCGATATGGCCCAATTACTAAAACGTGGCAGAATCCTGTTATTAATTAATTTCCTTAATTAATAAATAAGCCTTTACCTTTTACAAACAATAATTAATACCCCGATCTTGTTATTAATTAACTTATATCCCTCATAACTTTCTATAGTTAACACTTAAGTCCTCAAAATTAGTAATCAATTAAAGTGTAGACTATGAAATTTAATTCCCTTATAATATTCTAAAATTGAAAATTAACTCTTTAAAATGAATAATTAATTAAAATGCAAACTATTAAATTACCGTTTTCACAAAGTGCCATGAATTTGAGATTTATATTAACGTGCAAATTAAAATAAGCAAGGATATTATTACTTAAAAATTTTGGTGTATCACACTCATAACGTAACCAATTCCACCACACCCACAGATACAGCCCATTCATAGAACAAATCAATCCAATCAGCAAAGAAAATTAATCCATGAAACACATGGGCATGTTTAAAAATATATAGTAAGAAAAATAACAACATATCCTTTCACTCACAACTTAGAATGGTCGGGCATGCTACCAATAAAGATACAAATCCATTGGGACATAAACTATTTCTAGACGACCATCAGAACAAAGGAAATATATTAATGCTAATGATTGACCATAATTCTCAGTCATAACTCTCTTGTTTTCTATGTCAATACAAAGTGGATTGTTTTACATAAGTCCAAGCAAGGTGAATCATGAACCAAGTAGAGAAGGCCAAGATTAAAACTGCATAGAACTTGCTTATCTGAGTTGAAATAGATTATCGAGCCATAAGTCATCAATAGATACTGACTTGAATTCAATCAAGAGCAATTTCTTTTCCATTCCTTTTCAGTTACCAATGAGTTAAACAGAAACAGACACAGAGGGAGGGAAAATAGAGTCCAAACAAACAGAGGGCAGAAAAATAACCCAGAAGAAAATAGTTATTTTCAAAACAAAATTCACCCAACCGGAAACCACACATATCCGTATTTTTTAAAATCAGTTCACCTACCGTTTTGAAGTTTTCCACAGTTTCCTTGAGTTAGCCAAAGTGGAATTGCCAAACTTTTCTCCCTTCTCCTCCCTTCCACTTTCTCTCCATTTTCCTTTTTTTCCTCCCGTTGTTGCTGCTGCTTTTTTTTTCATGACAAAATTTCTTGAAAGGTTTAGAGAAGCCTAGTCATTCTTCTAGTTATGTTGGGCTGCTAAACGTGGATGCGTTTTGTAGCCCCAATTGTTTATATTTATCTATTTTTTTAAAATTTAATAATTCTATTTTTTTTTTCCTATTTTGCTTCTTGGCCTTGAATTTAGGTAAATGCCAACAAAGAGCCAAAATCACCATTAAACTATTAAAATACACCCTCTTTTTATTGTTATAAAAATGCAAGTAAAACTTCTAAAATTAACAAATAATTTTAGTGCTTAATTGTGTGATCTTAATTCTCACAACAATACTTAACTAAAACTTGGTATTTTAATTTAAAAATTAAATTGACGTACGTGTATTTGATATTAGTAAAATTGTTAACATGTTAATTTTTTTTTTCTGTTTTTTTGGGGTCTCACAAGAATTATACTACAAGAAATTTGCATAAAGATTTTTCTTGCTTGTATTTATTTTGACTAAATTGACTCGAAATAAGAGTAAATTTTAAATTGACCCCCAAGTGTGAAGATAGTTTTTAAGAATTGAAAAATAGACAAGTAACTACACCAATGTTGACCATATTCTCTAGCAATGGGATAGTTCATTGTATATATATAGTGATGCTCCAAAAAGTGGATTACAATGTGTTTTAATATAAAATGTCAAGGTGATTGCTTATACATAAAGAGAATTGAAACCGCATAAACATAACTCTACCACACATCATCTTCAATTGGCTGCAATAGTTTTTGCATTAAAAATTTGGAGACGCTATTTATACGGAGAGAAGTGTGAAATTTTTACTGATCACAAAAGTTTTAAACATTTATTCACTGAAAAATAATTGAACATGAGACGAAGAAGATGATTAGAATTAATTAAAGATTACGATCTCTTCATTAAAAATAATCCTGGAAAAGATAATAAAGTTACTGATGCATTGAGTAGAAAACCTACTCAAAATCTTGTTCCAATATTGGAGAAGGAAACGAAAAAGTAAAACTTGACTTTAAGAGAATCAACAAGTGATACTTTAGCAATACTAATTGTTCAACAAACTTCAATTAAAATAACTAAAAATAAACAAAAAGGGGATGAAGAATTGTAGAAAATAAAAGGTCAAATCATAGAGGGAAAATTACTAAATTTCAAGGAAAAATAATATGGTAGTGTTTAGATAAGAGGCCAGTCGTGTATTTCAAATGACTTAATTTTAAGAAATGAGGTTCTGAAAGATCATGGAGGCACGAAAAAGTATCATGATTTCAAGGAGAGATTTTTGTAGAATGGGATGAAAAATGATGTGACTAAATTTGTTGCAAGATGTTAGTATGTCAAAAAGTCAAAATTGAATACCAATACCTAGAGATATGCTTAAACTCTTAAAATTCATTAGTAAAACTGAGAACTTATAACGATGAACTTTGTAGTGGGTTTTCGAAAAACAAAGTTGAAAAATGATTCTATTTGGTTGGTTGTGGTTAGATTGACCAAGATATCACATTTTATTCCAATGAAATTTGGAGTGACAACAGAGAACCCAGTGGGGTTGTATATTGACGATATTGTACGACTTCATTGTGCCTGTAATCTTTTGGAAAGTCTTCCAAAATTTTGAGAAGTACAACATATCATTCTTAGACGGATGGACAAATTTTGAGAACTATTCAAACTTTCGAAGACATATTGAAGTTATGTTGATTGGACTTCAATGTTGTTGGGATAAACATTTAATACTTGTGTTGCAATGCCTCAACCCACCCTCTGATTGGGAGTGAACTGAGCCGTTCAATACATCCAATAATCTTTGAACATATAGTGAAACCTCGAGGTATTTTTTTTCCATATATATATATACATATTTCTACAATTATAGCCACAACTAGTACAAGACATTCTAATATTTACAATATTAGATTAAACCTTAATATGTACTATTGAATTCAATGCCAAATATCCCACCATTACTAACCGTGGCTCCATTTGTCCCAACTATACCCATGTGCCATCCTCATTGATCTTTTCTTGTGGCTCTACTGAAAACATTTAGAAAAACTCGGTGAGTCTTTATTGCTCAGTGGGTTGAGAAATGGGTTTAATTTTTATAAAACGCCAAAGAATTTAAAACTATATTTTCAAAATATAAGGTGTCAAAATAATTTATACATACCACAAAGATACTGGCAGCAAACAGTCACAAAGAAACTAGCAGTAAACAGTTAAAAAGAACATCCAACTCAGGTAGGACATTGTCTCAGAGCATATAAGAGTTTTGATTTGCTATCTTTGGTCAGTCCAACTAACCTAGTACCAGCCATATAACTCCCGACAAATTGCGAGTGCAACTTAGCGCTAACTTATCCACTACATTCAATAGTTTCTCCGTAGTTATAGTATGATATATCCGGATAATTAGTATCCTTTCTCATTAAATTAAAACCTCCTTAAATCTGTTTAACAAGGGTTAAACGTCACAGTAGACTTGCGATAAACTCGTCAGCCCCTGCTTTCCCAGTTATCAGTAAGCCACTCGTGACTGAGCCCTAACCGGTCAGACAGTCACAGTAAAGACAAATTTATGCCATACATAAATCACTCAAATTGTGTGGGTGTGCTATAGCCAATAGCAGTTTGTGTGAATTTTAGAGATGGCTCTCGTCTTTAATTTAGCGAAACACTTAGTTCCACACATTACAAACTCGATGCCTCAATCATATAAGATCATATTTATCAAATACAATAAGTGCAAGCTAGCAAAGAATCAGGAAAATTCATTCATCATACAACACTTTTCCCATACAAGATAGAAGATGGCCCATAATTGAATGTCATAACAAGCTTTTCACTTTGCAAGACAAGGCATGCCACAGACTAGATAAGTTTCACTGAATTGCAAAACATGACAGGGCAAATTGATGCAAGATCTAAGAAATTCAGTAATCGTTAAGACATGTCCCATTGTAAGGGAAAACAAAGAATATTTTGCCATATTTCCGATGTTTGATTTGAGTGACACGCTTTCTAACAAAATTCTAATTTTTAATCGAGAGTTCACCCGTCATTCAAACTTTGTCTAATTCTATATGTAGAAAACCAAACTCAATGGCGTGCCGCACCTCTTATTCACCTTGTTTAGTTTATCCTCAAGTTTATTTTGGCCAATTATTTTTGTCCCAAGTTTTCTATTCTTTTGAATCCTCTTCTAGGCCATTTCTAGAGTTATCTTAAAAGCAATCCCCTAGGCTCCAGTTTTTTATTTTATTTTATCTTTGTATCAAAAGCACGAGCAAGTTCGAATATGAAGTTCACTAATTCTCATATCCTAATTATTAACAACGATTCCAAATGCTACCAAACGATAAAACCTACCATAAGAAATAATACAATATGATTCTCTCTAAATATAGTGATAGTGAGTTTTCAATGGGGAAATATTCCAAAAGTTTAATTCTCACATCACTTTTATTTATTTATTACTTATTATAATTTATCTTTGTATTTGTTAATACTTTTTTTGTAATGTTTAAGTAATTTTCACATATTTTAATATGGCCATGTTGTTACTACCGCTCGCTTCAAATAGTATAGTTCAAAAACTATTGGAACAAAAACTTATTTCTATTTCCAATTAATTCAAAGAGTGACCTTTGTTTAAATTATTTTGATAAAATATTTCTTATTTGTTTATTCCTATTACTTTTGTAAGGAGAATCGAGTTTTTGAAATTAATTAATTTGTGTCGAGACGCCGCACTTAATATTTATCCTTTGGCCTTCTAATTAAATCACTTTTATGTAGAACACTTTACGTCAAATTCTGAGAGTTCAATCCATAGACAATTTAGCTTAGACACCCAATATATTTTCCCCAACAAAGTACGCAATGTATATCTATTACAAAATGTGCATTGCTATTACACAAAACCAATCACAATGTTTTCAGTTTATAGCCGCATATGTGCCTTATTTTATTTGCTATATACTTAATCCATTTAAATAAGAAAAATTATTTTTTGAACAAATATTATATCTAATCATATTCACCACTATGTTGACTATTTACTTATTTATACAATACATTTACTAACTAAATTCAAAAGAAATCCAGTATTTCACACATAAAGCACTCGTCGGATTTACCCCAAAATTTTACAGATAATTCATCACCAATTCACACCACATTGTCAGTCGCTTTCAACAAAATTGGAGGCCGTCACATTTGTGTTCGATAAACCAAACTCACGTGTTATCTCTTCACATCGGTAATCTTTGGTTAAGTTTTTTCTGAATATATAATCAAACAAATCTAATGACTTTACAAGGAGCAGCCCCCATTTTCATATAAGAAACAGATAAATATATGGAAATCCAGAGGCACAATTTGAGTCAATAAAGTGTTTCCAAAATATTTGATCAACAAAAATATATAGTAGAAAACCCAAATCAAATTGGAATCATCACCAAAATAAAGTCAAGGCAATCAAATCCCAAAGCCATTACAAATTTTTAAATCAAATCGTTTGTTGTCAATAACTTTATTGTTTTCTCAAGAATTAAAACAAGACCTCCAATCTAGTTTCACCCATGTTTTTCTTCCGCTAATTTAGCATCTAAATTTTAACAGACTTGCATCAATTTATAGATCCAGAAATTAGGTTCATATTTTTTTCCATGAACGTCAATGGAGTTTTAAAAACCAATCTCTTACACAGAACAATAACAAATTTCATAGCATATTAATTCCACCGAGTAACACTCATAGAAGTCATCATAATTAGGACAAGAATTTCAAATAAGAACACTTTCTTTTCACTATAGCTTAGTTTATATATTGGAATTAAAAAAAAAATTCACCCATCGTTTAAAAGCTTTCACGGTTTCCCTAAATTAGCCAAAGTGGAATTACCATGCTTCTCTCCCTTCTCCTCTCTTCCTTCTCTTCCTGTTTCTTCTCTTCTTCCCAATGCCCTCTTCTCTTCTCTTTCTTGCTCTATTTTATTTTTCTTTTTCCTAACTTTTTACAGGCTTGACATAAGCCTTATTATGTTTATCGCATTATAAGCTGCCAAGTGTGCAGACTTTGGTGGTTACACGTTTCGTAGCTAAATTTGTTGTTTTTCATTTTTATAAAACTTTTCAACTTGGACTTTAAATTTTGATAAAGAATAACGAAGATCTAAAATTTTTGTTAAACTATATTTAAATTCTGGCTGTTTATATAATTTGCAAATAGAATTCTAAAATTAATAATTATCTAAACTACTTAATCGTTCTACTTAATCTTTTAATTTAAACTTTTACAATAATGGTTGCCAACTATGTGACATTTCAACTTTAAAATTAAGATGACTTATGTGTATTTAATATAAATAAAACTATTAACACATTAAAATGTTTGGGGTCTCACACGTGCAGTTTTCCTACGATAATAGTTTTCATACAAGTATTGGTATGACTCAATAAGAACCTTTTATATAGAAGAATATGTAGATTTCCTTTGTTTTGAGATGAAGATGGTGATAGAAAACTACTTTTACTAGATATAGTGCAAACTACTGTTGACTAGATTTATCAAATTTGAGAAAGAATTAAAGCTACCTAAAATTGCCAAAAACCTTGGGTTGAATTAAAAAGAGTGCCATTGGAATTTAAACAACTAGATTATGTTAATTTGAAAATTTCCCCAATAAAAGGGGGTAAAGTGTTTGAGCAAAGGGATAAGTTAAATACGAGATATATTGAACATTTGAAATTTTGGAAAAAGTTGGTTACCTGATGATGAAGCTCAAATCTACACGCCGGGAATCCGAGCTGAGAAAGATCGAGCTCCACTCAATGATCTTACCATATCTGTAAAACAAAATAGCGTTAGAGCAAAATCCCGAGGTGGTCCCCGGAGATTATACTTCGATGCCTAAGTCAGTTCCTCAATGTAATCAATAATCCTTTATCTTATGAAAATCACATATATGAAATAGAGATAATATTACCGTTTACTTGTTTCCACGTTTCACGCCTTGTATTTAGTTACCTAATTACTGTAAACTTTGACTCCTTCGTTCTCGTTAAGAAATATTCAAATTATATCTCATCAATACCTCCTCAGGTCGGTATGAATGTGTTTATTCCGACCTGATAATGACCCCCAAATATTTCTAAGCTAATATCCTTTAACTCTTAAATGAATACTCCACTATCAAGAAAGATACCTGTAACTTGATCTTCTTGATATTTGAAACGAATGATGAGGCATCAATTCCAAGAAGTAAAACGCTTTGATGTTAGAGAGAAGTAATATCTGATCATAAATTTCTGTACACGTTTTTGTCTAAAGCAAACGTTATCATTTAACGGATACTTCACATAATAGCTTCTGAAAGTAATCCTAATCACTTCCTCTCAGTTTAAATTAGCATTAATCCTTATCGCCGTGCTATCTCTTTCTAAATTGAACTTTCAATTTCCGATTAAACAAGCGGAAACCTTATCTGAAACCGACTGTGTTTCAATTTCAGATTTGTAATCCTTAATTTTAAACTGCTATAACCAATCCTTTATATCAACTCAATTGAGCAGTTCCTCTTCCCTTAGAATTTATTTGAAAGCTGAATCTTCATCAGGTATGTCTTCCGAGACCCATTCTAATTCATCTGAACCAATCCCCTCTGCAAGTTATGTAGAGCCTTCTGCGTCTCATACTCCATCGGTGAATGTTAGCTTAGAATCGATAGGTGACAAGAATCTTTCACCGTCTGTTCATAGTGCTCCACCTCCAGAAAATAGTGATTCTGCAGTTAAAACTCCACTTAGGAGATCTTTGAGACATCCCAAAACTAATCCTAGGGTTAGCAGGGCTTTAATAACTACTGACAATACCGACCAAGTTGTCTATAAGGTAAAGGATATCCCTGATGACCTTCTTGCTAATTTCATCCCCTCTATTTTGAATGAAGAAAATGTCGACCGCATACGGAAAAAGTACTTTATCCCTGATAATGTAACTGTTCAGACTCCTTCAGAGGAAGACCGAGCAACCTATCCTCCTCAAGGTCACATAACTCTTTATGAGCATCAATTTCAAGCCGGTCTTCGATTGCCTATTGTTGGTTTACTTTTGAGTGTCTTAGATCATTATAAAGTTAGCTTAAGCCAACTCACCCCGAACTCCATTAGAACTGTAGTGTGCTTTGAGCTGGTCTGCCGATATTTCAAGGTCAATGCCAGCCTTCCTTTATTTAGGCGTTTCTTTTCCCTGAAAACAGTCCCCCAATGAAATGGGTTGGTTTTATTTTAACCGACGTGCTAGTAGAGTCCCACTTCTGCAAAATTTCCCCAGTTCAATTCATCATTGGAAAGAACGGTTTTTCTTCGTAAGCTCAGAGTTTATTGGTCAAAACTAACCATGGAGGATTGCTACAACTATAATCGACCGTGAACCCAAAAACTTCTATGACGTCGAGGGAGAGAAAACTTTAGAAAATCTAGGAGTTACCTTTGATGTATCCCGCCTTTCAGAGAGAATTTTGATTCAGGGCAAATTGAGTACTGCCGTTCTGGGTCCCAAATATAAGGGCTCCAAAGATAGACATGGAGTTGAATGTAAGTTTCTTAATTTTGATTTAACCCTCTGGAAGGTTTTATCCTAATATTTTTCTCTTATGGTGCTTGTTGTTGTTGCAGTGATAGACTTGAGTTAACTGATCAGAGAAGAACTAAGCAAAGCTGTGAGCCCAGCTTCTTCCTCGGGCAAATCCAGCCCGGGCATCTCTGCTCAAATTGCTACCCTTGCTACAACGACAACTCCACAGCCAGCTGAAGAAGACATTGTTGATCTAACCGTTGTTCCCACCTCGGGTTTACCTCCACTATCAGAGAGAAAAACCAGAGGTTCAAAAAGAAACTCCACTTCAGCTCTTATCACAGAAAAACCAGCCAGCAAGAGAAACACCAGAACACCTCCAACATTGTCTTCTCTTCCCCTTGATTTTTCTGAAAATTCTGAATTTGGATTTTTATCCCGAGCTAATCCACCTACCCTTCCTATCTCTTATGTCCCCATCACTCTTCCCGGTGATGCCTTTTGCCCGACCTGGGGTTTCAACCGCAACTCCAGAATTCTTTCTCCATCTTTGGCTCACCAGTGGCTGAGCGAAGGGGTTCTGCCGTGGGATTTAGAATCTATGAGGCAACTGGATAATATTGAACTCATCAACGTTTTGGCTCTGTCTGCAGCACAGGTTCACTTGCCACCATCTTATTTTCCTTTATTTTTTTTTATCTTTAATGAAGATATTTGAACTAAGTTTTAACTTCCTTTCTTTCTATAGAACGCGGTCTTCTCCACTAGGGCCATCGAAGTTATTCAGGCCGCTGAACGTTCCACCACCCTTCACTCGGAGTTGAAAACTGAAAAGAAAAGAGTTGCTGACTTGGAGAGTAGAGTCGCACTTTTGGAAAAAGAAACTCGTGAGCTAAAGGAGATAGAAGCAGTTGTTCATAAGGAGCTTGCTGTGGCCAAGGCTGACCTGGGGTCAGAACAGAAAAAGTCCACAAATCTTCAATCTCGCCTAGAAGCCGAGCAAATAGAGAAGGAAAAACTCCGCGTTGAAAATGGAAAATTCAGCTCATCTATACTGGTATGGGAGAAGCACTGTAATAGTCTGAAGCGTAAATACATTCTACAAGGAGAGTGGACCCGGCCAAACTGTAGAAAATTTCTTAAAGTCTAAGGAGTTCGGTGATATGATAGCCAAGTTGAATGTCCCCGTGGCTCAGCTTGGATACAGTGAGGCAGTCAAAGCCCTGCAGCAAGAGTACCTTCAAGATAAAAGTTTAGAAGAGATGGGCTTCGACGCTGGAGTGGGAGAGAGAATCAACTCGGTTTTTATAGAGATAACTGGCGGAGAGCTCGGATTTTCTGTTAGCCAATTTATCCCATCCACCCATGTCTTTGAAGCACCCGAGATGGAAATTCCCGAGCTAGAGAAAGAGAAAGGGGCTGAAGTGTGATTAATTTAAACAATTTATCCCCGTTTGTTTTTGTTAAACCTTTTGAATTTCGGTTTTTCTAATATTCAATGTAATAGCTTTTCTAGAAATTTGTGTTTCCCGAATTTGCTATCTTTCCCTGGAATTTCTTCTCAGGAATTCTTTTCCAAAGTTTTAATGAAACGCTGTTTCCTGTAGTTTACTTATTTCCTTATCATTTTTATAAGGAATTCACCTCGGGAATTTTGTCATAGTTGCTCTATAGATTTTCACAGAGATCTTTTCTCCGGAATTATCTCTTAACGAATAATTTTATTCAATCTAATTCGCTTTTATTACATAGCTGATCAATAAACCATCTCAACAAAGAAACAAACCGAAATGATCAAAACAAATGGAAATCCCGAGCTAATAGTACTTCCTCAAATTCTGGAAATTCCACGTTCTTGGAATTAAAGATCCGTCCAGCCGAGGAAGTTTGCAATAACCTGTTGAGGACACTTCTTCTACTTGATAAGGCCCTTCCCATGTGGGATCAAACTTCCCGGTTTTCCCCACTCGACTGGCTTCTACTTTTCTTAACACCAAATCACCCACGTTAAAACGTTTGTTCTTCACTCTTTGATTATAAAACCGAGCTGCTCCTTCCTTATATTTCATATCTTTTAACTGAGCCTGTATCCTTCTTTCCTCCATCAAATCAAGATTCATTTGAAGTTCCTCCTAGTTGTTTTCTTCTCTAAATAACAATACCCTGGTGCTAGGCAATCCAATTTCAGGAGGGAGAACGGCTTCAGTACCATACGTAAGACTGTAAGGAGTCTCCGTCGTGGCAGTTCTTGGTGTAGTTCGGTATGACCATAACACTATAGGAAGATTATCCACCCAATCTCCGCTGGACTTCCCTAACCTTGTTTTTAGACCCTGCAAGATTGTCCGATTAGTCACCTCAGCTTGTCCATTCGTCTGAGGGGTGTGCTACCGAGGAAAATTTTTGTTTAATTCCTAGAGATTGACACCATGACTTAAATGGTTCCTCAGCAAACTGCCTCCCATTATCTGAAACAACCACGCCGGGAATTCCATATCGGCAGATGATGTTTTGCCAAACAAACTTAATCACATTTTTTCCCGAAATAAGGACCAAAGGCTCTGCTTCTACCCATTTGGTAAAATAATCTACTGCCACAATGAGGTGTTTGTACCGACCTCGTGATTCTGGAAATGGACCTAGCAAATCGACTCCCCACTGATAAAAAGGCCAAATAGAGGTAGAATATTGTAAAGGTACCTGAGGGGCATGTGCTATTTCCGCATACTTTTGGCACTTCTCACATGTCCTCACAAGCTGAGCGGCATCTTTAAACATAGTAGGCCAGAAATATCCGAGCAGCAAAGCCTTTTTTGCCAACATCCTGGAACCAATATGAGAACCACATATCACCTCGGGGATCTCGCGTAGTATATACTGGGCCTGCTCGGGACTTATATATCTCAATAATGGCTTCAAATACCCTTTCTTGTATAGAATCCCGTCTTCTATCAAATAGCGAGCTGCACGCATGCGTACTTGCCGTGCTGCTCATTTATCTTCTGGCAGATTCCCCGATCTCAAAAAATCGTAAATCGGGGTCATGCAATTCTCGGCATCTTCTATACTCATTACCTCTGTTGTGAAAATGCTTCGTTCGGGAAGTGTCTCTACCCAAACCTGCTTATTTAAGTGTGAAGAAGCCGAAGAAGCAAGTTTGCTTAGAGCGTCAGCCCGCCTGTTTTGGGATCGGTTTATCTTTTCAATATTAAAGTTTTCAAACTTTCTTATCAAATTCTGTACCACATCAAGGTACTTCTTCATCATCGCATCCATGGTAGCATATCTTCCTAACAACTGTTCAACTACCAACTGAGAGTCACTATAAGCCCTTATTCCCCGAGCTCCGACAGATAGTGCTAGCTTTAGGCCAGTAATTAATGCCTCATACTCTGATTCATTGTTAGAAGTAATAAATTCAAACTTTAAAGCGTATGCTAATTCATTACCTTCCGGACTAATCAACACCAGACCTGCTCCGGCTCCTTCTCCAGCCGAGGCTCCATCGACGAACAATTTCCACTTCTCAGTTGAGCTCGGTTGTATTACTTTTACTTCAGAAGCTTTCATATCATCTTTCTTCCGAGGCATTTCAGCAATAAAATCAGCCAAAGCTTGACCTTTGATGGCTGTTCTGGGTTTAAAATTAATGTCATATTCTCCGAGTTCAATGGCCCACTTGGTCAATCTCCCCGAATTCTCAGGTCGGTATAATATTTGCCGGATGGGTTGATCGGTCAACACACAAATTGGATGGGCCTGGAAGTACGGCCTTAACCTGCGAGCTGCAAACACCAAGGATAACACTAACTTTTCGATCTCGGGATACCTCTGCTCTGCCCTTTGCAAGCTTTACTCACAAAGTACACAGGTTTCTGTACCCCTTCATCTTCCCTTACTAGGACCGACGCTAATAGTGAGCTCGGACACTGCTAAGTATAAGAATAGCAACTCTCCAGACGTTGGGACAGATAAATTGGGCAACTGCTTCAAGTGTTCTTTCAGTTCTTCGAAACATTGTTGACACTCCTCATCCCACTTAAAGCTCTTTGCTGACCTCAAAAGCCTAAAGAAAGGAAGTCCCTTTTCGGCAGCCCGGGACAAAAATTGATTCAGCTCAGCCATACATCCAGTTAGCTTTTGTACCTCCTTTATGTTCCTTGGAGCTTCCATAGCTATGATAGCTTCTAGCTTTTTAGGATTTGCTTCTATTCCTCTTTTGGACACAATAAATCCCAAAAACTTTCCAGAGCTGACTCCAAATATGCATTTATCAGGGTTCAATTTTAACCCGACTTGCCGGAGTGTTGTGAACGTCTCCTTCAGGTCATCCAGCATGGTCTCCTCTACTTTACTTTTGATCACCATATCATCTATGTACACTTCTAGATTGTGACCTATCTGCTCTTGAAAAATTTGATTCACCAAGCGCTGGTAAGTAGCACCAGCATTCTTTAACCCGAATGGCATCTTTTTGTAATAAAAAATCCCTTGATCAGTTACAAACGCGGTTTTCTCAGCGTCTGCCGGGTTCATTAGAATTTGGTGATATCCCTTGTACACATCTAGCAAAACTCAACATTCCGAAACCAACTATTGCATTGACAATTTGATCAATAGAAGGTACAGGGTAGCAATCTTTCGGACAAGCTCGATTTAGATCGGTGAAATCAATACTCATTCGCCATCCTCCGTCGAGTTTTCTAACCATCACTGGATTTGCTATCCAGGTCGGGTATTTGACTTCTCCAAGAATCCCGACCTCTAGCAATTTCTGCACCTCCTGCTTTATGACTTGTTTCCGTTCTGGTGCAAAATTCCTTTTATTTTGTTGGATTGGCTTTACATCTTCATGAATATTTAGTTAATAGGTTATCAGCTCAGGAGAAACTCCTCCCATATCTTTCGAATCCCAAGCAAATATATCCCTATACTCTTTAAGGAGTTCCAACAAACCGCGCTGGACTCGATCAGAGATATTCTTACCGATCTGAATCGTTCTCTCTGGTTTTGTACAATCAACCGAGATTCTTAATATTTCTTCATCATTGAAATCAAAGTCCACACTCTTTACAGGATGTTGTTCCCGTATTTTTGTTGAGCCTTTAACACCATCTTCTCCCCGTACACAATTTACTCGAATATCCCGAGTAGGTTGCTTTTTTCCTCTCATAGCCACCATATAGCACCTCCTGGCTGCTTCTTGGTCTCCTCGTATTGTTGCTACCCCTACTTCAGTAGGAAACTTCATCACCAGATGATCAGGTGACCATATGGCTTTCAACTTCACCATTGTGGGCCGCCCTAGTATTACATTATAGGGAGAAGGCGAACTCAGCACGGCAAACTCTGTGTACACCGTTCTGCTCCTCGGGTATTCTCCAATTGTTACTGGCAAAGTCACAATCCCCATAGGTTGGACAACTTCCCCGGAAAAACCGATCAACAGAGTTGGGCTCCGTCGAAGATATTTGGGATCTACCTCCAGTTGTTCAAATGCATTAATATAGAGGATATCCACCGAGCTGCCGTCATCCACGTAGACGCGGTGCACCAATTTGTTGGCAATATTAGCCTTTATTATTAAGGCATCTGAGTGAGGGAATTTCGTAGGAACAACATCCTCTTCAGAGAAGGTTATAGTCTTTGAAGGTTTGAACCTTTTCCCCACAGGTTCCTGCTCTGGAATTCGTCGGCATCTGTTCTTCCGAACGGAGTTGCTTTCACCGCCTTCTAAGCCCCCAAGGATGGCGTGTACCTCCCCAGTTACATCCCGGGCTGGCGGGAAATTATTAGGTCGTTGGAGCTTTTCCTCGTTTCGAGTATTCCTTCCAAATTGAGGTCGGTAAGGGGACCGTCGGTCTGGTGACCGACCTCTTCGGGACACCTTGTAGGTCGTTTTGACAAATTCTTGTAAGTACCCTTCTCGGATACAGTCCTCAATCTCCCTCTTCAGATCGGTACAATCCTCGGTGTCATGACCGTGCTGTTGGTGAAAATTGCAAAAGAGGTCTCTATTCCGTTTATGATTTGGTGCATTCATTTTCATAGGAGGTCTTAAGATCCCCTGCTTCCCTGCAACGGCTAAGATTTCTGAGCGGGTCCTATTAAGTGGGGTAGCTATCCGATCCCTCAGCGTTGAGTCTAATGTACGCCGCGGTGGATTAAGGCGATCAAATACCTTCACTCGTTTATCTAGCCCCAAACTCTTTTTACCTTCATCCCGACCTCTTGTTGCCCCCTTTTCGTCATCTTTCTTCCTCTGATCTGTTTCCTCTCCTTTGGCATATTTCTCTACTCGGTCCATAAGCTGCTCCATGTCGCCTGGCGGATCAGTAGCCATTTTAGTGTAAAAACGGCCAGGGCGTAAGCCATTGAGAAATGCCCCCACTAGAACATCCTCTGAACAATTCTTCACTTGCAGACTCTCATCGTTGAACCTATTCATGTAGCTTCGTAGGGACTCACTATCCCCCTGACGAAGGTTCAACAACTCAGCTGTGGACTTATCGAATTTCTTTCGTTGCAAGAAACGATTGAAGAAGAGATCACATAATTGGGAAAAAGAATCTACACTTCTTGGCTTCAAACCCTCATACCAAAGACGGGTCTTCCCCTCCAAAGTAGTGGGAAAAGCTTGGCACTTCGTCTCTTCCGGTGCTTTCAGAAAATCCATTGTGGATTCAAACCTGTGAATATGATCATTCGGGTCGGTATCTCCAGAATAAGCTTGCAGCTGTGGTAACTTGAATCGGGGAGGCAACGGAAAATCTGAAATTTCCTGAGATAAAGGGTTGTCCCTCCGGGGCTTTCTTTTTCCTGGATTATTACCCGCAACCTGATTAACATTTTCTCCGCCTCTGGCTTGAGAGAAAGGCAGAGTCTCAGACCTCCTGTCATTTTCCCCATCGGACTCACTTCGGATCACCAGGGGTGATTTTCCCCGGGCTTTCTGCTGATCCCCCTTTTTCTTTCGAACTTCTTTCACCATTGCCTCCATCTCGTCATAGTGTTCTGCTAATATTTTCATCATCTCAGGGGTAATACGATTCCCCTCTTGTGGTGATTTCTCGGGTTCTTTCTGATGAGAAGGTAATGACTGTCTCCCATCTTCTCGCCTGCTAGTCTGAGTGACACCTCCCTTCGACCTTGTGTTTGCCATCAGAACGTAAATTTCGTAGTGCGAACCTTTTGTCTGGTTCCCACAGACGGCGCCAATTGATGAAGCTCAAATCTACACGCTGGGAATCCGAGCTGAGAAAGATCGAGCTCCACTCAATGATCTTACTATATGTGTAAAACAAAATAGCGTTAAAGCAAAATCCCGAGGTGGTCCCCGGGGATTATACTCTGATGCCTAAGTCAGTTCCTCAATGTAATCAATAATCCTTTATCTTATGAAAATCACATATATGAAATAGAGATAATGATACCGTTTACTTGTTTCCACGTTTCACGCCTTGTATTTAGTTACCTAATTACTGTAAACTTTGACTCCTTCCTTCTCGTTAAGAAATATTCAAATTATATCTCATCGCCTGACATACCGTTTAGTGTTGTCATTAGTACTATCAAGAATTCACAATATTTTTCATGCATCTTAGTTGAAAATATGTACCCGATATAGGCATATAATGAAAATTGAACCATTGCAAACTAAAAAAAATTATCTTCTGAAGAATTTCCTATACGTATAATAGACAAGAAAGAACACGCATTAAGAAAAACGTTGCTTGAGTTGTCAAGATTCAATGGTCAGATCATACAGCGTGAAAAGGTAACTAGGAATTGTATTCAGACATGCGAGAAAAATATCCACAGTTATTTAACAATAGAGGTATACTTAGTTTTGAGGACCAAACTTTTGTTCAGGGGTTGAATATAATATTCAAAAAGACTTTCTCTGAATAATCATCTGCGTTCATTTTTTAATCGTTGAGTTGGAGGATAAAATATGATTGTTAGAGTATAAAAGAGTTGGTTTACGTGTTAGTATATAATTACTAATAATAGTTGTTATCTATTTTAAGTCATAATTTATTAATTACTAGTGTAATTGTTAAAATGTAAAAATTACCATATTGATTAGTGATTTCAATTAACGACAAGATTTAGATTAACTAAGTGAAATTTAAATACAATTCCAATTTGAAAATCTTAATTAAAATTGGAATTAGGAGGATTTTAGTTAGAATTACTCCTAAATTTGTTGGAGGTTTTAACTATAAATAGGTCTATGACAACCTTATTTTTCAAAAACTCTACAGAAAGTTTCTGTCTCTCTTTCTTGAATTCTTGTTCATCTCAAATATTTTATTTTATTTTTTTAGTTCTGACAAATATTTCAAACCACGCTTTTATCTGTTTGTGGCAAATATCACAAACTACGTCAAATTTCTTACAAGGTATTAATTTAATTTAGTATTAAGTTTTTGTAATAAATATGAGAGATTATTTGTTAAAGTAATTTAATTTTTTATATTTATTAGGAATTCATTTTTGTAATTAAATTATATTAGTTTTGGACAAAGGTAGTCCAATTCTAAGAACTCTAAATTAAGTTTAGAGCTAGTGCAAGTGAAAAGTAGTTTTCAATTTCTTCTATATTTTTAAAATAAATAAAAATACTTTTCCAATTTTAAACATATTTTGATTAAATAAAAAATCAAATCATATGTGGTTGTGTTAATTTCCTTTTTTTTATTGTGAAATTATATGTAAGTGACTTTGTTTGAAATTATTAATATAAATTACAATGAAACTGCAAAGTAACGTTTGCTTCGTAAGAAACTCATTGATCGACTTGTAGAGTTCTTGGGTTTAGCAAAAGAAACTTATATGTTTCGATTTTTCCTAATGAACAAAGGATATTTGATTTGTTTTGTTTTGAGGCGACGGACTTTTGATCACCCTAGTCAAAGGAATAGCTAAGCTACATATTCATACAGCACGAAGACTAGAATCTACCTGTCAACATAACTAATTAACTCTTTATTGAATATTTTGTTATTGTTTTTCATTGTTTAAATTGATGATAAATTTGTCTACATATTTTTATTTGATTATTTAATTGATTTTATGTTAAAAGATGTCACTTTCTATATTTATAGTTTTACACAAAGGATTTTGTAAAACAAAATTAAAATTTTAAAATCATTTAATGACTTTGTAAAATGGTGACCAAAAAAGTTGTCACCGATATGGTAACCAAAAGTCTACTTGGTAGTTACCAAAATGCCATGTTTTGGTAACCACAAATTGGTAACTAAAACTTTTTATCAACAAATACCTTGGGCAGCCTCGGTGTTTAAAATTTCACAAACTAAAATTGTTGTCGCCAAAGATTAATTGGTGACTAAAATGTTGTCACTAAAGTGTTTGAATTAAAATAATTGTTTACAACCTTTGGTGACTAGTTAGGTGGTCCAATTGTGATTAAATATTTGATCACCAATTGAATATTATCAATGCATTTTTACTGATCAAAAGTTGTGATTAATTTTTTTTATTTAGTGATGAAATATTATTGTCAATATCGATGAAAAATGTGTCCAATTTGTCTAATTTAATGACAAAAACTGTGGTAAATATTAATGAAAAATGTGGTGAACTTTTTGATTTGATGACCAAAACTTGTGGTCATTATTTGTTATAGCGACAACCAATGAATATCTAATGGTGAAAAAAGATTTGGTAACTAAAATTAAATTTTGTGACTATATTTGATGAATATATCCATTGGTGACCAAATGTAATCGTCACCAAAGCTACAATATGGACCTATTCATAATAAAATTGAGACATATATTATCTATTGAATAAAATGCACAACACATCAAAAAGCTCCAATAAATTGCACAAACATTAAAACAAAACCAACCAAATATGCCAATACATACAAATAGAGCACACTAACAACTATTTCGTTTGAAAAGTTAATTCATAAATTCTTAAGTATCTCATACAACTTATAAGTATTAGAGATTACCAGACAGTTGTTAATCTAAACTACAGAAAAGATAGGGGATAATGAATATAATAAATGGTGAATGTCTAGCATTCCATTACCCAAATATTATACCATAAAATTACTAATCTACCATACAAAAAAAGTGATATTTCAACTCTGTAATGTGTAGAATGGTCACCAACCTCTTTCTATCCATAAGAAGAAGAGTTGAGACTTCAACTCTTTAGTTTCCTTCAATCTTCATAATATGACAAAAAAAAATGCGTTAACAACATTTGGTAATATATCATGTGCTATTATAAAATATCATGAATACAAAGAAATAATAGAATATTTCAATCAAGAAGTAATAAAAGTCTTGAGAAAAAAAAATCTCCATCAACCAACATAAAATAATAAAAGTCTGGTTTGGTTTTAATATACATGAAAATGTTCATGAATTGATAAAAATATATTTCTAGAGAGTTGAATTTGACAAAAATGATAAGTAACAAATAACAATGATAGAATATAACATTTTAATGAATAAATCACATAAATTATGTAGTAACTTTCAATCATTCAAGCATCTAAAATTAATTAATAAGAATATTCGAAACCAAATAAGACTTGGGCAGCAAGTGTGCATAAGACATGTTCATCCATATTTTTGTAGGTTTACAAATTTTAAACCAATCAAATTCTTTTTTAAAGTGTAACTATGCCAATTTAACTAAAGTTTCGTGATTTAGTCCCACTATTTCCAACAATACATCACAAGAGATACATTAAGCATTTAAATCTAAAAGAATGACAATATTTGAAACCAAATAAGTTTTGGACATCAAGTGTACATAATATATGTTTATACATATTCTTGTGAATTTCACAAATTTTAAACTAATCAAAGTCTAATTTCAAAGTGTAACCATCATAATTTAACAAAAGTTTTATGATTTAGTCCCACTATTGACAACAATACACCACAAAGTAAGATTGAAGCATTTAAAGTTAAAAGAATGACAATATTCGAAACCAAACAAAACTTGGGCATCAAATGTACATAAGATATGTTCATGCATATTCTTGTGGATTCAATAAAGTTTAAACAAGTCAAAGAAGTTTTTTCAAATATAACTGACAATTTAACCAAAGTTTCACGATTTAATTCAACTAATTACCAAGGATATAAGACAAGATTTATGTTCAATCTCTTAAAGTTAAAAGAATGGCAATATTCAAAACCAAACAAGACATGGCCAACAAGAATACATAATACATGTTCATTCATATTCTTTTGATTTTCACAAATTTTGAACCAATCAACATCTATGTTCAAAGTGTAACTGTGTTAATTTAACCAAAGTTTCACGATTTAGTTCCATTATTGGTAATAATACATCACAAGAGTAACATGAAGTATTTAAAGGTAAAATAATGGCAATATCCAAAATAAATCAGAACTCGGGAAACAAATATACATAATACATATTCATGCATATTCTTGTGTGTTTGACAAATTTTATGCCAATTAAAGTCTATTTTCAATTTGTATCCTTGCAAATTTAACAAAAGTTTCATGATTTAGTCCTACTATTGGCAACAATAATCCATAAAAGGAATATTCAAGCATTTAAAATTAAATGAATGCCAAAAGTCGAAACCCAACTAGACTTGGGCAACAAGTGTATATAAGGCATGGTCATGCATATTGTTGTGGGTTTCAGAAATCTTGAACTAATCAAAGTCTATTTTCAAAGTGTAATCATGCCAAATTCAACAAAATTTCTAGATTTAGTCCCACCAATGCCTTTAATTACAACCAAATCACTATAAACAAGTGAAAATATGACCGAATTTTTAAGTTTGAACAACCACTTTTTGACTCTAATTAATCAGTTTGTTCCATGTGATTACTATTCAATTGTAGTGATGATTATAATGGAAAACTGACTAGAAAACCATAGACTCTATACTAAATTAACTAATTAAATATTGATAAACCACCAAGGTGGTCTTGTTTTTTTGTCTTTTGGGTACAATCCCTTCACAAAAATGTTAATGGAAACTTTAAATTTTACACTTTTTTTAAGTGAATGTAAGTATTCAATTCATGGGATTGGAAACTTTTCCATACGTATAAGTTGTTGATATGAGTAGTTTTATTAGTTTACTATTTTCTATCTTTTGACCATATTCAACGCAACCCACTTAGTTTTTCATGGTTGCGAAAGCAAGAAAAAAAAATGACAAAAAAATTAAATGACATTTCCAGACATTAAAATGCACATTTCTTCTTCAACTATCTCAAAGGTATAAGATCTCATTACTATTGAATAATGAAGTTAGATGGTAGATGCATAACTTTAAAGTCCATACAGCCGAGCTTTCTTTCATCATCTTCTCTAAGTATCAACTCATTCCCTCCTCAAATTTTTGGAAAAGGTTAAATTTTTAAGATAGTTTACCATTAAATTCATGTTTATAAAAAATCATATCATTAATAGAGAAGTGTTTAGCACAAGGTGTCGACATCTTTTTATCTCAAGAAATGACTAATAAAAGTGACATTATAAGACTAATAATTATATTACAATATTTTCTTATTTAGAAAAAATGACAGCCTAGAAAATAGGTGCCAATATGTACTAGTGTAGCATAGTAAAATATATATATATATATATATATATATATATGATTGCGCATAAATGTACCTAAAAAAGCAATTATGATTCATTTACTTAGCAATTAACAATTAATTATTGCCCCTATTATCAAGCCAAAACTTTGCATACCATAAATGTTGCACTAATTATGTGAAGTTGGTATTAGAGAAGCACAGTTGAATGGTGTAGGGAAAATAAAGATTACAAGGAATGACACTGTCTTGATGCTTATCTATGAAAAGCCCTTTAGCACCGAACCAAAATTTAAAATTGCAACCCAATACATGTTAGGGTCAAAACGGTGCTAAGTCTATGAAAAAAAAGTAGTAGAATCAGAATGAAAAATAGAAACAAGGACAAATGAGAATGAAAAATCAGAATTCTTGTCAAACTTGAAGATAAATTTAGACTACGGGCATAGACCCACCTAGAAGTTATAGATGAAAGCAAAACATCACCACCAACTCAAAAAGATTAAAGAAGTTAAGATAAACTCACCAGAAGGCCAACATTAATCAAAAGAGAAACAAGTTCTTTTTTTTAATTTTTCGGCCAATGAGGGAAGTGAACACTATTAAGGAAACCAAAAAGCCACAAGAAAAAAAATCAAGTTATTCAAGCGTTAAAATAAAATTTAATACTTATAATAAAAATGTCCTTTCATGATATTAAAATAAAATATACAATTGGACATAAAGAAACAATTTCATCCATCATGAAAAGAAATTCTTGGCCATAATTTTATAACAACTAAAATTTGGTTCCATACTTGACATGAGAATGTAGAATCATGTACAAAGGAGATGAGAAATTAAGATGTTATTCTAGAAGACAAATCTCTCTATGGAATAACACTGATAACTCCATTTTTTTGGTATTAGTTTTTAGTTTTTGGAATCCTTTTCCCGTGTTTCTATGCACTAAAGATTGTTTTCAGTGCATGATTATATAATATTTGAAAAAAAGGATAATTGTGCAAAATAGAAAGGGATGGAGCTTAGTTTGTATGGATGTGGGCAACAAAAGTTACTTACAATGAGTTGTTGGAAGATTTCTGCCATGGAAATTAGCAGATATTTTGAAGGAATTTTCCTTATCATCGCATTTGTTAGTATTCAGACTATAAAGAGATCATTAGAATATTTTAAAGGGTTGCATCCCTGTTTTTAATAAAGTCGAGTGTGGCATATTAAGATTAATTTTATCTCCATATTTTAGATTGACTTTTTCATATTTTAGAAAGACATTTAATTGGTTGCAATTTCTTTAAATGATTTGTTTCCTATGCTTGATGATTTTCTCTATATAAAGAGAATGCGTAGGGGAGAATAGATATGGAGTGAGTAGTTTATTTTCCTTAGTTGTTTGTTTAAGTCAGAATAATTAATAGAGTTTCCATGTTTTCAGTTCTGAAATTTTAGTTAATTTCCATTTTTTAAAGAAATTTTCTCATTACGCAGAGTTATTTAAGTTTTAACTATATTTGTTACTTTTATTCATTGCATGTTTCTAGTTCTAAGTTTAGTTTTATTTTGTTTGCGCCCAAGTTTTTATAATTCCATTAAAATTAATTTGTAACTTCCTTACTTTAGTTAATTTCATTAAAGGTTGAGTTTAAATTTGGTCTTATTATTGGTTTTGGTTTTTGTTAGAGTATTGTTTAGTTTCCACGTAATCTTTTGTCTTAAAGTATCAATTACGTTTGCATTCTTACTTTAATTGTTTAAATTAATTTAATGAATAATAGAGTGTTAATTTAATTAGCATTAAATTCTTCTAAATTAATAGATATCATTAAGTTTTGATAAAATAAAAAGTGTGCTTCAGTGATTAAATTGTTTTCATTAAAGATAAATTTGAAGTTTAGTTCTTTTAACAGTTCATGTGATTAGAGTTTAGGTGAAAGATTTATTGCTAACTTTCCGTTCAATAGAGTTAATTTAATATATTTCACAACATTTTACATCATTTAGAGAAGGTGCATATTTAATTTACAATTACAACCAGGGGCTGATTCATTCAAAAGGAATGTTGCCCTAACAGTAGAATAAGATTTCTCTATCCTTATTTCTTTTTAGTTTGATTTTAGCATGTCATTTATATATTTTATATCTATTTTTGTGATAATTTCTAGTGAGTAGATTCTTATCCAAAATTAAAGTAATGAAACACTAATTGTTATTTTATTGTAAGACCAAAATGAATATGAATAATTAATGGTTCATGAATTCTGAAAAGTTTTTTGTACATAACGTCAGTTTTTTAGATTTCTTAAATACTGGCCATATTTGATTAATTTGAATAAGTCCAATTAATCTAACATTAAGTATATGTATTTAGTGGATATGATTAATTAGTAGTAAATATACTGTCAGGTAGACAAGAACAATAGGTTGACAAATTATGACTGCTGATTCTGATTGTGATTTGTTAAAATTGTGTTCCTTTAGTTGTTAATCTTTATAGGACATTAAATTTGGTGTTGCTTGATTCCAACCGAGTTGTCTTAATTAGAAAAAAAATTAGTTTAAACTTATTCTTGGTAATTATAGATAATTTAAGAAAAAATAGGATTACAAAATTCTAATTCTCGGTAACCTGTAATTGGTTGGTTTATAAATATTATTCAATTATTGATTCAATGATCAATAAATATTTAATTACTGTCAATTTGCTTATTTTTTGGAATTTTAATTTCTTGTGATTTTTCCTGTGATATTTGTAGTTAACTGTTTAAATTGTTTAAGTTTAATTATCTGAATTTGATTATTTGTAATTGAATTGTGACATGTTGTTGGATTAATTGAAATAGATTGTGCTTCATTTTTTTGTTTCGACCCTATTTTTCTTATGCTATATTTTATCCTCTGAACTAGGAATTTTTAAATTGGTATTAAAATGATCGTACCAAATTTTAGCACCGTTGCTCAGGAACAAACCCAGCTCACCCACATGACAGGCATGAATACTCACCACTATACTACAATGCCTATCAAGCTCAATTTTTCTTATGGACTCTTTCTCCGCACGTTTGCCGTACACATCCAATAATCTATCAGTTGAACCTTTAGATGTCAAGTCACTTGCAATCGAATTACCACAAATACTGATAGCAAACTGGACATCCACAACATATTCCATGATTTGAAGTGTAAAACATGGTTGTGTCCCAATCTTACGATTCAAAGCATTACGCCAAAGGAGTGACTATCATGGTTTAAAGAAGATGTATTGTTAAAGAACATATATGATAGCAAATCACATTAGTGCTCATTAGCCCAATTGTTTGTAATGTTCATCCCATTTGCATGTGATATATCCTATTTATTGAGGTCTGGGATATCAAGTAAAACAAGCCTCAAGTTGATTACATGAATGTTCGAGAATCCAAGGTGGGATAGCAAAGTAAAACTCGACAAGAGGAGTCGAAATTTGAATGTTGAAAGATTTTGCCACAATTTTTTATTTCAATCATATCTCTCTTCATTTAACTTGTAATTGAGTGATTCAAACAGAATTGGAAAGCTAAGATAAATTGCTACAACTTTCGTGTTAGAGTTTTTTGAGATTCTGCCTACATAATAGTGAACCGTAGTCAAGAAGACGTACATTATGATGCATGTCGTCCATGTCCCGACGTCCATAATCCCCACGTCGTGATGCCACTAACTGGATTTACGTGGAATTTGTAAAAAATCTTCCACGATGTAACACCTAGCATCTTCACATTGCAACGTCTATCTGTGTTGCGAGGCATGACTTTTCACGTCACGATGTCGGGGTTTCACCCATTTTTATATTTTTATGTTTTTCATTTTGTTTTAAAAAAGTTATTCCAAACAATTACTTTCCTAAACTCTTGTTATTTCCACGAATTTTAGTAGGATTTTTAATCATTTCCAAATAAAAACCTTCTTAATTTGGATTAGTTAAGTGTTAGTTTACTTTTTTCTAATTAGACAACTTGTTTTTCAAGATAGGGTCAAACGTGCCTATTTAAAGTTCTTTCCTTTATGAAATAAAGTAGATGATTAATTTTGAAAAAAAAACATTCTTTTGGCTTTAGCTTTGAGAAAACATTCATTATTGGGTGTGAACAAATATTGAACTCCAGTACGTTGTTTGTATGGCCGATTACTCTTTGTAACTTCTGGAGCCAACTTTCACCTTGCTGTGTTAGCTAATGTTTGGCTTGAGAGGAGTAGACTTTCATATGCTTTGGTAACTTGGGGATCCGACTTCATCTTGCTGATTGGCTGTTTTAGATAATGTTTGCTATGAGAGGAGTTGATCTTCATATGTTTTTTTTAGTAGGTTCTACCCGCCTTTAAATTGGTGCTCTTCTTTAAAAGCAAAGCCCTTCTTGTCTCATTTTCTTCATGGTGATTTGAAAATTTTGTTTATCATGATAATTCCATCTTTTTGGGATTATTTCTTAGAGGTAGCGATCTAATGAATAAAACTTCGGATGTGTTTTGGAATCTGCCTGGCAAATATGAATTATTTGAGCCTGCCCCTTGTCTTGGAAAGAATTTAGCTTGGCTGAATCTGTTTTTGGGAATGGAATGCTGCTAAGTTAGGGCTAGTTGTTCTTCTTTTGTGGAAATACTTAGCAGATACTCTTAGCGTATGTTTTGCAGCATTGTACATAACTAACATGTGGAAAGGTTAACAGAAGAGATTGAGGAACTTCTGCCTTATGCCTTATTTGCTCAGGTTGCCACGAAGGTTGGGGATTAAGAGCATTGCTACTTGGTACGGCCTTAGTAGTTGTTATCTAAGTCTCATTCCTAATTTTGAAATTGCATGTAATGGAGTAGTACTCCAAATTTACACTTACTTGTTTTGTTGTATCAGGCACCGTATTTTGCTCAAGATGATATATAGCTATCGGTTTCTTTAAAAAAAGAAAAAAAATAAATCCAATAAACCTTCTATGCATGACCTTAGAGAGTTTATCTTCCCACTCTTTATTGAGAGCACACTACTAGAAAAAGATGCTTTTGAGACACAAGAAAAAGTGTCTTAAATATTAGATTTGCTGTCTCAAAATGTTTTTGAGACGGTGTGGAGACGGTAAAATAGGTGTCTCCAATACAGCCGTCTCAAAAAAAAATTGAGACGATAATGCTGTCTCAAATACTTTTTAAGACGGGGTCGAGACAGTGTTTCAACTGTCTTAATACTATTTGAGACAACTTTGTTTTTATCTCAAATATGGTGTCCTCTTTGTTAATTTTTGGAGACACTAAATTGTGATGGCAACATACCGTCTCAAATATAAATAGAGACAATATTTTTTTGTCTCAAATGTTATGGCTCATTAAACACCTCATCTGATTGCAATGTACTATGTGAAAACATATTTTACCATATAAGTTTACATCAAATTTATGCAATTTTCATCTTAAAAACTAAGAAACATCTCCACTCTATAAATTAAAAGTAATATCAATAACATAAAATGATTATAATTTGTACCTTACAAGTATTCAATATAGTTTCACACAATTGATCTAATCATAGACATATCTGAATATTAAATATTAATCAATGAGCAAAATATACTATTGTTTTTATGAAAATTACATAATAGAAAATCTAAAGAACAATCATTGCCGCAAGTTCAGCGATGACTTCTATTTGTATATTCATCTTTAGAGTCCTGAAAAAAGAATATTATAAACTCTTAAATATAATTGAAATGGATAGCACACAAAGATATTTAATAAAAAAAAAATAATTCTAAGACCAAACATATATGATACAAAAAATCTTTAAACACCTTTCACACAAAATTAATCATTAAATTCATAAATCCCCATTCTTGTAATTATGACTAATTAAATGATTTAAGTAGTTCCTAATTATAATCTAAAAAAAATGGCAGTTGTAGATGGGGAAGCATTGTTCATTACATGATAACCCCATGAAAACTACTCCATGATCATAACTTTTAATTCCATAAACATTTAGTTATAAAGAACCAAAACATTAGGTACAACTACAAGAAACATAAAAATTATCAATACATATATAAAAACATAAAATTTGCAATAGATCTACTTGTATAACTTCAAAATAAGAACTTTATTTATGTGAGTGTGTCAATTAAAGGCTTTCTATCATATGGTTCATTTAACAATAGAAAAAAAAGAACAAAATTATACTTATCCCATTTAATGTGTATAGGTAATTTTTGAGGACACATCCCATTGCTATTGGATATGTAACAACTTCGGCTAATAGTAGTACTTAATGATTAAAATAACAGTTTGACATAATCTAATTTATAAAATAAAAATGATAAGAGTGATGCACATTAAGTTCAATGAAAACACACAACATGAAATTGGCTCAAATAATCTGTGTAAAACATGACTTGGATTTTAATAAAAGAAATGAAAATAAAAATTGAATCTTTACAAAATAAAAAACAAAACTAACACTTTTACTTAAATCAAAACTATTAGAGCAACCTGTCTTTGAGATCATTGGTTATTCCGCGAAATGGCACAAACCTCTCCTCCAAATATGGTGATGATCAATGATTACGTACCGTGTGAGTTATAACTGTGGAGAAGACACACACCAAATAGAATGTATTGGTATTTACATATAAATGTAGTACTACTATAACTATTACTATAATAGTGTGTGAGTTATAACTATCTCCAATGCCTTTCTCATTCCTTTTGATGAGTTCTTCTTGTTCTTGTTCTGTCTTGTCTCACCCTAGAAATATGAAACAAAGCCCCAAAGAGAGAGGACTAGAGCAACACCTTTTTCCCTTTAAAATTTTCATGGTATAAAATAACAGCCAATATTTGTGTGATAGGGAGAATAGATGCAATTATAATTCCGAATAGCAAAGATGATGCACAAAAAATTACTCCAACAGCTCCCACGAAAAAGCATTGCCAACTCATGCTACTCCAAATTAGTACTACATAGTATCTCTTCTGAGTTAATTTATTATCAAAAGGTACACAGCAAGCCTTCCTACCAAGTCATGAAATGAAGCATTTTAAATAATGTGGATATCTCTTGCTTTAGAGGCGTTGTGATACTTTTCTATCATATGGCAAATCATTTGTTAATAACAGAATCTAATACCGTGTTAGAATCTTTATAAGCAAAAATCAAGAAATTATCATTTTGAACAACATCATAATTCTATTATTAATATTCATTTGCATGTTTTAGATTGTGAAATGAAATGATGGGCAGAGTGAAAACTAGGCATTTCATTGTTAGCAAAGAGATGCCACAGGTCAAGCAAAACTACCTGGTAAATTGAGCAACTGGGGTCTCTTTTTTTTGAATGTTGGCGTAATGAGGTCACGTTTCCGATGTCGCAAAGGTTCAGGATCAAGGTGTACAGCTTTTATGAATCAAAGCCTTTCCAACTGCCAAAGATATAATAAAGTTAGAGAAATTCTACTACACAGAACAACCCATCACAGGGGTTCAAAATTCCCAGAAAATTGCACTTTTTTTATCAACAACTTGATGAAATAAAATCAAGATTTGAGAAATGGAAGGGTATCAATATTAAGAAAATTGCAATCAGTAAGAAGAGAACAAAGCATCACTAAATCCCATCTAGTTAGCGCAAATATTGTTATTTAGAAAAGACAAGCTTATATGCAGCAATAAAGAAGAACATGGATAACTAAGAATACCTGTCCATATGCAAAGACAGAACTATTAAACCCAGCAAGGCAATTCTCAACAAGAGGTGCTCCAACGAGCTCAAATATGTCAAGTTGAAATAAAGAAATTAATAGGAAACTTTAAGAATCTTTTCTGTTTCACATCAAAATTAAGAATGTGCCAAAACTAAAAATATATAAACCAAAATCTTGCCTGTCTTGATTCGAAGTCAGCAATAGAGTCAAATGTGAAGGTCTGCCCTCTTATTGACAAAGAATCATTGGAGATCTTCTGAACATTCGTTTCTCCCTCTTCCTCATCCCTGTTTAATGGCCTCATTCCCACTATAACCTGGTTTATGTAACAACAAATGAACCAATCTGAAGCATTCTATTATTAGGATAAAGTTCAACAATCTACCAAAGTAAGAATAAAATTGAAGCAGCTAAAAGGATTTTAAGCATAATACAGTGTGACTACCAGTTCATCTAACAGTACAATGTGAGTCAACAAGTGCAGCTACTTAGAAACTCATCCCTTGATATCTAAATGAGGAAAACTTTAACCTAGGTTATGTCAGTGTAAAATGAGTGAAGGTTTTACTCCAAGATTAAATCTTTGTTGAATGAAATCTTCAAAATAGAGTGCTGAGCTAATTTCCTGCCCTTTTAATATATTTTCCACATTTTCTCATGAGTCGAACACCAACCAACCAAATCAATTACCAAAAGAAATATAAATTGATAAATTAAAACATAAAGAAGAACGAAACTGAAAATCCCATCAGTACTTAGTGTTTGCGCCCCCAATCCAAAGCATAATGAATTCAAGGGTTTCATTTAAATTTTCTCTGTAAATCTAACAATAATTTCCAAATGTAGCACAATAATTAAATTAAACTAGGAATTACGACAAAGATGACAAAAAATTTTAAAAAAATTACTTTAACTCCAGAATCAGCAGAAGAACAGACAGCAGAGTTGGCCGCTTTCTCCAATCCGGAAGACTCCGTGCTCAGTTTCCGCTTAAGCTGCGGCCTGGGTGGAAGCGGAGATCTAACCTTCGCCGCCGTCAAGGGTAACGGCGACAATTTTCTTGGATCCGACGGAGAGAAATAATCAGCCGGAACTTGATTAAAATCCGACAACTGCGGTGGCGCATTCTCCTTAGAACCGCTAGATTTCTGTTTCCTCCCGCTATTATTACTACTAGCGCCTCCTTGAATCCACAGTCATAATTAAAGATAAAATGAAGCCCAATAAAAATAAAAACAGAAGCAATGCAGTTCTTTCAGGTGAATGCAAAAAGTTTTACGCAACTAAATCCTATTATTGGAGGCTGAAGCAACAAAATAATTACTGTAAGATAAATACTAAACATTGCAGTAAGGAGAGAAAGAAGAAACCAAAATGTTTATACCTTGAATGGGTTGACTCTTAAATTCAGCAAGTCCAGAATGGATCTAAGAGGGATTATTAATCAAATAGAACTAAGTCATATTAAATAAATAAAAAATTATAACTCACATGTTAAAATCTTGTGTGCATCTTTTTCGTCAGATTTGTCTCTTGTTTGATCCTCTCTAAAATCCAATCGTAAGTATTATAGTTTGCTTTCTCTCATTTAGCTTTATCTTTTCTCCGCTACTCCTCTCTTTTTGTATTCTCTCTTTTTGTATTCACGGTAACTCTTAGGGTCAATTTTTTATTTTGAGAAAAAGATGGGATTTAAACGTATATTTTATATTTTTTTACTGTCTTAATTAAGTGTCTTATTTAGTTGTATTTGAGACATCATCCCAAATACCGTCTCAAATTCAATGTCTCAATATAATTATTGAGACAGTGATAACTATTGTCACAAATGCTTAGTATTTGAGACAAATTTTTATATTGTCTTAAAATTTTTGTCTCAAAAGGCCTGTTTTCTAGTAGTGGCAAGCCAAGCTAATTTGCTTTATGCCAAGAGTATGGGTTAGGTAGATTTTTTTTTGTATAACATAAGGGTTTGGATCAATATCAAAGCATTTGCGTTCAATGTCTTTTACTTGTTCCGCGTCTTTTTTTTTTGAATTTTGTGCTAGAAAAACAAATAAAAATAGTTGTGATGGGATCACCTCACCAAGTGCTATCAAAGTGGTATAAGAGAAAAGGTTGCACAAATTCAGGTTATCCTTTAACTTTCTAAAATTCTTGTTTCTGTCGTATATTTTACATTTGAATTCCACTTTTTAAAATTCTTGTTGTGTCCTTCTTCTTGTTTATTTAGTTTCATCGTTACTCATTATATTGTGAAAATAGAGTTTCGAAAATAAAAAAAAAAATCATTATTATTTTTACCCGGAAAAACTAACAAATACTAGATTGTTCATAACTTATTCATTTTTACCCATTTTTTATTCCGTCAGTTGCTACATATTCCTTGTGATCTCTAATTATTGATTAGAGTGATTTTGGTCAATTTAGAGTAAAAAATCGTGATTAATTTGCTCTAAAACTCGCTCTTTTCTAGTTGAGTCTTTATTATCGAAATTAATTCTTTGAGTTGATTTTGATTCTTGTGATTTCGTAGGTTAATTTTGTTGTCTTTTCTAAATTATCTTGATTCAATTCTTGTGTTTTGAAAATTTTTGTGAATTTTTTTTTGGTAGAACCTCTATGTCGAGGTGGGGCGCCACTCCCAATATATTAGATAATTTGGTTAGTGATAGAGATACCCTAATATCACTCTTACACAAAAGAGATCCAAGTGAACCTATTTCCATTTACACGCCCATGGCCTAATGGAAAAAAGTTCAGTCGGATTTGACATAAATGAAATATGGAGTACTTCCTCCATTTACATAGAATAAGTATAGCAAGAGGATGCACCTTTCTAGTCTAATGCTGTAGTAACAAAAAGAGGGGAACTTCCTGCATGAAATAAAGACTACACCAAAGAGGTGAATCAATAGTGGCAAAAGCAGAGTTTCTTCTGAATACTTGGCAAAAGTGCAGCAATGGTCTAAGCCAGATGGATGAATGCAGGTAAGCAATTCCTGATTGGCTATCCAAAGGGGAAGCTTGGCCTAACAACAGCAGCCAAGGCCCCATTCTACATTATAATAACAAAAGGGAAATCAGCCTAACGGCAGCAGCTGAACCCCTAAACTTACAAAATTGGCAGTACCCTATACCATTGGGTTCCAAGAACCTGCCAGAATTGATGATCTCTGCCTCTATAGCGAGTGGAATAGGTCTGATCTCAAGGTCACTCAACACCATTTAAGGTCTTTCAAGTGGCAGTTTCTGCACTTAGGAAGTACTTGCTAGTTCTTTTCCGTAGGATGATTGGAAGTCCCATTCGGTCAGCTTTGAGCAGATGAGCCAAAGAGCCTTGATAAGCTGGAGCTACACCCTGTTTTGCTAAGCTCCTGGCTGTCTGATTAACCTCTTTGGGGATTAATACAAGTGCTACTTGATTCTTAATTGCTTCCAGCAACTTCTGACAGTGCTCATCAGTCCAGGCTTTCTGTTGGAGGCTTTGCTACAGTTCCCTGGAATCTACTTCAAGGGTGATCTTGTGGAATCCCAGTTCTGTACATTTGGTAATGGCTGTGTTGCAGATTGTAGCTTCGACCTGCACTTTAGAAACTTCAAGGGAGCAAGACAGAATGGGAAGAAAACAGGCAACTTCACCATTTGAATTTCTAACCAGCCCGGTTGCTTGCCTGAAATTACCTACCACATTCGAGGAGATGTTGATTTTTACTTCAGAAATGTCAGGAGGTTGCCATTTGACATATATGAGCTTAATTATTCTCCTGATTCTGAAAAATGATTTCCAAAAAAGTCCCCATTCCATTTCTTTCAAGGAGTTAATTTGAAATTTAAGACTAGCAGAAGTTTTGATCAACTTAAAGATATGAACCATAACAGCATTAAAGTCTGGTCTAGCATTATCGAAGATTATTTTGTTCCTGAATTTCCAAAGAGACCAAAGAATAAAAGTGATACGAATGGAGTAGCTTTCGAGTTCTAGTCCACACGTTTTCCACAACCTTTGGATCGTTGTTTCACAATTAACCGAACAAGCACGAATCACAGAAGAACAATGCGAAAACAAGACAACAAAACAATAAAGGATATTGAACGAGAAGGATTGGAAGAAATCAACCAAACCCCAACGTTAACACGAATAGATTCAGTCCAACTAATGTAAATCAAAAGTTAAACTTCCTCAGTTCGGCGTGTTCTATAAATCTAGAATGGGTAAGCTCAACCTAAAGCTCCTCACTTAAGGTTTTCGCGGGTCTTATGATTGTTCAACTAAACTTAGAAGAACTCTCACGTTTTCTCTCAACTTATCACAGCTGGAAGAAGGTTTTAGCAAAGCTAAACTTTTATGAAATTTTCATCATATCATTAACGTGTAAAAGAAGGCCTTTAAATAGGCTACAAAACAAAACCCTAATGTTGATTTAGGAAACTAAAACTTAAAAGAATAACTTTCCCAAATTACTTTCCTAATTATCATGTAAGATAATTGGACAAGTAAGTTTCCTAAAAACCGAAACTAAAACCCAATTAATTAATGTTAATGGACTTTAATTATTACAACATAAATAAACCCAATTAAAACATTCAAAGTGGCGTGAACAATTAATGAAGCCCAATACGCCATTACTTGGTCTTCAATGTAGTCCATGGATTCGCGACAGTAATCTGCCAGAATCACATCACTCATATTGTTAGGCATGTTTGACAATGTTAACTTCCGAATCTCGACGAATGTAGAACATAAAAGTTGTAGCCCTATCTCTTATCGTTCCAGGGCTTCTTGAATCACATAATTCGGAGTTATATCGAAAGAGATATGTCCAGAATACCAAACCGTGACAGAAACTTTCAGGATGAATAATTGACTTTAACACCATGGACATGGACACAGGCTCATTCTCATCATTCCCTCCCTCCTGGATCAAACACCAATATTACGAACTCCATAAGAATCAAGTCGAGTTGGAATGAAACAATTCTCGGCCAACAATGCTTAATATTCTGCGAGATCAAAACAAGTGTATAAGATAAACTTTCTCTGGCAGAATAATTATGTATGCATGAAGCATATAAACAACGATATTGTTAAAGAAAAATTCAATAACAATTATGCAAATAAACATCATGTATTAAATGCAAGAAGTTATTCTGATTTGCATCATGAAACAAATAATTAATACTTCTGTAAAACGAATTTAGTAATTTTGTCAATATGGAAGTATTTAAGATAAACTTAGTAATATCATGCATAGATATACCAGTACTAGCATAGAAACAATTGTAGTATTAACATGTAATATAAGAAAGAACTTAAACGATATATGAATGTAACTAAAAGGATTATCCAAAGACTACATAAGAATATTCATAGCAACTAAACATATATGCATCTCGGATAGAATGTAAATCACAAAATCGTTTGAACATAATTTTCAAACATTGCGAAAGTTATCAATTATAAAAATACCAATTCCTAGATTAACGCAGAATGTACACAATCTAATAAATATATGTTAACCCATACTTTACCCTTTTGGAATTGAAAAGAACTTAAGAATGTAGATAACTTACCAGACAAGTGTTGAACTACTTGAATTACCTCTTGGAATTTGAATGATTTTGGCTAAGGAACGGATTGACAATGACTAGTACAAACTCACGACCAAAAATTCAAAGGAAAAATCATTCCAATACGTATAATCAATATATTTAACACCTTTATAACCCAAGGGAATTGATTAAGCTCTAAATGATAAACATTAAGATCAAAATATAATTCATGTATTAGATAAGCAACATAGCATGTTAAGAAACTATAGCATAAACTCATTCAATACAAAATAGTTAGATTTCATAATTGAAGATTATGTGAAAGAATGTTGCTTACTAAATACACAAACCATCAGACTTTAAATTCACATGGTAATAACTTTCGAACCTAATGTTTCAAAGGTAGGCTGAAAGACCTTGAAATTGATTCAAAACAGAATTTAAAACTTTGAAAAATTCATATGACATGACGTTATCAAAGTTCTTTTCCATATAAACCACTTGAAATCAATCAAAAAGCTTTCAATAACTTACCGTGAACTTACCTTGCTTACCCTTGTGGAAAAACAAGCTAACGGCAGATTGGACTCCTTCCAATTGTAATGAGTTGTTTGGCAACTCCGATTAGATGTCTAGGAACTCCAATAACTAACTACAAACCAATAAGAACTAGGCAACAAGCCAATACAAATCGTGAATCACTACAGACATTCATATAGTTCAAAGATGTTGTTGTTTGCTCTCAATGAACTCTCATGCTCACTCTTCTCTATTACACTTATTTTGCTCATGACCTATACTAACTAAGTCACTCTTTTGACTTTCTTTTTCAACTCTTTCTCTCAATTCTTTTTCCCTCATTTGCTTTTCCAATTCACACTTTTCTTTATCTTTTTCTTCTCTCAAATCATTACATGCTTTAGCAATTCTAGCTTGATCTTCAGAAACTTCACAGGGCATTAAAGCACGAAGATTAAACTTTTGACTATTCTTTATGAATGAATAGCAATTTTTGAACTATTTATAAACACCCTTGCATGCAAGTTGCCATGGTCTTCCCAATAAAAGATGGGCTGTTTGCATAGCAAAATATGTCACATAGTACCTCATCTTTGTAATTCCCCACGCAGAATGCAACCTTGACTTGCATGGACACCCATACTTCTCCACAATTATTGCTCCATTGCAGCAAGTAAAGATTTGGATGTGGAGTGGTTTGCATATTTAACCTTTCTACCATTAGGTCACTAGCAAAGTTAGAGCTTCTTTCACAATCAATCACCACAGCACATACTTTATCTTGGACTTTGCACCTTGTATGAAACTCATTTACACATGATGTAGATGTGGTTTTAGACTCCTCCATTTGTACCTGCAAGGTTAGTAAGGAAAACAAGAAGAAAACAGTATATAATCCTCTCGGGTTCTCACTATTTGGTGAGTAAATGCTCTCCTCTCTAGTGTAAAGGCTTTTCTCGTGTATACCCTATCTAATCTCTCAACAATGTTTCTCTCAGACTAATTGAAACTTACCGTTCAACAATTTATATAACAAATCTCAAACAATTAGTTCAACAAGTCAATTCACACAAGTTAAACCAAAGAAGTTTGAAAAGAAACACGTCACATGAGTATTTTAAAGATCACGTATGGGGTAAAACTTGGTTTATTTCAGAAAACTACGAATTAGTAACTAGGCAAGAAAGCAAAATGAATGATTTTGATTTCACCCAAGCAAGATTTGTCACGATCAATATTGATGATTTTCAAACTCAACTTAAGAACACTTAGTTCTTTCAAATTGAAATTAAAGCAGCAGATAAAGACAAGTCCGAATATATATATATATATATATATATTTTTTTTTTTTGATTTTTTTTTTCTCTGCTGAGTTTCGTACGCTAGTTTCGGACGACTGCCTTAGTTTCGGAAGGCCGAAACTTAAAATTCCTGGTACGACGACTTTTCTGTTGAGCTTCGGACTCTAGTTTCGGACGCCTGTCTGAGTTTCAGACGCCGAAACTGTCGCGCGACTGGGTGAAAAATCTGATTTTTCTGACGAATTTTTTTTGGAAACTTTTGATGAAACCCTAGCAATTTTTTTGACGTGCGACTCAATCAACGAAAACACAAAGAATTCAACACTATGAAGACAATTCAAAAGTGTAGAATGTAGACACCAAAAGAACACAAAAAAAACAGCAAGAAAACAACACAAGAAGCACAAAATAGCAAGAACGTAAATGGATTACCTTGAATTTGGAAACAACCCCTTTGCTCTGATACCACTTGATACGAATGGAGTAGCTTTCGAGTTCTATTCCACACGTTTTCCACAACCTTTGGATCGTTGTTTCACAATTAATCCGAACAAGCACGAATCACAGAAGAACAATGCTAAAACAAGACAACAAAACAATAAAGGATATTGAACGAGAAGGATTGGAAGAAATCAACCAAACCCCAACGTTAACACGAATAGATTCAGTCCAACTAATGTAAATCAAAAGTTAAACTTCCTCAGTTCGGCGTGTTCTATAAATCTAGAACGGGTAAGCTCAACCTAAAGCTCCTCACTTAAGGTTTTCGCGGGTCTTATGATTGTTCAACTAAACTTATAAGAACTCTCACGTTTTCTCTCAACTTATCACAGCTGGAAGAAAGTTTTAGCAAAGCTAAACTTTTATCAAATTTTCATCATATCATTAACGTGTAAAAGAAGGCCTTTAAATAGGCTACAAAACAAAACCCTAATGTTGATTTAGGAAACTAAAACTTAAATGAATAACATTCCTAAATTACTTTCCTAATTATCATGTAAGATAATTGGACAAGTAAGTTTCCTAAAAACTGAAACTAAAGCCCAATTAATTAATGTTAATGGACTTTAATTATTACAACTTAAATAAACCCAATTAAAACATTAAAAGTGGCGTGAACAATTAATGAAGCCCAATACGCCATTACTTGGTCTTCAATGTAGTCCATAGATTCGCGACAGTAATCTGTCAGAATCACGTACTCATCTTGGTAGGCACTTTTGACAATGCTAACGTTCGAATCTCGAAGAATGTAAAACATAAAAGTTGTAGCCCTATCGCCTATCGTTCCAGGGCTTCTTGAATCACGTAATTCGGAGTTATATCGAAAGAGATATGTCCAGAATACCAAAACGTAACATAAACTTTCAGGATGAATAATTGACTTTAATACCATGGACATGGACACGGGCTCATTCTCATCAAAAAGAAGGCACAGTTTTAATATGGATAGACTGAGGTTCAGATTTACCTTTGAACTGCCACCATTTATGTAGTGAATAATTCAGGGATTGAAAGGGGCTGAAAAGTCCCATTTCTACCTGCAAAACTTTCCACACTTGTAGAACAAAAGGGCAGCTTCCAAACATATGATTTAGTGATTCCCCATTAGTGCAGCAAAAAGTGCAAAGAAATGGACCTATAACACCCACTTTATATAGGTTGTTAATTACAAGCAGTTTCCTTAATATTAGCCTAAGCATGAAAAACCATATTTTGATCGGTATATGAGGATCCTATATGTGGGCTATATGTGGGGAAACTGGCTCATGCGTGCCCATTATTTCTTGATATATGGATTTATTACTAAATGTACCATCAATGGTGAGTTTCCATATCAGTGTATCAGCCTTGCTTCCATCTTGTTTTACAGAAAGAGAAGAAAAAAAGGCATGAGGCACCTGTGGGCAGATTTCTGTTACCTTTTGCCATTCCAACCCATTTTTACCCAACACATCCTTAACTTTGTACTGGCCCAAGCAGTTATAAATTTCATGAATACTGCCCAGAGAATGCCATTTATCAAAGAATAAGCTGCACTCCCCTCTTCCTATTCGGACTGAAAAATATTTCTCAGCTAGGTGACCATGTTTAAGAAGCCTTTTCCAAGTGTTGGACATCCCTCTATGAGGATAGCATTGAGTAGGGTGAAGAGAGTGGCAATATTTTTGCCACTTGAACTTAGCCCACAATGTGCTTCCTAATCTGAACCTCCACCATAGCCTACAAGACTGAGCTAGGACAATGGCATTTAGGTCCCAAATACTTAGCCCCCCTTCTTCCTGAGTGAGACAAAGGTGTTTCCACTTAATGCAATGAAATTTATTCTTTTTATCCGTAGAAGACCATAAAAAATTGGCCAGCAGGGATTCAATTTAGTTTATATGAGTGGCTTGTTATGCCATTAGGGCTAACAAATAGGCCAAGTACCTTCTGCAAGTGTGAGGTGAAGAGTGAAGTGTGTGAAATAAGTTGTGTGCTGAGATGTGTGTATAAACTAGATATAGATGAACTATAATGAAGAATGAAATGTGCATGAAGTGAATTATAAGTGTTGAGTGACATAGAATGGTGTGAAGAAAAATGAGTGATAAATGGTGAGTGAAGTGTGTGAAGAATGTATGAAAGAACAATGGATAAAGTATTAAGAATGCAAAAACATAAATTTGAACATTGTGAAACACAAAGCATGTAATGCACACTCAAGAAAATTGCAATGAAATTTATTCTTCACTCTTAAACTGGACAACATGAGAACAAGGCGAGATCATCTCGCCCACAAACTGAGTGTGTGAGCATCAAAATGGAATTGTGAACAAATGTGCTAATGTGCAAATGCTAAAACAAGCAGCCACTTCCAACCAAAGTCTGGTTTAGATTCATTGCGAATTTGGGAAAACTTAAAACATGAAAGTTGTGGCTCTATGTCTTAGCTTTCCATAGCATTTTGAATCCCCCAATTTGAAGTTCGGACAAGAACGTTATGGCCAAAATACTGAGATTTGGTGAAGCTGTGTGCGCAGAACAAGATGGTAAAAGTAACAGAATCAACACACCGTAAAGAAACCAAGTAACTAAATCAAAGCAATAAAACACACAAACTATGAGCAGAACAACAACAAATTCTAAGAACCGTGCCTAGTTTCCCTGGAAACGGTGCCAAAAATTTATGTCGAGTGTCGCGGCTCGTCAATTTATCCTAATTTCACTGAATATAGTAGCAGTGAGCTAGGTTTCGTTCCTCAGGGAAATAGTCGATTCAAGAAGTTTGATATGCTCAGTTATGTCACCAAAATATAACAAGATTAAAAGAACACTAAATACAAAATTTAACAGGAAGTAAATTGGTTTAACTCCACACAATTACGAATTGAAATGAATACAAAAGTAAGACTCAGTGAAGTAAAAGCAAAGTTCTCAAGAAAATTAAGCTGATAATCTAGGCTACTTCCGGGTGAATGCAACTTCTCATACATGCAGTATTACTAACATACAATCAAAGCAGATGAGGAGAATCACAATTGGAAAAAGAAATAATAGTTAGCGTGGTCACTACACTACAATTTTAGTCTCCCGACACCATCCTATCCTCTGGTCAGGCCTAAGGATGGTGAAGTGTGAACAAGCTGTCTCAATTCCCCACTCAAATTACTCAGGCATGAACACCTAGAATCTCCCATGGTGAGGCCCGATCCTAGCATGTAAATTCATCATTTGAGTAGGAGAATATCTTATCACCTTGTTCTCAGGATTATACAGACTCAAAGATTCCTATGATGAGGTCTAGCCTTAAGATCTGTGCAAATTCAAACAGGTTTAAGAACTCATGCATTCTCAGGTTCTTATTCATGATTTTCATCCAAATCTTACAAAAGAAGACTCAATTCAGCATGACGACCGCAATCAAATCTCATTTCATCAAATTCAGATCAAAAGCATGCACTTAACAAGTTTTACAAATTCATAGCTGAGAATTTCCATTTCTTATAATAGATTGTTAGTTCTACTGTACAATTACAATTTCAACCTAGCATTCACCCTCAGTATCCTAGATTTTCATACAATTAGCCACGAATCTCCCTTTCAGCTTCACGATCAACAAATTGGAAGATTAAACAGTTCATAATCATTAATTGGAAGAGTTTACCAATTAAGAGTCTTAAAAGCTTTCAAATGCCGAGAGGATTGTCACTTTTCTTCTCAATTTCAAGGAGATGTATAATGATGAATGCAAATCTTTGATCGGAATCCAAATTGAAACAGCAAACTTAGAGAGATAAAGTAGAGAGAGAAAGTAGATCTCAAGAACACTTCTCGCCCTTCAAAATCAAAAGTCGGTTACAATATGGAAAATGTTAGTAGTGAATAATGAATCGGATCCTTTAAAATGTTGACTATTCCTCTATATATAGAGGTTACAAGGATCGTAAACATTACGCAAACGTAAAAATGAATAAGATATTAATATATTGCCATTGCAAAGAATTTCTCTAAACGTGTTTGAATTCCCAAGTCAACAATTTCACGCCTTTACCTTTGATCTCTGGCGCCTTCATCACAGTCCAGCGCCTTCCAGCCTCTGAAAATCACGCCTCCAATTTAGTATACAGCCCTCAGATGCCCTGCCTCAATCCCGCCTTTATTACTGCGACTTGTCGCGTCTTCAACATCTCTCATGCGTCTTCAAGCTTTAATCTTCCACATCTTTAGCGTCAACTGCACGTTTCTGGGCCTTCCTTGATCACGCCTTCCACCATCCTACAAACACAAGAAGAAACCATCACATTTTGCCATTTTTTCTCAATCCAGAATGTAAAGGGGCGAGGTCTCGTGGCGAGACCTCGCCACTTTGTGCATTTGTGTGGCGAGACCTCGCCACGAGGTCTCGCCGTGTTGTGTGATTGCTGGCGTGACCTCGCGGTGAGGTTTCGCCGTGCATTGTGTGAGCGTGTAGGGGCAAGTGTGTGTGTGTTGTGATTGTTTGAGTGATAAACAATGTGAGATATAATGTTGAGTAGTGAAAATGAATTGTGAGACTTGAGTGAAATTGGTGTTGTGATTGTTATGAAATGAGAGTGAACGTGAGTGTGTGAAGTGTTTGTGAGTGTTTAAGAATTTTGAATGAATGTGGAAATGTTGTGCAAATGAACATAATATATTGTGAGTGATGCAAAGTTCATATGAACAAAGGATGTTTTGTGTATTCGAAAGTGAAATGTTGTGTATTACATGATATGTGATGAATTGAGCAAATGCTATGGTTGTTCCTTGCTGTGTAGAGCTTATAAGATATGCATGGGGGTATAATCTTAGTGTGCAAAGGAAATGAGAAAATTTATGCGTGTGAATGTGCATATTATGTTTAGTAAGTGTTTGAATGCTCTAGTGCATGTGTGCATGAGAGCATGCGGCGAGGTGATCTCGCCGCATAGTGAGTGTGTGCGGATGTGTGATAGGAAATGCGTGAGTGTGTGCGAGAGTTGTGCGTCGAGGTGACCTCGCCGCACATTGTGTGTGCGAAGTGCAAATGCGGCGAGGTGACCTCGCCGCATGAGTGTGTGCGAGAGTTGTGCGGCGAGGTAGTGTGCATATGTGCACATGAGTGTAGTGAAGTGTTGGGTAGTGAGTGCATGTCAGTGAAGTGTAGTGAATGCAAGAACAAAGTGTGGTGAGTGCATAAGTACTTAGCCAGAAAAAATCATCCAACTTCCATGCAAAATTCGTGTAACTTAGACTGTGAATTGGACTTTTCAATGAACATGAAGCTTATAGAAGTTCCTGTTGGCTTTCTATAGGTTCAAGACTCAACCTCATTGGATACCTATAGCTCAAGATATACAAAATTAACCAAACTGTGGCCGAAAGAGAAAACTGTACCAAACCCTAATCCAAACACAACAAAGATGCCTTCGTTTCTCATAATTGCACACAGAACTTGGAGAAAGTTAAAACACAACATTTAAAGTCCAAACAGAGAGCTTTCTAAATCATCCAATATCTCCTCATTTGGATAAGAATTGAAAGAGTTATTCATAGCACAAGATACATACTCAAAACTGCCAAAAACCCTAATTTGGCCGAAAGTGTATCCTTGAATTCCTTCATTTCCTCTTTGACATTTTTCACTTCATTTACCAACATTTTTGCTCTTTTTGCACCATTTGATCATTTTCACATTGCAAACATATAAATGCATAAAACCTCTCAAAACATCACATATATACATAAAGCACACAACAAAAGCCAAGCATTTCATCACATATTAGTTGGTATAAAACCAACTTATCAACTGTCTAGAAGGTATACTTTGTTTACTTACTTGCATGCTAAGTTACTTGGTTTTGATTTGGTTAAAGACTTGTATGAGCATGATCATGATTTTGCCACAGCCTATGAGATTTGTAAGACCGAACCGAATGGTGATTTTTATGTGCATGATGGTTTCTTGTTTCGAAAAGATAAATTGTGCATTCCCAAGAGTTCCATTCGTGTTTTACTTGTTAAGGAAACCCATGGGGGAGGGTTAATGGGGCACTTGGTATTGCTAAAACACTTGCTGTTTTGAATGAGCACTTTTATTGGCCTAGCATGATTAAAGATGTTAAAAGTGTTTGTGAAAAATGCATTGTGCGTATCAAGATGCCTCATGGTTTGTATCAACCTTTGCCTGTTCGTAGTCATCCTTGGATTGACATTTCTATGAATTTTGTGCTTGGTTTGCCTAGGTCACGCAATGGTTATGATAGCATATTTGTTGTAGTTGATAGATTTAGCAGAATGTCACATTTTATTGCTTGTTCTAAGTCTAATGATGCTACACATATTGCTGATTTGTTCTTTAAGGAGGTTGTAAGATTGCATGGAATGCCTAAGAGTATTGTTAGTGATAGAGATGTTAAATTTCTGTCTCATTTTTCGCGTACTCTTTAGAATAAGTTGGGTACTAAGTTGTTGTTTTCTACTGTTGCACATCCACAGACTGATGGACAAACTGAAGTAGTTAATAGGACTTTGTCTACCTTACTTCGTGCACTTATTCAGAAAAACTTAAAGAATTGGGAAGGGTGTTTACCACACATTGAATTTGCTTACAATCGCACTGTGCATAGCTCTACTAATTGTTCATCTTTTGAGATTGTGTATGGTTTTAATCCTTTAACTCCTTTTGATATTTTGCCTTTACCTACTAATGAGTTTGTTAGTGTTGAAGGTAAACAGAAAGCTGATTTTGTTAGGGAGTTGCATGAAAGGGTTCGAGCTAACATTGAGAGGCGTAATGAGCAATATGCTAAGCAAGCTAATAAGGGTAGACGACAAGTGATTTTCGAACCAGGGGATTGGGTTTGGATTCACTTGAGGAAAGAGAGGTTTCTTGACAAAAGGAAAACTAAGCTTCATCCAAGAGGAGATGGTCCTTTTTGGGTCTTGGAAAGGATTGGAGATAATGATTACAAAATTGAACTTCCTAGTGAGTATGGCAATGTTTCATCTACCTTTAATGTTACTGATTTATCTTTGTTTGATGTAGGTGATTCGAGGACGAATCCTTTCGAGGAGGGAGGGAATGATAGAAATCAACCCATGTCCATGGTGCCAAGGCCGAGTTCTCAAGACCCTTTGGTGAATCTTGATGGACCAATGACGAGAACAAGGATTTCAAAGATGAAGGCAGCCTTGCACAATTTATTGTCTTCACATTTTGAAGCTATGGAGGCCGAATTATCTCAATCATCTCAAGGAGGAGTTTTTTTGAATGTTTCTTCATTAACAATTCATGATCCACCTTGAAGAAAATCACAAAGGCCGATTTTGAAGAAGTCCATGAAGAGGCGTGTTCTTGGATTTATTATGGATCACGCCATTGTTAATTTTAGGATTTACTTTTGGGTTGTAATAATAAGTCCATTAACATTAATTAATTGGGCTTTACTTTCGTTACTTGTCCAATTGCCTTGCATTGTAATTTGGAAAGTAATCTTTTAGGAAACTTTCTTGTTAGTCAAGAAGTCAAATCGTAATTTGCTGCTTCTTTTTTCCTTTTTCTGTTTGGGCATGGCCGAATTCTTCCCTAGTTAAGGGTAGCCATTGTAACGTTTTTAATATATATGAAATTTGATAAAGTTTAGCTTTGCTAAAACCTTCTTCCAGCTGTGATAAGTTGAGAGAAAACGTGAGAGTTCTTCTAAGTTTAGTTGAACAATCATAAGACCCGCGAAAACCTTAACTGAGGAGCTTTAGGTTGAGCTTACCCATTCTAGATTTATAGAACACGCTGAACTGAGGAAGTTTAACTTTTGATTTACATTAGTTGGGCTGAATCTATTCGTGTTAATGTTGGGATTTGGTTGATTTCTTCCAATCCTTCTCGTTCAATATCCTTTATTGTTTTGTTGTCTTGTTTTCGCATTGTTCTTCTGTGATTCGTGCTTGTTCGGATTAATTGTGAAACAACGATCCAAAGGTTGTGGAAAAACGTGTGGAATAGAACTCAAAAGCTACTCCATTCGTATCAGGGAAACTTTAAACATGCCTACCTTGCTTCATTTAGGGTTTGGGCAGATTTGATTGTGCAGCTTCATTTGAGCGTAACTCTTTCGATACTAATCCAAATGAGGAGATCTTGGATGTTCTGGAAAGCTCTTTGAGTGTACGTCATTTCTTATTTTTTACCTTTCTTCTAAAATAGTCACGCCCCGAATCGGCAGGCACAGTGAACCCGTGGGCCCACACGCGCTAGCGTGGCCGTGACACGACTAGAGCCTGATGCACCCAAGCCCAACTTCATTTGGCTCGTCCTCGCTATGCCAAAATGGATATCCTGAAGTTGAACTTGGAAGCTAGGCTCACATACATATACATTACATTAACCATGCTCCTATCTGATGTGGGATAGGAGTATCACAAAAACGGTGTGGAAGTAGGAGAAACGGGGGCATCTTTGCAACTGTTCCTCCAGGTTTTCATCTTTGATTTCATATTGCTATAGTTTGGTAGAATGTGTACATCTTGAGCTACAGATCTCTAATGATGCTGATTCTTAAACCAATGGAAAGCTAAATGAAAGATCTAAAACTCTTATGTTCAACGCAAAGTCCAATTCAGAGGCTAAGATACATATATGTTGCATAGAAGTAGATGATTGTGCTGAAATTGTTGCATCACACACATGCACTCACCCTGCTGCGCACTACCCTCACCTCGTCACATGCAACACACACACACATCATGCGACGAGCTCACCTCGTCGCATGCATCGTGCACACCTCGCCGCACAAGCTTGTGCGGCGAGCTCACTTCATCGCACACATTCACGCACCTCGCCGCACAAGCTTCTGCGGTTTAAAGTTTAATTATATTGATTTGATTATTTGGAATTGAATTGTGACATCCTGTTGGATTAACTAAAATAAACTTTGCTCCGTTTTCTATGGGATTCAAACCTACTTGCTTTGTGCTTTATTTTATCCTCTAAAGTAGAAATTTTAATTTGGTATTAAAACGATTGTACAAAACGCATTGCTAATCAACTTACCTTACATGTTACAACTGATATAGTTGAAATATATATATATAATCCACTATTGAAGAAAAGAAAGATTTTACAAGGTAGGCATTTCTATTTTCTCATTAATTAGTACATTTTCTTCAGCAAATAAAATTATAATCCGGCACGTTCTAAAAATAAAAATTAGAATCATTAGGAGACTGATCTTCAAGATATATCAACATTTCATTGATATACATGCAAGTGTGTTGTATGAATATTTTATAGCTAAAACTCACTTTCTTTTGGTTGTACAACCTACATATGGGCTTAGAATGTATATGATAAAGATGCAAAAAGTGACACTCTATAATTCCAGTGGAATGAGATTGTTTAGGTCTCAAGCTTCTTTACTATTCGGCAATTCTTCTTCAATAACTAAAGGAGCACAACAAAGTGAAAAATTGTTGACAAAGGCATGTCAACAGAAACTTATAGCTACTAAATTGAGTACAAAGTCCAAGAAGTAATGAGTTTGGAGTATGAAACAAATCAATATTCATCGAAAGCAAGAAAGAAAGAACTAATGCTAAAAATTTCAAAAGGTAATTGGCATTCAGTAGGAGCTAACCACTACATGGAAATGCCTTTTAGCAACAATTATGACATAGAATGAGCAAGAGAATTAAAGAAATTTCTATCAAACATATGGTGCTCAACATAATTTTTGTTGATTTTAAGAAATTAAGACCAATTTCAACACCCACAGCAGACATTTAGCTCGTGAAATGCATTTTATGCATTGGAATGCCAAGAATCAACAAAATCAAAGCAAAAACAAGGGTGGGCAGAAAGTGTGTTTTCATGGCATCACAACTATATATTGAAATGAACTTCAAAAATATAACCAAATTGAGCAATACAATATCAACATAGAACCTCAAGAATATTATATCTAGTGTTAGAACATTAAGAATCAACAAATTTAAAGTCCAACTAAAGGCATTCATTAGCCATTCTCCAAGAATTTCATGTTGATTTCACAAATTTTAAAGGAAATAATACATCCTATAGTAACACATTATCAAAACAAAATCTTTAGCAACATGAAAACACACAAGAAGATTAAATGAATTTGCAAAAAAATTCGATAGCGAGGGGTTAAGCTTTATTCATGTTCACCTCTCCATCAACATTGTGAAACTATGCTTCTTAGATGTTGTCCAAGTGTATAGATAACCAATACTATAGATGTGTAATGGTGAAGAGATTTGAGTGAAAGAAGAGAAATTAAAGTGAAGGGAATGAATTGCCGAGGAAAAACCCCATCAAAACCGCAAGAACACCCCCAGTACATCAGAGAAAAAATTCAACCCATAATTGCAACAGCAAAATAATTCATTATCTAGGGTTTGCAAATGTCTTTTTTATGAATTATTGTTGGCTTGTTTTTTCACAGTTCGCTATCAGAAATTTAGATCCGAAGTGAGGTTTCTTGCTTTTTTATAGCGTTCAATGGCTTCAGAACTTTCGTGTTTCCAATTGGGTTTTTGACGGGACCGTTAATTAAAGAAGAGAGAGGCGAAGAGTGGTGATAGCAGTTTTGGAGCTAGGGTCAAATGCGAAGGCCTAACCGAATCAAATACATTTATAGCCCTAATTCTCACAACATTTAAGGTGCATCAAGACACCGACGTGTTTTAGCTAGAGAAAGTAGGGATCGTTCTCACAGGGAGGGTATGAGTCTATGGAATTAATGCGAACGTGTGTGAAGTAGTGAGAGTTAAAACAAGTAATGAAATAACTTAAACTACAAACTAGAAAAAATAGAAAACAAGGAATAAAAGCATCAAGGGCAAGGAATCATGCAATGAAGAAACCGTGCCTTCCCCGGCAACGGCGCCAAAAATTGACAAGCGTGTCATTAACCTTGCAATTTTAACCCTAAACTAAGGTAGCAGCAATGAGTAGGGTATCGTATCCATAGGGAAGGTGGAGTGGTTTCAAGAATCCAGAAATTTGTTCTCAGGTTGTCACAAAATTAAGTTCGCAGTAACGTGAATTAAAAGAACAGAACTTTAACGTAAAGAAATAAAGTGTAATCAAACAAATGAAGGTGATGCTCTAGAGTTCCAAAGTTGGATGAAAATGCATTTAGACACCTATACGGTACAATGAACATACAAGCCAATCGAAAGGGGAACTAAGTCACCTATTGTCTTAACCCGAAGTTAGCATGGAGACCACACCTTAACTTAAGGCTCTAACACCATCCTCTCCCATGGCGAGGCCTGAGAATGGCGATTTCAAACCGTGACGTCCCAATCCGCTATTCCTAGCAAGTTCAACACTCAATTTCTAGATTCTTCCCATGTCGAGGCCTGAACCTAGGGTCAAATGTACTCGTTAGCAACAAAGGATTTCTTTTGCACTTTTATCTCATGATTTCATAAACTAAGATCGGTATGGCGACCGCCTCCTAGGAAACAAGCTTACTAAGCAAGTGAAAAGACTTGATTCACAGAAGAAGTTCTCATTTCACATAATTCACAACAAGAATCGTAGTATTGATCTTATACTCAGTTTGTCGACGGCAGTTAAGTTCAATTCAACTGTTCCCGAGTGATCAAGTGAAAATTCAACCGAAATGCTCAATCGAAACAATATATGAATCATTTCTTCATAGATTATGTTCAATGCATCGTACAAAGCATCTAAAATGTATTCTCATCCATCGGAACCCTAGATCATCAACGGATTAGCCAGAAAACTCCTTTCTCATCTCAATTTCACCAATTTGCAACATTAACAAACACAAATCCATTAAATTGGAGAATTTTACCGATCAAAACATAGAGGAATAGCAATTCCTTCGTTAATTAAGAATAAGAAAGTAATTTCCAGTCCAAAACCGTGATCGGAATCAAGATCAGAGTTCAATTCGTAGAGATAGAAAATCTAGAGAGAGAAAGTGGAGAGAGAACAATTCCCGCTACGAAAATAAAAATTCTGGTTTTCTATTCTACAATGATTGATCTCTAAAAATTCCCCCCCTCTCCAAATCGCTAATTCCTCTATATATAGAGGTTACAAAATGTAGATAATTCGCAAACGTAAAGTGAAAACTAATTTACATAAATGCCACTATATGAAATAACTGTCTAAAATTAGCACGTGCAAGTGCCTCCACGTCAGCAATCATCCCGTAATCCAGCGCCTTTGAGCCATGACCAGTCACGCCTTCAATTTCTCTAGCGCACTCCAGAGCACATAGAAAACACGCCACCATGATTCCCTGCACAAAAATAAGAACTCCGCACTTAGAAAATTCTTTGGCAAAATTCATGGAGAAGTACACGGTGCGGCTTCACTAGCGGCTGCACCTCACAAACCTTCACATGGTGTGGTTGCACTAGTGGCCGCACCAAGCAAATTTTATCATGGCGCGGTTCCCTTAGCGGCCGCACCATGGAAGTTTTATCATGGTGCGGTTGCCTTAGCGGCCGCACCATGCACTTTTAGTGTGTGCTCGTGTGAGGTGGTAGCAAGAGTGAAGTTCATGAAGTGTGCAACGAGTAGTGCATGAGTAGCTTGAGTGCAAATGCGTAGCAATTATGCCCATGGATGTTGCACTTGTGTGTAGCAATTGTGTGCATGGATGTTACACTTGAGCCATGCATTGTGGTGCATGTATGTGCTGAAGTTGTGCTTTGAGTTGTGCATGAGTGCTGCTGTGAAATGCATGAAGTGTGTGCATTGCTTGGGCTGTGAAATGCCCATGTGTGTGCTGTGATGTTCATGGGTGTTGCTAGGACTAGTGCATGTGATGTGCTGAAGTGTTGCACTTGTGGGCAAGAGGTATGCTGTGAAGTGCATGTAGTGTGCACAAGTGATGCTGTGAAGTGCCTAAGTGTGTGTGTATGATGGTGCTGTGATGTGCAACACGTAGTGCCTGTGTTGTGCAGCAACTATGTGCAAACAAGTGCACAAGTGTGCTGCATGTGAGTGCAAGTGATGTGCTAAAGTTGTTGCTGTGTTGTGCATGTGTGTGCAACGAATGTGTGGCGATGTGAGTGAGTGTGTGTAGCAAATGTGTGGCAATGTGTGTTGAGTGTGAAAACTAGCAAACCGTCTCCTTGCAACAAAAATATGGGCACGATTAGTTATGAATTTGGCAAAACTTAAACCATGAAAGTCGTAGCCCTTTGTCTTATCTATCCATAGCCTTTTGAATCACGCATTTCGGAGCTTGGACAAGAACGTTATGCTCAAAATACTCAACCGTGGCAGGAAGGAATTTCATGGTACGGCAGCTAAGGCAACTGCACCGTGAAAATTCCACGTTTCAGCACGAGTTTCCACTTATAGGCGATATATGTGTACCTTCTCTTCAGAATTGGACTTTATGATAAACATATGAGTTTTAGCACTTTCTCTCGGTTTTCTAGAGGTCAATCATCAATATCATTGAAGGTCTGTAGCTCAAGATATCAACATTCTACCAAACTGTGGCAATGAAGTCTACAGTGAAAACCCTAAAGTAGTGATTTCAAAGTTTCCCACGTTTCTCATAACGGCACAGAGAATTAGAAGCAAGTTAAAACATACGAATTTAAGAACACTCCAAGAGCTTTCCAGAACATCCAATACCTCCTCATTTGGATTAGTATTGAGAAAGTTACACTCAAAACAATTTGTATAAACAGTTCTGCCCAAAAACCAAATGAACATATTATGGCATTCTTCAAACTCCACCAACTTCATATCAAGCTTTTTAAGTTCTTTCCTTGTTCTTTAGCATCAACACACACTTGCCTCATTTAATCATCATTTTTGGTATTTTTCACCATTTTAGCACATTAAGTTGTAAACCACATAAATATATACAAGAATGTGCAAGTGAAATGCAAGACTTGCTCCTCCTTCTCTCTACTCCACAACTATTGAAACCCTAATCTTCCTACCCATTTCTAGCCCATTCAAATCACTCTTGATTTCAAGAGGCCCACGGCCATCTACCCACTCCTCCTACAGCCGGGCTCAATTGGCTGTACACTTAGATTTCGCAACAAGACCTAAAATGCCAAAGAACTACTACAGGCCGGAGCCACCAATCCCCACCTTCAAACACAGCTCCATGACAGTCACTGCTATGGTTCGGCCGGCGACACCAAACAGCTCCATCGACATTAGTAGACCTGGTACTATGTCGGAGCCCTCTCTGGCCCTAAAAGCTTCATCAGCAGCCCACCTAATTTTTTCCAAATCGTTACCACCACTAGCAGCCACCATGATTAAGATAAACTCTAGATTCTCATCACTTACCCCGCTACAACTGAGTTCACCCCTCCCTTTCAGAAAGCAACCTTCTCCCTCAGTCCCTGCGCCTGCAGAAGCAATAATGGCAGAACCTCTGTCGGCTCCTCAACCTGCCACGGTGGCAGAGCAGCCTAAATCCTATTGAGAGGCGGTATTCGGTCCGGCAGCCAGCAAAGTCAACCCGCCCGAAAGTTCAGACCAACCAGATGTCTCCTTCTTCTCCACTAAATTTAGCCCTCTGTCCTCACATGAATGAGAACCGGCCCTGCTCTTGACCAAAGAAGAGGAGGAACATCTCGCCAAACCCTATTGCTATACTCTAATTGGGAAATTTAGCTCCGGTAGACCCTCCATGGTGGCAATCAGGAAAGAGCTTCTGGCGGCGTCTTTCTCTGGTGAGGTTTACTCCGGGCTGCTAGACTATAGGCATGTCTTCTTTAAATTTGTCCTGGACCTTTTCGGGATTGTGGTCTGGCCGGAGCTGGACCTTTTCGGGATTTTCGGCAAGAATTTTCAAGTGGTCGTCGGATTTCAGCACGGACTTTGAATCGTCTGTGGCCCATGTCTAGATTAAATTGCCTCAGCTTCCACTCCATCTATTTGGCAAAGAATCTTTACTCTCCATAGCCTCAGCTTTTGGTACTCCACTCAGACTGGACAGAGCTACTGCCTATGTGGACAAAATATTGAGGCCAAGTGAGGCTCGTGTCCTAGTGGAGATGGATGTGCTTGCTCCTCGGCCCCATCGTGTATGGATTGAAAGCCGGGATAAGGGGAAATAGCAGCAAGTTGACGTTGAAGATCCTTCGGATTACTGCACTACTTGTCGAAGAATGGGCCACTCTGAAAGTCTGTGCAATCCGATTCATCGAAGGAATGTAAGATCTGAGAAAGGCAAGAAGCAAATATTGGTGCCTGTATTTAAAAACTCTGGGCGAGACTCTGATTGTGGATCAAAAGAGGCAAATGTTGAATTGCTACACACAAAAAAGGCCACCTTGAAAATTCCAACCACTAAGATCACTCCTAGTGCAGGAGTGGAAGAGGTAACTGATATCCAGCCGGCACAGTGTCATATTGAAAACCATTAAGATAATTCCCTTGGCCAATTCCTGGACAATCTCGGACAGCTTTTGGAGTTCGTTAATAACCAAGAAAAGAACACAGCTGGTTCTGAAGCTCCTCCTTTAGCTATCGAGCCCCCTAAAGCAGTGCCATCTGACCCCTCAACCATTGAGTTGATGAGGGACGAAGAGCAGAAGTTGGGGGGATTAATGTGTCGATAAGTTGGATGATGGGGAACCTTTGAAAAACTGTAAAGGCAGCTGCATGACAGAGAGAGAAATCATACAAGCTATCCCAACAATTGTGTGGAAAGAAGGGGAATGGGCCAAACTGCGTAAAGATAGTTCTACTTTTGACCTAGCCCGCCTACAAGCCATCCCGACTGACTAAGAGCCAGAGAATGATGATTATGACTGCTGGATAGAACAAAGCTTCGAGGATGAACCACAGGACATGCTAAACAGCTTCCTTGATAAGATGGACAAATGCCAAAAGACTTCTAAGCAAACTAAGTACATGGAGGCGTTAGTAAGTCCAAAAGCCAGTGTCTTATCTGATAGGAAGCTAAGAAACAGGAACCCATTCATATGCTACTTGGAAGGTAAACTTTGGAACCCTGGGTAAGTCTCTTTTGTATTTGTTGGCCCCTGATTGCCGGTGTTAGATCAGATTGGCCATATGTCATTGTTTTGGTCCATGAGCTGGCATGGAATGACTGGACTCTAGATGTTTTGCTGCATTGTGAAGACTGTTATTTCCCGAATTGGTTGTGAATTCTTGGTGATTGCTGACCCTGAAATCTGTTTGGTTTTTTGGATGACTGTTGCTCTGAGGATGGTTTTGGTTTCCTTAAATGGTGTATTGTTTAATACTTAGGCCTGGTTGTTTTAGGCTGACTGGATAGTGGGAACCACCCTAAATCTGCAGGGACCAGGTTGTTCCTGCATTCTCACTGATCTGCCTCGCTGCACGTTTAGTATGCTCTATTCTAGTTGATTTAGTTTTGGGAAGGTTCCATTATATGTTGCTTTTTGTGGTTGGTATCAAAGGCATGCCTTTGGTCCAAGTATTTATATTGCTTTGGGTTTTTGTTGGAGTAACTTGTTGTTTTGTTGGAGAAATTCTAAGATTGTAAACATGAAGGGCCTGACACCGAGAATGTTTTGTGAGTCTTGTTGTGTCTACTCTAATGCCGCTGTGGTGATCTACATTATTTTCGCTGTTTTAGACGGTTTCATTTGATGCTGCTGTTTTGTGATGGTTCTCAAAGGCAGATTTTGTTTCAAGAATTGTATATTGATTTGGTATCTTGCTGGTGAAATCTTCTGTTTTGCTTCATTAGTTTCTTACAGGAAGGTTTGGTTGCAAGAATTGTATATTGATTTGGGATTTTGTTGGAGGAATCTGCTGTTTTGGTTGGAGAAAATTACATGATTGTAAACCTGAAAGGGCTGTGTGGTAGGAGTATTTGTCTAAATTCAGTCTTATGTGCCTGAAAGGCCCAATTCAGTCTCATGCGGCTGTGGCCCTTTGGACCATACTGTTGTATGGACCTGGATAGAAGCAAGATGTTTTGGGCTACTTCATGATCAATTTTGGACTGAATTGGGCCTTCAGGCCATGTTATCACTATTTGGATTAGGACAGGATTGGGCTGAATTTTGCTGAGCCCACAGATTTAGGATATTTGAAGATTTTGTAATTTATCATGAATGGAGAGTCCATAGAATTTGAGTTGGCTATCGGGCTTTCAAATTGTTTGGACCCTTAATCTCCACACACACCCCCTTTTTTTTGACCTTTTGGCTCCCGAACTGTAAAGGAGTAGTACTCCTCGTTTATGCCTTCCTTTTGTACCGGGGTGTCGGGAATATCCGGCCCCGTATATTTTGCTTATGGTATAATAAAGTAGTTTTCTAAAAAAAAGTTGTAAACCACATAAATGCATTAAACTTGACACAAAACACTACACAATTGCATGAAACACAAGGCAAAAGCTAAGTGATATAACACATATAAGTTGGTATAAAACCAACTTATCAATTTCCCCCATACTTGAACTTTTGCTTGCCCTCAAGCATGGACACAACGTCACACTTACACAACTCATGTTAATCACTCACATTCAAACCGTTACTCCCTTGTCTACTAAATCCATCTCTAAGTTCATCAAAACATTTTTCACACAAAAACTCTCAAAGGTTTCCCTGTTCAAAATTTTTAGATTTCAACACACATTATCAATCAAGGCACAATGAATAAAGACCAAAATGTCATACGTTCAAGTGTTTGCTGAGGAATACTGGCTCAGTGCTCTTCATATATGCATAAACCCTTTATTCTATCTTACAATTCACTGCATATCAATCTCCCTATCCACACATAGGAACAAACAGCACACAAGATCAATGGCGCACATTGGTGCTTCTCTTAGATCATTTACATTCAAATTGCACTTTGGTGCTTTCTTTTATCACACAAATTGGTGTATGATTGCCTGGGTCTTGTGGCTCTTTTTTCCCCACTTTTCGCCTGGGTTTTATGGCTGTTTTTTCCCAAATATACATGCTAGGGTCTTACTGCTTTTCATTCCCAGATGCCAAAGGCTTTTTCCACCAAATCCTTTCTTGTGTAACCACTAATTCGTATGTGTCTTTAAGGGACTATATATGCAAGAACACTAAAATTCCAAGGAGATGCATACGAAAGAACAACTCAACCAAATTACCTCCTATGTCATTGAATAGTTTGCATGGCATATCTATCTTACTTTAACATCATGCCTTGGCAAACAAAACGTGCCAATTTCTTTCACATTTGGAACCAGAAATGAAAAATTTTCGTATGCATTAACATAGAAATTTGATGAACCAGAGGTTGAACATAGCTAACAGAAAGAACAAAGGTCCAAATGCAAAGTGATACTTCATTTCATTACCCACACTATCACTCCACCTCTTTTCATTCCATTTCACACATTACCCTTTATTAGGACACAATCACACTTCTAAAAAAAACTTAAAAACACTAACCAACCAAAACAGCAACACTCAACACGTCAAATATTCCATGGATAGACAGATAACTTATCTTCAAGAACAACACCTATTCACACCAAATCACAAAAAAATTCAAAAAGTTTGCAAAAAACTTAAGACGTGCACAACAAATGAAAAACATAACATATTATACAAAACTAAAAACAATAAAAAAATAGCATGCATCACATCTCTGCATCACGTAGCACAAAAAATTTCATTTCATTCATGCAAGAAAGTTAAGCATATAAAGTTCAAGAGACACACAAACCATAGCAAACATTCACTCCCCACACTTAAAACATACATTGTCCTCAATGTGAAGTAAAGATAGGTTTAGGAGCTCACTGGTGTTGATATGTCATGAAGTCTAATGTTTGTTTGGTGGAGTGTCTTTGTCCATAGTTCTCTCACGCATAAAAACACAATTCCTACACAAAGTGAAACAAAGCTTATTAGAATGTGCTCACTCACGTACACTACATGTTGGTGCAAGATAAAATGACATGGAGATAGCATGAAAGCAAAGTGTCGCACCATGACTAGGAGTCATGGTGGTGTAAAAATATGCAACTAATAACACTAAGTGGCACATGCACAATTCATGCTTGAAATGTAAACCAAAATGATAGTTTGCAGCACTAGAATGGTCCATGGCACCACCCCTCCACACTTAGCCCCACGTGTGCATAGCCTATTCCTCTTGCCACTTCTTCCATGTGCATGTCCTGACAAAATTATTGGCTTAGTAAACATACAAGATGCAAGAAAACGTAAGACTATGTTTACCAATACACTTTATTAATGCTAAGGGAAAAAGAAGTAGTTCTGGATTTTGTAAGTCTCCAGCTAGACTATCCTCCTCAAGCTTTCTTCTTCACAATTCAGAATATATATCCCTCCAAAATTTGGAATAACCATCTCAATACCATAAGGAAAAAATCTCATAAGCACTTTTTGATACGAATGGCCTTGGATTGAACTCCTTGACCAAACAATCTCCACAAAGTTTGGATCGTTGCTGCAACAAAAAGGTTAGAACAAAGACAAAAAAAATAGAATTTTGGGCGGATGGAATTCAAAGGTAAAAACGCAAGTGTTGAAGTAAATCAAACCCAGCATTTTTAATACAAAAGAACTTGATTCAACACATGAAAATTCATGAGCTAAACTAGTTATTTTGTATTAAAACAGTTGGGTTTGATTTACTTCAACACTTGTGTTTTTCCCTTTGAATTCCATCCGCCCAAAATTCAGTTTTTTTGTGTCTTTGTTCTAACCTTTTTGTTGCAGCAACGATCCAAAGTTTGTGGAGATTGTTTGGTCAAGGAGTTCAATCCAAGGCCATTCGTATCAAGTGGTATCAGAGCGCTAGGTTGTCTCACAACATTCGGTAATCATCTTTACTTGAGTCTTGAAATTTCTTATTTTAGGTCCTTGTTTCACGTTTTTCTTGTTGTTTGAGTCGTCGTTAGCTTGCTACTTTTGTGTTGTTTTTGGCGTCAATCTGCACTCTTTTGTTCATTCAATCATAGTGTTGAATTCTTGTGTTTTCATTGTTGAGTCACACGTCAAAAGCATAGCTAGGGTTTTTGTCTAAAACTAGGATTTCTGTTCGGTCAATTGCATAACTTTCTTGTTTTTTATCCGAATTTCATTCTTTCTTTTGTGTTAGATTCATTACCTTGTCTACCACATCTTGTGTTTCGATCAAACTTTTATCACACTTGAAAAAGATAAGTTCTTGAACACTTTCTTGAACTTCTTAAAATTCTGAAGGCACTAAATTTGAAATCTTGAGCTTGATTCTTGTTCTTCACATTGAATCTTGAATATTTTGTGGAATTGGCATTTGTAAATTTGAAATTCTTGTAGACACATTGAGGTTTGGACAAAAAAAAAGAGAGGCCAAATTAAAAAAAAAAGGGGCCAAACACAAAAAAAAAAATAAAAAAAATTGTCCTTCCTGAAAAACAGGTTCGGACAGTCATCAGCGTCCGAAACTCTGCAAAAAAAGTGTCGTTCCAGTAGTTTAGGTTTGGACGGTGTGAGGCGTCCGAAAGGTGCGTCCGAAACTTTGCAAAAAAAAATTGTCGTTCCAGTAGTTCAGGTTCGGACGGTGTGAGGCGTCCGAAAGATGCGTCCGAAACTTAAAAGTGCCATAACTTGCTCATTTTTTATCGGAATTAAGTGATTCAAAAAGCCATCTTCTTGTCTAGGAGTCTACTTTCTGTTTTCCTTAGATTCTGAAGTTAAATCAATTTACACCCACACGTGATCTAAATATTCTTGTGACGTGACTTTTGCATAAAAACTTCTTTGGTTTTACTTGTTAAAATCTTGCTGTTGATTAATTTGGTTGAGACGTGTTCTTCTAATCATTGAAACAGTAAGTTCTATAGTTTGAGAGTATTAGTATAGGGTATACACGAGAAAAGCCTTCATACTAGAGAGGAGTGTACCTACTCACCCAAAGAGTGAGATCCCGTGAGGAAATCTAGTATTTTCTTGTTGTGTCTCTACTAACATTGCAGGTTTATTAATCAATGGTAAAAAAAAGTACAAATACTCTTAAGTTGGAGAATGATGAAATGATGGAAGAACTCCGAAAGATGATACACCCTCAAGATGCAATAAAGGAGTCCAACACCACATCTACATCATGTGTAAATAAGTTTCATACAAGGTACAAAGTCCAAGATAAAGTATGTTCTGTGGTGATTGATTGTGGAAGAAGCTCTAACTTTGCTAGTGAGCTAATGGTAGAAAGGTTAAATATGCAAACCACTCCACATCCAAATCCTTACTTGCGGCAATGGAGCGGTAATTGTGGTGAAGTATGGGTGTCCATGCAAGTCAAGGTTGCATTCTTCGTGGGGAATAACAAAGATGAGATACTATGTGACATATTTCCTATGCAAACAGTCCATCTTTTATTGGGGAAACCATGGCAACTTGCTTGCAAGGGTGTTTATAAAGAGCTCAAAAATTTCTATTCATTCATGAAGGATGGTAAAAAGTTTAATCTTCGTGCTTTAACGCCTTGTGAAATTTATGAAGATCACGCAATTGCTAAATCTTGTGCTGAAATGAGAGAAAAGCAAATGAGGGAAAAAGAATTGAGAGAAAGAGATGAATTTTGATGAAATTTAGCTTTGCTAGAAAAACCCTTTTGCAGCCGTGAAACATTTGTGAAAAAATAACGTGAAAGAATTCAATTGAGTTCAGTTGAATCTTCATAAGACTCGTGATCTTTAAGCTAAAACCTTAGAGAGAACTTACCCGTTCTTGATTTAAAGAGCAAGCCAAACTGAATTAATTCAACGCCTTGATTTACATAGGTTGAATCAAATTCTATTTGTTATAACGTGTTGGGTCTGATTGATTTCAATCAATTATGCCATTCCATATCTTTTCATTGTTCTCTTGTTTAATTCCGCATCTTTCATTGTCTTTGTGCTTTTTCGTGTGTTGGTTGTGATACAACAATCCAAAGGAAGTGGAATTGGTGTGGATTAGGTCTGCAAATCTACTCCATTCGTATCATCAAGGAGGTGCTTAAGCTCATGCACCTGGGGAGCAATCTCTACAAATTTCATTTTGGAACACTGAGACTCCCCAATTGGAGGCACCTCCCTTGATTCCTCTACAATTGGAAGCACACCTTCTGCCTCTTCCACCATACTAACCATTTTAATCCTGCAAGGCTCAACCAAGGATTGTATATCCAAGGTCTCAACGAACTCATCAGTAAGTTCAAAAATAGATGTATCAATAAAGCAATTTTCCACTATGTTTGCAATATCATGTAAAATTCGCACATCCTCTTTATAGACTAACATGCGAAATCTCTCCAGTCTCTTCTTTCTTCACAACATAAAAATCATTATCATTAGTTAACCAAGGAATTTCATTGAGCACTTCTTGTGAGTCACTTTTAAGATACTTAGATTCAAGCATAGTTTCAATAGTTAGGACCTCCACAAGAGTGTCAACCAATGGGTTAACCTTTTCATCAGCAAGTTCAACATTATCTTCATTCATGATATCACCATGTTCATCAAGATGTGACTCTATGCAATTTATCAGGACATCAAGAAATGATACATCCGAAGTATGACTATCAACATAATCAAATATAACATGGCACTCGCTACCATTTAGGACATTCTTAGCACATGCTTCCTGTGAGGTCTGTTCTACCAACACTTCATCTTGCATTTCAAAGATTAATTCATCTATAAAACAGCATTATACTATGTTTACAATCTCAGATAAAATCATGCAATCTTCCTTATCCAGTTCTACCCTCTCAATTTCTTTATTACACGTATTCAATTCTTCAAGAGATATGTAATCACGTTTCACATCTTCCTTAAAAACATGCATGTTTCATGCTATGGCTCTAATTGCAAAACAATGTTCTATATGCCTGGGTTGCTCAATAGCATAATTGACGTCAAAAACAACTTGTTCATCATTAATCCGAAATGTTACTGTTTTGTTCCTCACGCCAACTAATGCATCTCCAGTAGCAAGGAATGGCCTTCCAAAAATGATAGGCACTTCGGGATTCTCTTCTATGTCCAGCACAATGAAGTCCACAGGAAGTGTGAACTTATCAATCCTCACCAACACATCTTCAACCATGCCCGTGGGCTTCACCAATAATCTATCAGCGAGTTGCAAAATGACTGCTATTGGACGGATTCTCTCACTCAACCCAACATTTACGGCAATGGAAAGAGGAATGAGGTTGATCCCTGCTCCTAAGTCGCACAATGATTTGTCAAAGTAACTCTGGCCTATGGTACAAGGGATGGTGCAACTCCCCGGATCCTTCAACTTTGGTGGCAACTTATGGCCATCCCAAGCTTCACTACACTCCATGGGCATAGTTGAAGCTTCACATTGAAGAATCTGTTCCTTGTTTGAAATCAGATACTTAAGGAATTCTGCATACTTAGGAACTGCACTCACCAAATCTAGCAATGGTAGGCTCACGTTAACTTGTCTCACCACGTTCAAGAATCGATCATATTGCGGCCCTTTCTTCGGTAGCGGTTTCACTGTCTCAGGGAAGGGAGGCTTTGGAGCATACTCGGGGTAGTTGTAAGGACTTGGTGGCCCTCTAACTTTTCTTGTCACCTCTGTACCCTCTTTGCCGTCATTATCGTGCCCTTCCTCATTTTCGGATGTATGAGCATCCTCTGCAAAATATCTTTCAAGCTCCACACCGTTTTCCTTTTCGTCCTTGCTGGCATTATCTCCATCAGTTTTTGCTTTGTGCATTTCCTTTCCACTTCTCAATGTTATTACATTACACACTTCTTTACCTTTAGGATTGGGCACAGTATCACTAGGAAGTGCTCATCGCAGCCTCTGGTGCACAACATTTGCGAGTTGTCCAAGTTGCATTTCAATGTTCTTAAGCGTGGCATCATGATGTCTCACAGTTATCTCCAAAGCAACAAATCTCTCCTCATTTTTATCCATCTTTTCCATAAGACGATATAACATGTCTTCTATAGATGGTTTCCCTTGCTCTGAGGAACTCGGTTGATTGTCAAAACCTAGAGGTGGCTGTGTGGATCTTCTTTGTTCATTTCCATAGTACTGGCCTCCTCCTTGAGTCTAATTTTGCTGCCCCCAATTACCTTGGCCTCCACCATATGCTCTGCTGCTACCAGAATAGTTCACAGAATATTGAGGTTTGTTATAGTTGTTAACATACTGTAGAGATTCAGTAGTAATGGCATACTCGTCTGTATGGTGCCCACCTTTGCATAACCCACATGATAACACAGGAGCTTTGGCGTGTGTAGCTTTCTGAGTTTGCACTTGCTTTGCTAAGGCTTCAAACTTGACATTCAAAGAAGTTTCCTCATCAAGATCCAGCACTCTTCTCTGCCTCTTGCCTTGGGGTTTCCGTGTCTCCGAAAAAAGATATTCATCTTCAGCAATTTGGTTAAACAACTCTCTAACCTCTGGCACACTCTTATCTTTTAATGCACCGTTAGCACAAGCTTTCTCCATCATAGAAGACTCAGTTGTGAGGCCTTTGAAAAATGTGTTAAACTCCCTGATTTCACCAAGGTCATGGTTGGGACATTGATGGATTAGATTACTGAAACGCTCCCATGCTTTTCTGAATGACTCGCCTTCCTATTGTTAAAAGTTCATTATTTCCATTCTCTTTTTTTCCAATTTCGCAGGTGGGAAATACTTGGCTAAAAATCTCTTTTGCAATTCATCAAAGGACATTACTGCATTTGCTCCCCCAATACTCTTGAACCAATGCTTAGCTTTACCTCGTAGTGTGATAAGTCGGGTTTGTACAGACTTATTCGTTTAACTTGTTTGATCTTTTGTATAAATTTTTCGTAAAAAATTGTGATAGATGAACAAGTATGTGTTAAAATGGTGCAATCCGATGAAATGTTGAGAATTGGCTAAGTGTAGCATTTTTGTTATGAAAGCAATCATTTTTGAGCTATGAAGCACACTTGGTCACGCACCACACCAAATCCCACCCGCACAGCACAAACACAAAACACACACACACTACACACTGTGCGGGCGCACACCCACACACGCACACAAGCTGTGCGGGTGACTATGCGCCCGCACAGCCACACACGCACACAGCCCGCACAGCCACACACCACGCACAGCCGTGCGGGCACCCCATGCACACACGAACACTCTGCGGGAGCCAGGCGCCCGCACAGCACACACGCACTCACGGCTGTGCGAACGCCAGGCGCCCACACAGCCCACTCACTCAAGCACACACGCGGGCGCCTATGCGCCCGCACCGCAACTCGCACACTTGCACATTTCATTTTACACATTTTCACCCGCGCACTTGTACACACTGTTATTCTCACACTTAGGTAGATAAATTGCTTTGAGTCTCACCCCACTCATGCTCCCAAGCTTCACTCACACCGGCATAGTTAAAGCCAAGCATGCACACCCATTTGAAGGCACCAACTGTTTGATAATTTGCACATCCAATGTTTATCAGTTGAACTCACTACTTTTGTTGACTGAACTTTTTCAGACACTTGGCATTCCTCATAGGAAGGAAGAAGTTTCCAGGAAGCAACAACGGACACGTGTCACTCTCGCCGCGGAAGGAGGAAATTTCCAAGAAACATCATCAACATTTCCACGGGGAGAAATGTATAAAAGGCGGAGGAAACCACAAGTGAAAAGGACTTTTGGAGAGACTTTTAGAGAGGCGGAAGCAGAAAGAAAAAGAGAGGAAATTAGGGTTTCAAGTGGAGATCAAAGTGACAATCGTTTACACTAATCTTTTTGTGCTAGCCATGTTCGATCAGGCTTTGTTAAACTCATTTTCAAAGCCGATCAACATGATCGGCTAAACATTCTGGATGTTGCCTTGAGGGATTAAGTGTAATGACTTTGAGAAAACCGATTGGAGACATTTGAAATTGCTTATTATGTGTTTGATTTTTGTCCAATGTCTTTTGATGATTCATTTTAATGCTTACACACACACGCTTATGCACTTAATTTGATTTGCGGTGCCCACTGAAATCAGTTTCGAGCTATTAATGGAAATTGGAATATCATCACTGGAACATTGAACAAACATGTATGAGTCCTAGGATCTATGCTTAATTGAGACATTGATTGTGCGGTGCCCACTGACAATCGAGGTCAACTTGAATAGGAAGAGACTTGGGATTTTTTGAATATTAGAACTCGAACTTTGGTTGACTGTCTTGTCTAGGGGAGTTAGAATTCTAGTGTCAGATAGGGATTCGAGAATTGGGAAGCCGAGCCTAGGTCCTGCCCTGCCAATGGAGGAAAGAGGAGAATTGTGAAGTAGAACAGTGAGAACTGCCAAGTTGATCGGTTCTAATCCACTAGGGGGTGAATCCCCTCATACATGCATTTGCACTAGTCAAGGATAATCGGGAAAAGTCATTGACACTAGCCCCCTCAAGGCAACACCAGTCCCCTCTCTGATTGTTTTAACCAATTGCATCTGTTTAGAGTTCACACCTTTCTGTTACTATCACTCACTCATACCTTGATAACAACCCTCTCCCTGTTGGATACGATCCCACTTACCACTCCTGCATTCTTTAAGTGATTTTGGGTAAAATTGCAGGGTAGCGACAACACCTGTCAATTTTTGGCGCCGTTGCCGGGGAGAGGCAGAGTGTCAAGAGTTGATTTTGTGATAGTTTTGAGTTTTGTGGTCTTCTAGTTTTGATGTTTTAGTTTCTATTTTACATTTAGTTATGTTCATCATTTTGTGTTATTTTGCATTTTCGTGTATTGGTTGTTGTTCCAAGTATGTCTTGGGTTGTTGGGGATCATCTTGAGCTTGTTCATATTGACCCGCCAATTGTGGTGGATGATACATAACCACAATCTAGACTATTTGATAGCTTCTTTCCATTAGAGTGTTGGGAGTCCATTGAGTCTCAATTGGTCGATTTGAATTGTAAATTAAATGTTGTTCAAACTACTTGGGGATATATTGTTGCTCACTGCAGGAGCTATATTGAAGTGGTGTTTGAGCATCATAAAGGCTATGAAGGGCCATGGCTAATCAAAGATCAAAGCAATGAATTGTTTGAGACTTTGGATGCACTTATTGGAGAAAATACAATCAAGATTGGTATCAATTAATGCCACTGGAGACATAGTGAGGTAAAATTTGGTGAAAATTCCTCTTCTCCCATGCATTATTGAAGGAAGCATTCCTCAAATATTGACTTGAGTACAATGAATTTACATTGCATGAGGACATTGTAATATAACGGGTTGTTGGAAAAGCATTATGGTTTATGAGATCTCTTGACCTCCAGAGGACTTTGATGTCTTTAGACCCTGCATATATGCTTCTAATGTTGATTGTCTAAATTGTGAGCAAACGTTTCCAAGTAGTCACTATGTTGGTTTGAATGATGAGAATTTGATGATTTGTAAAGAAGTAACTAACATAGTGCGATCTTGCTTTGTTGATGCATACATTGATGAGCTTATCGTCGATTTTGATAAATCATTGTGTGCAAAGCCAGTTGTTGAGCCTTGTAGGAAGAATGGACTGGTAGGGATGAGACCCAATGTTTCCAACTGAAGTTGAACCATTGAAAGTAGTCCCAACATGCATAATGAAGAAGAAGAAGATTGCCTATCCTGGAGAAACAACATTGTACAAGGTGGAATTCACAGAAGTTGTTCCTCAAGTTCATGAGCTCAAGCACCTTCTCAAGAGCTTGCAAAATTTGCTCTACAAAAGAAAAAGAGTGCTTATGAGAGGCATTTTTCTGGTACAGAGATGGCTATTCTGAATCTTGAAGGAGGAGGCTTCATGAATAAAGTCTAGCTAGAGACTGAATAAATCCAGATCTACTCACTTTACTTTTCTTGAATAAGTTTTGTTGTTTGAATTCTTAGCTTGATTTTGTTTTTGATTTTGTCTTACTAGAGTTTCTCTTATGTGCAGGAGCCACAAATAAAAGCCACTCAAATGCTAGTGAGGGTGTGTCTTAAAGGGGCTGTTAAATGACCCATTGTACACCACCAGACCCAAGGTTATGGTGTGGCACTCACTTGCCACACCACACTTTTCCTCTACTCTTTTACACATCACAGTCACAACTCATATACGCACAGTCTATTTATGTAGCACCACCACTTTAACACCTAGTTCCCAACAAGTCCCCCATTCACTCATGTTCATACAACAGAAGGTATGAGCTCATTCCCTGATACTTTATTGAATCTATTCTCTATGGGAAATACCTTCTTGATCTTTCATGGTCTTATTTGAGGTGAAGGTGTTTAGTTTGGTTGGGTTCTCATACGTGTTCTAGAAAGTGTGAGTGGTAATCATGTAAGTTTAAAATTGCCATTAACAACATGATCACTTATTGGGACCACCTTTATTGCATGAAGTTCTACTCTAGAATGGAATACATGGTTAGTGTGCATACATAAATACATGATTTACAACTCATACAGTGAGTTGTGTGCTTTTGATGCAATGATTTATGAGTCCAAGTGTGGGGGTGTGCAAGTGCCAGGACACTCAAGCATAACACATGATTGTGGATACTTCGAGTAGGAGAGTGGTGATGCAAGAGGGGATGAATGCACATACGGGGAAACAATAGAAATGTTCAACCCCCTTTTTCGGGATTCTCTCGATTTTCCAGCCAACCGCCTCCTCCAGGAACATGAACGCGGTAGTCTCTTTCCTTTTCCACAATGGGGACCATTGCTTATTTCAAGTGTGGGGGGGAGATTTGACAATGCTTGTGCGAATTTGCTGGTGTATGCTTGTGATTGAAAGGCTTGTGCCTTTGATTTAATTTCTTATGCCTTGTGTGATGTGTTGAAGGGTGCAGTGGTGGTGTTTAGTATATTAGTAATAGGTGGCGTATTTTTTTTAATTGTTTTAGTTTTTTTTTTTAGTATTGTGTGCGGGAATGAAAAACAAGGCAGTGACTAGCACTGACTTTGTGATGTGCTTTAAGTTCTCAGTTGCGATGTAGTGTGTGTGGTGTGCTTTAAGTTTTAATGTGAAAGTGTTGTAGTGTTGTGCCAAATTTGCCGATATCCACTCATCACACTCGCACGCCCAATTTACACTCACACTCAAAGACCTCATCAGCAAATTCATAAATGTTACCCTTGTGATGTATGCAAAAATCTTTTTCGCGAGTTAGCAGTTTTCAAGTATTGCGTGAAATTTGCTGAGTAAAGTGCGATGTTAAAGTAAGATAGAAGCGCCAGCAAAATTTTGACATAGGAGGGCCTTTATGATTCTTTGCGTGTATGTACATTCTACTCGTAAACACTTATTCTTGTATTTTGATTATATAGTCTATTGAAGACACACACGAACACGAATTTTTGTTCAAATTGTGCAATTGTGAAGAAAAAAAGCCAATGGGCGAATAAAGGGAAAAAATAGCCACAAAACCCTGGGCAGCCAAGCACGAATGTGCGGCATGAATTACAAATAAGCACCAATGTGCAAGCACACCAATGTGCGAAATAGTTTCTTTACAATGTTTATGTTTAAGTGTTCGTGTGTGTGGACAAAAGGACTGTAGTGCAAGAATTTATGATTAAGTGTTTACGTGAGTACTTTGCATAGACAGCGTAGGGATCATAAGTAACCCTCAGCACACACTTGCACGCGGACGGTTTGGTCTTTATTCGTTTCCCTTTACTCGACAAATTGTGTAAATGCAGTAAACTGTAAGCTTGCCCGTATATATAATTACCTTTGCATGCGAAAAGGTTTATAGTGGATAGCTGATGATGTTGTGAGTGTTGAATGTAGATAGGGTAATCACTAGGTGTGTGTGCTACTTTGCTCGGGACTAGCAAAGATTTAAGTGTGGGGGGATGATAAGTCGGGGTTTGTACTGACTTATTCGTTTAACTTGTTTGATCTTTTGTATAAATTCTCCGTAAAAAATTGTGATAGATGAACAAGTATGTGTTGAAATGGTGCAATCCGATGAAATGTTGAGAATTGGCTAAGTCTAGCATTTTCGTTATGAAAGTAATCATTTTTGAGCTATGAAGCACACTTGGTCACGCACCACACCAAATCCCACCCGCACAGCACAAACACAAAACACACACACACTACACACTGTGCGGGCGCACACGCACACAAGCTGTGCGGGCGCCTATATGCCCGCACAGCCACACACGCACACACGCCGCCCGCACAGCCACACACGCACAGCTGTGCGGGCGCCAGGCGCCCGCACAGCCCACTCACGTACGCACACACGTGGGCGCCTATGCGCCCGCACCGCCACTCGCACTCTTGCACATTTCGTTTTACACATTTTCACCGGCGCACTTGTACACACTGTTATTCTCACACTTAGGTAGATAAATTGCTTTGAGTCTCACCCCACTCATGCTCCCAAGCTTCACTCGCACCGGCATAGTTAAAGCCAAGCATGCACACCCATTTGAAGGCACCAACTGTTTGATAATTTGCACATCCAATGTTTATCAGTTGACCTCACTACTTTTGTTGACTGAACTTTTTCAGACACTTGGCATTTCCCATAGGAAGGAAGAAGTTTCCAGGAAGCAACAACGGACACGTGTCACTCTGCCCGCGGAAGGAGGAAATTTCCAAGAAACATCATCAACATTTCCACAGGGAGAAATGTATAAAATGCGGAGGAAACCACAAGTGAAAAGGACTTTTGGAGAGACTTTTAGAGAGGCGGAAACAGAAAGCAAAAGAGAGGAGATTAGGGTTTCAAGAGGAGATCAAAGTGACAATCGTTTACACTAATCTTTTTGTGCTAGCCATGTTCGATCAGGCTTTGTTAAACTCATTTTCAAAGCCGATCAACATGATCGGCTAAACATTCTGGATGTTGCCTTGAGGGATTAAGTGTAATGACTTTGAAAAAACCGATTGGAGACATTTGAAATTGCTTATTATGTGTTTGATTTTTGTCCAATGTCTTTTGATGATTCATTTCAATGCTTACACACACACGCTTATGCACTTAATTTGATTTGCGGTGCCCACTGAAATCAGTTTCGAGCTATTAATGGAAATTGGAATATCATCATTGGAACATTGAACAAACATGTGTGATTCCTAGGATCTATGCTTAATTGAGACATTGATTGTGTGGTGCCCACTGACAATCGAGGTCAACTTGAATAGGAAGAGACTTGGGATTGTTTGAATATTAGAACTCGAACTTTGGTTGACTGTCTTGTCTAAGGGAGTTAGGGTTCTAGTGTCAGATAGGGATTCGAGAATGGGGAAGCCGAGCCTAGGTCCTGCCCTGCCAAGGGAGGAAATAGGAGAATTGTGAATTAGAACAGTGAGAACTGCCAAGTTGATCGGTTCTAATCCACTAGGGGGTGAATCCCTTCATACATGCATTTGCACTAGTCAAGGATAATCGGGAAAAGTCATTGACACTAGCCCCCTCAAGGCAACACCAGTCCCCTCTCTGATTGTTTTAACCAATTGCATCTGTTTAGAGTTCACACCTTTCTGTTACTATCACTCACTCATACCTTGATAACAACCCTCTCCCTATTGGATACGATCCCACTTACCACTCCTACAACACCTGTCATAGTTTAAAGGTACTGCAAAGTCCCAAAAACCAATCCATGTGTTCATTCGATTCTTCATTGTCTAAACCTTGAAAAAATTGGCCTTGAGTTATCATCGAAACTATTTGAGTGGGGATATGGTAACTCTCAACATCTATGTCCTGTTGATTAAATCCACTCTCAAAATTATTTGTGTATTGGTCACCAAATCGTGTGGTGCTCGTGCTCCTTGGGCGGCCATTTCTCTTTGCAGTCTTTGTTGCACCCACAAAGTTTTTGCCAATTCAAGATCTAATGGAAATTGCGGTTCTCCTGCAGACCTGAGAGATCTTGGCATACACAACACACTATCGTGAAGTGTAATAGAAAAGAATCAATAAACTCAATGTGCACAAAAGAAGTAGACCACAACTCACAACATAAATTCGAAAATGCAAAGAACAGAATAGAACAAAAGAGTGAAAACTAAAGTAACTGACCGAACAGGACAACACAAAATCGAACAAGTAAAATTCAAGAAACAAGTTAGCAAATTCCAAAAACCGTGCCTTCCCCGGCAACGACGCCAAAAATTGACAAGCGTGACATTAACCTTGCAATTTTAACCCTAAACTAAGGTAGCAGCAATGAGTAGGGTATCGTATCCACAGGGAAGGTAGAGTGGTTTCAAGAATTCAGAAATTTATTCTCAGGTTGTCACAAAATTAAGTTCACACTAACATGAATTAAAAGAACAGAACTTTAACCTAAAGGAATAAAGTGTAATCAAACAAATGAAGGTGATGCTCTAGAGTTCCGAAGCTGGATGAGAATGCATTTAGACACCTATACGGTACAATGAACATACAAGACGATCGAAAGGGGAACTTAGTCATCTTGAGTCTTAACCCGAAGTTAGCATTGCGACCACACCTCAACTTAAGGCTCCTAACGCCATCCTCTTCCATGGCGAGGCCTGAGAATGGCGATTTCAAACCGTGACGTCCCAATCTACTATTCCTAGCAAGTTCAACACACAATTCCTAGATTCTTCCCATGTCGAAGCATGAACCTAGGGTCAAATGTATTCGTTAGCAACAATGGATTTCTTTTGCACTTTTATATCATGATTTCATAACCTAAGATCGGTATGGCGACCGCCTCCTAGGAAACAAGCTTACTAAGCAAGTGAGAAGACTTGATTAACAGAAGAAGTTCTCATTTCATAGAATTCACAACAAGAATCGTAGTATTGATCTTATACTCAGTATGTTGGCCGCAGTTAAGTTCAATTCAACTGTTCCAGAGTAATCGTGTGAAAATTCAACCGAAATGCACAATTGAAACAATATATGAATCATTTCTTCGTAGATTATGTTCAATGCACCGTAGAAAGCATCGAAAATGTATTCTCATCCATCGAAACCCTAGATCATCGACCGATTAGGCAGAAAACTCCTTTCTCATCTCAATTTCACCAATTTGCAACATTAACAAACTCAAATCCATTCAATTGGAGAATTTTACAGATCAAAGCGTAGAGAAATAGCAATTCCTTCGTTAATTGAGAATAAGAAAGCAATTTCCAGTCCAAAATCGCGATCGAAATCAAGATCGGAGTTCAATTCATAGAGAGAGAAAATCTAGAGAGAGAAAGTGGAGAACAATTCCCGCTATGAAAATCAAAATTCTGCTTATCTATTCTTGAATGATCTATCACTAAAAATCCCCCCTCTCTCTAAATCGCTAATTCCTCTATATATAGAGGTTACAAAACGTAGATAATTCGCAAACGTAAAGTGAACACTTATTTACAGAAATGCCACCATATGAAATAACTGTCTAAAATCAGCACGTGCAAGAGCCTCCACGTCAGCAATCATCCTGCAATCCAGCGCCTTTGAGCCATGACCAGTCATGCCTTCAATTTCTATAGCGCACTCCAGAGCACATAGAAAACACGCCACCATGATTCCCTGCACAAAAACAAGAATTCCACACTTAGAAAATTCTTTCGCAAAATTCATGGAGAAGTACACGGTGTGGCTGCACTAGCGGCCGCACCTCACAAACCTTTACAAGGTGCGGTTGCACTAGTGGCCGCACGATGCAAATTTTATCATGGTGCCGTTGCCTTAGCGGCCGCACCATGCAAGTTTTATCATGGTGCGGTTGCCTTAGTAGCCCGCACCATGCACTTTTAGTGTGTGCTCGTGTGAGGTGCTAGCAAGAGTGAAGTGCATGAAGTGTGCAACGAGTAGTGAATGAGTAGCTTGTGCGCAAATGCGTAGCAATTATGCCCATGGATGTTGTACTTGTGTGTAGCAATTGTGTGCATGGATGTTGCACTTGAGCCATGCATTGTGGTGCATGTATGTGCTGAAGTTGTGTTTTGAGTTGTGCATAAGTGTTGCGTTGAAATGCATGAAGTGTGTGCATTGCTTGTGCTGTGAAGTGCCCATGTGTGTGCGGTGATGTTCATGGGTGTTGCTAGGACTAGTGCATGTGATGTGCTAAAGTGCTGCACTTGTGGGCATGAGGTATGCTGTGAAGTGCATGTGGGGTGCACATGTGATGCTGTGAAGTGCCTAAGTGTGTGTGCATGATGGTGCTGTGATGTGCAACAAGTAGTGCCTGTGTTGTGCAGCAACTATGTGGTAACAAGTGCACAAGTGTGCTGCAAGTGAATGCAAGTGATGTGCTGAAGTTGTTGCTGTGTTGTGCATGTGTGTGCATAAGTGTGTTTGTAAACTCGCCACGTGAGTGTGCATGAGAGTGTGCAACGAATGTGTGGCGATGTGAGTGAGTGTGTGGAGCAAATACGTGGCAATTTGAGTTGAGTGTGAAAACTAGCAAACCGTCTCCGTGAAAAAAATATCTGGGCCCAATGTGTAGTGAATTTGGCAAAACGTAGACCATGAAAGTCGTAGCCCTTTGTCTTAGCTTTCCATAGCCTTTTGAATCACGCAATTCGGAGCTTGGACAAGAAAGTTAGGCTCAAAATACTGAACCGTGTGATAAGTTGGTATTGTGTCGACTTATTCGCTCTGTTTTGTTAATCTCTTGCCTGGAATAACTTGTGAATCGATGCTTGATTACGTGACTTGTGTGTGATATTGATTAAAATTGATTGTTATGGAGATTGACTTGAGTGCTGCAAATTTAGTTACAAAGTGCTGCACTTATTCACTCAAGTCACAATTCAATCCTCACGAAAGTCACGAGTCATGAAAGTCACGAACACAAGTCACACTCACATGACCTCACAACTCTTGCACCTCACAAACTCTCAACACACACCTCACAAACACACACTAACACACCACACTTGCACACACCCACTTTACACGGCCGCACCTCACACACACAACACGGTGCGGCCGCACCACACACCCAATTACACGGTGCGGCCGTATCCATGCACTCACACACACGGCGGCCGCACCATGCGGCAGCCACAGACACTGTGCACATTTGTATTGTTTTTCCTTTTTCTATGCATTTGTCATCCACTCATGTTTTTATACATTTTCGTTTACTTCTCACTTGCACACTTGCACAAATACCACTCACCCAATCTTGTTCCCACAGTAACATTTAGCACACACAACCTTAAGCTCACACAAGCAAGGCATTTAACATATCTTTGTCACGGGCTCTAAGTGTTTGATGAAACGCGATGAATTTCCTTACTTAATAAGTCTTTCATTAAACACGTGTTCTCACCTCAGCTTTGGTTTACACTTGTAGATACACGTGACGAAATCTCCGCAAACAAAGGAAGGTTCCTGGAAGCTACGCACTGAAGCAAAGCTATAAAAGAGTGAGAGGCCGCAGTAGAAAAGGGAGCTTTTTGGAGGAGGAGAAACGGAGATCAAATCAAGAAAGTTAGGGTTTCAAGGAAAAAAGGAGATCAGAGTGGAGATCATTCCATTTTATCTTTCTGTAATAGATATGTTTGATCTAGCTTTGTCAAACTTGTTTTCAAAGCCGATCAACATGATTGGCTAAACATTAGGTTGTTGCTTTGAGGGATTAATTGTGATGACTCTAAATTAATTTGAGACATTTGTTTTGCATATCACGTGTTTGATATTGTTTCTTATATCTTGTTGATGCTTTATTTCAATGCTTTCTCACTCACGCCTAGGCCCTTCATATGACTTGCAGTACCACTGAGGTCAATCTAGTGCTATCAATGGAAATTGAAATAACATCACTAGAATAGGGAACAACTTGAATGAGTCCTATGATCTGAGTAAGGATGCAAAGTCAGTTGTGCATTACCAATGACAACTGAAGTTAATATAATGGAAAGACTTACGATTATTTGAACATTGGAACTCGGACTTTGGTTGACTGTCTTGTCCAAGGGAATTGGGGTTCTAGTGTCAGGTAGGGATCGGGAATTAGGAAGCCGAACCTAGGTCTTGCCCTACCAAGGGAAGATGAGAGGAGCATGGTGAATTAGGATTGTGAGTCTTATATGGAGATCAACCCTAAGCTCACTAGAAGAACGACCCCCTCATTCATGTTCTTACACTAGTCTAGGATAATCAAATAGAGTCGTTACACTGACCTCCCTCAAGGCAATACCAATTCACTTCTTGATTGATTTACGTATTTGCTCATACTTGTTGTCTGCTTTATTGAACTCTTTCAATTCTATCACTTGTACAATTCTTAATTCAATCCTCTCCCTGTTGGATACGATCCCGCTTGCCACTTCTACATTAGTTTGGTAAATTTGGGTTAAATTGGAGAGCCGCGACAGCTCGTCACCACCGTGGCAGGAAGGAATTTCAAGGTGCGGCCGGTAAGGCAACCTCACCGTGAAAATTCCACGTTTCAGCACGCGTTTCCACGTATAAGCGATAAATGTGTGCCTTCGCTTCAGAATTGGACTTTATGATAAACATAAGAGTTTTAGCACTTTTTCTCGGCTTTCCAGATGGTCAAGAATCAACATCATTGGAGGTCTGTAACTAAAGATATCAATATTCTACCAAACTGTGGCAATGAAGTCTACAATGAAAACTCTAAAGTAGTGATTTCAACTTTCCCCCATTTCTCATAACTGAACATGAACATAGAACCAAGTTAAAACATACGAATTGAAGCACACTCAAAGAGCTTTCCAGAACATCCAAGATCTCCTCATTTGGATTAGTATTGATAAACTTACGCTCAAAACAATTTGCACAACCAGTTCTGCCAATAAACCAAATGAACATATTATGGCATTCTTCAAACTCCACCAACTTCATATCAAGCTTTTTAAGTTCTTTCCTTGTTCTTTAGCATCAACACACACTTGCCTCATTTTAATTATCTTTTTTGGTCTTTTTCACCATTTTAGCACATCAAGTTGTAAACCACATAAATGCATTAAACTTGATACAAAACACCACACAATTGCATGAAACACAAGGCAAAAGCTACGTGATATAACACATATAAGTTGGTATAAAACCAACTTATCAAGTGTACTCTTGGAGTATTAGTTTTTCTAAACGATAGTGTTTTATGTTAGTTACAAGAATGGGTTAACGAACTAAGAGTGTGACAACATCAAGCAAGTTCCATTTTTATGGCGGATGCAAGAACCTTATAATGTTAACGCCTACGGGAAATTGACTTCATAGCTAATCCCCCCTTTATGGCGGAGGCAAGAATTTGCCAATTTAGGTCAACCAAGATCCCTATGTTTCCCCAAACTTACACACTCTAATTCGGCTCTTCCTTTATGGCGGAGGCAATAGCTAAACCTAGTCACTCCTTCGAATGTCACTGCCTAATCTATTCCTTCCTATATGGCAGGGGCAAGATCTAAATTAGTTCATGCTACCCGAATTCACCAACCCTAACATGGGTATCTTAATGTCCTAACCAATTCCCCCTTTATGGCGGAGGCAAGAAATGGCTAGCACATCTCCACTAATTTACTACCCACATACTACTCTACCTTAAGCATTTCTAGTATGGAATGTTATAATAGCTTGTAGTTCCTAATTCTTGATTACCCACAACATAAATCCACATAAAATCACAACAATTCAACAACCAATAACCAATCTCCAAGGGCACTAGCAATTTAGCACATCAAGACTAATAAGAACATCACAATAATGAATTAAAGCAAGGAATTAAACAAAGAAATACAAAGAGTAGTACTCCCCTTTGATGTTCCAATCCAAATATCAAAGCTTTCTCAACAAAACAAGTCCTCTAAGCCAATACTTTACATGAAATCCTCTCTAAATGATGCTATTTACATCAATAACACACACTAAATGTGGGTTCTTATGGAGTCTCTAGAGAGAGAAGCTCTCAAAACTAACTAATTTAATCTAACAAAATGGCTAACGTTTTTCTTCTCTTAGTTGCACAAAATATATGAGACTAGGATTTTTTCCTTGTGTGTTGATCGAGTAAAATAGAAGTTTATCGTGATTTTCTACGGTGTGGTGGAGACTTCTTCAGCGCGCTGTTGGTCTCTCCGGCCCGCCGGTAACTTCTCCGGCGCGCCAGAGAGCCCAGACATCAATTTCTCCGGCGCGCCGGAGAAGTCTGACTCAGCTTTTGAATTGGCTTCAAAACTTGATGTTTTCATCGTTCTTTTGCTCCGTTACTCCTCCCATGCCATAATGTCATACAAACAAATTAAAAACACATAAAAACAACATAGAAAAATGCCACAAAGATGATCAAAAGATAAGTAAAATGAATCCAATAAGGTGAAAATCGTCACCTTATCAAGTGGTATAACGAGTGAGAATAGAGGCGAATAGAAGCCGACAATTGGCGGATAAGAGAAGCGTGAAAGAGAAAAGTGGAGCTAATGTGTTAGGTCTTTAGGGTTAGATGAGTGAGAGAGTGGGAGACATTATATTAATAAATACTTTTACAAAAAGCAATTCCATTATATTGATAAATAGTTTTATTAAGTATCATATATAGTCAATCTATGTTATCTCTCTCTAGGAACTTTTCTCTGCCATCTCTCTAGGAACTTTAGATTTTCTCTACAAGGCCAGAGGCGGTCAACTATTCTCATCCAGTCTCCTTCCTTTTACTCCCCACCACCTTCTCCCATCCACCTTCTCTATCAACTTCCTCTTTCTATTAGCTTTCTTTCTCCTACCTGTCACCAACTCGCCTCCACCAGGCCACCAAAAGGAGCCATCACATCTTCACCCAGCTAGCTCCCCAAGAATTCCTGCAAGCTTCCCACGCCCCTCCAAAGCCAAGATCTTCAAGGAAGCATCAGCAGATAAGGAGCTGTGGGTTGGAGGTCCAAACTTCAAACTATAGGCTACCCTCTATTATCACTTCTTTGGTCTCAGAAGGCTACTAATCTGGCCCATTCCGCTTCAAAGTTTGCCTTTCTTCTCAGATCGGATCTAAATCTGAGATATTTTTTTGAAGAAGAATGGCAGCGTTCTTTTCACTTCCTTCATCAATCCTTGGATCCAGCTCAGTCTTGGATCCAGCTAAGCCTTGAAGCTACATCACTTGAAGAAGATGTAAATAACCCCCAGCTAGAGGCAGCTATTAGTCTTCAGCTGCTCATCTACTGTAGCAACCGGCTGCGGTGCTACAGTAGCTCGGGGGACTCCACGACTTGAAGAATTATCAACGGTTTTGCTGCTCAGAGCTTCTCTTCACTTTTCACTTATTGGAGCAGGTTTTGAATTTTTTTTATCATTTATTGAAGCATTTATTTGCAGCAACCATCCCACCGAGATTGATTGAATTGATTGTGGTGAATCAAATAACAAAACTCAACTATGAACATGAACGATTATGGAACTTTGGAAGACTGTGTGAAACACTAAAAACAATTCCTATTGCTTGGTAATTGGCAAGCCATGTTTGGTCTTTCTGTTTGGTGGCTACGTATTTCCAATTGCTTTTGTAAAAATTGTTTATTTCAAGTGCTTCAAATTCGACACTTGCCACTGCCCAACTGCTGATGATTGCCCAGCTGCTGAAGAGGACAAATCAGAAATTTGGTAGGTAGACTCCATTGCTTAAGGCTCATACTCGTACTGATGTAGTGAGTCCAGTTTGAAGGCTTGCTACCGGAGGTTTGGGTAATGGTTATTGTAGCCCCTGACTGTCGGAGTTTATGTCAGCTTGGCCTTGTATTCTTGAATGGTTGAATCTTTGAATATAATGTGAATATCCTGAGGAAAGTGGAATCCATATGCTTGACTTTTAAATACTGAATTTTGAAGTTCATCTACTTTGAATGGAATTAGGAAGTGTGATGTAAACATGGCCTTTCAATACTGCTTCATTAAAATGTGTTGGCCAGCTTTGAAACTCATATGCTTGATGGAAAATGTCATGTGCTTCCCAAATTAGATGGATAGTGGAATCTTTGGTGAAATTTTGATAAACATTTGAGAAGAATTCCCTGCTGAATTGCTATTGGCTCACTCATATATTTGGAATTTTTTTCACATTTTTTGGGAGCTATGTTGGTCTGCCTTTTGTTGGTATATTCTGTGAAGGAGAAACTGGCTCTATATTAATTTGATTCATGTTCATGTGCTTGGTATGTACGTGGAATCATTGGTGTAATGTGTGATAAACATTTGAGGATCATACAATTGGTAATTTACTCCTGTGCTTAGCGTGATATGGCAATCATTTTGAAGATTGTTCAAGTGATGAGTAGTTACTGGCTCAATTCCATGTAATTGGTGAGGTCGGGCATCCGTGGCATCTGACCTCCAATAGCTTTTGATCGTGACTTCGGAGCGATGATAACAGTGTTAAAGAAACTTTAGGGCTCCTCACACATGTTGTTGATCAATTACTTAAATTAGGGCTTCAAATTTAGAGGTAAATAGAGCCTATCTACTAGAATCCTTCAAGTAGATAATCTCTATTTTCCTTACATATATGTCATGTAATTTACACTATTTTATAACTTTTAATAGATGCATCTTGTAATCCTTATAGATAAAATAATTTACTTTTTAATTACATAATTTATACTATTTTATATTTTAATAATCTTCAAAAAAATGATAAAAAAATTAAACTAAATTGTATTTTCCTTAATAATCTAATAAATTCAACATTGTATTGCATTGAAGAGACGTTCTATGTTCATAATATTTTACAAAATTTTCTTCATCACCAAAGTTGCATCCAAGTATATATGTGACACTACAAGAAAAATGGGCTTTAATGACCAAAATCTTAGTGACCAAAACAATTTCAGTCAACAAAGAGCACCTTTGTTGACCAGGACAAATTTGGTCACTACATTCTAGCCACATTTAAAAAATTATTGACCAAAATAAAAAGTATCTACTAAGTGGTCAATAAATACAATGGCGGGAAACATTCCCGCCAATGAGACACCCTTTGGTGACCTCATTCGGTGACTAGAAAATTTTTTGTTAACAAAAATTGTGTACAAATGATTTGGTGACCAAAAACGTAGTCAATAAATTTCAAAAGTTTAGTGACCATAATTTTTGTTCAACATAGTTCGTATGGGCAGCTGACTCCACCAATTTTGAAACATTTAGGTGACAAGGAAATAACTGGTCAACAAAAGTTTTTCAATAGACCTACGGTGACGAGATAAGTGGTCACCAAATAGTAATATTTAGTGAATGCATTTTTTGTACACTTAATTGACATAATTATTAAATTTGAAATCAATTTTGTGAATGTTGTGTCTACATATTTGTGACTAAAATTTTTCCCGCCAAATGCAGTAGGTTTGAATATTTAAACACACAAGTAAAAGTAATAATTTATTAGTAAATTATTTTTAAAACTTGTGACATAACATATAAATAATTTAACATTTCTTTGAAATTGTAATAAACTTTTATTATTCCATATTAATTATTAGAATAGAGTATGTATATTATTTATGGTGTAAATCTTGAAGAAGTTGTGATTCATCCGAAATAAACTTTATTTTAGTTTCAATAGAAAATAATGGTTATACAAGCTAAACAAAAGCTATACATATAAATATATGCCTATATTATTATATATTATAAGCCTAATTATATAATGTAGTTTTATTAATTATAAATAGGTATAGATTAGTGTTTGTTAACTCTTAATGGATTAATACTATTAAAATGTACAATATTTAATTTAGTGTGGATTGCAAATAGTAAATGGAACCAATATATGACTAACTCGCATCGGGCCAAATTCGTACTATAATTAATTAATTAATTATTCAATATTAATTGGGCCAAACGTATTTATGAATGTTGGCCTGTACATTGTTAAATGAATGTTAAACTTAATAAATATAGATATATTTTATTATATTCATAACTAACGTCATATTTAGAGAAGTAGGTGGAGGCACAATTACTTAGAAGTTAAAAGGCCCAATACTTTTTTTTTGTTGGGCTAATATTAATTAAGTTGTTATAATAAATTATGAATTGAACAATAATAAATTGTCTAAGTCCTTAGTACATTATTTAATAACACTAATTGAGAAAATTTTATTTTATTTATAGTTTTTGTATAAACTTTTAATAATTATTATGACGCCCTTTTATTTTTGTATTGTCCCAAATAGTTAATTTAAAGTTGTAATTAATAAATATGTATATTTAGTTTAATTCATAAATAATCACATAGTTAACAAAACCAACTGTCGGACTAAAATATTAACTCGCATTGGATCAAAAGTAATCAATATTACTGGAGTTAGAAAATGAATATTTGGAAATAATATCTATATATAAATTGTTAGATAGATGTTTATTTGTTTGGGCCTTATGCATGCTAATTGGTTTAAGAAAAACCCACAAATATGTAATATACCATTGGACTTATATATGTCATATTTGATGATAATTAATTTTGGGCCAATTTATCAAATGAGCCCTAAGTTAGGCCCATAATAATGAATCATTATTTGTGTTGGACATCTTAACTTCTTCATAATAATAGTAAGACACCCTAATATTTTTATTTTTGCCCCATAGTATTTTTTTTTTTGACCCATATTATTTTGATTGAAGTCCATAGATTTTTTTTATTAATTAAATTTAGTGCTAACTAATAACACTCAAATAATCTATTTAAGGTCACATACTTGAGTGAGTTTCCTGATATGTTCCCTCCTTAATTTGTAGCCAATGCATTGTGCATCATGTGTTTGTCAAAATGATGTAGTGAATTTTTTGAGATTCATTGTACTAACTTCTGGCTTAATGCAACATGCATTATATAATTAATATGGTCACCTTCAATCATAATTAAAATCCATATATTTTGGCCACAATATCATGTTGACAATGAGGGTTTTTTCAATTATTAGCTACTTAGTTGTATTTAGTTCTTGTTTCATTCTATTTGGGTTGTCTAAAATGGTCCCCTTGAGGTAGTAACTTTCGTGGATTCTAGCTTGTTTTGTTATAGTTGTAAAACATTATAACCTTAGCATTACTTAAACATTTAACTATAATCCAATTAGTGATAAAATTATTCTTGCTTACTTATAACTTGTAATGTCTAATAAATATGGTCCCTTTCAATTATAGATAAAAATCATAGGAATACATATGTTTCCTAATATATATGGTGACTACTATTGTGGTTTAATTGTCTCCAATAAAGAAACTACAAGTTGAATATCTTATCATTGATTTCTTATTAATTACATCAAACTTGAATAATAAGTTAGTGTACCACATTTTTGTTATTGAGCCATGCATATAAATTGAATGATGTTCACTTTGATGTCAACTTATGTATCTTTTAATTTTTTATATCACTTCAAAAACTGTGTAACATTGTCAAATGTGCATCAACCAATGCATCCAAAGTACTAGAGTCCAATCGAGTGAATACGACAATTTTATTTTTCTTAATCTTGATTGTTCTCTTTGTCTTAGAATCATTGATGGGGGCAAATTATGTATATAAATGTGATAGTGGTTGCTATTCACCTCTACTCAAAAATAATGCTAAACAACCCCTGTGAAGTTGATAGTAAAGCGAGTTCGTTCTCTCAGGGAAAGGACTGTGTTGAAATTCTAAAGAAAATATTTTTGGTTTTTCTGTTTATCAAATTGAAAGTAAGAAAATAAATAACAAGACTACAACCAAAATGGTGATTTGATTAAAACTTCAATTTAAGCAAGTATACTCCATATATTATATTTTATGGTTACATAAAAACAGACATATATATCCTATATATGGTCATGCAAAACAAGGGTAAATAACATAATTCACACCCTCCTATTAGGCTAAAGGCAATGAATGATTAAAGTACTTACCTACTTAGATATTAACTAATTCATTAAACCCTCCTATATGGCGAAAGGCAAGGTTCACTTCCTTAATTAACCCGGAATCTAATGCAACTACCAACTCAACCACACCCTCAAGTTCAGCCGCTCCTTTATGACGGAGGCAATGCCCAAACCAGTCACGCTAATGTTAAACTAATCCCCCTAATTCCTCATATTAGGCTAAAGGTAAGAATTAAGGTAAATCAATCCAACAAATTCACAACCAACCCACAATAGATCCCAAACAACCTACTCTAATCCTCCTATTAGGCTAAAGGTAAGATTAAAGCAATTTATCTCTAAATAATTTACTGTACTTTAAGAAAATATTCATCACACATAATATGGCCAAATCATGCATAATTATGAAGAACAAAACAAAGCTTATTCCAAAAAGACCATAAGATAGAACTTAGTATGTAAATTAAGCACAAAAACCCTTATTTATAATCCCTGGAGCACAATATGTTTAGCCATGCATGGCTAAATCAAACATCATGATATTTATAATTAGGCACAATATTGAAAACATAAATTAAAGAAATGATAACACCTCGAATAGCGAATCCTTGGAAGAAATCTTTGTTCCTAAAATAATGAATTCAATAATCAATGATGTTTCCAATCCGTATAGCTTCAATTCTCCGAGAATAGCCAAAAGAATGAAACCCTAGCTATTACAAAGAAGAAAAGCCCTTGCTTGAAATCTCTCAAAGTTGTCACCCTTTTAAAGCTGTATGAAACCCTAGAAAGAAAGAAAGAAACCCTAATCTATTCTAAACTATGAACTCCTCTGTTCTACTATGATCTTCGCCTTGAAAATTACATAATAGATGGCCTTATATAGGAAACAACTTGAAAACTTATGAAACACTAATAAGATGGCACGTTTTTTGGCCCTAACATGAAAGGAACACGTTAGGAAACAACCCATAACAAAAAGACATGTTAAAAATGTCAAAAACGGAATTTTGGAAATTTTTACGCTTCTGAATTCCGCACGTCACGGTCGAACGTCGCGCGACGTCCAGCTTGTGGGCCATGTTGTTATATGATCAAGGCCGAATTAGGAAACACCCAAAACATGAACGTTGTAGTCCGTTCTCTTAGCTGTCCAATGGCACTTGACTCATCCCATTCGGACTTAAACGAAGAGAGATATGATTGAAATACTAAACCCTGGCAGATTTCTTCAGCATTTTTTCTTCATCACTTTTCCACGTGTTTCGCGATGTTAACCCTTCTTGGAGTCTCGAGCCTCCATAGGATCAACTTGGGACTTATTTGCCACTCTATCCAAAATTGGAATTAACATCTTGAACATCTTGTGAAACACGTAATCAGCTTCTTCGTAACAAAAGGCGCCTTTTCGACCTAAATCACATCTTTCTTGATCTTTCTCCTCTCATTTTGGCCTCCAACATTAATAACCTACAAAACACACTAAAAACACATTAAATAGCACAAAGACGGCGCAAAGTATAAGTGAAAATAGCATATATAAGGTGAACATATTTCACCTTATCAATCATTTTAATTTTTCTTTCTTTTTTTCCTCTTTCACATTCTAAATCTTTTTTTGCTTAAATGACAATGGCCATTTTCTCCAGTGAGTAAAGGTTACTTACATGACAAAATAATTAGAGGAAAAACAAGTTAAAAGGTAAGTGCTTATTTTCAACTTATCATGTTTCATTTGACTTGTTGTCAATGTCTTGTTTGGTGTCAAATATTGCTATTCTTTTATCTTTAAATGCTTGAATACAACTCTTGTGGTATATTGTTGCTAATAATGGGACTAAATCATGAAATTTGGATTAAATTGACATGATTACACTTTGAAGAAAAGCTTTGATTTGTATAAAATTTGTGAAACCCACCAAAATATACATGGACATGTCTTATGTACGCTTGCTGCCCAAATCATGTTTGGTTTCGAATACTACCATTCTTTTAGCTTTAAATGCTCGAATGTAACTCTTGTGGTGTATTGTTGTCATTAGAGGGAATAAATTGTGAAACTTTGGTTAAATTGACATGGTTATACATTGAAAATAGGCTTTGATTGGTTGAAAATTTGTTAAACATGCAAAAATATGCATGAACATAACTTATATACAATTTTTTCTCAAATCTTATTTTGTTTCAAATATTGTTATTCATTAAGTTTAAATGTTTGAATGCTTTAAAGTTGCTACATAATTAATGTGATTTATCCATGAAAATGTTATATTCTATCATTGTTATTTGTTATTTATCCATGAAAAGTTTTATGTACACATGCTGCCCAAGTGATGCTTCGTTTAAGATGTCCACCTTGTTTTATCTTTAAATGCTTGAATACAACTCTTGTGGTGTATTATTGCCATTGTTGGAACTAAATCGTGAAACTATGGTTAAACTTGCATGCTTATACATTGAAAGTAGACTTTGATTGGTTTAAAATTTGTTAAATATGAAAGAATATGCGTGAACATGGCTTATGTACACTTGTTGTCCGTGTATTGTTTTGTATCAAATATTGTCATTCTTTTCTCTTTAAATACTTTAATGCATTCTCTCTCTAAAAATTCTCCCAAGCCTAAGCTGAAACTCAAACCCATTACCAAACCCTAACACTCACAGGCCAGAGCCGCCCCCCTCTCTGAGCTCTTCCCCACTAAGACTGGTCATCATCTTCATAATAGATCACCCGGATCGTCTCCATCTTCACTATTCAAGAATCGGATCTGCCATATTTCTAATTGTAAGTTACTAACTTAGAGTCTGCTGGACCGTCAAATAACAAAGATCTGAACTAGATCGGTGTACCTACCAAGATCTAGCCACCGCCGTCACTGTTCATCGGGAGCAACATAGACTCCTCCAGGTGCAGCTCAGCCCAGTAAACCATGGTTGTAGCTGCCGGCGAAGGTGCGGTTGCAGACCTAGGTGCTGTAGAAGTTGAACAACAGCAGTTTTGGAGCTGCCCTCATGGTAGTTGCTCGGACAACGAGCTCAGGTCTGCCGCCGACCGACTGCCCTCCAGCAGTGCCTACTTTTGCAGCCCTTCCTTCATACCGAGATGTTGTTGTTGGTGCTTCTTCCACAATTAAAAACTCAGTTTCGACCTCTGATAGCCCTCCCAAAGTCTTGACCCCAAACACCCCTCCGGTGGCTCCGGCTTCCATTACATCGCCACCGGTGACAACGCTATTCTCATAGCAAATACAGGCTCATGCTATCCCTCTAGGAACACACAAAGGTGAACCGGCTGTCTTCTTATCTGACATTGAAGAAAATGCGATAGCTGATCCTTTCAAGTTTACATTAATTGGTAAATTCGATTGGGGGAGACTGGCAATTGTGATAATCCGGAAAGAAATTCAAGCTGCTGGATTTAATGGTCCTTGTTTTGTTGGCCTAATTGATTCTCAGCACGTTGTGTTTAGGTTTGAGTTGGAAACCGATTTCCAAAGAATGTGGTTGAAACAGCGTTGGTCATTTCGCGACTTCAAAGCCAGGAGTTTCAAATGGTCTACTGAATTCAGTACAGACATTGAATCTCCAATTGTAACTATTTGGATTAACTTCCCTCTGTTGCCTTTACACTGTTTTAACAAGAAAGTGCTAGTCAGACTTGCAAGTGTAGTGGGGAAACCTCTGAAGACTGATATGGCAACTGCTGCTGCCCTGCAAACCATCCAGCCAAGTGTAGCTAGAGTGTGTGTTGAAGTTGATCTCACCAAAGGAATCCTAGAACGTGTTTGGATTGGCAGGGGAGATAAAGGATTCTGGCAACCAATTCAGGTAGAAGATAAGCCCACTTACTGTACCAAATGCTACAAACTGGGTCTCCTTCTAGAGGACTGCGAGAATAGCACAGAGCTACTAGAAAGAAGAAACCGAGTTAGGCAAGAATGGCTTTAGAAGGACAGTAGGCCAAGCAGCAATGCTCCTCATAAACCTCTCAACAAAAATACTTCAGTGGACACTCTTGATAAAGGAAAATCAGTCATTGATTTAGAGCTGCATATGGAAACTCCAAGGATCGTGGTTCAGGAAGCATCGACGGTAGAGGGAAACAAATCAAGTGGGGAAATAGAGCACAGACATGGGCAAAGTGATAATGTTCAAGCACTCTTGACAGATGGAAACAGGAAATAAGTGATTAGATCAGCCGAGGGAAGAGACATTGGATCGTCAGAAGTAGTAAAGGTCACTGTTCAAGCTTTGACAGCTAGGGCAGGAGTACCAATGAATTATGATAAAAAAAACGTTCGCCATTTTCTGCCAAACCTTAGGCAGTTTCTGGAACATATTAATAGGAAGAAAGAGATGCCGATTGATCTTCAGTCTCCAACAAGTGTTTTTATGGAAAAGGAAAATGTGATTGAGACTATTGAAGTAGCTCCAAAGAGCCCATCACATACAGCCTCGGCAGACAGCAAAAGGATGAATAAGGAGGCTATCAACATTATGATAAGCTGGGAAGAAGGAGAAACGTCGAACATGCATAGAAGTAGTCCTAGGACAGATTTAGAAATACTAAAAGCCATGCCAACGCTGAGGTGGACGAAGGGGAGCTGGTGAATGTGCATAAAGTCAGGTCCTCTTCGGATTTAGCAGCCATACAAGACATCCCAACTGAAGCAGAATCGGAGGGAGGTGGAGAAGACCGTTGGACGGAGAATAGCTGTGATGAAGCACCACGAGATGAGCTGTACAACTACATCGACAAAATGGAAAGACAACAGAAATCAGTTAAAGAAATGAAGTTCCTGGAAGCTTTAGTGAGCCCCAAAGCCAATTTCACATCGGGGAGGAGGCTTAAGGAGCGAAATCCTTTCATATGCTATTCGAAAGGCAAAAGATGGAAACACAGGTGAGACATATAAGTACAAGGACTGTTTCATGGCCCTGATTACTGAAGTTCACATCAGTTGGTCTATGTCTGACACTCAAATGTTCTTACATTACTTTAATGACTGTGCTCTGCTGAACATATTATCTGCTGAAACCTATCTTGTGCGGTGTTTTTTCTATGCTTGTGCTGTTGTGGATGTCTCTGAATTGCATTGCTGTGCCTTGTTGATGATTGAATACCATTTGGGAGATTGCATTTTGTTGATGAATATTGCTGGTGGAAAATTTTCATGTTCCTGTTTTGACTTTTGAACAGTGGAATGAGGGTGTAGATAGGGGAAATGCTGCTGGAATTTTGTTGGGAGTCTTTTTCTTCAAGAATCAGACCTTCTTCCTGTGCGAAAAATGTAATGGGACTGCTAGGGCTTGATGCCTATTACGGAAATACCTTTTGTATATTGGGTTATTACTGTTGCCTAATGTGGTTCTGAATGGGAGGTAGCTTTGCTGCTGTTGACTCAAGTGGTGATGTGGGAGGCAGTGCTGTTACTGGATTGCACACTTCGTGCTCAATTGGTCTTCATTGTCGTGGCTGCTGATTTTCTCTACGTTGTGATGAATGGAAGATAATGCCCGGATGTAACTGATTTCATTTTCTTTGGATTTGGCTATCTTGGTATTTAGGTGGCGTAGTTTGACTCCAATAGGAAGTAAATACTTCGGTATACTTGTCTTCATAGTGCAGCTAAATATGGGATTGAGATTTGTTAGAATTTGATATGCCCATGGGATGTTCAAATTTTAGGGATTCTTAATCCCGCATATAATCTCAGGTTATTTGTTCTACAATCATGTTAGGGGGTGTTGGCCTACAAATGTAATGGAGTAGTACTCCACTTTTATGGCTTTCCTTTTGTAATGGGGTGTCGGGTATATTCGACCTCTTTATTTTGTTTATGGTATAATAAATCTTATTTTCCAAAAAAAAAACTTGAATATAGCTCGTATGGCGTATTGATGCTAATAGTGGTATTAAATCCTGAAAGTTTGTATAAATTGACATGATATCACTCTCAAAATAGCATTTCATTTGTTTACAATATGTGAAACCCAAAAGAATATGCAAAAACATATGTTATGTACACTTGCTGTCCAAGTATTGTTTGGTTTATTGGTCTCGAGGGCACGAGTTTGGCTTCTGTGGGCACTAATAGATGCAAGGATTTGAGATAATCTGGAAATGAGGTGCTTGAACAACCATTGTGTAAACATCTACTACTTTGATGAATTCCAAGAAAGAAGGTAAGGTCAAATCCGTAGAACTCTTGATAAAATATTTACTGAGATACTTTATTTGGACTGGAGGTAAGAGCGGCACTACACGAGCGTGGGTAGTTCATTTCTTATCTCTCATGTATCGTTTCAATTAGAAATCATGTAATGGAGTAGTACTCCAAATTTACTGCATTTACTTATGTAACGGTGCAACTGGGTATATCCAGCACCGTATTTTGTCTGGCATATATATATATAGCATTTAAAAAAATACTTGAATATAGCTCGTGTGGCATATTGACGCTAATAGTTGGATTAAATTGTGAAACTTTGTATAAATTGACATGTTATGACTCTCAAAATAGCATTTTATTTGTTTACAATACTTGAAACCCAAAAGAATATGCAAGAACATGTGTTATGTACACTTGTTGCCCAAGTATTGTTTGGTTTAAGATATCTACCTTGTTTTATCATAAAATGCTTGAATTCAACTCTTGTGGTGTATTGTTGGCATTATTGGAACTAATTAAATCGTGAAACTTTGGTTAAACTTGCATGTTTATACATTGAAAGTATACTTTGATTGGTTTAAAACATGTTAAACATGAAAGTATATGCGTGAACTTGGCTTATGTACACTTGTTGTTCGTGTATTGTTTTTAACCTATTTTTTTAAACTATGAAGGTTGAAGAAAAATAAATAGTTGAAATGTCAACTCTCCTAATGGATGTAAAACTCTCCTAATGGATGTAAAAGGAATGATGGACGATCTTGACACAAGAGAGTTGAAGTATCAACTTTATATTTCTTAGATAATTCTTGGATATTATAAGAGTATTAAATTTATGGTATATTTTTGTTGGATTATCGCAGTTGAGATTCATGCACTTGTGTTATTTTGTGATACTTTTGAACTTAAATATTTGTTAGTGTGCACTATTTGAGTGTATTGATATATTTTGGTTAATTTTGTTTCAGTATTTGTCCAATTTATTGGTGATTTTTTTGTGTTATGCATTCTATTTAATAGATAGTACATGTTTTATTTTATTATAAACATGTCATTATGCCATTATAACGACCATAAAGTTTGTCACCAAATCAATATTTTGTTCACATTTTTTTTACTATTGTCCACAATATTTGGTCACCATAACAAAAAATTGACCAAACAATTTGGTCACTATTTTCGTCAATAAAATTACATTGTGACTATTCAATCAATGACCAGATATTTGGTCACCATTTAATGACCACAAAACTAGTCACCTGACATTGTTCATAATTTGGTCTCCACATTCCCTTTGGTGATGACAATTTCAGTCAATAATATATTAATTGCCCAGGCAACCTAAGGCTTTTGTTGACCAATTTTTTGGTCAGCAATTGGTAATCATTGGAAGGCCTTTGTTGACCATTAATTTGGTCAGTAATTAGTACTCATTGGTAACCACATTTTTGGTCAACGAACACCATGTCACGTACATTAACCATTGGACATTTATTGACGCAATATTGGTGGTCACAATTTTTTGTCACCAAAAAAAAGCAATTTTGTGACCGAAACGCATCTTTTTGGTGACAATATTAGTGACCACATTTTCAAGTCACTATTTTGGTGACCGTTTTTTGTCCGATCAACAAAGATTATTTATTGGTGACCAACAGCAAAATGTGGTCACCGGTACTTTAGTGACTGACTTTGGTTGACTACCAGGTGACTACTCGATTTGGGTCACCAAATTGTTTTGGTCACAACTTTTGTTTATTTGGTGACCATAACGAGTTAGTCAATAAAGGCCATTTTTCTTGTAGTGTGAAATCATAAGTATAATTTGGAATTTAAGGTGGCTAATGTGTGTGTATGAGTGTCAAATTCCATGGAAATGCATAAATCTAATAAAGAATCAAGGATGGAGTTGGTTGAACAAATAGAGAGTCAAACTAGGCAATGGTTTTAGGATTTAAGGTTTAGGTTTTTATGGTTTATGGTTTAGTTTAGAGTTGGTGGCACAATTATAGGGTCAAGATGCAGAAATACAATAAATGGAGATTTTTGACGTTATACGTATTAATATAAATAAATATTTACATATTCAAAAAATGTGCATTTTCGGTTGAAATGCTTTGGTCGAAATGCCTTGACTGTGTACAAATTGTGAATATTTGAGTGTTATATTACAGTTATAATGAATATATATTAACATTATAGATAAAATAAGTTTACCCCTATTAATATTGAATAATTATTTAAATAAACATAGTTATTAGGCCCACTTATTTGTAGTCTAGCCAAATAACTATTGATTAACCTATTAATTAAACATAGTAAGAATTTGATCCAATTACTATTAGCCTAACGCGATTAAATAATTTATTGGGCCGCCCTTAGTTTTGGTTTGACCTAATATCTCACATTGAATAAATGAAAAAGGTTGAAATATCAAACATAATTCTAAATGAAAGAAAAAAAAATAAAATGTCTAAATTATTTGCGAAGTTCTCTATACTTACAAGACCATCAACTTTGCTATTTAATTAAATTTATATACAATTTGGCGAAACTTACAAAATCTTGCAAAGTTAAACTAGCCTGCAATTACTTAAGTCAATTGACTTATTCGGATTATTTGAGTATTATTAGCTAACACTATACTTAATTAATCAAAAAATAAAGTATAACCTTTAATTAAACTGTTATGGAGTAAAAATAAAAATATTAGTGTGTGTCTTACTATCATTATTAATAAGTAAAAGGTCTAACAGAAATAATGATTCATTATTATAGCACTAATTTAGCATATCACATGCTAGTAGAAACCATACTGTCACGCCATTATGTTGGACCAAACTTAATTCTTAACAAATGTACATTTATAAATCCATTAGTATATTTGCATATTTGTAGACTTTTCTTAAATCAATTTTGCGCGCATAATAATGCCCTCAAAATTGTAAGGGTGTGTTTGGATAGGGAATTTTTGCTTAATTCACATCTTGTTCCAAATTGCCTTGTTTCTTTATCCTTAATTTTCGAAACAAAAATTTCCAACATCTTTATATAGAAAATAAGGGTATTTTAGTCTTTTTCAATTCTTTTAAATTTTTTTATTTGTTGGGTTGACTGCCTCTGGTCAACTGCCATTGACCGCCGCCGATCAACACGAACAATTTATAAAAAAAATATTTTTTAATTTAAATTTTATTTAATAAATTATTTCTTTTACACAAAAACTAATAAAAATAAAATTATATATCCAAACACTCAAATTTCAAAGCCAAAATATTCTTTTTGTAAAACGCAACCCTAGACCTTCTTTTTTTCTAAATTTCAAAATAAAACAAATGTCCATATGAAACATATATGTAACCATTTTTGTATAAATAGTATTTCCAATTAATTTATGTATCATCTAACTATAATGTATTAAGCATCTATGGGGGAAAACTTGTTATGGTTTTGGCCCTGTTATAATTAATAGCTAATTAATTAAATGTGATATGTATTTGGTTTGGTTAAAACATGTTAGTAATTTATTTGGCCCACTTACTATTGCTTTGGTCCAATAACGATTGAATAACCTATTAATTAAATAAAGTAAGTATTTGGTGCAATTACTATTGACCCAAATCGAATTAATAAATATTGGCTCAACTTACTTTCAGTTTTACCTAGTTACTATTCAATAACAATTAATTGAATATAGTAAAGATTTGACACAGTTACTGGTGGTCTAAAAAGAGTAAGTATTTTATTAGTACAGCTTACAATTGGTTAGGCCCAATTATTATTGAATAACAAATCATTCAAATATAGAGTGTATTTGGCCTAGTTACTATATGGCAAATTTAGTTAGAAATTTATTGAACCCACTTACTTTTAGTTTGACCTATTAACTATTGAATAACGTATTAGTTTAATATAGTAATTATTTGGTCTAGTTATTATTGGTCCGAAACGAGTTAGTAATTTGTTAGATCAATAATAACTTATTTTTTGTTTGACACAAAAACTAATTAATAACAAATTCTTTAATGTAACGACGACTTAGCATACTTACTACTGGCCCAATGAGAGTAAGTAATTTATTGAGCTAACTTGAACTTACAATTAATTTGACCCAATTATTATTGTTGAATAACTAATTAATCAAATCTAGTAATTACTTGGTGTAATTACTACAAGCCCAAAGCGAATTAGTAATTTATTGAGCCCACTTACATTTGGTTTGGCCTAATAACTATTAAATAATTATTAATTAAATATAGTAAGTCATTGGTCCAATTACTATTGGCCCGAAACGAGTTAGTAATTTATTATGTCAATTTATTATGAGTTTGGCCCAATAACTAATTATTTAAATGTAATAAAGGTAACTAGTTGCAAAACGAGAGTTAGAAATTTATTGTGTCATCTTACCATTGGTTCGACCCAATTATTATTAAATACCCTATTAATCAAATGTAGAAAATATTTGGCCCAGGTACTAGAAGTCCAAAGCGAGTTAGTAATTTATTAAAAATACTTACTTTTATTTTGCTTCAATAACTATTGAATAACCTATTAATTAAATAGAGTAAGTATTTGATCCAGTTTGTACTAGCCTAAAGAGAGTTAGTAATTTATTGGGTCAACTTACTTTTGTTTCGACCCAATAACTATAGAATAACAATTAACTAAATCTAGTAAAGACTTGACATAGTGACTACTGGCCCAACGAGAGTTAGTAATTTATCGAGGCAATTTATTAGTGGTTTGCCCAATTATTAAGCAACATTAAAGTAAGTTTGAATCAATTTGTATTGAATAATCAATTAATTAAATATAGTAAAAATTTGACCCAAATATATTCATATTTTTATATTACAACTTTCATATACTAGTGCATGGGTCAATTTGCAAATATTAGTGTCTCATATCATAATTATAATTTAGACTAACAATATTAATATAGTAATTAAATTTGTTGTTATTTTATATTATAGAACTAATAATTAAATATTGTAATGATTTGAACCGATTACTCCAAAGTGAATTAAATAACTTATTAGACTAACTTATATTGGCAAAAAAAAAAAAATACTAGGCATTTTAATAGTATTGGCCAATCATGAGTTAACAAATACTAATATAAAACCATATATAATTAATAGACCATATTATATAATTAATCCTATATTGTATGATAATATAGGCTTATATGTGTATATATATATATAAATAGATAGATTTTCTTTGGTATTTTTAACCATTATTTTCTATTGCTAAAAAAAATCTATTTCGCTTGAATCTTAACTTCTTCAAATTTACTTAGTGTGGTAAAAATAATTGTCAACACAAGGGCGAATGACAATTTTAGTCCCCAATGTTAGAGGCACTGACAAAATTAGTCCTCGATACTATGTTTTGACCAGGGAAGTCCCCAATGTTTCAAAATTTGTCTAATTAAATACATTTGACAGAATTGTTGGATATTTAACAGATCCAACGATGTGATTCTCACGTGCTCCGTTAGTAATCTCTCTTTAAGGATAATTAAATAAATACAAACAAGATCTTTTAACTAAATATTGTTTTCTCACTAACAAAAAATAACTTTTCTTTAATTAATAAACCAAGAGCAGAAACCCTAAAATTTCCCAAAATTTAGAGTGACAAAAAGAAAAAAAAACAGCTGCCGCTATGAACCCAAAAATTTGCAATCCAAAATTTCATACATTAATTCTAGGAACCTCAATTTCTTCTTGTCATTTTCCGTCAGTTCATCAAAAACCCAAATTGAAAGTTGCAAACAATAACTATCTGTCACCTTCAATCTCAAACCTCCATCTACAGCTCATTCGTTGGAAATATGGATTCACATATCAATTGCAACTGCGGTCAAAGAGAAAGAATGGTGACATCTTGGAAGGATAACAATCCTGGGAGAAGCTTTTTATCATGTCCTAAATGGACAGTAAGAATGTTCATACTTTAAATCTTTTAATTAAGTCAAACTCAATTCTATATTGTTAATGTTCAATGTTTAATAATCTGCAATGTTATCTTTCTTAAGAGAAATGAAGCATCCCAATTTTTTGAATGGCATGACCTAGAAATGTGCAAAAAAATCCAAGACTATAATACCATGGTTGTTAAAAAGGTGCAATCCAATAGAGGAAGAGAATCATAAGCTGAGATTGAAGTTAAAGCATATGAGTTTGGTGACAATATCTTTGTGCTTTGTGTTTGTACTAATGACAATTTGGTTGACAAAAACACAAGAAAGTGCAGAATTGATGTTTGAAGATGTTGATGTTAGTTTATGAATAATTCTCCCTCAAATATTATACTAGAATGACTTTGGTTTAATTGGTTTAATTTTGGTATTGTAAAATTGAATGATTTGAGAGACATTCAAATGTAATAGACCAGATTCTTACATTTTATGAATCTGAATTCGGATTGTAATGATAATGAAGTTTATTTAATATAAAAAGAAATTCATCTCTTGTGAGTTGTAACCATTGCAGCTGCTTTAAGATTATTAGTATCATTTATGGATTTTGTTGTTATGGACAAGGACAATCTGTTTATGAATGAATGCAACTGTCAAATGCCATATGGAAATTGATTAGGAGGACTTCATAAAAAATAATGAGATGAATTGCATCTCATAGCAGCTTTAGAATTACTTTTTTAATCCCAATTGGGACAATTCAATGGATCAAAATGATCCCTTTGAGTCTGCATTGAGCTCTATAGTTTCGTCTCCTAGTGCATCCAATGCAGGAGTTCAGGGCAATAATAGAGGAGGAGATGAGCATGTTGTGCTCAGAGGGAGTTTGCTAATTCTTGAGCACCATTTGCCTAACCATCCCAGTTTTGCCCATTTCCAACTGATAATAGATTTGTTGAGAGCTCATCAAGGTTTTCCTGTTTTGCTAACAAGAATTTAGGTGCCCTAAATGGCCTAAATGGCCAAATTGGCTTGAATAACTCTTAGATATTGCATCACAGAATTGTGCCAACGTTGGATTCTAAAAAGCTCTCCAAAGATTCAAGTAATCAATCAATCAAGATTGGAGTACATATTTCAGTTTCAGTTTCAGATAGGAAATTGAGTAAGTTGTACTACACCATTAAGTCAAAAAAGCACACTCTTACTACACAATATTGTACTACACCTTTAAAATATAGATTGGAGTATATATTTATATGCTAATCTCAATATCTTTAATTCTCATGTTAATCTCAAGTTTTTCAGTGTAACTACTTCCAGGACCTCTTGTGTTCTTAAGTGCATGTTGACTGCCAAAAATGAAAATGAATCTCTTGTGTTCTTCAGTGTAGGTTGACTGCCAAATTGAAATGGAGGTATTGGCAGACCAAAAACTTCATACAAATTCGAAGTTGGAGCAGAATTAGCATTTTTTGCTTTATCACCATCCTGCACAACACTTATTGTATCACTATCCTGTGGGACCTGCACAATACCAATTTTTTCTTATATATCTATACATGGAAATTAGAAAGAAAGTGAAAAAACACTAAAAGCAGTTGCAAGTGTTTTTCTGGGAATTATGAAGTTATAAAGAGACTCAAATTCAATATACTATTGCTTCTCTGAGAATTCAAATCTGTCAATTGATGATGTATCCCTTTCATTGGACGAATCTTTGTTGTCTTCTAGTCTTTTTTTTTCTTTTAACCTTACAATGAAATCATTAAAAGTAAATTATATATCAAACATAAACATTAATAAAAAAGTATAAAACACTTACAGGCAATATGCTATTGCTTCTTTGAGAGCTCATTTCTACTATTGGTTGATGTACTCCTTGCATTGGATCACCATCTACTTTTTTCTTACTTTTTGTGTGTATCTTAACCTGATATTGAAAGCATCAAATCCAAAAAAAATATATCATATATACAAACATATATATATATATCACATGCAATATACTATTGCTTTTCTAAAAATTCAAAGATGTCAACTTCTGATGTCCCTCTTGCAATAGGCCAATCTCTGCTGTCTTCTTGTCATTTTTGTGTCTCTTAACCTTACAATGAAATCATTAAATACCAAATATATATAAAACATATATATATAACATTATTAAGAAAGTATAAAGAGACATATAGGCAATATACTACTGCTCTTTTGAGAGCTCATTTCTTGCATTGGCTAATGTACTTCATGCATTGGATCAGCTTCTAATGTGTTGTTGCCTTCTATGCTTTCATTGTTAACATCATTACTATATTGACTGTTCTCTTCCCCTATTCCTAAAAACTCACTGCTAATCAGTTTTCTTGATGTACATGATCTCACATTGTGTCCCTTTGGACCACAGAAACTACAACTATTAAACTGTCCAACTCTACTCAACTTTTTCTTCACTTCTTTGCCTTCTTGGACTTCTATTTGACTCCTCATCCTCAATTTTTTAGGTATGCCTGGTGCCTTTCTATAGTAAGGTGGTAGTGGATTGACCAATTTTGTTTTGTGCCACTCATTCTCCCCATTCAGTGGAAATATACATGGGTCATAACATTTCAAATATGTTTGAACCTTGTAACAATCAGCAACATAGTCCATACATCTGTTGATGTCCAGATTGCAGAAATAGCATGACAACAAGGTATACCTGTCAAATCCTATCTTCTGCAAGCACAAGTGCGATCTTGCAAATTTACCACATATTTCTCACCATATGGACACCACACTTCAACAAACTGGTTATTAGCCTTGTGGGGAATACATAAAGTTGCATGCTCACTATTTTTCTCTACTATTTTGAATATTTTAGGGCATATTAAATTTTGTTGCCATTTATTCTGAGCTTTTTCCCTATTTTCTTGCATTCTTTCCATCATGTAAAGTTTCAAACTTTCAAACATTGACACAATTGGCTGCTCTCTTACATCTCGTATTTTGCTATTGAATGACTCACATATGTTGTTCAACAATATGTCACATTTCGGTAAAGTTTTAAAGTGTGATATACTCCACTGAGTTCGTGGTTTGTCACCCAACCACTTCACTGCATCTAAATCTATTTCTACCATCTTTGCCATATTATCACTAAATTGAATAGGAGTAGTAGATTTAGCAGCAACCTATAAAGCTTTCTGTAGAGCAAAACTTTTGAAACCAGCAACTGGCATATTTCCATGCAAATGTTTAACACAAAATCTATGATTAGCATTTGGAAACACAGTTTCACATGCTTGAATTAAGCCTTTTTACTTGTCACTCATTAGTGTCCATGCATAATCTTTATCAATTTTTAAATCCTACTTCAATAGTATCAAGAATCAGGTCCATGAGTCTTTATTTTCTCCCTTAACCACAACATATGCAATAAGAAAAATTCCATTATCTTGATCAATACCAACTGCAGTAAGCAAAATTCCTCTACATTCTCCTTTCAAAAAAGTTCCATCCAATCCAAACACATGCCTACACACATCTAAGATTGTTTTACTCCAGAAAACACATGTAGATTCTCCCAAATTTAGGTTGTTTTGTCACCCTATCACAGAATCCATCCAGCATCTTTAGAATCACAGTACTTCCTGAATTAGTTCTCTGAACCTCATGTCTGTAGTCATTTAATTTCTGATACTCATTACCATCTGAACCTTGAACCATTTCTAAAGCTATTTTTCTAGCCCTGTACCGTTGAGTTTTTGAAAGGAAACACTTACTATCCTTCATCAACATTTTTCTGAAAGTGAAAGCATTCATGTGTGGGTTCTCTATAATTAGATTCTGATGTCTTTCTCCAACCCAACTAGACTTCACACATTTGTTTTTATACTTAAATCTACATCTGTGTTTGTCTATGAATGTTCTAATTTGGACACAGCTATCTTCTTTCATCCTTCTAGCATATATGGTCCAATTGCAATTTTTTATTGGACACACTGCCCTAACTCACAGTTTGTCATTCTTAATGAACTTGTACTGCCTACCCCTTTTGATGTTCTAGCTCATAACAGCCTCTTTAAATTCTTTAAAGTTACTAAAAATTAATCCACATTTGAAGATTAATCCCTTTTGATGTTCACCATTGAAAAGTGGATCTCGCTCCACAATTTCATCATCAGACTCATGAACAGCTTCAAAATCTTTATCAGAATCTGCTATTTCATCTTCCTCACCATCATATATATTAATGTCCAGATTATCAACACTTCTCAAATTTTTAACGGATTTTTTACTAATACTTCTGTTTCTTTCACTTTCTTTTTGTTACTAACATCTACAGATTTTCCTTCCACAATTTTCTCAAGATTTTGATCATCTTCCATATCATATTCTGAATCATTTTCAGACCAATCTCTTAAACTGCTATTACCACTACCTTCACTGTCATCACTAGCTTCATAATCATCATCATTATCAGTTTCTCTTAGTTGTTCAACTAAATCATCAGTCAATGAAACCTCCAAATAAAACCGTACTTCTCTTTTGAAACCAATTGCATCCGTACATACATTATGCAATTCCCTATCCGATATAATTCTGTGAAAACCAAACACCTCCAATAGGATATAATAATTCTTCTGACCATAAATTTCAATAGTTTCTAACATTCTATCCAATTCATATAAACTAAGCCCAGTTGCCTCTACCTCATTGAATATACTCAACTTTCCACCCTTATAATATAGATTAGGAACATCTTCTAGTGTTCCCGAGTGATAAAATTTCATAGTAACTAAGGTGTTGTCACTGTCTGATAAGAAAAAAATAAAAAAATACCATAAGACACTGGAAAAAAAAAGAGAAACAAAATACATTTTGAAGACATAAGGGACCACATCAAAAAAACAAACACAACATTAGTGCAAGGACCACATCATCATAAAGACAAGGAAACAAGGTTAAGCATGTTTGTACTCATAATATGCCGACATAGGGACCAGATTAAGAATAAAAATAACCATTAGAGCCAAAGCATATAGATTCCAGTAAGCTCAACAGATTTCACAAATGATTTGCTCCTAGAGCACAACAAATTGATTATAAATAAGAATTGATAACATACCATAACTTGGGGGCGGTATATTGTTTAGTTTCTTTCTTCTCACAGACATCATTAATGATTCCAAATCAATCGAGTTTGAAGATTGAGTATGATTGAAAAGGGTTTGCAATTGCAGCTCTCAAAGACGAAATGAAAATAGGGCTTTTGAGGAAAAAACAATAGATTAATTAAAAGTCAAAATATTCCACTTGATTAATTTAATTGCAAAAAATAGATTAGAGAGATTAACGGAGCACGTGAGAATCACATGGTCGGATCTGTTAAATATCCAACAATTCTGTCAAATGTATTTAATTGGACAAATTTTGAAACATTGAGGACTTCCCTAGTCAAAAAATAACATTGGGGACTAATTTTTCCACTGCAACTAACATTGGAGACTAAAATTTCCATTCGCCCTTTTTAAAATTGTCGTAAGAATGCCAATTATAGTGACTTTTGGTGTTTGAATAATTATGACATATTTTGTTAGTGAATATTATAATTTGTCACAACAACTAACTAGTTCAAGTGACAAATACAAAAGTTGTCATAAAATAATAAGTTTTGTCAAATAATAGTTTATCAACATTTGTTATATTTTATGTCAATTAAAACATAAATATCACAAAAGTTAAAGAAATTAGTGTGGCATACACTGATGACAGCCTGGTTGAGAATACACGCAAACAGCAAGTTGCGTCGCGCGACTCTGGCTCCTAACATGTGGCAACGTTTGTCTGCGTCGTGATAGAGATCCTTAATGCATTGTGACGAACCCTCTAATGGAGTTTTTAAAAAAGGCTGAATTAATTCAGTGTCGTGATGCGCGACGACCTATGTCGCGACACTAACGACACTGACAGTGCTGTAGGCATTAATTAGGAAAATTTTAATTATTTTTACTGGTTCAACTAGGGTTTTATTTTATGGCCTATATAAGTCCTTTTATTGTGTAATTTGAAGACACACATATTTTTTTATATTGAATTAAAAAATATTTAGTTTTTTTTACGTGAGTTTGATTTCCTAATAAGGGTTTTCATCTTACTTGTGAGAGTGTTTCTAATGAGGGAATTCTTTCTTGGTTTGACTTTCTGAATGACTAATTGCTCCTCACTATTAGTTAAAAGTTATCAAGGCCAATCAATATAAATAGATTGCTCAGTCTACAATCCATCGATTTTTTAAAGGTCCTACAATTAGAATTTTGTCGATCACACATCAAGTTTCAGGAGGAGCAGAACGATATACGCTGTCAAGTTATGTAAGAGAATAACGATATTTTCAATTTACCTTAAAATTCAATTCTCAAATTTTTTATATACGTAAGCCTTTCATAAATTATAATTTTGAGATTGGTATCAAGCAATTATATCCATTTGCTAATGATTGGTTCAATTTGGTTTTCTTTTATTTGGTTGAATTACTTGGTTGATTTGTTGGTATTGCACTATTAAAAACTATGAGTAAGCATGATAAGACTAGTGTGAATCAAGGATTGCAAGTTATGACTGCTAGTCTAGGAGAGCACTTATGTCAATTATCTGCTGATACTCAGCAACTTAGGCATGACAATCAATAATTTACAAGGCAGTTTGAGCATATTGAATCTAGCTCAAATGTAGGAACTCCAGACAATTTACCACCCAAAAATTCGTGGTTTGAGGGTTTTGAAGAACAAGGATTAGATTTTGACAAAACCACTAAGCGAGAAGCAAGGAAGGCAGTTACTTCTTATAAGGAGAGAAAGCAAAAACTTCCACTTTTTTCAGATAAAGAAAGTCCATAGTTGTTTTTGGAGTGGGTTAGGAAAATAAATCGTATTTTTGAATTCTATTACTATTTTAAGGAGACTAGGATGAATTTAGCAGTTATGAAATTCATTGGCTATACTAGTAATTAGTGGGAAGAACTTCTTATTCAGAGAGATGGAGATAGATTAAGAGAAAGACCGATTAGTACTTGTGAAGAAGTTAAGTCACTAATGTGTAACAGGTTTGTTCTAACTTATTACTATAGAGACCTATGGTTATAATTAACTGATTTTAACTCAAGGTGATAGAAGTCTAGAGGAATATTATTAGGAGATGCAGGAGACTATGTGTTGAGCTCACGTTCATGAGGAAAAAGACGTTATATTCGTAAGATTTATTAGTGGGTTGAACAGATAAATTGAGAAGGTTGTTGTTTTATATCATTATGTGGATATGGAGGATATACTCCATAAGGCTAATGACGTAGAAAAGTAAATCATACTCGAGAAGAAGGATGGTACTGATAGTTCCATGTCTTGGAATTTTGTTTTGAAGGATTCCATTCAGGTTTCAAATATTCAAGAAGTCAAGCTTGAGGCTAAGACGAAAATCAAAGATAATTTTTCATCTAAGACTTGACTTGTTCAATATTTTAAATGTTATGAATATAGACATGTAGCTTCTTAGTGTGCTAGTGCATGGGCGATCATTATTCATTCTAATGGCGTAGTGGAACACATTTTAGAATGTAAAGGAATGCCATCTTTGAGAAGTGATAAGTCAGTTCCATGCTGTCTTATATGTTATAAATACTTGGGCTTTTGTATGAATTTAAGAGGAAAATCTTACTTGTTGTGTGATAATTGTCGAGATTTTAAATAAGTGTGGAAAATGTTGTACAAATGATGTGATTGTTGCATGTATTGGAAGTGAGTACACATTTTGGCACAACTATCTCACTATTCTCAAGCAAGCACACACAAAGTCCCATAGCAAAGCACCTAAGCATATCACACATCAAACACACACATTTCACACATCAAACACACACATTTCGCATACCAAGCACACACACAACGCACCTCAGGCGTGAAGCTGTGCGCGCCCACAGCACGCGCACGCTCCCGTGCACACCACACGGTGCGGGCGCGCCGAGGCGCCCGCACCATTCACACACAACACACGGCCAGCACCTCGCGGTGCCCAGCACATGAACAAGCACACACGGTGCGGGCGCCGCGCACGCACAACATTGCCACAGGTTACTAAAATGACAATAACTTTCTCATCTTAGCTCCAAATCGAGTGATTCAAAGTGATATTCAAAGTGATTCAAAGTGATGTTTGAAATTTAATTAGACTCGACATGAATCAGGGGCTAAATGGGGGAGAAAGATGAAGCATGTGCAATCACTCACCCCTAGCTCACACACAATCACACTCATTCATGCATTCACTCACTACACTCGTACACTTGCACTATATTCATGCATTTCACTACACTCACACCCAATTGCACTCTTAGTATGCACGGCAACAAAAACCACTCAAGCATAAGGCACCAGACTTAGCACACACAAATATTTCACCAAGTGTTAGATGAATTTCATTCTTATTACTTAAGCAAATAACTCAACATCGTAACGGACACGTGACTTCACTAACAACTAATAATTGGAATTTGTAGGACACGTGGAGAAATCTCACACCTAATGGAAGCTCTCAGCTATCAGGATCGTGACACATTAATGATGGAAAGGTATAAAGGCAAAGAGATGGACAACTAAGAGGAGGGGAGAAAAGAAGAACGAGGCGACCGCACACAATAGAACAGGATCAATAGATTAGGGTTCTTGGTTTAGATTAGGATTTTCTCTTTCTTTTCCGTTTCTTACATTTTACTGTCTTGAGGGCTTAACTGGTACATATCTCAACTTATTTGAGACAATTGAATTGAAATTATCTGTGTTATTATTGTTCATTGTTCTTTACATGTCGGGATTCAATGTTTTGCATGAATTCCTGAAATCCATATCGAATCTACGGTGCCCACTGAGATTAGTGTGGATCTACCGAAAGCAGTTGAACTCAATGTGAATAGAATTGTGAACATACTTGTGTGAGTCTTAAGATCTGTATGCGTTGTGATTCTAATTGTGCGGTGCCCACCGACAGAGAGCTATTGTGCATCACGAAGCAGCCTTTGGGTGGAGTTTTTAAAAAAGGCTTAATTAATTCAGCTTCACGATATGCGACGTCCTACATCGTAACACTGACTTATTTAGGTAACTTTCAATTATTTTTATTGATTGAAATAGGGTTTTATTTTGTACCATATATAAGGGTTTTTATTGTGTAATTTTGAGACAGGTGTATTTTTTATATTGAATTGAAAAAACTCCAGTATTTTTTACGTCAATTTGATTTTCTAATGATGATTTTCATCTAACTTGTGAGGATGTTCTGGATGATGGAATTTTTTCTTACTTTGACTTTCTTGTTGACTAATTATGAGAACCAATTAGTTAATCGTTTTGAAAGCCAATCTATAGATATAGATTGCTCAATCTATAATCCATAGATCTTCGAAAGGTCTTAGGGTAGAATACGATGAGTTACGCATCAAGTTTCGTGAGGAGTGGAATGAGATACGCTATCATACACTATTGTTGTAATAAGAGTTGAGTTTATAATAATGAATATTTTATCAATTTTGATGACCTTTTTGTCAAACAAAATAAAGTTATTACGATAGAAAACTATAGTTTGTCAGAAAATTAAAATTCATTATCGTGAGTAATTTGTGAAAAACAAAATTTTAGTTCTTTGTCACTATAAAAGTAATAAATTGTTATTTGAATAACAAATTTGTCATTATAATTACTTGTTCATTTAAAAAAAGGTACGTAATTTATTTTTTATCAATTATATTTTAATCAAAAGCAATATTAAAAAATTGGAAAAAAAAGAAATGTTAAATAAACTTTATTATTAAATAAAAATACTAAAAAAAATAGTATTTAAAACTTACCAAACAACACAAAATCACGGCAAATATTTATTTCCAAATAACTACGTAAATAAATAAGAAATAATAAAAGTTAAAATTTATTATTTGCATAATATTTTTTTCACATCTCTATCATGAACTCTCTTATATTTTTATTTTGACCATCTAGATTATTCAATCGGATCAAATAAGTCTTGTTGACTTTTATGATATCTATAATTAGAGATTTAGCTGCCACAATTTCTGCTTTTGTGTTTATAAATTCTGCTTCAATATTGGTCAAACTATATTTGAGTGTGAGATCTAACAAAATAGTCGAAAACCCTTTTTTTTGATTTAGAAGAATCTCAGTATTTTGACTCTTTCAAATAATGTTGGAGACAACTATGCTCTTTAAGAGGAGTTGATGATAAAAAAAATTAGCAGGATTGAATTTACAGCTTACATTTTGGGGCAAATATGAAAAAGTAGAAACTAGTAGATCTTCTCAAAGAATATGTTTACAGAAATGGAGATGATTTAGAAAGCCAATGCAAAATGGAAGAAATATGGTGATTCTAGGAAATGAGACAACACAACATAATGAGTTGTAAAAGGAGGGAGACAGCACCACAGGCATGGTTGGAACCTCACAAAGGTTTCATCAAGATCAACATCAGTATAGAAATTATACTTCGCTCAAAAACTATAGGTTTGGGGTAGTTTACAAGAGACACCGAGAGGAAAGTAATCAAAGCATGTTCAATAGCTAGGGAGGAAATATCTACTCCAATGGCAGACATGCTAGGGGCAATAAGACAAGATGGGAAAAGATAGAAATTCAAGTAGACATTAAAGCTATAGTGGACAGATTATAGTACAAACCATGTCCCAGTATAGATGTGGACACTATAGATAAAGACATCTTCATGATGAAACAATTATTTGAACTATGTTAACTGTCTTTTTGTCATAGAAAACTCAATAGTGCTAGCTACTCTTTAGCGAAGGAAGCGTGTAATGCTAAGATGTCTCAGGAGTGGACAAAACATTTTCATGATTGGTTTATTCAAGCTGCAATTGTAGACTCTAGACCAGTTGGTTAAACCTTTTTATTGAATCCAGTAATGGAAAAGTATCGCATTCGGTTAAAAAAAATATTTCGAAGAATCTCAACTCTATGGTCCATACCTCTCGTATATGTTCGTTTGTTTTCAAGTGCGTTTCTCATTATGTCATCTTCATTTATCGACTCTACCCTTTCATCCAATGACTATTGCTCTTAAATCTTAGATGATAATTTTATATCCTTGAGCAAATACAATAGAAATCTTCTTTCCATCCTTAAAGAAAAAAAATAAGGTCAAAATGTTATAAAAATTGAAAATAAATTATGTAAAATTGGTTCAAAGAAAATTTTGTATTAATTACTTGCAAAACTCTTTTATCCAAGTATAGGAAACATGTTTAACCTCTTCCCTCTTATACTTAGTAGAACCAGTAAAAATTAACTAGTAGTTATACTTTAAAAATATCATAATATTTATTACTAAACTCAATATAAATACATAATAGTAGCAAAGATTATTATTAGCACCATACTAGCTCGATTTGTAGAAGTTTCGACCTCTAACATTCGCATGTTTGAAGTTTGGTAGGAGATGAATTCTGTAAATGTTGGCCACCAAAACTTTGCTAAAAATAGATTATAGGATTAAAAAATAACCATACGGTAATACAACTTTATCTTTGAATGAATATATCAATCGATAGACAATGTGACAAAACAATAAGTAAAATTGTGAGTATTTTATTTATATTTAATGAGTAACCTCTAAACATAAGTATGAGTAACTTAAAACTTTTACATATTAATAAATATAGCTAGTTTGTGAATTATATATTTGTAGAACCATGTGAAATTTAGGTTAGATTTGTTAACAATAGTGGTAGGAGTTTCTCAAGGAAACAACTTGGCTTGGTCAAGATGGATAGAGGAGGAGTGGCTTTTTATTCGAAAAATTTAGACATTTATACTTACTTCTTCTCATCTTGATTTAGGCTGATTAGGTTGATGGCAAAGCTAAAAAATAAATCAGTGTGTCATGCAAAAGAAATAGCCTCGCCTTGTTAGAATATTAATAATACTAGTAGTAATGGTACCCTACCCTTTTGGCCTATATATATTTATTATTATATAAATTATGTAGTAGAAGTACGAATGGGTTGGTTTGACTTGAATGAAAAGTTAAGTGATTGAATAATAAGAAAAGCCAGCTGATTATGTGGTGTGCATAGAAAAGCATCGCTTCTGGGTGGAGGTTATCTCTTTGGCAGATTTTGGATAAAAGAAACCCTTTAAAAATTTTGATTTATACGCACACAAACTAAATCCATTTAAAAGCCTTGAGGAAAAAATATTAACTTTTATCATAATCATAAGCCATATAAAGTTAAAACACATAACAATTTCATTAAAAAAACTTAACATATTGAATAGAATATAAATAAAGGACAACATCAAGAGGTTGATCTAAAATTGTTGCGTGATTATATGGGCTTTTATGGGCTCCATTTACACGGAATGTAATCTCAACCTCGTGGATTAAAAAAAGAATAGAATAGAAATAAAACCCAAATGCCTTCGTATGGGATGGAGATTGTAATTTTTCTTGCAAAAACTTGATTGCCTTGATATGGAGTGAAAATTGTAATTTTGCTTATAAATCTTGATGTAAAAAAAATTAAATGAAGAGTTGAAAATTATGATTAATACATTAAAAAAATGCTGAGGTAATACGAGACAAATAGATGGCAATTAGGATTCAATGTATAAGTATAAAACTATACGAAGGGGGAGAAACATGTCTAAAAGATTTAGAAAGAAAATTAGGGAAACAACTGAAAATTTATAAATAATTGTAGTAAAAGCTGATTGAAAGTAGAAACAAGTTTAAAAAATTTTTGAAATTAAATGAAGGAAATAAATGAAAGTTTATAAACAATTGTAGTAAACTTTTAAGAAACACTGATGAAAATAATAATTAAAATTAATAAAAATATATTGGCGATAAAAAGTCAAAACTCTCGTAAAAATATATTGGTGAGATAAAATGTCGTGGAAAGATAGTGATACTCAATTTTTAAGTTTATTATGAAAAGTTATTTTTATTCAAATTTCTAAAGGAATATTACATTGATAAGAAAATAGTAAAATAAGATTGGATTGATATCGAAATGTTAAAGAAGATTTTATTTGTAAGGAAACAATAAAGAAGGATTCGATTTATAAGGAAACACTATCAAAAATTTTTAATTATAAGAGAATCATATGCTATTTTTATTATAAGAAAATTTTTCCAATTGAATAAATTAAGAAAACTATTTATTATTTTAAAACTATGAAGAAAATAGGAAGTTCTGTGTATACATAGTTAATGTAAATTCAAAACGTTATTCAATATGAAAAACTTCAAGAGTTACCAACCAGCACCATCAGAGATTTGAACTCGAATTTGAAATTACCATAAACTCAAATTTGAAATGTATTTACTTTATTACTATAATAAATAACACTAAGTTTTTTACTTTATTACTATAATAAATAACACTAAGTTTCCTAATTCATTTAAAGACTAAAACAATGTTTAGAGCTAGAATAGAAACAAATAGATTAGTTTCTTTAGAAAAATGTATTGTTTAATCTAATAATAAAGAGTTGTAATAAGTATTAAAAACTTATACCAAATTTAGAGTTGAAATATGAACAAATTACCATCAAGCCGAATTTGAAGTTTATTTGGTTTATTGTTTTAAGAAATAACACTAATTCATTCTTAATTCATTTAAAAAAGTATTTGATGGAATTGAATTTAACAATAAGCATGCAAAGAATACAATTTTATATTTTTTAAGTTTATATATTTTTTATTTTGTTACGCTAATTTATCATTTTACATATTTTTCATGAAGTCATTAATCAAAAGTGGATAATTCGTACTTACACTTAGATCCATTGAGGTACATTAACTTTCTTCAGTTGAGATTTACTTCATTTTTAATTTGAATCAATATTATTTTAAGTTCCTATAGTCAATTATGTGCATTATAGAGAATGTGTTTTTATAAATCTCAAAAAGTCACGTGGTCAGCAGGTTTTCAGGCAGTCGAGAGCATGTTGATTACATGCAACAAATATTTCGGTATTGTCCAAAAGATAAAACTCTGAAACTTAAGTTAATTATGAGCCTTAAGCAAGAGAAATATAGCGATGTGTAATCAAAAAATGAATGTCCCTTGCCTGATAGTAAATGGGTGTATATATAGGATACATACCTGAGTTAGAGTTGAATACAACTCTTTATAACGTACATTGAAGAATGGGAAAAAGAAGGAGTATAGTTGTAATGGAACTATAACTCTTAAATAAGTTGTATGCATAATGGTAGTAATAGCTGAATAGGAGTAGGACTCCGGTGAGCTGAAGAATACTTATAGTATTCTAACTTGTTATTTTTGAGGTCTTACACTTAGAGTAGAATTTGACTATCATCAATAGCCCCTCAGATAGGTATGCATTTATTCACGCCGATCTGATCTAAAATTTTGTATAAGATTGAGATGTGATTTTCATATCATTTTTGTTGAACATCGTGTTTCAAAAAATATGCTATCACGTTTTCAACCACGATTTAATCATCATTACTTTTGACATAAATTGCGGCAGCACATCTCCTACTACAAATGTTAAATCTTTTGAATTCCTCGCCCTTCACCATATAAATACGACATTTCAAAATGACTCATCACTCATTTTGCAAACTAGAGCCCTTGCCCTCACTTCAGATTTCAGCACTCTTGCAAGTGTTTTAATTAGTTCGAGCTTCTTCCCACTTTTCAGCTCTTCTCCTTTAAACAAGTAAGTCATGTCTTCCTTAGAACATTCCAATTCGTCTTTAAAAATTTTTTCTGCTTCCGTTGTACATGAATCTATTTCTGATCCAATGTTAACATTAAAGTTAACGATCGTCTGACTATTGAGACACCATCAAAGTTTTCCTTTAATGTTACTCCTCAACAAGATCGAATGGTTTTGAGGAAGAGAAAGGCGGATACATTGTGCCGGAGACTTGCTCTCAGCACTGTACAGGTAATGTTCTGATTTTAACTTGAGAAAAATCAGTAAATCTTTTATTTTTTATTCTTAAAAAAATCATTGATATACTTTTTTCTAAGGTCATTGGACTTAGGAAAGTTGTTTGATAAATGTGCCTCTATAGAGGGAGAAGTTGAAAGACTTTCTTCTTCTTTGGAAGAGGAAAAGAAAAAAATTTGTTGATCAGGTAAAGAAACTCCTTGATCAAGAGAAAGAGCTCTCTTTATTGCTATCCGAACTGGAGGATGTTCGTTTTGCCAATACCAAACTTGCCAAAAGAACTATGTTTCTTGAAAGTGAAGTTGCTGGACAGATGATACGAGTTGACCTAGGAAGGACCTTGATCTCACGTATTTTTCCACAAACCTTTGGATCGTTGTACCCCAAACTCAACACAGTCACGAACAAGAAACACAAAAACAAAGCGGAAGGAACAAGATGAAACGCAAGGACAAAGATTGAAGCAATCTACACCCCAACGTTATAACAAAAAGAATTAACTTAACTAATGTAAATCAAAAGTTAAATCTCTTCAGTTTGGCGAGTTCTTTAAATCAAGAACGGGTAAGCTAACCTATAGCTCCTCACTAAGGCTTCGCGGGTCTTATGAAAACACAATTGAAATCAATTGAATCCTCACGTTTTTCTTTCAACTTTTCACGGCTGGAAGAAGGCTTAAGCAATGCTTCATTTTTATCAAAATTCATCTTATTATTTCATGTGAAAAACTCACCTATAAATAGGCTACAAAAACATGAAACCCTAGCTTAATCCTATTACAACTTAGTTTCCAAATTGGAAAAGGAAACCAATAGCTAAAAGACATACTTTAAGTTTCCTAATCATAGCAAATCGGTTATAAAGAAGTAAAAACCGATTTGTACTCTTACTTTCCTAAATCCTCCTAAAAAGTAGGAGATTACTTTCCTAATAACCATGCAAGGTAATTGGGCCAAGTAATGACTTATTAATTAACGAAAATAAAGCCCAATTAATTAATGTTAATGGACTTATTATTACAACTTAAATAAATCCTAAAGATTAACAATGGCGTGATCCAATAATGACAAAGCCCAAGCACGCCATCTTGGTCTTCAATGTAGTCCATGAAATTCGAAATGAAAATTCGGCCAAAATCCCGTCATCAACTTTGGAAGGAATTTTCAACGGTGATAATGTCAGAATCTTGGAAAACTTAAAACATAAAAGTTGTAGCTCTATCGCTTATCGTTCCAGGGCTTCTTGAATGGTGCAATTCCGAGTTATATCGAAAGAGTTATGCCAAGAATACCAAAACGTGACAGAAACTTTCAGGATGACAATTTGACTTTAACACCACGGACATGGACACGGGCTCATTCTCATCATTCCCTCCCTCCTCGAAAGGATTCTTCCTCGAATCTTGAAAGTGAGTTCCTGGATCAAACACCAATATGATGAACCCAATGCAAACTCGAGCCAAATAAAATTGGGAAGATGCACATCTCAAGAAACAAGAAGTTATATCCTGCCAAAATAAGACAAATGTATAAGGTAAAAGAAAGCACAATAATCTAAAACAATACGTAGAATAATTTCCTTTCACCAAAAGAATAGAACGGGCAGAATATGTATGCAAAATCGAAAACATATAACATGATTAGTCGTAACAAATTTTGCATGAGTCATAATGTTGAAGTCAATGAATTCAAAACAATTATGCAAATAACTATCATATAGTTTATGCAAATCAGAAAATCGAATGTTCTTAATTAAATAACTAATCAATATGAATTCACTAACAGCATTCATGAACACATTATTTACGTTATTAACATGTAATGTAAGCAAAGGATGTAAACATATATGAATAGAATCATAAAGACACGAAAATTCATAACAAGAAAACATATATGCAACCTTGAGAAAGTGCAAATCACATGAACGTATTAAGACCTCTAAAAACATGCAAAAGTTATCAAATATGAGAGTGTAATTCCAAAAACTAGAATGTAAACAATCTATTGAATAGTTGTAAATAGAAAATTTTACCTCTTGGAATTCAAAATAAATTTGGAACGGAGATAACTTACCATACAAGTGTTGAATTATCCAAGGACCTATTTGAACTTGATGGATGTGAGCAAAATCACGAAATAAAGAATCAAAAGAATCATTAACCCAACAAGTATAGTCAATATAATTAACACTTGAATGAGTGCATACAAAGGTTGGACGTAGTTCGAAATATCCAATATTAAGCTCAAAATATAATTCATGTATTAGATAAGCAACATAGCATGTGAAGAAACTATACATAAACTCATTCAAAACGAAATAATTGGATTTCATAATTGAAGAATTATGTGAAATAATTTGCTTACCAAAACACAAATCATTGGATTTTAATGCACATGTTAAAGAATTTCGAACTAATGTTTCAAAGGTGTGTGAAAGACATTGAAATTGATTCAAAACAGTAATCAAACTTTGAAAATCAATAGCATTGACGTTAACAAAGTTCTTTACTTTAAAACCATTGAAATCAACCAATAAGCTTTCATACTTACCTAACTTACCTTGCTTACCTTGTGGAAAACAAGCTAAGGCGGATTGGATTCCTTGCAATTGATAATGAGTTATTTCGAACTCCATTAAGCACTTAGGAACTCCAAAAACCTGCAAAACAAAGGAACTAGGCAGCAAACAATTCAAATGGTGATCACTATCATCAAGTAAGTACAATGATTGCCTATCTAGTATTCCTCTCTTAAACTTGCTAGAAGAAGCAAAATGACAAGATTTTGAAACAACTATATCATGGCTATTACAAGATTTCGATCCATTATTACATTGTTTCTCTTGCAATTTCTTCTCATTTGCGGCGTTTGCATCTCTAGTAGCTTGAATGATTCTTGTTTGATCTTCAAAGACTTGTGCAGGAGTCAAAGCGTGAAGATTAAACCTCTTTCCTTCGTATACAAAGCTATAGAAATTTTTCTTGGCATGATAAATCACATCACAATCAAATTGCCAAGGACGCCCAAGTAAAATATGACTTGCTTCCATGGGAACAACATCACATAAAATAGTATCAACATACTTCCCAATGGTAAAAGAAAACATAACTTGTTTGGTAACTCGTGTATCAACCGAATTATTTAACCATTGAAGACGATAAGGCTTGGAATGTTTCATGCAAGTCAAATTCACTTTATTCACAAACAACGTGCTCGCCACATTGGTGCAACTACCACTATCAATAATCACACACTACAAATCTTTCCTTGAACCATGCATCGTGTGTGAAATATGTTATCTCGTTGCATCAAATCATCATTATCAGCTAAAGGTTGAACATTAAGAACACGGCGAGAAACTAAAGAGTAATTACCAACATCATAAGTATATGATTCAAGAGTTTCATTATCACTTGACTCACTTTGGTGCTTCTCTTCAAGAGGTGGCATGTCGGCACAATCATCATCGCTTACCACTTCTCCACTATCAAGAGTTATCATCAATTTTCTAGTTGGACACTCAGCTTGCACATGTCCATAACCTTGACATTTATAACAACGAACATCCCTCAATCTTGGACTAGGAGTTGACGCCGTTTTTGGGGTGTTCTCCACAGGTTTAGGGACTGATTTTGGGACTTGGGATGATGCACTTGATGTTGGATTGGAGGTGAATTGATGCTGCTTTGACGGTGGTGTAAAAGGGGTAACATTCGGCTTTTGTTCCCTCGCCAAGGTGGTGGCGGTTGTGAGAACTTACTCTTCCCTTTCATGTGCCTTTCAATCTTGATTGCTTTGTGGACAAGTTCATTAATATCAACATAACTTTGCAAATCCACATGATAAGCCAAATCATAATGCATACCTCTCAAAAACCTTTCAATTGTAGAGTCGGGATCCTCTTGAACATTAGCTTTAATCATCAAAGCTTCCATCTCATGGTAATACTCCTCAAACGATTTATTACCTTGCACAAAAGAGTGCAATTTTCTGTTCAATTCACGGTTGTAATGAGAAGGGACATACTTCTTCCTTATAAGCATCTTCATTTGGCTCCAAGTCTTGACTGGCCTTTCTCCATCTTGACGTTTAGACCTTATAACCTCATCCCACCATAAACTAGAATAATCCTTAAGGTGCATAAAAGCAAGTCGGTACTTTTTCTTTTCGGGGTAATCATGGCCTTCAAAGAAGTGCTCAAGCTCACGAACCCAATCAAAATAAGCCTCGGGATCTGCTTTACCATGGAAAGTTGGGATAGTTAGTTTAACAGAAGCAATGGAAATCTTAGACTTGTCACCTTTCTTAGAAGAGCTCGTGCCCTCCTCTTCCTCCTCCTCATATTGACTAGAATCATTGTCGGACTCAAACACAACTCTTCGGGATCTAGGACCCTTAGGTGGTGGTGAAGTCAAACTATCAACTTTGAGTGTGAGTTTTCGGATCACGTCAAAGAGGACATCGTTAGTGAACTTTTGGTCCACTACCTTTGGTGATTTAGATTCATCACCCTCCATTTGTACCTGCAAGTTAGTAAAAACACAAGAAATATATAGAAATATACCTCACGGGTTCTCACAATATGGGTAGTATATGCTCTCCTCTCTAGTATAGAGGTTTTTCTCGTGTATACCCTATCTAATCTCTCAACAATGAATCTCTCATACTAATTAAAGCTTACTGTTTGTCGATTTTAAGAACAAGTCTCAACCAATTAGTTCAAACAATTCAATTCACAAAAGCAAAACCAAAGAAGTTTGAAAAGAAAAATTCACGTCACAAGATGATTTTAAGAACACGTATGGGGTATAAACAGATTAATTTCAGAAAGCTACGAATTCAGAAACTAGAGAAGATAACAAGAAGATGTGTTTTTGAATCACTCAATTCCGATTAAAAATGAGCAAGATATGGCACTTTCAATATTGGTGATTTTCAAAGAGCAAACAAGAACTTTAGTCCTTTTCTTGGGCTGTTTACTATTTTTTTTTATATGGTCCGACTTTTATTATTATTTTTTTTTTGAATTGGGCCTCTTTTTTTTTTTTTTTTTAATTCGGCCCCCTTTTTTTTTTTTTTTATTCGGACAACCTTAAACAAATCAAACTTTAAGGTTTTTAAGACAAGAACCTAGTACAAGTACTTAGGTTTAAGGATGTTGTCTTGTCTTATGTTGTTCAAACCTTAATTTCTCCAAACAAATTTAGCCAACAAGAATTTCAAATAAGTCACCAAATATAAGGAATTTCAATATGATTCTTTAACAAGATAATCAAGATTTGCAACAAGAAGCAAGAATCAAGCTCAAGATTCAAATTTTGACACTTTCGGATTTTCAAGAAAATCAAGATTTTCAAGAAAGTGGTCAAGAACTCGTCTTTTTGAGATGGTGAAAAAGTTTGATTGAAACACACTTTGATGGCAATAGAATGACGAAGATAACACAAAAGAAAGATCAAGAAAAGGATGAGAAACAAGAAAGTTATGAAATTTTGAATAAGAAACCCTAATTTCACAAACCCTAGTTTGACAAACCCTAATTCTTTGGACGTGATTTCAGCAATAATGACTCAAGAATTCCACACTATGATGATGAACAAGAACAACGCAGAATTATTAAGAAAACAGCAGAATTATGAACAAGAACACGACACAAAATAGCAAGAACAACACAACAAAAATTGCAAAAACCCGAGCAAGAGATGAACAAGAATTGGACAGATTTTAGCAAACAAATTGCATGCGATTTTGACGTAATTTAAAAGCTGAACTATTACGACCTTGGACAGAAATAAAGACACGAAAACAGCAACAAAAAGACACCACAAAAGCTGCAGAATTTGACGCAACAAAATAGCAACAAGAACGACTCAAAAATAAGGACAAAAATCCAAGAAGAGAACAAAAAAGCCAAACCTGAAATTTTTGATGAACAACCTTGCTTTGATACCAATTGATACGAGTTGACCTAGGAAGGACCTTGATCTCACGTATTTTTCCACAAACCTTTGGATCGTTTTACACCAAACTCAACACAATCACGAACAAGAAACACAAAAACAAAGCGGAAGGAACAAGATGAAACGCAAGGACAAAAATTGAAGTAATCTACACCCCAACGTTATAACAAAAAGAATTAACTTAACTAATGTAAATCAAAAGTTAAATCTCTTCAGTTTGGCGAGTTCTTTAAATCAAGAACGGGTAAGCTAACCTATAGCTCCTCACTAAGGCTTCGCGGGTCTTATGAAAACACAATTGAAATCAATTGAATCCTCACGTTTTTCTTTCAACTTTTCACGGCTGGAAGAAGGCTTAAGCAATGCTTAATTTTTATCAAAATTCATCTTATTATTTCATGTGAAAAACTCACCTATAAATAGGCTACAAAAACATGAAACCCTAGCTTAATCCTATTACAACTTAGTTTCCAAATTGGAAAAGGAAACCAATAGCTAAAAGACAAACTTTAAGTTTCCTAATCATAGCAAATCGGTTATAATGAAGTAAAAACCGATTTGTACTCTTACTTTCCTAAATCCTCCTAAAAAGTAGGAGATTACTTTCCTAATTACCATGCAAGGTAATTGGGCCAAGTAATGACTTATTAATTAACGAAAATAAAGCCTAATTAATTAATGTTAATGGACTTATTATTACAACTTAAATAAATCCTAAAGATTAACAATGGCGTGATCCAATAATGACAAAGCCCAAGCACGCCATCTTGGTCTTCAATGAAGTCCATGAAATTCGAGATGAAAATTCGGCCAAAATCCCGTCATCAACTTTGGAAGGCATTTTTGCAACGGTGATAATTTCCGAAGCTTGGAAAACTTTAAACATGAAAGTTGTAGCTCTATCTCTTATGGTTCCAGGGCTTCTTGAATGGTGCAATTCCAAGTTATATCGAAAGAGTTATGCCAAGAATACCAAAACATGACAGAAACTTTCAGGATGACAATTTGACTTTAACACCACGGACATTGACACGGGCTCATTCTCATCAACAGATCATCTCCACTTTCTTACTTCTAAAGAAGGAAGAAGCTGGTTAGCAACTTTTGCGATCCAGTTCGCAATTTTCAATATCACAAAGCTTTGACTGCAATTGGAGAAAAATTTTAAAAAATCTGCATGAAGAATGAGAAGGGTTTCAATCTGAAATCTGCCAAGGCCATGAATCTCGAGTTCATCGAGCTAGGATCCATTCAAGTGGACGCTCGTAAATTCGTTCCTCTTCAACCCAAGAAGATTGAAAATGATAAAGATGAAGAGCCTATGAGCTTATAATTTTGTAATAGAACTTTAGGTTTTCACTTTCATGTTCTGAACATCAGCTAACCGCTTTTAGGTTTTTTGTGTTTTCTTAACTTATTAATGAAATTTTCTTTAAATTCCATCTTGTTCGAGTTATTTATTTTCAATGTCCTTATTATATTTGGAGTGTTATATTCTTTGATTGTATGGTTTATATAACCGATCTTCTTTTTTCATGGAGTTTTTTTATCATTTTTAAATGCAAGATTTTTTCAATTGACCTCCTTTTTGGCAGAGTGTTGAAAAGAAATTTCAAACTCGAGGTCACTTTTCAATGTTTTCCGCTTTTTGGGGAGAAAATAAGTGTTTAAGTGACATGAAATCTACTACAGACGACCTGAAATCACTATAAAAAAGATAGGCAATAATTTACAAGGGAATAAACCCATAATAAATAATTTTATTGAAGTGTAAATTTTGTAATACAAACTGCAAAATACGTATTGTAAGCATTAAGCCCTTAATCTGAAAAAAATAAAAATTAATGAGGTAAAATTACTTATAATACTTGCATAAGCTGGTGATGATCTACATCTTTAGAATATCTTGCCCTTCTAGGTTTTCCAACTTGTAACTTCCTACTCCTCTGACTTGGGCAACTTTATAAGGTCCTTCCCAGTTTTGATCCAGCTTTGTAAGACCTTCCGCCCTACTCACTTTTTTTAACACAAAACTAAATCTCCAGATTGAATTTTGAGTATTTTGAACTCGTCTACCATAGTAGCAATCTACTTCAGCCTTGTACTTAGCTTATTCGAGATGTACCATCTCTCATTTCTCTTCCAGTAGATCTAAGTTCAACTGAATTTCCTCATAATTTATGTCTGAAAAGTAATTGATTACTCTTGGATTTGTGAGTCCAATTTATTTTCGGACAATTGCCTAAACTCCATATACTAAGCTAAACGGAGTTTCTTGAGTTATCGTTCTTGTTGTAGTCCGATATGCCCAAAGAACATTTGGCAGTTCTTCAACCCAATCTCATTTGGCTATTTCTTGCCGTCTCTTTAGACCTTGGACTATTGTTCTTTTGGTGACCTTGATTTTTCCGTTTGCTTGTGGATGCGCTATTGACGTGAAGTGTTGTTTTATGTTCAGCTCTTCACACAAATCTTTGAATGGATCATTTGCAAATTGTCCTCCCTTATCTGAGATCAGTATTCTTGGTCTTCCAAACCTACACAATATGTGTTTCCCTACGAATTTTATCATACTTAGTCCTAAAATTTTTGCCAAGAGCTCTTCTTCAACACATTTTGTGAAGTAATCTATTTTATCTGTCCAGGGGCTTTGAGAAATGGTCTTGTGATGTCAATTCTCTATTGAGTAAATGGCTGTGGACTTTGGATGGTGACCTGATAAGTTGGTTTTATACCAACTTATATGTGTTAAATCACTTAGCTTTTGTCTTGTGTTTTATGCAAATGTGTGATGTTTTGTGCAATTTTGTGCATTAAGGTGGTTTGCAAGTTGAAAGTGTTTAAATGGTGAAAAAAACCAAAAATGATGTTCAAATGAGTCAAGTGTGTATTTGAAGTTCAAGAACAAGGAAAGAATTGGAAAAGGTTGGAAATGATGCATTGAGAAAACCCTAACATGTTAATAGGCTTGTTTTAGGGTTTGGGCAGAATGTAGGTCGAATGTCATTTGAGTGTAACTCTTTCAATACTAATCCAAATGAGGAGATCTTGGATGTTCTTAAAAGCTCTTTGAGTTTACTTCATTTCTTATGTTTTAACTTTCTTCTAATTCTGTGTTCCAGTAGGATAAACGGGGGCAGCTTTATGATTGCTGCTTTAGGGTTTTGCATTGTTGAGCCTTTTGCCACAGTTTGGTAGAATGTGCATATCTTGAGCTACAGACCTTCATTTAAGCTGATTCATGATCCCATGGAAATCCACGAGGACGTTCTACAACTCTTATGTTGACCTCAAGCTCTGATACGTAAGAGAAAACTGGCGAGACATCGTAGCGTGGTCTCGGCATAGAAACTTTTACAAGGCGAGACCTCGCCGCGAGGTCTAGCCATGAAATTTCCTTCTTTGCCATGGTTTGGTGTTTCGGCCATAACGTTCTCGTCCTAGATCCAACTTGGGTGATTCAAAAGGCTGTCAAAAGCTAACACATAGGTCTATAACTTTGATGTTTTACATTTTCCCAAATACACAATGCATCATGGCCAGAATGTGGTGGAAAGTGGCTACACATTTGCACATTAGCGCACAACACTTGCTGGCCACCAACTCACCTCGTCGCACACCAGCAGCCTACCTCGTCGCACACAAACAGCTCACCTCGCCGCATAGGACACTCACCTCGCTGCATAGGATACTCACCTCGCCGTACACATATGCACACCTCGTCGTATGTTCATGCGACGAGCTCACCACCTTCATGCGGCGAGCTCACGCACAGTGCACACAGCTTCACCACACTCCAGTATTTTGGCCATAACGTTCTTGTCCGAGCTCCGATTTTGGTGATTCAAAAAGCTGTAGAAAGCTTAGTTTTGGGGCTATAACGTTCATGTTTTAAGATTTCTTAAATTCACAACGCATCATAGCTAGAGTTTGGTTGGAAGTTGCTACACAATCACATACTTGCTCTCAACACTTGCTATACCCATGCGGCGAGCTCCCACTTTGCATGCACACATATTTTTTCTTTCCTTTGTGTGTGTTTTATTTAGTCTGAATGCATGTTGATCATTCATGGTTGTGAGAGTTTCATTGCTTCTTTTATAACATTTGCAATCTTATATATGCATTCACTTTGCATCCCATGATTTTCTCACATTCATTTTCATAAGCATTTCATTGCTGCTCTTTTTTAGATTTCAATAGCTTGCATTTCCGAGTGATCTAAAAATCTTTCATTTACTCTCTCCAAGCATTTCATTTAGTCATACATGTAGTTCACAACTCATACATTTCATTACAATTTTCTTGAAGGTGCATTACATACTTGGTGTCTCACATGTTTCAAGCATAAGTTGTTGTGCATGATCATTTCATTCTTTATTCTTTCATGCAATCTTGCACACATTCACAACACGCTCACTTCACAGTAAGTTAGCACACTACACTACAGTTCACATTTCCATTTCATCACATCACATATCACTCATTTGTCCATCACTCATCTCACTGAATCTTCATCGTAGCATTCACTTCACACACATTTCACTTTTCATTTCATTTCATTTGGATTCATTCTTGTGGCACACTCACAGCACCAACTTACTCACATGTTGCACTCTCATTTCACACCTATGCAACACAACATTCTCGACACAACACACACACAACACTCGGCGAGGTCTCGCCGTGAGACCTCGACCACACACTCACACACGGCGAGACCTCGCCGCGAGATCTCGCCCACACACCACTTTGCATAGCGAGGTCTCGCCGCGAGACCTCGCCTTGAAAAGTTTTTATTGCTCTTGCACGGATGGTTTTTTGTTCTTGTATTCACAAGTTTGGAAGGAGTGAGTGGTCCAGGATGGATGACGTATTGCTGGAGATGAATGCGCTGCAACTTATGCTCAAAGGCGTGATTGGGCATGTGCACAAGTTATTCTTGAGCGTATGTTATTGATAATGGCATTTATGTAATATTACATCCATTTTACGTTTGCGTAGTTATTACATTTTGTGGCCTCTATAAATAGAGGATTTAGTTAGATTTTAGGGGAGATTCTAGATAGTTAAAAGACTTTTGAACTAGAGAGATAAAGTTTCCCTCTCTAACTTTCTCTCTCTAGGATTTTCTCTCTCTAGAAATTCTTCTCCGTTTTCGATTCCGATCGCACCGTTGGACTGATCACAACATTTTGAGTCTCAATTAACAAAGCATTTCACAATTTTGAGTATTTTGATCAGTAAATTCTTGTAATTGAGTGGAAATGAATTGTGTTTTGTTGCACTTTAATGATTATGAGCTGAGAATGTTGTGTTCTGGCTAAAGGTGCGATGCTAGGGTTGTGAAGGATGAAAGCTTGATTTATATGAATTTGTGCGGTGTAATTTACATAACCTATAAAGAATTGAGATCATGCTTGCTTGCATTGTGAAATTTGTTAAGTTTCATAAATTTGAACCAGTGTTGTTGAATTGAGATTTAGTTGCGGTCGCCATGCTGAATTGAACCTTAATTCACCAATATTTGCTAAGAATTCTGTGAAATAAGAACTGGAGTATGGAATGAGTTTTCACACTTGCTTTGTATGTTCGTTTCCTGAATCCAGGCCTCACCATGGGAAGTTTACGAAATCTTTAAATAAAGGTGTGAAGAGATTTCCTAATTCTAACGAGACGTAAGAAGCTAGATTTAGGCCTCGCCAAAGGAAGTTTCTAGGAGATTAACGCTAGAGAGATAGGGTTGGGGAATTGAGAAGGTTGTGGTGCAAAATCCATCATCCTTAGGCCTCGCCATGGGGACAGGATGGTGTTAGGAGGCTTAGTTTACAATGCGGTCGCCAAGCCGACTGTAGTCTAGGTTTCTAGGCAGCTATTTCTCCTCCATTGTTTTGCATATTTGTTAATCGCACTGCACAAATCACTTAGGTTAGCATTCATTCGGAAGGAACTATAGATCATCCTTCTCCCTCATTTGCATTTCATTCTCTTTTGTTTGCATTACGTTCTATTTTAGTTTTACTACATTCTATTTTTCTGTGCTTGTTTGTCTGTTTTTTCACAAAACTTAGAGCGATTATGGAATTTCAGAAACCATCCCCTTCCCTGTGGATACAATCCCTCTCACCATATCTAAATTAGTGAATAGGGTAAAATTGCAAGTACGCGATATACCTGTCAATTTTTACGCCGTCGCCGGGCAAGGCACGTTTTCTTGAATTTGGACTTGCTCTGCTCTGTGTTGTTTTTGTCTAGAATTAGTAGTTCTATGTTGTTTTCTTTGTTTTCGTGTTTTTGTTCTGTCTACTTTGGTTTACTTATGGTAAGTGCAGGACAAAGAAACTCATTTGAAAGAGAAAATTGCACACCACAAGTACCCAAGCATGTCTAGATGGTATGGGGACTCTTGTGGCTCGTATCATTACACACAGCCAACACCTAGAAGATTTGAGGACTTCTCTCCACCACCTCATGAAGAGCAATGGCAAAATCAAGCACAAAGCAATAACTCATATCATATTGGAGCACAAGGACCCTATGTGGAATACATGTTTTCTCAAATGCTGGAAAAACTTGACAAAGGCTTACAAAAGGGAGAGCAATGGCATAACCAACAAAGCAATGAGTGTTATCTCAGAGAAGAAGCACAAATGGAAAACATCTTGTCTCAAGTTTTGGAGAGATTTGATAGAAGTGAAACAAGGTTGGCTCAACTGGAAGAGGAGCTTCAAGGGCGACAACAAAGACTCGATCGAATCAATGCTTTAATGAACAACCTATGGGAACAAATTGAGACACCAATTCAATATGCACAATACCATTCACAAGATACACATCTAATTTCTAGAATACCAACTCCTTAGGAATATCATTTTGAAATACAAGTTAATGTTGAATGGGGTGAAAAGAATCCTTGGGAGGTGGAATATACAAATATGGAGGTTTTCTCACAAAAATGCATTGTTGATGAACCTTTGTTGCATGAGTCAAATTTAAGCTGTTCTTTTATTGAGGATGATGTCCCCTGTGATGAACTTGATACAGATGAAATTAGAGCTTTGTGGTCTCTTAGTGACAAGATGGAAAGTGTGTCCAATGTTGAGTCTTGCATTAATTTTATGAAATTCCATGAGCCAAATGATGTTGATAGCCATTCATTAGATGTTTCTCCTCTTGATAGCTTTGTGAATTGTATGGAGATACTTCTTGAGGATCATTGTGATATCATGAATGAGGATAATCTAATGAGAATGTTAACACATTGCTTGAAACTCTTGTTGAGGCACCAACTCTTGAAATGGTGATTGAATCTAAATGTTTATATGGCGACTCGCAAGAAGTGCAAAATGAGATCCTCTTGTTAATTGATGATAATGTTTTTTGTGTTGTAGACAAAGAAAAGACTCAAGAATTTCCCTATGTTAGTTTAGATGATGAGGATGTGCCAATTTTGAATGACATTGCTAACATAGTGGAAAATTGCTTCATTGATACATCTATTTTTGAGCTTACTGATGTTAGTCTAGATGAAGAAGATGTGAAAATTTCTAATGAGATTGCTATCATGGTAGAAAATTGCTTTGTAGATGAATCAATTTTTGAACTTACTGGTGGTTTTGAACTTACTGATGAATTACTTGAGACCATAGATATACAACCCTTGGTTGAGCCTTGCAGGATTAAAGTGCCTAGTGTGGTGGGAGAAGTAAATGATAGGCCTTGTATGGTGGAAGAGTTGAATGATGTGACTCCAATGGTGGAAGGGTTTAAGGAGGTGCCTTCAATGGGGAAGCATCAGTTGTTCAAAATGGAATTTGTAGAGGTTCCTCCCCATATGCATGAGCTTAAGCTCCTCCTTAAAAATATTCCTCAAGGGCCTTACAGGAGGAGGAAAAAGAGTGATTATGAAATATCTTTTTTCTAGTACAGAGAGGGTTATTCCGATTCTTGAAGTAGAACGTTTCAAGAATAAAGTTTAGCTGGAGACTACAGAACCCAGAACTACTTCTTATTCATATTACCTTAAATAAATTATTTTGGTAGTTTCGTGCATTTTGCTTATTTTGCTTATACTCACCAAGGCCACTTATGTTGTAGGAGCTTGTACATGAAGGGAATTGCAAGGGAAATAAGCCATGCACACATGAGGCTAAGTGTGGGGGAGTGGTTCTGTGGACCACTTCCATACTGCCCACAATCACTTTATTTTACATTTCAAGCATAAATTGTGCTTGGGCCTAGTGTTACTTATTTCATATATTTTACACCACTATGATTCGTAATCATAGTGCGACATTTTTCTTGTACACTACCTCCATGTCATGCTTTTCTTGCATCAACATGCCGTGTGCTTGAGTGAGTAATTCCTAATAAGTTTGGTTTCACCATGTGTAGGAAATTTTTCATGCGAAAGGGAACTATGGACAAAAACACTCCACCAAGCAAACATTGGACTTCATGACATATCAACACCAGGGAGCTCCTAAACCTATCTTTACTTTACATTGAGGACAATGTAAGTTTTAAGTGTGGGGGAGTGAATGCTTGCTTTGGTTTGTGTCTTTTGTACTTTTTCTGCTTATTTTCTTTCGTGCATGAAGTTTTTTGCGCTATGTGATGCAAAGCATGCTACTTTTTAGTTTTGTTGTGTCATTTTGAGCTTTTGCGTAGTATATCTCGTATATGTTGTGTTTTTCAATTTTTTTGTGCACGTTTTACATGTAGTTACATTTCGTGCAAAATTTAAATTTTTTGGTGAAATTTTGAATTTTTTGTGAATAAGTGATGGTGTTGAACATTAGTGGTGTGTAGTTGACATTTTTGTGGAAGAACTTGTCTATCCATGGAAAGTGCATTAGCTCTAGAGTTGGATGTGTGTTTTAAACTTGAATAAAAATGCTTAGTGGTGAGGATAGTTCAATGCTAAGTGGTAGGAGTTAAAACATAGTGGGAAAGTTTGAACTTTAACATAGTTGTTTTCAAACACAAAATGGATTACATACAAGGATGGTTGCACTTATACGAAAAGGTGAGAAATAGAGAATTTTTTAAAATTTTCTTGAATTAAGTTGAGAAATCCTTGGAAACTTGTAATGACATTTAGGCACCAGGGAAAATGATTTGGGCAAAAAGGCAAGTTATGCCAATGTGAAATGTATTGAATGTTAAGTGCATGGACAATGTTCCAAGAGCACACAATTATGAACCACTCCTCTGCAGGACTGCTCTATCACACTAAGTGTGCATTTTAAGAGCATAATCCGCATGAGTGGGGATGGAATTCAAAAGCCATAAAACCCGAGGCATTAATTGGAAAGGCCAAAGAGTACCTCAGTGTAATAATGTCATGTGCAAAACGAAGGTAAAGCACTAAAGGATGACAACCTGGGGAAAAGAGTGGTAAGAACTTAATTTGGTGCATTTATGTCTATACAGTGTTTACAAGTTGAGGACTTGAAAAGAACTAATAATAAAATCCTTGCATTCTCTATTTTTGCTTAGATCATAAGTGAGACTTGAGATGTATGTCAGCCTTTGCACACAACTCACACATCTATGTTAAAGATTCAAATGAGTACAACTTGGTTTTGATGAATGCCATGAAGAATTGAGCATATCCTCACAACTAGAGTTTAATTGGTTTAACTAAGAAATGTGCACATCTAATAAAAGTTTGAAATGTACTTGAAATGGATGGGTAGGTTTTTCTACAAGAGAGTTCACTATGTAGAATTGTGTGTTGGGTGTTGGTGTAGTGTTGTGACCGTGTTTGAGTTGTGTAAGTGTATTGTGGTGTAAGAGGATTGTTGTGTCCATGCTTGAGGGCAAGCAAGAGTTCAAGTGTGGGGGAATTTGATAAGTTGGTTTTATACCAACTTATATGTGTTAAATTACTTAGCTTTTGTCTTGTGTTATATGCAAATGTGTGATGTTTTGTGCAATTTTGTGCATTAAGGTGGTTTGCAAGTTGAAAGTGTTTAAATGGTGATAAAAACCAAAAATGATTTTCAAATGAGTAAAGTGTGTATTTGAAGTTCAAGAACAAGGAAAGAATTGGAAAAGGTTGGAAATGATGCATTGAGAAAACCCTAACATGTTAATAGGCTTGTTTTAGGTTTGGGCATAATGTAGGTCAAATTTCATTTGAGTGTAACGCTTTCAATACTAATCCAAATGAGGAGATCTTGCATGTTCTGGAAAGATCTTTGCGTTTACTTCATTTCTTATGTTTCAATTTTCTTCTAATTCTGTGTTGCAATAGGAGAAACGGGGGCATCTTTATGATTGCTGCTTTAGGGTTTTGCATTGTTGATCCTTTTGCCACATTTTGGTAGAATGTACATATCTTGAGATACAGACCTTCATTTAAGCTGATTCTTGAACCCATGGAAAGCCAAGAGGATGTTCTACAACTCTTATGTTGACCTCAAGCTTTGATTCGTAAGAGCAAAATGGCGAGACCTCGTAGCGATGTCTCGTCATAGAAACTTTTACAAGGCGGGACTCGCCGCGAGGTCTCGCCATGAAATTTCCTTCTTTGCCACAGTTTGGTGTTTCGGCCATAACTTTCTCGTCCTTCATCCAAATTGGGTGATTCAAAAGGCTGTCCAAAGCTAAAGGCTGTCCAAAGCTAACACATAGGGCTATAACTTTGATGTTTTACATTTTCCCAAATTCACAATGCATCATGGCCGGAATTTGGTTGAAAGTGGCTGCACATTATTTGCACATGAGCGCACAACACTTGCTGGCCACCAACTCACCTCGTCGCACAACAGCAGCCCACCTCGTTGCACACAAGCAGCTCACCTCGCAGCATTGGACACTCACCTCGCTGTACACACATGCACACCTCGTCGCATGTTCATGCGACGAGCTCACCACCTTCATGCGGCGAGCTCACGCACAGAGCAAACAACTTCACCACTATCCAGTATTTTGGCCATAACTTTCTTGTCCGAGCTTTGATTTTGGTGATTCAAAAAGCTGAAGAAAGCTAAGTTTTGGGGCAATAACTTTCATGTTTTACGTTTTCTCAAATTCACAACGCATCATAGCTACACAATCACATACTTGCTCTCAACACTTGCTATACCCATGCGGCGAGCTCCCACTTTGCATATTTCTTCTTTCCTTTGTGTGTGTTTTATTTAGTCTAAATGCATATTGATCATTCATGATTGTGAGAGTTTCATTGCTTCCTAAATAACATTTGCAATCTTATATATGCATTCACTTTGCATCCCATGATTTTCTCACATTCATTTTCATAAGCATTTCATTGCTACTCTTTTTTAGATTTCAATAGCTTGCATTTCCGAGTGATCTAAAAGTCTTTCATTTACTCTCTCCAAGCATTTCATTTAGTCATACATGTAGTTCAGAACTCATACATTTCATTACAATTTTCTTGGAGGTGCATTACATACTTGGTGTCTCACATGTTTCAAGCATAAGTTGTTGTGCATGATCATTTCATTCTTCATTCTTTCATGCATTCTTGCACACATTCACAACACTCTCACTTCACAGAAAGTTAGCACACTACACTACACTTCACATTTGCATTTCATCACATCACATATCACTCATTTGTCCATCACTCATCTCACTGAATCTTCATCGTAGCATTCACTTCACACACATTTCACTTTTTATTTCATTTCATTTGGATTCATTCTTGCGCGCACACTCACAGCACCAACTTACTCACATGTTGCATTCTCATTTCACACCTATGCAAACACAACATTCACGACACATAGAAGGCGAGACCTAGCTACGAGGTCTCGCCCACTCACACAACACTCGGTCAGACCTCGCCGCGAGACCTCACCCATACACCCACACACGGCGAGGCCTCACCCACATACCCACACACGGCGAGACCTGACCCACACACGGCGAGACCTCACCCACACACCCACACACGGCGAGACCTCGCCGCGAGGTCTCGCCCACACACCACTTTGCACGGCGAGGTCTCGCCGCGAGACCTCGCCTTGAAAGGTTTTTATTGCTCTTGCTCGGATGGTTTTTGGTTGATGAAAAATGCTCTAAGTATTGAAGCTTTGTTCTTGTATTCACAGGTTTGGAAGGCGTGAGTGGTCCAGGCTGGATGACGTATTGCTGGAGATGAATGCGCTGCAACTTAAGCTCAAATGCGTGATTGGGCGTGTGCACAAGTTATTCTTGAGTGTATGTTATTGACTGTGGCATTTATGTAATATTACTTCCATTTTATGTTTGCGTAGTTATTACGTTTTGTGGCCTCTATAAATAGAGGATTTAGTTAGATTTTAGGGGAGATTCTAGAGAGTTAACAGACTTTTGAACTAGATAGAGAAAGTTTCTCTCTCTGACTTTCTCTCTCTAGTATTTTCTCTCTCTAGAAATTCTTCTCCGTTTTCTATTCCGATCTCACCGTTGGACTGATCACGACATTTTGAGTCTCAATTAACAAAGCATTTCACAATTATGAGTATTTTGATCGGTAAATTCTTCCAATTGAGTGGAAATGAATTGTGTTTTGTTGCACCTTTAATGATTATGAGCTGAGAATGCCGTGTTCCGGCTAAAGGTGCGATGTTCTAGGGTTGTGAAGGATGAAGGCTTCATTTAGATGACTTTGTGCGGTGTAATTTACATAACCTATAAAGAATTAAGATTATGCTTGCTTGCACTGTGAAATTTGTTAAGTTTCATAAATTTGAACCAGTGTTGTTGAATTGAGATCTAGTTCCGGTCGCCATGCTGAATTGAACATTAATTCACCAATATTTGCTAAGAATTCTGTGAAATAGGAACTGGAGCATGGAATGAGTTTTCACACTTGCTTTGTATGTTCGTTTCCTGAATCCAGGCCTCGCCATGGGACGTTTTTAGGTTACGAAATCTTTAGATAAAGGTGTGAAGAGATTTCCTAATTCTAACAAGACGTAAGAAGCTAGATTCAGGCTTCGCCATAAGAAGTTTCTAGAAGATTAACGCTAGAGAGTTAGGGTTGGGGAATTGAGAAGGTTGCAGTGCAAAATCCATCATCCTTAGGCCTCGCCATGGGACAGGATGGTGTTGGGAAGCTTAGTTTACAATGCGGCCGCCAAGCCGACTGTAGTCTAGGTTTCTAGGCAGCTATTTCTCCTTCATTATTTTGCATGTTTGTTAATCGCACTGCACGAGTCACTTAGGTTAGCATTCATCCGGAAGGAACTCTAGATCATCCTTCTCCCTCAATTGCATTTCATTATCTTTTGTTTGCATTACGTTCTATTTTACCTGCACTACATTCTATTTTTCTGTGCTTGTTTGTCTATTTGTCACAAAACTTAGAGCGATTTTGGAATTTCGGAAACCATCCCCTTCCCTATGGATACGATTCCTCTCACCATATCTACATTAATGAATAGGGTAAAATTGCAAGTATGCGATATACCTGTCATGACCAAATGAATTTATTCACCTTTTGTTTAGTATTTTGAACTTAATTCTTTAGTCGTTCTTATTCTATTTAATTCATTTTAGTGTCTTATTTGTAGGTTTGTAGACCATGGTGTATATTTGGAGGAGAAAAGTCATATGTTAGCCAAGTCGAGTGCAACGTGAAGGAAGAGCGGAAGAGAGTTTGTGACATCAATTGGAGACTTGGAGAAAAAGGGATTAAAAAATTGATTTTAAAATTTATGGCAATTTTTGGCAGATTACAGTGACCCACGTCGCGACGTCGGGGTCCTTCCATGTCGCGATGTCAGTATTAATGGGTATTTCTGAATTATTTTTGGAAAATTGCTTTTTTGGTCAACTTTGATGTTTCGTGTCCGACAAGGATTTTGTGGAAGTCTTATTTGCAAATATTTTTATAGAATCAATATAAATAGGGCTAGTTTTTTTATAAATTGAGTGTGTGATAATTTTAAGAGCATTAACCAAGGGTTTCTTCTTCGGCTATTGTACGAGGAATTGCGGCTTTATGGAATTGGAACATTTGTTATTGAATTTATTTGTTCTGAGTTAAAGATATTTTCCAAGGATTTCCAATTCAAGGTTTTATCTTTCTTTTCAAGAGTAGGTTTTCAATAATGTGCTTTATTGTTAAATCAATGATGTTCGATTTAGCCATGCTCGGCTAAATCTATTATGCTCCCATGGTTTTGAATAAGGGGTTTTTTTGCTAATTTACTGGTTTATGTTCTATTTAGAGTTCTTGGTTAAATGAGTTTTGTTGTGTTCTTCATAATTATGAATGATTTGACGCGTGAATTATGTATGATGAATGTACTCTTATAGTACAGTAAATTACTTAGAGATAACTTGCTTTAATCTTGTCTATTACCACATAGGGGGATTAGAGTAGGTTGTTAGGAATCTCTTGTGGGTTGGTTGTAAATTTGTTAGGCTAATTTTACCGTAGCTCTTGCCTCTTACCACATAGGGGGAGTTTGGGGGATTAGTTTAGCATTATCGTGACTTGATTCACCATCGCGTCTTACCACATAAAAGCATTGGATTAGAGGGTTCGTTTGTCGGTAGTTGCATTAGATTTCGGGTTAATTAATGAAGTAAACCTTGCCTCTTACCGCATAGGAGGGTTTAACAAAATAGTTAATATCAAGGTAGGTAAATGCCTAAATCATTCCTTCCCTCTTACCACATAGGGGGCGTGAGTTATGTTATTTACCCTTATTTTGCATAACCATATATAGGATGTGCTTGTGCTTTTTAATAACCGTAAAATATAATATCGGGAGTACATTTGTTTCGTTGATATTTTAAACCAAAGTCATTGTATTAATCATTGTGTTTTGTCTTTTAAATTAGTGTCTTTAAATTTGATAATTATAAAAATCCAAAAATATTTTCTTAAAGTTTCAACATTGTCCTTTCAACGGGGGAACGAACTTGCTATACTTACACCATTAAGAGGTTGTTTAACATTTACTTTTATTAGGGGTAGATATCAACCACGAGCCCATTTTATAAGTATATTTTACCCTATCAAATTTTTGTGCCATTGCCGGGGAAAGCAGCCTTGTTGAAATTTATTTTTATTTATTTTATGTTTTTGCATTTAGACAATTTGAATACTGTTGTTTAATCATTTTTTCGTGATTTTCACTTTTCCTTATTATTCTTTGAAGGAGTACTTGTTGAGGATAGACGGATTGTATGGCCAGGACAAGATCTTTTGGAATAGCAGAATGCTATTTGGACCCTTAACTTGCAAGGACTTTGCATGCAAAGAAAAAGTTGGAATTTGAAGCAGTGGCTGAACAAAGGAATCCACAAAATGTTGTTATTCCTCCAGTGGATACCCCAGTTATTCCCCCAGCATAGCCAGTGGAACCGCGACATTCTATGGTGACCATTATGAGCCTAGGATGGACAACTTGGATTCGCCTTATATTGATACCGGAGAGCATTTTTAAATCCCGTCGGCTTTTATCACTTTGATTCAGCAGGGCAGATCTTCCACGGGTTGAGTTCTGAAGACCCACATACAAATTTAACACATTTAAGGTTATTCCTTAGATTGTGTAACACGTGCAATCTTAACCACATCCCTCATAATGTGTTAAAGAGAATGTTGTTTCCTTTCTCTCTTCAAGGGGTAGCTGAGAGATGGTATGACTCTATTAATGAGCAGCGGATTGAAACTTTTGATGAAGTTGTAAAGAGATTTATGACTAAATACTTCCCTCCATCCCTGATGAACAAGATCCGGATGGATTTCATACAGTTTTATCAAGGCGAAAATGAGTCATTCACAGAAGTTTAGGATAGGTATCGTGAGCTTTTTTGTAAGTGCACAAATAGTGGGTTGCAGCAAGGAGGAGAGCTGAATTTCTTTGGCAACGGACTTAATTGGAAGACTATGCATTTTGTTAATCTCCCAGTTGGGGGAAATTTATGTGAGAAATCACCTGAAGAACTTGAAAAGGTTTTCGAATGCATAGTAAGTAACGAACTTATGCTGCCAACTGCAATGAGCAACAAAGAAAGACGGCAATTTGGTATGTTAGAACTGGATAAAATAGCTAACTTGGAGGCACAAATAACAACCATACAGAACACAATTGTGAATATCTAGACGGCTTTGAGAACCAAAACCACGTTATACTGTGGGTTATATCAAGGAGTGCATCATATGGATGAATGACCTCAGATCACTAATGAGCCAGTGCAATATGTCAACTTCAATCGGAATTCCAATGCAAATCAATGGAAGCCGTCGGGGTAGTAAGCAGTGGTATCAAGGGGGACATAATCGTCAAAAGTATAATGCATCAAGACTAACTTATCCATCTTGTTTTGGTAACCAACAAAACACATAGAATGGAAATCAACAAGCAGCAATAGATGATGTGATAATAGTGTTAGGAGCCAAGACGGACAAGTTATTTAAAGGAGCACAGTGCTATCCTTAAAAATCTGGAGACTTGCATGGGCCCAAGTGGTGAATGAAATGCATAATAGATCCGCAGGGACTTTACCGAGTGATACTTTTCCCAATCTAAATGGAAAAGAGCAATGCCATGCTGTGACACTTCGAAGTGGTAAGGAATTGAAACCTTTGATTAATTTATAGGAAGATTCTTGAATGGCTAATCAAGATACTGTCAAGGTTCAGACGAATGTGGAAAATGTACCAAAGAAAGTAGAACACAAAGGAAGAAAGTTTAGGTAAAGGGAGGAAGAAAAAATCTGTCAAGTGGTTTTAACTATCACGGATATATCCCACCATTACCTTTTCCTCAAAGGGTACAGCCAACAAAGAAGAGAATTCAGTTAAGGAAATTTGCTGAGATAATTAAGTAGCTCTATATAAAAATACATTTGTTGGATTTGGTAAGGACAGTGCCGACTTACACAAAATTTTTGAAAGATCTTATTTCAAATAAGGAGCAGATTTTGTAGTGTAAGGAGGTACTCTAATTGAATGAAGTTGGACAGTGCTTAATGAAGTTGAATCTCCCTCATAATTTTAAAGATCTAGGAAGCTGCACAATTCTAAGTAGGATTGGCTCGAGATATTTTGCCAAGGCATTATGTGATATGGGCGATGGTATTAATTTAATACCTTATTCTATCACTGTCAATGGGGGATTGGGTGAGGAAGTCAAACCGGTAGCAAATACTCTTCAGTTGGCTGACCGATCCATTACTACTCCTATGGCATAATTGAGGATGTGTTGGTAGTAGTGGATAAGTTCACAATTTTGGTCGACTCTATTATCTTGGATATGAAGAAGGATGATGAGGTTCCTTTTATCTTTGGAAAACCTTTCTTGGCGACTAAAAATGCTTTAATTGGCGTGCGCAGTAGGACAATCACTTTTCGTGTCAATAGTGAAGAGGTAACATTTAATGTAAATTACGCTATAAAGCATTCTATTGACATTAATACTTGCTTTTTCATGGTTGTTATTGGATCATCGGTCATTGCATGCAACCCCATGAAAAGATGCAGTGTTAATGAGAATGACTCTTTAATGCATATATCTAATTCTGAGCTATTTAAGATTGATGAGAATATAGCATTAGAGTTACAAAATATGGTTGAATGTGTTGTGTTAGATTCTACCATTTATGAGCTGACAAATGATGTTTCTAAAAAGCTCACTACGGTGAGGCCAATTGAAGTTGTTGATTGTAGAGAAAATAGATTGAAACCTTCAGCCAAAGAGCCACTACAATTGGAGCTCAAACATCTACCCTCACATCTCAAGTAGAACCATGGCAAGAAGAGAAGCGAATTAAGGTGCAAAAAATGTATCAAGGAGCAATTTGGTGCACTATTGCTGACATTAAGGGAATTAGTCAATCTATTTTCATACACAATATTCTTTTGGAAGATGATGCAATTCCAACGTGAGATAGACAACATCGCTTAAATCCGGAAATGATGGAGGTGGTAAAAAAAAAGGTGATCATGCTATTGGACTTTGAGATGATTTATGCTATATCTAATAGTGAATGGATAAGTCCAGTCCAATGTGTAACAAAAAAGAGTGGGGGATAGTGGTCAATACAGATAATGACGAGTTGTTAGCAAATCGTATCATTAATGCATGTTGAGTTTGTATGGATTCTTGCAAGCTTAACAAGGCAACCCGCAAGGATCATTTTCTTCTACTATTCTTGGATCGAGTGCTGGACAGGATCGTTGGCTACCTCTTTTATTGTTTCTTGGATGGTAATTTAGGGTATAATCATATAACTATTGACCCCAAGGATCAGGACAATACCATATTTACTTGCCTTTTTGACACTTTTGTATTTAAGAGAAAGCATTTAGGGTTATACAATGAACCCGCAACATTTCAAAGGTATATGATGGCCATTTTTCATGACATTGTGGAAGACATTATTGAGGTATTAATGGATGATTTCTCAATTTTTTGTATCTCCTTCAATTGATGCTTGGATAATCTGGCTAAAGTGCTTGCATTGAGACAAATGTTGTCTTAAATTGGGAGAAGTGTCAATTTATGGTACAAGAATGTATTTTCCTAGGCTGATAAGGCTAAATTGGAACTTACTGCAAGGCTACCTTATCCTATTAATGTCAAGGGCGTTAAAAGTTTTTTGGGCCATACCGGGTTTTACCGGCGATTTATCCAGGATTTCTCCAAGATCACTAAACCCCATGTGCCATATTTTAGTGAAGGATGCTGCATTTAACTTTGATGATGACTGCATGGCAGCATTCGATTTTCTTAAGGGCTAACTGGTAGCAGCTCCGGTGATTAAACCTCCCAATTGGGGAGCCCCCTTCGAGATTATGTGTGATGCTAGTGATTTTGCTATGGGGCAGTTCTTGGATAGAAGATGGATAGGATTTTTCAGACTAGCCATTATGCCAGCCGTTTATTTGATACAGCATAATGTAATTATACTACAACAGAAAAGGAGATGTTGGCAGTCGTCTTTGCGGTGGATAGATTCCGTTCCTATTGCTGGGAGCCAAGATGATTATTTATAAAGATCATGCAGCAATCCGTTACTTAATGGCCAAGAAGGATGCAAAACCAAGGTTGATCCAGTGGGTTCTACTTCTACAAGAGTTCGACTTGGAAATCTGTGATAAAAAGAGAGTTAAAAATCATGTTGCATATCACCTTTCTCGATTGGAAAAGGATGAGCATTTGGAAGAGGACATTAATTTACAAATTTAGGAAATCTTCCCTCATGAGTAGTTATTTCAAGTGGGAGAAGTAGACACAGCTCTATGGTATGCTGATATTGCTAATTATGTGGTTTCACAATGACTCCTGCCAAATTTGTCTACCCAACAAGGGAAACGACTCATACATGATGCAAGCTACTACTATTGGGATGAGCCTTATCTTTTCAAAGTATGCAGTGACCAAGCCATAAGAAGATGTGTCTTTGAGGAGAACCAAAAAGACATTCTTCGTTCTTTTCATGAATCTGATTGTGGAGGTCATTTTGGAGGACGAATGACAGCTTATAAACTATTGTAGTCGGGGTATTATTGACCAAAACTATTCAATAAAACTCAAGAGTGGATCAAACACTGAAATGAAAGACAAAGATCAGGGAATATTTCATGGAGGAATGAGATGCCTGCGAACAACATTATAGAGGTGGAAATCTTTGATGTATGGAGCATAAACTTCATGGGACCATTTCCAAAATCTAATGGTAACTCTTATATTCCTGTGGCCGTGGATTATGTCTCCAAATGGATTGAAGCCATTGCATTCCCAACCAATTATAGGAAAAGTGTGGTGGGATTCATCAAGAAGTACATTTTCAGACTCTATAGAACCCCAATGGAAATAATCAGCGATTGAGGCACATGTTTTTGTAATAAGGCTTTCCAAGCCTTATTGACCAAATATGGAGTTCGGCACAAGATGGAAACACCTTACTACCGCCAAATAATTGGTCAAGTAGTGGTATCAAATCGGGAAATCAAGATGATTCTAGAAAAGGTTGGGAATCATCTCGGAAGGATTGAGCAACAAAATTAGATGACTCTTTATGTGCCAACTGCACTACTTTCAAAACACCTATTGACACATCTCCATATCATATGGTATTTGGTAAGGTTTGTCATTTACCGATTGAGCTTGAGTACAAGACTCTTTGGGCCTTAAAGGAACTCAAAATGTATTATGGAAAGGTAGCTGAGCAAAGATTGCTGAAATTCAACGATTTGGATGAGTTTCGATTTGATGCATACCAAAGTACATCTCTCTATAAAGAGAGAACTTAGAATTTGATAAGCGCATTTTACGTATACAGTTTGGGCCCAGACTATCGGTTTTACTCTATAATTCTCAAGAAAAGCTCAAGTCAATATGGTATGTGATAAGGCAGTTTTATACTGACTTTTTTTATTTGTTTTCCTTGGCTTTTGTGTGTTCTTGTGTCATTTATATGGAGAATGTGTAGGAATGAGTGAGTTGTGCAAATATTGGTATGAAATGTTATCTGGCAAAGAATGAGTTGAAAATGGTAAGATTATAGTATGAAGTTCACATGGTTGTTGTGTGGTTAGGTTCTACGTGTTGAGGTTTTGTACATGAAGTAGAAGTTTACGTGTTTGTGAGTGAAATGTGTGATAAATTCTTGTATAAATGTTGTGGGAAGTTTGTTAAGTGAAAGAGGTATCAAATTGTGTGTCATGAGTTTGCATGGATCGTGGTATTGAGTTGTATAAATGTTCTGGTATTGAGTTGTTGCTAGCATCGTCGCACGACACCATTATAGAGGTGGAAATCTTTGACGTATGGAGCATAAACTTCATGGGACCATTTCCAAAATCTAATGGTAACTCTTATATTCCTGTGGCCGTGGATTATGTCTCCAAATGGATTGAAGCCATTGCATTCCCAACCAATGATAGGAAAAGTGTGGTGGGATTCATCAAGAAGTACATTTTCACACGCTATAGAACCCCAATGGAAATAATCAGCGATTGAGGCACATGTTTTTGTAATAAGGCTTTCCAAGCCTTATTGACCAAATATGGAGTTCGGCACAAGATGGAAACACCTTACTACCGCCAAATAATTGGTCAAGTAGAGGTATCAAATCGGGAAATCAAGATGATTCTAGAAAAGGTTGGGAATCATCTCGGAAGGATTGAGCAACAAAATTAGATGACTCTTTATGTGCCAACTGCACTACTTTCAAAACACCTATTGACACATCTCCATATCATATGGTATTTGGTAAGGTTTGTCATTTACCGATTGAGCTTGAGTACAAGACTCTTTGGGCCTTAAAGGAACTCAAAATGTATTATGGAAAGGTAGCTGAGCAAAGATTGCTGAAATTCAACGATTTGGATGAGTTTCGATTTGATACATACCAAAGTGCATCTCTCTATAAAGAGAGAACTTAGAATTTGCATGATAAGCGCATTTTACGTATACAGTTTGAGCCCAGACTATCGGTTTTACTCTATAATTCTCAAGAAAAGCTCAAGTCAATATGGTATATGATAAGTCAATTTTATACTGACTTTTTTTATTTGTTTTCCTTGGCTTTTGTGTGTTCTTGTGTCATTTATATGGAGAATGTGTAGGAATGAGTGAGTTGTGCAAATATTGGTATCAAATGTTATCTGGCAAAGAATGAGTTGAAAATGGTAAGATTATAGTATGAAGTTCAGATGGTTGTTGTGTGGTTAGGTTCTACGTGTTGAGGTTTTGTACATGAAGTAGAAGTTTACGTGTTTGTGAGTGAAATGTGTGATAAATTCTTGTATAAATGTTGTGGGAAGTTTGTTAAGTGAAAGAGGTATCAAATTGTGTGTCATGAGTTTGCATGGATCGTGGTATTGAGTTGTATAAATGTTCTGGTATTGAGTTGTTGCTAGCATCGTCGCACGACACCATTATAGAGGTGGAAATCTTTGACGTATGGAGCATAAACTTCATGGGACCATTTCCAAAATCTAATGGTAACTCTTATATTCCTGTGGCCGTGGATTATGTCTCCAAATGGATTGAAGCCATTGCATTCCCAACCAATGATAGGAAAAGTGTGGTGGGATTCATCAAGCAGTACATTTTCACACGCTATAGAACCCCAATGGAAATAATCAGCGATTGAGGCACATGTTTTTGTAATAAGGCTTTCCAAGCCTTATTGACCAAATATGGAGTTCGGCAAAAGGTGGAAACACCTTACTACCGCCAAATAATTGGTCAAGTAGAGGTATCAAATCGGGAAATCAAGATGATTGTAGAAAAGGTTGGGAATCATCTCGGAAGGATTGAGCATCAAAATTAGATGACTCTTTATGTGCCAACTGCACTACTTTCAAAACACCTATTGACACATCTCCATATCATATGGTATTTGGTAAGGTTTGTCATTTACCGATTGAGCTTGAGTACAAGACTCTTTGGGCCTTAAAGGAACTCAAAATGTATTATGGAAAGGTAGCTGAGCAAAGATTGCTGAAATTCAACGATTTGGATGAGTTTCGATTTGATACATACCAAAGTGCATCTCTCTATAAAGAGAGAACTTAGAATTTGCATGATAAGCGCATTTTACGTATACAGTTTGAGCCCAGACTATCGGTTTTACTCTATAATTCTCAAGAAATAGCTCATAAGTCAATATGGTATGTGGATAAGTCAATTTTTATACCTGACTTTTTTTATTTGTTTTCCTTGGCCTTTTGATGTGTTCTATGAGTTCATTTTATATGGAGAATGGTGTAGGAATTTGAGTGAGTGTGGCAAATATTAAGTATCAAAATGCTTTAATCTTGGCAAAGAAATGAGCTTGAACAAGATTTGGTAAGATTATAAGTAAATGTGAAAGTTTCAGATGGTTTGTTGTTTGTGGTTAAAGGTTTACTACCGGTGTTGAGTTTTTGTAACATTGGAAGTAGAAAGTTTCAGCAGTTTTTTGGAGTGAAAACTTGTGTGATAAATTCTGTGTTATACAATGTTGTGGGAAGTTTGTTACAGTGACAAGAGGTTATCAAATTTGGAGTGTTACATGAGTATTGCCATTGGATCGTGGTATTGAGTTGTATAAATGTTCTGGTATTGAGTTGTTGCTAGCATCGTCGCACGACACCACACATATCGTCGCCTGCACAGTATCGCATAGCCGTGTGCATCTCGTTAGGTTGTGGCATGAGGGCTTCATGTCGTTGCATAGGTTGTGCACAAGTCGTCGCACATGGTATCACACATTCCTATATACTGGCACAAGAGGATGTCGCATGTAGCGCACAAGATTCCACATACACCGCACACTCGTTGTTACACAACACTTCATCGAGTCGCCACACACACTAGCACACTCATGCAGCAACCTCACACATCATGTGCACACTTATGCACATTTTAGCACTTTGCTTGCACTCATTTGCACGCTTGTGCATTTGTTTGCACATAATTGCTGCACAGATATGCACTACATAGCACATCACTTGCATTACACAAGTATACTCATGCGTTCATGCATGACTCAAGCATACTATAGGCATTACAAGGGCACATCTCATATACACAACTCATGTATAAGACTTACACACATGCGTTACACTCTTGAGTTCAGCACGAGCACACTACACATGCTTCCGTCATGTACAATTTTGCAACCACACGCAACCACACAAGCACAAACACTAGCAAAGTTTTTATACATGCACATTCGCACACCATGGAACTTGTATAGTACGGCTGGGTAAGGATGCCGCACCGCAAAAATATATGCATGGTGCGGCTGGGTCAGGCTGCCTCACTGCTAGAATGCAAGTGTGGTGCGACCTTATCAGGCGGTCGCACAGTTCTTCATGTTTGTTGTGAGAAAATTTTGTAAGTATGGAATTCATCGTCTTGTGCAGTGATCCATAATGGCGTGGTTGGTCCGGGCGTGGAGGCGTGTGGTGATATTGAAGGCGTGGTGGTTCGGGGCTCGGATGCGTGGTTGGTGGTCTTGCACGAGTTGCTTTGTGAAACCTTTTTATTGCGCTATGGCATTTTTGTAAAATCTTAATCATTTTGCGTTTGCGTATCGTTTCCGATTGCGTAACCTCTATATATAGAGGAATTAGTCAACACTTTTGGGGATCAATTATTCTAGAATTTCACCAAACTTTTGATTTTGAGAGCCGGGAATTCTCTATCTCTAGATTTTTCTCTCTCTATGTTTTCTCGCTCTTCTGTTTTCTCTCCGATTTCGATTCCGATCAAGGATTTGGACCAAACATTATAAACCTTTACTCAATTAAGGCGATGTCCTCAATTCGTTTGTGGACTGGAAGCATTTGAAGCATTTCAATTGGTAAAACCTTTTCAATTAATGAAAATGAATTGTTTCTCATTGCAAATTGTTGATTGTGAATTTGAAATGGAGTCTCGAGGCTAAATTGATGATGCCCTAGGGTTTGGATAGGACGATTGTGTAATTAAACCGTGAAGTGCTGTGCAATTGACCTGATCCCTATGAATAAGATCATACATGTTGTAAATGCATGAATATGTCAAGTTTCATAATGTTTACTTTTTCATTGATGGAATTGAACCTTGATTGTGGTCGCCGTGCTAGGTTGAGGATCGGTTCACCAATGTTAGTGAAAATTGCATGAAATGAGGATTGAATGTATGAATTTGAAGTTTCTACACTTTTTGAGTCTTGTTCATGATCTGAGATATGGTCGCCATTCTAATCGGAGGTCATTGAGTCAATAGAATAGGGTGTAGAAAGATTCCTTGATGGTAACTAAATTGAGAAACTTAGTTTGGGCCTTGCCATGAGAGACTTAAGATTTTGCACGCTTGAATAGGTAGTGTTCGGAGTTGAGACATTGCGGAGTTCATTCATCTTGCTTAGGCCTCGACATGAGAAAAGTAGAATGTTAGGGATTTTGGAGAACATTGCAGTCGAAATGCTGAGTGTTCACTAGTCTCCTAGGCAACTGTTGTCTCCTCCTGAATCGAATTGCACGGGGTTAAATGCATAGCATAAGAGTTTAATTCGCAATTGTCTGGCATCTCAAATCCTAGGACGTCTGTCTAAGTCTTGTTATCTTACTTTTCTGCATAGTGTTTGTTCCTTGTCTTGATTTTGTTACCTTTACTTCCTAGTCTTTTTGCTACTTGCATTTGTTTTTGATATTGCATACCTCGTGACATAACTAGAGCAACATGTAGTGAGTTCTTGAAACTACTCCATTCCCTGAGGAACGAAACCCTCTCATTGCGACTACATTAGTGAATAGGGATAAATTACAAGGTACACGATAAGCCTGTCGATTTTTGGCTCCGCTGCCGAGAAAGGCACGGTTTCTTGATTTTATTGGGTTGTTCTGTTTTCGTTTTATGTTGTTGTTTTGTTGTGTTTTGTTCTATTTTGTTTCCATTGTAGACAATTGAATTTCTGTTTTTGTTTTATCGTTTCTCTCCTATAATACTTCACTTTTGGTGTGTTGTGTATACCCAGGTCTCTAAGGTCTTCTGGAGTACCTGAATACTCACTTGATCTTGAATTACCAAAAACCTTGAGAGTTCTACTAAGACAACGAGAAATGGCTAATTCAGGAGTAAGAGCACCAAGATTTGGTGACCACTATGCAACAAATTTTGAGAACAGTTTTGATCAACAGGATATTGTTGTTGAAAGTTACCACATACCAACTCAGATAGTATCCATGATTACTCAGGGCCAATTCTTCCAAGGTCTTGACAATGAGGATCCAAATGAACATCTTGATTAGTTCTTAGGCCTCTGCAGTACTTTTAAGCTACAGAGAGTGGATCGGAGTGAAGTTTATAGAATTCTTTTTCCTCTATCTCTAAGTGGCAAAGCAAAGCATTGGTTCAAATCTATTGGGGGTACAAATAGCGTGACAACTTTTGAGGAACTCCAAAAGAAATTTTTGGCCAAATATTTTCCTTCTGCTAAATTGGAAAAGATGAGAATGGATATAATAAACTTTCAACAGCATGATGGAGAGTGATTCAGAGAGGCATGAGAGCATTTTAATGATCTAATTCGACAATGCCCCAACCATGATCTTAAAGAAATTCGAGAGTTGAACACATTTTTCAAAGGCCTCACAGCTGAGCCTTCCATGATGGTTAAGACATCTGCTAATGGTGCATTGAAAGATGAGAGTGTGCCTGAGGTAAGGGAGCTTTTTGATAAAATAGTTGAAGATGAGTAACTTTTTCCTAAAACATGGAAACCACATGGTAGAAGGCAAAGAGGAGTATTAGACCTTGATAAGGAAAATTCTTTGAGTGTCAAGTTTGAGGCCTTGGCTAAACAAGTGCAAACTCTGAAAGTTACACAAGCCAAGGCTCCTGTGTTATCATGTGGGTTGTGTAAGGGCGAACATTATACAGACGAATGTGGTATCACTACTGAGTCTTTACAGTATGTGAATAACTATAACAAGCCACAATACTCAGGCAATTACAACGGAGGCAATAGGCAGTATGGTGGTGGCCAGGGTAGTTGGGGAGATGAAAATCAAACTCAAGTAGGCCAATATTTTCAAGGAAGTGAGCAAAGAAGAACTGCAAATCCACCCCCAGGCTTTGATCACCAACCGAATGCGAGTGAGCAAAGGAAGCCGTCAGTAGAAGATATATTCCACAAACTTATGAAAAAGATGGACAAGAATGAAGAAAGGCTTGGTGGGTAGGAAACTACTATAAGACATCATGAAGCTACATTGAAGAATATTGAGATGCAATAGGGTCAATTGGCCAATGCTGTGCATCACAGGCTGAGTGAATCACATCCAAGTGATACAATTCCAAACCCTTTTTTTTTTGGAAAATGATATTTATATATACCTGAACAAAATACTGTTCCGGATATACCCGCGCACACCCTAAATGGAAAGAAGTATGTAATGCTATTATATTGAGAAGTGGAAAGCAAGTCCAACAAACTACTTAGCCTTGAGAAGAAGAAGCTTGTGAGAATGTGGAGGAGGTTATTGTTGAACCTCACCAAGATTGTGCCAATGAGGACATGGCACCAAAGAAGGAGGAGGTGCAAGATAATGGAGCAAAGGAAGTGATGAAAAAGATTAGAGGACCTCCAAGTCCTTAGAACTTCCCAGAATATGCTCTAAAGCTTATATTCCCTGAAAGAGTGAGACCGAAGCCAAAGAGAGGACCTCAATTTGATAGATTCTTGAACGTAGTTAAACAAGTTAATGTGAGTTTACCATTGTTGGATTTGGTGGGTGCAGTGCCTAAATATGCAAAGTTCCTCAAAGATTTGATTTCAAACAAAGAACAAATTCTGATGTGTGAAGTGCCTTTGACGCTCACAGAGTACATTGGGGCTTGGGTTGGGCACAATTTGCCACCAAAGTTGAAGGATCCAGGTAGTTGTACTATACCCTACAGAATTGGCACGAGGGTTTTGAAAAAGCTCTGTGTGATTTGGGTGCTGGTATCAACCTCATGCCTCTTTCTATTGCCATCAATGTGGGACTCAAGGGAAGAGTCCGTCCAGTAGCTGTTACTTTACAATTGGCAGATAGGTCACTTGTGAAGCCTACAGGATTGGTAGAAGACGTTCTTGTAATGATAGATCAATTCACTCTGCCAGTTGACTTTATTGTGTTTGATATGGAAGAAGATCCTGAAGTGCCTCTCATCTTTGGAAGAACATTTCTAGCTACTGGTGATGCTCTGATTGGAATACGCAGCAAGACGTTAACATTCAGAATCAATAATGAAGAAGTTGTTTTTGATATAGATTATGCTATGAAACATCCTATGCTTGCTGAGTCCTGTTTTGCCATTAAAGCTATAGCATGTTCAAAGAGGGTCTTCTGACATTGAATGCTCTCCCTTCTCTCTAAAAAACCCTAGCTTTAATCCAAGTCCTCTTCCTTTATCCACCGACCAAATGGCCTTTTCACTGCTCTGACTCTCTACTTTGCCGCAAACTCGTCCACTCCCATTCTTCAACCCTAATTCAATGGGCAGATCGTGGACCAAGGCCTGGTATTACACTTCGGCGACTGACTCTAGGCTCCGGCCTAATGGCTGGAGCCACCACAGATACGCTCCCTGAAATACCAACAGCACAATCGATAACATTAGCTATGGATCCAAAACAACTACCCTCCTCTGCCCATTCTAATTTGGCAGCATCGGCGCCCACGTCACAGCCTCCTCCTACTATGGCTGTGAGCTCAGCGACTGCCAAGAAAGCTGAACCCATCCTCAATAAGGTATCTTCTCCACTGCTGCACAATGGTTCCTCTTCCAACAACCAATGCCGACCACAACCTATCCTCATCTCCAATTTCTTCCCCCTATTGTTCGCTCAATCCCTTGCAGCTCAAAGGAGTAACCATCTCCACATGGTGGCTCAAGGGAAGAGACCGATGAAAGAACCCCATTTCCCTAACCCCTCGGTAATGGCCCAGAACTTGCAACCCCCAATCACAAAAAACCCTTCTCATGACCCAAAGCTTAGTACGCCTCCGGTATGCCCCAAAAAACCAACAAGCCAGAATCAAAATCCACTACCAGAAATCTCGAAGTCCTACAGGGAGGCAGTGTCGGCAAGTTGGGCTCAGAATGTAGATGTTGCCTTCACTCCTTCGTCGGTCTCAGCCTTGTCAACTCACAATGGAGAGCCGGCTCTGTTCATATCAGAGGAAGAAGAATCGCGCCTGGCTGAAATATTCAAGCTTGCTCTGATTGGTAAATTCAATCAGGGTAGGCCGGCAATGGCAGACATCCGAAAAGGGCTACAAGTTGCAGGTTTCAGTGGTGAATGTCACGCAGGGTTGATAGACCAACAGAATGTCATTTTCAAGTTTCAAATTGAAGCCGATTTCCAAAGATTTTGGTTGAAAAAATTCTGGACTTTCTGAGGGTTTCAAGCGAAAATTTTTCAGTGGTCATCCGATTTCAACCCAAAGAAGGAACCATCTATAGTCCCGGTCTGGATTAATTTCCCCCTCCTCCCTGTTCATTTGAGCAATAGGGAAACTTTGTTTTCATTGGGCTCGGCGGTTGGAAAGCCACTGAAGTTGGATTTGGCTACGGCGGCAATGGACAAAGTTTTGCACCCAAGTGAGGCAAGAATCTGCGTTGAAGTTGATGTTGTCAAGCCCCTTCCTCACTGGGTTTGGATTAAAGCTCGGAAGAAAGGTATGTGGTAGCAGATTATCTACGAGGACCTTCCTGAATACTGCCTAAATTGTGGGAAATTGGGCCACTCCGAATCAAAGTGCAATCACAAACAAACCAAGAAAATTTGGGTGTCGAAGGCGAATGTGGTACCCAACGGCAAGGATAAGCATTCTGAAAACTCCCCACTGACTGGTATGGAAATTTGCAATAATGTTGGAGTAATTGAACAGAAGGCTCAATCAGAGGCCACTAAGACTGGCCAACAGAATCCTCCTGATGGGAGCACCATTGCAATCTGTATCTCTGATCAGGCATTGGATACAACAAAAATTCAGGGCTTCAATGAGATGAAGAGACCAGAGGAAACTGGAGAAGAACAACAGGCAGAGGCGGTTACCGATCTAACCTTGGATGTAATACCAGGGCTTTCTTCGAATCATGAAGACAACAATCTTGGTCATTTCTTGACTAATCTTGGACACTTTTTGGAATTCATTAACAGGCAAGAAGGGGAACCTGACGGTTTGAATCATGAGCTTCCATTAATAGCCAATCAATCTCCGCAAGATTCCCAGAACGTCCAAGAATTGGTAGACAGTAAAAGGCAGATTATGGATGATGAAATAGCTAGGAAAGATGGGGATCAAAGGGTCTTGCACCTCTTGGGAGAAGCTGCCCCCATGTCGAAAAAAGAAATTATACAGGCCATCCAAACAATCACGTGGGATGAGGAGGACTTAAGACAATTTATCCCTCTGAAACTGCCTCCCAAGAGTAAAGGGGCTGTCAATGTCAGTGTTTTGTGGGAAGAAGAGGAATCCTCGCCATTACATAAAGTTAGCTCAGTATCGGATTTAGCGATTCTCCAAGCCATTCTAATTGAATCAGAATATGAAGAGGATGGCGAGGACCAATGGACGGAAAACAGTTATGAGGGAGACCCCGAAGATGTGCTCACTAGCTTCATCAAAAAAATGGAAAACTGCCGGAAACCTCCCAAGCAAACCAAGTACATGGAAGCTCTTGTGAGTCCAAAAGCAACTGTGATAAGTTGGTTTTATACCAACTAATATGTGTTAAAATGCTTGGCTTTTGTTGTGTGTTCTATGTGCATACGTGATGTTTTGAAAGGTTTTAGGCATTTATATGTTTGCAATATGAAAATGATTAAATGGTGCAAAAAGAGCAAATATGGTGATAATTGAAATGAACATTGTCAGAAGGCAAATGGAGGAACCGAAAATGCATATTTGGCCAAATTAGGGTTTTGGCAGCTTTGAGTGTGAATTTGTTTTGAGCATAACTTCTTTAATAATAATCCAAATGATCGGATCTTGGATGTTCTGGAAAGCTCATTGTTTGTACTTCATTTCTTATGTTTTAACTTTCTTCTAATTCTGTGTGTAAATATGAGAAACGAAGGCATCGTTATGACTGCCACTTCAGGATTTAGTTATTGAATTCATTTTGCCACAGTTTGGTAGATTGTTAATAACTTGAGCTATAGACATCTGATTCCAGTCATTCTTGATCCATTGGAAAGCCATGAGATAGACCTAGAACTTTTATGTTTACCATCGAATCCAATTTAGGAGATAAGGCACATGCTTTTGGTGAAGAAGTTGGGTTCTAAAGCTGAAACAAGCACTCAGCCACAAAGAAGGCTCACATGGACAATATTGTTTTGGCCATTTTCACAAACACCTCACGGGCACTCACTTCACACTGCACACTTGCACATGACTTCGCACACACCTGGTGTGGCGAGATCACCTCGCCGCACATCCTCACTCGCACACACACTCGACATCAATTTTTGGCTCCGTTGCCAGGGAAGGCAATTGGTTCTGGAATTTGTTGAATTGTTCTTGATTTTTACTTGTTCTACTTTGTGTTTTTGTTTGTGGCATTTACTTTAGCTTTCATTTTGTGTTGTTTTCTGTTCGTGTTGAGAATTGTTATCTGTTTCTGTGTTGCATATTTGAAGTTCTTGTTCTTTTGTTATTACACTCCACAACTGTGTGTTGTGTATGCCAAGGTCTAGCAGGTTTGCAGGAGAACCACAATTCCTATTGGATCTTGAGTTGGAGAAAACTTTGAGAGCACATTTGAAGCAACAGAGAGAAATGGCAGCTCAAGGAGCACAAGCATCGAGATTTGGAGATCATTACTCTGTAAATTTTGACAATCGATTTGGTCATCAGGACATCGATGTGGAAAGTTACCACATTCCTCCACAAATTGTTTCCATGATTACCCATGGCCAATTCTTCCAAGGTCTTGAAAATGAGGACCCTAATGACCACCTTGATTGGTTTCTCGGGTTATGTAGCGCTTTTAAGTTATCAAGAGTTCACAGGGGTGAAGTTCACAGGATTTTGTTTCCTTTATCTTTGTGTGGAAAGGCTAAACATTGGTTCAAGAGCATTGGGGGAACAAATGCTGGAATATCATTTGAAGATCTACAGAAGAGGTTCTTGTCCAAATACTTCCCTCCAGCTAAGCTTGAAAAGAGAAGGTTGGAAATTATGAACTTTCAACAGCAAGAAGGTGAGACATTTAGAGAAGCTTGGGAGAGATTCAACGATCTAATCAGACAATGCCCCAATCATGACTTGGGAGAGATCAGGGAACTAAACACTTTCTTCAAAGGCTTAACTCCTGAATCTTCTTTGATGGTTAAGGCATGTGCTAACGGGGCACTCAAAGACAAGTCTGTGCCTGAAGTATGGGAGCTATTTAATCAAATTGCTGAGGACGAGTATATCTTCCCAGAGATCCGAAAGCCACATGCCAGCAGACAAAGAGGAGTACTTGATGTAGATGAGGAGACATCTCTTAGTGCGAAATTTGAAGCATTGGCTAAGCAAGTACAAACTCTAAAGGCAACTCAAGCCAAGACACCTGTGTTGTCTTGTGGAATATGCAAGGGTGAACATTATACTGATGAGTGCCCAGTCACCACTGAGTCCATTCAATACGTGAATAACTATGGCAACAGACCACAGTACTCTGGAAATTACTCAGGAGGCAACAATAGAGGCTATGGTGGTAATCAAGGAACTTGGGGACAACAGAACCAAAACCAGAGAGGTCAATATACTCAAGGGAATGATCAAGGGAGAATTTCCAATCCTCCACCAGGGTTTGATCAGCAAGCTAGTACCTCAGAGCCGAGGAACTCATCAGTGGAAGAAATGCTCCGGAGTCTTATAGAAAAGGTGGATAAAAATGAGGAAATATTTGTTGCTTTGGAGACATCTGTAAGACATCATGATGGCACATTCAAAAACATTGAGATGCAATTGGGTCAACTCGCGAATGCTATACATCAAAGTCCTATTGGTTCTCTTCCTAGTGATACGGTGCCAAATCCTAAGAAAAATATTGGATGTAAGGCCATAACTTTAAGGAGTAAAAAACTTTTGCCTGGGAATAAACCGTCAGAAGTTAAGGATGATTGTGCAGAGGAAGAAGACCAGAAAGATGAAGCTGAGGAAGTTTTGGAACATAAGAAGGATAATGAGCAAGAGGATGGTAAGACTGTGAAGAAGGACATACCAGCTAGGGAAGGAAATGGGATCACTAAGAATTCCAATCCTTACAACTACCCTGAGTATGCTTCTAAACCTCCTTTTCCAGAGAGGAAGAGACCACCTCCTCAAAAAGGCCCTCAGTTCAAGAGGTTTCTGGAGGTACTCAAGCAAGTGAATGTGAATCTTCCCCTGATGGATTTAGTGACTTCAATGCCAAAATATGCTAAGTATCTCAAGGATCTCATCTCCAACAAAGAGCAAATCTTTAAATGTGAGGTTCCCATGATGGTTTCTGAATGCACTCAAGCTTGGATGATTCATGATCTTCCTTCAAAGCTTAAGGATCCTGGGAGCTGTACTATTCCATGCAAAATAGGCACAAGGCATTTTGCAAAGGCTTTATGTGATTTGGGTGCTGGGATTAATTTAATGCCATTGTCCATAGCTATTAGTGTTGGATTGGAAAGCTGGATTCGCCCAGTTGCGGTAACTCTACAATTGGTAGATAGGTCTTTGGTAACTCCTACAGGTTTGGTTGAAGATGTTCTGGTAAGAGTTGACAAATTCACTTTGTTTGTTGATTTTATTGTTCTTGATATGGAGGAGGACCCTGAGGTACCTTTAATTTTTAGTAGGCCATTTTTAGCTACTGGTGATGCTTTAATTGGAGTTCGAAACAAAACTGTCACCTTTAGAATTAATAATGAGGAAGTAGTTTTTGACATGAATTATGCAATGAAACAACCTATGCATTTAGAATCTTGTTGTTCCATTCAGGTTGTTGAATGTTCTCCAACTTTTGTTGATGAGGGTGTTCAGCATGACTATATTTCTGTTGATGAAATTGTGGATGATGAAGAAATTGATTGTGATGAGATTGATGTAGAAGATTGCATGTTTTCATTAGAGAGTGCACGCATAGAAGAATGTGGTTACATAGATATATCAAACTTTGAAATGCCAAGTCAATCTTTGGTAGATCATACCTCACAGGAAGCACGTGTAAAGAATTGTTCAAATGATAGTGATGAACATGTTTTACTTGATGATGATGATGACTGTTCTTTTCTTGATACTTTGATAAATTGCATAGAGTCACATTTGGAAGGACATTGTGATACCATAAATCAAGATAACGTGGAAATTGGAACTTTTGAAACTGAGAAGGAATCTGAGTGTGTAATTGGTACTTCACGTCCAGTGCATAATGAGAAATTCTTGTTACACAATGACAATGTTTGTCGTGATGATAATGTTGAGAAAATTTGTGGAGTCAAAAATGCTCGTTTTGATGATGAAAATGTTAACATTTTTAATGACAATGATAACATGTTGAACAAGTGTGAATTTGAGACATTTACTTTTGAAATTTCTGAAGAAATTGTTGAGACCATGGATGTGCATTCCTTGGTTGTGCCTTGCAGGACTACTGTGGATAGTGTGGTAGAAGAGGGCTATGATGTGGTTCGAATGAATTTGAAATTTGGAGAAAGTTTTTCTCATGATCCTGTACTTCCACATCTTCTCAACTATCCAGTGTTTTCTGTGAAGGAGCATGCTAATGAGAGTGCATCTTTTGTGTGGTGCAGAGATGGATTTACTGAGTTCTTTTCATGACCAAGGCAAACGTTGTGGATGAATAAAGTTTAGCTGGAGACTACCTAAATCCAGAACTACTTATTTTCCTTTAGTGTTATCAAGTAGTTTGTTTCTTCTTTTCTTTTTGTCTTTACGTTTCTTTCATTTTGGATGTCATTCACTGAAGCCACTCATGATGTAGGTGAATGCAACGGAAGAGATTTGTACAGGAAAATATGCAATGCACCTATGAGGCTAAGTGTGGGGGAGGAGTTTTTCATTCAAAGAGGGAACTATGGATAAAGACAATTCACCATGCAACATTGGACTTCATGACATTCTCAATACCAAGGAGCTCCTAAACTTATCTTTTTACTTTACATTGAGGACAATGTAAGTTTTAAGAGTGGGGGAGGGAAGGTTGTTTGCAGTGGTTTGTGTTTTGATGTTTTGGGAAAGTTGATGTGTTTTGGAAATTTTAAAATTTTTTGCTTTATATGCATGCTGTTTTGTGGTTTGTGGTTTGACTCTATATGTTTACTTTCTTTCATGGATTGTTAGTGTAAATATGTGTTGTTTTGGGACTTTTGCCTGTTATGTTAGTTCTGTTGTGTCATTATGAGTTTATTACCCGTACGTGTGATGTTTTTCATGTTTTGTGCAAGTTTTTCATGTTTTGTGAAAAAATCAACTTTTGGTGAAATTTTGAAATTTTTGTGAATAAATGTTGATCTTGTCTATACATGGTGTAAAGTGGTGTTGATGTCCAAATGGAATGCAAAAGTGCAAGTAATGGAATGAAAAGAAAAGAGGTGTAGTGACAGTGAGAGCAATGGAATGAAATGTTGACACTTTGTGCTATGCTTTGTTCTTTTGTAAGCTATGTTCAAAATTTGAGTTCATTCAATTTCTACTAATGCTTTGCATGCGAAAATGCTTTTGTTTCTTTGATTCCAATCTTGATGAAATTGGCACATTTTGTTGGTCAAGGCATCATGTTAAAGTAAGATAGATATGCCATGAAAATTTGTTCTTGGACATAGGAGGAAAATGATTCAATACAGTCTTATTGTTGTGCAGTATTTCGGTTGTTTTGGATGCTCTTGCATGCATAATCTTTTAGAGACAGTTAAGAACTTTTAGTCACACAAGAGATGATATGGAGAAAAAGCCTTTGGCAATTGGGAATGAAAAGCCGAAATACCCTTGGCAAGCAAATTTGAGAAAAATATAGCCATAAAATTCAGGCAGCTAAAGAGAAAAAAGAGCCATAAGACCCAAGGCAGGCACACCAATGTGTGCAATGAAGAGAAAGAAGGAAGAGAAAAGCACTAAAGTGCAAAAGTATGTGAAATGTGAAATCAAATATGAAAAGCACCAATGTGCAGCATTGATCTTGTGTGAATGTTAGTTCTTAAATGTGGACATTGAGATTGTTATGCAAAGAGATGTTTTGGAACAAAAGATATAATGCATGCATAAGATTGGATGAATTAAGATTCCTCACACACACTTGCACCATGACATTTTGGTCTTTATTCATCGTGCCTTGATTGATAACTTGTGATGAAATTTGATAGGTTGGGGTTAAGGACAAGTTGTGAATTTCTGGCATGAAAAATTATTTTGATGAACTTAGATGAGAACAAGCTTGACAGAGGAGTGAGGTCTAGTGTTAAGTGGTTTTGAAATGTGAGTTTTGTGTTGTGTCTTTTCTTGAGGGCAAGCAAAAGCTCAAGTGTGGGGGAATTTGATAAGTTGGTTTTATACCAATTAATATGTGTTAAAATGCTTGGCTTTTGTTGTGTGTTCTATGTGCATACGTGATGATTTGAAAGGTTTTAGGCATTTATATGTTTGCAATATGAAAATGATCAAATGGTGCAAAAAGAACAAAAATGGTGATAATTGAAGTGAACATTGTCAGAAGGTAAATGGAGGAACCGAAAATGCATATTTGGCCAAATTAGGGTTTTGGCAGCTTTGAGTGTGAATTTGTTTTGAGCATAACTTCTTTAATCATAATCCAAATGATGAGATCTTGGATGTTCTGGAAAGCTCTTTGTTTTTACTTCATTTCTTATGTTTTAACGTTCTTCTAATTCTGTGTGTAAATATGAGAAACGAAGGCATCTTTATGACTGCCACTTCAGGATTTAGTTATTGAATTCATTTTGCCACAGTTTGGTAGATTGTTAATAACTTGAGCTATAGACATCTGATTCCAGTGATTCTTGATCCATTGGAAAGCCATGAGATAGACCTAGAACTTTTATGTTTACCATCGAGTCCAATTTAGCAGCTAAGGCACATGAATGTGGTGTAAAAGTTAAGTTCTAAGCTGAAATGAACACTTAGCTGTTTTAAAGGCTCACACTCACAATACCTTCACAAGCATTCTCACAAACACCTCACGGGCTCTCACTCTACACTACACTATCGCACAGCTGCACTCTCTCCCACGCACGACATCCTAGCACACACCGTGCGGCGAGATGACCTCGCCGCATGCACACTCGCACCTACTCACACTGCACTCATGCGCACACAAGCACCCATTTGCACACTACTAATACTACACACTCGCATAGCTGCACACTATCACTGCACTACACTCATGCGGCGAGGTCACCTCCCCGCAATGCACTCGCACACACTCACTACAACACACACACACATCTGCACATTTGCACTCAAATAATGCACTCACCTCACTTCACTCTTGCACATACTCACACTACAATAGTACACAACAACACATCCACTTTTGCAAAACATCTTCTTCACATGATTCTTCAACAAGAAAACATTGCAATTCACATTTGTTTTGAAAATTTCACAATAGTCACCCATAGCACTTCTCACTCATTTCATAACATTGATATGTCATGATTTCACCATTTCATTGGTTTTCAGTTTACATCTTATTCATTTAGTATTAATGCACACCATTCCATAGCATCCATTCTATCACACAAATCTAATAACATTGTTCATTCATGTTTTTTTTCAGATTCCATTTTTCATCCTTCACTCTTTATCATTTCATTACACATCTCACAACACTTCATCACATCTCTTCTCACTTCACTTATTCATTCCACTCTCATACTCACTTCACTCAAACCTCACAGGACTCGAGGATCACTCAAACACTCACTCACACACTCGCACATTGCTGACGAGACTTCGCCGCGATGTCACTCTAGCCAAACACTTACACGGCGAGGTCTCGCCGTACATTGCTGACGAGACTTCGCCGCGATGTCACTCTAGCCAAACACTTACACGGCGAGGTCTCGCCGTGAGACCTCGCCGTGTGAGGTCTCACTCAACCCATTGCCAACTTTTGGCCGAATTCCACACGCACCTCCTACACAAACTTTTTGCGTGGATCCAGAGTTCATGCCTGTGATAAGGATACCTATGTTTGGTACTAGGCAGCCACTTTATGGACCTATGCATGGACTATTCCATTAGGTTGCACAGCCTTTCAGCGGTCCTTCATTCTCTACCACAGCATCATTCTCATCACCATCCTCATCGGCACCTTCTTCTTCTCAGGGAGCCCCTCGTTCTTAATCTTTTATATTGCGGACAATGTGTGCTTCAAGTATGGGGGGGTGGAATGTGCTTGAGTATGTTGAAGTTTAGTTGTTTTCGTGATGTGGCTGTGAGTTTTGTTGTTGTTGTGAAGTTTTTTTGAGATGAATTTTTTTTCATAAGGAACCTGCCGTGATGTTGCTATTGATGCTTTTCTAAAATAAGTGTATGTGGTTGCCGTGGGTTGACTATGGGGGGTTCTCGTTCTTGAGGTACGCTTGATGTGTTGAAGTCATTTAGAGCTTACAGAGGTATTGCGTTGTGTAGCTGTTCTAGAGACTATTGAACTTTCAAATTTGTTGCCAAAATTTGAGAATTTGCCGTGATGAACTAGAAATTTGGAAGGTGACATGTTGTGGTGCTTTGCTATGAAATAAGCTTTAGGATTTTTAACTTCAGAGCTGGTAGTGTTTTTATGGCATGTTTGAATGTGTTTTCTGTTTTAGATTGTTTTAGATTGTGAGTGTTTAGAATAAGTGTCTAAGAACGTGAGTGCTTAAATGAGAGAATTAAATGTGTCATGTGTAATGAAATGGAAATAAGTATAGTGACGAAGATAGTAGGTGAACTAATGGAATTTGTCGAATGGTAGAGCGCTTTGTGTTAAGCCTTTGTTCCTTTGTTGGCTATGTTTGAACTTGGGTTCATCAAATTTCTTTCTTCTGTTTTTGTTGCATGTGAAAATTTTTCTGTCTTGGTTCCAAAATTGAACAGATTGGCATATTTTGTTGGCCAAGGCATCATGTTAAAGTAAGATAGATATGCCATGCAAAATCACTCTTTGACATAGGAGGAACTTGGTTCAAGTTGTTTTTGTTGATATGCATCTCCTCGGTATTTTGGGTATCGTGCATACACAGTCCCTTAAAGACACATAGGAACTCTTGGTCGCATAAGAAAGGATATGGAGAAAAAGCCCTTGGCAATCGGGAATGAAAAGCCGAAATACCCTTGGCAGGCAATTATTGGAAAAAATAGCCATAAAACCTAGGCAGAAAGTGGTGAAAAAGAGCCAAAAGCCCCAGGCCGACAAACACCAATGTGTGTGTCAAGTGAATGCACCAAAGTGCTAAATGAAAAGATAAAATCTAATAAAAGCACCAATGTGCGACCATTGATCTCGTATTTTTTGAGTTCTTCTGTGTGGATAAGGTGATTGTTATGCCATGAGCTGTTATAGAATACAAAGCGGGTATGCATGCGGGGAGAGTAACTGAATAGGCGTTCCTCAGCATACACCTTCACATATGACATTTTGGTCTTTATTCATTGTGCCTTGGTTGATAATTTGTGCTGAAATATGATAGTTTGGAAACAAGAAACTTTTAAGAGTCCTTGTGTGAAAAAAATGTTTTGATGAACTTAGAAGAGAACGTAGTGAACAAGGGAGCAAAGTATTGATTATAGGTGGTTGACTGAGTGAAGGTTCTGCTTGAGGGCAAGCAACGACTCAAATGTGATTGATAAGTCAGTTTTATCATGACTTGTTTTGATTAGTTTTGCTTGGCTTTTGTGAGTTCTTGTGTCGTTTATACGGAGAATGTGTAAGAATGAGTGAGTTGTGCAAATATTGGTATGAAATGTTATCTGGCAAAGAATGAGTTGAAAATGGTAAGATAATAGTATGAAGTTGACATGGATGTTGTGTGGTCAGGTTCTGCATGTTGAGATGTTGTACATGAAGTAGAAGTTTACGCGTTTATAAGTGAAATGTGTGATAAATTCTTGTAGAAATGTTGTGAGAAGTTTGTTAAGTGAAAGAGGTATCAAATTGTGTGTATGGAGTTTGCATGGATCACATACTCATCTGGTATTGAGTTGTTGTTATCATCGCCGTACGACACGGCACACATCTTCGCCTGCACAGCATCGCATAGCTGCGTGCATCTTGCTAGGTCGTCGCATGAAGGCTTCATGTCGTCGCATAGGTTGTGCACAAGTCGTCGCACATGGTGTCACACATTTCTGTATACTGGCACCGTAGAAAAAGGTGTGTGGTGTGGCTGGGTCAGGCAGCCGCAATGTGAGAATGCAATTGTGGTCAGGCCGTGTCAGGCAGTCGTACCGTGGGTTTCTTCATGTTTGTTGTGAGAAAAGTTGCTAAGTATGGAATTCATCGTCTTATGCAGGCATCCATAAAGGCATGGTTTGTCCGGGTTCGGAGGCGTGTGGTGATATTGAAAGCGTGGTGGTTCAGGGCTCGGATGCGTGGTTGGTGGTCTTGTACGAGTTGCTTTGTGAAACCTTTTTATTGCGCTGTGGCATTTTTGTAAAATCTTAATTATTTTGTGTTTGCGTATCATTTACGATAGTGTAACCTCTATATATAGAGGAATTAGTCAACACTTTTGGGGGTCGATCATTCTAGACTTTTACCGAACTATTGATTTTGAGAGCGGGAATTTTCTCTCTTCCGTTTTCACTTCGATTTTGATTCTGGTCAAGGATTTGGACCGAACATTGTAAATCTTTACTCAATTAAGGCGTTGTCCACAATTCTTTTGTGGATTGGAAGCATTTGAAGCATTTCAATTGGTAAAATATTTTCAATTAATGAAAATGAATTGTTTCTCATTGCAAATTGTTGACCGTGAATTAGAAATGGAGTCTCGTGGCTAATTTGATGATGCCCTAGGGTTTGGATCAGACGATTGTGTAATTAAACCATGAAGTGCTGTGCAATTGACCCGATTCCTATGAATAAGATCATATATGTTGTAAATGCATGAATATGTCAAGTTTCATAATGTTTTCTTTCTCATTGATGGAATTGAACCTTGATTGTGGTCGCCATGCTAGGTTGAGGCTCGGTTCACCAATGTTAGTGAAAATTGCATGAAATGAGGATTGAATGTATGAATTTGGATTTTCTACACTTGTTGAGTCTTGTTCATGATCCGAGATGTGGTCTTCATGCTAATCGGAGGTCATTGAGTTAATAGAATAGGGTGTAGAATGATTCCTTGATGCTAGCTAAAGTTGAGAAACTTAGGTCCGGTCTTGCCATGGGAGACTTAAGGTTTTGCACGCTTGAATAGGTAGTGTTTGGAGTCGAGACGTTGCGGAGTTCATTCATCTTGCTTAGGCCTCGACATGGGAAAAGTAGGATGTTAGGGAGTTTGGAGAACATTGCGGTCAACATGCTGATTGTTCACTAGTCTCCTATGCCACTCTTGTCTCCTTTTGAATCGAAATGTACGGGGTCAAATGCATAGCATAAGAGTTTAATTCGCAATTGTCTGGCATCTTAAACCCTAGGACGTCTGTCTAAGTCTTGTTATCTTACTTTTGCATTGTGTTTGTTCCTTGTCTTGATTTTGTTACCTTTACTTCCCAGTCTTTTTGCTACTTGCATTTGTTTTTGATATTGCATACCTTGTGACATAACTAGAGCAACATATAGTGAGTTCTTGAAATTACCCCCTTCATTGAGGAACTAAACCCTCTCACTGCGACTACATTAGTGAATAGGGATAAATTGCAAGGCACACTACAAGCCTGTCAGTATGGTCCTTATAAAGTGAAGACGATGTTCCCATATGGTACAGTTGAGCTAGTCAATAAGAGAATAGGAAATACTTTCATAATCAATGACTATATGTTGAAAATTTACCTGTCTCAAGGAGAAAAGGTTCCAAGAGATATTAAAAATATGACTTTTGAAGAGTCACTAAGGGAAGAATAAGAAAAAGACGTTAAGCTTTAGACGATAAATAAAGCGCTTATTGGGAGGCAACACAATTTTATGTTTTCTGATTTTTTAAGTTTTACTTTATTATATTATGATTCTAGTTAAACTTTAGGCTAAAATTCCATTAAATAATGGTTAATTATGCTCAAATTTTGTTGTGTAGGTTAGAGGAAGGAAGGAGGGACGTTTCGATGATTAAAAAAGGCTTAAAACGTGGAAAGTTCAACCACGTTGCGACGTCCAAAAAATGCGAATTTAAATTTCGCCACACAGTGAGCCACGTACCGAAGTGCAGGGGGCTCGACGTCGGCGACATGCACCTACATTGCGACGTGTAGAGAGTCACACGTCGTGACGTCTAGGTAAGCGTTATTAGAAAAATATTGGGTTTCTCTATGTCGCGATGTCCAGGAGGACTCGACATCACGATGTTGGGAAAAAATTGCAGTTTTAAACGTGGGCAGCCTCTTTTTGTTCATAAGCAATTTTTTCAAAACTAATACCCCAAAAAATCGAAAATCCTCTCAACTCCATCTCATTCTCTCTAGTTTTCTTTACCAAATCAATCCATATTTGTGTTATAGGTTATTTTAGGATTGTAATAACACCATATAATCACAAATTCACCGGTACAACAACCTAAAATCCTTTAATTTTCAAGAATTTTTAAAAAATTTAAACTTTCTCAATTCGAATTTCTAGTGAAATTCGTTGTAATTGGGTGTTTGGAATTAGTTCTAGGAGGCTTTGGGGAGGTTTAGAAGTCCTTAGTTCCATCATAACACACAAGAAGTTTGAAGTTTGATTTTATTTTTCAAGAGGTAAATTCTGAATTTTTATATCAATTTCATTGTAATCTTGTGGTTACTTGTTTTCTATATGATATGTTGACACTATTTGGCAAATTATGATGAGTTTATCAATTAATTCACAAATTTTTGTTTTGAAATTTTTGAATACGTATAGGCTAATGTTGATAATTTTCAATATCGTTTGATTACTAGAATATTTGATGAAATTATGATGTTGAATTTGATGGTGTTAACATGATAGAGACATTCGTTGTGTTCTTGTTGGGTATTTCATTCTAGTTTTAGTGTAAGGCTTGAACTACTATTGCACGTCAGGTGTTTGTCAAAATGCCTCTATGTGATTCTGTTGAATTTGAACTATCAAATCATGAATTATAGTGATATCGAATAAATATGTGATTGATAATTCAATTACGCCTAATGTGCTTAGGAATTAAGGACGGTTATAGATTGTTCTTATTTTGTTAAAACTTTGATTTTAGGATAATCTACCTTTTGTGCGTAAATTGGTGATTTGGATCATTCTTGTAGTCACTTAGGTTTAGTTTGTTATAGGATTAGGGTGAATTGTTCTTGCAAGGTTTTATGAGCTAAGATTTTGTCAGTGGTTTGGCTTTGTTAAGATAATATGCAATAAGTGTAGGGGAGTTGGTATTGCACAGTGCTCGATTCGTTAAATGTGATATTGTATTTTTGTTTTAGTTGTTGAATAAACATCTAGATATGAATCTCTAAATTTTACATTACCTTGTATATCTGACAATATTTTGTTCTTCATATTTCAATTTTATGTTGACAAATATGGGAAGTAGATCCAAGCGTTCACGCACAACTTCTGGAAAACCACCACTACTACGACCTCCTCTACCACCGCCGCTGCCGATCTTTCAGGCTTTGATAATTTCCGATTTATGTGTCAGGAGACGGAGAATTTCCACAATGAGAAGCTAGCACATAAAGTCATGGTGGAGGAACATGGAATCGAGGTGACAGATATGCTGATAGCTTCTCAGATTTGCACTCGCCATTAGCAACAGCTCTATCGCCAATCTCTAAGAGGTAATTCTACGATAGTTCGTGAGTTTTATGCGAACAATCCATTCATAAGGAAGGGTGTCCTTCGTATCTGTGGTGTGCATGTTCCTATTAGCCAGACCATGTTTAATGAACATTATGGCCTTATAGACATTAAGGACAGTGGTTACCGTATTTTTGTGGGAGGCCAATTCTCAGTTCCTCAAGTTAACTCCACCATTACCGCTTATGCACTTGCCTCTACTGTCGCATTTTTTTGGATTGCATAACTCAATCTGGCTCAGATGGCAAAAATTACCAAGGCATGACACTACTTCATTATTGGGAAGTTCATTTCGAGCATCCATCAAGCGTCGAGCGATAAAGACAAGGCCATACATAATTATGCTATTCAGATTGGATTATCCATTGATGTTGGGGAGATTATGGACATCAAAATTCGGAAGGCAATACGTTTTGTCCTTAACGGCCTCTATTATACATCGGCGATCATGGCGATGTGTTACGTAGCTGGTGTGCAAGCCATTGATACGGACGAGTTATATGGTGTCCATGACGTCATCACCAAAGCTATGTATGCCTCATACAAGCTCAGTTTATTTGAGCCAATAGGTCAAGGACCAGTACCTGAGCAGGAGCCGGTTCTACCGCCACCTCTGTCACTACGTTTACTAACTTTTGCTGGTGTACATAGTCACTTGGATGAGTTGGAGGTGCAGTTGATGAGCCAGACAACTCATTTTGATGAGCGCTTTGACCAGATGGAGATGGCATATGCCAATTTATCCCCTCGGATGAGCCAAATTTCTGATATGGTTCAACAGATGAGTCATTAATGGCAAATTTCTCGAGAAGAGGGATCCAGTTCTCAGCCACCGCAGAGCGAGGATATGCAGCGGGACTTGTTGTTATTTTTCCTTTCCCACATTGAGGACAATGTCGAATTTAATTGTGGGGGGAATTATGATAGTCCTGTTTTCGATTTTAATTATTTTCGTTGTTGTTTTCATTCGTGCTGTTTTTGTTTTGGATATTATTTTTTGTTGTTGCTTTTTTGTTTGGTTTTTGTTATGTTTGTTGTCAATTTGCACATTAATAATACAATTAAAGTTAATGGAATGAGGATTTCATTTTAATTTTTTCAAAATCGTATTAGTTATTCCCTTGTATAAAGCTTAGCTTGTAAATAAGAAATTTGTTAATGACAATTCTTTTCGTAGTTAAATCATGGTTTTTAGGTTATGAGATGTGTTGTGTCAAATTTTTTAAAATTTTGATCTTGTTGTCATAAGTGTCATGTTACCGATGATTGCATTTTTATCGAAAGATTCGATGTGGGATAGGAAAGTTATATGCTATCTAGAGGGACTCAGTTCTTTGATGGAAAGTTTAACATTTTGAGTAAATTATTTGTATGCACTTAGGGGTACTACCGAGGGGATTGACGAGTTTTTAATCATTAAGTATGTTGGTGTGTTTTTAACGCTTTGTTTAGTTGAAACTTATATAACTCGCTTAAATTGTGTTCTTTAACAAATGTGTTTGTAGAATTGTTTGCACTTAATGCTTTTGCATTTAAAGCTTGTTTTGCTCATACTATTATTCGTCTATGAGATTGCTTTTAATAATAACCCTAAGAGAACTCATATGGATGGTAACAGAGATTAGAAGCCGTAAGACTCTGGCTTCATATTGTCACTCCTCTGCTAGACAGCTCTTAAACGAAAAGTTAATGGAGAACTTGCATGAGTAGGAATGGGTATAAAACCTGAAGGTGAGATAGTACTCCAAATGGATGTCACGGGTTTTCTCATAAAATACCCTTTTATTTGTGACAGTTTGAGGGAACGAACATTATTTTTGATACCTAAAGGTTTGCCGAGCGAATGCTCATTGATATGAGTTTAATAAATGAATTAATATGACTAGTGAGGAAAAGTTGAGAAGAAGGCTTAGTCATTAGGAGCCTGGCTTATGGCGTGGTTGCAGATGAGTTGTGAACTGTGGTGGAACCTATTGCACACACACACATAATTGGCTCAACGTGTCGAAATGAGTACATTATTGAATTTTGATGACTTATGGAGTTGTATATTATGTGTACTTGACATTTGAATATATGAGATTATGAGGTGTTAACATGACATTTATGCTTAGGTCAATTTTAAAATTTATGGCAATTTGTGGTACATTACAGTGACCCAAGTCGCAATGTTGGGGCCCTTCCACGTCGCAACGTCGGTATTAATGGGTATTTCGAAATTATTTTTAAGGCCCACTTGAAGGTTTCATGTCCGACAAGAATTTCGTGCAGGTCTTAGTTGTGAAAATTTTTATAGAATCACTATAAATAGGGCTACATTTTCATACATTGAGTGTGTGACAATTTTAAGAGCATTAAGTAAGAGTTTGGCTTTGTAATAGTTAGCATTTCTTCTTCGGCTATTGTACGGGGAATTGCTGCTTTACGGAATTGGAACATTTGTTATTGAATTCATTCGTTTTGAGTTAAAGTTCTTTTCCGAGGATTTCCAATTCAAGGTTTTATCTTTATTTTCAAGATTAGGTTTTCAATAATGCGCTTTATTGTTAAATATATGATGTTCGATTATGCCATGCTCGGCTAAATCTATTGTGCTCCCAGGGTTATGAATAACGGTTTTTGTGCTTAATCTATAGGTTTATATTCTATTTAATAGTCTTGGTTAAATGAGTTTTTCTATGTTCTTCATAAATATGCATGATTTGACGCATGAATTATGTATGATGAATAAACTCTTATATTGTAGTAAATTAATTCGAGATAACTTGTTTTAATCTTGCCTCTTACCACATAAGGGATTAGAGTAGGTTGTTTGGAATCTCTTGTGGTTCGTTTTTGAATTTGTTAGTCTAATTTTACCTTAACTCTTGCCTCTTATTACATAGGGGGATTTTGGGGGATTAGTTTAGAATTAGCGTGACTTGATTCGCCGTTGCCTCTTACCTCATAGGTGCGGTTGGATTAGAGGGTTTGTTCGTCGGTAGTTGAATTAGATTTCAGATTAATTAAGGAAGTAAACCTTGCCTCTTACCACATAGGAGTGTTAAAAAAAATTAATTAATCTCTCTAGGTAGGTAAATGCCTAAATCATTCCTTGTCTCTTACCACATGGGGGCGTGAGTTATGTTATTTACCCTTATTTTGCATGACCATAGATACGATGTACTTTTGCTTTTTAATAACCCTAAAATATAATCTCAGGAGTACATTTGCTAATTTGTATTTTAAATCAAAGTCATTGTATTAATCATTGTGTTTAATCGTTTAAATTAGTGTCTTTAATTTGATAATTATAAAAATCCAAAAACATTTTGTTAAAGTTTCAACATTGTCCTTTCTCTGTGGAAACGAACTTTGCTATACTTACACTATTAAGGGGTTGTTTAAAAAAAAGCAAAAAAAAACTTGGGGTGAATTTCGTCTCTGCATGGTCTCATTCCACAATTTCTTGGATTCAATTTTTCAAGACAAGCCATGATCAACATTCTTACTAGGGAACGCCTACTTGGGGCTGCTTTGGAAGTGACATTCACGGGTTTATTTGTCTTTGATCAACGTAAAAGGATCCATAGATTAATTGCTGAGACTCGATCACAATTTAACACTCACTATCAGTTGAAAGAACCAATTTTTGAGAAGGAACCGGGTCTAGATTTTGCTCATTTATGGAACAAAGCTGTGGATCAGACGTTTGGATCAGTTATCCAATCTCTCAGCTCACATGGATTGTAGAAGTTCATTAGTTATCATAGTACTCTTTGAGTTTGGTGTTGCACACTTTGCAATGTCTCGCATTGTATACTTCCCATTATATTTGGCAAGTCCCCTTAGCTTTGCAACATTGTAATAGATACTCTCATACTCCTTTGTTGAGATTCTGAGACCAGATCTGTTCTTTAGTCTCTTGAAAAGTACTGTGTACATGGCATTGCCATGTTGATTAAAAATCTTTACTTGGAGCATTTCATAAAAAAAAGGGGTTGTTTAGCATTATTTTTTATTATGGGTAGATACCAACCATGAGCATATTTAATAAGTATATTTAGCCCTATCAACCAACTCGGATTGTGGGATATGTCTTACAACCTCGTGTATCTGACATTTGGGATACTTTTGCACCAGGTCATGTGAATCTTTATGCACTGTAGGCTAATAATAGCCTAACCTTACTGCCTTTTTGTCCAGCATCTTTGCTCCCACATGATTTTCATATGATCTGAAGTGAATTTCTTCAAGAACATATTCTACATGCTTGAAACCTATAATCGCAACCAAGGCATGAAATATCATTTTTTAAATAAGATTCCATCTTTGATGGCATACCTGGCTGACTGTAAGATTAGTTTTCGAGCTGATATCTTGTCGAGCGGCAGTTCTCCTATTGATAGTAACTTGAGAATTAGAGTCATCCAAGTTTCCTCTACTTCATCAATTACTATTAGCTTGAGCTCATCAATGCTCCGAGTTGGAAGAAATTCTACCTGAACCTTCTTTGTCAGATGATCATGTGCTGATGATGCCAATTTGCAAAGTGCATTGGCACACTTGTTTTGAGCTCGTGGTAATTTTTTGGTAAAAAAATTCCTCGAATCTCCTCTTGAGGTCTTTAGTTTTTCCAAATACTGTTTTCTTGTTGAGATCTCGGGCTTCATATCCCCTAAACACTTCTTTTCATTGTTTATTGCTTTAAATTCATATCGCAAAACATATGTGAATTCTTGTCCTTTTGGGGTTTTAAATATTAATCCTGCTCTTGAACTATCTTCACTTGATGCTCCATTAACAAACAACCCTCATTAAGCTACCATCATTGCTTACCCTAAACTACCCTCATTAATTTTCTTGTAAAAAAAGAAAAAAAAGATAAGGGTCACAAAAGAAAAATGAGAGAGAAAGGAAACATATTTTACACATAGTACACATTTTTACACAAACTACACATATTTTCACACACTATACATATTGTACACAGTATATATATTTTCACACTCTACACATATTACACATATAGTGTACATATTTTCACACACTACACATATTATAAACATAGTGTACATATTTTCACACACTACATATATTTTACACATAGTACACATATTTTACATGTACTACACATATTTTCACACACTACACATTTTTATACATAGCACACATATTTTCACACATCACATATTTTATACATACTACACATATTTTCACACATTACACATTTTTACACAAAGTTGATAAGTCATTGTGTGAAGTTGTGTTAGGGCATTGTTGTGGCCTCGCTTGAGGGCAAGCAAGAGTTCAAGTGTGGGGGAAATTGATAAGTTGGTTTTATACCAACTTGTATGTGTTATATCACTTAGCTTTTGCCTTGTATTTCATGCAAATGTGTAGTGTTTTGTGCTATTTTGTGTATTTATGTGGTTTGCAACTTCCAAGTGCTTAAATGGTGGAAAAGACAAAAAATGATGATGAAATGAAGGAAATGTGTGTTTTGGTTGAAAATAAAGGAAAGAACCCAAATTCGTTGGAATGGTGTTTGTGGAATTTGAAGAAAACCCTAAATATGCCTATTTGGCTTAGCTTGAAGTTGGGCAGAATGTAGGTCATATTTCAATTGAGTGTAACTCTTTCAATACTAATCCAAATGAGGAGATCTTGGATGTTCTAGAAAGAACTTTGACTGTACTTCATTTCTTATGTTTTAACATTTGTCAAATTCTGTGTGCATGTATGAGACACGGGGGCATCTTAATAATTGCTACTTTTAGGTTTTCATACTTGACTTTATATTGCCACAGTTTGGTAAATTGTCCATATCGTGAGCTACAGACCTCTGATGATACTATTTCTTGAACCAATTGAAAGCCAAGAGAAAGATCTAAAACTTTTACGTTTACCACAAAGTCCAATTCAGAGGCTAAGACATACATATTTTGCATAGACGAAGTCTGTTATGCTGAAATGGTTGCATCACACATACATGCACTCACCTCGCACGACACTTACACTCACTTCGCACACACTGTGCACACCTCGCCGCACAAACTGTGTGGCGACCTCAGCACACACTCTCACCTCGCCGCATGCATCATGCGGCGAGCTCACGCACATCGCACACAGCTTCACCACATCTCAGTATTTTGGACATAACTTTCTTGTCCAAACCCAGAATTATGTGATTCAAAAGGCTATGGAAAGATAAGATAAAGGGCTATAACTTTGATGTTTTAAGTTTTCCCCAATTCACAATGCATCATGGCCAGATCAGGGTTGTAATTTGCTGCACATTTGCACATTTTCGCACAACACTTGCTGCCCATTCTTCATGCACACTACTTATGCACCACAGCACACTTCGTGCACAATTTATGCACCACAGCACGTTCATGCATACCTCATAGGCACTACACAACAAACCACAACACATAGTGCACAACACTCTTCACACATTTCACTAAACACTTACACCCTTTTGTCTTCATCACATCACATCTTCATTTTTCATCACATCACATATCACTCATTCATCCATCACTCATCTCACTCAATCTTCATCACAATACTTCACAAACTTTATATTCTGAATTCTCACTACACATACAAGGCAAGACCTCGCCACGAGTTCTCGCCAACATACCCACACAAGGCGAGACCTCGCCACGAGGTCTTGCCCACACCATTTTACACGGCGAGACCTCGGCACGAGGTCTTGCTCACATACACACACAAGACGAGACCTCACCACCAGGTCTCGCCCATCAAATGCACAAGTGGCGAGGTCTCGCCAGGAGACCTCGCATTGGAAGATTTCGTCTTGGCGGCTGGAAATTTTTGCTAAGTATTGGAATCGTTTTCTTACACTGCAGGTTGATGGAGGCGTGGTGGAAATGGCTTGGAGGCGCTTGAAGATCGCTGATCGCGCTGGAGCTGATGGAAGCGTGGAAGCTGAAGGCTCAGAGACGTGATTTTGTCATATGCATGGGTTTTTGTTGGTCATTGCGGTGAGAGAAAACGTGGCTGTTGGAAGCTTGAAGGCGCGGAAATCCATGGGCGAAAGGCGCAAAGTGATGCTTGAAGTCGCGAAATCCATGGGTTTCGTGGACTCTTGCTAGCACAATGGCATTTTTGTAATAGTTAAGTTATTTTACGTTGCGTACCATTTACGTTTCTGTATCCTCTATACATAGAGGATTAGTTAACCAAATTAGGAGATTATTGGAGAATTTTAACGAACTTTTGAACTATAGAGAGAAAGTTTCTCTCTCTAACTTTCTCTCTCTAGAATTTTGGCTTCGTTTTCAATTACGATCGAGGATTTGGACAGGTCATTGTAATCTTCTACTCAATTAAGGAGAAAGTTTACAAATCTTTTGTGAATTGGAAGCATTTGAAGCAATTCAATTGGTAAACTCTTTCCATTTAATGAAAATGAACTGTTCCTCATTGTAAATTGTTAATCGTGAATTGAGAATGGAGTTCTGTAGCTAAATTGATGTTGTTCTAGGGTTGGAAACCGGATGAATGTGCAATTAGACTACGCAAAGTTTTGTAATTGACACAATCCATAAAGAATGAATTCCTACTTAGAACGAATGCATGAATTTTGTTAAGTTTCATTAATTTGTGCTTTTGTTGATTGAGTTATGCTTCGATCGTGGTCGCCATGCAGGGTCGGGATTAAATTCACCAAGAGGAGTTGGAATGAATGAGATGAGAACCTTAAGTAGGATAACTGAGTCTTCTCACTAGATTTGTTTGATCATGAATGGAGATGCGGTCGACCATGTCGGTGGAAGTTCATTGAAACCATAGAATAGGGTGAGAAGAGACTTTCCATGATTAACGAAGACAAATGAACCTCGGTCAGGCCTCACCATGGGAAAACCTTAGAATTTGTATACTAAAATAGTGAGTCTCGGGAAGTTGAGTTGCTGCGGGTTTCAACCACCACTCTTAGGCCTCGCCATGAGAACGAGTGGTGCCAGGGTGTGTAGGATGTCATGTGGTCGCCATGCTGATGGGGTTCTAGACTCCTAGGAAGCTGAATCTCCTCTATGTTCTACAAGTGTGTCAATTGCATTGCATTTTATAGTCTAATGCACAGCCATGAGATGCAATAACCCTAGGACATCCATTTCAAACCTGACTTTACTTTCGTGATTTTTAATTGTTATTTTATAGTAGTATTTTATTTCTGATTGGTGACATTTGTAAGAGCAATACTCGAATTCAAGAATCTAACCCTTCCTAGTGGATACGATCCCCACTCATCACTACTACGTTAGTTTAGGGGTAAAATTGCAAGGTTAACAACACGCTGGTTAATGTGATAAGTTGGTTTTATACCAAGTTATATGTGTTATATCACTTAGCTTTTGCCTTGTATTTCATGCAAATGTGTAGTGTTTTGTGCCATTTTGTGTATTTATGTGGTTTGCAACTTTCAAGTGCTTAAATGGTGGAAAAGACAAAAAATGATGATTAAATGAAGCAAATGTGTGTTTTGGTTGAAAATCAAGGAAAGAAGCCAAATTCGTTGGAATGGTGTTTGTGGAATTTGAAGAAAACCCTAAATATGCCTATTTGGCCTAGCTTGAAGTTGGGCAGAATGTAGGTCGTACTTCATTTGAGTGTAACTCTTGCAATACTAATCCAAATGAGAAGATCTTGGATGTTCTGGAAAGCACTTTGAGTTTACTTCGTTTTGTATGTTTTAACATTTGTCTAATTCTATGCACAAGTATGAGAAATGGGGGCATCTTTATGATTGCTACTTTTAGGTTTTCATACTTGACTTCATATTGCGCCACAGTTTAGTAGATTGTCCATATCTTTAGCTACAAACCTCCGATGATGCTGTTTCTTAAACCAATGGAAACCCATGTGATAGATCTAAAACCTGTATGTTTACCACAAAGACCAATTCAGAGGCGAAGACATACAAAATGTGCATAGAAGAAGTTTGTTGTGCTAAAATGGTTGCATCACACATACATGCACTCACCTCGCATGACACTTACACTCACCTCGCGCGCACTGTGCACACCTCGCCGCACAAGCTGTGCGGCGACCTCAGCACACACTCGCACCTAACCGCATGCATCATGCGGCGAGCTCACACACCTTGTCGTACGCATGTGCGGCGAGTTCACTCACCTCGCCGCACGAATGTGCGGCGAGCTCACGTACAGCGCATACAACTTCACCACATCTCAGTAGTTTGGCCATAACTTTCTTGTCCAAACTCAGAATTGAGTGATTCAAAAGGCTATGGAAAGCTAAGACAAAGGGCTATAACTTTGATGTTTTACGTTTTGCCCAATTCACAAATGTGGCCAGATCTAGGTTGGACATTGCTGCACATTTGCACATTTTCGCACAACACTTGTTGCCCACTCTTCATGCACACTACTTATGCACCACAGCACACTTCATGCACAATTTATGCACCACAGCACGTTCATGCATACCTCGTAGGCACTACACAGCAAACCACAACACATAGTGCAAAACACTCTTCACACATTTCACTAAACACTTACACCCTTTTGTCTTCATCACATCACATCTTCATTTTTCATCACATCGCATATCACTCATTTCGTCCATCACTCATCTCACTCAATCTTCTTCACAACACTTCACAAAATTCACAATCTGAATTCTCACTACACCTACACAAGGCGAGACCTTGCCATAACGTCTCGCCCACTTTTGCACGGCGAGACCTCGCCATGAGGTCTCGCCCACATACACACACAAGGCGAGACCTCGCCACGAGGTCTCGCCCATCAAATGCACAAGTGGCGAGGTCTCGCCAGGAGACCTCGTCTTGGAAGATTTTATCCTGGCGGCTCGAAATTTTGGCTAAGTATTGGAATCGTTTCTTGCACTACAGGTTGATGGAGGCGTGGTGGAAATAGCTTGGAGCCGTGCGAAGATCGCTGATCGTGCTGGAGCTGATGGAAGCATGGAAGGTGAAGGCTCGGAGATGTGATTTTGTCATATGCATGTGTTTTTGTTGGTCATTGCGATGAGAGAAAACGTGGATGTTGGAAGCTTGAAGGCGCGTAAGTCGCGCGAAGTAATTGGTTCCGTGGACTCTTGCTAGCACAATGGCATTTTTGTAATAGTTTAGTTATTTTACGTTGCGTACCATTTACGTTTCTGTATCCTCTATATATAGAGGATTACTTAACCAAATTAGGAGATTATTGGAGAATTTTAACAAACTTTTGAACAAGAGAAATAAAGTTTCTCTCTCTAAATTTCTCTCTCTAGAATTTTAGCTTCGTTTTCAATTACTAACGAGGATTTGGACCGGTCATTGTAATCTTCTACTCAAGTAAGGAGAAAATTCACAAATCTTTTGTGAATTGGAAGCATTTGAAGCAATTCAATTGGTAAACTATTTCCATTTAATGAAAATGAACTGTTCCTCATTGCAAAATTGTTGATCGTGAATTGAGAATGGAGTTCTGTAGCTAAATTGATGATGTTCAAGGGTTGGAAACCGGATGAATGTGTAATTAGTCTACGCAAAGTTTTGTAATTGACACAATCCATAAAGAATGAATTCCTACTTAGAACGAATGCATTAATTTTGTTAAGTTTAATTTATTTGTGCTTTTGTTGATTGAGTTATGCTTCGATTGTGGTCGCCATGCTGAGTCGGGGTTAAATTCACCAAGAGGAGTTGGAATGAATGAGATGAGAACCTTAAGTAGGATAACTGAGTCTTCTCACTAGATTTGTTTGATCATGAATGGAGATGCAGTCGACATGCCGGTGGATGTTCATTGAAACCATAGAATAGGGTGAGAAGGGACTTTCCATGATTAACGATGACAAATGAACCTAGGTCAGGCCTCACCATGGGAAGAGCTTAGAATTTGTATGCAAAAATAGTGAGTCTCGGGAAGTTGAGTTGCTGCGGGTTTCAACCATCACTCTTATGCCTCGCCATGGGAAATAGTGGTGCCAGGGCGTGTAGGATGTTATGCGGTCGCCATGCTGATGGTGTTCTAGACTCCTAGGCAGCTGAATCTCCTCTATGTTCTACAAGTGTGTCAATTGCATTGCATTTGATAGTCTAATGCACAGCCATCCGATGTAATAACCCTAGGACATCCATTTCAAACCTGACTTTACTTTCGTGATTTTTACTTGTTATTCTACAGTAGCATTTTATTTCTGATTGGTGACATTTGTTAGAGCAATACTCGAATTCAAGAATCCAACCCTTCCCTGTGGATACGATCCCCACTCATCACTACTACGTTAGTTTAGGGGTAAAATTGCAAGGTTAACGACACGCTTGTCAATTTTTGAATATGCACTCATCACTCTGCCCCCATATCCACTATGCCAATCACCAAATTCATCAGAACTTTTTCCACATACTAAAAATTTTCCAAATTGTCCCGGGTCCCAAACTTTTAAGAATCTAACACAGATTATAAACCAAGGCATAATGAATAAACACCAAAATGTCATGCGTGCAAGTGTGTGATGAGGGATACCGAATCCATTTGCTCTCTTCCTATGTACACTCCTTATTATCTTGCTTAATCATTCACTACACAACAGTCCTCTTGTCCACACACATGAACTTACAGCACACAAGAACAATGGTAACCTAATGCACATCGGTGCTTCTATTAAATATCAACAATTTTTTCCTTCATTTTTCACTTTGGCGCATTTATTTGTCACACATATTAGTGCATGGATACCTGCGTCTTGTGGCTCTTTTTTCCCACTTTTTGCTTGGGTTTTATGGCTATTTTTTCCCATATTTGCTTGCCCAGGGTATTTTGGCTTTTCATTCCCAATTGCCAACGGCTTTTTCTCCATATCCCTTATCATGTAACTGCAAGTTCATATGTGTCTTCAACGGACTATAGATGCACGAACACCAAAATCTAAGGAGAACACATAGAAAAAGGCAAACTCAATTCTGGCTTCCTCCTGTGTCGATTCTTATTGTTTTGCTTGGCATATCTATCTTACTTTAACATCATGCCTTGGCCAACAAAAATATGCCAAATATATCAAGTTCGGTGCCATGGACAAAACATTTCGCATGCAAGCACAAAAATGTAAAATGATGAACTTGGATCATGGCATAATGACTTCGGAGACAAGTGCCCAAGTACAAAATGATTCGACACTAAGTTTCAACACTCACGTCACACATTCACTCATTTGATTCATGTTTTTCTCATCACAAACACTACATTTCATTTAAGCCCAACATAATTATATTTTTGCACAACACACTTTCAAGAACATCACTTATTCACAAAAACTTCAAAAATTTGCAACAAACTTAAAACTTGCACACAAAATGAAAAACACAATATATATGGGGTATAATTTGCAAAAGCTCAAAAATATCACAACAAAACTAAAAGTAGCATACTGCGCATCACATAACACAAAAAATTTCATTCATGAAAGAGAACAAGCATATAAAGTCAAAGAGACACAAACCATAGCAAACATTCACTTCCCCACACTTAAAACTTACATTGTCCTCAATGTAAAGTAAAGTTAGGTTTAGGAGCTCCCTGGTGTTGATATGTCATGAATTCCAATGTTTGCTCAGTGGAGTATCTTTGTCCATAGTTCCATTTGCATGAAAAATTTCTCCCCCGCACTTATCCTCATGTGTGCATGGCTTATTTCCCTTGCAACTTCCTTCATGTACATGCTCCTACAACATGAGTGGCCTTAGTGAGCGTAACAAAATGAAAGAAAATAGAAACGTAAACAAATGACTCTATTTCTCTAAATCTTCTCCCTCAAGACTCGGAATATCCATATTTGTACTAGAAAAATGATATTTCATAAGCACACTTCTTCCTTCTATAAGGCACTTGTGAAATCTTTTCAAGGAGGTGCTTAAGCTCATGCACATGGGGAACCACCTCTACAAATTTCATGAACAACTGAGGCTCCCCCATTGAAGGCACCTCATTTAATTCATCCACCATACTAAACTCATCGTTTACTTCTTCCACCATACTAGGCACTTTAATCCTGCAAGGCTCAACCAAGGGTTGTACATCCATGGTCTCAACAAACTCATCAGTAATCTAAAAAATGGATGTATCAATAAAGCAATTTTCCACAATGTTAGCTAGTTCGTTAGAAATTCTCACATCTTCATCATCTACACTAACATGGGAAAATTCTCGAGTCTTTTCTTTGTCAACAACACAAAAAACATTATCATCAATTAACAAGAGTATCTCCTCTTGCACTTCTTGTGAGACACCATTTAGACATTTAGATTCAATCACCGTCTCAAGAATTGGTGCCTCAACAAGAGTTTCAAGCAATGTGTTGACATTCTCTTTAGCCAGTTCAACATGATCTCCATTCAAAATATCACAATGGTCATTAAGAAGTGTCTCTGTACAATTCACAAAGCTATCAAGAGGAAAGGCATCTAAAGAATGGAAATCAACATCATTTGGCTCATGGAATTCCATGAAATTAATGCAAGACTCCACATTAGACTCACTTCCCATCTTTTCACTAAGAAAGTTCAATGCTCTAAATTCATCAATGTCACACTCATCATCAGAGACCTCATCCTCACTAGAAAAGTTAAAATTTGACTCATGCCACAAAGGTTTTTCAACAATGCATTGTTGTGAGACAACCTCAAAGTTTGTAGATTCCACCTCCCAAGGATGATTTTCGCCACGTTCAATATTAGCTTGTATTTCAAAATGATATTTCTCAGGAGTTGGTGTTCTAGCAATTAGAGATATACCTTGTGGATAGCATGGTTCATATTGACTTGGTAGCTTTCTTTGTTCTCTCACATTGCTCCATAATGCATCTAGTTGAGTACTCCTTTGTTGGCTTCTCAAAAACTCTTCTTCTTGAGAAAATCTCATTTCTTCTTTTTGTGAGCCTCTATCCAGCCTTTCCAACAGTTGAGAAAACATATACACCACAGAGAGTCTTTCGTTTCCAATGATATATGTCTTGTTGCTTTGTGATTGATCGTGCCATTGCTCCTCATATAGTGGTGTAGAAAATTCCCCAAATGTTCTAGATGTTGGCACCCCGATTGGTGGGCAAAAATGATAAGGCTCATAATAGTCCCCATACCACCTAGACATACTTGGGTCCTTGTGGTGTGTAATATTTAATTTCAGTTAAGTTCAATATTCTGCACTTGCCCCAAATACACCAAAGAAGACAACAAAACACAAAAAATGAGAAAAACAACAAAATTTGCCAAAGTGAAACATAAAAGAACAACTAATCTACACAAAGATAAGAAAACAGAGCAAATCAAAATTCAAGAAACCGTGCCTTCCCCGGCAACGGCGCCAAAAATTGATAAGCGTGTCGTTAACCTTGCAATTTTACCCCTAAACTAACCTAGTAGTGATGAGTGGTGATCGTATCAACTGGGAAGGGTTGGATTCTTGAATTCGAGTATTGCTCTAACAAATGTCACCAATCAGAAATAAAATGCTACTGTAGAATAATAAGTAAAAATCACGAAAGTAAAGTCAGGTTTGAAATGGATGTCCTAGGGTTATTACATCGGATGGCTATGCATTAGACTATCAAATGCAATGCAATTGACACACTTGTAGAACATAGAGGAGATTCAGCTGCCTCGGAGTCTAGAACACCATCAGCATGGCGACGGCATGACATCCTACACGCCCTGGCACCACTCTTTCACATGACGAGGCCTAAGAGTGATGGTTGAAACCCACAGCAACTCAACTTCCCGAGACTCGCCATTTTAGCATACAAATTCTAAGGTCTTCCTATGGTGATTCCTGACCAAGGTTCATTTGTCTTCGTTAATCATTGAAAGTCTCTTCTCATCCTATTCTATGGTTTCAATGAACTTCCACTGGCATGGCGACCGCATCTCCATTCATGATCAAACAAATCTAGTGAGAAGACTCAGTTATCCTACTTAAGGTTCTCATATCATTCATTCCAACTCCTCTTGGTGAATTTAACCCCGACTCAGTATGGCGACCACAATCGAAGCATAACTCAATCAACAAAAGCACAAATAAATGAAACTTAACAAAATTCTGGCATTCATTTTATGTAGGAATTCATTCTTTATGGATTGTGTCAATTACAAAACTTTGCGTAGTCTAATTACACATTCATCCAGTTTCCAACCCTAGAACATCATCAATTTAGCTATAGCACTCCATTCTCAATTCACGATCAATAATTTGCAATGAGAAACAGTTCATTTTCATCAAATAGAAAGAGTTTACCAATTGAATTGCTTCAAATGCTTCCAATTCACAAAAGATTTGTGAATTTTCTCCTTAATTGAGTAGAAGATTACAATGACTGGTCCAAATCCTCGATCGTAATTGAAAACGAAGCCAAAATTCTAGAGAGAGAAAATTCTAGAGAGAGAAAGTTAGAGAGAGAAACTTTCTCTCTCTAGTTCAAAAGTTCGTTAAAATTCTTCAATAATCTCCTAATTTGGTTAACTAATCCTCTATATATAGAGGATACAGAAACGTAAATGGTACACAACGTAAAATAACTAAACTATTACAAAAATGCCATTGTGCTAGCAAGAGTCCACGAAACCCATGAATTTTGCGACTTTCAAGCATCACTTCGCGCCTTTCGCCCACGAATTTTCGCGCCTTCAAGCTTCCAATAGCCACGTTTTCTCTCACCGCAATGACCAACAAAAACCCATGCATATGACAAAATCACGTCTCTGAGCCTTCACCTTCCACGCTTCCATCAGCTCCAGCGCGATCAACGATCTTCACACGCCTCCAAGCCATTTCCAACACGTCTCTATCAACCTGCAGTGCAAGAAAACGATTCCAATACTTAACCAAAATTTCCAGCCACCAAGACGAAATCTTCCAAGGCGAGGTCTCCTGGCGAGACCTCGCCACTTGTGCATTTGATGGGTGAGACCTCGTGGCGAGGTCTCGCCGTGTGTGTGTATGTGGGCGAGACCTCGTGCAAAATGGTGTGGGCGAGACCTCGTGGCAAGTTCTCGCCTTGTGTATGCCACGAGGTCTCGCCTTGTGTGTGTGTAGGGAGAATTCAGATTGTGAAGTTTGTGAAGTGTTGTGATGAAGATTGAGTGAGATGAGTGATGGACGAATGAGTGGTATGTGATGTGATGAAAAATGAAGATGCGATGTGATGAAGACAAAAGGGTGTAAGTGTTTAGTAAAATGTGTGAAGAGTGTTGTGCATTATGTGTTGTGGTTTGCTGTGTAGTGCCTACGAGGTATGCATGAACGTGCTGTGGTGCATGAAGTGTGCTGTGGTGCATAAATTGTGCATGAAGTGTGCTGTGGTGCATAAGTAGTGTGCATGAAGAGCGGGCAGCAACTGTTGTGCGAAAATGTGCAAATGTGCAGAAACTTCCAGATCTGGCCATGATGCGTTGTGAAATGTGGAAATCGTAAAACATTAAAGTTATAGCCCTATATCTTAGCTTTCCATAGCCTTTTGAATCACTCAATACGGAGTTTGGACAAGAACATTATGGCCAAAATAATGAGATGTGGTGAAGCTGTGTGCGCTGTGCGTGAGCTCGCCACGTGATGCATACGGCGAGGTGCGAGTGTGTGCTGAGGTCGCTGCACAGCTTGTGCGGCGAGGTGTGCACAGTGCGCGCGGGGTGAGTGTAAGTGTCGTGCGAGGTGAGTGCATGTATGTGTGATGCAACCATTTCAGCACAACAAACTTCTTCTATGTAAAATATGTATGTCTTAGCCTCTGAATTGGAATTTGTGGTAAACATAAAAGGTTTAGATCTATCTCTTGGCTTTCCATTTGTTCAAGAAACAGCATTATCGGAGATCTGTAGCTTACGATATGGATAATCTACCAAACTGTGGCAATATGAAGTCAAGTATGAAAACCTGAAAGTACCAATCATAAAGATGCCCCCATTTCGCATACTTGCGCACAGCATTAGACAAACGTTAAAACATAAGAAATGAATTAAACTTAAAGAGCTTTCCAGAAAATCCAAGATCTCCTCATTTGAATTAGTATTGAAAGAGTTACACTCAAATGAAATACGATCTACATTCTGCCCAACTTCAAGCTAAGCCAAATAGGCATATTTAGGGTTTTCTTCAAATTCCACAATCAGCATTTGATACGGATGGTCTAGGAATGGCTTCCACAACCACGCGAACTCCACAACTTTGGATCGTTGTTCAATCAAAACTCAGCAACAATCACGAATAAGCAAAACAAGAACAACACGGAAATCAAACACAAGGAGATAAGATGGATATTGAACGGGATGTATTTGATTGTAAATCAATAAAACCCAACACGTTACCACAAATTGATTCCAATCTAACCTATGTAAATCAAAGGTTAAAAAGATCTCAGTTCGGCGCGCTCTTGAAATCAAGAACAATACGTTCTCTTTAAGGTCCTAGCTTAAAGATTCCGGTCCTATGAATAATCAACTAAACTTAATTGATCAATCACGTTTTCAAAACTTGTTTAAGGCTGCAAATAACTTAGCAAAGCTAAAAGGTTTCTTCAAGATTCAATGTGTGTAAAACGTTACAAAGCTTAGCCCTTAAATAGGGTGAGTTTCGGCCTTCCTTAAGGGAAAAGGAAACAAAACCCTAGAAGTTGTAAAATACAACTTGACTTCTAAGCTAACCAATCACAATTAAGAAACTTCCAAATTGGAATTGGAAACTAATAACTAACTAACAAACTAGTTTCCTAATCCTTAAAGGAAACAAGGATTCGGTTATTGTGAGGAAGCAAAGTGTGAATTTGCTTTCCAAAAGACTACTTTCCTAAACTTTTACTTGCCATTATCATGCAAGATAATTGGGCCAAGTAATCTTTATTAACCAATTAAATAAAACGCCAATTAAGCCCAAATAAGGAAAGTTAATGGACTTAATTAAAACAACATAAATACTTAAATTAATCCAAAAGGTGGCGTGAAACAAAATAAGCCCAAAATCACGCCTCTTCATGGACTTCATAAATTCGTCCTTGTGCAAGCTTCTTCAAGGTGGATCATGAATTGTTAATGAAGAAACATTCCACAAGACTTCTCCTTGAGATGGTTCGGCTTCCATTGCTTCACAATGTGATGACAATAAATTGTGCAAGGCTTCCTTCATCCTTTTGCTCCTTGATCTTGTCATTGGTCCATCAAGGTTCTTCAATGGATCACTTGAATTCGTCCTTGGCACTATGGACATGGGTGGATTGCTATCATTCCCTACCTCCTCGAAAGGATTCGTCCTCGAATCACCTACATCAAATAAAGATAAGTCAGTAACATTGAAAGTAGATGAAACATTGACATACTCACTTGGAAGTTCAATCTTATAAGCATTGTCGCCTATCCTTTCCAAGACTCGAAAAGGACCATCTCCTCTTGGGTGAAGTTTAGACTTCCGCTTTTCAGGAAATCTTTCCTTCCTCAAGTGAATCCAAACCCAATCTCCAGGTTCAAAAATCACTTGCCTCCTACCCTTATTTGCTTGCTTAGCATATTGTTCATTCTTCCTTTGAATGTTAGCTCGAACCCTATCATGTAACTCCCTAACAAAATCAGCTTTCTTTTGACCTTCAACATTAACAAACTCATTAAGAGGCAAAGGCAAAATATCCAATGGAGTTATAGGATTAAAACCATACACAACCTCAAAAGGCGAAAGATTAGTAGCACTATGAACAGTTCGATTGTAAGCAAACTCAATATGAGGTAGACAAGTTTTCCAATTCTTTAAGTTCCGTTGAATGAGAGCACGAAGTAAAGTAGACAAAGTCCTATTAACTACTTCAATTTGTCCATCAGTTTGTGGATGTGCAACAGTAGAAAACAACAACTTAGTGCCTAATTTATTCCATAAAGTACGCCAAAAATGTGACAAAAATTTAACATCTCGATCACTAACAATACTCTTAGGAATTCCATGCAATCGAACAATTTCCTTAAAGAACAAATCAGCAATATGTGTAGCATCATTAGACTTGTTTGAAATGTGACATTTTGCTAAATCTATCAACTACAACAAATATGCTATCTTTACCATTGCGTGATCTAGGCAATCCAAGCACAAAATCCATAGAAATATCTACCCAAGGATGACTAGGAACAGGCAAAGATTGATACAAACCATGAGGCATTACTTTAGATTTTGATTGTTTACACACAATGCATTTTTCACAAACCCTTTTAACATCTTTAATCATATTAGGCCAATAAAAGTGCTCATTCAAAACAGCAAGTGTTTTAGCAATACCAAAGTGCCCCATTAACCCTCCCCCATGGGTCTCTTTAACAAGTAAATCACTAATGGAACAGTGGGGAATGCATAACTTATCCTTTTTAAACAAGAAACCGTCATACACATAAAAATCACCATTCAGTTTATGCAAGAAAAGGTCAAAGATGGCGTGGAAATCATGATCATCTTTATACAAATCCTTAATCAATTCAAAACCAAGTAACTTAGCATGCAAATAGGTAAACAAAGTGTATTTCCTAGATAATGCATCGGCTACTATATTCTCATTACCAGATTTGTATTTAACGACATATGGAAAGGTTTCAATGAATTCTAACCACTTAGCATGTCTTTTATTCAACTTACCTTGAGTCTTTAAGAACTTAAGACTTTCATGGTCAGAATGTATAATGAACTCCTTTGGCCATAAGTAATGTTGCCAAACTTGTAAAGACTTCACCAAAGCATACAACTCCTTGTCATAAGTTGCATACTTCAAAGCTGCCCCATGAAGCTTTTCACTAAAATATGCCACGGGCTTAGATTCCTGCATCAAAACAGCTCCAATACCAATCCCGGCGGCATCACAGTGTATATCAAAAGCTTTATGAAAATTAGGCAATGCAAGTAAAGGGGCGTGAGTCAACTTATGCTTCAAAGTATTAAAGGCGTCTTCATGTTCTTGTTTCCATTCAAAGGTAACATTCTTTTTAACAAGCTCATTTAAAGGTGCAGCTATAGAACTAAAATCTTTAACAAACCTTCTATAGAAACTTGCAAAACCATGAAAACTCCTAACTTGACTAGCATTTAAAGGTCTCGGCCAATCAATTATAGCCTTGACTTTAGACTCATCAACAGCAATGCCTTGAGAACTCACAACATATCCCAAAAAGATAATGGATTCCATGCAAAAAGAACACTTTTTGAGATTAGCATAAAGTTGGTTCTCACGCAAAACAATGAAAACGGATTTAAGATGTTCAACATGCTCATCAATTGTTTTGCTATACACAAGGATGTCATCAAAATACACTACAACAAATTTTCCTATAAAGTGACGAAAAACATGATTCATAAGTCGCATGAAAGTACTAGGTGCATTAGATAAACCAAAAGGCATAACTAACCATTTATACAATCCATACTTAGTCTTAAAAGAAGTTTTCTATTCATCACCTTCTTTAACACGAATTTGGTAGTATCCACTTTTCAAATCAATCTTGGTAAAAATAGAAGAACCATGCAATTCATCAAGCATATCATCTAATCTAGGAATTGGATGTCTATACTTAATGGTAATCTTATTAACAGCACGGCAACCAACACACATTCTCCAAGAATCATCCTTTTTAGGAACTAATATGACAGGAACTGAACAAGGACTTAGAGATTCACGAACTATACCTTTGTCAAGGAGTTCATCCACTTGACGTTGAATCTCCTTTGTTTCCTCAGGGTTTGCTCTATAAGCTGGTCGGTTTGGAATTTGCGCCCCAGGTATGAAATCAATTTGATGTTCAATACCTCGAATAGGTGGTAAACCTATTGGTAAGTCCTCAGGAAACACGTCACTATATTCCTGCAAAAGAGAGTAAACAGCACTAGGCAAAGAAGCAAGGTGATCACTATCAACAATAAGTACAAAGTCCTTGCGAAACATCAAATACATAGGCTGCCTATCAACTAGAGCTCTCTTAATCTCATTCGAAGAAGCAAAATAACAAGATTTCTTAATATGCAAGGTACGGCCTACACTATTACAAGTAATGGAGTTTGGGCCGGAACTTTCCTTAGTATTTGTCATCTCTTGTTTCTTCTTCTCTTTGGCGGAATTCAAATCTCTTGTAGCTTGAATGATTTTAGCTTGATCTTCAAACACTTGGGCCGGTGTTAAGGCTCGAAGATTAAACTTTTTCCCATTGTGAACAAAGCTATAGAAATTCTTCTTGGCATGGTAAAGGACATCACAATCATATTGCCAAGGGCGGCCAAGCAAGATATGGCTTGCTTCAATTGGAACAACATCACAAATAACTTCATCAACATATTTTCCAATGGTTAAAGTGAACTTAACTTGTTTTGTAACCCTAGTATCCATTGAATTGTTCAACCATTGAAGACGGTAGGGTTTAGGGTGTTTCATGCAATTCAAGTTCAACTTGTTCACAAATAGAGTGCTTGCCACATTTGTGCAACTACCACTGTCAATAATCACACTACAAATTTCATCTTGCACTAAACATCGTGTGTGAAATATATTGTCACGTTGCATCAAATCACTATCATCAACAAGAGGTTGGGCATTAAGAACACGACGAGAAACTAAAGAATGTTTACCACTTCCATACTTGTAGAGTTCGAGCTCTTCACCTTCATCACTTGGTTCAACATCATCTCTCTCCACAAGTTCGGGCATGTCCACACATTCTTCATCACTTTCAACTTCTCCATTGTCAAGAATGATCATCAACTTACTAGTAGGACAGTCGGCTCTCATATGTCCATAGCCTTGACATTTAAAGCACTTAATATCCCTCAATCTTTGGGCTGTTGTTGACGACGACTTGGTGGTGTTTTCAGCAGTTTAGGGACTGTTTTTGAAACATTGGAAGGTGCTTTTAATGGCTGATTTGTAGTGAATGGCCGTGGCTTTGTGGAAGGAGTAAAAGGGACAACATTCGGTTTTCTATCCATTTGCCAAGGTGGAGTCGATTGTGTGAACTTGTTCTTCCCTTTCATGTGCCTTTCAATCTTAATAGCTTTATGCACAAGTTCATTTATATCAACATAACTTTGTAAATCCACATGATAAGCCAACTCAGAATGCATACCTCTCAAGAACCTTTCAATAGTAGAGTCAGGATCCTCTTGGACATTAGCCTTGATCATCAAAGCTTCCATCTCATGAAAGTACTCCTCAACCTATTTATTACCTTGCACAAGAGAGTGCAACTTTCTGTTCAACTCATGGTTGTAATGAGCAGGGACATACTTTTTCCTCATAAGAACTTTCATTCGGCTCCAAGATTTAATTGGCTTTGCTCCATCTTCACGTCTAGAGCGAGTAACTTCATCCCACCATAGACTAGCATAGTCCTTAAGATGCATAAAGGCAAGTCTATACTTCTCCTTTTCGGGATAATCATGGCCTTCAAAGAAGTGCTCAAGCTCACGAACCCAATCAAAATATGCTTCAGGATCTGCTTTACCATGGAAAGTAGGAATTGTTAACTAACAGAAGCAATTGAAATTTTTGATTTGTTACCGTTGGTAGAGGAATCCGAGAGTTCTCCTTCTTCATCATCACTTCCGGAATCAAAAGCATCATTATATTTGAGTTTTCTTAAGGTGGATCCTTTAGAGTTAGACTCTATGTTATCAAGTCGGATGTTAATCTTTTGTAACATGTCGAATAGGACCTCATTGGCAAACTTTTGTTGAGCATCAGATATTGGTTTAGAAACTTTGGGTGTTCTTTCATCTACATCCTCCATTGTACCTGCAAATTAGTAAAAACACAAGAAATATATAGAGGAATATACCTCACGGGTTCTCACAATTTTGATAGTAGGTACTCTCCCCTCTAGTGGTTAGGCTTTTCTCGTTTATACCCTATTCTAATACTCTCAAACTATAGAGAACTTACTGTTACAATGACTTTAAGAGCTTATCTCAACCGAGATTTTCAACAACAAGATTCACACAAATCAAATCAAAGAAGTTCAAGTAATTCACGTCACAAGAGTATTTCAGATCACGTGTGGGTATAACTTGATTGATTCAGAAACTATGATATTTTAAAAGAGGAATCAAAGACGAGAAAAACACAATTTGAATCACCAAAATCCGAGTTGTATAGAGAAAGTTATGGCACTTTTAATCCAAGGTGGTTTTCAAGCAACAACTTTAGAACAATTTGTTCTTCAAAAGAAAATAAATTAAATAACAGAAATTAAATAATAAAAATAAAATAAAGTCCGAATTTATATATTTTTTTGTTCTTTTTCTGTTTTTTTTTTTTGAATCGGTCACTTTTTTCTTTTTTTTTTTTTTTTACCGTGACCTTTTTTTTTTTTTTTGTCGGACAATATAGGACAAAAACAAACTTTTAAGGTTTGGACACAAACCTTGGACAAAACAAAAAGGACTAGGTTCGGACAAGAACCTTAAACAATGCAAACTTTAAGGTTTTAAGACAAGAACCTAGTACAAAGTACTTAGGTTTAAGGTTTGAAGACAACAACCTAGGATTAAGGTTTATGATGTTGTGTCTTTTTGTCTTAACCTTAAATAACCTTAAAAGCTTCAAACTTTATTAACTCACCAAGGAAAAAGAATTTGAATGTGCCTCTTTCACAAAAGATTCAAGATTTAATTCAAGGATTTCAAATATGGTTCAAGATTCAAATTTTGACATCTTTCAAAAATCAAGAACTTCAAGAAGTTCAAGAAAGTGGTCAAGAACCAATATTTTTCAAGTGTGTAAAAAGTTTGATCGAAACTTACTTTGACAAGAATGTATTAACGCAACTAATGCAAAAGAAAGATTGCAATTTGGACAAGAAACAAGGAAGTTATAAAAATTTGACCGAAACTAGGGTTTGTAAGAAACCCTAATCTTGACACCTAAAGTATGGACGTGAAAACAGAAATAAATCACAAGGAATTCAACACTATGAATGCAAGCAAGAAAGTGCAGAATAGTGACACAAAGATGGCAGCAAGGATCGGACAAAAAAAATCAACAAAAACTCAAGAAATCAAGAATCAAGATCAACTCGATTTTTGGACAGATTTTAAACACAAAGTTGCATGCGATTTTTGGGCAGAATATTATTGAATTTAAGACTCGATTAATATATATATTTACTGCAAAATATGGACTTAAAAACAGCAGCAAATCGAAGCAATAACAGCAGCAACAACGTCACAAAAATCGTTAATCAACAAGGAAGCAATTTCGGACAGATTTTGATCAATTTTGCTCATACGATTTTGATGAATTTAAAGACTCAACCTATGAAGACCTAGGACAGAAAATATGACGTAGAAACAGCAGCAATACAAGGAAAAAAAATTGCAGCTAAAAGAACGACAACAAGAACAGCAAGAATGACGCTAAAACCGAGAGAAGAAAAGAAACTCAAAACCTGAAATTTTCGATGAACAACCAATAGCTTTGATACCACTTGATACGGATGGTCTAGGAATGGCTTCCACAACCACGCGAACTTCACAACTTTGGATCGTTGTTCAATCAAAACTCAGCAACAATCACGAATAAGCAAAACAAGAACAACACGGAAATCAAACACAAGGAGATAAGATGGATATTGAACGGGATGTATTTGATTGTAAATCAATCAAACCCAACATGTTACCACAAATTGATTCCAATCTAACCTATGTAAATCAAAGGTTAAAAAGATCTCAGTTCGGCGCGCTCTTGAAATCTAGAACAATACGTTCTCTTTAATGTCCTAGCTTAAAGATTTCGGTCCTATGAATAATCAACTAAACTTAATTGATCAATCACGTTTTCACAACTTGTTTAAGGCTGCAAATAACTTAGCAAAGCTAAAAGGTTTCTTCAAGATTCAATGTGTGTAAAACGTTACAAAGCATAGCCCTTAAATAGGGTGAGTTTCGGCCTTCCTTAAGGGAAAAGGAAACAAAACCCTAGAAGTTGTAAAATACAACTTGACTTCTAAGCTAACCAATCACAATTAAGAAACTTCCAAATTGGAATTGGAAACTAATAACTAACTAACAAACTAGTTTCCTAATCCTTAAAGGAAACAAGGATTCGGTTATTGTGAGGAAGCAAAGTGTGAATTTGCTTTCCAAAAGACTACTTTTCTAACCTTTTACTTGCCATTGTCATGCAAGATAATTGGGCCAAGTAATCTTTATTAACCAATTAAATAAAACGCCAATTAAGCCCAAATAAGGAAAGTTAATGCACTTAATTAAAACAACATAAATACTTAAATTAATCCAAAAGGTGGCGTGAAACAAAACAAGCCCAAAAGCACGCCTCTTCATGGACTCTTCATAAATTCGTCCTTGTGCAAGCTTCTTCAAGGTGGATCATGAATTGTTAATGAAGAAACATTCCACAAGACTTCTTCTTGAGATGGTTCGGCCTCCATTGCTTCACAATGTGATGAAAATAAATTGTGCAAGGCTTCCTTCATCCTTTTGCTCCTTGATCTTGTCATTGGTCCATCAAGGTTCATCAATGGATCACTTGAATTCGTCCTTGGCACCATGGACATGGGTGGATTGTTATCAGCATTCCAACGAATTTGGCTTCTTTCCTTGATTTTCAACCAAAACACACATTTGCCTCATTTCATCATCATTTTTTGTCTTTTCCACCATTTAAGCACTTGGAAGTTGCAAACCACATAAATACACAAAATGGCACAAAACACTACACATTTGCATGAAATACAAGGCAAAAGCTAAGTGATATAACACATATAAGTTGGTATAAAACCAACTTATCAAAAGTGCACTTATATTTTTCACACACTACACATATTTTCACACATTATACATATTTTACACATAGTACATATATTTTCACACACTACATATATTTTACACACACCATATATTTTCACACACTACACATATTTTACACATAGTAGATGTATATTTTCGCACACTATAAATATTTTACACATAGTACACACATTTTCTAAAACTACATATATTTTCACACACTATACATATCTTACACGGTACATATTTTTACACAAACTACATATATTTTCACACACTACATTTATTTTACACATAGTATACAAATTTTCTCACAAAACACACTTTTATAAACATTATACATATTTTACACACACTACACATATTTTACACACTATATATTTTTACACAAACTACATATATTTTTGCACACTATATTTAATTTACACATAGTATACATATTTTCACACAATACATATTTTTATACACATTATACATAATTTACACATAGTATATATTTTTACACACACTACAAATTTTTACACAAATTTATTTATTCTAGCCACCTGAAGTAGAAGGTCATCTTGCTGAAAGCCTAGTGCATGTCAAACAAGTAGTAGTAGTGGTGTAGTAGTAGAATATTTGAAGTTTCTTTGTTAGACCATCAGTAAAACAAAACAAGTAGTAGTGAGAGTAGTGGCTCGTACTAATAAACTAATGCCCGTACAAGTACGTACAATCATAAGATAATATATATTCTTGGGTTTTGACACTGCAAAGATGATGCATGCATGCATGCACTTATTTTTGTTTTTGTTTTTGTTTTCCATGTGTTTTTGCCTAATTTATCAAAACATTACAATGTATATATTAATTAATTGTTGGGATATATTATAGGTTATGTAGACGGAATATATTTTTCCTTCTCTGATTGGCCATTGTTTGAAATTGACCATACACAGTTTTTCAACTTGCGTGCTAATCTGTATACAATTTTTTTCTTCCTATATATGCAAGTGTTGTCGTCATATTGAAAACAAATTTAGATAAAGTTGAATACAAACACATCATGCATGTAAATATGCCAAAAAATGTGTAAATATGGTTTGTGAAAATGTTTCCAAAGTTTGGGCTTTGATATGTACGTTATAGTGATGTGAAGAATGAAAGAAGAAAAGGTTATAAAAGTAGACTACCACCGATTAAATTTAAAAGGGTTTATTATTCATGAGTCACATATGTTTAATTAGTCATGAATGGATAAGTTCACTTGATTATTCTCTGGTAATATTTCTCTTATATATTTAGTCATAGGTCAATAAAAGCAAAGTTGAATTATTCATTTCGCATCGTTCATCATGTGTTAATAATGTTCTTTTTAGTACTGGGTGCAGGGCCATATATAATAAGGTCAGTACTTGGTTCTCAGTAGTAGTGTCAAATATAATGTGAATTTAGTGATACGAAATCGAAATCATATGTCAAGATCGAGGAATTCAAAGTGTTCATTCCAGTTGTAAAAGACGAGTCCTTCATTTGGAGACCTGGAATTGAAGAAAGAGACGTGCGGGAATTTTTAGCGTTAATTAGTTTCCTATTTTGTTAAATTTTAGTGTTTAATTTGTGTTTTAATAAGATTAAGTCCAAACATTAATTATGGGCATATTAATTTTGTGATTAATTAGTTAATTACATGGCCCAAATTATCTTGCATGATAATGGCACGTAATGGGCTTAATGGATTTTTAATTCATTAAGGGTAATTTTTAGGAAACATGATTGGCAATTATCCCACATAGGGAAAAATACCAAACATTAACACTTGTAGCCTATTTAAAGGGCACACTCCATACATTTTGAATAGAGTTGAATTTTGAGAAAAAAAAACACAGAGTTGTTTCTTTTATGCAAGTTGTTTTCCTGAGGAGGGAATTCCAATTTACATTGTGGGTTTTAGTTCTTGAGGATGGGATTAAATCTTACGCAACTGTAGTGTTAATTGTATGTGAGGAGCATCCAATTAATTGTGCTTCAAGTCAATCTACAGAGATAGATTGATTCTACCAGTCCAAATTAATTTGCGAAAAGATCGTGGACGCTATTTTGCATCAACTGTCAATCTGTGTGAGAAGCGTGGTGAGATCGTCATCAAGTGGTATCAGAGCTCAATGGATTTTCGAAATAAGGTTTTTCAGTTTTTCTTAATATTGAAACCCTAAATTGTTATGATTCGCAGCCTTTGCATAATTTGATTATTGTGTACTGGTTGCAACAATTATATCCTTGGTTATTGTTTAATTGGTATTGTGAGAACTTGATCCGGTTGAATTGGTGATTGAATTATTTGGATTGAATATATTGGAAATTTATGGGATATTGTCACTGGAGTAATTGTCGTGGATAATCTTTTGTAAATTTGGTTAAGTGTCAATATGAGTAAACAGGCAGAAGGCGCTAGTGTCAACCAAAATCTAGAAGGTATACTTGCTACTATGAGTGAACAATTACGATAGTTGTTAGCTCACAATCAATGGTTTAAGCAAAAGTATTGTATTTCACTGAATACTACACCAAAAATACCAAGATGTGCTATATGTTGTGGGTATGGTCATCAAGAACATGATTGTGCTAATCTTTTTGTTAAAAGAAAGATTCGGACGCCTACTCCTAGAATTCATGCTAGGTAGTGTTTGAGATGTACGGTTGTAGGTCATAATGCTATTAGTTGTCCAAGATGGTATGATTTGTATGTTAAACCTTCAAAGGAAGACACAACTATCAAAGTTGTTACTATATCATTGTTGGAATGTGTTAAGGATCATGGGGATAATGAGTTGATTCCATTGGAGATGGGTCAAGTTAATGAAATTGTTGAAGCAATGGTGGAGACCATTAATGAAGATCCTTTGGTGGAGGAAGCATTGCCTTCAATGAAAACAATTCAAGGGAACGAGGTTAATACAAATACTACTCTTAAAGAACCTTCTTGTGAAGATGTAATTCCTTTTATTGCTTTAAATGATTGTAATTTAATTGTTATTAATAATATTTATCATGTGAAGCAAGAAAAAGAATTGGGTAATGATTAGAATGACAAAAACCTTGAGGTGAGGGTTGTAGAAAAAGGAAAAAAAGGCGAAAAATAATAAGTGTGAATTTTCATATATTTTGTCTTTTTTTCTTGACAATTTTACAGATTTTGTGCCGGCTTTCCTTGTTACCAATCAACGAAATTTGAGGTCAAATCTTTTTCAAGTGGGAGGGAATGATACGAAATCGATATCGTATGTCAAGATCGAGAAATTCAAATTGTTCATTCCAGTTGTAAAAGACGAGTCCTTCATTTGGAGACCTGGAATTGAAGAAAGAGACGTGAGGGAATTTTTAGCGTTAATTAGTTTCCTATTTTGTTAAATTTTAGGGTTTAATTTGCGTTTTAATAAGATTAAGTCCAAACGTTAATTATGTGCTTATTAATTTTGTGATTAATTAGTTAATTACATGGCCCAAATTCTCTTGCTTGATAATGGCATGTAATGGGCTTAATGAATTTTTAATTCATTAAGTGTAGCTTTTAGGAAACATGATTGGCAATTATCCCATATCGGGAAAAATAACAAACATTGTCACTTATTGTAGCCTATTTAAAGGACACACTCCATACATTTTGAATAGAGTTGAATTTTCAGAAAATAAGAACATAGAGTTGTTTCTTTTATGTAAGTTGTTTTCCTGAGGAGGGAATTCTAATTTACATTGTGGGTTTTAGTTCTTGAGGAAGGGATTAAATCTTACGCGACTGTTATGTTAATTGTATGTGAGGAGCATCCAATTAATTGTGCTTCAAGTCAATCTACAGAGATAGATTGATTCTACCAGTCCAAATTGATTTACGAAAAGATCGTGGACGCTACTCTGCATCAACTGTCAATCTGCGTGAGGAGCGTGGTTAAATTGACATCATTTTGTTAACCTAAAAATGCTTTGGATATTCCTTAAACATGTGAAAATATGTGTACTTTGTGGAAAAATATGTGTTGTGTGTGAAAATATGTGTACTATGTGTAAGAATGTGTTGTGTGTGAAAATATGTGTAGTATGTGTAGAATATGTATACTATGTTTAAACTATATATTGTGTGTGAAAATATTTGTACGATGTAAAATATGTGGTGTGTGAAAATATGTGTAGTGTGTGTAAAATATATGTAGTGTGTGAAAATATGTGTACTATGTGTAAAAATGTGTTGTGTGTGAAAATATGTATAGTATGTGTAGAATATGTACACTATGTGTAAAATATGTGTTGTGTCTGAAAATATTTGTACTATGTGTAAAATATGTGTAGTGTGTGAAAATATATGTAGTACGTGAAAATATATGTAGTGTGTGTAAAATATGTGTAGTGTGTGTAAAAATATGTTGTGTGTGAAAATTTGTGTCGTGTGTGTAAAATATATGTAGTGTGTGTAAAAATGTGTAGTACATGAAAATGTGTGTACTATGTGTAAAATATGTGTAGTGTGTGTAATGTGTGAAAATATGTAGTATGTGTAAAATATGTGTAGTGTGTGAAAAAATGTTTGCTATGTGTAAAATATGTAGTGTGTGAAAATATGTGTAGTGATACGATATTGGTTGCAAGGGACTCACGCCAAACAACAAATCGTATACTCACAAGTAACGGATCTATTTTCAACACAACCACACAAATACACGATAATCAAGTAAACAACAATGAAAAACGTAAAGCATATGAATGTGATTACTTGGATGCGGCTTCAAATCCAAACCCCCAAGCTATAAGAATTCAATTACTTGACCCGTGTACTTAAGACCTCAAGCAAGCAACTAGGCTTGTTTTGTACTTAAAATGAATAGGCTCACTTATAGGTCCTCAATAAAGGATTTCGGGTTTTGAAGATCAATTTACACAATTGAAACTTTGGGTTTTTAAGCGACTTGCCAAAAAGGTTTTCTTGTATTTCTTCTTATGTTGTAAAATTCTTAGCCTACAAAGCCTTAAATAGGCCAAAGGTTTTTAAGCCTCAAAACCCTAATAATTTAGGAAGTTTCCTAACTTAAGTTAAACTATAACATTAGTTGAAGTAAATAACGCATGTCTTGACCGTGCAAGATCTTAGACCATGTGAAATGACACCAAACAATTTCCCAAAGTTCATGCAACAACAATTGGACAAACATTTATTCAACGAAACATCAAACAAAACAATGAACTAAAATTTATAATTTAAAATATGCTAAAAATCGCCGATGTCACAACATGGGTGGTCACACGTAACGGCGTGCAGGTGAAAAATAACCAAAGTCGTCATCTCCATCACGTCTTCATGGACGTCACGACCTGGAGCTAGCAGACGTCACGACGTGCAGAAAATTTGACATTAAAATCACATTCTAGTGAGTGACGTCACAACGTGGGGAGCTGATGGACTTCACAACATGGACGGACATCGTAACATGGAGCTGGCTTAGCCAAATTCGTCAATTTTCACTTTGTTTTGCAAAGACAAGTCCTTAATCTCCAAGTGTGAAATTTGGAGAGACTCTTCATTCACCACAATGGGAGATATGTTCCAAATGACTCCATTCTCTAGATTAGGTAAGGAGAATTCTTCAAAATCACCAATGTGTTGGGTGAACAATGAGTGTAAAGCTTTCTTAACCTTCTTGGAGCTCGATCTAGTCATCGGGCCATCGAAACCCACGAATGGATCCTTCATAGCTAATGCCATATTTACATAATATAGTATGTGTATAGTGTGTGAAAATATGCGTAGTATGTGTAAAATATGTGTAGTGTATGAAATATGTGTACTATGAGTAAAATATATGATGTATATAAATATGTGTTATGTGTAAAATATGTGTAGTGTGTGCAAATATGTGTAGTATATATAGTGTGTGAAAATGTGTGTAGCATGTGTAAAGTATGTGTAGTGTTGGGTTGGGTTGGGCCTGTGGGTCAAGCGTCATGATTGTCACCCCTAATAGCTAATATCCATATTACTCTATAAGAGTACCCTCACTATTGGTACTCACAACTACCCGTAAATTACCCTGTAACTACCCACAAGTTACTAAATTAGGGTACCAGCAAATTTATCATTACTGACCCAAACCCACCCATCAACAAAATTTGGCTTGGGCGGGTAGTTGCCTAATTTTCCAAACCCGTTTACTACCCGCCGAAACTCGTCCATTTTCCAGCTCTAGAAATAAAGAAAAAAAAGGAAAGGGTCACAAAAGAAAAAAGAGGTCAAATATTGTATACATAGTACACACATTTTCACACACTACACATATTTTATGCATGATATACATATTTTTACACACTACAAATATTTTCACATAGTATACATATTCTCACACACTACACTTATTTTATACATATTACACACATTTTCATATACTACACATATTTTACATATAGTACAAATACTTTCATACACTACATATTTTAAATATAGTACACAAATTTTCACATAGTACACATATTTTGCACATACTAGTATACTTTCACACAATACAGATATTTTAGACATAGTACACATATTTTCACACACTACACATTTTACACATACTACGCATATTTTCACACACTGCATATATTTTACACATATTTTCACATACTAAAAATATTTTACACATACTACACTCATTTTCACACACTACATATAGTACACATATTTTCACACACTATACATATTTTACTCACACTACACACACTTTACACATAGTACACGTATTTTTACATACTACACATACTTTGCATTCTACACATAATTTCACACTACACATATTTTAACTATACTTGTATATTTTCACACACTATACATATTTTACACATAGTACACATATTATACATATTTTCACATACAACCCATATTTTACACATATTACCCACATTATTACACACTATACATATTTTCACACACCACACATTTTACACATAGTACACATATTTTACACATACTATACATATTTTCGTACTGTACACATATAGTACACATATTTTCACTCACTACACATTTTTTACACATATTACACACATTTTAACTCACTACACATACTTATGTTTTGTTGGAAAAAATGGATTTTTTTTAAAATAAATTATTTTTTTAAAAAATTATCAAAAGAATACACTTTTTAATTAAGATTCATACAATAATACTTTCAATTAATATTCATTAGGCATGATAACAATTACCTAAAATTTGATATTTTTCCTATGTTTTAATATGTTGATAAATAAAAGGTACAGATAATTTATTAATAAAATGTTAAGAAAAAATATTTTACCAATCTAATAAGTAGCTTCTCAAAGGAAAGTCTCTTACAAAATTTGTTCTATTTTGAGATAATAGCATCTCAGTGTTAACAAAATTTCTTCAATTTAGAGATAATAGCATACATTTATTAACAGGTAATAATAGTAGGGTATTACAGAGTAATTATCATTGGTTATCATTGGGTATTATCGGGTACACAAAATTACCTGTCCATTCTTATACCCTAGTTAATTAACTTCACTAAGTTTGCTCATTTGCTTGATTTTCTGCTTATCTTCTCCCATTCTCCGGCTCCTCTGTCAGTTGTCCCGACCAACCATTGATATTCAATTTCTTTGTCATTGATTCTATGTGAAGGATTTAAGGTTTACTAGTTTACCTACAGTAAGAACCCACACTTTCTTTTGCATTGTTTACTATTTTCCTTTAGTGCTATCTGATGTGTGTTTTATTTCTATGGTTTTAGAATCAATGGAAGTAAAAGTTTTTAATGTAATTAGGTGATTCGAAACTTGGTAGTGTGCGAAATTCTAGTGGGGAACTCAACCACTCTTAGGAGATTAATGAAATTCAAGATAAAATACAAACTGGAAATTATATGCATAGTTGAACCGATGTTAGATAAACAACAAGCTGAGATCACTAAAACAAAATTTGGTTTTGATTTTTCATTTACTAATGAGGCAAATCATCTTTGGGTTATTCATATGCATTCTGTGAAGTGCTTGGTCATTGGGCAGAATGATCAACATATAACTATAGTGTTAGAGATGTGTCAGATTCCAAGTATAATGCTGGTATCTTTTGTTATGGGGTGTCAACAAGGGTTAGTAGATGAAGATTATAGGAAAGTCTAGAATTGGTTTTGGTTGGTAGCTCACCGTGGTTGATTAGTGTGATTTTAATTTTATCATAGCTCCACATGAGAAGAAAGGAGGAAGAAGTTTTAACCAAATTAAGGCAGTAGATTTTATGAGCTTTATTAACTGATGTAATCTACTGGATGGTGGCTTCTTGTTGTCACAATTCACTTGGTGTAATAACTAGGCAAGGCCATCACGTAACTGGAAGCATTTGGATCGGGTTTTGGTTAACCAAGAATAAAGATCCTTATTTGGTATGACAGTGCAACATCTCAGTCGTACAAGATCTGATCATTCCCTAATTTTGATGTTGTGCAAGTGAAATCATTTGAGGGTGCATAAATCCTTTCGATAACAAAATTTTTTGTCAAGTAGACGTGATTTCTTGAATGTGGTGGAAGACACATGGGAAATGCCTTGTTATGGTAGGCCTCTTGTCTGGGTTTGTTTTAAACTGAAAAATGTGAAAAATAGGTTGGTGGCATATGAACGGGTTTCGTGGATATTTTTTTGTCAGATTTTGTTACAGTTTCGATTCGGAGAACGATGGATTGATATAGTGTGGCAGTCAGTTTCAAATTGTTGGTTCTCAATTATGGTTAATGTCCAGCCTACAAGTTTCATAAAGTCCACTTGTGGGTTGAGACAAGGTGATCCATTTATCGTCGGCACTATTCATGTTGATGGCGGAGTATTTTGCTAGATTGCTTACTAATCTTCCTACTAGTTGAGGATTTATGCCATATAGGTTGGGTCAAAATCTATCGGTCATTACTCATCTTGCTTGGGCGGATAACATACTTGTGTTTTCTTCAGCTGATAGGAGATCAATTATGTCCATTTGAAGCAGCTTAGAACTACAAGAAACTTTTGTGGAAACTTGTAAATAATTCAAAAAGTGCCTTCAATATCGAGGATAAATAGTGTTTAGGGACTAAGAGGAGGATTGCATGATAGACTGGTTTTGTGGAGGGTTCATTGCCTTTACAATACTTGGGTTGCCTGTTGTAAATCAGTCGAAAATGGGTTAGTTTTTTCAACCACTTTTGTCCAAGTTTTCTCACAAAATGGGTGAGTGGAAAGCGAGATTTCTATCATTTGGTGGATGTGTAATATTGATAAAACATATTCTGATATCCTTACCGATTCATTTGATCATGGCTTTGGAACCTACAAAGTCAATCATTCAAGCTATACACAGATTGTTAGCTAAATGTTTTTGGCAGGGTCTTGAGCATCAGTCCAAGTTTCATTGGTTTAAATGGAGTATGTTATGTAAACCACAAGTTGAAGGATGGATTGAAGTTCGTAATGTAGGGGACGTGTCTATGGTCTTCTTGGCTAAGCTGTGGTGGAGGTTCTAGAGTAAGGAGTGCTAATGGACAGAATATTTACATGATAAATACTGTTTTCACTTTCATCCATTAGTTGTGCAAAAATCTTGGAATGCATCTCACATCTGGCAACAAATGTTGAAGGTTCGACACTTGGTGGAGAAACATATAGGGTGGCTAATCAATTCCAATAATTTGGGGAGTATGGATTTCTTTCACGACAATTGTCTACTGAAATATACTCTAGCTGGATTCTGTAGTGAAACAAGATTTTGACCAATTTTTGAAATTTATAATAACGAGTCTTGGCATTTGGATGATAGTTTGCCGTGGGAGGTCAAGCAGGATATTGAGAATTTTATTTGGTCTCCAAAAGAGAGTACAAATAGTGCAATCTGGATGCTGACTCATGATGGTTATTTATCTATGACATTAACATTTGATATGTTGCTACTGAAGATGTCAGAGTGTTGTTTTTTCAGGAAAATTTGGCATTCTAATTTACCGATTAAAATGACTTTTTCATTGAGGAGACTTATGGCGAGTAAATTACCAGTTCTGAGTTGGATAAATAGGTCTGGGGTTAATGGGTCCTTACCTCATGTTTGTTGTGATATTCAACAAGGGGAAACATTAGAACATATATTTAGCACGAGAGATTTGGCTGTTCAGAAATGGAACTACTTTGGAGTACCATGTGAATTGGAGCAGGTTTTTATAGGGTGGAGGGCAAGATGCTTAAAATTGTGGCATTTAAGGGGCAACGAATATCTTCGGGTTTTGTTTGTTTGGGTTAAATGTTGTATATTATGGCATCTTTGGTTGAATAGGAATCAAATGATGTTTGAGGGGACTTCAAACCCCCCAAAGTTGGTGCAGTGACAGATTCTTCCTTCAACATTTATATATGATCTGGCGAGGTCGATTTACAACATTGAATTGGTATTTTGATTGGCCGGAGGTGATTGCTCATCTTTCAAAAGTTAAAGTTCCAGAACTAATTCATGTAGTTAGTTGGAAGCATCCACGGTTTGGCATTTGTAAATTAAATGTGGATAGAGGTTCAAGAGGAAATCCTGGAGCTGGCTGTGTTGGTGCGCTGATAAGGGATTGTCGTGGGTGTCTGATTGGTTCTCGATCGCAATGTTATGGTTTCATTACAAATCTAGAGGCGGAGTTTTTGGCTCTATTGGCAGGTTTGTTGTTGTATGTTCAACTGAATTTAGAAGTGGTGCTTGTTGAGAGTAACTCTCTGAAGTTGTTGAAAATCATTACGGGCAAATTGAGGCCTCCATGGAAATTCGGAAGCTGGTTCATCGAATAATGGCTCTTGGGCATCTTATGGAATCCATCACACGTATTTTTCAGGAAGCGAACATAATGGCAGAGGCTTTGGCAAATAAGGGTTGCTTCAGCAAAAATGAGAGATATTATTGGGATTTTCCAATGCTACCTAGGGAGGCTAGAAGCAGTTTGAATATGGATAGGTAAAATGTTGTTAATTTCCGAATTAGTAAAAGTCGTTTGGAATTTTTTACATGTACTATTAAAAGGTTTTTTGCCCCTTTATTGATTCTTTAATAACACGAGGAACTGACATCCCCAAACCACTAACAGGGACATTGCCTTAAAAAAAAGGTGATCCAGACTTTTTGTAAACATTCAGATTCTCAATACATTTAGAAGATATACAATGATTTATTTGTTAACGTTGATGGGCTTGAATTAGTTCAATTATAAAACCTTTACAATAGTACCACAAGCATAAATAACCACTCATCCAAAAAATCTTCCTACTCTAGAAATGTCAAATCCAGATTCTTCTTTACCGCCTCCTTGGATTTTTGTGAAGGAAGAAGTTCCTTAAGAATGGAGAAATTTACCCTCCAATCTTCCAAGTAAAAATAAGGGAGGCTATTATTGTTGGGTAAGACTAATTGGTGTCTTATTTATTTGTTGTGTGGAAATTTGATATTCTTGTAAAAATGGGATTAAATTTGGGATTTATATATTCTTGATTCCTTGTTCATATTTTGCTTGTATATTTGATGACATATAGCATCAAGAGATAATGTTTTTTCATGGAATTTGAGTGCATTGAATTCAAGGTTGACTTAAAATTGTATTTAAATTGAGTGAATGAATTTTTTTTTTAATTTTTGGAATGTTTACGGAGATTTTGAGAGGTATGAACTTGTTTATTATGATTATGGATTAGAAAAGAGAAATTCTAGTTGAATTTTATGGTGTTAAATTTGTTAAAAGGACTAAAGAAATAAGAATCCTCTTGCATATAGCATGAAAATCATGAAAATTTCCCTTTCTCTCCTAGGACACGGTAACAAGAACAGCTACTAATAGAATGGCCATTCTGTTTTCATGGTCTCAAACCTTTTTGGATGTATTACTAACTCTATTATTTCTTTTCTCAAATTGAAAACTTGAAGAACTTGTGATAGCAAGTGGTAAGGTGATCCTCACACGTGGTATGTTGATTTGTCAATCTAGCACGAAATTTAGCAAACAAACACATAAAGAACAATGTGAAATATAAAAAAACGATATTGAATATAAATACTTGGATATTGATCCAAACTCTTACGTTATATAAGAAAATCGACCTAACCCAAGTAATCTTGTCATTAAGAAAATTTAGCTTCACTTGCTCTCAATTAAGAGCGGAAAAATAAACTACCTCAGGTCGTGCTTAGAAGTTTACTGGAATTCAATATTGGTTCACACCTAATAATTAAAGTTTTCTCAAAATTAAAGCTAAAAGAAGGTTTCTTTCGAAACTTCCAATCTCTTTATTCCATGAAAAAGATGCCATTAAATAGGCTACAATAATGAAAACCCTACTTAAAATTCGTAAAATAAATATTAACCAATAAAGAAATTAATTGTTTGGAATAACTTTCCTAGAAAGAAATAAAACCTAAAAATTTAAACTGATACGAATGCCAACATCGTGACGTGAGAAATCGCGCATCATAACGTAGGGAGTGTTAGACATCACAATATGCAGAAAAATAATATTTTTCCAAGTTCATCCAGTGAGTGACGTCGTGACGTGGGGAACTTCGGACATCGTGACATCAATACACTTCGCAAGGTGGAGAGTTTGGAAATCGTGGCGTGGAGAGTTTTGGACTTCCACGAATTTCTTCATCTTCAAACTTGATTCCATGCATTCTAAAGCTTCAACAGAGATACAAGAAACATTCTAAAGTACTTCGATGTCAACATTGCTTAAAGAGATCTCCAACTCTTCATCCTCATCCTCAGTTGCTGTGTAAAACATGTTCACCAAAGATTGCAAAGTCGTCTTTATCTTTTTTGTTCGTGACCTCGTCATTGGTCCATAAAGATTAGCCAACATATCGCTTGATTGATTTGCCATTGACTTGGAAAGATTGATATCATTCTCTCCCTCCTTGAAAAGATTCGTCCTTAAATAACTGATAAGTTGGTTTTATAGTAACTTATATGTGATATTTCACTTGGCTTTTAACTTGTTTTTCATGCATTTATGTGGTGTTATGTGTTATTTGGTGCATTTATGTAGTTTGCATTTTGGTGTGATAAAATGGTGAAAAAGACCAAAAATGATGATGAAATGAAACAAATGTGTGTTTTAAGTTAAAGAACAAGGAAAGAGTTAAAAAGGGCTTAAATGATGTTTGAAGAATTTGAGAAAAACCTAAATATGCCTATTTTGCTTAGTTTGAAATTGGGCAGAACTGGTAGTGCTAATTCATTTGCATGTAACTTTCTCAATACTAATCCAAATGATGAGATCGTGGATGTTCTGGAAAGATCTTTACATGCACTTAAATTCTGGTGTTTTAACTTTCTTCCAATTCTGTATGCAAGACTGATAAACGGGAGCATCTTTGTAATTCCTACATTAGTTTTTCATTGTTGCGCTCACTGCCACAGTTTGGTAGAACGTTAATATCTTGAGCTCCAGACCTCTACTGATGCTGATTCCTAAACCAATGAAAATCCAAGAGAAAGCTCTACAACTCTTATGTTGACCCCGAGCTCTAATTCGGAAGATAAAAACGGAAATGCATCGTGGGGATACATGGCCCATGAAAACTTTTACATGGCGATACATCGCGCCATGAAAATCGTCTTTGCCGCACTTCAGTAATTTGGCCATAACGTTCTCATTCGAGCTAAGACTTGGGGTGACAACTTTGATGTTTTAAGTTTTCCCAAATTCACAACGCATCAGGGCCAAATAAAGAGACGGATTGCTATTTACACAAATCTCACTTTTGGTCGCCACACAAATACCACATTTGGTCGCTGCATGCACCACACCTTGCTTGCATGCACACACTTTGGTCGCCGCATGCATTAGAACACTTCGCTGCACAAGCTGCTGCCATCCCTGCACACACCTTAGCACACACATGCACAACACAGCAACAACTTTAGCCATCACTTGCATGCACTTGCAGCACACTTGTTCACTTGTTTGCACATAGTTGCTGCACGTTACATACACTACTCGTTGCACTTCACAGCATCACTTGTGCACACACTTTGGCATTCCACCACACAACATGCACACATACTCTCGGCCATGCACACTCCACCACAAAACACGTCATGAGCATCACTTCGCATATCCCGCATGCATTACAACACTTTTCAGCACACAACATTAACACTCTTCACACACTTCACTCAACATTTGTACTCATTTTCATCACATCTCATTTTCACTCTTCAACATATTTCATTTGCACTCATTTTCAGTAGATTACACAACGTATCAATTGCATATGCTTTGCACATGTACTTCACATCATAACACTTCCACTACTCTTCTCACACATGCACATAATTGCACGGCGATGTATCCCCAAGACACATCGCCATAGAAACAATTGCACGGCGCGATGTATCCCCACGATACATCACCATAGAAAAGTTTTCACGACGATGTATCCCCACACAATACATCGCCCATGTAAATGCTAATTTTGTTGAGCAAAAATTTGGCTAAGTGTTGAAGTCTTGTGTTTGTGCAGGGGTTGTTGAGGCGTGATCTCTCTAGGCTCGAAGGTGCGATGGATATGGTAGTGGCATGATGCAGAATAGCTTGGAAGCAGAGAACGTTGTTGTTCTTGGGCTGAGTTTATAGATTTTCGATATATGAGGTGGCACTTTTGTAATACTATATTCACTTTACGTTGGCGTATTGTTTACGTTTTGTAACCTCTATATATAGAGGATTTAGTCAGAGATTTAGAGGGGAAAATCGATCATTCTAGAATTCATAACAGACTTTTGATTTTGGAGAGCAGGATTTTTCTCTCACTAGAAATTCTTTCTCTCTCTAGATTTTCTCTCTTCGATTTCTTCTCCGATCAGGATTCCGATTGAACTTGTGAACTGAGCACGGAATTCTCAATCTCAATTAATGAAGCTTTAGCAATTCTTACACAACTGTTGGTAAATTCTTCTAATTTATATGAAAATGAATTGTTTTGAGCTTGAATGTGAAGATCGTGAATTAAGAATGAAATTTCGTGGCTAAAGTGATGATGTACTAGGGTTTAGACCGGATGATTGAGTAATTAGACGATAGAAATGCTATGCAATTGACATATTTTCCAAGGAATGAATTCATACTAGCTCTTAATGTATGAAATACGTCAAGCTTTATAACGTTTGCACTTTTATTGATTGAATTGTGAAATGAGGTCTTAAAGTATGAAAATTGAGTCTTCTCACTTGTTTTACCTGTTCATGAATTGAGATGCGGTCACCATGCCAGTGGAAGTTCATTGAATCATTAGAATGAAGTGAGGAGAGACTTTCTAAGGCTAACGAAGACAAATGAACCTAGGATAGGCCTTGCCATGGGAAAACCTCAGGATTTCCATGCTAGAGTAGCTAGTCTTGGGTGGTTGAGATGTTGCGGGTTTTAACCATCACTCTTAGGCCTCACCATTGGTAAGAGTGGTGACAAGGAGTGTAGGATGACATGCGGTCGCCAAGCTGATGGTAATCTATGTTCCTAGGCAACTTGATCTCCTCTCTGTTTTTCTTGTGTGGCAACTTGATCTCCTCTCTGTTCCTAGGCAATCATCCGACACCTAAACCCTAGGACATCGGTTTTGTTAATTAATTTTAAACAACATTTATTGTTCTTATCTCCTGCATTATTTTCAAGTTCTCTGTTTTGATTAGTTAGAACTCAGGTTCTTGTTATCTCTTTCTTGTGACAATCTCGGAACAAACACTAAATTTTTGAAACCAATCACCATTCCCTATGGATACGATCCCTCTCACCACATCTACATAAGTGAATAGGGTAAAATTGCAAGGTACACGATAAGCCTATTAATTTTTGGCACCGCTGTGTTTTGTTATGTTTTGTTTCCGTTGTAGACAATTGAATTTCTTGTTTCTGTTTTATCGTTTTCTTTCCTATCATACTTCACTTTTGGTGTGTTTTGTATGCCCAGGTCTCTATGGTTTTCTGGAGTATCTAAATACTCACTTGATCTTGAATTGCTAAAGACCTTGAGAGTTCAACTAAGACGACAAGAAATGGCTAATCCAGGAGTGAGAGCACCAAGATTTGGTGACCACTATGCAATCAATTTTGAGAACAGTTTTGATCAACAGGATATTGATGTTGAAAGTTACCACATACCAACTCAGATAGTATCCACGATCACTCAAGGCCAATTCTTCCAAGGCCTTGATAATGAGGATCTGAATGAACATCTTGATTGGTTCTTAGGCCCTTGCAGTATATTCAAGCTTCAGAGAGTGGATCAGAGTGAAGTTCATAGAATTCTTTTTCCTTTATCTCTGAGAGGCAAAGAAAAGCATTGGTTCACATCCATTGGGGGTACAAATGGCGTGACAACTTTTGAGGAACTCCAAAAGAAATTCTTGGCCAAATACTTTCCTCCTACTAAATTGGAGAAGATGAGAATGGATATAATGAACTTCCAACAGCATGATGGAGAGTCATTCAGAGAGGCATGGGAGCATTTTAATGATATAATTCCACAATGCCCTAACCATGATCTTGGAGAAATCAGGGAGTTGAACACATTTTTTAAAGGCCTCACAGCTGAGTCTTCCATGATGGTGAAAGCTTGTGCCAATGATGCATTGAAAAATAAAAGTGTGCCAGAGGTTAGAGAGTTGTTTAACCAAATTATTGAAGATGAAGATCTTTTTCCTGAGACAAGGAAACCCCAAGGCAGGAGGCAAAGAGGAGTCCTGGATCTTGATAAGGAGACATCCTTGAATGCCAAGTTTGAAGCTTTAGCTAAACAAGTGCAAACTCTGAAAGCTGCACAAGCTAAGGTTTCTGTGTTATCATGTGGTTTATGGAAAGGCGAGCATCATACTTACAAGTGTGCTATCACTACTGAATCTTACAGTATGTTAACAACTATAACAAACTTCAATACTCTGGAAATTATTCAGGTGGTAATAGACCATATAGTGGAGGCCAAGGTAGTTGGGGGCATCAAAACCAAAACCAGGAAGGCCATTATTTTCAGAATGACGAACAGAGGATATCTTCTCAATCACCTCCCGGGTTTGACTATCAGGCTAATTCTTCGGAGAAAAAGAAGCCATCTATAAAAGAGATGCTCTATCGACTTATAGAAAAAATGGATAAAAATGATGAAAGGTTTAGTGTTTTGGAGACTACTGTGAGACACCATGAAGCTACCTTGAAGAATATTAAGATGCAATTGGGACAATTTGCCAATGTTGTGCACCATAAGCCAAGTGGTTCACTTCCAAGTGACACAATTCCAAATCTGAAAGGGAAAGCAGTATGTAATGCAATCACATTAAGGAGTGGAAAGGAATTGCATAAAACCATTGAGCCTAGAGGTGAGGATGTCTATTGTCAAGATGAAGCAAGAAGTGAACATGAAGCCTTAGCATCTGAAAATGAAGAAGGGAAAAACAATGAAGAGAATAAGGTGATTAAAAAAGTTAGAGGGCAACAAGTCCTTACAATTACCCTGAGTATGCTCTAAAACCTCCATTCCCAGAGAGAGTTAGACTACCATTAAAGAGAGGGCCGCAATATGACCGATTCTTGAATGTGGTGAAACAAGTTTACATGAGCCTACTATTGATAGATTTGGTGAGTGCAGTTCCTAAGTATGAAAAATTCCTTAAGGATCTTATGTCAAACAAAGAACATATTCTTCAATGTGAAGCTTCAACGAAGGCAATGGAGTGTAGTGAAGCTTGGGTTGGCCACAAATTGCCACCAAAGTTGAAGGACCCTGGAAGTTGCACCATCCCTTGTACCATAGGCCAAAGGTATTTTGACAAAGCATTATGAGTCTTAGGAGCAGGAATAAACCTCATGCCTCTTTATATTGCGCCATAAATGTTGGGTTGAGTGGGAGAATCCGTCCAGTGGTGGTCACTTTGCAACTCGCTGGTAGATTCTTAGTGAAGCCCACAAGCATGGTTGAAGATGTGTTGGTGAGGATTGATAAGTTCACACTTCCTGTGGACTTCATTGTGCTGGACATGGAAGAGGATCCCGAAGTGCCTATCATATTTGGAAGGCCATTCCTTGCTACTGGAGATGCATTAATTGGCATGAGGAACAAAAAGATAACATTTCGAATTAATGATGAGCAAGTGGTCTTTGATGTCAATTATGCTATTGAGCATCCCAGGCATATAGAACATTGTTTTGCGATTAGAGGCATAGCTTGGAACATGCATGTGATTAATAAAGATGTGAAACATGATTGCATATCTCTTGAAGAATTAAATGCATGCAATGAGAAAATTGAGACGGTAGAGCTGGATAAGGAATATTGCATGATTTTATCCGAGATTGCAAACATAGTAGAATGCTGTTTTATAGATGAATCAATCTTGAAATGCAAGATGAAATGTTGGTAGAACAGACTTCACAGGAAGCATGTGTTAAGAATGTCCCAAATGGTAGTGAGTGCCATGCTATATTTGATTATGATGATACTCATTCTTTGGATGTGTCTTTTTTGATGTCCTGATAAATTGTATAGAGTCACATCTTGATAAACATTGTGATATTATGAGTGAAGATAATGTTGAACTTGCTAATGAAAAGGTCAACCCATTGATTGACACTCTTGTGGAGGCCCCAACTATTGAAACAGTAATTGAATCTAGGGATCTCAATGGTAACTCATAAGAAGTGTTAAATGAAATTCCCTTGTTAACTAATGATAATGATTTTTGTGTTGTCAAGAAAGAAAAGACTCTAGAAATTTCCTATGTTAGTCTAGATGAGGAAGATGTGTGAATTTTGAATGACATTACTAACATGGTGGAAAATTGCTTTATTGTTACATCCATTTTTGAACTGACTGATGGGTTTGTTGAGACCTTGGATGAACAATCCTTGGTTGAGCCTTGCAGGACTAAAATGGTTAGTATGGTGGAAGAGGTAGATGATATGCTTCCAATGATAGAAGAATTAAAGGAGGTGCCTCCAACGAGGGAGCCTTGGTGGTTCAAAGTGAAATTTGTAAAGGTGGCTTCCCATGTGCATGAGCTTAAGCACCTCCTTGATAATATGCCTCAAGTGTTTTACAAGAGGAAGAAGAGTGCTTATGAGATTTCTTCTTTATGGTATAGAGATGGTTATTCCAAATTTTGCAGGGATGGATATTTCGAATTGTGAAGAAGAAAGCTTGAGGAGGATAGTCTAGCTGGAGACTTACAAAATCCAGAACTACTTCTTTTCCCCTTAGTTTTAATAAAGTGTATTGGTTAAAATAGTCTTACGTTTTCTTGCATTGTGTATGTTCACTAAGCCACTCATGTTGTCCGGACATGCACATGGAAGAAGTGGCAAGAAGAATAGGTTATGCACACATGAGGCTAAGTGTGGGGGAGTGGAGCAAAGGACCATTCCCATGCTGCACACAATTACTTATTTTACATTTCAAGCATGAATTGTGCATGTGCCTTGCATCAACATGTAGTGTGCTTGAGTGAGTAATTTCTAATAAGCTTGGTTTCACCATGTGCAGGAATTTTTCATGTGGGAGAACACTATGGACAAAGACACTTCACTAAGAAAACATTGGAATTCATGGCATGTCACTATCAGGGAGCTCCTAAACCTATCTTTACTTTACATTAAGGACAATGTAAGTTTTAAGTGTGGGGGAGTGAATATTTTCTATGGTTTGTGTCTCTTTGACTTTATATGCTTGTTCTCTTTCATAAGAAGAAATTTTTTGTGCTATGTGATGCAAAGCATGTTACTTTTTAGTTTTGTTGTGTTATTTTGAGATTTTGCATATTATACCTTGTATATGTGGAGTTTTTTTAGTCTTTGTACACGTAATAAATTTTGTGAAATTTTGAAGTTTTTGTCTGTCCATGGAATGTTTGAAGTATTGATTGTTGCTGTTTTGGTTGGTTAGGGCTTTTAAGTTTTTTAGGAGTGTGATTGTGTCAAGTGTGAAATGAAATAAAAAGAGGTGTTGTGATAGTGTGGGCAATGAACGGTATGAAATGAAGTATTGCTTTGTGTTTGAACTTGTGTTCTTCTGTTAGCTATGTTCAATCTCTGGTTCATCAAATTTCTATATTAATGCATGCGAAAAAAATTTTCATTTCTTGTTCTAAATTTGAAAGAAATTGGCACGTTTTGTTGGCCAAGGCATGATGTTAAAGTAAGATAGATATGCCATGCACACTATTCAATGACATAGGAGGAAATTTGGTTTGAGTTGTTCTTTGTTATGCATCTCCTTGGAATTTTAGTGTTCTTATATGTATAGTCCCTTAAAGACACATACGAACTAGTGGTTACACAATAAAGGATTCGGTGGAAAAAGCCTTTGGCATATGGGAAAAAGAGCCGTAAGACCCAGGCATGCATATATGGGAAAAAATAGCCATAAAACCCAGGTGAAAAGTGGGAAAAAAGAGCCAAAAAACCCAGGCAATCATACACCAATGTGTGTGACAAAAGAAAGCACCAGAGTGCAATTCGAATGTTAATGATCTAATAAAAGCACCAATGTGCGCCATTGATCTTGTGTGCTATTTGTTCCTATGTATGGATAAGGAGATTAATATGCAGTGAATTGTAAGATAGAATAAAAATGGTTATGCATACATGAAGAGCACTGAGCCAGTATTCCTTAGCACACACTTGCACGTATGACATTTTGGTCTTTATTCATTGTGCCTTGGTTGACAATGTGAGTTGAAATCTAAAACATTCAGAACGGGGAAACTTTTGAGAGTTTTTGTGTGAAAAATGTTTTGATTAAATTAGATATGGACTTAGTAAACAAGGGAGTAAAGGTTTCAATGTGAGTGATTAACATGAGAAGTTTGAGTTTTGCTTGAGGGCAGGGAAGAGTTGTGAAAGTGTGATGTTGTGTTCTTGCTTGAGGGCAAGCAAGAGTTCAATTGTGGGGGAAATTGATAAGTTGGTTTTATACCAACTTATATGTGATATTTTACTTGGCTTTTGACTTGTTTTTCATGCATTTATGTGGTGTTATGTGTTATTTGGTGCATTTATGTACTTTGCAATTTGGTGTGCTAAAATGGTGAAAAAGACCAAAAATGATGATGAAATGAAACAAATGTGGGTTTTAAGTTAAAGAACAAGTAAAGAGTTTAAAAGGGCTTAAATGATGTTTGAAGAATTTGAGGAAAACCTAAACATGCCTATTTTTCTTAGTTTGAAATTAGACAGAACTGGTAGTGCTACTTCATTTGCGTGTAACTTTCTCAGTACTAATCCAAATGATAAGATCTTTTATGTTCTGGAAAGATCTTTGCATGCACGTAAATTCTAATATTTTAACTTCCTTCCAATTCTGTATGCAATGCTAAGAAACGGGAGCATCTTTGTAATTGCTACTTCAGTTTTTTATTGCTGAGCTCACTGCCACAGTTTGGTAGAACGTTAATATATTGAGCTCCAGACCTCTACTGAAGCGGATTCTTAAACCAATGGAAAGCCAAAAGAAAGCTCTACAACTCTTATGTTGACCTCAAGCTCTAATTCGAAAGATAAAAACAGTGATGCATCGTGGGGATACATCGCCATGAAAACTTTTACACGGCGATACATGCGCACATACTCTCGGCCATGCACATTCCACCACAAAACACGTCATGAGCATCACTTTGCATATCCCGCATGCATTACAACACTTTTCAGCACACAACATTAACACTCTTAACACACTTCACTCAACACTTGTACTCATTTTCATCACATCTCATTTTTACCTTTCAACATATTTCATTTGCACTCATTTTAAGTACATTACACAACGTATCAATTGCATATACTTTGCACATGCACTTCACATAATAACACTTCCACTACTCTTCTCACGCATGCACATAATTGCACGGCGATGTATCCCCACTATACATCGCGCCATAGAAACAATTGCACGACGATGTATCCCTACAATACATTGCACCATAGAAACAATTGCACGGCAATGTATCCCCACGATACATCGCCATTGAAAAGTTTGCATGACGATGTATCCCCACGATACATCGCCATGAAAATTGATACACGGTGATGTATACCCACGATGCATCGCCATGTAAATGTGATTTTGTTGAGCAAAAATTTTGGCTAAGTGTTGAAGTCTTGCGTTTGTGCAGGGTTTAGGGCGTTATGAAGAATAGCTTGGAAGCGGGGAACGTTGTTTTACTTGGGCTGAGTTTTAGATTTTTGATATATGAAGTGGTACTTTTGTAATATTGTATTCACTTTACGTTAGCTTATTATTTACGTTTTGTAACCTCTATATATAGAGGATTTAGTCAGAGATTTGGAGGGGAAAATCGATCATTCTAGAATTCATAAAAGACTTTTGATTTTAGAGAGCGCGAGCTTTCTCTCATTAGAAATTCTTTCTCTCTCTAAATTTTCTCTCTTCGATTTCTTCTCCGATTGGGATTCCGATTGAACTTGTGAACTGAGCACGGAATTCTCACTCTCAATTAATGAAGCTTTAGCAATTCTTACACAACTGTCGGTAAATTCTTCTAATTTATATGAAAATGAATTGTTTTGAGCTTGAATGTGAAGATCGTGAATTGAGAATGAAATTTCGTGGCTAAAGTGATGATGTACTAGGGTTTAGACCTGATGATTGAGTAATTAGACGATAGAAATGCTATGCAATTGACATATTTACTAAGGAATGAATTCATACTAGCTCTTAATGTATGAAATACGTCAAGCTTCATAACTTTTACACTTTCATTGATTGAATTGTGAAATGAGGTCTTAAAGTATGAAAATTGAGTCTTCTCACTTGTTTTACCTGTTCATGAATTGATATGCGGTCGACATGCTGGTGGAAGTTCATTGAATCATTAGAATGAAGTGAGGAGAGACTTTCTAAGGCTAACGAAGACAAAACAACCTAGGTTAGGCCTCGTCATGGGAAAGAGTTGTGACACGAAGTGTAGGATGACATGCGGTCGCCAAGCTGATGGTAATCTATGTTCCTAGGCAACTTGATCTCCTCTTTGTTTTTCTTCTGTGGCAATTGCATTGCATTTGAATAGTCTGTTAGCGCAATCATCCGACACCTAAACCCTAGGACATCGGTTTTGTTAATTGATTTTAAACAACATTTATTGTTCTTATTTCTGGTATTATTTTTAAGTTCTCTGTTTTGATTAGTTAGTACTTAGGTTTTTGTTATCTCTTTCATTTCACAATCTCTGAACAAACACTAAATTTTTTAAACCAATCACCCTTCCATGTGGATACGATCCCTCTCACCACATCTACATTAGTGAGTAGGGTAAAATTGCAAGGTAAACGATAAGCCTATCAATAACCTACATCACATAAAGATAAATCAGCGACATTAAAAGACGAAGAAACATTGCCAGACTCACTAGGCAACCCATTTCCGCACACCGACAAACCATCTAGCCTCCAAGAGGCCCAAGCCCACCTACCCGCTCCGCCCACAAACGGGCTCTTTTGGCTGTAACCCTAGCAATACCTACAAGTCCTAAAACGCCAAAGAATCTCTGCCCTTAGGCTCCAGACTTGTGGCCGGAGCCACTAATACCCGCCCTCAAGTACAGCTCCATGGTAGCCACAGTGATGGTGGTGCCAGCAGCACCAAACAGTTCTTCCAATATTTTTAGAACTCGTGCTATGTCGGAGCCACCGATGGCCCTAAAAGCCTCCTCCGCAGCTCACCTATTAATCTCCAAATCGTTCCCACCACTCGCAGCCTCTATGATTAGGAGAAACCCTAGAATCTCAGCTTTTACCCCTCTTCAGCTGAGCTCACCTCTTCCTGCAAGGAAGCAAGCTTCTCCCTCAGTCCCTGAACCTACAGAAGGAACAATGGCAACACTTCCGCCGATTTTTCAGGCAGCCACGGTGACAGACCTCCCCAAATCCTACCGTGAAGCGGTTTCTAGTCCGGCAACCAATAAAGTCAAATCGCCTGGAAGAACAGACCAACCCTATGTCTCTTTTCTCTCCACTAAACTTAGTCCTCTGTCCTTTCATGAGGGTGAGCCGGCCTTGTTCTTGACCAAGAAAGAGGAAGACCAACTTGCCAAACCCTATTGCTATACTCTAATTGGGAAATTTAGTTCGGGAAGACCCTCCATAGTGGCAATCAGGAAAGAAATTCTGGCGGCATCTTTCTCTGGTGAGGTGTACTCCGGGCTGTTAGATTATAGGCATGTCCTCTTTATATTTGTCCTGGAAAGCGACTTTCACAAAATGAGGTCTCGCTAGAGCTGAATCTTCTCGGGTTTTCTGCCAAGAATCTTCAAGTGGTCGCCGAATTTCAGCGTGGACTGTGAATCGTCTGTGGCCCCTGTATGGATTAAATTGCCGCAACTCCCTCTCCCTTTATTCGGCAAAGAATCCCTACTCTCTATAGCCTCAGCGATAGGTACTCCGCTCAAACTGGACAGAGCTACTGCCTCTACGGATAAAATTCCTAGACCAAGTGAGGCTCGTGTGCTAGTGGAGATGGACGTGCTTGCTCCTCGCCTCCATCATGTTTGGATAGGAAGCCAGGATAAGGGGAAATGGCAGCAAATTGAAGTTGAAGACCCCCCAAATACTGCACTAGTTGTCGAAGAATGGGCCACTCTGAAAGCCTGTGCAACCCAGCGCCTCATCGTAGGAAGGCAAACTCCGAGAAAGGTAAGAAGAAAATATGGGTCCCAGTAGTCAGAAATTCTGGACAAAATTCTGGTTGTGGACCAAAAGAGGCGACTGATAAACTGCCATCCATGGAAAAGAACAGCTCGAAAACTCCAACCACCGAGATCCTCCATGTTGCTGGAATGGAAGAGGTAACGGCTAGCCAGCCAACAAAGTGCCTTGTTGAAAAGAATGAACAGAATTCCATTGACCAATTCCTTGCCAATCTCGGTCAGTTGTTGAATTTCGTTAATATTCAAGAAAAGAAGACTGCTGGTCTGAATACTCCTCCTTTAGCGATCGAGCTTTCTAAAACAGTCCCAATTAATCCCCCAAATACAGAGTTGGTGAGGGATATAGAGCAGAATTTGGGGGGGATAAATGTGTCGATTAGCTGGGATGATGGAGAACCTCGAATAAGTGTGAAGGCAGCTTCATGACAGAGAGAGAAATCATACAAGCTATCCCAACAATAAAGTGGAACGATGGGGAATGGTCAAAACTACATAAAGGTAGTTGTACTTCTAATTTAACTCACCTACAAGTCATCCCGACTGATTCAGAGCCAGAAAATGAAGACTATGACTGCTGGATAGAACACAGCTTCGAGGATGAACCACAGGACATCCTAAACAGCTTTCTTGACAAGATGGACAAATGCCAAAAGCCATCCAAGCAAGCGAAGTACATGGAGGTTTTAGTGAGCCCAAAAGCTAGTGTCTTATCTGTTAGGAAGTTAAGAAACAGGAACCCTATCATATGCTACTCGAAAGATAAACGTTGGAACCCAGGGTAAGTCTCTTTACTATCTGTTGGCCCCTGATTACCGGTGTTAGATCAGATTGGCTATATGTCATTGTTTTGGTTCCATAAGATGGACTAGATTGTCTAGTAAGTCTCTTTACTATCTGTTGGCCCCTGATTACCGGTGTTAGATCAGATTGGCCATATGTCATTGTTTTGGTTCCATAAATTGGACTAGATTGTCTGGATTATAAATGGTTTGCTGCATTGTGATAAGCGTTAGTCTGAAACGGTTGTGAGTTTTGGTGAATGTAGTTTCCTAAATTTGTCTAGTTTCTACGGTGTTTGATGCTCTGAGGCTGATTTGGCTTCCTGAAATGTTGGGATTGTTCTTGACTTAGGCCTGACTGATTAAGGATGCTTGGATAGTGGGCCCCACCCAAAATTTGTAGGGACCAGGTTGCTCATTGCATTTGTAAGCTTGGCCAGGCTTTGTCCATAGCCTTCTTGCTAATTTGCCCGCACGTATAGTATGATTTACTATATTTATTTTAGTTTTGGGAAGGTTTCATTACACGCTGCATTTTTATGATTCTCAAAGGCATGCTTTAGACCGAGCATCTTATATTGCTTTTGGATTTTGTTGGTGTAAATTGCTGCTCTTTTGAATATTTCTGTTGGGAATGGCGGGTGTTGCTTTGAGAGTATTGCGATGCCTCTTCTTATGGGGCTAGGGTGTTCCTCATAGCTTTGGGTGGTTCATTGCATGCTGCTCTCTGTGATGGTGCTCAAAGGCAGGTTTTGATCCTAAATTGTATATTCAATTAGGATTCTGTTTGTTGTGAATGGCTGTTTGGGTGGAGAATTGACAAGATGGCAAACATGAAGGGACTGAGCTGCAGGTCATGCGGATGTGGCCCATAGTAAATCGTGGGCTGGTTGGAAGAAAACAAGATGGTTTGGGTTTGGGCTATTTGGATGAAATCTTGGGCCCTTAGTAATCTTAGTGGCCGACTGCTGTTTTTGGACATCATCATGGTTTGGGCTTCATCATGCTGATGCTATAAGTAATTTTTGTGCTGAATTGAGCAAGCTATAGGTCATTTTTGGCTGAATTGAACTTTTATGACATGCTCTCAATAGTTGTACTTGGACTGGTTTGGGCTGAAGCTTGCTTAGCCCACAGACTTAGATTCGAGAGTTTTTAGAATTTGAGTTGCATATTAGGCTCTCAAATTTTTTTGGACTCTTAATCTCCACACATACTCCTAGTGTTAACTTTTTGGTTTTTTGGACTGTAAAGGAGTAGTACTCCTCGTTTATGGCTTTCTTTTGTTTCGGGGTGTCGGGTATATCCGGCCTCGTATTTTTATGTTTATGGTATAATAAATAGTTTAAAAAAAATTCAATGCGATAAGAATTGTCATTAATCCTTTCGAGAACTCTTAAAGGACCATCGCCATGTGGATATAACTTTGATTTCCGCTTGTCAGGAATTCTCTCCTTTTATTAGTGAATCCAAACCCAATCCCTGACGTCAACATTGCTTGAAGACATCTCTAAGTCTTCATTCTCATCTTTAATAGTGATACAAAATATGTTCACCAAAGATTGCAAAGCCGTCTTTATCTTCTTTGTTTGTGACCTCATCATTGGTATATAAAGATTAACCAACGGATCACCTGATTGATTTGCCATTGACTTGGACAGATTTTTACCAAATTGGTTCCATAATTTACCAATTTTCACGATTGTTTGTAAATGTAACTAAACTGCCTCATATTTATTTTTGTCTTTTTTGTCTAGCTAGTAACAAAACTAAGAAGAACATAGTTAATTTGGAAAATAATATTGACGGAAAAATACTTTTCTAGTGTAACAAGATGAAAATTTGTTGTATGTATGTTTGTGGGTATATGTGTGTTTTTGTATCCTATCTTATATGTTTTGTTGGGATTTTATACTACTTTACACTCCAGTTTACACTGATTTAACATTTGTTTCAACTAATTTTCTTCCATGAGCAGGTTAGTATGCATAATGTTGATCACATTAATAAGGGGTTAGAGCATAGCGAGGGAAGTTCTACAAGCACTGGTAAACAAAAAACTCGATCAAGTAAGGTATGTGATGTGTTTGAGAGGTTGCCTAAAATTGATTGTTAGAGACAAAAAGTTAAATTTAAACAATATGGGTTTGAATTACTTGTAGATGCAAGTCAGTAACATCCAGTATGATACATAATATGGAGACGTGTTATGGTAATATCATTGAAGATGGTCTAAGTTTACATCATTATCCAACTTTTCATCATATTATGTATCGGGAACACATTGCCACAAAACTTTTGCTACACAATTATCCCTTTACTTTTGTGGAGCATAAAGGAATTAGGAGTGTGCAAAAATTTTTAAATCCGACAGTACATACGATTTCAAGAAACACTACAAAAGCTAATATTTTGAAAATATATAATCACAAAAAAAAGAAATTGAATAAAGAATTGGAGTTTGTCCCGGTAGGATATGTCTAACAATAGATTTATTGACATCCCTCACAACACATGGCTACATGAGTTTCACAACTCATTATATGGATTCAAATTGGGTGTTGCAAAAAAAAATTTAGATACATACCTCCACCCAATAGTGGTCAACTTTTAGGTGAATATTTTGTTCAATTATTGCAAGAATGTGGCATTAACAAGAAAGTTTTTACTATTATATTGGATAATGCAAGTTATCAAGATAGATTAATAAAAGTATTGAGGGATCAGTTACATTACAATGATTCGCTAATAGATGATGGTCATTTTCTCCATGTACATTGTGGTGCTCATGTGTTGAATTTGATTGTACAAAATGGTTTGAAAGCATTAGATGAGACTGTGATAAAGATAAGAGAAAGTGTCAAGTTTGTAAGAAGTTCCCAATATAGAAAGTTAAAATTTGGTTTTTGTTGCTGCGTTGTGAGATTAAAATGTGAACAAGAAAGTGAGACAAGATGTCCCAACTAGGTGGAATTCGACATACTTTTTTTTATTTGGCTAACCTCTTTTTGAGGGTGGGCGCCACTACAAATATATTAGCTAATTGGTTGGATGGTGGATTTACCCTAAAACCATCCTTACAAAAATGAACCTTCTTGCACTCGGATCCATTTACATGCCATTGGCTTAATGGAGCCAAACACAAGAGGGAATTAGAAAGTAAATTTGGAGTACTTCCTCCATTTACATGCACTACTCCTAATAAGCTATAATACAAAATACTCCTATAATCACAAGGAGTGACAAAAGTTCCTATTTGCGGCCATGTGTGAGAGCAAGAAACTATATTTGTAAGGATTATATTCTGCTCATTGCTGTTGAATGGAGTGCCATATAGCTCTTCTCTTCGCCTTTTCACTTTTACATTGATTTTTTGGCAAGCAAATCCATCATGGTCATTATATATAGAGATATTACAGTCAGCATGTAACCTGCAAACTATAATGAACCTACCTTTCTTCCTGGGCTCAAAACTTCATTAACTGAGTGGATTTTTGTCTTTCCCTCTAATTTCCCAATTCCAGTTGATCAGGATGCCTTGTTTAAGGTCAGGGATGCTCCATTCTTTCGTTCTCCTTTTGCCTTAGATCAGTCCAGTTTTCAGGTTTTTCAGTGAAGGTCGTGATGAGCACTCCATAGAAGTCCAAGGAACCAGAAGGAGATACCAATCATAATATTGATATAAGCAGTACAGAAAGGGCAAATCAGCTCTAACACCAGCAGGCTGAGGCCCATAAGGGTTAACATGGCAATCTAACCCTAACATCAGCAGGTTGGAGCCGATAAAATTAGATGTTTTTGGTGAAAACTTACCCCCAAACTTAAGCATTACATATGTAAACATTACCTCTTTTGATTATCCGGGATGACACTTGTTCCCTATCCATCTTAATTAAGGACAGGAAATGATGTGAGGTCTTTGATCCCTTGTGGCGAATTAAACACCTGGCTGGTAGGTTAGCTTCTTGAGGAAATATGGAGTTGGTGGCCTTCTGCCTAACTTCTTCAATTATTGGTTGAAGCTGCCAATCTTTCCAGGTTATTAGTCCCTGGAACAATCCTATGGATTTTGACTCAAGGCATATCTCCCTCATTCCATTTTCCCAGCATTTAGAAATATACTTGTGTGCAGCAAGAGCTTCTACCTGCAGCTTAGACAAAGTGATTGGAAACAGTAAAATGGGGAGGGGAATAATAAGGTTACCATAGTGATTCCTGACAATGCCTCCAGATCGCCAACATTCTTCCATCTTGTGGGTTGCCAAATTGATCTTCACCTCCGGGAAGTCAGGGGGGTTCCACTTAATACTTTCCATGGCCGATACCCTTCTAATGTTCTGGTATTTTTTCTAGAAAGTAGGCCAATCTAAATCAAGGAGCTTCAGATTTGGGAATTTCAGCTGAGAAAGTTCCTTAATGGACTTAAAAATCTGTTCCACTATATTCTCCACCCTGGTCTTCCTTTATCAAAAGTTATATTATTTCGGAGTTTCCACAGCCACCAGCATATGAGTGAAGGGCAGATTTTGCGAAGGAATAACATGCATTCAGGGAGAGATGACTTAGTTTCCCACCAGACATTAAGGGTACCTGCTAGGGATTGTGAATGATCAAGGATCCCTGCTTCTGCGGCAAAGATCCTCCAGATTCTTAAGGGGAAGTGACATGATGCAAAGATATGGCTGACTGTCTCCTCATTGGCTCGGTACCAAGGGCATATAAAAGGGCCCAAGATGCCTACTTTATATAGCTATGGCCAATCGGGATCTTATTTCTGATGAGCCTGAGCATTAGGAAGGACATCTTAACAGGAAGTACATTATCCTAGATGAATTCCGTATGCATACATAGTGGGTTATGTTGCCCTCTTATCCTATTAAAAGATGACTTTAGGCTGAAGTTTCCATCTGGAGAGAGGTTCCAAATCATTCGATCCCTTCTTTCTAGTAAGGTAGGAACTTCCTTGAAAATATCATTTGGGATTTGGGGAAAAATGTCATTAATTTTGTTCCAATACCAGTCCTGTCTCCCAAGGAATTCTGACACCTTATAATTACTCTGGCATTCTATGAGATCCGCCAGTTTGCCCCTGCAGCTCCATTTATCATGAAGAAGGCTATAGTCCACACTTCCTATTTGAAATTGAATGTGTTCCTCTACACTGACAGCTATTTTACAAAGTCTTTTCCAGGTCATAGAATCTCCTCTCCTAGTTTGGACCTCTGATGGATGCTGTTTGCTGCAATATTTCGCCCAAAGGAACCTAGCCCAAAGTGAGCTCTTTTGTCTAAATCTCCACCAAAGTTTATGGGATTGGGCAGAAATAATAGTGGAAAGATCTCTCAAACGTACTCCTCCCTTCTTTTGGGGAACACATAAGTCTTGCCAACTTATCCAGTGATGTTTTGAACCTCTTCCTATCCCAGACCAAATAAAATTAGCACATAAGGATTCCAGCTGGTTGATGACTTTCTTAGGAGGGTCTAAGCTCATGGTAATGTAGAAGGGTATAGAAGATAGGACGCTTTTAACCAGTGTGATCCTGCCCCCCAATGTTAGAAACTTTGAACTCCAACCTTCTATAGTATTGCTGATCCTATCCACAAGGGGGGCCATAGAAGGAAGCATGTATCCTTTTGAAGTGGAGGGGCGTTCCTATATAAGAAGTTGGGAGAGAGCCCCTAATAAATTTGGTAATTCTTCCTATGGAGTGTTTCCTAAAGTCTGGCAGCCTTTCATGAACCAAGTAAGAGCTTTTGGCAGCACTAAACCTTTGGCCCGAGACTACTTCATAGTGATTCAGTTTGGACATAATTCTTTTGACAGCCTAGGGCTTAGTAGAGGACAAAATGATTAACTCATCAGCAAAAGCTAGGTGAGAGATCCTCTGACACCCTCTTGGGACACAATAATCCAGGGCTTTCTCAGTGTTACTATTAAGGAGTCTTGAAAGATATTCTGAATTCAACATAAACAGTAGAGGGGATAACGGGTGTCCTTGTCTGAGTCCCCTAGAAGCCTTGAACCATCATTTGCTTACTCCATTGACTAGGACTGAAAACCAAACATTCGACACTAGTCTCTATTTCAGGTCAATCCACACCTCACCAAAGCCTAACAGTCTATGAACCTGGAGCAGGAAAGGCCAATGAACCCTGTCATAGGCCTTCTCCATGTCCAGTTTAAAGACTACATTCCCTTCCTTACTTTTTCTATTAAGTGTAGAGACCAATTCACTGGCTAATAAATAGTTATCTGTGATCAGTCTACTTGCTACAAAACCACTCTGATTTTCTGAAATCACCTTGGGCAATATGGGAGCTAATCTAGTGGCCAGCATTTTAGAGATAATCTTATTTAGGAAATTGACAGCTTAAAGTCGTATCAGCTCAATTTTACCCTAAATACTAATGTAGTAGCGTAAGTAGGGATCGTATCCACATGGAAGGTATTGGTTACCAAAATATTAATGAAATGTTCCAGAAAATTCACAAGTACAGTTTCACAAGTTTTTAAGGACAATAGAAGCACTCGATAACAATTGAAGACTGAAATATTAAACTACAAGTAACACAGAAATGAGATATCAAATGTAAGAAAAATGTCCTAGGGTTTCTTTCCGGATGATCATGTAGATTAACTACGTAATTGCAATAAAATTGACTCAAATGACAAACGTGAGGGGATCAAACTGCCTGAGAACCTAGATTATGACCAGCATGGCGACCGCATTATTCTCTATGTTCTCTGACTCCACAATTTCCCTTGGCGAGTCCTAGAGTGAAGAATTAATCCCGCAGAATCCCAACCTTCTGAGTTTCACTACTATTTCATGTAAAACTTAGGTTTTCCTATGGCGAGGCCCAACCTAATTCCAAATGTCTTCACAAAACTCCAATGATCTCCTCTTAGTTCTTAACTCTCATCAAACCTCCACCGGCATGTCGACCGCGTTTTTGGTTCATGATCACACAAATCAAGTAAGAGGACTCATTTAACATACTGTATGTTCTCAATTCACGCATTATAACTCCTATTGTACAATTAAACTCCAACCTAACATGGCAATTACAATCGAAGGGTGATTCAGACAACAAGAGCTCCAATGAATGAATTTTAACAAGTGTCAAACAGTATTTACCAGTATGCGTTTATTATGAATGAATTAAAGCAATTGCAAGGCAATACGTAGTCTAATTACACTACATCCGGATCGATACCCTAGAACATAGAAAATTTAGCCACAAAGTTCCATTTCCAATCCACGATCTTCAAAATTCAACAAATAGCAAATCATATTCATCAATTAGGAAGAATTTACCAATTACTTCGCTTCAATTGCTTCTAGTTCAAAAAGAATCCGTAAAAGCTTCCTTGATTGAGAATAGAATTACAATGATCGATTCCAATTCTCGATCGTAAATGAAAATAGAGATCAAATTTGTAGAGAGAGAAAGTAGATCTCAAACAAGAACACTTCCCGCTCTAAAAATCAAAAGTCAGTTATCAATCTCGAATATTCTAAAATTGATCCCCTCCATTTTTTACTACATGTCCTACATATAGTATTAGGAAAATGTAACTAATACGCAAAACGTAAAATAACTACAATATTACAATAATGCCCTTAAAAGAAATGACTTAAATCATCAACATAAGAAAAATCTCAAACAAAAGACTTCAAGCCGGACCCAGCGCCTTCCAGCCAATACTTTTGCGCCTTCACTTCAGCTGCACCGCCTTCCAGCTCCTGAAATTCACGCCTCCAACTTCAGTCGAAAGCTTGCTCTTGCCCAACACTCTCCACGCCTTCATAAGTGAGACGAAACACGCCATTGATCTTCAATCTCCGTATCCATTTAATCCGACACGCCTTCTAGCCCCCAGCTCTCGCGCATTCACTGCCATCTGTGCACCAAAAGAGAAAACCAGAACACTTAGCCATTTCAGCTCACCGAAATCATCGATCAAAGGCAGAATTGACAAACTAAAACTACGATGCAACGCTGCGATGCATCGTAGCACATACTAAAATGCACTACGATGCATCGTAGTGTTAACCCTTTTCACGACGATGCATCGTCTGCGAACATAACAAAATAGCGATGCATCGCCGTGTAGTGAGGTGTGTGTGATGTTTGTGTAGGTTGTGGTGAAATGTGTGATGAAATGAGTGTGGTTAAATGCGTGCGATGTAATGCGTGAAATGTGAGGTGAAAGAAGTGAAGTAAGATGGAGTGAAATCAATGAAGGATACAAAAGGAGATTGAATGAATGAAATGAGAAATTCATGAACTTAAGCTCACTGCCATGAATGCTTACCAAGTGATGGAGCATACAAAACAATGAAAACAAATCAAATACATGAGTGTATCCAGTTCATTGTGAAGTGAGTGAGAGATGTAGTGAACAAATGTTGTGAAATTGAAATGAGTAAAGTAGAGATGCAAATGAAAGAAGTTGGAAACTTAAAGCCGAAATGCATGAGATGTGGTTTGGAATTTTAAGTATAGCAAGCATGAATGTATGAAGTGAAAATTATCACTACGATGAATTGTTGTATTGAAGTGTGTGTGAGTAAATTTGCACTACTACGCATCGTAGTGCAATTTTGTGCTTGAACAGAATTGCACTACGATGAATCGTAGTGAAATTTCCATATTTGTGCACACAATTCACCAATTTTCACCCGATATTCAACTGTGATGCGTTGGGAATTTGGAGAAATGTAAAGAACCAATATTGTAGCTCTTGAACCCAGCTTTCTATAGCCTTTTGAATCATCCAATGCGGAGCTCAGGTGAGAGAGTTATGCCCAAAATACCAACGCAAGGCAGAATGTGCATTTTAAGCCTACGATGCATCGTAGGCTTAAATCCCTAATTTGGTTTTGCCATTTCCCACGTTTAATTTCCAACTTTCCTTTCAGAACTAGCCTTCACCTTGAACACCAAAGTTATAGATCTCTCTCTTGGCTTTCCATAGGCTTTTGAATCACCCAAATTGGGCTCCAAGTGAGGGAGTTATGGTCGGAATACCAAGACATGGCAAAACTGATCATTTGTACTACGATGAATCGTAGTGCAAACTTCATCTTAGCAATTCATGGTGAAAATTCTCCTTTTTCTCTTCCAGATTAGAAATCAAGCTCAACACAAGAATTGTATAGTTTCTTCTTACCTTTCCATGAGTACAAGAAACAGCACCTTTGGACCACTAGAGCTCAAGATATCATCAATCTCCCAAGCTGTGACATTGAAGGCAACATCGAAACCTCAATGTAGTGTCTACAAAGAAGCCCTCGTTTCATGACCTTTCACACAGAATGTGAACAAAGTTAAAACATGGCAAATGAAGTTCATGCTAAGAGCTTTTCATACCGTCCAAGATCTCACCAATTGGATCAGAATTGAACAAGTTACACTCAAAACAATTTGCATACTCAATTCAGCCCAAAAACCCTAATTTATACAAGAGATCACATTAAGTTTCTCCAATTTTTTCCCTTACACATTTCACTTCATTTCCATCATTTTTCACTCTTTTTGCATCATTTTAACATTATCAACTTGCAACTCACGAATATGCATAAAACACATAAAACACCACTCATTTCATCAAATACAAGACAAAAGCCAAGAGTTTTCAGTACAAAATAGTTGGTATAAAACAAACTCATCAAATTTCCCCACACTTGAAACTTTGCTTGTCCTCAAGCAAACTCATACCCACAACCACTTAGCACTAAACTCTGCTCCTCTGTCGACTCGTTCTCATTCGTGTTCATCAAAACAAATTTTTCATGCAATATCAAAAACTCTTATCATATCCTTAATTCCAACCTATCAACTTTCAGCACAAATTATCCACCAAGGCACGATGAATAAAGACCAAAATGTCATGCGTGCAAGTGTGTGCTGAGGAACATGAACTTCATCTATTCCCTTGCTATACACCATCTAGCTCGTCTCATACCCATTCAATACATGCCAATCTCTTTGTCCACTCATATGAACATGTAATCACAAGATCAATGTTACCTATGCGTACATTGGTACTCTATGGGACATTGCCCTTATTCTGCACATTGGTGCATAATGGTTTCACACATTGGTGAATAACAATAATGCCTGGGTTTTATGGTTTTTTTCTCCAGATTTGAATGTCAGGTTCTTATGGCTTTTTCCTTCCCAGTTGCCAATATGGCTTTTTCTCCCATATCATTTCTTGTGCAAGCACATGTTCATAAGAATCCCAAATTGACTAAACATGCACGAATTCTGGAGACACCAGATAAATGCATAACAAAAAGAATAGAATCCATGCACATTACCTCCTGTGTCATTTGAATTTTTACATGGCATATCTATCTTACATTAACATGATGCCTTGATTAACAAAATGTGCCAATTTCATCAAGATTGGAATTAAGGACATCAAAACAACTTTTAGATGTAAAATATAAAAATAATAGTCGATGAACCACAAATTCAAACAAGACTTCAAAAGAGCAAAAGTCTAGTACAAAGTATCCTAACCTTACAAAAACAAACTTACAACGACTTACACTCAACACTACCCTTTCAACATTCACTTAGTACAATCACTACCCCACATTAAAAATATAACACTACACTAATTATTCAAATTCTAACTCCTAAGGAAAACAGCAAACACCAAGTATTGACTTCTCTTCACACACTTCCAAACTTGAACTTTACAAAGGTAAGCTTCTCAAAAGCTCTTAATGATTCATTCTTCATGGCACTAACAAATCATCATAGAAACAATCATCCACGAAAAACTTCAAATTTCAGCAAGGTACCACTTCACAATTCAACAAAATAGAACAACTTCCAATCTTCGGCTTCACGAAATACTTTACTTCAAGAAACTTCACATAATCCTCAACTCAGAACATCTCAATCAACATGAAAGTCCAGAAATCTTCAAAATTACTCCCAACTTCGAATCCCCCCCTTTCAACAGTATTAAGCAACCACATGCATTAAAAAAAATTTTCAAACAACACAATCAACACACAAACTATCACACAACATAGTAATCACAACACACATCACACAAACTTCCACCCCCCCCACACTTGAACTCAACATTGTCCTCAATGTAATAAACTAAGGGGGAAGAGGAACTCCCTGAGAGAACGATGATGGAGCTGAGGAAGAAGGAGATCCAAATGCAGTTGTAGATGCCAAAGATTGACCATCTGTAACAAATGAGGGAATACCAAATGATGAGGGAGCCACGGAAGAAGGAAATCCAAATGCTGCATTAGATGCCAAAGATTGACCATCTAAATTCGCTGTAGCAAATGAGGAAGCAACAAATGGCTGAGGTGCATAAGAGAAAGGGCCGTGAGTTGGTCCTTCAATAGTTTGATCAGTTGCTAACAATGGAAATCTTGTAGCAGGTGTAAACGCCGGATGTGGTATGAATGTGGGAGTATAAGGCATAGAAGGAATCCTGCCAAATGTAGGCAATGACGGAAGGGATGGCATCACAGCTAACTGTGTCGAAGTCAGAGTTGGTTTCGGAGGTCCTGCATCCGAATGGTAATAGACCGTCATCTTGTTGCACCTATCGAGCTCTTGTTGCATGCACCATTGCCTATGATAAAGCACTTTAAACTGCTGCTGGGCTACTGTAGTCATGTCATCCAATCTGTGATCCATACTCGAGGCGTGAGTTGTGCATTCCTGATGCATAGTCTCTATGCCCTCGTGCATCCTTTCAATCCTTTCATCCATGTTCATGAAGTGATGTTCAATAGATTGTAGCCTCCCATCCATATCATCAAAACGACTTCCAATGTTATCAAACCGACTTCCAATTGAATGCTGAAAGTCATTAAGACCATTCTGGAAAGCACTGAAATCATATACATGCGGCCGGTGCCCAGATTGGTCATTATGTCCTGAAGACTCAACATTAGCTCGACGAACTCCCCGTCCAGCTGCCTGTGCTTTCACTATCTCACGATCAATATTGAGGTACTTCTTGTATAAATGAGGCGCAATAGGCAGCTTAGTTGGTCTCCAATCGCCACCAAGCTCATCATCCACTCCCTGAGCTTTGCATATTTCCTCAAGAAGCAATGGAAAATAGATAGCAACAGACTCATCCTCAATCCCCGCTTTTATGTCGTTTAGAATAACTCGGCCCACGTCAATAGACCTGCGTCCCCTAATTGCTGAGATTAGATACAACCGTCTCCGTGTCACTTCAGTCACTTGTGAACTTGGCATCAAACGTGAGAGCACAAACGACAACCACAACTTAACATCGGACTTACGGAATTGGTGGCGAACATGCTTGTGTTCCCCTCGCTGATTTACTACCCAATCAGCCCCAGGGTGTGCAAGCTCGTTAAGCAACTCTTGATCTCCATCTTCCTCCACTGGACATACAAAAGGATCTGTTGGAAAATTCGGTGTACACAAGTACTCATTGATTATCTCACTGGTGATTTTGACCCATACTCTTCTCACGTAGATAGCACCTTCATCATTTGGAGATTTGCCATTCGCATAAAATTCCCGAGCGATACTGACATTGCAAAAGGAAGGGGCTGTTGTCAACTTTGTGTCAAATTTATTGAATTGCATGAGCGTGTTGAAGGGCTCCGTGTCCACCGTGAAAGCTCTCTCCAGATGTAACTTCTTTACGGGCAATCCTGTCTCCCAGCGTTGCTGTGCATCATCATCAACCCACACTGATGGTGTATCAACACCCTTCCTCTTCTTAAGGGTTGGAGCTTGGATTGTAACCATGGGATGGTCTTCAAAAATCGGTAGATCTTCGGCAAAATATTATGAGTCCGTGTCTACTTGCATTTGTGCTTTTCCTTTTGCTTTTGCCTTTCCTTTCTTAGAATTTCACCCTTTGAAGTTGATGCTGCCTTCTTAGAAGCTGTGACCTTTTGTGAACTCAAGTCCTTCTTTGGGGCCATGTCTGCAAAGAATTACAAACACCATGAGTATAAGGGCAAACTTGTTGAACAATCCAAAACTTAATATCACATTGACAATCGATTTCCAAATATTTGCTCAAAATGTATCAACCGACAACGAATAACAACATTGGAACAATTATCTCAAACAAAATTTCCAGCTTTGAACTCATTAATAACCGAATGAATTCCATATTAAGCAAGAAGATTCAGACAGTACTTCAACATGAAAGTTAGAAAGCATGAGCTAAGCCAAAAATGTGGACAAGAATCAACCCATTTGGACTTAATTTGAACAAGATATGACTAAACTACCGAAAGCTACCAAACTGGGCTATTCCCTAACTTCAGCTCTACCTTCCTTTATTCATTAGCCTATATTCCCATCTCAATTAACAAAAGTGGTGAACACAAACATTGTAATTTGTCATGTAGGCTAAAATCTGGAATTGGTCTCGTTCCATTTGGATTTGGATTGAGGAAGTTATAACCAGAAAATCGAGAAGTGTCAAAAAATGGTCAATTCAGCAATTTCAGCAGCATGAACATGTATTGTCTTCCAAAATGGACAATGTTCCAGCTAAATCTAGCAAAAGAATATAACAAAAACAATGAAGCCCTTCCTCCTAGCTAAATCCCACCACTGGAGTCAACATATTTGGACATTGCATTTGCAAGTTCTACCCAAAATACCGAGACATGTCAAGCTGGCAGATTCATCAAATTCAAATCCTGATTTCAACATGTACTTCAAATTCTAAGCCTTTTTAGCTTATGTAACAGCCACAATTATCAAAAGTGTACAAAATAAACGTTGAAGGATATCATGTTGACTAAAAGATGCAACTAGAAGCATTTCATTTCAACATACCTAACTCAAGTTATGATTAAAACACAGAAATGTGGCAAACCTGGAATTCTTTAAAATCAAAATTTTTAATCATTCCACCTCCACACTTAACATGCATTGTCATTTGGCTATCAACATCATGTTTTCCATGTTTATCAATCCATTTTCTAGCAACAACATAATCAAAATCATGCCTTCACTTTCATTACTCTGAACATTTCACTGAACAACAAAGATTCACAAAGCTTAAATGAGAATTCGAAACATACCTTAGTGGAGAACTTATGGAAAGCTAGCCTTAAGTCTTGAAAGAAAAAGAATGTAAAGCCAAATGAAAGCTCTATGCTCTTGCTAATGCCGTCTTTGCTCTCAATCTTTTATTATCTTGAAGCAACAAACAAGACTTCTTACACTTATAACCACACGAGAAAGGGAAACCAAGATATGACAATAAATTGGTCAAAGTGAGAAGTTAATACTTCCACCCAACACAAGCAAACAATTTTGTCATTCAAAGGTGGGACCCAATTCCTTTCAAGACATGTGAATGTTTCAGCTCCTCAAAGAACTACACAAAGCTGCACTCACTCTATTCAATTCAACCGAACACTTCTCACACATACTCTCAAAAATAATGAATGGCAAAACAAAACAAAGAGCTTTTATATTTTCCATGTGAACTTATCCTGTTAAACATATAAACGTCTACCCAAAATGCCAGCCTTTTCTTCCCTTTCATATCAATTTCCTATTCCCGACTCAATAGCAATCCAATCTCACTTCAATTTTACAGCTTTTCAGAAGATTCAATTCATGTTCATAAATGTACAGAAATGCAGATATCCTTATCATCAATGCAAGTGTGTGACCTTGAAACCGAAGACAATTAGACAATTGAGAAAAATTATCACCAAAACTAATACTTCATTAACACTAAGTACACAAAAACAACACAACACTTAGACCTCACAACCTAACTAGTAACATGCTAAACATAATAACGAAAAAAAACTAACTCTACTAATACTACACTCAATTCCATTATGGCAAATAATCCCCTTAGAACATAATCAAGGTAACCATACATGTTCAAACCACAACCATAATCAAGATAACATGGCGAAGCCTCCCCCCACACTTGAATAAGACACTGTCCCCGTGAGATAAAATAAACAATCAAGACAAAGGAACCTGGCCTTCCACTTTCTACAAGCCACGAGAAAGTCTTGCAATTCTTTCCTCCTCTTGTAAAGCAGGCCACTGAGGAGGTCCCAACAGACCAATAGGACTTTGAGGATTGTCAGCTGAAGTGATATTAACCCCATTCGCATGAGCCATGGCTGTGATCAAAGCTGGAAAATACATCGGTGCAAACTCACTTCTTTGTGCTCGCCTGATGAACCGTAATATCAGTTTCCCAACATCAATAAAGAAATCATGTAAAATAGCATAAATCAAAAGAACGCGTTCTCTAGATGCGATATCTGCACGGTTAGTAGGTAAAAGCCTGGAATTGATAAACATTAACCATAATTTTGCCTCGGCTGTGAGTTCACTAGTAGGTACATATAAAGCCTCGCGTCGAGCATTCCTCACCCATCTAGCACCAGGTAAAGTCACTGAAGCCAACAAGTGATCAGTATCGTTAGCCCGAAGCAACCTACAATAAGTGTTACGAGGAAAATTATCAAGGAGATAAAGCATATTGATATTGTGTCGGGTGACCTTCAAATATTTTCCTCTCACAAACACTGAATGAACCCTATTAGCTCGTGAATTAGCATAAAATTCTCTAACTATGTCCATATTCACCACAATTGAGGCTCGTGCAAAATGAGACCACGATTGCCTGAAGATCACATCCGCAAATCTCCTGGAAGGGACCTCGAAAGGTCTCTCAATCCTCACCGATCTATTGATAAAACTATGGTAAATGTTTTCATCATTAATATTGACAAAATAGGGGTAGTTAGCTGGTTCAAAATCAATGATCATTTCATCATCAGCTGAAGAAGAAGAAGAAGACGATGAAGTAGTCCCTGGATCTTCACTAAAGATAGCATATTCATAAGGATTTTGATGAGGATAATTATTAGCCATGATCGGAAAGTGAAAAATGTCTAATAAGAGAAGCAATGTAGAGAAGAGTAGTGAGCATGCAAAAGAACGATGTTCAATGTATAGAATTGCCATCTAGCTATCCAACAAACACATGTGAATGATTCTGAAAAACGAAAGCCTACATGTCTGAGCTTATTGTCCGCATTATTCAATTATTGAAACCAGCCAAACCAGCAATGCATCAATAATGCTCTCAAGTTCACGGAACTAGAATCAATTCTTACCATCAGAACTTGTACCTGATTTGTAGAAAAGTGCACTCATTTACCCAAATGAATAGAAAAACCAAAGATTCATTTCCTGCTTTTAGCAATAATGCCCATCATCATCCTTATGAAAATCTGCCAAAGGATAACCATGAGTTTTGTTCGAAGATTGTGCCACAATTTGATACCAAATTCGATACAAACTAAAAATTAAAAAAGAAAAATAGTTCCAACCAAACAAAAGAAAAAAAATAATGGAAAGAAACACAGGGTTGCCTCCCAGGAGCGCTTGGTTTTAAGTCCACAGCCCGACCGTGCTTCTTTGGCTCATTGTGAAGGAATAGGGTCATCCAAGTATAATTCTTGTGGAGGTTGTGCCCCATTAGTGCCATCCTCATCCTGAGAAGCTACGTAAGGCTTGAGACGATAGCCATTCACCTTCCAAATATTGCCATTCTTATCATTCTTGATTTCCACAACGCCATACGGGTTGACATCAACAACTCTAAAAGGACCACTCCACCTTGATTTCAATTTTCCAGGAAACAATCTCAGTCTAGAGTTATAAAGCAATACCAACTGCCCTGGAACAAAAATCTTGGATTGGATTCGTGCATCATGGATTCTTTTAGTCCTCTCCTTATACATCTTGGCACTCATGTAAGCATTGAATCAGAATTCATCCAGTTCATTCAACTTCAACATTCTTTTTGATTGAGCCTCAGACAGGTTCATGTTCAATATTTGAATCGCCCAATACGCTTTATGTTCAAGTTCCACTGGCAAGTGACACTCTTTACCAAAAACCAATCGGAAAGGAGAAGCTCCAATTGCGGTCTTGTAGGCTGTTCTATATGCCCACAATGCATCATCCAACTTCAGAGACCAATCTTTCCTACCTGGATTTACCACTTTTTCAAGAACTCTCTTTATCTCCCGATTGAAAATTTCAGCTTGGCCAGAAGTCTGTGGATGGTAAGCTGTGGAAACTTTGTGAGTAACACCATATTTTTCCAGCAAAGATTCGAAGAGCTTGTTACAGAAATGAGTCCCACCATCACTTATTATAGCCCTGGGAGCTCCAAACCTATTAAAGATGTATTTCTTCAAGAAGGCAGTTACACTTTTCGCATCGTTATGAGCCAAAGCCATAGCTTCCACCCATTTAGAAACGTAATCCACTGCCACCCGGATGTACTCCATTCCTCTTGACTTAGGGAATGGCCCCATGAAGTCAATCCCCCACACGTCAAAAATCTCTACCTCTAGGATGTTGTTCAATGGCATCTCATTTCTTGAAGAGATATTGCCAGTTCGTTGGCAACGATCACATTTTCCAACCCAGATTCTGGCATCCATGAAGATATGTGGCCAATAAAACCCACATTGCAAGATTTTGAAGCCTGTCCTAGTTGATCCAAAATGACCACCACAGGGTCCTTCATGGCATGCCTTTAAGATGTCCTCATTTTCTTCTTCTTTGACACATTTTCTTATCGCTTGATCACTATAGATTTTATATAGAGCACTATCCTCCCAGAAATAATATTTAGCATCGCTTCTCAATCTCTTCCTCTGATCACTAGAAAAGTAAGAAGGAAATTGGCCAGCCACAACATAATTGGCAATCTCAGCGTACCAAGACAAAGTTCTTTCAACCACTTTGAACACCTGCTCATCAGGGAAATGTTCCTTAACCAAAACATTTGAATCATCTTGAGCCTCTGATTCCAATCTTGAGAGATGGTCAGCAACCACATTTTCAGAGCCCTTCCTATCTTTGATTTCCACATCGAATTCCTGGAGCAACAACACCCATCTAATCAAACGTGGTTTTGCCTCTTTCTTTGCAAGCAGATACTTTAATACAGCATGGTCTGTATGAACAATGACCTTTGACCCCAAAAGATAGGCACGGAATTTATCAAATGCGAAGACCACTGCTAGTATTTCCTTTTCTGTAGTTGTATAATTCATTTGGGCCTCATTCAGTAGCCTGCTAGCATAATAAATAGTATGAAAAATCTTGTCTCTCCTCTGGCCAAGGACTGCTCCCAAGGCATAGTCACTCGCGTCACACATAATCTCAAACGGTTCACCCCATGAGGAGTGACTATCACAGGAGCTTCCACCAATTTAACTTTCAGAGTTTCAAATGCTTCAACACATTCATCTCCAAACTCAAACTTGACATCTTTTTCCAAGAGGCTGCACAGGGGTCTAGCTATCTTTTAAAAATCCTTAATAAACCTTCTATAAAATCCAGCATGTCCAAGAAAGCTTCTGATACCTTTAGCATTGGTAGGTGGAGGAAGTTTGGCAATGACATCTATCTTAGCTCGATCTACCTCCATCCCAGCATGAGAAATTTTATGGCCTAACACAATCCTTTCTTGAACCATGAACTGACACTTTTCCCAATTCAACACAAGGTTCGTTTCTTCACACCTTCTCAACACCTTAGCCAAAATTTCCAAACATCCATCAAAGGTCATCCCAAACACAGAGAAGTCGTCCATGAAGATCTCAATAATTGATTCAACCATATCGTGAAAAATGGCCATCATACACCTCTGGAAAGTGGCAGGTGCATTGCATAGTCCGAACGGCATTCTCTTGTAGGAAAAGGTTCCAAAGGGACATGTAAAGGTTGTCTTGTCTTGATCCTTTGGGTCTATTGCTTTCTGATTGTAACCCGAGTAACCATCCATGAAACAATAGAATAAGTAGCCAGCAATTCTATCCAATAATTGTTCCAAGAATGGAAGAGGGGAATGGTCTTTTCTAGTTGCCTTATTTAGCTTCCTGTAATCCATGCAAACCCGCCAAGCACTCACCACTCTGGTTGCCAAAAGTTCATTCGCATCGTTCTTAATCACAGTCACCCCTCCCTTCTTATGGACACACTGGACTGGGCTTACCCACTCGCTATCTTAGATGGGGAAGATCATTCCAAAGTCCAGTAGCTTGATCACCTCTTTCTTCACAGCCTCCATCATCTGTGGGTTAAGTCGTCTCTGCTTATCCCTCACAGGAACAGAGTTTTCTTCAAGGAGGATCTTATGCATACATAACCCTGGGCTTATACCTTTGATGTGAGCAATAGTCCATCCAATGGCTTACTTATATTGCTTTAGCACACTCAACAATTTATCCTCTTGCCATGCTTCCAGCTTGGATGAGATCACCACTGGTAATGTCTCGTTATCCCCAAGAAAAGCATATTTCAAATATGGAGGTAATGGTTTCAATTCCAACTTTGGTGCTACCATAATGGATGGTAAAAGCTTTTCATTCCTGCACAAATTCTCACTTGTCCTCACCTTAGTGGGAGTAAAATTTTCGTTAGCCAAAACAACAGGTTCATGATCATGTTCTCTTACAGTCTCATGCATTTTAACTTCCACAACATCACTTTGCAATTCACAAATTGACTCTTCCAAATAACAACATTCAATGAAATCTTCAATTTCAGCAATAATTCTCTTATCCTCATCATCTAAATCAAATTAATCAAAATTATCCTCACAAACACTTAACTCATAAACAACAGAAAAATCATGCATATTGTTCACATTATTCAAAGAAGAACATGTTATAGCTTTGATAGGAAAACAAGACTCCATATTTAGAGGTTGCTTCATAGCATAGTTTATATCAAAAACCACCTCTTCATTGTTAATTCTAAATGTGACTGTCTTGTTTCTTACACCAATTAAAGCATCACCAGTGGCTAGAAAAGGTCTACCAAAAATGAGAGGGACCTCAGGGTCCTCTTCCATATCAAGTATAATGAAATCCACAGGCAAGGTAAATTTATCAATACTTACCAACACATCCTCCACCAAGCCTGTAGGAGTCACCAAGGATCTATATGCCAACTGTAGTGTCACTGCAACTGGTCGAATCCTTCCACTCAAGCCCACATTTATTGCAATAGATAATGGCATCTGGTTGATTCCAGCTCCAAGGTCACAGAGGGCTTTTGCAAAATATCTGGTTCCAATCTTACAGGGAATGGTACAGCTACCTGGATCCTTAAGCTTTGGAGGTAATTTGTGAACCATCCATGCTTGACTGCATTCTGATAGCATCATTGGAACTTCACATCTCAAGATTTGCTCCTTGTTTGAAATGAGATCCTTTAAATACTTAGCATATTTAGGCATGGCTGTCACCAAATCCAACAAAGGAACATTTACATTCACTTGTTTGATCATATCCAAGAAACGATTGAATTGAGGTCCCTTTTTAGGTGGAGGTTTCTTCCTTTCTGGAAATGGAGCTTTTGGAGCATAATCTGGGAAATTATAAGGATTGGAATTTTTTGTAATCTCATTCCTCACCCTCGCTGGTATTTCCTTCCTCTCAGATTTATTTTCCTCTTGCTCACCATTCTTCTCAAGTTCCAAAACTTTCTCAGCTTCATCCTTTTGGTCCTCCTCTAAGCCATCACTCCTGTCTTCTGCATGTTTGCTTCCAGACAACAATTTTCCACTCCTCAAAGTAATAGCATTGCATGCTTCTCTTCCCTTGAGATTTGGTACTGTGTCACTCGAAAGTGCTCCTTTTGGCCTCTGGTGTACAGCATTGGCCAGCTGACCAAGTTGCATCTCGATATTCTTCAGAGTAGCTTCGTGATGCTTCACAGTGGACTCCAAACCTCCAAATCTCTGTTCGTTCTTATCCATCTTTTTCATCAGCTTTTGAAACATATCTTCTACAGTTGGATTCTTTTGTTCTGATGTACTAGCCTGATTATCAAAACTAGGAGGTGGTTGATTCGTTGCTCTCCTCTGATCATTTCTTTGATAGTAATTTCCTCCTTGGTTCTGCTGTTGATTCCAATTGCCTTGGTTTCCACCATATTGTCTGTTGCCTCCATTTTAATTGTTCCCAGAATAGTTTCGACCACATTGGGGCTTGTTGCTGTAGTTATTCACATACTGAATAGATTCAGTAGTGATTGCACATTCATCCGTGTGATGTTCCCCTTTGCATAGTCCACATGAAAGTACTGGGGCTTTAGTTTGAGTCGCCTTTAAAGTCTGCACCTGTTTGGCCAATGCTTCAAACTTAGCACTAAGTGAAGTCTCCTCATCTACATCAAGAACTCCTCTATATCTCCTGGCATGTGGCTTTCTAGTCTCTGGAAAGAGGTATTCATCCTCAGCAATCTGATTGAACAATTCACGCACCTCAGGCACAGATTTGTCTTTAAGTGCCTCATTAGCACAAGCTTTAACCATCAAAGAGGAGTCAGGAGTTAGGCCTTTGAAGAAAGTATTTAATTCCCTAATTTCGCCCAAGTCATGGTTGGGCCATTGCCTAATCAAATCGTTGAATCTCTCCCAAGCTTCCCTAAATGACTCACTGTCTTGTTGTTGGAAATTATGAACTTCCAACCTTCTCTTTTCAAGCTTAGCTGGAGGGAAGTACTTAGACAAGAACCTTTTCTGTAGATCATCAAATGACATTCCAGCATTTGCTCCCCCAATACTTTTGAACCAATGTTTAGCCTTTCCACGTAGAGATAAAGGGAACAAAATTCTGTGAACCTCACTCCAGTCAACCCTTGGCAACTTGAAAGTGCTACATAACCCGAGAAACCAATCAAGGTGGTCATTAGGATCCTCGTTGTCAAGACCTTGGAAGAATTGACCCTGGGTGATCATTGAAACGATTTGTGGAGGAATGTGGTAACTTTCCACGTCGATGTCCTGATGACCAAATCGATTGTCAAAATTTACTGCATAGTGGTCTCTAAACCTCGGTGCTTGTGCTCCTTGAGCTGCCATTTCTCTCTGCTGTCTTAATTGAGCCCTCAAAGTTTTCTCCAACTCAAGATCCAATAAGAATTGTGGTTCTCCTACAAACCTGCTAGACCTTGGCATCACAACACACTATTGTGTACAATAACAAAGAACCAAGAACTTCAAATGTGCAACAAAGAAACAGATCACAATTCTCAACACGTACTAAAGAAATTGCAAAGAACATAACACAACACAAAATGAAAGATAAGGTAAATGACACAAACAGAAATACAAAGTAGAACAAGTAAAAATCAAGAACAATTCAACAAATTCTAGAACCGATTGCCTTCCCCGGCAACGGCGCCAAAAATTGACAGCTTAAAGTCGTATCAGCTCAATTTTACCCTAAATACTAATGTAGTAGCGTAAGTAGGGATCGTATCCACAGGGAAGGTATTGGTTACCAAAATATTAATGAAATGTTCCAGAAAATTCACAAGTACAGTTTCACAAGTTTTTAAGAACAATAGAAGCACTCGATAACAATTGAAGACTGAAATATTAAACTACAAGTAACACAGAAATGAGATATCAAATGTAAGGAAAATGTCCTAGGGTTTCTTTCCGGATGATCATGTAGATTAACTACGTAATTGCAATACAATTGACTCAAATGACAAACGAGAGAGGATAAAACTGCCTGAGAACCTAGATTATGACCGGCATGGCGACTGCATTATTCTCTATGTTCTCTGACTCCACAATTTCCCTTGGCGAGGCCTAGAGTGAAGAATTAATCCCGCAGAATCCCAACCTTCTGAGTTTCACTACTATTTCATGTAAAACTTAGATTTTCCTATGGCGAGGCCCAACCTAATTCCAAATGTCTTCACAAAACTCCAAAGATCTCCTCTCACTTAGTTCTTAACTCTAATCAAACCTCCACCAGCATGTCGACCGCGTTTTGGTTCATGATCACACAAATCAAGTAAGAGGACTCCTTTACCATACTGTGTGTTCTCAATTCACTCATTATAACTCCTATTGTAGAATTAAACTCCAACCTAACATGGCGATTACAATCGAAGGGTGATTCAGACAACAAGAGCTCCAATGAATGAATTTTAACAAGTGTCAAACAGTATTTACCAGTATGCGTTTATTATGAATGAATTAAAGCAATTGCAAAGCAATACGTAATCTAATTACACTACATCCGGATCGATACCCTATTACATAGCAAATTTAGCCACAAAGTTCCATTTCCAATCCACGATCTTCAAAATTCAACAAATAACAAATCATATTCATCAATTAGGAAGAATTTACCAATTAATCTGCTTCAATTGCTTCTAGTTCAAAAAGAATCCGTAAAAGCTTCCTTAATTGAGAATAGAATTACAATGATCGATTCCAATTCTCGATCGTAAATGAAAATGGAGATCAAATTTGTAGAGAGAGAAAGTAGAGAGAGAAAGTAAATCTCAAACAAGAACACTTCCCGCTCTAAAAATCAAAAGTCGGTTATCAATCTCGAATATTCTAAAATCGATCCCCTCCATTTTTTACTACATATCCTACATATACAGTTAGGAAAATGTAACTAATACGCAAAACGTAAAATAACTACAATATTACAATAATGCCCTTAAAAGAAATGACTTAAATCATCAACATAAGAAAAATCTGAAACAAAAGACTTCAAGCCTGACCCAGCGCCTTCCAGCCAATACTTTTGCACCTTCACTTCAGCTGCACCGCCTTCCAGCTCCTGAAATTCACGCCTCCAACTTCAGCCCAAAGCTTGCTATATTGCCTAACACTCTCCACGCCTTCATAAGTGAGACGAAACACGCCTTTGATCTTCAATCTCTACATCCGTTTAATCCGACAAGCCTTCTAGCCTCCAGCTCTCGCGCCTTCACTGCCATCTGTGCACCAAAAGAGAAAATCAGAACACTTAGCCATTTCAGCTCACCGAAATCATCGATCAAAGGCAGAATTGACAAACTAAAACTATGATGCATCGCTGCGATGCATCGTAGCACATACTAAAATGCACTACGATGCATCGTGGCGATGCATCGTAGTGTTAACCCTTTTCACGACGATGCATCGCCACGATGCATAGTCGGCCAACATAACAAAATGGCGATGAATCGTGGCAATGCATCGCCGTGTAGTGAGGTGTGTGTGATGTTTGTGTAGATTGTGGTGAAATGTGTGATGAAATGAGTGTGGTGAAATGCGTGCGATGTAATGCGTGAAATGTGAGGTGAAAGAAGTGAAGTAAGATGGAGTGAAATCAATGAAGGATACAAAAGGAGATTAAATGAATGAAATGAGAAATTCATGAACTTAAGCTCACTGCCATGAATGCTTACCAAGTGATGGAGCATACAAAACAATGAAAACAAATCAAATACATGAGTGTATCCAGTTCATTGTGAAGTGAGTGAGAGATGTAGTGAACAAATGTTGTGAAATTGAAATGAGTAAAGTAGAGATGCAAATGAAAGAAGTTGGAAACTTAAAGCCGAAATGCATGAGATGTGGTTTGGAATTTTAAGTATAGCAAGCATGAATGTATGAAGTGAAAATTATCACTATGATGAATTGTTGTGTTGAAGTGTGTGTGAGTAAATTTGCACTACGATGCATCGTAGTGCAATTTTGTGCTTGAGCAGAATTGCACTACGATGAATCGTAGTGAAATTTCCATATTTGTGCACACAATTCACCAATCTTTCACCCGATATTCAACTATGATACGTTGGGAATTTGGAGAAACTTAAAGAACCAATATTTTAGCTCTATAACCCAGCTTTCCATAGCCTTTTGAATTATCCAATTCGGAGCTCAGGTGAGAGAGTTATGCCCAAACTACCAACGCAAGGCAGAATGTGCATTTTAAGCCTACGATGCATCGTAGGCTTAAAACCCTAATTTGGTTTTGCCATTTCCCACGTTGAATTTCCAACTTTCCTTTCAGAAATAGCCATCACCTTGAACACCAAATTATAGATCTCTCTCTTGGCTTTCCATAGGCTTTTGAATCACCAAAATTGGACTCCAAGTGAGGGAGCTATGGTCGGAATACCATGACATGGCAAAACTGATCATTTGTACTACGAGGAATCGTAGTGCAAACTTCATCTTAGTAATTCATGGTGCAAATTCTCCTTTTTCTCTTCCAGATTAGAAATCAAGCTCAACACAAGAATTGTAGAGTTTCTTCTTGCCTTTCCATCAGTACAAGAAACAGCACCTTTGGACCACTAGAGCTCAAGATATCATCAATCTCCCAAGCTGTGACAATGAAGGCAATATCGAAACCTCAATGTAGTGTCTACAAAGAAGCCCTCGTTTCATGACCTTTCACACATAATTTGAACAAAGTTAAAACATGGCAAATGAAGTTCATGCTAAGCGCTTTTCATACCGTCCAAGATTTCACCAATTGGATTAGAATTGAACAAGTTACACTCAAAACAATTTGCATACTCAATTCTGCCCAAAATCCCTAATTTATCCAAGAGATCACATTAAGTTTCTCCAATTTTTTCCCTTACACATTTCACTTCATTTCCATCATTTTTCACTCTTTTTGCATCATTTTAACATTATCAACTTGAAACTCACGAACATGCATAAAACACATAAAACACCACTCATTTCATCAAATACAAGACAAGAGCCAAGAGTTTTCAGTACAAAATAGTTGGTATAAAACCAACTCATCAGAAATTACATAAAATTATGGGTCTAAATTGCCTAAAGGAAGAAGGATTAGGGACTTTCAGAATAAGAACAATAGATATAGCTGTCATAGCTTTTGGCAGATCCTCTCCATTCATAAATGACTGAACAGCCCTAAGGAGATCCTCGCTAATGATGTCCCATGCAGCTGTATAGAACAGACCTGGGAATCCATCCGGGCCTGGGCCACTTTCTGAATTCATACTATGGATTATCAACTTCAGCTCCTCCATATCTGGGAGCTTGGTTAGACCTTCCATATCTGCTTCATCTAGGGAGCTAGGCAGAAGGGAGGGATCAAGCCTGGAACTAATATGGTCTGCTGAATATAGATCAGAGAAGAACTGGACAGCTAGATTAGATACATCATCTTCATCTTCTAGCCACTCTCCCTCTTGATTTTGAACTCTATGGATGTGTGTTCTAGCATGTCTTTTTTTCACATAGGAGTGATAAAGCCTAGAGTTCCTATCTCCATCCTTAGCCTACTTAAAGTTGGCCTTTTGGGACCAAAATTTCTCCTCTAAGCCTAGGTGGTATTTCGCTTTTGCAGCAGCTTTATTCATAATCTCCCTAGGAACCTGGTTGACCTCATCATTCCTCTCAAGCCTCTGTAACTCAGCTTCTGCCTGTTGAGCTTGGGAGAATATGTCTCCATGGGTAGTCATATTCCATGCCCTAAGGGCTCGTTTGACTATTTTCAGTTTTTCTGAGAAAATCCTTAATGGGCTCCCAGTAACAGCTGAATCCCAAGATTTGCTAATTACTGGTAAACACTCTTAATGGCCTAACCAAAAGGCCTGAAATCTGAATGGTTTTGGACTGGCCTTAGTTGTCTTTCGGATTTCTAATGAGAGGGGGGAGTGATCAAGGCTAGTCGTGTACCCTCAATTTTACCCTAACAACTACTGTAGAAGTGGAAGCAGGGATCGTAATCCACAGGGAAGGCGTAGGTCAAGAAAATTGAGCAAATTATTCTAAAGACTTGTCACAGAATTTAGTACTAGAAAGAATGTAATTTCAACACAAAAGAACGAGAACGGAGGTAAAAAGGTAGGAACAAACAAGGATGAAACAGATATCTCAGGATTCTTGTACCGGACGAACACAGGCTTAGTAAATCTATGCTATGCAATCAATAAGCAATTAAACGCATTGGAGACCTAAATTGCCTAGAAGTTCAAGTCGTGGTTAGCATGGCGACCATACCACCCCTGTTCTTCCTATCACCATCTCCTCCCATGGCGAGGCCCGAGAATGGTGGAATAAGCTCCAGAAAGTCTCAACTCTCCAAGCTAACTACTCTAACATGCAAAGTCCTAAGAACTCCCATGGCGAGGCCCATCCTAGGGTTCACATATCATTGTTGTTAACACAGAAAGCTCCTTTAGCACTTTTCCTAATGTTTCAATTCATTAACACTTCCTATGGCGAGGCCTGAGTCTCAGAATTGATTTGATTACAGAAAACAAGTGCAAAGACTTAAACAATCACAATTTAGTTCTCAATTCATGCAACTTCGCTAACTTTGATTAATCACTCCTCAATTTAGCATGTCGACCATAATTGAAGCTTGATCTATTCAAGATTAGCTAGGAATCATGCAATTCAATAGATTTCTATAAACAATTCAAATGTGATTTCAATACTCAACATTCAGATCAAATGCATAGCATACAATCCACTAAGTCACGTATTCATCCGTTTAGAATCCTAAGATATCACACAGTTAGCCATAAAATTCCATATCTAACTCATTAACATTGAATTCAATCATCAAACAATTAACTTCCATCGAATTAAGAAATTTCACCGATCAAAATCTAGAGGAATGTCAATTGTTGCTTCGTCGAGCTCGATATGAAATCTATGGTACACAATCGTGATTAGAAATGAGATCGGAGAATAAATGTTTAGTGAGAGAAAATAGATCTAGAGAGAGAAAATAAGAGGGAGAAAAACTCCCGCTAAAATTCAAAAGATAGTTCTAAAGTCTCCAATTCCCGGATCCATTAGCTACATCTCCTATATATAGAGTTATGAAAATGTAACTAATACGCAACCGTAAAATATCTAAAGTATAACAAAAGTGTCCTTGAATAGAAAGACCAAAAATTAGCCTAAGTTGTGAAAATTCGAAGTTGAAGACATGGTTCCAGCATTCCAGCGCCTTCAGGCTTTCCGTCGTGCGCCTTCATCACAATTCCAGCGTCTTCAAGCTATCAGAAATCACGCCTTTAATTCAGCTCCAGCGCCTTTGGGCCAGTGAAATTCACGCCTTCACTCCTCAAAACCCAAGCGAAGGAATCAGAGGTTTCCAGCGCCTTTGAGCCTGGGCCGTTCACGCCATCAGCTTCTCCGCAAGTCTTCATGAAATCCAGCCTTCAAGAATTCACGCCTTTGGGCTTACCAGCTTCACGCCTTCAGCTGCCTGGAAATTCAGAAAATCAGAACTTCATACTTAGCCAAATTTCTGAATTCCAAAATAAGAACAAAGCTGGAATAACAACTCAACACAAACTCCTACTCATTTAGGACTCTTCACAAATGGAACGACACAAATTCTTGCTCATTCAAGACTCCTCACAGCTGGAAACTTCAAACAAACTATTGCTCACTTACGACTTCACAAAGCTTGGAACAACACAAACTTCTCAAAGTTTGGACAAACACAAAATTACACACAACACAACTACGATGCATCGCCACGATGCATCGTAGCACAAACCGAAATACACTACGATGCATCGTGGCAATGCATCGTGGTGCTGATTGCTATGCCTACGATGCATCACCACGATGCATTGTAGTGCAATTGTGTTTTGTGTGTAAATGAAGTATGTGAGAGTTGTGAGTGTTGTGAGTGTTTATAAGTGAAATTGCAAGAATTGAAATCTGAACTATGAACACAAAGAATGCTACGCAAAGCGTTTGTAAAGTGTGATGAAGAAATGAGCAAAAGAGTGAGAACAAGAATGAAGAAAAGAATGAGGATAAACTGCTATGTGGGTGAATTGTTGTGAAAGATGTTGTGAAGTTTGTGTGTTGATGCAAGAATGAATGTTGTGAAGTTTGTGTGTTGATGTAAGAATAAATCTTGTGAAGTGCAAATTAACACTACGATGAATCATGGTATCAAAATGTGTGTGTATGAATTCGCACTATGATTCATCGTGGTGCAAATATGTGCTGGGCAGAATTGCACTACGATGAATCGTAGTGAAAATCTACACACTTATGCACAAAATTCAGCAATCTTCCACCCGTAATTCAAATGTGATGCGTTAGGAATTTGAAGAAACTTAAAGAATCAATATTGTAGCTCTTGATCTCAGCTTTCCATAGCCTTTTGAATCCTCCCAATCGGAGCTCAGGTGAGAGAGTTATGCCCAAAATACTGACGCCTGGCAGAATATGAAATTTAAGCCTACGATGCATCGTAGGCTTAAAACCCTGATTTGGTTTGCCATTTCCCACGTTCAATCTCCAACTTTTCTTTCAGAAATGGCCTTCACCTTGAACACCAAAGTTTTAGATCTCTCTCTTAGCTTTCCATGGGCTTTTGAATCACCCAAATTGGACCCCGGATGAAGACGTTATAACCAAAATAGTTAGGCCTGGCAAAACTGGACATTTGCACTACGATGCATCGTAGTGCAAACTTTATCTTAGCACTTCATTGCGATAATTCTCTCTTTTCTCCTTCAAATTAGAATTTGAGCTCAACAAACAGATTGTAGAGCTTCTTCTTGTCTTTCCATGAGTAAAAGAAACAGCGCCATTGGACCACTAGAGCTCAAGATATCAACAATCACCCAAGCTGTGACAATGTGAATTCAATAACTAAATTCTGAAGTAGCAATCATAAAGATGCCTCCGTTTCTCATATTTACACACAGAATTAGACGAACGTTAAAACATAAGAATCGAAGACAACTCAAAGAGATTTCCAGAACATCCAAGATCTCATCAATTGGATAAGAATTGAAAACGTTATACTTAAATGAATTTGCACAACAAAGCTGACCAAACCCTAAAATAGGCATATTGTGCACTTTAAGTTTCTTCATTTTTTCCTTTAACACATTTCACTCCATTTACCATCATTTTGCACTTTTTGCACCATTTACACATTATCAACTATCAAACCACATTTACGCATTAAACCATATGAAACACCCCACAATAGCATCATTTACAAGCTAAAAGCCAAGAGATTTTACACAATGTAGTTGGTATAAAACAAACTCATCAAATTCCCCCACACTTGAACTTTTGCTTGTCCTCAAGCAAACTCACACTTCACAAACACTTAATACTAAACTTCACTCCTTTGTCAAACTTGTTCTCATTTGAGTTCATCAAAACAAATTTTTCATGCAATATCAAAAACTCTTAACATATCCTTAATTCCAACCTATAAACTTTCAGTACAAATTATCAACCAAGGCACGATGAATAAAGACCAAAATGTCATGCGTGCAAGTGTGTGCTGAGGAACATGAACTTCAACTATTCCCTTGCTATACACCATCTAGCTGGTCTCACATACCATTCAATACATGCCAATCTCCTTGTACACCCACATGCAATCACAAGATCAATGGTACCTATGCGTACATTGGTACTCTATGGGACATTGCCCTTATTTTGCACATTAGTGCTGCACATTGGTGCAAAATTGCTTCACATCTTGATGACTGAAATAATGCCTGGGTTTTATGGCTTTTTTCTCCAATATTTGATTGCCAGGTTCTTATGGCTTTTTCCTTCCCAGTTGCCAATATGGCTTTTTCTCCATATCATTTCTTGTGCAAGCACATGTTCATACGAATCCCAAATTGACTAAACATGCACGAATTCTGGAGACACCAGATAAATGCATAACAAAAAGAAACGAATCCATACATTACCTCCTGTGTCAATTGAGTTTTGCATGGCATATCTATCTTACATTAACATCGGGCCTTAGTCAGCAAAATGTATCAATTTCATCAAGATTGGAATCAAAGACATCAAAACAATTTTCGCATGCAATACAAAAGTAAGAGGGATGAACATCAAATTGTGAACATAGCTTGCAAAAGAGTAAAAGCTTAGTATAAAGTGTTACTTCATTCTATCCATTTCACCACTTTACTCACACTTTCACGAATTTTCTTCTCATTACTTTATCCACACTCATTTTTCTCATTTCAGCTCAACTCACATTTAAAGAAATGAAATCACCAACACACAACCTACGTTTAACACCATCACTTTATTCACAAAAAGTTCAAAACTTCACCAAAAATTTCACAAAACAATTTCAACATGTCAAATGTCACAAAGATCTTAAACTTTGCACAAATCATGAAAAATTGCACAACAATAAAAAACACCACATAGTTGGACATAATATGCTAACACTCAAAATTCACCACGAAACTTAGAAAATAGCATATTCTTCATCACATAGGACAAAAAACTTCACAAAAAATTTCACAAAAAATTTCATTAAAATTTCATCACTCATGCAAGACAATTAAGCATCCAAAGTTCAAGAGATACAAACCATAACAAACATACACTCCCCCACACTTAAAACATACATTGTCCTCAATGTAAAGAAAAGACAGGTTTAGGAGCTCCCTGGTATTGATATTGTCATGAATTCCAATGTTTGCTTTGTGGAGATTTCTTGATCCATCTTCCTCATATGAAAAAAAATTCCATGGCATCACTCCCCCACACTTAGCCTTTTGAGTGCATGGCTAATCTCTTGCAATGTTCTTCCTGGGCAAACACCTTTAACATGAGTGGTTTTGATGAATGAATTCCAAAATGAAAGAAACGTAAAGACAAAACGAAAAGAAGAAAACAAACTACTTATTAAAGCTAAAGGAAAAGAAGTAGTTCTGGATTTAGATAGTCTCCAGCTAGACTTTATTCATCCACAACGTATGGCTTGGTCATGAAAAGAACTCGGTAAATCCATCTCTGCACCACACAAAAGATGAACTCTCATAAGCATGCTCCTTCTTCCCAGAAGACAATGGAATGTTGAGGAGATGTGTAAGCACAGGATCATGAGAAGAACTTTCTCCAGATTTCAATTTCATTTGAAGCACATCATCGCCCCTTTTTATCACATTATCCATATTAATCCTGCAAGGCTCAACAAACTCATCAGAAAGTTCAAAAGTGAACGTCTCAAATTCACAATTGTACAACATGTTATCATTATCATTCAAAATGTCTTTATCATCAAAACTAACATTATTGACTCCACAAATTTTCTCAAAATTATCATCGCAAACAACATTGTCATCTCGTAACAAAAATTTCCCATTATGCACTGGAAGTGAAGTACCAATTACACACTCAGATTCATTCACAGTTTCAAAAATTGATGTTTTACAAAGAGTCCCAGCAATCTCCACTTTATCATTATTCATGGTATCATAATGCTCTTCCAAATGTGACTCTATGCAATTTATCAAAGTATCAAGAAAAGAACAACCTTCATCATCACTAAGTAAAACATGACTCTCACTATCAATTGAACAATTCTTAACACATGTTTCCTGTGAGGTATGCTCTACCAAAGATTAACTTGGCATTTCAAAATTTGATACATCTATGAAACCACATTCTTCTATACGTGCACTCTTTAATGAAATCATGCAATCTTCTACATCAAGCTCATCACAATCAATTTCTTCATCATCAACAATTTTATCAACAAAAATGTAGTCATGCTTAACACCCTCATCAACGAAAGTTGGAGAACATTCAACAACCTGAATGGAACAACAAGATTCTAAATGCATAGGTTGTTTCATTGCATAGTTCACATCAAAAATTACTTCCTCATTATTAATTCTAAAGGTGACAGTTTTATTTCGAACTCCAATCAAAGCATCACCAGTAGCTAAGAAAGGCCTACCAAAAATTAAATGTACCTCAGGGTCTTCCTCCATATCAAGTACAATGAAATCAATAGGCAAAGTAAATTTATCAACTCTTACCAGAACATCTTCAACCAAACCTGTAGGAGTTACCAAAGACCTATCTGCCAATTGGAGAGTCACTGCAACTGGGAGAATCCGGCTTTCCAATCCAACACTGATAGCAATGGACAATGGCATTAAGTTTATTCCAGCTCCCAAATCACACAAAGCCTTTGCAAAATGTCTTGTGCCTATTTTGCATGGGATGGTGCAACTCCCAGGATCCTTAAGTTTCGGAGGAAGATCATGAACCATCCAAGCTTGAGTGCACTCAGAAACCATCATGGGAACCTCACATCTCAAGATTTGCTTTTTGTTGGAGATGAGATCCTTGAGATACTTAGCATATTTTGGCATTGAAGTCACTAAATCCATCAGGGGTAGATTCACATTTACTTGCTTGAGTACTTCCAGAAACCTATTGAACTGAGGGCCCTTTGTTGGTGGTGGTTTCTTTCTCTCTGGAAAATGAGGTTTGGGGGCATACTCAGGGTAGTTATACGGATTGGAATTCTTGGTGATCTCATTTCCTACCCTAGCCAGTAATTCCTTCTTCACAGTCTTACTAACCTCTTGCACATTATCCTCCTTAAGTTCCAAAACTTCCTCAGCTTCATCTTTCTGGTCTTCTTCTGCACAATCAATCTTAACTTCTGAAGGTTTGTTCCCAGGCAAAAGTTTTCCACTCCTCAAGGTTATGGCCTTACATCCAATATTGTTCTTGGGATTTGGCACAGTATCACTAGGAAGAGAACCAATAGGTCTATGATGTATAGCATTCGCTAGTTGACCCAATTGCATCTCAATGTTTTTGAATGTGCCATCATGATTTCTTACAGATGTCTCCAAAGCAACAAATCTTTCCTCGTTTTTATCCACCTTTTCAATAAGATTCCGGAGCTTTTCTTCCACTGATGAGTTCCTCGGCTCTGAGGTACTAGCTTGCTGATCAAACCCTGGCGGAGGATTGGAAGTTCTCCTTTGATCATTCCCTTGAGTATATTGATCTCTCTGGCTTTGGTTCTGTTGTCCCCAAGTTCCTTGATTACCACCATAGCCTCTATTGTTGCCTCCGAAGTAATTTCCAGAGTACTGTGGTCTGTTGCCATAGTTATTCACAAATTGAATGGATTCAGTAGTGACTGAGCACTCATCAGTATAGTGTTCACCCTTGCATATTCCACAAGACAACACAGGTGTCTTGGCTTGAGTTGCCTTTAGAGTTTGCACTTGCTTAGCCAATGCTTCAAATTTTGCACTGAGTGATGTTTTCTCATCTACAACAAGTACTCCTCTTTGTTTTCTAACATGAGTTTTGCGGGTCTCTGGAAAGAGATACTCGTCCTCAGCTATTCGATTAAATAGCTCCCGTACTTCAGGCACAGACTTGTCTTTGAGTGCCCCGTTAGCACATGCCTTAACCATCATCAAAGATGATTCAGGAGTTAGGCCTTTGAAGAAAGTGTTTAGTTCCCTGATCTCTCCCAGGTCATGATTGGGGCATTGCCTGATTAGATCGTTGAATCTCACCCAAGCTTCTCTAAATGTCTCACCTTCTTGTTGCTGAAAGTTCATAATTTCCAACCTTCTCCTTTCAAGCTTAGCTGGAGGGAAGTATTTGGACAAGAACCTCTTCTGTAGATCATCAAACGATATTCCAGCATTTGTTCCCCCAATGCTTTTGAACCAGTGTTTAGCCTTTCCAAGCAAAGATAAAGGGAATAAAATCCAGTGAACTTCACCCCTGTCAACTCTTGGCAACTTAAAAGTGCTACATAATCCGAGAAACCAATCAAGGTGGTCGTTAGGATCCTCGTTGTCAAGACCTTGGAAAAATTGGCCCTGGGTGATCATGGAAACAATTTGTGGAGGAATGTGGTAACTTTCCACATCGATGTCCTGATGACCAAATCGATTGTCAAAATTTACTGCATAATGGTCTCCAAACCTAGGTGCTTGTGCTCCTTGAGCTGCCATTTCTCTCTGTTGCCTTAATTGTGCTCTCAAAGTTTTCTCCAACTCAAGATCCAATAAGAATTGTGGTTCTCCTGCAAACCTGCTAGACCTTGGCATACACAACACACAGTTGTGGAGTATAATAACAAAGAAACAAGAACTTCAAATATGCAACAAAGAAATAGATCACAATTCTCAACACGTACTCAAAACAATGCACAGAACAAAACACAACACAAAATGAAAACTAAAGTAAATGTCACACACCAAAACACAAAGTCGAACAAGTAAAAATTAAGAACAATTCAACAAATTCCAGAACCGATTGCCTTCCCCGGCAACAGCGCCAAAAATTGATCAAGGCTAGTCGTGTACCCTCAATTTTACGCTAACAACTACCGTAGAAGTGGAAGCAGGGATCGTAATCCACAGGGAATGCGTAGGTCAAGAAAATTGAGCAAATTATTCTAAAGACTTTTCACGGAATCTAGTACTAGAAAGAATGTAATTTCAACACAAAAGAACGAGAACGGAGGTAAAAAGGTAGGAACAAACAAGGATGAAACAGATATCTCAGGATTCTTGTACCGGACGAACACAGGCTTAGTAAATCTATTCTATGCAATCAATAAGCAATTAAACGCATTGGAGACCTAAATTACATAGAAGTTCAAATCGTGGTTAGCATGGCGACCACACCACCCCTGTTCTTCCTATCACCATCTCCTCCCATGGCGAGGCCCGAGAATGGTGGAATAAGCTCCGGAAAGTCTCAACTCTCCAAGCTAACTACTCTAACATGCAAAGTCCTAAGATCTCCCATGGCGAGGCCCATCCTAGGGTTCACATATCATTGTTGTTAACATAGAAAGCTCCTTTAGCACTTTTCCTAATGTTTCAATTCATTAACACTTCCTATGGCGAGGCCTGAGTCTCAGAATTGATTTGATTAGAGAAAACAAGTGCAAAGACTTAAACAATCACAATTTAGTTCTCAATTCATGCAACTTTGCTAACTTTGATTAATCACTCCTCAATTTAGCATGTCGACCACAATTGAAGCTTGATCTATTCCAGATTAGCTAGGAATCATGCAATTCAACAGGTTTCTATAAACAATTCAAATGTGATTTCAATACTCAACAATTAGATCAAATACATAGCATACAATCCACTAAGTCACGTATTCATCCGTTTAGAATCCTAAGATATCACACAGTTAGCCAGAAAATTCCATATCTAACTCATTAACAATGAATTCAATCATCAAACAATTAACTTCCATCGAATTAAAAAATTTCACCGATCAAAATCTAGAGGAATGTCAATTGTTGCTTCGTCGAGCTCGATATGAAATCTCTGGTACACAATCGTGATTAGAAATGAGATCGAAGAAGAAATGTTTAGTGAGAGAAAATAGATATAGAGAGAGAAAATAAGAGGGAGAAAAACTCCCTCTAAAATTCAAAAGATAGTTCTAAAGTCTCCAATTCCCGGATCCATTAGCTACATCTCCTATATATAGAGTTATGAAAATGTAACTAATACGCAACCGTAAAATATCTAAAGTATTACAAAAGTGTCCTTGAATAGAAAGACCAAAAATTAGCCTAAGTTGTGAAAATTCGAAGTTGAAGACATGGTTCCAGCATTCCAGCGCCTTCAGGCTTTCCGTCGTGCGCCTTCATCACAATTCCAGCGTCTTCAAGCTATCAGAAATCACGCCTTTAATTCAGCTCTAGCGCCGTTGGGCCAGTGAAATTCATGCCTTCACTCCTCAAAAGCCAAGCGAAGGAATCAGAGGTTTCCAGCGCCTTTGAGCCTGGGCCGTTCACGCCTTCAGCTTCTCCGCGAGTCTTCATGAAATCCAGCCTTTAAGAATTCACGCCTTTGGGCTTACCAGCTTCACGCCTTCAGCTGCCTGGAAATTCAGAAAATCAGAACTTCATACTTAGCCAAATTTCTGAATTCCAAAATAAGAACAAAGCTGGAATAACAACTCAACACAAATTCCTACTCATTTAGGACTCTTCACAAATGGAACGACACAAATTCTTGCTCATTCAAGACTCCTCAAAGCTGGAAACTTCAAACAAACTATTGCTCACTTACGACTTCACAAGGCTTGGAACAACACAAACTCCTCAAAGTTTGGACAAACACAAAATTACACACAACACAACTACGATGCATCGCCACGATGCATCGTAGCACAAACCGAAATACACTACAATGCATCGTGATGCTGATTGCTATGCCTACGATGCATCGCCACGATGCATTGTAGTGCAATTGTGTTTTGTGTGCAAATGAAGTATGTGAGAGTTGTGAGTGTTGTGAGTGTTTATAAGTGAAATTGCAAGAAGTGAAATCTGAACTATGAACACAAAGAATGCTACGCAAAGCGTTTGTAAAGTGTGATGAAGAAATGAGCAAAAGAGTGAGAACAAGAATGAAGAAAAGAATGAGGATAAACTGCTATGTGGGTGAATTGTTGTGAAAGATGTTGTGAAGTTTGTGTGTTGATGCAAGAATGAATGTTGTGAAGTTTGTGTGTTGATGCAAGAATGAATCTTGTGAAGTGCAAATTAACACTACGATGAATCATGGTATCAAAATGTGTGTGTATGAATTCGCACTATGATTCATCGTGGTGCAAATATGTGCTGGGCAGAATTGCACTACGATGAATCGTAGTGAAAATCTACACACTTATGCACAAAATTCAGCAATCTTCCACCCGTAATTCAACTGTGAGGCGTTAGGAATTTGAAGAAACGTAAAGAATCAATATTGTAGCTCTTGATCTCATCTTTCCATAGCCTTTTGAATCATCCAAATCGAAGCTCAGGTGAGAGCGTTATGCCCAAACTACTTATGCCTGGCAGAATATGAAATTTAAGCCTACGATGCATCGTAGGCTTAAAACCCTGATTTGGTTTGCCATTTCCCACGTTCAATCTCCAACTTTCCTTTCAGAACTGGCCTTCACCTTGAACACTAAAGTTTTAGATCTCTCTCTTAACTTTCCATAGGCATTTGAATCACCCAAATTGGACCCCGGATGAAGAAGTTATAACAAAAATAGTTAGGCCTGGCAAAACTGGACATTTGCACTACGATGCATCGTAGTGCAAACTTTATCTTAGCACTTCATTGCACGATAATTCTCCCTTTTCGCCTTCAAATTAGAATTTGAGCTCAACACACAGATTGTAGAGCTTCTTCTTGTCTTTCCATGAGTACAAGAAACAGCTCCATTGGACCACTAGAGCTCAAGATATCAACAATCTCCAGCTGTGACAATGTGAATTCAATAACTAAATCCTGAAGTAGCAATCATAAAGATGCCTTCGTTTCTCATATTTACACACAGAATTAGAAGAAAGTTAAAACATAAGAATCGAACAAAACTCAAAGATCTTTCCAGAACATCCAAGATCTCATCAATTGGATACGAATTGAAAAAGTTATACTCAAACGAATTTGCACAACAAAGCTGACCAAACCCTAAAATAGGCATATTGTGCACTTTAAGTTTCTTCATTTTTTCCTTTAACACATTTCACTCCATTTACCATCATTTTGCACTTTTTGCACCATTTACACATTATCAACTATCAAACCACATTTACGTATTAAACCACATGAAACACCACACAATAGCATCATTTACAAGCTAAAAGCCAAGAGATTTTACACAATGTAGTTGGTATAAAACCAACTCATCAGGGAGTGATCCGATGGGGATCTTGCTAGGTGAGATACGTTGGCTTGTAGATAACTTCTATGGAATTGATTGTCTACTAAACCCCTATCTAGTCTCTTCTATACCCTTGCTTTACCCTCCCTCCCATTACACCATGTAAACTTAGCTCCACTAAATTGCACCTCGATAAGGTTAAAAGATGACATGATTTCAGCTAACTCCCTAGTTTCTCTAATATGGAAGGCTTTGCCCCCTCTCTTTTCATCCCTAGCCTTGATACAATTCCACTCATAGTAGCCAGGGACTATCTAGATGCTGCAAAGTTTCTAATGACAGCCATAAGGAGTCTCTCCGTCTCTCTGTACACTTGGCATACACACTTGTCATTAGTAAGGAACAAGGCAATTTAGGGTGCTTTACTTCTAAGGTAATGTGCTTATCTGTGGAAAGAATTACACGGCATGAGAAGGGTTTCCTAATCATCACCCAGATTGAACTCGACATGCTTAATGCTTGACAGTGCAATAGTCTAGCGTGTTGCATTTCATCAATTGCAATACGTAGACAACAAATCTAAGTATTTCTCTTCTCCAAAAGAATGGATTAAACTTGAAAAAATTGCATCATTTTTTAAAACCTTGTACAAAATCACGACTCTCTTTTCTGGTGTACATTATCCAACTGCAAATTTATACTTCCCAAATGTGTTCAAAATTCAATGGTTAATCGTGAAACATTTGATAAGGATGAGGAAATTTGTAAGATAGCAATTTTCATGCTTGAGAAGTTTCAAAAGTACTGGGATTGCTATAGTCATGCATTATCCTTGGATATTATTTGAGATCCTCATTATAAATTGCATTACATAGAGCCTGTGTTAAAGTTTTTTTATCCAAGCACAGCTGAAAATAAGTTGCTAAATCTCAAAGCTGCATTATATTCATTTTTTTATGAGTATGTGCATATTGGTTCAAGTGATCCTTTTCTTGCTTTGGATGATATTATTACTATGGATGATGACAATCAAATAATAGATGATATGGATTTGGTAAGTAGTTTGGTTAACTTGATACACATGGAATGTTATTCTTCTATTCTAATTTATACATATTTTTATTGTTTAGCATATTATTGATTGGTGTAAGAATTTAAATTGTATTGTAGTGAACATATATTTCAACAAAACAAGTCTCAACTAGACATGTATTTGGAAGAAACATGAATACCAAGAAACCAATAGTTGAATGTTCTTGAACATTGGAAATCAAATTGGATCAAATGGCCTAAGCTATAACTCATGGCACTTGATATTTTAAGTATTCCAATCACAAGTGTTGCCTCAGAATTTGCATTTAGCTATAGCTGTAAGATTATTGAGATTTTTTCAAAGTTCCAATGTGTCAAAAAAATGTTGAAGTACTTCTTTGCACTGGTGATTGGCTCTATGAACTACAAGGTAACATTACAAATAATATATTTCAAAGTTGTATGTGTATTTCTAATATTTTTAGCAAATAATATTCTCTATTTTTGTTTCTCAAATTAGTAGTTCATGAAGATTCTGACGATGACAATGATGAGGATGGGCTTTCTACCAATATCCAAAGTTTGATGGCGAGACTTAATCATGACTCATGAATTGTCATAGTAAAAAATTTATCTTTATTCGCATAGTTTTTCTCATTAACTATTGTTGCATTCTTCTCTTATTGTCATACACTTGAAAATTTGAGTCTATTTCCTTTTTTCTCTTTGCCCTTATGCTTTGGAATAACACATTTAATTAAGATAACTAGGAAGGTAAAAGATGTATTGGTAGATGCTCTTAGAACAATATTGATTGTGTTCAGTCACATTACTTATATTGCCCTTTTTTTGTATTACAAGGTTCTTCGGGTTCAAAAATGAGAAAAAGAATCTGCTTAATCTCGGTGTCACTTGTGCTAGCATCAAGTACTTTGATTCTATATTTTTTTATCTTTCTATGGTGCCTATAGCTTTATTTTGGCACTCAGATTCAAGGTATTTTTAATTAAATGTTTTTCATATTTCTTGTTTTAAGAAATTAGTGATGATTTTATATACTCTTTATTGATATTAAAGTCATTCCGGGAACTTACTCCATGATGTTGGTTATTGGACGCAATTTTAAGACAAACTTGTTGCCTTAATCATTTTATGTATTTTGTGTTATTTTTAATATTGAAATTGCCATCGAATATGGGTATTATTGTATAATAAAATAAAATAAATAAATATGGAAGGCAAATATTTTTAAAGTTATATTTTAGTATGATTTAATTTATTAAAGTTCAGATTATATTTGCCTAAATTTTTCTTAAAATATTATATATATATATATATATGTATATATATACTCACATTAGGTCCTCAATTGAGGAATACAAAAATAAAAAAAAAAGAAAAAGGTCCGCCATAAAAAATAAAATGTCTTAAAGTTTTTAGTCTAATTTGTTATAAAAAAAATAAAAGTAAATGACATTTATGCTAAAAGTAGTTTAAATTACAAAACAAAAAAATGAAATAAAACATAAAAAAATGACTAACATATATGTTTTATAAACAGCTTAATATGGGTACCCGTAATTTACTCTGCAACTTTACCCATCCATTATTACTCAACAAAATGGGTATGGGCGGGTAGTTGTTTTTTTTCTCAAACCCATTTAGTACTTACACGCTACCTGTTTGAACCCGCTCATGCTTATTTTACATTAAATATGTGTAATATGTGTAAAATATGTGTAGTATGTGTAAAATGTGTGTAGTGTGTAAAAATATATAAACTATGTGTAATGTGTGAAATGTGTGTAGTATATGTGGTGTGTGATAATGTGTGTGGTATGTGTAAAATATGTGTAGTGTGTAAAAATATGTGTAGTATGTGTAAAATATGTGTAGTGTGTCAAAATGTGTGTAGTATATGCAAAATATATGTAGTGTGTGCAAATATGTGTACTACGTGTAAAATATATATAGAGTGTGTAAAAATATGTAGTGTGTTAAAATATGTGTACTATGTGTAAAATATGTGTAGTATGTGTAAAAAATTATACTATCTGTAAATTATGTGTAGTGTATGAAAATATGTATAGTATATGTAAAATATGTGTAGTGTGTGAAAATATATGTAGTGTGTAAAAATGTGTAATGGGTGAAAATATGTGTGCTATATATAAAATATATGTACAATGTGTAAAAATATATAGTGTATGAAAATATGTGTAGTATCTTTAAAATATATGTAGTGTGTGTAAAAATTTCTAGTGTGTGAAAATATATTTAGTATTTTTAAAAATGTGTAGTGTGTGAAACTATGTTTAGTGTGTGAAAATATGTGTAGTGTGTGAAAATATATGTATCATGTGTAAAATATGTGTAATGTGTGTAAAATATACGTAGTGTGTGAAAATATATGTACTGTGTGTAAAAATATATATTGTGTGAAAATATGTGTGCTATGTGTAAAATATATGTACCATTTGTAAAAAAATGTAGTTTGTGAAAATATGTGTAGTATGTGTAAAATATATATAGTGTGTAAAAATATGTTTAGTGTGTGTAAAAATATGTAGTGTGTGAAAATATGTTTAGTGTGTTCAAAATATATGTAGTGTGTGAAAATATGTGTAGTGCATGAACATTTATGTACAGTGTGAAAATGTGTGGTGTGTGAAAATATGTGTGCTATGTGTAAAATATATGTACCATGTGTAAAAATATATAGTGTGTGAAAATGTGTAGTATGTGTAAAATATCTATAGTGTGTAAAAATATGTTTAGTGTGTGTAAAACTGTGCAGTGTGTGAAAATATATTTAGTGTGTGTAAAAATTTGTAGTGTGTCAAAATATGTTTAATGTGTGAAAATATGTGTAGTGTGTGAAAATATATGTGTTATGTGTAAAATATGTGTACTGTGTGTGCAATATGCGTAGTGTGTAAAAATATGTATAATATGTGTAAAATATGTGTAGTGTGTGAAAATATGCGTAGTATATGTATTGTATAAAAATGTGTGTAGTATGTGTAAAATATGTGCAGTATTCGGTTGGGTTAAACCCGCGGGTCAAGGGTCATGATTGCCACCTTCATAGCTAATACCCATATTACTCTATGAGAGTACCCTCACTACGGATGCCTGCAACTACCCATAAATTACCCTGTAACTACCCACAAATTAATAAATTAGGGTACCCGCAAATTTATCATTACCCTCCCAAACCCACCCTTCAACAAAATTGGGCATGGGCGGGTAGTAGCCTATTTTTCCAACCTCATTTACTACCCGCCCATTTGCCAGCTCTAGTCATATTCACCCAACTCTATTGTCCACTTCCATCAAACTTCCCAATGAATCAGGTTTTTGAATAACCTGTCTTAGCAGTTTATCGGTTAAGACAAGTATTTGATATGCTTGAAAAAATTATTTCAACCGTGGTGATGCATGAACAAGAGATAGAGCTAACTTTTCCATTGGAGGATATCGTTGTTCTGTACCTTTCAAAGCCTTGCTTGTGTAGTATACTAGCTTTTGTATCCCTTGGTCATTTCTCATAAAAAATACACTGATGGCTACTTCACTACCTGCTAAGTATAGGTATTGTATTTGGCCATGCACTGGTGTTCATAAGACTTGTAAATTTGTTAAATAACTTTTAGCTCTTCAAATGCTTTATCACATTTTTCATCGCACGAGAGCATTTTTGCTTTATTCAAAATTTTGATGAATTGAAGGCTTTTATCTGCCGACCTCGAAAAGAACCTATTCAAAGCAGCTAGATGACCCGTGAGTATTTGTACTTCATTTATATTTTTGGGTGGTTTCATATCCAAGATTTCTTGAACTTTTTCAGGACTTGTAGCAATTCATTGGTTTGAGACCATGTAACAAAGAAATTTTCTTGATCTGATCACAAATATACTCTTCTTTGGTTAAATTTCAATCCTATTTTTCTTAACTTATCAAAAGTCCCTTTCACATCAGACAAAATTGTTTCCATTGTTTTCTCTTAATAAGCAAGTTATCAACATATATTTCCATGTTTCTTCCTATCTAATCACAAAAGAGTTTGTCTACTAACCTTTGATAAGTAGCACCAGCATTCTTCAATCCGAATGGCATCTTTGTGTAATAATATACCCTTTTCAGTCATGAAAGTTGTTTTTTCCACGTCTTTTTCATCCATTTAGATATGATGATAGCCTTTGTAAGCATCTAAGAAGTATAAGACCTCAAATACTAAGGTTGCATCTACTTTTTGGTCGATTACTAGCAAAGGGTAGCAATCTTTTGGGCATGTCTTGTTCAAATTCGTATAATCAATACACATTATCAAAGAATTGTCTAGCTTTAACACCATTATTGGATTAGCAAGCCAAGTCAGATAAAATATTTCCTTGATTATCTTTGCTTTCAATAGCTTGTCTACTTATTCAGATATGGCCTGATTATGATCTAGCGTATATGATCTTCAATTTTGTCTTACTATTTGAGACAATTTATCAATGTTCAGCTTATGAACCATCAGGTTGACTGATACTCATTTCATATCTTCCGAAGTCCATGCAAAAACATTTTTATATTCTCGTAGAAGATTTACCAGAGATTTTTTTACTTTCATAGGAAGGGAAGATCCAATCTGGACAGTCTTATTTGTTTCTCCTTTTTCTAGAGGAATGTTTTCCACTTCTTCTTCAACGTAACAGGTTCATCTCAATCTTCATTTTTTTCAATGTTGATTCAATTGATATTTGCAACCTAGATGTTTTTATTTCCCTTCATGGCAAGCATATGGCATTCTCTAGCCAACTTCTAGTCACCTCGGATTGTAGCAATTCTCGCTTCAATAGAAAATTTCATTACAAGATGTTATGAAGACCAAATAGCTTTAAGTTGTACCATGGTTGGTCATCCAAGGATAATATTGTATGGAGATGTGACATGAAGCCCCGTGAACTCAACATAAATGAGTTTTTCTTTTTGGTATTTTCTTAATGTCACTAGCATGTTTATTGTTCCAATTAGCATCGACATTCTCAAGAAAAGTCAACGAGGTACGAATGACAAGTTTTAAGCTGTTTTTTGTCAATACCCATTTTTTGACAAGTTTTTTAATAAAGGATGCCAGACGAACTTCCATCATCTACATATACCTTCTAGACTTCTTTATTTGCTATAATTGTTTTAATTACCAATGCATCTGCATTTGAAAATTTGGTTGGAACCACATTTTCTTCTGAAAAAGTAATTGTGTCCATAGGTTTAAACTACTTATAGATTGGGTCCTATCTAGGAATTTCCCTACTTCTTTCTCTTTTGGAGATCATCGAGTCCCCATCAAAGGCCCCCCCATAATGGTGTGAATTTCTCCCGTGATATTCTTTTTTACATTGGGGTTTTTATCATGACAATTATCTTTTCTTCTTTTTTCTTCTTGGTATTCTCCATATCTTTTTACATAAGGTCATTAACCTGGAGTTCCAGGGTTATTAACAGTTCTAATGAACTCATAAAAGTAGCTATTCTGTATCAAATCTTTGATGTACTTCTTGAGATGTTTAGAAAACTCTGTATCATATCCATATTAGTTGTGGAATTTGCAAAAGAATTTCTTTTTTCTTGTTTCATCCAACCCGAACATCCGTTGTAGATATTTTGCCATGCCTTGGTTCCAAAACAACAAGCACATCAGTTTGAGTCTAGTTTAGTAGAGTGAAACCCTTATAAATTTCATTAATTTGTGATCCACTGTATAGTGGTTTGTCAAACATCTGTTTTCGAGCACCACCTCTATAAGATTTTCCTTTGTTTTCTTCTCTCTTCTTGTTAGGTACTTTTTCATTATCTCGTTTATGTTTGTGAGTGTCTTCCCCATTTGCAAACTTTTGTGCTCTTCTTATCATTTCTTGCACAGTAAGAAGAGGATTTAATATAAACTCTTTGTATAACCTTCTTGGCCTTAAACCATTTGTGAAGTCACCAACCAACACATCATCCAACCTACGACCTTTTTGAAGACTCTTGTCGAGCAATTTTTTTTATGTACTGGGTTAATGGTTCTGCATCTCCTTACTTCAAGTTTAGCATTTTGGCTAGATTTTTCAAACTTTTCACATTGCGAAACCTATTATAAAAGAGAGAGGGTATGTCACCAAATCTAGTAAGAGCTTTAGGTTTTAGACTTTCATACCATGTCCTTGCTATTACCATCAACGTTGTGCCAAAACATTTACACAATATCTTATCTAGATAGTTATAAACTTTCATATTTTCTATATAATGATGCAGATGACCTGAGGGATTATTTCCTCTTATGTATACAATTAGAGTTTGCATTTTAAATTGATGTGAGAGTGGATAAATCTCCACATCGTCAAAAAAATGAGAGTACTTGGAAGATTCCATTTTTGAAGTTGCACAATGTTTTTAGGAGGTCGTCACGACCTATATCTCAAAACTGAATGTTTCTTGTTCTGTCTTGCTCATGCTGGACATACAAATCCCGATTTTGGGAGTTCAGAAAAAGGCGCCGTTTGTATTCATACGCCCTTTCATTTCCAGAACGAGAATGAGAATCTCTTCTCTAAGATGAAATGGAGATGTGTTCATGTTGGCCCCTCCTTTCACGTTCTTCCGCCCTCTTACAAAGGTCATGTTCCTCCTGAAGCCTATGACAAAGATCGTATTCACGTATGGCACGACATCTTTCTTCACGTTGCTGCATTTCACAGGCTTTTCGTTCTCCCAAATTAACTCCAGCATTATTGCCAATCAACGCTCTGATTTGATCACCTTGTTCTGTCAAGAATTTGACAATTTCTGGAGAGCTCAAATCAATCAATGGGTTAGAACTTCCTCCTTCCTGCTGGTGAGAAGGAGGTCGTTTTCTTGAGATGAGATGAATGCTGAATTTTTGGGGTTTTCTGATTCTCCCCATAAGCTTCACTGTGAGAAGGACCTTCTTCAATCGCTTGTTGCTTATCACGTCTTTATTGCTGTAACCTAGTAGTAGAAATCAATATTTTTCTGTCTGTGTTCCCATAGCCGAGATCAGTCTTAAAAAATCATGTCACCGTCAAGTCTTCAGGTAGCCGAGATCACATTGAATAAGTGTAAAAAATATCTCGGGATTGTCCTAGGGATAAAAATGGAAAGGTTAAGTCAGTTACGAGCCTTAAGCAAGAAAAATATAGTGATGTGTAATCGAGAATTGAATGTCCCTTACCTGATGGTAAAGAGGTGTATATATAGGCTACATACCTGATTTGAAGTTGAATACAACTCTTTGTAATGTACATTGAATAAGGGACAAATGAGTATAGTTGTAATAGAACCATGACTCTTGAATAAGTTGTATGCATAATAATAGTAATAGCTGAGTAGGAGTAGGACTCCAATGAGCTGAAGAATACTTGTAGTATTCTAACTTGTTATTTCTAAGGTCTTACACTTGAGTAAAATTTGACCCACATCATGTTTAAAGCATAAAATTAAGATCAATGCGTTTCTTGTTTGTAATCCATGCGAAAACATAATGTTGAGTTTTATTTCTTCGGTTCTTGCATGGTAATCCAAACAAAATAATGGCACTTGAACTTTTATCAATTCAATAAACACATATTTATTCCATAAGTTTTTCACTTGAAAATAAATTAAATTATATTTCATATTGAATATTATACTTCAAATCTTGTTTAATTAAATTATCAATATCTTATTAAACATGTCTCTTTGAAGTCATATATAATTAATTCAACAATAAGGAAAATAGTCCAAAAGGGCCTTTCACCATTTTGATCTCTACCGGGACGAATTCTTATGGAGAGAAGTGTTTGATGGATTATAGAATACCGATCAAAATTGTGAGATTTTAGTATGAAATTAATTCATCATAATCAATCACTGCTAGAGAAATATAAATAAGTAACAACATATATGTGACAATTTAAAAATTGTCACATTGTCATTTATTTTAATGAAAAAAAACTATCACATAAATTAAACATTCATTAAAAAACTTAATTATTTATTATTAATAATATTTTATTATTTTCATAAAATTTATAAAAATTTTATGTGACAAAATTTTTACTATAAAAATTGTCACACATGATATTTAGACATGTGACAAAAGTTTTTACTACAAAAGTTGTCACACATATCTTTAACATAATGTTTAAAATATGTAACAAAATTTTACTACAAAAGTTATCACATTTAATATCTAATTAAGTTACAACTTTAATAGTTGTTACATTGTCATTATAAATGTTACAATTCTTAAAAACTTGTCACCTATTGTCTTTACTAATACTCAATCCAATTAAATATAAAAAATCCAACTAATTTACTAATATTAGATAAACAGTAAAATTAAATAAAAGGGACAAAAAATCATTTAAACCTCCCTTTCTCTCTCCTCTCTCTGACAATTCTTCTATCTTTCCATTTCTCTCTCCTCAACATCATCCTCACTAACACTGAAACCACCACGACTGTCGCAACTAAATCAAATTGTAGAGGTTTTTCTTATGTAAATTTGTTGTTGCTTTCGACTACCCATTGTGATTGTGTTAGGTCTTACCAGCAAAACAAGAAATTTAAAGCTGAGGCCACAATATAGGTGTCAAAGCCCTTGTTTTAGTTGATTCGAGATTTGAATTTGAAGGAGATCAATTTCTAGCGGCAGAATTGATGACGCTGAAGACTGAAACATACATTTTGGTGAGTTAACTTTCATTAGCAAAATGATTTTCTAATGAATTTATGATTCAACTGAAAGAATGCTAAAGCCTGAAACATACATTTCAGTGAGTTAATTTCCAATTGCAAAATGAATTTCCAATGAATTTATGTTTCAATTGAAAGAATCCAATTCTTCAAGCTAAAATCTATTTAAGAATTGAGTTTCTGCAATTCTAAATTAAAAGAAATAAAAATGATTTGGTTGTGTGTTTGCTTGGATTATAAAATCTCTATATTCAATGCATAGATGTTGTGCTAATTACTACATATAATAATTTATTCTTCTTTAGATGATGCAAAATTCACGTTTGAGGATTTTGTAAATGGAGTGTTGTTGATGTATTCTTTGGTGTTATGATGCTAAATTCTGTTTTTTTTTCTCATTTCAATATAAATTTTGGGCATTATGAAGGCATATTAGTTTGTGCTTTCCCTATCTATGACTCTAATTATTGGTACATTTTAGTTTTTACTTCCTTGAAAAGGGGAAAAGAGGAGAAGGTTGAGTCTTTACCAACTATAAATCATTAAATTGATGTTGTAGCCTTCTCTTTTTTAGTTTTTTTCTCTCTTTTGTAGACATGAACATATATAGGAAAGTCTTCTGTAAACTTGATTAGCAGATGAAATTTTTGAATAGGGAAAGTCTTGTGCAAAGTGCACTGTGCTTGTGTGGTTTTTCTGGTGTTTTTTTATTATTAATTCAACCAGTGTATGAATGAGGCCATGAATAATGAATTTTCTATTTGTTTGATTGTCAATTTTCTGGATAGTACATGAGTTCAATCTTAAAACAAATTTGAAAACCACTCATGTCATAGTTTACATTGAGAAATTTGACGAGAAATGAGTTGTTCCCGATGCATGAAACTTCTGAAGCATGTACTGTGCTGGCAACTCTGCTATATTTGCTTGCTCCTATTACTACACAAAAGCAAATTTTAAGTCACAAGTTGAATGGAAAATTAATTTCTCTTTGGAAAAATGAACAATAAAATTCACTTCTTTGCTAATGTCCATTTTTTCTAACCTATTTTCATAATAGTTTAAGTTACTGATGCGTCAGTATTTAATACCATTGTTCTCCCATTATCTGAACAACTATGATAAATTTAACATGAATTTGAATAATAGTTTAATTTTTTAAGTCTTTCATCATTTTTGCCTCAACTAGTGCCAAGTTCTTTCTTGTTTTTATTAGAACACCATTATATTCATTTGAGTTTTAGGCTTTTAGCATCTAGAAAAAACTATATGTTTAGTTTTGGACCTTCAAGTTTGTTGATTTTTTTCATGGTTAAATAGTTACATATGGATGCTAGATGTCTTAAGTTGCAGTTTACCTTCAGGTTTTGTCACTCCAAGTTTGCTTAGTAGCTCTCAAGTCCCCTACCAATATAATCAGCAAGTCATATACTTCTTTGACCACTTCCCTATTTCTCCTACTTTTTTGTGTTCATTGATTTGATTTTTTAATCTTAGATATGGGAGATCATATTGATTTCTTCCATAAGCATCGATAGTCATTTTTTAGGCAGATTGAATAATGCTATAATTTTTGGACATAAAAATTATGTAGCTTAAGCATACTTTTATGTTGCAATAGTGCCTAGCTTGTATATATGATGCATCAGCTATCAACATGCATTATATATGTCTTAATTAAGTATCTACAGGTGTGCTTAATTTGTGATTTAGCATAGAGACGAAAGGGACAGAGTTTTCATTTTGTTGTTTTACATAACATAATTAACATACATCATGCATGGTAAGGAGAGAATATATAGAGATATATCATGCATAGGTGCATATATATATATATATATATATTGTTCGAGTTGAGATTCATAGCAATACACTAATGGTTAATTATAATGTGGTCCATAATTAATATGTAAATATCAAATCATTATTTTGAAGTATTTCTGTATAAGATTCAACCTAAATTATGCAAGGTATGAAACTTGAAATACTAAATGGAATTAAGAATCAAAGCATCTTGAAATACTTCTACAAGTGCAACTTATGAAATATGAGTAGCCCACATAGCAAAATGAACCACACATACAGCTATTAGTTCTAGTATTAGTGACAATAAATTTGATAGACATTTACGTGATCTAGTATCTTGAAAGAGCTTTTTAATAGCAGCAGTCTCTGCCTTTGGTGAAACAACATGGATGATGATGATGATGAGACAATCTCCTTTATCAATCAAGTTATCGATTGCCCAATGAAGTGCTGATTTGCTTGTTGGGGAATAATCCATGCCAATTCCAACTAAACTTCTTGAACGTTCCTTGGCTATTTTAATGGTCTTAATTGAACATCGTATCGCTATATTTGTTTTCTTTACAAATAAAAGAAAAAAAAACTTGAACTACAATAATCAAACTTATTTGGAGATGGGCTTGGATATGTTTTGCAATTAAAATCATAAAGTTGGGAGTTCTTGATGGAACTAGATGGATAGGGTATTTTAATTATTAAAAAGAGGATGAATGATTCAACTTTTTTTTCACTTTATTCCTTGCATACATTATTTCAAGGAACTCAGCAAAAAGATAGAGGTTTTGATGAATGTTGGTCCTTCTACGTAAACGTATATGCCATGAGAGAATAAAAACTTTAAACAATTTCAATACTATAGTGATAGTTCAAGACATTTTTTGTTTGTTTTCTAGTTTAGATCAAATTTTTTGCACTATTTTTAAAAAAGAAAAGTAAATAGACTGAAGTTCTTTTAATTTTTGAAATAGGATCTTAATGTTTGAATATTTATTCACATGAAATAATCACTAGCTTTGATCTTACAGTATTTTTTTATATTCATAATGCTACATTTTTTTTCTTCATTTTTTGCAAGGTTTGTTTGTTAAAAGGGTCATTTCTTCAAGGTTCACTTTTTTTACTTTGTTAACCTGTCTTTTGTTACTATCTAACAATGGCCAAAGAGCTGGAAAAGCTTAGGGTTGAGTTAAGTAATTCTTCCAACGTTGACAGATAAGCTGGTGCTGCAACTATATGTAATCTCTATTATGATGCGATATTGATTTTATGTACTACATAACTATTCATACCTAATACATTGGTGAATGCAAATGGGCACTGTGGTGAAAATACCAGATACAATAAGAATGATTCTTTTGGAAACTATCTCGTGGACAAAAAGCCTATGCCAATGGCTATGGCTATGGCCTTTCACATGTTTATATATTTTACTACGAATATATGCTAGTCGTTACCATATTCTTGTTCTTTATTTAGGAGAGCCAATTTAAATTACAAGAAGTGATATATTTTTCTCCAAATCTTTTGCAAGAGTTTGACATGCTTCTAGTACTTTATGTTTCTGACTTCAGACGTCCTAGAGTTAAAGAAAGCTTCATAAGTTATTAGTATTAAGTAACAAAAAATTGAAACTTCTTGGAATTTCGGAATAAGCTGTGTACATGTGGTACCTAACTACTATTGAGATGAGTATAAAGCACTTCTGATTTAACACTTTGAAATATTAGATGTTTTCCTAAGCCACGAATATAAACTAAAATAGTTTGAGAAAAATTTAAACAATTGTGAAATTTGTTGGTTTCTATTGTTATTCACTTTTTGGAGTTTTAAAGGTTTTGATCTTAGTTTGTTGCTTTTCCCTTCACTTTTTCCTCATTAGTCCTTGTATTATATGTTGCATGGCAAGGCCCCCTTTCATTAGAAGGAAGCAGCAGCCTAGTAGCTGATGCTACCGATGCTTGTGCTGGTAGTGGTGTAGCTTGTGGGGCTACTCCCGTTAGTGACATTTTAGCTCTAGAAATGTTCTGCCTATTCGGAAATTTCTTATAAGGCAAAATGTGTGTTATTCTTTACACATGATATAGACAGTTTGGGCATGATGGTAGCATCAATTAAGGGATAACTAGCATTCATGTTAATGTATCATTCATTGCATGCAAGGTGTTTCTCTTATTTTATTTTACAAAGAATAGCAAAAATCTCCAACCTAATGTCAAGTTGATGTATTAAATTCAACCAAATGTCAAGTTGATATATTAAATTCAAGCACAGTATTGAAAATGATTTTCACCCATAGCAGCTTCTCGATAGGCTTGGGAACAAAACTGAGGACATAATAATTTGCACTTGAAATGCCATAACATTTTTACTAAGTATGTTTTCCATAGGCACGTGCTGAATCTCTATCGTACAATATTTATAGTCCTTTCCCCGTACTTATTTTATGCTTAACTATAGTTATCGTCTAGCTACCACTCTCAGTTTATGCTTTTTTCTAAATTGTGGTGTTGTTTTTTATTTCTTACAGATAGATTGGCTTATAGGACTACTTGTTGAGGAAACTGCTAGAGTTTTAAAATTTGGCCACCGGTTTCCTTTTACTATTGTCTTTGTGGAACGAAAGATAGAACTAGTTAAACTTGTTTTTCTTGATTATTAGCCTTGTTAAATTGTTCTCTCTCTTTCTTGCTATTATATTTGTTGCTGTAAGTTCTCCAATAATATTAACGTACAATAGAATTTATTTTCGATTGATTCCTTCTCTTGTTTTTCAATAAATTTCTATAGATAAGGTTATGGAATTACTTAATTTGAAGCTTCTTTTCTGCTCATCTTATTTTAGACAACGAAAGATTATGTACACCAAATTATAATGACGGGTCATGCTGGATCAACAGGCATGGCAACATCATTTTACACAAACTTAGACACGTTGCTTCTTTACTTCTCTATTTCCTAGCTTCTCTCTAGTGTCATGCACTTTCCTGCGTGTTGAAGGAAGTTTCTCATCTTGCAGATGTTGTATTTGGTAACATAGTCATTTATGCTACTAGAAAGGTTTACTATTTTCCTTTGGGGTTAATTTTTTTATTACTTTTCCTCTTTCTTTTCTTTTATTGTCGTAATGTTAACAAAAAATACGATGACAGAGACTCGATGGTGCATTTCTTTTGCATATGTCTAATGTTGTTAAATTCATTTTGTCTATGTTGCCTGCCATATTCTCGCATTCTGAATGTTGTGAAACAGGTTATTGCAGGAGGTGGTGCCGTTAAAGTTGTCTTATCTGTTCATTTGGAGAATCTAGAAACTACATGAGGATTTAGTGAACCACTTGTCATTCAAGAATTTGGTCAAGTTAACTACTTTAGAATCTATTTGTAATTCAATAGTATTTAGTCAAGTTAGTTTTCTTACCAGTATTCTTGAAATATGCTACACATCATATTCTTGTTGGGAATCCTTTTGATGGAAAATAAAATGGTAATTTAACTTTGTAGTTGTGATGTTATTATGGGAATTCTTCGGATGGAATAGAATTTTGTATTTGTGATGTCATCATTTTGTAGTCAAATTATTTGGGTATTATATTTGTGATAGCAATCCGTCTGGGTTAAAGACTAAATCAAGTGATCCATTAATTAATCTTGATGGGTCAATGATGAGGTCAAGGACAAAAAGATGAAGACGGATTTGCATTATTTAGTGAACATATTTTGTACCCCCATTGAGGATATTGATGAAGGCTTGGAGTTGTCTTCAAGTAAAGTTAACGTCAAAGTACTTTAAAATATTTCTTGCATCTCTATTGAAGGTTTATAATGCGTATAATCAAGTTTAAAGATGAAGAAATTTGTGGAAGTCAAAAACTCTCCACGTTGTGACAACCGACGTTCCCTACGTCGTGACGCCACTCACCAGATGAACATGGAAAAAAATCATATTTTCTGCACGTCTCGACGTCTAGCACCCTCTACGTCGTGACGTAACACGTCACGACGTCGGGGATTCCCTTAGGGTTGAATTTTATTTTTTTTGTTTCGTTTTATGAAAGTTATCACAAACAATTACTTTCCTTTATTGATAATAGTTCTTTTACAAATTTGAATTACAGTTTTCATTATTGTAGCCTATTTAAAAGGCATCTTCTTTATGAAACAAAGAATGGCTGAATTTTAACAGAAACCTCTTTTACCTTTTACTTTAAGAAACCTTCAATTTGGGAGTGAACCAAATATTGAATTCCAATAAATTTCTAAGCGTGACCTTAGGTAGTTTATCTTCTGGCTTTTAATTGAGAGCAAGCAAAGCTAGTTTGCTTAATGCTAAGATTAATTGGGTTAGGTAGATTTTTTTTTGTATAACTTAAGGGTTTATATCAATATCCAAGTATTTACGTTCAATATCCATTTGGTTGTTTTTGTCTCTTGTTTATGTTTGTGCTGAATACGTTCTAGATCGACAAAAGATATACCACATGGAAGGATCACCTTACCATATGCTATCAAAGTGGTATCAGAGAAAAGGTTGCACAATTCAGATTTATCCTTAAATTTTCTTTGTTTCTTCTTGTTTTTTCTTTCTTTCTTGTTTCTTGAATTCTTGTTTGGGTTTATTTTCTTAATCTTTTGTGTCCAAAATTGATTCTTTGAATCAATTTTGATTTCTGTTTTCAAAGGCTTACCTGTGCTTTTATTACTCTAATTTCTCTAAGGTTCCCTCTTTGAATTCTTGAGAATTTCGTGAATTGCAAATTGAAACAAAATTGAAATCTTGGTATTTTTTTAAGTGCTACTTGATATTTGTTCTTAATTGTGTTATCGAATAGCTATCTGTGATTTCAGATTGTTGTCCTAAAAAAATAAGGTTCCGTTTGGATGAGCTATTTTTGGATTATATCATGAAATTTTTTTTCTTGGGATTTGTTATAAGAAAAGAATATTTTGAGAGTGTTTGGAATGAATGATTTTATTTTGTTGGGATTTGTATTGAAGATTTTTTTATTATTAAAAGTTTGATATTTAAATTTGAATTAGTATTTTATTAGTTTATTTTGGTGGGAAGTGTGTTAGGAAGAATTGTTTATTATTAAAATTTAAAATTCAAATTCAAATTCAATATTTTATTTATAAAAATTACTGTAGCAAAAATAATTACTACAGCATTGTTTTGTGTTTTAAAAAATTTTGATGAAAAAGTTGAACAAAACAAACACCTCATTTTGCAATTGTAAAATAAATCACAAATTTTTGGACTACCAAACAGACCCTAAGTCACCAAAGTGACCAAGTGAAAAAAATGTAAAAAAAAATTATTATTTGACAAAACAAAAAAAAATGTGTTTTTGTGAAATTTGGACTTCAACACGAAATTAAGTAGCTTGGATTTCATATTTCTTATATTAAAGGTTGTGCAATTCAATTCTAAAGTGCTGATTTATTGGCTTCTCTTATTGATTCAATTTATACCTTTTACATGTTCTTGAACACTCTAGTTTGTTATTCTTCTATACTTGATCCTTCTTGTCTTATTGTTAAGCTTGATAGTTGTTTTGTTCTTGAATTAAGGCTCAAGATAAACTGTAGGATTGATAGTAAACAGGGTTATATTTTGATTGATAAAAGCTATCCAAATAGAGAGTAGTGTACATACTACCCAAAGTGAGAACCTGTGAGACGTGATATATTGTTATATTATTGTTTATCGTATTTTTTATGAACATTGCAGGTAAAATGACGAAAGTAAACTTCAAAAACCAAGTGGACATGCAAACCTTAATTGTATCACTTGTAGACATGGTCAAAGAGTTGTTTATCCAAATGACAACCATGGACTGTAATAAAACGAAGACTGTACGACCTCCAGCTCCAAGGCATATTGACTTTGATGAGGAGGCCGACACTCCAAACCTACCTAAGCCCGCAAAGAGATATTAAATTAAGATACAAACTTTTAGGGTTGATTTTTCTACCTTTCAAGGGAAGTCGGATTCGGAACTATTTTTTGAATGGGTCGAAACTGTGGAGTCAATGTTTGAGGGCTGTGGATTGGATGATGAGGAGAAGAAGATTCGAGTGGTTGGGATGCATCTTAAAAGCTATGCAGCGGTTTGGTAGAAACTTTTGGCTTGAAATCGAAGATTGAATAACGAACCTCCTATTCGAACATGGCGTGAGATGATATCGGTTTTGAGGAAAAGATATGTACTTTCTCACTACCAAGGTCTTAAAAGGAAGTTGCAAACTTTGGTTCAAGGTAGCATGACTGCTGAAGAATACTAAAAGGAAATGGAGTTATTGATGATTAAGGCCAACTTAAAGGAGAATGAGGAAACCATCATGGAATGGTGTGTCGGTGGATTGAATCCAAATTTGGCACATAACGTGGATTTACAGCATGCCATAGATATGGAAGCAACCCTTCACACTGTTGTAAAGATTGAGAAATATCTGAAGTCTAAGGGCCAAGCTTCTTCTTCTAATCCCACATTGAAGAAGGATTTTAAACCCTTTAAACCTAAGACTCTATTTAAGCCAAAGCTAATAGTTCAAGAATCGACCACCAAGGCCATTGGCAAACAACTCTTGAATACGTTAATGACGGCGCAAAAATCTGTGTGGTGCCAACGGGATGTCCAATATTTTAAATTCAAAGGATTTTGACATTATCAATCTGATTGTCCCACAAAGAAGCTCATGTATATTCTTGATAATGGTGATATCATAAGTGAGCATTCTAGTGATGAGAAAATGGCAGATCTTGAGAAAGCATATGATGACATGATGGAAGAATCCGAAAAGCTTACCTTGGTTTCAAGAAGGATTCTTAATGCACAACCCCTAATTTAAGATTTGAAACAGCAACGTGAGGCTATTTTTGACAACTAGTGTAAGGTCCATGGCAAGGTTTGTAGTATAATCATTGATAGTGGAAGTTGTACCAATGTGGCTAGTGTTCTTATTATGAAGAAATTGGGGTTATCATGCATCAAACACCCAAAACCCTATCGACTACAATGGTTGAATTAGTCGAGAGAGATTAGGGTTAACAAGCAAGTGAAAATTCCATTCTCAGGTAAGTCTTAAGATGAAGTCTTATTTTATATAGTACCAATGGAGGTGGCTCACTAGTTGTTGAGACAACCTTGGCAATATGATCAAGATGTTACATATCATGCCAAGAAAAACTATAATAGTTTTTACTATAATGGTATGAAAGTGAATCTCGTGGCTCTTAAATCGTGGCAAGTGTTTGAAGACCAAGCAGCGGTTGCCAAAGCTTGTGCCGAGATGATAGAAAAGAAAGTAAAGGAAAAGGAATAGCTTGAGAAGAAAAGTGATAATGTACCTAGAATAGGTTCAACTATAAGAGAAAAGAAGCTTGCTCTATTTGCTTCAAAGAAAGAGATTAGGACAGCTACAGTAGAAAGGAAATCATTGTACTTAATAGTTCGAAAGGACATTTATATTGTGGATAGTGATCACCTTTCTTATTTGCCTAGTGTTGTTTTGTCTCTTTTGTAAGAATATGAGGACTTGTTCCCCAAGGAGTTACCCAAAGGATTGCTATCTATTAGAGGCATTGAGCATCAAATTGATTTTGTGCTTGGAGCTTCTATTCCAAAATAGGCCAGCCTACAGAGCAAATCCTAAGAAAACCAAGGAAATACGAAGACAAGTAGATGAGCTTCTCAACATATGTATTGTTCATGAATCCCTTAGACCTTGTTATGTTCCTATTAACTTGGTCCCAAAGAAAGATGAATCTTGGAGAATGTGTGTAGATTGTAGAGTCATTAATAAGATTACCATTAAGTATAGACATCAAATCCCTAGGTTAGATGATATGATAGATGAACTTTATGGTTCAACAATATTCACCAAGATAGATATTAAAAGTGGCTATTATCAAATTAGAATGAAAGAAATTGATGAATAGAAAATAGCATTTAAAACAAAGTATTGATTGTATGAATGTTTAGTCATGCATTTTGTTCTAACTAATGCACCTAATACTTTTATGAGGTTGATGAATCATGTGTTTAGATCTTTCATTGGTAAACTTGTTGTAGTTTATTTTGATTATATCCTTATTTATAGTAAATCCCTTTTTTTTTGGCTAACCTCATATTGAGGGTGGTCGCCACTCCGCATTTTATTAGATTAATTGGTGAACGATGGATATACCCTAAAATTGTTCTTACATTTAAGGTACCTCTTATAGTTGGATCCATGTACAAAAGCCTATGTCTAATGGATCCAGCAAACAAGAAGCTATTAAAATGTAAAATTGGAGTACTTCTCCATTTACAAGAGTCCTACTATATATGAACAAAAGACTCCTATCACAAGGAGTGACAAAAGGTCCTATGTTATTAGGACGGATTACAAAATAATGAATTACATTTGAGTTTCGGCAGTTCCTTTTAGCTTGTTTCACAGCGGTTCCTTCTCACATGCTGTTACTTGGCAAACTACCAAACAGCACAGACGAAGTTACTGTAGCAAATCTTCCAATTCGATCAGAGGGACCTGGAGACATTGGCTTGCTTTCCAGATTTTTAGCATTCTAGAAAGGAAAGGAGAGAAAGGGAGAGATGAAGAGATGAGCAGACAGAAGGACTCATTCCCATTCAGAGTTCTCAACCAAAGAACGTGTCAGCATAGCTTCATCTCAGAGTGCATAACAGTTCCCTAACTTCAGCAGGCATGACATTTTAAACTTTTTCAATGGCAACCTGTCCTAACTTCAGCAGACAGGAGCCCTTACCTGAGGATAGTTCTTTTTGGATAAGGAAGCTGTGACTTATCGCACAGCAAGAGCTTACAGAGAGATGGGGAAGCATCAACACCATCCTTCTTATTTTCTGCAATCCAAACAGCTACTTTATTACCTTCTACAGGACTAAGGTAGAAACAGCAGTGGAGTTGCAATTGTTCCAGTTTCCACACTTGATTCGATATGGACCAGTGCATGGCCTCCCTGTCTTCTAGCAATTTATGGAATTCTTGGTGGTTAGTTTCCAGAATTATATTGTTACATCCCATCGCCTTGCAGCCTATAAATCCTTGGTAAGCAATGTCCAGCAATCCATTTAACGCAGCAATACCTGCAGGATTGATCCAATCATAATAGCAATGTAAAATTTTTAAAATCTCACCTTGATGGTCTCTGATCATTGCAGCAGCTGTGAGGGTACCCATGACAGACTTGTGAGCTACATTAATTTTAACCCAATGCTGTGGAGGGCTTCTGCCATTTAATTAGCTGAATCCTAACTCTATTTCTATAAGAGTTCACCACATTCCAGAAAGTGCCCCAGTCATTTGGATCCCATTTGATGTGAGGAAACTTGATTTGAAGGAGCCTTGAGGCCAGGATGAGGACTTGATGGATGATGTTGGGAATGTCCACATTGCACCCCTCGAAAACTGCTATGTTTCTAGACTTCCAGGTTTCCCAGCAAATGAGGGAAGGCAGGAGGACTAAGAGTTGTTTATGGGCAGCATTTATTGCTGGAGTAGACCACCATTTCTTGCAAGCAAGTTTGATTGCATTAAAATGAGGTTGAACTCCCATTTCTGCCGTGAAAACTTGCCATATCTGCCTTACATTTGGACAACTAGAAAAAGAATGATTAATTTCTTCTTCATTATTCAGACAGAAAAAACACATTGAAGGGCCGGAAAAGCCAAACCTATGTAATGTATCTCCAAGTGGGATCCTTCTTTTAAACAAGCAGTACATGAAAAACGAAATCTTTAGTGGGGTCAAGGAACACCATACCTCACTTGGAATGCTGGTATTACCTCTTCTCTGCCTGAACTGATGAAAGGCTGAAGTAGTTGAAAAATTACCATTTCCACACAGGGACCATTTTAACTCATCTCTGCCTAATAACTGGGGAGCTGGCAGTGTTAGAATTTTATCCTTGATGGCAGTGGGTAACAAATCTATTTTGTCTCTGTTCCACTCCCCCTCCCTTATGAATTCTTTCAAGCATTGAGTTTCTGAGGAATAACTGTCTAAAGCTCCTGAGCCTAGCCAATTATCCATCCAGAAGTGACATGATCCATCTCCTACCTTGACCATTATAAATTTTTCAACTCTTGGGGCCACCTTCAGCATTCTTTTCCACATAGAGGAGTCACCCTCGATAAGGAGTGATTTGAGCGAGGTGCAGAGGACTGCAGTACTTCTGAAACATAAATTCTGCCCAAAGCGTATCCTGTTTCCTGAAATTCCACCATAATTTACAGCTTTGTGCAATAATGATATCATTTAGCGACCTGAAACCATCTCCTCCTTCTTTGGTGGGGTAACAAAGCTCCTTCCACTTTATTCAATGGTACCCTTTTCCTTTTCCAGTCTGCCATAAAAACTTAGCAAAAACATTCTCGATTGCATCCACCACTCCCTTGGGAGGAGAAAGGGCCATGGTAGTATAAGTTGGCATAGAAGCTAGTACGCTTTTGATCAAAATAATCCTGCCCCCTTTGGTGAGAAAATTGGTGTTCCACCCCACCAGTTTGGCTCTAATCTTTTGGATCAAGCCTTCAAAATGACTGGACTTTATCTTACCATAGTGAATAGGTATTCCCAAATACAAAAATGGCCAGGAACCAGACTAAAAACCAGTGCATCTAGCCACCATTCTCTTCTTTTCAGAGGGCAGCTTGTGGTGGGTGAGAAAGCAACTCTTGCTGGGGTTGATTTTCTGTCCCGATAAGTTCTGATAATGCTCCAGTACCTGCATAGTCTAAGAAACAGTACTACTATTTGCAGAAGAGAAAATGATGATATCATCAGCGTACGCTAGATGTGAGACAGTTAAGCATATTCTAGGTACAAAAAACCCAGCAGTTTTCTTAGCTAAATCATCCAATAATTTAGAAAGATATTCAGAGCCAATTATAAATAATATGGGGGATAGAGGATCTCCTTGTCTCAAACCTCTAGACATATTAAACTATCATTGGGGTGCTCCATTGATGAGGATTGACAGCCATACATTAGAGAGGAGTCTCCAAATGTTGTCTAACCATATTTCCCCAAATTCCATTTTCCTCATAACTTGGATAAGGAAAGGCCAATGTACACGGTCGTATGCCTTTTCCATATCCAGTTTTAAAACAATGTTGCCATTCTTAGATTTACTGTTCATAGACTTCATCAACTCATTTGCCAATAAATAATTGTCTATTATCTGTCTATTTTGAATAAATCCACTCTGATTTCTACTAATGAGGCTTGGCAGAATCTTACCTAGTCGATTTGCTAGCAGTTTGGATAGAACTTTATTTGCAAAGTTGCACAAACTTATTGGCCTATAGTGGGAGAGGGCTAAAGGGTTAGGAATTTTCTGAATTAAAACAATGGAGGTAGCCGTCAGAGCTTTGAGGGGGATCTCTCCATTAAGGAAACTAATCGTGGCCTTAAGAAGATCATCTTTGATTATATCCCAAGTAGCTCTATAGAAATGATCATTAAAGCCATCGGGTCTAGCAGCACTGTTTTCTCCTAAAGAGAAATCTACTGCTTTAAGTTCCTCTATGGTAGGGTCGCTTTCTAAGTATTCATTCATCTCTCTGTTAATGACTTGTGGAATAAGATCTGAATAGAAAGATCTTGAGACCTGCTGGGCAGTGTACAATTTTGTGAAAAAATTAACAGCTTCCTCCTTAATAGCTTTATCCCCCACCAGCCAGTTATCTCTGTCCCTTCTAATCCTATGGATATGGTTTCTTCTGTGTCTTTGTTTTACCGTGGCATGGAATAAGGCAGAGTTGCTATCCCCCTCCTCCATCCATTTGACGTTGGGTTTTTGGGCCCAAAATCTTTCTACCGTAATGGTAGCAATTTTCAGCTTAGCAGCAGCAAGGTTAATAGTTTCTCTAGGAAGGGGGTTAATGGAGTCTTCAGCTTCTAGCTTTTCCATTTCCAATTCGGCCTCCCTTAGGGAAGAAACTACATTGCCAAATGTCTCTCTGTTCCACAGTTTTAGAGCAGCTTTAGTCCTTTTTAGCTTTTCCACTAGGACTCGAATGGGAGCACTGCTAACAGGGCTGCACCATGCTGTTCTAACTATGTCTAAAAACGAACTGTGGTCAGTCCAAAAATTTAAAAATTTAAAGCTTTTAGCCCTAGTGGAATTCTGCAGTCCTAGATGCAGGATGAGAGGGGCATGGTCCGAAGGGGATCTAAGACCATGTTGTACATTTACAACCACGTCTGAATTCAGAAGTGTGAAGTTAATCAACACCCTATCCAACCTTTTCCAAACTCTAGCAGTCCCTCTACGGTTATTACACCAAGTATAAAGAGATCCCTGAAAAGGAGGTTCAACCAATTTCTGTTTATCAATAAAATCTGATAGTTCAGCAGTTTCATTCTCCTTACATTTTTTCCCACCTTTCTTCTCAGAACTATCAGCAATACAGTTCCAATCGCCCCACATCAGCCATGGGGTGTTGGGGTGTGCAAATTTGTCTAATGAATCCTATAGTTCTACCCTCTATCTCCTAGTATTTTTAGCATAAATAGTGGACACAGTGACGGGATTCTGAAATTCAGGATGAGTGATATTGCATGTGATGTGTTGACTGGAGACTTCCTGAACTACACAATCAAAGGGGTGACGCACAAACATCCATATTTTTCCTCCTACATCCTGATTAGAGAAATCGTGAGCGAAATTCAACTTACGCCTAATTCTTTCCATCTGATTAATGCCAACAAAAGCTTCCGCAATAGCAAGCAAGTTAACGTTATATTTCCTTACCAATTTTTTCACTCTATGCAATTTACCTTTGGCCATAATTACTCTAACATTCCAAAATAAGGTACTAATCATCGGAACTACTAACCTTGTGTGCAGCATTTGACACCTTATAACGGGTGATTTTGGGATCCACTTTAGCCTTTACTTTGCTTCCTGAAGAGAGGATTTTCCTACCCTGTTTTACTAACTGAGGTTTAGCTTTCTCAGGAGGGACCGATATTGTAGAAAGATTGTCCACCACCTCTACCTCCTCTAGTGTGATCGGTTCGCCTTCTGAGTCCGTGGTCACCTGCAGATCCGGAAAGGAATTAACTTTAGGGATCATGAGTTTAGAGGGAGAGTTCAAGGGTTGGATTGACTTAGCTGGGGGAACCGAAATTTCTTTCTCTTTATCTGGATTAGCCTCGCTCCCCTGTGACCTAGTAAACGTCTGTATGGGTTGTAGGGGTTCAAGTGCGGCCATTATTGGACTTGAGTTATCCTGAAAACCTGACATGCCCTCACTCAGCAATGATGATGGGTCCTTGGTTGACTCCACTCCCACAGACACCTTTATCTCCACCTGAGGGAGGATAAATATAGGCATCCCTTTTTACACAGGCATTGGGCCTTCTTGAGCTCTTTCTGAGGAGTCTAAGTCAGTTGGGGATTCAATTAGCATGTGAGACTCCTGTTCAGTAGTGATTTGATCGCCCTTATTCATTAGAGATAAATCCTTTGATGGTGGGGCCTCCCTTTCCACATCCATAATTTTAGATCCTTGGGGGATGTCCATCGCTTCATCAATACAGATTTGAAGGACTGATTCCTCGATGATTTCTTTTCCTTTTCTCCCATCTGCAGAATTATCTATCTCCGGCTCCCTTTCATTTACTCGATTAGCAGCACTCCCAACAGTGTCTTTCTTTTTGGACACTTGAATCCAATCTTTCTGCTTTTGATTATTTTGTTCCATGCGAGGAGGTTTCGAGGCTTTAATAGGAGCTTTGACTGGAGGAGCGCACAAATCAGTACTATGTCCCAGCTTCTTGCACTTAGTACAGTAAAAGGGCTTGTCTTCGACGATTAATTGATGACATTTCCCAGACTCCTTGCTGCCTATCCATACCCTATCTGGTATTTGGCGTTGCACATCCATCTCAACGCAGATTCTGGCCTCACTTGGCCTCACCATTTGTCTTCCTGCCGCCGTAGCTACATCCATTTTCAAAGGATTACCCGCAACTGAGGCTAGCGAATAAAGCTTTTCAGGGTGAAAAAAATGCAGGGGGGTCCGGGGAAATTAATCCAGACAGGGCTAATTGAGGCTTCAACCTCAGGGTTAAAATCTTTGCTCAATCGGAACAATCGTGCCTGAAATTTGGCGAAATGCCACACCTTCTTCATCCACATCCGTTGGAAGTTTGCTTCTTGCTCAAATCTGAGGAGTATGTGACGATTGTCTAACAACCCAGAGTAAACCTCTTTTTTGAAAGCGGCTTGAAGAATCTCTTTCCGCAGGATATTCATTGAGGGTCTTCCCCAAGAGAACTAAGCCACGAGGGTGAACTGAAACTCAAGGGCTAGGAGATCTTCTTCTTCATCAGAGAGTAACAGAGCAGGTTCTCCCTTATAAGTGGATATAAGCGTCTTTCTCACATTAGCGAAGGAGATATTGACGTCTTTCATCACTCTCTTTCCTCCACTAGTTGCCTCAGCAAACAATTTGGGTGGTTTAGGGTCAGGAGGTTTCTTCGGGACCGCTGCCATTGGTGGTGATATTTCCGTTATCTTACCGTTAGGGGCGGCAGCGTAGGGGTGTTTTTTAATGTGTGGACTAGAATGAGTCTAACTAAAATGCCCTTATTTGATGAGAGAGAAGCTAGAGAGAAGGTATTAATCCTTCTCTAATACAATTTAAACACTTGATGAGCATGTTTTACATCTTAAGAATGTGTTTGTTGTACTAGGAAAACATAGATTGTATACAAACCTTAAAAAGTGTTCTTTTTGCATGAAATCTATTATATTTTTAGAGTATGTTGTTAGTTCTCAAGGAATATTTGTTGATGAGTCAAAGGTTAAGGCTATTCTTGATTAGCCAAGGCTTTCTTTTGCTAGTAATGTTAGAAATTTTCATGCTACTATAAGTTTTTATAGGAGTTTTGTGAAAAACTGTAGTTCTATTGCTGCACCTTTAAATAAACTTGTTAAGAAAAATGTCACTTTTGAATGGAAAGAATCACATGAAAAGGCTTTTAACACACATAAGAAAAAAACTTACTCATGCTCCTGTGCTTGTATTGCCTTACGTTAATAAAGATTTTGAGATACACAGTGATGTCTTTGGGATAGGTAATGGTGCTGTTTTAATGCCGAAATCAAAGCTCGTAGCTTACTTCAGGGAAAAGCTAAGTGGAGCAACCTTGAATTATGTAAACAAGGATTTGTATGCTTTGGTGAGATCTTTATAAGTATGGGAGCAGTATTTATGGCCAAAAGAATTAATAATTTATTTAGATCATGAAAGCCTAAAATTTTTTAAGACTTAAGGTAAGTTGAATAAGAGGCATGCTAAATGGTTAGAGTTCACTGAATCCTTTCTATATGTGATTAAGTATAGGCAGTACTATTTGCTTACTGTTATGCATGCTAAGTTACTTGGTTTTGATTTGATTAAAGAGCTTTATGCTAGTTGATGACAATGTGAGTGCGGAATCCTCACATGTATATAAATTGAAGGACCTAGCGAAGAAATTCAAACCAATCAATCGATAAAATTGAAGGGAAAGATATAGATAACGAACAACCTTGGATATATTAAATCCAAGACCTATACATTATTAAAAATAGTTAATTCAATTCAAGAACTCTTGAGTTAAATAAACTATTTGGATTGTTCTCAATTAAGAAGAAAGGTTAATTTGAAAGGGTTACGCCTTAAAATCAACGGTTCTAATTTAGGGTTACGCCAAAATTGTGTTTTCTAAGCACACAGCTTACAAAAACAAAAAAATAACTTTTTAAAATTCTTTTATTATTAAGAACGAAATTATGGCCTATAAATAGGCTACAAGCTTAACCCTAACTTACTGAATAAGTAGTCTAATTGAAAAAGGAAACAAGCAAGTAAACTAATCTAAATAAGGAAACTTTTTCCTATTCGAAAACAACTTATTAACTTAATTCTAAATAAATAAAAACTGAAACTTCCAAATAATTCACATGTTAATTGCATACAAGAATTATTAACCGTGTGAGACAAAAATTACTAAAAATTAAATAAAACATAAAACTATTAAATTTTTCGACGTCGCACGTGGAGAGTGTATTTTTAGAAAATTGGAATTTCGTCCATTTTCCTATCATTCTCTCCCTCTTGGAAAGAATTTGTCCTTGAATCACGTTGTAGTGCTCCAGGATCAAACACAAACAAAAATTCTCCACATCGATGAATTAACAAGCACGACATAACAAAATGGTTATTCACCTCATTGACAGGCTAGTCGTATCACCTCAACAAATACCCTAACACTACTGTAGTAGTGGTGAAAGGGATTGTATCCACATGGAAGGGTTGGTTGTTCAGAGGCTATTTGTTCACTCGACACTATGGATGTATGTAACAAAAGTAAAGAAACTAGAATAAATGCAAGCTAAGTATAGTGAATGCAGAATTAGACTAAATACAAGGGGTTAGTATGATGGATGCAAGCACTGCCTTGAGGGATTTCACACATACGGATCTCTCCCTATTATCACTGACTTGTGTGCATGTGTGAGGGGACTATCCTGCTAGCGACCTAGAACTGATTAACTTGGCAGTCCTCACAATTCCAAATCTCCTCAAACTTCCGTTGGCATGGCAAGTTCTTGGTACAAGTTAAAACCCAGATCCCTATCCTTCTAGAACAAACATAATTCAATCCATGACTATCTCTCTTGGCAGGGCAGCTATCCAGTTCATGCTTTCGATCTATTCTATAAGCATAATCTTAAGTCTTTCCTAAGGGTCGATTTTAACTGTCTGTGGGCACCGCACAATTAGAATCATAATGCCAACAGATCTTAAGACTCACACATGTATGTTCACAACTAAATTCATGTTACTTTCAATCGCCTTCGATAGATCCACACTAATCTTAGTGGGCACCTCAGATTTGGTGTGAAATTAGGCAAGACATGTAAAACATCGAATCTATACAAATTAGGAACTATGAACATGAATAACACAGATAAATTCCAATTGAGATATCTCAAATAGGTTTAGATCCATACATCTAACCCTCAAGGCAGTATAATGTAAGAAGGGGGAAAGGGAGAGAAAATCCTAGTCTAAACTAAGAACTAAGAATCCTAATCTATTCTAAGTGTTCTCTGTTGAGCCGTCTCTGTTCTCCTCCTTTATAGCTTCCTCTTTGCACTTGTATACCTTCCCGTTAGTGATGTGTTGATGTCTTGGTTCTTGGAAGTTTCCCCTGTTGATGAGATTTTTCCACGTGTTTGAAAGAGTTCCTCTTTGGCGTATGATTTCTCCATGTGTCCTACAAATGCCAATCACAAGGTGTGTTGAGGTCACGTGTTTGGTGCATCGCTTAAGCATTAGGAATGAATATTGTCAAACACTTGGTGATATAGAATAGTTGTGTTTGTGCTTGTTCACTTGTGCGTGCAAATTCTTGTGCCTTGTGCTAAGAATACATTGTGTTGCTGTGTACACTAAGTGTCAAATAGGTGGGGGAATGTCATGCATGAATGTAGTGTAAGTGTGCGAGAGTATACATGAATATATGCAAGTGTGTGCGAATGAAAGTGCATAAGTGTGCAAGTGAATCTGAGGTAGTGTGCGAGTGAGTGTGGCGTGAGCGATTGCACATGCTTCATCGTTCTCCCTCATTTAGCCCCTCATTCACGTCGAGTCTGAGAAAACATAAAACATCAACATTGTAGGCAACACTCTTAGCTAAACATAGCACTTTGAATCACTCAATGTGGAGCTAACATGAAAACGTTATTATCGTTTCCGTAAACTGTGACATTGCTGTGCGAGTGTGTGGGCTGTGCGGGCGCCTAGGCGTGCGTGTGTGGGGGCTGTGTGGGCACCTAGGCACCCGCATGTGCTTGTGTGCTGAAATGTGCATGTGTGTGATGTGTTTGATGTGTTTTACTGTGAGACTTTGTGTGTTCTTGCTTGAGAGTTGTGAGAGGAATTGTGTCAAACGTGTACTCACTCAATGCATGCAAATATCACATAATTTGTACAACATTTTCATACTTCCTCAAAAACTTCTCACAAATTCATTCATGAACATTTTTACACATAAGTCATGCCTCAAGTAAGATTGTCATTACAAATCTATACCAAAGCTCAAGGAATCACAACATATAAGTCGGTATAAACCGGACTTATCAATCCCCCCACACTTGAAGTTTTGCTCGTCCCGAGCAAACTAAAGCAATTACAATCTCTTCATCCACTTTCACATTCAACACTTGCAGTACCATCATCTATAAATTTTCAAATCAAAACATTTACACGCATAAGTTTTTCACAGGTTTTAGTCTCACAGTTCATCTAAGTCATACTCATTATCAACTAAGGTGCAACGAATAAAGACCAAACCACCAACGTGATGTGTGTGCTGAGAGTTTCCTATGCTCCCTCACCCTGTTTATGCAAAGTACTTAAGCAAACACTTAGACAATAATTCTTGCACTACAATCCTTTTGTCCACACACACAAACACTTCATACCAAATATAAGAGATAGATTTTTCTTTATATGCTCACTGGGGTTTTTCCCTTTTTCCAATGCACATTGGTGCAAGATGTTTTCTTTTAAAACTTATGCCGCGCTTTGGTGCTTAGCTGCCAGGGTTTTATGGCTATTTTATTCCTTTTATTCGTCACTAGCTTTTTCTCTTTTGTTCCCCTCTTCTCTCAAGCATTCCATGTTGTGTGTGTCTTCAATAGACTATATACTCAAAATGCAAGGACAAGTGTTTACAAGTAGAGTGCATATACAAGTCAAGAGAATCATAAGTCCTCTCCTTTGTCAACTGTGGTGTTGGCGTTTCTATCTTACTTTAAAATCACACTTTAGTCAGCAACTTGCATGAATCAAATGAATTTTGTAAACTAAACCCAAAAAATTTTTCGCATGCATGAAAACAACTGAGTACAAACAGTAGACTAGATAATGGTATTGGAAGTGCTGATGTGCAAATGGATTTAGACAGTATTCGCCCAACACAACAAAATTCACATTTAGCACAACTGGAACAGAAAGCTCATAACGAGGCCAGTGCTAGTCACTGCCTGTTTTCTTCTCAACACACAACAAACAAAAATGCTACCTACATGAATACTAATATCACTACACCACCACCATTTCTCTTAACACACATAAGCAACACATTGAGATCAAAAATCAAGGTACATTTTGGCACAGCTACAACACAATTTTTTAAAGCATCACAACTTAGCATCAAATAAAGCATCACCAGTTCCATGTAGCTAATCAAGCAAGCACAAAATATTCTCATAAAGGAAAATAAGCATATGAATCCTCAAATGCATAAACCATAGCAAACATTCCCTCCCCACACTTAAAATTTACATTGTCCCCAATGTAAAATAAAATGATAGGTTCAGGAACTCCCTTAAGTTTGTAGACTGTAACATCCAATGTTTGCTGGTTTGAGTGCCTTTTTCCTTAACTTTTCATTCATGACTGTAGCCATTTAAACTCCGTATGCATCATGCTCAATAGCTTTGGCTCCTCTTCTGTACTGCCCTTGCACTTGTAGAACCCACACTTGGACTCATAACTCCTTGCACCAAAAGAACACAACTCACTACGAGGATAAATCATATATTCATGTAAGCACACTAACCATGTTTTCTATCCTAAAGTAGAACTTCATGCAATAAAGGCGTCCCAATAATGCACTATGTTCATGGCATGTTTAAGCTTCATACATGGTTACCACTTCACATTTTCTACAATGTGCATGAAAACCCAACCAACTGGACAACATTCACCATAAATAAACCATGAAAGTTCAAGAAGGTATTTCCCACAAACAATAGAGTTCCAATAAAGCATGAGGGAATGAACTCATATCTTATACTGTGCAAATATGAGTGAATAGTGACTTGTTGGAAACTTGGTGTTAAAGTGGTGGTGCTTCATAACCTACTGTGCGTGTGTGTGAGATTGTGACTTGTGATATGCAAGAGAGATTTGAAAATGAGTGTGGTGTGCAAGTGAGTGCAACACCATGACCTTGGATCATGGTGGTGTATAATGTATCATGTTAGTAGCACTATGAAGATACTCCCCCACACTTAGCATTTGAGAGGCTTTTGCTTAGGGTTCCTGCACACAAGAGACAACTAACTACATGAACAAAACAAAAGCATAAAAACTCAAACATCAATTTATTCAAGAGAAGTGAATTAAGTAGTTCTGGATTTATTCAGTCTCCAGCTAGACTTTATTCATGAAGCCTCCTCATTCAAGATTCAGAGTACCTATCTCTGTACCAGAAGAATGCTCTTTCATAGGCACTTTTTTTCTTCTGATATGGTACTGGATAAATATTTTTTAGAAAGAGGTGTTAGAGCTCATGCACATGGAGAACAATCTTAATAAACTCTATTTTAAACCTTTATGTTCCCCCATACGAATCACCTCTTTCACTTCTCCTACCAAATTTGGCTCTGAAACCCTGCAAGGCTCAACCATAGATTGTGCATCCATATCTCAACAAATTTATCGGTAATTTCAAAAATGGATGCATCAACAGAGCAATTGTCTACCATGTTAGTTATTTCATTACAAAGCATTAAATCTTCATTACACAAACTAACATGGGTAGCATTTTGGGTCCTTTCCTTGTTAACAAAATTGGGTTCATTATGCACATTTAACAAAGGTATCTCATTCTTCCTTATTTGTTGGTCACCAGTTACAGCTTCAAATTCATTCACAATTTCATGAGTTGGTGCCTCAACAAAATTCTCAATCATCATGTTGTCATTTTCATTAACAAGTGCAATATTAGTTTCATTCATGCTCACAAAAGATTCAATAAGACGTGTCTCTGTACATCTCACAGGGCATTTAAGGGAAGAAGAGGTGTCTAAAGAAAGTCTAACATCATCAATGTTCTCATGGGACTCCATGGATTCAATATAAGACCTAGCATTAGACAAACCCCCACCTCCAATTTCACAGTAAGAAACCAAAAGGCCCTAAATTTATCATTTGTAAGCTCATCACAAGAGACATCATTCTCATTAGAAGGACTCAAACATTCATGCACAACAGTTTCATCAACAGAGCATTCAGGTCTATCATCTCCCCCATTTGTAGACTCCAACTCTCTTGGACAGTTTAGACCACAATCAACATTTGCATTTATATTAAAAAAATTTTCCTCAAGAGTTGGTGTTTCATTAAGGAGAGATATACTTTCTGAGTGGCCTTGAGCAATCGGAACTGGTGTCTCAAGTTGTTCCATTATGTCGCTCATTGAGGTACTCATGTGATCATATGTCTGTTGTTGTTTTTGAGTCTCCTCCTCCATTTGAGCCAACCTTGTTTCACTGATTGCATAAAATCTTTCCAAAATCAGAGACAACTTGTCTTCCAGTGTTCGCTCTTTTCTTTATTAGGACCCATTACCTTGCTATTGGTCATTCCATGGTTCATGTTATATTAGTGGAAAGAAGTTGTCAAATATTCTAGGTTTTGGTCATGTGTCATCCATCCAATCTGGTGGGTAATCATAATAAGGCTCAACAGAGTCCACAAGCCACCTAACATATTTGATCTCTTGTGGTGTGCACAATTTAATTTCAATGAAATTCCAAATTCTCTGCACTTACCACAACTGAACACAAGAGACTTTGAACACAAAAACTAAAAAATATGAACTAACACGCAATAATAACAAAAGGGAAAAAGAAAATCACAACAAAAACAGAATGACAAAAACATAAAAATAAACGATTCAAGAGAACAATAATCTCCAACAACCACAGCTTCCTCGGTAGCGGCACTAATTTGTTGACAGGCTAGTCGTATCACCTCAACAAATACCCTAACATTACTGTAGTAGTGGTGAGAAGGATCGTATTCACAGGGAAGGGTTGGTTGTTCAGAGGCTATTTGTTCAATCGACACTATGGATGTATGTAGCGAAAGGAATGAAACTAGAATAAATGCAAGCTAGGTATAATGATTGCAGAATTGGACTAAATACAAGGGGTTAGTATGATGGATGCAAGCATTGCCTTGATGGATTTCACACATACGGATCTCTCCCTATTATCACTGACTTGTTTGCATGTGTGAGGGGACTATCCTGCTAGTGACCTAGAACTGATTAACTTGGCAGTTCCCACAATTCCAGTTCACAAATCTCCTCAAACTTCCCTTGGCAGGGCAAGTTCTTGGTACAAGTTAAAACCCAGATCCCTATCCTTCTAGAACAAACCTAATTCAATCCATGTTTATCTCCCTTGGCAGGGCAGCTATCCAGTTCATGCTTTCGATCAATTCTATAAGCATAATCTTAAGTCTTTCCTAAGGGTTGATTTTAATTGTCAGTGGGGACCGCACAATTAGAATCACAATGCAAACAGATCTTAAGACTCACACATGTATGTTCACAACTCAATTCATGTTATGTTCAATCGCCTTCGGTAGATCCACACTAATCTCAGTGGACACCGCAGATTTGGTGTGAATTTAGGCAAGACATGCGAAACATCGAATCTAAACAAGTAATGAACTATGAACATGAATAACACAGATAAATTCCTATTCAGATGTCTCAAATAGTTTTAGATCCATACATCTAACCCTCAAGACTGCATAATGTAAGAGGGGGGAAAGGGAGAGAAAATCCTAATCTAAACTAAGAACTAAGAACCCTAATCTATTCTAAGTGTTCTCTATTGTGCTGTCTCTGTTCTCCTAGTTTTTAACTTTCTCTTTGCAATTTTATACCTTCCCGTTAGTGATGTGTTGATGTCTTGGTTCCTAGAAGTTTCCCCTGTTGATGAGATTTTTCCAAGTGTCTGAAAGAGTTCCTCTTTAGCGTGTGATTTCTCCATGTGTCCTACGAATACCAATCAAAAGGTGTGGTGAGGTCACGTGTTTGGTGCATCGATTAAGCATTAAGAATGAATATTGTCAAACACTTGGTGATATAGAATAGTTGTGTTTGTGCTTGTTCACTTGTGCGTGCCAATTCTTGTGCCTTGTGCTAAGAATAGATTGTGTTGCTGTGTACACTAAGTGTCAAATAGGTGGGGGAATGTCTTGCATGAATGTAGTGTAAGTGTGCAAGTGTATGCATGAATATATGCAAGTGTGTGCGAATGAAAGTGCATAAGTGTGCAAGTGAATGTGAGGTAGTGTGCGAGTGAGTGTGGCATGAGCGATGGCACATTCTTCATCTTTCTTCCTCATTTAGCCCCTGATTCACGTCGAGTATGAGAAAACCGAAAACATAAACATTGTAGGCAAGACTCTTAGCTAAACATATCACTTTGAATCACTCAATTTGGAGCTAAATTGAGAAAGTTATGATCGTTTCCGTAAGCTGTGACAATGTTGTGCGCGTGTGTGGGCTGTGCGGGCGCCTAGTGCTTGTGTGCTGAAATGTGCATGTGTGTGATGTGTTTGATGTGTTTTGCTGTGAGACTTTGTGTGTGCTTGCTTGAGGGTTGTGAGAGGAATTGTGTCAAACGTGTACTCACTCAATGCATGCAAATATCATATAGTTTGTATAACATTTTCATACTTTCTCACAAACTTCTCAAAAATTCATTCATGAACATTTTTACACATAAGTCATGCCTCAAGTAAGATTGTCATTACAAATCTATACAAAAGCTCAGGAATCGCAACATATAAGTCGGTATAAACCGGACTTATCAATCCCCCTACACTTGAACTTTTGCTCATCCCGAGCAAACTAGAGCAATTACAATCTCATCAAAGAGTTCGAAATGCCCAGGTGCAGGCTTTCATGATGTGAATAAATTATAAGAGGCAAGCTAAATGGTTAGAGTTCACTGAATCCTTTCCGTATGTGATTAAGAATAAAGTTACAAAAATAACATTGTAGCTGATGCAATGTCTAGGCAGTACTATTTGCTTACTTTTATGCATGCTAAGTTACTTGATTTTGATTTGATTAAGAGGTTTATGCTAGTTGATGGTGATGTGAGTGCGGAATCCTCACACGTATATAAATTGAAGGACCTAGCCAAGAAATTCACACCAATCAATGGATAAAATTGCAGGGAAGATATAGGTAACGAGCAACCCTGGATATATTAAATCCAAAACCTCTACGTTATTACAAATAGTTAATTCAATTCAAGAACTCTTGAGTTAAACAAACTATCTGGCTTATTCTCAATTAAGAACAAAAGTCAATTTTAAATGGTTACGCCTCAAAATCAATGGTTCCAATTTAAGGTTACGCCTAAATTGCGTTTTCTAAGCACACAGCTTACAAAAACAAAGAAAAATAACTTTTCAATATTCTTCTATTATTAAAAACGAAATTATGGCCTATAAATAGGCTACAAGCTTAACCCTAACTTACTAAACAAGTAGTCTAATTGAAAAAGGAAACAAGCAAGTAAACTAATCCAAATAAGGAAACTTATTCATATTTGGAAACAACTTATTAACTTAATTGAAAATAAATAAAAATGGAAATAAAAATTACTAACCATGTGAGACAAAAATTACTAAAAATTAAATAAAACATAAAACTATTAAATTTTCCGACGTCGCGCGACGTGGAGAGTGTATGTTCAGCAAATTTGAATTTCTTGTCATATTCATCCATTTTGCTTTCATTCCCTTCTTCTTTGAAAAAATTTGTCCTCGAATCACGTCGTACTGCCCCTGGATCAAACACAAAAAAAAATTCTCCACATCGATGAAATAACAAGCACGACATAACAAAATGGTGATTCACCTCATCAAAGAGTTTGAAATTCCCAAGTGTAGGACGAGCTAAATCACTTAGCTTGTGAGTAAGCTGAACATCCGTTGATATGGCACCATGAACATTATTTCCTTGGTCACTTGTCCTCATCTTGGCACATTCGGTAGCAATGATCAATTGATCATTATGAACTTGATAAGGTAATAAATCAGCAAGATTGAATTGGTGGCCATCTTTTGTAAGACTAAAGACATTCTCACGAGCATAATAGATGGAATTTCTATCATATTGCCAAGGTCTACCAAGCAAGATATGGGAAGCCTCCATATATACAACATCACATAAAACTTCATCTTGATATTGACCCAAAGAAAAAGCAACTTTCGCTTGCTTATTTACCATTGCGCCTCCTTCTTGATTTAGCAACTGAAGCATATATGACTTAGAATGCTTTTGACAAGGCAACCCCAATTTCTTAACAAGTAACACACTACCAAAATTAGTACAACTACCAGTTTCAATAATCATATTACACACTTTACCTTGGATGGAACATCGATTGTGGAATATGTTCTCCCTAGGCATCAAATCATCATCAACTGCTAAGTGAGAATTGTGATAAGTCGGGAGTTGTACCGACTTATTTATCTTACATACTCATCCTTTTCATATAGAAATCGAGTCAAAGGAATGCTTTGTGAATGGCTTCTGCACATTATTGTCCATGAACTTAGGTTTGATAAAATGACTACGTGTGGAGAAAATGTTGTGATTTTGTTGCGATTATGGAAAATATGCACACACCCCACCTTAGCCGCACAAGTCGCGCACAGCTCACAACACTCACAAGTCACTCACATCTCGTACACAAATTTCTCAACACACACAACACACACACGGGGCGGGCACCTAGTGCGCCCGCCCCACTCACACAGACCACGGGGCGGACGCCTAGCGCGCCCACCCCCTCTCGCACATGCACACACGGCGGGCGCCTAGCTCGCCCGCCCTGCCTATCGCTCACACGGCGCGCCCGCACCACACACGCACACATGCACGGCAGGCACCTAGCGCGCCCGCCAATTTTCACTCACGCACACACTCACTCACACATTCCCACTTGCACACTTGCACGTTTAGTTTTGCATACACCTCACCGCACTCGTGCTCCCGTACATATTTTGCGCACATTATCGGCACTCACGCACGTTCACTGTTGAACATCAAGTGTTTGAAGAAATGCATTTAAATTCCTTAATGACTAAGTCTTGAGTGAACTACGTGGCCTCACTTTACCTTTGCTGACTTATTCACAGACACGTGGCAGCTTCTCCGGAAAAGATGGAAATTTCCAGGAATGTCACCAGGCCAACCCAGCAAGGGAAAAGTATAAAAGGAGCTGAAAAAGAAAGAGAAGGGGGATCGGGAGATTGAGGATCAAGAAAGAACTGAGAAAATTACAGAGAGGGAGAGGATCTTGAGAAATTGCCCATTTCATTTCTCTCTTGTATTCATGAATTCTGAGCCGATCAACATGATCGGCTAGACATAGAGTGTTGCTTTGAGGGGTTACATGTATGGATTTAATCTTGCTTAAGACATTCGATTGAGAATTTTATCCGTGTTATTTATGTCCATTATTCTGTACTTGTTGTGTTTGATGTTTTGCATTTGATTAACTTCAAATTAAATCTGTGGTGACCACTGAGATTGTTGTGAACTTGCCTAAGGAAATCAATCCCAACTTGTATTGATTATGAACATGCTAGTGTTAGTCTTAGTCATGCACATTTCATGATTTAGAAAAGGGCAAGGAGCGTTCTTGTATGGTGAGTTTAGATTACAGATGGGATGACTGCCCTAACAAGGGAGTATATCCAAGTTAATTGAGGCTCACTACTGCCACTATAGGAAAGTACCAAGAGTATTCTTGTATTGTGGATTGAGATTACATATGGAATGACTGCCCTGACGAGGGAGTATATCCGGGCTAATCGAGGCTCACAGTAGGAGAATCGGGATCTGGGGGAGACTCACTCGTACCTAGAACTTGCCATGACAAGGGAAGTTAGAGGAGTATTGTGGAATGTTGAGAGAACTGACAAGTTGATCGAATCCCAGCTCACTATCAGAGAAGTCCCTTCACACTTGTTTACACAAGTCAGGGATAGCAAGAGAAAAATCCATACTAGTTGTTTCACCCTCAAGGCAACACCTCCCGCTTTATTGAGTTATCTCCCGTTCCAACATTCTTGCATTTTCATTCGTTTGAGTAGTAATTTCGTGCCCTTTTAATTGTTCATACCTGCTATCATTATTCAATACTTGATTATAACCCTCTCCCTGTGGAGACGATCCCACTCATCACTGCTGCATTTATTGTTGAGTTTGGGTAAAATTGGGAGCCTACGGCAGCTCGCCCAACCAATTTTTGGTGCCGTTGCCGAGGAGAGGCTAAGTATTAGGAATTGATTGTGATAGTTTTATGTTTCAAATTTTTGGTATTTCGTATTTCAGTATTTGTTCTGTTTCTTTTGATTGACTTTTGATCATAGTTGGTGATCCTGTCAAGATTATTTCATCCCATTTCTACAGTTTGCTTTTGAATTCAGTAATCTATCTACGTGGGAGGTGTCTTTGGCTTGTGTAGGTACAGCTTATGCAAGTGGGAGCCAGACTTCGTGGGATCGAACCTGAGTTTCATTTTGATCCAGAGCTCCAGAGGACTTTGAGGCAAAGGAGAAGGGCTCTAGAAATGGCGGAATAGGGTGAAGAGAGAGGCTAGGCCCCAACAGGGGGAGGAGAGACCAAGAGACCGACCACTAAGGTTTGGGGACCATTTCGCGGTCAACTTTGAGAGGAGGAACAACAGGCAAGATGTGGATGTGGAAAGTTACCAAATCCCAACTCAAATAGTATCGATGATAACTCAGGGTCAGGTCTTTCAAGGATTGAGCAACGACGACCCAACCGAGCACTTGGATTGGTTTCTGGGATTATGTAACACTTTCAAACTGCAAATAATCACACCTGATGAGGTGAGAAGTATATTGTTCCCACACTCTCTCAAAGGCAGGGCAAAGCACTGGTTTAACTCGATCGGAGGGCCCTCGGTAGCCACTTTTGAGGAATTGGAAAGAAAATTCCTGGCCAAATATTTCCCCCCATCTAAACTGCAGAGAATGAGACTCGAAATAAGGAACTTTCAGCAGCAAGATGGGGAGACCTTCAAGAAAGCATGGGAGAGGTTTAATGACTTGCTCAGGCAATGCCCCAACAATGACCTTGGAGAGATAAGGGAGCTTAACACGTTCTTCAAAAGATTGTCCCCCGAATCTTCACTGATGGTTAAGGCCTCGGCTAACGGAGCCCTCAAGGATAAAAGTGCCCCGGAAGTAAGAGAGCTATTCGATTCCATAGCTGATGATGAGTATTTGTTCCCAGAAACTAGGATGGCACCTGTGAGAAAACAGCGAGGAGTGCTGGAGCTGGACGAGGAGACTTCCTTGGAGCAAAGATTGAGGCCCTAACAAGGCAGATCCAAACTCTCAAGGCCGCAAACACTGCTCCTATGCTGATGTGTGGTTTATGCAAAGGTGAACACCACACCGATGAATGCGAGCTCACACAAGAGTCTGCGCAGTATGTCCAGAATTACAACAACAGGCAGCAATATGGTGGCTATAGAAACCAGTCTGGTTAAGGGACTTGGGGGCAGAACAATAAGGGAAATCAGCAAAGACAGTACTTCCAAGGTGGAGAGTCGAGCAACAGGGAACCGAGGAGGTCCACAGATGAAATGTTTCAAACAATCATGGAAAGGATGGACATGTATGAGAAGAGGACTTCGGCAGTAGAGGCCTCCATCAAGAACATAGACATGCAAATAGGCCAGCTGGCCAAGGCGAGCAACCAACGCCCTCAGAGCGCCCTTCCTAGTGATACCGAGCCCAACCCAAAAGGGAAGGAGAGAGAGGTGTGCAACGCCATCACACTAGGAAGTGGTAAGGAGATCAAAAGGGATCAGAAAAAGGGAGGAAATGAAGAATCAGTGAAAGAAGTCCCAGAAGAGACTATCATTGTGGAAGAAGAGATACGGGAGGATGAGGAGGAAAGTGTGAAGGCTCCTGAGCCTAAGAAGAAGAGGGGACCTGCTAGCTCTTATAACTATCCGGAGTTTGCACCCCTCCCACCTTTTCCCCAACACGTTCCAGCACAGGCCAAGAAGGGGGCCCAATTTACAAGGTTCCTGGACATGGTGAAAAACGTCAACGTGAATGTCCCTCTTCTGGACCTCTTCACTGCAGTGCCTCGGTATGCTAAATTTCTGAAGGATCTGATCGCGAATAAAGAGCAAATATTACGTTGTGAGGTGCCAATTCCGCTGACTAAGGAGAGCCAGGCTTGGATAAACAATGAGCTCCCTCCCAAGCTCAAGGACCCTGGGAGCTGCACAGTCCCTCGCACTATCGGAGCAAAATTTTTCAATAAAGCATTGTGCGACCTCGGGGCAGGGATAAACCTGATGCCACTATCCCTCGCCTAGAGTATAGGTCTGGGAGAGAAGATTAAACCTGTGGCTGTCCTCCTACAGTTAGCAGATAGATCCTTGGTACAACCGACTGGAATGGTGGAAGATGTGTTGGTGTCGGTAGACAAATTTGTGCTTCCGGTGGATTTCATAGTCTTGGACATGGAGGAGGACCCCGAATTCCCACTTATATTTGGCAGGCCATTATTCAACTATCTGAAGCGTATGGTGTGGAAAGAGAAAAGAAATGCCACCCAGTAAGCAGAAATGTGGGTGCCGAGACTTTGGGTGTGTTAAGTAAAGACAAAGGACACATCCAGTTCCTTGACAATCCACCTCCTTGACATCAACTCTTCCATGTCGGACTGAGGATAATAAACCAAGCGCTGTGTTGGGAGGCAACCCGACCATTTAATTTTAGTTGTTTGATAGTTGTTTTTTTGAATACATTGTGACCCCAATAAAACACCTGAGTTTAAAAGCCATCAGGTGTGCATATCTGCAGGAACCTCGGAATAGACATGGAGTTAAGCAGCTGAGTTTCGTACACCCGGATGTCGACAGGTAAACAGTTTCGAAAATATTCTTTGCACTGACGAAGGATGAGAATCAAATCGCATACGTGACGTGATGAACACACCGAGATTCTCTACCTTTCTGAAATGATTCAGGTAAAAGCTGTGCTACGGTATCAAGGTCTAAACAAGATAATATAATAGATCACACTGAGTTTTGTAGAGAATAGTCAAATCAATTTGGAAAGAAAGCATGAGTGGTAGTAGAGGCGCCACTTTCACACGCACCACTGCACACAACATAATCATTAACACCTTGAGAAGCTTGACCCAAATTTGCCCACAAGAAATCGGCCATGAATGAGCAAATGGGTGAAATATTGATGACATGTGATAGCGTGGGGCCCACGAATTTGTTTGGAAGCAACCAATTGTTCAAGTGGCCGAATTATGCAAAAGGAAAGTTGATTTGATTACACAATGCTTTGTTTGCATCCTTCTTGTCATGTAGTCATTTTGTCATTTTGTGAAGTCACATGATAATTGTTTTCTAGATTGAGATAGCCGAACCATGCATGGAAAATTTCCTTATAAATACCATGCATTGTGCATTCCATTCATCAAGCAATTCACATGCATCAAAGTGTGCATAATCGGCTGAGAGAGAATGCAAAAATAGGGTAGGCCATTTCGAGAAGTTGGAAACACTCCACAAAAATTCGACTCATTGTTTTGCATTTTGCTGTGCCCAGTTTTCAAACCAAGTAAGCATCTTTCACTCTTTAGCTCCATGCTCATTTAGTTAATTTCCAAGATGTGATGATTTACATAGAATGGCCATGCGAATTTGAACAGCTCAATTAGAATGTGCAATTTACTTATTGTAATGGACTGTTGGCGTAATAGGCTGTTGGACTATTTTTGGTTATCATCCTGCCTTATTTGAATTTCGTATGCTAAATATTACCTCAAGGGAGTTCTTCACTTTTGTGCACTTTAAATTCTGAAAATGGTAGCTTGTGAGAGTAATTTTCCATGATTTGAACTAATGCCAAATGAGTTAAGCTCATGATGTTTTAATGCTTCCATGCTTCACCGTGGAAATGAATGATGTTGATAAATTGTGATGAACGAATTTTGGTGTGCTAATGATATTGTGATCAGTTGTGATATCATTTTGGGGCCGATTTTTACGTAAGAAAATTCTCAAATGTGCTTCACGTCTTTTAACTGCCCATGTATGTCCAACTATCTTGTATGGCATAATGAATATCCTGGAATGTTGTATAGCATGAATTAGACAGTGGGGTGTAATTGCCTTGCAAAGCTTAATGAGAAAATTTCATGATCTTGTATGGTGACGCATGCTTGGGTTTTACGTAAATCCAAAAGACATGATAGAATTGGGTGTTACACAACTCATGCAATGTTGGAATTTTCAGGTACCATGGCACCAAAGAAATCCTCTCAAACTCCTGCAACCACTTCCAAAGGTCAAGCGTCAAAAGGACAGGCCAAGGTCATGGTGGATGAAACCTCATCCGATTCTGAGTCAGACGAGGAATATTTTCCCGAGGACCATGAAGCTGATAAAACACAAGACACTGGTAGCAAGAAAATGAAAAATTCACAATCGGTGATCCTCCGAAGATTTGTCAATGCCTATGCTCAAGAAAAATTCTGTGAATTTGCCATCCGACACATCCATGTTGAACGATCCTTTCGCATCACCGGAAAGCCATATAAAGATATCATCCAGCATTATAAGTGGAAACCATTGACAGAAGCTCCAGAGACATGCAATGTAGCTATTGCTAAGGAATTCTACGCGAATGCTGCTGCGGTTGATAAGAAAGAAATCAAGACAAAAGGTGTATTCGTGAGGGGCAAATACATAAAATTCACTGGCGAGATGGTGAATAATCATTATGGGCTCCCGGACTACGACAAAGACCAGCTTAGTGATCTAATCGAATTTGGAAACCCAGACACTGTTCTACAAACACTGACGCTTCCGGGATCAGATTGGGTGACGAGTTAAAATGGCGACATGAGGCATGTGCGGCTCAAGGATCTAACAGCAGAGACTAAGACATAGCTGTTATTCATCAACTCTCGCCTCATGCCCACCACCCACAACACGAATGTAACCAGGGACAAAATCTTTCTTGTGTATGCTATCAAAAACCGGTTAACTATAGATGTGGGAAAGTTCATGACCACGTACATCAACCAGGCCATATCTGAGCACAATCTAGCCATGTACTTCCCACACTTGATCCTGGAGCAAGCAATCAAGCATGGAGTGAAAGTGTCCACCGGGGAGGAATGCCGAGTGTCAATAGGACCAGTCAAGGATGGCCAACTGAAATTTTATCAGAACATGGAAAAAGAAGACAGGCAGCAGCGAAAGGCTGAGGCAAGGGAGAGAGAGAGGGTGGAACCGATACCGATAATGGACGACATTGATGTCTATTTAAACCCGGCCGAGCCACTCCAACAACCCCCCAACCAGCAACTACCGCAAGGGTTCGACAATTTCAACAATATGCAACTTGCACTTGAGGGACTTCAAACGTCATTCCAAAACCACCACAATTCCCTCATGCAACACATTGACGAAATGGAAGGCAGGTGGACTGGGCTGCAAGACTGCATGGGCATTATTGGGACACGAATAGAATCAATGGAACAAGAACAGACCACTCAGTGGAAAGCCATTGACAACAAGATCAACCAGTGCCAAACCGAAGTCCACAATCTCAATCTGATGATGGTGTACCACCATCAATCCCGGGGACCAAATTCTTACTGTCCCCCAATTGAGGAGATGGACAACCTAGCCAGAATGATTGTGAATACAAGCAATCGAAGGGTAGTCATGCAACAAGGGATGAGCTCCACTGCTGGATCAAACACGCAAAATTTCAGAGGTGCTCCACCACCCTTCCCGGGCTTTTCCCGTTTCTCCAACCAGCCCCCACCTCCAGGCACTTAAACACGGTAGTCTCTCTCCTTTACAATGGGGACCATTGCTCTTTTCAAGTGTGGGGGGGAGACATTCATGATGTGGGGCTGTTCTTAGAAAATTGTTGCTGTTTGTGTGATTGGCTATGCTTGGGACTTCGTTGAAGTAATGCTTGTGTTTGTGAAGCCGAGGGCCTTTGTTTAAAAATTGCTCATGTGTGTTTATCATATGTGCGGGAAACGAGTGATAGTGTGGATTGTTTAGTATTTAGGTGGTGTGTTTTCTTCTTGTTTTATTGTTCTTGTGTTGTTGTGAGCAAAAGTCAGTGTCTAGTACTGACCTTGTAGTGTGCTTGAATTTCCTTATTGTTGCGATAAATGTGAGTGTTTCGATTGTGTTGTGCAAATGTTCACCATCCAGTCCATTCCGCACACTTGCACGCCAAACCACACTCGCACTCCCAGTATCATTGCAAATCCATGAATGTTACTTAATTGTTATGTATGCAAAAATTTTTTATCTTGAGTTTCACAGTGTTTATTCGATGAGTATGATTTGATAAGTAAAGTGTGATGTCAAAGTAAGATAGAAACGCCAGCAACAAATTTGACATAGGAGAGAGCTTATGATTCTTTACGTGTATGTGCTTTCTACTCATAAACACTTATTCTTGTATTTTGAGTACATAGTCTATTGGACACACACAAGAACACAAACTGTTTGAATTTGTGCAAATATGAAGAAAAAGCCAGTGGGCGAATAAAGGGAAAAAATAACCACAAAACCCTGGGCAGCCAAGCTCCAAAGTGCGGCATGAATAAGCACCAATGTGCAAGTTAATTTCTGTTGAGTTTTGCCATAATAAGTGTTCGTGTGTGTGGACAAAAGGATTGTGGTGAAAGAATGTTCTTTAAGTGTCTACTTGAGTACTCTGCATAGACAATGTGGGATTCACGAGAAACTCTCAGTACACACTGCACGCTGACGGTTTGGTCTTTATTCATTTCACCTTGCTTGGCAAATTGTATAAGTTGGATGAATTGTGAACTCGGCAACTAGATATTCATGCACGCGAAAAATTTTAAAATGGATTGCTGATGATATTGCGAGTGTTTGAATGTGGAATGGATGAGGACTTAGTTTTCAGTTTTCCTTTGCTCGGGACTAGCAAGATTCAAGTGTGGGGGGTTGATAAGTCAGAGTTGTACCGACTTATTTATCTTACATACTCATTCTTTTCATATAGAAATCGAGTCAAAGGAATGCTTTGTGAATGGCTTGTGCACATTATTGTTCATGAACTTAGGTTTGATAAAATGACTAAGTGTGGAGAAAATGTTGTGATTTTGCTGCGATTATGGAAAATATGCACACACCCCACCTTAGCCGCACAAGTCGTGCACAACTCACAACACTCACAAGTCACTCACATCTAGCACACAAATTTCTCAACACACACAACACACACACTAGGCGCCCGCCCCACTCACACACACCACGGGGCGGATGCCTAGCGCGCCCGCCCCCTCTCGCACATGCACACACGGCGGGCGCCTAGCGCGCCCGCCTTGCCTATCGCTCACACGGCGCGGGCGCCCAGCGCGCCCGCACCACACACGCACACATTCACGGCGGGCGCCTAGCGTGCCCGCCCACTTTCACTCACGCACACACTCACTCACACATTCCAACTTGCACACTTGCACGTTTAGTTTTGCATACATCTCACCGCACAAGTGCTCCCGCACATATTTTGCGCACATTATCAGGCACTCACGCACGTTCACTATTGAGCACCAAGTGTTTGAAGAAATGCATTGAAATTCCTTAATGACTAAGTCTTGAGTGAACTACGTGACGTCACTTTACCTTTGCTGACTTATTCACAGACACGTGGCAGCTTCTCCAGAAAAGATGGAAATTTCCAGGAAGGTCACCAGGCCAACCCAGCAAGGGAAAAGTATAAAAGGAGCTGAAAAAGAAAGAGAAGGGGGATCGGGAGATTGAGGATCAAGAAAGAACTGAGAAAATTACAGAGAGGGAGAGGATCTTGAGAAATTGCCCATTTCATTTCTCTCTTGTATTCATGAATTCTGAGCCGATCAACATGATCGGCTAGACATAGAGTGTTGCTTTGAGGGGTTACATGTATGGATTTAATCTTGCTTGAGACATTCGATTGAGAATTTTATCCGTGTTATTTATGTCCATTATTCTGTACTTGTTGTGTTTGATGTTTTGCATTAGATTAACTTCATATTAAATCTGTGGTGACCACTGAGATTGTTGTGAACTTGCCTAAGGAAATCAATCCCAACTTGTATTGATTATGAACATGCTTGTGTGAGTCATAGTCCTGCACATTTCATGATTTAGAAAAGGGCAAGGAGCGTTCTTTTATGGTGAGTTTAGATTACAGATGGGATGACTGCCCTGACAAGGAGTATATCCAAGTTAATTGAGGCTCACTACTGCCACTATAGGAAAGGACTAAGAGTATTCTTGTATTATGGATTGAGATTACATATGGGATGATTGCCCTGACAAGGTAGTATATCCGGGCTAATCGAGGCGCACAGTAGGAGAATCGGGATCTGGGGGAGTCTCACTCGTACCTAGAACTTGCCCTGACAAGGGAAGTTAGAGGAGTATTGTGAAACAGGTTTGAGAGAACTGACAAGTTGATCGAATCCCGGCTCACTAGCAGAGAAGTCTCCTCACACTTGTTTACACAAGTCAGGGATAGCAAGAGAAAAATCCATACTAGTTGTTTCACCCTCAAGGCAACACTTCCCGTTTTATTGAGTTATCTCCCGTTCCAACATTCTTGCATTTTCATTCGTTTGAGTAGTAATTTCGTGCCCTTTTAATTGTTCATACCTGCTATCATTATTCAATACTTGATTACAACTCTCTCCCTGTGGAGACGATCCCACTCATCACTGCTGCATTTATTGTTGAGTTTGGGTAAAATTTGGAGCCTACGACAGCTCGCCCAACCAAATTGAGCGCACGTCTATTGACTTGTGTTAAACCTGTTCCATCTGGCTATATCATCTCTTTAGATTCTTTCTCCTCCAGATCTGGCATGTCGGCATCACTAGAATGTTCACTAGTAACTTCTCCACTTTCAAGTACGTACATGACCCTTTTATTAGGGCACTGAGATTGATAATGACCATGTCCTTGGCACTTAAAACACCTTATTTCTCTTTGCCTTGGCCCAATCGGATTAGTTCTTTGGGAAGATTCAAAATGGCTTTTCTCAAATTTTTAAGTAAGGTTAGCACTAACAGTAGTGGTTAAACTTTTGATAGTGGAGTCGAGAAGTTAGAATTAAAACCTTTTTCCACGGTGATGGCGGTATGGCTATCTCCTTATACTTCATATGCTTCTCAATTTTAATAGCTTTATGTAACTGTTCTTCCATATCAATAAAACTTTGAAGATCAACATTATATGCTAATTCAGGATCCGTATCTTGTAGAAACCACTCAATTGTAGTGTTTGGATTTTATTCTATATCAGCCTTAATCATTAAAGCTTTCTTCTCCCCATAATACTCTACAACTGGAATTCTCTCTTGAACAAGGATTTGCAATTTTCTATTCAAGTCTTGGCTATAAAAACTAGGAACATATTTTTCTCTCATGATTACCTTCATCTCAGTCCAAGTTCGAATTGGTTGTTCTCTATATCTCTTTCGTTCCATAACAAGTTGATTCCACCATAGGCAGGAGTAATCTCCAAGATGCATAAAGGCTAAGTCATAGCACTTGTCATCGAGGTATCTACCGCCCTCAAACATGTTGTCTAGATTACTCATCCAATCAAGAAAAACTTTAGGATCTGCTTTACCATGAAAAGTAGGAATATTTTATTTATAGGTTCCAAGACTAATATCAGAATGTTTACCTCCTTTTGACCGATGTTCTTCCAACTCATCATCAAAATTGAGTTCTTCCTCAAACTTAATCTTTCAAGCGGCAACTCCTTTGCTGCTGGATTTGATTGCAGTTTCCAAGCGGTCCAACAGATCCATAATTCAATTAAACAAATCATCATTAGCTTTTTTTGGTCATGAGGAGTTATTGAGCTTTCATTAGCTATGATACTAGAATTTCTTGCAATTGAGCTCTGATACCACTTGATGGCGATGTGAGTGTGGAATCCTCACACGTATATAAATTGAAGGACCTATCTAAGAAATTCACACCAATCAATGGAAAAAATTGTGGGGAATAGATAGGTAATTTGAAACCTTGGATATATTAAATCCATGACCTCTACATTATTACAAATAATTAATTCAATTTAAGAACTCTTGAGTTAAAAACAAACTATCTGGCTTGTTCTCAACTAAGAACAAAGGTCAATTTTAAGGGTTACACTTTAAAATCAACGGTTCCAATTTTGGTTTACGCCTAAATTGCGTTTTGTAAGCACACATTTTACAAAAACAAAGAAAAATAACTTTTCAAAATTCTTCTATTATTAAAAATGAATTTGTGGCCTATAAATAGGCTACAAGCATAACCCTAACTTACTAAACAAGTATTCTAATTGAAAAAGGAAACAAACAAGTAAACTAATCCAAAAAAAAGTAAACTTTTTCTTATTTGGAAATAACATATTAACTTAATTAAAAATAAATAAAAATTGAAACTTCCTAATAATTCACATGTTAATTCCCTACAATAATTATTAACCATGTAAGACAGAAATTACTAAAAATTAAATAAAACATAAAACTATTAAATTTTTCGACGCCGCGCTACGTGGAGAGTGTATTTTTAGCAAATCGGAATTTCTTGTCATTTTCGTCCATTTTACTATCATTCCTTCCCCTTTGGAAAGAATTTGTCCTCGAATCACGTCGTAGTGCTCCTGGATCAAACACAAACAAAAATTCTCCATTTTGACGAAATAACAAGCACGACATAAAAAGTTTCCCTTTCTTTCTCCCCTTTCTCTCCCAACCCAACAACCACCCAACCTATTTAAACGCTAAGGGGAGGCGGCACCACAGCCTCCCCTACCAAACCACCTGCCAAATCAAAATCTTGTAGCTAATCCTTCTTTTGTTTCCTTTATTTGGAGGTTTTGTCTCCTCTAGTAGGAATTTCTTCTCTCTTTTGAGAGTATCTTGTTCCTTATTTGGAGTTTTTAGTCTCCTTCTATGGGAATTTTGCCTCCTCTCTATTTGATAGAAATTGTCTCCATTATTGGAGTTTTTAACAAATTCGATCTGTTTCTTTCTCTTCTATGTGTTCTTATATCCAAAAAATGACTCTTCATATCCTAATGGGGTGGGGGTTGAAGATGAAGAAAAAAGAGGGAAGAAGAAAGAGATGAGATGGAGGGGTTTTATTCTCTATCTTTAGTAGATCTGTGCGGATACAACTCTAGTTCCTATTGGTTACACAAGGAAAATTTTCGGCTAGTGATATGGTGCATTTTTCCTGTGACTGAATGTTAAATTTTGGTTCATCTATTGTGATGTAAGATTCTACTTCAGTTTTAGCTCTTTCTTCTAGGCTGAAGAATCTTCCCAGTTTTTAGTTGAATTGAATTATTAATGTGATAGATATGAGAACATGTAATTAGCTGTCCAAAAGCCTCATGGTTTGTGGCTGGTTTGTCTTTAGGCCAGTTGTTAAAATATTTGTAATGTATTGTATTGCTAGTCACAAGTTTGGAAAATTTATTTTCCTATCTAGTTTATCGACTATTTGTGCAATATGAGTACACCTATTTAGGTGAAGTGTAACATCATTTTCTATGGAATGAAAATATCGCTTTTAACCAAAAAAAACAAGCACGACATAACAAAATGGTGATTCACCTTATCAAAGAGTTTGAAATGCCCAAGTGCAGGCCGAGATAAAGCACTTAGCTTGTGAGTAAGGTGAACATCCGTTGATATGGCACCATGAACATTATTTCCTTTGTCACTAGTCCTTATCTTGGCACATTCGATAGCAATGGTCATTTGATCCTTACGAACTTGATGAGGCAATAAAACAGCAAGATTGAATTGGCGGCCATCTTTTGTAAGACTAAAGATATTCTTCCGAGCAAAATAGATGGCGTCTCTATCATATTGCCAAGGTCTACCAAGCATGATGTGGGAATACATCACATAAAACTTCATCTTGATATTGACCCACAGAAAATGCAACTTTCACTTGCTTATTTACCCTTGCTCCTTCTTCTTGATTTTGCCACTGAACCATATATGACTTAGGAGGCTTTTGACAAGGCAACCACAGTTGCTTAACAAGCAACACACTACCAATATTAGTACCTGTGTCAATAATTATATTACACACTTTACCTTGGATGGAACACCAATTGTGGAATATGTTCTCCCTATTCATCAAATCATCATCAACTTCTAGGTGTGAATTGAGCACATGTGTGTTGACTAGCGTTAAACCTGTTTCGTCTGGATATATCATCTCTCCAGATTCTTTTTCCTCAAGAGCTGGCATGTCGGTATCACTAGAATATTTACTAATAACTTCTCCACTTTCAAGTATGTATATGACCCTATTATTAGGGCACTGAGATTGATAATGACCATGTCCTTGGCACTTAAAACACCTTATTTCACTTTGCCTCGGCCCAATCAGATTAGTTATTTGGGAAGATTCAAAATGGCCTTTCTCAACTTTTGAAGTAAGGTCGGCACTAATAGTAGTGGTTCAACTTTAGACGGTGGAGTCGAGAAGTTAGAATTAAAACCTTTTCCATGGTGGTGGTGGCATGGCTATCCCCTTATACTTCATATGCTTCTCAATTTTAATAGCTTTACGTAACAGTTCTTCCATATCAATAAAACTTTGAAGATCAACATGATATGCTAATTCAGGATCCATATCTTATAGAAACCGCTCAATTGTTGTCTGGATTTTCTTCTACACCAGTCTTAATCATTAAAGCTTCCATCTCCCCATAATACTCTGCAACTAGCATGCTCCCTTGAACAAGGTTTTGTAATTTTCTATTCAAGTCTTGGCTATAAAAACTAGGAACATATTATTTCTCATGATCACCTTCATCTCAGTCCAAGTTCAAATTGGTCGTTCTCTATTCCTCATTTGCTCCATCACAAGTTGATTCCACCATAGGCGGTAGTAATCTCTAAGATGCATAAAGGCTAAGTCATAGCACTTGTCATCGGGGTATCTACTGCCCTCAAATATGTTGTCTAGATCACTCACTCAGACAATGAAAACTTCGGGATATGTTTTACCATGAAAAGTAGGAATATTCAATTTATAGGTTCCAAAACTAATATCAGAATGTTTACCTTCTTTTGACCTTTGTGCTTCCAACTCATTATCAAAATTTAGTTCTTTCTCAACATTAATCTTTCTAGCGACAACTTCTTTGTTGCTGGATTTGATTGCAGTCTCCAAGCGGTCCAACCGATCCATAATCCGATTGACCAAATCAGCATTAATTTTTTTTGGCCATGAGGAGTTTTTGAGCTTTCATCGTCATGATACTGGAATTTTTTGCAATTGAGCTCTGATACCACTTGATGGCGACGTGAGTGTGGAATCCTCACATGTATATAAATTCATCAAAAGTTTTGAAATTCAATTGAAATAAGCAATAAGCAATTTGCAAAATAGGTCAATAAGGGTTGTGTTCAGGTGATCTTTGAACCCGACAATTGGATTTTGATTCACTTGATAAAAAAGAGATTTCATGCCAAGCAAAAATCAAAATTACATCCACATGGCGATGGTTCTTTTAGAGTTCTCAAAAGGATTAAGGACAATTCTTATCGTATAGAATTATGTAGTGAGTATGACAATGTTTTTTTATCATTTAATGTTGCTGATTTATCTCTGTATGATGTAGGTGATTTGAGAATTAATCTTTTTGAGAAGGTAGGGAATGATGGCAATCTATCCGGGTTAAAGACTCAATCAAGTGATCTATTGGTTAATCTTGATGGGCCAGTGATGAGGTCAAGGACAAAGAAGATGAAGACAATTTTGCATTCTTTGATGAATATGTTTTGCACCGCCATTGAGGATATTGATGAAGGCTTGGAGTTGTCTTCAAGTAAAGTTGACGTCGGAGTACTTTGGAATGTTTCTTGTATCTTTTTTTAAAAAGAAGAACCAAACTTATATACCTGGAAGGCAAAATGCGATGCCGGAAATACCCAAAAGCATCGTTACAAGAAGAAAGCGATAAACATGGAGTACTACTCCATTACTTGATTAGCTAATTAAATGAACAGGATGGAATTAAGAAAATGTATACTCTAAATCAGGCTAGAGTATGATTTTCTATTTTCTAGTAAACTATTCTCTGTAAACTAAATGAAGGATCTGCATATAGAAGCATATTGGGATTGAAAGTACCTAGTTTCTCAACTAATCATGTGCTTGCAACCTGCTAAACTTCAGCTTCCTTAACAATAACATCCACAAGTTTCAGGAACCACAATCAGTGTGGTGTAACCTTTATCAAATTTTGGGGACAAAGTTTGAGCATCACCTAAATAGTATGTTTTCTGTTATACCATCAAAGTTCCAGCTTCATCAAAAACATCAAGCTTGGAAACACAAATGACAACAACAAGCAGGATTTAAGCATGACACAAAACCTCTCAGTCAAGCACTGCAACATGAATCACACAACCTAAGCAGGGCAAATAATACCATCCTGGATGTCTAGTTCAATTCACCCCAACATTGCCTTGCCCACCAACTTAATCTCCACCCCAAAAATAGTTAGCCACACAATGTGCCAAAGGTACTAGCTCCTTTGGATTGAGCTAGAGATCCTCATCAACTCAAGTGATCATCATCAAAGCAAGTGATCATCACCAAAGCAAGGTTCACAACATTCCATTTCACCTAATATATGATTTTCTCATTGGCTATAACAATTCCAAGCTAATCATTCCACCAATCAGCATATACACAATTACAACATTCAAGGATTAAATGAAAAGAGGCCAATCTGGCCAAACTCCAGCAGTCATGGGCCAAACATCAAGCTAAACGACACGCTTACCCAGGACAAAGTGAGTGAGTTCCGTGGCCTAATTTTCCTTCTAGTTCTGCAGTAATGATTTCCAGCCGGAAAGGACAATCTTTGAAGCAAATCAGAGCCAAAAACATAAGTCCATTTGGACTGCTCCTTTGAGTTTATCATTTAGAAAATAAGCACTTCCAAAATAAAGCAAAAGATAGCACAATCAAACCACACAATCAAACAAAGCAAACGATAACTTATCCAAGCCACCAAATCACCAATGAATATTTTATATCTTGCGTGTTTAGGGCAATCAATCAGCCAAGCAAACTATTCATCACAATCAGGGCAATCCATAAAGCCCAAATTTTAGTTCACCACAAACAACTACAGGTTCAGCTTCTCAATTGAAGCACTTTGCAAAACCCTCATCTCAAATCTAGAATCCGTCCACATCACACCAAAGATACTTACCTCCGGGCTCAGTTTTGGCCATTTGAGTGTGAGCCTTTGCTGAAATCTTCCTTTGAAACTTCTAATCGATTAATAGTGAGTTGGGCCTGAACTATGAGCAGCATCCGAAGTCAGCTTCAAGGAGATAGAGTTGAGCAAAGATGGAGTAGTAGCCGAGCTAAGAGAAGTCCGATCTAGGTGTGAGAGGTCCGATCTAGGTCCGATCTAGGTTAAAGAGCTGCGTACTCGATCTGCTGGTTGCTGTCGGCAGAGGTGTGGCTGAAGTCGTCAAGGTCATCTTGTCCTAACTTAGCGCAGCAGCTGCCTTGGAGTGTTGAAGCTGTTGTCTAAAGTTGTCATGGGTCTTGAAGCTCTTTGGAAGATCCCGTTTAAGATCTCGTGGATCTTGAAGCTCTATGGAAGCTCTGTGAAAGCTCTTTAGAAAGGCTACCTTGGAGCTTGATTGCTCGTCAGCTTCTTTGGAGGCTCATATTTCAGTTAGAATCTCGATTAAGAATGGGGTTCCCATTTGAGATTTGTTATGGTAGTGAGGGGATGTTGGTTTGGGCCTTTCAGCTTTTCAGATGAAAGGCCCGAAGAAATTGTTCAAATTTTAGAGAGAAGGCAGAGAAATTTTTAGAGAGATGATCTTACACCTATTTAAAATGGGTTTGTGTTTGTTTCTTGTATCTCTATTGAATGTTTAGAACGCGCGTGGAATCAAGTTTCCAGATGAAGAAATTCGTGAAAGTTTAAAACTCTCCACATCATGATGTCCAGGCTCTCCATGTCACGACGTCTAGGCTCTCCACGTCGCAATGTGCACCCATGTCGCGATGTATGATGTATCCCACGTCGCGATGTCACTTATCGGATAAACGTGGGAAAAATCATATTTTCTCCACGTCGCAATGTCCATCCATATTGCAACGTGTGACTCCCCTCGTTGCGACCTCAAGGATTTGCTCAATTTAAAATTTTCTATTTTTTTCGTTTTAGGAAAGTTATCACAAACAATTACTTTCCTTTATTGGTATTGTTTCTTTTATGAATTTTAATTAGGGTTTTCATTATTGTAGCCTATTTAATGTCATCTTCTTCATGAAATAAAAGATTCATGAATTTTGATAGAAACCTCTTTTAGCTTTTGCTTTGAGAAACCTACATTATTGGGAGTGAACCAAAATTGACTTCCAGTAAACTTTTAAGCGTTACCTTAGGTAGTTTATCTTCCCACTCATAATTAAGAGCAAGCCAAATTAATTTCCTTAACGCCGATATTACTTGGGTTAGGTAGATTTTTTTGTATAACATAAGGGTTTTGATCAATATCCAAGTATTTACGCTCAATATCCGTTTTGTTGTTTTTGTGTCTTATTCTTGTTTCTGCTGAATTTGTGCTAGATCCACAAAATATATACCACATGCTATCAATATGTTGTTAAATGGCAATATAGAAAATATTTATATAATTGTTAGCGATAACTTTGATGTTATCATATATTGTAGTTTAAAAAATGTCACTAAATTATGGTTTGTCTGACAAATTTTTAGGTAAAGTGATAATATTTTTTTTTAGTTTTGTGATAATTGGAGTTGTAATTAAATATATCAATATTGTGACAACTTTTAGTTTTGTAATTAAAAAAATGTATTGTCTTACAACTTCATTTATGTTTTCACAAAAATTGTTTGCAACAGACCTACTGCGACAAGCTAGCGACAATATTTTTCTTAATATTTTTAGTGACAATTTTAAATGTTAAAGTGACAACATAAGTTGTCACTTATCTTGCTATTTCTTGTAGAGAATGTAATATCTCTTTAGTACCATACATATGTACACTGTGTGATTTGGGCATTTTTATGAAAACGTTTTAAGTGCACCATAACTTGTGGTAGTGAAAAATGTAAACTATAACCAACCTTTAAAATTTATAACCATAAATTACAGTATGTATTGTTTTTATGTTGTGTGTGTGGTTTAAAATTATGAAACAAGAATTTGAGAAATAATGATTTATATTAGCGAAAAAAATTATCTAAAGAAATGTTAGTTTACATAACAATTATGTTAGCATTCATATGTGTTTGAAATTATTAACATTCTTTCAAAACTATACTTATAACTAAATAAAAATATACATTTAATCCATCGTTAATCTAATCTGATAATATTTTCAACAAAATTTTAATCTTGTTGTACAATTATGTACACACTAAAAGGAGACTGATACTTATACATCATAGAAAAATCACATTATAATAATTAAAAGTTAAAAAATTATGATTCAATTAATTATATAGAAGAATACCTTGGTCTAATCATATGCAAACAGTGGTGGATATCTCATTCTTGTATGTGAAAAAAAATTGTTTACATGTATAACTAATATAATATGGAAGCACGAATAAAAATAAAAACTTAAAAGATATTAACTTACTTAAGTTTTGAAAAATATATGACATATGCATATTTTTCATGAGTAAGTAGTTAAATGCAAGCAATTAAGTTAAATTATCAACAGTTATTAGGTACAATTATATATACCATTATATTACTGTTACTAAATTCTTGCGGTGCAGTTTTTTTCGATTTTAATTTTACAAAACAAAACCACACCGCATTATGTGATTCTAAAATATTGAAACAAAAACCAACTATTAAAAAAAATAATTCGCAATTTATATAGTATTTGGTATGGCGTAATGTGATTTTGGTGAGTATGGATAGTTTTTCATTTGTTTTGAACGCCCTTAACCGTAGTTATAGAATTATAATGACGGTGCAAGTGTAAAACCAATGGGCCTATATCTTTAATAGTACTGGTCTATTGAATTTTGTTTTGGAGCTTGATTCATCTTCAAAGAATCTATCATGACACTTCCTTATTTTAGTTTGGGAGTTAGAGGTATAGATTCATTTGCCTTTGATTTATGTTTATTTAATATCCTTTTCCTTTTGATTTGACTTGCATGAATTCAATATTATTATTTATCCTTGAAATTCATAACATGTTAGAGTACACTTATTAATTTAAAGAATGCAAAGCATCTAATTATAAGAAAAACTCCACATATAATAAGGTTAAACAAAGCTCTCTTAATTAGACTATGAATACTTACATGGAAAACAAAAAAAAATTATTATAACATTTTTCTTAACTTATTTATTTATTGATTTGTAGAATGAGGGACTGGGTTATTGAATTTCAAGTCAAAAGATCCAATGCAAAGTTGCAAATCAAATAAAAACTCATAATTTAGAGTTATAATGTAAAAGTTTAATTTGTTTAAGAAAGCAGTATTAAATCTAATAATTTGGAGTTGTAACAAGAATTAAAAACTAAAACCAAAATCTCTAAAATTGTTTCTTCTATAGTTGCAATAGGAACAAATTACTATGAATTTGGATTTGAATTTATTCTGTTAATTATTATAAAGATTAACAATATATAATTTTTTTCTATGTTATAATTATTTTATTTAATTTGTTTGAGAATAATAATTAAGTTGGGAAAGTATTAATTGAATTTATTTAATTTGAAAAATATAGTTGTAATAGGGTTAAACTATTAAAACTTCAAACCCAATTAGTTTAGGACAATCCATCTTTTAAATTTACAAGAATTGATTGATTTATCTAATTATAATAATATAAGAGAAAAACATTTATCAGGTTCATCCTGATAGGGGCCTTATCAGGCACCAATTATATTGCGCCACATAAGCATATTTTAAAGTGCCACTATAATAAAAATGAACCCTACCTACACCATATATAAAAATGAACCCTACCTACACCATATAATTAATTGTACAAATCCTTTAAATGCTAAATTAAGTGTGAAAAAATTAATTCAATAATTCCTCTTCATCTCAAACGTCAAAATATCTAAATTCAATCATTTATTGTTACTTTCTTCAAATTCCTTTCATCGATCTTATAATTAACTTAAAAAACCTTTTAAATACTAAATTAATCATGATAGAATTGAAGATAAATATCGCCAACATCATTGATCATTTCTCAAACGTGAAAATATCTAAATTAAATCATTTATTCTTACTTTCCTCAAACTTTTTTCATCGATCTTATAATTAACTTAAAAAACCTTTTAAATACTAAATCATGAAAGAATTAAAGATAAATATCGCCAACATCATTGATCATTTCTCAAACGTCAAGAAGCCAATAATTCTTCTGACTTTTACTGAATTCATCAAAATGAAAATTTATCATCTACATTTTTTTAAGGAATAATTCTTTACTTTGAACAAAATAAAAACTATATCATCTATATTATTTAGCAAGGAGCTACACTATTGAATAAAATTTTCATGTAATTGAGCTCTACATTCAAAAACAATATTCATGCACGTCTAGTTCCCACCAAGTATCATAAATGTCATTCCTTTAAATATTATTTATTACAACCAACCATGAAATACACTGAACATAAAATAAACAATCATAACTTGTAGGAAAATTGTCTTCATAAAAACAAATACTTCAAGTAGACATTAAATTTATGAATCATGAGATTCATTTACTTTTCAAGTGCACATCACATTAGCCATACAATCCCACATGAAGAAGCAGCACAGAGTAAATCAACGAGGTCACCATAATCAACTTCTCATAATGCCCAAACTCCAAAATCAAAGAAATCATCCTACAATAACAAAGCAGAAAATTATCAATTCAATCTCTATTATCGTTGCTTTTGTATATTACAACCGAGAAAATGATGCTTTAATATTTTTTTATCTTAAAAATTTGTACAACTGTTAATATATAAAATGGAGAATAAAGTAACTTGTACAAATATAAACTATTTTACCTAAATTATTGATCAGTTGAAGAATTCAATATTGATGATTGCTGGCACCTTTCATCTCCGAATATAAGAAGATAATAAAAAAGTTATTACACTATGTTATATAATTTTTTTAAAAAGAACACATATTCAAACTAATAGGAGGAACGCATTGCAATTATGTTAAATGTGACAAATATTAGGAGATTTTTTAACATTCATCATCCATTGCTCATGTAATTTCTTAGTTTTTAAGAAAATAGATAACCATGCATGACAATTACATTTCAGCATACTAAATGGCTTCGCACATTAGTATATTTTTTTTAACATAATTCAATCATCAAAGTAAAAAATAATAGTTTACCTTATTTGATTTTGGGAGGGACAACTAGTCCGATAGTGTCCAAGTTGCTGACATGATCCACATTTCCTCTTCTTCTTTGACTGAATTTCTTTGGGATTCTTTTGTCTCAATGCTTTAGGACGTCCCCTTGAAATTATATGATTTGGATCTTGTAAACTAGAAGTAATATGGGATGTAACTTGATCACCAGTCCTATGCATTGCCACACTATCTAAACTAGTAATCTTCTGAAAATTCACACCATCATCAATTTCAATCTGGGAGTTATCATCCATTAGTTTAAACTCATCACAAACTTTTTGTATGGAAAGCCTAAGATGATTATGTATTTCTTTTGAATTTCCCAATTCTACAACTTCCAAGAATTCCATGATCAAACTATGTGTCAATATCATCAAAGAACATTCGGTATCTTTTAACCCAAAAATTTGTTGTAACATCAAAGTCACAAGTTTTAACTTCTATCGTCCATCTATTTAAGATATATTTTCGTGGTAAAGATTTAACAAGAGATATTTTAAATAGCACTGAAAAAATATGTCGACACAAAATTCCACAAAATTAAAACATTTTACAAGTGCAAGTAAATTTACTCCGTGAAGCATCAAGTCGAACTTGGTATGCATGCTTTTCTTTCTCATTTGGCATCACCGTGTATATCTTTGTTCCTCTTTCCTCATCTATTTTGATTGCCCTGTACTTTTGACTTGAGAAAAGCTCTTCTTGAAATTTCAAAAACATTTTTCTTGTGTAAATCTTGGATGCTTCCACTTCAATTTCATAACATGTCTTCAAAATAGGACTAGAATTTCTTGTCTTTACATCCTTTTCTTTTTCCTTAAGATATCTTGAATTCAATGCTTTCTCATATTGGAACACAAAATCACTGACCAAAGTACTAGAGCGAACAAAACCTTTAAAAAATTTTATTCATACTTTCACTTCTTTGTGTTGTGGACATGCCTGCACAAAATGTACCTCTTACATATCCAGGGACCCATTTCTGACGTCGTTCATATAAATTTTTCAGCCAACAATTATCTTCCAAATCATATTTCTGTACTAGCCCATGCCACTCCAATTCAAACTCTTCAATCAAACTAGTATTATATATGCAATGATGTAACTCAGACTTGAATGAAGGGTATTTATTAAAAACATGAGCCAAATGTTCAGGAAACTTCTGTAAAATATGCCACATGCACAAATGATGAGCAGTCCCAGGTAATACTTGAGCAATAGCTTTACCCATAGATTTGTCATCATCAGTTATTATTTTTTTTGGACTAGATCCACCCATTGCCTCAAGCCAAGTTTTAAGCAACCACACATAGGATTCAGTAGTCTCATTAACTAGTAATGCACAACCAAACATCACTGATTGAAAATGATGATTAACTCCTGTAAATGGAACAAAAGGCATGCTATAACAATTTGTCAAATAAGTAGCATCAAAAGTTACTGCATCTCCGAAATATTGGTATGCCAATCTTGACCTTTTATCAGCCCAAAAAAAATTTTGCATACGATTATCTTCATCAACTTGGATAGCATAGTAAAAACCAGGATTTTTGGTTTATCTATCTTCGAAATAATTATACATCCTTTGTGCATCTCATTCTTTGAGCAATTTTTGCCTTTTACTATCTAAGTAAGTTTGAATGTCAGATGAAATACAACCAATGTTATTCTCTTCTCCACATTGTTCACCTAATACTGCTATTATTTTTCTTGGAGGTACACCAGCTTCATTAAGCGTATTAACAAAACTCTTTTGAGCTGGTGTAAATTTTCTATTTCCACGAAGTAGGCGTGTACTCTTTGGAGTACAAAGCTCATGATTATGCTTGGCATCAAACTTACTTATAACCCAAATTTCATTTTCTTTTCTTAATAACATACTAGCTTTGCATCCTGTCCTAGTTATTGCATGCTTCAAACTACTTTCTTTGTCTTCGATAGCCAAATTTTTCCTGCGAAATCCTTCTTTGGAACAAACATATTCTATACCAATTAAAGATCTATCATTACGTGAAAGTCGGGTGTGATTTTTTCGTATGCTAAAACCATTTCGCAATGCATATGCCTTGTAATATACATAAGCATCTTCTGAATTGTCAAAACTCATACCTTCGCATGGCTCAATAGAAGTGTTAGGTAGATTAAAAGTTTCCTCAGTTTGTTTGAAGACATGATTTGCCGATGTATCATCATGTTCACCTAAATCATTCAATTCTTTTGTAGGAACTTCAGCAACTTTATCTGACCATGTGATGATTTCCTCGTAAAAACTATTGCGAGTTCCCCTATCCATCCTGAGAATAACAATTACATCACAATATCATTATCAAAGTACAAGAAACTAACAAAAAAAAATATTTGGTGAACAATAATTAACATGTTGAGAATATATGCCTGATGAAAAAATCGATTTATGCACAGGGAAAACTAATTATCATATTGTATTTCGTACTGGACAAAATATCAATCATGTGATTATAAGACTGAGGTTCATGACTATAATGCTCTTGATGCCCCGCCCATGTAAAGAACCTAAATTCTGATTTTTCCTCGTAACGAAGCCTATGCAAGACCTCTACAACCATTGAAGCTGTCAACTTAACATAATCTGCTTTAGCAAGAGTTTCCTCCATTTTGTGCTCTAGGTTCGAATAATCTACCACAATTTTTGTACAGCTTATCAGCACCATTGCCATCAGCATCAGTTATTTTTCCCGGAAGTGAAGTATGAAAAAACGTGAAAAGCAGTGACATGGGCACTCTTCCATACCCAGAGAAAGAACAGAATTCGACCAAACGAACTTTATATCATCCATTAATCATGAAAAAATTGGTGAACAATAACTAACATGTTGAGACTTGCTGAAAAAATAGATTTATGCACAGGGAAAACTAATTATCATAGACTTGATTACCAGTATAAAACATTAAGGACATAAAAAATTATCAGTACGTGAATTGCATTCATAGGAGAAATTAGGGTTAAACATTTGGCCGCAGGGTATTGATGCATGAAGAAAAAATAAATCATATTACCTTATTGAAATAAATAGGATATTGATTTCTTGAGGTTTGGGAAAAGAACAATACGTATATTTTAAGATCGATGAAAGGAATTTGAAGAAAGTAAGAATAAATGATTGAATTTAGATATTTTGACGTTTGAGATGAAGAGGAATTATTGAATAATTTTTTCACACTTAATTTAGCATTTAAAGGATTTGTACAATTAATTATATGGTGTAGGTAGGGTTCATTTTTATTATGGTGGCACTTTAAAATATGCTTATGTGGCGCAATATAATTGGTGCCTGATAAGGCCCCTATCAGGATGAACCTAATAAATGTTTTTCTCATAATATAATAGTATTCAATCACTAAAACCTTAAAAATAAGTTAAACAAATTATTCTTTTTAAAGTTTTTTGGATTTATTATTTTATTTTTCATGTGAATATATAAATAAAATTTACATTGGCTACTTCTTTCTCTACTCAACCCTAATTCACAGTGTTTCAAGCTTGCAAACAAAAATCAAGCATACAAAATAGAAAAATAACACCTACGTGATAGAGCCATGTATTGAGACGCTTGGGATGAAAATACCAATAGTAAAATAATAAGAAAGGAAAGAAAAAAAATTAAAAAAGAAGTCAACACAAGAAAACATAGAAGTGAACCAACAAGGGAAGAAAAAAATGAAGTAAGGAAAAACGACATGAGGAAAAAGGGTAAAGGGGAAGAACAATATACTACAATCCAACCTTAGATAAGCAAAGAAAATTTTAAAAACATTCAACAGGTGGGTAAAATTGGGTTTTGAAATTTTGTTTGACTTATTGGAAAAAGATGCACTTGATTTTTTGTGTTGTATTTGCCATACGAATTAATGCTAATGTACGAACTAATTTTCTGAAATTTTGTGAGACCTATTAATTGTTATGTGCTAAACTTGTGAGAGAAAAACGTGGGTGGAGCTGATGTGTAAACAAATATTGCTTGAAATTCATAACTTGAACTATGATTACTGATATGAGCTTTATGGGTGGAAGTGACATGTATAGAATCTAATATTGTTCTGTGGTATTTTTGGATTTTAAAATTCTAGTTGAATTACAATGAAAATTTTGATATTTCTTGGGAAGTTGGTTTCATGGCTTGATGATTTGTTTGAAGTTTTGATTCTTTTGTATAAGTAGAGATGGGTAAAATGATTTTAAAAATTCAAAAAGAATCTTGTATATTGAAATCAGGAAATATATATAAATAAATCTTGTTAATTAAAAACATGAGATATATATATTATATAAATAGCTTTCATAGTTGTGAATCGTAGTGAATTAAAGAAATGATATCAATTATCTTTGATGATGCATGATGAAAGAATCACTTGCATAAAAACATTGAATATTTTGAATAATACTCGTGTTCTTAGGCATTTTTGTACATCTCACCATACTCATTATGGTTAAACCATAAGAATTGTCACAGGACCAAGTATTGGGATAATATTCAATCTGTTTGATATACTTATAAAATCTTATCCAATATATCTGATATACTTGTATACTCTTATTTTTATCATATCGCTATCAATAGATATAGTTAAATCTACTTGTAATATTTTTTTGTTACACATCTGTATCTATATATGTATCCCCACTGTAATTGATATTATCAATAAAATACAACTTTCTTCTCTCAATAAACTCATACATGGTATCAGAGACTAACCAAAACAAACAAGAATGGTATATTAAAAGATCTTCGTTTTCTTGAAACCCACAATGAATATGGCTCTATCTGTTTCTTATAGTTTCACCACAAAATTAACAAAAAACAATTACCTGATGTATAAAACACATTTGTACCATTGCTTTATAATTCTAACTTCTGTGGCCCTACCAATAAGTAAACGTGTCAAATTTAAGGTTATTTCAATCACACAGTGGATTGCTGTTATCGTCGCTATGCACCACGCACTACTCCTTGCCCTCGAGAAAATATGGCGTGGCAATCTTATACTTTACCTCTGGTGTAACAATCTTATGGGACATGGCAGACCACTTTGCCAATTGTTTATACCCCTCCACCGGTTTAGCAGACACCATCGAACCCATAACTAAACCCTCCTTGGCTTACTGACCGATGTGTAACCCATCATATGACACCATATATCAATACTCTGGATGATCCTCATTTTTATACTGGTAGTGATTAGTTCGCTATGGGTAATGGTCAAACAGTGAGTATATCACACACCGATAAGGCATATTATTCTTGAAATGACAATGAAACTAGTTTGGAGTTAAAAAATATGTTACACATTCCATCTCTATCTAAACCTTTATTATAAGTGCAAAAATTCAACAAAGGTACTAATTGTTTCTTTGAATTTCACCCTTATCATTTTTTTATTAAGGACTAAAGGAACAAGGCGACCCTAATGCACGGTAGGAATAGTAATAGGCTATACACTCTATCATCTTCGACACCTTAGGCTCTTATCCATGATGTTAGCTCTTTTAAATATTGGCATACTCGGCTAGGACATCCCAATAATAGAGTCCTCTCTATATTGTTCTCTCTAATAATAATATTTTTCGTTTCATCAAAAACTACTTATGTTTGCTCTTTCTGTAGGTTAGGAGAATTGATAGTTTCCTTTTGCTTCGATACAACATACCAGTTGTAAACCTTTTGATATTATTTATTCGGATGATGAGGTTCATCTCATATTATGAGTAATTTAGTCATCCAATATTTTGTTGTCTTTGTGGATGATTTTTCTTGCTTTACATGGCTATTTCCATTTAAAAACAAAAGTTATGTTTATCAGCAATTTAAGATATTTTAGGCTTACATTCATGTTCAATTTAACAATTCGATCAAAGCATTTCATTCAGATTGGGGTGGTGAGTATCAACGATTAAATTCTCATTTTAAAAATCCACGGCATTATACACAGGATTGCATGTCTATACGCTTATGAACAAAATGGTCTTTCAAAAAGGCAAATTCGACACATTGTGAATAATGGTCTTACTTTTTTGGCTCCTGCACACGTGCCTTTGAGATATTGGCCATATGTATTTTTACATGCAGTATATACCATTAATAATTTACCTTTCACACATGTTGGTAACAAAATTATATTCCAAATCTTATTCACAAAAAAAACCAAGTTATATTAATGACAAAAAATTTCACGTGTTAATCATTATCTTACACCTTACAATATTCATAAATTCTCTTTCAGGAGTCAAATTTTTATTTATCTTGGAAAATATTCTCATCATACAGGGTTTTTTTGTTTAAATATTAATAAGGATCGGATATATAATGTTAGACATGTTATTTTTTATGAAACTATTTTTTCCTTTTGTTAATTATAACAGTCATATTCAATGACAATAACATCCCTCAACAGCCCCTTGGTCACGATCATTTCTACTCCTATCATGAAAGGTATGTCGTCATCCACCTCTAACTTTTCTATTCTTAATCCATAACCAACATCTCCTTTTATTTCAAATATTTCTCCATCAACTTCTCCTATTGTCTCTAGATCTTCCATCACGACCCGCTAACTTTCTAAACCAAGTTTCAATCTTGTAGTTGATCTTTCATCTTACCTCCTTTCCCCACGTGTACACAAGCTATGCAACTATGTCCTAATATCATGTCCAATTAGCAAGCCAACTTGACCACTAAAATCAAATCGCCTATCTCTTTTTTAGAGATTGAACCCAACATGTTTACATTGGCTAGTAAACAAAGTGAGTGGAAAACTACTATATCAAATGAGATTAATACTTGCTATCTACTCATACATGAGTTTTAGTTCCCAAACATGTGAATGCTAATATTGTGGGTAATAAGTGGATTTACAAGATCAAGCAAAATTCAGATGGGCCAATTTATCGCTACGAAGCCTAGATAGTAGCAAAAGGCTTCACACAATAGGAGAGAGTTGATTATCAGGAAATCTTTAGTCCAATTATAAAGGCTGCAACTATTCGCACCACTATTGCTCTTGTCACAATGCATTAGTGGCCTATGACATAGATTGATATCTCTATTGCTTTTATTCATGGGCATTTGTGGGAGACAATTTATATGCATCAACCATAAGGATTTATTGATCAATCTCGTCTTGATTTTGTGTGCAAATTGAATAGTTCATTATATGGTTTAAAATAGGCTCCCCGAGCATCGTTTTCTCAACTTAGTGACTCATTCTACAGGCTTCAATTTCTCTCATCCAAGGCTAATTCATCTCTATTTATTTACAAGCAAGGCTATGATGTAGTGTATGTTCTTATTTATGTTAATGATATACTAATCACATGTTCTTCATCACTTCTTATTAATTATGTGATTAATTCTTTAAAGCAAGAAATTTTTGTTAAGGATTTCTCAGGCTTGGAGGTGTCGGTAGTTCTAAATGGTACCCTGGTATTGCAAAGGAAATACACAAGAGAGCTTCTTTACAAGGCTAATATGCTTGATTCTAATAGTTGCCTTACACCTATGGTCGTTTCTCCAATAATTGCTTTAGCTAGTTGGACTGGGTTCATAATTATTGTAATGAACCATTTTAATTGAATTTTATGAGCTTTGGGATATAACTTAATAAGAATATAACATAAAGCAAGTTTAATTTGAATTATGGATTGTTATAAACCTCACATCCACCTTCTTGGTAATGACACAAGTATTCTAATGAGTAATATTTATTTTATTTTATATATTGCTATAGATTAATTTTTTGGAAGCGACGTGGATAAATGTTAGATTGATGATTGAGGTATATTTAGTGATAATTACAAGAAATGTGTGAAAAAAATTTTGAATTCGCTAAACGAAATACTTTGGATGAAAATGGTTTGATGCTTTGTCGATATTGTGATTGCAACAATGGAAGATGTAAAACTAAAATGAAAAATTAGTCGTCATCTACATGTGCATGGCTGTTGGAAGTTGTAGACGAGTTGAATTATCATGTTCTGATTCTTCATTTTGTTAGTTTATAATATTTATTAGAGATTTATCTAATAAAAAAGAAAAATACTCCTTTTTTTGTTTTCATCATTAAATTTATTATTTTAAGTAGATTTTTTATCATTTAACATATTTCTTTCGATATCACTTGAAAAAAAGTAATTGTTACAAAAAAACTATTAGGTTGTGAGTAAATATTCATCAACAAATATAAATAATGAATGTTTTTACTACAAATGATTTTTCTTTATAATAAAACTTTTTGTAAGGGTGAAAGTTTTGATTTTTACAAATATATTTTGTGATAAGTATTACTAGTATTTTATCGACAAATTATTATTGTCACAACAAAAGGTAATACATTGTAACAAATATAGTAATAACAAACTAAATACTATCCATCACAAAAGATATCTTGACAAAGCTTTGTTATCACAATAAAGACACAAAGTTCTAACAAAAATATTTGTCAAAGAAAAAGGTATATTGTCAATGAATGTGGCTAAATCTCCTAACAAATCTTATCTATCACATATTCATTTTTATTGATAAAACAACATTGTCACACAGCAACAAATTACATTCTAGCAACTATATTCTTCACAAGAAGAGATAATTTGTCACTAAAAATATATTACTCATAACAATTTATGTTTATCATCACAAATTGCTTTTTTTATTGACAAAGTGTCATTGTCACACTAAAATCTACTACATTTTGATAATAATATTCGTCACAAGAATATATAAATTGTTATTTGATTTATGTAATTCTCGTAAAAAATACAATTCGTCACAAATGATTTTATTTTAACAAAGCATTAAAGTCATAATAAGGGATACAATATTCTAACAAAAGTACTTGTCATAATGCATATACATTATCGATTAAGATATACACATCTTTTGACAAATATTATTTGTCTCTAATGATACTTTCATGACAAAACGTTATTATTACAAAAGGATTAGGTAATAAAATTTTTTATGTGTCACTATAAAACACAAATTTGTTACAATTTTAAAGAAATTTTAATATAGTCACTAAGTTTGGAAAATAAATTATTTTAAATGGTCGGAAACAATTCTAGGCATTGTATTTGGTGTCCATAATTTGATAGTAACTAACTCAAAAACAAATTGTACATATATTTAGTGATAAAAATATCATCTAAAAAATATTACTTATTGGTGACCACTAATCTAGTCACCATAGGTCTATTTAAAAACTTGTTGTGATCAGTTACTTTCTCGTTACGACATTTGGTCACCAAAAACTTTTAAGTTGGAGAAATATTTCGCGTCATGATCGTTGCTTACCAAAAAATTATCATCACTAAAAATTTTCAAATTAGTGACTACTTTTATCATCACCAAAGGATTATTTGTTGGAGGCGTAGTGGTATAGCCCCACAAATAAATAATTTTCCTATTTCTAAAAATACAGAGCAAGTTCAAAGTAAGGGGTCGAACCTACAAAGAGGGGGATTATCTATCTAAGATTGATTAGTTCAAACAAAGAATACATGAATCTAACTAAAGTGTTGAATGTAATAAGTAGTATGGATAGCTAATGATAACGACTAAAACTAGCAACAAGGAAAAATAAGAAGTAAATGTGTTTGGGGAGAATGCATCCTGGAAATATCAATTATAGGGTAGTGAACTCTCAATGTGTAAATGATCTAGCTCAGTTGGCTTAAATTAGGGGATTCTACTGTCTAATAATCAAGAACTAGGTCAGCATATCGACCGCACCTGATCCTATACTACCAACCTCCACCACCTTCACATGTCGAGGACAAGCATGACACAACGTAAGTCTCTCGATTTACTATTTCTATATTGTTTAGACTAACCAAATCTATGCTCTTCTTATGTTGGAGACAAAGAATTGACTCAGTTTATCTTCACTTATTATAGTAAACCTTTCGACACTATAGTTTTAAGGCTTTGTAATCTTAAATTGGCATGTCGACCACATTCATGAAAACAAGCACACAAAGAAAGTATCGAGACTACGTTTTACTTTCATAATTTCAAGCTCTATAGGAATTACTTAAGCAAATTATGATTCACATTCATGACGGCCATACAAGAACATGAATCATACATTTCATTATATATGAAAGCAATAATCATCATTCATAGCCATAAAATCCTTTACACTACTAAGAATTCATGTCCATAACTTCGTTTCAAAAATACACAATAGATCTATCCACTCATAGCTCCAAACAATTCAAATTTTACGATGAAGCACAAAGAACAGATCATATTCGGAAAAGATAAGAAATTACCGATTAAAATAGCTTCTTCAATTGAATTCTAAAACGATTAGTCCAAATCTCCAATTTAATGAATCCATAAATGTCTATTGATTTCAAAATCTACAATTCAAACACTAAAGGTGTATTTTGACCGCAAAGACTTTTTCTGGAAACTTCTCTTGAGAAAAATAAAAATTTAAACTAAAACTAAGCAAGAGTGAGCAATGACCGAGCCACCTCAAAATTCCTAAGTCATACAATTTATACTAATTAGGAAACTTAACTCCTAATAAAAGGATAAAAATGAGCAAATTACAAGTTGTACCCCATTTATTAGAAATTGGGGACTAAAATAAAAAATAATAAAAATAAGATTACAACTTGGAACATGAAGTAGCTCTAGTATAATGCTCATAGCTCTCACACACCTTCATGCATGAAGCCTCACCTTTGCTTTTCCTTGTCATTCACCAACCATGCCTCTGCTCCATACATTCACACCACTTGCATAACATATCGCACACACACACACATCAAAAATGGAAGAAATAACAAAAGTTAAAAATAACAAGGAGTGACCACTCTATGAAACTCTCTTTTTCACATAAAGGCCACCTAAAGCAGCTACTATATGAAACTAATTTCTATTTTGTGGCCACCTAGAGTGGACACTGTGTGCATTTTGTCGTGGGCAGAAGGAATGTGTGCATGTGTTAATATAGAAGTGTGAATACGGTGTAGTGTGCAAGAAAGCGAAGCTATGGCAAATGTGGTGTGAGTGTGTAAGAAAGTAGCATGTGCCTAGTGTACTAGTGTGGTGTGAGTAATAAGGCAGAGTGCATGTGTAGTTCTTGCAAGGTAGTGCACAAGTGTGCATGTGCAATTGCAAGTGTGCAAAAGATGATGTTAGCGCATGTGTGGAAATGGGCATGAATGTAATGTTGTGTCCTTTAGTGAGCAGTGCTTGAGTTGCATAAGTGTGCACTAGCTTATGCATGTACACAAGGTTGTGCATAAGCTGTGGTGTGCAAGTGAGCTTATTGCAATGGGGTGCATTTATGGTATGAAGTGAGATTGTGTAAGTATGCATTGTATGCCTAGTGTACAACAAGTGTGTTGAGTGTACACTAGATGAGTATGAGTGCAAGCACTTGTGCAAATGTGCAGATGGATGTACGAGAGTGTGACGTGCGAGTGTGCACATGTGCAACAGCTTGTGCTAGTGTGCAAATGCCTAGCACTAGCATGCCACTGTGCACTAACTTATGCATGTGTGTAAAAATATATGCAAAAAGTATTGTGCATGTGTGCGTGTTCTAGCGCATATATGATTCAAGTTCTAGTCTAGGTGCGTGTATTTTTCATGTTATGTGCATAAAATGCGACCAAAGTATGCCACAGTTGTTTAGCACCTATGTTCATATGTACAAGCAACGTGAAAATGAGTGTAAGTGTGCATGTGCGCAGCAAGTGCTAGTGCAAGTGTGCACATTGTGCACAACATGTGGGCAGCAAGATGTGCACCATAGGCAGCAAATGTGTGCATTGAAAGGAATTAATTGTAGCATAAGTGTGCAAGGCACGATGCAAGCATGTATGGAAATGGTGTGAGCTTGAACATTTCACCTCCCATGCTTACTAAATTACTAATAGCTACCTGCCAACAAGACTATGTCCATTCTTCAAGTCGAATCTGAAGACACTAAAATCATAAACATTGTAGTACCAAATCTTAGCTATCCACAGAACTTTCAATCACTGAATTTAGAGTTGGAACGACAAAGTTACGACCAAAATACCAAAATGCACCAAAGCTAAAACTCATTACGGAGCAGCCGCTCACATGTAATTTTTTGCCTGATATTTGCATGGAGCGGCCACTCGATATTTTTAGATGGAGGCAGCTACCAAATGAAAACTCTAAATTAAAACCATTTACACTGTGCACCAGCTCAAATCAGCCACGCTGTGAAAAATTTGACTTCTAGCACACTGTTTCGTCTTGCACTCATTATGTGATGGCCTTTTGGTCAGAACTGGACTTCGTGGTAATCATAAGAGTTATAGATCTTTCTCATATTTTTCCATAGGCTCAAGAATCGTTAACTTGGGAGGTCTATAGCTCTAGATATAAGCATTGTCACAAAATGTAACCATGAACCAAAACTTGGCGAGTGTCTACAACGATGGCCCGGTTTCTAATACTTGCATACTGAATTGGAAGAATCTCAAAACTTAAGATTTGAAGTATACTCAAAAGGTTTCCCAAAATATCTAATATTACCTCATTTGGATTAGTAGATAGAGACACAATTGAAGTTCGTTGTCCAATCTTTCCAAATAAGAATTTTGCATATTTAAGGTTTCCTCAACTCTAAATGCATCACTTCCATCCTTTTAAACATTTTTCCTTCTTCTTTGACCTAAAACACATATTTGTCTCATTTAATCCTCAATTTATATCTTTTTCTTCCATTTTAGTACTCCAAGTTTTAATCCTATTACGTAGAAAAAACAACACATAAACCACAATAAATTGCTTGAAAACCAAGTCACAAGCTAAGCGAAATGACGTATATAAGCTAGTATAAAACTAACACATCATTATTAAGTAAGTTTTGGTGACCAAACCTCTTCTCGCCACCAAATTTGGTCACCAAAGAGTGTGTGATAGGCGGGAATTGCTTCCCGTCATGGCTTATAGAGACCACTTTTTTTAGGTCACCAAAAGTTTTGCTGTGGCAAGAATTTATTGACCAAATCTTTTTTGTTGATTAAAGGTAGTCTTTGATGATTAGAAATTTTTTTTTCACAAAGATTTTGGTCACTACACATTTTTCTTTTAGTGTTGTTGAATTAGGCCATATGGATACATCATTGTGCTCATCATCTTATATTACTTTCTAATTGCTCAAATTCTCTTCCAGCCAAGACAATGTCTGCCACTGGTTCATATAGATGGTCCTCTATTTATTGGTGGGAGGAAAGGAAAAATTTAGAGTTTGTTTCAAATTTGATTATTTCAAGTGTTTGTTTTCTGTAACTGTGCAATTAGCATGGAATAAATAAATTGCAATACTATTTTTTGCAATGACATTAATGAAAAACTTAACTTATTTCAAAAAAATACATGAATTATTAGATTTGATGTTTATTCACCCAAGTACATTACATTAGGGTGCTCATGTATTATTTGTCAAGAAAAAAGATGGATGATTAAGGTTATGCATTGACTATAGAGAACTTAATAAAAAAACCATAAAAATAAGTATTCATGACCAAAAATAGTTGATATTTATGATCAACTTAAAGGCACAAAAGTATTTTCAAAGATATAATTGAGATCAGGATATCAACAACAAAGAATTTAAAGTGAAGAATTTTGAAAAGTGCCTTTAGGACTAGGTATGGATATTTTGAGTTTTTGGTTATGCCATTTGAATTGAGAAATACGTAAGTAGTATTTATAAACCTCATAAACCAAGTTTTTAGACCTCAATTAGACAAATTTGTGGTAGATTTTATTGATGACATATTAGTATACTCGATGGATGAGGAAATGCATGAACAACATTTGAAAAACGTTTTAGAGGTGTTGAGAAAGGAAAATCTTTACGCAAACTAAGTAAATGTAAGTTTTCCCTTAAGAGTGTAACATTTTTAGGTCATGTGCTTTCAAAAAGTGGGGTATCCATAGATTCTAATAAAATAGAATATATTGTGAATTGTTGATCAGCGAGTTGTCGCACCTCGTCAATTTTACCCTAAACACTAATGTAGTAGCGTAAGTAGGGATCGTAATCCACAGGGAAGACGTAGGTCAAGAATATTGAGCAAACTGTTCTAAAAGTCTCGTCACTGAATCTAAGTACTAGAAAGAATGTAATTTCAACACAAAGAACGAGAACAGAAATACAAAAGATAGCAACAAACAAGGATGAAATAGATATCTCAGGATTCTTGTATTGGATGAACACAGGCTTAGTAAATTTATGCGATGCAATCAATAAGCAATTAAACATCTTGGAGACCTAATTTGCCTAGAAGTTCAAGCTGTGGTTTGCATGGCGACTACACCACTTCTTGTACCCCCAAATCACTATCCTCTCCCATGGCGAGGCCCGAGAATGGTGGAATAAGCTCCGCAAAGTCTCAACTCTCCCAGCTAACTACTCTAACATGCAGGTCCTATAACTCCCATGGCGAGCCCATCCTAGGGTTCCACATATCATCGTTGTTAACACAGAAAGCTCCTTTAACACTTTTCCTAATGTTTCAATTCATTAACACTTCCTATGGCGAGGCCTGAGTCTCAGAATTGAATTGATTACAGAAAACAAGTGCAAAGACTTAAACAATCACAATTTAGTTCTCAATTCATGCAACTTCGCTAACTTTGATTAATCACTCCTCAATTTAGCATGTCGACCAAGCTTGATCTATTCAAAAATAGCTAGGAATTATGAAATTCAACATATGTCTATGCTCAATTCAAATGTGATTTCAATATTCAACAATTAGATCAATTGCATAGCATACAATCTACTTAAACACGTATTCATCCATTAAAATCCTAAGATATCATAGATTTAGCCAGAAAACATCTTACTCATTTCAAAATCAACAAATCCAACATTGATAAGCTCATTCTCATTTATTGGAAGAATTTACCGATTGAATCAAGAGAATTGTCGAATCCTTTGTCAATTGAGAATAAGAGAGATAAATTCAGTCCAAATTCACAATCGGAATTGAGATCGGAGAAGAAATGTTTAGTGAGAGAAATTAGATCTAGAGAGAGAAAATGAGAGGGAGAAAAGCACCCGCTAAAATTCAAAACATAATTCTAAACTCTAGAATCCTCTCTCCAAAAATCTCTCCAATCGAATTCTGGAATTCCCTCCTTACATGCTAGCTACCTTCCCTACATATAGAGTTGGGAAAATGTAACTAATACGCAACATAAAATGTATAAAGTGTTACAAAAGTGTCTTCAAAGAGAATGACTAAAATCTGCCCAAGTTATGAATATTCAAAGTTTGAAGAAAAGTTCAGCATTCCAGCGCCTTTGGTTTTGCAAAAACGCGCCTCCTCATCAGCTTCCACGCCTTTGCGCTTTCCTTGGTCATGCTTTCACTGTTCGGAATCCAGGCTGAAGAATCAGATTTACGCCGCGCCTTCACGCCAGAGTGCCGCACGCTTTCAGCGTCTCCTTGAGTCTCCATGCAATCCAGCTTTCTAGAAATCGCGCCTTCTATCCTCGGAGCTCCACTCATTCGGTTGCTCTCTGAGTTCTGAAAATTCAGAACTCCAACACTTAGACAGAATCCTGGAAAACGAAAGTGAAGTATGCCTGCAAAATTTCTTCTCTTTCTCCACAATGGTCTGCAAACAGAAATTCCCACACTTAGAAGAGTTTAGCAACACAAACAAAACAACCCAAAACACTTCCAAAAACAATAAGGACAAAATCTGGGTGAAGCTACAAGAAGAAAAGGAAAACAAACACTTAGCCACTTTCAGCCCCAAAATCCAAACTCCCAATCACCTATATGCTGGCAAGACCTCGTGGCGAGGTCTCGCCACTTAGTGCTTTTGCTGGCGAGGTCTCGCGGCGAGACCTCGCCATGTGTGAGTGTGAGAGTGTTTGGTGAGGTTTGAGTGATTAAACAAAAAATGTGAAATGTTGTGTGATATATTCGTGGAATGAAAGTGTAAGATAAGAGTGATATTATGAATGTGTAAATGAGATGAATTGTGAAGTGTAATGAATTTAAACTTTCAGGAATGAAATGCATGAATTGTTGTAAACCAAATATAAGTATAGTGTTGTGCACAAGCTGGATGTGAATAAAATTTATAAAGATTGAGATGTGTGTGAAAATAAGTTATGCAATGAGACCAAGTGTGGTGTTGTGAAATGAAAGTGAAATGTGAAATGTAGTATGAAGTAAAATGTGCATGAGTGTGCATGTGTGGTGAGATGTGTAGTGAGAGTAGCGTGCATAATGTTGTGCAGTGTGAGTGTATGCAAATGATTGAGTGCTTTAGTTCATGTGTGTGCTTAAGTGCATGCGGCGAGGTGATCTCGCCGCATGAATGTGTGCGTGTGTGAGTGCCGTGAGTGCCAGGCAACCATGCGGCGAGGTGATCTCGCAGCATGAGTGTGTGCGAAGATCTTGTGCAGTAGGTGCGAGTGATGTGCGAGGTGGTGTGCATAAGTGTAGTGAGGTGTGTGCGAGAGTGCATGCGGCGAAGTGAACTCGCCGTTTGTGTGTGCGCATGTGCATGTGCGGAGGTGTGCAGAGTGATGTGCGTGGTGTGCGGAGTGATGTGCGAGGTGTGCGAGAGTGTAGTGTGAAGTGAGTGCCCGTGAGGTGTTTGTGAAAATGCTCGCGAGAGTTTTGTGAATGCCTAGTGTGTGATGACACCATTTCAGAATAACAATCAACTTCCACACATAATTCGTGTGTTTTAACATCTGAATTGGACTTGATTGTAAACATAAGAGTTCTAGGTCTATCTCTTGGCTTTACAATGGATCAAGAATCACCTCAATTGGATGACTGTAGCTCAAGTTATTTAACAATCTACCAAACTGTGGCAATATGAACTTCATTAACTAAATCCTGAAGTGGCAGTCATAAAGATGCCTTCGTTTCTCATATTTACACACAGAAGTAGAAGAACGTTAAAACATAAGAAATGAAGTACACTCAAATAGCTTTCCAGAAAATCCAAGAACTCATAATTTGGATTAATATTGAAGAAGATAAGCTCAAAACAAATTCACACTCAAAGCTGCCAAAACCCTAATTTGGCCAAATATGCATTTTCGGTTCCTCCGTTTGCCTTTTGACAATTTTCACTTCAATTACCACCATTTTTTGCTCTTCTTTGCACCATTTGATCATTTTCATATTGCAAACATATAAATGCATAAAACCTCTCAAAACCTCACATATGTACATAAAACACACAACAAAAGGCAAGTGATTTAACACATATTAGTTTGTATAAAACCAACTTATCAAATTCCCCCACACTTGAACTTTTGCTTGTCCTCAAGCAAAGACACAACACAAAACTCACATTTCAAAACCACTTTGCACTAGACCTCACTCTTCTGTCAAGCTTGTTCTCACCTGAGATCATCAAAACAATATTTTTTTTGTTCATGCAATATCAAAACTCTTAATCATATCCTCAATTCCAAGCTATCAACTTTTAGCACAAATTATCAACCAAGGCACAATGAATAAAGACCAAAATGTCATGCGTGCAAGTGTGTGCTGAGGAACATGAACTTCATCTATTCCCTTGCTATACACCATCTAGCTGGTCTCACATACCATTCAATACATGCCAATCTCTTTGTGCACCCTTATGAACATGCAATCACAAGATCAATGGTACCTATGCGTACATTGGTACTCTATGGGACATTGCCCTTATTCTGCACATTAGTGCTGCACATTGGTGCACATATTGATGACTGAAATAATGCCTGGGTTTTGGCTTTTCTCCAAATTTGATTGCCAGGTTCTTATGGCTTTTTTCCCCCAGTTGCCAATATGGGTTTTGCTTTTCTCATATCATTTCTTGTGCAAGCATGTATCATAAAGATTTCCAAGATGTTCAAAGACCCATAATGAAACATACGAATTTTTGGAGAGACCACCAGAAATGCATAAAAAAAAGAAACGAATCCATACACATTACCTCCTATGTCAAATGAATTTTGCATGGTATATCTATCTTACATTAACATCGGGCCTTAGTCAGCAAAATGTACCAATTTCATCAAGATTGGAATCAAAGACATCAAATCAATTTTCGCATGCAATACAAAAGTAAGATGGATGAACTTCAATTTTTTTTTTGAACGTAGCTTAACAAAAGAACAAAGCATAGCACAAAATGTCAACATTTCATTCCATTGCTCTCACTGTCACTACACCTCTTTTCGTTTCATTTCATTACTTGCACTTTTGCATTCCATTTGGACATCAACACCACATTACACCATGTATAGACAAGATCAACATTTATTCACAAAAATTTCAAAATTTCACCAAAAGTTGATTTTTTCACAAAACATGAAAAACTTGCACAAAACATGAAAAACATCACACATACGGGTAATAAACTCATAATGGCACAACAGAACTAACATAACAGGCAAAAGTCCCAAAACAACACATATTTACACTAAGAAATTCATCAAAAAACCGCAAAACAGCAAAAATTCAAAAATTTCAAAACAGCATATAAAGCACAAAAAGTTTACACAAACCATAGCAACATTCCCTCCCCCACACTTAAAACTTACATTGTCCTCAATATAAAGTAAAGAGATAGGTTTAGGAGCTCCCTGGTCTTGAATCGTCATGATGTCCAATGTTGCATGGTGAATTGTCTTTATCCATAGTTCCCTCTTTGAATGAAAAACTCCTCCCCCACACTTAGCCTCATAGGTGCATTGCATATTTCTTGCAATGTCCTCCTGGGCAACACATTTATCATGAGTGGCCTTGGTGAGTTCCAAAATGAAAGAAACGCACAGACAAAACAAAAAGACGAAAACAAACTACTTATTAAAACTAAAGGAGAAAAAGTAGTTCTGGATTTAGATAGTCTCCAGCTAGACTTTATTCATCCACACGTATGTATTGGTCATGAAAAGAACTCAGTAAATCCATCCCTGCATCACACAAAAGATGAACTCTCATTATCATGCTCCTTCTTCCCACAAGACATTAGAGTGTTGAAGAGGTGTATAAGTACAGGATCATGAGAAGAACTTTCTCCAACTATCACATTCATTTGAAGCACATCATAACCCTCTTCTACCAAACTATCCATATTAGTCCTGCAAGGCTCAACAAAGGAATGTGTACCCATGGTCTCAATCAACTCATCAAAAATTTCAAAAGTAAATGCCTCAAATTCACAATTGTTCGCCATGTTATCATTGTCATTCAAAATGTTAACATTTTTATCCTTAAAACTAACATTTTTGACTCCACAAACTTTCTCAAAATTATCATCACAAACAACATTTTCATTTTGTAACAAAAATCTCTCATTATGCACTGGAGGTGAAGTACCAATTGCACACTCATATTCCTTCTCAGTTTCAAAAGTACCAATTTCCACATTATCTTGATTTATGGTATCACAATGTCCTTCCAGATGTGACTCTATGCAATTTATCAAAGTGTCAAGAAAAGAACATTCATCATCATTATCAGGTAAAACGTGTTCATCACTATCATTTGAACAATTCTTTACACATGCTTCCTGTGAGGTATGTTCTACCAAAGATTGACTTGGCATTTCAAAGTTTGAAACATCTATGAAACCACATTCTTCTATGCGTGCACTCTCTAGTGAAAACATGCAATCTTCTACATCAAGTTCGTCACAATCAATTTCTTCATCATCCACAATTTCATCAACAGAAATATAGTCATGCTTAACACCCTCATCAACGAAAGTTGGAGAACATTCAACAAACTGAATAGAACAACAAGATTCTAAATGCATAGGTTGTTTCATTGCATAATTCACGTCAAAGACTACTTCCTCATTATTAATTCTAAAGGTGACAGTTTTGTTTCGAACTCCAATTAAAGCATCGCCAGTAGCTAAAAATGGCCTACCAAAGATGAGTGGTACCTCAGGGTCTTCCTCTATATGAAGAACAATAAAATCAACAGGCAAAGTGAATTTATCAACTCTTACCAGAACATTTTCAACCAAACCTGTAGGAGTCACCAATGACCTATCTGCCAATTGTAGAGTTACCGCAACTGGGCGAATCCTGCTTTCCAATCCAACACTAATAGCTATTGACAATGGCATTAAATTGATCCCAGCACCCAAATCACATAAAGCCTTTGCAAAATGCCTTGTGCCTATTTTGCATGGAATAGTACAGCTCCCAGGATCCTTAAGCTTTGGAGGAAGATCATGAACCATCCAAGCTTGAGTGCATTCAGAAACTATCATGGGAACCTCACATCTCAAGATTTGCTCTTTTGTTGGAGATGAGATCCTTGAGATACTTAGCATATTTTGGCATTGAAGTCACTAAATCCATCAGGGGAAGATTCACATTCACTTGCCTGAGTACGTCCAGGAACCTCTTGAACTGAGGGCCTTTTTGAGGAGGTGGTTTCTTCCTCTCTGGAAAAGCAGGTTTAGGAGCATACTCGGGGTAGTTGTAAGGAATGGAATTCTTAGTGATCTCATTTCCTTCCTTAGCTGGTATGTCCTTCTGCACAGTCTTATCATCCTCTTGCTCATTTTCCTTTTTAATTTCCAAAACTTCCTCAGCTTCATCTTTCTGGTCTTCTTCCTCTGCACAATCATCCTTAACTTCTGACGGTTTATTCCCAGGAAAAAGTTTTCCATTCCTCAAGGTTATGGCCTTACATCCAATATTGTTCTTAGGATTTGGCACCGTATCACTAGGAAGAGAACCAATAGGTCTATGATGTATAGCATTCGCGAGTTGACCCAATTGCATCTCAATGTATAGCCCAGGAACCAATAGGTCTTACAGATGTCTCCAAAGCAACAAATCTTTCCTCATTTTTATCCACCTTTTCTATAAGACTCCGGAGCATTTCTTCCACTGATGAGTTCCTGGGCTCTGAGGTACTAGCTTGCTAATCAAACCCTGGTGGAGGATTGGAAGTTCTCCCTTGATCATTCCCTTGAGTATATTGACCTCCCTGGCTTTGGTTTTGTTGTCCCCAAGTTCCTTGATTACCACCATAGCCTCTATTGTTGCCTCCTGAGTAATTACCAGAGTACTGTGGTCTGTTGCCATAGTTATTACATATTGAATGGACTCAGTGGTGACTGGGCACTCATCAGTATAGTGTTCACCCTTGCATATTCCACAAGACAACACAGGTATCTTGGCTTGAGTTGCCTTTAGAGTTTGTACTTGCTTAGCCAATGCTTCAAATTTCGCACTAAGAGATGTCTCCTCTTCTACATCAAGTACTCCTCTTTGTCTTCTGGCATGTGGCTTTCAGATCTCTGGGAAGATATACTCATCCTCAGCAATTTGATTAAATAGCTCCCGTACTTCAGGCACAGATTTGTCTTTGAGTGCTCCGTTAGCACATGCCTTAACCATCAAAGAAGATTCAGGAGTTAAGCCTTTGAAGAAAGTGTTTAGTTCCCTGATCTCTCCCAAGTCATGATTGGGGCATTGTCTGATTAGATCATTGAATCTCTCCCAAGCTTCTCTAAATGTCTCACCTTCTTGTTGCTGAAAGTTCATAATTTCCAACCTTCTCTTTTCAAGCTTAGCTGGAGAGAAATATTTGGACAAGAACCTCTTCTGTAGATCATCAAATGACATATCTGCATTGTCTCCTCCAATGCTCTTAAACCAGTGTTTAGCCTTTCCACGCAGAGATAAAGGAAACAAAATCCTGTGAACCTCAACCCTATCAATTCTCGGCAACTTAAAAGTGCTACATAATCCAAGGAACCAATCAAGGAGGTCGTTGGGATCCTCATTTTCAAGACCTTGGAAGAATTGGCCCTGGGTAATCATGGAAACAATTTGTGGAGGAATGTGGTAACGTTCCACATCGATGTCCTGATGACCAAATCGATTGTCAAAATTTACTGCGTAATGGTCTCCAAACCTCGGTGCTTGTGCTCCTTGAGCCGCCATTTCTCTCTGTTGCTTCAAATGTGCTCTCAAAGTTTTCTCCAACTCAAGATCCAATAAGAATTGTGGTTCTCCTGCAAACCTGCTAGACCTTGGCATACATAACACACAGTAGTGAAGTGTAATAACAAAAGAACAAGAACTTCAAATATGCAACACAGAAACAAATCACAACTCTCAACACGAACAGTAAACAACACAAAATGAAAGCTAAGGTAAATGCCACAAAAAAAAACAAAAAATAGAACCAGTAAAAACCAAGAACAATTCAACAAATTCCAGAACCGATTGCCTTCCCCGGCAACGGCGCCAAAAAATTGATCAGCGAGTTGTCGCACCTCGTCAATTTTACCCTAAACACTAATGTAGTAGCGTAAGTAGGGATCGTAATCCACAGGGAAGGCGTAGGTCAAGAATATTGAGCAAACTGTTCTAAAAGTCTCGTCACTGAATCTAAGTACTAGAAAGAATGTAATTTCAACACAAAGAACGAGGACAGAAATACAAAAGATAGCAACAAACAAGGATGAAATAGATATCTCAGGATTCTTGTATTGGATGAACACAGGCTTAGTAAATTTATGCTATGCAATCAATAAGCAATTAAACATCTTGGAGACCTAATTTGCCTAGAAGTTCAAGCTGTGGTTAGCATGGCGACCACACCACTTCTTGTACCCCCAAATCACCATCCTCTCCCATGGCGAGGCCCGAGAATGGTGGAATAAGCTCCGCAAAGTCTCAACTCTCTCAGCTAACTACTCTAACATGCAAGGTCCTAAGAAATTCCATGGCGAGACCCATCCTAGGGTTCACATATCATCGTTGTTAACAAAGAAAGCTCCTTTAACACTTTTCCTAATGTTTCAATTCATTAACACTTCCTATGGCGAGGCCTGAGTCTCAAAATTGAATTGATTACAGAAAACAAGTGCAAAGACTTAAACAATCACAATTTAGTTCTCAATTCATGTAACTTCGCTAACTTTGATTAATCACTCCTCAATTTAGCATGTCGACCACAATTGAAGCTTGATCTATTCAAAAATAGCTGGGAATTACGAAATTCAATATATGTCTATGCTCAATTCAAATGTGATTTCAATATTCAACAATTAGATCAATTGCATAGCATACAATCTACTTAAACACGTATTCATCCATTAAGAATCCTAAGATATCATAGATTTAGCCAGAAAACATCTTTCTCATTTCAAAATCAACAAATTCCAAACATTGATAAGCTCATTCTAATTTAATTGGAAGAATTTACCGATTGAATCAAGAGAATTGTCGAATCCTTTGTCAATTGAGAATAAGAAAGATAAATCCAGTTCAAATTCACAATCGGAATTGAGATCGGAGAAGAAATGTTTAGTGAGAGAAATTAGATCTAGAGAGAGAAAATGAGAGGGAGAAAAGCTCCCGCTAAAATTCAAAACAATAATTCTAAACTCTAGAATCCTCTCTCAAAAAATCTCTCCAATCGAATTCTGGAATTCCCCCCTTACATGCTAGCTACCTTCCCTATATATAGAGTTGGGAAAACGTAACTAATACGCAACATAAAATGTACAAAGTGTTACAAAAGTGTCTTCCAAAGAGAATGACTAAAAATCAGCCCAAGTTATGAATATTCAAAGTTTGGAGAAAAGTTCAGCATTCCAGCGCCTTTGGTTTTGCAAAAACACGCATCCTCATCAGCTTCCACGCCTTTGCGCTTTCCTTGGTCACGCTTTCACTGTTCGGAATCCAAGCTAAAGAATCAGATTTACGCCACACCTTCACGCCAGAGTGCCGCACACTTTCAGCGTCTCCCTGAGTCTCCACGCAATCCTGCTTTCTAGAAATCGCGCCTTCCATCCTCGGAGCTCCACGCCTTCGGTTGCTCTTTGAGTTCTGAAAATTCAGAACTCCAACACTTAGACAGAATCCTGGAAAACGAAAGTGAAGTATGCCTGCAAAATTTCTTCTCTTTCTCCACAATGGTCTGCAAACAGAAATTCCCACACTTAGAAGGGTTTAGCAACACAAACAAAACAACCCAAAACACTTCCAAAAGCAACAAGGACAAAATCTGGGTGAAGCTACAAGATGAAAAGGAAAACAAACACTTAGCCACTTTCAGTCCCAAAATCCATACTCCCAATCACCTATATGCTGGCGAGACCTCGTGGCGATGTCTCGCCTGTTAGTGCTTTTGCCGGAGAGGTCTCGCGGCGAGACCTCGCCGTGTGTAGTTTTTGTGGGCGAGACCTCGTGGCGAGGTCTCGCCACTTAGTGTTTGAGTGTGAGAGTGTTTGGTGAGGTTTGAGTGATTAAACAAAAAATGTGAAATGTTGTGTGATATATTCGTAGAATGAAAGTGTAAGATAAGAGTGATATTATGAATGTGTGAATGAGATGAATTGTGAAGTGTAATGAATTTAAACTTTCAGGAATCAAATGTATGAATTGTTGTAAACCAAATGTAAGTATAGTGTTGTGAACAAGCTGGATGTGAATAAAATTTCTAAAGATTGAGATGTTTTTTTAAAATAAGTTATGCAATGAGACCAAGTGTGGTGTTGTGAAATGAAAGTGAAATGTGAAATGTAGTATGAAGTAAAATGTGCATGAGTGTGCATGTGTGGTGAGATGTGTAGTGAGACTAGCGTGCATAATGTTGTGCAGTGTGAGTGTATGCAAATGATTGAGTGCTTTAGTTCATGTGTGTACTTAAGTGCATACGGCGAGGTGATCTCGCCGCATGAATGTGTGCGTGTGAGTGCCGTGAGTGCGAGGCAACCATGCGGCGAGGTGATCTCGCCGCATGACTGTGTGCGAAGATCTTGTGCAGTAGGTGCGAGTGATGTGCGAGGTGGTGTGCATGAGTGTAGTGAGGTGTGTACGAGAGTGCATGCGGCGAAGTGAACTCGCCGCATGTGTGTGCGCATGTGCATGTGCGGAGGTGTGCGGAGTGATGTGCGAGGTGTGCGGAGTGATGTGCGAGGTGTGCGAGAGTGTAGCGTGAAGTGAGTGCCCGTGAGGTGTTTGTGAAAATGCTCGCGAGAGTTTTGTGAATGCCTAGTGTGTGATGACACCATTTCAGAATAACAATCAACTTCCACAAACATTTCGTGTGTTTTAACATCTGAATTGGACTTGATGGTAAACATAAGAGTTCTCGGTCTATCTCTTGGCTTTACAATGGATCAAGAATCACCTCAATTGGATGAATGTAGCTCAAGTTATTAACAATCTACCAAACTGTGGCAATATGAACTTCATTAACTAAATCCTGAAGTGGCAGTCATAAAGATGCCTTCGTTTCTCATATTTACACACAGAATTAGAAGCAAGTTAAAACATAATAAATGAAGTACACTCAAATAGCTTTCCTGAACATCCAAGAACTCATCATTTGGATTAATATTGAAGAAGTTATGCTCAAAAACAAATTCACACTCAAAGCTGCCAAAACCCTAATTTGGCCAAATATGCATTTTCGGTTCCTCCGTTTGCCTTTTGACAATTTTCACTTCAATTACCACCATTTTTTGCTCTTCTTTGCACCATTTGATCATTTTCATATTGCAAACATATAAATGCATAAAACCTCTCAAAACCTCACATATGTACATAAAACACACAACAAAAGCCAAGTGATTTGACACATATTAGTTGGTATAAAACCAACTTATCAATTGTCTAAAACACAATAATGAAGAAGAAGTTAGAAGTTTTATGAGATTGGTAAGATACTACGAGAAATTTGCAAAAAGAATTTTCCTTGATTCCATTTCTTTTGACTAAATTGACTCAAAAAGAGAGTAAAATTTGAATGGATTTCAAAGTATGAAAATAATTTTCAAGAATTAAAAAAGAATAGTAACTACACTTATGTTTACCCTACTCTCTAGTAGTGGATACTTTACTATATATAGTAATAATTCAAAAAGTAAATTACAATGTGTTTTAATGCAAAATGACAAGGTCTATGTATTACTAATAACAAGAGTCTTAAACATTTGTTCACTCAAAAAGAATTAAACATTAGACAAAGAAGGTTTATAATTAATTAAAGATTATAATCTCTCGATTATGTATCATATAGGCAAAGCTAATAAAGTTGATGATGCATTAAGTAGAAAATGAATTCGTAATCTTGTTCTGATATTGGAGAAGAAAACAAAAAAAAAAGTTAAAGCTGGATTTAGTAGAATTAACAAGTGATACTTTAACAATGCTAATTGTTCAACCAACTCTGATTGAACAGATTAAAAATAAACAAAAAGGTAGATAAAGAGTTGGACAAAATAATAGTTCAAATCAAAGAGGGAATACTACTAGATTTTAAGGAAAAAGAAGATGGCTGTGTTTGGATAGGAAATCGATTGTGTATTCCAAATGACTTAGAGTTAAAAAATAAGGTTCTAAAGAAGTTCACAACTCTAAATTTTCAATCCATCCTAAATAAATGAAAATATATTGAAATTTTAAGGAGCTGTTTTTGTGGAATGGGATTAAAAAGGATTTGACTAAATTTGTTGCAAGATGTTTAGTATGTCAAAAAGTCAAAATTGAACTGAAGGTATGCTTAAACACCCGGAAAATTCATAAGTGGAGGTTGAAACATGTAACCATGGACTTTGTATTAGGTTTACCAAGAACAAAATTAGAAAATGATTCTATTTGGTTTGTTGTGGGCAAATTGGCAAAGACAACACATTTTATACCAATAAAACTTGGAGTAACAGTAGAGAATATGTTTGGGTTGCATATTGATAATATTGTATGATTTCATGGAGTTCCAGTGAGCATTGTTTTTTATAAACATCCCAAGTTTGTATCACAATTTTGGAAGACTTTCTAAAAGTCTATGGGCACAAGGTTCGTTTTACTACACCACATCATTCTCAAATAGATGGATTGTCCAAGAGAACTGCTCAAATTTTGGAAGACATGCTAAGGGTATGTAAGTGACTTTGTTTGAAAAAATTAATATAAATAACAATGAAATTACAAAGTAATGTTTACTTGCAAATTAAGTTCATCGAATGACCTGTAGTGATATAGGATTAAGTGGAAGATACATATATGTTTCAATTTGTCCTTATGTACAAAGGATATTTAATTTATTTTGGTTTGACCTAACAGGCCTTTGACTACCCTAGTTAGATGAATAGGTAAGTTATGTATACATAATGCCATGAATATTAGTATTGCATGTCAACACAATCGATAAACTATTCATTGCATATTTTGTTAGTTTTTTCATTGATTAAATTGATGATAAATTTGTGTATAAATTTTTATTTGATTATTTAACTGATTCTATGCTAAAACATGTCACTTGCTATATTTATCGTTTTAGATAAAGGATTTTGTAAAAAAAATTAATTTTTGGAAATTATTTAATGACTTTGAAAAGCATATATATTGTAATATTTATGATTTGGTAGAGGAAACTCGTGACTATTTGATGAGCAATTTATCGCTCACTCAAATTTTGTAAAATTTTGTGACAAATGATGACATTGAGAAGCATAACAGTTAACATAATTATGTTGAATAATGCGAAATATTAGTTGGTTGGGAATGGTGATTGGTGAATCGAGAATGGTAAAAAAAATCTAAACATCTTGTTTAATGATTAGATATATTTTTCTTATTTTAGTTCTTATGACGAATTATTAGAGAACTACATTTTTGGATTATAATAAGTGTTCTACACACAAAGTTTAAAATTTGATATTTTAATTTAGGGTTCATTACCAAGAACCACTATGTAGTGTGCCGAATTTCCCTATAACACCCATATGTTATAAAAATATATTTAGTATCCCCATGTGTTTTGGAGTGGAATAGAAAGTGGACGAAAATAGGTGTCCCAAACGTGAGCCACCACAAATGTGTTTGTGTAGCTATAGATTAACCCTCTATTAGAGTTACACAATCACAACAATTAATCACAATCAATACCTCGAGAGAGGAAGGTGGTCTATTCGACAAGTTAAACCTCAAGTGCTCTAGTTGATAATCTATGTACTATCATCCTAGCATAGCTTAAGGATTATTCCCACAGAGAGGAATTCTTCAGTTGTCAAGTTGCAAGCAAGAAAAATTTGTAAAGTAAAAGATTTCAAATGTTGTGAATGGATTGGTGTTTCAGAAATGAAAATGCAAAATAGAGAATTAAATGAACACACAAAGAGAAAGCAAGGTAAACCATGGGCTGACTTGTGGGCTTCAAACCAATAATTAGACTACTCACTTGCGTTGGGTACTAAGTTCAAGAGGTTTTCCATCAAGAGGCTATAAGTTACTAACACCTAAAGAAAGGCCTCAAAGTGTATGACTCAAGAGTGGATAGCTTACTAAGAACACCCCCCTGACCCTTTAAATCAATACCTAACCAATTGAGTAGGAACTCCATCCCCCTCATGTGCTTTCGACTAGGAGAATGGCCTATGGCCTTGCTAAGAGACCAAACAAAGGTATCATTCCCTTTTGTCTCATTACCTGAGAACTAGAGCCATTTCCCATGACCTTAATAAGAAGCCATGCAAAGACATTCTAGTTCTTTACCTTAGAAGCTAGGTGAATGGATCCTAGAAAACATCTTGTCTGACTAATAGCTAGATTCCCCACCGATGAGAGTACGCGACATACCTGTCACACACAAAACATGCACTTAACTTTGGCATTCCACCAGACAATGTGCACACACGATGCACCTTCGGCCATGCACATGTCTTATGCATTTCACATCACAACACTATCATTACATTTTCACACATGCACTCCATATCACTTGCATTTGATAGCATGACTGTGATACACATCACATTCTTTGTTCATATGTGAGGAGTTCACTACCATCACTTCATTCACTTCATCATTTTCATCTCACTTCATTTTTTTCACTTTTCATCAACACACAACTCGTAGCATTCGTTCTTAGCACACATGAACACATGCATTGCATAATTATAGAATCACACACTACACAACACTCCACTTGCACACGAACATAATTGCTCCACGATGCATTGCTAAGATGCATCGCAAGCATGGACAACAAACCCACGATGCTTGGGATTATACCTTTTTCTCCCCCAGGATTTACATATTTGGATTATAGACAAGCTTGGTTCAATACCTTTTCAAAAGAAAACCAAGTAAACAAACACTCTTGGTTTTTCTATTTAAAAGAGGAACCAAATACAATTTTCCAATCTGGTTCGTTCAATGGTGAAATTGTTTTGGACCAAATCCACAAATTCTTCCAGCAGATGTTCAATTGGGATTACAAAAATTTTCAGAAAATTATACAATCACTGAAATACATGTTCCAGTATTATTGCATTTCTATTCAATCTTTTCTTTATCTTGGATTTATGCTTGGAAGTTTGAATTTTCTATGCAGGAGACCAAATTTCATCCACTATTAATCCGACAAGGTTATACAAAGTGGTGGAAAGATTTTGACATTGAGTGTGTGCATCCTCAAAAAAATTGATGCATGGTTTCAAAAGAATCCACAATTTCTCCCATTAGCAGATCCAAAGATATGCTAATTTCTTCAGCAGAAATCGCTTACGACTTCCAAATTGGCAGCAATTTTTGACAAAGATGACTATGTCAAACAACTTGAAAATTTGATAGCCCAATTCAAACAAGCTAGCAGTACTACAAAAAGTGAGCCCAGTACCTCAAACACTGGCCTAGCACAAGCAAGCCCAATCTCGAGAACAGACGAGGAAGACTTGTTGATTGATCCAGATCAAAATGAAGATGATTGTTATGGTATATTTTCCCAAATACCATAATAAATGAAGACTAGACTATGACTGTAATAGTGTAGTAAAGTAAAAAAAATGGGAAAAGCAGTATCAATACCCATTTTCCAGCAACAATAAAGGTAGATTTTAGACTCCCATCTAAAACACTAGACTCTTTCTCTCTCTAAGCAAGTTTTCTCTCCCTTCTCTCTGCTTTCTTTCTTTCTTTCTTCCTATCTTTTCTTTCTATCTCTTCTTTTGATTTGCAAGACTTCCTAAGCTTTGGAACCTTTGCAAGGATACCTTTGCTTGGATCCCTTAGCTTAAGACCATTTGGATTTATTAAGGACCAATCTTATGTAAGATCCTTACTCATATGAACTTGTAATTTGTTTTATTGTTGTTTATAATATGTTGTCTTTCGTATTATTTGAGATCTAACTTTCTAACCATCTAACTTTTATTTTATGTCATTTAATTTTCATGTCTTTTAATTTATATTATCTAACTTAATACTGACTTACTAACAATTCAGCGGCAGTCCTACTACGATCCATTTCCTTTCTGCAATTTTAATCTTCCTCCCTGAGGCCTAACTCTCTGCTCTTGGTATCAGAGCCAGAGGGGGAAGTGGGTATGTAACCCGTTGTTTCTTGAGTAAATTAGTATATCGGCTAGAAACCATGTCTGTCAGAAGGAAAGGATATTAAATTCTCCATAGACTTGGTGTAACAACGCCACGTACTAATTTTTTGTATTTAGATCTTGTTGATCTGCTAACTTGGAAGATGAATTCAAACTATAATTTGGTGCCTGTTGATTACCAACATAGATTCGAAGCCGTATGAAGGATGAAAGGCAAAAAGGGTTGTGTTGAGGGTAACAGATCTAATCTGGTATGGTAACAAGTTACAGTTAGAAATTCATATTGCGATTTGGTAGATCTACAAAATCTCTGTCCAGAACTCATTAAACAAAAGGTTAGATCTCATAGATCCTGACGGTGATGTGCCAATCGGAGGGATTTTACACCTGATTTGTGAAAAGCATTTATCTCCTATCTAATATATATTTGCCATTTGTTGCCTATTTATTTACTTATTTTAATATGTCTTTTCTTTTTAAATCGGGTTCAAAAGGATCTTCTAGTTCCTCTTCAAACTCTTCATCTTCAAACTATTCAAAGAATGTCTTTTTCAAAGAAGACGTAAATCTTGAAAATATTGAACAATCAATAGATAATTGGAAAATTTCTAAAAAACCATCAAATGAAGTTTATAAAGATAAATGGAACTTGGTTTCGGATTATACCGTCAAAACGGTTGAACAAGCTGTCAATCTAAACAATGATTATGAAAACATCAAATTACTGCATAGAAAAATGAAAGAAAAACATTGGCAAAAATATAATTATTTGCATTTTGGACTAGTTCAAGTTGCTGCAAAACCTCTAAATAGAGAAGGATTAGATACATCTTTACTTCTTTGTTTAAGAGATTGTAGATTCTTAAATTTTGATAACTCTTTACTAGGAACGAGTAGAACAACACCGCGCCTGCGCGGTGTGATTTACCCTGAGAAAAAATTATTTGAGTAATTACAAATGATTAAGTTGCAGTAAGCAACGTTGAAATTGATAATAAATTAAGATTTAATAAGGAATTATAAAAATTTGACAGTAAAGGAAAATATGTGTGGTATGTAAAGGAAAATAGTGTTGTGAAAATATACCGTATGCAAGGTATGCCCTAATGTTTGTAGTATGATAGAAAATTGTGAAGCATACACTAATATATATAACGTGGCAAAAAATGGAAAGCATATACAATACGTAAATGATTAAAGTATATATGAATAGACAATTTTATTAAAAGAAATGTAATGTAAATCTAAGTATGTATATGGTTTGGAAATGTGTATAATATGAAAACATGAATAATTTGTGAAATTTTAAACAATATATATATATATATATATGTGTGAAATGTGAATATTATACATAACATGTAACTTGTGTGAAAATGTAGGAAGTAAGTATAAATATGTATAAATATTTAGTGAGCGTAAAACAATTGTATAGTATCCATAAATAAGTATAAATATCGATTGTAATTATGTATAATGGGTGGAAATTTTTGTAGTATATATGAATAAAATATAAATATGCACATGTTTGGAAATTTGTTTTGAATGTGTAAATGTATATTTATTGATGACTATTAGTCGAATAAAAAAAATATTTTGAATAGAATATGTATAGTTATTGATGATTATAATTTTATAAGTGAGATGTATGAAATTTGTAAATATAGCAAAATGGAATATTATTGTGAACGCTTTTGCTGTGATATATAAAATTCTACGCTAAATGTTAAACGACGAAAGCGTATGACAATGTAGTGAATTGTGTACGTATGTATAAAAATGTATACTTTGTAAAAAAATTGTGTAGTAGGTTTAAAAATGTATATCATGTATAGGAATAAAATTTTTGTATTAGTGATTATAAATATGTATTGAGTATAATATTAGAGAATAATATAATTGTGATTTGATTAAGTTTAAGTAAACAACCCAAAAAATTATAATAAATTATAATTTAATAATGAGTTATTAACATTCTACATTAAATGTTAAACAACTGTGTGACACTGTAGTGAATTGTGTACGTACGCATAAAAATGTATAGTTTGTGAAAAATTGTTTAGTAGCTGTGAAAATGTATAGTGTGCATAGTATGCATAGTATGCTAATATGCATAGTATACAAGAAATTTGTGAACTGTGTATAAATATATATGGTGTGCGAAAATATGTAAAGTATGTTAAGTATATGTAAAGTATGTAAAGTATATGTGAATACGCAATTTATATATATATGTGTGTGTGTGTGTGTGTGCGTGTGTGTATAAAGTATATGTAAATATGTATATTATTTGAAAATGTGTATATTATGAATAAATATAAATAATGTGTGAGGTAAATCCAAAAATGTATAGTGTGTGAAATGTGAATAGTATACGTAAAATGTAAACTGTGTGAAAATATACGCAATAAGTATAAATATGTATAATGTGGAAAAACACATTTAGTATGTATAAATACATGGAGTGCGTGAAAATTGTGTAATATGTGTAAATACGTGTTTATTGACTCTAAATAGGTATAGTAGGTGAAAAAGTGTGTAGTATATATAAATATGTATATGTTTGAAATTTAAAAGTGTGTAGTTTATTAAATGAACACTTAAAATACTCTTATTTCATGTATAATTGTAATAGAACTAAAATCGAAACATCATTTTATTTTAAAATTATATCTGAGTAAATTTATCAAATTTTAGGTTGTATTGTAATAAAACTCAATGCTTCAAATAAAAAAAAAATTATTAAATCATATTATAACTCATATTAAGTCTAAACAATTTGTAAATAAATTTAACTATTTAAATTAATCAAATCAATGACTCAAAAATATATTATCTCCATAATAATAAATCAATTTAAATCTAAATTTAATTTTGCAACCTCAAAAATGCAAGAAAATATTGCACAAACGTTTTCCCACTTGATTCGGCCTCAGCAGTTATATGAAAAATAGCCAAAACACCACCAGTTATACATTCCCGTCGTATAGAAGGGCAAAGCTCTTCTTTTATTGAAGAAATTCCATTCAACCAAATACAACTCTTTAGTCCAACATTAATTCAATCATAGGAAGTAGGAACACTCTTTAGTGGAGCTTGTACTCACACTATAATTTCCAGAAAAGACTATAGAACTATCACGAAAACTTCTAAAAAGATCATCCAACCTGACTAAAACTTGTTAAGTAGTAGTGGGAACAAAGTATTAGAGCATAACTACATTTAATATGTTTACTTGACAAGGCAACAGTAATAGTTGTCAATCAATCCATTCCTAGATTTTTCAAGTAATGCAGCATATCTCATTATAGTTTATCTCAGCATATCTCATTATAGTTTATCAATCCATTCTTAAATGTTCTGCTATGAAAACACACAACGCAAAAAAAACCTTACCGCCCATGTGAAAAGAAGGCTGACTTTCGCTCTTTCCTTTCATGTGTTAACCAACTACAAAACATACAAGTGATAGGCAAATGAGCAAAACAAATATCCACACCCCTTTAACAGCTTTCAAGCAGTTCAACATTGACTTGATTCATTTCCAATTAAACATTCTTTGAAGGATAGTTTTTCAATCAAGGTCAATTCAAATGATTGTTGTGGACGGAATAAATAATGTTCGTACATGAAGCTGAGATATGCTACTCATGGTTGTCGTGGACTGTAGTCAAGGTCATTTGCAGTCCTCTCGTGGACAGCCTTTGATCCATTTTCTCATATCTCAGCTACATGAAACTTCAACCCCTTGATGATTTCAACGTGTTTATGCTCTATCTGATCCATTTACCTAAGAAAAATAATACTCAAACACAAAACCTCAATACTTTGCCAATTTTTCATCTTAACAAAAAAACACACACACACGAAAAGCCTTAAACGGCGAGACCTCTCGCCACTCATGCCACCAACACGGCGAGATCTTTTAGAGAGGTCTAGGTAGCGAACAAACCGGGAGACCTCTCTAAGAGGTCTCGCCATGTTCCCATCAATTTCCACAGACCTCTTAGAGAGGTCTCGCCCACCAACCATCCAAGAATGTGTGAGTGTTCCATAACCGTGAGTGAATGTGTGAAGGTGTAGAACGTGAGTGTGTATATTGACTTGTGAGGTGAGTGTTGTAAGGTGGATGTTAGAGTGAATGAGTGTTATGTGCTTGTGAAAAAGTGTACAATTTTTAGTGTGCAAGGTTGTGCACGAGTGGTGTGCACAAAAGTGTTAGTGTTGTTCACAATACTTGTGAGTGTCGTGCAAATGTGTACCTAATATACGTGAAATGCACATGTAGTGTGCATGTGGTGTGTGTGTGAATGGAAGCTTGAGTGTGGGTGTGAGTGCATGGTGTGCGCGGCGAGGTCACCTCGCCGCACGATGTGTGCGAAGGATTGTGTACAATGCATGCGATAAGGAGTGCATAGTTTGTGCTAAGTAGTGTACGTGTGTTGTGGCGAGGTGACCTCGCCGCACGGTGTGAGTGTGTGCTTGTGGTGAGAATATGGCTGCGAGGTGACCTCGCTGCCTACATGAGTTTGTGCTTGTGGCGAGAGTGTGGTGGCGAGGTGACCTCGCCGCCTACGTGAGTGCTTGTGTGCATAAAGGCAGTGAGGGCGAGGTGAGGTCGTCGTGCATGTGAGTGCAAATTCCGTGCAAAGTGAAGTGTGAGGTGGGTGCAAATGTAAGAGCATATATATGGCTAAGCGTCCATCTTAGCACAATGCTCTACTTCCATGCCAAATAAGTGTGCCTTAGCCCCTGAATTAGAATTGGTGGTGAACATAGAAGTTCTAGACTAAGCTTTCCACTGGTTTAAGAATCAGCATCATTGGATACCTGTAGCTCAAGATATACCCATTTTACCAAACTGTGACAATAAATTCAATAATGAAAACCCTAACAACAACAATCATACAAAAAGCCCCCGTTTCTCATGCTTGCACACAAAATTGGAAAGATGTTAAAACATAAGAAATAAAGTACTCTCATAGAGCTTTTCAAAACATCCAAGCTCATCTCATTTGGATCAGTAATGAAAGAGTTACACTTAAATGAAGTTCGACCTACATTCTGCCCAACTTCCAACTAAGCCAAATAGGCATATTTAGGGTTTTCTTCAAATTCCACAAACACCATTCCAATGAATTTGGCTTCTTTCCTTGATTTTCAACCAAACACACATTTGCTTCATTTCATCATCATTTTTTTTGTCTTTCTCACCATTTAAGAACACAAAGATGCAAAACACATAAAAGCACAAAATGGCACATAACACCACACAAATGCATGAGAAACAAGTCAAAAGCCAAGTGAAATAACACATATAAGTTGGTATAAAACCAACTTATCATATTTCGGGTATAATCAGATAACCATTGGCCCGAAGGATCAGGACAAGACCACATTTACTTGCCTTTTTGGCACCTTTGCATTTAAGAGAATGCTTTTTGGGTTATGCGGCACACCTGCCACATTTCAAATGTGTTTGATGGCCATTTTCCATAATATGGTGGAAGACATTATTGAGGTATTCATGGATAATTTCTCAGTTTGTTGTCATTCTTTCGATCGGTGCTTGGATAATCTGGCAAAAGTGCTTGAAAGATGTGTAGAGACATATCTAGTCTTAAATTAGGAGGAAGTATCAATTCATGGTAAAGGAAGGTATTGTATTAGGCCACAAGATCTCAACTAATGGCATGGAGGTTGATAAGGCTAAATTGGAACTTATTGCAAAGCTACCTTATCCGGTTAATGTCAAGAGTGTTAGAAGTTTTTTGGGCCATACCTGGTTTTACTGGCGATTTATCTAGGATTTCTCTAAGATCACGAAACCTTTGTTCCATCTCTTAGAGAAGGATGTTGTATTTAACTTTAATAATAAATGCAAGGCAGCATTCGATTTTCTTAAGGGTGAACTTGTAGAAGCTCCGGTGATTCAACCTCCAAATTGGGGAGCCCCCTCTGAGATTGTGTGTGATGCTAGTGATTTTGCTGTGAGGGCAATTCTTGGTCAGATGATGGATAGGATTTTTCACATTATCTATTATGCCAACCATTTACTTGATACAGCTCAGTGTAATTACACTACAATAAAAAAGGAGATGTTGGAAGTCGTCTTTGCAGCGGATAGATTTTATTCTTATTTGCTGGAAGCCAAGGTGATTATTTGCACAGATCATGTAGCTATCTGTTACTTAATGGCCAAGAAGGATGCAAAACCAAAGTTGATCCGATGGGTTCTACTTCTACAAGAGTTCAACTTCGAAATACATGATAAAAAAGGAGTTGAAAATGGTGTTGCAGATCACCTTTCTCGATTGGAAAAGCATGAGCATCTCGAAGAGGACATTAATGTACAAATTTAAGAAATCTTTCCAGATGAGCAGTTATTTCAAGTGGGAGAAGCAGATACAGCTCCATGGTATGGTGATATTGCTAATTATGTGGTTTCACAATGAGTCCTGAGAAATGTTTCTACCCAACAATGGAAATGACTCATCCATAATGCAAAACTACTACTATTGGGATAAGCCGTATCTTTTTAAAGTATGCAGTGACCAGGCCTTAAGGTGATGTGTCCCTAAAGAGAACTAAAAAGTCATTCTTAATTCATATCATGAATCTGATTATGGAGGGCATGTTGAAGGATGAATGACAGCTTATAAAGTATTGCAATCAGGGTATTATTTCCAAAATTAATCCATGACACTCAATAGTGGATCAAACACTGCAAATGAATGCCAAAGGTCGGGAAATATTTCATGGAGGAATGAGATGCCTTTGAACAACATTTTTTTTTGTTTTTTTAGTTGGCAGAACCTCTATATGAGGTGGGTCGCCCCTCCCAGTTTATTAAATATCTTGGTGGGTGATGAATATACACTAAAATCACCCTTACAAAAAGTGACCACTTGGACACAGTTCCATTTACTTGCCTAGGCCTAATGGAGCCATGTTCAAGTGGGAAATTAAACATAAACATGGAGTACTTCCTCCATTTACATCTTACCAAAGTTAAGTCTATGAGAACAAAAGACTCCATTCACAAGGAGTGACAAAAGATCCCTTCCATTTTGGATAAATAGTGTACAGAAATCAAATTTGGACTTGCTGTTGTAAGCTGAGGCCTTTAACTTCAACCCTTCTGAGCATCCACTCAAAAGTTTCTTCCCAGCCAAGTTCAAGGAGACTCCGTAAGAGGGCCAGCAACAAGACCACAAAATGAAGAGAACATAAAATTTACAAATCTGAATTAGCAATCTAGCCCTAGCAACAGCAGGCTGGGGCCATAAATGGAAGCAAATAAAATCATTTAAGAGACAACAGAAGTTACAAAGTTGGAGTGGCAAACTAGCCCTAACAACGGCAAGCTGGGGCCAAGAGACTTTAAGTTGCAAACCAGCCCTAACATCCGCAGGCTGGGGCAAGACAAATACAACCAACATCAAACGGATTCCTAAAGTGTAGACAATCATAGATGTTACCTGCCCCAATTGGGTAATTGATTTGGAGGAAACAAGTGAAAACATTTAGCTCTTTTCCTAATGATATGTGGAAAGCCCCAACTTATCTGACTTAATCAATGCAGCTAGAGAATCCTCATCACATAATAGATTTCTGGCCAGCCATCTAGCTGGCAAGTTGGCAGCTTTTGGAACATGCTTCAAAGAGGCGTGCCTGTGGATAGCATCTGCCAAATCTCTAACATTCCAATGGTTCCATTTTCTATTTTTCAATCCCAAAAGTAACTCCTTAGAGTCAGACTCAATAGAGATTTTATGGAAGCCCAATTCATGACATTTGGAAATACCTTGCAAGCATTTCATCGCCTCAACCTGCAGTTTTGAATCCATGCACTCACCAGCGGAAGGAGGAAACAAGAATAATACCTCACCTGATGAATTCCTTAGCAGTCCACCTGCCTGGAATTTGTTCCCCACTTGAAATGATGCCACATTAATTTTAACCTCCTTATAGTCTGGAGGAAACCATTTGATATAAGACAACAAAATTTTCCTTCTAATTCTGATGGTAGAATCCCAGAAATCGTTCCATTCCAAGTCCTTGAGAAAGCTAAGCTGAAACTTAATGCTTACAATATTTTTAATCAGATCAAAGACAAGTAATAAGATATCATCCATTTCAACTTTGGTATTATCAAAGATAAATTTATTTCTACTTTTTCAATTATCCAACAAATAAGGGATGGACAGATCTTAAAAAGAAAAGAATGAGTTTCAGAAAAGCATTTAGTTGACCACCAGCAATTAAGAGAGCTACAAATAGATGAGGAGCGATCAAGAATTCTAAGTTCAGCTCTTATCCTAGACCAGATTCTGACTGAGGTAGGACAACTACAAAAGAGATGATTAGTTGACTCCCCATTAGAGCAGCAAAGAGGGCACCTAAAAGGCCCCAAAATTCCAGCCCTGTGCAGATTGCTGCCAAGTGGGAGTTTGTTAAGTAAGAGTCTAAGCATAAAAAAGGAGATCTTCGTCGGGATTAGAGAGTCCCAAATGAATGCAATGAAAGGGGACGGGGGTAATGTAAAACCCCATAGTTTTATATAAATACATTTATCGTACATGATTATTTAAAACGTTAAATTTTAATTTTTTTTTGTTGTTATACGAGGTTGGTTTAATGCTTGGTTTAGAAACGAATTTTACCTCAACTTACCAACGGATAAAAAAATATAAATATATTTACGATTTAAGATTATTAAGTTAAAAGCATGTGTTAATTTTTAAGTGAATACCGAGTAGTTGAAGTCGTTAGTGCAAACCCCTAAACTTTTAGGGATCCAATTGTATAGATTAATTATAAAAAAAAAAATTGTTGACTTTACTTAAACCCTCTAAACCCTAGGGAAAACATGTCAATTAAAGAATTCATATATGTATATATATAAGGGTAATAGTAAAACCGCCATACTTATTAGATATATATATATCAGTTGGTTTATGGCATAAGCCACAAAAGAAAAAAAAATCGTAAACAGAGCACGGACAGCTGTAGGGTGAAAGAATTCCAGTTGAATATGTGCGTAAAACTCTTCAATCTTTTTTTTAAGTGATTGTAATGAATTTCTGAACTCCTTGTTTTATGCATAAAAAAATAATAATAATAAAATCTGTAAACTTGTTCATGTGTTTACCTTAATGTTTGATTGAATACTTGAATCAATAATATTTGATTGTTTAACATCATTGAATCATTCCCTGACTTATATATATATTTGATTGAAACCGTGGTGATGATTTATGAATCACATAATATTTGATTGAATCATTAAATTATTTCACTGAATCAATTCATTAAAACCGTGGTGATGATTTATGAATAACATAATATTTGATTGAATCATTGAATTATTTTACTGAATCATTTCATTAAAACCGTGGTGATGATTTATGAATCACATCAATATTTGATTGAATCACTGAATCATTTCATTGGATTATTTCATTAAAACCGTGGTGATGATCATTATGAATTACATGTATTGCATTAAATTGTATGGGCCCTAGTAGGTGTTGTCTTGGTGGGTTATCGATACGGCATCGGGCCGACGATTACACCAAGACCCACCGGTGAGCCCCGTCACGTGATTAAGGAGTTTTTAATTCCGTTAACGGGAGTCAGAATGGCAAATCCGGATGCCATATTAGACCTGCGGGGCCGTAGTGGTTACTGACCACAAGGAAGGATAAGGTAGCTTCACAAGTCGTGCACGCATAAACAAAATTTTCAGGGAGATAAGGTTGGTAAAGGTCGGTAGAACCGATTGACAGGTATACATATTTGTGCAAATGACATGTGCATCGATATGTGAAAATGATATATGATATGTGCGGTAACATACTGTGGAATGTGATTATTTGGGCTTGAAAAGAAATGTATTTATGGAAATTGTACTTGTCTTTAAAATTACATTTTTCTCAAAATTGTTCTTTGCCCCCTCATTGAGCTATTTTGAGCTCACCCCCTTTTATAAATAAATTTTTCAGAGTAGTTCGGGACTGACTAGGAGCTGGTTTGGATTTGAAGATTAGCGGCGCTTTATGCGTTAAGAGATAAGAAGGTTAAGTTATAAAACGTCGTTGAAATTAGTCTTTTGTTATGTTAGACTACTTTAATATTTTAGAAGTGTGTTCCTTTTGGAATGTAATATATATGGAGAGCTTTGGATAGTTTGTGGTTTGCCAGATTATGGTTTACTGTTGTTGATCTTAAGTTTTAAACATTGAATATCGTGATTATCTTTTGGGATGTAATAAACAAGTCACTGTTGAATTAGAGTGATATATATAGGTTGAGTTGTGATTATGCATATTTGGAAATATTATTATTTGTATTGAGCCCAGACGTGAGTCGGACGTAATCTAACGCTTCCGTCAAGATACTGTTAAAGGATAAGGCGGGGCGTTACAAGTGGTATCAGAGCATTAATTCATATAAAGCCAGAAAGGATTCTTGGACCCAATATACATGAAAATTTTGGAAATTCGAAGAATTCACAAGTGTGATTATATATATATGTGTGATAATATGAAGTTTTTGGTATAGGAAATGGCCGAAGAAGGGAGAAGAGTGATACGGTATAGACATAACTGTTGTGTACCGTATCAAAAGTTTGATCCAAAATCTCCTACTGGACCTAGGTCAATATGCGTTTGTAGAAGATCGTACCCAGATTATGTCATGGAATACGTAGCTAAGGAAAGGGATGAGCTCATTCGAGACAATAAACGACTCGAGGGTGGATTTGAACAACTAGAAAGAGCAAAGCAGCAAATTCTACGTGATAAGGAGCAAAATCCAATGGATCCAACAGATTTGGAAGGAAAAGTTAGAGAACAGGAGAAGTTGATTGAAAAACTCAAAAAGAAACTCCAAGAAGAGTCTGTTCGTTCATATCAGGAGTTTAATGAGCGCCTGGGTTGGCAGAATCAATATGAAAAGATGAGGAGAATTCAAAAGGCTGGATTTGCGAAGATCTACAATCAATATGTGGCTATAGGAGACACTCTGGAATGAGTTTATGTAGAATGTGGCATACCTGAAAAGAGGAGACCTCCTCAAGATGAACAATCAGTGAATCAACCCGAGGCAGGCATTAGATTGGATGACCTTACTGATGGGGGAAACAAGAAAGTTAGGATTGAGATCGTTCAAGAAGGATCAAAGCATGACTCGACTTAGTAGCAAAGATGGGAATTTAATACTTTTTGTGGTAGCTTTGTACAAAACTTTTGGGATGACTATGTATATACTTGGTGTGAATAGGGTTTGTAGCCGTTGACTAAACTAGGTCTGTGTTATAACTAAGTTACTTTTGCTACCTTAAATGACTCAGTAGGTAGACTAGCCAATGTTGAGTAGTATATGGTCTGACGCTTGAATTGTTTTGACTATTAAAAGTATAAAATGAATCCTTTTAAGTGAATTTTGAGTTTTAATTATATGAATCATCAGCATGTTAATTCTTTTACGTAGATGGCAAATCACCAAGAATCATCAAACATGAATAGGGAAGAGGGTGGAAATTCTCGGGCAAGTACCGTTGAAGACAACCCGTTATTCACTCAGTTGGTGAAAGCGATAACTCAGATGTCTGAAGTTCTTACCGATAAATCCAAGTCAAATGCAGTATCTAGAGAAGATAGTGCGTTAGAACGATTTATGAAATTCAGGCCCACTGAATTTCATGGGGAAATTGACGGAGATAAGGCCGAGTTATGGTTAGAACATATGGAAGATATCTTCTCTACTCTGAATTATGAGGATGAGAGAAAAGTGGCCTTTGCCACTTTCCAATTAAGAGCAGTTGCGCGTGATTGGTGGAAGACTATCCAAGAAAAATGGCGAGTTCTTCACACCGCTAAGACATGAGGAAATTTTTTAGAAGAGTTTAACATTAAGTTCTTCCCAAATGTAAGTAGAGAAAAACGTGAAGAAGAATTTATCAACCTTAAACAAAGAGAGTTGACTGTGATGCAGTATGAGCCTAAGTTTAATCGTCTCTCTAAGAGCTCAAAATACAATTACAAGAATTAATTGAGTTAGGCTTCATACGCCCGAGTACTTCACCGTGAGGAGCACCGGTGTTGTTTGTGAAAAAGAAAGATGGATCTTTGAGATTGTGTATTGATTATCGAGGTTTAAATGACGTCACCATTAAGAATAAATATCATTTGCCTTTAATTGATGAATTGTTTGATCAATTAGAGGGAGCTAATGTGTACTCAAAATTTGATCTCCGGCAAGGATATTACCAATTGAGAATTAAGAATGAAGACATATCCAAGACAACTTTTAATACTCGATATGGACATTACGAATTTGTCGTGATGCCTTTTGGACTTACAAATGCGCCGACAGCTTTTATGGATCTTATGCATCGAGTATTCCAACCGTATCTGGATAAATTTGTTGTGATCTTTATAGATGACATTTTAGTGTATTCTCGAAGTAAGCAAGAATATGAGAAGCATCTTAAATTAGTTTTGGAGACTTTGAGAAAACACCAACTCTATGCTAAATTGGAAAAATGTGAGTTTTGGTTAAATCATGTTGCATTCCTAGGACATATCATATCGGGAGAAGGAATTTATGTGGATCCGGCTAAGGTGGAGGCAGTAATTAACTGGAAGCAACCGGAAACACCAACTGAAATCCGAAGTTTTCTTGGACTTGCGGGTAATTATAGGAGATTTATTAAGGATTTCTCCAAAATAGCTGGACCCTTAACACAACTAACCCACAAGGGTAAGAATTTTGTGTGGAACGAGAAATGTGAGGGCAGTTTTCAAGAACTCGAGAATAGATTGACAAGTGCAACAATCTTAACTTTACCAGATGGAACAGAAAATTTTGTGGTTTATACTGATGCTTCGAAAGAAGGGCTTGGGTGTGTAATAATGCAAAGAGGTAAGGTGATAGCTTATGCCTCTAGGAAGTTGAAATCTTATGAGCAAAACTACCCTACCCATGATTTGGAATTGGCTTCCATTGTGTTTCCTTTAAAGAAATGGAGACATTACTTGTATGGAGCAAAATTTGAGGTCTTTACGGATCATAAAAGTTTAAAATATTTGTTTTTCCAAAAAGACCTAAATTTGAGGCAACGAAGATGGATAGAGTTATTAGAAGACTATGATTTTTCCATTAATTACCATCCTGGAAAGGCTAATGTAGTTGCCGATGCTTTAAGTAGGAAAGCCCAACTAGCACAGATAAGTTTGAACATAAAACAGGATAGGTTCATGGTGGCGAATATACAGATTTGTTCAAAGATAATTTTGGAAATTAAAGAGGCTCAACAGATGGATATTGATCTTCAGAGTTTAGTTCCAAAAGTCCAGGAGGGTAAACTGCCAAACTTCACCATTGGGAATGATCAAATAGTACGCTTTCAAGGACGGTTGTGTGTGCCTAATATAGGAAGTTTAAAGGATACAATTTTGGAAGAAGCTCATCGCTCAAAATACTCAATTCATCCAGGAAGCACTAAAATGTATCGAGATCTTAAACAATATTTTTGGTAGAATGGAATGAAACGTGATATAGCATTATTTGTGGCAAAATGTCTTACATGCCAGCAAGTAAAAGCGGAATATCAACGACCATCGGGGTTTTTGCAACCGTTGCCTATACCGGAATGGAAATGGGAACATGTCACAATGGATTTTGTAACTGCATTACCTCGAACACCACAAAATCATGATGCAGTATGGGTTATTGTGGATCGCCTTACTAAGACCGCACATTTTCTACCAGTGAACACAAAATATTCCTTGGAAAGGTTAGCACGATTGTATTTAGAAGAATTAATATGCCTCCATGGAGTACCAGTGAGCATAGTTTCTGATCGTGATCCTCGATTTACATAAAAAATGTGGCCACGTGTTCAAGAAGCTCTAGGTACTACGTTAAAATTTAGTACCACAGCCCATCCCGAAACCGATGGCCAATCTGAGAGGACTATTCAAATTTTAGAGGATATGCTCCGTGCATGTGCATTAGATTTTGGAGGAAGTTGGGATCATTATGTAAAGTTGGCAGAGTTTGCTTACAATAATAGCTATCAAACTACGATAGGAATGGCCCCATACGAAGCTTTATATGGTCGAAAATGTCGATCCCCAATATGTTGGAATGAAGTTGGAGAGATGAAGTTGGCAGATGCTAGGGATGTACCGGTCATAGATGAGACAATTGATCGAGTACAATTAATTCAGAAAAGAATGCAGGCCACTCAAAGCCGCCAAAAAAGTTATGCTGATCTTCGTAGAAAGGATTTGGAGTTCCAACTTGGCGAAAAGGTATTTTTACGAGTGGCACCGAAGAGAGGGATAATCAGGCATGGGAAAGGTGGAAAATTAAGTCCATGATATGTTGGTCCCTTTGAGATCATTGAAAGAGTAGGACAAGTCGCGTATCGTTTGGCACTACCACCACAACTGGGAGGAGTGCATGATGTATTTCATGTCTCCTTATTGCGTAAATATATGCCAGACACAACTCACGTCATAGACTCAACTAGTTTACCATTACAAGCTGATTTGTCTTATGAAGAAGGACCAATAAAGATCGTGGATAGAAAGCTAAAACAACTTCGAACTAAGCAAATTCCACTTGTCAAAGTCATTTGGAGAAATCATGGTGTGGAAGAAGCTACATGGGAAACCGAGGAAAGCATACAAAAACAATACCCTGAACTCTTTTTCATAAACGGTAAGAATTTCGAGGACGAAATTCCTCTAAGGGGAGAAGGGTGTAAAACCCCATAGTTTTATATAAATACATTTATCGTACATGATTATTTAAAACGTTAAATTTTATTTTTTTTGTTGTAATACGAAGTTGGTTTAATGCTTGGTTTAGAACGAATTTTACCTCAACTTACCAACGGATAAAAAAATATAAATATATTAATGATTTAAGATTATTAAGTTAAAAGCATGTGTTAATTTTTAAGTCAATACCGAGTAGTTGAAGTCGTTAGTGCAAACCCCTAAACTTTTAGGGATCCAATTATATAGATTAATTATAAAAAAAATTTGTTGACTTTACTTAAACCCTCTAAACCATAGGGACAACATGTCAATTAAAGAATTCATATGTATATTTATAAGGATAATAGTAAAACCGCCATACTTATTAGATATATATAATTTGGTTTATGGCATAAGCCACAAAAGAAAAAAAAATCGTAAACAGAGCACGGACAGCGGTAGGGTGAAAGAATTCCAATTGAATATGTGAGTAAAACTCTTCAATCTTTTTTTTAAGTTTATTGTAAGGAATTTCTAAACTCCTTGTTTTATGTATCAAAAAAATAATAATAATAATAAAATCTGTAAACTTGTTCATGTGTTTACCTTAATGTTTGATTGAATACTTGAATCAATAATATTTGATTGTTTAACATCATTGAATCATTCCATGGATTATATATATAATTGATTGAAACCGTGGTGATGATTTATGAATCACATAATATTTGATTGAATCATTGAATTATTTCACTGAATCATTTCATTAAAACCGTGGTGATGATTTATGAATCACATAATATTTGATTGAATCATTTAATTATTTTACTGAACCATTTCATTAAAACCGTGGTGATGATTTATGAATCACATCCATATTTGATTGAATCACTGAATCATTTCATTGGATTATTTCATTAAAACCGTGGTGATGATCATTATGAATTACATGTATTGCATTAAATTGTATGGGCCCGAGTAGGTGTTGTCTCGGAGGGTGATCGAGACGGCATCGGGCCGACGATTACACCAAGACCCACCGGTGAGCCCCGTCACGTGATTAAGGAGTTTTTAATTCTGTTGACGGGAGTCGAAATGGCAAATCCGGATGCCATGTTAGACCTGCGGGGCCGTAGTGGTTACTGACCACAAGGAAGGATAAGGTAGCTTCACAAGTCGTGCACGCGTCAACAAAAGTTTCAGGGAGATAAGTTTGGTAAAGGTCGGTAGAACCGATCGACAGGTATACATATTTGTGCAAATGACATGTGCATTGATATGTGAAAATGATATATGATATGTGCGGTAACATGTTGTGGAATGTGATTATTTGGGCTTGAAAAGAAATGTATTTATGGAAATTGTACTTGTCTTTAAAATTACATTTTTCTCAAAATTGTTCTTTGCCCCCTTATTGAGCTATTTTGAGCTCACCCCCTTTTATAAATGAATTTTTCAGAGAAGTTCGGGACTGACTAGGAGTTGGTTTAGATTTGAAGATTACCGGCCCTTTATGCGTTAAGAGATAAGAAGGTTAAGTTATAAAACGTCGTTGAAATTAGTCTTTTGTTATGTTAGACTACTTTTATATTTTAGAAGTGTGTTCCTTTTGGAATGTAATATATATGGATAGCTTGGATAGTTTGTGGTTTGCCAGATTATGGTTACTGTTGTTGATCTTAAGTTTTAAACATTGAATATCGTGATTATCTTTTGGGATGTAATAAACAAGTCACTGTTGAATTAGAGTGATATATATAGGTTGAGTTGTGATTATGCATATTTGGAAATATTATTATTTCTATTGAGCCCAGACGTGAGTCGGACGTAATCTAACGCTTCCGTCAAGATACCGTTAAAGGATAAGGCGGGGCGTTAAAGGTAACCTATTGCCTCTAATATATTGATAGGCTGACTTACTAGTGAATTGTCCCAACTCTGTGAGTTGCCAAATAAAGGAATCTACGCTATTAGGCCGAAGAGAATAGGAGGGCTGAAAGAAATGCAACGGGACATGGGGGCAGATTTCAGGGATTTTAGAGATATCCCACCCATGGGGAGCTAAAACCTCATTCACCCGATTAGGGCCCGAGCAGTTGAAGAGACTTGAAATGCTACCGCTAGTGTTCCATTTATGAAAATAAAGATTACAGTCGCCTGAGCCAAGCTGAACTAGCATATGTTCTTCTACTAGATGAGACACTAAGAGCATGCATTTCCAAAAAGAGGACATCCCTCGATGGGGACGGCATTCAAGAGGATGTGACAAGGGCAGTACTTGGCCTTTAAGAACCAGGCCCAAAGAGTATTCCCTAGTCTAAATCTCCACCATAATCTAAAGGATTGAGCTTTTACTATAGCATGGAGGTCCCTCAACCCTAATCCCCCTTTTTCTTGGGCTAAACAACATTTTTTCCATGAGATCCAATGATATTTAAGTCTCTTATCGGAGGCTGACCACAGAAAGTTAGATAGGAGAGATTCAATCTGATTAATAACTAGCTTGGGAGGGTGAAGGCTCATAAGCATGTAAATAGGGAATGAGGACAGCACACTCTTAATCAACGTTATTCTACCTCCCAAGGATAGAAACTTAGTGCTCCAATCTCCTATTCTGTGAACTATTTTCTTTGTGATATCTCCGTAATAAGCAGCTGGAATTCTCTTGAAGTGCAAAAGGACTCCAAGGAACTGGATTGGGAATTCTTTCCTAGGAAACTTGGTGAGCTTTCCTACAATGTGTTTCCTAGCAGGAGAAAGACTTCTATGCACTAAATAGCAGCTTTTGGCAGAATTAATCTTCTGCCCCGAAACAGCCAAATAATGGGGGAGTTTGTCTAGCACCAGCTAAATCATATTGGGATTAGAGGAGGTTAATATGATCACATCATCAGCGTAGGCAAGGTGAGTCACCTTAGGGCAGAATCTAGGGACACGGAAATCCAATCTTCTCAAAAGGTTAGAATTAAGATCTCGTGAGAGATATTCAGCACTAATCACAAAAGCATGGGAGATATTGATAAGGTCAAATCTCCTTGCCTCAGGCCCCTCGATGACTTGAACCAACCCTTGGGGAAGCCATTGATAAGGACAGAAAACCACACATTGGAGAGAAGTCTCCAAATAAGGTCAATCCAAACTTCTCCAAATCCCATTAGCCGATTCCTAGTAGGTAAGTCCATTCAACTCTATCATAGGCCTTCTCCATGTCAAGTTTCAAGACAATCGAACCCTCCTTTCCTTTCCTACGCGTAGAAGAAACCAATTCGCTAGCTAGTAAATAATTATCTATGATATTCCTACCTAGAACAAAGCCACTTTGGTTTTCAGATATCACTCTAGGCAAAACTTGAGCTAGTCTATTAGTTAGGAGTTTAGAGATTATCTTATTAATAAAATTGCACAAACTTATTGGTCTAAATTGCCTAAATTCTTCTGAGTTGGGAATCTTAGGATTAAGGATAATGGAGGTAGCTGTAATAGCCTTGGGCAACTCCCCCTCATTCATGAAGAATTGGATGGCCTCAAGTAAGTCGGTTTTGATAATCTCCCATGCTTTTATATAGAAAAGGCCAATGAAGCCATCAGGGCCTGGGGCGCTTTCCATATTCATACTCTTCAAAGTGGAGAAAAGTTCCTTCATGTATGGAATACCAGTAAGCTTAACCCTATCCTCTTCATGCAATAAATGAGGAATCAGATGAGACTTTAGGTTAGTAGAGGAGGGTTCAGAAGAATAGAGGGAAGAGAAGAAATGGGTCGCATGGTCACTAATTAGATCCTCCCCCTCAAGCCAATTTCCCGATTGGTCCTTAACCCTCTGTATGAAGGATTTAGCATGCCTTTGTTTGACATAAGAGTGGAAGAATTGGGAGTTTCTATCCCCTTCGTTCAGCCACCTAATGTTGGCTTTTTGGTTCCAAAATAGTTTCTCAAGGCTAAGCTGTCTATTAAGGTTCACTGCTGCCCTACTCAGTTTCGCTCTATCTACCGGGTGAATCTCATCCTCCTGTTCTATTTTTTTAAGCTGTCTCAGCCAATTCAGATAGGGAAAAGATGTTACCATAGACTTGCTGATTCCAACTCTTAAGTGCATTTTTAGTGTTCTTAAGCTTCTCAGTAAATCTCCTAAGGGGATTTCCTATCGTATGGGTTTCCTTGGCCTGTTTAATCAAGGTGAGACAATCTTCATGAGATAACCAAAATTTCTGGAATCTAAAAGACTTGGCATGTGGGCTCACTTTCTTCTTGACCTCCAGGATGAGGGGGGAATGGTCCGATAGAGCTCTAGCTAATTGAGACACAAGCACACTAAAAAGAGAGTCCAGAAAGGCATTATTAACCAAACCCCTATCAAGTTTTTTCCATACTCTCGCTCTTCTCTCTCTATTATTGCACCAAGAATACTTGGAGACAAAATATTGTATCTCAGAGAGGCCTTCTATATTTATGAAATCATTGAAGTCCAGGGCTTCATTGTGATGGAATGGCTTACTCCCTTTCTTTTCTCATTTCTCTCTAATGAAATTCCAATCCCCCCATAAAACCCATGGCAAGTTCAAGGGTGTAAACTTAGCTAGGGATTCCCATAACTCCTTCCTGCCAAAATTAGAACACCTAGCATACACATTCGACAACAAAATAGGGCTGTCCAAGGCAGGGTGTTGGACATGAAGGGTAATGTATTGATTAGTGATTTCAGCTACTGAGCATACAAAAGGGAGTCTGTACATGATCCAAATAGAACTATTAGGGTTTCTAATGGCATGATCATACTTCAGTTTTTGTTTAAGCTTATCCATTTTAGTTCCATCATTGAAAGGTTCGGCTACAGCTATAAGATCACAATGATGCTTACGTATAATTTTCCTCAATTTCCTGAAGTTCTGTTTTTTACTAATACTAGGAATGTTCCAATAAAGACAACTAATCATTTAAAGATTTATCCGAAGATTCAGAGTAATTGATACCTAGGATCCTGTCCCTCATTTTTTTCTGAGATAGAAACTGAGCCCAGGATTTAGGGACAGACTTTTGGTGTTCATCAGATTGGCTGCTGACTTTCTTGTTCTTGTCTTCTGCTAGGGAACTTAAAGGCTCAGCAGGATTTGTAGGACCAAGGTCAGAATCCTGCTCAATAGGACTAGTATCAGAGATTGAAGGAGCAAATATGATGTCATTAATTTTCCCTGTGGATTCTCGGCCCATATCTGTTTCCTCAAGTTCGGTCGCTTCGTCATCAGAGGAAGTCTCCTCTTCCTGCAAATTGATAGAGGATAATGTTTTAGAAAGACCAGTTTTAGGAACCGAGTGGGTGATCACCTATGCAGGAGGCATGGCTTCTTTTTCCTTTTAAGCAGTGCCTATGGTAGCACTATCTTCCTAATTCATCCTTTGAGTTAGCCTATCATCAGTACCAAGAGCGGGAGTCACAACAGTTGACGAATCCTGCAAGTTCAGCAAGGGCCTTGTCTCGAATTCTTGCCTTTTTTCTAGAACAGTGACACCAGATGGTACTGAGAGTTCTTCTGGAGGGCATATCACCACAAGTCTACTTTCCACAGTTTCGTTTCCTTCTTGTTTCTGAATTACCACTTGGGAGTCAGGGCCTGCAGCTTCCTTTGTCAAGATTGGAACTGATTGAGAGGCATTCTTCTTAGTAATTAGTACCCATTCCTTTTGAGACTTGAGAGTAGTTGAAGCCGATTTTGCAGTATTACGTTTGAATTTTTCAGTGGAGACTTTGGGCATTCTCTGAGCTGGGTTGCAGGATAGGTTACCATGACCCAGTTTTTTGCAAGTCGAGCAATACTCCGGTCGGTCTTCAGCCTCCAAGGGCTGCCATTTTCCATTCTCTTTACTGCCGATCCAAATCTTGTTGGGTGTTGGTTTTGTAACATCCATTTCAACGCAAACACGGGCTTCACTTGGGCGAATTAACTGAGTGGCCGAAGCTGTAGCTGTGTCCAGTTTCAGAGGAATTCCAGCAGAAGAGGCCAAAGTGTAGAGCTTATCTTTGTTAAAGAGGTGGATGGGTAGGATAGGGAAACGGATCCACATAGGAGTAACTGAGGGTTCCACAGCAGGGTTGAAATCTTTACTCCATCAAAATTTACGAGCTTGAAATCCCTAAAAATGCCACACCTTGCACAACTAAATTCTCTGAAAATCGCATTCTAGGTCAAATTTAAACAGCACATGTCGGCTGTCCAATAGACCGACATGGCATTCCCCTTTGAAACCAGCAGCGACAATTTCCTTCCTGAGATTGATCATGGACGAACGGCCCCAGGAAAACTTACCAATAAGAGTCCATTTGTAGATTTGAGCAATATTATCCTCTTCTTCTTCAGCTAGGAACATAGCGAGTTCACCTTTGAAGACTGACAATGGCTCTTTTTTTTGGACTGAGGTGAACGAAATAGAAGCCTCTGAATGAGATAGAGATTGAAGCCCTAGGGCATTCTTGAAAGAGATTGGGGGTGGGTTCGCCCCAGGAGCAGCCATCGGCATGCTTCAAAGACCGGTAGAGTCCAGGAAGGGGCTACCTTGATTTAGAGCTACTCCCAAATCAGAGGTAATAAGCTCAGGAATAAGCAGTCTGAACTTAGTAGATCGGCGTCGAGGAAAGGAGATTAATCTTGAGCTAAGAGAGGAATTGATTCTAAGTGAGATACGGCATCGGAGAGCTGATAAGATGGACGATCTGGCTCTTGTCTACCCTAATTTGAAGTCAATGGCAGCCGGGAGAGAGAGTGTGGGATGCGGCCAGAGCGGTTACAGCTGTAGAAGTGGTGGCGATAATACCGTTGCGGGAGGACCTAGGACAAAAGGAAATGTTTTGTGGCTGAAATTCACTTTTGAGTTCGGGTGGGGTTAGGCGAGTTTGAGAGAAAAGTGTTTGGTGCACAAAATTACATAAGCTTATATCTATGCCTTTGAACAACATTGTGGAGGTGGAAATCTTCAATGTATGGGGCATAGAGTTCATGGGACCAATCCCAAAATCTAATGGTAACTCTTATATTCTTGTGGCTGTGGATTATGTTCTAAATGGATTGAAGTCATTGCATTACCGACCAATGATGGGAAGAGTGGTAGGATTCATCAAAAAGTACATTTCCACATGTTATGGAACCCCAAAGGCAATAATCAGCGACGAAGGTACACATTTTTGTAACAAGGCATTTCAAACCTTATTGACCAAATATGGAGTTCGGCATAAGGTAGAAACCCCTTACCACCCCCAAACAAGTGGTCAAGTGGAGGTATCAAATCGGGAAATCAAGAGGATTATAGAAAAGGTAGTGAAACCATCTCGAAAGGATTGGGCAACCAAATTGGATGACTCCTTATGGGCCTACCGCACTGCTTTCAAAACCCCAATTGACACATCTCAATATCGTATGGTATTTGGTAAGGCTTGTCATTTACCTATTGAGCTTTAGTACTAGACTTTCTGGGCCTTAAAGGAATTGAAAATGGATAATAGGAAGGCAGCTGAGCAAAGATTACTGGAATTCAATGATTTGGGTGAATTTCAGTTTGATGTATACCAAAGTACATCTCTCTATAAAGAGAGAACTAAGAATTGGCATGATAAACGCATCTTACATAAAAGGTTTGAGCCCAGGCAGTTGGTTTTACTCTATAATTCTAACTTGAGACTTTTCCAAGGAAAACTCAAGTCAAGATGGTACGGTCCGTATAATGTGAAGACGGTGTTTCCATATGGTACAATTGAGCTTCTAAATGAGCGAACAGGACATACTTTCATAGTCAATGGCCATAGGTTGAAGATTTACCTTTCTTAATAAGAAAGGGTTCTAAGAGATATTGAAAAGCGAGTGAAGAATAAGAAAAAGGCGTCGAGCTTTGGACGATAAATAAAGTGCTTCTTGGGAGGCAACCAAAGTTTATTTTTTATGATTCTTAACTTTTACTTTATTTTATTATGTTTCTAGTTAGATTTTAGGCTAAAATTTCATTAACTAATGATTAATTATGTGCAAATTTTGTTTTGTAGTTTAGAGGAAGAAATGAGGGTATGTTTTGATGATTAAAAAGCTTGAAAATGTGGAAAATTCACCCAAGTCGTGATTTCCGGGTCTCCACATGTTGCGACGTCCAGAAAATACAAATTTTAAATTCACCACACAGTGAGCCACGTCGCGACAACCAGTGGGCTCGACGTCGCAACGTGCATCCACGTCGCGACGTGCATAGTTTCACATTACGATGTCCAGGTAAGCGATTTAAAAAAAATTAGGGTTTCTCCACATCATGACGTCCAGGGGGCTCGACGTTGCGACGTCGGTAAAAATTACAGATTTAAACGTGAACAGCCTCCTTTGGTCATATGCGATTTTTTTCAAAAACCAAAAATCCTCTCAACTTCATCTCTCATTTTCTAGTTTTTTTCACAAAATGCCTTTATGTGATTCTTTCGAATTTGAACTATCGAATCATGAATTATGGTGATCCCAAATAAATATATGATTGATAATTCAATTATCCCTAATGAGTTTAGGAATTAAGGCCGGTTATGGATTGTTCTTATGTTGTTAAAATTATGATTTTTAGGATATCTAACTTTTGTGCATGAATTGGTGATTTGGATCATTCTTATAGTCATATAGATTTAGTTTGTTCTAAGTTTAGTGTGAATTTGTTCTTTCAAATGTTTATGAGCGGTGATTGAGTAATCGTTTTGGTGTTGTGGGCATAATATGTGATAAGTATGGGGGAGTTGTTATTAAACAGTGGTGGATGCTTTAAATGTGCAATTGTGTTTTGGTTTATAATATTTGGATTTCATATTACCTTGTCAATATTGCTCTATGTTGTTCTTTACATTTCTATTTTTGACAGATATGAAAAGCAGACAGAAGCGTTCATGCACGACTTCTGGAAATCCACCACCACCACCACCTCCTCCACCGCCGCAGCCAAACCCCGCTAGTTTTGACAACTTTTGATTTATTTGTCGGAAGGCGGAGAATTTCCACAATGAAAAGCTGGGACATAAAGTCATTGTAGAGGAATGTGGAATAGAGGAGACAGCCGCGCCGATCGCTTCTCAGATTCGTGCTAGCCATTGGCAATAGCTCTGCCACCAACCTCTCGTAGGTAATGCAACGTTAGTTTGCAAATTTTACGCGAACTATCCATACATGCTGCAGGATGTACTTTCTATCCGTGGTGTGAATGTTCAAGTCAGTCGTGCCAGGTTTAATGAATACTACGGGCTTCTCGACATTGAGGACAGTGGTTATAGTGTATTGGTGGAAGGGCAATTCTCAATTCCTCAAGTTTACTCCAAAATTACCGCTCGTTCCCTTGCCTCCATAGTCGCGTCATTTCGGATGGCCGAACTAAAGCTGGCTCAAATGACAAAAATCACCAAGGCATTGCATTATTTTATTATTGGGAAGCTCATTCCGAGCATCCATCAGACATCCAGTGATAGCGACAAGGCCGTCCTTAGTTATGCAATTCAAATGTGTTTGTCCATCGAAGTTGGGGAGATTATGGACATCAAAATTCGAAAGCCAACTCGTTTCATCCCAACCGGCCTTTATTATCCATCGGCGATCACAGCGATTTGTTACACAGCTGGTGTGCAAGCCTTGGATACGGACAAGCTATGTGGTGTTGGTGACATCATCACCAATGATATGTATAACTCTTACAAGCTTAGTTCATTTGAGTAGTTCGGTCAAGGACAAGTCCCAAAGCCACAGCAAGAGCAAGAGCAGAAACAGGAATAGGAGCAGGAGCAGGAGCATGACGAGGAGCCGATTCTATCGTCACCTCCGCCACGATGTCTACTTATGTTTGCTGGTATGCATACTCATATGGATGAGTTAGAGGAGCATTTCACGGGCCAGACGACTCATTATATTGAGTGCTTTGACCAAATGGAGATGGACTATGCCAATTTATCCTATTAGATGACCCAAATCTCAGATATGGTTCAACAGATGAGTCAGCAATGGCAGATTTCTGGATGAGAGGCATCTAGTTCTCAGCCATCGCAGCCTGATAATATGCAGCAGGACTAGGTGGTGTTTTTCCTTTCCCACGTTGAGAACAGTGTAGAATTTAAGTGTGGGGAGGAGTTATGATTGTCCTATTCTTTGTTTTCTTTATTTTAGTTGTTTTTCGTCATTTTTTGTGGATTGTTTTTTGTTGTTGTTTTGGATATTATTTTTCATAATTTTTCTTTGTTGTGTTGTTTTTTGTTTTGTTATTTTCGTTGTCCATTTTCACATTAATAATACAATTAAAGTTAATGGAATTAGGATTTCATTTTAATTTTGTCCCATTCATATTAGTTATTCTCTTGCATATAGCTTAGCTCGTGAATAAGATATTCAGTAATGACAATTCTTTTTATAGTTACCCATGGTTTTTAGGTGACGAAATGTGTTGTGTACAATTTTTCAAAATTTTGATCTTGTTGTGATAAGTGTCATGTTGCCGATGATTGCATTTTTCTCAAAAGATTCGACATGGGATAGGAAAATAATATGCTATGTAGAGTGAGTCGAGTCTTTGATGGAAAGGTTAGTATTTTGAGTCAATCATTTTTATGCACTTACAGAAACTACTGAGGGGATTGACGAGTTTGTAATCATTAAGTAGGTTCGTGTGTTTTTAATGCTTTGTTTAGTTGAAACTTATATAACTCGCTTAAATTGTGTTCTTTAATAAACATGCTTGCAGAATTGTTTGCCCTTAATAATTTTGCATTGTTAAGCTTGTTATGCTCATACTATCATGCCTCTATAAGACTACTTTTAATAATAACCTTAAGAGAACTCATATGAATGATAATGGAGATTAGAAGCCGTAAGACTCTGGCTTTATCTTGTCACTCCTCTGCGAGATTGCTCTTAAACGAAAAGTAAATAGAGAACTTGCATGAGTGGGAATGGGTTTATAACCTGAAGGGGAGACAGTACTCCAAGTGGATGTCAAGGGTTTTCTTGTGAAATACCCTTTGATTTGTGACAGTTTAGGAAAACAAGTGTTATTTATGAAACTAAAGGTTTAGTGAGGAAAAGTTGAGAAGAAGGCTTAGTTGTTGGAACACTGGCTTACGGCGTGATTGTAGATGAGTTATGAACAGAGGTGAAACCTATCGTACACACACACATGACTGGCTCAACGTGTATAAATGAGTACATTATTGAACTTTGATGACTTCTTGGGACGTATATTATGTGTACTTGACATTTGAATATATGAGATTATGAGGTGTTAACATGATGTTTACGCTTAGGTCGAGTTGATGGAATTGGATGCATTTTGTTTGTTGTTTTTTGTGAGTATTTGTGTTAAGGTGTTGTTTTAGGTTTGTTTGTGCTTTGTTTTGTTTGTTCGGGGACGAACAAAGGTTAAGTGTGGGAGAAATTGATAAGGTAAATTCTTTAGTCATTCTTGTTCTATTTAATTCGTTTTAGTGTCTTATTTGTAGGTTTGTCGACCATGGTGCAAGCTTGGAGGAGAAAAGTCATGTGGAAGTCAAAACGGGTATAAAGTAAAGGAAGAGTGGAAGAAAGTTCGGGACAAAGTGGAGATCTGCTCCACGTCGCGCGACGTAGGGGGTCTCCCACGTCGCGACGTGGGTGGACATCACAATGTGCGCATCTGCACGTCGAGAGATGGAGAAAATGGGATTTAAAATTTGAATTTTGGAATTCAGGCAATTTTAAATCCCGTTTTCTCCATGTCTCGACGTGCAGCTACGCACATTGCGATGGTCTCCCACGTCGCAACGTGGGTAGATATCGCAATGTGCGCAGCTGCACGTCAAGACATGGAGAAAATGGGATTTAAAATTTGATTTTTGGAATTCAGGCGATTTTGGGGCTGATCATAGTGTGCCACGTCACGACGTCCGGGTCCACTACATCACGCAGCGTGCGACCCTGCACGTTGTGACGTCGGCGTTAATAAGTAAATCTGAATTATTTTTGGAAATTTACGTTGTTGGCACACTTTGATTTTTCATGTCCGACAAGGATTTTGTGGTGGTCTTATTTGCGAATATTTGTATAGAATCAATATAAATAGGGCTAGGTTTTCATATTTTTAGGATGTGACAATTTTGAGAGCATTAAGCAAGGGTTTCTCTTTGTAATAGGTAGGATTTTCTTCTTGGCTATTGTATGGGGAATTGCGGCTGTACCAAATTGGGACAACATTTGTTATTGAATTCATTCGTTTGAGATAAAGATCTTTTCTGAGGATTTCCAATTCAAGGTTTTATCTTTCTTTTCAAGTTATGTTTTCAATAATATGCTTTATTGTTAAATCTATGATGTTCGATTTAGCCATAGTTGACTAAATCTATTTTGCTCCCGGGATTATGAATAAGGGTTTTTGTGCTTAATTTACAGGTTTTATGTTCTCTTTAATGGTCTTGCGTAAATGAGTTTTGTTGTTTTCTTGATAATTATGCATGATATGTCGCGAGTGTTGTGTATGATAAATATACTCTTATAGTGCATTGAATTATTTAGAGATATCTTGCTTTAATCTTGCCACATAGGAGGATTAGAATACGTTGTTTGGAATCTCTTGTGGGTTGTTTGTGAATTTATTAGGCTAATTTTACCTTAACTCTTGCCTCATAGGAGGAGTTTGGGGGATTAGTTTAGCATTAGTGTGACTTGGTTTGTCGTTGCCTCTTGCCACATAGGAGCGGTTGGATTTGAGGGTTCGTTTGTTGGTAGATGCATTAGATTCTTGGTTAATTAGGGAAGTAAACAATGCATCTTGCCACATAGGAGGGTTTAATAAATTAGTTAATATCTAAGTAGGCAAATGTCTAAATCATTCTTTGCCTCTTATCACATAGGGGGGCGTGAGTTATGTTATTTACCCTTGTTGTGCATGACCATAGATATGATGTGCTTGTGCTTTTTAATAACCCTAAAATATAATCTCGGGATTACACTTGCTTGATTGATATTTAAAGCAAAGTCATCGTATTATTTATTGTGTTTTGTCTTTTAAATTAGTGTCTTTAATTTGATAATATTAAAAAAAACAAAAAATATTTTCTATAGAATTTCAACATAGTCATTTCTGTGTGGGAACAAACTTGCTATACTATCACCATTAAGAGGTTGTTTAACTTTATTTTTTATTATGGGTAGATAGCAACTACGAGGATATTTTATACATATATTTTCCCCTATCACAAAACCTTGCCACTTGCACTCTTCCTAGTACACTCGTCAACGACATCAATCATATAGCATGCATCAAAAGCCCGAGGATTTTTCATGGCATAGTTAACATCAAAGGTTACCTCCTCTCCATTGATCCGTAATGTGATGGTATTGCTCCTCACTCCTATAAGAGTATCTCCTGCTGTTAGAAATGGTCGGCCAAAGATAATGGCAACATCTTCGTCTTCCTTAATATCCAATATGATGAAGTCAACTGGAATTGTGAACTTATCAACTTGCATCAAGGCGTACTCAATTATTCCTACCTATTGCACTATTGATTGATCCGCCAATTGGATGGTGATGGCAATCGATTTGATTAGCTTGTCAAGCCCAACACTTGCAGCAGTTGATTGTGGCATGAGGTTGACTTCCGCTCTTAGATCACAAAGAGTTTTGGCAAAGTATCTTGATCCCAAAATACATGGTATTGTACAGCTCCCAGGATCCTTTAACTTAGGCGGTAGATCTTTCTTCACAACACACTTGCTCGCCTTATTCAACACGATTGTTTCCATATATTGCAAGATTTGCTCACTGTTTGTCACCAAGTCCTTTAGAAACTTGTTATATGTGGGTGGTGACCTATACAAGTCGAGGAGAGGAATCTCCACATACAATTTCTTGATAAGTTCTACAAATCTGTCATACTGAACTTTCTTTGGAATAGGTTTCTCCCTTTGAGGGAAACGAAGGGGTGGAAGACACTCCTTGAAGTTCAATGCTTTATCTAACTTTTTCTTCTTCTTTTTGGCCAGAGGTTCTTCACTAATCTCCTTCTCTTGCCTTGAAGTCCCAACAACTTCTTCTTGTTGTGGTTAGGACACCTCTTGGTCCTTCTACTCTAGCTCTTCTTTATTCTTCTTGGCAACTTCTTTGCCACTTCTCAATGTAATGGCATGGCATTATTCCTTGCCCCTAGGGTTCTGAACGGTATCACTTGGGAGTGATAATTGCATCCTTGAGTTTTGAACTTTGGCCAATTGCCCAACTTGCATTTCTATATTCTTGATCGCAGCTGAACTTTGGGTCCACTTGGAATCTTGGTCTTTCACCATTACTTCTAATCGATTCAGCCTTTTTTCGCCTTCCATATCACTCTTGTAAAGCCTCTTCATGATTATGCTCAAAGCATCATCCGCAATCGCTTTGCGATTGTTGTCATCTTCAATCGGTTGAATATTTTGGAACCCCAGTGGATACATTGGTCTTGAGGGAACAATCTCTTGCATTTTTCCTTGTTCAAATTGGCGCTGCCCTTGGGCTGGTTGGTAGTAACCTTACCTTTGTTGGTTACCTTGCCGAATTCCTCATTTCTTTTGCCAATTACCAATGTTATTATAAGGCCGATTGAAGTTGTTCACAAACTATACCGATTCTATTGTTAGACAATATTCATCGGTATGATGATCCTTCTTGCATATACCCCACACCAATGCTTGCTTTATCTCTTTCTTTACTTGTGTGTCCGTTATCAACTTTGTAAGTGCATCAAGCCTTGCATTGACCGATGAAACTTCATCTAATTAGAGCATTCCGACTGGCTTCTTTGATTATTGTCGCCTTGTGTTCGAAAAATACATCCATCAGGGGGCTATCTTGTCAAATAATGACTAAATCTCTGGCACCATTTTCTCCTTGATAGCTCCTCCAACACTTGCTTTCACTATGACAATTAACTCCGCATTCAGCCCTTGAAGAAACATATTCATGGCCCTCAAATCTCCCAAATTATGGTTGGGACAAGCACGAATCAAATCGTTGAATCGTTCCCACACTTCCTTGAAGGTTTCCCCATCATGTGGCATAATGTTCATGATCTCCATCCTCATGCGCTCCAGTTTTGAAAGTGGTAAGTATTTGACTAGAAATTGCTTGTAAAGGTCATCAAACAACTCTATTCCCACTCCACGAATGGAGTTGTATCATTGCTTCACCCTTCCTCTCAAGGAGAATGGAAATAACACATGTCTAACCGCATCTTGGGGTATTCGAGGTAGCTTAAATGTGATACACAATTCAAGAAATGACTCCAAATGATCATGAGGGTTTTAATGCTCCTTTCCTTGAAAAATAGCTCATTGACTAATCATAGCCACAATTTGAGATGGTATTTGGAAGCTCTGAACTTCAATATTAAAGTGACTGTTGACATTTTGCATTGTGGCTCGTACTAATCACCCAACCTAGGTAAAGGTGGTTCTTCTTGCCTTTCTGCCATATTTGCTCTTAGCATTCTTTCAGCCAACAAGGTTCTTTCCAACTCTTGATTCAATCCGTACACAATCACTCCTCTTGATCTTGTATTCCTTTGCATACATAAAGAAGTAAATGTTGATGAGAACACCTACAAAAACAAACAAAAACAAGTATATAAACTTCCAAAAAAGAATTTCCAACAATACACAAACAAAAACAAATTTCTCTAAACAAACTACTGCTTTCAAGCAACTTTTTCAACACCAATTGCCCTCCCCGACAACGGCGCCAAAAACTTTGTCCCAAACGTGAGCCACCACATATGTGTGTGTAGCTATAGATTAACCCTCTATTAGAGTCACACAATCACCACAATTAATCACAATCAATACCTCGAGAGAGGAAGGTGGTCTATTCGATAAGTTAAACCTCAAGTGCTCTAGTTGATAATCTATGGACTATCATCCTAGCATAGCTTAAGGATCATTCCCACAGAGAGGGATTCTTCAGTTGTCAAGTTGCAAGAAAGCAAAATTGGAAGTAAAAGATTTCAAATGTTTTGAATGGATTGGTGTTTCAGCAATGAAAATGCAAAACAGATAATTAAATGAACACACAAAGATAAAACAGGGGAAGCCATGGGGTGACTTGTGGGCTTCAAACCAATACTTATACTACTCAATTGCCTTGGGTACTAAGTTCTAGAGATTTTTTATCAAGAGGCTATAAGTTACTAAGACCTATAGCAACCCCTCAAAGTATATGAGTCAAGGCTGAATAGCTTGCTTGAGTAGGAACTCTATCCCCATCTTTTAAATCAATACCTAACTAATTGAGTAGGAACTCCATCCCCCTCATGTGCTTTCGGCAAGGAGAAGGGCCTATGGCCTTGCTAAGAGACAAAACAAATGTATCCTTCCCTTTTGCCTCATCACCTAAGATCTAGAGCCATACCACATTACTTTACTAAGAAGCCATGCAAAGACATTCTAGTTCTTTACCTTATAAGCTAGGTGAATGGATCCTAGACAACCCCTTGTCAAACTAATAGCTAGATTCCCCTATTAGACCAATGAGTTCACCCATGACTTCAATAGTCTACAAATATGCATTACTATGAAAGCCCATTAAAATTAACCATGCAAGGTCTTTCATTAACATACCCAAGGCAAGATTCATCACAATATCAAGCTTTACTAAACCCACTAGTCATCCCCATAGCCACCCTTCAAAGTTTAACCACTCATGGTAGCTTTAAGCAAATTAAGCATGTCAAAAATTGATATAAAAGTTATAAATAACAAGAAAAATGTCACCCTTAGCAAAAGATGAAAGCTTCTCCTGTAAATTTGATCAAAAGTTCCAGATTTTTCTATCAAAGTTTTGCTCTATGCCTTTTCAGCTCTAGTCTGTTCCTTGCTTGAAGAAGAAGAAGTTCTCTCTCCAAGTCTTGTTTCTTGTGTACTAATTACAAATTAAGTCCCCTTTTTTTAGCTGCTTTTAAGTTCTACAAAACGTAAAAAATCCTCTAGAAATTTTAGGAATACATCTTGGACCCCAAAAAGTAGGTGGGAAAAGGACCACTAATGTAAAAATGTGTAAAAAGTTCAAAAAGTACACCAAGTACAGTAACACGTCAGCTCGCGTAGGCTAGCTCAAGCTGCGCCGTGCAAATCCTACCATTGTGTACATGGTGTAACATACGGCAAGTCACATGACCTATTTCTTCAGCATTTCTGCAGTTTGGCGTAGGCGAGCTCTGACCACGAAATGACTTTCTCCTCTTCTGAATTCAGCATAGGCTAAATGAGGTCACGCCTGCCTTTATCATGCTGATCTTGCACCTCGCGTGGGCAAGCCTTAGCTACACAAACTCTCCCTTCTTCCTTCTTACTATGATTCTTGTTAAGTAAGATTATGTTGTGCCAACCTATGCAAACATCTCGCGTAGGTTAGTTCATGCTACGAGAGACTTTGATGAATTCTCCTTGCATTTCCTCTTCATGGCATGACTTGTTCCCAACCACGCCAGCAATATTTCTTCTTGATTCAAGTGTTGGCATGCTCCTTACTTGCTTCTCTCTTGATGGCGTGGGCTGCGCATGGTCAAGCTTGGCCTATTTGCTCACTTGCTTCTCACGGCATAGCTTGCGATACACCAGGCAAGATTTGCCATTCTTCCCGAAGTGCTCTGATTGGCGTGGCCTGGCTGAAGTTACGTTGTACTTAAGCTTTTGAATATTCCTTTGCGTAGCTTCATCGACGCCACGCCAGCCGCTCTGATCTCTGAATTTTTCTTGTTTTGAATCTTTTCACTCTTTCTTCTTCTCTTAGGCTCTTTTGTGATTTTCCACCTAAATCAATGCATAATCCAACATTCATAACTGTATTTACTTGAAAACTTAATCATTTTCATGTTAAAATGAGGCCAATAAGTTTGTGATTTACCAACTTATCAATAGGTCCAATGACGGCACAGTTAATGATTCCAACAATGCCCTCTCCTTTGTTTTCAAATTTAAACGGTAAATCTAAAAAAAATTTAAAAGTCTGTGTTAAAGCTTAAATCATCAAACTTTTGAGGTAAAAATATAAAGTAAAAAATAATCTCTTTCTCTCTAACGTGTGTTCTCATTTTTTAAAAAATTTTCAATTTTTTTCTCATTTTTCTTTCTTCATTTGTTTCTTCATTTTTTTTTAATTCCATCACCACCTCCCTCATTCTCCTCCTCCACCACTATCACCATCACTATCATTTTCCACCATTTTGTTTTTTTTTTGTAAAATTCTGCACATTAAATCTAACAAGATCCTGTTCAAATGAAAATATTTTTCCTCTCTGTTCTTTTTTTTACAGATAAAAGTTCATTTTTTGAATTATTTCTCTTATGCTTTCTTAAAAATGATTTTTTAAGCCAATTTCTCTAATCCTTTTGGGTTCATTCCTTTAATTTATTAGTCTTCTATTTGTCTTCTCTTTGGCCTGATCGGAATAAAATTAACTTCTTTCAACTCTCAAAATCAATCCAATATGGGTTTCTCAAAACATCTAGCAATGGCAAAGAATCGAAAGGCAATAAATGGGCAAAATAGTTTATTACTGGAATAACAATAAAGGCTCGATTGAAATCCAATATATACCAGAAAAAGAAGGAATAAGATGAAAACCGTTCAATTTCAACAACTCAAAGTCTCCAACTAGAAATTCAAGGATCAATCTCAGAAATAAAATTGCCATGCCCACCAACCCCAAGGAAAATAAGCCTACCTTGTCATGTTATTTTAATTGTTCAAAATCGATGGCAATATTTATTCATTAGAGAGACTTGCATCAAAATTTGGAGAAATTTTAAATTGGTGTCAAAAAGGTTGCTAGTAACGATGGCATTTGAATTTTACCGGTAAGATGGTGTGTTGGTGGTGACAATGGTGTAAGTGGTGAAAATTTGGGAAAAACTTGTTGACGAAGTAACAAAAAAAAAACAGAGAAAAAATAGGAAAGAGAAAAATAAAAAATGAAAAAAGTGTCAATTAGATTGAAAGAAAGAAAAATAGAAAATAAATAAAAATAGAAAGAAATATATTTTTATAAAAAAATCTATCATTAAATGATAATTTTAAAGATAAATTTGCTTTAATCATGAAGATTATAAATAATTTTCCATATATAGATTGAGTTTTTTTATTGGATTAAAAGTAATATTAATTTTCATTATCAGAGTTTAAGAGGTCAGATGAGGTAGAAGAGATATTGAGATAAAGATATTAATGGAGATAAATTGAGGAATAGATGGGAAGAAAAAAATATTGAGATAAGATCATTAATGGAGATAAAGTGAGGAGAATGTGAGATGAGTATGAAGATGACCTTTTGTTCAAAGATAAAAAAGGGTAAATTGGAAAATTTATGATCATTTAATGAACTTTCTTGCATCACACGTGTTGAATGGAGGAAGGAAAGGATTATATGATGATAAAAGGTCAAATAAGAGGTAATTTGAGAATTTTATGATACTAAATTTTGCCTTGGTAAATCACACCTACAGAACAACACGTGTGTTATTCAATCGTCATTAATAATTTATGATGGATTTACCATGAGTCTATCAGTTAGTTTTTTAGCCTTGTGGTTATGGAAGAAATTCTATGATTAAATGATACAGATGTCGAGGCTTAGAATCCTGGACACACGTTACTCACAACTTTTGGACCGTTGTTGACTTGAATTCACGACCAAGATAGAGACAAGAACTGCGGAAAACAAGATTAAACACAAAAAAAACAATAATTCGGAAGTGAAATCAAGGGAAGACGAGAAGATTGGATATTAACTAATCAAACCCCCACGTCTATAGCAAACACTTAATCTAGCTCACGTAAATCATGAAACTAAACTAAAAAGTTTGAGGTGTTCTTGAAATCAAGAACGAGTTGGCTCGCCTAGAGGTCTTAGCTAGAGGCTTGCGGGTCAATGAACTTCAACTAAACTAAATTGAAAATTCAAGGTTTGTGAACACAAAGTGCTTAACGAAATTAGCAAAGCTAAAATTCTTGATTCATTCATATATGAAAAAAACGTTAATGGCCTTTCCTTTATATAGGAATAAATTCGGCCAAGACAAATAGGAAACCTTAGTGACAGCCAATTACAACTTCACTTCTTAACTAACTAACTAAATTGTTTCCTAAAACAAAACATAAACTAAAAATGTGTTAATCCCTAGAAAATAGGGCACGGCCTAGCTCCTAAAATGTAGAAGTTTTACTTTTCCTAAATTTTTCTAAAAAATAGGAGATTACTTTCCTAATTATCATGCAAGATAATTGGGCCAAGTAATTGACATAAAAAACAAAAATTCAAGCCCATAATTAAATGTTAATGGACTTAATTATTACAACTCAAAATAAACCCTAATTACTTAAAAATTGCGTGAACCCAAGATGTGAAAGTCCAAGCACGCCATCTTGGTCTTCAAGGTGGAATTTCCTTAACCACCAATGTAGAACTCTTAGAAACATCTTCATGAATTGTGATAGAAGAAATATTCAATACGACTCCTTCTTGAGATGGTTGAGCCATGTGTTCATCCAAAATGTCACAATGAGTTGTGAGCAAAGCTTGCAATGCGGCCTTCATCCTCCTACTCCTTGATCTTGTCAATGGTCCATCAAGATTCTCCAATGGATCAACATGTGGATTCAGCCTTGGCTCTATGGACATGGATGGATTGCTATCATTCCCTCCCTCCTCGAAAGGATTCGTCCTCGAATCACCTACATCATATAAAGATAAATCAAAAACATTAAATGTAGATGAGAAATTGCTATACTCTCTTGGAAGCTCAATCTTGTAAGCATCATCTCCAATCCTTTCCAAGACTCGAAAAGGACCATCTCCTTTTGGATGAAGCTTATATTTCCTTTTCTCAGGAAACCTCATTTTCCTTAAGTGAATCCAAACCCAATTACCCGGTTCAAATATCACTTGCTTTCTACCCTTATTGGCTTGCTTAGCAACTTGTTCATTACAACTTTGAATATTATTTCGAACCTTCTCATGTAACTCCTTCACAAAATCAGCTTTCTTTTTACCTTCAACATTAACAAACTGATTAATAGGAAGAGGCAAAATATCAAGTGGAGTTAAAGGATTAAATCCGTAAACAACTTCTAAAGGTGAGCAATTAGTAGAACCTATTGTATGCAAACTCAATATGAGGTAAACAGCTTTCCCAATTCTTTAAGTTCTTTTCGATAATGGCACGAAGTAAGGTGGATAAAGTGTGATTAACTACTTCAGTTTGTCCATCAGTTTGTGAATGCACAACAGTAGAAAACAACAATTTAGTGCCTAACTTATTCCATAGAGTACGCCAAAAGTGAGACAAGAATTTAACATCCCTATCACTAACAGTACTTTGTGGAATGCCATGCAATCTAACAACTTCCTTAAAGAATAAATCAGCAATATGTGTAGCATCATTAGACTTAGAACATGCAATGAAATGCCGCCATTTTGCTAATCTATCAACTACAACAAAAATGCTATCATGACCATTACGTTACCTAGGTAATCCAAGTACAAAATTCATAGAAACATCAATCTAATGATGACTAGGAACAGGCAAAGGCATGTACAAACCATGAGGCATCAATTTCGATTTTGATTGTTTACACACAATGCATTTATCACAAACACTTTTAACATCTTTAATCATGTCAATCCAATAAAAGTGTTCATTTAAAAATGCAAGTGTTTTAGCAATTCCAAAGTGCCCCATTAACCCTTCCCCATGGGTTTCTTTAACAAGTAAATCACGATTGGAACAAGAAGGTATGCATAATTTATCATTTATAAACAAAAATCCATCATGCATATAAAAGTCACCATTCGGCTTTTTCACACTTTGATCATAAGTGGCGTGAAAATCATGATCTTCTTTATACAAATCTTTAATCAAATAAAAAACAAGTAACTTAGTATTCAAATAGGTGAATAACGTGTATCTCCTAGATAATGCATCGGCTACAACATTTTCTTAACCAGATTTGTATTTGATCACATATGGAAAAGATTCAATAAACTCAAACCATTTATCATGCCTTTTATTCAATTTACCTTGAGTTTTTAAGAATTTAAGGCTTTCATGATCAGAATGAATAATGAACTCTTTAGGCCATAGATAGTTTTGCCAAACCTGTAATGATCTTACTAAAGCATACAACTCCTTGCCTTAAGTTGCATACTTCATGGCTGCCCCATTAAGCTTTTCACTAAAGTAAGCCACCGGCTTTGATTCCTGCATCAAAACAGCACCAATACCTATCCCGGAGGCATCATAGTGTATCTCAAAAGCTTTATGAAAATTCGGCAATGCTAACAAAGGGGCGTGAGTCAATTTGTTCTTTAATGTGTTAAAGGCGTTTTCATGTTCTTCTTTCCACTCAAAGACATTCTTTTTAACAAGTTTATTTAAAGGTGCAGCTATAGAACTAAAGTTTTGAACAAACCTTCAATAAAAACTCGCTATAAACCATGAAAACTTCTGACATCACTAGCATTTTTAGGTCTCGACCAATCCAGGATTGCCTTGACTTTTGACTCATCAACAGAAATACCTTGAGAACTAACAACATAACCCAAAAAGATAATTGATTCTATGAAAAAAGAACACTTTTTAAGGTTAGCATACAATTTGTTCTCACGTAATATAGCAAACACAAATTTAAGATGTTCAACATGTTCAGCAAATGATTTGCTATAGATAAGGATGTCATCAAAATAAGCTACAACAAATTTTCCAATGAAGTGACAAAAAACGTGATTCATGAGCCTCATAAAAGTGCTAGGTGCATTAGTTAGACCAAAAGGCATGACTAACCATTCATACAAACCAAACTTTGTTTTAAATGCTGTTTTCCATTCATCACCTTCCTTCATTCTAATTTGATAGTAGCCACTTTTTAAATCAATCTTTGTAAAAATACAAGAACCATGCAATTCATCAAGCATATCATCTAATCTAGGAATTGGATGTCTATACTTAATGGTGATTTTATTAATAGCACGGCAATCAACACACATTCTCCAAGATTCATCCTTTTTGGGGACCAAGATAACAGAAACTGAACATGGACTAAGAGATTCTCGAACAATACCTTTGTCAAGGAGTTCATCCACTTGACGTTGAATCTCTTTTGTTTCCTCAGGGTTAGCTCTATAAGCTGGGCGATTTGGGATTTGATGTTCAATACCACGAATAGGTGATAAACCTATTGGTAAGTCCTCGAGAAACACATTTTCATATTCCCGTAAAAGAGATAAAACAACACTAGGCAAAGAAGTAAGGTGATCACTATCAATAATAAGTACATCTTTGTGAAAAAGTAAATACAATGGTTGCCTTTCTAGTATTGCTCTCTTAATCTCACTCGAAGAAGCAAAGTAACAACTCTTAGCACATTTATCACTAAGTTCAAGTTGATGACCTATACTATTATTTACATGCTTTTGCTTTTCTAGATGACTCTTCTCTTTAGCTTCTTGAGCACAGATATCAACAAAAGCCTTAGTAAGCTGTACTTGGTCTTCATAGACTTGGGACGGACTTAAGGCTCTCAAGTTGAACTTCTTACCTTGATATTCAAAGTGATAGTAATTCGGCTTGGCATGATACACAACATCTCTATCAAATTGTCAAGGTCTTCCAAGAAGTATATGACTAGCTTCCATTGGAACCACATCACATAAAATATTATCAACATATTTGCCAATGATGAATGAAAATTTGACTTGCTTGGTTACTCGAGTTTGAGCTGAATTATTAAGCCATTGAAGTTTATATGGCTTTGGATGTTTCATTCAAGTTAATTTCAACTTCTTAACAAGTAATGTACTTGCAACATTAGTGCAACTTCAACTATCAATGATCACACTAAATACTGTGCCTTGAAACATGCAACGTGTGTGAAAGATGTTCTCATGATGGATCAAATCTTCATCAATATGTGGTTGTGCAATAAGAATTTGACGAGTAACTAAACTATAACCACCAACCTCATATGTTTCAAGATCTTCACTACCTTCACTTTGGTACTTCTCCTCAAGTGCGGGCATGTCTTTATATTCATCATCACTTTACACTTCTCTATTGTCATTAACAAACATCAACTTGTGTGTAGGACAATCGGATTAGATATAACCATAGCCTTGACACTTAAAACGTCAGATTTCCCTTAATCTTGTTGGAGGTTTTGACGCCGATTGTGAAGAAGATTCAGCAACCTTTGGAGTGAACTTCGGGGCATTGGTTGAAGTGCTTTGAGGCGGATTTGACGTGAAACTCCGTGGAAATGGAGTGGAATTCGGCTTTGCATCCCTTCTCCTAGGTGGTTGTGGTTGTGTGAATCGAGTCTTTGATTTCATGTGCTTCTCAATTTTAATAGCTTTATGAACAAGCTCATTAATATCAACATAACTTTGAAGATCAACATGATAATCCAATTCGGAATTCATACCTCGAAGGAACCTCTCAATGGTTGAGTTGCGATCCTCTTGACATTAGCCTTAATCATAAGTGCTTCCATCTCATGGTAGTAATCTTCAATTGTTCAACTTCCTTGCACAAGAGAGTGCAACTTTCTATTGAGTTCTCGATGATAATGTGATGGCACATATTTCTTTCTCATGAGAACTTTCATTTGGTTCCAAGTCTTGATTGGTCTTTCACCATCTTGGCGTCTAGTTTTAATTACCTCATCCCACAATAAACTAGCATAATCCTTAAGATGCATGAAGGCTAGACGATACCTTTTATCCTCGGGTAAACTATTGCCTTCAAAGAAATGATCTAGGTCTCGAACCCAATCAAAGTATGCTTCAGGATCTGTTTTTTCATAAAAAGTAAGTAATATTAGTTTAACAGTACCAATAGACAAGTCGGGTGTTTTACCACTTGTAGAAGAACCAATGAATTTCTCCTCTTCAAAAAAAAAAGAATTCCTCCTCTTCATTATCGGATACAACTTCATCAAAATCAATTTGTCTTGAAGTGGAATTCCTTGCGAATTGATGCTTAGATTTCGTAGTCAAATCATCAAGTTGAATTTGCATCTTTTGAAGCATATCATATAGCATGTCACTATCAATCTGTCGTTCGGATTGTGATATGGTTTTATCACCCTCCATTGTACCTACATGGTTAGTGAAAACAAAAACAGGAAGAAAACTATAAAGTATCCTCACAGGTTCTCACTTTGGTGAGTAGGTACACACCACTCTTTAAGTAGTTTCTCTCTTTGATTGTATACCCTATCTATATACTCAATAATGGATCTTCCTAAACTACAAGTGTCCAACTAGCACGTAGATTTGCAAAACAAGTGAAACCAAAAAGTTCAATTAATCACAACGCACATACGCTAAATCAAATAGAAGTTTTAGGCATGAAACTGCAATAGAGTATTTAGGTCATGTGAGGGTATAATTCGATTCAGTTATGGAATCTAGCATAATAAAAAACTAGGCAAAGAGACAAACTAGTGACGACTTTTATCAATTAATTCGGATTTATAACGAAAAACGATATGACAATTTTAATTTGAGTGTGCTTTTTGGAAACAAATAAGAACACTTAGTTCTTGAAATTAATTTTGTTTCTTAATTGTCCGAATCTCTTTCTTTTTTTTGTATTTAGACCAATTGCCTTTGGGCTGTATTCTACTTGGTCTCTTTTTTTTTATATCACGGCTCCTTTTTGAATTTTTCGAACAACTAGGGCTTTAAGACAACTTTAGGGTTTTCAATATTGTGTTGTCTTAGCTCAATGTTTCAGCACATATATTGTCACAAAACAACAGTATGAACTTCAGGAAGAATACACAACAATTATCAAGTCGAATAGAAACAAGAAGTTAAGAATTTGGAAACAAAACCCTAACCCTAAAAACAAGGGGTTTGACAAAATTTAGCAAGAAGACTAAAACGAATTTTAGCACTAATGCATGCAATTCCTATTCGGTTTTTTAACACAAAAAGAAGACATAAAAATGGGCAGAATTATAGCAAAACAAGATGCTACAATCGACGGGACAAAACAGCAACACAAAGACACAAAAACAGCAACAAGACTAGGACGATTTTGACAAAATTTCAGCAAGGATCTTTAGACGATAGTTGCTCAATAATGAGGACTGAATTTAGAGCAGAATTTAACACAAAATAATAGCAACAAGATGACTCTAGGACAGCAGCAAACAGACGCAAAACAGCAGCAAAAGATTGACGCTAAAACAGCAAGAAAACGTTGACACAAAAGAAAGACTCAAACGAATTTATAACCTGAATTTTGGAAGTAACAACTGAAGCTCTGATACCAATTGATACGGATGTCGAGGCTTAGAATCCTGGACACACGTTACTCACAACCTTTGGACTGTTGTTGACTTCAATTCACGACCAAGATAGACACAAGAGCTGCTGAAAACAAGATTTTTTTTTATTTGGCAGAACCTCCTTTTGAGGTGGGGCGCCCCTCCCTGTTTATTAGATTAATTGGTGGGTAATGGACATACCCTAAAATCACCCTTACACAAAACACTCTCTTGAGCACAATTCCATTTACATGGCCTAATGGGCTTAAATTCAAGAGAGGAAAATAACCAAAATATGGAGTACTTCCTCCATTTACAAGTACTTGAAGGAGGCACTTAAATAAGTTCATGAATCTATGATAAGCAAAATATAGAGTACTTCCTCCATTTACACTGGTATCAATAAAATTCTTAAATACCTTAATTCTATGAATACAAAAAACTCCATTGATCACAAGGAGTGACAAAAAACCCGTTTGTTACGGAGATGGTAAAGAGCTGTCCAAGGTAAAGAGCATAAAGATCTTCCTAAGGGGGCTGAAACGCCAAGTAACCATAGCTGTTTTTGTTCATGTATCAAAAGGAACTTCATCTGCTTAGTATAAACAGCTTTGAAGGGCTGAAAGTTGCTACCACCTTGATTTATAAAACCTTCATATAGCTGCCATCCAAGATTTCCCAACATAAGCTCACTCCAACTGTTGCATCGACCTCTCCCAGAAGCAATGTTAAGGTTGGCAGCTAGGTAGGGCATAGACCAGTCACATCCAAGACCTTGATCACTGACCACTTTGACAGTAGCATGCAGCAAGAGTTCACTCATGAAGAGCCTTCCTTTTATCTTACACCATACTGCAAAACATAAAAGGCAAAACAGCCCTAACCACGGCAGGCTGCGGCCTAAAACAAAACCATATGCGAGGCAAACCAACCCTAACATCAGCAGGCTGGGGCCTATATCAAACCATGGCAAGCCAACCCTAACATCAGAAGGCTGGGGCCAGCAACGGAATAATAAATACAAAAATCCCATACCTGAAGACTCCTTTTGTAGAAGAGCATAGTGAAAGGCAAATCAGGCATAGGCAGCCTCATTAACATAAAATCGCTTACCTCTCTTCCTATAGATGAAAGGCTGCCCAGAACTGTCCGATTTGACAAGTAAATTGAGGTGAACCATAACCAACGAAGAGCTTTGTCGAGCCAGCCAGCGAGCGGGGGCATTAGCTTCCTTAGGAACTTGAACAACCGCGGCTTGAGCCATGATGTTGCTAAACAGTGAGGTGCAATGCCAAAGTCTCCAAGAGTTCAATCTAAGTCCATGAAGGAATTCCACGAAATCTGACTCAACAGTGATCTTATGGAATCCAAGTTCTTTACATTTAACAATTCCTTCTTTTTAGTTTCGAAGGATGTATGCCACCTGTCTAGTACTTCCCACTTTCTAGGAGGAGATGTTGAGTTTAGCCTCATAGATATCAGGAGGGTTTCATTTGATAGAATAGATCATGACACATCTCCTAAGTTTATGGACAACTTCCCAAAAATTACCCCACTCCATATCCCTTAATGAACTACATTGGAATTTCAGACTAGTAATGTTCTTGACTAGTGTAAACATCTGAGACATAATCAAATTAACATTAGGTATGGAATTATCAAAAATGATCTTGTTTCTTGATTTCCAGAGAATCCAACAAATAAGCAAAGGGGTGATTTTCCGAATGTAGTTAAGAGATTCAGACAAACCTTTGGGCAGCCACCAGTTGTGCAAGTTACAATTCAGAGATAATGAATGAGAATGAATGCCTACTTCAGCTTCCATAACAGTCCAAACTTTAGTAGAGAAAGCACAATTATTAAAGATATGATTCACATATTCACTATTAGAGCAGCAAAAAGGGCACATGAAGGGACCTACAATACCAACACTATGTAGATTGTCTCCTAGGGTTTAGGTTTCTTTAAAATCAGCCTAAGCATGCAGAAAGATATCTTGGAAGGCATGAGATTATCCCAAATATATTGAGTGAACGCGGAGAGTGGCTCATGGGAGCCTACAAGATTAAACACAAAAAAACAATAATGCGAAAGTGACATCAAGGGAAGATGAGAAGATTAGATATTAACCAATCGAACCCCCACGTCTATAGCAAACAATTAATCTAGCTCATGCAAATCATGAAACTAAACTAAAAGGTTTGAGGTGTTCTTGAAATCAAGAACGAGTTGGCTCGCCTAGAGGTCTTAGCTAGAGGCTTGCGGGTCAATGAACTTCAACTAAACCTAATTGAAAATTCAAGGTTTGTAAACACAAAGTGCTTAACGAAATTAGCAAAGTTAAAATTCTTGATTCATTCATATATGAAAAAAACGTTAATGGCCTTTCCTTTATATAGGAATAAATTCGGCCAAGACAAATAGGAAACCCTAGTGAAAGTCAATTACAACTTGACTTCTTAACTAACTAACTAAATAGTTTCCTAAAACAAAACATAAACTAAAAACGTGTTAATCCCTAGAAAATAGGACACGGCCTAGCTCCTAAAATGTAGGAGTTTTACTTTCCCTAAATTTTGCTAAAAATTAGGAGATTACTTTCCTAATTATAATGCAAGATAATTGGGCCAAGTAATTGACATAAAAAAACGAAAATTCAAGCCCATAATTAAATGTTAATGGACTTAATTATTACAACTCAAAATAAACCCTAATTACTTAAAAATGGCGTGAAACCAATATGTGAAAGTCCAAGCACGCCATCTTGGTCTTCAATGTAATCCATGAACACTTCTTCAAGGTGGAATTTCCTTAAGCTCCAATGTAGAACTCTAAGAAAACTCTTCATGAATTGTGATAGAATAAATATTCCATACGACTCCTTCTTGAGATGGTTGAGCCGTGTGTTCATCCAAAATGTCACAATGAGTTGTGAGCAAAGCTTGTAATGCGGCCTTCATCCTCCTACTCCTTGATCTTGTCAATGGTCCATCGAAGTTCTCCAATGGATCAACATGTGGATTCGGCCTTGGCTCTATGGACAAGGATGGATTGCTATCATTAAATTTTGTTACGGTCTCAAAAATCGGAACATGATTGTAAGTGGTATCAAAGAGAAAAGATTCGGAACCTGTAATTGGTGTTCAAAAATATATATAATTGCATAAATAGAATAGATGTAAAGATTTTATTGCTAGAAAACTAGCTAAAATTTACTTAGCACTAATTCTTTATTATGGATAATAAGTGACGGAGGACAAAAAGATTAGAGAATATCTTTATAGCAAGAGAACAAAGTATGATTGCTCGTATGAAATCACTAAGTGAAGAATTGAATGAGCATTGAAGAAGATACCGTTGCTAGGTTTCTCATATAGGGAAGCACTCAAAAACATACAATATGTGGAAGATGATAACCTAGAGTTGCATGATAAAAATCAAAAATTAGAATCAATACTAGAATTCCAAATCGCCAGAAAATAAGTTGCTAAAAAGAACTAAATGAGGCTAATTAGGCATTAGAAAAGAACTATTGCTACAAGAAATTGCTCAGTTAAAGGAATCAAAGAAAAGAATGGAACATAATTTACAAAGGGAAAATGTTCGAAATGTGTGTTTACTAAATGAGTTAAGTCGTGAATATGAATATTTTAAATCACGGAAGGATCAATATAAGGATTATTTATTTATCCATAAATATTTAGTGGAAAATTAAAATTTATAGAACTCTAGGAAAACAAAAGAGGATAAGATACAAAGTCAACAAAATAGGTTGGAAACTATCATAGAAGGAAATAGTTTTAACTTCAATGGTAGTACATTTATTGTCGGTGCTTTGTCCTCCTCAGAGGGTGTTACAGATGTTTAGAAGATTGCTTGTGAAATTTTTATGGAATCGAAATGGAGCAGACAAGAGCACACATTGGCTTTCCTAGAGTAAGTTATGTCATCCGGTGAATGAGGGAGGTGTGGGATTTCTGGATATCAGTGATATTGTGTTATCTTTTTTAGTGAAGCTATGGTGGAAATTCAAAGCTGGGATCTCTCTGTGGTTGAGATTTTTTATCAAAACATATTGTAGCGAACAACATCCAATGATGATCCAAGCAAGGGAGACATTTTTGCATGGGTGTCAGAGATTGCTAAAAATAAGAACAGTTGATGATAATATTGGGTAGAAATTGGGTGATGGTGGAATGAATTTCTTTCAGGATAATTAGTTAGGTATTGGTGCTTTGCGTGATTGGTTTGACCAAGATGACATAATAGTAAGTCGGTTTGTAGTGGAAGAAGAATGGGATGAGAATTTGTTGTTACAATTCTTGCCCTAGGAGGTGGTGATCTAAATTAAGTTATGTCCAGTGCCAACACAAGGTGAACAATCTGGTATTTTGTGGCTTCCATATGCAAATGGGATGTTCAGTATAAGTTCTGCTTTTGATATGATGAGATGGAGATGGGAGAGACACATAATTTGTAGTCGTTTATGGGATCCCTATATTCCTAATAGGATATATTTATTGGGACTTTGTTTACATTTATCAAGATTACCTCTTGAGGAATGGCTTATTGGAGTGGGATTCTATAGACCATTTCCTTGTTTATGTTGTGGATTTGCGAAATCTGAAACATTGAATCAAGTTTTTGGTCATGGTTTGTTTGCAAATGCAGTATTGATAAGTCAGAGTTGTACCGACTTATTTATCTTACATACTCATCCTTTTTATATAGAAATCGAGTCAAAGGAATGCTTTGTGAATGGCTTGTGAACATTATTGTTCATGAACTTAGATTCGATAAAATGACTAAGTGTGGAGAAAATGTTGTGATTTTGTTGCGATTATGGAAAATATGCGCACACACCCCACCTTAGCCGCACAAGTCGTGCACAGCTCACAACACTCACAAGTCGCTCACATCTCGCACACAAATTTCTCAACACACACAACACACACGGACATGGCGGGCGCCTAGCGCGCCCGCCCACTCAACACACACACACTAGGCGCCCGCCCCACTCATACACACCACGGGGCAGGCACCTAGCGCGCCCGTCCCCTCTCGCACATGCACACACGGTGGGCGCCTAGTGCGCCCGCCCTGCCTATCGCACACACGGTGCAGGCGCCTAGCAAGCCCGCACCAAACACGCACACATGCACGGCGGGTGCCTAGCGTGCCCGCCCACTTTGACTCACGCACACATTCACTCACACATTCTCACTTGCACACTTGCACGTTTAATTTTGCATACACCTTACCGCACTCGTGCTCCCGCACATATTTTGCGCACATTTTCAGGCACTCACGCACGTTCACTGTTGAGCACCAAATGGTTGAAGAAATGCTTTAAAATTCCTTAATGACTAAGTCTTGAGTGAACTACGTGGCCTCACTTTACCTTTGCTGACTTATTCGCAGACACGTGGCAGTCTCTCTGGAAAAGACGAAAATTTCCAAGAAGGTCACTAGGCCAGCCCAGCAAGGGGAAAGTATAAAAGTGAAGAGAAGCCGCTGAGGAGGGTATCCGGGACTTTAGAGATCTCATTCTATTAGGGATCAGAGAAGAGAGAGACTTTGGGGAAGCAAAGTCAAGGGTTTGAGAGAAACCAGAGAGTACGATTGAGAGAGGGGGAAGGGAATCAGAGTGACATGATCCTGATTCACCCCTTTGTAATCGTAGTTTCTGGGCCGATCAAAATGATCGGCTAGACATAGAGTGTTGCCTTGAGGGGTTACATGTATGGATTTTCTCTCGTTTGAGACATTTGATTTAGAATTTTATCCGTTTTTATTTATGTTCATTATTCAGTACTTGTTGTGTTTGATGTTTTGCATTAGATTAACTTCATATTAAATCTGCGGTGACCACTGAGATTGTTGTGAACTTGCCTAAGGAAATCAATCCCAACTTGTATTGATTATGAACATGCTTGTGTGAGTCTTACTACTGCACATTTCATGATTTAGAAAAGGGCAATGAGCGTTTTTGTATGGTGAGTTTAGATTACAGATGGGATGACTGCCCTGACAAGTAGTATATCCAAGTTAATCGAGTCTCACTACTGCCACTATAGGAAAGGACTAAGAGTATTCTTGTATTGTGGATTTAGATTACATATGGGATGACTGCCCTGACAAGGGAGTATATCCGGGCTAATCGAGGCTCACAGTAGGAGAATCGGGATCTGGGGAAGTCTCACTCGTACCTAGAACTTGCCCTGACAAGGAAAGTTAGAGGAGTATTGTGAAACGGGGTTGAGAGAACTGACAAGTTGATAGAATCTCAGCTCACTAGCAGAGAAGTCCCCTCACACTTGTTCACACAATTCAGGGATAGCAAGAGAAAAATCCATACTAGTTGTTCCACCCTCAAGGCAACACCTCCTGTTTTATTGAGTTATCTCCCGTTCCAACATTCCTGCATTTTAATTCATTTACATATTATTTCGTGCCTTTTTAATTGTTCATACTTGCTATCATTATTCAATACTTGATTACAACTCTCTCCTTGTGGAGACGATCCCACTTATCACTGCTGCATTTATTGTTGAGTTTGGGTAAAATTGGGAGCCTACGACAGCTCGCCCACCAATTTTTGGCGCCGTTGCCGGGGAGAGGCAGAGTGTCAGGAGTTGATTTTGTGATAGACTTGTGTTCTTGATTTATGTGGTTCTATTTTTTTCCGTAGTGATTTTCTTTTTTCTGTTTGTTGTTTTTGTGTGTTAGTTAGTTTTATACTTCTTGTTTTGTATTCAAGTCTCTTGTGTTCAGTTGTGGCAACTGCAGGGGCTTTGGAATTTCATGGACATTGAAGTGTGCACACCACAATAGACCAAATATGTCCAGGTGGTTTGGAGATTTTGTTGAGCCTCACTATGATTACCCATCAGATTGGATGGATGATACACGACCAACGCCTGGAATATTTGGAAACTTCTCCACACCGAGATATTATGAGCCATGGCATGACCAACAGCGAGGTAATGGGTCTTATCAAGAAAAGGAAAAACGGGAAGACATGTTGTCTCAAATTTTGGACAAGGCTGATAGAGTGAAAACAAGGCTGGCTCAAAAGAAAGAGAAGGCTCCAGAACCACTACAGAGACTTGATCACATGAGTGCCTTAATGAGCAACTTGTGGGAACTTGAGACACCAGTTCAAGAAGCTCAAGGCCACTCAGAAGGTATATCTCTCATTACTGAAATACCAACTCTTGAGGAATTTTTTTTAATATGAATGCAAATGTTGATTGTGGTCTAAAGTGTCCAATGGAGTTGGGGTTTACAAATGTTGGAGATGTTGTACATGAGTGCTTTGTTGATGAGTTCTTTGTGCACGAACGTTTGAGTCTTTCTTGTGAAAATAATGTCTCTTGTGATGAGTTTAGTGATGAAGAACTTAGGGCTATTTGGTTTCTTACTGCCAAAATGGAGGGTGTATCTAATGTTAAGTCTTACACCAACTTTATGAATTACTATGAGAATGATGACATTGTTAGACTTCCCTTAGATACTTCCCCTGTCTTGGAATGCCCATTGAATTGTAGAGAGACACATTTTATCAATCCTTGTGTGAGCATGAATGAAACCAAAATTGCACTTGATAAAGAAAATGACAACATGACCATTGAGCATTTTGTTGAGACACCAAATCATGAAATTGTGAATGAATTTGAAACTGTAACTGGTGACCAACAAATAGAGAAGGACGAAATACCTTTGTTAGATGTGCAAAGTGAACCAAATTTTTTTATCAAAGGAGAGACCCAACAGAATGCCCATGTTAGTCAATGTGATGATGATTTAATTCTTTGTAAGGAAATAGCTAACATGGTGGAGAATTGCTTTGTTGATGCATCCATTTTTGAAATTACTGATGAATTTGTTGAGACTATGGATGCACAATCTGTGGTTGAGCCCTCCGCAGGGTTTCAAAGACAAATTTGGAGGGAGAAGTGAAAGAGGTGATTCCTATGGGGGAACAGACATGGTTTAAAACGGAGGTTATTGAGATTGTTCCCCATGTGTATGAGCTCCAACACCTCTTTCCTGAGAATATTTGTCCAGTACCCTACTGGAGGAAAAAGAGTGCTTGTGAAAGAGCATTTTTTCTGGTACAGAGATGGGTACTCCGAATCTTGAATGAGGAGGCTTCATGAATAAATTCTAGCTGGAGACTGAATAAATCCAGAACCACTTACTTTACTTTTCTTGAATAAATTGATGTTTGAGTCTTTAGTTGCTTTTGATTATGTTTATGTAGTTGGTGTTTCCTATTGTGTGCAGGAGCCCTGAAGCAAAAGCCTCTCAAATACCAAGTGTGGGGGACACTAATGTAGTAGTGGAAGAAGAGATCGTATCCACAGGGAAAGCTTATGTCAAGAATATTGAGCAAATTGTTCTAAAAGTCTTGTCTCAGAATCTAAGTACTAGAAAGAATGTAATTTCAACACATAAGAAAGAGGACAGAAATACAAAAGAAAATGACAAGCAATGATGAAACAGATATCTCAGGATTCTTAAATTGGACGAACACTGGCTTAGTAAATCTATGCTATGCAATCAGTAAACAATTAAATGTATTGGAGACCTAAATTGCCTAGAAGTTCAAGCTGTGGTTAGCATGGCGACCACACCACCTCTTGTACCCCACAGTCACCATCCTCTCCCATGGCGAGGCCCGAAAATGGTGGATTAAGCTCCGCAATGTCTCAACTCTCTCAGCTAACTTCTCTAACATCCGAAATCCTAAGTACTCCCATGGCGAGGCCCAACCTAGGGTTTAGATGCCTTCGTTGTTAACATCGAGAGCCTCTTCATCACTATTCCTACTGTTTCGATTCTTCAAAACTTCCTATGGCGAGGCCTGAGTCTCACAATTGAAATGATCACATAGAGTAAGTGTGAAGACTAAAGCAATCACAATTCAGTTCTCACTTCGTATATTTCTCCACTGACATCGGTGAATCACTCCTCAATTTAGCATGTCGACCACAATCGAAGCTTGATCCATTCAAAATTAGCTAGAAATATGAAGTTTCACAGATTTTCTATGATTAATTCCAATGTGATTTCAAGATTCACAGTCAGATCAATTGCATAGCATATAATCTACTAATTCATGTATTCATCCATCTAGAATCCTAAGATATCATAGATTTAGCCAGAAATCATCTTTCTCATCTCAACATCAACAAATTGCCACATTGATAAGCTCATTCTCACTTAATTGGAATAATTTACCGATTTAGTCGAGAGAATTGTCGATTCCTTTGTCAATTGAGAATAAGCAAGAAGAATCCAGTCCAAATTCACAATCGGAGTTCAGATCGGAGAAGAAATGTTTAGTGAGAGAAAATAGATCTAGAGAGAGAAAATGAGAGGGAGAAAAGCTCCCGCTAAAATTCAAACGATGGTTCTAAAATCTCCCATCCCCCTTTACATGCTAGCTACCTTCCCTATATATAGAGTTGGGAAAACGTAACTAATACGCAACATAAAATGTATAAAGTGTTACAAAAGTGGCCTTACGTGAAAGAACTAAAAATCAGCCTAAAATGTGAAAAATCCGAAATTGTAGAACTCCTCCAGCATTCCAGCGCCTTCGGGCTTTCAAAATTGCGCCTTCAGATGCTCCTTCGCGCCTTTTCGTCAAAAGGTCGCGCGCCTTCAGTTCGGAGACCACGCCTTTGGGCCAGTGAGAATCACGCCTTCAGTTCTGAACTTCCAGGCGCGCGAATCAGAGTCGAATCACGCCTTCTTGCTATTCCAAATCGCGCCTTCAGCATCCTCGCGAGCTTCAAAGCAGAACAGCATTCACAAAATCACGCCTTCTGGCCATTGGACTTCACGCCTTCTTCTGCCCTGAAAATCAGAAACTTAGTACTTCAACACTTTGTCAAATTTCAAGAAAACTCAATATACGAAACTTCAAAGCTGCAGCTTCAAACCAAAATTTGACCATGAAACGCTGTGAATCAAGGAAAGCTTAAAACATGAAAATTGTAACTCGTTATCTTAGCTTTCCTAGCCATATGGATCACCCAATTTGGAGCTAAGATGAGAGATTTATGACCAACTCAAAACAGAGCAACAAACTTGAAAGTCATGAAACAAAACTCCCAACACTTTGCCATTCCTTCAAGATTGCCAAACAAAATCCACTCCAAGAGCATCATTTTGGCGAGGTCTCGTGGAGAGACCTCGCCGTGTAGTGTGTGTTTGTGGCGAGACCTTGTGGCGAGGTCTCGCCGTGTGATGATTTTTCTGGCGCAGCGAGGTCTCGTGGCGAGACCTCGCCATGTAAATGGTTTGCTGGCGAGACCTCGTGGCGAGGTCTTTCCATGCATTTGTGTGTGCTGTGTGAGAGTTTTGAGTGAATAGTGCGTTAGAAAGTGTGAGTGTGAAGTGAAGGTGAGAAGCTGAGATGTTGTGTGAGAGTGTCGTGAAGTTTGTGTGATATGAGAGTGCTGTGAAGTGAATGGTGAAAACGATGTGAAGAGTGGGATGTGGTGTGCAGTTGTGTAGATAAGGAGTGAAGTGAAGTGTTTGTGAGCTATAAATGAAAGCGAAAATGTGAAGTGAAGATGTAAACTGTTAATGAAGTGGGTGTTGTGAATGCTTGCAAAACGAGTGAAAGCTGAACTGAATTCAAATGTTGTAAATTTAATGTGAATGAACAGTGCTAAGAAGTGAGGAATTTGTGAGATGAACGTAAGAATGTGAAGTGTAGATATTCATGAGTGAAAACAGAAAGTAGTGTGTTGTGGACTTTCTACCAACTGAATGTAAACAAAGTCTGTTATTAACATGATGAAAATGAGTGAATGAATGACATGATGAGGAATTGTGAATAGAATGTGCCAGTGTAAAATGTGATGTTGTGTTTATGTTGTGTAGTGTATAATTGTGATTAAGTGCTGAGAATGAGATGTAAAGGAAAAATTGTGTGCAAATGTGTAAAAGGTGAAAATAGTGTGTGCGAGTAGTATTGCGGCGAGGTCACCTCGCCGCAATGTGTGTGCGAGTGCTGATGTGCGGAGTATGCGAGAGTGATGTGCAAGGTGTGCGGAGTGCTTGTGAGGTGTGTGCAAGTGATGCGTGCGACGAGGTGAGTTCGTCGCACAGCATGTGTGCAGGAGTGTTGTGCAGAGAGGTGACTTCGCCGCACATCGTGTGTGTGCTTGTGTGCAAGTTGCTATGCGAGTGTGCAGGTGAAGCTGTGCGAGAGTATAGAGTGAAGTGAGTGCTCGTGAGGTGCTTTTTAAAATGCTCGTGAAGTCTTTGTGAGTGCTTAGTGTGTGATGACACCATTTCAGAACAACAAGCAACTTCCAAGCAGCATTCGTATGTCTTAACATCTGAATTGGGCTCGATGGTAAAGATAAGAGTTCTAGGGCTATCGCATGGCTTTCAAATGGATCAAGAATCACCTTAATTGGATGTCTTTAGCTCAAGTAATTAACAATCTACCAAACTGTGGCAATATAAACTTCATAACTAAATCATGAAGTAGCAATCATCAAGATGCTTTCGTTTCTCATATTTACACACAGAATTAGAAGAACGTTAAAACATAAGAATTGAAAACAACTCAAAGAGCTTTCCAGAACATCCAATAACTCATCATTTGGTTAATATTGAAGAAGTTATGCTCAAATGAATTTGCATAACCAAGCTGCCCAAAACCCTAAAATGGCCAAATATGCATTCTTGGTTCCTTCATTTGCCTTTTACATTTTTCACTTCATTTACCATCATTTTTGCTCGTTTTACACCATTTGATCATTTTCATATTGTAAACATATAACTGCACAAAACTTCTCAAATGATTACATATGTACATAAAACACACAACAAAAGCCAAGTGATTTAACACATATTAGTTGGTATAAAACCAACTTATCAAATTCCCCCACACTTGAACTTTTGCTCGTCCTCAAGCAAAGACACAACACAAAACTCACATTTCAAAACCACTTAACACTAGACCTCACTCCTCTGTCAAGCTTGTTCTCACCTGAGTTCATCAAAACAATTTTTTTCATGCAATATCAAAACTCTTAACATATCCTCAATTCCAAGCTATCAACGTTTAGCACAAATTATCAACCAAGGCACGATGAATAAAGACCAAAATGTCATGCGTGCAAGTGTGTGCTGAGGAACATGAACTTCATCTATTCCCTTGCTATACACCATCTAGCTGGTCTCACATACCATTCAATACATGCCAATCTCCTTGTACACCCTTATGAACATGCAATCACAAGATCAGTGGTACCTATGCGTACATTGGTACTCTATGGGACATTGCCCTTATTCTGCACATTAGTGCTGCAGATTGGTGCAAAATTGCTTCACATAATGATGACTGAAATAATGCCTGGGTTTTATGGCTTTTTTCTCCAAATTTGATTGCCAGGTTCTTATGGCTTTTTCGTTCCCAGTTGCCAATATGGCTTTTTCTCCCATATCATTTCTTGTGCAAGCACATGTTCATAAGAATCCCAAATTAACTAAACATGCACGAATTTTCGAAGACACCAGATAAATGCATAACAAAAAGAAACGAATCCATACACATTACCTCCTATGTCAATTGAGTTTTGCATGGCATATCTATCTTACATTAACATCGGGCCTTAGTCAGCAAAATGTACCAATTTCATCAAGATTGGAATCAAAGACATCAAAACAATTTTCGCATGCAATACAAAAGTAAGATGGATGAACTTCAAATGTTTGAACACAGCTTAACAAAAGAGTGAAAGCATAGTATAAAGTGTTTCTCCATTCTATCCATTTCACCACTTTACTCACACTTTCACGAATTTCCTTCTCATTACTTTACCCACACTCATTTTTCTCATTTCAGCTCAACTCACATTTAAAGAAATGAAACCACCAACACACAACCTACGTTTAACACCATCACTTTATTCACAAAAAGTTCAAAATTTCACCAAAAATTTCACAAAACACTTTCAACATGTCAAATGTCACAAAGATCTTAAACTTTGCACAAAACATGAAAAATTGCACAACAATAAAAACACCACATATAACTAGAGATAATATGCTAACACTCAAAATTCACCACAAAACTTAGAAAATAGCATATTCTTCATCACATATCACAAAAAAAACTTCACAAAAAATACAAAAAAAATTTCATTAAAATTTCATCACTCATGCAAGACAACTAAGCATCCAAAGTTCAAGAGATACAAACCATAGCATGCAAGACAACTAAGCATCCAAAGTTCAAGAGATACAAACCATAGCAAACATACACTAATTCCCCCACACTTAAAACATACATTGTCCTCAATGTAAAGAAAAGATAGGTCTAGGAGTTCCCTGGTATTGATATTATCATGAATTCCAATGTTTGCTCGGTGGAGAATTCTTGATCCATCTTCCTCATATGAAAAATTCTATGGCATCACTCCCCCACACTTAGCCTCTTGAGTGCATGGCTAATCTCTTCCTTTGCAAATCTCTTCCTTTGCAAACATCTACATCATGAGTGGCATCAGTGAATGACATCCAAAATGAAAGAACGTAAAGACAAAAATCTAAAGAAGAAAACAAACTACTTATTAAAGCTAAAGGAAAATAAATAGTTCTGAATTTAGATAGTCTCCATCCCTGCACCACACAAAAGATGAACTCTCATAAGCATGCTCCTTTTTCCCAGAAGACACTGGAGTGTTGAGGAGATGAGTAAGCACAGGATCATGAGAAAAACTCTCTCCCAATTCCATATTCACTTGAAGCACATCATCGCCAATTCCATATTCCATAGTGATCCTGCAAGGCTCAACCAAGGAATGCACATCCATGGTCTCAATCAACTCATCAGAAAGTTCAAAAGTAAAAGTCTGAAATTCACACTCGTTCACCATGTTACCATTGTCATTCAAAATGTTAACATTTTTATCATCAAAACTAACATTATCGACTCCAAAAATTTTCTCAAAATTATCATCACGAAAAACATTGTCATTTTGTAACAAAAATTTCGCATTATGCACTGGATGTGAAGTACCAATTACACACTCAGATTCCTTCTCAGTTTCAAAAGTACCAATTTCCACATTATCTTGATTTATGGTATCACAATGTCCTTCCAGATGTGACTCTATGCAATTTATCAAAGTATCAAGAAAAGAACAACCATCATCATCATCAAGTAAAACATGTCTCTCACTATCATTTGAACAATTCTTAACACATGCTTCCTGTGAGGTATGATCTACCAAAGATTGACTTGGCATTTCAAAGTTTGATATATCTATGTAACCACATACTTCTATGCATGCACTATCTGATGAAAACATGCAATCTTCCACACCAAGCTCATCACAATCAATTTCTTCTTCATCCACAATTTCATCAACAGAAATAAAGTCATGCTTAACACCCTCATCAACGAAAGTTGGAGAACATTCAACAACCTGAATGGAACAACAAGATTCTAAATGCATAGGTTGCTTCATTGCATAATTCACGTCAAAAACTACTTCCTCATTATTAATTCTAAAGGTAACAGTTTTGTTTCGAACTCCAATTAAAGCATCACCAGTAGCTAAAAATGGCCTACCAAAAATTAAAGGTACCTCAGGGTCTTCCTCCATATCAAGTACAATGAAATCAACAGGCAAAGTAAATTTATCAACTCTTACCAGGACATCTTCAACCAAACCTGTAGGAGTCACCAAAGACCTGTCTGTCAATTGTAGACTTACCGCAACTGGGCGAATCCAGCTTTCCAATCCAACACTGATAGCTATGGACAATGGCATTAAGTTGATCCAGCACCCAAATCACATAAAGCCTTTGCAAAATGCCTTGTACCTATTTTGCATGGGATAGTGCAACTCCCAGGATCCTTAAGCTTCGGAGGAAGATCATGAACCATCCATGCTTGAGTGCACTCAGAAACCATCATGGGAACCTCACATCTCAAGATTTGCTCTTTGTTGGAGATAAGATCCTTGAGATACTTAGCATATTTTGGCATTGAAGTCACTAAATCCATCAGGGGAAGATTCACATTCACTTGCTTGAGTACTTCCAGAAACCTATTGAACTGAGGCCCCTTTGTTGGTGGTGATTTCTTTCTCTCTGGAAAAGGAGGTTTGGGAGCATACTCAGGGTAGTTGTAAGGATTGGAGTTCTTGGTGATCTCATTTCCTACCGTAGCTGGTATGTCCTTCTTCACAATCTTACCATCCTCTTGCTCATTATCCTTCTTAAGTTCCAAAACTTTCTCAGCTTCATCTTTCTGGTCTTCTTCTTCTGCACAATCACTCTTAACTTCTTACGGTTTATTCCCAGGCAAAAGTTTTCCACTCCTTAAGGTTATGGCTTTACATCCAATATTGTTCTTTGGATTTGGCACCGTATCACTAGGAAGAGAACCAATCGGTCTATGATGTATAGCATTCGCGAGTTGACCCAATTGCATCTCAATGTTTTTAAATGTGCCATTATGATGTCTTACAGATGTCTCCAAAGCAACAAATCTCTCCTCATTTTTATCCACCTTTTCTATAAGACTCCGGAGCATTTCTTCCACTGGTGAGTTCCTCGGCTCTGAGGTACTAGCTTGCTGATCAAACCCTGGTGGAGGATTGGAATTTCTCCTTTGATCATTCCCTTGAGTATATTGATCTTTCTGGCTTTGGTTCTGTTGTCCCCAAGTTCCTTGATTACCACCATAGCCTCTATTGTTGCCTCCTGAGTAATTTCCAGAGTACTGTGGTCTGTTGCCATAGTTATTCACGTATTGAATGGACTCAGTGGTGACTGGGCACTCATCAGTATAATGTTCACCCTTGCATATACCACACGAAAGAAGTGGAGCTTTTGTTTGTGTTGCCTTATGAGTCTGCACCTGCTTGGCCAATGCTTCAAACTTCGCACTAAGAGAAGTCTCCTCATCTACATCAAGAACCCCCCTTTGTTTTCTAACATGAGTTTTGCGGGTCTCTGGGAAGAGATACTCGTCCTCAGCTATTCGATCAAATAACTCCCTTACCTCCTGGACACTTTTATCTTTGAGAGCACCATTAGCACAGGCCTTAACCATCATTGAGGCTTCAGCAGTAAGGCCTTTGAAGAAAGTATTTAGTTCTCTGATCTCTCCCAAATCATGGTTGGGGCATTGCCTAATCAAATCGTTGAATCTCTCCCAAGCTTCTCTAAATGTCTCACTATCTTGTTGTTGGAAATTCGTAATTTCCAACCTTCTCTTTTGAAGCTTAGCTGGAGGGAAGTATTTGGACAAAAACCTCTTCTGTAGATCATCAAATGACATTCCATCATTTGTTCCCCCAATACTCTTGAACCAATGTTTAGCCTTTTCACGCAAAGATAAAGGAAACAAAATCCTGTGAACTTCACCCCTGTCAACTCTTGGCAACTTGAAAGTGCTATATAACCCGAAACCAATCAAGGTGGTAATTAGGATCCTCGTTATCAAGACCTTGGAAGAATTGGCCCTGGGTAATCATGGAAACAATTTGTGGAGGAATGTGGTAACTTTCCACATCGATGTCCTGATGACCAAAACGATTGTCAAAATTTACTGCATAATGGTCTCCAAATCTCGGTGCTTGTGCTCCTTGAGCTGCCATTTCTCTCTGTTGCTTCAAATGTGCTCTCAAAGTTTTCTCCAACTCAAGATCCAATAAGAATTGTGGTTCTCCTGCAAACCTGCTAGACCTTGGCATACACAACACACAGTTGCGGAGTATAATAACAAAGAACCAAGAACTTCAAATATGCAACAAAAAAACAGATCACAATTCTCAACACGTACTAAAGAAAATGCAAAGAACAGAACACAACACAAAATGAAAGTTAAAGTAAATGACCACAAATAGAAACACAAAGTAGAACAAGTAAAAATCAAGAACAATTCAACAAATTCTAGAACCGATTGCCTTCCCCGGTAACGGCGCCAAAAATTGATCGCTTAAAGTCGTATCAGCTCAATTTTACCCTAAACTACTAACGTAGTAGTGGAAGAAGAGATCGTATCCACAGGGAAGGCTTAGCTCAAGAATATTGAGCAAATTGTTCTAAAAGTCTTGTCTCAGAATCTAAGTACTAGAAAGAATGTAATTTCAACAAGTAAGAACGAGGACAGAAATACAAAAGGAAATGACAAGCAAGGATGAAACAGATATCTCAGGATTCTTAAATTGGACGAACACAGGCTTAGTAAATCTATGCTATGCAATCAGTAAACAATTAAATGCATTGGAGACCTAAATTGCCTAGAAGTTCAAGCTGTGGTTAGCATGGCGACCACACCACCTCTTGTACCCCCAGTCACCATCCTCTCCCATGGCGAGGCCCGAAAATGGTGGATTAAGCTCCGCAATGTCTCAACTCTCTCAGCTAACTTCTCTAACATCCGAAATCCTAAGTACTCCCATGGCGAGGCCCAACCTAGGGTTTAGATGCCTTCGTTGTTAACATCAAGAGCCTCTTCATCACTATTCCTACTGTTTCGATTCTTCAAAACTTCCTATGGCGAGGCCTGAGTCTCAGAATTGAAATGATCACATAGAGTAAGTGTGAAAACTAAAGCAATCACAATTCAGTTCTCACTTCGTATATTTCTCCACTGACATCGGTGAATCACTCCTCAATGTAGCATGTCGACCACAATTGAAGCTTGATCCATTCAAAATTAGCTAGAAATATGAAGTTTCACAGATTTCTATGATTAATCCAATGTGATTTCAAGATTCACAATTAGATCCATTGCATATCATATAATCTACTAATTCATGTATTCATCCATCTAGAATCCTAAGATATCATAGATTTAGCCAGAAATCATCTTTCTCATCTCAACATCAACAAATTTCCACATTGATAAGCTCATTCTCACTTAATTGGAAGAATTTACCGATTTAGTCGAGAGAATTATCGATTCCTTTGTCAATTGAGAATAAGCAAGAAGAATCCAGTCCAAATTCACAATCGGAGTTCAGATCGGAGAAGAAATGTTTAGTGAGAGAAAATAGATCTAGAGAGAGAAAATGAGAGGGAGAAAAGCTCCCGCTAAAATTCAAACGATGGTTCTAAAATCTCCCATCCCCCTTTACATGCTAGCTACCTTCCCTATATATAGAGTTGGGAAAAAGTAACTAATACGCAACATAAAATGTATAAAGTGTTACAAAAGTGGCCTTACGTGAAAGAACTAAAAATCAGCCTAAAATGTGAAAAATTCGAAATTGTAGAACTCATCCAGCATTCCAGCGCCTTCGGGATTTCAAAATTGCGCCTTAAGATGCTCCTTCGCACCTTTCATCAAAAGGTCGCACGCCTTCAGTTCGGAGACCACGCCTTTGGGCCAGTGAGAATCACGTCTTCAGTTCTGAACTTACAGGCGCGCGAATCAGAGTCGAATCACTCCTTCTTGCTATTCCAAATCGCGCCTTCAGCATCCTCGCGAACTTCAAAGCAGAACAGCATTCACGAAATCACGCCTTCTGGCCATTGGACTTCACGCCTTCTTCTGCCCTGAAAATCAGAAACTTAGTACTTCAACACTTAGTCAAATTTCCAGAAAACTCAATATACAAAACTTCAAAGCTGCAGCTTCAAACCAAAATTTGACCGTAAAACGCGGTGAATCAAGGAAAGCTTAAAACATAAAAATTGTAACTCATTATCTTAGCTTTCCATAGCCATATGGATTACCCAATTTGGAGCTAAGATGAGAGAGTTATGACCAACTCAAAACAGTGCAACAAACTTGAAACTCATGAAACAAAACTCCCAACACATTGCCATTCCTTCAAGATTGCCAAACAAAATCCACTCCAAGAGCATCATGCTGGCGAGGTCTCGTGGCGAGACCTCGCCATGTAGTGTGTGCTGTGTGAGAGTTTTGAGTGAATAGTGCGTTAGAAAGTGTGAGTGTGAAGTTAAGGTGAGAAGCTAAGATGTTGTGTGAGAGTGTCGTGAAGTTTGTGTGATATGAGAGTGCTGTGAAGTGAATGGTGAAAACGATGTGAAGAGTGGGATGTGGTGTGCAGTTGTGTAGATAAGGAGTGAAGTGAGATGTTTGTGAGCTATAAATGAAAGCGAAAATGTGAAGTGAGTAAACTGTTAATGAAGTGGGTGTTGTGAATGCTTGCAAAACGAGTGAAAGCTGAACTGAATTCAAATGTTGTAAATTAATGTGAATGAATTGTGCTAAGAAGTGAGGAATTTGTGAGGTGAACGTAAGAATGTGAAGTGTAGTTATTCATGAGTGAAAACAGAAAGTAGTGTGTTGTGGACTTTCTACCAACTGAATGTAAACAAAGTGTGTTATTAACATGATGAAAATGAGTGAATGAATGACATGATGAGGAATTGTGAATAGAATGTGCCAGTGTAAAATGTGATGTTGTGTTTATGTTGTGTAGTGTATAATTGTGATTAAGTGCTGAGAATGAGATGTAAAGGAAAAATTGTGTGCAAATGTGTAGAAGGTGAAAACAGTGTGTGCGAGTAGTATTGCGGTGAGGTCACCTCGCCGCAATGTGTGAGCAAGTGCTGATGTGCGGATTGTGCGAGAGTGATGTGCAAGGTGTGCGGAGTGCTTGTGAGGTGTGTGCAAGTGATGCGTGCGACGAGGTGAGTTCGTCACACAGCATGTGTGCAGGAGTGTTGTGCGGAGAGGTGACTTCGCCGCACATCGTGTGCTTGTGTGCAAGTTGCTGTGTGAGTGTGCAGGTGAAGCTGTGCGAGAGTGTAGAGTGAAGTGAGTGCTCGTGAGGTGCTTGTGAAAATGCTCGTGAAGTCTTTGTGAGTGCTTAGTGTGTGATGACACTATTTCAGAACAACAAGCAACTTCCAAGCAGCATTCGTATGTCTTAACATCTGAATTGGGCTCGATGGTAAACATAAGAGTTCTAGGGCTATCGCATGGCTTTCCAATGGATCAAGAATCACCTTAATTGGATGTCTGTAGCTCACGTTATTAATAATCTACCAAACTGTGGCAATATGAACTTCATAACTAAATCATGAAGTAGCAATCATCAAGATTCTTTCGTTTCTTATATTTCCACACAGAATTAGAAGAAAGTTAAAACATAAGAATTGAAAACAACTCAAAGAGCTTTCCAGAACATCCAATAACTCATCATTTGGATTAATATTGAAGAAGTTATGCTCAAATGACTTTGCATAACCAAGCTGCCCAAAACCCTAAAATGGCCAAATATGCATTCTTGGTTCCTTCATTTGCCTTTTACATTTTTCACTTCATTTACCATCATTTTATCTCGTTTTACACCATTTGATCATTTTCATATTGTAAACATATAACTGCAAAACTTCTCAAATCATTACATATGTACATAAAACACACACAACAAAAGCCAAGTGATTTAACACATATTAGTTGGTATAAAACCAACTTATCAGGGTGTCTTCAAAGTGCTAGTGAAACGACCCATTACACACCACCGTGACCCAAGGTCATGGTGTGGCACTCACTTGCACACCACATTTTTTATCTACTCTTGTGTACATCACTAGTCATAACTGACAGCTTAAAGTCGTATCAGCTCAATTTTACCCTAAACACTAATGTAGAAGCGTAAGTAGGGATCGTAATCCACAGGGAAGGCGTAGGTCAAGAAAATTGAACAAAATTGTTCTTAAAGTCTTAGTCTCGGAAATTAATTACTAGAAAGAAGTAAAATTCAACACAAAAGAACGAAGACACAGATGCAAAATATATCAACAAGCAAGGATGAAACAAATATCTCAGGATTCTTGTATTGGATGAACACAGGCTTAGTACATTTATGCTATGCAATCAGTAAACAAATAGATGCAATGGGGACCTAAATTGCCTAGAAGTCCAAGCTGTGGCCAGCATGGCGACCACACCACTGCTTGTACCCCCAAATCACCATCCTCTCCCATGGCGAGGCCTGAGAATGGTGGTATAAGTTCCGCAAAGTCTCAATTTTCCAAGTCAACTACTCTAACATGCAAAGTCCTAAGAACTCCCATGGTGAGGTCCATCCTAGGGTTTACATATCATCGTTGTTAACACAGAAAGCTTCTTTAACACTTTTCCTAATGTTTCAATTCATTAACACTTCTTATGGCGAAGCCTGAGTCTCAGAATTGATTTGATAAAAAAAAAACGAGTGCAAAGACTTAAATAATCACAATTTAGTTCTAAATTCAGGCAACTTCGCTAACTTTGATGAATCACTCCTCAATTTAGCATGTCGACCACAACTGAAGCTTGATCCATGCAAAAATAGCTCGGAATTATGAAATTCAACATATGTTTATGCTCAATTCAAATGTGATTTCAATACTCAACAATTAGATCAATTGCATAGCATACAAACTACTAAAACACGTATTCATCCATTAAGAATCCTAAGATATCGTAGATTTAGCCAGAAAACATCTTTCTCATTTCAAAATCACAAATTCTAACATTGATAAACTCATTCTCACTTAATTGGAAGAATTTACCGATTAAATTGAGAGAATTGTCGATTCCTTTGTCAATTGAGAACAAGAAAGAAGAATCCAGTCCAAAATTCACTATCGGAATTGAGATTGGAGAAGAAATGTTTTGTGAGAGAAAGTAGATCTAGAGAGAGAAAATGAGAATTCTCCTCTTTTTTAAAATCAAAAGTCGGTTACAATTTGTAAAAATGTGAGTAGTGAATCATCCTTTACATATTAGCTACCTTCCTTATATATAGAGTTGGGAAAACGTAACTAATACGCAACGTAGAATGTATCAAATATTACAAAAGTGTCCTTAAGGGAAGGAACTAAAAATCAGCCAAAAATGTCAAAAATTCCAAGTTTGAAAATGTATTCAACACTCCAGAGCCTTTGGTGTTAATTTCCAGTGCCTTCATCGACCTCAGCATCCTACATCGCGCCTTCAGGCTCAGCTTCGCGCGCCTTTGCTGCTCAAGACCCAGGTGAAGAAATCAGAATTACACCACGCCTTCAAGCCTTAACGGATCACGCCTTCAGCAACTCAGCGAGCATTCAAGAATCCAGCGCTTTGAAATTCACGCCTTTCCGCCAAACCAAACCGCGCCTTCATCAACCTGGAATTTCAGAAAATCAGTAGTTCAACACTTAGCCAATTTTTCAGAAACTCAAACACAAAGTATTTCATGGCAGCAACTTCCCACCAATATTTGATCATGATACACTGTGAATTAAGGAAATCTTAAAACATGAAAGTTGTAACACCATGTCTTAGCTATCCATAGCCATCAAAATCACCCAATTTGGAGCTAAAACGAGAACGTTATGACCAAACTACTAAAGTGTGACAAAGCTTAAAATCCTATGAAACACACTCAACACTTTGACATTTTTTTCACAACTCCTCCAACAATTTAGCCTACGACATGAAATTTCATGTTCCAGAATTGGCCTACGACATGTCGTAGGCCAAAACTTCATGTCAACATTTTTTCCCACGACAAAAATTCAACTCCTCAAGAATGGCCTACGACATGTCGTAGGCCATTTTTTGTCTTCTTGAGTTTGGCCTACGACATGTCGTAGGCCAAATCCTTCTTGTTCTCGGCTGCCTAGCTCTTCCTATACCAAGTTGTGTGCATTGCTTTGTGAAGTTCATTTTGCAACATGAGTGGTGTGCCAAGGTGCAAATGTGTGACATGAGTTTCATGGCAAAGTTATGGCAAGACTAATGCATAAGTGTTATGCATAAGTGTTGTCAAGTTGGCATGGTTTGGCAAGATTGATTGGCAAGGCTTTGCAAGTTCTTGGCAAGGTCATGACACAATGGTTTTGGCACATTGGTTTGGCAAAGCTCGTCAAGGTCTTGGCAAGGACTTGGCACGATGGTTGGCCGAATTGGCAACAAATATTGGCAAAGTATCCATTCTAACACAACACCCTACTTTCATGCCAAATAAGTGTTTCTTAGCCTCTGATTCTGACTTGGTGGTGAACTTAAAAGTTCTAGATCTTCCTTTTATCTTTCCAATGGTGCAAGAAACAACACCATTGGATGCCTAAAACGCAAGTTATCTTCAAAACACCAAACCGTGGCAGGCGAATAAAACCCTAAAAAAAACCTAAAACCCTAATGAATGGTATTCCGAAAAGAAACTCACATTTCATAGTCTTGCACACACAATTAGAAAATAGTTACAACATAAGAAATGTAGTACATTCAAAGCGGTTTTCAGAACACCAAAGAACTCACCAATTGGATTAGTATTGAAAGAGATACACTCAAATGAATTTCACACTCAAAGCTGCCAAAACCCTAATTATGCCAATTGTGCATTTTCGGTTCCTCCACTTTTCCTTAACACTTTTAACTCCATTTTCCACCATTTTTTTACTATCTTTTCACCATTTCAACATTACCAATTAACACAACACATATATGCATAAAAACACCTAAAACACCACACATTTGCACTAACACAAGTCAAAGTCCAAGAATTTAAGCACATTTTAGGGTTTTCTTCAAAACTCTCACTCACCATTCTAGCTCTTTCTAACTCTCTTCTTATCATTTAGCATCAAACACACATTTACCTCATTTTAACAACCTTTGTGGTCTTTTTTCACCATTTTAACACATCAAGTTGCGAACCACATAAATGCACAAAATAGCACATTTCACCACATAAATGTATGCAATTCAAGCCAAAAGCTAAGTGAATTAGTCTATACAAGTAGGTATAAAACCTACTTATCAAATTTTCCCACACTTGAACTTTTGCTTGCCCTCAAGCAAAGATACACACAATTTAACCCTTTTCAGCACCCGTATGCAAACACTTTTTTCATTCATCCACACTGACTACATCCAAATTCATCAAAACATTTTTTTCACACACAACCTTATACTTTGATGGATCATGGTACCCAGCTCTCAGATTTCAATACAATTATCAACTAAGGCACAATGAATAAAGACCAAAATGTCATGCGTGCAAGTGTGTGCTGAGGAACATGCACTTCATCTATTCCTTCGTTATACACCCTCTAGCTAGTCTCTCATACCATTCAATACATGCCAATCTCTTTGTTCACTCTTATGAACATGCAATCACAAGATCAATGGTACCTATGCGTACATTGGTACTCTACGGGACATTGCCCTTATTCTGCACATTAGTGCTGCACATTGGTGCACATATTAATGACTGAAATAATGCCTGGGTTTTATGGATTTTCTCTCCATATTTGATTGCCAGGTTCTTATGGCTTTTTCCTTCCTAGTTTGCCAATATGGCTTTTTCTCCCATATCATTTCTTGTGCAAGCACATGTTCATAAGAATCCCAAATTGACTAACCATGCACGAATTCTGGAGACACCAGATAAATGCATAACAAACAGAAACGAATTCATACACATTACCTCCTATGTCAATTGAGTTTTGAATGGCATATTTATCTTACTTTAACATCGGACCTTAGTCAGCAAAATATACCAATTTCTTCAAACTTAGTACCAAGAACAAAAAATTTCACATGCAAGATTCAAAACAAGTTTAATGATGAATTTGGAATAAGCCAAAGTGAACTAAGAATAAAGTGTCACATACAGGGTGATAATTCATTTTCTCAATTTGATCTTTCTTATTCACTCTCTTTTTGTATTCTTCTTCCTCTTATCAAGACTAAAGGTTCAAAACATTACCAAATCGTTTTCTTCTCACCAGTCATATCATAATTCAATCCCTTGCACACAACACTACTCACTTTAATTTCATTGATTCAAAATGTAGCACACAAACAAACCCAAGAGACATAATACATTAAAACCTACATTAAAACCCTTACAAGTAGCAAACTACATACTGCTTTATAATTACTCAACAATACAATAAGAAAAACTTCACAATAAGCTCTTAACATTTTCTCCTCCATGGCATTGGCAAATCATCATAGCAACAATCTTCAAAGAGACACTTCAAATTTTACAAAGCACCACTTCACAAGATTCATCAAAGTAGAACCATTCCATTCTTCAACTTCACAAAATTCCTCACTTCAAGAAACTTCACATAATCTTCAACTCAGCATATCTCAATCAACATGAAAGTCCAGAAATCTTCAAAATCACTCCCAACTTCAAACCCCCTTCTCACAATATAAAACACCCGCATGCATAAAAAAAATAAAATTTTCAATCAACACAATCAACACACAAAGTATCAGATAGTTCAATCAACACAATCAGCACACAAAGTATCAGATAGCATAGCAACCACAGCACACATTACACAAAATTCCACCTCCTCCCCCACACTTAAATTAAACGTTGTCCTCAATGTGATAAGCTACGAGGGAGGAAGGACTCCCTGAGAGGACGATGATGGAGCTGAGGAAGAAGGAGATCCAAACGCAACTGGTGTGGAAAGAAATTGTCCATCCAGAGAGGCCGTAGCAAATGAGGGCACACCAATTGACTGTGGCACATAATGAAAAGGGCCATGCACAGGTCCTTGAAGAGGTTGGCCTGATGCTATCAATGGAAACCTTGCAGCGGGTGCAAACTCTGGATTTTGTATGAATGTAGGAGTATGAGGCATAGGAGGTATACGACCAAATGTGGGTAACGGATGTAAAGAAGGGCTTGCTGTCACTCCAGGTGGAAGCTCGTGCACTGTACCACTAACCATATCACATGACAAATTTGGGATTCGGTACCCTGCTAACTGTGCCGAAGTTGGAGTTGGCTTCGGGGGTCCTGAATCCGAGTGGTAATAAACCGTCATCTTGTTACACCTATCGAGCTCTCGCTGCATGCACACTTGCCTATGATATAACACTTCAAATTGCTGCTGAGCCACCGTGGATAAATCATCAAATCTATGCTCCATGTGTTCAGCTTGTGAGGTCCACTCCTGTTGCATATTGTCAAAACCTTCATGCATACGTTCCATCCTTTCATCTATGTTTCTCACACCATCCTGCAGCCGATCCATCCTATCCTCTATGCCTGAAAATCGATTTTCAACTGAGAGCTGGAAACCCTGAATTACTCCTTGGAGAGATGCAAAATCAAAAAACTGCTGCCCTTGATCTGTAACATAAGTTGGATTTTCAGTCTCCACCCGAGATGCCTCTGCACTTGAAATCCTCGCTTGCTCCAATTCCTTGTCTTGTGCCAAGTATTTTAAGTAAAGTTGTTCAGGAATGGGAGACTGCATCCTCTCCCAAGCACCAAGCTGATCATCAACACCTTGTGACACACAAAGCTCCTGAATTAGTAAAGGAAAATACAGTGCTTTACTGTTCTGGGCAGTTCCATCTTTGATGCTCGCAAGGATAATTCATCTCACGTCAATCTTGCGCTTCCTTCGAATTGCAGAAATTAAGAACAACCGATTCCGAATCACCTCGGTTCTTTGTGAACTTGGCATGAGGCGAGACAACACAAATAACAACCATATTTTCACATCACTCTTCAAGTATTCATTCCGAATATGCTTATGCTCCCCCTTTGAATTAAGCTCCCCAACTGCCCCAGGATGTGCCAACTCTTTTATCAAAGCTTCATCCAATGCCTCATTGGTTGGAAATTTGATCGGATCCTCAAGATAATCAGGTGTGCCCAAAGGTGCATTGATAATCTCGCTCGTGATTTGAACCCAAATGCCTCTCACATAGACAGCTCCATCCCTCGGAGACCCTGCATTTGCGCAGTATTCCCGTGCAATGCTCACATTGCAAAACTCAGGGGCCACCGTAAGCTTCTCATGGAATTTGTAAAATTTAATCAACTTCTTAAACGGCCCTTTCTCCACACTAAACCCGCGTTCAATGTGTATATATTTCATATTGAATCCCTGTTCCCAACGTCTCATGGCATCCTCATCAACAAACAGAGCAACCTCAGGGACTCCTTTCCGTTTCTTAGGTGTCGGAGCTGGCATCGCATATTGTGGGGGCTCCTCAAACATTTTGCATATCATCTGGAAAATACTCTGGATCAGAATCAGTTTCATCGTGTGCTTGAGCTCTTCCTTTGCCTTTCTTTGAAGTTGTGGCTTTTCTTGAAGTTGGATCTTTTTTTGGGGCCATTTCTGTGAAGAGAAGTTCAGCTTGTCACATAATACTCAAAGCAAAACAATTTCATTAAGAACATTGCTAAACACTTGCATTTTCTTTTATAAACACATTCTCAAAAATTGAAAACCAGCATTTTAAGATTGTAAAAATCATCTAGGAAGCAAGCTGAATTAGTTCACACATAAAACATCAAAGTTGTAGTGCACTCTTTAATCGAAATTTGAGGACACGAATCATCCCATTTGAAGTCAAAATGGCCAAGTTATGGCTAAAATACCGATACTTCCAAAAATGTTCAGATTCAGCATTTTCTCAGATTATAATTCATAGCGTAAGCACACATTGTCCTCAAAATTAGATCATACTCCAGGCAGAATTATCAAACGTTCCCAACAAAAGAAATATAGCCCTTCCTCTTAGCTAAATTTCACCACTGGAATCAACACATTTGGACATTCCATTTGCAAGTTATACCCAAAATACCGAGACTTGGTAATCCTGGCAGATTCAAAATCTCACATTTCTTGATCTCACATGTACTTCACATTCAAAGATTTTTTAGTCTAGATTCCAGCCACATTTAGCAAACCTGTACAACATAAACATTGAAGATCATCATGTTAGCTAATAGATGCAACTGGAATCTCCTCATTTAATCATTCGTAACTCAAGTTATGCTTGAAAAACAAAAACATGGCAAAGCTGGAGTAATCAAAAAAATCGGATTTTGTGATCATGCTTACCCCCACTTCACATGCATTTGTCATTTGGCAATCAACATCATGTTTTCCATATTTTCAAACTCATGCCTTCACTTTCATGACTTTAACATCTCACTTGAACAACAAAGATTCACACAGCTTAAAGGAGGATTTGAAACATACCTTGATAGGATACAGCACAAGCTTCCACAAATGATACTTAGCTCAACAAAAGTAGTTTTGTTCACTCTTGGCCTTACATATTATACAAATGGTAGATAGCATTTATAGACCAAGCCAACAATGAAACCCACCAAAATGTAAAGTGAAGACAACTTGCCACTCCTAGACAAGCAAACACGTCGGTCATGTGAACCATCCACATTTACATTCCCCACCAAACACTACAAACAAGCAAGTCATTCAACATGTGGGACCCCATTGATAATCCAAGTCATGTGAACTTCTCAGCTTTTACCAATTCTTATGCCATTCACTCCTCACAAGACTACAACATCAACATTATTGCATGCACTCAATTCGGTCAACTCACCTTGCACAACATGAATACAAGACAAGTATAAAGCATTCATATCATTCAAAGCAACAACCCCATCTCCTAAAAGCTTTACGATTTAAATTGAACCATTTTACTTTAATGCTTGCAACTATTTTCTTCTGCCGAACGCTTCTCAATCATGCTCTAAAATTGTCAGCTTTTCAGAAAATTAAAGTCATGATCAGATATATTCAGAATTGCAGATATCCTTATCATCAATGCAAGTGTGAAGTTGAAATCGAAAACCATGAATCAAAAATTGTAACAATCACACAAAAACATTTACACCAACAACTTATCAAAATTCACACTAAAACTAGCACACAATCCTTTTCACTTTAATACTAAACACACAATCGCACACAATATTCAAACCTTACAGGAGCCAAATATAACATGCTAAACATAATAACAAAATACTACACTATAACACTATACTCGGCTCCATTATGGCAAACAATCTCCTTAAACATCATCATGGTAACCACACTTGCCAATCAAGATATCTTGGCGAAACTTTCCCCCACCCTTGCCTATGACACGGTCCCCGTGAAACAAAATGAAACAATCAAGAACAAAGGAACCTGGCTATCCACGTTTCACAAACCACGAGACAATCTTGCACTTCTTTCCTACTCTTGAAGAGCAAGCCACTGAGGAGGTCCCAGAAGTCCTTCAGGGTTTTGAGGATTAGCATTTGATGTGATATCAACACCCTTGCTACGAGCCATGGCTGTTATTAGAGCTGGAAAATACATGGGTGCAAACTCACTTCTTTGTGCCCGCCTGATAAACTCTAAGATCAATTTCCCAACATCAATAGAGAAATCATGTAAAATAGCATAAATCAACAGAACTCTTTCCCTAGATACTATATTGGTACGGTTAGTAGGAAGAATCCTGGAATTGATAAACATTAACCATATTTTGGCCTCGGATGTGAGTTCACTAGTAGACACATATAAAGCCTCTTGTCGAGCATTCCTCACCCATGTAGCACCAGGTAAAGTTACTGAAGCCAACAAATGATCGGTATTCTTAGCTCTTAACAACCTACAATATGTGTTACGAGAAAAATCTTCAAGAAGATAAAGCCTAATTAATACTATGGCGGGTGACCCTCAAATACTTCCCTCTCACGAACACTGAATGAACACCACTAGCTCGGGAATTAGCATAAAATTCCCTAACTATGTCCATATTCATCACAACTGAGGCTCTAGCAAAATGAGACCACGACTGTCTGAATATCACATCTTGAAATCTCCTAGAAGGCTCCTGAAATGGTCGCTCAATCCTGACTGATCTATGAGTAAAGGCATGATAAAAATTTTCAGCAGAAGCATTAACAAAATGTGGACAAGTAGCTGGCTCAAAATCAATTACCATCTCCTCATCAGCTGAAGAAGATGAAGAGGAAGAAGATGTGGTTCCAGAATCTTCACTAAAGATAGCATATTCAAAAGGATTCTGGTGGGGGAGAATAGAAATCCATGCTTTGAAAATGAAAATGATTGGCAAGGGAAGTAGTATAAAGAGAAAAGGAATGAACATGCAAAACGAAGATGTGCAATTTATATGTATGACACCCTCACTACCCAACAAACACATGTGAATGATAGGTCATAGCTTGATGTCCTTTCCTCTCCATAATTGAAACCATCCAAACCAGTCATGCAGGCATGGTCACGGATTAACCAATCCTGCATGAATGAACAACAATTCTTACCATCAGAGCTGGTATCTTAGTTGTAAATAATGTAGACTTATTGTACCTCACATGGATGGAAAAGTGAAATTGTACTCCCTGCTTCTATCAATAATGCCCAACATCTTTCTGAGATTCTACAAAAAATATATCCAAGTGATGTTATGAGATTGTGCCATAAATTGCTACTCAATACTACTCAAACTAGGATTAACAAAAAAAAAATCACAACAAATAAAACAAAGGAAGAAAATCAGGGTTGCCTCCCAGGAGCGCTTGGTTTAAAGTCACAGCCCGACCGTGCAACATAGCTCAATTTGAGATGATGGGGTCATCCAAGTATAGCTCATGTGGATCTCGTGCCACATTAGTACTATCCTTGTCCTGAGAAGTTAAGTATGTCTTGAGATGATGGCCATTCACTTTCCACACATTGCCATTCTTGTCATTCTTGATTTCAATTGTCCCATAAGGTTTCACATCAACCACTCTAAAAGGACCACTCCACCTTGATTTCAATTTGCCCGGAAACAATCGAAGTTTAGAGTTATAAAGTAATACCAATTGTCCTAGAACAAAGATCTTGGATTGAATCTTTGCATCATGGATGCTTTAGTCCTTTCTTGTACAACTTGGCACTCATGTAAGCATTGAATCTGAATTCATCCAGTTCATTCAACTCCAACATTCTTTTTGATTGAGCCTCAGACAGATTCATGTTCAAGGTTTGAATTGCCCAATACGCCTTATGTTCAAGTTCTACTGGCAAGTGACATTCTTTACCAAAAACCAATCGAAAAGGAGAAGCTCCAATTGGTGTTTTGTAAGCTGTTCTATATGCCCACAGTGTATCATCTAGCTTCAAAGACCAATCCTTCCTCCCTGGATTTACCACTTTTTCAAGAACCCTCTTGATCTCCCGATTGGAAATTTCAGCTTGACCAGAAGTTTGTGGATTGTAAGCTGTTGAAACCTTGTGAGTAACACCATATCTGGCCAACAAAGATTCAAAGAGCTTGTTACAGAAATGAGTCCCTCCATCACTTATTATAGCCCTGGGTGCTCCAAACCTGTCAAAGATGTATTTCTTTCAGAAAGCAGTTACACTCTTGGCATCGTTATGAGCTAAAGCCACAGCTTCCACCCATTTAGAAACATAATCCACTGCCACCAGAATGTACTCCATACCTCTTTATTTAGGGAAAGGCCCCATATGAAATCATTTCCCCAGACATCAAAAATTTCTACTTCCAAGATGTGTTCAAAGGCATCTCATTTCTGGAAGAGATGTTGCCAGTCCGTTGAAATCGATCACATTTTCAACCCAAATTCTGGCATCCCATGAAGATATGTGGCCATAGAACCCACATTGCAAGATTTGAAGCCTGTCCTAGTTGATACCAAAATGACCACCACGGGGTCCTTCATGGCATGCCTTCAAGATGTCCTCCTTTTTCTTCTTCCTTGACACACCTTCTTTATCACTTGATCCACTGCAGATTTTATATAAAAAAACAAGACTTGTCTCCAAAAAGTAGTATTAGCATCACTTCGCAATCTTTCTTTTGATCACTGGAATAATAAGATGGAATCTGGCCAGCAACCACAAAATGGCAATCTCAGTGTACCAAGGCAGTGCCTGTTCACCTACTTTGAATACCTGCTCATCAGGGAAGTGCTCCTTACCGAAATGTCAGGTGAATCTTGCTCTTGATATTCCAATCTTGACAAGTGACTGCCACAACATTTTCTGAACCTTTCCTATCTTTAATCTCCACATCGAATTCCTGGAGCAACAAAACCCATCTAATCAAACGTGGTTTTGCTTCCTTCTTTGCAAGCAGATACTTCAATGCGGCATGGTCAGTATGAACAATAACTTTGACCCCAAAAGGTAAGCACGGAATTTATCAAATGCGAAGACTACTGCTAGCATTTCCTTTTCCGTAGTTGTATAATTCATTTGGGCCTCATCATTAGCCTGCTAGCATAATAGATAGTGTGAAACATTTTGTCCCTTCTCTGACCTAAGACAGCCCCTAAGGCATAATCACTGGCAATCGCACATAATTTCAAAGGGTTCGCCCAATGGGGAGTGACTATCACGGGGCTTCCACCAATTTCTTTTTCAAAGTTTCAAATGCCTCAACACATTCCGTTCCAAACTCAAACTTAACATCTTTTTCTAAGAGACTGCATAAGGGTCTGGCTATCTTTGAAAAATCCTTAATAAACCTTCTATAAAACCCAGCATGTCCAAGAAAACTTCTGATACCCTTAAATTGGTCGGTGGAGGAAGTTTTGCAATGACATCTACCTAAGCTCGATCTACCTCCATCCCAGCATGAGAAATTTATGGCCTAAACACAATTCCTTCTTGAACCATGAATTGACATTTTCCCAGTTCACACAAGGTTCGTTTCTTCACACCTCTTCAAACCTTTGCCAAGTCTCCAAACAACCATCAAATGTCATACCAAAGACAGAAAATCATCCATGAATATTTCAATTATTGATTCACCATCGCGTGGAATATTGCCATCATGCACCTCTGAAAGTAGCTGGGGCGTTGCAAAGACCAAATGGCATTCTTTTATAAGCAAATGTGCCAAAAGGGCAAGTGAAAGTTGTCTTATCCTGGTCCTTGGGATCAATTGCAATCTGATTATACCCAGAATATCCATCCAGAAAACATTAGAAGAGATAGCCAGCAATTCTATCCAACAATTGTTCCAAGAATGGAAGAGGGAAATGGTCCTTTCTAGTTGCCTTATTTAGCTTCCTATAATCCATGCAAACTCGCCAAGCATTTACCACTCTTGTTGCCAGGAGTTCATTAGCCTCATTTTTTATAACCGTCACCCCTCCTTTCTTAGGGACGCACAGGACTGGACTAACCACTCGCTGTCTGAAATTGGAAAAATCATCCCAAAGTCAAGCAATTTGATAAACTCTTTCTTCACAACTTCCATCATCTGGGATTTAATCTTCTTGTCTATCCCGTACTGGCACAGCATTTTCCTCAAGAAAAATCTTGTGCATACATAAACCTGGACTTATGCCTTTTTTATCAGCAATTGTCCATCCAATAGCCAACTTATGTTTCCTCAAAACTTCCAAAAGCTTCTCCTCTTGCCAACCTTCAAGCTTTGAAGATATAATAACTGACAATGTCTCATTTTCTCCCAAGAAAGCATATTTGAGATAAGGTGGAAGTGGTTTCAATTCCAACTTTGGTGCCACCACAATGGAAGGTAAAAGCTTTTCATTCCTGCACAAATTCTCACTAGTCCACACCTCAGTGGGAGTAAAATTTTCGTTAGTCAAACCAGTAGGTTCATGATCATGTTCCCCTACAGTTTCATGCATTTTAACTTCCACCACATCATTTTGCAATTCACAAATTGACTCTTCCAAATAACAACATTCAATGAAATCTTCAATTTCAGCAAGAATTCTCTTATCCTCATCATCTAAATCAAGTTCATCAAAAACATCCTCATAAACACTTAACTCATCAACAATAGAAAAATCATGCATGTTGTTCACATTACTCAAAGAAGAACATGTTATAGCTTTGATAGCAAAACAAGACTCCATATTTAGAGGTTGCTTCATAGCATAGTTTACATCAAAAACCACTTCCTCATTGTTAATCCTAAACGTGACTGTCTTGTTTTTCACACCAATCAAAGCATCACCAGTGGCTAGAAAAGGTCTACCAAAAATGAGAGGAACCTCAGGGACCTCTTCCATATCAAGTATAATGAATTCAACAGGCAAGGTGAATTTGTCAATACTTACCAACACATCCTCCACCAAGCCTGTAGGAGTAACCAAGGATCTATCTGCCAACTGTAGTGTCACGGCAACTGGTCGAATCCTTCCACTCAAACCCACATTTATTGCAATCGATAATGGCATCAAGTTGATTCCAGCTCCAAGGTCACAGAGAGCCTTTGCAAAATATCTGGTTCCAATCTTACAAGGTATGGTACAGCTACCTGGATCCTTAAGCTTTGGAGGAAATTTGTGAACCATCCATGCTTGACTGCACTCTGATAGCATTATTGGAACTTCGCATCTCAGATTTGTTCCTGTTTGAAATGAGATCCTTAAATACTTAGCATATTTAGGCATGGCTGTAACCAAATCCAACAAAGGAACATTGACATTCACTTGTTTGATCATATCCAAGAAACGATTGAATTGAGGTCCCTTTTTAGGTGGAGGTTTCTTCCTCTCTGGGAATGGAGCTTTTGGAGCATAATCTGGGAAGTTATAAGGATTGGAATTTTTCGTGATTTCATTTCCCACCCTTGCTGGTATTTCCTTCTTCTCAGACTTATTTTCTTCTTGCTCACTATTCTTCTCAAGTTCCACATCTATCTCAATTTATCTTTTTGGTCCTCTTCCACATCATCATTCTTGTCTTCTACAGGTTTGCTTCCAGGCAACAATTTTCCACTCCTCAAAGTAATAGCATTGCATGCTTCTCTTCTCTTGGGATTTGGTACTGTGTCACTAGGAAGAGTCCTTTTTGCCTCTGGTGTACAGCATGAGCAAGCTGACTAAGTTGCATCTCGATATTCTTCAAGGTGGCTTCGTGATGCTTCACAGTGGACTCCAAACCTCACAATCTCTGCTCGTTCTTATCCATCTTTCCATCAGCTTTTGAAACATATCCTCCACATTTGGCTTCTTTTGTTCTGATGTGCTAGCCTGATTATCAAAACCAGGAGGTGGTTGATTCATTGCTCTCTTGAGTCATTACCTTGATAGTAATTTCCTCCTTGGTTCTGCTGTTGATTCCAATTGCCTTGGTTTCCACCATATTGTCTGTTACCTCCATTATAATTGCTCCCAGAATAGTTCCCACCATATTGGGGTTTGTTACTGTAATTGTTCACATACTGAATGGATTCAGTAGTGATTGCACATTCATCCGTGTGGTGTTCTCCTTGCATAGTCCACATGAAAGTATTGGGGCTTTTGTTTGAGTAGCCTTTAAAGTCTACACCTGCTTGGCCAATGCTTCAAACTTAGCATTAAGTGAAGTCTCCTCATCCACATCAAGAACTCCTCTCTGTCTCCTGACATGTGGCTTTCTAGTCTCTGGAAAAAGGTATTCATCCTCACTATCTGCGTTTAAAAAAGTTCACGCACTTCCGTCACAGATTTGTTTAAGTGCTCCATTAGCACAGCACTTTAACCATTAAAGATGATTCAGGAGTTAGGCCTTTGAAGAAAGTATTTAGCTCCCTAATTTCACCCAAGTCATGATTGGGGCATTGCCTAATCAAATCATTAAATCTCTCCCAAGCTTCTCGAAATGACTCACTGTCTTGTTGTTGGAAGTTCATAATTTCCAACCTTCTCTTTTCAAGCTTAGCTGGAGGGAAGTACTTAGACAAGAACCTTTTCTGTAGATCATCAAATGACATTCCAGCATTTGCTCCCCCAATACTCTTGAACCAATGTTTAGCCTTTCCACGCAGAGATAATGGGAACAAAATTCTGTGAACCTCACCCCTGTCAACTTTTGGCAATTTAAAAGTGCTACATAACCCAAGAAACCAATCAAGATGATCATTAGGATCCTCGTTGTCAAGACCTTGGAAGAATTGGCCCTGGGTAATCATCGAGACTATTTGTGGAGGAATGTGGTAACTTTCCACATCGATGTCCCGGTGACCAAATCGATTGTCAAAATTTACTGCATAATGGTCCCCGAACCTGGGTGCTTGTACTCCTTGTGCAGCCATAGCTCTTTGCTTTGCTTGATTCCTTAGAGTTCTTTCCAATTCAAGGTTCAATTCAAATTCCGGTTTTCCTCTAGATCTTACAGACCTGGGCATACACAAACAGGAACAGCAAATGATATCAAGAGAACAACCGGACCAAATCTGTCAACCAAACCAATACAAGATGGTAAAAGCAACAGAATCACACACAGTAATGAAACAAAAGTAACTAAATCAAAACAATAACACACACAATCTAAGAACAGAACAACACAGTCAACAAATTCCAGAACCGATTGCCCTCCCCGGCAATGGCGCCAAAAATTGACAGCTTAAAGTCGTATCAGCTCAATTTTACCCTAAACACTAATGTAGAAGCATAAGTAGGGATCGTAATCCACAGGGAAGGCGTAGGTCAAGAAAATTGAACAAAATTGTTCTTAAAGTCTTAGTCTCGGAAATCAAGTACTAGAAAGAAGTAAAATTCAACACAAAAGAACAAAGACACAGATGCAAAATATATCAACAAGCAAGGATGAAACAAATATCTCAGGATTCTTGTATTGGATGAACACATGCTTAGTACATTTATGCTATGCAATCAGTAAACAATTAGATGCAATGGAGACCTAAATTGCCTAGAAGTCCAAGCTGTGGCCAGCATGGCGACCACACCACTGCTTGTACCCCCAAATCACCATCCTCTCCCATGGCGAGGCCTGAGAATGGTGGTATAAGCTCCGCAAAGTCTCAATTTTCCAAGTCAACTACTCTAACATGCAAAGTCCTAAGAACTCCCATGGCGAGGTCCATCCTAGGGTTTACATATCATCTTTGTTGACACAGAAAGCTTCTTTAACACTTTTCCTAATGTTTCAATTCATTAACACTTCTTATGGCGAAGCCTGAGTCTCAGAATTGATTTGATTACAAAAAAAATGAGTGCAAAGACTTAAATAATCACAATTTAGTTCTAAATTCAGGCAACTTCGCTAACTTTGATGAATCACTCCTCAATTTAGCATGTCGACCACAACTGAAGCTTGATCCATGCAAAAATAGCTAGGAATTATGAAATTCAACATATGTTTATGCTCAATTCAAATGTGATTTCAATACTCAACAATTAGATCAATTGCATAGCATACAAACTACTAAAACACGTATTCATCCATTAAGAATCCTAAGATATCGTAGATTTAGCCAGAAAACATCTTTCTCATTTCAAAATCACAAATTCCAACATTGATAAGCTCATTCTCAGTTAATTGGAAGAATTTACCGATTAAATTGAGAGAATTGTCGATTCCTTTGTCAATTGAGAACAAGAAAGAAGAATCCAGTCCAAAATTCACAATCGGAATTGAGATTGGAGAAGAAATGTTTTGTGAGAGAAAGTAGATCTAGAGAGAGAAAATGAGAATTCTCCTCTTTTTTAAAATCAAAAGTCGGTTACAATTTGTAAAAATGTGAGTAGTGAATCATCCTTTACATATTAGCTACCTTCCCTATATATAGAGTTGGGAAAACGTAACTAATACGCAACGTAGAATGTATCAAATATTATAAAAGTGTCCTTAAGGGAAGGAACTAAAAATCAGCCAAAAATGTCAAAAATTCCAAGTTTGAAAAAGTATTCAACACTCCAGCGCCTTTGGTGTTAATTTCCAGCGCCTTCATCGACCTCAGCATCCTACATCGCCTTCAGGCTCAGCTTCGCGCGCCTTTGCTGCTCAAGACCCAGGTGAAGAAATCAGAATTACACCACGCCTTCAAGCCTTAACGGATCATGCCTTCAGCAACTCAGCGAGCATTCAAGAATCCAGCGCTTTGAAATTCACGCCTTTCCGCCAAAGCAAACCGTGCCTTCATCAACCTGGAATTTCAGAAAATCAGTAGTTCAACACTTAGCCAATTTTTTAGAAACTCAAACACAAAGTATTTCATGGCAGCAACTTCCCACCAATATTTGATCATGATACACTGTGAATTAAGGAAAACTTAAAACATGAAAGTTGTAACACCATGTCTTAGCTATCCATATCCATCAAAATCACCCAATTTGGAGCTAACACGAGAAAGTTATGACCAAACTACTAAAGTGTGACAAAGCTTAAAATCCTATGAAACACACTAAACACTTTGCCATTTTTTTCACAACTCCTCCAACAATTTAGCCTACGACATGTCGTAGGCTAAAATTTCATGTTCCAGATGTCGTAGGCCAAAACTTCATGTCCACATTTTTGCCCACGACATGTCGTGGGCAAAAATTCAACTCCTCAAGAATGGCCTACGACATGTCGTAGGCCATTTTTTGTCTTCTTGAGTTTGGCCTACGACATGTCGTAGGCCAAATCCTTCTTGTTCTCGGCTGCTTAGCTCTTCCTATACCAAGTTGTGTGCATTGGTTTGTGAAGTTCATTTTGCAACATGAGTGGTGTGCCAAGGTGCAAATGTGTGACATGAGTTTCATGGCAAAGTTATGGCAAGACTAATGCATAAGTGTTGTGCATAAGTGTTGTCAAGTTGGCATGGTTTGGCATGATTGATTGGCAAGGCTTGGCAAGTGCTTGGCAAGGTCATGACACAATGGTTTTGGCACATTGGTTTGGCAAAGCTCGTCAAGGTCTTGGCAAGGACTTGGCACGATGGTTGGCCGAATTGGCAACAAATATTGGCAAAGTATCCATTGTAACACCACACCCTACGTTCATGCCAAATAAGTGTGTCTTAGCCTCTGATTCTGACTTGGTGGTGAACTTAAAAGTTCTAGATCTTACTCTTAGCTTTCCAAAGGTGCAAGAAACAACACCATTGGATGCCTAAAACCCAAGTTATCATCAAAACACCAAACCGTGGCAGGCGAATAAAACCCTAAAAAAAACCTAAAACCCTAATGAATGGTATTCCGAAAAGAAACTCACATTTCATAGTCTTGCACACACAATTAGAAAATAGTTACAACATACGACATGTAGTGCATTCAAAGAGCTTTTCAGAACACCAAAGAACTCATCAATTGGATTAGTATTGAAAGAGATACACTCAAATGAATTTCACACTCAAAGATGCCAAAACCCTAATTATGCCAATTGTGCATTTTCGGTTCCTCCACTTTTCCTTAACACTTTTAACTCCATTTTCCACCATTTTTTTACTATCTTTTCACCATTTCAACATTACCAATTAACACAACACATATATGCATAAAAACACCTAAAACACCACACATTTGCACTAACACAAGTCAAAGTCCAAGAATTTAAGCACATTTTAGGGTTTTTCTTCAAAACTCTCACTCACCATTCTAGCTCTTTCTAACTCTCCTCTTATCATTTAGCATCAAACACACATTTACCTCATTTTAACAACCTTTGTGGTCTTTTTTCACCATTTTAACACATCAAGTTGCGAACCACATAAATGCACAAAATAGCACATTTCACCACATAAATGTATGCAATTCAAGCCAAAAGCTAAGTGAATTAGTCTATACAAGTAGGTATAAAACCTACTTATCAATAACTCACACACACAACGTATTTATGTAGCACCACCACTTTAACACCAAGTGTCCAACAAGTCACTGTTCTCTCATATTTATATAACAGAAGGTATGAGCTCATTCCCTTGTGCTTTATTGAGCTCTATGTTTAGATGGGAAATACCTTCTTGAACTTACATGTTCTAATGTGAGATGAATACTGTCTAGTTGGTTTGTTTTCATTCGAATGATAGAACATGTGAAGTGGTAACCATGTATGAAGTTTAAACTTGCCATGAACATAGTGTATTATTGGGACGCCTTTAGTGCATGGAGTTCTACTGTCGACATGGTTTATGTGCTGACATGAACGTATGATTTATACATGTAGTGAGTTGTGTGCTTTTGATGCAAGGAGTCATGAGTGCAAGTGTGGGGGTGTGCAAGTGCAAGAACACTCAAGCACAACACATGATTGTGGATACTTCGAGTAGGAGAGTGGTGATGCAAGAGTGGAGGAATGCACATATGGGGAAACAATGCACCAAACTTTTGAGGCGTCAATCCTACCCTTCCTGGATTCTCACGACTTTCCAACCAGCCTCCACCTCGAGCAACTCAAACGCGGTAGTCTCTCTCTATACAATGGGGACCATTGCTCATTTCAAGTGTGGGGGGAGACATTCATGATTTGGGGGTGTCCTTGGAAATTGCTGTTGTTTGTGTGATTGGCTATGCTTGGAACTTCTTTAAAGTGATGCTTGTGTTTGTGAGGCCGAGGGCCTTTGTTTAAAAAATTTCTTATGTGTGTTTATCATATGTGCGGGAAACGAGTGATAGTGTGGATTGTTTAGTATTTAGGTGGTGTGTTTTCTTCTTGTTTTATTTTTCCTGTGTTGTTGTGAAAAAGAGAAAAACAAGTCAGTGACTAGCACTGACCTTGTAGTGTGCTTGAATTTCCTTATGGTTGCGATGAATGTGAGTGTTTCTGTTGTGTTTGTGCAAATGTTCATTATTCAGTCCATTCCACACACTTGCACGCCAAACCACACTTGCACTCCCAGTATCATTGCAAATCCATGAATGTTACTTAATTGTTATGTATGCAAAAATTTTTTGAGTTTCACAGTGTTTATTCGATGAGTATGATTTGATAAGTAAAGTGCGATGTCAAAGTAAGATAGAAACGCCAGCAACAAATTTGACATATGAGAGAGCTTATGATTTTTTACGTGTATGTGCTTTCTACTCGTAAACACTTATTCTTGTATTTTGAGTACATAGTCTATTGGAAACACGCACGAACACAAACTGTTTGAATTTGTGAAAATATGAAGAAAAAGCCGGTGGGGCGAATAAAGGGAAAAAATAGCCACAAAACCCTGGGCAGCCAAGCACCAAAGTGCGGCATGAATAAGCACCAATGTGCAAGTTAATTTCTGTTAAGTTCTGCAATAATAAGTGTTCGTGTGTGTGGACAAAAGGATTGTGGTGCAAGAATTTTCTTTAAGTGTCTACTTGAGTACTCTGCATAGACAAGGTGGGAATCACGAGAAACTCTCAGCACATACTGCACGCTGACGGTTTGGTCTTTATTCATTTCACCTTGCTTGGCAAATTGTATAAGTTGGATGAACTGTGAACTCGGCAACTAGATATTCATGCATGCGAAAAATTTGAAAATGGATTGCTGATGATATTGCGAGTGTTTGAATGTGGAATGGATGAGGACTTAGTTTTCAGTTTTTCTTTGCTCGGGACTAGCAAAGATTCAAGTGTGGGGGGTTGATAAGTCGGAGTTGTACCGACTTATTTATCTTACATACTCATCCTTTTTATATAGAAATCGAGTCAAAGGAATGCTTTGTGAATGGCTTGTGCACATTATTGTTCATGAACTTAGATTCGATAAAATGACTAAGTGTGGAGAAAATGTTGTGATTTTGTTGCGATTATGAAAAATATACACACACACCCCACCTTAGCCGCACAAGTCGTGCACAGCTCACAACACTCACAAGTCACTCACATCTCGCACACAAATTTCTCAACACACACAACACACACGCACATGGCGGGCGCCTAGCGAACCGGCCCACTCAACACACACACACGGGGCGAGCGCCTAGCGCACCCGCCCCACTCACACACACCAAGGGGCGGGCGCCTAGCGCGCCCGTCCCCTCTCGCACATGCACACACGGCGGGCGCCTAGCGCACCCGCCCTGCCTATCGCACACACGGTGCAGGCGCCTAGCGCGCCCGCACCACACACGCACACATGCACGGCGGGCGCCTAGCGCGCCCGCCCACTTTCACTCACGCACACACTCACTCACACATTCTCACTTGCACACTTGCACGTTTAATTTTGCATACACCTCACCGCACTCGTGCTCCCGCACATATTTTGCGCACATTTTCAGGCACTCACGCATGTTCACTGTTGAGCACCAAGTGTTTGAAGAAATGCATTAAAATTCCTTAATGACTAAGTCTTGAGTGAACTACGTGGCCTCACTTTACCTATGCTGACTTATTCGCAGACACGTGGCAGTCTCTCCGGAAAAGATGGAAATTTCCAGGAAGGTCACTAGGCCAGCCCAGCAAGGGGAAAGTATAAAAGTGAAGAGAAGCCGCTGAGGAGGGTATCCGGGACTTTAGAGATCTCATTCTATTTGGGATCAGAGGAGAGAGAGAGACTTTGGGGGAGCAAAGTCTTGGGTTTGAGAGAAACCAGAGAATACGATTGAGAGCGGGGGAAGGGAAATAGAGTGACATGATCCTGATTCACCCCTTTGTAATCGTAGTTTCTGGGCCGATAAAAATGATCGGCTAGACATAGAGTGTTGCCTTGAGGGGTTACATGTATGGATTTTCTCTTGTTTGAGACATTTGATTTTGAATTTTATCCGTGTTTATTTTTGTTCATTATTCTGTACTTGTTGTGTTTGATGTTTTGCATTAGATTAACTTCATATTAAATCTGCGGTGACCACTGAGATTGTTGTGAACTTGCCTAAGGAAATCAATCCCAACTTGTATTGATTATGAACATGCTTGTGTGAGTCTTAGTCCTGCACATTTCATGATTTAGAAAAGGGCAAGGAGCGTTCTTGTATGGTGAGTTTAGATTACAGATGGGATGACTGCCCTGACAAGGAGTATATCCAAGTTAATCGAGGCTCACTACTGCCACTATAGGAAAGGACTAAGAGTATTCTTGTATTGTGGATTTAGATTACATATGGGATGACTGCCCTGACAAGGGAGTATATCCGGGCTAATCGAGGCTCACATTAGGAGAATCGGGATCTGGGGGAGTCTCACTCGTACCTAGAACTTGCCCTGACAAGGGAATTTAGAGGAGTATTGTGAAACGGGTTTGAGAGAACTGACAAGTTGATCGAATCCCGACTCACTAGCAGAGAAGTCCCCTCACACTTGTTCACACAAGTCAGGGATAGCAAGAGAAAAATCCATACTAGTTGTTCCACCCTCAAGGCAACACCTCCCGTTTTATTGAGTTATCTCCCGTTCCAACATTCCTGCATTTTAATTTATTTACATATTATTTCGCGCCTTTTTAATTGTTCATACTTGCTATCATTATTCAATACTCGATTACAACCCTCTCCCTGTGAAGACGATCCCACTCATCACTGCTGCATTTATTGTTGAGTTTGGGTAAAATTGGGAGCCTACGACAGCTCGCCCACCAAGTATGGTCCAAGTTATTTGTCACTTGTGGAATTAGGAAAAGAGGAGATGGATAGAGAACATGGTGGAATTCATGGTGTGCAGCTAAGAGTACGAAGATGATGAGATACATATTTCGAATTACACCTTTGATGATTACTTGGCAATTATGGAAGAGACGGAATATGGCATATTTTGATGGATATTTTGTGCATATTAATGGGGTGATTGCACGAATAGTATATGATATATATCAAACAGTGTAACTAAGTTTAATGACCAAGGGTTTAGATCTTGTAATTTGAGACATATTGTTGAGAGAGCAAATGGTTTGAGGAAATTGAGAAGTTTATAAGTTTTATGTAGCATTTTTATTTTAAAGCTAAATTAGTTCAAAAAAGATGTAAAATGAGCAGTCCTCCTATTAAATGGCATGGATGTTGATTTACTTATTGTAATCATTTTATTTAATAAAATTTAGGGGTGGCATCCCCAACCCGAGGAGAGGAATGTTGCTTGAAAAAAAAAGGTAATGAGGTGACATTTACAAACTTTCAAGATATTGAATCATATGGTTCACAATCACAACCTACTAGAGTAACTATAGAGGAAATATAAAAAGACCGAGAAGAAGAACCCACAAAATCAATAGAAAGAGGAACAACACAAAGAAGTAGTGGTGGGCCCTTAGAATAGTCTTAGAAAAACTTTAAATAATTTAATTGTTTGTAGATTTCTTTCATGTCTTTGTTGGAACTAGTTTTGTTATTTTAGACAATGACAGATGGTCAAATAATAAACAAATGTTAAATATAATAAATTGTGTTTTATGGATTATATTTAGCTATATTATTTATTTATATATTCATTTTTGGTATTTGTTTATTTTCTTTAGAATTATGTATGTAAGAAGAGCTAGAGGTAGGGTTGAACAACAAATTGAGATAAAATACGCCAAATCCAAATGACCAACCAAATAAAGATAACCCTAAATTGTTAAATACACAGCCAAATTTGGTTGATATGATAGAGATGCTAGCCTAGACAATGTAAGGACAAGCTAGAATGTAAGAAAAAGTTGCAGAAGCCAACCTAAAAAGGACAATAAGGACCCAACACCACTATAAAACTATGAGGAAAGCGAGAGTGTCAAACTTGGATAGATCCACGACCTTGATAAAGCCAAAAAAATGGTTAATGGAAGTGGAGAATAATTTTAAATTGTTGTAAGTTCCTTACCTATTGAAGTATGCATTAATGAAAGCTTTCTTAGTGGGTGATGCAAAAAAATGGTGGAAGGGGGTGGAGCCAATAATGCAATCTCTGGTGACTTGGGAGAAGTTTATAGAGGTATTTTTGCGACACTACTTCCTAGCTGCTATTTGCCTAAATGGGATTACAAAGTTTGAGAAATTAAAACTAGTTTGCATAGTGGAGGTGATGGAATATACACATAAATACAACTCTTTGGGTTATTTTTTCCCAACAATAATGACCAATGAAAAGTTAAAACTGTTAAAATTCACTAGAGGTTTGCAAAGTCGTATTCAGATAGGGTTGGTAAGAGTTATGGCAAAAACATTTTAGTGAATTATTGGATGCCACAGTTCAGGATGAAACTGACATCAAATGTAGGGATAGATTAAATATAAAGACTCCCAAAGGAATTCAAAAGTTGGGATATAAAGGTAATAAATCCTTTAACCCTAATATGCGGAAAGGGAAAGTACAAGTACAAAAGGAGTGTAAAGGAGAGCAGAAACCTGCAATTAATTGTTCCACTTGTCATAAAACACATCATGTATCATGTTATTGGATTATTGATGCTTGTTTTGAAATTGAAAATAAATGGTCATTATTGTTAGATTGTCCAAATAAGAAAGATGAAATAAGTGACAATTAGCAAAATGGAGACCAAAAGTCAAAACTAATGTTAGAGTTTTTGCATTGACTGAGGAAAAAGTCTGGACATCTGAAAATATTTTGACAGTTATTATTTTAGTAAATTCAATGTATGCATTTATATTGTTTAATTTTGGTGTATTGAATTATTTTTTTTCTAAGAAATTTACCAGGATGTTTAAAACTACTGTTGATATATTAGAAGAACCCTATAGAGTTTATACACCAAGTGAGAGTGTGTTGGTTTCTAAATTGGTGTATCAAAATAGTATAGTGGAAATTGAATGATCTAAATTATTTCTAATCTTATTCAAATAAAAATGAGTGATTTTGATGTTATTTTGAAAATAAATTGGTTGTCTAATAATTGTGCCAACATAGATTGTAAGGCAAAAAAAGTTCGATTTGATAACCTTGACATAGGAGAATTTGTTTATCAAAATAGAGTTGGTAAAACTTGAAAAAGATGTATTTCGATAATCTTAATCTTAAAAGTATGGAAATCTCTTAGGAAGGGTTTTGAAGGGTATTTTGCCTATGCAATTGAGAGTAAAAGTGAATTAACCATCATACAAAACATACTATTGGTTCAAAACTTTTCGCAAGTTTTTAAGAAATTATTTGGTCTACCACCTGAAAGAGAAATAGAATTTGTAATTAATATAGTCATCGAAGCAAACCATATTTCAAAATCACCATATAGAATAATCCCATTGGAATTATAGGAACTCAAGAACCAATTACGAGACTATATGCATTCAAAGTTCAAAACTATATTTCATATATTAAACAAACAATGACTCAAATTCTTGCTATTTTTCATTTATTTATTCATAAGGATAACATATTCCAGTATTACCTCTTGCAAAAGCTCTGTATACTATTCGTTCACATCTTTAAATCAACCAAATATTGATCTCAAAATGTTTAAACTGATACGCTAGATCCCTTATTATGAAATTATCTTCTCTAGAAAAAAAAACAACAGTGAGACATTTCCAATAATTCCAAATAGAAACTTTTGTAGGCTTGCAAATTTAGCTTTCTACTCGTAAATGCACGGTATCAAACCCCTAAGCAAGGTGTACATTACCAATGAATATGTTGATGTCCCTATCAGCAAAACAACTATTGAAGTTGATAAGGTGAATCATTTCTCATGTTTTAGAATTTCTTAACTCAAACATGGAAATAAACTTCATATTACAAATTTAAAAAACCAATTTCCTAACCGCTCATTTCACCCTCTTCAAATCTAGAATTCATCTCACAAAATTGATTTGAAAATTTTTTTCCATAATCTTTTACCAACCTAATTTTCAAAAGTAACATTGAAACTTCCCTAATTTATTGCAATGGTGCTACTTTGAAAGAAGAAATTAAAAACTGCACAAATTCTATTAAGGAAATGATAGAATTTTCAATGACTATCTTAGGCAGCAAGAGTTTGTTGACATTAACTTCTAAAAGCACCAATATGCCATAGTTCATGAACTATTGGTTATGGTTCATCGACGGTTCGTGAACTACCAGAACACAATTTCAGAAGAGGTGGAACTAGAACTTGGCCTTTGGGTAGTCGGTTCTGATTACAGTTCTAGAATCGACGATTCTTGTCTCATCCTAGTTCTGGCTCTGGTTTTGTTATGATTTTCACATTCAAATTTAAAAATAAATAAATAAAATAAAATAAAAATGTGTACAAGTTTGATATAATTTAAAAATACCTAATTTTATTATAAAAATAGAAAATTTTTGTCTAAATACTGCAATTTACATATATAATCACGTCACGATACAACATATTCTAAAATGGAAAAAAATTTCATTTATAAGAGCAATTTGAGTACAAGTTTATAAAATATTAATTGACTTAAATTTTAATAATCTAAATCTTCAACGTCGACATCAGGATGGACTGGATCCATGAAATTTCCCACATGTTAGGATGTAAAGCAATATTAGGTACATTATTTTGCATAAAAAACGAACATAACAAATTAATCTATTGTGCAGATGAATTCAATAATTTATAAGTTGAATTCTACCTATTAGAAACACCTTTATTAAATTTTTTAGGTTTTTGTCCATTTTTCATTCAAAATTTTACCAATAGTTTCATTAAATTTGGTCGTGCCCATAAAAGACTAATTGCCTCTTTAATAGGCGAAATATATGTATTTAGTGTTTTTAAATCATGTTGTACTCCTAAATTTAATATGTGGCAAGCACATCTGATATGAAAAAAATTTCCACCTATTATTGATTGACAAAGATTTATTAAGTTACTAATCGAAACCGTATTTGCCGAAACATTGTCAAAACCAATTTTAAAAACTTTTTTACATAAACCATATTCATCTAAAATAACATTCAACATACTAAATATATTATTTGCGGTGTGTCTTGATTCAAAATAATGCAAAACAATATTTCTTTTTTATATATTCTAATCACTATCAATCTAATGAAAAGTTACTCCCATATAAGAATGCATTTGCCATAAATCACTCCAAATATCGGAAGATATAGAAACACAACCATTTAATTTTGAAAAAGTTTCAATTAAATTTTGATTTTCACTTTTAATTTTTTTTTTCAATTCTCTTGTTATTGTTGTTCTAGAAATTCTTTTAACTTGTGGATTTAATGTATTTTTACAATAATGAGTAAATCCTATTTTTCACCAAAAATGATAAATGCTCTATGGCTATCATTCTAACTAATTTATTTTTGTTTTTATTCCATCCGAATATTCAAAAACGGAGTGGTAAAGGTAAATAGAGCAAACTTGGATAATTCTGATTGATTGGTGGGAATGTCGATTTTATGTTGATGTTTTTCCTTCAAATGTCGTGACAAAATTTCATAGTCCGATCCTTTCTTGAAATTATATAATTTGCTACCGGGACAATAATTACATTTCGTCTTGATTGGTTGATAGTTAGAACCTAATATTTTTGTGTAGTGCTTCTTGAACATGTCCGATTTTAGCCTTTCTAAGACATTAGGGCTTTTGATTTCTCCACCGCTAAAAATTTTCTCACTTTAGTTAGCACCAAATTGTGCGTTACCAATAATATCTATATTGGAACTATTCATTTTATAGTAAATTAAAATAAAGTAAGTTCAATAAATATAAATAATTAGATAAATATAACTACATGTCTATAATAGAAGTATTTAAATAAATAAAAATAATTTCAATAAAAAAAAATAATGAGAATTGAATAATAAATAATTTACAAAAATAATTAGCTAAAGAATTGAATAAAATAAAATAAACTAAAGTAAAGAATTGAATTGATTTTTGTATATAATGAAATAATTAAGTAAAAATAAGTTAATGATAAGAAAGAAAAATAAAATAATATATTGAGAGAATCGAGAGAATTGAGAATTTAAGATTGAGAAATAATTGAGAGAATTGTGTGAAAAAATAATTTTTGAGGATTTGGATTTTTATAGGGAAAAAAAATAAAATTGTTGGCTTTCCAACGGCCAGATTTCTGGCCGTTTGGATAGCCAACGATCAAATTAATCCATATAGTTGTTGCATCCAATGGCCATCATATAATTTTTTTTCAAGGAACAACAGTTAACCATCGGTTTCAACCATTGCATTGTCCAGCAGCTAGAGAAAATTCTAACTGTTGTATTGTCATTTTTTTAAAAAAAATAGGCGATTTCGTGCCGTTGATTTACGGTTCTTCAAAGGGCAAACCGACCCATTTGGGCTGTTTTAGATTCACGATTTAGACCCAGCGGTGGTTCAGGTTTTGAGTCGGACTGGTTACGATTAAAACCATAACTGTGGTCATAACTAGATCACCATTTCTTAAACCCCAAGAAGCCTTGAAAAATCTATATGCACCCACTAATAATTACCAACAACCAAGCCGGTGACATGATTCTCCACATCATATCTGTCCATAACTCACAAAAACCGAAGGCCTATAGCATTTAGATGATAAAAAACCACAAAACCTTATCATAGGCTTTTTTTTCTTATTCAATTTCAATGCCTCATTCCAACCCTTATCTTATTTTCAATAGACGACATAATTTAGAAGCAAGTAGATAATTATCATATATTAGTACTACCTTTAACAAATCCACTTTGATGTGGAGAAATAATTAGCGAAAGAAATCCATAAACGTTGAAGTAACGATTTTGAAACAACTTTTTCAACAAAATTGTACAAATTTAACATCCCACGCTCCTGTAAAAAACTTCCCACTAAAACCATCAAGGACTGTCACCATCCATACCATCCATTAAATTACACTTGCCACCCTTGTACTCAAACATTAGATTCCATTTCATCCCTTTTATAATTTTATATTAGTAATTAAATGTTACTAGTTTTAGTTACAAAATACTTTTAAAAAAACTTTTAACATATATAAACACTTGTACTAACATGTAACACACGCTCATACATACTCACATATCCAAACTTGGTTTCTAATTATACCCTTTATCAAAGTTGTAAACAAAATATTTAAAGAATTTAAAAATTAAGTGTGTTATTATCAAATCTTATAAAATGTAAAATGGGTTACACTAATTCAAATATTAAGTTCAATTAGATTATCATATATATATATATATATATATATATAATAAATTCATACTTTATAGTTAATTTTCAATTTTATCATCAAATGGGCCCTAAATTTTACTTGCTATCCTTGTACTTAATTAAACATAATTTTATTAGTTTTAGTTAAAAAATATTTCGAACAAATTTTAACAAACATAAATAATTGTTTGCTTCTTTTAATTTTTATTTATTTTCTTTTCTTTTTCACTTCTTCAGCTTCTTTTATATAAATCCATTTCCATCACTTTTCTTACAAACTTTCATATTTGTTTTTCACTTTGTTTACTTTCTTGTCTTGTTGTTATATGATTTCTGATTTTTTTTAGTATTATTTATAATTTAAAATGAAGATTCATTATCCTAATTTTTTTGCATGTGTATATGTATTGAAGCAATCTAACCAATAGAATGTAAATAATATAACGTACAATGACAAAAATATGGAATAGATCAAGTAATTATGTTAGTTCTAAAGTCTGGAAATATATATATATATATATATATGTGTGTGTGTGTGTGTGTGTGTGTTTGTGTGTAATGACTATTTTTTCTACTTAATAACTTATATAAAATTAGTTGCACAAAATTAAACACATATGCATATTAGATAGTTTATTAATTTTTTTATTCACCAATAAAAAGAGAAATTGAAAATTTTAAACAATTTAGACTACATACATGTTGTTTTGTTGCCTTTAAAAGAAATTAAATAGTTGACATAAAGTTTTTGTTAACCATATACAATAAGGATAATAAATTGATCTACTATTTAAAAATGTAAACCAAATATAGTTTAATAAAGTGTCTATAAAGAAACATAGAAAAAAATTAGAGAGAAAATAAAGTAATTGTAGGGACAAGATTAGAAGAGGACTAAGAGTAAAGGTTAAAAAAAAAGTCCAAAAATATGAAATAAGAAAAAAGAAGGACTTTTTAGGGGGATAATCTATCATTTTCCGGCTAAAGTACTAACAAAATATTGTTCCCTATACAGAATATTAAAAAACAATATTTTAAGAGGACAAAGTATTGAAAACTATCTTTTATAGGCGTAAAGTATAAGTATCCCTTTCAAATTTTGTGTAAAATTTATAAACTTTTAATTGATGGTACGTAGTTTATTTAGTTTGTGTCGCAAGTCCATGAAATTTGGGTAAATTATAATTAACTCTTTCAAATTTTGAGCAAATTTTTAATGAACTTTTTAGTGTTCGCAGTTTATTTAGTTTACGTATGACAAGTCCATGAAATCTTGCTTTTCCTGTGGATGGGATTTTTTAAGTTTTATAATGGAATCTTTTTTCTTGATTTTTGTTATAAGAAATGAATATTTTGGAAGTGTTTGGATTGATGATTATGATTTGTTGGGATTTTTAATGGAAAATGTTTTATTAATAAATGTTCAAAATTTAAATTTGAATTAATATTTATCAATTTGTTTTGGTGGGAATTGTGTTAGAAAGAATTGTTTATTATTAAAAATTTTAAATTCAAATTTAATATTTTATTTATAAAATATAATATAGCAAAAATAATTACTGCAACATTATTTTTTATTTTAAAAATATTAGTAAAAAAATAGACAAAACAAACAAGTTATTTTGATTTTGTGAAATAGATCACTAAAACTTGTTGTTCCAAACAGAGCTTTAAGTTGTGAAGCCATTGTTTAAAGGAAAGTTACGTAAACCATGAAAATGCAACCTATAGCAAGAGAGCAAAATGAGAAGAAAGAGCAGCACATTGGGGTTTGGCTCAAAAGAAAATTTTAATTTCACAAAATGCTTTGACACATTTGGTTGGTTCCTGAATAACAGAATGGATACGTATCATTAATGAAAAAAGAAAATAAAATTAAAGACACTTCATACGGAAAATGATTAATTATATTTATCTCCTCTTAGGTTAGTAATCGTAGCCTAATGCTCTTTATCATTAGTGGACTGTTGATTGATTAATTACATCATTTGATTTTTATTATGAAATTTCTAAAATAATCATAATAAGTTTTTAACTATTTGAGAGTTAAATCTAATTTTCAAAGAATTTCAATATACGATTTTTATTTTATTTTATTTTTTGTTGTTTGGACCACTTTTAATGAATGTTTTGACACTCCGAATTTTTTATTTCATTCCCTGTTTCAATCCGTATTTCAATTTATAATTATCTGACATGTACATTTAACTAAAATTCTATCAAATGATTAGTGAACCATAATGATAAATATTAAATACATAGTGTGAATTTATAAGATTGTAATAGAGATTTAAACAGAGAATGAAACAAAAGATCCTTGCGGGATGTTTTGATAAGGGGATAAATTATAATATGGTGAGACAGACTCAACATTTTATTCACACAAAAAAAAGTACAACGATATTATTAGGACTGAAATTGGAATTTTTATGGGAACTATATGCTACTCATACCCGAACTACGAGCCAAGATATCTGTTCGAATAAAATAACAATAAATTCCTTCTTTTTGTTCCAAAATCTAATGGTTCTTACTTCTTAGATTCATTGAGATGGGAGAAGCGGAAAAAACTAAAATAATGCAAGTTTTATGGTACAAATGTAGATCTCAAGGGTAGATTTTTATTTTTATTTTTTTTTGGTAACTTTAAATAATAAAAACAAAAACAATTATTTTTCCCATTAAATCTGTTTGTTGGATACATTTCTCTACCATAATGGATTTAAGCTAATTTTCTTATTTATATTTAAATATAACATATATTTCTTATTATTTCTTTCTAATTATTTTTAATTTGTAATTGTTGTAACTCAAATGTGGTCCATAAACAAGGTGATAGTTCAGGCTTTTCAGTCATAAATCTTAAGTACTTAGCTTCTTAATGTTCATTAGTATCAAATAAAGCTAATTTATCTTATTTATAAAGCCAATGAGAAAGCAAGAAAAGCACAGATAAAAGAGAAAAAGAAGAAAATTTCACTTGAAGAAAGAGCAGATTCTTTCTTAATTAATACATCCAACATTTAGGATGTCATAAAGTCGTTGTCACTCCTAACACACTTCGTGTGCTCCCTTGATGATTTTGTTAAGATAATAGTATAAGCACGAAGGGTGGTCGTCCATTTTCACGTGCCTATGCTGCGATCACGTGCTGTCTTCAAAACAAAAACCTCCTTTTTTAAAACGACGACGTTTGCGCCCGCTTGATATATCATTGGTTTAGTTTATCTCTATCTTCGTCTTTGCCGCTCGTCCTCAATTTTTCCTCCAAGCGGCTACTGCCCTCTCTCTCCCTCCTTCTTCTCCTTCTTCTCCTTCTTCTCCTTCTTCTCCTTTCAGGTTAGTTTTCGCATCTCTGGGTTCATTTTCGTTCCAATGTTTGCACGTGTGTTGATTTTTTCTTATCTTGTTATTGTTCCCATGTATGTTTGTAACTGATCTTTTTTCTTTTCAAGATAAATTATATAATCTTTTTGGTTCATTAAATTTAATAGCAGTGTTAGTGGGGTGAAATATACCCTGGCAGTAAATTGGCAAGTTTTGCAGAATGCTTCCTTAGAAATTCTAATACTAATATTGGCTAAAGTAGATATATTTGTATCTGAAACTTGACTACTTGTACAGGTGAGAGTAATATTGGTATATGCTGAGAATCCTTTTGGCAGTAACTATGAGATGGTGTGCTTGGTTACAGGCGATGTGCTTTCAGGTTCCTGGTCAGAAGGAGTACATCATTCAGCCGTATTGGAAGAGTGGTTCGGTCCATATTGGTGGAACAAACGATCTGTCTTGCTGCTTCTGACAACCCATTTTGTTTTTGCTCCTCTGATATCGTTCAAGCGTGTGGGTGAGCATCCTAAAGCTCTTTTCTTCTTTTGTCCCCCCTTAAATCCTTGTCTTTATGAATACTTTCTTTTGTACAATAAAAAAAACTTGAATGTAATATGATAACAATGTCAATTACCATTTGCTAATCTTGAAAATTTTATTAATCAGATTCCTTTAGATATACATCAGCCTTGTCTGTGGCTCTTGCTATTGTATTTGTGGTGATCACGGCAGGAGTATCCATTATCAAACTATTGAATGGCAGCACAGGAATGCCACGTTTGATGACAGAAATTGTTGATCAGGCATTTTTCTGGAAGTTTTTCACAACTGTTCCCGTACTTGTCACTGCCTATATTTGCCATCACAATAGTAAGTTCTGATCCTTAATCAATTGTAAAACATTTTCTTACATATTTTGAAATTTCACTAGGTACTGTCATGTGTTGTTGAACTTTTTGGGTAAATATTGGTTGATCTTTTTGAGTCAGATTGCATGTTTAACATTTGTTGTTGGTAACCAACATTTTGTAGATAATTATGTTATTACTGGATGCAACAAGTAAATTTGAAAATAAGATTAATACTCTTTTTGGGTAAATATTGGTTGATCTTTTTGAGTCAGGTTGCATGTTTAACATTTGTTGTTGGCAACCAACGTTTTGTAGGTAATTATGTTATTAGTTGAAGCAACAAAGTAAAGTTGAAAATAAGATTAATACAGTGCATTCTAAATTTGTTATGAACTACTACACCGCATGGTTTTAGTGCCCCTGTTAGGTGTAGATATCTGTTCTCGAGTTCTGGACTCACCACTCTCTAAGATGAAGATTTGTGATTATTTACGTTTCCTGAAAGATATTTTGACATCTTATCAAGAATCTGTTCCTTGCGTGATTAAGAGTTGTAGATGTCCTAGAACAAAGTCTGTTAAAATGAATGTTGTGATGGGTTTCAAAATTGATGTGTAGTTGTGCAATAAGAGGATACCTTGTTTTGGTGATTGGACCAGAAAAGTTGTACACAAGGAGTTCTTTGTCATAGTTATGATAATTTTCTTTGCAAATTTGATTAGCAAATCATAGGATGTACCTTTCCCGCTCTAGAGAGCCATTTCTATGGACTTGCCCGGTCTCATAGTTATGATAATATTTGAATGGCTAAATATGATCCATGTAGCCGACCCCACATAGTGGGATAAAGACTTAGTTATTGTTGTTGTTTTGTACCTTGAATCTTTTCTTTTTAATTTTTCCTTTTATCGTATGGTCTAATTTTCTTTACATAGGTGTTCTATGATTGGTTTTATGTTTACCATAAAATATCAAAAGAGAAATGGATAAAAAAAATACAGATCTTATTATTTGAAAGCAAATATGCTGTTTAGTGTTTAATTTGAGCAATTATTCTAGCTTCTTGCAGAGAAGGGCGAACTTCCAACTAGGTTTGGCTCATCAACTCTAGGAGTGCTCCTCCTTCAGGTTTTATTTTCTCTTGTTCACTTCTTTTCTGGTGCATTTTCCAATGAACTTATTGTAGTTACATGTCATGTGTCTATCATTTTAATTTTCTCTATAAATAAACTAAGGTTGAACATGCAAAGTGTGTTTACAAGTGTCAAACCAATAACATTTATGGATTCCTATTGCTTGATATTTGCAGGACATAGCTGTTGTCTCGATCTTAGTCATCCTTACAGTGTTGGAAAGCCAGGTAAAACATTTATTCGGAATGATGCCCTTTTTCTCATCTTGTCAATTCTTTCAGCGTATTCCATGAGATTTTTTGCCATATTTCTTATACTTCCCACTACATATACGCCTTTAATTTCCATTCCATTTAACTCCCCCTTTATAGACAAAATGGTTGGGCCTGTCAGATAGAGTTGTAGTATTCTCGAGTGAAACTTAATTGAGCCCTGGCTTTGGTATAACTGGATATCAAGTTAAGATCAGATGTACACTATTCTTAGTTAGATTGCATATTTAGTTACCTGCTTCTGTTTTCTGCATTTCTTCTTCTGCCTTGTATTTCTCACCCTGGATGACATGTCCATACAGAACTTGGCAGAAGAAAGCATTTGGCCGATGCTAGCTCAAGAAAGTCTGAAGGCTTTAGGTGGACTAGGTTTGCTTTCTCTTGGAGGAAAATATATTTTGAGGCGAGTTTTTGAGGTCTATTAACTTAAGGTAAAGAGATTCAAAAGTGAATTTGCATGTCTTGTAGAAACCAAAGCTTGTTAATTTATTTCAGGCTGTTGCTGAAACAAGAAGCTTAGAGGATTTTATAGCCCTATGCTTGCTGATAGTTGCTGGGACATCGCTTATGACCTAGAAATTAGGCTTCAGTGACATGGTTATAATTTTTTTTGCCAAAATAAGTGCAAGAATAGCCGAATAGATGACATTCAATTTGGTGGTTCATCTGTTTTAATTTGTCATATCTGCAGCTTGGAGCATTTCTTGCTGGGGCTCTATTGGCAGAAACAAACTTTCGTACACAGATTGAGGCTGATATAAGATCGTTTAGAGGATTACTTCTGGGGTTGGTTTTTGTGACCACGGGAACTTCTATCGACATAGAGTTACTCCCATATTTAAACAGCATGTATGGCATACTACTTTGTTTGGGTACATGGTTTATATTTTTTCAGGCAACCTAAGTACTGATATAGTTGCTAATATATTATTCTATTGCTGCATATTTGAGTTGTAGTATACTGCATATTCTGAGTAATTGCTTGGGTAATGTTTTAACTTGCATAGTTTTGTCTGACATTTACAAGTTTGGACACTTCATTCTATTTCATAGACATTCAAAGTAAAATTTTTGACATGGAAACTTTTTACAAGAATGTTTGTTTAATGCAGCTGCTTGTCCGAGTGTGGCCAAATGTACTTTCACTCTTGGCAGGTTTGATTGTTATTAAAACCACAATAATAGCAGCAATAGGTCCCCGAGTTGGACTGTCCCTACAATAGATCATCATGATAGGATTTCTTCTTTCCCAGGGAGGTGAATTTGCATTTGTAGTCTTTTCTCTTGCAAACAGATTAGAAGCAATCTGCAGCTCTCGTAGTGTAGGTTGACTTTCTATCTGTAAGGTTTTACTTATGTGCAATTCTGTACCTGATTGTAGGCTTGGAGTGCTCCCTCTTGAACTGAGCAAACTTCTTATTATCGTTGTTGTGCTGCTCATGGCGTTGACTCATTTGCTCAATGAACTTGGACGAAGGGCTGCTTTTGTTATTAGCAAGAAATTTGATAAGCGTAATGTAAGTTATTACTTCATTAGGTTCAAGATCTTAATTCACATTAATGGATGAAAAAGCTAGATGTTTTATCGGTATAATGTGATGTTGTTGAACACAATAAAATGGAAATAATCTCTATGTGCATACAGGTTAGTATAGAAGCTAAGAGTTGAAATGCTTGAGTTGAGTCCCTTAAATTTTGTCAAGGAGACTGCTTCTCTGCTTCTCCTTGTGAGATTTAAAAAAAAACTTGCAAATAGTTTTCGATATACCTAGGATCATTATCCTTGCATCAATAATTTGACAAACTTTGCATGATTGCGTTTGTTGAGTCCATTCTTTAACTAATTCATAATTCTTATGCGGCTGACACATCATCATTACAGAAAGCTGCTGAACTGGTTAATTTCAGTGCAAGAGATCCAGTGGTCATCCTTGGGTTTGGGCAGATAGGCCAGGTACATTATATTATGTTAATCAAGGTGGATTATTAAAATGAAAAATTCCCACTGATTTATGTGCTCTGTCAAACAAGTTCTTGCAAACTTCTTGTCACTCTATGTTTATCATTATATCGTGGATTTATGTTTATCAAATGTATATTACTTAACTATTCAATGCACTTGGGGGATGTGTTTAATTATGTTTCCCTGAATAATGGTGCTGCTTACTTTGAATGAACGATGAAAGGAAATAATTTATAGTAAATGAGTGCATAATTCTCAATTCATGAAGTAATTGTAAATCTTGGATTTTGAAAAATGGGTTGGAAGGTTATTAACTTTAATTACAGTATTTACGTGAGAGATTTTCTTTGTTTTCAACTGTATTCTGGTATTTTTCAAATCTTAAGTTAGTTCTGGATAAAGAAAGATTTTTTACTTCTTTGTGATGAAAGACTTAATTTAAGTTTGGTCTGACTTCATTTACTCATTATGCTAGACGCTCTTCTTCTAAGCTTCTGTTTGATGATTTGCTGAATATGTTCCCCTCTTGCTTCTTAGGTTGTGGTCTTATTAATCAGAGCATTACAACATATGCACTTGCATCTTGATGATAGTGCATAATAGAACTATGGTTTATATCATGTCAGAAGAACAGGCATAGTTTTGTTGTGTGCGAGAAGGAACATTTAAGTTGAACTCCATTCCCTGTGTTGGTGGTATGAGGGGATGTATTAATTCATCTATTTTCAAGATTGAGAAGAAAGAAAAATGAAATCTGGATACATTTTACTACCTCATAATATCCACAGAGGTTGGAAGTCTAGCATTTCTAAAAATTTATGTTGTTTTTGTGTGATATTTTGACAGATTTACATAAAAATTCTACTTCTTTATATATTTTAACTACACATTGCATCCTTTCTCTGGTTGTTTTTTGTGGATTTATGAAGAAGCGGAGCTAATCTTGTGTTCGTCTTCTACATTTAGTTTATTGCAGTTGTTCTTATGCCATAGTTTTTGCTTAACTGAGCTGAAAATTTTCCATTTTCTTTCCCCACCTGATAAAGAAGGAATTTTTGTGACAAATGCTGTGATATAAATGCGTATTTCACATGGATTCGGCGTGAAAGTTTTCGTGTTTTTTTTTTTCCTTAATGTGGTTTGATATTTTTTCCAAATGGCACCTTCATTTACAAACAAAGTAAGACCTTCATTAGCATATTGAATTTCCTCTGACCGTTCAATGTTTTCTACCATATATTAAGATTGGATTCCCCTTTCTTTTCTGATGATACTTGCCTGTCCTCCGTGGAATTTTGTAACTTGAGTTTTGTAACGTCTTCTTATTTACATTATTTTTGCACTCTTTGAATCTGTTAGGTAGATAATTCCATGCATGAAAAGGAGCAGAAGTGGGATGCTATGATTTTTGTATTTGAATGATCCCTTTAAATCCTTGTTAGTTGATCAGATATGGCCGTCTTGCTCTAATCATCTTTCTGTTATTATTATGAATTTATTTTAATTGATGAAGAAAAGGAAGATGAGAAGGAAGAGAAGTTAGTGGCTAAAAAACCCCATTACTAAGTTAGTGCCTAAGAAACCATTACTATCAGCCTTAAGAAAGTGTGTAAGGTGAGCTTCCTTAACTTCACTGTATCTTTTTTCAATGATTTGATTTTGATTATTATACTTGATTTTTGTTGTTGCCAGCGGAAGTTTAATATAAGTGTGTTGTACTTGTATGTACTTTTGATTTGATTAGGTGTGCAAGAGAACGGGTCACGAAGCACGATTTAAAAGCGCTACTTACATTGATTGTCCAATGAGGCCATGTTTTCTGTGCAAAATGCCTGGTAAATTCTCCATTTTTTGGGGTGATTTTTCCAATTGAGAGTGTTTCCTGTGCCTTGGCTATTTCTTTTTTTTTCCAGTTTATGTCATCTTGAGCTCCAATTTGTCTCAATGCATAGGGGAACTCCTAAAAATTGTTGCTTTAAGTGTGTTCCTCTTGACAGGCTCTTGTATTGATTGGTTAATTCTTTCAATTATACACAACGATTTTAATGCGTCTTAATATGTGGCATTGGATTAAAATTATGATGTTTAATTCTTAATTATTGGTTCAAATTGGAAAATTGGATCGTCTCTCAGCTGATTAAATGTATTACTGAAGTTGTTTTTCTTTGATGTTTGGGCTTTTCTGAACTTGTTTGTTTGGAATTTCAAATTTGATTCATTTAGATGTTTGTTCATGTGGTTTAAGATGGGAGTTAATAAGTTATATCTTAATTGCAGCTAATGCTGGAACAAACAAGGTCGCCTCCAGCAACACTACTTTGAATAGCAGGAAACTTGATAAAGACTCTGAAAACTTGACTCGTGAGTTGAATCTTATCTCAATTTTCTATTTGGATATATGATGATTATCTGTCAAGGGCTTTATTGATGATTCTTATTAGACAGCTTTTTTGGTGGAAATTGCTAATACTATTAATTTTCACTTATTTTACTGTATGAAAATTGCTTGTTTTTTTCCCAAATATTTAGAGAACATTCATTATAAAAGATGTGCAACAGTCATCCCTTGTAATGCCTAGACCTGAACTATCCACTTTGGTTATTAACAGCCAATGGTGTTTTGACTTGGGGGACAGGTGTTCGTAGGGGTGTGTTTGATAGATTGCTGTGTTCAGTGGCTGTTCTTCTCTAGATTACCTTGTTTATGCAAATTTATCTTGGAAGTCGGATGCATAAAGTAGGAAGTATTTTTCAAGCTTTTGTTGTTTTGTATTGTTCATTGGCTGTTTCTTCCTCCATCTTTGCAGCATATGATTGATTCTGTATTGGACGGACTGAAGAAAAGTATACTTCCTGTCCGATCGTCTAAGGGTACAGTATAATGAAAGGAAGGGCCTCAAATGAAACAAAGGATATGCATTTGTCACTTTCAGGACAAAGAAATGGCACCTGAGGCCATTAAGTCTCTTAATAATGCTGAATTAAAGGTAAGCAGAGCAGCCTTGAACCTTTCCTTTTGCCTGAGGAATAACTTCGCATCTAGACTTGGTCAACATTACTTTCCTGTGTTGTGCTTTCTTTTTATGTGGAGTGTTGTAAACTTGTGCTCCATTTCTGGATTATGATGTCAGGGAAAGAAAGTTGAAGTGTTCTACATCTCAAGAAAAACACCGGTTATCATTGGTAATGTTCCAAGAAACTGGGAGGGGAGGACGATATGAAAAAGGTCGTCATTAAGTTAAGCGCCTGGTGATGTGGAGCTAGGAATTGAGACTAAACTTCATCTTTCCTTGTTTGTATCTGTCACCTGATGGATATAGAAAAAAAGGTGTGTTGTTGTAAATGAATAATAACTATGGCCTATGGAAAGACAATTTACTGATGTCTTACTAGATTGAGGTAGACTTTACAGAAAGACATGTATTTGTTAAGGCAAGATTAGGCCAGTGCCAACTTTTGCTTTTTATTTGCTCCGATTTTATATTCGCATATATAATAGGATTTGGATCTTCCATTTAGAACTGCATGTGATCCTTACTTATTGCTACAATGCATAACCAGCAAGTTCTGTACTCCATTCTGCCTATGAAACAATTATAGTCAAAAGTATTGGCATTTGGCCAATTCGAAAATTAAACTGAAAGTCTTTGAAACAATTACTAGCTTCGTTGAAAAGCATTCAATGAAAAATTTAATGGTCTGTCCAAAGCTTAGCTTGTGTTCATCACACCCACTGCTAAGCAAATAGGTGGTTCTGAAGTACTTCATTGCTTCTATTGTCTCTCCTGAGGCTTAAAGCTCTTTAACAGTTCTCTAAAAAAAATCGCCCTCATTCCTCGGGGTTCTCAGAGAGGTGTATTGGATGGCCAAAACTGTCTTTGGTCCCTGGATTCAAGATTCCATAAAACAAGTCATACTTTTGAGCTTTGACAAAAAAATTTCTTCCCCCAGCATTTGAATGTCTTCCAAATTCTTTTCCTTCTTTTTTGGGAAAATAATCCATATTATCAATTGATAATGTTTAAAACCATTATAAAAAACTTTGATAACTTGGAAAGATAGTTTAGAAATGTAATTAAAAATTGTGTGGTAACAATGAATGTAAAGAAATGTCGGTTTTACAGTAGAAGAATCAAGAAAAACTAGGGATATGTAGAAAGAATGTGTACTAATTTGGATCCAATGCAGATGAACATACTTATGCCTCCCTTCACCATAAATTTTCATTTAAAAACCAAAGATTCTTTGTCATTGTTCATTTGAATTGTTTTTCTTTTTCAATTTTTGTTAGCATACTTTAAATAAAGAAGGGAAAAAAATGTCAATTGATCCATTTATTACAGTAGTTCTCTTTCATTTGCCATGCTTTTCTTTTGTCATTTGTTCCCCTTCTAATTTTTGCATTCTGCTTTGGATCTTCGTCCACTCCCACTCGATCAATAATTGTTAATGTCACTCGAATATCTATCACGCATTTCAAAATAATTGCTGCATTAAATTGACTTCTAAAGTAACAGAGTGAATAAATTTACAAAACTATTGCAAGATAATGATGAATTAACGAGATAAATAAATTTACGAAACTTTTGCAAGCTTTTTATATCATAAAAATTTGCACATTTTGGCTAATTTATATATTTACCTTCCATAATTTAGACAATTATATATTTTCACATACTATGTACATTTATACATCACACACTGTATGTATTTACACATACTAACACTTTTTCACACAATATTTATACATAATACACACACTTTTCCACAATATACATATTTATACTTACTATACACATTTCATACGCTACATATATTTTTTACATAATAGGGGGTTATGCCAAAAAAATTATTTCTTGATCCCAAATCTAATGTTCAGTGTAGAGCGTTTACAATTGGAAGTTATTCGCCAAATTAATTATACGTATATGCAACCATGTTTTATAAATTACAATTAACCTTTGATATAGCACTTTTAGTTTTATTATACAAATTATGTTATCAAGTCTATTGCTATTTTCAAATTTATATATTAATAGTTTGTATAATATTTCTCTTATATCGTGTTTATTTATTTTATTAAGATATAAAAGAAAATGTTATTTGCAGGATAATTAAATTATTTATTTAAATGCAAAACTTATAATAATGTATAAAAAAGAATTTATATATAGAGAATAGGTATACTGAGTATTAGTAAAGAAATTATAAATAAAAAATTAAATATATTAAAACAATAAGGATATTCCAATAATAAACATGCAATTAATAGAAATAAATACGAAATTATATAATAATATTATTGCAATAGTAGTCACAATTAATTAAATAATAGGGTTTTTATATGAAAGAGGATTATGAAGGATTAATAATTGGAAAAATAAGTATATATGATGAGTATTTACAAGTATTCCAAAATTTGTTGCTATATATTTTGTGAGGAAATGTATGTACCCATGGGTAAAGTCAAATGTAATGTACACAAATCATGAGATAATATGTAAAGAATGCAATAATGTGACATTATGTGATTATATATAGTATTTTGTAAATATGGACATAGTGTGTGAAATATATATAATATGTGTAAATAAATATAATGCATATAAATATTCAAAGTGTGTGACAATGCCTGTAATATGTATTAAAGACATTGGTATGTGTTTAAATAATATTGTAGTATATGAATATATAGGAATTGTATATATGTAGTATGCAAAATATGCACAACATGTTAAAAATCTATAATAATGAAAATAATTGTAGGATGAGCAAATGTATGAAGGTATGTATAGTGATATATAATGTGTAGTATGAATAAATATATGTACAAGTATGTATATAATATGTGTAATATGTAAAATGTGTACATATGTAATTGTGAAAATGTATGAATTATGCAAAATATTTATAATGAACGAAATTGTATATGGTATGTATAATTTACGTAGTGTTGAATGATATATGCAAGATGTGTACAAATTATAGTTTGTAAACAAGTATATATATGCAAAATATATGGACGTATTTATAGTGTTGTGCATATATAATTAGTGAAAATGTATGAATAATTCAAAATATTATAATGGCGAAATTGTATATGGTATTGTGTAACTTATGTAGTGTTGAAGATATGTGTAAAATGTGTACAAATTAGTAGTTTGAAAATAAGTATTATATGTCAAATATATGGAAGTATTATAGTGTGGACATATATGTGTAATAAATATAAGTGTTTGTAAAGTATGTATAATTGTACATATGGAGTTTAGGAAAATATAAGAGGGACGTGGCAAATATATAATGTATGCAACTATATATATTATATGTTGTGTGTTGAAAATATCTTGCAAAAGGTGTATATATTTATAGTGTTAAAATAAGTGTGATATGTACAAATATATATATATATATATGTATGTATGTATAGTGTATACATATATGTATGTATATACTTGTAAAAAAATATGTGAACATATGTAGTGTGTGTGAATATAAGGAGAATGTGCAAATATTTATAACGTGTACATATTCATAGTAGATAGTATGTGTAATTACGTACAGTTATACATATGTGCAAAATGTGTAAAATATTATAGTGTGAAACTAAGTGTAATATAGGTTATATATATATAAATATGTGTAATGTGTGAAAATACGTTAACTATGTATAGTGTGAGAAAATGTTTGAAGTTTTTATAAATATATATATTATTTGAAAATGTGTGTAATATGTGTAGATATATGTATATGAAAAAATCTATAGTATGTATAAATTATTACAGCAGTTGAAAATATTTGTAGTATGTGTAAATATGTACAATATGTGAAAATGTATAAATTATGTGCAAATATGTATAGTTTGTGAAAATACGTTTAATATGTGCAAATATGTAATGTACAAAATTATGTGTAGAATGGATAAAAATGTATAGTGTGTGAAAATGTGTGTTATATATGTAGATATGTGTAAATATAGTGTATGATAAATATGTGTAATATATATATATATATATGTATATGTAGTGAGTAAACTATGTGTACTATGTGTAAACATGTATAGTGTATGAAAATATATGCAGTATGTGTATATGTGTTCATCTGCATAGTGTATTAAAATGTATGAATTATGTATAAATATATGTAGCATATGAAAATATGCGTGTATGTGTACAAATATAGTGTTTCAAAAAATGTGTATCATGTGTAAATATTTATATTGTGGAAAATGTGCATAAATTGATGTGCGGTATTTTGGAGCTAGGGTCAAATACTAAGGCTTAACCGAATCAAATAAATTTATTACCCTAATCCTCACGCATTTAAGGTGCATCAAGACACCGACGTTTTGTAGCTAGAGGAAGTAAGGGTCGATCCCACGGGGAAGGAATGAATCTATGAAATTAGTGAAAATGTGTGTGTTGTAGTGGAAGTAAAAATAAGTGAAGAAAAATATCCTAAACTATACTAATGCTACCAAGTAAATATGTAAATGTGTGGAAGAAAATTCAAATAATTAAAGTACACCCTTGGATTTGGTTATCTCAAATGTTAGTGTTATGTGTGGTTTGCATAAAGAGTACATGCATACATCCTACCTATGGAAATGTAAATTGAGGATAAACAACATAACTCATACCTCCCTTGTGGCTATTAAGGCAAGATTTGATTTAGTTATTTATCTATTTAAGTGTTAATTAATTCTTTAAACCCTCCTTATGGCTAAAGGCAAGATTTACTTCCTTAATTAACCCAAAATCTTGTGCAACATCCAACTTAACAAACACTCAAATTCAATTGCTCCTTGTGGCTATTAAGGTAACAATTAAACTAGTCACACTTATGCTAGATCATTTTACTTTCACTCCTCCTTGTGGCTATTAAGGTAAGAGCTAACTAAAATTGATCCAACAAATTCACAACAAACCACACAAGATTCTAAACAATCTACTCTAATCCTCCTTGTGGCTATTAAGGTAAGAAAAGAGCAAATTATCCTTAAATAATTTACTGCACTTTACAAAATGTTCATCATACATAACCTGGCCAAATCATGCATAACTATGAAGAACACAATAAAACTCATTCCACAAAAACCATAAATAGGACATAGCATGTAATTCTTACTCCTTAATTATCCATAGCCTAAAACCACACATTAACACAATATATCACAACACATAACCAATATCAAGGGTGTTAGCAAATTAGCCCATCAAAAGCTACTAAGAACATCAGAACAAATGAATTAAAGCATGAATTAAACAAAGAAAATACAAAGAGTAGCACTCCCCTTGATATTCCAAGTCCAAGCTCCAAGCTTTACATGAAAACAGTCCTTAGAGCCAAGATTATACAAGAAATCCTCTCCACAATATGCTACTTCCACCAAGAACACACACTAGTTGTGTGTTCTTGTGGAAGAGCTAAAGAGAAAAACTATCCTATCTAATTGGTGGGTTACTTCTTCCCCTTGTTTTTTTTTTGTTTCCAGCCCCTTTGTAGGTGTGTTTATGCTCTCCAAAGTGTCCAAAATATGCCCCTACGACGACTCCACCGACACATGCACATTGCTTGATGGTTGGAGAGTCATTTTTGACCATTTTGAGGCTGCAGACCCTCCGCGCGCGACTCCCATCACTCCGGCGTCGCGACACGAAGGAACAATGTCTCTGCCCACTTTTTGGCCTCTCGCGTCGCGACACCCAGCTCTGCGTCGCGACGCGTAGGAATGCCCTCCGAGAAGGTCACTTGCAAGCCATGTTTCGATATCCTTCACTCTGAATTAGGAAAAGCGTAAAACATGAAAGTTGTAGCTCTTCCTCTTAGCTTTCCAATGGTACCAGAATCATTCCATTTGGAGTTAAATTGAGAGAGATATGATTAAAATACAAAACACTGGCAGATTTTTTCAGCATTTGTTCTTCAGCACTCCTTTGGCCTAAATCACACCTTTCTTGATCTTTCTCAATCTTTTCTTCCATTTTTGCATCCATTTGACTCTCATATGATTCCCATCTTCCAAGCATCCACCATGGTAGATAATACTACAAATAAAACACTAAAACCAATAAAAGGAACAAGAACGACCAAAGAATTAAGGATAAACGTTACATAAAAGGTGAATAAATTCACCTCATCAAATTCCCCCACACTTAACCTTTGTTCGTCCTCGAACAAACCAAACTCAAAACACAAAATCTAAACAAATAGGTCAACACATAATAATGAGATGCATCCAATTTCATCAATTCAATCCAAGGACAAGTGTTATGTAAATGCCTCATAATCTCAAGTATTTAAATGTCAAGTACACACAATATACATCTCCAAAAATTATCAAAGCATGTTAATGTACTCATTTAGACACGTTGAGTCAATCACGTGTGTGTGTGCGATAGGTTCCACCTAAGTTCATAACTCATCCACAACCACGCCATAAATTAGGGTTTCAACAACTGAGTTTAATTTCAACTTTTCCTCACTAATCAAAGTAATTCATTATTATTCATGAGGATTCACTCGGCGAACCTTAAGGCTCATAAATAATCACTCGTTCCCCCAGACTGTCACATTTTATTAGGATATCTCATTGGAAGTCCCGTGACATCCACCTGGGGTACTGTCTCACCTTAGGGTTTTAGACCCATTCCCACTCATGCAAGTTCTCTATTAACTTTTCGTTTAAGAGCAGTCTCGCAGAGGAGTGGCAATATAAAGCCTGTAAAAACAAGCTTAAAATATAAAAATATTAGTGCAAAAATTTATGCACATTCATTTAAGAGCACAATTTTAAGCGAGTTATATAAGTTTCCACTAAACAAAGTGTTAAAACACACCAATCTACTTAATAGTCACAAACTCATTAATCCCGTAGGTAGTTTCTCTAAGTGCATAGAAATGATTGACTCAAAATGCTAAATTTTTCCATTAAAAACTTGACTCTTCTTGAATAGTATATTACTTTCCTATCCCACATCAAATTTTTTTTTAAATCCAATCATTGGCATCATAACACTTATCACACTTATCACATTTTGGATAAATCTTTATTATTATTAGTTGCCTATCAAAACAAATAAAAAAATTGACACAAAAGCTAATTAAACATTAATCAAGGCATAACATCCACACTTCAACTCCCAAGAATTTAAAGCATAAAGACATACAAAACAACATGGAATAAATAACATGAATTTTATCCAAATTCCCCCCCACACTTAAAATACACATTGTCCTCAATGTGTGAGAAAAAAAATTCACTTATTATCCATGTACTCTTTGGTAGGTTTGTTATGTAGTTGAAGCCTTGACAATATCTCCAATAGCTTTCTTTATTCAACAAACAACTAAAATCACACCTAAACAAGAAAACACTAAAAATTCAAATTTCAACATCCATAAATCACACAATATTCATTTAAGCACAATTTCAAACATCTTCAACAATTAATATCCCCCCCCACACTTAAAATATGCATTATTTTCAAAATACAAGAGAGGGATAAGAAAAAACCCGTTGAACATGTAATTCTTTGTATCCCCAAGGTGTATGAATTTTTGGCCATCTCTTCATAGAACTTGGCCATCATGAAGATGTCTTTCATGTTTGCTTCCTCATGGATGGAAAATCTGAAAAACAAAAATAAAAGAAAGAAAACAAGTAAACTAATTCCATGTATGAGTTCAATAAGAAAACATTTAAACAAATAAGCTCTATATATGACACTCAAACATAATCACTCAAAACAAAAATGTTCACAATCACTCTATGGCATGCATGAGAAATTTTTAAAATATGCTCATGTGAGCGATTTTGTGCTATGTGTGCATCACAATCATATTCAAATCCTAATCTCATTCATTGAGCTCATGTGCACTTGAGTCCTAATGAATTCATGCTAGGTAAACAATGAATGTGCCATTAACAACATATATGAAAATTGCACACATCAAGCTTTTGAAACCTCACAACATATGTCAACTCATACAATTTAACATTGAAATTCATGAAGTGATTTAGAGTGAAAATTGTGTTTGTGTGCCAATGACTATGAGAGTGAAAATGAAGAAAAAATTAAGCAAATTTGTGAAAGGTATGCATCCCCCCCACACTTAGCTATTTTTATCATTTATGCACATTTTTCATTCTCTCATATTCAATTTTTCACATTTTTATTTTTCTTTGAACTCCTACAAGAAAAATAAACCAACTACATTAAACACACCAAACAAACATAAAAACCAACATAATAATATTAATAAACAGAAAAAATAAAAATTCACATTTATTCAAATAAAAATAAAAATAAAACAGAAAGTAATAGTAGTTCTATGTTTATTTGGTCCCTAGCTAGACCTTATTCTTGTGGTTACTCCTTCAAGATTCGGAATAACCATCCCGATACCAAAGAAATGCCCTTTCATAGGCACTTCTATGCCTTTTGTAAGGCACCACTTTAAACCTTTTAAGGAGGGGCTTGAGCTCATGTTCATGGGAAGCAACTTCAACAAATTCAACTTTGTACCACTCTTGCTCCCCCTTTGTAGGTTCCTCCTTCTCTTTCACCATTTTTTTTTTGTGAATTCCAATAGTTTGTCATCCTTCAATTTCACATTTTTTCTTCTCCAAAATTTGAACTACAAAAATCCACCATGGTTTTACATCCATGGTCTCAATGAAATCATTAGTAATTTCAAAAATGGATGTATCAACAAAACAAGTCTCTACCATGTTAGCCATTTCATGAAAATATGCAAATCTTCCTCATCTAGACTAACATGGTATTCAATTTTTGCACCTCCACATCATCAACACATTGAGCAATATTATCATTTGATAGAGGTGTCTCCATGTACGCCATTTTAATAACATCTACCATATCATTTAAACCATGAAATTCCATGTAAGATGTTAAAATGACGCAAGACATTACTTTGTTGGTTAATTCATCACAAATAAACATGTCTTCATCATTTAAACCAACAAAAGGGTCAAAGTAAGAAGTATCTTCATCATCAAAACAAACAAGATTCGATTCATTTATTATTGGTTCATGATTAATGCATTCTTCTAAATTATCAACAACATGCAAAGAGTTCAACTTCCTAGGAAAATTTGAATAATCATGATAATCATTAAACTCAAAATCATAATCCATAGAAGTTGGGACACTATCATGTAACAAATCATGTTGTGAAATAGAAGATGAAATATGAGGTGATTTAACATGTTGTACCTCACTATTGATCCATGTTGCATTATATGAACACTCTTGAGATTCATGGTTCTCTCCCAACATGTCACCTAGACTTGTCATGGATTCCTCCGATTTAATAAGTCTTTTGTTGAACAAAACCTCACTATATTTATCCATTTGCTCCGAGAGGATTTTGATCACATCTTCACATGTTGCTCCCATTTATTCTCAAGATGCATGTTCTTGCTTGGTTCTTGAATTGACCACTCACCATTATAACCCGGATAATAACCAAACTCTTCTTGAAAATGAGAAGAAGATTGTTGGCCAACATCATTGTGATATCCCCTCATGTAAGGTCCTTGCTCCCTCAAGTGTGATTGATAATCACCTTGATAATTGCATTCATTTCCAAATTGAGAGTAGCATTGATAAGTGGGATGATCTCCTTGGCACAACCTACAAGAAACAACATTCATTCTCAAAGTAGCTTGTTCATTATCATACAAATTCAAATTTGTTGATGGATTTTCAAAACAATGTAAAAATGAAGGTTCATTATATCTCCATCCATGGTATCCCATATTCTACATGGTGAAAGTCTCCAAATACTCTAGGTTGTGGTCTTGTATCATCTACCACAAATGGTAGGTCATTATGATTTAGTTCAAGATAGTCTCCAAACAACCTAGACATATTTGGACAAAACAAAAACAATAACAAAATAAAACTAAAAATGAAAGAAAAACACAAGAAACAAATATGCACAACATAAATATTTACAACTACTCAACACACAAAAACACCAATCCAAAAATCAATTTCCTTCCCCGGCAACGGCGCCAATTTGATGTGCGGTATTTTGGAGCTAGGGTCAAATACTAAGGCTTAACCAAATCAAATAAATTTATTACCCTAATCCTCACGCATTTAAGGTGCATCAAGACACCGACGTTTTGTAGCTAGAGGAAGTAAGGGTCGATCCCACGGGGAAGGAATGAATCTATGAAATTAGTGAAAATGTGTGTGTTGTAGTGGAAGTAAAAATAAGTGAAGAAAAATATCCTAAACTATACTAATGCTACCAAGTAAATATGTAAATGTGTGGAAGAAAATTCAAATAATTAAAGTACACCCTTGGATTTGGTTATCTCAAATTTAGTGTTATGTGTGGTTTGCATAAAGAGTACATGCATACATCCTACCTATGGAAATGTAAATTGAGGATAAACAACATAACTCATACCTCCCTTGTGGCTATTAAGGCAAGATTTGATTTAGTTATTTATCTATTTAAGTGTTAATTAATTCTTTAAACCCTCCTTATGGCTAAAGGCAAGATTTACTTCCTTAATTAACCCAAAATCTTGTGCAACATCCAACTTAACAAACACTCAAATTCAATTGCTCCTTGTGGCTATTAAGGTAACAATTAAACTAGTCACACTTATGCTAGATCATTTTTACTTTCACTCCTCCTTGTGGCTATTAAGGTAAGAGCTAACTAAAATTGATCCAACAAATTCACAACAAACCACACAAGATTCTAAACAATCTACTCTAATCCTCCTTGTGGCTATTAAGGTAAGAAAAGAGCAAATTATCCTTAAATAATTTACTGCACTTTACAAAATGTTCATCATACATAACCTGGCCAATCATGCATAACTATGAAGAACATAAAACTCATTCCACAAAAACATAAAAAACACACACACCATAGCATTAATACATAGCATTAATTCTTACTCTTAATTATCCATAGCCTAAAACCACACATTAACACAATATATCAACAACACATAACCATAATCCAAGGGTGTTAGCAAATTAGCCCATCAAAGCTACTAAGAACATCAGAACAAATGAATTAAAGCATGAATTAAACAAAGAAAATACAAAGAGTAGCACTCCCCTTTGATATTCCAAGTCCAAGCTCCAAGCTTTACATGAAAACAAGTCCTTAGAGCCAAGATTATACAAGAAATCCTCTCCACAATATGCTACTTCCACCAAGAACACACACTAGTTGTGTGTTCTTGTGGAAGAGCTAAAGAGAAAAACTATCCTATCTAATTGGTGGTTACTTCTTCCCCTTGTTTTTTTTTTGTTTTCCAGCCCTTTGTAGGTGTTTTATGCTCTCCAAAGTCGTCCAAAATATGCCCCTACCGACACTCCACCGACACATGCACATTGCTTGATGGTTGGAGAGTCATTTTTGACCATTTTGAGGCTGCAGACCCTCCGCGTCGCGACTCCCATCACTCCGGCGTCGCGACACGAAGGAACAATGTCTCTGCCCACTTTTTGGCCTCTCGGCGTCGCGACACCCAGCTCTGCGTCGCGACGCGTAGGAATGCCCTCCGAGAAGGTCACTTGCAAGCCATGTTTCGATATCCTTCACTCTGAATTAGGAAAAGCGTAAAACATGAAAGTTGTAGCTCTTCCTCTTAGCTTTCCAATGGTACCAGAATCATTCCATTTGGAGTTAAATTGAGAGAGATATGATTAAAATACAAAACACTGGCAGATTTTTTCAGCATTTGTTCTTCAGCACTCCTTTGGCCTAAATCACACCTTTCTTGATCTTTCTCAATCTTTTCTTCCATTTTTGCATCCAATTTGACTCTCATATGATTCCCATCTTCCAAGCATCCACCATGGTAGATAATACTACAAATAAAACACTAAAACCAATAAAAAGGAACAAGAACGACCAAAGAATTAAGGATAAACGTTACATAAAAGGTGAATAAATTCACCTCATCATAAATGTATAGCATGTGAAAATATGTGTAGTATGTATAAATATGTCGAGTTTGTGATATTGTGTGTAGTGTGTATTAATATATGTAGCGTGTAAACATATATAGTGTGTGAAAATATGTGTAGTATATATAAATATGTATAGTGTGTAAAAATGTGTGAAGCACGTGTTAATATGTGTGAGAAATATGTATAAAATGTGTGGAAGTATGTATACTGTATAAATATATGTGCATTATGAAAAAATGTGTCTACAAGTATGTGTAAATATGTGCACATATGAAATGTGTTAAAATGTAAGAAGAATGTGCAAATATTTAAAGTGTGTGCAAATGTAAGTATTATATGCAATATATGTAGCGTCGAAAATATGTGGAAAATAAGTAAAAAAATTATAGTGTGATAAATAATTAAATATGTGCCAATATATGAAAAATATGTTTAGTATATACATATATACGTAGTATGTATAAGTGTGTGTATAAGAATGTATAATATGTGTAGTATGTAACACATATACATTGTACTGTGTGCATATGTAAGAAGAATTTGCAAATATTTATAATGTGTGAGAATGTATATAGTATATGCATATACGTAGTGTGCACATTATGTGCAAAATGTGTACAAATCTATAGTGTCAAAATAAGTGTAATATATGCAAATATACAAAAGTGCGTATAGTGTATACATATATATATATATATATATATATATGTATAAGTGTGTACAAGTATTGACAACCATATATCTTATGAAAATGTTTAAATATGTATAGACATGTATAGCGAGTGAAGTTATGGGTAGGTTTGTCGAAAAATTAACCATAATAATTACAGCGCGCTGGCGCGCTGATTGCCAACTAGTTTGCGTAAAAGAGCAAGAGAAGTATGCTGCCACATTCAATCACCCTCACTCCGAATCTTTGCTTTCTGGGCTGTGTTGCATAACATGAAGACAGTTTTCATGGTGGATCAGAGGAAGCCAAGAAGCTAACACTACTACAAAATTCACTTTCTAAAACGGTTAAAAGTAGTTATTTAAAACGGGTTTTACATTTTCCAAACCGTTTTAGATATGGGCGGATTAGAAAGTCCTACATTTTTTAAAACGGTTAAGAAACCGTTCTTAATACTATTTTTTACAACGGTTTATAACCGTTATTAAAAGTCTGTTTTCTAACACGGTTGATAAACCGTTCTTAAAAGTCTGTTTTTTAACACGGTTCAAGCCCATACTGTCTGACACTAACCACACAGATTTGCGAATATTTTCTTTCCATCATCCATCTTTGTTCTATAAACTAAAACAAAAAGGGCCGATTTTTCTCCCTTTCTGCCGACACCATTCATGACCAGAATCATTAACATTTCTCAGCAATAAACAGCAAACTAAAATAGCTAGTGAACTAAGCTCCTGAAAAAAAAAAGAAGTAAAAAGATGGGATTTCTTTAATAGAGACAGAGAGATTACCTGGAACTGGAAAACTCAAAAAGCTTGCTAGTGGTAGAGAAGATTATGAGAGCAACATCAGCATGGCAAAGAACTGAGAGTTCTTCAGCTTTTTTGAAAAGTCCTCCTCTTCTCTTAGAGAAAGTAACCTGCCTAGCTGTGGCGTTATCAATTTTCTTGATCTGAATCTTCTCTCGACCCATATTTTGCTATATACGATGAGTGTATTACAAGAATCAAAAGAGCCCACCTTTGAGAAATCAGGGAATCAACCAGCGTACAATGCAGTGAAGTTTAATAAAGACACAAGCTTTCTAAATATAGAGGGAAAATTGTATAAAGGGTCAGCTTAGAACTATCAGCGTTTTGCCAAATTTAGAGGGGAATAAAAGGAAACAAATAATCACTAGAAACAGCAAAACGGACATAGACACTTCATTTAGCCATTGTATTGTTTGGAGTTTTGGAGTTTTGGAGTTTTAGATCTAGAATCAGAGAGAAGTTGAACAACAACAACAACAACAACAACAACAGAGAAGAAATAACACAAGTTTCGACATAAACACATTTTGTATCCCACATAAACAATTAGAAAAAGAAACTCTGCTTTTAAACACCAATTAACGCCGTATTTCCAAAATTCGAACTCACCTCTCTTTGGTGACTTCGGGGGATTGGCAACGGCGCGAACGGCGGCAAACTCGGGACTGTCACTCTGCGACGGAGGCGACGGCGACGATTGGCGACGGCGACGGCGACGGCAAAGGTTGGGACTGTGGCGAACAGCGATGAGGTGAAGTGAATGGCGGTGAAGTTATTTGCGCGAAATGAAAACAGATAGGTGTTTGAAATATTTTTGTTCTACAGGAGAAGAAAATGTTGGGGGAGATTTTTATCGGTACATTTTCTAAAACGGTTAGTTAGAAACCGTTCTTAAAACGGAGATGATAACAGTTTCTAAAACGATTGTCTCCCGAACCATTTTAGAAACTGACATCAAGAGACTTTCTAACACGGTTATAATGTAACCGTTTTAGAAAGTTTGCGTTTTCCTAATTCTTATTACAAAAATGCCACCGCCCCAATTATCTAAAACGGGTTATTAATAACCGTTTTAAATAGACCGTTTTAAATTATATATTCTGTAGTAGTGTAAAAACTGTTCTTCAATTAACAATGAGAAGAAAACTTTGTTGGGTGTTCCTCATTACCCTCATTGCTATGGGATCCTGTTTGGGTATGTTGTCTTGCTTCCTTTAAATATTTTGAGAAGATTTTGAGTTCTTGGCATGCCCTTTTTTTTCCCCTTTTGCTGCTTGTTTCAGCTTTTCTGTTTTTTCACTGCTGCTTCATTTATGTTTATAGCCAAAGTAGTTGCAAAATACAATTTGGGAAGATTATTCTTATGTATTTGATTTTCTTTTGTTGTTTTTACTATTTACAGGATGAGGAAAACAAAATCATTTGAATAACATCTGTCCCATTTTATGCAATGAACTAAATATTATGAAGGAAATACTATTTTGCACATAAAATTTCTTCATGTGACTTATCTAAAACATTTATAGTAAATGTCCATCCAACAATGTAAGAAACCTGAAACATTGAGACCTTTAAACATTTAATGTGTACCATATATATGAACATAAATTTTATTTCCAGTAAGTGACTTATATAAATGGATCATGAAATTTGCCTTCATCTTCTCCTTTTTTTTTCTTCTGAATCACGGCTAGTGTATAATTTACACCAAAATAATTACTTCCATTTGGACATGTTATTTTTTTATTTTATGATAAAATCTTTTTTTTAATATTAATTTATTATAAGAAGTAAATATTTTTGGGGTGTTTTGACTAATAATTTTATTTTGGTGGGGATTTATGTTGGAAGATCTTTTATTAATAAAATTTTAAATTTCAAATTTGAATTACTATTTAAAGAGTTTGTTTTGATTGAAAATTGTGTTAGAGAGAATTAATTATTTTTAAAAATTCAAAATTAATATTTTATTAATAAACAAAAATTTTAAAAATAATATAGAAAAACAATTTGTATTATTTTTATTTTAAAAATTTGTTTTAAAAAAGAAGATAAAACAAACAAGTCATATTAGATTTATAAAAAAAAATACCTAAAATGGGCCAAACCAAACGGATTATACTTAACAGCTAACTACAAGATAATATCAATAACCAAAGTGATTCATGTTATTTATACACTGCTGTCAAAGAAAAAAAATTGTTTCAACACTTTACTGAATTGGAGCTTTAGTGACTTAACAATAATAATTTCATAAAATGCTCTTGTTTAGTGGGTGTAGGAGTATTGATATGGTTCATCGCAGTAACTTTTGGCTTTAAATATATTTGCAACAGTTTGACTAGTCTAGACCTGACTCCAACCTAAGATACTGCAACCGCTGAACATATGCTTTGCTTCCTAACTGGGGCTTACTATATTGCTTTATTTAGTGGGGAATATTTTTTAAAAGGGAAACTATCGAAATAGTCATTCACATCAAACAAAAAAATTTATTTTGTCATCCACATTAAAAATGATGCATTTTAGTTACTAATATTTTAAAAACGCACCAAAATAGTTACTCAATCAAACTCTGTTAGTGTTTTTAATCGAGAAAATGTACGTTCACATCACGAGCCACTTAATAAAAGGGTAAAAATGGAAAATCAAATTATTTTTCACACAAAATCTTTCACTACAATTGATTTATTCATCATTTGCCACTTTCTACTAGCCGACTTTTCCACTATTAACAATAGAGTATTAATAAGAAAAATAAATCGATTTTTCACTGTTACCCATTTATTAAGTGTATATGATATGAGTGTCTGTTTCTTCAATTGAAAAGCTAATAGAGTGTGATTATTTCGTTAAAAAACCTAATAAAGTTTTACTACAAGAAATATGGGCATTACTGACTAAGCCATTGCGTCAATAAAGGCTCAAATGTCGTCAGTACTATGGATTAGTGACGGATAAATGTCGTCAGTAGGTCATCAATAAAGTGTTAATAATAAAGGGTATTTTGACGACTTTTTATATGCCGTCAGTAAACATTCACCTTTATTGACGGATATTTGTTGTCAATGCAAAAATTGCCGATAAAATATCGTCAAAAAGATCTGGTCAATAATAGTAGTTAGTTGTCAGTAAATGGTGTCCTTTAATGATGATATCGGTAGGGCTGAGAACGAACACGAACGTTCACGACAAGTTCGGGATCGGCTCGAGCTCGTTTAATTAATAAATAAATGAACATGAACAAGATTTTAGGTTCGATTAATAAATGAACATTAAATGAACACATTGGTGAAACCTCGTTTACGTTCATGAACAGCTCGATAAAAAGCTCGTTTATAGCTCGCTTAAAGCTCGTTAAAAGCTCGATTAAAATATTAATTATATAATATATATTGTACTTATATACTAAATACTAGAAATAATTTTATTTTTATATATATTTACTAAGACACAAATCACAATATACGAGTGATTGAATTATTATAATAAACTATTCTTTTATAGGCATTTGAATTGATGTATTTATTTGAGTGGAAATTTATGTGAAAAAATTATACAATTGTAAAAAAATTATTTTTTTGTGAGAATTTATAATGTATGTTATATTTAGAATTATTTTGTGGAAATGTATGTTGTAATTTATTTTATTTACATTTGAATATAACTAATAGATTGTGTTAACTATTATCAAAATATTTGATAAGTTATTTTGTCGTGATTGAATAATTTTATTTGTGAAAAAAGAAAAAAATGAAAAAAAAACTGAAATCGAGCTCGAGCTCGACTAAACACTAACGAGCCGAGCCTGAGCTGAGCTCGAGCTCGAAATTTTTTACTCGAGCTCGAGCTCGAGCTCGGGCTCGGCTCGGCTCGACTCAATATCAGTCCTAGATATCGGTAGTGACTCATAAAAGTCGTCAATCATGAATAGTATAGTCAAACACTTTACTCACAAGATATAATGACAACAAATGGTTGTCAAAAGGAATGAAAAAATTCATCCTTTATGGGGAAGAAACAGTATTAATGACAAATGTTGTCAATAGAAAACAAAATACAAAAAGTTTTATTGATGATAGCCATTGACAAGGATTGTTGTCACTATCAAAATGAATTTATTAACGAATAGTAGTGACAACAAATGTATGTCAATGGGATATTCTTTTTCTAACGAGTTGCATTGACGATAAAATTTGCATATACCTTGTCACTAAAACGAGATGGTAACAATCAACAGTGACGACAAATAGTCGTAAAATAGAATTTGATGTTTGTACTAGGCTGCCTTGATTTCTGCTGCCACCCTCTATAGCATATTAGTCATACACTCATTTCATTTTATTCCTGTATCAAATATTAGGCCATTTTATTCCAGCAAAATGTATTATGTATACACTATGCCACTTCCATAATTTTTGCTGCCACCCTATAATATATATTACACTCATTTCATTTCATCCATACAACAAGTATTATGCCATTTCATTCCGGTAACATTTAGTATGTATACAATATATCACTTCATGCCTGCAACATATATTATGCATACACTATAGAAATATTTATTTCATCCTTGTAACATATATTATGCATACACTGCATTTCATTTCGTTCGTTAAATGAAATTCAATAGAAAACTAATCTTCATTCATTGAATATTTTGGGCTGCAATTGCCACAATATTTATATAATATTAAGCAATATATTCGTTGCATTCTATTCCATTTCATCATATGAATGAAATCAAATCCAAAATAAGGAATTTACCAATAATATCTACAAAACTATTTTTAAAAGGCATTCACAAATTATACCCCCAAAATATTGCAAACTGTTAAGTGGCATATAAGTTTCTATATTGAATCAAATTTCTTAAATATTAGTGACTAAAATGCATCATTTTTAAAATGGGTGACAGAATTTCTATATTGAATCAAATTTCTATTTTGTCACCCAAATTTATTTTTTTTTTATCTTTGAATCAATATTTGATTTAATATAGAAATTTTAGGCATCAATTGATATAATCTTGAATTGAATCACAAATTGACACCTTTGCATGAACTTATTTATGAAGTTATGCTCCTTAGGAATTCGTTTCCTGAAAAGTCTTATTTTTGAATGTACATGTTTTCAGTGGATATCCAAGATTTTTTTATGACCAATATTATTTTGAACGGATTGGAAGTTGTGCATACCAATAAATTGAGAAAAATAAAATATAACCATTGAATCATATACAGGACACTTGAAAAAAAAATGAAAAGAAATAATATCTACTTATTCATATGGACGATACTTTTTTCTGTTTTTTTTTTCTTGAGGAAATTTATATGGAGGTTAGTGAATCTAGAACTGTCAAATAAAAAAAATATATAGATAATGAGAAAAATTCATGTGATTGCATAATTACAATTTCAACATATAATAACAATGACAGAAAGTTAGAATATTCATAATTTTAATGGCCATTAATTGCACTTTTCATATATAAAACGTAAGAATTTTTTTTATAGATAATTATGGTGCCTCTTTCAATTTGCACATTTCTTTTTACACAAATTCTACAACCTCCACGTTATATCTCATTAGAGAAAAGCAACTGCGATAGATAATTCATGATTGTTTTCCTTTTTTTGGGGCGCTATATATAGCTATGGCTATAGAAGCAATGGTACAGGAGAAAGCAGATGATGCAATGCCTGTAACCACTCTATCACCTCCAGAAGGCAACACAACCTTCATCGATGGGACAACTTGGTGCGTAGCTCTTGCTGGGGTTGCTCAAATTGATCTACAAAGTGCTTTGGACTGGGCATGTGGGCATGGCAAGGCTGATTGTAGGCCGATCCAAGCTGGTGGACAATGCTTTGAGCCTAATACTCTTCTGGCTCATGCCTCATTTGCTTTTAACACATACTACCAACAAAATGGGAATTCTGATATTGCTTGCAATTTTGGAGGAACTGCCATATTAACCAAAAATAACCCAAGTGAGTTTTAGACATCAATTTTGATAATGCATCTTCTTGTTTTTATTATAACTTTTCTTATTTTAGAGGGTGTGTGGAAATCTTTGTAGAAAATCTTGACGAAGGCATCTTTATGGGGTTATTTGATGAAACCAAAAAGTAGAAGTGAAGAATAGGAAGGATGATGTCTCATAGACATAGATTAACCTTGACATAGATACTACCAGCAAACGGTGACTAAAATTACAGAGATTTGACTAATGATAAAAGGTACAAAATTTGTTATACCATATAATTAATATGTCAGACTGGTTACAGAAAATCACATTTTTCAGTAGAGAAAGAATAAGAAAGAGATGTAAAGATGAGATACAATTGAGAGAGAAAATAGTTGAGGAATTACAGAGGGGAAATTCACATAAAACTCACCCCTCTCTCATGCACTTTTCTAACTTTTATGCTCACAACCGATTGAGTGCAGCTCATATCCCAACTAATTGTAGCTAACTCATTATTCAGTGTGCTAACTGTTGGGAAAAATACAGGAATAATAAAGGAACAAGTAACACAATGCACACAAGATTTACGTGGTTCGGTCAATAGACCTACGTCCACGGGCACACAAGAGAGAAATTTTCACTATGAGCGCAAAATGATGGAGTACAAAACACAGAGTTTTCTTAACACTCCCAACTCACACATTTTCTCTCTAAACGCACCATACACTTTTTTTTTTCTTTGCACACAACAACAATAATGCAAAGGCACAGAACATATAAATATATATACAAAACTCCAAAAACTGAAGAAAAAGTCAACAAATCTCCCCCTTCGAATTATTTGGAGTTTATCATCATCCCGGCCATCAAACAACAAGTTTCAAACTTCCCTCTTGGAAGAACCTTCGTCATCATATCAGAACCATTATCATCTGTATGAATCTTTTCAAGCTCTAACACCTTAGAACTCAAAATATCTCTAATCCAGTGATATCTAACATCAATATGCTTCGACCTGGAATGAAATGTAGAGTCCTTACCAAGATAGATGGCACTCTGACTATCACAAAATAGCTGATACCTGTCTTGGCCAAAACCAAGCTCCTGAATGAACTTCTTCATCCACATCAACTCCTTGCACGCTTCAGTGATAGCAATAAATTCTGCCTCCGTGGTAGAAAGTGCAACACACACTTTCTGCAACTTAGACTGCCAAGAAACAGCTCCCCCTGCATAAGTGATCATATAACCTGAAGTAGACTTACGAGTATCAATATCTCCAGCCATATCAGAATCAGTATAGCCAACTAAAACAGGATTATCACATCCAAACAAAGCTTCACATCAGAACTGCCCTTGAGATACCTCATAATCCACTTAACAGCTTCCCAATGTTGTTTTCCAGGATTTGAAAGAAAACGACTTACCACACCAACTGCATAGGCTATGTCTGGCCTAGTGCACACCATGGCATACATCAAACTACCTACTGATGAAGAATAAGGAACCTTCTCCATTTCTTTCTTATCTGTATCAGTAGTAGGACACTGTGTAATACTCAAATTAAAATGAGAAGCAAGAGGAGTACTCACTGACTTAGCATTATCCATGCTAAACCTCTGAAGCACCTTCTGAATGTACTTCTCTTGAGACAAATAAAGTCTCCTGGTAGGTCTGTCTCGAGAGATTTCCACGCCCAAAATCTGCTTGGCTGGACCCAAGTCTTTCATAGCAAAAGACTTGCTCAACTGTTTCTTCAACTCATTGATCCTCGAAACATTCCTACCAACAATCAACATATCATCAACATAAAGCAACAAAAATATGAAGTCATCATCAGAGAATTTCTGCACAAAACACAGTGATCTGAAGTAGTCTTCTTGAAATCCTGTTTCGCCATAACAGACTCAAACTTCTTATACCACTGTCTGGGTGCCTGTTTCAAACCATAAAGACTCTTCTTCAATTTGCAGACATAATTCTCCTTCCCTTTCACTTCAAAACTCTGGTTGCTCCATGTAAATCTCCTCCTGTAACTCACCATGAAGAAAAGCAGTTTTGACATCCATCTGCTCAATCTCCAAATCCAGACTAGCTGCCAAACCAAGAACTACCCGAATGGAAGACATCTTCACAACAGGAGCAAAGATCTCATCAAAATCAATCCCTTTCCTCTGACTGTAGCCCTTAACAACCAATCTGGCCTTATACTTCGGATGTGAACTGAACTCATCCTTCTTGATCCGAAAACCCATCTGTTTTTCAAAGCTCTCTTGCCCTTAGGAAGTGCCACAAACTCAAAAGTGTTATTTTCATGCAAAGATTGCATCTCATCTTGCATAGCATCAAACCACTCTTCTTTGTGCTCATCTTCCAAGGCTTCTTGAAAAGATTCAGGTTCTCCCCCATCAGTCAACATCACATACTCATGAGAAGAATACCTGGTAGAAGGCTGCCTAATCCTGGTAGACCTCCTAGTATGATCAATAGATGGAACCTCAGTCACTGGGGGCTGCATATCATCATGAGCAATCTGGATAGGAATATCTGTATCAATTACATCATGCTGATCATCATGTACCTCATCAGTCTGGATATTCTGTACGGGCTGTTGAGAAGCAGTAGCTAAAGAAATTGGACCCAAATCAACTGAATCAGTAAAAAACTCATCTACAAGCTTTTGAGTTTTATCAATATCTTCAATCGTCTGGTCCTCAACAAAGATACATCCTCCCTGCTTCTCACAAGCTTTTCTCCAACTGGATCATACAGTCTGTAGCCAAACTCATCCAATCCATAGCCCAAAAACACACACTGTTTGGTCTTCATGTCCAGCTTCGATCTCTCATCCTTAGGCACGTGAACAAAAACTTTGCAGCCAAAGACACGCAAGTGATCATATGAAATATCCTTGCCCGTCCACACCCTGTTAGGAACATCAAACTGCAAAGGAACACATGGTGTGAGATTAATCAAATGAATAACAGTATTTAAAGCCTCTCCCCAAAAATATTTTGGTAATTTGGCATGAGACAACAAACATCTGACTCTCTCAACCAATGTTCTGTTCATTCTCTCAGCTAACCATTCAACTGCGGTGTTTTGGGCGGAGTCCTTTGATGCCGAATACCCTGTTGCCTGCAATACTGATCAAACGGCCCAATATATTCTCCCCCATTATCAGTTCGAATGCATTTCAGCTTTTTACCAGTCTCTCTCTCAACTGAAGCCTGAAACTGCTTGAAAACATCTAACACCTGATTTTTGAACTTTAGTGTGTAAGCCCAAACCTTCCTCGAGTGATCATCAATAAATGTCACAAAATATGATGAACCACCACGTGATACTGTCTGCATTGGACCACATAAATCAGAATGAACCAAATCTAATACATCTGATTTTCTGGAAGACGGATGACTCTTGAAGCTAACTCTGTTCTGCTTACCAGCTAGACAATGATCACACCTCTTCAAATCTGTACTCTGAAGTCCAGACAACAGGTCTTTCTTGGCTAGCAACTTCATCCCCTTCTCACTCATATGACCAAGTCTCTTGTGCCACAAATCAGTCGCACCAGAATCATCTACAATATTAAGACATTCAGTGGAACACTTGGCTTGCATTAAATATAATCTGCAATGCTTTTTACCTCTAGCCACAATCAAATTTCCCTTAGTGAGTTTCCAATGTCCATTAAAGAAAGTATTACAAAAACCATCATCATCAAGCCTACCGACTGAAATCACATTCAATCGAATATCGGGAACATATCTCACATCTCTGAGAACCAACTTAGTGCCATTATCTGTATCCAAGACAACATCTCCCATACCAGTTATCGCTGCATGACCATCATTGCCCATACTCACAGTGCCAAAGTCACCCAAAGTCAATGATGCAAATAGGTCTCTAATAGGAGTAGCATGAATAGTAGCACCACTGTCAACTACCCAACTGGATTCAGGAAACACAAGATTATTCGCAGCTTCACACACAATAAGAAATCTTCAACTGCAGTAGTGATTCTCTCCTCAGTATTATCTTTTGAACTGCTGCCCTTGTTCTCCTTTTTCAATTTCCAACAAAATTTCTTGATATGCCCATTCTTGCCACAATGATGACACTTCACATTAGCATACTTTCCTCTGGACTTACTTCTGCTTTTTTCTTTCTTGCCCTGATCTCTGGACTGATCTCTGCCTCTGGATTCAACAACAAGAATGTCTGATTGTGAAACAGAAACTCCCTGTGTGCGTCTTCTACTTTCTTCATTAATTACGCTACTCTTAGCATAATCCCAAGAAATCATATTACTAGGAGCTGTATTGCAGATTGTGGTTCTGAAAGTTTCCCACGAGTCTGGCAGAGAACCAAGAAGTATCAAACCCCTAATCTCATCATCAAAAGTGATACCCAAACCAGTCAACCTGTTTATGATACCCTGAAACTCATTTAAGTGATCATTCATTGGAGTACCATCACTGTATCTCAAAGACATCAGCTGCTTAATCACAAACATCTTGTGAAAGCCATTTTTCCCTGCATACAATTCTTCAAGTTTGTTCCACAAAACATATGCATCTTCGTCATCAGATATATGATTCAACACATTATTATCAATCCATTGACGAATAAATGCACAAACTTCAATATGCAGCTCTTTCCAATCATCATCACTCAATTATCAGGCTTTTTATTCACAAAAAACTGGTTTAAAAACATTTCTTAAGGTAAAGCAAATCTCTCATTTTACCTTTCCAAGAATGATAATTCGTACCATCCAAAGAAATCATTTTCGAAGTGCTCACATCCATTGCAAATAACATAAAATAGCCTAAATAGCAAAATATACTGAGCAAATCGAAAAACGGACCTTAAAAATGGATTCAGGACGTCAAAAAACGGTAGAAATGACCGGGTCAAAAAATCAACCGAAAAAGTCAACGGTCAACGGTCAACGGTCAACGGCCAACGTCGGTCAAAGTTGGTCAACGCCGGTCAACAGTTGGTCAACAATAAACAGATCTGACGGCTCCTGATAGCCAAGTGTATCATAACACAATACACACGCCCACACTCAATCAAAACTCCATTTTTCAATCTAACGGTTCTGATCAATTCTGATCAATGGCTGAGATTAAAGCATCCAAAATGCTTGCCACACCTGATTATTCCCTTGCCAAAACGAATCCCACTCTCGTCCCAAAACGGAATCGGCGCGTGTGCTTCACCCCGGTGGATTCCGGCGACGATCTTCGGTGGAAAGATAGATCTCGACGAGCTCTATCCAATAGTAGTGAAAGTTGCCGGTGAAAGTGACCATAAGGGCACGAAATCCGAGGCAACCCGAGACGACTTCTGCCGGAGAGTGACGGAAATTCCGACGACGAAATCCGGCGATTCTTCCGTAGACGGATAGATCGCAAAACGAGGATTCCGGTGATATAAACGGCTCCCTCTAACTCGTCCGAAAACACCACGAACCGAAAATTGCTCCCTTTTCTACAGCTTTGATACCAGTTTGTTGGGAAAAATACAGGAATAATAAAGGAACAAGTAACACAATGCACACAAGATTTACGTGGTTCGGTCAATAGACCTACGTCCACGGGCACACAAGAGAGAAATTTTCACTATGAGCGCAAAATGATGGAGTACAAAACACAGAGTTTTCTTAACACTCCCAACTCACACATTTTCTCTCTAAACGCACCATACACTTTTTTTTTTTCTTTGCACACAACAACAATAATGCAAAGGCACAGAACATATAAATATATATACAAAACTCCAAAAACTGAAGAAAAAGTCAACACTAACAAATTTGCTAAATGACATAAGAAATAACAATAAACAACATCGTCCTCCTAATTCCCTAAAGAAAACGTGTTTCCTTAAATAAAAGCGTGACAACTTTTCCTATGTTAACATTGGACTTGTTCTCAAGTCATTTCTTCAGCTCATCCTTTCTGTAGTCTGTTACTGATCCTTCCATCTACTTCATCAGCATCAAATTCTGGAAATTGTGATATGATGAAAGAGATGTCCTCCCATCATGACTCTTCTGGGGCTAAATTAAGCCATTTGACGAAAACCTGAACTACTGGTACATCATTTCTGAGAATCACTCTTTTTCTTAGCACAGCTTCAGGTTTTACTTGAACTTGGCCATCTGCATCCATTTGAGGTAAATGAAATACAAGCACTGAATAATTGACCACCTTTTTCTTAAGCAATGAGACATGGAACACATGGTGGATTTTGGAACTCAGATGAAGCTGTAATTTATAATCTACAACACCAACCTTTTACAACACAGCAAAATGACCATAGTACTTAGCACTCAATTAACTTTAGATTCCTTCTAACTGCCAGGGAAGATTGTCTATATTGTTGTAACTTTAAATACACTATATCACAAACTTAAAAAACTCCTTTCTGGTCTTCTAGCATCTGCATAATGTTTTATTCGTTGTTGAGCCTTGTTCAAATTTACTTTCAACACATGCAACATCTGCTGGTGATCTTGCACTACCTGTGAAGCTGCAGGTGTTACAGAATCTGTCAATGACCCCAATGGAAAGGGCTTAGGAGTATAACCATATAGAGCTTCAAAAGGAGCTTCAAAAGGAGACTTTTATAGACTTGAATGATAAGCAGAATTATACAATCACTGAGCCATATCTATCCATTGCATCCACTGAACTGTTTTGGCACTTGTCATACACCTCAAGTAATTCTCCACACACTGGTTTAATCTTTTGGACTGTCCATCAGTTTGTGGATGGTAAGCGCTACTGAAATGTAACTTCACTCCCCACAATTTAAAAAATTCTTACCAAAAGTTGATAGTGGAGACCTTATCTCGATCTGATTCAATGGAATTTGGTAATCCATGTATCTTTCCAATACACGCAATGAACTTCTGAGCTATTGTGACTGTAGTAAATAGATGTTGCAGTGGTATAAAATCGGCAAATTTAGTAATCTCTAAATTATCACCATGATTGTATCCATGTCCTCAGAACTTGGTAGATTTTCAATAAAATCCATAGTTACATGACTCCATGCTTGAGTTGGAATACGAATGGGTTGAAGTAATCCAAGACTTGCAATGATTTCTCTCTTGTGCCTTTAACAAACTTCACATTCCCTCACATACTACACTATATATCTTTTTAATCAGGGCCAATAAAATAAATTCTTGACTCTCCTCCAACAAGCATTCTGTCCAAAATGCCCTCCTATAGCTGAATCATGTAAAGAGCTAATTATTTTATGTCTGAGGTTACCTCCATTTCCAATCACAATCTTTCCTGTCTGTATTAATATTCCATCCTTATACTAATATCCTGGATTGCTGGAAGGATTGAGAATCATATGAGAAATCAGTTCTGAAATTACAATATCATTCTCGTAACTTTGCTGAACTTCTAGCAGCCACTCAAGAAGCACTGCAGTTACATGTGTCAACATAGCACCCTCTGAATTATCTTCCTTCCTAGATAATACATCCGCCACCCCATTTTCGATTCCCTTTTTGTACTATATTTAGTAAGCCACTTCTGTTGTAATGTAGTATGCAAGGTTTGTTCCAGAAGATACTTGAGGATTTGATGATCTGTCTTGATGATGAAGTAATAACCAATGACGTAATGCTTCCACCTAGTCACTGTCATCAGTAATTCTAGAAGCTCCTTCTCATAATAGACAATCATAGATTCTGAGTGCTGAGTGTCTTACTCAGATATGCAATAGGTTGTCCTTGTTGTATTAACAAAGCTCCCACACCTACAGCACTTACATCAGTCTCAATGACAAAAGGCTGAGAAAAATTAGGAAGTCTAAGTACAGGTGCAGTACACATGATCTCCTTCAATGTTTGGAAGGCCTTCAGTGCCTCTGAAGTCCATTAGAAAGCTTCCTTCTTCAAGAGTTGTGTTAAAGGCTAGCAGATCAACCCATAACTCTTAATAAACCTCCTGTAATAGCCTGTAAGACCCAAAGATCCTCTTAGTGCTTTGACATTCTTTGGTATAGGCCAATTTAGAACACAATCTACTTTGTCCTTGTCCATATTTACTCACGCTTGGTTGATAACATGACCAAGGTACTCCACAAAAGTTTGAGCAAATGTGCATTTGGATTGTTTGGCTACCAACTAATTTTGTCTCAATGTAGACAGTACAAGTTGCAAATGCTCTAAATGACTTTCCAAAGAATGACTATATACTAAGATGTCATCAAAGAAAGACAAAACAAATTTCTTGAGATAAGGCTGGAATATATCATTTATTAAAGACTGAAATGAAGCTGGTGTATTGGTTAACCCAAAGAGAATCACTAGAAATTTATAGTGTCATTGATGAATATGAAAAGCTACCTTGTGTCTATCCACCATTTTAACTGCAATCTAATGATACCCTGACTTGAGATCTATATTTGATAATAATTTAGCCCAAAATAGCTCAACTCATTGAAAAGCTCATCTATATTAGGTATAGGGTACTTATCCTTGACTGTTAAGTCATTAAGCTTCCTGTAGTCTACATAAAACCTCCAACTACCATCCTTCTTTTTTACCAATAAAACTAGAGAAGCAAAAGGGCTATTGTTATTCTGAATTATCCGAGAGCCAAGCATCTCAATCACCTGTCTCTCAATTTCAGCTTTCTAGGAATGGGGAGATATATATGGTCATTGCTTGAAAGGTTGAGCTCCAGCTTTCAGAGGAATAGCATAGCATCATGAAGCCTCTCAGGAGGTAAGCTGGTGGTTGATTCAAAGACATCTGCATATCTAGATATTATTATTATTATTTTTGTATATCTAGTTATTAACTGAAACACAGCATTTTGAATACTATTTTCAGATCTTTCTAGCTGCAACACTCTTAGCTAGAATATTTTTCCTGAACTTCTCTTGATTCAACTTTTTACACTCTTTTCCTCTAATTAGTTGCATCATGGGGTTCTCAGCTTTGCCATAAAGGACAATGTGTTTATCACCATGTGTCATTCTTACATTTAATTCCTGGAAATCAAAAGTGAGAGGGTTGTAGGTTTTATCCAGTTAACTCCCAAAATCAAATCCCATCCACCAATGCTCATTATCCTCAAATTATAGGAAACTTTATACTCATGGATGCTCCACTTAACTTTAGGAGCTATTCTTAGACTGATTACAATACTGTTATCAGCTATGGTGGCTTTTAGAGGTTCAACTTGTACATACTTGAGGGACAATCTTTTAACCAATTTCACATTAATATAACTATGTGAACTGCCAGTATCTACAAATATGTTAACCAATTCCCCATTAATTCTTCCTCGTATTACATCTACTTTGTCACTGAGCATATCAAATAATGCATTTAGAGAAATATCCACTACCTGTCCTAGAACGCTTGTTTTCTCATCTGGTTCTCCCATTGCATCTATGAATTCTGACTCCTCCTCTTTATCTATCACTATAAAGGTGAGATGATTCATTTTGCAAATGTCTCCAAAACTGTATTTATCTCCACACTTGAAACACAAATTCATTTTGCAAATCTAACTCCTCCTCTTCTTCTCTGAATCTCCTATGCTGATATCCTTTTGTTTTCTGTAGCTTATGGAGTTTCTTTGACTATGTTGAAGCCTACAGTTTTAACTCGTACACCAGTTGTAGAGTGTTTCTACCAAGGCTTTGGGTCTTATGTGCCACTGTTGTGTACACTCTGTGTACCACTACATGAGAAGATGACACGTATTCTTTTTAGTAGTTATCTAATTTTTAAAATTAAACTAAAATGCTAAACAAGTGATGAGTGAACCCTAAGGGATAAGTGATTGTACATGTGTCATTTTTTCATAAAGTGGCACATAAAATGAAACACAAAAAGCGGCACATGATCTATTGCCCAAGATGCAATGCCTTCACCAAGGATTTGGATCTCCTTATGCTCAATTTCAGTGATTATTCCTGCAGCACATCGATTCCATATGATTCTACAAAGGAATTAGGTTTAAGCATCTTAATGATTGGTTTGATATCCTCCTTCAGTCTACTCACAAAGCTGGAGATGAAATAACCTTCAGATAATCGCTCACCCCTCAGCAACATCCTTGATTTAAAGCTCCTAATACTTCTCTTGATACTCCTTCATTGAGCTATCATGTTGTAACTTATTAAATTCTTCCACAATATATCCAGTCTCTCACTGTAATCAAACCTCCTACACAACAATTCAACAAATTCATGCTACTCAATTTTGCCTTTCGATAGTTTTATCCCTTGGTACCAGTTATCTACTTTCCCTTCCAAATACATCTCTTCCAGTTCTACCCATTGATGGCCTAAGATTTGATGAATCAAGAACTTCTCACACTTCCTGATCCAGTTCCTGGGATGTTCTCCTTCAATAATATGCAGCTCCACTTCAGGGTAAACACTGTAGTTCCACTTCTTACTCTCCACTTCCTTCTTGTTTCTACTCAGTTGTGTGGGTAGCAATGGAGTCCTATCCATTGAACATGTCCCCTTAGTGTTCTGACTGGCTACTCGATCCTTAGTAATCAGTTTCATGAATGTTGATAACCTTGCATCTATTCCCGCCATGAGACTGTCCATTTTGGACCCATTCTCCTTGCTGTGTTGCTGTATTTTTAGTTGCATCCGTTCCATCCACTCTTGAATCTTTACATCCTGTTTCTTAATCTTCTCTTCCATTGATTTCAATCGAGTTCTGTCAGCCATCTCTGCCTTGTCCAAGGATTCAGTAGCTCTGATACCAAATTGTCAGATTGGTTACAGAAAATAGTTGAGGAATTACAAAGGAGAAATTCACATAAAACTCACCCCCTCTCTCATGCACTTTCCTAACTTTTATGCTAATAACCAATTGAGTGCTGCTCATATCCCAACTAATTGTAGCTGACTCATCATTCAATGTGAAGGCGTCTGCTAGCGACTTTGCTAACTAACACAATAAATAACAATAAATGACATCGTCTTACTAGTTTCATAAAGAAAACGTATTTCCTCAACATAAATTTGTGACATAATAGTTCTATCAGTACTTATAATATATGAACATTAATTATAAAAGAAATAAGTGATGATAAGATTTCATGTAAGTGATTAAGTTTGCATTAAAAATATGGAAATATTTTTATAAGGGTAGTGAAATGATGTGATCTCGCCCAGAAGGTTAGGTTTGAACACTGTTTGCCCAATCATTCTAAGGGTTGATTAATTGGTCAAAGAAGTCTTTAAATGAAGTACAATGCATAAAGACAAGTCTTGAAGCTTCTAAGTGGAGAAATGACAAATCTGCCATAGATGACATCATGGATGACCTATTCTTTGAAGATGAAATGTCAAGGGTGTCCTTGTGACATCATCCATGACATATGCTCTAGAATTCAAGAAGTCTTTATAAGTAGAATGATTTATCTTTGATAGCTTATTAGATAAGTATTTTAGCATATTTTAATAAGTATTTGTTCTTATAATTATGCCTATAAATAGGCCACTCATGTAAGCTTTAAAGAGAAGATTTAGATGAATGAAAATTGTGAGTTTTTCAACTCTTAGTTCTTTGATGAACTTTTAGAACTTATCAAGTTTTCTAACTTGTAGCGTTCAACACTTATCAATCAACTCTTGGTGTGTTGATTGTGGCGTGAGCATACCAAGGTTCCTAGCTCTAGTAAGTTAGTGGGTCGCGGTTACACCATTCCAGCAACCCTTAGAACGATTGGGCAAACAGTGTTCAAACCCAACCTTCCGGGCGAGATCACATCATTTTGGTATCAAAGCCAGTTCTACCGGTTGCATATCCTTTTTTTATCTTTTGATTTATCCTTTCTTATTCTTGATTCTTCAAAGTCCAAGAATCACGTATTGGTAACGGGTCTTGTCACAGGTTCGGCAAGGTTCTTATCAGTGACTATTGGTATTCCAAGTATTCGGCTTCTCATCTACATTCTTTTTGTTGGGTTTCTTGAAATTCAAGAGTCACATAATGATAGCGGGTCTTGTCACAAGTTTGGCAAGGTTTTTATCAGTAGGTTTTGGGGTTTAAGGATTCAATACTTTTTTTATTCCTTTGAACTATTCCAAAAAAAAAAGGAAAAAAGAAATTCGTCCAAAAAAAAAAAGGAGGCAAAAAAAAGGACGCAAAAAAAAGAGAAAAAAAAACAAAGATTCAAAAAAAAAAAAAAAAAAAGACGAAAAGTCAAGTTTCATCTCTTTGTACTAACTTGTTTGCATTTGATCCAGGAAGCAAGTTTGGAAGCCAAGTCTTCAAAATTCCCTTGGTTTGAATTCTTCTCTATCTCTAAATTTTGTGTTAACAGGGTTGTTTGATAAGTTTGAATTCCTCAAGGCCACAAGTAAAGCTTGATGATTCTTTCATTAGTTTGATAAGGACTTTGAGACGAAAAAGAGTGGTAAAAGGCAGTGTGGTGAGACTAGTAGAGGAAAAAAGCCTATCTTTGTGATACAGAGGGAAGTATCTTTTCTTTTTATTTTTTTTTCAGTCCAAGTATTTCTGATTTAATGTTATTATTTTTAGTTTAAGTCCAAGTAGTAATTATGTGTTATTTCATGTCAGCCCAAGGAAAAATTCAGCTTTGAAGACTTCAGCCCAAGTGGAATGTTTTGGCCATAACTCCTTCATTTCAAGTCCAAATGGAGCAAAGTCAAAGCCCACTTAAAGTTCAGCCTTTCTAGTATTTTCATGAAAGAAATCAAGCCCAAAAGATCAATAAAAGTCGTCCAAAGTCAGCCTCAAAATTCGGCCAGAATTTGTCAAACAAAAGTCCAAATACATTGTATCTTCTCCAAGTCTTCCAAGGTGTTAAATGAAGAAGTTTGAAGGTTTTTCTACATATTAATTTCGTTCAAGGGCTGATTAATTGGTCAAAGAAGTCTTTAAATGAAGTACAATGCATAAAGACAAGTCTTGAAGCTTCTCAGTGGAGAAATGACAAATCTGCCATAGATGACATCATGGATGACCTATTCTTTGAAGATGAAATGTCAAGGCTGTCCTTGTGACATCATCCATGACATATGCCCTAGAATTCAAGAAGTCTTTATAAGTAGAATGATTTATCTTTGATAGTTTATTAGATAAGTAGTTTAGCCTATTTTAATAATTACTTGTTCTTATAATTATGCCTATAAATAGGCCACTCATGTAAGCTTTAAAGAGAAGATTTAGATGAATGAAAAAATTGTGAGTTTTTCAACTCTTAGTTCTTTGATGAACTTTTAGAACTTATCAAGTTTTCTAACTTGTGGCGTTCAACACTTATCAATCAACTCTTGGTGTGTTGATTGTGGCGTGAGCATACCAAGGTTCTTAGCTCTAGTAAGTTAGTGGGTCGCGGTTACACCATTCCAGCAACCCTTAGAACGATTGGGCAAACAGTGTTCAAACCCAACCTTCCGGGCGAGATCACATCATGAAAGTTATTAAATTAATAAAGATGGTGTAATTTTTATTAAATTTTTAATAAGGGTATAGGAATGTTTTGTACCAAATAATCATAAAAATGTATCAAGAAAAAAGAATTCTTTACCACTAAGATTTGTTAGCTATTAATTTTAAAATCATTGATTATATATTTATAAAAAAATTAAATATTTATCATTTATTTTATATTAACCTCACAAAATTTAATACTTTTGACTTCATAATTTATAGTGACAAAAATTAATTTAAAATTTTAACTTTTTTTGTTATAATCTAACATTAGAATTTATGAAAAGAAGTAGTTTTAAAATAAATTAAAAAACTAATAGAACATTTATGCGATGAAACATAAATTATTACATTTTATTGTACATATAATGTTTTGGGTATTAGGGTAAAAAAATAAATATTTATAATTTTGTAATTAGATATTTAACATTTAGAATTTTTTAACTTTTGAAATTTGATATTAATCATCTCAACAAAATATTTTTGTGTTTCTAAACTTAATTAAATATCTAGTACTGAAGAAAAAATTGAAATTAAATGATACTATATTACTTATGTATATTATCAAATTTTCAAAAATTTAATAAATTTTAATTTTAAATATCTAATTTTACAATTAAAAATATTAAATTCTATAATCAAATACCCCAAAAAATTTATTATAAAAATTTGCTAGTTTTTATGTGTCATTACATAATTTTTCTTTTAGTTTCTCAATTTTTTTAAAAAAATATACTTTCTTTTACATAAATTCTTATATACATTACACAACTAAAAGTTTTAAAATTATGAACAATATATAATTAAGTAATCAAACTTAATAACGTTAAGTATTTAAGGTTAATATTAACCGAACAATGTGTATTTCATTTTTTTAATAGATATATAATCTTTAAAATTAAATAATTTAATATTTTTATAGAAAAAATTATTTAAGAAATATATAACAGTTTGGTTGGAAACTTTCTATTGCCCTTATTAATAATTTATGAAATATATACTCTCTTTATTATTTTTATAAGTTCCAATGCTTTTATTAAAAATTCCCCCAAAAAAATTTGTTCTGTCTATTGGTTGGAACGTACACACCTTTTTAGCGTACGTTCCGAGCAACTTTGTGTATTGTTTATACTCTCTTAAATATTCAAATTTAGTAGATAAGTGAATTTAAGCAGGAAGAGAGCTGTGTGATACAAAAATGGTAGAGAAATTATTTCATATTAAAATTTTAATTACACATTATGATTTCAACCCCTCCTATTTCCGAGCTCTTAAGTAAACCTTGCGAATAGTGTAAGACTGATCTAATGCTTCTAACATTATGGTTGTGGTAACTAATTAATACAAATAAAAATGTAACCTAATGATATTAGTTTTAAAAATAAATTATTATTATTATAAATAATAAAATAATAATGAGTATCAGTTTTCTTTACGTAATTTAATAATTTTAGTTATATAAAGTTTTACAATAATATATTGATATTTAATTATTTATATAAATAGATGAGTGAATGAGTGACCATATGATTTTACATAAGTGAAAATGCCAAATTGTGTAAGACAATTCTTACACTATAAATGTGTAAAATAATCTTCACTCTCTATATTTCTCCATTATAAATATCTAACGAACCTTTTGCCTTTTCTTGCAGGTTATGACAAATGTAGCTATGACAACTCTGGGTAGGTTCATCAAATAATCTCTGTATCTTGAGCTCATCTTCATTTCTTTTTTGAAATACTTTTGAGGTTGCATTGGCAAGAAGTAGGAAATATTATTTTCCTATAAAACTTTTCATTTATTTTCCATGCAGGTCTATGAAATACTCAGCCGCACAATTATCAAAATACAAACCAAAGGTTATTTGGTGCAAACTTACCTCACTAGTTATGCTTTTGTATCTGGGATGTATAAATGATAGATAAACCTTTTCTAGCCTAAAAACATATTCCTCTTCTCTTTTTTAAATGTCATTTTAGGCCAAATTCTTTCGTTGTTTAAATAAATGCAGTTATACACATATGAAAACAAAAAGTATTGAAAGTTTCAACTTTATCCTTCACTGTATTTATGTAAAATCAATGACATTAATTGTTTTATTCATTTTTTGAATAAAAAGTTAAGGATAAAAAAAATATGTTAATTTCCTAAATAAATGCGCATTGGGACAAGACATCCATCAAAATAGATCACAGAGAGTAAATACTAAGGGGCAAAAAAAAAAGGCATTTAATTTTTGGCACAAACTTTCTGTTTTAGTGGACACCTCGAATTTTTAGGTTTCAACTTTTTCACTTTCTGGTGAAATATTTCTGTCTTGTTTGGTTAGAATACTAATATTGCAGTTCATTATCTGATGATTTCTTTTTGGTTGAATTTTTTTTAATGAAGAAAATCTTTTAATGAAACAAATATTGTTTCGAGATAAGGATCCAGTTAAAGAAATATAACTAAAGTGAAAATAAAAAGCTCCAAATGGAGGTAAGAAAATTGAAAATTGTCAACAAAAAACTATTCTCATTCAGAAATTCAAAATCATGCGGAGTTGGCTTTAAGAAAGTAACTAGGCTATTGTTTTGGTTAAATTAAGACGAGTAGTTAGGTTACAAATAAGCAAGAAATGTTATGGTCAATACAGGAAATTAAAAAAAAAGAAAAATTTATGTTAAAGACCTACTCCTTAGCCTTATTATTAAAGAAAACATAATTTTAAAATATTTATTGTTAATGAAATGAAAATAATTTAATTAGTTTATATCATTAGTAAAAAAACATTATCATCCCTTTACAATCTCCTTTCTTCTTTTATTAAGATTTACCAAAAAGTAAATGTTTTCTGAGCAGAAAAATAAAACATTGTTATTATTGTATTTTCAGTTCCACAATGATAAAACAAGCAAAACTATGTCATAAAAAAATAGAAAAAAATTGATGGAAAAATATTTAAAAAAAAGTAAATAAATTATTAATAATATTTGTTAAGGTTTATAGAATTAAATAAAGGGAAGAAAAATAGAGACAAAGAGGGTAGAAAGAAATAAGCAAGGTGGCTAATGTTTCAAAAAAGTGTCATTTAATCAATCAAATCCCTCACACGTGGCCAATAGCATAAGCATAAGCATATAACAAATAAAATGATTAGTCTACCCCTATAAGTAAAAGCCTGTTATTTACATTTTATCTAACATCCCTTCTCAAAGTCACAATATATCCAGAGATAGCAGCGAGAATTTGCTAGGATGCAAATGGTAAAGTAATGGTGCCATGTTGAAAGTGATATATGAGTGAAGTAACAATCAATCTTTATATGTTTGGTATGCCCATGAAAGACATAGTTGTATGTGATTTGAATAGCACTCATGTTATCACAATACATAGGAGTTAGACTAGAGAGAGACACCCATATCAGCAAGTAGCTAATGAAACCAAACTATTTCTGTAGCAGTGGAGGCCATAGTACGATATTCAACTTTTGTTGAGGAACGAGAGACAATAGGATGGTTTTTACTTTTTCAATAAATTAGAGAATCTCCTATAAAAATACAAAACCACATGATAGACTTACGATCCTTAACATCACCTTCCCAATCAACATCTAAAATATACACGCAATTTTAAGGTATAAGAGGTAGGGAAAAAAAGACTTTGAAATTGAGTGCCACAGAGGCAATGAAGAATATGAAGAATAACTGTCAATAAATTATAGTGGAAGAAGTAACAAACTGACTGAATACATGTGCAACATAAGCAACATTAGATATGGGGATAGTAAGATACACCAAACTGCCAATAATGGTGGAATCTAAGGGATATAAAGTGGAATCTAACAAAGAAATGCCATCATAAGGGGTATATGTGGCATTAAGTTCAAGATACGTATGAGTTGTCTGAACATTAGAAAGACGACTTTGTTCAAGAATACTAGCAATATATTTAGATTGAGACAGAAAATAACCTCTAGGAGAGCGAGCAACTTCAATCCTTTGAAAGTATCAAAGAGTACCTAAGTCTTTCATCTTAAACTGGTTGATTGTTTACAATTTAAACTCTGCAATCCCACTAATATTATCCCTAGTAATAATCATATCATCAACATGCAAAGAGAGCAACACACATCCATGAGAAGTACACCTGAGAAAAAAGTTAGAATAATGTGGGCTAGGATGGAAAGAAAGAGATGGATCACAATGGACAACTTTTCAAACCAAACTCAAGGAGTCTATTCAAGACTATAAATAGTCTTCTTTAATTTGCAAACTTTATAAAGATTATGTGAAGGACCTGGTAAAGGAACCATGTAAATGTTTTCTTGAAGATTACCATTTAAGAAGGCATTTTTAACATCCATTTGAGATGTATGCCATTAACGACAGATGTAACTACAATAAGAGTGTGAATAATAGTCATTTTGGCTACAAGTGCAAAAGTTTCTATATAATTCAAACTATAATCTTTAGAAAATTCCTTAGAAATCAAACGAACTTTAGAAAAATTCCTTAGAAATCAAACGAACTTGATATTGCTTAACAAACCCATCAATCTTGGTTTTGATTTTATATACCCAACCAGAACAAATAGCACTTTTTTCTAGAGGAAGAGAGACAATATCTCAAGTATACGTCTAGTGAATAATAAAAAGTACTTCTACCACAACTTGCTACCAAATAGGATTAGTAACAGTCTCTTGAAAAGAAGAGAGTTTAGAAAATTGTGAATAGAAGTTAAGAAGGAAGTGAAACTATTTAAATAATTGGAGTAAACAAAGTCTCTCAATTTATTTGACTTAGAATATAGTGAGGATAACGAGGTGGAGATGGTGTGGAAGTAAGAGGATTAGGATTCACGATCAGAGAAGATTCTAGAGAAGTAGTAGGAGCATAGGAGATATTATCAAGAGAAGCACATGAATCAACAATTCTACTAGTGTCCACCCTAAAAGACTCAATGGCAAAATTATTTTGCTTACGGATCGCAAGAGGATAGACATTATCTGAAGTTGTATGAAATGAATCAATGCAGATGATATCTGACTTTCTAAGACTGTAAGTGTTGGAATGAAGAGTAAACGGAATATACTTAAAACACACAACATGACATGAGACACAGAGTTTTTGTACAAGAGGATCATAACAATGATATCCTTTTTTATCTTCATCATAACCAAGAAAAACACAGATCATTGAGCGAGAAGACAATTTATTACGTTTTATATGAGGACAAAGAAAATACAAGTGGAACAAAAAATTTTCAAGATAGAATAATCAAGAATATGACCATATAATTTTTTCAAAAGGAGACAATCTGGAAGTGACAGAGGATGAAATTCTATTGATAATATAGCCTTGACCACGGTTTCGGAACCGTCGGTTCCGTCACGGTTCCCCCCTAGGGGGAACCGGAACCGAACCGCCGAGGGGGCGGTTCCGATTCCGGTTCTAGAACCGCCGGTTCCGGACGGTTCCGGTTTTTAATTTCGAATTTCGATTGTAATCCCACTTTTAAATTTGATTTCTATTGAAATAATGATTAAACTGTTAATTGAAACTCAAATAATACAACATAATAATATAATTAGAATAATAATAGTTACAATTGAACTTAATTAATATATAGTTTTTAGATAATAGAACTAGGAATAATTAGATAAATGAGATTCAATCATTCAAGCTTCAAGGATATAAAAATAATAAAATATTTGAATATTTGAATTATTAATTACAATTCAACTAGTATAATATAATAACATATTAGAAGAAGTTTAAAAATTAAACTAATATATGAATTTTTAGAATAATAGAATTATGAATATTAGATAAGTGAGAAAGAAAGATATAGAATACTAGAGTATTTTAAAAAAAATTTACAAGTCTTAAATTAATAATGAAGAAAGGTTTTTTAATCATAAATTTACAAGTTATAAATTAATAAATGAAGAAAACTAAATTTATTCATTTGATAGAAAAATTTACAAGTTAAGGTCTTTAAATCATAAATTTACAAGTTTAAATTAATAAATGAAGAAACTACTAAATTTTATTCATTTGATAGAAAATTTACAAGTTAAAGTTTTTTAAATCATAAATTTACAAGTTATAAATTAATAAATGAAGAAACTACTAAATTTTATTCATTTGATAGAAAAATTTACAAGTTAAGATTTTAATTCATAAATTTACAAGTTAGAATTAATAAATGAGAAAACTACTAATTTTATTCATTGGATAGAATTTACAAGTTAAGATTTTAATTCATAAATTTACAAGTTAGAAATTAATAAATGAAGAACTAATAAATTTATTCATTTGATAGAAAAATTACAAATTAAGACAACTATAGTGTATATAAATAAAACTATGACATTAATTTATATAATGAATATATAGATATGGAAATTAATAATATTTGAAAAAACATAATAATTATTTCAAATTTTCAATAATGTAAAAATGTACAATATGATATTTTTCTTCATTTTAATAAACTAATAGTCGTCGTCGTCGTCGTCATTATTGGCTCTATCGGCATCGGTGACAGGTGAATTAGTTCTAGTTGTACAAGTAGAGCTACCATCGGTGGTAGCGTCTAAATCTAAATTAAAATTTTCTTCTATGTCTTGTTCTCTATATGCGGCTTTAGTCCAATCATCTACTAAAGCTTGAATCTCCAAGGAGAAGGGGCTCAAACGCGATCGAGTCTCGTCCAAAATGTTGCCACCTTGACTAAAAGCTTGTTCGACGGCTACGGTTGATGTCGGGGCCGCCAAAATCTCTTTGGCTATCGAAGCGATAATAGGGCACATCGTTGACTTGGACTTCCTCCATTCCAATATTTGGAAATTCTCAACACTATCACATTCATACTTGTTATCACTAAAATCAAAAGAAGTGGTTAAATATACCTCAAGTTCCGTACTAGTAGTACCCTTGTGTTTTTTTAACGATTGAAACATTTCTAAACCAGCAAGGATAAAGGAAGACGAAGAAGAAGATCCAATATTTGAAGTTGAAATATTATGGTGACTAGTGTGAGTGCTAATGGTACTACTAGTAGGAATTTGAGGTAAGATAATATTCTTCATATAATGCATTTAACATATCTCTAGTCTCATTTATGTATTTATTTACATTTAATTGTAATTGCATAATGTTCGAATCAAATGGAAAACATTCTTGTAACGAATTATAATAAAACTTCAAATATTGGTCTAAACCTTGAAATTTAAAACGAGGATCAAGAACAAGAGCAACTAAATATAAAATTGGACTTTTTTTATAATAACTAAGCCATTTTTATAACATGTGAGAAATACTTTGCGTCAAAGTTTCATCATTTATGTTCCCTTTTAACATACCAATTATATTACATACTTGATATAAAAATAAATGAGAAGTTGGAAAATACACACGTGAAAACAAACAAGTAGCATCCTTAAATACTTTTAAAACATCTAACAATTTTGCACAAGAAGTCCAATGATTAGGAAATAATACAATTCCAAGACAAGAGTTATCAATGAAAAAATTACATAATAATGAACTATATTTAGAAGAATCACAAAGTAAATCATAAGTTGAATTCCAACGATTTAGAACATCCTTTTTAAATCTTTTAGGTTTTTGTCCATGTTGTTTAAAATATTTTGCCCATGTTTTCATTAAACTTGGATGTCCAGTCAAATATTTAATTGCATCTTTAATTGGTTTAATATGAAATTCTAATGCACTTAAACCATTTTGAACGGATAAATTTAAAATATGGCATACACATCTAATATGAAAAAAATTCCCACCTAAATTGGTTCACACGTATTTTTTATTCTACAATAGATGCATTATTAGCCGATGCATTATTAAAACCAATTGAAAATATTTTATCATTCAAATTATATTCTTCTAAAATAAGACTAATTAATCTAGATATATTTATGGCCGTATGAGAATCATTAAAAACTCTAAATGCAATTACTCTTTTTTGTAAAAACCAATTTGAATCTATCCAATGACAAGTTATTCCCATATAACTATTCATTTGCCAATGATCACTCCAAATATCGGAACATATTGAAACACGAGATTCTAATTTAGAAAAATATTCCGATAAGATAATTTTTTCTTTTTTATGTAGTTTTCTAATATCATGTGTTAAAGTTGTTCTAGGAATACGTTTAACTTGTGGATTTGCATTTTCTTGTACTAATCTCACAAATTGGTTTTTCAACCAAATGAAATGGTAAATGTTGTGTACAAACAAATTTAGCTACACCATCTCTCCTCCATTTTGAATCACTAAATTTAAATAAATTTAAATTACTAGACGAAGAAGAAGAAGAACCTTGTTGAGCAAAACCGGTTAATTGTGTTTGTGACTTTTGAAGGCCGATTTCTTGAGGATGCGTTTTCTTCAAATGCTTGTTTAGTGTACCATATCCACTCCCAATTTTGAAGGCGTATGATTCCTCGTAAAAATTGCATTGTGCTCTAATAAGAACTCCATCGGCATCAAAAATTTTTGTGAAATATTTCACAAACATTTCGGATTTTGGATTCATTGGGGGACGACGACTTGATTGTGATGCATCACCAATATTAATTGGTTGGGATGAAGAACCAAAACTATCCATTGTATAAAAAAAATTCAAAAGGATTAAAAAAGAATGGGAAATTGAAATAATAATATATTAAAAACAATAATAAATAATTTAACTAATAATTATAATAGAAACAATAAATAGAATTGAATTTTATAGAATTTTAATGCTTGAGAATATTGAAATGAAGAGAATTAGAATATTGAGATGAAGAGAATTAGAAATTGTGTGGGAAAAATGAAAAATTAAGGGGTATTTATAGGTTTTAGAAATTGTAAAAAACAAAAAAAAAAGGAATGAGAAACGGTCAAATAATTGACCGTTCCTCAGCAAAATGTTTTGCTGACCGCTGGGGCAACGGTCCGCAAACTACTGCAACGGTCATTTGACCGTTGCAGTAATTTTTTTTTTGTTACAGGCGCGTGTAAACACGCACCTGTATTTTTTTTGTTAGGCTCATGCATAGCACGCGCCACGTGAGTCAGCGAAATGCTGACGTGGCAGGTTTTTTTTTTTTTTTTTTAAATTTACGGTTCGGAACCGGAACCGCCGGTTCCGGTTCCAAACATAGAAAATAAGAACCGTAACCGAACCGTCCATAGGCGGTTTGGTTACGGTTCCGGTTTGGGGGGTCCCACGATTCCGGAACCGGAACCGGAACCGGCGATTCGGAACCGGAACCGTGGGTTTGGTCATGACTATGATAATATAGGTAGTAGGAACAACAACTTCTCCCCAAAACTCATTATGAATAAAGGCAGGGAAGAGAAGAGCAACTCGAATTTGTTTAGGAGTGTCAGTATAAGAGGTATGGTGAAAAGTCCCATAAAAAAATAAGTAATTCATAAAACTTAGTAAAGGTATATTCACCACTTAAATCACATCTAAAACACTTAATAATAGCATTATGTTGAGTTTTGACAAGAGCACAAAATATTTGATAAACAATAAAGAAATCCGAATGATATTTTGAAAGATAAACAGAACAATTTCTAGTACAATTATCAATAAATGAGACATAGTATCTAGACCCACCTCTAGTGAGAACATGTGATGACTCCCATACATTAGAATAAACCAAGTCAAAAGGTACAATAAAAATATAAACACTTTTAAAGAATGGTAAAGTAGAGAACTTAGCAAGTTTACAACTATAACAATTAGAAATATCATGAGGTTGCAATTGTCCTAATACTCCTATATAAATTAAAGACTTTAAACAAGAAGAGGAAACGTGTCCAAGATTTGAATGCTATAAATAAAAGTCAGAAGATGATGGACTCAAATGAAATGATGATAGATTAAAACTAGAGGCTGTAATATATGAAACTTTTAACTCATCCAAAACGTGAAGTCTTTCCTGCATACGGCTAATCCTAATCAACCTCTTAGAATGCAAATCTTGCACATATCAAGCAGTGGAAAAAAAGAAGATCAAGAAACCAGAGTCATATAATTGACTAATAAAGGCAAGTTTAAAGTGAGAGTAGTAAAGTAGTAGACATTTGAGAGAGATATGAGGTGAACAAAGAGACCCAATACCTACTAATAGTATAGGGGGTGCTACAATAGTCATAACAGACAAAATGATTTGAAATGTAAATTGACAAAGGAACTAAAATTAGATAACATATAATGAGAAGCCCTTGAGATGAGGATCCAAATAGAGGAAGCTATACCTGATCAATTAGAGAAAGGCAGACCATTATTTATAGAGGTCAACATTGTATGTGGTTGGGTGACAAAGAACTAATGAATCTGCTCAGCAAGTGCAGCAAAAATAGATGCATTTCTAAAAAGATATGCATGTCCACCATCAAACAAGTCCACTGGAAGAACAACTGTAACGACATTTGGTGTTGGTGATCTCATATTCCTTTGTTGCAATTGGTGGGGATTTTTTCATTGGTTAAATTGTTGTATTTATTATGATTTATTCAACAATTTTGAACACTGAGCTTTCTAATGACTTTTTTGCTTGCAAAATCTACATTCGTCAGATTTGTTCTAATTATTAAAGGACGATCTACAGAAAACAACTAAGACAAAAGCATTACAAATCAGGAGAATTATTTTGTCTACATTTCTTTTTCCAATTTGAGACTTAAACAAATTTCTTGAACTAGTAACTCATTAACTATTGACTCAACTGTAGGCAGAGGATTGCGATATAAAATAATTTCTCAAAGTCCTGTAAAATCATCCCGAAAGGCCATTAGAAATTGGACCAAATGTTGTTTTTCTCTATGAGTAGTGCATGGTGCAAAGGCTCATAGCTTTTTAGATTTAGTGAGATCCAACAAATCTCACAAATTAGTCATGACACAATAAAATTATTGAATCCTTATATTGTTTCATTGAGGGAGTACGAATATCCGTCTCTAACTAATATTGTTTTGAAAATTTTGACTGTATATACAACTTTTGTAAGTGATCCCAAACTTCTTTGGCTATTTCATATTTGGCTAATTGTCCTCCTACTGATTGCAAAACCGAGTTATTAAACCAAGTGATTATCTTTGAATTGTTTTCACTATAGATTTCAATCTTTTTAGAAACTTTTTCATATTTTTCATCTAAAGTCTTGACCAAAGTTTCAAAAATATAACCCCATATTCTCTTCCAGTTCAAGAAATTCTTCAACACATAGCTTCAATAAAAAATAATTTTGTCCATCTAGTTGTACACTAATAGCTTGAAGAGAATCATGTTTTTCACCAGTCAATGCAAGATATGAAGAATCGAAGAGGGCAACAAACACAAATAGTGAAAGAACGAAGAAATCAATTACCATTTCAATAGTAGAAGAAACAACAAAAGAAACTCAAGAGCCATTTCAGTTTGATGATTTGGTCACAGATTGCGATTTTAATTAATAATTTTCTCTCTCTCTCTCTCTCTATTTGATTGTTCCTATAGTGTACTCTGTTATTGCATATTTGCTTACTCATTCCACTGTTAAATCATCCAATTCTCTTTTAATATTTCACATATAAGTAGTTAATGTACCTCCCTATGAGTTTGATGCCTCACTCACCCTACTACAAGGTGAGAAAGGATTACTAAATTTATTTGTGTTTCGAAAGCACATCAGAACACAGGTTTGACAACATGGATTTTTGCTTCCAACAATTTGTTATGTGGGTAGGGCCCTAGCAATGTCTTAATCATCCTTCTTGTTTATTCAAACTAACTGCTAAAAAAAATATAAGAAAAACAATTAATTTAAAAGGAAGGTAAAAGGTAGTTCCAGGTTTATTTGTCCCTAGTTAAACCTTATTCATGTGGCGTTCTCCTTTAAGACTTAGAATACCCATTCATATATCAAAAGAATGTTCTTTCAAAAGCATTCTTCTTTGGGTATAGGTCTCCTTTTGCGAACCTTTGAGGAGGAACTTGAGCTCACGCACATGAAAGGCAAGTTTAATGAACTTGACTTTCTACGACTTTTGCTTCTCTAAGATAGGCTTCTCCTCTTCTTCTTCCGCCATTAATTTTGGGGGTTTCAATGGTTCTTTATCCTTTTATGTTACTTTTTATTCCACCCTATTTAACCTACAAGAATTCACCAATGGCTTTGCATCTATGGTCTTAATAAAATCATTAGTAATTTTAAAGATGGATGTATCAATAAGGAAGTGTCTACCATATTAGCTATTTCACAAAAAATATACAAGTCTTCATCATCTAAGCTAACATGGTATTCAGTTTTAGGCACTCACTATTGCTCAAAGTTGCATTAAATGAATACTCTTGGGATCCATGGTATATAGTTTGAACTAATTGTTCTACATGTATCTTCAAGTTTTTCATTTTATTACCATGCTCTCTCAATAGAGTATTATGAATCTCCAATATGTCAACTTGCCTCTTTATTATTGTCTCCAATTGAGCAAATCTTTTCTTTTCCTCCTCCGTGATTTTATCTATTCTCTTTATGAGTTTATAGAGCATCTCCTCTAATGAGGCTTCCATTTCCTCTGTGATACACACTTTGTTTCTTTGTTCTTGAATTGACCGCTCCTCATCATAGCTCGAATAATATCCAAACTCTCTTTGAGAATGGGATAACGAGTGTGGACCAAAGTGATTATCATTTTCTCACGTGTAAGATTCTTGCTCCCCAAAAATATAGTTCACCATCACCTTGATAATTGCATACGTACGTCTCCAAATCGAGAAAGGCATTGATAAGTGTGATATTTTCCTTGGCATAACCTATAAGAAACAACATTCATTCTCAAAGTAGCTTACACATCATCAAACATTGTCAAATTTTCCATTGGATCCTCAAAACAAGATTAAGATAGATAACATGAAAGTTTACTATCTCCCCATTCATTGGTCTCCCCATATCCTAAATGGTGAAATCCTCCAAATACTCTAGGGTTTGAATTTATATCGTTCACTCTATGTGGTGGGTCAAAATTAAGTTCAAACGATTCCCCAAACATCATAGACATACTTAGGTAGAAATTACAACTAAAACAAAATAAAACACAAAATAGAACACAACAAAGAAAATCGAAAACTATAAAAAGAATGAATAAAATATTTACTACTACCACTCCTACAAAACATAAAAATCTAGCGCAACTACCCTCCCTGATAATGGTGCTAAGCTTGGTACAAACCGTTTTCTTATCCAACTCTTTCATCTCTTCCTACAACTCAATAGTTTGTTGTCTAACCCTTTCCTTAGAGATTGCTAATTATTCCTACCAAGTCAATGCATAACTTAAAAACTCAAAGAGGGCAAGCTTAACCTTCTTTTCTTTGGAATAATGGTGATAGTCAAACACAAACTCAATCTTCTTTTCCCACTCAATGTAGGTATTCGGGTCAGATCCTTCATGAAAATTTGGTATACTTATTTTGATATTGCTCACACTATTGCCTTCACAGTCTTGAGCAACTCTTTGCCTCCCATATACCCCAGGAGTACCCCATAAATTCCTCATCCATCTTACAAAGTCTCTTCCACAATCATCATCTTCTCCCACATGACCTTGCCTTTGTTTAGCATAGTTCATTCTTTTTGGAGAATTTGAATTGTGAGATGATACCCTAGAACTACCCTCTTCAATTCTATCCAATCACCTTTGTATAGGCGCTAACTCTACTCATGCCACACATAATTTCACCAACTATACTTTGAAGTGGTTTTTTGGCAATGGAGGTTTAGTAACCTCTTTCATTGGACTCATTTCCTACATTATGTGCCATGTTGTTTTTGTTTCCAAAACTTGTGATAATGCTAATATTTTAGGGATTATTTGTCATTGTTTATGACTTTATTAGCATATTAAGTATTAAACATCACGTGTTTTGTTATTATTACAGGAATTACGTGGAAAGAGAGTAAAATGGTGAACAATTGATGAATTGATACAAGAAAGGATAAAGATAAGGAAGTGGGGACAGATTTTTATTGGAAAATTTTGTTGAAGGAGTTACAATCATATCTTCTAAGATATTGGAAGGCTCAAGATATTGGAAGGAAGAAGATATTAGAAGGTTGAAGTTATTGGAAGGCTGAAGGTTTTGGATTGAATTTGATAACTTATTGGGATTGATATATGTTATGATTAATATTTGTTAGGATTGCTTTATCTGAATTTAATGGATTTGTTAGTGGGTTGAACCCTTTAAATAGTGAAGTTAGTATTGCTGAAGGGAAGAGATCATTATTAGTTGGGGTAAACTACCTTAAGGGTCACTAAACTATTTGGATAGTATACTTTTAGTCACTAATCTTTTTTTTTGTTTCAATTTGGTTATTCATCTATAAAAAGTGGTATACTTTTAGCCATTTCATTAATTTTATCCGCTATCTTTAAATTTTTCCATTAAGTTCAAATATTTCTTTTTATTAAACAATATTTTTAAGTATAAATTTTAAACACAACTTTGTTAGATGAACACCAACTATCCTAAATTGAAAATCCTATCATTTTACCTCATTTTTATGTATAATATATTTCCTTAAAAAATTAAGAAAAAGATTGAACTTAAAAGAAAATTTTATAGATAACGGCTGATTTTAACAGAATGTCTACTAGTATATCACTTTTCATAGTGGAGTGGCCAAACTGAAACAAAAAAAACGATTAGTGACCAAAAGTATACTATTCAAACAGTTTAGTGGCCCCTAAGGTAGTTTACCCTTATTAGTTTAGTATTTCAGTTTTCACAGAATTCTTGGTTTTTATCCTATTTTAGTTTTCACGAATTTTATTTCAATTTAATGAGTTCAGTTTTTGAATTTAGATAAGTTGTATTTTTTTCATTCACGTATTAAAATTTTGGTAACATTAGATTAGTTAGATAAATATTAAATTTATTGGATAACAATTGCATACCTAAACTTTTGGGTTTGGATAGACTGTCATCGTTCTTATCAAAAGTTATCAACTAAAGGTTATTTCTTTCTTGATTTCATTAATAGAACTAATTAAGGTACGATTATCTTTTATGAGATTCTACTTTAATTTGATTGATTTATTTTTAGATATGATTAGTTGGCAATTATTTAATTCTGGATAAAGTATTGATAAACATTAATTTCTTTTGAGATCAAATTAGACTAAATTACATAGTTAATCAAGTTTCCTTAAATGCTCTGTGATAAAAGAATTTAAGATTATTCTGTAATTAAATATATAGTGTACAATATTTAATTAAGGACATATAATCTATTACCAAGTAAAAAGGTGGATCCGTAATTGTCTGTTTACTTTTAATTAGTGGTAAGACTATCATTCATCGACAATGGGCATAAGGGATTGATATAAGCATGTGGGTTCATGTGGGCATATCAGAATGGCTTTCTTTAACTCTTAATGCAATCAATAATTTAAATCTAATCAGGGTTCTCTTAGGTTAATTATTGATTAGAAGTAATTAATAAGGATTCTTTTAAATACTGATAATTAAGAAGGAATAAGGTTATGTCAATGGATTCCAGTAACTATAACTGATTGACTTGATTAAACAGGCATATAATTGCATCAATGATCAAGAAAAATTAATAATGTTAATTAAATACTTTAACCAGAATTTGTTCTTGAATTTTGTTGTTTTTGAAAAACTATTTCTCGACACTTTCTTGTGATAATTCTTGCGAAGAAAAAGAAACACAACGATTCGCTTGGGAGATGACCCTACTTATTATTTGCTAATAATCATTCTTTAAGGTAGGAATTAATTTTGGTTGAATTCGACGCAACCAAATTTTGGCAACATTGCCCGGGAACGGCTTGTTGTTATTTTTCTTCATAAATATTTTCTTCACTTCTTTGGTGTATGACCCATTTTACTTCTACAGGACCATTGTTATTCGACCAAGAAATAAAAAAATTTGCAAGGAAGAGAAAGACGGAAACCAAAAAAGTAAAACAATTTCTTGAAAAACATAAAGAAGAAATCATAATAGAACGTGAACAAACCCTGAGGAAGTTATCTAATCCTGATATCAATGTGCAGCCTATGGGCATAACACTACCTACCATAACTGAAAATTTTGAGTTAAAATCTAGTTTGATCCAAATTCTTCCTAAATTCCATGATTTCCATGATCCACATACACATTTGAAAATTTTTTAACTTATTTGTTCAACTATAAGACATACTAGGAATGTGGCTGAATATGTTAAAGTGATGGCTTTTCCATTTTCATTGCACGATGTTGCTAGAGATTGGTTATTTAATTTACCAACTAGATTAGTGACCACTTGGAGTAAACTTAAAAGAAAATTCTTAGAAAACAATTTTCCTGCATCAAAGGCCGCAAATTTAAGAAAAGAAATATACAAGATTAAGCAAAATACTAGGGAAACTTTTCATAAGTATTAGAAGAGATTTAAAAAATTGTTTGCTAAATATCCACAACATCAAATTTCTCAACAGTTACTAATTCAGTACTTTTATGAAGGTCTTCTACCCACAGGTAGAGACACAATTGATGCAGCAAGTGGAGGATGTCTAATGAATAGAACAGCCACGGAGGCACAAACTTTAATATCCAACATGGCGGATAATGGTCAACAACTTGGTGCTGAAGAATCTCGTCGCATGATTGAGGTAGGAATGGTTAAAGATCCTCGTGTTGAAGGTCTAATTAAATCTGTTAAAAAATTGGTTACAGGTTTGGGACAAGTTAAAACTTGTGGAATTTCCAATAATGTGCATCATACTGACTTATGCTCAACCATGCAAGAGGAGAAGCACGCAAAGGAAAACACTCTTCTTACCACTCCCTTATGTGTTTACCTTCACTCTCTTGTATTACACCTAATTGGCTCTTTTCACTCTACTAATCTCACTACACTTGCCTCTTTCCAACTCAAAAATATTTCTCTCAAGTTTGAACAAAGCCTATTCAAACCAACCAAGTGTGACTGAAGCAATTCCAAATCTCAACAAGCAATTTAAAAGCACCAATCCTTTGGAACAACTTCCCACTATAGTTCAATAAGTCAACTAAAGGTTTGGCTCCAAATGTTTCACAATTGAATCCAACTCAAAACTCTTAACAATTTTACACAAAAAGATACATGAAACAAAACCCACTAATAATGTTTGATCAATTGAAGCAAGTAGCAATGAACAATCAAGATTATCCAATATTGTTTCAAAACCCACTTTCCAAATTTCGTGCAATTTTGATTTTTTTAATAAAGTTTCCCTTTTCTTCTCTAGTTTTTTTAGTCATGTTTTTCTTTCTCTAACTTGTCACATTTTTTAGCAATTGTTTTATATAAAATGGGTCAATAAAAGATGTAAAATCAAGGGTAATCAAGGAAATAAAAATGAAATGTTCAATACTACTCCAAGATCCAGCTTCAAGATTCAGCCCTACCATACCACCGTCGCCACCAGTTGTCCTCCCTCCAGCGCTCCACCACTCACCTCCTCCTCACCTCCACATGCCTCACCGCTAAATCCCATCGAGTGGAGGCACTCATCTAATCCAAGCTGCAACCAAAGACTGTCCACCTCAGTCCAAAGTTCATACCCCGGGTTCAAGCAGCTGAAGACATAAATCGGGCGGTGAGATGATGGAAGCTAACGGGAGCTGTTGAGAGGTGTTGGTGTCCAAGATTCACATCTGTTGATGGTAGGTATTATGGTTGGATTGCAATGAATGATGGCAACCATTTGCTTGAAAATTCTAATTCTGTCGATTCTTGGGATTTTGGGTGACAATGGAGGTTCATACTGTCATTGTTGCTGGAATTAAAAGTTGCTTTGAATTTTGATTGAGCATGCTTGGCTTTGCTGTGTGTTTCTGGTCACTTCTGGACATTTGGACATTTGCTTTGATTGCGTCATTGAATTTTTGGACGAATTTTTTAACTGCCCATGGTCAAATTTTTTAGTTTTGTGGGCGAACATTCAATTGCTTAGTAGACTGGCTCAAATCATGTGATATCCTAACTTGGATGAGTGTGGCTTCTTTGCTGGTTTTGAGTTTGGTTGGCATTCTGGTATGAGCAAAGGACAGCTTCACGCATATACTTAGTCTGCTGTGCTTACATTGTGGCGAGGCCCTGTCTTTGTTCTTAGAGGAGGCGTCTTTGGGGGAAGAATTCCACTACTTTGGTATTTGCCAAAGCAGTGGCTTTCTTCCCCAAGTACAGAATATTGATTTTCATGTACTCGAATAGGAGTGTAAAGCTATTGCATTTACTTTCAAATCACATGTAATGGAGTAGTACTCCAAAATTATTGCCTGCACTTTTGTAACGGTGTGTTCGGATATATCCGACACCGTATTTTGCCCATATATATATATATAAATATTTTTTTGGTTAAAAAAAAAGAAAAAAAAGAAATGTTCAATACTACTCAATGTTCAACCCACTAGTATGGACCTTACCCCACTTGTTACAAGATCCGATACCAACATGTTAAATTAAAGCGTTAATTGCTAATTACCTCCTTGTGGTTTACATAATTGACTGGTTACTTACCTATGGTTTATAAACCTGCAATTTACCACTTGTGCTTTGAGTTTTTTTGCAAAACTAACGGATTCACAAGATTAACGGATCTCATCAAAAAGTTAGCAAATCTATACTTATATTTTATTATTAAAATATATATAATACTTAAAAAGACAAAAATAACCTTCTCCAATCATCATTTACATCATCTTCTTCCCAAAATCATCTTCCTCAACCATTAACACCAAAACCATAATCTCTAACCTTTTTTCTGCCATCATTCCCTACTACCATTACTTTACTCTCCACCACTAACAATAACAATAACCAAGCCATCTACTTTACAAATGCATTCCCACCACCCCATGTCATCCATTCTCTTCCACCACTAGTCTTCTTCTCACCACCACCAATTCTACTTTCTCCTCTTCCACCAACTTTCTCTCCAAAACCCAACCTCCAAAATTTGGTGACAATTTACGATTGATGATATACTATTCCACCAACGTAGAAAATTGTCAAAATTACGAGAAGTAAAGCTAATGAAGCTAGAAATGACCCTAAAATTTTCGGTGTCTTTCCTTGTGTTGGACCTCTTACACGATTATATATGGAGGTTTAACTTTTGTGGGGTTGGCTGGTTTTGTGGAAAGAGAGTGAATTATTTCATCAAGTTTTCTTAGAGCTTCCCAGGCCTTAACTAGATCAACCTAAAATTCAAAAATTTTTGTCGTCTTTGTTTGTATTGGACCTATTACATGATTAAGATGTGGAGGTTTAACTTTTGGATGGTTGGCTAGTTTTGTGGCCAAAGATTGAAGTTGTTTATCAAGTTTTCTTAGAGTTTCATGGGCCTTAACAGATTGTCAATTTTCAATTTTGTGGCCAGAGATTGAAGTTGTTAACACCATGGCTTGACCAATTAACCCAAGAAGAGCTTTGATAAAGCTTCACATAGTGTTTCACAAATGGGTTTCTTGTGTTTGTGATGATTTTTACATATTAGGCAATAAAATAAGATTTTTGGGATGAAAATTTGAAGGATTGTTGTATTGAGATTTTCCCCACCTTGTTGCTGATTCAGTTGGGACATAAGAGGCCGATTCATTTCTTTTGGATATTTATTAAAGGGAAAAAATGACTTTTTGTTGGCAACTGTTAAACCTTGGAAGATCTGTTAGTTTTGCAAAAGGTAAGTTGCAGGTTTATAAACCATAGGTAGGTAACCAATCAATTTTGTAAATCGCAATGGGGTAATTAGTAATTTACCCTAAATTAAATCTAGAACAATCTAAAAACAAAATAATGAATTACTCGAATCTAAATCCATTAGTAGAAACCTTCATAACTTGTTATAATACCCACTACTAATATATTGATTTAGACTCGAGAAACCCCAAAAAGATGAAAAGTCAATTCTTCTATGAAAATAACTCCAAACCTGTTCTAAAAATAATAATAAAAAAAGATTTGCAAACCATGCTAGAACACTTTGATACCCAATAATACAAATCATGTGATTGGTTATAAGTTTCTAGAATTGGATGGAGAAACCCTTGATTCAAATTTGGAGAAAATCGAATCTTAGATTAATGGTAGAAGGTTCCACAAGTAATTGGTGGATACAATGATAAGTCAAGGAACAATTCAAGCCCAAAGAATTGTTCTTGATTAGTTCAAGTGAGTTCAAATAAACTTTAAGAGAACATTTTCTTACACAAATTGAAGTTGCAAAATCTGACTAGCTTGAGAAGAAAGCAACTATTTAAAGGAAAGGGCTTTAGCCTAGCATCGTGACGCTGCTCTGGAGTTCTTCCTTCGGCATGGCAAATGGTTGTTGTGATGGTGCCTTGAATCTTCTCGGGTGTGAATTTTAGATCTTGAAAATTTGGCTGTGTTGGGAAGGTTGCTCTCTATTTTTAGCCTTTATTTGCTCATTATGGCAACATTATTTGATTCCTTAGTTGCTCACCATCGCAACACTGCTTGTCCTAGACTCACTCTTTCTCAGTGTCATGCCCATGCATCTCAACTAAAGCTGGCAAAATTACCCGCTGCCTATTAGCCGCCCGCTAAACGCCCTCAATATTACCCGCCCAAGCCAGTAACATTTTGACCACGGGTATTATTGGGTAGGGTAATAATGGATGCAGGTAATATGCGGGCGAGTATGAGGGTACCCGCGCTATAAATGGGTATTAACGGGTACCCTATTGGGTATCAATGGGTACCCTAAGTTACCCTCATTAATTACCATAAACTACCCTCATTAATTTTCTCGTGAAAAACGAAAAAAAGAAAAGTCACATATTTTACACATAGTACACATATTTTCACACACCACATATTTTACACATATTACACATATTTTCACACACTACACATTTTATACATACTACACATATTTTACACATAATAAATATTTTTTCACTCACTAAATATATTTTCACACACTACATATTTTTACACATACTACACAAAGTTTCACACACTATACATATTTTACACATACTACACAAAGTTTCACACAGTACACATATTTTACACATAGTAGACATATTTTCATACACAACACATTTTTACACATAGTATACATATTTTAACACACTACACATATTTTCACACACCATATATTTTACACACACTACATATTTTCACACACTACACATTTTTACACAAGGTACACATATTTTCACATAGTACAAATATTTTACACATAGCACACATATTTTCACAATTCACATTTTTACACATACTACACATATTTTCATATACCACATATTTTCACACACTACACATATTTTACACATACTGCACATATTTTCACACACAACATACTTTCACACTTTACACATATTTTACACATACTAGTATATTTTCACATACTACACATATTTTACACATAGTACATATATTTTCACACACTACATATACTACACATATTTTACACGTACTACACAGATTTTCATGCACTACACATATTTTATACGTACTACACACATTTTCACACACTACATATAGTACACATATTTTCACACACTACACATATTTTACATATAGTACACATATTTTCACACACTACACATATTTTACATATAGTACACATATTTTACACGTACTACATACACTTTACACATAGTACACATTTTTACACACTACACACACTTTACACATAGTACACATATTTTATACTTAGTACAAATATTTTTATATACTACAAATATTTTACACATAGTACACATATTTTTACACACTACACACATTTTCACATAGTACACATTTTCATACACTACACACATTTTACATATAGTAAGCATATTTTCACACACTACACATATTTTTACATATGGCATATATTTTTACACACTACACACATTTTACACATAGTACCTATATTTTCACACACTACACATATTTTACATGTACTACATACATTTTCACACACTACACATGTTTTATTGGAAAAAAATAGATTTTTTTTGTAAATAACTTATTTTTTAAAAATATTATCAAAACAAAACACTTTTTAATTAATATTCATTTAATAATACTTTCAATTAATATTCATTAGGTACGATAACAATTACTTAAAATTTGATCTTTTTCCTATGTTTTAAGTAATTGTTATCGTACCTAATGAATATTAATTGAAAGTATTATTAAATGAATATTAATTAAAAAGTATTATTAAATTCAATTAATATTCATTAGGTACGATAACAAAAAAACACTATTCACTCTAGCAAGCACAATAGGTAAGCCTCTCAAAACCGATATCGCAACAGCTGCAGCAATGAGTGTAATCAGACCGAGTGTTGCAAGGGTCTGCGTTGAAGTCGACGTGCTGGAGGAAATTCCAAATCGTATATGGATCATACAAGGCAACTCAGGCAGATGGCAAGATATTCTGGTGGAAGATAAACCCCTTTACTGCAATAAGTGCAAGAAAATGGGACATCAATCATCTCAATGCCAGACACTTGATCAGAATGAACAATTGAAAACTTCAGTAGAATCAAAGAAGCCCCAAAGGCAAACTTGGATGGAGAAAAAGAAAAATCATATGCCCAAATCGTCAGATAATTTAGAAACTGTAAGTCCACGGGTGCACATCAACTCCAAAGGAAAAGATCAAATTCAGCAACCTGTTCTCCAGCCTGATGGCAATGAAGCCCCTCCTTCAACATCAACTGGACAATTTATGAGCCTTATCCCTCAAGCTACTCTAAAGGAAGCTCCCAAAAAAGTGGTTGTTCAAGGAACACAATCAACAACTTTCAAAGACTCCTCAACATGCACATTCATAGAAGCATCCCCCCACAAAGAGCAACCACAAAAGCGCGTCTCTAACGATATTGTTCCTGAAAGCATCCACATTGACCAAGTCAAAATGGCGCCCTTTAATCATGAAGATTCTGATTCAAGTAAGTTAATTAATTCATGTAATGAAGTAACTCACTCACACCTATGTTTGTGTATTACCAGGTCCCAATCAGAAACACACATTAATACTATTGTGGAGGAGTATTCAGAGAGTGAAGCAATCCCCAATCCCGAAGTTGATGCCTTGAATTTAATCGCACAGCAGCAGGCAGCAATTGAGCCAGTCAATTTGAACGAAATGGAAACCTCCACATGTCAACAACCAGAAGCAGAAGAACTTAGTTCTCCTCCCAAGGATAAAGGAATAAGAGCTAAGTTCCCTTCTAATCGCTCTCTAAGACCAAGGAAAAATCAGTCAATTAATTATGATGAATCCTCTATTGTTATTAATGATGAGTAACTACTTATTCTGGAATATTAGAAGCGCTACAAAAGCTCCAAACTTCAAAAGATTAAAAAACATAATTAAATCTAATAATGTGGAGTTACTTGCTTTATGTGAACGTCTATCACCAGTATCTAATTTAAGGTCCTTTATGCTTAGGCTTAAATTTGATCATTGTATAGCCAATACTGAAGGAACAATTTGGATGCTATATAATAATCCAATTTCATGGTCCTTATTGAGTGAAAATCATCAACAACTCTTTGTAAACATGCACCACCCTAACTGTGACTCTCCTATTATTCTGTCTTTAGTGCATGCTGCCTGTACTGAGGTTGCTAGAAAAAGTTTATGGACTGCTCTTTCTGATACAAACCCACAAAATCTCCCTTGGTGGATCTGGGGGGATTTCAACTGTACCTTAAGGGAACATGAAAAGAGAGGAGGGAGAAAATTTAGATTAGAAGACACAAAAGAAATTTTACATTTCACTAACCAGCATGATTTAGAAGATATTAATTTTATAGGATCCCAATTCACGTCGTGTAATAATAGGAAAGGGAAACGCAGAATATGGAAAAGGTTAGATCGAAAGCTAGTAAACAACTTTGCACTTAATATTGGACTTCAATATGTAGTTAATCACTTGCCAAAAGATCCATCAGATCACTCCCATTTGTTAATCAAAATTTCCAAAATAGATCATCAAGTCAAATCTAGTTTTAGATTTCAAAATTTTTGGCTTAAGCATCAACACTTTCTTAAAATTGTTGAAGAGGCTTGGAGTATTAATGTAGTAGAAAACCACATTAGAAAACTCATTCTCAAACTTCAGCACACAAAACAAAAACTGAAAGAATGGAACAAAATACAATTTGGAAATCTTTTTTCATCTCTTAAGGAAGCTGAATCTAATCTTCAAAAGTTAGAACTAAGAGATGAATCAACTTGGAATGAGGTTACCAGGGAAGAACTAAACTTGGCAAGAGCTAAATTGAGGAGAATTACAGCAAATATAGAGGAATTTTGGGCTCAAAAGGCAAACCTTAAATGGCTCAAAGATGGAGACAGAAATACAAAACTTTTTCATTCACATGTAAATAAAAAAAGAAGGAAAGTCTATATTCACTCCATCTTAGATGATAATAAGCAAATCATAGACAAAACAGAGCAAATTGGAGAGGAAGCTATAAAATATTTTCAAAGAGCCTTCACCAAGACCTCTACCAGTCCCTTTCCTCAAAACTGCTACATTCCCAAGTTATTATCAGACCAGGATAATATAGTTCTAGATTCCATTCCTAGCATAGAGGAAATCAAAGAGTGTATATTTTCAATGGACACAAATAGTGCCCCAGTTCCGGATGGTTTCAATGCCAACTTCTTCATTTCCTCGTGGGAAATTATAAAAGATGACTTAGTAGATGCTATTTAGCATTTCTTTAATGGTGGTTCACTTCCTCAAGCTATCACAGCCACTTTCATTATCCTTATTCCAAAAACTACAAGCCTAAAGTACTTTAAACAGTTTAGACCAATTAGCTTATGCAACCTATTAAATAAGGTTATCTCTAAGCTTATTGCTTCTAGAGTCTCTCAATTCCTTCCTAAACTAATTAGTTTAAATCAAAGTGGCTATGTAAAAGAAAGACAATTAATGGACAATTATTTATTAGCTAGTGAATTAGTCCAATGTCTCCCTAAAAAGAACAAAACAGGCAATGTCATACTTAAATTAGACATGGAGAAAGCATATGATAGAGTTGATTGGTTGTTCCTTCTACAACTCTTGTGTAAATTTGGCTTCAGTGAAAATTTTATTGACACAATTTGGAGACTCATATCTAATGTTAATTTTTCTGTTCTAATTAATGGGTCACCAATAGGTTTTTTCAAATCGTCAAGAGGTATCAGACAAGGAGATCCATTATCTTCTTATCTTTTCATTTTAGGGGTAGAATACCTCTCAAGAGCCTTAAATAACCAATCTGCCAATTACCCAGCCTTTTCTTTTCCAAAAAACTGCCCAAAGATTACGCATCTTGCGTACGCGGACGACATTATAATATTTACATCTGCTCACCACAGATCTCTAAAGCACATAATGGCAATACTCAAGGACTATGAAGAGATCTCAGGACAAAAAGTCAACCCACAAAAGAGTTCATTTCTAATTCATCATTCATGTGATAGAATGAAAAAGCATATCATCTCTAAAATTACCAAATTTAGCTCAGAAAAATTTCTTGTTAAGTATTTAGGACTTCCCCTTTACTATGGAAAAAACAAATTTAGTCATTATGAAACTTTAATTCATAATACTCAGTATAAGATCAATTCCTGGAGTTCTAAATATCTATCTAGTGGTGGCAGGATAAATTTAATTAAAGCTGTCCTCACAGCAATGCCAATGCACATCTTGGTAGGATCTAATCCCCCAAAAATTTTTTTACAAAAACTCGAATCTGTCTTTGCAAACTTTCTGTGGGGCACAGAGAATCATAAACCAAAGCACCACTGGATTTCATGGAGCAAGCTATGTGTACCATATGAAGAGGGGGGACTTGGATTTCGGTCCCTTCAACACATTTACAAAGCCTTCTCATATAAACTTTGGTGGCGATTTAGGGATCAACAGTCTCTATGGGCTAAATTCTTAGATGCAAAATATGTCAATCCCATCCGAAATCCCCCTAAACAGGAATCTAGGACGTGGCTCAGAATGAAATCAGTAGCACACTCAGTGGATCCTTACATCTTAACCCAAGATCTGCCAGAAAACGAGTCCCAACCTTATAACATTTGGCTTCTATCCAACACAGGTAAATTCTCATTCAAATATGCTTTTCAATTGGTGGCACATAACCCTGTAAACCAGTGGTGCTTTGGAAATTTTATATGGAATTCTTTCATTACCCTAAAAAAGACTTTTTTCATGTTACGCCTACTTAAAGCTCAACTCCCAATAGGCATAATTTTGCATAGATTCCAGGTTCATGGTCCCTTTAAATGCCTATGTTGTCACTTAGGTCTTGAGACAATTAACCACATATTTCTAACATGTGATTATGCTTTAAAACTATGGATCATCTTTGGCAGTGAACTAGGAATCCATGTGTCACCAAACTCGTATTATCTGAACTCTTTTTTATTCCAGTGGTGGTCTAATTCAGGCAAAAACAAAAAGTGCAATGTTGCCATTCAAAGTATTCCATCAATCATTTGTTGGCAACTTTGGAAAGGTAGGAATAAGTGGCTGTTTGATGAAGAAATATGGAACTTGGAAAAAATAAAAAAAGCTGCACTTGAAGAGTTAAAAGCTATTATGTCCAACTATTTTCAAGACATCAACTGGTCCACACTTAACTGGACAGACTTTTGGCATGCAATTACTCATGACGTAGGAAAAGTCTTCATAACCTACATTAAATGGCATCCGCCTGAAGAGAATCAGTTAAAACTGAATGTCCATGGACTTATCAATAGCAAAAATAAAGGTTTTAGAGCAGGAATATTAAGGGATAATCAGAGCAAATTGATTTCAGCCTTTTCTTTTAAATCAGATTCTACTAATTTGTTTTCTCTTGAGCAGGTTATTATTGAATCAGCATTGCTAGGAATCAATCGTTACCTCCAAGAAAGACAAGTCTCCAACCTTTGTGTGGAATCATGTTCTAATAGTTTATTATCTTGGATCCATAATAAAAACAACTGGCCCTGGAGGATTAAAGAACAAATTCAGAAAACTCTGGAAATCAAGCCTCAACCGACGTGGAATCTTTGCCCCAAAGCAGCAAACACAGCGGCCATTTTGTTAGCAAGATCAGCTGAACAGTCAACTAATTCATCAATTACTTCGGAAGATTAGCTACACCGAAAAATTCAGATGATTATTCTCTCAGAAAGGCTTGGACTCCCTTACATCATTAGATCCAAAAAGGTGAAAAATCATGAGTATGCAATATGAGGTAAAATCAGCTACATTCAATTGTTTATCACAGCTGAGAGGATTGAACTTTACTACCCACCAGCGCTATACAATCAAGGTACTCTTTCTTCACAAGCTATGAAAATTGAAGAAAATGGTCTATGGCTTACCAATGTTTTTTGTCCTTGGCTGCTGAAGTTAGTTATATCTTCACATTCTGGAATTGCTACATGGTTGTTTGTATTAGTACATGCTTAGACCCTGCAGGTATAGGTCTTGCCAATAACTCTTTTATGGAATCACTGTATAGATATGGAACATTTTATAAAGAAGAACTTCTAGCACTTAGTTGTTAAAATGGATGCTTGTGGATGAAAATATATATTAAGGTTATTAGTCTCTAGACGGCCTTTATATAAGTCTCAATCTATTAGCATCCATTTTTCTTTGTAATGGAGGAAGTACTCCAAATTTCAATTCCAAAATTTTGATAGAAGCTTTTAATATAAGGGAGGAGTCCTCCCCTTTTTAGCTAAAAAAAATGTTGATAAATAAAAGGTATCGACAATTTATTAATAAAATGTTAAGAAAAAAATATTTTCCAAAAACTAATAAGTAACTTATAAAAGCAAATTCTCTTCCAAAATTTGCTCAATTTAAAGATTATAGCGTCCCGGTGTTAAAAAAATTTCTTCAATTTGGAGAAAATAGAATAAGGGTATTAACAGGTAATAATAGTAGGGTATTAAATGGTAGTTTTCTTCGAGTATCATCGGGTATTATCGGGTACCCAAAATTACTTGTCCATTCTTATACCCTAGTTAATTAACTTCATTGGTACACTTACTCGCTTGGTATTCTTCTTATCTTCTCCCGTTCTCTGACTCCTCTGTCAGTAGTCCTAACCAACCATTGATCTTCAATTTCTTTGCCACTGATCCTGTGTGAAGGATTGAAGGTTTACTAGTTTACCTACGGTAAGAACCTACATTTTCTTTGCATTATCTACTAGATTCCTTTAGTGATGTCTGATGTGTGTTTGATTTCTATGGATTTAGAATTAATGAAAGCAAAAGTTTTAATGTAACTAGGTGATCCAGACTTTTTGTGAACATTTATATTCTCAAAACATTTAGAAGTTATACAGTGATTTATTTGTTAACGTTGATGGCCTTGAATTAGTTTGGTTATAAAACCTTTACAATAGTACCACAAGTATAAATAAACCACTCATCCAAAAAATCTTCGTACTCTAGTAATGTCAAATCCGAATTCTCCTTTACCACCTTCTCGGATTTCTGTGGAGGATGAACTGCCTCAAGAATGGAGAAATTTACCCTCCAATCTTCCAAGAGAAAATAAGGGAGTCTATTATTGTTGGCTAAGACTAATTTGTGGCTTATTTAATTTTTTGTATGGAAATTTGAAGTTCTTGTATAAATGGGATTAAAGTTAGGATTTTTTTATTCTTGATTTCTTATTCATATTTTTGCGTGTATATTTGATAACATATAACATCACGAGATAATGTTTTTCCAATGAATTTGAGTGCGTTAAATTCAAGGTTGTATTTAAATTGAGTGAATGAATTTGTTTTTTGAATTTTTGGAATGTTTATGGATATTGTGAGAGGTATGAACATGTTTATTATGATTATGTAACAGAAAAAAGAAATTCTGATTAAATTTTTTGGTGTTAAATTTGTTAAAAGGACTAAAGAAATAAGAATCCTTTTGCATATAGCATGAAAATCATGAAAATTTGCCCTTTTCTTCTGGGGCAAAGTAACAAGAACAACTACTAATGGAATGGTCATTCTGTTTTCATGGTCTCAAACCATTATTGATGTGTTACTAACTCTATTATTTATTTTCTCACACTAAAAACATGAAGAACTTGGTTCCATAATTTGCCAATTTTCACAATTGTTTTGTCAATGTAACTAAACTGCCTCATATATATATACTATTTAGTGGGGTGCCACAAAGTGTGGCAGCCAGGGGAATATTTTGGGCTTTAGTTCAACTAGTTTTGGTCTTTGGGCCATGTATTTTTTTCGTTGTATAGATGGGTTTTTTAAATATGAATTAGGGCATCACTTTTTGTAATGAAAATAATTAAAATCTTTTGACAGCTACTTTAGGATAGTACGGTAGAAACAAATTTCAATTTGTGGAGGACTAAAATTCGATATGTAGTAAGAATGTGTTATCACCAAATCACTCTGTAGGCTTTTGTCTTGAAGAGTTTCGAATACTGCCTTATTTTTCGGTATGTTTGTTGCCAAATCGAGGAATTAAAATTGTTTACGCTGTTATGAGGGGCATTTTTTGTGGAAGAAGGTTTGTTTTTACCTCGTATTTGTTTTTGTTAAGATCTCTATGTTTTTTTATTGGCTTTTCTTAAGGCTTGTATTCGAAGATAATTTTTTGGGAAAAAAAAGAGAACGGATTTTGGCTTTTATTTTTATTTTTTTGTAGTAAAAATAAGATTCAATATTGATTATTCTTTTTGGCAGGGGAAATGGTTATGATAACAAGCTTTGAATTTGAAATAGTCAAATACTAGTGGCATCAAGAAAACACTTGTTTTTCACGGTAGGATAACTCTGATGGCAAGAGACCAAACTTGGTGATGCACGAGTATAGGGTTGTGAATGAAGAATTGGAAAGAGCTGGAGTGGCACAGGTGTGTGAGCATTAATTTTGGATGTGAAGTCTAGTCTATAATTGATTTTCATCTATTTCCAAATGTTGAAATTAATTGGAAACTCTGCTGTTGTCGTGGGAGGAAAATGATGCATTTGTGCGCTTCAAAATTTTCAAAAAAAGCGGTTTAGGACCACCAAATAGTGATCGTTATGCGCTATTTCTTGATTAGGAATGGGTTGAAGATATAGTTTTCTTTATTGGTGGGGTAGAAGTTGAGGATGATATGGGCAATGGTGATGAAGCTTGAAGGGGTTGCAATGACTTTGACGAGGTTGACTTTTTTCCTTGCTGGGATATTAATTGAAAGCTAGTTTTCATTTAATATTGTCCTTTTTCATGGTTTTAAGTGTTTTAGTCTTATGGTTTTTTGGAATCTACAAATCATGGTGCTGGCCAAATCTAGTTATGTTATGCTCAATTGAAGAAGAGTCTTTGAATCATTTTTTCTGGGATCCTACACAAAAAACTGTAAGGATAGAGAATACCTAATGTCAATTATAACTCCAATATATCCTTGCATGAACTCTCGCTATAATGTGTCAAATAGCACATTGCAAATCATGATGGGAGAGTTTTACAGAGGAAGTGAGATTTGTAAGATAATTGCATGTCGAATGAATTTGGGTTTCTTTCTTTCTGTCACTTCTTTTTGTTTTGTTTGTTGAGATAAGTATGTTTTTGTTTTAGTTGACCTGATTTTTTTATCATACTTAGTTTGATTAATTTTAAGGTTGCTTAAAAATGAATCTATTATCTAAAATATTGACAGGAAATTTAGTTTTTTTAGCATTATAGATTATTGTAGAAACTTTTGGAGCATATTGAATTTCCACAAAATCAGCATTACTTATCAAAAGTTTAAAGTTGTGTGACCTTGCTTTATGTGGTCAAATTGGAGATAGTTAAAGCATAAATGGATTGGTGAAGATTTCTGCTTCTATTGAACGTAACACCTTTTTAATTTCGATTACTATGTATGCAGGAAATAGAGACAGGCAAAGCTATTTGGGTAGCTATTTTTGAGCTTTTTTCTTTTTTTGAAGCATACAAAAATTATTTGTAAATAGACACAAGGCCAAAAAGTAGTGAAAGTCCAAATGAGGCTTGTAGGAGGGAGGAAGTGTTGCGTAGATTGGAGCAGGTAGGCCTATTGTTAATTATTGAGGTTTGTAGTTATCTGACCAAAATTTGGTTATGAGCTTCTAATTGTGAAAATGTGACGATTTTCATATCTGGTTCTTATCAGCTTGAGGTATAGATCTTAGTTTTTTTTCCATTGTTCTCTGTTGTTAGATTTGGATTAACTGTGAGCATTGTTTATTAGTTTTTCTTCTCTTTTCACTATTTGGATTATGGCTTTTGCAATAATTATAACCAAGTAGAGCACTACTATTTGTATTGCATGTCGATTTTGTTCAATTACTTATGATACCCATGTAGAAATCAACTGCATTATATGGTTCTCAGAGTTGCTGTTGTCTCTGTATTATTAATGGTTGTGACGTTAAGTTTTGAAATAATGAAAAATTACTTTTCAGTAGGAATATTCACGTCTCTCCAACAATAGTGGCCGTTTTTGTTGTTAGGTACTCTTTTTACCTGCCTACTGCATTTTTTGTGTGTTTTTTAACACCTCTGTGTTAGGGTTGAGAAGGTAAATATATATATATATATATATACCAAGAGCGGAGAGAGGGAAGTAGGTATGTAACTCATTGTTTCATGAGCAGATTAGTATATGGGTTGGAAACCATGTCTACCGAAGAAAAGGAGATTTTATCTCCGTAGACTTGGTATAACAACGTCACGTACTAATCTTCTGTATATAGATTTTGCAGCTTTGCTAATTTACAGGGTGAATTTTAACCTGTTGTGTCATGAGTAGATTAGTATATCGGCTGGAAACCATGTCTGTCAGAAGAAAGGGAGATTTTATCTCCGTAGACTTGGTATAACAACGCCACGTACTAATATTCTGTATATAGATTTTACAGATTTTCTAATTTGCAGGATGTGTTTTAACCCGTTGTTTTATGAAGAGATTAGTATATTGGCTGGAAATCATGTCTGTCAGAAGAAAAGGAGGTTTTATCTCCATAGACTTGGTATAACAACGCCACGTACTAATATTCTGTATATAGATTTTGTAGATCCGCTGAAGATCAAACATGTAGTGTATAAAATTCAAACAGCTATGTGGTGCAATCAAAAAAGCCTGAAATTTAAAACAGTCAGTAATCATGTAAATGTTTATTTATTGGGCTTACCTTGCTTGCTTGCTCTGTCTAAATATTGTTCTAAACCTCTTTGTTGTCATACCTGTAATAGTAGTGGTTAGTTTTGGCTTTTTTTGTTCAGGCACAGTCTTCTTTGGGATATGGATTTTTGGTATGTCTGTAGACGTTCCTGCTTCTATGTCTTGCAATCTTTTGGCAGATTTGTCTTCTGTGGGTAAATATATTATGACATTATACCGTGTAACTTGTTTTGTTATCACACAATGTGTGGCAATCCAGGGGTATACTTTGGGTTTTAGTTTATATTGTAATGTCATTGGTCCTGTCTATTTTTTAGTTGTGTGTTTTTTTTGAGAAATTTTATTTTAAAACAATTATCTGAATTGTGTTTTAGGGCTGGGAATGTTGAACCCGTAAAATTAGCTACGAATATTATTGCGGCTTTTTAGAGATGGCACTACGGTGGCAGACGTTAGTTTTTGAAGCCGTGAAATTTGTCACACAGCCAAATCATGTTAGTAGCATATAATTATATAGAGATTAGGTTTATAAATTTTGAATAATGTCTGAGATTTTTTTTTTGCATTTGTAAGGATTTGAGCAAACAAGATTATTTTGTCTATAGGAATGACCGCTCCTTTAAACAGAGTTTTGTTTTTAGTTTGGTTTGTTCTTTTTAAGATTTTGCAAGTTTTGCATTTTATTCTGGTAGTATTCATTTCTTCAATGTATTTTTTTAGGTATTTAATAAATCTGGGTTTTTTGATATTGAATACTTTCAATTTTTTTTTTGTATCTTTAGATATTTATAATAAAAATATTGGAATTCTTTTTGTTTTTTCAGGGATGGCATTTATTACTAAAGTGACTAAATTCAAAATAATGAAGTAAATGAAAAGAATAGATAAGTTATGATGTTTGGATCCGATAGAAGAATGAAATTAGAATTAGGGCTGCATATTTCATTTTTTTATCAATCTATTGCAATGGCAATTGTGAAACTGAAGTTTGTTCGCATAGAATTCATAATAATCTATGTACGAAGAACAAAGAAATTATTATACAAAACATGTATAACGTTTATCGAATTAAAATAAGGGCTTATATGTTTTGTTCGGTGATTTTTCATTTATGATATATATAACTAAATATATAATAATATTAATACGGTTGATAATGATTAACAGAGTTTGTTATTATTATAGCTAGTATATAAGGAAAATGTTTAAAGTCTAACCGATGATTGTTTAGTGTATTATATAAAATGTGTATTTAGTAATTCTTATTAATAGCTGAACTATAATGTTTAAAAAATTTGTTTTAATAAGTTTAAAAGTTTAAGATTGGTATTTGGAAATATATATATAAGTATAAACCTTTTTAAAACTTGCAAACTTCAGGACTTATTTGAAAAGAAATTTAATTCATGGAACAAAGTTGTCTTAACACATTGTTAATCGTTATAATAGTTATATATATATATATATATAATCTTCTTTCGGATGGTTAAATAAGTAACTTAATGAGGGACAAAAGGTTAGCTATTTTATTGGTTAAGACAAAATAGACAGAACACAAAAAGCAAGCCTGCGTATCATAAAGTAAGCAAATTAGTAAAAGTTCAAAGTAGTGAGTTAGTACAAAAGTTTCTATTTATCAATTTTACCTTGCTTGCTTGCTCGTTCTAGAACTTGTTCTAGACCTCTTTTTGCTGTGATGCTTGTAGCTGGAATGCTTGATTCTGTTCTTCTTTCGGTAGTTACAATTTCATGCACTGGAGTGTGTGTAATATCTGGTTGTGAAGCATCGAATGGTTTTTCATGTTGTTTTGAGCTTTCACTATGAATATCTTCAGCCGTAGTACTTTCCAAGGTTTGATTTTTTGCAATGTTTGTAGATGTCCTTGCCTCTCTACTTTGCAAGATTTTGGCACATTTGTCTTCTGTAGGTAGATATGTTATCACATTGTATCGTGTTAGTTGGCCTGTTCTGGTAATAAAACTGTTGATTCTTAAATGAAACAGTAGTTTTAGGCCTTGAAACTCATCATTAAAAGCATCACAATTCACCTCTTTATGCTGCATATTAGAATATTTAGTCAGTAATTTATCCTTCGGTGATATAAAATATATAGTTAGCATCTAAATGTAATATTCACACATACCTCTTTTTCCATATTTATTACTTGACCAATTGTTAATCCAAGTAATCCTTCAGCATTTTTTTGGTCTATTGATGCTTGCAAAGCTGCAGAGCTATCTACTAACTCAACTTGGAACCGAAGGCTATGAAATATTTGATCAAGTATATTTTTATTACATATAAATTGACCTATTTATATAATTCATTTTTTCACGTAGCTTACTGTGGTTGAGGTGTTGGTGATGTAGCTGCACAGTATAAACAAGTAAATTCCATATCAAGACCTGCACCGGTAGGCTTTGAACAATTTGGGCAAACAAGATAGTAGAATTTCTATGTGGGATTATTAATTCTGACTTCAGCTTTGATCCAGCATGATTTAATCTACAAGTAAGTAAATGCTAATTCCAATTTCTTCTATCGGTTTTGATCATATATCAATATATAGATATTAACATACTATTTAAACTTTTAAGAGTATAAAGTATAGACATAAAGAAGCTTACTGTTTCAGTCAGGCTTAGTAATTGGCTTATTTTTCGAACTTGAGTATCTGAAGGGGTGCTGATAATCTGGTGTTGCTTTTCATACAGCTTTTCCGCCACTATTTTTTCAACATGCTTTGAGTTTTCTTATAACCTATAGAAATAATAGATGAGGTTTTGTCAGTTTTCAAAAAGCAGATATTTATAAATATCAGTATGTTTAGATGTATTTAAACTTAGGCTTACCATTTTTCAAGCTGTATTGCCTGTGGTAAAGGTGGATCAAAGAGAATAATACTGTTTGATAGAGTACGCACAGAAATTCCTACAACATGGCAAAGCTGATACATTAATTTATTTTTAGTCGATAAGTTATGTTTGAAGGAAGCCATTACCATGAAATGATGTGATTCCTAATCACGTGCCCAATATGATTGGCATTTCATGAACATTATTAATAATATATGATGCCTCGTTGTGTAAGAAATGTTCCCAAAAAGTGAGTATTAAGGGTCTGCACCTGCACAATAAAAATAAAACAGTTTTAAGCTTGGATTTTTGTCAGGTTGTAATATATAAAATAATAATGGTTCTTACTCTTCATTAAGGATGATAAATTCTTGAATAAGCACGCTTCTTCCTTTGACTGGTACGGTTCTTGATGGAAGAACATGTATCACAGCACATAAGATATCTATAAGAAAATACTGATGTTAAATAAAATGGAAAATTTAAAGCACAGAAATATTATAAGTTTAAAATAGAAACAATACATTAACCAATTTATTATGGATGGCAAAAATAAAGAGGGAGACCAACATAATTGATTTTCAAGTCGAGATTGTCCGTTTTGCTATCAAAGTTCACAAATTTAGTGAGGCTATAATAATCCTCTAATGCCAGTTGTTCTATTTCTCAAACCTGTCTTATAAAGGCACTTTTTTTAGTATTAACTGATAAGAAAAAGTGCCATAACGCGGAAATGTTACCAATATTGGTCTTATCATTGCATTGCCAATATAAAATGTCTTGTACAACTATAGAACTCTGTCAAGCTGATGCACATCTTCACTTTTGGCAATAGCTTGTATGCTATTTTTCTATACAAAATCTTCTTATTAGCTGAAGTGAAACATTTTAGTTCAAAAAATACAAAGTTTGTACAAGTATTTATTCATACCTGGGCATCATTAAAAACAAATCTTTGATATGCAGCTCCTTTTTCTTTTCCAATGCGGATTGGGTTTTTTTTGTTAAAATTAACTTTGACACCCAATCTCTAGTCATATCTGTTAACACAGAAATATCCATACACCTGCTTTCCATGTTCCTAGAAATATATATAAATACAATTTTTAGTTGAAATCAATGAGCTAAATGAAAGCATGGCTGATCTTTTGAATTAATTACATAACTTTGTAAACATAACGGTAAGAAATTAATTTAAGAAATTTACCAAATAAATATGTGGATAGAGCTATGCTATTTAGTTATAAAATATATTAGTAAATGCAGATAATTCTTATCGCAATATATCAAAACTGCATTAATGTTCATGAATTCAATACCTCATGTTAACTCAAATCAATAATCTTTAATAAAAAAATAGTCAATGTACAAATAAGAATTTGAACAATAATTGAAAATATATAAACTAAACATTATTTTCAGTACTCATATCTGTAAGAATTGTTGATAATACTTCAGTATAGACTTCATTCTTAGTTAAAATAGTGGTGTTAGTAATTGTAGTTAAAGGTCTAATGAGGATTCTAACTTGAGCTGCGGTTTTTATACGTGATAAAGCAACATATAATTGTCCATGTGAAAAAACAGGCTCTTTAATATAGATACCTACAAAATCTAGAGTCTGGCCTTGTGCTTTGTTAATAGTCATTGCAAAGCATAAGCGCATTGGAAACTGTGTTCTTTTGAAAGGTATAGAGCTAAAATCATGTTTTGAACATTCAACTGTAATGCGTGGAATAAAAACAGCTGTACCAATATATAAGCCAGTCGAGATTTCAGCCTGAATAATGTTTTGGTTGAATGCTTTACAAATAAGTCGAGTTCCATTGGATAGACCCTTACCTGGATTGATATTACTCAATAGCATAATAGGAGAGTTGACTTTTAGAATAAGTTCATGAGGTGGAAAACCTTGAGGAGTCAATGAATGTAGCAAATCCTGTTGATCCAGTTCACCCAAGAATCTAGCTATTAACATCTTGTTTATTTCGTGAACAAAATCGTTTCTTGTTGTAAGAATGGCCCTGTTAATAACCAAGGCTTGGTTGGTATTAAAACACTTCAAGTCTGGAATAACTGCATTAATGATAACCTGTAAATATGTCTCTTCATCAATAAAAGGAATATTCATACTGGTTGGAATCTGAATTTGTTTATCTTCGTTCATTTCTTCAAGACCATTTCTAACTTGAAGTAAATATTCAGAAAATATAGGATCTGTTTGTACCCTCATATTCTGATGTAGTTGCAACTTTTCAAACTTTGGCCAAAGTGGTGACATAACAATACTTGCATCTATGATATCTTCTTTTGAACATTTAGGAAATTACTAGTAAAGTTTGTCTAAAATCACCACCAAAAACGATAACTTTAGCCCCAAACAATTGATCAATACCTGTTAGATATCTTAGCACTTCATCAAAATGTTCAATGATTGTTCTCTTTATCATTGTAGCTTCATCCCAAATAATAAGCCTTGCAACTTTTAATAAATAAGCCAGTGTGCTTTGTTTGCTTATGTTGCACAATCTGTCCATGTCTTCACCAATTAGAATCTTAAATCTTGAATGTGCTGTTCTCCCACCTGGAAGAATAGAAGCTGCCACTCCTGAACTGGCCGTGGCAAGTGCTATATCGCTATTTGATCTAATAGTTGCTAGTAAACATTTGTAAAGGAATGTTTTACCTGTTCCTGCAGGGCCATCTATAAAGAAGGCTTTCGGTGTACCTTTCTTTATACAAGAAATGATAACATCATATGTATTTTTCTGTTCCTGATTTAGCTGATGTATACCTTGTAGCTCTTCTGTAGAAACAATTATATTAGTTTCTGCTTCTAATTCTTTAGTCAGATTATCAATTTGGTCAAGCTCTCTTGGGTCTTCAATAATATTATAATCTTGTAATGCTCTATTCATTGAATATAAGCAATTATCTATTGCATGTAATGTCTTTTTCTTTACCAAACTTTTGGGTGCTGCGTTGGCATGAGCAAAGTCCTCGGAAAGATATTCTTCAAAATCTGTCCATAATTGGTTGCCATTTCGGGGACTTGAATAAACCAGTAATGTTGCAAATAATTGTCTTAACATAGCCGGCATCATATAGCGCTGCTTCTTGCATACAACGATATACAATGTTGTTGTCTTGAAGCAATCCCAATAATTGAACCGCTTCCTTATATGTATTTGTAATTTGACAATTGATTGTCTTCAAATCCATAAAAGAAGTCATCCCATGACGGTGCAATAAAAGTAGCCACAAATAGTACTTTTCACCTTGTGATGGATGTATAGTATGTATTCTTCCAATAACATGCCTCTGTTTACGGTATTGCCATTCTTTTGATTGTCCATTCCAAACAAAATATTGTGGGAACTCAATATATAAGCAATTCAATTTCTGAGCATATGAGTCTGACCTATTGTGGGAACTCAATATATAGCATAGTTTTTTTACAAGTTGGGTTATTGGCAATATTATGAAGAGATTGTGAGCATCTAAATAAGATACTTTGTTCATCTTCTAAATGAATTGGGAGGCTGATCACCGCAGGGTATATTTTATGCAAATCGAAACCAAATATTCTCCAAATTGCTTCAGGTGGAGAAATCCAACGAGCTGTTTGGAAATTTTTGATTTCATCAATCATTCCATCTGGTTGCTGTAATGCTATATTATAAGATATTTTATCATGTCCTTTATAAATATATTTGAAAATATACTTAATTGCTCTAATTGTTGAATAGATTTCTATATTCATACGGCAATTAAATTTAGCCAATAAATAAGGATTATAAGGAACTATCCATTGATTATCTAGGTAATGGCCACGCACTTTAACAAAACTTTGATTATCTCTATGCCGATAAATAGGATACGTATTTTCTCTATATGTTGTGATGTTTGAAAATCTCTTAGGATATTGATACTTACAACCATAATTTTTTTTCATATATGGACATGTTGGATCAAGGATGCCACAAGGGCCATGCATCATATGTTTTGCGACTAATGTATGAAGGTAAGCCTGGCTTTTGGAATCAGGTAATTCTGTACTCAAAATCCTATCATAAGCTTCAGATGAATAAATCTTTAATCTAGAATCAAGAATAATTAAAAAATGAGCATGTTGCAGTCCTCTTTTCTAGAATTCAATCACATATGTATAGGAAATAACCTTTCCAAAAATGTTATTTTTGAACAATTCTTTTTTAACAAGCTCAAGCTTGGCTCTAAAGACTCTTGCTACTAAATCTGGTCTGTTATGTACTTCATCAGAAGGTAGTTTATAAGTATAAATTTCAGGCCAGCTTGGATTAGCAGTCATTGTTAAGAATATATCTAGTTTTCCATAATGTTGTACTAAACTCATAGCATCCATATATCTTTTATGCATGTCTCTAGGGCCACCAATAAAAGAAGTAGGCAATATGACTCTTTTTCCAATATCAGCACCTGTATCATGGCCTTTTATAATATTGTTTACTACACCTTTGTAAATTTCAGTTCTTAATTGATTTTGTATATCTGCTGATTTTAAAAATTTTAATCTTGATGTTTCTATTTTAATATACATATCAATAACAAACCGTTGTAAAAGCTTACCTGTATGTAGAAGAAATGATGTATCTTCAGCTCTCATTTGGAGTTTATAGCAATAATATTCTCTACATGAAACGATTTGTTTTTTGCTTTTTCTGCTCAAAGACCCTGTAAAATTACAAATAAGCAAATTAGATATGATATAACATAGATTACTGAATATATATATATATTTAAATTACGACATGTTAAAGCTTTTTTGGTTTAATACCTTTATGTTCAGCCTCTATAGAAATTTCTGCATTGGGGAAGTTTTTGGCATCAAATTCTCTCTCTCTTTTGCATGTTTTTGAAAGATTATGCTTATCTATTTTTGAGACCAATCTTTCTATTCTGGGGTGCCAACCAGGTTCACCATTAGTAAAAATCAATGGGTATTGCATTGGATCATAACAGCCAAAATTATGTTTTACAATCTGAGTAGGGCCATGCTTTAAGTAAACTTATATATGCTGGGTTGTATATTCTCTAGTATTCTTTGGTTCACACCATATTGCTCCAACTTCTGATAGGCTTGGTTTATTGAATATCCGTTGATCTAACGCTGGATATGCTTTTAGAATAATCTTGTAACTATCTAAGTTTGTTAGTTGGGCTAGGTTTCTAAAAAAGATAGAATAAGGGTTTTTTTTGCTAACAATGCAGCTATTTTAATAAGTAAAGCTGCACTAAACTTTGTAGAAATAGAAAGGCGGTTGTCAAGCTCATACTCTGTATCAAAAAAATATAATTGCACATTGGTTGGTTTTTGGTCTTTTGTAGGTGTAAGCTGAGATATAAAATGGTATAGTTGTCCCTAAACTCGGTATATATAAATCCCGCTTGTTTGCCTGGCTAGTATTTTATCAGAATGAGTACCTAATGATGTAAATGCAAACATGTTATTATAACTCCGAACAATATTTCTAAAATGAGCTGCATCTTCTGAGTTGCCAAGATATAGCATTTTGAGTTCTTCTGGCATTTCATTCTGCTGTAATCTGATTGCACCATCACCACAACAAAAATTGGGAGACTCTAAACAGATTTTTTAGCATGACAGCTATATTTTTTAGCATGACAGCTATACAATCCGAGGTTTCAGGTAAAATTTGTGGCTCAACAGCTATATTTTGTAAAACATCCACTGCAGTCATTGCTTTTTCGCTTTTTTCTATTATGAATAAACAGTATATGTATAAGAAAAAATGTTGGCATTATAATAAAGGTATAAAATAGGCATTTTAAATTAGTAAAACAAGTGCAAACCTTTTTGTAGCAGATGTAAAGCATTAATAGTCATAATTTGCTCTTCAGATTGGTTCACCTGCTTTGAAGACGAAGAATGTTCAACTGAAACCGAAGGTCGTTCTAATAGTTGCTGTGTCGTAGCTCGATCAAGAAGTGTTGTAACCTGTTATTTATTAATAGATACCAGGCTAGTTTTTGCTGTTTCTTTGTTTTTTTTGCGCTGAGAATTTCTTGTTGTTTATCCCGTCGATCCTCAATAGAATTATATTTTCTTTTCATCGGCATATTTTCTATCTGATCTAACAGGTTATTTATTATAGAGAATAACAAATTAGAACTTATTATTTTAGAGATTTTAGCTGATAGAAGTCATGCTTTTAGTAGGAAACAAGTCTAGTGATTTATATGCTTATGACCAGTTAGCATGCTAACGAATAAGGTTAGTTTACAATTTAGATATAAAATGATAGTTTATACTATTTTTTTGATCAAATATATCAGGTAATATTTAAACTAATATATAAATATAGTTGTGAATTAATATTTATTTATATCCGTATATTAGTATAATCTAAAAAATAGCATTTAACTTCATTTCTTAGGTTTGTGCAAAGGTATATATAAAGATTCAAACAGTAATAAGCATTAAATATTTTAGCAGTTTAAACACAGCCTATAAAATGCATATCAGAAAAGAAACACTTTAATTCATAAATATAGGCAAAATTTAATAAGATACAACATAAAGCTATATATACTTATTTTATAATCTAAATATATATTAATATATAAAGATATAATTAAAAACTAAACATATAAATAACTTATTTAAAAAAACGAAGCTGAAAAAAATTACAAGCAAAAGACCAGGTTAGGTAGTAGGATACAGTCGGTTTAAAATGAAGAAGATGAAAGCAAACAGACAAGTAGAGATGTTTAGTTTTTGGCAGAATAATATACAAATATTAGTTTTGTGATATTAGTTATATAACTTTCATGAGTTAAAATCGACAGGTGTATCAGCCTAAAAATGCCAACTCTTATCTCTTAAGCTTTTTTATAAATTTAGAAATGGTTTATTAGAAGCTGATAGGGACAAAATGGAATGATTATATGTTCTATTCTTATCTTATATAATATAAGTTTGTTAACTAAAAAAAATATTATCATTTGTATATTGCTTAGTATTAAAATAAATTTCCCCAAAAATTCTAACTTAGTGTTACACAGCTGTTATTAAGTTCAGTATTCGATATTAATTTCTACGCGAACAGTTTGGTACTAATAAATTGATAGGGCTTTTTTTTGGTTATCACTACATTTAAAAATATTCATGTTTGTTTGTTTCAAAAAATAGTCAATATATTGGGAAAAGAATTTTGGCAGGATATATAATCACCAGTAATGATTGCACCCGTTTAATTTAGACTGAATAAATCTTTTACATAGCTTTTTCTGAGATAACACATATATCAAATTGCATAGTTTTTAATACCCATAGCAGGGTCTATATATCTGATCAATAAATGATTCCATAAATCTGAATATATGCTTAATCATATCAATTCTTAGCTGAAATAAAGAGACAAATTATTAAGAAAGCAAATATTTCAAACAAACATACCGTGAGTATGAAGAACCAATTAAGAACAAAGGCTAAATTATTAGGTGAGAATAAGTAATTTACGACAAAGAAGAAGAGTAACAAGGTAAGAGGCAGTCAATTTTCCGGGGCAAAAATAGCTACAAGAAATTTTCTTCAATAAATTTATCTCATTGTTATGGTCTGATAATGCAATTTATTTATATCAAGTTAATTTCATCCATTTAGAGACGCTGAAATTGGTCAACATATCATTATTTAAATGCATAATGTAGGCGTAATAATAGTATAAGCTATATTATGGGCAAAGAAATTTGCTTATATATTATTTTGTACATTGACTTAAGCATATCTATTAGTTTATAAAGTACCTATCTAACTTATTACTATAAGACTTCCAAAAAATGTCCATTTTTTATATAATAATTTAATAAATTAATTACTAATAACTTTTTATCATCATTTTAGTAGTCTAAGAACATAACAGGGCGATAGTAAGTATAAACCAGGCAGTAAACCTTAGAAATAATTGCCATCTTAGACACTATATAAAATCATATAAGGCATTATTTCGGATGTTTTGAAAACAATTAATAGCTCAATTAAGCTTAATCCAAAGTATTAAGACAGCATAATTTAAATTTAATACAAAAAAAAACATCTCCAAAAGCATAAAAAGCAATAACCTCTAATAAATATAAGCTAATAAAAACATATTTCTTCCAAGATTAGGATACTGGCATGTTATTAACAATATCTATTTCATAATTATAGCTTATAATAAAATGAATAAATATAAGTTCAATCTCTATAAGATGACCTACCTAAATTTTTTTAAGGCAAAGCTATAAACATATACACGATATTTTTTAAAATTGTATAATAAGTTTACAACTTATTATTAATCTACTATTAATAGTCATATGAACAGATTACAAAATTGGATCAACAATTACTTAAATCACTGAAAATTATAATTTTTCAGCACGCAAAAAGATTCCATTATATTCATTAACCAAAATATCCCAAAATATCCAGCAAAGCAAATAACAAAGTTTAGAAATCTGCCTGCTTCTACAAAGCATAACCCAAAAACCAACAGCCAAAATAATTTAAACTTATTCATAGTCATCTTCTACAGCCATTCTTGGTTATTTCACTTTTTGACCCAAGCTCTGGTTTTCATGAATAAAAGTGGCCTCAGAAATCACACTCTCTGGAATTTGGATTTCTCGAGGCTTCAAAATATCAACATCTAAAGTCAGAGCTTTGGAGTCAGTAGTATCCAAATAAAACACACATACATCGACCTCCTACAGATCATTATCAAGCACAAATTTTTTCCAGCCTCCGGTCAATGCATAGCCAGTGCCTTTTTTATAGAATCTCACAGTCCAAGTTTCTCCTTTGGTCCGCAGTGTAATATCCTGGCTGTGTGCAGGCAGATACTGTTTTGCCCATTTAGTTGCCAAAGTCTGTAACATACCAATGAAATAGTAAAGCAAGACTAATTATTTAAAAAAGAACCATATTTGTACTTTTTTAAATTCATAAATCATAGAAGTATTATAAATCAATTAGGTGTGTTTACAAAGCTGGATCATTGTAAAATCTTACCATTGAAAACCCTTGATTAATATATGACTGGCGCATTATATAGACCGACGAAATTCCTTTCACAGATGGATATGCTAACTAAAGGGCTTTTTGCTTTTGAAGTTCTGTGACCAGAGCCCTTTTATTAGAATGATTAGACTTAATAGAAACGGCAGCAGAAGGTGATGGCATTGGTGCTTGCAAATGAGTAGAAAAAAAACAAGTCAGGATCTGAAGAAAGCAATGACATTTATATATATGAAACAACACCCAAATAATAGCAGGTCTAGCACATAAAAAAAGATGTTAACATGCTTAAGATTTTGACAAATTCACCTGCACAATGTTTCCAAGGCTTAACATCATTTGAAGAAGGAAAATATCCAGTGTCCTTAGCAATAGTCTGTTCACTTGAAAGGCCAAAATTCTTTATTGAAGGTGATTTCAAAGGCTCTGCAATATTTGTTAAAAATTACACAGGTGGCCCTAAAATAATTGATCTAAACAGATCAGAATAAAAGGCTTTAGATAATTAAACTGTAGACAGGAATTACCTAATGTTTCAGGCACCATATCAATCTGTTGTAGAAAATCCTCATCGACTAACACAGAAGATTTTACAGCTAGAAAACAAGGAATTATGCAGTAAATAAAAATAAAGATCACAGTAGCTTATAATATAGCACTAATTTAACTAAGCCAATGCACTGCAAATACCATAAAAAGGAAACTAAGGGCGTATTTAAGAAGTAAAAAATTATTAATTTCTTTCAGTCTCTTGCTAGCACGTCCCAAACAGCTCACTTGTTGAGCAGTACCTCTAGCAACAAATTTTCTTTCAAACTTTTTAAGCCTCGAAGTCTCCGAAGCATAGAGCAACGCTTCGTCAATAGATACCATAGTATGTTCCGAACTGCTAGATTCTCCAAATTTATTCTCCTCTTTATCAGTATCAAAAGCATCCAAAAATAGGAACTAACTTTTTCACAAGACGTTTGGTTTTCGAAAATCAAAACGTCAAAGCACATCTGACCCACATAGGTAAAAACCAAGATATCATTTTCCTGCAGACAATGAGTAAGAGCAAACTTTTTCCAACCATGGTCCAAATAAAATGCATTCGAGCGACGAGTCACTCCAAATTCCCATATAGTTTTGCTAGGGTCTTGCACCTTGACGGCCGCATCAAAACTACAACTGAGGCTACCCACAAACTTCTGAGGTATAAGCTTAAAAAACACAACCAAATTATATACTTTTTTTAGAGTGGAAAACAAATCATAGAACATAAATAAAAATGAACACCAGTTTATATAAAGTTCTTAAAAAGCTCTGATGTATAAGCTTAGAAAACACAACAAAAATATATACATTTTTTCTGAGTAAAAAGTAAATCATAAAACATAACTAAAAAATGTGCATCAGTTTATATAAAGTTTTTGAACAATCAAAACACATACTCACCAGTCGCTGTTGGTATTCAGATTTGAATATATTGACGAGCTTCTGATTCTTTAAATGAGTCCAATATGTTTTTTCTTGACGACGCTAAGATTCAGTCAACATCTTTGGCATTTTTTGACGCTGTAAAATATACCAAATTAAATACAAAAACGATAAGAGAGCAGAAAAAACCTCAAACAACAACAAGCTTTCCTATAGGCCAGACAAAAATAACCAGGTTAATACCAAATCGTAGGACGAAATCTGTTTTATACAAACAAAAGCACAGAAACATATATGATAAGTTGGTTTTATACCAACTAATATGTGTTAAATAACTTGGCTTTTGTTGTGTGTTTTATGTACATATGTGAGGTTTTGAGAGGTTTTATGCATTTATATGTTTGCAATATGAAAATGATCAAATGGTGCAAAGAAGAGAAAAAATGGTGGTAATTAAAGTGAAAAATGTAGGATGAAAATGGAGGAACCGAAAATGCATATTTGGCCAAATTAGGGTTTTGGCAGCTTTGAGTGTGAATTTGTTTTGAGCATAACTTCTTCAATACTAATCCAAATGATGAGTTCTTGGATGTTCTGGAAAGCTATTTGAGTGTACTTTATTTCTTATGTTTTAACTTTCTTCTAATTCTGTGTGTACATATGAGAAACAGGGGCATCTTTATGACTGCCACTTTAGGATTTAGTTATGAAGTTCATATTGCCACAGTTTGGTAGATTGTTAATAACTAGAGCTACAGACATCCAATTAAGGTGATTCTTGATCCATTGGAAAGCCATGAGATAGATCTAGAATTTTATGTTTACCATCAAGTCCAGTTTAGGAGCTAAGCCATATGAATTTGGTGTAGAAGTTGGTGCTTAAAGCTGAAACAAGCATTCAGCCACAATGAAGGCTCACATGCACAAAACTCTCGTGAGCATTTGCACAAACACCTCACGAGCACTCACTTCACACTACAATCTCGCACACACTTCACAGCTCACGCACACTACCTATGCACATACCTCATGCGACGAGCTCAGCTCATCGCATACACTTTGCACACACCTTGTGCGGCGAGGTCACCTCGCCGCACATCCTCACTCGCACACACTCTTGCATCACCGCACACAAGCACACTACCAGCACAACACCCTCGCACACACTCATGCGGCGAGGCCACCTCGCCGCATGCACCTCACCACAACACTCACACACAAGCGCATGAACACGTTAAGCATTCTAGCATTTCACACACTCACTTCATTTCCACAAACATACACAAGCATTCATATGCATAAGCACTTATCCACACCAAGCATAAAGATTACATGGACTCCTAACATTCTCCATTTCATTTGATCATCATAATGTTCAACACTCATTGACATTTGATTGTGTTACACTTCACAATTGCATTTACATGCATATTCTCTCATATCTCAACATTTTCAATTCACAACATTTGGTTGCAGTTTATCATTCATTTTTGTAACCATTTACAACATCAACATTCATTAACATTTTTCTTCCAGAATATGTACACACTCACACTTCTCACAACATTCCACATTCACTCACTATTCACGAATGCTCACAACACATTACACATATTTTGAACATACAAACCTCATAACAATTAACACACTTTTGCTCACTCATCACTCACATACTCGCACATTGCATGGCCAAACATTTTCATGGCGAGGTCTCGTGGCGAGACCTTGCCATCAAATGCACACACGGCGAGACCTCGCGGCGAGGTCTCGCCACACACACGCACTGCACAGCGAGACCTCGCCGCGAGGTCTCGCCATGAAATTTGTTCCATGAAATTTCCAGTTTTGTGCACTAAAATGATTGGGTTGTAACTCCTTCGTCTGAGCTCCGAAGTGGGTGATTTTGATGGCTGTGGAAAGCTTAGACAAAGGGTTACAACTTTCATGCTTTAAGTTTTCTCTAATTCACAGGGCATCATAATCAAATCTTGGTGGGAAGTTGCTGCCATAAAACGTGTTGTGTTTGAGTTTCTGGAAAAATGGCTAAGTGTTTAACTCCTGAATTTCTGAAATTTCAGGCAGCTGAAGGCGTGGTTTGATTTGGCAAGAAGGCGTGATTTCCTGAAGTCTGTTCTGCTTGGAAGCTCACGAAGATGCTGAAGGCGTGATTGGTTGCGGCTTGAAGGAGTGGTTCGATTCTGATTTCCTCACCTGGAGCTCTGAGCAGTGAAGGCGTGAAGGCCTGAAGGCGCGACGAGGTTGACGAAGGGGTGAAGAGCAGAAGCCCAAAGGCGCTGTATCTAACCTGAAGTTGCGGAACTGCAAGCCTGAAGGCACGAAATTTCTGGAAAAATGTTTTCAACTTCGAATCTTCATTTCTTGGACTGATTTTTGGTCATTTCTTTGGAGGACACTTTTGTAACACTTTAGATATTTTACGGTTGCGTATTAGTTACATTTCCTTAGCTCTATATATATATGAGATGTAGCTAGCATGTAAAGGGATTTTTTTTCGGAGGAGAGAATTTTTAGAGAATATTCTAGAGTTTAGAATTATCATTTTGAATTTCTCATTTTCTCTCTCTAGATCTACTTTCTCTCACTAAACATTTCTTCTCCGATCTCAACTCCGATTGTGAATTTGGTTTGGATTCATATTTCTTATTCTCAATTGACAAAGGAATCGACAATTCTCTCGATTTAATCGGTAAATTCTTCCAATTAAGTGAGAATGAGCTTATCAATGTTGGAATTTGTTTATTTTGGAATGAGAAAGATGTTTTCTGGCTAAATCTATGATATCTTAGGATTCTTAACGGATGAATACGTGTTTTAGTAGATTATATGCTATGCAATTGATCTAATTGTTGAAGTATTGAAATCACATTTGAATTGAGCATAAACATATGTTGAATTTGATAATTCCTAGCTAATCTTGAATAGATCAAACCTCAATTGTGGTCGACATGCTAAATTGAGGAGTGATTAATCAAAGTTAGCGAAGATGCATGAATTGAGAACTAAATTGTGATTGTATAAGCCTTTGTACTTGTTTTCTGTAATCGAATCAATTATGAAACTCAGGCCTCGCCATAGGAAGTGTTAATGAATTGAATCCTTAGGAAAAGTGTCAAATGAGTTTTCTGTGTTAACAACAATGATATGTGAACCTAGGATGGGTCTCGCCATGGGAGTTCTTAGGACTTTGCATGTTATAGTAGTTAACTGGGAGAGTTAAGACTTTGCGGAGCTTCTTCCACTATTCTCGGGCCTCGCCATGGGAGAGGATGGTGATTTGGGGGTACAAGCAGTGGTGTGGTCGCCATGCTGACCACAGCTTGGACTTCTAGGCAATTTAGGTCTCCATTGCATTTAATTGTTAACTGATTGCATAGCATAGATTTACTAAGCCTGTGTTCATCCAATTTAAGAATCCTGAGATATCTGTTTCATCCTTGCTTGTTGCTATATTTTGCATCCTTGTTTTCGTTCTTTTGTGTTGAATTTTCCTCTTTCTAGTACTAAGATTCTGTTACAGGACTTTTAGAACAATTTGCTCAATTTTCTTGACCTACGCCTTCCCTGTGGATTACGATCCCTACTTACGCTACTACATTAGTGTTTAGGGTAAAATTGACGAGGTGCGACAACTCGCAGATCAATATATCTCCAAAATACCACCCCAAAAAAATCAGAGAATTTTTAAAAAAAAAAAAAACATCTTAGTTTAAGAGCCGACAGCCAAGCAAACAGCCAAGAGATATCGTATTTTTTTGGGGCAGAAACTACAGCACCACTTGGCGGAACAACCTTAGCCCAATCGAAGACCAAAATAAATCTGCAAACATAAGGCGTCAAAAGATAAGCTGAGCAGTAAACACAAGCACAACAACAAAAACTAATTACAGTGCGAATCTAAAAAATAAATCAGGCAAACACATAGGAAGGGTATAAGCTTGCAAACATAACCCAGAAAATCCACACCTCCTCCTAAAAAAGAGATCCATTTTTTAAAAAACAGAAAACAAGTATAGGCACAATGATCAAAGAGACTCTCTGAAAGAAAAAAAACAAGGCAAAAGCTAACACAATATCCCTACAATCCAGCAATAAAAAAAATATAAACTCAAATAAAGGAAAAGTCTCTTGCCGAGATCTACTCCGGCAACAACCTCGGAATGTTACAATAAAAAAAAGTTAAGGCCAATAAACGCATAAATCATAGATCGACAGCATAACTTGTTCTGCGGCAAAAGCAAAAGCGCCATATAAACACAAAAAGATACAACAAAGAGCAATATCAGAACACACGACCAAAGGTGAAAAGAAAAGGAAATAAAAAAATAGAAACCAAACATACATGGAGGAAGCAAGCAAGAGCGGCGAAGGCAAAGAAAAGGAAAGAAAATGACAGCAGCAATGAAAAAAGCGACTATTTATAATTACACGACTTTAGCAGCCAACAACAGTAGGGCACAGCCGGTCAAAGAAGTGAAAAAGACATGAAAAATCAAAGAAAGGGTACCAAACAAAATAATGAGCCCACCAAAACTCCACACACATTAAAAAAAACTGGGACGCCACCGGCATTTGAAACTGAGCATGCGGGGCAGCAAAAGTCACAAACTTGCGCTTTATTGTTCTAAAGATATATATTATTTTTTCTGTCTAGCTAGTCACAAAACTAAGAATAACATAGTTAATTTGGCAAATAATATCAATGTCATAAGTACTTTTTAGGTGTAGCAAGACGAAAATTTGTTGTATATAGGGTATGTGTGTGTGGATATATGTGTGCTTTTGTATCCTACATCATATGTTTTGTTGGGATTTTATACTGCTTTACACTCTAGTTTACATTAATTTAACATTTGGGTCTCCTGATTTTCTTCCATGAGCAGGTTAGTATGGAGAATATTGATCACATTAATGAGGGGTTAGAGCACAGAGGCAGAAGTTCTACAAGCACTGGTAAACAAAAAACTTGATCAAGCAAGGTATGGGATGTGTTTTAGAGGTTGCCTAAAATTGATGGTAATAGACAAAAATTTAAGTGTAAACAATGTGGGTCTGAATTACGTGCAGATGCTAAATCAGGAACATCTAGTATGAGACATCATATGGAGACATGTTATTGTAATATCACTGAAGATACTCTAAGTTCACATCATTATCCAATTGTTGATCATATTAAGTATCGTGAACACATTGCCATAGCAATTTTGATGCACAATTATCCCTTTAATTTTGTGGTGCATGAAAAAATTAGGAGTGTTCATAAATATTTAAATTCCACAGTATATACGGTTTCAAGAAACACTGCAAAAACTGATATTTTGAAAATATATAATCACGAAAAAGAGAAATTAAAGAAAAAATTAGAGTTGGTCACTAGTAGGATATGTCTAAAATAAGATTTATGGATATCACTCACAACAGATGGCTACATGAGGTTAACAGCTCATTATGTGGATTCAAATTAGCTGTTGAAAATTTTTTTATTTTAAGGACATACCTTCATCCCATAATGGTCAACTTTTAGGTGAATATTTGGTTCAATTCGTGCAAGAATTGGGTATTGACAAGAAAGTTTTTACTATTACATTGGATGATGCAAGTTATCAAGATGGATTAGTAAAAGTATTAAGGGATCCCTTATTTTTTAATGATTCGCTAATAGATGATAGTCGTTTTCTCTATGTACGTTGTGGTGCTCATGTGGTGTATTTTATTATACAAAATGGTTCAAAAGCGTTAGATGAAACTGTGATAAAGATAAGAGAAAGTGTCAAGTTTGTACGAAGTTTCTATACTAGAAAGCTAAATTTGCTGATTGTTGCCACATTGTAGGATTAAATGTGAACAAGAACGTGAGACAAGATGTCCCAACTAGGTGAAACTCGACATACTTAATGCTTGACAATGAAATAGTCTATCATGTTGCATTTCATCGATTGCAATTCATAGACAATCAATATAAGTGTTTCCCTTCTCCAGAAGAATAGATTAGAATTGAAAAAATTGAATAATTTTTCAAATCCTTTTACGAAATCAAGGTTCTCTTTTCAGGGGTATATTATCCAATTGCAAATTTGTACTTCCCCAATGTGTTCAAAATTCAAAGACTGATCGTGAAATATTTGAGAAGTGAGGATGAAGAAATTTGTAAGATAGCAACTTTCATGCTTGAGAAGTTTCAAAAGTATTGGGATTGCTATAGTAATGTATTATCTTGGCTATTATTTTAGATCCTCGGTATAAATTTCACAATGTGGAGTCAGCGTTTAAGTTTCTTGATCCAAGCACAACTGAAAATAAATTGCTAAATCTCAAAGCTGCATTATATTCATTATTTGATGAGTATGTGTATATTGGTTCAAGTGATCCTTTGCTTGCTTTGGATGATATTATTACTACGGATGATGACAATCAAATAACGGATTATATAGATTTGGTAAGTAGTTTGGTTAACTTGGTAAGTAGTTTGGTTAACTTGGTAAGCATGTAATGCTATTCTTCTATTCTAATTTATTCATAATTTTATTGTTTAACATATTATTGATTGGTGTAAGAATTTGAAATTTATGAGAGTGAACATGGATTTCAGTAAAACAAGTCCCAACTAGACATGAATTTGAAGAAAACATTAATACCAAGAAACCAAAAGTTGAATATTCTTGAAAATTGGAAATCAAATAGGATCAAATGGCCTGAACTATTACTCATGGCACGTGATTTTTTAAGTATTCCAGTCACAAGTGTTGCCTTAGAATCTGCATTTAGCTATGGCGGTAGGATTATTGAGAAGTTTCAAAGTTCCATTGTGCTACAAAATGTTGAAGTACTTCTTTGCACTTGGGATTGGCTCTATCAACTACAATGCGACATTACAAATTATTTATTTCAAAGTTTTATGTGTATTTCAAATATTTTTAGCAAATAATATTCTCTATTTTTGTTTCTCAAACTATAGTAGTTCATAAAGATTCTGACGATGACAATGATGAGGATGGGCTTTCTATTGATATCCAAACTTTGATGGCGAGACTTAATCTTGTCTCATGAATTGTCCTAGTAAAAAACTTATCTTTATTCACATAATATTTCTTATTAACAATTGTAGTTCATTGATAGCTATTGCATTCTTCTCTTATTGTCAAACACTTGAAAATCCGTGTCTATTCCTTTTTTCTCTTTGCTCTTATGCTTTGGAATAACACATTTAATTAACGTAACTAGGAAGGTAAAAGATGTATTAGTAGATGCTCTTATAGCAATATTGATTGTGTTCAGTCGCATTACTTATATTGCTCTCTGTTCTTTGTATTACGGGGTTCTTCTAATTTAAAAATAGAAAGGACAATCTGCTTAATCTCAGTGTCACTTGTGCTAGTATCAAGTGCTTTGATTCTGCATTTTTTTTGTCTTTCTATGGTGCCTATAGCTTTGTTTTGGCACTCAAATGCAAGGTGTTTTTAGTTAAATATTGTCCATATTTTTTGTTTTAAAAAATTTGTGATGATTTTATATACTCTTTATTGATATTAAAGTGATTGAGGGAACTTACTCCATGATGTGGGTTACTAGACTCAATTTTAAGACAAAGTTGCTTGCCTCAATCATTTTATGTATTTGGGGTTATTTTTAATATTGAAATTGTCATAGAATATGGGTATTTTAGTATAATTAAATAACAAAAACAAATGTGGTAGGCAAATAAATATGTAAATATGTGTACTATGTGTAGTATGTGAAAATATGTGCACTATATGTAAAATATATGTAGTGTATGAAAATATATGTACTATGCGTAAAATATATGTAATGTGTGAAAATATGTGTGCTATGTTTAAAATATATGTACTATGTGAAAATATGTGTACCATGTGTAAAAATATGTAGTGTGTGAAAATATGTGTAAAATATGTCTAGTGTGTGAAAATATATTTAGTGTGTGTAAAAATGTGTAGTATGTGAAAATATGTTTAGTGTGTGTAAAAATATGTAGTGTGTGAAAATGTGTACTATGTGTAAAATATGTGTAGTATATGTGACCCCAAAAATTTTAACATGTTAACAATCTTATTAATATTAAATACACGTAAGTCATTTTAATTTTTAAACTAGATACCAAGTTTTGGGTAAGTATTGTTGTGAAAATTAAGATCACATAACTAAGCACTTTAGTTAATTATTAATTTTAGAGTCTTGGTTACAATTTTATAATCTCACAAAGGATTTAATTGCATAGTTATTAATGATTTTGGGTCTTCATTAGTTTTTACAAAACTTCAAGGACCAAATTACAAATTTAAAAAAAAAAAGAAAAAGTGGCTTGCCACCTAGGTGGCCAACGTGTAAGCCACTAAGGCTTACAAGCAGCCATTCATAAATTAAATGGGAACAATGCATTAAGACCTTCACCCTTCTTGGGGGAAATATTAAGAAGGAGGAAAATGGGGAAAGAGAAAGCAGAGAAAGCTTTTGATAAGGTTTTGAAGGTAAAAGGTAGCAAAACAGAAAAGGTAAAAGGAAAGGTAGCGCGAAGAAGAGGAGAAGAAAAGGGATAGGAAGAGAAGAAAGGAAAGAAAGCCTTGCCAATTCAACCTTGGCTAATCCAAAGGAATGGTGAAAGCTTGAAAATGGTAGGTGTTTCTTGATTTTAAAATTTTGGTTCAATTCCTGTAGTGAACTCGATATTTCTTGCTGAATTCACGACTTGATGAGTTGCTTAATTTCTTGTGGAATTGAATCAATATATTGTAGAGGTTGTTGTTGTTCCGTGGTGTATCTTGTCTTGACTATCAATTTTCATTAACAATAAATTGTGGTTGAAAGATCTTGTTCTCTTGCTTGAAAACTTTCTCATAAACTGAAAATTTCTATGAGTGATACGATTGTAGGTGATGGAATGTACTCACGCTAATCACAAACAACGGTATGATCCACAAGTCAAGAATTGAATTATCAGCCCTTAAATAGTCACAATGGTATTTCAAAGGAAAACCCTAATTTAAAAACTAATTATGAAGTTTTCTTAATAGGACTCAACTACTTAAAGTTTTCCTAAATTAACTAACACATGCTTAAACCCATGCAAGAGTTTTGAGCCATGTGATTAAACAATATTAATGAAAATAAGGCCAATATATCATTTGTGGACATAAATATACTTAAACATAAGAAAACAGAATTTAAATCCCAAGTACTACACAAATAATCGTATCTCATTATTTTCAACATTCAGGCTTTATCTTCAAGTTCCGATTCGACCGTGATACCTTTAGAATCTCGGAATGTGTAAAACATGAAAGTTGTAGATATTTTTCTTAGCTTTCCACAGACACTTGAATCAGCACAATTTGAGTTGAAATTATAAATCTATGCTACAAATACAGAAATAGGTTATCATTTGTGCAATTTCCATGCAAGCAACACTTTAATTGCCGTAAAGTTCCGAACCTCCATGGAACATTTAGGAACCTTATTTTTACCTTGATTCTAGGTCACCAAAGATATGATTGATCACAAACATTTGGAATGAATATCACAAACTTATTGATTGATACACACCAATATGTTAGGTCACCTAAATTCATATCAATAAGTTTCATCAGATTGTGCTGAGAGATTACAAAACTTTAGGTTTTGAAACTCTGTCAAAATGTTAGGAAACAAAAGAACTTGTTTACTGCTTTGTGTTTAATTTGGAAACTTAATGGTTTTGTATGTTTGTTTTTACTGAGTTATAATGAAATTTTGTGAAGTTTGTTAGTGCTTAGTTATGAAACCACCGCAAGAGGAGTGTGGAAGAGTGGGTGATCTTGATGCACAGTTGAACTGTTATAAAAAAAACTTGACACCTTGTTTGGAATTGCTTCGATGATTAATTGTTTTGTATCATCTAGATGGGTGTTGTTGAAACTTTTAAAACTGGTGAATTATGTTGCTTTGGTGTGACAATTTTGCAGAAGTAGGGAAGTAATTACAAGAGACACAACTAATACTTTAAAAAAAGAGAAGAAGAATGGGAAAAGGGAAGGAGTGCCTTATCTCTAACCAAGTTTCATCTTGATAAAGCTATATATCAACTCAATAATGTGCATTAGAATAATTTAGACATTAAATGTGATAAACGGTCAGCTTAGGTTGGCACATTACTCAAAATTAAATATGTAATTGCATTTAATAATAGTTATTCATGATTAATCTATTCTAGGACTTGAAACTATATTGACTTCTTAGTTTGCTGTCAAGTTGATATACATGAGGAACCAATAATACCAAGTTAAAGTGATAATGATTTAGATGATCATGATATTATCACTATGCAAACTTACAGTACCTTACTTGTTAATGCAAAATATGATCCTGCCATTAAATTACCTTAGATAAATAATTCAGAGGTGTACCACATTTATGGAGTTATGCATATCAATTAAAATAAAGTAAGAAACTTCTTATATTGAACCCCATAATTACATACATTTGGACTTATTCCATTTAAAGTTAAGTGAGTGCATTTCTATTATACATCTTTTTAAGTGTGCATGATCAAGCTTTAAACTAATATTACACTATATCTTACTTATTTGCTATGATAATAAGAGTACAACATGACAAAAATTTATTACTAATGATATATATTAAGACTTAGTACGAGGGTACTAATGCAAGTGGAAATAAGGATATAATGCTAAATTAAGCTACATGACTAAATTAAAATCATGTTCATCACTTACTGTAGTATTTTAAATAGTGATTATCTTGAATTCAGCAACCTTGCTCCAAACAGAGATTGAACAGAAGTAATTGATCTTTCTAACCAAATTAAGTACGTACCGAGTCAAATTGAAGAGAAGAAGAAACATAAGCCATCCAACTTGGGTTTACAAAAGTAAAATGGTGAATTAATATAGCTAATTACTAACAAAGCTAAAATATGATCAAACTATACGTTACATACTTAAATAGCAAGAAGTTTATAGATTTGGAAGGATCACGAAATAGATACTGCCGGACATATATTTTAAAACCAAACAACATGTTTCCATTGTTCTACAGTAACTTTCAATAATTGGATTGCCTGATTTTGTGTCAACCTCTTCTTAATATTATTGAAGATGAGGTGATTACTATTTGACTGGGTGTAATCTTCTGCTTGTGTTGGAAGAATACTTTATGGTGAATGAATTTTCTTAACTCTTTCTAGTTTGCATTTGTTGTAATTAAAATACGTGGTACAATTGAGATGTCGCACATGTGTTGTGTGAAACTAAGTACTTTGCCAAATTAGAAGAGATAGCCACCTCTAGAATCCGTACAATTCACTATTGCCTATAGCGTACCGACACGATGCAAATCATTTATATATGGCATGAATTTTCATGTACTATGACTACCTGACTAATTGGGGCCCAGTCACGAGTAACTTACTGATGACAATAAAGGTAAGGGTTGACGAGTTCATCGTAAGTTTACTGCAACATTTAGCCCTTGTCAAGTGGAACTAAGGAGGCTCTAGTTTCATAAGAAAGGGTAATAATTATTCGGATATATCATATTGTGCCTGCGGGGCAATTACTAACTATTGTGGATAAGGTAGCTCTAAGTCGCGCGCGTAATTTTCTGGGAGTTATATAGCTGGTACTGGGTCGGCTGGGCTGACAACAGGTAGCAAATCTAAACTTTTATATGCTCCCTTTTGGGACAATGTGCTACCTGAGCAGAATGCTCGTTGTGACTGTTTACTGTCAATCCCTTTATAACTATTTATTGTTAGTCTTTTTGTGACTAGTTACTTCCAGATCCATTGTTATTGTATACTTTTAGTTTCTTAATGACTATTTGTTGCCATGTTCTTCATGGTATGTAAACATTATTTTGACCGTATATTTTGAAAATATAGTTTTAAATTCTTTACCTTTATACAAAAATTACACATATTTCCTAACCTAGTGAGCGATAAAGGCACACCCCATTTACCTAAATGTTTTCAAGAGATCAATGGAATAGGCCGAGGAGGGTGGATGAGTGGACCCACTATCAGATGGTGAGACATTTGGCACTAAATATTGCAGTACAAATTAAGTTGTAACCCAACAATGTAAATATAGGAATCCCTTGTACTGGTTATGGTTATTAGGGTTAGTAAGAAATTAAGTGTAGAAATAAAGGAAAAAAAATATTGAGGTTTCATTATATGTTCAAGATTATTGGATTGGTTGAATGACCCGATTCACTCTTAACCAGGAGGTGGGTTGGGGCGTTAGAGGTTGTATCAGAGCCTTCATGCTCATAAGCCAGGATAAGATCTTTGGACTATAGCATTAGGTTTTAATCTATCATGGTGATATGGAAATTATAGTATTGATTATTGGAATGGTGGTATGTTAAGTTGTAATATAGTTTTAGAGTATTTGTTAAGTTTAATATGGTGTCATGGAATTTATGGGATAAAGTGTTAAGGAATGAGACCCAAAGATGAGATCCCAATTTGAAGCCATAGGCTTGATTATAGGATTAGATTGATTCTCCTAGGACTAATCAACCTAAAATTTTGTATCTTTTCAATTCTATTACTCAAATTATGGCTATATAGAAATCTGGAGGGGGGGAGGAGAGCGAATGGTGGAAGTAGAGAATAAGAATGGAGATTGGAGTAGCTATAAGAGACCTGCATGACATATATATCTAAAATATTTAATTAAAATATGGAGAAATACGAATAACCTTACAAAAAAGTAGCGATATTGATATTATTATTTTCTAAGTATAAGACATTAAGAAATATTAGCTCCTTGGATTTGATAATTATTGTTGGGCCTAAACTGGGTACTCAAAATTGTAGACCACTAGTATACACTAAGGAGTTAATTTTATTAACTTTGAAAAATCTAGTAACTAAATACTATGTGTGAGGCGACATTGTAAACGTAAAAGGTTTATGAAGCAAAACTATTTAGATTAAACAATTCAAGCAAATAAGATATTAAAAATACTTATAAAAAAACTTTTCTTGAGACTCTTTAAAGTTCCCTTTCCTTAAACTTAATTTCTAAAACTTACGAAAATTAAATATTGTCTTGATCATGTGTGTTATGGTATTAACATCATCTTTAGGCTTCTTTGAGTCTCTGAACCTATATAACAAATTGAAGTTTTGACGCAAGTCAATGCAAGTACCTTTGGGTGCTTTCCTCTAAACTAATAGTTGAATTTGTATTTTTTCATCACGACAATAAAATGATCATATACTACAAACTTACTCATTTCCCTCTATAAAAGACTTTTACTACATGTGTGTCTTAGCAATGTATTATATTAGTGCAGTATAAATGTGGTGAGTATAAAAAAGATAGAAGGGAACATGCATCATGCCATAAACTAGGCTTAATTGTTTTAAAAAAAATTTAGACATGATAAATTAAAAATGTTGACTTTCCTTAACTTTTTGGAAAAAAAATATTAAAATATTATATGATACGTGGCAGACTTTGAATGAAGTCAATAATAGTAATTAAGGATCCTAAATAAATAATTGTGATAGATTAGAATGGAATCCATCATGATTCAATCACCAAACAGCCACATGAAATTCTTTTAATAAAGATTTCGTGGAAAGAATAGAAAAGTTTAAGGTTATATTGATAGCTTGATAATACTAATAGTCATGTAAGGTTGTTAGACATTAAGATTGAGAAGTTTTACATCAACAAAGAAAAAAACTAATGGGCCATTTAAGAAAAAAACCCAAAGTGGGAATGTAAATAACATTTTAAGGGTAACTCTCTATAAGGAGAAATCAGTAAAGTAAAGGAAAACTAGTATCTACTAGAAATAAAACTATGAGTTTTGGGAGGATAGTGGTTTGATAATTTTCTTTACTGTTCGTGGCCGTTTTGTACTAGCTCAAGTGTTAATTATTTAGTTATGACCATTGCATTGGGACTATAATAATTATTAACTATAGGTTTCAAAAGTATTCACTGCACTTCTGGATATATGCCAAATGTCGAATTTGTTTAATTCATAAACCCACATTTCACTAGAGATATACATATCTAAGATTTTTAATGTTATTAGTTTGAGGTTGTGATATCATATGGGTTATCTCTATGCAATTACTAGGTCGAAGGGATTAAACATCTAAAAGAAACCAAAACAAAATTGAATTGAGGGCGGAGGATGATTACAATAAATGTTTATACATATGACAAATGACAATGAAATAACAAATATGAGAAGTTTATTTGAATAGTTTAATTAATATAAAATAAATTGTTTAAGGAGACGTCGAATCCAAGTGAATAAAGGCACTATAGCTCGTATGCTTAAAAGTTTAAAATTAACTACTTGATTTATTTATTTTATATAAGCATATCTCATATTAACTTTGGGAAATTTAGAATGCAAAAGAGTGAAAACGTTCTGCAAGCATAAAAGTATATATGTAAATAAATATGTATATAAATATAGAGGTAACGACTTAAGTATGACTAAAGGTTATCTCAATTATAAGTACCGTAAAAGGTGACTAAGGGAAATACTCAACAATATAACCATTCTGGTATATCATTGGATAGTGAATTTGAATTGCAAGGACACAATTCTTTTAAGGAGGGAGGAGTGTGTGACGTCAAAAATTTTAACGTGCTAATTAATATGAAATACACGTAAGTCATTTTAATTTTTAAATTAGAATACCAAGTTTTTGGTAAGTATTGTTGTGAAAATTAAGATCACATAACTAAGGACTTTAGTTAATTATTAATTTTAATGTATTGGTTACAATTTTATAATCTCACGAGGGATTTAACTGCATAGTTAATAATGATTTTGGTTCTTCATTAGTTTTTACAAAACTTCAAGGACCAAATTACAATTTTTTTTAAAAAAAAGTGGCTTGCCACCTAGGTGGCCAATGTGTAAGCCACTAAGGCTTACAAGCAGCCACTCATAAATGAAATGGGAAAAATGCGTTAAGGACTTCACCCTTCTTGGCCGAAATATTAGGAATGAGGAAAATGGGGAAAGAGGAAGCAAAGAAGGCTCTAGATATAGGTTTTGTAAAAAGATCAGCGACCATCTTAGTCGTAGAAATGTGTTGTAAAACTACATCTTTTTGTGCCACTGATTGATTAATAAAATTATTCCTCAAATCGATGTGCTTAGTTCTACCATGATACTTAGGATCTTTGATAAAATTCAAAGCAGTCATATTGTCACAGTAGATAAGTTAAGGATGCGATGCTATTTTTAATATATGAAGATCCTCAAGAAATTCTAAGCCGCATTGATTCTTGGGCAGCCGGTACTGTCGGTGTATAAGCAATAAATTCTGCTTCCATCGTAGACAAAGATATACATGTTTGTTTCTTACTCATCCAGGACATTGAACCATCGTTGAGTAAGAATATATATCCAGAGGTTGATTTACAATTATCCTGATCTCTGCCCCAATCGGTGTCAGAATATCCAACAAAGTTGCACTACTACAAATTGAGCCTATAGCAACACCTAACCCAATAACCTCCTCCTTCTCTCTAGGAATCTGAAAAGAAATTCCGCTCGGGCCTTCCAGCTTTTCAGCTGAAAGGCCCAATCCACCATATCCTCACAACTATAATAGATAGAGAAGCTGTAGAGTGAAGTCAAACCTCAACGATCGAGAGCTTCCAAGACGCCAAACATTCAGACCTTAACGGAAGCTTCAAGCCTTTCACGGCAGCAGGAAGCTCAGCTTCAGATCTCCAGCGCTGACCACACTGAACTGATCGCTCTCAGAGATCTGATCTCCCAAGGACTAAAGAGGAAGCTAGATAACCTTCAAAGAAGAGAGCTCCTTCACAGCACTTCAAGCTGGGCATTCCAGCTTCATTTTCACAGATCTGAACTCCCAACACTCCAAGATCTCACTGCTCTTCCACACCAGCTCTGCTGAAAGAAACGCCTTCGGAAGTGGTGGCAAGAACACTACAAAGCTCAACAACTCAGCCTTCACTCACTGGTTACTTCACTCTTGCTCACCACACTGTTCACCTGCTGTTTACCGAGGCCCTCCGACCTTCGACCTCGGCTTCATGGCCTCTTACTTCCCCTCAACCACACCGTGCTGCTTGGACATCCACCGCGGTGGTATGGATGTTTGAACCCGAAGCAAAAGAACCAGCAATTGATTGTCGCCTTTGGGAATACTTACTGTGAACTCGTTTTTGTGCTGATTTGTTAAGCTTCATGGACTCTCTGATTGAACCGTGCTTAAGCTTCATTTGTTAAGCTTCTGCATTTGATTTTTTAAGCTTCTACAAGTGATTTGTTAAGCTTCGTTCTTTATGCGGATTTGTTAAGCTTCGGGACAAGGAAGGCTTTTGTTAGGTTGAAGTTTTCTTGAGTGGATTCAACCTTTCAGCTTTTTTTGAATAGATTCTCGTCTGCTTCCTTCGTGGGATAGTGATGAAATCTGAATTCGGTACACATAATTTGGTGTAATGTGAATTTCGTGTGATTAGGTGGTTTGATGCATTTGTAGGGGTTCATGTTTCATAAAGTTTTTACATGTACATGCTGATCATGTTGCTGTTGAACTGGATGAACCGGTTGTTTGTCATTTACTTACTGTGGGTCTTATTGTTGTCTAGCCTATTCGGCAATTGACGAGGCTTGCACATTTAAATCTCAAAGTCAAATGTCTGGATTTTGGATTCTGCCTTCACTGAGCTTAAATGTTTGTTGTCTGATCTTGAATTTGATCAATGGCACACTATCAGAAGGTCATCCCTTTTCACTTGCTTCTAGTTTGGACAATGGTCTGACACGTATGCTTTGTTTATCGAGGATGGAGGCCTGAAATTAGATAAGACCACCTGATGGAATTGTCGCAGTGTGGATATGGTTCGTTGTGCAATTACGGTCCTCCATTCTGTATAGATTAGATGAACTCCCAATAGCTCCATAAATTGCATCAAATCCATATTCTGGAAAGCTGACCTGCTTACATTAACTCATGTTGTACTTACATGTAAATTATTTCAGGCATATGCTGATCTGAGGGATATAGAGCATTGCTACTTGGGTATTTACTTCAGTAGTCTTGCTCTAAGTCCTTCTCTTAGACTACAGGAATCCCATGTAATGGAGTAGTACTCCAAATTTTTTGCTTTCTCATATTGTAACTGTGTGGTTGGGTATATCCAGCACCGTTTTTTTGCCCATGGTTATATAAAGGTTCGATTTTAAAAAAAAACCTATAGCAACACCCCAAAATCGTTGTCTTTGGCCTTAAAAGTGTTATTGTAGGTCTAAAGCAACACTTTAAGAAGTGTGTTATAAAAATGTATCTCCTTAGATTTATGGCAACACTTTTGTCATTTTAAGCAACACTTTCTGTATGTGTTGCAATTTTCAGAATATGCAACGCTTTTTTTTATGCAACACTTTTTTTTTTGCCAACTGCACACTTTTTTATATGTTACCTTTATGCAATTGCAATATTTTATGCTGCCAAATGCAACACTTTTTACAAATTTTTAATGCAATAATACAACACTTGTTCTTCTAAAATGCATCACTTTTTAGTACATCAGTAACACTTTTATTTGTATTTTATTTTAAAAAATGTAATACTTATTTCTCCACTAATATATTATTATTAATTCAAGACCATGCATTCAAACACAATTCTATAATACAGATAATCCAAAATGATAACTGTATTACAAAAGTGTTTATAACATCAAATACAAACGTAATTAATGAAATTAGAGTCAAACTATATACTCCAAAGAGAATTTACAAATTTTAACCCAACTAATGGTACCTTCATATAAACATCCCTAAAAAATTTTCCCCACTGCACATCTTATTAAAGTGGGCATAGTTGGGATGGATTTGTTCCTTGATCTTACAAGTAATAAAATGGAGAAAACATGAAAGGATATTCTATGGCTACATAATGTACAAGGATTTCTGTGGAGATTTACAATTATTACCAATGTCGAATTTTGTCTTGGTTGCACAATGTTGAAGGCACCTATCAAGTCCAATCATCAAGTTAGGAAAGAGGCTTGGATGCATTCATATGGGCAGTTGAAAGAATGCATCCAAGGTTTCATCAATTATTCATAGGATCTCCACAATAGAGCGTGCATACCCATCTTTATTAGCTGGTGGATTCTAGATCTGTATATTGCCAAGTACAAGAGAGTAGACTTTAACCAATGAGAGTCATACATAGGGAGTTTAATAAGGAAGTAAATCTTTACTTCTTCAAAAAGAGCACTAACACACTATAGTGAGTTATAAATGAAGATAGAGGAAATTGAATGAAATATGTGAAAACTAAATTAGCTCTCTTTGTGTTAGCATATGTATTTTCATCACATAATAATTGGCTAATATGGGAAAATTAATTGGAACTATTGGAATGCTTCTTTCTTTTTTTTTTGCTTTTCAATTCAAAGACTTCTAATTTTTCCTATTAGCGAAATCAAGTGGCACTATAATGTTAACCAGTAACAAAATCAAGGAAATGTTGTAAACTTAATGCCTCATAGGAATAACACAATTGAGTAGTAGAAATTTCACATCCAAGACAAAAGGAATTTTTTTGGGGCTAGGGGGTGGATGAAGGCTAGCACTGAGCATATATACCTTTTGTTGGAGTTTTCTGGCAACCTATTCCTTCATTGTGTCTATTCTTGTCTTAATCCAATCCTTTACCATGTTAGTTACTGCTTGAATCTTCTTTCTCCATTCTCTGCAAGCCAATAAATCAAACATCTTTTCACTTCCTAGACTAATATTTAGGCCTATTATTATAGTAGTGCAGTTTTGTATTTCATGGCGACACGAAGAAGGAAACTATGAAATAACACATTTTAATTTTTTTTGAAAGATAATTTCAATAAAAGTAATGTGAGAGTATTAATAAACAATAAAAAAATATTTCCGCATAGTAGGAGTCGAATATTACATTTAGTCCCAACGATGCCACATGTTTTCTTTATGAGTTCCAGAACCTCATCAACATCAGAGAGATGGAGGAGAGATTTGGGCAAGTTCGGAAGGAGGGATGCCAGAGGTGACTCTAGAAACTTCCATGGGTTCCTTTAGACATGTATTACAAGCCCAGGACTTGCAGGAACTTTATAGAGCTCGCTCGTTAATGCTATTACGATGATGTCAAGTTCCACAGAATCATCAAGGATTTTGTTGTTAAAGGAGAAGACCCTACCGGCAGTGGTCATGGTAGATAATCTATCTATGGTCCCAAATTTAAGGATGAGATTACCCAATAGCTTAAGTATAAAGGTGCTGCTATCATATCCATGGCAAATGTTGGTCCAAATACAAATGGAAACCAATTTTTTATCACCTTAGAACCCGCACAATCACTTGATGAGAAACATAGAATATTTGGAAGAGTGCGTAGAGGAATGGAAATCATCAAGAGACTCGGAAGTGTTCAAATTGACAACACAGATAGACCAAACCATGATGTAAAGACCCAGCTCCTCAAGTTTTCTAATTTATTAGCTAAGTTTATTGGATGAGAAAGAACTTCTTGCTATTTTTAATGTCTAAATTCATGTTTGAATTGCTGCTTTTATTTTCTTCAACTACAACCCTTTGGATATGCCACAAGAAATGCATTTACTCAACATGAGTTTTAAATAAGTTTTTTTTGTTGCTGTATGTAGTTTTTAAAATTTTGAGAATGTGGTTATGATCCACTCTTAATCAGTAGCCTTATCTCTTGTAATTTGAGTGTTGATCATAGTTGTGAACTGAATTACATTCAAGGAAATGCTTCTGCTTTATACCTCCCAAAAAAAACCTCATCAACTTAATGATAGATGTTTCACCACCAATCCCAACGCAAGATTCAATTATTTTTTTATACAAGATAATTTAATAAAGTGCATGATTCAAATATTTTATTGTAGAATTCAATTCCAAAAGAATGCAGCCATTGGTAACCTATAAAGTTCCAATATAAAAACAAAATCTGAATAAAACAAGCAAGAAATTTTACATAAGTTTAATAACTCTAAGCACTAAATTTTTAACACATTACATTCTTTTTAAATGTAACACAAAATAGAAACAGCAAAATCTTTTGAAAGCAATAAACAAAAATAAGTCTAAATTCATTTACCAAGGGCTCACCACATAGGTTAAATTGTACTGTAACTTCCTACACAAATATTTGTTATCGTAATGTATTCAGAGAGAAAGAGAGAGAGAGAGAGATCACTAAACATGTTAGTTCAAAATAATTAACATAAGAACACAAAACAATATCAACATCCCCTACAACTATACAACATAAGATGCATAATTGGTAGTAGTAATATATGTATCTGATTCTAATGAAACCTAGAATTCTCTTTAAGCATGTCTCTTATTTTCCAAGAAGCTCACAAGGTTTATTTATATATTTTAACATTTTGTGCAGTCCTTTTGCACTAGATAAGGTGTTATGGACAAAAAGGAAACAAAACGAATATGAATATTGAAAAAAAAGAAAATTAAGGACGAGAAAATAAGAAAGAACAGTTTCCCAGGCAAATCAATTACCATTTGATAACTACAAAGACCATAATGCAACTGCAACAATTTGTAGTGCACTACCTATATTTGCCACAAAAGATGCTATCCACTGCAGACATACATTTTGTAATCAATAAAATATTGCACAAAGGAAAAAAAAAAAGATAATCATCCCATAAATATGACTGGTAATACAGTTGGTAAACGAAACACCATTACACAAAAGCTCACTGATTAACATAGTCACAAAAAGTTGGATAAGAAATCTTCACATATAACAGAAGGCACAATTGTGCATATTCATGTTCCTAACCTTTACCCATCAGGACACTTTCAAATTAATACTATCGAAGCCATATATAATCTCCATAAGACATGGTTTCTATCAAAACATGACATGCATTAAGGAAAATGATTAGGCATTGCATGTGCATACACAATCCATAAGTCATTGCTATAATTTATACGAACTTGTCACTCATAATAATAACATAATATTCAAGAACAATATTATGTAATCACGTAAGAAAGAGAAAAAGAATCATAAATAACCTTTCAAATTGTCCTAGAATTTAAAAAATTGAACCTTAGTACAATTTCCAAACTTTAAGTTTTGTCAACCTTTACAAGATTTTAAGAAAGATAAGCTTTGAAACTTGTATTCAAGTGAGGCAGCAGTTAGCAATTATAAAATTGCATCATAAAATTAGAAAAGATTATAAAATTTTGATGAAATTAATCAACATAATTCACTGGTTTATTTTATTTAGATCCTTTGAAAATCATTCACTGGTCGAAAATATTTTCTTATAATCCACTATGACTTGGAGACTAAGGAATCTCATGATCAAGTAATTTCAATTGTTAAAGAGCTCTAGCCAGTGAATTTATCAAAATGAGAATCGGTAGAGCATACACCAAAAAGGAGGACTTAGATAAAATTGAGCAAGAACATCACAGTGCAATATCAAACACTCAACATCATAAATTCTCATAAGAAACGACATAAGATAAGTAGTATTATATCTATCGTCTTAGAAACTACAGTAACAAATGAACAAGGTAATTGCCTGAATACCTATGATTGGGCCAACCCTGCAGTTATAATCACCTACAAGGCTTTGCTGGAGGTATCGGTTCAATACGTAAGCCACGGTTTGGGAAGAGGATGGGACAAAATTCTGCTTGAAACTAATCACCAAGGATTCTACAGAGCTATACAAGGGGCAAAGCAGGACTGTTGGATTTTGGCCAGTGAGTGGTGGAAGGTTGTCTTGCTTCAGAAAAACTGCAGATTCTTGCAGTGTATTGCAGAAGAGAATCAGACTGCCAACTTGATAGCGCAAAAAGTGTTCAATAATGACCAAGAGGCAGAAGAGAGAACTCAGAAAGCTATGAGAAGAGATAAACATGGTTTCCCGACATTCAAAAGGGCTAACTTGCAGGCTTGTATCAGTCATGAAGTTTCTCAGAAAAGAACACATGATCGATCTGCAGATGAAGATCCTGGATAGCAAAGACTCAAGACAACATCCCCATAACCACGTACTGTAGGTAAAAATACTGACCAAACTCTCTGAAAGGGAAATCAATTTTGAGGGATCTGGTTGCTGTGTTAGGCCAGATTCCCGCTGTGTAGTATGCTCATGGTTGAAGGGCGTTGGTTGCTGTGTTAGGCAAACTTCCCATTGCTGCTCATGTAGTCTAATGTTCCATTGCTGTACAAGAATTTATTAAACTTGTTGTTGGTGGTTGAAGGGCCTTGGCTGTTGTGTTAGGCCAATTTCCCATTGTTTTTTGTGCTGCTGTACAGGGGAAAATGCTAGATGAGCAGGCTGGCATATAGTCTATAGCTCCTTCTCCTGTAGAAAGGAGTTTTGTATAAAGGGATTAGCTAAGAAAAGATATTTTGTAAATGTTCCATGTATAGATTGGATAGGGCATGCAGTAAAAATAGGACATGGTATAAATGGAGGAAGTACTCCACTTTTATGATTTTGCAAATGCCTTTTGAAGCTCTCCCCATTAAGCTTGTGGCATGTAAATGGGAAGGGAATCAAAAGGAGCTTCAATGTAAGGGTTGTATTAGGGTAAATCCATCACCCAAAACGAAAATCAATATAATTGGGAGTGGCGACCTTCCTCGCAATAGAGGTTATCCAACCAAAAAAAAGGAAAAAAAAACAAAGGATTAAAATATTAGTCTTTAAAGGGAAATGGCCCATTTTTCATATAATTATAAAAACCAAACATCATATTAAAAAAGATTGAAATTTTAATCAGCGTTTATAATCACAGTTATAAATATTCAAATAAGTAAACATGAAAGCCAAAAACTTGGAAGAGAGTAAATGAAAAATGGGAAGGAGAACTTATAATGATCATTAGATGAAAATGAAGATCAGGGGTCCAACAAGGAAGAGTGCCATCGAGGACGCCATTTGTGTGAGAAAAGCGTGGCTTTTCTTGTTAACATTCTGCTCGTCTATATCTTTGTTTTTCTCTTGGCATTGGCGGCGGGCATAGCAATGAAGATTGCATCAATGACAAGAATCTGATGATGATTGATCTAATAAGGGAAATAAAGACGAGGTTGCTGAGGAGGATGAAGCCACCATTAAGACAAATAAAGATTTGGGAAATTGGTTAGCAGTCACAGAGTTATGAAGGAAGGGTGAGTAGTGGCTAAGGTTTGAAAAAAGTGAAATGGGTTGTACTTAGAGAAGAGAGGGGTGAAAAGAAGGGGTAAGGCTTTTTTTGTCTGATTTATTCCTTATTTTTTTAATTCTTAGAATAATCATAATGTATGTGAAGAGACAAAAAAATAATAATAAAATTATTAAACTTAAAAAATGCAACACTTTTTAGAGAAGTGTTGCATTAAACTTATATATGCAACACTTTTTTTAAAGTGTTGCAACTTTTCTACAAATTTTCTTTACTTGCAATACTTTTTAAAGTTCTACTATAACCTCAATTTGTACTGGTGTTGTAAATTCACTCCTTACATATAATCCAAAGTCCCTTTGATATATCAAAGAATCCTTTTTATGGCCTTCCAATGTTTTATCCCAATGTTTGCTTGTTAATGACTTACTAAGCCAACTGCATAACAGATTTACGGACGAGTGCACATTGCTGCGTACATCAGTTTACCCACTTTACTCGCATATGGAACACGACTCATCTTTTCTTTTTCTTCATTTGTTTTAGGGCAATCCTCTAGATTCAAGGATTCGCCTTTGATTACAGGAGTATCAATAGGTTTGCAATTATGCATTTGAAAAAGTTCAAGTACTTTTTGAAGGTAAGTCTCTTGGGATAAACTAAATCTCTTGGAGCGATCTCGAAAGATTTTAACCCCAAGTACATAATTTGCTTCACCTATGTCACACATCTCGAAGTTTAAGGACAACAACCTTTTAATAGTAAGAATTAACTGCTTATCATTTCCGGCAAACAAGATGTCATCCACATATAATGATAAGATTATGAAACTTTTCTTTGAACAATTTATATAGACACAATGGTCCCCCTCAATCATCGTAAAACCATCAGTTATAATGGCTTGATAAAACTTATGATACCATTTTCGGATGATTGTTTCAATCCATAAATGGACCTATTGAGCTTGCAAACTTTGGGCTCTTGTCCTTTTATGGCAAAACCAATTGGTTGTTTCATATATATTTCCTCATCCAATTCTCTATTGAGAAATGCGGTCTTTACATCCGTTTGATAAAGTTCCAAATTAAAATATGCAACGAGTGTCAGAATTAGGCGAATAGAGGCAAACCTAACCACTGGTGAAAAGGTTTCCTCATAATCTATACCATTTTGTTAGGTATAGCCTTTAGCCACAAGTTGAGCCTTGTATCTTTCAATAGAACCATCTGCCTTGGATTTGATTTTAAGAATCCATTTGTTCCCAATAACTTGTTGCCAGGTGGAAGATCAACTAAGTCCCAGACTTTATTAATCTTTATGAATTCCATTTCATCTTCCATAGCATTAATCCATTCCTTACTAGCATTTGATGAGATAGACTCATTAAAATTTTTAGGCTCATCTTCATCACAAACAGCAACCATGAAAACTTCCATTTCAATCTCAAAATGACGACGGGGAATATTTTCACGCTTGCTTTTTTTGAGGATGAAATTCGTCAGAACACCCAATAAGTTCCGTTGAACTAGTCAAAGGAATATAGCTTCCAATATCCCCAACTGGATTTATAGAAGCACTATTTTCTATATCCTCCAACTCGTAGAGTTCTAAATTTTCATTTACCTCTCTTTTGCTAGGGAATTTATTTTTCATAAATTATACATCTCATGATTCAATTTTAGTTACAGTTTCATTTTCCTGCTCACTCATACATACATAACCGTTAGAATATTCAAAATATCTTATAAACATACACTTCTTATCTCTAGGTCCTAACTTCCCATACTGATGAGAAGTATTTTGTATATAGGCAACATATCCCCAAGGATGCAAATTATCCATATTTGGTTTTATGCCAGTCCATAGTTCATATGGGGTAGAAAGAACTGATTTAGAAGGGACACGATTAAGTATGTAGGTTGCAGTTAACAATGCATCTCCTCAATAGGAGATAGGCAAATTTGTATGCACCATCATTGACGTAACCATATCAAGTAAAGTACGATTCCTCCTTTCCGCTACACCATTTTGTTACGGAGTATTAGATATTGATAATTGTCGGATAATTCCCTTCTCTCACACAATTCTTTAAATTGATCAGATAGATACTCATGGCCTCAGTCAGTTTTTGAGCTTTTGAGCTTTTTGTCTAATTGATTCTCAACCTCATCAAGTTATCGTCTAAAGCAAACTAATGCTTCTGACTTGTGAGATATCAAAAGAATATGACCAAAGTGCGTATAGTCATCTATAAATGTGATAAAATAGGAAGTACCATGTCGTGCCTTCACATTCACTGGCCCTCAGATGTCAAAATATATTAATTCCAATGGATAATTAGCCCTCTTAACTTTAGAAAATAGTTTTCTAGTTATTTTTTCTACTAAATAATGTTCACACGTGGGCAAGTTTACTTTATCTAGTGAGCATAAAAGGCATTCTCTAACTAAAAGTCTCATTCTATCTTGCCCTATATGGCCTAATCTATTATGACATATTTGTGAATCATTATTTTCCTTATCAATAGAAGCAGGCAGAGAAAAAGTGTTATGAAAAATATGATTATTATTAACAATATCCATAACCATAAAATTATTCATAACAAAACCAAAACCATGATAAATTATTCCAATAAAAAACATATATATGATTATTCTCCAAAATCATTCGAAAACCAAGCTTAAGCAAAATATTAATTGAAAGTAAATTTTGTCGAATTTTTGGCACGTAAAGGACATCATGGAGATACAATATGCGAGCATTTTGCATTTCCAATTTATAAGAGCCGATGCCATGTACATCAACACTAGAGTCATTTCCCATATATAATTTAATGCTACCTACTGGAATTCGACAAAAATCCACAAACCCTACTTTGTCTCTCGTGACATGGCCGATTGCCCCTGAGTCCGCAATCAACGAATGGAGAGATTCAGCAACTAACATAGAAGATGCTACATAACAAGTAACATGCGGAATATGGTCAAGGTATACCTTTTGTTCTTTCTTTGGCTCAATACATTCACGAGCGAAAAGTCCCATATGACCACAATTATAGGAGTTTATTTTAATATTACCCTATTTTCCATCTCGTTTTCCTATCTTATATTTGACCTTATTGGGTGTAGATCCTCCATTGTCTCATTTTGGGGCAGTTCCTGCTCTCTTTCACTTAGGCTTGAAAGCCTTATGAGAGCTGGATTCTGTAACAGACACTACTGAAGGATTGGCTACCATCAGGTGCTTTTCCTCTAACTCCAAATGAAGAACAATATCCTTGAAATTTTGGATACTCACGTTGTGCTTTAAATTGACTTTCATGTGCTCCCAATTGTTAGGAAGTGACCGAATCATTGCCTGAATCTTCAGCTCATCAGAAAGGTTTTCATCAGCTTCAATAAGCTCACATATCATGTTTGACAAAACCCTCAGATGCTGTTTCATCAAGTGGTCAGGACTCTTTTTATAGCAGTCAAACTTCAAAGTCAAACTACGAAACTTAGTGGCAGAAGCTTTGCCAAACTTTTGATTTAGAGCATTCCACAAATCATATGCAGTCGCATACTACTCATGCTCACACATCAAATCATTTTCCATACTACTCAGCAACGTGATGTGAGCAGTGCTGCTTTTCTTTTTCCAAGCCTCATAGACCTTGCGATTTCGACGGTTTTGAGCAGTGTTTCCCTCTTCGGGTTATGCAAGCAACGATGTCAAGGCCTTCAAGACCTCTTGTTCCTCTAGACCATATTGAATTTTTTGGTGCCAAATGTAAAAATTATCACCGTTAAATTTTTCACCCTTGTTCAAATCAGCAATGATTTGTTTGGTGGAAGCAATCTAACAGGGCACAAAAAAATATCGATAAGCAACATATATATATATATATATTATATATATATAATTGCAATAATTATACTAAACAATTATCCCGACACAAAAAATATGCAAAGAAAACTTCGCTTGGCTTAGAATCACATCACACTGTAATTGTCTCAAAAAATAATTATTTATATAATTTTATTGCAAAATTCTATCACATTTGAGGAATAAAATAAATTTACTCAACTCAATTTTTTCATATATATGCAATGACGTATTGGCATAATTAGTATAGATATATGTAACATATCTACACAAATAATCACATAAATAATGCCTTGAAAAAAAATGTAACTTAAAAGCAATTTAATTAAATATGTTATCTTTGTCACATATTAAACCAATTTATTTAAATATGCCAAAATATCATTTAGTTAAAGCAATTTAATTAAATACAATTCAAAAATAAAATATTTTCGATAAAAATAATCTTTTATTTAGAAGATCTATTTCTAGTCTCCCACTTTCTTTTTAGATTTAAGAGTTTTCGTTTATTTTAAATATTTATTATGTTTTAACTATTTAATACAAATGTAAAAAACCTAAATAAATATTTTATTAATAATTCTAAACCAAATCCAATGCCAAGGCCCAATCTGTTTTAAATTATAATTTTAGACCTAACTCATATTTAATGCTATTGTGTTAGGTATTTAATGTCAAAGCCCAGCCCACCTGCTTATAATTTAATGGGTACTAAAGAAATGGTTCCATCCCACACAAAGTGGCTCAAAAAGACCACTTCCCATGCAAGTTATTAGTCTGAATTACAAGACTCAACTTATATGGACAATTAATTTCAGTCAGTTCATTAAACTTATATGTACTCATACTATTGAAATTAATTTAACTCAATTCATTTTTAACTAAATCCAAAATTATGTGGCCTTTTTCATAGATAGTTAAAAAAATATCATCTTTTAACTGGTTCAGAATTCTAATAAAACATATTTATTTCATAATTAAAAGAAATATTAATTTTAGTTAGTTACAAATTCTGAAAAACAAAAGAATTTGTAAGATTACAGATAACTTATCATTAACCAAATAGTTATCTAATAATTGTTATTAACAAAGTTCCAGAATCATTCAAAATTATTATAACATATAATAATTCATACAGACTTTACTGGAAGATAAAAGTTTACTGTAATTATAATTTATAAAACTAAAATCACAGTAATTAAATTATTACTACACTTAATAATTTTTCAGAGACTAGTTTAATCACTAATTGTAATTATAATTTATAAACTGAAACTTACAGTAATTAAATTATTACAACACGTAATAATCCTTCACAAACTAGATTAATCATACTGTTATTTTAATTCATCAAACTAAAAATCACAGTAATTAAATTATTACCACACGTAATAATTCTTCATATACTAGATTAATCCTTACTGTAATTATGATTCATGAAACTAAAATTCACTATAATTGCATGTATACAGTTCGTACAAATTCCCATAAACATAAGTCATGAATTCTGTTATATAATTATAGGCATGCTTTGAATAACAATTAAGATTATCAATAGTCCATAATTATCTAATTTTAATAAACTAGATAATTCTTTAGTCAGAACATAAAGGAAGAATCCTAACATTGCTCTGATACTAATGTTGAAATAAATCACCTTTTGCACTTAGCAGAAACCACCAACATCCCATAGGATCTTGATCTCCTTTCAGATCTTGATTCAATGAGATTGGATCTACTAGAGATTCAATATGATTTCCACCAATCAAATGCCCTTGTTCTCAATCAATAAGACACATAACTCAATTACCAATATAGAATAACTCCCTTACGTGTTTATTTCTCTAGTGTTTATCCTTCGTACCTCAATTGTCTATTTATATAGAAAATTCCTCTGTTCAAAAGTGGTTTATCCAGATAAACTGTTATTTGGATAAAGGATTAAAAGAATCAACTATCCACGTGTTTTTGTTTAACATTTAAATAAAAACTATCAGTATTAAATTATAATCCTGTTTAAATCATGGGTGGATCTTACACATGTTTTTTCCAATATTTTGCTTCATCTAGTTTCCAATGTCACAACACTATTGAAGTAAACTGCCTTTTTGAATGGCGTCACGACATAACGTAGCAACACAACTTTCTTATTGACTTGTTTTTCTTCTTTGTTTTCCTTTCTTGTACCAACTTAAGTAATCATGTACATTTTGCCTCTATTTTCATCTCAAATTGGTCCTTTTTGCCATTTTTATTTTACCAAACTTTAAGTCTTACAAAATACACAAGACAAACATAAATTCTCATAAAACAGGGGAGAAACAAATTAATTCCAAATAAAATTATAGAGATAAGTTTGTATAACATTAACTTATCAAATTCCTTCACACTTAGAATCTTGCTTGTCACCAAGCAACAAACATAAGAACTAAAGCGTAACATATCTTGATTGTTTTTTTTTTGTAAATATGCATTACTATCAACTTTAATTAACTTCCAGTAATTTATGGGTTTGTGAGTTTCTACCTTAAAAATTACAAACTCTTGTGGTTGAGAGTCGTTTAGTGCCATGTAGAAGTCACTTAGTTATGCAACACTCATATCATGTATTTATTTGAGTAGTTTACATTTTTAGATCCCTTATAGTTTAAGGTTTATTACGATCAAAACAATATTACAGAGTAGAAAGTAATAAAAAAAAGTATTGATTCCCTTTTACTAATATTTATCGTGTTGACTAACACATACACTTATTCATTTTTAAGAATCACTGGAACTTTATTCTCTCCTTTGTTATCTCTCTTTACCCTAACTTATCACATTCCACAGAATTTTTTGCCACTAGTCTGGTAACGTTTTATTCCGGGTACTACTACTTCACCTTATTAGCATGCTTTGGGTTTTATGACTTTTTATCCCCATTACCACTCATACAAGTTTATTTAAAATCCCTTTATATGCAGTCTCATAGAGGACTAACAATTTTTATTAATATGCCTAGAGTCTTATTAACTTTTTATCGTTGCTACTACTCATACAAGTTTCCTTCAATTTTGCACTAAGAGCAATCCTATAGTGGAGTAGAAGAATTTATCTAAGGTAAGTAAATGTAAAATTAAATCAAATAAGGCTATCGCCCAAATCATTTTCTTAAATGCTAAACTATTCATTTTAGATTTCATGAAATTTGTAGTTTATGAATTTACTTTATTATTTGCATTTTAAAAATTAATGTAAATTTACTTTTTACATAAATTTAACCATCCCTAGACATTTTCCCATTTGTGTAAACAATCATCTCATAGCTCACTTTTCTTTTGGCTAAGTTACCATTTCTATTACTTAACATTGAATTCTTTTATTCACTAATTCATGTGTTTTTAATCATAGATTACTTACAAACCACATTTTACATTCATTCACCATTTATTGATAATTATGTTCTTCACAAAAATTTCTGTTAAACAACACTTATTCATCTCGTAATAAAGCTTACACATATTTATAATCACACAACAGTCGAAAAGTTCAAACAAAACTTTTATCAACACAAAACATCATAAAAATTGAGATCTACAATACAACTTCACATCATCAATTTCAAATTTAACCTTGAACATGAAAAATTAAATTGCAAAGTCACATTGCTTAAAAATTGAAAATATTTAACAACTAACATCTAATTTAAAACATTAACTAAAATGAACTATGTCTTCAATTAAAAAACTAACAACCATGATCATTCAATCACATGTACTACAACTTGACATGCATTTATCCAAATCATCACAATAGCCTTCATTATTTATATTCAACCACAAGCAATTTCACCATTTAAAAACATGCAACTCCCCTACACTTGAGAACTTTAAATATCCTCATTGAGCTAAGAGTTTGAAAAACCCTCTTTTTAGTTGTGTGTTGCTTTCTCGTGTGTGAGTTGATGTGGTATTGCTTTCTCTCTTCATTCTTCTTGTTGCTCTTGTTCCTTTTCCTGTGTTAGCTACTCTTGTTGATCAACCTCAAAAGTTTTCTTAGTAGGTGATGAAACAAGAAGCTACCAAAGCAATCAACGAACTGTGAACGGCAGATTCCAAGCCGAGTCTACGTACCTAAAATACAACTATTGTAAGAACTTCCAAGGGAACTCTCCCAGGAAGGCTTCGAAGCTCAAGTCAATGTTCTAGGTTTCAGAGATTGATCTGATGATCCTTTTCTCAATAACATAAGCATGTATTTATAAAATATTGGATGGGCGTACCAGTGATAAATTTTATCTTTATCTGACATTCTGATAACTTAAACCTTGCCATTATCAATCCCTATTGTCGATGTTTATCTCGATCCCAAATTAGAGTTATCGTTATCTGTAGAATGTCCTTGACCCATACGCCGCTCATTGATGGGAGGCTAGTCGTATCACCTCATCAAACACCCTAACACTACTATAGTAGTGGTGAGAGGGATCGTATCCACAGGGAAGGTTTGGTTGTTTAGAGACCAGTATGTTCACTCAACAATACATAAGAATGAAATGAAATGAAGACAACAAGATAAATGCAAGCTACTATGAATGAATGCAAGTTAAGAATGGAGCAAGGTTAGTATGCAAGCACTGCCTGATGGATGAATCAATTGGTATGGATCTCTCCCTATTATCATTGACTTGTGTAAACAAATGGTGAGGGACTTTTCCTGCTAGTGAACTGGGATTGATCAACTTGGTTCAGTTCTCACAACCCAGACTCACAATACTCCCCCGAACTTCCCTTGGTAGGGCAAGTCTTGGCACGAGTCCAGACTCTCCTAGATCCCAAATCTCCCTAACACAAATCTAATTCGATTCCTGGACTATCGTCATTGGTAGGTGCAGCTAACCAGTTCACAACTTCGACTCGCAGTACAAGAACTCTCTTAGAACCTACGCGAAGGATTGATGATATTGACTGTTAGTGGGTTACCGCACAGTCAAGATCACAAAGTCTTCACAAGACCTAAAGACTCACATAAGCACATTCACAATCAGTTCATGTTATGATCAATTGCCATTGGAATATTCACACCGACCTCAGTGGGTTACCGCAGACCTAAATGTGAAGTTAATTCTAGAGTGCAAATCATCAACATAACAAGTGCAGAAATATGAACATGAATGAACACAGATAAATTCCATTTCAATTGTCTCAAATAAGCTTAGAGATCCATACCATTGAACCTCAGACAGTATGAATCTAAGGAAGGAAAAGAGAGAGAAAATCCTAATCTAAACTAAAACCTACTATGCTCTGTTATGTGGTCACTTCTCCCTTCTCTCTCTTCCTCCCCGACTGCTCTCTCCTATCCTTTTCATCCTTCCCTTTTATACCTTCCCTTGTCATCCTTGATCATGTTAGTGATTGCATCTCCCTCCATGCCTGATTCCTCCACGTTGTCCCTGTACCAATCAAGGAATAAAATGAGCTCACGTGATCACCCCTATGACTCAATCGATTACGACTTTAGAAAATGCCCATCACAAACACCTAGTGAACATATGCAATGCTATGCTTATGCTTGTGTGTTTAGTGGTTGTCATGCCTTTGTGTTGTGCACATGTGTGTGTGTCTTGAGGGCATTCTGTCCTATGATGCAGTTAAGTGTGCAAGGGTAGTTGGTGATGAGCTGATGGGAATTGCATGTGAGTGTAGTAGTAAGCTAGTGCATGAGTGAGGTGATTTAGTTGTAAGCATGCAAATTAGTGAAGTGAGTTGTGAATGAGTATTTGTGTTATGCATTAGTGCACTGAGAGTGAGAGCATTTGAGTGAGTGAGTGAGTGTGTGAGGGTGAGTAGGTCCGACGGCCGTCAGGAGTGACGGCCGACCAACCAGTCGGCCGACCAACCTGACGCCGTCAGGTTAGCTTGTGAGTGCGTGTGTGTGTTTGTGTTGGGTGTGTTTGTGATGCTTGTGTTGTGTGCGTATGCATGAATGTGAAGTGCAAGTATAGGTGTTTGATATAACAATTCATCGCCATGCACAACTCATTTCATTGTCCGTTAACACGTCATGCAAAAACACATTTTCATCATGTGTTCATTCATCACACTGCAGTCAAGACATCAACCAACCCAAACCCCACCAACATCAACTTGTGCATGTGTGTGACGTGTGGTTTGGTCGGCCGTCAGGAGTGACGGCCGACACATTGTGTGTGTGTGTTTGGTCGGCCGTCAGGAGTGACGGCCGACCTGTATGGTGTGTGTGTTGTGTTGTGTGTGTTCTTTGGTGTTGTTGAAGTGATAGTGTGCTAGTGTATGTGACTTGTACCGCACCAAGTGTGATCTAGTTACATCCTCCTTCACGCAATTACATCAATTCATGACACATTTTCTCAACACTCCACTTATTCTCTCGTTTGCAAGCTTTAACACATTTTCACACAAAAGATGTTCGACACATGTTCTTTTCATTGTGAATGCATGCAAAGTTCAAGTAAGAGAGAACAAATAAGACCAAATAAGTTGGTGCACACACAACTTATCACTCATTGATAACTACTAGTTTACTCATCAACTAGTTCCCCAAGTCGTGAGCTTTCTTCCCAAGCTCATGGCATGAACGTTTAAACTTGTCGAATCATGAATGCCAAATGTCTCCTCAACACAATAGACTATCACACACTCATCATGATAGTGTGCTTCATGTGCTTTTCAAATTTCCAAATACCTTAGCTTCTACTTCCATTTTTAAATATTTGACTAAGATCCATCTTCAAAAAATTTGGATCGAGTACAAAATTTTGAAATTTAGTAGGCATCTTCAAAAAATTTGGAATCCTAGCTTTGGAGCCTGTAGGTGGGATAGAGTTGTACTCGATCCTAGTTCCTTTAGAGGTTCATTCTGTGGCCTCCTTCAGTGTCATGCTAGAAGGCTTTAGGCCTCCAAAATGGCTTCGTAAACCCCCTGTTGAAGAGTCTCCCTTGGTCGTTGAGGATCCTCTAATCATTTAATACCCTATCGATAATATTTCTATGCGCCATTTGTTAAATATTGCTAACAATGAAACCTTGCACGTCATTTTTGCCATGGACGCCATTCCAGACTCCCTTGTTCTCCTAGTTGCTTATGAGAATATGACTACTCAGCAACTGTCTCACAAACTTCTCTTATTTCTTCAATGAAATATATTGGTCTTTTTGATTCTATCTATTTTTTTTATTTATGTTTACTTACAACCTCTTTTGAAACACTTTAGGGAGGCTCCCACATTTAGGAAGTTATCCGGCGGAATGAGAGATTTGAAGCTCGTCTCTCGAAAGTGCATGTTCAAGGAGCTGCCAAGCACTCTGGCCTTTGAGAAAGAAAACAAATAGCTTTCTTCAGAACTTCGAAAACATATCTCTACTGTTAAGACTTTGCAGAATTCTATCGCAAAGCACAAATTCGAGATAACTTCTGTTTCATGTATGTTTGTCAGTCGAATTCTTACGACCTCAAAATATTTCTTTCTTTGATTCTAAGCCCGCAAGGCATTTTAATTCAACTTCATATCGTACTTGTGATATATGTATGTTTTGTGAACTGATCTTTTACGTCTTCAAAACATTTTTCTTTGATTTTATGCCCACAAGGCATTTAAATCAACTTCAGATCGTACTTGTGATCTGTGTATGTTTTGTGAACCGATCTCTTACGATTTCAAAACATTTTTCTTTGATTTTAAGCCCACAAGCAATTTAAATCAACTTTAGATCGTACTTGTGATCTATTTGTAGAAACAATGTCGCCAAGTCTTTTTGACTTATTTAAATACTTAATGCCTCTTCAGGCCTTTGTAGATCGCACGTCGAATCTCTTTATAGAAATCATGTCACGAAATCTTTTTGGCTTATTTATATACTTGCTGCCTCTTAAGGCCTTTGTACATCACATGTCGGATCTCTTTGAGAAACAATGTCGCCAAGTCTTTTTGGCTTATTTATAAACTTGTCGCCTCTTAAGTCCTCTGTAGATTGCATGTCAGATATCTTTCTAGTAATAATATCGCCAAGTCTTTTTGGCTTATTTATATACTTGTCACCTCTTAAGGCTTTTGTAGATTGCATGTCGGAGCTCTTTGTATTAATAGTGTCACCAAATCTTTTTGGCTTATTTATATACTTGTCGCCTCTTAAGCCTTTTATAGATCGCACATCGGATCTCTTTGTAGAAATAATATTGCCAAGTCTTTTTGACTTATTTATATACTTGTTGACTCTTAAGGCTTTTGTGGATCACACGTCGGATATCTTTATAGAAATAATGTCGCCAAGTCTTTTTGGCTTATTTATGTACTTGCCATCTCTTAATGCCTTTGTAGATCGCACGTCAGATTTCTTTGTAGAAATAATATCGCCAAGTCTTTTTGGCTTATTTATATACTTGCCGCCTCTTAAGGCCTTTGTAGATCGCACCTCGAATCTCTTTGAAGTAATAATGTCACAAAGTCTTTTTGGCTTATTTATATACTTGTCGCCTCTTAAGGCTTTTGTAGATCGCATGTCGGATCTCTTTGTAGAAATAATGTCGCCACGTCTTTTTGGCTTATTTATGTACTTTCTGCCTCTTATGGCCTTTGTAGATCCCAAGTTAGATCTCTTTGTAGAAATAATGTCGCTAAGTCTTTTTGGCTTATTTATATACTTGCCGCCTCTTAAGGCATTTGTAGATCGCACGTCAGATCTTTTTGTCTTGTGAATTAGGTATACTTTTTCGTGGAACTTCAATTTATAAACAAACTCAAATATTGAATAAAAGCTCTTTTTGATTCCAAGTAAGCAATTCTCCACCATTCTCAGAACTTTCTTTTAGCTTTTTCCCAATTCATTTGTGAATCAAATATTGTTAAAAAATTTACACTTTTGTCTTTTATTGTATATGACTAACAGTAAGAAAGAATAGGACACATAGTAATGAATTTCTGATATGTAGATGTGACTATAACACCTACACATCCAAACCTTTCAGTCCCAGCTCTATCCCTCTATCTTGAAATTGAAAATTGCAAAATCAACGCGGTCTCATTAACTATCAAAAATGAGATATTTTATTTTTGTATCAATCTCATTAACCAAGTAATTTGTCCTTTCAACATAATATATCAAAATCTAATAAAATACTTGTTGCAGCTACAACTTAATATTTTCATCCAAATATCACTACAACGTAAATTAATTTTTGTCTTCCATTCTTCAACAATATGATTCAAATATTACTTTTTGCCAACCTCATAAACTCAAGCATTCATAAAATCTTTATGAAGTTTGAGACTTGAGTGAAAACATCAAAATAAGCAACACATTGATATGTATTCTTGCCATACCATTTGTAAGTTGATTTGTTGTGCTTGTGATTTTGCATTTACTACATTGGAGCTTAAGTTTCATTGACTTATGATAGCCATTTTGCCATCAATATAAGGTGTTCATGATGCTATACACCATCTATATTCTTCACAGATGTATATATCACTCTTTTCAAATAAGAGAATAGTCTTAGATGATCTTTACATATGTATATATCACCCTTTTCAAATAAGAGAATAATCCTAGATGAAATTTGGTATAATGAAAACTCCATCGATATCTTTTACCCATTCTAACCAACAAGCACCAAACTACTATATATTCCTTCTTCTTGAACTAGAGTTCCATAACTATTCTTTAGAAGAATTTATAACTTGGTAGATATTGATCCATTGAAATTCGATCTCCACCATTCAGAATATGGAATTACATGTCTCCTATAATCACGCAAAATGTCTTTGAGATCGGACATTGTTTGCCCATCCGATCAATAATTTGATCAAATACTGCTCAGATTTGGAACCAGAAGTTATTCTCATACTTCATTAAGATAAGAGAATAAACCCCAAAGGCTGAATGACCACGGCATGCTCCCACTCCTGTGGTCACGTACGGCCATTGCAGCAAAAGACACCCTTTTTGTAAAACAACGTCGTTCCGACGGCTCCTTATTCTACTCTATTTGTTTTTTTATCCCCACACATTGCTGACCGCTTTCTTCTCTTTGTCAACTCCTAATTAATGCTTGCCTACTCCACCGAATTGAAGTCTGAATCTTCCCTGTTAGAACAGCTCAAACTTGGTCAGTGTCTAATTAATACTTCTCTCACCTCTTCTCTACTCATCTCATCTCTCATCTCTTACCTCAACTTTTACCTCTCACCTCTGCTCCAGATCCACACGCATTTTCATCTCTCACCTTTTATTTTCTTCTCTCTTCTTCTCAATGAAATAATCATACTGCTCTCCTCTGCATTAACATTGGTTTTGTCAACTTCACTTTTGTACCAGCTACTTACGGATGGCATATTTTGCCGCTGTGTTGCTTGAGAAAACTGAGCAAAAATACTCATTACCCTTTTCTTGCAGCTTCCTTGGATTTTTGGGATTATTATACCCTTTGGGCTATAATGGTTTTTCTAGCTCGGTTCAGATACCTATGTTGCGCTCTCACACCATCGGATGCTTGCAAACTTGGCGGCAATGTCCTCTGTCAAATCAACCAATAGGGAAGTTCTCTTCCTTGTATTTATCTTTCTCATCAAATTTTTGTTGCTCTTCTCATTCTTTTCTATTCTGTTTTGTTTTCTCTCTGTTTTTTAAACATTCTGGCTCTGATTTCCTTCACTGTGTTTTCCGTTCCCATTGTCATCACCGTTAACTGTGTTCTCTTGCGGTTGTACTCCTTCAAATTTCTACAAAAAAACTATTTTCAAACAAATTGGATTTCTCTCCTCCTATCTTCCGCGGATTGGCCTCTTACCTACTGTTTTGGTGTGTTATCTTTTGCACTCAGACGACTGTTTTCTTCTTTGCTACTTTGGTATACTAGCTTCTCAAAAATTTGTATATGCATCGGCCCCTTCCGTTTGTTTATTTTATTCATTTCAAGAAGAAGAAATAATCACTAATATAATGACGATTTGGTTTGAGGTTTTTGCTTCTTGTTTGCCTATTGATTCCGTTCATGGTCCACTGGTGCTTTCTTTGTTTCATTTATTTATCATCGCTTTGTCTTTGTATCTCATCTGTGTTTAATGGTTGCTCATGTTGATCTTCATCCATGCACCGTTGTTGCTGCATCTAATGTTTTTACTTTTTTATTGCCTCATGCTTCCTTGCACGTTTTCTTGCTGATCCATTTCTTTCACCTATATGTTCTTATGTTCTCATCATCAGTTTTTGTGCTTTCCTTTTTTGTCCGCTCTATTACGTGTTATGCATCCCTACATATCTACAGCTGCTCTGTCAGTGTGTTTAATAGCTTAGCTGTTGTCTTGTGCGATCCACCCAATCTACAGTCTCTCTTCATATATCATGTGTATTTTTTTATGGTTGTTCATGTTGATCTTCATTAATGCGTCCTTGTTGCTGCATTTACAGCTTCTGCTTGCTCATTATTTATTGGCATGGTCTCCTTGCTACTCTCTATGTTTCACCTGTTCATTATTATGTTTTCCTCTTGAAAGTCATATGACCAGTGCTTTGTTGTGTTTTCAACAGGCTTGCACTCCTCTGTTAATCTAAGTGTCTTCCACTCTCTTTTAGGGATCTGTATTGTCTTCTGCCGTATAGGTGAGATAGATATACATTATTGCTTATCTATGAGGGTGATGTCATTCACCCTACTTGTAATAATGGTATCTTTGTGCATCCTTTTTTGTAACAACACTTTTGGTTAGTGTACACAGTGTCCAACGCAATAAGTTAATCTTTCACTGTAAGAAAACATCTTCTGTTTGATAGTGCAGCTGGTGCATTATCTATTAGCTCCAATGAAGATTTAAATATGGGTGATGTAGGAATGAGTGCGAGAATTATAGCACCTCCGCAGAACATTCAAGGTAACTTGGTCTAGGATTCATTTATAGAAATTTCAAAACCTTACATTATAATTAGTTACGAAGATTTAGCAACAAAACTTACAGAGTGCGCTTCTGCTGCAAAATTCCTTTATGCAGTTAATGCCTTCTGCCATAAGGCTTTTTTATTATCTTCTGGGAACTCTTATAACTTATGTATTACTTTTCTCCGTCTTTCTGAAAACTTATTCTATCTATTTCAAAAAATATAAAACCTTCTATTGTATGTGTTGCTTTGTATAGTGCCCTATCCTTCTCTCTTTTGTACTCTTAAAACATATTAAAGCTTTTTCTATTGATGTTGCTTTGTATACTGTCCTTACCTTCTCTCTGACCTTGCAATCTTTCGCTTTTCATTTTTTCAAAAGCTTGTGTGATCAGCGTTTTCCCATGCCTGTAATTTATGTAGCCCCTCTAAATTTTGTTTATTTTCAAGTGTTCCATAGTGATTGCCTATGGCCAGATCGAACCATCTATAGGCATTCCTTTTGTAGGTTAAGATATATCGGCAGTAATATGATCATGGTTGTTGCTGCACATTAAAAACAAATTTCCATTCTTTCTATGTTTTCTCCAAATACTTTATTTCATTTTTTTTTATTTGGCTAACCTCTTTACGAGGGTGGTCGCCACTCCAAGTTTATTTAATAAATTATTGGATGATGGACATACCCTAATATCATCCTTACAAAAATATGACTTTTTGCAAAAGGATCCATGTACATGCCTATGGCCTAATGGAGCCAATGGCAAGAAGGTTTTAGAAATTAAATTTGGAGTACTTCCTCTATTTACATGCAAAAGTCGAAAAAACCTAATAAGCAAAAGACTCCTATGATCACAAGGAGTGACAAAAAGTCCCTTTTTGAATGGACAATTATGAAAAATACTTTATTTCCTTGCTGTGCGTACCAACTCAATCGCCATAACTACCTTTTGACAAATTTAAATTAAATATTAAAGCACTTTTTTTACTATTCCTCCTGAAATGCTTTTCTACCTTGCTGTGCATACCAAGTGATGCATTCTTTTACTTGTTGTCCTTGTTTTAAGTAAAGCAAAATTGCTTTCTTTCTATGTTTTTCTCTGAATGCTTTATTTCCTTATTATGCGTACCAACTCATTCGCCATAATTGCCTTTTCGGAAGTTTTGAATAAAAATTAAAACAATTTCTTACTATTTTTTCCAAAATGCTTTTCTTTCTTGCCGTGCATACCAAGAGATCCGCTATTCTTTTACTTGTTGTACTTGTTTTAAGTAACATTCAAAGGTATGTACAGTGCTCATTTTATTGGATTTCACTTGGTGTCATTTTAACAGTAGGTTTTTTGCTGTAGAAAGCCGCGCTCTGAATAGGAAAAACATACCTACGGAAAGTTTGGTACTTTCCCCTGCTATTGACTATGAACATTGTGGTGCCGTGAGGTTTTATTTGGAACCCCCTGGTTTTTGTTGTTCTGAAGGGGCCGTTTCTGTAGTTCTTACGCCATTGCCTTATCTACTAAGGTCTTTATTTGAGGGGGACAACGAGCAGTCTGTCAATTTCAGAAAGCATATTAGGTCCTATAATAATAACTTTGCTTTTACGTCTTTAGGGGCAAAATATGATAGGGAGCTAACAAAAAATAGGTCTAGGATATACACGTTCCGTGTGCAAGGTCAGATTTACCACTTTTTAGGTAGCTTAATCCCAGATGATGACAGGTTAAGTGGTGTGCAGTTTTATTTCTATGATACTAAAGAGGAAATCAATAAGAGATTCAATTCTTCAGATAGATTTCGTGAGGATATATTACGGGCGCTTGCTGATGTCCGTCGTGATAACCCTTATTCAAAGTTTTTCAAGGATCTTAGGCATGTTTCAAATGTAGAACAACATACTATAGTCTTGAACGGGTATCCAGGTTTAGATCATCATGTCTATAATCTGGCTTTTGTTTTAGAAGTTACAACTATATTCCAAGACGATAAGCTCGATGGTAATTCTAGAACTGCCCATATACGAGTTTATAACTATACAAATGCGTCTCATAAAATCCAGCATTACTATACATGTTATAACAGTCTTCAGTAGCCGTTGCTGTTCCCTCGTAGAGAGTTAGGTTGGTATTTTGCGATTAAAAAATTACTCAAATAGAGTCAGCATCGGGATTCGTGTACTTGTGAGGAAAATGTTGCTATTGATCTATCCTTGGTGCAAGATCCTGCTGTGTTGCTATATTCAGAACATTGAAGTGATTATTGCTTATATAATTTCAAGCAAATCCTTTCTTACTTTTTTATGTTTTTCTTATCATGCTTCCTGAAGGAAGCGGATTACTGATTGCTATATTTTTCTTGTTGTAGTTGCTGTTCAGGAGAGTAATGTTAGGCATTGTGTATTTGCAAGGGAATACTATTGTTACAAAGTACAGATTAGACGAAATGATCAATAAATGCTTTTGAATTCTGGTAAGCTTCTACAACAATTTGTTGTTGATATGTATGTAAAAATAGAAACGACACGACTAGAATTTGTTAGGAAAAACCAAAATGAAATTAGGTCTGGAATGTTACATGGTATAACGGACAGTGTTGCTGTTTGTGAATGTGATGGAAAACAAATAGGTCGTAGGGTCTATTTCCCTTCGTCTTTTATAGGTGGCCCTAGGGAAATGCGTAGAAGATATTTGGATGCAATGGCCTTAGTGCAGCAATATGGTAAACCAGATCTGTTCCTAACTATGACTTGTAATCCAAACTGGAAAGAAATTCAGGATAACTTGCAATGTAACCAGAATGTGTATGATCGTCCAGATTTGCTGTCTAGGGTTTTTAGAGCTAAATTTGACCTTCTTAAAGTTGAAAATGTTAGGAAAAAAACTATTTGGGGAGGTTGCTGCATTTGTTTATAGTATAGAACTTCAAAAGAGGGGCATGCCTTATACTCATGTGTTGTTAATTTTAAAACCTGAATTTAGCCTCTGAACTCCGAAGCTTAAGATCGTATTGTTTCTGCTGAAATACCTGATTCTACTACTGACCCGCATTAGTATTCTGTTGTAGTTAAACATATGATGCATGGCTCTTGTGGACGTTTGAATAGGCAAAACCCATGCATGAGAAATGGAAATTGTAAAAGAAAATATCCTTAAGAGTTTGTGCCTTATACATCGCATGTCGATGATAGATATCCGCAATATCGTAGGCTAGATAATGGTAAGAAGTTTATCGTGCGACGTCATGAATTAGATAACAAATTGTAGTTCTATACAATCCTTATTTGTTGGCTCTTTTTGACTATTATATGAACTTGGAAGTTTGTGCAACTATTAAAATGGTAAAATATATTTATAAATATGTTTATAAAGGACATGATCTTGTTAGTTATAATGTTGTCACCCAGAATGATGAGTAACCCATTGACGAGATTAAGAATTTCCAAGATGGGAGCTGAATTGGATAGCTCGAAGCAATATGGAGGATTTTCTCCTTCAAGTTAAGCGAAATACATCTGCTATTTATAAACTTCAGGTTTATCTTGAGGGCTCACAGGTAGTCTGTTTTCGTAAGAATTCTGATTTTAGAGCAATGATTCAGTACGGTACATTTTCAAAGACTATGTTAACTGAATTTTTTTATGAATCGTACAAATGAAAGGGCTATACAATTAAAATGCCTGTATAGGGAATTTCCTAGATATTTTGTTTGGAATTCCAAGGGTAAGCAGTGGACAGAACGAAAACGTGGGTCTGTCATTAGTAGAATGGTCAATTTTAGTCCTTGTAAAGGCGATCGTTATTATCTAAGATTATTACTCTCGCATATAAAGGGTCTGACATCTTATTCTAATATGCTTACTATTGATGGTGATTTGCTACCTTTATTTTGAGATGCTGCTCTAAAAATGGGCTTGTTAAATTCTGAAACTTATATTGAGGATACACTTGAGGAGTGCTCTACTTTTCATATGCCGTCTGCTCTCATGTTTTTATTCGCTGTTCTATTAGTATATTGCTCGCCAAATGAACTTAGAAAACTATGGAATAGATTCCAAGCAGAATTGTCTGCAGATTACAACAAACTGAGTATAGGAATTATACAACTTGTATTAAAAGATATAAATAGGACTTTCGAACAAATGGGGAAGAATCTTAGTGATTATTGTTTAGTGCCGGCGTCGTTTCTTATTAGCAATAATGCCGATCGGCTTACAAGAGAACTTTATAGTGAAATTAACATTCAGGTTACACCTGAACATGTGGCACTTTTTTCTCAACTTAATGCTAATTAAATAGTAGCATATAATTTAGTGGTAGAGGCTGCATTGTTGGGTCAAAGTAGGTGCTTCTTTGTTGATGGTCCAAGAGGAACTGGCAAGACGTTTTTGTACCGTTCTATTCTGGCGTCAAAAAGAAGTAAAGGATTTATTGCGATTACTGTTGCAACTTCTGGTGTTGATGCATCAATCTTGCCTGGTGGTAGGACTGTGCACTCTAGATTTAAACTCCCTTTACATGCTGGTAGTAGTAAAGTCTGCCAATTGAGTAAAAAAAGTAGAGTTGCTAAAATGATTGTTAAAGCTAAATTAATATTATGGGATAAGGCTACAATGGCTGAGAAAGTGGTTATTGAAGCTTTTGATTGTTTACTTATAGATTTAACTAAAATTAATGAACCTTTTGGTGGGAAGTGTGTTGTGTTTGGTAGAGATTTTCGCCAGACTTTACCAGTCATAGCTAAGGCAACAAGAGAAATGCAAGTTAATGCTAGCATTGTGAATTCGTTTTTGGGGCCATCAATGCATAAGATATCATTGTGGCAGAATATGAGAGCTACTTTAGACCCTCAGTTTTCTGAGTATTTATTAAAGGTTGGAGAAGGTTTGCTCCCTATGGATGAAGATGAAAATATTATGCTCCCGCCTAGTATAGTTGTACCTTATAACAAAGAAGAGGCTTCGTTGAATAGGTTAGTAATATATGAACACATTTATTCTTACATTTTTTTCTTGCACTTTGATAACTTTGATATTGTCTTTTTTGTGAACTTTTACATAATGACCGTCTTAATGTTTTCTTGTTTAATAGGTTGTTGGACTTTGTCTTCTCAGACTTGCAATTATTTTCTGCGAATCCTCATGAACTGATAAACAGGTGTATTGTTTGCCCAACAAATAGTTCAGTCAATGATATCAATGATGTGATGATTAATAAGTTCCCTGGCCAGCCTCGTGTTTATACTAGCATGGATAAAACTATTAATCAGAAGCATCAAGGTGATTTTGAAGATTTTTTTAACTCATTAAAACCCAAGGGCTTTCCTCCTCATAAATTAATCTTAAAAGAAAATTGTCCTATAATGCTGTTAAGAAATTTAAATCCAATAGAAGGCTTGAGCAATGGCACGCGATTGATTTGTCGTGATTTGAGTGACCATACTATTTGTGCAGAAATTGCTATAGGCCAATATATTGGTAAGAGGGTTTTCCTACCGAAGATTCCATTGTTGAATAGCGATGCTAAAAAACATGGCATTGCTTTTAAACGCATTCAGTTCCATGTGAATTTGTGTTTCTCTATGACCATGAACAAATCACAGGGTCAAATGTTAGAATATGTTGGTATTTATCTTTGCGAGCCCGTGTTTTCACACGGTCAGTTATACGTCGCTCTTTCAAGAGCAAAAACTGCAATTGCTGTTAAAGTTCTTATCTTGCCACCTATGATAGATGAAATAAAGGTCTATTTTAGGACAAGAAATGTAGTCTTCGACGAAGTTTTTGATTTGGTAGCACAAAAAATATCTGACCCGTTTTGCTTGGTTCCTAAAAAAAATGACTTGATACGAACTTGTAGATGTTCTTGTTCACCAATAATATGCATTGTTTTATTCATTGCTACCTGATTGAGCATATATTATTTATGTATCTGTGCATTAGGATGACAACTGAAATTCCAATAGATTAGCTGTCTAATAGAATGAGACCCTGGTATGCTGTTATCATTATGGGATGAACTCCAACCATTCCAGGGAATTAATAGCCCAACTAGGGTTCAGAAATTTATATTTTCATATTCAAAGGTATGTTGTCTTCCGTCGCTATGAAAACGAAAAAATCAAAGATTACATTTATGCTTTTCATCATCCCAAGTCTGAATAGCATACTGTTTGTGTTCTCACGGGGAGCTAAAGTTGAAGGCATCATTTTTTATGCTGACATTCAACATGGGACCTAAACTTGAAGCTTTGAAAAGGTACCGAGTTGGTAATGCTGATGTTAGTCCAGCAAATGCAAAATATGCTCATGAAGGTATTACAATGCAATGGTTAATAAGTTCAAGAACAGTCATTGAAGAAGTTGTTGAAAAGCCAACCACTATATCTTTACACTATAACTATACGAAATTTGATAACCTTGCCAACTATATTGATGATGATGACAAGACGAAGAGAGTTGGTAAGCAGTATGTTAGTACATTTGTGCCTTGTTCAAATAACTTTTGGCTTATACATATTTACTTTCTAAAGAATAAACATATGTGATTGTTGTTGCTTGACAGGCTAGTCGTGTACCCTCAATTTTACCCTAACAACTACTGTAGAAGTGGAAGCATGGATCGTAATCCCCAGGGAAGGCGTAGGTCAAGAAAATTGAGCAAATTATTCTAAAATTCCTTGTCACCGAATCTAGTCACGATAAAAAAAGAAAATTCAACACAAAAGAACAAAAGCAAAGATGCAAAATGTAGCAACAAGCAGGGGTGAAAAGATATCTCAGGATTCTTGTACCGGATGAACACAGACCTAGCAAATTTATGCTTTGCAATCAATCAACAAGCAAAATTATGGAGACCTAAGTTGCCTAGAAGTTCAAGTCATGGTTAGCATGGCGACCACACCACGTCCTGTACTTCCTATCACCATCTCCTCCCATGGCGAGGCCCGAGAATGGTGGAATAAGCTCCGCAAAGTCTCAAGTCTCCAAGCTAACTACTCTAACATGCAAAGTCCTAAGAACTCCCATGGCGAGGTCCATCCTAGGGTTCACATATCATTGTTGTTAACACAGAAAGCTCCTTTAACACTTTTCCTAATATTTCAATTCATTAACACTTCCTATGGCGAGGGCTGAGTCTCAGAATTGAATTGATTACAGAAAACAAGTGCAAAGACTTAAACAATCACAATTTAGTTCTTAATTCATGCAACTTCTCTAACTTTGATTAATCACTCCTCAATTTAGCATGTCGACCACAATTGAAGCTTGATCTATTCAAGAATAGCTAGAAATTATGAAATTCAACAGATTTCTTTAAACAATTCAAATGTGATTTCAATACTCAACAATTAGATCAAATGCATAGCACACAATCCACTAAGTCACGTATTCATCCATTTAGAATCCTAAGATATCTCACAGTTAGCCAGAAAATTCCATATCTAACTCATTAACATTGAATTCAATCATCAAACACTTAACTTCCATCGAATTAAGAAATTTCACCGATCAAAGTCTAGAGGAATGTCAATTGTTGCTTCGTTGAGCTCGATATGAAATCTCTGGTACACAATCGTGATTAGAAATGAGATCGGAGAAGAAATGTTTAGTGAGAGAAAATAGATCTAGAGAGAGAAAATGAGAGGGACGAAAACTCCCGCTAAAATTCAAAAGATAGTTCTAAAGTCTCGAATCATCTCACACATTAGCAACATCTCCGATATATAGAGTTATGAAAATGTAATTAATACGCAACCGTGAAATATCTAAAGTATTGCAAGAGCGTCCTTGAATAGAAAGACCAAAAATTAGCCTAAGTTGTGAAAATTCGAAGTTGGAAAACTTTTCCCAGCAATCCAGCGCCTTTAGCATCAAGTTCCAGCGCCTTTATCATCCTTGCCGTTCTTCCTTGCGCTTTCAGGCTTAGCTTCGCGTGCCTTCGCTGCTCAAGAATCCAAATGTGGAATCAGATCAACTTCACGCCTTTGTGCTTGCGCTCCTCACGCCTTCAGCTCCTCTGCGAACTTCCAAGCAGAACAGCCTATGATGTTTCACGCCTTCTCGCCACAGAAATCCACGCCTTCTCTTACCTGGAAATTCAGAAAAACCAACACTTAGCCATTTTTCTGAAATCGAAGACAAAACAAAAACTCCATACAAACACAAAGCATCATCCGAACCATTGCAAAAAAAAGAAAGCTGAAATCTGTACAGAGTTGCAAATGAACACAAAATGTGGACCAAGCTAACTATGATGAACAAGGCATACTAGAAAATTTCCAACAACAACAACACCTATCCGTATACCAAGAATTCAACCAAGCCAACACTTTGCCAATTTTTCTTTCTTTGCACCAAATCCCACAAATGCTTGCGATGCATCGCCACGATGCATCGCAGCACAAATCGAAAAGATCTACGATGCATCGTGGCGATGCATCGTAGGGTTAGCTCCTTGCACGACGATGCATCGCAACGATGCATCGTCGGCTTAACACAACAAAGTGGCGATGCATCGTGGCGATGCATCGCCGTGTAATGTGTGAGTGTGATGTTTGTGTGTAGTTTGTAGTGAAATGTGTAGTGAAGTGTATGAAGAGTGGAGAGTGTTGTGAGATTTGTGAGAGTTATGGTATGAAGTGAGCAAATGAGATGTTATGCAAGTGTGAGTATGTATGCTGAAATGTACAAGAATGTGCTAGTGTGCAAGTGAGGTATGTGAGAGTTGTGAGTGTTGTGATTGTTTGTAAGTGAAATTGCAAGAAGTGAAATCTGAACTATGAACACAAAGAATGCTACGCAAAGCGTTTGTAAAGTGTGATGAAGAAATGTGCAAAAGAGTGAGAACAATAATGAAGAAAAGAATGAGAATAAACTGCTATGTGGGTGAATTGTTGTGAAAGATGTTGTGAAGTTTGTGTGTTGATGCAAGAATGAATCTTGTGAAGTGCAAATTAACACTACGATGAATCATGGTATCAAAATGTGTGTGTATGAATTCGCACTATGATTCATCGTGGTGCAAATATGTGCTGGGCAGAATTGCACTACGATGAATCGTAGTGAAAATCTACACACTTATGCACAAAATTCAGCAATCTTCCACCCGCAATTAAACTGTGATGCGTAAGGAATTTGAAGAAACTTAAAGAACCAATGTTGTAGCTCTTGATCTCAGATTTCCATATCTTTTTGAATAATCCAAATCGAAGGTCAAGTGAGAGAGTTATGCCCAAAATACTGACGCCTGGCAGAATATGAAATTTAAGCCTACGATGCATCGTAGGCTTAAAACCCTGATTTGGTTTTGCCATTTCCCACGTTGAATTTTCAACTTTCCTTTCAGAACTGGCCTTCACCTTGAACACAAAAGTTATAGATCTCTCTCTTATCTTTCCATAGGCATTTGAATCACCCAAATTGGACCCCGGATGAAGAGGTTATAACCAAAATAATAAGGCCTGGCAAACCTGGACATTTGCACTACGATGTATCGTAGTGCAAACTTTATCTTAGCACTTCATTGTGATAATTCTCCCTTTTCTCCTTCAAATTAGAACTTGAGCTCAACACACAGATTGTATAGCTTCTTCTTGTCTTTCCATGAGTACAAGAAACAGCGCCATTGGACCACTAGAGCTCAAGATATCAACAATCTCCCAAGCTGTGACAATGTGAATTCAATAACTAAATCCTGAAGTAGCAATCATAAAGATGCCTTCGTTTCACATATTGACACACAGAATTAAAAGAAAGTTAAAACATAAGAATCGAAGACAACTCCAAAAGCTTTCCAGAACATCCAAGATCTCATCAATTGGATTAGTATTGAAGAATTTATACTCAAATGAATTTGCACAACAAAGCTGACCAAACCCTAAAATAGGCATATTATGCACTTTAAGTTCCTTCATTTTTTCCTTTAACACATTTCACTCCATTTACCATCATTTTGCACTTTTTGCACCATTTTCACATTATCAACTATCAAACCACATGAAACACCACACAATAGCATCATTTACAAGCTAAAAGCCAAGAGATTTTACACAATGTAGTTGGTACAAAACCAACTCATCAATTTCCCCCACACTTGAACTTTTGCTTGTCCTCAAGCAAACTCATACTTCGCAAACACTTTACACTAAACTCAACTCCTCTGTCGACTCGTTCTCATTTGAGTTCATCAAAACAAATTTTTCATGCAATCTCAAAGACTCTTAACATATCCTCAATTCCAACCTATCAACTTTCAGCACAAATTATCAACCAAGGCACGATGAATAAAGACCAAAATGTCATGCATGCAAGTGTGTGCTGAGGAACATGAACTTTATCTATTCCCTTGCTATACACCGTCTAGCTCGTCTCATACCCATTCAGTACATGCCAATCTCTTTGTCCACTCTTATGAACATGCAATCACAAGATCAATGGTACCTATGCGTATATTGGTACTCTATGGGACATTGCCCTTATTCTGCACATTGGTGCACATTTGTTTCACACATTGGTGACTAACAATAATGCCTGGGTTTTATGGCATTTTTCTCCAAATTTGAATTCCAGGTTCTTATGGCTTTTTCCTTCCCAGTTGCCAATATGGCTTTTTCTCCCATATCATTTCTTGTGCAAGCACAGGTTCATAAGAATCCCAAATTGACTAAACATGCACGAATTTTGGAGACACCAGATAAATGCATAACAAAAAGCATAGAATCCACGCACATTACCTCCTGTGTCAATTGAGTTTTTGCATGGCATATCTATCTTACATTAACATCGAGCCTTAGTCAACAAAATGTACCAATTTCATCAAGATTGGAATTAAGGACATCAAACAACTTTCACATGCAAAATAAAAAATCACACTTGATGAACCACAAATTTAAACAAGATTTCCAAAGGAGCCAAGCATAGTACAAAGTGTTCTACATTTCATTACTCTCACTAACACCATTTTTTTTTCTTTTTGGTTTTGACACTTTCTAGCACTTTTGCACTCACTAGCACACTAACTTTAACGCTTTAAACTTCATCCCACCAAAACACACCACAAACATCACAACTCCCCATGGTTATGATCATTCTGCCACAGAAATGTCAACTACACAAAACTTTGTGTTCAAACATCATTTATTCACCAAAAGTATCAAAACTTCCACAAAAATTAAAAACGTGCACAACAATAAAAACACCACATATAACTGGACATAATATGCTAACACTCAAAATTCACCACAAAACTTAGAAAATAGCATATTCTTCACAAAAAAATTTCATCAAAATTTCATCACTCATGCAAGACAAATAAGCATCTAAAGTCCAAAAGATACAACAAAAAATTTCATCAAAATTTCATCACTCATGCAAGACAAATAAGCATCTAAAGTCCAAGAGATACAAATCATAGAAAACATACACTCCCCCACACTTAAAACATACATTGTCCTCAATGTAAAGAAAAAATAGGTTTAGGGGCTCCCGGGTATTGATATTATCATGAATTCCAATGTTTGCTTTGTGGAGATTTCTTGATCCATCTTCCTCATATGAAAAACATTCCATGGCATCACTCCCCCACACTTAGCCTTTTGACTTCATGGCTAATCTCTTGCAATGTCCTTCCTGGGCAAACACCTTTAACATGAGTGGTTTTGATGAATGAATTCCAAAATGAAAGAAACGTACAGACAAAACGAACAGAAGAAAACAAACTACTTATTAAAGCTAAAGGAAAATAAGTAGTTCTGGATTTAGATAGCCTCCAGCTGGACTTTATTCATCCACATCGTATGTCTTGGTCATGAAAAGAACTCAGTAAATCCATCTCTGCACCAAACAAAAGATGAACTCTCATAGGCACACTTCTTCTTCTTGGAGGACTCTTGAGAGGTAAAATCAATGAGATGTGCAAGCACATGAACTTGAGAAGAACTTTCTCCAGATTTCAATTTCAACTGAAGCACATCATCGCCCCCTTTTATCACACTATCCATATTAACCCTGCAAGGCTCAACCAAGGAATGTATATCCATGATTTCAACAAACTCAACAGAAAGTTCAAAAGTGAACATCTCAAACTCACAATTGTTCAACATGTTATCATTATCATTCAAAATGTCTTTATCATCAAAACTAACGTCATGGGGTTTCTCATTTATCACTTGTTGTGTGTTTCCCATGACATTCACAGTTTCAAAAATTGATGCTTCACAACGAGTCCCAGCAATTTTCACATTATCTTGATTCATGGTATCACAATGTTCTTCCAAATGTGACTCTATACAACTTATCAAGACATCAAGAAAAGAACAACCTTCATCATCACTAAGTAAAAACATGACTCTCACTATCATTTGAACAATTCTTAACACATGTTTCTTGTGAGGTATGCTCTACCAAAGATTGACTTGGCAATTCAAAGCTTGATATATCTATGAAACCACATTCTTCTATGTGTGCATTCTCTAATGAAATCATGCAATCTTCTACATCAAGCTCATCACAATCAATTTCTTCATCATCAACAATTTTATCAACAAAAATGTAGTCATGCTTAACACCCTCATCAACGAAAGTTGGAGAACATTCAACAACCTGAATGGAACAACAAGATTCTAAATGCATAGGTTGTTTCATTGCATAGTTCACATCAAAAACTACTTCCTCAATATTAATTCTAAAGGTGACAGTTTTATTTCGAACTCCAATCAAAGCATCACCAGTAGCTAAGAAAGGCCTACCAAAAATTAAAGGTACCTCAGGGTCTTCTTCCATATCAAGTACAATGAAATCAACAGGCAAAGTAAATTTATCAACTCTTACCAGAACATCTTCAACCAAACCTGTAGGAGTCACCAAAGACCTATCTGCCAATTGGAGTGTTACTGCCACTGGGCAAATTCGGCTTTCCAATCCAACACTGATAGCTATGGATAACGGCATTAAATTGATCCCAGCACCCAAATCCCATAAAGCCTTTGCAAAATGCCTTGTGCCTATTTTGCATAGGATTGTACAGCTCCCAGGATCCTTAAGCTTCGGAGGAAGATCATGAACCATCCATGCTTGAGTGCACTCAAAAACCATCATGGGAACCTCACATCTCAAGATTTGCTCTTTGTTGGAGATGAGATCCTTGAGATACTTAGCATACTTTGGCATTAAAGTCACTAAATCCATCAAGGAAAGATTCACATTTACTTGCTTGAGTACTTCCAGAAACCTATTGAACTGAGGGCCCTTTGTTGGTGGTGGTTTCTTTCTCTCTGGAAAAGGAGGTTTGGGGGCATACTCAGGGTAGTTATACGGATTGGAATTCTTGGTGATCTCATTTCCTACCCTAGCCGGTAATTCCTTCTTCACAGTCTTACTAGCCTCTTGCTCATTATCCTCCTTAAGTTCCAAAACTTCCTCAGCTTCATCTTTCTGGTCTTCTTCTGTACAATCACTCTTAACTTCTGAAGGTTTGTTCCCAGGCAAAAGTTTTCCACTCCTCAAGGTTATGGCCTTACATCCAATATTGATCTTGGGATTTGGCACCGTATCACTAGGAAGAGAACCAATAGGTCTATGATGTATAGCATTCGCGAGTTGACCCAATTGCATCTCAATGTTTTTGAATGTGCCATCATGATGTCTTACAGATGTCTGCAAAGCAACAAATCTTTCCTCATTTTTATCCACCTTTTCTATAAGACTCTGGAGCATTTCTTCCACTGATGAGTTCCTCGGCTCTGAGGTACTAGCTTGCTGATCAAACCCTGGTGGAGGATTGGAAGTTCTCTTTTGATCATTTCCTTGAGTATATTGATCTCTCTGGCTTTGGTTCTGATGTCCCCAAGTTCCTTGATTACTACCATAGCCTCTATTGTTGCCTCCTGAGTAATTTCCAGAGTACTGTGGTCTGTTGCCAAAGTTATTCACGTATTGAATGGACTCAGTGGTGACTGGACACTCATCAGTATAATGTTCACCCTTGCATATACCACATGAAAGAAGTGGAGCTTTTGTTTGTGTTGCCTTAAGAGTCTGCACCTGCTTGGCCAATGCTTCAAACTTCGCACTAAGAGAAGTCTCTCATCTACATCAAGAACCCCCCTTTGTTTTCTAACATGAGTTTTGCAGGTCTCTGGAAAGAGATACTCGTCCTCAGCTATTCGATCAAATAACTCCCTTACCTCTTGGACACTTTTATCTTTGAGAGCACCATTAGCACAGGCCTTAACCATCATTGAGGCTTCAGCAGTAAGGCCTTTAAAGAAAGTATTTAGTTCTCTGATCTCTCCCAAATCATGGTTGGGGCATTGCCTAATCAAGTCGTTGAATCTTTCCCAAGCTTCTCTAAATGTCTCACTATCTTGTTGTTGGAAATTCGTAATTTCCAGCCTTCTCTTTTCAAGCTTAGCTGGAGGGAAGTATTTGGACAAAAACCTCTTCTGTAGATCATCGAATGACATTCCAGCATTTGTTCCCCCAATACTTTTGAACCAGTGTTTAGCCTTTCCACGCAAAGATAAAGGGAATAAAATTCTGTGAACCTCACCCCTATCAACCCTTGGCAACTTGAAAGTGCTACATAAGCCGAGAAACCAATCGAGGTAATCGTTAGGATCCTCGTTGTCAAGACCTTGGAATAATTGGCCCTGGGTGATCATGGAAACAATTTGTGGAGGAATGTGGTAACTTTCCACATCGATGTCCTGATGTCCAAAACGATTGTCAAAGTTCACTGCATAATGGTCTCCAAACCGAGGTGCTTGTGCTCCTTGTGCAGCCATATCTCTCTGTTGCCTTAATTGGGCCCTCAAGGTTTTCTCCAACTCAAGATCCAATAAGAATTGTGGTTCTCCTGCAAACCTGCTAGACCTTGGCATCCACAACACACAGTTGTGGAGTATAATAACAAAGAAACAAGAACTTCAAATATGCAACAAAGAAATAGATCACAATTCTCAACACGTACTAAAGAAATTGCAAAGAACAGAACACAACACAAGATGAAAGCTAAGGTAAATGTCACAAACAAAAACACAAAGTAGAACAAGTAAAAATCAAGAACAATTCAACAAATTCCAGAGCCGATTGCCTTCCCTGGCAACGGCGCCAAAAATTGACACAGGCTAGTCGTGTACCCTCAATTTTACCCTAACAACTACTGTAGAAGTGGAAGCAGGGATTGTAATCCACAGGGAAGGCGTAGGTCAAGAAAATTGAGCAAATTATTCTAAAATTCCTTGTCACCGAATCTAGTCACGAGAAAAAAAGAAAATTCAACACAAAAGAACGAAAGCAAAGATGCAAAATGTAGCAACAAGCAGGGGCGAACAGATATCTCAGGATTCTTGTACCGGATGAACACAGACCTAGCAAATTTATGCTTTGCAATCAATCAACAAGCAAAATTATGGAGACCTAAGTTGCCTAGAAGTTCAAGTCATGGTTAGCATGGCGACCACACCACGTCCTGTACTTCCTATCACCATCTCCTCCCAAGGCGAGGCCCGATAATGGTGGAATAATCTCCGCAAAGTCTCAACTCTCCAAGCTAACTACTCTAACATGCAAAATCCTAAGAACTCCCATGGCGAGGTCCATCCTAGGGTTCACATATCATTGTTGTTAACACAGAAAGCTCCTTTAACACTTTTCCTGATATTTCAATTCATTAACACTTCCTATGGCGAGGCCTGAGTCTCAGAATTGATTTGATTACAGAAAACAAGTGCAAAGACTTAAACAATCACAATTTAGTTCTCAATTCATGCAACTTCGCTAACTTTGATTAATCACTCCTGAATTTAGCATGTCGACCACAATTGAAGCTTGATCTATTCAAGAATAGCTAGGAATTATGAAATTCAACAGATTTCTATAAACAATTCAAATGTGATTTCAATACTCAACAATTAGATCAAATGCATAGCATACAATCCACTAAGTCACGTATTCATCCGTTTATAATCCTAAGATATCACACAGTTAGCCAGAAAATTCCATATCTAACTCATTAACATTGAATTCAATCATCAAACACTTAACTTCCATCGAATTAAGAAATTTCACCGATCAAAGTCTAGAGGAATGTCAATTGTTACTTCGTTGAGCTCGATATGAAATCTCTGGTACACAATCGTGATTAGAAATGAGATCGGAGAAGAAATGTTTAGTGAGAGAAAATAGATCTAGAGAGAAAAATGAGAGGGAGGAAAACTCCCGCTAAAATTCAAAAGATAGTTCTAAAGTCTCGAATCATCTCACAAATTAGCTACATCTCCTATATATAGAGTTATGAAAATGTAACTAATACGCAACTGTGAAATATCTAAAGTATTACAACAGTGTCCTTGAATAGAAAGACCAAAAATTAGCCTAAGTTGTGAAAATTCGAAGTTGGAAAACTTTTCCCAGCAATCCAGCGCCTTTAGCATCAAGTTCCAGCGCCTTTATCATCCTTGCCGTTCTTCCTCGCGCCTTCAGGCTTAGCTTCGCGCGCCTTCGCTGCTCAAGAATCCAAATGAGGAATCAGACCAACTTCACGCCTTTGTGCTTGCGCTCCTCACACCTTTAGCTCCTCTGCGAACTTCCAAGCAGAACAGCCTATGATGGTTCACGCCTTCTCGCAACAGAAATCCACGCCTTCTCTTACCTGGAAATTCAGAAAAACCAACACTTAGCCATTTTTCTGAAATCGAAGACAAAACTAAAAACTCCATACAAACACAAAGCATCATCCGAACCATTGCAAAAAAAAGAAAGCTGAAATCTGTACAGAGTTGCAAATGAACACAAAATGTGGACCAAGCTAACTATGATGAACAAGGCATACTAGAAAATTTCCAACAACAACAACACCTATCCGTATACCAAGAATTCAACCAAGCCAACACTTTGCCAATTTTTCTTTCTTTGCACCAAATCCCACAAATGCTTGCGATGCATCGCCACGATGCATCGCAGCACAAATCGAAAAGCTCTACAATGCATCGTGGCGATGCATCGTAGGGTTAGCTCCTTGCACAACGATGCATCGCAACGATGCATCGTCGTCTTAACACAACAAAGTGGCGATGCATCGCCGTGTAATGTGTGAGAGTGATGTTTGTGTATAGTTTGTAGTGAAATTTGTAGTGAAGTGTATGAAGAGTGGAGAGTGTTGTGAGATTTGTGAGAGTTATGGTATGAAGTGAGCAAATGAGATGTTATGCAAGTGTGAGTATGTATGCTGAAATGTACAAGAATGTGCTAGTGTGCAAGTTAGGTATTTGAGAGTTGTGAGTGTTGTGATTGTTTGTAAGTGAAATTGCAAGAAGTGAAATCTGAACTATGAACTCAAAGAATGCTACGCAAAGCGTTTGTAAAGTGTGATGTAGAAATGTGCAAAAGAGTGAGAACAAGAATGAAGAAAAGAATGAGAATAAACTGCTATGTGGGTGAATTGTTGTGAAAGATGTTGTGAAGTTTGTGTGTTGATGCAAGAATGAATCTTGTGAAGTGCAAATTAACACTACGATGAATCATGGTATCAAAATGTGTGTGTATGAATTCGCACTATGATTCATCGTGGTGCAAATATGTGCTGGGCAGAATTGCACTACGATGAATCGTAGTGAAAATCTACACACTTATGCACAAAGTTCAGGAATCGTCCACCCGAAATTCAACTGTGTTACGTAAGGAATTTGAAGAAACTTAAAGGACCAATGCTGTAGCTCTTGATCTCAGCTTTCCATAGCCTTTTGAATCATCCAAATCGGAGGTCAGGTGAGAGAGTTATGCCCAAAATACTGACGCCTGGCAGAAAATGAAATTTAAGCCTACGATGTATCGTAGGCTTAAAACCCTGATTTGGTTTTGCCATTTCCCACGTTGAATTTCCAACTTTCCTTTCAGAACTGGCCTTCACCTTGAACACCAAAGTTATAGATCTCTCTCTTAGCTTTCCATAGGCTTTTGAATCACCCAAATTGGACCCTGGATGAAGACGTTATAACCAAAATAGTAAGGCCTGGGAAAACTGGACATTTGCACTACAATGCATCGTAGTGCAAACTTTATCTTAGCATTTCATTGCGATAATTCTCCCTTTTCTCCTTCAAATTAGAACTTGAGCTCAACACACAGATTGTAGAGCTTCTTCTTGTCTTTCCATGAGTACAAGAAACAGCGCCATTGGACCACTAGAGCTCAAGATATCAACAATCTCCCAAGCTGTGACAATGTGAATTCAATAACTAAATCCTGAAGTAGCAATCATACAGATGCCTTCGTTTCTCATATTTACACACAGAATTAAAAGACAGTTAAAACATAAGAATCGAAGACAACTCAAAGAGCTTTCCAGAACATCCAAGATCTCATCAATTTGATTAGTATTGAAGACGTTATACTCAAATGAATTTGCACAACAAAGCTGACCAAACCCTAAAATAGGCATATTATGCACTTTAAGTTCCTTCATTTTTTCTTTAACAGATTTCACTCCATTTACCATCATTTTGCACTTTTTGCACTATTTTCACATTATCAACTAACAAACCACATTTACGCATTAAAACACATGAAACACCACACAATAGCATCATTTACAAGCTAAAAGCTAAGAGATTTTACACAATGTAGTTGGTACAAAACCAACTCATCATTGCTATTGATGTCTTACTTGTGAAGACTCTTACAAAATCATGGGGCGGAAATACTATTCAGAAATTTTCCTTGCTTAATGAGCAGTAAGTGTGTATATACTTATAATAATAATTCTGTAGTATATGTGGTATTAGAATAAGCTTTAATTGTTATGGTGATAACGTCTTTTTTCCCAATTGTTTATTTTCAATAATGATGGTTTAGGATACAGTCCATCATGCTTTTTATGTGGAATCAGTTTGTTTCTGTTGAAGGGTAGGCAATAATCGATGACCTTCGAAATTTTCCTGTTCTAATCTATCACCGAGTCAGGCCTTCCTACTATAATGGTGAATCCTACATTGCTTATTGTTTAGTTGCATTTGGAAAATTTCTATACGTATTTATTTTAGTGTTTATTGTAATATTTGACAGGTGTTGAGCTTGTGACATGTCTAGATTCTATGATACTTGTTAATCCACGTGATGAAAAAGCAATGCGATTAAAAAATTGGTACCTCTGTATAATGACTTGCTAATTCAATTTTTTTTCGTTGTCTTGTTCAATGCCGAGGTTGTTGAGTGTCTCATGTCAGTAGGGCGCCGCGCAACGAAAGGAATTGAGTGAATTTGTCTGAACAAAATCCTATCTACAATATGCCCCTACTATTACATTGCACGGTGAAAAAAGTTTCATTTTGGTTGCAAATATTTTTCCTACTCAGAATGTTGGTGCACTAATTTAAGCCTATATCTTATTACTACAAATTTTGTTACCATCTTTGAGAAATTTACACCTCTGATTCCCGTCTTTGCCTTGCATTAGGCTGCATTGGTGAAAGCCAATATATCCTTTAAGAATATTATGCAGACTTATTGGTACATGAGATTCAAGAATTCTTTTGCTTCTACATCAGTGTCTACTGGTTACGAATATCAATGAAATGTTTGTGGCGAAAAACAGATGCCATAGCCCAAGTTTGGGATTCAAATTGGATTTTCAATTTAACAGAAATATGACCTACCTGATACGATTGCCTCACTGAGACACCTCCAATTGTAGTTGTCGTCTAGCATTAGATTTGACTGATAAGAGTGGGACAATCACTGCCTCACTTTTTGGTGAACAGGCTGAAAAAATCCTTAGGTTCTCAGCATTTGATGCAATGATGCATACAGACAATGTGAGATAGTGCGTAATAAAGTCTATTGTGTGGTTTGTTCATTGATGTTTAATAATGTCTGGTTATATCTTATGATTGTGTGTTTCTTTTAATATTTTTCCCTAAGGGTACCACTCATTCTTTGGAATCTGTGCACAAAGGGCTTGATTCAAAGATGTTTCATGTTCATGTGAAGCAACCAATGGCAAAAAATGAGGGTTCTTCAAAGTGATACACAATAGTCAACATTTCTGAGATTGTGTAGAGCAGCCCTAATTCCAACATGCCCTTAAGTGACCCAACTAAAGATGCATCAGAATCTTCACATCCTCAAGTCGGTACAAATGAAACCCTATCTCAAACAATGCTCAATGTAGGCACTCCAGGTATTCATAGTTAGTTATTAGTACTAATATTTATATATTAATTCATTTGATGATAGCTAAGGCAATATATGATATGTTCCTACATTGGATTTTAGCTAAACATCCCACCAAATCTCGAACTTGTCGTTCTCTTGCTGAAACGATGGAGTCAACTTCCACCAATGATGGGAGTTTGTTGGAGCCTATTGCAGAGGGAACTAGCAAGAGATAGAAAAACAAATCGATTCCATGAATGGAATAATATATAATGTGTTTGCCATGGAGAGCAGTTGCTGTTAGCTTTTGCTTGTGGAATCCCATTTGAAGACCTTTTTGGATAATATATAGAGTTATTATCAATTATTACTATGTGCTATATATGTGGTTGTTATTATCATATTAATTAAGCAGCAGCCTTGCTTGAACTACTGATATCTTATGAAAACTTTCTAGGTAATTGTGCTAATGGTGCAGTAATTTTGCTTGCCACATTTCGTTTATGGCAAAACTGCCAAACACGTACTGGTATTGTATACATATCTAAATTGATGTATTATGCTGTCTGGATTTGCCAATGTGAATGTTCTTCTCTCCCTTATTAAAAGACCATGCAATTCTAAAATTCTTGCGTGCCTTGTTTTGCCTTTGATAAATTATATGTTGTGTTTTGTACTATCATGAGGTATATATCCAAATTTGATAAGCGTTCTTTACTTGATGTATAGCCTCGGAACAAATTTTAACTAACTTTTATATTTGAGCCTTTGAAATTTGTTGGATGAGTTGTCATTACATTATTATTATATTATTACATTATATGCCATGATCATGTGATGACCATAGTGCAACTCTACAGTGGTTTGTTCAGTTAGATTCCTTACGTATTGTCTACAATGTCATCATCTATGAAAGCATGCATTGAAGGACAGAACCCATGGCCCACTAAAGGACAACAGCTCTTATGGAAGCATGCGTTGAAAGACAGAACCCATGCCCCATTCAATAATAGCAGCCCATGCTTCTGTCTTGCTATTCAGTTTTCAGTAGATTTGACGTTTGTAAAGTGTAGCTTTATCTAGTTTTTATAAAATTGTAGTTTACAAATCCGATGCCAATAGAAAAAGCTGTGCGTGATAATTAATAGATAGAGGGCAATTTATTTCAGCTTCTAGATATTGTTTGCTTGGAGGAATATGCATTCTATTTCTATTTAAAAAAATGAATGTTTGTATTGCAGCTTTATCGCTAGCATTTCACATAAAGGAGATATTGGTACTCATTATAAGCTGTGTCGTTGACACTACCAATTATTGGTATGATATATTTATTTCATCGGTTCAATTGCTTTATCTTAATTATACAATATCCATACTTTCCTTTTTTCTCAGCTATGGACACTGAAGATCCAGATTATGAGATGTACAAACAGTTACGAAATCATAACAAGATGAAGTGTGATGCCAATACCTGTCTACATTGTGCTTATGAAGATTTCGACTCTCCAGACAATTCATTAGGATTTGTACAGGAAATAAAGACTGGAAAATGGCCTTTCAACAAATTATTGCACAATACCGAGGACTGTTTTATTTTAGAAAAGCCATTGAAGAGCTGAGAGATGCTGGAAGCTTTCCGGATGATTTCTTCCTAGAAAAAACTATTGACACTTCTATTTTACGGTCTCGTAAGTAGAATTTATATGAATCTATCCATAATCGGCAGGGAAATGTGATGTGCATTATTTTTTTCCTATCTTAGTGTTTCTCTCTGCTCACTGTTGTAATTTCATTATGCTAATGTATGATTAGTAAAAGACTAAATAATTTCTTGTCATTTCCCATTATGTGCAACTACATGGACCAAACTTTATTTTATTTGTTTTTCTTTTTAATGGTTTCAAATAAAGCTCCATCTATCAATCATTGCATAATGCTATATAATTTTTACTTTATTCTCTAACTTTAGTACTTTCATTTATAGCACTGTACTACAACATTCCTAGAATGTGTTTTTGCTATCATATGGTACTTTAATAAAATAATTTACATCTAAATAAATTGTTATTGTTATTATATCAAATGTATTCTTTCTCTCCACATTCATTACGAATGCATGTTATAAAAGTTCATCAACACGAGGTGAAGTAAGCTTTCGTTTAGGTTTTTCCTTGTTAAAAAGCAAACATACTGTGGTGTTGTCTATTGATTAGGTAATCACTTTCTAATATATTTACCAGAAAATTATTTTCATATTTCTAATGTGTCATGGCAGAAAAAAATTAAATGCATGTCTTGAAGATTACAATAACTCTTTGAATGTTTCTATGATTTTTTTTTTGCAGAAACTATTCTATAAAATGGATAAATTATATAATCCATTTGTGAAATGGAAAAGGGTGGAAAAGTACAATGAAGTTAGATATTAGCTTAAATCGTTTTCTAGTGAACATGTACATGTTCTAAATGTCAAATTTGCAAAAAAATGAAATAGTAAATTTTAAACTTTCGGGGAGTTTTGGGACTGCTATCCATTCTTAAATCGATATTTAGGTGAGCCAAATTTTTATTCATTACAATCTATAGAAGACTGGCTACAAGTTTTTATTAGAGCAGACCCAGTTGCTTTCACAAATGAACTGGAGAAGCCTATTCACACATGATCAGCATTTCCATCAGGGAAAACCATGGTGTTTTTTTACTTGTGTGCACGATACAAAAAATAGGTGATATATGTTAATACATTTTTACTTTTAGAGTTGCTTATGTATTAATATGTTTCTTTTTAAATAGGAAATTCCATATCAACTACATCATGCTCTTGGATTAACCAAAAATTATAAAGAAATTGAAATATTTGATGGCTTGAAAAAATGGTTGTTAGTCATACATAATCAGCATTTCCATCAGGGATGGCATGAGTATTGTGTCGCTAATATCATAGAACCAAAAGATCGTATCTTCATGAGGTGTCATAATAAAAATCAATTTGATCAAATTCATATCACAACCTTTTACATTCAGAGTTTTATATCGTGGACCTCACCACTTACTATGCTTTCAAATTATAGAAGGGCGATAATTGATAAGATTTCTACATTTACACATATATATTACAAGATGTTTTATTTTTAGTTTGTCTTCTCTTATTTCTAGCTTCCTGTTTCTGGCAAGCAAAATAGTGATAACTGTAATGAAATCATCTCCTCCTCAATCAATCTGTTATTTTGCCATGATATCGATATGAAGTGCTATTTCTATGTGAAGTTTAAATCATCAAATTGGTCTACACTGGTCAGTACTTGTATTTATATTTTTTTCCTTTTTTATTTCCTAATGTTTGGTTTTTTATAGAAATTGCCACAAATCATGAAGTCCATCAGCACAGCAAGAGAAAATCCGCAAATCGTATTGGTCATTGGAGAGAAATATTATTGCGTCAAATTAGAAAACAATACATTAACAGATAATTGAAATTGTTTTACATACGACCATGCACTTACAAACAATGATGGACTTCTATTTGTTCCACAAAATATTGATAGTGGTATTCTTATGTATGCTATCGTGATATTTAGCAAATACGGCATTGAAAAATTGTACCCTTGGCACTTTTTAAATTTATTGCTATAAACTGAGAAATCTTAATATATTAGTTTTTATGCCTGTTCAATTGTATATTTAAAACGGTATGTTATATATTGTATTGCCTATTATCATAAAAAAAATTATACAATTACTCTATTCACTATAAAATAATGGTTCATTTAATACTGTGCATTTTTAGAAATTAAACATTTCATGTGCAGTCTACAAAGATAGCGAATAAAATAGTCATTCAATTTATGTTCCGAAATCATTTTTTCGATATAATATAGTAATCCATACATCAAAGAAATACTTTGGATTATGTTAAATAATCGTTGCTTTCACATGAAATGAACTGGTTGGGAAAATGAACTGGGTATGGATGTATGGATATTCAGGATATAGCAAGCCATGGATGTATGGATAATATAGTAAACAATATATAAATGGCAGACCCAGTTGCTTTCACAAATGAACTGGTTGTGGGAAAAAGGAATCCTTCTATATTGATGGTAGGATTACTGATGCAAATAGTGGCTTTGGATATTCAGGAGAACTATCTTGTCAGAACTGTGAACATTCAAACTCTCCTACATATGACAAGGATGATGTGCAACATAACAATTGGTGACATCCTGAAATGAAACAATATGTGCTTATGAAAAAGAGCAAGAAAGTACGCAATTTAAGTGATGCTAAAAATTATAAGGTTGATAAGCAACGTGTTCAAACCCGTCATCAGCACTATGGGCGCAGTAATTCCTACATATTGACTACCCTAGGAGGACAACTAAACTCTTCAAAATTCCAAGAATGCTTTGAGTGAGTACTGAGAATGGATGTTGGTTGAAAATTGTTTTATATCATCTATTGGTTACTTATATATTTGTTTGAAACATAATGTTGCAGGCGTATATGAGAAGGCATTTCCAAAGCAAAGATACAGTTGTTTACATATTTCGATAGCATGTGGTTTTATTTGTACATGCAGGATTCTCATAGAGAAAGAGTGTTGGAATGGACAAAAATGAAGGATATAACGTTTTTATTCCCGTTATCATGTGGTGCGTATATTTAATTCTGTTTTTTATACATTTGAGGACAGACTTTGTAATAGTGTTATAGTCAATGATCATCTAATGCTCATGTCTCATTGGAGCCTCTTAGTATTGTGTAATTTTGATGAATTGTCGCAATCAAATTCTATGTCTCCTTGCATGTCAATATTGGATTCCCTTCGAGATTTGAATTGTAGAAGGCTTGAACCAACAATCAGGAGGTAATGCGTTAACATATAAATTAGTGCAACATTGCAGCGCTAGAATTATGACCGACTTACTTTGCGACATGTGTAGAGTAATGAATTGCTCTGTAAACAATAGAAGAGGTCAGAGAATTCCTCTATGTATACTGAAGGTAGTAATCCTTTCCTTTCATATTTGTACATGGGAGTATTGCATTTAAGTATATATAATGGATTATCATTCTAGGTACCCCAACAAAATAATGTTGAAGATTGTGGGAGGTTTATCCTGTTCTACTTAAAGCTCTTTCGCTCCATCCAAAATTTTGCTCTCTGATGGCTATCCATACTTTGTGAGTAATGCTAATCAAGTTTTTTGCATCAGTCGACTTATTATTTATTTGGTTAACTCTTTGTTCATCAAACTAAGTGTGATATAATATATATATATATATATTCAAAGTATTGATTCATTTGTTTTTACATGTTATCATTATTACAAATGTAAGAGAACTGGTTCACAACTGAAGAATTATGTCATTTTTGCTATAGATTTTCATTGGCTACAAATAGCGTGCTGCTTACTACGTGAAACATGAAGGCTTTCATACTACATTGTATTTATAGTTTTCAATGATTCAAGATATAATATGACTAATGATTATTTTCGATGACAATATTTAGATGCCGAATTATATAATGCTTATTTTTTCCATTCAAAAAATGTTACTTCAGTTACAAAAATTTGGATCTATTTCCTATATATATTTTATGATGGTTTAGTATATGTATATTGGTATTGCAATAATATTGATTAATCGAGACTTTTTCGTCAAAACATTTCAGTCTGGTATATAAACCTATGCATACATGTTAATAAATGGAAACAGATGCATCAATGTAGTACATGCATGCAAAATTTATAATGCATAATTTCTTTCAAATTTATTTCTCCAGAAAATTCATGCTAATACCTGACATGTGTAACCACTTTTAAAAACTTTCCTTTTTGGGTTTTTTTATGCTCACTTTTTAAATCATTATGTCTTTTACCATGTAACTATTGAGAATTGAAGAAAGCCATGTGCTCTATATTGTACAAAGTTCAGCCAATGACAAAAGGGCTTTATGTATTGGTCTATATGAATTAAAGACCATAATCACATCATTTAGAAAGCTCACAAGTTTTTCTACATTTAACCTAATTGTCATCATCTTTTCTTTTTACCCCCATTACCCTCCGTTTTCTCTTCCAAATTCACGATAAGTAATATCAACTTCAAGATTGCTCAAGCACTTTGTCAGATTGTTGTCTGGATCGAAGAAAAACAGGTATCATTCCAATCTTTAGTGTCCACTCTAAATTATTTAGCTCTTGTGTATGAAATCAGTTTAACCAAGATTCCATTGTGTTTATTTCTATTTTTTCGGGTGTTTATGTAAATCTAAGATGAACATTCTCAGATGATTTAAACCCAATAGAATAGCCTACAAAGCTATCTTTCAATTGTTTTATTTTAGCTGACAACATTATGTCAATTTTAAAATCACTTTTATAGTTATTGAGTTGGACGGCCATCTTTCTCGAATATACATTTTTCACTACAGTCTACTGTTAAAAAATCAAATTTTTAACTTAAATTATTTCTTGGTTATGAAATTGAAGAGAACATCAGAATTGCCATTTATTTACTTCGTATCCAATCATCAGTTAAACATGTTTTTTCCGAAGAAATGGATGGCACTTGCAATGAACAGTTTTTGGATGTGTATTGGAGTAAATTCCAAAAGATTCACTTATACAAAAAGTTCAAAAAAGAATTCCGCCAGAGCCTTGTGAGTTGTATTTCTGATGCTTTCCTATTGCCAATAATAAATTCATCTTCCTGGTGGCCAACATTTCCCAATCAATGTGTTTTATGAAAAGGAAGTTTAAAATCGCCCTTCAGTTACAAAGTGTAATGTCCAACTTATTTTTGTCATTCATTGTTGTGGAATAATGAGGTGATCATCAAATTAGACAGTTACGTGATCAGTTTGCGAATGCTATTTAAATTCATCAACCATACTAATCAATTGAACGTTACATTTTGTATGCCATTTTGAATATAATATTTGTTAAAAGCATGTTGAGATGAACTTTGATTCCATGATATGCATTGCGATTTATATGTATTAAGTTGCTTATCTTCTTCTCATGTTATTATGGTTTATAAACAAATTTATGATTGATGATTTGAATTGCAGCCTATCCCCGAATATTTTTCTCTTGTTGCAAAGCAAACTTTACCATCTACTGTTACTGTGACCCACCCCGAAATGTTGTCGTGGAAATTTGATGTCGTCAAGTCTTCAAATGTCTTGTATTTTTTCGGAGAATGGGAGGGTTTTGTCAAAGACCATCAACTTCAAGAAGGGGATTTAATTACTTTCAAATACACAAAAATCAAGCTATTCGCGCAATAGTATTAAGGGGTGAAACATAATGTGAGAAAGAGTTGAGTTACTTTATTGATTCTCGAACTAGCACTAGTGTGTACACCAAAAAAAACTTTGGCCTTTTTTCACTCAATTCAATAGCATCCCTATGAAATCACAAGCTAATAAAGATGCATAGCCTTTTCATCTTCATCATCCATATTCTCCAAAAGAAAATATTAAGACTGACTCCATTGTTAACTAAATTCCTCGTCATGCTAAAAAGTGTGATCCCTCAGTGTCAGTTTCATCCTCATTGCAATCTCAACAATGCACCTCTCCTAATATCTCAGGCAGAAATGAGTGTAGATTCGAGATAAATACAATGCGGAATGCATACAATATAAATACCATTACGACAAAAAGAAAGAGATCAATCCTTAGTAGCTTGCATACAAATGACAATGGTAGTCCTTCTATTTCAAATTCGTTTAATTTAACAATTAGTTAATAATAAGTATTACTAAATTAGTCATATTGTATAATGTATATCATTTTGAATTAGTTTATTTTCTATTATGCGCTATTTACATTAGATTTAACTCATTTACCTTGTTTTAATGCCTTCTGTCCAAGCCTATAAAAAGTGAAACATTGCAAAAGCAGCGATGGGAACGAAACTTCAAAGGGCAGAATCAGTACGCAGCATCTGACGCACAATAATCACAATGTACCACTACATATATATAATGTATTACTAATCTTATGATCATATGTTTTAAGTTGAATATTTGGTCATTATGCATTATTATACACATTATGTTCAATTCAATTATTGATTTATATATATATTTCATTTGTATGCATATGCTGATTGATTTTTTCTATATTATTCATATATATATATTTTTTGTCTCTTAATTTGTAATTGCACTTCTTGTATCGATCAGCTTATCATTTATGCATATGATGTTATGTATGTACATGGAATTGTTTATCATTATGATAACATTGCATTAATATTTAGATAATATAAATATATGCAATTTGTCATATCTGGTTACTATTAGTATATTTTCACTTGAAATGACCCTATGGTTAATGATGCTCATTAACTAGTATTGTATTGAGTGCTTTTAACATGATAGCCACTAAAGATCTTTTTATAAGTTCGGACTTTGAAATCCCAATGGGCGCATATGTACATGCCCAAAAGGATGCAACATATTATTCTCAAGATCAATAGCCACCAATGGACAATTAATTATCTTGTCAGAAAGAAATGCTTTGTGTTTGCTACTGGATGGAAACAGTTTGTTATTGATAATGGAATCCAAGTTGGGGACATATGTAAGTTTGAAGTTGTTGATGAGAGGCCAAAGAAATTTGTTATGGGTGTTGATATTTCTTCAGATCACAAATCTGAATAGGAAACTTTGATCCTTGAGACATTGTAGAATTTCCTATTTCAACAAATCACCTATAAGTATTCTTATTTTGTAGTATATTTTGCAATACTTTTTTTTGCAGTTTCTTGCAGAAACACACTCTCTTGGTTTAGTAAGCTTTTGCGCATTTGATATGTAAACTAATTCACTTATATATATTAGTTGCCTACAACTATTATATATGCAGCTATTATCCTCTCACTGGTTTTAGTTTATTGGGATGACAGTTCATTAAATCATTCCCATATTAAGCTATGCTAATGTAGACACTTGGTGAATTTGGCATGGCTTATAACTTTTTCTTCTTCTCTTAAACCCACTGCATCCTCTCCTCTTATCAAGAATTCTAATAGATTAATAATCTCTATTTTTACAAATTCCACGAAATTAATATGAATTTCATTGTATTTTTTGTAAATATGTGTACTCTGTGAAATATATAAATATATATAATATTATGCAAGATGTGTACAAATTTATAGTTTGAAAATATGTGTTATATATCAAACATATGAAAGTATATATAGTCTGGACATATATGCGTAATTAATATAATTGTTTTTACAAGTATGTACAATTGTCCATATAGAGTTTCAGAAAATATAAAAGGGACGTGCAAATATATATAATATGTGCAATTGTATATAATATATGTTGTGTTAATAAATATGTGCAAAAGGTGTATATATTTTTATACATTTTCAGACACTAAAATTACACATACTATATACTTCTTCACACAGTATATATATATATTTATATATAATACACACATTTTTTCACAATATACATATTTAGACATAGTACACACATGTGTATAGACTTAATAAGACGATGAAATATTATCAATGTAACTGATCCCGCAATAGTGGATGAAGTTTAATTGTAACCATAGTATAGTATGAAAGTGTATATAATACGCAATTCAAATAATATATTCTGATAATATAATTAAAATAATTATATATTGAAAGTGAAATAATGTATAATGTTTTGATATAAAGAGAATTAGGAATTAATAAATGATTGAAAAAAAAAGATATGAAAATTGTTCTGAAAATGTGTGTAATATTTGTAAATATGTATTGTATGTGAAAATGTATAGTGGTTCAAAATGTGTATATATATAAATATAAATAATGTGTGCAAATATAGGTAATATATATAAATAGTTGCAATATGTGAAAATACGTTAAATATGTATGGTGTGAGAAAATATTTGAAGTATTTATAAATATGTATAGAATGTGAAAATGGGTAGATATATGTATATGAAAAAATTTATAGTATGTATAAATTATCATAGCGGTTGAAAATATTTGTAATATGTGTAAATATGTAAAATATGTGAAAATATATAAATTATGTGCAAATATGTATAGTGTGTGAAAATATATGTAGTATGTGTACATATGTAGTGTACAAAAATATGTGCAATATGTATAAAAACGTATAGTGTATGAAAATATGTGTTATATGTGGAGATATGTGTAAAAAAACTAAACTAAGGAAACTACAACAAAATATCTAAACTGAAGAGTAAATAATATTCTCTCTAGGAAAGTTTCTATTTTTAGTAACCCTACTTTTTTTATCGTAATCTTAGCTATGGCAGCCCTTCAGCCGGATGCTGAAGGGCTTCCCACGGTGAATGCAATGGGAAAGGTATCGTTTTCCCAGAAATCTTTTGCACAATTGTTCAATCCTACAAACCATCCTCCGATTATTCCTTTGAAGAAGCTTACGACGAATAAAGGTGAATTAGCAGTAATGTTCTCTAAGCAAGATATCGAAAAACTCTCAGAACCATTAAGATTTGCCTTAATTGGTAAATTCTCTCATGGGCGGCCAGCTTTGGATATCATAAGAACGACTATGTCTGCGTTCGATCTTAAAGGTCAAGTATAGGGCTCATTAATTATTGTCATGTTTTAATCCGATTAAAGAATGAAGCTGATTTTCAACGTCTCTGGGCTAGACCTATACGGCAGATTGGAAATTATCCAATGAGGGCGTTTAAATGCAAACCAAGTTTCCAAACTAATAGAGAATCATCCGTTGCTCCTATTTGGTTTTCTCTTCCGGGATTGCCTATCCAGTTTTATGAGAAAAGCTCGTTATTTTCAATTATCCAATGTGTTGGTAATCCAATGATTGTTAATGCTTCCACGGTCATGTTAACTAGGCTGGGTGTTGCTCGTGTTTTGCGGAAGTAGATCTTCAGCAAACAATTACAAAAAGAATTTGGATTAAATATGATGAACATGGTAATATAAGTAGCAGGATATTATCCTGGAAAATCAACCAAATATTGTGGCTTTTGTTTTTGTTAGGGACATAACACTAGAGAATGTAATCCAAATATCAAACAAAGTCCCAATGGGCAAAGATAATGTTGTTGTCCTGTAAAAATGGCAGCCGAAGGAGATTAATAATAAAGATTCTTTGGGAAATCGTAAGGGTAAGGAAATTGTGACAGTGCAGGAGAAGGATAGTATTGTGCATGAGTCTAAATTGCGTCTGACTGATCAAAACATATTGGATTCCTCTTCGCGTCGTGCTATGATTATCCCGAAAAAATCTTTGCGTCAGGCAGTAGAGATACAGAACATGTCGGGGAAACCTTTGCATCAGGATGTGGAGGTTCAGAATGAAAATTCAGTGTGTCAGACTATAGAGGTACGAAATATGCTGGTGGAAAATTCCAGTCAGCCTGTAGTGAATATATCTGACAATTTACTGCAGCAGAATGTAGAGATTACAGTACCGACAAAGGATAATCTGGTTTTGGAGTTCTTGCAAAACATAATCACTGAGGAAATTCAGCAGAATCAAGCTGGAGAAAATTTAAATTTGGAGATTATATTTGATTCTAAGGTCACTGGGATGGAAAAGCAACATAAGGTAGGGGGAATTTCAGAAAATTTTCTTAATAATGAAGAAGAAGAAACAGCTGAGACAGCTAGAGAAATGTGTGAATTAGCGGGGCACCCAGTTTCTGTACAATCTTTCAAGATTTATAATCAAATTGCGGATGGAATTTCTTTATAGATTGCTGAAGGTCTTCTTGAAAAAATGGCAGAAAAGGTTCTTGCTGAGGATGATGAAGTACTTGATCCTGATGTTCATGCAAACATGGTGAATGATGTGGTTCAGAATATTAACCTTGATCCGATTATCACAAATGCTGTACAGAATCCAAAAATAGTTCAGCCGTCACGTATCTTGCGGTCTTCTAAAAAAAATCATTAGCTTCTCATTCGGGTAAGTCATCATATTAGGTCTGTTTTGGAATATCCGTGGAATTGGTAACCTGGTTTCCTTAAAATTTCTTAGAAGTTTGGTTAAAACTCATTGTCTTTCCTTTGTATGTTTGTGTGAGCCAAAACTTGGTGTTGATCAACAATTGCACATAGGGAAAAAGATTGGTTTATCTAATATGATATCGAATATTGATGGAAGATTGTGGTTTTTTTATAATGATTATATGAAATGTGAACTTTTTCATCAAAATGGGCAGTCAATTTCATTGAAGGTATTATTGCTTGAATCTGGGATTTCTATGATTATCTCCTTTGTGCATGCCTTTTGTTCTCGTATGGGGAGAGAATCTCTTTGGGCAGGTCTTATGGATAATTATGTTAAGGATATTCCATGGCTGGTGTTGGGCAATTTTAACTGTGTGACAAGTGGGGTTGAAAAAAAGGGAGGCCGTCATTTTGAAATTCATGATGGCAATGAGTTAACGGATTTCATGGTGGTAGCGAAATTATTTGACATGGGATACTCGGGTGGATCATTCACGTGGTGTAGAAATTGGAACAAAAATCCTAGATTTTTGAAGAGGCTTGATAAAGGGCTGTGTAACCAGCGCTGAAATGATAATTTCTCCTCATCTATCCGGCATTGTAGTCATACATGCTCAGATCACACTCCTATCTTGTTGACATGGAGCGAAAAGATATTATGGTTCGAAGACCATTTTGATTTCTCAACTTCTGGACTAAGAGGACAGATTTTTTGGCTGTGGTTCAACAATCATGGGATGTTCCTGTTGCTGCACGACCTCTGGTGGTTGTTTGCCTTAAGCTTCAACGTCTTTAAGAATGATTTAATTCGATGGAATAAGCTATCAGTTTGTTATTTTAATACAAAAATTAAGGAGGCTGAACTTCGATTGCAACAATTAGAGAAGGATCTAATGGTGGAGGACTTGCTTATGGTTCGGGAGGAGATTAAAAGCCAGGAAGATAAATTGCATTTAGCACTTTTGGAGGAGGAGGAAATTTGGAAATAGAAAGCTCGTGTTAAGTGGTTTACTTTGGGTGAGAGGAATACAAAATTCTGTCATTCTAAGATAGTACAAAAGAGATCAAAGTTATTTGTGAGGAGGCTTCTTATTGATAACGGTACATGGATTGAGGAAGGAGCGGATGTAAGGAATCGGATAGTTCAATTTTTTGAAAGTTTATTATCGTCTGATCAGCGTGAGTTGGGTGTAGATCTTGATGTTATTCCTAATCTGCTTAATGCTGAGGATAATGATAGTTTGGAGCGTTTTCCAACTATGGAGGAGATTTGAGATACTATTATGAATATGGATGGGGAAAGTTCTCCTAGTCCAGATGGTTTTTTAGCAAAATACTTTCAAGAGGCTTGGTCGATTATATCTTCAGATATTTTTAATGCAATGATTGAATTTTTTTATGGAGGTTCTTTACCAAGGGGGATCACGGCTACATTTTTTGTCCTTATTCCCAAGTTAGATGTTCCTCAAACATTTGGGGATTTTCGCCCAATTAGTCTGTGTACAGTTATGAATAAGATCATTACAAAGATTATAGCAAATAGGTTGAGGGCTATTCTCCCTAAGATTATATCGGATAATCAAAGTGCTTTTGTCCCTAATCGTTCCATTACTGAAAATGTGTTGCTTGCACAAGAACTTATCACTTCGATTCATTCCAAGATGTATGGGGGCAATGTAGCGATGAAATTGGATATGGCGAAGGCTTATGATCGTGATTCTTGGAACTTTACTTGTCAAATGTTGCATAAATTTGGCTTTGGGGAGCAATGGATTGAAAGGGTATGGCGGGCTATATCTAATTGTTGGTTTTCAGTTTTATTCAATGGGCAACAAGCTGGTTTTTTTCATTCTTCTCATGGATAATGGCAAAGGGGATCCATTGTTACCAGCTTTATTTATTATTGGAGCGGAGCTTTTTTCTAGAATGCTTAATAATTTACTGAATATCTCGAGTTTCATGCCATATAGAGGTCCTCGATACGCTCCTCAGGTTACTCACCTTTCTTTTACTGATGATATATTAATTTTCTCCTCAGGTTGTCCGGTTTCTATTAAATTGTTGATGAAAACCATACAGGAGTATCAAGCTTCATCTGGTCAACTTGTAAAAATTCAAAAGTTGGAGTTCTTTATTTCCCCAAAAAATAATGGTTTCGCCCGAAAGGTAAAAAGATTAACTGGATTTCGAAGGAAAAAATTTCCTTTTTATATCTTGGCTGTCTGATCACTATTGCAAGAGGTGTATTGCTGATTTTACTCCCCTTGTGGAAAAAATTAAACGACACATTTCCGGATGGGATTCCAAGTTTCTCTCGATAGGGGGTCGGCTTGTGTTGATTCGGCATGTTCTTATGGCTATGCCTATGCATTTATTGGCTGCAATTCAGTCTCCACGAGCTATTATACAAATGTTGGAAAAAATTATGGCTCAATTTTTTTGGGGATATAAGGAAGGAAAATCTAAGTATCATTGGTTTGCCTCGGATTTGGTTTGTTGGCCTCAAAATGAGGGTGGTTTTGGCTTGCCTTCGTTAGATGTTTCTGCCCAGGCGTTGGCTGCCAAGTTATGGTGGCGATTCCGAGAAGGTGCATCATTGTGGAGTAGGTTTATGAAGCACAAATATTACGTAAATAGGCATCCTGCTATGGTTGATCATAAATGGACTTATTCGCCTATCTGGAAACGAATGATGAACATTAGGGAAAGTGTTGAAGAATGTGTTGGTTGGTTTCCTCGATCAGTTGGGTAAGACGGATATGTTTCATGATAGGTGGCTTGGGTCCAATGGTCTATCTCAGTTTATTACGAGCAAGGGCTATTATCTTATTGACAATTTTATTGTGCAATGTGCCTGGTCGCGTCGTAAACTTTCTCGTGCTTTTCCAGTTGATGTTGTTGAGGATATTTTAAAGTTTCCACTTGGTCTTGCTCGGGGTGGTTTCTGGGGACTTAATTCTTCTGGTTCTTTTTCTTTAGCCTCGGCCTATGAATGGTTGAGAAAGAAGGGAAGGGAGTATGTGGATATTGGCAAGTTATGGAATATGGGTATGCCTTTAAAGATTTCCTATTTTTTGTTGAAATTATGGTTTGGGAAGCTTCCTTTTCTTGAATGGCTTTGTCGTTTTCAAATTCATGGCCCTTCTATTAGTATGGTTTGTTGGTCAGCAGAGGAGACTGTGGAACATGTATTTGGGTTTTGTGCATTTGCTGGTAGAGTGTGGGAATCTTTTCTTTTGCTTGATGGCTATAGAGGTGTAATAAGAAATATTAAAGAATGGTGTTTTTTTTTTGGAATATGAATGCCAATCGGATTGGTAAATTTTCTTTGTCTGTATTACCTGGTTTTATTCTTTGGCATATCTGAAAGAATAGGAATTTGATGTTTATTGAAGGTAAATGTTGGTCAGTGCATTGACTTCATTCACTTATTTGGCAAGATGTTAAAGAGTGTTGTGCAATAAGATTTCCAGGTGTGCAATTGGGAGGTTCCTTTAAGGATTGTTTGCACTTTATATGAGCTTGTTCTACAGGTTTTAATATTCAGGTAATCCAATGGATTAAGCCAAGTTTTGGTATGTGTAAGCTGAACTCGGATGGTTATTCTAAACAAAATCCAGGGGATGGTGGAGTTGGGGTGATTGTTAGGGATGATTCAGGGAAATATTTAGGTGCTTTGTCTTTGGGATTAATTAATGTTACTAATATAGAAGCGGAAGTGGTTGCTCTCTTGGAAGGTTTGAATTTTTGTGTATCTCATCAACTATGGCCTGTTCAGATTGAAGTGGATTCCCTTATATTACAATCCGTTATTTTAAAGAAGATTTCCCCTCGGAGGATTCGGCAAACTGTGGAAGCTATTTGGTGTTTGAATTACTATTTTGTTAGTGTGTTACATGTTTTTCGAGAAGGTAATGCTCCAGCTAATGCACTAGCAAATGTTGGTTATTCATTCAGAAGCGAATTAAATATCTTGATTTTATGGCGCTTCCTCAACAAGTTTGGGGTTTGGTTAACTTAGATAGGTCTGGATTATCCCAGTTGCGTTGTAAAAAGCTTAAGTTATTTTAATGTTTTCTTTTGTTTTGGAAATGTTGTTCTTACTCTACATGTATAAACTTTATTTATATTTAATAAATTTTGGGACTGGCTACCCCAAGCCCGCTGAGAGTGTAATTTTTTCCTGAAAAAAAAGTGTAAATATATATAGTGTATTAGAAATATGTGTAATATGTATATGTATGTGTAGTAAGTAAAATATGTTTACTAATTGTAAACATGTAATATGTGAAGTATGTGTATATATGTTCATATGTATTTTGTATTAAAATGTATAAATTATGTATAAATATATGTAGCATATGAAAATATGCGAGTATGCATACAAATATAGTGTTTAAAAAAATGTGTATTATGTGTAAATATTTATATTGTGAAAAATGGACATAAATATATAGTCTGTGAAATATGTGTAGTATGTATAAATTGTCAAGTTTGTAAAATTGTGTGTAGTGTGTATTAATATATGTAGCGTATAAAAATGTATAGTGTGTGAAAATATGTGTAGTATATATAAATATGTATAGTGTGTAAAAATGTGTGAATCACGTGTTAATATGTGTATGAGAAATATGTCTAAAATGTGTGGAAGTATGTATAGTGTATAAATATATGTGTATAATGAAAAAATGTGTGTACATGTATGTGTAAATATGTGCACATATGAAAAATGTAAGAAGAATGTGCAAATATTTAAAGTGTGTAGAAATGTAAATATTATGTGTAATCTATGTAGCGTCGGAAATATGTGGAAAATAAGTAAAAAATTATAGTGTGATAAATAATTACATATATGCCAATATATAAAAATATGTTTTGTGTATACATATATGCGTAGTATGTGTAAGTGTGTGTATAAGTATGTATAATATGTGTAGTATATAACACATGTACAGTGTAATGTTTACAGATGTAAAGCAAATTTGCAAATATTTATAATGTATGAGATTGTATATAGTATATGTATATACGTAGTGTGCACATTATGTGCAAAATGCGTACAAATCTATAGTGTAATATATGCAAATATACGAAAGTGCGTATAGTGTATACATATATATGTACATGTATAAGTGTGTGTACAAGTATTGGCAAAAATGTATTTTATGGAAATGTTTAAATATGTATAAACATGTATAGCGATTTAAGTTATTGGTAGCTTTGTGGAAATATTAACCGTAAATGTCAGTACATGTATTGTGAAGCAAGTATTATATTACTTATACATATTACACTGAATTAAAATTAAAACGGGAGATGACATTTAATTACACCACGAGATCAATAACAAATATTATAAAAAACTATATGTATATATATTTAGTTTTATTATATCACAATTTTATTTGTTATGCATATTTCACTGAATAAACAATTATAAGGGCAAATAACCAATTTTCCACCTTTCTGGCGCGGTGTATCCCACTAGTCTCTTTAAAAATTTATAACTTGGTACACAACCGTTGAAATTTGATCTCTACTGTTCAGAATATAGAACAATATTTCTTCTATAGATAATAAAATTTTAACATGATCGATGAATGTTTAGCTATCTGATCACTTGATTGATCGAAGCTACTCATACCTTAATTTGATGATGAAAACCATCCTTTTTTTTTAAGAACAACCGGTCGTATAGATATAGTGGGCAAAAGACGATGCTGGATATACCCAAAAGCACCGTTACAGCAGAGTAAGCGATAAACTTGGAGTACTACTCCATTACATGAATTTCTAAGCATATGAACGATGGAGAAAAGAAAATTTCTACTCTAGAATTTCTAGAGTATTGGTTTCTATTTCCAAACATCTTGTAAGTATTAGAAAAGTCAGCTACATGAATTATGCACATCAATAGATTGAGGTCACCAAAGAGTTAGATACATGCAGTTCTTGAATAGGTGGGGGGCACTAAACCAAACAGCAAATTGGCAATCTCATGTAAGGAAACCTTCAGTCAAACCAAGTCAAGTCTGCACCATCAAAATGAGCATAGGCCAGTATGACCACATGAACCTAAGTGGGCAAAAATGTATTTCCATGTCCAGCCGGAAAATCCAGGTTTAAAACAAGACCCATTGTAAAACAGCTTTTTCACAGAATCCAGAAGTGAACTGAGCACTGAATCAAAACACAATCCCCAGCTTCCAAAACCAAAAGCAATCAACCCCAGAAGTGTGCTAAAAAACCACTTCCAGAGAAAGATTGAAAAGCATTTCCCAAATTTTGATTCTATCCTCAACAAACACATTCAAACCGGAATGTAGCCTGGCTCAAGCTTTCCTTGTGAAATCCATTTCCTACTGTTCGAGCGCCTGCCCAAACATAACAGCACAAAAACTACCCTACCCAAACAAACATTCAACACTACAAAACAATCCATTTAATACTCCAATAAGCATCCACGGTATCCAAAGCATCGGCCAAACTGAAGTAAATCAGGGGCCAAGACTTTATCCAGGATTCCTTTTTTTACCTTCCGAGTAGCAGATGGCGGGGTTCCTCTCCCTTAGCTTCATTCCTACCGTCACACCATCCCGAGTAAGGCAGTCGTGTGATCTGTTGCGTCTCCAAAGCTGTAGCAGTTTTGGAGAAATGAGTGACTCCATCTCATTAGCTTTGTTATTCTCCCTTGCATAATTGTCTATTACCTTTGATGGACCAGGGGAGTTTGTGGCATCTAGGGCCAGTTTATTGGCTTCATCCAACACTTTGGGGGCTTGAGTAAAATTTGGGTTTCTTTGGTGGGAAGCTTCAGACAGCTGATATTTTTTTCCAGCTTGAAACTCCTGTTGGCACTGTTCCTCACTGTCTTCACCTGCATTAACTGAGATTGGAGGAGCCTCCGCTGGTTTGGGAAATTTGCGAACTTTGGAAAGGTTCACTTCATCAGTTTGTTTCTGAATTTCATCCGTAGGGCTTTGAGTTTCATCACTTTTATCAGCTCTGATTTCTTCAACTTCCTCATCCGCCTGAGCTGAGCTTTGGATTTCCCCGTTAACTCTGATCAGTTCCAGTGGTTCCTGAGCTTCAAGTCTAAGCTCCTCACCTGAGCTTGGGGGACTCTCCACCGAATTTTGCGATTGAAATGCAATTAAGTCTAAACCAGTGGAGACGTACTTCTCAGAGATGGTGTCCTGTTCGGCAACAACTATTTCCTTCATTTGAGAGTTAGCTATCAGCTCGCAGGAGACCTGCGTCTGCTTTGCACATGTGGATCTCTTCTCAGTGGCCTGAGGCAGCTCTTCACATATGCTTCCATCTGCAGCGTCGGTTGCAACCTGTAGTGGCAGCTCCGCCACGGATGCAACTTGTAGTGGCAGCCCTTCCGTGACCAGCACCAGATCGTTGGGGTCATTTCCATCCACACCTTGGTTTTTAGTCGTGTGGATCTCTGGATCAGTTGTTGTGGGTTTGCCCAACCATCTCTTAGCAATTTTTCCAGAGTGAGGCTTCTTACCAGCTTGTTTACAATCGGCCATAACGTGCCCCAGCTTCAAGCAACAGTTGCAGTATGAAGGGATTTTGCCAAAAAGAATAGGTTGCCAGAAACCTTCGTCAGTATTTCCAATCCAAATTCGATCTGGTACCTGTTTGCTCACATTCAGCTGAAGACAAATTCTGGCCATCTGAGGCCTCGTCCCTGCTACAGTAGCAGAGTCAAGCATGATAAGAACTCCCACTGTTCTGGCCACTGCAAACAGCAGGCTTTTATCAAACATATGGAGTGGGAGATTAGGGAGCTCCATCCATACCGGGCAAAGAGGCGATTCAGCGTCTGATTGGAAATTTTTTTCCCACCTAAAGATCCGCATAGTGTATCCATGGATGGTCCAGATCCTTTTAATCCAAAATCGATTGAAGTCTTCTTCAGTAGAGAATCGCATAAAGATCTGCCACTTGTTCAAAATCCCTATCTGGACAGAGCCTTTCAGGCCCATTTTTGAAAATGTTGTTCTGATATCCACAATTGAAGGTCGTCCTTTTGAAAATTTCCCGATTAGGGATAGTTGACATTGAGCTTCCAATCGAGCTTCTTCCTCTTTCGTAATGAAGACCGCAGGTTCCCCCAAATATGTCGCAATCTTGAAGTTGGGGTGGCTGTCCCCATTAGATCTGCTTCCATTTGAGATAGTGTGTTCCGCTTGGTTCACCTCATGTGTATGTTGATGGAGCTCCATTTCGATCTGAGCTTTAGACTGGGTTTTTAGGGAAAGTTAGTTTCCATGGCCATTTGTAGATTCGGAAGAGGAGGTGGCTCTGTCCAAAAGGCCGGAGCCGTTGGGGAGGAAGGCCGGTAGCCCTATGAGCAGCAGGATAAGAAGTTCGTGGTTGGGCCTTGTGAAAGCTGCAGATTTAGTTTAGGAGCTTGAGAGAAAATTTCGTAGTGAGAGAAACATGAACTCTAGTTGAATGATGATGAAAACCATCTTAACACACAAATTGTGAACTCTCCCCGCCAAGACCAATGTATTGATTCAGACATGCCTTTGTAATATAAGTAAAGCTTTCTCATAGAAGTTGTTGCATCATAAAGAAGAAATATGAAGAGTTTTCTTTCTTTTCTTTCACTAAACAAGGGAGAAAAAATTCATTAATGGTCGATTGGTATTTCAATTGACCACGACTTGCTCGATATTTTAAGTAACATGTAATTCTCAATTGCAACCAAAAAATACAACTGTGTAATTTTGGGTATACTAATCACTAGTTGAGTTAGCAATATCTCCATTGTCTTTCCATGAAAAAATGACAACTGTGTGAATAACTTTCACATATCTTTAGAAGAATAAAATCATTGGAATAATTTTCCACCAGGACTTATTATCAAAAGTGATAATATAACATCCTTTATCTTCTTACCTCTTTCATAACAGAAGTAAACAATAAGTAACTTTATATTGCTTATGAAATTATCGCATCTCAAAAATAGAAGAATGGTTGAAAGAATTAATTTGGCATATCTTAGGCATCGACTTGTTTTTCAATGAATTGTCAATAAAGTCGTGTGTTTCCACTGTTTAATGCAATAAATCTTACTTCCTTCTTTTGATTGACTCAAGAATTATTGTTCATGCAAACATCAACTTCTACCAGTTCTACACCTTGTTATGATAAGTTTCTTTTATCACTTTGTCCTTTCTTATAATAGTTTCACACTCCAATTGAATTTGTGTCCATTGAGAGGAATTACATAATGATTAAAAGAAATCAAGAGAAAAAACCAACTCGCACGTAATGATTAAGCTCGTTAATTTGCCTAGAAGCCGCATAGCAGTATATGATTTAAGAACTTATCTTAGAGGACGGAGCCCATGGTCTCAATATGTTGAGGCATTCCCTAATTTAGGGTGTTTTTTATATAGTTTGTTACAATTGTAATGATTATGAGCTAAATTCTAACAATAGGATGTTTGCATTTGTGAAATGCAAGCTCTAGAGAGTTTGCATTCGTGAAATGCAAACTTACCTTTTGATATATATATATATATATATATATATATATATATATTAAAGAGTTTGCATTTGTGAAATGCAAATTTACCTTTTCTTAAAAAAAATAAATTAAAGAGTTTGCATTTGGAATTTTACAAATGTGAACTTACCTTTAAAAAAAAATTCAAGAGTTTGCATTTTGTGAAATGTATTACTTTTTTACTTTTTTTTAAACAAAAGTAACATAGTTTGCACAAATTACGAATTTACCTTAAACCAAAATTACAATGTTTGCATATTTGTTAAATGGAAACTCTAAGAGATGTAAAGTTACACCTTTTTTATATAAAAAAATTAATTATAGAGTTTGTATTCTCTTATCACTTCAAATGTTTTTGCTTTATCCAATATTTAATTTTCTTAAAATTATATACTTGTGTATTATATAAAAATCATTATTTTTTTAACACATTGCACACTTTTAAATATTATAAGTATTATTTGACATCTTTATACTTATAAAGCGGGAGTTTTGGACAACTTATGCCCTTATGGTGCGGTATCAGCTCTCGGTTACCTTTCGGTTTTGATTTTTGTGTGTCTACAGCTTTGGTGGGTCCATTATTTATTTGGGTATCCTTTTTTTTCTTTTTGTGTGGTTTTGTCCTTTTTTAGCCAGTTGTGTGTTAGGGTTATGAGGGAATATAGTGTTGCAACTATAAATACTCGCTTTCTTTGTTGGCCGCGTCGTTTTCTTTCGCTTTCTCCGCCCTCGCCAGTTCTTTTCGTTTCCTTCATGTGTGTCTGCTCTTCATTTTCTTTTACTTTCTTTCCTCGCTAGTTTTTTTATGTTGCGCTACTGTTGTTCGGTGTATTTGTGTCCTTATGGCTGCTCCTCTGTTTTTTCCTCGATAAAATTATGTTTTGGAGAAAGGGCCTTACTTTACCTAAGCTTTGTTGTTTTTTGCCAAAATTTGGATGCGTCTCTTAGACGGAGACTGGAGAACATAGTTTTGGTGCATCTAGGGGTAGAATATTTTTTGACTGCCGAATTGTATAAATTTTGTGCGGGTCTTTGTTGCACTTTTGGTTTTCAAGAAAGATGCAAGTCTGCTTTGGAGTTTACAGCTGTAGTTGCATTCTTTTTTTTAGGAACGACTGGTTTTTTTAGAGGGGTTTCGGGAGGTTGTAAATTTTATGTTTGCTAGCTTTTTCACTGTTGTCCTGTGTTTGGCCTATTTGTTTTTTTGAGGCCTACTATTGTTAATTTACTGGTTTTGCATGCGTGTTTGGTGCTCTGTTTAGCATTTCACGGTTTGTGTTCAATTTATTTATTCTACTTTTTGATTTCGGTCGGCTATTTTTTTGGGGGGGGGGGTTGTTGCTTTGTAAAAATGATTTTTTCCCTTTGTCTTGTGATTGATCAGCATTGGCCTATTGAAATGTGATGTTTTTTTTTAATGATCTAGGCTTTGAATTTTTTTGGTTATTTTTTTACGGGTATGGGATTGTGTGCCTTCTGCTTTATAAAATTGGTTTTTTTGTAGGAATTTGTATTAAGTTTGTTGCTTTTGCCTTGGGCAAAGTAAAGACTACTTGGTTGTATAGGTTAGAACCAGATTTTGTTCAATTTGTTTAGAAGAGGCTAGTAGATAATATAAAATTTGCCTTTCGTTGTAGATAAAGCTAGGCTTTTATTCTATTCTTGTCAGGCTTGAAATTAATGCATATTGTTGTACTACAGTGATTTCGAATTAACCATGTTGCGAAATTTGTTCTTCGAATATTTTTCAGCAGTCTTATTTTCTAAAAAACTGGTCGGCCACTTATTTCTCCCGGGATTTCTGAAGGTTGAAAGGATTCATAAGTCTATATGTTTAAAAAAGGTTTTTGGAAGACAACCACTGGATTATTTATGAACTATCTTAATTGTGCTTCGTTTGAGTTACGAGTTTTTGTTTAACAGTTGTTTTAGTGGCAGATCGTACTTTATGTTGTTCCTTTTGTTTTGGTAGCCGCATAGGGTTTTTTCTCGGACCCATTATAGGTTTTGTATTTAATTGGGTGTATTTTACAGGGAGAAATAATGCCAAAGATGTTGACCAAATCTGAGCGTTGCCAAGAGAAGACGTATTGGACTCATCTAAAGAACCAAAAATTTGTGAAGATATTCAAATCTGAATATCAGCATCGATTGGTGAGTATGCATTTTGATTTGTCATAAATTTTAGATAAAGTTGTTTCAATTTGCAGTTATGTTTTATGCTTATTATTTTTGGCTAAAAAAGGGTATATATTTTTATATATTATGTTTTCTAAGCTTATTCCCCATAAATTCATTGGTAGCCTTAGAAGTAGTTTTGATGTGCTTGTAAAAGTGAAAGACCCCAGTAAAATTGTATGGGAATTTGGATTGACCAGGTGATCGAATGCATTTTATTTGGATAACGGTTGGAAAAAATTTGTCCTTGCTCATTGTCTTCAAGAGAATGATATTCTCATTTTCACCTTATGTTGACCATATGTTGTTTGATGTTTTGATTTTTGAAAATCAAACATTGTGTGAAAGAGTTAGCTCGTATTTTCTTGATGGTTTGGATACTGATGATCAGGAGAATAGATTTGGACAATCTAGTAGTTCTGAACATGTTATGCCATCTACTGATGAACCGGTGATTTGTGCTTCATAGTGTTCGAGGCTTAAGAAGCTTGGAAGAAAGCATGTTGTTGGATGTAGTGCCTAGCAAGTAAGCTATTTGGGTTGTGCCAATAAGAAACCGAAGGAAAGTGGTAATTTTCCGCTTTCAAAGTACAAACCTTTATTTGTTTTTTTATGATGTATGCATGGCATTGGTTTAATTTAATTTATGTTGTATTATAAGCTGGTGTGTTTTTGAGTTTTAGTAATTGTGTATTTTTCTGTTTTTTAGATGTGAAATTTCTTATGTCGGCTGATCAGGATTTCAACAACAAATTGACACAGTGCCTGAAATGCTGGGTAATTTGTGGTTGTTGTTGGATTAGATAAATGCATATGTTTTTTTTAAAATTATTATTTTAGGGCCTGTTGCATGATCTTTCTTAAATATTGTAGAGTCTTTCAAATCCCTTTCGATCAAGACTTTTGAGCTTTCAAGTGAAAAGACAATTGCTAAGGACACTGAATATTTTCCTTTTTCAGATCATATTAAAGGTTCAAAGCCCTGTGCAGGTGAGCCTGTAAAAAACATAATTATGTTAGTATTTTGGGGTTATTATTAGTGATGTTATTATTGTGTTCTTGTATTACACATGTAGATAGCCAAGCTTTGTTGAGAAGCTGATCTTGTTTTGTCCTATTTATTTGGAAGAACCAATGTCGTCACCTATTGGTGGTGTTCTGTGAAGTCTAACCAGTTCAATAAGGAGGCTTTTCTCTGTTTACACAACGCGCAAGTCTTATATTAGTCTGGGGTTTTCAATGGTAATATTTTAGAATTATGTAACTTTTTAAATATAGGAAATCCACTTATAATGGTTCCAGGATTTGCATTTTTTTCCAAATGTGTTAATATACTTGCTACTTGAATAATTAGTACTGTTTTTTTTGCTTGATTGGTATGTGATAGGGCTAAATATATGTATAAAATATGCGTATCGATTGAAAAAATGTATTCCCGATATTATATTTTAGGGTTATTAAATAGCACAAGCACATCCTATCTATGGTCATGCAAAACAAGGGTAAATAACATAACTCATGCCCCCTTATGTGGTAAGAGGCAAGGAACGATTTAGGCATATACCTACTTAGATATTAATGAATTTGTCAAACTCCCTTATGTTGTAAAAGGCAAGGAGCTTAATGCTCTAAGAATTGTCACCTCCCTAAAAATTTACGAAACCCTAAAAAAGAAGAAAGAAAGAAACCCTAATCTATTCTAAATTATGAGCTCCTCTTGAAAATTATATAATAGATGACCTTATATAGGAAATAACTTGAAACCTTATCAAACATTGATAAGATGACGCGTTTTTAGGCCTTAACATGTAAGGAATAAGTTAGGAAACAACCCATAACAAAAGGAAATGTTAAAAACATCAAAAACTAAAAAAATGAAACTTGTCACGCTGTTTCATTTCCGAACGTCGTGATGTAGAACTCCCCACATCGCAACGTCCATGATTGTTAGAAAAAAAATGAAAACAGTGAGCCACATCGCCTCGTTACAATATCCAGATTGGCGGCCATTTGGCCCTATGATCCCGGCAGAATCTAGAAAAATCCAAAACATGAAAGTTGTAGCTCTATTGCTTGGCTTTCCAATCCCTCTTGAAGCACCCAATTTGGATATAAATTGAAAAATATATAATTGAAATACCAAAGTCTAGCAAAATTCTTCTGCATTTGTTCTTTATCTGCTTTTGACGTGTTTCGCGATATTAATCCTTCTTGGAGTCTCGAGCCTCCATGAGATCAACTTGGGATTTATTTACCACCTCATTCAAGGTCTCAATACATATGATTGATCTTCAACAATTGAAATTAACAACTTGAACATCTTGTGAAATGCGTAGGTAATTTCTTGCGACAAAAGTCACTTTTTGGCATAAACCGTATCTTTTTTTATCTTTCTCTCTATTTTCCTCTCATTTTGGCCTCCATGCTCAATATCCTATAAAGAACACTAAAACAAATAAAATAGCACAACGACGGTGAAAAGTATAAGTGAAAATAGCATATAAGGTGAATATATTTTGCCTTATAAATTCCCCCCCATCCCCCCCACTTAAACCTTGCTCGTCCTAGAGCAACAAAACAAAACACCACAAATACTAACAAATCAAAATTTATACTCGACAAACAAAATGGCAACATAAAGAAATTTTTACCACGTATCCAACTTCAAAACATTTAACTCCATGATAAGTATTTTGCATATGCCTCGTTATCTAATGTATTCGAATGTCAAGTACTCATAACATGTGTCCCCAAAAGTAATCAAAGCACCTTAATGTACACATTTAACAAGTTGAGCCAATCATGTGTGTGTGCGCGATAGCTTCTACCTCAGTTCATAACTCATCTACAACCATGCCATAAACAAGGGTTCTAACAACTAAGTCTTCGTCCCAACTTTTCCTCACTAATCATATTAATTAAATTATTAAACTCATATCAATGAGGATTCACTCAGCAAACCTAGGTTTCAAAAATAACACTCGTTCCCCCAAATTGTCACAAATCAAAAGGTATTTCACAAGAAAACCCGTGACATCCATTTGGAGTACTGTCTCACCTTCGGGTTTTAGACCCATTCCCACTCATGCAAGTTCACCATTAACTTTTAGTTGAAGAACAGTCTTGTAGAGGAGTGGCAATATGAAGCCAGAGTCTTACGGCTTCTAATCTCCATTACCATCCATATAAGTTCTCTTAGGGTTATTATTAAAAGTAATCTCATATAGGGATAATAGTATAAGCATAACAAGCTTAACAATGCAAAAGCATTAAGTGCAAACAATTATGCAAGCACATTTATTGAAGAACACATTTTATGCGAGTTATATAAGTTTCAACTAAAAAAAATGTTAAAAACACACAAACCTACTTAATGATTACAAGCTCATAAATCCCTTTAGTAGTTCCCTTGAGTGCATAAAAATGATTGACTCAAAATGCTAAACTTTTCATCAAAGACCCGACTCCTTCTAGATAGCATATTATTTTCATATTCTACATCGAATATTTCTATAAAATCCAATCATTGGCAACATAACACATATCACCAAACATTTAAAATTTCATTTTGTATACCACTTCATTATTATTGGTTTCCTAACACACTAAAAAAGAAAAAAAATGAATACTAAACAATTAAAAAGTTAAATAAAAAAAGCTTCACATTTACCTATCATAAGGCTCACCTAAAAATTTTCATTCTAGCTGAAAGGAGTTCACATCAAGAATTTATTCAAAAATAATAAAATATTAATCAAAACTACTAATAAAAGCTAATTAACCATTAATCCAAATATAACATCTACACTTCAACACCCAGGAAATTAAGCATAAAGACATACAAAACAACTAGGCCTTGGCAATGTCTCAAGTAGTCTTCTTCTTTATTCAAACTAACAACTAAAAACAAAAACATAATAAAAACTATTAATTTAAAAGAAAGGTAAGAATGTAGTTCTAGATTTATTTGGTCCCTAGCTAGACCTTATTATTATGGCCTTCTCCTTCAAAACTCAAAATACCCATCCTATACTAAAAGAATGCACTTTCAGAAGCAATTTATCTTCTAGCACAGGGCTTCGTTTTGCAATCCTTTGAGGAGGAATTTGAGCTCAAGCACTCGAAGAGCAAGTTCAATGAACTCAACTTTGTACAACTCTTGCTTCTCCAACGTAGGCTCCTCATTTTCTTCCTTCACTATTAACTTTGGGATTTCCAATGGTTCATCATCCTTCTATGTCACCTTTTCTTCCACCCTGTTTGAACTACAAGAATCCACCAAAGGCTTTACATCTATGGTCTCAATGAAATCATTAGTAATTTCAAACATGGATGTGTCAATAAAACAAGTCTCTACCACATTAGCTATTTCACGAAAAATATGTAATTTTTCCTCGTTTAAACTATTACGGTATTCAGTTTTAGGCACCTCCACATCATCAACACATTGAACAATATTATCATCTAATAAGGGCGTCTCAGTGTGCATCATTTTAATAACATCTACCATATCATTTAAACTATGAAATTCCATGTAAGATGTCAAAATAACACAAGAATTCACTATGCAAGCTATTTTATTACAAATAGACATGTCTTCATCACATAAACCAACATAGGGGTCAAGATGGGAGGCCTCTTCATTATCAAAACAAACAATATTGGATTCATTTAATATTGGTTCATCATTAATGCATTTCTCTAAATTATCTACAACATGCAAAGATTCCAACTCCTTAGTACACTTTGAAATACATTTATCATGAGAATCATTAAAATCAAAATCTCAATCTATAGAAGTTGGGACACTATGATGTAATGAATCATGTTGTGAGATAGAAGATGAGATATAAGGTGATTGGACAAGTTGTACCCCACTATTGCTTAATGTTGCATTAGATGAACACTCTTGGGATTCATGGTATAGAGTTTCAATGAATTTTTCTACATGTACCTCCAAGGTTTTGATTGTGGCACCATGCTCTCTCAATATGTCATCTTGCCTTTTTATGATTGTCTCCAATTGAGCAAATCTTTGCTCTAGTACCTCCAAGAATTTATCTAGTCTCTCTATGAGTTTATAGAGCATGTCCTCTAATGGCGCTTCCAATTCCTCCTTGCGATGCATTTTGTTGTTTTGTTCTTGAATCGACAACTCTCCATTATAGCCTGGATAATATACAAACTCTCCTTGAAAATCAGATAAAGAGTGTTGGCCAAAATTATTGTTATTTCTCCACGGGCAAGATCCTTACTCCCTCAAATACGGTTCATTATCACCTTGATAATTGCATGCATTCCAAAAATTTAGAGGGGCATTGATAAGTGGGATGATCTTCTTGGCACAACCTACAAGAAACAATATTCATTCTTGGTGTGTCATTTTGTACCAAATTTAATTTTTACTCTAAAAGTGTAACAATAGTGTAGTGAGAGCAAGGTTGATCCCACGAGAAACAACAAATTTTTGAATTTAGTTAACTTGCAATTTGTCACGACAATTAAAATTAAAATTAATAAAACTATAGAATTAAAATGATGAATGAATGGAATTAATAAATATTAAAATACCAAAATTAATTACTAAGAATAAAGATCTGGCAAATAAGCAATCCACACTTATCATTATTTGTTGTTCATTGACGCAAAAATAATAATTTCAATTCAATCAGTCAGTTATAAAATACCAAGAATCAGCTCTGACATATTTCAATCCTTCCTTATCTATTCGATGGTTGAAAAGTATCTGCTTAATCAACTATTTCCCTATTCCTAACATAACCAGGCCGGAATCAGCCGATCACCCAATTCAATGTTACAAAAGCATTAAATATTAGAAGGACCTAACTCTAACAATTCATATCATGATCAGCATGCAATGATTTGTTAACCAATTGTTTCCATCTACCTAGATAGTAGCTTTGTCACTAATTAATCTTACTAATTCAATCCAGTGATTTAACTAGAGACTAATTGACTCTACCTATGTTTATTAAAGTTGATCAGGCTTTAATCCCACTAGATAATTAACGCTCTACTTAGAAAACTTTTGGAATTGAATACAAAATTATTGATTAACACAATTTGGTCTCACAACTTGTTTATGATTAGTGCTTCTTACTTACCCACCAGAATAATAAACTACTCACTAAGCATAATTAAAAACAAGTACAATATTAATTAAAAGAAATAATCTTAAACTGAAATATCAAACCAACCCGACCGTCGTTTGGGCAAACGACGGTACTGCTGTTCTTGCTGTAAACTACAACTGCAGAAAGGCTACTTCAACTACAACTGGGTAGCGACAAAAAAACAAAAATTCTCTGACAGGTATGTCGCGTACTTGCAATTTTAACCCTACTCTCTAGTGTAGATGTGATGAGAGGGATCGTATCCTCAGGGAAAGTAGTAGCTCAAGAATTTGAAGTATTACTCAAGAACTGTTTCAAGAACGCTTAGTATCAACGCAGAGGAAGTAAAATAAGATAAAAGAAAAGTTCAACACAAAAAACAGAGGAGAAATTTGCAAAATCAACAGATAGAGTTAACAGAAATTTAAGCAGATGTCCTAGAGTTCATAAATCAGACTGCTGTGAATCCGATACGATCGCTATGCAATTGACCTCATGCAATTCTAACTAAGAGGAGACGGTTGTTGCCTAGGACACTAGTAAACACTTAGCATGTCGACTACAGTATTTTCTATATTCCTTATCATTTCACTCTTCCCATGTCGAGGCCTGAGCAAACTGGATTCAAACCGCAACATCTCAACTTCATGCTTCTAGCTATTAATCGTGTAGTTTCTCAAGTATCCTATGGCGAGGCCTAACTTGAGTATCGTCAGTTAAGCTAGTTTCACAAAGTTATCCTTCACCTAATTCTTAGGACTCAACGATCTCCGACTAGCATGTCGACCACATCTCGGACCGTGTACACAATGAAACAGGCTAAGAAACTCCATAATCATACATCATATCCATTATTCATGCAATTTCTAATGTGAATGATGATTTAAACCTTGAACTGGCATGGCGACCTCAAACAAAGTGTAATTCAACCAAACACAAGTGGAATTGTTATGAAACTTCTCAGATTTCAACAATTAAAACATGTATGAACTATTCCATAGAGATTAGGTCAATTGCATAGCTTTTCACGGTTCAAATTCACAATTATTCGATCAAAACCCTAGGACATCACTGATCTAGCCTAGCATCTTCATTTCAAATTTGCGATCAAAATCTCTCAACATTAAGCAATTCATCATCGATAATTGAAAGGATTTTACCGAATAACTTTCTTAGAAGGCTTCAAATCTCAAGTGAATTGCAACGTTCGGTTCAATTTTATCAATCGGAATCGAAATCGAAAATCAATCGGAGTACATGAAGTTTCTAGAGAGAGAAATAATAGTGAAAGAAAATTTCCCGCTCTAAAAATCAAAAGATTGTTTATGAAATCTAGAATATTCGTCCTCTTTGTAAAAGCTAACTAATCTTCCATATATAGAGTTACAAAACGTAAATGGTACGCAAACAAAAACTATCTAAGTAACTAATATAAACACCCACGTATACATAAGTTCTTGCCAGAATCCAGCTTGAAGTTCACGCCTTTGTGCCTTGCCATTTCACACCTTTTCCTGCTCTGCTGCGCCTTCAGCCTTTAGCTTGCATACCTCCAACACATCTCCACGCCTTCGAGCTTGTGGCCAGCACGCCTTCCGCTTCCTTGCACACACAACCCCACATATCTCAGCACTTTGCCAAAATTTGGCAAAGTAAAAGATGTTTTCAAGTTGAGGTCTCACGGCGATACCTCGGCTGTGTGTTGCGTGTGTGAGTGAGACCTCGCGGCGAGGTCTCGCTACGAGACCTCTCCGTGTAAAGTATTTGTGGGCGAGACCTCGCCTTTTATGTGCGAGTGTGTGAGAATTTTAGGTGTGGTGCAAACGTGAAGTGAAGTGTAGATATGAAGTGAATGAGTGTGAAGTATGAATGACAAATGTTGTGAAAGTTATGAATGTTTGCAAGAATGAATGAATAATGAAATGCAATGAAGAGTGAGTGTGTGTAAAATGTTGTGAACTAAGTGTGACTAAGATTGTTGTGTAAAAACTGGATGTAAATGAAATGTGATGAGGAGTGAAGCGTGAGTGGAGTGAATGGTGCATGCGGCGAGGTGAGCTCGCCGCATGATGTGTGTGCGTGGTGCGAGACTTCGCCGCTTGATCATGCGGCGAATTGTGAGTGATGTGCGCAAGAGTGTTGCGGCGGGGTGATCTCGCCGCTTATTGTGAGTGAGTGCTAGTGTGCGAGTGTTGTGCATGATGCATGCGGCGAAGTGAACTCGTCCCATGGTGTGTGCTGTATTAGAGTGTGCAAGTGTTGCGTACGGTGAGTGCAAAGTTATGTGCGAGGTGAGTGTTGAGTGTTGAGTGAAATGTCCAACAACGTTCAAGCAAACTCTGGACCTGATACGCTATGAATTTAGCAAATCCTAAATCATGAAAGTTATAGCCCTATGTGTTAGCTTTCCATAGCCTTTTGAATCACCGAAATCGGAGTTCGGAAAAAGAAAGTTATGGCCAAAATACTGAGACGTGGTGAAGCGGTGTGCGATGTGCGTGAGTTGGCCGCACATACGTGCGGCGAGGTGAGTGAGCTCGCCGCACATGCGTGCGGCGAGGTCTGTTAGCTCGTCGCCCAGCCATTGCGACGTGGTGCGCGCATGTGTGTGCGAAGTGAGTGCATGTGTCGTGCGAAGTGAGTACATGTGTCGTGCGAAGTGAGTGCTCCAGCACAGCAAACTACTTCCAAGCAAAATGTGTGTGTCGTAGCCTCTGAATTGGATTTTGTAGGAAACATAAAAGTTTTAGATCTTTCTCCTGGCGTTCTATTGGTTCAAGAAACAGCATCATTGGAGGTCTGTAGCTCAAGATATAAACAATCTACCAAACTATGGCAATATGAACTCAAGTATAAAAAACCTGAAGTAGCAATTGGAAAGATTCCCCCGTTTCTCATACTTGCACACAGAATTAGAAGAAAGTTAAAACATAAGAAATGAAGTACACTCAAAGAGCTTTCTAGAACATCCAAGATCTCTTCATTGGGATTAGTAGTGAAAGAGTTACACTCAAATGAATTTGCACAACAAATCTGCCCAAAACCCTAATTCAAGCCTATTAACATGTTTAGGTTTTCTCAAAGCATCATTTCCATCCTTTTCCAATTCTTTCCTTGTTCTTGGGCTTCACATACACACTTGACTCATTTGATCGACATTTTAGCACTTTTTCTCCATTTTAACACATCAAGTTATAAACCACATAAATGCACAACATGGCACAAAACACTACACAATTGAATGAAAAACAAGGCAAAAGCTAAGTGAAATAATCATATATATGTTGGTAAAAAATTCAACTTATCAAATTCCCCCACACTTGAACTTTTGCTTGCCCTCAAGCAAACTGACAGTTCAAATCCACTTAGCACTAGACCTCGCTCCTCCGTCCAACTCGTTCTCATTTGAGTTCATCAAAAACAATCTTTTTCATGCATAAAACTCACACCAAGTCCTTAACCCCAACCCATCAAATTTCGGCACAAGTTATCAATCAAGGCACGATAAATAAAGACCAAAATGTCATGCGTGCAAGTGTGTGCTGAGGAATACTGGTCCAACTATTCTTTATGCATGCATTACCTCTTTTGTTCCAAAACATCCCTTTGCATAAACAATCACAATATCCACACACAAGAACTCAAAATCACACAAGATCAATGGTTGCACATTGGTGCTTCTCTTAATTGATTTCAGATTTTATTTGCTTTTGAACTTTGGTGCTTTTACTTTATTACACACATTGGTGTGCTTGCCTGGGTCTTTTGGCTTCTTTTTCCCTTTAGCTGCCTAGGTTTTGTGGCTATTTTTCCCAATTATGCTTGCCAAGGGTATTCTAGCTTTTTATTCCCAATTGCCAAAGGCTTTTTCTCCATATCCTTTCTTGTGTGACTAAAAGTTCTTGGATGTCTTTAAAGGACTATGTATGCTAGAGCCTCCAAAACAGCCAAAGTAATGCATAACACTAAGAGCACATTAAACCAGCTTCCCCCTACGCCCAAGAACAAGTTTTGCATGGCATATCTATCTTACCTTAACATGATGCCTTGATTAACAAAATATACTGATTTTATCAAGATTGGAAACAAGGAAACAAAACCATTTTCGCATGCAATACAAAAGTAAAGATGGGTGAACTTCAAATTTTGGACATAGCTTAACAAATGAGCAGAAGCATAGTACAAAGTGTTCTACATTCCATTGCCCTAACTGTCACCACACCTCCTTTCATTTCATTTCACATTTTTCGCTTTATTAGCACACTCCCACTTCTAAAACTTAAAAGAGCTAACCAACCAAAACAGCAACACTCAACATTTCACACATTTCATGGACAAGCACATTTTGCCACAGATCAACTACACAAAACTTGTGTTCTTAACATCACTTATTCACAAAAAATTTCAAAATCTCCACAAAAAATGTAAAACTTGCACAACAATGAAAGACACAACATATAACGGGAAATAATATGCAAACACTCATATTTAAAACAACAAAACTAGAAAATAGCATGCTTTGCAACACATAGCATAACAAATTTCGTTCATGCAAGAAAGTCAGCATATAAAGTACAAAAGAGACGCAAACCAAAACAAACACTCCCCCATACTTAAAACTTGTATTGTCCTCAATGTAAAGTAAAGATATGTTTAGGAGCTCCCTGGTGTTGATATGTCATGAATTCCAATGTTTGCTTGGTGGGATGTCTTGGTCCATCCTTCTCTTACGCATGAAAACACAATTCTTACACAAAGTGAAACAAAGCTTATTATAAATTACTCACTCAAGAAAACAAAAAGATTACCAAAATGCTATATTAAAGATAAGAGAAAAGAAGTAGTTCTGGGTTTTGTAAGTCTCCAGCTAGACTATCCTCCTCAAGCCTTTCCCTTCACAATTCAGAGTATCCATCCCTACAAAATTCGGAATAACCATCTCTATACCATAAAGAAGAAATCTCATAAGCTCTCTTCTTCCTTCTGTAAGGCACTTGAGGAGTATCTTCAAGGAGTTGTTCAAACTCATACACATGAGGCACAACCTCTATGAATTTCACTTTTAACCACTGAGGCTCCCCTACTAGAGGTACCTCCTGGAATTCTTCTATCATTGGAAGCACATCATCTACCTCTTCCCACCACACTTACCATTTTGGTCCTGCAAGACTCAACCAAGAAGTGTGTATCCATGGTCTCTACAACCCCATCAGTAAGTTCAAAAATTGATGTATCAATAAAGCAATTTTCCATCATGTTAGCAATGTCATTCAAAATTCGCACATCTTCCTTATCTAAACTAACATGGGAAATTTTTGGAGTCTGTACTATCTTATCAACACAAGAATCATTACCATTAGTTAACAAGGGGATTTCATTTAGCACTTCTCCTGAGTCACCAGTAAGATCCCTAGATTCAATTACCGTTTCAAGAGTTAGTGACTCTACAATAGTTTCAATCATCATTTTGACATTTTCATTAACAAGTTCAACATGATCTTCATGCATCAAATCACAATGCTCCTCAAGATGTAACTCTATGCAACTTATCAGGTCATCAAGGAAAGTTGCATCCAGAGAGTGACTATCAACATCATCAACTATAGCCTGGCACTTGGTACCATTTGCCAAATTCTTAACACATGCTTCTTCTAAGTTCTGTTCTACCAACACTTCATATGGCATTTCAAAGATTGACACATCCAAATAACAACGTTCAACTAGGTTTGTAATCTTAGATAAAATCATGCAATCTTCCTTATCTAACTCTACATGTTCAGTTTCTTCATCACAGACATTCAACTCATCAATGCAAATGCAATCATGTTTGGCACCTTCCTTAACAACATTCATGTTCCAAGCTATAGCCTTAATTGCACAACAAGATTCCACATGCGAGGTTCGCTTCTTAGCATAGCTAACATAAAAAATAACTTGCTCATTATTAATGCGAAATGTTACCGTTTTGCTTCTTACTCCAATCAGAGCATCACCAGTAGCAAGAAATGGCCTTCCAAAAATGATAGGCACCTCAGGGTCCTCTTCCATGTCTAGCACAATGAAGTAAACTGGCACTGTGAATTTGTCTATCATCACGAGTACATCCTTTACATACCTGTGGGCTTCACTAGAGATCTATCTGCAAGTTGTAAGGTCACAGCTACAGATCGAATCTTCCCGCTCAACCCCACATTAATAGCAATGGAGAGAGGCATCAAGTTCACTCCAGCTCCAAGATCACAGATTGCCTTTGCGAAAAATCTTGTACCGATCTTGCAAGGTATAGTGCAGCTATCATGGTCTTTCAATTTGGGAGGAAGATTGTTTATCACTGAAGCTTGCTTACACTCGTCGAGCATCAAGCTGAAGAATCTACTTTTTATTGGATATTAGGTCTTTGAGGTATTTCGCATACTTTGGCACAACACTCACCAAATCCAGCAAAGGCAAACTCACATTAACTTCCTTTACCACCTTCGCAAAGCGATCAAACTGTGGTCCTTTCTTTGGTGGTGGCTTCTTTCTTTCTGGGAATGGAGGATTAGGAGCGTACTGAGGATAGTTGTAATGACTAGGTGGTTCTCTAATCTTCTTTGGCAACTCCTTCCCTTCTTTTCCTTCCTTATTTCGCACTTCCTCATCCTTTCCAAATGTAATGGTCTCATGTGCACAATTTTTATCCACTGCACTTCCTGCTTCCTTTTCAAGTGTGATGGCATCCTTTGCATAATCCTTCTCAAGATCCACAACCACTTCATCCTCAACTTCACTCGCATCATCTCCAATAGTGGTGGCTTTTTGCCATTGCTTTCCACTCCTCAACATAATGGCATTACACCCCACCTTGTTCTTGGGATTTGGAACCGTATCACTGGAAAGAGATCCACTAGGCCTATGATGTACAGCATTAGCAAGTTGTCCCAATTGCATCTCAATGTGTTTTAGTGTGGCATCATGATGTCTTGCAGTCGTCTCCAAAGCAACAAATCTTTCCTCATTTTTATCCATCTTTTCCATAAGACAATGGAGCATGTCTTCAACTGATGGCTTTCTTTGCCCTGAAATACAAGCTTGATGATCAAAACCAGGAGGTGCATTTGTTGCTCTTTTTTGGTCATTTCCCTGATAATATTGCCCTCCTTGATTTTGTTGTTGTCCCCAATTGCCTTGACCACCACTGTACGGTCAATTTCCCCCAGAGTAGTTTCCACTATACTGAGGTTTGTTGTTGTAATTATTCACGTACTGAAAAGACTCAGTTGTGATTGAACACTCGTCAGTGTGGTGTTCACCTTTACACAAACCATAAGAAAGAACTGGGGCCTTGGTCTGGGCAGCTTTCAAAGTTTGCACCTGCTTGGCCTGGGCTTCAAATTTTGCACTCAACGACGTCTCCTCATCAAGGTCTAACACTCCCCTCTGTCTTCTATTGTGAGGTTTACGGGTCTCAAGGAAAATATATTCATCCTCAGCAATCTGGTTGAACAGCTCACGAACCTCAGGCACACTCTTGTCTTTTAAAGCACCATTGGCACAAGCTTTTACCATCATGGAAGACTCAGGTGTGAGGCCTTTGAAAAACATATTCAATTCCCTAATTTCACCGAGGTCATGATTGGGGCATTGACGAATTAAGTCATTAAAATATTCCCATGCTTCTCTGAATGATTCACTATCTTGCTGTTGAAAATTCATGATCTCCATTCTCCACTTCTCAATCTTAGCTGGTGGAAAATATTTTGCCAAGAATTTCTTCTGAAGTTCCTCAAAATAAACCATTGCATCTGCTTCCCCAATGGTCTTAAACCAATACTTTGCTTTACCTCTCAAGGAAAGAGGAAAGAGGATTCTGTGTACTTCACTTTCCTCCACCCTTGGAATTTTAAACGTACTACACAGACCTAAGAACCAATCCAGATGATCATTAGGGTCTTCATTGTCTAACCCCTGGAAAAATTGGCCTTGAGTAATCATCGATACAATCTGAGTGGGGATGTGGTAGCTTTCAACGTCTATATCTTGCTGTCCAAATCCATTGTCAAAATTCACAGCATAATGATCACCAAAACGAGGTGCTCGTACTCCTTGTGCAGCCATGTCTCTTTGCTTGGCTTGAACTCTCAAAGTTTTAGCCAATTCTAGGTCCAATTCAAACTCAGGATCTCCAAAGGATCGTAACCTGGGCATACAATAACACCAAGAGTGAAGTATAACCGAAATGAAACAGGACACCAAAGCAAAAACTTCAAATGTAAACAACACACAAGAACGAAAACCACAAGTAACAACTATAACAATGAAAACAACAGAGAATAACAGGATAAGAGCAGAGTAAACAACTCAGAACAAAACAACACAGAACTAAACAATGAAACTCAAAAAATTACTTAATCAAATTCTAGAAACCGTGCCTTCCCCGGCAACGACGCCAAAAATTGACAGTTATGTCGCGTACTTGAAATTTTATCCCTACTCTCTAGTGTAGATGTTATGAGAGGGATCGTATCCTCAGGAATGGTAGTGGCTCAAGAATTTGAAGTATTACTCAAGAACTGTTTCAAGAACGCTTAGTATCAACGCAGAGGAAGTAAAATAAGATAAAAGAAAAGCTCAACACAGAAAATAGAGGCGAAATTTACAAAATCAACAGATAGAGTTAACAGAAATTTAAGGAGATGTCCCAGAGTTCATAAATCAGACTACTGTGAATCCGATACGATCACGCTATGCAATTGACCTCATGCAATTCTAACTAAGAGGAGACGGTTGTTGCCTAGGACACTAGTAAACACTTAGCATGTCGACTACAGTGTTTTCTATATTCCTTATCATTTCACTCTTCCCATGTCGAGGCCTGAGCAAACTGGATTCAAACTGCAACGTCTCAACTTCATGCTTCTAGCTATTAATCGTGCAGTTTCTCAAGTATCCTGTAGCGAGGCCTAACTTGAGTATCTTCAGTTAAGCTAGCTTCACAAAGTTATCCTTCACCTAATTCTTAGGACTCAACGATCTCCGACTAGCATGTCGACCACATCTCGGACCGTGTAGATAGTGAAACAGGCTAAGAAACTCCATAATCATACATCATATCCATTATTCATGCAATTTCTACTGTGAATGATGATTTAAACCTTGAACTGGCATGGCGACCTCAAACAAAGTGTAATTCAACCAAACACAAGTGGAATTGTTATGAAACTTCTCAGATTTCAACAATTAAAACATGTATGAACTATTCCATAGAGATTAGTCAATTGCATAGCTTTTCATGGTTCAAATTCACAGTTATTCGATCAAAACCCTAGGACATCATTGATCTCGCCTTGCATCTTCATTTCAAATTTGCGATCAAAATCTCTCAACATTAAGCAATTCATCATCGATAATTGAAAGGATTTTACCGAATAACTTGCTTCGAAGGCTTCAAATCAGAAGTGAATTGCAACGTTCGGTTCAATTTTATCAATCGGAATCAAAATCGAATATCAATTGGAGTACATGAAGTTTCTAGAGAGAGAAATAATAGTGAAAGATAATTTCCCGCTCTAAAAATCAAAAGATTGTTTATGAAATCCAGAATATTCGTCCTCTTTGTAAAAGCTAACTAATCCTCTATATATAGAGGTTACAAAACGTAAATGGTACGCAAACAAAAACTATCTAAGTAACTAACATAAACACCCACGTATACATAAGTTCTTGCCAGAAGCCAGCTTGAAGTTCACGCCTTTGTGCCTTGCCATTTCACGTCTTTTCCTGCTCTGCTGCACCTTCAGCCTTTAGCTTGCATGCCCCCAACACATCTCCACACCTTCGAGCTTGTGGCCAGCACGCCTTCCGCTTCCCTCCACACACAACCCAACATATCTCAGCACTTTGCCAAAATTTGGCAAAGTAAAAGATGTTTTCAAGGCGAGGTCTTGCGGCGAGACCTCGCCGTGTGTTGCGTGTGTGGGCGAGATCTCGCGGCGAGGTCTCGCCAGGTAAAGTTGTGTGACCTCGCCGGGTAAAGTGTTTGTGGGCGAGACCTCTCGCTTTAAGTGTGAGTGTGTGAGAATTTTAGGTGTAGTGAAAACGTGAAGTGAAGTGTAGATATGAAGTGAATGGGTGTGAAGTAAGAATGACAAATATTGTGAAAGTTATGAATGTTTGCAAGAATGAATAAATAATGAAATGCAATGAAGAATGAGTGTGTGTAAAATGTTGTGAACTAAGTGTGGCTAAGAGTGTTGTGTACAAACTGGATGTAAATGAAATTTGATGAGGAGAGAAGCGTGAGTGGAGTGAATGGCGCATGCGGCGAGGTGAGCTCGCCGCATGATGTGTGTGCGTGGTGCGAGACTTCGACGCATGATCATGCGGCGAAGTGTGAGTGATGTGCGCGAGAGTGTTCCGGCGAGGTGATCTCGCCGCTTCGTGTGAGTGAGTGCTAGTGTACGAGTGGTGTGCATGATGCATGCGGCGAAGTGAGCTCGCCCCATGGTGTGTGCTGTATTAGAGTGTGCAAGTGTTGCGTACGGTGAGTGCAAAGTAATGTGCGAGGTGAGTGTTGAGTGTTGAGTGAAATGTCCAACAACGTTCAAGTGAATTCTGAACCAGATACGCTATGAATTTGGCAAATCCTAAAACATGAAAGTTATATCCCTAAGTGTTAGCTTTCCATAGCCTTTTGAATCACCAAAATCGGAGTTTGGACAAGAAAGTTATGACCAAAATACTGAGACATGGTGAAGCAGTGTGCGATGTGCGTGAGTTCGCCGCACATTCGTGCGGCGAGGTGAGTGACTCGCCGCACATGCGTGCGGCGAGGTCTGTGAGTTCGTCGCGACGAGATGGACGACGAGGTGAGCTCGTCACACAGCTAGTGCGACGAGGTGCGCATGTGTGTGCGAAGTGAGTGCATGTGTCGTGCGAAGTGAGTGCATGTGTCGTGCGAAGTGAGTGCTCAAGCACACAAACTACTTCCAAGCAAAATGTGTGTGTCGTAGCCTCTGAATTGGATTTTGTAGTAAACCTAAAAGTTTTAGGTCTTTCGCTTGGCTTTCAATTGGTTCAAGAAACAGCATCATTGAAGGTCTGTAGCTCAAGATATAAACAATCTACCAAACTGTGGCAATATGAACTCAAGTATAAAAAACCTGAAGTAGCAATTGGAAAGACGCCCCTGTTTCTCATACTTGCACACAGAATTAGAAGAAAATTAAAACATAAGAAGTGAAGTACACTCAAAGAGCTTTCCAGAGCTTCCCAGATCTCTTCATTGGGATTAGTAGTGAAAGAGTTACACTCAAATGAAGTTGCACAACAAATCTGCCCAAAACCCTAATTCAAGCCTATTAATATGTTTAGGTTTTCTCAAAGCATCATTTTCATCCTTTTCCAATTCTTTCCTTGTTCTTGGACTTCACATACACACTTGACTCATTTGATCGACATTTTAGCTCTTTTTCTCCATTTTAACACATCAAGTTATAAACCACATAAATGCACAACATGGCACAAAACACTACACAATTGAATAAAAAACAAGGCAAAAGCTAAGTGAAATAAACGTATATAAGTTGGTATAAATCTAACTTATCATTCTCCAAAAGGAAAACTGCGAATTTAAAAGTAAAAAATAATAATGTCAATAGGAAAAAATCCCCTTATCTAATTATCCTCTTCTGTTATATATAAGAGAACCAACATCTTTCCCTCTCTTTACTAAAACAAGAATTCTTCTTGTTTCCAAAAAAATCTGTCAACCATATTCGGTTATAACAAACCACTTCCAATTCAAATTCATCCATCATTAGTAATAGTCAATAAATCCTTTTCCTGCAAAACTTTTATCTCTCTTGGTAGCTTCCGCAAAATCCTCTTGCTATCATATTCTTCAATGCATCTTCAGCCCGTAATTCTCTACAAAATCTCTCTAAACCAGTTCTACTTCAACAAGTTGTCCTTTCACTGAATCTCCCAAATTCTGCAACAAATTAACCTAATAAGTACAAATATACCCCATCAAACACATTAAAGTGCGCATAAAAATATGAACTATTCTGTGATCATGAAATATCCCCACACTTAAATGATGCTGGTCCCTCAGCATTCTCATAAAATAACTACAACTAAACAACTAAACACAAACTAACAAAACCATTTCACTTAACATAAACATTCATCCAACCAAACTGAAAAGAGGCTATTTTAGAAAATGCATGCTCAGTTCAAGTAATTTGTTTCCACATAATCAAGTCATCCCAATCAAAATCCAAATTTCTGAGTACTTCACAGGATCGCTCAAACACTCATTGATGTAAACAATCGGGTCAAACCACTCATTAAATTGTACATGAAAAACTTACAACGAGTTTACAAATATGTCACAAGATAGTCATAATGTCGAAACCAAACAAGAATCAGAAGGTCTTTCTATGGGTTGTAATGGGGCTAGGGTTTATAAGGTAGAATTTAAGATAGTTGAAAGGCTAAAGTAAAACAAAGGTGTAAGCAACATAATTAATAACATCCCCACACTTATCTTGCAACAAATCTCAACCTTTTAATCTCAAGAAATTCAAAATATTTCAGCACATTAATTATTCTTTCACGTGCTTTTTCACATATTTTTCTTTTCAGATCGCTCGTTTTTTCCAATGCTGTATGGTCGAACAACAGACTTTATCTTTCACTTCAGCTTCACATATATAGAAACTTATTCCTGCAATTTTCTCATATTCAATCAAGGGGGTAACAAATCATAACAAACTTACTCACTTACACCTTAGGGCCAAAAGAAAGCTAAAATGGGTTTTAGGTGTAACTTTAAGTGGTTTAAAACAAAAAGAATGGTTAAAGGCTCAACGGGGTTAACTAAAGGTCAAGTATGGTAGGAATGAAAATTAAAGTAAAAAAGGGTGAAATCCAAGTGCATTTAACATTTTCAAGTTCAATTTCAACATATGATATCCATTCACAACAAAGAAAATTCCATTAGTCAACCATGCACAATTTTCACTCATCAAAGAATTAATCATGTAAGCACCAACAGAGTGATTATTGCGTGCTTAGGCTCAAAATCCTCACTTTTAGTGGGCAAATAACACTCAGAAATTGCATTCATCATACTTAGAACATTCAAGATTATGCAAAAACATTAAACTAAGCAAATTTTAATAACATTTGGTTCGGCCAGACAATGTTTATAAATTGAAACAGTTCAAAACAAATAACAAACTGAAAACAAAAATAAAACAAAACTAAACTATTTTTTGTGAAAATTTTTAATTTTCTGATGGATTTGGATTTTTTTAAGAGTACGAAAACATAACACTAAAACACATAAAAACCTCCCAACACTTAAACACTAACATGTCCTCATGTGGGAAGTTTACAAACAACAAAAACAAAAAAGACAACAAAAAAAAACCAAAACACAGAAAAAGAAACAAAAGGAAAGGGACAGCCTGGTTATTGTGGAAGTTGTTGTGGGGGTGAACGAGCTAGTAAAAGTTGGACAATTTCAGCTTGAGTATGGCGGATTTCTGTTACAACTGCCGTCAATGTATGAATGCGCTCATCAGTGTCAGCATACCCAGCAGCTATGGATGAAATCAATAGCCTTAAATCCTGCACATACTGTCTTAAAGAAGCAAAACCTACAAATTGTAAATTGCTCGAAGGGGCTCCTTTGGCTCATTGAAACGCAGAGTACCAATACGATCTTCAACCAGTAATCCAGCATTCCATAAAAATGGAAGATCAATGAAAGAGGAAGTACAATCATTCGGCCAAGTAGCGCTTAAGTTGATATAAATCGGATCTTCGGCTAATAAAATGGAAACTATATGACCTAACGCAAGATTTATTTTCTCGACCTTAGCAACGCTCTGCCACACGTATGCTAGCCAATAAGATAAATTCAATTTAACTGCAGTTTTCATTGCCCATAAAATTGTCAACTCTAAAGAAGAGACCACTGTAGCCTGGTCATTTCGACCAAAAAGGGTAGATGCAATGAAGCGATGACACAACAACAGGGCAGGATCAGTAATGAAATACGCTTTAGAGCGTGAAGGAACATATGACTTAGGATCAGAAGGGGCAATTGCTTTCAAAATGCCATTAATAGGGACATCCTTGGGCATACTAGTTTTATAAAGCACATCATCATCATGCAGCTCAACATCGGGATCGAGAATGCCTAACTAGACAGCTAACTCGGGGAGAGAAAAATGATAAGAAGTATTGACGAAATGAAACTCGATACCAGGGGCACAACGCGAAACAGGAGAATCAGTTAGTTCCGCAGAAAAGGATGCATAAAATTCTCTTAAAAACCTAATCTGCAACTTATACACAGGCAATTTCAACGACCAGGACCACCCAATATTTTCAAAGTATATACAAATCTGTGGTTCTAAAATTAAAACAGATAAACTAGCAAAATCAAAAGTTTTATAGGGAATCACCGTGTTAGTCTGCAGTACCTCATAGCGTCGTCGCATAGACACTTTGGAGAAAGGTATAAAGTTAGAGTAAATGGCATTACCGTCTGCCGGAGTGGTTGACGTAGAGGAAGACGTAGGGGCTTTACCCTTTTCAGTTGTTGTGGCACGTCGGGGAGCAGAAGGTGCTGATGGTGGCGGAACCGAACTACTGGTTTGTTGAGTAGCCAAACGGCGAGACTAACGCCAGCTAGTTGAAGTCGGCGTAAAGGGTACCTGAATCGGTGTTCTCTTTGTGTCAAAGATGGAGATGGTTGGCGGCGAATCGGATTTAGTGGACTCGTTAGCACCGGAATCGGAGTCATGGTCAATGGAACTCCCAGAAAGTGAATCACTAAGTGGTGGCGTTGCATGCTTGACCGCCTCTTGTCGTGGACGTTTAGCCGACGGTGGAGTTGGTGAGGGTTACGTGGCCGGAGTGGAGTCAGTGGTTGGAAATGAAGCTTCAAGCGAGGAAGAGAGCTCCGATGGTGGTGACACAAACTTCATGTTCACCATACCTCAGGACTCTGTACCGAAGAGGCGGCGGACAACGAAAAAGAGAAACTTGATGGTGGGGCGTGGGTGTTAGACGGTCATGTGTTGGAGTTGGGGAACAAGGACAAAGACGGCTAGGGTTGTGGGGAAAAGACAAGAGGAAGAATGGGTTTATGGGACCACTTGGATTTGGTTTGAAAATAAAATATGATGGGCCTATGTAATAAAAATAAAGAATGTTTGTACTGGGCTTGAATCCCATGGAAAAGGATTCGTCTCCACTCCTCATTACTTGGTCCACGAACTCCATGTCTGCAACTAAATTCACTCCACATTTTAAACCACGACTTTAAACACAATCTGGAACAAGACGACAACTTATTAAGTGGCAAAAACAATAATAAAATAAAACTAAAAAATTAAACAAATGCAAAAAACTAATATAGAAATTGATAAGCTGTAGTCATAAGCTCCAATTTTACCCTAACTACTGTAGAAGTGGTGGTAGGGATCGTATCCACAGGGAAGGGAATTAGTTTCTAGAAATTCGAGAGTGTTGCTCTATTAAATGTCACACAACTGAAATTTGCACTAGCGAGAACTAAGATAACTAAAACTCAAAACACAAGAAGTAAAGTCTGAGTGCAATCAATAGGAAAGTTGATGCCCTAGAGTTCCGTAGTTGGATGAATACACATTTAGATCACTCATGCGGTGCAACTAAACATACATGCTAATCTAGAGGGGAACTTCGTTGCCTAGAGTCTTAAGCCACAACTGGCATGTCGACCACACTATGTCTTAGTCCTCTTGACACCCTTCTATCCCATGGCGAGGCCTAAGGAAGGTGATTTCATCCCCGCAACATCCCAATCCAGTATTCCTAACAAGTTTAACAATTGACTCTTAGAAACTTCCCATGGCGCGAGGCCAGGAACTAAGGTGTAATGCGCTTGTTAACAACAAAGGACTTCTTTTTCACTCCAACCTTATGATCTCATAAACTACGATCGGCATGGCGACCGCATCCTAGCAAATGAGCATGCAAAACAAGTGAAAAGACTCGATTAATGTTCTCATTCCACAAAATTCATAGCAAGAATAGATGTACTAAGCTCAGACTTAGTATGACGCCCGCAGTTCAAGTTCAATAAAACTACTCTAGAGCGAATACATGAAACTTAACTAATATTCACAATCATGCAAAATATGAATCATTTCTTTAAAGATTACATTTAGTGCACCGAATCAAAGCATCTAAAATGTACATTCATCCATTGGAACCCTAGGTCATCACTCGATTAGCCAGAAAACTCTTTCCTCATCTCAATTTCATTAATTTGCAACATTAACACATTCATTTCCATTCAATTGGTGGATTTTACCAGTTTAAGTGTAGAGAATTGTCAATTCCTTCGTTTATTTAGAATAAGGAAGCAGTTTCCAGTCCACAACCGCGATCAGAATCGAAATTGGAGTACACTTTCTGGAGAGAGAAACTTAGAGAGAGAAAAATTTCCGCTCTCAAAATTAAAGTCTATTACAATTCTAGAATGATTGATCCTAAAATAATGACTAATTCCTCTATTTATAGAGGTTACAAAATGTAAACAATACGCAAACGTAAAATGACTACAATATTACAGAAATGCCACTACAGAATATCAAATGTCCGCAAAGCAACTCGTGCAAAGCACCCATCTACGCTTTTGAGCCAGCTCGTTCCATGCCATCGTTGCACCTCCCACGCTCCCACGCTCCCAAGCCTCCAACAACCACGCCTCCTTATCTACACATAAGAAAGAATTAGCCCAACAATTAGAAAAATCTTCTGTAACTTTAAGCTCTCCCAAATGACCAACATCCTACATGGCGACGCGTCGCCGTATGAAGTATTTTTCCATGGCGATGCGTCGCCATGCAACATTCCTCATGGTGACACGTCGTACGATGCGTCGCCGTGCATCCTCTTCATTAGCGACACGTCACCAAAAACTCGTGTGTGTGTGAAGCATTTGTGTGCTGAAGTGAAATTTGTGAAGTGTGAAAAGTTGTCTGCATGAATTAAGAATTTGTTTGGCACACAAGTATGCTTGAGTGTGAAGTGTTCATGGTGTGGTGATAGTGTAGTGAAGTAGTGATAGTGTAGTGAACGTGAGGTGAAGGTGAAGGTGAAGTGAAGTAGAGTTGTGATGTGGTGAGAAGTAGTGTGCATATTATGAATGGTTGCTGTTATGCACATATAATTCATGCTGTGAAGTGCATGTGTGAGTCTAAGTGTGTATGGGAATGTTGTGAGAATGTGTAGGAGTTGTGTTGTGAAATGCCCATGTGTTTGCACGAAGTGTGTTGTAGTTGCTGCAAATGTATGCATTAATGTGTGCTGAATGTGTGCACGTTCTTGCGGCAACTCATACGACAACCTTGTGCTAGTGTACATTGGTGTGCAGTAACTCATGCATGGAGTGTGCGAGCGGTGAGTATGCGGGTGCAGTGGTATGCGATTGATGCTACGCATCTGTGCGGCAAACCTCGTGCCTGAGTGTGCAGCATGAGTGAGTGAGAAATGCGATTGCGTATGCCACGATATGAGTGTGATGCACATGAGAGTGCATGTGCTCGTGCATTCAAGCAATCAACTCAAGAACACTTAACACCTCAACATTAACAACACAATCACACAACTTCAGCCCCTTTTTTACAGAAAATACTTCACACAAAATGGTCACAGAAATACATCACAACATTTCACGCAGAATCACCTAAACCCATAATACCCAACATCGCCTCATCAATATCATATTTTACCATTTCCAAATGTTTTGAATCATAGAATGCTTCACATCATTCTCTCTACAATCACAACAATTTCAACAATCTTTCTACATAAAGATGCACTAAACGCTACAAAAATCAAGCGAAACCAACCATAACAAGTTAGTATAAAACTGCCTTCTCAATTTCCCCCACATTTGAACTTTTGCCTGTCCTCAAGCAAAACTCACAATTCACATGCTAAACACTTGCAACCTTGACAATATTCCTTTGTCTACTATGTTCTTCTCTAATGTTCATCAAAACAATTTACACACAACAAATCTCAGAAGTTTCCTGATTCCAAATTACCGGATCTCAGCATAAATTATCCACCAAGGCACAATGAATAAAGACCAAAATATCATGCGTGCGAGTGTGTGCTGAGGAATGCTGGCTTAGTACTCTTCACGTATGCACATCTCTCTTTTTTTGTCTCACAATTCATTGAATAACAATCTCCTTATCCACACTTAGGAACAAATAACACGCACAAGATCATTGGTATCCTAGATGCACATTGGTGCTTCTATTAAATCATTCGAGTTGCACTTTAGTGCTTCCTTTTGCCACATACATTGGTGTATGGTCGCCTGGGTCTTGTGGCTCTTTTTTCCCACTTTTCTCCTGGGTTTTATGGCTATTTTTTCCCAAATAAGTTTACCATGGTCTTATGGCTTTCATTCCCAGTTCCCAAAGGGTTTTTCCACCAAATCCTTTCTTGTGTAACCACTTGTTCCCAAATGTCTTTAAGGGATTATACATGCAAGAATACCAAAAAACAAAAACAGGGTAATGCATAACAAGAAAAACAACATACAACTGTTTACCTCCTATGTCAACGAATGGTTTGCATGGCATATCTATCTTAATTTAACATCAGGCCTTGGTCAACAAGATATGCTAATTTCTTTCACATTTGGAACCAGAAATAAAAAAAATTTTTGCATGCATTATCATAAAAAAAATTGGATGAACCAGAGCTTGAACATAGCTAACAAAGAAAAACACTGGCTCAAACACAAAGTGATACTTAATTACTTACATTTCATTGCCCACAAAATTGCTGCACCTCATTTCATTTCATTTCACACATTACATTCTATTAGGATATAACCATACTCCTAAAAAAATAACCAACCAAAACAGCAACACTCTAAGAAAAAAGTTGTGTCTTGAGCAAATACCGAGCTCGGGTATTCAGCTTGCTTGTAAGTAAAGTGAGATATGAACCATGATGAATATTTTATAGCAACAAGAATTACTTGACGACCAATCGGTCAAAACACATTCAATAATTCCAACCAACCAAATGCAAGAAGACAATAACATCACTACAATTATGGCCCACACTTTATTCAATTGCATGAGTTATCATGTCTTCCTAGCTACCATGGATAATGATAGACACTACCTAGCATAAAGAATCAAAACTCCAACTTTATGTCATATAATGTCCACTCCTTTCCCTAGTCAACGCACTATTGCAAGTAACTTTAAATTGTTTCAGCTTTTCAAAACATTTAAATCATAGTCAAAAAGGTAGATTTCACGAACAGAACTCTTTGTACTAATACCTCACCAACACCTTACCCTCCGCATTGATTAAGTTCCAGCTCATCTTGAATGGAAACGAACACATGAAACAACACAGTAGCATTCTCATTAAACTCAACTTTAAGATAAAAGTAACGAAAACTAGTGTCACCATTTATACGAAGAAAAAAAACATCAAGAACAAAAGCAAAGCTTTAAATGACACCAAAGCACTGTAACGACCACCAATTTCAAAGCAACACTACAATGTCTACCCCCACATTGTATCCAAGCCATGGTTTCCATGGCCTGTTTAGATGTCGCGGCGGATGCGCTTGCCCTCTCATCCTCGAGATAAGTGGTCCACTGAGGGGTGCCTATAATATCCAAATATGGTTGGCAAAATTCCGTTGGTTTGATTTCCACTCCCTGCCTGCTCGCCATTTCTGCTAGAAGTTGAGGAAAGAACATTGGTGTAAACTCTGAGCATTGTGCACGCTTTTTGTACCAAATGATCAAGTGTCCTATATCAATTGTCAGTTTATGCTGAATGGCATATATCAAAAGGACGCTCTCCCTGGTTGCTTTTGTTGTCTGTATAGTAGGCATAAGCCTAGAATTGATAAAGAGCAACCACACCCTCGCCTCCGCCGACAAATCACTCGTGGGAACATGTGGTGCCTCATTTCATGCATTCCTCACCCAAGCAGCACCAAGCAATCCCACAGCTGCCAACAAATGATCTGTGTTCGCTGCTCTCACCAATCGCCTGTATGTATCATTTGGATAGTCCGGCAGTTGATAATCTAGATTGATGCTGTGGCGATTCACCTCGAGATACCTTCTTCGTAAAAACACTGCATTGTTTCTTCCAGAATTGCTGGCATTGGCATTAGCATAAAATTCTCTGGCTATCTCCATGTTAACTGCAGCTCGAGCTAATGTTAAGAATTCCCAATTGTAAAATCGAATTGTCTCTTGGATTCCTTGGGAAGGTGCTTCAAATTGACGTTCGATTATGGAGTATCTATGAATTGATCTGTGATATTGCCTTTCTGCTCTAACATTGATGAATTGTGGAGACTCTGCCGGATCGCCAGCTATATCCATCTCTACATCAGAAGAACTAGAAGAAGAATTCGAGCCGGCCCAGTCATCTCGGAAGATTTCGAATTCATAGTGGTTCATGTTGTAATTTGAATGTTGTTACATACCTAACTGAAGCTGTACTGCACAACACCTGCAATGCAACTTATCAAACACAAATCATGGTATTTATAGGAAAGTTCTCATGCACATGCTGGCTTAATACGAGCGAGACAACGAAGACATGTGATTGAAGCAACTCGCAAACAAAACAAATACATGTGATTGTAAATAAGAGACAACATATGACACACACTTTGTTTGCACTCATCCAATCATTCACGTGTTATCTATTCATGTACTTGGCTAGGCGACTTGATGCAGAGTCTACACGGCCACCGCCCGTGATGTTATTCTTTTACCTTTATTGCGTAAACTCCAAATCAAGCTTACCCCCGCTTCTTGGACGGGTGTACATAATTTGCCCACTTACATCCAAGTTGCGTCACCCTTTTTATATGCACTTTTTGAAGTCCATCCCTCCTAAATTGCATACTTGAATAGTTGCAAAACTCATCGACAAGTGTGATCAACACAATAAAATGCTAACTTAACACTTAAAAAAAATATAAACGAAAATGACAAAAACTAATAGGAAATAGCAAACCAATAAGAAGACACTAGGTTGCCTCCTAGGAGCTCATGTTTTAACGTCGACAACCCGACCATGCCTTGTGTCAAGGTGAAGTTACAGTATCATCCAAGAACAACTCTTGTGGGACTTGGGAACCTTGGAGCATGCCTTGATCCTCTTGGAGTACGTAGGGTTTCAGCCTATGACTATTCACTTGCCATATATTTCCATTCTTTTCATTTTGTATCGCAACCACTCCATAAGGCATCACCTTAATAACTCGAAAAGGACCCGTCCATCTTGACCTCAATTTTAAATTCACGCTTCTCTTGTGGATGGGAAGCTCTTAAAGCAATTCAATTGGTAAACTCTTTCCATTTAATAAAAATGAGCTGTTTCAAGTTGCAAATTGATGATCGCGAATTGAGAATGGAGTTTTGTAGCTAGATTGGTGATGTTCTAGGGTTCTAACTGGATAAATGTATAATTAAACTATTCAATGCTATACAATTGACACAATTTCTTAAGAATGAAATCATATGCGGTTTTAATGCTTGAATCTTGTTAAGTTTCATGAATTTGCACTTTTATTGAATGAATTGAACTTTGATTGCGGTCACCATACTGAGTTGAGGTGAGATTCACCAATATATGTGATAATTGCATGAGATGAAGACTAAATGTATGATTGTTGAGTCTTCCACTTGCTTTGCCTGATCATGATCTGAGATGCGGTCGCCATGCCGGTGGAGGATCATTTGAGTTGTTAGGAAATAGTGAGAAGAAAACTCTCTGGAGTAAGCGAACACTCTAGGACCTAGGTCAAGCCTCGCCATGGGATACCTTAGGAATTGCATGCTAGATTTGCTAACCTTGGAGAGTTGAGACATTGCGGTATGCATCCTCCACTCTTAGGCCTCGTCATAGGCAAGAGTGACATTCGGGAGGGTAGAAAGCAATGCGGTTGCCATGCTGATTGCAGGCTAGTCTCCTAGGCAATTGTGATCTCCTCATTGTGTTACTTGTGTGTCAAGAGCATGGCAACCGTTGTCTAATGTGCATTCAACAGGTGAAAAAACTCTAGAACATCCACTCTCTTCCTATTTTTACACTTTATTTGCTGCACTTGTTACTTCACTAGTTATTGCTGTGTTTTAGTTCTCTTTGTGACATTTCGTGAGCAAACACTGAATTCAAGAATCCACCCCTTCCCTGTGGATACGATCCCACTCACCACATCTACATTAGTGAGTAGGTTAAAATTGCAAGTACACGACACGCTTGTCAATTTTTGGCGCCGTTGCCGGGGAAGGCACGGTTTCCTGAATTCTGATTTGCTTTACCTTGTTGTTTGTTTAGATTAGTAGTTTTGTTCTATTTGATTTTGGTAAATTTTGTTGTGTTTTGTATTTTTTGTGTTTTGCTCTGTCTACTTTGGTTTATCTGTGGCAAGTGCAGGATACTGGAACTCAATTGAGGGGGAATATTGCACACTACAAGTAACCAAACATGTCTAGGTGGTATGGGGACTATTTTGACACACGACCGACACCTAGAATGTTTGGGGACTTTTCTCCACCACCATATGAAGAGTAATAGCACAATCAATCACAAAGCAACAAAACGTATCTCATTGGAAACCAAAGACTCTCTATGGATGACATGTTTTCTCAACTTTTGGAAAGATTTGATAGAGGCTCACAAAAGGAGGAAATGGGATTTTTTCAAGAAGAAGAGTTTTCGAGAAGCCAACAAAGGAGTGTTCAACTAGATGCATTATGGGGCAATGTGAGAGAGCAAAGTGAGCTACTAATTCAATATGCTCCAAGCTATCCACAAGGTACACCTCTAATTTCTAGAATACCAACTCCTGAGGAATATCATTTTGAAATGCAAGCTAATATTGAATGTGGTGAAAAGCATTCTTGGGAGGTGGAATCTACAAATATTGAGGTTGTGTCACAAAAATGCATTGTTGATGAACCTTTGTTGCATGAGTCCAATTTTAATTGTTTGAGTGAGGATGATGTCTCCTGTGAAGAGCTCGATCTTGATGAAATAAGAGCCTTATGGTTTTTTAGTGACAAGATGGGAAGTGTGTCCAATGCTGAGTCTTGCATTTGTTTTACGGAATTCCATGAGTCAAATGATGTTGATAGCCATTCATTAGAGTCTTCTTCTTTTGAATACCAATTTGTGAATTATACAGAGATATTTCTTGGTGATCATTGTAATATCATGAATGAAGATAATGTTGTAATGGCTAATGAGAATGTCAACACATTGTTTGAAACTCTTGTTGAGGCACCAACTCTTGAAATGGTGATTGAATCTAAATAGCTAAATGGTGACTTACAAGAAGTGCAAAATGAGATACTCCTGTTAATTGATGATAATGCTTTTTGTGTTATTAAAAAAGAAAAGTCTCAAGAAATTCCATATGTTAGTCTAGATGATGAAGATGTGCCAATTTTGAATGACATTTATAACATAGTGGAAAATTGCTTCATTGATACATCTATTTTTGAGCTTACTGATGTTAGCCTGGATGAGCTTACTGATGTTAGTCTAGATGAAAAAGATGTGAGAATTTTTAATGACATAGCTAACATGGTTGAAAATTGCTTTGTTGGTAGATCCATTTTTGAGCTTACTGATGCGTTTGTCGAGACCATTGATGTACAACCATTGGTTGAGCCTTGCAGGGATAAAAAGTCTAGTGTGGTGGGAGAAGTAAATGATGTGCCTCCAATGGTGGAAGAAGTAAATGATGTGTGTCTAATGGTGAAAGAATTAAATGAGGTGCCTCTCGTGGGGAAGCCTCAATGGTTCAAAGTGGAATTTGTAGAGGTGGTTCCCCATGTGCATGAGCTTAAGCACCTCGTTGAGAATATTTCACAAGTTCCTTATAGGAGGAAGAAGAGTGCTTATGAAAGATCATTTTTCTGGTACCAAGAGGGTTATTCCGAATCTTGAGGGAGTAAATTTAGAAAAATAAAGTCTAGTTGGAGACTAATAAAATCCAGAACTACTTCTTTCTCATATTACAGTCAATAAAGTATTTTGGTTAAGTTTATGTTTCTTGCATTTTGTTATGCTCACTAGGGCTACTTATGTTGTAGGGGTCTGCTCATGAAGGAAGTTGCAAGAGGAATAGGCTATGCACACATGAGGCTAAGTGTGGGGAAGTGGCTCTATGGACCACTTCCATACTGCACACAATCACTTTTTTTTACATTTTAAGCATGAATTGTGCATGTGCATAGTGTTACTTATTTCATATATTTTACACCACTATGATTTGTAATCATAGTGCGACACTTTTCTTGTATACTACCTCCATGTCATGTTTTTCTTGCATCGACATGTCGTGTGCTTGAGTGAGTAATTCCTAATAAGCTTGGTTTCACCTTGTGCAGGAAATTTTTCATGCGAAAGGGAACTATGGATAAAGACACTCCACCAAGCAAACATTGGACTTCATGACATATCAACACCGGGGAGCTCCTAAACCTATCTTTACTTTACATTGAGGACAATGTAAGTTTTACGTGTGGGGGAGTGAATGTTTACTTTGGTTTGTGTCTTTTAGACTCTATGTGCTCACTTTCTTTCATGAGTGAAATTTTTTGTGCTATGTGATTTAGAGCATGCCACTCTTTGGTTTTGTTGTGTTATTGTGAGCTTTTGCATATTACACCCAGTATATGTTGTGAATGTTTTCTTTGGTTTGTGTCTTTTAGACTCTATGTGCTCACTTTCTTTCATGAGTGAAATTTTTTGTGCTATGTGATGTAGAGCATGCTACTCTTTGGTTTTGTTGTGTTATTGTGAGCTTTTGCATATTACACCCAGTATATGTTGTGTTCTTCATGTTTGTGAAAGTTTTAAGTTTTTTTGAAATTTCGAACTTTTTTGTGAATTAGTTTGTTTAGGAGTGTGATTGTGTCCTAATAAAGGGTAATGTGTGAAATGAAATGAAAAGAGGTGTAGTGAGAGTGTGGGCAATGAAATGAATGAAATGAAGTATCACTTTGCATTTGGACCTTTGTTCTTTCTGTTAGCTATGTTCAACCTCTGGTTCATCAAATTTCTAGGTTAATGCATGCGAAAATTTATTTTTCATTTTCGGTTCTAAATTAGAAAGAAATCGACACGTTTTGTTGGCCAAGGCATGATGTTAAAGTAAGATAGATATGCCATGCAAAATATTCAATGACATAGGAGGTAATTCGGTTTGAGTTGTTCTTTGTGACGCATCTCCTTGAAATTTTAGTGTTCTTGCATATATAGTCCCTTAAAGACACATACGAACTAGTGGTTACACGAGAAAGGATATGGAGAAAAAGCCTTTGGCATTTGGGAATGAAAAGCCAAAATACCAGGGGCAAGTGATTATGGGGAAAAATAGCCATAAAACCCAGGCGAAAAGTGGGAAAAAAAAGCCACAAGACCTAGGCAATCATACACCAATGTGGGTGACAAAAGAAAGCACCAAAGTGCAATTTGAATGTAAATGATCTAATAGAAGCACCAATGTGAGCCATTGATCTTGTGTGCTATTTGTTCCTATGTGTGGATAAGAGGATTGATATTCTGTGAATCGTAAGATAGAATTAAAGGGTTATGCATACATGAAGAGCACTAAGCCAGAATTCCTCAGCACACACTTTCACGTATGATATTTTGGTCTTTATTCATTGTGCCTTGGTTGATAATGTGTGTTGAAATCTAAAAATTTGGAAAGGGGAAACCTTTGAGAGTTTTTCTGTGAAAAAATATGTTGATGAACTTAGAGATGGACTTAGTAAACAAGGGAGTAACGGTTTGAATGTGAGTGGTTAACATGAGTTGTGTAAGTGTGAAGTTGTGTCCTTTGCTTGAGGGCAAGCAAGAGTTCAAGTGTGGGGAAAATTGATAAGTTGGTTTTATACCAACTTATATATGTTATTTCACTTAGCTTTTGCCTTGTTTTTCATGCAATTGTTTAGTGTTTTGTGCCATGTTGTGCATTTATGTGGTTTATAACTTGATGTGTTAAAATGGAGAAAAATGCTAAAATGTCGATCAAATGAGTCAAGTGTGTATTTGAAGTTCAAGAACAAGGAAAGAATTAGAAAAGGTTGGAAATGATGCTTTGAGAAAACCTTAACATGTTAATAGGCTTGTTTTTGTGTTTGGGCAGAATCATTGGTGTACTTGTTTTGAGTGTAACGTTCTCAATGCTAATCCAAATGAGGAGATCTTGGATGTTCTGGAAAGCTCTTTGAGAATACATCATTTTGTATGTTTAAATGTTCATCCAAATATGTGTGCAAGTAGGAGAAACGGTGCATCTTTACAATTGTTCCTTCAGGTTTTCATCTTTGACTTCATATTGCCACAGTTTGGTAGAATGTGTATATCTTGAGCTACAGATCTCCAATGATGCTGATTTTTGAACCAATGGAAAGCTATGGTTCTAACCAGATAAATGTATAATTAGACTATGCAACGCTACACAATTGACACAATTTCCTAAGAATGAAATCATATGCGGCTTTAATTCTTGAATCTTGTTAAGTTTCATGAATTTGCACTTTTATTGAATGAATTGAACTTTGATTGCGGTCACCATGCTGAGTTGAGGTGAGATTCACCAATATATGTGAGAATTGCATGAGATAAAGACTAAATATATGATTGTTGAGTCTTCCACTTGCTTCGCCTGATCATGATCTGAGATGCGGTCGCCATGCTGGTAGAGGATCATTTGAGTTGTTAGGAAATAGTGAGAACAAACTCTCTGGAGTAAGCGAACACTCTAGGACCTAGGTCAGGCCTCGCCATGGGATACCTTAGGAATTGCATGCTAGATTTGCTAACCTTGGAGAGTTGAGACCTTGCGGTATGCATCCGCCACTCTTAGGCCTCGTCATGGGAAAGAGTGACGTTCGGGAGGGTAGAAGGCAATCAATGCGGTCGCCATGCTGATTACAGGCTAGTCTCCTACGCAATTGTGATCTCCTCATTGTGTTACTTGTGTGTCAAGAGCATGGCAACCATTGTCTAATGTGCATTCAACTGTTGTCTAATTTACATGACATGCACATAGTGATGCAAGCAAAGTGTCGCACCATGATTTGGACTCATAGTGATGTACTCATAGTGATGTAAAATATATAAGATTAGTAACACTAGTGGCACATGCACAATTCATGCTTGATATATAAAATAAAAAGGTTGTGTGCAGTATGGGAGTGGTCCATAGCACCACTCCCCCACACTTAGCCTCGTGTGCATAGTCCATTCCTCTTGCCACTTTTTTCATGTACATGCCCCTACAACATGAGTGGCCTTGGTGATTATGAGCAAAATGCAAAACATAAAGATCAATTTAAACAAAATACTTAATTCAAGGTAAAGTGAAAAAGAAGTAGTTCTGGATTTCATTAGTCTCCAGCTAGACTTTATTGTTTAAGCCTTATTCTTCTTCAAGATTCGGAATATCCTTCTTTATATCAGAAGAATGCTCTTATAAACACTCTTTCTCCTCCTGTAAGGTACTTGAGGAATATTTTTAAGGAGGTGCTTAAGCTCATGCACATGGGGAACCACTTCTACAAATTTCACTTTGAACCATTGATGCTCCCCCATGAGAGGCACCTCATTTAATTTTTTCACCATTGGACACACATCATTTACTTCTTCCACCATTGGAGGCACATCATTTACTTCTCCCACCACACTTTCTCAAAATGAAACATAACAAAACTACTAAGCTACACAAAGGAAAAGAAAACCAAACAGAGCAAATTCAAATTCAAGAAATCGTGCCTTTCCCAGCAACGGCGCCAAAAATTGACAAGCGTGTCGTGTAATTGCAATTTTACCCTATTCACTAATGTAGATGTGGTGAGAGGGATCGTATCCACAGGGAAGGGGGTGGATTCTTGAATTCAGTGTTTGCTCACGGAATGTCACAAAGAGAACAAAAACACAGCAATATCTAGTAAAGTAACAAGTGAAGCAAATAAAGTGTAAAAACAGGAAGAGAGTGGATGTTCTAGAGTTTTTCAACCAGTTGAATGCATATTAGCCCACGATTGCAATGCTTTTGACACACAAGTAACACAATGAGGAGATCACAATTGCCTAGGAGACTAGCCTGCAATCAGCATGGCGACCGCATTGCCTTCTACCCTTCCTAACATCACTCTTTCCCATGGCGAGGCCTAAGAGTGGCGGATGCATACCGCAATGTCTCAACTCTCCAAGGTTAGCAAATCTAGCATGCAATTCCTAAGGTATCCCATGGCGAGGCCTGACCTAGATCCTAGAGTGTTCACTTACTCCAGAGAGTTTCTTCTCACTTATTCCTAACAACATAAATGATCCTCCACCGGCATGGCGACCGCATCTCAGATCAAGATCAGGGAAAGCAAGTGGAAAACTCAACAATCATACATTTAGTCCTCATCTCATGCAATTCTCACATATATTGATGAATCTCACATCAACTCAGCATGGCGTTCAATTCATTCAATAAAAGTGCGAATTCATGAAACTTTACAAGACTCAAGCATTAAACCGCATATGATTTCATTCTTAAGAAATTGTGTCAATTGCATAGCATTGTATTTATCCGGTTAGAACCCTAGAACATCACCAATCTAGCTACAGAACTCCATTCTCAATTCAACTTGAAACAGTTCATTTTCATTAAATGGAAAGAGTTTACCAATTGAATTGCTTCAAGAGCTTCCAATCCAAAAAAGAAGCGTGAATTTCCTCCTTAATTGATATGAGAATTACAATGATCGGAGCAAATCCTCGATCAGAATCGAAAACGGAGTCCTATTTCTAGAGAGAGAAAATCTAGTGAGAGGAAGTTCCTAGAGACCTCGTAGTGTAACTTGTTTGTGTGGCGAGACCTCTCGGCGAGGTCTCACCGTACAAGTGTGTGCAAGGCAAGGTGAGTGGTATGTGTGCAAATGCCTAATTGCTAGTACACAAAGTTTGAGTTGTGTGTGCAATAAGTGTACTTGTGGTGCATAAATTGTGCATGAAGTATACTGTGGTGCATAAGTTGAGCATGAAGTGTGTGCGATACAAGTGCATGTGGGCAGCAATGTGTGTGCAATGCAAATGCATATGTGCAGCAACGTGTGTGGCGAGGCGAATACAGTAGTGTGCATAAGTGTGTGGCGAGGTGACTACAGTGGTGTGCATGAGTGTGTGGCGAGGTGAAATGGTGGGCAGTAAGTGTTGTGCAACAATGTGAAAATGTGCAGCAAACTCCAACCAAAATATGGCCCTGATGCATTGTGAATTAGGGAGACCTCGCCCTCGCAACACCAAAAACGCGAGGTCTCGCCCTCACAAAGCCCAAAATGGCGGGGTCTCGCCTCACAAAAACCACAAATGGCGAGACCTCGCAGCGAGGGCTCGCCGCTTTGAAAACCAGTCCAGCATATCACTCCACTTATATGCCTTATATGTGTGTCTTAGCCTCTGAATTGGTCTTTGTAGTAAACATAAAAGTTCTAGATCTTTCTCTTGGCTTTCCATTGGTGCAAGAATCAGCATCATTGGTTGTCGGTAGCTCCAGTTATGGACAATCTAGCAAACTGTGGCAATATGAAGTCAAGTATGAAAACCTGAAGTAGCAATTGCAACGATGCCCCTATTTCTCCTACTTACACACATAATTAGAAGAACGTTAAAACATATGAAATAACATAAACTCAAAGAGCTTTCCAGAACATCCAAGCTTTCATCATTTGGATTAGTATTGAGAGAGTTACACTCAAATGAAGTAGCACTACCAATTCTGCCCAACTTCAAACTAAGCCAAATAGGCATATTTAGGTTTTCTTCAAATTCCACAAACACCATTCCAACGAATTTGGTTTCTTTCCTTGGTTTTTAACCAAAACAAACATTTGCTTCATTTCATCATCATTTTTGGTCTTTTTCACCATTTAAGCACTTCGAAGTTGCAAACCACATAAATGCACAAAATGGCACAAAACACAACACATTTGCATGAAATACAAGGCAAAAGCTAAGTGATATAACACATATAAGTTGGTATAAAACCAACTTATCAATTTTCCAGGAAAGAGTCACAGCTTGGAATCATATAGCAAGACCAACTGACCTTGTGCAAAACACTTCGATTTAATTTTGGCATCATGGATTCTCTTGTTTCTTTCTTTATACATCTTGGCATTCACATAAGAATTGAACCAAAATTCATCCTATTCATTCAGTTCCATCATCCTCTTAGACTGTGCTCCATTAAAATCCATGTTAAACTTCTGGATTGCTCAATATGCCCGGTGTTCCAATTCCACTAGCAAGTGGCATTCTTGTCCAAATACAAGTCAGAAGGGCGAAGCTCCAATTGGAGTCTTATATGCTGTCCTGTATGCCCAAAGAGCATCATCTAACTTTAAAGCTCAGTCCTTTCTACTTGGATTGACCACTTTCTCCAAAACTCGTTTGATCTCCCTATTAGATATCTCAGCCTGGCCACTGGTCTGAGGATGATATGCAGTAGATACCTTATGCTTCACTCCATACTTAGCTAGTAGAGATGCAAAGATCTTGTTGCAGAAATAAGTGCCTCTATCACTTATGATAGCCCTTGGAGCACCAAACCTATTGAAAATATGTTTCTTCAAGAATGCAGCAACACTCTGAGCATTATTGTGTGGGATAGCTTTAGCCTCAACCCATTTTGAAACGTAATCTACTGCAACCAAGATATACTCCATTCCACAAGACCTTGGGAAATGTCCCATAAAATTAATACCCCAGACATCAAACAATTCTACTTCTAAGATGTTGTTCAGAGGCATTTCATTTCGTGAGGAAATGTTCCCACTCCTCTGACACCTATCACACTTGCCTACCCAAATCCTTGAATCCAAGAAAATGTGTTGCCAGTAGAAACCACATTGTAGTACTTTGAATCCAGTTCTTGCAGAGCCAAAATGCCCTCCACAAGGGCCTTCATGATAAGCTTTCAAAATGGCATCCTTCTCATCTTCTTTGACACATTTCCTTTTGATTTGATCACTACACACCTTATACAAAGCATTGTCTTCCCAGAAGTAATGTTTTGCATCACTCCACAACTTCTTCTTCTGCTCATGCGAATAATAAGAAGGTACTTGTCCTGCCATCACAAAATTTGCAATCTCTGAAGACCATGGCAATTCGCCCTTCTCTACTTTGAAGATTTGTTCGTCCAGGAAATGTTCTTTAATTAACAACTTAGAAGTATCTTGCTCTTGAGATTCCAATCTTGACAAGTGGTCAGCTACCATATTCTCTTAGCCATTACGTTCTCTTATTTCAACATCAAACTCCTGAAGCAAAAGCACCCATCGTATGAGTCTTGACTTTGTTTCCTTCGTAGCTAGAAGATACTTCAATGCTGCATGATCTGTATGCACAATAACTTTGGATCCCAACAAGTAAGCATGGAATTTGTCAAAGGCAAACGCAACAGCCAACATTTCCTTCTTAGTGGTTGTGCAGTTCAATTGAAAAACCTTATTTCTTCTTTGCCCCAAAACAGCACCCAACGCATAGTCACTTGCATCACACATTATTTCGAATGGTTCACCCCATTGTGGAGAGTGACTATAACTGGTGCTTCAACCAACTTTGCTTTCAGTAATTCAAAGGCTTCAGCACATTCTGTCCCAAATTCAAACTTGACATCCTTTTCCAATAGGCTACACAGAGGCCTTACAATCTTAGAAAAATCTTGGATAAATCTTTTATAGAATCCCTCATGCCCAAGGAAACTCCTAATTCCTTTCACATTAGTTGGAGGAGGAAGTTTTGCAATTACATCGATCTTTGCTCTGTCGACTTCAATTCCCTTGTGAGAAATTTTTGTCCAAGCACTATCCCCTCTTGCACCATAAATTGGCACTTTTCCCAGTTAAGCACTAGATGTGTATCTTCATATCTTTGTAAAACCTTGGCCAAATTCTCTAAACAACCATCAAATGTCATGCCGAATACAAAGAAGTCGTCCATGAAGATCTCAATGATGGACTCCACCATATCATGAAATATACCCATCATATAACGTTGGAAAGTTGCAGGAGCATTGCATAAGCCAAAAGGCATGCGCTTGTATGCAAAATTACCAAAGGGACAAGTAAAGGTCATTTTCTCTTCATCCTTTGGATCAATTGCTATCTAATTGTACCCCGAGTATCCATCCAGAGAACAATAGAAAGGGTAGCCTACAATTCTGTCCAATAATTGCTCCAAAAAAGGAAGTAGGAAGTGATCATTCCTAGTTGCTCTGTTGAGCTTTCTGTAATCCATACACACTCTTCATGCACTAATTATACTTTCTGCGAAAAGCTCATTTGCATCATTTTTCACAACTGTAACTCCTCCCTTCTTTGGTACGCATTGCACATAACTTACCCATTCACTGTCCGAAATGGGAAAATCATACCAAAGTCTAGCAATTTGATTGCTTCCTTCTTCACAACTTCCATCATCTGAGGATTCAATCTTCTCTGTCTGTCACGTACTGGAATAGAATTTTCCTCCAGCAAAATCTTGTGAATACAAATGCCTGGACTTATTCCCTTGATATCTGCGATAGTCCACCAATGGCCTGTTTGTATTGCCTCAAGACTCCCAACGATTACTCCTCTTGCCAAACCTCTAATTTAGAAGAAATTACCACTGGCAAGGTCTCATTTTCCCCAAGAAAAGCATATTTCAAATATGGAGGTAGAGGCTTCAGTTCAATCTTTGGTGTCACCATGATGGAAGGCATAAGCTTCTCATTCCTACACAAACTTTCTTTGCACCTTACCTCAATGGGTGCGCACGTTTCATTAGATGAAAAATCTCAATCACCATCATTTTTTTAATTCTTTAACACTTGCATTTTCCAACGTATCTTTCATTTCACATTCAACTTTCACTTAAACAATTTCATTTTGCAATTCAAAAATGGATTCATCTAACACACAGCATTCAACAACATTTTCAATTTGAGACACAATTTTCCTATCTTCCTCATCCAACTCAAACTCATCAAATTCTTCTTCACAAACATGTAATTCATCAACATAGGAAAAATCATGCTTAACATTCTCATTCATTCCATGCGAAGTAGGACATGCTATAGCGTTAATAGCAAAACAGGACTCAACATGCATAGGATGTTTCATAGCATAATCTACATCAAATACAACTTCTTCATTATTAATTCGGAATGTTACCGTCTTATTTCGTACTCCAATTAGAGCATCACCAGTAGATAGAAATGGTTTTCCAAAGATGAGAGGCACTTCAGGATCCTCTTCCATGTCAAGAACAATGAAATCGACTGGCAGAGTGAATTTGTCTATCCTTACAAGCACATCTTCCACCATTCTTGTAGGCTTTACCAATGATCTATCAGCCAATTGTAAGGTCACAGCCACAGGATGAATCCTCTCACTCAATCCAATGTCAACAGCAATGCAGAGGCGCATGAGGTTAATTCCAGCACCAAGATCACATAATGCTTTCTCAAAAAATCTAGTGCCAATTTTGCAAGGTATGGTACAACTACCAGGGTCTTTCAATTTAGGTGGCAAATTATGGCTAACCCAAGCTCCACTACACTCTGAGGTACCTCTTACCTAAGAATCTGTTCCTTGTTTGATATAAGGTCCTTTAGAAACTTTGCATATTTAGGTACTGCACCCACCAAGTCCAACAATGGCAAAATCACATTAACTTGTTTAACTACATTCAAGAATCTATCAAACCGAGGCCCTCTCTTTGGCTTTGGTCTCACTCTTTCAGGGAATGGAGGTTTAGGAGCATGTTCTAGAAAATTGTAAGGACTTGGAGGCCCTTTAATCTTTTTAATCACTTCTTTATCTCCATTATCTTGCACCTCCTCCTTCTTTGGTGCCATATCCTCATTGTCACAATCTTTCTCAGTATGAACAACGTCCTTCTCCTCAACCTCATAAACATCATCTCCAGGCTTAGTGGTTTTATGCACTTGCTTCCAACTTCTCAACGTAATAGTATTGCATACTTCTTTCCTTTTTGGATTTGGAATTGTATCACTTGGAAGTGAACCACTAGGCCTATGATGTACAGAATTGGCAAGTTGTCCCAACTGCATCTCAATATTCTTCAATGTGGCTTCATGATGTCTTACAGTAGTTTCCAACCAACCAAACCTTTGGTCGTTCTTGTCCATCTTTTCCATAAGTTTATGGAACATGTCTTCCACTGATGGCCTCATCTGCTCTGAAGAATTAGGTTGATGGTCAAAGCCTAGAGGCGGTTGTGCAGATCTTCTTTGCTTATTTCACTGAAAGTATTGGCCTCCTTGAGTTTGATTTTGATTCCCTTAGCTACTTTGGCCTCCACCATATTGTCTGTTGCCTCCATTGTAATTTCCTGAGTATTGTGGCTTGTTGTAGTTATTCACATACTGTAGGGACTCAGTTGTGATAGCACATTCGTCTGTATGATGTTCGCCCTTACACAACCCACATGATAACACAGGAGCCTTAGCTTGTGTAGCTTTCAGAGTTTGCACTTGTTTAGCCAAGGCCTCAAACTTGGCACTCAAAGAAGTTTCCTCATCAAGGTGTAATACACCTCTCTGCCTCTTACCATGTGGTTTCCTTGTTTCAGTTAAAAGGTACTCATCTTCAGCTATTTTATCAAAGAGCTCCCTCACCTCAGGCACACTCTTATCTTTCAATGCACCATTAGCACATGCCTTAACCATCATGGAAGACTCAGCTGTAAAACCTTTGAAGAAAGTGTTCAATTCTATGATTTCTCCAAGATCGTGGTTGGGACATTGCCTGATTAAATCATTGAAACGCTCCCATGCCTCTCTGAATGATTCTCCATCATACTGTTGAAAGTTCGTTATATCCATTCTCATTTTCTCCAATTTAGCAGGAGGGAAGTATTTGGCCAAAATTTTCTTTTGGAGTTCCTCAAAAGTTGTAACACCATTTGTACTCCCAATGGATTTGAACCAATGCTTTGCTTTGCTTCTCAGAGATAGAGGAAAAAGAATTCTATGAACTTCACTCCGATCCACTCTCTAAAGCTTGAAAGTACTGCAGAGGCCTAAGAACCAATCAAGATGTTCATTCGGATCCTCATTGTCAAGGCCTTGGAAGAATTGGCCCTGAGTGATCATAGAGACGATTTGAGTTAGAATGTGGTAGCTTTCGACATCGATACCCTGTTAATCAAAACTATTCTCAAAATTGATTGCATAGTGATCACCAAATCTTGGTGGTCTAGCTCCTGGATTTGCCATTTCTCTTTGTCTCAGTTGAGTTCTCAAAGTCTTTGGCAATTCTATATCAAGTGTATACTCTGGTTTACCAGAAGACCTTAGAGACATGGGCATACACAAAACACCACAAGTGAAGTATGATAGGGGATAAAAGATTACACAAAAATAAGAATCTCAATTGTAAACAAAGGAAACAGAACAAACAATGAAATAACAACAATAAAACTAAAACAGAACAACACAATAAAATCAAGAAACCGTGCCTTCCCCAGCAGCGGCGCCAAATATTGATAAGCTGTAGTCGTAAGCTCCAATTTTACCCTAACTACTGTAGAAGTGGTGGTAGGGAATTGTATTCATAGGGAAGGGAATTGGTTTATAGAATTCGAGAGTGTTGCTCTATTAAATGTCACACAACTGAAATTTGCACTAGCAAGAACTAAGATAACTAGAACTCAAAACACAAGAAGTAAAGTCTAAGTGCAATCAATAGGAAAGGTGATGCCCTAGAGTTCTGAAGCTGGATACATTTAGATCACTCATGCGATGCAACTAAAAATACATGCTAATCTAGAGGGGAACTTCATTGCCTAGAGTCTTAAGCCACAACTGGCATGTCGACCACACTATGTCTTAAACCTCCTGACACCCTCCTATCCCATGGCGAGGCCTAAGGACGGTGATTTCATCCCGCAACATCCCAATCCAGTGTTCCTAACAAGTTTAACACTTGACTCTTAGAAACTTCCCATGGCGAGGCCAGGAACTAAGGTATAATGCGCTTGTTAACAACAAAGGACTTCTGTTTCACTCCAACCTAAGATCTCATAAACTACGATCGGCATGGCGACTGCATCCTAGCAAATGAGCATGCAAAACTAGTGAAAAGACTCGATTCATGTTCTTATTCCACAAAATTCACAGTAAGAATAGATGTACTAAACTCAAACTCAGTATGAAGGCTGCAGTTCAAGTTCAATACAACTACTCTAGAGCGAATACATGAAACTTATAATATTCACAATCAAGCAAAATATGAATCATTTCTTCAAAGATTAAATTTAGTGCACTGAATCAAAGCATCTAAAATGTACATTCATTCATTGGAACCCTAGGTCATCACTCGATTAGCCAGAAAACTCTTTCCTCATCTCAATTTCATCAATTTGCAACATTAACAAATTCATTTCCATTCAATTGGAGGATTTTACTAGTTTAAGTATAGAGAATTGTCAATTCCTTCGTTTATTGAGAATAAAAAAGCAGATTCCAGTCTACAACCGCGATCGGAATCGAAATCGGAGTACAATTTCTAGAGAGAGAAAGTTAGAGAGAGAAAAATTCCCGCTCTCAAAATCAAAAGTTTGTTACAATTCTACAATGATCGATCCTAAAATAATGACTAATTCCTCTATTTATAGAGGTTACAAAATGTAAACAATACGCAAACGTAAAATGACTACGATATTACGAAAATGCCACTCTAGGATATCAAATGTCCGCAAAGCAACTCGTGCAAAGCACCCATCCACGTATTTGAGCCAGCTCATTCTACGCCATCGTTGAACCTCCCACGCTCCCAAGCCTCCAACAACAACACCTCCTTATCTACATATAAGAAAGAATCATCCCAACACTTAGAAAAATTTCAGCAACTTTAAGCTTTCTCAGATGACCAACATCCTCCATGGCGACGCGTCGCAGGCGTGTATTTTCCCATGGCGACGCGTCGTGCGACAAGTTTCCGTGTAACATTCCTCATGGCGACGTGTCGCACGATACATCATCGTGCATCCTCCTCATTGGCGATGCGTCGCTAAGAACTCTCTTGTGTCTGTGTGTGTGTGACGCATTTGTGTGCTGAAGTGAAATTTGTGAAGTGTGAAGAGTTGTTTGCATGAATTAAGAAATTGTTTGGCACACAAATATGCTTGAGTGTGAAGTGTTCATGGTGTAGTGATAGTGTAGTGAAGTAGTGATAGTGTAGTGAACGTGAAGTGAAGTGAGCTGAAGGTGAAGTGAAGTAGTGTAGTGATGTGGTGCGCGGAGTAGTGTGCATATTATGAGTGGTTGTTGTTATGCACATATAATTTGTGCTGTGAAGTGCATGTGTGAGTCTAAGTGTGTTCGGGAATGTTCTGAGAATGTGCAGGAGTTGTGTTGTGAAATGCCCATGTGTGTGCACGAAGTGTGAAGTAGTTGCTGCAAATGTGTGCTGAATGTGTGCAAGTTATTGCGGCGACTCTTGCGACAACCTTGTGCTAGTGTACATTGTTGTGCAGCAACTCATGCATGGAGTGTGCAAGTGGTGTGCATGCTGGTGCGTTGGTATGCGATTGATGCTACGCAGCTGTGTGGTGACCTCGTGCCTGAGTGTACAACATGAGTGAGTTAGAAATGCGATTGCGTATGCCACGATATGAGTGTGCATGTGCTTGTGCATTCAAGCAATCAACTCAAGAACACTTAACACCTCAACATCAACAACACCATCACACAACTTCAGCCCCTCTTTTACGGAAAATACTTCACACAAAATGGTCACAGAAATACATCACAACATTTGACGCAGAATCACTAAACCCATAATACCCAACATCGCCTCATCAAATTGACATTTACTCCCAACACAACAACATCAAATTCAATATCATGTTTTACCATTTCCAAATGTTTTGAATCACAGAATGCTTCACATCATTCTGTACACAATAACAACAATTTCAACAATCTTTCTGCATAAAGATGCACTAAACACTACAAAAATCAAGCGAAACCAACCATAACAAGTCAGTATAAAATTGCCTATCAGAAATGGGTTGCCTCCCACAAGCAGCCATTATTTATCGTCTTAGACTAGACAATATTTGACAGCTCAAGGAATGTTGGGAAATAGCTGCAACTCTTCTACCACTTCCACTGGAACAACTTCGTAAAACGGTTTAAGTCTCTGTCCATTAACCTTACAGACTTTCCTAGTGTCAAGTTTTTGTATTTCCATAGTTCCGTTCGAGCAAACATCAACTACCACAAACGGGCCAATCCACTTAGATTTCAATTTTCCACCCATGGGTCTGAGCTTAGATTGAAACAACAAAACCTTGTGACCAACATGGAATTCCTTCTTTCTTAAAAGACGATCATGGTAAAGTTTGGTTCGATCTTTGTACCACAGTGCATTATCATACGCTTCTAGACGAATTTCCTCTAGTTCTTGCAGCTAAAACATCCTTTTCTCCCATCACTTAATATCATTCATACTAAATTGCTTGATTGCCCAATACACCTTATGCTCCACCTGAACTGGAAGTCGACATAACTTTCCAAAAATAAGGCGATATAGAGACATCCCGATTGGAGTTTTAAAAGCGGTTCTATACGCCCATAAGGCATCATCAAGAGGAAGACTCCAATCCTTGCGAGAAGTGTTAACTGTTTTCTCCAAAAACAGTTTGATCTCACTATTCGACACCTCTACTTGGCCGTTAGATTATGGATGATAGAGTGTGGTCAGTCTATGATGCACTCCATATTTCTTCATAAGAGCTTCAACTGTACGATTACAAAAGTGGGTGTCGTTACCATTGATGATTGCACGAGAAATTACATAGCGATTGAAAATATTTGATTTTAAAAATCCTTCAACCACTTTTGAATCATTAGTACGCGTGGCTTTTGCTTCCACCCATTTCGATACATAATCAATAGCTAAAAGGATGTAAAAATTAGAGAATGAACTAGGAAAAGGACCCATGAAATCCATACCCCAAACATCAAATATTTCACATACAATGATAGGTAGTTGAGGTATTTCATAACGTTAGGTGATGTTTCCTAACTGTTGACATCTTTGACAGCTTTTACAAAACAAATAGGAATCACGAAAAAATAGACTTCCAATAAAAACAATTATTAAGAACTTTTTGTGCAGTACGTTTAGGACCAAAATGTCCTCCAGATGTGAATGAATGACAATGTTGCAAATTATCATTAACTTTATTTTCTGGAATACATCTCCTCAAGATTTGGTCAGTTCCAATATTCCATAAATAGGGATCATCTCACAGATATTATTTTGAATCACTTTTATTTTTAATTTTTAGCATGTGGAATACACATAGGAAATTCTTTGATGACTAGGAAATTAACCAGGTCTGCAAACCAAGGGTCCTTGCCTGAATTACCTGCTAAGCTGTAAAGTTCTTCATCGGGAAAAGTCTCTCGTACAGGTAAACGACCATCTTCAAAAACCAGTCTGCTTAAATGATCAGCCACGTGGTTTTCAGCTCATTTCTTATCTTTAACTTCCAAATCAAATTCCTGCAAGAGAAGAATCCATCGAATTAGTCGCGGTTTAGATTCTTTCTTAGAAAAAAGATATTTTAACGCAGCATGATCAGTATAAACAATGATTCTAGAACCTAGCAAGTAAGATCTAAATTTCACAAATGAAAAAACAATTGCTAAGAGTTCTTTCTCAGTGGTTTTGTAATTGCACTGTGCAGTGTTTAAAGTCTTCGACGCATAATATATAACATGAGTCTCTTTGCCAAATTTTTGACCAAGTATTGCCCCAACGGCATAATTGCTTGCATCACACATTAATTCAAAAGGAAGGTCCTCAAAAAAGAATGATTGGTATCAATCTCAAAATTTTGATTTTCAATATCAAAATATATGGAATAACTATCTCCATTGCTATCCTTAACTAAAAAGGTGTCATCAAGGATGACATTGCGAATGTCTTTGGCGACGAAAAAATGATCAACCTTACTGTAACTAGAATCGTCATGACCTCCCCCCCCCCCAACTCTGAATGTTTTTAGTCGTATCTTGTTCTTTTATATTCGGATCGTCCCATTGAGGAGGCTGAACTATAGGAGTTGAAACTAATTTTCCATTTAGCTTATCAAAAGCATTCTTGCACATAGTTGTAAGATCAAACGGAACATCCTTCTGAAGTAACCTTGTCAATGTTGTTGCGATTTTGGCAAAATCATGGATGAATCGTCGATAAAAACCTGCATGTCCTAAAAAACCACAAATTTCACGCACATTAGTTGGGTAAGATAACTGGGCAATTAAATCAATCTTTGCCTTACCTACTTGAATTCCCTTATCCGAGACATTATGCCACAAAACAATACCCTCCCTAACCATGAAATGGCACTTTTCATAATTCAAGACCAAATTCTTTTCAATACAAGTTATAAGCACATTATTGAGATGACGAAGACACTCATCAAATGAATTACCGTAAACAGTAAAGTCATCCATAAATATTTCTATACACTTTTTAATCATATCAGAAAATATGCTCATCATACAGTGTTGAAAACTACCAGGGGCATTGCATAAACCAAAGGGCATGCGTCTATATGCAAATGTTCCAAATGGGCATGTAAAAGTGGTCTTTTCTTGATCTTCTTTCGACACATAAATCTGAAAGTAACCGCTAAAGCCATCAAGAAAACAGAAAAATATTTTACCAGCTAACCTTTCTAACATTTGATCAATGAAAGGTAACAGAAAATGGTCCTTCCTAGTAGCTGCATTCAATTTGCGATAATAAATACACATACGCCAACCTGTTTTAAGACGCATAGGTACTAATTCATTCTTCTTGTTCTTCACTACATGGAAACCTGATTTCTTGGGAATGACATTAACTTGGCTCACCCACAGGCTATCTGAAATAGGAAATATGATACCAAGTTCAAACAACTTGAGTATCTCTTTGAGAACTACCTCCTTTATATTTGGATTGAGTTTCCTTTGAGGGTCATGAACTGGTTTGGAATCAGGTTCAAGTAAAATCTGATGCATACAAACTGTTGAACTGATTCCTTTAAGATCAGCAGGGGTCCAGCCAAATGCTTCTTTCCTCTTACGAAGGATTCGCAACAATTTCTCTTCTTGGCTTTGAGTGAGATACTTGTTTATGATTACTGGAAGCGTTTTTTCGGCACCTAGATAAGCATACTTAAGATCATTAGGTAGAGGTTTTAATTCAAGAATAGGAGCCTTAAAAATAAAAGAGAGAATTTTATTCGGCGCCTTCGGTTTAGGCAAACAGTGAGTGCTAATAGAGTCAACATTTTACATTTATTTGCAATAAATTTATATCCTTTTATTAGTATTTATGTTTTTGAAATTCATGGTTTTGTTTTGTTTTCAGGTTTATGTTGAAAATGAATTAAATGGTTAAAAAAGGAGCTAAAATGATGAAAAAGATGAAGAAGAGTGATGAGATTCTATGGGAAGGATTTTACAATAATGAGAAGAATTTTACCAAGAAGAATTTTTACAGAGAGAGAGAAAGTTTGTTGAAGATATGGTTATGATAGTTGGGAAAGATTATTCTTTGTAAACAGAATCTCCTAATATTGTAGAGATTGGGATTCTGAAGTAACTTCAGTCATGATTTTTAGCTATTTTGTTGTTGAGATAATTCTTTAAATAGTGTTCTTTTGATTAGGAGTGGGCATTCATTCCTGTTCCATCCTATGCTAGCCTAGTTTAGTTTTTAATTAGGATGCTAGTTTTCTTAATAAATATGAGAGCTTAGTAGCTTTCACATAATTTTTATTCAAGTCATTTGTTTTGAATAGGATTTTCATTATTTAATTTAGGAATTCAAATTTCAACAATCTAGTTTAGACAATTGATTGGATAAGTGTTTCAACAAGCATTCTCTATGTCCTTTGCAATTTCGATTAGATTGGATTATCTTCAACCATTACTACTTCCAAGAGATTGTCAACTACAGGTTTTTCTTAGTATATTATAAATTTATTTTTATTCAATTCTTTTATGTCTTGTTTAATTATGCCTTCATTCTAAATTAGTATTCCAGTTAATTTATTGATGAAGCACTAATTAACAACTTGTGAGATCTAATTGGAAATAAATAATATGTAATTTAAGTACCTTTTTATGTCCTGTGATAGAGGGTTTACGAATTATCAATGATTGTTGAATAATGCGTAGTATTTAATTTATTATAGAAAATTCTAATGCCAATTAAAACGGTGGATCCGTAATTGTCCGTTTAGTTTTAATAAGTGGCAAGGCTGTCATTCATCGGCAGTGGGCATAAGGGGATGGTATGGGCATATGGCGTCCATATGGGCATATCATAATCAAGTTTCTCTCATCTTAATGTTGTTAATGAATTAAATCTAATGAGGTGTCCTGTTGGGTTATTTATTAATTAGAGAGTAATTAATAAGGCATTCCTTTTAATTACCAACAAGTAAGGAGAAATGAGGTTATGTCAGTGGCGTTTTCGATAAATATAACTGATTTATTTGAATTAATATTTGCATCAAGGATCAAGTAATTAATTAGTGTGGATTCAATGATTTAACAGGATTTTCTTTCTTATTGATTAGATTCTTTATTACCTTATTTTGTTTATTTGTTTCTAATATTTGTTTGCGACAAGCTTTGAAGGAAAAGAAACGCCTGTTCCCTTGGGAGACGACCTTACTCCATTGCTATACTAGTGAAGAGTAGGTTTTAATTTTGGTGGCCTAAAGACGAGACCAAATTTTGGCGCCGCTGTCGGGGAACGGCATCAGTAATTTTTTCTTCATAAAAATTTTATTTTATCTTTCTTGGGTTTATGATATTTTCTAATCTTGCAGGACTATTGAATGACAATCAATAAATTGAATGGTTCGCAAGGTGAGAAAAAACTAGACAATGGTGTTGCAAACTTTAATGTCCGACATGACCACTAATGGGCAAATGTTTGGAGTAGATACATTTTTCCAAATGCATGAGGAATAAACTTGTGGGAGTTGGATGAATGATTATCTAACAAATATTGGCTCAACTCCACCAGATGAAATGTCCACATGGGAACCACAATGGCATTATGAACCATTTCCTAACCAATACAATCTTGATTGGTATGATCATTCCAACTTGACCTATACGTCATCTGAATATCAAAATGCCAATTTCAATCAATTTCATTTTTCACCACCACAACAACAGCTATTAAAACCACCTGCACCCATACTAGAGTCAAATTTAGAAGATGTGCTTAAAACTCTTGCGTATGAAAATCTCAAATTCCAACAAGACACAAGGGCGTTCCAACAAGAGACAATGGCCAATTTTGCCAATATTGGCATGCAACTCACTTAAATGGCCAGAAGAATGGCCAGGTTGGAAGCTAATCAAGGAAAATTGCCAATTCAAGTGGAGGTGAATACATGTGAGAATGTAAGTACTATAACGCTTGAAAGTGAATTTGACGAGGGAGAAGTTGACCATATGCTCATTTCAGAGTCATGCGACATGTCCATATTAGATTCGATACATAAACCCGAGGTAAGTAACAAACCTTCAGTTGTTAAGCATCAAATTGTTTTGACATCACCCTTTTTTTGACAAGTTTGCTCAAGAGCAGAAAGAAGAAGAGACACAAAATCTCTTGATTATATTCCAAAAAGATGAGACCAATGTCCAATTCATCGTGGCTATGAAATGCCTGAATAACTAGGAATCTGTTTTTGATGTTAATGTTATTGAATCCCTGGTTGAAGAATTGGTGCAGTATACTTTTGTGCAAGATGCTTTTAAATGGACTATAATAAGTAAGACAGATAAGGACAACCCAAATGAATGAGGTAATACCAATCTATATACCCATTTTAATTATTAATGAGGCGTTTTTCCTTTGTATTTTGCAGAAACTCAAGTTGGAGTTAACATCTCTTCCTGTCCATTTGAAATATACCACGCTGATTACTTGATCAACAAAAGTTCATGTCTAGCCAAAGACAATAAATACCGGTGCTTATGCGAGGCAACCCATTTTATTTTGCATTCTTTTTTAGTTTACATTAGCTTACATTCCATTTTAGTTTTTAGTACAATAACTGACTTCATTCTTTTATCTTTTGCAGGTAAGAAAGAAGTTAAGATTGTTTTTTATGTTGTTTTAATTTGCTTGTTAAGTTTGAAGAAAGTTTGTGATAAAAATGGAATAAATTTCCCGACGTCGCGCGATGTCAAGAACTTCCACGTGACCGACGTGGGTGAACGTCGCGACGTTCACGGTCGAAAGTCGCGACGTTGAAAAAATGAATTAATTGTGATTTTTCGTCAAATTGTTTTGCGATTTTTTTAAAAGTTCCAGAGAGTAACGTCGCCGGACATCGAGACCCCTCCCACGTCGCGACGTTCACGGTCGAACGTCGCGACGTTGGTAATCGTCGACGTTAAAAAAAGTCTTTTTTTCAGTCCAAAATAAATTTTTGTGTCTTTGCATACGGAAAATAACTAGGGTTAGTTTTATTTTATTTTCATAGCTGTAAAGTTTTCTCTCATATTTCACTCTTTTCTGACAGAAACATTGTGCGGCAAATTCTGGGGTTTTTCAAGAACACTGATTTTTTTCATGGCAAGAATAAAATTAAAAGTTCTCCTTGTGATGGAAATCAGATCATGTCCATGGTGCCAAGGCCGAGTTCTCAAGATCCTTTGGTGAATCTTAATGGACCAATGACAAGATCAAGGAGTTCAACGATAAAGGCAGCCTTGCACAATTTATTGTCCTCACATTTTGAAGCTATGGATGCCGAATTATCTCAATCATCTCAAGGAGGAGTTTTGTGGCATGTTTCTTCATTAACAATTCATGATCCACCTTGAAGAAACATCACAAAGGCCGATTTTTAAGAAGTCCATGAAGAGGCGTGTTCTTGGATTTATTATGGATCACGCCATTGTTAATTTTAGGATTTATTTTTGGGTTGTAATAATAAGTCCATTCACATTAATTAATTGGGCTTTAATTTCGTTGAGTAATAAGTCCAGTACTTGTCCAATTGCCTTGCATGGTAATTTGGAAAGTAGTCTTTTAGGAAACTTTCTTGTTAGTCAAGAAGTCAAATCGTAATTTGCTTCTTGTTTCCTTTTCCTGTTTGGCATGGCCGAATTCTTCCCTATTTAAGGGTGGCCATTGTAACGTTTTCACACACATGAAATTTGATAAAATTTAACTTTGCTAAAAACCTTCTTCCAGCTGTGATAAGTTGAGAGAAAACGTGAGAGTTCTTCTAAGTTTAGTTGAACAATCATAAGACCCGCGAAAACCTTAAGTGGGGAGCTTTAGGTTGAGTTTACCCGTTCTAGATTTATAGAACACGCCGAACTGAGGAAGTTTAACTTTTGTTTTACATTAGTTGGGCTGAATCTATTCGCGTTAACGTTGGGGTTTGGTTGATTTCTTCCATTCCTTCTCGTTCAATATCTTGTTTTGTTTCTTTGTTTCATTCCGCATTGTGTTGTTGTTGCTTGTTGGGATTATTTGAGAAACAACGATCCAAAGGTTGTGAAAAACGTGTGGATTAGAACTCAAAAGTAACTCATTCGTATCAAGTGGTATCAAAGCAAAGGGGTTGTTTCCAAATTCAAGGTAATCCGTTTTCGTTCTTGCTGTTTTGTGCTTTTTGTTGCTGCAGTTTTTGCGTCTAAAATCTGCTGCTGCTTTGGCGTTTTTTTGTTGCTCTTTTGTGTCCTTATTGCTGTCTTAAGTCGTCTTAGTTCAGCCTTTAAATTTCGTCAAAATTCGCATGCAACATCTTTGTTGAATTCTGCCCGGAAACATCTTGTTCTTGTTGTTGCGTTTTGTGTTTTGAGATATCTTCTTGTGTGGTTTTCTTGCTGTTCTTTTGTGTTATTTTGGTGTCCATGTTCTACACTTTTGAATTGTCTTCATAGTGTTGAATTCCTTGTGTTTTCGTTGATTGAGTCGCACGTCAAAAAAACATCACTAGGGTTTCATCAAAAGTTTCCAAAAAAAATTCGTCAAAAAAATTAGAATTTTTCACCCAGTCGCGCGACAGTTTCGGCCGTCCAAAACTAAGCCAGTCGTCCGAAACTAGCGTCCGAAACTCGACAGAAAAATCGTTGTCCCAGTCGCGACAGTTTCGGCCGTCCGAAACTAAGGCAGTCGTCCGAAACTTGCGTCCGAAACTCGGCGGAGAGAAAAAAAAAAGAAGAGAGACCGATAAAAAAAAATGGTTAAGTCAAAAAAAAAAGAGGAGAAAAGAACAAAAAAATATCTTCGGACTTTATTTATTTTCTGTTTATTTGTAAGAACTAAGTGTTCTTGAGTTGTGCTTGAAGATCATCAATACTGGACGTGACATATCTTGCTTGGGTGAAATCAAAATTATTCATCTTGCTTTCTTGCCTAGTTGCTAATTTCGTAGTTTTCTGAAATAAACCAAGTTATACCCCATACGTGATCTTTAAAATACACTTGTGACGTGTTTCTTTTCAAACTTCTTTGGTTAAACTTGTGTGAATTGACTTGTTGAACTAATTGGTTGAGATTTGTTATATAAATTGTTGAACGATAAGTTTCAATTAGTTTGAGAGAGGCATTGTTGAGAGCTTAGATAGGTTATACACGAGAAAAGCTTTACACTAGAGAGGAGGGCATCTACTCATCCTATATTGAGAACCTGTGAGGATTACACTTGTTTTCTTCTTTTTTTCACTAACTTGCAGGTACAATGGACGGAGATAATATTGTATCTCAAGGTGCACAGAAATCTGAAATGGAAGTACTTTTTGATATGATTCAAAAGTTGCAATTGCAAATGGATAATCTTGCTTCCAATCCAAAACGTCGTACCAAGAATTCCACCTCACGACACATCAACTTTGAAGAGGTTCTAACCGATGATGAGGAGGAGGAGTTTGTTGGTTCTACAAAAGTTGGTAAAAAGTCTGAAGTTTCAATTAGTTCTGTTAAATAGACTTTACCTACTTTTCATGGAAAGGCAGATCCCGAGGCATACTTTGATTGGGTTCGAGAACTCGAACACTTCTTTGAAGGTAATAGTTATCCCGAGGATAAAAGATACCGTCTGGCCTTCAAGCACCTTAAGGATTACGCTAGCTTATGGTGGGATGAGGTAATGAGATCTAGACGCCAAGATGGTGAAACTCCAGTCACAACTTGGAACCAAATGAAGTTGCATATGAGGAAGAAGTATGTTCCTTCACACTTTAATCGTGAGCTCAATAGACAATTGCACACACTTGTGCAAGGAAGTAAATCCGTGGAAGCATACTACAATGAGATGGAGGCTCTTATGATCAAGGCTAATGTTCATGAAGATCCGGATTCAACCATTGAAAGATTTCTTCGAGGTATGAATTTTGAGTTAGCATACCATGTGGATCTTCAAAGTTATGTTGATATTAATGAGCTTGTTCATAAAGCAATAAAGATTGAAAGGCACATGAAAGGAAAGCAAAGGTTCACACAACCTAATCCGCCTTGGCAAAGAAGTGCAAAACCAAATGTGGCTCATTTCACTCCATCAACAAAGCCACGCCAATTCACTCCAAACCAGCCTTCAACTACGACATCAAGCTTTCCAAAAACAGTCCCAAAGGTTGCTGAAGTTGCTCCTAAATCGGCGCCACAACCTTCTCAAAGGTTGAGGGATATCAAGTGCTATAAGTGTCAAGGTTTTGGACAAGTACAAGCCGACTGCCCAACTCAGAAATTGATGTTCTTGAATGATCAAGAAGAGGTTGAAAGTGATGAGGAATGTGCCGACATGCCAGCTCTTGAAGAAAAGTACCAAAGTGAAGAAAGTGAAGATCTTGAAACATATGAGGTTGGTGCTTTTTCTTTAGTTGCTCGAAGAGTTCTTAATGTCCAACCACAAATAAATGATGATTTAATGCAAAGGAAAAATATCTTTCACACTAGATGCATGGTTTAAAATAAGGTATGTAGTGTGATCATTGATAGTGGGAGTTGTACCAATGTGGCTAGCACCTTACTTGTTAACAAGCTGAATTTGAATTGCATGAAACATCCTAAGCCATAGAGACTTCAATGGCTAAACAATTCAGCCGAAACTCGTGTGACTAAATAAGTGATGTTTACTTTTACCATTGGGAAATATGTTGATCAAGTTGTATGTGATGTTGTTCCCATGGAAGCTAGTCATATTTTACTTGGTAGACCTTGGCAATTTGTTCGTGATGTACTTTATCATGCCAAGAAGAACTACTACAGTTTCGATTTTGAGGGTAAGAAGTACAATCTTCGTGCTTTAACCCCATTCCAAGTTTTTGAGGATCAAGCTAAAATTGTTCAAGCTTGTAGAGATTTCAATGCCGCCAAGGAGAAGAAGGGTCAAGAGAAACAAAATGTAATAGCTAGCTCATCTTCATCTTGTAATAGTGAGGGTCGTGAGTTAGTTGATAGGAAGTCTTGTTACTTTGTTTCTTCTAGGGAGGTTAAGAGAGCTATACTAGATAGACAACCTTTGTACTTAATGTTTCGCAAGGATTTTGTACTTATTGTTGATAGTGATCACCTTGCTTCTCTTCCTAGTGCTGTTTACTCGCTTTTGCAGGAATATAGTGATGTGTTTCCCGAGGACTTACCAATTGGATTGACACCAGTTCGAGATATTGAACATCAAATTGATTTCATACCAGGAGCTCAAATTCCAAATCGTCCAGCTTATAGAGCAAATCCGGAGGAAACCAAAGAGATTCAACGTCAAGTGGATGAACTGCTTGACAAAGGTATTGTACTTGAGTCTCTTAGTCCTTGTTCAGTTCCTATTATTCTAGTTCCTACAAAGGATGAGTCTTGGAGAATGTGTGTTGATTCCCGTGCTATTAATAAGTTCACCATTAAGTATAGACATCCAATTCCTAGATTAGATGATATGCTTGATGAATTGCATGGTTCTTCTATTTTTACCAAGATTGATTTGAAAAGTGGATACTACCAAATTCGTATGAAAGAAGGTGATGAATGGAAAACTGCTTTTAAAACAAAGTATGGGTTGTATGAATGGTTAGTTATGCCTTTTGGTTTGTCTAATGCACCTAGTACTTTTATGAGGCTCATGAATCATGTTTTTCGTCACTTTATTGGTAAGTTTGTGGTAGTCTACTTTGATGACATCCTTATTTATAGCAAATCACTAGATGAACATGTTGCACATCTTAAGCTAGTGTTTGTTGTTTTACGTGAGAACAAACTTTATGCTAACTTCAAAAAGTGTTTTTTTTTTGCATGGAATCTATTATCTTTTTGGGTTATGTTGTTAGTTCTCAAGGTATTTCTGTGGATGAGTCAAAAGTCAAGGCAATCATGGATTGGCCGAGACCACAAAATGCTAGTGATGTTAGAAGCTTTCATGGATTAGCAAGTTTTTATAGGAGGTTTGTTAAGGACTTTAGTTCTATAGCTGCACCTTTGAACGAACTTGTTAAAAAGAATGTCACCTTTGCATGGAATAAGGAACATGAAAATGATTTTAACACTTTAAAAGATAAATTGACTCACGCCCCTGTGCTTGCATTGCCGGATTTTTATAAAGCTTTTGAGATACACTGTGATGCCTCCGGGATTGGTATTGGTGCTATTTTGATGCAGGAATCAAGGCCCGTGGCTTACTTTAGTGAAAAGCTTAATGGGGCAGCTTTGATGTATGCAACTTATGACAAGGAGTTGTATGCTTTGGTAAGGTCTTTACAGGTTTGGCAACATTATTTATGGCCTAAAGAATTCATAATCCATTCTGATCATGAAAGCCTTAAATTCCTGAAGACTCAAGGTAAGTTGAATAAGAAGCATGCTAAATGGTTGGAATTTATTGAGTCTTTTCCATATGTGATTAAGTATAAGTTTGGTAAAGATAATGTTGTAGCTGATGCACTGTCTAGAAGGTATACTTTGTTTACTTACTTGCATGGTAAGTTACTTGGTTTTGATTTGCTTAAAGACTTGTATGAGCATGATCACGATTTTGCCACCACCTATGAGATTTGTAAGACCAAACCCTATGGTGAGTTTTATGTGCATGATGGTTTCTTGTTTTGAAAGGATAAGTTGTGCATTCCCCAATGTTCCATTCGTGAATTGCTTGTTAAGGAAACCCATGGGGAAGGGTTAATGGGGCACTTGGTATTGCCAAAACACTTGCTGTTTTGAATGAACACTTTTATTGGCCTAACATGATTAAAGATGTTAAAAGTGTTTGTGATAAATGCATTGTGTGTAAACAATCAAAATCTAAAGTGATGCCTCATGGTTTGTATCAACCTTTGCCTGTTCCTAGTCATCCTTGGATTGATATTTCTATGGACTTTGCGCTTGGTTTGCCTAGGTCACGCAATGGTCATGATAGCGTATTTGTTGTAGTTGATAGATTTAGTAAAATGTCACATATTATTGCTTGTTCTAAGTCTAATGATGCTACACATATTGCTGATTTGTTCTTTAAAGAAATTGTACGGTTGCATGGAATGCCTAAGAGTATTGTTAGTGATAGAGATGTCAAGTTTTTGTCGTATTTTTTGCGTACTCTTTGGAATAAGTTAGGTACTAAGTTATTATTTTCTACTGTTGCACCCCCACAAACTGATGGGTAAACTGAAGTAGTTAATATGACTTTATCTACCTTGCTTCGTGCACTGATTCAGAAAAATTTAAAGAACTGGGAAGGGTGTTTACCTCACATTGAGTTTGCTTACAATCGCACTGTGCATAGCTCTACTAATTTCTCACCGTTTGAAATTGTGTATGGTTTTAATCCTTTAACTCCTTTGGATATTTTGCCTTTGCCTGCTAATGAGTTTGTTAGTCTTGAAGGTCAAAAGAAAGCTGAATTTGTTAAGGAGTTACATGATAGGGTTTGCCAAAACATTCAAAGGCGTAATGAGCAATATGCTAAGCAAGCCAATAAGGGTAGAAAACAAGTGATTTTCGAACCGGGTGATTGGGTTTGGATTCACTTGAGGCAAAAAGGTTTCCCGACAAAAGGAAATCTAAGCTTCATCCAAGAGGAGAAGGTCCTTTTCGAGTTTTGGAAAGGATTGGAGATAATGCTTACAAGATTGAACTTCCAAGTGAGTATGGCAATGTGTCATCTACATTTAATGTTACTGATTTATCTTTGTTTGATGTAGGAGATTCGAGGACGAATCCTTTTGAGGAGGGAGGGAATGATGGAAATCAACCCATGTCCATGGTGCCAAGGCCGAGTTCTCAAGATCCTTTGGTGAATCTTGATGGACCAATGACAAGATCGAGGAGTTCAAAGATGAAGGCAGCTTTGTACAATTTATTGTCTTCACATTTTGAAGCTATGGAGGCCGAATTATCTCAATCATCTCAAGGAGGAGTTTTGTGGCATGTTTCTTCATTAACAATTCATGATCCACCTTGAAGAAACATCACAAAGGCCGATTTTTAAGAAGTCCATGAAGAGGCGTGTTCTTGAATTTATTATGGATCACGCGATTGTTAATTTTAGGATTTATTTTTGGGTTGTAATAATAAGTCCATTCACATTAATTAATTGGGCTTTAATTTCGTTGAGTCATAAGTCCAGTACTTGTCCAATTGCCTGCATGTTAATTTGGAAAGTAGTCTTTTAGGAAACTTTCTTGTTAGTCAAGAAGTCAAATCCTAATTTGCTTCTTGTTTCCTTTTCCTGTTTGGCATGGCCGAATTCTTCCCTATTTAAGGGTGGCCATTGTAACGTTTTTCACACACATGAAATTTGATAAAATTTAGCTTTGCTAAAAACCTTCTTCCAGCTGTGATAAGTTGAGAGAAAACGTGAGAGTTCTTATAAGTTTAGTTGAACAATCATAAGACCCGCGAAAACCTTAAGTGAGGAGCTTTAGGTTGAGTTTACCCGTTCTAGATTTATAGAACACGCCGAACTGAGGAAGTTTAACTTTTGATTTACAGTAGTTGGGCTGAATCTATTCGTGTTAACATTGGGGTTTGGTTGATTTCTTCCATTTCTTCTCGTTCAATATCTTGTTTTGTTTCTTTGTTTCATTCCGCATTGTGTTGTTGTTGCTTGTTGGGATTATTTGAGAAACAACGATCCAAAGGTTGTGGAAAACGTGTGGATTAGAACTCAAAAGCTACTCCATTCGTATCACCTTGTATAGCAGTAAGTTACTTTTGATAAAAAATGCTTTCAAAAAACGCTCTGTAAAAAACCTTTCCATATTAGCCGATAAATTAATTCTCTGTCGTTGACTTTCCTAATTTATTACCGTTGCAGCCTCTTCTCTACTCTAACGGCCATATTGACTCCGCCATCACCTCGCCGCCTATGGCAGAGGGGCAGGCTCCCCCAATCCCAAATCCCTATACCTCTGCACTAAGGAATTCGGACATTGAGAAAGAAAACTCTGTCTCTTTTGCCTCTATTCAAAATAAAAACCCACTCTCATCTTTCAATGGGGAACCTGCCCTCTTTATCACCGAAGAAGAAGATGATGCCCTAGCGCTGAAATTCAATGGACATTAATAGGTAAGTTCTCTTGGGGACGTCCTGCGATGACACAAATCAGGAAGGAAATTATTGCAGCAGGATTTCTGGGAGATTGCAAAGTAGGCCTTTTTGATAACCGACATGTGATGTTCAAGTTTGACAAGGAGGCTGATTTCCAGAGGTTCTGGACTAGAAAGACTTGGTATTTTCAGGGTTTCCAAGCACGAATCTTTAAGTGGACGAAGAACTTCAATCCAGATGTGGAACCCTCCATTACCCCGATATGGATTAGATTCCCTAGCCTTCCTCGTCACCAGTTCGAAAATGAGAGATTGTACTCCCTACGAGAAAACAACCTGCTCAGGCTACAAAAAAAGCCCCTCCGGTCAGAAAACAGATCCCCCAACCACCGAAGGAAAGCACCAAAGAATGGGTCTTGGTAACTAGGAACTCTCAGAAAGTTGCGGCCAAGTAGTTGAAAATATGCCCAAAGGAAAGAAAGTAGATGTGAATTCCCTGCCTATTATCCTCCTGGCCCAGGAGACACCAGGTCCCTCCAATAGGACCCCTGTGATCAATACAGACCTTACTCAGCAGAAGCCTCCCTCCCAGGAGATTAATTCAAGAAATGGAAACAAGTTTGCTGCTTTCGACCTCCTTCAAGGAGAGGAAGAACCCTCTAATATTGCTCTGCCACCTTCCCCCAAGGAGAGGACATCCCAAGTGACTTCAAGACCAGCTAATCAGAATGATGAATAATTATGCCAAAGCCTCCAAGAAAAGGTTTTCTGTGATGAAATTATAGCTCAGATATCTAAACTGATACCTTCTATAGATGTTCAGGACATGCAGACAATATTAGTAGAAGATGGGGAGAGAGTTGACCCAGAAGACCCCAAGGATAATCAGATTGAGGAGAATACTCTGATGTCGGGCTATAGCTCAGAAGTGGATCAGAGAACAGTGCAAGGTAAAAATCCCAAATCTTAGCCGAAATTCAAGTCCAGTAGACAGCTCAGAGACAAAAGCTCAATTACAGGTTCCAAGCTCCAACCTTCCAATGATTAGATCCCTATATTGGAACATAAGGAGTGTCTTTAGAAGACCCAACTATCGAAAACTCAGGAAAGTCATCGAGATGTACAAAATAAATCTTGTTGTCATTGCTGAACCTTTTGCTGAACAAGCGAAAATTCTCTCCCTTAAAAGAAAACTGAAGTTTGCTGATGCCATTGCTAATCCTAGTAGCTCCATTTGGATTCTAATAAGGCATCCTTTTTCGTGCTCTATATTAGAGGTTTCAGGCCAACATATAACACTGGAAATTAAGCACCCTGAACTCCAAGGTCTTATTTTGATGACCAATGTTTACGCAAAATGCAGTGAACAACAGAGAGAAGAGTTATGGCAGTCTTTAAAAATCCTGCAGAATGGTCAACTACCATGGATCCTATGGGGCGATTGGAATTGCATCACTGCTCCAGAGGAAAAGAATGGAGGGAAAGCTTTCCATATCAAAGAAGCGAGAGAACTGTTATTCTTCATGGCGTCACCAAGTTTATCTGAGTTCAACTACAGTGGTTCCAAATTCACATGGTGCAACATTAGGGAAGGAAAAGCTAGAATCTGGAAACGCCTAGACAGAGCCCTAACAGATAATCAATTCCAAAGTTATAATCTCTTGGCTAATGTCACTCACTTAGCTAGATCGTCATCAGATCATGCCCCGATGATCCTTGAAATTCAGAAGAGTAAAAAGGATTTAGTAAAGCCTTTCAGGTATCAGACATTCTGGACAAACAAAGAGGAATGCTCAGATGTGATAAAAAAGGCTTGGGATATAACTATTTCATGTAACCCAATGAGGATCTTCGCAGAAAAAATAAAGGCAGTTAAATCAGCTCTCAGATCATGGAGCAAATCTACATATGGAAATATATTCTCCCAGGCTGAGCAGGCAGAATTGGAACTGAATAGACTGGAAATTGAGGATTCTTAATACCCGGTCCCTAAAGAAGTTCTGCATCAAGCTGCTGCTAAGGCAAAATATCATTTGGGGATTGAGGAGCAGTACTGGGCTCAGAAGGCCAACATCAAATGGGCTAAGAATGGAGATCGTAACTCCAGATTTTTCCATTCATATGTTAAAAGCAGACACGCCAAAGCTCACATCCATAGAATCCAAAATCAGGAGGGTACATGGATTGAGGAAGAGGAAGGAATAGCCAAGCTGGCTATCAAGTACTACTCAGAGTTATACACTGCTGAACCTGTGGAAACAAATCTTGATCCATCACTTTTTCTTATCTCTTTATCGGAACAACAAAGGGAAGATCTAAGCAGAATTCCAGATTTAGAGGAACTGAGGGATGTGGTATTCAATATGAATCTTGAAAGCGCTCCTGGCCCGGATGGATTCCCAGGAAGCTTCTACACTTTTGCATGAGAGATCATTGGCTCTGACCTACTAAGAGCTGTGCAGGCCTTTTTTAATGGAGAGGAACTTCCCTCAGCTATGACAGCCACGCTGCTAATACTCATTCCCAAGGTTCCAAATCCCTCATCATTTAAGCACTTTCGGCCTATAAGCTTATGCAATTTCTGTAACAAGGTGATCTCCAAGATTCTTGCAACTAGACTAGCCAACTTACTTCCACAGATAATTTCTGAGAATCAGAGTGGATTCGTTGCAAACAGAGTGATTTCTGACAACGATATCCTAGCTAGTGAATTAACTGCTACACTCAACAGAAAAAGGAAGGAAGGAAAGGCGATTCTCAAGTTAGATATGGAGAAGGCCTACGATAGAGTCCATTGGCCGTTTCTACTACAAATTCTTAGCCTTATTGGATTTTGAGAGATATGCATTGATTTGATTTGGAGACTTGTTTCCAATATTTCTTACTCGGTGTTAGTCAATGGGTCTAGCAAATGATGGTTGAAGGCCACTAGAGGATTGAGACAAGGGGATCCAATTTCCCCCCTCCTCTTTGTCTTAAGTTCTAAATACTTATCTAGACTTCTCAACCATGTCATGGAAAAGGGAATGGAATTCTGTGTTCCTAGGAACTGCCCTAAGGTCTCTCACCTAGCTTATGCGGACGACCTTATGATTTTCTCCTATGCAAAACCTCAAACTATCAGCAAAGTTATGGGAATTCTACGACATTATGAAATGGTTTCTGGTCAGAAAATCAATGCTGCCAAGAGCTCCTACTTAGTTCATGAAAGGATGCCTACGGCCAGGAAACATAGTATTGGAAGAATAACAAAATTTCCCAGGGGAAGCCTGCCCTCCACTTGTTTAGGCACTCCATTACATTTTAAGAGAATTCCTGCAGCTGCCTATGACCCTCTGATTCAAAAGATTAGCCAAAGGATTGGGGGCTGGACCTCCAAGTTCCTTACAATGGGAGGAAGGATAACCCTAATTAAGAGTGTCCTTGGCTCCATTCATCTATACACTACAATGAGCCTTAACCCTCCCAAGAAGGTCATTAACTAGATCCAATCCATGTTAGCAAACGTCTTAGGGGCTTGAGTGGAAAAGAGCTCCAAATATCACTGGGTCAAATGGTCAGACCTGTGCCTGGATCATTGAAGGAGGGGTTTGGGACTTAGAGACTTGAACCAAATCATTTTGGCGCAATCTTACAAACTTTGGTGGAGATTCAGGCAGAAGGATTCCCTTTGGGCGAAATTTCTTTGGGCTAAGTACTGCAATGCTCATCATCCCACTCAGGTGTTGGCTAGAAGAGGAGACTCCTTAATTTGGAAAAGACTCTGCCAAGTTAAACAGGATGTTGAAGCTCACATACAATTCCTTCTAAGCCATGGGAACTGCAGCCTTTTGTACGATAAATGGGACCCTAGAGGTAAATTATCAGAACTGTTTGATTGTCGAGGGAACTACAGGGTCTCAAAAGTACTAGGGACTGAAGGCTGGGATAAGAAAAAACTGCAGCTGATCCTCCCTCTAATCCCAAGTGATTTCTTTAGGAGCAGCAGGACTCGGAGATCTGAAGAGGATAAGTTAATATGGAACCTGACAAAAGATGGCAAATTTAGTCTCAAGTCTGCTTTTGAAAATATCAGAGGTCCCCCACTTTCACAGCCTTATTTTACTAGTTTCATCTGGGACACTATCCTGCCAGTTAAAGTCTCATTCCTTATGCTAAGACTCATAAGAAACAAACTCCCGATAGGCCAAAACCTGCACAAAATTGGAATAATTGGCCCCTTTATTTGTCAATGGTGCTGCGCGAACGAGGGTGACCTTAACCATGTATTTATTGATTGCACCTTTGCGAGAGGGATCTGGAACAGCTTTGCAGCTGAACTGGGCATCCTAGGACAAACATATATAATAGCAGATACCCTTTATAACTGGTGGCAAAATCATCACGGACTAACTGAATATAGAAATCTTCTGATCAAAGTCAGCCCTTCTTTAATATGCCGGTGGTTATGGAAAATGAGGAACAAAGTCACATTTGATACTTATAACCCTGATATGAAAGACCTGATTGGAAAGATCTTCAAATCAGTCAAAGAGTCCCTCCACAACTAGATCCACAGAGTCCAAATTCTTCAACAAAACTGGAATACCTTTTGGGATTCTAGCTCAAAAATCAGAAGGATAGCAGTCATCAAGTTTGTCAAATGGAATCCCCCAGACCAGTCTTCCATTTTAAATCAATCTTGCAGCTGATAGGGCAGGGGGGTGCTGGAGAGCAGGAGGGACTGCCAGAAATTATGGAGGTCAGCTGATTCTACCTCCTTTTATATTACTCTTTCCTCCTAGACTTTCTCGTCTGTAGGTCAAAGTATTTGCAGGTCTGAGTTTCATTGCAAGCTGTAGAGAATTAGGAGCTTCCAAAATCGCACTAGAATCAAACTCTGAGGCCCTTCTACAAGGGGCTAATTCCTGGCGTGACTGGCAAGTCAGGCAAATTTTGGAGGCCATAAGGAGCTCAGCACAAGTCCTCAAAATCGAGAAAAAAGCCAACCTTCCTGCGAGATTCCTAGCCTCCCAGCAAGGAAGTCAAAGTTCAGCTACACTAATGTCCTTCCTAAGGCTAGACAGGGAACAATTACCAGTGGTGGTGCTGAAGCATGGATGAGACTTCAGTGTTATATAGCTCATCAGTGTTTCTATGTTCGAGCAAACCTTCCCTAATGTCCAGGTGCAAAATTTGTAAAGAGGTAATGTATCTCTTAAGGTTTGAGAGACTGGACCAGACGCTTCAGGTAATTTGGCCTCAACATACCGTTGTTACTGCTGAATTGCTGGTATATATGTCCTTTGTGCTTGGTCTGAATCAAGGCACTCAGAAAGGTAACTCAGGTATGCCCTTGGGCCCCAGTCTGCTGGAGTTAGGACTGGTTTGCCATCCCCATCTTTTGAGGCCCCAGCTTGCTGATGCTAGAGCTGGATTGCCTATGCTTTTATGTTCTTCTCTTTGCTGGACATTTGGTACTGTTGTGCTGCTGTGCCCCTGTTCAAAGGAAAAGTTTTACCTAGGGAAGGCCTTATGGAAAAGGAGGTGTATGCATGCTGAAGTTTATCACTCAATATGCTGGAACAGTCCCCAATTTCATACTATGGATTCTGCTTCGACTTATTCTTCACTGATGAGACGAGTTTCACTAAAGCCTCTTTGCTTGTTGGTCAGCTAAGCTCCAGGCTCAAAACATCCAGGACTGTTGGACCTATACTTTTGGATTGGATTTCACATTGTACCATAGTGTATATGATGAACTATTGAATCTTGGATTTTGTACATTATTCCACGATCATTTAATGCTAATGCTAATCCCAATAAGGGATTGTTTTGTCACTCCTTGTGATCAAAGGAGCTTTTTGTATTATAGATTGGCTATAGCTCTCAATGTAAATAGAGGAAGTACTCCACATTTAATTCCGCCTATCTCATCGAATCAACTACCATTAGGCCTAGGGCATGTTAATGGAGTGGGATTCTATGAGTCTTCATTTTGTAAGATTGGCTTTGGGTATGTCCGCCGATCATCAAGTTATGAAATAAATAAGGAGTGGCGCCCCACCTCAAAAAGAGGTTCTGCCAAAAAAAAAAGAATAAAATTAAAAGTTCTATTCTTTCTTCCACAAGTACCAATCGTGCTGTTCCTGATTTCTCAACTTTGTCTCCAAATTCATCTTCTCAAATTGCCATGCTCCAAGAATCCATGAAGAGGATGTATTAACGGATCACGATTTTAGAGCAAACCATTCAAGGATATTTCCATTCTCAAGGGTTTAAACACCCAAAGCCATGAGTTTTCTTTTACACTCCTCTTATTTTTTCTTTCACTTTATGTCATCCTTTTATGTTGTGCTTTAATTTTTTATCTTATACATGAAGGATCATGTATTGTTTAAGTATGGAGGAGCTTAGGATTAAGTTTTATTTCATTTTAATTTCTGTTCTTGCATGATTAGGATAGTTCATGTAGTTAGTTTTTGTTGGTCTTGATTTTCAAATAAATCATAATGCCCCTAAACTTTATAAACAATTTTGATATAAATTGAAGCATGTTTGGACAGTTTGGGGGAAATCTTTGTTTTGGATAATGTAATTGCCCTATATGTATTTTAGGATGATAAAATTGCAAGAATTTATTCCTTTTACCCAATAAGTGAGTTTTGAGCCTGAAGTATACAAGAACCACTTTCTTGGTGCTTTTGAATTTTATTGTGAGGATTTGATTAAAATATATTGGGTATTATAAAGTTTGCTTTGAAGTACATGTTGAAACCATAAATGATCATATGCATAAAAGTGATAAAGGCAAATTAGGAATAAACAATTTCAGCTTTCTAAATCACTTCCTACCATTTCAATTTGACCCTTAGTGAACCATTTTTGAGCCTTGACCTTTTCTTTGTTAAACACCCAAGAAAAATTAGCAATTATAACTTGTTTTTAGCTTTCTTGTTCAACCTGTTTATCAATGAACATGTTAATCATATTTTAAGATAGTTAAATACTTCTTAAAAAAAAAATATAGCCACACTGTTGTTGTTTGAGCAGAATTTTTTCTTGCAAGTAGAATTTTATTAGCAATTTTATTTCAAAAAAATAATAATAATAAATAAATAAATAAATAAAAAGAAAAAAAGGGAAAAAGAAGAAAAAAATGCTCAAGAAAAAGAAAATGAAGCATTGTTGTGTAAGAATAAGTATTGGTTGATGTAAAAAAGTTGTTGAAAATGTGGCTATGTAAGAAGTAGTTTGTGAAAATAATTTGAATTTAACATTTTTCTTTGATAAATTTTTAGCCATATTTATCTTTGATCCTACCTCTCACCTTAGCCTAATTACAACCCAAAAAGACCTTTTTGATTTATGTATATGGTTATTGGATTATGGTGGAGATATGACTGATTTGCAAGCTTATGATAATACCGAGCTTAAGTGATGTACATTTCTTTATTAATTAGTGTGCCCTTATTGAGTGGAAACTGTGAGCTTAATTATGTTCTTGCAATTTTTAATTGAAATAAAGGGGCGTGTTTGCATTATCTGGTACAAGGATTGGTTAGTGGTAAGATGGTTGAGCTTCAATTTTTACATTGTTGGTTATTTAGTTAAGGGCATTATGATATTGAGTTTTGTGTTTTGTGTTTTGAATTATTAGTGTCTTATTGGAATAAACCATACTTGGGGCAAGCATGGTCCAGGTATGGGGGAGTTGATAGAGTCAACTTTTTACATTTATTTGTAATAAATTCATATCCTTTTATTAGCATTTATGTCTTGAAATTCATGGTTTTGTTTTGTTTTCAGGTTTATGTCGAAAAATGAATTGAATGGTTAAAAAGGAGCTAAATTGATGAAAAGGATGAAGAAGATTGAGGAGATTCTATGGGAAGGATTTTTACAAGAAGGAAAAGATTTTTACCAAGAAGGATTTTTATAGAGAGAGAAAGTTTGTTGAAGATATGGTTATGATAGTTGGGAAAGATTATTCTTTGTAAACAGAATCTCCTAATATTGTGGAGATTGGGGTTTTGAAGTAACTTCAGCCATGAATTTTAGCTATTTTGTTGTTCAGAGAATTCTTTAAATAGTGTTCTTTTGATTAGGAGTGGGCATTCATTCCTATTCCATCCTATGCTAGCCTAGTTTAGTTTTTAAGTAGGATTCTAGTTTTCTTAATAAATATGAGAGCTTAGTAGCTTTCACGTAATTTTTATTCAAGTCATTTGTTTTGAATAGGATTTTCATTATTTAATTTAAGAATTCAAATTTCAGCAATCTAGTTTAGACAATTGATTGGATAAGTGTTTGAACAGGTATTATCTATTTCCTTTGCAATTTAGATTGGATTGGATTATCTTCAACCATTACTACTTCCAAGAGATTGTCAACTACAGGTTTTTCTTATTATATTATGAATTTATTTTTATTCAATTCTTTTATGTCTTGTTTAATTATGCCTTCATTCTAAATTAGTATTCCAGTTAATTTATTGATGAAGCACTAATTAACAACTTGTGAGATCTAATTGGAAATAAATAATATGTAATTTAAGTATCTTTTTATGTCCTGTGATAGAGGGTTTATGAATTATCTATGATTGTTGAATAATGCGCAGTATTTAATTTATTATAGAAAATTCTAATGCCAATTAAAACGGTAGATCCGTAATTGTCCATTTAGTTTTAATAAGTGGCAAGGCTGTCATTCATCGGCAGTGGGCATAAGGGGTTGGTATGGGCATATGGCGTCCATATGGGCATATCATAATCAAGTTTCTCTCATTTTAATGCTGTTAATGAATTAAACCTAATGAGGCGTCCTGTTGGGTTATTTATTAATTAGAGAGTAATTAATAAGGCATTCCTTTTAATTACCAACAAGTAAGGAGAAATGAGGTTATGTCAGTGGCGTTTTCGATAAATATAACTGATTTATTTGAATTAATATTTGCATCAAGGATCAAGTAATTAATTAGTGTGGATTCAATGATTTAACTGGATTTTCTTTCTTATTGTTTAGATTCTTTATTACCTTATTTTGTTTATTTGTTTCTAATATTTGTTTGTGACAAGCTTTGAAGGAAAAGATACGTCCGTTCCCTTGGGAGACGACCTTACTCCATTGCTATACTAGTGAATAGTAGGTTTTAATTTTAGTGGCATAACGACGAGACCAAGTGTTTAATCTAGTCGCATGTTCTTCAACAGATTGGAGAGACATAATTGCAGCTGTAAGGTCGTCATTAACTTGATGATCAACTTCTGATTCAGTCAAACTCCTTGTAATGACCAACTCAAGTTTGTCCTCCACAAATTCTGTCTCAAGATGTTCTTGGACAAGAAAATCTATTACATCAAGTGAGTAAACATTTTCCACATCAATTGGGTAATCCATAGCCTCGAAGATATTAAAAGTATGATACTCTCCATGGAATTCGCAAGTTAATGTTCATTTATCCACATCAATCTTTGATTAGCAGTTTTCAAAAATGGTCTTCCTAACAACAAGACCGCAAAACTTGTATCATGAGAGTTGCTTGAATCAAAGACATAAAAATCAGCTGGATAAATGAAATTTTTAACCTTAACCATTACATTTTCAAGTACTCCCACAGGATAAACTAATGACCTGTTAGCAAGTTGAATAACTACTTTTGTTTCAGCTAGTGAACCTATATTCAAACCTTGGTAAGTAGAAGAGGCATGACATTAATAGAATCTCCTAAATCTAACATGCATCTTTCTATTTTCTTTCTCGTATAACACAATGTATAGAAAACATACCTGGGTCCTTGCACTTATGCGGTAACTTATGTTGTGTAACAGCTGAAACATTTTCTCCTACCACGACCTTATCCTTTGCTATATACGGATTCTTCCTTGCAAAAAAATCTTTCAAAAATTTCGCACACTTGGGCAGTTTCTTAATAGCATCAAGGAATGGAATGTTGATTTCGATCTTGCTAAAAATTGTCAAAATATCATCCAAATCTTCTTCCTTGGCATTCTTTTTCAACCTGTTGGGAAAAGGAGGAGGTATTTTAATCTCAGAATTTGGCAAATTTAAATTAGGAGTTACCTCTGATTTCTGTGCTTGCGTCGTTCCGTCGAACGATGCTGCTTCATTTTTCTAATTATCAGATTTTTCCTCAACATTTGTTTCCTCAAGTTGCTTCCAACTTCTCAGAGTTAAATGACTTACATTTTCACGTGGGTTAACCTGCACTTGTGATGGTAATTTGCCCTGTGGACCTTGTGTCTTATTAAAGTGTTTCGCCATTTGGGTCATTTGAGTGCATAACCCACTTCTGGCCGCCCTTGTCTCTTGCTGAAATTTCTGGAATTCTCCTTGATTTTGGAGTTGCGTATTCTGCATTAAAGTGACAGAAGTAGCTAAATTAGCAAGCATATCCTCAAGAGGGACTTCTGACCTTGTGGTAGCTATAAAGCCTAGATTCATATGGGCAGAGGGTGCTGTTTGACGAAATTGGTTATGCTGTTGAGCTTGCTGTTGTATTGGTTGTTGTGGAGGATTTTTTTGAGGTGCACGAGCTCTGTAGCTTAGATTCGGATGGTCTTTCCAACCTTGGTTGAAAGTATTAGTATACGGATAATCGCTTTTGTTGATATCCTCCCATTGCATTAACTTGGGCGTCTAACTCTTTTTGAGTCACTGGGCATAAATCTGTGGAATGGTTGGGGTTTTTGCAAATTGTACACACATTCTTTATCTGACCCACACTTCTTCCACTGGAAATTTTTCCTACCTGTTTGGTTGATCGACGCAAAGGTTGATATTGATGACGGGACTCACAAGTCTTAACAATTAAGCTCGTGGCTTGTGTTGTACTATTGTCTATGAAATCTCTGCCACTCGCTACATCAAGCGTGCGCTTTTCCTCTGGTTGCAATCCTTCATAAAAATATTGAATCAATTGTTCATCAGAAATTTGATGTTGAGGACATCCCTCACATAAGCATTTAAATCTGTTCTAATAAGCAGTTAAAGATTCATCATATTCTTGCTTAATGGCTACAATTTATTTTCGACCAAATGCAATCTTAGAAGCTGGAAAATAATTCATCAAAAATATCCTTTGCATACCTTCCCACGATGTAATGGATCTAGGAGTAATAGTTTTAAACCAAGCGCTAGCATTTCCAGTCAAAGACCATGAAAAACTAGCTAGTTTAATGTACTCTTGTAAGACTCCTCTATTATTCACAGTTTCACACACCTTGATAAAATCATGTAAAAAACTATGAGGATCCTCCCCAACATCTCCATTAAATTTAGGCAACAAATTCAGAAATGATGCTTTTAGTTCATAATCAGTCGTAAGTTCAGGCAAAACAATGCAAGAAGGCCTGTAATTAATAATTGGATTAGTGGACTACCTTAATGGTCGATCATGTAATGGAGGTGGAACTGGGTTCTGCTCAACTAGATTGATGACACGAGCTCTTTGTTGCTGTTCGAATCCAGGTGGTGGCTCATCACCTAAGGGTTGTTGGTTTCCAAGTGGAGGATTAGCCAAGGAAATTTTGTCAGAAGAAGAGTCTGATTCAGCTGGGTCTTTGATTCTACTAGTCGCCGTTAGAGCAAATGATGCGCCAGGTGCTGAACCAGAATTGATTCTTTGGCAATGTTCCTTCGTCTCCCTCTTCAATCTCCTTGTTGTATTTAAATTTCTGGATCAAAAAGCAAATCTGGGTTAGAAGATATGGACATTAACCAAAGAACAAAACAAATTAACTAAAAAGAAAATAATGTTATTCCACGGCAGCGGTGCCAAAATTTGGTGTGTCGTTTTGTACCAAATTTAATTCTTACTATAAAAGTGTAACAATAGTGTAGTGAGAGTAAGGTCAATCCCACGAGGAACAACAAATCTTCGAATTTAGTTAACTTGCAATTTGTCACTGCAATTAAAATTAAAATTAATAAAACTAGAGAATTAAAATGATGAATGAATGGAATTAATAAATATCAAAATACTGAAATAAATTACCAAGAATAAAGATCCGGCAAATAAGCAATCCACACTAATCATTATTCGTTGTTCATTGAAGCAAAAATAATAATTTCAATTCAATCAGTCAGTTATAAAATACCGAGAATCAGCTCTGACATATTTTAATCCTTCCTTACCTATTCGATAGTTGACAAGTATCTGTTTAATCAACTATTTTCCTATTCCTAACATAACCAGGCCGAAATCAGCCGATCACCCAATTCAATGTTACAAAAGCATTAAATATTAGAAGGACCTAACTCAAACAATTCATATAATGATCAGCATGCAATGATTTGTTAACTAATTATTTCCATCTACCTAGACAGTAGCTTTGTCACTAATTAACCTTACTATTTCAATCCATTGATTTAACTACAGATTAATTGACTCTACCTAAGTTTATTAAAGTTGATCAGGCTTTAATCCCATTAGATAATTAATGCTTTACTTAGAAAACTTTTCGAATTGAATACAAAATTATTGATAAACACAATTTGGTCTCACAACTTGTTCATGATTTGTGCTTCTTACTACCCACCAAATTAAGAAACTACTAACTAAGCATAATTAAATACAAGCACAATAGTAATTAAAAGAAATAATCTTAAACTGAAATATCAAACCAACCCGACCGTCGTTTGGGCAAACGACAGTACTGCTGTTCTTGCTGTAAACTACAACTGCAGAAAGGCTACTTCAACTACAACTCGGCAGCGGTAAAAAAACAAAAATTCTCTGAAAGGAAAACTGCGAATTTAAAAGTAAAAAATAATAATGTCAAAAGGAAAAAATCCCCCTATCTAATTATCCTCTTCTGTTATATATAAGAGAACCAACCTCTTTCCCTATCTTTACTAAAACAAGAATTCTTCTTATTTCCAAAAATATCTGTCAACCATATTCGGTTACAACAAACCACTTCCAATTCAAATTCATCTATCATTGGTAATAGTCAATAAATCCTTTTCCTGCCAAACTTTTATATCTCTTGGTAACTTCCACAAAATCCTTTCGCTATCATACTCTTCAATGCATCTTCAACCCGTAATTCTCTACAAAATCTCTCTAAACCAGTTCTACTTCAACAACTTGTCCTTTGACTGAATCTCCCAAATTCTGCCACAAATAAACCTATTAAGTACAAAAATACCCCATCAAACACATTAAAGTGTGCATAAAAATATGAACTATTCTGTGCTCATCAATTCTCAAAATAGCTTGTTCGTTATCATACAAGTTCAAATTTTTCAATGGACATTCAAAACAAGGTAAAGATAAATAACATGAAGGTTCATTATGTCACCATTCATTGATCTTCCCATATCCTAAATGATGAAAATTTTCAAATACTCTAGAGTTTGGTTGTTTATCATCCACTCTATGTAGTGGGTCAAAATTAATTTCAAAGGATTCCCCAAACCTCATAGACATACTTGGGCAGAAATTTAAACTAAAATTAAAATAAATAAATAAATAAAATAGAATAAAATGAATAAAATATTTACAACTAGTATTCACAAAAAAGATAAAATTTCAACATAGTTGCTTTCCCTGGCAATGACGCCAAAATTTGATAGGGCTAAATATATGTATAAAATGTGCTCGTGGTTGCTATCTACCCCTAATCGAAGATAATGCTTAACAAACCCTTAATGGTGATAGTACATCAAGTTCGTACCCACAGGGAAAGTATAATGTTAAAATTCTTTAGAAAATATTTTTGAATTTTTAATATTATCGAACTAAAGATAATAATGTAAAAGACAAAACATAATAAATAATATGATGACTTTCATTTCAAGTATCGATCAAGCAAATGTACTCCTAGATTATATTTTAGGGTTATTAAATAGCACAAGCACATCCTATCTATAGTCATGCAAACCATGGGTAAATAATATAACTCATGCCTCCCTATGTGGTAAGAGGCAAGGAATGATTTAGGCATTTACCTAATAAGATATTAACTAATTTGTCAAAACCCCCTCCCCTACGTGGTAAGATGCAAGGTTTACTTCCTTTAACTAATCCGAAATCTAATTCAACTACCAACAACCACCCTCTAATTCAAATGCTCCTATGTGGTAAGAGGCCACAATGAACCAAATCAATCTAATGCTAAACTAATCACCCAAACTCCCCTATATGGTAAGAGGCAAGAGCTAAGGTAAAATTAGCTTAACAAATTCACAACCAACTCACAAGATATTCCAAACATCCTACTCTAACCCCCCCCCTATGTGGTAAGAGGCAATATTAAAGCAAGTTATCTTTAAGTAATTTACTGCAAATTAGCTTAACAAATTCACAACCAACTCATAATCTCGAGAGACAATAGATTTAGCTGAGCATGACTATATCAAACATCATAACATTAACAATTAAGCACATAACGAAAATCATAAATTAAAAAAAGAGATAAAAACTTGAATAACTCAAAAGAAATCCTCTACTCAAAATTAATGAATATTATATCCAAGATGTTTCAATTCCGTACAGCTGCAATTCCCCGTACAGTAGCTAAAGCAAAAACCCTAACTATTACAAAGAGAAACACTTGCTTAATGCTCTAAGAATTGTCACCTCCCTAAGAATATACGAAACCCTAAAATAGAAGGAAAGAAATCCTAATCTATTCTAAACTATGAACTCCCCTTGAAAATTATACAATAGATGAACTTATATAGGAAACAACTTGAAACCTTATCAAACATTGTTTAGAATGTAAGGAACAAGTTAGGAAACAACCCATAACAAAAGGACATGTTAAAAACATCAAAAACTGAAAAAATGAAACTTTTCACGCTGTTTCGTTTCTGGACATTGCAACGTCCAATTCCCCACGTTACGACGTTCATGAGTTGCTAGAAAAAGAAATGAAAACAGTGAGCCACATCGCGACATAGAGCATCTCAACATCGTAATGTCCAGCTTAGCGGGCACCATCATCACTTCATAATGTCCAGCTTAGCAGCCATTTCTCTCAATGATCCTTGCAGAATTTGGTAAAACCTAAAACATAAAAGTTGTAGCTCTATTGCTTTGCTTTTCAATGACACTTTAAACACCCAATTGGAATGTAAATTGAAAGAGATATGATTGAAATATCAATGCCTGGTAGATTTTTTTAGCATTTGTTATTTATCGTCTTTTGACATGCTTCGTGATGTTAACCCTTCTTGGAGTCTCGAGCCTCCATCGGATCAATTTGGGACTTATTTATCACCTCATTCAAGGTGTCAATACATAGGATTGATCTTCAACAATTCGAATTAACACCTTGAACATCTTGTGAAATGTGTAGCTAGCTTCTCTGCGACAAAAGGCACTTTTTGGCATAAATCGCATCTTTCTTGATCTTTCTCTCTTTTTTCCTCTCATTTTGGCTTTCATGATCAATATCCTACAAAACACACTAAAAACACATAAAATAGCACAAAGATGGTGCAAAGTATAAGTGAAAATAGTATATATAAGGTGAACATATTTCGCCTTATCAGTATGGTGCAAACTTTGGCTACTAAATGGGCAAAATAATATTTGCCAACGCATAGCCAGGATATCATACTTTGGACCAAAGAAGAAAGCTGGAATGTGAGGTTTTATAGAAAAGGCACTAGTTATGCATTGACTCGAGGATGGAAAAAATTCGTACTTGATAATGATCTGTAGAAGGATGATGTCTGTGCTTTTTATCTTGATACTGCTGAGTCCAAAGCCCTTGCTTTCGATGTTAGTATTTTCAGGCCTCAAAAAATCCAAATTCTAGAAAGTGCAATCTGAGGCTACCTTTATTCATGCCAATCAGAGCTTGGCCCAAAAAAGGAAATCAGCGAAAGTGCTTGTAGGAGATGACTATGAATCGGTTTAAATGATTTTTGTTGAATACTTTTTAGCTATGGTTTGTAGAAACAGAACGAATTTTAAGTCTTGTTAATTAGCGTGGTGGATTTTTTGGGGGTTCTTTTGTTAATGGGTGATTATAATTTCCTGTGATCTAACTAATTGCCAATTCGTTGTTGCGATTTAGGCATATTATTATTAGTAATGGACTAATTTTGGCTTTTAAACTTTGTGCATAATCTTTAGAAATGTGTTTTATATGCCTATAAGGTTGGTGGCAAAAACTTTAGATAGAGAAGCTTATAGGTTTAACTAATATTTGCCCATTTAATTATAAGGCGAATTTATTAATTTGGTCTTGTTGCATATAGATATAAATGTAAACCTAATTCTTGAGTTATATATGATTTATGTGAAAACGACCAGTGCGTAATATATGTTATTAATGTTGCACAACCGAAGTATTGGATTAAATGTGTTCCTATATTTTTGGAAAAAATACCATCTATGTTCTTTCACGTTTAGTAGCTTTGTTAGTTTTTTAGTATGTTCATTTGTTCTGTATTGATTTTATACTCGGCCACTTGAATTTATAAATTGTTTGGATTAATATTAATTAGGCTATGAATAGTTTTTAAAACATCATAAATAGTGTTTTAGGCGATTTCATGTGTTCTTTAAAATTTCAATTATTAGTAACATTTAATGATTGCCTTATACTTATTATTGGTCTATCATAGTTTTAAAATATTGAAGTGATAGTGGGGACCTATTAGCAATCAATCTATTAAATTATTATATATTATATACTTGTGTATATAAAAATTTGTAAATATTATTTATTGTGTTATAGTGTTAAGATGGATAGCTACTTTTTGAATTAACATATATAGTTTAAGCAAGTCGCTAACATATTATGCTCTTTATTTATGGCATATTATACACTTTAATGATAGTTATTTGGGAAACTTAAGTATGAAAAATGGATGCGAATTACCGAAAAATGTAATTGAGAAAAACTCATTTAATAACGGTTGGTATTGCTATTTTTTAGGCCTATAATTTGGTAAGCCCTACCTTGCCAATTTTTCCTCTCCATAAATCAGCTATTTTGAAGTTCTTATTTTTTGCTTGTTCCAAATTGGGAATGTCTATATACAATGATTTAGTTGTTTGAAATATTTTTTTTAAGAATAATTATGTTCTTTATTTGAGATAGCTTATTAATTTTGTATTCATATTTGTGGCATCATTTAGTAAGCTTGGGTTTATACTCATGCTATGTGTGGGCATTCTATATGCCTAGCACTATTCCCAGTTTAATTGAGAGACTCTTCAAATGAGAAATTCTAGAACATGTAAACATTTATAATCAACTAACATTTTTTATTATATTATATGCTCATCGATTAGAGCCTATGAAATATAAAATTATAGAGGCTACTATGGTTATTAAAAGATGTGCTACTTTATAGACATGTTTTGTTATAGAAAGCTGTGTAGAAAATTTATTCAGTCTAAATTGAATGCATTCAATCATTACAGGCAAAGATATACCCTACAAAAAATATATTTCTGACATATTGACTATTTTTTTTCGACAAACAAACATGATTATTATTAAATGACCCAAAAGCTAAAAAAACCTTTATTAATGAATTGCTACAAATCTGTATTTGTAATATTTAGTGGTTCTTATTAAGATTATTAAAAGCTTGGTAATATTAACTTAGAGTTATCTAGAGAGATTATTTGAATATTAAACAGTATACAAATGCCAAGGTTTTATTTTAGTTAATAAACTTCTATTATATAAGATTACAATGTATAATCATTCCACTTTTTCTATATTAGACTACAAGAAACTAATTTTAGATTTATATAAAAACTTATGATTATATAGTTGACATGTCTAAGGCGATACACTTGTCTATTTCCAATCATGAGATTTATATAACCGATTTTAAAACTAACATCCGTATATTACCACCCAAAAATGTAATAAATTTTATTTGGTTGTTTGTTCTGATCTTGTTCATTTTGAAGCAACTGGAGTCTTCAAACTAACCTGTTCTTCGAGCTATAAAATTCTTTAGGTTGGCCCTTTCTTTGCTAAGCTATTTATATGTTCAACTTCTAATCAGGGCTATATACATGTATATATATTTATAGTATAGAGTAATTATATATAACTTTCTACTCCATGTTATAAGCCTCTGTTTATATTTGCGGATTAAAGCTATGCCTTTTTTTTACTAGAAGTAGTTGGCTGTACAGTTTGTCATGCTAAAACAATTTATTTAGAGCCTCCCAATTTCTATTGTTCTGGTGGTGAGATAAGATTATTACGAACTGAAATGCCAGAACAACTAAAAATGATATATCTTGAGAATTCAGAAGATGCTGTTGATTTTAGGAATAATTTTTGGAGTTATAATAACATGTTCACATTTACATCACTAGGTGCTTATTCTGATAAAATGCTAGCCAGACGAACAAGTGGTATTTATACATACCGGGTTCAGGGGCAACTGTACCATTTTATATCTTAGCTCATACCTACAGAACAACAAAAACAAACCAATGTACAATTATATTTTTGTGATACAGAGCATGAGGTTGACAATCATCTTTCTATTTCTTCAAAGTTTACTGTAGCTTTGCTTAGTAAAATAACTAGGTCATTAGCGACAAACCTTTATTCCAACTTTTTTTAAAACCTAGCTCAGATAAAAAATCTAGATAACTATAAGATTATTCTAAAAGCACATCCAGACTTAGATTAGTGAGTATTTAATAAGTCAGGCATATCAGACGTTGCAGCAATATGGTCTGAACCAGAGAATACTACACAATATACAACCCAACACTTGCAGGTTTACTCAAAGCATGGGCCTACTCAGATTGTAAAACATTATTTTTGCTGTTATGACCCAATGCAATACCCATTGATTTTTACAAATGGAAAACTTGGTTGGCACACTAAAATAGAAAGGTTGATCTCAAAAGCAAATAAGCAAAACCTTTCTAAACATGCAAAAGAGAAAAAGAATTCCATGCCAAAAAGTTTCCAAATGCTGAAATTTCTATAGAGGTTGAAAAGAAAGGTTTTAACCTAAAAAAATCTGATCATTTCAAAATTTAAGCATATATATATATTCAGTAATCTATATTTTATAATATCTTATTTTGTTATTAACCATTTTGCAGGGTTGTCAACAAAAAGAAAGAATAAAGATATCGTATCATGTAGAGAATATTATTGATATAAATTACAAATGAGACCTGAAGATACATCATCTCTTCTACATGTAGGTCAAATTTTACAACAATTTGTTATTGATATATACATTAAAATAGAAACAACAAGACTTGAATTCTTAAAATCACCAGTTATACAAAATCAATTAAGACTAGAAATTTATAAAGGTGTAATGGACAGCATTATAAAAGGACATAATACAGGTGTTGATATTGGAAAAAGAGTTATATTACCTACTTCTTTTATTGGAGGCCCTAGAGACATGCATAAAAGATATATGGATGCTATGAGTTTAGTGCAGCATTATGAAAAACTATATATATTTCTTACAATGACTGCTAGTCCAAGTTGGCCTGAAATCTATACTTACAAACTACCTTCTAACGAAGTACACAATAGACCAGATTTAATAGCAAGAATATTTAGAGCCAAGCTTGAACTTGTCAAAAAATAATTATTCAAGAACAATATTTTGGAAAGGTTATTGCATATACATATGTAATTGAGTTTCAGAAAAGAGGATTGTCGCGTGCTCATTTTTTCATTAATCTAAATTCTATATCAAAGCTTTATTCACCTGAAGCTTTTGATATGATTGTGAGTGCAGAATTACCTGATTTGAAAAGTCTGCCCTACCTTCATGCAATAGTTGCAAAACATATGATGCATGGACCTTATGGCAGCCTTGATCCAACATGTTGGTGTATGAAAAAAATTATGGTTATAAGTATCAATATCCTAAAAATATTTCAAACATGACAATGTATAGAGAAAATACATATCCTATTTATGGGCGTAGAGATAATCAGAGCTTGGTTAAAGTGCAAGGCCATTACCTAGATAACCGGTGGGCAGTTCCTTATAACCCTTATTTATTGGAAAAATTTAATTGTCATATGAATATAGAAATTTGTTTAACAATTAGAGCAATTAAATATATCTTCAAATACATTTATAAGGGCCATGATAAAAGTTTATATAATATAGCATTAGAGCAACCAAATGGACTAATTAATGAAATAAAAAAAATTTTCAAATAGCACGGTGGATTTCTCCACCTGAAGCTATATTTAGAATATTTGGTTTTGATTTGAATGAAATATATCCTGCAGTTATCAGTCTCCCAATTCATTTAGAAAATGAGTAAAGTATCTTATTTAGACCATCACAATCTCTTCATAATATTGCCAATAATACAACTTGTAAAAAAAATACGCTAACTCAATTTTTTTTCACGAATAGGTCAAATTCGTATGCTCAGAAACTGAATTGTTTATATATTGAGTTTCCAAAATATTTTGTTTGGAATGGACAATAAAAAAGAATGGCAACAGCGTAAACAAAGGCATGTTATTGGAAGAGTACATATTATACATCCATCACAAGGTGAAAAGTACTATTTGTAATTACTTTTGCTACACCGGCATGGGATGACTTCTTTTACAGATTTAAGAAAAATCAATGGTCAAACTACAAATACATATAAGGAAGCTGTTTAATTATTAGGCTTGCTTCAAGATAATAACATTGCATATCTTTGTATGCAAGAAGGGATTAACTATATGATGCCAGCTGCACTAAGACAATTATTTGCAACACTTCTTGTTTATTCGAACCCCAAAGATAGCAAACAATTATGGACAGATTTTGAAGAATATCTTTGTGAAAACTTTGGTCGAGGAAAAGCAGTAAGCCAAAGCCTTGTGAAAAAAAAACATTACATGCAATAGATAATTGCTTATACTTTATGAACAGAGTATTACAAGATTTCAATATTATTGATGATTCAAGAGAGCTACAACAAATTTATAATCTAACCAGAGAATTGGAAGCAGATACCAATATTATTGTTTCACTAGAAGAGTTATAGGCAATATATCAGTTAAATCAGAATCAGAAAAAGGCTTATGATGTGATAATCTATCACATAAATCAGGCTTTACCAAAGCCTTTTTTTAAAGATGGCCCTGTAGGAACAAGCAAAACATTTCTTTACAAGTGTTTGCTGGCTACTATTAGATAAAATGGTTATATAGCACTTGCAACAGCTAGTTCAAGAGTATCGGCCTCTATTCTTCCATGTGGAAGAACAGCACATTCAAGATTTAAGATTCCAATTGGCGAAGATTTAAATAGATCGTGCAACATAAGTAAGCAAAAGCACATTGGCTTATTTATTAAGAGTCACAAATCTTATTATTTGGGATGAAGCTACAATGATAGAAAGAACAATCATTGAACATTTTGATGAAGTGTTAAGGGATCTAACAGGTATTGATCAATTGTTTGGTGGTAAAGTTATAGTTTTTGTGGTGATTTTAGACAAACTTTACTAGTAATTCCCAAAGGTTCAAAAGAAGATGTCATAGATGCAAGTATTGTTATGTCACCACTTTGGGCCAAGTTTGAAAAGCTGCAATTATAGCAGAATATGAGGGTGGAAGCGGATCCTATATTTTCCAAATATTCACTTCGGGTTGGAAATGGGCTTGAAGAAAATGACGAAGAAAAACAAATTCAGATTCCAGCCAGTATGAATATTCCTTTTATTGATGAAGAGACATCCTTACATGCTCTTATAGATGCGATTTTTTTTGGATCTGAAACTTTTTAGTACCAATCCAAATTTGGTTATTAACAGGACCATTCTTACAACAAGGAATGACTTTGTTCATGAAATGAACAACATGTTGATAGCCGAATTCCCGGGAGAATAAATTATCTATTATAGCAATGATGAAGATATTAATTTTCTATATCAAGTGGACCAACAAGATTTGCTACATTCATTCACTCCTCAATGTTTTCCACCTCATGAACTAATTCTCAAAATCAATTCTCCTATAATGCTATTGCGTAACATCAATCCATGTAAAGGTCTATCTAATGGAACTCGACTTATTTGTAAAGCATTCAAACAAAATATTTTTCAGGCTAAAATCTCAACTAGTTCATATATTAGTACATCTGTTTTTATTCCACGGATTACGGTTGAATGTTCAAAACATGATTTGACCTCTATACCTTTTAAAAGAACACAGTTTTTAGTGCGCTTATGCTTTGCAATAATCATTATCATACGGATGACCGAGGCTTGAGGTCTAGGATCACTCGAACCACACACTTTGGATTGCTGTTAACTTAAACTCAACGGACAAAGAAGACAAGTAGCTGTGGAAAACACAATAAAAACACAAACACAATTGCGGAAGTGAATTTCAAGGAAGACGAGAAGATTGGATAGAAGCCAATCGAACTCCCACATCTAAAGCAAATTAGTTAACTTAGTCTATGTAAATCAAGGACTAAACTAAAAGGTTTGATGTGTTCTTAAAATCAAAAACAAGTTAGCTTGCCTAGAGGCCCTGGCTTTAGGCTTGCGGTTTGCAATGAAATTCAACTAAACTTAATTGAATGTTCAAGGTTTGTAAACACAAAGTTCTTAACGACTTAGCAATGCTAAAATCAGATTTCTTCTTTCATATATTAAAAACGTTAAAGACCCTCCCATAAATAAGGAATAATTCGGCCATCAAGACAAACCCTAGTAAGAGCCAATTACAACTTGACTACTTAACTAACTAATTAACTAACTAGTTTCCATTATCATGCAAGATAATTGGACCAAGTAATTACTTAACTACTAAACAAAATATAAGCCCAAATTAATGTTTAATGGACTTAATTTATTACAAAACAAATAAATGCTAAGACTTAACAAATGGCGTGATCCACTTTAGCAAAGCCCAAGCACACCATCTTGGTCTTCAATGTGATTGCTCCAAGAATAAATCTTCAATGTGGAATTTCTTCAAGCTCCAATGTAGAACTCTTAGAAACTTCTTCATGAATTGTGATAGAAGAAATATTCCAAATAACTTCATCATTTGTGGAAGACGTTTGAGCCGAGTTGTGATCTTCTTCAAAAACGTCCAAGTCTTCACAACAAGTCGCCAACAATGCTTGCAAGGCGGCCTTCATCCTCTTACTCCTTGATCTTGTCAATGGTCCATCAAGATTCTCCAATAGATCAACATGTGGATTCGGCCTTGGCACCATGGACATGGATGTATTGCTATCATTCCCTCCCTCCTCGAAAGGATTTGTCTTCGAATCACCTACATCATACAAGGATAAATCTCATAAATATTAAATGTAGATTACACATTGCTATACTCACTTGGAAGTTCGATTTTGTAAGCATTGTCTCCAATCTTTTCCAAGACTCAAAAAGGACCATCTCCTCTTGGATGAAGCTTAAATTTGCTTTTCTCGAAAAACCTCTCTTTCCTTAAGTGTATCCAAACCCAATCACTCGGTTCGAATATCACTTGCTTTCTACCCTTATTGGCTTGCTTATCATATTGTTCATTACGCCTTTGAATATTATTTTGAACCTTCTCATGTAACTCCTTCACAAAATCAACTTTCTTTTTAGCTTTGATATTAACAAACTCATTAATAGGAAGAGGTAAAATACCAAGTGGAGTTAATGGATTAAATCCGTAAACAACTTCAAAAGGTGAGCAATTAGTAGAACTATGCAAAGTCTTATTGACGCGGATAGCCGAGGCTTGGAATCATGGACCACCGAATCTCCACACCCTTTTGGATCGTGTTGCACGAATCAATTCAACAAAGACAAAAACACAACAAATTGGCGTAAATAGAATCAAAGGAAACGCACAAGATTTGATGTTAAGCCAATTAAACCCCTTACATTATTACAAACAAGATTAATCAATCTCATGTAATCAAGAGATTAACTACCTAGTTCGACTTGTTCCTGAAATCAAGAACGGGAAGGCTAATCCTATAGCTCCTCACTAAGGGCTTGCGGGAAGTTTAAAACACAAAGTGCTTTCAACTTTTGCAAGGCAAAAGGCTGATTTTTATATTCATTGTAATTAAAAAAAACGTCCAAGGCCTATTTAAATAGGTAGAAATTTGGCCAAGAGACAAAGAAAAAAGAAACCCTAGTAGAAGCCAAGTACAACTTTGCTTCTTGACTTACCAATCCAATTTTAGGAAACTTCCAAATTGGAGTTGATAACTAACTGCCCAAATACTTTCCTAAACCAACAAGACAAGCAAAACACGTTTTTGCTTATTGAAAAGGACACGCCTAAAGCTCCTAAAATATAGGAGTTTTACTTTCCTAAATGTCCCTAAAAAATAGAAGATTACTTTCCTAATTGTCATGCAAGATAATTGGGCCAAGTAATTGACATAAAAACGGAAATTCAAGCCCATAATTAAATGTGAATGGACTTAATTATTACAACTCAAAATAAACCCTATTTACTTAAAAGTGGCGTGAATCCAAGATGTGAAAGTTCAAGCACGCCATCTTGGTCTTTAATAAGGTCCATGAAATTCGCGACGGTAATCTGCCAGAATCACGTCATTCATCTTAGTAGGCATGTTTAACGATGATAACATCAGAATCTCGTAAAACGTAAAACATAAAAGGTTTAGCACTATCCCTTATCTTTCCATGGCCTCTTAAATCACAAAATTCAAAGTTTTACTGAGAGAGATATGTTAAGATTACCAAAATGTGACAGAATTTTTCTGCATTTAATGTTTGACGCCTTGTTATGATCTTCTCCAAAAATCGTCCAAGTCTCCACAATGTGTTGACTTTGGCACTATGGACATGGACACAGGTAGATTCTCAACACCTAATATATGCAAACTCAATATGAGGTAAACAGCTTTCCCAATTCTTTAAGTTCTTTTGAATTATGGCACAAAGTAAGGTAGATAAAGTGTGATTAACTACTTCAGTTTGTCCATCAGTTTGTAGATGTGAAACAGTAGAAAACAACAATTTAGTGCCTAACTTATTCCATAGAGTACGCCAAAAGTGAGACAAGAATTTAACATCCTTATCACTAACAATACTTTGTGGAATGCTATGCAATCTAACAACTTCCTTAAAGAACAAATCAGCAATATGAGTAGCATCATTAGTTTTAGCACATGCAATGAAATAAGCCATTTTGCTAAACCTATCAACAACTAAAAATATGCTATCATGACCATTGCATGACCTAGGTAATCCAAGTATATAATCCATAGAAATATCAATTCAATGATGACTAGGAATATGCAAAGACGTGTACAAACCATGAGGCATCACTTTCGATTTTGATTGTTTACACACAATGCATTTATCACAAACACTTTTAACATCTTTAATCATGTTAAGCCAATAAAAGTGTTCATTTAAAACAGCAAGTATTTTAGCAATTCCAAAGTGCCCCATTAACCCTCCCCCATGGGTTTCTTTAACAAGTAAATCACGAATGGAACAAGAGGGTATGTATAATTTATCTTTCTTAAATAAAAATCCATCATGCACATATAAATCACCATTCGGCATTTTCATACATTGATCATAGGCGGCTGAAAAATCATGATCATCTTTATACAAATCTTTAATTAAATCAAAACCAAGTAACTTAGCATGCAAATAGGTAAATAACGTGTATCTCTTAGACAATGCATCAGCTACGACATTTTCTTTACCAGATTTGTATTTGATCACATATGGAAAAGATTCAATAAACTCCAACTATTTAGCATGCCTTTTATTCAATTGACCTTGAATTTTCAAGAATTTAAGGCTTTCATGAACAGAATGAATAATGAACTCTTTAGGCTATAAATAGTGTTGTCAAACCTGTAATGATCTTACCAAAACATACAACTACTTGTCATAAGTTGCATACTTCATGGCTGCCTCATTAAGCTTTTCACTAAAATAAGTCACGGGTCTTGATTCCTTCATTAAAACAACACCAATACCTATCTCGGAGGCATCACAGTGTATGTCAAAAGCTTTATGAAAATTTGGCAAAGCAAGAAGAGGGGCGTGAGTCAACTTTTCTTTTAATGTGTTAAATGAGTTTTCATGTTCCTTTTTTCCATTCAAAAGTGACATTGTTTTTAACAAGTTCATTCAAAGGTGCAGCTATATAACTAAAGTCTTTAACAAACCTTCTATAAAAACCTGCTAAACCATGAAAACTTCTAACATCACTAGCATAAGTAGGTCTCGGCCAATCCATGATTGCCTTGACTTTTGACTCATCAACAGAAATACCTTGAGAACTAACAACATAATCCAAAAAGATAATTGATTCCATGCAAAAAGAACACCTTTTAAGGTTAGCATATAACTTGTTCTCACACAATATAGCAAACACGAATTTAAGATGTTCAACATGTTCATCAAGTGATTTGGTATAAACAAGGATGTTATCAAAATAAACTACAAAAAATTTTATAATAAAGTGACGAAAAATCTGATTTATGAGCCTCATAAAAGTACTAGGTGCATTAGTTAAACCAAAAGGCATGACTAACTATTCATACAAACCATACTTTGTTTTAAAGGTTGTTTTCCATTCATCACCTTCCTTCATTCTAATTTGATAGTAGCCACTTTTTAAATCAATCTTGGTGAAGATACACGAACCATACAATTCATCAAGCATATCATCTAATCTAGGAATTGGATGTCTATACTTAATTGTGATTTTATTTATGGCATGACAATCTACACATATTCTCCAAGATTCATCCTTTTTAGGGACCAAGATAACAGGAACTGAACATGGACTTAGAGATTCTCGAATAATACCTTTGTCAAGGAGTTCATCAATTTGACATTGGATCTCTTTTGTTTTCTCAGGATTTGCTCTATAAGCTGGACGATTTGGAATTTGGGCTCCTGGCACAAAGTCAATTTGATGTTCAATGCCACGAATAGGTGGAAAACCTATTGGTAAGTCCTCAGGAAACACATCTCCATATTCCTGTAAAAGAGACAAAACAATACTAGGCAAAGAATTAAGGTGATCACTATCAATGATAAGTACATCTTTGCGATACAATAAATACAATGGTTGCCTATTTAGTATTGCTTTCTTAAGCTCACTCATTGAAGCAAAACAACAAGACTTTGAACTAAATACATCACGGCTATTACAACTTTTATCATTAAGTACAAGTTCACGGCCTATGCTAGTAGTTACATTCTTTTGTTTCTCTTGTTCACTCTTTTCTTTTGCTTCTTGTTCATGCATATCACTATAAGAATTTGCAATATTTGCTTGGTCTTCAAAGACTTAGGATGGATTCAAGGCTCTGAAGTTGAACTTTTTACCTTGATGCTCAAAGTGATAGTAATTCTTCTTGGCATGAAACACAACATCTCTATCAAATTGCCAAGGTCTTCCAAGAAGTATATGACCGGCTTCTATTGGTACCACATCACACAAAACTTTATCAACATATTTTCCAATGGTAAATGGAACCTTTACTTGCTTGGTTACTCTAGTCTCAGCTGAATTATTAAGCCATTGAAGTTATATGGCTTAGGATGCTTCATACAAGTTAATTTCAATTTCTTAACAAGTACTTGCCACATTAGTACAACTTCCACTATCAATAATCACACTACAAATTTTATCTTGTACCATGCAACATGTGTGAAAGATGTTCTCACGATGAATCAAATAATTATCAACTTGTGGTTGTGCATTAAGAATTCGACGAGAAACTAAACAAAAATCGCCAACCTGATAGACTTCAAGCTCTTCACTCTCTTCACTAGCATACTTTTCTTCAAGTGCGGGCATGTCAGCACATTCATCATCACTTATCACATCTCCATTGTCATTAACATACATCAACTTATGAGTAGGACAATCGGATTGAATATAACCGTAGCCTTGACACTTAAAACATCCGATTTCCCTCAACCTTTGAGTAGGTTTTGACGCCGATTGTGAAGAAGATTCGGTAAACTTTAGGACAAAGTTTGGGACATTGGACAAAGTTTTTTGAGGTGGATTTGGCGTGAAACTTTGTGGCTTTGGTGGCGGAGTAAATGGAGTGGAATTCGGCTTTACTTCTCCAAGGTGGTTGTGGTTGTGTGAAGCGATTCTTTGATTTCATGTGCTTCTCAATTTTAATAGCTTTATGAACAAGCTCATTAATATCGACATAACTTTGAAGATCAACATGATAAGCCAACTCGGAACTCATGCCTCGAAGGAACCTCTCAATGGTCGAGTCGGGATCCTCTTGAATATTAGCCTTAATCATAAGTACTTCCATCTCATGGTAGTAATCTTCATTGGTTCGGCTTCCTTGCACAAGAGAATGTAACTTTCTATTGAGCTCTCGGTGGTAATGTGAAGGCACATATTTCTTTCTCATGAGAACTTTCATTTGGCTCCAAGTCTTGATTGGTCTTTCGCCATCTTGGCGTCTAGTTTTAATTACCTCTTCCCACCACGAACTAGCATAATCCTTGAGATGCATGAAGGCTAGGCGGTACCTTTTATCCTTGAGATAGTTATTGCCTTCAAAGAGATTATCTAGGTCTCAGACCCAATCAAAATATGATTCGAGATTTGCTTTTCCATGAAAAGTAGGTAATATTAGTTTGAAAGTACCAATAAACAAGTCGGATGTTTTACCACTTTTAGAAGACCCAATGATTTTCTCATTTTCATTATCGGATGCACCAAAGTCAATTTGCCTTGAGGTGGAATTCTTAGTAGTAGGGCGCTTAGATGTTGAAGTCAAATTATCAATTTGAATTTGCATCTTTTGAAGCATGTGAAAAGGTGCTTCATTATCAAAATTTCGTTTGGCTAGTGATACGGTTTTATCACCCTCCATTGTACCTGCAATGTTAGTGAAAAACAAAAAGAAAATAATATATTTCCTCACGGGTTCTCACTTTGGAGAGTAGGTACACACCACTCTTTAGAAGTAGCTTTTCTCCTTTATTGTATACTCTATCTATACACTCAATAAGGAAACACATAAACTATATAAGTCCAACCAGTCACGTTGATATATAAAACACACGAAACCAGCAAGTTCAATCAATCAAGACGTACACAAGTTAAGTCAACTAGAGTATTTAAGCAAAAAGCTGAAAAGATTATTTAGGTCACGGGCATGGTATAATTCAATTTAGCTACTGAAACTACTGAATTCAGAAACTAGACAGAATAATAAGAATTTGGCAACTTGAATCACTCAAATCGGAGTTGTAACAAAAAGGTTATGGCAATTTCAATTTTGGTGGTTTTCAAGAGACAAAACAAGAACACTTAGTTCTTTTGGGCTACGATTTTTTTTTTGTATTGGTTCGATTTCCTTTTTTTGACGTTGAGCTTTGGCTCTTTTTTTTAAACGTTGGCCTTTTTTTGAATTTCTGACAAGAATTAGGGTTTTAAGACAAAACCTATGGTTTTTTTTTGTCTTATGTTGTCTTAACATTAACAAAAATTCAGCCACAAAACTTATGCAAGAACTCACCAAATATTTTGAATTTCAATATGCCACAAAGACAATATCTTCAAGATTTATGCCAAGGAATAAGAATATAGTTCAAGATTTCGATTTTTATGCAACTTTGAAATTCAAGAAAATCAAGAACTTCAAGAAAACAATCAAGAACTTATCTTTTTTAGAAGAAACAATTACTTGACCAAAGATAACAGATTCTAGAAACAAAATGGAAACAATGGCAAAAGGAATGAATCAAAACGGACAAGAAACAAGAAAGTTGGAATTTTAGGTAAAAAAACCTGAAACCCTAACCCTAGAATTTTTGACGTTTTGAAGATCAATCCTAAAGCATGCAATCCTATTCGGTTTCAACACAAGGAAGACACAAGAAAACTGCAGAATCGAAGAAAGACAAGACGCAACAATTGATGGGACAAAACAGCAACACGAAGACAAAAAAATTGAAGCAAAACGATAAGAAAACAAATGTGAAAATTTTAACAAAATTTCAGCAACAAGTCTAAACGAATTTCAGCACCTATATTATGAACAAAAAGTGCAGAAATAACATGAAGGAAGAGTAGAAAGAATGACTCTAAGACAGCAGCTAAAAGACGCAAAATAGCAACAAAGATTTGACGCAAAAACAGTAAGAATTCGCGACAAAAAATAAGACTTAAAAACGAAAAACTTTAACCTTAATTTTGAAGTAACAACCAGAGCTTTGTTACCAATTGATATGGATGACCGAGGCTTGAAGTCCTGGATCACTCGAACCACACACTTTGGATCGTTGCTAACTTAAACTCCACAGACAAAGAAGACAAGTAGCTCCGGAAAACACAATAAAAACACAAACACAGTTGTGGAAGTGAAATTCAAGGAAAATGAGAAGATTGGATAGAAGCCAATCAAACCCCCACGTCTAAAGCACATCAATTAACTTAGTCTATGTAAATAAAGGACTAAACTAAAAGGTTTGATGTGTTCTTAAAATCATGAACGAGTTGACTTGCCTAGAGGCCCTAACTTTAGGCTTGCGGTTTGTAATGAAATTCAACTAAACTTAAATGAATGTTCAAGGTTTGTGAACATAAAGTGCTTACCGACTTAGCAATTCTAAAATCAGACTTCTTCTTTCATATATTAAAAACGTTAAAGACCATTCCTTAAATAAGGAATAAGTCGTCCATCAAGACAAACCCTAGTAAGAGCCAATTACAACTTGACTTCTTAACTAACTAATTAACTAACTAGTTTCCATTATCATGCAAGATAATTGGACCAAGTAATTACTTAACTACTAAATGAAATATAAGCTCAAATTAATGTTTAATGGACTTAATTTATTACCAAACAAATAAATCCTAAGACTTAACAAATGGGTGATTGGCGAGAGCGTCGTCTACTCTCGCAATTTTACCCAAAACAACTAACTAGAAGCAAGCGGTAAGTGGGATCGTATCCTCAGGGAAAGGGTAGAATTAAGAATTGTACAGTGATAGAATAAGCGATTAAGCGATGTGTAGACTAAATAGAAAACAAACGAGAAATCAACCAAAAGGAGAAAGGTGTGCTGCCTTGAGGGAGCCCAGTGGTAATGACTTCAATCGGTTATCCTTGACTTAGTGTTAACACATGTATGAGGGGATCGATTTTCTAGTGAACTTAAGATTGATCTCCTTGATAGGTCTCACAATCCTAACCCACCATGCTCCTCTATCTTCCCTTGATAAGGCAAGATTTAGGCTCGCTTCCTAATTCCAGATCCCTATCTGACACTACACTAAGACAAGTACTAGTGTGCAAATGATCCTAAGTCTTTTCATTCCTTGACCTCCACTGTCAGTGGATACCGCATAGTAGAAAATCGCTTCCTCACTCAGATCTTAGGACTCATACATAGGTTGTTCTATGTTCTGTTGGTTTCATTCCAATTTCCTTTAATTGCACTGAATTGATTTCAGTGGATACCGCAAATCATATAAAGGCGTAATCGTGAGTGAGTAAATATTGAAATGAAACACTAACTGACATGGAACTTAAACCGAACACAAAATACGCAATTCAAATGTCTCAAAACGATATTAAGTCATTACACCTAATCCCTCAAGCAGCACTAAAAATCTAGCCGATCATGTTGATCGGCTTTGAAAATGAGTTTAACAAAGTCAGATCAAACATCGCTATAACAAAGGATAGACTTGAATGAACTCCACTCTGATCCTAAAACCTAGACACTCAAACTCCTCTCTCATGATAATCATAAAACAGACCAAACTATCTGCCGATCTTCATGATGAGCGAAAAAGAACAAGAGATCAAACAGAAGATGTGATGATGAACAAAGATGAAAATGACATCAATCATCCTAGACAACTGAATAACAGGAGTCCAGAAAGAGAAAAAAAGGATGCAGATACTTAACTAATAATAATGTAATAAAGCAGAAAGTCCAGAATGCAATGTGACTGAAAAAACTATAACTTGACTATATGCATGGAAGATTGTGACTGGAAATGTGCCAAGATGTGACATGCATTTACAAATCAGTGAAGACACATGTACTTAAGAGATGACAACAACAGGCCACAATATTGGAAAGCTTAACTACTAAGTTTGCCAAATAGTTGGACAGAATGCGGAGGGTGTCTACGAATTGCATGAGGAAATGACTAACTAAAATAATGAAGTAACAATGCATGAAAGTCTTCCTAACTCAAGACATAACAAAAGTAAAATAGACTAATAATAACAAAGGGAGGAAATATGCATTGAAGTGCATGTGTGTGAAGTTGATGCATGCCAAACGTTCAAGAGAAATGCATGAATAAAATGGAATGAAAACAGAAAAGAAAAGATGCAACAAGAACAAACAAACAGTGCTCGTGTGCTAGTGGGGTGGCGGTCGCACGATGCGACCGCCGTGTGTGAGTGGCGGCCGCATCGTGTGTGCGTGTGTGAGAGGGCGGCCGCACGATGCGACCGCCGTGAGGGGTTGGCGGCCGCACGATGCGGCCGCCGTGCATGTGTGTGTGTGTGTGGGCGGTCGCACGTGTGATTGTTTTTTGTGTGTGCTGAATGAGTTGTGCGTTTGTGTGCTTGTGAGAGTTTGTGTAGTGTGAATGGTTGTGGACTTTAAGCTTTGCGTGATGTGTGCTTGTGTGAATAGTTATGGACTTCAAAGAAGAGTTGGAGGTCAGTGGCATACATGACTAAATATTTTGCACAAAATCACAAAATATTCACATTATCACACGATACTTAGCCATTTATCAATGTTTCCAAATACTGCACATTTTGCATGCCATTGACACACCAAGCATCATTTTCACTCGTAATTCACAACAAAGAATAAAGAAAGCGGAGCAAATAAGTCGACTAAACATCGACTTATCAGTGATCCACTTTAGCAAAGCCCAAGCACACCATCTTGGTCTTCAATGTGATTGCTCCAAGAATAAATCTTCAAGGTGGAATTTCTTCAAGCTCCAATGTAGAACTCTTAGAAACTTCTTCATGAATTGTGATAGAAGAAATATTCCAATTAACTTCATCATTTGTGGAAGACGTTTGAGCCGAGTTGTGATCTTCTTCAAAAATGTCCAAGTCTTCACAATAAGTCGCCAACAATGCTTGCAAGGCGGCCTTTATCCTCTTACTCCTTGATCTTGTCAATGGTCCATCAAGATTATCCAATGGATCAACATGTGGATTCGGACTTGTCACCATGAACATGGATAGATTGCTATCACATTAACAAAGAAAAATGACATACTTTAGATTTTGTAGGTATCTATATTAAAGAGCCTATTTTTTGACATGGGCAATTATATGTTGCTCTGTCACGTGCAAAAAGTGTCGCTCAGGTTAAAATTCTTATTCAAACTTTAACTACAATTGATAGCAGCAGCAATTTAACTAAGAATGAAGTATATACTAAAGTATTATCAACAATTATTACGAATGTAATTAGCCAAAATAATGTTTAGCTTATGTATCTCTAATTACTATTTAAATTCTTATTTGTATGTATGGATTCTGTTATTTAATATTAATGAGTTGAATTAGCATATAATAGTAAATTTATAAACATTAGTCCGGTGTTTGTACAATCTGGTAAGAATTGTTTACATTTATCAACATGTTTTGATATTAAGCAACATAACTCTATCTACACACTTATTTGTTTAATTTTGTAAACTAGCTTCTTAGCTTTATGCTTAAGAATTCTTTTGACTATTTCAAAATATGAGCTACTCTCTCAATTCTTTCTTTTCCTTGAACTAAAAATTGTATTTATATATATTTCTAGGAATATGGAAAATAGATGTATCCACATTTCAGCATTAACAGATGCGACTAGAGATTGGGTTTCAAAGCTAATTTTAACAGAGAAAACTCCAATACGCATTAGAAAAGAAAAAGGAGCTGCGTATCAAAGATTTGTTTTTAATGATGCTCAGGTATTAATAAATCCTTTTACAAGCTTGATATCTTTTAGACTGCAATACTTCAACTTATCTAATTAGAAGTATTTTTGTAAAAGAATTACATACAAGGTATTACTTAAAGTGAAGATGTGCATCACCAATTTATTAAGATATTGAATTGAAAACTTGATAAATCAAAAGTTGTGTATCAAAGTGTTTAATTCATGTCCCAGCAGCAGCGCAAAAAATTGATGTGAGCTGTCGCGTGCTCACCAATTTATCCCTAATTAACTATAGTAGTAGTGATAGGGTTTCGTTCCATAGTGAAGGGTGGTTAAAGAATTCAGAAAGTTACTCTAAATCTTGTCACAAAAGCAGAACAACTAGAAAAGAAAATAGAATAGAATATAAATGTAAATGGCGAGAAAAAGGATGTTCTAGAGTTACTTCAACCAGATGAATGTTCACCAGACAACTCGTGCAATGCAATTAACGTGCGTGCAAGTTTAGAGGAGAGCTCAGTTGCCTAGAAACCTAGCCTACAGTCGGCATGTCAACCGCACTGTACTCTAAGCTTCCTAACATCATTCTTTCACATAACGGGCCTAAGAACGATGAATTTGCATCGCAACGTCTCAATTCCCTGTTTCAAACTACTCTAGCAACCACCTCCTAAAGACTTCCAATGGCGAGGCCTGAATTTAGGGTCTTAAGCTTTTGTTAGCCTCAGAGAATCTCTTTACACTTTGTCCTACAGTTTTCGTGATCTCAAATCGGCATGGCGACCGCATTTATTAAACAAACAATTAAAGCAAGTGCAAAGACTCATGAAATTCAACTAATTCATAAAGAAAACACAGTATGATTTCATTTCTTCATTTATCACATTAATTGCCCCGCATAGAGTCGTCTAAATGAAGCGTTCATCCATCAGAACCCTAGAACATCACAAGTTTAGCAAGAAAACTCCATTCTCATCTCATAGTCGTCAAAATGCAACATTAAACAATTCATCTCCACTAAATTGGTAAAATTTACCGATTAAATTGTTGAGAATTGTTAAATGCTTCGTTGATTGAGAATCGAATTACAGTAATCGGTCCAAATGTTCGATCGAAATAAAAAATAGAGGTCCAATTCTAGTAAGAGAAATTCTAGAGAGTGAAAGTCTAGAGAAAGAAAATCATGCTCACCAGTTTCTAGATTAATCTCTCAATCCAAAAGTCAAAAGTCCCTAAAATAATGACAAAACCTTCTATTTATAGGGGTCTAAAGCTTAATCTACACACTAATAATAACTAAGTACTTAATTACATAAATGCCACTGTGAGGAAAATCTGTCCAAAAATATGCACGTGCTCTATGCTCCACATCAGCAAGTCACTTCTGCATCTCACGCCTTTGAGCCAAAGTTTTTCACGCCTCCATTTTGCACGTCACGCTCCCGAGCCTCACTCGATCATGCTTCCAAAATCTGCACAAGAGAAGGTAAGTTTCAACACTTAGAAAAAATTTTAAACATGAAACACACGCACTTAAACGGTGCGGCTGCACCACGCAAAATTCATCATGGTGCGGCTGCACCACGTAATCTTTTTCACAGTGTGGCCGCACCATGTAAATCATCTCACGGTGTGGCAGCACAGCGCCTCCTCACCATGAAAACCTTTTCACGGTACGGCCGCGCTATGTAAATGAAGTGCATAGTGTGTGCAATAAGTATTGTGCCGGTGTGCATGTGTTAGTGTTGGTGTGCTCAAGGGTGTTCATGCTCGTGCATACGTGATGCAAGGTTTAGTGCATATATGCATTGTGATGTAAGTGATGCATGTGATGCTTGTGCATGTGTGGAGTAGTGTGCACTAACATGGCAAGAGTTGTGCACAAAAGAGTGCTTATGTGTGCATAAGTTGTGCCCTTGCCGTGCATGTGCAGCGAGCTTGAGTTGTGCATGTTGTATGCTCGTAGCTAGTGCATGATCGAGTGTGTGCGAGCAAGTATTGGTGCAAGTGAGCGTGAGGGTGTGCGGTGAGGTGTGTGGTGATGTGCAGGGCTCGCACACGGTGCATGCGAGCCTTGTGCGGTGAGGTGTGTGGTGATGTGCAGGGCTCGCACATGGTGCATACGAGGTGTGTGCGAGCCAGTGCAGTGCAAATGCACAAGTGATGTGAGGTGTGTGCGATGAGTGTGCATAGTGGGCAGCAAATGTGTGCAAGGTGTGTGCCTAATGGTATGTCCTCATGCGCACACTTGAGTTTTCATGCAACACTTGTGCACACTAATGCACCAATTTCGGCCCTTTCTTCATCAAATAACACTACACACAATTCATCACATATCCTTTCAAATCAACATAGAATTCTCCACAAGATGCACTAAAACACAACAAAAGCCAAGTAAAACTAGCATTTTCAAGCCAGTATAAAACTGACTTATCAATTTCCCCCACACTTAGACTTTTGCTTGTCCCAAGCAAAGCTCACACTTCTCATTTCTAACAATGATTTATCACCTGCATCCATCACACTACTCCTGGTTCATAATGCCAATCACTAAGTTCTTAAAAAACATTTTTCACACACAAAAACAACAACCGAAAAATTTCCTAGTTCAAAACTCTCAGAATTCAACACATATTATCAACCAAGACATAATGAAACAAACCAAAATGTCATGCGTGTACGTGTGTGCTGAGGAGCGCTTACTTCATTTGCTCTCTTTCTATGCATACCTCTCAGCATTTTGTCTAACCATTCATTGCAAAACAATCTTCTTGTCCACACACACGAATAAGCAGCACACGAGATCAATGGTAACCTAGTGCACATTGGTGCTTCTATAGGATTTTTCCTCTTCTTTCCTCATGCACATTGGTGCATCATTTGTCACACTCATTAGTGTTTAGCTGCCTGGGATTTGTAGCTCTTTTTTTCCCACTATTTGCTCGGGTTTTATGGCTATTTTTCCTATATTTGCTTGCCAAGGTCTTATGGCTTTTTATTCCCAGTTGCCAAGGGATTTTTCTCCATATCCCTTCTCATGTAACCACATTTTCATATGTGTCTTCAAGGGATTATACATGCAGGAACAAAAAGGCAAGAATTGTGCATAGCAAAAGAGTAAACTCCATACAGATTACCTCCTATGTCATTTAAGATTTTTGCATGGCATATCTATCTTACTTTGACATGGTGCCGTAGCCAATAAAATATACTGAACTCGTCAAGCTCGAAGCCATAAAAAAAATTGTTGCTCGCAAGCATAACACAAGAGAATAAAGTGAAGAACTCAAGACATGACATAGTGAATCAAGAGACAACTGCTTAGAACATAAGGTGATATTACCTTTCTTACCCAACTCACTCAACTCACGCCACCTCTATTGATAACATCCACAGCCAAACATAATAAAGCACACATACACTTACTGTCATACTTTCCTACCTCATCACTCTCAATGCACAGATCTTCATTCCAGTAATTTCATATATCATAAAACCACACATAAATGACCACACTCAACACTCAAGAGATTTCGAAGTAAAACAAGGCAAACACAGAAAAACATCACAACTTCATAATTCTTCACAATATGGTAAACCGACCCATTGCATAATCATTTTCCCCAACATCATCCACCACAAATGTAGCACACCAACTCAATGAAACTTCAGTAAAGTAGACAAAGCAAACATGGCACCATACTTCCTAACCAACAGCAACATCTCCCATGGCAAATGACCCACAAGACCAATAGCACATAAGCAGAGCTACACCACTCCCCCACCATAACCAATATGGAAAAACATTCATGTCCCCCACACTTAAAAGAAGCATTTTCTATAATGTAAAAGCTAAGAATGAGGGGCTCCCTAAGTAGACGGCGAAGGTGTAGAAGACGAGGGAACAAAAAATGCAGCAGAAGTAGAAAAAGTAGGTCCCAAAAAAGGTCGAGCAAACGCATCTGCACTAGCAAATACGGGACCTTGGAATGGTCGCCCAGGATCATTAAAGATTGGCAAGCGCGTGGCAGGCATAAAAACAGGATCATACCAAAAAGTTGGAGTGGGAGGGTAGGTGGGCAGGCGCCCAAATATAGGCAATGGCTGGAGAAATGAGAGTGCGGGCACTCCAGGGAGAAGCTCTTGCATAGCACCAGTTTGTGGATTCATCGTCAAATTAGGCACTTGATACATCACCACCTGATTAGAATCTGGTGGTGGTTTAGGAGGCCCAGGAGGAGTGTGATAATAGACAGTCAACTTGTTGAGCTGATCCGTTTCACATTGCATGTTGAATTGCCAATGGTCTAAGACTTCCAATTGTTACTGTGCTATAGAGGCGATATCATCCAATCTAGTACCAATGGAAAAAGTGAGTAGACCAATCTTGGTGCATGTCATATATCTTCTTGTGCATGTTCTGGAGCCGCTCATCCAAACATTGGAAGCGAGTGTCCACAGAAGTCTGAAAATCATGAAGGGTGCCATTGAAAGAAGTAAAATCAAATGGCTGAGGTTGGTGCTTTAGATTGCTATAATGGATTGGGGGGTCAAAATTCTCTGAAGTCACGCCAGTCACAGGTGGTACTCTTATCAACTCTCTATCCATTAGCAAGTACTTAGCATAAAGAGGAGTGGCAATGAGATCCTGGACCTTGTGCCAATCGGCGCCTATATCATAATCCACCCCTTGGGCACGGCAAAGCTCTGTAACAAGTACCGAAAAATAAATCGCCGCAGCATCTTCCTCTATGCCTGCCCGTATATGGTCGACAATAGTCCGCCCAACATCCAAAGGTTTCCGATTTTTAATAGCCGAGATAAGGTACAGGCGACTACACATAACCTATTCACATGCGAACTTGTCATGAGCCGCGACAAAACCAAAAATTAAAATGAAATGACAACATGATTGACATATTAACAAAACAATTAAAATGACAAAACCAAAATTAACAAAAACCAAAAACAATTAACAACATGAGTTTAGGGAAAAGAAATCAATATGGGTTGCCTCCCAGTAGTGCTTGTGTTAACATCGACAGCCCGACATAGTGCAACGATGTGTTATTGCAAAGGTTAATCCAAGAAGAGTTTGTTTGGTGCTTTATGGATGGCTTCTCCCTTATCTTGCTTTGGGTGTTCTACATAAGGCTTGAGTCTATGCCCATTCACTTGCCAAGTGTTGCTAGATTTCTTGTACAACATCTCCACAACTCCATAAGGCATGACGTTAGTGACACAAAATAGTCCAGTCCAGCGTGACTTGAGCTTTCTAGGGGAAAAGTCAAAGTCTAGCATCATATAGCAAGACCAATTGGCCAGGAGTGAAGCTCTTAGCCCTAATCTTAGAATCATGCAACTTCTTAGTTCTTTCTTTATACAGCTTTGCACTAACATAGGAGTTGAACAGAAACTCATCAAGCTCATTAAGCTCCATCATTCTCTTGGACTGTGCTCCATGCAAATCCATATTGAGCCTTTGAATTGCCCATAAGGCTTTATGCTCAAGTTCCACTGGAAAATGGCACTCCTTACCATACACAAGCCAAAAAGGGTGAGGCACCAATAGGAGTTTTATATGCCGTTCGGTATGCCCACAAGGCATAATCCTACTTAAGAGTCCAGTCTTTCCTATTTGGTCCTACAAATTTTTCCAATAACCTCTTAATCTCTCTGTTAGAGATCTCGACTTGGCCACTTGTTTGGAGATGGTAAGCAGTAGACACTTTATGCTTCACACCATACTTGGCCAAAAGTGATGCAAAGATCTTGTTGCAAAAATGAGAGACCCCATCACTTATGATAGCTCGAGGAGTGCCAAACCTGTTGAAAATGTGCTTCTTAAAAAATGCAGCCACAATTCACGCATCATTATGCGGGAGTGCCACAGCCTCAACCCACTTTAACACATAATCCACCGCCACCAGTATATACTCCATTCTGCAAGATTTAGGAAAAGGTCTCATGAAGTCAATACCCCATACATCGAAAAGATCCACTTCCAGAATATTTTTCAGAGGCATTTCATTACGCCATTAGATGTTACCACTTCTTTGGCACTTATCACACTGACCAACCTATATGCGTGCATCCAAAAAGATAGAGGCCAGTAGAATCCACTTTGTAGCACCATAAAGTCCGTCCTAGTTGCTTACCAAAATGTCCTCCGAATGTGGCTTCATGGCATGCCTTCAAGATTTCATCTTTATCCCCTTCTTTCACACATTTTCTTTTCACTTGGTCACTGCACACTTTATAGAGAGCATTGTCATCCCAAAAGAAGTACTTTGCATCGTGCCTCAATTTCTTCCTCTATTCGTGCGAGTAGTATGCTTGCACTTGCCCTGCCACAACAAAGTTTGCTATTTTAGCATACCAAGGCAAGTCTTCCTTGTCCACTTTAAACACCTGCTCATCAGGAAAATGCTCTCGGATCAAAACATGAGACTTGTCTTGCCCATGAGAGTCTAATCTTGACAAGTGATTGGCTACAATATTCTCTAAACCTTTGCGATCTTTGATTTCAACATCAAATTCCTGGAGAAGCAACACTCATTTAATAAGCCTAGGCTTGGCTTCCTTTTCGGCCAATAAGTATTACAAGGCTGCATGGTCAGTATGCACAATCACCTTCGAGCCTAGCAAATAAGCACAGAATTTATCAAATGCAAAGACTTTAGCAAGCATCTCCTTTTTGGTTATGGTGTAATTCATTTGAGCCTCGTTCAACAACTTGCTTGCATAATAGATTATGTAGAAAACTTTGTTTTGTCTTTTCCCATGCACAACCCTTAGTGCATAGTCACTCGCATCACACATAATCTCAAACAGTTCCCCCCATTGTGGTGTGACTATGACTAGGGCTTCCACAAGCCTTGCCTTTAACAGCTCAAAAACCACTGAACATTCTTCACAAAAATTGAACTTCACATCTTTCTCTAACAAATTGCACAAAGGCTTTGCAATCTTAGAAAAATCTTTGATAAACCTACGATAGAATCCAATATGTCCGAAGAAACTTCTTATGCCTTTAACGTTGGTGGGGGGTGGTAGTTTGGCAATGACATCCACTTTAACTCTATCCACTTTAGTTCCTTTATGAGAAAGCTTAAGTCCCAAAACTATGCCTTCCTGCACCATAAATTGACATTTCTCCCAGTTGAGTATATTGCAAAACTATGCCTTCATATAACTCATCAACTTGCCAAATGCAAAGAAACGCTCTCTAGCCAAAAATCGCTTATAGTGCAATACTGCCTTTGACCACCACATATTTATTACCATTGTACATTATCTTCTATCTAACGGACATATTGACCTATCCTGATTCCTTCGTCAATGGCGGAGGGGAGTAGCCCTCCCTCCCCCCAAAATCTTATTCGGATGCTGTAGGGAAGGTGGAATCTTTACCTAGGGATAAGTCCATCTCCTTTGCTTCCATCCAGAACAAAAAAATGCTGTCTCAATTCAAGGGGGAACCAACACTTTTTCTTATGGAAGAAGAGGAGGACATTCTTGCTCTTGACTTTAAGTGGACGGTAATCGGAAAATTCTCATGGGGGCGCCCTTCAATGGTGCAGATCAGAAAAGAAATTATTGCGGCCTCCTTTTTAGGGTAATGCAAGATAGGATTACTGGATAATCGGCACGTATTGTTTAAATTTTACAAGGAGGAAGACTTTCAAAGATTTTGGACTCGTAAGATTTGGCACTTCCAAGGATTTCTGGCCAGGATCTTTAAGTGGACAAAGGAATTCGATCCAGCAGTGGAACCTTCAATCTCCCCTGTTTGGATTTGTTTTCCATTTCTCCCTCTACATCTATTCAATAAAGAAAAACTACACAGCCTCACCTCAATTGCTGGGAATCCACTCAAATTAGATGCAGCGACTGCCGGAGCATGTGACCTACTCCGGCCAAGTGAGGCCAGAGTGTGTGTCAAAATGGACCTCACTAAACCAGTTCCTAATCGAATCTGGATCGGTAGCAAGGAGAAAGGTAGATGGCAGACTTTGGGAATAGAAGATCGTCCAGATTATTGTTCAAACTGCAAGAAACTAGGGCATGACAATAAGTCTTGTGACCCTCTGAGAGGAAAACCTAAAAGCTTGGGCACAAGGGGGAATCAAATGCAACGAATGGCTGCTGCAGCGCATAATCAAGGTCAGAATGAATGGGTGTTAGTCACCAAGAAACCAGAGAGTAAAAAAGGGGACTCTATGAGTGATTCCCAGGGTAATAAAGGCAAGGAGGTGGATCCTAGCAGCTTACCAATTTCATGTCCTGTGGTGGACATCCCTGAATCGTCAGGGAAGAGGGACGCACCTGAAGCTACTTTGCCTCCAAAAAAGAGCACTGAGGAGGAAGTCCAGAATCAGGTGCCTGAAGGAGTAAAGGACCAATCGTGCCAAGAGGAAACAGAATACCCCCATGTAGGGGAAGGGGAAGCACAAAGAGGAGGATTACACTCTCAGAAACCTCAAGTTTATTCCGGACAGGAGGATAGTGTGATTGGAGAAAAGACACAGGAACAGGTATACTGTGATGAAATTATATCTATCATTACTGAAATCGTTTCTTCTTCTGAATTGTAGGAATCTTCTCTAATAAAGGAAGCTAGTAGGAAAGAGATGCTCTCTCAAGCCTCAATATCACTCTCTTGCTCAGACTCAGAGTTAGAAAAATTAGAACATAACGGGGAGGAGGAGCAGGGGGAAGTAGCAGGTTCAAACCCAAACTCATGGCGAAAATATACCTCAGATAGAAAGCTCCGAGGAAGGAGCACAGTCACGGGTCACAAACACTCTAGTTCCCAATAATTAGCTGCACATATTGGAATATTAGGGGTATAGCTAGAAAACCAAACTTTAGGAAATTAAAGAAAATACTTAGATAAAATAGAAGCAACTTCCTAGCTATTGCAGAACCATTCCTAGACCACTCTAGACTAGAAGTATTTAGGAAACGACTAAGATTTGATGTAGCTCACAGCAATGCTTGTAGCTCAATATGGGTTATGGTCAGAAAGCCATTTGGTTGCCTCTTAATTGCTTCCTCAGACCAGCACATTACCTTGGAAATCAGTGATCCGGAATTGAGCTCCCCAGTCATAGTATCCAACATTTATGCGAAATGTAAGGCTTCACAAAGAGAGGAGTTGTGGCATTCACTAGAAACTCTGCAGATCACAAATCAGTCCTTGTTTCTCTTGGGTGATTGGAATTGCATAAGGGCCAGGGAAGAGAAGAAAGGGGCAAATGCTATAACTGTCAGAGAGACGAGAGAACTGATAGAATTCATGTCCAACATGGGTTTGTCTAAGGTTCAGTTCAGAGAGGCTAAGTTCACATGGTGTAATAATAGGGAAGGAGAGGCAAAGGAGTGGAAAAGACTTGATAGAGCATTAGTGAGCAGGCAGTTTGTAGATAGAAACTTAGAGGCAGACATTGTTCACCTTGTAAGGTCCCTATCGGACCATGCCCCACTCATTTTACAAATCAGGAAAGGGGTCAAAAACAGAGTTAAACCTTTTAGATTCCAAAGTTTCTGGCTCAACCATGATGGCTGCATGGCAGTCATCAAAAAAGCCTAGAGTAAAGAAATGGTAGGCAACCCCCTTTGAATCTTTAGTGAAAAGTTAAAGATAGTGAAAGGGGCTCTCAGAAATTGCAATAGAGAAACTTTTGGGAACATTTTTTCTAATGCTGAACAGGAAGAAGAAGATCTGCACAGGTTAGAGGTGGAGGATGAAATAAGCCCTATTCTAAGAGAGATTCTGAATCAAGCTACAGCCAAGGCTAAATACCATTTAGGTATAGCTGAGCAGTTCTGGTCCCAGAAGGCTAACCTTAAATGGGTTACAGAAGGGGATAGAAATTCTAGGTTTTTCCATTCGTGAAAAATAGACATGGTAGAGCTCATATCCACCACATCTAGAATCAGGAAGGGGTTTGGGTAGAAGGAGAGGAGCAGATTGGGGAGTTTGCTAGTCAATACTTTTCTGAACTATATTCAGCTGATGAGATTACTACAAGGTTGGATAGTCACCTCTTGTCCAGTACTGTGACTAAATTAGATAGAGAGGCCTTGACTAAAATCCCTGACCTAGAGAAGCTACATCTGGTTGTTCATGGCATAAACCCGGATAGCGCACCAGGACCTGATAGTTTCCCTGGTCTTTTTTATATCCGAACATGGGACATTATCAAGCAGGATCTTCTCAAAGCTGTCCAGTCCTTTATTAATGTAGTTGAAATGCCTATGGCTATGACAGCCACATCTATTGTTCTTCTTCCTAAAGTGTCAAATCTAGCCTCCTTTATACAATTCAGGCCTGTTAGCCTGTGCAACTTCATCAACAAGATTTTCTCTAAGTTGCTAGCTATTAGGTTAGCTAACATTCTGCCTAAGATAATATCGAAAAATCAGAGTGAATTTGTATTGGGTAGAATGATTTCAGATAACTTCCTTCTTGCTAGTGAGTTAGTTTCAACAATAAATAGAAAGAGCAAAGAAGGTAAAATGGCACTCAAGCTTGACATGGAAAAAGCCTATGATAGAGTGCATTGGCCATATTTATTGCAAATTATGAGACATCTTGGATTTGGTGAAATCTGGATAGACATAGTTTGGAGGCTGATTTCTAATGTCTGGTTCTCAGTGTTGATTAATGGGAGAAGTCATGACTGGTTTAAAGGCTCTAGAGGACTGAGGCAAGGGGACCCCATTTCCCCTCTGCTGTTTGTCATAAGTTCAGAATATTTTGTCTAGAGTCCTTAATAGTAAGGTGGAGAAAGCAATGGAATTTTGTGTTCCCAAAGGCTGTCCTAGAATTACTCACCTTACTTACGCGAACGATGTGATCATTTTCTCATCTGCTAAACCACAGGCCATCAGAAGGATTATGGACAACCTGAAACATTATGAAGAGGTCTTAGGGCAGAAGGTTAGTGTGGGCAAAAGCAGCTATTTAGTTCATGACAGCATGCATATTGCTAGGAAACACCACATAGGAAGAATACCTAAGTTCTCCAGGGGTGCACTCCCAACAATGTACTTAGGAATTCCCTTACACTTCAAAAGGACTTCGGCTGCCCACTTTGACTGCCTTCTGGATAAGATAAGCAAGAAAATAGAGGGCTGGAGCTCAAAATTTCTATCCTTGGGGGGAAGAATCACTTTGATCAAAAGTGTTTTATCGTCCATCCCTGTGTATACTACCATTAGCATTAATCCACCTAAGAAGGTCCTAAATAAGATATAATCCTTGCTATCTAATTTTTTGTGGTCAGCCGTAGGAAAAGGTTCCAAACACCACTGGGTGAGCTGGAAGGAACTATGCTTAACCCAAGAGGAGGGAGGGGTTGGGTTTAGAGATCTTACTCACCTTCTCCAAGCTCAGTCCATGAAGCTGTGGTGGAGATTCAGGAAGAAAAACACTCCTTGGTCCAAGTTCCTATGGCTCAAGTACTGTAGAAACACCCACCCAAGCCTGGTTCAGTGTCGGAGGGGAGATTCTCTCACTTGGAAGAGGTTATGCAACATAGCTCCTATTGTAGAGGACAATCTACACTTCCAGTTAGGAAAAGGGGACTGCAGTCTATTCTATGATAAATGGTGCCCCAGAGGTAGACTTGCTGAGATTCTGAATTGCCAAGGTAACAACAAGGTCTCTGATGTTCTAGGCCCCAATGGGAGGGATATGCAAAAAAATAGGAACTTCCTTCCCTCACATCCAAGTGGCCATCTTCAAGGAATCTCCAGCTGGAAGGCAAGAATCAGATAAAGTGATCTGGAGCTTGACAGCTGATGGGAGGTTCAGCATGAAATCTGCCTACAATCAGGTAAGGGGTACTAGAGTTCCTACTCATCCATTTCACAAAGCAGCTGTGGGACTCAGTGATCCCAGTAAAGATTTCCTTCCTCATGCTTCGACTCATTAGAAACAAAGTTCCATTGGGCCCCAACCTCCACAAGGTAGGTATTATAGGGCCCTTCGTTTGCCCCTGGTGTTGAGCTCATGAGGAATCTTTAAATCATGTACTGATTTCTTGCCACTTTGCCAATAAAATCTGGAGAATTTTTGGGGCGGAACTGGGAATACTCAGTCACTCTCACTCATTGGTAGGGTCTCTGAACAACTGGTGGATGGACAGAAAGGGTTCTGTGGCCAGGTTATTTCTGCTGAGAGTACTTCCTCTGACTATTTCTTGCCATTTATGGAAATTAAGGAATCAGAAGACCTTTGAGGATACTAAGCCTAACTTAGAGGGGATCGTGGGGAGCATTTTTAGTACAACTAAAGAACTTGTTCACCTTAAATTTCAAGTGAGTCAGGCAATGAGGTTCGAATGGGGGGATTCTGGTTCTATGGCTTGAGAATCAGGAGGCAGACAGTTATGCATTGTATTAAATGGAACCCTCCTGACCAGTCTTATATCAAGATCAATTTTTTTGTGGCTAGGGGAGAGGACTCATGGAGAGCTGCCAGGATCTCCAGAAACTCTCAGGGCAACCTCATTTTCCCTCTCCCTATTTTTCTATTTCCCCTGACTATTTCAAGATTACAGGTAGAAGCATTAGTAGGCCATAGCTATATATGCAGAGTCAGAGATGCAGGAATGGTGAATATTGTTCTTGAATCTGATTCAAACATACTCCAGCGTAATCAGGCTACATGGAGGGGTTGGAAGTTTTGGCAGGCCCTAACAGACATTAAAAACTTAGCCAGCATGTCCAAGGTCCCAAAGGAAGCAAACAGTCCAGTGAGATTCCTAGCTATGCACCCAGGAGCACAGACCTCTGCGATATTTTACTCTCTGCTTAAGATGGACAAAGCACAAACTCCAGCCTTTGTGATAAAGACAAGCAATGAATTCTGGACAAAGGGGGCAACTTATTGACTGCAGGATGAACTGTGTTGTGTCCAGATGGTCTCCTAAATTTTAGGTACACTTTACTAATTTTCTGTCATGGATCTAACCTGCTGATGTTTGGGTTGGACTTCCAAGTCTGCATATACGGCCACCATCTGCTGTAGTTAGGATGGTTTTGCCCAAATTGTGTAAGTGGTTTTTGTATACGTTAGAAATCGTTTTTTGGAATGCCTGCTTTCTGCTGCTTCTACACAACTTTGGGCTGGGGATATTGCATACACCCACTGCCCATGCAAATGTCCTGCCACTATCTGCAAGGTCTCCCAAAAATCCATGGTTAGCAGAATCCCTTAGGCTGGAAGTTGTGCAAAGGTGTACAAGACTGTGGCAGGGGAAGCCTGTAATTGAAAGATGGATGCATAGAAGAGCTCCCTCTAGACTCAAATGGCGAAAACTGTCCCAAGGAACTCAGCTGAAGAATGTGAATTTAACATGCCTCAAGTCATTTCAACTTGGCCACAGTACTAGTACAAAGTATGGCGTGCTCTGGCTTAGTGATGTGAATATTTGTGTTTATGTCCCAAATACTAAGGACCTTTTGTCACTCCTTGTGATTAATGGAGTTTTTGTATTGTATAGTAGAATGGAAGGGGAGTTTATGAATGTAAATTAAGGAAGTACTCCAAGTTTATCATTCCTAAATACCCTTTTGAACCTTGACCCAATAGGCGTTACGCATGTAAATGAGACGAGGTTCAAGGGGTTTTCCTTTTGTAAGGGTGGTTTTAGGGTAAGTCCATCACCCACCAAAGCATTTAATAAAATAGGGAGTGGCGACCCACCTCATAAGGAGGTTATGGCAAAATAAAAAAAAAGAAAAAATAAATTAAAAAAAAGGTATACACACATGTTGTATATTTGTGGTTAGAGCTTCTCAGTTACTATGTTTGTGTTGAATTCTTGCTGGAAATTTGAATATTAGACCATGTTTTACAGGATGGTCTTAACATGCTAATTGTGGGGGAATTTGTTAATGCTTACATGCTTAACTCAGCTTTGCCTCTGTTTAGTAATTGAAGTCTAACTTGAGCAATTGACCTCCAAACTTGGTAATTTCAACTGGGATGATTAGATAAGATTTTGAACTATAAAGTTTATGTTTTACACTTTTGCTAATTTTGCATGCATAGCAGTTCATTTTGGAGATTGAAACCGAGGTTCATGATGAAATTTGTAGTTCATGATAGGTTTATGTTACCCAGTCTTGGCACAGTCCGGTGTTTTGACCATAACTTGCCCATTTGAGCTCCAAACTGGGTGATTTTAGTTCCTAGATTTGGCTAAGAGTTAACTTCATAGCTTTTGTCTTGCAAGTTTTGGCAAAGTCTGCCTATATAGCATGTCATTTTATGTGTCACTTTTGTGGTTACAGCTGGGAATTCTGCATGTGTATTATGCCCAATTTTGCCATCCCTTGGTATTTCGGTCATAAATTAATCAATTTAGCTCTGAATTAGGTGCTTTTAATTTTTAAATTTCTCTTAAACTCAAGGCTATGATGTTTGTGTTTTAGGTTTGGCCAAATTCTACTTGTACTGAGCTCCATGTTAGGTATTCAGAATAGGTCCTAAGAAAGGTGCCAACTTACGCAAGGGAAAGCCCGAGTACCTGTTGATTCTGATGTCAACTACTTTCCTGAAGATTTGCCTATCTTTGAGAACCCTAGGTTACTGTGAATCCTTCTTTACCTAAGAAACTGAAGGGTGCTACGCATATATCAGTTTTCATTAATGATGACACATGGGCAGGATGGCAAGAGAGAGTGCATGTGAAAAATTTGCACATGGAGCGTGCCTTCAATGTAGATAAGGGCTCTTTCAGGAAGTCAATGAAATTTCACAAATTTGATCAGAGGTTGGTTCTAGCCCCGGAGTTCTGTAACATCAGCCTTGCTCGCGAGTATTATGCCAATGGAAAGTTTCGGAACAAGGACAAGGCGGTCTATGTTCGAGAGAAGTGGATCACCATAGATAGTGAAGTCATCAATGCATATTTGGGCACGCCTAGCTATCCAACAGATCCTTTTGATTGTTTGTACGATGCGGATTCGGACCAGACCTTGCTAGAAGAGCTTGCACACCCGGGGTCCGAATGGTTTGTCAATTAGCGGGGTGAGCACAAGCATATACTTCAGCGGTTCTTGCGGTGTGATACCAAAATATAGCTCCTGCTTATCTTGTCGCGGCTCATGCCTAATTTCCATGTGACTCAGCTTATGCGTAGTCGCCTGTACCTTATCTCGGCTATTAAAAATTGCAAACTTTTGGATGTTGGGCGACTATTGTTGACCACATACAGGCGGGCATAGAGGAAGATACTGCGGTAATTTATTTTTCGGTACTTATTGCAAAGCTTTGCTGTGCCCAAGGGGTGGATGATGATATGGGCACCGATTGGCGCAAAGTTCAAACTCCCATTGCCACTCCTCTTTATGCTAAGTACTTGCGAATGGACAGAGAGTTGGCGAGAGCACCACCCGTGACTGGCGTGACTTCAGAGAACTTTGATCCCTCGATCCATTATGGTAATCAAGAGCACCAACCTCATCCATTTGATTTTACTTCTTTTAATGGCACCTTTCATGATTTTCAGACTTCTGTGGACACTCGCTTCCAACGTTTGGATGAGCGGATTGAGAGCATGCACAAGAAGATAGATGACATGCACCATGATTGGTCTACTCACACTTCTGCCATTGGGACTAGAATGGATGATATCGCCTCCATAGCGCAGAAACAATTTAAAGTCTTATACCATAGGCAATTCAACATGCAAAGTGAAATGGATCAGCTCAACAAGTTGACTATCTATTATCACACTCCTCTTGGGCCTCCTAAACCATGACCAGATTCTTATTAGGTGGCGCGATGTATCAAGTGCCTAATTTGACGATGAATCCACAAACTGGTGTTATGCAAGAGCTTCTCCCTACAATACCCGCAATCTCATCTCTCCAGCCATTGCTTACATTTGGGCACCTGCCCACCTACCCTCCCACTCCAACATTTTGGTATGATCCAGCTTTTATGCCTGCCACGTGCTTGCCAATCTTCAATGATCATGGGCGACCATTCCAAGGTACCGTATTTGCTAATGCAGCTGTGTTTACAGGACCTTTTTCGGGACCTACTATTTCTACTTCTGTAGTATTTTCTGTTCCCTCGTCTTCTACACTTTCGTCGTCTACTCAAGAAGCCCCTTATTCTTAGCTTTTACATTGCGAATTATGCTTCTTTTAAGTGTAGGGGACATGAATGTTTTTTCCATGTTGGTTGTGGTAGGGGAGTGGTGTTGCTTAGCTTATGTGATGTTGGTCTTGTGGATCATTTTCCATGGGAGATATTGCTGTTAGTTAGAAAGTATGGTGCCATGTTAGCTTTGTCTACTCTGCTGAAGTTTCATTGAGTTGGTGTGCTAGATTTGCGATGGATGATGTTGGGGGAAATGATTATGCAATGGGTTGGTTTGCCATATTGTGAAGAATTATGAAGTTGTAATGCTTTGCTGTGTTTTCCTTGTTTTACTTCGAAGTCTCTTGAGTGTAGAGTGTGGTCGTTTATGTGTGGTTTTATGATGTAGTGTGTAGGGATATGAAATTGCTGGAATGAAGATCTGAGCATTGAGGGTAGTGAGGCAGAAAAGTATGACAGTATATTTATGTGTGTTTTATTATGTTTGGCTGTGGATGTTATCGATAGAGGTGGCGTGAGTTGTGTGAGTTGGGTAAGAAAGGTAATATCACCTTGTGTTCTAAGCACTTGTCTCTTGATTCACTGTGTCATGTCTCGAGTTCTTCATTTTATTCTCTTGTGTTATGCATGTAAGAAACAATTTTTTTTATAGCTTCGAGCTTGACGAGTTCAGTATATTTTATTAGCTAAGGCACGATATCAAAGTAAGATAGATATGCCATGCAAAAATCTTAAATAACATAGAAGGTAATCTGTATGGAATTTACAATTTTGCTATGCCGCCTTGCAAGCATCTTGATGGACCATTGACAAGATCAAGGAGTAAGAGGATGAAGGCCGCCTTGCAAGCATTGTTGGCGACTTGTTGTGAAAACTTGGACGTTTTTGAAGAAGATCACAACTCGGCTCAAACGTCTTCCACAAATGATGAAGTTATTTGGAATATTTCTCTTTTATCACAATTCCTGAAGAAGTTTCTAAGAGTTCTACATTGGAGCTTGAAGAAGTTCCTCCTTGAAGGTTTATTCTTGGAGCAATCACATTGAAAACCAAGATGGTGTGCTTGGGCTTTGCTAAAGTGGATCACGTCATTTGTTAAGTCCTAGGATTTATTTGTTTTGTAATAAATTAAGTCCATTAAAAATTAATTTGGGCTTATATTTCGTTTAGTAGTTAAGAAATTACTTGGTCCAATTATCTTGCATGATAATGGAAACTAGTTAGTTAATTAGTTATTTAAGAAGTCAAGTTGTAATTGGCTCTTACTAGGGTTTGTATTGATGGCCGAATTATTCCTTATTTAAGGAAGGGTCTAACATTTTTAATATATGAAAGAAGAAATCTGATTTTAGCATTGCTAAGTCAATAAGCACTTTGTGTTTACAAACCTTGAACATTCAATTAAGTTTAGTTGAATTTCATTGCAAACCGCAAGCCTAAAGCTAGGGCCTCTAGACAAGCCAACTTGTTCTTGATTTTAAGAACACATCAAACCTTTTAGTTTAGTCCTTGATTTACATATAATAAGTTAATTGATTTGTTTTAGACGTTGGGGTTCGATTGGCTTCTATCCAATCTTCTCGTCTTACTTGAATTAACTTCCGCAATCATGTTTGTGTTTTTATTGTGTTTTCTGCAGATACTTATCTTTTTTGTCCATGGAGTTTAAGCTAACAATGAGCCAAAGTGTGTGGTTCGAGTGATCCAGGACATCAAGCCTCGATCATCCGTATCAATTGGTATCAAAGCTCCAGATGTTACTTCAAAATTCATGCTAAAATTTTTCATTTTTGAGTCTTAATTTGTCGCAAATTCTTGCTGTTTTTGTGTCAAATCTTTGCTGCTGTTTTGTGTCTTCACAGGCTAGTCATATACCTCTCCAATTTGTTGCGAATTCTTGCTGTTTTGTGTCAAATCTTTGCGTCTTGACAGGCTAGTCGAGAACTCTCAGAATGTAGCTGTAATGGTGTCACAAAGAATGCAATTCCAAGAACTAGAGAAATTAACAACAAGAACAGAGAGGTAAAAGGAATTAAACAGATGATATCAATAGCAAAGAGAACAAGAAGGAACAAACAAAAGAAATGCAAATCCAATAAATGCAAAGAAATGAGATAACATGAATGAGTTAGATGTCCTAGGGTTCTTACACCAAACAAATGCACCTTAGACAAAACAATGCAATGCAATTGACACACTAGTTTAAACAACGAGGAGACCTAAATGCTTAAGAAACTAGCTCACAACCAGCTTGGCGACCGCACTATAGTATCCCCTACATCACTCTTTCCCATGGCGAGGCCTAAGAGTGATGGATGAAAATTGCATTGTCTCAACTCTCCGAAGTTAACAAATCTGACATACAATACCTAAGATCTTCCCATGGCGAGGCCTGACCTAGGTCCTAGGCTCTTCGCTAACTCTAGAGAGTTTCTTCTCACTTCTTCCTAACAACTCAAATCACCTTCGATCAGCATGGCGACCGAATCTCAGATCATGATCAGGTAAATCAAGTAGAAGACCCAACAAATCCTACTACTATTCCTTGTTTCATGCAATTCTTACTTATATCGGTGAATCTCACATTAACTCAGCATGGCGACCACAATCAATGCTCAATTCATTCAACAAAAGCTTGAATTTATGAAACCTGACAGAAATCATGCATTTTTACCAAATATGATCTCATTCTTAATGGATTGTGTCAATTACAGAGCTTCATGTAGTCTAAATTGTACATTCGACCGGTTGGAACCCTAGCACATCACACGATTCAGCCGGAAAACTCTATCTTCATCTCATATTCATCACAGAACAACATTGAGCAATTCATTCCAATTAAATTAGGCAAATTTACCAATCAAAGTGCGTAGAATTGTCAAATGCTTCGTCAATTGAGAATCAAAATGCAGTTATCGTCACAAAGGTGCAATCAGATTCCAAAACGGAGAACAATTTCTAGAGAGAGAAAATCTTAGAGAGAGAAAATTCCCGCTCACAAAAATCTAGAATGAACGAACTCTCAAATAAATGACTAACTTCTCTATTTATAGAGGTTACAAAACATAAACAATATGCAAACATAAAATGAACACTTAATTACAAACAATCCCACTGTTATATGCCACTGGCCAAAATCAGCACATGCAAAGGCATCCACGTCAGCTCCCTAATCCATCAACTCACGCCTCCACGCCTTCTCGCATAATGCCTTTGTAGCTCTCAACACACCTCCGAGCCACACAAAACCACGACACCATGAACCTGCACCTGCAAAGAACAATTCCAACACTTAGAAAAAAACTCAACCTTTTGTCCACATTTAACCATGATGCGTTGTAGCACAACAACATTTCACGGCGACGCGTCACCATGTATCTCTCTTCATAGCGATGCGTCATGACGACGCGTCACAGTGCATTTCATTTTCATGGCGACGAGTCGCTGCGACGCGTCGTCGTGCACATGTGTGGTGTATTTGTGTGCTTATGTGAAGTTTGTGAAGTGTGAGAAGTTGTGTGCGTAAATCATGAATTGGTATGGTATGCATGTGTGCTTGAGTGTATGTGTTGTGCTGAGTGCTTGTGCAAGTGTGCATGTGTGCATGTGGTGTTCATGTTTGCACTTGTGTGGTGAGAGTTTGCTAGGTGTGCCTAAGTTATGCAAGTAATGTGCTTGAGGAGTAAATGAGTTGTGCATGAAGTGTGCAACAAGTAGTGCTTGTAGTGCAAAAGTGCAGTATTTAAGTGCACAACAATTGTTGTGCACCACTGGTATGCTAGTGTGCATGTTAAGCTGAAAAAGTGTGCATGTATTGTTCTTGCGTTGTGGCAAGAGTGTGCAACAAAAGTGCAAGAGTTATGCAAGAGGTATGCAACAAGTAGTGCATGTAGTGTGCTTTGTACTGCATGGATGTGCAAGGTGTGTGTATATACGTGCATCAGCTATGTGCATGCATGTGCACAAGTGTGTGCATGTGTGTGCAGCAAGTGTGTGCATGCATATGCACAAGCGTGCAGCAAGTGTGTGGCGATATGAGCGAGCGTTGTGACCTGTGCACCACGATGTGCATGTTGTTGTGTGCAATGCATGCAGTGAAATGCATGTACTTTTGCCCAATGTGTGCAATGGTGTAACGCACATACGCAAAAGTTATCAGCATATACACACACATTTGCTCACATTTTAGCCTTCTCTACAAAATAACACTTCACACATTTCTTCACATCAATTCATAACTCATCCACAATTCCACACAAAATCCCACTAGCACTATAGATTCTAGATAGAACACACACATTACAAATTTACCATTTTCGGCCTTTTTTTTTTTTGGGAAACAGACCTTAATTATATAAATAGAAAAAGACAGTGTAGGGCATACCCATACAAACCGTTACAAAGTTTGGTAAAAACGGAGTAAAACCTCCATTACATGAAATCCTACACTGATTTGTAAAGGAAAATAGAAAAGCATTATTTCCGTCAAGACTAAAATAAGGCCTTTCTATCTTCCTATCTATAATTCTAGGACGCAAAAGGATTAAACGTGGAGTACTTCCTCCATTTACACAAAAGTTTACATCAAAGATAGTATGAATCACAAAATGTACAGGACTTGTCAACAAAGATGTCAGCCCAAGAAGCCCGTATGCCATCGTTCGCCAAGCCAGCACTCAAAGTATATAATAACCCAGCTATCATTCATCAGTACAGCAGTCTACATCAAAGATCACCAAAACCCAAAATCCCAGCAGACCATAATATAAGATTCAGCAATCCAGCAGAGAAGCCATATGTGTACTGGTCACAATTCAGCAAGAACTTCATAATTTTCTATGCATCATTTGAGCCCCATTACCCCAGAAAACTCACAATTTGAAGACTCTCAACAAAACAGAAATGTTCCTGATCATGTCAAGCAAACAAAACAGAGTCCAAGACATGAAGATTGGCATAAAGAAGAATCAAGTCTGAACCCTGCACTAGCTGTCACAACAAACGGCCACAAAAGAAATCGAGTCCATAAACCTAACCCCAACTTATTCAAAGTGGTAGACAGATTCTGATCTTTGCATTTTGAGGTGGGTCCCACTAGTCAAAACAGCAGACACTATGGTTATGCAACCCGTCAAAACAGGCCTAAAATCCTGGCCAATCCAACCATTCAGGTAATCCTTAAGGCATCATCAGAACATCAACCCGTCCAAGGAAACAGAATTCATGTACATATTCAGCATATAACAGTCTTCTAGCAGCAGATAATCCAACCATTCTAACCGAGATTATAGGATCAAACGTCAAACATATGGCCAATCTGATCTAACACCGGCAATCAGGGGCCAGCACAAACGATAGAAAACTTATCCAGGATTCCAGCGTTTTCCTTCCGAGTAGCAAATGAATGGGTTCCTGTTCCTGAGCTTCCTGTCAGATAAAACACTCGTTTTGGGGCTTACTAATGCCTCCATGTACTTGGTTTGTTTGGAAGGCTTTTAGCGTTTATTCCTTTTCTCAAGGAAGCTGTTTAACAAATCCTGTGGTTCGTCCTCAAAACTGTGCTCTGTCCAACAATCTTCACCATCATCCTCTGGCTCTGAGTCAGTTGGGATGACCTGTAGGCGAGCTAAATCAGATGTGGAGTTCCCTCTGTGCATTTTTGACCATTCTCCTTCGTCCCACACAATCGTTGGGATGGCTTGTAGAATTTCTCGCTCTGTCATGAAGTTGCCTTTGCACTTATTTGAAGATTCCCCTTCGTCCCAATTTATCGACACATTGATCGACCCCTGTTTTCGTCCTTGACTCCTCATCGATTCTTTAGTTGTAGGGACATTTAAACCAGCTTTAGAATTCACGATAGCTAAAGGGGGATCATCATAGCCCTCAGTTTCCTTTTCTTGCCTGATAATGAGGTTCAGAAATCGCCCATTTTCGGCCTCTTTTACGTGATAATGCTTCACACCATTCCTCATATACAATTACAATTAATACACCATTTTCTTTGCCTAAAAAGCACTAAAACATACATAAGTCAAGTGAAACAACATTATTAAGTCAGTATAAAACTGACTTATCAATTTTCCCCACACTTGAACTTTTGCTTGCCCTCAAGCAAAACTCACACTTCACCTGTTAATCACTTACACTCAAGACAATGCTCCTTTGATTACTATGTTCTTCTCTAAGTTCATCAAAACATTTTTCACACAACAAATCTCAGAAGTTTCCCAATTCCAAATTATCAAATCTTGGCACAAATTATCAACCAAGGCACCATGAATATAGACCAAAATGTTATGCGTGCAAGTGTTTGCTGAGGAATGCTGACTCAGCACTCTTCACGTATGCATAACCCTTTGTATTCTGTCTCACAATTCATTGCATGTCAATCTCCTTATCCACACATAAGAACAAATAACACACAAGATCATTGGTAACCAAGGCGCACATTGGTGCTTCTATAAGATCATTCAAATTGCACTTTGGTGCTTCCTTTTTTTCACACACATTGGTATATGAATGCCTGGGTCTTGTGGCTTTTTTTTCCCACTTTTTGCCTGGGTTTTATGGTTGTTTTTTTTCCCAAAATAGCTTGCTAGGGTCTTATGGCTTTTCATTCCCAGTTGCCAAAGGCTTTTTCCACCAAATCCTTTCTTGTGTAACCACTAGTTCTTGTGTGTCTTTAAGGGACTATACATGCAAGAACACCCAAAAAACCGAGGAAATGCATAACAAAAAGAACACTTAAACCAGACTACCTCCTATGTCAAGGACTGGTTTTGCATGGCATGTCTATATTACTTTAACATCATGCCTTGGCCAACAAAATATACTAATTTCTTTCAAATTTGGAACCAAAAATGAAAAAAAAATTCACATGCATTATCATAAAAGAGAAAATTGATGAAACTAGAGCTTAAACATAGTTACAAGAGAACAAGGTCCAAATGCAAAGTGATCCTTCACTCTACTCATTTCATTACAGCACACTACTCACACTATCACTACACTTCTTTTAATTTCATTTCTCACACTACATTCATTCCATTTCATCTCACTCACACTCTTAGAATAAAAACAACAACACTTAAAAACTTCAAACTTCTAAGCTTGAGCATATCACAGCATACTTTCAGATCCTAGCAACAACTTCACAAAAACAAGACTTCTACTCATAAAATAAGCATCACAACACAACACAACCTTATGCCAGAACACTTCAAAACAACAAGAAAACTTCAAAAACCAAAACTCCACATCATACAAAACAATAGCATCCCCCACAAGTCTAGCACCCTACCAGACAACTTCATCAGAATAGCAACATAATCATGGAATCCCTCATAGTAAAGAACAATCACAGCATACCAACTTCACAACATCATAGCCAACATAAACAATCTGGACAACACCCCCATTTTTCAATCACCCCAAAGTAACTTCAGCAAAATAAACACAATTACGGCATCATTTCAACCATCAAAAACCAACCCCCTCCCCACACTTTAAACACACATTGTCCTCAATGAAAAATTAAGAATGAAGGGCTCCCTGAGAGGATGAAGGCGCAGATGAAGATAGTGATGAGAATGATGCCGTAGTACAAAATGAAGATCCGCTGAATGGAGTTGCCACCCAATGGAATGGTCTATGAATCGGCCCTTAGAGTGGTTGTCCTGTACCAAACATTGGTATCCTGTTCAGGATTCACCCGAAAAGTAGGAGTTGGAGGCATTGGTGGAATACGGCCAAATGTTGGCAATGGCTGAAGAGAAGATTTAGCAAAAATGCCTAGAGAAAGTTCCTACACACCTCTAGTTTCACCCATAGACAAATTAAGAATTCGATACCCTGCCAGTTGCGCTTGAGTGGGTGGAGGTTTTGGTGGTCCAGGAGGGGAATGATAGTACACAGCCATTTTATTACAGTTATCCAACTCCATTTGCATCATAAGCTGCCTATGATAGAGCACTTCAAATTGTTGTTGGGCAATTGATGAAATATCATCCAACTTAGTTACCAATGTCGAAGCATGTGATGTCCATTCTTGGTGCATGTCATTCATCGATTCACGCATGCTTTCTAGGCGCTCATCCATGACTTGGAAACGAGTGTCTACAGACTGTTGGAAATCTTGAAGGGTATTCTGGAACGAACTAAAATCATTAGGGTAAGGCTGTTGTTCTTGCTGTCAAACCTGGGCTGCGGGCTCAAAATTATCACGAGGCACACCATGCTCAGCTGCTTGCGCTTTGAGAAATTCTAGGTCGAGTCTCAAATATTTCAGATACAATGGTGTAGCAATAGGACCCCTAGTTTTTCGTCAGTCACCCCCCAACTCATTATTCACTCTTTGGGCTTTGTACAACTCCTCAATGAGAATAGGAAAATAAATGCACGCAAACTTCTCCTCAATACCCACTCGGATGTCATTGACTATAATTCGGCCAACATCGATGGACCTGCATCCTTTAATCACCGAAATCAAATAAAGGCGTTGGTGCGAAACCTCATACATCTATGAAGTTGGCATAAGCCTTGATAGAATTAATATCAGCCATTGTTTGACATAGCAGCGCAGAAACTGATGACGTATATGCTTATGCTCTCCGCGTCGGTTTACAAACCACTCAGCTCCTAGGTGTGCAAGCTCCTATAGCAACTCGTTGTCGATAGCCTCATTATCTGGACACCAAAAAGGATCTGTGGGGAAACTAGGAGTGCCTAAGTGCTCATTGATAATGTCACTCGTAATGTCAACCCATGTTCCTCGAACATAAACAGCCCCTTTCTGATTTGGAAATTTCGCGTTTGCATAATACTCACGAGCAAGACATACATTGCAAAACTCTGGCACTACTACTAACTTCTCATCAAATTTATGGAAATGTATCAACTTCTTGAACGGCCCCTTATCAACACTAAAAGCCCGCTCTAAATGCAACTTCTTAATAGCTAAGCCTTCTTCCCAACTCTTATGGGTAGCCGCATTAACCAATAGTTATGGTGTGGCCACGCCCTTTCGTTTCTTTGGTGTCAGAGTTTGCAAAGTGACTGTAGGAGGATCATCAAAGATCAGCAAATCCTCTAGAAAGTATTTTGAATCAGAATTTACGGACATTTGATCCTTGCCCTTACCCTTACCTTCCTTTGAACTTGCACCTTTCTTCGGAGCCATGAGTAGGCGAAACCTCTAGTCGGGATAACAAAGATAATTCTTTGAAATCACTTTGAAGAGAATAGAAATTGAAGATGAAGAATGTTCCCTTGAGCTACGACCAAGCTTGAGCATTCAACTTGTGAATGAGTTGAAATACGAATTAGGGTGAGAATTTATAGAATCACAAATTTCATTCAACACCCACTCGGTCAAAGCAAATTCCCATCCAAATCACAAAAAGACATTAACACCAACACATGTGTGGGACCATGCTCATTCAATTGATATAAACTATTCTATCTTCCCCCTGCCAAACGACATAACACATTCACATGTCATAAGAATCAAAATAAGCCTTCAACTTTATGTCTTTCTATGTCCCCTTCAAATCCTATCCAATTCACTATTTCATCTTCAGCTTTTAATTCATTTTTCAGCTTTTCAGAACAAATTCAATAACTCTCAGAGAGGTAGATTCAAGCTTATAAATTCTGGCATTTTAAAGTACCTCAACATCAACCTTACTCTTTGTTTATTGAAGTCCTGAGCTACCAAAGTTGTACTATGCACTTGTGCACTACAGATTATAAAGACAATTCCATTAGGCCTCAAGTAAAATGCTAAAGAAAAATTAACACTAAAACAAAACACTAATAGCATAACATGAATAACAAAATCATGTACTCCAAATATAATATAAAACACTACTCCAAGACCAACACCATTTCTCACCATTTCTCACAATTACCAAAAACTAAAGTAACTTCACCAGAATAACCAAAACACAAGACAATTCATAAAAACATAATATCTGCTCCCCCACACTTGATGATGCAATGGTCCCCATTGGCTGGAAAGGATGGATGTTAGACACATTGATGTTAGACATCTCCGCCAAATCGTGCCTCTCTCTCAGCCTCGAGATAACTGAGCCACTGAGGTGGTCCGATAAGACCTAAACATGGTTGGGAAGATTCTGTGGACGCAAATTTGATTCCCCGTCTACTGGCCATTTCCGCTAAGAGAAGGGGAAAAAACGTTGGAGTGTACTCGGAACACTGTGTACGCCTAATGTACCACAATATCAAGCGTCCTACGTCAATTGTCATCCTCTGCTGAATAGCATAAATTAAAAAAACTCGCTCTCGGGTTGCTCTAATGGTTTGTTGAGAAGGCATGAGCCGAGAATTGATAAAGAGTAACCACATTCGTGCCTGAGCAGTTAACTTGCTTGATAGGACATATAGTGCCTCAGATCTTGCATTTCGCACCCATGTAGCTCCAGGTAACCCGACAAATTATAGCAAGTAATCCGTGTTCTCTGCCTCCAACAACTGGCTATACTCCTCATTTGGATAATCAGGCAAGTGATAGTACTGATTGATGTTGTGGCGCGTTACTTCCAGGTATAATGCACACAAAAATATGGCGTTGTTGTCACTCGAGTGACTGGCATTAGCATTAGTATAAAATTCTCTAGAAATCTCAATAGTAGACTCAGCTGGGGCTGAAGTTAAGAATTCCCAATTGTGGAATCGAATAATGTCTGCAAAGAAAGGGGCCGGAGCCTCGAATTGTAGCTCGATCAGAACGTACCAAAAAATAGATCTGTGGAATTGGTGCTCCGCTCTAGCATTTACAAATCATGATGATTTTGCCGGAGTACAAACTGAATCTGAATCGAAAGAATCCAAACTATCCGAAGCAACTGGTGAAAGTATGGTGTATTGGTCGTTGTTGTATGCCATGTGCTTGAATGGAAGAAGACGCAAAACTAAAGTAGATTGACTGTTTAAGTGAAGTAATGGAAAATCCTCGTATTCTTCCACCTGACAGAAGATTAGGCATAGAATGCATAATGTCAAGCAAAGGTCAGGATATTTATAATAAAATGTTCAAGCACAATTCGGCTATATGTTAGCTAAAAGACAGAAACATGTGATTGAATTTAAAGGATAAAACAAGTCGTGACAACATAACTTGCCCGAAATAATTCACATCTAGTCTTTTTATGCAATATCCATCAATTATTCATGAAAGAACAAATTTCACGGGTCTTAGTTTGCAATCATGTGACTAGCCTACAGAACCATTTCACAGATTTTGATTCCTTTACCTGAGTTGCATTAAAATCCAAATTAAGCTTACCAATTTCTCAGATGGTTCATACCCAAATTGCATAACTGCCAATCTAGTTGCATCACCCTATGCATTTGTATTCTTTGCAGGTCATTCTTTCTTGATCGCAAGCATGAATCTATGCAGAAGTTATTGACAGATTGGATCAACACAATACAATACTAACTAACACCAATGAATGTAAAACAAAGAAGAAAAAAATTAAATCGAAATAGAAAACGACTAAGAAGAACTAGGTTGCCTCCTAGGAGCACTTGTTTTAAGGTCGACAGCCCGACCAGTTGTTAACTCAATGTGAAGTTATGGGATCATCCAAGAACAACTCTTGTGGAGCTTTGGATCCTTTTGGCACGGTCTGATCCTTATGTAGAGCATAGGGTTTAAGACGGTGGCCATTCACTTGCCATGTATTGCCACTTTTCTCATTCTGAATCCCAACCACTCCATAAGGCATGACCTTGACAACTCGAACAGGACAGCGGGATCTCAATTTTCCTGGAAAAAGCCTTAGCTTAAATTCATAAATTAAGACCAACTGTCTTGGTGCAAAACTCTTCGATTGAATTTTGGCATCATGGAGTCACTTTGTCCTCTCTTTGTACATCATTGCACTTACATAAGAATTAAACCTTAATTCATCTAATTCATTCAACTCCATCATTCATTTAGCCTTTGCCCCATTGAGATCCATATTCAGCTTTTGAATGGCCCAGTATGCTCTGTGCTCTAGCTCCACTAGCAAGTGACATTCTTTGCCATATACTAGTCTGAATGGTGAAGCACCAATTGGAGTCTTATAAGCTATTCGATATGCCCAAAGAGCATCATTCAACTTTAGAGCCCAGTCCTTTCTACTTGGATTTACCACTTTTTCCAAAACCCGTTTAATCTCCCTGTTAGATATCTCAGCCTGGCCACTTGTCTGGGGATGGTATGCAGTCGAAACCTTGTGTTTTACTCCATATTTGGCAAAAGGGATGCAAATAGTTTGTTGCAGAAATGAGTCCCTCCATCATTGATGATTGCCCTTGGAGTTCCAAATCTGTTGAATATATGTTTCTTGAGAAATGCAGCAACACTCCTAGCATTATTGTGTGGGAGTGCTTTGGCCTCGACCCATTTTGAAACTAATCTACTGCAACCAAGATATACTCCAGTCCACATGATCTTGGGAAAGGTCCCATGAAATCAATACCCCAGACATCAAACAATTCTACTTCCAAGATATTGTTTAGTGGCATTTCATTTCGTAAGGAAATGTTTCCACTTCTTTGGCACCAATCACAATGCCTAACCCAAATTCTTGCATCCAAAAATATGTGTGGCCAATAGAATCCAGATTGCAAAACTTTGAAACCAGTTCTCGTGGCACCAAAAAGTCCTCCACAAGGCCCTTCATGGCAAGCTTTCAAAATATCATCTTTCTCTTCTTCTTTCTCACACTTCCGAATGACCTGGTCTCTACAAACCTTATACAAAGCATTCTCATCCCAAAAGAAGTATTTTGCATCATTCCTCAATTTCTTCATCTGCTCATGTTAGTAGTAAGAAGACACTTGCCCTGCCACCACAAAATTAGCTATCTCTGCATACCATGGCAATTCTTCTTTATCTATTTTGAAGATTTACTCATCAGGAAAATGTTCTTGTATCAAGATTCTAGGTTTATCTTGGGCTTCTGACTACAACCTCGAGAGGTGGTTGGCTACAACATTTTCAGATCCCTTTCGGTCCTTAATTTCAACATCGAACTCCTGAAGAAGAAGCACCCATCTTATAAGTCTTGGCTTTCCTTCCTTCTTGGCTAACAGATATTTCAATACTGCATGATCTGTGTGCACAATAACTTTGGATCCCAGAAAATAAGTATGAAACATATCAAAGGTGAACACAACAGCCAATATTTCCTTCTCAGTAGTTATGTAGTTCAATTGAGCTTCATTCAGCAATTTACTTGCATAATAAATTGTGTGAAAGACCTTGTTCCTTTATTGCCCCAAAACAGCCCCCAACGCGTAGTCACTTGCGTCACACATTATTTCGAATGGTTCACCCCACTGGGGTGTGACTGTAATTGGTGCCTCCACCAGCCTTTTCTTCAAGGTCTCAAAAGCTTCATAGCATTACTCACTAAAATCAAACTTCACATTCTTTTCCAACAAACTACACAGAGGTCTCGCAATCTTTTAAAAGTCTTTAATAAACCTGTGGTAGAACCCTGCATGTCTAAGGAAACTCCTAATACCCTTCAATTACATCAATCATTGTTCTATCGACTTCAATTCCCTTGCTGGTTGGAGGAGGAAGTTTTGCAATTACATCAATCATTGTTCTATCGACTTCAATTCCCTTGCTGGAGATCTTGTGTCCAAGTACGATGCCTTCTTGCACCATGAATTGGCACTTTTCCCAGTTAAGCACTAAATGTGTTTCTTCACACCTTTGTAGTACCTTGGCCAAATTATCCAGACAACCATCGAAAGTCATACCAAACACCAAAAAATCGTCCATGAATATTTCTATGATAGACTCAACCATGTCATGGAATATCGCCATCATGCATTGCTGAAATGTTGCAGGAGCATTTCATAGGCAAAAGGCATGCGCTTGTATGCGAATGTGCCAAAAGGACAAGTAAAGGTGGTTTTCTCTTGATCCTCGGGATCAATTGCGATCTGATTGTACCAAGAGTAACCATCCAAGAAGCAGTAAAAGAGAAATCCAGCAATCCTATCCAAGAGCTGCTCCAAGAAAGGTAGTGGGAAGTGGTCCTTCCTTGTTACTTTATTGAGCTTGCGGTAGTCCATACATACCCGCCAAGCACTGATGATTTTTGCTGCAAGGAGTTCATTGGCATCATTTTTCACCACGGTTACATCACCTTTCTTCGGCACACACTGCACTGGGCTCACCCATTCACTATCCGAGATTGGGAAGATCATGCCAAAGTCCAAAAGTTTAATAACTTCTTTCTTCACAACTTCCATCATCTGGGGGTTAAGCCTCCTTTGTCTTTCTCGCACTAGAACAGAGTTTTCTTCTAGCAAAATCTTGTGTATACAAATGCTTGGGCTAATTCCCTTGATATCTGCGATGGTCCACCCAATGGCTTACTTGTATTGCCTCAAAACTCCCAACAATTTCTCCTCTTGCCAATCCTCCAACTTATAAGAAATCACCACTGGTAAAATTTCGTTATCACCTAGGAAAGCATACTTCAAATATGGAGGCAAAGGCTTGAATTCCAGCTTTGGTAGCACCACAATAGAAGGCATAAGCTTTTCATTCCTTCACAAACTTTCTTTGCTCATCACCTCAGTGGGTGCACACACTTCATTGGATGAAAACTCACATTCTCCATCATTTTTCAAACCTTTAACACAAACTTTCTCCAATATATCTTTCGTTGCATATTCACTTTCTACTTCAACAACTTCATTTTGCAATTTCAAAAATGGATTCATCTAACACAAAACATTCAACAACATTTTCAATTTCAGATATAGTTTTTCTATCTTCATCATCTAACTCAAACTCATTTATTTCTTCTTCACAAACATGTAATTCATCAACACAAGAAAAATCATGCTTAACATTCTCATTCATTCCATGCAAAGTAGAACATGTTATAGCTTTGATGAAAAAACAGGACTTAACATGCATAGGATGTTTTTCATAGCATAATCTACATCAAAAACAACTTGTTCATTATTGATTCAGAATGTTACCGTCTTGCTTCGTACTCCAATCAGAGCATCACCAGTAGTGAGAAATGGTCTTCCAAAAATGAGAGGCACTTCAGGATCCTCTTTCATGTCCAACACAATGAAATTGACTAGCAGAGTGAATTTGTCTATCCTTACAAGCACATCTTTCACCATCCCTGTAGGCTTCACCAATGATCTATCTGCCAACTGTAAGGTTACAACCACAAGATGAATTCTCCCACTCAATCCAACATCAACATCAATGGAGAGGGGCATGAGGTTGATTCCAGCCCCCAAAAACTAGAGTGCTTTCTCAAAAACCAGGGTCTTTCAATTTTGGTGGCAAATTGTGTCCAACCCAAGCTCCACTACACTCTGTAAGTGTCAAAGGCACCTCAAACCTAAGAATCTGTTCTTTATTTGATATGAGATCTTTGAGGAACTTTGCGTATTTAGCCACCGCAGTCACCAAGTCGAGAAGGGGTAGGCTTACATTTACTTATTTAATCATATTCAAAAATCTATCAAACTGTGGCCCTCTCTTTGGCTTTGGATTCAACCTTTCAGGGAATGCAGGCTTTGGGGCATATTTTGGAAAATTGTAAGGGCTTGGAGGTCCTCTGATCTTTTTGGTTATCTTCATGTCCTCACTGACTTTCACCCCCTCATTCTCTGGTGCCATGTCCTCATTGGCACAATCTTTCTCAGGTTCCACAATGACCTCTCCTCAACCTCGCAAGCATCATCTCCAGGTTTAGTGGTTTTATGCACTTGCTTTCCACTTCTCAACGTAATAGCATTACATAATTCTTTCCCTTTTGGATTTGGAATTGTATCACTTGGGAGTGAACCACTAGGCCTATGATGCACAACATTGGCAAGTTGTCCCAGTTGCATCTCAATATTCTTACGTGTGGCCTCATGATGTCTTATAGTTGTTTCCAAACCACCAAATCTTTGTTCATTCTTGTCTATCTTTTCCATAAGTTTATGGAACATATCCTCTATGAAAAGGTTTTCTTTGTTCTGAAGCATTCGAATGTTCAAAGCCTGGAGGTGGTTGTGCATATCTTCTCTGCTCATTACCCTGATAATACTGCCCTCCTTGAATTTGGTTTTGATTCCCCCAACTACCTTGGCTTCCACCATACTGTCAGTTGCCTCCATTGTAATTTCCTGAGTATTGTGGCTTGTTATAGTTATTCACATGCTGCAATGACTCAGTTGTGATAGCACATTCATCCGTATGATGCTCTCCCTTACACAAACCACAAGATAACACTGGAGCTTTTGCTTGTGTAGCCTTCAATGTTTGCACTTGTTTAGCCAAAGCCTCAAACTTAGCACTTAGGGACGTCTCTTCATCAAGGTCTAAGACACCTCTCTGCCTCCTACCATGTGCCTTCCTAATTTTAGGGAATAGATACTCATCCTCAGCTATTTTGTCAAAGAGTTTCCTCGCTTTAGGAACACTCTTATCTTTCAATGCACTATTAGCACAAGCTTTAACCATCATGGAAGATTCAGCTGTGAGTCCCTTAAAGAAGGTGTTAAGTTCTCTAATCTCCCCCAAATCATGGTTTAAAAATTGTCGGATTAAGTCATTGAAATGCTCCTATGCTTCGCAAAATAACTCTCCATCATGCTATTGAAAATTCATTATATCCATACGCATCTTTTCCAATTTAGCTGGAGGGAAGTATTTGGACAAAAATTTCTTTTGAAGTTCCTCAAAAGTTGTCACAGCATTTGTACCCCGAATGGATTTGAACCAATGCTTTTCTTTACCTCTCAAGGACAATGGAAATAGAATTCTGTGAACTTCACTTCTTGGCACTCTTTGAAGCTTGAAAGTACTACAAAGGCCTAAGAACCAATCAAGATGTTCATTAGGATCCTCATTATCTAGACCTTGGAAAAATTGGCCCTCAGTGATCATAGATACTATCTGAGTAGGAATGTGGTAACTATCTACATCAATATCCTGCTGATCAAACCCATTCTCAAAATTGATGGCATAGTGGTCACCAAATCTTGTTGGCCATTCTTCTCTCTTTCTATTGAATTCTCAAGGTCTTGGGCAAGTCAAGATCAAGTGAATATTTAGGTTCTCCAGAAGATCTTACAGACCTGGGCATACACAACACACCACAAGTGAAGTATGACAGGAAAGAAACAAAAACACACTAACGAGAATCTTGTTGGCCATTCTTCTCTCTTTCTGTTGAATTCTCAAGGTCTTGGGCAATTCAAGATCAAGTGAATATTTAGGTTCTCCAGAAGATCTTAGAGACCTGGGCATACACAACACACCACAAGTGAAGCATGATAGGAAAGAAACAAAAACACACTAACGAGAATCTCAAATGTACACAAAAGAAACAGAACAAAACAGAACAACACAAAAATTGACACGAAACCGTGCCTTCCCTGGCAGTGGTGCCAAAAATTGACAAGCTAGTCGTGTACCTCTCCAATTTTACCCTAAACTACTGTAGTAGTAGTGAGAGGGATCGTTCCAAAGGGAAGGGAATTGGTTTCAAGAACTCTCAGAATGTAGCTGTAATTGTGTCACAAAGAATGCAATTCCAAGAACTAGTGAAAATAACAACAAGAACAGAGAGGTAAAAGGAATTAAACAGATGATATCAATAGTAAAGAGAACAAGAAGGAACAAACAGAAGAAATCCAAATCCAATAAATGCAAAGAAATGAGATAACACGAATGAGTTAGATGTCCTAGGGTTCTTATACCGAACAAATGCACCTTAGACAAAACAATGCAATGCAATTGACATACTAGTTTAAACAACGAGGAGACCTAAATGCCTAGGAAACTAGCTCACAACCAGCTTGGCGACTGCATTGCACTCTAGTATTCCTGACATCACTCTTTCCCATGGCGAGGCTTAAGAGTGATGGATGAAAATCGCATTGTCTCAACTCTCCGAAGTTAACAAATCTAACATGCAATATCTAAGATCTTTCTATGGCGAGGCCTAACCTAGGTCCTAGACTCTTCGCTAACTCTAGAGAGTTTCTTCTCCCTTCTTCCTAACATCTCAAATGACCTTCGATTAGCATGGCAACCGCATCTCAGATCATGATCAGGAAAATCAAGTAGAAAACTCAACAAATCCTACTACTAGTCCTTGTTTCATGCAATTCTAACTTTTATCGGTGAATCTCACATTAACTCAGCATGGCGACCACAATCAATGCTCAATTCATTCAACAAAAGCTTGAATTTATGAAACCTGATAGAAATCATGCATTTTTACCAAGTACGATCTCATTCTTAATGGATTGTGTCAATTACAGAGCTTCATGTAGTCTAAATTACACATTCATCGGTTGGAACCCTAGGACATCACTCGATTCAGTCAGAAAACTCCATTTTCATCTCATATTCATCACAGAACAACATTGAGCAATTCATTCCAATTAAATTAGGCAAATTTACCAATCAAAGTGCGTAGAATTGTCAAATACTTCATTAATTGAGAATCAAAATGCAGTAATCGGCACAAAGGTGCGATCGGATTCCAAAACGGAGAAAAATTTCTAGAGAGAGAAAATTCCAGCTCACAAAAACAAAAGTCTGTTAAAAGTCTAGAATGAACAAACTCTCAAAAAAATGACTAAATCCTCTATTTATAGAGGTTACAAAACGTAAACAATATGCAAACGTAAAATGAACACTTAATTACAAACAATGCCATTGATATATGCCACTGGCCAAAATCAGCACATGCAAAGGCATCCACATCAGCTCCCTAATCCATTAACTCAAGCCTCCACGTCTGCTCGCATCACGCCTTTGCAGCTCTCAACACGCCTCCGAGCCACACAAAATCACGACACCATGAACCTGCACTTGCAAAGAACAATTCCAACACTTAGAAAAAAAACTCAACCTTTTGTAAAAAAAACTCAACCTTTTGTCCACATTTAACCGCGACGCATCGTCACGACGCGTCGTAGCGACCCGTCGTGACACCACTTCACGGCGACCCGTCGTGACAACGCGTTGCCGTGTATCTCTCTTCATAGCGATACGTCGTGATGACGCGTCGCAGTGCATTTCGTTTTCATGGCAACGATTCGCTGCGACGCATCGCCGTGCACATGTGTGTGTTGGTGTATTTGTGTGCTTAAGTGAAGTTTGTGAAGTGTGAGGAGTTGTGTGCGTAAATCATGAATTGGTATGGTATGCATGTGTGCTTGAGTGTATGTGTTGTACTGAGTGCTTGTGCAAGTGTGCATGTGTGCATGTGTGCATGTGGTACTCATGCTTGCACTTGTGTGGTGAGAGTTTGCTAGGTGTGCCTAAGTTATGCAAGTAATGTGCTTGAGGAGTACATGAGTTGTGCATGAAGTGTGCAACAAGTAGTGCATGTAGTGCAAAAGTGTAATGTTTAAGTGCATAACAAATGTTGTGCACCACTGGTGCACTAGTGTGCATGTTATGCTGAAATAGTGTGCATGTATTGTGCTTGTGTTGTGGCAAGAGTGTGCAACAAAAGTGCAAAAGTAATGCAAGAGGTATGTAACTAGTAGGGCATGTAGTGTGCTTTGTAGTGCATGGATGTGCAAGGTGTGTGCATATACGTGTAGCAGCTATGTGCATGCATGTGCACAAGTGTGTGCATGTGTGTGCAGCAAGTGTGTGCATGCATAGTATTACTTCTAAATGAACTATTAAACCTCCAAACTTAAAGCAAGATGGAGACATAAAGATGATGAAGACCTAAAGCAATAGATTCCAGACAAGTTGGCTACTCAAAGGTCACTTCCAAAACAAAGCAAAAGATATCTAGCTATTCAATAATAAAGTAGATTCCGGATTTCAAAATCATATTCAAAAACAATGTAATAGGAATAGTATAGGAATATGTCTCCTATAAAAAGAGAAGTACTCAATGTATTAAGCATCGCATGTTTTCAGAAATAAAATCTCATATTGAATTCAATCCCTGTTTTCCTTACTTATCTATCTTACTTTATCCTTATTTTAGAAGGTATTATTAATTTACTTTAATAATAGTGTGCATGCATATTCGGTACATCAACATATTCTGAAATGAAACCCGAGTCTATTAATGTTATTAATAAAGAATTCAAACCTAATTTTGATTATTTAGACGAAATATTCAATGATGAAGAAAATAATGAAAGAAGAAATAGGTATAGTTCTTTGAATATAACATTTCAAAATAATCTCCAGAATCAATGAAAAAAAGAATTTATATAAAAGGCAATTTAATTTTCCATTTTTCTCTTGGTTAGAATATATTACTCAAAAAGAAAAAATAATAGATATATATTCTACATCATCAATAAATTTACAAACATCATTATATAAAAAATGGAATATAGTAGGAGAAGAAGTACTTAGTTCGGTACATCCACCTTTATTAAACCTAAAAATTAAAACAAATTCAGGAGAAGTATTAGCAACCCCATTCAGAGAAGCTAGAACAGAAAAAGGTCCAGTAGAAGTTGATGATATTAAAAAGATTAATCAACAATTAAATTATTCAAATCAAATATTATCAACAGTAGCACATCAGCTAGACATAGTTTCAACAAAAATAGATACAATTCCTAAAGAAAATAATAATGTTATAAAAAATCCTTTTAAAAATGATAATTTAAGTTTCCAAGTGAAATATCTAAACCTCATTTTCAAGTTAAAGATGCATTTGCAAATATTCAACTTCCACACAAAGATCATGATATATTAAAAAAAATATTAAATAAACTAGAAGAAACAAAACCTAGTACTAGTCAGAACTCTGACTCTATAGGTAATATACAAAATATTCAACCTATTAACCCAATACAAGATTCTGAAGATAGTGATAGCAATGATAGTCAAAATGATGAAATTAATGAAGTAATAGAAAACATTGAAGATGAATTGCAAGATGATAATATTAATAGAATTAGAAAACCTTATAGATCAAAAAAATACTATAATAAACCCACATATGCACCTTATCAGAGAAAAAATTATTACCCAAAATTAACACCTCCAGACTTACATATAGAAGAAAGATCGAAATTTCAAGCTAGTCAATATGATGGAAGAGCAGTTTATGAATGGAATATTGATGGAAAATCACAATATGAAATATTAAGATTATTTCAAGAAATGGGAATGGCAAAAGTTGCTTAAAGACAAGAAAGATACGATCAAAAAACAACTGCTGTAACTTTTACTGCAGGATTTTCGGGACAATTAAAAAATTGGTGGGACAATTTAATAACTCAAGAAAACAAAAATGAAATATTAAATCATACTACTGAAGAAGATGAAAAATATGTTAATGGTGATATAGTAAAAGATGCTCAGGGAAATGTTAAAAAAATTAAAGTATCAGATAGTTCTGATTTTTTACTTTATACTTTAACAGTTCATTTCCTAGGAAATCCAACTACAGATAACAAAAGCTCTCAAGTATTTCTTACTAATTTAAGATGTCCAACTTTAACAGATTTTAGATAGTATAAAGATATGTTTATAACATATGTATTAAAAAGAGAAGACTGTAATCAACCGTTTTGGAAAGAAAAATTTATTACAGGATTACCTACTTTATTTTCACATAGAATATTCAATGCTATAAAAATAGCGACGGGAAAAGAAGAAATAAATTTTTATGAATGGATTTATGGTCAATTAATTTCATTTATAAAAGCCGAGGGTTTAAAATTATGTCAAGAATTGAAATTACAAGCGAAATATGGTTCTGAAAGAAGAGAATTAGGATCATTTTGTGAAGCTTTTGGAATAACAGGAATAAAAGGACCTTCTAGTTATACTAAAAGAATTACATATCCATATAAACCATATAAAAGAAGAAGTAAAAGATATCAACAGAATCAAAATCAAAATGAACAAAGACAAACTAGAGATTTTAAGAAAAAGAAATATAGAAAGAAGAAATTAGTTTGTTACAAAAATGGTAAACCAGATCATATTGCAACTAATTGTAGAACTCAAAAAAGAATTAATGAAATTTTTGATAAAGATGAAGATAAAGATTTAAGAGATAAAATAATAAAAATAATGATTAATGAAGAAACAGAAGAAAGTGATTCGAATATTAATGAAATATATTCAGATAGTGAAGAAGACTATTCAGATAGATCTTCACCATATCAATGTATTAATGTAATATCTAATGAAAAAAGTAATAAGGATATTTTATTTGAAATCATAAGTAAAATTGAAAATCCAGAAGAACAAAGACAATATTTACTAAGATTAAAAAATTTAATACTTCAAGAAGATAAAAAATCAGAATTCTTAGAACCATTCAGTATAAATAAATTATACACTAAATATTCGTCAAATATAAATATCCAAGGCATAATTCCCCAATCAATAACGAATTCAAGTTCAAATCTAATTCAAGACCAAATTTAAAGAACTAAATTAGAAATACGCGAAATTCGAAACGACTTAGAGCATTACAATTAATGATTAAAAATACAGCAAAAATGACAATAAATGAACAGAATCAGGATGACATTCTAGAAATAGTAATTAAGGAAAAGGTATTCCAATATATGATAAAACAAATGAAGAAGAATATCTAAATATAATTGAAAAAATCAATATAGAAAAATGGTATGTTTATGTTACTATAGGAATTCAAGATTATCATATAACTTGTATTGCTATGATAGATAGTGGAGCAGATTAAGATTGTATAAAATCAGGATAATACCAATTAAATATTGTTCAAAAACAAATCATAGATTACAAACGGCAAATGGAAGTCCGTTAACAATTAAATATAAATTTAGAAAATGGATTTATATGTAATAATAATTATTGTTTTAAACATTCATTTATTATAGTAGAAGATTTAACTCAAGATGTTATACTAGGAATCCTTTTTTATATCAAATTACTCCATTTAAGAAGACAACATAAGGATTAAGTGTAAATATAAGGGAATAAAATATTATTTCAATTTATTACCCCAGTAACCCCAAAAGGAGAATTTACATTACAAACTAATAGTATATTTTAACCAAATTAAACAAAGAAAATCAAATAATTACATAAAAGAAGAAATTACATATCAACAAATAGAATTACAATTAAAACGGGAAGAATAATTAAAAGAATTACAGAATTTGAATTAAAATTAAAATAATCTATATGTGCTGATCATCCATCTGCATTTTGGTAAAGAAAGACTCATATAGTCGAATTTCCCTATGAAAAAGACTTTAATGAGAAAAATATACCAACAAAAGCTAGACCAATACAGATGAATTTCGAATTATTACAACATTGTAAAACCGAAATTCAATCATTACTAGATAAAAATTAATTAGAAAATCAAAATCTCCATGGAGTTGTCCAGCATTTTATGTCAAAATCAAGCTGAAAAGAACGAGAGTCCCAAGATTAGTAATAAATATAAGCCTTTAAATAAAGTATTAAAATGGATTAGGTATCCAATACCTAACAAAAAAGATTTATTAAATAGATTATTTTAATGCTAAAATATATTCAAAGTTTTTATTTAAAATCAGGATATTGGCAAATTCAAATAGCGGAAAAAGATAAATATAAAACAGCATTTACTGTACCATTTGGACATTATGAATGGAATGTAATGCCATTTGGATTAAAAAATGCCCCTTCTGAATTTCAAAACATTGTGAATGATATATTTTCTGCATATACATTTATGATAGTATATATAGATGATATATTAGTTTATTCTAAATCTATTGATGAGCATTTCAGACATTTGTATATATTTTCAAAAGTAGTAATACAAAATGGATTAGTATTATCGGCCCCAAAAATGAATTATTTCAACTCAAATTAGAGTTTTAGGTCATGATATTTATAAGGACCAATACAACCAATAAATAGAGCACTAGAAATTGGAGAAAATTTCCAGATGAAATTAAAGATAAAAATCAATTACAAAGATTTTTAGGATGTCTAAATTATGTAGCAGATTTCTTTCCAAATTTACGAACAATTTGTGCACCGTTATATCAACGATTACAAAAACATCCACCTGCATGGACTAAGAAACATACTCAAATAGTTAAATTATCAAAAATAAAAAATTAAGTCATTACCTTGTTTATGAATACCAAATCCCAACGCATTCATGATAGTAGAAACAGATGCATCTGACATAGGTTATGGTGGAGTATTAAAACAAAAATTAAATGAGAAAATTGAATTAGTTAGATACACTTCAAAAGTATGGATAGGTTCAAAAAAGAATTATTCAATAGTTAAAAAAGAAATTTTATCAATTGTTCTGTGTATTTCAAAATTTCAAGATGATTTATATAACAAGAAATTTTTATTAAGAGTAGATTGTAAAGCAGTAAAAGATATTTTACAAAAAGATATTCAAAATTTAGCTTCAAAACAAATCTTTGCTAGATGGCAAGGGATTTTATCTGTATTTGATTTCGATATTGAATATATTAAAGGCAAAAATAATTCTTTACCAGATTTTCTTACTCGAGAATTTCTCACAGGTAAACATCAAGATGTCAAAGAAACCAGAGCAATCATTCAACAATCAAAAGATGCAAAGTCCTGAGGATTACACCTCAAAGGTAATCGATTCAAAATCAATTATTCAATCAACAAATATTCAAACCAGTAATAGATTTGCTCAAATTGTGGATTTTCCTCCATTAACATATGTTCAAGTAGCATCCAAACCATTCGCAAAAATTCAACCAGTAGCAAAAACTCAATTAATTCCATCATCTTCAACAACTCCCATTGCTATGACACCATACCCCACTCAAAATATTCAAGCATCCTCATCTGATTCAATCCAAAAATCCCCTTATGTTGAAAAAGATGGATATGAATATTTAATTTTAACAAAGTTTACTCAAAAACCATATATTCCTATTTTAAAATCTTATTATGCAAAATTTTTTACTCAATCTTTATCATGGTTTTCGGATGATTCAAGAAAAACTCAAAATTTTTATGAATATATATTAGTAGATTCTGGTTCAGTAGATATTATTCATAATAAAAATGAATCAGGATATGTTACTCATTCAAAATGTAGTATTAAAAGAGTTTTGAATTCAACTGATTTTGGAAATATTTATAATATTCAATCATTTTCCATGCCATGTGATCCACAAGGATATAATTATCAGGATTACAAACAAGCTTGGAAAAAAACATTTTATTTTCGAGCTTTTGATCATTCATGGTTTTTTTCTTTTCATAAAACTTGTAAAAATAATTTTCCACTTTGGTTCTATGATTGGTGGGATACCCATGGTTCCCATGAGAAAATAATGCCTATTCAAGCAAAGGAAGGTTTCAAAAAATGGAAATCTAAATCAAGTATGCAATTATATATGAGAGAAGTTCAATTCCATGCTGAGCTTAAAGTTCCATGGATATGGTGTTGGCAATTTCAAGTCATTCAAGCTCAACCAAAACCCAAGCCCATGTCATTGGTCAGACAATTCAAAATTAAATGGTGGGAGAAATGTGATCCAGCAATTTGTTGCCCACAAGCAGTAGCAAAATATTTTCAAACAGGAACAAGAACCTGGGTAAACAATAAAACAAAATTCCAGCCCAATACAACAAAGCCCAAGATCTCAGCCCACTCAACCTAGTCCATCCATTCCAAGAATAGAAGAACAAAATAATGCTGCATGGGAAGAATTTCAACAATATTTGGCATTCAAAAATATGAAACAGCAATCTCAAGTACAACCTCAATTTTCTTCTGAATCAACACAAAGCCCTACTCAAGAAGATTATTTCGGAGGCCCTATGGCACAGGATCCCTTCGATTATTAAAAAAAAAAGGGGGGGGAAAGAATAATATAAATTTTATTTTGCAGGTTTTCACAACAAAAAGGCAGGGATATGGATCTTAAGGCAATAAAAAATCAAAATTTCAAGACAGCCTCTACCAATATTATTAAATTATTGGAACAAAGGGAAATTGGTACTTCAAATCCTCAACATATTCATCCAGAAAGACAATATGAAGACTGTACACAATCAGGACAATCAGGAAAAGATAAGGAGATTCAATCATGGTGGAATTACTATGTCACCAAAACCAAGAAGAATTATTTCTCATATCGGACAGAGATAATTAAGCAACATATCAAGGAAACAGAAAAGCAGAAAAAGTTGAAAGAGACATAAAGCAAGATGGAGACATAAAGATGATGAAGACCTAAAGCAATAGATTCCAGACAAGTTGGCTACTCATAGGTCATTCAAAGGTCACTTCCAAAACAAAGCAAAAGATATCTAGTCTATTCAATAATAAAGTAGATTCCGGATTTCAAACTCATATTCAAAAACAATGTAATAGGAATATTATAGGAATATTTCTCCTATAAAAAAAGAAGTACTCAATGTATTAAGCATCGCATGTTTTCAGAAATAAAATCTCATATTGAATTCACTCCTTGTTTTCCTTACTTATCTTACTTTATCTTTATTTTAGAAGGTATTATTAATTTATTTTGAATTATTTTGCATATATACGGTCCTGCTTATTTTGGTATCAGAGCCATTAAAATCTCAATCTCTTGTAAAATATTTAAATTTTAAATTTTAAATTTGCTTTAGTTCTTAATTAACCTTATAGAACGAAGATCTGTACGGTTTGGTAAGCGGTCGAGTAGCCTTGTGAAATCCGTTGGTAAGCCAGTTCGTGGTCAGCTTAAGGTGTTCCCGGTTAGGCACTCATGTGTTCCCCATACACTTTGCATTCTATAGGTTGCATTAAGCAACTCAGGTATGTTTTAAGTTATGAATTTAAGTAATTTTAAGAAATTCTTTAGTATTGGCAATAATACTAATTTAGTAGATTCAGAAAATATTAATCAAAGTCATGAGATACAATTTGATATTAATTTCAAAAACATTAAGTTCAGTTTATCATATTGGTAATTTAAGTTTCAATAATGCATATTCAGTTAAGATTCATGAACAAGATTTAACTTTCAGTGAAACATCAAAAACTATAAGATTAATGTCTAGCACCGCCATAGAAAGATATAAAACTCAAGGATTTAAGTATATTCATTACGGATTAATAAAAGTTGTAGTAACACCAATACATAGACTAGGTATTAATAATCCTATATTTATCACTTTAAGAGATAAACGATTAATAGATTATCAAGATTCAATACTTGCTTTAATTCAAACTAATATATGTGATGGTTCAATATCCTTTAATTGTGTACCTAATTTCTTAGCTAGTTTACATGATATATTAATTCTTTAGTAATACTACAAAAATGGTTAAACAAGATGATGGTAGTATAATTATACATTTCGATGATATAAGATCTAATAAATATGGAGCTAATAAAAATATAATACAATCAGCAAGACACTCAACTTCAGACATTCCAAATCTTCGAAGAACTTTCAGTCAACATACAAACTTTGAAAATAATCTAGAGATTTATTCAATACCTATGTCAAGAAGTCAAAGAATTCATTATAAATCTCCATTACCTGAAATAATAGATAACAATTCATTAAGAAATTCACCAACATATTCTGAAATGAAACCCGAGTCTATTAATGTTATTAATAAAGAATTCAAACCTAATTTTGATTATTTAGACGAAATATTTAATGATGAAGAAAATAATGAAATTAATTGAGTTTTTGCTACTGGTTGAATTTTTGCGAATGGTGTGGATGCTACTTGAACATATGGTAATGGAGGAAAATCCTCAATTTGAGCAAATCTATTACTGGTTTGAATATTTGGTGATTGAATAATTGATTTTGAATCGATTACATTTGAGGTGTAATCCCCAGAACTTTGCATCTTTTGATTGTTGAATGATTGCTCCGGTTTCTTTGACACCTTGATGTTTACCTGTAAGAAATTCTCGAGTAAGAAAATCTGGTAAAGAATTATTTTCGCCTTTAATATATTCAATATCAAAATCAAATATAGATAAAATCCCTTGCCATCTGCAGCAAGTGTGTTCAGCAAGTGTGTGGCGATGTGAGTGAGTGTTGTGACCTGTGCACCACGATGTGCATATTGTGTGCAATGAATGCAGTGAAATACATGTACTTGTGCCCAATGTGTGCAATGGTGTAACGCACATACGCAAAAGTTATCCGCATATACACACACATTTGCCCTCATTTTAGCCTTCTCTACAAAATAACACTCCACACATTTCTTCACATCAACTCATAACTCATCCACAATTCCACACAAAATCCCACTAGCACCACAGATGCTAGATAGAACACACACAGCACAAATTTATCATTTTCGGCCTCTTTTACCAGATAATGCTTCACACCATTCCTCATATACGATTACAATTAATACATCATTTTCTTTGCAAAAAAAGCACTAAAATATAAATAAGTTAAGTGAAAACAACATTATTAAGTCAGTATAAAACTGACTTATAACGTCTTTTTGCTGCTGTATTAGAGTCATTCTTGCTGCTGCTCCTTCTTGTTATTTCTGCACTTTTGTTTATATTATAGGTGCTGAAATTTGTTTACACCTATTGCTAAAATTTCGTCAAATCGTCACAATTTTTGTTGCCGTTTTTGTGTCGATTTTGTGTCTTCTTCTTGTTGTTTTGTCTCATCAATTGTAGTTTTCATGGAAAAGCAGATCCCGAAGCATATTTTGATTGGGTTCGAGACCTAGATCATCTCTTTGAAGACAATAATTATCCCGAGGATTAAAGGTACCTCCTAGCCTTCATGCATCTTAAGGATTATGCTAGTTTGTGGTGGGATGAGGTAATTAAAACTAGACGCCAAGATGGTGAAAGACCAATCAAGACTTGGAGCCAAATGAAAGTTCTCACGAGAAAGAAATATGTGCATTCACATTACCACCGAGAACTCAATAGAAAGTTGCACTCTCTTGTGCAAGGAAGCCGAACCATTGAAGATTACTACTATAAGATGGAAGCACTTATGATTAAGGCTAATATTCACGAGGATCCCGACTCAACCATTGTGAGGTTCCTTCGAGGTATGAGTTTCGAGTTGGCTTATCATGTTGATCTTCAAAGTTATGTTGATATTAATGAGCTTGTTCATAAAGTTATTAAAATTTAGAAGCACATGAAATCAAAGAATTGCTTCACACAACCACAACCACCTTGGAGAAGATATGTAAAGCCGAATTCCACTCCATTTACTCTGCCACCAAAGCCACAAAGTTTCAAGCCAAATCTACCTCAAAACACTTCGTCTAATGTCCCAAAGTTCGTTCCAAAGGTTGCTGAATCTTCTTCACAATCGGCGTCAAAACCTACTCAAAGGTTGAGGGAAATCCAATGTTTTAAGTGTCAAGGCTATGGTCATATCCAATCCGATTGTCCTACACGTAAGTTGATGTATGTTAATGACAATGGAGATATGGTAAGTGATGATGAATATGATGATATGCCCGCACTTGAGGAGAAGTACCAAAGTGAAGAGAGTGAAGAACTTGAAACATATGAGGTTGGCGATTTTTGTTTAGTTTCTCAACGAATTCTTAATACACAACCACAAGTTGATAATGATTTGATTCATCGTAAGAACATCTTTCACACATGTTGCATGGTACGAGATAAAATTTGTAGTGTGATTATTGATAGTGGAAGTTGTACTAATGTGGCAAGTACTTTACTTGTTAAGAAATTGAAATTAACTTGTATGAAGCATCCTAAGCCATATAGACTTCAATGGCTTAATAATTTGGCTGAGACTAGAGTAACCAAGCAAGTAAAGGTTCCATTTAGCATTGGAAAATATGTTGATAAAGTTTTGTGTGATGTGGTAAGAATGGAAGCCGGTCATATACTTCTTGGAAGACCTTGGCAATTTGATAGAGATGTTGTGTATCATGCCAAGAAGAATTACTATCACTTTGAGCATCAAGGTAAAAAGTTCAACTTAAAAGCCTTGAATCCATCCCAAGTCTTTGAAGACCAAGCAAAGATTGCAAAGGCTTATAGTGATATGTGTGAACAAGAAGCAAAAGAAAAGAGTGAACAAGAGAAACAAAAGAATGTAACTACTAGCATAGGCCGTGAACTTGTACTTAGTGATAAAAGTTGTAATAGCCGTGATGTAGTTATTTCAAAGTCTTGTTGTTTTGCTTCAATGAGTGAACTTAAGAGAGCAATACTAGATAGGCAACCCTTGTATTTATTGTATCGCAAAGATGTACTTATCATTGATAGTGATCACCTTAATTCTTTGCCTAGTATTGTTTTGTCTCTTTTACAGGAATATGGAGATGTGTTTCCCGAGGACTTACCAATAGGTTTACCACCTATTCGTGGCATTGAACATCAAATTGATTTCGTGCTAGAAGCCAAAATTCCAAACCGTCCAGCTTAAAGAGCAAATCCTGAGGAAACAAAAAAGATCCAATGTCAAGTTGATGAACTCTTTGACAAAGGTATTGTTCGAGAATCTCTAAGTCCATATTCAGTTCCTGTTATTTTGGTCCCTAAAAAGGATAAATCTATGAGAATGTTTGTAGATTGTCGTGCCATAAATAAAATCACAATTAAGTATAGATATCCAATTCCTAGATTAGATGATATGCTTGATGAAATTGTATGGTTCGTGTATTTTCACCAAGATTGATTTAAAAAGTGGCTACTATCAAATTAGAATGAAGGAATGTGATGAATGGAAAATGGCCTTTTAAACAAAGTATGGTTTGTATGAATGGTTAGTCATGCCTTTTGGTTTAACTAATGCACCTAGTACTTTTATGAGGCTCATGAATCAGGTTTTTCGTCACTTTATTGGAAAATTTGTTGTAGTTTATTTTGATAACATCCTTGTTTATAGCAAATCACATGATCAACATGTTGAACATCTGAAATTTGTGTTTGCTATATTGCGTAAGAACAAGTTATATGCTAACCTTAAAAAGTGTTCTTTTGCATGGAATCAGTTATTTTTTGGGTTATGTTGTTAGTTCTCAAGGTATTTCTGTTGATGAGTCAAAAGTCAAGGCAATCATGGATTGGCCAAGACCTACTTGTGCTAGTGATGTTAGAAGTTTTCATGGTTTAGCAAGTTTTAATAGAAGGTTTATTAAAAATTTTAGTTCTATAGCTGCACCTTTGAATGAACTTGTTAAAAAGAATGTCACTTTTGAATGGAAAAAGGAACATGAAAACGCATTTAACACATTAAAAGAAAAGTTGACTCACGCCCCTCTACTTGCTTTGCCAAATTTTCATAAAGCTTTTGAGATACACTGTGATACCTTCGGGATAGGTATTAGTGTTATTTTAAAGCAGGAATCAAGACTCCTGGCTTATTTTAGTGAAAAGCTTAATGTGGAAAGCCTTGAAGTATGCAACTTATGACAAGGAGTTGTATGCTTTGGTAAGATCATTACAGGTTTGGCAACACTATTTATGGCCTAAAGAGTTCATTATTCATTCTGATCATGAAAGCCTTAAATTCTTGAAAACTCAAGGTAAATTAAATAAAAGGCATGCTAAATGGTTGGAGTTTATTGAATCTTTTCCATATGTGATTAAATACAAATAAGGTAAAGAAAATGTTGTAGCTATTGCATTATCTAGGAGACACACGTTATTTACCTATTTTCATGCTAAGTTACTTGGTTTTTATTTAATTGAAGATTTGTATAAAAATGATAATGATTTTTCCGCCACCTATGATCAATGTATGAAAAAGCTGAATGGTGATTTATATGTGCATGATGGATTTTTATTTAAGAAAGATAAATTATGCATGCCCTATTGTTCCATTCGTGATTTACTTGTTCGAGAAACCCATCGGGAAGAGTTAATGGGGCACTTTGAAATTGCTAAAACACTTGCTGTTTTAAATGAACACTTTTATTGGCATAACATGATTAAAGATGTTAAAAGTGTTTGTGATAAATGCATTGTGTGTAAACAATAAAAATCGAAAGTGATGCCTCATGGTTTGTTCACACCTTGCCTGTTCCTAGTCATCCTTGGATTGATATTTCAATGGATTTTGTACTTGGATTACCTAGGTCACGCAATGGTCATGATAATATAACAAAGTTGTTGATAGGTTTAGCAAAATGGCTCATTTCATTGCATGTGCTAAAACTTATTATGCTACTCATATTGCTGATTTGTTCTTTAATGAAGTTGTTAGATTGCATGGCATTCCACAAAGTATTGTTAGTGATAGGGATGTTAAATTCTTATCTCACTTTTGGCATACTCTATGGAATAAGTTAGGCAGTAAATTGTTGTTTTCTACTGTTGCACATCCACAAATTGATGGACAAACTGAAGTAGTTAATCGCACTTGATCTACCTTACTTCATGCAATAATTCAAAAGAATTTAAAGAATTGGGAAAGTTGTTTACCTCATATTGAGTTTGCATATAATAGGACTTTGCATAGTTCTACTAATTGCTCACCTTCTGAAGTTGTTTACGGATTTAATCCATTAACTCCACTTGATATTTTGTCTCTTCCTATTAATGAGTTTGTTAATGTCGAAGGTAAAAAGAAAGCTGATTTTGTGAAGGAGTTACATGAGAAGGTTCGAAATAATATTCAAAGGCTTAATGAACAATATGCTAAGCAAGCCAATAAGGGTAGAAAGCAAGTAATATTCGAACCGGGTGATTGGGTTTATATACACTTAAGGAAAGAGAGGTTTTCCGAGAAAAGGAAATCTAAGCTTCATATAAGAGGAGAATGTCATTTTTGAGTCTTGGAAAGAATTGGAGACAATGCTTACAAAATCGAACTTCCAAGTGAGTATGGCAATGTGTCATCTACATTTCATGTTTCTGATTTATCCTTGCATGATGTAGGTGATTCGAGGACGAATCCTTTCGAGAAGGAAGGGAATGATAGCAATCCATCAATGTCCATAGTGCCAAGGCCGAATCCACATGTTGATCCATTGGAGAATTTTGATGGACCATTGACAAGATCAAGGAGTAAGAGGATGAAGGCCGCCTTGCAAGCATTATTGGTGACTTGTTGTGTTGACTTGGACATTTTTGAAGGAGATCACAACTCGGCTCAAACGTCTTCCACAAATGATGAAGTTATTTGGAATATTTCTTCTATCACAATTCATGAAGAAGATTCTAAGAGTTCTACATTGGAGCTTGAAGAAATTCCTCCTTGAAGATTTATTCTTGGAGCAATCACATTGAAGACCAAGATGGTGTGCTTGGGCTTTGCTAAAGTGGATCACGCCATTTGTTAAGTCTTAGGATTTATTTGTTTTGTAATAAAATAATTCCATTAAATATTAATTTGGGCTTATATTTTGTTTAGTAGTTAAGTAATTACTTGGTCCAATTATCTTGCATGATAATGGAAACTAGTTAGTTAATTAGTTAGTTAAGAAGTCAAGTTGTAATTGGCTCCTACTAGGGTTTGTCTTGATGGCCGAATTATTCCTTATTTAAGGAAGGGTCTTTAACGTTTTTAATATATGAAAGAAAAAATCGGATTTTAGCAATGCTAAGTCGTTAAGCACTTTGTGTTTACAAACCTTGAACATTCAATTAAGTTTAGTTGAATTTCATTGCAAACCGCAAGCCTAAAGCTAGGGCCTCTAGGCAAGCCAACGTGTTCTTGATTTTAAGAACACATCAAACCTTTTAGTTTAGTTCTTGATTTACATAGACTAAGTTAATTGATTTGCTTTAGATGTGGGGGTTCGATTGGCTTCTATCCAATCTTATCGTCTTCCTTGAATTCACTTCGGCAATTGTGTTTGTGTTTTTTTTTGTGTTTTCCACAGCTACTTGTCTTCTTTGTCCGTGGAATTTAAGCTAACAACGATCCAAAGTGTGTGGTTTGAGTGATCCAGGACTTCAAGCCTCGGTCATCCGTATCAGGCACTGTGTAAGTGTGTGTTTCATGTTTAAAAATTTTTCTAAGTGTTGAAACTTACCTACTCTTGTGCTGATTTTGGAAGCATGATCTAGTGAGGCTTGGGAGCGTGAAGTGCAAAATGGAGGCGTGAAGAACTTTGGCTCAAAGGCGTGAGATGCAGGAGTGACTTGCTGACGTGGAGCGTAGCGCACGTGCATATTTTTGGACAGATTTTCCTCACAGTGGCATTTCTGTAATTAAGTGCGTAGTTTACGTTAGCGTGTAGATTAAGCTTTAGACCCCTATAAATAGAAGGTTTTGTCATTATTTTAGGGACTTCTAACTTTTGGATCTGGAGATTAATCTAGAAACTAGTGAGCAGGAATTTCTCTCTCTAGACTCTCTCTCTCTAGAATTTCTCTCACTAGAATTGGAGCTCCATTTTTTATTCCGTTCAAACCTTTGGACCAATTAATGCAATTTGATTCTCAATCAACGAAGCATTTAACAATTCTCAGCAACTTAATCGGTAAATTCAACCATTTTAGTGGAGATGAATTGTTTAATGTTACATGTTGATGATTATGAAATGAGAATGGACTTTTCTGACTAAACTTGTGATGTTCTAGGGTTCCGATGGATGAGCGCTTATTTTAGACGACTCTATGCGGTGCAATTAACGTGATAAATGAAGAAATGAAATCACACTCTGTTTGCTCTATAAATTAGTTGAATTTCATGAGTCTTTGCACTTGCTTTAATTGTTCATTTTCTAAATGTGGTCGCCATGCCGATTTGAGATCACGGAAACTTTACGACAAAGTGTAAAGAGATTCTCTGAGGCTAACAAAAGCTTAAGAACCTAATTAGGCCTCGCCATGGGAAGTCTTTAAGAGATGATAGCTAGAGTAGTTAGAAACAGAAAATTAAGACGTTGCGGCGCGAATTCATCATTCTTAGGCCTTGCCATGGGAAAGAATGAAGTTAGGAAGCTTAGAGTGCAGTGCGGTCGACATGAAGACTACAGTCTAGGTTTCTAAGCAACTGAGCACTCCTCTAAACTTGCACACGCGTTAATTGCATTGCACGAGTTGTCTGGTGAGCATTCACCTAGTTGAAGGAACTCCATAGCATCTTTTTTATCTCCATTTACATTTACATTCTATTTTCTATTCTTGTTGTTCTATTTTTGTGACAAAATTTAGAGGAACTTCCTGAATTCTTTAACCACCCTTCCCTGTGGAACGAAACCCTATCATCACTACTATAGTTAATTAGGGATAAATTGGTGAGCACACGACAGCTCGCATTAATTTCTGGAGCAGCTGTCGGGGAAAGGCACGGTTTCGTGAATTTAGTTCTGTTTTGTTCTATTTTTTTTTGTTTTGTGTTACGTTTGCTTCTTTACGTTTCCAATTGTTACTTCTCTGTTTGTTTAAGCTACTCTATTACCAGACATTACTCTTGGTGTGTGAGTGATTTCTATAGGATTCCAGGTCTTGTATGCCCATATCCCATAGATCTGGAGAAGAACCACAATATCACCTTGATTTGGAGTTGGAGAGAACTACAAGAAATCAACATAGAGAAAGGAGAATGGCTAATCAAGATGAAAGACCATCGAGATTTTGTGATCATTATGCCATTAACTTTGAAAACAGTTTTGATCAGCAAAGCATCGATGTAGAGAGTTATCGTATTCCTACACAGATCGTGTCTATGACCACTCAAGGACAATTCTTCTAAGGAATGGATAATGAGGACCCAAATGAACATCTTGATTGGTTTTTGGGACTATGCAGCACCTTTAAACTTCAACGCGTGCCTCGAAGTGAAGTTTATAGAATTCTTTTTCCTCTGTCTTTGAGAGGCAAGGCAAAGCACTGGTTCAAATCTATTGGAGGCACGGTTGCTATGACATATTTTGAAGAGCTATAGAAGAAATTCTTGGCTAAATAATTTCCACCAGCCAAGCTAGAGAAAATAAGGATGGACATCATGAACTTCCAACAACATGAAGGAGAGACATTTTGTGAATCTTGGTAGCGCTTCAATGATTTGATAAGACAATGTCCAAACCATGACCTTGGTGAAATCAGAGAGATGAACACTTTCTTTAAAGGACTTACGGCAGAATCTTCAATGATAGTCAAGGCTTTTGCTAATGGAGCTTTGAAAGACAAAAGTGTTCCAGAGGTGAGAGAGCTTTTTAATAAGATAGCTGAGGATGAATATCTTTTCCTTCAAACAAGGAAGCCACATGTGAGGAAACAACGAGGAGTCTTGGTCCTTGATTATGAAACGTGATCGGGGCTAAAAATACCTATTTTTACTCCATCATTTACTTAAGTTTATGCTTGTCATTGAGGATTTTATTGTTGTTTATGTGTTGTTTATTTAATAAATGTAGGATTTCAAGTTCAATGAGGCTAAAAGAAACAAAATCCAGATTTGATTTGAAAAAGTGGGAAAAAGAACCAAAAATCACTCAATTCGGATTACCAAAGGCACGATGGCACAAAGGAGCAAAGATGGGAATGCAAGGCAAAACTGGGCAGAATGCAAAGCAAAGTTCAAACAAACATATATCGGCTTCTACTTAACAAAAAGAAGAGTTATTGGATGTTTTGGAAAGACCTACAAGAGTACTAAAACTCTTATGCTTTGAATTACTCTCAAATCTGCTGGCAAGATAGTTGAAATTGAGGCTCAAGTCAACATACACCAAAGAATTCGGAAAATCAGAAGCCTATGTCACAGTTTGGGAGAATATTCATAACATTCATTTCAGAACTCCAAATTCAATGCTTTTCAGAGCATTGGAAAGCCACAAGACAGGACTACAATTCTTATGCAGACAAAAACACCCAGTTCGGCATGAAAGACATTCAAAATAGCGTTCCAATATCATCCAAGTGTGTTGTCTGAAATCCTGAAAAATAGTGGCTGCGGGACTAACACTTTCAGAAATTGCATTTTAGCCCCTATTTTAGAATAAGCAGGGAACTTTATGTAATTATTGATTTTTAGTCATTTCACTAACTATTTAAGATTTCTTAAAGACTAAATTAAGTATCTAGGACACAATTAGCAATAGCTCACAAGAATACACCTTTTAGTGTGTGTTCTTGGTGTTTTCATTTCTTGGGAGAGAATTCTTGTAACTTTTGGCTAATTGGAGTGGAAATCAAAGGGAATCTTGGACCTTTAACTTGGAATCAACATTTGGGAAGTCTCCTCATCTTGGGTTGTCTCTTCCTTTGCACTTTCTTGCTAAATTCATTACTTAATTTACCATCTAGATTTGCTCTAATTAGCCATGATGGGCTAAATTGTGTGGGGTCTTTGGAATTAGGCTATGGGCTTTTGATAATTTGTTTATATGGTGATGAAATGTTATGGGCTTGATTATATGTTTCATATGCTTGATTTCAAGGTCACATTTCTTATGCAATATCCTTGACTTGAAAATGAGAACTGGGTCATGTTGTGAATAGAATATTAATCCGTTGCATGTTGTTATGAAGAAACCTCTTTGTCCACGATAATGTTGATTGAATCTATTCCATGAATTAGCCCTAAGCATATGGAACCAAGTCTACACTAGCATGACAACCTAGTTGGGGGGCTTGGCTTGGAAGTTGTGGAATTGCAATGACATAGAATCGATTGGCTGTGATTGATCTATTAATTGTGGTTGAGTTTGGTCCGATTATAGTCTTAGCCACCAAATTTCCACTAGACAACATTAAACCACATTCTTCAAGCTATTACATGAATCACCAATGCTACAAATGATTGAGAAACCTAGTCCTAAATTCCAATGATACACTTATATACTTGATTTATACTCCCTAATTTTGAAGCTAAAGTCCTAGATCAATTAAGTTGACTTTAGTGTAGGTTTAGCCTTGTTGCATTTTATCTTGTTTTCTTTTCTTAGTTGCATTTTTCATTACTCAACATACTAGACACGAACTCTTAACAAGACCCCCTCTGCGTGGAATTCGAACCCTTGCTTCCAAGTGCTACATATTTAGAGTTAGGGTATTTGTTTGTTTGGTTTCCGCAACAAACTCACTCAACAAAATGGCGCCGCAGCAGGGGAGGGGCTATTTGTGTTGAGATTAGTGTTTGGTATTTTGAGTAGTAAATGTAAATGTTTTCATGTTTTTTCTTTTGGTTATTGCTTTTGCATTTTGTGGTGTCTTGAATTTTGTGATTTTCTTGTTTTGGTGTTTTAGTTGCTATTTTACATTTAGTTATTTTCATTTTTTGTGTTGTTTTTCTTTTTTATGCATTGGTTGTTTTTCCAAGCATGTCTCGATTTGTTGGTGATCATCTTGAGCTTAATCATATTGACCCACCAAATGTGATGAATGACACACAACCACAATCTAGACTATTTGATGACTTCTTTCCATTAGAGGGTTGGGAGTCCCTTGAGTCTCAATTGGTTGATTTGAATTGTAAATTGAATATTGTTTAAACTACTTTGGGATATATTGTTGCTTACTGCAGGAGCTGTGTTGAAATCATGTTTGAGCATCATAAAGGCTATGAAGGGCCATGGCTAATCAAAGATCAAAGCAATGAGTTGTCGGAGACTTTCGATGCACTTATTGAAAAAAGGCAATCAAGGTTGGATTCAATTAATGCAAATTGGAGACAAAGTGAGGTAAAATTCGGTAAAAATCTTTCTTCTCCATGTGCTATTGAAGGGAAGCACTACTCAAATATTGACTTGAGTAATAATGAATTTACATTGCATGAGGACATTGTCAATATTACTAGTAGTTGGAAAAAAGCAATTTCGTTCATGAGATCTCTTAACCTCCAAGAGGACTTTAATGTCTTTAGACCCCGCATATATGCTTCTCATGTTGATTGTCTAACTTGTGAACAAAAGTTTCCAAGTAGTCACTATGTTAAATTAAATTATAAGAATTTGATGATTTGTAAAGAAGTAACTAACATAGTGCGGTCTTGCTTTGTTGATGCATACATTGATGAGCTTATTGTTGAGTATGATAAATCATTGTGTGCAAAGCCATTTTTTGAGTCTTATAGGGAAGAATGGACTAGTAGGGATGAGACACAAATGCTTCCAAGTGAAGTTGAACCATTGGAAATCCCAAGATTCACAATGGAAGAAGAAGAGGAGGTGTCTACCTTGGAGGAACAACAATCGTACAAGGTGGAATTCATAGAAGTTGTTCCTCAAGTTCATGAGCTCAACCACCTTCTCAAGAGCTTGAAAAATGTGTTCTACAAGAGCCATAGGAGTGCTTATGAAAGGGCATTTTTCTGGTATAGAGATGGATATTCCGACTCTTGAAGGAGATAGCTTCAAGAATAAAGTCTAGCTGGAGACTAAAGAAACCTAGAACTACTTCTTTACTTAGACTTGAGTAAATTTTTTTTTGTTGTTAAGTTGTTTGTTTATGTTTCTTGCTTTTCATTAGAGGTTTTTCATGTTGTAGGAATTTCAAGAAGATTCCACACAAAGATTTAAGTGTGGGAGAGGGAGAGAACAAGGGAAGCGAAGTAAAATGACTAAGTGTGGGGGTGTGTGTATTGAGGCTTCATTTTGACATCCCCCATACAACTTCACCCAAGTGTTATTGTCATGATACATTATACACCACTGTGACCAAGTTCATGATGTGGCACTCACTTGCACACTTCATCAATTCTCTACCCCGTCTTGCACAATACAACCGCAAAATCACACACATTCACAACACACTCATGTACTTCTATAGTGGTAACAAGTTCGCGACATGTAATCATTCACTCAAATTCTTAAAGTTATGAGGTATGAGCTCATTCCCTTGTTATTCACAAAATTATTTCTTTTGCCATAGGAAATACCTTCATAAGTTTACATTGAGTCATTTGATGTGAATGAATGCTAGTTGGGTGATTTGAGTACATATTTTAACAAGTGTAAAATTGATCATTATTTGTGGGATTGAATACTTCCATGAACTTAGTGCAATATTAGGACGCCTTTATGTGCATTATGTTCTACTTCATGTTTAAACACCTTGTGAATTATGTGCACATGAGTGGGGAAATTGTATTCATACCATGATGTGAGTTGAGATGCTTAGGATAACAATGTGGAAATGCATTCTTTCTTGGAAGTCTTGTAGACATGTTATTATTATTATTTTTGTAATAGTGTTCTTTGGTGTTGCTTTCAACTAGAGGAGTACATTTCAACATGGATGGAGTGAGATAGCACACTGAATCAATTTAGCAAACATTGGAGTTCATTGCCTACTAAAAAGGGAGTTCGTTACCTTATTCTTTTTTTAATAAAAAGGCTATATATATATGTCATGCAAAATACGGAGCTGGATGTACCCACGCACCGTTAACATAAGTAAATACAATAAATTTGGAGTACTACTCCATTACATGATTTCTAATTGAAATAATACGTGAAAGATAAGAAAAGAACTGCCCACACCTCGTTTAGTGCCTTTCTTATCTCCAGTCCAAATGAAGTATCTCAGTAAATGTTTTAACAAGAGATCTACGGATTCGGCATTACCTTCTCTCTTGGAATTCATAAGTGTAGTAGATGTTTACAAAGTGGTTGTTCATGAACCTCATTTCCCAAATTAATCAAGTCTTTGCATCCATTAGTGCCCACAGAAGCCAAACTCGTGCCCTCGAACCCGGAACCTCTCCATTAAAAAGCTACCTAGACTAAACTAGTCTCTCCTACTCTATTGACCGCCTTTCTGAAAGATAAGGAGAAGAGAAAAGCTGCCTGTCCCTTCTGCCCTGAAAATGCCCAAGAATGGTGAGCTCCACTTTTCCTATGCAAAACGGCAATCCAGCTCCTCTCATCATTCTGCCACAACAATTTTCTGCCTTTAATAAAGATGGGGGCATAAAACAATTGCAACTGAAGCAATAAAGCATAGACTTTACAGCATCCAAAATCTGTCATGTTCTATCGTCAGCTGTTAGAACCAAGTTATACCACTATCCAGTTCTATTCCAAGGCAAAACTTCATTGATAACACTGAGACATATCGTTTACGCCCCTTTACAAAAGTTGTCTCTATCAATCAAACCATGCCCGAGTTCTTCCCTAGACTCTCATATGTCGTTTAGTGCAGCACTACCAATCACTCTAGCCCAATAAATTCCTTTCCTCAAGATATTAGAGGATCAACAAAACTGCAGCTAACGCAAATGAGGTGTGGTGGAAACAGGCCAACAAGCACGTAGATAAAGCGAAACAGAGAGAGCGAGGCTGTCATGGTTACGTGTGGCTTGAGCACTCTAGATCATTAGACTTCAAATCACAGGATCAAAGGTCCACATGTCCAGTGTATTAACATTGGGATCATTAGCCTCCATTTAAAAAAACAGGATCCAACAAAGTCCAATTAGTTCAGAAATTCTCCCAACAAAATGCAATGCAATTTCTAGTTCCAAAAGCTGCCCAATATATGAAAAAGAAAAAGGATTCCACCTGGACAAGTGGCCTCACAATCACAGATCAATGTTCTACAGCAACTTATCAGAATTATCTCAACCAAGCACAAGAGGATTTGCCAAAAAATTAGCTCCAAAAAGCATTAATCAACTAGTTCAACAGCAAATGTAACTTTTCAAGGAACTACCAATATATGCAAGGAATCATCAAGATCAAACCATATATCAACAGAATGTGATTCCATCAAGTCCTCTAGAAATTCGCAAAGCCATTATCAAATTGGACTGTCTTTCAAACACATGGGTGAAAGTAATTGAATCCAGATCTTCTCTTTCCAACATCCATAAGCAACAGCATCCGAGAGCTATCCACCAATGTGTATCACAAATGTGTACCATTTCAAGTGCATACTAGCTCACAATCGATTCTCAGCAAATTAATCTACCATAAGCCAGCAAGATCAACTTTTTTCACCAATCCCATAGAGAGTTTACCAAGTACATGAATGGGTTACCAAGATTGAGTTAAGTAATTCACTACATATTCAACAAGTTCAGAGCCATCAAAAGACAGCAATAAAGACGGGGCTCTCTTCAAATGTGAGACGATCAGTTCAAAAGAGATTCCATTTTCAGTCAAGACCAAGTTCACGGAAGCACAGACACTCTAAATCAGTGTTCAGATCCATAAATTACCTGAAGTAGATCTGACTGAGTTATAAATAGTAATCTATGAGTTATGAATAGTAACAGCTATAGCTGACAGTCGCCAAATTGAGTAAGGTCCCGATCTGTGTAAGAGAGGAAAGAGCTGGTCCGATCTTCCCTCTAGAGATTAAGCTTTGATGAACCTTACAGTAGGAAGAGTAAGAACCTCACAGAAAGGATCCATTGAGATGTTGGCAGCTCCACTCAAGGAGCCACCTTGGGTAGTTAGGAGCACCGATCCTTGTAGCTGTAAGGTGGCTAGTGGAGACAGGGGCTAGTGGAGCTGGGATGTTGAGCTTCTGTGGTTGAAAGATCTTGAGAGCAAACCAGCTTGAATGAACCTCACAGTAGGCCTCACAAAATGGATCCATTAAGATTGAAATGCTGGTAGCTCCACTCAAGAAGCCACCTTGGGCAGTGAAGTGCACCATCCGTGTAGCTGTTCGGATGGGAGCTGGTCGAGCTGGTTTGGCCAGAGAGTTAGTGGAGATGGAGAGCTGTGGGTGGTGGAGAGAGTGGGTGTAAGCTGTGGGTGAAACATCTGCAGAATAGAATAGCAAAAAGGGTAAGAATTGTAAAGCTTAGGTGAAGAAATATTTTGAGGAGAAGTTGACAGGCTCTGGCCTTTGGTGAAAGGCTGAAGCTTGAGAGCAAATTTTCTAGAGAGAGAAGTTGTCCTCTTGTGAATAATGTAAGATTGAAGTTCTTTACCTTATTCTTTGATTTACATTGGGGACAATGTAAGATTCTAAGTGTGGGGGAGGGAATGTTTGCCTTTGTTGATTCTTGCTTATGTTGGGAAATGATCATCATCCTTGTTGGAAGGAATTGAATGAAAGAGCTGATGCAATATATGTTTGTTGTTAGTTTTTTTTAAGTTTTTATTTGGAGCTTATTGTGCAAAGTGAATTGCTAGTGAATCAATATTGCATGTTTTACCCCGTATGTTATGTGTTTTGTTATCTTTGTGAACTTTTCAAAAATTTTGTGATCTTGTGAATAAGTTGTGTTTTTGACACAAAGTGTAAGGTTGGCAACTTTGTTAAAAATCATAAATATCTATGGAAAGTGAACTTATGTAGGGAAATGAATTTTTGTGTGACAAATGATACAAGTTTTATGCAATAAGACTTAATGGTTGAGGATAACTTAGTGCTAAGTGATAGAAGTTGAAGCATAGCGTGGAAAGTTTGTGTTTCAATACATTTGTTTTCAAGCACAAGTGGGGAAACATATGGGATAGGTTGAGTCATGAAACAAAGTGAGAACTTTGGATGTCTTTTTCAAAATGAATAAAGCTTACCTTTTACCTAGTGATCTTGTGAAAACTAGTGTGAACACATACGCATTGGAGGATAGGATTTGAACTATGGCTTAGTTTTAATTGTCTTACTTTTACACATTCCCAATTCGATGCGAGATTGCCTCTTGAACTTGAAAGAAAGTTTGAAATCAAAGGAATTTGTATGATTGGGAATAGGTATAAAAAGCCATAAAACCTTTGGCATATGTTTAATTTGTTGAATTTCTTACCCGTCCTCTATGAGATAGCTCTTGAGTGAAAATGACATTCGTACATGGAACTTATATAATTGGGTAGAGGTATAAAGATGCCAAAAACCCAAGGCACATCAAATTACTTATATGTGTAGGGAATAAAGTTCATTGATCCTCAATATAATGTATGAGTGTATGTATGCTAGTGGACATATAGATTATTAGTAAAAAGGAAGAGCTAGTTTTAAAAGTTAGAAACTGTACATTCCCTATTATCGCTTATATAATGACATAAACTTTGACCATGTGGAACCCGTTGCACACTACACACACAAATGTGTTGGAGTATTAAGTGAGTACTACTTAGCCTAAACAACTATTATGAAGCATTGAATATATCCTCTCCACAAAAGTCAAATAGGTTTTTTGAAATAAAGGCACACAAAATTCATTGGTCACATGGGGCATAGACTCAAGCCTTATGAAGCACACCCAAAGCAAGATAAGGGAGAAGCCATCCATAAAGCACTAAACGAACTCTTCTTGGATGAACCTTTGCAATAACACATCGCTACACCATGTCGGGCTGTCGACGTTAACACAAGCGCTACTAGGAGGCAACCCAGGTTGATTTCTTTTCTCTAAACTTATGTTGTTAATTGTTTTTGGTTTTGTTAATTTTGGTTTTCTCGTTTTAATTGTTTCGTTAATATGTCCATCATGTTGTCATTCCGGTTGCAGTCTAAGAAATGCCACTAAATTTCTGCTGATGCACGAGTAAGCAATTCGGATGGTTGGACTTCAATTAATGTCGTGGTAAGCTTTTTGGTAAGACACACACACATGGAGTATTTAAGATCATGGAAATATTTCTTTTTGAGCAAGAATGAAATGAGCCTGAAGGAAATGACTGAAAAGCTGAACAAATAGTGACACTTTGATAAGAAATGGCATGAGATACTAATGCAAAAGCTGAAAATTTTTTGCCACTCATGTGAGCAAGTGGGTGAGCAATAGTGATTCTTGTCTTCAATTTGCAGCTGGGCAAAATAATGAAAATACCAATAAATGCATTAGAAAGGCCCACATATTAGTTGTATTTGTTTGCAAGTTGTTGAATTCATTTAAGTGGTATCTTGACTGATAGTTAATTGCCTTGTCTCTTGAGTCTATAAATGCAGAATATTGGTAAGACTTGAAGTCATTCACACTCATGGTTGGGACATTGAATTGGACTTGCTGCAAAGAAATCTTTCTTCAATTTTTATTCTCAAGTTTTCCTTCTTTTGTCTCAAGCTCAAGGTATGAATTGTTTCTCATGTTTTATTGTTTAAGTGAGGGATTAAGTTGTCTATGTTTTTCATTTGTAGTTAGAGCTTCTAAGTTGCTATGTTTGTGTTGAATTCTTGCTGGAAATTTGAATATTAGACCATGCTTTATAGGATGCTATTAACATGCTAAGTGTGGGGGAATTTGTTAATGCTTACATGCTTAACTCACCTTTCCCTCTGTTTAGTAATTGAAACCTAACTTGAGCGATTGACCTCCAAACTTGGTAATTCCAACTGGGATGATTAGCTAATATTTTGAACTATAAAGTTTATGTTTTACACTTTTGCTAATTTTGCATGCATAGCAATTCATTTTGGAGGTTGAAATCGTGATTCATGCTAAAATTGGTAGTTAATGGTAGGCATATGTTGCCCAGTCTTGGCACAGTCCGGTGTTTTGACCATAACCTACTCATTTGAGCTCCAAACCTCGTGATTTTAGTTCCTAGATTTGGCTAAGATTTAACTTTACAACTTTTGTCTTGCAAGTTTTGGCAAAGTCTGCATACATAGAATGCCATTTTGTGTGTCTCTTTTGTGGTTACAGCTGGGAATTCTGCTTGTGTATCCTGCCCAGTTTTGCCACCCCTCGGTATTTCGGCCATAAATTGATCAATTTAACTCTGAATTAGGTGCTTTCAATTTCTAAATTTCTCTTAAACTCAGGGCTATGATTTTTGGGTTTTAGGTTTGGCCAAATTCTACTTGTGCTGAGCTCCATGTTAGGTATTCAACATTGGTCCTAAGAAAGGTGCCAACTTACGCAATGGCAAGGCTCGAGTACCTGTTGATTCTGATGTCGACTACTTTCTTGAAGATTTGCCTATCTTTGAGGACCCTCCTGAGGTTACTGTGAATCCTTCTTTACCTAAGAAACTGAAGGGTATTGCGCCTATATCAGTTTTCATTAATGATGAGGCACGGGCACGATGGCAAGAGGGACTGCATGTGAAAAAGTTGCACCTGGAGCATGCTTTCAATGTAGATAAGGGCCCTTTCAGGAAGTTAATAAAATTTCACAAATTTTATAAGAGGTTGGTTCTGGCTCCGAAGTTCTGTAACATCAGCCTTGCTCGTGAGTATTATGCCAATGGAAAGTTTCCGAACAAGGACGGGGCGGTCTATGTTCGAGAGAAGTTGATCACCATAGATAGTGAAGTCATCAATGCACATTTAGGCATGCCTAGCTATCAAATAGATCCTGTTGAGTGTTTGTACGATTCGGATTTGGACCAGGCCTTGCTTGAAGAGTTTGCGCACCCCGGGGTCCGAATGGTTTGTCAACCAGCGGGGTGAGCGCAAGTATATACTTCAGCGATTTTTGCGTTGTTATGCCAAAATTGGCTCCTGTTCATCTTGTTGCGGCTCATGCCTAGTTCAGATGTGACTCAGGTTTTGCATAGTCCCCTGTACCTTATCTCGGCTATTAAAAATTACAAACCTTTGGATGTTGGGCGGACTATTGTCGATCACATACGGGCGGGCATAAAGGAAGATGCTGCGGCGATTTATTTTTCGATACTGATCGCAGAACTTTGCCGTGCCCAAGGGTTGGATGATGATATGGGCACCGATTAGCGCAAGTCAAGGCTCCCATTGCCACTCCTCTTTATATTAAGTACTTGTGAATGGACAGAGAGTTGGCGAGAGCACCACCCGTGACTGGCGTGACTTTAGAGAAATTTGATCCCCGATCCATTATGGCAATCAGCAGCACCAACCTCATCCATTTGATTTTACTTCTTTCAATGGCGCCCTTTCATGATTTTCAGACTTATGTGGACACTCGCTTCCAACGTTTGGATGAGCGGCTCGAGAGCATACATGAGAAGATAGATGACATGCACCAAGATTGGTCTACTCACACTTCTGCCATTGGTACTAGATTGGATGATATTGCCTCCATAGCGCAGCAATAATTTGAAGTCTTATACCATTGGCAATTCAACATGCAATATGAAATGGATCAGCTCAACAAGTTGACTGTCTATTATCACACTCCTCCTGGGTCTCATAAACCACGAACAGATTCTGATCAGGTGGTGATGTATCAAGTGCCTAATTTCACGATGAATCCAAAAACTGGTGTTATGCAAGAGCTTCCCCCATGGAGTGCCCACAATCTCATCTCTCCAGCCATTGTTTATATTTGGGCACCTGCCCACCTATCCTCACACTCCAACGTTTAGGTATAATCCCATTTTTATGCCTGCTACGTGCTTGCCAATCTTCAATGATCCTGGGCACCATTCCAAGGTACCGTATTTGCTAATGCAGCTGCGTTCGTTCAACCTTTTTTGGAACCTACTTTTCTACTTCTGCGGCATTTTCTGTTCCCTTGTCTTCTATACCTTCGTCATCTACTCAGGGAGCCCCTCATTCTTAGTTTTTACATTGCGTATAATGCTTCTTTTAAGTGTGGGAGACATGAATGTTTTTCCATGTTGGTTGTGGTGGGGGAGTGTTGTTGCTTTGCTTATGTGTTGTTGGTCTTGTGGGTCATTTTCCATGGGGGATGTTGCTATTGGTTAGGAAGTATTGTGCCATGTTTGCTTTGTCTACTCTACTGAAGTTTCATTGAGTTGGTGTGCTATATTTGCGATGGATGATGTTGGGGGAAATGATTATGCAATGGGTCGGTTTGCCATATTGTGAAGAATTATGAAGTTGTGATGCTTTGCTGTGCTTGCCTTGTTATACTTCGAAGTCTCTTGAGTGTTGAGTGTGGTCGTTTATTTGTAGTTTTATGATGTAGTGTGTAGGGATATGAAATTGCTGAAGATCTGTGCATCGAGAGTGGTGAGGTAGGAAAGTATAACAGTAAGTGTATGTGTGCTTTATTATGTTTGGCTGTGGATGTTATCGATAGAGGTGGCGTCAGTTGTGTGAGTTGGGTAAGAAAGGTAATATCACCTTGTGTTCTAAGCATTTGTCTCTTGATTCACTGCGTCATGTCTCGAGTTCTTCACTTTATTCTCTTGTGTTATGCATGCGAGCGACAATTTTTTTTATGGCTTCGAGCTTGACGAGTTCAGTATATTTTATTGGCTAAGGCACCATGTCAAAGTAAGATAGATATGCCATGCAAAAATCTTAAATGACATAGGAGGTAATCTGTATGGAGTTTACTCTTTTGCTATGCACAACTCTTGCGTTTTTGTTCTTGCATGTATAATCCCTTGAAGACACATATGAACATGTGGTTACATGAGAAGGGATATGGAGAAAAAGCCTTTGGCTACTGGGAATGAAAAGCCATAAGACCCTAGAGCAAATATGGGAAAAATAGCCATAAAACCCGAGCAAAGAGTGGGAAAAAAAGAGCCACAAAACCCATGTAACCAAACACCAATGAGTGTGGCAAATGATGCACCAATGTGCATGAGGAAAGAAGAGGAAAATATCCTATAGAAGCACCAATGTGCACTAGGTTACCATTGATCTCGTGTACTACTTGTTCGTGTGTGTGGACAAGAAGATTGTTGTGCAATGAATGGTTAGACAAAATGATGAGGGGTATGCATATAAAGAGAGCAAATGAAGTCAGTGTTCCTCAGCACACACTTTCACGCATTACATTTTGGTCTTTATTCGTTATGCCTTGGTTGATAATGTGTGTTGAATTCTGAGAGTTTGGAACTAGGAAATTTTCCTGTTGTTGTTTTTTGTGTGTGAAAAATGTTTTTGAAGAACTTGGTGATTGGCATTATGGACCAGGAGCAGTGTGATGGATGCAGGTGATAAATCATTGTTAGAAATGTGAAGTGTGAGCTTTGTTTGGGACAAGCAAAAGTCTAAGTGTGGAGGAAATTAATAAGTCAGTTTTATATTGAATTGAAAATTCTAGTTTTACTTGGCTTTTGTTGTGTTTTAGTGCATCTTTTTGGAGAATTGTATGTTGATTTGCAAGTATATGTGATGAATTGTGTGTAGTGTTATTTGATGAAGAAAGGACCGAAATTTGTGCATTAGTGTGCACAAGAGTTGCATGAAAACTCAAGTGTGCGCATGAGGACATAACATTAGGCACACACCTTGCACACATTTGCTGCCCACTCTGCACACTCATCGCACACACCTCACATCACTTGTGGACTTGCACCACACTGGCCGCACAAGGCTCGCATGCGAGCCCCGCACACACTGGGTGAGAATGGAGTTTTCTGGCTATAGTTAATTAGGGATAAATTGGTGAGCACGCCACAGCTCGGATCAGCTTGATAGAGTTCTACAACTCTATAGGACATTTTATATTGGCAATGCAATGATAAAACCAATATTGGGAATGTTTCCACAATATACCTCTTCTTTTTATCATCTAATACAAAAAAAGAGTGCTTTCATAAGACAGGTTTGGCAAACAGAACAACTACCATTAGGCGATTATTCACTACAAGAAAAATGGGCTTTGGTGACAAAAATCTTATTGACCAAAAAATTTTGGTCACCAAAGAGTACCTTTCGGTGACCAAAATAGGTCAGTCACTAAATTTTGGTAACAAACAAAAATTTGGGTCCAGAAAAAAAATTCATTAATATTTGGTCACTAAACACCATGGCGGGAAGCATTCCCGCCTATCACACACCGTTAGGTGACCAAAGTTGGTGACGAGAAAGTGTTTAGTCAATAAAACTGGGGTACAAAACCTTTGGTGACCAGAAAAGTGGTCTCTAATATGAAAATGTTTAGTGACGATTTTTTGGTCAACAAAGGTCATAGGGAAAAGGAGATTTCCACCACTTTTGAATATTTTGGTGACAAGAAAATAACTGGTGAATAAAAATGTTTCAATAGAGACCCAGGTGACTAGAAAAGTGGTCACCAATTATTACTAGAATTAATTTGTTGTTTATCACATAAACTAAGTAAGTAGGTTAAATAATAAGTGACTATTATGAAATGCCACATTTGGGTTTTTAACAAAAATAGCTTTATAAATTTCAATTGATCTTAATTTAAAGAAATTAGATATTTAATTAAACAACAAAAATACATTGGGTTTTTAAAAAGAAATTGTACTTTGATCCCTCAAATTTATATACTTGAATTACATCTCTAATTAGATAACAAAAATGGTCATATAAATTCTAATTGATCTTAAATTAATCTAAGAATTCAATGTAGGCTAAATTAATTTAAGAAATGCCACAAATATGCAAATAAAATATTGGACTTATAAATGTAATATTTGATAAGAATTCAATTTGGCCCAACATAATGGCCTAACAATATAACATAGTGCCCAAATGAATTGATGGGCTAAATTAAGGTCTCTATAATGAATCATTATTTGTGTTGGACACATTAAGTTATTAATAATAATAGTAAGACTCCCTAATATTTTTATTTTTACCCCATCACATTTAAGAAATGATCTTAAATTAATTTAAGAATTCAATGTAGGCTAAATTAATTTAATAAAGGCCACAAATATGTAAATAAAATATTAGACTTATAAATGTAATATTTGATAAGAATTCAATTTGGGCCAACATTATGGCCTGACAATATAATATAGTGCCCAAAGAAATTGATGTGCTAAATTAAGGCCACAATAATGAATCATTATTTGTGTTGGACATATTAAGTTATCAATAATAATAGTAAGGCACCCTAATATTTTTATTTTTGCCCCATCACATTTTGAGAAGGCCATAAATTATTTCTTATTAACTAAATTTAGTGTGAGTTAGTAACATTCAAATAATCTATTTTAAAAAAATATTAATCTTAGTATTTTGTTGAGGATATCTAACACTTGAAGACCAACTAGTATTGTAAAAATATTTTTATATTATAATATTTGAATTCAAAAGAATAATTTACTCATTATTTCACTAATACCCTTAATCTTATAAAATATAAAGACTTATTTAAAAAAAAACTTATAAAATAGTTAGATATTACACACTAAATTTAGTTAATTTTTTTCCTTTTTTTTTGTTATATTATCAAATAATAAAATAGTATAAACTAATAAAGAAAAAAAAAGAATGTTACTATAAGTATTACAGGATGCATTAAATAATTAACTACTTTGTGTATGAGTTAAATTAGTCATGTTTAATTACAATGATATTATATTATTAGAAATATCTACCTTTACATGGAGTCTTCCTCTGATTTCAATTAGAGTCATCCAAATGGTTGCTATGCTTTACAATACTCTCTTTATTTTAGTTTGAACAATGTTTGACAATTTAAATGAATTATAGTTTAACATTCCTTTTCTATATCTAAATTGATTTTTATTCTTATTTATTGATAAAATATATTTATTAACAAGAAATAATAACACTTAGCATAATTTCTCAATCAAATAAAGTTATAAAATATCAATTTTAAAATTTTATTAATAAAAAATATATAAAATTTAGTTAAAAATAACCCACCATCATTTAAACATTCGAAAATATTCTTGTCTTGTAAGAAATGAAAAAAAAAGTTGAAATGAGTAATTAAATTTTGTATTTATACAAAATACAAAATAATAAAATGAAATAATTTAAAAAACGTTAACCCTATATGTTATACTTTTCTCCCCTTCAATTCGGCCCTAACTCCTCACCCCTAACCCGCTCACCGCTCACAGCACACCGCTCACCGCTCAACTCTCACCTCTCACCGCTCACTTTTAACAAATGTAAAGTTTCAGGCACTAGTCCGTGGGCGAAAGGTCAGGCTTTTAAATCCTAAGCTTCAACTGCACAAAAATTGCAGGCTGAATGAAATTCTGGTAAGCTCCATGTGTAGTATACCCACTGTAGCTCCCTCTCCCAAAATTGGGGAAAACATTTATTGTGTTGTTTGGCTTGATTATCTTTGTTTACAACGTATGAAATTCGGAGTAAGGCTGCACCCAAATGCATAGTTGGGTTACTCTTAATTGCAATTCCATTTTTTTTTCGTGTGAAGGTTAATTCATACAGATGGATATTTTCGGTGCAATTTTCCGTGCAATTTGTTTTGCCCTAGTCACCTAATGCACTTAACAGTAGCTGACTTCGGCTGGCGCTGAGCTGTTTGCTTTCAGAATTTTGAACTCGTAACACTTCTAGAATTGATAGGGATTCCAAAGATCTAACAAACACAAACAGAGCTCACGCTCATTACAATTTTAACCATCTGAATGAGCTTTTAATGTTTTGGTATAATTGTAGAATGAGAATATTATCGTTTCTGTAATTTAGCTATAATATCTAGTTGTAGATCAATAGCAAGGATATTCCTTAAAAATTTGATACACTTTAGTTTAGAAAAAACTGTTTTTTGTCATATTCATTGCACTTACAACCATCTGCCTTATTTTTTTATGTTTTTACAGAGGGTGCTGTGGTGGAGCAGCAGTTGGTGTTGTTGTAGAGTCTGTTTTGTACCCAATTGACACTATAAAGACAAGACTCCAAGCAGGTTAAGTGCAAAATAATTTGCTACGACCTGATTTTTTTCCTATTATGACATAATTTTCCATGCCTTGGATTGTAATATATCTGATCAGAAAATGGAGAGATCACATCATTACAAGGAGTCTATAGGATGACTTTTATTACCACTAAGTTTCCACAGAGACTAATATATGTTGGACATAGGAATGCAGAAAAACACTCCCAAAAAACGCTCCCAAAAAATTTTTTACATTAGCTGCTGACTCCATTACTCAGCCGTTGACTCTTCTCAAAATATTACCGTTGAGGCCTTTTTCCAGTCTAACGGTTATTTTGTATCCTCCATCCCCTCGCCGCCTATGGCGGAGGGGAAGGTTCATCCACCCCCAAATCCCTATGCCTCTGCACTAGGGAAATCTGGCTTATCAGAGAAGGAAAATTCTGTCTCCTTCGCGTCTATACAAAATAAAAACCCACTCTCCTCCTTCAAAAGAGAACCAGCGCTTTTTTCTCACAGAAGAAGAAGAGGATGCCCTAGCGCTGAAATTTCAATGAACATTAATAGGGAAGTTCTCTTGGGGACGTCCTGCGATGACGCAAATAAGGAAGGAAATTATCGTAGCAGGATTCTTGGGAGATTGCAAAGTAGGCCTCTTTGACAACCGACATGTTATGTTCAAGTTTGATAAGGAGGCTGATTTCCAGAGGTTATGGACTAGAAAAATTTGGCATTTTCAGGGATTCCAAGCGCGAATCTTTAAGTGGACGAAGAACTTCAGTCCAGATGTGGAACCCTCCATTACCCCTGTATGGATTAGATTTCCCAGCCTCCCTCTCCACCAGTTCGAAAAGGAGAGATTGTACTCCCTAGCCTCCATTGCAGGAACTCTTCTTAAACTGGACGCTGCTACAGCAGCTGCATCAGAATTGATCCGACCAAGTGAAGCACGAGTCTGCGTAGAGATGTACCTCACTAAAACTATTCCTCCCCGAATTTGGATTGGCAGCAAGGAAACGGGGAGATGGCAGAATCTTGAAGTTGAAGATAGACCGAGCTATTGTCAGAGATGCCACAAACTTGGTCATGATAACAAGGATTGCGATCCAACGAGAAAACAACCTGCTCAGGCTCCAAAAAAAGCCCCTACGGTCAGAAAACAGTACCCCCACAAAGCAAGAAGGAAAGTACCAAATAATGGGTTTTGGTAACCAGGAACTCGCAGAAAGTGGCAGCCCAGGAAGTTGATAATATGTCCAAAGGAAAGGAAGTAGATGTGAACTCTCTGCCGATTCTCCTCCCGCCCCAGGAAACCCCAGGTCCCTCTAATAGAGCCTATGAGGTCACTCCAGACCACACTCAGGAGCTGCCTCTTCCCCAGGAGAATAGCTTAAGACATGGAAACAAGTTCGCTGCTTTAGACCTTCTTCGAGGGGAGGAAGAACCTTCTAATACTCCACTGCCACCTTCCTCCAAGGAGATGACGACTCAAGTAACTTCAGGGGAAGCAAGACAGATTGATGAAGAACACTGCCTAAACACTCAAGAAAAGGACCCTACTCCAATCGGGAAGCCAATGGGGAAAAGGACATTTTAAAGCCAACAAAAACCCCCACTGTGGAGGGTGGGGAGGCCCAAATCTCATGCACAAGCATTGTGGAATATCAGCCTGGAGCTGTACATAAGGACGCAGACATATGTGCTAGCATCCAAGAACAGGTATACTGTGATAAAATTTATGGTATGATTTTTGAAATGGTCTCCCTTGCTGATTTACAGGTCTCTACCCCAATCGGGGAAGCTTATGGGGAAGAGGACATTTTAGAGCACCTTCAATTGCAATATGGGACTGGGGCTGACTCAGATAGACTGGAGTGCGATCAGGAGAAGAAGCAAGGGGTAGCCTCCAAACCCAACCCACAAACATGGCCGAAATTTGAATCAGATAGAAAGCTCAAAGGAAAGAGCAGTGGCACGGGGCACAAATCTACCAGGTCCCAATGATTAGGTTCACTTTCTGGAATATCAGGAGCATAGGCAGAAAGCCTAATTTTAGGAAGTTAAAGAAGATACTAAGGAAACAAAGAAGTGATTTTCTAGCTGTAGCAGAGCCTTATACTGACCAAACCAGACTTGATACCTTTAGGAGAAAACTCAGATTTGATGTAGCCTATTCTAACCCATGTAGCTCAATTTGGATACTGGTTAGGAAACCTTTTATCTGCAATATAATCGCATCCACTGACCAGCATATCACTATGGAAGTAACACACCCTGATCTGTACTGCCCTATTGTAATCTCTAATGTTTATGCAAAATGTAAGGAGTCACAAAGAGAGGATCTATGCCAATCCCTAGCCAGTCTGCAGACATCTAATTTACCTTGGGTTCTTTGGGGTGACTGGAACTGTATATGAGCAAGGGAGGAGAAAAAAGGGGGTAAAGCTTATAATGTCAGGGAGGCAAGGGAACTTACTCGGTTTATGACCACAATGGGGTTATCTGAAGTTCAGTTTAAGGGGTCCAAGTATACTTGGTGCAACAATAGGGAGGGAAAGGATTTGGAAACGACTGGATAGGGCCCTTCTCGGATAGCATGCTTAGGGCTGACATTACACACTTGGCTAAGTCTCCATCAGACCACTCCCCACTTATCCTAGAACTAAGGAAAGGAGTCGACAAAAGTGCTAAGCCATTCAGATTTCAGAAATTCTGGCTCAGTCATGAGGGATGTCTGCCTGTTATTAAGGAAGCCTGGTGCAACACAGTTCAAGGCAACCCCCTTCGAATTTTTTCTGAAAAACTGAAGCTGGTCAAGATGGCCCTCAGATCCTGGAACAAAGATACCTTTGGAAACATCCTCACTAAGGCTGATCAAGCTGAGGAAGAATTACACAGATTGGAACTGGAGGATGAAACCAATCCTGTCTCTAGAGAAATCCTGAATCAAGCTGCAGCAAGGGCCAAACTTCAGTTAGGTATTGCAGAGCAATTCTGGGCTCAAAAGGCAAATCTCAAATGGGTACAAGAAGGGGACAGGAATTCGAGATTCTTCCATTACTATGTGAGAAACAGACATGCTAGATCACAGATACGTAGCATCCAGAACCAGGAAGGGAATTTGATCGAGGATGAGAAACAGATTGAGGAGCTGGCCATTCGATACTTCTCAGAGCTCTACTCTGCTGGAGGGACATCAACCAGAATCGATAGTACAATTCTAACCACAGCCTTAACTGAAATCGACAGAGAGGCCTTGACTAAATTTCCTAATATGGAGGAGGTGCACCAGGCGGTCCTTAACATGAATCAGGATAGTGCTCCAGGCCCTGATGGATTTCCTGGCCTGTTTTATATTACTGCCTGGAATATAATCAGCCAAGACCTGCTCCGAGCTGTTCAGTCCTTCTTTAACAGACAGGAATTGCCAAAAGCCATGACAGCTACAGCCATCGTGCTAATTCCCAAAGTCCAAAACCCAGCATCTTTCAAGCAGTTTCGTCCTATCAGCTTGTGCAACTTCTTCAACAAAATCATGTCCAAGATACTAGCCATGAGACTAGCCAAAATTCTGCCTAAAATCATCTCAGAAAATCAGAGTGGCTTTATCAAGGGGAGAATGATCACCGACAACTACCTACTAGCAAGTGAAATGATTTCGACAGTTAACAGGAAAAGTAAAGAAGGAAAAGTGGCACTCAAGCTTGACATGGAGAAAGCCTATGACAGGGTTCACTGGCCCTACATATTACAGATTATGCGATTGCTAGGCTTTGGGGAAATTTGGATCGACATGATCTGGAGACTGATATCAAACGTCTGGTTCTCAGTATTGATTAATGGGGAAAGCAAAGGATGGTTCAGGGCCACTAGAGGCTTGAGACAAGGAGATCCCATATCCCCCCTGCTCTTTGTTATCGAGTACTTGTCCAGAATCTTAAACTACAAGGTGCAAAAAGGAATGGAATTCCGCGTCCCTAAAGGGTGCCCAAGCATAACCCACCTGGCTTATGCAGACGATGTAATTATCTTCTCATCTGCACATCCGCAAGCAGTCAAAGATGTGATGAACAAGATCCGCCATTATGAAGAAGTCTCTGGTCAAAAGGTGAATGTGGCTAAAAGCAGTTATCTAGTGCATGACAAGTTGCCCATTGCTAGGAAACATCTACTAGGAAAAATTACAAGGTTCTCAAGAGGATCTTTTCCTTCCCTATACCTAGGAATTCCGCTTCACTTCAAGAGAATTCCAGCTCCTCATTTTGATTCCATATTGGATAAAATCAGCCACATTATAGAGGGATAGAGCACAAAGTTCCTGAGCTTGGGGGGTCGGATCACCCTGATTAAATCCGTGCTATCCTCCATCCCTGTCTATACCACCATGAGTATAAATCCCCCTAAGAGAGTACTTAATCAAATGGAGTCTTTGTTGGCTAACTTCCTATGGTCAGCTACGGGAAAAGGATCCAAGCACCATTGGGTAAGCTGGAAAGATTTATGCGTCAGCCAAGAAAAGGGAGGGGTTGGGTTTAGAGATCTCCATCACCTAGCCACAGCCCAGTCCACCAAATTGTGGTACAGATTCAGGCAGAAGAACACTCTGTGGTCCAAATTTTTGTGGCTAAAATACTGTGGAACCTCTCATCCTACACAGGTTCAGGCTCGCAGGGGAGATTCCCTCACATGGAAAAGGTTGTGCACCATAGCTCCTGTAGCTGAGGAACACTTACACTTTCAGATAGGTAATGGTGAATGTAGCCTATTCTATGATAAATGGAGCCCTAGGGGCAAACTGGCTGAGCTCTTGAATCTTTAAGGGGACAACAAGGTCTCAGAAATCCTGGGACCTAATGATTGGGACTTGCACAAACTGGAGACCTCATTCCCTTTCATTCCAAAGGACATCCTCAGGGATATAACACCCAACACTCGGGAACCAGATAAGCTGATCTGGAACATCACTTCTGATGGGGAGTTTAGCCTTAGTTCTGCCTATAAAATGATAAGGGGTAACAGAACCCCCTCTCTTCTCCTTTACAGAACACATATAGGATTCAGTGATCCCTATTAAGATATCCTTTCTAATGCTGAGAATCATTAGAAACAAAATCCCGCTGGGCGAGAATTTACATAAAGCAGGTATGCTGGGTCCTTTTGCTTGCCCATGGTGCCTGACCAATGGGGAAACTGTAAGTCACACTCTCTTCTCATGTAATTTTGCTCATTCAGTATGGAAAGCCTTTGAGGTGGAAATGGGGATACAAAGCCGGCCACAGTCAACTACAGAAATTAACAGCTGGTGGAAGGATAGAACGTCTTCTGAACCTAAGAACTTCCTATACCTAAGAACTTCCTATTTAAAACATGCCCCCTTCTTATCTGCTGGCACTTATGGAAGCTGAGAAACCAGGATATCTTTGACCAGGGAAAGGTTAGTATTGAGGAATTAGTTGGAACTATCTTTTCATCAATCAAACAAGCCTTCCAACTGAAATTTAAAGGGGTACAGACATTGGGATTAGGCTGGAATGCCTTCTGGGACAAATGCTTCAAAGTCAGAAGACAAATGGTTCTCGTTAGCATCAAATAGGAGCCCCCTGATCCCTCATCCATCAAAATCAATATGGCAGTGGCTAGGATGGGAGACTCTTGGAGAGCTGCAGGAATTCCCAAAAATTATCAGGGATCCCTCCTCCTCCCCCTTCCTGTACTACTATTCCCCATTACTATCTCTAGGCTGCAGGTTGAAGTCCTAGTAGGACATAGCTTTATCTCCAGGTGCAGAGAGCTAGGCCTGTATAACCTTGTACTGGAGACAGATTCTAACATCCTTCAGTTGAGCCAGAAGTCATGGAGAGGCTGGCAGTTCAGACACATACTAGAATATATCAAACGTATGACCTGCCTGCCCAAAACTCTAAAAACGACCAATCTCCCAGCTAGACTCTTGGCCTTCCATTCAGGTGCTCAACACTCTGCAAAGTTTCTCGCCCTGATCAAATTGGACAGAGAACAGGTTCCCACGGTGCTAACAAAGAGGGGCAATAGATTCTGCTTTAGACATCAGGATGGAGGTACGTAAAAACTGGTATAACAAAGGGCCCCAAACTGCTGATGTTAGGGTTGGCTTGCCTAGATCCTGTAAAAGGCCCCAACCTGCTGTCGTTAGGGTTGGCTTGCCAAGTTCATGCCTCATAATTTTAGGCTCCAGTTTCCTGAAGTTAGAACTGGTTTGCCTAGTTGTAATGGTGATATTGGCTTTGGTAAAATGCTACCCCTGCATTAAGGATATGATGTTAAGTAAACTGATTATACCAAAGCCCCCTCTTGGAGAGACAAAATATTGGCTGCTGCTGTAACAAGTACTTTGAGAAACTCAAGCATGATTCCTGAAGATGAATGTTTTGGGTACATATAAGCAAGCTGAAGTATATCTAATCCTGCAACAACCAAAATGGATGCTTACTTGGCTTCTGCTTCTGCTGGACAAGAAAAAGAATCGACATTTGAAAATAGTTGAACCGTGGGGAAATATTGTTAACAGGTTATATCAGAATAGGGAAGTACAGAAAACACAAGGCATAACTTACATTTGTCCATATAAAAAGGGACCTTTTGTCACTCCTTGTGATAGGAGTCTTTTGCCTTTTAGAATTTTTCCTCTTTTGCTTGTAAATGGAGTAAGTACTCCAAATTTATACTTTAATATCTTTTTGAGGGTGGATCCATTAGGCCTTTGGGTTGTAAATGGATACACTATCAAAAAGATCACTTCCTGTAAGGATGATTTTAGGGTATGTCCATCATCCACCAATTTATCTAATATACTTGGAGTGGCGACCACCCTCACAAAGAGGTTAGCCAAATAAAATAAAATAAAATAAAGTTTCCACAGAGACTTATTTTAGTAATCTGAGATTGTTCTTGAGCTCTTTTTCATGGTTTTATGTTAGGCAGTTCGTGGTGGAGGAGAGATTGTACTGAGGGGACTTTACTCAGAACTGGCCGAAAATCTCACTACAAGAAAAATGGGCATTAGTGACGAAAAACATTTTGACCAGAGAAAAATCGTCAATAAAAGTACCATTTATTGACGATATATGTAGTTTTCAATACAATCTAGTCAACATAATTACCTTTATTGAAGGAGTCTGAAAGATCGTCAATACATCGTCAATAAACAATGGCGCGGCAATTATTCCCGCCATTTTTTCCATATTTATTGACGACCTATTGACGACAGGTAGTGACGACGTATCTTTAATGACCAGATGTTGTGACGCAAAATATATGTCGTCAATAAAAAGTGATATTCAGCAATCTTATGACAACATATTGTTGTCAATAGAATATTTTTTTTCATTGACGACACTTGGTTGTCAATGAATGAATGTTTTTTTGTCAAAAATGGTCTCTAAATTTATATCATCAAGTACACTTAAAGTTTTTTTTTAAATAGTATTATCAAACATAAATGATATTGCAATGAACTAAAACAGTAATAAATCCCAATTTGAATGATTTCATATATTCAATATGTGATAATTATAATTTGGGTAATAAATATTTAAATTTGTTTGAGTCTTATTATCATATCTAAATGCATTTTGAAAGCCTACAAATATGTGTGTGTATATATATATAGATATGTATATATATGTATATGTGTGTTGATATGTCGGCTTGTTTTGGGCCTTATTATGTGGGTTAAATTTATTGTAAGAACTCTAAAAATATGTATACGAATGATAATGATGTGTGTTTATTTTGAGCACTAATATGTGGGCGTGTAAATGCACTACTTTATTAAGAATACATATGTTATTTTTGGATCAACTAAGGTAGGCATATAAAAAATAATAATTCCAATTAGATATATTAACTTTTAATATATAATAATTGTAAGACACCATAATATTTTTATTTTTATACCATTATAATTTCATTAAATGACACATTTTTCCTGATCAATTAAAAGCACTATTAATTAATAATATGGAAATAATTTAGTTTACTAAGAAAATCTAATATGTAACAGATTAATGAAAGTCAAATGATTTTCATAAAGTTATTAATTTTGAAGAATTTCAAATGTGATGGATAAATAATAATATTTTAAACTAATTAGAATAAAGCTATATAAACATTTTTATATTTATAAGAAATTCAAAATAAAATTATAAATAAACTTAAACTAACACTAAAAATAAAATAAACGTACAAGAATTTTTAAAAAGAATGCAGATAGTAAAATTAAAATAAAAAAATTAAAGAAGAGCAAAACGGGAAATGCTAACCCAAATTTTAAAACGAATTTTTTTTTCTCAAAATAGCACCTAACGACGTCGTTTTTGTCACTTGTTGCCCTAAAAGACGATTATCTTTGCCCCTTCACTTCACCGCAGCAGCGCAGCTCCTCTCATATCTCTTCTCTCATATCCCTTCACTTCATCTAACTTCTCTAATAGCTCCTTCTCTCCTGCTTGCTTCCGTCGATTTCTCTCCATCGAGTCGTCAATTCTTGCCATCGCATCTCAGTGGTTCAAAAAATTAGAATCCGCTTGTCAAGAATCATACAAGACAATGGAGTATTGAGGTATTCACTAACCTCATCGACACACTTCCCCTCTGCACGGCGGCGCCGCCGTGAACCATCGCTTCTGAATTTCACATCATCCCACCTTCTAAACTCTATTAATTCGCATTTTCCCACCTTTTTGAAAAGGTAAGATTTTTCTTCATCTGTCAGTCATTTGTTCTCTTTTGGAGCCTTTTTTTCTGGGGTCAATTTATTGTATTTATTTTATACGTTTCTATTACAGTCTTGATATCATTGGCGAATGAAAGATTTCGTCTTTGAACTTTGGTTTTGGCTTATTGTCTTAGTTACTATTTTCTTGATTTGTTCATTTTGGGAAGCAATGTGCCATTTTCGTCCTTAATCTCCCACAATGTTCCTTAGCTCTCAGGCCTATGTCAATTTAAGCCCTGAATGTTGACTTGGTTTTATTTGTCTGGACAGCTATACTCCTCTTACTTACTCTTAAATGGAAAAAAATCAAATCTTGCTGCATTCAAACCTATCTGCATTTCTTTATTTTGATCTCTGTTGTTGTTCTTTATTCTTCCAGTCTAGTAAATGGAAACACTGTTCAAAATGATAGTAAGTTTTTTTTTATTCACCACTCTTCTTATTTAATTTCTCCATTGATTACTGAGGCAGCATTTAATTGTAATTTTCTTTTCTGGGCTTTTCTTTTTCCTTAATGATTTCTTTCTTTCTTTTTTTTTGCGAGTCTCATGGTTCATACCAGTCAAACTTTCTGATTCTTTGGTATTATGGTTGTTGTCCCTTTTTTCTATTTAAGATTTTATTTAGATTTTTTTTTAATGTTTAGTGTAAGTAAAGATTGAATTTTTATGATAAAAGAGCAGTCTTGATTTCTGTGACATGTAATTATGTCTTTTAAATGTAATGTCTGAAGTTATCTGGACAATAAATATATGTATTTTTTTTGTTTGTCCTGAATGTTATTGATTGTTGAACTTGAGCTGGTGCTCTTAATGTTTCTGCCAATGATATTTTTGGATGTAATGCAATTTTAACATTTGATTACAAATTTGCTACCATAATCAAATTTTTTCTCATGTTACTTTATTAGATGGCTGATATACTGGATCATTTGCTATTTAATATTGTTTAATATCTCATTTTTTTGATAATTTAGCATTTAGGTCTTCTTACTTTCTGTGTTCTTACAATTTCTGAGTTTTAGCCTCTTCAAGAGTATTTTTGCTAGCATATCTCTGTACACTTTTTCAAGGCAGATTTCAAGGAATGCCTTTTAAGTGAAGTCTTCACTAAGAGCACAATAATTAAGAAAATAAATAAATTATCTTATTTATTCCTAATTTTTTATTGGAAAATAAATAAGAGTAATTAATGTCATTTGATTTTAGATAAATGAAGTGAAGGATAAAATTAAAATTTTTTAGATTTTTTTTTTGGTATTGAAATGGGTAAAGCTATACTTATTTGAGAATATTTTTTTTGTTAAAAAGACACTTAAAAAAGATTTCAGGAGTATTGCATTGTGTAACTGGCTCATTAATTAAGGATAATAATGATATTCATGTATGATTAATTCACTTTGACTTTCTGTCTCATATGGTGTACTGCTAATTGTTCAGTTTCTTTTGGTGATTAGGAGAGTAATTTTTTTGGTTTTAGAAAAGCAAACTTAGTTTACTTTATACATTAAATATGTTTTGTTACTTACAAAATGTTCACATATCTGTACTGCTTAATGGTGATTAATTTTTAGTGTAGTATTGATTGGTAATTAAAGAATTTTTTTGAATAAAAACATTTCACTCACTTATGTTTGAATATATAGTTGGAATCACAAATGGACTAAATTCTTATGTTGGATTAGTGCGAGTTATGTGGACAAAGTTATTTGCAATAATGAATGACAATATGCTTAGAAATGGTCGTTATGATTAAAAAAAGGTGAACAATATCTAGAAGACCACTTCATGGAGCAAGAAATAAGGGAAATTAGAGGGAAAATTCTTAAGTGTGCTTGATAGCTCTAGACTATATAATTTCATTTCCTTTCTGTTTGAAAATAATTTTGTCTATTAACTTTCAAAAATAGGACATTATTTAGGGAAAAAAGAAGCTACTTCTTAAAGTAGGAGACGTGAAGAAAGGATCGGGTGACTTGAACATACTTCAAGGTATGTTTATTAATCCCTCTTATTGTGACAGCTATACATTGAATAATTTCATAACTATTTATAGGAATTGAAAATTTGTAATCGTTATGTTTGTTTGGCTATTGCTACACTTTTAAGTTATCTTTATGTTAAAATAATAATTTTGGTACGTCCAATATATTTGTGTCACAATAATTAGTAATAATGATTTAAATTGTCTTGTAGTCACTAATTTACATATATTGTATTGTTGGTCAAGCTTTGATAGGCAATGGATAAAGTTGGATGGCAATAGGAAACAAAGTGGATGAACGTTATATATTGGGTGTTGATAATTTTCTGAAATTTGCCTACACTAATAGAGATGAGTCAGCTAAAATTCCATGCCCATGTAAGAAGTGTAATAACTTTCGGGATCAATCAAAAGATGTTGTGGAAAAGCATTTAAAAATATTTGGAATTCGTATGAGTTATGTTAGATGGATATACCATGGTGAATTGATTGAAGATGATTGTTATGATGACAATATACTAGAGGAAGAGCAAAGGGAAGAGGAAGAGAGTGACTGTGATGAATTAGATGAATGTTAAATGATATTGGCCAATCTAATTGGGGAGATAACTGGATAGGTGGTGGTATGTCTTCAAATGATGGTGGTGATGAGGTAGCTCGTTTTATGAGATTATTAGATGATGCGAAAAAAGACTTGTATCCCGGGTGTAAAAATTACTCCAAATTATCATTCATCGTCACCTACATCATATGAAAACGACATGTGGTTGGACTGTCAAATCTTTTGATGCTTTGCTTGGAATATTCAAGAAAGCTCTTCATATGGAAGCTTCTATTCCTACATCCTACTATGAAGCTAAACACATCATTCGAGACTTAGGGTTTAAATATGATAAAATTCATGCTTGTGTGAATGATTGTGTTCTTTATCGTAAGGAGTATGAGAGTCACATAATCTATCCAAATGATAAGTGCAAAGAACCTCGATATATATCAGAGGGTTCAAAAGTTCCATGCAAAGTGCTTCGCTATTTCCCTTTGAAGCCAAGGCTTCGTAACTTTTTCAGTCACAAGGAAATAGCCAGTGATATGAGATGGCATAAGGAGAAACGAGATAAAAATGATAATGTCATACGGCATCCTGCTGATAGCGAAGCTTGGAAACACTTTGATATGGTTTATAAACAATTTGCTCGTGACCCGCAATGTAAGACTAGGTCTTGCCACTGATGGATTTAATCCGTTTGGCAACATGAGTAACGCCTATAGTATTTGGCCTGTCTTTCTTGCCCTTATAATCTGCCGCCATGGAAATGTATGAAATAGCCATTTTCCATTATGTCAATGTTAATTCTAGGACCCAAATCTCCAGGAAATGACATTGATGTATTCTTACAGCCATTGATTTATGATTTAATTGACTTGTGGAATGGTGTTGAGGCTTACGATGCTCACAAAAAGCAAAGATTCACTTTGCGTGTTGCTTTGCTATGGACAATAAATGATTTTCCTGTTTATGCCATGCTTTCTGGGTGGAGCACAAAAGGCTATTTTGCTTGCCCTATATGCATGGATAAGACATCTTGTCAACACTTGCGACATAGCAAAAAATTATGCTATATGGGACACCGCAGATTCTTAGCTTCCAATCATCAGTGACGTAAAGATGCAAAATCTTTTGATGGAAAGGTAGATCTTCGATTTCCAGTTCTGCCCAAATCTGGACATGAAATCTTGAGTGAAATACATAAATCAAACCTTGTGGAGTTGTCGTTTGGTAAGGTAACCGAGCAAGTTAAACAAAGAAAACGGAAACGTAAGGAGAGTGGGTTGAACTGGAACAAAGTAAGTACAATTTTTCAGCTACCTTACTGGCCAGATTTGAAAGTGAGACATAACATTGATATTATGCATGTGGTTAAAAATGTAGCGGAGAGTTTAATTGGTACAATTATGGATATCAATGATAAAACAAAGGATACATGGAAATCTCGAAAGGATTTGATGGATTTGGGATTGAAAAGGGATTTGCACTTGAGGGTCAATGGTGATTCTCATGAAATGCCTATGGCTTGTTATCATCTCACAAAAGAGGAGAGGAAGAAAGTAGTCAACTTTTTGTCATCCATCAAGTACCCTGATGGGTTTGCTTCCAATATATCACGATGCATTAAGGGTGGGGAATTTCATATGGCAGGCATGAAAAGTCATGATTTTCACATTTTTATTTAGCTAGTGCTACCTCTTGCAATCAGGGGTAGTTTGACAAAAGAAGTTCGACAAGTTTTGTCTGAACTGAGCTCATTTTTCAAGAACATATGCTCAAAAACTTTGTTCAAACATGTTCTGGAGTCGGAGGAGAATAACATTGCTATCATACTTTGCAAGATGGAAAAAATGTTCCCCCCTTCTTTTTTTGACATCATGGTACATCTCATTGTGCACTTACCATTAGTAGCAAAGCTTGCTGGTCTACCTCAATTTCGATGGATGTTTCCATTTGAGAGGTACATAACAATTGACTTCCTTATTTCTTTGGCATCATATGTCTTAATAGTACAATTAATCTTTATTGTTTCCATTCTAGGAAAATGAGCAAGTTAAAGGGGTATGTCAATAATAAGTCTTGACCAGAAGGTTGCATTGCGGAGCGATACATTGATAAAGAATGCCTCACTTTCTGCTCTATGTATTTAGGCAATGTCGAGACAACATTCAATAATGGATATGACTTTGATTTTATTTCTTTGACCTATAAACTGACTCACTCTTTTGTATAACAAAATGATTAGTGACTACATCAAAGAGAGGTAGAACTAGGAATGTTGGATTGGCAAACAAAAAACGTGCTCAAATAATTTTAGCTGTTGAGTTTGATGCTATTTGCAAGCGTATTGTGGGGAAAAATGCACAGGACTTCATTAGCGAGTTGGGATGCGTTGTTCGCAAAATGGTTAGATTTAATAAGCCTAACTATGCATCCCAAGATGAAAAACTGAAGGAGGAGATCATCCAGAATGCCTCGGTATTTTTCATTTGTAGTCAATTCTTGTACATTAATAATAGTTTTTTTAATTTCATAATAATGTATTTGATTTCATATGCTATGTAGGAGGGGTTTGTGTATGAAGATGGTCCCCTAGCTAGACAATGCATTAGCAAACAATTGGCAAATCAGTTCAAGAGTCACAAGCATGCTTTGCATTTAACATTTTTGGAATTTTCATCCAAAGAAGAGGCATTGCAGCATGTACCCATTGATGTTAGAGAAGAAGATTGGATATTCTTGTGCAATCACTTTGATAGCAAAGAATACGAGGTCTAAATTTTCATTTTAATTCAAATAAGCTATATTTTCACGTGAACGTTACTTTATGTTAATTTTCAATCCCACTTATACATTTTTTGGCAGGATATGTGTGCGAGAAATGCTGGCAACCGCAAGAAGGTTAAGATCCTAAGCACTACTGGAACAAAGTCCATAGCAAGAATGATTGAGGAAAAGGTTTGTGATTCATTTCATCTTGTAACTGAATTGTAGCATGTCAATTACTTTTAATTGATGCTTAATGTAGAAGAGGAAAGATGGAGTCGAGGTGAATCCCATTGATGCTTATAAGATGGCCCATTATTCAACCAAAAAAGGAGCAATGATTAATCATGAAGCAAAGAAAACCCTTGTATTTGTTCTCTTACTGTTCACAGAATTTTTTATACAATTTGAAACCCAAACATTCAATTTATATGTGTTTTAAACATGTTGATTGTAATGTTGACTATGTTGACTATGTTAATATACTTTTGTCAACATGCTTTGATTGTAATGTTGCATTTTTCCTTTTCTTACACAATTACCTCAAAGGTAATCAATGAATGTGTAATATTGTGTACTTTAAATTCTGATTTTGCATTCTTATATTATATATATTGTCCAAATTCTATTTTTTCTTTTTGTGCCTTTCTCGTTGAATTATATCTTGCTTACTCAATTACCTTAGAGATACTCAATCCAATTGGTAACCTTGTATACTTTAAATTCTGATTTTACCTTGATAGTTTCATTATATCCTCTAGAATCTATACTTTCCTTTTGTGTCTTTCTCCTATTTTCTTTTAATGTTTGTAGTGAATATTTTACACATTATTGCAGGAAAAATTGGTAACAATGCAAGCTACAACAGATTTGTCTCCAGTTCAAATTTGTGTGCAAGAATTGAATGGAATTCCTGGTCATTTGCGTGGACGTTCTACATCAAACAAGCAGATTTTAGCAATGGAAAAAGTGAGGGAGGAGACAGAAAATGAAAGACAAAGAGCTGATGAAGCCGAACAGAATACTAATGCATTGGTGGTTGAAATCAATGCTCAAAAAGAAGAAGTGAGCGCTCAAAAAGAAGAAATCATTGCTCAGAAAGAAGAAATAAAACAGCTTAAAGAACTTCATATGCAATCCAATGAGAAGATGGAGGAAATGATGAATCAAATTGCTCTTCTTGTTAGAATGCAAGCTGAAAAAATGTAAGTTTACACTATCTCAATTATTTCATATTATACAGTTGTAAATTACCATTAAGTGTAATTGTTTCTTATTATGAGTGAAGTTGTGATTTGTTTCTTTTGAAATTGCGTATTTTGTAGTGATTTGGCTTCAAGGTTGGAAGAAGAAATATTGAGGGGCAAACAACATCTATCCTTAATGTGGATATTTTGTATTAGGTTAGGTTGTCTACTTATATGCCACTTAACATTTGGCAATATTTTGGGGTATAATTTCTGAACACCTTTTGAAAATAGTTTTGTAGATATTATTGGTAAATTCCTTATTTTTGGATTTGGTTTCATTCATTTGATGCAATGGAATACAATGAAATGCGTATATTGCTTAATATTATATAACTATTGTGGCAATTGCAGCCATATTCCATGAATGAAGCTTACTTTTCTATTGAATTTCATTTAACGAACGAAGTTAATTGTGGTGTATGCATAATATTTGTACAGTGTATGCATAATATTTGTTACACGAATAGAATGAAATGAGTGTATTAATGTATGTATAATATGCTATACAGGGTGGCAGCAAAAATTATGGCAGCCCAATATAAACATAGAATTCTATTTGACGACTATTTGTCGTCACTGTTGATTGTTACCATCTCGTTTTAGTGACGAGGTGTAAGCAAATTATATCGTCAATGCAACTCGTTACAAAAAGCATATCTCATTGACATACATTTGTTGTCACTAATATTCGATTGACAACAATTCTCGTCAATGCTTATCGTAAATAAAACTATTTTTTCATTTTGTTTTCTATTGACAACATTTGTCGTCAATACTGTTTGTCCCGTAAAGGTTGACTTTTTTCATTTCTTTTGACAACCATTTGTTGTCATTATAACTTGTCAGTAAAGTGTTTTACCATACCATTTTTGATTGACGAATTTATTGTCAATAAAGTACCGATATCGTCAATAAAGGACACCATTTATTGACAACTAATACTATTATTGACCAGGCCGTATTGACGACATTTTATCGTCAATTTTTGTATTGACAACAAAATTCGGTCAATAAAAGGGAGTGTTTATTGACGGCGTAAAAAAATATCATCAAAAGGCCCTTTACTGATGATGCTTTAATGGCGACCATTTGACGACATTTTCTCGTCACTAATCTATTGTACTGACGACATTTGCGCCTTTATTGACGCAATGGCTTAGTCAGTAATGCCCACATTTCTTGTAGTGTCTTTTCGGTGTCTTACCGTAAGTTCTTATAAATACAATGCTTTTTCTTATGCTGCAATTGGGAACTGATATATGATGTTGGTGTTTCCTGCAGTCTGAGCAATATTTGCTATTTTATTCCCCAAGAAAATTGCTTGTTCAATGCATGCTGGACTAAATCTGTTTTGTTTTGGTTTTTCTGTTCATGTTTATGACTATTTTTTCTCTTTCATAATGTGACTTGGCAAATAATTGGAACATTAAGGGATAAGCAAGTCACACACTAAGCAACAATTTACTTTTAGTAGGAATATATATATATACATAGTCTTTATAATTAGGAGACATGAGCCTGTAGCAGCCCACATACAAAGAAGGGTAGCTTTAAGGTCACAGCAGTCTAAATAAGGGAACTACAAGTCCACATATACGACTATGGATAGAGATGTGCATTGAAAAATCTGGCCATTTAGGGACACTTACACGACCGAAAATAAAGGAGTTTGAATATACGGTTGGCTTACATAAGAGTCTATCACTACTACTGCACTTCTACTATTATTATGATTATTATTATTATTTTACCAAAAAACGAATATTATTACGACAATTCTACAAGATTTTGTTTCTATGCATTACTATTATTTTAGTCAAATGATTGCATATGTATGAATCATAATATTAAGGTGGGAAAGAAAAGAAAAACCCAGAGATGTAAAAGGAATGGCCAACAGGCCAAGTTAACATTTGTGGGTTTTTTAGCATAAATAAGAAGACACTACTAATATATTTGAACATTTTTACTTTGGAGTTTTTTATTTTTTTTGGGTGTCTTTTCTTATTAACTATTTGTGGGACGGCCTTATAATAGTGAATAGGACAAGTAAACAACCCCTTTTTCTTATTGTTTTTTGCATTTTTTTTGGAGATATTTGATTAAATTCTTGGCCTCTTGGGTAATAGGTCAATGACTTAGTATGGATTTTGATGTTAGACTGATTTTTTTTTTATTTTCTTGCTTAAAGGAACATAAATTGTGAGATAAAAAATGGATTTAAAAAGAGTACAGCCAAAGAGTGGAGTTGACAAGACTAGAAAAGTTGAACATTGGATTCATGACCATATTATATTCCAAATATAAAAATAGGGAAAATTAATAATAGTATCACATCTAGATGGAAATAATTAGAAGAGTTTTTTACATGATAATTTCACTCACCATGTAATAAAAAGATTGATATACATTAGAAGAGTTTTTTTTCTTATTATAAGTGTATTATTGATATACATTTATTTGTGTATTCATTTGTTATGTCATTTCTTCAGAAGCAATTATTACACAAAGATCTTACAAGAACACTTGTAGGAAAGCTCGTGCTAGATTATACAATAAGGTAATGATCATTACTCCTAATTAAATAATAGCACATTAAAATACCTTTTTATTTGTTTATATGACTTCATGTGATATTTATATGGCTTGTATTTGTGAAATGAATGTAGGGTAAGATTGTATGTAATGGATAAATCTTGGATGAAAATTGTACACCGAATAAAAGATAGAAGATATAAATTGGGTGTTGATGAATTCATCAATTTTTCTTATTGAAATAAAGATGAATCATTACACATTCCTTGCCCATGCAAATCTTGCAACAACCTTCGACGTTGTGATAAGATAACTGTCTATCTTCATTTGATGCAATTGGGAATTATGGTTGACTATGATCCGTGAATTTATCATGGTGAATTGGATGAAATTGTCTCTGATGATGAGGATTTATGTGTGGAAAATGATGATGGTAATGATAGAGTTGACGAAATGTTAAATAATATAGGAGAGGGTAATTGGGGTGAAAATTGGAAAACTGGCGGGGACTTTTCATGTGATTCAGACAACAACATTGATAACATTAGAAAATTAATAGATAAATCTAACCAACCACTGTACATTAGATGTGAAAATTACTCTAAATTTTCCTTTTTTGTCAATATGTTGCATCGAAAAACTACTAGTGGTTGGACGGTGAAGTCTTTTGATGCTCTATTAGGTGTCTGAAAATGGCTATACCAAGTGGTGCTAAAATTCCTAAGAATTTTTATGAGGCAAAAAAAGTATATAAGAGACTTAGGGTTTAGTGGGGAAAAGATACATGCATGTGTGAATGATTGTGTCCTGTTCCGCAAAGAGTATGCTTCCCACACACATTACCTCAATAGTAATTGTAATGAACCCCGATTTAGAGGAAAGGACTTGACCATCCCACAAAAGGTTCTCCGATACTTTCCATTGCTTCCTAGGTTGAGAAGATTGTATTTTAACAAGGAGATTGCCTATGATATGCGGTGGCATAAGGAAAAACGGGTTGATGATGGGAAATTGATTAGGCACTCTATAGACAGTGAGGCATGGAAACATCTTGATATGGTATTTCCTACTTTTGCATATGACCCAAGAAGTGTGCGGTTAGGATTGGCAACTGATGGGTTCAATCCTTTTGGTAATCTCAGTACTGCTTATAGCATTTGGCCAGTGTTTGTTATCCCGTACAATCTTCCTCCTTGGAAATGTATGAAAGATCCGTATTTGTTTATGACATTGTTGATCCCTAGACCTAAGTCACCTGGAAACAACATCGATGTCTACTTGCAACCTTTGATTGACGAATTAAATCATTTGTGGACAGGTGTAGAGGCGTATGATGCATATGGTCGAGAGAAATTCATTATGCATGCAGCCTTGTTGTGGACTATAAATGATTTCCCTGCTTATGGTATGCTATCTAGTTGGAGCAACAAGGGATACAATGGTTGTCCAATTTGCATGAGTGAGACATCATCTACCTACTTGTCACATTTTACGAAAATTTGTTACATAGGCCACCGCAGATTTGTCACAGCATCTCATCGTTAGAGGAGAGATAAAAAGAACTTTGATGGCAATGTAGATATAAGGGATCCAGAAGCACCAAAATCTGGACATGAAATATTGCAAGATTTTGATAATGCAGTGAAGAATCCGTATTGTTATGGTGCATGTGCTCATGGATACTCTGATAGAAAGCGGAAAGGTAAGGAAGGCTGTGGTTGGAATAAGATGAGTATTTTCTTTCAGCTTCCGTACTGGGCGGATCTTAAGGTGAGGTATAATATAGACATTATGCGTGTTGTTAAGAATGTTAGTGAAAGTTTGGTATGCACGATGTTTGACAATGTTGGGAAGACTAAGGACACCTTTAAATCTCGACAAGATTTCATGGCTTAAGGGTTGAAAAGGGAGTTGCATTTACAACCATCGGGTAACAAATTCATCATGCCTATGGCTTCATATCATTTCACCAAGGAGGAAAAGAATAAAATTTGCTCTTTCATCAAGTCAGTTAAATTTCCAGATAGCTTTGCATCGAACTTGTCTCGTTGCATAAATGGAGGGGAACTACAAATTTCTGGAATAAAAAGTCATGACCATTATGTGTTCATATAACGTGTTTTGCCGACAGCAATTAGAGGTTCCACGTGTAAGGAAATTCGCTTGATGTTGTTTGAACTTAGTTCTTTTATTCAGAAATTATGTGCACAGACCACAAGTGTGGACATTATGCAAGAAGAACAAACGAAGATCATCTCACTTATATGCAAGTTCGAGAGAATATTTCCCCCCTCCTTCTTTGATATCATGATTCATCTTTTAATCCATTTACTATACGAGGCAATGGTAGCGGGTCCACCTCAATATCGTTGGATGTTTCCATTTGTGAAGTATGTTTTTCAAAGAAAAAGATTGTTTATTTTCAATAACATTCAACTTTTTTCCAACAATATTATTGAATATGTTTAGGAAAATGGGAACGTTAAAGGGATGTGTTCACAACAAAGCAAAACCAGAAGGATGCATCGTTGAGAGATACATAGACAATGAATGCTTAACATTTTGCTCTATGTATTTGAACAATGTAGAGGCTGTGTTCAATAGGGTTGAGCGTAATAATGAGAATAAGGACAACTGTTGTGCGTTATCTATTTTCAGTGGCAAGGCTCGACCATTAAGTGGCCCGTAGTTTTGTGATCTTGACAAGGTTGAGTTGGATAAGATGCATTCTTATATTCTGAACAACTGTGACGAATTGGAGGATTTAATAATGTAAGTATACATATATCTTTGTGAAATTGATATTAGGTAATGCATCAATTTTTTGAACATCATATGAAACTAGCGTTTCCTTTTGGTATACAGCCAAGTTGCAACTTGAGGAAGAAAGTGTTCATAATGTCAACGAGCGTCATAACATACATTTTGCATCATGGGTGGAGCGAGTTGTAAGTATACGAACATAGCAAATTCACTAATTTCACAATAACTATTTATTTCTATTCAATTTAACTTTCCTTCAATTTTGACTTAATGTGTAGGTACAAAATAATCTAAATTTATACTCATGCGATGTTAGATATTTGTCACGTGGTCCACTATGTCAAGTAGTTCGATACAATGGATGCATCGTCAATGGTTATAGATTCCACACACAAATTCGTGAGTTAGATAGAAAAACTCAAAATAGTGGAGTGGTTGTGCAAAGCGAGCATGGGAACAATTTGATCGATTTTTATAGGTTGTTACAAGCTGTATTAGAGGTTGAATACTTGGGATGCAACAAAAGAATTATTGTATTCAAGTGTGCTTGGATTAGAGTTGATGCAACAGGGTGCCAAATCGATAAAGAATCTAGGCTCACTAGTGTGAATCTATCTCGTAAATGGTACAACAAGCAGCCGTGTATACTTGCATCACAAGCAAGGCAAGTTTATTATGTTCGTGATTTGAAATTGGGCGGTGATTGGCATATTGTTCAAGGTTTCAGTCCTCGATTCTCATATGATGTTCCTGAAAATTCAGTCGAAGAGGAATGTATGTATCAAGAAGAAGATGCACCATTTGGGAATCTTGTGGTTGATCTAGTGTTAAAATGCCACCATTGACACAAAATTCAGATCCATTACAAGCACTTAATGCCTCAATTGTTAGTGGTTCTACATCACGTCACTCGTATCGGGATGTTCTCCACAAAGATGATTCATTCATTGATGATAATAGTGTCGATTCATCAAATTCGGGGTCATCTCAACATGAGGAGGACATATTGGAGGATGATAGTAGTGATTAGAGTAGTGTTTTAAATTTAGTATTTTTGCATCATTTTTTCGTTTAGTTGTTATGTTTGTACTATTGAAAGTTTGTTCTATGTTATATATTTGTGCATTAATCATTTCTCACTATTTTTTGATGTCGTTTCTATTACTCTATGTTTATCTCATATTTACTTGTTTGTATTTGAATGACATTTCATAATGCACATGAATTTGATTAATGTTGGTACCTTTAAATTGTTGTCAGTTTCAGCTATACTAGTGCAATTTTTAATATTATATTTTGAACTTACTCTAGTTTTCTTTATGTGTAGATGGTTGGTCCAGGAAAGAGAGATGTTCAAAAGAAAACTTCGACACTGAAGGCGGGAGTTGGCCCATAATCAAGTCTTAGACGTATGCACAACTTACACCCAAGAAAAGAGTGAGCTCTCATCATCTTTGCGATGAAGAGAATCAAATGACATGATTACCCCATGTTTGGGTGCACAACGTGAGATACCTGCCAAGAGGTTGTTTGCCCAAAGCAACGAGACGCCAACTATTTTGGAAACTCCACCTGTATGTAGCCAGGATGATAATGGAGGGGAAGACCAAACAAATGAAGAATTCACGAGTGAGGATAATACGGGATTTTCCTCACATGGTATGGTTTTAATAAATAGTCACTACTAAAATGTATAATAATATTCAAATATTAGCTACAATTTCTTCATTGTTGCTTACTTTTTGTTTCATTTAATAACACTTATACATGTAGCCGTGTGGGTTCCTACTAGATGTTTAGAGGATGTTAAACGGCGTTGTTATGATCAAACACCAAGAAACATTACGGTAGATCAATCTTTTGGCCGTCTAGTTGGTAAGAATAGCCAACTAATCATTAGCAAAGCGGGTGCAACTGTGCGTGAATACTCGAAATTTGATGGTTCCACGTGGAAGTATCAAACAGAGGAAACTAAGTTTGATATTTTGAGCAAATGCATGGTAAAATAATGTTTTCATTAGTGACAACATGATAGTTAAATTTTAGATTATTTGTATTTTGGTATTCTAATTTTTATTTAAGTTGTTTAATCTTTTTTGTTATGTTTTGTTTGTCATTAACATTCTAGGAGAACACAACACATGATGGGAGTACTACTTTGATAGAAAAAGCAATTTTGAAATAGGCAGGATGTTCTCACACCCAAAGAAGTTACAGAATGCACGAATATTACAAGACCTTCGCAAGTAAGGATGAAGCGAAACATAATCCACCTCGTGGTGTTGATAACTTTGATCATTGGCATTCGCAATGCGAGAAGTTTGACAGTGCAGAATTTAAGGTGGTATTTATGTCACTTTGTTTATGTATACTAAGCATTATATGATTAAACTAATACTTATAGTTTTCATGTCTTCTGTAATGATTTTTCCATGTCATTAAAAATGAAAGAAGCGGAGCATGATAGCGAAACAAAATCATGCTGCAAATAAAACTCCTCCAACACTTGGATTAGTATCAATTGCACAAATTTGTGCTGAGGTTGCCACTACAACATATTAAGTCATTATATTACTTATTTTAACCATATTATAGCTTATGTATATAAACTTTTTATTCACTTGGCATAAACAATTTGATAGTTTATATGCTGTTTTAATTTCCCATAGGAAGAGAACAAAGGGACAAAGTTGTCTCCAATTGAAGCGTATCACCGTGCTCATTTCTCAATTAAAAAAGGAAGAATGGTCACTAATGAAGTTGATGTGAAATATATACATCAATATTACTTAGTTAATATTCAAACCTTTTAGGCTTTTATTATATTTACTTCTCTTATAAGTTATATTTATTATGTAGACTGCGTTGAAAGCTGCAGAGACGACATCTTCTAGTTCCCCTGCTGAAATTTGCGTGAAACAACTTGGTGCATCACCTGGCCATTTGAAGGGGAGGGCAAAGCCAATGAAATAACTTCTTCGTTTGGATGAGTTAAGCAGAGCTGTTGAGCATGAAAGAGCTAGAGCTGATGCAGTCGAGGTTGAAAAAGCTGAATTAGCATCCAAACTTGCTAGATATGAGGAGGAAATGATTAATGTAAGAGGATCAATCGCAACTAAATTTACAAGTGGCAAAATTGCTAAAAGCGTTGCCAATAATGGCTAACTACCCTTTATAAGAAGACTCCGAGTAATATGTAAGTATGTATCTAATATTACCATGTAGATGGATGCTGAACTTAAAGTTTTGTCTCATTATTGTGTAGTGGTCCTCAATATACATCTTATATCGTTTGGTTGTCATATGATTGGAACTTGAACATATCATTTAAGATTGACTAATAAGACATATTGCACCATTTTATTACTGTTAAATGTTTCAACGTAAGTTTGCTGAAATTGGTACGATTGGTACGATTACACTTTGAACAAAGTACTTTCATTAGTATAAAATTTGTGAAACCCACAGGAATATCCAAGTAATGTTTGGTTTTGGATAATGCCATGATTTTACTTTTAAATGCTTGAATGTAACTCATGTTGACTGTTGTTTCCAATAGTGGGACTAAACTGTGAAATATTTATGAAATTGGCACGATTACACATTGAAAGTAGTTTGCATTCCAAGTCTTGCAGTCCAAGTCTTGTTTGATTTTGATTATAGTCATTCTTGTAACTTTCAATACTTTAATGTTACTCTCCTGGCGCATTGTTGCTAATAGTTCGACTAAATCGTGAAACTTCAGTTAAATTGTCACGGGTACATTTTGAAATACATTTTCATTGATTTAAAATGTGTTAAATCCAAAAGAATATGTATTACCATGTCTTATGTATACTTGCTGTCAATATCTTGGTTGTTGTTAAATATTGCTACTTTAAATGCTTAAATATAGTTATTGTGGCATATTGTTGCTAATATTGGAACTAAATTTGTCAAACCTGCCAGAATATGTATGAACATATCTTATGTAAGCTTGCTACCCAAGTTTTGTTTGGTTTCGAATATTATCATTCATTTATCTTTAAATGCTTGAATATAACTGTTGTGGTATATTGTTGCTTTTGGTTGGACTAAATCGTGAAACTTTGGTTAAATTGACATAGTTATACGTTCAAAATACACTTTGATTGATTTAAAATTTGGTAAACGTGTGATATTATTCATGAACATGTCTAATGTATAATTACTTCGCAAATCTTTTTTGGTTCTGAATGTTGCTATTATTAACTTTAAAGGTTTGAACAGTGATTGTTTACTTTTAAATTGAGATATTATATTATTTTTTCATGTTTGTGATATTGTATAATGGTACATGATATATTACAAAAAGTTTTTAACTTGTTTATTCGAACTATTATGAAGGTTGAAGAAAACTAAAGAGTTGAAGTCTCAACTCTCTTAATGGATGAAGAAAGTAATGGTGGGTGTTCTTGACACTAGAGCGTTGAAATATCAACTTTTTGTATGATGGATTAGTACTTTTGTGTTATATTTCTTGGATATTAGAATATTATTAATATTATGGTATATTTCTTGGATAGTACAATGTTGGATATTTGCCATGTATTGGTATATTTTGCGAACGGATTTTATTTTAATGTTTGTTCGATATATTGGTGAACAGGTTTTATTTTAATGTTTGTTCGATATATTGGTGATGTTTATTGTTATTATGAACAGGATTTATTTTTGTCACCAAATGAAAATGTTGACAATATTTTCTTCTTTATTGAACAAAATTTTAGTCACCAAATCCTATAAATTGACCAAATTTTTTGAATAGTGACAAACAATATTTCGTCACCAAAAACTTTGGTCACCATTTTAGTAAAAAAATTGCATTGCGACTCCTCCATTATTGACCAAATATTTGGTCACCGTTTGGTGACTACCATACTAATCACCGATTATTATTTGGTGACCACAATTTTAGTTGGCAAAACAACTGTTTGACCTTTGGTGACCAAATATTTAGTCACCAACTCTTCATCATTAGTGACCATTTTTTTCCTTACCAAACATCACGTCACGTGCTATTTCACCATCGCTAATTTATTAACAACATAATGTTGGTCAACATTTGGTCACCAAAAATTGACACTTTGGTGACCAACATGCTACTTTTGGTGACTACATTGGTGACCACTTTTTCAGTCACTATTTTGGTGACCATTTTTGTTCTAGTCACCAAAATTATCCTTTGGTGACCAACAACAAACTCAGTCAACCCAGTGACTGGGCATTGGTGACAAGCGGGTGAAAAACCAAAAATTTGTCACCAAACGCTTTTGGTGACTACTTTTGGCTCTTTGGTGACCATATTGCATGTCACCAAAGCCCATTTTTCTTGTAGTGATTATAGCTTCACTAGATTTGTGGACTTTGATAATAAAATGGACAATCCTGAACAGAAAATCAGTTACGTGTCTATTGTTTTCTGCTTTTTTCTATTCACAATGATTTACAAGCTTATAAGCTTCATTTTAAACTTATAATGTTTTTATCATTTGAGGCTTTAATTTTAACTGACTTTGGTATTCTATTATAGACATTTTATGTGCTGTAATACATGTTCTTCCATCAAGAACTGTACCAGTGAAAGAAGAAGTGTGCCTATTCAAGAGTTTATCATCCTTAATGAAGAGTAATAGTCATTATTGCTTGATATATTATAGTTTAACAAAAATCAAATCCTAAGACTAGTTCATCTTTCTTGTGCAGGTGCAGGCCGTTAATATTCACTTTTTGGGAAGATTGTTTACACACAAAATCACCATATATCATTAACATTGTTCATGAAATGCCAATTATATTGGGCACACGATTACAAATCACATAATTTCATGGTAATAGCCGCCTAAAAATAAAGTTGATCTACTAAAAATGTATTGATGTATAAGCTTTGCCATACTGCAGGAATTTCTGTACAGACTCGGTCAAACGGCATGATTCTCTTTCATCCACCTTTACCACAGGCAACAGAGCTAAAAAAATGATAAGTATAAGTTTAAATATGGCTAAACATATACACGTTTATAGATATTCCCTTTTTTAAAATTTTTAAAAGCTAATCTACTATTTATATAGGTTACAAGCAAACACAAAGCATGTTGAAAGAATTGTGGCTGAAAAGTTATCTGAAAAATAGCACCAGATTATCATCACTCTTTCAAACACTCAAGTTTGCAAGATAAGCTAATTACTAAGCCTGGCCGAAACAGTAATTCCTTCTATTCCCATACTTTATGCTCTTATATATATATATATATATATCTTAATGCATGTTCAAATTCATTCAAAAACTTGAAATTAGTACTGAATTACCTATAGATTAAATCATGCCGGGTAAAGGCTAAAGTCAGGATTGATAATCCAGGCCAAAAATTCTACTATCTTGTTTGTCTAAATTGTTCAAAAGCCACTAGTGTAGGGCTTGACATGGAATTCACTTGCTTGTATTGCATGCTATATCATCAACACCTCACCCCATAGTAAATTGCATGGAAAAAAAATTATATACGTGAATCAATTTAATGTGCAATTAAAGTATATTTGATCAAACATTTGACACACTTCGATTTCAAGTTGAATTATCATATGGATCTCCAAATTTGCAAGTATCAATAGATAAAAAAAATGCTGAATTATGACTTGGATTAACAATTGGCCAAGTAATAGATATGAAAAAAGAGGTGAACATCAACATTATACTTATATGGAAACTGTTTACTTTATATCATAGTAGCATGAATTACAGACTAAATACTCCAATATGCAACATGAAAAGGTGGATTGTGATGTATTTAATGACAAGTTTGAAGACCTCAAACTACTTTTCCATTTAAGGATTACCAGTTTTACGACTAGGACAGGACAAGTCACACGTTATAATGTAATAACATGTCTTCTCACAGAAGACAAATCTGCCAAAGTACAGAAGCAGGAACATCTACAGACATTGCAACAATTCAAAACTTTAAGAGCACTATAGCTAAAAATATTGATGGTGCAGGCTCACAAAAGCACAAAAAGTAGCTTAAGCTTCATAAACAGATATTACGCATAATCCAATCCATGAAAGCATATCTACCTAAAAAAGAATAGAAACAAGTATTACTACTGCAAATATCACGGCAAAAAAAGGCTTAGAACAGGTTTTAGACAGAGCAAACAAGCAAGGTAAAACCAATAAATAAATACTTTTGTCCTTACTGACTGCTTTGAACTTTGCGCTATTTTTTCACTTTATTATACCATGGTTTGAATTTTGGACTCTAGCTGTTTTGTCTTACCCAATTTAAAGGGTAGTCTTTTTATTTTACTAAGCTATTTATTTAATCATAAAAAATCCTATTAGCATATATGTACAACTATTATAATGGTTAATGCTATGTTAATTACAGCCTTTGTCCTAGTAATTAAAATTCTTCCCAAACAAACATTGATATTTTCAAGATTCAAAAAGCTTTTCTGTTATATATATTTCGAAATATAAATTCTAAGCTCTCAAACTGATTAATTTATACTTTATAGCCATCAAAGCTAAGATATTTAAAAATATTACTATATATACGTTTTTTGAATTTTATTAAACAAAACTCGCATATACTTTAAACACCTTTTTTGTATATTAACTGTGATGATAACAGTCTCTCTTAATAGCTCCCAAGTACAATATTACTGTACAATTAAATATATATATATATATATATATTATGAATAGAAAATAACACAACAAAACATAGAACTCCATGCTTTTACTTAGTTAGCAGTGTACCTCTTGCGTTTTCTGCTTTCCTTGTTCTTGTTACTCTAATTATTCTGGCTCATGTCACAGTTTCCTTTAATTTCACAATCGTCACCGCACTGGACCTCTAAAAAAACCAAACTCCTAACCGTAATTTTAATTCCTTTTTTGCACCGAATTCAAACAACACAGCTCTTCTATTTTCTCCATTTACTTTGCTATTGTCAATTCATACTTTTTAATAATAATCATCTTTCCTGCAAAAAAATAATAATAAATAAGCCATGCCACTTTCACTACAAATATATAAACATGAATTTTTTTGGGTATTCAACATTAACACGCTAAGATCTATTAAGAAAATGAAAAAAGATGCCTACAAAACACAGACCCCGAAAGAATGTAATGCAAAACCGGAAAAACCTTAAGGAAAAAAATTAAGAACAAAAACAAACCTTGGTCTAGAAGAAAAGCCGACGCAACATATTCACAGTAGCCAGGACGATTCTGTTTCATGGGTTATTCGCAAAACCCATCAATAAATGAAACTAAACCAGTATTCAAAACCCATCAAGCAAATTTGTGCTCAATTATTTGTTGTCAACATAGTTACATTGTACAACCAACTTTAGGTTTTCAAAGGCTAATGCATGTCGCCGTATTGCTACCCCAAAAGAGCCGCTACAATATTCCAGGCCCACTTTACTAAAAGCTATAATGCCCTAACACATATCTAAGTCAGCTACTCTAAAATAGCACTTAAAAAATAATACATAAAATTAAAAGAGCAAACAGGCCTAACAACAGGACATTCTGAACCAAGGCCCAAAATACATCTCTGGGCTGCCACACTTTGTGTGGCTCGCCACCAACTAGTACTACACTTATTTATAGGAACGAACTCATTAAATAATATTTTATTACATTTTATTAAATTTTTTTATCTATTTTTTATTAAATATGAAATAATTTGTTAAAATTATAGAATAAATAAATTTTTAAAAAAAATTGAGTTTAACTTTTGATTTTTTTTTTTGCACGCACCAATATTCAAGTTTTTTTAAATTATAGAGTTTGTATATTATCGAGTTTGCATAAACCATCTTTCCCTTTTTCACACATTCATATACACGAAATGTATATTATATTGCACATACTAATTTTCTGTCATTATATACTTTTTTTACACTCTACATATATTTTACATATATTACACATATCTATACATACAACATACATATACATACTACACATACTTTATATATAGTACACATATTTTTACACATTATACACATTTGCACATACTACACATATTTTACACACTACATATATTTTGCACATACTATAGACATTTTCACACATTATATATATTTTTTACAGTTTGAGGAATATTACATATATATATATAAACATATTTTCACATATTACACATATCCTACAAATACAATTAATATTTATACATATTACACACATTATCACACACTACATGTAATACAAACATTTTATATATTAGACACATTTATATACATTACACATATTTTAACGCATTTTACACATTTATATAAACAACACACATTTTACATTATTCATTTTATACATATTAAACACATTTTGACACATTAAAATTATTTTATACATTCTATCTCCATTTTTATGCAGTACATACATTTTAGATATTTTTAATTATTATACTTTATACATTTAATGTTAATGACATAGGAATAATTTAATAATTTTATATAATTATCAAAAAATTTCATTATACTTGCTTACCTAAAATCATCATTTCTTTTTCAAATTGAAGTGCTAATACAAAATTGTTCAATTCTCTTTCAATAGGAGGTAATCCATAAATTCACTAGTGAAAATTATCCCAACACTTGTATAATTGACTTTTCTGGGCGTATGATAAGCAAAAAATAGTATGCTCAATATAATTGTGAAAGAAAATTGATAATTTAAGATGCAATATTGTTTAAATTAAGTATTAAGAATTAAATAAGAATCATACACGAAGAATGATGAAAGACTTTGGTCTTTATTACTATAAGGATACATATTAATTTTATAATTAAAAAAATGTTGAAAGTAATAAATTTATAAGTATCAATCACAAAAATTTCTTAAAAATTTTGACAGAATTTCCCCTATTTATGGATGAAATCTCCCTTCCAAAACCATAATAACAAGCCAAAACCACAAGAACAAGCCAAAATATCGTATTTATCATCAATTCATATGATATAATATGATATTCACCAATAAGACTAATATATATTAAAGTTACATGAAGAATAGTTTACTATCTATGACATCCAAGCTTTCCATGTGTACCACAAGTAGTCGGTCTAGGTACTCTCTTTGATCTACGTAATTCAACATTTGCATTTTTATCATCCTGGTTAGATTACAACTCCATAGTATTGCTATCAATGTCTACACCTGAAATATTAGATTCATTTGCATATACATCATGATCATGTATCATATCAATGACATTATCAATGTCGAGAAAAGGAATGGCAGATGTAGATGGTCTAGAAGTTATAAGAGATGTAGAATGATGGTTCCCATGTGATGGTGGAATATCCGAAGATGTCCATGTAGGAATAAGCACATTATTCATTGGAGTCTGCATCTTTGAAGTGTTGGTCTCAAACGCATTATCTCGCACATGAATATGATCAGGCAAATGAGCACTACGTCGTCTACCACCTTATCGACCACCTTGTATATTTCTAACTCGATGAATTCTGTGTGAGTCAACATTTTGAGAAGGATATACAAGAACTTGTGGTGGTCGAATATCAAGATATTGCAAATGTCAAACTGTACGCATAGCAGTAAGTGCAAGGTCTCGCATCTCTGTGAATGCATTGTATGCTTGTTCAGTGTCATTGATTGAAATATTATCCACTAATATATAATACATCCGAGATACAATGCCCATCTGTATGTTATTTAATAATATGCATTAATAATCAATTAATTCAGTTTGTTGTTAATATAATGATTTAAGAAGTAATGATGTAATAAATAGTAAAATTTACCAAAAATTCTATTGTACCACTATCACCTTGAAAGCCTGTCTGAATCCTACCATCATGACTAAAATTGATAATATAAATGACGGTGCATTGTCTGTACCAATCAATATACTCGTTAGATGGGTAGGTAGTATCTTCAACTGCATTACTTGGTTCTACAGCATTGTAAGATCGGATAAAGTGTTGGATGTACTTTTGATGAGTGGATACCCAATTGTGCTTTAATTTGCCACTCCAGTCTAATATTGCATGAAGTTGGCAATGATTTTCCATCAATCTAGGAATTGGAATGAGTTGATGCATGCCAAACTGCCTCATAACTCGATTAGGTAGATGAGGTTCAACGATCTCCCAATATATAAGATAAGTCACTGCTCGCCAAATCACTTTACCACAAGTGCCAATAATATAGAAGTGCATCAAGAACATCAATTGAGTAAGGCTGCCATATGAACTAGAAATATAAAAAATAATTGTCAAATACAAAAAGAAACCACAAATTTTTATTGAATGTACTAATAAACTTGGATATAATATTAAATTACCTGATCAAAGCGTAAACTAGTTAATTGATCATAGTTTACAGAAAGAACATGCATGGATAAATTGGATAAATCGAATCCAACATTCCATCAACAAATAATGACAAATAATCATTGTCACTAATATTTATTCCAATAGAAATTATATGCCTGACAAAATACTAAACTAACAAATAATTTTCATCTACCCCGCTCTATATGAACTTGAAGAATTTGTTATAGGACTCCGTCTATCTGGTCGCAATGTAGGCAGTCGCTTCCAAGCCCATAACTATACATTAAGTAAAATTCATTATAATATGTAACTGAAAAAAATAAAATGAATATTTCAAAATATTTACCTGTAACAACCAATGGTCCTGAAATATTTTGAACTGGTGGTAACGTAGCATGACGTAAACTCCGATACAAATATGCCAAGATCGCACTTCCCCAACTAAACATAGTTGTATTTATACATTAAGTAAAATTCATTATAATATGTAACTGAAAAAAATAAAATGAATATTTCAAATATTTACCTGTAACAACACCAATGGTCCTGAAATATTTTGAACTGATGGTGACGTGGCATGACGCAAACTCTGATACAAATATGCCAAGATCGCACTCCCCCAACTAAACATAGTTGTATTTTTCAACTTTTTCAATAATGTCATATATAGTAGGGGCATTTTGCTACCAGAATTGTCTGATAACAAATGCCCGCCTAGTAACAACATAATGTAAATAAAGCTCGCTGCCTAACAGTCTCATCTGGTGCATCATTGGCTAAAAGAGTATCAAGTGCCCGAACTAAATAACTTGCACTAATTTAACCTCTTTTCATAGCACTAACTGATGGTCTAAATTCTAATATGTTGTCACATAGATTAATCCAATGATCTACACTGAAATGAGCATCCTCACTAATCACTAGGTCCCTATCTATACGCAACCCCCAAAGAACCTCAACATCTTGTAATGTAATAGTCATCTCACCAACTGATAAATGAAAAGTATGTGTCTCAGGTCACCATCTCGCAACAAGTGCAGTGATAAGTGAATGATGAATCTTAATATACCCTCATCGCACTATACCCTCAAAACCAACCAAACAAATGTAATGAAATACACGTTCTGGGATGGAATGGTTCCAGAAGTGACTATCACATCGTCTAACTTGAAGTTTGTCATTTCAAAGTTGTCCTCTAAATAAAGTAGATGCTCTATGTTGATTGTGTGAAAAAACAAGTCATCAATGTATGGTCATGGGTGTATATCCATGCTCTCCTAAGAATCCATGATTGGTAATCTGCACAAATAACAAAATTTAATAAAACTTCGATAGAATGTTCCCTATTTTATTAATAAAGTATCTTGTTTAAAGTAGTTCAAAAACACAAATCAAACAACCAGTATTACATGTCCACATTTTGCATAATAAACAATCTGATAGGGTGACACAAATGAGAATTATAGAAATATTCATAACAAGTACCTTGTTTAGAGTAGTTCAAAAACACAAATCAAACAACATGTATTACATGTCCACATTTTGCATAATAAACAATCCGATAGGGTGACCCAAATGATAATTACAGAATATTCATAATAAGTGCCCTATTTAGAGTAGTTCAAAAACACAAATCAAACAACCTATATTACATGTCCACATTTTGCATAATAAACAATCTGATAAAGTGACCCAAGTGAGAATTACAGAAATATTCATAACACTAATGGAAAATAATAACAAGCCATAGATATAGAAATATTCAAACACTAATAACAAGTCTTAATAAACCAACATAACAATTAATAACAAGATTTCATTAATGAATAACATATACTATTAAATGGACTATCTATTTTTTTAATTTGGGCAGCTTCTCCTATTGTGACTAGGTCGATGTCAGTGTGAGCACTTGGAAGGTTCATCAGGATGTGTACGATCCATCTCATTGTGTATGCGATTGACACACATCTGGCCAGGACGACAATTAGCGAATTGGCTCATGTTTGGATGAATTTCCCAAATTGTATCTAGCAAATATTCTTGATGTGGCAAATGACTGAAGGTTCCAGCATACTGCACCAAAAATCTCCTATTAGTATATGCAATATCAATAATTGCCATTGGATTATCTGCTCTATGCCTGCAAACTTTCATTACATGTGAACAAGGAAATCTACACATTTGTCACTTCCCTCATGAACAATTCTTCTCATAATATTTAACAATTTGAACATTCCCACCTATTCAGTTTATGCGACGACCTGTGACAATTTTGTAAACTCCACAAGAATAGTCAAACTCTACAACTTTATGCCCTTGACCAATTCTGTCAACCTTTTTATATTTCTTCCACAATTGAGGTGACAAAATGGAACAACAATGTTTGGCATCTTCAGTATTCTCTCTAAATAATGCAGCTATCCTTTGCCAAGTCAAATCAATGCATGCCTTAGGAAGATATCTCGCTCCTCGTAAAATGTTATTATAGCTCTCAGACATATTCGTGGTCAACATACTCCAACGATGACCTCCATCATAAGCGAGACACCACTGACTTCTATCAATATCAGACAAGTATTCCCATGCCTCAATATTTGGGCTCATAATCAAATTTTTTATTTTCGTCCATCTTCGTCTCTGTGGAGTACAACTAAGCTGCCAACAAAGTCTTTTCAAATCCAAGTTGTTTTATTTCGTCATAAAGTTTCTTTTAATATGTCTCAAACAAAATCTATGATATGTTGCTGGCTCTTTCCAATCATCTAAATTTATCATAGCATGAACTATTCCTTTGTATCTGTCTGATAAAACACATTGAATACCTATCATGTGCAACATGAACTCTAAATTAATGCATAAACCAACTCCAACTCGTCACTATTTCTTCATCAACAATTGCAAATGCAAGTGGCAAAATTTTATTATTAGCATCGACAGTCACAACAATAAGCATTTTACCTTTGTACCCACCCCGCATTTTACATATATGAGGGTTGAATGTAATCTTGCAAATAGTTGTGACAATGCATTGGGTTCGAAAAACTAGTAAGGAGAGACATCATTGCACCATGACCATGCATCCTAATGCAGTTGTGTAAACGAGAAACTGGCGATATTTCATGTGTTATAACATACAGTTCGACACAATATTGTTGCATTCCACTAGCTATATCATACATAATATCCAAAGATTCATCATCTATGACATATGAAGTACTAAAGGAAAACTGATGCTCACATGTTGAACGTGGTACTCGAAGAAGTATATCTAGATTCACATTATGAAGTTCATTGGGATCTGTTGTCGTGCATTGTAGTTTATGTACAAATCCATAATATTCTTAATTAGTGAAGTTAAGCTGTAAAGTCTGAAGAATACATTTATCTTTACATGAGGTCACATTTCTTAGCAATATTACATGCTAAAGTTGGCTATAATTAATTAAAATGAGGCCTTCTTTAGAACACATTGTTTACATACTAAGATTTTTTTTTTTTTGCAAAGGTTTAAACCTGTATATTCTTTGTTCTTCTTCTTTAAGCTAGAAATTCGGTATCTTTGTATAGATAAAAAAAATAATCAAGTAGGTCCAATGAAATATTTTGATACAAATATATTTAATTATGTGCAACACTTGTTCTTTCTTCTAGTCTAGTTAATAAAGAGCTTAGTTAATTTCGAAACTAATACTCTACTTTTTCACAATAGATTTCACAAAAAAAGAAAAAAAACTTCATACAATCAATAATAATTGATGGTATGCTTAGGATTCCTTAACCCACAAAGTAATTGTGTGAATATTCAATCTAAAACACATCAAGGAAAATATTCTTGTGATAGGAAAAAAATGCAGAATCTTGGATTTATAGATTAAAAGAGAAGAAATTACTGTGACAACCAACTAGTGCAACCAGAATTGTAAAAAATTGGTCTATATATAGTATGATATGGGTTCAATGCTTGTCTTTTTTGTGCAATTTTTATACACGATCAATTCCTTGCATGCAAATTTGACTACACTTTCATGTCATCACAAAATGCAGAGGTAATTTTTGAATAAGTAAAAACTAAAAAGAATAAAAGAAACTCAACAGCATGCATAGATCATATAGGATCATATAATAGACTGAATCTTCTCCTTATAATAATTTATATATTTTCTATATTAATGTTATGAGAATTTTCACCATATTTAGTAGTGGAGGAATGTATCAATTTCCTTTACGGATTGGACCTCTAGATTGGTGAGATTGATACAACAACTAAATAGTCATCAGTTGCACAGAAATATAAATTTTATATGTCTTACTGTGATGGTAAAATTAACTATTTTACAGAATTCTTGATGTGGTTTAAAACATTAATATTCAAATGTTGCAGTTGATGATGTATAAAGTTTACTCATTACTCACTTTGTCTAACAATTGCATTAATCATACCAAACCATATACTTAGAGGCCCCTGATTTTGGAACCAGAATTCCATCCCTAAGAACATTGTTCCCAAACAATTGCACTATTATGTGAGCATAGATAAAAGAAATAAGATGTATCCTTCAATCTTGGAGATACGAATTAGTGATGAAGTTGTCTATACTAGTGTCAGAAAATGCAAATAAAGTAAGGTGGTATTATCATATCTCGATTGCATAATTTTAATTGAACAACACTAGAAATCAACAAGGGAAAAAATCATACAAACCTATATTTTTTCAATTACTAAAATGTTACAAGCAAGTACATATTCACATAATAAATAGCTCAATGACTAATAATACATGTCAGCTTTCAATGAGATTTGTATTAAGTAGAATTGGTAATGTATTTATGTTAGTACCTTTAACATGCAGCTCACCACATCATAGACATTGCAAGTCCCTTCAAAGCTCCTATATCTTCTCATACAAACTGTTAGCATTTTAAAATAATGAGAATGCTAATAATAAACACAACCAATGCTTCAAAATAATGATTTAGTAGAATTTACATTCAACACTTTGCAATATCTACTCTTTGTATGGAATATATAAAGTTGTTCAGGTAGCATGATGTGCATTTGTACTTTGAGCAAGTTTTTAACTACTTCACCTCTAGTAGTCCTCACTATTATTTTTTTGTTACTTTAATGAAAAATACTTTTATTAAACACTTCTATATTCCTTTTGTTTTTGTTTTTAGACCTTGCCATTTAAAACATCATTTATAAGGTAACTAATGGAGGAAAGATAAGAGTCAATTCATACTATTTCTTGAAACTATGCTTCAAATGCATGGTATCAATTCTGAAATAGAAAACATAGTTGCATCATGAAGACTAAGGTACTAAACATCTTTTATCTTCACTTACATGGTAACCAAGTCTCTCTTCCAACTTCTTTCTCTCTTTTTTCTAACCAATACTATTACTATTAATCATTGACTAGATATATACATGTTAAGAGGGATGTTGTTTTGAAGTTAGAGAAGCCACTTATTCTTTTGAAATAAGCATGCCTAAATAAAATACACCATGCAAGGATTTGGGGTGCACCTTGGACTGAAAAAGTGAATTGAGGGCAAGGATAATTAATTCATATTTCATTATTGCGGGTTCGATGTTCATAGATGTTCTTACCAAAGAACCAACCATCAGAAATTTTACTAAAAAAGTTATTACTGGAATCAAACAGTTATAAGAAATGGAACCGTATTCAACAAGGTCAATTATCAAACAATAGAAAAAATATATTCTTTTGATAACTATAATAACAATACTAAGACTAGCACAGAATGCAAAGTTAATATATAGAATACAGAATAAAAAAACTACATTTTCGTTCTGATTTTTTTAATTAATAAAAAAGGGTCAATTAAAGATTAGAAAAACATATAATGCTAGTAATAATAGGGGGTTAATTTTAAAACAAAATAAAAATCATGAAAAAAATTAAGAACTTATAGATCTAATAGATGACTTACTATCCTTTAGGGTTGGATTAACAAGACATGGTTGAACAAAAAATTTTCAACAAGTTTATAACTCTGTCCTCCAAATTCAAGCTGCATCCAAACCAAGAAAACAATTAAAATTCAAATTAACAATTTTTCCTTTTACTGAAAAACCAGTAAAAGATGAACTTCAATAAAATATAGTGAAGCAAACATACATTATATATGTTATTAAATAAAAACATTTGAAAAAAGAGAGCAGATTTTACTATCAAATAACTATTAGTGGTGGTTTAATACCTTCATTGTAACCTTAATTTGGTTACTTAGCGGCTGCTGTTGGAGGAAAAAAGAGATCTTGAAAAAAGAAACCTTCTCGATTAAAGTTGGATTACGGTTGATTTGGTTGCAGCGGCAGCCGGTGGAATAGAGGCGTATGGTAGGGTTTTGTTTGAATCCAAGGAGATAGTAACAATGATTTTTTAATGATCCAATCTTAATCTTAATAATGAAAGAAGAAAATTCGAGATCTTGGAATAGATAGAAATTGTAAGAAAAAATCGAATAGGAATTGAGAGTAGGGAAAGAAAGATTTTCTGATGTCGTGAAAGCTACAAAGGACGTTAGATAGAAATTAATGAAAATATTGAAAATTTTTGTTGTTTAAATAGAATTTTTATTCAGATATAATATTAAATATTTTTTAAAATTATAATAGATTTTGCATTTTCATAATGCAAACTCTGAGGAGTTTGCATTCTGCAAATGCGAAGACCCCATTTTAAGAATCGTTTCCAAATTAGTAATATTTGTAGATAAATTTTGAAAACCATTATAAAATTAGAAAAAACTCATATCTTGTACGAAAATTAGCGTATCAATCTCTCATCAATTTCCACGAACCATGACCAAAATCAACCTTCTTAAGTTCCAATATGATAGCCAGACAAAAGGTGAGTCTCTACACCTATACCAACGGCTGAATTTCAAAAAGGATTTTCTGCATAAGGCTGCGGGATCTCTTTTTGGTAGATGACTTATCAGCTCCCCCAGTCTCCGGAATAATAGTCTCTTGCTAAGAAGTTTCTCCTTTTTCGCAACAGCGGAATTCTCTATCATCCCTGGAATTTTCTGCCATGCTTGTAAAGTCGTGATGTTAATTTGCACATAAGTGGCCCCATGGTGGGCCAATTGATGAACCAAGAAACAACCAAAGCGATCAACGACTTGCGAGTGGCGGACTCCAAGCCGAGTCTGTGTACTTGAAATACAACTATGGTGAAAACTTCCACAGGAACTCTACCGAGAAGGCTTCAAACCTCAAGTCAATGTTCTAGGTTTCAGAGATTGATCCAAAGATCCTTTTCTCAATAACATAAGCATTTATTTATAAATATTGGATAGGCATACTAGTGATAAACTCTATCTTTATCTGATGTTCTGATAACTTAAACCTTGTCTTTATCGTTCCCTAATTGTCAATGTTTATCTTGATCCCAAATTAAGGTTATCATTATCTGTAGAATGGCCTCGACACATAGGCCACTTATTGATAACTACTAGCCTACTCATCAGTAGGCATGGCTGGGTGCTTTACATTTATCTCTCTTTGATGAGCTTCTTCTCTTTACTTTGGCACTGCTACTTGTTGCTCTAGAAACTACACCATAAGAGCTTTTTCTTTGTCCTATTTATTTGGCTGCAAAGGTTCTTGCTCTTGCTACTACACTTGATGAGTAGCCAACTATCCTTATAATTTGAATCTCAGGATCTTATTCTTATTGCAATGGTATTGCGTTTGGATGCCTTGAAGGTTGTGATGAGTTAATGATATACTAACTCATTTACATCTTCACCAAAAAAATTGAGATAATCGTCTCAATCACAAATGGGTTGTCATGGTTTTTTGACACGAAAGAGTCCTCATCTGAAAGGGCAATAATTGGAGATGCCTTCTTAACCGGTTTCTTGTGTTTGTAAAGTTCATCTTCCCCATGACAAGTGATAGCAATCTGCCCATATCCATGTCCATGGTGCCAAAGTCAACACATTGTGGAGACTTGAACGATTTTGGAGAAGATCATAACAAGGCGTCAAACATTAAATGCTGAAAGATTTTGTCATGTTTTGGTTTTCTTGATATATCTATCTCAATATAACTTGGAATTTTGTAATTCAAGAGGCCCTGGAAAGTAAGAGATAGAGCTAAAACTTTTATGTTTTAAGTTTTACGAGATTCTGAAGTTATCATCGTTACACGTGCCTACCAAGATGAATGAAGTGCTTCTGGAAAATTACTGTCGCGAATTTCATGGACCTTTTGAAGACCAAGAAGGTGTGCTTGGGCTTTATCATCTTGGATCACGCCACCTTTAATTTATTAGGATTTATTTGTATTTTAATAAATTAAGTCCAAAACATGAGTATGGGCTTATTAATTTCGTTATTTAATAAGTTAATTACTTGGCCCAATTATCTTGCATGATTTCTAACCTACTTTTCCTAAAAGATAGGAAGCTCTTAAAATGTAGGAACACTCCAATAAAGTAGGAACAGTCCTAAAAAGTAGGTCAAAGCCTTAACCCTAAAATATAAGACACGGTTTTGGCTTCCTATAAAATAGGACTCTACTTTCCTAAATCCATTATTTAATAAGTTAGGCTCCTCTTGTATATGGTGTTTTTTGGTTATTTATGAAATGATTTTATGGGGTTTTGTTATGAGAAAGGAATATTTATAAAATGATTAGATGTGTTTGGATAGATAAATTTAGTTAATTTTTTGAAGATTGTGTATAGAAAATATTATTATTATATATATGTAATTATTATTTTATATATTTTTTTCTTCTTCTGTTCTTTGCTTCACTCTCACTGTCCTTCACACTCTCTCTGTTCTCGACTCTCTCACACACACACACACACTACAGACACTACACGCACTGAAGGCCGAGAAAAATCCTCATATCTGTGGCCGCGGCCTAAATCTCTGCAAAATTATACCCTCAAACTACGATCTTTGTAAGCATTACCTACATTTCAGCATTTTACTCGTTTTTCACACAGTGACACGCAGAAAACACGCACTGATTCTTACCCTGATCGCTAGTTGAGAAAATGTAGTTAGGAAGATTAATATATGGTTTTGGTTGAGATCTGAGCAATTCGAAGTGAATGCAACATTGTTCTTTTTAGTAGTATGGAAACGTACTTTCGGTTCCTGCAAATTTTTGTTTACCTGTGTGTGTTTTTGTTTGCTTCTGGTTAAATATGTGGAGGAGAATTGAAGAAGAAGAAGAAGATGAGCAAAAAAATAGAAAGGAAAGAGAGGAAAGAGAAGTCTGCAAAATACTATTCATTTTTTTATTAATATGACAGAATAAGGTTACTGTACATTGCTTTTACAACCACAGATGAAAAAGTAATTGAAGTCCGCATCCAAACACATATTTATTTTGTTTTACAATTTGATGTTAAATTCCTTTGTCCAAACAGACCCTTAATTACTTGGCCCAATTATATTGCATGATAAAAGCAAGTAATGGATTTAGGAAAGTAGAGTCCTATTTTATAGGAATCCAAAACCGTATCCTATATTTTAGGGTTAAGGCTTTGTCCTACTTTTTAGGAGTGTTCCTACATTTTAGGAGCTTCCTATCTTTTAGGGAAAGTATGTTAGTTAATAGTTTCCTATTCCAATTTGGAAAGTTTCCTAAATTGGGATTGGATTAGTTAGTGAAGTTCAATTCGAAATTGACTTCTTCACTAGGATTTATTTTTCACGTTTTTGAGCCTATTTAAAGGCATGATTTGTACATTTTTTTTAAGAAGTTGAATGATAAGAATTTTAGCTTTGCTAAATTTGAAAACACCTTGTGTTTTTACCTAACCGGCGAAGCCTTTAGTGATGAGCTATAGGATTAGTCTACCCGTTCTTGAGTCAAGAACAAGCCAAACTAATTAAGTTAGCTCTTGACTTATTCAAGCTAGGTGTCATGATCATGGGCTAATTCATATGAAGTTGGGCTTAAGGGAGTTTGGGACGGAATAAGCAAGGGAATGCTTTGTTTCAATTTTGTGCAGCCCATTGGTTTAATCATTTACTTGTCTTTTGTTAAGTAAAGTGTAACAGGAAGTTAGTTTAGTTAGTTAGTAATTGAATGGTGGAGATTAGTTTGTAATAATGAAAGGTAGGGATTAATGTGTGTTGGTATAAGGCAGTAGAGAGAACATAGGGGCAGTTACGCATCTTTTGGAGAATATTCAAGAAGTCTGATACTTTCTTTCATCATCTTCTTCCTTTAATTGTTCTACAATTCTTCTCTTTTCTTCTCTCTAGCCCTAATTCTCCCTTGAATTCAGTTGAATTTCTTAGTTTGAATTGTTGATTCTTACAAATTGGTATCAGAGAGGTCATCCTCTTGACTGTGGAAGGAATGGCGGATTTCACAAGATATAAAACTCTGGAAGATCAAGTTAAAAGGCATGAAACAAAATTTCAAGAAATGTTAGAAGGAATTCAAAAGTTACAATTGGGAATGGAAAATCGTATAGAGGAGAACAACAAGAAGATGGAGTCCTTTATGTCAAATATGGATTCCAAAATGAATGCATTCATGAGAATGGTGGCCAGGGAGAAAGGTATTAGCGGGGAGGAGCAACCACAATCAGTAGATCAAAGCCCGTTGTTACCAACGCCGATTCTGAAGAATAAGGAGAATGTCGAACCACAAGAGAGGTTTACGGTGGAGGATAAAATTGGAGAATTTGAAAACAATTCTTTTAGGATTCTATAGACAAGCACTCCTGTTGTTATGACAACCAGCTTTGATGAGGAAATTGGTTTTGATGGTGGGAGAGAGTTTAAAGAAGATGAACAACATCTGTTTGATAAAAGTTCTCAATGGTCAAATTTTGGTAAGGAAGAGCTTTTGAAGAATTATGTGGAGCCAATGGTGATGGATGATTTAAAAAATGGATGAAACTGATTTCAATTGTATTGAAATGGAGTTTCTAGAAGGTGAGTCTGAACAAAAATCTCAAAAAATGGTTGAACAAGTATCAAAGAAACAAATTCTGGTTGTTTGTATGATTAATGACAAAGTTTGCTTAGTCTCATATCAAGCTTTACAACTACAGCCGTGCTTTGAATTCTTGATTCTCCAAAAAGGGATTTGTCTAGAAAAAGTTGGCCATGGGACATACTTCAATAAAGCTTATCATCTTGATGGAATTGATCTCACTTTTCTTTCTGGCCAAATTGGTAAAATGATGGTTTCTTCATACGAAATTCTTTCTCTTGAAAATTATGTTGTGACTGAAAAAAAAATTGTAGAGGGTTGAAATTGCTACCAAAGCAGCCAAAAGTGTTGTTAAATCTTGGGTTGAAAGGGTGACCAGTTTCAAGGGAGGTACTAATTTGGAAGGAATTATCAAACTCCAACTCCCAATTATTCATACCCAAACAAAATTTATACAAGATTCTATTCCATATATTGTGATACAATGCTTGGAAACTTACCTCCGTTGTATGTGTACTGATAGACCAAAAGTTGGAAGCAATGGTTACCCATGGCTGAATGGTGGTATTAATACCAATTTTCACACTAGTATTAAAATGACTCCTTATGAAGCTTGTTATGGATGTCCACCTACACAACTACCTGCAACATCTGATTTTGAATCAATAGCCCCAAGTGCTGGTGCAATGATCCGAGACAAAACAGCTATAACTCAACTCTTAAAGGATAACCTATCTCAAGCTCAGAACAGGATGAAATTGTTTGCAGATAGACACAGAACTAAAAGGGAATTTTAGGTAGGAGATCTAGTCTACTTAAGGCTGCAACCTTATAGACAACAGTCAATGGAATTGAGGAGGCAATTGAAGCTGTCAACTAAGTTTTTCGGACCATACACTGTACTTAAAAATATTGGCGCAGTAGCTTATAGGTTGCAACTGCCGATAAGATCAAAGATTCATCCTGTTTTCCACGTTTCTCAACTCAAAAAGAAATTGGGAAACGATCAGATTGTAATGCCATCCTTGCCTCTAACCAATAGTGAAGATCAAATGATTATTGCTCCAGAAGCTGTACTGAAAAAGAGAGCAGTGCTAAGGCAAGGTCGTGCAGTCACTCAATTGTTGGTTAAATGGCTTAATCTTAGTCCTGAAGAAGCTATTTGGGAGGATTCTGACTTTATTCAAGCTCAGTTTCCTGACTTTGATCTGTTTGAATGATAACCTTGAGGACAAGGATTGTTTAACAGGCCGAATTTGTCATAATCATGGGCTAATTCATATGAAGTTGGGCTTAAGGGAGTTTGGGCCGGAATAAGCAAGGGAATGCTTTGTTTCAATTCTGTGCAACCCATTGGTTTAATCATTTACTTGTCTTTTGTTAAGTAAAGTGTAACAGGAAGTTAGTTTAGTTAGTTAGTCATTGAATGGGGAAGATTAGTTTGTAATAATGAAAGGTAGGGATTAATGTGTGCTGGTATAAGGCGGTAGAGAGAGCATATGGGCGGTTATACATCTTTTGGAGAATATTCAAGAAGTCTGATACTTTCTTTCATCGTCTTCTTCCTTTAATTGTTCTACAATTCTTCTCTTTTCTTCTCTCTAGCCCTATTTCTCCCTTGAATTCAGCTGAATTTCTTAGGTTGAATTGTTGATTCTTACACTAGGTTAATTAATTTGTAATACCGTTGGGGTTTGATTGGTTACTATCAAATCTTCTCATTTCATATCTCTATTCCGCCTTGTTAATTGTTTTGGTTTTTGTTTGAAGTTTGTGTGCCAATAACAATCCTAAGTGTGTGGATTGGTGGTTCAGGACTTCAAGCCTCGGCCATCCGTATCACCAAGCCTACTTTTTCCTGGTAGAAATATAATCTCCTCTGAGAGTGGCCCCCGAAATCATATGTATGACCCCAAAAATCCTTATTCGTTTCATACTGCAGAACCATATGGCGGCTAATCTTGGCACTAGTTCCTATCATTCCTCCTATCTCTATTCTGTTAGTAACTATTGTTATGATTACCATAGGGCTTCCTGCCTATTAGGGCTTAAGTTGCTATCTACTGATCGAGGCTAAAAATACCTATTTTTACCTCCTCATTTACTTAAGTGTATGCTTGTCTTTGAGGATTTTATTGTTGTTTATGTGTTGTTTATTGAATAAATGCAGGATTTCAAGTTCAATGAGGCTAAAAGAAACAAAATCCAGATTTGATGTGAAAAAGTGGGAAAAGAACCAAAATCACTCAATTCGGATTACCAAAGACAAGATGGCACAAAGGAGCGAAGATGGGAATGCAAGGCAAAACTGGGCAGAATACTAAGCAAAGTTCAAAATGAGCATATAAAAAGAAGCGTTATTGGATGTTTTGGAAAGATCTATGAGAGTAATAAAATACTTATGTTTGGAATTACTCCTAAATCGGCTGGCAAGATAGTTGAAATTGAGGCTCAAGTCAACATACACCAAAGATTTCGAAAAATCAGAAGCCTATGTCACAGTTTGGGAGAATATTCATAACTTTCATTCCAGAACTCCAAATTCAGTGCTTCATAATGCATTAGAAAGCCAAGAGGCAGGGCTACAATTCTTATAAAGATGAAATGACCCATTTCTGCACGGAAGACATTCAAAATAGCGTCCCAATATCATCTAAGTGTGCTGTCTGAAATCCTAAAAAATAGTGGCTGCAGGACCAACACTTTCAGAAATTGCATTTCAGCCCCTATTTTAGAATAAGTGGGGTATTTTATATAATTATTGATTTTTAGTCATTTCATTAACTATTTAAGATTTCTTAAAGACTAAGTTAGGTATCTAGGACACAATTAGCAATAGCTCACAAGAACACACCTTTTAGTGTGTGCTCTTGGTGTTTTCATTTCTTGAGAGAGAATTCTTGTAACTCTTGGCTAATTAGAGTGGAAATCAAAGGGAAGCTTGGACCTTTAGCTTGGAATCAACATTTGGGAAGTCTCCTCATCTTGGATTGTCTCTTCCTTTGCACTTTCTTGCTAAATTCATTTCCTAATTTACCATTTAGTTTTGCTCTAATTAACCATGATGGGCGAAATTGTGTGGTGTGTTTCGAATTAGGCTATGGGCTTTTGATAATTTGTTTGAATGGTGATGAAATGTGATGGGCTTGATTATATGTTTCATATGCTTGATTTTAAGGTCACATTTCTTGTGCAATATCCTTGATTTGAAAGTGAGAATTGGGTCATGTTGTGAGTAGAATATTAATCCATTGCATGTTGTGATGAAGAGACCTCTTTGTCCATGATAATGTTGATTGAATCTACTCCATAAATTAGCCCTAAGCATATGGAAACCAAGTCTACACTAGCATGACAACTTAGTTGGGGGTTTGGCTTGGAAGTTGTGGATTTACAATGACATAGAATCGATTGGATTTGATTGATCTATTAATTGTGGTTGAGTTTGGTCCGGTTATAGTCTTAGCCACCAAATTTCCACTAGACAACATTAAACCACATTCTTCAAGCTATCACATGAATCACCAATGCTACAAATGATTGAGAAACCTAGTCCTAAATTCCAATGATACACTTATATACTTGATTTCTACTCCCTAATTTTGAAGCTAAAGTCCTAGATCAATTAGTTTGACTTTAGTGTAGGTTTAGTCTTGTTGCCTTTTATCTTGTTTTCTTTCCTTAGTTGCATTTTTTCATTACTCTACATACTAGCCACGAACTCTTAACAAGACCCTCCCCGCTCCGTGGAATTCGACCCTTTGCTTCCAAGTGCTACATATTTAGAGTTAGGGTATTTATTTGTTTGAGTTGCACGACGAACTCACTCAACAAAATGGCGCCGTTGCCGGGGAGGGGCTATTTGTGTTGAGATTAGTGTTTGGTATTTTGAGTAGTAAATGTAAATGTTTTCATGCTTTTGCTTTTGGTTATTGTTTTTGCATTTTGTGGTGTCTTAAATTTTGTGATTTTTTAGTTTTGGTGTTTTAATTGCTATTTTACATTTAGTTATTTTCATTTTTTTTGTTGTTTTTCTTTTTATGTATTGGTCTCGGTTTGTTGGAGCTTAATCATATTGGCCCACCAAATATGGTGGATGACACACAACCACAATCTAGACTATGAAAGCAATCCGCCCATGTCCTTGGTGCCAAGGCCGAGCTTGCATGATCCATTGGAGAATCTTGATGGTCCAATGACAAGATCAAGGAGCAAAAGGATGAAAGAAGCCATGCACAATTTATTATCATCACATTGTGAAGACTTGGAGGCCGAACCATCTCAACATGAAGTTCTTTGGCATGTTTCTTCAATAACAATTCATGAAGATGTTTCTAAGAGTTCTACATTGGAACTTAAGGAAATTCCACCTTGAAGAGTTCACATGGCCGAATGAATGAAGACCAAGAAGAAGGCGTGTCCTTGGGCTTTAAGTTGGATCACGCCATTCTTAGCATTATAGGATTTATTTTGTTTTTAATTAATTAAGTCCAAAACACTTAATGTGGGCTTTAATTAATTTGGTTATTAATAAATTACTTGGCCCAATTATCTTGCATGATAATGGCAAGTAAAAGTTTAGGAAATTAATCTCCTACTTTTTAGGGGATAAACACGTTTTTCATAGAGGTAGCAAAACCGTGGTTTGCTTCTTCATATTTTAGGAAACTAGTTTGTTATTTAGTTAGTTATTAGTAAACTCGTTTTTGTGCAGCAACGATCCGAAGATTGTGGAGATTTGTTTGGTCCAGGAGCTTGAGCCTCGACCATTCACATCAATTGGTATCAGAGCTCAATCCGCCTTGATTTGGGTTGAAGTTTCCAACAACCACAACCACCTTGGAGGAGAGAGCAAAAGTCGAACTCAACTCCATTTACACCACCAACAAAATCGAGGTCATTCACACCAAACCAGCCTTCAAACACTTCGAAAAATGCTCCAAAATTAGTCCGTCAAGCTGCAAATTCTTCCACAAAGCCGACATCCAAACCTAATGAGAGGTTAAGGGATATTCGTTGCTACAAGTGTCAAGGTTATGGCCATTATCAATCCGACTGTCCAACTCGAAAATTGATGATAATTCATAATAATGGAGAAGTGGAAAGTGATGAGGAATGTGCCGACATGCCACCTCTTGAAGAGAAATATCAAAGTGAAGGTAGTGAAGATCTTGAATCATATGAGGTTGGTAATTATTCTTTAGTTGCTCGTCGAGTTCTTAATGCACAACCACAAATTGATGATGACTTGTCTCAAAGAGATATTATATTTCACACACGATACATGGTTCAAGGAAACATTTGTAGTGTGATTGTTGATAGTGGTAGCTGTACAAATGTGGCAAGCACTTTACTTTTTAAGAAGTTGAACTTGACTTACATGAAGCATCCAAAACCATATAAGCTTCAATGGTTAAATAATTTGGCAGAAAGTAAAGTGACTAAACAAGTTAAATTTTCATTCACCATTGGAAACTATGTTGATGAGATTTTGTGTGATGTGGTTCCCATGGAAGCTAGTCATATTTTGCTTGGTAGACCTTGGCAATTTGATCGAGATGTAACATATCATGCCAAGAAGAATTACTACTCTTTTGACTATGAAGGCCGAAAGTACAATCTTAGAGCATTAAGTCCGTTTCAAGCATTTGAAGACCAATCAAGGATTGTACAAGCTTCTCGTGAGATGACTGAAAAAGAAGCAAAGGAAAAGAAGGAACAAGAGAATAAAAAGAATGTATCTAGTTTAGGCCGTGACATTGTTGATAAACCTTGTAATAGCCGAAAGTTAGATAGTTCAAAATCTTGTTATTTTGCTTCTAAAAGTGATGTTAAGAGAGCAATATTAGATAGGCAGCCTTTGTACTTGATGATTCGCAAGGACTTTGTACTTATTGTTAATAGTGATAACCTTGCTTCTTTGCCTAGTGTTGTTTTATCTCTTTTGCAGGAATTCAGTGACGTGTTTCCTGAGGACTTACCAATAGGTTTACCACCTATTTTAGGTATTGAACATCAAATTGATTTCATAACAGGAGCTCAAATCCCAAATCGCCCAGCTTATAGAGCTAACCCTGAGGAAACAAAAGATATTCAACATCAAGTTGATGAACTCCTTGACAAAGGTATAGTTCGTGAATCTCTAAGTCCATGTTCAGTTCCTGTTATTTTTGTACCTAAAAAGGATGAATCTTGGAGAATGTGTGTTGATTGTCGTGCCATAAACAAAATCAGAATTAAGTATAGACATCCAATTCCTAGATTAGATGATATGTTTGATGAGTTATATGGTTCGTGTATTTTCACCAAGATTGATTTAAAAAGTGGCTACTATCAAATTAGAATGAAAGAATGTGATGAATGGAAAATAGCCTTTAAAACAAAGTATGGTTTGTATGAATGGTTAGTCATGCCTTTTGGTCTAACTAATGCACCTAGTACTTTTATGAGGCTAATGAATCATGTCTTTAGATCTTTCATTGGAAAATTTGTTGTGGTCTATTTTGATGACATCCTTATTTATAGCAAGTCACTTGATGAACATGTTGAACATTTAAAACTTGTATTTGCTATTTTACGTGAGAACAAATTGTATGCTAACCTCAAAAAGTGTTCTTTTTGCATAGAATGAATTATCTTTTTGGGTTATGTTGTTAGTTCTCAATGTATTTTTGTTGATGAGTCAAAAGTCAAGGCTATTATGGAATGGCCGAGACCTACATGTGCTAGTGATGTTAGGACTTTTCATGGTTTGGCAAGTTTTTGTAGATGTTAAAGACTTTAGTTCTATAGCTGCACCTTTAAATGAACTTCTTAAAAATAACATTATGGAAAGATGAGCATGAAAAAGCCTTTAATAAATTGAAATGCATGTTGACTCACGCCCCTCTTCTTGCTTTGCCCAATTTTAATAAAGCTTTTGAGATACACTGTGATGCCTCCGGGATAGGTATTGGTGCTGTTTTAATGCAGGAATCAAGACCCGTGGCTTACTTTAGTGAAAAGCTCAATGGGGCAGCTTTGAAGTATGCAACTTATGACAAGGAGTTGTATGCTTTGGTAAGGTCATTACAGGTATGGCAACATTGCTTATGGCCCAAAGAGTTTATAATTCATTCTGATCATGAAAGCCTTGAATTTTTGAAAACTCAAGGTAAATTGAATAAAAGGCATGCTAAATGGTTAGAATTTATTGAAACTTTTCCATATGTAATTAAGTATAAATCTGGTCAAGAGAATGTTGTAGCCGATGCATTATCTAGGAGATATACATTATTCACCTATTTGCATGCTAAGTTACTTGGATTTGATTTGATAAAAGATTTGTACAAAGATGATGTTGATTTTAGTGCCGCCTTTAATGAATGCACTTTAAGGCCGAATGGAGATTTCTATTTGCATGATGGTTTCTTATTTCGAAAAGATAAGTTATGCATACCCCTTTGTTCCATTCGTGAATTACTCATTAAAGAAACCCATGGGGGAGGGTTAATGGGCATTTTGGTATTGCTAAAACACTTGCTGTTTTGAATGAATACTTTTATTGGCCTAACATGATTAAAGATGTTAAAAGTGTTTGTGATAAATGCATTGTATGTAAGCAAGCAAAATAAAAAATAATGCCTCATGGTTTGTATACACCTTTGCCCGTACCTAGTAATCCTTGGATTGATATTTCTATGGATTTTGTACTTGGATTGCCTAGATCACGCAATGGTAAGGATAGCATATTTGTAGTAGTGGATCGATTTAGTAAAATGGCACATTTTATTGCATGTTCCAAAACTAATGATGCTACACATATTGCTGATTTGTTCTTTAAGGAAATTGTAAGATTGCATGGAATTCCTAAGAGTATTGTTAGTGATAGGGATGTAAAGTTCTTATCTCACTTTTGGCGCACTCTTTGGAATAAGTTAGGCACTAAGTTGTTGTTTTCTACTGTTGCACATCCACAAACTGATGGACAAACTGAAGTAGTTAATCGCACTTTGTCTACTTTACTTCGTGCTATTATTCAGAAAAACTTAAAGAATTGGGAAAATTGTTTGCCGCATATTGAATTTGCTTATAATCGAACTGTTCATAGTTCAACTAATTGTTCACCATTTGAGATTGTCTATGGTTTCAATCCTTTGACTTCTCTTAATATTTTGCCTTTGCCTATTAATGAGTTTGTTAATGTTCAAGGTAAAAAGAAAGCTGAATTTATTAAGGAGTTACATGTAAGGGTTAGAAATAATATTCAAAGGCGTAATGAATAATATGCCAAGCAAGCCAATAAAGGTAGAAGACAAGTGATTTTCGAACCAGGAGATTGGGTTTGGATTCACTTAAGGAAAGATAGGTTTCCCGAGAAAAGGAAATCTAAACTTCATCCACGAGGAGATGGTCCCTTTCGAGTTTTGGAAACGATAGGCGACAATGCATACAAGATTGAACTTCCCAGTGAGTATGGTAATGTTTCATCTACATTCAATGTTGCTGATTTATCTTTGTATGATGTAGGTGATTCGAGGACGAATCTTTTCGAGGAGGGAGGGAATGATAGCAATCCGCCCATGTCCTTGGTGCCAAGGCCGAGCTTGCATGATCCATTGGAGAATCTTGATGGTCCAATGACAAGATCAAGGAGCAAAAGGATGAAAGAAGCCTTGCACAATTTATTATCATCACATTGTGAAGACTTGGAGGCCGAACCATCGCAACATGAAGTTCTTTGGCATGTTTCTTCAATGACAATTCATGAAGATGTTTCTAAGAGTTCTACATTGGAACTTAAGGAAATTCCACCTTGAAGAGTTCACATGGCTGAATGAATGAAGACCAAGAAGAAGGCGTGTCCTTGGGCTTTAAGTTGGATCACGCCATTCTTAGCATTATAGGATTTATTTTGTTGTTAATTAATTAAGTCCAAAACACTTAATGTGGGCTTTAATTAATTTGGTTATTAATAAATTACTTGGCCCAATTATCTTGCATGATAATGGCAAGTAAATGTTTAGGAAAAGTAATCTCCTACTTTTTAGGGGATAAACATGTTTTTCATAGAGGTAGCAAAACCGTGTTTTGCTTCTTCATATTTTAGGAAACTAGTTTGTTAGTTTGTTAGTTATTAGTTTCCAAATCCAATTTGGAAAGTTTCCTAAATTGTGATTGGTTAGCTTGGAAGTCAAGTTGTACTTGATAACCAATAGGGTTTCACGATTTTTGTAACCTTATTTAAGGTGATTTTTGCTTGAAATAACATAGAGAATTTTCGAGATTTTTAGCTTTGCTAAATTCGTGATTAACACTTTGTGTTGTCAAAGCCTTGGAGAATAATTTTGTTCTTCATTTTAGATAGTCTACCTTTAGCGTGACCTTTAGGTGACTTCACCATGTTCTTGATTTCAAGAACAAGCCAAATCGACTAAGTTTAGCTCTTGAATTTTCATGAGTTAAGCCAATTCAATTTGAAATAACATGGGGGTTTGATTTGCTTCAAGTCATTCCTTTTTGTTCCCCTTGAATTTCATCCGCCCAAAATCTGTTTTGGTGTCTTGTTTTCTAACGTTTTTGTGCAGCAACGATCCGAAGATTGTGGAGATTTGTTTGGTCCAGGAGCTTGAGCCTCGACCATTCACATCAGACTATTTGATGCCTTCTTCCTATTGGAGTGGTTAGGAGTCCCTTGAGTCTCAATTGGTTTATTTGAATTGTAAATTGAATGTTGTTCAAACTACTTGGGGATATATTGTTGCTCACTGCAGGAGCTGTGTTGAAATGGTGTTTGAGCATCATAAAGGTTATGAAGGGCCATGGCTAATCAAAGATCAAAGCAATGAGTTGTTGGAAACTTTGGATGCACTTATTGAAAAATGGCAATCAAAGTTGGATTCAATTAATGCAACTTAGAGACAAAGTGAGGTAAAATTCGGTAAAAATCTTTCATCTCCATGCGTTATTGAAGGGAAGCACTACTCAAATATTGACTTGAGTAACAATGAATTTACATTGCATGAGGACATTGTCAATATTACGGGTAGTTGGAAAAAAGCAATTTCGTTCATGAGGTCTCTTGACCTCCAAGAGGAATTTGATGTCTTTAGACCCCGCATATATGCTTCTCATGTTGATTGCCTAACTTGTGAACAAAAGTTTCCAAGTAGTCACTATGTTGGTTTAAATGATGAGAATTTGATGATTTGTAAAGAAGTAACTAACATAGTGCGATTTTGTTTTGTTGATGCATACATTGATGAGCTTATTGTTGAGTATGATAAATCATTGTGTGCAAAGCCCTTTTTTGAGTCTTGTAGGGAAGAATGGACTAGTAGGGATGAGACACAAATGCTTCCAAGTGAAGTTGAACCATTGGAAATCTCAACATTCATAATGGAAGAAGAAGAGGAGGTGTCTACCTTGGAGGAACAACAATGGTACAAGATGGAATTCATAGAAGTTGTTCCTCAAGTTCATGAGCTCAAGCACCTTCTCCAGAGCTTGCAAAATGTGCCCTACAAGAGGCATAGGAGTGCTTATGAAAGGGCATTTTTCTGGTATAGAGATGGATATTCCGACTCTTGAAGGAGATAGTTTCAAGAATAAAGTCAAGTTGGAGACTAAAGAAACCCAGAACTACTTCTTTACTTAGTCTTGAATAAAGTTTTTTTTGTTAAGTTGTTTGTTTATGTTTCTTGCTTTTCATTAGATGTTTTTCATGTTGTAGGAATTTCAAGAAGAATCCACACAAAGATTCAAGTGTGGAAGAGAGAGAGAACTAGTGAAGCGAAGTAAAATGGCTAAGTGTGGGGCTGTGTGTATTGAGGCTTCATCTTGACATCCCCTATATAACTTTGCCCAAGTGCTATTGTCATGATACATTATACACCACCATGACCCATGTTCATGGTGTGGCACTCACTTGCACACGTCATCTATTCTCTACCCCGTCTTGCACAACACAAGCACTAAATCACACATTCATAACACACTCATGTACTTATATAGTGGTACCAAGTTCAAGACATGTAATCATTCACTCAAATTCTTAAAGTTATAAGGTATGAGCTCATTCCCTTGTTATTCATAGAATTATTTCTTTTTCCATGGGAAATACCTTCTTGAGCTTACATTGAGTCATTTGATGTGAATGAATGCTAGTTGGGTAATTTGAGTGCATATTTTCACAAGTATAAAATTGATCATTATTTGTGGGATTGAATACTTCCATGAACTTAGTGCAATATTGGGACGCCTTTATGTGCATTATGTTCTACTCATGTTTAAACACCTTGTGAATTATGTGCACATGAGTGGAGAATTTGTATTCATGCCATGATGTGAGTTGAGATGCTTAGGATAACAATGTAGAAATGCATTCTGACAAGCTAAAGTCGTATGCCTCAATTTTAACCCTAAACTAATGTAGCAGAAGTGAGTAGGGTATCGTATCCACAGGGAAGGAGATGGTTCGAGAATTCAAGTATTGCTCTAACAAATGTCACACAAATGTCACATGACAGAAATAAAATGCTACTATATAAGAATAAAAAGTAAAAGTCACAAAACTTTGCATGCTAGAGTAGTTAGTCTTGGGGAGTTGAGATGCTGCGGGTTGAAAACACCACTCCTAGGCCTCGCCATGGGAAAGAGTGGTGTCAAATAGTGTAAGATGGCATGCGGTCGCGCCATGCTGGTGGCACCTTAGGCTCTTAGGCAGCTTGGTCTCCTCTGTGCTTAACTTGAGAATCAATTGCATTGCATCTGAGTAGTCTATAATGCACTTATCCGGTAGAAAAACCCTGAGACATCCAATTCTTTCTTGACTTTACATTTTATCCCCGTTTTGTGACTTTTACTTGTTATTCTTATATAGTAGCATTTTATTTCTGTCCTGTGACATTTGTGTGACATTTGTTAGAGCAATACTTCATTACCAATTCGCGAATATCATAATTCATCATTGAACAATTCATTTATTCCAAATTGTACAAATTTACCGATAAAAGTGTGTAGAATTGTCAATCGCTTCGTCAATTGAGAATCGGAATGAAGTAATCAGCTCAAATATTCAATCGGAATCACAATCGGAGTTCAATTTCCTAGTGAGAGAGAGTAGAGAGAGAAAGTCAAGAGAAAAAGAAATCTCCCGCTCTGAAAATCAAAACTCGGTTATGAGTCTAGAATGATCTCCCTAATCTATGACTAAATCCTCTATTTAAAGAGGTTACAAAACGTAATTAATACGCAAACGTCAAATGACCAAGATATCACAAAAATGCCACTGTAATCAATTTGTACAGAAGAACAACTCGGTCAATGTAGCACTCCACGCCTTCAAGCCTTGACTGATCACCCTAATATGCATATCTGCACCAAAAGAACAAAATCCATACTTAGAAAATTTTTCACAATTAACACAAACACAAAAAAAACACATAGCCCGTATATGTTCAAAGTGGCGAGACCTCGCTACGAGGCCTCGCTCTCACAACAACAAAAACGGCGAGGTCTCGCTCTCACATAAATTGAAAATGCCACTTCCTATGCTAGTGTGCAAAACTTGTTGTGAAGTGGGAGTGTGACGTGAAGTGTAATGTTCATGAAAGAATGAAGAATGAGAAGATCACACACAAGAACATCCAAGAATCCTCACATCTAAAGTATGTAATGCACATCCAAGAGTCTTACAATGAAATGTATGAACCATGAAATATATGTATGAAGAAATGCAATGTATGAAAATGATCAAAGAAGATGTGTTAGACATCTTGAAAATGTATGCACTTGAGTTTAAAGAAGAGTGGCAATTGCTATCGAGAATATCTCACAATTCTTCAAGACTTAAATACAAAGTACTCTCACTCATGAAATGGAAAATGTAGTGTATGTAAAGTATTCTCAAAACATAAAATGCAAAGTGAGAACTTACAGGATATAGCAAATGTTTTGAAGAAAACAATGAAATATAAGCTATCAACATGAATGATCAATTGAATTACAACTAGATGAAGTGTATACAAAGAATGAATGAAATGTGTGTGAGTTAGAAGTGTTGTGTGCAAGTGTACAGAAACTTCCAACCAAAATATGGCCCTGATGCACTACGAATTTGGAAAATCCTAAAACATGCAAGTTATATCCCTGAGTCTTATCTTTCCATAGCCTTTTTAATCACTCAATTTGGAGTTTGGACAAGAATGTTATGGCCAAAATACTGAAGTGTGGTAAAGCTGTGTGCGCTGTGCGTGAGCTCACCACACATTCGTGCGGCGAGGTGTGTGATTGTGCGGCGAGGTGTGTTATTGTGCGGCGAGGTGTGTGCTTGCAAGAAACATGAAAAACAGAGAGACCTCGCCACGAGGTCTCGCCCTCACAAAACTGAAAATGGCAAAAATCGAAAGTGGCTAGACCTCGTCGCGAGGTCTCGCCGCTTTATGTGGAAGACCAACTTCTATGCCATATATCTGCGTCGTAGCCTCTGAATTGGACTTTTTGGTAAACATAAGAGTTTTAGATCTTTCTCTTGGCTTTCCATTGGTTTAATAATCAGCATCATTGGATATCTGTAGCTCAAGATATGAACAATCTACCAAACTATAGCAGTGAGCTCAGCAATGTAAACCTGAAGGAGCAATCGGAAAGATCCTCCCGTTTCTTATACTTACACACAGAAGTAGAAGAAAGTTAAAGCATAAGAAATGAAGTACACGCCAAGGGCTTTCCAGAACATCCAAGATCTTGTTATTTGGATAAGCATTGAGAAAGTTACACTCAAATTAAGTACCCTAACAATTCTGCCCGAGTGCAAAATAAGCAAAATAACATGTTAAGGTTTTCTCAAGATCCTCAAGCATCATTTCCAACCTTTTTTAATTCTTCCCTTGTTCTTGAACTTCAAATACACATTTGACTCATTTAATCAACATTTTGGCATTTTTCTTCATTTTAGCACTTACAAGTTGCAAACCACATAAATGCACACAATGGCACAAAACACTACACACATGCATGAAAAACAAGTCAAAAGCTAAGTGAAATAAGTCATATAAGTTGGGTATAAAACCAACTTATCACATTCTTTCTTGGAAGTCTTGTAGATGTAATTTTCCTTTTTTTAATGGTGTTCTTTGGTGTTGTTATCAACTAGATGAGTGCATTCCAATATGGATGGAGCGAGATACCACACCAAATCAACTTAGCAAACATTGGAGTTCATTGCCTACTAAAAAGGGAGTTCTTTACCTTATTCTTTGACTTATATTGGGGACAATGTAAGATTCTAAGTGTGGGGGAGGGAATGTTTGCTTTTGTTAATTCTTGCTTATGTTGGGAAATGATCATCATCCTTGTTGGAAGGAATTGAATGAAAGAGTTGATGCAATACATGTTTGTTGTTAGTTTTTTTTTTTGTTTGTTAGTTTTTATTTTGAGCTTATTGTGCAAAGTGAATTGCTAGCGAATCAATATTGCATGTTTTACCCCGTATGTTATGTGTTTTGTTATTTGTGTGAACTTTTTCAAAATTTTGTGATCTTGTGAATAAGTTGTGTTTTTTACACAAAGTGTAAGGTTGGCAACTTTGTTAAAGATCATAACTATCCATGGAAAGTGAACTAATGTAGGAAATGAATTTTTGTGTAATGAATGATATAAGTTTTATGCAATAAGACTTAATGGTTGAGGATAACTTAGTGCTAAGTGATAGAAGTTGAAGCATAGTGTGGAAAGTTTGTGTTTCAATACATTTGTTTTCAAGCACAAGTGGGAAAACATATGGGATAGGTTGAGTCATGAAACAAAGTGAGAACTAGGGATGTCTTTTTCAAAATGAATAAAGCTTACCTTTTACCTAGTGATCTTGTGAAAACTAGTGTGAACACATACGCATTGGAGGATATGATTTGAACTATGGCTTAGTTTTAATTGTCTTACTTTTACACATTCCCAATTCGATGCAAGATTGCCTCTTGAACTTGAAAGAAAGTTTGAAATCAAAGGAACTTGTATGATTGGGAATAGGTATAAAAAGCCATAAAACCTTTGGCATATGTTTAATTTGTTGAATTTCTTACCCGTCCTCTATGAGATAGCCTCTTGAGTGAAAATTTCATTCGTACATGGAACTCACATGATTGGGTAGAGGTATAAAGATGCCAAAAACCCAAGGCACATCAAATTACTTATATGTGTAGGGAATAAAGTTCATTAATCCTCAATACAATGTATGAGTGTATGTATGCTAGTGGACATGTAGATTATTAGTGAAAATGAAGAGCTAGTTTTAAAAGCTAAGAACTATACATTCCCTATATAATGACATAAACTTTGTCCATGTGGAACCCGTTGCACACTACACACACAAATGTGTTGGTGTATTAAGTGAGTACTACTTAGCCTAAACAACTATTATGAAGTATTGAATATATCCTCTCCACAAAAGTCAAATAGGTTTTTTGAAATAAAGGCACACAAAATTCATTGGTCATATGAATGCACTTGAAATGGATGGGATGTTATCTTTCCAAGTGGCCAACCAAGTTATATGTTATGTGTTATGTGTTATGTTTAGTTCTCTTTTGTTTTTTTTTACTCGAGGACGAGCAAAACCTTAAGTGTGGGGAGATTGATCGGGGCTAAAAATACTTATTTTTACCTCCTCATTTACTTAAGTTTATGGTTGTCTTTGAGGATTTTATTGTTGTTTATGTGTTGTTTATTGAATAAATGCAGGATTTCAAGTTCAATGATGCTAAAAGAAACAAAATCCAGATTTGATGTGAAAAAGTGGGAAAAAGAACCAAAATCACTCAATTCGGATTACCAAAGACAATATGGCACAAAGGAGCGAAGATGGGAATGCAAGGCAAAACTGGGCAGAATACTAAGCAAAGTTCAAATGAGCATATAAAAAGAAGCATTATTGGATGTTTTGGAAAGATCTATGAGAGTACTAAAACACTTATGTTTGGAATTACTCCCAAATCGGCTGGCAAGATGGTTGAAATTGAGGCTCAAGTCAACATACACCAAAGATTTCGGAAAATTAGAAGCCTATGTCACAGTTTGGGAAAATATTCATAACTTTCATTCCAGAACTCCATATTTAGTGCTTCGTAATGCATTAGAAAGCCAAGAGGCAGGGCTACAATTCTTATGAATTTGAAATGGCCCAGTTCTGCACGGAAGACATTCAAAATAGCGTCCCAATATCATCTAAGTGTGCTGTCTGAAATCCTGAAAAATAGTGGCTGCGGGACCAACACTTTCGGAAATTGCATTTCAGCCCCTATTTTAGAATAAGGGGGTATTTTATATAATTATTGATTTTTAGTCATTTCACTAACTATTTAAGATTTCTTAAAGATTAAGTTAGGTATCTAGGACACAATTAGCAATAGCTCACAAGAACACACCTTTTAGTGTGTGTTCTTGGTGTTTTCATTTCTTGAGAGAGAATTCTTGTAACTCTTGGCTAATTGGAGTGGAAATCAAAGGGAAGCTTGGACCTTTAGCTTGGAATCAACTTTTGGGAAGTCTCCTCATCTTGGATTGTCTCTTCCTTTGCACTTTCTTGCTAAATTCATTGCTTAATTTACCATTTAGGTTTGCTCTAATTAGCCATGATGGGCTAAATTGTGTGGTGTCTTTGGAATTAGGCTATGGGCTTTTGATAATTTGTTTGAATGGTGATGAAATGTTATGGGCTTGATTATATGTTTCATATGCTTGATTTTAAGGTCACATTTCTTGTGCAATATCCTTGACTTGAAAGTGAGAATTGGGTCATGTTGTGAGTAGAATATTAATTCATTGCATGTTGTGATGAAGAGACCTCTTTGTCCATGATAATGTTGATTGAATCTATTCTACGAATTAGCCCTAAGAATATGGAAACCAAGTCTACACTAGCATGACAACCTAGTTGGGGGTTTGACTTGGAAGTTGTGGATTTGCAATGACATAGAATCGATTGGCTTTGATTGATCTATTAATTGTGGTTGAGTTTGGTCCGGTTATAGTCTTACCCACCAAATTTCCACTAGACAACATTAAACCACATTCTTCAAGCTATTACATGAATCACCAATGCTACAAATGATTGAGAAACCTAGTCTTAAATTCCAATGATACACTTATATACTTGATTTCTACTCCCTAATTTTGAAGCTAAAATCCTTGATCAATTAGGTTGACTTTAGTGTAGGTTTAGTCTTGTTGCCTTTTATCATGTTTTCTTTCCTTAGTTGCATTTTTTCATTACTCTACATACTAGCCACGAACTCTTAACAAGACCCCCTCTCCGTGGAATTCGACCCCTTGCTTCCAAGTGCTACATATTTAGAGTTAGGGTATTTGTTTGTTTGAGTTGCACGACGAACTCACTTAACATCTACCCCTAATAAAAAATAATGCTAAACACTAAATTAAAAGGCAAAATAATGGTGTAAGTACAGCAAGTTAGTTCCCACAGAGAAAGGACAATGTTGAAACTTTAAGAAAATGTTTTTGGATTTTGATAATTATCAAATTAAAGACGCTAACTTGAAAGGCAAAACACAATAAATAATACGATGACTTTGATTTAAAATATCAATTAAGCAAAAGTACTTTCAAGATAATATTTTGGGGTTATTAAAAAGCACAAAGCACGTCCTATCTCTGGTAATGCAAAACAAGGGTAATAACTAACATAACTCATCCATAGCTCCCACGCCCTATATGGTAAGAGGCAAGGAATGATTTAGGCATTTACCTACTTAGATATTAACTAATTTGTTAAATCCTCCTACGTGGTAAGATGCAAGGTTTACTTCCTTAATTAACTTGGAATCTAATGCAACTACCAACAAATGAACCCTCTAATCCAACCGATCTTATATGGTAAGAAGCAATGGCGAACCAAGTCACACTAATACTAATCCCCCAAACTCCCCTTATGTGGTAAGAGCCAGGAGTTAAGATAAAATTAGCCTAACAAATTCACAACCAACCCACAAGAGATTCCAAACAACCTACTCTAATCCCCCTATATGGTAAGAGGTAAGAATAAAGCAAGTTATCTCTAAGTAATTTACTGCACCATAAAAATATATTCATCATACATAATTCACGCGCAAAATCATGCATAATTATGAAGAACACGGCAAAACTCATTTACCCAAGACCACTAAATAGACATAAACCTGTAAATTAAGTATAAAAACCCTTATTCATAATCCCGGGAGCACAAAAGATTTAGTCGAGCATAACTAAACCGAATATTATAACATTAACAATAAAACACATAATTGAAAACATAGCTTGAAAAGAAAGATAAAACCTTGAATTTTAAATTCCTTAGAGTAAATCTTTAACTCAAAATCGATGAATTTAATAAAAAATATTCCAATTTCGTATAGCCGCAATTCCCCGTACAATAGTCGAAGAAGAAACCCTAGCTATTACAAAGACAAACCCTTGCTTAATGCTCTGAAAATTGTCAACCCCTTACGTATGACAACCTTGCCCTATTTATAGTGCTTCTATAAAAATATTCGCAAATAAGGCCTCCACGTAATCCTTGTCAGACACAAAATGGGCCAAACATGCAATTTTTCAAAATTAATTCGGAAGTCTTTGTCAATCCCGACGTCGTGACGTGGGGGACCCTCGACGTCGCGACGTGGCTCACTGGAATATGCCACAAGAAATAATGAATTTTTAAATCGATTTTTTAATCCTTTTTCCTCCACATCGCGGCGTCCACCAATGTCGCGACGTGGAGCAGAACTTCACTGATGTCACAAAATTCCTTCATCTTTTCCTTCACTTTGCACCTGATTTGGATTTCATATAAATTTTCTCCTCCAAACATGCACCATGGTTGACAAACCTACAAATAAGACACTAAAGCGAATTAAATAGAACAAGAACGACTAAAAAATTAAGTGCAAAACACTAAATAAAAGGTAAATAAATTCACCTTATCAATTTCCTCTACACTTAACCTTTGTTAATCCCCGAAAAAAAACAAACCAAACCACAACAAATATAAAACAAAACCCTTACACAAATACAAAGACTCACAAAAACAAACAACATGCATCCAATTCCATCAATTCGATCTAAGCGTAAACGTCATGTAAATACCTCATAATCTCATGTATTCAAATGTCAAGTACACGTAATATATATCTCAAGAAGTAATCAAAGTTCAATAATGTACTCATTTAGACATGTTGAGCCAATCATGTGTGTGTGTGTGCGTGATAGGTTCCACCTCAGTTCATAACTCATCTACAACCACGCCATAAATCATGGTCCCAACAATTAAGTTTTTGTTTACACTTAACCCCACTAAACATATTAATAATTTATTATTCAACTCATATTAAAGTGGCAATATGAAGCCAGAGTCTTACAGCTCCTAATCTTCGTTATCATCTATATGAATTCTCTTAGGGTTATTATTAAAAGCAATCTCATAGAGGGATGATAGTGTGATCAAAACAAGCTTAAAAATATAAAAGCACTAAGTGCAAACAATTATGCAAGCACATATATTAAAGAACACACTATAAGTGAGTTATATAAGTTTCAACTAAACAAAGTGTTAAAGACACACCAACATACTTAATGATTACAAACTCGTAAATCCCCTCAGCAATTCCCCTAAGTGCATAGAAATGATTGACTCAAAATGCTAAACTTTTCATCAAAGAACCGACTCCCTCTAGATAGCATTATATTTTCCTATCCCACATCGAATCTTTCGATAAAAATGCAATCATTGGCAACATGACACTTACCACAACAAGATCAAAAATTTCAAAAATTAGACACAAAACAACTCTTCACCTAAAAACCATGGGTTAACTACGAAAAGAATTGTCATTACCGAATTTCATAATTACGAGCTAAGCTTTATACAAGGGACCAACTATACGAATTGGACAACAATAAAATGAAATCCTAATTCCTTTAACTTAAATTGTATTATTAATGTGCAAATTGACTAATACGAATACTCCTAAACCACAAAAATGAAAATAAAACAACATAACAAGAACAAAACTAAAACAAAAAATTCGAAAAACAAAATCCAAAACGAGAAACAATAACTAAAAACCAATGAACAAAAACAAATAAAACAGGAAAATAGGACTATTTACCCCCACACTTAAACTTCACATTGTCCTCTATGTGGGAAAGGAAGAATATAACCTAGTCCTGTTGCATATCATCTCGTTGCAGTAGCTGAGAACTAGATCCCTCTCCTCGAGAAATCTGCCATTGGCTACTCATCTGCTGAACCTTATCTGAAATTTGGCTCATCTGATGGGATAAATTGGCATATGCCATCTCTATCTAGTCAAAACACTCATCAAAATGAGTCGTCTGGCTCGTCAACAGCACCTCCAACTCATTCAGGCGAGTATACATGCTAGCAAAGATATGTAGACGTCGTGGTGGTGGTGGCAGTAGAGGTAGCTCCTCGTCATTTCCCTGGTCCTGTTCCTGTTCCTGCTCTTGCTATGGCTCGAGCTCGGGAACCAGTCCTTGACCCAATCGCTCAAATGAACTGGGCTTGTATGATATATACATAGCCTGGGTGATGGCTTCGCAGACACCACATAACTCATCCATATCCATAGCTTGCACATCAGCTACATAGCACATCACCGTGATCAACGATGGATAATAGAGGCCTGTGTGGACGAAACGTCTTTCTTTCTTAATTTCTATATCCATAAGCTCACCAACATCGATAGACAAAACCATCTAAATTGAGAATTGAGCACCGTCTGATCGCTGTCACTAGATGCCTGATGAATGCTAGGAATGAGCTTCCCAATAATGAAGTAATGCCATGCCTTGGTAATCCTTGTCATCTGAGCAATCTTGAGTTCGACGATCCAAAATGGCACGCGACAATCGTGGCAAAAGGACAAGCAGTAATGGTGGAGTAAACTTGTGAAACTGAAAATTGTCCTCCCACCAAAACACGGTAACCACTATCCACAATGTCTAGAAGACCATACTATGCATTGAACATGTTACGACTGACTGGAACATCCATGCCACGAATACGAAGTACGCCCTCCCTTATGAATGGATAGTTCGCGTAAAATTCTCAAACTATCATAGCATTACCTCTTAGAGACTGGCGGCAGAGTTGTTGCCAATGGTGAGCGCGTATCTAATTAGCGATCGACGTAGCTGTCACCTCAATGCCACGCTCCTCCATCATAACTTTGTGTGCCAGCTTCTCATTATGGAAAATCTCTGCCTTCCGACACATAATCGGAAATTGTCAAAGCTCGCAGGGTTCGGCTGCGGAGATGATGGAGGTGGTGGTGGTGGTGGTGGTGCTTCAGAAGTTGTGCATGAACGCTTTGGTCGGCTTGCCATATCTGTGAAGAGAAAATAAAAACTATGAAAAATAAAATATGGAAAGAGATACATGGTAATGTGAAATTCAAAGATTAAGACAGAGATGTTTAGTTAACAACTTAAACTAAAACATAATTTCACATTTATAGAATCCACAACAATGCAATACATCAACTCCCCCACACTTATACCATATTATCTAAACAAAACCATACCGCTTAAACGAGATCAAGAGCTAAGAAAAACTACATAATGACACAATCCTAGATCATGAACCTTATAGGAAGATTCAATCTAATCCTATAACAAGCAAAACCTATGTTACTATAGGATCGACTCAAATCACAAATTTACTCACAAAAGGTAGAACTAGGACGGAACATTAGTATAATAGCATTAGGTTATTAAAATACATCGATTATCCTAAAATTGTGACTTTAGCAACATAAAAAACAATGTCCAACTGGTATTAATTTCTGAACACATTGGACATAATTGAAGTATCAATGATCTATTGAACCCCTATACAACCATAATCCATGATTTAAATCTTCAAAATTCAACATAATACCATAGAGGCATTTTGACAAACACATGAGGTGCATTAGTACTTCAAGACCAATGTAACTAAAAATTAGAGTAAATTAACCAACAAAACCACAACAATTGTTTCCATCATGTTAGCACCGTCAAAATCAACATCAAATATGAAAATAACCCAACAATATTGAAAATGGGCATAACTAGTCAATAATAATTCAACATTGCAAAACAAAGCTTATTGCAGTAAGTAACCCGTCACAAATTAGCCAAATAGTGTCAATATATGATATAGAATACAATTAATCACGAGAACTCAACTAAATTGACGTAAAAAAAATCAAAATTTACCTCTTGAAGACCAAAACTAAACTTTAAAATTCTTGTGTGTCTTGATGGAACTAAGGACTTTCACAACTCTCCAAAGCCTCCGAGAATGGGAATAACTGCTCATCAGGGAAGATTTCTTGAATTTGTACATTAATGTCCTCTTCCAAATGCTCATGCTTTTTCAATCGAGAAAGGCGATCTACAACATGATTTTCAACTCCCTTTTTATCACAGATTTCCAAGTCAAACTGTTGGAGAAGAAGAACCTACCAGGTTAACCTTGGTTTTGAAACTTCTGTGTAAATAATCACCTTCGCTCTCAGCAAATAAGAACGGAAATCTATCCACAGCAAAGATGACTGCCAACATCTCTTTTTCTGTTGTAGTGTAATTACACTAAGTTGCATCTAGTAAATGGATGGCATAATGGATAGTGTAAAAAATCCTGTCCATCTTTTGACCAAGAACTGTCCCCACAACAAAATCACTTGCACTGCACATAATCTCGAAGGGGGCTCCCCAGTTGGGTGGTTTAATCACTGGAGCTGCTACAAGTTGGCCTTTAAAAAAATCGAATGCTGCCTTGCAGTCATCATTGAAATTAAATACAACATCTTTCTCTAAAATATGGCATAAGGGTTTGGTGATCTTGGAGAAATCCCGGATGAATCGCTAGTAAAACCCGGTATGGTCCAAAAAACTTCTGACTCCCTTGATATTAATCGAATAAGGAAGCTTTGCAATAAGTTCCAATTTAGCTTTGTCAACCTCCATGCCATTAGTTGAGATCTTGTGGCCTAGGACAATACCTTCTTGTACTATGAATTGGCACTTCTCCCAATTTAAGACTAGATTTATCTCCACGCACCTTTCAAGCACTTTAGCAAGATTATCCAAGCACCGATCAAAACAATGACCAAAACTGAGATCATCCATGAATACCTCAATAATGTCTTCCATCATGTCATGCAAAATGGTCATCATACACCTTTGAAATGTGGCAGGTGTGTTGCATAACTCAAAAGGCATTCTCTTAAATGCAAAGGTGCCAAAAGGACAAGTAAATGTGGTCTTGTCCTGATCCTTTGGGTCAATGGTTGTTTGACTATACCCAGAATACCCGTCTAACAAACAATAAAAGAGGTAGCCAGCAATCCTATCCAGCACTTGATCCAAGAACTGTAGAGGAAATGATCTTTGCGGGTCACCTTGTTAAGTTTGCGATAATCCATGCAAACTCGCCATGCATTAATAATATGAGTTGCTAACAATTTGTCATTGTCCGTCTTGGCCACTGTCACCTCACTCTTCTTTGGTACAAATTGGACTAAACTTACCCATTCACTATCAAATATAGCATAAATTATCCTAAAGTTCAATAGTTTGATCACCTCCTTTTTTACCACCTCCATTATTGCAGGATTCAACCAACGTTGTCTATCTCGCACCGGAACTGCATCATCTTCCAAGAGAATCTTGTGCATGCAAATAGATGGACTAATTCCCTTAATGTCAACAATAGTCCACCCAATTGTTCCTTGATACATTTTCAGCATCTTAATGAGCTTCTCTTCTTTCCATGGTTCTAATGTGGTTGAAATTACCACAGGTAAAATGTTGTCGTCCCCCAAGAATGCATACTTAAGATATGACAGAGTGATTTAAGCTCTAATTGTGGTGGCTCTTCGGCTGAAGATTTCAACCTATTTTCCCTACAATCAAGAACTTCAATTGGCCTCACCGCAGTGGGCTCCTCAAAAACATCATCCGTCAGCTCATAAATGGAAGAATCTAAAACAACATATTTAATCATATTTTGTAACTCTATGCAATATTCTCATCAATCTTAAATAGCTCAGAACTATATATATGTTTAAAAAGTCATTCTTATTAACACTGCATATTTTCATGGGGTTGCATGCAATAACTGATGATTCAATAACATCCATGAAAAAACAAGTATTAATGTCACGAGGATACTTCATAGCGTAATTAACATTAAATGTTACCTCTTCGCTATTGACACAAAAAGTGATTGTCTTACTGTGCACGCCAATTAAAACATCTCCTATAGCCAAGAAAGGTCTTCCAAAGATAAGAGGAACCTACTCATCCTCTTTCATGTCCAAGATAATAAAGTCTATCAGAATTGTGAACTTATCCACTGCTACCAACACATTCTCAATAATGCCCATAGGAGTAACAATGGATCGGTCAGTCAACTGAAGAGTAATTGCTACCAGTTTGACTTGCTCACCCAATCCCACACTGATGGCAAAAGAATAGGGCATTAAATTAATGCTAGCGCCCAAATCAAATAATGCCTTGGCAAAATATCTTGAGCCAATTCTACATGGAATTGTGCAACTTCCTGGATCTTTAAGCTTAGAAGGGAGATTTGACTTCATTAAGTACTGCCCAACTTCGTTCAATTGGAGTACCTCTTCACACTGCAAAATCTGCTCCTTATTTGAAATAAGATCTTTCAAAAATTTTGTGTAAGTCGGCACTGTCCTTACCAAAATCAGCAAAGAAATTTCTACATTGAGCTTCTTAACCATCTCAGCAAATTTACTGAACTGAATTCTCTTCTTTGCTGGCTGCACCCTTTGAGAAAAATGTAATGGTGGGACATATCCCTGAAAGTTAAAGCCACTTGGAGAATTTTTCTTCCTCCCTTTTCCTACACCTTCTTCCTTATGTTCTACTTACTTTGTAACATCTTCCGCATTCGACTGAACTTTGACAGCAACCTGATCATCCATTGAAGAATCTTTCTCAGAAATCACCACAGGTTGCAATTTCTTGCCATTTCGAAGTGTCACAGCATGGCATTGTTCTTTTCCCTTTGGGTTGGAAAAAGTATCACTCGGTAAAGTCCCTGCAGGTCTATTATGCACTTCATCCACTATTTGGCCTATATAAGTCTCCAGAGTTTTAAGGATAGCACTGTGCTCCCTTAACATACCACCTTGAATCTTCACTATTTTCTCTACATTGGCTACTCGTTGACATTTTGCAAATAACTTGTCCATTTTGGCTCCCAACACTGTTATCACGTCATCTATTGTTGCTTGTTGATTTTCATTCTATGTGCTTTGTTGGTTACCAAAACCCAATGAATAAGTTGGTCTTGATGCATTATATTGTTGAGATTTTGTCCCCTTTGATACCACTGATTACTACTCTGTGCCTTCCACTAATTTGAATTTGAATTCCGGTTGTAGTTGATATAATGCACTGGCTCGTTAGTGACCTAAGGACATTCATCCATATGATGCGCCCCTTGACATAAACCACAAGATGGTGTAGTTTTGGTTCCCAAAGCCGTCTGGATGTTCACCAATGTGTTCTGCATGGTTTCCATTTGTACCTCTAAGTTAACTGTTTTATCCAATTCTAACATAACAATTAACTTTCTTCCTTGGTTGCTCCTTGCAATCAGTAGCATAAGTTCGTTACTTACTATGCATTCAAAAACCTCTTCAACTTCAGCTTTATAGAGGCAAGGAATGATTTAGGCATTGATCTACTTAGATATTAACTAATTTGTTAAATCCTCCTATGTGGTAAGAGGCAAGGTTTACTTCCTTTATTAACCTGGAATCTAATGCAACTACCAACAAACGAACCCTCTAATCCAACCGCTCTTATATGGTAAGAAGCAACGGCGAACCAAGTCACACTAATACTAATCTAATCCCCTAAACTCCCCTTATGTGGTAAGAGCCATGAGTTAAGATAAAATTAGCCTAACAAATTCACAACCAACCCACAAGAGATTCCAAACAACCTACTCTAATCCCTCTATGTGGTAAGAGACAAGAATAAAGCAAGTTATCTCTAAGTAATTTACTACACCATAAAAGTATATTCATCATATATAATTCACACGCCAAATCATACATAATTATAAAGAACACAGCAAAACTCATTTACCTAAGACCACTAAGTAGACATAAACCTATAAATTAAGCACAAAAACCCTTATTCATAATCTCGGGAGCACAAAAGATTTAGCTGAGCATGACTAAACTGAACATTATAACATTAATAATAAAGCACATAATTGAAAACATAGCTTGAAAAGAAAGATAAAACCTTAGATTGTAAATTCCTCAGAATAAATCTTTAACTCAAAACCGATGAATTCAATAACAAATGTTCCAATTTCTTATAGCTGCAATTTCCCGTACAATAGCTGAAGAAGAAACCCTAGCTATTACAAAGAGAAACCCTTGCTTAATGCTCTCAAAATTGTCACCCCCTTGCCCTATTTATAGTGATTCTATAAAAATATTCGCAAATAAGGCCTCAACGTAATCCTTGTCGAACACAAAATCTCAAAACAAGCCAAAAATGCAATTTTTCAAAATTAATTCGAAAGTCTTCGTCAATCCCGACGTCACGACATGGGGGACCCCCGACGTCGCGACGTGGCTCACTGGAATCTACCACAAGAAATAATAAATTTTTAAATAGATTTTTTTAATCCTTTTTCCTCCACATCGTGACGTGCAACTATGCAAGTCGCGATGTGAGACTTCCCGACATCGTGACATATGAGAAGCAATGGCCCATAACATGCAGTTTTTTGCTTCTCATCGTGACTTCCCGACATCGTGACGTGCAACTATGGGCCATTGTTTCTCATATGTCACGACAGAACTCCACTTATGTCACGAAATTCCTTCAGTTTTTCCTTCACTTTGCACTCGATTTGGCTTTCATATAATTTTTCTCTTCCAAACATGCACCATGGTCGACAAACCTACAAATAAGACACTAAAACTAATTAAATAGAACAAGAACGACTAAAGAATTAAGTGTAAAACACTAAATAAAAGGTGAATAAATTCACCTTATCACTGCCCCACCTCCAATCTCTTCCAACCACATAATACTTCAGCTCTCCCCTATAAATTTCTTTCTTGATCTCCATTAAGTCCACACTTATTTGTGCCATGGCCATGTGTGGATGAAAATCTCAATGCTACTCTTTATTGCTTGCATGTTTAGGAACTGCCATCTAATTTGGGCACTTCAAAATTCTATCCAACTGTATGGCATAAAAGATCACTTCTCTCAAAATTTTGAGTGGATTTAATCCATTTTTTGGGAGCATTCTAAATCTCGCCGTCCCTTTCGGTGGAAAAGATCCCCGATCTTCAACGGTATTACAATTATTCCCAAATGTTGGTTTCTTGCTCTCAAACATTCTTTATTAGGGATTCTATATATTTGACTGGTTCTTCTTATTCTTCATCATGGCAAACCAATTTTTCTTATTTTGATATGAATCCTCGCCCAAAATAGCATGATGAACCCTTTGTAGTGCCTCTTCATATGTTCTAGGTTAGTTTTGTGACATGTTGCAATTGAAGTACCCCCGACTTTAACCCTCTAATGAAAGCTATCATCAATAACTTATCGTTCTTTCCTGGGACATGGTTTGCTTCCTTGGTGAATCTAGTCACACATTTACGCAATATCTTGTTCACTTTTAGCCTGATACTCATCATGTGAGTCGGTGGCTTCTACATATATAGACTACACATGAAATTTACCACTAACATGATCTCAAAATATTCTATGAATCAATAGAACCATGCGACAAGTCGTCATACCATTTTCTTGTTGCTAATTCAAAAGTGGAATGCAAAACCAAACAACATTGATCATCTTTTGACTACAACATAGTCAAGATTGAGTTCACATGAGAGAGATGATCCATGTCATCCACTATGCCATCGAATGACTTTATAGGTAGCCTAAAGTATCTTGTCATCTTGGTCAACAAAATAACCATTACGAGCGACGATCTTGATTTATCAAACAAAGAGTTTCTCATCTCATCTATCTTTCAGTCAATAAGTCAAGACATTTCCATAGTTCTTCATTCTTATACCTTCTCGAAGTATACCACAACTCTCTTCCCTTTTTTCTGATGTCGCAGATTTTTATTCATCCTCTCCTTCATGCTGATATTTATGCCTCGTATCATGTTACCCATAGTAGTGATTCTCCACGATTTAATGCATGCCACGAACTCAATGCCAATAGATTTCATTGTTACCTTCTCTCTGGCACTGAGATTCACGCAGTGGATAATGGTGTTCATTAAACTAATCCTTTGGGTCTATGAGAAGCAATGGCCCATAACTTCGTTCTTGTTCATCAAACTTCTGAATGACATCCTCTAGTTGAGCAATGTGATTCAAGATCATGTCTAACTTCTTATTCAGGTCATCGATACCTTTTAACGGGATGGAGATTGACTAGCAGAACCATCTCCTTCTCCTAATCCATTTGTCATCAAGATTGCTTGTTGTGCAAGTTCCTATGAAAGTCGTTTTAAAAGGTAAAGGCAAATTCCAGCAAACGGTGCTAGTTTCTAAATAACGAGGATATGTCTTTAGCTGAGTTATGACTTTGTGTATATTTGACTATCGAGTTCGCACTACTTATACCTGCAAGACTAAGAAACAATTGTGAGAACTTCCGCAAGACTAAGAAACAATTGTTCCCCTAAAGGGTTGGATATTTAAATTAGTCAACAAGACAAAACTCATATAGGTCACCAGGATTAGGTGTATGGATTGGGTGTTCATTGAATATCAAATCAATTAAGAATCTTGTTACGAAACCAACTCAAACTCTTTGCATATTAATCACATACAAATTCAGTGCATGTGTCGAGTCCCAATTGAATAATAAGTTATAGGGCATTCTTCTATGCGACTCTCGCATATATGCGATTTGAGTATGAAATTCAAAAAATCAGTGTATCAAAAAAATTAGCGTATCAATTTTCACTATAAAAAACTAGAGTATAAAATATCAAAAATTAGCGTATAAAGTATAAAAAAATAGCATATTAACATATAAAGTATCAAATATTAGCGTATAACGTATAAGAAATTAGCATATTAGCGTATAAAGTATAAAAAAATTAGCGTATAACGTATCAAAAATTAGCGTATTAGCATATAAAGTATCAAATATTAGTGTATAAAGTATCAAATGTCACTATATCAAATATAACAACAATAACGTATCAAGTATAAAAAATTTGCATGTCAAATATATCAAATTCACGTATCATGTCAAATATATGCGACGGTTGCAAAAGAGTTTTTTCAATAACTTATTTATTATATTATCTGATTTCATTTCCGATTCGATTCAAGTTGAAAATGAACCATTGGACAAATCAACCTGAAAACCTATAATTTTTCCAAATCACATCGCATGTATTTTAAAACTTGTAAAAACCTTCTTAAGGTATGGTTAGTAAAAAAATCACATGATAAACCATACTTACAAAATGAGTCATTCTCCTGTGAGACCATCTCATATATGAGACTTGCGTGTAAATTTCACTTTAAGTTATGAAGTATAAAAAATTAGCGTATAATGTATCAAAAATTAGCATATAAAGGATAAAAAAATCAAGGTATTAGCGTATAAAGTATCAAATACTAATTTATAAAGTATTAAATATTAGCATATAATGTATAAAAAATTAGTGTATTAGTGTATAAATTATAATTCATGTATCATGTGTGATATATGAGACGGCCTCACAACAACTATTGCGTTACAAAATTGGTTTTAATTTTACTTAAAAATCTCAAAGTTACGGAGTAGAACCCGAATTTCCCATCTAATTAAATTCTAAAATGAGGTAGACTCATGTACGACTGTCGCATATATGTGACTTGCGTATATAAATTTAAACATCAACGTATAAAAAAAATCAACATATCAAATTTCACTTTAGCGTTCAATCATCAACATATATAAATCAGTGTAGTTAAAATCGGACCGGGGACTAGTCCTTGGTCCGGTCCGGCTTTGTAGATAAAACTGCAAATACAGACAAGTTTTGACCGGTTAAAACTCGGGTTGACCGGTTTGACAGATTGGGATTTTTTTTCCCTTTTTTTTCTTTTTTTTTCTTTCTTTCTTTTACCTTTTGGGCCTTATGTTAGTTTTAAACTTGTCTTTCTTTAATTTGGACTTTAAGATTTATGTTGTCTTCAATTTTTTTTCAAACTAAAAATATATAGGCCTGTGTGTTTATAAATTATATGTTTTACTTTTTCATTTTAGACCCAAAATCAATACATATAATTGACCCTATTGCTATTTATATTAATAAAACTAAACGTTTATTTTAATCGACCTAAATTAAACAAATTAATAAATAATATATATGTGATTTATTATATTTTCAATCGTTTGATGATACAATAAATGCTCAAATAAAATAAAATTTCGACAATTTAGAAACATTTTTTTATCTTTTTTTAGAATTATTATGTTTGATATTAAATAATGCTAATTATTTACATGAATTAACAGTATTTTATTAATTTTATATATTTTAGTTATGATTTAGTAAATATTTATTTTTTGGTATAGATTTTTTTCAATTATTAATATGTTTATAATTAAAATTTATTTATGACGTCATGATGACATCATTAGATTTTCTCGTCCGGTTCAATCGGTTCGCATTCAAGTCCGATTTTCAAAACATTGATATAAATTCAAATATTAGTGAATAAAAAAAATAAAATATTAAATTTCACTTTGGTACATAATGTATCAAAAATTAACGTATAAAGTATCGAAATTATCTTATAAAGTATAAAAAATTATCGTATCAAATTTAACTTTAGCATATAATATATCAAAAATTATGTATAAAGTCTCAAATATTAGTGTATAGATTATAAAAAATTAGTGTATTAACATAAAAAATTACTTAGCCTCTATTTTATTAAAAATTAAAATGCTAGTGAATAACATATAAAAATTATCATATCAAATATATCACGTATAAAAAAAATTATTCGCATATTAAATTTAAAAAAAAAATTGCAAATGAAATATAATAGTTTTGGCGTACTAAAATAACCTTTTAGCACAAATCCGTGACTGTCAGTGTGTCAATTTCCCACCATTTTCGTTTTCCACATTCCAACTCCAAACTCCGAGAACTGCTTAAAATCCATAAACCCTAACCCCCAAAAATGATGTTGAGAAAGAAAAAGGCATTCAAACTCAAACAGTTATGGCGAAGAAAAGACCCATCAGACGTCGCGTCCACTTCAGCGCCGCTGCCGCCTCCTCCACCGTGGTTAGAGCTTCCGCTTGACATAACAGCGAATATATTGCAAAGGCTGGGTGCTATAGAGATATTGGAGAGTGCACAGAAAGTATGTAGAACTTGGCGCATTGTGTGCCAGGATCCTGCCATGTGGAGAAAGATTGATATGTCTGAGGATATGCCTTTTGATATGGAAATCATGTGCAAACACACAGTGGATCGAAGTCAGGGGCAACTGGTGGAGATTAAGATTGGCTATTTTGGTACTAATGAATTGCTCAAATATGTTGCTGAAAGGTAAATAATTTCTCTAATTGAATTTCAATTAGTTTATGCATTAGATAATATGTAAATGCAGAATTTTGTTTCTGTAGAAATTTGAGTTTATTTATTTATTTATTTATGTATTCCTGCTAAATTTGGGGTTTGTAATAAAGAGGTAGAATCCTTTGTGATAGAACCATTTGAATATTTGATCACAATGTTAATGGAAAAAAAAAATATGCATGAATGATAAAGAAATTTGGGTTTATTTATTTATGTATTTTATTTTAATTTATTTATTAGATAATTTATATGAATTGGTTGGTCTGTGGTATCTAGTCTTTTTCATTATGCAAAAAAAAAATTCCAACAATAATTGCAATGTAAATGGATTAAGAAACTCTCCATGAACATGGACAATTGTAAAATAACTTACTTGTATGATTTATTTCTTATTTCTTTCTTAACTGTAAATTAAGATGATACATATTGAGAATTGACTGTAATTTGCATTTGTACACGAGTGTTCAAGCATTTGGTGCCTGAATGAAATTTTAGAGTGTGAGTTGGAATGAAGCAGTTGGATTATTGTTTGGTGCATGAACAATTACTTGGTAACTGTAGACGTCTCAAACAAAGAACTGGAGGTTGTGTATGTGATCAAAAGTCAAAAGGCATTCTTATAGATTGAATTATCTGCCTTTTCAATGTGTAATATTGATGCTTAGGGCTTGCTCTTTGGCAGCCAAGTTCATGGTGCTTTTGAATGCAGCAGAGCACACTTTTAAACTTAGACTACTGACTGCAAGATATTAGCTTTATAGTGTCTCTATCGATTGTGGTAAGAAACCCAATAGGTTTGGAAAACTTATGTGACATATGAGTTCAAGGTTTTTATATGCAGTGACTTTTTGCATTAATGGTATCATTGCTATTTAGATGATTGCCTGAAGGGAGAGAGAGCTAGTGGTGGAGGGAGGGAGTTGGAAGAAAGGGATGGAGAGGGGGAGGCAGACCATCTTGAATGTCAAAGTTGTCTTCTTGTGTTTTCAACTCGTTGGTCTATTTTTTGTTATTGGCAGTTACCATCTGTTGGAGCCATTTATGATAAATTTCTATTCAGTTGTGGATGCTGTCCACCACCTTCTACTAATGTTTTCTGAAGTGGGAAAGTTAGAGTCTCTTGTCATTCATTCTTACTTTTCATTTCTTAAGGTGTGTGAGGTCAATAGCATTTTTACAAAGTTGATCTATGAGCTATTTTGATTTCTGTTTTCAGGAGAATTCTCTTTCAACTCTATTATTCTTGCTAGTGGAAGTTTGTTCCCTAAATATACCCTTTTAATAATGATGGGTGATTTTGACGTTTATCTATTTCATGATTCCTGTAGATATCAGTGAGTCTAAATGAAATGTTTTGATCTATTTTAGTCCAATAGTCTGGATTGTGGCATTTAATTCAGTAATGTTAGCTTGCCTATGATCCTTCCTTGCAAAATTCAATGCCGGCCTATCCTTTTCTGTTTTTAGATGTACTTTTAGAAGTTCTGCCAGCATTTTTTAATGCTACTTTTTACTATCGGGCTCCTGTAAATTGATTTTGATGATCCAACCTTATAGTTTCGGGAAGGGTTATTTTGGTGTTCTCAGCACATTTTATGCTGACACCACTACATATGTATATTCATAATATGAAACAGGAAGCCAAGTCAGTGTAACTTTAAAAATAAACGGGGGAGTTTTAATTTTGCCTAATCTCAATTGAGTTTATGCAAATTAGCATTTATGAGATGGTCTTTGGAAAATGAGAGCTACAGTTGAGGTTAAGTGTTCTTTTATTTGTTCTGTTTTATTTTTTATTTGTGTCATGCATTTTCATCCCTGTCTTCTTGTGGTTAATTTATTTAAGATTTCATGAATTTTCATTATTTACCTCATGGATGTTTGAAGGGAGCATCTTCTGCTACAGAGCTGCATATCAGAAGAGTAACGTTTTTGTGTTTATCTTGCGTGGGGGTTTTGGTAACTACAACCTTGTTTGCATGTGTATCCAGTGGCGGATCTAGGAGGTAGAGTTGAGGGAAGCAAAATTGTGTAGCATTACTAGTAGAAGCTATTTGTTAATCTTTGAGAGGGGTAGAGAGGAATAAATTCTAATTTTTAAGGATCTAATTGAAATTTTTAAATTTTCATAAGAAAGAAGTACAAATTTTCAAATCATGGGGGCTGGTCTGTGTCTCTGCACGCGCTGCCTCCCTTAGATCCCCTAGTGTATGTATGCCATGTTATTTAAGCAAGTGTTGAGGTTCACAAATTAGGGTACAATAGCCAATTTGCTATACCTGGTAGATGTGTCCAAGGCATCTACCAGAACCACTGAACCCTGAACCCTGAACCATATAAAAGTTTGCTAACTAGAAATCCAGTCATTTAGGATAATGTAAATAAAATTTTTTTTTTTTCTGCTTACAGATCACAACTGTTTAATATTTTTTACCATGTTAACAGAGCAGGTCAGCTTAAATGCCTTTGGCTTGCATTTTGTGATGGTATATCTGGTGAAGGTCTGAGTGCAGCTATTACAAGATTTCCATTGTTAGAGGAACTGCATCTTTTTGTTATCTCAGTTCCTTATGAATCCATCGAAATAGTTGGCCATTCCTGCCTGTTGTTGAATTCATTTACCTTAAACAAGAGAGGATACAAAGTTTCACAAGCAGAATTTAATAAGGAGGCATTTGCTATTGCAAAAACCATGCCTGGATTGCGCCATCTTCGTCTTTTCGGAAATGAGATGACAGATGAAGGCCTGCAAGCTATTCTTGATGGTTGTGCCCACCTGGAATCACTAGATCTCCGGCAGTGTTATAGTGTTAACATTTATGGTGATGTCGGAAGAAGATGTTCTCTGCAGATTAAATATGTGAGGCCCCCTGACGATTCCACTGCTGATTATCAATTTGATGCAGAAATTGACACTGATTCATTCAATGGCTACCCATCTGGATTTTCTGACCTTGATCTCATGTCTGATTATGATGAATATTATGTTGATTATGATGACCATTGGAATTTAGATTCTGACTCTGAAGATTTCTTTGGTTTTTTATTGGTGGATGGTAAGCTGCCATTCTTGCTCCTTTATCTTGTACCAACAGTTTATCATGACTCTTTTCGGGCAAATTGTTGAGCTTCGTGCTCTTTACATGCTGGAAGAGAAGGAGGGTGATTAAAAGAAATCATTCTTTTATGGGCTATCATTATTTGATCAGCAACATAACTAGGGGTCTTCCTTTGTGCTTTGCAGGTTATTATTAGATGGATCCGTCAGCATTTGATGCTCCTTCATCTATTGAACTGCTACCATGCTGCGTAAAGATTCAAAGGATGGTGTCTTTTTTTGTTGAGACGAGGGGCATATGACCTCTTGCACGAGGAGTAACCTGCCTACTACCAGTCAATGGCTTGTGTGTATTTGTCATTTTCCAGCACACATTTTTCAGCATTTCCGCTGAATTCTATTAAGTATGGTAGATTGTTGATACATTCCCGTATCGTCCTTTTTACTGAATAACTACTTCACTCGACATACTTGGGGTGAAGTTTCATTATTCTTGATTGTATTGAGCCTCCATGCCTTTAGACTCTGGTCTGCTGGTAAGTGGAGCACATTTTGCTCTGTTTTTCGGGGGGTGGGGGTGGGGGAACTACTTCATTCGACATATCACAAAGATAACATAAGTTTTACCTTTTGGTTCCATTCCCCTCCCTTCCTTCTATGCTAAGATATTTTTATTTGGGCAAATTACTTTGATAGTCATTAAAAAATTCAAAAGGTATATTTTTATCTATTATTATTTTTATTGGGTCACTTATATCTAAAAAGTGGTATACTAATAATTATTTTCTTAAATTCAATTGATATCTTTAAAATTTTTTTGTCAAATTCGAATTTCTTTTTATTAAAATATGTTTATGAATATAAAATTCATACACAACTTTATTAGATGATTTTTACTACTCTAAATCTAAAATTCTATCAATTAACCACATTTTTAAGTATATACAAAATTTAAAAGAAAAATTTTAACTTAACAAAAAAGTTTAAAGATAATTATTAAATTTGAGAAATGTCTAGAATTGTATTACTTTTGATAAACAGGCGGCTAAATTGAAAACCAAAAAAAATGAATAATAGCAAAAACTATATCATCAAATTTTGATAAATGAGTGGCTAAATTGTAAACTAAAATGAATAATAACAAAAAGTACATCATCCAAATGAAAACAAAAGAGGGAAATTCTTTTGTGGAACGGTCTCATATATGCGACGGGCATGCGTGGCGTGATAAATATTTATAATTTATATGCGAATATTTACACGTTATACGTGAATCAGAATAATGTTAAAACTTGATCAATTATACGCAAATATTTAAACGTTATACGTGTATCAAAATAGTGTTAGAAGTCTAACATTGATTATACAGGAACTATTTAGACATTATACGTGAATCAGAATATGTTAAAACTCTAACATTGATAATTTATACGCGAATATTTACACGCCGCTAGAGCTATTAACTCTCAGTATTACAGAAGAAGAGCAATTCGCACTTATCAACCGATAAAAAGAATCTGTCATCATTGATTTTTTTTTAAAGCGAAAGCGTAGATCGAGACTTGTTGAAAATAAGGGACTCGACTTCCCCTTCTTAAGGACTTCCCAACTATAGCATCGGTTCTCAAATCTAGAGCTATTTCAGTTTTTGCACCTAGGAATGCAATGAAAGGAAACTGATTAAAGTGAAACGTTTATCAAACTTCTTCCCAAATTCAAACTTCCTGCATTTTAACATGATTGCATGTCATTCGCGAACTTTCATAAACTCAAGATGCATTTCAAGTTTAAGATTCGAAACAAAAATTTAAGTAAGACGAGACTTGAAACAGTTAATTAGATAAAGAGCAAACTGCCCAAATGGTCACTAAACTTTCTCGAAATTCGACTTTTGGTCACTAAACTTTTAAAGTGGCCTAAAAAGGTCACCAAACTATTCAAACCCGCAACTTTTGGTCCTTCCGTCCAATACCTCCGTGAGTGAAAACGGAAATCACATTTTTTTAGGAGCATTTTTGTCATCATCTTCTTCTCTGATTATATTCTTCTTTTTCTTCTTCTCTGGCATCCAATTTGTTTGAATGAAACAATTCCATTATGCGTGTCAAACATCTACTTGCAAAATCGGGTGGGTGGGTTGCTGATGAACATGTTTTGTTCAAAATATCAGAAGCAGCAATACAATTAATTACATACATACATTGACCAGAAAAATCAGAGATTTGCACTCCCGTAAGTTGATAAGATATCAGTGCCCCAGAAGCAAAGACACCTCAGCAACTCTCTGGAGTCATCCATGGTCGAGTGCTAGAGGTTATCTCAATGCAATTTATCAAGGATGAAGACCTGTTGGAATAGCTCTACATAATCAAACCATTCAACCGCAAGCAATCAGAATGCCTATTTGAGGAAAATAACCACGCAGACAAATTGCCATGGTTCAACATTCATAGCAAAACAAAGAGAAACCAAAAAAAAAAAAAAATGAAAGGTAATTTTGCAAGAAATCAGAAATGGCTGCCGCTCAGAAAAGGATTACAAAGCCAGACAATGGCACATTAATCATCCAATAAAACTGAAAAGAACAAGTCAAGAAATGAAATGTTTGAGTCGTATATCCGTAAACATCAATCGTAAATTAAAGATACATCATTAAAAGATTAACGAATGACATTAAAGAATAGAACCTCTCCGTCAGAAAATTAAAATTAAATGAATTGAAAAAAAAACATAAAAAGGGATTCATTCAAAGAAGGAGAAGAAGAAGAAAGAAGAAGAATAAAAAGGGATTCATTCAAAGAAGGAGAAGGAGAAGAAGAAGAGGAAGAATAAGAAGAAGAATATAATCAGAGAAGAAGAAAGAAGAAGAAGGAGATAAAGATGACAAAAATGCCCCTAAAAAGGTGATTTCCGTTTCAACTCACGGAGGTATTGGACGTAAGTACCAAAAGTTGCGGGTTTGAATAGTTTGGTGACCTTTTAGACCACTTTAAAAGTTTAGTGACCAAAAGGCGGATTTCGAGAAGTTTAGTGACTATTTGGGCAGTTTGTTCTTAGATAAAAGACCTCGATCCCAATTAGAAAAAAGACGCAAAGACTGCAGTCAAGTCAATGGGATTATTATTCTTATTTTGGGTAAATTATTTCAATCATTCCTCAACTTGAGGGGTCCATTTCGCTTTTGTCTCTAATCTTTAAAAATTTATATGTTTGGCGCTCTAGTTACAATTTAATTTAAAATTGTCTTTGACCATTTTTTTTTGAAACTTCACTTTAAATAAATATTTAACACAGCAAGTAGAAGTATATACAAATTGAATTTTTTCTAAAATAAAAAAGTAAATAAATGACCATTAAAAACTAAAAATGCAATATGAATTACAAAAATAAAATTTTTTTGAAAGATGGTTGAAATAACTTACCCTATTATTTTTTATGATCGAGCATTTCATATAACAAGTGCAGATAAACGGTAAGATGAACCAAGAACCAAGTGAAAATAATATTGGCAACTATCTCACACCAACATAATAACACAGAGAGAGCACACACTGTCTGTACCATCCAATGCTTTGCTAAAATCCGCCCCCCTCGCCCCCCAAAAAGCCACAAGGTGCATTGAGGTACAGTAAGTCAAGCCCAAAAGAAGTCAAACGAACATCCTATACACGATGGTAAAAATAGTTGTAGGAAGAAAGGTTAACGGCCTCGAAGCCAATTTATTCTCTTCAAGCTTTCATAGGATGTAAAACATTGCAGGCTGTGACATCCTGACTAACAAGAATCTGCAAAGCACAAAGAAAAGTCATTTCTTATGCTCACGGCATCTCATTAATAGAAACAAAGATGATTTCTTCAACCCACCCCACCCAATACAAGAAAAAAATTCCCTCATAGAAAAGAACTAAAGAATCTATCAAGAAATCTAATAAGAGGTGCCACACTACAGATTCCCAGTACTAAATTATTGAGTAGTGTTACACACCATTCATCCGTAGAAGAATCCAAAGAAATCTTCAATGTCAGAATCCTCATTGTCCCAGTGAGTATAATCGTCGTATTCAAAAGATAATTCACCATCATCAGACAAAAGATCAAGATCAGAAAATCCAGATCCATAATCACCCTCGAAAATTGTTGTATCCCATTTACAACCTTCAGTAGAATCGTAAGGGCGCATTAGACATTTAATTTGTTGAGAACATCTTTCTCCTATTTCTCCGGTAAGATCAATGTTAAAACATTGCCGAAGATCTAGGGATTCCAGGTGTGGACAACCATCAAGAATAGCTTGCAAACCTTCATTTGTTATCCCATTTCCAAAAAGTCCAAGATGGCGCAATTCAGGCATGGCTTTTGCAATAGCAAAAGCTTCCATGTCACACTTATATGGACATCTAGATCCATGGCGGTGTATCGTGAGTGACTTCAACAACTGGCAAGAATGACCGATTACCTCGAGATAGGATATATCAGTAAAGACAAGGTGCAGCTCTTCTAACAATGGAAATTTCTTAACAGCCTCACCCAGTCCTTCAGCACACATACCATAACAACATGCAACTGTTAGACGTCTGAGCTGACCTGCCCTGTAAAACAACTTAAAAGATATCAGCGTATGACCCAGGACAGTGATTGGGAGTCACATCATGTACTCATTACATCCACGAAAGAAGAAAAAGAATAACGATAAGCAACCTTTAACTTTTTACACGTTTAGGGAAAAGTGGCTAAGCTAGTAGCCTCGGGGATACCTGTGTGGGTGTAGCATAGCAATAATGAAAAGAATCATTAGTGATGAGAAATCTTTAATCCTTTTACCTGTTTAGGGAATAAATGGCTAAGCTAGCAGCCTTAGGTATATCTGTGTGGGTATGGCATATAATTGTATCATGCTTTCACAAGAAAACACAGCAGAGAATCAGATAAGATATGAAGCAAAGTAAAATGCTCACACAAGTCGCACTGTATCTTTTTCCAAAAAACCAACTTAAAGAAAATGCAACTACTTTACAAAGAAAACTCAAGGCAGAGATCAAACTTTGAACATTTCCCCACAAACTTCACCATGAAGTATAGAATCAAGTCTCTAAAGCCAAAAAAAAAAAACAAAGAAAAAAAAAGATGCTAACAGAAGAAGAAGAGAGAAATCTTTCATCACAATACCATAAGACAATGATTTAACAGAAAAGAAAAGGAAACAAAAACCTGTTAAGAAATTTTGTTCCAGAACAACATTTATACAAGAGAAGTTCTTTTGACTCACAAATATAATTCAACTGCATATGCTCAACAACATTTCCACCTTAAAAAGTCAACACAATCTCAACAACCATAATTTACTTTCATTGCCACAGGAACACCAAATCCTCACGAAAGCCACCAAACAATCACTCAAGAATTGTTAATGACCAAGTGGGGTGCAGAACCACATGAAAATATTCAGGTACATTCCCAGAAACTTTTATCTTTACAACTTACAAGGATTAGAAAAAGGAAAAGAGGAATTACCTAAGAGTTATCCTTAGCAGGGAAGCCAAAACAACAGTCTGTAATCACTCACTCCCTATGAAATGACGCAAAAGCAGGCCCATTAATTCAATTACAGAAAAGGGCTAGTACTCAACTCTTAAGTCCAGGTGATTTTGAGTTAGAAAGGTTTGAAATGCACCATTGCAAAGAACCAACAATATTTTACATCTTTTTTAGTGACTTTGCATTGGGATCCTTTACAGATTTTATTCATTATCTCAGCTGCAAAAGAACTGACAAAAAGCACCCAAAGCATAAACCAATAAACAGAATGAAAAAACCAAGCAAGCCCTTTTTAAATTCAACATCCAAATCCTGGTCCAACAACAAAATTTTGTGATCAGAAATTAGATCTTTGCTATGCCACAAAAATACAAGCATGCTTCACATTTGCATGATGAACTACAGGATCATCTTTTCCTCCTTCATTGAACAAGCATGCCTCACGTTTGCATGATGTATTTACACATAAAATATACAGCTCATACAAAATATCAGTCTGATTCACAAATTATCAACCCCTCATGTGCAGCTACTTGTTCAAATTAGGTGCCACAATCAACAAACTGCATTTCTAGCAAATGTTGAAATAGAATGCTATCAAACTTGATGTATTATAAAACAAGGCCAAGACTAACGCCAAGGCCAAATCTCAAGGTAACTGCACCACATCGAGACACTAAGACTAATGTTAGCAATGTCACAGACTGTTCCAGCATATTCCTCAGTTCACTATGTTACTAATTGATTTTGCATATATCCTTTGTTCCTCAGTACACTAATTCATTCTCCATCACCCTTTACACCAGTCCTCAACCACGCCTTTTATCTTGCAATGCATTATCCATAACAAGGGTCTTATGAACCTTTACACAAGATCAACCGACTACCCACTCAACCTTTTGTCAAGAGCACAATTTTTGTTGTCTTTTCCATACAAGCTAAGTCATTTAGTGTGCCACAGTCACTAGTAAATTATAAAGGCATAAATTTTACAAAAAAAAAATAAGCTGATAAAAATCCTTTGTACTACTAACTGAAGACAAAAGAAAATTCCCAGTTAACATGAAAATAAAATTACTTAAAATCCTTATACTACTCCATGAGAACATAAAATAAAATTAAAAAAAAAAACCAATTAACAGAAAAAATAGAAACACCCTGACCCTTTATGCTGCTCCATAACAAATGAACACAAGCGAAAATTCGTGTAGAAATGAAAAACTAACCCTCAATAAGGACAATTAAATAAGACCCCCAATTTAGATAAAAGTAATACCACTTAAACAACAAAGAAAACTTCATAATACTATTAGAAAAAAAAAAGCACCAATACCCAAGTTATACATTCATGTACATGAATTGAATATAGTATCAATGCAAGCCCATTAATCAAATATCAAATATACCTCTCAGCAATATATTTTAACAATTTATCAGTACCAAAATACTCAACATTGATATCAACCAACTGGCCCTGGCTCCTGTCCACTGCGTGCCTACACATGGTTTCCAAGTCGTACGGCATGTCATGAAGATCTCCAAGGTTATGCATATCAATCTCACGCCACATAGAAGGGTCCTTGCACACATTACGCCAAGTTCTACAGACTTTCTCCGCAGACTCCAATATCTCAATTGCACCCAGTCTGTGCAATATGTTCGCCGTTATATCAGGTGGCAACTCGATCCACGGCGGTGGCGGTGGCGGTGGCGGTGGAGGTGGCGGTGCTGAAGAGGATGCCGATTGGTCCTTTCTTCGCCATACTTGTTTGATTTTCTTCGGACCTTTCTTCTTCTTTCCGCCCATTATTTTTTAGGGTTTTCGGCTGTTTGGTGTTGGGGTTATGCAGAAGCGGGAAATAGTGAGATATTTTCGGTGCAATGAAGTTTTTGAAGATTTCACGATTAATTATTAGAGTTAAACGCAGTTTTAGTCCTAATGTTTGTCTACCAACAATTTTATGCCCTATGTTTTAATCTCTTACACTTTTACTCTTCAAATTTTTTTAAAAAACATATTGTATTTTTAGTCTTCGTTTTAACTTCAATACTTTTAATCTCAAAATTTATAAAAATATTGTATTTTAATCCACTTAATAGAATTAGAAAAATTGCAAACATAATTTTCGTGTGACAATTAAGCTTTATGGTCAAATCACTATTTCTCATAAGTTTAATGCTTGATAATTAGTTCCTTAAGCTTTTGCTTCAAATAAAATAAAATAATATAAATAAAAAGTTTTATTCATCGAGTTAGACATGACCACGGGTTCGGAATTGTCGGTTCTCGGTTTCTTGGTTTTACTGTGGTTTCGATTTTGGTTACGACTACAATTATGATTATATTCCGTTTTCGAATTCGTTTTCGAAATCGAATTCTAATTTTCACCTCCAAATTTGATCTTGATTTTTTTTATTCTATAATTTGAAGTTTAGGTTTAGGGGTTAGGCTTTAGTTTAGGGTTTAGAACTTTTACTACTAGAAAAAATTATAAGTTAGAACTTAGAAATATTAAATTTTACAAGTTATAATTTTAGATATTTTGATTCTTAGAAATTAATAAAACTTTTAGGGTTTTATAATTTTAATGTCAAAAAAATTTACAAGTTAGAATGTTAGATAATTAGATTGTTACAAAATAATAAATGAAGAAACTACTAAATTTTATTCATTGAAATAGAAAATTTTACAAGTTAAGAATTTTAAATCATAAATTTACAAACTAGAAATTAATAGATAAAGAAATACTAAATTTTATTCATACTTAATGGTTTAAACTTGAATGGTACATTAATACAATTGCAAAATATATTATGATATACAATAATACAACTATATAAATAAAACTATGACATTTTTATAAGAAAATCTATAAATATCAAAATTATAATATTTGAAAAATGTAATAAATTATTTCAAATTTCCAATAATCTAAAAATATACAATATCAAAATTTTCTTCATTTTTAATAAACTAATAGTAGTCAGTGTCGTTATTATTGGCTCTCTCGGCATCAATGACAGGTGAATTAGCAGTACAAGTAGAGCAACCATTAGTGGTGGCGTCTAAATCAAAATCTTCTTCTTTGTCTTGTTCTTGTTCTTTACGAGCGGTTTTACTCCAATCATCTACTAAATCTTGAATTTTCAATGATACGTCGCTCAAACGCAATCGGATCTCGTTTAAAATGTTGCCACCTTAACTAAAAGCTTGTTCCATGGCAACGATTGACGTCGGGGCTGCCAAAATTTCTTTTGCAATCAAAGAGACTACGGGACACATTGTTGTCTTCTTTTTCCACAATTCTAATACTTTTGACATTCTCAATATTATCACACTCTAACTTGTTATCACTAAAATCAAAAGAAGTGGTTAAATATTTCTCAAGTTCCCGTACTAGTAGTACCTTTGTATTTTTTAACGATAGAAATATTTCTAAATTGGGAGGGATAAAGAAAGATCAAACATTTGTAGTTGAAATAATATTATGACTAGTGCTAATGCTAGTGTTACTTCTAGTAAGAACTTAATGACGAAAATTAATAGAATATTTTTCGTATAATGCATTTATTATATTTTTAGTCACATTTATGCACTTACTTATATTTAATTGTAATTGTATAATTTTCGAATTACATGGAAAACATTGTTTTAACATATGAAGATGTAAAATTTCATTGGAAGAAAATATGAAGAAGAATTTGATTACATGGTTTACCTTATGCATCACCTAGAAAATTTCAAAAAATAGTTATATAAAACTTCCAACTTATCTACGGTATATCTTCTATCATTTTTTCTTATATTGATTCAAACTACTATATGCAATAAGATTAAGTTTATATTTTGATACAAATAAACATACGAAAAACCTTGAGAGCGGAATTTCGCAATAGAATTGTTTTGAGCAATTCTAACAAAAACAAGACAGAGATCTTGGAGGACATCAAGAAATTTGTTATTCAAAAAGCTAATCTCAAGAAAAAAAATAGTTGAACAAACAAAGGAATAGGAGTAATTGCAACAGAATGAAGAGAAGGAAAAAAATGAGATTTGTTTATTAAACATAAATTATGTGCATTTAACAACACTGTAAATGCTTTTTGTAGTTGTTACATTGTAACTTGTTAGTCTTAGTGTGATACTTAACATTTATGTATAATTTTGTGTTAATATGTATACATCCAATAGTTGTATATTTTTGGGTCTCGCTTTCCAAAAATGAAATGTCAGTTTCTGAGTATAATTTTCATATTGATTTAGTTTTGCGTATGAATTTTATGTTCAAAAGTAAACTCATAAGATTAATACTTTTGGAGTTACTACTTGATATGCGAATAATTTGTACTTTATACGTGAATTCGAATGATACGTGGCAAATGTCTCAAATTCATATACGTTAACATTCATACTTGATACACAAATAATTGATACTCTATACGCAAATTCGAATGACACTTGACAAATGTCTTAGATTCATATACACTAACATTCATACTTAATACGCAAAATAGCGATACTTGATACGCGAATAATTGATACTTTATACGCGAATCCAAATTATACGTGACAATGTCTTAGATTTATATACGCTAACATTCATACTTGATACACGAAATATTGATACTTTATATACAAATAATTAATATTTTATTCGCAAATTCGAATGATACGTGACAAATATATGAGTTTCATATATGCTAACAGTAATTCAAACTTGATACGCAAAACATTGATACTTTATATGTAATTCGAAAGTATAGGTGGCAATTGGGCGGGTTTGGGCGGGTAGTGAGCGGGTAGTTAACGGGTATTGAAAAAAGGGGCAACTACCCGCTCCTACCCTATTTTGTAGATGGGCGGGTTTGGGCGGGTAATAATAAATTTGTGGGTACCCGCGGGTACCCGCGGATACCCTAATGTAGTAAATTATGGGTAGTTACATGGTAATTCACGGGTAGTTTGCGGGTAGTTGCGGGTACCCGTAATGAGTTACTTTCATAGAGTAATATGGGTATTAGTTAAAATGGGTGACAATCATAACCCTTAACCGGCGAGTCCAACCCAACACAACACTACACAGTTTTTACACATACTATACATTTTTTCACACACTACACACATTTTCACACACTAAGCACATTTTCACACACTACACATAATTTACACATAGTACACACATTTTCTCACACTACACACATTTTCACACACTACACACATTTTCACACACTACACATATTTTACACATAGTACACACATTTTTTCACACACTACACATATTTTCACACACTACACACATTTTTACACACTACACATATTTACACACACACTACACATTTTCACACACTACGCATTTTTTCACACACTACACACATTTTCACACATATACACATATTTTACACACACTACACATATTTTCACACACTTCACATATTTTATACACACTACACACATTTTCACACACTACACATATTTTACACATAGTACACACATTTTCACACACTACGCATATTTTCACACGCTATACACATTTTCACACATTACACATATTTTCACACACTACACATTTTTTCACACACTACACACATTTTACACATAGTACACACATTTTTCACACACTACACATATTTTACACATAGTACACAAATTTTACACATAGTACACATATTTTCACACACTACGCATATTTTCACATACTACACATTTTTTCACACACTACACACATTTTCACACACTACACATATTTTACACACACTACACACATTTTCACACACTACACACATTTTCACACACTACACATATTTTACACACACTACACACATTTTCACACACTACACATATTTTCACACACTACACACATTTCACATAGTACACACATTTTCACACACTATGTGTAAAATATGTGTATTGTGTGAAAATGTGTGTACTGTGTGAAAATGTGTGTACTATGTGAAAATATGTGTAGTGTGTGAAAATGTGTGTTACTATGTGTAAAAAATATGTAGTGTGTGAAAATGTGTGTAGTGTGTGTAAAATATGTGTAGTGTGTGAAAATGTGTGTAGTAGGTGAAAAAATGTGTAGTGGGTGAAAAATGTGTAGTGTGTGAAAATGTGTGTAGGTGTGAAAATATGTGTAGTAGTAAAAATGTGTGTGTAGTATGTGTAAAATATGTGTAGTGTGTGAAAAAATGTGTAGTGTGTGAAAATGTGAGTAGTGTGTGAAAAAATGTGTAGTGTGTGAAAATGTGTGTAGTGTGTGTAAAATATGTGTAGTGTGTGAAAATGTGTGTAGTGTATGAAAAAATGTGTAGTATGTGAAAATATGTGTAGTGTGTGAAAAATATGTGTAGTGTGTGAAAATGTGTGTAGTGTGTGAAAATATGTGTAGTGTGTGAAAAAATATGTGTACTATGTGTAAAATATGTGTAGTGTATGAAAAAATGTGTAGTGTGTGAAAACTTGTGTAGTGTGTGAAAAAATGTGTAGTGTGTGAAAATGTGTGTAGTGTGTGTAAAATATGTGTAGTGTGTGAAAATGTATGTAGTGTATGAAAAAATGTGTAGTGTGTGAAAATGTGTGTAGTGTGTGAAAATATGTGTAGTGTGTGAAAATGTTTGTAGTGTGTGAAAAAATGTGTAGTGTGTGAAAAAATGTGTAGTGTGTGAATGTGTGTGTAAAATATGTGTAGTGTGATAAAAAAGTGTACTATGTGTAAAATATGTATAGTATTTATAAAAATGTGTAGTGTGTGAAAATATGTGTACTATGTGTAAATGTGTCACTCTTTCCTTTTTTTTTCTTTTTTCACTTGAAAACTAATGAGGATAATTTAGGGTAATTAATGAGGGTAGCTTAGGGTACCCGTTAATACCCGCTAGGTACCCGTTGATACCCGCTAAGTACCCGTTAATACCCATTTATAGCGGGTATGAGGGTACCCTGATACCCGCCCGCATATTACCCGCGCCCATTATTACCCTACCCAATAATACCCGTTGCCAAAATGTTGCGGGCTTGGGCGGGTAATTTTAAGGGCGGGCTTGGGCGGGTAATGGGTAGCGGGTAATTTTGCCACCTATATTCGAAAGATACGTGACAAATCTATCATATTTATATACGCTAACATTCAAATTTGATAGCGAAACATTGATACGCGAATAATTGATATTTCATACGCGAATCAGAATGATACTTGATAAAAGTGGCGATTGAACTAAATATTGATACACTAAAATTAATAATTCATACGCGAAGTATAATATACATGCATATAGGCACGTGTCATTAATTCCATCACATATATAAATCCTTCGCATAGGAGTTGTTGTACAGAATAATTACAATGACAGATAATATTTTCAAATACTTGCAAATCTTCGTATAATATCAAGTAAATTAATTTTTAAAGAAAGACAGTATTTTATTATCTAAATTAATTTGTTTTATCCCTTACATATAAAACAAGCAAAAAAATCCCTCATATTTGAAAAATGCAATTTTTTTTAGGGAAAATTTGTATTAAGGGTGCACTCCGAAGCCTTATTATTAAAGAGGGTGTAACTTTAACCTATTTAATATTAAGGGCATGAAAATAATTTAATTAGTTTATATAATTAGTAAAAGACTTTATTATCCATGGATAAACTAAAAGAGCAAGCAACAATTATCCAATTAATTCAGTTCTGATCATTTTCAATCACTCATCCAAACAACGTCATTCAATCAATTCAACGTCATAAATAAAATAAAAATTACATCTCAAATTGAAATCATATTAGTGACATAATGATTCATTCAATCTAAAAAAATGTGAAATTTGGACAAGAAAAAAGGAAAATAATTAAAAATTGAAATTTAGAAAAATAAATAAATGAAAGGGAAATTATGTCTCAAGTTGAAATCATATGATTGGTAGACTTTTATATTCAATCTAAAATAAACAAAATACAACAAACAAAAAAATAAATTATAACTAATTTAGAAAAAAAATGTGAATTATATCTCAAATTAAATTATATTATTGCTAATGACGGACAACTCAAATCCTCTAGTTCAAGTTTACTTTCTTTAACTTTGATTTTATTTTTTTTTTCACAAAGGGTAAAAGTATTAGAAGTGAATGCATAAATTCTTATTTATTTTTCTTTCAAATTGAAGAGCGAATTAATTTTTTCTATCTATTATATTCAAATATAATTTTTTTCCTTATACTAACATATTTTCTTTTATAATTTTATGAATGATATGATTAAATTATTAGTTAATATAATTAAAATTGAATCATTGGAAAGAAAACTAGACAGTTTTAGAGAAGGAGAAGATTGAGTGAGTTTAAAAGAAAAAATGATTGAAAAAGATTAAAATTGAATGAATAAATGACGTGGTTTGAATGAGTGATTGAAAATTATTAGAAGTAAATTAATTGGATAATTGTTATTTGTTGTTTGAGTTTATCTATAGATAATAAAGTCTTTTACTAATTATATAAATTAATTAAATTATTTTCATGTCCTTAACAATAAATATACTAAAATTAGGCCCCATTTAATAATAAAGCTTTGGGGCGCGCGCCATTAATACAAATTTTCCCTTTTTTTATCCTTCCACAAGTTTCCATAAAAAAGTTTATCTACATCAACAACAAAGATAAAACTTTTTATTTAGGGGTACACAGCGAAATCGAATTCTTAAATTTTTTTTTCTTGTTTCCTATGAGTTAGGATAGTTTTCTAATTAGCATCTTCAATCTGGTGGGCCATTTAATTGGGTTGGCCTATTACGCTTATTTATTAATTGAGCTAAGAAAGTTGTTTCTAATTAGCTTTGCAAGATTAGCGGGTTACTTAATTGCGCTGGCGCTGGCCCATTATCATAGTTTTTTATTTTTATTATTTTTTTAAGATATAGATAAGTGTCCATTCTCATTCTAGTGTATTAATCAAAGAAAGCCTCAATGCGAGCCCCCTTTCAGTTATTTCCATTTGTACAGGGGCATGGGATCTTCTGTCCAATATTTTGTCTGTCTTATTTTGTCCTAATTAAAACTACGTTGTAGGATTCACTAATCTCTTGGTTAGGGTATAATAATTATAAAGTAATTTTAGTAATATTTATGCATTTAGTCCCTAGTTTTAATGAAACTACGTTGTTTTGAACGTTAGACAGAATAAGACATGATAAATATTGGACAGAGGATCTGGTCTCTTGTATAGGATCCAGAATACATGGGATCTTTTGTCCAAGATTTTGTCTTTCTTATTCTGTCCTAATTAAAACTACGTCGTAAGGTTCACTAATCTCTTAGTTAGGGTCTAATAATTATAAAGTAATTTTAATGATATTTATGCATTTAATCCCTACTTTTAATAAAACTACATAGTTTTAAACGTTAGAAAGAATAGAATTAGATAAATATTGGACAGAGGATCTGGACTCGAGTGTTCCAACATTTTCCCTCCCCTTTATTTGAATGCCCTACTCCAGTGTTCCATCACACGTGCAACAGTCCCAAATCTACGCAAAGGTATCAACAAGAGGTCTCGGATCTAGAACGGTTCCAAGTTGTGACATAGATTAGGAAAGTGTCACAAATTGAACTTAAGATTCACGTTAATGATGCTGCCAAAATTTAAGAAGAAGAAAAAAGATGAAATTGAGAAAGAGGGGAGGAAGAGAAATTATATTTAGATTAGAAGAGTTTTGTTACAACCCAAATCATGCTTTGCTCACTTACTACTGTACTAATATAATTCTTCCAACTAAGCTGACTAATTTGCTGACAGCTGTCTTACTAGTTACTAAGACTCAATTGTTACAATATTGAACTAATAACTTCAAAAACGTGATCCTTGATGTTGAAAACGTGACCGTCTCATCCCCTTAATGCGAGACTTGTCCTCAAGTCTCCAGTGAACTCAAACAGTAAAGGTAGGAAATTGAGAACGAATAAAAGTGACATCTTCCCATGTTGCTTTCTCCGGTGGCAAGTTCTTCCATTGTACTAGAATTTGGATTAATGGTTCCCCATTTCTGGAAATAACCTTCATTTGCAGGATTGTTTAAAGGCTCCATTAGCACTTGCTGATTATCTCCTATGGTAGGCAGGTATGGAATGGTGTTGACATCTGAACCAATCCTCTTCTTAAAGAGGGATACTGGCCCAAAAGGAAAAAGAGTGGGAAGATAATCGTATAATGCTTCAAAGAGTGATATGCCAATGCTAGAATGATTAGTGGAATTGTACAACCATTGTGCCATATGTAGCCATTTTTTCCATTGAGTTGGCCTATCACTCGTCATACACCTGAGGTAATTTTCTAGGGCATTGATTCAATCTTTCTGTCGGTCCATCAGATTGAGGGTGGTAAGTTTTGCCCAACTGTAACTTAACTCCCCATAATTTGAAAACCTCCTGCCAAAACATACTGGTGAATACACGATCTCTATCTGATACAATGGCTGAAGGAAGTCCATGCAACTTGCAGACATTGTGTAGGAATACTTGTGCCACTTCTGTGGCAGAATAAGGATGAGTCAAGGTGATGAAGTGACCAAATTTAGTAAGGCGATCCACTACTACAAGAATGGTGTCAGAACCATCAGACAAGGGTAAGAATGGTGTCAGAACCATCAGACAAGGGTAGTTTTTCTATGAAATCCATCGAAATTTGTTGCCAATCTTGACCAAGAATAGTTAAAGGTTGTAGGAGAATAGAAGAAAGTTTTCAATCTTTTCCAATAGTTGATCTGTCCAGTGTCCACCGATTGCAGAATCATGCATAGTAGATATCAAAGTGTTCCTGGTATTGCTTCCATCACCAATAAATAATCTTCCCTTGTATATGATAATGCCCTCAATACAATGATAATCTGGCATCTCTTCAGAGTGTAGTATCAACTTAGTCATTATCTCAACGGCTTTCAAATCATCCACATAACTCTCTGAGGTTGAACTGTGGTTATTGGCATCAAAGGATTAACTACCTCTGATGGTTTTTCTGTAGTGAAGAACTCCCTCCTTTATAATGCATTTGCAACATTATTCTCACTACCTTTCTTATAGTGGATTTCATATTCCAGCCCCAATAGCTTAGTAAGCCGCTTGTGTTGTAAAGATGTGTGAAGTTTATGCTATAGAAGAAATTTCAGACTTTGGTGATCCGTTCTAATTATAAAGTGATGGCCAATCAAGTAGTGCCTCCATTTAGAAACTACCATAATCACTGCTAGAAGTTCTTTTTCATAGATAGAAAATCCTTGATTCTGTTTGCTTAAGGTTTTACTTACGAACTCAATAGGTTGCCCTTGTTGTATAAGGACAGCTCCAACTCCAACACCACATGTATCCGTTTCTATAATGAATGTTTGAGAGAAATCTAATAATCTCAACAAAGGAGTTGTACATGTGACTTGTTTCAATCTCTGAAATGCCTGTTGTGCCAATTCCCCCCACTGAAAAGCATCTCTTTTTAGCAGATCATTCAAGGGTCTACAAATAATGCCATAATCTTTAATAAACCTCCTGTAATAGCTAGTAAGTCCCAAAAAAACTTCTCAAGGCTTTCAAATTCTGTGGGGTAGGCCATGTAATTATACATTCCATCTTTGTCATTTCCATACTCACCCCTTCACTACTGATCATATGACCAAGATATTCTATGGACTTCTGAGCAAAGGTACATTTAGAAAGTTTTGAATACAATTGGTGTTGCCTCAGAATTCCTAAAGCAATTTGTAGATGTTGGACATGGGATTCTAGGGTGGGGCGGTAGTCCGGTAGACATGAATGGCTTGGAATGTAGATGGGGTATTAGTCAAACTAAAAGGCATAACTAAGAATTCATAGAGTCCTTGGTGTGTTTGAAAGGCTGTTTTATGCCTATCTACTGATTTAACTCTTATCTTATGATAGCCAAACTGAAGGCCTATTTTAGTGAAGAATTTTGCCCCAAATAACTCATTAAGTAACTCATCAATATTTGGGATAGGGTATTTATCTTTTATGGTCATTTCATTGATTTGTCTATAATCTATGCACAGTCTCCAGCTACCATCGTTTTTCTTAACTAGTAGCACCAGTGAAGCAAAAGGGCATGTACTGTTTTGCACAATGCTAGTAGAGAGCATGTCTGTTATTTGTCTTTCTATCTCTTGTTTAAGTGCATGTGGATGTCTATAAGGTTTTAGTTTACTGGGTTGGGAGTTAGGTTTCAATGGTATTGAATGTCACAATTTCTAATAGGAGTAAGGGATTTAGGAGTTGCAAAAGCATTTTCAAATTGCTTAAGTAATTCTGTAACAACATCAGGAATGCTAACCTCTTTAGAATGCTGATTAGTAGAGTTAAGCACAGAAAGTTGTTGAATTATGTCTCTCATGAATTGCTCATACTCCTTCCACTGCATCAGAGTCATAACTGGATTCTCTACTTTACCACACAATCTGATCTGCTTTCCTTCTATCTTAAATTCAATAGTCATCTGCTAGAAATAAAATGTTATAGGGCTATACCTCCTCATCCAATTAACTCTCAAAATTATATCCCATACTCCAATGTTCATAATTCTGAAGTCATAATTGAATTTATACCTTTGCAACTCCCAATGCACTTTAGAGGCTATATGGTGACTAACAAGTACACTACCGTTAGCTAAGGTAGCTTTCAATGGTGATGCAAGTTTAACATTTAAATTCAGTCCCCTAGCTATCCGAGTGTTTACATAGCTGTGTGAACTGCGTGTGTCAATAAGTATGTGCACATGTTGATCTTTCACATACCCTTGCAATGCAATAGATTTCTCATGCAACATTTCAGTTAAGGCATTAAGAGAAACTTCAAGAACATTTCCAGGATTACCTGTAGCCTCATCCTCTTCACCAATGGCATCCACAAACTCCACATCCTCATCATCATCTGCAAATATGAAGTTCAAATTTCCAAACTTACATATATGGCCAAAACCATACTTTTCTCCATATTTAAAACATAATCCCAAGTTCCTCTATTGAATTTCTTGTGCAGAAATCGTTTTCTGTTCCGTGTTAATCTTTGCATTGTTCTGTAGCCCTCCTTTGATGTTGTCCTTATTGTCCCCAGTGACATTTTGTCCCCATTTAATATTATTATGAAACTTCTCATTCCAGTTTTTGTTGATAGTTTTGCCTTTCTTGGATAACAACTCCAAGGACTGCTCATGTAACAAGGCAATGTCATAAGCCTCTAGCAAGGAAGAAGGCTTCATCATTGAATCATGGGCTTATCTCATTCTTCAGGCCACTAATAAAGGTGGAAACAAAATAACCTTTTGATAGTTTAGGATCTCTGATTAACATCCTGGACCTGAACTCCTCGGATTTTTCCCTATAGTGATCCACTGTCTCCTCCAGCACCAGTTTATTGAATTCTTCAACAACATCAGTGTTTAGCCTTGTCTCAAATTATTTACAGAGTAGGTCACTAAATCAGTCCACATGAGTTTACCCATAGAGATTTTAATGCTTTGATACCATATATGTCACGTCCCGAATTCGACATGACACGGCCGCACCTTTAGAAACCGAATCCAAAAGTGCGAAGCCTCCTGTTCTCACAATAATACGATCCTCAACAGAATAAATATGTATAGGCCACACATTGGACAATATATTCATTATATACAACCTCAAATCCCTGTTTCCAAAATCATCACATTCAAACCTACATTTTCGTATTATGACACATATTTCTTCATCAATCATAGTACAATACACAACACCGTATATACAACTTATAACTAAAGATTTCACCTGTAATCTTAGGTATACATTTCCTTCATAACCATCTTAAGATATATATATACCAAAATCAAGAACAATACTCCGATATTGTTCAACCTAAAATATTCATTACAATTCACCTATTTTAATCACAAGACTATGAACATCATTAGAATAAGGATCTCATACTACATCCAAAAGAAATAACAAGAATACTTCACTATTAACCAATCCAACATAGTTTAACATTATCTATACATAAATATGCATCCACAAAATGACTTCCTCTACTTCCAATCATCCACGTAACCTGTACATGAAACCTTAGAATCTGCAAAAATAACAATATGGGTGGTATGAGCAAGACTATGCCCAGTAAGTGATAGAGATATTTACCTATTGGTTTGAGCATGTTATATACATAATATATTTTCTCAAAACATTGTTTCACACATGAAAACCAACATTAGAAAGTGTTTCAACTCAAAACACACACACTTATATATACATAGCAAGTGGCATCATCATTTATCAAACATTCTCAAGTACGTTGAGTACTTGTCATCATTTAGCTCATGAACAATTCAAATCACTCTTGGTACAATAACTGGATCCAGTCTTGACTGTTTATCCCGTCAGGTAGGCCAAAACAATGGGTTCCTAGCTGTTTATCCCGCTAGGTAGGCCAAATTCAATAGGTGGAACATGTTCCTACCAATCGATCATTAAACATTCAAGAGCTCAAAACAATTCAATTCATTTAAATCATTCCACAAAATGATTTACATTCACAAAAGCCACCGCATACATTTCATATTCGTTAAGATCAAAATCTTATCCATGCTCAAACCATTTTGATATAATAACATAACCAAATTCTCAATAATAGGTTTCATCAAACGTTTATAAAATATAAAGGAATACCAAAACCACTGACCTTAAGCCAATATTCCAATATCGCACTTGATTTTCAAGATTTCCACCACTTAATCAAATCTCTTTCCTATAAAACATACACATATGACCAAAAGAACAATCAAATAGGGTCAATTAACTTTTAGACACTATTCTTAATTTAAGAACATTTCATTTTCTTATCATTCTAAAATCCCTTCATATGATTTTCTACACTTGAAATCCATTTGAGAATCTCTTACATGTCAAGTATGTTGAACAACCTATTTTTCCATAAACCCACTTGTTTATTACTCCCACAAACTTTCTTCAACTAACATATCCTCATAATTTGACTTAAACCCATCAATCTATGTTCTATACCTAATCAAATGAAAGCTAAAATCCTTAGATAAGTGTTCTTGAACTTATAGGATTAAAACCCATATCCTATCATAATAAAATTTCAAACCCTTATTATTCTAGAACACTAAACAAGGATATTAACTTGGATAAATAAGCTAAATCGATTCCTTACCTTAACAAGAGTGAAGTTCGAGTGAGAATTGCTCCCCTTCTTCTTTCAATCAACCCAAGTCTCTTGCCCTAGTTAGAGAGAAAAGAGGGGAAAATATGAAGAGAAGAATGGCAACCCAAGGCTGTAAACGTTTGGTCTTAAGACCAATTTTAACTATTTTTCAAATTAGTCCTTCTATTATTACTTATTTATTAAATGATCCCTAATTTGGTTATGGGTATTATATTCTACCCTCCTTATAGAAAGTTTCGGCCTCAAAACTTGCCGTACCTTGTTCCTCAAACAAGTGTGGATATTTTTCTTTTAGCTCCTCTTCCAACTCCCAAGTTGCCTCACGAGGGGTGTGAATACAGTCCAACAAATCATACCATTTTCAAATTCTCAACTCTGCCCTAAATTTTCATCAAGACTCACGTATGGTCAAGCCACCAAAACTCAGTTCATATTCATCAGGCATATCTCACACGAAACGCTCTTCCAACATAATTGGCAAGCAATTGAATCTATTGAAGATCCATATAGGAAATTCAATTTCAAGGGAGTCAAGCTTCATCCATGTACTGTCAAGGCACAAGTCTCGCATGCCTAGTCCATATTTATTCCCATGAATTCAACATACCAGATTTGGGAGCAAAATAATTGTCCACAGAACCATGAATGGAGACCCATTCCATGAATTCCATTTTAAAACCTAAGTAAGACAAACCGCACCATAAACTATTACATACTCATGCATAAGAATCTTGTCAATCCTTAATCTAATAAAACCTTCACCATTCATCATGATTCCCAATGAAACTCATTCTTCCCTTTCACACGTGATGCGAACGAATCGGATAAATTTAGGTTTGGTACCCAACAAAACTAAACTTAAAACCCAAATGTATTATGTTTTATACATCCTCAAAATTTGAAATGAAAGTATTTAAATTAGTCTCCGATCATGGTCACAAAAGTTGTAACTAGTTCCAACTTTGCCAACGTGGTTTCAAATGGCTAAACCTTATAGGCAAGAATCAAAATGACGTAAAACCAAAACTATATAGAACTAGATTTCAAATAGCAAAACGTTTATGGTTCTTTGAATATAAAGTTTCTCACAGAACATGTACAAAAGTTAGTTTAAAAGAATAGTCTAAAATTCTTGTATCACAATTTAGAAATGTCGTGTTTAGTTCAAATCAATGTAACTTGGCAGAGACATACCAAAATGATACGAAACCAAAATTATTTGAAACTAGGTTCGGAATACAGAAATTCTTGTGCTGTGGGAATTTCCAAATTCTACTTGCCTAGTGCTGAAAATATTATCATAAATGGTTTTAAAGATTTTTTACAGAAATTCAGGTATGCTAACGTAAGTTCAAATAGGCATAACCTTTTATTCAATAACCTGACGAATATGAAACCAAAAACTCATGAAACTAGATTTCGAATGTTAAAACTTTTATGTTTTAGAAATCCCAAAATTCACTTTACAAAAGCCTTTTAAAAACTGTTCAATCTTCATGTAGGACTGAAATCCCATAATGGATTTCAGATCTGCCCTACAGATTTCAAAGAATTATAACTTTGTAACAAAAGCTCCAAATAATGTGAAACCAAAACTATATAAAAGTTGAATTCAAAATCTAGAACTTTTGTGTTCTATTAAAATTTCAAATTCAATCCTCAAGATAGAGTAAAAGCAGTTCAAAGTTGTACAGATTGAAAACTCGATAACCCAGATTTCTAGTTTTGCTATAGTAGTTTAAATCGGCTATAACTTTGTGACTGCATGTCCAAATGGTATAAGGACCAAAACGGTATGAGACTAAACTTGAAACACTAAATTTCTTGTGTTTTGAAAAGTCCGGAATTCTGCTTACACAGAGTAAAAACAAAACATCCAAAGTTGTTGAAAGCATTGACATTCAATGACAAAATTCTGTCTTGGCATGCCTGGTTCCAATAGTCATATCTTAGCAACCAAGAATCAGATAAACGTGAAATCAAAACCATATAAAACTAGATTTATAATACTAAAACTCTTATGTTTTACTCAGTTCCAAATTACACACACAACGCAGTCAAAAAAATCGCATTTGGCACATGATTCTTCTAGATTTATAATACAAAATTTTCTATTTAGTATTATTTGAAAGAAAATAAATTACGTTCAATAAAAGAAATTGAGAATTTTTAAATTAACTGAATTAACAATAAAAATTTGTTAAAACTCACATTCGTGAAATGTAAAATTTGTTTCAATTTTTTAATAAAAAATGCAGGATTTAGAAATCGCATTTGGCACATGCGAACTCTCACTTTGTAAGTATTATTTTGCTCAATATTTTTGAAGAATTATCATTTTTTTTAAATTAGAGTTCGCATTTGGCAAATACGACTTCTAAGATATCGAACTCTAAGCACAATTAAAACCGGAACATAATTGGAAATTGCTCTACTACTCCAAGAATCTTAAAGCTCTGATATCAATTTGTTACAAACTGAACTTAAGATTCACGTTAATGATGCTGCGAAATTTAAGAAGAAGAAGAAAGATGAAATTGAGAAAGAGGGGGAGGAAGAGAAATTGGATTAGATTATAAGAGTTCTGTTACAACCCAAATCATGCTTTGCTCACTTGCTACTGGAGTAATATAATTCTCCCAGATAAGGTGTCTAATTTGCTGACACCTGTCTTACTAAGACTCAATTGTTACAATATTAAACTAATAACTTAAAAAGCGTGATCATTGAGATTGAAAACGTGATATAAAGATTGTAACAGTATATAATCCATTTGTAATAGATTAGAATTTGGAATGATAATTCTCCTTAAAAACAAATCTATGCTCAAATTGTTACATTAATTAATTGTTTTTTTTTTTTATTTTAAAGAGTTGAAGAGAAAAGTATTTTTGACAAAGTTGGGTTAAGTTTGAGCTGACACTTCTATAAGATCTTTGGCAAAGCCAAAAGTTCAAGATATCTATAATTCATCCAAATATACAAAAGGTTTTACAGTAATTAAAATCCATTTACAGCAACAAGTTTTATAATATCAAGAAAGTTTTGTTGTTGGTAGTTCCTTTAATAAGTAACGTTGTGTTTCAAATGAAAAGTTAATTGTAAAAAATACTAATAAACTATTCTGTTTCCGCAAATTCTCCTCCCTTTTTGAATTTTCAATTGTACCAATTTGTACTCTTAAATTTGTTTAAACATGTTAAAATTAATAATCATCTTGTTGAAAGTAAATTACTTTTCGATTAAGTATTTTAGAAATAATAAGTACTACAACTAGAAGTTCCAAAATAAATCTAGAAAAGACTTATAGTTAAGGAGATTTTTTTGCAATGCAAAAAACTTTTGTGAAATCATCTCATATATGAGATGTGATACGTAAATTATATTTTATACGCTAATACGTTAATTTTTTATACGTTATACACTAATATTTGATACTTTATACATTAATACATTAATTTTTTTATACTTTATGCACTAATTTTTTATACTTTATATGCTAAAGTGAATTCAAACGTAAATTTCATATATGAGACGATTTTATAGAAGAATGACATATTTTTCAATTAACTCTTTATTTTATTTTACTTTTAGTTTTTATACTCACACTCACTTACGTCACATTTTGCAATTAACTCTTAAATCAAAGTAACACATAAATAAGATTTTACTTTTAAGAAACAAGACAATCGATTTACTTTAATCAACGAATAGAAGAGTATAAATAATTATGTATGATAAATTTAAAAAAAAAAAAGAAAAATCCGAGACTTTACACCCTGAATACAGTTGCAATGGCCTGACTTGTTATCAAGCTCTACATTCTACTGCAATTTTTCTAAAACATGAATAGGATTGAAGTTTTACAACTTGTCAGGGAATAAGATATTGTCTAAACAATCTAATCAATCATCAAGTGCACATGAACATCACAACGTGCAACCTCAGTAATGAATCCTGTTATGTAACATTGCCTCTTATTCGAATCAATCAATGACTCTAATGGTTGGAAGTTAAAAGTTCTGTCTCCATCAACCAAAATGGATAACAATACTAGCCAACAAAAGCCAAGAATGGAGCAAACTCGAAGAAATGAGTAATGATAGGGAGTGTTAAACAGTGGAACTCCACTTACCTCTGGATGACTCGAACCTGTGAATCGTGAAACTCGTGACCTATTGGTTATTGGTTGACTCGAACCTGTGAATCGTGAAACTCGTGACCTATTGGTTATTGGTTCACACGTAAAGATATTAATGCTCTCATTTATGCGTACCTTACTCCCTTTCATTATTCTTATGAAACAGTTCCTCCTTTTTCATACAACAACCGAAGACGTGCAAGAATGTACATTAGCCTCGCTCTTTGTTTTCACACATTGATCTCCTTTTCTATGACCATGTTTCATAACCTTCATTTGTAAGCGCTCAAAAACGCGTTCTAAATGATTGATCTCCTTTTCAATGTCAAGAGAAGGATCATTCTTTAATGCAACCTGTTCCTTGAAGCTTCGGAATTTTACTAAGCTTTCTCTAACTTGCATCACCATTTCCTCAATGGTTGATCGAGAAACCAGATTTTCCTCTAATGCCTCCTTTAACTTCCGTTTCAATGATCGATAACCATCGAGGGATCTCAATAGATGCTCGGAAAGTGCCCGATTACGCTCTTGGAGAACCGCATGTCCATGTATTTCTGCCCCTAGGCCTCCAGTCTGGTCTCTATGCTCCGAGGCACATTCCTTCACTTTTTCTAACAATGTCTCATTTTGTGCTTTGAGATCATTAACGGCTTCTTCCAATTCATTTAATTCGTGAACCTTTTTCGCGAGTTCAGACGACATAATCTCTTTCTCTTTCCCTAAGCTTGAACACAAGATTTCTAGGCTCTTTCGTGCTGCTAAGCTCGCATTTAGCGCCTTCTTTAAATTTTCATGCTCGGAAATTATCTCTCCTCCTTGTTTGCGTTCCCTTGGACTATGGATAGGCTTAGCATCTCTGCTGCATCTTCTCGGCTCTGATTCTGAACTTTTGTTGCCAAATTGACATTTTTGAATTCGGGTCCTAACGTTGTCAAGAATTGTTATCATTGTAGCCACCCTCAGCATTCTCCTGCCATCATTTTTGTGTTTGTAGCATGCATCTTTATGATCTTGGATTAGCTTTAGCAATAACTTAACATTTGCTGCTACCCCTGAAAAGTTAAGCATGATCCAACTCAGAAATTATTCGCATACAAAAGTAATTTAATGCAGTTTTCCTAGATTACAATTACAACCGAAGAGGAGACTGTTTTGGTGATTTTACATGCAAGAATGTAGATAAAAATGGCCAGCAGATCATCTATTGCATTGCATGTATCACTATCTGTTACATACTTTATAAATTAAAAGACATTACGTTTGTAATTAATTTTCTTTCTAATAAATGAATACGTGTGTTATGTTATTAAAAAATTGGAACAGACACTGATACAAACTCTTCAATACAAGATCCGCTGCCATAAAAATGTCTTGAAGAAAATAATGTTGTATAAAACTGAAATCCCACCTCACTTTTTTATCAGGCGTCATGGGGAATATTAGAAGGATTGATGGAAGGTACCTTCTAAAGCAGAATCATCATAATCATCTTCAGATGAAGAAGGAGTCAAATCTGGAGAAGAATTTACACGAAATTTACTCATAATTATTGTCAATAACTAAATGAAAATCCTTTGGCGATTATGAATTAGGCCTAACAAGAAATTGAAGGGAGACAAGAGAAAGATAATGCTCAATTGAGAAGAAAAGGCAATTTCTTGAGGTTCAAACAATGCACTGTTCATGTAATAAAGTCTGAGAGATCTAAAGAAGAGAGGTAGACTTCTACTTCCTCTCGATTTCTCCTTTTCTCTCAAACTTTTACCATATCTGGGCTGTCTTCATTCCTACTTGCTACAATATTCAATGTTTGATGGTGTTAGCTCAACGAAGAATGGTTGGTTCATGACAATTATTCTTTGCGCAATCATTGGGTATAGTTTGACCTTTTCATTGGCTGGTTTATGCTTTGAATTCTTGGACAACACTTGGCTTCATATGCCAAAACTTACACACCTAATCATGTTGACTACTATAGGTATCAAGCTATGTAATTTGGGATCCGGGCTTCCATGGTTGACTTTGGTGTGATTGGTTAGATTTAGGCACCAATTCACTATTGAAATACAGAGATTGGATGCTCCGTATAAAATTATCTTGTCAAAATGATGTAATTTAATTATAATTAATAACTAAATGTATAAATATCAATAAAATAATTTTACAATTATTAAATCCTAACCAATAAATGAGTAAGTTTACTACGTAGTTTTAATTTTGTACATCCCATCTCCACAATAACACAATGGAAAAATTGCAAAAATCACCATTCACATTTGTTGGGAAAAAAAATTTCATCCCTCACATATAAAATAATACAATTCTATAACTTATATTAAAAATTTGCACAGAATGTACCTTTCATTCAACTTGGTTTGATTTTTAAAAGAAAACATGCACCATACACACATGTATATTTTTCATTAAAAACTAAATGGAATTAGATAAAATGATTATTCTATCATATTTTTTGTACAGGTAATAAAATTACATTATTTTAAATGCGAATGATAAAAGAAATAAAAAAAAATGCGACGGACGTTTTTTGGCATTTTTTTTAACACATTTTACATTATTACTTGTAGTGATGAAATTAAAAAGTGTGCACGATTTTTATCAGGGAAAAAATAAAAATATTATAATATGTGATATAGCAAATTTATATTATAGTGTTATTCAGCACTCAATTGATATACCAACCCACTTACCACACCAAACAACAATAGTAGAAAGTTTCGGATTCTGTAATTTGTCTCATATATAGTTCGTGATTTCTATAGTACAATAACGAATTTCATCTCAAAGATTGTACAAGGCTAGCTATATATGCAATTTGGATGAAGTAATCTGACAACAAATATTCATTACAAATCAAAATATGCAATGATTATGACTACGTTTTAACACTGTATTAATATACTTAGCTTTACGTTTTGTTCTTGTAAATGATGATTTGAAATAATAATGATGACAATTTCTGGAGAAAAATATGATAAAATCCTTTGGAATTTTCCTTAGTAATAAGGTATTGTTTTAGTTCGAAGTCTAAATTTTGAGATTTTCATACATAATGAAGTATAATCATCAACAATGATGTGCACGAAGTTTAAGAACACGTTACTTCCCTACATTTATACAATATTATCTTTTTATTTTACCGCTCGATCACACCTTTTAGTAGCTCTTAATCCAAATTAGTTTACATTTCTCTATTTGAGATTTCCCGTCCTTCATATCAAAGTCTTCGAGTATTTTTCTCTCGTCTTGAGAGTGTTATGGCTCCTATATTTAGGAGTTCAAAGATTTTTTATATCCCTCCAAATTCAAAATATAGGATGAATACATAGATATATTTTCAACATTTTGGAAACTCAAAACAACTTAGATCCGAGCTTTGGCCAAAAAGATCAATGGCAGTGGGCAAAGATGAAGAGGAAATGAGAGGCAGATCTAGTAAGGCTGACAAATAAAGAATAGGAAAGGAAATAGATCCGGTGATTTTTGGAAAAAAAGAATAGATCTATTGCTGTTGTTGTTGTTTTTTTTTTTTTGGCAGATTAGAAGGAGAAAAAAAAAAGGAAGGAAAGAGTGAAGGACCTATGAAGAAAAGAGAAAGAAGGAATAATAGAAAATATTGATGATTGTGTTCATTCAGTTGTCAGTTAAGATCATCCTTTATCAGTTTCTGCATAAATGGATGAGCAATCCATCGAACAAGTACAAGAGATGAATTTTGTTTGGAAATTTCCATTATACGGGATGGTATTGGATGTTTAAATTTTGGGTTTTTGAACTGGTTTTTTAGTTCCAAACTAATTACATTTTTGCTTCTTCAGAACTAATTTTTTAGTTCTTGTTATTTTCAACAAGTTGGTTGAATTGTACATTGATTTACTCCTAAATAATAAAAAAATATCGCTTTTGAAAAAAAAAAAAAAACTCTAGACAAGGTTTATATAATCATTTTGCATAACAATACTTAACTATTACAAGTGATACGATTCTTATTACGCTCCTTACAACTAACCAACGGAATTCTCACATGGGATGGTTTCAATAATCAAAAGATGATGTTAGAAACAATTAATCTCAATTGATTAGTTTTGAAGCACAACTCAATTAATTATTCCTCACAATCAATTGAATAAGAAAGTCAAAGAAAGTTAAAATTGAATAAGAAAGTTAAAGTAAGTTAAATTTTAAATAACTTGCCAAATAAACAACTTCATATTTTATTCTCCAAAATAACTCTATATCAATCTTCTCCCTCTAAGTTATAAGTAACAGAAATCTTATATGGCCATCAAAATTCTACTCTAATCTTACTTGTAAACAATGATAATATAAGATCCATTGAAGGAATATTCCTTCAATGGTTAATATAAGAACCGTTTTAGAAACTGACATTAAGATACTTTCTAACACGGTTATAATATAACCGTTTTAGAAACTTTGCGTTTTCCTAATTCTTATGACAAAAATACCACCGTCCCAATTAGCTAAAACGGGTTATTAATAACCGTTTTAAATTATATATTCTGTAGTAGTTAATAGAATTCCTTCCTACAATAAAACTCTAAATTGTAAAAGAAAACAACCGCTAACTTAACCATTTTAGAAGTTAACTAAGGCTCCATTTGGACAGGGTATTTTTAAGTTTTATGATGAATTTTTTTCTTGGAATTTGTTATAAGAAAAGAATATTTTGGAAGTGTTTGGATTGATGATTATGTTTTTGTAGGGATTTGTATTTGAGAATTTTTTATTAATAATAGTTTAAAATTTAAATTTGAATTAATATTTTATGGGTTTGTTTTGGTGGGGATTGTATTAGAAAGAATTGTTTATTATTAAAAATAAAAATTTTGAATTTAAATTTAATATTTTATTTATAAAAGATACTGTAGAAAAAATAATTATTGTAACATTGTTTTTTGGTTTAAAAATGTTAGTACAAAAAATTTACAAAACAAACAAGTAATTTTGATTTTATAAAATAGATCACTAAAACTTGCTCTACCAAACAGAGCCTAAATAATGATTCTAGAAACTATAACACGCACCAAACTACCATGCAAAGTTAGTTAGCCATGTAGACACAAAAACATTAAAACTTAAAACTGAAAATTACTAGTTGTTGCCAAGCCCAAGGTTTACGTTTTGAGTTAATAAATTTAATTTTTAATTTTCAAACAAACATATTTGCTCAATATATGAATTACTTAATTTTTATACCTAAGTTGAGTTACCAAATAGGTCAATCCTCATTCTTTTTCTTATGTCTTTTCATTTTTTAATTACTAAAAATGATTTAAGGTTTATGATATAATTGTTTCTAATAATTATTGTAAACCTGAACTGAATGGTCATATGCAAGGCCTCTAACTCTGTAAAGGATAAAATTTATTTTAAGTCTAAAATAACTTATTTTCAACCTAAGTTTTCGAAAACTAAACTCGAAAACAAAATTGAAATGCTAATATAATCATAGGTAAAATATAGTAGAACCTAGTTATCTGTTGCCTATCGCACATTAACTTGTGCATTTACAATTACGACATTTAACTTCTTAGACTTTTTAATTTGAAATAAATCAATCTATTATATTAGTTTTCGTTAAATAATTGAAAGAAATAAAAAAAAATCGAAATCTATTTAGAAACTTGATTATATGCAATGCCCTAGTAGGGTGCTCCAATGGAACTCCTTCTAGTTGAGATCATCCAAACATCATAAATCTGGAAATGTAATAATAATAAAAGAAAAAAGAAAAAAGAAAAAAGAAAAAAGAAAAAAAAAAGAAAAAAGAAATACAACAACAAGAACACCAAAAACATAGTTGTACAATATTTTAAGGGGGAAGTCTATTTTACCCCCTGTGGTTAGGCATAATCATCCTATCGTTACCTCGTGGTTTCAAAATACCCACATAACCCCCTCGTGTTTCGAACTAATGTGGAAGTCCGACGGAATCCGTCTAAACTGACAGAAATTTATAAAATTACTATATAACCCTTACATAAAAGTAAAAAAAATCATATTATTTAAGTATTTTTCTTCCCACTTACTTTATCTTCTTGTTTTTCTCTTTCCTCCATTTTCTTACTGTTTCTCCTCCCACCAAGACCACCACCATCTTCTCCCTTCGGATTCCACCAAGACCACCACCGTCTCCTTCCACCATTCTTCCACTCATCAAAATCACAAAACCCACAACATCCACCATTTTAATCTGTACATATTCTCAAGCTAGCTACCAGAATCAATTAAATTACTATTGTTTTTTTTTTATGCAGGTAATGAATTCGTAGATTGCAAAATTGTTAAAACAAAATGGTACATAGTAATTCATAGAACAACTTCCTGTGATCACAATAAAATTCCCAAAATCATTAAATAAGGTTTTTCATTCTTCCAGAGATACTACCATAACTAACACCTCAAACTAAGTAAAATCTTCGCTAGAAATTCTTGAAACAGTCAAATCCAAGTCCCAAGAGGCAAGCTGCTATCATACCTACTGATTAAGAAGCGCCGACGATGATGTTGTTAATTGGAATAAAAATCAATTTGGCGAAAAATCCGATGAATCCCATCACAACAAAGCCAATCGATGTACGCGTCGCCACATTCGTAAATTCTTTGCTATCGGGTTTGTGGCATCTTTTGACAAGACGAACGCTGTCTTTGGCGAAGTTTCTTAGAGGATCGAACACTGAACACAACATGAACACACTTGAATCCTATAAAAACACATTTCACCCAGAAAGCACACCAATAAGCAAACCACATCCAACACCATAGTCCTGAGAGGTGAAGTCCCGTACAGAATTTCTGAATCCAAATATAGCCTTCGGATTCCACAACACAGGTCAAGAATCGAATCACTCAATAGAGCTTCAAAGCTCAAAGCAGAGCAGCCCAGCAAATGGAAATATCAAATGAGAATTCACAAATATAATCAACACTAAATAAAAATGTAGAAATTAAGAGACCACAATCCGCAAGCAAAGCACAGTTTGTCATCTGAGGCAGAGGACTGAACCTATGTCTCTCGGTGAAGCTCTTCCGTAGATCATGCTCAATCTCGTGGATCTTGAGTTTGAAACTTCCGGTAGCAACAAAGTCCTGGCCGGAAAGGGAATCCTTTGAAGCAAATCGGAGTGAAAAAATTGCCATCGGAGGTAGAGGAAGCTCGGTGAAGATTCTGTCGGTGTGAAGATCTGAGTCCGAATCGCGGCTTTGGGTCCCTCGGTGAAGTAGTCCGAGCTGGCTTCCAGGACGAACGGTCTGGATCCGGCGATCGGCACACTCGAGCTTCCTCCTCGATTAAGCAAGGTCGAATCTTTGCAGCAATGGAGTCGGCAGGGCCCCAGATGAATCTTCCGGTCGCCAAGTCCGATCTGGCAAAGCCGAACCTCCTGTACTTGAAATCTCCGATCTGTTCGTTTGTGGAAAGAGAAAAGAAAGGAAAGGAAGAAGAAAGGAAAGAGAAAAAAAGAAAGAAAAGGAAAAGGAAAGAAAAAAAAAAGAATAAAATATTTAGAAAAGGGTAATTTTGGAATAAAAATAAAAAATTTTAAGTATTACTCGCACAGCACTGCGCATGTAAATCACTTCCGTCAGTTTAGACGAATTCCGTCGGATTTCCACATTAGTTCGAAACACGAGGGGGTTATGTGGGTATTTTAAAACCACGAGGTAGCGATAGTATGATTATGCCTAACCACAGGAAGGTAAAATGGACTTCGCCCTACTTTTAAAAATGCAACATAAAGTTGGAATTGCCTCCATGCCTATTAAGTACAAGGGGGAAACTCCATGGAGGGAGTGAGTGGAGGGTATTTGATCCCTTTGGCTTCAGTTTGGCAGGCTTTCAAAACATGTCAATAATGATAAATAGGAAAAATGAAAGAATAAGCCACTAGAGCTAACCTAGTTGTTAGAGAGTGAGTGTCCCGACTTTCAAATCTAAACTTTGACACTCAGGGATGCAGGTGAGCGTGTGTATGTTTGAAAAAAAAAAAACTAAGAAAATGGGAAAAAGGAAAGAATAAGCTGATAAAGTTTCCAACTGAAAGCAAGCCAACCACCTGAAATACTGTCTCACTTAGCTGTAAAAAGCCTTCTCACAAATAAATAGAAGTCATTCTATATCAAGCAAATCAGTTCAAGTAACTGTATCTGATGCACTATCAATGGAATAACTAACGGTATGAGTTTATATAGACAATAGCAAAAGCTGTCATGGCATAAAGCAAGAAACATATTAATGACACTATCAACCAAGAAGGAAAAGCTGTTCGAAGCAAATATTATTTTGGAAGGTTTTGCAACTTGCAGCCAGCAATTGTGTTCAAAAGCCATGAATTGGTTACTGCAACAGCACCAGTTGAAGTAGCCAGAGACGCTGCATCCAAATGTCTGCGAGTTAATGTTGAATTTCTCTTGCTTGTCCCACAATTCTCAGGTTGCTCAAGACTATAAACTATGAACACAGTAGAGCAGTCGGATGTAAAGATATCCTGATCTTTTGGTACAGGCTTCCGGTTTAGAACTGTTCCTCCAGCAGCAATGACAAGATCTTGGAGATATCCTTTGTATGAAGGTACAAAATCGCCTATAAAGTAGAATTTGTATCCATTGAAGAGCTTTGGTTTCTGCAAGTTCACAAACTTATACTCAAAGGTTCCATTTTTTTGTTTACAGAAATAGGCAAAGAAAGAAAAGGTTCTCAACCTGTCAATTTCTACTGTAGAACATTTATAACCCAATCAAATCAATTAAAACTTTGAGGCCTTCAAACAAAATGGAAAGAGTACTAAAGAACAACTATATGAAATCAACAAAATCTATACGAGGGCCGCGAGGAAAGATGATATACAGGTTAAAGCGACTCAACGAAGTGTGCTCAAGGAAACCAAGTAAGAAAATGCAAGCAAACGAGACAGTAAGAGTGTGTAAGAGGAAGGTGCTTTGTCTATAACTAGTATACAAGGAGTTCAATTCTAAACTTGTCGTATGTGATTAGTACACCAAAAGAAATACATGACAGACAGCTCTATTAAAAGTTAGAGCTTCAAATCCCCTCCCAACTTCCCCCCCTTCAAAAATTCCTCACCCAAATACTTTATTTGGAAAAAGTATTCAAATCATATCAAACCAAGGCCATGAGACATACAAACCAGCACCATAAGATATTATTTAACTCAACGTTTTAAATCCTTAATGCTTAAAATGATATCAAGAAAGTACTAAGACTGACTATTAAAGATTCAAAACTTTTCCAACATGAGTTTGACATTCACCAGAGTGTAGAGAAAAGAATAACCTTCTGTAAATTTCTTAATCTTCCCATATTGGGGCCATCCTTTATTCCATGAATATCAGCCTTGATTTCATAATGCTGCTCATCAACAAGTTCCATTGACTTAATGCAAGCCTTAACCCCTGTTTGAACAGAGCCGACAAGATTATTATACTGAGAGCATGAATACGTGAAATAGAGTCAATGAAAAGAAAATCCACATGGCAGTTTAAAGATCCTATACTGCTATTACTTGATTGATCTCACATCTTGTAAAGTAAAAATGCTTCATCTTAATGTAGAATAAGATTGTTACTGACATTCGATATTTACTATCCATTTTCCCTCCAAGACACCCATCAAAAATTTCAGGGTTCTTTTGCAAGCACCATTTTCATCTGTAGATGCAACAACATGGGTCACACTTAGATCCCAATTCTTCAACATTGTGATCCTTGTCAACTTCTCAAACTCAGAAACAACTTCCTACAATTTCATGAATATAGTTGTTTAGTTCAAGAATGAGCTTATTTGAGGTGACACCCAATGAAGAAGTTATCCCACACTTGTTTGGTTACCTTCTCAGTATCAGTGAGACCTGAGCAGCAGAGAATGAAGTCTTTAGCCTTCTTGTGAGACTTCCACTGTAGATTTTCCTTATTGACATCTTTAGAACCTTGTGGTTGGTGGATATTAAAATCTCTGTAAGATAAATGTAATGAAGGAAATGAGGAACCATTACTCAGTGAACAAGAAGAGAAACTAAGATTTGCTGAAAACAAGGCTGGGCAAGAAACTTTTACGATAACGAACAGACCCTTTTGGGGCAGATTTCTTCTGGTAGGACTGAGATGCAGGCGCCTCACAAGGCAGTTTGCAACAGGCATGGAGGGGGCATAACATCACAAAGTTTTCCTGCAGCAAGAAGACAAGTTAATTTGGTAGGCAATTCAAAGGCATAAATATAATCAATTATTAGACATACATAATCCCAGCGAAAATGTGGAGACATCTTTGCACAAGGAACGTGAAAGCTCTTGCGGCAACTCCTCTCAAAGCACCCAAGAGCAGCCCCTTTGTTTCTGCATAAACCACATCTTATCTTTCGGCTTCTTGTCAGTTCAGCTTCTAAGTTGATTGCATAATCATCTTCAAAGAACACGTTAGGAGCCCTGGGAATTATTTACAGAAATTAAATTCAATACTAGCCAATAGTTCCAAGCTTATAAAATCGTGCGCAAAAAGTTAATTTAAATCTCAGAAAGTGTTTTAGCCCTTGAGTTTCTCAAGATTCTTGGGTTCCACTAACATTTCGACATTAGCACTTGATTACAAGCCAGACAAGTAGTAAGCTTACAGAATAAAAAGAAAATGCTGATTTGAGAAGCTAAAGAAGTTTGCTCTAACATGAAATTAAAAATTTTTAGCATGATCATCCACTCTTCTAAACGATCCTTCCTGCTTCAAAAAATCTTTTGAACAAATAAAAAGTCACCAAAAAGAAGTCATGGGGGCCAAGTTAAGGAAGCATGTGCACTGTTATCTACCCGTATAATCGAAAAATAAAATAACAATTGAATGTGAAATTATTATGAAATTTATAGACTTTTATACCATTCTGTGCAATTCTTATGAGAATGTATGACATTTGGTCCTTCAATCTTATCACCTGCAACCAACTTGCCTTTGAGATAGTGAACCATGACTCCTGAAGCCTGAGGTTTTATATGTAAGTTAATTCACACTGTATGAAAAATAAGAAGAGATTTTCTCAGTAAGAATAATACATCTGATATAAAAGGTATTGGTACCTCAGAATCTTCTGCAGATTGACAGAAAGCACAACAGATTTTATTAGGAATTTTATCACTATATGAGAGAACTGACTCCGGTCTTGATGAGTTATGCACATCTCTACTGCTACAGTTCCCTTGAGCTGCTCCAAGCTTTTGAGCATCTTTTGAAGCAACCTTTCCGTTCATGTTATGGTAATCAGTGTCATCAGCCAATTTACCATCCAGCTTCTTCCCTTCAGGAAATGTCACCATCTTCAAATTTGTTTTTCTTTTACTGCAGTTAGCTTTACACCTTTTAAGGGTCCTCCCCATATCAAAAACTCCATCCTCATCAGAAGACAACTTTTCTTGCAAACGAGAGGGCAAACTTTCACGTTGGTTCAGAGCCATGCTCTTTTTGGTAGCTTTTGGCTTTTTAGCTTTTAAGTTAAAACTACGTTTCCGTACTCTCTTTTCATATTTCTTGCCATCGGTTAAAACTGGCAAATCAACAACCAGTTTGTTGTTACCCTGAATCAAAAAAAATTTCCCGCTAGATGAACTGGAAACATTCTCTGTTGTCCTCGTGACATCTGCATCGAAACAAACCTTTTTCTTACTTTTAGACGTTTTCTTTATCATATTCAACCCATTGCCACTCTTGCCAAACTTCTCCTGCATGTTTTCTCCTGGTACATATCCTAATTCTTTAGGAGATCTGGATGCATCAATCGTAATCTTCTTGGTTCGCTTGCTTGGCCTTCTTTCTGCAGTCGTCTTAGCTCTCTTTCTTGACATCCCAGCTGTTTTATTAACAATTTTGCCCCTTGGAGTAGAGGATGAACAAGGTAAGGTGGTATCTGCTTTGTCAGTTGCATTTGTCATGATCCATCTGTTATCAATTTTACTTTCTGTGATTGCGGTTTCATTGGGCAAGGCAAATCTGTTATTTTCTTGTCCTCCACATTCAGTAGCATCTTCAGCCTGAACCAACTTAATGATGGTTAGATCCAAACAAATATTTTACAAAAGAAATGTGAATAGGAAGAGAAACATCAACAAATACAGCAAACTTTTATGCAGGACTACTGGTAATTAACATATTTTTAAAAAGTACCTGCATTCTCACAGGACTTGAATGAAGTTCTGGAGAACAAGCTCTTTGCGTCCATTCAAACATTTCACTATCAAAGAGGTCCTTATCACTGTGTGAAATACATGTTCCCACCTGTATGCAGTTAAATAAAGTATAGTAAAATACATTCGATAGGCTTCAAGAATAAAGATTTTGTGCTAAATCTAATCGAGCATGTCGTTATATTCAAGGATCACTGAAACTAAAATTTCTGGAAAGCCTTCTGGAAGCTTTTCTAATGTCTTAGGAGCATTCAAGATTCAAGACAAGTGAGTTACTCTAAAGATTTAACGTACAAGGATCACTGAAATCCATCCAGGTACAAGTTATGTTAGTCCCTGCCAATTTAGATTGTACAGCATGAAACCAAACGAGCATCTCGATTATAGTCGTTCTAGCTCAATCAAGAGAGGAACTCTGCACACCATATTAGTTCTCAAAATTGTGTTTTAGCAAACACTACAAGAACTTAAATTTCAGTCCATAATACTTACTTCTGGAGGTATTTGGCTTGGAATCTCATCATCAGAGTCCTTAATATCACTGAAGCAAGGAGCATCAGGCGGTGTCTCCAAGATTTGGTCCCCATATGTTTGCTGACTAGTTTTCTCTGCATCATCTTCATCTCTGAGCCAGAAAAAAGGAGTAAATAGTGGTTCTCCCTGTTTACCAAAAACAGGCTTGTCATCTAGCATCGAAGAACTCTCTAGTTCATTATTGGTGATTTCAGGGATTTCATTTGCCAACTTTTTGGACCTCGTCTCTGAAGGTGGACATTGTGGCACGTGAACCCTTTTCTTAGCTGGAAAGGAAGGCTTTACAGGATTGAAACTAGAGTTACTACAATTGACCTGTGATGATTCTCTTGACCCCTTTCTTTCATATTTTTTCTTGCTGTCTGGTGGTGAAGCATCAATGCAAGTTTTACTGTTGTCTTGAATTTCACAAATTCTTTCATCATCAAGATGGCTTCCAGTACCTGAACAAGCAGACAAAAGGCATTTAGCAACTCGAAGAGCTTGAGTAGAATTGAAAATCTACCATACTGAAAATAGCTACATAGTGAAAGGCATCAAATATGAACACAAGCACGCAGGCATTACGCTATAATTTCAACCATGGAGCTAAATATTTGCAAAATTAAGAAGATTGCAGCTGATTGTCAATCAGATGCATTATGAAATCATTAGCAGTTGTCTCCCAGAAAATTCAGTGGTAAATATACTGTTGGAGGTTGTAAGAAAAGTAACACTCCTATGGGGAAAAAGTAATGTATAGTGGTGGCTGACAATAAACTTTAAAAGAAAATTCATCTAAGAAGGTGGGAATGAATTGAAGTGGACCCTACCATCAACTGTGGCATTAGTTTGTTCATGATTCGAAGAACTATGCAAGTTCAGATCTATTAGCAGCAACTGGACAGAATAAGCAGAGTTGCTGTTAACTTCTCTTATGAGGAAAGACATTGTTTCCTCAATGTATAATACTATCTAAAATGGATTAAAACATTGGTGGAAGTATGCCAAGCCTACACACACACACACACACACAAAATGCACTACAAGGATAAACTATTTTTGAATGATTTGATCTAATTATATCCAGGCAGCACATTTTTAGTGTCCGATAATATTGCAATTAACCACTCTGAACTGAGAAAAGATGACTTAGTGTAAGGTTTGAATAAGCTAGAAGGCTAACAAATGTATAAGTTTAACAACACTAAGCAACTTTTTCAAGGACAGGAGCCAAAATTTAAGCACCATTAGAGACAGGAAATTAACTCTTAAATGAGAACAATAAATATGGAAAATGCGATTTGCAAATACATGGAGCTATGTGTTGGATCTCTGCGCAATTATGAATTAAATTCTCATATTTTCTCACATACAAATTAGGAAAGTAGTTCCACAATGCTCCTTTTCATCTAACAAGGCATAATACAAATATTAACTACCTGATTTTCTCGCTGAAGGAGCAAATTGGGTTACAAATATGTTGACTCCTGAAGCAACTTCCATGCTCTTGTAAATGCTGACCAAGTTGTCCATATGCGGAGCAGGACGAATTTCTTTAAAGAAAACAATTATTTATTCAGTCAACAAAATAGAGTGACCAAAAAGTAGGAATTTGATAACATTGAAATTAAGCCAGGTAAACCTATTGAAAATTTTACTGATACGTACTAAAAATAGAAAATCTTTGAGAAACAAGTTCTACAATATTTTTTTCCCAGCGACCATCAAAAGCAGATGACCCGAATGAGTGTTATTCAATATAAAATCTAGGATGAAAAGGCAAATAAAATATGGCTGGGAAGTAAAAATAAATAAATAAATAAATGAATAAAAATATTCAAGTCCTTATAGTAGGCTGAAGATCAGCAGCTGCACCTGCAACTTATCCTCTTAAAAAAAGAACATTGTGTAGTATCAGCTATTATGGTTGTTAAATTTTTCTTGTTTGTGAAGGTATTTCATGCTTCAAGCCCTTCTAAGGGCATCTTCATCTACCATCTTTCTTTTGCTTTCATTTTGCGTTTAAAGAAAGTGAAAAAAAAAAACAGTCACATACTTCCTGTCACCACCCCTTAACTCAATCGACTTACTGAACCAACCATGTGGATGCAGCGAATGAGCACCTTCTTCAATTTAGTCACAAGAAAAGTGGTCTCAAACTTTCATTAATCAATTCATAGAAAAATTAAGTTTCTCCATCCATTTTTGCCAATTTTACAGAGACGGCTTCAATTCAGTGTCCATCATAAGCATGTATCACAATTCTACAAGTCATTTCTTTTATTTGGATTGCAATTGCATGCATCATTTATCACATCCACTAAACAGTAACTTCAAATTCAAAAGAGCATCTAGAATAGCAATATAGCAGCATGTTCAAGCAATAGTTTTATAATAAGACTTGATTGTTACATACATAAATAGCCTTAAAAACTGGTCATCTATGTGATTCTTATAGTCAATAAAACGAAAGAATGTCAACCACACTGATAACTGGATTAAACAATTCTAGATCCTACTATACATGCAATGTTGCACCTAAATTCTGTATGCAAAGACTCAACTGTGCCAGTGCCCTGTTATTAGTTTTCCTAGTGTATTAGCTTCTTCTTTGTCGGAAGTTTAAACATGAACCGAGGGGTGTAAACATTTCTAGCCTACCTGATCATTAGGCCTTTCAAACTTGGTTTGATTCCATAGCATGCTTTAAAATTTTGATTAACTGGTAGTTGATTGTTGAAGCCAACTTGAGCTGGCATTTACGAAGATTACACTTACAGGGCAAGTTTGCTTGGCTCGGTATGTTCAACAATCAATAAAATGTGCTTCAACTTTGGTTCCATTTCATTCCAAGATCAATAAACTCTTAAAGTGCCAAGCTTGGGTCAGAAAAATAAAAATACAGAAATATTCTTAAAGGATTTTCATTGGAAGAGGTAAATCATCCTTTGCAGAAGCAAAATATCACAAGGAAATTCACTAATCTCCAAGGTTTCGAAAGGGTCAGTTGAGCTCTCAAGTTGTCGACAAACAGCTATTAGCTACAAAGAAATATGCCTATTCTCTTTAAATGCAAACAAGAGATACATAGAAAGAACAGTATTCCACGTCTGCTTGAGCCTGCTTAGGTTTGGCGAATGCGCAAATTGGCATTCTAAAATCAAATCAACTGACTTGTTTTGCAGTTTGAAATACGGTATGTCAAGTAATCTCAAACTACAAAAGATCATTTCAACTTTAGTGATCACATAATCACAAATCCATTACGAGAAGTGAAGAACCTAACGAGAAAAGATGTTTCCATAGAGAAACACTAAATGGATAGAGAATTGGTAAATGAAGAACCCTATGACTTGGTAAGAACAAAACTTCTCTATCCTCGAAAAGAGAAAATTTTTCCTAAATCAAAAGCACATCATTGCTTTTTCTTCCAAGCATTATAAATCCTAAAAACCTGCATAATTAGACTAACTTTTCATTCATAACATTTACATAACACAAACAACAAAAAAGGTACAGCTAGCCTTGCATGTCCTTGCATATGTTAATTCAGTATACAATCCCATCAATTGATTCATTTCTTTTGAGCTCCACATGCTCAAAATCAAATGGCTTTTGACGAAATTGCTCAAATTTTATGTGTATAAAACAAATATCACCACAAGAAAAGAGAGATATCAAGAAGGATCAGTTAAGATACCTCTGCGACGAAAGGGAACTTTACATACTGGACAACACGATGCTGATTTCATAGATTTCTCAATACAACAACTGCAATGTCCAACAATTTTGATTGATTTCAGACATTTACAACTAACATGATTTTTCACAGAAAAAAACACACACACACACTTGCTGGGATATATATGAGATTGTAAATGAGTGAACTTACTTGCAAAACGCATGATTGCATGTGAGTGAAACAGCATTATTCAATAGACTCAAACTGAAACAAAAAATGGAAAAAACAAAACCCATTCAAAATTTTCAAATGAAGAATAAAAAGAAATCAAAATCAGCAAAGAAATGATGAGATTTACCAGATGGGGCACTTGAGTTCCCTCCCCATTCTCTCAAGATGTGAAGTATCCGCCATTTGCTTCGATCACTGCGTGCTTCTGAGTGTGTGATAGATTAGGGACTTCCAATCCACTATGGGAAATTGAATGAGAAATTCTGATGGCGCGAGTTTTTAAAATTTTGTGGTATTTTGAAATGCTTTGTGAAAACGCGCTTTTGTTTTTTTCAATTTGTTTCCCGCCTCAAGTAGAGTTTTGATCAGTTTCGCGGACTCCTTGGTAGACGTGGCCGTTTCAGAACTGGGGCTTGGGACCATACTGTCTATGGACGGTTCAACTACAGTTCGATAAATCAGGATCGAAGACAGAACCGGTTTCAGTTCCAATTCCACACTGAAAAGTTAAAAATATATATATATTTGCCATGTCAGCAGCTGGGAGCTCACTATGTACACGCGCCTAGAAAGCTTAATAAGTAAAAAAATAGGCGCGTGTAACCAAAAAAATATAAAAAAATTACAACGGTCCAATGATACCTTTAGTCACGAACCTATTGGACAACAATGTAATGACAAAAAGTCGCGCGACGATTAACATTCAATGACAACTTGTAGTCTTTTAGACACGAGTTAATGTTAACAATAAAGACTAATTTTCTTGTGGTTATGTTTACTTGTTAGAAATTATTGACTAATAAGAAATTAGAAATTGAAGTTAAATTGATTATTGAGATTGCTGGAAAATAATAATTACGGAAATTTAAATTGATTATTGAATTTGTACCCTAACAAAACTGGACGGTGGAGTTTGAAATTAAAATTTTCAACTCAACTTACTAAATTATTGAATAATTAGAAATTCAATTTAATTAGAAATTGAAATTGAATTGATTATTGAGAGTAAAGAAATCGAAATTGATTATTAAGATTGTTGAAAAATAAGGAATTATAGTTCAAAAATAAATTAATTATCAAGAGGCCAAAAAATGGTTAAAACTGATGTCTCAAGGTTGAAATTTGGTTAGGTTAATAAATTTTTTCACTCATTATACAAAATATCTAAATTTTTTGTATGCTTTAACTATAAATCCTTCAAAAATTTATACACTTTTCTAATCTAATAATAAAATTAAAAATTTGAAATTCCCCCCTTAATTTTAATTTTTCCTAACGATTTATATAAGACAAATTGGGAAAAGTCCTAATCAATAATGTTACGAGACGAAAATTCACGACTTTATCATTAACTCGCGCTTTTATAATATCAGTCATAAGTGATTATTATAATAATAATGAATATGGTTAGCGTGCAAAAGAGTTGTAAGATTACTTCATCAATCAAACAAATTAAATAAACATTAAAATATACTTACTAAATTCCTCGAAGTCATATTCCCCACGACTACGCCATTGTTAGGCTTCTCTTTTTCTCTTCGTATATTTCTTTTCAATCTATTTTTTGTTCAAATTTTTGCTTCAAACTTTCGGCTCTGAAGGATTCCTGGTAACCCTTTTCTTCGTTTGGGTGGTGGAGATGATTTTCTTCTTCGTCTGCTCTGTTATGTTTTCCTTGAAATTGAATCGGATTGATTGATTATTGCCGTTATTAACCTGATTTCCTGCACCCACGAGCCATAATTTGTTGAATTTTGGGTATTTTGTTGGTCTAGAATTTTGGGAAGCTGAATTGTTTGTTATCGCAGATTTTTTTTGGGGGCAAAAGACCGTGATATTCCGAAATTCACTGAAGAAGAAAGACTGAATTTTTATGGTTGGTGGTTTGAATTATTATGCTATAATTGTAATGAAGCTTATGTCCAAGAAAAAACTGAAAGGGGATTGTTTTACCTTAAGATATATTTGTTTGCTAACTTTGTTTTGCAGTTAGCATTGGGTTTCATATTCCAAAGTGATCTTGAGGATTGCACTGCAAAATTCAAGCTGGGATCTCCCTGCTAAAGGAGTCGGAGATGTCCCTTCACTCATGTATGTGCAGTTTTTTGTTGTTTTATTTTTGGTGGGAGGAGGGGGGTTGACTTCCCATTTTCATACTTTAGCTGTAAATTTGTTTTCGCATTGTTTGCCCTTGTTACATTAGTTTTAGCATTGTTTGCCCTTGTTCGTGTACTTGAAATAGAAAGAACTGGGTTTGATGTGAAAATTCTGATTTTAGGACAACCTGCCGTTGAAGGTTAGATATGTTTATGTTGTTTGTGCATATAGAGATGGATAGAAGTTGATTGCATTATTCCATCCCTGTATTGTGATTGGTTGGTGCATGATGATAAACAAGTTTAGATGTGGTGGTGCAAGAATGTATCATTTATGCCTTTGCTTGTCCCGACTGTGGTTGAGCTTTTTCTTAATTTGTGCCCCGATGGTTCAAGTATATACGTGGTCTAATATTTTGGTCAAGGGAAGTCAGAATGACGAGTAATGAGTCTCCTTCTGTTTTGGAACTGCTTTGCATTTGTAGAATTTGGAACTGTGAGAAATTTCCCTGCCGCCTTATTTTTTTGTCTGTTAGGCTAGTTACTGTACCCCTTTCTGCAATCTATAAAGTTGTATCTCCATCCTGACAAATTCTTTGTAATTCTCAGTGTAGCTTGATTTTTTGGATGTTTTTCTGAAAGAAACTTTCAGTCTTTTTTTCCATATGTTTGGAAACACTAAAGGACATTTTGTTTGCATTTTTCTGTTGTGGTTCATGTCCATTTCAGAGTGGAATGGTGTGACTTTGAGAAAATTTATTTCGTACTTAGCAAAGCATGAAATGCAATTGTATGCTTGGCCATATTTCTGTTAAGCTTGTAGGAAGTAAGGTCTTAAGCTATCATGCTCCAAAATCAAGATCCATAGCTTCCTTATAGTTATTTTTTGATGACATTCACTCATACTTTCTTCCCCCTTTCTCCCTCAACTCCTCCTACGGTAGCTTTCTCCTTACCTCCATCAAAAAGCTCAGGTCTCTTGAATCTGTTGTTTCTTGTGCTATCATTTTATGTATTTAGGGAGAATGCCTAGGTGGTCCTCAATGTTTGAGGCGGTAGGGTGGGCCTATGGTCCCTTTAATGTGTTGGGGCAGTTTGCCCAAGGCAAGCCCCAACTTTAATTTTTAAAACACTGCTTGTTATAGCTGGCTCATTAACTATATCTAGACCTTCGATGATTCACTTCTAGTACAATGTACATATTTAAGATAATTTATTGCATAACTGCAGCAGGGCAGTAATCTGTAGGTCATGAATGCTGCTAGGATTTATGGTAGTGGTCAACTGAAGCTGCGACCTTTATTAGACCTGATGAAATCTGAAGTTAATTTCAACTCCTAATTAACTCTTTAAGGTAGAACCATTCAACTTAATCGCATCTTCCAGGGAATTTAGCCCCTTATCTTCTATTATTTCCAAAATGTTTGCTGTGCATCCGTACATCGTCAATTAGCACAGTGATACATGCAAGCACATATGCAATTCAGTCGTCTTACTGGATAAATTTATCATGGCGTGATCTATGGATGTGTACTTATAGAAATGCATCTGGGCCAAACATTTTGGAGAGACAACTCAATGTCAATTTTATCCTTTATTAATTCAGTTTCTGGAATATTGTATGGCACTTTGCAATGGACAACCTGATGTTTGTATGCTGTTTCAGTGAACTTCTCCATTTTGTGTTTGAGATTAAGAAAAATAATAATGAATTGATTAACTTTATTTATATTCTATTGATTACATTTACTCTAGGTTCTGCACAATGTTCCTTTGGGGTCCTTTTACTTTTTTCTAATGAGCTTACTCAATGAACATTTGTCATTTATGACCAGGTAATGAAGAAAGCTTTCTGTGAAAGGACTGAGATTTGTTCAGAACATTCGTGGAAAAGTTCCCCTGATAATGCTAATACAATTGCTACTTCAGTCTCCTCAGAAACAGGACCCAGCATCCATAACTTCAAAAAGAACTTCTGTGTGGTCAGGCTTCTTGGTGTCTGCTTTCTCAGTATTTGATGATTACAATGACCCAAGAGGTAGAAATGAAGTCGGTTGTGCAAGAAACCATGGATGGACAGCAGGTTTAAGGAGAGTACTTAATAGTGCCTCAATGAGGAAAATATTTGGACTAAGACAGACTGGGAGTTCTAGCTCAACGAGCGACATATGGCTTCTGGGAAATTGCTACAAAATCAGTGAAGATGGTTCTATAAGTGATCCAAATCAGTCTGAAGGATTTGCTTCATTTGTAGAAGATTTCTCCTCAAGAATTTTGATCACATACCGAAAAGGTGTGCTAATGAATTCCTATCCTGCCGCAGATCAGTCATTTTTAGTGGATAATCATTCCATTTTAGTATTTTTTCCCACTGATTTGCAGGATTCACCCCTGTAGGAGACTCTAAGTATACAAGTGACGTGAGCTGGGGTTGCATGCTACGGAGTAGTCAGATGCTTGTTGCTCAAGTAAATGAAATTCTCTGTTTGTTTCGTTCAGTTGCCATTTCATATCTCACTTTAATCACTCGATACTGCTTCTATATCTCAGGCCTTTCTTTTTCATCAATTAGGAAGATCATGGAGAAAAACTCTGAACAAGGTAAGATGATAGCTTTGTAATATTAACCTTTTCCTGAATCCTTATGCCTTCATACTTGCAAGATGTCTAAAACAATTGGAACCTGAAATAAATCTTCAGAGAGTTACTTTTTCTTTTCCTTATTTTTTTTGGTTGGGTGTTATGCAGCCAATGAATCAAAAGTATGTCGAGATATTGAACATTTTTGGTGACTCAGAGTTGTCACCCTATTCTATCCACAATCTTCTTGAAGCCGGCAAGAATTATGGCCTTGCTCCTGGATCATGGATTGGTCCATATGCAATGTGTCGCACCTGGGAAACACTAGCTCGCTGTAAGAAAAGGGATAACGCAGATGAAGACCTTTCATCAATGATTGCTATATACGTTGTTTCTGGTGATGAAGATGGGGAAAGAGGTGGTGCTCCAGTGGTTTGTATCGAAGACATTACTAGACATTGTATAGAGTATTCGAGAGGTCAAGGTGATAGGATGCCAATTATTTTACTGGTTCCTTTGGTTCTTGGGCTGGACAAGGTCAATCCAAGGTATATTTAAAACTTGAGTGTCTTTTCTTCCTTTTATGTTGCCTTCAATTAGTATTTAACTGATAGATTTATTTACTGTAAGTCAGTGTGGTGATATTTGATAGATTTATTTACTAATTGTCCTATGTAATTCTGTAATTCTTTTCTACTTCTTGTTAAAGTTCCTTGATCTAATCTGAGTCTCTTCTTGAGTTACATATTTGATTGAAATTTTGACTCTTGCTCTGATTTTGCTTTTCCCAAAGTTTTCCCATTTCATGTTGATTCTCTCTTCCTCTATTCATTTATAATTTCCTTACTATTAGGGTAAATTCTATTAGGAAAGAGAATCTACAAATATTGTAGATCTCTTCTAAGAGTGATAAATTCAACAATAATAAAATTCCAGCAGACTTTTGTGTCTATATTGATGGTTGTTTGATACAACTTAGCCTTAGGTGTGATGCCTAAATGACCTAGTTGTGATGCCTAAGGACTTCTAGGAGTGATGCCTAAATAGATTTTCTCTTCAATGTTTCTCTAGCTTTTATCCAGATTTCGGCCCTTGATTCTCATTTTGTAGTGTTGCTAAGCCTTAGGAAACATTTTCTAAGATCTATTTATTTTAACCCATAGTTGTGCTGCATGCTTTATAGTATCAGCTGCCAACTTCAGTCTTAGAAGTTTGACTCCAAGAGAACCCTTGTTTCAGAAGTTACCCTAACTGACCTAAAAGACTTGTGCCTAGATACAGCTGTCACCACTTTCAGATTGGACCGAAAGAAACAGAAATTTCCTAGCGTACAGACTATTTAAAACAGCAAACTAGACCTAAATTTGAGATCTATATGAATTACAAATTGGAATCTTGCAAAACAGATGTTTCTTCTCTGTTTTTTGGCATCATACTGCATCATGAGCATGGTGTCTCATGCTTAAATTTAGCCTCAATTATTGTCAAAGAATGTTCTTCAGAGTTTCCATGGTTATGAAGAGCATACCTATAGGTATAAAAAACTGAAGGTTATGCTTAAAGGAAAAAAAATTATAAAACACTGAAGTTGTTTGATGTACACAGAAGTGTGTGAATAGTGGTTTTGTATTGACTTATTACCGTCTGTATATTTCTTTAAGATGGCTTTTGTAAAATATGGATTATCTTAAGTGTCATATGGAGCACTAGTAGGTGGTAATTAATAACAAATATACCTAGTCACCTTATAAACTGTGCCTTTGTGGAGTCTGACCTCCAATACACCAACTCTATCAATGAATCTTGCAGCGTTCTTTTACCTTCCTGTTTTGTTAGAAATATCATCATCTCTGTTGCTTATTCTTTTTTAGATATTTTTGTTGACTTATTTTCTCAAAAGGCATAAAATGTATATAGTGTACTTGAAAGAAACCAATACAGCTTTGTAATTTTGTCCAATTAAGTGATTGAAATTCATGGAGAAGTTTTTGGAGAATGTGGAAGCTTTAGGAAGTAGTGAAATTTTTACTGTAAACACATAATTGAAGGCAACTTGTTTGTCCTATTCTTTGCTTTAGTGTATTATCATAGAGACATTGTTGAGGAATAATATCTGCATCTTTAACCTACTTTTAAGGTTTTTTTTTTTTTTTTGATATGGTGTCTTAAACTTGAGCATTTAGCATTTAATTGCAAAAAAGATGTTGAGCAGTATCAACTTAGTTCTTTTATGCGGCTCCTAATTTATATGCTGGTTTATTCTTTTATGAGGTTCCAAATTTATATGCTGTTTCATTCAATATAAAATTCCCACAGCAATTTAAGCACATTCCTTTGTTCCTTTTTCTATAATCATTAGGCTACCTACACTATGATCAGTCTTTGGAATTTACATTGTCTAGTTATTAAAGCGTGTAAAGTAATCCATTAAATCAACTGTTATATATGAAGAGTCATGTCTAATTACCCAAAAAATAGGACTGCCTGCCATAGGTCACCATTGCTTACTCAAATCATCCATTGCCTTAAAATTTTCTGATTTACACTGAATGCGTGAAGATTAATTCAATTTGTTGTCTAGATGCTAAATTTCTTTGGTAAGGTTGCATATACATTGTGATATTTATCACAAAAATTATAAATACATTGAGATATATATTTCTATCTTTGCATGAACTTGGCTGGAATTTTATCAGTCTTCCCTGGCCCTGTGAAGGCCCTTTCTTTAAAATCAATAGTCAGATGTGAACTTCATTTAGTTATTTATAAGGTTCCTATCTGTGATAGGTACATTTCCTTGCTGGGAGATACATTCCAGTTCCCTCAGAGCCTTGGTATAATAGGTGGCAGACCTGGTGCTTCAACATACATTATTGGCGTGCAAGATGAAAATGCATTTTACCTTGATCCACATGATGTTCAGCCGGTACATTTCCCCATATCTTTTATCATGTGGCATTCAGAATAAGTTATGATCACTCATTTAAATCGAGGCAACTTTGAATTTATCCATATGACTTGAAAGGTTTATGATGGCTTAAAGAACGAAAGGTTTTCCTATATTCAGATTTTGTTATCGTTTGCTTCATTTCCTATATGGATGAGGAACAAGCAGTGATCGCTCTTTTTGTACAATGTCTTTTTGGAACTTTTTTCTATAATCAAACACTTGAGAGAAGGCATAAGCTTATACTTTACTGGAGGCTAAGCTTTAACTTCCATCTATAGCCATTTGAAAAATTGGAAGTTTAACCATCGAAAATTGTCCTCTTGACTAGCCATGTTATAGGAAAAGAATCCATCAGGTTATTTAATCTATTTAAAATGTGCATCATTACATTTAAGTAAAAGAGTAAACTATAAAAAAGGTCACTATACTTTCTAAAAGAGCCACTGTACATCACTATGTAATTTTTTTTTTTGCAAATAAAGTCATTGTACTCTCAAAAAGTGTACCATTGAGGTCATTGCGTTAGTCTCAAACATTAAATCTAACAGGACATACAATAAATTACCTACACTAAAAATTTCAAGGTTTATATTTCTAATCACTCATTACTCTTACTTCCCTAAAAAAACCCTTCTCCTCCTCCCACACCACCTCTCCCGCTTCTCCTTCTCCCCCTTCTCTGCAAATTAAAACTCTTCTCCTCCTCCTCCTCCTTCTCCCACCACCACCTCTCCCGCTTCTCCTCCTCCTTCTCTGCAATAAGTTAGAAGTTTTTTCTCCCATTTACACCTCAAAAAGTGCTTCAAACCATCCAAGCAAGATACGGATTCAGCTCATACCATAGTGCATTTTCATTGAGGAAGATATATTGGTTACCAACATTTGATGCCAAAGAAAATTTGCTGGGGCATCTTTTAATCATTTAGTGATGTTAAGTACAGTGAGCCCTATGACGGTTATATCAATTGTGTGTTTTTGTCTCATATACAATTGGTAAGAAATTCATTGTTTGGCAATTGTTTTATTTGCACACCCCCAGCATTTAGTTATTTCATAAGAAGAAAACGTGCAAGTTAAAACAGGCAATCAGCTTCCTTTTTTTTCTCATACTCAGATGCGTTGATTGATTGTCTTTTGGGAATTGAAATTGGATTGGAGGAAGAGAGGTGATTAAAGAATTGTTTTGATTCTTTTTAGAAGATTTAAAGATGCTTCTTTGAGAAGCAAGAAAGAGAGTGAAAGAATTATGTGTAATTATGGAAGTTGTGTGAGGAGAAAGAGAGAGAAAGAGAGAAGAAGAAGATGGGTTGAGAAGCAAGAGAGAGAGAGAGAAAGAATGCTATGTAATTATGGAAGTTTTGTGTGGAGGACGAAAGTTAAAAGAGAGAAGAAGATAGCTTTAATTAATTTTTTTATGATTTTAATGAAGGGTAAAATAGACTTTTTGTTTTCTTTTTGTTAGTTTTAACTGAAAAACCGATGGCATGACTTCTTTAATGCATTTTAAAAGTATACTAACTTTTTTTGGAAAAAAAATATTATGATGATGAACAGTGAGACTTTTGAAAAGTATAGTGACGTTTTTGGTAGTTTACTCTAAGTAAAATAATTAACTTATATCAAAGCTGGATTGTCCATGACATATACACATATTGGATTCTCCCAAGTAACTAGAGTGAAAAAGCTCTTGAACGAGACAACATAAGAAATATAGATGTAAACCCACCAGTAGATAATTATGTAATAGCCAGAACATTTGGGATTATATGGCTTAAAAAGTTGAGCTTCTAGAATCAAGCAAAGGCTGTTCCATGGCTAAAAATCTGAAGTCCAAAGTTAAGATGAAAAGGAGAGGAAAATTCTGTCGACAATTAAGGTGAGAATTCTGCGAATTCCTCTTGGACTCTCTTTGGAGTAATACTTAATGTAAACTGATTTAGCTGTACCAAAGAAGGCCTGAAAGTTATTGTACAAGAATTCTGAGAATTCCTCTTGGACTCTTTTTGGAGTAATACTTAATGCAAACTGATTTAGCTGTACCAAAGAAGGCCTGAAAGTTATTGCACAATATTTTAAATTCAAATCATAAGATTCTCCTTCCTCTATAGTTGGAAGTGGACAAGCTATATGGCTGAAGATTATGCTGTACCAAAAGGATATGTACTTTCAATTAGAAAATACAAAATTTTCCTACAAAACCAGTTATAGGTTACCTAAACCACTTTATTGACTTCAATAAATTATTGTAATTGGTTGAAGTTCTGGAATATTTTGTACCCCTGAATTTTGAATGGGTATCCTTCACTATGAAAATTAATAAAAATTAGCTGTGACTAAATGAATGCATTCATTTTCGAAGAATGTCAAACCAAGAAATGGCTTTATCCTGTTCTGTGCTCAAGTAGGGATTATGCATGATTAACCTGAATAACCCCGAAGATAGAAGGTTGTCCAGTTCTAATGCGCTGCTGGACATATTTCTGAAAATTTTCCTGATATTGACCCTTTATTTTTGTTGCTTTAGGATGTTACTATTGTTGGAGGGCATGTGTTTAAATAACTTCACGAGAACATGCTATAACTACTTTCTTTCTACTATAATTACTCTTATAAGCATTATTTTTCTGTGTATAGAATGATGAATACAACAACTAAGCCTTTATCCCATTAAGTGGGATTGGCTATATGGATTACACTTCACCACTATACTCGGTCTAAACTCATTTTTTCATTTATATTTAAATATAACACATCTCTTCTTATAGGTTCTATCTAATTATTTTTTGGTTTTCCTCTTCCTCTTTTAAGTTTAATTAATAATTCTCTATTTTCGACACGCCTCACTAGGGCATCTAAAGGTCTTCTATGTACATGTTCAAACTATCTTAAGCATGTTTCTCTCATTTTCTCATATATTGGAGATACCCCTGCTTTCTTTTTAATGCATTCATTACTTATCCTATCTAGTCTAGTATGTCCACATATGCATCTCATTATTCTCATTTCTATTACCCTAATTTTTTGTTTATGTTTGTATTTAGTCGCCCAACACTTTGAACTAGAAAGCATCGTTGGTCTTATGGTTATTTATAAAATTTTCAATTTCAGCTGTATTTTACTATCACAAATGGATGACGCATTTCTCCATTTGTCCAACTACTTGAATCCTATGTATAGAATGATGAATGTTATATATATATTTTTCGAATTTAATGGAGTATAAGGAAAGTCTTATATTGGTGATACTGCACCCATAAGGGGTGACAAGCATGGTATACAGGTAACCAGTTAGTTCAGTATATTATTGCTAGCACAATAAATGCTCCTAGTAGATTGTTGTCTAGTTCTCTACCCTCACCAAGGAAAAAAGAGGAGTGATGGTGGAAGTTGAGCTTTGAAAATATGCAGTTATTACTTTTTTAATTTCTGATTGGTATTACAAAGATATCTGTGCTGAAGATAAAGTTCTTGAATTGCATAGATGTCCATGCTAAAGGTAAAGTTCTTGACTTACATAGATGTCCATGCTAAAGGTAAAGTTCTTGAAGAAATTTATGTAATGCAATGCATATAAACCTTCATTGCTAAGAACGTCGACTGATGAATTTAACTGTTGATTTGTGGAGATAAGTTTCATTGTTGAGAGCCTTAAAGGTCTGAACCTGATAATAAAGTGCTGATATTTTTAGGAATGTTAACGATGCAACCATAGTTTTATTACTATGTTGCAGTTTCCAAGACAAAATAATGCACAGATTGAAAAGCAGTGAAAAAATAGTAGTAGAGCAGGTGTTTTTACATCTTTTTTTAATTTTTTTTTTTGGTTGGAAAAGCAAGTCTTTAAAAAGTTTTTCTTAGATCCAAAAGAATGAGTGAGAGATTTAAAATTTTACTTCCCCCGACATCCAAAAGCTTGAATAGGTGAAGAGTGGGCAGGGAGAGAGAGAAGGGGGTGATGTGTTAATATTCTTTGGTTGACATAGTCTTGGGTGCTTCGTATGCAAATGGACATCATTCTATTTCACCTCTATATATTTTAGACACATTACCTAAGTTCTGCCCCTGCCTAGGACTTTTCAATAAGATATCGATTTGGCAGTCCCTATTTTTGGGGGGAAAAGGATAAAACAAAGAGTAATATGAACATTTTATGACAGTTTGGAAAGATAGGTTTGGCCCAAAAGGTTTAAGTTTTGGTATTTGTTTATGCTATGAGTTCTACATGAAATGTAACATCTTTTTATGCAAAACATGAAGATATAGAAATTAGGGAGGAATGCCAAGAAGAGATCATCAAATGGTTGTTGTACTAAAGATGGATACTGAGAAATTATGCGCTGCAAAAGTAAAAACAAGTATTGCTTTGGTGCTGGAACGAGCATGAGGAATTATGTGTTAAGTACATATGCATACAGTTGAAATTGGAGATAGGCAAGGCTATTGTTTAAGACTGATCGTCCGCCACTGAGAAACTATCTAATAAGTGAGTGCAATGTGAATGTGCATCTTAAAGTATGTATCCTAGTAAACATGAGCAACTGCTTAGGAATTATTTTTTCAAGTTAGATAGTTGGACTGCGTTGAATAGAAAAGTAATTTGGAGCTTTTTCAAATACTTGGGATAAGTCTCTTCTGAGCTAAGTTAGTTGGGAGTAATTTAGAGTAGTTTTGCTTGTGATATCATGTCAAGAATTATGAGTGTTCATTTAAGTAATGGCAACTTGTCACCGCGACATAAACTGCAGATGGAGTTGTAGAACCAGTATTTTGGTGGAATTTACTGTCAACAAGCATGCTCCATGATATAAAACATGCTTTTTCTCGTAACTCAGTTTAATTGTCTTTCATTGCGGTCGAGTTTTGAAAGCATGGGCTTTTCTAGGTATTGAGTTGGTAGGCCAGTGGAGTATATAGCTGCAGAAATGTGCCTATTAAGAAGCTAAATGTGACAATGGCATATAGTTGAAGAAGTGTGACTAGTAACAAAGATGAACTGTGTGCATTATTTGCTAAATGGTAGAATTGGAAAGACTTGATATTCCAGTGTAGGAACCTATTAAGAAGCTCCACTAATCATCATAATGTTTATGTTACTGAATCATCAATTTTATTGTTCCATTCTTCCCATTAGGTGGCCCAGCAGAAGATATAATAAAATCAGTTCTTTCAGATATGATCTGTGGGAATTGCGCACTAGGTAAAAACTGCAAAATAGAAAAAGCAAAGTGTGATGTAGATTTGTAAAAGTAGGGATTTGGGCTACTAACTTTTCCGCTATCAGGTGCCTTTTCTTTTGGTTCCTGGAGGTGCTTAGTGGGGGGGTAATAAAATAAGAGAATGAGAATCATTTCTCAATCATTGCCATTGTTTATGCTTGGTTGAGAAAAATAGGCATTAATGGGAATGAAAATTCTTCAATCATTCCCTTATTTTGATTAACTACCCCTTCCCCTCTAATTAAACTTCTCAATCATTACATTTCTTTCTTTACCAAAAAAACTCACTCATTTTTTCATATACTACACATTTTATCAAACACTTACATATATTACACATAGTACACACATTTTTACACACTGCATTTTTACACACACTAAATACATTTTCACACATTACACATATTTTACGCATACTGCACGTATTTTACAAATACTACACATATTTTCACACACCACATATTTTACACATAGTACACACATTTTCATACACTACATGTTTTACAAATACACGTATTTTACACATACTGCACACATGTTCGCACATTCACTACACAGTTGCACATACTGCACACTTTTTCACATATTACACATATTGCACACTTTTTCACATAATACACATTTTACAGATATTACATACATTTTACACATTACACATTTTTCACATATTCACACACTGAACATATTTTTACACATTATCACACACTAAATATTCTATATTCATTTTCATACATTACACGGGACACACATTTACTCAACACATGAGAGAAGATTTGAGATATTATGTGATATGTTAAGAGATGTAGATTTGAGATGTTATGTGATATGGTAAGAGATGTTGCTGTCAATTGGAATTTTGACTGCTTGTCATTACTAAAGTGAAGTTGAACTAATGATCATCAATCTCAGTAATACTGATTTTGGTGTTTAAACCAAGCAATAACCGTGCAATCATGATTTTCATTGTGATTAACCCTTCAATCAAATCTATTGTGATTGCCATTGAAGAATTTGAACCAAGCCCAACTAGAAAATGCATGTTACAAGCTTTCTGAATTGATAGCTCTGAAGTTTTTTTTTTCCTTTTTTTTTCAAATTTTTATGGAGATTGATGTTGGAAGGCATGGGATTGAAGGATGGTGTCTTTTTTGCACACTGTTTACCATCTATGCACATGTACTAGTGTTCATATCCATCTTGCTCATCTGCACGTGGAATCATATTATTGCGTTGAGTTTGTGATTAACTGCATAGCATCACAACTACTGAAATGTGGTTTTATTTTCAGGTTGCTGAAATTAAGATGGATAATCTGGAATGTGATACTTCTTCTTATCATAGCAAGTAAGTTATGAATTTGCTTCAATGTCACCACCTTCTTTGTACTTGTCCTCTTTCTCCATTTTAACTTTTCCACTTTCCACTTTTTAAAATCATGCTTTATGGTCATTTTCTTGCTCTTGGCCTCCTCGTCTTCAACTATCCCTCCAGTATTTTGCGGCACTTTCCTTTAGGCTCAATCGACCCATCTCTGGCAATTGGATTCTATTGCAGAGACAAAAGTAAGCTGGCTTTTGTGGTTAATTTCCTTTTAATTCCATCTTATGTTATATTTGAAATATTGAACAATAACGTATACTTCTCTTTTATCAGGTGACTTTGATGATTTTTGTTCGCGGGCATCTAAGCTAGCGGATGAATCAAATGGCGCTCCATTATTTACCGTGACTGAAAAATGTAAACCACGCTACTCTATCAATCATCACGATAACATGAGTGAGAATGCTGGGTTTCCTGAACCTGGCTTCTATGATATGGTGCCTGAAGGTGAATCAGAGCATGGTGCACATGGAGATGACTGGCAACTCCTTTGACTTAGAACTATGGAGTTGCAAAGACTATGCATTTTCGTCGCAAAGTTGTATATAATTTACATCCCGCACCCTGGTGAATTGTGTCCTAACCCCAGGTCAGTTGTGATTGAGATCCAATTTAGGGGTACAAGTTGACAATCTTTACTTTGAAGAGAAAAAACTCAAAGATATATGAATGTTTTAGGTTGCATCTTAGGTTTTTATTTATAACCCATTTGTCCACAGATGAACAACCAATAGTTAATGTTGTAAGGTAGGAATGCACCAATTATTTATTTATTTTTTTTTGAAGCAGCAATTCGTTTTTTTATCCAACCGTACCATGTAATATAATCCATCTGTTTTAGTAAACATGTTAAAGGACTAAACAACGCATTTTATATGTATCTGCATATTTAGCCCTTAAAAAGTTACAGTTTATATTTAATTTTAAAGGAAAGAATGAAAAAAATTTCGTTGAATTTAGAAACTGGCAAGAAGAGTTTTAGCTGAAGACCATATTCGTTCTTGGTATAATGAATGAACAGGTGAAAGTAGTTGAAAACATTTTTCAAACCGGTGCGCCATGTTAAATGCCTTCAGGTCGACAATTTCCAGACTTTATTTTTTATGTAAGATTTGTAAATTCTTTGCGAAGACATAGCAAAACAACTAGGGCCATTCTCATATGAGATTGTCTCATATATGAAACTTGTATTTTATTTTAGCGTATCAAAAATTAAAAATATGAAATTTGCGTAGAATTTCACTTTGGTGTATAAAGTATAAAAAATTAGCGTATAAAAAATTAGAATATAAAGTATCAAATATTAGTGTAGAATGTATAAAAAATTAGTGTATTAATCTATAAAATATAAGTATCAAATATTAGTGTAGAACGTATAAAAAATTAGTGTATTAACATATAAAATATAATTCACGTAGACGGTATCTCAAGAATTTTTGGGAACAAATAAAATAGATCAATTTCCGGGATGTACTCCTAAGCCTAGCCATTTTCGAATGTTGATAAATTATGAACCTCATTTACGAGTTCTCTAGGAGCTTTAACAAAATGGAAGTATAGTACGACACAAACATAAGAAGTCCAAAATGATTTTACCCTGCTTAAACTGCTGCTTCAAGTTCTTTAGTTTTTTTCAAGGATCATGTTTCTCGTTGACACATTAATCAATGTTAGAATTACTCAACAAATGTTTATAAATAATGCATTCCTCTAACATGTTCATGACAAAAGGAGAATCCACACTCGTAAACAACAAAAACAAAACAAAGTTTTTGAAAACTTCAAGGGCCGCCATGATAGCGGGTTACGACGCTAGCCAATTTTGCCTTGGCATTGCGACTACTTATGGCGCTTGGGTACTGCCACAGTCTCTTTTTCTTAACGGCATGTTCTCGACCACCTTTTCGAGGTCTTGGATCTCTATGGGATCAAGTTAACATTTGAATTCCAACCATCCAAACCAATGTTTGAGTACAAACATTTGGGGCAAACCTCACAAACTTCTCACTTGATAAGATCACACATGATTGTCCACTTGGTCCCTATCAAGATGAGATATGCCAACTCAAGTTACCACTTACCACCTCACTCATAGAAAGGTTTTTAACTAATGAACCACAAGAAGAAGAAGAAGGTGAAGAAGATGATCTTCAGCATCCAAAATAGTAAACTCCTGTGTTTGCAGTTACTATGTATTAAAAGATAAAAACGAAGATAACCATATGCTCTCTCCTAAATCTCAACCATTCAATCAATTATAAGTCAATCATTAAAACTCAATTCCCACTCCTATCTCTATCACATCTAATTACGTACCACCATCAAATACTATGATTCAAATGAATAGATATGTTATGTTTTTATCGTATTCTTCACTGATATCGGTGCTCCTCCTTAGATCCGCCAATGTTAGTTGAGCAACTACACCTAGATGTCTCTAAGATGGAAAATTCTCTCTACCTAGAGAGGCATGTCTCCTCTTTGTAGGAGGGCTAGTCTCCTCACTGTAGGAGTATTGTAGTGCCTTAAATAATTGTCTCTTATTTTAGAAGAGTGAATTTAGTGATGTAGTTTTAGCTTCTGGTTGTTTGTTTAGATCTTTGAATGTGATGCCTTTGTTTTTGCTGTGACCATTTTTAGTATTAATAACTATGGGAATTCTGGCTGTGATAGCATTTTCATTTATCAAAGAGTGTTATAGTAACTTGTTTCTGGGTAGGTAAAAAAAAAAAAACACAAATTCCTACAAAATCTCTAAATTCCCACTGCAAAACTGCATACTATTCACAAACTCATTTTTTGCAAAGTGGAAATAGTTTTCTCAAACCCAAAATAAATAATGAAGGATTACAATTTAGGATGAACACTCAAAAATTGAGACCTTAAATTTCATCTTGAAATTGATGGAGAATTACAATTTCAGAAGAAAAAGAAGAAATTAATGGCACTTAACAGACGTACGGATTGATGGAGGATTAAGCCATATAGGTTAATTGCACTGAGTAGATATGCACCAACACAACCAAACCCACTTATTCACTCTAAGGGACTTTGAATATCTGGTAAAACTTGTAGTTGTATACTTGTGATTAAAATTTATTTGTCATCTCATGATTATTTTTAGAAAGAGGGTTAGAGCCTTGGAGCTTTGGAGATGAAAATTTAGGCTCCATTTGGACAAGCTATTTTAGATTATATCATGATTTTTTTTCTTGGGATTGGTTATGAGAAAAGAATATTTTGAGAGTGTTTGGAATGAATGATTTTATTTTGTTGGGATTTGTATTGAAGATTTTTTTATTAATAAAAGTTTAAAATTTAAATTTGAATTAGTATTTTATTAATTTATTTTGATGGGAAGTGTGTTAGGAAGAATTGTTTATTATTAAAATTTAAAATTCAAATTTAAATTCAATATTTTATTTTTAAAATTACTGTAGCAAAAATAATTACTGTAGCATTGTTTTGTGTTTTAAAAATTTTGATGAAAAAGTTGAACAAAACAAACACCTCATTTTGCAATTGTGAAATAAATCACAAATTTTGATGAAACCAAACAGACCCTTAGGAATTTCGATATTTAATTTTGACTGAGATTTATAGACTTGTTATTCCCATTTTAACCTTTAAAACTTTAAAAAAAAGTCACATAACGTTAGTATGGCTGTATTTGACGATTTCTGTAACTGAAACGTAACAGGAACTAAAACTTTACATTTTTGAAATATGAAAGACTATTTTATCTCATTTTAAATGTAAGGAATTAAACAAATCAAAATGTAAAATGTGAGGGACTTTTAGGGATATTTTCCCTTCTTAATTTTAATGTTTTGAACCCACTGAAAAGTTTGTTTTTCACTCTATTTCTTTTTGTGTCTAAGAAAAAATCAAACAACCAAAGAAAAGCTTTGGTTTTATTACACCGATAAAAAGGTTGAAAATTTATACAGCTACTTAAAATTGGAAAAGGAATTGGAAATTTTTTCAGAATTAATTAGAAATTGTTTAGCACAGCCAATAGTAAGAATGTGGATGTCAAAGGACTTCAATCTGTGAGATAGAGTATGAAATCGATACTCATCGCCTGAATTACATTGTTTATTTATCCTTAAAACCGATAGAGAATAAAAGAACTTCAACTCTGAGATAGAGAATAAAACCGATACTCATCGCAGTAGACATAGCCACGATTCACAAACTGTTAGTTACGGTTCGTGAACCGCCAAGCCACAGTTCAGGGAGGAGTAGAACGGAAACCGGCCCTTGGGTGGCCGGTTCTGGTTACGATTCCAGAACCGACAATTTTGGTTCCGTCCTACTCCCGGTTTTTATTTTGGTACTATTTTTTCACTATTCATTTTTAAAAAAAAAATAAAAAATAAAAGAATAATATGTACAAATTTGATATAATTGAAAAATATCTCATTTTATTATTAAAATAGAATTCCAAATTAGCTATTTACATATATGAATCATGATATAACATATACTAAAATAAAAAATCGTCATTTATAAAAGTAATTTGAGTACAAATTTATAAAATGTTAATTGATCTAAATTTTAATCATCTAGATCTTCAACGTCGACATTGATAAGTTGGTTTTATACCAACTTATATGTGTTATATCACTTAACTTTTGCCTTTTTCTTAATGCAATTGTGTGGTGTTTTGTGCTATTGTGTTCATTTTTTGTGGTTTGCAACTTGTACGTGCTAAAATGAAGAAAAATGCCAAAAATGTGGATCAAGTGAGTCAAATGTGTATTTGAAGTAAAAATCAAGGAAAGAGTTAAGAAGAGCTTAAATGATGTTTGGAGAATTTGAGGAAAACTTAAACATGCCTATCTTGCTTCATTTGGTTTTTGGGCAGAACTAGTTGTGTAGTTGGTTTTGAGTGTAAATCTCTCAATACTAATCCAAATGAGGAGATCTTGGATGTTCTAGAAATCTTTTTGAGTGTACTCCATTTCTTATGTTTTAACTTTCTTCTAATTCTGTGTGCAAGTATGAGAAATGGGGGCATCTTTATGGTTGCTACTTTCAAGGTTTCTTTTATTGGGCTCCTCGCCACAGTTTGGTAGCAGGGGTATAGCTTGAGCTACATATCTCCTATGAAGTTGATTCTTGAACCAATGGAAAGCCAAGAGAAAGATCTAAAACTCTTATGTTCACCTCAAAGTCCAATTCAGAGGCTAAGACACACATATTTCGCATAAAACTCTTATACATACTAGCCTAGCTCTCTTGCACACATGCACTCACCTCGCTACACACATGCACTCACCTCGCCACACACATGCACCCAGCTCGCCACACACAACCACTCAGCTCGCCGCACACACACAAACACCTTGTCGCATGAACATGCAACAAGCTCACTACCTTCACGCGGCGAGCTTATGCACAGTGCACACAGCTTTACCATACTTCAGTATTTTAGCCATAACTCTCTCGTCTTAGCTCCGATTTGGGTGATTCAAAAGGCTGTGGAAAGCTAGGACATAGAAATACAACTTTGCTGTTTTACATTTTTCCAAATTCACAACGAATCAAGACCAGAGTTTGGTTGGAAGTGGCTGCACATTTGCATATTTGCACATTTGCACACAACTTTACTTTGTTGCCACTCACCTTTCATATTTGGTCGCCTTTAAGTGATACATTGTGCTGGAAACGCAATTGCATGGCAATGTAGGTCGCCATGAAAATCACTACATGCACTCACAATTGCCACACTACTTGTGCACAACTTCAACGCACAACATTTTGGGCATTACATATCTCATCATTCACAATGATTTTAGCTACACTTAAGATTTCGCAATGCATTTCACAGCAAGTTTTCCATGTGTATCATGATATTCATCTAAGCACTTATCGCACACTACTCTTCACTACACAATATGTTGCATCACACCACATTTGCACACACTCATAAATACACGGCGATGTATCTTAAGATGCATCGCCACCTTCACCAACGTTAACACACGACAACGCATCTCTAAGATGCGTCGCCATGAGAGTAGTTTGCTTGCGAGGCATCTTAGATGCCTCGCCATGCATTTGTGTGATTTTGGTTGTGAAAAATTTCTCTAAGTGTTGGGCAGTTGTTCTTGTACAGGGTTCTTCAAAGGCAGGAACATGAAAGGCTCAGAGGCGTGCTAGTGTTGTCAAAGGCGTGTAGCACCATGGACTGGAGGCGTGAAGCAGTACATTGATCGAGACTCTTTATGATCATGTGATATTTTGTAGTAGCAATTTTGTAATTTTGCATCTATTTTACGGTTGCGTACTATTTACGTTTTGTAACTTCTATAAATAGAAGATTTAGTCATAGATTATAGAGATCGATCATTCTAGATTCGAAACCAACTTTTGATCTTTTGAGCGGGAATTTTTCTCTCGTTTCTTCATTTTCTCTCTCTAGTTTCTCTCTCTAGGAATTGTGAATCAATTGCGATCACGATCATTTCTGTGGACTGGAAATTGCTTTCTTAATCTCAATTAATGAAGGAATTGACATTTCCCTACGCTTTGACAGGTAAAATTCTCCAATTAAATGGATTTGAGCTTGTTAATGTGGCAAATTGATGAATTTGAGATGAGAAAGGCATTTTCTGGCTAATCAATTGATGATCTAGGGTTCCGATGGATGAGTATACATTTTAGATGCCTTGTTACGGTGCAATGAACATAATCTATAAAGAAATGATTCCTATATTGTTTGATTGTGCTCTTCAGTTGAATTTTCACACGATCACTCTGGAATAGTTGAATTGACTTAACTGTGGCCGACATACTGAGTATAAGATCGATACTACGATTCTTGTTGTGAATTCTGTGAAATGAGAACTTCTTTTGTGAATCAAGTCTTTTCACTTGCTTAGTAGGCTTGTCTTCTAGGATGCGGTCGCCATGCCGATCTTAGGTTAAGAGATCATGAGATAAAAGTGCAAAAGAAATCCTCTGTTGCTAACGAGTACATTTGACCCTAGGTTCAGGCCTCGACATGGGAAAAATCTAGGAATTGAGTGTTAAACTTGCTAGGAATAGTGGATTGGGACGCCGCGGTTAGAAATCGCCATTCTCAGGCCTCGCCATGGGAGAGGTGTTAGGAGCCTTAAGTTGAGGTGTGGTCGCCATGCTAACTTCGGGTTAAGACTCTAGGTGACATAGTTCCCCTCTCGTTCAGCTTGCATGTTCGTTGTACCGTATAGGTGTCTAGGTACATTTTCATCCAGCTCCGGAACTCTAGAGCATCACTTTCATTTGTTTGATTTACACTTTATTCCTTTTGTTTTGAGTTCTGTTCTTTTAATTTACGTTAGTGCAAACTTAATTTTGTGACAACCTGAGAACCAATTTCTGAATTCTTGAAACCACTTCACCTTCCCTGTGGATACGATACCCTACTCATTGCTACTACATTAGCTTAGGGTCAAAATTGCAAGGTTAATGACACGCTTGTCAATTTTTGGCGCCACTGCCAGGGAAGGCACGGTTTCTTGAAATTGCCTAATTGTTCTTGTATTTGTTTTGTTCAATTTATGTTGTGAGTCTTCTCTTGCTTCAATTTCTTGAAATTTCTTGTGTGTTTTGCTTTTGTTTTGTTTCTTTTGTTTGCATTGTATACTTGTGTTTCTGTGATCTATCGTTTCTTTCCTATCATACTTCACTTGTGTTTTTTGGTGTATGTCCAGGTCTCTAAGGTCTTCTGGAGAGCCTGAATTTCAACTTGATCTCGAGTTACCAAAAACCTTGAGAAGCAGATAGAAAGAAAAGAAAATGGCCAATCCAGGGGCACGAGCACCACGATTTGGGCACTATTACGCAATTAATTTCGAAAATGGTTTTGACCAGCAGGATATAGATGTTGAGAGTTATCATATACCGACACAAATTGTCTCAATGATTACTCAAGGGCAGTTCTTTCAAGGCCTTGATAATGAAGACCCCAATGATCACCTCGATTGGTTCTTAGGCCTCTGTAGTACTTTTAAACTTCCAAGAGTGGATCGAAGTGAAGTACATAGAATTTTGTTTCCTCTATCTTTACGAGGTAAAGCTAAGCATTGGTTCAAGAGTATTTGGGGAGCAAATGCAGCAATGTCCTTTGATGAATTGCAAAAGAAATTTTTGGCCAAATACTTCCCTCCTGCGAAATTGGAAAAAAGGAGAATGGAGATAATGAACTTCCAGCAACAGAATGGCGAGTCATTCAGAGAAGCATGTGAGGGTTGCAATGATCTAATCCGTCAATGTCCTAACCATGACCTTGGTGAAATCAGGGAGTTGAACACATTTTTCAGAGGCCTCACAGCTGAGTCTTCTATGAGGTGAAAGCTTGTGCTAACGGGGCATTGAAAGATAAGAGTGTGCCAGAGGTTAGAGAGTTGTTTAACCAAATTGCTGAAGATGAATACCTTTTTCCTGAGACTTGGAAGCCTTATAGTAGAAGGCAGAGAGGAGTACTGGATCTTGATGAGGAAAATTCTTTGAGTGCCAAGTTTGAAGCCTTAGCGAAGCAAGTGCAAACTTTGAAAGCTACACATGCTAAAGCTCCTGTGTTATCATGTGGATTGTGTAAAGGTGAGCATCACACAGATGAGTGTGCCATTACAACTGAGTCTCTTCAATACGTGAATAACTATAACAAGCTACAATATCCTAACAACTATTCTGGAGGCAATAATAGACAGTATGGCAGTGGAGGCCAAAATAGTTGGGGAAATCAAAATCAGACTCAAGGAGGAGGCCAGTACTATGGAAATGAGCAAAGAAGATCTACCCAACCACCCCCAGGTTTTGATCATCAACAGATTTCTTCAGAGCAAAGGAAGCCATCAGTAGAAAACATGTTCCATAAACTTATGGAAAAGATGGACAAGAATGAACAAAGGTTTGGTGGATTGGAAACTACAGTGAGACATCATGAAGCTATTTTGAAAAATATTGAGATGCAATTGGGTCAATTAGCCAATGCTGTGCATCACAGGCCTAATGGATCACTTCCAAGTGACACCATTCCGAATCCAAAAGGAAAGAAAGTGTGTAATGCAATTATGTTGAGAAGTGGTAAGGAAGTGCATAAGACCTCTAAGCCTGAAGAAGAGGGGTGTGTTACTGAGGAAGCAATTGTTCAATCTGAGAAAAATTGTGCCAATGAGGACATTGCACCAGAGAAGGAGGAGGTGCAAGACAATGGAAAGAAGGAAGTGAATAAGAAAATGATAGAGCCTTCAAGTCCTTATAATTTTCCAGAATACGCTCCTAAACCTCCATTCCCTGAAAGAGTAAGGCCAAAGCCAAAGAGAGGACCACAATTTGATAGATTCTTGAATGTAGTCAAACAAGTGAACATGAGTCTTCCCCTACTGGACTTGGTAAGTGCTGTGCCAAAGTATGCGAAGTTCCTTAAAGACCTCATCTCCAACAAGGAACAAATTTTTCACTACGAAGTTCCTATGATGCTAACTGAGTGTAGTGGAGCTTGGGTTGGGCAAAATTTACCACCTAAGTTGAAGGACCCTGGTAGCTGTACAATTCCATGCACGATAGGCAAGAGACATTTTGAGAAGGCCCTCTGTGACTTGGGAGCTGGGATCAACCTCATGCCTCTATAAATAGCTGTGGATATTGGCCTGGGCATGAAGATTCGTCCTGTTGCTATCACACTGCAATTGTCTGACAGATCTCTCATAAAGCCAACTGGTATGGTGGAGGATGTATTGGTAAGAATCGATAAATTTACCTTGCCTGTAGACTTTATTGTTCTTGATATGGAAGAGGACCCTGAAGTTCCTGTCATCTTTGGTCGCCCATTTCTTGCAACAGGAGATGCCTTAATTGGAGTAAGAAATAAAACTGTTACATTCCGAATTAATAATGAGCAAGTAGTTTTTGATGTGAATTATTCCATGAAACATCCTATGAATGTGGAGTTTTGCTTTGCGATTCAAGCTGTTGCATGTTCTTTGATTGCAAATGATGAAAATATGAAACGTGAATTTGTGTTGGTTGATGAATTAAATGGATGTGAGAAAGAGTTTGAGAATGTTGAGTTGAATAAAGAGGATAGAAGAATTGTTTTCTGAAATTAAAGATCTTGTTGAGTGCTTTGTTTTAGATGAGTCCATATTTGAGTTGCAAAATGAAGTAGTTGAAGTTAAAATGCATGAATGTGTTGTTAAAGACATTATAGAAGAATCTTGTGTTAGGAATTTGAAAGATAATGAAGAATATCATATTCCAATTAATGAAAATTGTGCTCCCACTGAGGTGAGGAAGGAAGAAATTTTGTGCAGGAATGAGAAGCTTATGCCTTCTATCTTGGTGCCACCAAAGCTTGAGTTGAAGCCCTGGCCTCCTTACTTAAAGTATGCATTTCTGGGCGAAAATGAAACACTTCCAGTAGTGATTTCTTCTAAACTGGAAGAATGGCAAGAAGTGAAGTTGTTGGAGGTTCTGAGATTATACAAGAGAGCCATAGGATGGACCGTTGCTAATATAAAGGGCATAAGTCCAAGCTTGTGCATGCATAAGATTCTTTTGGAAGACAATTCTGTGCCAATGAGAGACAGACAAAGAAGGCTTAACCCTCAGATGATGGAGGTGGTCAAGAAAGAAGTGATTAAGTTGCTGGACTTTGGAATAATTTTTCCTATCTCAGACAGTGAATGGGTGAATCCTGTTCAATGTGTGCCGAAGAAGGGAGGAGTTACTGTGGTAAAGAACGATGCAAACGAGCTCCTGGCAGCAAAAATTGTTAGTGCTTGGAGAGTGTGCATGGATTACAGGAAGCTCAACAAGGCAACCAGGAAGGATCACTTCCCACTTCCATTCTTGGAAAAACTGTTGGATCGGATTGCGGGCTTTCTGTTCTACTACTTTTTGGATGGATATTCTGGCTATAATCAAATCGCAATTGATCTCAAGGACCAAGAGAAAACGACTTTCACTTGTCCCTTTGGCACATTCTCTTACAAGCGTATGCCCTTTGGCTTGTGCAATGATCCTGCGACTTTCCAACGTTGTATGATGGCTATATTCCATGACATGGTTGAATCGATTATAGAAATCTTTATGGATGATTTTTCGGTGTTCGGAATGACATTTGAAGGTTGTTTGGAAAACTTAGCCAAGGTGCTGAAAAGGTGTGAGGAGACAAATTTGGTACTTAACTGGGAAAAGTGCCAGTTCATAGTCCAAGAGAGTATTGTGCTAGGCCATAAGATTTCTCACAAAGGGATTGAAGTTGACAGGGCCAAAATTGATGTTATTGCCAAACTTCCTCCACCTACAAATGTGAAGGGAATCAGAAGCTTTCTGGGACATGCTGGATTCTATAGAAGATTTATCAAGGCACTTTTCAAAAATAGCTCGACCTTTGTGTAGTCTTTTGGAAAAAGATGTCAAATTTGATTTTGGAACAGAGTGTGTTGCGGTATTTGAAACGTTGAAAGCTAAATTGGTGGAAGTTCCGATTATAGTCACTCCTCACTGGGGTGAACCTTTTGAAATTATGTGTGATGCGAGTGACTACGCATTAGGTGTTGTACTTGGACAGAGAAGGGACAAGGTGTTTCACACAATATACTATGCTAGCAAGTTATTGAATGAGGCGCAAATGAATTATACAACCACAGAAAAAGAGATGTTGGCAGTAGTCTTCGCTTTTGATAAATTTCGTGCCTATCTTTTGGGGTCGAAAGTTATTGTGCATACTGACCATGCTGCACTAAAGTATTTGTTAGCAAAGAAAGAGGCTAAGCCACGCCTAATTTGATAGGTGTTGTTGCTCCAGGAGTTTGATGTTGAAATCAAGGATAGAAAGGGCTCAGAGAATGTGGTAGCTGATCATCTTTCAAGGTTGGAGTCAGATGCACAAGAGGAATCAACAATACTAGTAAAGGAATATATTCTTGATGAACAAGTGTTCCAAGTGGACAATGGAGGATTGCCTTGGTATGCTGAACACGCTAATTTCGTCGTAGCTGGGCAAATCCCTTCCTATTTTCACATGAACAAAAGAAGAAATTGAGAAGTGATGCGAAGTATTATTTTTAGGAGGACAATGCCTTGTACAAAATTTGTAGTGATCAAATCATAAGAAAGTGCATCAAAGAGGAAGAAAAGGATGACATTCTGAGAGCATACTATCAAGGTCCCTACGGAGGGCATTTGGTTCCACCAGAACAGGATTTAAAGTGCTACAATGTGGTTTCTATTGGCCTCATATTTTTTTGGATGCAAGGATTTGGGTAGGAAACTGTGATAGATGTCAGCAAACAACAAACATCTCTTCAAGGAATGAGATGCCTTTGAATAACATTCTTGAAGTGGAGATATTTGATGTTTGGGGCATCTATTTTATGGGTCCTTTCCTGAAGTCATATGGCATGCAATACATTCTTGTTGCAGTGGACTATGTGTCCAAATGTATTGAGGCTATTGCATTGCCGCATAATGATGCTAAAAGTGTTACAACATTTCTCAAGAAGCACATCTTTAACCGATTTGGAGCTCCTCGTGCAATCATCAGTGATGGAGGATCACATTTTTGTAATAAGATTTTTGAGAATTTTTTGGCCAAGTATGGAGTGAGACACAAGGTTTCTACAACATATTATCCCCAGACAAGTGGTCAAGTTGAAGTATCAAATCGGGAGATTAAGAGGGTCTTGGAGAAAGTTGTTAACTCGGGAAGAAAGGATTGGGCATCCAAGTTGGATGAGGCTCTGTGGGCATACAGGACTACTTACAAGACACCAATCGGGGCTTCTCCCTTTAGACTTGTGTTTGGGAAAGAGTGTCATCTCCCGATAGAGTTGGAACATAAGGCCTACTGGGCAATCCAGAAGCTGAACATGAATTTACATGGGGCTCAATCAAAGCGGATGCTGGAGTTGAATAAGTTAGATGAGTTTAGATTCAATGCATATATGAGCTCTAAGCTTTATAAAGAAAGGACTAAGAAACTCCATGATGCTAGTATCCAATCAAAAAGTTTTGCTCCAGGGCAACTGGCTTTATTGTACAACTCTCGCTTGAGGTTGTTTCCTAGGAAATTGAGATCACGTTGGAATGGTCCATTTCGGGTTCTTAAGGTGATGCCATATGGTGTGGTGGAAATCCAGAATGATAAAAATGGTAACACATAGCAAGTGAATGGTCACAGACTCAAGCCATATTTGACAGTTCAAGAGAAGGGCTTCAACGATTTGGCACAAGCTCCACATGAGTTGTTTTTAGATGATCCAATAATTTCTCAGTGAATTGAAGCTATGTCGGGCTGTCGACGTAAAAACAAGCGCTCCTAGGAAGCAACCTAGTTTCTTTTCTTTTTGCCAAATTTTAGCATCTCAGAGTCTTGGTTTGATTCTTCGTTTCCTTTTGTCTAATTTTGGTGTTTATGTTATTTAATGTGCAGCGTACTGGCAATTCATAGCTCAATCTCATGTTTCGCTGATGGCTTGTACAGCTAGATGACAGGAGTTGGATTATATTGTATCTTACATCTCAGACGGGGTAAGGTGGATTTAATGTTTTTCTCAACAAAGGTAAAAGCATCGAACATCTGAACTACTTACGCACTAATCCAATTGGTATTGATGTCAGACCCGTAAACTTTATATTTGTTGGTTTCCAATAATTGTGGGGAGGGGTGTTTAGTGCACGACAAGATATGACACATATTGTCACTATATGTGTTGTCTTTGAGATTCTATCACATGGATTCGTCTTGTAGCTATCTTGAACATGCTATGTGCATCACATCTTCATTATAAATACCTTGCACCTTGTTTACTAGTCTGCATTCTACGATAGTGTTTCCTTCCAGCCGATAAACATCACTTTGCATGCACATTGATGTGAGGTTTCACTATAAGTGATGGCATACTTTCCCCATCAGAACCCTTATGAGTATGCAATCTTCAGTGAGGATCTGGGAACTACCTCATCCTCCTCTTCCTCTTCTTCGGCTGATGAGGCAATGGTGATCGATTATGACCCTGCTGATTCTCTACAGTTTATCAATGCTAGTGCGGAGAGTTTGTACCATCGAACGATCAACAGAGAAGTCATCATCGAAAGACCATTTGAAGCCCCTTCCCGCAGGTTTGAGAAGTTAATTGGAGAGCATAACTGGACTCATTTCACAAGGGCACCCACTGATGTGAATATAGAGATAGTTCACGAGTTCTATGTCAATTAAAAGGCCGACAGTATCCAATCTGTGTTTTTGCAAGGAAAATATCTGAAGGTGAATCGCCGCAGCATCAATTTGCATTATCTTCTTCCCGACTACCCTAGTGATACATACAGCCGATTGGTGAGGGCAAAAAACACAGATCACTTATTGGCAGTTGTGGCAGTGCCTGGCGCTACCTCGGTGTGAAATGCAAGCAATAAAGCACTATATGTACCCGCAAGTGATCTGACAGCTGAGGCAAAGATGTGGTTGTTTTTTATCAACTCTAAGCTCCTACCTACTCGCCGGACCAGTATGGCATCACGGGAAAAAGTTCTCTTGATTTATGCCATTCAGCATAGTTTCTCTATTCACATTGGTAAATTAATTCTTGGGTTCATATGGCGTGCACAACGAAGTGAGTTTGCACCAATGTTCTTCCCAGTTCTTTTAACCGAAATGGCCAGAGGTAAGGGTATTGACTTCATTTCAACTGAAGCTCCTCCACCGTCCTTGGGCCTGATGGGAACACCTCAATGGCATGACTATTTGGAGGAGGAAAGGGCAGTAAGACTCTCCAGAGGATTGTAAAAGGCCAGGTTCCTTTACTGATTTTTTTTGCCCTGGGGACCGTGACTTTATGCCAGTGTTTAGGGGGGATGTGTGATTTGAAGATTGTGTTATATGAAATTGCCATTGCCATGATGAACCTAGTGTAGTAGTGGTGTTAGGATAACGTGTTGTGCTATGTGAAATTGCCATTGCCATGATGAACCTAGTGTAGTAGTGGTGTTAGGATAACGTGTTGTGATGATATTTTTCATGAGACTAGTTTTTTTTCATTTTCTAGTGATGATGTGGAGTATTGATGTTGGGTTTTTAGTTTATTAGGATAATTGGTGGAATTTGTGTGTTTGTGTTTAATGAGCATGATTGCAATTAGCATTGGGGATTTGCATAAACGAATTGATGATATTGAATTCTACCTTCTCTGTTCATGATTAATGTTCTGAAAAGCTGAGCACAAATTAAATTGAGGGATATAAAGATAAGGTTGTTGTTAAATCTTTATCATATTAGCTTGCATTATTTCGGTGTTATACACATGCATTTATGATGACCTGATCTACCACTCTGTTCATAGCTGAAATCGATTCAAAAGCTGTGATGCAATAGTGCAGTGGATAGGATTGTGAAGAGAAATGGTAAGACATAAGGCTGCAACATTGCTTGTTTTTTATGAAATGTTCATGCATTATTTCGCTTGGCAGAAAAAAAGATAGGAGTTCACATGACTTGAATACAGTAGGGAACCACTTTTGTAGTGATGTTATTGTTTCCTTGTGTGGTTGGTTGAGAATATTGAATATGTGTTGACCGAAAGTGCATGTAGTCAGTTCTTGTCTCTATAAATGTTTACTATTGTTCACATTTCAAGACCATCACAAGCAGCTTACAAGATCGGCATTTGCTCAAGCTTTCTTTACCATCAATTGTCTCTTTCCATTTTCTATTACTTCCTTCAAGTTCTTGCTTTGTACTCTCCACCAAAGGTATGTTTTCGGTCCCTTAAATTTCATATTGATGGATTTAATACTTTGTATGAAGAGTTGTGGGTGAGTGTATGAGCATGAAAATAATGTTGTTAAGTTGAAAAAAATGATGAGTCAATGGAATATAGTGATGCTTGTTCAAATGTGAAGTATATGCTAAGTGTGGGGGAAAGATTTAGAAGATTTCATCAAAGGATTCAGTTTGGATATCTCTGTAAATGGTCCTACTGAAATGGGATGTCATTGATTCGGGTGTTGGTTGTTCCAGGGAACAAGTTAGCTAAGAGGATGGCCTACAATGTTTCTGTTGTGCACTTTTGCTAGTTGTGACTGGAACATGGTCCATTTTAGAAGATAATGTGACGTGCATGCTGAAAATTGTTGTAAGAGAAATTGCTGAATCTGCCCAGTTGACACCTCTCGGTATTTTTTTGCATAATTAGCTCATCTGTGGTCCAAATTGGATAATTCTGGTTCTTAAATTCAGCTAAGATCTTGCTCTATAACTTTGATTCTTTAAATTTTGGCTAATTCTTCATGCTTTGCATGTTATTTCCTCGGTTTTGTGGATGGTGTGAAGCTGAAATTTCGTTTTGGGTAATTGTTCTAGTTTGTCACAAGTTGGTAGAATGAGCATAATTTGTTCAACGCATAATTTGAGGTGTTTAAAGTGGTTATTTACAGTTTGGATGAAGGGCTATGTTTATGTGATTAAATGGTGATTGGGTGTTTTGGATTAAACCATTAGTCTTGCATATGATCTAGTAGTTTGAATTTGGTTATGAAGTCTAAATTCTTTGTCTAAGGTGTTCATTAAGAAGCTACGTTTTTGTGGTTGTCAATTGCAGACATGGCTCCTAAAAAGGGTGAAAGTTCACACAAAGGCAAAGGAAAAGGGAAAGGAAAAAGTAAGGTACAAAGAGCTGAGAAATCGGATTCTGAATACTTCCCGGAAGACTTGCCAATCTTTGAGGAGCCTCCAGAGTATACAGTGCAAACCCCAACCCCCAAGAAGAGGAAGGGATCCTCTGAACCATCCTTGTTCATTAATGACGGGCAAAGAAGCGATGGGAGGAAGGCATTAATGTGAAATATTTACATCTAGAGCGGGCCTTTATTGTGGATAAGGGACCCTTTAAAAAATTGATGAAGTTCCACAAATTTGATGTGAAGCTTACATCTGCACCAAAATTTTGTAATGTCAATATTACCAGGGAATTCTATGCAAATGCGAAATATCCCCAGGATGGAGCTTTTCTACGTGAGGAGGCAATGGATTCAACTTACAAGCGAGATCATAAATTCACATTTGGGCACGACGAGTTACCCCTCTGATCCTCTCCAATTCCAGGTGATGATTCAGAGTTGAACCCAGCTTTTTCAGAAGAGTTAGCACATCCCGGAGCTACGTGGGTACTTAGCAAGCGAGGAGCACATAAGCATATGCGGCTTCAATCTTTGAAATGTGATGTCAAGTTATGGTTGATGTTTGTTTTGTCACACCTTATGCCAAGTTCCCAATCGTCTGAGGTGTTACGTGATCGGTTATTTTTGATATCAGCAATTCGCGGGAAGAGGCCAATTGATGTTGGTCGAATCATTCTATCTAGCATTCATGCTGGGATTGACGAAGACAGTGCAGCACTTTATTTTCCAGTTCTGATTGAGGAAATCTGTAAAGCACAAGGTGTGGATAATGAGTTGGGTGATTGGAGGAAGACTAAGTTCCCAATTGCTAATTCTTTATATCTTAAGTATTTGAAGATGGACAAAGAGAGGGTGTGGGAGCAGATTTTGGGCACGGGAGGAACTCGTGATGAATTTGAACCACCAATTAATGTTGAACATCAGGGGCAGCAACCGTTCGACTTTAGCTCACTTCAAGGTGTAATCCAAGAGCTCCAACAGTCGGTTGAGCATCTTTTCATACAGATGGATGAGAGGCTTGAGGGTATACATGAGAACATAGATACTATGCAGCAAGAGTGGACAGCACATGCATCTAATATAGATAAAAAATTGGAAGATATCTCTTCCGTAACCCAGCAATAGTTTGAGGTCTTATATCATAGGCAGTTGAAGATACATATGGAGTTAGATAACTGCAATAAGATGACAGTGTATTATCATTCTGATTCTGGACCTCCCAAACCAACTCCATCGTCTGCACAATTAGCAAGCTACCGTATTCCTAATCTGACAAGGGATGTTGTCAGTGGCGCAAGTCATGAGCTTCCACTAGGTATCCCTTCAGTTCCTTCTCTCAATCCATTGCCAACATTTGGTCATATCCCATCGATGCCTCCCACTCCTACTTTCAGGGTGGATCCTAAGTTCATGCCACATACAAGGATTCTGATGTTTGGAACAGGTCAACCCCCTATAAGGACCAATTCATGGGCCTTTCCATTGGGTGGCACAGCCTTTTAGCGGCCCTTATTTTTCCACAACTGCTTCATTCTCGTCCCCTTCTTCCTCAGCATGGTCATCTTCCCAGGGAACCCCTCCTTCTTAATCTTTTACATTATGGGCAATGTATGATTCAAATGTGGGGGGATGGAAGGTGATGCAGTTTGTTGGTTTGTTTCATGCTTCATGATTGGCTTAATGTTTGAGAAAGTTGCCGTGCTTTTTCCTGTTCCGATTGTTGGGATTTGCTGAAATTTGGGCTGAAATTTTTTTTCGCATGCGCTGTTCCGGTTGTTGGGATTTGCTGAAATTTGGGCTGAAATTTTTTTTTCGCATGCTGGTGCCTTGTGTTGATTATGGGGGGTTTTGGTTATTGAAGTTGTCCTGATGTGTAGAAACTTTCCTAAGCCTAAAAGATGTGTTGTGCTGTGGAGTTGTTCAGAGTTTGGATTTTGAAGTCTGTGGCAAGTCTCTTTGAAGTATGATATGAATTGTTGCAGTTCTGTGAAGTGTGCTTTGTGAGAAGTGTTGAGAAGTATGGAATTCGGGTTTGAGAGTGTAGTATGTTTTAATGTGTTTTTAGTGTGTTAGTATTGAGTCTTGAATGTGAGTGTTTGAATAAACGTCTAGAATGTGAGTGAATGTGCCACGAGTAATAAGTGGAAGTAGAAGTGTGTTTAATGGAAAATCACTTTGTATTATGAATTTGTTCTCTTGTTGGCTATGTTCGAATTTGTAGTTCATCAATTTTTTTTATCTTTATATTGCATGTGAAATTTTTTTTTCCAGTTTGGCTCCGAAATTGATGAAATTGGAATATTTTGTTGTCCAAGGCATCATGTTAAAGTAAGATAGATATGCCATGCAAAATCACTCTCTGACATAGGAGGAATCTGGTTCAATTTGTTCTTGTTGATATGCATGACTACGGTGTTTTGGATGCTCTTGCATACATAGTCCCTTAAAGACATCCAGGAACTTTTAGTCACACAAGAGAGGAGATGGAGAAAAATCCTTTGGCAATTGGGAGTGAAAAGCCGAAATACCCTTGGCAAGTTTAATTGGGAAAAAATAGCCATAAAACCCAGGCGGAAAAGTGGGAAAAAAAAGCCATAAGACCCAGGAAAAAACACCAATGCGTGTGATAAAGGAATGCACTAAAGTGCAGAAAGGAAATGTTATGCATCAATAGAAGAACCAATGTGCGACCATTGATCTTGTGTGTTAGGAGTTCTTGTATGTGGATAAGGTGATTGGTGTGCATTGAGATGTTTTTTTGAAACAAAGGGGGAATGCATGCAAGGAGGATGGGTGGACAAGTGTTCCTCAGCACACACTTGCATGCATGACATTTTGGTCTTTATTCATCGTGCCTTGGTTGATAATTTGTGCTGAAATTAGATAGTTTGGAGTCAATAACTTTTGCGAAGTTTTCTGTGTGTGAAAATATTTTGATGAACTCAGACAAGAACGTGTTGGACAAGGGAGCAAGGTTTAGTGCAAAGGTGATTAACATATATGAAGTGTGAATCTTGCTTGAGGGCAAGCAAGAGTTCAAGTGTGGGGGAAATTGATAAGTTGGTTATATACTAACTTATATGTGTTATATCACTTAGCTTTTGCCTTGTTCTTAATGCAATTGTGTGGTGTTTTGCGCTATTGTGTGCATTTTTTGTGGCTTGCAACTTGTACGTGCTAAAATGAAGAAAAAATGCCAAAATGTGGATCAAGTGAGTCAAATGTGTATTTGAAGTAAAAATCAAGGAAAGAGTTAAGAAGAGCTTAAATGATGTTTGGAGAATTTGAGGAAAACTTAAACATGCCTATCTTGCTTCATTTGGTTTTTGGGCAGAACTGGTTGTGTAGCTTGTTTTGAGTGTAAATCTCTCAATACTAGTCCAAATGAGGAGATCTTGGATGTTCTGGAAAGCTGTTTGAGCGTGCTCCATTTCTTATATTTTAACTTTCTTCTAATTCTGTATGAAAGTATGAGAAATGGGGACATTTTTATGGTTGCTACTTTTAAGGATTCCTTTATTGGGCTCCTCGCCACAGTTTGGTAGCAGGGGTATAGCTTGAGCTAAAGATCTCCTATGATGTTGATTCTTGAACCAATGGAAAGCCAAGAGAAAGATCTAAAACTCTTATGTTCACCTCAAAGTTCAATTCAGAGGCTAAAACACACATATTTCGCATAGAAGTAGATTGTTAGGCTGAAATGGTTGCATCACATATACTAGCCTAGCTCTCTTGCACACATGCACTCACCTCGCCACACACATGCACTCACCTCACCACACACAACCACTCAGCTCGCCGTACACACATGCACACCTCGTTGCATGAACATGCGATGAGCTCACTACCTTCACGCGGCGAGCTAATGCACAGCGCACACAGCTTTACCACACTTCAGATTTTAGCCATAACTCTCTCATCTTAGCTCCGCTTTGGGTGATTCAAAAGGCTGTGGAAAGCTAGGAAATAGAACTACAACTTTGATGTTTTAAGATTTTCCAAATTCACAACAAATCAAGACCAGAGTTTGGTTGGAAGTGGCTGAACATTTGCATATTTGCACATTTACACATAACTTTACTATGGTCGCCACTCACCTTTCATATTTGGTCGCCTTTAAGTGATACATTGTGCTAGAAATGAAATTGCATGGCGACGTAGGTCGCCATGAAAATTACTACATGCACTCACAATTGCCACACTACTTGTGCACAACTTCAACGCACAACATTTTGGGCATTACACATCTCACCATTCACAATGATTTTAGCTACACTTAAGATTTCGCAATGCATTTCACAGCAAGTTTCCCATGTGCATCATGATATTCATCTAAGCACTTATCGCACACTACTCTCACACTACTCTTCACTACATAATATGTTGCATCACACCACATTTGCACACACTCATAAATACACGGCGATGCATTTCACCAATGTTAACACACGGCGACGCATCTTCAAGGAAATTTCTGGCCGGCGACGCATCTTAGTGAGTAGTTTGCTTGCGAGGCATCTCTAAGATGCCTCACCATGCATTTGTGTGATTTTGGTTGTGAAAAATTTCTCTAAGTGTTGGGCAGTTGTTCTTGTACAGGGTGGTTCTTCAAAGGCGGGAACATGGAAGGCTCAGAGGCGTGCTAGTATTGTCAAAGACGTGTAGCACCATGGACTGGAGGCGTGAAGCAGTACATTGATCGAGACGCTTTATGATCATGTGATATTTTTTAGTAGCAATTTTGTAATTTTGCATCTATTTTACGGTTGCGTACTATTTACGTTTTGTAACTTCTATAAATAGAAGATTTAGTCATAGATTATAGAGATCAATCATTCTAGATTCGAAACCGACTTTTGATCTTTTGAGCGGGAATTTTTCTCTCGGTTCTTCATTTTCCTCTCTCTAGTTTCTCTCTCTAGGAATTGTGAATCAATTGCGATCACGATCGTTTCTGTGGACTGGAAATTGCTTTCTTAATCTCAATTAACAAAGGGATTGACATTTCGCTATGCTTTGACTGGTAAAATTCTCCAATTAAATGGATTTGAGCTTGTTAATGTGGCAAATTGATGAATTTGAGATGAGAAAGGCATTTTCTGGCTAATCGATTGATGATCTAGGATTCCGATGGATGAGTGTACATTTTAGATGCCTTGTTACGGTGCAATGAACATAATCTATGAAGAAATGATTCCTATATTGTTTGATTGTGCATTTCGGTTGAATTTTCACACGATCACTCTGGAATAGTTGAATTGACTTAACTGTGGCCGACATACTGAGTATAAGATCGATACTACGATTCTTGATGTGAATTCTGTGAAATGAGAACTTCTTTTGTGAATCAAGTCTTTTCACTTGCTTAGTAAGCTTGTCTTCTAGGATGCGGTCGCCATGCCGATCTTAGGTTAAGAGATCATGAGATAAAAGTGCAAAAGAAATCCTGTGTTGCTAACGAGTACATTTGACCTAGGTTCAGGCCTCGACATGGGAAGAATCTAGGAACCTTAAGTTGAGGTGTGGTCGCCATGCTAACTTCAGGTTACGACTCTGGTGACATAGTTCCTCTCTCGTTCAGCTAGCATGTTCGTTGTATTGTATAGGTGTCTAGGTGCAATTTCATCCAGCTCCGGAACTCTAGAGCATCACTTTCATTTTTTTGATTTACACTTTATTCCTTTTGTTTTGAGTTCTGTTCTTTTAATTTACATTAGTGCAAACTTAATTTTGTGACAACCTGAGAACAAATTTCTGGATTCTTGAAACCACTTCACCTTCCCTGTGGATATGATACCCTACTCATTGCTACTACATTAGCTTAGGGTCAAAATTGCAATGTTAACGACATGCTTGTCAGACATAGAGATTGAACGAATTTGTGAAATAGGAAACTCCGGTTGTACTAGCAGTGCTCATTTCGAACATGTCAGTTTCGTAATCTAAATCAATGTCATCCATCTTGTCCATTTCTTGTGCTCTAAAAAATATCTTGTGCCAATCGTTTACTAATGCTTGAATTTCTAATGATTTTGGTAATAGTCAAGACTGGTGCTCGTCTAAAATGCTCCCTCTCTCTCACTAAAAACTTGTTCTACTGCTAGGGTTAATGTCGGAAGTGTGAGAATATATCTTGTAATAATATAAAGGATTGGGTAATCCTTCTTCCCATTCCACCAATCTAATACGGACCACTCGTGAAAATCCCTATATGCATTACAAATCTCAAAAGTAGTTGTTAAATATATATCAAATTTGGTATTAGTACCAGATCTTGGTTTTTTGTATGAAGAATATATAGATTTACCAAGTTTATGTGGTGCTATAGAAAATATTGATGTAGTACTAGTAGTATTTTGGTGTGATGCACTATTACTAGTAGAACCACCAATATTAGATTCGGTGCTAAGAGGAACTTGACTACCATAAATAGAATAAATTTAATTAAATAAATTACGAAGAAGAAATTTTACATCTCCTATAATATCCTTAGTTTTTTTTTTCACCTTGATAACTTTCATCGTGAGTAAAAAATGAATCTACACAATTATTATATACATTAATATATTCCTCTAAAATATTAATTTTTTTTTATGTGGATAAAAAATAGAGGCAACTAAATATGTAGGTGGAATTCTTCGATAATATTTAAGTTATTTTAATATCATATTATGTATAGAAAGTGATAAAATAGGGCCATCTTTGAATTATTGTAAAATGCCAACAATATCACATGCAATGTGAATAAATAAAAAAGAAGTAGGATAATAAATACCAGATAAAATTTCAGTAGCACTTTAAATATCTTTAAAAGTTGTAATAATTTACAACAAATTTCCTACATATTAGGATGCAAAGCAATATTTTCGACATGATTTTGCATAAAAAATGAACATAACAAAAGTACTATATTTTGCAGATGAATTCAATAATTTATAAGTTGAATTCCACCTATTAGGAATATTTTTATTCAATCTTTTAGGTTTTCGTCCATTTTTTATACAAAATTTTATCCATAGTTTTATTAAATTTAGACATGCCCATAAAAGACTAATTGCCTCTGTAATAGGTAAAATATACATATTTAGTATTTTTAAACCATCTTGTACCGCTAAATTTAATACGTGACATGCACACCTAATATGAATTTTTTTTCACCATTTATTGGTTGACAAAGACTTGTTAATTGACCAATTGAAGCCGTATTGGCCGAAACATTATCAAAACTGTAGAAATTTATTTTACATAAACCATATTCATCTAAAATAACATTCAACATATTAAATATATTATTTGCGGTATGTCTTGATTCAAAATGTCGCAAAGCAATAATTCTTTTTTGTATTTTCCAATCACGATCAATCCAATGACAAGTTACTCCTATACAAGAATGCATTTGCCATAATCACTCCAAATATCGGAACATATAGAAACGCTACCATTTAATTTTGAAAAAGTTTCAATGAAAATTTGTTTTTCAGTTTTATAATTTTTTTAATTCTCTTGTTATTATTGTTCTAGGCATTCTTTTACCTTGTGAATTTAATGCATTTTGACAATAAGGAGTAAATTCTACTTTTCACCAAAACTAAATGATAAATGTTTTATGGCTATCATTTTAATTAATTAATTTTTATTTTTTTCATCCAAATATTTAAAAAGAGGAGTGGTAGAGGGATCAAATCCGGATAATTGCGATTGGTTAGTGAAAATACCAATTTCATGTAGGTTGTTTTCTTTCAAATGTAGTGACAAAATTATATAGTTCAATCATTTCTTGAAAGCATATAATTTGTTTTCAGGACAATAATTGCATTTTGGCTTGATTGTTTGTTAGTTGGAATCTAATATCTTTGTGTAGTGCTTTTTGAACATATCCGGTTTTAACATTTCTTCAATATTGGGACTTTCACTGTCTCCACCACTAAAAATTTGCTCACTTTAGTTAGCACCAAATTGTAAGCTACCAACAATATCTCTATTAAAACTATCCATTTTGTAGTAAATTAAAATAAAGTAATTGAATGCATATAAATAATTAGATAAATAGAACTATAAGCCTATAATAAAAGTATTTAAATAAATATAAATAATTCAAATAATAAAAACTAATGACGAGGATTCAATATTAAATAAAATAAATAATTTTAAAAAATAATTAGTTAAAGATTTGAATAAAATAAAATAAAATAAATTAAAGAATTGAATTTTGAATATAATGAATTAATAAATAAAAATAAGTTAATGATAATAAAGAAAAATAAATAATATAAATGATAATTGAGAAAATTGAAATTGAGAAAGAATTGAGAGAACGGTGTGAAAAATTAATTTGGGGGGTTTGCGTATTTATAGAAGAGAAAAAAAAACATTACTTTCGGCTTTCTAACGACCTGAATTATGGCTGTTGGATTGCCAACAGTCAAATAATTGTGATGGTCGTTGCATCCAACGACCATCTCAAATTTTTTTAATTTTTTTTTTGTTGGAACCGGCGGTTCCAATCGTTAGATTATCCAATGGCTAGAATTTTATAGTCGTTGGCTTATGCCAATTTTTTTAAAAAAAATTGGCAGTTTTGAATCATCAATTGACGGTTTAGAAATGTGTGAACCGTAACCAATGTATTTGGGCCAGTTTCAATTCACGGTGCCAGACCTGATTTACCCAAACTGCTGGGATGGGCCGGTTCTGGTCCATGTCTAATCGACAAAATTACATTGTTTTGTTAGATTTAAATCTTTTTCTGCCCCCCTTCCCCCCGGAATTTTGCAACTTAAATGTTCTTAAAGATCTTGAAATGTTCCTCAAAATTTACTTAAAAGAAAGAAAAGAAAGTTTCCATGTTACAGTTCGAAAGTTAAAACAAACTAACAGAACATTGATTATAGCATTATAGTTTTAGTTGAAAAACGACAACGGGGATTATATTTTAAAAGTTTCCATGCTAAGCAATTATTTATAGTAAAAGTAACATTATTTACAATCAGTGTCATATTTAAATCTAACAAGGTCAATTAGGAGCCCGAATGAAGCACACTACATATATACTTTGGAAAGAAACCCAAGTAAATAGTTACTCTTTGTGCACTAGTATTCCTATGAATAATGTTAGGAACACAGCAGGAAAAATAAGAAGGTTTTACATGGACCTTGTTTTGATTATTACAACCACTACAACAAAAAAGGTCATTAGCGAGGAAAAAAAATAGTCGTTGAAGCATTGAAATTTGTCGCTATATATATGAAATGACGAAATTTTCTCACTAAAATGTTTTCACGCTAGACCTGCGTCGTAAAAGGGTTTAGCTAGAAATCAAAAATATTTTGTCACTATTGAAATGAGCATTCAGTGACAAAATTTGGATTCTCGCCATTTTTTTAGCCTTTAGTGTGAAAGATTTTCTCGCTATAGAAATAAAAAATTCATCACTATTGAGAGGCAATCCTCGCGAAATACTATAATTCTAGTGAGTAAAAATAGCTTCCTCGCCATATAAGATGAAAAGACAATTTTACCCTTCCTCACAAAAGATGTTAAAATTCTAACTAAAAGTCACATTTTGTGACAAATTTTTTTATTGCTATTGTCTTGATTGCCCATCATTACTCCTCACTAAATGGTGGTTTTAGCGAGAAAATATTAAAGTTAAAAATATATTACTAAAGCTATTAGCGAGAATATAATTTCCCTCTAAAGGTGGAAGAATTTCAAAGTTTATGTATTGGCGAGAAAAATGTACTCGCTAATTGTTATGTTTAATAGCAATGTTTAGCGACAATGCTTATTAAAGTATTCTAGTGAAAAAATTACATATAAAAAATAATGTAATAAATAAAAATACACCAATGCATTTCATTTAATAATTAATAATTCAATTACAAAATTGACATTCTATATTCAAATAAAACAACTTAACTTTGAGAAAAACATTAATATTGTTACCATGGTTATACATTAAAAGGAAAAAAAAACCTCAAGCACTAATTTATGGAATCTAAATGCTTCCTTTGCCCTTGAATTTCAGCCATGTTAGCTCCAAATGATAAGCGGGTTACAGCTTACAACTCCACTGTCCAAATTTTGCCTCTCTATTATTCACAAGATTGGAGATACATTAGTCCCTATTCTATTGCAATACCACAACATAACTCAGGGTGACAAACGAATATGACAAAAATAATCATTTCAAAGGTAAGTATTTATAATTCATAGGCCATCAAGGCTAATTTGAAACATGTTACCAATTGGGAGAACACTTGCATTTAATCAAAAAAAGCACACTTGATGCTGAGTGTAATAAATTCCAACAAAGAAAAGTAGTATGTGAACCTGAAAGAACTCCAAGTTTGTTGTCGTTACAAGGCAACCCTCCATGTTCAATAATTTGAGCTTTTGCAATGTTGTAAAGCATAAAGTTAAATCCCACAATAAATCAATTATCACCTCTAATGAAATCAATCAAATGATGTATAGCATTGTGTCCTAACAAATAAATAGTCATAGAAGAAACTGACACTGCAGTTACACAGATGAGGATAAGCCAGATAAATAGAATAATTTTTTCAACAGACTTTGGTATCTGAAAAAAAATGAGAAAGACAAGCGATAACCAATAGAAAGTTTCGTTTGAATTATTTCCCTGAAATCTGATTCCACGTTGTTGGCTTCCATTTGATAATAACCTGGAATTTGAAAGAGTAGAATCCCTCAGTACTGAATTCATGCTGGCCTGAAACTTCATAGACATTGCTTGAATTGCTCAGTGACCCTTTCAAAGCACAGACCAAAGATTCCCACATGTTCCTATTGAGTGAATTCCTGACAAACACCATTCTCTTTCCGCTAAGCAGCTTCAGCATACCATCAATACCCACTTTGAATTTGAATGCAACTCAGATGTTAGGAAGTAAGATCTTAAGGCGGACTAAAATTTGTTCTAAGTGTTAGAAGGATAGTTAGGGTTGGGTTGATGCGGGATAAATAAAAGCATATTAAAACGACGTAGTTTTGGCCCTGCCAAACTGCGCTCGTTTCAATATCTCAAAAGCTGAACGAAAATATTTTCCCTCCTTTTTTTTGCTATTTTTTTAGTTACTATTTTTTGAGTGACATAGAGGTTAATAGAAACTTAATTATCTCTACATTAATTATTATTTTCTTTACTATTATAGGTATTGAAAATTTTGTTATTTTTATGATCATACTTGGTTTACATATCGTGTTTAAATTCATAAAGTATTTTAAAAATATATATGTTTTTATTAGTTTAATTTAATTAGCATGCAGTAATAGATGAATGATAAAATTCATGTAAACAAATTCATAACATTATATATGTATAGACTTGTAACAAATAAATTATTGATTTTGGATCAAAATTTATATATAACTAGAGGTTTTAGAGTATTTAAAAGGATCAAAATTTATAACTAACTAAAATCATACACAAATAACATATTAAATACACTCTTGTGAAACCGATTCATATATAACACGTGAGTCATATTTGAAACAAATAATTAATGATCGTTGAAGTCGTGATTCTAATTTTTTTCTGTTTTTATTTTACGTTGAAATTGCGATTAACTCATGTCCATATATGAATCCACTTCATAGGAAACCAACCGGTAACATATAGTAGTATCCATTTACAGTGTTCTTTTTACTAAAAAATAAAGTATAGTTTTCAAATAAATAAGTGTTGTTTGTTATTATAATAACTACATAAATAATTAACAATGATAGTTAATTAACTCTTTTTAAAAGGATGTGAGGACTTAAACTAGATTTTTCACAAGGATCAAATTGCTATATTAGAGTATCGTAGAAGGATTAATAAAACTTATGAGCTATTTAGTTACTCAAATAAAAGTAATTTTAAATTTATTAAGGTAATTCTATAATTTCACTTAGTAGTACAACAACAAGAACAACTAGGGATTTTTCTTACTAAATGAGTTCGGCTATATGGATCGTAGTTTTCCACCGTATTCGATCCTTACACGATTTCACTTACCGACACAATTATTTAAAAGTAATTTTAATTTGAGGGACCAATTGGAATAATTAAGTTTTCTACATTTAGAAATCCCATTGAAAAGAACTTTTGAAATATATTAAAACTATATTGTAGTTTATTTAGAGATCCAATTAAAAATAATTTTAGATTTGAGGTGTCAAATTAAGTTTCCTATTAAAGTGGAAAATTTTAATTATATTGAGGCTATTCAGTAATTTTATTTAGGGATCCAATTGAAAGTAATTCTAAATCGTATAGGCCAAATTAGAATAACTAAATTTCATACTAATATAGGTCACATAAAAAATTTGTGGATCCAACTAAAAATTCTAAATCTCAAAGGCCAAATTTGGATAACTAAGGATTCTAGTAATGTAGGTTCTGAAAAAAAAAAATTGAGGATTTCAAAAATCATGGTCCCATAATGTAATTTTTTTAGATATGTGTGAAAGTAAATGAATTTTTTAAAATAATAATTTTAATAGAAATTAGTTTTACTTATTGAAATAATTATTGCTTATCATGATAATGAACTTTGTATTATAATTTTTTTTTAATTAAAGCATTCAAGTAAATGGTAAGAAATATTATATATAGTAGGAATCACTTCATATATACTTATCAAGTTAGCTGCTCACATTTTTTTTTTCTAGTGATGGGGTTAATTGTTTGATTTTTTTTTCTATTAAAAAAAGTCAATGAGCATTACCATAATTAATTTTATAATTACTGAAATAATTTTGGGTATGAAATTTCTAAGATTAGTTATTAGGGCTACAACAAATTTAAAGCCCAATAGTATATGTGGTAAATTAGAAGACAAAGCATAATTCTCAAATAAATTAGAAGCCCAATTATCAAATAAAACCTCATTATGCTATTTGGATGTCCTATCGATTTGGGCTACAACAAAATTAGAAAAATAATAGTATATGTGGTAGCCCAATTAGAAAATAAAGACTTTTCAAATGAGATGGGAGCTCAATTGGCAAAAAAAAAAAAAAGAAAAAAAAGAAAAAGAAAAAAAGAAATTAAGCCTAATATGCATATTTGCATATACATAAATGTCTACGTCTATATATATAAATCAAATCAAATCTCAATTTTTTGAATTTTGGATCTAAGAATAATGGTGAGAGATTTTATTGTCAAATAAAATAACTTATTATAATTATATACAATTTACATTTATAATGTAATTTTAAGACAATGTACAAATATTCTTCATTACAAAATGGAAGTAAAGATAAATGAGAGAGCAAAAAGATAGATAAAGAAAAGAAAAAAGGAAAAAAAAAGGAAAAGGGAATATTAAAATAAAAAATAATTAAAATATTTTATGAGAATATTTTATTATTCTATATGCTATAGTTTTGTGGATGGTTTCTTTGCTAGAAAAGGAGAAAAAAGAAAAAAAAATTAACAAAAAAGAATTTTGATATTTTGTATGAGAATATTCTATTATATTTTTCACCTTTTCAGCGATGATATTTGGTTTTCTCACTATCTTTTAATAGGTAATAGTTAATTTTTTTATATATTATTGTAATTTTGCGAGAAATAGATTTTCTCGCTAAAGTAACTTTCATTTTAGCGAGGCATTATAGACTATATTATATTGTATTTAGCGAGAAATATGTAATTTTCTCACTATAACGTGTAAAAAATTATCACTATTATATCATTGAGTTAATGGGACCTTTCCCGCCATACCATTAGTGACGAAAATTGGCTAGAAATTTTTTTTTCCTCACTGATTAAAGTTGATTTCTTGATGAACAGTAAAAAAATTTTATTTCCTTGCCAATTCATATTATTAGTGAGGAAATTGAGTTTCATCACCAAACTTATCGTCGCTAATGACCTTTTTTGTTGTAGTGAATTGAAAATTGAAGTACAACATGTGTGGCCTATTGCGCCAAACTTCAATAGATTTCTGCTTAATTTAGTGCAACAAGAGATTTCACAAGATCAAGATAAACGTAATGAGGATGCCTAAATGAAGTTTAAGAGACACAAAATAGTGAATCGAGATCTCCTGTTTCATTTCCTGTTTCAATGTTTGTTTCACTTTATAAATATATGCCACGCATATTTCTCTAAAACGCTATCTAAGTTATTAGTAAGCCCTAACAGATAAATATTAAATATGTGGGGTGATTTTATAAGAGTGAAATATGGATTGAAACATGGAATGAAACAGAAGATTATCTGGGCAAAATAGTTTAAATTCTTTGCTGCAGATTGGAAATTAATGATGTAATCAACTTTGGAAATGGGAAATAGAAGAGAATAATTCACACAAATTAATCAGGCCATTGTCTCTGTTCCTTGATGTAACAAAATGAGGTGCAAATGGCTCACCGATCTTTTGCACATTAATTCATTAGCCATGAATATCTAGAGTTAAACCAGAATTCCCTAACTTTTCTTTCGTCAGGTTTTTCAGGCGTTCAGCCATTGGAGGTGGGAGAAAGTTAACCCAATCTCCAACTCCTCCCTTTCGAAAAAACGAACTATTTTTAGCTTTAGGCACAGTTTGTGTTTCACCCTTCTTGTTACATTCCAAATTCTTAAGATTTTCCAGGCTACAAAGCCGGGTTATCTCTTCAACCAACCCTTCAGTCTCTTCCTCCACTGAAAATGCACACCCCAAAAACTCAGCTATTTTCTTCACAGAAGAATAAATATCCTTTATAAGATCCTCATACATTAAAAACAAAACTTTCTCGGGATTTCGTAAGCTTGCTTCCCAATATTCCAAAATATGGTCCCAAAATGGACCATAGGGATGTAAGCCCTCACAAAATGATTCAAAATGTCCATCCATCGACATCATGGAATTGTGCTTCGGAAAATGACCATTTTGTAGACCAAAATGGTGCACAGAGATGAATATGTCCAAAGGGTTTCGGCAAATATAGATAATTCGACAACTGGATGCCAAAACGGTGTCCGGAAGGCACTGATAAGGTATATGAGTTGCAAAAATTCTCGAGCTAGGGATAGAGTTTATGTCAGGAATTTCTCCTCCTTTGTAAAGATTGAGTTCAAAGAAAGGGACAAGTTGATGAGGGTTGGAGGAGAGCAAAGGGCTTTCAAAAATTGAATGTTTCTTTCGGTTAACAATGCTGAAGGTGAGGGCTTTAAGCCAAGTGGTGCCTGATTTAGGCATGCTGGCTAATATGATGTCTGAATCATTGGCTTGGAAGTGTTTACGAAATGTTAGAGTAGCATGAAGTAAACCTGCATCAAACCAAAAGCCTTTGTATCTAGCCAGCAAATAGCCTACGGCATTCTTCTGTTTAGGCAACGTTTCAAAAATCTCTTCGAACTGAACTTTTTCGTTCTCCACTTCCATTAAAGGGATCAGTTGTGGGAGATCTAAGGTTCCCTCCATTGAAAGATTATATGATTTGAAGTGGTGCTTGTTGGTAAATTGATGATGCGTGTGATATGCATTGTTGTGAGACAGTCAAGAGTATTTATAGATGATTTTCCGTTGGAGAAGTACAAACCAGCTGCGTAAGGCCAACCAGACCTCGTCATATTCGATTGACTCAATCTCAGATAATTAATCAAATAAGTTTTAAATAAGATTTTTCATTAATTAACTCGTTAAAATTTTCAAACTCGATTTGGTAACTATAAAATTTTAAAAAAATTTATTTAAACCCTGCTCTTTCCACTCCGAACAGCACATGTACATCCAATTAAACACCCAAACTAAGACTTAGAGATATAAAATTTATGGGCCACTCTGTAAGACCGTCCCATATATGAGACTTACGTATGAATTTTTCTTTAGCATATAAAGTATTAAAGAGTAGTAGATAAAGTATAAAAAATTAGCATAGTAGCGTATAAAGTATCAAAGATTAGCGTATAACGTATAACAAATTAGCATATAAAATATAATTCACGTATCACCATATATGAGACGGTCTCACAGGAGTTTTTGGAAAAATTTATACTATTATAGTAATAATCAAATTAAAATCAAATGCAAATTATAAACACAATAAATTTATCAAACATAACTTCAATACTTCAGTGTTTTGTCTTTTTAAACCTTGTTGCACTCCTAACTCTCACCAGAATGGGATTTTAATTTAGTTTTAGATTTTCTACTTCCAGTTAAAATATGGTGTGCTGGAGATTCATGAATTTTTTTAGTCAATTTAGCAAGTACTGAAATCTTGTAATGCTTTTTTCTTCAAGTAACAAAAAAAGTTTTGGAAGAGCAAAGATGTTATATTCTTATCATACTAATCCAAATCCAATATCATACTAATCCAAATCCAATGGTAATTGGGATTCAGGCGAGACTCAATAATACTACCACATGGTCTCAATTGACAATTGACACTTTATCTTCCCTAATTCTCAATAAAAATCCACCGCATATTTTTTTATTAATTTTAGCATGATTGGTGTGTGGGAGATTCCCTGATTGTTAATGAAAGCCAACCAACGCATGGTGCAATTTGTTTTTGTATGGTTGGAGTGTTGTCGATTTACTAATTAATTTTTAATGAAATTTGGAAGCCAACCAACGCATGGTACAACTTGTTTTTGTATGGTTGGAGTGTTGGAGATTCACTAATTTTAATGAAAGCAAACCTACTTACAGTTCATTTTCTTTAGCATGGTTGGTGTTAGGGATTTTAAAACTAACATTGATTGTGGAAAATTCATCGCATGACAGAATATCCGTAGCGGATGGAATATTGGATATTTATGGCCCAGGGAATATTCATACAATTTTAGCACTTCGCATTTGTTGTAATGACCAGTGGCGGATCCAGAAAGAAATTTTATCGGGGGCTTACTTAAATTTTTTTTGTGATTAAATAAATGTATTTAACAATTAAATTTCTAAAAAGAATAATAAAAATGATAAAAATGTATAAATACACATAACTGCATTATTGGTTGACACTTGATGAACTAGCTTTTGTCATGTGACGAAGAGGAGGCAATTGTATTCTACATGTCTGCATCTGTTGAAAACTTTGCAAGATTTGCTCATTTTCAATTGTTGAAAAAATATCTTTCTCGATGTATACAACTAGAGTGTCATTCATCCATTCGTCTCCCATTCTGCTACGTAAATCATTCTTGATAATCTTCATTGCAGAAAATACTCTTTCAACCGATGCAGTCACAACTGGTAGAACTAATGCCAACTCGATCAAACGATAAACCAATGGAAACACTGTATTTTTTCTAAATTTAACCAATTTCTGAGCAAGACTTCCCAAATCTTCAATTGCAAAAAAGTGAGGATCATGCCGCACATTATAAATGTAATTGTCAAGTTGTTGTTCAAGAAATAAATAATCACTAGTCGAGAAATCCTCAGCATATAAAGCAGCAAGACGGGTGAGTTTATGAGCATTGAATTAGAGAAACAATTTCTCGGATCAAGACATACTATGCAACTAAACAACTCTGTGCTAACTTCTGAAAAATGACTATTCATCTCTTGTATAATTATATCAACAACCTGATATTGCAACCATGATAAAATTAATAACCACAATAAATCTTTCAGCAAACAAAATAAAACAAGATTTTTAGAAATAATACATGACAAAAATCTCCACACGATAATGATGAAAATTAGTAATGAGTTGCCCTCTACGTCTGCCATGACCGCCATGACCACGAGTTGTCATATTATCTTCCATATCAAGTATTGAGATCATGTTCAACTCACAAAATGTGTTGACTTGATCCAAAATTTTTTCCCATCCATCATCCCTGAAGTTTTGTAATTTATTTTTGACATTATCAATCAAGTTCATGGCTTGGACAATACTTTGATCCTTTTGTTGTAAGGCAAGTGACAAATCATTTGTAATTCCTAATAAATTTTTTATCAAGTGCAACACAAAAAAAACTCATAATTCTCCATTTTTTCAACCAAACTCATGGAAAGACCTTTATTGTCACGAGAAGTGGCGTCATCTTGTATATTCCCCAACACTTGTATCACTGAAGACCACATAGAGGATAGACAAAGTAATGTTAAATAATGTGATACCCAACGAGTATCTCCAGGTCTTGCCAAACCAGTTTCTTGATTTTTTCCTTTTCCACCAGTGATATCTCCACACTCCAATTCAATAACAATCCTATCATGTTCAATTTGTCTAAATTGGTCTCTCCTTTTACAAGATGCTCCAACAGTATTCACAATCATAGTGACATAGCAAAAAAATTCACTCACAAATATGTTGTCCTTTGCAACGGCAACAAGAACTAATTGGAGTTGGTGAGAAAAACAATGAACATACCTTGCATATGGATTTTCTTGCAATATGATGGATTTCAACCCATTGAACTCACCACGCATATTTGAAGCTCCATCATACCCTTGGCCTCTCACTTTGGATAATGATAAACTATGTTGAGCAAATAAAGTATCAATAGCATCTTTCAACGAATGAGAATTAGTGTGGGCATGTACAAGAGCAAGAAACCGCTCAATCACACCCCCTTTTTTATTCACATATCTCAAAATAACTCCCATTTGCTCTTTCACTGAAATGTCTCGAGATTCATCAACCAACATAGAAAAAAATATTGTCTTCGATATCATTGATTATGGCAAGTGTGATCTCCGAGGCATAAGCATGTGTTAATTCTTTTTGAATTTTTGGGGCAGTTATTTGATTGTTCCCAGGAGCATTTTGATTGACAACCTTGAAAACCTCTTCATTTCGTTGACTATACCATTCAAGTAATTCAAGAAAATTGCCTCTATTTAAAGAGCTAGTTGACTCATCATGTCCACGAAAAGGTAATCCTTGATTCAAAAAGAAAGCGTGTCACATCCAACATCGCCATTAAACGGGTGCGATAAGCAACCTCCATCTCTTGCTCGTAACACATTTGACACACTATGTCTTTGATCTTGAAATGGTTCAATCTGTATTCTAGCATCATCGTGACAACTATTCACAGCCCCAATATGCAAATTTAATCTTTCTACTACTTTTTTCCAATTATTAAATCCCAATTTTGTAAAGGCATCCTCTGCATATCGACCTCCTTTATTTGATATTTTAAAAAGATAACACCAAAAGCAAAATGCCGCATCTTTTGATATGCTATACTCTAGCCATACAAACTTTTTATACCAAATGTTTTGAAAAATTCTTTCTTGAATACCAAATTTTCTTTTCGGATACATATGACCAATTGGTTGGCAAGGCCCTCTAATCAAATATTCTCTTCGAATTTGATCTCGAATAGTAATATCAAACTCTTCAATTGGTTTTCGCAATCCCGGATCACTAACAATATCATCCAAATTTAATTCTACACGAGATTGATTTTCCACATTTTCACTAATATTAGGCTCATTAGAAGATGCACCACTACGAATTCGTTTAGATTTAAAAAACCTCTCCATAATCTACATACATAAACAATTGAAAATAAATTCATTACAATCATTAATTCAATCACAATTAATTTATAATTAAATAAATTAATAATTCAATCACAATTCACTATTAATCTATAAAGAAAATTAATTAAACAAACTAGAGTTTCTAAATTATGATTTATATCTAAAATATCTTGTCTAAATTCAAAATTCATAATATTAGTTCATATTCAAAAACCCTAATCTAAATTCCAAATCACTAAATATTTATTCCACAAAATTCTTAATAAAATTACCCAAATTAACTTAATAATTAAAATTAACTACAATTAACAACATTTAAATAACAAAACTCTAAATAAAAAAAAAAGAAGAAGTAAAACTAACAAACTAGAGTTTCTAAACTATGATTTATATCTAAATTATCTTGTCTAAATTCAAAATTCCTAATATTAGTTCATATTCAAAAACCCTAATCTAAATTCCAAATCACTAAATATTTAGTCCATAAAATTCTTAATAAAATTACCCAAATTACAATTAACAACATTTAAATAACAAAACTCTAAATAAAAAAAGAAGAAGTAAAACTAACAAACTAGAGTTTCTAAACTATGATTTATATCTAAAATATCTTGTCTAAATTAAAATTCCTAATATTAGTTCATATTCAAAAAACCTAGTCTAAATTCCAAATCACTAAATATTTAGTCTATAAAACTCTAAATAAAATTACCCAAATTAACTTAATAATTAAAACTAACTTACAATTAACAACATTTAAATAACAAAATTCTAAATAAAAAAAGAAGAAGTAAAACTAACATTTCTTGAATCTTGAATACAAAAAATGGAGATAAAGAAAAAGAGTCAATGAGGGAAGAAAAAAAAAGTTTCTTTACTAGTGAATTTGAAACTTGAGTTTGGAAATTTGGGAGATAGCTAAATTGAAAGGGTTTAGATTTGGAAATAAGATTTGGGAATTTGGGGGAGATGGGAAGGATTTGGAATTTGGAAAGGAAATATTTGGAAAGGAAGTTTGAAAGGAAATTAGTTCTGTGGAGTCACTGGAGTGTGGATTGTTATTTGTCCCGATTCCATATTGATTTTTTTTAAAAATCACTTAACAAAACGAAATCAGTTCTGTGGAGTCACTGGAGTGTGGATTGTTATTTGTCCCGATTCCATATTGAATTTTTTAAAAAATCACTTAACAAAACGACGTCGTTTTGTTAAGTGATTTTTTTGTTTTGTGAACAAAACAGTCGGCTACTCGTCTTCTTTTACGCTTCAGTTCTTCACTCTTCAGCGCCAGGAGCAGCGAGCAGCGGCCGACGGTAGCACTAATTTTTTTTTCAACAAAACAAGTCAGTCTTCTACTCTTCTTCTACTCCTTCAGACTTCAGCGACATCGGGGGCTCTGGAGCAGCGGCGGACAGGAGAGGCAACCCTACAGCAGCCAATAAATCTACTATATATCCATAGTTTTCGGCGACCATGGCGTGGGCTTCAGCCTCCTCCAGCCCCCGCCTAGATCCACCACTAGTAATGGCTGTTGCAGTTTATAAATATAGGTCAATATATTTATGTCAATATATTTATCTAAAATCCTATGAAGTGATTAATGAATTATAAGGAATAACTATTAAATACGTGCCATAGATTTATATGAGTGTAACAAGAATTGAAACAAAGAATGCAACAGAAAATCAAGATTATAATGCTCATATATCTAAACTTTGCGACAACTCTAATTGTAATAATAAGGGCAAATTATAAAGAACCCCGATTTAAGAAACTTGTAACTTACCTCTTTATGGTATGAAAATATACAGTTTTCCTTTTTATACTTTGGTTTTTTTTTTTCCCTAAAAAGTTGACATACATCCATCCTCTTAACGTGTCTTGAAAATCACGTGCTTACAAATCAAGTGTGATTGAAAAAATTCATTATTTAACACAAAAGTAATTTTTAAAAAGACAAATCTATCCCTTCTTCCACCCAAATTGAGATATTCTTCTTAAATCTTCAATCAAAAGAACTAAATCTCTCTGGATCTCTCCGCCACCACAAACATAACAGAATTTGGGAAAAGACATTGGATAACCCTAAATAAATTAAAGGTTCAAAAACAACCATCTTCAACCTCAAACAGGTTAAAGAATTTGGCTTCTGATATGTGCTTCTCCGTCAACAGGATCCAATTGAGAGAATACAAATTCTATATATATATATATATATATATATATATATATATATAAAAGGTGTAACTTTGCATCCGTTTGAGTTTGCATTTCAAAATATGCAAACACTGTAATTTTGTTTTAATCTAAATTCGTAATTTATGCAAATTATGTAATTTTTTGTTTTTTTAAAAAGCAAATAACTCTCAAGAGTTCACATTTCACAAATCCAAACTCTTGATTTTGTTTTTGAAAAGGTAAGTTCACATTTGTGAAATGCGAAATGCAAACGGTTTAATTTTTATTCTTTTTTTAAGAAAAGGTAAGTTCGCAAACTATCAATGCAAACTATTTCATTTTTTTATAGGTAAGTTTTCATTTGTAAAATGTGAACTCTAAAAGTTTAAACTATAATATACATATATATATATGTATATATGTATATAAACATTAAAAAGGTAAGTTTGCAATGCGAACTCTCTTGAGTTTTCATTTCACAAATGCAAACACCCTCTTGTTGGAATTCAATTTATAATCATCACAACTGTAGAAAACTATTTAAAAAAAATCCTACATTAGAGAATGCCTTCATAATTATGGGAAAACCTCGTTTGGGTCATATTAGTACTTTGGAAAACCCATAGGCTGAATCGCTAAGGCTATGTTTAGATTGAGAGAAACGGAGGGAGAGGAAAGGAAAGTAAAAGAAAGGGACGGATTAGAATTTTTGTGTTTGGATAATTTTTGTTGGAGGGAAAGGAAAGGAAAAGAAGGAATTACACATAATGTTTGAATCTATTTATGTTTCCGTCTAAAAGTGGGTGGAAACGGAATCAAATGATTTATTGTTAATAATTACTCATTATAAAAGTATCTTTTTTAACTTAAATTTTTGTTTAAAATTTATAACGTAAACTTTATGTGCAAACAATTCTTATAAAGATTTGAGAAATTTAATATCTTGTAATTATATCTACCTCTAGAGTTCTAATTTTATTAAAATTTGATTTGATTTCTACAACTTTAATAATTTTTCACGTGAATGAATATTTAACTACAAGATTATTCAAATTATTATGATATTTTAATAAACTAGAGTTTCAATTTCTTATAAATTCTACTCAATCACAAATAATAATATTAGAGTTATATTTTATTATAATTTTGATTTGATTTATAAAAGTTTAATAGTTTCCCTACTTTTCTCTTTAACTTGAATCAACATTTAACTATAAAACTTTAACGTTAATAAGAAGTTTATTGACATCCAAAAGATTAGTTTATTTATTCATCAAACATCATCATTTTATATAAAAATATAATAGTCTTCTTAAAAAAATAATAAAAGTTATCAAAAAAATAATTTTTTATTTTTTATGAAAAATAACATGCTTATCTAAACTTGACATATTTTTTTTTGATTGTTGTCTTTATATCTATTTATTTTATTAATTCTATTATTTTTAGTTTAATTAGAAAATTAATAAAATGGATATAAGATTAAAAGAAAAAAGTAAGTATAAATGGATTATTTTAATTTATTATATTAGTTCGTAAATTAATCATACATTATAGAAATTTTATATATATATTTTTATCTTTTCCTTTCAATCTCCACTAATATTTTTAGTATATCATTTCTTTTCTTTTCCATTCTATTCGAACATACGTGATGAAAACTGCTTTACTCTACTCTACTCTCTTTTTCTTTCCACCAGTTTCCTTTCCTTTGCTCTCCCTCCATTTTCCTCAATCCAAACATAGTCTAAGATACAAAAAAACTAAAGAGTCATAAATTTCAACAATTTATATCTCACGTACTAATATTATTCCTTCTCTATCCGCGAATAGTCCTCCACAAGTAATTGAATGAAATAAAACTGCAACCTTCACCAGTAAAAAAATAGTCTTTTACATCGGTTAAACTGAATATTTACACCGGTTATTTTGAAAATAAACCGGTGTATATATAGGCGGGGTAAAATGTGCATATTTTTTACACCAGTTTAAAAAACCGGTGTAAAATGTATATATCATGTTTAATTTACACCGGTTAAATAACCGGTGTAAAAATGTGAGCATTTTTTACACCGGTTTTTTAAAACCGAAAAACCGGTGTAAACAATTTTGTATTTTTTCTCCAATTAATTTAAATCATGCATTCACAGAACAAAACAAAACAGCCCAAACTATAGAGAGATTATAAACATACTAATCCAAAATACATATTGAAAACAATGCATTCAACAATAAATATATTTTGTACATATATTTACAAATATTGATTTCTAAATTCAAAAGTATTGCATATACAAATATTTACATCTACATATATAATGTCCTAAGAGAATATTGAAACAAATCTATTTTAGTTTTGCATCCATCAATGCTTGGAACTCATTATTCATTACATAACTCGCCCATGCTTGTCGAACATTATTCAAATCTGTTTCTGTTACTGCTTTCACATCTTTTTTTGAAGCACTGATACATTCAAAAAAAGTCATTATATTATTAATAATTCATATGCAATAAAAAATAAAGGAATTTAGTAGCAAAATACTATGATAATGAAATAATAAAACAAAACCCAATAACCTTCTTGAAATCATTCTGCTCTATGACTCCTCGGAGTACGATCAGTCGCATGTACCACATGACATAATACCCACATTCCCAATTTGAGACTTGCCTCTTGTGCTACAATTAAATAATAATGTCATAAAAAAATAACATTGTATACATTAGAACATTAAGTACTAGGCATTGAACACGCTTACATTTATCTGTATTCATTGAACTATTTTATGCGTCGACGAGTGATCCCCTTCACGTTGATATATCCTCGCAACACTGCAAAAGACAACATTTAACCAGTTATAAATAAGAATTAGCCAATAAACATGTGATAATATCAGTAATATATTTATTCGAAAAATTATGAAGAAATATAAATACGTGTTCATCAAATTCGTAGCATCATCTCGGGGTTGTGAATGTACTGGATCAAACCAGTACACAATCATATCCTGTGGGTTTATTGCCATTAGCATCCAGTGTGCACTGAAAAATAGTCCCCAACAAACAAAATTTCAATTGATCAATGAATAAACCTATAGAAAATTCCATTAAAAAGGTAAAGCTATTTGATTGGTTTAATTACTTTAGAAAATACGGCGCTAGGTAGATGCTCTTGTTTCCATCCTACAGGGTCGACACAATGTACTGTATTCTAGATGTTTCATTATTCCCGATTGCTTGTATGTGATCTGGAGATAGGAACCCTATCCCAGTTTGACCCTGTTCTATACATAGTGTATATATTGTCCTACAACATTCATTGACAAATATAAGGACACGCTTGATTAGTTAAACTATATTGCAAATTCATCAGAAAATAAAATAAAGTTGAAACTTTAAAAATATATACGAACTTAATGAACTTACTTTATGTACACTTGCATGCAATCGCCCGTCACCATATCAAACGATAAGAAATCCTTGAGGTTCTCATTAGTAAGATATACTTCATACTCATTGCCCACGATTTCTTTCATCATCTTGAGTGTGTACATAGAATCAGTCGAATGGCGGCTCACCAATTTGCACAATAGCCGTAAAGATCCGTCGAGTTTAGATAATAATGGACTTTCCCCTTCTTGCGGGTGGGCCACCACGTTTGTTTTCTTGGGTTGAGGGGATTTCTTCAACCCTTTAGAACCTTTCGGGTCCGGTACCTTTAAAAAATAACTCAGTAATTAGAGATGTTTATTAACAAATTTATAACAAAAAAACACAAAGAATCATATATAATTACACCTGCAAATCCGGATCGGTACAAAGCTCAACCAATGACATGGGCCACTCTAACAGATTCCCAAATCCTGTCCCAACTGTCATGGCCTCATCATCTGGGAATGCAGTGGAGCATCCGATTCGATCGAGGTAATGATATTGACCTTCACTCTGTCCCGCATTACCTCTTTCCCGTGATGCATTGATAAATTATACAGCCTCCCGGTAGCTACAAGACGCCTCCCTTTAATATGATCAATCACGAACAGGTGACATTCTGTTCCGTCCTGTGAATAATAGAGAAATATAGTATATATTACTAAATGAGTTAAACATTATAAGTTTAAAAGAAAATGATTATAGTTTGTTACCTCGAACTCTCCCAATGAATCTGGGAGTCCAGAACCAGAGCATACCGGTATGTGCTCTGCCACGACTTCCCTGCTTACAGTCTCTGGATGCTTTAACTCTTGTTGCTTGAATGATGATTGCGTACTAGGAATACTTGAGACATGTCTCGTAGAAAAAACTGGAACTGGTTTGCCCAAAGCTCTGTATAGGTCCTTCAGTGCTTCAGACAAGAACCTTATTTCCTCTCTGCATTGAGCGTGACTGTCAACATTCGAAGTACAACCTGACGATGAGGCTCTGAAAACTTGAGACATCCTCATCCGACCCCCAACACCCCTTATGCGACCGGGGTGATCTTTCTTTCCTGTAGCAATTACAAGAATGTCGTTATTTCCCTCTCCAAGGGACTCTCCTTGACTCGCGCGGTCGCATAAATCATCCTGTTTTTATTGTATCCAATGTTATTCTAAATATAATTCAAATTATTAATATATATTAATAGACATTTTATTTAATTGAATACATTATACTTACAATTGTAGCACTAACATCTCTAGCCGCGTCGGTTGAAAAGTCACCACGCTTGTTCTTGTGACCTTCCTTGAAGAGAAAATGACGGGGAATTGGTGATGGGGGAGAAGTTGTTCCACTGGCCTCCTCTTCTGTCATTCCGGATTCAATCTTCCTTTGTATTTTTGTCTCAAATTTGTCATGCATAATCATTTTTTGCAACCTTGAATATCCACCACGAGACATTGTGTGATAGAGTTTGTTCTTGTTAGAACTCTCTTGGCTAACAACACGCTTTGCCTATTTGTCCAAAAAAAATGTAATAGATATCATTCAAATTGTTAACTTTACATTAAATGAATAAAAGTTTGAAAATATAAATATATTACCTGCCATTCTTCGGTTAATCGAATGTTGCGGAACGTCTCCCATGTATCCCTACTAAGATAAGGATATATAGCACATGGGTCCTCATCCTTTAGCCTTCCAAATATATACCGGTTCAAGGTTGTCTTCCAGCCCCGCCAACGTTCCCTAGCCTGGACTAACCACTTCTTCTTCAATTTTGGTGTCGATTGAAAATCAAAGGTATTCTTAACAAAAAAAAACCTCAAACATTAGTGAACGTAGATTTAATATAAATTGAGAGAAAATATGTGAAAAACATTAAAAGGACCATTGATATCTTGCACATACCATTACTTCATCCCAAATCATGTCCTTTATCTTCGCATCGACTTCAGGCCATGATTTAAATTGCACCACATTAACTTTACTTCACGCCATCAACACAATGAAATTAATCCAGTCATTCTGTGCTTTTTCAGTCGTAGGCTCACCATTATCATAGAAGAAAATAGGTGTCTTTATTCCTCTTGCCCTCCTTTCCAAAATAGCCCGACATTTTGTTCCTTTTCTCCCATAATGTACATGGTTTTGATCATCGCCATCCCCGGTCCTCGATCGTCGTTTATTAGCCATGAGAAACCTTTGTACTATACAAAATTAAAAAAAAATATTGCCTTTCACCCGTTACGACCTATTGTGAATGTATCAAAATCATTTTTATCATAATTTTCTCCAAGTGATGCATACAATAACAGCCAAAATGCCAAAAATAAAGTCTCAGTTGTTCATCTCATTAAAACCACATATAAGATTTAATCAATCAATTTAAATTATTATTTACATTCAATTCAATCGCGCATATAAATATTCACCAAATCAATAGAAAAAAAATAGCGGCAATCAGGCAGAAGAGAACTCATAGTCCTAGAATCAAATCAACAGCCCAACACCACATCTATGCTCAAATCAAACACAAACTATATCAAAACAATGCATTTCCATAATCACATGCTAAAGCTGCACTTATAACAAATTAATGAAACTTGCATTACATAAACCTTAAATCACGTTAATTCGCAAACCCATTCTTGATACAAACTTTGGTAAATTTTTATCAATTCATCAATTTCTTTTTCATTGTTTGACTCAATATCGGCCATTCCCCATTTATCTTAAATATAACAAATTCATATTGCCACCAAATAAAAGAAAAAAAATTTTTGCCTTCGAAATCATGAGAGTGTAATATCATCATAAATTCCCAAACCTTGGCGGTGGTAGTGGTGGTGTCTCCTTGGCGGTGGTAGCGGTGGTGTCTCCTTGGCGGTGGTAGCGGTGTCTCCCGGTGGACAATAACGCAACTAGAGAGAGAAATGGGGAATGGCCGGAAGCTTTAGGTAAGAGACGACGGAAATATTACAATTTAGGTTAAAAGGATTTGGGGCGGTAGAGAGAGATAGTTTTGGTAGGAAACTGAGAATAGTACTAACTAGTAGGGCTTTAATTTGAAAATTTCAATTTACACCGGTTAAATTAATACCCGGTGTAGAAAGTTTTTTTAATATATAATGTTTCTACACCGGTTATATGAATAACCGGTGTAGAAAGGTTTTTATTACACCGGTTATTGGAATAACCGGTGTAGTAAGTGTATTTCAATTTGCTATAAAATAGTAATTCTTTAAGTTAAACTTGTAAAATGCATATATACTTAAACTAGTAAACTATATATAAGTTAAACTTATAATGAATTATATTTAACGAAACTTGTAAACTTGTAGTATGCTTATGTGTGAACTATATATATAAAATCATAGTTAAACACTAATTAAAATCATAGTAATAAGATAAAATCGTAGTTACAAAAATGAATACAAATAACTTAATTTTTAAAATTATAATTTACCAAGAAAATGATATTAACACGGAAAAGGATATTTAATACTTTAAGTTAAACTTGTAAACTATATATAAGTTAAACGTATAAAGAAGTATATGTAATGAAACTTGTAAACTTGTAGTATGCTTATGTGTGAACTACATATATAAAATCATAGTTACACACTAATAAAATCATAGTAATAATATAAAATCATAGTTACAAAATTGAATATAAATAACTTAATTTTTAAAATTATAATTTACCAAAAAAATGATAGTAACACTAAAAACTGTTCTCTTTTTACACCGGTTATATGAATAACCGGTGTAATATATAATGTTTCAACACCAGTTATTCACATAACCGGTGTAGAAAGATTTTTATTACACCGGTTATTGGAATAACTGGTGTAGTAAGTGTATTTCAATTTGCTATAAAATAGTAATTCTTTAAGTTAAACTTGTAAAATGCATATATACTTAAACTTGTAAACTATATATAAGTTAAACTTATAATGAATTATATTTAATGAAACTGTAAACTTGTAGTATGCTTATGTGTGAACTATATACATAAATATAGTTAACACTAATAAAACATAGTAATATAAAATCATAGTTATATAAAATGAATTAAACTTAATAAATTATAATTGAAAAAAAATGATATTGAAAAACTTAATTTAAGTTAAACTTGTAAATTATAAGTAAAAGTATAATATATGTATGAAACTTGTAAACTTGTAGTATGATATGTGTGAATACATGATAAAATCAGAGTAACACTAATAAATCATAGTAAAATATAAATTATAGTTACAAAACGAAATTAAACTTTTAAAATATAATTGAAAAATGAATAAACTAAAAATAACTTTACACGGTTATATGAAAATTAATATATAATGTACATATATAAAATAAAGTTAAAATAATAGTAAATAATTGTAATAATGTAAATTGTAATAAATATAATGAAGTATATGTAATGAAACTTGTAAATATGTAATGCTATGTGAATGTAAATAATAAAATTAATTAAAACTAATAAAATATAAATAAATATAAATATTAATAATAGTAATTTTGAATATAAATATTAAATTTAAATAATTTTATATATAATTATAAAAAATGATAGTAAACTATAACAAATTTATAATAAATATTAATAAAATTTATAAAAATATATTAATCTAACCGGTTATGTAAATAACCGGTGTAATAAAAGTTTATATATACATCGGTTATTGGAATAACCGGTGTAGTAAGTGTATTCAATATAATATTAGTAATTCTTTAAGTTAAACTTGTAAAATGCATATATACTTAAACTTGTAAACTATATATAAGTTAAACTTATAATGAATTATATTTAATGAAACTTGTAAACTTGTAGTATGCTTATGTGTGAACTATATATATAAAATCATAGTTAAACACTAATAAAATCATATTAATAAGATAAAACCGTAGTTACAAAAATGAATACAAATAACTTAATTTTTAAAATTATAATTGAACAAAAAAATGATATTAACACGGAAAAGGATATTTAATACTTTAAGTTAAACTTGTAAACTATATATAAGTTAAAACGTATAATGAAGTATATGTAATGAAACTTGTAAACTTGTAGTATGCTTATGTGTGAACTACATATATAAAATCATAGTTACACACTAATAAAATCATAGTAATAATATAATATCATAGTTACAAAATTGAATATAAATAACTTAATTTTTAAAATTATAATTTACCAAAAAATGATAGTAACACTAAAAACTGTTCCCTTTTTACACCGGTTATTTGAATAACCGGTGTAATATATAATGTTTCTACACCAGTTATATGAATAACCAGTGTAGAAAGGTTTTTATTACACCGTTTATTGGAATAACCCGTGTAGTAAGTGGATTTCAATTTGCTATAAAATAGTAATTCTTTAAGTTAAACTTGTAAAATGCATATATACTTAAAATCATAGTAATAAGATAAAATCGTAGTTACAAAAATGAATACAAATAACTTAATTTTATTGAAAGATTAAGTGCGCCCTTAATAGAAGTTGTCCTTTAATATTAAACCATCATGCACTAACAAGAAAACAATTCTGCATGGTATCCCCTGTAACTAGAGCAAAACTCCCTGTCAAAAAACGAGTTTAAAAGTGTACAACTTTATTCCACAGTCAATATCAATCACTAATATGAAAAAGCTTAAGTTCCAGTAAAACATATGATTAAGTTGAGACACCATCGTACATTGAATAACCTTAGTAAAAGGCCCTAATAACCATAAGTAAAGCCTATGTTGCATGAAGCTCATATCATCCAAGACATTCACCTGTACCAAAATTAACAAAAAAATAAACAAATTCAGTCACAACAATTAGTGCAGCATAAAACTATCCATATCTGGTAATCAACAAAATAACAAGTACAATGAAAAGTAATACTTAAACACAAACATGTATAATAACTTACAGACTATATCTCACGCCAAGGTCTTTCTTTTATTTCTCAAATGATCATCAACCCATATGCCTTCCACGTGATCAGTGCGGAGAATGAATGCATCCATATTGCGGTCCTCTTCAAATGTGCTTAGTGGGGGAAAACCTGATGAGAATGGCGGCACATCGTGATTATTATCATTATCAATTTCATCACCGCTATGCGATTTTTTTCCATGTAGGACAATGGACCATTGTTTGTCAATTGGATCAGAGACATAAAATACTTGTTTTGCCTGGGAAGCAAGTATGAATGGTTCCCCTTTGAAACCTTCCCTGTTCAAATCCTGATGAGTTGGTTTTATACCAACTACATTGTGTAAAATCTCTTGGCTTTTAGCTTGTAAATGATGCTATTGTGTGGTGTTTCATGTGGTTTAATGCTTAAATGTGGTTTGATAGTTGATAATGTGTAAATGGTGCAAAAAGTGCAAAATGATGGTAAATGGAGTGAAATGTGTTAAGGGAAAAAATGAAGGAACTTAAAGTGCACAATATGCCGATTTTAGGGTTTGGTCAGCTTTGTTGTGAAAATTCATTTGAGTATAACTTCTTCAATACCAATCCAATTGATGAGATCTTGGATGTTCTGGAAATCTCTTTGAGTTGTCTGCGATTCTTATGTTTTAACTTTCTTCTAATTCTGTGTGTAAATATGAGAAAAGAAGGCATCTTTATGATTGCTACTTCAGGATTTAGTTATTGAATTCATATTGCCACAGTATGGTAGATTGTTAATAACTTGAGTTACAGACCTCCAATTAAGGTGATTCTTGATCCATTGGAAAGCCACGAGAAAGACCAAGAACTTTTACGGTTACCATCAAGTCCAATTCAGGAGCTAAGTCACACGAATTTGGCATACATGTTGGGTCTTAAGCTGAAACAAACATTCAGCCATATTGAAAGCTCACACTCACAATACCTTCATAAGCATTCTCACAAACACCTCACCTGCATTCACTGCCTAACACTCCACTACACTATCTCGCACACTAGCACTACACTCTCACTGCTACACTCGCACACACCTTGACCTCGCCGCACAAGTCTCTCGCACTCACTGCACACACGCACATACACTCTCGCACACTACTATGCACACTCACATGCGGCGAGGTGACCTCGCCGCATACACACACATACGCATATCACCCATCTCACACACTCATACCATTCATCTCAGCTTTCATGCATTTGCACACAACATTGTTCGTATGATACACACACACATTCAGCACACAACTCACAAACTTTTCAATTCATGATTTGCATTTTCATTTGCTAAAACTCACCCACATCTACACTCCACATTATCACACTCATGTTCACTAAAATTCCCACATTCTTACGCACTCATATCAAGCTCCATTTCACAGACACATTACACAAACTTCACAACTCATTTCACTCATACATTCACAATGTCACCCTCAGCTCACTAATACCCACATACACCTTCACACCACAAAAACTCTCCTCACCAAAACACTCACACACTCACGCACAAGGCGGCGAGACCTCGCCACGAGGTCTCGCCAACCAACACTTTGCATGGCGAGGTCTCGCCGCGAGACCTCGCCAGCAAATGCATAACACGGCGAGACCTCGCCACGAGGTCTCGCCACACACACACACTACACGGCGAGGTCTCGCCACGAGACCTAACCCACAAAGTGGTTTGAAAGTTCTGATTTCGCCAAAGGAAGAAAATAACTAAGTGTTAGAATGTTTGTTCTTATGCAGTAGGTGAAGAAGGCGTGTTGGTGTTTTGCTCAAAGGCGTGAAGCTGCTGAGAACAGAAAGGGTTTATACAGACTAGAAGCTTGAAAGCGTGAAGAGCTCAGGAAATAAAGGCGTGACTGAGGCTCAACAATTAAAGGGTTGGAACAACAGGTTAAAGGCGTGATTCTCAGAGGATTAAAGGCACTGGACGGCGATAAAAGGCGCAGAGCTGTTAGCTGGAAGGCGCATGCTGGACTGATGATGGAGTAAAGGCGTGATTTGCAATGTCTTGAAGGAGCTGAGTTGCTGACTTGTTCTTCATTTTTCGGATTTTTCCACATTTTAGGCTGATTTTGGTTCCTCCATTCAAGGGCATTTTTGTAATACTTTAGATATTTCACGGTTGCGTATTAGTTACATTTTCTTAGCTCTATATATATAGGAAGTGTAGCTAATTAGGAGAGAAGATTCGAGATTTTGGGATCTATCTTTTGAATTAAAGCGGGAATTCTCATTTTCTCTCTCTAGATCTACTTTCTCTCACTAAACATTTCTTCTCGGATTTCAACTCCGATTGTGAATTTGGACTGGATTTATCTTTTTTATTCTCAATTAACAAAGGAATCGACAATTCTCTCGATTAAATCGGTAAATTCTTCCAATTAAATGAGAATGAGTTTATCAATGTTGCAATTTACTTATTTTGAGATGAGAAAGATGATTCCTGGCTAAATATATGATATCTTAGGATTCTAGATGGATGAATACGTGAATTAGTAGATTATATGCTATGTAATTGATTAATTGTTGAATGTTGAAATCACATTGGAATTAATCATAGAAATCTGTGGAATTTCATATTTCTTAGCTATTTTTGAATGGATCAAGCTTCAATTGTGGTCGACATGCTAAATCGAGGAGTGATTCACCAATCTTAGTGTAGAAATATGAAGTGAGAAATAAAGTGTGAATATCTGAGTCTTTACACTTGCTCTTGGTGATTATTTCATTTCTGAGAATTAGGCCTCGCCATGGGAAGCTTCGATGAGTTGAACATTAGGAAAAGTGTTAAAGAAACTCTCTGTGTTAATAAACAATGACATTCAAGCTTAGGTTGGACCTCGCCATGGGATTTCCTAGGTTTGGCATGTTAGAGTCATTAGCCTGGAGAGTTGAGACGTTGTGGAGTGAATTTCGCCATTCTTAGGCCTCGCCATGCGAGAGGATGGTGCCAAGGAGTACAGGAAGTGGTGTGGTCGCCATGCTAACCATAACTTGAGCTCCTAAACAACTTAGGTCTCTTTGAGATTTGCTTTGCTTGCTTATTGATTGCCTAGCATAGATTTAATAAGTCAGTGTTCATCCGGTACAAGAATCCTGAGATATTTGTTCAACCTTGCTTGTTGTTTCCTTTTGAATCTCTATTCTCGTTCTTTTGTGTAGAAATTACATTCTTTCTAGTACTTAGATTCTGTGACAAAACTTTTAGAACAATTTGCTCAATATTCTTGACCTAAGCCTTCCCTGTGAATACGATCTCTACTTCCATTACTACATTAGTGTTTAGAGTTAAAATTGATGAGGTGCGACACTCGACATCAATTTTTGGCGCCGTTACCGGGGAAGGAAATCGGTTCTGGAATTTGTTGAATTGTTCTTGATTTTTACTGGTTCTACTTTGTGTTTTGTTTGTTACATTTACCTTAGCTTTCATTTTGTGTTGTGTTCTGTTCTTTGCAATTTCTTTAGTACGTGTTAAGAATTGTGAGTTGTATCTTTGTTGCACATTTGAAGTTTTTGATTTCTGTCATTATACTCCACAACAGTGTGTTGTGTATGCCAAGATCTAGCAGGTTTGCAGGAGAACCACAATTTCAATTGGATCTTGAATTGGCAAAAACTTTGAGAGTACAATTAAGGCAACAGAGAGAAATGGCAGCTCAAGGAGTACAAGCACCGAGGTTTGAAGACCACTATGCAGTAAATTTTGACAATCAATTTGGTCATCAGGACATCGACGTAGAAAGTTACCACATTCCTCCACAAATTGTTTTCATGATCACCCAGGGCCAATTCTTCCAAGGTCTTGACAACGAGGATCCTAACGACCACCTCGATTGGTTTCTCGGCTTATGTAGCACTTTCAAGTTGCCAAGGGTTGATAGGGGTGAGGTTCACAGAATTTTATTCCCTTTATCTTTGCGTGGAAAGGCTAAACACTGGTTCAAAAGTATTGGGGGAACAACTGCTGGAATGTCATTCGATGATTTACAGAAGAGGTTCTTGTCCAAATACTTCCCTCCAGCTAAGCTTGAAAAGAGAAGGTTGGAAATTATGAACTTTCAGCAACAAGAAGGTGAGACATTTAGAGAAGCTTGGGAGAGATTCAACGATCTAATAAAGCAATGCCCCAATCATGACTTGGGAGAGATCAGGGAACTAAACACTTTCTTCAAAGGCCTAACTCCTGAATCCTCTTTGATGGTTAAGGCATGTGCTAACGGGGCACTCAAAGACAAGTCTGTGCCTGAAGTACGGGAGCTATTTAATCAAATTGCTGAGGATGAGTATATCTTCCTAGAGACCCGAAAGCCACATACCAGAAGACAAAGAGGAGTACTTGATGTAGATGAGGAAACATCACTCAGTGCAAAATTTGAAGCATTGGCTAAGCAAGTGCAAACTCTAAAAGCAACTCAAGCCAAGATACCTGTGTTGTCGTGTGGAATATGCAAGGGTGAACACTATACTGATGAGTGCTCTGGCACTACTGAATCCATTCAATATGTGAATAACTATGGCAACAGGCCACAGTACTCTAGAAATTACTCAGGAGGAAACAACAGAGGATATGGAGGCAATCAAGGAACTTGGGGACAACAGAACCAAAGCCAGGGAAGCCAATATACTCAAGGGAATAATCAAAGGAGAACTACCAATCCTCCACCAGGTTTTGATCACCAGGCTAGTACATCAGAGCAAGAACAAGGGAAGCCATATGCGGAAAGTATGTTTCAAAAGTTGTTAGAGAGAATGGAAAAAAATGAGCGGAGGTCTGAGCAAAGGTTTGGAAGCTTGGAATCAAGTGTTAAACATCATGAAGCCACTTGGAAGAACATTAAGATGCAGCTTGGTCAATTGGCTAATGCTGTGCATCAGAGGCAAAAAGGAGCACTACCAAGTGACACTGTTCCAAATCCAAAAGGAAGGGAAGCATGCAATGCCATCACTTTGAGGAGTGGAAAACTTTTGCCAGGAAATAAGAAGTCAGAAGATAAGAGTGATTGTTTGGAAGAGTACCAAAAAGATGAAGCTGAGGAAATTCTTGAACTTGAAAAGGATGGTGAGCAAGAGGGTAATCAATCTGAGAAGAAGAAAAAACCTGCAAGGTTAGGAAATGAGATCACTAAAAATTCTGATCCTTACAACTACCCTGAGTATGCCCCCAAACCTCCTTTTTCGAAGAGAAAGAAACCACCACCAATAAAGAGCCCTCAGTTCAATAGGTTTCTAGAAGTACTCAAGCAAGTAAATGTGAATCTACCCCTGATGGATTTAGTGACTTCAATGCCAAAATATGCTAAGTATCTCAAGGATCTCATCTCCAACAAAGAGCAAATCTTGAGATGTGAGGTTCCCATGATGATTTCTGAGTGCACTCAAGCTTGGATGGTTCATGATCTTCCTCCGAAGCTTAAGGATCTTGGGAGTTGCACCATCCCATGCAAAATAGGCACAAGGCATTTTGCAAAGGCTTTATGTGATTTGGGTGCTGGGATCAACTTAATGCCATTATCCATAGCTATCAGTGTTGGATTGGAAAGCCGGATTCGCCCAGTGGTAGTAACACTCCAATTGGCATATAGGTCTTTGGTGACTCTTACAGGTTTGGTTGAAGATGTTCTGGTAAGAGTTAATAAATTTACTTTGCCTGTTGATTTCATTGTACTTGATATGGAGGAAGACCCTGAGGTACCTTTAATTTTTGGTAGGCCTTTCTTAGCTACTGGTGATGCTTTGATTGGAGTTTGAAATAAAACTGTCACCTTTAGAATTAATAATGAGGAAGTAGTTTTTGATGTGAACTATGCAATGAAACAACCTATGCATTTAGAATCTTGTTGTTCCATTCAGGTTGTTGAATGTTCTCCAACTTTCGTTGATGAGGGTGTTAAGCATGACTACATTTCTGTTGATAACATTGTTAATGATGAAGAAATTGATTGTGATGAGCTTGATGTAGAAGATTGCATGATTTCATTAGAGAGTGCACGTATAGAAGAATGTGGTTTCATAGATGTATCAAATTTTGAAATGCCAAGTCAATCTTTGGTAGAGCATACCTCACAGGAAACATGTGTTAAGAATTGTTCAAATGATGGTGAGAGTCATGTTTTACTTAGTGATGATGAAGGTTGTTCTTTTCTTGATGTCTTGATAAATTGTATAGAATCTCATTTGGAAGAACATTGTGATACCATGAATCAAGATAATGTGGAAATTGCTGGGACTCTTTGTGAAGCATCAATTTTTGAAACTGTGAATGTCATGGGAAACACACAACAAGTGCTAAATGAGAAACCCCATGATGTTAGTTTTGATGATAAAGACATTTTGAATGATAATGATAACATGTTGAACAATTGTGAGTTTGAGACGTTCACTTTTGAACTTTCTGATGAGTTTGTTGAAACCATGGATATACATTCCTTGGTTGAGCCTTGCAGGGTTAATATGGATAGTGTGATAGAAGGGGGCGATGATGTGCTTCAGTTGAAATTGAAATCTAGAGAAAGTTCTTCTCAAGTTCATGTGCTTGCACAGCTCATTGATTTTACCTCTCAAGTGTCCTCCAAGAAGAAGAAATGTGCCTATGAGAGTTCATCTTTTGTTTGGTGCAGAGAACGATTTACCGAAGTCCAAGCATGACCAAGACCTAATACGTTGTGGATGAATAAAGTCTAGCTGGAGACTATCTAAATCCAGAACTACTTCTTTTCCTTTAGCTTTAATAAGTGGTTTGTTTTCTTCTTTTCTTTTTGTCTTTACGTTCTTTCATTTTGGATGTCATTCACTGAAGTCACTCATGATGTAGGTGTATGCAAAGGAAGAGATTTGCAAAGGAAAATATGCAATGCACCTGTGAGGCTAAGTGTGGGGGAGGAGTTTTTCATTCAAAGAGGGAACTATGGATAAAGACAATTCACCGTGCAACATTGGACTTTATGACATACCAATACCAGGGAGCTCCTAAACCTATCTTTTTACTTTACATTGAGGACAATGTAAGTTTTAAGTGTGGGGGAGGGAATGTTGCTTGCTGTGGTTTGTGTTTTCTTTTTGTGCTTTGTTTGTGTTTTGGAAATTTGATGTGTTGGAAATTTTTTGAATTTTTGGAATTTTTGCTTTATATACATGCTGTTTTGTGGTTTGTGGTTTGACTTATTTTGCTTACTTTCTCTCATGGATTTTTAGTGTAAATATGTGTTGTTTTGAGACTTTTTCCTGTTATTTTAGTTTTGTTGTGTCATTGTGAGTTTATTACTCGTATGTGTGGTGTTTTCATATTTTGTGCAGGTTTTTCATATTTTGTGAAAAATTCAACTTTTAGGTGAAATTTTGAAATTTTTGTGAATAAATGTTGATCTTGTCTATACACGGCATGTTTTGGGTGTAAAGCAGTGTGGTGTCCAAATAAGAGTGCAAAAGTGCAAGTAATGGAATGAAAAGAAAAGAGGTGTAGTGACAGTGAGGGCTATGAAATGTGGAACACTTTATACTATGCTTTTACTCTTTTGTTAAGCTATGTTCAAAATTTGAAGTTCATCCATCTTTATTTTTTGTAGTGCATGCGAAAATGCTTTTGTTTCTTTGATTCCAATCTTGATAAAATTAGTGCATTTTGTTGGTCAAGGCATCATGTTAATGTAAGATAGATATGCCATGCAAACTGGTTCTTGGACATAGGAGGAAAATGATTCAAGATGTTCTTATTGTTATGCATTATTTCGGTTGTTTTGGATGCTCTTGCATGCATAATCTTTTAGAGACATTTAAGAACTTTTAGTCACACAAGAAATGATATGGAGAAAAAGCCTTTGGCAATTGGGAATGAAAAGCCGAAATACCCTTGGCGAGCATAATTGAGAAAAAAACAGCCATAAAACTCAGGCAGCTAAAGGGAAAAAGAAGCCAAAAAACCCAAGGCAGGCACACCAATGTGTGCAATGAAGAGAAAGAAAGGAAGACAGAAAAGAAAAGCACTAAAGTGCATAATCAAAAGGAAATGTGAATTCAATAGAAAAGCACCAATGTGCATCATTGATCTTGTGTGATTTTTAGTTCTTTTGTGTGAACATTATGATTGTTATGCAAAGAGATGTTTTGGAACAAAAGATATAATGCATGCATAAAGAATGGATGAATAGAGTACCTCAGCACACACTTGCACGCATGACATTTTGGTCTTTATTCATCGTGCCTTGGTTTGATAACTTGTGTTGAAATTTGATAGATTGGAGTTAAGGGAGAGTAATGAGTTTGTTGCATTAAAAATTTGTTTTGATGAACTCAAATGAGTATAAGTTAACAGAGGAGTTGAGTTTAGTGTAAAGTGTTTGTGAAGTATGAGTTTGCTTGAGGACAAGTAAAAGTTCAAGTGTGGGGGAATTTGATGAGTTGGTTTTATACCAACTACATTGTGTAAAATTTCTTGGCTTTTAGCTTGTAAATGATGCTATTGTGTGGTGTTTCATGTGGTTTAATGCGTAAATGTGGTTTGATAGTTGATAATGTGTAAATGGTGCAAAAAGTGCAAAATGATGGTAAATGGAGTGAAATGTGTTAAGGGAAAAAATGAAGGAACTTAAAGTGCACAATATGCCTATTTTAGGGTTTGGTCAGCTTTGTTGTGCAAATTCATTTAAGTATAACTTCTTCAATACCAATCTAACTGATGAGATCTTGGATGTTATGGAAAGCTCTTTGAGTTGTCTTCGATTCTTATGTTTTAACTTTCTTCTAATTCTGTGTGTAAATATGAGAAACGAAGGCATCTTTATGATTGCTACTTCAAGATTTAGTTATTGAATTCATATTGCCACAGTTTGGTAGATTGTTAATAACTTGAGTTACAGAACTCCAATTAAGGTGATTCTTGCTCCATTAGAAAGCCATGAGAAACATCAAGAACTTTTATGTTTACCATCGAGTCCAATTCAGGAGCTAAGTCATACGAATTTGGCATACAAGTTTGGGTCTTAAGCTGAAACAAACATTCAGCCATATTGAAAACTCACACTCACAATACCTTCATAAGCATTCTCACAAACACCTCACCTGCATTCACTGCCTAACACTCCACTACACTATCTCGCACACTAGCACTACACTCTCACTGCTACACTCGCACACACCCTCGCCGCACAAGTCTCTCGCACTCACTGCACACACGCACATACACTCTCGCACACTCTCGCACACTACTATGCACACTCACATGCGGCGAGGTGACCTCGCCGCATACACACACATACGCATATAACCCATCTCACACACTCATACCATTCATCTCAGCTTTCATGCATTTGCACACAACATTGTTCGTATGATGCACACACACATTCAGCACACAACTCACAAACTTTTCAATTCATGATTTGCATTTTCATTTGCTAAAACTCACCCACATCTACACTCCACATTATCACACTCATGTTCACTAAAATTCCCACATTCTTACACATTCATATCAAGCTCCATTTCACAAACACATTACACAAACTTCACAACTCATTTCACTCATACATTCACAATGTCACCCTCAGCTCACTAATACCCACATACACCTTCACACCACAAAAACTCTCCTCACCAAAACACTCACACACTCACGCACAAGGCGGCGATAAAAGGCGCAGAGCTGTTAGCTGGAAGGCGCATACTGGACTAATGATGAGTAAAGGCGTGATTTGCAATGTCTTGAAGGCGCTAAGTTGCTGAGTTGTTCTTCATTTTTCGGATTTTTACACATTTTGGGCTGATTTTGGTTCCTCCATTCAAGGGCATTTTTGTAATACTTTAGATATTTCACGGTTGCGTATTAGTTACATTTTCTTAGCTCTAAATATATAGGAACTGTAGCTAATTAGGAGAGAAGATTCTAGATTTTGGGATCTATCTTTTGAATTAAAGCGGGAATTCTCATTTTCTCTCTCTAGATCTACTTTCTCTCACTTAACATTTCTTCTCGGATTTCAACTCCGATTGTGAATTTGGACTGGATTTATCTTTCTTGTTCTCAATTAACACAGGAATCGACAATTCTCTCGATTAAATCGGTAAATTCTTTCAATTAAATGAGAATGAGCATATCAATGTTGCAATTTGCTTATTTTGAGATGAGAAAGATGTTTCCTGGCTAAATATATGATATCTTAGGATTCTAGATGGATGAATACGTGAATTAGTATATTATATGCTATGCAATTGATTAATTGTTGAATGTTGAAATCAAATTGGAATTAATCATAGAAATCTGTGGAATTTCATATTTCTTAGCTAATTTTGAATGGATCAAGCTTCAATTGTGGTCGACATGCTAAATCGAGGAGTGATTCACCAATCTTAGTGTAGAAATATGAAGTGAGAACTAAAGTGTGAATATCTGAGTCTTTACACTTGCTCTTGGTGATTATTTCATTTCTGAGAATCAGGCCTCGCCATGGGAAGCTTCGATGAGTTGAACATTAGGAAAAGTGTTAAAGAAACTCTCTGTGTTAATAAACAAAGACATTCAAGCTTAGGTTGGGCCTCGCCATGGGATTTCCTAGGTTTGGCATGTTAGAGTCATTAGCCTGGAGAGTTGAGACGTTGTGGAGTGAATTTCGCCATTCTCAGGCCTCGGCATGGGAGAGGATGGTGCCAAGGAGTACAGGAAGTGGTGTAGTCGCCATGCTAACCATAACTTGATCTCCTAGACAACTTAGGTCTCCTTGAGATTTGATAAGTCAGTTCCATACTGACTTATATGTTTTAAATACTTGAGCTTTTGTATGAATTACTTGGGTAAATCATGCTTGATGAATGACTTGTGTGCAAAGATGTTCATGATTTGGAAGATTGTGAGAAATGCCTAAGTGTTGTGTAAATTCCATGAAATTGATATGATTGTTGCATGAATTGGATACACACACTTAGCCATCGTGACCACACAAAGTCACAAGCACACACGAGAAGTCCCAGACACAACGAACACATCCAACACACACTTGACACTGGGTTGCACTGATTTCTCGGCGGAATGGAAAATGATTTTCAAATCAGTATATCTCTCTCAATACTCAACCAAATGATGAGACCTTGGATGTTTTGGAAAGCTCTTTGAGTGTACTTCATTTCGTATGTTTTGACCTTCTCCCAATTCAGTAGGCATAGATGACAAACGGGGTCTTCTTTCTAAGCACTCACCCAGTTGTTATGTCACTGGCACATTTTGGGAGAATAGTTGTATCTTGAGCTACAGACCTCCAAAGTTGATGATTCTTAAACCTATAGAAAGCTAAGAGAGAGATCTACATTTCTTATGTTTACCACAAAATCCAATTCCCAACCGAAAGCCTTCAAAACCCCACACCATTAGGCGCGCCCGCCCACCACACACGCACACACGGTGCGGGCGCGCCACACACACGCACACACACGCGCGCCCGCCATACACACACTTTCTCAGCATTGTCAGGATTTAGTTAAACGATCATAACTTTCTCATTTTAGCTCCGAATTGAGTGAATCAAAATGCCATGTTTAGCTAAGAGTCTTGGCTACAACTTTACTTTTTTACATTTGTTCAGAATCGGTATGAATCAGGGGCTAAATGTGGGATAAAGATGAAGCCTGTGCAATTGCTCACATTCTCATGCACTTTCTCATGTATACACTTGCACACTTGCACCACATTCCGCCTTGAACACACCCACGCACACGGCGGGCGCGCTAGGCGCCCGCCACACACACTCATGCACATGCATTTTTGATTTCTTTCTTGCATTTCATTTACGCATATTTCTTGTACAGTTTACATACATTCATACATTTGCACTCACACACTCTATCCACCTTCTTGTAGCACACATGTAGCAACAAACACGCACATAAGTAAAGCACGCAAGGCATCATTCATATGGCTACAAAGTGTTTGGAGAATTGCTTTAATATTCTTAAGTGTTAAGATTTGTGCAAAACACGTGTCTTCACTTCAGCTCTTGATTGATATTTGCAGACACGTGGTGACCTCTCGGATGGAGAAGGAAGCTTCACGGAAATTTCCAGGAAGGTCACTAGGCCAGCCCAGCAAGGGGAAAGTATAAAAGTGAAGAGAAGCCGCTGAGGAGGGGATTCGGGACTTTAGAGATCTCATTCTATTGGGGATCAGAGGAGAGAGAGACTTTGGGGGAGCAAAGTCTAGGGTTTGAGAGAAACCAGAGAGTACGATTGAGAGAGGGGGAAGGGAAACAGAGTGACATGATCCTGATTCACCCCTTTGTAATCGTAGTTTCTGGGCCGATCATAGAGTGTTGCCTTGAGGGGTTACATGTATGGATTTAATCTTGTTTGAGACATTTGATTTAGGATTCTATCCGTGTTATTTATGTTCATTATTCTGTACTTGTTGTGTTTGATGTTTTGCATTAGATTAACTTCATATTAAATCTGTGGTGACCACTGAGATTGTTGTGAACTTGCCTAAGGAAATCAATCCCAACTTGTATTGATTATGAACATGCTTGTGTGAGTCTTAGTCCTGCACATTTCATGATTTATAAAAGGGCAAGGAGCGTTTTGTATGGTGAGTTTAGATTACATCTGGGATGACTTCCCTGACAAGGAGTATATCCAAGTAATCGAGGCTCACTACTGCCACCATAGGAAAGGACTAAGAGTATTCTTGTATTGTGGATTGAGATTACATATGGGATGACTGCCCTGACAAGGGAGTATATCCGGGCTAATCGAGGCTCACAGTAGGAGAATCGGGATCTGGGGGAGTCTTACTCGTACCTAGAACTTGCCCTGACAAGGGAAGTTAGAGGAGTATTGTGAAATGGGTTTGAGAGAACTGACAAGTTGATCGAATCCCAGCTCACTAGCAGAGAAGTCCCCTCACACTTGTTTACACAAGTCAATGATAGCAAGAGAAAAATCCATACTAGTTGTTCCACCCTCAAGGCAACACCTCCCGTTTTATTGAGTTATCTCCCGTTCCAACATTCCTGCATTTTCATTCATTTGAGTATTATTTCGTGCTTTTTAATTGTTCATACTTGCTATCATTATTCAATACTTGATCACAATCCTCTCCCTGTGGAGACGATCCCACTCATCACTGCTGCATTTACTGTTGAGTTTGGGTAAAATTGCAGGGTAGCGATGACTCCTGAACAATTTTTGGCGCCGTTGCCGGGGAGAGGCAGAGTGTCAGGAGTTGATTTTGTGATAGACTTGTGTTCTTGATTTATGTGGTTCTATTTTTTTTTGTAGTGATTTTCTTTTTTCTGTTTGTTGTTTTTGTGTGTTAGTTAGTTTTATATTTCTTGTTTGGTATTCAAGTCTCTTGTGTTCAGTTGTGGCAACTGCAGGGACTTTGGAATTTCATGGACATTGAAGTGTGCACACCACAATAGACCAAATATGTCCAGGTGGTTTGGGGATTTTGTTGAGCCTCACTATGATTACCCATCAGATTGGATGGATGATACACGACCAATGCCTGGAATATTTGGAAACTTCTCCACACCGAGATATTATGAGCCATGGCATGACCAACAGTGAGGTAATGGGTCTTATCAAGAAAAGGAAAAACGGGAAGATATGTTGTCTCAAATTTTGGACAAGGCTGATAGAGTGAAAACAAGGCTGGCTCAAAAGAAAGAGAAGGCTCCAGAACCACTACAGAGACTTGATCACATGAGTGCCGTAATGAGCAACTTGTGGGAACTTGAGACACCAGTTCAAGAAGCTCAAGGCCACTCAGAAGGTATATCTCTCATTACTGAAACACCAACTCTTGAGGAAAATTTTTTTAATATGAATGCAAATGTTGATTGTGGTCTAAAGTGTCCAATGGAGTTGGGGTCTACAAATGTTGGAGATGTTGTACATGAGTGCCTTGTTGATGAGTTCTTTGTGCACGAACGTTTGAGTCTTTCTTGTGAAAATGATGTCTCTTGTGATGAGTTTAGTGATGAAGAACTTAGGGCTATTTGGTTTCTTACTTCCAAAATGGAGGGTGTATCTAACGTTGAGTCTTACACCAACTTTATGAATTACCATGAGAATGATGACATTGTTAGACTTCCCTTAGATACTTCCCCTGTCTTGGAATGCCCAGTGAATTGTAGAGAGACACATTTTATCAATTCTTGTGTAAGCATGAATGAAACCAAAATTGCACTTGATAAAGAAAATGACAACATGACCATTGAGCATTTTGTTGAGACACCAAATCATGAAATTGTGAATGAATTTGAAACTGTAACTGGTGACCAACAAATAGAGAAGGACGAAATACCTTTGTTAGATGTGCAAAGTGAACCAAATTTTTTTAGCAAAGGAGAGACCCAACAGAATGCCCATGTTAGTCTATGTGATGATGATTTAATTCTTTGTAAGGAAATAGCTAACATGGTGGAGAATTGCTTTATTGATGCATCCATTCTTGAAATTACTGATGAATTTGTTGAGACTATGGATGCACAATCTGTGGTTGAGCCTTGCAGGGTTTCAAAGACAAATTTGGAGGGAGAAATGAAAGAGGTGATTCCTATGGGGGAACAAACATGGTTTAAAATGAAGGTTATTGAGATTGTTCCCCATGTGTATGAGCTCCAACACCTCTTTCCTGAGAATATTTGTCCAGTACCCTACTGTAGGAAAAAGAGTGCTTGTGAAAGAGCATTTTTCTGGTACAGAGATGGGTACTCCGAATCTTGAATGAGGAGGCTTCATGAATAAAGTCTAGCTGGAGACTGAATAAATCCAGAACCACTTACTTTACTTTTCTTGAATAAATTGATGTTTGAGTCTTTAGTTGCTTTTGCTTATGTTTCTGTAGTTAGTGTTTCCTATTGTATGCAGAAGCCCTGAAGCAAAAGCCTCTCAAATACCAATTGTGGGGGTGTCTTCAAAGTGCTATTGACATGACCTATGATACACCACCAAGACCCAAGGGATGCCTGAGTCTAAGTGCTGGCCAAAGGAGAACCAAACATGTTGGATTAAGTGCACCTGAGTCTAAGTGCTGGCCAAATGAGAACCAAACATGTTGGATTAAGTGCACCAAGTTTTAGAACCGCACAACACTCTTTCCCGGGGTTTTTCTCATTTTGCCACCCAGCCTCCACATCCAGCAACTTAAACGGGGTAGCCTCTTTCCTTTTCCACAATGGGGACCATTGCATTATTCAAGTGTGGGGGAGAGTTGGAGTTGCTGGAATATGATGATGCTTGTGTGATCTGCTTGTGCTTTGAAATTTGCTTGTGATTGCATGATCCAGGGCCTTTGTTAAGAATTTATCTATATTTGTTTGTTATGTGTTGTGGGGAATGGAGGTGGTGTTAGTATTAGCTGCATTTAGGAATTTTTCTTTCTTTCTTTCTTTTACTTTATTGTGTTGCTGTGTGGAAAGAAAAACAGGGCAATGATTAGCATTGACCTTGTAGTGTGCTTTAAATTATTGATGTTGTTGTGATAAAATGCAAGTGTGTGGTTGTGTTGTGCAAATGTTCCACTAGCCATTCCATCCAGCACACTTGCACGCCCAGATGCACTCGCACTTCCAATATCATTAGAAAGTCCATAAATGTTACTCAACTGTCATGTATGCAAATTTTCTTTGAGTTTTACAGTATTCATTTGATGCGTGCAATTTGCTGGGTAAAGTGCGGTGTTAAAGTAAGATAGAAATGCCAGCACCACATTTGACATAGGAGAAAGCTTATGATTCTTTACTTGTATGTGCCTTCTACTCGTAAACACTTATTCTTGCATTTTGATATATAGTCTATTGAAGACACACACGAACATGGGATGCTTGAAATTTGAAAAGAGAACAAAAACAAAAGCCAAAGGCGAATAAAGGGAAAAAAGAGGCACAAAACCCTGGCATCAATCTCGAAAGAGAACAATAAGCACCAACGTGCATTGAATAAGGGGGAAACCCCAGGGGGAAACCCCAGTGAGTTTTAGTTGTTATCTTTAAAACGAAGTGTTTGTGTGTGTGGACAAAAGGATTGTAGTGCAAGAATTTTTGTTTAAGTGTCTACTTGAGTACTTTGCATAAACAATGTGAGGGAGCATGAGAAACTCTCAGCACACACTGCACGCTGACGTTTTGGTCTTTATTCACTTCACCTTACATGACAAATTGTGTAAGTTAGATGGACTGTAAAACTCAACTAGTTCTTGCTTGCGAAAAAAACTTGAAAATGGACTGCTGATGATGTTGTGAGTGTTTGAATGTGGGGTTGTTACTACCTTCCTTTGCTCGGGACTAGCAAAAGTTCAAGTGCGGGGGAGTTGATAAGTCAGTTCCATACTGACTTATATGTTATAAATACTTGACCTTTTGTATGAATTACTTGGGTAAATCATGCTTGATGAATGACTTGTGTGCAAAGATGTTCATGATTTGGAAGATTGTGAGAAATGCCTAAGTGTTGTATAAATTCCATGAAATTGATATGATTGTTGCATGAATTGGACACACACACCTAGCCATCGTGACCACACAAAGTCACAAGCACACACGAGAAGTCCCAGACACAACGAACACATCCAACACACACTTGACACTGGGTTGCACTGATTTCTTGGCGGAATGGAAAATGATTTTCAAATCAGTATATCTCTCTCAATACTCACCCAAATGATGAGACCTTGGATGTTTTGGAAAGCTCTTTGAGTGTACTTCATTTCGTATGTTTTGACCTTCTCCCAATTCAGTAGGCATAGATGACAAACGGGGTCTTCTTTCTAAGCACTCACCCAGTTGTTATGTCACTGGCACATTTTGGGAGAATAGTTGTATCTTGAGCTACAGACCTCCAAAGTTGATGATTCTTGAACCTATAGAAAGCTACGAGAGAGATCTACATTTCTTATGTTTACCACAAAATTCAATTCCCAACCGAAACCCTTCAAAACCCCACACCATTAGGCAAACACATCTGTGCGGGCGCGCCACACATGCACACACGGTGCGGGCGCCCAGCGCGCGCCCGCCCACCACACACGCACACACGGTGCGGGCGCGTCACACACACGCACACACACGGCGGGCGCCTAGCGCTCCCGCCATACACACACACTTTCTCAGCATTGTCAGGATTTAGTTAAACGATCATAACTTTCTCATTTTAGCTCCGAATTGAGTGAATCAAAATGCCATGTTTAGCTAAGAGTCTTGGCTACAACTTTGCTGTTTTACATTTGTTCAGAATCGGCATGAATCAGGGGCTAAATGTGGGATAAAGATGAAGCCTGTGTAATTGCTCACATTCTCATGCACTTTCTCATGTATACACTTGCACACTTGCACCACATTCCGCCATGCACACAACCACGCACACGGCGGGCGCGCTAGGCGCCCGCCACACACACTCATGCACATGCATTTTTGATTTCTTTCTTGCATTTCATTTACGCATATTTCTTGTACAGTTTACATACATTCATACATTTGCACACACACACTCTATCCACCTTCTTGTAGCACACATGTAGCAACAAACACGCACATAAGTAAAGCACGCAAGACATCATTCATATGGCTACCAAGTGTTTGGAGAATTGCTTTAATATTCTTAAGTGTTAAGATTTGTGCAAAACACGTGTCTTCACTTCAGCTCTTGATTGATATTTGCAGACACGTGGTGACCTCTCTGATGGAGAAGGAAGCTTCACGGAAATTTCCAGGAAGGTCACTAGGCCAGCCCAGCAAGGGGAAAGTATAAAAGTGAAGAGAAGTCGCTGAGGAGGGGATTCGGGACTTTAGAGATCTCATTCTATTGGGGAGTAGAGGAGAGAGAGACTTTGGGGGAGCAAAGTCTAGGGTTTGAGAGAAACCTGAGAGTACGATTGAGAGAGGGGGAAGGGAAACAGAGTGACATGATCCTGATTCACCCCTTTGTAATCGTAGTTTCTGGGCCGATCAAAATGATCGGCTAGACATAGAGTGTTGCCTTGAGGGGTTATATGTATGGATTTAATCTTGTTTGAGACATTTGATTTAGGATTCTATCCGTGTTATTTATGTTCATTATTCTGTACTTATTGTGTTTGATGTTTTGCATTAGATTAACTTCATATTAAATCTGCGGTGACCACTGAGATTGTTGTGAACTTGCCTAAGGAAATCAATCCCAACTTGTATTGATTATGAACATGCTTGTGTGAGTCTTAGTCCTGCACATTTCATGATTTAGAAAAGGGCAAGGAGCGTTTTGTATAGTGAGTTTAGATTACATCTGGGATGACTTCCCTGACAAGGAGTATATCCAAGTAATCGAGGCTCACTACTGCCACCATAGGAAAGGACTAAGAGTATTCTTGTATTGTGGATTGAGATTACATATGGGATTACTGCCCTGACAAGGGAGTATATCCGGGCTAATCGAGGCTCACAGTAGGAGAATCGGGATTTGGGGGAGTCTCACTCGTACCTAGAACTTGCCCTGACAAGGGAAGTTAGAGGAGTATTGTGAAATGGGTTTGAGAGAACTGACAAGTTGATCGAATCCCAGCTCACTAGCAGAGAAGTCGCCTCACACTTGTTTACACAAGTCAATGATAGCAAGAGAAAAATCCATACTAGTTGTTCCACCCTCAAGGCAACACCTCCCGTTTTATTGAGTTATCTCCCGTTCCAACATTCCTCCATTTTCATTCATTTGAGTATTATTTCGTGCTTTTTAATTGTTCATACTTGCTATCATTATTCAATACTTGATCACAATCCTCTCCCTGTGGAGACGATCCCACTCATCACTGCTGCATTTACTGTTGAGTTTGGGTAAAATTGCAGGGTAGCGACGACCCCTGAACAAGATTTGCTTTGCTTGCTTATTGATTGCATAGCATAGATTTACTAAGTCAGTGTTCATCCGGTACAAGAATCCTGAGATATTTGTTCAACCTTGCTTGTTGTTTCCTTTTGAATCTCTGTTCTCGTTCTTTTGTGTTGAAATTACATTCTTTCTAGTACTTAGATTCTGTGACAAAACTTTTAGAACAATTTGCTCAATATTCTTGACCTAAGCCTTCCCTATGGATACGATCTTTACTTCCATTACTACATTAGTGTTTAGAGTTAAAATTGCAAGTACGCGACACGCTTGTTCAAATCCACTAGTATAAATCCCAATTCATCAGTTCGAACACCATTGTTGTTGTCCACCCATTTGCATTTGAAAATTGGGACTTTGTGATAAGCGAGTTGTCGCACCTCGTCAATTTTACCCTAAACACTAATGTAATAGCGTAAGTAGGGATCGTAATCCACAGGGAAGGCGTAGGTCAAGAAAATTGAGCAAATTGTTCTAAACATCTTGTCACTAAATCTAAGTACTAGAAAGAATGTAATTTCAACACAAAAGAACGAGGACAGAAATACAAAAGGAAATGACAAGCAAGGATGAAACAGATATCTCAGGATTCTTAAATTGGATGAACATAGGCTTAGTAAATCTATGCTATGCAATCAGTAAACAATTAAATGCATTGGAGACTTAAATTGCCTAGAAGTTCAAGCTGTGGTTAGCATGGCGACCACACCACTTCTTGTACCCCCAAATCACCATCCTCTCCCATGGCGAGGCCCGAGAATGGTGGAACAAGCTCCGCAAAGTCTCAACTCTCCCAGCTAACTACTCGAACATGCAAAGTCCTAAGAACTCCCATGGTGAGGCCCATCCTAGGGTTCACATATCGTTGTTGTTAACACAGAAAGCTCCTTTGACACTTTTCCTAAGGATTCAATTCATTAACACTTCCTATGGCGAGGCATGAGTTTCAGAATTGATTTGAGTACCGAAAACAAGTGCAAAGACTTAAACAATCACAATTTAGTTCTCAATTCATGCTACTTCGCTAACTTTGATTAATCACTCCTCAATTTAGCATGTCGACCACAATTGAAGTTTGATCTATTCAAGATTAGCTAAGAATTATGAAATTCAACATATGTTTATGCATAATTCCATTGTGATTTCAAGATTCAACAACTAGATCGATTACATGGCATATAATCTACTAAATCAAGTATTCATCCATCTAGAATCCTAAGATATCATAGATTTAGCCAGAAAACATCTTTCTCATTCCAAAATCAACAAATTCCAACATTGATAAGCCCATTCTCATTTAATTGGAAGAATTTACCGATTAAATCGAGCGAATTGTCGATTCTTTTGTCAATTGAGAATAAGAAAGATAAATACCATCCAAACCACAATCAGAATTGAGATCGGAGAAGAAATGTTTAGTGAGAGAAAGTAGATCTAGAGAGAGGAAATGAGAGGGAGAAAAGCTCCCTCTAAAATTCAAAACAATAATTCTAAACTCTAGAATATTCTCCTCCAAAAAAAATCTCCGTCTAAAAATCCCCAAAAAATCCCATACATGTTAGCTACCTTCCCTATATATAGAGTTGGAAAAACGTAACTAATACGCAAACGTAAAATATCTAAAGCATTACAAAAGTGCCCTTCAAAGAAATGACTAAAAATCAGCCTAAATTGTGAAAAATTCCAAGTTTGAAGAAAAGTTCAGCAATGTAGCGCCTTCAGCGTTCCTTCGGTCAAGCCTTTATCGTCCTCAGCAGTCATTCCGCGCCTTCAGCTTGTCCAGAGCACGCCTTCACTTCTCAGGATCCCAGGTGAAGAATTCAGAGTCGAACCACGCCTTCAATCCTGGGAATTCCACGCTCTCGTCAACTCAGCGAATCTTCACACAATCCAGCCTTTAGTAGATCACGCCTTCCTGCTCCGCAGCTTCACGCCTTCAACCGCCAGGTGAAATCTGAAATTCAGAGCTTCAACACTTAGCCAAATTTCTGAAAACTCAAAACACGTAACCCTTCATGGCAGCAACTTCCCACCAAGATTTGATCATGATGCACTGTGAATTAAAGAAAACTTAAAGCATCAATATTGTAACCCTTGATCTCAGCTTTCCACAGCCGCTTGCAACACCCATTTTGGAGCTAAGATGAGAGAGTTATGACCCAATCATTTTAGTGCACAAAGCTGAACATTCCATGGACAAAATTGTATGGCGAGACCTCGCGGCGAGGTCTTGCCGTGAAGTGTGTGTGTGTGGCGAGACCTCGCCGCGAGGTCTCGCCGTTTGTAGTGTTTTCTGGCGAGGTCTCGCCGCGAGACCTCGCCATGTGAGTGTTTGGCTGGTGAGACCTCGCGGCGAGGTCTCGCCGCCTTGTGCATGTGTGTGATGATTGAGTGAACAACGTGTGGAGTGTTGTGAGGTTTGTGTGATCAAGATATGTGTACTGTGTTGTGAGCTGTGAGCGAATGTGCAAATGGTGAGGCTGTGAGTTGTGACTGAATGTGTAAGAATGTGGATATATTAGTGAGCTTGAGTGTGATAATATGTAGTGAAGATATGGGTAAGTTTTGGCAAAAATAAGAACCAAAACTTGAATTGGAATGTTTGTGAGTTGTGTGTTAAACATGTGTAGTTATCATATGGAAAATCATGAGTGGAATGTAAATGAATGTGTTGTGCATATATTTTGTAGTGTGAAACTTATGCTCAAGAATTGAAATGAAATGCAAAGGAATGTTGTGAGCAAATGCATAAAAACTGAAATGCATGGTGTGAGTGTGTGTGAGCAAGCGGCGAGGTCACCTCGCCGCATGATGTGTGTGCATGAATGGTGTTAATGTTGTGCTTGTGTGCAAGTGAGGATGTGCTATGTGTGCGAGTGAAGTGAGGTGTGTGTAGTGAATATGTGCGTGAGTGTTGTGCGGCGAGGTCACATTTTGTGTGCGAAGTGTATGCGAGAGTGTTGCGGCGAGGTGACCTCGCCGCATGTGAGGTGTGTGCGAGAGTGTGCGAGTGTGTAGTGTGCAGCTGTGCGAGAGTGTAGTGTGAAGTGAGTGCCCGTGAGGTGTTTGTGTGAGTGCTTTGTGAGGATGTGCGAGAGTCAGTTGTGATGAGTGCATAAATGCTAAGCCAGAAACAACAACCAACTTTCACGCACGATTTGTGTTGCTTAGCCTCAGAATTAGACTTTATGGTAAACATAAGAGTTCTAGGTCTATCTCATGGCTTTCTAATGGCTCAAGAATCACCTTAATGGCAGGGCTGTAGCTCAAGTTATTAACAATCTACCAAACTGTGGCAATATGAATTCAATAACTAAATCCTGAAGTAGCAATCATTAAGATGCTTTCGATTCTCATATTTACACACAGAATTAGACGAAAGTTAAAACATAAGAAATGAAGTATACTCAAAGAGCTTTCCAGAACATCTAATAACTCATCATTTGGATTAGTATGGAAGAAGTTATGCTCAAAACAAATTCACACTCAAAGCTGCCAAAACCCTAATTTGGCCAAATATGCATTTTCGGTTCCTCCATTTTCATCCTACATTTTTCAATTCAATTACCACCATTTTTGCTCTTCTTTGCACCATTTGATCATTTTCATATTGCAAACATATAAATGCATAAAACCTCTCAAAACCTCACATATGTACATAAAACACACAACAAAAATTCAAGCATTTTTACACATATTAGTTGGTATAAAACCAACTTATCAAATTCCCCCACACTTGAACTTTTGCTTGCCCTCAAGCAAACTCACACTTCACAAACACTTAATACTAGACTTTACTCCTCTGTCAAACTTGTTCTCAATTGAGTTCATCAAAACAAATTTTTCATGCAATATCAAAACTCTTAACATATCCTCAATTCCAACCTATCAACTTTTAGCACAAATTATCAACCAAGGCACAATGAATAAAGACCAAAATGTCATGCGTGCAAGTGTGTGCTGAGGAACATGAACTTCATCTATTCCCTTGCTATACACTATCTAGCTGGTCTCACATACCATTCAATACACGCCAATCTCCTTATACACCCTTATGAACATGCAATCACAAGATCAATGGTACCTATGCGTACATTGGTACTCTATGGGACATTGCCCTTATTCTGCACATTGGTGCACATATTGATGACTGAAATAATGTCTGGGTTTTATGGCTTTTTTCTCCAAATTTGAATGCCAGGTTCTTATGGCTTTTTCCTTCCCAGTTGCCAATATGGCTTTTTCTTCCATATCATTTCTTGTGCAAGCACATGTTCATAAGAATCCCCAAATTGACTAAACATGCACGAATTCTGAAGACAGCAGATAAATGCATAACAAAAAGAAACGAATCCATACACATTACCTCCTATGTCAAATTGAGTTTTTGCATGGCATATCTATCTTACATTAACATCGGGCCTTAGTCAGCAAAATGTACCAATTTCATCAAGATTGGAATCAAAGACGTTAAAACAATTTTCGCATGCAATACAAAAGTAAGATGGATGAACATCAAATTTTGAACATAGCTTACAAAAGAACAAAGCATAGCACAAAGTGTCAACATTTCATTCCATTGCACCACTTTACTCACACTTTCACGAATTTCCTTCTCATAACTTTACCCACACTCATTTTTCTCATTTCAGCTCAACTCACATTTAAAGAATTGAAACCACCAACACACAACCTACATTTAACACCATCACTTTATTCACAAAAAGTTCAAAATTTCACCAAAAATTGAATTTTTCACAAAACATGAAAAACTTGCACAAAACATGAAAAAACATCACATATAACTAGACATTATATGCTACACTCAAAATTCACCACAAAACTTAGAAAAAAAACATATTCTTCATCACATAGCACAAAAAACTTCACAAAAAATTTCATTAAAATTTCATCACTCATGCAAGTTCATCACTCATGCAAGTTCATCACTCATGCAAGGCAAATAAGCATCCAAAATTCAAGAGATACAAACCATAGCAAACATACACTCCCCCACACTTAAAACATACATTGTCCTCAATGTAAATAAAAGATAGGTTTAGGAGCTCCCTGGTATTGATATTGTCATGAATTCCAATGTTTGCATTGTGGAGATTTCTTAGTCCATCTTTCTCATGAGAAAAATTCCACGGCATCACTCCCCCACACTTAGCCTCTTGAGTGCATGGCTAATCTCTTGCAATGTCCTTTCTTTGCATACATCTACATCATGAGTGACTTCAGTGAATGACATCCAAAATGAAAGAAATGTAAAGACAAAACAAAAAGACAAAAACAAACTACTTATTAAAGCTAAAGGAGGAGAAGTAGTTCTGGATTTAGATAGTCTCCAGCTAGACTTTATTCATCCACACGTATGTCTTGGTCATGAAAAGAACTCAGTAAATCCATCTCTGCACCACACAAAAGATGAACTCTCATTATCATGCTCCTTTTTCCCAGAAGACACTGGAGTGTTGAGGAGATGTGTAAGCACAGGATCATGAGAAAAACTTTCTCCAAATATCACATTCATTGGAAGCACATCACAGCCCTATTTTACCACACTATCCATAGTAGTCCTGCAAAGCTCGACCAAGGAATGTACATCCATGGTCTCAATCAACTCATCAGAAATTTCAAAAACAAATGTCTCAAATTCACACTTGTTCACCATGTTATCCTTGTCATTCAAAATGTTAACATTTTTATCATCAAAACTAACCTTATTGACTCCAGAAACATTCTCAAAATTATCATCACAAACAACATTGTCATTTCTTAACAAAAATTTCTCATTAGGCACTGTAGATGAAGTACCAATTACACACTCAGATTCATTCACAGTTTCACAAGTTGATGTTTTGCAAAGAGTCTCAGCAATGTCCACATTGTTTTGATTTATGATATCACAATGTCCTTCCAGATGTGACTCTATGCAATTTATCAAAGTATCAAGAAAAGAAAATTCATCATCATCATCAAGTAAAACATGTTCATCACTATCATTTGAACAATTCTTTACACATGCTTCCTATGAGGTATGATCTACCAAAGATTGATTTGGCATTTCAAAGTTTGACACATCTATGTAACCACATTCTTCTATATGTGCACTCTCTAGTGAAAACATGCAATCTTCTACATCAAGCTCATCACAATCAATTTCTTCATCATCCACAATTTCATCAACAGAAATATAGTCATGCTTAACACCCTCATCAACGAAAATTGGAGAACATTCAACAACCTGAATGGAACACAAAGATTCTAAATGCATAGGTTGTTTCATTGAATAATTCACGTCAAAAACTACTTCCTCATTATTAATTCTAAAGGTGACAGTTTTGTTTCAAACTCCAATTAAAGCATCACCCGTAGCTAAAAATGGTCTACCAAAAATGAGTGGTACCTCGGGGTCCTCCTCCATGTCAAGCACAATGAAATCAACAGGCAAAGTGAATTTATCAACACTTACCAGAACATCTTCAACCAAACCTGTAGGAGTCACCAACGACCTATCTGCCAGTTGGAGAGTTACTGCCACTGGGCGAATCCTGCTTTCCAATCCAAAACTGATAGCTATGGGCAATGGCATTAAATTGATTCCAGCACCCAAATCACATAAAGCCTTTGCAAAATGCCTTGTGCCTATTTTGCATGGAATAGTACAGCTCCCAGGATCCTTAAGCTTTGGAGGGAGATCATGAACTATCCAAGCTTGAGTGCACTCAGAAACCATCATGGGAACCTCACATCTCAAGATTTGCTCTTTGTTGGAGATGAGATCCTTGAGATACTTAGCATATTTTGGCATTGAAGTCACTAAGTCCATCAGGGGAAGATTCACATTCACTTGCTTGAATACTTCCAGAAACCTCTTGAACTGAGGGCCTTTTTGAGGAGGTGGTTTCTTCCACTCTGGAAAAGGAGGTTTAGGAGCATACTCAGGGTAGTTGTAAGGATTGGAGTTTTTAGTGATCTCATTTCCTTCCTTAGCTGGTATGTCCTTCTTCACAATCTAACCATCCTCTTGCTCATTATCCTTCTTAAGTTCCAAAACTTCCTCAGCTTCATCTTCCTGGTCTTCTTCCTCTGCACAATCATCCTTAACTTCTGACGGTTTATTCCCAGGCAAAAGTTTTCCACTCCTTAAGGTTATGGCTTTACATCCAATATTGTTCTTAGGATTCGGCACCGTATCACTAGGAAGAGAACCAATAGGTCTATGATGTATAGCATTCACGAGTTGGCCCAATTGCATCTCAATGTTTTTGAATGTACCATCATGATGTCTTACAGATGTCTCCAAAGCAACAAATCTTTCCTCATTTTTATCCACCTTTTCTATAAGACTCCAGAGCATTTCTTCCACTGACGAGTTCCTCGGCTCTGAGGTACTAGCTTGCTGATCAAACCCTGGTGGAGGATTGGAAGTTCTCTCTTGATCATTCCCTTGAGTATATTGACCTCTCTGGTTTTGGTTCTGCTGTCCCCAAGTTCCTTGATTGCCACCATAGCCTCTATTGTTACCTCCTAAGTAATTTCCAGAGTACTGTGGTCTGTTGCCATAGTTATTCACGTATTGAATGGACTCAGTGGTGACTGGGCACTCATCAGTATAACGTTCACCCTTGCATAATCCACAAGACAACACAGTTGTCTTGGCTTGAGTTGCCTTTAGAGTTTGTACTTGCTTAGCCAATGCTTCAAATTTCGCACTGAGAGATGTCTCCTCATCTACATCAAGTACTCCTCTTTGTTTTATAATATGTGGCTTTCGGATCTCTGGGAAGATATACTCGTCCTCAGCAATTTGATTAAATAGCTCCCGTATTTCAGGCACAGATTTGTCTTTGAGTGCCCCGTTAGCACATGCCTTAACCATCAAAGAAGATTCAGGAGTTAGGCCTTTGAAGAAAGTGTTTAGTTCCCTGATCTCTCCCAAGTCATGATTGGGGGCATTGTCTGATTAGATCGTTGAATCTCTCCCAAGCTTCTCTAAATGTCTCACCTTCTTGTTGCTGAAAGTTTATAATTTCCAACATTCTCTTTTCAAGCTTAGCTGAAGGGAAGTATTTGGACAAGAACCTCTTCCGTAGATCATCAAATGACATATCTGCATTGGCTCCTCCAATGCTCTTAAACCAGTTTTTAGCCTTTCCACGCAGAGATAAAGGAAACAAAATCCTGTGAACCTCACCCCTATCAATTCTCGGCAACTTAAAAGTGCTACATAATCCAAGGAACCAATCGAGGTGGTCATTAGGGTCCTCATTTTCAAGGCCTTGGAAGAATTGGCCCTGGGTAATCATGGAAACAATTTGTGGAGGAATGTGATAACTTTCCACATCGATGTCCTGATGACCAAATCGATTGTCAAAATTTACTGCGTAATGATCTCCAAACTTAGGTGCTTGTGCTCCTTGTGCCGCCATTTCTCTCTGTTGCTTCAATTGTGCTCTCAAAGTTTTCTCCAACTCAAGATCCAATAGGAATTGTGGTTCTCCTGCAAACCTGCTAGACCTTGGCATACACAACACACAGTAGTGAAGTGTAATAACAAAAGAACAAGAACTTCAAATATGTAACAAAGAAAAAGATCACAATTCTCAACACGAACAGAAAACAACACAAAATGAAAACTAAAGTAAATGTCACAAACAAAAACAAAAAGTAGAACAAGTAAAAATCAAGAACAATTCAAACAAATTCCAGAACCGATTGCCTTCCCCGGCAACGGCGCCAAAAATTGATAAGCGAGTTGTCGCACCTCGTCAATTTTACCCTAAGTAGGGATCGTAATCCACAGGAAAGGCGTAGGTCAAGAAAATTGAGCAAATTGTTCTAAACGTCTTGTCACTGAATCTAAGTACTAGAAAAGAATGTAATTTCAACACAAAAGAACGAGGACAGAAATACAAAAGGAAATGACAAGCAAGGATGAAACAGATATCTCAGGATTCTTAAATTGGATGAACACAGGCTTAGTAAATCTATGCTATGCAATCAGTAAACAATTAAATGCATTGGAGACTTAAATTGCTTAGAAGTTCAAGCTGTGGTTAGCATGGCGACCACACCACTTCTTGTACCCCCAAATCACCATTCTCTCCCATGGCGAGGCCCGAGAATGGTGGAACAAGCTCCGCAAAGTATCAACTCTCCCAGCTAACTACTCGAACATGCAAAGTCCTAAGAACTCCCATGGCGAGGCCCATCCTAGGGTTCACATATCGTTGTTGTTAACACAGAAAGCTCCTTTGACACTTTTCCTAAGGATTCAATTCATTAACACTTCCTATGGCGAGGCCTGAGTTTCAGAATTGATTTGAGTACCGAAAACAAGTGCAAAGACTTAAACAATCACAATTTAGTTCTCAATTCATGCTACTTCGCTAACTTTGATTAATCACTCCTCAATTTAGCATGTCGACCACAATTGAAGTTTGATCTATTCAAGATTAGCTAAGAATTATGAAATTCAACATATGTTTATGCATAATTCCATTGTGATTTCAAGATTCAACAACTAGATCGATTACATGGCATATAATCTACTAAATCAAGTATTCATCCATCTAGAATCCTAAGATGTCATAGATTTAGCCAAAAAACATCTTTCTCATTCCAAAATCAACAAATTCCAACATTGATAAGCTCATTCTCATTTAATTGGAAGAATTTACCGATTAAATCGAGAGAATTGTTGATTCCTTTGTCAATTGAGAATAAGAAAGATAAATCCCATCCAAATCCACAATCAGAATTGAGATCGGAGAAGAAATGTTTAGTGAGAGAAAGTAGATCTAGAGAGAGAAAATGAGAGGGAGAAAAGCTCCCTCTAAAATTCAAAATAATAATTCTAAACTCTAGAATATTCTCCTCCAAAAAAAATCTCCGTCTAAAAATCCCCAAAAAATCCCATACATGTTAGCTACCTTCCCTATATATAGAGTTGGAAAAACGTAACTAATACGCAAACGTAAAATATCTAAAGCATTACAAAAGAGCCCTTAAAAGAAATGACTAAAAATCAGCCTAAATTGTGAAAACTTCCAAGTTTGAAGAAAAGTTCAGCAATGTAGAGCCTTCAGCGTTCCTTCAGTCACGCCTTTATCGTCCTCAGCAGTCATTCCGCGCCTTCAGCTTGTCCAGAGCACGCCTTCACTTCTCAGGATCCCAGGTGAAGAATTCAGAGTCGAACCACACCTTCAATCCCGGGAATTCCACGCTTTCGTCAACTCAGCGAATCTTCACACAATCCAGCCTTTAGTAGATCACACCTTCCTATTCCGCAGCTTCACGCCTTCAACCGCCAGGTGAAATCTGAAATTCAGAGCTTCAACACTTAGCCAAATTTCTGAAAACTCAAAACACGTAACCCTTCATGGCAGCAACTTCCCACCAAGATTTACTCATGATGCACTGTGAATTAAAGAAAACGTAAAGCATCAATATTGTAACCCTTGATCTCAGCTTTTCACAGCCTCTTGCAACACCCATTTTGGAGCTAAGATGAGCGAGTTATGACCCAATCATTTTAGTGCACAAAGCTGAACATTCCATGGTCAAAATTGTATGGCGAGACCTCGCGACGAGGTCTTGCTGTGAAGTGTGTGTGTGTGGCGAGACCTCGCCGCGAGGTCTCGCCGTTTGTAGTGTTTGCTGGCGAGGTCTCGCGGCGAGACCTCGCCATGTGAGTGTTTGGCTGGCGAGACCTCACCGCCTTGTGCATGTGTGTGATGATTGAGTGAACAACGTGTGGAGTGTTGTGAGGTTTGTGTGATCAAGATATGTGTACTGTGTTGTGAGCTGTGAGTGAATGTGCAAATGGTGAGGCTGTGAGTTGTGACTGAATGTGTAAGAATGTGGATATATTAGTGAGCTTGAGTGTGATAATATGTAGTGAAGATGTGGGTAAGTTTTGGCAAAAATAAGAACCAAAACTTGAATTGGAATGTTTGTGAGTTGTGTGTTAAACATGTGTAGTTATCATATGGAAAATCATGGGTGGAATGTAAATGAATGTGTTGTGCATATATTTTGTAGTGTGAAACTTATGCTCAAGAATTGAAATGAAATGCAAAGGAATGTTGTGAGCAAATGCATAAAAACTGAAATGCATGGTGTGAGTGTGTGTGAGCATGCGGCGAGGTCACCTCGCCGTGCATGAATGGTGTTAATGTAGTGCTTGTGTGCAAGTGAGGATGTGCTATGTGTGCGAGTGAAGTGAGGTGTGTGCAGTGAATATGTGCGTGAGTGTTGTGCGGCGAGGTGACCTCGCCGCACATTGTGTGTGCGAAGTGTATGCGAGAGTGTTGCGGCGAGGTGACCTCGCCGCATGTGAGGTGTGTGCGAGAGTGTGCGAGTATGTAGTGTGCAGCTGTGCGAGAGTGTAGTGTGAAGTGAGTGCCCGTGAGGTGTTTGTGTGAGTGCTTGTGAGGATGTGCGAGAGTGAGTTGTGATGGGTGCATAAATGCTAAGCCAGAAACAACAACCAACTTGCACGCACGATTTGTGTTGCTTAGCCTCAGAATTAGACTTGATAGTAAACATAAGAGTTCTAGTTCTATCTCATGGCTTTCCAATGGCTCAATAATCACCTTAATTGGAGGTCTGTAGCTCAAGTTATTAACAATCTACCAAACTGTGGCAATATGAATTCAATAACTAAATCCTGAAGTAGCAATCATTAAGATGCTTTCGTTTCTCATATTTACACACAGAATTAGACGAAAGTTAAAACATAATAAATGAAGTATACTCAAAGAGCTTTCCAGAACATCCAAGAACTCATCATTTGGATTAGTATTGAAGAGGTTATGCTCAAAACAAATGCACACTCAAAGCTGCCAAAACCCTAATTTGGCCAAATATGCATTTTCGGTTCCTCCATTTTCATCCTACATTTTTCAATTCAATTACCACCATTTTTGCTCTTCTTTGCACCATTTGATCATTTTCATATTGCAAAAACATATAAATGCATAAAACCTCTCAAAACCTCACATATGTACATAAAACACACAACAAAAGTCAAGCATTTTTACACATATTAGTTGGTATAAAACCAACTTATCACTTTGAATTTAACATAGTCAAGCTCCTATATCTCCTCGATCACACCATAATAAGACATATTGGCATAAACTGGATTTCTATCTCTCGAACTACACATATGTAAAGCCTCAGACACTAATGTAACCCCATTATTTTGCATTGTGCTCTTGTCATCTGCAGTCTTAGTAGCATATGAAAATCCATTTATGTCATAGCCCGAATATGATAGCACAACGTGACTGGGCTTATAAGCTAACCACTTTAATATCTCTGTAACAGTTTGGTCCCCAACAGCATCACTGAACCAATCCACAAAATGTTCGGTTGTGTTCATTGAGTACGAATCTGTCAGTCCAACCACGATGACTTGCCTTTATTTCAGAAATATTAGCATTCACATAAGGCTGTACTTCTTCAGAATTGCGCAAGATATATAGATGCGCATTTTGTAATTCACCAATATAAGGGGTAAACAACTTACCTGCCGATGTCCCTTTTATTTTGATCCGTTCATCATGGCAAGGCTTTGGTAGTCCAATAGCATTGGTATCAGATAAGTACCCGGTGCAAAACTCAATAACCTCTTCAACTATGTACCTTTCGACAATGCTTGCATCTGGACGATAGCGATTTTTCACATAACTCTTGAAGACTTTCATATATCGCTCGAATCGATACATCCAGTGCAAATATACAGGCCCACAAATCGTCATCTCCCTAACCAAATGAACCACCAAGTGCACCATAATGTCAAAAAAGGCTGGTGGAAAATACATCTCAAGTTGGCACAAAACTATGACAATTTCATCTTGTAGCTCATCAAGTCTATCACGATCAACTACCTTGCTACATATCGTATTGAAAAAGAAACAAAGTCTAGTTATGCTGTATCTGACATGTTTTGGCAAGATAGATCGAATAGCAATAGGTAAGAACTGCTGCATCAACACATTACAGTCATGGGATTTCAATCCAACCAATTTTAAATCTCCCATCGAAACAAGTCGACTTACATTTGAAGAATATCCTGATGGGACCTTGATGCTTTGAAGAGTCTCACACAAACTCTGTTTCTCTTTCCGTGTCAATGTATAACAAGCGGGGGGCAAGTACGTGCGTTGTCCTCGAATCTCAGGTGCTAAATTCGCCCTAATACCCATATCAACCAAATCAAGTCTCGCTTTATAACCATCTTTTGTTTTTCCAGGTATATTGAAAATAGTCCCCAACAAACTGTCACATATACTTTTTTCAATATGCATCACATCGAGACAGTGTCTAACATCTAGTGTCTCCCAATATGGAAGATCAAAAAAGATTGATTTTTTCTTCCAACAACTTTTATCATTCTTGCGAGACTTGTTATGTTTTCCAAATTCCACAGTGATATCCTTCACACGATCATGAACTGCCTTCCCACTCAAAGCAATTGGAGCACTTCTGAACTCCTGTTTCCCATTGAAAGCTCTTTTCATTCGACGATATGAATGGAAATCAGGAAGAAATCTACGATGTCCAAGATAGACCGTCTTGCTCCCATGTACAAGCTGACAAGAATCTGTATTCTCCTCACATATAGGACATGATGGCACGCAATGTGAATGACTCCTGACGATGTGCATCAAACATCAACTCCCCTTCATCCCACAACTTCTTCAAGTCTTCAATTAACGGGGCTAAATAAACATCTATGTCATTTCCAGGTTGGCGTGGACCTGAAATCATTAATGACATCAAAATATATTTGCGCTTCATACACAAGTAAGGAGGTAGATTGCAAATAACCAACATTACTGGCCAAGAGCTATGTGTACTGCTTAGACAACCATAAGGATTCATCCCATCCGTACACAATCCTAATCTCATATTTCTTGCATCTGTACCGAATAAGGGGTAAACCGAATCAATCTTTTTCCACTGATCAGAATCTGCAGGATGCCTTATCATCTTGTCCTCTGGGAAAATATTTCGATTTGCATACCATGTCAAATTTTTAGCATACCATAACACTTTCACCGGTGATGATTTCTTCTTCGCATCTACATAATCTTCAACGACATCACCAATGTGCTTCTTTTTGAAACGAGAAACCTGACATTTAGGACAATACAATGAATCTTTGTATTCATTCCTATATAGTATGCAATCGTTTGGGCAAGCATCTATTTTCTTATACTCCATACCCATAGGACACAAGATTTTTTTAGCCTCATAAATGCGGTTCGGAAGTTCATTACCTTCTGGCAGTACATCCTTCAATAAATTCAACAGTGCTGTAAAACTACTATCAGTCCACCCATGTGTCGCTTTCAAATGGTACAGTTTTAAAGTAACCGATAATCGTGTGTACTTAATACACCCAGGATATAGAGGCTTTTCGCTATCATTCAACAACGAAGCAAGAACATCAGGCTTATCGGCAAAACTACTGACCATATCCTCAACCATATCATCCAATCGATCATTTTTAATCGCAACATCATCTTCTACCTCATATTCTTCTTGTTTCGATGAATTTTCACTCTCGCCGTGCCATTTCCATATTTTATAAGCAGGATCAAATCCCCTCCGATACAAATGGTCTCTTATAGTGTTCGGGTCGTCGAAAACCGCAAAATTCTTACAACCCTTACATGGATAATAGATGTACTTGGCATTTTTATAAGCAAATTTAATAAATTTCTCAACCTCTTATTCATACGCAGATGTTGTCCGATCACCAAAAATAATATCATTACGATCCATGACTATCGCTCCCTTTAAATTTTACCAAAAATAATTATAATAAGTTAACCAACAAAATAAATGCATTGATGCTTGCATAATATTACACCATATAAATTAATCAACAAAATATGTTTCTAATTTTAATTAAAATAGACGTACTTTAAGATGATAAGATCACATACTTTAAATTCTTTTAAAGGCTAATACAATCACAAAAGCAATTTAGAAGCGCACAACATACTTTCATCTGCCCATCAAAAGCTAGCAACTAATAAGACAAAATAAGGGTCCAAAAAAACCACATGACAGAGAAAGAAGGCACATGATAAAACTTCTACATGATTACACCAATTTCAGATTAGAAAAATTCTGGATACATAATCTTCAGCATAGTAACAATAACTTTTTACATCTCTGGGTCGGCATGTAGCTGTCCTTCATCAAAGTGTATTTTATTCAAATCAAGTCCATAATCAATATGGAGATGTTTTCTGTTTGGTCATTTGCTTATTTTGATTCTGGAGAGAAAGAAGTTTTTCTGGTTTTCACTGCTTCGGAATAAGTTTTTTTGTCTTCCATTGTCAATTGCTGTTGAAGCTGTTTTCGTGGTTGAGTACAATATAAAAAGAATAAAAACTAATTAATTACCACACAATTGGTGGTTAACTTTAATTAAAAAAAACTAATTAATTACGATGTCTGGACTCTCGCGCCCTTTAAATTATTCAAAAAATCATTATAATAAGTTAACAGAAAAAATAAATGCATTAATTGATGCTTTCATAATATTACATCATATAAATTAATTAACAAAATCTGTTTCTAATTTTAATTAAAATAGACATATGCAAAATATATCATTAATAATTAATAAATTTGTATTATGCAACTGTATCAATAAACCTAAAAAATATACACATGAACGCCTAAATAAAATAAAAAAGCATCATTTTAATTACATTTATTACAAATATAAAGCATATATATTGAAATCTACAATTTTACAACTTTTTTAAAAAATGGAATGCAGATCTATATATATATATGTCAATGCTCTGACGAATGAGAAGAAAAATTATATAAAAGTTATCACTTTATATATAACTAGCTAACCTCAAATGGTTGAGTTGAGAGAACAAAAGTTAATTTGTAACTTCTGATTTGGCCTTCAAAAGATTTCGTACGCAGCTTTTGGGAAAAATTCGTAGTTCTTACGATAGAGATAATGCTGACTTAACCTGGAGCAGAAGGAAAAATATGTGGTTATGCTAAGACTTTATTAAAATACAACACAATTTACACCGATTTTTGTAAAACCAGTGTAAAATTAAAAACAATTTATACCGGTTATTAGAAAACCGGTGTAATATATACACTATTTACACCGGTTTTCTGATAACCGGTGTAATTATTTTAATTTTACTCCGGTTCTACGAAAACCGGTGTAAATTGTGTTGTTTTTTACACCGATTACTATTATAACCGGTGTAAATTGTTATCCTTCTTTTTTAATATTACGATAATGCCACCGCGTTTTTAGAAATTACACCAGATTATGTTTAACCGCTATAAAAAAAGGAGGTTTAAAAAGACCATTTTGTAGTAGTGGTTATAACAATTGGAAAACAGCCTTCTATGGGCACCAAGACACATATGCAGATAGACAAGTATTAGCATATCTCGACAAAGCTATTATTTTATGCAGATAGGATCACCCAAATGATGATAATTGTATGAGTCTGGAAAGATTAGAATGCATAGTCTAAGACAACCATCATCAATAGTCCACAGTACAAACCACCTAATTATGGAGCACTTATTGAAATTTGTTCATGGAGATGAACACATGGGAGATGATCACATTTGAAAAGTAGTGATTAGAATATTAAAAAATGTGGGTATACTGAGGTAAATGTCTTAGAAGAAGTAACTTTAAATTCTTTATTGTACAAGTTTTGGAATGGGAATGGAAGAGAGTAATTCACACAAATTAATAGGGGGAGGGGGAGGGGGAGGGGGAGGGGGATAGGGGAGTACAGAAGAAGGAAGTGAAAAGAAAAGAAGAGAAAGAGAAAACGTAGTGAGAGAAAGAAGAGAGAAGAAAATAGAGAAATTGTATTGAGTAAGCAACAAATCAACAATAAACCAACTGTCTTTACACCTCTTGTCTTATGCTATTTATCCTTACTACTTGAAAGAGACAAAATACTAATCATTACAACAACAATGTAATAATACTAATCAGCTTTGGTGTTGAAAGCGTATATGATGTTGAAGGCGTAAATGATGATGAGTTGAAGAGTTGATCATACATTCTACCTTGGCCATGTCCATGCTCACCCGTAATCCACTGATCAAAGTACACTTGGAAAGTTTAGCATATAGTTGGTGTTGTCTGAGGATTCTTAAAACAGTTTGCAGATGTTGTATGTGTGACTCTAGATTGGGACTATAAATCAATATATCATCAAAGAAAACCAAGATGAATTTTCTAAGGTGTGGCTGGAAAATCTCATGCATGAGTGATTGAAAGGTAGCTGGAGCATTGGTTAAGCCGAATGTCATGACCAAATATTCGTAGTGTCCTTGATGAGTGTGAAAAGCCGTTTTGTATCTATCTACAGGTTTAACACGGATTTGGTGGTATCCTGATCTAAGGTCAATTTTTGAGAAGAACTTGGCTCCAAAAAGTTCATTTAGCAATTCATCAATATTAGGAATGGGGTATTTATCTTTGATAGTACACTCATTTAACTGTCTATAATCTATGCAAAGTCTCCATCCCTCATCCTTCTTTTTCACTAATAGAACAGGTGAAGCAAAGGGGCTTGTGCTCTTTTGAATAACTCCACTAGATAGCATTTTGAAAACCAATGTTTCTATCTCATTTTTGTGTGCATGTGGAGATCTATATGGTTTAATTTTAAAGGGTTGGGAGTCTGGTTTCAAGGGAATAGAATGGTCACAAGATCTTTCAGGGGGTAAAGACTATGGTTTAGCAAATACATCTTCAAAATGTTTAAGCAATTCAGAGACAACTTTCTACATACTAACCTCCTTTTGAGGGTGATTTGGAGCATCATTGGTGGACAGTTGATCATACTTCTTACCCCTAACCAAGGTCATAATGGGACTGTCTACTTTACCACATAGCTTGACCTTCTCTTTTTCAGTTTTAAATTCTATCACCATCTGTTGAAAATCAAAAGCTATGGGACTGAACTTTTTCATCCAATTTACTCCAAGGATAATATCCCACATTCCAATGTTCATAACTCGCAAACTATCCTGAAACATATAATTTTGTATTTGCCACTTAACCTTGGGAGCTATCAAGGTGCTAAACAGTGTACTGCCATCAGCTAGGGTGGCTCTCAAACATTATACTGACTTTACCTTCATGCCCAATATCTTGACCAGTCTGTTATTCACAAAGCTATGTGAGCTTCCTATGTCAACTAGGATGTTTACAGGTTCTCCGTTGACTATGCCCTGTAACATGATGGACTCCTCCTGTATCAAGTCAGATAATGCATTCAAAGAAACATCTAGTACCTGCCCAGGATTACCGGTTAATTCATCTTGTTCTCCAATAGCATCTACAAACTCCACATCATCCTCTTCTTCCGCAACAATGAAATTCAAATGTCCAAATTTACATATGTGACCAAACCCATATTTCTCCCCACATTTAAAACATAAGCCCATGTTCCTTCTTCTTTGTATCTCTTGTGCAGAGATTTCTTTAGCTTCTGTTCTGGCTTTAATGTTGTCATTGTTTTCAATCATACTACCAGAATATCCTTTAAAGCTATTAGAAGGTTTATCAGGCCATTGCTTAATGACACTCCGTCCTTTTTTGGCAATCAATTCCAAGGATTGTTCCCGCAACAAGGCAATCTCGTATGTCTCTAGCAATGTATTAGGCCTTAGCATCTTGATCATAGGCTTAATATTCTCCTTTAATCCACTAAAAAAAACTGGAAATAAAATATGCTTCTATTAATTTTGGATTTTTGATTAACATCCTCACCCTCAGCTCTTCAAATTTTTTTCTGTACAACTTCACTGTATTCTCCTGATGGAATTTATTAAATTCTTCCACCACATCCAGATTCTTCATTCCTTCAAATTGTTTACACAACATGTCACAAAATTCTTCCCATGAAGGTGTTCCTATGGAAGCCTTAAGGCTTTGATACCATATATCCACTTTTCCTTCCAAATACATCTCGATAATCTCAAGTTTATGATTTTCAGCCACCATATTGATGAGGAAATTTTTTTCACACTTTCTTAGCCAATTTCTGGGATTATCTCCCTCAAACAGTGGTAATTCTATTTAGGAGTAGTATGAAATCCCCACCTTTTGCCATTCAGATCTTCCTTCCCTTTGACGTGAGGATTTGGTAAAATTGGTGTTCTGTTGATAGAAATAGGCTCATCTTGATTAGTACCTTTCTCCTTAGACATCAATCGCATAAAGGCTGTTAGTTTAGCTTCTATGCCAGACATAAATTCCTCATTTTTTTTGTGGTTGTAGCCAGTAAACCCTTCCATCTTGAACTGCATCCCATCCATGAAATCCTGTAATTTTTGTTCTTGCCTCTTAACTTGCTCCTCTATGGTTTTGTGTCTAGTTCCTTCAGCCATAATCCTTTTGCCGAGAATCTAAGTCTCTGATACCAAATTGTTGTGTTCAGAATTCAGAAAGCAGAAGAACAGAAGAAGGAAGTTATGAGAGAAATAAAACGTGATGAGAGAATGAAGAGAGAAGAAAATGGAGAAATTGTATTGAGTAAGCAACCAATCAGCAATAAACCAACTCTGTTACACCTCTAATAATACTAATCAGCTTTGGTGTTGAAAGCGTAAATGATGTTGAAGGCGTAAATGATGATGAGTTGAAGGCGTGATAGCGGATTATGCTGATTATGGGACAGAACAGAACACCTTAGTTGGAATATTTGAAATCCATGGCCAATGAATCATTTATAGAAGTTCAGTCATTCACACACGTTACCAGTGGCGAAGCTACAAATTTGTTTGGTGGGAGCAATATTAATATGTTAAACTATTATAATTACACAACTATATATATATATATATATATATATATCAATACACATATTTTGTTAATAATATTACCAACAACAATAAGATTGCACATTTTTAAAATATTTCAATAATTACATATAAGTCATTTCATAATATTCTCTATATTCTCTCATATTCGAATATCTATTCATAACTTTATAATTATCAACAGGAAGAATAACGAACGATTTCAAAAAGAAAATACACCAGGAATATATATATTTTTTGTTTCTACCAACTTTTGTGCAAGACCAATTATTTTATTTAATTTAGAAAGTCTTCTATCTCGAACAAGAAGTTCCACTCTAAAAAATTCATTAAAATAGATATCAACCATAGTTGTTAGTATCGTACGATACGCGATACGTATCGAAAACAAGTAATTTCGATACGAATCGCATGTATGAATCGGTCTAAATAGTGAATCGTTAATTTTTTTTTTGTATCGTACGATACGTATCGAATCGTATCGTGTATCGTATCGTACGATACGTTAATTAATGTAATTTTTTATTTTTTTCGTTAATTAATGTTATATTAATAAAATAAATATATTATTATATAATTGAAACACCAGTACTAAATAAGCATACAAATTGTACATAACTTCACTGTGATATCAATTAGCTAGTGAAGTATCATTTCCAAATCACTGTCTAAAGTGTTTAGCCTCAATCCAAAAGCAACACTCACAAAAAACCTATTGATCTCCAATCTATAACCTTACTCATGTACGAATTCACTGTTTCAAAATCAAGAGGCAAACAAAAAACATAATATAATGTAAAAGTGAAAATGTTTCATAATTGAAAGTCATCTTCAAAATCAAAATCATCTTCTTGATCTGTTGTTGCTTCTACTACCAGTTCTTCATCATCAACAGTTTCAACTCTTTTTTCTTCAAGCACTTCAACTTCTTGTAGTTCATATACTTCAACAACAACCTTTTTCTTGTTTTTCCTATCGTACAGATCAAGAAGATGATTTTGATTTTGAAGATGACTTTTAATTATGAAACATTTTCACTTTTACATTACATTATGTTTTTTGTTTGCCTCTTGATTTTGAAATAGTGAATTCGTACATGAGTAAGGTTATAGATTGGAGATCAATAGCTTTTTTTTGTAACTATTGCTTTGGATTGAGGCTAAACACTTTAGACATGATTTGGAAATGATACTTCACTTGCTAATTGATATCACAGTGAAGTTATGTACAGATTGTATGTTTATTTAGTACGGGTGTTCCAATTATATAATAATATATTTATTTTATTAATATATAACATTAATTAACGTATCGTACGATACGGTACACAATACGATACACGTATCATAAAATTAGATTTACGATACACGATTCGTATCACGATTCGACAACTATGATATAAACACTGCAAATCAATTTTTGCTTGTCACACGTGGAAAGAATTGACGTTTTAAATGTTTTATCAAACATTACTATATTCATCAAATGTTTGATCAACATCTCCAAACTATCAAAATCATCCTCCACTCTTTCACAACACATATTTACATCCCGAAAATTGAATACACAATCAGTTTAACATGAGAAAGCTGATTTAAAATTTTAAGTTAAAATTTTCATACACCAATTTTAAATTAAAATTCTTAAGAAAGTAATAATAATAATATGTTGGTGTGAGAATTAAGAATTTTGAAAATTTACACATACCATTCTTGAGTTTAGCATTTTTTTTATATAATTTTTTTTACCTTTTAAAAAATTTAGAAACAAGTCAAATGCTGAAAATTAAAAATTAAGAAATATATTATTTTTCAAATCAAGATTTTTTGCCAGAAGAAGGAATAACATTTTGTGGGTTTGACTTAAAAATAATTTTTTTTGTGAGATTAAATTAATAAATATATTTAACAACTAAATTTCTAAATATACCATTATAAAAAGGACAAAATATATATAAAAATACTCTTCATAATAAAAAATATATGTATATATGTTAATTATTTTATGAATTCACTATTCATTTGTGTCGAGAATAGATTCATATGTGATATTATATGTGTCATTCCTTATTTCATTCAATAATATTATATATTTCACTCCTTTTATTTTATATAAATATGACATGCATTTTTTCATTAAAGTTGAAATTAATATTAAATTACGCGAATTTTGCAAAAAAAAAAATGGTTATCATATTCTTTTTTTTACCTCAATTTTATTTTTCATCTTTATTTTAATAAAAATTCTTTCTATCTTAAAAAATTATTTTTCTTCAACTTTGTTTATCATCTTTATCCTAATATTAAAATCACAAACCACCTAGTTCCACCACTATTTTCTGCTAACAACGCAATAATGTGAGACTGATAAGGCAAGCAAAAAAATAATTCTAAGAGCAATTTTTGAGAACAAAAAAGCTGCCATAATTAGGTTCCGGCCAACGTTGTCCCGGTAGTTGATGCCACTTTTTATAACTTAGGTTTGAACTTACAATTCCTTGGTGTTGAAGGTAACATAAACATAAGCTTTCCTCGCAGCCAAGATGTTTATAGGTTTGTGAGCCTTAAATACTCATTCAATAAAAAAAGCACGTAAATGCAGTTCTTTAACAACCAACACAACAGAAACATGAGTATCCAATTGCTTCTGCAATTCTTTTACACAGGTTTTGTAATGTATTTAGAGAGTGAGTATAGAATTTATATCATCATTTTAATCCCATATTTAGTTTGTATTTACTGGTTAAGTTATACGAATATTAACGCGATTAGGATTGGTTTCTATGAATTATATAAGTTTTGAATTTATATTTTTTTACTTAAAGCCATAAGAAAATTAATAGAATTAGGAACACCAAAATTAAATGAGAAGTTTATCTTTTTATTGCAATCTTTTGAAAAGAGTTATTATTCGAACAAGTGGCGGAACTAGAACGTATTTTGACCGGGGAGGGGGCTTAATTGTATTTAGAAAAAAAATTCTCACGGCTAAAGTATCAAATTAATAATAATAAAAATAAAAATAAAAATATATACACATATCAATAAAATAATTATTTGTTCACACTTGAGCTACTAGTACCGGACGTACAAATAAGAGGAGACAATTGTATTCTATGAGTTTGTATCTATTGAAAACATTGCAAAATTTGTTCATTCTGGATTGTGGCAAAAATTTCCTTTTCGATGTAAACTATCAAACTGTTATTCATCCACTCATCCCCCATTCTATTACACAAATCAGTCTTGATAGTTTTCATGGCAGAGAAAACTCTTTTAACAGAAGCAGTTGCAACTGATAAAACCAATGCTAACTCGATCAGACGATATACTAATGAAAAAACTACATCCTTTCCAGTTAGAACCATCTTTTTAGCGAGACCTCTCAAATCCTTAATCATAGAAAATTCAGCTCTCACATTATGAATGTAAGTCTTAAGTTGCTCCTTAAGTATCATACGATCAGTCAATGAAAAGTCTTCCGGATAAAGTTCAGCAAGACGAAGTAACTTACTAATGTCAAACTGAGAGAAAGAGTCTTTTGGATCAAGGCATGCAATGCAAGTTAGTAACTCGGTACTTGCTTCCGAAAAACGATTATTCATCTCTTGAACCATCATATCAACAACCTAATATTGTAACAATATAAAAGTAAATACGAAATTTCTCAATGAAATAAAATAACACAATGAAATAAGAAATTTAAAAGTAATACCTCACAAAAAATTTCAACACGAAAGTGATGGAAATTGGTAATCATTTGCCCATTTTGCCTGCTACGACCACGAGTTCTCATATTTTCATCCATATTAGGCACTAGAATCATGTGGTTACCGCAAAATATATTGACTTCATTCAAAAGATTCTCCCATCCCTCGTCTCTCAATTCTTGTAATCGAACTTTCATTGTCTTGACCAAACTGACAGCCAATACAATGTTTTGATCCTTTTGTTGTAAGGCAAGAGACAACTCATTTGTGATTCCCAACAAATATTGCATCAAATGCATCACAAACACAAATACATAACTCTCTATCTATCAATCAAACTTGTGGCCATACTGCTATTATCATCATTAGTATCATCATCATGCACATTTTCAAGTACTTGTAATACGGAAATCCACATAGAAATTAGATGAATAATAGTTATGTAATGTGATCCCCAACAAGTATCCCCAGGTCTCATTAAACTGGTTTCTTGATTTTTTTCCTCTACTACTAACAATATCTCCTTTCTCCAAACATTCTAAAAGCCTATCATATTCAAGTTGTCTAAGTTTGTCTTTTCTTTTACATGAAGCACCAGTAACATTCACAATCATAGTAACATATTGAAAAAAATCACTAATACTTCTGTTACTCTTAGCAACTGCAACAACAACTAATTGAAGTTGGTGAGAAAAATAATGAACATACCATGCAGATGAATTTTCTTTCAATATGAGAGCTTTCAATCCATTATATTCACCTCGCATATTTGAAGCCCCATCATATCCTTGACCTCTCAATCTCGATAACGACAACTTATATTTTACAAACAATTAATCAATAGCTTTTTTCAAAGAAATAGAGGAACTGTCAGACACATGAATAATAGTAAGAAAGAGTTCAATAACATGTCCATTTGTTCACATATCTCAAAACAACTCCCATTTGCTCATTGACTAAAATATCTCGAGATTCATCAACCATAAGAGAAAATATATTGTCCCCTATATCATTAAGAATGACATTTGTGACTTCAGCAGCACAAGCACTTGTTAGTTCCTTTTGAATTTTTGGAGACGTTATTTGATTGTTTATCGGGGCATTCTCATTCCTTGTCTTAGCAACCTCTTTACTTCATTGGGTATACCACTCAATTAATTCAAGAAAGTTTCCCTTGTTTAAAGAACTCAAAGATTCATCATGTCCACGAAAAGGCAAACCTTATTTTAAAAGAAAATGTGTCACATCCAAAATCGCTGTTAAGCGGTTGCGATAGGCAATTTCTGTTTCACGTACCTGTGCTTGTAACAAATGCGACACACTTTGTCTTTGATTTTGAAAAGCCTCGAGTTGTATTCTTGCGTCATTGTGAGCACTAGTACGCCACCAATATGTGTATTGAATATTTCTATTTCTTTTTTCCAATTATTTATCCCCGAATTAGTAAGCGCCTCATCTCCAACTCGACATCCTCTATGTGAATTTTTAAAGAGATAGCACCAAAAATAAAAGGCTGCATCCTTTGATATACTATACTCCAACCACGAAAATTTTTTAAACCAAATAGGTTGGAAATTTCTATGCTCTTTACCAAATTGTTTTCGGGGATAAGTATGGCCAATTGGCTGACATGGCCCTCTTGTCAAATATTCTCTTCGAACACTGTCTCTAATAAAAACATTAAATTCTATAATTGGTTTGCGTAAACCTGAATCATTAACAATATCATCTGGGTTGATTTCCACTTGAGAATGTTTTTCTCTACTATTTTTTTGTTCATTAGAACTTTTAGAAGAATCAACACTTCGCCTTAAAAATTTATCCATAACCTACCACAATTTATCAAAATTACCAAATTAAAAATTATAGCAATATTAAAAAAATAACAAATAAATAATCATAATCCACAAAATTATAAAATATTTTAATATATTTTAACACATTTATTAACTCACTAATTACTAACAAGTCTCTTATTTTTTTGTAATTAAATAATTATAATTTATAAATTTAAAATTAATTAATCACAATTCATTAATAAAATATTAATAAATATTTAATTATGATAATAAATTATAATTCACAAAAATATGCACACAAAAATTTAAATATTACTAAAATATAAAAATAAAAAAAAACTTACTTACACATATTACTAAAAACTTGCATAAAAAATTTAAATATTAATAAAAACTTAAATATTAGAAATAAAAACATGAAAAAATTACTTGAAGATATTATTAATTACTAAAAGTCTAAAAGCTAACATAAAAAAATAAATATAAGAAAAAAATTAATTATTAAAAATAATATATATATATATATAATACTTACCTCAAATCTTGGCAGCAAGGAAGATGATTGATGAAGGCTGAAGCAAAGTCCGAACGACAGAAGCAGATCTGCGGCGGAAGCAGGCAGCAGCGAGCAGCAAGAGGAGCTGAGGAGGCCAAAGTTACTTTAAGAGTTTGTTAGGTTTTTTGTGAATACTTGATTCACTTGAAATAAGAGATAAAGAGATGAGGACTGCCACTGAGACAATGAGTAATAACGTTATTAATTCATTTTTTTGCACTTAAGTAAAACGACGTCGACTGAGACAATGAGTAATAACGTTATTAATTCATTTTTTTTACACTTAAGTAAAACGACGTCGTTTTACTTAAGTGTAAAAAAAATTGAAACAGGCAGTCGTCTTCCTCTTCTATCTTCTCAGTCTCTGCAGACTGCCGCTGAAGGAAGTTCTTTGCTCTTTGGTGGCTTTGGCTGGGCCTGGGCGGACGAACAGCAACAAGCAGGTGCAGCACCTCTCCGCCTCCGATAGGGTGTGGTAAGGGGTGGTTTGTATATACCACCCCCTTGCTCTCCAAAACGAAGGGGGGGAGGGGCGGGCATCGGCTCTCTCCCCTCCTTTCGCCATTGATTCAAACTGGTACAACAAAGTTTAGATACAGGGGCATTATAATCTAGCTCATGGTTGATGCAGCATGTTCATCAATCAATTTCATAATTACTAATAAGCAACTTTTACGTGTATGAGCGACTAAACTTGTATAAACAATTCATGGGCCATGAATCTCCCATATTCCAACTACTACAGGTATTCTGTCCCACAATCAGCAATGGTGTTCTAAAGCCCCTAACACCAATCATGTAAGAAAAAAATTAATGAATCGTGTTTTGCTTTACTTTCGTTAAAATTATTGAATCTCCAAAACTCCAACCATACGAAAATAAAATTGTATCGTGTGTTGGTTGTCTTTCAATAAAAATCCTCGAATCACCAAAACTTCAATCATGCTAAAATAAGAAATGTACTGTTGAGGGTTAGGAATTCGTCTCTGCCTAGTTCCGATATCCAGTGTACCTAAGTTTTGAAATGAAAACTATTATTTGTAAAACCAACAATACTGAGTACTTCCAAGGGATCTTGTCACATGAAAGATCTTATACCTAAATTAATTCTCAAATAATAGAAAAACATCTAAAAGTCTTTTACAAGTAAATACAAGGAGTATTTATATGTATTTTTCTCTTACCTTCATTTAATTTTTCTTATTAGGTAAAATTTACTTGTTAGACCTGATTTATTAAGGTAAAGCATTTCTAGTATATTTTGTCACGTCAATCATATGGCTTGTTGTCTTGAACTTTTAATTCTGTATAGAGATTACAGTGCACACATGTCGCATTTTGATTGGTTAATATAAAGTTATTAGAAATATTTAACCAAATTCAAGATTGACCCATCTTTTTGTCTTTATCTCGGGGTATGAAACAAAAAGTTTTTCACTTCATTCAACTTCTAACACTTATAATCATGACGAGGTTCATATTTGGCGGCATAATTATTTCTTTTTATGCGTTTCAAAATTTTAAACACCTCATTTTTTGCAGCATTTCCTCACCATGGGCACTTATCATTTAATGCTATGTTTGGATTGAGGGAAACAGAGGAAGAGGAAATAAAAGAAAACCAATAAAAAGGAAAAGAGAGTAGAGTAGATGAAATAATCTTCCCTATATCTGTTTGGATAAGATGAAAAAGAAAGAAAATCATATACTAAAAATATTATTGAAGAAGAGAAGATAAAGAAAAAAAAGAGATAAAATTTTTATAATGACTAATTTACCGAATAATATAATAAATTAAAACAGTCAACTCATACTTATTGTTTTTCGTTTTAATCTTAATCTACTCTCAATTTTATTAATCTTATTTTTTATACAAAATAAAGTAAAATTAAAAATAATAGAACTAATAAAATAAATAAACATAAACACAACAATCAAATAAAAAATATATTAATAAGCGTGTTATTTTTGTATAAAAAATAAAATATTTTTTATAACTTTTATAATTTTTTAAGAAACTATTGCATTTCTGTATAAGACGATGATATTTGAAACATAAATAAACTAATATTTGGATGTGGGTAAACTTCTTAGTAATTTATGATTGTTAGAAATTTTATAATGATATTTTTTAACATAAGTTTTAGAGTAAAAAATTTTGAATTGTCCTTTTTTTGACATTAATTACTAGAATTTTCTCCTCCCTTTCTCAAACTCTAGCTGCCTACTGATGAGGGTTGAATTTTATAATAAGTATAATACCTCAGAGATAGACTCCTAATACAACAACTATCATTCAGCTCATAGAAATCCTATTTCTTTTTTGTTACATACTGTGATATGATAAAGAGTTAAAGAGTTAAAATCTTATTACAACTCTTGCATTACATCAAACCCTTTACAAGGTACGAAGTTAGAGTTTAAATACAACTCTAATTCAGGTATGTATTCTATAAATACCTCATCTTCATCACTTTGGGAAAAAAAGAATTCCATTCAAGTATTCTTAATTACTTATCAATATTTGCTTAAGGCTCAGAACTGACTTAGACATCGGAGTACTCTCCCTGGGACCAATCCCGATGACTTTTACAGGTGTTCAGAGCTCGACGACGACTTGAGGACCTGTCGGACGACGTGAGACTTTTTCGAGATACATCAATTGGCGCCCACCGTAGGGCAGAAAGCAATATGCCTACTACTCGTTTGCAGACATCAAGGCGGGATAAGGAACCAGCTGAAAATCCTCCTAACCCTGATCATCAGGGGGAGAACAACCCTCCTTTGAGAGAACCTGCAAGCTCATCCACCAGGACTCCTCTTCATGACGGACGGGGTTCTGGTCCTCAGAATCAGGAAGGAAGTTCAATACCCATAGTTAATTTGGATTCACCAGATGTGCTCAAATTTCTGCTCGATAACGGACAGCGAATTCAAGCTATGATAGCAAGTCATGCTCTAGATAACGTAGCTGAACGAGAAGCTCGTGAAGCGCAATAGAGAAAAAATCAAGAACAGGAGATTCGTGAAAGATATTTAAGTCATGAACGAGATCTTCGACAGCAGCTTCAGAAAGAACATGAGCTCAGATTGAAAGCGGACGAGCTCCGATTGGGAGCTGAAGAGCGTCTTAACAAGAATAATCGAGATCAAAATCGAGATCAGAATCAGGATCATATTTCAGTTTCATCTCGTCGAGGAGATTCACGATCACCAAACAGAAATGAAAGACGTGTGCACTACCGTCAGTGTACGAGAGCAGAAGACCATCTTGGTGATAACCAGTATACAAGAGACGACCAGCCAAGGAATCAGAACTTACAATTTGGGGATATAGGTCCATCCGACCTTCCACGTACACAGCCGCAACGTAATGATGATGATTTGGATGTGAATTCTCCATTTGTGGACGATGTGGAAAATTATCCTCTTCCGCATAAGTTTAAAATGCCAACCTTATTATATTACAACGGAGAAGGAGATTCGGCAGAACATGTGCATCATTATGTACAGAGTATGAGGATTTATAACTATGCAGATCAAATCTTATGCAAGTGTTTTGGCATCACTTTGATGGGAACTGCCTAATTGTGGTACAACAACCTCCCACCTAAAGCGTTTCGTAAGTTCAATAACATCAAGGTAGCTTTTAAAAATAGATTTGTGCAGAGACAGAAGTTTGTAACAACAAGTGTTGAGCTACTCAATGTGAAGCAAGGAGATTCGGAATCATTGACTCAATACGTCGATAGATTCATAAATAAAAGTTTGGAAGTGGGGCACAGATCGGAAGAAGTGGTTATTGGAGCTTTTACTAATGGTTTGCCGACCTGGAAGATTGTACAAGAAATTGGTCACAGATCCTCCCACTAGTGTCGAAGATATGATGAAACGAGCTCGAAAATTCGCAAAAGGGGAAGATGCGGATAAAAGAAAGGCAAGACAACGACAGAGGATCTGAAAAGAAAAAGGAAGATAAAACCAAGACGTCCGGAGGTGGAAACCGCAAGCAAACATTTGATAAATTTAATAAAGTACAAACCAATTCGTCTACATTTGTTGAAAACAAGAATTACACTTTGTTAAATAGAAGGCAAACTGATGTGCTTGCAATCTTGGAAAATCGAGAAAATGTGAGATACCCATAGTGGATGACAGCTTCCGACAACAAAAGAAGTAAGAAGTACTTTTGTAGGTTCCACAATCAGCATGGTCATGACACTGGACATTGTAAAGATCTCAGGAAGTATATAGAGGAGCTGATTCAGAATGGACACTTAAAGGAGTTTGTCTTAAGAAATCCTTCAAACCGACCTGAAGACAAGAAAGATCCCGATCTTCTTGATGAAAAAAGAAGGAAAGATAATATTGATGACAAAAATCCCGGAGTGAACAAGAATGTCACGGAAGTAATTCACACCATTATTGGGGGACCCTATGATGGGGATTCTATGACATAAAAAAAGTCGAAGAACAGAGGAATTCCAGAACAAGAACCAGTTCATAAACGCTTCAAATCAATAGATACCAGCACCTTTTCAGAAGAGGATGCTGTGCCGACCAGATTCCCACATGCCGATGCGTTGCTAATTAAAGCAATCATTGCCAATAAGGAAGTTCACAGAATATATGTAGACGACGGCAGTTCGACCGACATTCTCTATTACGAAACTTGCCAAAAAATGGGTATTGAGAAGAAACAGCTAAAACCTTGTCAATCACACCTCATCGGCTTTTCAGGAGAAACGTCAATGCCTATTGGAACGATAAACCTGCCAGTGACATTGGGAGAATATCCCAAGGAAAGACTTATATACATTGAGTTCACAGTCCTTAACGTCACGTCTCCATATAATGTTATTCTGGGACGACCTGCCATGGTGCAACTAAAGGCTATCTGGTCCCCATACCATCTGGTCATGAAATTTCCTACTGAAGCAGGAATTGCTACAATCCGAGTTGATTAGAAGTTAGCAAGAGAATGTCATATGATAGCCTTGAGGGGAAGTAAAAAATAGCAGGTTGCAAACGTGAACTATGTTGAAACAGAAAACCGAGCTGAAACAGTGATGTTAACAGAAGAGGTAGAAGCTGTATGTTTAGACGAATCTTGTGAAGATAAAACAGTTCTTGTCGGATCATCATTACCGATAGAGACAAAAAGATCACTGGTAAACCTCTTGTCAGATTTCAAAGATGTTTTTGCTTGGAGCCCAGATAACATGAAAGGAGTTTCTCCCGACCTCATGGTCCATAAGCTGAATATTGATAAGTCTGTTCAAGTAGTCAAAAGAAGAAAAGGAAGTATGCGCCAGATCGGAATCGGGCCATATCTGAAGAAGTCGACAAATTATTGGGAGCAAAGATAATAAAAGAGGTGTTCTACCCGACCTGGCTTGCCAATCTAGTTATGGTTCCAAAGCCAGACACTTCACTTCGGATGTGTATAGATTACACCGATCTGAATAAGGCTTGCCCAAAAGATTGTTATCCATTGCCGATAATTGATCAGAAAGTGGATGCGACCTCTAGTTTTGAGGTCTTATGTTTTCTGGATGCCTATAAAGGTTATCATCAAATTCAAATGTATGAAGATGACGCGGAGAAAACTGCATTCATAACTGAAAAAGGCACGTATTGCTATACAAAGATGCCGTTTGGTTTGAAAAATGCCGGTGCTACATACCAGCGATTGGTGGACAAAATTTTCTCTGATCAGATTGGACGAAACATGGAAATCTATGTTGATGATATGCTGATTAAGAGCAGAAAAATAGAAAGTTTTTTGGATGACGTGAAAGAAACTTTGACAAAACTGCGAGAAACAGGGTTGAGGTTGAATCCGAAAAAGTGCACATTTGGTATTGGCTCAGGAAAATTTCTTGGTTATATAATGTTCAAACCAAGGAATTGCAGCAATTTTGGACATGAAACCACCACAAAGTTTGAATGATGTTCAGAGGCTTACTGGTCGTCTAGCTGCGTTGAATAGATTCTTGTCTAGATCGGCCGACCGTAGCTTGACTTTCTTTAAAGCTTTGAGGAAAGTAAAAAACTTTGAGTGGGATGCGAACTGCAATAAGGCATTTGAATATCTGAAAGCATATCTAGCAAACGTACAATTGTTATTAACCCCAGTCCATGGAGAAATCCTATACGTATATTTAGCAGCAAGTGATGCAGCAATAAGTGCAGTTTTGGTCATGGACGACTAGGGAGTACAGAAACCAGTGTACTATATAAGCAGAGCTTTGCAATGAGCCAAACAGCGATATCCGACCATGGAAAAGTTGGCATTAGCACTCATTAATGCTTGCAGAAGACTGAAACTGTACTTCCAAGCACATTTAATTCATGCATTAACTGATAAACCGCTGAAACAGGTTTGCAAAAAACCCGATTCGTCAGGAAGGCTCATGAAGTGGGCAATCGAGTTGGGAGAATATGCCATCACATTTTCACCTTGGACAGCGGTGAAGGGTCAGGTGCTCGATGATTTTATAGCAGAAGTTTCCATCTCAGAGGAAGACCTTGTGAAAGAAGATAACCTGCAGAACCCTAAGAAAATGGAAGGCTTTTGGGTTCTATATGTGGATGGTGCATCAAGTGACGATGGTTCAGGTACTGGGCTAATATTAACCAACCCTAATGGACAAGAGTTCACGTATGCTTTGTGTTTTGAGTTCAAAGCTACAGATAACGAAGCAGAATATGAAGCATTAATAACTGGAATGAAATTAGCCTCTCAGATGGGGGTTAAAAAGTTACTGGTTTATAGTGATTCGCAGCTCATAGTAAACCAAGTAACTGGGGGTTATGAGGCTCGAGATCCGAATATGAAAAAATATTTGGATAAAACTGAAAACTTGAAGACAAATTTTCAAGAGTTCTTGATAGAGCGAGTGCCCCGAGCTCAGAACAAACGTGCGGATGCGCTCAGTAAGTTGGCATCGTCAGCACATGTTCATCTCACTAAAAAGGTTTTAGTTGAAGTTTTTCCAACAAGAAGCATCGAAGAGTTGCGAGTTTTAGCGGTTGAAGATGTGGGAGATACTTGGATGACTCAAATTATCAACTTCCTGACAAAGGGAGACTTGCCACAAGACAAAGTTTCAGCTCAGAGATTGACTATGCGATCAGCCAGGTACACTATCCGAAATGGAGTACTGTTTAAAAAAGGTTATCTTATGCCTTGGTTGCGTTGTATAGGACCTGAGCAGACGACAAGTTCTGAAAGAAATTCACCTCGGATCATGCGAAAGTCATGTCGGAGCACGCACATTAGCAAAGAAGGCAATGCAACTGGGATACTATTGGCCTACAATGAGCTCGGATTCACATGAACTGGTTCAGAAATGCCCCAAGTGTCAAATTCATGCTGTCATTAGACATATCCCACAAACTGAGATGATCACGATCCATAGTCTGTGGCCTTTTGCTCAATGGGGAATCGACATCGCTGGACCTTTTCCAGAAGCTCCTGGACGGCTTAAGCACTTGGTAGTAGCTATTGACTACTTCACATAATGGGTAGAAGCCAAACCACTTGTGCAAATTTCCGGAAGAAGTATGGTTAGTTCATCTGGAGACAAATTGTGTGCAGATTTGGAATACCAAACACAATCATATCTAATAATAGTGCTCAATTTGCTAATGATCCGTTCAGAAGTTGGTGCGAAGAGCTGAACATCAGACAGCATTTTACCTCGGTAGCGCATCCGCAGGCTAATGGACAAACCGAAGTCACTAATCGGATCATTGTCCAGGGATTGAAAACGAGATTAGGAAAAGCTAAGGGGGATTGGGTTGAAGAGTTGCCAAATGTTCTATGGGCGTACCGAACTATCCCTAGAACCGCGACCCGAGAAACTCCTTTTAGCTTAGTTTACGGATCTGAAGCAGTGATACCTGCGGAAATCGGACTCCCAAGCCCCAGAACAATTCACTATGTCACAGAAGCAAATCCTAACGAACTGCGACTAAGCCTGGATTTGCTGGAAGAAAAACGAGAAAGGGCACACCTTGAAGAAGCTAAGTATAATCTGATATGGCCCGATACTATGATCGGCGGGTCAGAAAAACTCAGCTTCAACATGGAGATCTGGTCCTGTGGAAGAATGAAGCAAGCCGAGTTGAAGGTCTCAAGAAGCTTGATTCGAATTGGGAAGGACCTTACAAGGTAGCCCAGGTCGGAGGTGCTGGAAGTTACAAGTTGGAAACTTTGAATGGAAGGACTATCCCGAGGATGTGGAACATCACTAACTTGCGAAGATATTATCAATAACTTACCTATTCATTTCCTTTTCAGTTATTCAAAAGCGCTATGACGCGTCAATAAGAGTAATTCAGCTTAAATGCTACACATAAATAAAACAACTCTTTATAAGTTCATTCTTATAACTTGAGTTTGTCTTCAGTTTATTCATTTTATATGTCGTATTTACTAACTCCGCCTCTGATCGGATTGCATGACGTTCTCTTATAGATTTTCCGTCAAAAAAGGATAACATCCAGATCAAATGCAAATCTAAGTTTGATTTAATTCAAATTAACAGATTTCAGATCGTGCTATTGCTTTTCCGCCAAAAAAGGAAACATGCAAATCAAATTAAACATGTTAAGTTCAGTTCAGTTCGAATTAACTTAAAATCGTTGATTTTCCGCGAAAAAGGAAAATATCAAGTTCGATTCTGTTCGAATGTCGATATAAATTGAAGAAAATATGCAGTTCATACGTTGAAGAGTTAAACCGAACTTGGTTTAATTTGAACAGATTTAGTTCGAATTACTTATGAACAGAAAATTGAGTTGCACAAACACAAGTTATAATTAAAATGATATCAAAATAAGTTGTAACTTATGAATAATTGAAAAATGAGAATAATATTCAAAATGACCAAAAATTGGTCAATTGCTGTTCAGGACATTCAGAAACAACCTACAGCTATTACAAAATATTTGAGCTCGCAGGCTCAGCTCTTCTTTTCTTCGTCCTCTTCATTGTTCTTCTGGAAGGCAGGCGGTACATATGAACGTCTATCAATTTGCACCGACTTCAGCTCAGCAAACGCTTGGTTCAAGGCTTCATCAGCTTTAGCATTGTAGCCTTTCTCTGAAGTTACGACCATCTCGGGAAATCTGGGAGCAAGAGCGACCAAAGCTCTATGGTAGCCGAGGTTACGAGCAGGAGCGCATAATTTTATTAGCAAATCCCTCCCTTCGTCGGAAGAAAGAAAGCTAGATATAAGTTGAGAAAAGCCTTCTCCTTCCAAGAAAGCCACTCGAGCTGATAAGTCCTTATTTGACGTTTCTAACTTCTTATTTTTTGCCTCCAATTCTCCGTTAGCAGAGCGGACAGTGGTCAGGTCGTCTTCAAGGCGGCTAATTTCCTCCTTCTGCTTAGCAGACCTTTTCTCCTCGGTCTCAAGCAAAGATGAGAGGGTTGAAAGCTCCAACTGATCTGCATCCTTCTGCGCATTCAGCTCATCGATCTTGTCTAACGCCGTATCACTACGAACAATGGCTTCAATAGCTAAGCCCATGATATGAAATACGGATGATAAGTGATAATAGCATAAAGATTAAATATAGACAGAAAAATATGCTGGTTACCTGTGCGGCGCCCAGAGCAAGACTTCGATGAAGAGATGGACTGTCCATTCTCCTCAGCAATTTCCTATCCCAACGTGGGATTGTATTGTAGGCAAAGTCAAGTGCCATGTCGGTTGTAAGCCTATCGTTAACGCCCATCTTTGGGTCAGGACGGAACGACGATAAGGAATAAGAAGCTTCACCCTCCAGAACAGTCGAAAAAGGGATAAACAGCCTCTCCAAGAGAGACGGACCTGACACCTTGGCCTCGTCGACCTCAATATCTACCATTCGAGGTTTTTTCTGAGCCTTGTCAGCTGAGCTCTCGCCTTCCTCTTATTAAGAACTTCATTCACAATTTTAAGGCTCTTTCCTTTGCCATAAGAGATCTTTTTCCCTTTTCCTTTCCCCGACGTGAGAGTCGGTTTGTCAATCTTTTTCTCCGACTTTATCACGTCGGTAGGGGCATCACCAGTAGGGGCTTCAGAGGCTTCAAGTGGATGTGCTTGAGAGGCTTCAAGTGGATGAGAAGTCTCATTGATTTCGGCATCGTCTATTATTTTAGGTTCCGGAACGTCTCCCATGAGGTCGCCAATATTCACCACTAAAAAAAAACAAATAAGGGACAAGATCAATTTCAGGACGGAATAAAATGTTAAAGTATACATATATGTAAAGGTGAGAAGAAAAGAAGTTGAAGTTATACCCTTCTTCCCATTTATCACGAGATCAGTGTGGTCGGATGGAAGAATGGCTGAACTCATCCCTTCTGACACTAACACTCTCTCTGGGAAAATATTGGTGTTAAGGACTCGTTTTTCCTTTTCTAATTTTTCAGCAAGTTCTTTGGGAAGTTTTTTTTATTGAAATGGGATCAGAAATGCGACATGCGTCTTTCCAATACCATTTCAGGTCTAAAGAAATGAGGTTGAGATAAAAAAATTTATCTTTCCATTCGTGAATGGAACTGGGTTTTCCACCCAAGAGTTGCTATTTTTTAGATCGGCGGGTAAAATAATACCAGCCGGAGTCTTTTCCAGAAGATTTTAGGCAGAAGAAATGCCTAAAATAGGGAACTGAAACCTTGTGATCAATAAGTTTAAAAAATAACTCGAATCCGACCATAATTCTAATCGCATTCGGAGTTAGTTGGGTTAGGCTGATCAAATAATCAGCAAGGATGTCTTTAATGAACTGAGATAAAGGAAATCTCAGTCTGGCCCTAAGTTGTTCTACAAAAATACTTATGAAGCCTTCCGGAGGTCGGCTGGCCACATCTCCTTCCTCTGGGACTCTAATTTCTATTTGGGGGCTAATATAAAAGTCCTTAATGATTTTATCTAATGAAGAAGGAGTTGTGGTTGAGGTTAGTGTTTCTAACTTAACAGGTATTTTTGTCGGTGGAGGTCCATCAACGGGTCGACTGGATGAAGGTTCATCTTAGGGAAATTCTATCGCTAAAGGAATGGCATGTGTGATTTCCAGATCTTGGTTATTCGAGGCATCTAAACTTATTTGTTCAGTGTTCTCCATATCTAATCGAGCTGAACTAAACTTTTTAGTGGTTTTCAGGGTTTTGGCCAAGTTATCTTGGTTATGAGATTCACCGGGTGAATCAGAGGAAGAATCAGAATAACCGCTAGAAGTAGTAGAATCGTGTGCAGATGATTCTTGATTCAAGTTATTTTCAGATCGAATATCAGATGAAGAGTTGGAATGTTCTGAATTGGACATTTACTTACTTGTTAATAAGGAAGCCGAACTGAGAGATAAGAAGGCTGGAAGTAGAACGCTCGAGTATTTCTGAAAGTCCGAACTGAAGGATGAAAGCTCTGAATGAGTGAAGTAACAAATGAATTCTGATACGCCTTATTTATAGGAAAAGGCCGAGGGAATTTGAAAGGACATGACAGCTATGTTGGAGAACGTGAAACCGAAACATTTGTCAGAAAGGGAGTGGTGCAAAACGTGGAAGCGTGTTTTTCGGACACGAAATACAAAGAATGAAACGTCCATGCGAGATCGGTATTATACCAAAATACTATGCAAATCGAATTTGAATATATGCAATCCGACCTGAGGGGTTATTGATGAGGGTTGAATTTTACTATAAGTATAATACCTCAGAGATAGACTCCTAATACAACAACTATCATTCAGGTCATAGGAATCTTATTCCTTTTCTGTTACATACTGTGATATGATAAATAGTTAAAGAGTTAAAATTTTATTACAACTCTTGCATTACATCAAACCCTTTACAAGTTAAGAAGTTAGAGTTTCAATACAACTCTAATTGAGGTATGTATTCTATAAATACCTCATCTTCATCACTTTGGGAAAAAAAGAATTCGATTCAAGTATTCTTAATTACTTATCAATATTTGCTTAAGGCTCATAACTGACTTAGGCATCGGAGTACTCTCCCTGGGACCAATCTCGGGGACTTTTGCAGGTGTTCAGAGCTCGACGACGACCTGAGGACCTGTCAGACAACGTGAGACTTTTTCGAGATACATCACCTACCATCACGGGCTCTGGACTTTCGGCCAGATCCAGTCAACCGATCTTCATCACTTTAATTTGACTCAACATAGATTGTTTCCTACAGCTTGCATTTTGTCTTAAGCTCATTCATTTCACAGCTCTCATTCAGCCGAAGCTTGAACATTTTGACTTCAGATCTTCACAGCTCCTCCAACCTTCAGCTCACATCCAGCTCGAGAGCTTTAAGACACCATTCTTCAGCTTCTAAGCCTCGAGCCTCAAACATGTTGCGGCAAGATCAGCTGCATAAACAAGATGGTCCACTCCAGCTTCAACTCTCAGATCTGCCCTCGAGTTCAAATTGACGAAAGAGTTGCTGACCTTCAACCGGAGCCGAGCTCGCCGGCTGGAGACGGGAGCTCCATAGGAATGAATTATCAGATCTCAAATGGGAGCTCCAAAATCGGGAACCTCAGACCCTTCAGATCTGTTGTCGAAGAAGAAACTGCCAGATCGTCCAAGCTCATCACAAGCTCATCCCAAGCTCCTCACCTTGGATCGAACCAACCTTAGCTCAGTTTTAGCCCGGCTACCCAGCTTGTGTAGATCGGGAGACAGCCCGCTTCAGATACTGTAGCTTCGGCAGCTGCAGAACTGATAGCTGCTCCACGATTCTGTCGGCTGGACTATAACCACAAATCTGTTCCAAGGGCAAATTTGTTCCAAGGGGTTGAGATCCGAACCGCGAGCTCGACCCAGAAACTCACAAAACCCGTCTAGCGACTTGCGACCTCCAGCTGTGGGCCTGGACGAATTAAGCAAAAAATGCAAGACATCGGAGCTGGTATTCAGATTTTTAAACTTTTTGTCTAACTTGAACTCTTTTATTGTGGCAAAATCATGGCATAAATGTGAGAGAAAGAACTGAATGCTCTGATCGTGATGGATCCAATTTTGGAGAAAATTTCGCCTGATTTTAAAGTTATTTGATTTATTGATGATTTTACTGGCTTGGCTAAATTTTACGATTATGTAAGCTTGGTTTACTCAATGATTCTCAAAGCGGATGACAGTGTCTCACTGAGCTTAAATGTTTTATTGATAACACTGATTTGGATACTGTGATCTGTTAACCTGATTGTCTTGAGGAACATAGATTTGGTGACTAGGTTCTATTGTGAACTTGAATCTGAATATGGAATCTGTGCTTACTGGGTAATAAACAATTGAGAAGATTCCCTCTTCATTTGGCCTTCATTACTCATTCAAGTACTTGAGAAAATTCTTCCGTTTTTGGACATTTGCTTGGATTTGCTGCTTGAGAACAACTATTGCCATCTGTTTTGTGGCAATGGTGTTATATCTTGGTAAGTTACGTGCGATATGTTAGCCTGCTGCTTTGGTTTACTGAGGAGAAATCTTGTGCTTGGTGGCCTTTCCGAACTTGATTGAATGTGGAGTCTTTGGAGTAATGTGTGATAAACATTTAGGAGAGTTCCCATTCAAATTGCTTCATGTAATTGTTAAATTTTTCTTGTGCTTGGCGAGACATGGTGAATTATGGAATCTGTGCTTAACTGGGTGATAAACATTTGAGAAGGTTCCCCTTCAATGGTAGCTTGTTAACCTTGATGTGCAGACTCATTGGTGACTATGCGAACAACAGTTGAGGAAAACCACCGTCTACTTGCTGATGATAACTCAATCATGTACTTGGTAACTTTTCAATTGCTGAGTAGGTCATGCCTTTCGACATTCAATTGCTAATTTTGACCATCATTTGGTGATCAACTATACAGATTAGAGCCTCACGTTTAGAGAAAAATAGAGCCTATCTGCTGGAAATCCTTTCAAGTAGATTACCTCTATTTTTCTTACACATATTTAGATAGATCTTTTATGTAATGGAGTAGTACTCCAGATTTATGGCATTTGCTTTGTAATTTTGCTTTGTTCTAGTTATATATATATATCTTTCTTTTGTTAAAAAAAAAGTTTTAGAGTTAAATGTTGATTCAAGTTTTAAAAAAAAGTAAGGAAATTATTAAAGTTTTATACATCAAATCAAATTATAATAAAATAGAACTCTAATATTATTTTTTGGGTGGGTAGAATTTACAAGAAATTGAAATTCTAATTTATTAATATATCATAATAATTTGAATAATTTTGTAGTTAAATATTCATTAATGTAAAGAATTATTAAATTTGTATAAATCAAATCAAATTTTATTAAAATTAGAACTCTAGAATTAGTTAGAATTACAAGAGATTAAAAATTTCAAATTTTTATAAGAGTTGTTTACATAGAAAAGTGTACGTTATTATTTCTAAACAAAAGTTTAAGTTAAAAAAGGTTACTTTAACAATGATTAATTACTAAAAACAATTAAACAATTATTGTTTCCTTTTATTTTCGCCCACTTTTGGATGCAAACAAAAACGGATTCAAATAGTTATATGTAATCCATCCCTTTCCTTTCCTCTCCCTTCAAACAAAACTATCCAAATGCACAAATTCTAATCTGCCTATTTTCTTTCCTCTCTCTCCATTTTTCTCCATCCAAACATAGCCTAAAAGACCCTTTTACTCACGTCTCCCTCACTCATTGTTTGCTCAAGAAAAAACACAACTTTAGAATTTTTCCCAAGTGCTCCTAGCTTTTCACTCTTTATCTTTTAGACCTCTTCGATTTCAACCACCAAAAAATCCAATCTCTTACTTTCCCCTCAATGCAAAGTTTACCGATGGTATTTAGAAATACTAATTAATAAGAGTTCCCCAACCAAAGTGATAGCAAATCATGTTGGTGTTTATTTTACAAGTGTTCAAGGTACTTATGTTAATTTTTTGTGATCAATTTTAAGTGTGGAGGCTTGGTGGTGAATTTTTTTGCTAGATCCGTAAAATATGTACGTGTGAGGATTTCACACTCACTACTCTATCAAAAGGTAATCCTCCTATTGTCACCTCTAACACTCAGTCTCCTAGATAGGACCCTTGATCCTCTACTGTTAACTGTGGCATAGAAATTCGTGAGCACACTATTACCTCTCTTTCTCCCTCTAGTGATCATGTTACTACAAGCAAAATTGGCTTTGGTAATATGCAATATATGGTCACCAACAAACCAAAAGTGGTCACCAAAAGAGTTTGGTGACAAAATTATAGTTTGTCACCCGTTAGTCACCAATGCCCAGTAACTGGGGTGACCATTTTGTTGGTGGTCAACAAAGGATACTTTTGGTGACTAGAACAAATACGGTCACCAAAATAGTGACTAAAAACGTGGTCGTCAATTCAGTCACCAAAAGTTGCATGTTGGTCACCAAAGTGCCAATTTTTGGTGACTGAATTGGTGACCAACATTATGTCATCAATAAACGAGCAAGGGTCAAACAGAATGTGACGTGATGTTTGGTGAGCCAAAAAATGGTCACCAATAATGACAAATTGGTGACTAAATATTTGGTCAACAAAGGTCATGAACTACCGCAAATAGTAGATGTTTTGCTGACTAAAATTGTGATCACCAAAGAATAATTTGTAACCATATTATGGAAAAACATTGGTGATTAGTATGGTTGTCACCAAATGGTGACCAAATATTTGGTCAATAATGTAGTAGTCTCAATGCAATTTTTTTTACTAAAATGGTGACCAAATTTTTTTATATGGTGAAGAAATATTATTAGTCACTATTCAAAAAAATGTGGTCATTTTATAGGATTTGGTGGCTAAAATTTTGGTCAATAATGAAGAAAATATTGTCAACATTATCATATGGTAACAAGAAAATAAAACCTTTTCATAATAACAATAAATATCTCAAATATATCGAACAAACATCAAATTTAAACCTGTTCACCAATATATCAAACAAATATTAAAATAAAACCTGTTCACTAATATATCGAACAAATATTAAAATAAAACCCGTTCACAAAATATACTAATACATGGCAAATATCTAACATTGTACTATCCAAGAAATATGCCATAATATTAATAATATTCTAATATCCAAGAAATATAACACAAAAGTACTAATCCACCATACAAAAAGTTGATACTTCAACTCTCTAGTTTTAAGAACGCCCACCATTTCTTTCTTCATCCATTAGGAGAGTTGAAGTGTCAACTCTTTAGTTTTCTTCAACCTTCATAATAGTTCAAATAAACAGGTCAAAAGCTTTTTGTAACATATCATGTACCATTATAAAATATCACAAACATGAAGAAATAATATAATATCTCAATTTAAAAGTAAACCAATCACTGTTCAAACATTTAAAGTTAATGAATAGCAACATTCGAAACCAAATAAGATTTGGGAAGTAATTATACATTAGACGTTCATGGATAATATTATACTTTTAACAAATTTTAAACCAATCAAAGTGTATTTTGAATGTATAACCATGTCAATTTAACCAAAGTTTCACGATTTAGTCCAACCAAAAGCAACAATATACCACGACAGTTATATTCAAGCATTTAAAGATAAAAGAATGGTAATATTCGAAACCAAACAAAACTTGGGTAGCAAGCTTACGACATGTTCATGCATAACCATACGACATGTTCAAGCACTCGCCAATGATCACCACGAAGGAGAGGCAAAAAGAGATAAATGAAAGCTTGAATTTGCACATTTACGTTAATGTTTCAGAAACAATATGGATTTCATCACGTGGAGGGAAAAGATTAAAGTTGACAGATTAATGCATGCCAATGGAGGACAGGCATGAAACCGCTTTAATGCGCCCCTCTAAAACTTTCAAAATTCTCGAGCAGAGAAGAGGAAGTCTAAAATCAGGGGAGGTAGCTCCCTTGCCCAGTCCCATACATGCTAAATGGAAAACAAAAATGCATACTGAAATGTTTCTAAATGAATGGCTGTGTTGATGTGAAGAATGGGGGAATAGGTGAAAAAGAAGGCAAAGGGCAATAGTGCAACTAAGCAGGCACCAGCAATGCCGGGAGCAGGAAGCACAGTTGAAGTCACTAGATATATGGCTAATGAAATGGCTTTACATACATCTAGCAGTCATCAACTGGTGATTTCTATCAATTAAATAACAAAAGTTGTAAAGATGTATTGTGCTGAATGACGTTCCAATAATGGCGCGCGATGATTTGAAATTTAAATTACCTTTTCTTTTTCAAGCTCTTCAGCTTTAGCAAATTCATCAAGCTCATTACTACCCTTCTCACCAGTTTTAGTTGCAGAGGATGGAATATCCCATGCACCTTTGATTGATTTGAGGCCAAAGAACAAGAAAAGTGTTACCGTAGCATATTCTTCAATAGGGACAGCTGCTTGCCAAAAACATATAAACGAAATAAGCAACCATCGAATGATCATGAACAAGAAGTGATAGCATTCAAAAGATAAAGTAGGAAACTCAGGAGACAGTCTTATACTCACATGTATAAAAAGAACAGAGGCAATTACAATGTAAACTTGAAATGCATAATAATCATCTTGAAATATTCGTCCTATAATGACTGAGAGGACTATCATAATGGTCAAAGCACCCATTGATCCTAAAAGGACCTGGTCCACAATGAAATAGCAGTTAGGATAGTTCCCCAGGTCAACATCATTCATGAGTGCAATTTTTTATTCACCAGTAAGCAAGCTAAAACTAAATTTCCATCAAAGTCATGTGGGAGGATACTAATTATATGTCAAGCTTAATTTATCACTAATGCAAGAGAAAACTGTAGCACAAGAAAATTGAGGTAGCAGAAGGGCCTTGAGGATGGTGAAAAGCATTAATTGACAAATAAGGAATATTCAAATGAAAGCTTAAGTGTATAGAAGATAATAATAACATGGGGCAAGTTGCTCATTGGTATTTTCACAAGCTTGGCTAATAACAAATTTGATTAGCCATGTCCGAACTAAATTAAAAATATGTGCTTTGATATTCAAGTATTACAACATTTTTAGATTTCATAAGCATATGAAATGCGACTGCGTGGATTCCACCTTTATCTACCATAATGTGCACTTAAACCCTAAACTATAAGGTCTATAATATACTAATCACCACTTACACATTGGTATCATCTTTTTTCTTTGTTCTTTCATCTTGCAAGTGTGGGGCGGAATCATTGGATAACATTCAAAAAACCCAAGGCACAAAGAAATAGCACCTTAACATAAATTATTGTATACAATTAAATTACATAATGCATTGATCTTGTATAATCTTTCTTTTTTATATCAATACAAAGCTATATTTTTACCTAAAAAAGGTACAAAACTAGAAAAAAATATATAAAAGAAGGCTTGTACAAAGAGAGCAAGAGAGAATCATACCTGTACTTTTTTCATATTGCATTACCAATAGTGTAGCAATGAAAAATGTCTGTCAAAATCAAATTCACAAAAGAAAATAACTTGAATTCCAAGATCAAAATAAGCATATAAGAATAAGTAATCTAAATAAAGGTTTCCATCGATGAAAAGTATTGATTTAAAGAAAGGCATAACAACATATTGAGAAGATTAAACAAACTTATGCCTTGGTTGGATCAGTTACCTTATCCCCAATCTCTGAAACAAAAATCAATGAGAATGCAGCAGTGAAGCCTGACTTTGCAATTGCTCCTAGAAGTGTTGAAGGACTCCCTTTTACAAATGCAATCAATGAAAATACTAAAGCACATCCACATAGCACAAGAGCTACAGAGAGAGGATACGGAATTTGATCAGGAGGCTTCTCACTGTCATTCATGGCATATTTATCATATTAGATTACAAAGCTCTGCTATGTCCATTGGCAGCAAACAATTCAGTGCTTAAATTAAAGGATATAAGATATTTATGCACACTAGAAATAGAATGTTCAAACATATTTAGACATAATAGTGATAGTAAAGAAGTCAAAAATTTAAGTTATACAGAACTCTACTCACGGAACTGAAATATATATGACCAGAAGTTAATCAACTAATAATGTTTTCATGACAGAGTTAGTTCTGTTTGGCTGGGCTCTTTTCCCAACATGTTCTTGTCTGCTCACTAAAAATGTTAATCCTTATTTTTCATCATTTTTTTCTGGAACTTCATTTGATCTACAGAAATCAAAATAGGAAAGGAACAACTTAATTTCGTAATTTCAGTGTTCCAAGTTATCACATATCTCCCCAAAAACATGCAATACGAGAAGATAAGCAAAATAGGACTCCTCTACATCGAGAACCAAAGAAACGAATTTAATGTTGGATGATGACAAAGTTGTCAATTTCTTAATTCCAGAATAAGCTTATTTATACCCATAATTCAAGGAAGAACATCAACAGGGCCAATTTGCCAACTTCTCATGCTACCTTTTACCTAGCTTGTTGAAGAAAAATGTTATCTTTTAAGTACCAAAAAAAAAGAAAAACCTCACATTTCATTCTGGCTGCTTTCCTGGTTCCCTTCAAAGCTACCAGATCCAATACCAACATTAGATGCATGTGTTGTAACTATTTTGCGGTTTACAAAAGGTCTAGATATCCGCCTACATTTTACTATAAATATTTCCAAGTTAGTGTTGGCCAGTAAACCCACAATACAACTAGTACAAATTGGTTATTGAGTGGGATTTTGATTTTCCTATTTTTTAATAGCTAACAACACAACTATTCCGAAAGAGGAAAAAGGCAATACCTGCTTGACCAAGCATGAATGGCAGACTTGATTTTCCTGTTCTCCAGACCTTTAAGCTGATAGATAGAGATGGTAATGAAGCCAAGTTTGCGATCCACCAACCCCTGCGGCAGAGCGGTCTCAGCTGATTGACTATGGCGAAGCGATGTCAGTTGAATGCCGGTGGCGAAGCAATCTCAGTTGAACGGCGGCAGCGAATCCATCTCAGGACAATGGCGGTGGTTGAGCGGTCTTCTGTGACTAGTGGCCTCGGGTAGATAGCAAGAATGTCTAAGAGTACGATCGACAGCAGAGATTAGGGAGAGCCGACATTTTTCAGGTTTGTGAAAATTGGTAGTAGATGCAGCAGACTCTTGTGAGGATGTGTTAGATAGGGCTAAACTAAAATCGATTAAGTGTTGAGAGGATTGGGCACATGTATGTGAGTGTGAGCCCTAACATGAATTTATTATTATAAATTAGGAAAATTATTAGTGTGTAATGTCTAACTATTTTATAAGTTTTTTTTAAATAAGTCTTTCTAATTTTGTTTTCAATGTTTTTACATTGATAATTATTTTTAATTTTATGCGCATTAAAAGTATAAAAAAATAATTAATAATAAGTAATACTTATACTTATAGTTTTATAAGTTTACTAATAGTGCAAAATTGTATTAAGAGAAATTATTTATTTTTAATAAATTAAATTTCTAATTTATAAGTTTTATATTTTAATAATAAATAAGAATAAAAATTTTAAAAATACTGTTGCAAAAATAATATAACATGGTTTAGTAATGAGTTTGGTTATTTAGAAGACACTTACATCATTACTTTTCCAAATCGGATAATATAAGCTATATATTTACACTAATGTTTAAACTAATTCAGCTATAGCTCATCCATATTGTCAAAAAAAATGTTTAAACTAAAGTAAATAACATACATAATTTTAATAAAATTGAATCATAAAGCATATTGAAATAATGATTAACTTAAAAAATATAAAAAAAAAGTAAGGTTATTAGTGAAATAATGAGTAAATTATTCTTTTGAATTCAAATATTATAATATAAAACTATTTTTACAATACTAGTTGGACTTCAAGTGTTAGATATTCTCAACAAAATACTAAGATTAATATTTTTTTAAATAGATTATCTGAATGTTACCAACTCACACTAAATTTAGTTAATAAGAAATAATTTATGGCCTTTTCAAAATGTGATGGGGCAAAAATAAAAATATTAGGGTGTTTTACTATTATTATTAATAACTTAATATGTCCAACACAAATAATGATTATGTGGCCTTAATTTAGCCCATCAATTCCTTTGGGCACCATATTATATTGTTAGACCATTAAGTTGGCCCAAATTGAATTCTTATCAAATATTACATTTATAAGTCTAATATTTTATTTACATATTTGTGGCCTTTCTTAAATTAATTTAGCCTACATTGAATTCTTAAATTAATTTAAGATAATTTCTTAAATGTGACGGGGCAAAAATAAAAATATTAGGGTGTCTTTCTATTATTATTAATAACTTAATAGGTCCAACACAAATAATGATTCATTATTGTAGTCTTAATTTAGCCCATCAATTTCTTTGGGCACTATATTATGTTGTTAGGCCATTATATTGGCCCAAATTGAATTCTTATCAAATATTACATTTATAAGTCCAATTTTATTTATATATTTGTGGGCTTTCTTAAATTAATTTAGCCTACATTGAATTCTTAAATTAATTTAAGATCAATTCGAATTTATAAGGTCATTTTTGTTATTTAATTAGAGATGTAATTCAAATATATAAATTTGAGGGATTAAAGTGTAATTTCTTTTTTAAAAACCCCAATGTATTTTTGTTGTTTAATTAAAGATCTAATTTTTTTAAATTAAGATGAATTGAAATTTATAAGGCAGTTTTTTGTTATTTAATTATAATTTATAAAGAAATATAAACATACAATCTGAAGGCCAACTATCTAACATAAAATAACTATCGACATATTATTATAACCACCAAAGAGGGAAAATATAAGAAAAAAATAACATAAAGAAATATATACATAAACAACATAACAAATAGTTGACAGAATATCTTACAAAATTTTTCATCTATATCCCAAAGCACATGAAGGGAAAAAAAATGTAAACTTCACATAACTAAGATATTTAAAGCTAATAGTTTTAAAACAAACATAACAAAGAAAGGGAAGCAAAAGCAATCCAAAATAGCAGTGTTATAACTGACTCACCCTTTAAATACCCAAAAGTAGCTAAAAACTCTTAGATAGCTAGAAAAAATAAGCAATAATTTGCAACACTAAACAATCCTAAAAAAATAATACAACAGAACAACTCATAAGGCTAACTAAAAATAAAACCCAATACATAACCAATGAGTCTTAAAGTTACTATGTTATTATCATAATCACTGGATAGCAAAAATGCTATAAAAAATCAAAGAAAAAATTTGAGTTGGAATGCAAAAGAAAATGTTCAAACCAAACCCTAAAATTATTTCTTTACAAACCACCAACACATGTAGCAAAAATAAATGTAACTTTTATAGAACATGCATCAATAAAAAGGAGAAAATTTATAAAGAATGGTCATAGTAAGAGCAACACGCATAGCAAAGCATTTCACAGAATTCAAAAGTAACAAATTTAGAAAGAAGGGTCATAGTAATAGGGTAAAATTCTATTAAAACCAAAAAAAAGTATAATATTGCATGAAGCGATATATACTGTAAATTAACAAACAAAATCACAAATCCAATAAATTCCTTCCACCTCAGTAAAATATAAAATACCCATAGTAAAAGTATAGATAATAAAAAAGAACCAAACGTATGAGCAGGTATCGTTGCCAATATAATAACAGAAGTAGGTGCAGGCATGCCAAAGAAAAAAGGAGTAAAGACACAAACAGGAGAATCTAAAAACATGCAAACTCCTGCCCACAAGCAAAACAAATCATGCAAACCCTTTATAAAACTTGATGAAAAGCAAGGCACATAAATAACATAATACATGCACTAATAACATCGGCCATACCGACAAGAAGAAAGGCAAAAGCATTAATACATGCCTGAAAACAAAATTTTCAAAGAAGATTTCAGAATATTTTCGCTGACATATATAAAAAATGCAAACACATACAAAAACTTTGAAAAATCTCGATTCTAAAAGCTCACTAGAGAATTTTCATTTCAGGAACACAAGACCAGTGCAGAAATTTGCAGAAGTTTCAAAGAAAGCTAGAGAGTGATCGAGGTTAAAAATACCTATTTTTACCCCCTCATTTACTTAAGTTTATGCTTGTCTTTGAGGATTTTATTGTTGTTTATGTGTTGGTTATTGAATAAACGCAGGATTTCAATGAGGCTAAAAGAAACAAAATATAGATTTGATGTGAAAAAGTGGGAAAAAGAGCAAAAAATCACTTAATTCGAATTACCAAAGACAAGATGGCACAAAGGAGAAAAGATGGGAATGCAAGGCAAAACTGGGCAGAACGCAAAGCAAAGTTCAAACGAGCATATCTCGGCTTCTACTTAATGAAAAGACGAGTTATTGGATGTTTTAGAAAGCTCTATGAGATTACTAAAACTCTTATGTTTGAAATTACTCCCAAAGACGCTGGCAAGATGGTTGAAATTGAGGATCAAGTCAACATACATCAAAGAATTCGGAAAATCAGAAGCCTATGTCACAGTTTGGGAGAATATTCATAACATTCATTCAGAACTCCAAATTCAGTGATTCTTAATGGATTCGAAATCTAAGAGGCAGGGCTACAATTCTTATGAAGACAAAATCACCCAGTTATGTACGGAAGACATTCAAAATAGCGTCCCAATATCATCTAAGTATGTTGTCTGAATTCCTGAAAATAGTGGCTGCGGGACCAACACTTTCGAAAATTGCATTTCAGCCCCTATTTTAGAATAAGCGGGGTACTTTATGTAATTATTGATATTTAGTCATTTCACTAACTACTTAAGATTTCTAAAAGACTAAGTTAGAGATATAGGACACAATTAGCAATAGCTCAAAAGAACACACCTTTTAGTGTGTGTTCTTGGTGTTTTCATTTCTTTGGAGAAACTTCTTGTAACCCTTGGCTAATTAGAGTGGAAATCAAAGGGAAGCTTGAATCTTTAGCTTGGAATCAACATTTGGGAAGTCTCCTCATCTTGAGTTGTCTCTTCATTTGCACTTTCTTGCCAAATTCATTGCTTAATTTACCATTTGGGTTTGCTCTAATTAGTCATGATTGGCTAAATTGTGTGGTGTCTTTGGAATTAGGCTATGGGCTTTTGATAATTTATTTGTATGGTTATGAAATGTTATGGGCTTAATTATATGTTTCATATGCTTGATTTTAAGGTCACATTTCTTGTGCAATATCCTTGACTTGAAAGTGAGAATTGGGTCATGTTGTGAGTAGAGTATTAATCCATTGCATGTTGTGATGAATAGACCTCTTTGTCCATGATAATGTTGATTAAATCTATTCCATGAATTAGCCCTAAGCATATAGAAACCAAGTCTACACTAGCATGACAACCTAGTAAGGGGCTTGGGTTGGAAGTTGTGGATTCGCAATGACATAGAATCGATTGGCTTTGATTGATCTATCAATTGTGTTTGAGTTTGGTCCGGTTATAGCCTTAGCCACCAAATTTCCACTAGACAACATTAAACCACATTCTTCAAGCTATCACATGAATCACCATTGCTACAAATGATTGAGAGACCTAGTCCTAAATTCCAATGATACACTTATATACTTGATTTATACTCTCTAATTTTGAAGCTAAAGTCTTAGATCAATTAAGTTGACTTTAGTGTAGGTATAGTCTTGTTGCATTTTATCTTGTTTTCTTTCCTTAGTTGCTTTTTTCATTACTCTACATACTAGACATGAACTCTTAACAAGACCCCCCTCTCTGTGGAATTCGACCCCTTGCTTCCAAGTGCTATATATTTAGAGTTAGGGAATTTGTTTGTTTGGGTTGTACGATGAACTCACTTAACAAAATGGCACAGTTTCCAGGGAGGGGCTATTTGTGTTAAGATTAGTGTTTTGTATTTTGAGTAGTTTGTGTACATTTTTTTTTGTTTTTCATTTTTGCATAGTTTTTACATTTTGTGTTGTCTTGAATTTCTTGATCATCTTGTTTTTGTTTTTGACTTTCTATTTACATTTTGTCCATTTTACTTATTTTGTGTTTTGTGGTCTTTTGAATCTTGTGATTATATAGTTTGGTGTTTTACTTGGAATTTTGTCTTTGGTGCATTTTACTTGTTATTGTTTTGTGGCTATTGTAGTTTAATTTTGAGGCACTTGAGGATTCCTTTTTGTGTTAACGTTCAATCTTAGAAAAGATGGCTACCTATGATGAACAACGTCCAAGAACATTTGGGGAGCTATATAAGCCTCAATTTGTAGATCGTAATAACTTGTGTGAACTTGATGTTGAAAGCTTCCTCATTCCTCCCGATCTCATATGTTTGATTCAAGAGAAGTTTGTTTTCCAAGGTTTTGAGAATGAAGATCCTTATGACCACATTGAGGATTTTCTCTATATATGCAACACATTTATGATACAAGGAGTTTCTCGAGATGCGGTGAGGAGAATTCTCTTTCCATTTTCCTTGAAAGGGAAAGCAAAAAAATGGTACAAGGCATTGAGAGCCTCTTCTTTGGCAACATTTGAGGAGCTAAGAAGGAGGTTTATCATGAAATTCTTTTCCCCTAGCAAGTTTGAGAAGTTGAGGATGGAAATCTTTATGTTTTGTCAAGATGAAGGAGAATCTCTTGGTGAAGCTTGGGAACGGTTTGGAGAGATGTTGAGGAGATGCCTAAATCATGGTTTTGATAATGGAAGACACCTTCAAGTGTTTTGCAAAGGGTTGACTTATGATACTGTGAGAGAGGTGAGAATGAGTGCGGAGGGCTCTTTATCATCCATGTCCATTCAATGAGTTGAAGAGCACTTGACACGCATGGCCGAAGAGGAGAAATTTCGGCCAAAGACTAGAATCTCTCCACAAAAGACACAACAAGGAGCAATAGAACGGGATGTTATTTCACTCTATAGGGCAAACATTGAATCGGGACATCATAGGCAACTTGGAAGCAACTTTGAGAGACAAGCTCAAAAGGAGGTTCCACCATTGAAGCAAGAAGAGAAGAAGCCTACGGTTGAGGAAATATTTTGTAACATATTGGATAAGATTGTCACAAGGATAGAGGTAATGGAGCAAAGGTTGAATCAAAATGATATAAACATCATGAACCTTGAAGCTCTGGTAAGGAGTATGCAAGTGATAAGTCGATGTTTAGTCGACTTATTTGCTCCGCTTTCTTTGTTCTTTGTTGTGAATTATGAGTGAAAATGATGCTTGGTGTGTCAATGGTATGCAAAATGTGCAGTATTTGGAAACATTGATAAATGGCTAAGTATCGTGTGATAATGTGAATATTTGTGATTTTGTGCAAAATATTTAGTCATGTATGCCACTGACCTCCAACTCTTCTTTGAAGTCCATAACTATTCACACAAGCACACATCACACAAAGCTTAAAGTCCACAACCATTCACACTACACAAACTCTCACAAGCACACAAACGCACAACTCATTCAGCACACACAAAAAACAATCACACACGGGGTCGCACGATGCGACCGCCCACCACACACACACACATGCACGCCGGCCGCATCGTGCGGCCGCCAACCCCTCACGGCGGCCGCATCGTGCGGCCGTCCTCTCACACACGCACACACGGCGGCCGCATTGTGCGGCCGCCACTCACACACGGCGGTCGCATCGTGCGACCGCCACCCCACTAGCACACGAGCACTGTTTGTTGTTCTTGTTGCATCTTTTCTTTTCTGTTTTCATTCCATGTTATTCATGCATTTCTCTTGAACGTTTGGCATGCATCAACTTCACACACATGCACTTCAATGCATATTTCCTCCCTTTGTTATTATTAGTCTATTTTACTTTTGTCATGTCTTGAGTTAGGAAGTCTTTCATGCATTGTTACTTCATCATTTTAGTTAGTCATTTCCTCATGCATTTCGTAGACACCAACTCCGCATTCTGTCCAACTTATTTGGCAAACTTAGTAGTTAAGCTTTCCAATATTGTGTCCTGATTGTTGTCATCTCTTAAGTACACGTGTCTTCACCAAATGATCTGTTCTAAATGCAGGAGCACGTGTCAACATCTTGGCACACAAAGGAAATTTCCAGGAACCTCACCAAGCTAAGTCGGCAATGCAAAACTATAAAAGCTGGAGAGAAAGGAAGATCAGGAGTTTTTGGGGACGAGGGGATCAACTGAGAAAAGAGAGAGGAGTTCTGAGAGTCTAGGGTTTTAAGGATCAGAGTGGAGTTCATTCAACTCTATCCGTTTGTAATAGCGATGTTTGATCTGGCTTTGTTAAACTCATTTTCAAAGCCGATCAACATGATCGGCTAGATTTTTAGTGCTGCTTGAGGGATTAGGTGTAATGACTTAATATCGTTTTGAGACATTGAAATTGCGTATTTTGTGTTTGGTTTAAGTTCCATGTCAGTTAGTGTTTTATTTCAATATTTACTCACTCACGATTACGCCTTTATATGATTTGCGGTATCCACTGAAATCAATTCAGTGCAATTAAAGGAAATTGGAATGAAACCAATAGAACATAGAACAACCTATGTATGAGTCCTAAGATCTGAGTGAGGAAGCGATTTTCTACTGTGCGGTATCCACTGACAGTGGAGGTCAAGGAATGAAAAGACTTAGGATCATTTGCACACTAGTACTTGTCTTAGTGTAGTGTCAGATAGGGATCTGGAATTAGGAAGCGAGCCTAAATCTTGCCCTATCAAGGGAAGATAGAGGAGCATGGTGGGTTAGGATTGTGAGACCTATCAAGGAGATCAATCTTAAGTTCACTAGAAAACCGACCCCCTCATACATGTGTTAACACTAAGTCAAGGATAACCGATTGAAGTCATTACCACTGGCCTCCCTCAAGGCAGCACACCTTTCTCATTTTGGTTGATTTCTCGTTTGTTTTCTATTTAGTCTACACATAACTTAATCGCTTATTCTATCACTGTACAATTCTTAATTCTACCCTTTCCCTGAGGATACGATCCCACTTACCGCTTGCTTCCTAGTTAGTTTTTTTGGGTAAAATTGCGAGAGTAGACGACGCTCTCGCCAGCAAGATCAATTGGGGCAATTAGTCCAAGTTACCCAAAGTAGACCTCAAGAGATTACCACTAGTAACTCTTTGCCTAGCCAAGAGGATGAAGATCAATGTAATGCCATCTACTTGAGAAGTGGAGAGAAAGTTGAAACCACGAGTGGGAGAAAGAGGAAAAGTGGTGAAAAAAAGAATGTGGAAGTTATGGCCATTAAAGGAGAAGAGTTGGAGTTTGAACCGGAATTGATGGAGAATATGAAGGAAGGTCCCAACTCTCTTGAATTTGAGAATGATTTGCCATGTCTTCCATATCCTTCTAGGCTTGAGAAAAGAACTAAGCATGATGCACAATTTGCTAGGTGGGTGAAAATACTTGAAAAGATTAATGTGAATGTGCCCCTTATTGAGCTCTTGAGCAATATACCAAAATATTCAAAGTTCTTTAGGAAACTCATTGCCAACAAGGAGAAGCTTCAATGTGAGGGGGTGATCTCTTTGACGGAGATTTGTAGTTGTTTGATCAAACGAGAGATGCCTAAGAAGTTGAAAGATCCGGGTAGTTTTACTATTCCATGTTTGATCGGTACAAGGTATTTTCCTAAAGCCTTATGTGATTTGGGAGCGGGAATTAGTTTAATGCCCCTCTCAACCGCTTTGAGTGTTAGGCTAAAGGAAAGAATTAGGCCTACTTTGATAAATCTTCAACTTGCCGATCGATCATTGGTAAGTCCAATTGGGAAAATTGAAGATGTCTATGTGACCATTAATGAATTTGTGTTCCTGGTAGACTTTGTGATTTTGGACATGGAGGAGGATAGAGATATTCCCATTATACTTGGGAGACCATTCTTGGCTATCGGTGATGCAACTATTGGGGTGCAAAGTAGAACAATAACATTCAAGATTGAAGATCAAGCTATCACTCTCAAGATTGGTGAAGAAGAGAAGAACCGTAATAGAGGAGGTTAATGCTTCATGGTAGGGATTTATCCAATGGCTAGTGGCACATTTATACCAAAGCCCAAACATCGAAAGAGGAAAAGAAAAAGTAGGAGAGGAGCTAACATGGGAAAAGTGTCAAAGCAAACTTGGATGGCCATGAGTGAATCACAAGAAAATGGTAATAATGTTGGCATGGAAAGGAAAATGAACAAAGCAAAAAGGAAGAAGGAGCTGCAAGGAAACAAACCATGACAATAGCAATAAAGTCTAGCTAGGGACTAATAAACTTAGAACTACTTCTAATCTCTTTTTCTTTTCTTTTAACCTTAGTTATTTTTGCTTTGCTTTGAGTTGTTTATTATTTTGTAGTGAATTCGGTTGAATTCTTGTTTGAAGGAGTCCAAGAAGATGCTAAAAAAGAATGAAGGAAAAAAGGAGGACATTTCAACAAGTATGGACCTAGGAGCAAGCCAAATCAACTTAGCAAACATTGGAGTTTATTGCCTACTTAAAAGGGAGTTCTTTACCTTATTCTTTGACTTACATTGTGGACAATATAAGATTCTAAATGTGGGGGAGGGAATGTTTGCTTTTGTTGATTCTTGCTTATGTTGGGAAATGATCATCATACTTGTTGGAAGGAATTGAATGAAAGAGTTGATGCAATACATGTTTGTTGTTAGTTTTTTTTTAGTTTTTTTTAGCTTATTGTGCAAAGTGAATTACTAGTGAATCAATATTGCATGTTTTACCCCGTATGTTATGTGTTTTGTTATTGTTGTGAACGTTTTCAAAATTTTTGTGATCTTGTGAATAAGTTGTGTTTTTGACACAAAGTGTAAGGTTGGAAACTTTGTTAAAGATCATAACTATCTATGAAAAGTGAACTTATGTAGGAAATGAATTTTTGTGTGACAAATGATACAAGTTTTATGCATAAGACTTAATGGTTGAGGATAACTTAGTGCTAAGTGATAGAAGTTGAAGCATAGTGTGGAAAGTTTGTATTTCAATACATTTGTTTTCAAGCACAAGTGGGGAAACATATGGGATTTGTTGAGTCATGAAACAAAGTGAGAACTAGGGATGTCTTTTTCAAAATGAATAAAGCTTACCTTTTACCAAGTGATCTTGTGAAAACTAGTGTGAACACATACGCATTGGAGGATATGATTTGAACTATAGCTTAGTTTTAATTGTCTTACTTTTACACATTCCCAATTCGATGCGAGATTGCCTATAACGCCCCGACCCACCCCCTATAGTTGGGAAGTGAATCGGGTCGTTCAGTCAGTCAAACAGTCCTGAACATACAGTAAAACCTCGAGGAATTTTTTTTTTCTCTTCCTTTTCAACATTTGACATTTCAAACATTTCTATTTTTTCTCAACACCAATAACCATAACAAGTACAATGTAATCTTACATTGACAATATTGGATTACAACTTAATCTATACTATTGAATTCAATTCCAAATGTCTCACCATTACTAACCGTGGCTTCACTTGTCCCAACTATACTCACGTGCCATCCTCATCGGTCTTTTCTTGTGGTTCCACTGAAAATATTTAGGAAAATGGGATGAGCCTTTATCGCTCAGTGGGTTGAGGAATGGGTATAATTTTTATGTAAAACGGCAAAGAATTTAAATTTGTATTTCCAAAATATAGGGTGACAAAATATTTTTATACATATCACAAATAAACTGGCAGTAATAAGCCATAGAGAAGCTAACAATAAACAGTCATAGAAAATTGGCAGTGGCCAGTCATGAAGGAACTGGCAATAGAAAGTCACAGCAAAACAAACAGTAACCAGTCACAAAGAGACTAGTAATAAACAGTCACAAAGAGTAATCGTCTCAGGTAGCACAATGTCCCATATGGGCCACATAAGAGTTTAGATTTGCTACCTGTGGTCAGCCCAGCCGACCCAGTACCAGCCATATGACTCCCGGCAAATTGCGCGCGTGACTTAGAGCTACCTTATCCTTCACAGTCAGTAATTGCCCCGTAGGCACAGTATGATATATCTGGATAATCAATACCCTTTCTCATGAAACTAAAACCTCCTTAGTTCCACTTAACAAGGGTTAAACGTCATGGTGGACTTATGATGAACTCGTCGGCCCTTACCTTCCCAACCATCAATAAGCCACTCATGACTGGGCCCCAATCAGTCAGGCAGTCACAGTACAGGCAAACTCATGCCAGACACAAATATTTCACACTATGTAGGTGTGCTACAATCAATAGCGGCATGTGTGGATTCTAGAGGTGGCTCTCGCATTCATATCAGCGAAGCACTTAGTTCCACACAGCACCAAACCAATATTTCAATCATATCAAATCATATTTAACAAATTCAATAAATGCAAGATTACAGTGAATTATGAAAATTCACTTATCATGGAATAACTTTCTAATATAAGAAAGGAGATTGTCTATAATTCAAATAATGCCCTAACACTTTTAATCATTATAAGGACATGCCAATTCGGTAAATATGACCATCATGGAGTACAAAATTCACCACTGGCCAAGTTACAATTTCCAAAGTGCAGTTTGAACTTCTTATATTTTATAAAATTCCATGTTCACTATTGAAAGTGTTGGAAAACATTCCAATATATCGAGCACAGTAGAAATAAGTTGGTACAATATCAGGAAGTTTCAACAACCATAATGATAACAAGTTCAAACAACAATCACCTTGCTCGTAAGTTCTCAATAAGGCGTATTCTTCCCTTTCACACATGATGGGAACGAACCGGGTAATTTTAGTTTTAGTACCCAGTAAAACTAAACTTAAGACCCATAAGGTATTATGTTTTATAAATCCTCAAAATTTATATTGAAGGAATTTAAATTAGTCTTCGGTCATGGTCACAATAGATTTGAAACTAAATTTCAGTTTTGCCAAAATGGCTTCAAATGGCTACCTTTATAGCTAAGAGTCCAAATAATATAAACCCACACCGTCAATGCTTCTGAAACCCATTCCTAATGGACACTGTTTACACCATCACAAAATATTTAGAAAGCCCAAATTGTTAATATACTGTGACCCATTCTTATTACTCCCATCTATTTTAATTCTTAAATGGACTAAAGCCCAAACCGTTAATGTAAAGTGGCCCATTCCTATTACTCACATTCGTTTTAGTTCTTAATGGATTGAAGCCCAACTTGATAGGGTAGAAGGCCCATTCTTATTACTTCACATTCATTTTAATTCTTATTCACAACTATCATTGATTCTTAATGGACTGAAACCCAAACCGATCAATGATGGACTGAAATACAAACCCGTAATTTACTAAAGCCCATTCTTAAGAGGTCCATTCCCTATTACTCACATTTATTCAATCAATTCCCCAATCATCACTAATTCTTAATGGACCCATTTTACACCATCACAAAATATTTAAAAAGCCCAAATCAAGTTAAATTAGTCCAGCTTCATCATTTTTGTTCTTTGATCTTTTAGGCTCTATTTCCTTAAGTTACATGGAGTTTCTAGAATTATTTAAGGAAATTGTTTGTGGTTAAGCTTTTTAACTGATTTAATATAATTTTCCTTTCCTTCTCTACTTTCTTTTCCCCTGAACGAATACACCCCAACATCCTCTCCAAGATGAATCCCCTTTTTTATCAAAATATAGAACTCACTTTCGGCTTCTCTTTTCCCTTTTTTTTTCTTACTGCCTCAACTTACAACGTTACAAGAAGATTAAGACACTCTTGTTTAATTCTCCCTTACAAATGTTTAATTTTCTTTTACCTCAAACGAAACCAAAATCCAGCAAGCAAGATTACCCGAATGAACCCAAACACCAAATTCAATCATCAACTTATTAAAGCTACCACAAAACCATGAAAAGAATTTCATTGAATCAGTCCAACCATGAAAATTCTCACAAGCCATTTTAGTTCAAGCAACAGATTTCAAAGAAGGAGCACGAACTTTCTTTTTTTTTCTTTTGAATCATGAAACCCCTGTTGCTGCACAATTCTATCACAGGCCAAGAGAAAAAGAATGACCTTTGAGACCATGACTTTACAAGCAACAATTTGCTGGGTGTTCTTCCCCATTTTTTTTCCTTGTTCTGCATCTTACATTTGCTCTCTACTTTTGCAAAGTTTTCACACCAAAGCAAAGTAATTCTAGCTTCTAAAAAAAATGTTGCAACAAGAACAATCAAAATGGTTTGAGGCAGGTAACCCATGAAACAATTCCAAGTCATGTATCAATCTTTTCTTTCAACAATTAAATAATAAATGAGAACAAGTGCTTAAGGACACCAGGTCATCCAAATTTTAATATCAATCAGTTAAGAAAACACACAATAACCATCAGTTTACACGGTAAACACAAATTCAGAAAGCATGTTCATCTCATTTTTTTTTTAAAAAAAATTAAACCAATTAAGTTACAAAACCAAAAACTTACCCACCTTTTCCCCTTCTCTTCTTGCTCACATCCCGCTGCCCTCTCTTCTTCTCCTTCTCTCCTCTTCTTTCCCTTTCTTCCCCTGTCCTTCTCTCGTTGTCGTTCCCATTCTCTTTTTTTTTATTCTTTTTTTTCTTTCTTCTATTATATAATTTTTTTACAAGGGGGTTGTGCCACGAATCCCTAATGTTGATAGCTTACACGTATCTTACTAAATTAATTAATTAATTAATTCTTTTTTTTGGTATATATATATATCATTTCTTTAATTTATAAATAAGTCCCTATCTTTTTTTAACACTAATTAAGACCCAAATTTAATATTAGTTAATATCATTAATTCCCTTATAATATTCTAAAATTGCCAATTAACTCTTTAAAATGAATAATTAATTAAAATGCAAACTATTAAATTATCTTTTTCACAAAGTGCCATGAATTCGAAATTTATATTAACGTGCAAATTAAAATAACCAAGGATATTATTACTTCAAAATTTTGGGGTCTCACACTCTCCCCTCCTTAAAAGAAATTTCGTCCTCGAAATTCTTACCGATTATCAAAAAAAATGTTTAGGGTATGATTCTAGCATGTTTTCCTAAATTTTCCATCTAGCTTCCTTAACAACATGCTTTCTCAAATTACCTTAACAGGTGAGATTTTCTTATATCAATTGCGTTTAAATTTTCGTATCATGTATGTGATAATCATCTTTATTTCCTAATATATGATACTACCAAATAAAATTATTTCCTCAAATAATTACATCATATCAAATGTACGTATCAGCTAAATGCCTTAGTCACCAATAATTTATTTTTATTCAACTTCAACTTGTTAACTTCAAAAATATAGATACCCCGTGCCATATTTGATCAAATTCTAAGCCACTATATCCTTTCTTCGAATTGTATATTCATCCTCGACATATGCATTATTCTGCAAAAGTCATCCATTCCATGTTTATCCTTTTAACCCTTTTATCTATTTTTCAAAAATCTTCCAAATATTCAAATCTATTACATTGTCTAATTGTTGCACATTGACTAGTTAATATAGTATTCTAAATCTTATAGTGGGGTTTTCTCAAAGACATGTAATAGTTCCATATTAGTATAGTACCATCCATTACTTCTTACTATTTAGGTTATCATACTTACAAAGAATCATCACATTTGTATGTTGATATCTTACTCTTCACTTTAAATCTATTGATAATCTATTTGCCATAAACTATTTCAAAATTATACTTCCATTGAAAGTCTAATTCATACTTTAATATCTAAACTTATGTATCTAGTGAACAATACAATGTTTAAAATAAATCTTCTTATGCATCATATGTATACACCAATAATTTCTCACTATAAACTTCCATTTCATTCTCTGTTATTAGAATCTATGCATCTAATGTTCACCTTGATAATGAATAAATCTTCTCAAGCAAGATAGGTAACACTAATTGTTTCTCAACAATCATGTCCCATTAGGACATTTCAATGTAACAATCATTCCCTAATAATTCCTAATACTAGTCTCGACTTAGTTTTTTTAGCATATAGTAATCATGAAAATTCGTAATCTTTTTTTTTAGTAAGTCACCAAAGGTGAATTCTTGTCAACTTATATTGTTTAAGCAATCTCTAAATGTAATCTTAGTTTATGGAGCGATATCCATTCTATTTTTTTCCAAAGCCCACTACGCGCTAATTGAGCTAATCCAAAATTTTGAAGTATACATGTGACAAAAGACTTCAAAAGAAAATAGAGTCATTTCTTACCCAATTTTATTATTATTATTTCTAAAAAAAATCTTTACCTAAGTGAGATAACGTAAATTTTCTGTAAGGTTGGCAATAAATATGAGATAAAGCATTACTTTTAAAGTTTAAGACTTATAATTGAATAACACCACCAAATCCCATTAAAACTATTGAAGTATTAATTATATTTATACCTATAGCCCAAACTGGTAATATACAGTGGCCCACTATTATTACTCACGTCCATTTTAATTCTTAATGTCTTATACTTAGAAAACAACAATATTAATATCCTTACTTTTCGTAAGGTTATTCATAATTCACTATATTTTAATTAAGAATTTCATACCTAAATCATTCAAGTCTCTTATAGTTACTCCAAACTCCATACTTACTCTCTGCTTCCACCATTCGTTTCCCCCTCCAAATTTATATATAGCCATAACTTAAGTAACAGAATTTGAAAAGATCCAAATAATAGGTTGATCAATCCTAAGAGGATCAATTGAATTCTGAAATCGAGTCAATGGCATCAAATTGGGATCTCGTCTTCGAGTCTTATTCCTTGTAACTCAATCCGATAACTTCACAACCCCTTCTCAAACTTAACAAATACTTTCAAACATGATCAGAACTTAACAAAGCACCATTCAATAACAATCAACTCTATAACTTTCAGAACACCTTTATAGGCTGTAAAATAATTTTCTAGTCGGATTGAAACCTAATGTTATAGTCCAAAGATCTTATCCTGGCTTATGAGCACAAAGGCTTTGATACCACCTGTAACGCCCCGACCTACCCCCTATAGTTGGGAAGTGAATCGAGTCGTTCAGTCAGTCAAATAGTCTTGAACATACAGTAAAACCTCGAGGAATTTTTTTTCTCTTCCTTTTCAACATTTAACATTTCAAACATTTCTATTTTTTCTCAACACCAATAACCATAACAAGTACAATGTAATCTTACATTGACAATATTGGATTACAACTTAATCTATACTATTGAATTCAATTCCAAATGTCTCACCATTACTAACCGTGGCTTCACTTGTCCCAACTATACTCACGTGCCATCCTCATCGGTCTTTTCTTGTGGTTCCACTGAAAATATTTAGGAAAATGGGATGAGCCTTTATCGCTCAGTGGGTTGAGGAATGGGTATAATTTTTATGTAAAACGGCAAAGAATTTAAATTTGTATTTCCAAAATATAGGGTGACAAAATATTTTATACATATCACAAATAAACTGGCAGTAATAAGTCACAGAGAAGCTAACAATAAACAGTCATAGAAAATTGGCAGTGGCCAGTCATGAAGGAACTGGCAATAGACAGTCACAGCAAAACAAACAGTAACCAGTCACAAAGAGACTAGTAATAAACAGTCACAAAGAGTAATCGTCTCAGGTAGCACAATGTCCCCATATGGGCCACATAAGAGTTTAGATTTGCTACCTGTGGTCAGCCCAGCCGACCCAGTACCAGCCATATGACTCCCGGCAAATTGCGCGCGTGACTTAGAGCTACCTTATCCTTCACAGTCAGTAATTGCCCCGTAGGCACAGTATGATATATCTGGATAATCAGTACCCTTTCTCATGAAACTAAAACCTCCTTAGTTCCACTTGATAAGGGATAAACGTCACGGTGGACTTATGATGAACTCGTCGGCCTTTGCCCTCCCGACCATCAATAAGCCACTCATGACTGGGCCCCAATCAGTCAGGCAGTCACAGTACAGGCAAACTCATGCCATACACAAATATTTCACACTATGTAGGTGTACTACAATCAATAACGGCATGTGTAGATTCTAGAGGTGGCTCTCGCATTCATATCAGCGAAGCACTTAGTTCCACACAGCACCAAACCAATATTTCAATCATATCAAATCATATTTAACAAATTCAATAAATGCAAGATTACAGTGAATTATGAAAATTCACTTATCATGGAATAACTTTCTAATATAAGAAAGGAGATTGTCTATAATTCAAATAATGCCCTAACACTTTTAATCATTATAAGGACATGCCAATTCGGTAAATATGACCATCATGGAGTACAAAATTCACCACTGGCCAAGTTACAATTTCCAAAGTGCAGTTTGAACTTCTTATATTTTATAAAATTCCATGTTCTCTATTGAAAGTGTTGGAAAACATTCCAATATATCGAGCACAGTAAAAACAAGTTGGTACAATATCAGGAAGTTTCAACAACCATAATGATAACAAGTTCAAACAACAATCACCTTGCTCGTAAGTTCTCAATAAGGCTCATTCTTCCCTTTCACACATGATGGGAACGAACCGGGTAATTTTAGGTTTAGTACCCAGTAAAACTAAACTTAAGACCCATAAGGTATTATGTTTTATAAATCCTCAAAATTTATATTGAGGAATTTAAATTAGTCTTCGGTCATGGTCACAATAGATTTGAAACTAAATTTCAGTTTTGCCAATATGGCTTCAAATGGCTACCTTTATAGCTAAGAGTCCAAATAATATAAACCCACACCGTCAATGCTTCTGAAACATATTCCTAATGGACACTCTTTACACCATCACAAAATGTTTAGAAAGCCCAAATGGTTAATATACTGTGACCCATTCTTATTACTCCCATCTATTTTAATTCTTAAATGGACTAAAGCCCAAACCGTTAATGTAAAGTGGCCCATTCCTATTACTCACATTCGTTTTAGTTCTTAATGGACTGAAGCCCAACTTGATAGGGTAGAAGGCCCATTCTTGTTACTTCACATTCATTTTAATTCTTATTCACAACTATCATTGATTCTTAATGGACTGAAACCCAAACCGATCAATGATGGACTGAAACCCAAACCCGTAATTTACTAAAGCCCATTCTTAAGAGGTCCATTCCCTATTACTCACATTTATTCAATCAATTCCCCAATCATCACTAATTCTTAATGGACCCATTTTACACCATCACAAAATATTTAAAAAGCCCAAATCAAGTTAAATTAGTCCAGCTTCATCATTTTTGTTCTTTGATCTTTTAGGCTTTATTTCCTTAAGTTACATGGAGTTTCTAGAATTATTTAAGGAAATTGTTTGTGGTTAAGCTTTTTAACTGATTTAATATAATTTTCCTTTCCTTCTCTGCTTTCTTTTCCCCTGAACGAATACACCCCAACATCCTCTCCAAGATGAATCCCCTTTTTTATCAAATTATAGAACTCACTTTTGGATTCTCTTTTCCCTTTTTTTTTCTTACTGCCTCAACTTACAACGTTACAAGGTGATTAAGACACTCTTGTTTAATTCTCCCTTACAAATGTTTAATTTTCTTTTACCTCAAACGAAACCAAAATCCAGCAAGCAAGATTACCCGAATGAACCCAAACACCAAATTCAATCATCAACTTATTAAAGCTACCACAAAACCATGAAAAGAATTTCATTGAATCAGTCCAACCATGAAAATTCTCACAAGCCATTTTAGTTCAAGCAACAGATTTCAAAGAAGGAGCACGAACTTTCTTTTTTTTTTCTTTTGAATCATGAATCCCCTGTTGCTGCACAATTCTATCACAGGCCAAGAGAAAAAGAATGACCTTTGAGACCATGACTTTACAAGCAACAATTTGCTGGGTGTTCTTCCCCATTTTTTTCCTTGTTCTGCATCTTACATTTGCCCTCTACTTTTGCAAAGTTTTCACACCAAAGCAAAGTAATTCCAGCTTCTAAAAAAAAATGTTGCAACAAGAACAATCAAAATGGTTTGAAGCAGGTAACCCATGAAACAATTCCAAGTCATGTATCAATCTTTTCTTTCAACAATTAAATAATAAATGAGAACAAGTGCTTAAGGACACCAGTTCATCCAAATTTTAATATCAATCAGTTAAGAAAACACACAATAACCATCAGTTTACACGTTAAACACAAATTCAGAAAGCTTGTTCATCTCATTTTTTTAAAAAAATTTAAACCTATTAAGTTACAAAACCAAAAACTTACACACCTTTTCCCCTTCTCTTCTTGCTCACATCCCGCTGCCCTCTCTTCTTCTCGTTCTCTCATCTTCTTTCCCTTTCTTCCCCTGTCCTTCTCTCGTTGCCGTTCCCATTCTCTTTTTTTTATTCTTTTTTTTCTTTCTTCTATTATATAATTTTTTACAAGGGGGTTGTGCCACGAATCCCTAATGTTGATAGCTTACACGTATCTTACTAAATTAATTAATTAATTAATTCTTTTTTTTGGTATATATATATATATCATTTATTTAATTTATAAATAAGTCCCTATCTTTTTTTTAACACTAATTAAGACCCAAATTTAATATTAGTTAATATCATTAATTCCCTTATAATATTCTAAAATTGCCAATTAACTCTTTAAAATGAATAATTAATTAAAATGCAAACTATTAAATTATCTTTTTCACAAAGTGGCATGAATTCGAAATTTATATTAACGTGCAAATTGAAATAACCAAGGATATTATTACTTCAAAATTTTGGGGTCTCACATTGCCTCTTGAGCTTGAAAGAAAGTTTGAAATCAAAGGAACTTGTATGATTGGGAATAGGTATAAAAAGTCATAAAACCTTTGGCATATGTTTAATTTGTTGAATTTCTTACCCGTCCTCTATGAGATAGCCTCTTGAGTGAAAATGACATTAGTACATGGAACTCATATGATTGGGTAGAGGTATGAAGATGCCAAAAACCCAAGGCACATCAAATTACTTATATGTGTAGGGAATAAAATTCATTAATCCTCAATACAATGTATGAGTGTATGTATGCTAGTGGACATGCAGATTATTAGTGAAAAGGAAGAGCTAGTTTTAAAAGTTGGAAACTATACATTCTCTATTATCACTTATATAATGACATAAACTTTGACCATGTGGAACCCGTTGCACACTACACACACAAATGTGTTGGAGTATTAGTGAGTACTATTTAGCCTAAACGACTATTATGAAGCATTGAATATATCCTCTCCCCAAAAGTCAAATAAGTTTTTTGAAATAAATTCACACAAATTCATTGGTCACATGAATGCACTTGAAATGGATGGGATGCTATCTTTGCAAGTGGCCAACCAAGTTATGTGTATGTGTTATGTTTAGTTCTCTTTTATTTTGTTTACTCGAGGACGAGCAAACTTTAAATGTGGGGGGATTGATCGTGGCTAAAAATACCTATTTTTACGCCCTCATTTACTTAAGTTTATGCTTATCTTTGAGGATTTTATTGTTGATTATGTGTTATTTATTGAATAAATGCAGGATTTCAAGTTCAATGAGGCTAAAAAAAAACAAAATACAGATTTGATGTGAAAAAGTGGGAAAAAGAACAAAAATCACTCAATTCGGATTACCAAAGACAAGATGGCACAAAGGAGAAAGATGGGAATGCAAGGCAAAACTGGGCAAAACGCAAAGCAAAGTTCAAATGAGCATATCTCGGCCTCTACTTAACGAAAAGACTAGTTATTGGATGTTTTGGAAAGCTCTATGAGATTACGAAAACTCTTATGTTTGAAATTACTCCTAAATCTGCTAGCAAGATGGTTGAAATTGAGGATCAAGTCAACATATACCAAAGAATTCGGAATTCACAGTTTGGGAGAATATTCATAACTTTTATTCCAGAACTCCAACTTCGGTGATTCTTAATGGATTCGAAAGCTAAGAGGCAGGACTACAATTCTTATGAAGACAAAATCTCCCAGTTATGTACAGAAGACATTCAAAATAGTGCCCCAATATCATCTAAGTGTGCTGTTTGAAATCCTGAAAAATAGTGGCTGCGGGATAAACACTTTCGAAAATTACATTTCAGCCCCTATTTTAGAATAAGCGGGGTACTTTATGTAATTATTAATTTTTAGTCATTTCACTAACTACTTAAGATTTCTTAAAGACTAAGTTAGGGACCTAAGACGCAATTAGCAATAGCTCAAAAGAACACACCATTTAGTGTGTGTTCTTGGTGTTTTTATTTCTTGGGAGAGACTTCTTGTAACTCTTGGCTAATTGGAGTGGAAATCAAAGGGAAGCGTGAATCTTTAGCTTGGAATCAACATTTGGGAAGTCTCCTCATCTTGAGTTGTCTCTTCATTTTCACTTTCTTGCCAAATTTATTGCTTAATTTACCATTTGGGTTTGCTCTAATTAGCCATGATTTGCTAAATTGTGTGGTGTCTTTGGAATTAGGCTATGGGCTTTTGATAATTTGTTTGTATGGGGATGAAATGTTATGGGCTTGATTATATATTTCATATGCTTGATTTTAAGGGCACATTTCTTGTGCAATATCCCTGACTTGAAAGTGAGAATTGGGTCATGTTGTGAGTAGAGTATTAATCCATTGCATGTTGTGATGAAGAGACCTCTTTGTCCATGATAATGTTGATTAAATCTATTCCATGAATTAGCCCTAAGCATATGGAAACCAAGTCTACACTAGCATGACAACCTAGTTAGGGGCTTGGGTTGGAAGTTGTGGATTTGCAATGACATAGAATCGATTGGCTTTGATTGATCTATCAATTGTGGTTGAGTTTGGTCCGGTTATAGCCTTAGCCACCAAATTTCCAGTGGACAACATTAAACCACATTCTTCAAGTTATCACAATGAATTACCAATGCTGCAAATGATTGAGAAACCTAGTCCTAAATTCCAATGATACACTTATATACTTGATTTCTACTCTCTAATTTTGAAGCTAAATTCTTAGATCAATTAAGTTGACTTTAGTGTAGGTATAGTCTTGTTGCATTTTATCTTGTTTCTTTCCTCAGTTGCTTTTTTCATTACTCTACATACTAGACATGAACTCTTAACAAGACCCCCCCTCTCTGTGGAATTTGACACCTTGCTTCCAAGTGCTACATATTTAGAGTTAGGGTATTTTTTTGTTTGGGTTGCACGACGAACTCACTTAACAGAGAGCAAACAACAATGACAGAAAAATTAGAGAAAAGAAAGCATAACCTTTGAGAGAAAAGTAGAATAAACAACCAATATCAACATAATCAAACCCCAATTAAGGTACAAATTGAGATTTCCAGTACTTGATTTTATAACCTCAAACAATATATCTATAAGCAAGAGAAAATATATGATAAACAAAGAATACAGTATAGTGAGAAGCGTTTGTTCGGCAGTTAATACAAAACCAAATAAGATGTAAGACTTCTACTGAAGGTATTGCTAAGAAAAATTTGGCTAATTTTGACAATCATTAAATAACATTTCAGAAAAATTCAATCAACTAATGAGGAATCAAAGAAAAAATTTCAAATACATCCCAAGAAGGAACCGTATTTGATTTGTGGAAAAGAGAATACTGATTCTTATTCTTTTAAAAAAGAACGTATACGACAATATATAGAGCTTCTATGAGAAAAATTTCTCTAACAGACACCTAAACCTAAGAAAAACAAATCTCTATAATAATAGAAGAAAATAACAAATCCCACAATTCTAGGATTATGATACAATAACTAATTAGAAGATTAATCTGACTAGGAAACACGTCATATATACAATAAATTTGAAATATCAACACTCCCTCTCAAACTGCATTGTATATGTTTGAAAGACCAAGCTTAGCAATCAAATTGGAGAAATTGGGACAGAACAAGCTTTGTCAGAATATCAGCAGCTTGTTGTTGAGAAGGAACATAAGCTAGAGCAATCACACAGTTCTCGATCTTCTCGCTGATGAAGTTTTTATTAATCTCGACATGCTTGGTCCTATCGTGATGAACAGGGATTTTTGCAACAGCAATGGCTGACTGATTATCACACAATAACTGGATTGGACCCAAGGTTGGAATCCTCAAGTCCTTCAGAAGCCTATCTAACCAAATACCCTCGCAGATACCCTATGCTAATGCTCAAAACTCTGACTCTGCACTAATTCTGGCGACTACATGTTGTTTCTTGCTCTGCCAAGTGACAAGATTCCCCCATATAAAAGAATAATGCCCTAAAGTTGATTTTTTGTCGCTAGGAGACTCGGCTCAGTCAGCGTTGGTGTAAATCTCTAAGGAGCGATTCTGAGACTTGGTAAACAATAACCCTTTACCTGGGTCTTCCTTGATATACCTGAGTATTCTGATGACTACTTCTCTGTGAGTGTCAGCCAGATTACTCAGAAATTGACTAACTCTACTAATTGCAAAGCTAATGTCTTACTGAGTATGGGTCAAGTATATCAATTTGCCTACTAGTCTTTGATATCGAAGCTTGTTTGAGGCTAGTTCATCAGTCCATGGTATTAGCTGGATATTTGGATCCATAAGAGTATCAATAGGTTTATATCCGCTCATTCCCGTCTCTTTCAAGAGATCCACAATATATTTGCGTTATGAAACAGAGATCTCTTTGTAAGATCGAGCTAGCTCCAGTCCGAGAAAATATCTTAGGTGCCCTAAATTTTTTATTTCAAATTCCTTCGAGAGAAGTTCCTTGAGTCACTTTATCTTATCCTTGTTATTCCCAGTGAGGACGATATCATCTATATACATAATGAGAACCATGATTCGACTTTCCTCAAAGTGTTTGTAGAAAAGTGTGTGGTCTGCATGTGACTGTGAGTACTTGTCTTGCTTTAGAACATTTGTGAATCTGTCAAATCAAGCATGTGGGGATTGTTTTAGCCCATACAGAGCCTTCCTGAGCCGACGTACTTTCCCTTTTGTTTGTTCAGTTGTAAAACCTGGAGAGAGATCCATGTAGACCTCTTCATTCAAGTCACCATTCAAGAATGCATTCGTCTCATTGAGTTGGAACAAAGGCCATTCTAGATTGACTGCAATAGATAACAAAGTTCTAATGGTGTTGAGTTTAGCTATGGGGGCAAAGGTCTCTTGATAGTCAATGCCATAAGACTATGCATATCCTTTTGCAACAAGTCAAGCTTTGAACCTCTCAATGCTTCCATCAGCCTTTTTTTTTATCGAGAAGAGCCATCTACATCCTACGGGTTGTTTCCCCAAGAGAAGGTGAGTCAATTCCCAAGTGCCATTTCTTTTGAGAGCTTGTAATTCTACAAGAGTGGATGCCTTCCATTCTGGAATTTTCATGGCTTCATCCATTGATCTAGGAATTTGAATTTTGTCTAGAGTAGTGACTTTTAGCCCTATATTGTGTGCACAAATTTTCATATAACATAAATATTTGAATTGGGTGTTGAGTACAAGATCGAGTACCTTTTCGCTGAGCAATTGGTAATTCTGGAGATTGTTTAGCCCTTTTGAGGTTGGAATGTTGATCAGTTTCAATAGCTGGGTGTAAAGAAGAGTGATCGAGCTCGAGACTGATTCTTGACCTAGTTCAACTTGTTCTGGCCGAGATGTTTTTTCTCTTCGGATATAGACTTGGATCTCATCATTAGGAAGGAGGAGATGTTTGGGATAGTTAAAGGGAGATGAGATGGATGGAGATGGTGAGGCCGGGCCTGGAGAGTTGTGATTAGTGGTAAGCTGTGAGCCCAATGGTATGATAGAGTTATCAAGGAGAGCATCGTAATTCCAATGTAGAATTATTCTCCCCCTGAATCACACCATTAGAGAAATAGGGTTTTTCTTCAAAGAAGGTCACATCCATAGAATGGTAGAATTTTTGGGTTGTAGGAAAAAAACACTTATATCCCTTTTTGTTTGTTGAATAACTAAGAAAGATGCATCGTATAGAACGTGCATCAAGTTTCCCACGGTGTTGAGGGTGGATATGAACAAACGCAGTACACCCAAAAAATTTAAGAGGAATGGTGGTGACAAGGTGGCTGCCCGGGTATAGAGAGAGAAAAAGATCAAGTGGATCTTAAACCCTAGAACTCTAGATGGGAGACGGTTGATTAGATATGTAGCTATAAGAACAGCTTCACCCCAGAATTTTTTAGGGACATTGGATTGGAAGAGAAATGAACGGGACACATCTAGAATGTGACGATTTTTCCTCTCGACAACACCATTTTGTTGTGGTGTATCCACACATGAGCTTTGTTGAACAATACCATGTGACTGAAAGAACGAACCTAGACTGTTGCTGAAAAATTCTTGAGCATTATCTATTTTGACAACCTTAATACTAGTTTGAAATTGATGTTGGACCATTGCATAAAAGTTTCTGAAAATTTAGATGGTCTCGGATTTGTCTTTCATGAGAAAAAGTCCAAGTTAACCTAGTCTGATCATCAACAAGTAAGAGGAACCATCTTGCTCCGGTGATATTTGAAATCCTACTTTGTCCCCAAATATCCATGTGTATTAACGTGATTGGCTTGCTTGGTTTGTATGGTACTAGAGGACATGAGCTACGAGTATGGTTAGAGAGTTGGCAAACATCACATTGAAAAGAGCTCGCATTTTTATTAATGAACAAAGAGGGAAACAGTTTCATTAAGTACAAAAAATTTGGGTGTCCTAGGCAATAATGCCATAACATGATAATATTATTTTTATTAGATAGACTCTATTTTATTGATTGACCAACACTGAGAATTGAGTTGAGAATAAGAGAGATAAGTTCCCGTGTGAGCTTGAGTTTGGAGAAGATAGAGGCTAGAACATAGTTTAGCATTGCCAATTGTCTTCCCCGAGCTCGAATCCTGAAACATACAAGTATTTCCATGGAAAGTGGTGACTTAATTAAGATCGTAATTGAGTTTGCTCACAGAGATAAGGTTACAATCAATGACAGGAACAAATAGAATAGATTTAAGTGTAATAGTATCAGAGATGCAGATTTGTCCTATTCCATATACTCTAGTGCGCGATTCATTTGCGATGCGCACAGTTTGATAATTGGGACATGGAGAGTATAAGAAAAATAGAGATCTATCACCTGCCATATGATCCGATGCACTGGAATCTAAAATCCATGATGGTAAAGGAGATTGAGCTACATGGAGACCAATTCTGGAGTTGTTGGCAGCGGGACTGGGTTGAAGGACAACCTAATTGAACATCTGTTAAAGAGCGCTGATATGATCTTTTGAAAAAGGTGTTACAGGTTGAGGGGTATTCTAAGCAGCAACATTTCCTTAAGCTTTCTTGTCCTAAGCACGACTCGGCTTCCAATCGAGAGGCTTGCCATGAATCTTCTAGCAAGTCTCTTTCAGATGACCCAATTTTTAATAGTGATCACACCATGGTCGTCCCTTGTTTTGGCGGCTGTTGTTGTAGCTGCGAGATGCAAGGGAAGATGAGTCTACGGAGCTATCGACAGTAGTAGTAAAGGCTAAAGCATCAATAGTATACTGAGTGTCAGATTGACCCATCATGACACGCTTTCGACTCTCCTCCCTTCGGACCTTGAAGAATACTTCTTGAACAGATGGAAGAGGTTTAGTTCCAAGAATGTGGCCACACACATCGTCAAGCGATTTATCAAGTCCCATAAGGAACTTGAAGATACGCTTGGTCTTGTGATCTTTTTGAACAAGACACAATCTTCAGGATATTTCCACTAATATTGTTGGAATAAATCGAGTTGTTTCCATAAACAAGTGAGAGTGGTGAAATAGGTTGTTATCATGTTATCTCCTTGGCAAATATCTTGCAAGAAGCACTCGATATGGAATAGCTCAGGGATATTTTCCAGACTGGAGAAGGTGTCACGAGCGGCATTCCAGATCTCTTTGGTTGTGGTGTACAACAAGAAATTCTCTCTGATATCAATGGTCATTGAACTAATCAGCCATAACATGACGAGATTATTGTTAGCCCTACATGCTTTGTAATCGAATCGCTGGAACTAGGAAGTGCAGCCATCCTGGTGAGAAAATCATCCCGACCACGGCCACCAATGAACATCATCATTGACTGTGACCATTGGAGATAATTTTATTGGTTAATTTGTGGCTGGTGATAGGATTTGAGATGTGATTATTTTTAGAGGATGAGAAGGTTGATATAGATGGAGATGATAGGCTTGGGGTGGAACCCTTAGATGATTGATCAGATTCTTGAGTCATGGCTCTGATACCATGAAGTTTTGTGCAAAAGAGAATACTGATTCTTATTCCTTTAAAAAATGATGTATACAACAATATATAGAGCTTCTATGAGAAGACTTTTTCTAACAGACATCTAAACCTAAGGAAAAGAAATCTCTACAATAATAGCAGAAAATAATAAATCCCACATTTCTAGGATTATGATACAACAACTAATTACAAGATTAATCTGACTAGGAAACACGTCATATATACAATCAGTTTGAAATATCAACAGTATTCTTTTTTTTGGTTTTGAAAATGCACAAAAAATAATAGAACACGAATAGTAGGGATAAGAAAAATAAAAAACAACGGTATAATTTTATGCATGTTTTATTGTAATAATAATAATAATATTCCCGTTTTTATTTTTTAAAATGATCTGGTAGCAGGGAATCCCTTCTAAAATTTCCTTTCTTCTTTTTCGGCTTAGTTATGGAAGGATTCAACTTTCTTACTGGCTGCCAAAAGTGGGCTTGCTCGGCCCCTTCCCATGCATGTGTTGTGATCGGCTTATGGAAGAATCTTTAGATCACGTGTTTGGTTGGGGCTATTTTGTGGCTAGTCTCTGGAGGTTTTTTGGGGATTCTATGGGGTTACGGAAGGGAAGATAGACATGGAGGAAAAATTGCCTACCTTGGTGGTGCTTAAAAGGAAATTCGCATAGCCGGGTGATGTTTAGATGGTTGCCTTGTCTTCTTTCATGGCACTTGTAGAAGTGTCGGAATGGAGAGTTTTTTTATGGAAAAGGTGTGTCATGGGAGGTGGTGTGTGAAAGGGTTTTGGAAGATTTTTTGGCTTTGTGGAAATTACGGATTCCTAACATCCAGATTCCTAGGGTTTGGGACGTGGTGGGCGGTCTGACTATTCCCTGGGCTATAATTAGAGTGGTTTGGTTAAGTCCCCCTATGGGACAATTCAAACTGAATGTAGATGGTTGTTCGATAGGGACTCCTGGTAAGAGGGGAGGTGGAGTTCTGATAAGAGATTGTAGCGGGAGGATGCATGCTGCCAGGGCGATGGGGTTTGAGTATATTACCAGCTTGGAAGCTGAGTGTGACGACCCAACCCACCCCTTTTGACCGGAGCGAGTTGGATGCCAATCCTATACATTACACCAAAATATAATTCATCCTCAAAATGAATACAACAATCGAAATCAGGATGTCCGAAAAATTTTTTTCTTTTTAAATACTAATACCACAATTATCATGCACAATCTTGTTCTTAGATTAAACACCAAAATGAGCTTGTTTATACAACATCAAACTATCATTTATGTCTACAACATCGAACCATAGAAACCTTTCGAACGATCCCATACACAATTACATACATAGCTTAATATACACGCACACTTTTCTTTAGCAATATACACCAACTTCAAAATCTGTCTAACAGGCTCTATGGCCCCACCTCTTCCTTGACTCGCTAAACTGGCTCCTCCCGAAAAAGTTCCTCCGAGTCCTCTAAAATAAGATTTTAGAAAATGGGTTGAGCTATAACACTCAGTGGGGAGGTAATATGATCACTTGGTATAAAAAAGTAATGCAATTTTACAATTATTTTCACAATTTAATACAACCAATCAATAAGCCCATCAGTCAGTCACATGTAACACAAATATTCCGAATGGAATATGCACAAATATTACAAGGTACATATATATCAAGAAGTAATCATTACCAGACTAGTACCAGCCTTATATCACCTTATAATTAGTGGGATATTCATACCACTGTTGAAGCTACCTTATCCACCACAGTCAATAGTCACCACACAGGTAACAATGTGACATCCGAATATGTCACAAGTAAGTCAGTACCCACTTTGGTAGAGTTAAAATCTCCTTAACTCAATCAGAGTGGGTTGGTGTCATAATGGTCTTATGATAATCGTCGGCCCGTGCCTTCTCGATTATCAATGAGCTATGCATGACGAGACCCCAAAACGTTCATAGGTTGTGCAGTCCATATTAAGAGAAATCAAAAGTAGCATGCACAACAATCACCCATTTCCACCAAAATCACACGTGATCAGTATAATTCTTAATCAAAATATAACCCACTAGGGTAGCACTATAACACAATTTCTATTCTAACTACGAAAAAATTGTTAACTAACTTGATTCTCATTTTCATGTATTTTTGTATAAGTGTGTTTCATTATGTGCATGTACTTATGTTCGTATACATAGATGGAGGTGTGCATAGATATGTTTATTTTTTTATATGTATATATTATGATATAGTTTATTACAATTTCTAACTAAGATGGTGCTCATGCCTTATTTACTCATTCCCTTGTTTACTTAGTTGATATTATCATAATCATTATTACTATTTTACTTACCTCTTTAATGCATCCTTCCATATGTTATTTGTTATTTCGTATTATGGTTGAATGGTTCAACTTCCACATTTTCCCCACATTAATTATTATTATGTGATTATCAGTAGATTTTAGTCACAAGAAATAATGTCTCTTAAACAGGTTAATGTAGTTTTTTTTCAACCATTAGTTATTTCAGAGTCCTATTGAAACTTAATGATAAGATTAATTTCTTGTGTGGGCCCATTTTTTTAATTTGTGTTCCTATTTGTAGGATTTTAAAATCAATACACAGTATTTAAAAACCAATGCAATTAGAATTCTTAAAGAATCATAAATTTCCAGCCACCATCCCAGTTATAAAAGCCTTCAAATTGATTTCGTTTAAAACCCTTAAAAATTGAGTTCGTATATATTGCTTATCATCTATCTTCCTGCTTCCTTTAGCTTATCTTCCATGAGTGCTTATCCATTATTCCTTTTCACTAAATTTAGTTTATTCATTAGCTCACAAGAAGTTGAACTCTAGAGATTAATCTCTAAAATAAAATAAATATCAAACTAATCCCACGTAAATTCTCCCTTCATAAAATTTCATTTAAATCCCCTTGAATTCAACCATTCACATCACACCACCAAATCCCCACAAATGGTCTTCCTCTTTAATTCAAATTTGGACATTATTACAATCTGCTCAACACCACCCCTCTTCCACAAATGGAAGGAATTATACATATATACATATATACATGCATACATATATATATATATGTATATATACATGAACACAGCAAAATCATAGAAAGGCTTGATACTCAAAAAACTAACCCCATTATCATTCTTGGTTAATTGAAATTAGTCTAGTTTATACAAGATACTACCTTTAATATCCCTCATTAATATACAAACTTTATAGAGATCAACTTATAGACTTCCCCACCTGATAATGTTTTCTCCAACGTTTCTTGAATCAACAACGATGTACTGCAGCGTATTCTTCTCCCTTTCCTCTTTTCCCCCTTTTCTTTTCTCTTCTTCTCTGGTTCTCTATTGCTCCCTTTAACCATTTTCCTTTTCTCGCCCCTTTCCTAATTATATATTTAACCGAAGCCTTGCCACAAGTCATTAGTGATTACGTGTAAGCTTAATAGCTTACACGTATGTCACCATTTATTCTTTTTTTTATTATTATTACATTTTATAATAATAATCTTCTAAGTTTATAAATATGTCCCTGCCTTTTTTTATAATCACCAATTAAGGCCTGAACTTGATATTAATTAATTCAACTAATTCCCCCACAACTTTCTAAAATCAACAATTAAATCCTCAAAATTTAATAATCAGTTAAGGTGCAAGTTATGAAACTTTAATTTCCACATAATAAGCTTAAAAATAATCGATGGTATTATTATTTAAAAATTTTTGGGCCTCAGACCCTTCCCTCCTTAAGAAAATTTCGTCCTCGAAATTAGTACCTGAAAATGTGAAGAGCTCAGGAAATCGTTTACGCATTCCCTCTTCCGTTTCCTATGTGGCTTCTTCCACTTCATGATTATTCCACAATATTTTAACAAGAGGAATTTGTTTCGTTCGTAATTGTTTGAGTTTTTTATATACAATTCTCACCGGTTTCTCTGAATATGATAAATCATCTTCAAAGGTGATATCTTGAGGTTCGATGACATGGGTAGGATCAGGCAGGTATTTACGAAGGAGAGAAATATGGAACACATCATGTATCCCTTTTAACTAAGAAGGTAAGAGTAGGCTATAAGCCACTGGCCCTAACCTTTCAGTAATCTCAAATGGTCCAATATATCTTGGGCTAAGTTTACTACCTTTGTTATGCTTAATTAGTCCTCTTCTTGGTGCAACTCAGAGAAATACCTTATCCCCCTTTTAAAATTCCAGATCCTTTCTACGAGTGTCAGCATAGCTCTTTTGTCAATTTTGGGCTATTCGCATTCGCTGACGAATTATTTGTACCTTATCTAAGGTCTCATCAATAACTGGTATGTCCCCAACTGCAACAATTTCCTTCTCTCCAACCTCGTTCCAACAAATAGGAGTTTGACATTTTCTTCCGTATAGTGCCTTATACAGTGCCATTCCAATGGTTTCTTGATAGTTGTTATTGTAGGCAAACTCAATAAGTGCTACACGTTGGTCCCAACTACCTCCAAGGTCCAACATATAAGCCCGTAACATATCTTCGAATTCTGAATAGTTCTTTCAGATTGACCATCAGATTCGGGTTGTGCACTGGTACTAAATTTCAAACCAGTTCCCAGAGCCTCTTGAACCTTAGGCCATAGCTGTGAGGTAAAATGAGGATCTCGATCTGATACAATACTTATAGGTATTCCATGTAACCTTACAATCTCATCCAGATATAACTTGACAAGTCTCTCCAACGGATATCTCATATTCACTGGCAAGAAATGGGCACTTTTAGTGAGGCGATCTTCCACTACCCATACTGCGTCATGATTCCTTTGTGTTCTTGGTAATTCAGTCACAAAATCTATGGTAATGTGTTCCCATTCGTATTCTAGTATTGCTAATGGCTGTAATAGTCCTGAGGTCCTCTGATGTTCTGCTTTGACTTGCTGATAGGTTAAGCATCTGGAAACAAATTCCACTATTTCTCTTTTCATATTATTCCACCAAAAATTTTGCTTAAGCTCTCGATACATCTTGGTGCTACCGGGATGAATGGAATATTTAGAACTATGGGCCTTTCTAAGAATTTCAGTTCTCAGAGCTTTCACATTCGGAACACATAACCAACCTCAAAAATAGATCACATTATCATTGTCCAGTATAAAGTCAGGTAGTCTTCCCTCCTTAACTTTATGCTTCATCTCCTGTAAACCAGATTCCTCTTTTTGGGCTTCCTTAACTTTATAATCTAGAAAGGGGTAAACTTGTATGCTAGATAATCTTACCACATCTCATGCAAGGTATCTTAGCTCTATATCGGCAAATTGAGCTTTTCGGCTTAACGCATCAGTAACCACATTGGCCTTACCCGGATGGTAGTTGATTGTACAGTTATAATCTTCCAACAATTCCATCCATCTATGTTGCCTCAAATTCAAATCCTTCTGAGTAAACTAATACTTCAAACTTTTGTGATCAGTAAACATCTCAAACATGAACCCATACAAATAATGTCTCCATTTCTTCAATGCAAAAACTACAGCTACCAATTCTATATCATGTGTAGGGTAGTTTTGCTCGTAGGGCTTTAACTTTTGGGATGCATAAGTGATTACCTTGCCATTTTGCATTAAGACACAACCCAAGCCTTCTCTAGATACATCAGTGTACACCACAAAATTTTCTTTTCCTTCAGGTAAGGAAAGTATTGGTGATGTGGTTAGTCTTCTATTGAATTCTTGAAAACTAGTCTCACATTCCTCATTCCATTTATACGGATGCTCTTCTAGTTAATCGAGTCAATGGTCTAACTATTCTTGAAAATATTTTAATAAATCTTTGATAATAACCGGCAAGACCAAGAAAACTGTGCACTTCTGTTGGAGTTTCTGGTCGTTTCCAATTGGTCATTGATTCCACTTTTGAGGGATTTACAGCAATACCATCTCCTGAGATAACATGTCCTAGAAATGCCACTTTCTCCAACCAAAATTCACATTTGTCAAACTTTGCATAGAGTTGGTGCTCTCATAATGTTTCTAGTTTCCTAAGGTGTTTTTCATGCTCCTTAGAGTTTTTGGAATACACTAAAATATCATTAATAAAAATAACCACAAATTGGTCTAGGTATGGCCGAAATACCCTATGCATTAATCCATGAAGATGGCAGGTGCATTAGTAAGTCCAAATGGCATTACCACAAATTCATAATGCCCATATCGGGTATTGAAAGTAGTTTTTGGGTACATCTTCCTTTCGAATCCTCAACTGATAATATCCCTGACGGAGGTCAAACTTTGAGTACACTCTAGCTCCTTCCAACTGGTCAAACAATTCATCAATTAAAGGCAAAGGGTATTTATTCTTAATAGTCACCCTATTCAAACCCTGATAGTCAATGCACATTCGCAAGGATCCATCCCTCTTCTTTAAAAACAAATACTGGTGCGCCCTATTGTGAGGTGCTAGGTTGTATGAAACCTATCTCTAATAATTCCTGCAATTGTGTTTTCAATTCTTGCAACTCTAGGGGTGCCATTCGATACGAAGTCCTAGAAATACGGGTAGTACCTAACAACAACTCTATGGTGAACTCCACTTCTCTATTGAATGGCAAAGAGGTCAATTTTTTTGGGAAAACATCACCGTACTCCCTTACCACAGCAATATCTTCCAACTTTGGTTTGGTTGGGGTTTGGTAACCAAATAAGTTAGAAATCTGACTCCCCTTTTATATAGGACTTTCCTAGCTTTTGCACCATAAATCATTGGACTTACGAATTTCCCTTGATCACCTACAAGTTTAATTACAGGTTGTCTTGGTTAGCAAAACTTCACAGTTTTTGCCCGACAATCTAATTGGGCATGATGTTCAGATAACCAGTCCATTCCTAAAATAACATCGTACCCATGAATTGGTGCAGAAATTAAATCCGCTTCCATTTGATTACCTCCAACCCCTACCTCACAGGCTTTGTATACCACATCAGTTATTAACCTATTCGCTAATATGTACTAACTTCCATCAAGTATGGCAACTCATTATGTGGGACACACAAGCATCCCGCAAATTTAGAAGTTACAAATGAGTGAGTAGATCTGGGTACTGCAAGAATTTTAGAATTAGTACCAGAGACTATAAGTGTAACTTCAACCACATCTGCACAGTCTGGAAGATCTTTTTTTCCCATGGCATAAACCCATACCTAGACTTTGGGTTTGCTAGTCTCCTTTTTGTTTTCTCTCACCATCTGTTAGGGGTTAGTAGTCCTTGGTACCTGAGTTTGGGGTTTAGGACAATCCTTAATAAAGTGATCAGCACTTCCACATCGAATGCTCTTGTTCACCTTCTGCCAACACCTTTGTTCACTATGTCCTAGCCGACCACAATACTCATATTTCCTCATGCCTACATGAATGGAAGGTTGTCCTACCTTTGGTTGTGGGCGCTGGGCTCCAAACGACTGTCCCCCTCGTGTAATACCATACAGAGCTCTCATCTAAGAGGGATTGACTAGTCATTTCCCTCTTTGACTTGCTTGTGCCCTCTTGCGAGCACTGGCTAACTCAATCCTTGAGGTGATATCCATTGCCTCCGGGAGAGTGGCTGGCCTAGCAATCACCATTCCATCCTGAATATTATATCATAACTCTTGGATAAACCTCAGCACCCTACGTTCCTCGGTTTCAAGCTTATGAGGAGCAAATTTGGAAAGTTTAGTGAATCTAGCTTTATATTGTGCCACCGTCAGATCCTATTGCTTAAGGGTAATGAATTCTTCCTCACGCCTTTCTCTGGTTATAGCGGGAAAGAACTTAACATTAAATTCCTGAAGAAACTTCACCCAAGTCCTTGAGGTTTGGATTATTTTCCACTTTTCTTATGTTACTCTCTACCAATCCCGTGCTACTGTCCTCATTTGAAATGTAGTAAAAGTAAATTTTCTTTCGTCCCTATACTGCAGAGTGGAAAATATGTCTTCCATATGCTCCAACTAGGACTCAGCCTTTTCATCATTAGGTTCTCCATAAAATTCGGAGGGTTTAAATTTTAGGAACCACCCCAAAGCACTATTTCCCCGAGCGGCAGGGTCGGTTGTCCTTTTTTTCGTATGGTTTCAGATAATTGGGTAATAGCAATGATAAACTGGGTCAATAAAGGGTTGGTTTCTATCTCACTCCTGGGAAGGGTTTCATTTTCCAACATACCCTGCTCATCACGACTGGTCTCTCCTGCCATCTATTAAAATCACAATGTTTAGATTATGGTTCAAGTTTAATGATAATAACATATCTAGTTTTAAACATAGGTACAAATATGTACACACGAACATATATTATATTTATACAAACAGAAAATACAATAGTTTCAAAGATCTTGGTCTGTCTATCCCTACTTCTCTAACATCTTCTCATACCTACTTTAGTTATAAGTACACAAAACAAAACTCGCCAACCTGTAGCGCGATATGTATACAACAATTTATACTAGTATTTACAATTTTTCATTATCATCTGAACTCCCCTTAATCTTCCTTAATCCCTGAGCCACCTGGTGAGGCATTTTCCCCCAGCATCTTCCCCTTCCTGATTCCCCTCAGGGACTTCTTCAGGATCCTCCTTAGGGTCCTCCTCAAGGTCCTCCTCAGTATCATCATTAGCCATAATCAGTGCTCAAGAGGTATTTCAACTTGGGGAGGTGGAGGAATAGGCACCCCAGGTCCCGATTGCATTTCTTCTACCAGTTCCCGCATGGTTCCCAAACCGTGGTGGAGTTCGTCCAAATGCTAATTCCACCTATTATTCCTTTACTCTGCTTCTGATAGCAATCCGCCCATGTCCGTGCCAAAGCCGACTCCACTTGTTCATCCATTGGAGAATCTTGATGGTCCATTAACAAGATCAATGAGCAAAATGATGAAAGAGGTGTTGCAAGCATTATTGGCGACTCATTGTGAAGAGTTGGATAGTTTTGAAGACATACATGTTTCGGTCCAATCATCTTCAACCAATGGAGCTATTTGGAATATCTCTTCAATCACAATTCATGAAGATGTTTCTAAGAGTTCTACCTTAGAGCTTGAACAAATTCCACCTTGAAGAGTTTCCATGGATCAATCACATTGAAGACCAAGAAGGTGTGCTTGGGCTTTGTTTTAATTGGATCATGCCAACATTTTAAGTAATTTAGAGTTTATTTAATTTGTAATAATTAAGTCCATTGAACATTATTTTTGGGCTTAATATTTCGGTTATTAAATAAGTTACTTGGCCCAATTATCTTGCATGATAATGGCAAGTAAAAGATCAGGAAACTTAAGAAGTCAATTTGGTTTTTGCCTCTTAAAGGATAAAACCGTGTGCTTCACTTTTTAGGAAAGTATTCTCCTACTTTTTAGGGGATAAAACACATTTTCTTGAGGAAGCAAAACTGTGTTTTGCTTTGTCATATTTTAGGAAACTAAGTTTGTTAGTTAGTTAGATAGTTAAGAAGTCAAGTTGTACTTGGTTTCCATTAGGGTTTTTGTTTCCTTTTCTTTGCATGGCAGAATTTCTTCCTTATTTAAGGAGAGGCTTTGTATGTTATTTTGATATGATGATTAATGAAAGAATTTTAGCTCTTGCTAAGAAAATTGCAGCCCTCAAAAGTTGTGAAAACCTTGAAGATCAATTAAGTTTAGTTGGCTTCATTGACCGAGATCCTTTAGCGTGACCTATAGGAGATACTTCAAGTTCTTGATTTCAAGAACATCTCAAACCAATTGTTTAGTCCATGATTTACATAGGCTAGATTGATTGAAATGATATTGGCATGGGGGTTCGATTGGTTTTCTATCCAATCTTCTCGTCATCATTATTTTCTTCCCGCAACTTGCTTCTTATTTTGGTTGAATTTTTCGCAGCTTGTTGTTCGTGTTCGTGTCTTTGAAGTTACAAACAGTCCGAAGTTTGTGAGTAAAGTGGAGGTCCTTCGACATCCGCATCAGCTTCTAGGCGCCGATAATATTCTTGGTGGCGCCGAGCGGCCAATTGTTGGTTCTCTCGTTCCAGCCAGTCAGTGCGTGTTTCCAACTCCCTAATTCTCCTTCGATTTCTTATTACCTCAACATAATAAACATTTGCCTGATTGTATTCTCTATCACGCTCTTCCACCACTTGATGCATAACAAAGTTATAGGGTATGAGCGTCCACAGCGACACTCACGTCTGGTTGCCTCTATCAAATGAGGGTTATACCTCGTAGGACGCCTCCCTGGGCCGTCCTGATACCAAAATTCTCTTCGGTCATCAGCCATCCTATAACACGCATCAATATTCCATATCAGTATATTTTGTTTTAATAATATCATAAACTGATGATAGATTAAAATTCTTACAGCCTACTAAACAATCCGCAAAAGTCATACAAACTTAGTATGATATAGGTTTTGATACCACCTGTGACGACCCAACCCACCCCTTTTGACCAGAGCGAGTTGGATACCAATCCTATACATTACACCAAAATATAATTCATCCTCAAAATGAATGCAACAATCGAAATCAGGATGTCCATCAAATTTTTTTTTGAAATGCTAATATCACAATTATCATGCAAAATCATTTCCTTAGATTAAACACCAAAATACGCCTGTTTATACAACACTAAACTATCATTTATGTGTACAACATCGAACCATAGAAATCTTTCATACGATCCTATACACAATTACATACATAGCTTAATATACACGCACACTTTTATTTAGCAATATACACCAATTTCAAAATCTATCTAACGGGCTCTGTGGCCTCACATCTTTCTTGACTCGCTAAACTGGCTCCTCCCGACCAAGTTCTTCCGAGTCCTCTGAAATAAGGTTTTTAGAAAATGGGGTGAGCTATAAGGCTCAGTGGGGAGGTGATATGATCACTTGGTGTAAAATGTAATGCAATTTTACAATTATTTTCACAATTTAATACAACCAATCAATAAACCAGTCAGTCAGTCACATGTAACACAAGTATTCCGAATGGAATATGCACAAATATTAAAAGGAGCATATATATTAAGCAGTAATCATTACCAGACCAGTACCAGCCTTATATAACCTTACAATCAGTGGGATATTCATACCATGGTTGAAGCTACCTTATCCACCACAGTCAATAGTCACCAAGCAGGTAACAATGTGACATCCGAATATGTCACCAGGCAGTCAGTACCAACTTTGGTAGAGTTAAAATCTCCTTAACTCAATCAGAGTGGGGTTGGTGTCATAGTGGTCTTACGATAATCGTCAGCACATGCCGTCTTGATTATAAATGAACTACACATGGCGAGACCCCAAAATGTTCATATGTTGTGCAGTCGATATTAAGAGAAAACAAAAGTAGCATGCACAACAATCACCCATTTCCACCAAAATCACACGTGATCATTATAATTCTTAATCAAAAAATAACCCACTAGGGTAGCACTACAACACAATTTATATTCTAATTACGCAAAAATTGTTAATTAACTTGATTCTCATTTTCATATATTTCTGTATAAGTGTGTTTAAATATGTGCATGTACTTATGTTCGTATACATAGATGGAGGTGTGCATAGATATGTTTATTTTTTTATATGTATATATTATTATATAGTTTATTACAATTTCAAACTAAGGTTGTGCTCATGCCTTATTTACCCATTCCTTTGTTTACTTAGTTGATATTATCATCATCATTATTACTATTTTACTTACCTCTTTAATGCATTCTTTCATATGTTACTTGTTATTTCGTATTATGGTTGAATGGTTCAACTTCCCCATTTTCCCACATTAATTATCATTATGTGATTATCAGCAGATTTTAGTCACAAGAAATAATGTTTTTTAAACAGGTTAACGTATATTTTTTTTCAATCATTAGTTATTTCAGAATCCTATTGAAACTTAATGATAAGATTAATTTCTTGTGTGCGCTCTTTTTTTTAATTTGTATTCCTATTTGTAGGATTTTAAAATCAATAAACAATATTTAAAAACCAATGCAATTAGAAGTCTTAAAGAATCATAAATTTTCATCCACTATCCCAGTGATAAAAGTCTTCAAATTGATTTCGTTTAAAACCCTTAAAAATTGAGTTCGTTTATATTGCTTATCACCTATCTTCCTGTTTCTTTTAGCTTATCTTCCATGTGTGCTTATCCATTATTCCTTTTCACTAAATTTAGTTTATTCATTAGCCCACTGGAAGTTGAACAACTCTAGAGATTAATCTCTAAACTAAATAAATATCAAAATAATCCCACGCAAATTCTCCCTCATAAAATTTCATTTAAATCCCCCTGAATTCAACCATTTACATCACACCACCAAATCCCCACAAATGGTATTCCTCTTTAATTCAAATTTGGACACTATTAAAATCTGCTCAACACCACCCCTCTTCCACTTTATCCATGATTATAAGACAAACGCCAATCAAGTTGTACAAAGCATAATCGTGCATATGTTTATACGTATGTATACATCTATATATCAAGACCGGCTGAATCTTGCAACTCCCCCTTTTTCCTTCTCCTCTTTCTTGAAAGGTAAAATAATGGAAGGAATTATACATTACATGAACACAGCAGAAATCATAAAAAGGCTTAATACTCAACAAACTAACCCATTATCATTCTTGGCTAATTGAAATTAGTCTGGTTTATACAAGATAGTCTGGTTTATACAAGATACTACCTTTAATAGCTTACACGTATGTCACGATTTATTTTTTTTTATTATTACATTTTTTTATAATAATAATCTTCCAAGCTTAACTTGACCTTATGTTGTGAATAACTAGAACTTATGCTCTCTAAACACACTCGCCTTTGCTATCTTTAGACACACTGTTGACCACCACTAACGGCTATATTGCCCTATACCGTTAACGTATCCTTTCTCTCTAACGGTTATTTTACCCTAACTCCTCTCCGCTGTCTATGGCGGAGGAGGGGGAACCTCCACCTCCACCATCATATGCACTTGCGGTGGAGAAATCAACCTCATCCACCAAGGAGCATGCCATCTCATTTACCTCTATACAAAATAAAATTCCACTATCCTCGTTTAAGGGTGAACCAGCAATGTTTATTACTGAAGAAGAAAAGAATGCACTAGCTCAAAACTTCGAATGGACCCTCATCGAAAAATGTTCTTGGGGTCAGCTTGCTATGGCTCAGATCAGGAAGGAAATAATCACTGCGGGCTTCCTGGGAGATTGTAAGGTTGGGCTTCTAGATAATCGACATGTACTGTTCAAGTTCGACAAAGAATCGAATTTCCAGCGATTTTGGACTGGGAAGGTTTGGCATTTCCAGGGATTTCAGGCGAGAACTTCAAATGGTCCAAAGATTTCGATCCTACAGTCAAACCCTCCATCACCCCGGTCTAGATAAAATTCCCATTTCTTCTCCTCTATTTATTCCAAAAAGAAAGACTTTACACCCTAGCATCGGTCGCTGGCAAGCCCCTGAAGTTGGACTCAGCTATCTCGGCGGCCTCAGACCTATTACGCCTCAGTGAAGCAAGGGTTTGTGTAGAAATGGACTTAACAAAGCCAACACCATCCCGTATTTGGATAGGAACCAAGGAGAAAAGAAGGTGGCAAAATCTGTAAATTTAAGACCGCCCTAGCTACTGTTCAAAGTGTCAAAAAATGGGACACGATGGCCAGGAATGTGATCCCTTGAGGAGGCAAAGACAACCGGGGACCAAAAGCACAACTCAGGAACCAAGTAAGGGCACTGCTGTTACGAAATCAGGAAATAAGGAATGGGTGCTGGTCACAAGGAAAGCCTCTAATCAGAAAAAGACAGGGACAGTAGGCGTTGGGGCTTCTAAGGGGAAGGAGGTGGATATCAATAGCCTTCCCATTATTGTACCCCCATGCGAAATTCCTGAATCCTCTGGAAAGAACTTGATGACTAAATCAACTCCAGGAGCGATTGAAAAAGATGCAGCTCAGAATGTGGTCACAAACTCAACAGTAGATGAGCCCTTGTAGTTACTCAGCAACAAGTTTGCATCTTTGGAAAATGCCCAAGAGGAGAAGAATGATCTCTCTATCTCTCATGTGGAACCTCGACCTGAGATGGAAGGGCTGATATTGGCCCCAAGCCCTCCTCAGAAGAAACCTTCGGAGGATGTTCAGCAGGACAAAATCATTTGTCAACAAATGCAAGAACAGGTCTATTGTGAGAAAATTTTAAGTCACTTAACTAAACTAGCCTCTTTTGATGTTTTGCAGGTAGCCACAATAATGGAGGGAGTATAAAGGGAGGAGGTTTGCTCTGATCCCTCACTACACACTGACATGGAGGAAGTAGGCCAGGTCTCCCTAAAATCCAGACACCAGAAGGCAGACAAGACACAGGATAGTGGAGATAGTGTTGAGACAGATCAGACAGAAACTGAGGGGAAAAATCCAAAATCATGGCCTCAATTCCCATCTAGTAGACAACTTAGAGACAAGAGTTCACATACGGGGTCCAGGGGCGGAGTTAATCAATGATTAGATGCACCTATTGGAACATTAGGAGCATTAGTAAGAAGCCAAACTTTAGGAAGCTTAGGAAAATCCTTTCTAAACATAGAAGTGACTTTCTAGCTATAGCAGAACCTTTTGCTGACACTCACCGGATATAATCAATGAAAAGAAGGCTTAATTTTGATATAGCATATTCCAATATAGGGAGTTCTATATGGATTATGGTAAGGAAACCATTCTCCTATACACTAATCTCTGCCTCAGATCAACACATTACACTTCATGTTCAACACCCTGAACTGCCCTGTACTTTAATCATTTCCAGTGTATATGCGAAATGCACAGAGGCATAGAGAGAGGACCTGTGGCAATCTTTAAAGGACCTCCAGAAGCTCAACATGCCATGGGTCTTATGGGGAGATTGGAACTGTATTAGATCAAGAGAGGAGAAGAAAGGGGGTAAAGTGTTCAACATTAGTGAAGCTAGGGTGCTCTCAGGATTAGTAACCTCCTTAGGACTGTCTGAGGTTAACTTCAGTAGTGCCACATTTACATGGTTCAATAATAGGGAGGGTAAGGCTAGGTGGATAGCCAGTTTCAGAGTAGTAATTTAGTGGCAAATGTGTCTCACCTTGCTAGGTCACCCTCTGACTATGCTCCTCTTATCCTGGCAATCCAGAAGAAGAAAGTGGGCTCACCTAAACCCTTTAGGTTCCAATCATTTTGGACTAGTCATGCTAAATGCCTTCCCATTATTAAAAAGATATGGGAAACGAATCTCACAGGTAACCCTATTAGGATTTTCACTGAGAAACTTGAGCTAGTTAAGCAAGCCTTAAAAACCTGGAATAGTTCCACCTTTGGCAATATCTTCACTAAGGCTGAAAAGGGTGAGAAGGAACTCCTAAGGCTTGAAAATGAGGATGAGATTAGACCTATGTCTAGGATAGAATTGAGTCAAGCTGCTGCCAAGGCTAAGTATCAAGCAGGGCTAGAAGAATTGTACTGGTCTCAAAAAGTAAATATGAAATGGGCAAAGGAGTGAGATAGGAATTCTAAGTTTTTTCACGCGTATGTGAAGAACAGACATACAGGGCCCATATTTATAAAATTAAAAACAAGGAAGGGCTGTGGTGTAAATGAGGGGATGAGATAGCAGAAATAGCCGTCCAGTATTTCTCTGATTTGTACTTGGCTGAGCAGGTTACAGACAGGATTGATCCTCAGCTTCTACCCAAGATCCTAACAGATGAGGATAAGGAGGCTCTCACAAGGATCCCTGACTTGAAAGAGGTAGAGTTAGTAGTTAAGCAAATGAACCCTGATAGTGCTACAGGACCGGATGGCTTTCCTGGTCTTTCTTACAATTTTACCTGGGATGTTATAAAGCAGGATCTACTCAGGGCTGTTCAAGCCTTTGTAAATGGTGAGGCACTGCCACAGGCCATGACTGCAATATCCATATTCCTTATACCAAAAATACCCAATCCCTCCCCTTTTAAGCACTTTAGACCAATTAGCCTTTGTAATTTCCTAAACAAAATTGTGTCTAAACTCCTAGCATCTAGATTAGCCATTGTCCTACCAAGAATTATTACAGAGAATCCGAGTGGTTGTGTAGCTGGAAGACTGATCACAGATAACTTTTTGCTAGCTAGTGAGATGGTCTCCACCATCAATAGGAAAAGTAAGGAAGGTAAGGTCGTATTAAAGTAGACATGGAAAAGGCCTATGATAGGGTTCACTGGCCTTTCCTACTACAGGTTCTAAGAATGTTGGGGTTTGGAGAGGTTTGGATTGACATAGTGTGGAGATTAGTGTCGAATATCTGGTTTTCAGTCTTCATAAATGGTGAAAGAAAAGGTTGGTTTAAAGCCTCTAGAGGTCTGCGCCAATAAGGTCCAATCTCTCCTCTTCTATTTGTTCTCAGTGCAGAATATCTATCTAGGCTCCTAGACAGTCAGGCTGAAAAGGGGATGGACTTCTGTACCCCAAAAAAATGCCCTCGGATTACCCATCTTGCCTATGTAGATGACCTAATTATATTCTCATCTGCAAGGCCTCAAGCCATCAGAGTGATCATGGGTAAACTGAAACATTATGAGAAAGTGTTAGGGCAGACAGTGAATGCCACCAAAAGTTCATATCTTACCCATGAAAGGTTGCCTATTGCTAGAAAACATCTGATAGGCTCAATCACTGGATTCACTAGGGGTTCTTTCCCTACTACCTAGGTTTGCCTCTTCACTTTAAGAGAATACCTGCAACTTTTTATGATCCACTAGTAGGCAAGATCAGCCAAAAAATTGGGGGTGGAGTTCTAACTTTCTGACAATGGGAGGAAGGATCACGCTGATTAAGAGTGTTCTGTCTTCACTTCCTTTCTACATAAATATGAGCTTAAAGCCCCCTAAGAGAGTCATCAATCAGATTCAATCTCTGCTTGCTAACTTCTTATGGTCTGCAGAGGAAAGAGGCTCCAAACATCACTGGATCAGCTGGAAAGAACTGTGCTACACCCAAGAGGAGGGAGGCCTCAGATTCAGAGAACTTAATCATGTGGTTACTGCATAAGCCTTTAAACTATGGTGGAGATTCAGGGAAAACAAGTCCTTATGGGCAAAGTTTCTATGGGCAAAGTACTGCGACTTACTCCATCCATCACAAGTTCTGGACAGGAGAGGTGACTGCAATACATGGAAAAGACTACTCAATGTAGCCCCATCTGCTGAAGAGTATATTCAATTCCAGATTGGAAGTGGAGAATGCAGCCTGACACTTGATAGATGGAATCATAGAGGTAACTTATCTGAGCTATTTGAAGTTCAAGGGGATTATAAAGTGGCAGACGTACTCGGACCTCAGGGATGGGACTGGGACAAAATTCAAAACCTTCTCCCACAGATCCCAAAATAGGTCTTCAACGAAACTCAGATCAGATCAGGCGCAAGAGATAAACTGATATGGTCTTTATCATCTCATGGTGAATTTACTTTAAAATCAGCATACGATAAGATCAGGAACTCCCATAGGCCACTTTCACACAAGCTTTACATGGGATCCTGTGATACCAATAAAGGTCTCTTTCCTTATGACAAGACTCATCAGGGGTAAAGTTCCGATTGGGAACAACCTCCACAAAGTAGCGGTCCTGGGCCCCTTTGCTTGCCCTTGGTGTCATGCACATGAAGAAACATTGGATCACATCTTTGTCTCTTGTTCTTTAGCACAAAAGGTATGGAAACTTTTTGAAGCAGAAGTTGGAATCCTATGTCAACCACAATCACTCGCAGGCTCTCTTCATACTTTGTGTCAAAATCACAGTAACATCCTAGAATGTCGGAGATTCCTAATCAAGGCTTGCCCTTCCTTAATCTGCTAGTGGTTGTGGAAGCTAAGAAATCAGATAACATTTGATAAAGCTAAACCAAACTTGGCGGTCTTAGTGAACAGAATCTTCAAGTCACTCAGGGAACTCTTTCTGGGATGCTTGTACAAAGATCAGGAGAAGGTCAATTCTACAATGCATCAAATGGAACCCACCGAATCCTGCAGTCATTAAGATTAACTTTGCAGTAGCCAAAGTGGGAGAATCATGGAGATCTAGTGGAATATCTAGGAACCACAAAGGTATGCTTCTGTTTTCCCTTCCTATTCTGCTGTTTCCACTAACTCTCAAATCTACAGGTTGAAGCATTGGCAGGAATCAGTTATATACACAAATGTAGGGAATTGAGTTCTCAGGAAATCATCCTAGAAACAGATTCAAATGAACTCACCCTGGGATTAAAATCGTGGAGAGCAGGGCAGATCAAACATATCATAGATGAAATCCAAAAGAGCTCTCACATAGCTAAATCTCTGAAAGATGCCACTCTCCCAGCCAAGTTACTTGCTTCGAAACAGGGTTCTCAAACCTCTTCCTCCTTCCTATCCCTTCTGAAACTGGATAGAGATCAAACCCCATCCCTGGTGTTAAAAGATGGTGCTGGATTCCTTCTGCATCAAAGGGCATTTAGAAGATTTCTACAAGTCCTTCCACATGTCAGGTAACACATTTGGCTCCAGATTGCTGTGGTTAGGGCTGGCTTGCCACTTTTGTATTTTCAGGCCCCAGATTGCTATTGTTAGAACTGGACTTGCCTTTCTGCCTATGAAATGTCCTCTGGCTTGCCAAGTTGTAGTAGATTATAAGACTGGTTTGGTAAGGTTTCTCCTGGCGCTCCCCAAAACAAAAAGACTCAAAATGGATAACACTTTCAAACACGAATGGAGCCCAATGATTTAGATTCTGCACCATATTTCACTTTCTGATGCCTTGATATTTTGTGTCCTTTATTCGACCCTCCAAGTCAGTGGTTTAATCGGCTCAAGGGCTCTAACTCTGCTCACCTTCATCTGTTACTAGCTTGTCCTCAATCTTCCTAGAAGTTTGAACCCTGCTGGCGCAAGAGCTGTCTACAGCTTAACTCTTGGAAAGCAGAAGGAATGCAAGAAACAAAGCCTGAGTGATTATGCAAGATTTATGCAGCTTACAGCCATATCAGACATAAACTGTTTTACCCAATATTGTCCTAATAACCTAGGACCTTTTGTCACTCCTTGTATTCCAAGTGACAAAAGGTCCTAGGTTATTACTTTGTATTCCAAGTGATTGTAATTCAACTGCTTGTAAATGGAGTAAGTACTCCAAATTTAAATTTCCATACCTTCTTGAGTTTGACTCCATTAGGATTTGTAAATGGATTTGACCTCAAGAGGAAGAACTTTTGTAAGGATGGTATTAGGGTATGTCCATCATCCACCAAATCATCTAATAAATTAGGGAGTGGCGACCCACCTCAAAAAATAAAAAAAATAATCTTCTAAGTTTATAAATAGGTCCCTGACTTTCTTTTTTTTATAATCACTAATTAAGGCCTGAACTTGATATTAATTAATTCAACTAATTCCCCTACAACTTTCTAAAATCAACAATTAAATCCTCAACATTTAATAATCAGTTAAGGTGCAAGTTATGAATCTTTAATTTCCACATAATAAGCTTAAAATAATCAAAGGTATTATTATTTAAAAATTTCTAGGTCTCACACTGAGACTTTAGCGCTTTTAGCAGGGTTGGAATTGTGTGAAATGATAGGTAATTCTAAGGTGTTTGTGGAGTCAAACTCGAATTTGTTGGTGGGATTCATGAATTGTGAGGGTAAAGTCTCGTGGAAGCTTTAGGAGATTGTGGATAGGTTGCGTTAGTTTTCATGTGTGATTTCTATTAAACATGTTTATAGGGAAGCAAATCAACCGGTGGATAGGCTAGCTAAGGAAGGATGTATTCGGCAATAGGATGCGGTATTTCGATGCTTTGGAGAGCTACCATGGAAGGTTTGTGGTTGCATTAACATGGATCGTCTTAATGTTTCTAATTTTCTTATTAGAAGGAAATATGTTTAGATTTCGTATGTTTTGGAGGAGTCCTCATTTTCTTGTAACGTCGGTTGGTGATTTCCACTACTGCATAAGTTTTTATTTAATATATATTGAAGTGGCGCCCCAATTTGATTAGCCAAAAATAATAATCATAATAATTTTAAAAAATAGAGAAGACACAACACCAAGATTCGAATATGACACAAAATTATAAGACATCATGTAACGCCCAAACCCACCCCATGGTTGGGAAGTGGATCTGGTCATTCGATCTATTTAGCAGTCTTTAGCATATAGTGAAACCTTGAGGAATTATTTTTTATTTTCTATTTCTTCTCAACACCAGTAGCCATAACAAGAAAAAGGTAACCCCACATTTACAATATTGGATTACAACTTAATTTCGACTGTAGGGTTCGTGTCAAATGTCTCACACCACTGACGGTGGCTTCACTTGTCTTAGCTATTCCTACATGTTGCCCTCATTGGCCTTTCTTCTTGCTCGTCTGAAAATATTTAGAGAAAAATAGAGGTGAGCCTTTATCGCTCAGTGGGTGGAGAATTGGGTATAGTTTTTGAAAACGGTGAATAATTCAGGACTACATTTTTAGAATATCGAGTGCCAAAATAATTTATACATACCAAGAGAAATCCACAATAAAAGTCATAGAGAAACTAAAAATAAACAAACATAGAAAATTGGAAGTAACCAGTCAGGATGGAACTGGCAGTAGACAGTCACAGATGAACTACCAGTATATAGTCACAAAGAGTATTCGACTCAGGTAGCACAATGTCCCATAAGGGAGCATATAATAGTTTAGATTTGCTACCTGTGGTCAGCCAAGCTGACCCAGTACCAACCATATGACTCCCGGCAAATTGCGCACAAGACTTAAAGCTACCTTATCCACCACAGTTAGTAATTGCCCATAGGCACAGTATGATATATCCGGATAATTAGTATCCTTTCTCATGAAACTAGAACCTCCTTAGTTCCACTGGACAAGGGTTGAACATCACGGTGAACTTAAGATGAACTCGTCGGCCCGTGCCTTCTCAGTTACCAATAAGTCACTCATGATTGGGCCCCATTTAGTCAAGCAGTCACAGTAAAGGCAAATTCATGCCATATATAAACGATTCACATCGAGACAATGTGTTATAACCAATAGCAGCTTCTGTGAATTCTAAAGGTGGCTCTCGCCTTCATTTTAGCTAAACACTTAGTTCCACACAGTACAGAACAAACATCTCAATCATATCATATAAAACTGATACAGTAGGAACAAATTGATGCAACTAAGTTTCAACATTTCCAAGGTGGTTTCAAACAGCTAAAACTTTATAGATAAGATTTCAAATAATGTACAACCAAAACTATGTAAAACTATATTTGAAATACTAAAAATTTCATGTTTCTTTAAATATCAAGTTCCACCTAGAACATGTTAAAAAGTTTGTTTAAAAGAATAGCCTGAAGTTCTTTTGTTGCAGGAATTTCCAAGTTCTATTTGCATAGTGCTAAAAATACCATCAAACATAGTTTTAGAGATTTATAATCTTCTTACAAAAGTTCAGTTTTGTCAATGTAGTTTTAAATAAATATAACCTTTTAATCAATGGCCTAGTTGATATGAAACCAATACTATGTAAACCTTGACTAAAAATTCTAAAACATTTTATGTTTTATATAATTCAAAATTCAATTTACAAAGGGCTGTGAAGATTGTCCAAAGTGGTTGTAATGGCCGAAATCTTGTAACACATTTCAGTTCTGCCATACTGATTTCAAATAGCCATTACTTTGTAACCAAAATTTAAAATAATGTGAGACCAAAACTGTGTAATTCTAGGATAACATTTCTAAAAGTGTTATGTTTTGTAAAACTTCGAATTCAGTCTAAAATTAGTGTAAAACTGAATAAAGTTTTTGTCATGACCAAAATCCTGGAAGAATATTTCAGTCCCGGTATAGTGATTTAACTTAATGTAACTTGGAAACAAAATACCAAAATGATGTGAAACCAAAATTATATGAAATTAGATTTAGAATATTAAAACTTTTATGTTTTAGCAATTCATAAATTACGCACACAAGAGGGTCAAAACTCAGTTTGAGATAAGTACGTATACAGCTCTACTGCAAATACAGCTTTTCAAATCCCAATAAATATATGCAAAACATTATTCAAATATTAAATCATGCTTTTGGAAGAAATTTACTCACTAACACAAGTAAAACAAAAGTTAAACTTTTGAAGAAGTTACTCACTTAAATTTTTGTTCTTTTTAAGGAGTCCAAACAAAACTTTAAACAGTCACAAACAATCTTTTCATTTTCTTTCATGTGTTTGAGCCATAATATTCAATTCCACACATTCCAATCAAATGTCTAATTCATGGCGGTAGACACCAGTAATGGTAGACTCCAGTAATGATAACATAATCCTTTCAAACTTTTTAGTGAGAAAGAAACCATGAATTAAGAGCATATCTTTCCAAAAGCAACATAAGTAAACGATACTACAATTGTACCTTCACTTTAAAATAACATGCCCATGTCATGGTACATACTTGTAAAAATGTGATTTACATTTTTTCCTATTTTAAATTCACATATCTTAACATGAGTTTGAAATGCTTATCTTAGAGAGTAGCCTACTAGAGATAAGAGTACAACATAATTCCTTTTCTTTTTTTTTAACTAGAAGATGGCTATGTAAGGACTTGTATGGGTAATTTCTAGTTCACCATTTATGCACAGGTGTACCCACACTTATGTTTACATAAATACATATTTTTACCACTATTTGTATTGCTATCAATTCCAAATTGTGTAGCAAGTAGTCCTCAATCATTGGTTATTTATTTATTTCTATTTATATCACTATTATTACCACCATTATTATTCTCATTATAGATATTTGGTTATATTATTAATATACCATCTCTCAACCTATTTTCTACTGAATGGTGTTATTCGTCCAACATTGCTTAATCTTTTAACTTATTTCCATTAATTCTTATTTACCTTTCCTTGGGAGGTTTTTCCTTTTTTTTTACTTAAAGAAGGACTGTTAACACCAAATTACCATCCAACATTGATGAGGCTCTTTATTATTTTTTTTTTTGTTCACATGCGTGGAAAGTCAAGGGGAAAATCAAAATGGAGTCATGTAGGTTTTAAAGTTTCATAAAACCTTGAATCCTCAAGTTGGCAGGCTCTTGAATCCTACATGAATTGACATGAGCCTAATCTTATTAAATAGTTGGAAGCTTTCGAAATATCTCTCACCTTCAACTCATGCATCACCCTTACACAACCAAATTAGCAAAGTTCTGCAGTAAGACAACTAACATCATGATTTAACAATTTAATCACCTACTCGAATCCAAACCTGCAACAATGACTCCATTCAAAACCCAAACAAGCCGTCACAAGTTAAACCACACAAAAAATAGGCAAGGAAGTAGAACCGTTGATATCAATCCTGAACATCATAAACTGGTTCTCAGAAAAAAAAATTCATGATGTTTTTTTTTTAAAATATAAGATTTACATGCAACTTTATGCACAATAACTAGTAAATACCCCACTTGTTAGAAATTGTTTAGAATTTCTCCAAGTTAAAAAAAGCAGATCTGCAGAGCCCCTTTTTCCTCTTTTCCTTCTTCTCTCGTTACGTTCCCATTTCTCTTTCTCTCTTCTCTTCTTTTTTTTTCTTTTTTTCATTTTATATAACGAGTCATTGGGAATGACGTGTAAGCCATTAGGCTTATACGCATGTCACCAATTAATTTTGTATTTTTTTCTCTTTTTCTTATAGTTTTTTTAATTTATAAATAGTACATTATCTTTTTATAAACCCAACTAAGACCGAAATTTTGTATTAATTAATATAATTAATTCCCTCATACCTTTTTTAAAATTAACAATTAAATTCTTAAAATAAATAAGTAATTAAAGTGCAAACTATGAAATCTCAATTTCCAAAAGTGCCACAAATTCAAAATTTATATTAACGCACAAGTTTAAAATAATCAAAGGCATTATTACTTAAAAATTTTGGGGTCTCACACATCGGATAACAATTTTGAATGAAAAATAGAGAAGACAACACCAACATTGGAATACGACACAAAATTGTAAGATATCAAAAAAAATTATAATTTAAAGGAGGCCAAACAAAAGAAAAAATGGTATTCAAAAAGCCCTAATTTTATTTTTGCGAAAAACACCAAACACTTGAAAATGCAACCAATTTCTGAATCCAAAATACCCAAGATTATAAATTTTGATGAATAATTATTTTATTCCCACACAAACAAATGTTCGAAAATAGAGAAGCAATCTGATTTTGAAGTGCAACATTAAAGATAAAGATGATAGAACATAATGGAAAAGATCATAAGAGATGAGAAACACGTGGTCTATCCCCTTACCACACTAATAATATAAAAGATATCCAGATCCCTCCCACTTCAACTTCCCTATTAATTAATATTATATTAAAATAAAAACACTATCACTTCATTGCACGTGTAGCAATGACAAAAAGAGTTCACCACTTCATCTCACATGATACTATGACAAAATTTTTCCATTGACATTCCCTATTTATAGATATGCCTCTAAAGGTGTTATCTCTCTTATCCATATGAGAAACGTTGGGATTGGATAGAGAAAAAGAGCGATGCTGAAGAAAGAAAGAGGAGAAAGGGAAACACAAGATCGGATAATCAAATTTAAAATTATTAGACCCTATCCCAAATATGAGTGAACTCTATGACATGGTTTTAACTATAGGTTTTAGTAAAACAATTTGGTTTTGTCTATTAGACAGGATAATCCTTGACAGAGGATCGCATCTTACGGCACACTAGAGAAAAAAATGAGCATGAGAAAAAAAAGTAAGGATATTTATGAAAGAAATTATTTAAGAATATCTAAATACGTATTGATAGAACCTAAAACTTAAATCTTGTTGTCAGTTTGGATGAAAATGTTCATTTTTTAATGTTGTCAGCAGTTTAATATAAATTTTGATAATACAAGGATATCATGACTCATGATGTCAAGTGTAAGATCCCATAATTTGTCTAGATTTACCTAAGTTTAAAAAAAGAAGAAAAAATAATTACCATATTGGATAAAGTGTGCAAAATAAATAAGAACTATAGGTGTCAAATTTATGTGCATATTTTCAATTAATGGTAACTACGGGAAATATATTATATCAATATATATAAGGTTGTCTTGATACATGTGTTTGCGTAAATGGAAAATGAGTCAATAAATTAGATATTATTACGTGTTAAGATATTATGCATAATGTATTTTGACTCAGCTCAGTATATGTTGAGTTGCAATACTAGGTTAATTTCCTATTTTGCCAAGTGTGTGGGATAGAGAGTGATTAAGAAGATTAAATATGTTAGAGAAGTTTAAAAAACCAAGCTGCAAACACTATCCTTTTAACGCAGCATACCTCTTTCGTCTGTACTTCCTTTATTTTCTTTTTTTCATCTAGCGAGGTTGTTTTCCTTGGCTACGATTACGGTTTCAACTTTAGTTCCAACTAGGGGTGTAATCGAGCCGAGTCGAGCTCGAGTACACCCTTAATCGAGTAGCTCGATCTTTTTAAGGGTGATACTCGAACTCGACTGGAGCTCGATCGAGTACCTAATTTTTGAGTTTGAGCTCGACTTCGAGCACCGAGTATCGAGTTGAGTATCGAGCTCGATTTTTTTATTATTTTTTAAATTTTTTAAATTTTTTAAATTTTTTTAATTTTTTTAAATTTTTTTTTTAATTTTTTTATTTTTTTATAAAAAATTATAGGATGTATTTGTAATTTTTCAAAATTAGTATGGTAAAATAATAATTTATATAAAATTAAGGACCAAAATATAAATATAAGTTGCTTAAATTAGAATTTATTAAATATTAGGGACTAGAATATAAATATAAGAATAAAAATTTAAAAAAAATACATACTCGAGTAGCTCGACTCGAGCTCGAGCCCATATAATCTGAGCTCGAGCTCGACTCGAATTCCAATTCGAACTGCTCAAACTCGACTCGAGCTCGGTCAAATCGAGCTCGAGTCGAGTAGTTGACCGAGCTACTCCCGAGTAGCTCGATCGATTACCAGCCCTAGTTCCAACACAAATCCTCTTAATCCACGGTGAGTGAATCGACCATTGTTTTAACAATATAGTACCATGTATAGTTGATTGAAGGTATTTCAAATTAGAAATTTGCAATTCAATTGGGATTTTATCAAAGATAAAGAATTAGTGATAATTATGTGATTTACTCACCTTAACCTTCTTTAATATTTTATTATATCAATGGAATTCGTTACTGATTTTGGTTTTAGTGCACGATTTGTGCAGGGGATGTACAAATTTTCTTTGGATGAATTCAATTGAGATTTGTGAGAAAACCTGATTATCGCTAAATGTTTGATGCTTGATTATGTAATGGTTTGCTTGTGATGGTATACACGTACGAGAATTGCTTTACGTTGTGAAGTGATTTTAATTGTCCTAATGTGTAAAGCTTTTACTCTTTAAACCTAATGGTAGGCTTATACACCAAGTATAAGATGATAAATATGTGGGGATGTATCATGTTAAGATGAGTAAAATCTTCATAGTTAGTCATATGAAATTTGTGAACATAAGGGACATTTCCACCTAATTTGTCTTATATTGTGTGCATAAAGAGTGAAATATTTTGGAAGTTTTGACTTTCTAGATTGGGATTTGTAAATTGTTGCTATGTAAATATTCCCTCATATTATTACTTTGGATCATTTTCATGTTTGATTCATGTACTAAAACTTGAATAAGAAAAAAAGGTCTGGAATCATTAAACTTTAGGAGGTTAAATGATTAGTTGATGGAATATATCTTTATTTATGATTGTATAGTCTTAAACCATTGCATGAAGGTATTTTTGCTTCTAATATATCACTCTCATGGCTTAACATTTAGTAATTTATGTCTCCTGAACCTAGGAATTTTTTGGACAACTTGGTGACAAAATTTGAATGAATGTTGGAAAAACGTTATGAGCAGAGTCTGAAAAATAGTATAAGATTGTAAGTAACTTTTAAATCTAGTCCCATATAGCTTTAATGCTACAACATTTTAACAAATCATTTTCAAGTTTCCATAGGGTTTTAAAATAACATGACAATACTATATGCTTCCTTAACTAGTTCGAAATTGACGAGCAGTAACTGTATTATTTGTTTCTATATGTTTCTTTATTTTTTATTTTTTTTTTGGCAGTACCTGTCTTTGAGGTGAGGTTCTACTCCCATTATATTTCTAAAAAATGTTTGGGTGATGGACTTACCCTAAAACTACCCATACAAACTATATGAGCCATCTGACCATAGTAACCCTTTTACATTCTAAAAGGGTTTCTGAGATTAGATGGAAATTAAAAATACAACAAAGGAAAGTTGGAGCACTTACTCCATTTACATAGCTATTACAAGAAAAATTCACTTAATAAAGCTAGACTAAAGCACTAGAGCAATACATAGTACAAAAAAAACTCCTAAACATCACTAGGAGTGACAAAATATCTCTTTAAATTAGTTGTGGCATACTCCTCTCATTCAGTTTCCATTACTTTAATGAATCCAGATGAGGCCATACAGAGTTGTAGAATTGTCAAGAGGTATTGGTCTATGATTTCATAAGAGATGTTTTTCAAGTGACAAACCTGACCTAACACAACAGTCTGGAGCCAATATGTGCAAAAAGAAGTATGGCCTAACAGCAGCAACCAGACTCCAAACTTATTGCCTTACTTATCCTACCTCTTTAGCCCTTCTTAGTTCCTTGATCCTTCTTTGATCTTCTTCTAATATGAGGGATGCCTAGCTTGTCCATTTGAATGCTTCTTTTCCATTCAAGAATATTAAGGTTGCATGCTGGTTGCCCCTGTTTCAGTAACCAATTTGCAGGAATATTCACAAGTTTTGAGGTCTTCTGAAAGGTGGCATATTCTCTAAGATATTGCAGTTTGTTTTCTAATAAATTGGAGCTTCCAGAATACATCTGCCCTATTTATCACACCTTTCCTCAGATCTTCTGATTCTGTTTCAACCACTATGTCTTGCCATTCTCTTTCAACACACATTGCTACTCCTTTTGTTACATCTAATGTCTTCACCTATATCTTAGAAGACATAAGTGGATGAAGATCATTAAAAAAATAAGTAAATATTACCTTACCCTCTCTGTTTCGAATAACACCTCCACCCATTCCTTGACGGGCTTGGAGTGAAATAGCAATGTTGAGCTTAACCTGTTCTTTTGTAAGGGGATTATATTTGATAATCTCTATGGAGCTAGAATCTTTGGTCTGAAGTATCTCCCACTAGCATTCCTTCCAATTGGTATGTTTGGGCAAGTTGATTTTGAATTTCAGTTCTACATGCATCATGAGATTTACCCAGATATTCTTCTTCATGCCTTCAATTAAAGGACTCCGATTCTCAAATATCACTCTGTTTCTTTCTTTCTAGATTTCCCAGCATATATAGGAGTGAATGAGCTTCAACAAAGAGTTTTTAATTTCTATTTTTTGTTCTCAAAGTCCAACAGATCTTGAGGACAGAGTTAAGTGCATTAGAGTGCTCAACCACCTGTAGTTCAGCTGCAAAGATTCTCCATAATTGTTTAGTCATATTATATGCTGCAAAAAGATGGTTCAATGTCTCCCTATTAGCAGCACACAGTGGGCATAAAGTAGGCCCATATATGTTGAATCTATAAATATTACAGCCTACGAGGGATCTTATTATAGCTCCGTCTCAACATAAAGAAGAAGATTTTCTTATGTGGTAAATTATCCCATATATTCCTCATATCAATATAGTATGCTACTCTCTTTTGTCTGCTTTGCTGGAATACTGATGAGGAAGTAAACTGCCCATTATCAGTCATAGACCAGCAAATCCTATCTTTTGATCTAGTATGTGGAACAGGTAATAATGATATTAGTTTGGTCCATTCTGGGTTTACTAAGTTAATTAACCTATTTATGTCCCAACCCTGATTGTTGGTCATATCCTTAGCCATATGGTTACCATCATACTTTATAAATGCAACAATTTTACCCTTACCCACTCAGTTATCATGCCAAAAGCTACATTCTCCATCATTTATTTGGAAAGTTATGAATGTTTTGGCTAGTTCAGTAGCCTAAACCAGTCTTTTCCAAGTGGCAGAATCACCCCTGAATAATGGAGTTAAGGAAGGATGAGTGGATATATAATATTTGCTGTGAATGAATTTATCCCACAAGGTTTATTTCGACCTAAATCTCCACCATAGCTTACGCGATTGAGCTTTGATAATGTCTTCTAATTTTCTGAATCCTAGTCCTCTTTGTTCCGTGAGGAAGCATAAGTTATTCCACTTAATCTATTGGTATTTGTTCCCATCAACCATATTCCATAGAACATTTGCTAAGGCCCCTTCTATTTGATTCATGACCTTCTTTGGAGGGTCTAGAGCCATAGTGGTATATAGTGGGATAGAGAATAACACATTTTGGATGAGTACGATTCTTCCCCCTTTGTTAACAAATTGGAATTTCAGTTGCTCATTTTAGAAGTGATTTTCCCTATAAGATCAAAATAATGACTGGTTGGGGTTCTTTTGTAATGCAATGGACTACCCAAGTACTGAATGGGGAATTTCCCTCTAGAAAATTAGATAATTCTACAGATCATGTGTTTCTTACTTCTAGAGATAGAGTCATGAGTGAGGAAATAGCTTTTTTGACTACTAATTTTTTTGCCCTGAGACCTCTTGATAGTGATTCAACTTAGTCATTACTTTTTTTAATGACTTAGGGTGGCCAACAATAAATATTATAATGCCATCCGCATAAGCAATATGACTAACCTGAGGACAACCCCTAGGAAAGCACATAGGAGCAGTTGAATCAGAGGGATGGTTGTTGGTAGATAACATTAGATTCCAGGTTAATTAAGGAAGTAAACCTTGCCTTTTCCCACATAGGAAGGTTTAATTACTTGTTAATATCTAGTAGGTAGGTGCCTAAACCATTCTTTGTCTCTTTCCACATAGGAGGGAGTGTGCTAGGTTTTTATGAATAGGTTAGGTGCTCAGTACAGAGACCTAAGTTGTGAATAATTGTTTACCCTTAATTATAATACTCCCATGATATTGAATTCCTACTTAACTATCTTTGTAACCCTAGTCATTGTTCTCAAGAGTACTTTTCACTATATCGCATTACTTGATCATTGGCTCTTGAGTAGGTTTAACTGTTAGTAATCTCTTCTCTTCTATTTTATTTTATTAATAATTAGTTTAGTTATTTATCTTAATTATCTTCTTATTTGTTTGGTTGTTTACTACTGCAAACACATAGACTTAATCGTAGTTCTCTCCTTCTCTGTGGAATTGACACCTACTCCTTACTTGCTATACTCGTGGGTGTCCTGATACATCTTAAAGTCGTGAGGAATTAGGGTTTTATAAATACATATTTGATCCGATTAAGGTACAATTGTTAAGGGTTAATTTACCCTACTTTTTACCGAACATCACTTCTTTAGTCTGTATTTCCAATTACTCTGTTTTCTCAGTTTACTGTCTTTGTTAGGAACATCTTTTCCACACCTAAACCTTCCATGTGGAATACAATCCCTGCTCCACTATCTACATTAGTGAGTAAGGTTTAAATTGAAGAGTACGAAATAAACTTGTTCAATAATGATAGAACATTATTTTACCACTACACTACTAATACTATAGAAATGAGAAAAAGTAAAAAAAAAAAATAGATACGACATCCTAGAAAGATTTTAATACACCAACAAGAATTGAATTCAGTTAAAAATAACGATAGAACGCTATTCTACCACTAGACCACTATTGCTAAATAAAATACAATGTTGAGAAATTTTGAAATTTGAGAATAATCAAATACGGGTACCCATATATACCCATAAATCACTCAATGAGGGTACCCCGCAAATTCATTATCTATCCGTCCATTTTTATCCGTCAATAAAACGGGTATAGGCGGTATTTATCTATTTTTCTAAACTTATTTAATACCTGTCTCCTACCCGCCCAAACCCGTCTGTATGCCACTTTACTAGAGAGGATGAATGACCAGACTAGTACCTAAGATTACTACAAATAGACCTTACCATAATTCCAAAACAGCAAAAAGATGTTAATTAGGTAATGGGAAAGAATAAATCCTATATGAAGAGTTAAGGTGTCTAGTAATAAAGTTGGCATATGCTCACTAACATTCCACATTGAATAAAAATTAAGAAAGTGTCTTGATTGCCTAAAGTTGGCATCAGTAATTCACCTAAAATGGTATGCCACTAATATTCCACATCATATAAAAATTACGAAAGTATCTTGAATGTCCAAAAGTTAAAACTAATACTCCACGTGGAATAAAAATTAAGAAAGTATCTTGAATGATCAAAACTAATAGGCATCATACGCATAACCTAATATCATATTAGATTTAAAATAGTATCAAATCAAATAAGAGTTAAACAAGTGTATAACTTCTAAAATTAAGATATGCATATTTAAGAAATTGTCTAAATTATAAAGTTAAAATGTAAAGTTTTGCATATATGGATTTGTGTTTTTTTATCCAATTACCAAGTAGTTTTATTCATTTTGTCAATTCATTTCATGTAAGCATTCCAAGTTGATGAAATTGAGTTTTAAGAAATGACAATTTCGTGTTTTGAATTGTAGTTTAATTTGACAGGTTGTATTAAAGTTTGATTTTTCAAACTTGTGTAAAATATGCACCAAGTTGTCTTTTTCTCTGAAAATCTTATATATTCACTCTGTATCAATTATGAAAAAAATCTGGATATGATCGAATTATAAAATTTATATCTTTGTGCAAAAAACAATCCATAACAAAATGAAATATAGTTAAATCATCAACATTTTAATATACGCATTTTAATTGAAAATGTTTTCCTAAAGGAAGTCGTAAATTTAGAATTGAGACATTTTCTTTAAAAAAATACAAATATAATCAAATTGCAAAAAACAAGATTCATGCAATAGAGGATGCATTTTATAATTCAAATAAATCATCATCAATTTTTGTTCAAATTTATTTATAAAATCATCATTTGTGTTTTAAAGAAAAAAATATGCAACTTCAAAAGTTGAGTATGAGATTGCGACTTTTGAAATATTTATGAAAGGATAATAAATTGACATAATTTTTTTAATTTCTTTTTTAGTAATATTTTCGTTAATAACTCAATGTTCCCTTCTTTCTTTTGTCAAAACTAAACTAGCATTATGAAAAACTGACTTCCCAAAACTACGACTTAATTATTTATGATATCAGAATTAAAATAGTAATATTTTTAAAATTCTTTTGGACCTATCAATTATTTTATTAATAAACCACATATTAAAGGTCACATGACTAATATTCCAAAATTTGCTTTTAAAGATTGTTTTTTTTTAAGTAAAAATTTTAGTTTGTTAAGTGTTGGGATCATTGTATCTAGTTATTAGAGAAAAACAGAATTTAGTTTAATTAAAAGTCAAAGATTTAACATGTATTTTGTTACTGAACAAAATAGAAAAACAATTGTAACTAACCTCAGATTTATAGATGGCAAAATTACCCGCTACCTATTACCTGCCCAAGCCCGCCCTTAAAATTACCCGCCCAAGCCCGCAACATTTTGGCAACGGGTATTATTGGGTAGGGTAATAATGGGCGCGGGTAATATGCGGGCGGGTATCAGGGTACCCGCGGGTACCCTCATACCCGCTATAAATGGGTATTAACGGGTACTTAGCGGGTATCAATGGGTACCTAGCGGGTATCAACGGGTATCTAGCGGGTATCAACGGGTACCCTAAGCTACCCTCATTAATTACCCTAAATTATCCTCATTAATTTTCAAGTGAAAAAAGAAAAAAAAAAGGAAAGAGTGACACATTTTACACATAGTACACATATTTTCACACTCTACACATTTTTATAAATACTACACATATTTTACACATAATACACTTTTTTATCACACTACACATATTTTACACACACATTCACACACTACACATTTTTTCACACACTACAAACATTTTCACACACTACACATATTTTCACACACTACACATATTTTACACATACTACACACATTTTCACACACTACACATATTTTACACATAGTACACATATTTTCACATTACAACTAATTGCAACCTTGGGGGACCAAAATTGGAGTTTTCAATTAGCAAATTCAGACATTTTGAATTTAATTCATGCCTGTTGAATTTGTCAGATTTAATTCATTTGTTCTCTCCGGGTTATTCTGCTTATTATATATAGCTAGTAAAAAGAAAAAAAATACAAGAGGATTTAATCACTTAGGAAGACATAAGAATATATCTTTAATGACCAAACGACAACTGTTAAGAATTTAATAATTTAGGCTCTGTTTGGAAGGCTTAGGCTACATTTGAATGAGGTATTTTTGGATTATATCATGAAAATTTTTTTATTGGGATTTGTTATGAGACAAGTATATTTTGGAGTGTTTGGAATGAATGATTTTGTTTTGTTGGGATTTGTATGGAATATTTTTTTATTAATAAAAGTTTAAAATTTAAATTTGAATTAATATTTTATTAATTTATTTTGATGGGAATTGTGTTAGAAATAATTGTTTATTATTAAAATTTAAAATTTAAAATTTAAATTCAAATTTAATATTTTATTTATAAAAAATACTATAGCAAAAATAATTACTGTATCATTGTTTTTGTTTTTAAAAATTTTGATGATAAAATTGAACAAAACAAACAACTTATTTTGCAATTGTGAAATAAATCACAAAATTTATAGTATTGAAGATTTTTGTATCTGGTGAGATTATTGGCATAGTCATTTGTTTAAAAGAAAAGATGGAAGAGTTTTGACATAGCCAGACTAACATAATCTTTTCATAAGCAAACTCTTCCGATTAATTTAGAAAATTTCAAGAGTCTTTCTATAGAATCTATACCAATTTAAGCTTGTTGAATTTTCATAACTAGTACCACGGAAACATATCCACGCGGGCCGGGGGGAGTCAATGCCCCGCTTTTCTTGGTTTTCCAAAGTAGTCAAAGCCGACTTTCAAACGCGGAAAAGAAATTAAACGACAATACCATTTATTTTTTAATCGTCGTTCCGTTAATCGTGCATAGATTGGCTGGGCATTTCATGGAGGTATTTTTGAAGGACAATATTATGGTATTTCATGAGAATTATATAAATATTAGTATTATTTTTGTTTGCATTCTCAAAATATAGAGTTTGACTTCTTAACACTCGATCTCTAATCAAGTTCTTAAATTTCGACTTTGACAAATTCGACTCGAGTAAGAAAAAAAACTAAACAATATTTTGATATTATTTCAAATATATAAATATTATTATCTCAAACACACGCAGAATCAGAACATATTTTGAAAGGGGGCTCAATTATATAAGAAAAAAAATTTCTCACAAAATAAATAAGCAAAAACTCTTGAAACTGTCTCATATACATGAATTATACTTATACGTAAGTTAATACGATAATTTTTTATACATTGTAAGCTAATATTTGATACCTTATATCCTAATATGCTATTTTTTTATACTTTATATGCTAATTTTTTATATTTTATATGTTCAAGTAAAATTCATACACAAAACTCATATATAATACGGTCTCACAAGAGAATGGCCCAAATAAATATATTTAACGCTAAAGTATAGAATTGACAAAAAAACTTTCTATGATGAAAATTGACAAAAAGAATTACAAGCTCTCTTATTTTTTTCGTAATAAATAAATATAATTTATAAATTTAAAATTAATTTATCACAAGCACAATTCACAAATATCTATAATAAACATTCAATCACAATAATCAATTACAGTTCACAAAAATATTTAAAAATAAATAAATATTTCTAATATTGGAAAAAAAATAAAACCATAAAAAACTTACACCAAAATCGGTGCTAGCGGCAATGGAATAAGTTTTAGTATACTAGAATTGAATATCAATGAAGGTCCGAACCAAAAAAAGGAGACAAGGAGTTGATTTTCTATTTAGAAATATGAGATTGTGAAAGGGGGAAATTTGGGAGATATGGTATAAGAGAGTCAGAGATATCAGAATAAAAATAGGAATTAGGTGGCTTGGTGCAAGTTTTTTCTTTTTTTATTTTTTAATAAGTAAAATGACGTTGCTTTACTTAAACTTAAGAATAAATATTTTTTTTAAGTAGAACGACGTCGTTTTGTCTTAAATGACGTCGTTTAACTTTAGAATGAAAAAAGAAAAAAAGAATCAAAGTCATCTTCTTCCAGGAAAGTCGGGGATGTTCTGAAATTGTAAGGTAACAGCGGCAGACGGCAGAAGGGGTGCGAGACTGGTGGAAGAGGCATCCTATCACTTTCTCTTTCAAGAGGAAGGGGTCCGCACTCGGCTGGCCCTCTTTAGTTCCGCCACTATAAACACAAATAATTTTACAACATTATCTCAAACTTTGATTTAGAAATAGTGAAACTAAAACCGTGTTTAAAAAATTGGATTGGATAGACTAATCTGACTGTTTCACTGGTTATGGATTCGGTAACCAATCCGATTTTTATAAAAATTCTGTTTATTAAAAATTGGTGAAACCTGATCAAATGGGGCTCAAAATATATAGGTCTAATTTTATGTGTGTGTGTGTGTGTGTGTATATATATATATATATATATTGTTTGGAAGTATTAGCCTGTTTAAACTGGGCTAAATCTCTGCATTTGGTATCAAAGCCAGCGGGGGAAGTAGGTATGTAACCCGTTGTTTCATGGTTTTTGTATATAGATCTTGTAGATCTGCTAACTTGCAGGTTGAATTTGAACTAAAACTTGGTGCCTGTTGTTTTACCAACATGGATCTAAAGCCATACTGAGATTAAAGGCTAAATGGACCATTGTTGAGGGTACCAGATCTGATCTGGTATGGTAACAAGTTAAAGTAAGGAGTTTATCATGCAACATAGCATATCTACATAATTTATATCCAGAAACCATGAAACAAAAGGTTAGATCTCATGAATCCCAATGGTGATGTGCCAACCGAAGGGATTTTACACCTATACTTTTAATCATTTTTTTATCAACTATTTTCCAAAGATCTGAACTTTTAAATACTTTGTTTAGTTATGGATCTTTTTCCAAAGGTTCCTCAAGTTCTTCTTCAAATGCTTCTTCAAGCTTTTCAAACAATGTTGTCTTCAAAGAAGAAGTTAATATGGAAAATCTTGAATAATCAATTGAGAATTGGAAAATTCCTAAAAAACCAACAAGTGAAGTTTATAAAGATAAATGAAACTTGATTTCAAACTATACTATTAAAACAGTCGAACATGCTATTAATCTAAATAATGATTACGAAAGTATCAAATTGCTCTCTAAAAGAACAATTGAAAAACATAGCCAAAAATATAATTATTTGCATTTCGAACTTGTACAAGTTGCTGCAAAACCTCTAAATAGAGAAGGATTAGATACTTCTTTACTTCTTTGAATTAGAGATTGCAGATTTTTAAAATTTAATGTTTCTTTGCAGGATAGAAACATACTTGATACTCTAACTTTAAATGTTAAAGTAGCAAACTTCAAAGCTAAAACAGGAACACTCGCAGTTACAATCTTGCTTAGAATTCAGTAAAAAACTATGAATTCAGGTTTTAACACAGGAGCAGTAAGTGCTTACAAGAAAGGTGAAACAGTCATGTTTCAAACAGACTTAGCTAAATCTACATTATCCATCCCTAGAAATATCAGATGGAGCAAGTAACTTTGCCAGAAAATTGGTTTCTGCCAGAAGCAAATCCACCGGTACCATTACAAAATATAATGGTATCAAATATCAAACAGTTTCCTAGTGGTGGAGTCCAGATCACTTTTGATCGGACCCAAAGCCTTAAAATCTCAAGTAGTGTTAATAGTCAAACTTCTAGGAATATTTTGAAGTCCAGTCTTCTAAGCAGCCAGCAAGATCCTCTACATGTTCTATTTACACAATGACACCCGTATCCATGGGTTAGACAATACTTCTAGGATACCACAAGCAAGATTTTAAACTTTGAGTCTAGTATCAATACAAATATACGAGTTACCAATTTTTTTATGGATGAATCTTTATTATTTAATCTTTCTTTAATTCACTCAAAATAAATAAATAATAAATATGTAGGGTCATTCATTTTGAGTCACTTGTTAATAGAGAAAATTCCAATAATTTTGAAATATTTGGTACTGCAATCGGTTCACATTCTCGTATGATTTTCAAAGCATTGACTAAAACTCCCGTAAATTTTCCAAACATGATTGAATTTTTTTACCTTGCTTTTTAACCCTATCTCAAGTACTTAGAGATAATCTCAAACTTTATTAGGTTAAAATACTGACTCTATTTTTTTTTTTTACATTATCTTAAAATAATAATACTTATATAATTTTTATAACATACCACAGTATTGCTGTAAAGTCCTTTTATTAGATTATAAATTCGATCTCTAAGGCTGATTTGATAATGCAATTCATATTTAAAATTAATTAATTGAAATATAGTTTGATTAAATTTGTTTAATAATAAGAAATTAGAAATCTTAATAAGTTAAGAGGAAGTTAGAACGTAGATGAATCCATAATAGAATCTTATATGATAAAATTTGACATTATACTTAATTTCGAAACATTGTCAAATATAAAGTTGTAAATATATATATATATATATATATATATATATATAAAATATAACATAATTAACATCATTTGAAACATATATAAATTTATTTTCTTTTGCATATAGTACGTTACACATATTTACAAGTATTACATGCATCTTTTACACACTCTATATTATACATATTTAGATTAATTAAAACTCATGTTTTACACACTATACATTATACATATCTAGATTAAAAGTTGCCTATTTAAAAAGAAAATGTTGATTGGACTCTAATCCTGTAAATGTGCATGCAATGAGAACACAACCTACTTGCTAATAATAAAAAGGAAAAAAAAAATATAAGCTAGTCAAAGACTATGTAAATGGTAAAACACACATGTACACGAAAAAAATATATTTTGAGTTTTCAACGACCCTTTCTGTTGACACGGTCATTGTACTTCTTTTGACTAATAATTTACGTACCATTGACAACTTTAGTGCATATAAATACCCTCCCACTGTTGGATTGGTTCCTCCTCAATATTCAGCATTTCAGCAAACGAAAAAGTGTCCAAAACTCAAACTGCTATCAAAGATCAAACCACCACTGCAAGTCTGCAATCATGACTGCAATCCAGAGCTTCTCAGCTGCCAGATATCCCAATCCATATCAACTTCCAAATTTTTTTGCCTATCAAGATCTTAAAGTTGGAGTTTGGCCACAGCAAAATCCTTCTAAGAAGGCAACAAAGCTAGCTGAATCATGGTCAAGTATGTTACAACTCCAAATTAAAACGGCAATTGATAAGGGTCTTCAGCATTCCAATCAGCATTTAAATCTTGTGAGCTTTGAAGACAAGCAAAATACACCAGCCAAGTCGCCTAAGGGAGACATATCAGAGAAATGGAGCGAAATTCACGGTTCTAATTATTGGGAAACTCTGCTTGATCCATTGCATCCATGGCTTAGGAGGGAGATACTAAAATATGGAGAATTTGCACAAGCAACATATGATGCATTTGATTCTGATTCCTTCTCCGAGTACTGTGGGAGCTGTCGATATAACCGTCACAAAATATTTGACAAGTTAGGCCTTGGCAAGAGTGGGTATAAAGTTAGTAAGTACATTTATGCCATGTCACAAATAGACTTGCCAAGATGGCTGGAGAGATCACACGTGATTGATGATACATGGAGCAAAGATTCAAATTGGATGGGGTTTATAGCCGTAAGTGATGATGACGAGTCCAGAAGAATTGGAAGAAGAGATATTGCAGTCGCTTGGCGTGGCACTGTGTCTGTAACCGAGTGGTACGAAGATTTTCAGAGAAAATTGCAGCCTATTGGGCAGGGAGATGCCAAGGTAGAGCGTGGATTTCTGAGCATTTATACCTCTAAGAGTGATTCCACAAGGTATAACAAGTCGAGCGCATCAGAGCAAGTCATGAAAGAAGTGAGAAAACTAGTGAATTTCTATGAAAGCAAAGGCGAAAAAGTGAGTCTTACAATTACTGGACATAGTCTTGGTGGTGCATTGGCTCTCCTTAATGCTTATGAAGCTGCAGCATACTTTCCAACTCTGCCAATTAGTGTCATATCCTTTGGAGCACCTCGAGTTGGTAACATTGCTTTCAGAGATGAACTTTACCAAATGGGAGTTAAGACGTTACGAGTTACAATAAAGCAAGATTTCGTGCCCCGGATGCCCGGATTAATTTTCAATGAAAGCTTACAAAGATTTGATGATATAACTGGGACAATGGAGTGGATTTATACACATGTTGGGGTTGAATTGAAGCTTGATATTAAGTCTTCACCATTTCTTAAGAAAGGGTTCAATTTAATTGGTTTTCATATGCTTGAGACGTATCTCCATCTGGTGGATGGGTACCTTAGTACAACCTCAACATTTAGGACTGATGCCAAAAGGGATCCAGCATTGGTTAACAAGGTCTGCAATATGCTAATTGATGATCTAAGAATTCCTCATTCTTGGTATCAATTGGCCAATAAAGGTTTAGAATGTAATGTTTATGGGAGGTGGGTTAAACCACAAAGGGATCCTGAAGATATACCATCACCTATTGTAGAACAATATAGCGAATAATTTTGTTGTACATAAGGAAAAAGAGTACAATTGATTTGAAATTATTAATTAATAAAATACATAAGAGGAATTCTTTTGTGACACGAGTTCTTATATGTGATTTATACGTGTGCTTTTCTTTTTTTTTTTATCAATTTTCGCGTATCAAATGTTATGTTTTCACTTATATTTTTGACATGTATCAAATATAAAAAAAATAGCATATCAAGAAATACTGCACATGATCTGATTTTGTTTCATGTTGAATGACTTGTTTTGATATTTGCGTCATTGTGATATCCTCAGCAGCCACATTTGTATCGAGCACAAAGTTTGTTTCCTTTTCAAACAAAATGCTTGGTTCCGTCTCTTTCTCTTACTCTTCAGACTTATTACATACAAAATCATTCAACTCTGCTGACTCGACGACAGTTTGAATATTTTTCTGTCTTATATCTTCATTCAAATTGCAAATATCTTTAAACTGGATAAGATGTGATTATGTTTCATGCTTAATAACTTGCTCTTACATCTTCTCTGTCATGGTAGAATTTTGTTGATTTGATTTATCTTTAGGTTGACTGTTTGCTTCAACTAAATTGTTTTCTTTTTCTGATATTTGCATGGTTGTGACATGCTCAGTTATCACTTTTGTATCAAACACAAAATCCTGTTTTTTTAAAGCAAAAACGCTTGGTTATTGCTCTTTCTCTTGCTCTTCAGGCTTATTAAGTACAAAGGGATTCAGATCTGTTGGCCATACGACACTTTATCTATTTATTCTTCCTCTTGCATTGTGATGATGATATGAGTCCAGAATCCTCACGCCAATATATTTTACGGATCTAACGAAGAAATTCAACACCAAAATTAATATAAAAATGCGAAAAAGAGATGTGGAACGAGTAACATTCAGTATATTAAACCTAAAATCCCTACGTTAATACGAATAACAAATTAATTCAAGACGCATGAATTAATCAATTATCTAACCTGTATTCAATTAAGAACACAAAGAATAATTCAATGGGTTACGCCAAATAATTATTTAATTTAGGGTTATGCCTAAATCGAGTTTTCTAAGCACACATCTTACAAAAACAAAAAAAAAATGACTTTTCAAAATTCACCTCCGATTAAAAACGAATTTAATGCCTATAAATAGGTTACAATCTTAACCCTAACTGACTAAACAAGTAGTATTATTGGAAAAGAAAACTAACAACAAATTAAACCAAATTAGGAAACTTTTCTTATTTGGAAACAAATTACTTACGTAATTTAAAATAAATAACAATAAAACCTTATTAATTCACAGGTTAATTACATAAAAGGATTATTAACCATGTGAGACAAAAATTACTAAAATTAAATAAAACGCAAAAACACTAAAATTCGCGACAATGGTCTGCCAGTATAACGACATTTATCTTTGTGTCCTCGTTTCACAATGATAAATGTAGAATCTCAGAATATCCAAAACAGAAAAGTTGTAGCTCTATTACTTAACTTTCCAGAGCCGGTTGAATCACCAAATTTCGAGTTTATATGAGAGAGATATATCAAGAAGACCAAAATGTGGCAGAATCTCTCAACATTTAATTTTTGACGCCTCTTGTCGTGTTTCACTTTGTTAATCCTTGATGGAGTCTCGTGTTAGGAATTATTAATTAGTGAAAGCCATCACATAAATTCCAAACTCTAAGATCATTCATGCCAAATCACTAAGAATCAACAAACATTAAGAAATAAGCGTACATAAATCCATAGCTGCAAAAAAATCTGTATCTCTGTGTAGCTTCGTTGGTTTAGTCTTCCAAATCTACACTGTTTCTCTCCATAGTACTCCTTTAGTTTTCTCTGTATGTCTCTCTAGTAATGGGATACAGAAGAAATAGAAAAATCACGTGTGATTTGGGGACCATAACCACCATATATATAGACAATTAAACCTAATTGTCTTTTGGTAGTTTCTTTTTTGGCTCATCATCAAAATATAAACATACCCTAAAGTCTCTACACATTAAAGGTCCACACCCTATTAGATACATTAAAACCTAAATACCAAAACTTAATTGGTCACTTTAATTGGGCCTTATTTATTAGATAGTCTTGCAATACATAATTATTTCACATATAAATCCAATGTTGGATTAATGATCCAACAATCTCCCACTTGGGCTATATATGCAACTTTATAATTATGCTTTGCAAAGATAACCATACGAGCTCAACCTTACTATCATTATGGAAATGTATCTACAACCAATCCGAACCATCAATCATACCAACATAGGATCAAAGCGGCCTTCGCTACATTATTTGTAACTTGATCTATCAATGATCACATATGTCGATACAACTGAATGACATGGATCGTGATGTGGATGTGTAGGATGGAAATTTCTTGTAATATGATCTTAACATGCCTATTTCCAACTATTCCACCTTTAAACTTTATCGAGATTATACTGTACTTAAATCAGAGTGTAAATAAACTGAAACTTTATTTCTACAAAAAATAACCTCAAAATATTTGTAAACTTAAGTAGCAAAGTATGTTATATTAGAAGAGCATATAAAATGACAAACTCCCACTAAAACTAAATATTCTTAAACTCACATGACACCTATATGAGTAGTATGCTCATAAAACCTTTTGGGTGATAATCCTTTAGTAAGTGGATCCACAATTATGGAGTTTATTCCGAATTGCTCTATAGACAATTTGTTCACTGCAAACTCTTTCTTTAATAACTAGAAACTTGATGTCAATATGATTTGGCTTCATTGAGTTCTTGTTGTTATAAAATATAAACTGTCGATTTATTGTCACAAAACAACTTGAGTGGTGCTTTAACACCAGTTATGATGCGTAACTTCGTGACAAAATATCGCAAACATATTCTATTATTAGATGTCTCTCAATATGCTATAGATTCTGCTGCTATAATAGAAGAGGTTATGAATGACTACTTAACACTCTTCTCAGAAGATAGATCTTATAGCAAACAGGTAGATATAGCCCGAAATAGTTTTGTATACTATTTTGACATCTCGCATAATTGGACTTAGTATATCTGATGATCTCAAACTGGTCAGACCTCCATTACTTAAGCATGTAGTCTTTTGTTCTCTATAAATACTTTAAAACTATATTAACTGTTTTACCAAAGTTTACTCCTGAATTACTTAAATATTTGTCCAACATTTTGATTATGTACACAATATTCAACCACGTACAAACTTAAACATACCTCAAACTCCCTATTGTTAAAGCATCAAGAATTTTCTATATATATTTTTTATTTACATCAAAATCATTCTTAGGGCAGGCACTAAATGAGACCAAACTTGTCTTTCTTAACCATAAGTGTATCCATATGCTTAATACAAAAGAGACATAACCAAAATATTTCATCTAAAGTTCTTAAATAGAAAAATCTTGATGTTGTGCAATAAGCCTATACATTGACAAGTAAATGCCATTAACATATAAAGCTATAAAGATACGTTTACTCCCACAGAACTTACCATATATATTGTCTTGTCAATATTTCTATTGAGAAATATTGTTTTTATATTTATCTAATAACTCAATACAGAAATGTGCCAATAATGTCATTACTATTCTAAAAGAGTCTCTCAAAGAAACCGAAAAGAAAGTCTCTTAATAGGTAATACCTTTTATATGTGTACAGTCATTTATGACTTAATTTTCTTATAAAGACATTTATCCAGTTTTAAGAGTTAAAGATTGATAAAATTTGATTAAATCATCTTTCATCACTCTATGTCTACCTTATCTTATTAAAAAAATATAATATAATTATCTGATATTGCATTTCTTTTCTCTCTGGTGAATCTTTTTAATTGTATAAGTTCTTGAGATGTTAGAGTTTGTTCATTTAGAATAGTTTCTTGAAGAGGAAAATTTTCAACTTTGTCTTGATTTGTGTGTCTTGAACAAGATCAGGATAAAATCCTCATCAATATCAGTAGCACGTTTGGAAATATTAATATATTTCTCTTCAAAAATAAAATTCATTATCCTTATCTCCCCCCACAAACTCAAAATTCTCAAAGAATTTGACATTTTTTTCGACTCAAAAATCAAATTAATTGTGGGATCATAAAACTTATATCTTTTGAATCTTTCAAAATAGCCAATAAAATAACAACTTACCATTAGTCCAGTTTTCTTTTATTTGGCCTATAAGGCCTTGCCTTAACTGAATATTCCTAAACATACAAATACTTTAGACTATTTGGTAGTTGGTTTAATTGGAACTCTTTTAGAGACATATGCTGCAGTTTTAAGTGCTTATTCCTAAAGTGATTTTGATAAGAAATAGTGACTAATCATACTTCTTATCATGTCTTTAAGTATAATATTTTGTCTTTGAATAACACCATTCATAATGGGTGAAACCGACATGGTGTACTATAGGACAATATCAAATTTCTCTAGGAATTTATCATGTGATCTTAAATGTTGTTCATCCAAATTGTCATATCTGCCAAAGTATTTGCCACTAAAGCCAGATTTGACGTTTTTAATATTTAGTTAAGTAAGTCCTTAACTTTAACCTTATAACTTTTGAATACATCTAATTATTGTATATATATAGCCATATTTAAAAGTTGACTTTGAATATCATAAATATTGTTGACCATTTCAAATAACCTAAGAGAATTGTGCACAAAGAAACTGTATTTATAAGTTCGAAAACATCCAAAATCCTATTGGTTTATCTCCTTTTATTGGTTTGTTTTTCTTATATAACTTGAAATTAATTGCAATAGAATTCTTTAAATGAAGAAATTTAAGGTATTAAAAGATTATTATATCCTGAAATATCAGATTTACCTAATTTTGAATTATGAGACAAACCAAATTTTCCATTACTAATGAATAAATAATAACCATATTTGTTCAAAGTAAAAATAGAAACCAAATCCCGTCAAAAAATGGTAAATAAATATCTCATTAAAAACCAAATAAAATCTGATCTTTAAAAATAATATAAATTTTGTATTGCCTCAATTTGTACTTTATTACCATCACATCATGTAGATATATCTTTCAACATTATTTGACTTTTAGCAATTCAGGTAATCTTGCATAGACATACTGATGTGAGTTTTTATAATGAATCTACCCATCATATATGTCTAGATACAATGTTACATTAACCACAAAACAAATCAAATTAAGAAGCATATTTTTCTTAAGTTCTAAGTTCTTTAGAAGGAACAATTTGCACCAATTGAATTGGTTGGTGCCTTTGTTGTTTCTTATGAGATTATATAACTACAACTTATTTATCCTTGTTCTTTTTCTTATTTTTGTCCTTTTTCTTAGAGTTTGATGCTAAATGAGTACTTTATTTTCTTTCTTACTTTAATCTTTCTTCTCCATAAACACAGTGTGAGATGAGCTCATTCAAAGACTAAGTCTCTTTCTTACAGTATAACTCACCTTAACTGGTTGAAATATGTTGGAAGAGAAATTAAAACCAAATGCACCAACAAGCCCTTAATAAGAGTAAGTTTAAGTGCTTTTAAATTTAAAGTAAGATGAGATATTTTCATGATATACTCTCTAATTATACATTTTCCTCTTTATTCTATTGAAATTAGATTTGTCAAAATGTACAAAATTCTTTCTTTTCATTCTTGACAAATGTACTTCAATATCTGTAAGGAACTTTTTGACTATAATGTTCTTATTAGATAGCTTGCCCTTGAATGTCTCCATAATGGCATTTACTTAATATTACAATATATATACAATTTTATTTTTCCCACCTTTCCATATCCTCGCTAATTAGAGGTACTCTTATCAATAATAGGTAAAGGAAAAGTATTCTTTATCGCAAAGTCGAGATTCATGACTCCGAGAACTATTAAGATGTTCTATTTCCATGATATAAATTCAAAGCCATTATATATATATATATATATATATATATATAATAAGATAAATGTTGGTAATAATATTAACAAGAGTAATATACAAATTAACAGAGAATAATTAATCAAACAAAGCATGCTCACATAAGACCGAAAGCAATGTTAAATTCAAATAAAAGTAAACCCCATCTCAAGATACCGGTTACTTCATTAATAATTTCATCTTTGGACAAAACATTAACTTATAAGTGATATCTTGGTGTGGTAATCAAACCTTTTTTTTTTTATGAAAACGACCTTATTATAAATAGCAAAAGACGGTGCAGGGCATACCCATACAAACCGTTACAACATTTGGTGAAAACAACCTAGAAATCCATTACATGAAGTCCTACACTAATTTGTAAAGAAAAAAGAAAAGCATTATTTCCGCCAAGACAGAAATAAGGCCTTTCTATCCTCCTTTCTAAAATTCTAGGACGCAAATGTATTAATCGAGGAGTGCTTCCTCCATTTACATTAAGTTTACATGAAAGGTAGTATAAATCACAAAATGTACAGAACTTGGCAACAAAGATGTCAAACCAATAAGCCCGTATGCACTCGTTCTCCAAGTCAGCACTCAATCAACTCCACCAAGCCGAGATTGGTGAGGACATGCTTGATCTCCCAAAATTTGGGCAGCATAACCCCCTATTCCATAGTCCACTTCGAATACACAACAGTTACCAAAACAGCAAAAAAATTGGGCAGCATAACCCCATTATGTGTCCTAAATCCATGATAACAACAACACCAAATCACCAACCAAACAGTGCATACCAGTTGTTACATGATATCATAACTCATTTGGAAAAGTTTTAAGGCAAAACAACCCTAGCATCGGCAGGTTGTGGCCATTGTGGTAATCAAACCTTGCTGATAAGAACATATCAAATAACAAATCTTCCTTTGGGTCGATTTATTATTCACATGTAAAACCAAATAATTATCACACATTTATTACCACAAGTATACATGTAATTATGTTAAATATTTACCTTCTGTTGAGCCGATAAATATTCATATAAATTACATGCACATAAACCATTTATATTTCAAGATAAATTAACTTCCATAAGAGAGCACTTTGTGAGATGTTATTTCAATTAATATAACTCGAAATATATACAAAATCATGTCAATAATTGAATTTAAAATTGCACCAAAATGCTGCCAAAAAAATAATAAATTAATTTTGGTCAAAGTCAATGGTTAAACTTTGACCGTTGACTGCTGACTGAACTGCTTACCAGGAAGTCTGGTCAGTGGCTGGACCGGGTCGGATGAACCCAATCCGAATCCTAATCCAAACACAACTAGATACCAAATGGGTTGGGTCGAGTTGACCCAGCCCATACCTTTTTTTCTAATTGCTGGGTTTTAGCCCAGCCAACTGTAACAGGCCTAAACTAGGCCTAAGAATTGTGTGAAACGTTAAGAAGCTTAACCCTCATGTCATTATCCTGATTTTGGTTTACAAAGCTTTAAGAATTAAGCTTTATTTCCATATTTCATTATTATTTTAATTAAATACCTTAATATTAATAATAAAATATATATGTACCTAATTCAAACCAAATCGCAGGCTCCTTTTTGAAAGATCTAGGTTAGATACGCGGTGTCCCAGTGGGTGAGCGACACTAGATATGACACCGATAATAAAATGATAATGGACAATATTAAAAATGCAGAAATTAAAAAGATAGGAGGTTGGTAACGCAGTTCAGCAATTGCCTACGTCTGCGGGGCCACGCCCAGATAAAACAATCCACTAAGTTCATAAGTTACAAGACATTCAATATGACACAAGGTAAGACACCATCTTATCTTTGTTACTGTCTCTTCCTAACTTCTGCAGTGAACGGATTGTGCGAGCTCCCCTCGACTTGTGTTGATTCCTCCCGGAATCCGTGCTCCAGCAAGATCCCCTTGCACACGTTTGAACTCCTCCCGAGCTCCTTAAAAACCTTCTCCCGAGGTTAAACTTCAATGATGGTTGCAAAGATTTGCACCTTCAACAATATTGCATTGAGGTACTAAAAGCCAAAACACTTCAAAAAACAATTCCAACTAGGAAGTGTGTTCACAGTCTTACAAAAAAGACCGAAGAAATATGATCAACGCACAAAGAATAATTCAATTAAGGCTTAACAATTCCGTGCGGCTTCTTGATCATAATATAGGGCACATAAAATATCTTCCATCTTTATCTTCAAGATTGTTTCCATAAAACTTTCACAGAAGATGGAAATAATGTGCCTTCCAAACTTATCTTTTTCATAGATATCTTTTCCAAGATAATTACCAAGAATACCAAGATAAATCCAAAGATATATAAGGATATCATTTAAATTCCAAATCAATCTCCTTTGCATAGATTGATTCTTCCAAGTTAATCATATATTTCCTTATACTCTTGTTTGCCAAAAAACCAATGCCAATTAAATATAATGCCACATACGTGTGCGCATTAACAATCTCCCCCTTTGGCTTTTTTTGGCAAAATCCAAAACTCCCCTTGTATGCTTAGACTGAAGTTCGATGAAGCTCCCCCTGAATAGAAACTTCCACAAGAAACATCATTGCAAGAATATTGCACATGACCCATCTAAAAGACATCAAGATTCGAACTCCCCCTGCATCGGATCTTACTAACAAAACATCACTGCACAAGACACTGTGCATAACACATCAAGAGACACCAAGATCCCAGCATACAAATGTTTAGGGATTACAAAACAGAATGTAAAATATCCAAAATTACTCCCCCTTTTTGCCAACAAAAAGACAAAAGGGTATAAAAACAGCAATAAAAGATAATAAATTGTCTTAAGCAATTAGCATAAGCAAATATTAGAGCAATATCATTCTGAGTCATCTGAACCATAATCCACCAAGACAGCTGAGTCTGCAAGTAAATGAACCCCAACAGCTTCTTCTGGAACAGCATCATCTTTACCAGCATCATACCTACCAGATTGGGCGCTGGAAGGGGCATGACTGTCAGTGACACCAGGAGTGACACCAGTAGTGCCTTCACCAGAAACAGCAAAAGGAACAGGACTTTCCTTTGCAACAACTTTCTCAACAGAATTAGAATCAACATGTTCTTCAATGATAGGATTTTCAGGCTCCATTTCAGATTCTACAAAAACAGAAGACAGGTTTTGAGGAATACCTGCTGTAACATCCTGAGTGACATCAGGTGGAACACCTGAAGAACCAGCAACATCATCTGCAACAGTTTCAGCCTTTGCAGCAAAATGCTTCTTCCTTTTAGCTGCTTTATCAGCAACATCCTTAGCATACTTTACAGCAACAAAATCATCAAGCAATGAAGAGACCTCCTTCCTTTTTTTTCTCAATTTCAGACTGCTGGGCAATCAGAGTTTTCAATTCATCCTCCAGCACCTTAATAGTGCGCGCGATAGTAAGACTGAATTACCAAGCTCTTCACTATCAGAATCAGAGACATCCTCAGAGACATCCTCTATATCATTGACATGATCACCTTTCAACAGCTTGTAACTAATTCTTATTTCTTCTTTGTCCATCTCAAGAGTTTCCCTTGCTTGAATTACAGAATGTTGTGATGAGAGAATCCCATATATCAAACACGGAAAAGGATAAGCTATCCTTTCATTCTTGCAATCTGCATGCTTAACAATTTGATCAAACAGAAATTGCCTTACATCAAATTCAATAAAATTCCCAATCTTGAACAACAAAGTAGCCATGGACTTATTCACACTAGTTCCATGTGAGGTTGGGAGCCAATTTCTCATGGCAATCTTATGCAATACTGCATACTTAACAGATAGTTGAGATGCAGGAAAATCCTTCCCTCTAGGCCATACTCTTCTAACACCTCCTGTGACATCAGTAATGATCTTACTGTAATCAGGAGTGAACTCTTCCACATTTGCCCAGTGGCTACCTAGGTAAGTATTAATCATATCTGGGGAAAATTCAAACAACTTACGCCTCACATACACATAACCACTATCGAGGTGTTCAAAATCCTTCACAGAAGAGTCCAAATTGCAATAGAACTCTTGAACAATTCTCCTGACATAGGGCTTAATCCCCTTAATTGTCCTACCTAGACCTTGGCTAATCAACTGATCAACAAGTTTTTTTGGCAATTTTTGAAATCACCATCATGAATATTCCTTTCATTCCAGATATTTCTCCTAGAGACTCTACTCCATAAACCAGCATTGTATTCAGACTTGAAATTATCCAAATGTATAGAAAAGTCTTATGACTTACTTGCAGCAGCAGGAGACTTGCCCTTTGACATTGCCTTGGAGCGAGTGATTCGTTGAGATTCAGAGGCTGGAGTTTCTCTCTGTGGCTTTGCCTTAGGAGACTTAACCGGATCTGAATCAGAGAGTTCCTGAACATCATCATCAGAAGGAACATCTCCTCTGACATCATCTTCTTTTTCAGCCCAAGTATCATCCGAGGAATCTTCATCCACAACTCGAAATCTCTTTCTCTGAGGCTCTATGGTAACCTTAGAGACATTAGTTTCTCTTGGAGGCACGACACTTGTCTTGAATTTGCTACCACTTGCTTGCCCAAACCTAGTTTTCACACCAGACGGATCTACTGTTTGAATGGGAGTGGCCATCTCCGCTTCTGAAGACAAATCAATCTCCACACTTATGGACTTCTCCTATGAGTGAGAGGAACTTCCATCTTCATTTGACAAACTTGGAGAGGCAGGGGTGACCACCACATGAAATTCACCATCATCAACTATTTCTATCACTTTTCTAGCCCGAGATGAAGACGTTGACTGAGACATCTTGAGATTTTTGGATCACCTAACTCATTGGAGCTCTCAGAAATTTCAATTATGCTCATAGCAATGAAGATGGCTAAGATGACTTCAACACCTTAAGTAGTAGAAGTCCAGAAAACTAGAAACCCTTGGAATATCAAAAGGAGAAATAAGAGCCGAAATTATTGCAGTCAGAATTTACGTGACCGAGACCAACTCTTCAATTCCATATATTCAGCCGAGAATCCCCAAACTGCCACGTGTCACTTGGAGTGTTGAAGATCAGAATCCTTAAAACACGAAATCCACAGCTATAATGCCGCCTAAAAGTGTGAGGCGCGAAACCACAAAAAACAAAATAGCTATTCTACAATATTTTTGTGTTTTTCATAATTTTTTTATATTGTTATAAATACAAATACAATACAACAGAAAAACTTACAACACTTGAAGAACCTCTTCATAAGACACAAAGGCCTAAGGCAGACCTTAGTTCTTCAAACCTTGTTCCATCCAAAGCTTTGGTGAAAATATCAACAATTTGTTTTTTAGTCATCATATATTCCAAAGCAACAATTTTATCCTCCACAAGAGATTGAATAAAGTGATGTCGAATATCTATGTGCTTTGTTCGAGAATGCTGAACAGGATTCTTAGAGATATTGATAGCGCTCATATTATCACAGTAGAGTGTCATGACATCCTGTGTGACACCATAATCCTTCAGCATTTGCTTCATCCAGAGAAGTTGAGTACAATAACTGCCTGCTGCAATATATTCTACCTCAGCAGTAGACAGAGAAATAGAGTTTTTCTTCTTGCTGAACCATGACACCAAATTGTTTCCCAAATAGAAACATCCACCAGAAGTGCTCTTTCGATCATCTGAACTTCCACCCCAGTCAGCGTCACAATAACCAACTAAGTTGGTGTTTGTATCAAAAGAATACAAGATCCCATAGTCAGTTGTCCCACTACCATATTTGAGAATTTGCTTCACTGACACCAGGTGTGACTCGCATGGATTTGCCTGAAATCGAGCACATAAACCAACACTGTAGCAGATATCTGGACGACTAGCTGTTAGGTAAAAAAGACTACCAATCATACTCCTGTATAGACTTGCACCAATAGGAGTTCCCTTCTCATCTTTAGAGATCTTCTCATAAGTTCCCATAGGTGTGCGCCTTAGACGAGCATTCTTCAATTCAAACTTCTTTTGCAAATTCTTGGCATACTTGCTTTGACAAATGAAAATCCCATCATTACGGTGCTGAATTTGCAGTCCAAGAAAGTAATTAAGCTCACCAACCATACTCATCTCAAATTTCTCAGTCATTTGAGCAACAAATTCATCTACCATCGCCTGTGACACTGAGCCAAACATTTTGTCATCAACATATATTTGTGCAATTAAAAACTGACATTTAACATGGCGAATGAAAAGGGTTTTATCTACTCCCCCTCGCTCATGTCCCTTGGACAATAAATACTCCGTGAGTCTCTCATACCAGGCCCGATGAGCTTGTTTGAGCCCGTATAACGCCTTCTTCAACTTGTAAACATGTTCGGGATTATGAGGGTCTTCAAAACCCTTTGGTTGAGTAACATATACCTCCTCATTAAGAAGACCATTGAGGAAAGCACTTTGCACATCCATTTGATACAATTTGAATTGCAACACACATGCAATGGCTAGCAATAACCGAATAGACTCAAGGCGATCAACCGGAGCAAATGTCTCATCAAAGTCAACTCCTTCAATTTGTGTATACCCCTGTGCAACTAATCGAGCCTTGTTACAAGTGATATTTCCATGCTCATCACTCTTGTTCTTGTATATCCATTTCGTGCAAATGACATTCACATTAGGGGGGCACGGAACTTGATCCCAAACTTGATTGTGAGTGAATTGACCAAGTTCTTCTTGCATAGCACCAACCCAATATTCATCGGGTAAGGCTTCTTTCACATTTTTGGACTCAATAGATGAAGTAAAACATGTCATTTGAATCATATCTCGATAGTTCACTCTCGATTTTTCTCTTGTCCGAACACCATCATCCAATTTCCAATAACTTTCTCAGTAGGGTGATTCTTCTGAACACGAGTGGATGGCTGCCTGCGAGGTGAGAGGGCATCTTCCACAGTATCATTCTCAATATTCTGATCTGTGACACCACTTGTGACACTGAGGAGAACCCATACTGCCTGGATACACTGGAACTTAACTTCATGTAAAAATTCTGTAACCATCTTCCATGAGGAAACCTGCAGTTACTTTCCAGTGAGTCATCGACTTGAACATTTACAGATTCCATGACATTCGAGTTCTTTTGGTTGTAGACTCGATAAGCTCGACTATTAACAGCATAACCAAGAAAAATAGCTTCATCACTCTTGTGATCGAGCTTTCCATTATATTCCATGTCTTCAACACATAACAAAGTACTCCCAAACGGATGAAAATAGTTAACCGTTGGAGTTCTTCCTTTCCATATTTCATAGGACGTCTTTTCAGTTCCTCCACGAAGATATACTCGATTTCCTCCAATACTTTCTGCCGACATAGGACCCAATTTTTGATGCCATAGGATAGATTCTTCTATGCTTGATCGAAGATATGTAGATGAGGCAGAGATGAGATAACAATTGTCCGAAGATCTTACTCCTTCCATGATCCACATGTTGTTATGATCAACTACCTTACCTTTCCCTTAGTGAATGTTCACATTCAGATCTTTGATCACACAATGCACTATGCTTGATCAGATTATGCTTGCCAGACCATTCCAGAAGAACATTCTCTTAGTTTTGAGTAACACCATAGACATCATCTAGAGTACCTTTTCCAATGACACGAGCTGTGACACCATTTCCAAATGTTACTTTTCCCATATTTCCGAATACAGTGTTCTTCAAAAACTTCTCATCACCAGTCATATGTCTGGAACATGCACTGTCAAAGTACCACTCATCAGTTGTGGCAGCCATTAGTGAAGTATATGTGAAGTTACACCTCAAATTTAGTTTCCTCACCCAACTCTGTTGTAAAATCCTGCGAGGAGAAGACTTTCTAACAATACCTTTTCTCAAATCAACAAGATAAGCAAAACATCTAGGACGAATATGACCACGTCGATTGCAATAATGGCAAATGGGAATAAATCTGTTACCTCTTCCTTTAGGAACATGATAAGAATAATGAGGATTTTCCTTTTTTGCGTTCTTTGGAGTATTCACAGCAACTTGCTTCACTTTGGAATTATCCACTGGTAGTGACACTGATTGTGACACTGGTTGTGACACTAAGTGTGACACTGGTTGTGACACTGAGCTTTCTCCTTATACCCCAGTCCTGAGTGATCAGCACTGGATTGACCAGTCTTAAGAATTTCATCCTGCTTGGAAGAGCCTGAATTTAACATATTGACATTTTTCTTTATGTGGATTTAGCTCATTAGTCAGATTTCTTCTACATCCTCCTGGCTTGCTCCTCAGATTGGCTTCCAACCCTTCAGCAGAGTTTTGAAAGATTTAGCTTCTCATCTCTCAAACCCCCAATTTGAGTACGAAGATGCTGAATTACTCTAACACAATTCAATACATTTCTCAGAAAGAATCTTGTATTCAACAAGAATATCTTCTTCTGTGATTTTATCTTCGTCTTCGTCACTATAAGTCGACATATTTCGGTGACACTACGTGTAACATTCTTGACAACACCCATTGTCTGATTGTTCAGTTTAGAAGCAAGAGCCACATGATTATTATAAAAATTCATCTTCTCTATCTGAAATCATCTTCATTCCAGAATGTGTTGAGAAAATTCTTCTTTTCTTCAATGTATTAGCCACATTTCGCTTGAACATGCCCAAAGCCATCACATTCTTTACATTGAATTCCCTGTTGTTGAAAGGTTGATCAGATGCATGATTTTTCTTCTCTGTACTTCTTATTGCTTGACAATTCATTCTTGGTGTTACTGCGACACTGGTCTTGACACCTGGATTATTTTTGCCAAAATCTCTTCACAGATTCTGCCAATATTCTTAGACAGCAGTGCTAGAGATTCTTCAAGTCATCTTCACTATGGTCATCCAGCTTTGCATCTCTGCTTTTAAAGCCATCCCTTAACCTTTTATGCTTCTAGGTTTATCCAAGATTCATCGCAAATGTTCTAGAGATCCCATCAGTTTTTCTAACTTCATCTTGGAGACCATCTTTTGCCCTCTTCAATGGCAGTGACTTTATAAGCCAAACCGTTGAGGCAAAAATCGTAGAGTCTTTCTCACAAGCTTTTCTTCAGGAAAAACTCTCACACCAAGTGACAAACGCCTCATTAGCAATATCACAGAAGCTTTGCATTAAATTCACCAACACTTCTCATCTTCATGCATCTTTAAGCCCTCAAACCTTTGTGTTAATATATGCATCTTTGATAACTTTACAGCAGAAGTTCCTTCATATGTAGTTTGAAGAATTTCCCATGCTTTCTTGGCTGTCACACATGTTGAGATAAATCTAAACTGAGCAGGATCTACACCGTTGAAGATTGCATTAAAGAGCCTTTGAGTTGCTATTTGCCAAGGCATCTTCTGTGGTAGCCAACTCTCTTCTGGCTTGAGAGATTTGACACACGTCTTGCATCCAGTCGTCATTGGAGGATCCCAACCCAGTTAGGATTGAATTTCCAAGCCTTCTCATCAACACCTTTGATGAATGCTCTCATTCTAGCCTTCCAATAAGCATAATTGCTCCCGTCAAATAATGGTGGACGCATGTTGAACCTCTTCCTTCATAAGTCCATCACATAAAAACCAAGATCAAGTCCTGCGGATCCCGCCTAAGAAACAAAGACAACCCTCTCTTATAACAATTGAAAGATCTAGGTTAGATACGCTGTGTCCCAGTGGGTGAGTGACACTAGTATGTACACTTGATAATAAAATGATAATGGACAATATTAAAAATGCGGAAATTAAAAGACAGGAGGTTGGTAACCGCAGTTCGGCAATTGCCTACGTCTGCCGGGCCACGCCCAGAAAGAATAATCCACTAAGTTCACAAGTTACAAGACATTCAGTATGACACAAGGTTAAGTACTACCATCTTATCTTTGTTACTGCTTCTTCCTAACTTCCACAGTGAACGATTGTGCGAGCTCCCTCGACTTGTGTTGATTCCTCCCGGAATCCGTGCTCCAGCAAGATCCCTTGCAACGTTTGAACTCCTCCCGAGCTCTCTTAAAGACCTACCTCCCGAGGTTAAAACTTCAATGATGGTTGCAAAGATTTGCACCTTCAATAATATTGCATTGAGGTACTTAAAGCCAACACACTTCTAAAACAATTCCAACTAGGAAGTGTGTTTCACAATCTTACACAAGAAGACCGAAGAAATATGATCACACACAAAGGATAATCAATTAATGCTTAACAATTCCGTGCGCTCTTGATCATAAATTCTAGTGGCACATAAAATATCTTCCATCTTTATCTTCAAGATTGTTTCCATAAAACTCTCACAGAAGATGGAAATAATGTGCCTTCCAAACTTATCTTTTCCATAGATATCTTTTCCAAGATAATTACCAAGAATACCAAGATAAGTCCAAAGATATATAAGGATATCATTTAAATTCCAAATCAATCTCCTTCGCATAGATTGATTCTTCCAAGTTAATCATATCTTTCCCTATACTCTTGTTTGCCAAAAAACCAATGCCAATTAAATATAATGCCACATACGTGTGCGCATTAACACTTTTCATACATTGAAAAATATGTATCCAAAATTCTTAATACTTATAATATCAAAATATATTCATAAAAGTTTAATCATGAATCGAAAAATAAACCGATTCTCAATGATTCAACATGAACACCGGTCTGATAGCACTTGTTAGGAATTATTAATTAGTGAAAATCATCACATAAATCCAAAACTCAAGATCATTCATGTCAAATCACTAAGAATTAACAAACATTAAGACAAAAGCGTACTTGAATCCATAGCCGGAAATATATCTTTATCTCCGTGTAGTTCTATTGGTTTAGTTTTCCAAATCTACACGGTTTCTCTCCAGAGAACATTTTTAGTTTTTTTCCGTATGTCTCTCTAGTAATGAGATGCAGAAGAGACAGAAAAATCATGTGTGATTTGGGGACCATAACCACCATAGATATAGACAATTAAACCTAACTGTTTTTTGAAAGTTTCTATTTTGGCCCATCATCAAAATATAAACATACCCTAAAGTCTCTGCACATTAAAAGTTCACACCCATCATATACATTAAAACTGAAATACCAAAACTTAATTGATCACTTTAATTGAGCCTTATTTATTAGACAATATTGCAATACATAATTATTTCCTATATAAACCTAATTTTCTTTTAATGATCCAACATCTCTGGCCTCATTGGGATCAACTTGAGGCTTATTTCCCTTGATATCCCAAGCCTCCATATTCATCACATGCAAATGGGATAAACACCTTAAATTTCTTGAATTTTGCATAACAACATGATTTGCTATCACATTATGTCATTTTGAGTATTGGTTTCAATATCTTCGTATTCTTTATCTCCAATCAAACTGCTAAAACTATCAATGATCTTGAATTTTTCAACAAATTAAATTCAACAAATTCAAGTAGCAAGATGTTTGATCTTTTTTGCCTATCTTCTTTATTTATCTTGTGTGATCTAGCTATTTCTTCAATCTTGTTTAGGCGTTGGCTAATTACTTCTTCAAGATCATGTTTCAATTACTTATAGAAATCTTTTAGTCCCTACATATTCAACTTATTTGTCCGCTGAAAATGTGATACATTGAAGGTTGTACTTTTATGACACAAAGTTACTAAAATAATATTAATGAAATAAAAATAAGTAATACATTACGACTTAGATGAAATAATTACCTCTTTAAAACCAGTCCATGTCTCTTGATGCTCATGATCATCAAGATGTATCCGTTCTCCATCGGTTGTTGTGTTTAGAATCATTTGTATTCCATCAATATTCTGAACTTCTAATTTATTTGACTTTCTATTAACCTTGAGGAGTGTAGAGTCTGTCTTACACTATATCTAATATCTCTTTTCTTTAGGATCTTGCCTTATTTTTTTAGTATTTTCATGGTACTTAAGTGCTTTTTGGGCTTAATTGCAGAATTTACAAGGTGAAGAGTTTAAAGTGTTAAAAATGTTTATTTGGACACTATTTTGACCAAAAAGTCAACAAGTCAAAGAAAAATTCACAAGTTAAGGATTTTAATAAGTTCATTATAAAGAGATAATGAAATCATTTGTTAATTATAACAAATAATTAAAGCTATTTTTATGTCATTAACAATAAAAAACCATCCTTAATCGTAATTTTCTCTCTTTTTTAGTAATGTTTCCATACATAATCCAAGAAGTCTACTTATTTTTCAAGTTCAAGTCAATGTCCTTTAACCCAAAACATTTTGGGGTCACAAAATTTAAGCAAATGACAATTTGTGATGGAAAACAAAGTTTCAATAGCTCGAAAAATTAGACTACAATCTGAGTTCTTTGCGCTTGCTCATGCAACTAATATTGGACAACAACTTGGTAAAGAAGGGGGGTAAAAAAGCTTCAAACAATTAAAAGCAATGGAAACTTCACATAATTGCACAAAACACCACAGTATCTCAACAAAGAACTCATTACACACTCCCAACTGTAAAGGATAAAACAAGTGGTACAATTGTTAGTCAACATCTTTACAAGTCTATGAACAACACAACACAACCCCATAAAGAACTGACTACTGTGCATCAAAGACTGGAACCTGTTCTTGAAACTTGAGATAATGCATCTTCAAACTGATCATCATCAGATTTCTCAGCAGTCAAGCTCGGTGGAATGAAAGATCTGAATACACCCTCCATATTAGGAATTTCCTTCAATTCTCTGCAAGCGACCTCAAGGGCAGTGGATTGGAAGGATCGATAGAACTTTTTTCGACAAACGTAGAAAAAAATCGCGGATAGTATAGGAAGTGGCACCAATACTGGAGTGTAATGGAACTTCTTGACTCCAAAGAGACCAAACATTGTAAGTTGATACAAGAACAAGGCACCCATGACACGCGTGTACATGTGAGGCCACATCCTCCCAAAGCTCTCAAATGATGGAACATACACTTTAAGCACCTGTCCCCAAAGGAAATGGACACCAAAAAAAAAACTCAGGAGTGGAAATGCTTTATGTTATATGGACGTATCTCTATATGGAATCAGTAAATGTAAAGGAAGACAATCGGAATAAGTAGAGGACCTCTAGAAGCAAGTAATAGCACTGGTTTTTCCCACATCAAGTTTCAACACTCAAAAGCTTCTGATTTTCTCCTACCAACTACAATTGAGTAAAAAGCTGGCAAACCTCCATATAAATTTATCTAAAATGCGAAAGAAGATTCATCATCCATAAAATATTTTTCCAGGGAAAAAACTTATAACCTATCCATTCCAAAGGAAAAACGTGTTCACACACTATTTTACCACAGCATGGCATTAATAAATGCAATACCTACTAAAGTTCACGACTACAGTCACATTTCAGATTCAGTCCATTTCAGAACTAAAACTTTAAGGCAGATGAGAAGAAAAGCCAGTTACCTGATTTCGAAGGAGGAGCCATCCCAAACCAAAGTACACCACACCAAATGGGATGATGATAGGAGCTATCACAGAATAACAAAGAACAATAGTAAGAATCAGCATATCACCAGGAAAACGAGTTGCATATCCAAGATCCCCAGGAGTCCAAGCTTCCTTAACTTCAGCTTCCGTCTTGCATAAATACTTTCTCTTAATGTGGTATATTATTAAAGGAACTATTCGGGAAAGCTCAAGTCCATACCCAACAAAGAACCTGAGAACCAAATAATTTTAGAATCAGTTCGGTCATCAATTTCTGACAGAAAAGGCACAAGCATTTATATTTACCACATGTAGGCAGATGGAAAAGCAACTAGAAATTGAGTACCGCAAACGCAAGCATAAAAGAATGGAACAACCAGGCACATTCAAACTTCTTGATCCAAAAAAAAAAAGATATTAAGCAATTAATTTCTGTCAATGGCATGTCTTGCCACAAGTGGCACAGCTACAAACTCATACCCGTCTCCTATACTACGACTGCATGACTACACAACACTTTCTACACAACCCAATACTTTCAACAACAATAACCGACTAAGCCTTTATCTCACTATGTGGGATTAGCCATATGGATCATATTTTGTCATCGTATTCTATCCATGCACGTGTTTTCATTTATACTCTCAAAGAGGATTTCAAACTTTCTACACAACCCAATACTTTCAACAACAATAACCGACTAAGCCTTTATCTCACTATGTGGGATTAGCCATATGGATCATATTTTGTCATCGTATTCTATCCATGCACGTGTTTTCATTTATATTTAAATATATCATATCTTTTTTTATCGTGTTTTTCCAATTCTTTTTAGCTCACCCCCTCCCCTTTTAGTTTGAGTACAACCCAATACTTTCATGCCAGACAAATATGTAGAAAAGATAAATTACATGTGCAAAGGTATCAAATGTATGCATGTGTAACTGGAGGACAAACAGCTATTTAGTAGTACACTAGCCTACATATATTTAGTTCAACAAAGTCGTCAAAACTGAATAATACCAAAATATAACTGCATTGACACAGAAACAAAACTTTGTTTTCAAGAGAAGTTGATAAGCACTACCTTTTCAACAAATAGTAGTCAATATATACCCAAGAAAATAATTCTGAACAGAAGTCTCTCAGCAAGAAAAGATACTATCGATTTTAAAGGAAAGGACAAAAATTCATGTAAGAAAGAAAAAGCACAAATAATTAAAAAGAGAAGGAGAAATCCTTACTTCAATGCCACAAAAGTCAAGAAGAAAGTTGCACTTTTAGGAAGGCTGGTTGCTAACAGAGGAACAAGACTGTTTGGATGCTTCTGAACATCCTTCAAGGTACCAAAAAGGGAAGAACCAATTGTAACACCAAGAAAAACATTTAGCACTGTAAAGTAGAAGTATTTTCCTGAGGCAGCTCTTGTTGCATGGCTTTCTGAAGGGATGCCCTCAGCCTTGGACAGAAACAAAAGAAACTTTGGCAGCAATGCCAAGAAAATAATGAGTGCAAGCTGAGGCAGGTAGGCCTCTAACACTGTCTTAAGAGCAGGCTCATTTACAATTGGTTTTGTAAATGGGAGCAGTTTCTTTAGATTTTCAAGAGTTGTAAATGCGGAAACGAAACCAATTGGGATCATGTAGAAGAATATCGCCAAGAACACAATAACATAGATAACATTCTCACGGATTACTCTCTCATAGAACTTTTTAGGAAGATTAGCCCATATCAACTGTCGTGGTTCAGGAGCATCCAAGACTGTCCATGTATCAACCATTTGAGCATGTAGACTCTGAGAAGCAGAAGCAGCTGTTACCCTACTGGTGAAGAAAACCAGAGCTGCAGGTTGCTGTTTCTCTCTGAGAGTGACCTTTTGTTCAGCCTCTAACTTCGGAGTTAATTCATTGATCTTCTCACTGAAGTATTCTATTGAATCTACCTTTTTACCAAGGAGACCAAGAAAGCCAATTCTATTTGTTGGTCTTATCCCTTCAGGATTGCCCGTGTTCTTTGACACTGCATATACGGCTTCTGCACGTGCAAGCTTCTTTTTGAAACCTTCAAGCTCTTCATAAATTTTGTTCACCTGAAGAAGTTGACAACATAAACCAGTACCAAGGTTATCATACCTTAGTAGAATCAGGAGCATCACTGTAACACTACAGTGACTATTAACTATCACTTTGAATTAGAAAACTACCACTACCACTGCCATTTTCCGTTTTCATTTGTATTTTCTATCCTTTGGCCTAAGCTCTTCATACAGGTAAGTTATTGCCTCATGAGATGAAAAGAATAACTGATAACAGCAAAAAACATTTATGAGTTACAACAACAACAACTAAGCCTTTATCCCACTATGTGGGGTCGGCTATTTCTGAGTAACAATTAAGAGAAAATACACAAGCAAAACTATATCACACTTAAGGATAAGATTTTATGGCTATGAGGTCAAGAAAATACTGGCGTGAAGGTACCTCCTTATTGTCCGTCACAATCATGGATCGATAAAATGTCTCTGGATAGATAGTTTTAAAATATGAGTCAACTTGTTCCTTCCTGGTTTGTCCACCAAGCACGGGAGGAATGTCTCTGACAATAATAGCAAATTGCTCAGCTTTTACCTCAGGAGACTCTAAAGCTGCTGCTCGTAGATAAGAAACATGTTTGTATGCTTTCCATAAGAGGCAATATGTCACAATAGAAACCCAGTATGTAGCTATCACAAATGCCCACAATCTGGGATTGTTTTCCTGAGCAAATGTAAAATAGAACACAAAACTTTAGACAGATCACAAGAGGAAAATCATCTCATTTGGTCAAGCAAAAAAATTTATTTTGCTTTCCAAGTACTAGAGACAAGGCCTAGGCAAACAGAAAATGCTAGTACAGAGGGGGGTGGTAGCATTTATCAGGAAATATTCAGCTGACCACTGGGAACATGAAAAACCAAGATAAAAAATTTCACAAATTAACATTGCCCCAATACAAAATATGAATACATGACTCCCAACTTACTCCAACATGCCCTATAGACAGCTTGTCAAGGTCATTGAAGGTCCCCTGGCTGGTTGCATTAGATGAGCTGGTTGCATTAGATGGGCGGGCGCTACGATCTGTTGCAGCTACAGGTAGAAGCGTAGGTAACAGCACAAGGCCAGAAAGAACTAATATGCCCAGCACTGTAAATACAAGGTAAACTGTTTTAACAAATAGCTCAAGCTCTTAAACTTGTGGTACTAATGTTACCAAAAAAACTTCAAAAACTTGCGGTACTGCAGGTAGAAGCGTTTTGGTTTTGAAGAATCTAGATTAAATCAGTGCACTCAAACCAGCAAAAAACAACTTGACAGCTTGTTGCTGACATTTACAAATGCTCAAGTGAGGAAAAGGGTATACCTTTCTTTCTTTTCTTTTTTTTTTTGTGGAAACGTAAAGTCCGTGTTCAACAAATTAAAGTTTGATATAACTATTTCCAGCTTTTGCAGCACTTATCAACCATTCAGACTTTGTGACAATGATTGATCTTTTGATTCATTTGATATTAATTACAATATCACGAAAAGCAAGAAAGATGGATGGAAATGATAATACATTTAGTCCATTGTTTATCTCCCATAAGATATTGGTTCTTGGATTTGTATCCTCATTTCTATATAACTCTGGACTGATTCATTCGTCAGGTACACATATTTTCCTGGCTTGGGTACCGGAAAAGAAAATTTTGAAACACACCAAGCTCAGGGATACAAAGCCATTCGAAACTATTATAGTTTGCAGATGGATAATCCAAACTTCTGAATCCAACAGAATAATGGTTCTTTCACGAGTTAGCAATAGGTGCACAAAAGAAAGACAACAAAATTTATTCTTTCCTGTTGGGATTTTAAGAAACAAAAGGAAAATCTGAAATTTACCCATTACCCTACAGTTATCTTAATTCAATAACAGTTAAAAGCTTCTTAATCCCCCTTATGCATCTCAGATTTCTTTACATTTCCTTCCACGAAGTTTACATAACACAGTGGGGCTTTCTGAAACAAAGAAAGTGTCATAATCAGAATATAACAAAACCCACTTGGAATCCCATTTATATCCTGTCTGTTTAACTTAAAATGCCAGAATTCCACTAAACAAAAGACTAAATTATTAGAAACTTTCATTTACCTGGAAAACCAAAATTATCAGGCACGAAAACGACTATAAATGAAAATAATAATAATAATAATTAACCAAAATATTTGACAACTAAAGCACATTCAAAAATGGCGAAACTCCACCGGCCCGGCCACAGATCCTAAAAAGGTGGTTGAGATGGGTTTATAACAAAGCAAAGCCAACACATACTCTTCTACACTTTCCCTACCAAATCCACTCAAAACACCATATATTATACTGCAAATAAAACCCATGAGAGAAATGAAACGAGTAATAGAAGTATTCTGCAACTTAACACATAAATACCAAAACGTCAAAAGAAATAACCAAAAAACTAAAAAACAAACAAACAAACAAAAGTAAATAGTGTTTGAATGATGAGTAATATACCAGTACTGATGAAGACAAAATATACAGCAGAATCAACACCAGACATTCTGATAACATCAGCTTCAGAGGAAGACAAGGCCTCCCGGATCCATGCAAACGGGTTACGAGTCCTCTTGCCACCCTCAAATGGATCCAAACCTTTAAGGATCCTATTGGGATAATAAACCACATAGTTTGCAGGTTTTCTTGAAAGCCATGTGAATAAGAACATCAGCACCACAAATATCACAAACGAAGTCCCTAACGATGTCAGAAACGCCTTAAACTCCATCTTAGCTCCTCAAAAATCCAATATTTCACCCAATTTTTCACCACCCCTTTTCACAATATGTTCTCTATGACCCTGTTCTTGCTCTGGGTTATCCGGGTTCTTTGGAGTTTTGAGTAGGAATGTTCAAGAACTGGAAGGGGGAGAGTTTGGCCGTTCTGGGGTTGGGCGACTAGCCGTTAAAGGGCATTGATGAATACAAGCAAAGTAACCGTTGGGTCTAAGCAAAAGGAAAAAGGAAAAGGGACTGAAGAAAGATTAATGGCACGGAGTTGCAAACATGTCTGAAGGAAGGCTTCCTTTTGGTGAGAGGAAAGACAGAAACAAAATATCTGCTGAACAGAGTATTAATAATGATTGTCATACAGTGAGATTTGTCAAGTTGGTTATGGTCCCCCCATTGAAACAGTTGCTAAAATGTACATTAAGGTTCCATTTCTACATCATTTAAGGATGGATAATTGCCTCCTCTCTCCTTCACAAAAATTTCTCATATTTTCTCATAATTACAAAAAGTGGCTATCTTTCATTCTTTCTCACGCATAAGCTTTTATTACTTATATTATTATATTATTTAGTCTACTATGAGATCGTATCATATATGACACGTGAAATGTAAATTATATTTTATACGTTAATACGATAATATTTAATTTTTTATACGCTAATATTTAATATTATATACGTTAATCTTTGATAGTTTATACGCTAATTTTTTATACGTTATACACTAAAGTGAAATTCATACCCAAGTCTCATATACGAAATGGTCTCACGGGAGAATGACCCTTTAATCTAATATGTCCGCATATTTATGGCAACATTCTTATTTTTACCATTAATTTTTATTTATATTCATATTTAATTGTCCAACATATTAATCTATAAACCATTACTTTTAATGGTTGTTTTATAAAAAATTTTAATTCAATTTTAACAATATTTCATGATTACAAAATATAGAGAATGCACTTTTTCAAAACATATATGTAGGTTGAATACCTTGAAAATATATGATCTATAAAGCTAATCTCACACAGTAGAATAAAAATTTAGACATTATTGTTTTTCTTTAGTCTACATTCATATCAATGTACTTTTTAAATCTTTAATATGTTTTTCAATTATAATACATTTAACTTAATCAAATCAAAAGACACACGTGTAGTAGTAAAAGAAAAAAAAAAACAATTTTGCTCATGTGAATTGAGTGAAATTAATGTGTTTAAATCTCATGATAATTATTTAGTGACTTGTTTGATATAATTTTCACCAAAAGAAGGATATATTAATTTTTTTTTCCATGTATTTTCATGATTAGGTTGAGACACTAGTCAATAAGTTTATGGAATCCATAGGTTGGTTGTATTTTTTTTTTAAAACTAGAATATAAAGTGTAGATTCATCTAATAAAACAATGAGAGGGGCAAATATGAGGAATAGCTATAAGTCAAGGTGTATTTTATAATTAACCCCATTATTTATTTAATTAAATAGTTATGGAAAATTATTCGTTATCAACAATAATTTACATGGAAGAAAAATTACCAGTAGACCGTGTTTTATCCGCCAAGTGAACTGGTTGGCCACTTGGCCTAAATACAACAAAAAGAATTCTAGCCATGAATTGTTCCAGTGCAGATTTTAAGAACAGCGGAGATCCCCAAGTCCAGTAATTATATTCCTATTACTGTAATTAGCAAAAACGAAAAAAAATGACAATATACATATTAGTATTGCTTGTGCTTATTCTTGTTAGGTGAAACGAGATTTTTCTATGTAAATTTCTTGCTATATTTTTAAGAATAATGTGCTTGTTCATTCTTGTTAAGTGAAACGGGATTTTAATATATTTATATGTAAATTTTTTGCTATAATTTTAAGAATATGAAAGGAAATATTGGTTTTTTTTTATAGGATATTGTAATTCCATTCAAACATAGTACTATTATATAAGGTTTCATTTAGATAGAATATTCTTTTGTTTTACAAAGTAATTTTTTTATTGAAATTTTCTATTAGAAATGATTTTTTTTTTTTTTTGTAAATGTTTAGATTGATATATTAGTTTTATCAAGAATTTATGTTAGATAATTTTTTTTAAAATTTTAAATTTTATTAATTTATTTTGATAAAAAAATATAATAGATAATTTTTTATTATTAAAATTATTTTTAATAATGCAGAAACATAATTATCAATTTTTCAAAATTGGAAAATTACTATAGGAAAAAAAAGAAAAATCAGCATGCTAAATTTTATTATAGGAAAATAGGATTATAAACACTAAAATCAACATATTTACTTATATATTCGCAATAAATATTCATTTTAGTAAATAATAAATTAAATTTCAAGTGAATAAAATTAATTACAATCTTATTTAAAATTATTTGTATTAATCTTATTAATCTATTTCTATTTGTATTAGTAAAATTTACTTTTAATTTGGCCATGTGCAATAGGCTTGTTTTGGGGCAGTCATCAGTTTCCAATAAAGGAAAATTTGATTAAAGTAAACTGTTAGATTGTGTCTTCTTGAGACATTTTACTTTTGCATATTTTTTATGCTTTTTGACTTTTTTTTTAGTTAGTTTAAGGAAAGGAATCCATTTTATATGTCTCCAAACGGATCTAAAATCATTTTATTAGGAATATTTTTTTTGGATAAATTATAAAAACTTTTCTGTAATTTCAAAAATTTCAAATTACTTTCTTATGATTTAAAATGTGACAAACTACTTTATTGTAATTTGATTTTTTTAAAATAAATAAAAAATTGATGATTTTAGAAAAAGAGATAAAGCAATATAACTCATATCAATAATAGAATGTTTAGGTACACATTGAACTAGATAGATTTAAAAAAAAATAAACATTTTAAACTCATATATTTTGTTTGTTTAAAAAAAATCAAATCACAAAAAGAAGAAAAATATAGTTTTTAAAATTATAAGGGGTAAGTTAAAATTTTCCAAAACTATAGGCGTTTTTGTATAATTTGCCCTATTTTTTCCGTTTAATAGCGACAAAGAAGATGAGAAAAGGTACGGACTTACCGACTTGGTAAAGGAAGCAAAGCGGATTAGATGGGAAGTGGATAATGTAGCGTTGGAGCTCAAATGACAAGATTGACCTCTAACTACAAATATAAATGATCTTTGATGGCATTCATGCGGATTTCCAAATTCAATTATTACATCCGCAAAAAGAGCATGTAAAAGCGTGATTGATGGGAATATAGAGCTATTAAATCGACATGTGGGACAAAAGAATTGATAAAATTGATAAAAATTTACTCAATATGGTTGCATCCATTTTATTTCAGGAAAGTCACTGGTTTGTTTTGTTTATTTTTTCTATAAAAAATTTAAAATAAAAAATAATATTAAAGTAATTATTTTTATTATCTTATTTTTATAAATAATATATTAAATTTAAATTTAATTTAATAATAAATATTTTTTTGAAATATTTTTTTCTTATAATAAATGTCAAAAAATTTATTATAAAATTAAAAAATACACTCTAACACATTTGATTGGTGTACTTTTAATAATTTTTTTAAATTTTAATTTGACCACTCATTAATAGTCATTTTGTTAATTTGGAAAATTAATTTTTATAATTTTTCATTAAATTTAAATATTTTCTATTAAATAAGGTCGTTAAATTAATATAAATATTTTGGCATGTCTCTATTAAATGCGTGCTCACTATATTAAATTTTATTAATTATTCTTATTTGTGGGCACAATATTAATTTTAAAAAATCTTTTAACTCAATAAGAAATTCAAAAATGACAGCTGAATTTGATGAAATGGTCACTAATATATTATTTATCATAGATGAGTGTCCAAAATTAAAAGAAAAAATAATAATAATTGAAAGTATGCCATTCAAATAATTTAGTAACGTAAAAAATAATTTACGGTATTTGTGCATAGATGATAACAATTAAGAAATGCGATAAAAGAAATTAACTGGATACAAGTTTTTCCCCCTCTAATCAATGTCATCTCACAAGTTCTAAATACGTTGGAGATGCATGAATGAATAAAAGGCACTAATTAGCAACTAATAATCAACTTAATGCTAATTCGTAACTGTTAATCGTGGATGCTATTTAATTATCATGAAGTTGATAGAATTTCATAAGGAAACAAAACTCATGCGAGCAATAATTAATAGAAGATAAATGTGATCTGAATTTATTAAATGAACTAAAGCTGTTAATATGAAGCCATTCCCACATGAAATACGTTTCTCATATTAATGATCCTTAATATTTATGTGAAAAATAATTTTTAGTTGGAACGTCCACTGCTTATTAAATCAAGCTGCATGAGAGATAATTATCAATTCCAAAAGGCCCCTAACAAATTTAAAAAATATTGAAAAATGGACAAGAAATTTTATTTAATCAATAGTGTCTTTGTACTACACTATACCATCAAGTAAAATAAATTAATTTAAGTGAGTTAATATTGGTATTAAATAAAAAGAATAATTCATCCAAATAGAAAAATAGAACAAGAAGTAATACACAAATGTTAAAGCAAAAGATCCAAAGTACTAAAAATGTTGCTAGCTAATAGAGTGAAACATGTAATTGAATAAATAAAAATTAGCTTAAAGCACATAAAAAACTCGACTTTTATGCATAATTCTACCAATTGCCTCTATTGTAGATAAAATTTGTGCATTCTAGATAATGATGTTATTAAAATATCTTCCTATATTTTGCATAACATGGATAATTAGTAATGATTTTAACAAATAAATGAGTAATCATCATAATTAATTATTGGATGATACATGGGAATTATTAGTAAATTGTACTATGCATAAAAAAAAATAAGCAACACAAAAATAAAATAAAAGTGTATATTTACTTTTTATACTAGTAAAATATAAATTCATTCTCACATTTTTCTTTTTATCAATATTGTTAAAGAAAGTAAGTAAGAAACCGAGGGAAAAGCAAAATCAAACTATTAATGTTAAGAAATAAAGAGTATGGATTTTTTTTATGTGACATTTTAATTTTATTTATATAAAGTTCTATTGTTATTATTAAATAGAATTTTGTCATCACTCATTCAATAAAAATTGAATAAAAGTTTGTTTTAATAATGATGCCCCTAACTTCTAACTCACGAAAGACATTAATTCAGTACTTTTTTTGTCTAGTAATTATGCTTTCATGTCACAACCTTTAGCTTATGGCTCTAGCTCTATGCCTACTCAATTGTCTTGATTGGACAGAACATCTAATATTATATTGCTAATATTATTAATACAAATCATGTGTGGACTATTAATCTCCACAACCACAAACTCTTTCTTTTATATTTTTCCATTTTTTTTGGTTTGTAGAGCCCACAAAAAGAAATTTTAATGAGGCATTAAGATTTAATGAGAAAAAGTTTTCTTTTTCTTTATAAAGATGGAAGTAAACGAGAAAAAGAAAATTATTGTGCTGTTGATCTCATGGGGTAATTTATAAATTGCAGTTATAATTTTCTTGATCTCATAATGTGAAAAGGTTTATATAATATTAATGGAAAAACCACACCTTCATAGGCTGAGTTTTAGAAAATTTTTACTGCAAAAGAAAATAGAAATAAAAAATGGTAATAACAAAGTATGGGAAGCTATAGGTATATAATAATTACTACATTTTGAAACAAAAGATTTGTTACGGTTAACATAAACTTTATGTGGAGACTGCTATAAAATCCTAAACTTTTAAATCTTGTGTATTAATTTTTTTTTTTATATATATAATTAACTTAAGAATGTTTGAGTTCTATTGGATACATTCATAAAAAATAATAGTTTACCTATTAAAAATATAATTTTAAACTTCTAGAGTTTTTTTAGTGTTTTAAATTTTTTATAACTGAGACATTAAGCTAGCCTAATGATCAGGGAGTTAGTGTGCCGACGTCCAAATCTAAAGTTCTACACCTGATAATGCATGTGATGGTATATTGGGTTTAAAAAAAAAATTATAACTAATAAAAATAGATGCGTCTTATCTAAAATGTTTATTAATGTAATTGGTAGAAGTTTATTAATGTAGTTGGCTTTCTAACCTGTTTTTGCAAAAGAAAAAAAAAAAAAAAAAGAGAGAAAAGCTTGGGCCTCTCACTTCTTTTATTATGCAAAAGAAAAATGAACTTTAGACAATCCAAAACTAAAATATGTAGCATGAGTGCTACTACTAATATGATTTTGAGTAAAGGCAGGGGTTTTATTATTTTTGTCTTTTTAGATAAAATATAGTAAACGTTTTTTAAATTATTACTCTATTTTGAATTAATTTTTTATAATTTTAATTGTTACATTTAACTCATTGGATTTTAATTTGAGATAAATTACTTTTATTTTTAATTTTTATCATATAATTAATGAGGCATCATTTCTAATTTTTATTTAAAATTAGTTTCATGCAATACTTTAGAATAATGTTTCAATCAAATTTATTGATTTATTCAATTATTTAATAGAACTAAACTTATTTCAAATTAAGAATCAAGAAGATCAAAATGTTATAATTAAAACTATAGGTGGTCAAAGCGTCGAAAGACAATTGTGCACTAGAATTTATTGTATTTTATATTTTAATTTTTGTTCTGTTTGCTGTAAATTATAATAAAGTATAAATGAGATATTTGAAGGAAGGCCCGAGGTTCCTTTTGTCATTTAATAAAGCGGTGTCCGTGATGTGTCCATTTATACACAAAAAACCAAATCCAAATCAAAGAATCGCCAACTCATCAAAAATTCTTTTTCTGCAACCAACACGTATAGACTATAGAATATGATGCGAACTACGTCGTATCCTTCGCGTTGTGGGCGCGTTCTTGCCGACTTGTACTTATGTAGACGTTGCTTTATTGGAAATGAAACGTGGCGGTTGTCCGTGTTGCCGACAGAGTTTACAAGTATGTTTCGCTGGCCGATGTTGACAGTACTGAAAATTGGTAACCGCACGTAGGTCCTTCTGGCCATAGCAGTCCACAATCCACTTTCGTCCTTTCCGGTTTTATATGTCGGCAGTTATTAGTTTGAAGAGTAATCATAGATATTGATAGTTTTTTTTTTTTTTTTTAAAGCATGCCACTTAACTTGCTAACTCGAATTCGGAACATACTTATTCTCATGTGATTTATACTTCGCTGTCATAAAATTAGAAATTAATAGTTTGTTTTACACGATACAATAAGTTTATTCAGGTATAGAGTTTTATTATTAGTTAAAAATATTTATAATAATTTTTTGAATTATTTTCTGGATTTGCAATAATTTTCTTATAGTACTTTTAATTCTTGCAAAAACTTTTATAACACCGTTTCATATAATGCATGAATTATACTTTATACAATAATACACTAATTTTTTATATGTTATACGATATTTGATACTTTATATATTAATACACTAATTTTTTTATACTTTATACGCTAATCTTTAATACTTTACATGCTAATTTTTATATTTTATACGTTAAAGTGAAATTCATCAGCAAGTCTCATATATGATAAGAACTCACAGGAGAATGACAATTCTAATAATGAGCTTTCTTAACTTTTTAACTTGAAATAGATTAATTTATTTAGTTATTTCTAGTTAAATAATTAAATAAATTAATAAACTCGAATAGGATATCAAGTTCAGGAAATTATAAAATGACTAGTTTGCAAATGAAAATCAAGTTTATTGTTTTATTTAATCATTTCATAGGAGTTAAAAATATAGACAAATTTATCTCACATTTAAAAGTTAAAAGAGCGTAATACTATAATTAAAATTATAGGGCTAATGTGAGACAAGACAATAATTTAAGGAGATTTACTTTATTTTACGCCAAACATTTATTGTAAATAAATAAATGAATTAAGGACTGCAATGGATCTTCTATGTTCGACTCATTGTTTCATTCGGGGTAAATGATTCACATATTTTACATTAACACTAACTTTTAACATATGATTTATAAAATTTAACAATTCTTTCTTTTACCTTAGCACTCCTTTGTAAAATTTAACAATTCTTTGTTTTACTTAAGCTATGTTTGGATTGAGGGAAAGGGAGGGAAAGGAAAGGAAAGGAAACGAGTGGAGTGAAAAGGAAACGAGTGGAAAGGAAAAGAAAGTAGAGTAGAGGAAACTGATTTCATTCCAAACTGTTTGGATAAATTAGAAGAGAAAGGAAAAGAAATGAAAAGATATACTAAAAACATTGTTTAGAGATAAAAAGTGGGTTCACATATACTTTGAATGCTTTAGCATTATCAATTACAAATATAATTTAAGAAACAGAAGAAAATCTAAAACTATTATTTATACTTTGAATGCTTTAGCATTATCAATCACTAATATAATTTAGGAAAAAGAAGAAAATCGTATAATCAAAAAAAAATATAGACACAACAATATAATAAAAATTTTATTAATTTTACATAAACTTGTTATTTTTGTGTGAAAAATCTAAAACTATTATTTATGGATACCTTTGATGATGTTTTATAATATGATATTGTATATCTATATCTTTATGTTGGATGATGATTGTAAACTTAGATAAAATAATTTTTCTATTATAGTTAAATTATTTTAGAGTTTGGATTTCTTTCGGTAGTCTTGGTCTATCATTTGTTACGTAAATATAATTTAATTTAGTTTATATTTTCTTTTATAGAGGTATAAGAATGGAGTTATACTTCTTTAGCATTATCAATCACAAATATAATTTAGGAAAAAAAATGAAAATCATATAATCTATAAAATAAAAATATATAGACACAACAATCTAATAAAAAATTTAATAATTTTAGATAAACTTGTTATTTTGTGTGAAAAATCTAAAACTATTATTTACGGATAGCTTTGATGATGTTTTATAGTATAATATTGTATATCTATATCTTTATGTTAGATGATGATTGAAACCTAGATAAAATAAATTTTCTATTATAGCTAAATTATTTAGAGTTTTGTGATTCTTGTAGCATAAATTTGGTAGTTAAAAGTTTATTAAATTAAAAAATTTCGAAATTAGTAAAATTTTGTAAATTAAATCAAATTTTAATAGAATAGAACTCTATTATTATTTTTTGGGTGGCTAGAATTTCTAATATATTGAAACTTTAGTTTATTATGAAATAATAATTTTATAATCTTGCAACCAATTAGAAGTTAATAAAGTTTTAAACATCAAATAAAATTCTAATAATATTCTAATAAATGTAAGCAGTAATATCAATTGTACTAGGATTGAAAGATTGCCTCCAAGTTTGTCCTATAAGTTTTAAATGATAATTTACGTTGTAATTTTTAAATTAAAGTTTACGTTAGAAGGATAAATTTTGAATAAAAAATTATTAATTATAAAAGAATTATCGTTTCCTTCCGTTTCCACCCAATTTTTGATGGAAAGAAATATGGACTAAATTAAATATATCTAATCCCTGCCTTTCCCTCCCTTTCCTTTCCTTTCCTTTCTCTCCCTAAAAAAATATCTAAACGTACAAATTCTAATCCGTCCTTTTCCTTTCCTTTCCTTTCCCTCCCTTTCCCTCAATCCAAACATAGCCTTAAACCTCTCCGTCATTTCCAAATTGTATTTACAGTAAAGCTCTTTTTTCTAGTGTATAGTTTTTCATGGGTACCTATCAAAAGTAAAAATTATCTTTCTCAAAATCGGTTCTTTCATCCATCCCTAATTTTTTCTGAGTTTGTGTTAGAACTATCACAAAAAATAGTATTTATGATTTCCCTACATATTAAGACGCAAAATAAGAGTATTATGACGTCCCTATTAAGGTAAGTAGCTGTATAGTGATAAATTTTTGAATTGTAATTCTTGCAGTTAATTTGTTGTTCATCAAAAATTAATTTTAGAGTCGCACTGTCAATTATAGTATTCGCACGACAAGCACCTCTAAATTAGAAGTAAAAATTTAATTTTCATAGAAGAAGAAAAGTTAACAGATGACCAAAAAAAGTTATGACAGAAATTCTTGAATCGGTAAGAAAAGAGTTTGAGGTAAACACAATTTAAAAATAATGGGGAGAGTTAAAGTAAAAGGGGGAGAGTTAAAGTAAAAGGGGGAAATTATTAAGTTTTACTCTAACGTGAATATTAAGGTGTTAAAATTAAGTGTTAATTTGATTTTTAATGTGGTATCAGAGGGCTTAAAATCCTTGGAGAAGATCATGATAACAAACAATGCAATGTTTCTGGTGGGACAATTTATATCTAAACTCCAAATGTTTAGTGAAATCAATTATACAAGTTGGAGAGACATAATAGAAATCTATCTCAAGTCTATTGAGATTGAGATGTGATTCATTGTTGAAGAAGGGCCCTACAAAGCCCTTGTTACCATAAGTGAGGAAATTAGAGAAAAAAAAAGTGAATTTGATGAATTCGATGGGAGAAACTTGACCTTGAACGCTAAAGCCACAAACGCTCTATATAACTCTCTATTTGTTAATGAAGCGAGTAGAGTCAACGGATGTAAGGACGCACATGAGATTTGGAAAGAACCGATGACGTAAAAGAAGGAAATAAGTCAGTCTTAGTTGCTTAATATGAAGGGTTTAAAATGGAAAACAATGAAACTATTGATAAAATGTTTTGTAGGTTTAAAAGCATGATCAAATATTTGGAAAAACTAGGAACAACATACTCCTTAGGTGCGCTAAATAAGAAAATCTTGAGCTCACTACCTAAGGACTGAGAGTCTAAGGCCATAACCATAGAGGAAGCAAAAAATTTGAAGGAATTGCCTATAGAACAACTCATTAGCTATCTTATGTCCTATGAATAAATCTAAAATCAAAAGTAAGAAGAGAGTAAAATTAAGAAGAACATAACTCTAAAAGCTACAAATGAAGAAAATGAAGATAAAGAGGACAATGAAGATGAAAATAAACATAGTGAGGATGATCTAGCATTCCTCACTAGAAAATTGTCTAGGATAATTCAAAGTAGAAGGAATAACTTCAAAAAGAGAGGAAATTTCAAAAAGAAAGAAAGTGGAGAATCCTATAAGATTAAGAAATACTTTGAATGTAATCAACCGAGTCATTTCATTCTAGATTGCCCAAGAAGGAAGAAGGAGTTAAAGCAAGACAAAAAGGGCAAATGAATGAGTTTCAAAGTCACTTGGGACGATGACCAATCCTTAGAGGAAACGGAAAGTGAAGAAGAAGGAGTTGCAAATATGTGCTTCAGGGCTTTGGAAGCCAAGAGGTAAACTCCGACTCTAGCAATAATGAAAGTTGCGAAGAAATTGATGAGTATGATGGACTTGAAATCTTTGTGGCTAAACTTGTTGATGAATTAAAAAACTTTCAAAGACAAAACAGGAATCTTAAAGAAAAGTTAGTTGAAGCATCATAAAAGAAAAATCAAGAAATAATCACTGAATATGAATGTGTTGTGAAAGAAAACAATGAATTAAAGGTTGAAAATGAGAGTCTAACTCTAAAAAACATCAAAGTAAAAAATGATGTAAAGAAATACGGTGAAGTCAAGAAAAAACATTTTGAGATGAAGAAAAGAATTGAAGACCATAGTGATTGCTTAGCCAAATTTACTCAAAATAAAAATAATTTGAAAAAACTTTTGGGTAGCCAAAGGTTATGGAATGACAAACAAGGATTAGGTTATGAATTTGGTCAAACATCAACTACTAAATTTGTAAAATCTACTCATGAGGGATATCACCATAAACATAGAAAATGAGTTCAAAACTTTAATGGTAAATGATAGAGTCAATATTTTACATTTATTTGTTATAATTTTATGCCTTTTTATTAACATTCATGTGTTGAAATTCATGGTTTTGTTATATTTTTCAGGATTATGTGGGAAATGAATGGAATGATAAGTAAGAGCTAAATTGATGCAAGAAGTTGAGAAGAAGTTATTGGAAGGATTTTTACTAGAAGGAGAAGATTTTACCAAGAAGGATTTTTACTAAAAGGAAGAGATTTTATTGGAAGATTTGATTATGTTAGTTGGGAAGAAATATTTTTTGTAATCAAATCTCCTAATATTGTGGAGATTGAGATTTTGGAGTTGTTAACAGTTATTTTCTGTCAGCAATTTTAGCATTGTTTGTTGGGAGAAGTCTATAACTAAGTGGGTGTTTAGAGTAGTTAGCATCTATCCTATCCTAGTCTAGTCTTTAATAAGAGAGTAGTTAGCAGCTTAGTTTTTTAATAAGTAGGGAGTTTATTTGTTTTCACGTAATATTTCATTCAAGTCATCTTGTTGAATTTAATTGGATTTTCATTATTTAATTCAAGCATTCAAATTTCAGCAATTTTAGTTTAGACAATTGATTAGACAAGTGTTTGGACAAGCATTATCTATTTCCTTTGCTATTTGGATTGGATTGGATTATCTTCAACCATAACTATCTTCAAGAGATTGCTAACTACAGGTTTTTCTTTTTAGTCTATTATGAATCAATCTTTATTCAATTCTTTTATGTATTGTTTAGCTATGTCTTCATTTTAAATTAGTTTTCCAGTTAATTTATTGATGAAGCACTAATTAACAACTTGTGATCTACTTGGACTTAAATAAATATGGAATTTAAGTACCTTTTTATGTCCTGTGACAGAGGGTTTATGAATTATCTATGATTGTTGAATAATGTGCAGTATTTAATTAATTATAGGAAATTCTAATGCCAATTAAAACGGTGGATCCGTAATTGTCTCTTTAGTTTTAATAGGTGGTAAGACTGTCATTCATGGGCAGTGGGCATAAGGGGATGGTATGGGCATATGGCGTCCATATGGGCATATCATAATTAGGTTTCTCTCATATTAATGCTGTTAATGAATTAAATATAATGAGGCATCCTCTTAGATTGTTTATTAATTAGAGAGTAATTTATAAGGCATCCTTTTAATTACCGACAAGTAAGGAGAAATGAGGTTATGTCAGTGGCGTTCCCGGTAACTATAACTGGTTTATTTGAATTTCATGTTTTAATATTTGCATCAATGATCAAGTGATTAATTAGTGTGGATTCAATGACTTAACTGGATTTTCTTTCTTATTGATTAAATTCTTTAGTAATTTATTTTGTTTATTTGTTTCTAATATTTGTTTGTGACAAGTTGAAGGAAAATATACACCCGTTCCCTTGGGAGACGACCTTGCTCCATTGCTATACTAGTGAATAGTAGGTTTTAAATTTTGGTGGTATAACGACGCGACCAAATTTTGGTGCCGCTGTCAGGGAGCGGTTTTAATTATTATTTTTTCCTTCATAAATAATTTTTTGCTTTTCTGGTGTATGACCCATTTTAATCCTGCAGGTTCATTATTATTTGACCCTGAAATCGAAAAATCTGCAAGGAGGAGAAAGAAGGAAACCAAAAGAGCAAAACAGGTTCTTGATACACATCAAGAAGAAATCATGGCAGAACCTGAACGCACCCTCAGGGAGTTAGCTAATCCTGATATTAATGTGCAACCGTTAGGCATAACACTCCCCACCATAACTGAACAATTTGAGTTTAAATCTAGTTTGATTCAAATTCTCCCTAAATTTCATAATTTACCTAGAGATGACCCCCATAAACATTTGCAAGATTTTCAACTTGTTTGTTCAACTGTGAGACATACTGGAACTATTGATGAATATGTTAAGTTGTTGGCATTTCCTTTTTCATTGCATGATGATGCTAGAGATTGGTTGTTTAATTTGCTAGCTGGATCAATAACCACTTGGAATGAGCTTAAAGGAAAATTTTTAGAAAATATTTTCCCTGCATCAAAAGCCGCTAATTTAAGGAAAGAAGTATGCGGGATTAAGCAACATGTTATGGAAACTTTTCATAAGTATTGGGGGAGATTTAAAAAATTGTGTGCTAAATGTCCACAACATCAAATTCTCAACAGTTACTAATTCAATACTTTTATGAAGGTCTTCTACCCATAACTAGAGACACAATTGATGCAACAAGTGGAGGAAGTTTGATGAGCAAAATAGCCACGGAAGCTGAGACTTTAATATCTAACATAGCTATAAACGGTCAACAATTTGGTGTTGATGAATCTCGTCGCATGATTGAGGTAGGAATGGTTACGGATCCTCGTGTTGATGATTTAATTAAATCTGTTGAAAAACTTGTTTCAGATTTGGTACAAGTGCAACAAGTTAAAATTTGTGGAATATGCAAAAATAGGCAACCCACTGATTTATGCCCAACCATGCAAGAAGAAGAACCTGAACAAGCAAATGCTATAAGCCAGCCACAAAGACAGTATAACAATCAACAAAATTTTGGCTGGCAGTATAGACAACCTCCTGAATTTCAAAATGCTCAACCTAACCACTTTCGACCCCACGGTTATCAACAGCAGTCTAATATGACTTTTTTTATCACCTTCACCACCAAAAACAGGCCCAAGTCTGGAAGAAATCGTCAAAATGATGACCGAAGATCATCTCAAATTCCAACAAGAAACAAGGGCATTTTCCAACAAGAGACAAAGGCATTTCAACAGGATACAAGGGCAGGTTTTACCAATGTGGGAACACAAATCACTCAAATGGCCAATGCAATAGCAAGGTTAGAAGCAAATCAAGGAAAATTACCTTCACAAGTAGAGGTGAATCCTAACGAAAATGTAAGTTTCATGACTCTTCGTAGTGGGAAGGAAATAAAAGAGCCAGAAAAACAAAATAATTCTGTTCCCACGTTAGAATTTGAAAAGGAAAAGTCCAACCATGTGCCCACATCAGACTCCAAAGAAAATTTTGAGGTAGGTATTGAGCATAAAGTTATTAAACATACAGTTATATTGACACCACCTTTTCTTGGCAGGTTTGCAAAGGAGAAAAAGGAGAAGGAAACAAATGATCTTTTGAATGTTTTTCGAAAGGTAGAAATCAACATACCACTCATTGAGGCCATTCGTCAAGTACCCAAATATGCTAAGTTCTTAAAAGAACTTTGCACAAAGAAGGTGAGACATGAAGAAGACGCAAAGGTAATTGTGGGTGAGAATATTTTTGCCATAATACAGAAAAAATTGCCTGAAAAATGAAAGGATCCAGGTATGTTCTCTATTCCTTGCTTGATTGGAAATAGAAAAATTGAAAAGGCAATGCTGGATTTAGGGGCGTCAATTAATGTTATGCCAATGTCGATTTACAAAGAATTAAATTTGGGACCTATTAAGGAAACTCATGTTGTAATTTAATTGGCTGATCGATCAATTGCTTATTCTTCAGGAATATTGGAGGATGTGTTGGTTAAAGTTAATGAGCTTATTTTTTCTGCAAATTTCTATACTCTTGACATGGGAGTATCTACTTCTACTCATAGTTCTGTTGTTTTATTGGATAGGCCTTTTATGAAAACAGCAAAAACAAAAATAGATGTGGACAAAGGAACTTTAACGTGTAAATTTGATGGAGATATTGTCATATTTAACATTTTTGATGCAATGAAATATCCATATGATCCAGAATCTGTTTGTACTTTAGACGTTTTTGAACCAACGGTTAATGAGTTTATTAAAAGAACTTTTGTACAGGATTCATTGGATTGGGTTTTAAAAAAAGGAAAAACAGATAGAGATGCTCAAGAAGAAGACAATAAAGAATTAAGGGAGATGATAATGAGTCTTTATTCTTTGGAAGAAATTTCAAAAGATGCAAAAACTTTTCATATTTCTGATTCTACAAATATTGAGAAAATTCTACCTTCTGTCTTGCAAGCACCAAAGTTGGAGTTGAAACCCCTTCCGGACCACTTGAAATATGCATACCTAAGTGATGGGGAAACACTTCCAGTCATTATCAATAAGGATCTTACATTGGCACAAGAAGAAACATTGGTAAGGTTGTTAAAGGTAAATAAATTAGCCATTGGATGGACTTTAGTAGACATTAAAGGCATAAGCCTAACGGTGTGTATGCATCGCATTTTGCTTGAAAATGATTCAAAACCTGTTCTTGATCCTCAAAGAAAATTAAATCCACCAATGAAGGAAGTAGTTTTGAAAGAAATTTTAAAATTACTAGAACTTGGAATTATTTACCCAATATCTCATAGTAAATGTGATAACGATCTCACCACGCTCCTCACGTAGATTGATAGTTGTTGCGGAATATTGGTCACGATCTTTTTGAGAATCAATGTGAACAAGTCGAATCAACCTATCTCTGTAGGCTGACAGTATGCACAATTAATTGGATGCTCCTCACATACAATTAACACGACAGTCGCGTAAGATTTAATCCCCTCCTCAGGAACTAAAACTGGTGGTCGTTTTTCTACCAAATTAAATTCTTACTCTTAAAGATTAAAATAGTCTAATGGGAGTAAGATCGATCCCACGAGGAGCAACAATTCTTCTTAATTAATCAATTTGCAAATCGTCACCATAAAAAAAAATTAACAAGAAATTTATGTATAAGAAAATTGACAATTTCTCACTTAAATTACCCAACCATGAATATCAATAAAATACTGAATTAAATTAATCAATATAAAAGTCTGGCAAGTAAGCAATCCACACTAATTTCTACAAGTTGATCATTGATGCAATAATAATAATTCCAATTCAACCAGCTAGTTATAAAACACCGAGAATCAGCTCTGACGTGTTCAAATCCCTCCTTACTTATTTGACAATAGACAAGAATCAGCTTAATCTATTGTTTCCCTATTTCTAATGCAATTAAGCCGGAATCAGCCGATCACTCAATTCAACATCAGAAAAGCATTAATTTTTAGAAGGACCCAACTTTAACAAATTAAATTATGATCAGCATATGTTAATTTGTTAATCAATTGTCTCCGTCTACCGAGACAGCAGCTTTGTCACTAATTAATCATACTAATTCAATCCAGTGATTTAACTAGAGATTAATTGACTCTACCTAATCTTATTAAAGTTGATCAAGCTTTAATTCAATTAAGTAATAAACGTTATTCACAGAAGACTCTTGGAATTGAATAGAAAATTATTGATAAACACACTTTGATCTTACAACTTGATCATGATTAGTGTGTCTTACTTACTTTACCAGATTAAAAAACTACTCACTACCCATAATTAAAACAAAACAGGATAATAATTGAAAAGGAAATTAAATTAATTTTGAAATAGAAATTCAAACCAGTCCGTCGTTTGGGCAAACGACGGTACTATGTTCTTGCTCTACAAATAAAACCGCAAAAAGGCTGCGCTCCAAAAGATGAAATCCACGCCCTCAAAGATGTTCTTGAATAAAATAACTTATCCTTTCTTATCTATTGTCTTCCCTTATAAATAGAATAGAATAAACTCCTTTTCCTAATTTGACTCAACAAACAAATCTTCCAATTTCCAAAAATCAATCAACCAACGGGTTGTTACAAATCCTCTTTCAAATCTGATTTATCACTTTTGGTAACTACCAATATTCTTCTCTCTCTTGACAACCTTCCACAAACTCCTCTTGTTGTCAAATCTTCCAATGCAATCTTCAAATTTCCCCCAACAAATCCTTCAAACCAGCTCTATTTCAGCAGCCTATCCATTGTCTAAACCTCCATAATTCTGCAGCAAATAAACCAATTAAGTACGAATTCAACCCACCAAACACATTATTATGTGCATAAAATTATGAACTATTTTATGCTCATCAAAAACCCACAAAATAAATCGAAATCCCTCCTCAGGAAAACAACTAACGTAAAAACAACTCTGTGTTTTCAATTCTCAAAATTCACGTCTATCTCATCACAACTGATAAAAAGGCCTATTTATAGACTTATTACAAACCCTAAACGAAATAACACATAAAAGGAAAAGTTTAATAAACTCAAAACCATAAAATACAAAAATAGAAAATAATTAACGGCAAAAATTCCCGCACGTCGCGACGTGAGGGAGTCCGACGTCGCGACGTCGGGAAACAGACAAAAACTCAAACTTGTTGGACGTCGCGACGCGCGACGATGGACGTCGCGACGTCGGATGAGCTCCACGTCGCGACGTGTTTTTCTGTTTTGCTGCCCACGTCGAAATTCTCTTCTTTCTTCCTTTTAGGCCTCCAAACGCGAACCATTCTCATTAAACACCCCTTGATTCGTTCCCATGACCCCCGAGGCCTTGGTTTAGACTTCAATTTGCCATCATTCCCTCCTCGGTCGAAAGGATTTGTCCTCAAATCTGATCCAACATGCCAAAAATCCTCAACACCAACTCTAGAATGCAGTACCACTGCACACAAGTCCTCTTGATCTCCAGCATCAACCCCCATTGACTGTAAATCATTTAATATCTGATGTTGGTCTTTATATACCTAAGACGGATGTAATGATGCCAACAAAAACTTGTGACCTTGCCATTTAAATGCATAGGTATTGTCTCGCCCATGATGCACAACATCTCGATCATACAACCATGACCGTCCAAGAAGCACATGCCCCGCCGACATTGGCACCACATCACAAAGAACTTGGTCCCGATAGGTCCCAATTGCGAAGTCTAACTTGATTTGTCGAGTAACCTCCGCAGTTCCCGCATTAACCCACTGAAGCTTGTAGGGCTTAGGATGAGCAACTGTAGTCAACCCCAACCTTTCAACAAGTAATGAACTGGCAATATTCGTGCAACTTCCACTGTCAATAACCACATTACACTGCTTACCACTGATAAGACATCGTGTATGAAATAGTTGGTGGCGTTTATACTCGTCATCCGCTTTAGGTTGTGCTGCTAAAACTTGTCTTAACACCAATGCCTCACCTATCACATCCTCAGGACGAATGATCTCTTCTTCAGGACCCTCTAGCTATGGCATCCCGTCATATTCAGAATCTACCTCCACGACATCACCATTAGGTTTAATAAGTATAGCTCGAGGACTACCACACTGAGCAGCTACATGCCCATAACCATGACACTTGAAGCACTGAACCGTCTTCCCCTTCGAAGTCACATTGTCTGGCTTACTCTTGACTTCTTGACTAGATGATCCTTGTGTGGTTCCCTTGAAAACGGACTTCCAAGATCGACTACCATCAAATCCAAATTGCTTCTCCATTTCAAGCTGTCGTTTCACTTCCTTGGCTTTGTGAAGCAAGTCCTCCAGATCAGTATATAGATGTAAAGCAACATATTTGGCAATACCTTGGTTCAACCCACTGAGAAATCGCGCTATAGTTGCCTCTTTTTCCTCATGAACTCGTGCCCGACTCATGAGAGTTCGCATCTCCTGGTAGTACTCCTCAACGCTCTTGTCTGCTTGGGTTAAATTCTGGAGTGTCAACCACAATTCTCTAAAATAATGAGCAGGGACAAAATGGTGCCGCATTAATGCCTTTACCTCATCCCAAGTGCGTATTGGTCGTTCTCCTAGCAAGTCGCGTTGACTAATCAAATCTTCCCACCATGTACTGGCATATCCAGTGAACTCCATAACCGCCAAACGAATCTTAGTGTCCTCAGAATAGTTATAGAAGTCAAAGATTTTATTTACTTTTCTAACCCAATCCAAAAACACCTCAGGATCCTCCTTTCCCGAGAATGGTGGAACACGTATTTTGCCTTCTTTCTCATTAGACCCTCATTTACGCACTCTCATTAGACCCTCCTTTAGGTGGCGTTTTCTGTGGAGTGCCTACTCGAGATTCCGACTCCAACTGTTCAACGCTGCCTATTCAGTTGATTATTAGCTGATAACTGTCGTAACTGTTCACTGATAGTAGCAAGTATGCCTTCTACATTTTGGTTAACACTAGTACCTTCTGCCGGTTTACTCATGTTGACAATTAACCAAATTCCAACTGAATATCCACAAAATTACTTCAGCAACAATTACCCACAAATATCCAAAATAATCAAACCAACAAACAATCACCAATTCAACCGGATCAATTCACACATTACCAATGAGTCAAAAACAAAAGATATAATTGTTGTAACCTTAACACAATAACCAAATCATGCAAGGCTGCGTATAACAACAATTTAGTGCTTCAGTTTTAAGGAAAACTGAAAAACCTGATTTCGAAAATCCCTTGAGCTCTGATACCACTTGATAACGATCTCACCACGCTCCTCACGTAGATTGATAGTTGTTGCGAAATATTGGTCACGATCTTTTCGAGAATCAATGTGAACAAGTCGAATCAACCTATCTCTGTAGGCTGACAGTATGCACAATTAATTGGATGCTCCTCACATACAATTAACACGACAGTCGCGTAAGATTTAATCCCCTCCTCAGGAACTAAAACCCACAAAGTAAATCGAAATCCCTCCTCAGGAAAACAACTCACGTAAAAACAACTCTGTGTTTTCAATTCTCAAAATTCACGTCTATCTCATCACAACTGATAAAAAGGCCTATTTATAGGCTTATTACAAACCCTAAACGAAATACCACATAAAAGGAAAAGTTTAATAAACTCAAAACCATAAAATACCAAAATAGAAAATAATTAACGCCAAAAATTCCCGCACGTCGCGACGTGAGGGCGAGACGTCGGGAAACAGACGAAAACTCAAACTTGTTGGACGTCGCGACGTTCATAGACGTCGCGACGTCGGATGAGCTCCACGTCGCGACGTGTTTTTCTATTTTGCTGCCCACGTCGAAATTCTCTTCTTTCTTTCTTTTAGGCCTCCAAACGCGAACCATTCTCCTTAAACACCCCTTGATTCGTTCCCATGACCCCCGAGGCCTTGGTTTAGACTTCAATTTGCCATCAAAATGGGTTAGTCCCATTCATGGTGTGCTAAAGAAATCTGGTGTCCAATTGTTAAAAATGAAAAAAAATTAGCTTATGCATGTGAGACTCCAAACAGGTTGGCAAGTATGCATTGATTATAGAAAATTAAACTTTGCTACTAGAAAAGATCATTTCCCTTTGCCCTTTATTGATTAAATGTTAGAGCGTTTAGATGGGAAATTATTCTTTTATTTTCCTGATGGATATTCAGGATATTTTCAGATTTTTGTTGCACAGGAAGACTAAGAGAAGACAACCTTCACATGTCCATTTGGAACTTTCGCATATCGTCGTATGCCATTCGAACTTTGCAATGCCCCCGGGACATTCCAGCGATGCATGATGAGCATTTTTACAGATCTTATTGAACAATGCATTGAGATATTCATGGACGACTTTACGGTTTATGAGAATTCATTTGATCATTGCATTTGTCATTTAGAAATTGTTTTAAAGCGTTGCATTGAACGTAATTTTGTGCTTAATTATGAAAAATGCCATTTCATGGTAAAAGAAGGAATAGTTTTTGGACATGTAATTTTTGAAAGGGGTATAGAAGTTGATAAAGAGAAAATAGATATTATTGATAAATTGGTATATCCTTCAACTGTTAAACAGATTCGTGGTTTTCTTGGCCATGTAGGTTTTTACAGGCGTTTTATCAAGGATTTTGCGAAGATTGCTCAGCCTATCACTAGATTATTGCAGGATGATGTGCCATTCGAATTTGAAGACAAATGCAAGGCAGCATTTGATTTGCTCAAACAAAAATTGATCAGCGCTCCTATCATTCAACCGACAGATTGGAGTTTACCTTTTGAGATAATGTGTGACGCTAGTCAATATGCGTTGGGTGCGGTACTTGGGCAGAAATTTGGAAGAGAAAGTCATGTCATTTATTACACCTCAAAAACACTCAACGCAGCTCAATGCAACTATACCACAACGGAAAACGATTTTATTTCTATAGTATTTGCTTTTGAAAAATTCCGTTCATATTTACTTGGTTCTAAAGTAGTTGTATTTTCGGGCCATGCAGCATTGCGGTATTTATTGGCAAAGAAGGAATCCAAACCACGACTCATCAGATGGATACTTTTGTTCCAAGAATTTGATTGGGAAATCAAAGATAAAAAAGGAGCCGAGAACTATGTTGTAGATCATTTGAGTCGAATTATCAGTGAAGGAACTAACAATGTGCCCATCACAGAAACATTCCCAGATGAGAATTTATATTCTTTAATGCTAAATGAAACATGGTATGCAGATATAGTTAATTATTTAGCTATGGGAATATTTCCAAAAGGTTTCAGCACTCACCAAAAAAATAAGATTAGAAATGATTGCAAGTATTTTATTTGGGATGAACCATATTTATGGAAAATTTGTTCTGACCAGGTTATAAGGAGATGTATCCCTGATAATGTGAAATGCATTCGATCATATCTTATTGTTATTCTTATGCTTGTAGTGGTCATTTTGGAACTAAGAGAACAGCAAGAAAGATATTAGATTGTGGATTTTATTGGCCAACTCTATTTAAAGACTCTTACATGTTTAGTAAGACTTGTTCTTGTTGTCAACAGGTTCGAAATTTGTCAAGAAGAGATGAAATGCCCCAAATGCCTATAATTTTTTGTGAAATATTCGATGTGTGGGGCATGGACTTTATGGGACCTTTCCCAAGTTCTTGTAGCAATCTTTATATTTTACTTGCAGTTGATTATGTTTCTAAGTGGGTGGAAGCAAAAGCTACTCGTACTAACGATGCTAAGACAGTTTCAGAATTTCTAAAATCCAACATTTTTTTGTAGGTATGGAGTACCACGTGCCATCATTACTAATCAAGGCACACATTTTTGCAACAAAACCATACAAGCATTAATGAAGAAGTATGGAGTTCACCACCCCGTAGCTACTGCATATCATCCACAAACCAATGGTCAAGCAGAAGTTTCTAATAGAGAAATTAAAGGTATTTTGGAAAAAATGATGAATCCGAAGAGAAATGATTGGAGTTTGCACTTGGAAAATGCAATATGGGCGTATCGAACTGCCTACAAAACTCCCATTGGAATGTCACCATATAGGTTAGTCTTTGGAAAATTTTGTCATTTACCTATAGAACTACAACACAGGGTATATTGGGCAGTGAGAGCATGCAATATGGATAACACTTTGGCGGGACATGAAAGGAAACTCCAACTTCAAGAGTTGGAAGAAATTCGACTGGAGGCATATGAGAATTCCATGAATTACAAAGAGCGAACAAAACACCTTCATGACAAACAAGCAAAGAATTCTTTGTGAGACAAAAGGTATTGTTGTTCAACTCTCATTTAAAAGTTATGGCAGGGAAATTGAAATCAAAGTGGATTGGACCATTTGAAATTAAATTCATATACCCTTTTGGTATAATTAAAATAGTGAGTCCAACAACAGGAAAATTGTTTAAAGTGAATGGACACCGATTGAAACCATTTTATGAGAATGTCCATCAAGGTGCAACAGAGGAAATTCATTTGGTGTCTCTTCCAAATTCTTAATTTCCAATAAATATGGTCTTGCCGAAGACTTAAATCTGGGTGCTTATGGGAGGCAACCCATTTTATTTTGCATTTAATTAGTTTACATCTCTTTTAGTTTTCAGTATAATAATTGACTTCATTATTTTATCTTTTGCAGGTAAGAAAGAAGTTAAGATTGATTTTTATGTTGTCTTATTGAGTTTGAAGAAAAATCGTGATAAAGAGCAAAATGTGCTCCACGTCGCAACGTCGGGACACTTCCACGTCGTGGCGTTCGACCATGCACGTCGTGACGTAGAAAAGATGATTTAATTGTGATTTTTTGTCAATTTTTTGTGCGATTTTTGGCGAATTTTTGGAAAATTTCCAATGAGCCACGTCGCGCGACGTCGGGACCCCTCCCATGTTGTCGTTAAAAAAAAAGAGCCTTTTGGCAGTCAAAAATAAATTTCTGTGTCTTTACATACGGCAAATAACTAGGGTTAGTTTTATATCTAGTTTCATATCTATAGACTGTTCTCTAATATTTTACTCTTTAATTTCTAACAAAAAATCGTGCGGCAACTTCTTGTGTTTTTCAAGAACATTGATTTTCTCCTTTGTCATCATCGTGAGAACGAGAGCTAAACTTCAAAACAAAATTCCACGTGTTACTAGGATTGTTGTTTCGGATGAAGAAGACAACGACTCAGGGAGTAAAAATTCGCAAACAAGTTCTCCAAAAAAATCTGATATGCTTTCATCCACCACCAAATCTGATAAGGTTCCCATAGATTTGATCCACCTTTGGACAGATTGACAACCTTATTTATCCACAGGACAGGTCTAGCTTGGAAAATTCCACAGACAAATTCACCAAACCAAAGAATTTTAACGAACACAAGAAGAATAATGGTTAGAACAGAAAACACAAAGAATAAGAAAGAAACAAAAGAAGATATGGAGCGCGATTCAATGGAAACTTGTCCAAAGCCCCAACGCTATTACTAAACCAACTTGACTCAGGCGGCACCTAAATCAAATCAGATTTGGCTGTTCTTAAACTTAAAACAAAAGCAAGACTATTGGCTTAATCTTACTTTAGGGTTAGAAAACAAAAAGCTCAAATTTAGCTTAAGGTATCTAAGAGTTGGAATCAAATTTTGCTCTTGCAAAATATTGAACTTTCAATATCAAAAATCAACTACTAAAATTCGTGGGTTTACAAGCCTTTAAATAGGCACAAAGACTTGTCAACAAAGTAAACCCTACTTTTCTAAAATATAGTTTCCTAATTAGAATAAACTTCCCTAAAATGGAATTAACACATGCCTCAATCATGCAAGATCTTTAGCCATGTGTAAATAACATGAATAACATGTCTATGTTTATGCAAGAACATTAGATCACGTTCTTTATTGAAAAGATTAACAAAAACGAACAAAAATGAAAAACTCAAAAACTGATGAATTTCCCAACGGCGCGCTACGTGGGAGTGTGGACGTGGAAGGTCGCGTGTCGCGACGTGAGGAAATGCGTCGTGAATTAAAATTGGATTTTTATTCCAATTTTTCAAACTTCAAATTTCCAGAGAGTTACGTCGCGCGACGTGGAGGTCGGTGGACGTTGCGGCGTCGGTGCACGTCGCGACGTGGAGCTGTGGACGTCGCGACGTGGAGGCGCGATTATCCAACTCTTGTCCAATCTTGCTTTCCAACGAAGTTTCTCCACGTAATGTCAAAACCACGAAGTTCCAAGGCTTAAAATCAGTCTTCATTTCATTGAAACCTTGTTCCAACAACTTGTATGCATCGTCCATCACTTCCATGATCAAACCATTAAGAGCCAACTTGAACTTCTTGGTTTTAGCTCGAGTCATTGGTCCACCAATTCCACGTAACGGGTCAATGGAATGTTGTTCACCATCAAATGCGTCTGGATTCCTATCATTCCCCCCTCCTCAAAAGGATTCGTCCTCAAATATCCTGCATCAAACAAAGAGAGATCAGAAACATTAAAAGTAGCACTAACGTCTCCATACTCACTGGGTAAATCAATGCGGTAGGCATTGTCATTAATGCGCTCGAGAACTTGGAATGGTCCATCGCCTCTTGGGTGAAGCTTTGATTTCCGTCTCTCAGGAAACCTTTCTTTACGCAAGTGTATCCAAACCCAGTCTCCCGGGTGGAACACCATACGGCGTCTTCCTTTATTGACTTGCTTGGCATACTGCTCATTTCTCCTTTCAATGTTGTCACGAACCCTAGCATGAAGGTCCTTAACAAAAGTAGCTTTGCTTGCACCATCAACATTAACAAACTCGTTAATGGGAATAGGCAAAATATCCAAAGGTGTCAAGGGATTAAAACCATATACAATCTCAAATGGAGAAAAAGAAGTAGCACTATGAATAGTATGATTGTAAGCAAACTCAATGTGTGGTAAACAATCTTCCCATTTCTTTAGATTTTTTTGTATGATAGCACGCAATAATGTAGATAGAGTTCTATTAACTACCTCAGTTTGCCCATCAGTTTGTGGGTGTGCAACAGTAGAAAATAGTAGCTTAGTTCCCAATTTACTGCAAAGAGATCGCCAAAAATGACTAAGGAACTTGACATCTCTATCACTCACAATAGACATAGAAACACCATTTAATCTTACAACTTCTTTCAAGAAAAGGTCTGCTATGTGTATAGCATCATTGGTTCGTGAACATGCAATGAAGTGCGCCATTTTACTGAACCTATCAACTACCACAAAGATACTATCCTTACCACTTGGTGACCTAGGAAATCCTAAAACAAAATCCATTGAAATATCTAACCAAGGATGCAAAGGAACAGGAAGTGGTGTGTATAGACTATGAGACATTATCTTTGATTTTGCCTATTTACAAACAATACATTTTTTGACAAACAGATTGAACAATTTTACGCATATGAGGCCAATAAAAATGTTCTTGCAAAATATGTAATGTTTTGTTAACACCAAAGTGACCCATTAATCCACATCCATGTGCCTCAACAACTAACAAATCACGAATAGAGCGTGCCACACAATTTATCCTTTTTAAACAAGAATCCATCAGGCAAATAATACTCTCCTTCGGATTTATGCAAACAAATCTCATACACAAGTTTAAAATCAGCATCTTCAGCATACAATCCTTTCATGACATCAAATCCAAGCAGTTTAGTATGCAAGAAAGTAAGTAAATTATACCTTCTCGACAGTGCATCAGCAACCACATTTTTCTTTCCAGCCTTGTATTTAACAACATAAGGAAAAGTCTCAATAAACTCCAACCACTTAGCATGTCTTTTATTTAACTTACCTTGGGTCTTAAGGAACTTAAGACTCTTATGATCCGAATGAATGATGAATTCCTTCTGCCAAAGGTAATGCTGCCAAACTTGTAGAGATCGCACCAATGCATACAACTCCTTGTCGTATGTGGGGTAATTCAATATTGCTCCATTAAGCTTCTCACTAAAGTATGCCATGGGATTGCCTTCCTGCATCAAAACAGAACCAATACCTTTCCCGGAGGCATCACATTGTATTTCAAAAGCTTTCTCAAAATTAGGTAACATAAGAACAGGAGCATTGGTTAATTTCTGCTTCAAAGTATTAAAAGCTTTTTCTTGAGCATCAGTCCAAACAAAAGTCACATTCTTCTTAACTAGATCATTTAAGGGGGACTGCAATTGTACTAAAGTCCTTTACAAACCTCCTATAAAATCCAGCTAGACCATGAAAACTCCTAACATCATTAGCTGACTTAGGTGTGGGCCAATCTCTAATTGCTTTCACTTTATTTTCATCAACAGAAATTCCATCAGCACTTACAACAAATCCTAAAAAGATAACAGATGAAGTACAGAATTCACACTTTTTAAAATTTGCGTAGAGCTGATTTTCACGAAGTACAACAAACACTCTTTTTAAATGGATAACATTCTCTTCAAGTGTTTTGCTGTAAACAAGTATATCATCAAAATAAACTACCACAAATTTCCCTAAGAAAGATCTAAGTACTTGGTTCATTTTTTATTTTTTTTATTTTTTTTAAAAATAACATTTTCCACCATTTTTTTTCCGAAAAATATATATCTATATATCATGAGCAAAATACGGTGCCGAATATACCCGGGCGCACCGTTACAAAATAAAAGCCATAAATTGGAGTACTACTCCATTACATAATCGTTTCTTTTGTCTAAAGTGAGACTTAGAGGAGCACTACTTCCTATTAAAGTAGCATTTCTCTAAATTCCCTATCAAAATGTGATTGAACCGGTAAATAATTTAACCTATCAACAAGCTATCAGATTCATTTCTAAGACTATGCCATTCTTCCAAAATAAAATCGAGTTTGGCCACTGTCACTGAATTCATCATGATAATAACTTTAATACCCTTGCAATTCAGTGGCAGCCCGTAGACATTGTTCTGTTTCTTCCCATTGTTCCAGCAATTTGATCATAGAGGCAGGCCGACATATCCATTACACAAAGCAAGAAAACATGAATTCTAGTGATTGGCAACAATATCCCTCCTTTCCCCTCACCAATCCAAGACAACTCCCAAGCCATTTTGCCTCTTCTCAATATCATCTCCCGGTCTCAAGACAACAATAGAGGCTCCAAATTCATCAACAATCATCATAATAAAGTTCCGCCAAAAAATTTGACAAATAAGCAAAATGTAGCACTAGCAGTCAAGACATGCAGTTTGATGTATACTGGTATCAAGGCTGGCAGGTTCAGTCTAGCCCGAACTTAATGAAGAACCAACAAATCTAATCTCTGCATTTTGATGGTAACTCCCCCTTCCCAAACACAGACATTCATATTATGAGTTTCACAAAATAGGCCTAGAAGAAGTATCCTCCCAAACATCAAAGCATTACTTAGGCAACCTCAGACCAAAAAATGACATCCCAAAGAGTTCAGTTCAGTTAGCTAAGCGACCGTTCAGTTTACTAAATTCCATGGTGCAATTAAGAAACTTCCAAACAGTGCTAACACAAATCAATAGCAGCAGAAAGTCCATCCTTCTAAAGCCAGAATGTAGGATTTTACATAGAAAAATGGCCAATCTGATCTAACACCAGTGATCAGGGGCCGACAGAAATGAGGTAACTTACCCAGGGTTCCAGCGTTTTCCTTCGGAGTAGCAAATGAACGAATTCCTTTTCCTGAGCCTCCTTTCAGAAAAATCGCTCGCTTTAGGACTTACCAAGGCCTCCATGTACTTCGTTTGTTTGGAGGGCTTTTGGCATTTATCCATTTTGTCCAGGAAAGTAGTTAACAGGTCCTGCGGGTCATCCTCAAAGCTGTGCTCAGTCCAGCAGTCTTCACCCTCATCCTCTTGTTCTGATTCAGTGTGGATGAATTGTAACCTTGCTAGATCAGATGTGGAGCTGTCTCTATGCATTTGTGCCCATTGTCCTTCATCCCACATCAAAGTTGGAATGGCTTGTATTATTTCTCTTTCTGTCATTAAGCAGCCTTTATCCTTATTTGAGGGTTCACCTTCTTCCCAATTTATCAGCACATTAAGCTTCCCCGAGTTCAGTCCTTTGCTCTGCTTGGCTTCATTAGTTAAGTGATCCTTTGGACCTACTTTAGGATGCACAACTGTTGGAGTTGGTTTTGCAGAAACCTCAGATTCCTTTGCTTACCTGTGAATGAGGTCCAGCAATGTACCAAGATTAACCAGGTAATGACTAAGCTCATTTTCATGAAGCTTGAACTTATTGGTTGCTTCAGAAAGACTCACTATGGCTAATGATGCATTTCCTTGGTTCAAATGTGTCCTTTGCTTCACTTGGTTCCCTTTATCTTTACACAAGTCTCTGCCCTCATTGGAGAAAGTTGTCACTTGAGGCTCTACCTCCTTCACCCCCTGTTCTTTAGATCTAGAGGATTCTGAATTTGAATCCCGAACAGCCGTCTCTTTCCCCATCTCAACTGAGGTTTTCTTTGGGATCCACACTTTAGTTGTAGGGGCTGAGCTCTTGGTATTACAAGATGAAGTTGTGTGACCCAACATAGAACACTTTGTACAGAACTTGGGAAGATTTTCATAATTGATAGGTTGCCATTTTCCTTTGCCCTCCGTTCCAATCCACACCCGGTGGGGTAGAGGCTTGAGAAGATCAACCTCAATACACAGACGGACTTCACTCGGGCAGAGTACTCTTTCCATTGTCGTTGTGGCTAAATCCAGATTCAGCGGGGTTCCAACTGCCAAACCAATAGTATGTAGAATATCCTTCTTGCACAAGTGTAACGGCAGCAGTGGGAAATTTACCCATACCGGCACAATCGAGGCCTCTTTGTCAGGACTGAAATTCGGCGTCCATCGAAATATCTTGGCATTAAACCCATCAAAATTCCATGTTTTTTTCAACCATAGTCTATGAAAATCCATTTGCGTTTGAAATTGAAATATAACATGCCTATAATCTATTAGGCCTACATGACAGTCACCTGTAAATCTAGCTGCAAGGATAGACTGACGGATTGAGGCCATTGAAGGCCTTCCCCGAGTGAACTTGCTAATCAGAGCATACTGGAAAGACTTGGCTAACCTCGTTTCTTCCTCTTCTGAGATGATGACAGCAGGTTCTCCCATATATGTTGAAAGAGCGATGGCCGGCTCTGGAGGGAGGGAAACATCAATGTTTTGGGCCCATGGAGCTGAGACCGCTTCCCGGTAGGATTTAGTAGGGGCCTTGCCGGGGATGACCGATGACGGCGCAGATCGCACGTTCCCATTTTCTACCGATGTGCTTGGGTCTTGCCGGAGGGAGAGCAGAGGGAAGTTGGATTCGTCAGGCACTACATTCTTGCCTTTTGCAGCATGTGTAGTCCTCTTATTATGCTGGACCGGAATTCCTTTGATGAGTGGAGGGTTGAGCTACTGGAGTTTGCACCCGCAATAGGTTTCCACCTCGTGAACGGCAACTGTGTTCGACAAGGGGGAAGTGATCGGATGGGCTGATTTAGGGCTAATAGCTGTGACTGGAGAAAATCTCCCAAAGTGACAGATCGGTCCTTTGCAAACATCGATACCGATTTCATAAATGGAGGGGTTGTTATAGTCTTATCATTGGTGGCCGATTTGGGCCTTGGCTGCGATACTGTGCTTGGTGACTCCGGCCAAATGGCCGGAGCCAGAGGGATGAGGGCGATAGTCTTCCCTGGCTAAACGAAGGTGTGTGAATCTATGGTAGGATGTGCAGAGTCTATTAAAGTCTGATAGTATTAAGGAGTGAGAATCGATTGAGAAAAGAATCCGAGTGTGCGGTTACAAGAAAGAAGGGATTTAAGAGATTAAAGGTGGGATCTTTTAGAGAGAAGGGAGAGCATTCAAACTAGAGAGAAGCAGAAGTAAAATAACATTTTCCACCATTGCTAACGCAAGAACTACTTGGTTCATTAAACGCATAAAAGTGCTTGGTGCATTAGTCAATCCAAAAGGCATAACTAACCACTCATAAAGACCATACTTAGTTTTAAAGGCAGTTTTCCATTCATCACTCTCTTTCATACGAATTTGATAATAGCCACTTTTCAAATCAATCTTTATAAAGATTTTAGAACCATATAACTCATCCAACATGTCATCTAACCTAGGGATAGGGTGACGATATTTAATGGTTATCTTGTTAGTGGCTCTACAGTTAACACACATTCTCCATGTTTCATCTTTCTTAGGAACAAGAATAACAGGCACAAAACATGAACTAAGGCTTTCACGAACAATACCTTTTTCTAGAAGACCATCCACTTGCATTTGAATTTCCTTTGTCTCCTCAAGACTTGCTCTATATGCTGGTCTGTTTGGAATTGAAGTACTAGGAATGAAATCAATTTGATGTTCTATACCTCGAATTGGAGGTAACCCATTTGGCAACTCCTCGGGGAATAAATTTTCAAATTCCTGTATAAGAGAAATCACAGCACTAGGCAAAGTAGAAAGGTGATCACTAGACAGCAAATTCAAGTCTTTGTAAATAAGTACAAACATCTCATGCCTATCTAGTATTGCTCTTTTGACTTCAGTTTTTTGTGCAAAGACTGTTAATCTCTTTTCTTTCTCTTCTTGCTTCATCTTTTGGCCTTTCAATTTCTTTGCATTATTGCTAGAAGGAGTAGAGGTTTTTCCCACTTCTTGCTTCATTTGTTCGGCCTGCACCAATTGCCTACATTCCTTGGAGATTTTGGCTTGATCTTCATACACTTCCCATGGTTTCAAAGAAGCCAAAGTGTACTTCTTACCATCCTTCTCCACGGTGTAGTGATTCTTCCGTCCATCATGCATGACATATCTATCAAATTGCCATGGACGTCCAAGTAACACATGCGCTGCCTCCATTGGAACCACATCAAATAAAATATCATCAGTATATCTTCCAATTGACAAATATAAGCTCACCTGTTTGTTTACCTTAACCTCCCCACTTTGATTCAACCATTGAAGCTTGTATGGTTTGGGATGTTTTGAACAAGTAAGCTTCAACTTGGATACCAATAATGTACTCACCACATTAGTGCAACTCCCACCATCAATAATCAAACTTGCACTATTTTTTCTGAATAATGCACTTGGTGTGGAAGATGTTCTCACATTGCACTGTTTCACCTTCCAACTGGTACTCAAGGTTCTCATGGTGACAAGAGACTTAGCAACTTCCAACTTTTCTGGAACATCTTCATCATATTCTTCACCATAAGTCTTTTCTTCAAGTTCGGGCATCTCATCATCACTCGAATGAACACTAGCAACATCCCCATTATCAAGAAAGTAAATAGCCTTTTTGCTGGGACAATTCACTTGCATATGACCATAAGCCTTGACATTTATAACATTTAATCTCACTAGATCTTGGGGTGTGTTTTGAGCTGACCTCTGAACAATTGGTGGTGTTCTTTCTACCGATTTGGGCGTAGCATTACCTCCAAAGGCTTGTTCTTCATGACTGGATTAGGTGGAGTCTGTCGGTTGTTCCTTTGCCAAGGAGGTTTGACGAGGTGTAAGTAAGTCGTCCTTTTTGCTTCATGTGACGCTCTATTTGAATAGCATTATGCAACATCTCTGTCAAATCATAGGATTTTTGGAAACCCATCTTGTATGCCAATGCGGGAGTCATTCCTGCTAGGAACCTAGCCATTGTTGTTTCGGGTTCCTCCACAATATTTGCCTTTATCTTGAGTAACTGCATTTCCTTAAAATAATCATCAACTGATCGGTTTCCTTGGGAGAGGGTTTGAACTTGCATCCGCAATTCATTAGCGAAATAAGATGGCACAAATCGCCTCCTCAAAATTGATTGCATCTCTTTCCAAGTTCGGATCGGGCGCTCCCCATTGAGCTGTCTATCCTTCACCAATTGAGTACACCAATGAGCTGCATAATCCTTAATATATATGGTCACCATTCGCATTTTCTTATCTTCAGAATAAGAATTTCCAGCAAAAATTTGCTCCATTGTATAAATCCAATCAAAAAATGCGTCGAGATCTGAAGTGCCATGAAATTTTGAGAAATCCAATTTAACTGAAGCCACATCAAACTCAGATTTGCCCCGGCTCTTTGATTGTTCAGATTCTATGAACTCCTCTCCATCAAAATCAGCCTCATCAAATTCATCTTCAAGTTTCTTTGAAGTTGATTTCTTCTTAGAAGCAGATTGTTGAGCTTCTGTCAAATTGTCTAACTGGGTTGTTAACCTTTGCATCACGCTAAAAAGTGTATTAATTTGAAGTTGTTATTCAGATTGTTTCTTTGAAGTTTCCTCCGCCATTTTAAAAATACCTGCAAGTTAGCTAAACAACACAAGAAACAATAATAATAATTAAGGCATCTCACAGGTTCTCGCTTTAGATATGGTCGGTTCACTTCACTCTTTTAATATGGTTATTCTCGTGTATAACTGCTCTCCCTAATCTACTCTCCAAATGTGGGGTCTCTCGTAGTCTGCTTTGCAAGTTCTAAATTCTTAAACCGCCTATCAATAATTCAATTCAAATACCACACAAATCAAGTAATGAATTGAAGAAGGAATTATGAAGAATTGCAATTTAGAACACGTTAAGGCACAATTTTGGACAAATTAAGCAAGAAAAGAAATAGATAAACAAGAATTAATATTCAATATCAATAACGGATTTCAATAGTGATGGTATAACCACAATTTTGTTTTCAGATTTTTTTGCTGCAAATTTTTTTTCTTTTTGACGTTTTTTTTCACGTCTTTTTTTTATATATATCACCAAGAAATTCAATCAACGAAATAACTAGCAGCAAGAATTCAATCTAATTTCACAAGATCCAATCACAAATTGAAAAAGAAGATAAAAAATTGATAAAGTTTCGAGATGGAAAATTTAACCTGAAATTTTCAAGCACCAAGAATTCTCTGATACCACTTGATAAGGTTCCCGTTGATTTGATCCACCTTTGGACGGATTGACAACCTTATTTATCCACAAGACAGGTCTAGCTTGGAAAATTCCACAGACGAATTCACCAAACCAAAGAATTTCAACGAACACAAGAAGAATAATGGTTAGAACAGAAAATACAAAGAATAAGAAAGACAGAACAAAAGAAGATATGGAGCGCGATTCAATGGAAACTTGTCCAAAGCCCCAACGCTATTACAAAACCAACTTGACTCAGGCGGCACCTAAATCAAATCAGATTTGGCTGTTCTCAAACTTAGAACAAAAGCAAGACTATTGGCTTAATCTCACTTTAGGGTTAGAAAACAAAAAGCTCAAACTTAGCTTAAGGTCTCTAAGGGTTGGAATCAAATTTTGCTCTTGCAAAATATTGAACTTTCAATATCAAAAATCAACTACTAAAATTCGTGGGTTTACAAGCCTTTAAATAGGCACAAAGACTTGTCAACAAAGTAAACCCTACTTAACTAAAATATAGTTTCCTAATTGGAATAAACTTTCCTAAAATGGAATTAACAAATACCTCAATCATGCAAGATCTTTAGCAATGTGTAAATAACATGAATAACATGTCTATGTTCATGCAAGAACATTAGATCACGTTCTTTATTGAAAAGATTAACAAAAACGAACAAAAATGAAAAACTCAAAAACTGATGAATTTCACAACGTCACGCGACGTGGTCGTGTGGACGTCGTGACGTGTGTGGGCGTCACGACGTGGAAGGTTGCGCGTCGCGATGTGGGAAAAATGTGTCGTGAATTAAAATTGGATTTTTATTCCAATTTTTCAAACTTCAAATTTCCAGATAGTTACGTCGCGACGTGGAGGTCGGTGGACGTCACGACGTCGGTGCACGTTGTGACGTGGAGCTGTGGATGTCACGACGTGGAGGCACGATTATCTAACTCTTGTCCAATCTTGCTTTCCAACGAAGTTTCTACACGTAATGTCAAAACCACGAAGTTCCAAGGCTTAAAATCAGTCTTCACTTCATTGAAACCTTGTTCCAACAACTTGTATGCATCGTCCATCACTTCCACGATCAAACCATTAAGAGCCAACTTGAACTTCTTGGTTTTAGCTCGAGTCATTGGTCCACCAATTCCACATAAAGGGTCAATGGAATGTTGTTTACCATCAAATGCGTCTGGATTCCTATCAAAATCTCTATCTTCAATTTACCATGGTCCAGGGCCCCATTATTCCAATCTCAAACCTTGACCTACTGATAAGCCACAGCAAGGGCGCATTAAAAAGATGGCAACCAAAGAAACTCTCTAAACAACAAGACCAGGGAGAGATACCATCTACACCGCAGAAAGATCAGGTTCAATCTTTTTCGCCAGCTTCCCAATCAGAGTCACAACAATCACCAAGGCGAGATGAACAACTTCAGGAAACATGCACTTCAAAGCGCAAAAAACCTTCAGTCAAGGTAACTCAACCAGAACGAAATTGCAAGGAACCAGGTCAGCAAAGTCAGTATGTTACTTGTTTCTAACGAAAACTCGTATGTTGTAAATTTTTCGATTGGCCTTTGATTTCTGATTTAAATGCTGAAAATAAAGTATGTGAATACTTTGCCAACATTGGATGGTCTATGTTTTTGAATAAGCCCCCGTCGACTTATAGAGAATTGTGTACTGAATTTTTTGCCACCTATAATGCTGATAATCTTCCGGATTATCTACTCTTCGGACATTATTACTAAACTCTTCAGTCAATTTTTAGACCGTTGCCCTAGCTAACGGTCTTATCCCTACTCTGCCCCCCACAATATCGTATGCCACGGTGGATGGTGCTGCTTCGCCATCCACCAAGGAGTACTCTATCTCCTTCTCATCCATCCAAAAACAAAATCCCTCTTTCCTCCTTCAAAGGGGAGCCGACATTGTTTCTGACTGAGGAAGAAGAAAACGAACTAGCCAGCACATATCAATGGACTCTCATTGGTAAATTCTCCTGGGGCCGCCCTACAATTGCTCACATCAGAAAGGAAATAGTAGCAGCAGGTTTTCTAGGGGATTGCAAGGTCGGACTGCTGGATAACAGACATGTCCTCTTCAAATTCGACAAAGAGGTAGACTTCCAAAGATTCTGGACCAGAAAGATATGGCATTTCTAGGGTTTCCAGGCGAGAATCTTCAAATGGACCAAAGAGTTCGATCCAGCGGTGGAGCCCTCCATTTCCCCTATTTGGATACGATTCCCTTTGCTCCCTTTTCATCTATTTCAGAAGGAAAAGCTGTATACTCTTGCATCAGTAGCTGGTCAGCCATTGAAGTTGGATTCCTCCACTGTGGCAGCCTCTGATCTTCTGCACCCTCGTGAAGCCAGAATCTACGTTGAAATGGATATCACAAAAACGATCCCAAATCGAATCTGGATAGGTAGCAAGGAAAAAGGGAGGTGGCAGCAACTAGAAATTGAGGAAAAACCTAGCTACTACTCAAAGTGCCGAAAAATGGGACACGAGTATAAGAGCTGTGGCCCTCTAAAGAGGCAGCAGAAACCAATCATCAAAGGTCCCTCCCAAGACTCACGAAAGAACGTCCCAGATAAGAATTCAGGAAATAAAGAGTGGATTCAAGTGTCCAAGAAGTCGGCTACTCTCGCTGGATTAGAGCATATAGACAACAGGATTTCTAAAGGGAAAGAGGTAGATGCTAATAGTCTGCCAATTCTCTGCCCCTTACAAGAGATTCCTGAATCCTCTGGGAAGAATATGGCAACTCAAGCTCAGCAACTAGGCCAAACCCCAAAGGCTTTGAAAACTACGCAAGACAACTCAAATAAGTTTGCGCTTCTAGGGACCCTTCAGGAGGAGGAGCTGGGATTAGTTGACATCTCAGTGGAAGGGGTATTGCAGACTAACCAAAGCGCTGATGTGGAGACTGCTACTGAGCCTGGCTATTTGGACAGAATTGTCACCCAACAGATGCAGGAACAGGTATATTGTGAGGAAATTTTGAGCCACCTTACTAATCTAATTGCTTTGGCTAATGTGCAGGTCTTACCACAGGAGGAACAAGGTATGGAGGGGATCCCTTCTGATCCTATAATTGGGGGGAGAAGTTAGCAATGTCTCTCAACCGAAGTAGGGGAAAAAGGTCAAGAGTCTAGATGGAGAGAAAAGAAACATAGGAGAGCAGGAGGGAATGGAGGGGAAGAATCCTAAGTCCTGGCCTAAGGTCCAGTCTAGCAGACAGCTCAGAGGAAAAAACTCACAAACGGGTTCCAAGGGTAGAGCTTCCAATGATTAGCTGCATCTATTGGAATATTAGAAGTGTCAACAAAAAACAAAACTTTAGGAAAATTCTCTCTTCCCACAAAAGTGACTTCCTAGCAATTGCAGAACCTTTTGAAGACCTAGACAAATTAGAATCTGTGAGAAGGCGACTCAGATTTGATAGTACAGTATCCAATCCAAACAGTTCCCTTTGGGTTATGTTTAGGAAACCTTTCTCCTGTACCCTCACCTCATCCACAGATCAACACATTACTTTGAAAGTTCATCACCCTGAGCTCCAAGGCCCCCTTTTGTTGACCAATGTGTATGCCAAATGCACAGAGGCTAAACGCGAAGCCCTTTGGAATTCCTTATATGATCAGTAGAATCATCAACTTCCTTGGGTACTATGGGGGGATTGGAATTGTGTCAGATTCAGGGAAGAAAAAAAAGGGGGGAAAGCTTTTAATCTTAGGGAATTTAGAGAACTATCAGCTTTAATATCAACTTTAGGCCTCACTGAGGTGAATTTTAGTGGAGCAAAGTTCACTTGGTGTAATAACAGAGAGGGAAGGGCTAGGGTATGGAAGAGACTAGATAGAGCTATGGTGAACAACCAATTTCATAATAGTAACCTACTGGCTATTATATCTCATCTGGCTCGTTCCCCATCTGACCACGCTCCCCTGGTGTTGAACATCCAGAATGATAAGGGGGTTCCTAGTAAATCATTTAGATTCCAGTCCTTCTGGACCTCTCATGATGAGTGTCTTCCCATTATTAGGCAGGCTTGGGATTCAGAGGTCATAGGTAGTCCTATTAGGATCTTTGTAGAGAAACTCAAAATAGTCATGCAGGCTCTAAGATCCTGGAACAGATCGACCTTTGGCAATATCTTTTCCAGAGCTGAACAAGCTGAGGAAGAGTTGCTTAGGCTAGAAAATGAGGATGAGAACAACCCTGTCCCTAGGACACTCTTTGAGCCAAGCTGCAGCAAAAGCCAAATATCACTTAGGAATAGAAGAACAGTATTGGTCATAGAAAGCTAACATTACATGGGCAAAGGAGGGGGATAGAAATTCCAGATTTTACCATGCCTATGTTAAGAACAGGTATGCAAGATCATACATTCACAAAATTCAAGACCTGGAAGGGGAGTGGGTGGAGAAAGAGGAAGATATAGCCTAAATTGCTATTCAGTACTTCTCTGATTTGTACTCAGCAGAACCAGTGTCCTCTAGGATTGATCCACAACTTTTATCTATGTCATTATCTGAAAATGATAGAGAGGCCCCAACAAGGATTCCTGATATGGAGGAGCTGAGGGCTACAGTCCAAAGTATGAACTCTGAAAGTGCCCCAGGACCAGATGGACTACCAGGAATCTTTTTTAACTTTGCTTGGGACATTATCTGTAAGGACTTACTTAGGGCTGTACAGTCATTTGTAAATGGTGAGGAGCTGCCGAAGGCTGTGACTGCAACCTCTATAGTTCTTATCCCCAAAATTCAAAACCCATCCTCCTTCAAGAACTTCAAACCTATTAGCTTATGCAACTTCCTAAATAAAATTCTCTCCAAGCTGCTAGCATCTAGATTAGCCTTTGTTTTGCCAAAAATCATCTCTGAAAATCATAGTGGATTTGTGGTAGGTAGGTTGATCACGGACAATTACCTTCTGGCTAGTGAGATGGTGTCTACTATTAATAGGAAAAGCAAGGAAGGTAAGGTAGCATTAAAGTTAGATATGGAAAAGGCCTATGGCAGGGTTCATTGGCCTTTCCTCTTGCAGATTCTTAGATCTCTAGGCTTTGGTGAGATTTGGATTGACCTTATGTGGAGATTGATTTCGAATGTCTGGTTTTCAGTTCTAATTAATGGAGCAGCTAAGGGTTGGTTTAAAGCATCTAGAGGGCTTAGACAAGGAGATCCTATCTCCCCCCTCTTGTTTGTACTTAGTTCTGAGTACCTATCGAGGCTTCTAAATAAAAATGTGGGAAAGGGTATGGATTTCTGTGTCTCCAAACGATGTCCAAGGGTCTCCCACCTTGCTTATGCAGATGATCTAATAATTTTTTCGTCTACTAAACCTCAGGCTATCAGAGCCATTATGGAGAAGTTGCAACACTACCAGAAGGTTTCAGGACAAAAGATTAATACAGCCAAAAGCTCATACTTAGTTCATGATAGAATGCCTTTAGCTAGGAAACACTATATTGGTTCGATTACTAAGTTTGTTAGGGGCTCCTTTCCTGCTAATTATCTAGGCTTGACACTACACTTTAAGAGAATCCCTGCTGCTCATTTTGATCCCCTGATAGATAAGATAAGCCAAAAGATAGAAAGCTGGAGCTCTAAGTTTTTGACTACTGGAGGAAGGATAACCCTGATTAAGAGTGTCCTGTCATCGATCCCTTTCTATACTACCATGTCCCTAGACCCCCCAAAGAGAGTTATTAATCAGATACAATCTATGCTAGCAAACTTTCTCTGGTCCTCAGTGGGAAAAGGCTCAAAACATCACTGGATTAGATGGTCAGAACTGTGCCTCACTGAAGAGGAAGGAGGTCTAGAGTTCAGAGATATCAACCAGGTGGTTACAGCTCAGTCCTTCAAACTGTGGTGGAGATTCAGAGGAAAAAACTCACTCTGGGCAAGGTTCTTGTGGGCAAAGTATTGCAGTGTGCTCCATCCATCTATCATTCAGGCCAGGAAAGGAGATTCTAACATTTGGAAGAGGCTAATCAAAGCAGGCTCAGCCGCTGAAGAATTCATCCAGTTCCAGATTGGAGATGGGGAATGCAGCTTGTTTTTTGACAAATGGAGTCATCGAGGAAAGATATCTGAATTCTGCGAAGCTACAAGTAACACTAAAGTGAAAGAAATTCTGGGGGATCAAGGTTGGGATTGGGTCAAAATTCAGAACATTATCCCTCCTATACCTACTCAAGTATTCTCTGAATATCAAATCAAGCTGGCAGAAAAGGATAGAATGATTTGGTCCCTCTCCTTAGATGGAACTTTCAGTCTGAAATCGACCTATGATCAGATCAGAGGCACTCATAGCCCACTCCACCCACTCACAAGCTTCATCTGGGATCCAGGGGTACCAATTAAGATATCCTTCCTAATGACAAGACTCATCAGAAACAAGATACCAATTGGCATTAATCTGCACAAAGTTGGCATCCTAGGCCCATTCATTTATCCATGGTGCTGCTCTAGAGGGGAAACTCTGGACCACCTGTTTGTATCTTGTAATTTTGCTCAGAAGGTCTGGAAACCATTTGCTGCAGAAGTTGGCATTCTATGTCAGTCACAGACTCTGGTAGGCACCCTATAAACTTGGTGGACAAACCACAAAAACATGCAGGAGGTCTATAGCTTCCTAACTAAGGTCTGCCCCCCCTTCATCTGTTGGTGGCTTTGGAAATTCAGAAACAAGATTACTTTTGATAAAGCCAAAATGGATTTGGAGACCCTAGTTACTAGAATCTTCAAATCAGTAAAGGAAGTCATCCACACAAAGTTCGAGGGGGTCAATCTGATTGCAATGGAATGGTCTCCTTTTTGGGATGCTTACATGAAGATCAGAAGAAAGTCTAGCCTACAGCGTATCATCTGGACCCCTCCAATTCCCTCTGCCATCAAGATAAATTTTGCTGTTGCTAAAGTAGGAACCCATTGGAGAGTAGGAGGAATATGAGAAATCACAGAGGTATTCTTTCATGCCCCCTTCCTGTTTTCCTATTTCCCCTAAAGCTGTCTCGTCTACAGGTGGAAACTCTGGCAGCCATTAGCTTCATAAATAAATGCAGAGAAATAGACAATCAGGGAATTATCCTAGAATCAGACTCAAATGCTTTGTTACAAGCCACCAAGTCCTGGAAAGAATGGCAGATTAGACATCTGATAGAGGAAATTCAACAAAAGACCTCTATTTTGGTATCCCTGCAGGAAGCTAATCTGCCATCTAGAATGTTAGCCATGAAACAGGGATCTCTCAACTCCTCTCAGCTCTTGGCACTGCTTAAACTGGATAGAGAACAAGTTCCTTCATTGGCACTTAAGAAAGGTAATGGCTACTACCTGCAATAATAAGCTTTCACAGAAGCCCCCCAACTCAGGTAAAATCTTTGGCACCAGCCTGCTGAGGTTAGGGCTGACTTGTCTCTTAACTGTCTTCGGGCCCCAGTTTGCTGTTGTTAGAACTGGCTTGCCTACTTTGCTGTCCTGGAATGCTCGGTTAGACAATTTGATGCTTAAGACTGCTTTGGCAAGTTCTTGTCTTGATAAGGGAAAAAGGCAAGAACTATGCCTGGTAAATTACTTGGAGCAAGGAAAACTAGCTCTCTGCTTCCATCGTTCTCCGGCTGTACATGATTGGATGATTTCTCCACAGTTCACTCCACTAGTGGCCTCAACCAGCATATTTGAAAATCAGGGACCCAAACCTATCACTGTGCTGAGCAGGCCACTACATTCTCTAAATAGTATTAGTATTTGTCCAAAGGAAAAGGGACCTTTTGTCACTCCTTGTGATAGGAGTCTTTTGTATACTAGAATAGGTTATTTTTTGGCTAGTAAAAGGATAGTGATCAGTTGCTGTAAATGGAGGAAGTACTCCAAGTTTAAATTTATCAACCTCTTGACTTTGGATCCATTAGGCTATGTAAATGGATCTTTTCTCAAAAGGTCTCCCTTTTGTAAGGATGATTTTAGGGTAAGTCCATCATCCACCAGGATTTCTAATAAATATGGAGTGGCGACCACCCTCAAAAAGAGGTTAGCCAAAAAAAAAAAAAATCTTCCTGATTTGAAGAAACCTAGTGGTGCTAAGTTAAATACTCCTAGAGCTATTTGTTTTGAGCTTAAAGGTAGGGATTGTGAGACCCCGAAATTTTTAAGTAATAATATCATTGGTTATTTTAATTTGCACGTTAATATTTTTTTTAAACAGACCAACTTTATTAAAATAGAAAAATAGGAAGAGGGCGGATATACCCGACACCTCATTACAAAAGGAAAGCCATAAATGGGAAGTACTACTCCCTTACACTTTGGGACCAAAAGCTTTCATACATGACTATTAAAATAAGACCAGAAGTATGAGTGGATGTTGAGAGTCCACAGAATTTAAGTAAAATCAAATTCTGAGTACTCTCAATCCAGATATTAGGGACTTTGTATCCAGTGGGTGCAAGATATTTACTTCCCTTTAATGATCGGCATTACCACCCTTATACGAAGAGAAAAACAAAACCACAAATTTACAACTCCTGCAAAAGGTCTGCCACCTAACCGCAGTAATCAAGCAAGAAAGTGAGCAGAAATTATACAAAAAAGAATCTGCCAAAATTGGTCTGCCAATCCCCATTAGAGTGCCTCATTCCAACACCAAGCCATAATTGGGCAGCCTTGCCAAAAGCAGTGGCATAATGATTCCACCGAACACCATGCCATAATTTCAATAAACTTGTCTCCCACCAATTCACATAGTCAGATTATGGCGCATGAAGGGTGGGAAAATATTTACCAGCACGAGTGTAAAGATGGAGTTGAGAAGTCCAGTCAACATCTCATCCAACAGATTAAAGGACACACCAAAAAGCCAACCAAACTGGCCAATCAAGCCTCCAAAGACCCATATTGCAACCTCAGAATATCAACTCCCACGGAACCAGGAAAAATAGAAACATCCCTTAAATTCGAGCAAATCTGGCCAACTTATAGGATCACACTAGGTTTTGAGTCCAACCAAATCCACGGTAAAAGCGTTATTCTCCCAGAATATTCAACATCCCAAGAATTTCAAAATAGAGTTACAGGCTCCCACCATTCATCAACAGATTTAAAGAGAAGCTCTTCAGTACCAATCAGCGACCAGAATTTCGGCAGCATAACACTACCAGTCAATTTCAATCAGACATAATACATACCATTTTCCACATTTCAACATGAAGACAGCAATTACACATCCACAAACAGGCCAAACTGATGTGAACTCCGGTAATCAGAGGCCATTAACAGAACATCTTACATAGGAGACTCACCTGCAGTTCCGCCTTTTGCCTTCGGAGTAGCATATGTAGGGATTACGATCCCTGAGTTTCCTTCCCGATGCGAGACTAGCTTTGGGACTCACTAAGGCTGTCATGAGCTTCGAATGTTTAACTGGTTTCTGGCATCTTTCCATTTTATCAAGAAGCATATTTAGCTCATCTTGTGGATCCTCCTCAAAGCTGTTTTCCGTCCAGCAATCATACTCCTCTTCTTCCAGCTCAGATTCAGTAGTGAAGTCTTTGTAGGGCTGTTAAATCCGGATCAGAACTGACTTTCACGAACTCTCCCTTGTCCCACCTAAACGTTGGGATGGCTTTTAGAATTGCTAAATCTGTCCTGGAGTTTTCTTTGACCGTGTTTGAGGATTCTCCTTCTTCCCAGTTTATGGTAACTCTGATATTGTCCGTGGTCAGCCTTTCGTTGTTCGCCGATTCAACCTGTGGGAAGACCCTCGAGTCTATTGGCAAAGGGTCAATCACATGTACATTGTTTGTAGAGGGCCGATCATAAGTTCCATCAGATTCCCCTCCTCTCCTATTAATGATTTCCAGTAGTTGCCCAAGGTTGGCAATAAAGTGCTCCAGATTATATCCTACCATATTCGATGGTGGGCTAGCCAGTACCATTGCTTGATCAGTTCCACCAACTTCCACTTGGTTAGAATTTTCAGACCCCTCCAGGTCATTACCTGACCTTATTTGCTGCCCTTCCTCCTCTGAAACAAATTTGTTTCTTTCTTGCATCCTTCCACTTTGGGCTGACATAGATTCCCCTAAGTGATCAGGCTGTATCAACACTTTAGCACCCTTGTCGATTTCCAAAACCTTAGAAGGGGGCTCATCAGATTGAAGCTCCTTGCTATTGGGTACTAGCTTCTCCTTCGGAACCCAAACTTTCTTTGTTTGCTTGACGTTGCATTTTGCCTCAGAATGACCCATTTTCGCACAATTTGGACAGTATTCTGGCAAGTCTTCGTAAATAATCTGCTGCCACATGCCTCTCTTCCGCGTTTCAATCCAAACACGGTGAGGAAGGGGCTTGATAACATCGACATCAACACAGATTATCGCCTCACTTGGACGCAAAACCTTTTCCATTGCCGCAGTAGCCAAGTCTAGCTTAAGTGGTTTCCCAACCGCCGAACCCAATGTAAACAAGGTTTCTTTATTGCACAGATGAACAGGGCGCAGGGGAAAATTAATCCATACCGGAGCTATAGAAGGTTCTTTCTGTGGACTGAAATCAGATGACCAGCGAAAAATTCTCGCCTGAAAACCACGGAAAGTCCAGCTTTTTTTCATCCAAAATCTCTGAAAATCAGCTTCTATCTGAAACTGGAAAATGACATGACGTTGATCTATTAGCCCTGCGTGACATTCACTAATAAATCCTGCAGCTTGTAAATCTTTACGAATGTCTGCCATTGCCGGCCTTCCTTGGTTGAACTTGCCAATTAAAGCAAACTTGAATTTTTCAGCCAAATGCGATTCTTCATCGTCTGAAATGAACAGAGCCGGCTCTCCATTACGTGTTAATAAGGCTGACACCGACGAAGGGGTGAAAACATCTACATTTTGAGCCCACACTGCCGACACAGCCTCCCTATAGGACTTCACGACCTGCTGAGAGACCCTCACAGATGGGGTATTTTGGTTCTGGCTTGTAGGACATTTAGGGCCTTCAGGCTGTGTGCTGCGTTCTGGATGTTGAGAGGGGTTTTGGGTGGGTGGAGGCTGCGATTTCAGAGCCCTCGTTGGGGGGGTGTCTTCAGGAAAAGGAGAATCTTCTATAGACCTCTTCCCTTGAGCCACCATGAGAAGATGATTACTTCTTTGCGCTACAGGAGATTGGGCGAACAGCGGAGTGAAAAAGTTTGACAGGAGTAGAGGTGGAGGCCGACGTTGGGTCTTGGAAGAAGTGGCATGTGGGTTGGGCTTCACTGCGGATGGGGGGGAATGTGGGTCCAACTGCCTTAGCAGCTACCTCTATTTTTTACCCTTGACTGCAGTTGCTGAGCTCCCAACCCTAGTAGGTGGAGGATCTGCTCCCGGAGCAACCACCATGGAGTTAGATTTGCCTGAATCTGGAGAGGGCTGTGACATCGATTCCATGGTTACAAAAATAGATTGTGTGGGTGAGACTGATTGTAGAGGATCCATAACCAATGCCGTACGATTGTGGTCAAGAGATGACAAAAGGCGGACTGTGATGGCTCCGGCCACCAGGCCGGAGCCTAGGGGCAGACGCCTGAGACCGATCCAAGGCTTAGGGCTGGATCTGCCCGTTGAGAAGGTGGTTCAAATTGGGTGTGGGGAAGGTTACAAAATGGATTGATTCGAATCAGAGGGTGTGGGTAAGAGAGGGTAAGAGGGCAGTCGATAGATTTGGAAAATCTATAAGCTAGGTAAAAATTTAGAGAGAATGTGGAGGCTCTCTCTCATCAGATGACAACTCATGTAAATTAATATGCACGTAAAATTTGCACGTTAATATGAATTTTGAATTCATGGCACTTAGTAAAAATGGTAAATTTAATAGTTTGCACTTTAAATTAATCGTTCATTTTAAGGGATTAATTATTAATTTTGGGATATTATAAGGGTATTGAATATATTAATTATTCCTAAGTTTGGGCCCTAGATAGTATTTCTAGAGAAATAAGGGTGTAATGATAAATTAAGGGAAATATTATCTATAAAAAAATTTTTATTGTGAACCACGTGTAAGTTTAATAGCTTACACGTAATCACCTCTGGAGACTCGTGGCAAAACGGTTTCAGTCTATACAATTGAGGAAATACCCAGAGAAAGGAAAAAAAATGATGCGAAGGAAAACAAAAACGGCAAAGAGTGAGAGAGAGAAAGAGGGAACGGAGCAGAGGAGGAAGAAGGAAAAAAGGGAAAAGAGGAGAGGAAGGAAAAGTGGAAAAGAAGCATGGCAGAAGGAGAGGAGGAAGAGGAAAAAAGGGGGCCCTACAAATCCACTTGGTTTGACTTGGAAGAGTTTTGGAAATTTCTTAACAGGTGGGGAAAACAACCTAGCAATTGCTGTTTGTAAAGATGGTTTTAAATATATGTATGTTTATATAAGGCCTGTGATATAGTTGTGTATCAATAAGGAATTTAAGGAAAAGAGAAGTGGTTTTATTTGTTTTTCCCTTTCTTGGAATTTATAGCTTAAACTAAATTTGCTTGGGAGAATGTCCTGGTTCGACTGAAGTAATGAAATTCTATTCTATAGTTTTGTGATAGTGTGAATAGGTTGAAGATTGAGTTTGGGTGATTGAGCTTATACTGGTGTCTTGTTTGTTAGTTTATGATTTTGTTTGACGTAAAGTGAATCAGTCAACTGCTTGTAAGAGACAAATATACAAGACTGTTCTAATCCCTCTATGATGTGTAAGCTGAGGTGGTGAGAAGAAAAGTTGGGTTTCATATTTGAAGAAAACCACTCATCTTAGAGAGGTTGTTGGGGTGATTTGAAATGTCCACAGTAGAGAGAAGGATGGAGTGGAATCATTCAGGAAAATGAGAGGAGGGAGGCACATGGAAAGGTTAATAGATCAGATAGTAGCTTAAGCTTCAACAAATTGCCTTAAAGAAATTTAGAATTTTGGGATAGGTTAAGGAAATAAGGCCCAAAGGTCAGAGGGGACGAAATTGGACCAATTTAATCTAATCTGGATTTTTTAAAAATGTTGCAATGGTGTGAAGCGGGTCCATTAAGAATAGGTTTTAAGGCATTAACAGTTTGGGCTTCAGCCCACCAGGAATTAGTAATAAAGATGAATTAATGGGGTTTTAAAGGTTAATAAGAAGTGGGCTTTTCTTTTTAGGAGTGGGTTCTAGGGCCTTACTGGATTGGGCTATAGACATCAATAGAGATAATACACAAATGCTTTTAATATGGTTTGGTGGTGGTGTTCAGTTTTAAGTTTTAAATTCTACGAATAATGTTTCAATTTAAATCTGTTGCCAACTTTAAGGGAAAATTTTACGTTACCTCACTTATGTAAGAACTTGATTTTAATGGAAATAATACTAGTACGAAGAAATGACATGAATACAAATGATAACAAGACTTATTGGGAACTTATGAGCAAGGTGTTGTTTGTTTGAAATTGTTGTTATTATGATGATTGAGTTTCCATCATGTTGTACCAACTTGATTTTACTATGTTTGATTTATATATGTGGAATATTTGAGTGGCACGTGTTTGCATATACTATGACTGTTTAAGTGATTGGGGCCCAGTCAGGGTGGCTTATTGATGATCGGGAAGGCAAGGGCCGAAGAGTTCATCATAGGTTCACCATGACGTTTAATCCTTGTCGAATGGAACTAAAGAGGTTTTAGTTTCATGAGAAAGGGTATCGGTTGTCCGGATATATCCTATTGTGCCTACGGGGCAAATTTTGATTATGGAGAATAAGGTAGCTTCAACAGTGGTCTGATCATTCACTGATCGTAAGGGGATATAAGGCTGGTACTGTATTGGTAATGTTTTCTGTCTGATTTATATGACTCTTTTACTATATGTGCATATCCCATTTCAGAATACCTGCGTACACAAAGCTAGCATGCTAATTTGTTATATTAAATTGTAATTGTGAGATTCCATTATGTTCTGATCCTATCGCCTCCCCACTGAGCATTTTAGCTCACCCCATTTTCAAAAATCCTTTTGTTTCAGAGGACACAAAGGAACTCGTCAGGAGGGGTGAGATTAGCAAGCTTGGAAGAAGGTGGGGTCACCGAGCCTGTTAGTCAAATTTGATAGTTGGGGTATATTGTTAAATCAAGAGATGCCTGAATATTAAGTTATTTATGGGATTTTTGTAAAAGACTGTATGGTAGGGTTTTGTGATAGTTGTATTATGAATTCTCAGTGTTGTAAATATGAATGATCAGTTGATGTTGCATAAACAGGCGTATTTTGGAGTTTAATCTAAGAACAAGGTTATGTGTGATAACTGCGATATTAGTATTTTCAGTTGAAGGAATTTATTCTGATTTTAGAAATTATTGTGTGTCTGGAAGTGATCTGTGTTTGATGTAAGGTATAGGTTTGACGAACTAACTCGCTCCAGCCGAGGGGGTGAGTTCGGGTCGTTACAGGGATATTGGGTTTTCGGTTAATGACTTTAATGTGTTATTGAAATTTATTTTGCCAGCTGATTTAGCGTCTCCTGATTATGTAAATTCCTTATGTGCAAAACCTGATTCCTTTAATATAGAACAAGCATGGGAGTTGTTATCAATTAGAAATGATTATGAAATTGGGATATCTAAAGCTGTAGAACTTAAAGATCCTGTATTGCAATTGTGTCATAGGATATTAGCTTATAATTTTTTTGGAAGAAATGACTCAACCAACATTGTTCAAAACACTGAGTTATTTATTTTATGGTGCATGGTCAACAGAACGCTTTTGAATTTTGGTTCAATGCTTGCACATCAATTAAAAACTGTTGCAAATGATTCTAGTAGACTCTTGTGTTTAGGATCTTGGGTTACTCATATTGCAATACAGTTGAAGATTTTTCATCCCAATTCCACCCATTTAACTGATTTTAAACCACCACAGTGTTTAGATCCTCCTTCTTTGGTAAAAATGAATCTTGTCTCTATTGATTCTAATGGTATTATCAAATTTTGTGAACCGGGGGTTAATGTACCGAGTAGTCCTATTCCTCCTTCCACAGGTACTGAATGTGATGTTCCTGATTTCTCAACTTTGTCTTCAGCTTTGTCTGCTCAAGACTCCTCGCTTCAAGAATCTATAAATAGGATGGATGAGCGGATGACGAATTTGGAGCACTTCATTCAAGCATATTTCCAATCTCAAGGGTTTAACTATCCAAAGCCATGAGTTTTCTTTTACACTCATCTCATTTATTTTTCTTTCACTTTATATAATTCTTTTATGTTGTGCTTTAATTATCTTCTTTTATACATGAAGGATCATGTATTGTGTAAGTATGGGGGAGCTTAAGTTTAAATTTCTGTTTTCGCATGATTATGATAGTTCATTTAATTAGTCAAATTTCTGTTTTCATTTTAATTTCCATTTTTGCATGATTAGGATAGTTCATTTAATTAGTCATATTGGTTTTGATTTAAAAAAAAATCATAATGCCCCTAAACTTTATGAACAACTTTGATATAGATTGGGGCATGTTTGGGCAGTTTGGGGGATATCTTTGTTTTGGTTAATGTAATTGCCCCATATGTATTTTAGAATGATAAAATTGCAAGACTTTATTTCTTTTACCCAATAAGTGAGTTTTCGAGCCTAAGGTACACAAGAACCACTTTCTTGGTGCTTTTGAATTTTATTGTGAGAGTTTATATTAAAATGCATTGGGTATTATAAAACTTGCTTTGAAGTATATGTTGAGACCATAAATGATTATATGCATAAAAATGATAAAGGCAAATTAGGAACAAACATTTTTTAGCTTTCTAAAACACTTCCTACCATTTTAATTTGACCCCTAGTGAACCATTTTTGAGCCTAGACCTTTTCTTTGTTTAACACCCAAGAAAAATTAGCCATTAAAACTGTTTTTAGCTTTCTTGTTCAACCAGTTTATCAAAGAATATGTTAATTATATTTTAAGATAGTTAAATACTTCTTGAGAAAAATATAGCCACACTACAGTTATTTGTGCAGAATTTTTTCTTTGCAAATTACATTTTATTAGTGTTTCATTAAGATCAGTATAAAAAAGGGGGGGGGGGGAAGAAGAGAAAAAATGCTCAGAAAAAGAAAGTGAAGCATTGTTATGTAAGTATAAGTATTGTTGATTAAAATTGTTGAAAGTGTGGCTATGTAAGAAGTATTTTGTGAAAATAAGTTGCACTTTAACATTCTTCTTTGATAAATTTTTAGCCCATATTTATCTTTTGCCCTACCTCTAACATTAGACCCATTACAACCCAAAAAGATCTTTTTGATTTATGTATATGGTTATTGGATGATTGTGGAGATATGACTGATTTGCAAGTTTATGATAATATCTTGCTTGAATAGTGTGTATTGCCTTATTAATTAGTGTGCCCTTATTGAGTGAAAAACTGTGAGCTTAAATTTATTCTTGAAATTTTTAACTAAAAGGAAGGGGCATGTTTGCATTATCTAGTACAAGGATTGATTAGTGGTAAGATGGTTGAGCTACAATTTATATCTTGTTGGTTATTTATTAAGGGCATTATGATATTGAATTTAATTGTTTTGTATTTTTAGTAATTTATTGGAATAACTATACTTGGGGCAAGCATGGTCCAAGCATGGGGGAGTTGATAGAGTCAATAATTTACATTTATTTGTTATAAATTTATGCCTTTTTATTAGCATTCATGTGTTGAAATTCATAGTTTTGTTAAATTTTCAGGATTATGTGGGAAATGAATGGAATGATAAGAAAAGTGCTAAATTGATGCAAGAAGTTGAGAAGAAGTTATTGGAAGGATTTTTACTAGAAGGAGAAGATTTTACCTAGAAGGATTTTTACTAAAAGGAAGAGATTTTTATTGGAAGATTTGATTATGTTAGTTGGGAAGGAATATTTTTTGTAATCAAATCTCCTAATATTGTGGAGATTGAAATTTTGGAGTTGTTAGCAGTTATCTTCTGTTAGCAATTTTAGCATTATTTGTTGGGAGAAGTCTATAAATAAGTGGGTGTTTAGAGTAGTTAGCATCTATCCTATCCTAGTCTAGTCTTTAATAAGAAAGTAGTTAGCAGCTTAGTTTTTTAATAAGTAGGGAGTTTATTTGTTTTTACGTAATATTCATTCAAGTCATCTTGTTGAATTTAATTGGATATTCATTATTTAATTCAAGCATTCAAATTTCAGCAATCTTAGTTTAGACAATTGATTGGACAAGTGTTTGGACAAGCATTATCTATTTCCTTTGCTATTTGGATTAGATTGGATTATCTTCAACATTACTATCTTCAAGAGATTGTCAACTACAGGTTTTTCGTTTTAGTTTATTATGAATCAATCTTTATTCAATTCTTTTATGTCTTGTTTAGATATGTCTTCATTTTAAATTAGTTTTTCAGTTAATTTATTGATGAAGCACTAATTAACAACTTGTGAGATCTAATTGGACTTAAATAAATATGGAATTCAAGTGCATTTTTATGTCATGTGATAGAAAGTTTATGAATTATCTATGATTGTTGAATAATGCGCAGTATTTAATTAATTATAGAAAATTCTAATGCCAATTAAAATGGTGGATCTGTAATTGTCTATTTAGTTTTAATAAGTGGTAAGACTGTCATTCATGGACAGTGGGCATAAGGGGATGGTATGGGCATATCATAATCAGGTTTCTCTCATCTTAATGCTGTTAATGAATTAAATCTAATGAGGCATCCTCTTAGATTGTTTATTAATTAGAGAGTAATTAATAAGGCATCCTTTTAATTACAGACAAGTAAGGAGAAATAAGGTTATGTCAGTGGCGTTCTCGGTAACTATAACTGGTTTATTTGAATTTCATGTTTAATATTTGCGTCAAGGATCAAGTGATTAATTAGTGTGGATTCAATGACTTAACTAGATTTTCTTTCTTAATTGATTAAATTCTTTAGTAATTTATTTTGTTTATTTGTTTCTAATATTTGTTTGTGACAAGTTGAAGGAAAAGATACACCCGTTCCCTTGGGAGACGACCTTGCTCCATTGCTATACTAGTGAAAAGTTGGTTTTAAATTTTTGTGGTACAACAATGCGACCAGTAAACATCATCATCAACAAGATCATAGAACTCTTAATCTATATAGTTATCATAGGTTTGAAGATAAAAGACATAATGCACCTAATAGTAACCTTATATATGGAATGCATAACATGCCACATCATCTCTATCATAGTTGTCGAATCGTGATACGAATCGTGTATAGTAAATTTATTTTTATGATACACGTATCGTATCATGTATCGTATAGTACGATACGTTAATTAATGTTATATATTAATAAAATAAATATATTATTATGTAATTGGAACACCAGTACTAAATAAGCATACAAACTGTACACAACTTCACTGTGACATCAATTAGCAAGTGAAGCATCATTAATTTCCAAATCACTGTCTAAAGTGTTTAGCCTTGATCCAAAAGCAACATTCACAAAAAAGCTACTGATCTCCAATCTATAACCTTACTCATGTACGAATTCATTCACTGTTTCAAAATCAAGAGGCAAACAAAAAAATAATATAATGTAAAAGTGAAAATGTTTCATAATTGAAAGTCATCTTCAAAATCAAAATCGTCTTCTTGATCTGTTGTTGCTTCCACTATCAGTTCTTCATTATCAACACTTTCAACTCTTTCAACTCTTTCTTCTTCAAGCACTTCAACTTCTTGTAGTTCATATTCTTCAACAACAACCTTTTTCTTGTTTTTCCTATCGTGTTGCAGATTTCTAGGACCTAAGGATACAAAAATATGTTTAGTAAGTTTAATATAAATTACTAGATAATTTAAAAAATTAGTGATTTTACCTCTCTTTCATTTCTCGCTACTTTTATCATCTGAAAAATGTTAATGAATGTCCAACCACGAATCATTTTGAGGAAGACATGAGTCTTCTTTCTCAGTAATCCAATCATCATCAGATTCCATATCAGAAAGAATAGGATCATATGTGTCTCCATTCTCTTGTCTTTTCTTTTGCCTTAACTCTAGACGAATGTTATATTTAACAAATACCAACACATTCAATCTTTGTTGTTCAAGGCTATTTCTTTTTTTAGAATGCACATGGTAAAAAATGCTCCAATTTCTTTCACAACCTGTAGCACTACATGTAAGACTTAGCACCCTTATTGCAAAATTTTGTAGTTCTTCACAACCACTTCCAAAACTTTCCCACCAAAGTGCTTTTATAAAAATGAAAAGAATAACAATTCATGGGATAAAATAAAAGATAAACTTCATTTGAAAGCACAAGAAGATTATTAAACTACTTACCAGGTTGCTTTTTTTCCCTTGTGATCACTGCCATGTCCAAACCAAACATACCTTCAGCATTATGAAAATTTTCCATTTGTTCATCAATTTTGATTCTTGACTCAAGAACTGGATATATTTTTTCAATTGTCTTATTCAATCCCAATTTTACTTCATAACCTCTATTAAAACCACTTGAATAATGAAACCTAAGCCAAAGCAAAATATAGAGAAATCAAGCACTTTATATATTGATAAGGGAATTTCAAACTTTAAGTTAATAAATTCATTTGTGAAAAACCTACTTTGGATTAAGATAGTACGCTGCAGCATGAAGAGGCCTATGAAGCTGTAGTTCTCAACGTGTATCAATGATGATCCAAATTCAATTATACCTTGACTTCACATAGTTAAAATTCTTTGCAAATTGTTCCTTAGCCCTCTGTATTGCTTCAAAAATATAACCAATAACAGGTTTTGCATCACCATCAACTAATCTTAAAACCTTTACTAAAGGAAGAACCCCTTTTAAACAATATTTTATAGCTCCCCAAAACTTGTAATTGCCCAACACTAATTCTTCAACATTCTTAGCATCCTTTCTGATAGCAATCCGCCCATGTCCATGGTGTCAAAGCTGACTTCACATGATCCATTGGTGAATCTTGATGGACCAATGACAAGATCAACGAGCAAAAGGATGAAAGTCGCCTTGCGAACAATGTTGTCATTACATTGTGAAGATTTGAACAACATTGAAGATCACTTGGCGTCTCCACCATCACTATCTCAACATGAAGTTTTTTGAAACATTTCTTGTATCACAATTCATGAAGAAGTTCCTAGGAGTTCTACATTAGAGCTTAAGGAAATTCCACCTTGAAGAAGTGTTCATGAACTACATTGAAGGCCAAGATGACGTGCTTGGATTTTCCCATCTTTGGATCACACCAATGTCTTAATTCTCTTGGGTTTATTTTGAGTTGTAATAATTAAGGCCATTAACATTTAATTATGGGCTTGCATTTTCGTTTTATGTAAATTACTTGGCCCAATTATCTTGCATAATAATTAGGAAAGTAATATCCTATTTTTTAGGAAAATTTAGGAAAGTAAACTCCTAAATTCTAGGAGCTTGGCCGAAATCCTAATTTGTAGGAGATAGGCATGTTTTGTTTTTGTTTGTTTAGGAAACTAGTTAGTTAGTTAGTTAGTTAAGAAGTCAAGTTGTAATTGGCTTTCGCTAGGGCTTTCTAAACACCATGGCCGAATTACTCCTATATAAATAGGCCATCATTGTAACGATTTTTTCATAGAGAAATAATAAAGATTTTTTCCTTGCAAAAGTTAAAAACACTTTGTGTTTTGAAATTCTCGTGAAGCCTTTAGTGAGGAGCTATAGGATTAGCCTACCCGTTCTCGATTTCAGGAACAACCCAAACTAAATTAGTTGATCTCTTGAATACATAAGATTAATTAATTTGTTTGTAATAGCGTAAGGGGTTTGATCTGGCTTAATATCAAATCTTGTGCATTTCCCTTGAATTCTACTTCCGCCAATTTTTGTTTTGTGTTTGTCATTGTTGAATTGATTCGTGCAACACTGTCCTAAAGATTTTGGAGATTTGGTGGTCCAGGATTCCAAGCCTCGCGCAACCGTATCAATTGGTATCAGAGTCCCGGTTGTTGCTTCAAATTCAGGTCATCTTTTCGTTTTTTGCTAATTTTCTTGCTTCTCTCGAATTTTCTCCAAGTTTGCGTCAAAAATTGTGTTGTTGTCCTAGCGTCTTTAGCTGCTATTTTTGGCATCTTTTTTCTGCTGTCCTAGAGTCATCTTGATACTGTTCATTCGTGTCTAATTCTGCCCTTTTGTTCATTATATTGGTGCTGAAATTCATTTAGTTTCTTGTTGAAAATTTCGTCAAAAATTCGCGCAAAGTTAGCTAGTTGTTCTTGCCATTTTTGTGTTGGTTTCGAGTCTTCTTGTTTTGCTGTCCGTCCTTGTTCTTTAGCGTCATTTTCTTGCTTTAATTCAGAAGTTTTCCTTGTGTCTTTTATGTTGGAAACTGCATAGGAATTGCATGCTACAAGTTGAATTCAAACATCAAAATCGTTAGGGTTAGGGTTTCGGATTTTTGTAAAAAAATCCTATCTTTCTTGTTTCAAATCCGTTTTCATTCATTCTTGTTGCTATCTTTTCTATATTGTTTATAGAGTCTATTATCTTTGGTCAAGTTTCAATTCCATATCCAAAAGATTAGTTCTTGATTGTTATATTGAAGTTCTTAATTATTCTTGAATTTTGAAAATTGTTCAAACTTGAAATCTTGAACTACAATCTTGAGTCTTGGCATAAATCTTGAAGATCTTGTTTTGTCGCATATTCAAATTTGAAATATTTGGTAAGATCTTGTTAACTATTTGTGGCTGAATTCTTAAGGGTGAAACAACATAAGACAAAACAAAACCCTAGGTTTTGTCTTAAACCCTTAAAACCCTAAGTTCTAGGTTAAAACCCTAGTGTATGAATTAAAAAAAAGGGCGACATTAAAAAAAAAGAGAGGCAAAGCTCAATGTCAAAAAAAAGGCCCAATACAAAAAAAAAAGAGTTTACAAAAGAAATTCGTAGCCAAATTGGAACTAAGTGTTCATGTTGTTCTTTGAAAATCACCAAGATTGAAATTGCCATAACGTTTTCGTTATAACTCCGATTTAAGTGATTCAAGTTGCCATTTTCTTGTTATTTAGTCTAGATTTTGTTTTTAGTAGTTTTCCAAGCTAAATCAAATTATATCCTTGCGTGATCTCAAAAACTCTTTACGGTTTCATACCTAAATTTACTCTATTTGAATTATCTTATGCTTTTCTTGATTGATTGAACTTCTTAGTTGAGAATTGTTCCTTTAATCCAAGAATTGATAGGTATAATATAGAATAGGTGATACCTTAAAAGAGAGTAGTTAGGGTATACACGAGAAAAGCTACCTATAAAGAGTGTTGTGTACCTACTCCCCAAAGTGAGAAACCCGTGAGATATATACATATTTTCCTTGTGTTTTTCACTAACGTGCAGGTACAATGGAGGGTGATAAAATCGTATCACAATCCGGACAAAAGATTGATAGTTACATGCTATATGATATACTTCAAAAGATGCAAATTCAACTTGATGATTTAACTTCGAAATCTAAGCATCAAACCGCAAAGAATTCCACTTCAAGACAAATTGATTTTGATGAAGTTGCATCCGATAATGAAGAGGAGGAATTCATTGGTTCTTCAAAAAGTGTTAAAACATCCAACTTGTCTATTGGTACTGTTAAACTGATATTACCTACTTTTCATAGAAAGGCAGATCCCGAAGCATATTTTGATTGGGTTCGAGACCTAGATCATTTCTTTGAAGGCAATAGTTATCCCGAGGATAAGAGATATCGCCTAGCCTTCATGCATCTCAAGGATTATGCTAGTTTATGGTGGGATGAGGTAATTAAAACTAGACGTCAAGATGGCGAAAGACCAATTAAGACATGGAGCCAAATGAAAGTTCTCACGAGGAAGAAATATGTGCCTTCACATTATAACCGTGAACTCAACCGAAAATTGCACTCTTTTGTGTAAGGGAACCAAACTGTTGAGGAGTACTACCATGAGATGGAAGCACTTATGATTAAGGCTAATGTTCAAGAAGATTCCGATTCCACAATTGAAAGGTTACTTCGAGGTATGAATTCCGAATTAGCTTACCATGTTGATCTTGAAAGTTATGTTGATATTAATGAGCTAGTTCATAAAGCTATTAAGATTGAAAGACACATGAAAGGAAAGGGCCGAGCTAGTCAACCTTTCACACAACCACAACCGCTTTGGAGGAGAGATTCAAAACCGAACACTACTCTTTTCACTCCACCATCAAAGCCGCGGACATTCACTCCAAAATCCAACCTCAAGTGCACCGACCAATGCCCCAAAAATAGTCCCTAAGGCCGCTACTCCAACCTCCCAAACGGCATCACAACCTACTCAAAGGTTGAGGGATATTAGATGATTTAAATGTCAAGGATATGGTCACATTCAATCCAATTGTCCTACTCATAAGTTGATGTTTATTAATGACAATGGAGATGTGGTAAGTGATAATGATAATGATGATGATGAATGCATTGACATGCCCAAACTTGAGGAAAAATATGAAAGTGAAGAAAGTGAATCGCATGAAACATATGGTGTTGGAAATTATTGTTTGGTTACTCGTCGTATCCTTAATGCACAACCACAAATTGATGATTATTTGATTCAACGTGAAAACATCTTTCACATACATTTTATGGTTAAAGATAAAATTTGTAGTGTGATCATTGATAGTGGAAGTTGCACTAATGCGACAAGTACTCTACTTGTCAAGAGGATGCATTTATCTTGTTTCAAACATCCAAAGCCATATCGACTTCAATGGTTCAACAACTCCGCCGAGACTAGAGTCACAAAACAAGTCAAGGTACCATTTAAAATTGGTAAATATGTTGATGAAGTTTTATGTGATGTTGTTCCTATGGTGGCCGGTCACATCCTTCTTGGAAGACCTTGGCAATTTGATAGAGATGTGATTTACTATGCCAAGAAGAATTACTATAGTTTGGAACATCAAGGCAAACGATTTAATCTTAAAGCCTTAACTTCATCCCAAGTCTTTGAAGACCAAGCAAGACTTGCTCAATCTTGTAGTAAATTGCGTGAAGAAGAAGCCAAAGAGAAGAGTGATCTTGAAAAGCAAAAGCATGTAAACAATAGTATAGGTCGTGAACTTGTACTTAGTGATAAATGTGCTAAGAGCTGAGATGTATCTAGTTCTAAGCCTTGTTATTTTGCTTCTTCAAGTGAGATTAAGAGAGCAATACTAGATAGGCAACTATTGTATTTACTTTTTCGCAAAGATGTACTTATCATTGATAGTGATCACCTTAATTCTCTACCTAGTGTTATTTTATCTCTTTTGTAGCAATATGGAGATGTGTTTCCTGAGGACTTACCAAATAGGTTTACCACCTATTCGAGGCATTGAACATCAAATAGACTTTGTGCCTGGACAAATCCCAAACCATCCCCCTTATAGAGCTAACCCTGAGAAAACCAAAGAGATCCAACGTCAAGTTGATGAACTCCTTGACAAAGGTATAGTTCGAGAATCTCTTAGTCCATGTTCAGTTCCTATTATCTTGGTCCCTAAAAAGGATGAATCTTGGAGAATATGTGTTGAATGTCGTGCTATTAATAAAATCACCATTAAGTATAGACATCCAATCCTAGATTAGATAATATGCTTGATGAATTGCATGGTTCTTGTATCTTTACTAAGATTGATTTAAAAAGTGGCTACTATCAAATTAGAATGAAAGAGGGTGATGAATGGAAAACTGCCTTTAAAACAAAGTATGGATTGTATGAATGATTAGTCATGCCTTTTGGTCTAACTAATGCACCTAGTACTTTTATGAGGCTAATGAATCATGGTTTTAGATCTTTCATTAGAAAATTTGTTGTAGTTTATTTTGATGACATCCTTATTTATAGCAAATCACTTGATGAACATGTTGAATATTTAAAACTCGTGTTTACTATATTACGTGAGAACCAATTATATGCTAACCTTAAAAAGTGTTCTTTTTGCATGGAATCTATTATCTTTTTAGGTTATGTTGTTAGTTCTCAAGGTATTTCTGTTGATGAGTCAAAAGTCAAGGAAATCATGGATTGGCCGAGACCTAAAAATGCTAGTAAAGTTAGAAGTTTTCATGGTTTAGCAAGTTTTTATAGAAGGTTTGTTAAAGACTTTAGTTCTATAGCTGCACCTTTAAATGAACTTGTTAAAAAGAACGTCACTTTTGAGTGGAAAGAAGAACATGAAAAAGCTTTTAACACACTGAAAGATAAATTGACTCACGCCCCTCTACTTGCATTGCCCAATTTTCATAAAGTTTTTGAGATACATTGTGATGCCTCCGGGATAGGTATTGGTGCTGTTTTAATGCAGGAATCAAGACCCGTGGCTTACTTTAGTGAAAAGCTTAATGGGGTAGCCATGAAGTATGCAACTTATGACAAGGAGTTGTATGCTTTGGTAAGATCATTACAGGTTTGGCAACATTATCTATGGCCTAAAGAATTCATTATTCATTCTGATCATGAAAGCCTTAAATTCTTGAAAACTCAAGGTAAATTGAATAAGAGGCATGCTAAGTGGTTAGAATTTATTGAATCTTTTCCATATGTGATTAAATACAGATCTGGTAAAGACAATGTTGTAGCTGATGCATTATCTAGGAGATACACGTTATTCACTTATTTGCAAGCTAAGTTACTTGGTTTTGATTTGATTAAAGATTTGTATAAAGATGATCCTACTTTTAAAGCCACCTATGATCTATGTTCTTCAAAACCGAATGGTGAATTTTATGTGCACTTTGGAATTGCTAAAACACTTGCCGTTTTAAATGAACACTTTTATTGGTCTAACATGATTAAAGATGTTAAAAGTGTTTGTGATAAATGCATTGTGTGTAAACAATCAAAATCGAAAGTGATGCCTCATAGTTTGTATACGCCTTTGCCTGTTCCTAGTCATCCTTGGATTGATATTTCTATGGATTTTGTTCTTGGATTACCTAGGTCACGCAATGGTCATGATAGCATATTTGTTGTAGTTGATAGATTTAGCAAATTGTCACACTTCATTGCATGTTCTAAATCTAATGATGCTACATATATTGCTGATTTATTCTTTAAGGAAGTTGTTAGATTACATGACATTCCACAAAGTATTGTTAGTGATAGGGATGTAAAATTCTTGTCTCATTTTTGGCATACTTTATGGAATAAGTTAGGCACTAAATTGTTGTTTTCTACTGTTGCACATCCACAAACTAATGGACAAACTGAAGTAGTTAATCGCACTTTATCTACCTTACTTCGTGTCATTATTCAAAAGAACTTAAACAATTGGGAAAGTTGTTTACCTCATATTGAGTTTGCATATAATAGGACTTTGCATAGTTCTACTAATTGCTCACCTTTTGAAGTTGTTTACGGATTTAATCCATTAACTCCACTTGATATTTTGCTTCTTCCTAATAATGAGTTTGTTAATGTCGACGGTAAAAAGAAAGCTGATTTTTTGAAGGAGTTACATGAGAAAGTTCGAAATAATATTCAAAGGCGTAATGAACAAGTTGCTAAGCAAGCCAATAAGGGTAGAAAGCAAGTAATATTTGAACCGAGTGATTGGGTTTGGATTCACTTAAGGAAAGAGAGGTTTCCCGAGAAAAGAAAATCTAAGCTTCATCCAAGAGGAGATGGTCCTTTTTGAGTCTTGGAAAGGATTGGAGACAATGCTTACAAGATAGAGCTACCAAGTGAGTATGGCAATGTGTCATCTACATTTAATGTTTCTGATTTATCTTTGTATGATGTAGGTGATTCGAGGATGAATCCTTTCGAGGAGGGAGGGAATGATAGCAATCTGCCCATGTCCACGGTGCAAAAGCCTACTTCACATGATCCATTGGTGAATCTTGATGGACCAATGAGCAAAAGAATGAAAGCCATCTTGCAAACAATGTTGTCATTACATTGTGAATATTTGAACAACATTGAAGATCACTTGGCGTCTCTACCATCACCATCTCAACATGAAGTTGTTTGGAACATTTTTTGTATCACAATTCATGAAGAAGTTCCTAGGAGTTCTATATTGGAGCTTAAGGAAATTCCACCTTGAAGAAGTGTTCATGAACTACATTGAAGACCAAGATGGCGTGCTTGGATTTTCCCATCTTTGGATCATGCCATTGTCTTAATTATCTAGGGTTTAATTTGAGTTGTAATAATGAAGCCCATTAACATTTAATTATGGGCTTGCATTTTCGTTTTATGTAAATTACTTGACCCAATTATCTTGCATGATAATTAGGAAAGTAATCTCCTATTTTTTAGGAAAATTTAGGAAAGTAAACTCCTAAATTCTAGGAGCTTGGCCAAAATCCTAATTTGTAGGAGATAGGCGTGTTTTGTTTTTGTTTGTTTAGGAAACTAGTTAGTTAGTTAGTTAGTTAGTTAAGAAGTCAAGTTGTAATTGGCTTTCGCTAGGGTTTTCTAAACACCATGGCCGAATTACTCCTATATAAATAGGCCATCATTTTAACGTCTTTTTCATAGAGAAATAATAAAGATTTTTGCCTTGCAAAAGTTAAAAACACTTTGTGTTTTGAAATTCCCGCGAAGCCTTTAGTGAGGAGCTATAGGATTAGCCTACCCGTTCTTGATTTCAGGAACAACCCAAAACTAAATTAGTTTATCTCTTGAATACATAAGATTAATTAATTTGTTTGTAATAGCTTAAGGGGTTTGATCTGGCTTAATATCAAATCTTGTGTGTTTCCCTTGAATTCTACTTCCGCCAATTTTTGTTTTGTGTTTGTCATTGTTGAATTGATTCATGCAACACGGTCCTAAAGATTGTGGAGATTCGGTGGTCCAGGATTCCAAGCCTCGCCCAACCGTATCACTTTCTCTTAGCATAACTACTTGTATTCCATTCTTTTGATGCAAAAATAACTCTTAAGGACTGTATTTAATTAAAAAGTGACTTCAGAGCAAGAAAAGCTGTAGCAAATCTTGTAACTCCTGGATGTGCTAGTTCTCTTTTTTTAGTATACTGCCTCATCAATTCAAGACCCCAAGCATGATGATAGATATATTTGGTTATTGCCTTTGCTTTATCTAATGTATCTTTATACACAGGCATTTCACCAATATAACTAAGCATTAAATCTATCAAATGTGCTGAAGCAGGTGACCAAAACAACTTTTTTCTTTTTTCCATCAGCAAGTCTCCAGCAGCAACATAAGCTGAGGCACTATCTGTCACAATCTGAACGACATTCTCTTCTCCAACTTCTTCCACAATAGAGTCAAGTAGTTTAGATAAATTGTTAGCATATTAACAAATGCTAGATGTATCTAATGATTTAAGGAAAACAGTTCTTTTGTGCTATTCACAAGAAATTTGTAATAGATCTTCCTCTACCATCTGTCCATCCATCAGACATCAAAGTGCAACCAGTTTTTTTCCACTCAACTTTATATTTCTCCAAATTCAGATTCACACTCTCCACTTCCTTTTTCATAAAGGTAACCCTTACCTCATGGTATGAAGGAAGTTTCAATCCTTTTCCATATTCAATTGCTGAATTTATCATTTTATGAAACAAAGGACTTTTAACCAAATGAAATGGCACGGCATGACAATAAAAAAATCTACAAATATCCATACAAGATAGTATCCTATCTTTAGTAAAGGAATTTATAGTGGTTTGCTTTTTTCCTTTTCCTTTGCCAACAAACTTTTCCAACCTTCCAACTTTTGCTAAGATTATTTCTCTCATTATTTTCTTGATCAAAGCAACTTAAGTTCAAAATATCATCATCCATAGATTTTTTATCCTTAATTTCTTCCAAGTGTTTTCGAAACTTTTTTGATACATCTTTTGAAACCTTTTCACATAAGGCAACTTCTTTTCTAGTTTGAGCTAAGTGATGCTTCATTCTTGAAACTCCACCCCAAAATTCCTTGCCACAATAGTTACACCTCAGTTTGAGTCTTGTGTTATCACTTTTACCATCTAATGTGTCATGAACCCGTGTACAGTGATCCCATTTAGAATCATGCATTCTTTTTCTTTTTGTAGCCATCTTCAATAAAGCATACAAGAGAAAACATGGAAATTCAATGAGAAAAGTCATTAATAAATCCACTTCTTTTATTAATTTGGACATTGGTGCAGACTGTGCAGTGACTTCAACTCACCATATTTCACAAAATTCCCAATTTCCATCACATGAAACGATGAAAGCATACAACTTCAATTCCTATTCTTAGTTAAGTAAATAGATCATCAATAAAATAAAATTTCTAGTGTTGATTTAAAATTCTACCAAAACTAACAATTTCTTTAATAAACATCACAATTTGGGTCTCTGAGTCAATATTTTGCAATGAATTCCATTGGAGTGGACAAAATTGAATGCATTCGATTGAAACAAAATGAAAAAATAAGCAGCAAGGAGACAAAAAAAGGAAGAAATTGTTTGAAGAATATTATTGAAAAAAAATAATAAGAGTAGTAATTCATGATCCATCCATATATGATATGAAGATATGATGACGACGATGATGATGATGATGATTTTACCTCCTGTGAGTCGTTGATTGTTTAGTAGCTCTCTCCCTCGAAATCAATTATAAGTGATAATGGCCGAGTCGCCTCTTCTTCTTCTTCCTATTCTTCTTCTTCTTCTTCTGCCTGTACTCTGATCACTGTGTGTGATATGGGAAAAGGGAAAAGTGTTATCCAAACCTAAAATTAGGAGGAACTCGTATCTTTCTTCACAAATTAAAGATCTAAAGTGATGACTGATGGAGTTGGAAGTTGGGTGTCAAAGAAGTTCGATGGAAGCTTACTGCATACGCTTGGTTGGTAGGAACTTGATCAGTTTATTAAGAAAAGGTAACTTATCATTCGATTCGGTACATTTGTACGATACGTACCAAGTCGTATAATACAAAAAAAATTTAACGATTCACTACTTAGAACGATTTATACCTGCGATTCGTATCGAAATTACTTGTTTTTGATATGTATCATACGATACGTATCGCGTATCGTACGATACTAACAACTATAATCTCTATAGGAATGGAATTCAAAATGCCAAACCTAGATTTGACTAAGGTAAGGTAAATTACCAATATAAAACATCACATTCCTTTAAATATCACATGATTTGTGATTATTATTGCAAAAAGGGACACACTTCAAGAAAATGCTTTGCTAAAATTGAAGTAGGAAATGGGTCAAAAGTTTGGATAAGAAAAGTGATTAACCCACAAGAATCTTTTGAGACATTAATTCCAAATGTCACACCTTGATTATTTTATGTATGTGTCTAAAAAATTCAATTATTGGAAATGATAAAAAAAGGGAAAATTATTGAAATTGGAAATGTAGCCAATAATGAAAGCAGTGTAATTGAAAATGTGCTCTTGATTGATGATTTGAAGTTCAACTTGATAAGTATTAGTCAAATTTGTAATAAAGATCTTAATGTGTTGTTTAGATGTGATAAATGTATGATTCTTGTTCCTAAGGAAGGTAAGACCATTCTTACCGAATATAGATTTAACAATGTATATGCACTTCATTTAAGTGATATAGTTGAACAAGATGTGAAATGCCTTAGTATAATACATGATACAACTTGGTTGTGGCATAGAAGATTAGCATATGTAGACATAGACCACATAAATGACTTATCTAAAAGAGAAATTGTTAGAGGACTACCTAAAAAAAATATGAAAAAGACAAAGTATGCGATGCATGCCAATTTTGAAAACAAATTAAAAGTTCATTTAAAGAAAAAAATGTAGTTTCCTCCTCAAAACTACTAGAACTTATTCATATAGATCTTTTTGGTCCATCACAAACTACAAGTTTAGGCATTTGTAATAGTGTATGACTACTCAAGATTCACTTGGGTAATATTTTGATAAGGTTCTCGATGGGATGATCCACCTTTAGGCGGATTGACAACCTTATTTCATCCACAGGACAGGTCTAGCTTGGAATATTCTACCGTAATCAACACCAATAATGAACACAAAGGAAAGAGACAAAGATAGAACGGATTAGAACAACAAAATTAAAACAAAGAAAATAAGAAAAAAGATATAGAGCGTGATTCAATGGAAACTTGTCCAAAGCCCCAACACTATCACAAAGTCAACTTGACTCAGGCAGCACCCAAATCAAATCAGATTTGGCTGTTCTCAAATTTAGAATAAAAGCAAGACTAATGGACTTAATCTCACTTTAGGGTTTAGAAGTCAAAAGCTCAAACTTAGCTTAAAGATTCTAAGGGTTTCGGATTCAGATTTTGATATGCAAAATAATGAACTTTTTATTTCAAATTTCAAATCCTAAATTCGTGGCTTACATGCTCCTATATATAGGAAGCAAAATAACCCTCAAAACAAACCCTAAAATACCCAAAAGGTAGTTTCCTAATAGGACTCAACTTCCTAAAATAAATAACACATACCTCAATCATGCAAGATCTTTAGCCATGTGACAATATAATGATCAACACATCAATGTTCATGCAAGAACATCAGATCATGTTTCTTATTGAAAAGATTAACAAAAACGAACTAAAAATAAAAAACCTAAATTCTGCCGAATTTCCCAACGTCATGACGTGGAAGTCTGAAATTTGCGATGTGAGTGGACGTTGCGACGTGGGATGGTCTAGACATTGCGACGTGCGGAAAATAACATCGTTAATTAAATTGGATTTTTAATTCCAATTTTTAATTGCTTGAAGACAGTGAGCCATGTCGCGATGTGAGTGGACGTCACGACGTGGACTGCTGGACATCGCGACATCGAGAATCAGCTAACACAGATGTCTTCAATTCCCGGGCGTCGCGATGTAGAGATGTCTGGATGTCACGACGTGGGGACATGAGCGACTAACACTTGTGAGTTCTTGCTCTTCTTTGATGGATTATCATGTATTGCCAAAACTACGAGGTTCTAAGGCTTCAAATCATTCTTCTTTTCAACAAAACCTTGTTCCAACAATTTATATGCATCATCCACTATTTCCATGATCAGACCATTAAGAGCAAGCTTCGACTTTTTGGCTATAGCTCAAGTCATTGGTCTTCCAATTCCACGTAAATGGTCAATGGACTGTTGTTCACCATCAAGTGCGTCTGGATTCCTATCATTTTCCTCCGCCTCAAAAGGATTCGTCCTCAAATCTCCTGCATCAAACAAAGAGAGATCAGAAACATTAAAAGTAGCACTAACGTCTCCATATTCACTGAGCAAATCAATGTGATATGCATTGTCATTAATACGCTCGAGAACTTGAAAAGGTCCATCGCCTCTAGGGTGAAGCTTTGATTTCTGTTTCTCAGGAAATCTTTCCTTGCACAAGTGTATCCAAACCCAATCACCTAGTTGGAGCACCACTTGGCGTCGTCCTTTAATGGCTTGCTTAGCGTACTGCTCATTTCTCCTTTCGATATTGTCACGAACCCTAGCATGAAGGTCCTTAACAAAAGTAACTTTGCTTGCATCATCAACATTAACAAACTCGTTAGTAGGAATAGGCAAAATATCCAAAGGTGTCAAAGGATTAAAACCATAGACAATTTCAAATGGAGAAAAAGAAGTAGAATTATGAATAGTGCGATTATAAGCAAACTCAATATGTGGTAAACAATCTTCCCATTTCTTTAAATTCTTTTGTATGATAGCATGTAATAATATAGATAAAACTCTATTAACTACCTCAGTTTGTCCATCAGTTTGTGGGTATGCAACAGTAGAACATAGCAACTTAGTTCCCAATTTACTCCAAAGAGTACGCCAAAAATGACTAAGGAACTTGACATCTCTATCACTAACAATAGAAGTAGGAATACCATGCAATCTTACAACTTCTTTTAAGAAAATATCAGCTATGTGCGTAGCATCATTGGTTTGTGAACATGCAATAAAATGTGCAATTTTATTGAACCTATCAACTACCACAAAAATACTATCCTTACCACTTGGTGACCTAGGTAATCCTAAAACAAAATCCATGGAGATGTCTAACCAAGGATGCAAAGGTACAGGGAGTGGTGTGTATACACCATGAGGCATTATCTTCGACTTTGTCTGTTTACAAACAATACACTTTTTACAAACATATTGAACACTTTTTCGCATATGAGGCCAATAAAAATGTTCTTTCAAAATATGTAATGTTTTGTTAACACCAAAGTGACCCATTAATCCACCACCATGTGTCTCAGTAACTAATAAATCACGAATAGAGCAATTAGGCACACACAATTTATCCATTTTAAATTGGAAACCATCATGCAAATAATACTCTCCTTCGGATTTATGCAAACATGTCTCACACACAAGTTTAAAATCAGCATCTTTGGCATACAATCCTTTCATGACATCAAATCCAAGTAGTTTTGCATGTAAGAAAGTAATCAAATTCTACCTTCTCGACAATGCATCAGCAGCCATAATTTCCTTTCCAGCTTTGTACTTGATCACGTAAGGAAATGTTTCAATAAATTCTAACCACTTAGCATGCCGTTTATTTAACTTACCTTGGGTCTTAAGGAACTTAAGACTTTCATGATCCGAATGAATGATGAATTCCTTTGGCCAAAGGTAGTGATGCCAAACTTGTAGAGATCACACTATTGCATACAACTCCTTGTCGTATGTTGCATAATTCAATATTGCCCCATTGAGCTTCTCGCTAAAGTATGCCATGGGCTTGCCTTCCTGCATCAAAATAGAACCAATACCTTTTCCGGAAGCATCACATTGTATTTCAAAAGCTTTCTCAAAATTGGGTAACATAAGAACATGAGCATTAGTTAATTTCTGTTTTAAAGTGTTAAAAGCTTTATCTTGAGCATTAGTCCAAACAAAAGTCATATTTTTCTTAACTAGATCTTTGAATGGGGCTGCAATTGTACTAAAGTCTTTTACAAACCTCCTATAAAACCCAGCTAGACCGTGGAAACTCCTAACATCATTAGTTGACTTAGGTGTGGGTCAATCCCTAATGGCTTTTATCTTATTATCATCAACGGAAATTTCTTCAGCACTTACAACAAATCCCAAAAGATAATAGATAAAGAACCGAAATCACACTTTTTAAAATTTGCATAAAGCTGATTTTCACGCAATACAACAAACACACTTCTTAAATGTGAAACATGCTCTTCAAGTGTCTTGCTGTAAATAAGTATATCATCAAAATAGACCACCACAAATTTTCCTATGAAAGACCTAAGTACATGGTTCATTAAACGCATAAAAGTGCTTGGTGCATTAGTCAATCCAAAAGGCATAACTAACCACTCATAAATATCATACTTAGTTTTAAAGGCAGTTTTCCATTCATCACCTTCTTTCATACGAATTTGATAATAGCCACTTTTCAAATCAATTTTTGTAAGGATTTTGGAGCGCCATATAACTCATCTCATCTAACCTAGGGATAGGGTGACAATATTTTTTGGTTATTTTGTTAATGGCTCAACAATCAACACACATTCTCCATGTTTCATCTTTCTTAGACACAAGAATAACAGGCACAGAACATGGACTAAGGCTTTATCGAACAATACCTTTATCTAGATGATCATTCACTTGCACTTGGATTTCCTTGGTCTTCTTAGGACTTGCTCGATATGCTAGCCATTCGGAATTAAAGCACCAGGAATGAAGTCAATTTGATGTTATATACCTCGAATTGAAGGTAAACCCTTCGGTAACTCCTCGGGGAATAAATCTTCAAATTCCCGTATAAGAGAAATCACAGCACTAAGCAAAGAAGATAGGTGATCACTAGACATCAAATACAAATCTTTGTAAATAAGTACAAACATTTCACGCCTATCTAGTATTACTCTTTTGATTTCACTCTTTTGCGCATAGACTGTTAACCTCTTTTCTTTCTCCTCTTGCTTCATGTTTTGGCCTTCCAATTTCTTTGCATTATCACTAGAAGGGGTAGAGGTTTTTCCCACTTTTTACTTCATCTTCTCAGCCTGAGCTAATTGCCTACATTCCTTGGAGATCTTTGCTTGATCTTCATACACTTCCTATGGTTTCAAAGAACCCAAAGTGTACTTCTTCCCATCCTTCTCCACGGTGTTGTAATTCTTTCGCCCATCATGCATGACATGTCTATCAAGGCGGGGGCGGGGGCTGCTTTCCCTGAGTCGGAGGTATGTTAGAACGGGCAGTCGGGCTCGAACCCCCAGAGAGACCCCAACTTTTTCAAGTAGGGAGTGCAAAACTTCAAATTTTCCATGGACGACCAAATTACACATGCACCGCCTCCATTGGAACAACATCACATAGAATATCATCAGTATATCTTCTAATTGACAAAGATAAGCGAACTTGTTTGTTTACCTTAACCGCCCCACTTTGATTCAACCTCTAAAGCTTGTATAGTTTAGGGTGTTTTGAACAATTAAGCTTCAACTTGGATATTAACAAAGTACTCACCACGTTGGTGCAATTCTCACCATCAATAATCAAAATGCACTATTTGTTCTGAATAATGCACTTGGTATGGAAGATGTTCTCTCGCAGCTCTAGATCACCATCAATCTGTGGCTATGTACTTAAAGCTCTCACGGTGACAAGTGACTCAGCAAATTCAAGCTTTTCTAGAGCACCATCATCATCATAAGTTCTTTCTTCCAGTTCGGGCATCTCGTCATCACTTGAATAAAAACTAGCAACATCCCCATCGTCAAGCTACTAAATAGCCTTCTTGCTTGGACAGTTTGCCTAGACATGACCAAATCCTTGACATTTATAGCACTTGATCTCACTCGTTCTTTGGGGTGCATTCATGACTGGTTTCGGGATAGCTGGTGGTGTCCTCTGTATTGGCTTGGGTGTAGCATTTCCTCAATAAGATCTATTTTTCATAGCTACATTGGGTGGAGTCTGTAGGGTTTCCCTTTGCCAAGGTGGTTGAAAAGTTGTAAGTCGCCCTTTTAGCTTCATGCAACATCTCGTCCAAATCAAAAGATTTATGGAATCCCATTTTGTAGGCCAATGTAGGGGTCATTCCTGATATGAATCTTGCCATAGTTGTTTCAAGTTCCTTCACAATGTTGGCCTTTATCATGAGTAACTCCATTTCCTTAAAGTAATCATCAACAGGTTGGTTGCCTTGGGTGAGGGTCAGAACTTGTCTCCGCAATTCATTAGCAAAATATGATGGTACATACTACCTCCTCATGATTGTTTGAATCTCTCTCCAAGTTTGGATTGGACGCTCCCTAATCAATTGTTTATTCTTGACCAATTGAGACCACCAATGAGCTGTATAATCCTTAAGATGTATGGTCACCATTCGCATCTTCTTATCTTCAGAATAAGAATTCCCAGCAAAATCTGTTCCACTGCGTAGATCCAATCAAGAAATAAGTCGGGATCGGACTTGCCATGGAATTTTGGGAACTCCAATTTAATCGAAGCCACATCAAAGTCGGACTTGACCCCACCTTTAGGCTGTTCAGATTCTACGAGCTCCTCTCCATTAAAATAATACTCGTCAAATTCTTCGTCAAGTCTTTTTGAGGTTGCTTTCTTAGAAGCCGATTGTTGAGCTTTCGATATGTTTTGCACCTGAATTGATAACTTGTTCACCATGTTAAAAAGTGTATCAATTTGAAATTTTGCATCATATTGGGTTTTTGAAGTTTTCTTCACGATTTTTAAACACCTGCAAGTTAGATAAAATAGTATAAGAAACAATAATAATAATTATGGCTTCTCACAGGTTCTCTCTTTAGGTATGGTCGGTTCACTTCACTCTTATAATATGGTTTTTCTCGTGTATGTATACTCTCCCTATTTCTACTCTCCAAATGTGGGGGCACTCATAGTTTGCTTTGCAAGTGCTAAGTTCGAAAACCATCTATCAATAATATAACTCAAATGCCACACAAATCAAGTAAAGAATTTAAGAACAAGATTATGAAGAATAGCAACTTTAGAACACGTTAGGGCACAATTTTGGAACAAATTAGGAAAGATATAGATACTATAAGAATAATGTTTAATAGGAATAACAAATCAAAATTTTTCAACAGTGATTGTGTAACTAGAATTTTTTTTCAGGTTTTGCTGCAAAAAAATTTTTTGACGATTTTTTTTTACGTTTTTTTTAATTACTATTGCAATAATGCAAACAACTCAGATATATTGAAGCGAGAAATTCAATCTAATTTCACAAGATTCAATCACAAATCGAAAAATTTACGAGATGGAAAGTTTAACCTTAAATTTTCAAGCACCCAAAATTTTTTCTCTGATACCACTTGATAAGGTTCTCGATGGGATGATCCACATTTTGCAGAATGACAACCTTATTTCATTCACATGACAAGTCTAGCTTGAAAAATTCCACCACAATCAACACCAATAATGAACACAAAGGAAAGAGACAAAGATAGAACGGATTAGAACAACAAAATTAAAACAAAGAAAGCAAGAAAAAGATATAGAGCGCGATTCGATGGAAACTTGTCCAAAACCCCAATGCTATCACAAAGCCAACTTGACTCAGATGGCACCTAAATCAAATTAGATTTGGCTGTTCTCAAACTTAGAACAAAAGCATGACTAATGGTCTTATTCTCACTTTAGGGTTTAGAATTCAAAAGCTCAAACTTAGCTTAAGGATTCTAAGGGTTTTGGATTCAAATTTTGCTACGCAAATTAATGAACTTTTTATTTCAAATTTCAATTCTTAAATTTGTGGCTTACATGCTCCTATATATAGGAAGCAAAATAACCCTCAAAACAAACCCTAAAATACCTAAAAGGTAGTTTCCTAATAGGACTCAAATTCCTAAAATAAATAACACATGCCTCAATCATGCAAGATCTTTAGCCATGTGAAAATACCATGATCAACACATCAATGTTCATGCAAGAACATCAGATCATGTTTCTTATTGAAAAGATTTACAAAAATGAACTAAAAATCAAAAACCTAAATTCTGCCAAATTTTCCAACGTCGTGACGTGGGATGGTCTGGACGTCGCGACATACAGAAAATTACGTCGTTAATTAAATTGGATTTTTAATTCCAAATTTTAATTGCTTGAAGACAGTGAGCCACGTCGCGACGTGGAGTCCTCTAGATGTCGCGATCTGTATGGACGTCACGATGTGGACTGCTGGACATCATGACGTCGAGAATCAGCTAACATCGACGTCTTCAATTCCTAGACGTTGCAACGTGGAGATGTCTGGACATTGCGACATGGGGACATATGCGACCAACACTTGCAAATTCTTGCTCTCCTTTGATGGATTATCATGTATTGCTAAAACCACGAGGATCCAAGGCATCAAATCATTATTATCTTCACCAAAACCTTGTTCTAGCAATTTATATGCATCGTTCACTATTTCCATGATCAAACCATTAAGAGCAAGCTTCGACTTTTTGGTCCTCCAAATCCACAATATAGGGTCATTGGTCCTTCAAATCCACATATAGGGTCAATGGACTGTTGTTCACCATCAAGTGCGTCTGCATTCCTATCATATTTCAAAGTCAAAAAAGTGGCACCTTTAGGGAATATGTGAAACTATTCAAAAAGGTACAAAATGAGCAAAGTCTTAATGTAATAAAAATTAGAAGTGATAATAAAACCGAATTTTTGAATGCAAACTTTATAAATCATTGTGACGAAAATGGCGTTACACATAATGTTTTCATAGTTAAATCACCACAACAAAATGGAGTAGTTAAAAAAAAGGACAATTTAAGAAATGGATAGAACTATGTTGTGTGAAAATAATGTACCCAAATACTTTTGGGCCGAAGTAGTTAACACCTCTTGTTATGTAATAAATAGAGTTTTAATTAGGCCAATATTAAAGAAAACATTATATGAACTCATGTACAATAAATCCCTAACATATAATAGTTTAAAGTCTTTGGATGTAAGTGCTTCATCTTAATTGTAAAAGACCCTCTTAGTAAATTCCATAGTAAATCAGATGAGAGAGTCTTCCTAGGATACTTGAGTGTTAGAAAGACATATAGAGTCTAGAACAAAAGAACTCTAGTAGTGGAAGAGGCAATTCATGTAAAATTTGATGAAAATAACATGAACTTAAGACTAGAGGAGAGTCTTGAAGAAACACAATTAGATGAAAATCCAAAAAATGAGGAAGCCAATGAAAACATTGATCAAAACTCATCACAAGTTAGTGAAAGTTCTCAAAATAATGAACCTCTAGTACATGCTCCAAATACATCAACTAGTAATCTACCAAGAGCATGAAAATTCATCTAAAGTCATTCCAAAAACTTACTAATAGGAAGTCCATCTAGAAGAGTAAACACTAAGTCATTTATACAAGCCCAAATGGATATAAATCTAACCCTACTATATTAAATTGAACCTAAGAATGTGAATGAAGCTTTAAAAGATGATTATTGGATAGTGGCCATGCAAGAAGAACTAAATCAATTTGAAATAACTAAGGTTTGGAACTTAGTTGAAAGACCTAAAAACCACTCTATCATAGGAACCAAATGGGTATTTTGAAACAAACTACGTGAAATAGGAGTAGTAATAAGAAACAAAGCTATGTAAGTGGCACAAGGGTATATGCAAGACGAAAGGATGGACTATGGTGAAACCTTTGCTCCCGTGGAAAGGCTTGAGTCTATGAGGATGTTGTTTGCATATGCATACTTTAAAGGATTCAAAATATTTCAAATAGATGTTAAAAGTGCCTTTCTTAATGGCTACACCCAAGAAGAGGTATATGTAAAGTAACCCCCTGGCTTCGAAAGTATCAAATTTCCAAACCATGTGTATAAATTGATAAAAGCTTTATATGGTTTGAAACAAGCCCCTAGAGCATGTTATTAAAGACTTGGTGGATTCTTAGAAGAAAAATGCTTTAAAAAGGGATAGTTGATACTACTTTGTTTACTAAAAGTCCAAAAATGAGTTGCTAATTGCACAAATATATGTTGATGACACTATTTTTGTTGCCACAAGTGAAACTCAATTTGAGGAGTTTTCACAATTAATGCAAGAGGAGTTCGAAATGAGTATGATGGGAGAATTAACATTCTTCTTTGGCTTACAAATTAAACAAATAAATGAATGGATTTTTATTAATCAAGGAAAATACATTAAGGAATTATTAAAGAAATATGGCATGGGAGATTTTAAACCAATAGGAACTCCAATAAATATTTCAACTAAACTTGATAAGGATGAAAATGGAACAAAAATTGATGAAAAACTATATAGAGGAATGATAGGTAGTTTACTCTACCTAATGGAAAGTAGGCCGGATATAATTTATGTCATGTGCTTGTGTGTTATATTTCAATCATGTGCTAAACAATCGTATTTGTTGGCGATTAAGTGAATATTTAGGTATCTTAAAGGAACATTGGATTATAGGATATGGTATCCCACATCCATTACTTTTGACCTTGTTAAATATACCGATTCTGACTTCGCTGGATGTAGAATTAATAGAAAAATTACAAGTGGAACTTATCACTTTTTAGTAAAATATTTAGTGTCTTAGTCTAGTAAAAAACAAGCATCCGTGTTATTATCCATCGCCAAAGCTGAATATATAGCTATAGAAAGTTGTTGTGGTCGAATTCTTTGGATAAAGCACACGTTTCAAGACTTTGGTTTGGATTTTGGATGTGTCTATCAAATGTTATAACATAAGCACCATAAATCTCATAAAAAATTCTATTCAACACTCTAGAACCAAACACATTGATATCAAGCACCATTTCATTCGTGACTTAGTTTTCAATAAAGAAATTCAAATTAAGTATGTTCCCACAAAAGATCAATTGGTAGACATATTTACAAAACCTCTCCCAAAAGCCCAATTTGCTCTTCTTAGAAATCAGATAAGAGTAGTCATAAATGAAATATAATTAAAATTGTTAAGTAATGAAGAAAAAGAATTCTAAATATATAAATTAAAAAAAAGAATTCAGACGCCTTAGGGTTAGGTTTGGACGTCCGAATATCACTCTATCAATTTTAGTGAAATTTTGTAATTTTTGAAAATTTGCAATTTTGAGGACCAACCCAGAGGTTCGGATGTCCGATTGCATTTTTTAGAAGTGTTTAAAGTTTTATTTTTCACGTTTGGATGACTAGTTCGGACGACCCCGATGTGTTCGGATGTCCGAACTCGTTGAATCAGGCCTTTTTATAACTCTTTTTCTGCATTTTTATTCAATTGTTTCCAAAATCCCTAAAACCTAACTAAGAACCTTAATCCCTCTCTTCTTCAATCTCACACTTTTCACAGATTATTCCACAAATTGGTTTCGTTTTATTGTCCTACACCATCATATCATCTCATTTACCGATTGAAATTCCAATTTTTTCTTCCATCCTCACAAACCCACAAAACCCTCACCTAAGACCATTTGGGATTGTTTCTTTCAAATTCCTCAATGGAAGGACTTGGCTAAAGAATCAAAGTCATCGCCTGTCGCACACTTTGTCATGGACTAACGGGTCAAGGTCATGGTCGCGGTCCTTCTCAACCTCCTCCATCTCCTACTCCATTTTCTTCTCCACCCACTAGGTCCGTTGATGATGACTATGCTCATAAATATCATAGTTAAGTTAGTAACAATAAGTTCATTATCATTTCTAGAATTGTTTATAGTGATGACCTTGTCAATTTTCCACTAGTAATTGAAAAATTGAAATATTAAAAGTGGTGGGATATTGTGTCTATAGAAGAGACTATCTATTCGAATCTTGTTTATGAATTCTTTTCAACCTAAAATTGTATGGTGGTTCTATTTTGACTATTCAAGTCTCCAATATTAACATTAAGCTTGTTCCTAGTGACCTTAATCATATTTTTGGGTGCCATTATTATACTGGTCAAAACGATGACGGTAAAAATGTTATTCAATATTACAAACAACATGCTTGGGCACCCAATTCCAAAATTTTGATATTGAAAATGGTAGATGAATTGTTTGACAGGGAAGCATTTCTTTCGGCTTGCAAAGCCTTCATAAAAAACTTAAGTCTAGATAGTCGCATTCTCTTCCATATTATGACCAAAACCTTTCTTCTCTCTCAAGGTCACAAAACCAATCCAAACACTTTGAATCTTTTCCTACTCTCTTTCATTCATAAGAAAATTCCAATTGATTTTTGTTATATGTTTCACGAATACGTGGACATGGTAAGAAAGAATCAAAAAAAGAGTTTACCGTATGACATATTGATCACCAAAATTCTTAAGTATTTCAAAGTCCATTTCGATGGTCAAACCACTAAAACAATTCCCAAAAATAACTTCTATGATGTCGTTTCTCAATTCCATGGACATCTTCTTTTTGTTGGGGGCAAGTGGTGTTATCATAAGGGAGGCAAACGATCGGTGATGATAGAAGAAGAAAATGCTGAGGATAACAGTGAAAAAGAAATCCCGTTAGAGCCTCTTCATGGTGATGAAGGTGGTTCGTCCTAAGAACACACTACAAGAAAAATACCCCTTTGGTGACTGAAATCTTAATGACCAGAAATTTTTTGTCACCAAAGAGTACATTTTGGTGACCAAAAAAAGTTCAGTCACCAAATTTCTGTAACAACTAAAAATTTGGTGACCAGAAAAAAAAATTCGTCAATATTTGGTCACTAAAAGCCATGGCAGGAAGCATTCCCGCCTATCACACACTCTTTGGTGACCAAATTTGGTGACGAGAAAATATTTAGTCAATAAAACTTGGGTACAAAACCTTTGGTGACCAGAAAAGTGGTCTCTAATATGAGTTAGTTTAGTGACGATATTTTTGGTCAACAAAAGTCATAGGGAAAAGGAGATTTCCATCACTTTTGAATATTTTGGTGACCAGAAAAGTGGTCACCAATTATTAATAGAATTAATTTGTTGTTTATCATATAAACTTAAGTAGGTTAAATAATAAGTGACTATTAAAATGGCAAAACATTTAACTTTTGGGTGTTATATAGGGAAAGTTTAGTGTTTGAATCTCATGTGCTATATTATGACATCTAAAATAAATATTTCCCTAAAAGTTATTGTCTTAATAAAATTAACAAAATGCTACACATTACATTAATTTTGAGGTTGGTGAAGGGGCAAGTTTATTAAGCATCAAGGCTATGGTCACATGTTCCATATGTATGGTTAGTTTTCTTTCTTTTCCAATCTTAAAGTAGGAATGTACTTGCTGGAACACATGCATTTTGAGTGAAATGGATTTTGATTAAAATTATAGATGCCTATCTTATATTTCTTTGGCATAAATTGATTTGGATAGGACCAGAAGGAAAAGAGTAGCTAAAAATACCTTTAAAAGGAATGAAGATTGGTTAGATCAACATTTAGAGTTTGGTGAGTAAATTTCTTTAAAAACTTAACTTATGTTTTAAGTGTTTTGTCTTTGTAAAATGATTTTCCTACTTATAAGTTATGTGCTATATTTATGTTCTTAGTGAGTAATTTCTAACAAAAGCATGATTTAGTATTTAAGTGAGTAAAGATTTGTCTTAAAATACAGCTTGAAAAGTATAGGGATGGTGTCATTATACTAGAAATTTGCCTAAGCATCTCATTTTTGTGAGCCTATGGATTGATCTTTTAAACTCAGTGTATGTTTCTTTGTCTTTTACATACTTTGAACTTGGGAGTATTATTGATGTTGAAAGTTGATACCAATTTTTGACACATTTGCAAAAATAATTCTGAAATTCATGTAATACAGTTATTGTAGTACTCTGAGTCTAGATTTGAATGGTTTTGATTTCACTCTTTTTGGTTTTTTGGCTGCCAAGTTATGGTTCTTTGAAACAGCCATGCCAGTACCGAATTTTGTTACCGGATGTTAAGAACTTCAGCAGATTTTGATGGTTTGATTTCACTCTTTCAAGTTTTGTTTGGTTTCAAATATTACCATTCATTTATTTTAATAGTCGGATTAAATTGTCTTGTCGTCTTGTTGTTTTGATTTGGGGAATTTGAGAACTTGAATAAATTGCATTGTTATCGGAATTTGAAGATAGTCGACTCGGAATCCACGTTATCATGTAAAAAATACTTAAATATAGCTGTGTGGCGTGTTGTTGGTAATAGTCGGATTAAATTGTGAACTTTGTATAAATTGGCATGGTTACACATTAAAAATAGACTTTGGTTGGTTTACAATTTGTTAAACATGCAAGAATATGTGTGAACATGTCTTATGTGCACTTGTTGCCCAAGTAATGTTTGGTTTAAGATATTTCCATTCTTTTAGCTTCAAATGCTTGAATGTAACTCTTGTAGTGTATTGTTACCATTAGTGGAACTAAATTGTGAAACTTTGGTTAAACATGCATGGTTATACATTGAAAATAGACTTTAATTGGTTTAAAATTAGTTAAACATGCAAGAATATGTGTGAACATGTGTTATGTACACTTGTTGTCCATGTATTGTTTGGTGTGGAATATTGTCCTTCTTTATCTTTACATACTTGAATATAGTTCGTGTGGTGTATTGTTGCTAATAGTGGGATTAAATTGTGAAACTTCGTATAAATTGGCATGGTTACGCATTCAAAATAGACTTTAGTTGGTTTAAAATTTGTTAAACATGAAAGAAGATTACTTCCCAAATATTATTTGGTTTCGAATGTTGCTATTCATTAACTTTAAATGTTTGAACATTGATTGGTTTACTTTTAAATTTAGATATTATATTATTTCTTCATGTTTGTGATATTTTATAATGGTACATGATATGTTACAAAAAGTTTTTAACCTGTTTATTCGAACTATTATGAAGGTTGAAGAAAATTAAAGAGTTGAAGTGTCAACTCTCCTAATGGATGAAGAAAGAAATGGTCGGCGTTCTTGACACTAGAGAGTTGAAGTATCTACTTTTTGTATGGTGGAATAGTACTTTTGTGTTATGTCTTGGATGTTAGAATATTATTAATATTATGGTATATTTCTTGGATAGTAAAATGTTGGATATTTGCCATGTATTGGTATATTTTGTGAACGGGTTTTATTTTAATGTTTGTTCGATATATTGGTGAACATGTTTTATTTTAATGTTTGTTCGATATATTGGTGAACCGGTTTAAATTTAATGTTTGTTCGATATATTTGTGATATTTATTGTTATTATGAACAGGTTTTATTTTCTTGTCACCATATGATAATGTTGCCAATATTTCCTTCATTATTGACCAAAATTTTAGTCACCAAATCCTATAAAATGACCACAATTTGGTGACTACCATATTAATCACCAACGTTTGTCTAGTTTGTCCATAATATGGTTACCAATTATTCTTTGGTGACCACAATTTTATTCAGCAAAACATCTATAATATGGTCACCAATGCTTGTCATGACTTTTGTTGACCAAATAATTAGTCATCAATTCGTCATCATTGGTGACCATTTTTTTGCTCACCAAATATCATGTCACGTGCTGTTTGACCATTGCTCATTTATTGACGACATAATGTTGGTCACCAATTCAGTCACCAAAAATTGCCACTTTGGTAACCAACATGTAACTTTTGGTGACTAAATTGGTGACCACTTTTTCAGTCACTATTTTGGTGACAGTGTTTGTTCTGGTCACCAAAATTATCCTTTGGTGACCACCAACAAAATCAGTCACCCCAGTGACTGGGCATTGGTGACTACCGGGTGACCAACAAAAAATTTGTCACCAAAAGGCTTTGGTGACCACTTTTAGCTCTTTGGTGACCATATATTGTATGTCACCAAAGACCTTTTTTCTTGTAGTGACACCATCCTACTGGTCCTGGAGTCGATGAGGATTTTGCAAATATGATGAAGGGATATTTCCAGTCCATTGGTGATCGGATGGATAACGGCTTTGCGGTCTTCATGCCTAATTTAATGGCTTGTCCCTTTGGGTGGACAACTTGGTAAGCGATATGAATTATGGCTTTGACGTGTTCATGAAGGATGAGCAAAAAGGAGGCGTACGTTAAGAAATGTCTCAAGGACAAGGGTCCAGCACAAGATTGATCCATTTGTGTAATAGATTAGACCACCTTTTCTTTTAGACCAATGTATTGGTCTTTTCACCTATTTTTGTGAGACTATGCTTTTTTAATTTTGTTAAGTGAAGTGTTAGTACTTTATGTTTAGCTTTTATGGTCTAGCTATTAAGTTTGAACAATACTTTATGTTCTAGTTTCGTTTCTTATGTTAGACCTTTTATTATAAGTGCTTATCTTTTGTGCCACTTGTATACTTGTGTGTTTAGTTCAACTCCTTGAGTTTGGCTATAATCTTATGCAACTTACGTGGATCTTGGGTAATTGTTTGTGGAAATCATCAAAATTAAGGGGAAATTCTGCCCAAATATTTGTTAATTTCAACACTTAGCCACATTTTTGTGGATGACAAAAGAGGAAGAATAAACTAAAGAATGAATGGTATAAAGTAATGCATGTGTTGTGGGGGCGGAGGGTGGGGGGGGGGGTCAAATGTGCAAAAATGAAATGTGTAAATATGCTCATCACACCTTCAAAATATTGTGTAAAGTGTGCATGTATTAAGGGGCAGTAAATATGTAAATTGAACATGTTATACATGAAATTCAATTTGATATCAATACTAAAACGTTAAGTTCAGTATATCATATAGGAACACTCAATTTTAATAACTCATATTCAGTTAAATTACACGAACAAGATTTAACTTTTAAAGAAACTTCAAAAACAATTAGATTATTGTCAAGTATAGCTATTGATAAATATAAACACCAAGGATTTAAATATATTCATTATGGATTAATAAAAGTAATAGTGAAACCTATGCATAGAATTGGAATAGATAATCCTATATTCATAGCTTTACGAGATAAGCGATTAATAGAATACCAAGATTCCATACTCTGTTTGTGATAGTTCTATTTCATTCAATTGTGTACCTAATTTTGTAGCTAGTTTACATGATGATTTAATTCTTGATTCTTTAATTATGGACATTCAAATAGATCAAAATAAAAATAGATTCTAGAAGTAGGAGTTTTGCAGTATTATATAAAATATGCTTTAAATTACTTAAAACATTAATAGATCCTCGATTAAAAATTGAACAAAGTAATACTGAAGAAACCGTAATATTTGAAGAAGATTCCACAAAGGCATCGATATATATTCCAAAAACCTTAAAATGGGATGAAATCACAATCCCAGAAACTTTTACTATAATACCTCAAATTCAATCTAGAAATATTCAGCAAACTAATGCATCAAGAATGATTAAACAAAATGATGGAAGCATAGTAATACATTTTGTCAATATTAGATCTAATAAATATGGAGCCACTAAGAAACAAAATATACAGCAATCTAGATATTCCACGTCAGATATTCCAACTTTAAGTTGAAGCTTTAGTCAACATACAAATATAGAAAATACTCTAGAGATATATTCAATACCAATTTCAGGTAGTCAAAGATTATATGATAAATCCCCATTACCAGAAATAATAGATTTCTGTTTATCTATAATCTAACCTAAGATAAACAGAAATCTAACTGAAGATAAACAGAATATAAAATTTAAAGATAAAAAATACTAAATAAAATCTAACCTCTTAAAAGAAGATAAAGAGATGCTAGAAAATCAAAAGAAATGATATTACTCAGAAAGTGAATTCAAAGGGAAATATTATTGATAAAATCAACTCCTGATGAATACATAGAACTCTTTCTTTTTATAGACGAAAAGAAAACTATTCTATTACATTATATTGACTAACGATTTGAATTCTGAATCTGGCTTTTCTTTGAGTGGTTAACTTTAATGGCTGAGTAATTGTCTGCTTTCTGAGTAGGTCCTCCTTGTTTGAGTGCTTGTGCTTGTCTTATCTTTATGTTATATCATTTGAGAATCTTTTGACTTTTTCTTCTTGGCAGCATCTTTTCCTTATTGCTTTATAACCTCTGTTCCGTAGCTAAAATAATTCTTCTTTGTCTTTTTGATATAGTAACTCCACCATGATTGAATATCTTCATCTTTTCCCGAATGTCCTGTTTGCATAGAATCTTGACGACCTTTTTTATATTGATGAATTATATGTGGATTTGATCCACCAATTTCTCGTTTTTGTAGAAGTTTGCTGATATTGATGGAGTTTTTTTCTTTCCTTGCCTTGAAATCCATATTGATTCTTTTTGTAGTAAACACCTGAGGAAATAATATAATTTTATACTCTCTTTTTTTTTAATTCATTCAAAAGGATCCTGAGCTAATGGTCCTCCGAAAAAATCATCTGGAGTAGGACTTTGAGTTGATTCCGCAGATACTTAGGGTTGTTGAATTGGTTCCTGTTGCTTTTCTCAATTTTTGAATGCTAGATAAATCTGCATAAATTCTTCCATTTCATTGTTATTAGGAGTAGAGTCCGAAGTTGGTGTAGAAGTACTTGGACTTGGATTTTGAATGGGTTTTTTATTTGTTATTGGGCTTTGGGGTTGAATGTTTGGAACTGGAATAGATTGTTGAATAGGACTGGATGTTGAATAATTTTGTTGATGAATTTGGTTACTCCATGTTCTCTTTCCTATTGTTAACATTGTGGCAGCTACCTTTGAACAACAAAGATTTACATCATAGGAATCCCACCATTTCACTTTGAATTGTCTAACTAAAGACATTAGCTTTGGTTTTCCTTCTGCTTGAATAACTTGAAAATGCCAGTACCAAATCCAAGGGACTTTCAGTGCTGCATGCCATTGAATTTCCTTCATATAATCTTGCATTGTAGATTCTCTTTTCCATAGTGCTAAACTTTCCTTTGCAATTGGTGGTAAAATACTTTCTTGACAGCTATTAGTATTCCACCAATCATAAAACCACAATGGAAAATTGGGTTGACAATCTTTATGAAATGTAAAAAACCATAAATGATCAAATGATCTAATATAAAAAACTTTTTTCCATGCTTGTTGATAATCCTCATAATTTATATTCTTGTGGAGTATATTTACTAGAAAAAGGTTTTTTGAAATGAATTTGATTATTAAAATCATTACTGTTTAAAATATTCTTAATGCTACATTTAGAATGAGTAATTCTTCCTGATTCATCCTTATTATGAGTAATTTCGGCTGAACCAGAATCAACTAATATGAATTCATAAAAAATTTGATTTTTTAATGAATCATCACAAAACCAAAAGAAATGTTGAGTAAAGAATTTTGTAGTGTAAGATCTTAATATTGGAATCTCAGGAGCTTGTTTGAATGATGTCAGATATTCATGCTTATCTTTTAGAACATATGGAGATCTCTGAGTTGAAGATGATGGAATGTTTGGCAATGGAGTCAGGGCTCTTGGTATAGTTAATGGAGATGGTATTAATTGAGTTTTTGATTGACTTTGTAATTTTGTTGACGGTGTCGATAGGACTTGAATATAGGGCAAAGGAGGGAAATCTTCAATTTGAATAAATCTATTACTTGTTTGAATAGCTAGAGATTGTGGTTGAGATATTGGTTTTGAAATTATTACCTTTGATGCGTAATCTTCAGAACTTTGAATTTTCAGATTTTTTAATGATTGCTCACCTGATTTCTTTGACATCTTTAATTTTTCCTGTAAGAAACTCACGTGTTAGAAAGTCAGGTAACAAATTGTTTTCGCCTTTAATATACTCAGTATCAAAATCGAATACTGAAAGTATACCCTGCCATCTTGCAAATATTTGTTTAGAAACTAAATTTTGAATATCTTTTTTTAAAAGTTCTTTTGCTGATTTACAATCAACTCTTAATAAAAAACTTTTTATTATACAAATCATCTTGAAATTTAGAAATACATAAAACAATGGAAAGTATTTCTTTCTTAACTGTTGAATAATTGTTTTGAGATCCTATCCAGACCTTTGAAGTGAATCTAACTAATTGTTCTTTTTCGTCTAGCTTTTTGTATAATTTGGTTTAAATTCTTTGTTAATAACATTTATAAAATCAGGTTTCATTTCTGAATTAGTTGGAGACTTATTTGATGAACTAGTATCTATTATTTCTTGTAATGGGGATTTATAATATAATCTTTGACTACCTGAAATTGGTATTGAATGTATCTCTAGAGTATTTTCTATATTTGTATGTTGACTAAAGCTTCGACTTAAAGTTTGAATATCTGACGTGGAATATCTAGATTGCTGTAGATTTTGTTTCTTAGTGGCTCCATATTTATTAGATCTAATATTGTCAAGATGTATTACTATGCTTCCATCATTTTGTTTAATCATTCTTGATGCATTAGTTTGCTGAATATTTCTAGATTGAATTTGAGGTGTTATAGTAAAAGTTTCTGGGATTGTGATTTCATCCCATTTTAAGGTTTTTGGAATATATATCGATGCCTTTGTGGAATCTTCTTCAAATATTACGGTTTCTTCAGTATTACTTTGTTCTATTTTTAATCAAGGATCTATTAATTTTTTAAGTAATTTAAAGCACATTTTATATAATACTGCAAAACTCCTACTTCTAGAATCTATTTTATATTTTTATCTATTTGAATTTTCATAATTAAAGAATCAAGAATTAAATCATCATGTAAACTAGCTACAAAATTAGGTACACAATTGAATGAAATAGAACCATCACAAATATTAGTCTGTATTAAAGAGAGGGTTAATTGTCAATGACCCCCATGTGGTCGAGCTAATTTCTAAATAACCCCTATGTTTTATATAAACCTACCAATGACCTCCATATGGTCCTGATTTAAGTGTAAAGTGGATAAAAAACTTCCCCAATAACGGAATGTGTGTTATACGCGCCTGTAAGAGCGAGTAGGAGGAAAGAGTAAACACAATAAGAGATAATTTGACAAAAATGCCCTTAAATTTAAATCAATGATTTTTATATGTTTCCTTTCTTTTTTTTATGTGTGGTAAAAGATGTTTCCATTAAGATGATGCACATGACCTTTTACTGGGGTAAAAAAGTGACCCTTTTGTTTGATTTTTAGAAGACTGGTTCATAGATTAGCTACGCATTAACCTTGTTGGTGTGTCTTGTCGGCGCCATCTTTTACCAGTACATGGAGGATCGTCGCCTTCAATTCAAGCTTCTGTCTTTGAACAAAACCACCACCACCCCTCAAGTTGTTTATGTTGGAAATTCAAACACCACCCCACTTCTTTACTCTAAAGCTGGGAAATTCAGACCTGCAAAATTCTCTAGGACAATTTTGTTTGGAGTCAACTCTGCAATCAGATATCTTTTGATGCTTGCCGTCATGTCCTTTAATGGAGGGGTTTTTGTTGCCGTTATTTTAGGTCTTGCTTTGGGCTATTTGCTCTTTAGGACTGGTGACGAGGATGTTGTTGTTGTTGATAATCCTTGTGCTTGTGCTTGAAGCAATAAATCTTGGATCTTGAATTCATTTTCTGATGAAATTATGTTTGTACATCTTCTTGAATAAAGAAAGATCTTTCTTTTATGGTTGTTGCACTAATGTACGTACGTATGTACACAAGATAGTTGGATGTTTTACAGTTTCATCAAAGAAAAAAAAACCTCAAAGGGGTAAATGTCGGTCATCCACCACAACACAAACACCACCGCTACCACCACCACCACTACCATCACCATCACTATCACCACAACAACCACCCACGGCCCACCCACTATTTTTTATCTTTCCTATTTTTTTCTCCAGCACCACCCTCCTCCACCATCACAATCACCATCACCATCATCGATTCACCATCACCATCATTTTTTTCTTCCTCCTCCCTTATTCTATTCCAGCATCACCACCATCATCACCATCAATTAACAAACTTTTACTCATATGGCAAACAAAATTTGGCTGCAGGAGAAATCATAGAGAAGATGAAGCAGTTTGTTACTATTTTCTCAAGTTTGGAAAAAACCATGTGTATTAGAGTCTGTACTGGAGAGGCTTGTGGTTGTCGTTGTGTTGGAGGTGGAGGTGGAGGTGGAGGTGGAGATGAAAGTCGGTGGGGTTGGAATTTGCAACAAAGGAGAAAAATTAAAATTTTTGTCTACAATGTGGTTGTGGTTGTGGTGGTGGTGGTGGTGGTGGTGGTGGTGGTGGTGGTGGTGGTGGTGGAGGTGGGGTGGAGGTGGAGGTGTGGAGGTGGAGGTGGAGGTGTAGAGGTAGAGGCGACAGAGGAGAAAAAAGAAAATTTTAAAATTATTTTTTTGCCTCAAAACTTTAATAATGTAAACTTTGGCCCTAAAACTTTAATAATGTAAAGATTTAATTATTTGAATCGAAACACTGTGAGAGGGTATTCTTGGAAGTTTAAACGGTACCGTTAGTATACTAATTTTCCATCCACTTTCCATTTAAAAGTGGAATACATGGGGGTCCTTGGTAGGTTTTTATAACACAAGGGGGTTATTTTAGAAATTAGCTCGACCACATGGGGGGTCATTGGTAATTAACCCATTAAAGAGAGTATGGAATCTTGGTATTCTATTAATCGCTTATCTCGTAAAGCTATGAATATAGGATTATCTATTCCAATTCTATGCATAGGTTTCACTATTACTTTATTAATCCATAATGAATATATTTAAAACCTTGGTGTTTATATTTATCAATAGCTATACTTGACATTAATCTAATTGTTTTCTAACTTTCTTTAAAAGTTAAATCTTGTTCGTGTAATTTGACTGAATATGAGTTATTAAAATTGAGTGCTCCTATATGATATACTGAACTTAACGTTTTAGTATTGATATCAAATTGAATTTCGTGACTTTGATTAATATTATCATTATCTAGAAATATTTAAATTCATAATTTCAAACGTACCTTAGTTGCTTAATGCAACATGTAGAATGAAGAGTGTGGGGAACACAGGAGTGCCTAACCGGGAACACCTTAAACTGACTGGCTTACCAACGAATTTACTATACTCAACTGCTTACCAGACATCATAGTTCTTGACCCATAATGTTGTCTTAAGAACTAAACTACTTTTGATTTTCTGAATTTAAAACTTTTCTAAAAGAATGATTAGAAAATGGCTCTAATACCAAATCTAACCCAATATAAACAGAAATCTAACCGAAGATAAATAGAATATAAAATTTAAAGATAAACAATACTAAATAAAATCTAAACTCTTAAAGAAGATAAAGAGATGCTAGATAAAGATATGCTAGAAAATCGAAAGAAATGATAAGACTCAGAAAGTGAAATCAAAGGGAAATATTCTTGATAAAATCAACTCCTGATGAATACATAGAACTCTTTCTTTTTTATAGACGAAAAGAAAACTATTCTATTACATAATATTGAATAACGATTTGAATTCCGAATATGCTTTTTCTTTGAGTGGTTAACTTTAATGGCTGAGTAATTGTCTGCTTTCTGAGTAGGTCCTTCTTGTTTGAGTGCTTGTGCTTGTCTTATCTTTATGTTACATCATTTGAAAATCTTTTGACTTTTTCTTCTCGGCAGCATCTTTTCCTTGTTGTTTTATCATCTCTGTTCTGTAGCTAAAATAATTCTTTTTTGTCTTTTTGATATAGTAGCTCCACCATGTTTGAATATCTTCATCGTTTCCCGAATGTCCTGTTTGCATAGAATCTTGATAACTTTTTTCATCTTGATGAATAATATGTGGATTTGATCCACCAATTTCTCATTTTTCCAGAAGTTTGCTGATGTTTATGGAGTTTTCTCTTCTTTCCTTGCCTTGAAATCCATATTGGTTCTTTTTGTAGTAAACACCTAAGAAAATAATATAATTTTATACTCGTTTTTTTTAATTCATTCAAAAGGATCCTGAGCTAATGGTCCTCCGAAAAAATCATCTGGAGTAGGACTTTGAGTTGATTCCGCAGATACTTGGGGTTGTTGAATTGGTTCCTGTTGCTTTTCTCAATTTTTTAATGCTAGATAAATCTGCATAAATTCTTCCATTTCATTGTTATTAGGAGTAGAGTCCGAAGTTGGTGTAGAAGTACTTGGACTTGGATTTTGAATGGGTTTTTTATTTGTTATTGGGCTTTGGGGTTGAATGTTTGGAACTGGAATAGATTGTTGAATAGGACTGGATGTTGAATAATTCTGTTGATGAATTTGGTTACTCCATGTTCTCTTTCCTATTGTTAACATTGTGGCAGCTGCCTTTGAACAACAAAGATTTACATCATAGGAATCCCACCATTTCACTTTGAATTGTCTAACTATAGACATTAGCTTTGGTTTTGCTTCTGCTTGAATAACTTGAAAATGCCAGCACCAAATCCAAGGGACTTTCAGTGCTGCATGCCATTGAATTTCCTTCATATAATCTTGCATTGTAGATTCTCTTTTCCATAGTGCTAAACTTTCCTTTGCAATTGGTGGTAAAATACTTTCTTGACAGCTATTAGTATTCCACCAATCATAAAACCATAATGAAAAAATTGGGTTGACAATCTTTATGAAATGTAAAAAACCATAAATGATCAAATGATCTAATATAAAAAACTTTTTTCCATGCTTGTTTATAATCCTCATAATTTATATTCTTGTGGAGTATATTTAATAGAAAAAGGTTTTTTGAAATAAATTTGATTATTAAAATCATTACTGTTTAAAATATTCTTAATGCTACATTTAGAATGAGTAATTCTTCCTGATTCATCCTTATTATGAGTAATTTCGGCTGAACCAGAATCAACTAATATGAATTCATAAAAAAATTTGATTTTTTAATGAATCATCACAAAACCAAAAGAAATGTTGAGTAAAGAATTTTGTAGTGTAAGATCTTAATATTGGAATCTCAGGAGCTTGTTTGAATGATGTCAAAATAAGATATTCATGCTTATCTTTGAGAACATATGGAGATCTCTGAGTTGAAGATGATGGAATGTTTGGCAATGGAGTCAAGGCTCTTGGTGTAGTTAATAGAGATGGTATTAATTGAGTTTTTGATTGACTTTGTAATTTTGTTGACGGTGTCGATAGGACTTGAATATCGGGCAAAGGAGGGAAATCTTCAATTTGAATGAATCTATTACTTGTTTGAATAGCTGGAGATTGTGGTTGAGATAATGGTTTTGAAATTATTACCTTTGATGCGTAATCTTCAGAACTTTGAATTTTCAGATTTTTTAATGATTGCTCACCTGATTTCTTTGACATCTTTAATTTTTCCTGTAAGAAACTCACGTGTTAGAACGCCAGGTAGCAAATTGTTTTCGCTCTTAATATACTCAGTATCAAAATCGAATACTGAAAGTATACCCTGCCATCTTGCAATTATTTGTTTAGAAACTAAATTTTGTATATCTTTTTGTAAAATTTGTTTTGCTAATTTACAATCAACTCTTAATAAAAACTTTTTATTATACAAATCATCTTGAAATTTTGAAATACATAAAACAATGGAAAGTATTTCTTTCTTAACTGTTGAATAATTGTTTTGAGATCCTATCTAACTAATTGTTCTTTCTCGTCTAGCTTTTGTTTAAGTATACCTCTGTAACCTATTTCGGAGGCATTGGTTTCAACTATCATGAATGCATTAGGATGTGGAATGCCTAAACAAGGTAAAGATTTAATCTTTCTTTTGCTTCTCTAACTATTTATGTATGCTTATCTGTCCATGCAGGAGGAGTTTTTTGCAATCGTTAATATAAAGGAGCACATAAAGTTCTTAACCAAGGAAAGAAGTCTGCAACATAATTTAAACATCCTAAAAATCTTTGTAATTGATTTTTGTCTTTGATTTCATCGGGAAACTTTTCTCCAAATTCTAATGCTCTATTAATTGGTTTAATAGTTGCTTTGTAAATATCATAACATAAAAATCTAATTTTAGTTTGAAACAATTTCATTTTAGGGGCTGAAATTACCAAAACCATTTTGAGTTACTGTTTTGAAGAATATATGTAAATGTCTAAAGTGCTAATTTATCTATTTTGAATATACTAAAATATCATCAATATAGACAATCATGAATGTATATGCCGAAAATATTTTGTTCATTATATTTTGAAATTCTAACGGAGCATGCTTTAGTCCAAATGGCTTGACATTCCATTCATAATGTCCAAATGGTACTGTATATGCTGTTTTGAATTTATCAGTTTTTTCTATTTGAATATGCCAATATCCTGATTTTAAATAAAATTTGGAATATATTTTGGCATCAAATAATCTATCAAGTAAATCTTTCTTATTAGCAATAGGATATCTAATCTATTTTAATAATTTATTTAGTGGTTTATAATTTGTAACTAACTGAGGAACTCCTCTTTTTTTTCATCTTGATTGTTGACATAAAAGGCTGGACAACTCTAGGATGATTTTAATTTTCTAATTAGTTTTTTATCTAATAAAGTTTGTATTTCTTTTTTACAATGTTCTAGTAATTCAAAATTCATTTGAATTGGTCTTTCGTTAGTTGGAATATTTTTCTCTTGAAAGTCTTTTTCATAACGTAATTCTATTATGTGTGTTTTTCTTGCCCAAAATGCTGATGGATGATCAGCACATATATGTTCTTTAAACTTTATTTCTAATTCTGAAACTCTTTTTATCACTTCAGCTCTTTGTAGTTGTAACTCTATCTGATTATATGTGATCTTTTCTTTTATAAAATTAATATGGTTTTCATTTTGTATAATTTTTTGTTTATCGATTGCAATAAATTTAATTCTTTTTGTTTTACTGGTGTAATAAATTTGAATACTATTTCATTTCCCATGATTTTAAGACTTAAGCCTTCTTTAGTTTTCTTAAATAACGTTATTTGATATAAAAAGGGATTTCCTAATATAACATCTTGAGTTAAATCATCTACAATTAAAAATGAATGTTTAAAGCAATAATTCTCATTACATATGAATCCATTTGGTAATTTATGTCTTATTTTTAATGGGTTTCCATTTACAGTTAGTAATCTTTCATTTGTTTTTGAATAATATTTAATTGGTATGATTCCTGTTTTTATACAACTTTGATCTGCTACACTATCAATCATAGCGATACAAGTAATATTATAATCTTGAATTCCTATTGTAATAAATGCATACCATTTTTTTACATTAACTTTCTCTATTATATTTAAATAATCTTCACTTTCTTCATTATTGAGTTGAATTCCTTCTTCTAAATTCTTATTAGACCTTTCAAGTATATCTATTTGATTTTGATTATCTAGTTGATTTTGATTAACTAGTATTATCTGTGTTTCTATCTCTAAATCCTTTGTTTTAATTCTCTTATTTCATGTTTTAATATTCTAATATCTACCTTTAATTCTTTAATCTCATCTTGTAAAATATTGGTTTGATTAGTAATCCCTAGAATTATAGTGTTTGATGAAAATTTTTCAAAAACTTTTTATAGGCTAAAAGGTTCAAGAATTTCAGGTTTTTTATCTTCTGATATTATTAAATCTTTTAGTCTAATCAAATATTCTTTTTGTTTAATTGGATTTTCAATTTTGCTTATTATTTCAAACAAAACTTCTTTTTGAGTCTTATCATTGGATATCATATTAATGCATTTACAAGGTGATGAATTATCAGAATATTCTTCACTATCTATTTCAATTTCATTAATAACTTGATCACTTTCTTCTGATTCTTCATTTATCATTATTTTCATTAATTTATCACGTAATTCTATATCAGCATCAAATATTTCATTTATTCTTCTTTGAATTCTACAATTTGTTGCTATTTGACCTGGTTTTTCCGCATTTATAACAAGTAATTTTCTTTTTCCTATATTTCTTCTTCTTAAAACCTCTATTTTGAGTTTGTTCTTCCCTATATGAGGTTCTTCTTTTATATGGTTTATTTTGTTTAGGATATGTAAGTCTTTTATGATTATATGAAGGTGCACGAATTCCTGTAATTCCAAATGCTTCACAAAATGATCCTAATTCTCTTTTTTCTGAACCATATTTTGCTTGTATCTTTAATTCATGACATAATTTTAATCCTTCTTTTTTTATGAATGCAAATACTTGACCATAAGATAGATCATTGAAATTTATAACTTCTGTTGACATTTCTTTTTTGAGATTCGTCATTATTCTTTGAGAAAAATAAATTTGGTAAACCTGTAATTAATTTTTCTTTCCAAAATGGTTGTGCACAATCTGGTCTTTTTAGTAAATAAGTCATAAACATATCTTTATACCATCTAAAATCTGTTAATGTTGGACATCTTAAATTAGTTAAGAAAATTTGTGAACTTCTAGTATCTTGTGTAGGATTTCCTAAAAAATTTAATGTTATACAATATATTAAATAATCCGCACAATCTGAGACTTTGATTTTTATTGTTTCTCCTTTTTCATTTTTTACAATTTCTCCTGCAATATTTTTTAATCTTCTTCATTTGAATATTCTAAAAGTTCTATTTTATTTACTTCTGTTAGTAAATTATCCCACCGATTCTTTAATTATCCTGAAAATCCTGATATAAATCCTGCTTCTATAGTTTGTTGATCATATCTTTATTGTTTGTATGCTGTTTTTGCCATACCCATTTTTGTAATAATCTTAATATTTCACATTCGGATTTTCTATCAATATTCCATTCATATACTGCTTTACCATCATACTGATTTGCTATAAATTTTGATCTTTCTTCTATTTGCATATCTGGAGGTGTAAGTTGTGGATAATAATTCTTTCTTTTATATGAAGTATATTGAGGTTTATTGTAGTATTGTGGTTTATTGTAGAATTTTCGTGATCTATATGATCTTTTTATTCTATTAATTTCATTAGTATCATCAAATTCATCTTCAATTTTATTAATCATTTCTATTATTTCATTACTTTCTTGTTGACTGTCACTGTCACTTGAGCTGTCTTTTATTTCTAAAGTAGTTTGTTGAATATGTTGTATTTGACTAGTGCTAGCTTTATTATTGTTAGTATTATTTTCTTCAAGTTTATTTAATATCTTTTGAAGCGTATCTTGCTTATTGTTTTGGAAATGAAAATCTTTTAATACGTCTTTTACTTGGAAATGCGATTTAGAAATTTTGTTTGGGAATTTTAATTTATTAGGTGTAAAGAGATTATCGAAAAATCTTTTCTTTTTCTTTAGGTATTGAATCTATCTTTGTGGATACTATATCAACTTGATGTACTATTGTTGATAATACTTGATTAGAGTAATTAAATTGGTGATTAATTTTTTTTATATCTTCTATTTCTACTGGACCTTCCTTTTTGACTTCTCTAAATGGTGTTGCTAATATTTCTCCTGAATTTGTTTGTAATTTTCTGTTGAGTAAAGGTGGATGTACTAAGTTTATTACTTCTCCACCCATAATGTTCCATTTTTATATAAGGATATCTGAACATTTATACTTGGCATAGAATAAACATTCTTATTATTAATAGATTGAGTAACATATTCTAACCATGAAAATAAAGGGAATTAAATTTTCTCAACATTAGTTCTTTTTTCCATTCTTCCATTAATCTTTCTTGAAATTCTTTTGCTAATGAATTATACCATTGTCTTTTTTCAATATTGTCTTAATTAGTAAAATCTTCATCTAAATATGTATAATTTGGTTTAAATTCTTTGTTAATAACATTTATAGAATCAAGTTTCATTTCTGAATTAGTTGGAGACTTATTTGATGAACTAGTATCTATTATTTCTGGTAATGGGGATTTATAATATAATCTTTGACTGCTTGAAATTGGTATTGAATATATTCTGGATGTTGTTTATTTTTGGACATTTTCAAATATTTGTAATCTTGCGTCAATTTTCTAGAAATTTGTCTGACTTATCATAAAACTCAATTTTTTGAGTTATATGTAAATAATAGTTAGTTGATTGTATTGTACCTATTTTATGAGTAGTGAAATTATCGCTTTTGACTAAAAAAATACTTTTGAAAATAAGCCTATGCTTTTATTCCCAAAGGATACTTAATTGGTTTTCATTTTTCTCCAAATTGAAGTTGTGTCTATGGTTTGGATTCTTTTGGATAGGAAATGTGGTTTTGCAATGGACATTTTTTGATAGGATGACATAGGCTATTAACTTGCTGCCAAACATCTACTTTCTTCCTTTTAATTTCTATTTATTTGGCTATGTGTAATGGATATCTTGTTAATGCTTAGACATAGTCTTACGTTATAAGATTTTAGCTAATCGCCTTGCGAAGATTTTTGAATTGATGTCCTTTCATTGAGTCCTCCTAAATTGCATTGATTTATCCTAAACATTTCATTTCATTTGGAATTTGGTTATTCACCATGCACGAGGATCCCCGCTTATTGAACCTTTTGAATAACAGTCAAGAACATCTTAAGAAAATTGAACATTTTTGCATAGAAGATATATAACAGATATTAGACATTCTAGAAAAACATTTGGTAATTTATTTACTGAAAAATAAGTTTTAAATATATTGAAATTCTTTCGTCTTTATTTTTTAATATGAAAATAGGTTTTGAGGTGAAATTTCAGCTTCTGAATCTCGATTAATTGAATCTCCTGCCCCGGTAATTTCTCCACAAAAGAGTGGCTTTGTTCCGTAGAAAGATTGCAGATAATGTGCTCCTTGCTCAAGAATTGGTCTTTCGATGAATTCAAAAATGACTACCTGTAATGTGGTGTTGAAGCTTGATATGATGAAAGCCTATGATCGGGTGCCATGGAATTTTTTAATCCATGTTTTACGTCAGTTTAGGTTTGGTGAATTGTGGATTGACATAATTTGGAGGTGTATTTCTTCTTGTTGGTTTTCTATTGAGCTTAAAGACCAATCGTTTTGTTATTTCATTCTACAAGGGATTTGCAATAGGGTGACCCGTTATCTGCATTTCTCTTTATATTAGTGACATAGATTCTGCGCCAGAGTTTGAATGCGTTATGTGATATGTCATGCTTTTTTCCTTATAAAAACACTAAATGTGTGTTGCTTATTTTTTATTTGGCCTATGCTGACAATATTCAGGTATTTATTTCTTGTCCTAGGTATTCTTTGAGGAAACTTATGGAGGTTCTTAAAAATTATGAGCCATGCTCAGGGCAACGTATTAATGTGGAGAAGAGTAGTTGTTATTAGTGGTGGCCACGGTTCCGGAACCGGCGGTTCCGGTTCCGGAACCGAACCGCCGAGGGGCGGTTCCGGTTCCGGTTTTGTTCCATTTTCGATTTTTTTTTTGATTTTTAGTTTCGAATTTCGATTATAATCCCACTTTTAAATTTGATTTCTATTGAAATAATGATTAAACTATTAATTAAAACTCAAATAATACAACATAATAATATACTTAGAATAATAATAGTTACAATTGAACTAAATTAATATATAGTTTTTAGATAATAGAACTAGGAAGAATTAGATAAGTGAGATTCAAGGATATAAAAATAATAAGAATATTAAAAGAATATTTGAATTATTAATTAGAATTCAACTAGTATAATATAATAACATAATTAGAATAGTAGTTAAAATTAAACTAATATATGAATTTTTTAAATAATAGAATTATGAATATTAGATAAGTGAGAAAGAAAGATATAGAAAGAATAAGAGTATTGAGAGAATGATCGAACTATTAATTGGAATTCAAATAGTATATTAGCATAATATAATAATAGAATTAGGATAATATAAATTAGAAAATTAAGTTGATACATAATATAATTGAATTAGGGTTTAGGGTTTAGATTAGAGTATAATATAATTGGATTAGGGATTAGGGTTTAGTGTTTAGGGTTTAGATTAGAGTATAATATAATTGGATTAGGGATTAGGGATTAGGGTTTAGGGTTTAGATTAGAAAATTAAGTTGATATATAATATAATATATAAATGATAAGACTCATAAGAGATTAAGAGTATTGAAAGAATGATTGAACAATATAATTAGAATAATTAATTAAAAAAATTGATACCCTAAACCGTAAACTATAAACGTTAAAACTTACAATATAAAGATTAGAAAACTAAGAAATTATGTGATAAAAATGAAGTGGAAAACTAAGAAATTAAAGCATGGCCACGGTTTATAGAAATATTGAAAGAATAATATATTAAAAACAATAATAAATAATTTAACTAATAATTATAATAGAAATAATAAATAGAATTGAATTTTATAGAATTTTGATGCTTGAGAAAGTAAGATTAAGAGAATTAGAATATTGAAAAATAGGAGTAGAAATTGTGTGGGAAAAATGAAAAATTAAGGGGTATTTATAGATTAGAAATTGTAAAAAAAAAAAAAAAAAAATCACGGTTTGGAACCGGAACCGGAACCGCCGGTTCCGGTTCTGGTTTGGGGGGCCCACGGTTCCGGAACCGGAACCGTGGGTTTGGCCATCTCTAGTTGTTATATTCGTATCAAAGACTCTATTATGTTAGGAAGATTGATTCAATGGGAACTTGGTTTCACTATTAGAGATTTGCATTTTATATATTTGGGTTGGCCAATTTATCTTGAGTGCAAGAAAGGGTTATATTTTGATAAATTATTATCCAATATTCAACAACAGATTTCTTCTTGGAATATGAGTTTTTTTTCTTTTAGGAGATGTTTGGTGCTTATCAAACACTTTCTTTCTTCCCTTAGGATTCATTTACTTGCTGTTTTGGATCCGTCTAAATATATTATACATAAAATGCATCGAATGTTGGCTAGTTGTTTATGAAGTTCACATCAATTGGTTGGTAAGAATCATTGGGTAACTTGGTCGCAAGTTTGTTTGCATAATAGAGAGGGCGTGCTAGGTGGGATAGTCATGTTTTTCCCTATTTTTCTTTGCTTTGTTCAATTTTCGTGTTTGTTTGTTGTTTTTCTTTATTTTTTGGATATTTTTGTTTTTGTGTTTTGTTTTTGTTATTTCCATTTCCATTGTTTATGATTATTGTATTAAGTTTTAATTTGCACATTATTAATATAACTTAAGTTAATAGAATTTGGTAAGTTATTTATTTTCTTGTGCAATTTGTATTAGTTATACCCTTGTGTAAAGCTTAACTCATAATTATGAAACTCGGTAATGATGATTCTTTTCCGTAGTTAATACATGGTAATTAGGATAGGTTAGGTTATGTGTTTTTGTGTTCAATTTTTTAAATTTAATCTTTTTGGTGTTAAAAGTTATTTTGTCGATGATTGTGTTTTATCGAAAGATTCGATGTGGGATAGGAAATTAATATGCCATCTAGAGGGAGTAGGGTCTTTAATGAAAAATTTAGCATTTCGAGTCAATCATTTTTATGGACTTAGGGGAACTACTGAGGGGATTGACGAGTTTATAATCATTAAATACGTTGGTGTGTTTTTAATACTTTGTTTAGTTGAAACTTATATAACTTGCTTAAAATGGGCTCTTGAATAAATGTTCTTGATAATTCTTTACACTTAATGCTTTGGCATCGTAAAGCTTGTTATGCTCATACTATCATCCCTTTATAAGATTGCTTTTAATAATAACCCCAATAGAACTAATATGGATTGTAAAGGAGATTAGAAGTCGTAAGACTCTGACTTTATATTGTCACACCTCTACGAGAGTGCTCTTCAATAAAAAGTTAATGGAGAACATGCATGAGTGGGAATGGGTCTAAAACCTAAAGGTAAGATAGTACTCAAGGTGGATGTCACGGGATTTCTTGTGAAATTCCCTTTGATTTGTGACAGTTTGAGGGAACAAGTGTTATTTTTTAAAACTGAAGGTTTATTGAGCGAATGCTCATTGATACAATTTAAATAATAAATTATTAATATATTTAGTGAGGAAAAAGTGTAGACGAAGACTTAGTTGTTGGAACACTGGTTTATCACATGGTTGTAAATGAGTTATGAACTGGTGAGGAACCTATCAAGCACACACACATGGTTGGCTCAATGTGTCTAAATGTGTATTAGTTATGAACACTGGCTTATCACATGGTTGTAAATGAGTTATGAACTGGTGAGGAACCTATCAAGCACACACACATGGTTGGCTCAATGTGTCTAAATGTGTATGTTAATGCACTTTTATGATTTCTAGGGACATATATTATGTGTACTTGACATTCGAATACATTAGATTGTGAGGCATTTACATGACATTTGTGCTTCTGTTGGATTGACGGAATTGGATGTATGTTATTTGTTATGTAAGTAGCTGTTAGGATATTTAGTGTTTTGTCTTTAATTTTGAGTAGTTATTGTTTGGTTTCTTTTATTCGGGGACGAACAAAGGTTAAGTGTGGGGAAAATTGATAAGGTGAATTTATTCACCTTTTATTTAGTATTTTACACTTAATTCTTTAGTCGTTCTTGTTCTATTTGATTCGTTTTAGTGTGTTTTTGTAGGTTTGTCAACCATGGTGCTTGGACGGATGAGAAAAGTCATAAAGAAGTCAAATTGAGTGCACAATGGAGAAAAAAAAGAAGAAAATTTGTGACGAAGAGATGCAAGTCTCCACGTCGTGATGTCGTGAAGGTCGCACATCGTGACGTGGACACTTGCATATCTTTGTCGAATTTACTTCTTTTTTTCTCTACTTTGCACTCGATTTGACTTCTTTATGACTTTTCTCCTCTGTCCAAGCACAATGGTTGACAAACTTAAGAAACACATTAAAACGAATCAAATAGAACAAGAACGACTAAAGAATTAAGTGTAAAATACTAAATAAAAGCTGAATAAATTCACATTATCAAGGTGTTAGGCCAATAGAGCTAGTGGTGGAGGCATTCTCTGCCAAGCTGTGGTGCGACTTCTATGCTTAAAAGTATTTATGGGCAGTTTTTTTTTCTATCCAAATTTTTTTCAATGTTCATTCAGTGGTAGTGTCTTATACTCGTTTAGCTTCTCATATTTGGCATCGAATGCTACGTATTCGCCACATCATGAAGAAAAATATTGGCTTGTTGGTTGGTGAAGCACTACTACAAAATGAGGTTGTAGCATCACTTTGATGGCAACACTTCTAAAAGTATAGAAATTGAAAAAAAACTTTTAGAAAAGTTGCAATAGTTTTAAACAAGTGTTGCATATATAAGTGTAATGCAACACTTGTCTACAAGTGTTGCAACTATTATAGGAACATGCAACACTTGTAAGAAGTGTTACCTATATTAGGTATCTAAAGTAATGTTTATATAATATATGCAACACTTTATAAAATATTGCATACAAGTCCAATTAGGCGGCACACAATTCGTGATATATTTCGGTGAAATTGGCAGAGAAAGGAAAAGAGTAAAAATTGTTTGAACATTTATTTATTATTATACTAAAATAGTAAAAAAGAGAAAATTATATAATAACATAGCTCATATTTATTTAAATTATTGATTAATGTTTTCTTATAACAACAAAATTCAAAAATTTAATTGAAAAGTTCAAATTCTATTTTAATTTTTACTTGAATATAACATAATTAAAAAGTTTTATTTGAATTAAAATAGCTAGTTATATAGTAAAAAATCTAAGCTTTGTATAAAAAATTTTTAGGAAAAGTTAATTATTCAATTTTATGTAAAAAATAATAGCTGCATAAATATTGTTAAAAATGAAAAACTGCCAAGCTATTAAAAGTTAACAAACTTATGGATAATCTAAAGTAGCCATATAAATAAAGAGCAAACTGCCCAGATGGTCACTAAACTTTCTGAAAATCCGCCTTTTGGTCACTAAACTTTTAAAGTAGTCTAAAAGATTACCAAACTATTCAAACCCGCAACTTTTGGTCCTTCCGTCCAATACCTCTGTTAGTGGAGACGGAAATCACCTTTTTGAGGGGTATTTTTGTCTTTTTCTTCTTCTTCTTCCTCTTCTTCTTCTTCTTCCACTTCTTCTTCTTCTTCTTCTCTGAAATCTTCTTCTCTGAAATATTCTACTTCTTCTCTGAAATCTTCTTCTTCTTCTTCTTCAAAACCAACTTCTTCTTTCAAAACCCACTTCTTCTTCTTCTTCTTCAAAACCCGCTTCGATTATGGGCAGCTAAGAAAAGAGTTAAATCCACTTTTCTTTGTCTATATTCTCGTCTGGCTTATTATGTGCCTTAAATGCATTGACTAGTAAGATTGTTGAACCAACCTACCTAACAGGTTAACACCATTTTCCTAAGACGAATCTTTTTGGTATACAGCATTTGCAATATTGATTTTTAATCAAATGGGAAATCACGAATTTCAGTGATTTTCTTTGTTCCATTGTCCACTCTTTGAGTTTTTACCATTATTTTTTGATTGATCATTGTTTGTGACATCTAAAAGAAATAGAAAAGTGGGTGGCGTGCTGTTGTGCTGAATTTTTTAGTGTCCAATTATACCTTCTCTGTTAGTGGCAATGGCCACTGATTTTCTACTTACTATACAAATACAACAATATATATATTCTTTTTGAGTAATTAATAATGGACGGCTGAAGCAGAGATGTTTGGATATTAATAAGTGCAATGACAAAGATTGATGTTTGCAAACCGTAGCAGAAACGGTTCTAAATCCTTAATTTTTTATTAAGTTAAATAAAAAGAAACACAAACCAACCAACATTTGAGTGACAAGTAGAGGAACACGTTTTGTCAAAATTGTGTGACGATCAGATGCTAACGACTGACAATATCAAATAGAAGTGGGTTTTGAAGAAGAAGTGGGTTTTGAAAGAAGAAGTGGGATTTGAAGAAGAAGAAGAAGAAGTGGAAGTGGGTTTTGAAAGAAGAAGTGGGATTTGAAGAAGAAGAAGATTTCAGAGAAGAAGTAGAATATTTTAGAGAAGAAGAAGAAGAAGTTGAAGAAGAAGAAAAAGTGGAAGAAGAAGAAGAAGAAAAGAAGAAGAAGAAGAAAAAGACAAAAATACCCCTCAAAAAGGTGATTTCCATCTCCACTCACGGAGGTATTGGACGGAAGGATCAAAAGTTGTGGGTTTGAATAGCTTGGTGACCTTTTAGACTACTTTAAAAGTTTAGTGACCAAAAGGCGGATTTCCAAAAAGTTTAATGACCTTCTGGGCAGTTTGCTCCCATGAATATTACCACTCATTTTAGCAAACTGCCCAGATGGTCACTAAACTTTCTGAAAATCCGACTTTTGGTCACGAAACTTTTAAAGTAGTCTAAAAGGTCACCAAACTATTCAAACCCGCAACTTTTGGTCCTTCTGTCCAATACCTCTGTTAGTGGAGACGGAAATCATCTTTTTGAGGGGTATTTTTGTCTTTTTCTTCTTCTTCTTCTTCTCTTTTTCTTCTTCCACTTCTTCTTCTTCTTCTTCTCTTCTTCTTCTTCCTCTTCTTCTTCTTCTTCAAAGCCTACTTCTTCTTTCAAAACCCACCTTTTTTTCTTCTTCTTCAAAACCCACTTCTTCTTCTTCTTCTTCAAAACCCACTTCTTCTTTCAAAACCCACTTCTTCTTCTTCTTCTTCAAAGCCAACTTATTCTTTCAAAACCCACTTCTTCTTCTTCATAACCCACTTCGATTATGGGCAGCTAAGGAAAGAGTTAAAACCACTTTTCTTTGTCTATATTCTCGTCTGGCTTATTATGTGCCTTAAATGCATTGACTGGTAAGATTGTTGAACCAACCAACCTAACAGGTTAACACCATTTTCCCAAGACGAATCTTTTTGGTATACAGCATTTGCAATATTGATTTTTAATCAGATGGGAAATCAAGAATTTCAGTGATTTTCTTTGTTCCATTGTCCACTCTTTGAGTTTTTACCATTATTTTTTGATTGATCATTGTTTGTGACATCTAAAAGAAATAGAAAAGTGGGTGGCGTGCTATTGTGCTGAATGTTTTAGTGTCCAATTGTACCTTCTCTGTTAGTGGCAATGGCCACTGATTTTCTACTTACTATACAAAGACAACAATATATATATTCTTTCTGAGTAATTAATAATGGACGGCTGAAGCAGAGATATTCGGATATTAATAAGTGCAATGACAAAGATTGATGTTTGCAAAACATAGCAGAAACGGTTCTAAATCCTTAATTTTTTTTATGAAGTTAAATAAAAAGAAACACAAACCAACCAACGTTTGAGTGACAAGTAGAGGAACACGTTTTGTCAAAATTGTGTGACGATCAGATGCTAACGAGTAACGAGTGACAATATCAAATAGAAGTGGGTTTTGAAGAAGATTAAGAAGTGGGTTTTGAAAGAAGAAGTGGGATTTGAAGAAGAAGAAGATTTCATAGAAGAAGAAGAAGATTTCAGAGAAGAAGTAGAATATTTCAGAGAAAAAGATTTCAGAGAAGAAGAAAAAAAAAAGACAAAAATACCCCTTAAAAATGTGATTTCCATCTCCACTCACGGAGGTATTGGACGGAAGGATCAAAAGTTGTGAGTTTGAATAGTTTGGTGACCTTTTAGACTACTTTAAAAGTTTAGTGACCAAAATGCAGATTTCCAAAACGTTTAGTGACCTTCTAGGCAGTTTGCTCTATCTTCTATCTCAACATCTCTTTGTTTTTTTTTCACTTTTCTTTATCCCACACATTTAAACATTACATACATTTTCATAAATTACCGCTGAAGTCCATAAATATTACCACTCATTTTACCAATTATTACTCGTTTACCAGAAACAATAGAGATTCCATTGACCAGCATTGCTGTCCCCATTTGAGATGTCATGATTAGTCTCTACATGTCGTAAGCAAGGATAATTAGAGGTAATGTTCTGCCTGGTTACAACAAAACTTGGAGCTCAACTGTACTCCTGCTCCTGAACAAGATTACTATTTTTCCACATAAGAGTGCACGAATACTGTACAAATTACCATACAGTTTGCGAGGGTAAGGTAAATTACAAGGATCTAAGAGTATACCAAATACCACCAATATCTCCCATTTTCGGTCAGTAGCTCTCCACTTTCACATCAATCCCTCAAAACTACCATCTTACCATCTGCCCAGCCAGACACACAAAGTTGGCTGTTTACGAATGTTTCATGGAAGTAATAGCAGATCACTGTACAATTGAGGATATGCAATCTCTAGAATGTTGATATGCCTACCGTTTTAATAATTGCAACAGCGAGCCCGGCCCTTAACCAAATTGGCCCAGAGACACAGCATTTGCCGAGGTGATTGGTAATGCGCAGTATAATAGTCATCCATGCACCCATACTGGCAATACTTCCAGTTGTGAGAATACTGAACTTGTATGGAACTGTTGAACTGCTCAACCCACATTCCCATGCTGACATCCTCCATTTTGAATAACTGCCAGGTTTTGAAGTGGACAATATCATAAAATCCTTCTAACATTTTAAACTTTTTCATGGATTAACAGAACCTTACAATACCACACTACAGAGTTTTCAGTTGTTACATACCCGTAGATTATGCTTCAGATGTTGAGATAGAATATACTTTGCAATGTCACTGGAAATTATGTACCCAGGCCCATTGGCATAAGGGGGGTATATTTCTTCTGGCCATTCCTGTTTATTAAAATTATTATTATCTTTGAGACACGCAAGTCACTAATGAAAGTAACAGTTATACTCCCAATGTTTTGTTAATATACTTTCAATAAAAGTTCATCTTGATTGGTTGTCCTTTCATAAACCTGGAACGTAAATTCAGATCTTGATTTCACAACGGATATAGCATACCTGAAAGGACACAGCCCACTTCCCAGTTCTAAGAGGTCTATGCAAGAGGTTCAGATTGCCCATGTAAAGGGATCTTTTGTGAGAGACCCCCTCAATTTCTTTAAGGACGGTATCAACTCTTACAAAAGTGTCATCATCACATTTCATGATGTATGCAGCAGTCACATTTTGGACCTACAATAAAACAGTAGGCAATGTCAGGGATAGTTATAATGCAAAGACAAAATACACAGATCATTAGTCGAGGATAAAGGGAGAAAAGATGGAACCAAACCAACCCCGAATTCACAGATGGCAATAGTTTTGAGAACTACGAGTTCATATCGATCCATAAATGGAATAATTACAATGTCCCCAAAATAAGCAGCCTCTTTCTTCAAAACAGCATTCACCTCATTCCTTGGGTTCTGCAAGTTATTTGTTACACAAGTAAATACTCAACCATAGGCAAAGCCATAGGAGAAAGCTCCATAAGACAGTCTGTAAGGAAACCAGAAACATTTAGCAAGCAATGTCATATATACGAGCATTAGAAACCACCAATGCTACCAAATTCCAGAAATGCAAACAAGTTAATCCTGTTTCTTCTCCATCTTTCAACTTTCATTTTTCTATGCTTTGATAGGTTGAAAACACTGGATTTCCAAATGCTTTTCTCCTGGGTGCAAATTTTTCCAGGTCAAGACTGTTTAGATAGATTCTCTCAGTTCATATACATACTAAAACACATTCTCTCACACAAGAAAAGCATTGGAATTTCAAGAGGTATCTATAAAGAGGTCTCAAACTACATATCTCAGCTAAGTATCTGCATTGTAACCACAAAAACTCACTTCTAATGCAGAAAGAAATTGCTTTTTATCATAATTAACATGGATCTCTTGCTTGTGATGCCTTGGCTTCCAAAATCCTTTTTTTATAAGAGATATTTTAGTAACACCATAAAATAGACGAAGAAAATGGGTTTTCATTTTCCTTCCAGTTTATCAATAAGAAATCAGGAGAGTAGGGAATACAAACAAAGAACACAAACACATTGATGTAAAAACTTCTAAAATGACATTTAACCAAAGAAATGGTAAAGAGCTAGAAGAGGAAACTTGATAGCAGAAATTGCCTAATATGCCAGCAGAAATTTGTCTGAAATTTTGGGACTTGTTGGCATACTTTATTTTCACATCAGAAGACTCATATCTTGAAGTTTCACCTAACTTTAGCTTAATACAAAGTAGAGTTTCAATATGGGGACTAAAACTCCTGCCTCATCTTTTAACACATTTTTATGTGTAATGACAATCATCCATCATATCTCTACATCTACGTTTTGGAGAAATCGCTACAACTAATAAAAAACTTATCAAAAGAAAAAAAAAAATTTCCTGCTACTTGCAGTAATGGCTTGAGAAGAAGCAGAGGGCAAGTAAAGCAGAAGAATCAGGTATTGATCCAAGAAATTTCCTCTGAATGCTTGAAAGCACAAAGAAACTGCGTATTAGCTGGAGAAATTTAAACAGAAGTTACAAATTTTAAACAAGGCAATAAGGACCTTATTCCCAACTTGTAGAAAAAATTAAAGAGAACAAGACTTCTACTGTGGAAGTAGAAGAGAAGAGAAAAAGGTACTGTAATATTAAATGTAGAATGAATATTAATTAATTCGAACCCACTAACTACATTCCTTCATAATTACTTCCAATACTCAGATTGTTCTCTTATTGGCAAATATGACCTTCATAGCCTATTTTCTAAATAGTTTGTTTCAAATATGTATTTTAACCCTTCAAATATATTTTCAGTTACATCACTTATAAAGGGCTGAAACTCAGCTTCATAGTGAATTTCAACATGGTATATAGTACTAACAAGTGATGGAAGACTCTGCATGGACAGAAATTCCAGGTATCCAGGAGTATACATCTTTAGTCCCATTGTGAACATCCTTTACTTTGAAAGAGTGTGCATGCATGTGTGTCTGTGTGTTGAGAGAGAGAGAGAGAGAGTTGGAAAGCCTAAAACTAAGTTTACATGACCTAGAGAAAACCATTTGGAGAAAAAGAGTGGCAAAGGAAGTGGATTTGTGCCATTCAAGTGTCTTACTGTCAATTGGCTAGCTATACCATTCTGACTTTTGAGCGTCTTCTGCTTTGTATTGTGCTTATATCTTTTGAAATTTCAGGCATGTTGAAATAGCAGGTGAATGTCAGCATAGGAATGACACTCAGACAAGTTTGATTAGTTACTAGATATAAGATTTTACACCTACATTCAAACTTCAAGAAACCTTTGTCTAGACTTGACTTGGTATCCAAGTTTTCTTGGGACTGAATTCATGTTTTACAACATACACAGATTTTAACGCTTTACATGAGGAAAGAATAAGATTTTGTTTTTTCTCCCTTTTTAATTTTTGTATGTATCCTCTTGGGAACTTTTCTTTAAGATACCTTCTCTTCAGCTTTACTACTACTAGTCAACAACTACACATTCTATTTAATTGCCTTAACTTAGCACAGCAGCTTCTGGTTGCTTACTGCATAACTTCAACTGTCAGGGACTCGAAAAGTTTATCCTTTTCAACTAAAACTTCCTGCAAGTATCTAAATTACTAAATCCTATATTCATTTTAGGATTCTTTTTCTTCTTTCATTGGCAAAAACCCATACATGGGGGTGGAATGCCAGCCCGTGTGGAACCCAAAGATCAGTAGGTCAAAACAAAATGCCTTTGTATGATAAAACGAAGCAAGTAGTCAAATGTGATTCATCCGAAGAAGACAATCCTGCAAAATTGCTTAGTGTGAAATTTACCTATTCTCAGTTATCAATCAAACATGTTCTCAAATGAAAATCCTAACATTTGCAGTGGTAATCTTCCTTAAAAAAAAAAGCTACCAATTTACTTAGAATCTGCATGTGCTTTGAGATGATTTGATACATCATTGATGTCTTCACCCTTCTTCCTTGGATAAAATATAAAACTTATGAACAGCTTTGACATGATTTGATACATCAATGATATCTTCACCCTTCTTTGTTGGATAGAATATGAAACTTGTGAACAATGACATACTATACAAGAGGAGTCCTTCAAAGTATATACTAAAATCATTTCCAAAAACATGCACCTCTACAAATAATCTATGCATTGAATTTTCTGCATCTGGCCAAAGATATAATTGACTTCTAATCAATAATTCAACATAAGCTATATCCAAATGCTTCTATTTGTTATGATCACCATGTTTCATCTCTATATTTGCACAAGCTGAAATACCCACAACAGTTCACTAAAAAGTTTAACCATCATCAAGTAAAAGTATAGAGATGTTAGTAACATATTGATAACAAAACAATACACAAAATTGGAGCTTTTGCGTTTCTGAGCCTAACTCATCATCGTTTGCCAAAGTAATACCATCACAGAATACATAACCAAGCATGTTATGAATTATTTCAAACTACTAGACTGATCCAGGTTTTCACGAAAAAAAGAAAAGAATAGAAAAAAAAAAAATCAATCAACTCTCTACAGTATATTTGTCCAAGTAAACCAACACTTGGTGGTTGATAATGGAGATTGACAACAACAGCATACCAGTTTCCGTTACCCTGTTTTGCTACTTGCTGTGGTGTAAGCACGTTAGTGTATGTCAACTAACTATTTTGTTTGGGATAAATACAACAAGCCACCCCCTCCCCTCAAACATCCCTCAGTCCCAAAACAGAGAATCCAGTGCTATATTGAATCTATATGTTACATCACTGTGGCTCAGGATCCTACACTTTACGTCCTTGTGGTAATGACTAAAGTAAAACTCTTAATTTTTCCATCATATTTAGCAGTCAAAAGTCAAGCTTTTTAAATAAAACAAAATAAAATTACCGATTTCTTTTTTCTTTTTTCTTTCTTCTTTTTTTTAAAAATTTTCCAACTTTGAAGAAAGAAACTAATGCATTGTTGTCACTTTTCCATAAATACCTTCTAATTTAAATTTTGTGGGCGTTTTTGTTATTCTCTTGCAGGATTTTTTGTTTCCCTTTCTTGTTCTATTTTACGGGATTGTTCATTCAAAAAGGAGAACCAACCTGTTAACATCTCCTATTGATTTTCAACTCAATTTTACTAAGTATATAGCTAAAACTTAAACCCAATTTTCTATATAGATTTCAGATGACCAACAAATCTTTTAAAAAAAAAATGGCATACTAAACCCATCTAAAGATTTTACATCGATTTTTACACCACATCTGCAAACACATACAAAGTCATCCTAAATCTGAATTTGAGTATTTGGAATTCACGTAGGGTATCAATTAAACATGGAACTCAATACATCTATCAGGTCTGATATGCTTGAGAAGAATACACATCTTACTGCCTCAAACCTAGACTGTGTTGGATAACCAACAAACTCAATTCAAAATTGAAGGTGGGTCTCCAGGTGGGAGGGGTTGAACTCAATGAAGCTGGAATTTTGGCAAAGAGGAGTTTTGCTTCCAGCAAAGGAGGTGTGGGAGGATAATTGAGGCAAGAAGCATAGGGAGAAGGGTGGGGTCTGGGAAATATTGAGCGAGCATAGAGAGATTTGTAAGGGTGTGTGGAAGACAGAAGGTGTGGGCTATGGCGGAAGAATAGGAAGTACGGTGATGGCGAGAAATAAAGTTTTAAGTGAAGGGATAGGCTTGCCTAGCTTTGGTCCCAGATGAAAACGATGGACTGATGAAAAACAAAGAGAGAAATAGACAGGAAGACATCTTAAGATAGTTTTTAATTTGTTTTAAAATAATAATTTTACCAGTAAAACCTTCAGGGAACAATGTTTTAATGGTTGAATTATTAACTTGGACAGAAAGACAAACTTTCACTTCAGTCAATACAACAATAGGTTTTGAAGCATAGGGAAGCAAACTATAAATTCAAAAGTCCCCTGGGCGAGGCGAGATGGGTGGGGGTTTGGATCTGTGTTGGTTTATGTCGTCACCCTTTCAATTGCTTCTAAAGCAAATGAGCTGAGCTTCCACAAAAGATGACTTGGTTTTATGGTTAACTCTATGTTCATATCTGCTGATGATCAGTCTCTTTTATCAACATCTAATGAGGCATTAATAACTAGTTCTTCCTTCTTCGACAAGTAGCAAGTACATACTTAAAGCACTTTGATGCGATCTATAGAAGTATTTCAAAGATCCATAACCTGAAAATCCCATAAATTGTGAACTGTTCCCTTGGAAACTAACCATGTCCATTCCCATGGAACAACCAAAAAGACAAGAAACATAAGAGACTTAATAATAGAACCTTTCCTTTTTCTTTTACTTCTATTTCTTGTCTTTCCCACTTTGCAGGTTCTGTAGTCTGCTCAAGCAGAAAATAACAGATGAATGCATCCACCACAGGATATTTGCAAAGGGCAAGTGAATACTTGAGAAGGCATCGTTGTCACAAAGTAATATCAGGTCCTTGTTCTTCAATCACACTCTGCAGTTTCTCTTTCAATGCATCTAAATGACTGCTCACAAAAACTAATATAAGAAGAAAGATAAGAAACCTTACCAACGCAACAAAGAAGCGAACCACTACATTTGAGGACCTGATTGCTGAAGATTGCATCCATGTTTTCCTAACTGCCATCCGTTCTGCAAAGTGGTTGGTTGCAGAGAGAACGCCTATAAAAAGCTGAATGTTGTGTGAAGGTAAAGTATGTGATTTCCATTGCTCAGAGAAATCTAATACTCTTTGGGGTGAAAAACTTGGATGAGAGGTTGGAAGAGAGGTGGCATGAATTGAATGAATATCCACATCACCTTTGATTGCCAAACCTGTTGCATCTTCCAAGGTAAAACCCTGGAAGACAAATTAAGAATGTTTTCAAAATATTTAGGAGAAGAAAACACGCAAGTAGCCTATCCAACATGGGCGAGTGAATATTATTTCTGATAATGAAATACTAGAAAAACATGAAACTCTACTTACACATACAATTGCTAAAATCATACCGACTGGTTCACTTACAAAATGGGGGAAAGATGATTAGCCCGTGTAACTATAGCTTCCTTACCACTATTATTACTTACTAAAAGAAACCAAAGCTGGTAAACTTCATTTGCCCATTCAATTGCACTTCTTTAAAGGTCATGCATTTACATAACAGCCAAAGCTTAGTTTTCCTTCAAAAACCATTTCAATTATCTAGAAACCATCTCATACGACGGAAAAGGTGAATCCTTATTTTAAGTCCAGACACCTTACCTTTCAAGCTATGATATCACCTATCACCAGACTACAACTGTGGAAAGTTTAAGCTGTTGCAGCTTTGAGTAACTGCCACATAACTTGAATTTGACATCATAATCATACCTCATTAACTGGTACATAGAATCACCACTCAAAGCTCCTATTTTAAGTTTACCACACTCTATTTTATTGAAGAAATTAATTGAACTCCTATGAGTTGGAATGAGCAGTAGTAAATGCTGAGAAATCATGCAGTTACAAGATAAGCAGCTGTTTTGAATGATGATTTTTTAAGTCAAGCTAAAGTTTAGAAAAGTAAGAAAATGAAAAAAGAAAATTAGAAATTATTACATAGTAAACTCATTGTACAGGTATTTTGCCCTGTGACATTAGAAAGTCGTCCAACTTCAAGACAAAGTACCGTTTGCAAGGCAATTGAAGAACATTCAAAACCGAACATGGTATCAAGTCTAATTTTTCGTGAACATTGCGGATCATAACTCATGAGGCCAGTCGAGTTTTGTCAAAATCAAAAGAATAACAGATGATTCACTAAGTGATATTCCTAAAATGTTAGCAAACGTCTCTACGACATGGAAAAAACTGTGGAAAATGTCATCAGGCAGAAAAGTTAACAGGCTGAAATGGTAAACGACAAGATGCTCATGAATTGTAACTAACATACCGTTCTATAGGGAAAAGAGGTCACATGTCGACCCCCAACATTTATATGGTATCCCTCAACACCAGCACGTACAGTAAGAACAAACATACGGTCCTCCACAAATGGAAATGGCCAGGTCACTTCTGGCATTTTAGCACGTCCAATGAACCTGTCGAACCATGAAAATATCTTGGACTCCTTTGAATCCACAATATCATTTCGCATCCATTTCTCACATCTCAAATAACCATCAACTGCAAACGATAGCTTGTTAGACACAAGTTAGATGTGGTAGAGCAGTATATCAAGCAGGCTATAGAGAGAAAAAAAAAACAAAAACAAAAAAAGAAAAAAGTCATTGCAATCAAATCATTAAACTTCAGCATCTTTCTAGATGACAAGTGTAGCACCAAACTATAAAAGGGAACATTCACTACAACCTTCAAGACGAGTGAGCAAAACTGGAACTAAGATTCAAGAAAGCTGCTGGGGCAGAACTGTCTACTGTGTCCAGAAGTTAGTTAACACAGGATCAAGGCTTTCTAGCTGTAAAACAAGGACCAACCAAATATTTGGAGGTTTACCTAGAGATCTGGAACTCTTCATCAAAAGAGATGATGCAAACCAATACAGGCAATGTTTTCTTACAACCTTCTCAAAGCAAAACGTGTGCAAGACATTACCCTAAAGGAATATAATATATCTCAATAAGATTAGACATTAAGGCACTCTAAAAGTCTACATGACAGTTTCAATAATTGATTAACAAAAGAAATCAAGCTCTCAATGCTGTACCTTTATTTCTGCATGCAGGATGGCCATTTTCTTATATTTGAAACCTAAAGGCACCTGGGATCAACCTGTTAGCTGGTTGCACCAAAGAATACCCTCCTTCTAAGTGTAGAAGTATTCTCAATAAAACCTCAGAGTTTGACTATTACTTTCTCCATCTTGAGACTCCCTCTGATTCTTTCAATGACTTTATTTATTTCCCTTTTTAATTAACAAGTGTGAAAAGCTAACGCCATACATGCTCCCAGTTCTTTAGTTTTCTTTCTTAGTACAGGAGCCTTTGTTTTTGTTTTTGTTTTTGTTTATGGAATGTAAAGGAGTAGTACTCCTCGTCTTTGATTTTCCTTGGCAGCGGGGTGTCGGGTATATCCGGCCTCGTGTATTTTGTTCTTTTTTAAAAAAAAAAAAAAAAAAAAAAAAAAAAAGTGTGAAAAGCTAACACACACCAGTTTCTCATAATTTTCTCCTGTACAGAAACTTTTCCATTCTATCGTCAACAATAGAGTGTCAGTCCACAAAACTAGGATGCACCAGTAAATAGGAGACCTCTAGATGCACTAGTGCGTCATGTAGAAAATAGAGAGAAATCAACTCAAATTAAAAAGGGAGGGGGAAGACCTAAAAAGAATTGAAAAGAATCGATAGAAAAAGATATGATATACTTAAATATAAATGAAAACATGTGTAATGGTAGAATACGATGATGAAATATGATCCATGTAGCCAACCCCACAGATAAAAGGCTCTGGCTCCATCTGGATAGGGTATTTTTCAGTTTTATGATGGAATATTTTTTATTGGGATTTGTTATATGAAAAGAATATTTTGGAAGTGTTTGGATTGATAAGTTTGTTTTGTTGGGATTAGTATTAGAGAATTTTTTTTATTGATAAAATTTTAAAATTCAAATTTGAATTAATATTTTGTGAGTTTCCTTTGGTGGGAAATTGTGTTAGAAATGATTGTTTATTATTAAAATTCACTATAGCAAAAATAATTACTGTACATTGTTTTTTGTTTTAAAAATTTTGGTACAAAAAAGAAACAAAACAAACAAATCAATTTTGATTTGTAAAATAAACCACTAAAAGGAAGGTAAACAAACAGACCTTCAGTTGTTGTTGTTGTTATTGTTTTTCAATCAACATAACAGCTGCAATTGGTGTTCAAATTGCATTTTCACAAATCAAGATTATGTAAACAAATTCAATATACAACTATGCCAATAAAAGAGTTCTAAAGTATAGTTTTAGGTTTTCATCTTTTTCAATTTGTGCTTGTTACTGTGCCAATCAAGGTATTCTAAACAATAATCAATTTGTAGATCATGAAGAGAGCATTTAATGAAAAGTTGAATTTGGAATCCTTACCAAGCATGTCATCATCGCTCTTGGATGCCACACCATCACACCTTTGGGCTGAGCCCCACTGCATCCTATAGCAAGTATTATGCTCAATCACTGGTCGATGGCTCCAATCTCCTCTCAGTCTAGGATTCAGATGCAAAATTTTTGGTGGATCCTCTCCAACTACGGCCTTCAAGCCTTGCAATTCAATCATGAATTGTGAAACCAGAACCAGAGCATCGGCTAATTTAAATCGGGCCAGCTGAGGTACATATTCCTCGTGAGCTTTACGTGGTGTTCCAATGACTGTGATTGAAGAACCTGCAGCAAGCCCACAGGGAAGGAACATAAGATTACCTCCCTTAGCCCATTCTTCTCCACTCACTGACACCCATGAAGGACAGGCCTCAAGCTTCCCCTCAAGTATGGAATTCATCTCAATCTCCTTCCCATTATATTTATCTATTTCTTCCCATGCCTTCATACCTAATGCCCAGGCCTCATCAGCCATCTTCTCCACAATCGAAAAATCACTTGTTCTATTCCTTCGTCTCAAAAATTGCAGCTGCTATTCTACCATAATGAAGTGGAAGTGGTTTAACAGGTGTAGAACCATCTTTCTTCTCTGTTAAAGCTTCTTCATGAGGCATTTTGGGTGCATTTTGGTTTACATTGTTTTGCAGTAATCTGTGAAAACCATCTTTATAAGCAGAGTTCATGAGTGGTTTGCTTAGCTCAGTATCCTCTTCAATGCCAATTGACAAACCCTCCTTACCCACACCGTCATTATCACTACTCAAAATTGTTGCAGTACCAAAAAGCTGAGGTAACTTCAAGCAAATAAGAATCAAGTACAATACAGCTAAAACCATTAAAAAATGTGATAATTTGAACCTCCTTGCACTTGGAGGCTCAATCTTCATCCTTTTCATCATCCTCAGTTAGGTAATTAGAAATCACAAATCATGTGCATATGCTTAGAGTGACTTCACCCCATTTCACGAAAACAAACAAAAACTCACAAGTAGACCATGCAGCAGCAGACACAATCCTAAACTCTCCAACTTTCAAGTAAAACCCACTTCATAAATACCAATTTCAGATCATATAAACAAAATGTCTCAAGAATTGAATCCTTAATTTTTCAAGCAAAACCCACCTCATAAACATCAATTCAGATCAATATATCCAAAATGCCTCCAGAATCAAAAGACTATACTTCGAAATAGGAATACAAAGTACAAAAACCATAAGTGATAAATTTAAATAGTTAGGTAAGCATAAAGATCACAACTTGAGGAACTACTCCAGCAATGCAGCATTGTCATCTGAATCCAACCAAATGAATTTTCTATCAGTAGTGAAATAAACGTCTACAAAATCCAACAAATTGAATGGGTCGATCTGTAAGCTTAGAACAGATAGAACCACATGAATTGAACCCTAAACTGTAGTGATACACAGAAATAAAAGGGGCAAATTGGAACAGGTATGAGTGCGTGTGGAATTTGGTTCCCAAACGAGGAAGTTCTTTGGGAGCAGCCCGCTGTCTTTGGTTTCTAAGGAAGACAAATGAATAGAAGCCATGTGGCGAAAGAAAAGGTTATAACAAACATAAATGCATTAGGATTACCGGTCGGGTTAAAACCATAAAAAAAAGGGTCAATTACCAGGTACCCACCAGGTTTACCGCGTCTACTTCTGTCAAGATTTGAAGTCCTCGATTTGTGTATTAACCCAAAACTATTAATCACCATTAAACAGAGTACTTTAATAAATAATCATCATGGCCGGCCATGTAAGTTAGTAATGAACGGTTACGATTTATTAGTTAGGATATAAAACATTGATCAGGGAATTGATGGGGGTTATGTTGCGTAATGATAAGATTCTCCAGTTCAATAAAATCTTCTTCTCTAATACAATTTTGATTTCATTTCTCTCTCTTTAATCCGGTTTCTTCTCTTTTTCCCCTAATTTCCCTAAATTTATTATTTCTTTATCGAGATCATGACAAATTGGTATCGGAGCAACTATTCTTGGCAAAGGAAATTGAAAATTAACTTGAATACGGAATCAGAGTTTTGGACTTTGAAAGAGCAAATGAAGCAATCAAATGAAAATATTCATGAAATGGTGGAAATGGTGGAAATGGTGGAAATGGGTCAATCACAAAGTTGAAAACAGTGAAAATTGACATGGACATGATAAAGAGATTGGATAAAAGGCTCCGCTGGACGAGTTATTTTTGGATTATATCATTAAATTTTTTTCTTGAAATTTGTTATGAGAAAAGAATATTTTGAGAGTGTTTGGAATGAATGATTTTATTTTATTGGGATTTGTATTGAAAATTTTTTTATTAATAAAAATTTGAAATTTAAATTTAAATTAATATTTTATTAGTTTATTTTGATGGGAAGTATGTTAAGAAGAATTGTTTATTGTTAAAATTTAAAATTCAAATTCAAATTTAATATTTTGTTTATAAAAATTACTGTAGTAAAAATAATTATTGTTTTGTGTTTTAAAAATTTTGATGAAAAAGTTGAACAAAACAAAAAACTCATTTTGCAATTGTGAAATAAATCACAAATTTAAGTTGGCTAGAATAGAAGATAAATTTGATTTACTGTTGATGATGCTAGAAATTTGGAGAAAATGATACAGAACTCTTGAAGGCAATTGGAATTGATGGTTCTCTGATTATGAGGAAACAAGAAATTACCACAATCGCATCACTGTCCAATACTGGAATCTGGAATATCAATGATTCCACCAATAATTTTGTGACTTTTAAGAATTGATAAAAGTTTTGGGAGTGATGGTGAATCACTAGATTCCACCAATAATTTTGTGACTTTTAAGAATTGATAAAAGTTTTGGGAGTGATAGTGAATCACTAGCGGCAAGCATCAATAAAGGTCCACATTTTTTTAGTGATAGAAAATCTCTGGTGGCAAACAACAAGAAAGGTAATCTTTCTGATATTACTGAGAAGTTTGGAATTCTTGAGTGTGATGGTGTTAAGATTGTGAATTTGAATATTGAAAACGTGGAGATGTGGGATTTACCTACAAATCTTATGTTGTTCAAGCATATTGCAAAGAATAGAATATCTATTGCTTCATTTTGAAATGTGCAGGGTCCTTTTAAAAATGAATGTTATGATTTTGGAAATTATGGGTTAAATTTTTTTTTTTTAATAATGGATATGGGATGAAATGAGTACCAACACATCCAAGAACATTGGTAAATTTTGAAAAAAAATGGTAAATGGATTTAAAGGAGTACTAGCATTGGAGACATATTGAACTCGTTTCATTTCGTTTCCCTGGTTTTTAGCTCTTGGCTGATAGAAGTTGAATTGAAGTTTGAGGTATTTTTTTTTGAAATTGCATTGAGACTTGAGGACAAGTGTGTTCTCAAGGGGAGGAAAATTGTCATGAACTCATTTACTTGGATCAAATGGATGAATTTAGCTCCAAATGAGGCAACATGGGAAGACATTAACTTTGTTTGTTTGCAGTTTCCATCCTTTCCATAGAAGTAGAGCACATTGAAATAAAAATATGTGCTATAGAGGGAATTGTCATGACTTTGAATTGGCTTTCTGTATACAAAATTCATTCAAGCTCAGTTTCTGGAATTTGATCACTTCAACCTGCATCCTTGAGGACAATGATTGTTTAAGGGGCCGGATTTGTCAAGATTTGAAGTGCTGGATTTGTGTATTAACCCGAAGCTATTAATCACCAATAAAAAGAGTACTTTAATAAATAATCATCATGGCCGTTGATGTAGTCAGTTAGTGATGAACGACTATGATTTATTAGTTAGGGTATAAAAGATTGATTAGAGAATTGATGGGGGTTATCTTGTGTAATGATAAGATTCGCCACCTCACTCTTATCTTTCTGTCTAATGCAATTCTGAACTCATTTCTCTCTCTCTTTAAACCTGCTTCTTCTCTTTTCCCCCTAATTTCCCTAAATTTCTTATTTCTTTATCGATATCACGAAATAACTCTATGACTAGACATGGCCACGGTTTCAGTTAAACCAGAATCGGCGACTGCTGGGCCCAAATCGTGAACCGACGGTTTTGAACCGCCAATTTTTTTTTTAAATATATATATCCAACTGCTAGAATTTTCTAGCCGTTGTTTGATCCAACGGTGGGAACCGGCGGTTAACCACAGGTTCACAAAAAAAAAACAAAAATAAAAATTAAAAATTTGAGATGGCCGTTGGATGCAATAACCATTAATAGCTTTTGACCATTGGCAATCCAACGGCCAAAATTCAGGCAGTTGGAAAGCCAATGGTCATGGCTTTTTTTTTGTTTTTCCTTCTATAAATAACCAAACCCGCCAAATTATTTTTTCACACAATTCTCTCAATTCTTTCTCAATCCATATTCTCTCAATTATCTCAAGTCTCAATTCTATTAATTATCTCAATTATCATTTATAATATTTACTTTTCCTTATTATCATTAACTTGTTTTTACTCATTAATTCATTATATTCAAAATTCAATTCTTTACTTTAATTTATTTTATTTTATTCAAAAATTTAGCTAATTATTTTTGAAAATTATTTATTTTATTTAATATTGAATCCTAATTATTAGTTTTTATTATTTGAATTATTTCTATTTATTTAAATACCTTGTTATAGATTTATAATTCTATTTATCTAATTATTTATATTTATTCAATTACTTTATTTTAATTTACTATAAAATGGATAGTTTTAATAGAGATATTATTGGTAGCTCATAATTTGGTGTTAACCAAAGTGAGCAAATTTTTAGTAGTGGTGGAGAAACCGAAAGCCCCAATATTGAAGAAAGACTAAAACCAGATATGTTCAAGAAGCACTACACAAGGATATTAAATTCCAACCAACAGCCAATCAAGGCGAAATGCAATTATTGTCTCGAAAATAAATTATATGCTTTCAAGAAAGGATCGGTCTATGGACCTTTGTCGCAACATTTGAAAGAAAAACATCCACACGAAATCGGTATTTCCACCAACCAATCGCAATTATCTAAGTTTACTCCCTCTACTACTCCTCCTTTTAAATATTCAGATGAAAAAATAGAAAAGAATTAACTAAAATGATAGTCATAAAACATTTATCATTTGGTTTTGGTGAAAAAGTAGGATTTACTCATTATTGTCAAAATACATTAAATCCACAAGCTAGAAGAATGCCTAGAACAACAATAACAAGAGAATTAAAGAAAATTTATAAAGGTGAAAAATTAATTTTAATTGAAACTTTTTCAAAATTAAATGGTAGTGTTTCTATATATTCCGATATCTGGAGTGATTTATGGCAAATGTATTCTTATATGGGAGTAACTTGTCATTGGATTGATAGTGATTGGAAAATACAAAAACGAATTATTGCTTTTCATCATTTTGAATCAAGACATACCGCAAATAATATATCTAATTTGTTGAAAATTATTTTAGACGAATATGGTTTATCTAAAAAAAATTTCAATTAGTTTTGATAATGCTTTGGCCAATACGGCTTTGATTAGTCAATTAACAAGTCTTTGTCAACCAATAATAGGTGAAAAAGTTTTTTATATTAGGTGTGCATGCCACATATTAACTTAGCGGTACAAGATGGTATAAAAATACTAAATACGCATATTTCGCCTATCAAAGAGGCAATTAGTCTTTTATGGGTATGTCAAATTTAATGAAATTATGGGTAAAATTTTGTATGAAAAATTAACAAAAACCTAAAATTTTTAGTAAAGATGTTCCTAATAGGTGGAATTCAACTTATAAATTATTGAATTCATCTACATAATATAGTACTTTGTTATGTACTTTTTTTTATGCAAAATCATGTAGTAATATTGGTTTGGATCCTAATATGTGGGAAATTTTTTGTAAATTATTACAACTTTTAAAGGAATTTAAAGATGCTACTGAAATTTTATCTGGTGTTTATTATCCTACTTCTCATTTGTTTATTCACATTGCATGTGATATTATTGTTATTTTACAACAATTCAAAGATGACCTTGTTTTATCACTTCCTATATATGATATGTTAATAAAATGGCTTAGCTATTATCGAAAAATTCTACCTACATATTTAATTGCTTCTGTTTTTGACCCACGTCAAAAAATTAATATTTTAGAAGAATATTTTTTTTAAGGCAATAGCCCTCTCAGCGGGTTGGGGATGCCAGCCCTTCGTTTTATTAAAAGAATCATGAGTTATAAAAAGCATGTTACATAATCTATAAAATCTTCCCTATCCATCTAAACATTATTTAACAGGACAATTAGATAAATCATACACACTTCCGCAAACAAAAACTTGGAACTTTAAGGTGATCCATATTAATGCAGCCGTGCACCTCCCTTGGTAGTTCGAGAAAAGAATTATATTGAGTGTATCTTTGCATATCACATCCCACATTAGCCAATTTATCTGCCGGTTGATTTGCTTCACGATAGATATGTGTAATGTTCACCATACAAGGAAACCCGAGAATCTGTTCCACCATCTTTAAGAATTTCCAAGGGACGGCACACTCCCTTCTCACAATGCGGACTACCATAATAGAGTCCGTTTCCACCACCACCGCAGTCGGCCAATATCCATGCAAAGCTCTAAACCTCCTAACAGAGCTAACATCTCCGCCTCCAAGCTTGTTACAAATTGAAATCCCATAGCCCTTGCACTAAGCACTTTACCATTCGAATCTCTAACCACTGCACCACCCCCGCCAACTCCGGGGTTACCACTAGAACAACCGTCGGTATTCAGCTTGTACTCCCCACTATTCGGCCAATTCAACACCACCCGCAAACAGTGAAATGAAGATGAGTGAGATTGAGCAAAATCAACAATAGCACACCATTCCATAGGGAGATTCAATTTAGGGTAGTAAATCATCCAAATAACCCGGACATCCATAATCACATGCCGACGAAGCTGCTCGACCAAAGCAAAATTCCCATCAGACATAGCTGCTGCCCGCCATCGCCAAATATGCCATAAGATTAAAGAGGGAATTATTTTAAATATTAACTTACTATATGTATTGCCTCCCATCGACCACCATGCAGCACACCTCATTTTCCAACCATAATCGCTATAAAGAATTCCACATGAGGAACCAAAAAAATTCCATAAATTATACGCAATGCGCCCATGACCAAAACAATGTTCAATATACTCCTCTTGCGGCTACTGACAACAAAGACACGGAAAAGGGCCATAAAACCCCACTCTAGTTAACCATTCAAAACTTTGGTGGCCATAATGTAACCTCAATAAAAAGAAAGAGACCTTTAGTGGGATCCCTTTCCGCCAGATATTTCGAAAGATTCGCACTTGATAGAATTTAACCCTCATAAGCTCATACACCGACTTAACTGAAAATCGCCCATCTTGTGTGCCCATCCATATCGCAAATGGTGCTTTTGACAATAAAGTCATGTTCAACATGTCATTTTTCACTGTATCTGGAAGTATATCCTCATATGCCCCTAGAGACCACTGGGCGTCCTTAAACAGCGACTGTAGAGAAACCCCATTCTCAGTTGTGAACTCCGATAAATATCCCACTAATCTCCAATTATCATGGAAAAAATTGAGTGAGCCATCTCCTGGTAGCCAGCCATTTAATGGCTCAATGATTTCCCGTACCTTCAACAATCGTCTCCATATATACGAAGATGACCAACTAGGCTGTACAACTGATGAGTGCATACGACGGCAATATTTAGCCTTCAAAAATTGAGCCCAAAGAGAGTCCCCCTTCCGAAATGCCCACCAAAGTTTTCCTAGGAACGCATTTGCCCCATCAATAATATCCCTAAACCCAACTCCCCATTCATTCACCGGTTGACAAAGTTTGGACCAACCAATCCAATGTTGTTGCCATTCACCCGTTCCCGCCTAGAGGAACTTGGCTAACATCATTGACAATTGTTGTAAAATTCCCTTCGGAGGTTGCACAATTGCTAAGATATGTGATGGGATGGCGAAAGGACATGTTTAATCAAGATGATCCGCGCACCAAAAGATAAATATTTATTCTTCCAACTCAGTATCCATCGTTGAACTTTGGATAAAATAGATTGAAAATACTCTCCTTTAATGCGGCCAATAAATATTGGACATCCCACATAGGTAAAAGAAAAATCTCTATGGGAGAAACCAGTTAATCTCTCCACTCTTCTGCGTGCCATTGAAGAAGTTTTCCCCACGAAGAAACAACTCTTATTGACCCTAACCATCTGGCCAGAAACCCTCTCATATTGTCTGGTCATCTCCATGACACACTTAATTGAATCCCTATCACAAGCTGAAAAAATAAGGATATTATCCGCATAAGCTAAGTGCGTAACTGCAACAGTATTCTGAGTTGTGCAAAACGGAGTGAAGGTCCGCCTTATTAATAAGAAATTCAGTAGAATCGAGAAGTATTCCACCACCATGACAAACAGCCCTGGGGAGAGAGGATCACCTTGTCGAAGCCCTCTAGTAGATTGTAAAAAACCATGTGGCTGCTCATTAATCATTACCGAGAACAAACAATTGGAGACACATCTCCAAATGACACAAGAAAACCCAGGATACTCTGTCATACGCCTTCAGCATATCCAGTTTAAAAACCACGTTACCATGTTTCACCTTAGTATTAATTGACCCAATTAATTATTGTGCAAGCAATATATTATCCGCAATAACCCGACCAAAGACAAACGCACTCTGGTTCTTAGAAATCAATCTTGGAAGGAACTCCCTTAATCAGTTTGCCAACACCTTTGTGATGATTTTATTAATCACAGTACATAAACTAATTAGCCTAAATTCCCCAAAAGTTTGTGGATTATCACACTTTGGAATCAAAATCAAATTTGTGGTCGTGATAGATTTGGGCAACGTACCTCCACAGAAAAATTCCTAAACGGCCTGAAGTAGATCCACCTTAATAATATCCCACGCACTCTTGAAAAATCCACTAGAAAACCCATCTTGGCCCGGTTCACTATCATCATCTATCCCCCAAAGTGCAGCCCGAATCTCCTCCATAGTTGGAACTGTCTCAAGAGATACTCGGTCCGTTTCCTCCAACACCCTCGGCAAAATATTCACCTCCTCTTCCGAAATCAGTGGATAGTCCCCCGAAAGCAATTGCTGAAAATACTCCACCGCAGAATCTCGGATGACATTAGTATTAGTAGTAGTAGATCCATCCGTAAGCTGAATAGAGTGTATTACAACCCGACTCCTTTTTTGCCTTACGGACGCATGAAAGAAACTTGTATTTAGATCCCCCTCCTTCAACCATTTAATATGCGATTTTTGTTGCCAAAAAATCTCTTTGTTCCTCAAAGCATACCTGAGCTCAGCCTGCAGCCGACTATACTCCGATCTCAATATCTCATCATCTGTGCTCTCCAAATTCAACTCTGTTATTTGCACCTTCCTCTCCGCTTCCCGTGCTTTGGAAAAAACATACCCCACCACCACCTTATTCCATTCAGTCAAGGCCTTTTTAACAACCTGTAACTTTAAACATATGCGAGCTAACGGTCTAGCATCGCAAGGAACATGCCAGGCCTCTTCCACTACACTTAAAAAATCCTGTCGCAAAGGCCAGAAGTTCATAAATCTGAACTGTCTAATTCTCGTATACTTCTTGTAGCTCAGCAGGACTAATAAGAGGGCATAGTCTAATTCCGTTCTGCTTAAATGAACAATTGACGTATTAAATTCGTCAGACCAAGTTGGATGCAATAATACTCTATCCAACCGCTTTCAGATATGGAGAGGATGCTTCCAATTATTACACCACGTAAACCAAGATCCAATATACCCAGCATCAATCAACTCTGCCTCTTGGATGAAGTTCAGGAAATCTTGAGCTTCACGATGATGAAAAGCACGTCCACCCTGTTTCTCATAATGCGCAACAATAACATTAAAATCACCCATCACTAACCAGTTGTCTGTGCCTCTACTAAGCCCGATCAAATCTGCCCATAAATCCCTTCTACCAATTTTAGTATTCAAACCATGAACACAAGACACCACAACCGGAGATATCATACCCATCAACCAAATTGCCAAAGTTAAATGTTGTTCATGCTGCCTCAACAAAGTTACCTGTATAGAATTAGAAAAAAACACCCATATACGGCCTTCGGCATTTGCCAAGGCTGTGTCAAAATTCAACTGTATACGTACAGCATCTAGTTCTAACAAGCTGAGTTTTGGTTCAACAACACAAAGAAATAATAAGCCATACTCATTCCTCAATTTTTTAATTCTTCTTATAGTATCCACATTTCCCACCCCTCGAGCATTCCAGAAGAGAAAATTCATTATTGATCAGGAGACAATGTGGTAGCTTTAGACGATTGTACTGTAGATCGAGGTGTTATGCCTGAAATGTTTTTGTTACCTTTCGATTGCTTCACTCTCCCAGCTGTTGTGTCCAGAGTTAGCTGCTCCATAATTCCTGACTTCTGTTTAACCTTATCTCGCCGAACATTATCTAACGATTTCGTAGAAAATGTATCAGAATCAGTATCCTCACTAGACCCAACTATTGCTCCACCATCGTCCTTTATCAGTTGTGTTTCCTCCAGATTTACCAATCCAACCGTCTGACAGTCGTTATTCTGATCCTCAAGAATATCCAGATGTTGATTAGCCACTATGGGTCCTTCCTCTATATTATGGTCAGAATTCCGATTCATGATCTCTCACGCACCATGAATATTCATAACTTCCTCAACTGGTAGTGGAGATTTTGTAGTTTCACATAGCACACCATCTGGCGCCTGCACATCCATCGCAATCCTGTCTGTGATTGGACTAAAGTCCTGTTGCTGTTCTGATGTCTGGCCAACCTTTAGAGTAGAGTTGTGGTCATTCAAATTTGTATCACTAGTAATCTGAATCACATTAAGCTCTTTCTCCTTTCCTTTAACCGTCTGGTGTTGCAGAGATACTACAGCTTGCAGAGCCTCCGTATCTTTATTGTTCCCTCTATTGGGAGTGATATTTTGTTTCCCATCGTCACCTGCACCTGATATTTCCTTCCACTTTAAATTTGATTTCACAAATCCAGTATCGTTCATAGCTTCCTTAGAGTTATTACATTGTGCTTCAGTATGTCCTTGTCGATAACACCCCGTACAATAACCAGGCAGATTTTTTGAAACTATTTTTTGCCAAAAACCATCGCCATTATCCTCGTGTGTAATCCAAATCCGTGACGGAATGTCTTTCAATAAGTCCACCTCCACACATACTCTCGCAGCACTTGGTCTTGCAACAGTTATCGTAGACGCATCAATTGTAAGTGGAACTCCCACGCCTTGCATGAGAGAATTCAAAAACCCTTTATCAAATAGGTGGAATGGCAGATTAGGTAGCTTAAACCAAACTGGAACAATGGAGGATTCCTTGGAGGTTTGGAATGAGGGACTCCACTTAAATACTCTCATCGGGTATTTGCCAAGTTGCCAAATGCTTCGTGTCCACATCTTATGAAAGTCCGCTTCATTCGTAAATCTCATAAGAATATGACGGTAATCTATTAACCCTGTTTCTACGAAACCTTTGAGATCTAGTTTCGCCAGAAAATGCCGAATCTCCTCAAGTGCTGGTCTTCAATGTGAAAACTTGCCCACAAGCGCAAGTTTGAATGGTTTTGATAACCTCTCGATATCATTATTAGTTATTTTGATCGCAATCTCTCCTCGGTGAGTTGTTAGCGGGATATTGAGTTGTGTACTTGGTTCAGCGAACTTAAACAATTGAGAGAGAGATTTTTGATCAAACTACAGCCGCCGGTTGGCCGGTGATTGCCCTTCAGCCCCAAGCTGAAGAGCCGCCATAACCAAAACCCTAGCACACTTTCTAAATAAGGAACGAAGTTGAGAGAAAAAACATCAAATGATCGGATGCCTATTGCTGATTTGTAAGTTACTCTGTAGTCGATTTTAAGTATGTCCATTTTAAGAATGAGTGACCATCATTCTCTCACCTTTGCTCAATTTGAGAGCGTGAATTTTAGAGGAATATATTAATGCATATAATAGTTGTGTAGATTCATTTTTTTTACAATGAAGGTTATAAAGGTTAAGATACTAAGGAAATTATAGGAGAAGTAAAATTTATTCTTCGTGATTTATGTAATGAATTTCATTCTAAATATGGTAGTCAAGTTCCTCTAAGTACCAGATCTAATATTGATGATTCTACTAGTAGTGCATCACACCAAAATACTACTAGTACTACATCAATATTTTCTATAGCACCATGTAAACTTGGTAAATCTATATATTCTTCACACAAAAAACCAAGATGCGGTACTGGGACGGAACTTGATATGTATTTAACAACTACTTTTGAGGTTTGTGATGAAGATATGGATTTTTACGAGTGGTCCATGTTAGATTGGTGGAAGGGAAAGGAGAAGGATTATCCAATCCTTTCTATTATCGCAAGACATATTTTCGCAATTTTGGCATCAACCATAATACTAGAGCAAGCTTTTAATGTGGGAGAGAGCATTTTAGATGAGCACTGGCCCCAATTATTACCAAAATCATTAGAAATCCAAGCATTAGTAGATGATTGGCGCAAGGAGTTTTTGAGAGTACAAGAAATGGACAAAACAGATGACATTGATTTAGATTATGACATAGACATTTTTGAAATGAGCAATGCTAGTACAACTGGATCTTCAACCAGATCCTATTTCACGAATTTCGTCAATCCCGATCCTGATGTTGACGTTGAAGAGTTAGATGATTAAAATTTATGTTAATCTTGTACTCAAATTACTTTTATAAATAAAAAATTTTTCATTTTGGTAAATGTTGTATCATGATTCATATATATAAATGGCCAACTCGGAATTCATTATTTAAGACAAAATTTTCTATTTCAATAATAAAATGAGGTATTTTTCAATTATATCAATCTTGTAAATTTCAAACTTCTTATTAATTTCAAACTTCTTTGTACGTATTAATTTCAAACTTCTTATTTTTCACATTGTAAATTTGTAAAATTTTCAATTATTTGAAACTTCTTATTTTTATTTTTTCAAAACAGTCAAACCTTGAAAAAATCATACCAAAACTGGAACTGGAATTGGGATGAAATCGAGACAAGGACGAAATCGGAATCGGGATGGAACCGGAATAGTGACAAAATCGTGAACCAGCGGTTCACGAACCATAACCGTAACCGTGAGGCCAAAGGTCGATTTAGGTTCCACCCTTTGTGGAATCATGAACTGGCAGTTCATGAACTGTAACCGGCGGTTCACGAACCGTAACTGGCAGTTCGTGAACTGTGGTCATGTCTACCCTATGTGTTTCAAAAAAATGTACCAATCGCTCATGTGATTTCATGTCGAGTAGAAATTGGACGAAAATTAGATCCCTAACGCGATGAGTAACACGCGTTTGGTTCTAAAATAACATGGCTTATTAAATAATGATAAAATTTTCAAATTATCCTTTCTTTGACCTTTGTAAGTCACCTTCTTTCTCATCTCAATTCTTTCCTCATTTTATCTCCATTGATTTTCTTTTTTTTATCCATGTTTCTTCTTCCTTTGCTTTCTCTTTTCATGATTTAGTTCTTTTTCTTTTTAATTAAATTCAATAAATCTTAAATTCACTTAAACTCTATTAATGAAAATTAATATTACTTGTATTGCACAAAAACTTATATGAAACAGATTCATATATGAGGCATGATTCATATATAAAATGGATACTGAATGATGTTCGTCCATGCTCATGTTTGTACATTTTCGCCTTTTGTTTATACTTTTCAATGTAAAATTAATACGCAAATTTTGATACTTCATGGTTAAAATATTGGATTGATACTCTTCAATATAAAATAGATATGCAAATTATGTACTGGATTGAAACTCTTCAGTATAAAATTGATAAACGAATTTTATTCAACATAAAATTGATACGTGAATTTTATTCAACATAAAATTGATACGTTGATTTTATTCAACATAAAATTGATACTTGAATTTTATTCAACATAAAATTTATATGCGAATTTTGTATTGGATTGAAACTCTTCAATATAAAATTGATACACGAATTGTATTTAACAAAAACTGATAGGCAAATTTTGATACTTCATTGACATAAAATTACGTGAATTTTATATTGGATTGAAAGTCTTCAACATAAGATTGATACGTGAATTTTGATACTTCATTGTAAAAGTGTTGGATTGTTACTTTTCAACACAAAATTGATATGCAAATTTTGTATTGGATTGATACTCTTTAACATAAAATTGATACGCGAATTTTATTCAACATAAAATTGATACGTGAATTTCATCGAGCTATTTAGTTCAATTTCAAAAATTTATCTTTATAGTATAAACATTATCATAAAAACAGTTTTTCTTTGGACCTTTCACCCTTTGAAACTTTCCATTTAAAGAACTAGGTTTTGCATGAGGCTGAAGGGCAATTTCTGCCTCCTAGACGGCTGCCGGATTTTAATCAAAAGTCTTTTACACACTTGTTTGGAAATTGTAATAAAAAAATGAACATTTGGATATTCCGTTAACTTTCACATAGGGGTGAAGTTGCGATAAAACTATCAAATAAGGACATAGAGAAGCTATCCGCCTCTTTTAAATTGGCTTTGTTTGGCAAGTTTTCTCACGGACGGCCACAAGTGGAGGAAATAAGATGGTTTTTCACGAAATTTGATTTGAAAGGTGCAGTCGATGTTGGTTTAATTGATTATAGACAAGTATTGTTAAGATTTGCTTTGGAAGCAGATTTCCAGAGGGTATGGATCCGAAGCCTTTGGCAAGTCGGGAAATACCCCATGAGGGTTTTTAAAGTTCATCTTTTCAGACTACTAAGGAATCATCATTGGTACCGGTGTGGTTTTCTCTCCCAAACCTTCATTTTTATTTATTTGATAAGGGTTTTTTGAATTTGATTATGCGTGTTGTGGGTGTCCCACTGACAATAAATACTTCAACATTAACTGTAGCAAGACGTAGTATTGCTCGGGCTTGCGTTGAAATTGATCTTACGAAAAAACTTCCAAAACGGATTTGGATTGACTATGGAGATGATGGTGAGGGTTTCTGGTAGAAAATTCTTCCAGAAAATTTGCCTTCTTATTGTATAGTTTGTTGTAGATAGGGACATGACAAATCTCAATACAACACTCTGAAGGAGGTGACGACATAAATAACTAATGGAATACCACATATCATCTAACATATATCAACGGGTATTCAGCAATAAAAAACAAGCTTACCTCACAAAGCCTATTCCAAAAGATAAAACTAGGATCCTGAGCTGAATCACAAGCTCTAGCAGTCAGAGTGCAATCACAAAGTGGAAAGACACTAAAAAAAAAAGACACTTAATTTCCACCACCCAAATCCCTTAAGAAGTGATTTTGTGGCTGGAGAAAGAAACTTCAGAGAAGCAAGAACAACTCTCTCTGTTCTACTTTTTGGATTTTCGTTCTGTTGCCTTTGAAGGCTTCAGAAACTGGCCAAGTGGTGAATCCGGTTCCCACTTGGATTTTATCCCTTTGTTTCCCCCCTTTTTTTAAGTTTCAAATCGGGTCGGGTCAGCCCATCATGGGCGACCCACCCATTTTTCTAACATTCTCCCACTCGCACATGATGGGATAGACCCGTTACTATCCCTATACAAAATCACAGCTTTCATACAGGAAAGTGGGTCGTACGACCGCGAGCACACCTGCACTTGGGAGCTCAACTATGCACCTGTTAGGGATAACATAGCGGCTGCAACCCTAAAAGCACTTGGGAGCTCAACTATGCACCTGTTAGGGATAACATAGTGGCTACAACCCTAGAAGGAATAATATTAACGGTGTCTCGTTGTACCTCAGACTCATTTTGTTATACAAATCAAAGTATGCCTAAATCCCTTAAAGGTCATACTTGATATCCATAAATCATTATATATTCACAATTATGTCTCAACCCAAATAGGAAACATAATTGGTTGACCAGTGAATACATGTGAAGAGTATAATCAAAATAGTCTTCCCTCTACACAAATGACATTTGATAATGAATAAATTGCTTTCCCAGTAATGCCCAGAAAGTCGAATCATTCATGACCATAAGGAACACACCAAAGTAGCAAAAATTTACTCATCTCCTCATGGCATTGTTGAAATTCACATAGGGTACAAACATAAGACTCATACAAGTGAGGAGATAGGGATTTAAAAATACTCACTCACCTTCCTATTATTGTCATTTACAGCACATGTGGTATGAAACACATGCTATGGTGGATTAGTCTTTTTGGAAAGAGTGTATGTCTTTACACCACCATATGGATCTTAACTCAGTCGTAACCCAACAATTTGTGTCAAGCGATTAGTTTGAATCTCTAATAATTCGCTATTCAAAGCGCCTTATTTAGAATTCACATCCGGCTTCACATCAAGCTTACTTGATCGCGAGATATCACATTTGGTTTTCGCAAGTAAACCTTATCTTGATTGTTATCAAGGCGACATCTTACATACTCTATAATTAAGTATGTTTAGTCTCATCTCAGTTCGCTCTCATAGCGCCTGAGACGGTTACTCGTATGAGAGAGTCAACTAAAGCTTGACGACATACTTTTAAAAAAATATTTATCAGTGCTATAATTGAGTAAGATGTATAAAACAAACACCATATATTCATTCAAGAGCGAAATACAATATTTGTATTTACATGGTGTATACACATCATTACTCCAAAAATACAACATTTATGTTATTCACATTCTACGCAATCCTAGAATTTTCACATAATACATAAAAAATGTATCTCTAGGGATTACTTTAGTAAGAAGGTCCACAACCATCGTATGCATAGAAATACGTTGCAAGCATATCTATTTTTGCTCTACAACATCTTTGACAAAGTTGTATTCGATGTCTATATATTTTGTTCAATCATGATACTTTAAATCTTTATTGTAGTCAATAGCTGCCTGACTATCACAATAGATTGTCATGGACATTGACATATCATGGCTATTTGCAGATTTCATAAAATCTTTAAAGCAAAATAGTCTCTTGCACTGTAGCACCACAAGCTACAAACTCAGCCTCAATTATTGATAATGCTTTACATGTTTGATTCTTTCTATTCAATGTTATGGCGCCATTATACAGTAAGAATACATATCCTTTACCTGGATGTGCGTTCATCCAGGTCACCACTCCAATCTGTATCAGTGTAACCTACCAACTGTAAGTCACTACCCTGATAGCATAAGGTGTAATTGGAGGTGCCTATAAGATATCTCGATATTCTTTTTACTTCTTATCAGTGAATTAAGTCAGGACTTGATTGGTAGAGATTAACCATACCAACCACATAGCATATATCACGGCGAGTACACATCATGACATACATTAAATATTCTATGACACTAACATATAGAACTCTTTCCATATTGTTTAGCTCTTTTGGAGTCTTAGGACACATTTCTTTACTAGGGGATTTACTTTTTGCAGTAGAGTTGCCAATACGTTTACAATCTTTCGTGTGATATGTTCCAAAAATTTCAAAAAATATAGGGCTCTTGTGACAGAACGAGAAATTCTTTGGAACAATATCTTATTATTTTCACGCCAAGAATATATGTTGATTCACCCTTATCCTTAATTTCAAAAATTTTGAAGATAACTATTCTTTAATGGCATTAATAACATTAATGTTATCCGAGCCAATAAATATTGTCCATACAAAATGACAATATTAAAATATTATCTTCAAACTGCTTAATATATACACAATGGTCTTCACTAATCATCGTAAATCCATAAAATATTATGGCTCGATGCAATTTTAAATACCATTGCTTGGATGATTATTTAAGACCATATATCGATTTTTGAAGCATGCAAACTTTGCAATCCTGGTCTTTTAAGAATGAAACCTACAGGCTGTTGCATGTAGATTTCTTCATCCAATTCTCCATTGAGAAAAGTAGTTTTAACTTTCATTTGGTGCAAGTCAAGGTCCAAATGGACAACAATAGCAAGGATAAGGTGAATCATAGCAAACCTTACAACAGGAGGAAAAAGTCAAATTTATACCCTCTTGTTGGGGTATAACCCTTAGCTATCAAACGTGTCTTATGTATTTCAATAATACAATTTGCCTATCTCTCAATTTTGAGAATCTATTTGTTCTCATAGCATTACGCTCAGATGGTAAATCAACCAATTCCCAAACATGATTGGTTTTATAGACTCCATTTTTCATCCATTGCATTTTTCCATTCTTACTTATCAACTGATGAAAGTGTTTCCTCAACTGTTTTGGTTCGCTTTCACCTTACGGAGCCATCATAAAAGTTTTTCCATCAATCTCAAAATGGCGATGAGGAATACTTTATGATAACTTCTACGCAACTGAATTTATGGTGAAATTAAAGCTTTTAATGGAATCACTCCCACTTGGTTCAAGAGAACAAGGAATATCCTCTTCTTCTTTTAAAAATTGAACCACTACGGATATCATTAACATTTAGATTTCGCATCTCATATAGAGTGAGATCTTTATTAATTTCACCTTGTACTGGAAATTCATTTTCCAAGAATGTGGCATTTTTTTTTATTCCAAGTCAGTAATACTTCCATCTTATATGTTCACCAATGAACACATTTTCCTATGAATGTTCAAAGTATCTAATAAAGATACATTTCTTTCTTCAATGATCCAACTTCCCATATTTATGGTTTGGACCATGAACATATATATACTGCCGACCCCCAGGGCCGCAAATTATTTAGATCAAGTTTTTGACATGCCTAAATTTCACAGGGAGTGGGAATAACTGATTTGGAGGTATACAGTTAAGTTCATATGTCGCAGCCAATAAATCAGCTCCCTAATAGGAGATTGGCTTATTTGTTTGCGACATCATTAACTTAACCATATTTAATAGGATTCTATTCCTTCTCTCTGCAACACTTTTTTTGTTGCGAAGTATTTTGGAATAGTTATCTGCCTATTAATTCCCTTTTCATCACATAGATCATCAAATTGATCTGACAGATTCTCACATTTTTTATCTGTCTTAAATGATTTAATTATTTTGTCCAACTGATTTTCAACTAAATTCAAATAAAGTCTAAAGCAATTCAATGCTTTTGACTTATGTGAAATCAGACAAACCAAGGACAAAATGAGTAAAATCATTTATACAAGTGATGAAATATGAGACTTCATGCCTTTCCCTCACATTCATTGGATCACACATATTAGAATGGATTAATTGCAATGGGAATACAATTCTGTTTCTATACTAGATGGTTTCCTTGTTGCTTTTCCAGCTAGACAATGCTCATATACTGGTAGATCGACTTTTGAGATACTGCCCAAAAGATTTCATTTGGCTAGCCTATGCATGCGATCTTACCCAATATAGCCCAATCTAGCATGTCACATATTGACACATACATCATTACTAATAGATGCAATTAAGAAAAGCGCACATCATTATTTTGTACTTCCTCGAGTAAATGAAACCATTCAAAGAATGAGCGGAACTAAATGAGTGCCATGGTAAATGTATACAACATTTGAACTACCATGAAAATATGTATTATAACCCAAACCAAAAAAGACAATGACAGAAATCAAGTTTTGTCGAATATTCGGAGCATACAAAATATTATGTAGGAATAAAGTATGGCCACCTGTTAAGGGAAAAATTATAATAATAAAATAATAATTTACAGGTGCCAATGTCTTTGACTGCAAATTTTACTTTTGCATTATTTCCTACATAAATTTATTCGATCCAACAAGGATACGATGATATTCGACAAAAATTTCTTTGTCTCTAGCTACATGGTCCATAGCTTCTGAGTCAACAATCCACAAAGGATGCGATTCAACAAGCATTATGGTGCTAGAAACATAACTGTCACAATTGAAATTTGAGCAATCCTTATTCTTAGGCTCAGTGCATTCACGAGCACAATGGCCATTTGCCACCAATATAATATGATCTATTGCACTTGTCCTTTTTAATACCATCGCACTTATCGGTGAGAAATTTGGGCTTTCTAAAACTCTGAATATGCTTTCTTAAAGAACTTCTTGTTCTTTTTAGGTTTGAAAATTGAAACCTCGTTCAAACTTGACTTGGCAACATAAACCTAGTAAGATTTAGCAGCCTCTAGGCGCTCTTCTTCTAGCAAAATATGATACCCTATTTTCATATGCTTCCAATTTTGAGGAAGCTATCTGATGACTATTTGCACTTACTGCTCATCAGTTAATACAATTCCAGTCGATTTCAACTTTGTATTATTGTCCCTCATTTGACTCTAAGCTGCCTAAGCTTAGTAGTTGAAATCATTCCAAACTTTTTTTTAAAGCGATCCAAAGCTCTTGAGTAACTGTGAATTCCTCAAACTCAACCATCAAATTATCTTACATACTACTCAGCATCATTATGCGAGTTATACTATCTATCATTTTTCATACTTGATAGGGTTCAAGATGATTTCTTTGATATTGAGGAATATTACATTGCTCACGTTCATTCATGGTATAACACAGAGTTCTCACACATTCTCTTCTATAAGAATGTACTAAATTTTTTGATATTACACATCAAAATTTCATAATTCAGTTCCTCTCTTTTGTTCAATTCAGCCATAATGTTTTTTTAGTATCAACAGTCATTTTTTTTAACAAATTGCATATAGATTATAATTCAAAATAAATATACGCACTGAGACATATTTTTTTCATAGTCACTTCGCATCAAATATCATTGAAACAATAATTTTTAGACAATAGGTACAAGATCGAAAGTTTGCAAAGCTCCCAATCATCTCATGTACACATAAAGTCTAAATAGTATTGTTAAAATATATTTATACGTTAAGTGTGTTGTTGGGAGAGATAGCTCAACCAACATGATAGCAATCCATCCATGTCCATGGTATCAAGGCCGAGCTTGTATGATCTTTTGAAGAAGCACAATTCATTATCAACACATGGTGGAACTTTTGGTGATTTTTATCACATGGTGGCCGAACCATCTCAATCATCTCAACATGAGGTTCCATGGCATGTTTCTTTAATAACAATTAAAGAACATCCACCTTGAAGATTGTTCATGGATCAATCATATTAAAGACCAAGTAAAGGCGTGTACTTGGGCTTGCTTTGGATCACGCCATTTGTTGGTTAATTAGTAATTTATTCTATGTAATTTTACAGCCCATAATGACGTTTAATTATTGATTAATTGGGCTTTAATTTCGTTTTTATTAAGTCCATTACTTGTCCAATTATCTTGCATGATAATTAGGAAAGTAAAGTTTAGGAAAGTAAGGAAGTAAATTCGGTTTTGGCTTCTTATGATAACCGAATTCTTCTATAAAGCAAATCCTTTTTGGAAAAGGATTAGTTTGTTAGTTAGTTATTAGTTTTCTTTTCCAACTTGGAAACTAAGTTGTAATAGGATTAAGTTAGGGTTTTCTTTCCTTATTCTTCAAGCAAGAGCCGAACTCATCTCTATAAATAGAGAGCTGCCTTGTAACGTTTTGAGAGGATTTTGATGAATGAAATTTTAGCTTTGCTAAATTGTGTTTAACTCTTTGAGTTGACAAAGCCTTTAAGAATAGTTAATTCTTAATTGTACAAAAAAGCCTTTAGCGTGACCTTTAGGTGATCTCGACCAATGTTCTTTAGTTAAAGAACAAGCCGAATTGGTTTGATAGCGACGTGAAGTTATCACTTGCTGATCAATCGTTCGTAATAACGTTAGGGTTGATTCATACTTGAAATCAGCTACGCGTTTCCTTAGACTTCGATTCCGCCAATTGTTTTGTTTTTGTTTTTATCTTGAAATTTGACTATCAACACGATCCACACGCTTGGTATATGTTTGGTCCAGGTGCTCGAGCCTCGCCCGATCATATCAATTGGTATCAGAGCACAATTTGTTGTCCCAAATTCAGGTTTCATCGTTAATTTTCTTGTCCGCATCTTTTCTGATTTTGTGCGACTTTATTGCTGCAGTTTTACGTTAATTCTGCTGCTGATTTCGTGCATCTTTCTTGTGTTAATCTTGTGTTTTTCTTGCTGATTAAAATCGTCTTAATCCAGCCTTGAAAATTCGTGAAAATCGCATATCAATTTGGCACTAAAATTCTGTCCGAAACTTCATAAATTCTGATTTGCGAATTTTACGTTCTTGCTGCAGTTTTGTACGTCAAATCTGTTGCTGATTCTTGAGTCTTTATTGCTACTTAAATTCGTGTTAATTCAGTCCATGAAATTCGTTAAAATCGCATGAAGTTTTGGTTCTGAATTCTGCCCGGAAATTGTCTAGATTTCTTGAATTGCTGATTGCGATTTTCTTTGCTGTAGTGTCGTTCTGATTGCTGCAGTTCCTTGCGTCATATTGCTGCTTCCTTTAGTGTCTCTTCTGCTCTAAATTCAGTAGAAAACTGCTAAGAAATATCGCATGAACACATAAGTTGAATTCTGTCCAAAATCGTGTGTGAATTGTTCATGATCTTTGCGTCTTTTGTGTCTGATTCTTGTTGTTCTTGTTGCGTCATTGCTGCTGTTCTTTCGTGTCTTCATTCTGCACTTTCTTGATAGTATTCATAGTGTTGAATTCATTGGTTTTCATAGCTGTCCAAACACGTCAAAAGCATATTAGGATTTGTGTCAAATTAGGGTTCTTCAAACTCGAGTTTTCTTGATTTTGTTATCACAGTTCTTTGTTTCTAATCTGAATTCCTTATTTCTTTTGCATTGAATTCTACATTCTGAATTCATCATTCTGAATTTTCGATTAAACTTCTACAATCACAATTCAAAAGACAAGTTCTTGGATCTTTTCTTGAATTTCTTGATTTTCTTGAAAATTTTCTTGAACAAGAAACTTGTTCCTTAATGCAAATCTTGAGTTCTTGCTGAATTGGCACTATCAAATTTTGAATATTTGGTGAGATAAAAATGTTTGAATTTTCTGAAATTTTAAGGTTAAGACAAGACAAAAAGTCATAGGTTTGTTTGAACAACATAAGACAAACAACCTTAAACCTTAAAATTGTGTTCTTGTACTAGGTTCTTTGTTCGAACCTAAATATTTTGTGTAATATTAGGTTTGTTTCCGAATTATAAAAAAAAAAAAAAAAAAGTGACCGTTTAAAAAAAAAAAAAAAAAAGGTACGGTCCAATTAAAAAAAAAAAATAATAGAAAAGTCGAAATTTCGAACTTTTTTTTCTTTTTTAAATTCTGTTATTTATGATTACATTTAAAGAACTAAGTGTTCTTGAAGTTGTGTTTAAAACCATCAAATATTCAAAGTGCCATAACTTCTTCAATACTTATCCGAAATTATTATGATTCAAATTGCTTTTTCTTGTCTTGATTCTACTTTTAGAATTTCAATAGTTTTCTGAGTTTGAATCATTTATACCCTGAACGTGATCTTAAATTTCAAGTGACGTGAATTTCTTGTTCAATTCTTGGTTATTGCTTGTGTAAATTTTATGTTGTGGACGAATCAATTGAGACAATTCTTTCTACATAAGTGAGCTTGGATCGATCTCAACGTCCCAATTACATTATTTATTGAGTGTTATGTTAGCTAGGATAAACAAGAGTGAACACTACTTAAATAAGAGAGGAGAGTACCTACCTACCCCAAAGTGAGGAACCCGTGAGGATCATATACATATTCTTGCGCTTTTTTTTCTTCTCACTAACTTGCAGGTACAAATGGAGGACACAAAGAAATCGTAAGTCCCAAACCGAACACAACAAAGAGGGACCGATCCGTCACTTGCCCAAATTTTGCAAATATACAACAACCTCGCCTTCAATTCTTAGAGTCGGTAACACTCACCTCCAAAATCAAAATCCCAAAAAACTAGAGTCCCAGAAGATAGTGAATCTAGTGAGGAAAAAGAGAGGAAAACTACTGAGCTCTTCTAAAGGTGATAAGTCTAAAGTTTCCATTGAATCTGTTAAACTCACCATCCTCTCCTCATGGCAAATCAGATCCCGAAGCTTTCTTTGATTGGGTGATCGGATTTGGAGCACTACTTTGAAGGTAATGATGTCCCCGAGAAGAAGCAATACCGAATTGCTTTCATGCACCTTAGAAGATATGCTAGTCTTTGTGTGGGATCAAGTGTTCGCTCTAGAAGACAAGATGGTGAAAGGCCAGTAAAGACTTGGAAAGCAAATGAAGCAATCATGAGAAAGAAGTATGTTCCTTCACACTTTAATAGAGAGCTCAACCGAAAAATGCATACTCTTGTGCAAGGTAGCCGAACACATTGAAGATTATTACCATGAGATGGAAGCTTTGATGATAAAGGCCAATATTCATCAGACACCGCCGACACCACATTCAACGATGACGACTTCCTTGAGAGATTCCTTAAGGTATATCCGAATGGCTTATCAAGTTAATCTTCAAAGTTACATTGATATTAATGAACTTGTTCACAAAGCTAAAAAATTGAGAAGCACATGAAAGGGAAAAATACCATTCTCACAACCGCCACCACCATGGAGAAGAGATCAAAAGCCGAATGTGTCCACTACTACTCCTTCAACAAAAGCCGCTTCAAAACACCTCAAATCAGTCTTCAAGTACACACCTAATGTCTCAAAATCGTCACTTCAACTTCACAAAGGTCATAAGTTAGATGTTTCAATGTCAAGTCTTCAATTAGGTTATTTTTATAAATGTCAATGGATATGGTCATTATCAATCTGATTGTCCAACTCTAAAAGTGATGATGCTTCTTCCTAATGGCAATCCATCCATGTCCATGGTATCACGGCCGAGCTTGTATGATCTTTGAAGAAGCACAATTCATATCAACACATGGTGGAACTTTTGGTGATTTTATCACATGGTGCGAACCATCTCAATCATCTCAACATGAGGCTTCCATGGCATTGTTTCTTTAATAACAATTAAAGAAATCCACCTTGAAGATTCTGTCATGGATCAATCATATTAAAGACCAAGTAAAGGCGGTTACTTGGGCTTGCTTTGGATCACGCCATTTGTGGTTAATTAGTAATTTATTCTATGTAATTTTACAGCCCCATAATGACGTTTAATATTGATTAATTGGCGTTTAATTTCGTTTTTATTTAAAGTCCATTATCTTGTCCAATTATCTTGCATGATAATTAGGAAAGTAAAGTTTAGGAAAGTAAGGAAGCAAATTCGGTTTTTGGCTTCTTATGATAACCGAATTCTTCTATAAAGCAAATCCTTTTTGGAAAAGGATTAGTTGTTAGTTAGTTTATAGTTTTTCTTTTCCAACTTGGAAACTAAGTTGTAATAGGATTAAGTTAGGGTTTTCTTCCTTATTCTTCAAGCAAGAGCCGAACTCATCTCTATAAATAGAGAGCTGCCTTGTAACGTTTTGAGAGGATTTTGATGAATGAAATTTTAGCTTTGCTAAATTGTGTTTAACTCTTTGAGTTGACAAAGCCTTTAAGAATAGTTAATTCTTAATTGTACGAAAAAGCCTTTAGCGTGACCTTTAAGTGATTTCGACCAATGTTCTTTAGTTAAAGAACAAGCCGAATTGGTTTGATAGCGACGTGAAGTTATCACTTGCTGATCAATCGTTCGTAATAACGTTAGGGTTGATTCATACTTGAAATCAGCTACTCGTTTCCTTAGACTTCGATTCCGCCAATTGTTTTGTTTGTATTTTTTATCTTGAAATTTGACTATCAACACGATCCACACGCTTGGTATATGTTTGGTCCAGGTGCTCGAGCCTCGCCCGATCATATCACAACAAATATGTATGCTCCCATTCGAACAAAGACATATAAAAAATATGACATATAATACATGTATTGTATTCATATTCATTTCATAGCATGTCATAAAATTAAACATGCAATAATATATGTCATATTCTCAATAGGATAAATAATTTCATAAAAACTTATTTTTTTCATGAATTTATTATATTTATCCTAAATGACATATAATCATTTAAATCTGAAATATATTTTATGTTATACAAAATATTTCAAATTATTGCATATTTAAATAAAGCACAAAATTAGAAAAATTTTGGCTCAAAAATCAGATTTTTCTGATTTATATTTAATTTTCTATGATTTTTCAAAAAAAAATTAATTATTTAATTTTATTTTAAAAAATAGAAAATCAGATGTTGAGCCCACACGTGCGTTCCATACACGCGCCTTCTTCTTCGGCTAAAAACAGACTTGAGAAACAGAACAATGTTCAGTTTTCTTCAAAACTTCAAATAAGGATTTCTCATAATCCAAGCGTCCGTTTTTGGAGTTATATATACCGATGGAAAGCTCTCGTAGAGTAGAACGTGATTATACAAATAGAATTCCCTGAAACTGTTTCTACACTTTGCAGAAAATTAAGAAATTTTCGATTTTAAATTTGCAAACTCTCATCCCAGTGAGAGACAAACCACCAAAACTTGTGTACGTGTTCTTCTTCAAACAAGGAACATGTTTCCAGAGTTTCGGAACATATAATCAAGTATCCACCAATATGCCATGAAAGCTCTTCCAAGGATTTTCATGAAAACCCACTGTATATATTCTCCAGCTCAACAATAAATTCATATAGGAGCATGAATTCAGCCATGAAAGGCTCTGATACCACTGATGGAATACCACATATCATCTAACATGTATCAACGGGTATTCAGCAATAAAAACAAGCTTACCTCACAAATCTTATTCCGAAAGATAAAACCAGGATCCTGAGCTGAATCACAAGCCCTAGCAGTCAGAGTGCAATCACAAAGCGGAAAGACACTCAATTTCCACTACCCAAATCCCTTAAGAAGTGATTTTGTGGTTGGAGAAAGAAACTTCAGAGAAGCAAGAACAACTCTCTCTGTTCTACTTTTTGGATTTTCGTTCTGTTGCCTTTGAAGGCTTCAGAAACTGTCCAAGCGGTGAACCCGGTTCCCGCTTGGATTTTATCCCTTTGTTTCTTTTTTTTTTAAGTTTCAAATCGGGCCAGGCTAGCCCATCATGGGCGACCCACCCATTATTCTAACAATAAAAAAAACAAGAGTGATTCAGCAATGGAAACAGAAAAAAAATATATCAGATATGGTGGTAAAAAATGCTGTTGCTATGGACTGCTCTACTTTGGATTTGAACAAGGATACCTTAATGAATTCAGGGAATCACCAATCAGAGGCTGGACAAACATCTGGATTACAAGTTTTTACAAACAACTCCTTGGATTTGGTTGTTCCAGAAGGGAATGATGGGAGTTTAGTGGTTATACAGGAAGATACTGAAACCTTGGAGCATAATGGGGAGACATCTGGACAAGAGAAAGGGAATATTGAATCAGAAAGAAACGTATCTGTAGTGGGGGAAGTTGCACCTTTGGTGGAGACTAATATTGATGATTTAAGTGATGATAATCCTCAAGATAGGAGGCCTAAAGATGATGTTATATCAGTTGCATCCCTAAGTATTGATGATATGCCTAGATGATGACCTGAAGCAGGGATTATTGCCACACTGAATCTTGATTCCACAGTGTCTGTATCTCGGAACAAACATAAAATTGGCATTCCCAGGTCAGATAGAACTTTACAATCCAACAAACGTACCTCTAAATCATCTATTCTTTCATCTAATAATGCTGAACGGACTTTTTTAGAACGCTAGGGGTATTACGAACATTGCCACAATTCGAAGAATTAGAAAGAAGAAGAGATTATATAATGCTAAATTCTTGTGTATTTGTGAACCAAAACTTAATATTTCAGAAATATAGACAATTAAAAAGAGAGTAGGATTTGAAAATGTTCTGGCAAATTTGGAGGGGAGGTTATGGTTATTTTATATGAATGATATTTGTTGTAATGTTAGAGCTCAAAGCCCTCAACACCTATCAGTTAAAGTAGACTATGGTTTAAATATGTCATATTTTGTCTCATTTGTTCATGCTTTTACAACAGCAGATTTGAGGACTCAATTGTGGCATGATTTGTTGCTCGAAAAAGATAATGATTGGCCATGGAAGAACTGTGGAGATTTTAATATAATTGTTGGCCAGGAGGAAAAGCTTGGAGGTCATCATTTTGGGACAACAGAAGCTGATGATTTTGTTAGCTTCATAAGTGAAGGGAATCTCATGGATTGTGGGTTTACAGGTTTGCCTTATACATGGTGCAACAATTCGTACCGTCAGCCTCGGATTTGGAAGCGTCTTGATAGAGCTCTTGTTAATCAAGAATGGAATCAACCAGTTATAACATCAGTGCAACATCTCAATCGTACTTGCTCAAACCATTGTCCCTTTTTGTTGTCGATGCAGTGGATACAAAATCAGTCTGTTTGGTTATTTTTATTCCAAAATTTTTGGACGAAACATGCTGACTTCATGGAGGTAGTTCGCAGTTCTTGGTTACAACATGTGGAAGAAAGACTACTGGCATATGGGATAATTACGCCCATGATATATTAGTCTGATATTATCTCAAAGTATGAGATAAAGTTATATTCTGATAAAGATAAGAAGACTATACCTATCTTGTAGCTTTCTTGTAGCTCAAGGATAGGAGTCTATTATCTTTATATATAGAGAATAACAGACTGGAAAAACAACAACGATAGAAAATATCGTTATACGTATTTTTCCTCTTCAGTATTATATCTGGTTCTATATTTTGTATCTAATTGGTGGATCACAATAGATCATCGAGTAGTTTCTATTATCGAGAGTTCTTTTTCTACCAGAGCAGTGAATTCCATACGTGGAGTAGAACAATATCTAAGATTCCGCTCTTCCACGTCAGTTTCCTAGAAAACCTTCATTAGTATCAGAGCCAATGGTTAAGTTCTTCCCATGTTATTCCATGTAATTACTTATTATATGAGTTTTAAATGGCAATTATGAATTTTTGATGTATTATTTTTTCTATGGAAATAAATCGTGAAATTTTTGCATGCTTATTTATCAATTTTGTGAATTTGCACAAAATAGAATAAATAGAATTAAAATTACAAAAAATTCAAAAAAATTAAAATTAATATTCTGAGGTGTTATCTTTAGTGTCAGAATATTATACTTGAATTGTTCTGCCTGAATATATTTTTTTTGTAATTTTTGCATGCTTATTTATCAATTTTGTGAATTTGCACAAAATGGAATAAATAGAATTAAAATTACAGAAAATTCAGAAAAATTAAAATTAATATTTTAAAGTGTTATCTTTAGTTCTAGAATATTATACTTGATTTTTTTTCTGCCTGTATATATATTTTTTGTAATTTTTGCATGCTTATTTCTTATTTTGTGAATTTACACAAAAATTAAAATAAATATAAATAAATTAAAGAAAAATCCAAAAAAATTATATTGATATTCTGAGGTGTTATTAAAGTTCCAGAATGTTAATTTTTGAATTTTTTCTAACTGTGATAAATTGTTTTAATTTAAAAGTATGCCTATTTCTTATTTTGTGAATTTGCACAAAAATTAAAATAAATATAAATAAATTATAGAAAAATCCAGAAAAATTACATTAATATTCTGAGGTATTATTAAAGTTTCAGAATATTAATTTTGAATTTTTGTAACTGTAATTTTGTTTGTAATTTATAAGCATGCCTATTTCTTATTTTGTGAGTTTGCACAAAAATTGAAATAAATATAACTAAATTACAGAAAAATCCAGAAAAATTACATTAATATTCTGAGGTGTTATTAAAGTTCCAGAATATTAATTTTGATTTTTTCTAACTGTGATATTGTTTTTAATTTACAAGCATGTCTATTTCTTATTTTGTGAATTTGCACAAAAACTGAAACAAATATAAATAAATTACAAAAAAATTCAGAAAAATTAAATTAATATTCTGAGGTATTATTAAAGTTCCAGAATGTTAATTTTTGAATTTTTCTTACTGTGATTATTTTTTTGTAATTTACAAGCATGCTATTTCTTATTTTGTGAATTTGTACAAAAATTGAAATAAATATAAATAAATTACAGAAAAATCCAAAAAAATTACATTAATATTCTGAGGTATTATTAAATTTTGAGAATGTTAATTTTTGAATTTTTCTAACTGTGATTATTTTTTTTTGTAATTTACAAGCATGCTATTTCTTATTTTGTGAATTTGTACAAAAATTGAAATAAATATAAATAAATTACAGAAAAATCCAAAAAAATTACATTAATATTCTGAGGAGTTATTTAATTTCTAGAATGTTAATTTTAAATTTTTCAAAATGTGATTACATTTTTTGTAATTTAAAATGGATGTTTATTTCTTGATAATAATTCATGAATATAAAAATAAATTATTTAAACATGCAAGTATTTTTAAGTTGAATGAATAAGTTTTGTTCCTTAAAAATAACATTAAAGTGAAGGGGGTTTTGCGCAAAATTTGTATAATTATAATTTAAAATATTTTTGGTATAATATGATTCCTAGCATAGCGAAGTTTCATTTGTACATGAATATTTTTATTATAATTATTACAAATTAATGATTGCTGCAAAATATACATATAAGTGTTAATCAAGACCCTTTTGTGCACTGCTTAAAAGATAGATTTCAAACAAGATAATTATTAATTTAAATTACGATGATAAATTTATTGGTGTTTTTTTTCAAATTGGACACCATAAAATTTTAATATGGGCTTAGTAGAGTAGAGGACCTAAGTGGCATTAAACTATATTATAGCTTAATCCTATATATTATTGTTCAACATCAAGATCTTGGGCTTATAATAAGTTCAAAAGTAATAAATAATATAACTTGCATCAAGTGTTTGAGTTATATTGGCAATGATCTAACGTGCGAACAATATGCCACCACGAATAAGTTGTTCTTATTCATGAGTTTGGTAATATTTCTACGAGAAAGTTGCATATTTTAGACCTTCATGGAGGGCGTGATATGTGAAGATCGAGGTAGAAATTATTTCTATTAGATGACTATTAGATTAAAAATAATGATTAATCACTTAATCATTTTTTTAATCAGTGGAAGCATACTAATATGGTTAGGGAAGAGCGCTTAGTAGCTGCTAATCCTCCTTTTTATGTTAGTTATCAAGTTTCAATTTTCGCAAAGCATTTAGGCTTTATGTGGAAGCGAACTAAATGAACTCCTAATTATCTCAATGAGAGATTTATACTCAAGAAAAATACCAAACAAAAAGAAAAATTAGTTTTTGCAAAAGGAACAAATCAAAACTCTACTAATAGAATGGTCAATTAGAATTTCACTCTTGATAGCACTGAGTTGAAATATATACTCTTTGACCACATGTGATAGCAAATTGAAGTTCAAACCAAAGCCTCGGTGGTCATTGGAGCGAGTCAAGGGGTGCTTAAAAAGAATGGTTCGCGTTTGGAGGCCTAAAAAGAAAAAAGAGATGATTTTCGACGTGGGCAGCAAAACAGAAAGCCACGTCGCGACGTGGAGCTCATCCGACGTCGCGACGTCTCGCGTCGCAACGTCTCGCGTCGCAACGTCTTTCGTCGCGCTTCGCGACATCCAGCAAGTTTGAGTTTTTATTTTCGCGTCTGTTTCCCGACGTCCAGCAAGTTTGAGCTCATCCGAAGTCACGACGTCGGGCTTCCCCCACGTCGTGACGTGCGGAAATTTTTTAGCGTTAATTTGTTTCTATTTTTCAGATTTTTAGGTTTTAAGTTAATTAATGTTTCCTTTTATGGTTAATTCGTTTAGGGTTTGTAATAAGCCTATAAATAGGTATTTTTATCAGTTGTAATGGGGGACAGACGTGAATTTTGAGAATTGAAAACACTGAGTTGTTTTTACGTGAATTGCTTTCCTGAGGAGGGAAATTCAATTTACTTTGTGAAGATTATTCCTGAGGAGGGAGTTCTTTTCAAACGACTGTATTGTTATTTGTTGGTGAGGAGCCATCAAATAATCGTGCTTGCTGTCAGTCTACGGAGATAGATTGATTCGATTTTATTCACATTGATTCTCGAAAAGATCGTGACCAATATTCCGCAACAACTATCAATCTACGTGAGGAGCGTGGTGAGATCGTTATCAAGTGATATCAGAGATCAAGGAATTTTTGAAATCAGGTTTTTTTTTCAGTTTTACCTTAAAATTGAAACCCTAAATTGTTGTTATACGCGGCCTTGCATGATTTGGTTATTGTGTTAAGGTTACAACAATTATATCTTTTGTTTTTGATTCATTGGTATTGTGAGAGTTTGATCCAGTTGAATTGGTGTTGATTTTTTGTTTGAATATATATTGGATATTTGTGGGTAATTGTGCTGTAGTAATTGTTGTGGGCATTCTTTGGAAAAATTTGGTTAATTGTCAACATGAGTAAGCAGGCAGAAGGTATTAGTACTAACCAAAACCTAGAAGGTATATTGGTTACTCTGTCTGAATAGATACGACTGTTAACAGCTGAGACTCAACAGATTAAGCAGGACAGTCAACAGAATAGGCAGCGGATTGAACAGTTGGAGTCGGGATCTCGAGTAGGCACTCCACGAAAAATACCACCTAAAAATCCTTGGTTTGATGGTTTAGAGGAGGATGGGACTGATTTTGATGATAGTGTTCACAGGAGAGTGCGCAAAGGAGGGTTGTAATGCCCCGATTTCCGAGGACTGAAACACGCCGTAATCTCAAGATTTAGTTTCCATAATGTTGAGATCACAAGGCACATCTTACTATCATTACTCAATAATAACATAAAACTACTACCTTATTAATCATCCTTACAAAATATTAATTAATAAAAAAATCCATAATAAAAACTCAAAACATAGTCATGGGTCTAAAACCCATAAATTTATTCATAACTCCTATACTAAGTACTTGATCCTTTCATCCTTCACCATTCCCAGACCCTGGTCTCATCCTTATCTACTCCATCAATTTCATCTGTAAAATATTATATAGATAAAAGAATGAGCGAATCGCCCAGCAAGTAAACCCTAGATCATTTAAATTAATAATACTTCAAAAATAATATCTTTTCAATGAACATTTACTCAAACATACAATCATCAATAGTCGTCTTACGTAATAACATTACCTTATTCGTTACTTAGACTTTCATATCATTTGTACATTCATACACATATATACACATATACATGTATATTATTTACATGAGACATCTTAATGAATGATTGACCATGACATAACATGTATTTACAGCTTACTGAGTACTCAGCCTAGCTGTATTCCCCCTAGGTCGGCCATTCTTAATTACATAATCTAATCCCCCTTAGATCGAGGATTAATTATGCCGTGACATAACATATTGCATAATCTAATCCCCCTTGGGTCGAGGATTAATTATGCCGTGACATAACATATTGCATAATCTAATCCCCCTTGAGTCGAGGAATAATTATACCGTGACATAATATATTCGGAACACGTGTTCCTACCGTTAGGACATGTAATTCATAGAATCATTCATTAAGTTGAGATCACGTATAATTTGTAATGCGTTACTTAATTAAGACATATATAAAGAACAAGTTAATTTAAAACGATTTATGTTTTCGTAATCACATAATAATTATCACTTTCTAATCACATACACATATGTACTTATATATAATTCCTTCATGATTACTTAATGATCACATACGTATATAGGCATTTAATATTTTATCATGGTTATTTAATAACTACATATTATGATATATATATATAATATATACACAGTAAATAGTATATAATTCCTTCATGTTACTCTCTGATCATCATGTACATGTATATAAATATATAGATATAATTCAATCATGATTACTTGATGATTACTTATATATATAAGCTTTTAAACAATCCTGTCATTATTATTCAATGATTACCAATCATTATATGTGTATATATATATATACAGTTTACATGCAGTTTACAACACATAATTCCTTCATGATCATTACGTACACATATGTTTATATATATATATATATGATTCAACCATGATTACTTGATGATTACTTATAAATATAAGTATTTTAAAAATCATGTCATTATTATTCAATGATTACCAATCATTATATATGTATATATATATACAGTTTACATACAATTTATTACACATTCTTTCATGATCAGATAAGAGAAAATATTCCTTCATGATTATTTCTGATTACGTTCACGCACGTTTATATATATATATATGTAATTCAATCACGATTTCGTACACATGTGTAAATATATATATATATATATATATCAATCAATTCAATCAACATTACGTACATAGGTGTATATTAATCCTTCATGTTTACTTGTTTCAGTTATTAAAACCATCCAGAACAATTTATATCATCTTGTATACATTCGGTTTCAACAGTACTTAAAATCTTAAGGTGAATCATAACAATAATTAAAAGATCTAAGAATTTTTTTAACTAAAGAAGGGATCTAGAATTTACTTACTGATTATTGTGGTTGTTATCAGTCTTTCCTCTTGCTCCAAAAGTCTTTACGTAAATTTTCTGATGTATGTAAGGGTCCTATTTATAGTGTTTGATTAGAGTTTACATGTACCAGTTTCCTTATACCTCAAGTATTATGTTCCTAATTTTTAGCCTTGTTTCTCTAGGGTTCACATGTGTTAGATTCCTTGTACGTAAAGTATTCTATTCCTTTCCTTGTACGTAAAGTATTTTATTTCTTTTTTATTTCATTTTAGATATTAAAATTTCAACAAATTTGTATCTTATTCTATTTCTTTTAAATAATTCCCTAAGAAACTTAAAACTATTTAATTTCTCACGTATCTTTATCAGTATAAGCATAACCTATTAAATAGTTTTCTATATAAAATAATACATAGAGATTTTAATTTTACTAAAATCTCTGGGTATTACATTCTTACCTCCTTAAAATAAGTTTCATCCTTGAAACTTGCTTCGCCCTATTCTTTGAACGATTTAGAATACTTCTTCTTTCATGCGTTATTTATCCCTTACTCATAAATGACTACTCTTGTACCTCTGGGTATTACATTCTTACCTCATTAAAATAAGTTTCATCCTCGAAACTTGCTTCTCTTTATTCTTTGAACGATTTAAAATACTTCTTCTTTTATGCGTTATTTATCCCTTACTCATAAATGACTACTCTTATACACTTTATTTGTAATAAAAATTCTTGAGATATTACAAGGGTCTAATGAGAAAGAAGGCAAAATACGTGTTCCACCATTCTCGGGAAAGAAAGGTCCTGAGATGTTTTTGGATTGGGTTAGAAAAGTAAATAAAATCTTTGAATTCTATAATTATTCTGAGGACACTAAGATTTGTTTGGCGGTTATGGAGTTCACTGGATATGCCAGTATATGGTGGGAAGATTTGATTAGTCAACGCGACTTGCTAGGAGAACGACCAATACGCACTTGGGATGAGGTAAAGGCATTAATGCGGCACCGTTTTGTCCCTGCTCATTATTTTAGAGGATTATGGTTCAAACTCCAGAATTTAACCCAAGCAGACAAGAGCGTTAGGAGTACTACCAGGAGATGCGAACTCTCATGAGTCGAGCACGAGTTCATGAGGAAAAGGAGGCAACTATAGCGTGATTTCTCAGTGGGTTGAACCAAGGTATTGCCAAATATGTTGCTTTACATCTATACACTGATCTGGAGGACTTGCTTCACAAGGCCAAGGAAGTGGAACGACAGCTTGAAATGGAGAAGCAAACTGGATTTGATGGTATTCGATCTTGGAAGTCTCGTTTCAAGGGGACAACACAAGGGTCAACAAGTCAGGAAGTTAAGGGTAGGACAGATAGTACTGTGACTTCCAAGGCTAAACCGGTTCAGTGTTTCAAGTGTCATGGTTATGGGCATGTCGCTGCTCAGTGTGGTAGCCCTCGAGCTATGCTTATTAAACCTAATGGGGATGTTGTCGAGGTGGAGTCTGAGTATGATGGAATGCCGCAGTTGGAAGGTTCTGAGGAAGAGGTCATTCGTCCTGAAGATGTGGTCGGTGAGGCATTGGTGTTAAGGCAAGTATTAGCAGCACAACCTAAGGCGGACGACGAGTATAAACGCCACCAATTATTTCATACATGGTGTCTTATCAGTGGTAAGCAGTGTAATGTGGTTATTGACAGTGGAAGTTGCACGAATATTGCCAGCTCATTACTCGTTGACAGGTTGGGGTTGACTACAGTTGCTCATCCTAAGCCCTACAAGCTTCAGTGGGTTAATGCGGGAACTACGGAGGAGGTTTACTCGGCAAATCAAGCTAGACTTCGCAATTGGGACATATCGGGACCAAGTACTTTGTGATGTGGTGCCAATGTCGGCGGGGCATGTGCTTCTTGGACGGCCATGGTTGTTTGATCGAGATGTTGTGCATCATGAGCGAGACAATACCTATGCATTTAAATGGCAAGGTCACAAGTTTTTGTTGACATCATTACATCCGTCTGAGGTAAGTAAAGACCAACGGAAAATATTAAATGATTTGCGGTCGATGGAAATTGGTGCTGGAGATCATGAGGATTTGTGTGCAATGGTCCTGCATTCTAGAGTTGTTGTTGAGAATTTTCGGCATGCTGGGTCAGATTTGAGGTCAAATCCTTTCGATCGGGGAGGGAATGATAGCAAATTGAAGTCCAAACAAAAGCCTCGGGGGTCATTGGAGTGAGTCAAGGGGTGCTTAAGAAGAATGGTTCGCGTTTGGAGGCCTAAAAAGAAGAAAGAGATGATTTTCGACGTGGGCAGCAAAACAGAAAGCCACGTCGCGACGTGGAGCTCATCCGACGTCGCGACATCCATCGTCGCGCGTCGCGACATCCATCGTCGCTCGTCGCGACGTCCAACAAGTTTGAGCTTTTATTTTCGCGTCTGTTTCCCGACGTCGCGACGTCGAGCTTCCCCACGTCGCGCGACGTGCTGGAATTTTTTAGCGTTAATTTGTTTCTATTTTTTGTATTTTTAGGTTTTAAGTTAATTAATGTTTCCTTTTATGGTTAATTCATTTAGGGTTTGTAATAAGCCTATAAATAGATATTTTTATCAGTTGTAATGGGGGAGAGACGTGAATTTTGAGAATTGAAAACACTGAGTTGTTTTTACGTGAGTTGCTTTCCTGAGGAGGGAAATTCAATTTACTTTGTGATTATTATTCCTGAGGAGGGAGTTCTTTTCACACGACTGTCTTGTTATTTGTTGGTGAGGAGCCATCAAATAATCGTGCTTGCTGTTAGTCTACGGAGATAGATTGATTCGATTTTATTCACATTGATTCTCGAAAAGATCGTGACCAATATTCCGCAACAACTATCAATCTACGTGAGGAGCGTGGTGAGATCGTTATCAACATGTCTCACATATTACTTGTTTCATTTTAAGAAATTAACAATTGTAATTAGTTATTGAATCTCTCCTATTGTGGATGAAAGATTCAACAATAACCTATTCAAACAGTTGAATGAGTTGCAGAATCTCTCAAATTGTGGATGGAATATTCGAAAATAACTAATTACACAACTAAATTAGTTGTTGAAACTCTCCAAATTGTGGATGATAAATTCAAGAACAACTAATTATATGATGAGAAATTGAGTAGAGTTTGTGAGATTTTATTGAATTTTTGAGTTGGAAGTAAATAGATACATAAGGAGAAAAGGTTCCAAGTGGGAAAATTTTTTCACAAATTGAAATTTTGACTTGTGTAACCATTGTTTCCATTATGTATTTAATACTTCATGACTTCAATAAAATTTATTTTTTTCTTATTATACTTCAACTAATTTTTCTAAACATGTTTAAGAGGCAAGAAATTGATATTAATTATGGAACAAATTGATTTTGGTTTCTAATTATATGATATTGGATTTTATAATTCCAATATATATAAAGCTCTCTCATATCTTCTAGAGAGGATAAGAATAATGATTCACTAAAATGACATAACAAATTGAGTCATTTTAGGCGAGATATAAGAATAGCTAGAGAGGGTCTATTTGGACCTACTCGCACAAAACAATCTTGCCTATTAGTGAATATTATTTTGGGAGAGAAATTAATTAATAAACTATTTTCAAAAGGCTAAATGGGTAATGCTTAATCTATCTTGACATCTGTGGGCCAATATATATAAAGGTTAGACATAATAATTCTTATTACTTCAATAGATGACCAACGCGTTTTTATTATATTTTTCTGATCTCCCATAATTCTTGAGGTAGAGAATCAGTTAGACTTAATCAAAACTGCGAGTATCTATTCAAAGAATTATATACAGAAAAGGAATTATTTAACAAAAAAATGATTTTTATATTTTGCAACAAAATGGTGTGGCAAATAATAAGAATCGATCTTTGCTTGATATAGTCATTGGCGCTAATAATTTTTGTTAATTTCCTATTAGGGGATATATACAAATTAAGTAGCTGCCTATGTACTTAACTATGTACCTTTATGATCAGTTTCTTCCATAAATCATGGATCGGCAGAAATTCATATTTGAATAATTTGCGGTCATGAAATATACGTGCTACCTATAACACTTTTCTCATTGAGTATGAGAATTTGTGACTTAGAGGTAAGAATTTATCTTTGTTAGATATCTATGCCTCACAAGGTTAAGTGTTTATTGGTAGACAATTAAATGGAAGTGTAACTGATATTGAGTCACGAGATATGAAATTTCTAGAAAAAGATTTCCCTAACTTATACGAGGTAAAGAATCATTTATAACTCTATGTATTGGAAAGTACTGAAGAGGGTGATTTTATTACTCTAATGGAAATCGAGATAACTAATTCTCGACCTCTTGAAGATAGTGGGAGCATATTTCCATTCAATAGTTCAGTACAAACCAATGAGAGTTCTAAACAATTTCAACCTCAAAGAAGCAAATGAAAAATTTCCCGTCGTCATTTTGAGACTGATGGGGAAACCTTCATGGTTTCTTCTTATGATGAAACAGAGCTAAATAACTTCCATCAGGTTATTTCATCAAAAGTTAGCAAATAATGTATTACTTTAATGGAGTCTATTGAGACTAATCAAGTTTGGAACTTGATTAACTATTTTTTTTGGACTAAAGACTATTGGGAATAAGTAGTTTCCAAAGTCAAAGGTTAAAGAAGATGGTTCCGTTGAAAGGTTCAAAGAAGGTGAATAGATAACCTTAGTTTGGCTCTTGTTATATATTTTGATTTGAAATTTTGTGAAATGAATGTTAAAGATAACATTTCTCATTGGAGAAATTGGATGAAAGATTCGCAAGAATCTGTTCGTTGACTTTATTATAGGAGATTAAAAGTGCAAAGTTTGCTAGCTCAATCAATCTTACTATTACAAGAAGTAATCATCCAGATAGTTATATACAAAACTTCATAGAGCCAACTAAAATTCGGGCTTATGATAGTTAATAGATATTACTATATGTATCTTAAACATTCTAAAGTAAGTTTCATATATTTCATTATATGTAGACGATATTAAGTAAGCCTAACTAACAAGGAGATGATTGTCACCACTAAATAAGTGGTTGCCTTCAAATTTTGAAATGAAGGACATATGACACTTCTGTGGTAAAATGTGAGTCTATAAGCCTTGAAAATTGCCCTAACACTCTTAAAAGTAATGAGTAAATAAGCTTTGTTCCATATGTGAGTAAAGTGGAGAAATTAGTTTTCTCACTTTGGATACTTTGATATCTACAATATAGTTGGGTTAGTTAGCCAATACCAAACAACACCTAATTTAAATTTTTGAAAAGCTATCAAAACGTATATTTCACTAATTGGAATATGACTTTAGATTACATGTTATCAAGGTTTGGATTTACGACTTATTAGAAGTACAAAAGCTGATTAGAGCGATTATCTGGATAAGTGTAAATTAACCTATGTATATATTTTCTTACTTAATGATGATATTATATCATAGATGAGTAAGATATAAACATGTAAATCATTGTCTATATATAGAGTAAGCAAAATTAATACCTTGTACATTAGTAATACAAGAGGTAATGTGTTTGAGAAAGTTCCTTGTGAATCTTTGCATTGTTATAGACTCATTGGATTCTACATTTGTTTATGGGCAATATAGTTACTTTAAACTTTTACCAAGGATTCCAAGTATTATAAAAGAACTAAAACACATTTTAATAAGTAGTGGCACAAAAGTAAGTGTTTTTATAGTATATTTTCTATGAACCATATATTTGCTTATCATGTGAGTAAACGCACAATAAGGTGATGCATTTTTGTTTATGATAGAGCAGCATGGTTGCATAGAACTTTTGTACTACAAATATTTGTAACAGTATACAAATATCTTGATTTTAATATAATTTGATGTACATATTTGATTTCTTTTTCAAATTATGTGACATTGATTATAGCACATATATGAATGTATGTTTTTGTAATATACATGGATAGACTGATTTGCTTACTCACACAAGCAACCTTTCAGCGCTGATGATAGCGAGCAAAAGATGATACATTAAGTATGTTGCCTTGACGTTGGTCAAGATGAGATCTTATCTAAGGTCACATATAGATAACCCAAAATCTATATATAAGCCTGATTTACAGTCGGATGTGATACTTTTAAGTGTAATTGGAGTTACACTAGAAGACAAAATAAGTTTCAAGTAAGGTGCTTGATTAGCGACTTGACTAAGATCCGTATGGTATAATACTTATATTCCATAACATGTTGTTAGAACAACATGTGCTTTGCGACTATGGATGGAGGTGAGTGAATAGATCCCTGCTTCTTCACCGTGTGAGTCCTAGAGGATATTAAATGTCCTTATTAAAAATACCCTTTGTGACTTTAGACTGTATCATGAAATTTAAAGTTAGTATTTGCTACTTTAGCATGACTACCAATGGTCATGGTTAATTCGGCCGGATGGGGCATGTCTGTGAAAGCAACTAATTTTTAAGTTGAATGATATTAGGGCAAAGGAAGACTATTTGGATTATATCATTACACTATACTCATTCGTCGACGGGTTATGGCACTTTTGGTAAGTGACATAATTATGAGTGTAATGTAGATAATGGAGGTACAAGTATGCTCTTTGAGGGATTAGAGATACTTGACCAGATATAATCAAATAAGTTTGGGGTATACTGAGGCACGAAAGTCTTCTCAATTTTTAGTGGTTGATGTATCTATGCTAGCCTTAAATGGTTTCTAGTATAGAGCTCCCAAAACAGGTGAACTCAGTGGTCGCACCAATTATTTACTAGTATGGATAGATATAATGAGTAAGTTGAGGAAAGTAAGAAACGTCTTACCATCATGTGCGAGTGGGAGATGTTGGCATATGGGATAATTACGCCCATGATATATTAGTCTGATATTATCTCAAAGTATAAGATAAAGTTATATGTGTTTGATACGTATATCAGATTCTGATAAAGATAAGAAGACTATACCTATCTTGTAGCTTTCTTGTAGCTCAAGGATAGGAGTCTATTATCTTTATATATAGAGAATAACAGATTAGAAAAACAACAACGATAGAAAATATTGTTATACGTATTTTTCCTCTTCAATATTATATCTGGTTCTATATTTTGTATATAATTGGTGGATCGCAATAGATCCTCGAGTAGTTTCTATTACCGGGAGTTCCTTTTCTATCAGAGCAGTGAATTCCATACGTGGAGTTGAACAAGATCTAAGCTTCCGCTCTTCCAGGTCAGTTTCTTGGAAAACCTTCAAAGACCAATGCGGGTTCTATACCAAAAATTGAAGGCTGTAAAAGCTGTTTTGAGTCTTTAGAACAAATAGGTTATTGGGAATGTTTTCCATGAAGGTGAAGAACTGGAAAAGAGTCTTCAGAATCTTGAAATTCAGGCGCAACAAGATAGTTTAGATGTGTCATGGAATTTATATCTTGAGGCTCAGGCAAGAAATAAGAAATGTTTAGCTGATCAAGAGGATTTTTGGAAGCAAAAGGCACATTTACATTGGGTTTTTTACGGCGAAAAGAATACGTCGTTTTTTCATGCTATGGTACAAAATGGAGAGCAAAGAATAACATTTGACAAATTCAAAATCAAAATGGGGTTTGGCTTGAAGATCAGACACAGATTGTGGAAGGGGCTTTGTCATTTTTTCAGAGACTATTAACTCACTCAGATACCGCTTTGGAAGATCGATTTCTTGATGTTAGTCCATCAATACTGGGAGAAAAAGATAACCTGAAACTCTAGGTTTGGCCTACCTTTGAGGAAGTTACTTCGGTAGTATTTTCTTAAGACAATGAAACTGTGCCGGGGCCAGATGGATCTCTGCTTGTTTTTTTCAAAAGGCTTGGCACATTATTGGTCATGACATTTTTCAAGCTTTACTTGAATTTTTTGCGGGTGCTGAAATGCCACAATTCCTTACATCTATCTCCTTAGTATTAATATCGAAAAAAGATAATCCGCAAACCTTTAATGATCTCAGACCAATTAGCTTATGTTCAGTATCGAACAAGATAATTCCAAGCTGTTGTGATGAGGCTTGTGAAGGTTCTACCTCGGTTAATTTTGGAGCAACAAGCTGGTTTTGTGCTAGGGAGAAATATTTCAAATAATGTGCTGCTTGTTCAGGAATTAATTCATTCTATGGGACATACAACACATCGTAGAAATGTGGTTCTGAAGTTGGATATGGCCAAAGCTTAGGATCGTGTTTCATGGACGTTTTTGAACAAGTTGCTGCGAAGATTTGGTTTTGGTGAAATGTGGAATGATATGGTTTGGAGACTTATCTCTAATTGTTGGTTTTCTATTATTGTGAATGGACAATCCCATGGTTTCTTCCAGTCTTCAAGAGGAGTTTGTCAAGGAGATCCTCTTTCGTCGGCCTTATTTATACTATCATCCGAGGTTCTTTCACGCCATTTGAATGCTTTGATATGTGTTCCAAGGTTCAGGCCTTTCAGAACATATAAACATGTGCTAGTTATTACTCATTTGGCTTATGCGGATGATGTATTGATTTTTATGAATTGTAATACGTCTACCTTAAGGATGTTGATGGATGTACTAGATTTATATCAGCAGGGCTCGAGGCAGCTAGTGAATAATTCTAAATCGGCCTTTTATCTTCATCCTAAGGCGTCCACGATGCTAGCTTTTATGGTGATGCGGGTTACGGGTTTTATTCAGAAGCACTTCCCTTTTGTTTATTTGGGTTGCCCTATTTATTTAGGGAGAAAGAAGAATGTATTTTTTGAAGGTTTTGTGGGAAAAATTCAATCACGGGTTTTATTATGGCAGGCAAAGTTTTTGTCTTATGGAGGTAGGATTGTTCTAATTCAAAATGTCTTACCCTCATATCTCGTACATTTATTGGCAGTGGTGCAACCACCAAAAGGAGTGCTTCACCGAGTGGAAGCTTTATTTGCTAAATTCTTGTGGGGTGCCTATGATAGTAGTCAATAGCATTGGATTTCGTGGGATGCTCTACGTAGACCAAAAAAGGAAGGTGGTGTTGGTTTTAGATGATTAGAGGATGTTTTGAATTCCTTTTCTGCAAAATTATGGTTTAATTTTCACCGAAAAATGTCTTTATGGGCACGATTCATCAAAGAGAAATACTGTCATAAGGTACATCCAGTGGTGGTATCAAGAGTATTCACAGCTTCGCATATTTGGAAGAGATTAATTGATATTAGAGATAAGGTTGAGCCACATACTGCCTGGATGCCAGAAGCTAAAGGAGTAGATTTGATGTACGATAATTGGTTGGGCCAAGGCAACTTATAGGAATGGGCACATGAAGGTGGTGTCTACTGCCCACTGTCGGAATATGTTTTTAATAATAAATGGCTTGTCTCTCGTTTGGAGGAGGTTTTTCCTATGAAAGTGGTGGATGTTATAATTGCTTGCTCTTTCCAACAAATAGATGGTGAAGGAATAATATGGATATCAGAGCAGCAGGGGTGTTTTTTTTTTACAAAATCAGCCATGCACATACTACGTATGCAGGGATATCATAATCAAATGTGTAACCGCATGTGGGATAATGCCATGCCTTTGAAGATTTCTTTCTTTGCACTTGCCTTTGGCAGATTGGTTGGTACGAGTGGGATTTCTTTTACATTTTTCATGCTACTGTTGTCAAGAAAAAGAACATGAGTCGATTGATCATGTTTTTGCTAAGAATAAATTTGCCTCAGCCGTTTGGAGATCTTTTGCGGATTGTTTTGCCAGATTAAAGAGGGTTGGCAGGGTTGGTGGAAGGTAAAAAGGAATAAGTATATGGTTTTCCTTTGCACTGTACTTCCATGGGTAATCTGTTGGAACCTTTGGAAACGACGGAATATAGCATTTTTTGAGAATGATTGTAGGTTGGTGGATTATGTTCATCGAGCTATGCTTGTGGAGTTATACCCCATTGTATGGAGCATATTCAAGGAAATTCAGAGACCTTTTTTGCATTGGCCGAAAGTCATTTATTGTTTTGAGACGGTGGTTCTGCCATCTAGGGTACGAAGGGTTTTATGGATTAAACATCCTTGGCCGTGTTTGAAAATGAATACTGATGATTTTGCGAAAGGGAATCTAGGTATAGCGGGTGGAGGTGTTATTATTCGGGATTCTTATAGGAAATTTGTGGCGGCAGCCTCATTTAAGTTAGGTTTGGTACTCGGATATACAGGCAGAGGTGATAAGGTGATATTTTTCACCTTATTGGATTCGTTTTACTTAACTATTGAGCGTCCTTGTAACGTGCTTTATGTCATTTTTACGTATTTTTAATGTATTTGTAGGACATTATGGCGTGGGAGGAGCAACAGAGCAAAAGAACGATGAAAAGAGCGCATTTCGGAGAGCTGAGGCGGATGTGAACAAATGCTGAAGAAATCTGCCAGGGTTTAGTATTTTGATCATAACTCGCTCAATTTACGTACAAATGGAATGATTCAGGTGCCATTGGAAAGCTAAGAGATAGAGCTACAACTTTCATGTTTTGAGTGTTTCCCAATTCGTTTTGGATCATATCGAAAAACGGCTCACAAACGAACGGCTCGCTGGACACAACTTCTCCAGCGCTCCGAAAATTGGTGAATTAAATTTCCAAAACTTCCAGACATCTTCGGCGCGCCGGAGAGAAACTTACCGGCGCGCCAGAGAGCTGAACGTCGCGACGTTCACGTTCTAACGTCGCGATATTCAGCAGCGCTGCAGACAAACTCTTCACCGTTTTGCCCTCCATTTTGAGAAGACTTCAAGGGCATTTTGGGAACGTTGAGACACACATTTTTCAGCCCTAATCCATCCCATATATGATAAAATGCTGCAGCCAAGAAGGAGAAGAGGGGGAAGAAGGAGGATCTCAAGACCAAGAAGAAAACCATTTTCATAGTTAGGTTAGATTAGTTAGATTTTAGGGTTTTCTCTTTAGCTACTCCACAAGAACACACAATTAGTGTGTGTTCTTGGTGTAAATAGGCCCCCATTTGTGGAAGGAATTCTTGTAATGTCTTGGCTCTAAGGACTTGATTTGTAAAGAAAGCTTGGAGCTTTGGCTTGGAACTTCATAGGGGAGTACTACTCTTTGTAATTTCTTTGTTTAATTTCATGCTTTAATCCATTTATTGCTTTAATCCATTTATTGTGATGTTCTTAGTAGCTTTGATGTGCTAAATTGTTCATTACCCTTGGATTGTGGTTATGTGTTGTTGATATATTGTGTTAATGTGTGGTTTTGTACTATGGATAGCTAGGAATTAGGAACTACAAACTAGTTATTACCTCATGTTAGTAATGCCAATGGTAGACTAGAATGTAGGTGATGAACTAGTGGAGATATCTTTGTCCATTCTTGCCTCCACCATAAAGGGGGGATTGATTGGGATATTGAGAGTTCAATGTAGGTTTGATGAACTTGGGAGACATGAACTAGTTTAGTCCTTGCCTCCACCAAAAGGGGGGATTGAATTAGGAAATGATTTCCGAGAGAGCGACTAGGTTCGACCCTTGCCTCCGCCATGAGGAGGGGTTGGATTAGAGTGTTGAATGGAGAGACATTGGAGTTTCGGTTGATTTAGTTAGCTAGTCCTTGCCTCCATCATAAAGGGAGGATTGGTTAATTGTTCAATTTCCTGTAGGAGACAATGCATTTAGGACCTTGCCTTCGCAATAAAGGGGGAACTTAGTTGAATTGGCTCAATCTTAGTCGTAGTAATTCCATAGGATAAACCACACATAACACTAACATTTGAGATAACCACATCCAAGGGTATACTTTCTTTACTTGAATTCTCTTCCACATAATTTCATGTTTATTTAGTAGTATTAGCATAGTTTAGGTTATTTCCCTTCCTTGTTTATACTTTTACTACTACACACACGTTCACACTAATTCCATAAACTCATCCCCTCCCTGTGGGTTCGACCCCTACTTCCTCTTTGCTATACAAACGTCGGTGTCTTGATGCACCTTAAATGTCATCAGGATTAGGGTTATAAATTTATTTGATTTGGTTAAGCCTTAGCTTTTAATCCTAGCTCCAAAACCGCTATCAAATTGGCGCCGGGAATTAAGGTCTAATCTTTCACGCTTATCAAGAGGCCTTAAATGTTCTTCACAGTTTAACTCTTTATGACTTTTTATCTATTAGTGTTGAGGTGGATTCAAAGGTTCTTTGTGGTTTCTTGCAAGGCTTGTTTGCTCCTCCATAGAATTGAAGGGAATTATACAGGATATTTTAGAGCGGGTGAGCAATGTTACTCAGTTTATACATATTTTGCGAGAAGGATATTAGGTTGCTGATGAATTAGCCAATATTGAGGTCAAACAACAAAATAACATAATTTGTTATGCATCCTTTTCTGATTTGCCGCATCGAGCGAGGGGAGCTCTTAATTTGGATAGGTTTCAGATGCCATCTTTTAGAATTTCATAACCTTTTTCAACACGGTGTAAAGTAGGAACTCCAAATTTATGTTTTACCAATATTTGATACACACACGTTCACACTAATTCCATAAACTCATCCCCTCCCTGTGGGTTCGACCCCTACTTCCTCTTTGCTATACAAACGTCGGTGTCTTGATGCACCTTAAATGTCATCAGGATTAGGGTTATAAATTTATTTGATTTGGTTAAGCCTTAGCTTTTAATCCTAGCTCCAAAACCGCTATCAAATTGGCGCCGGGAATTAAGGTCTAATCTTTCACGCTTATCAAGAGGCCTTAAATGTTCTTCACAGTTTAACTCTTTATGACTTTTTATCTATTAGTGTTGAGGTGGATTCAAAGGTTCTTTGTGGTTTCTTGCAAGGCTTGTTTGCTCCTCCATAGAATTGAAGGGAATTATACAGGATATTTTAGAGCGGGTGAGCAATGTTACTCAGTTTATACATATTTTGCGAGAAGGATATTAGGTTGCTGATGAATTAGCCAATATTGAGGTCAAACAACAAAATAACATAATTTGTTATGCATCCTTTTCTGATTTGCCGCATCGAGCGAGGGGAGCTCTTAATTTGGATAGGTTTCAGATGCCATCTTTTAGAATTTCATAACCTTTTTCAACACGGTGTAAAGTAGGAACTCCAAATTTATGTTTTACCAATATTTGATATGTATAGGCGGCTGTTGTTGGCTCCCCCTCCCCCCCCTCCCCCCCCGATTTTGGGACGATTAGCCGATTAAAAAAAATTGATATGCAAATTTTGTATTAGATAGATACTCTTAAATAAAAAATTGATATACGAATTTTATTCAACATAAAATTGATACATGAATTTTGTATTGGATTCTTCAACACAAAATTGATACGCAAAATTTATTCAACATAAAATTGATACGCAAAATTTATTCAACATAAAATTGATATTGAAATTTGGATTAGATTGATGCCTTTCAACAAAAAATTGATACGCAAATTTTGATAAAATGATACGCGAAAAAAAATATATGCTCGTATAGGTGGCATATGTAAACCCGTTTCACAAGAAATTAACTCTTAATATTGCAATCAAAAAGTTCAACTTAAAAATGGATAAGTAATCATAAGTTTCTAGATTAAAGCAAATTTATCTGCAAAATTATCATTCAATGATAGATTTTTAAAACAAAACGAATTCTTATAAAGCAAATTTATCTTCAAAATTATCCATCAATGATATATTTCTAAAACAAAACAAATTCTTGCATTGGTTAATCATCCAAACAAATTCAATCTCATGTCATCACAATTTGTTATATTTTATAGGTTTGTGATCAATACTGACTTGGGATAGTTTGGAAAACATGCCTTAAGTTGGTTTCATGAAGGTTTAGGGCTCCAAAGAGAGTTAGCATAGTGAAATATGGCAAGAGGTTACCAAAAAAGAGTGTTGACGATTTCTACTACGTTTTGGTAAACAGGGTGTATCTCTCTCGTCTTAAGTTCTTTTTTGAAGACTTAAGTGGCTATGAAAATTTAAGAGATAGAGTTACAATTCTTGTGTTTTACATTTTTCAAGATTCTGACTGCATCATAGTGAAATGAGGGTACGAAAATAAATGTCGCGATGCAGGTACACCACTATCGCGACACTAATCTCTATTTTTGCAAAGTTGAGTTTCACATGCTCAACAGTGTGATATTTAGCCCTCCATTGTGACATTGGATATGCAACCAAAAAAATTCTATTTTTTGTTTCTTTAGTTTGTTGAGTTGTTTTTTTGTCTAGTTTCTTTTCTAGAATGTTCCTTAGTTAGCAGGGGCAAAAAACGTGTCAATTTAGCATTTTTTGATAAGAGTTTAATAGGTGTTTTAATTTAGGGTTTCTTTCTTTAATTGTAAGAAGGGAGTGTATTCCTTCAAAGAGTTTTTGTTTTTTCTTTACAAGTAATCTCGCTAGGTTTTAACTTTTTTATAGCCTACTTAAAGGCATGATTTTCACGTTTTATGGAGACATGAATTAAGACAAATGTTTACAGAAGTTTGAGCAAGAAAGCCTTATACTTTTAAATCTGAATTTCAGTAAAGAGTACTTGGTTGATATTCAAATTATCCCGCTAGCCATTAGTGTATTCTTTAGGCGAGACTAATCGTTCTGAGTACAAGTCATGCTAAATTGTTTGCTTGATTCGTGAGTGCATAGATTAAGTTAATCAATTTGCAATAACGTGGGGATTTATATTAGTTAATATCCAAGTAATCACGTTCTACTTTCTTGTTCGCATTCTTATTGATTTTATGTTGAACAATCTTAAAAGATTTGAATCAATACTTGAGTGTAGCATAAGTACATTCCACTCAACTCGTATTAAAGTGGTAACAAAGAAATGGTTCGCACAAATTCAGTTTCTTTGTACCATTAGTTTGAAATTTGTTTTGTATTTTAAGTTGTCTGAACTTTCTCCAATTTATATCAGATTGTTCATATTTTTGTCATTTCTTATCCGAATTGAGTTTTGTTAGTTGCGTTAGATTCTTATTTCTTGTAGTTTCCTAGACATGATTTAAATTTTTAAAACTGAAGTAAAAGCATACAAAAAAATTTGTTTGTCTTGCCAAGAAAAAACTAACAAATATCATATTGTTCATAACTTCTTCATTTCTTATCTATTTTTGATTCCATATCTTGCTACGTGTTCCTTGTTAAATCTAGTTTTAGGGAAGAAAATTTGTTTTTACAATACATCAAAATTGCGTCTTTTGTGTCTTAAAAAATGTGCTCTTGAATCCTTTTCAAAATTTAATCATGAGTTTTTGAGGGAAACTTTTTGGCAAAAACTTCAATTTCTTAGAATGATCTTGAATAATTTAAAGTGTTGTTTGAAAGATATATGGCCATGACTAATTTTGAGGATGTGGTTGAACCATTTACAAATTGTGATATTGAGGAACACACACAAGTAATGTCATCTTCTACACCCTTTCCGAAAGTTTGTGTTATCGAGTGTTTGAACCGTTTAGGAGTTAGGCATAGTGTCATTCAATATTCTAATTGGTATAATGAGTCAAAGTTGCGTCTAGATGATGTTCCAGTTACATCTTCCATAATAGATGAGCAACAATCTTTGGAAGTTGATCTTGATGAGATCACAATCAAACTAGATGAAGAAGATATTTCTAACATTACCGACGAATCCATTCAACAAAAGGTATCAAAGGATGAAGAAGAGATGGTGTTTATAATTCTTCCACCTAAAAGCATATCTCATGTAGAATTATTTTCTTTTAATGTTTTTCATAATTGTAATATAAGTGACAATATAGTACATTATAAAGAGTAAGAAAAAAAATGAGATTCTTAAGTTGAGTTATAAAAGTCTAGAAATGAGTTTAAAGAAAAAGGTAAAGATGAGAGCGAAACGTTTTGAGTGTAGATTGCAACATGTTCCTTCTTTTTGTCTCCAAGATCTTGCAGGTGATGATGTGATTGGTTTTATTACTATCATACTCGATTCGAGGTTGATCTTCTTTAAGAGTGGGAGAATTATACGAAACCAGGAGGCTTTAACATGTTGGTGTTTGTTAAGCAAGACACTCAAGGTGTTTATTCCATATGTTTGTGAGCAATCCTATGTATGGAGGGTTGAGATAGCATAGAAAACATGCCTCAAGTTGATCCTATGGGGGTCTAGAGTTTCAAAGAGGGTCAACATAGCGAAATATTGCAATATTGCAAGAGGCAGCTGAGAAAAAAATGCTAAGAATTTCTGCCACGTTTTGGTAAATAAGGCATATCTCTCTCATCTTAAGTCCTTTTTTGATGACTCAATTGGCTAAGGAAAGTAAGAGACAAAGTTACAACTTTTTTGTTTTATATTTTTTAAGATTCCAACTACATCATAGTGAAACAGGAGCAAAAAGACGAACGTTGGGATGCAGGTACACCACTGTCGCAATGTTGATTTCTATTTTTGCGAAATTGAGTTTAGCATGCTCGATGTCATGACGTTCGACTTTTTTTCATGACGTTGGATACGCAACCAAAAAAATTATGTTTTTCATTTCTTTAGTTTTAGAGTTCTTTTATGTCTAGTTTCTTTTCTAGAATATTCCTTAGTTAGTACGGACCAAAAACGTGTCAATTTAGAATCGTTGGATAAGACTTTAATACGTGTCTTAATTTAGGGTTTCTTTGTTTAACTATAAGGAGGAAGTATATTCCTTAAATAGGTTTTTGTTTTGTCTTTCTTTATAAGTAATCTAACTAGGGTTTATATTTTTTGTAGCCTATTTAAATGAATGAGTTTCATGTTTTATGGAAACAGGAATTAAAATTAATTTTAAAGAATTTTCAGCTTAAAAGCCTTAAGTTTTTAAAGCTGAATTTCAGCAAAGAGTACCTTGTTGATATTCAAATTATCTTGCAAGGCTTTAGTGTATTCTTTAGGTGACCCTAACCATTATGAGTACAGGACAAGCCAAATTGCTTGCTTGATTTGTGAGTATATAAATTAAGTTAATCAATTTGTAATAATATGGGGATTTGGATTGGTTAATATCCAAGTAATTACATTCTTCTTCGTTATTCACTGTTCATTGAATTTGTGTTAAACAATCTTAAATTATTTGAATCAATACGTGTGTCTAGCGTAAGTATATACCATTCAACTCGTATCACAAAAATTAGTAACAGGAACAATAAATAATTAAAACTCAAATTGCAAAGGGACAAAAAAATTTAAAAATTAAATTAAATATTACCATCCCGTCAATAAAGATTCAAACTTTGAATCAAATAAATCTAAAATTGAAGGTCAAAATAATTCAACCAAGATTTCGACTTTAAATCAAATGGATTTAGAATTGAATGTCAAACCATGTCATAAAAATGAAAAAAATAAGGAAGAATAGCACTGATATACATAAAAGATAGAGAATGCTAATTGATCTTACAATAGAAGGGTTCTCAACATTAAAGTACATAAGGGCAAGTGGTATATTTTTGAAATACAGAAGGGTTATAAGAAAATGCGGCAAAACACATGGGGATTATTGGTAATTAACTCTTAGAAAAAAATGTAAGGATTAAAGAAAATAAATATATAATTAAAAGATTAATTAGTGATAACCCTTATGTGGTTTACCACATTTCCAATAAATACCCATATGGTAAAAAAATTTACCAAACAAAGGAGCTAATTACCAATAACCCCTATGTGTGGTTTACCAAATTTCCAACAAATATCCATATAATAAAAAATCTACCAAATACCCTTATATACTTTAGTATGGAGTACAAATTTGACAGAAATTTAGTCCACTAATGGTAGGATTCAAATTTTTATAAATACCCTTATATAAATAAATCTACATGAGTAGTCTCCATTTTTTTATAGTTCTTGTTTTTTTCTTTTTTTTTTTGTCTTTCTTCTTATTTTTTTTTCCTTTTTTCCATTTCTTCTTCTTCTTTTTTTCTCTTTCGTATTTTTTCCTTTTTTTCAATTTTTCTCCTTCTTCTTCCTTTTCTCTTAATTTTTCCTTTTTCATTTTTTCTCCTTCTTCGTTTTCTTAATTTTTCCTTTATTTTTCATTGTTTTCTCATTATTCCTTTTTTGTGCATATCAATTCTATTCTCCTTTTTCCTTCTTTGTTTTCATATCAATTATTCTTTTTCCATTGCTTCTTTTTTCCTTATTTTTCCCATATCAATTATTCTTTTCCCCTTTTTCATGCATAAGTTCTTCTTCTTTTTTATAATAAAAATTAATATTACTTTTAAAATTATTCTATCAATAATTATTTACAATTGCCTAAAATAAAAAATATATATATTTAAAATTATCATTCTACATCTCATAAATATATGGAAAGATAGATATCTAGAGAAAAACAAACTCTTTTCCAAGCAATTTCCTAAAGCAAAACAAACTCTTCTGCTATTCTATAATTATTCACAATTTTCAAAGACAAAATTAAAACAAACTCTTTTTTTAAATATTATTATTCTATAATCAAGCACAATTTGTTAAATAAAAATAAACTCTCAGTTCAAAATTATCATTCTGTACCACTTGAAGTTTCTCGAAACCAAACAAATTCAACAAAACACCTTTTATTCAAAAATAATTAAGAAAAATGACAAAGAATGTAAAATAAATGAAATAAAGATGGAAAAAAATAAGGATGGGAGTGGAATCTACAAGATCAAACCGAAATTCAAAAGTCAAAATTGATATAAATAAAAAAAAGAAAAAAAATAAAATCACGATATGACTAGATCTGTATGAAAACCAAAACTCGTAATTTTGTATGAAAGCCAAAACACATAAAATTATGATTTAAATAGTATTGTATGAAAACCAAAACTTGAATAGATTTGTTATGAAAATCAAAAACCCACAAAAAATTGAGTAACATAAACAATAATTAATCAAAACAATTACTGTATGATATGAAAGATCTGCATAAAGCCAAACCCATAAATTATGATACGAATAGATTTATTAAAAGCCAAAAGTCACAAAAACATTCGGTAACATGGAGCATGAATAATTCATACTGAGATAAAAAGAAAATTTGTAACTCAAAGCATAAGGAAGGAAGTGCATGAGGAAGAGGAGGGAGTAAAAGAAAACTCGTAACTCAAAACATAAAGAATAGAGGAAAAAGAGAACCGTAGGCTGTTTTTTTCGAGTAAAAATTTGTAGTGAATATAAATAAGGAAGAAAATAATTAAAAATAAATAACTAAGTTGTTAAAAGTTAAGGTTAGAGTAATTTGGAAAAAGTGCAATTATTTAATGCATTTTATAATATTACACGTACACAAGCATATGTATTTTATACAATCTCTGTTAATGGAACTATTTTCCGTCAACTTTCGATTGACACCTAAAGTACATGGGAGTAATTGGTGATATTTTGAACTATATGGGGCAAATGTTAAATGTTGTAAAGAACATGAGGTTTGCTGATAATTAATCCTAAATTAAATAATAACTATCTTTGATCAAAAAGTTGGTTACTTTAGCCATGATCATGGTTTTAGCATCATTAGTTCCTGGTTTTGTAGTTAGGGGAACTGAACCGAACTAAGAAATGACAGTTTCGTTTTTGGTTGTGATTACAATTTGATTTCAATTCTGATTTCGATTTTGATTTCAGTTTCAAATTTCACTTCTGAATTTGATCTTGATTTTTTATTCCAAAGTTTAAATTTTTAGAGTTTGGGATTTTATAACTTTTAGTGTAAAAAAATTGAGTTAATTCCACTTTACCCACTATATTTTGGAAATTTTCCTTTTTACTACCATGTGATTTCATAATGCTCACATAACCCATCTAAGCTTTGGATTAATGTGCAAAATGGGCGAAATCGTCTAAACTGAAGTGAGCGTGTTGCATGCATTAGAATCTGCGAGTCATACTTACAAATTTTTATTTTTATAATTAAAAACAAACTTTTATTCCAAATTATCCTTGTTTAAATGAGAGTATGCGGAATTACCAAAACCCCTTAAATAATAGTTAAACAATATCTCATATTTTCTCCCATTCCTCTCTTTTTGTTATTCTCTCTATCTCTAATTCTCTCTTATCTTTTATCTCTTCTTTATCCTATCTTCCTCTCTCTTTTTTAATCCTCTCCATCTCTATATATTTCTATATCTCATTAATAATTAATATGTAATATTTCTCTCACCTCTTTTATTTTCAATTTTTCTCTCTTATATTTTATTATTCATTGTATATATTAATTAGTCCTCTACCTAAATCAAACACCCACCACAATCATCACCTCAGTCAAATATCCACTTTTCACCTACAACAACATCACTCTACCCACCATAATCGCCACCTCAATTAAACACCCACCACAATTCACCTATCATAACATCACTCCACCCACCTTAATTACAAACCCATCACAATTCAGCTATAATGGCCGCAATCATTTTACACACCTCAATTCGAAATCCATCACAATCTATCTACCATAGCCACAATTACCCTAGCTACCTCAAACACAAACCTACCACAAGCACCATTACTCCACCAAATTTATATCTATAATACATAAATCATGATTTATTTGATTAATTTATCATTTATATTTGATTGGGTTTTGTAATTAGTGTTGTAGAAAGCGCAGGAAACGAGGTGACAGACTTGAAAACAGGAAATAAATATGGATATGAAACATAAGAAGAAGAAGTGGTAAGGGATCTTACTTGTATATTTGTTATAATAGTATTAGAATTAACATCTATTTAACAATGACTTTCTACAAAACTTTTAGGTGGTGGTGGTTGGCAGTGGTTAAGCTTCTTAACAAAAACTTTTGGATAGGTGATGCTGAAAATTTTTTAGGCAAGTGGTGGCGATTGGAGTTAGTGCTGCCTTAAAGAAATTTTTGGGTGATGGTAAGATAAGTGAAAAATAAAAATATGAGAGATAAAGAGTAAAAGAGGATAGAGAAAAAAAAAGATAAGTCATGGTAAAAAATGGGAAAAAAAATGAGAGAGAAAAAATAAAAAATAAGAAAGAAAATAAGAGAGAAGGAATATAAGCAAGAAGTGAAAGAGCCCAAAATTGTTTTACACAATACTTGGGCCATATAACTAAGGAACAACTTAACAAAATCCCAAAATAATTAAAACACGAAAATAAAAACCGAAAGTCCTAAAAATCTGACATCGTCTACGTCGCGACGTGAAGACTTTGCACATCATCATATACGACTTCTAGGCCAATTTTCCCCTTGATTCAAGCAAAATTTGGAAAACCTGAAAAACTAAAAGTTGTAACTATGGATCTTAGCTTTCCAATTCCACTTGCAGAACTCAATTCCAAGCTACGATGAGAGAGATATGAGCAAAATACAAAACTATGGCAAAATATCTTAACATCAGATTTTTGACTCCTCTTGTTGAGTTTCAATTTGTTATCCCTCCTTGGTATCTCAAACCTCCATGGAACTTATTTGAGACTTGTTTCACTTCATATCGTAGGTATCCAAACCTAGGATTTATCACATACAAATGGAGTTAACACCTTGAACTTCTTGTTAAACAAACTCCCACGTGATTTCATATAAATAATTCCAAGAAATTTAAACACATGATAACTAGATTTTACAGTTTTGTTCATCCTTTAATTTTTACTCAAACGCTTATTACCTATTATTTTCATCAACAAATTACTCTAGCACTCTGAAAGAAATGACTCAACTAAATATATTGTTTCACAAGTCCCACTAAACTAATTTAACTCACTGTGTACAATATTCTCATAATAGAAATACTTTCTTTATTTAAAATTTTCAAAATACTGATTTTGATTCCAAACAAATTATTATTGTTGCAATTATAAAATCATCTTTTGCAATCCTTTAAACTATATACAGTTTTGCTAAATCTTTATACTTTCTCACATCGTAAACTCTTTGTTATCACAATAAACTTGGATAAAAACATAACAATTTCAACCTATTTTTTTTATTCACTTTCACAAAAATAACTTTTCTACTTATTTTAAAATGTAAAATATATTATCACTTTGATTGAACAAGACAATTTACACTCTTATATGGCAAAACAAAATTTAATGATACCAAGTCTTGAGTAGATTTTGTTTTTTTATACTTTTTTTCACAAATCAAATTTTACTTGCTTGTTGATAGTAATGACGTCATATTATGAGAATTAGGCCAATTGGAGCAAAATAAAAATTTTACTCACTTTTGTATAATCTAACTTTTAGAGTTACAAAATGAATTCACAAAATAAAAAAGAGTAAGGTAGTTTATCCTGATGATATCCCAATTGAGGCATGCCATAAAAAGTTGGGATTCCATGTGATGAGGAATAAACTAATAATGGGTCGAGACACGTGATGGATCCGTTACAAGGTACCGGAGGTCCATTGACCTATTTCAGAACCAAGCGGATGAGGGAGGCATTATTCACGTTGATTAAGGAAATTTTTTATCGTGAGCTAGTTCATAGAGTTCATGAAGAAGATACCCGACTTGTAATGTTTTCATAGGTGATCCAAGAGGAGTATAAGGTAGTGAGAGATCAAAATGGAGCATTGGAGGGTCAAGTTGGGGACAAAATTGGACAAAGAGCTGAAGAAGCATCCACATCGTGACGTAGGTTCATGCATGTCGCGGCGTGCCTTGTAGGAATAAAAGTTATTTCGAGGATCAAGTCTGACATGTGACCATCGACGGCGTGACGTCTAGAAGTTCCATGTTGCGACGTCAACCACTGGAATTTTCTTTTCAAGCAAATAACTCTACGTCATGACATGCGGGAAAATATTTTTGTCAGAATTTTTATTAATGTCGTATTTTCATATTTTATTTATTTTTTAATTCTTTTGGGATGCGAACCAAGGACACATTGAGCCACAAGGATTAGAAATTGATGTATTTAGACTAGGGTTTAACCATGGATGAAAGGCTGATCTTTGAACCATGTTGTTTTTCAATTCAATTAAGCCATGTAATCTTTATTAAGGCAGATACTCGGATAATGTAAATTAGATTATTTTGTTGCTAAAACCTAATGGAAGAGAGAGTTTTCTTTCTTTTGTTCTTTGCAAAGAACAGCTTTCTGGCCATTTAAGATTCTTGATAGGTTAGGAATTTCTTGATAGCGGGATTTTCAGGGCAGGTCTCTTTAGGGTTATCATTCCTAGATTGATAGGTTGAGTTCAATTTAGCGATTGAATTAGGGTCTGCCTCCTACATTCAATTCTATTCTCAAACTAATCTTGAGATTTACTTATCTGGATTGTTTAGGTATTATAGGTTCATATCAGATTGGTATCAGAGCCAATTTGAGTGATTATTCATCAAATATTAGTTTACATTATGATTGGGTTTCTCTATCTAAATTTTTGAAAAAAGTGTTTTGAAAAGACTTACGTCTTTCAAAATTTTCTTGAGTGCTTTTTATCTTGCTGTTTATATTGTTTGCGTTTGTATTGTTTGCCATTCATTGTCTTGCAGATTGTGGCCAGAAGGGAAAAAACACAAAAAAAAATTACGTATAAAATAACTATAGAAAGCTTGAGTGGAAAAAAAAAGAAGAAGGCCCGCCAGACAAACTTTAGAACTCGGCATGTTTGAGGTAACATCTTCGCATTTCTTCTTGTTAAATTCGTTTTAATTTGTGAGTTCTAAATTAGTGCAAAAATTTCTTAGTTATATATTCATTAATTATTACACTATTTCAATTTGGAAAAAAATTGCAGAATTTGTTTGTTCTGTAATTGATTGTGAAAAAAATCTTTCACTCCCTTTTGCTGAATTGTGTTTGAAACTTGTTAACATTTTATATTAATTCTTGTTGCTGCTCAAAACCAATTATAGCTACAACATTGATTTGAAGTTTCTTATATCTGCCAAAAATCATTCTTGTTTCTTGTTGTCTCATCATTCTTGTTTCTTGTTGTTTAATATTTCTAATCAATTTTTGTGTCTTGGGTAGTGCATTGACTAGTTGTTTAACTCAAAGAACTCATAAAGAAGGCGAAGAGAGTGTCATCGTTTTGAGTGATACACGAGTGTGACTGTAAACACTAAGGGAGTGGTGATGACATATAAAATTTATTTTATCAATAACCTTTTTATTGCAGGCGTTCAAAGTGAGTTCTATTACTCGAATAACCAATAATGCTGAACTTGAGATTGTTAAAAAGGAGTATGAAGAGCTTTCTAAAGCTTTTTCCAAGATAATAGACCAACTAATGTATATGTCAATATGCCATTCACTTGGAGAGTTTGAGAAGAATTCCATTAACTCAATTAGAGAATTTAAAGGAGCTATTTTGTTAACAAATTATGATCCTCATGAGCTTTCAGAAGAATATTTGTTTCTAAATGAGTTAATTATGGGAAGTGAGCAAAAGAAGGTATTGAAAATGAGAAAAGTAGAGAGTCAAAAGAAAATTCATTAAGAAAAGGGGGGAAGCTAGAGTGTGATTGTACAAAGGACAGTGACATTCAAAAAAAGTGTAGTGAAGAAAAGAGTGGTAAAATTCAAGAGTTTAGTGAGAAGAAAAATCCAGTGAATATATTGAGTGATTGAAAAAATCAAAATGAACTTGAGTGTGTTTTGAGAGTAAAACAGTACCATGTAATCATGAATTGTGAATATTTATCTGACAATCTTCATATTTTGTTGCCTACAATTTTTGTGCATAATTTACAAAATTATGGAGGTGAGATATGCAACAAATTGTCACAAGAATTCCTTCTTGTGAAAGGTGAAATGTACAAATGACAAGTTGAAGTTAGAAAATCTTATCAAGGTAACCATGTGCTACAAGGTAGTATTGGTAAGACTTTAAAATTTCAAATTCCTATGTGCTACAAGGTAGTGTTGGTAAGACTTTAAAATTTCAAATTCCTTTCTGGATTCAATGCTTCTTGTGAATTTCAAATGACAAGTTGAAGTGAGATGTGCAACAAATTGTCACAAGAATCCCTTCTTGTGAAAGGTGAAATGTACAAATGACAAGTTGAAGTTAGAAAATCTTATCAAGGTAACCATGTGCTACAAGGTAGTACTGGTAAGACTTTAAAATTTCAAATTCCTATGTGCTACAAGGTAGTATTGGTAAGACTTTAAAATTTCAAATTCCTTTATGGATTCAATGCTTGTCAAAATGTTATTTTTGTGATGTATCTATGTGTGAAACATTGGTTCAAGTCAATGATCTTGAGTATGATGCTAACAATGGTTGTGTCAATATCTGGTTAAATCAAAACTAAAGGTCACTAGGGATGAGTTTTATTAATGACGAGTTTTAGTATAATTGTTTTGTTCTATCTTATGCATTTTTGATAAAAGATCAAAGGTCTTTATTTGTTGTGAATCATGTACAATGGTTTCCTTGTGAGTTTAATTACATGAGTCCATCAACATTTGTTGAGTATTTTGATGGTTATGTTCTACAAATGAATAACAAACTTACCTATCATGCATTCTTTGAATATGTTTTGAAGAATGATCATTATTTATTTCATAACACACATAACATGCCTTTGGGTATTGTGGATGCTTTTGTTTTGCAGAAATCCTTAGCTGACTTGATTAAGACAATTGAGTTTAGTCCTATATTCATGAGGTGCGAAACTTTTGTGTTTGATTCTTCGTTTTTCTTCACCTCATTCTTTTCAGATGTCGCGACCTCTTGCGCACAATCTTTCCCAACTTCACTTCTAGTTTCCTCTTCATGCTGGACATTCTCACCTCCTGAATTGTTATTCCCTGGCAAGAGCTTGCCACTCCTCAGTGTAATAGCATTACACACCTCCTTACCCTTAGGATTAGGAATTGTGTCACTTGGTAGGGAGCTACTGGGCCTATGATGCACTGCCTTTGCTAACTACCCCAACTGCATTTCAATGTTTTTGAGTGTGGCATCATGATGTCTTACAGTTGTCTCCAAAGCAGCAAATCTTTCCTCATTTTTATCCATCTTGTCCATAAGATGATGTAACATGTCTTCTATGGAGGGCTTTCTTGGCTCATGTGTATTGAACTGATTTTTGAATCCAGGAGGTGGTTGTGAAGATCTCCTCTCATCATTACCTTGAAAAAACTGGCCTCCTTGATTTTGATTTCCTTAATTGCCCTTGCCACCACCATACTATCTCTTGCCTCCATTGTAATTGCCTGAGTATTGTGGCTTGTTATAGTTATTCACATATTAAAGAGACTCAGTTGTGATGGCGCACTCATCAGTGTGATGCTCGCCTTTACAAAGACCACAAGAAAGAACTGGTGCCTTGGTTTGTTTCAGTGTTTGCACCTGCTTAGCCAGGGCCTCAAACTTAGCATTCAAGGATGTCTCCTAATCAAGATCCAGAACTCCTCTTTGCCTCCTACCTTGGGGTTTTCTTGTCTCAGGAAAGAGGTACTCATCTTCAGCAATTTGGTTAAACAGCTCTCTAACCTCTGGCACACTCTTATCCTTTAATGCACCATTGGCACAAGCTTTTACCATTATGGACGACTCGGCTATGAGTCCCTTGAAAAATGCATTCAATTCACGTATTTTCCCCAAATCATGATTCGGGCACTGTCTGATCAAATCGTTGAAACGCTCCCATGCTTCGCGAAATGTTTCACCATCATGTTGTTGAAATTCATGATGTCCATTCGTATCCTCTCTAGCTTTGCAGGTGAGAAGTACTTTGCCAAAAACTTCTTTTGTAACTCTTCAAAAGATATTGCTGCATTTGTGCTTCCGATAGTCTTAAACCAATGTTTCGCTTTGCCCCTCAAGGATAGAGGAAAAAGAATTCTATGAACTTCACTCTGATTCACTCTCGGGAGCTTTAAAGTACTGCAAAGGCCTAAGAACCAATCGAGATGTTCATTCTGATCCTCATTGTCAAGACCTTGGAAGAATTGGCCCTGAGTGATCATGGAGACTATCTGAGTTGGTATGTGATAACTTTCTACGTCAATATCTTGCTGATCAAATCCATTCTCAAAATTGATTGCATAATGGTCACCAAATCTTGGTGCTCTCACTCCTGGATTAGCCATTTCTCGTTGTCTTAGTTGAACTCTCAAGGTTTTTTGCAATTCAAAATCAAGTGAGTATTCAGGTTCTCCAGAAGACCTTAGAGACCTGGGCATGCACAACACACCAAAAGTGAAGTATGTGATAGGTGTTGTCGCTACCCTGCAATTTTACCCTACTTATGCAATTAATGTAGAAGTGGCAAGTGGGATTGTATCCAACAGGGAGAGGATGGTTTCCAAGAGTTGATGCAATGATAGAATAACCAACAAGAATAAACAGTAATAAAATCAAATGGACAGAATGCAACAAAAAGGAAATCAATAAAGATGATTATGCTGCCTTGAGAGTGAAATAATTTGTATGGATCTTTCTCTTATTATCCTGGATTGTGTAAACATACGTGAGGGGATTGTCCTGCTAGTGAATTTAGGACTGATCAACTTGGTAGTTCTCACGGCCCTAATTCACAATTCTCCCAGAGCCTCCCTTGGTAGGGCAAGTTCAGGGTACGAGTGGATTTCCCAGAATCCCTATTCTCCTATAATAAACCTAATTCATTTCCTGGTTATCTGCAACTACCCAGTCCACAACTTTGATCCAAAATACAAGAACAATTTTAGACCTTCTCCTAAGGGTTGATGTTAATTGCCAGTGGGTACCGCACAATCAAGACCACATGAAGTGAGGATCTAAGACTCACATACGCACATTCACAATCGATTCGTATTATGTTCAATTGCCTCATATCGATCTACATAAAACTCAGTGGGTACCGCAGCTTTAATGTAAACTTAAGCAATGTCATGCGAAACATTGAAGATAAACAAGAACAAAATATGAACATGAAGAACACATATATAAATCCATGCAAATGTCTCAAATAAGATTGAATCCATACATATAACCCCTCAAGGCAACATTTCTAGGTTTAGCCGATCATATTGATCGGCTCAGAGCATCCAATTACAAATAAATGAGTAAATGGGTCGTCTATGATGTTCGTCTCCCTCTCTGGAATTTTTCTCAATGATCCTCAAACCCTAGTCTCTCTATTGCCTTTTTCTCTCTGTCTCCAAATGCTCTTTTTCTTGAATCCGCTTCTGCCTTTTATAGTTTTCCTCCAGGTGACTTGGCTCGTAGATTCCTAGAAGCATCCTTCTTTCGCGGGGATGTCGACACGTGTCTCTGCAGATATTAATCAAAGCTCAAGTGAGGACACGTGCCGGTGCGAAACTTAACACATAAAAATTGTCAATGCCGAATATCAAATAGTTGGTGCTCGTGGGAGAAATGCGTTAAATGCCTACTTGAGTTTGTTAAGTGTGCGGATGAACAAAGTGTAGTGCATAGAAAATGTATGCGAAAATGACTAAGTAAAAATGCACGAAAAAGAAAACAAAGTGCGCGTGTGTATAGTGTGAGTGGCGGGCGCACCGTGCCTGTGGTTGGTGTGGCGGGCGCACGTGTGTGTGTGTGTGTGTGTTTAGTGTAGTGTGTTGTGTGTGGACTTATGGTGTGTTAATGTGTGTTGTGGACTTGTGAATAGTGAATATGAAAGTTTGAGTGTTGTGAGTAGTGTGTGTAAGTGTGGTGTGTTAATGTGTGTTGTGGACTTGTGAATAGTGATTTGTGGACTTGTGCATAGTGATTTGTGGACTTCTAAAGCATGGACCTCAGCATAGTGAATTGTGTGCATTCAGACCACAAAGCAAACATATCCATTTCCGCACATTTTGTAACATTTTAGCACTTTCCATCATTTATCAAATTCAGAGCATTCTTCCTGACAAGTCATTCACGTAGCACAATTTCCACCAATATTTCATGTAAAATATCAAGTAAACAGAGCAAATAAGTCGGTACAATACCGACTTATCAACCCCTCACACTTAAATCTTTGCTAGTCCCGAGCAAAGTAAAGCCAACTATCTACTCTACATTCAACAATCTCAACATCATCAACCATCCATTTCCAAAATTTTCGCATGCAATCAACGTTTGAATAGGTAAGTCCACAGTCCATCTAATTTATACAAGCTGTCAAGCAAAGGTACCATGAATAAAGACCAAACCGTCAGCGTGTAGTGTGTATTGAGAGTTTCTTATGTTCCTTCACACTGTCTATGCAAAATACTCAAGTAGACACTTAATCAAAAATTCTCGCACTACAATCCTCTTGTCCACACACACGAACACTTTAAACATTACAAAACATAACTGAGCTTATCATGCACATTAGTGCTTATTATTTTCTCTTAAACTCCATTCCGCACTTTGTGCTTGGCTGCCAGGGTTTTGTGGCTATTTTTTCCCTTTCTTCGCGCACTGGCTTTTTCTTTGTATTTGTATCACTTCTCATACATTTGTGTTCGTGTGTCTTCAATAGACTATATACTCAAAATGCGAGAATAAGTGTGTACGAGTAGAGTGCACAAACAGGCAACAAAACATAAGCCCTCTCCTATGTCAAATATAGTGCTGGCGTTTCTATCTTACTTTGACATCGTACTTTACCCAGCAATTCGTATGCATCAGATGAATACTGTGAAACTTATAAAAATTTCGCATACATCAAACAATTTATGGACTCGTTGATGAGATTGGGAGTGCGAGTGTATTGGATATGCAAATGTGCTATATGGATAGTGGCAATCTTTGCACAACACAACAACAAATTTTTACATTTATCACAACTAAAAATTAAAGCGATTCACAACACAACATTGAAATAGAAGGCACACTACAAGGTCAGTGCTAGTCACTGCCTTGTTTTTCATTCCACACAACAATACCAGAAAAATAATAAAAAAAGAAATATACACCACCTATACTAATATACTAAACACCACCTCCATTCCCCGCAACATATAACACACAAGCAGACAAAAGGCCCTGGGCCTTACAAACATAAGCATAACTATCGAAAGCAATGACAATTCACAAAAGCAACAAACCAGCACCATACGAATCTCCCCCCCCCCACACTTAAATTGTGCAATGGTCCCCATTGTAGAAAAGGAAAGAGACTACTGCGTTTAAGTTTCTGGAGGAGGGGGTTGGCTGGAAAATCGAGAGAATCCCGGGAAAGGGGGTTGAACATTTCTGAAACTTGGTGCAGTTGCTCCTGTGCTCGAGCTCATCCCCTGCTGCATGACTATCCTCCTGCTTGAGCTCGAGGTATCCACAATCATCCGTGCCTGATTATCCATCTCCTCTAGGGGAGGAAAATAAGAGTTTGGCCCACGTGATTGATGGTGTTATACCATCATCAGACTTAGGTTGTGGAACTCGGTTTGACATTGAGAGATCTTGTTATCCATTATTGTCCATTGAGTAGTTTGCTCTTGCACCATTGAGTCTAGCCTTGTCCCTATAATTCCAATGCAGTCCTGTAGCCCAGTCCAACGCCCTTCCATTTCGTCAATATGCCGCATTAGAGCATCATGCTGATGTTGAAATGATGTTTGGAGGCCTTCCAGTGCGTGCTGCATATTGTGGAAATTCGTGAACGCTGGAGGTGGCTGCTGGTTAGGAGGAGGATGATTTGCCTCGGGTTGAACTGGATCCTCATCGATATCTTCCATTATTTGTTCTGGCATTCTCCTTTCTCTTTCTCGTCTCCTCCTCGAGCCGTTATTTGTCTGCCTTTTCCATGCTCTGATATTGCTTCAATTGGGTGTCCCTCACTGGACCTGCTGATGTTCGACATTCTTCCCCTGCAGCAGTTTTCACCCCTAGCTTTGCAGCTTGCTCCAAGAGAAAGTGCGGAAAATACATGGCTTGAGTCTCGTCCGCTAAGGCTTGATTTATGTAAGTGATTATGAATTTTCCCACATCAACAGTGAGCCGGTTCTTGATGGCGTATACAAGGAAAAGTCTGTCTTTGGAAATCCGCGTATTGTGAGTGGTAGGCATGAGGTGGGAATTGATGAATAATAGCCAAGTCTTGGCTTCTGCTATCAGCGTCTTGAGCACCACATGTTTTGGGTCACCATACTGATTTCTCACCCATTCGGTCCCAGGAAGACTCAGTGCGTGTAGGACTGTGTCTGGGTTCCCAGCTTCCCTCAGCCCACTAAGCTGATCATTTGCATAATCCTTGAGTCCGCAGTGCTTATTCACTGATTGGATTGTGATCTTCATGTACTTTCTTCTCACAAATACACCGTTTGCCCATACTTCTTTAGGATCAGCCCCAGCAGCATTTGCATAGAATTCCTTCACGATAGCCACGTTGCAGGACACTGGAGCCCCCGTCAATTTCTGCCAATTATAATATTTGATGATCTCGGTATAGGGTTTCTCCGTGATACCAAATGACCTTTTGATATGGATGGGTCAGATCGCGAATTGACAGAATTTTTCTTGGGCGTCAGCATTCAAAAAACACTGAAGGACGGTTTGATGCGGGGCTTTCCTTTTCTTTTGGTTGGTGTCTTGTGGTCTTCGCACGTCGTCGTCCCCCCGGGAAATACTCCTCATCGGACCCAGAATCCTCTGATGACGATTCGTCTTCTATAATCTGGGCTTTCCCTTTGGAAGTCTATCCCTTGGGAGTGGTTGCAGGAGCTTGGGAAGTTTTCTTTGGTGCCATGGTGCTTGGTTGGATATTATCAACACTAAGTGTAGATGATTAATAGAATTTGTGTAGCTCCAACTCAAGAGAAATGGCGTGTCCCTTCTTGTTCCTCCTCCCCTCGGCCGAACTTCCTCTCAGAAAATGCGTGAAATGTGAATGCTAAATGTTAATGCATGATTCATGGTATTTATGGATAAAAATTCATGCATGGTTCGGATACTTGGAAGCTAGAAACCAAAAGCATGTGAATGCACTAGAAGACAAGATAATGGATGACAAGCCATAAACCTCCCAAAGTATGTTAAGAGTAGTCAACCCATTTCTTGCATTATTCGGCCATGCATGGAGCTTAAATGACATAGGCATGTGAATGGCTAGGAAACAAAGCACTACATGACGAGATGCAAGCAAACAAAATTTGTTCAATCTAATCACCATCATTTCTTGCACTATTCTGCCATTTGCACACTTTCGCTACCAAATGAATTTCTTGGCCCCGCATCATCACAAGTTATCATCATGCTTTATGCCTACCAACCATGACATGCATGTATGATTCGTGGGTTTTTATAGGGAGATTTTCATGCATGTTTTGGCCATCCTAAGCTAGAAAACAATAAGCATGTGACTACACTAGATGACAAAATGCTATATGACAAGAAAGATGGCAACAAAGGCTTGTAAAATCAAATCAAACTTTCCACTGCATGAATCGGCCATTTGAACCTTTTTAAAGGATTAATTCATGCTTTGCCATCTTTTCATGCACAATTTCGGTTAAGGTTCTCCAGATGCAAGTGGAAATGTTGTGTGTAGTGATGGATGTGTGCATGACATTTTTTACTCTTGTGTCTGTCACCCGAATTGTCAGTCCTTCAAATGTCGATTTGATTCGTCCCTGCAAAGCTCAGTGAGACTGGTCAGATTATCTGTTTTGGACTTCAAAACGCTAGTGTTCGCGCATCATGTACCGTGTCAAATCTGAGATTTTATTCTCACCTTTTGTCAGCGTATAGAATATTCCCAACACTGTTACCTATTTCCTCATGTGATATCCAGATACGCGAACCCAGCTTCTAGAGTGAGGCCACTGCTCAGGTGCATCCCCTTTTTGCTCCCAGTTCCTTACACGAAACGAGATTCGAGAGGTAAGGTTCGATCAATTATTGATACTATTCTACTACCCTCAAACGAAACAAACAAAAACAAAGATTGAAAAGGTTGGGTTGCCTCCCAACACAGCGCTTGGTTTATTGTCCTCAGCCAGACATGGTATTGCTGTCACCAGGCAGGGGTGTCCAGGTACAGGGCTTCCCCTTTGTTCCCCACTGATGGCTCAAAGACTTTCTTCTTATGCCTTTTTACCCTGCTTGACTCCCTTGACGTCCCGGCCCCCACATTTTCGCCAAGTGGATCCTCAGGGTGTTTCTTCTTTTCTCTCCAAATCACACGCTTCAGATAGTTGAGTAATGGCTGCTGCTTCCTCTTGGGTTGCTTCTTATTTGGAGGTTTAAGAGTCTTGTTCCTGTCCTCAACATTTGTAAGCCTCACCTCGGTGGGCGCAATTTTCACAAGTTCTTTAGTATCAACAATGGCATTTGACAACTTTTCACACAATGCAACTTTTTCATTATTTTTATAAATTTCAAGCCCTAACTTCATTTTCGCATTGTGATCATGCATCTCACGATTTTTATGCACAGTATCCATTTCACTCAAATTTCCGTCATTTTCACAATTTTCATCAAAGTCACATGAAAGTTCATTTTGTTCGCAGACAAATCCATTTCATTTCCTCCATACAAATAATCAAATTCATGCAAAATATCAGTTTCTTCCACAATCAATACAGTCTCAAATTCCTCACACATTTCATCTTCACAAGAATTATGTAAAGCAAGAGAAGACTTATATGTATGCTCAAAGCTCAAAGGTTGGAGGTCACCTTCCACTAGGCTTGCCAAACAGCATTGTTCTATGGAATGAGGGTGTTTCATAGCATAGTCCACATTGAATACTACCTCCTCACCATTGACTCTGAACGTGATGGTTTTCCCTTTCACTTCAATGAGGGCGTCTCCCGTGGCCAGGAATGGCCTGCCAAAGATAAGTGGGACTTCTGGATCTTCTTCCATATCCAACACTATAAAGTCCACCGGAAGCACGAATTTATCTACTGAGACCAGGACATCTTCTACCATCCCAGTTGGCTGTACCAGTGACCTGTCTGCCAATTGGAGCATAACTGCCACAGGCCTGATTCGCTTTCCCAATCCTATACTCTCGGCAATGGATAAGGGCATAAGATTTATCCCAGCCCCCAAGATCACACAGTGCCTTGTTAAAAAACCTTTCTCCAATTGTGCACGTCACTGTGCAACTACCAGGGTCCTTGAGCTTGGGCGGTAACTCGTTGTTGATCCACGCTTGACTCTCCTTGGTAAGCGGAATTGGCACCTCACAACGCAGAATCTGCTCTTTATTCACAATTAGGTCCTTCAAAAATTTTGCATACCGAGGCACAGCTGTGATAAGATCCAGCAGGGGAACATTCACATTAACATTTTTCACCATTTACAGGAACCTTGTAAACTGAGCTCTCTTCTTGGCTGGAGGCTGAAGTCGTTGGGGAAAAGGTGGGGGTGGGGCATATGGTGAATCCTGGCAGGGGCTTGGGGTTCCCCTCTTCTTCCTGGGCTCCTGAGCCTTCACACTCCCTTCCTTGTCTTGGACTTACTCTTCCACAAGTGTAGCTCCTTCCATGACTTCTCCCTCAGAGGATTCCTTTTCCTCTTTCTTCATGTTCCCACTGAGCTCCTTACCACTCCTTAGCGTTATAGAATTGCACACCTCCTTTCCCTTTGGATTTGGCTCAATATCACTTGGGAGGGTGCCTTGAGGTCTCTGGTGGCTTGCCTAGGCCAACTGTCCCAGTTGTATATCAATGTTCTTGATGGAGGCCTCCGTGTTTTTCGCTTGAGTTTCCAGTGTGGAAGTCCTCTTCTCATACATGTCCATTTTCTCTAAAATTTTGTGCAACAAATCTTCCTCATTAGTTGTCTTGTTAGAGCCTCAATTTTTGGACTTGTCTTCCGCAGCTTTAAGAGTTTGGACTTGTCTTGTTAGAGCCTCAATTTTTGCCTCCAAGGAAGTCTCCTCGTCCAGATCCAACACCCCTCGTTGCTTTCTCATAGGTGTTTTTCTAGCTTCTGGGAACAAATATTCGTCATCCGCAATTGAGTCGAAAAGCTCCCTAACCTCAGGCACACTTTTGTCTTTCAAGGCCCCGTTGGCGCAAGCTTTTACCATTAGCGAAGATTCCGGAGATAAACCTTTGAAGAAGGTGTTGAGCTCTCTGACCTCCCCCCAGGTCATTGTTTGGACACTGTCGGAGTAAGTCATTGAATCTGTCCCATGCTTTCTTAAACGTCTCACAATCTTACTGCTGGAAGCTGCGAATTTCCATCCTCATCCGCTCCAATTTGGCAGGGGGGAAGTACTTGGCCAAAAACTTTCTTTCTAATTCTTCAAAAGTGGCTATGAACGATCCTCCGATTGAGTTGAACCAGTGTTTTGCCTTCCCCTTGAGAGACAATGGGAACAGAACTCTTCTCACGTCAGCTGGAGTGACTCTCTGCAGTTTGAACGTGTTACAAAGTCCCAAGAACCAATCTAAATGCTCGTTAGGGTCTTCATGGCTCAAGCCTTGAAAAATTTTGCCCTTGAGTAATCATGGATACGATTTGTGTCGGAATTTGATAGCTCTCATATCTACATTGCCATCAAAGTTCTTTTTATCTCTCCTCCAACAATGAGATGCTGTGAGAAATCTACGGTAGCCCATGTAACAAATTTTCCTAAAATGTGACAAGTACGTAGACGATGTCTCACTCATGCAAATTGGACAACCATTGTATCCCTTGTTGCTCCAACCAGATAGCATACCATAAGCAGGGAAATCATTTATAGTCCACAACAAGGCTGCACGCATAATGAATTTCTCTCGACCATGCTTCATCATACGCCTCTACACCCGTCCACAACTGATTTAATTCTTCAATCAAAGGTTGCAAATAGACATCGATGTTGTTTCCAGGTGACTTAGGTCCAGGGATCAACAATGTCATAAAAAAATACGAATCTTTCATACATTTCCGAGGAAGATTGTACGGGATCACAAACACTGGCCAAATGCTATATGCATTACTGAGATTCCCAAAAGGATTGAACCCATCAGTTGCCAATCCTAACCGCACACTTCGTGGGTCATATGCAAAAGTAGGAAATACCATATCAAGATGTTTCCACCCTCGCTGTCTGCAGGGTGCCTAATTAATTTCCCATCATCAACCCGTTTTTCCTTATGCCACCACATATCACAGGCAATCTCCTCGTTAAAATACAACCTTTTCAACCTAGGCAGCAATGGAAAGTATCGGAGAACCTTTCGTGGGATGGTCAAATCCTTTCCTCTAAACCGGGGTTCATTACAAGTAATATTGGGGCAATGAGTGTGGGAAGCATACTCATTGCGGAACAGGACACAATCATTCACACATGCATGTATCTTTTCCCCACTAAACCCTAAGTCTCTTATATATTTTTTTGCCTCATAAAAATTCTTAGGAATTTTAGCCCCACTTGGCATAGCCATTTTCAGAACACCTAAAAGAGCATCAAAAGACTTCACTGTCCAACCACCAGTAGTTTTTAGATGCAACATATTGACAACAAAGGAAAATTTAGAGTAATTTTCACATCCAATGTACAGTGGTTGGTTAGATTCATCTATTAATCTTCTAATGTTATCGATGTTGTTGTCTGAATCACATGAAAAGTCCCCGCCAGTTTGCCAATTTTCACCCCAATTACTCTCTCCTATATTATTTAACATTTCATCAACTCTATCATTACCATCATCATCATCATCATTTTCCACACATAAATCATTATCATCAGAGACAATTTCATCCAATTCACCATGATAAATCCACGGATCATAGTCAACCACAATTCCTAATTGCATCAAATGTAGGTAGACAGTTTTCTTATCACAACGTCGAAGGTTGTTGCAAGATTTGCATGGGCAAGGAATGCGTAATGATTCATCTTTATTTCGATATGCAAAATTGATGAATTCATCAACACCCAATTTATATCTTCTATCTTTTATTCGGTGTACAATTTTCATCCAAGATTTGTCCATTACATACAATCTTACCCTACATTCATTTAACAAATACAAGCCATATAAATATCAAATGAAGTCATATAAACAAATAAAAATGTAATTTAATGTGCTATGATTTAATTACGAGTAACGATCATTACCTTATTGTATAATCTAGCACGAGCGTTCCCACAAGTGTTCTTGTAAGATCTTTATGTAATGGCTGCTCCTGAAGAAATGACCTAACAAATGAATACACAAATAAATGTATATCAATAACAAACTTATTTCAAGCAAACAAAGTTAGTATAGTTTCATGATTAATCAAAATATAGTGCAATTATTGTCAACAATACACTTCAAAAGCAAGAAGAAGGTAAATGCCCATTCGTCCAACAAGAAGCAATGATTTCAATGCCCATTCGTCCAATAATTAACAGAAACTTCTAAAGCAATAAGCAAGAAGAAGGTAAAAAGAATTTGGAATACCTTAGAGGAACTCAAATGTGCAATATCTAAATTGAATGCCAAAAAAGAAGCTTGTCCGCTGCAACAATTCAGCAAATCTGCATTTCAAAAATTGTTTTTATTAATATCAAGTTCTTATTTGATGCAAAACATATGTTAAGTGTCAACATAACAGAACGTATATCTTCAAGTTGGTCTTGGCCTTTTACTACACTTTGAAACTCTAGATTTCTAACATTAATTTTATTCGATCCATTGTGCTACTGAAATTGATATGCATTAAATAAGAACTATTTTGCTGGTCTCTTTCGAAATCTGCATAGCAGATTTGATAAAGAAACATTATAGATTTGAAGCTGATTTCTTTAACAAATGCAGTAATGATATACAAGTGAAGCAAAGTTATGAGATAACAATTGCATTTGCCAATTGTTGGACATATACATAAAGAAAACAAGACCCCACATGTCAAATTATATGCTACAAACATCAATTTGGCTTACAAAGTGATTCTTTTTCTTGATAAAACAACATATCATGAGAAAGACAAAAGGATAAGCAATTTATAGTCTTTTAGGCCCACTAAAAAGCCTACTACTTCAGCTCTACTAAAATATTGATGGTCATCATTCACCATAAAACCTCAGTGCCACTCAGGTGTCATCATGAATCATAACATTTCACCCCACACAAAATGATGACCAGTTGCGGTCCAAAATTACTCAAACAACAGTAAATTGGTGAAACTTTCTCACAACGAAATGAAAGAAATATTAACAACTAAAAGGGAAAAATCATCAAGAAGAGTGGGCCCCTATGCTCATTTTCACAATGTGAGCATCCATCACCAACCAACACCACCATTAAACCCCAAGTTCCAAATAGGACGTTGAGCACATGCCTCCCATTGGAGCACTCTGAACCATTAAGATCCATTTCTTCTGAGAAAGAAATCAATGAGAGACTACCCACCAAAAACTACACATGTAAATAAAAATCTCACGTACCCCCTGATAGTCAACTCCCAAAAATCACCCAATAAAAACTTGGTCAATCCTACATTACCAGTCACCTCAAATGGCAAAAACCAACAAACTTCTGGTGATAAAGTTCAAGTCTTTCTGCACTAAAAAGAACCAAAGATACGATCTTTTAACCAAAAAAGTAAAAAAAGAAAACAACAACAAAAGGCATCAACCTTTAAAACCTATGAAAGTAAGAAAAGATATCATATATTTACATAAAATGAGAAATACTGTCAAAATACAAAACCAAACTTTACTATATCTTTCACAACTTTATTATCCTCTTTGTGAATAGGACCCCACAGTTCAAATTATAAAGCGAAAAGGGTAAAGAAATGAAAGGAAAAATGAAGGGTTCTTGAGTGGAGTATATACCAAGTTTGCGATACCTGATTGACCAAGAACGAATGGTCGGCTTGATTTTCTTATTCTCCAGACCTTTAAGCTGATAGATAGAGATGGTAAGAAAGCCAAGTTTGTGACCCACCAACCCTTGTGGCAGAGCTGTCTCGGTTGATTGACCGCGGCGGAGCGATGGTAGTTGAATGCCGGTGGCGGAACGAGCTCAATTGAATGGAGGCGACGAATCCAGCTCAGGACAATGGCGGTGGTTCAGTGGGCTTCTGCGATTGGTGGCTTCGGGTAGAGATTAGGGAGAGCCGACATTTTTCAGATTTGTGGAAATTGGTAGTGAGGCGGCAAAAATTGGGCTAAAATTGGTAGTGATGCGGCAGAAAAAGAGGGAGAGCCTCTTGTGTCTTGTGATGATGTTGTGATGATGTGTTAGATAGGGCTAAAATTTGTTAAGTGTTTTGAGAGGATTGGGTACTTGTGAGCCCTAACATGAATTTATTTTCATAAATTAGGAAAATTATTGAGTGTTTAGTGTGTTAGGGGTGTAATCGAGTCGAGTCGAGCTCGAGTACACCCCTAATCGAGTAGCTCGATTTTGAAAAAATGTGTACTCGAGCTCGAGCTCGAGCTCGATCGAGCTTTAATAATCGAGCTCGAACTCGAGCTCGACAAAGGGTTATCGAGCTCGCGAGCTCTGGTATTTTTTTTTATTTTTTTTAATTTATTTTTTAATTATTTTTTTAATTATTTTTAATTTTTTTTAATTTTTATATTTTTTTATAAAAATTATAGGATGTATTTGTAATTTTTTTAAATTTAATGAGGTCAAATTATAATTTATTATAAATTAAGGACTAAAACATAATTATAAATAGATTAAATTATAATTTATTAAACTACAGGGACTAAAATATAAATATAAATATTAAAAATAAAAAATATATATACATGTACTCGAGTAGCTCGCGAGCTACTCGAGTACATGTATTCCGAGCTCGAGCTCGCTCGAGCTCGACTCGAACTCGGTCAAACCGAGTTCGAGTCGAGTAGTTGACCGAGCTACTCGCGAGTAGCTCGCGAGTAGCTCGCTCGTTTACCACCCCTATAGTGTGTAATGTCTAACTATTTTATTCACTTTTTTTAAAATAAGTTTTTCTAATTTTGTTTTCAATTTTTTTACATTGATAATTATTTTTAATTTCATATGCATTAAAAGTATAACAAAATAATTAATAATAAGTAGTACTTATACTTATACTTTTATAAGTTTACTAATAGTACAAATTTAATAAATTAAATTTATTTTTAAGAGATATTATTTATTTTTAATAAATTAAATTTCTAATTTTTAAGTTTTATATTTTACTAATAAATAAGAATAAAAATTTTAAAAATACTATTGCAAAAATAATATAACATGATTTAGTAATGAGCTTGGTCATTTGGAAGGTGACATTTACATCATTACTTTGTTAAATCAGTTAATATAAGCAATATGTTTACACTAATGTTTAAACTAATTCAACTATAACTCAACTATATTATTGTCAAAAAAAATGTTTAAACTAATTCAGCTATAGCTAATCTATATTGTCAAAAAAAAATGTTCAAACTAAAGTAAATAACATACATAATTTTAATAAAATAGAATCATAAAGCATATTGAAAGAATGATTAACTTAAAAAATATAAAAAGAGTGAGGGTATTAGTGAAATAATGAGTAAATCATTCTTTTGAATTCAAATATTATAATATAAAAATATTTTTACAATACTAGTTGGACTTCAAGTGTTAGATATCCTCAACAAAATACTAAGATTAATATTTTTTTTAAATAGAATATTTGAATGTTACTAACTCACACTAAATGTAGTTAATAAGAAATAATTTATGGCCTTCTCAAAATGTGATGGGGCAAAAATAAAAATATTAGGGTGTCTTACTATTAATATTAATAAGTTAATGGGTCCAAAACAAATAGCCCATCAATTTCTTTTTAGCTTAATTTAGCCCATCAATTTCTTTGGTCACTATATTATATTGTTAGGCCATTATGTAGGCCCAAATTGAATTCTTATCAAATATTACATTTATAAGTCCAATATTTTTTATATATATTTGTGGCCTTTCTTAAATTAATTTAGCCTACATTGAATTCCTAAATTAATTTAAGATCATTTCTTAAATGTGATGGGGCAAAAATAAAAATATTAGGCATTTCTTACTCTTATTATTAATAACTTAATATGTCCAACACAAATAATGATTCATTATTGTGGCCTTAATTTAGCCCATCAATTCCTTTGGGCATTATATTATATTGCTAGGCCATTAAGTTGGCCCAAATTGAATTCTTATCAAATATTACATTTATAAGTCTAATATTTTATTTACATAATTGTCGCCTTTCTTAAATTAATTTAGCCTACATTGAATTCTTAAATTAATTTAAGATCAATTCAAATTTATATGACCATTTTTGTTATTTAATTAGAGATGTAATTCAAATTTATAAATTTGAGGGATGAAAGTGCAATTTCTTGTTAAAAATCCCAACGTATTTTTGTTGTTTAATTAAAGAACTAATTTCTTTAAATTAAGATCAATTGAAATTTATAAGGCTATTTTTTTTTATTTAATTATAAATCTAATTGAAGAGATATAAATTTGAGAGACTAAAGTACAATTTCTTGTTAAATCCCCCAATTCAAATTTATAAGACTATTTTTATTATTTAAGTATTAGAGATCTAGATATAAATTTGAGGAACCAAAGTATAATCTTTTCCTATATAACACCAAAAAGTTAAATATTTTGCCATTTTAATAGTCACTTAATATGTAACCTACCTAAGTTTATATGATAAACAACAAATTAATTCTATTAATAATTGGTGACCACTTTTCTGGTCACCAAAATATTCAAAAGTAATGGAAATCTCCTTTTCCATATGATCTTTGGTGACAAAAAAAGTCGTCACTAAACATTTTAATATTAGTGACCACTTTTTTGGTCACCAAAGTTCTTGTACCAAAGTTTTATTGACTAAACATTTTCTCGTCACCAAATTTGGTCACCAAAGGGTGTGTGATAGGCGGGAATGCTTCCCGCCATGGCGTTTAGTGACCAAATATTGACGAATTTTTTTTTGGTCACCAGATTTTTAGTTGTTACCAAAATTTAGTGACTGAACTTGTTTTCATCACCAAAAGGTACTCTTTGGTGACCAAAAGTTTTTGGTCATTAAAATTTCAGTCACCAAAGGCCTTTTTTCTTGTAGTGATTCCTTGGTGATTATTCCACCTCTCAAAGTTTACTGCGAAATGGTCCCCAAACCGAGGTGGTTGGGGCCTAGGTCTCTCCTCGTTCTGTTCGACCATTTCCAGTGCCCTTCTCCTTTGTCTTAAAGTCCTTTGTAGTTTCAGGTCAAGTGCGAATTCTGGAGCTTCACCACGTAACCTTGCTCCTAGTTGCATAAACAGGGACTTCTACAAGGATCAGAAATATCACTAACACCAGATATCAGTAGAACCAAATAAACAGAGAAAGTAATGGATCAAATGAATTCAACGAAAATGCACAAATAAACGATTTCAAACCAAAATGCGTAAATAAACAACAAAGTGTAAACTATCATAAACTACTCCCGACGCTATGCCTCTCCCCGGCAACGGCACCAAAAATTGACAGGTGTTGTCGCTACCCTGCAATTTTACCCTAGTTACGCAATTAATGTAGAAGTGGCAAGTGGGATCGTATCCAACAGGGAGAGGATAGTTTCCAAGAGTTGATGCAATGATAGAATAACCAACAAGAATAAACAGTAATAAAATCAAATGGACAGAATGCAACAAAAAAGAAATCAATAGAGATGATTATGCTGTCTTGAGGGTGAAATAATTTGTATGGATCTTTCTCTTATTATCCTGGACTTGTGTAAACATACGTGAGGGGATTGACCTGCTAGTGAATTTATGACTGATCAACTTGGTAGTTCTCACGGCCCTAATTCACAATTCTCCCAGAGCCTCCCTTGGTAGGGCAAGTTCAGGGTACGAGTGGATTTCCCAGAATTCCTATTCTCCTATAATGAACCTAATTCATTTCCTGGTTTTCTGCAGCTACCCAGTCCACGACTTCGATCCAAAATACAAGAACAATCTTAGACCTTTTCCTAAGGGTTGATGTCAATTGTCAGTGGGTACCGCACAATCAAGACCACATGAAGCGAGGATCTAAGACTCACATACATACATTCACAATCGATTCGTGTTATGCTCAATTGCCTCATATCGATCTACATAAAACTCAGTGGGTACCGCAACTTTAATGTAAACTTAAGCAATGGCATGCGAAACATTGAAGATAAACATGAACAGAATATGAACATGAAGAACACATATATAAATCCATGCAAATGTCTCAAATAAAATTGAATCCATACATATAACCCCTCAAGGCAACATTTCTAGGTTTAGCCGATCATATTGATCGGCTCAGAGCTTCCAATTACAAAGAAATGAGTAAATGGGTCGTCTATGATGTTCGTCTCCCTCTCTGGAATTTTTCTCAATAATCCTCAAACCCTAGTCTCTCTATTGCCTTTTTTTTTCTGTCTCCAAAAGCTCCTGTTCTTGAATCCGCTTCTGCCTTTTATAGTTTTCCTCCGGGTGACTTGGCTCGTAGATTCCTGGAAGCTTTCTTCTTTCACGGGGATGTCGACACGTGTCTCTGCAGATATTAATCAAAGCTCAAGTGAGGACACGTGCCGGTGCAAAACTTAACACATAAGAATTGTCAATGCCGAATATCAAATAGTTGTTGCTCGTGGGAGAAATGCGTTAAATGCCTACTTGAGTTTGTTAAGTGTGTGGATGAACAAAGTGTAGTGCATGGAAAATGTATGCGAAAATGACTAAGTAAAAATGCACAAAAAAGAAAACAAAGTGCGCGTGTGCATAGTGTGAGTGGCGGGCGCACCGTGCTTGTGGTTAGCGTGGCGGGCGCACCGTGCACCCGCCGTGTGTGTATGTGTGTTGTGTGTGGACTTGTGGTGTGTTAATGTGTGTTGTGGACTTATGAATAGTGAATGTGAAAGTTTGAGTGTTGTGAGTAGTATGTGTAAGTGTGGTGTGTTAATGTGTGTTGTGGACTTGTGAATAGTGATTTGTGGACTTGTGCATTGTGATTTGTGAACTTCTAAAACATGGACCTCAGCATAGTGAATTGTGTGCATTCAGACCACAAAGCAAACATATCCATTTCCGCACATTTTGTAACACTTTAGCACTTCCATCATTTATCAAATTCAGAGCATTCTTTCTCACAAGTCATTCACGTAGCACAATTTTCACCAATATTTCATGTAAAATATCAAGTAAACAGAGCAAATAAGTCGGTACAATACCGACTTATCAATATGATAGGAAAGAAATGGTAAAACAGAAACAAGAATTTCAATTGTTTACAAAAGAAACAAAACACAACAAAACAACAACAATTAAACGAAACAGAACAACACAATAAAATCACAAAACCGTGCCTTCCCTGGCAGCGGCGCCAAAAATTGACAGGCTTGTCGTATACCTTGCAATTTTACCCTATTCACTAATGTAGATGTGGTGAGAGGGATCATATCTACAGGGAAGGTGATTTGGTTCCAAGAATTCGAGAGTGCTGCTCTTTTAAATATCACACAAATGAAACTTTTACTAGTGAGAACTAAGAAAATTAGAATTCAAAACACAAGAAATAAAGTCTGAGTGCAATCAATAGGAAAGATGATGCCTTAGAGTTCCATAGCTGAATGAATACACATTTAGATCACTCATGCGGTGCAACTAAACATACATGCTAATCTAGAGGGGAACTTTGTTGCATAGAGTCTTCAACCACAACTGGCATGTCGACCACACTGTGTCTTAATCCTCTTGACACCATCCTATCCCATGGCGAGGCCTAAGGATGGTAATTTCATCCCACAACATCTCAATCCACTATTCCTAACAAGTTTAACACTCAACTCTTAGAAACTTCCCATGGCGAGGCCTGAGACTAAGATCTAATGTGCTCGTTAACAGCAGAGGACTTCATTTTCACTCCAACCTTATGATCTCATACTCTACGATCAGCATGGCGATTGCATTCTAGAAGATGAGCATGCAAAACAAGCGAAAAGACTCGATTCATGTTCTCATTCGACAGGATTCACATCCAGAATAGATGTATTAAACTCAGACTCAGTATGACGGCCGTAGTTCAAGTTCAATTCAACTACTCTAGAGCAAATACATGAAACTTAACTAATATTCACAATCAAGCAAAATATGAATCATTTCTTAAAAGATCACGTTTATTGCACCAAATCAAAGAATCTAAAATGTACATTCATCCATTGGAACCCTAGGTCATCACTCGATTAGCCAGAAAACTCTTTCCTCATCTTAATTTCATCAATTTGCAACATTAACAAACTCCTTTCCATTCAATTGAAGGATTTTACCAGTTAAAGTACAAATAATTGTCAATTCCTTCGTTTATTGAGAATAAGGATGCAGTTTTCAGTCTAAAGCCGCGATCGAAATCAAAATTAGAGTACAATTTCTAGAGAGAGAAAATCTAGAGAGATAAAGTTTTAGAGAGAGAAAAAGTTCCCCCTCAATATCACAATTCTGTTAACTATCTAGAATGATCCCCCTCTAAAATCTCTTAATTCCTCTATTTATAGAGGTTACAAAACGTAAACAATACGCAAACGTAAAATGACTAAAATATTACAAAAATGCCACTGCATTATAGAAAAGTCTGAAAATCAGTTCCTATAAGCTAATGTTCCACGCTTTCAAGCCATGAATCGTCGCGCCTTCACCATCATCTACACGCATTCGAGCCTATTGTGGACACGCCTTTATGAATCTCTGCACAAAAAGTAAACATCCCAATACTTAGAAAAATTTTCCAACCGAAATTCCACAACTCAACTACGACACATCACCACGATGTGTCGCAGACAAAACAATTTAACACCACGATGCATCGTAGTGCACTTCTCCTTCACCACGATGCATCGCAGCGATGCATCGTAGTGCAAATCCTTATAAGTGTGATGCATTGCTACGATGCATCGCAGTGCAAAATGGTATACCTGCGATGCATCGTAGTGCAAAGTGAGGGTGTTAACCAAATTGTGAAGTGTGTGAGGAGTGTTGTGAGTGTGGTGCATGGTGCATGAAGTGTGCTGTGAAGTGCCCAAGTGTGTGCATGAGGTGTGCTGTGAAGTGCCCATGTGTGTGTATGCATGATTGTGCCACAAATGTGTGCATTGAGTATGCTGTGTAATGCATGTGGTGTGCATGAAGTGTGCAACAACTAGTGCGTGTAGTGTGCTATGAAGTGCATGTGGTTTGCAAGAGTATGCAGTAGCTGTGTGCATGCATGTCCACAAATGTGCAGCAAGTGTGTGCATGCATGTGCACAAGTGTGTGCATAAGTTGTGCATGAGTTGTGCATGAGGAGTGCAAGAATGGTGCATGTGGTGCATGTAGTATGTGCTGAAGTTGTGTGCATGATTGATGTGGCGTTCCCATGCTCTTGTGCGGCTACCTCAAGCAATTTGTGCAGCGATGTGAAATGGTGGGCAGCAAGTGTTGTGCGCAAATGTGCAAATGTGCAGAAACTTCCAACAAAATTCTAGCCCTGATGCATTGTGAATTTGGAAAAACATAAAACATGAATGTGTGGCCCTATGTCTTAGATTTCCACAGCCTTTTGAATCATCCAATTCGGAGCTAGGACGAGAGAGTTATGGCCAACACACAAAAGTGTGGCAAGGAGCAAATATTTCACGGCGATGCATCGTGGCGATGCATCGCAGCACAAATATATTGGCGATGCATCGCATCACAAATATATTTACATTTCACGATGTGTCGCAGATTGTTTCTTCCGAATTAGAGCTTGGGCTCAAAATAAGAGTTGTAGAACGTCCTCTTTGATTTCCATAGGTTCAAGAATCAGCAACATTGGAGGTCTGTAGCTTAAGATATGAACAATCTACCAAACTGTGGCAGTGAGCTCAACAATGAAAACCCTAAAATAGTGATTGCAAAGATTCCCCAGTTTCGCATACTTCCACACAGCATTAGAAGAAAGTTAAAACATCAAACTTGACGTACACGCAAAGAACTTTCCATAACATCCAAGCTCTCCCCATTTGGAATAGTATTGAGAAAGTTACATGCAAATGAATGTACATGACCAGTTCTGCCCAACCTCAAACTAAGCAAAATATGGCATTCTCCAAACTCCATAACTTAATACCACTCCTTTTTTAGTTCTTTCCTTATTCTTTAACCTAAGACACACATTTGTTTCATTCAATCATTATTTTTGATCTTTTTCACCGTTTAAGCACACAAAGATGCAAACCACATAAATGCACAAAAAGGCGCATAACACTACAAAAATGCATGAGAAACAAGTCAAAAGCCAAGAGAAATAACACATATAAGTTGGTATAAAACCAACTTATCATTGATCCTGGAGGAGTAATAATTCTAGTCCAAGATTCGAGGACGAATCTTCTTGAGGAGGGGAGGAATTATGAGAAACAGACCAATAACGGGTCGAGGTACGTGGTAGATCCATTACAAGGCATCGGAGGTCCATTAACCAGTTCAAGAACCAAGCGGATAAGGGAGGCATTATACACGTTGACTTTGGACATTTTCGACTGTGAACTAGTTCATGGAATTTGTGAATAAGATACCCATTTTTAATGTTTTCAAAGGTGATCCAAGAGGAGTACAAAGCAAGGGAGATGAAAATGGAGCATTGGAGGGTCGAGTTGGTGACAAAATCATAGATGGAGCTGAAAAAGACTCCATTTCGCGACATAGGTCCATGCATGCCGCGACATCTATCGACATCGTGATGTCCATGAATTCCATGTCACGACATGTCTTATAGGAATAAAAGTTATTTTGAGGAGCAAGTCCAACGTTGCAACATGTGACCATCGATGTCGCGACGTGCACCGACATCGTGACGTCCAGAAGTTCCATGTCGCGACGTCGACCACTGGAAGAATTTTATTTTCAAAAAAATAACTCCACATTGCAACGTTGAGAATCCCGACATCGCGACGTGCGAAAAAATGTTTTTGTAAGAATTTTTATTAATTTTATTCATATTTTATTTATTTTTTAATTGCTTTGGGCTGCGAACCAGCTGACACATTGAGCCACAAAGGTTGGAAATTGATGTATTTAGGCTAGGGTTTGACCATGGATTCAAGGCTTGTCTTGAACCATGTTGTTTTTGATTCAATTAAGCCTTATAGTCTTTATTAAGGCAAATACTCAAATAACGTAAATCAATTTTTTTGGTAAAACTAATTGAAGAGATAGTTTTCTTTCTTTTGTTCTTTGCGAAGAACAACTTTCTTGCCATTCAAGATTCTTGATAGGTTAGGAATTTCTTGATACCAGGGGTTCAATTCACAGGTTGAATTAGGGTCTGCCTCCTACAATTCAATTCTATTCTCAAATTGATTTTGGGATTTACGTATCTAGATTACTCAGGTATTCTAGGTCTGTATCACCATGGCTTACATGTTTATTTATATAAACACTATGAAAATGTCTAATCAATAAAAAAAATGTGTATTGATACTTTTTAAGAATAAAGGAAATATACAAAATTGTGTAAATTATAGAAGTATTAAACTAATAAGTCATAGTATTAAACTATGGAAGAGAATAATCGAAATAAGGTTGAGAAAAGAGCGTAATATAATAGATAATCAATTTGGTTTTATTCCAAAAGATCTACAATAGATAAATTTAATAAAAATATTATCTGAGCATTATAGTGAAATAAAACAAGATTTACATATTGAAAGATCTAGTGTCTTAAATTTACTTGTTGTATTGATGATTAAAAAATAATTATGTAGACTATTGTTTCAATTAGTTTTCTTGAAGTTGTAGGTGTGTGATAAAGCGTAGATGATGTGTGGTACGTTCCTAAATGGCCACATAATGTTGTTGTTGAGTGCTCCTTGGGTGGCAGAGATGGTGGATTCCGGCAAGCCATCACGTTGGACCTGCAAAAAAGAACTCCCGGAGTGGTCCCCTAGGAGTCTCCTCTGATGATTAAGTTACCTTTCCATTTATAAGGGTTTAATATGGTATTTAAATGGGGTGATAAAGAGATTAGATAACCCGGGGTTTATAGAATGTAGAAGTGGAGAAGAAGAAGAGGAAGACAACGACATTCTCTTCTTTTTATCTTGAATTCAATTGTTGCCCTAATGCTTATTTAATGCTTGTTTTCTCTTTCAAATGGCCAACCCAACAATACCAAAGAAATGGGCCTTATTGTGCCATATTATTCTTCACAAAATCCTTTAGATCTTTCACCTAATCTTCTAGATCTTCACCCAAGTTTTTTGGATCTAACCATCATGTAGCTTTTTCTCAAGGTTGTTGAAAGGGAAAATGATAGACATCACATATTTACTCTTTTCCCATAGACGGTGCCAATGTTGAAGTGTAGATGATGTGTGCTTCCTACATTGCCACATAATTATGTTTTTGAGTGTTCCTTGGGCGGCAGAGATATTGGATTCTGGCGAGCCACCACGCTAAACCTGCAAAAAGGAATTGGTAGGGTAGTCCCCAAGGAGTCTCCTCCGATGATTAAGTTAGTCTTCCATTTATAAGGGCTGAATATGGTATTTAAATTGGGAAATAGAGAGATTAGATAACCATGGGCTTACAGAATGTAGAAGTGGAGAAGAAGAAGAGGAAGACGACGCCCTTCTCTTCTTTTCGTCTTGAATTCAATTGTTGCTCTAATGCTTATTTAATGCCTTTTTTCTCTTTCAAATGGCCAACCCAACAAAACCAAATAAATAGGCCTTATTGTACAAAATCATCATTAAAAGGGCCCACTTTAAAGGGAATTAATTCACCCTCATCAGTGTGCAAAATACAAATAAAATTTTAAAAAGTTGAAGAAATAAAAACTATGCAAATTAGGGTAGATTTTTCGACCCCAAGCCCTAGTTGTAAATTAATTCATAAAACAATTGAACCGTTCAAAGCTCAAGTAAAATGAATATAAAAAATAAAATTTGAAAATATAGTGTTTTTGAAAACAAATGTGGTACGAAATCCGGATCGATTCGCTCTAAACCCTGACTTGTATGTCACGGAAGCAAAAACTATTCAGGACCTTTCGATTAAATCAATGGAAGACGAACAATCTAACAACGTAGATTGGCAATTACACACCAATTGATAAAGCCACTTCGCGCAAACTAATCAATCCTCAAGATTTGTTAGCTTGAAAACCCTTCGCAGGAAATCAAATTCACAAAGATAAAACATTCGCTGTTTAATTTCTCAATTCAAAATTCTTCCTCTCTCTCCCCCTGAATAATACGTATAATGGCCTATTTATGGGCTTACACAAGAAACCCAAATTCTAAATAAGTAAACTAAACTAACCCAACAAACTGGACTTGGATTATATGAAATATGGACCTTAATAATTAAATAACACTTTAATTATAAAGCCTAATACAATTAAAACCAAAACAAATTAAACAAAAATACTAAAAATCTGCCTCACCCCGACGCCGCGACATTGGGACAGCCAGGCGTCGCGACGTTGGGAAACAAACCCTAAACCTAAACGACCCATTTCTGGACGTCGCGACGTCGAAGGTTCTCCACATCACAACGTGGCTTGCTGTCCACGTCTGTTTCTTCAATTCCAGGTCTCCAAATAAAGGACTCGTCTTCTACAACTGGAATGAGCACTTTGGATTCCTCAAACTTGACATATGATCTCGATTTCGTATCATTCCCTCCCACTTGAAAAGATTTGACCTCAAATCTTTTTGATTGGTAACAAGGGAATTCGGTACAAAATCTGTAAAAGTATCAAGACAAAAAAATAAAATATATGAAAATTCACACTCATAATTTTTCCACTCTTTGCCTTTTTCTACAAACCTCAACTTTAGGCTTTTTTTCATTCAAAGCATTATTCAATTCTTTTTCTTACATCACATGATAAACATCATTAATAACAATTAAATTACAATCATTTAAAGCAATAAAAGGAATTAAATCTTCACAAGGTTGTTCTTCAAGCACTTCTTGTGAAACCTCCATTATGGGTGATTAAATATCCCCAAGGTATTAATTACCTCAAGCTTGATGTTTGGAGCCTCAATTGGTGCAGCATATATGAGCCTTTACAAGATCCATATTTTTGGTATAGCAATTTATCCATACTTGTAATACATCCATCACACAAATTAGCCAATTGATTCATTCGCCTCTTGCAAGGAAGCTAAACCACGTAGAACGGCTAGACTCACATAGTAGTTTCCTCCATATTCACTTATGTCAACTTCACACAAATTAAAATCTAAATTTCTAGTTTTTTTTATTCAGAAATCAACCAATCGCAAAATCAAATTCTACCACTTGATATGAACAATAAAGATCCAATATTTTTTTAAACTTTATTTTTTCATTTTTTTTCCAAAGCACCCAACACCAAAAATCAACAAAATCAGAGATATAGTTGTCGACACCCAACACAAATCGAAATCTATGTTAAGCTTGTGATTATCAAACAACTTGATTACTCAATTTTTAAGGAAAACTGAAAACTTAATTTATCAAAAACCGTGTTCTCTGATACCACTTGGTATGAAATCCGGATCGATTCGCTCCAAACCCGGCTTGTATGTATGAAAGCAAAAACTTGATTAAATCAATGAAAGACGAACAATCTAACAACGTAGATTGGCAATTACACATCAATTGATAAAGCTCGCAAACTAATCAATCCTCAAGATTTGTTAGCTTGAAAACCTTTCGCAAGAAATCAAATTCACAAAGATAAAGCATTCGCTGTTTTATTTCTCAATTCAAAATTTTCCTCTCCACCTGAATAATACGTATAATGGCCTATTTATAGGCTTACACAAGAAACCCTAATTCTAAATAAGTAAACTAAACTAACCCTAACAAACTGGACTTGGATTACATGAAATATAGACCTTAATAATTAAATAACACTTTAATTATAAAGCCCAATACAATTAAACCCAAAAACAAATTAAACAAAAATATTAAAAATCTGCCGCACACCAACGTTGCGACGTGGGGACAGCCCGACGTCACGATGTCGGGGAACAAACCCTAAACCTAAACGACACGTTTCTGGATGTCGCGACGTCAGAGGCTCTCCAAGTCGCATTGTGGCTTGATGTCCACGTCTGTTTCTTCAAGTCCAGGTTTCCACATGAAGGACTCGTCTTCTACAACTGGAATGAGCACTTTATATTCCTCGAACTTGACATATGATCTTGATTTCGTATCAAAAGATTTCATAAAAGTTGTTTTACATTTTTACAGAATGATCAAAAGATTGAAAAACCGGAAATTTGACAAAGAGTTTTAATTCGGACAACTCCATGGGAGTTTCGGATATCCGAACCTATTTCTAAAAGATTTTGAAAATTTCTCAAAAATTTAGATTCAGACTTTCTTTGGCCAATTTGGCCGTCTGAATCTACTTTGACTTGTTAATTCGTACTACCCATTAGTCAATTTGGCCGTCTGAATCTACTTTGACAAAATTTTGAAAATTTTTTAAAATTTTAATTTGGACTACCCCAGACCAATTTGGAAGTTTGAATTACTCTAACATGTGAGTAAAGGCTAGTTTTCTGAAAAATTAATATTTTCTCCTTTTTACTTCTCCAATCATTTCTACTAAGGATGTATACTATGATGTTAAGATGATTCTTGAGAAATATTTTGTGTAAAAACACTCAAATACATGAAAAGAAAATAGTTTTGAAAATTATTCAAAAGGATAAAAAAAATCTTGACTTTTAAATTGTTCTTTATTTTTTGTGAACTAATCTTTCCTCTTGTAAAGCATTCTTTTAGAGGATTTATTGTGATAGCTTAAATTGATTGTATCCATCCCATGAAGAAGGTTTCAAGTCTTGTAAAATTAAAAACTTTGTAAGTTTGAAAGGTTTCTCCAAAGTGGAGAGTAAAACCAAGTCTTATAGCATTGGTCATTAGTAAGATTGATTCCACTTTTAAAGATTTGTAAAAGGTTTGGATCTCACATTTGGTGAAGAAATCCCTTTAGTGGATTGGTGAAATTCTAAACTTGAGAGTTTAAGTAGTGGATGTAGATTGCTCCAGGGAAGAGACTTGAACCACTATAAATATCTTATCTATTTTCTTGATTTCTTTATATGCTTTATTGATTTTAATATTGATATTGTGATCATAGCTTGGTGCATGTTTATAGTGAATTGTTGTGAATTGATTTTTGGATAAAAACTGTTTGATTGACTTCATAACACACACACACACACACACACCAAGTGTTTGTTTAAATTCTTTAAAGAAGCATTTGGTTAACATAATTTGTTATTGATAGAATTTTAATTGGAAAACCTAATGCACCCCCCCTTCTTAAGTTGCCTTTAGGGCCAACAAGTAGTATTAAAACCTAATTTTTATACATTTAACCTTAAAATACTTAGATAAATAATTATGGCTATCCATAGTGTCATGTTTTTAGAAGAGTGATCAATTTTGAAATCTCCAATATTTAATAGAACCAGCTTTATTTTTTGGAGAGATAGAATGGAAATCTTCCTTAAATCCATTAATGTAGAATTATGGTATATTTTAGAAGAAGGACCTCATAGGCCTTAATCACAATAGATGGAGAAACTAGGGAGAAGAATATGAGAGAATTATATCAAAATGATTGAAAAAATCTCACCCTTAATACTAAGGCAACAAATATATTATATAATGCACTTGATGAAAATGAGTTTAATAGGGTTGTAACTAATGCAATTTGGAAAAAGTTTAGGGAATCACATGAAAGATTCGAAAATATTAAAGAAGAAAATAATTCACTACTTGTGGCTCAATATGAAAGCTTTAAAATGAAAAGTTATGAGTCAATAGATCTAATGTCTTGTAAGTTCAATAGCTTGATAAAAAACTTGGAAAAATTAAGAAAATTCTACCCCTTAGGTGAACAAGATAGAAAAATCTTGAATGTCTTACTTAAAGAATGGGAATAAAAAGTTATAGCAACTGAAGAAGTTAAAAAAAGAAAAAAAATTGCCTATTGATAAATTACTTGGCTCACTTATGTCTTTTGAATTGAAAACTTGGTCAAAGCACAAAGAGAAGAAGGAAAAGGCCAAAAATAACAAAGCTCTTAAAGCTCAATATAGTGAAAGTGATAAAGATGATGGAGTTTCATATATGTGATTCATGAAATTTGAAGACTATGAGGTATGTTTCTCTTACAATGATAATGGGCTTGAATTGTATGTGGCTAAGTTAATTGATGAATTTAAGAAGAGTCAAAGAAAAAATAAGAAATTTAAGGCAAAACTAGATAAAGGTACAAATTGCAATCAAGATTTGATCATAAAATGTGAGAGTGCAATAAAGGAAAATGATAGATTGAGAATTGAGAATGAAAAGTTAACCTTGGAAAATAATAAGATCAAGGAAAAAAATCAAGACCTATGATTTGGTTACAAAAAAACACATAGATATATAGAAAATAATTAAGGATCTTAGTATTTTCTTAGCTAAGTTCACTCAAGGAAAAGAAAATTAAGAGAAGCTCTTAGAAAGTCAAAGGTTAGGAAACAATAGACATGAACTAGGGTATGTACATGGAGAATGATCACAAAACTCATACCCTAAGTTTGTTAGAGCTAACCATAGCTTAGATAATCACCATTATAATAGTGGAATGTAAGATGTTAAATATACTTCACACTATCATCATTATGGAATTCAAATGCATAATTCACACCATCACCACTTTGGAAGAAAAATACAAAACTCAAAAATTAGGCATGGTGATAGTAGGATGAATTCATATCATAAAGCCTCTCATTCATTTCAATATAATATTATATGTGATTATTGTTTTAAAAATTGACATATATCTAGAAAATGATTTGTAAGGATAGAAGTACAGAATGGAACAAAGAAATGGGTACCAAACTAAACTCTTAAACATTGTGTGCAAGTAGTTAAAAGAAGAATAATTCATTGAATAATCTATTTAAAAAAAGAGATAAGCACCTAAACTTTAATATGAGAAAGACAAAATAAGCAATGTATATGCTTAGGGAAAAATTAGTAAAAAATATTAAAAATGAATTATGGACTTATATGTGCATGCTTGTTAACTAAGTTTGACAATAGTTTGACAACTAGGTTAAATTGTCTTTTTCTGTTAGAGTACTTTACCCTAACTTAGTTTAATTAAGCAATCATTTGAAATCTTGTGAATTATCTCTTTGAATAGGTTAAAAATGAAAAATGACTAAAGTGAATCTAATATTGATATGTGTTTATTTGATGTATATACTTGTACTTAAACTTGCTTGTAATTGTATTTTGTGTCAAAAATTGGATTGTTGACAAATGGAAAATAGTTCAAAAACAGGGAAAACTATGTAAATTTTTTTTTTCAAATTTATACACTTAACCAAAATTTCGAGGTTTGAAGAAATCTAGAATCTATCCACCCATAGGGTTACAAAGAGTGGGATATAAGCCCTTACAAAGATTGACACTAAATATAAAGTAGTTTAAACTTATTTTACGATGTGTTCAATATTAATGCTATTTGACAATTTGGTATGAAATTCTATTGACATTTGTCTTTGCACTTATTTTAATTCTATAATTTTTGTTGATGTCAAAATAGGGAGAAGAAAGTGAAAGAAAGAAAGAAGTTCATTTAATGTAATTTGGTATAGAGTTTGGTTTAAGCGGTATTAAAGTCAAATGCTAAATGAAATTTTAGTATAAGAGCATAATTTCAACAAGTAATATTATTTCGACCTCTTATTTGTTTTGATAAGTAGCTCTCATTTCCCTTAGATGCAGTATAATAGCCGAAACCTTTTTTTGTGTTTTTGTTGATGAAAAATGGTGAAAATTAGAAATTATGTGATTAGATAATTTGTCATATAAGAAATTAGAAATGACAATAGAAAAAAAAGAAGAAATTAAAAATCTAAAAATGACAAATAGGGAGAAAAATAGTATACATTTAGGGGGAGTGTTTATTGATGAAAAAGGGGGGGGGGATGATAAGTCAAGCGGTTCAAGTTTTTCGGTCGGTTCTCTTTCGAGTCACATATAGCAGTGGTTGGAACAACTCACAAAATCCAACCACTTAACCTAATTCATTGCCCTCAATCTGGTAATACATCTAAGAAATTATTCCATCGAACATATTCCCCCTGGGATAGTCCTTTGCCTACCAATAATACAGGAAGGCTTACCTCATCCCTAAGGCCCCTGCTACCTGCCTGGGATTCAAATTCATGTAAAAGTTGCTAATTCTACTTTCTAATAGACTCATTAGTTCCGCAGCTTTGCGCTTAAAATATAACTTGAGTCAGAAATAAGAGATCCAAGTTGCAAAACTATGTCCAAATACCAGCTGACCAAATGCAATTCCACTCTTTCTTAAACCTGAACCCGGTAACTAACCTCTTGACTAACGACTTCCTTTGTTGATAGAGTGACTCTAGCCTTAAGAGAAGGATAACTAGAAGAGCGGAGATAAGGGAAGAAGAGAAGTAGACTTCTTACTTTCTTTCCTTAAGTTGACGATTCCCCTCCTATCTCATGAGAGTTGATCCCATCCTTCGAGTTAGGAGTGTCTTCTATCCGATTCAGCTGATTAGATCACTAAACTTGGTTCACTGACGCTAAGAGAAGGAACCTATTTAGGGGGAGCATTTGTCATAACATGTAACATATGAATTGCTTTCTATGCTTTTATTTATCTCCTCATATAATTGGTTTGTGAACATAAAAAATGAGGAGACTGAAAGTCCTAATATCTTAAATCTACTTGTTATTTTGATGATTAACAAACAATTATGTAGACTAATGTTTCAATTAGCTTTCTTGAAATTGTAGTTGTGCAAAATGCAAATGGAATTTTGAATAAGTTGAAGAAATAGAAACTAGGTAAATTATGATAGATTCTCTGACCCTAAAATCTAGTTGTAAATTAGCTCATTATAAAATTATTAAACTATTCAAAATTTCAAGTAAAATGAATCTAAAAAATAAAATTTGAAAATGTAGTATTTTTAAAATCAAAGGTTTCATAAAAGTTGTTTTACATTTTCACAAAATGATTAAAAGATTGAAAAATCAGAATTTTACTAAAACGTTTTCATTTTTACTACTCCATGGGAGTTTTGAACGTCCAAAACCTATTTTTCAAAGATTTTTTTTTAAAAAAAATTAGATTCCGACTACCTCTGGCCAATTCGCCATCTGAATCTACTTTGACTATTCAATTTTGACTATCTCTCAGCTAATTCGGCCGTTTGAATCTACTTTGATAAGATTTTAAATTTTTTTATTGAAATTTCAATTCGGACTACCCCTGATTAATTTGGAAGTCTGAATTACTCTGGCATGTGAGTAATGGCTAGTTTTCTGAAAAATAAATATTTTTATCTTTTTGCTTCAAAAATCATTTCTATAAATACTAAGGACATATATTATGATGTTAAGATAATCCTTGAGTAAAATTTTGTGTAAAAATACTCTCAGATACATGAAAAGAAAAGAGTTTTGAAAATCATTCAAAAGGATAAAAAAAACCTTGATTTTTAAATTGTTCTCCATCTCTTGTAAACTAATCCTTCCTCTTATAAAGCATTATTGTAGAGGATTTATTGTAAGAGATTAAATTCATTATATCCACCCTATCAAGAGGGTTTCAAGTCTTGTAAAATTTAAAACTAGTTTGAAAGGTTTCTCCAAAGTAAAGAGTAAAACAAAGTCTTATAACATTGGTTGCTAGTACAAATTGGTTCCACCTTTTAAGTTTTGTAAAATGTTTAGATCTCACATTTAGTGAAGAGATTCCATTAATGGATTGGTGAAATCCTAAAGTTGAGGGTTTAGGTAGTTGATATATAATGCACTGAGGGGGAGATTTGAACCACTATAAATATCTTGTCCATTTTCTTGCCTTCTTTATATGTTTTATTGATTTTTTTATATTGATATTATGATCATAACTTGGTGCACATTTAAATTGAATTGTTGTCAATTGATTTTTAGATAAAAACTGTTTGATTGATTTCATAACATTTACACACACACGCACACACTCCAAGTGTTTGTTTAAGTTCCTTAAAGAAGTATTACTTAGCATAATTTGTTATTGATAGAATTTTAATTAGACAACCTAATTCAACCCCTCCCCCTTCTTATTTTGCCTTTAGTGCCAACACATATGTTATTCATTGACATTAAAAAGGCTTACCATTGGATATATAGTGGCAGGTATTAAAACAGAGGTGTGAGAATGGTCTATATAGGCAGAGGCGGGTGATGTGGGGTGTGGGGGGGGGGGGGGGGAGGAGGAGGGGCAGCCGCACCCCAATAATTTTTAAAATATTTATTTATATGGGTGATTTATAATTTTTTTTAAATATATATATATATATTTGCCCCCCAAACTTTTGGACGTATATGTTTAACTATTGGTAAAGCCCACTAATTTTTTTGGATTTATTACTTGTGAATTAAATCTATCTAATACTTTTAGAATATCCATATACTTTTGGTCCACTTTGGTATATTAAATTTATTCAATATTTTTACAATATTCAAATACTTTTGGCCCACTTATATACATTATATTCTTTTAGGGTTTTTTTTTCATTTTCAAATACCATTTACTCTTTTTCTTTTAATCGATTCAAAAAAATTTCTTGTACACCCTTCAATAGAAAAAAGTGTATTTCTCATACGTCAAAGCCATATAAACAGTTAAGTTTAGATTTTTTATTTTATTTCAAAACTTTTTTTATCTTATTGTATAAAGTTTCAAATATTTTGATACAATTTTTTTTATTTAACTCATTATTTTATTTCTTTCATGTTATTGCTTATACTCATTGGTTAATAATGCCTCCTAAAATAATTGATTCGTTCTTCAAGAAAAGAAGCAATGAAGATATAGTTCACACAACTCAACAGGAAGATATGATTGACACAACTCAACGGAGAATTGATACAACTCAAGAAAAGAACCCTAAAACTTCTAGTTTGGGTTTACGTCAAAAATGCAATCAATTGAATTTGATGCATCTCTTTTAGAGCGTGATTCTGGAAAGCGTGCAGAAATTTGGAGTTATCCTATTAAACAACAAGATCAGATTCGACGAGCTTAGATCACCGCTGGACCATATCAACCTATCCCACCAAATACTCCTGATTTTATCAATAAGAAAGGTCATCGATTTCTCCCTTTATGATATAAAAATTTTCCAAATTGGTTAGAATTTTCTCCAACTACAAATGCTGCTTATTGTCTTCCATGTTTTCTTTATAATAAGCCATCTAATCGTGTTGGACAAAATGCTTTTACAATTGATGGATTTCATCTTGAAAAAAAATGAATGAGGGAAAATATTGTCCACTCCTAGGTCATGAGGCAAAAAACAATCCTAGTTCTTCTCACAGGAAAGCACCTAAAGGTTGTCGAGATCTTATGAATTCACTCTAATATATTGAGAAGATTATTGAAAAACAAACAACTGAGCAGGTTATGAAAAATCGATTGCAATTAAAATGCTCAATTGATGCAATCAAATTTATTACATTTCAGACTATTTCGTTTAGGGGTCATGATGAAAGTAATGATTCAGATAATAGGGGAAACTTTCTTGAGCTACTACAGCTTTTAGGATCCTATAATAAACAAGTCTCTTCTGTTATTTTGGAAAATGCTCCTAAAAATGCCTGCTATATTTCACATTCCATACAAAAAGAAATATTGTCTATTTTTGCATAAAAAATACAACATAAAGTTCAAGAGGATATTGGCAAGTCAAAATTCTGTATCATTGTAGACGAATCTCAAGATGAATCACATAAGGAGCAAATGGCTATTGTTTTGAGGTTTGTTGATAATAAGGGATTTATCCAAGAGCGTTTCTTTGATATAGTCCATGTACTTGATATTTCTTCTTTGACGTTAAAGCAACAAATTTGTGATTTTCTTTCTCGACATTATCTTAGTGTACAGAACATTCGAGGTCAAGGTTACGATGGTGCAAGTAATATGCGTGGAGAATTTAATGGGGTACAAGCTTTAAATGCAAAGGATTGTCCATTTGCATATTATATTCATTGTTTTGCTCATTGGTTATAGTTAATTTTAGTGGAGACATCAAATGCAATTCTTCCAGTTGCTCAATTTTTTATATATTTAAATCTCATTATTAGGTTGGTAACTATGTCAGCTAAGTGCAATGATCAGTTAACAAGTAGTCAAGTTGTTGAACTTGAAAACTTGGTTTCTTCTGCTAAAGTTGAGACAGGAAAAGGAAAAAATCAAGTTCGAACTTTGAAAATGCCAGGTGATACTAGATGGGGCTCTCATTATGATGCACTTTCTAGCTTGATAGAGCTATTTCGTCCGACTTGTTTAGTCTTGGAATACATTATTGTTGATTGGGTTCTTCTACTCAATGGGGTGAAGTTAATGGTACTTTTGATGTTATTACATCATTTGAATTTATATTTATTATGCATTTTTTGAAAGATATATTTGAAATCTCAAATATTCTTTGTGAAGTATTACAATGCAAATCTCAAGATATTGTTAATGCTATGCATTTGGTGTCAGAAACAAAAACAAGAATTCAACAATTAAGAGAAGATGGATAGGATTATTTATTCAACAAGGTGAAGACATTTTGTGAAGTACTTCAAGTTGACATTCCTGATATGGCTTCAATGATAAAATCAGGTAACAATCGGTATCGGACAAAAAAGAATCCAAATACTCTTGAACATCACTATCGAGTGGATATTTTTTATTTTGTTATTAAAGTTCAATTGCAAGAAATTACAAATTGATTTCAGATAAATGTAATGGAATTTCTTATGCTTAGTTCTGCTTTAAATCCCATGGATGACTTTCCAATGTTTAAGGTTGAAGATATTTGTAAACTTGCATGTACGTATTATTTTGTGGATTTTTTAGAACAAGAAAAGTTGTATTTGAAACTTCAGTTGGAACTTTTAAAACTTGAAGTGGACAAAAATGAAGAGCTGCAAAAGTTGTCTACAATTTCAGAATTTTGTCAAGTATTGAAGAAAACGAGAAAGTCAATGGTTTATCCTCTTATTGATAGATTGATCTGACTTGTGCTTACTTTTCCTGTATCTACTTGGCAGGTGTTGTCGCTACCCTGCAATTTTACCCAAAATCACTTAAAGGATATAGGAGTGGTAAGTGGGATACTATCCAACAGGGAGAGGGTTGTTATCAAGGTATGAGTGAGTGATAGTAACAGAAAGGTGTGGACTCTAAACAGATGCAAGTGGTTAAAACAATCAGAGAGGGGATTGGTGTTGCCTTGAGGGGGCTAGTGTCAATGACTTTTCCCGATTATCCTTGACTAGTGCAAATGCATGTATGAGGGGATTCACCTCCTAGTGGCTTAGAATGGATTAACTTGGCAGTTCTCACTGTTCTAATTCACAATTCTCCTCTATCCTCCCTTGGCAGGGCAGGACCTAGGCTCGGCTTCCCAATTCTCGAATCCCTACTTGGTACTTACCCCCTAACTCCCTCTCTAATTCCCTTCCTTGGTAGGACAGTGAATCGAATTGGAGGTTAAAGTCTCATACTCAAGCAATCCTAAGTCTCTTCCTATTCAAGTTGACCTCGATTGTCAGTGGGCACAGCACAATCAATGTCTCAAGTATGCATAGATCCTAAGACTCACACATGTTTGTTCAATGTTCCAGTGATGATATTCCAATTTCCATTAACAGCTCGAAACTGATTTCAGTGGGCACCGCAAATCAAATTGAGTGCATAAGCGTGTGTGTGTAAGCATTGAAATGAATCATCAAAAGACATTGGACACAAAAATCAAACACATAATAAGCAATTCAAATGTCTCCAATCGGTTTTCTCAAAGTCATTACACTTAATCCCTCAAGGCTCCAGAATGTTTAGCCGATCATGTTGATCGGCTTTGAAAATGAGTTTAACAAAGCCTGATCAAACATGGCTAGCACAAAAAGATTAGTGTAAACGATTATCACTTTGATCTCCTCTTAAAACCCTAATCTCCTCTCTCTCTGTATTTCTTCTTTTGCTTCCTGCTTCCGCCTCTCTAAAAGTCCTCTCCACTTGTGGTTTCCTCCGCCTTTTATACATTTCTCCCTGTGGGAATGTTGATGATGTTTCTTGGAAATTTCCTCCTTCCGCGGGGAGGTTGACACGTGTCTGTGTTGCTTCCTGGAAACTTCTTCCTTCCTATGGGGGAATGCCAAGTGTCTGAAAAAGTTCAGTCAACAAAAGTAGTGAGGTCAACTGATAAACATTGAATGTGCAAATTATCAAACAGTTGGAGCCTTCAAATAGGTGTGCATGCTTGGCTTTAAATATGCCTGTGCGAGTGCAGCTTGGGAGCACGAGTGGGGTGAGACTCAAAGCAATTTATCTACCTAAGTGTGAGAATAACAGTGTGTACAAGTGCGCGGGTGAAAATGTGAAAAAAGAAAATGTGCAAGTGTGCGAGTGGCGGTGCGGGCGCATAGGCGCCCGCATGTGTGCGTGCGTGAGTAGGCTGGCGCCTGCACAGTCGTGCGTGCAGGCGCCCGCACAGCTGTGCGCAGTGTGTGGCTGTGCGGGCGCCTGGCGCCCGCACAGCTTGTGTGCGTGTGTGCTTGTGCGGTGTGCGTTGTGTTTGTGCTGTGCGGGTGGGATTTGGTGTGGTGCGTGACCAAGTGTGTTTCATAGCTCAAAAATGATTACTTTCATAACAAAAAGGCTACACTTAGCCAATTCTCAACATTTCATCGGATTGTACCATTTTAACACATACTTGTTTATCTATCATAATTTTTACAGAGAATTTATACAAAAGATCAAACAAGTTAAACGAATAAGTCGGTACAAACCCGACTTATCACTACTGCAATAACAGAGCGTACTTTCTCTTCAATGAAACTTATTAAAACGCCATTACGAAATAAGATGGGAGATGAATTTCTTGCAAATTCATTTATCACTTTTATAGAAAAGGGTATTGCTAGAAGTATTGATACTTATTCTATCATAGATGCTTTTGATAGTATGAAAGACCGACGGGCACAATTTCAAATGCTTACATTCAATAAAATATAAACTGCATCTTATATGTATTTTATTTTAGATATTATTTTAATTTGAGAAGTTGTCATATTTTAAATATTTTAAAATTATTGTATTCATATATGCGGTATTTTAAAATTAGTAATTGATGGGATTATTAAACATTTGCAGAAATTCATTCATGAATGCATTCTATTTGCAGCCTATATAGTTTTAATTGATGAGAGAAGAGAGTGTGTAAAGCCTAGTTAAAATATTGGAGAGAGGTATTACAATCCAGTGGCGGATCCAAAGTAAAATTTTAGTGAGGGCTAGCCATAAACTATTTTTTTGTTTGTGCGATTAAATAAATGTAGTCAATAGCTAAAATACTAAAGTCACCATTACAAAAACGATAAAAATACATAATATACATAACTATACTATTGGTTGATAATTGATAAACTATTAGTTTTCGTCGTGCTCGTGCGACGACGATAAGGTAACTATATTCTTTGTTTCTGCATCTGTTGAAAACGCTGCAAAATTTGCTCATTTTCAATTATTGAAAAAATATTCTTCTGGATATATATAACTAGACTGTCATTCATCCACTCGTCTCCCATTCTGTTATGTAAATCATTTTTGACAATCCTCATTGCAGAAAATACCCTTTCAACAGAAGCAGTCGCAACTGGTAAAACTAATGCCAACTCTACAAGACAATAAACCAATGAAAAAATTGTATTTTTTCTAATTTCAACCATTTTCTGAGCAAGACTTCCCAAATCTCCAATTGCGAAAAATTGATGATCATGCCGCACATTAAAAATGTAATTATCAAGTTGTTTTTCAAGAAATAAACAATCAATAGTTGAGAAGTATTCAGAATATAAAGCAACAAGACAGATGAGTTTATGAGCATTGAATTGAGAGAAAGAATTTCTTGGATCAAGACATGCTATGCAACTAAGCAACTATGTGCTAACTTCTGAAAATGACTATTCATCTCTTGTAGAATTAAATCAACAACCTGACATTGCAGCCATAATAAAATTAAAAATCACAAAAAAATCTTTTGGCAAACAAAAAACAAACAATATTTTTAGAAATAATACATGACAAAAAGTCTCTACACGATAATAATGAAAATTAGTGATGAGTTGGCCTCACGCCTGCCATGACCACATGTTATCATATTGTCTTCCATCTCAAGCACTGGAATCATGTTCAACTCACAAAACGTATTTACTTTATCCAAAAATTTCTGTCATCCATTCTTCCTAAAGTTTTGTAGTGGATATTTCACACTATCAATCAAGTTCATGGCTTGAATAATATTTTGATCCCTTTGTTGTAAGGCAGGTGACAACTTATTTATAATTCCTAATAAATACTTCATCAAGTGCAACACAAAAACAAAATTATAATTCTCCATTCTATCAATTAAAACCATGGCAGTACCTCTATTGTCAAAACAAGTTGCGTCATTATGTATATTTCCCAGCACTTGTATTATTGGAGGCCACATAGAGCATAAACAAAGTAATGTTAAGAAGAATGATCCCCAATGAGTATCTCCGGGTCTTGCCAAACTAGGTTCTTGATTTTTTTCCTTTTCCACTAGTAATATTATCTCTCTATAATTCAGTAACTATCCTATCATGTTCAATCCGTCTAAGTTGATATCTTCTTTTGCAAGATGCTCCAGTGGTATTCACAAGATGCTCCAGTGATAAGCAACCTCCATCTTGTGCCCATTTACTCATAATATATTTGACACACTATGACTTTCATCTTGAAAAGATTCAAACTGTATTCTAACATCATTGTGACCACTATTCACAGCCCCAATATGAAAATTGAAGCTTTCTAATGCCTTTTTCCAATTATTGAATCCCATTTTTGTAAAGGCATCCTCTGCATATCGGCCTCCTTTATTTGGTGGTTTAAAAAGATAACACCAAAAGAAAAACGCTGCAATTTTTTATATGTTATACTCTAGCCATACAAATTGTTTATACCAAACATCTTGAAAACTTCTTTTTTGTTTACCAAATTTTACTTTTGGATACATATGACCAAATGGTTGACAAGGCTGTTCAAGGGTTGTCGCTACCCTGCAATTTTACCCAAACTCAACAATAAATGCAGCAGTGATGAGTGGGATCGTCTCCACAGGGAGAGGGTTGTAATCAAGTATTGAATAATGATAGCAAGGATGAACGATTAAAAAGACACGAAACAATATGTAAATAGACTAAAATGCAGGAATGTTGGAACGAGAGATAACTCAATAAAACGGGAGGTGTTGCCTTGAGGGTGGAACAACTAGTATGGATTTGTCTCTTGTTATCCCTGACTTGTGTGAACAAGTGTGAGGGGACTTCTCTGCTAGTGAGCTGGGATTCGATCAACTTGTCAGTTCTCTCAAACCCATTTCACAATACTCCTCTAACTTCCCTTGTCAGGGCAAGTTCTAGGTACGAGTGAGACTCTCCCAGATCCCGACTCTCCTACTGTGAGTCTCGATCACTTGGATATACTCCTTGTCAGGGCAGTCATCCCAAATGTAATCTCAATCCACAATACGAGAATACTCTTAATCCTTTCCTATAGTGACAGTAGTGAGCCTCGATTACTTGGATATACTCCTTGTTAGGGCAGTCATCCCAGATGTAATCCAAACTCACCGTACAGAAACGCTCATTGCCCTTTTCTAAATCATGAAATGTACAGGACTAAGACTCACACAAGCATGTTCATAATCAATACAAGTTGGGATTGATTTCCTTAGGCAAGTTCACAACAATCTCAGTGGTCACCGCAGATTTAATATGAAGTTAATCTGATGCAAAACATCAAACACAACAAGTACAGAATAATGAACATAAATAACACGGATAAGATTCTAAATCAAATGTCTCAAACAAGATTAAATCCATACATGTAACCCCTCAAGGCAACACTCTATGTCTAGCCGATCATATTGATCGGCCCAAAAACTACGATTACAAAGGGGTGAATCAGGATCATGTCACTCTGTTTCCCTTCCCCCTCTCTCAATCGTACTCTCTGGTTTCTCTCAAACCCTAGACTTTGCTCCCCCAAAGTCTCTCTCTCCTCTGATCCCCAATAGAATGAGATCTCTAAAGTCCTAGATCCCCCTCCTCAGCAGCTTCTCTTCACTTTTTATACTTTCCCCTTGCTGGGCTGGCCTAGTGACCTTCCTGGAAGTTTCCTTTCTTTGCAGGGAGAATGCCACGTGTCTGCAAAGGTCAATCAAGAGCTGAAGTGAAGACACGTGTTTTGCACAAATCTTAACACTTAAGAATATTAAAGCAATTCTCCAAACACTTGGTAGCCATCTGAATGATGCCTTGCGTGCTTTAGTTATGTGCGTGTTTGTTGCTACATGTGTGCTACAAGAAGGTGGATAGAGTGTGTGAGTGCAAATGTATGAATGTATGTAAACTGTACAAGAAATATGCGTAAATGAAATGCAAGAAAGAAATCAAAAATGCATGTGCATGAGTGTGTGTGGCGGGCGCCTAGCGCGCCCGCCGTGTGTGTGCACCGTGTATGTGCATTTGTGTGCATGGCGGGCGCCTAGCGCGCCCGCCGTGTGTGTGTGTTTTGTGTATAGCGGGCGCCTAGCGCGTCCCGCCATGTGTGTGTAGTTTTAGTGTGGTGCAGGCGCGCTAGGCGCCCGCCGTGTGTGATTTGTGTTTGTAAGTATAAATGTTGTGTGTACAGGTGTGGTGTGTTAGTGTGTGTAGTGTAAGTGTAAGTGTGGGTGTGAGTGTTATGGAGGTGTTGTGTGATGAGTGACTTGTGAGGGCGCTGGCCTGCAAGGGCGCAGGCTTGTGAGGTCGCAGGCCTGAGTGAGTGTGTGTCCATATAACATCAAAATCAAACAGTTTCGTGACATTTTCCCCACTCTTAGTCACTTCTTAGACTTGTGAGTTCATGATCATTTATGTGCACAAGTCACTCACAAAGGATTCCTTTTACTCGATTTCTACACATAAAAAGCTAAGTATGCAAGACAAATAAGTCGGTACAATCCGGACTTATCAAAGGCCCCCAAAAAATCATCTAAGTTAATTCCACACGAGATTGATTTTCCACAAGTTCACTAACATTCGGCTCATTGGAAGATATACAACTACAAATTCGCTTAGGTTTAAAAAACATTTCCATATTCTATATATAAATCATGTAATTCAATCACAATTCATAATTAATTTAGAAATAAAATCAATTGAATAAATTAGAACTTTCTAAACTAATCTTCATGTAAAAAATTCATAATTTAAATTTAAATACTCTAATATTAGTTTATATTCAAAATCCATGAATTCAAAATCCCTAATATTTGTTTATATCCAAAATCCCTAATATTAGTTTATATTCAGAATCCCTAATCTAAATTCAAATCCCTAATATTAGTTCATATTCAAAATTTCTAATATTAATTCAAATCTAAAATTCTTAATATTAGTTCAAATCTAAATCCCTAATATTAGTTTATATCCAAATCCCTAATTTTACTATTTTAATTTATAAAATTCCTAATTAAATTATTTAAACACTCAAATTGAATTAATAATTTACAACAACCTAACTGACAATAAACAAAATATAAATAACAAAAATTATAAATAAAAAGCAAAAAAAAACTAACGTTTGTCTAAAAAGCAAAATGGAGAGGGAAAAAGAGAGAGAGAGAGTCAATGAAGGAAATGAAAGTAAAAATAGAGATATTTTGGTGAAAAATAAAAAATGAAGAAATTCTTTTAGCTTTGCTGCCTTGCTGTTGTTGGTCCAAACTCCAGATGCGTTTGATTTCTTTACTCCCAGATGCGATTTGGTTGCTAGAAAGAATAAGTCGAAGTGCTTATTCGTTGGTTAATAAATGAAGTGACTTTTGACCTTTTTTTATTTAATCAAAATGACGTCGTTTTGATAAGTAGGGTGCTTTTTCCACTTAACAAAATGACCATTTTGTTAAGTGGCCTTTGTTTTGATAAGTGGGGTGTTTTTTTCCACTTAACAAAATGACGTTGTTTTGTTAAGTGGCCTTTTTTAATAAAAAAATTCAAATCTAAATACCTAATTTACCAAGTCGTCTTCTCCAGCTCTGTTTCTCAATTTTTTTCAGCAGATCAATAAGGGCTGAGCAAGGCGGCGACGATGGCGGAACCTACCCTCTCTAAGGTTTTTGGTGAGCTTATGGGGGCTGAAGCCTCCACCAACCCTCACCTAGTTCCACCACTATTACAATCAAAAGATTTTACCATAAATAGATAAAACTGAATATATATATATATATATTATATATATGGAGTGCCTCTTTAGTAATCATAGAGGACTAATAGGATAAATGTGAAAATTGGCCTATGTAAATTAAATATATCTATAATTTTTAAATATTTAGAATATATCATTAAAGAAAATGAGAAAATTAATAAAGATATTACGCATAGAATTCAAGTAGGTTGGAACAACTGGAGATCAAGTGCTATAATTATCTTTGTGATCATAAAATATCGTTGAAATTGAATGAAAATTTTTATAAAACAATTGTAATACCAGTGATGCTTTACAATTCATAGTGTTAGGCGACTAAATATGAACATGAACAAAAAATAAGGATAGTCAAAATGAGAATATTGAGATGGATGTATTGACACACTAGATTATTTAGAATAAGTCTTGAATGAATTAGAAAGAAAGTAGGAGTAGCTTCAATAGATGAGAAAAAGAGATAAACATGTTTAAAATAGTTTGGATATATATATATATAAGAGACCTTTAAATGTTCTAATGAAACTTGTAGAAAATAGAGAATTATTAATTCAAATTAAAAAGAGAAGGGGAAGACTAAAAGAGAAGTATAAAGAAATTATATATTGTATTTAAACATAAATGAGTAAATGAACTTAGATCGAATATGGTAGTGAAACGTGATTTATATAGTTAATCCCATTTTGTGGGATAAAGGCTTAGTTGTCATTATTATTTTGTCCAATTTTACTATTCCTAAGACAAATTTCTAAGCATGACCACGATTATAGTTCTACTTGGAACCGAGCCCATTAAAATAATCTCTCTTTGTTTTTCATTTTTAAGAATCTATAAATTTTCATATCTCTTTATTTTTATTACATAATTATTTTTTATAAAATATAGCTATCAGTTAAACTCCACTCTAGCCTCAAATAGTAAGTATTCATACACATGGAATAGAATGATAGCTATAATCCCAGAAATTGAACCTCACATTAGATTTGCATCTCATAAACAAACTAGCATTATGTGGAACTTAACAAATTCAGGATATTTCACCCTAAAATCAGCTTACAATATAGTAGCTCATAGAGACCAAGTCACTTGGTACTTTGGAAATTTTATTCGGGATCCTAACATCCCAATCAAAGAATCCTTTTTCATGCTTAAGCTCCTAAAAGGTCAACTCCCCATTGGCATCATTAAATATAGATTTAGAATACATGGACCTTTTAAATGTCTTTGTTGTTTTTCAGATTGTGAAACAATAAATCACATTTTCTTCAATTGTGAAAATTCACTCAAACTATGGATAGCATTCGGAAGTGAGTTTCAAATTCATATTCCTTCAAATATGTCTTCTTTAAATGCTTTCCTTAGTCAATGGTGGTTTCATAAAGGAAAAAATGCTCTTACAAAGCTGCTAACAAAGATAATCCCAGCCAAGATTTGTTGGCAAATCTGGAAGTCGTGGAACAAGTGGCTTCACGAGGATCAAGAATGGAATTTCGAAAAAATGAAGGAATCATTATTTCAAGATATCAAGGCAGTAGCTCAATCTCAATTTCCACTTTTCAAATGCTTTAATCAGCCATGGAACTCATTCTGGGAATCTGCCCTAAATCCCAACAAGAAAGTTTCCATTATCTACTTCAAGTGGAATCCACCTCCTAATGACAATCTCAAACTGAATATTCATGGATATACTACTGCGAGCTTAAATCTAGGTGGTGGGATTCTAAGAAATAACCAAGGTAAAATGCTTCTCGCTTTTTCAATTCAATTTACCTATGCACTAATGTCAAATGAACAGGTTACGATTCAAACAGCCTTGCATGGAATTAATCTCTGCCAACAAAGAGGTATGAACACAATGCTTTCTATAGAATCCGTCTACAAAAATTTGCAGGTATGGCTTCACAGTCCTCAAAGATGTCCCAGCAAATTCAGAGATCAACTACTACTTTTGAAAACTTCAACCTCAGAAATTCATTGGAACACATGCGAATCGGTGCAAAACCTCCCAGCAAAACTACTAGCAAAAGCTGCACAAGAAGAGAGCAACACAATCTACGTTGAGGAAAAACAACTTCATCAAAAAATCCAAGGTTTGATTAGGATGGAGCGCCTCAGCCTACCATACATCAAACGCTCATATACATACTTCGTCTAGGTATTCTCATCAATATATCTGGTCAATAGCTGCTGATGTTAGGCTATTTTACCAAACTACTTATCGTACATCACTTGCACGTACAAGACTAGTGGCTGCTGATGTAAGGCTACTCAGTCTAAGTTTCTGAGAATTGCGGGCTGTTATTTGGCTGCTGAAGTTAGGCCATCTTCTTTTCCTCTGTATTTGGCGAGCATAAACTTTTATAGATTACCTTGTAAAGGAGATTAAATTTCTCCTTCTTTTAGCTGTAACTTTTTTAAAATTTGTAAAGGAGGAAGTACTCCTTGTTTACTTTCAAAATCAAGATAGATGCTTGTAATGTAAGGGAGGAGTCCTCCTTATTTATCGCTTTCCACATGTACTAATGGTGTGGTTAAATCCGCCATTTCTTTTGTTTATCTTTTAATATTAATAAAACAGGGAGTCCCCCCCCCCCCCCCCGCAAATGGGATGATTAGCCAAAAAAAATCCTTATTATTTTAATTCTAGGGTTTAGGGTTTTAGGATTTAGGTTTAAGTTATCAACTTTTTTTTAATTTTGATTATTTTAATTCTATTATTCTATTTGAATTCTTACAAATAGTTCGATTATTTTTAAATATTTTGATCATTTTATACCTTTCTTTCTCATTTTTCTAATTCTCTAATTCTATTATTCTAAAAAATCTATATATCAGTTTAGTTCCAACTATTATTCTAATATTTGAATTCTAATTAATAGTTCAATTATTATTTCAATACCTTTACTTTTATATCTTTCTTTTTTACTTATCTAATCCTTCCTGATTCTATTCTTTTAAAAACTTTATATATTAGTTCAATTTTAACTATTATTCTAATTATATTATTATATTATACTATTTGAATTTCAATTAATAGTTCAATCGTTATTTCAATATCCTTGTTATTACCATATATTTCTTTCTCACTTATTTGATCCTTCCTAATTCTATCATTCTAAAAACTTATATATTTGTTTAATTTTAACTATTATTCTAATTATATTATTATATTATACTATTTGAATTTCAATTAATAGTTCAATAATTCTTTAAATACTCTTATTATTTCTATATCTTTCTTTCTCACTTATCTAATCTTTCCTAGTTCTCTCTCTTAAAACTATATATACCAGTTCAATTTTATTATTATTATTATTCTATTACTATATAATACTATTTGAATTTCAATTAGCAGTTCAATTATTCAATACTCTTATTCTTTTTATATCTTTTTTTCTCACTTATCTAATACTTCCTGGTATTCTTTATTTTTCCCAAAAATAGCAATATATTATATAAAATAGAAACATTACAATCAAAGAACTCGCCTTGCACCACAATTTATTGCTTTGAGCAACCAAGTGGGGAAGTGAGTTTCCTATATTTCCTATTTGTAAAGTTAAAAAAAACACTCTTCTATTATGTTGGCTAACAAAAAGATGTCTTCAAATACAATAATTATGTCAACTATTAGAGATTTCCTTTGTTAAAGCCAATAGACTAGAGCCTTAACATTAGTGTCCACCTTGATCTTGTGCTATCCTACTTTGTTTGCTTATAGAAGAGCTATTATGATTGGCTCTAAATTATCTTTTTTTTTTATTTGGCTAACCTCTTTGTGAGGGTGGTTGCCACTCCAAGTATATTAGATAAATTGGTGGATGATGTACATACCCTAAAATCATCTTTACAGGAAGTGATCTTTTTGATAGTGTATCCATTTACAACCCAAAGGCCTAATGGATCCATTCCCAAAAAGATATTAAAATGTAAACTTGGAGTACTTACTCCATTTACAAGCAACAGAGGTACAATTCTAAAAAACAAAAGACTCCTATCACAAAGAGTGACAAAAGGTCCCATTTTATATGGACAAATGTGAGTTATGCCTTGTGTTTTCTGCACTTTCCTATTCTGATGTAACTTGTTAACAACATTTCCCCACATTTCAACTATTTTCAAATGTCGACTCTTCTTCTTGCCCAACAGAAGCAGGAGCCAAGCATGCATCCATTTTGGTTGTTGCAGGTGTAAATATCCTTCAGCTTCCCCTTGGTGCTTATATGTACCCAAAACATTCAACCTTAGGTTTTGTACACGATCATGTTTGAGTTTCTCAAAGTACTTGTTACAGCAGCAGCCCCATATTTTGTATCTCCAAGAGGAGGCTTTGATATAATCAGTTTTCTTAACCACATCATATCCTTAATGCAGGGGTAGCATTTTACCAAAACCAATATCACCATTACAACTAGGCAAACCAGTTCTAACTTTAGCAAATTGGAGCCTAAAATTATGAGAAATTGAACATGAACTTGGCAAGCCAACCCTAACGACAGCAGGTTGGGGCCTTTACAGGATCTTGGCAAGCTAACCCTAACATCAGCAGGTTGGGGCCATTTGTTATACCAGTTTTTACGTACCTCCATCTTGATGTCTAAAGCAGAATCCATTGCCCCTCTTTGTTATCACAGTGGGAACCTGTTCTCTGTCCATTTTGATCAGGGCAAGAAACTTTGTAGAGTATTGAGCACCTGAGTGGGAGGCCAAGAATTTGGCTGGGAGATTGGCATCTTTTGGGGTTTTGGACAGGCAGGCCATCCGTTTGATATCTTCTAGTATGTGTCTGAACTGCCAGCCTCTCCAGGACTTCAACCTGCAGCCTAGAGATAGTAATGGGAAATAGTAGTACAGGAAGGGGGAGAAGGAGGAATCCCTGAAAATTTTTGGAGATTCCTGCCTCCAAGAGTCTCCCATCCTAGCCACTGCCATATTGATTTTGATGGATGAGGGATCAAGGGGCTCCCATTTGATGCTAACGAACCATTTGTCTTCTGACTTTGAAGCATTTGTCCCAGAAGGCATTCTAGTCTAACCCCAATGTCTGTACCCCTTTAGTTGGAAGGATTGTTTGATTGATGAAAGATAGTTCCAACTAATTCCTCAATGCTAACCTTTCCCTGGTCAAAGATAACCTGGTTTCTCAGCATCCATAAGTGCCAGCAGATAAGAAGGGGGCATGTTTTAAATAGGAAGTTCTTAGGTTCAGAAGTCGTTCTATCCTTCCACCAGCTATTAAGGGTTTCTATAGTTGGCTGGGGCCGACAGTGTATCCCCATTTCCACCTCAAAGGCTTTCCATACTGAATGAGCAAAATTAAATGAGAAGAGATTGTGACTTACAGTTTCCCCATTGGACTGGCGCCGTGGACAAGCAAAAGGACCTAGTATACCTGCTTTATGTAGATTCTCGCCCAGCGGGATTTTGTTTCAGATGATTCTCAGCATTAGAAAAGATATCTTGACAGGAATCACTGAGTCCCATATGTGTTCTGTAAAGGAGAAGAGAGGGGTTCTGTTACCCCTTATCATTGTATATGCAGAACTAAGGCTAAACTCCCCATCAGAAGTGAGGTTCCAAATCAGCTTATCTGGTTCCCGAGTGTTAGGTGTTATATCCCTGAAGATGTCCTTTGGAATGAAAGGGAATGTAGTCTCCAGTTAGTGCAAGTCCCAACCATTAGGTCCCAGAATTTTCGAGACCTTGTTGTCCCCTTGGAGATTCAAGAGCTCAGCTAGTTTGCCCCTAGGGCTCCATTTATCATAGAATAGGCTGCAGTCACCCTTTCCTATATGGAAATGTAAGTGTTCCTCAGCTACAGGAGCTATGGTGCACAGCCTTTTCCATGTGAGGGAATCTCCCCTGCGAACCTGAACCTGTGTATGATGAGAGGATCCACAGTATTTTAGCCACAAAAATTTGGACCAAAGAGTGTTCTTCTGCCTGAATCTGTACCACAACTTGATGGACTGGGCTGTGGCTAGGTGATGGAGATCTCTAAACCCAACCCCTCTCTCTTCTTGGCTGACACATAAATCTTTCCCAGCTGATGATAAGTCGGGTTTGTACCGACTTATTTGCTTCACTTGTTTGATCTTTTGTATAAACTTTTCATGAAAATGATGACAGATGAACATGTATGTGGTTGAAATGTTTACATCCGGTGAAATGTGGGAATTGGCTAAGAGTTGTGTTTTTGTGAAGAAAGTAATGATTTTTGAGTTATGTAACACTCTTGGTCATGCACCACATTAAGTCCCAAGCACTCCACTACACAAGTCCACTACATAACACTTGCTTGCACACACTTCACACACTCCGCACAACACACATTACACTGGCGCCCGCACACTCACACACACACCGGCCTGTGCGGGCGCCTATGCGCCAGCACAGGCCACACACACACACAGGCCACACACCCGCACACTGTGCGGGCGCTAGCACTCACGCACGCACACACGAGGGCGCCTATGCGCCCGCACCCTCACTCGCACACATGCACATTTCATTTACACTTTCTCACCATCACACTTGTACATATTTCTTATCCTTGCATCTACGCACCTAGTACCACGCTCATGCTCCCACCACACTCGCACAGGCATATTTAAACCAAGCATGCACAAACTGTTTGAGTGCACCAACTATTTGATTAATTGCGCACTAAAACATTTATCAGTTGACCTCACTGCTTTTGGTTGACCGTCATTTGGCAGAATACGTGGCACTCACCTCGCCTAAGGAGGAAAATTCCAGGAAGCTTAAGCAGACACGTGGCATTCACCCCGTGAAGAAAGGAAATTTCTAGGTAGCATCATCGGCACCTCCACGGGGAGAAAAGTATAAAAGGCAGAGGAATATCAGAAAAGGGAGGACTTTTCGGAGGCGGCCGCATACAACACAACATAGCATTCTTAGATTAGGGTTCATAGTTTAGATTAGGTTCTTTTCTCTCTTTTCCCTTTCATACATTTTACTGTCTTGAGGATCAATTGAATGGATCTTTAGCTTATTTGAGACATTCGGATTGCTCATTACGTGTTTGATATTGTTTCATATATCTATTTGATATTTTATTTCAATGCTTACTCACTTACGCTTAGGTCCTTCATGTGATTTGCGGTACCCACTGAAGTCAATCTAGTGTTATTAATGGAAATTGAAATAACATCACTAGAATAGGGAACAACTTGGATGAGTCCTATGATCTGTGTATGGTTGCGACTTCAATTGTGCGGTACCCACTGACAATTGAAGTCAATATAATGGAAAAGACTTAGGATTATTTGAACATTAGAACTTGAACTTTGGATGACTGTCTTGTCTGGGGGAGTTAGGGTTCTAGTGTCAGATAGGGATCGGGAATTAGGAAGCCGAGCCTAGGTCTTGCCCTACCAAGGGAAGACGGAGGAGTATGGTGAATTAGGGTTGTGAGACCTACCAAGGAGATCGACCTTATGCTCACTAGAAGGTCGATCCCCTCATTTATGCTGTTACACAAGTCGATGATAATAGGCTGAGGTCCATACCAATTGGTTCATCCTCAAGGCAGTGCTTGCATACTAACCTTGCATTCATTCTCATTTTTGCATTCATATTGTTTTGCATTCGTCCCATTTTCTTTGGTTTCTTGAACAAGTGATCTCTTGACATCCAAACCTTCCCTGTGGATACGATCCCACTTAACACTTCTACATTAGTTGAGTAAGTTTTGGGTATTTGACGAGGTCGAGCGACCGACCTCCACCAGCTTACCCAATAGTGCTTGGATCCCTTCCCCGTAGCTGACCATAGGAAGTTAGCCAACAGAGACTCCATTTCATTAAGTACTCTCTTAGGGGGGTTTATACTCATGGTAGTATAAACAGGGATGGAGGATAACACAGATTTAATCAGTGTGTTCCGACCCCCCAAGCTCAGAAACTTTGTGCTCCATCCCTCTATAGTGTGACTTATTTTATCCAATAGAGAATCAAAGTGAGGAGCTAGAATCCTCTTGAAGTGGAGCGGGATTCCTAGGTATTGGGAAGGGAAGGATCCTCTTGAGAACCTTGTAATTTTTCCTAGTAGATATTTCCTAGCAATGGGCAATTTGTCATGTACTAGATAACTGCTTTTAGCCATATTCACCTTTTGGCCAGAGACTTCTTCATAATGGTGGATTTTGTTCATCACATCTCTGACTGCTTGCGGATGTACAGATGAGAAGATAATTACATCGTCCGCGTAAGCCAGGTGGGTTATACTTGGACACCCTTTAGGGACGCGGAATTCCATTCCTTTTTGCACCTTGTAGTTTAAGGTTCTGGACAAGTACTCAGAACCGATAACAAAGAGCAGGGGGGATATGAGATCTCCTTGTCTCAAGCCTCTAGTGGCTCTGAACCATGCTTTGCTTTCCCCATTAATCAATACTGAGAACCAGACATATGATATCAGTCTCCAAACCATGTCTATCCAAATTTCCCTAAAGCCTAGCAATCGCATAATCTGTAATATGTAGGGCCAGTGAACCCTATCATAGGCTTTCTCCATGTCAAGATTGAGTGCCACTTTCCTTCTTTACTTTTTCTGTTAATTGTCGAAATCATTTCACTTGCTAGTAGGTAGTTGTCAGTGATCATTCTCCCCTTGATAAAGCCACTCTAATTTTCTGAGAAAATTTTAGATAGGATTTTGGCTAGTCTCAGGGCTAGTATCTTGGACATGATTTTGTTGAAGAAGTTGCACAAGCTGATAGGGCGAAACTGCTTGAAAGAGGCTGGGTTTTGGACTTTGGGAATTAGCACAATGGCTGTAGCTGTCATGTCTTTTTGGCAATTCCTGTCCGTTAAAGAAGGACTGAACAGCTCGGAGCAGGTCTTGGCTGATTATAATCCAGGCAGCAATATAAAACAAGCCAGGAAACCCATCGGGAACTGGAGCACTATCCTGGTTCATGTTAAGGATCGCCTGGTGCACCTCCTCCATTTCAGGGAATTTAGTCAAGGTCTCTCTGTCTATTTCAGTTAAGGCTGTGGGTAGTAGTGTGTTGTCGATTCTGGTTGATGTCCCTCCAGTAGAGTAGAGCTCTGAGAAGTACCGAATGGCCAGCTCCTCAATCTGTTTCTCATCATCAATCCAATTCCCTTCCTGGTTCTGGATGCTACATACCTGTGATCTAGCATGTCTGTTTCTCACATAGGAATAGAAGAATCTCGAATTCCTGTCCCCTTCTTGTACCCATTTGAGATTCGCCTTTTGAGCCCAGAATTGCTCTGCAATACCTAAATGAAGTTTGGCCCTTACTGCAGCTTAATTCATGATTTCTCTAGGGACAGGATTGATTTTATCCTCCAGTTCCAATCTGTGTAACTCTTCCTCAGCTTGATCAGCCTTAGTGAGGATGTTTCCAAAAGTTTCTTTGTTCCAGGATCTGAGGGCCATCTTGACCAGCTTTAGTTTTTCAGAAAAAATTTGAAGGGGGTTGCCCTGAACTGTGTTTCACCAGGCTTCCTTAATAGCAGGCAGACATCCCTCATGACTGAGCCAGAATTTCTGAAATCTGAATGACTTAGCACTTTTGTCAACTCCTTTCCTTAGTTCTAGGATGAGTGGGGAGTGGTCCGATGGAGACTTAGCCAAATGTGTAATGTCAGCCCCAAGCATGCTATCAGAGAACTGAGGGTCTACAAGGGCTTTATCCAGTCGTTTCCAAATCCTTGCTTTTCCCTCCCTATTGTTGCACCAAGTATACTTGGCCCCCTTAAACTGAACTTCAGATAACCCCATTGTGGTCATAAACCGTGTCAGTTCCCTTGCCTCCCTGACATTATAGGCTTTACCCCCTTTTTTCTCCTCCCTTGCCCTTATACAGTTCCAGTCACCCCAAAGAACCCAAGATAAATTAGATGTCTGCAGGCTGGCTAGGGATTGCCACAGATCCTCTCTTTGTGACTCCTTACATTTTGCATAAACGTTAGAAATTACAATAGGGCAGTACAGATCAGGGTGTGTTACTTCCATAGTGATATACTGGTCAGTAGATGCAATTATGTTGCAAATGAAAGGCTTCCTAACCAGTATCCAAATTGCTACATGGGTTAGAATAGGCTTCATCAAATCTGAGTTTTCTCCTAAAGATATCAAGTCTGGTTTGGTCAGTAAAAGGCTCTGCTACAGCTAGAAAATTACTTCTTTGTTTCCTTAGTATCTTCTTTAACTTCCTAAAATTAGGCTTTCTGCCTATGCTCCTAATATTCCAGAAAGTACACCTAATCATTGGGAACTGGTATATTTGTTCCCCGCACCACTTATCTTTCCTCTGAGCTTTCTATCTGAGTCAAATTTCGGCCATGTTTGTGGGTTGGGTTTGGAGGCTACCCCTTGCTTCTTCTCCTGATTACACTCCAGTTTATCTGAGTCAGCCCCAGTCCCATATTGCAGTTGTAGATGCTCTAAAATGTCCTCTTCCCCATTAGCTTCCCCGATTGGAATAGAGACCTTTAAATCAGCAAGGCAGACCATTTCAGAAATCATACCAAATATTTTATCACAGTATACCTGTTCTTGGATGCCAGCACATATGTCTGAGTCCTTATGTACAGCTCCAGGCTGATATTCCACAATGCTTGTGCATGAAATTTGGGCTTCCACATCTTCCATAATGTGGGTTTTTGCTGGCTCCGAAGTTCCTTGATCCTGTGACTTCTCTAACTTTTCTACTGAAGTGTCCTAAGGATCTTTCGCCTTTGAGATAGGCGCTTGCAATGTTATTGGGTCAGGAAGATTAGCATTCCCAGATAACTCCGGGATTTCCATAGGGGGGCAAGTAATCGGAAGGCTATTTAGGTCCACCTTCTTCCCCTTGTTCTTCTGGGATCTTTTTACCGTATCCCCATTCATACCATTTGGTTTCCTTGTGACTAAAACTCATTCTTTAGAGCCCTGCTTAGGTGCTGGATTACCACCTTCATGCGCTTGATTAGCCCCTGGGACCAATCTTTTTGGTTGCCTCCTCAAGGGGTCATAAATCTTGCTATCGAGCATTTAGAACAATAGTCTGGGCGATCCTCAATTTCCAAGGCTTGCCACCTGCCCTTCTCCTTGCTCCCAATCCATATACGATTTGGTACTGTCTTGGTCAAGTCCATTTCGACGCAGACCCTAGCCTCACTTGGCCGGAGAAGGTCGGGGGCTCCTGCTGTGGCGGCGTCTAGCTTCAACGGTTTCCCTGCTACTGAGGCCAAGCTGTATAGTTTCTCTTTATCAAGCAGATGAAGCGGAAGGTGGGGGAATCTGACCCAGATCGGCGAGATTGAGGGTTCCACTGTTGGGTCGAAATCCTTCGACCACTTGAAGATTCGAGCCTGGAACCCCTGAAAGTGCCAAGTCTTCCGCGTCCACAGCCTCTGAAAATCCTCTTCCTTGTCGAATTTAAAGAGTACGTGCCGATTGTCTAGCAATCCAGCTTTACATTCACCTATGAATCTAGCGGCGAGGACTTCTTTCCTGATCTGAACTATTGAGGGCCGTCCCCATGAAAATTTACCAATCAGCGTCCATTTGAATTTTTCAGCCAAGCTGATCTCCTCTTCTTCAGATAGGAAGAGTGCTGGCTCACCCTTAAATTGAGATAGGGGTTGTTTATTTTGGATGTCTGTGAAGTAGATGGATCTCTCCTTAGGACCAGAATTCGATTTGTCCACCGCATCTCTGTAAGACAGCGTTGGGGGAGTGGTCCTCCCCTCCGTCATGGGCGGCTTTTTCTGGCGTAGTCAAAATAGCCATTAGAGAGAGGAAAGTTGCCGAACGGTAATATTATGGAGTTGGTCAGAAGTTTTTTACTATTCAGGGGTGAGAGTCTTTGAGAGCAATTATCCTTCCAATATGTGTAGCTTGCTTGCGAGATTCTTTGGTAACATTGGCTCTAAATTATCACTAGAGAAAGATGTTGCTCCTTAGCAACTATCTATGCCATCTTTATTCTTCCTGTTACGTCTCTTACTAACATGTTAAAACCTTGTGATGTAGGTTTTTGTCTCTTGAATTGAATACACATTTATTCTAAACCAACCTTCAGGAGGGAATTCCAATGTTCATTTCCATTCTTTATTTTTAGTCTTGTCCTCTATTGGTTTGAGAGCCTCTCCTTTGAGACAACAATTTCTTGCCAATATGTAAGAGCCTTTGATGTTATATCAGTCTCTGGCAACTTGTTCATTTCTTTCTATATTTTCCATAATATGTTGATTGTAATTTCAGCTCTACTATCCATTTCGGCCATTTCTGTCATATTGCTGATTTTAGACTACCACAATGGAAAGCGCTCTTCCGAACTAGTTAGTCCAATCCAATTAACAACAACTAATTTCCACACATTCTAAAATTTTGAACATTTGAAAAAATAGATGTTTCATGCTTTCTTCCTCTTCACCACATAACTTGTAGAACTTGTGCAAAAGTATTTCTTTCTGCGCTATAGCTTAGAGAATACTGGTAAAGCCTTGTGATAGCACTTTTATACGAACTACTTCAACTTTTGCTTAAAGTGTAAACTCCACTTTCTTCTTCATATTATATTTGTTTCTCCCTGTGTTGAGCTATTACATTCCTTCTTTGTATTGTTGTCTTTATTGCTTTGGATCATTTCATACCTAGATTGAACATCATATTCTCCCTTACTATTGTGCTCCAATACAATTCTTTCTCTTGCTCCAAATTGCCTAATTGCCTGTAGTAAAATACAATCAACTTCTTGATTTGATAAAGTTTGCCTGATTAGCCTAGTGTTCCAATTGTTCATTTTTTTCATTCATCGGATTATAAACCTTTGTAGGTTACTGAATCCATGGTCTCTTTATTGGGTGATTGGATAGCCACATGTTTTCACATGTCGTTATTGATGAACCATTTCTTACTTGAAGCACACATTCATCGATTAGAACTTATACTTTCTATTTTTCTTTCTCTCAAAACTCTATATTTTAATTCAATTCATATTATTATTTTAATTTTATTATGATATTATACTAATTAAATTTTAATTAATAATTCAATTATTCTTTCAATTCCTTATTATTCTTTTTATATATGTATTTCTCACTTTTCTATCCGTTCTTAATTCTCTTTCTTTCAAAACTCTATATATTAATTTAATTCATATTACTATTTTAATTATATTATTATATTATATTATTTGAATTTCAATTAATAATTCAGTTGTTCTTTCAATTTTCTTATTATTTTTTTTTATCTATTTATAAACAAAAATTATATTATTTCAAATATAGGTTATAACAATATCAGTTTTAAAGTGAAATCAAAATTAAATGACTTAATTTCTAATACATAAATTAAAAATAGAAATTAAAATTAAAATTGAGATTATAATCGAAATCGAAATCGAAATTGGAATCAGAACAACAAACTAAAATAAAACCAAATCGAAAATAAATTAGAATTGGAAGCGAAACCGCCCCTCTTTGGTTCGTTTCTAGTTGCTATAAGTATGGAAACAGAACCAGAATCGTCTCTTTTCAATTTGATTCTAGTTTTATGACCACAAAATCGAGTATTGTAGGTATGTTTACAATTTTTAATCAAAACAAACTTAAAAATATTAATTCAAATTTAAAATTTAAAATTTTAATAATAAAAAATCACGTAATACAAATTCTTCTCAAACAAACTCATCAATTCAACCACACAAAAAAATATTTGATCTTATAACAAATTAAAAAAAAAAAATCCATTATAAAGTCAAAAAATACTCTATTCAATCCAATTAGCCCAATCCAAAATCCAAATGTTATATGGACTAGGAGCCTAAGCCTAATTAACATTAGACCTCTTTCTTCGGCCAAATATTTGGACTTAGTTTTTGGAAGTTCTAAATGATATACATTCTCAACTTTCAATTCTTAAAAACTCAACCATCCACAAAACTCAAGGTCCGTCGTCGTCATCATCATAATCATCATCATCAGTGACCCTTTCTTCTATCCTTCCCTTATCTCTTCCCACACTAAATTGAAACCCTATTTTTATTTATTTAAACATATAAATGTCTTTTTTTTTCTGTAATTTTGCTTAACTGAACTAATTAATACTACTATAACTTAGCATGATTTTTTCGAAAAATTGGGAAATCTAATTTTTGTTTTCACACAGTCACACACTCGTATAAATATTGCATATAGAAAAAAAAGGGAAGAGAGAGAGAGAGAGAGAGGTGAAGAAAGGGGAAATGGCGGCGACTACAGATGGAGAGCAGAAAGTCTTGGCAGCAGCTCAACAGATCGTTAAGAACCTTCGCTCTTCAAACAATGTTAACCAGGATGATATGATCCTTCTCTTCTCCTCAATCGATGCCCGTTTCGCTGAACTTCCTAGCCTAATGCAAACTTCATCCTCGTCTAATCAAACTACAGCCGCTGCCGCCACTAGTTCGCCTTACTCGACTTCGTCTCCTTCGGTTGTGACCGGAGGAGACGGCGGGGATGAGGATTCATTGATTTCCCCCACGAGCCAAATGGGTTTTCGAATTGAGACTGCCGAGGATCTGATCCACCGGTGGGAATCCAATGGAGATGACTCCGTTATCGAGGATTACCTTCAAGTTGTTGATCACATCATACAATTGACGGAGGATTTAGGTTTGGAATCAGCGGGGGAGGCGGCTGATTGCGACGTTATGGACCGAGCGGAGAATACACTCCAGCTGGCTATGACGAGGCTGGAGGAGGAGTTCCGTCACACCCTTATCCGTAATACTGTTCCTCTTGATATTGAGCGGATCGACGGTTCCTTGATCCGTCGTTCATCTATGTCCTCCGCATCTGCAGATGGTATCATCCATGAAATACCTGATTTTGACTCCGGCGCCGGCAGCTTTACCGATCACCCTGCCGACCCCGATGAGGAAATTAGCGGCAGATACAATCGCCACGTGGGTGGAGCGAGCCTGGGAGGCGATGAATGGTGCCATGATTTGGTAAACCCTGATGCTATCCTTGATTTGAAAGGAATTGCTAGTCGAATGATTCGTGCGGGATATGAAAAAGAATGTTGTCAGGTGTATTCGAGTGTGCGCCGTGATGTATTAGATGAGTGTTTGTCGATTCTTGGGGTCGAGAAGCTCAGTATCGAGGAGGTTCAGAGGATAGACTGGAAGTCTTTGGATGAGAAAATGAAGAAATGGATTCACGCCTTGAAAATTGTGGTCAGGATTTTATTAACTGGTGAAAAGCATCTCTGTGAGGAGATTTTTTCTGAGTCAGATGTGGTTGAAGATGTTTGTTTTATTGAGGCTACAAAAGGGTGTGTGATGCAGCTATTAAATTTTGGGGAAGCAGTGGCTATTGGTAGACGGTCATCAGAGAAATTGTTCCGAATCCTTGATATGTACGATGCTCTGTTGGATGTTTTTCCTGATTTGCAAGAGCTTTATATTGATAAAGAAGCTGGTGATATGGTGTGCAGTGAGGCTCAGGGTGTGTTGGCTGGGCTGGGAGAGGCTGCCATTGGGACTTTTGTGGAGTTTGAGAATGCTGTTCAGGGTGAGACCTCAAGGAGGCCAATACAAAATGGTGAGATTCACCCCTTGACTCGTTATGTGATGAATTATGTTAAGTTGCTTGTTGATTATAGCAATATCCTTAATGCACTATTGGAGAACATGGAAAGGGAATCAGAATCTGAGCATGCAAAGGTGCAAGAGAGTGATAATTTGGAGTCAGAAAACACAAGTCCGATAGCACAGCGCATGCTATCTTTAATAAAGTCATTGGAAACGAATCTTGTGGAGAAGTCCAGAATGTATGAGGATGGTGGGCTGCAATTTGTGTTTCTAATGAATAATATCCTTTACATAGTTCAGAAGGTAAAGGACTCGGAACTTGGTAATCTTTTGGGTGATAATTGGATACGCAAACGGCGGGGTCAGATTAGACAGTATGCAACAAGTTATCTTAGAGCGTCATGGAGCAAGGTGTTGTCTTTTCTGAGGGATGAAGGGATTGGTGGGAGTTTAAGTAACGCCTCTAAAGTGGTTTTGAAGGAAAGGTTTAAGAATTTCAATGCTTGCTTTGAAGACACTTATAGAATCCAGACGGCTTGGAAGGTCCCAGATTTGCAACTTCGGGATGAGCTTAAGATATCCATTTCAGAGAAGTTGATTCCAGCCTATCGGGCATTTATGGGAAGGTTTGGAAGTCATCTAGAGAGTGGAAGACATGCTGGGAAATACATAAAGTACACCCCTGATGATTTAGAGAATTATTTGTCGCATCTATTTGAAGGAGTACCTCTTATTCTGCACCACATGAGAAGGAAGAGTGGCTAGAGGGCAGGAAAGATGACGGGTATGCCTTCTACCTTCATCAAGGACTACTAGTGCATTTCCGAGTAATGCTTGCTGATTTGCTCTTTCTTTGTTAGTTTGAATGTAATCACAAGCTTTTGTGAAATGTAGCCACACATTCCAACACATACTGTAATAATTTTGTATATGTACCATATCTTTTATGTTGTGAAACTAATTATGTTTCATGTATTCGCTGTCATGAATCACATCTAGAGTCCTAAGAAATATCTTGGATATGATTATATCATTTCAGGTGGTTTTCATCTGCTCAGTATGGACCTGGTGCTATTTTCTAATTATAAACAAAAAGTACCACCATTTCTCTTCATCCATGGCTCTGATTCCTGATTGCATTTCTGCACTGGTGATTGATAGTTGTCTGCAGGATGTTTATCCTTAAACAATATTAGAGAACAGTAAAACGGATAATTTCTTTTTGGTTATTTTAATATTTTTTCTTTATTATGTCGTCAAGTGGGATCTATTTACATTTTGATATGTGGATGTGGATTTTAGTCTTTTCTGCCACTATTCATTTTCAGTCTTTACTGTTGATCAAAGATCCTGTATTTTTTCATGTACTATTTTCTTGCAATGGTGTGCCTTATTGTGCTGTGAATGTGTTAACTATGAATGCAATAGTTTCGTGGTTCAGTTGATGGCTTTCACATTCTTTCTTTCTGCTTGAGAGGGCAAACTTTGATTGTATGCAACCGCATGTGTATTAGAGAGTCTTTCTTTGAGGAAAAACCAAAGATCATTGCTAGCAAGAGAACAAAAATGGTTTTAGAGGCCATCAGTTGACCCTGATGTTACTTAGTTGACTTTTGTGTTTGATTAGAAAGAATGACTACAAAGTACTTCTGTATCTCTAGTTCCCATAGTTAATGTATAATCGGAAATTGCCTTTATCTTGTATCTACTGCAAGATGCATGCATGGCTGTGGAAAATATTCCATTGCTGGCTAATTATCACAAATAACCATTCCATGAACATAGAATTATTGAATTACTATTTATGTAAAAATTTACTACATCAAACTGTGAAGATATTGTGCTTGTGTTGATTTCTGTCCACGAACCTACCTTTGAGGGGTTAAAAATCCTTTGCCTTCCCTAGCATCGGATGCAGTTCAGTTTGGTTGCTCTTCTTTCCATGTTGACGTTATTAATGCAGTTCTGATGTTTGTATTATTTTTAAACCAAAAGAATGGCATGCTTTCAAAATCAGGTTGCTATCTCTGTTGTATATCTTTATTTCACTTTTACTTTTGTCTGTCCATATCATCAAAATGCACATTATCATCAAAAGCTGTTAAAAGAAAATAAGTTGCATCTCTGTTTTGAACGTGATATGAATGACAACATCAACCAGCATATTTATATTGCATTAAAATCAGAACGGTTATTTTTGAGAGATCCTTAGTTGTAGCCGGCTAAACTTAATCGGTATCATTTAATGCACATTATCATCAAAAGCTGTTAAAAGAAAATAAGTTGCATCTCTGTTTTGAACGTGATATGAATGACAACATCAACCAGCATATTTATATTGCATTAAAATCAGAATGGTTATTTTTGAGAGATCCTTAGTTGTAGCCGGCTAAACTTAATCGGTATCATTTTGCAGTAGGTAAAATAAGTTTCATTGTACCATCTGGATCAAATGATTTAGAGATGGATTATTGGAAGTTAATATTAGGGGATGGCATCTCCTATTACTTTAGAGTGTATTTTGGTGATGTTTTAGAAACACAAGGGTTCTCTTTCTCTCTCTCTCTCTCTCTCTCAAGTCTTATAAGGGACATTAGATATATTATGTAGCTTTTATTATTTCATAATATCTAGTCTCTGATAGACCTATCAACATCCATTTCAGAAGCTGTATTTTCCAACATTCTTCAGTGAGACGTTACCTTTTCTTTCCTAAAATGTCTCACTTGTCTTACTATTAAAAGTACAAAGTGATTCGTGATTATGGTGAATTTATTCCTCCTGTTTGGGTTGTGTTGACCCATAAGTACATCCACTAGAAGTAGAACCATAGGTTTCAAAAGACATAACCTACAAGGATTTTCACGAGCTTTTGTGAAGTTATAAATGCAAGCTAGATGAATCACAAATATAAAGGTTGTATTACCTGTTCTGATAAGTGGCTCAGATAATACTGATTTTGAGTTAGAATTTCAAAAAAATATTTGTTTCTCATATTAATCTTTGCGATGTGTCCGATTCATTTTCTTCTTGTAGCTTATGTTGATTTAGCTGTACATGACTATTCAACCACTAAGTACTACATCTTTATCCATAGTTTATTGTCCTTGAGAAGCTTAGCATTAGATTTGCAATGTCTTGAGACAAATAAATTGTGTGACTTACTAATTTCATATGGCGTATCTAAGATGCAGCTTTTCTCAATCGAATATTTTTCCTACTTCTTTCTTTCGTCTTATTTTGCTATAAGTGATATAAGTAGACAAAGTTGCATGATTTTCCATGTGATTCAGGAGGTTTTCCTTTTCATCCTCGCACTATGCCACCTTATGAGTATCCTTGACTTTGATCCAATCATCAGGCCCTTCATCCCTGCATCATCGACTATCCTGTCCATGAATCCTATCCTCCATTTGGCCCTGTACATGCTTACCATCTTACCACATCTTAACATATCCTTGATTTTAGTAGTCAAAGATGTGTGAGTCATGGGCTGAGGCACCTTATGATTATGGGGTAAAGTGCTTTCCTGCAGAGTAGATCCACTTTGCACCTGTCTTGCAGTTCACATGGTGCATGAGCATGTGTCTCCTAATACCTATAATAAGAACATTATTTTTTTTCCATATTTTTCGGTTTTGATTGAGTAACCATAAATTGGATGTTTGTCATGTTTATGTAGCATGGTATCATAATCTTTTTGTAGGGATGTCTACTTGGCTTTTACATCCAAAACCTTTCAATGTTTGGAGGTCATCTTCTACACAAAGACACCATAACTAATGGTTGATGTAGGACAAATGACGCAGGACTGTATCCCTTGGGATATAATAGAAGATGAAAAATTAAATTCTCAATTAAATATTGCTGTTTGGGTGGATTCTATCAAGATTTAATTTAGGAGTTGATTCGGTTTCCAATGTGAATTATAACTGTCAAATGGTTTGCATCTTCACCTGTGGACCAATAGGTCACAGGTTTGAGTCATCAAGGGGGTAGGTGGAGTTCCACTGTTGATCCTCTTTTTTTTCAGAAAAAAATAGAACACTTGCAATCAGAAATTGAATCAATTCTTAAATTAACTTTGAGTGGAACCCTTCCAAACAACGACATTTCCTTTAGAATTTTGTTTCTCATATTCTATTATTTCCCATGGCTTTCTATCGTTCATCAACAAAAATGGAGAATTCTCTCCTACAGTAATAAGTGGAATAATTAATATATTTTTGGCTGTTTTAGCATTGTGAATAATAACAAGAAGAATAGAGGTGAAGCAGGGAAGTTAAGGGAATTTGAGAAAGGGGAAATAAAATAATATAGGCTCTGATGAATCTGAATTGTGTATTAATGAAGGTCTATAAAATATAAACCAGCTACAAGGATATGTATAAGCAATAAAGCCTCAACTAAAGTAGAAATTCTTATTGGTTTAGGATTTTGACTATCATTCCAATCGCATAACTAATTTTGCTCTAGAAATATATACTGAAGACTCCAAATAAGAGCCATTAAACAGCGAAGTAGTTTTTGTGAAACATAAGTAGTTGATTTCCCACCAATAATTAAACGACCGTTTTGTTGCCTCTAAAAGTTTAGACGAACAACTCCTACGTCCAGCAGAAGATTAGAAACCAGTAAATCTTTTAAACGCTCTTTGAATGACGATGAACATGACCCTTAGTAAATAGTCGCTTGTTGCTAATGAGCCTGTAGCTTTTGTATTAGGCTTATATCTTTGACATTGCTGGTCACAACAAATCCTGGGTTCCTGCTATTGTCACCATTTGGTACCCTTCACAGTTGCTCCCTTATTCAGCCGTTGTGCTTGTATTTATGTGTTGATGCTTTTGTGTTATTCTCATATCTATCTGGGGTCCTTAATTTTTAATTTTCTGCTGTTGCTCTAGCTTTAATCTTTGGCTTCAAGTTGATTAATGGTACTTTGAATGCTAGAAATTGATGATTAGTTTTCTCTTCTTTGTGTATGCATTCAAGGGCATAAACTCATGTTTTATGCCTTGTTCTCCCGTTTTTTATTTTTTGGATTGAAATGTTGCTATAGAATATGGTATTTTTGACAAGTAATGATCAACATATGGGTGATGTCCTGGATTTTGCTTTTGAGAAATTGAAGGTATTTATTTACACTTGGTAATTTAAACAAATTATTTGCAATGAAGATAAAATTGAAGAGATGTTCATACTTGTGGTCTAACAATCTGAAGATCTAAAGTTCTATATCCTTTGACAAGATGGTAGACTGAAGATTAATTAAAAGAGATTTGATATGTGTTGAAAATTGTTTTCTGCTGCAAATTTTCTTTACTGAGAAACACCCTTGAAAACAATAATCAATAAATAATCTACAGATATATGTCAACATAAAACTGAAGAGTGACGGCAGCAAGTGAGTTGTGCTCAGGAGTTCATTGTGTAAAATTATTAACTGTATTTGTATTGTAATGTGGAGGAGTCAAAATGGTTTAAATAGCCAACAGAACTGGAAGAACAGTAATGAAGGAATATGCATTACCTACTCGATTTGCATGGATAACTAGAATGTGGTTGATTATTTTTAGCTTCTCTGCCACTATGTTGTTTCCATAAATGGCACAAGAACCAAATAATCTTCCCGTGCTGGTGCAGTATGTTTATGGCAGATCTTTCATTTTGGAAATACAACATTAATGATTTTTAGTTGTCATTAATTCAGGGAAGCTCAATTTTGATTTCTCAATGGAATAGTTCTGTGATGGCTCATAATCTGTTTAGTTTAGGTACTCAGTCATTGTGTTTATTTCCATAAGTTGCACAAGAACCAAATAAGTTGTCTTCTTCAGATGTAGTATGTTTCTGGAAGTGTGTTAATGGTGATACAATATTGATTGTTTTTAGTTGTTATTGGTTCAGCCCGGATTTATTTTGGTTTATAATGAATGCATTAGAAAGAAAGTGGGGTTGCACTCATAGATGAAAAAAAATGAGAGAGACGTTTAAGATGGTTTGGACATGTGCAGAGAAAACCTCTAGATGCACTAGTGCGATGTGTAGAAAATAGAGAAAAATTAACTCAAATTAAAAGGGGAAGGGGGAGACCTAAAAAGAATTGGAAAGAAACGATAAAAAAAGATATGATATATGAAAATATAAATGAAAACATGTGTATAGATAGAATACGTAATACGTAATATGATCCATCTAGCCAACCCTACATCGCGGGATAAAGACTTAGCTGTTGTTGTTGTACCATTGGATTGGGTCTTTTAAAGTACATAATCCTGTTATGTAGCTCGGGCTGATATAGCATTATTCTGGAGTAGCAGCATTGGACATTTACATGTGTGATAATATTTCTTTCGGCAGCATTACATCATAAATTATAGATTTCTCTAGTTGGAAAGCCTTTTTCGTGGGAGTTCTACTTGTGAAGTGATGAGTTGATTTATAATAGCAAGAAGTTGGCTAGATGTGTTTGACACCTGCGCTGAAGAAGAGGAAAAAATGGGTTTTCAATAGTTTTATCCATCAAATAGCCAGCATGTCAATTCAAGGACCATAGAGGAAGGATGTATATTTTTCTTTGGATGGGGGACCAGTCGGGGAACGGGAGGAGAGAAGAGGGCGGAGGGAGTTGGCTGGGATCAAGTTATTTCCTAGAGATTTCTGAATAGTGTATTTTGGCGGTATGACATTTCATTCTCTGGATTGTGACTGACCTTTCAATGCATCAGTTATTGACCTTCTTAAAGATGAACCTATTTCACTGCAAAAATGAATGTCATATCTAAAGTAATTAGATTATAATTTTTCCCATGAACCTTGTTGAGGAAAAGTTAATCTAGTGATTTGGTGTTAAATGATACGATAGTAAATATGTGACAGAAGTTTGCTTCATCCTATTGCTGGCAAGTCATCTTTAGGAGCTAACATAACTGAACATTTTGTGTCATGAAGTAATGCGCTCCTTTTCAGTTACCTTTGTAACTATGAGACTGTTATTTTTATTTTTCTTCGGTTAAAACTTTTGATCTGTTTCATTTGCAAAATCTAATTTCCTGCTGCATTGAAATGGAGTGAACATTCTAAGACCAAAGTGATAGCATATGTATGATCGGCGGAAGATTATCATCTGCTGTACACCTGCTTGCAATTTTTTTTCTCTTTGTTTTGATTGCTCTTTAATGTATGCAAAAGGGGTAATGAATTTCCATTTGCCACGTAACTGTTTTCAATACAATTAATCTACATTTCATGATAATACTCTGTAAGTTTTGTGGTTCTAGACACCAATATCTTTATAAGTTGATTCTCTTCAATTCTTCACCTTTATGGTCTTGGACTCCAAAAACAGTGAAGCGGGATCACTGATCATCACCAGACTCAGTTTTATTAGACTAGATTTATGATTGGAAAAGGATCAAAAGTTGTGAGATGGGGGTGTTTCAAGTGATTGTTGAGGAGAAGGAACCTTAGATTGCAATAGGGCTGAATATTTGAACATGAGACAGGATTTAAAGATTTGGAAGACTTCAAAATCTAGGGAAGTAGGGGAAGGAGGAGAATGAGCTTAGGCTTCACATAAGAAAGTGGGAGGGAAGACGCTTCTCATCATTTCTCCATTTCAATCTCCGTCTTCTGAAGGAGGTCAGATATTTATGGCAAAATTCTGACTATTAAACAGTTCTATCATGAGCTATAATGGCTGACTTTAATGCTAGCATGGGCTTGCTGTTATTGCACATATGGGTAGGTAAATATTATGGCAGATATCTAATGCGACATAGCAGACATTGCAAATGACGATTAATCTGTTGCTACAGTAGTCATAATTTATTACAACATAAATCAGAAACTAAATCCACTCCTAAATTAACTCTAATATAGAATCATTCAAAACAATCAAATTTCTGGCAATTTTGTCTATTGTCTCCTATGGTTTGCTGTGCTACTTCATTTTCAGTGGTTGGCGAAAACTTGACATCGAACTTTGAAGTAGGAAAGTACAAGAATCCTCGAGTTCTCAACAGTTTATGGATGAAAAAAGGCTTGATACAGTACAGATTTTCCTCTTGCAGTGGGAGAAAGTTCTTAATGTCTAATTTCTCCCTCTTGTTGGAAATTTTGTGGGAGAACAAAATCAAAATTTGAACCAGGTGGAATGTAAGGTTTCCATTAACAGCATGAAAGATAAGTATGTTTGATTTTGCCTTAAGTTCTTACAGGGAACCCTTTACTGCAGTATCTTCAAGATTTGAAGCTTTCACACCATCTTCCAGTAAAACATGGTTTTCTTCTATCTCGTCCTTTGCAGTGAATTGTTCAGAAGCTAAATATTTAGTCTTTGTAACTACGCTGGAAATGGCTGAAGAACAGGCTCTGTGGGACTCTGAAGACTCCATATGCGGTACTAGTAGTTAGTGAAAATTGTAGCATATAGAACATTCTTTTGTCACATTAGATGGTTCTGAGTTTCTGTTTGCAGCTGTTGAGTATATTAGGTTCTTTGTACCTGTTGAAGGAGTAGGGATGAGTCTAAAGGAGTAGGGATGAGTCTAAAGGAGTTAGGCTAAGTTTGTTGACCTTGACTAGTTCATTTTCAAACTTGCTTGGATTCTGTTTTCTGTTGTGGACATGAATTTGTCCAGGCCACATCATCTTGATTGAATGTGAGATCTTGTAGTGTAACTGGAACCAAGATTCCCGTGGCCTTTGTTGCTTTGTGTAAAAGATTTCTCCTGTCATAATCTTCAGATTGCTGAAAGATTTCACTTTGCTGCTTTATAAGCATGTTCCAGGGTGTTTGTGTACTTTCTCCAACTCTATCCTGATATCTTCCCTCAAACCAGGCTTGAATGTTGCAATTGCTATTTGAGGATCATCACTAATTTGATGTTGAGATGTAACAAAACTCTGTGTACTTCAATTTATTCATATAATCTACGTGTTAGCTTGTCACAAGGTGTGATGCTCTTATAGATTTGATCAAGATACAGGTCTATTGGTATAAGATTACAGGAGGTTATACCATGTGAGAACATGCTGGTGAAACCTTAGGCTATTACAGTCTTCGGCAGTAATTCATCTCAATCATCCTCAGAATTTTCTTTCAATATGTCATCATGGTGCTGCCTCGCTCTGATAGAACTGTCTCAGGATCTTAGCTCAGCACCAAAAACTCAGGTTCTGCTAGGTAGCTTTATGGTTGTAACAGGATTTAAAGTTTGAGAAGCGTGGTGTTTGAACACTGGAGTTGTGGATTGTGATAGGGCTGAATATTTGAGCACAAGACACAATGTAAAAGATTAGAAAGACTTCAGAATCTAGGGAAGAAGGAGAGGAAAGTGGGGGAAAGGAGGACAATGAACATAGGCATTGCACTTACAAAAGGAGGGAAAACACTCTCAATATTCATTTCATTCTCTGTCTTCTCAAGGAACAAGTAGAGCTATTTATACCAAAATCCTAACAACTAGATAACTCTCTTTTGTGCAAATGGCTGCCATTACTGCAGTTTCGGCTTGCTATTATTGCACATATGGATAGGCTTGCTATGGCCTATTGCGACATGGAAGATATATGCTGTCCTTGAATGCGTCTCATATCATTGCAGATGACCATTAATTCTGTTGCTATGGTGGTCATTATTTATTACAGCTGAAAGCATAAATTAACTCTGAGATAGAATCATTCAACATAATCACAGTTTCCAAGAAATTTAGCTTCTCGTCTTCCATTATTTCCCAATGTTTACTGTCCTGCACAAAGCTTCTAAGCTAAGTTACTAATCGTGTTTCCAAATGTAGGGAAGCTTTTTCTACAAAGCATTTCTTTGTAGTAATAGATGGTCATCAGTCATCACACCTATGCAAGTTTCACCACCTTGATGCGTCTGTTATGAATCTACCTACCTCTTCAAAAAGAAGAATAAGTTGTCAGGATGATACGTTTATGCTAATGGTGTGGTTATTCCATTGTTGCCTGGGAAGTCCAGGTCAAAAGATGTAAAAGTGTTTCTATTCTCCAGGGGGCTAGTATTTCTGTTACATCTTATCTTTCCTGCACAATCAGTCATGGAAGCTTCATGCTGATAAGTTTACACTTTTATTTTCTCCCTCTAGTTTTTCTCAGTAAATTCCAAAAGAAATGCTGATTTTCTCCTGGCTACTTGAAATATTTATTACCATTTTACTAGGTAAAAGTTTTCAAGCATTCAAAGATGCTAAAAGGCATCAAGTTTCTCTACCTCTTGACATGATTTTGTTGATTTTCAAATTATGTTTTAGAAAGTGTCACTCACATGAATCCTAGTGTTAGTACTTTCACTTGCAAAAGAGGAGTTGAAGAAATATTTTGTTATACGCAAGTTTCAGTCAAGGTTTGGGAGCACATAAAATGTCCATGCACATAATAATGTTTTTACATTCTATTTATAGTCGTCATTTGATGCATCAGTGTTGGATTTGCTTATGTGTGCTTGTTTGATGGTTAAAATCACGCTTCTGACAAGTGTTGACCAGGATACTTCCCTTGAAACCCTGCCATGTTTAGAAGAAATATATGTTTATAGCTGAACGGCTACGGGCTGATTCGCAAAATAAACTTTTTTAGTATTTTTTATTTAGTCTAATAATCAAACTTGGACTATGTTGCTAAAAATGAATTCTCTGCAGTTTGATTGTGTTGTCATCAAATGCTGTTTTGCAGAAACAAAAATTTTGTTGATATTTTGCTTTAGCCTTCAACTTGAACTTGAACCACATGGCTAAAATAAATTCTCTTCAGTTTGATTGCTTGTTATCTGCTTAAGCTGGAAAGTAAACAAATATGAACATATGTGATAAACTCTATTATCACATTCAGATGTTGATGGTATTTATGGAATTTCTTGATTATTATTTTGTTATTGATTTATACTAAGAAAACGATTTATGTTATAGTAAGAAAACGATTTGCGTTCTCAACAATTCCTTCCAGTTTCAGTCACACTTTCTCTTTTCCAATTTTCAAATAATTTTTATATATTTCACACTAAACTCCGGTTCTACATTTAAGTTTTTCAGATTCTGTTGACTGGATTTTGAATTGTGTCATCTGGGAAATATGTATTTGCAGAAAATCTACATCTTGTTTGTTAAACGGAGTTTTGTTATACCTGAGTCTTGTTGGTTGTTCATCTTTCATTGGTATGCTTGCTGAACAGTTGTATTTGCCTTAGATGTAATGAATGCAACAACATTATGATTTGAGCATTAACCACAAATGTACTTGATTGATTTAATTGTTTGCTTTTCTGCTTATTATATAAAAGTGAAGTTGAAGAACAGTGGAGCCGCATGCTCCATATAACCGATCACAAGTAATGGTAACCGACCACAAGTTGAAAATCTAACATCATTAATCTTAGCTAATAAGTTTTATTATTTTAAATTTTGCAGTATGAGATTCTTATTCAAGTTCCACCAAGATCTAATGTTTACTTGTAGCACGTTACTGAAATCTTAAAGACTTCAATGACGTTTAATTGTGTGCACTTGACGACGTTTAATTGTGTGCACTTGAGAATTTCTGTCTTTTTAAGGGTTGAGTTTAAGATACAAAGGAAAATTTGTGTCACTATTCTGTTTTGCGTTGAGTCTGTTAGGTAACTATTTTGTGTATTTATTTTCCATTAACTAATGCCCTTCTCTTTTTCTGGCCATTTCTAAGAATTGGAGCACAAATTGGTTTCATGTGCTATATTGTGTATGCTGCTCTATTTTACTGTTGTCTTTTACTTTACAAGTCGTAACTATACTGACCCAAAGGAAAGGTTTGACTTGGCAACACGTTTGAGCCGAAAAATTCTCCATCCTGGCATTAAATTCTATTTTCCATTTTTTATATTATGCTGTTCTTTGAACATATGAACTTCTTCTGATTAGTAATGGCTATATATTTTCTGGATCAAATGATTGACAGGGGAAACTATTTAAGCACATTGCTACAAGATGTAGAATATGATAGTTTGAATAGACTACTGAATAACTTATCTTTATTCATCACAGCTTTACTAGCATATATACAATATTGTTACATCAGAATCCATAACTAAAGAAACAACTTAAAGCAATAAACTATGAACCTTAAAACAAGACTAACAACCTCCTAAAGACTCGGTAAACACATTTCTACACTCCCCCTCAAGCTTGATGGTAGATATTAAGCAAATCAAGCTTGTTGCAAATGTGGTAAAAACACGATCGGGGCAATGGTTTAGTAAGGATGTCAGCCACTTACTGTCTTGACCAGACATAATTGAGGGAGATATCTTTGCGGTCAACCTTCTCCCTAATAAAATGACGATCAATTTCTATATGCTTAGTTCTATCATGATGAACCGGGTCTTGAGATATGCTGATAGAGGCTTGATTATCACACAGCATTTTGATAGGACCCTTTACTTCCATTTTAAGATCTTCCATCAATCTTCGAATCCATATCCCTTCACATACTCCATTCGCAAGTGATCTTAGTACTGCTTCGGCACTACTGCGAGCCACCACTGATTGCTTCTTGCTACGCCATGTTACTAAATTTCCCCATAGATACGTGCACATGCCAGATGTGGATCGACGATCTGTAACCGAGCCTGCCCAGTCTGCATCCGTGAAGACTTCTAATTCTCGGCTGCTGCTCTTTTTGAACAACAACCCAGTGCCGCGAGCAGCTTTGAGATATCTGAGAATTCTCATGACCGCATTCATATGATCTTGTGAGGGATTATTCATAAACCGACTTACCATGCTCACGGCGAACCCTATATCAGGCCGAGTGTGAGCTAAGTAAATAAGTTTGCCAACTAGTCGTTGATACCTTCCTTTATCGACTCCAGCTTCAGTGGTTCGAACATTCATCTTGACATTTGGGTCCATAGGAACATCAGCGGGTTTACATCCAATCATGCCGGTTTCCTTCAACAAATCCAATGTGTACTTCCTCTGTGAGACTGTGATGCCTTTTGTTGAACGAGCTATCTCCATACCAAGGAAGTATTGTATGTGACCAAGATCCTTGACTTCAAATTCCGATGACAGTGCAGCCTTTAATTGTTGAATTTCTTCAGTGTTATATCCTGTGATAATTATGTCATCGACATACACGCTCAACCACGTACATCTTCCATTAGCTGAGTGTTTTGTAAATAGAGTGTGATCTGCATGGCCTTGTGAATATCCTTGAAGCTTGAGAACCTGAGAGAACCTTCCAAACCATGCACGTGGAGATTGTTTCAGCCCATATAATGATTTCTTAAGTTTGCACACCTTCCCATTGTTAGATTCATTACTAAATCCAGGAGGGATTTGCATATAAACTTCTTCCTCGAGATCTCCATTTAGGAATGCATTCTTCACGTCCAACTGGTATATAGGCCAATCAAGATTTGCAGCGATGGATAGGATGACTTGCACTGTGTTGAGCTTTGCGACAGGGGCAAACGTTTCTCCATAGTCAACTCCGTAAGCCTGTGTATATCCTTTCGCCACGAGACGTGCCTTGTACCTCTCTATGGTTCCATCTGGCTTGTATTTCACGGTAAAGAGCCATCGACACCCAACTGTCCGTTTTCCCGGAGGTAATTTCACAATGTCCCAAGTCCCATTCTCCTCCAGCGCTTGAATCTCATTGTGAGTAGCAGCTGACCAGTCGGGATCTGTGAGAGCTTCATTCACTGAACTCGGTATCTGTATCTGATCAACTTGAGAAACAAACGCCCGATAACGAGTAGACAGATTTCCATAATAAACATAATCTTCTATTCTATATGGGCCACAAGAACGAGCTGCTTTTCGCAATGCAATTGGCATATCTATGTCAGAAGTTTCATCAACAATAGGTAATACAGTGGTAAGATTACCTGGCTCATCTGTTTCGGGATCAGAACTCGGGGTTTGATGATGGATGTGAGCTGGTGGTGTCACAGGAATTTTTGTTTGTGTCACTGTATCATAGTGAGGCATTATCGCTGGCATTATAGTTTCGGTGGGAGTCACATCAGGTAGAAGGGATGTCCAACTCAATTTCTGAGAGTCATTATCAGTTTGTGGTGTCTCCCCCTGACTCACAGAAGTGGAGTAGTATGGAACGTGTTCGAGGAATGTGATATCCATGGAGACAAAATATTTTTGCTGTGTTGGGGAATAACACTTATACCCTTTTTTATTAGGAGAATAACCGATAAACATGCACTTAAGTGACTGAGGATCAAGTTTACTATGATTATACAAATGAACAAACACAGAACAACCAAATATTTTGGGAGGTATTGTGGACACGAGAGGACAGGTAGGATATATATCAAGTAAGGATTGACATGGAGATTTGAATTGTAATACCCTGGATGGCATGCGGTTAATGAGGTATGCCGCAGTGAGTACAGCTTCACCCCAGAAGTGTTTGGAAACATTAGAGGCAAACATAAGAGATCTAGCTACCTCAAGGAGATGCCGATTTTTACGTTCAGCAATCCCATTTTGCTGAGGGGTGTTGGTACATAAGCTGGTCTGAACAATGCCATGTTGTTTGAAATAATCACCAAGTTGCAAATTAAAGAATTCCCTTCCATTGTCGCTGTGAAACACTTGGATATTTGTTTGAAACTGAGTTTGAACCATGATATGGAATTGTTTAAAAATATTGTATGTATCAGATTTATTTTTTAATAAAAATACCCAGCTCAGCCGAGTATGATCATCAACCATTAGAAGGAACCATCGAGTACCATTAATATTGGGCACGCGAGATGCCCCCCAAATATCACTATGAATCATTGAAAACGGATGGGATGCTTTGTATGGCCTAGGTTTATAAGAGCTTCGTGTATGTTTGGATAACTGACAAATATCACATGAAAAAGAATTTGCATTTTTATTGCGAAACAATTCAGGAAACATATGTTCAAGATACCCAAAAACTAGGATGTCCTAGGCGATAATGATTCAACATGATATCACTATCTGTATTTAATTTCAAACAAAACGAATTATTGGATAGAATTTGATGTGAGGGTAGAACCGAAACAAATTTGCCATGTGATGAGGATGAGGGATTTGTTTTGAGGAGATAGAGTCCATCACGTTCCTTAGCCCATCCAATCATCATCCCCGAATTGCAATTCTGAAAAGAATAAAAATAACATGAATGAGCACTAAATATGGTTGGCATTGAAGCTCATAATTTAGTTTTCTGACAGACAAAAGATTACAATTGAATTGGGGTATATAGAACACGTTTGTAAGTGTTAAGGTGTGTGAGACATGTACTGTCCCTGTTCCAATCACACGTGATCTTGTTCCATCGGCAATAGTAACGGTGATGTTTAGAGTGCACGGAGTGTAGATTGAGAATAGGTGTGGGTTACCAGTCATGTGGTCGGAGGCACCGGAGTCCACTATCCAGGATGATGAGGTATTCGCGTTGGCATGCATAGCCTATCCGCTAGGGAGTAGTACCTGTGATTGTGGGAGATGAGGACGGAGATCCATGTTGCACTTGTTTAAAAAAAGTTTGGAGTAGCGCGAGTTGCTCCTTGCTGAAGATCTCAGTGCTAGCCGTGTTCCCATGTGCCTCGCTATCAGAGTAACCCCGAGAAGGCTTCCAGTCTTGTGGTTTACCATGGATCTTCCAGCAAGTGTCACGAGTGTGTCCCGGGCGCCTGCAATGATCACAATATGGTCTGCTCTTGCGAGGATGACCCTCAATGGAAGTCTTCACAGCTAGTGCTTTTGTATCTGTTGATGATACTAAAGCAGAAACATCAAGAGTGGAGTGTGATAGAGATGTACTTCCCATCATGACTTTTCTTCTACTCTCCTCGTGTTGAACTGCCGAGAAGGCCTCGCGAAGAGATGGTAAGGGTTTAATGCTAAGAATCCGACCTCGCACCTCATCGAGTTCCTTGTTCAGGCCAGACAGTAGTTTGAATACTCGCTTGGTCTCGACAATTTTGTTGTAGAGCAGCTTGTCCTCCGAGCACTTCCAAAGTTGGGTGTCATGGAGATCGATCTTCTGCCAGAGACGTGTCAGAGTGCTGAAGTAGTGAGTGACTGAAGATTCCCTTTGATGGAGATCATGAAGAACACTCTCAGTTTCGAAAAGTTCTGATGTGTTTTCCGTGTTGGAGAAAGTAATTTGTGCAACGTCCCAAATTTCTGCTGCAGAGTGGCAGAGAAGGAAATTTTCTCCAATTTCAGGAAACATCGAATTGATCAGCCATGAACAAACCATGCTGTCATTTGCTTTCCATGACTTGAATGATGAATCAGTCTCCTGTGGTGCCTTCGCAACGCCGGTGAGATAATCGTCTTTACTCTTGCCGCAGACGAACATGAGTACTGACTGAGACCATTGCAGATAGTTTTGACCATTGAGTTTGTGATTTGTGATCACATTAGAAAACTGATCTGTGTGGTTAATGGGTGTTGCAGAGGTTGTGGATGATTCAGAGTTTGAGGTGAGTGCATGTGGATTTCCGAACTTAGTCATTCTGTTGATTTCTACCTATGCTCTGATACCATGTAGAATATGATAGTTTGAATAGACTACTGAATAACTTATCTTTATTCATCACAGCTTTACTAGCATATATACAATATTGTTACATCAGAATCCATAACTAAAGAAACAACTTAAAGCAATAAACTAGGAACCTTAAAACAAGACTAACAACCTCCTAAAGACTCGGTAAACACATTTCTACACAAGAGTGAGGTAGAGATTAAGAATGCAGAAGACTTTTGTTGTCAAACTTGATACCGGATATTGAGGACTTGCATAAAGATGTTTGACGTTTTTTACTACCAATGAGTAAGAATATTCTAATTGTAGGAGTAGACATGATAACGGTTCATGAACCGCTGGTTATGGTTACGGTTCGATAAATCGGCCATCAAATGATTAACAGGGGAAACTATTAAGCACATTGCTACAATAGTGAGGTAGAGATTAAGAATGCGGAAGACTTTTGTTGTCAAACTTGATATCGAATATTGAGGACTTGCATAAAGATGTTTGATGTTTTTGACTACCAATGAGGTAGAATATTCTACCACGTGGTAGGAGGAGACATGGTAACGGTTCACGAACAGCTGGTTATGGTTACGGTTCGATAAACCGGTTCTTAAGCTGGCCGGTTATGGTTTGGAATCGCCGGTTCACGGTTCTTTCACAGTTTCGGCTCCATCCCGGTTATGGTTTGTTTACGATTTTTTACAATTCAAAATTTTCAACATTATTTTGAAAAAATAAATATAATATATACAAATTTGATATAATTGAAAAGTAACATAAATTACTATGTAGATGTAATGATGTATATATAAAAAATAATAAAATAAAAAATACTCTATATTTATTAGTAATTAAATATTGATTACAATTAATATGTTGGTAATGGTTGTACCATAATGAATATGGATAATAATTGATATTCTTTGAAACGTCTAAAACAACTACACATAGTGTACCAGATCAAATTTTAGGGTCATGGAGTAATAAAACAAGACATAAAGGGGGCAATTCTCAATAAAATAAAAATAAAAAGGTTTTTAGGTAATTTTGGTAAATTATAAGTTAAATAGGCCTATATATTTTCTCTTTATTTAGTTCGTTGTTTCTAAACCTAGGGCTTGGAGAAAAGGTTGAATTGTGGAAGATAAAGCCAAAATCTCAACCAATTTCAATTAACAGAGGTAAGAAATTAATATTTTAATGTTATTACGAAATTAGGAAAGATATGAGTGGTTGATTTCATTATTTATGGTAAAAACAAAAAATATATATTATTCAATACATTGGGTATGAATTTATTATGTAATGAATCTGTAGTGAATTTGTTTTGATAAGTTTGAATAGAATTCTGGTAATTCGACTAGAATGGATAGATTTATCCATTAGCAGGAATCAATTCCACTGAGAGTAACCTGGATAAATTTCAGTAACTCTTGGATGAATTTTTAGAGAGTTCTGGAATTTGAGTTTAATTAGGTAGCTTAATGATTGATTTAATTGGTTTCATTTAGATCATTTGGTGATTGAACTTCAGTAACTATATGAGTCAATGTCATGAAACCTACATAATAAGTTTTAGAAAATTTTTGGGAAACAGGAATTGTACCTATATTCAGAATGATCTCAATAAAACCTATTAGTGATAATTCAATAAAATTTACTACTAATAATTCCATTAAAGCTATTACTTTTACTGATAATCTCAGTGAAGATATTACTTTTAATGATAATCCCAGTAAAGCTATTAGTATTATTGATAATCCCAGTAAAGCTATTACTCTTACTGATAATCCTAGTAAAATCTGTTAGAATATTATTGGTCAGTATTATTATTTTTATACGTACTGGATATAGCATGGGTTGAATAATGTAGGTTAAAATATATCTAAACATTATTAGGGTAAATTTAGTGAGTTTCTATATTGTGATATTTTATAGCAAGGGAAAATATATGATTGGCAACCCATTAGGAAAAGTTTTAAATTGGGAATAAATTCAGGTTAGTGGTTATGGTATTTTGCTATATTTTATAAAATGTGTTTTTGCTAGCATATCGAGTTGTTTTGCAAGGTCCAAGGAGTTTAAGGTGTTAACTCCACTTGCTTGTAATGAATCTCATATATGAACACCTGGGATAGGATGGAGAACAAGTTTCAAGTTGGTCCCATAGAGGTCCGACATGAGGCGTCAAATGTTGAATGTTGAGATATTCTCCCACGCTTTAGTAATATGGCAATAACTCTATCAATTTAGCTTGGAATGGGATGATTCAAGTGGCATTGGAAAGTTAAGATCCAGGAAAAAATCTTTGAAGCTTTTCATTTTTCCACATTATGATGGGATCGAGGCGAAAATCGACCAAGAAGCTGCACGTCGCGATGTGTACAAAATTTAGTTTTCTAGTTTTACGTTTTTTATGTTTTTACGTAACTTTTTTATTTGGGTTGTTTCCTAAATTGTTCCTTAGATTTTATAGCCCAAAAACATGTCTTCTTAACAATTGTAGCTTAACCATATCAAATATATTATAAAATCCTAATTCCTCACGAGTTTAAGGTGCATTAGGACACCGACGTGTATAAAAAGTGAGGAGTAGGAATCGATCCCACAGGGAATGAGAGAACTATGACAAAGTGTAAGTGTGTGCAGTAGTAAACAATGAATCCAATAAAAAATAATTAACCTAAACAACTAAATTTATTATTAATAAAATGAAAGAGAAGAAATTACTAAAAATTAAACCTACTCAAAAACAAATGATCAAGTAATGCAATAGAGTGATAAGTACTCTTGAGGAAAATGACTAGAGTTACAAAGATAGTTGGGGTAGGAATTCAATGTCATGAAAATATTATAATTAAGGGTAAACAATTACTCATAATTTAGATCTCTATACCGAGCACTTATCTTATTCATAATAACCTATCACACGCCCTCCTATGTGGCAAGAGACAAAGAATGCTTTAGGCGTTTATTACTAGATATTAACTAATTTGTTAAACCTTCTATGTGGCAAGAGGCAATATTTACTTCCTTAATTAACCCAGAATCTAATGTAAACTACCTACAACCAACCCTCTAATTCAACCTCTTCTATGTGGCAAGAGGCAACGACGAACCAAGTCACGCTAATGTTTAACTAATTCTCCAAACTCCTCCTATGTGGCAAGAGGCAAGAGTTAAGGTAAAACCAACTTAACAAATTTAAAACAAACCATAAAAGATCCTGAATAACCTACCATAATCCTCCTATGTGGCAAGAGGCAATATTAAAGCAAGTTATCTCTAGTAAATTACTTCACATAATCAAGCATATTCATTATACACAATAGTGGCCAATTATCATGCATAACCCATCAAGATTATAGCAAGTAAAACTCAACATGAATATCCGAATCGATAAACCCTAACACAACTTTTAAGTACAAAAACCTAAGTCAAAGCTTAAGAGTACAACAAGTCTAGCTTAACATGGCTAGATCAAACATCAATATAAGAATTAATGAACAATAAAGAAACTATAAACATTAAATGAAAGAAAACACCTTAATTGAAGAACAATAAAGAAGTTTCATTTGATGAATTAAGAACAAGAGTATAGCTTCCTTCGAAAGATTGATGTTCTCTATGCAAAACAATGATCAAAGCCATTGAGACCTCTCAAGAATCTCTCTCTACAAAAGAAACCCTAAAAAGAGAGAAAGATATCCCAATCTATTCTAAACTATGATCTTCTCCATTATCAGCTATGAAAATTACATAATAGATGGCCTTATATAGGAAACAACTTGAAACTTTATCAACATTGATAAGATGGCATGATTTTGGGCCATAACATATAAGGAACAAGTTAGGAAACAACCAATAACAAAAGGACATGTTAAAAATATCAAAAACTAACAAAAGGAAACTTTTCATGCTGTTTACACCCCCAGCGTCGTAGCGTACAGCCCTCTCTACGTCGCGACATCCCAGAATTTTTGGAAAATTTCGAAATAGTGCGCCATGTCATGACGTGGAGCTTTTGCAAGTCAGACGTCCCTATTGCGGCCCTTTATCTATATGATCTAGGCAGAATTTGGAAAAACGCAAAACATGAAAGTTGTACACTATCGTTTGAATGTCAAAGGCCGCTTGAATCGCCCAATTTGGACTTAAATAGAGGTAGATATAATCAAAAACCCAAAACCTGGCAGATTTTCTCAGCATTTGTACTTCATCACCTTTTCATGTGTTTCGCGATTTTAACCCTTCTCGGAGTCTTGAGCCTCAATGGGATCAACTTGGGACTTATTTTCCACTATATCCAAGGTCTTAATACATAGGATTGATCTTCAATAATTAGAATTAACACCTTGAACATCTTGTGAAACACGTAGCCAACTTCTTTGTGACGCAAGATACTTTTAGCCCTAAATCGACTCTTTCTTGATCTTTCTCAATCTTTTCCTCTCATTTTGGCATACATGTTCAATATCCTGCAAAACACACTAAAAGCACATTAAATAGCAACAAAGACAATGCAAAGTATAAGTGAAATAGCATATATAAGATGAACATATTTCACCTTATCAAATGGGCATGTGTATAATTGTATTTTGTGAATATAAAATATATGTTGTGGCTTTTTGTGAAAATGATTGTCTTATGCAATGGTTTGAATATTTTTAAGTGTCATAAGTGCTTGAATGCTTTGTGAACTGTTGGTTGGGACATGTTCTAAGCTAAATGTATATGGCCTACATAGCGGGATTAATAGCTAGGAAATTAATATATATGGCCTACTTGACGGGATAAACAGTTAAGACCCCAATGCATATGGCCTACTTGATGGGATAAATAGTCAGGATTAGATCCATTTATTGACCAATAGTGACATGGATTATTCATGAGGTTGAAAAATAAAATAAATGCAATGAGTTGACGAATGTTTACTCGTGATTATGCCACATGCTATTTATGTTTGTTTTCGAAGAAATGTATATTTTTATTTTACTTCAATGTTATATTTTAAAATATTTTGCACAATATTTTAAATGTAAATATATTATATGTAACATGCTCAATCCAATAAGGGAATACCCGAACTGCTTACTGAGCAATGTTGGCTAACGCCATGTTGACAAATATTTTTGCAGATTATAGTGCTTCAGATGCAGACAATGTGGATGATTGAGAATAGAGAAAAGTTTATATTTATGCTTAAGTTGAGACAATGTTTATGTGTGTTAGATGAGTTTAGACTTTATTAATGTTGAAGCATTGCTTCTTTTTTATTTTTGAAATAAGATACTTGAAAGTTGATTATGGTGAATTTTGTGTTCATGGATATTTATATGGCAATTTTAGTTATGGAATTATTTAATGGAAATGTGTAGTTTGTATATAGTAATTTTAGGTTAAAAAGCTTTGATAATAGAGGTTTCGAACTTTTGAGATTTTTTTTAAAGAAACGAGCATATATATATATAAATGGTGGGCAAAACACGATGCTGGATATATCCAAATGCATCGTTACACAAGAAAAGCTATAAATATGAAGTACTACTCCATTACATGATCTTAGAATTAAATGAGTGATCTGGTATTTAGAAAGTGTCTACTCTAGGAAAATCTAGAGTATATCTTTCTGTTTTCCATTCAACAATCCAATACATCTACTATGAATCAAAGCAAATATCAAGGCCTCTTCAATTGCAGTATAGGTCATATCAAAGTTAGGCCAGGTCGACAGTGTAAACTTCCCAGAGTTATGAGTCGTCCAAACTCCCATTGCTTTCATCATCAATCCAGGGAATACGTGGCCACAATTCAAGGTTCAAACACTCCACGCATAGCAGCCAAGATAAGAAGTAATTGAAACAAGAAACGCAAAACATCCGCTTCCTCAGCAGTATGAAAAGCAAGAACATGAAAATACTTTAAGCACATGAAAACCATAGATTAAGCACAGAGTACGTTGCACCAGATTATGTGTACAGACTTCAGTTTGCATCATTATCCCATGATGCAAACTACAATCTAATCATCAGAAGCAGAAGGCTGAAGCCATTCAAGCATCAGAGCACAATGTTCACCCCAGCTATAGCCTTACATGGTGCAACACGGTTCAGTCAGAGGAGAACTCCTCCCAAAATGAATAATTGAGGGTGCAGAACTGAGGGTCCACACTAAGATAAACAAATGCAATGCAACAGGTGAATAAGTGCATCAAAAACCAAATTGCAAAATAAATTCAGTCAATAGCCAACGAGAACAGGCCACTGATCTTCGATCGAATCCAGTTTAGCACAATGTATATCATTGTAGCCAAATCAAGATGATTCCAACCAAGAATCTATCCACCCATAGGAGGGTCCAGTAATTCAAAGCAAGCAAACAGAAACAATGCCAGACTTTGCTACACAAGCAGAGCTAACAAGGCCTACGCCACTTGCAAAGCAATCAAAATCAGAGTTGAAAAACCATTAAAATCAAAGCTATCAGCCAGTAAATCACTGATAAGATTCCTGCAGTGATTCCTCCAGTAAAATCCGTTTCCAAAGCAATCAAAATCAGAGTAGAAAAATCATTAAAATCAAAGCTAACATCCAGTAAAATCACTGATGAGAGTTCTCCAGAAATTTAATTCGCCACATATACCTCTGTAGATCGATTGAGCTGGAAACATCTTCGGCCAGATTCGGCTAGAGCTCCAGATTCGGCCATTGTCTAAGCTATCCCAACTCTCCGATTCCATCCACCTTTATCCGATTTCAGACTCTAGAGCCGTCAAGATCAAAACCACCAAGTCGCCTAGGAATCTGCCTGTTCGGGTTGTAGATCTGTCTTTGAGGTTCAAGTATTTGAGTAAGCAGATGACGTAGATATGGGTTTATCCATCGTTTGCAGCTTTGGGGGTTGAAATGGGCAGGGTAGGTAGATCGGGATTTGTCCGGTAGTCCAAAGTGTTGACCGGTCTGAGAAAGAGCAGCGGCGCCTTCTTGTGGCTGAGGTTTGCTCCTCCGTCTTGCTTCCTCCAGCCGATGAGATCTTTCAAGTGCTCCCGTGAAGATATGGAGGTGGCGTCATTGTTGGAGGTAGACGTTTGTTGTTGGACAAGAAGCCGGTGGTGACGAGTGTAAAGAAGGAGAATAGATGGCTGGTGGTGACGAGGTAGACGTTCGTACTTTTGAGATTAATTCTTAAAGGTGCAGTGGTGCCATGTCCCGAATTTGGGGCCGACATAATGACTCTCTTTTGCATATTTAATGCCATCTAACTTCACAACTTCATCCATCTTCACGCACAACCACATCAAAGATCTTAGCACAAAACAAAAAAAATTAAATGTCTAAAACTACTACACATAATGACACTCTTTTGCATATTTAACGCCATCTAACTTCACAACTTCAACCATCTTCACGTACAACCACATCTTTAAACAAGAACAAAAGGTGTAGATTTATTAATTAAAGTTCAATTGATATAGTCAAGTTAGTTACCGAGTCTTATGGTTGTGTACATGAGTTATCTGCTTGTTCCTGTTTTTAAGTTCTTTCTGTTTCATAAGATCTTATCTTTATGGATCTGTATTTTGTGTACTTTGTATATATATTCTTACTGAAGCTTAATGAAAGATATATAGAAATTATTCTCCAATACAGAAACTTCTTACTTTGTATATATGGTATCAGAGCCTTGACTCACTAAGCCATGGAGAATCAAACACTGACTTCTGAAGGTACTCCTTCATCCAATTCCAGTGTTACTCGAGGCTCTCATCATGAGCCATCTCTTCTATCCATCACAACCAATAAACTCAGCGATCACAATTATCTGTAATAGTCTAGCTCGGTGCTAATGTTCATTCGTGGGAAAGGAAAAGAAGATCACCTCCTTGACAGCCTGACTCAACCAGCCCAAGAAGATGCTACATTAAAGACATGGAAGCAGGGGACAACATGATAATGGCATGGTTGATAAATTCCATGACTCAAGAAATCAGTGAAAACTTCTTTCTCTTCTCGACGGCGCATGAAAACTGTGTAGCAGCTCGTGAAACCATCTCTTGCAAAGAAAACACTGCTGAACTGTTTGAAATTGAGGGATTACTACATGATCTTCGACAAGGAGATTCTACAGTGACAACATACTTCACAAACCTATCTCGATATTGGCAGAAGGTAGATCTCCTTGAATCCCACACTTGGAAATGCTCAGCTGATGTAGAGAGTTACAGGAAAATTATTGAGACCAAACGAATTTTTAATTCCTTTTTGGACTTGATAAAACTCTCGATGAAGTTCGTGGACGAATTTTCTCCACCAAACCACTGCCTAATATCCGTGAAGCCTTCTCAGAGGTAAGACGCGAAGAGAGTCGACGGAAAGTCATGCTTGGACACATGAGCTTGAGCACACATGACAGCAATGCTCTATTATCCCATGACGCTACCTCGCCCCAAAATAATGAACTACTTCACTGCAATGCAGCTCGAGGAACATCTCAACAATTCCATGATGGCAAGTCTCGTTGGGGCAGACCATGGTGTGATCACTGTCGACGACCAGGACATACGAAGGAGACATGTTGGAAAATACATGGGAAGCCAGCAAACTGGAAACCATGCGGGAATACAGCAAATTCAACTTCATTCAGTCAGGATCAATTGAGCCTTCTTCAAACTCTCTTTAGCCAAGCACAGACTCCATCTTTGAATACTCCTCAACCTACAAGCTCCGGACATATAGCTCAACAAGGTAATCTTTCTCAGGCGTTACATGCCAAAACCTCCACGCCATGGATTGTTGATTTCGGGGCGTCTGATCATATGACTGGTAATCACTCCTTATTCTCCACATATACTCCATGCTCTAAGCATCTCTGTTAGCATTGCGAATGGTTCTAGTTCTCGTGTTGTGGGAATAGGATCGGTTCAAATATCACCACAAGTGACACTTCAAAAATGTGTTTTTTGTTCCTCAACTTGATTGCAACCTTCTGTCTATCAGAAAAATAAATGAAGATCAAAACTGTTGTACTATGTTCACCGCTAACTCGTGTGTATTTCAGGAATTGAATTCCGGGATGACGATTGGCAGTGCTAAGCTTTGTGTAGGCCTATACCTCCTCAAGTCAAAAATTCTCCACCACCTTCCCATCATAAGGCAGTAACCTCCCAGTACTTTGATATTACTAATAATCATTCTAGAACTAGTTTTCTTGCCAATAAAGATGATGATATTATGTTGTTACATTATCCTCTTGGACATCCGAATTTCATGTACCTCAAACGCATGTTTCCCTCGTTATTTATCCATAAAGATACAAAATTATTTACTTGTGATGTTTGTTAGATCTCTAAACACACACGTAGCATGTATGTTCCAAGGCCTTATAAACCATCCCAATCATTTTCAAAGATTCACAGTGACATTTGGGGACCATCGAGGGTATCTAATATATCAGGTGCACATTGGCTTTTACTCTTTGTGGATGATCATACACGTCTAAGTTGGGTATACTTGATGAAACATAAATCTGAGGCAAGTCAATTATTTAAAAATTTTCATATTATAATTCACACCTAATTTAATGCACAAATCCAAGCTTTCCACTCCGATAATGCCCGAGAGTATTTCAATTCTGTATTTGGTGAGTATTTTCTATCTCATGGTATTATACACACCAGCTCATGCACTGATACCCCACAACAAAATGGCATCGCCGAGCGTAAAAATAGACACTTGTTAGAGGTTGCCAAATCCCTTATGTTCACATCCAATGTTCCTAAATATTTTTGGGGAGAGGCTACTTTAACTTCAACATATCTCATCAACCGCATGCCATCTCGAACCTTAAAATTTGACTCTCCATGCTAATCCCTCATCAAAGCCTATCCAAACACTCATCTAGTTAGCACCATCAACCCAAAGGTATTTGGGTGTACAACATTTGTACATCAATACCATCAAAATAAATTGGATCCAAGATCAATTAAATGTATATTTGTGGGCTCCTCTCCTCGACAAAAAGGATACAAATGTTATTCTCCTACACTTAGGAAATTTTTTATTTCCATGGATGTTACTTTTGATGAATCCAAAATTTTCTATTCCCAAACTGTGCTTGCGGGGGGAGAATGCAAATACAGTAGCTCAACCACAATCACAAGTTTGAGACATTCTATGTGACATATCTCCTAACATTCTCTAACAGCAGAATAACAATGACACTGTCCACACAAGTGTGCTGCCATATCCACCAAATCTTGATGTAGAAATGTCCAGTACTAGCCCAGAAAATATCCCAAGTCCTGAAGATGCACAAACTCAGGATAGCCAGGAATCTTCTCGGAATGCAATGCCAAAAACCACTGAACAAGTTAACAGTTCCTCTCTTCCTTTATTTGACCTTGATGTTCCTATAGCCTTGAGAAAGTCATCTAGATCACGACATCCTCACTCTATGGACGACTTTGTGTACTATGGGAAACTATCAACTAACTTCCGAGCTTTCTTATCCAAAGTTGATCAAGTCAAAATTCCAAATACGATGTATGAAGCCCTCAAAGATCCAGCTTGAAGAGATGCTATATATGACGAATTCCGAGCTTTGGAACAGAATGGAACGTGGGAAATAGCAGATCTTCTACCTGGAAAACGAACTGTGGGATGTCGATGGCTTTTCTCAGTAAAACATCAAACTGATGGGACTATAGAAAGACTCAAAGCAAGGTTAGTTGCCAAAGGATATACTCGATCATATGGAATTGATTACCAAGAAACTTTCGCACCTGTAGCCAAGCTCAACACCATCTGAGTTCTATTAACTCTCGCTGTCAATCTTGACTGGCCGATATTGCAACTAGACGTCAAAAATGAGATTCTAAATGGCGATCTAGAAGAGGAAGTATACATGGATATCCCGACAGGTTTTGAAAATGATTCAACACAAAATAAAGTCTGCAAGCTAAAGAAGTCTCTGTATGGGCTGAAGCAATCACCAAGGGCATGGTTTGGTCGGTTTTCTCGAGTACTCAAAGTTCATCACTATCTGCAATGTCAAACGGATCACACTCTATTTGTAAAGCACACGTCAGAAGGGAAGTGTTCAATATTGAGTGTATATGTTGATGACATAGTGATCACAGGAAATGATGGGGAAGAAATACATCGATTAAAACAAATTCTTTCCAAGGAATTTAAGATTAAAGATCTCGGTCATATGAAGTATTTTCTTGGTATGGAAGTAGCACGATCAAAGGAAGGAATTTTCGTCTCTCAAAGGAAATATGTTCTAGATTTGCTCAAGGATGCTGGAATGATAGGATGTAAGCCAGTCGACACTCCCATGGATCCAAACGTAAAAATTACAGCTCGGGTTAATGAAACTGAAGCAGATAAAGGTCAGTATCAATGCCTTGTAGGTAGGCTGATCTATCTATCCCATACTCGTTCAGATATTAGGTTCCCAGTAAGTGTGATGAGCAGATTTATGAACAACCCGTCAGTGTTGCATATGGAAGCTGTTCTTAGAAGTCTACGGTATCTTAAAGGTAATCCAAGAACTGGTCTTATGTTCAGGAAAAGTCCAAACCGTGAAGTGACAGTGTATACCGATGCCGATTGGGCAGGTTCTCCCACAGATCGAAGATCTACATCAGGATATTGCTCTTTCATATGGGGCAACTTAGTAGCATGGCGTAGCAAGAAGCAGTCAGTGGTAGCACGAAGCAATGCTGAAGCTGAATTTGGAGCACTTGCACTCGGAATCTGTGAAGGAATGTGGCTCAAACGATTACTCAAAGAACTCAAGGTTGGTGATCACAAATCAGTCAATATTTTATGTGATAACTAGTCTACATTGAGTATTGCTAACAACTATGTACAACATGATCGAACCAAACACATTGAAATTGACAGGCATTTTATCAGTGAAAAAATCGAGGATAAGACTATCAGCTTGAGCTATGTTCCCACACGTCACCAAGTAGCTGATATATTGACAAAAGCTTTACCTTGTCCTAAATTTCAAGAACTTTGTAGCAAGCTTGATCTTCGCAGTATCTACCGTCAAGCTTGAGGGGGAGTGTAGATTTATTAATTAAAGTTCATTGTATATAGTCAAGTTAGTTACCGAGTCTTATGGTTGTGTACATGAGTTATCTGCTTGTTCCTGTTTTTAAGTTCTTTCTGTTTCATAAGATCTTAAGTTCTTTCTGTTTCCTAAGATCTTATCTTTATGGATCTGTATTTTGTGTACTTTGTATATATATTCTTACTGAAGCTTAATGAAAGATACTAATCATGGGCAAGCCGCACAAGGTGCGGCAACCCAGAGCTATATTTTTGAGTCTTGGTTTATGTAGGTTTATTATTAGGCTAAGTTGTTTTTGTTATTTTAGCAGGAATTTTTTTGATTAATTTTTACAGGGAATAGCCTATATTTTGACAAAACCCTTTTAGTTTTTAGCATTATTTTGTGGAGATATTTTGTATGAAAGCATTAAATTACAAATTGTTATATGCTGTTTGCTTGGGCAATATTTAATTAGTGTAATTTTTTTTCCTTATTTTATAATTTTTTATTTAAATAGATAAATTTTTACTATTTATTATAATTTAATTAATTCAAGTATGGAATTGTTTAGTATGTTTTCTAATGGATATTTTGATGGAAATAATAAAGTACCAAATAATGAAAATTGGTCCATTATAGGTAAATGTTTTTATTAATTATTTGATTGTTGATTATAGGGGATTTTTTTTAAATGTATTTTATTAATATTTTTATATGTAATTTGGTTATACACAGAGAAACGATCTTTATAAAAGATTATGATGAAGTTGGATAAGTAAGAAAAGAGGGAAAAAAACTATAAGATAGTGAAGTTGTATTTTTTCAATTCTATTAGTTAAAGTGTTTTCATCTTACTTAAAAAAAAAATTAAAACATAAAGAAGTAAATAGGTAAAAGAGTTTAAAATTTCTTAAATAAAAATGATATTTTAAATAACCATTAGTTTCAAATACAACCTAAACTAAGCTTATTTACCAAACATATTTTTTTTTTTGGTAAATATATTAAAATTTTAACTAAGGCCCAAAATATATGGATTGCCATATATTGTGTGGTATTCTATTAGTTTTTTTATACTATTAATTATAAGTTTTGGACATTTGCTATTCTTATGGTGCAGTTTCAAGCGTAAGTTATTAGCTAATTATATTTTTTTAGGGTTTGCAGATTGGTGGGTCCGCTATATTTTTTGGTATTCTGTTCACCTACTTTGTATGCTCACTACTACGCGCTTTTTATTGTTTTCACTTTAGGGTTTTTAAGGGAAGAATTTTTGGAAAACCTTTTTTATTGTACGCGTTCTTGATTTGCAGATGAGGAATATCTAAAAATATCAAATTTAGATATTTGTACATCCGTCACACTATGGGAGCTGGCCATGCCCGAAGATCTATTCCATGCCCAGAACAGGGGAGGACAACCCATTTTTTCTGAATTCCCTTTTTTTGTAAAAGATAATCTACTTTCATTAAGTGATTTATTAAAAAGCAGCTAAACTTCTAACACTTAACCAAAATTTTTAAAAGAATAGAAAAAGAATACTTTTAACCCTCAAATGTCCTCATCTGGAATTGGCTTATGATTTGTTATTTTTTGTCCTGTGAGCATCCTCTATTTAATGATGATTCGAACTGCCACTGCTGTGACAGATTTTACACCATAACACCAATATGAGATCGAGATGTGGAATAGAGATAAACATTTTATATTAATTTAACTCACAATTTCAATCTTATACTTCAACTCAAAGTTTATGCTTCTCAAGGAAAAACTGGGCGCACTTTGATAGACTTCAATTTTATTGTTTTAACATTTTTTAAGCAAGTAACATGCTTCAATCCCATGTTTTGATGCTCTTCATTAAAGAAAAGCTCATTCATCACAATAAATTTAATGGAAAAAATAGAAAAGTAGGCACTGGATTAATGGACACTCACCAAAGGCGTTATTTTAACACCAGCACAGAACAACAATTACATCATAATAAATTAGTTAAAAAACTGAGTTGGGGGCGACCGTGAAATAATATTTGTACTCAAATTTACTCAGTAATGTGTTTTTACAATAAATTTTGATTTCATGATTCTGATGATGAAAATTTAGATATGCATACAAACTAAGAAACTTCTATTGCTCACAGCAAAGATAAATCATGATTCATATGTACTGTATCAGTTTCTAATTCATATACCAGTTTAAAGACAAGGATGGTGTAAGGCAATTCTATACACAATAAAGCCCAGATTACCCAATGTGCAAAAATGGAAAACACCAATTTTCAGTTCTTAAGAGGAGAAACTCATCTGCAACTGAGAGATATCTACAAGAATATGCACGACTCATCCTTCATAAGATGGCAAACATTCAAACTGTAAATGCTGCCATCTCAAGCTACAATATAGCAAAATATATGGTTCACCTTAAACAAGATAATGGCATCAATAACCAAGTTAGATCTCATCATCTAGAATCTAATACTCTACTAAGCATGTTCTATGCAAGTTTTGAAGAAATCTATGTGATCCTTTTGTGTCATTATACACCCAAAGATAGATGAGGGTCAACTTCTCATACAAATCATCATTGGATGAAATTTGTCCATCTAGAATAGTTAGACATAGATAGTCAACTTTAAAACAAAAACACCACTGCAATTACATCAGAGCTAAAAAGTGGTCCCTAGATTTGATGTTTGGCCTCTAAATGCATTCATTTCCAAGCAGAAGAATGTTTGCTTAACCACTATACTGTCTCTCATTTAAACATGTATGCTTTCAATACATAAAAAAAATGCACCAGGGCTTATATGTAGAGAACACAAATATGATACTCCACTAAAACCAGCCAGCAGAATTTAGATAGAGAGCTAGACGGAGAAGGCCCAAAGATTCTCTGAAGTTTTCAGATAATAACAAGTGAGAAATTAGTAACAGTCTCACAAGTAACAGAATCAAAGCTTAAACAACCAAACAACCAAATTGCTTAAGGCATCCCAAGGGAAAAAATGTATTAAATGACCATAAAAAATCAGATTAATAAAATTTTAATAATAAAATAAAAAATAAATAATATGAATTCGGGAAAAATTTAAAATCGTCTCAACATTATAAACCAGATAGGGAAAAAATGCCAAAAAATCAACATGCAAGAACTACAGAAACCAAACACGATCAATTTGGCCAAAAAAACAAAACCCAAACCTTTTGTTAGCCTCCATAATTGAGAAAAAAAAAACAATATATCTACATAGCTATAAAATCAGCCTTTCAACCCTAAATCAAACCGCAGGCTTAAAACCACAAACCCCAAAAAAATTGCAGCAAAAAATCAAATCCCACCGAGTTAACAAAATCCAAGCCAAAAAAAACCCCGAATAAAAATCGATTAAAAAGTAGCATCAGTTCTAAAATATCACATCCAACGAAAGCACCATAGAGCTAGCAAATAAAGCTACATATAAGCCAAAGAAAAAAAAACAAGAACATACAATCCGAAAATAATATCCATTTATTAATCTGAGAGCAAAAAATTAGTAAGCATACAAAATTACAAATGTCTAAATAAGAAGCAAAGCAAGGAAAGGAAAAAAAGAAAGAGGAGGAGAAAGGAAAGGAAAAAAGAGAGAGAGGCGGAGAAAGAAAAGAAAACGATGAAGGAGAAACAAAAAATAAAATCAAGAAAAAAAAGTATTTATATTTATGCCAATCTATCTCCTAAAAACCCTAAGGTGAAGCTGGTAAAAAACGCGCAATAAGCACACAAAGTAGGTGAAAAGAATACTACAGTGTATAGCGGGCCCACCAATTCGACCCATAGAAAACATGACTGGATGGCAACTTGCCCCTGATACCGTACCATAAGGGCAGCAAAAGTCATGAACTCACGCTTAATATATATATAAAGATATATATCAAGAATAAGATTACAAAATGTAAAACAACAATAATTGGGGTAAAGGAGATTACCATTCAACACTTCACCAGCCTTGAAAACATACAATCGCCACCTTACATCGGGCTTTTTTGCATCTGGTGGCTCAGTGAACAATAGTGTTACACCTAACACAAAGTGACACACAATTAAGTAAACGGGAAATAAACAAAAGAAAGAGGAATCTCGAAATCCCAATGATCATAATAAAATACAAAATATTCTTGCTTAGGTCATAATAAATATAACAAATACATTGAAGTGTAGCAAATTAGAGAGTAAAAACCAGATGCCTAGGAGGTTAAGCCCAAATATTTTCTTTGTATCTTAAAATAGCATATTCAAAACCAGTTAAATCAAAACCAAGGGGAACAAATTTTCACCATAAATAAGATGAAGGCAATCTAATTATTACCTCTTACACGATTAGTCTCTGCAGCGAGCTTCCCAAACAGCTCAAATGAAGGTTTGTCCTGGCAAAGCAATATGCCTACTGGTTAAGCAAACAGCTTTTGAAGCAAGCATGTTCAAATTCAAATTGTGTTCAAATACAACACTACACAAAGCTGAGGACCATAGGATGATAGAACCTCCTACATTTTTACCTTATCCCAAATGAGAGAGAAAATTTTTTAATTTAATGTATGAAGAAGCAGAAGAAAAGATCAGGTAACGGAGTCATATGGACAACCAAAGCCTATGAAATAATTGCTCCAAGAATGAAGGCAATACTACCTTGTCTTTAGATTTCAAAGCTGCCTCAGCAGCATTCATTTTAGCTATTGAGTTATCATCTCCATTCCTGCTCAAGTTATCCATTATCGACAATGTCAGGGAAGTATAATCTCAAAAGCCACAAAATGCAAAATTATTTGATAGACACAGCACCACACTCTTAGAAAACTAAAATTTAGAGTAAATAAAGTTCGATGGTGCAGAGGCAGCATTTTCCTGTACACAGATTTTGAAGTTCCTATCCAACATTGTTCAAGCTTAATCCAAGAAACAGGACATGATCTCCACAAAACATAGAAGTTCAGTTCAAGTGCTCACCGATGAGATTAACTTTATCCAACATTATGATGTTCCTATCCAACATTATGCATTATAAGAGGTAAGAGATTAACTTTCCAAAATAAACAATGTTATATATCCTGCAAAAGGAATAAAATTATGACAAATATTCAGATCTTCATTTCTCTCAAATTCCAAAAGGAAGGCGAAAAGAGAGCTAAAAGACCTCAATAGATAAAATGAACAGTAGTAAAAACCACCCCAAGGAATAGTACCGATATGGTAAATAGTTGATTTTCAGAAAAATTAGTACCCAAATACTTCAAAAGGAATTAATCAATTGAGTAAATCATAATCTATGCAAAAACTGGAGTTTAGTATGGTACCAATTCTATGACTCATTGCATAATACAAAACTTTTTATACTAACACGGGTTTACTCTATCATGACTGTCAACAGTTATATCCAAACCTAACCTCAACGTGAAGATGTAATCCTTAGGTGACTGAATAAAGTGTCAAACAGATCTGTTGGGATCATCTCAACAGTGCATTCACACACAGCTTAAGATAGTATGATTATCACTATATGTTTTCTTTCTCTACAACACACACACACGTGATAATTCTAATGGCTATTCCTATATTAACTGCAGAATTTCTATCATCATTACTATGATCACTAACAGGTTCATTCATCAGATATTTGTGTGGCCTATAACTTCAAACTACTGTGTTCCTATCTTTGCCTCAGTTAATTCTAAGACCTTCATGTTAAAAGAATTCAACTCAAATTCAATTGAGACACGCGAGGTGAGTCCTAGATATTACATTGCTATAGAGTAAAAGTTTTGAGTACCTCCTTGTTGACAAGTCTCAAGAATTCTTCATGTTCCCTGCTCACAGAATGAAAGAATCAGTAGCAAAAGTGTAAATACATGAAATCGACTTAATTTCAACGAAGAAGCTAATGAAGATGAATACATCTAATCCTTACAGAAGCTGATGCTAGAACAGCCAATGCTCTACTGATTTTGTAAAGCTGATCTTGCTTATCCAACGTCTTTGCTTTGATCTATTGAGCTTCTTTTTCTGTTGGGATGGTCATCTCTTCCAAAGCCACATCCTTCTGCTTTTCTATTGATTCCTTCATCCTAGCCTGCTCCACTTCTTCTTTCTCTTCCTCCTCCTATATAGTTACTACTTTAAAACCAGTAACAGAGAAGAAAGAGACAAAGGCTTAAAAAGCACCTATGTTTTTAGAGTAAAAAAGGCATTAAGCCCAAAACCAGATCATTTGCCCTCTGGGATAGCACCAGTAAACTGCAATGTAATAAGAATTTTAGATTGACAACATAAACTCATAGCTCCAAGACACAATGAGAGAATTTTGAATGGTTTAAAAGCTCAAAACATAAATGGCATGCATTTGCACTGTGGTTGGCAATTTGCATAGAATATTTTGTAGAGGATGCCAATTACAATCATGCATTAATCTGTTCCATTTTGACAAATCTAGCAGAGTATATAAATTTAGTTTCACCCCAAAATGAAATAACTAACACCATGAAGAGAAAAAATAGATTTGCAAAATGAATATCCTAACCGTCTCATGCCCATAGAAAATCCAATAAAATAGACATTGATGCAAAAATGCAAGTATCCATGCTAACATATTCAAGTATAAAACTAAACAAATCTGTACTCGATTTTAAATGTAATTTACATACAGTGTGAAAAGGAACATTATCCTTGCCCATAAACTGAAATAGTTCCACATCCTGAGGGTTCTTCCACCATTTCTCCCACTCGGATGTGTAGCATGCAGTGATTGACACATATCCAATAGGCGCATCAAACCACACATAGAAAACCTAAACCACCAGAGATCCAGAATTGATTAATCATTTAAAATACCAACGAAGAGTACAGTTCAACAGCATCCCCTCCACTTGTGAAGCATCATAAACAAGGAAATAAGGAATTCATTAACTAAGAGTGCTAGTCTTTCCTCAACAAACCTTGTCCTTGTACCCTTCATGAGGAACAGGAACCCCCCATTTCAAATCCCTAGTAATACATCTTGGCTTCAATCCTTCCCTAAGCCATGCATTTGTTGCTTGGATAGCATTTTGACTCCAACCTCCGTTTACAGACATATTGTTGATATAATCTTCTAACTTCTCCTTCAGCAAAGGAAGCTCCAGAAACAAGTGATCTGTATCTCGAATGCGTGGGGAGGACTGGCAAAGCTATTCACAAATCACAAAACCTGGATATTAGATTCAAAGCACATGAGTACCTAGTACAAGAACTTGAATGGTGGAAAAGAAACAAGAATTATTCCAGTTCCATCAAGTGTTTTCAACAATTTTATTTTGTCAATATGAAAACTTAAGGATTGACTAATTTTGTAGCAGCTAGTCACATTCTTTTGATCCTGAAAGTAAGAAATTTACAATCAACTCATATTTTTTAACCTAAATTTTTCTTCTTTTTTTGCAATTAAGAAATTCGGGTTCACTTCACAATACACTAATCTAGTAGTGCCCTAGCAACCAGAAATGGCAGCCACAACAGGAAAAGGGCCACCTTGCATCTTGGCTGCAGTAGTTCTGTAGGATTCAAAAGCTTTCCACACTTGTCACATTGATCTCCTCGGGCGGAATCATAGCCACAACCAGGTGTTGGACAATTACCCTCCACAAATCGATCAGCTAAGAATCTTTGGCATGTATCACAATAAAGCTGCATTGCAGATGTAGCTCCAGTTAATAAAGCTTCGTATCACAAATATTGTAAAGAACAGAATCATGGCACATACAGGAATCAAGAACAGCAACTGTAATCTATAGACATTAAAGATGTGATATATTTTTATACCTGTTGCATTGTGTTCTCTGAGAGCTAATTGTTATCCAACAATTTCTTGAAAATTGCTTGACACACTTCTGTTTGTAGTGTACTTGAAGTGCGTACAAACTTATCAAAACTTATATTAAACCACTCGTAAATTTCTTTATGAATTGCATGGTATCTACATGGGCAATATATAATATATTAGTAAGAGTGAAATGTGCATTTCAAGTAAAAGTGAGAGACTTTACCAGCCAAAAAGTTCAAATTTGTAAACCAACCATATCCATGTAGTTCAGTCCTGGGAATATCAGAATAAATGGACATGGATATAATAAAGTATCAACAATGCAGTGTTTTCTACATTTACAACCAATCCATGCATGATTCATTTTTCTGAGTCACCATTAATTCCCTTCCATTTCCATCATATCCCAAAATAAGAACTTCTATAACTTTTATTCTGAAGAAAAAATTAATATACCATCTATCTTAAACCATAATAAAACCCCCCTAAGCTTCTTTCTTTTATTTTTCTTCCTCTTCCAATAACAACTTTTTCCATTAAAATTTGAATTTTAAAACTATTTAAAACAACATTAGCTCTAACAACAGGAAATAAAATTCGGCAAACTAATCAATTCCTTTTCAACCAAATTAACCCAAATATAAACTCATTTGTAGAAGCAATAATTATTTACTTGTCACAAATCTGCTGGGGAGTAACATGCTCTTCAATAGCTTTATTCTCCCTAACCTGTTTCAAATTCATTTTCGAACAACCATAGGTACATGAACGGTCACCTGTCAGCTACATAGATACCCATTTAGGCACAATATTTATGAATTCTGTAGAGTCACAACAACAAAACAAAACGCATTAACACATTCAATACAATTTTTACTTAGTTCATGAATGATGAACGGACGTGTTAAGCCTGCTAAAAAAGAACCAACAAAAAGTTGGACATCAAAGAATCACACAAACATTAGGAAATTGAAAACATCTCAGGAAGCAAACAAATATACAGCAATGTTTCAAAGCACAGTACCTTGACGGAGTTTTGCTCTGCTAATATCTCGTCGGGGTGTTGAATGATTAGTTGAATCCAAAATATATTTCTTTGAGTGCTTCTATGGAAGAAGAAATTGTGATAGCATACCATAAACAAACCTCTGTTAAACAAGTGCTTCAACAAAAATTCGGCACTTGAAAGTGCCCAAATTTCCACGGTGTAAGCACAGAACTTGAAAGGATTGAATCCATTGTCTACATAAATATAGAAAACAACACATAAATAAGGAAAAAAAGAACAATAGCCCTAAATTAATCATCCATAATCAGAAATCCCAAATAGATGTAAAATTCCAATAATCTTGAAGTGTCGTTCACAGTGATCAATTCATCACGGAAGAACAAAAACAGAGTACAAATCGCAAGAGGAAGAAAAAGCAGGAGCTAACTATACATCGTAATGAAGACCAATGATTCCAACTAAACCCGTTCTTCACCGGTTTGAACACTATAATTTTTTCCCTTTTTTTTCCTCCTCTTACGATGAGATTGAGGGAACTGTTATGAGCTTTGATGGCTAATTCTGGGAGCAAAAGAAAACGAAAGGCCAGGAAGCAAACATAAAAGGAACCGGTCTAAGAAGGCTAAAGACGGGCAAGGAGAAAATAAAAACTAAGCAAAGAAGCGGCAAAGGCAAAAAGGCCAAAAGGCGGCAGCCGGTCAAGGAAGGTAAAAAGGCAGGAAAAAATCAAAGAAAGGGTACCCAACAAAAATAATGGGCCCACCATAGCTCCACACATGTTAAAAAAAAAACTGGGACGCTACCGGCATTTGAAACTGAGCCACAGGGGCAACAAAAGTCAGAAACTCATCCTTAATAATTATAAAGATATAGAAACTATTCTCCAATACAGAAAATTCTACAAAAGGCAAGACCCCACACTTAATGGGGTATTTGTCCTTAGGCACATGTAAAGAATTAGGGACTCCCTTCTTGTTATTGCGCGTCCTTAAGCTCATGGTTATGCTTCCTCTCCATCAGTTTGCTTTGCCGCATTGGCCTCCTCTTCTTCATTTTTCTTGTTTGCCTCATCTGTCAATTTTTCATTGACCTTGTTGTTGACGTCTCTAACCTTTTTCTCCTTTTCCACCTCTTCACTTTCCTTTTCTTTTTCCGCTTGCTGGGCTTCTTCATGTTTCTTGGCTTTCTTTGCACTTTCTTTCTTCTTAGCCTGTTCAATTCTTCGTTGGCTCCTTTCCTTTTTTCCTCTTTTCTGCTGCCTCCATTTCTTCTCTAACGGTGGACTCCACTAGGCCTTGGGTATCGGTCAAAATGTCTCCGTCCCCAACCGATTGTGGCTCCACCGTTTATGTGCCCACTAGTTCCTCCGTTGTCTGTCTCCACGTCCCTCAACACTTTCCCCACAATGGCCAAAGGGTCGACCATTGGATCTGTCAACATTAATGCCAAAGTTTTTGGAGCTGGACATTCCCCCTCAACCAGCACCATCTCCTCCTCAGTCGGTTAGTGCTTTGAGTTTGAGTGCCATTGGGGAACGTCCTCCTTAGCCACCGGCTTTCCCTTGTCGTTGTTTGCAATTGGTGGGATGGAGGATGACGATTGTGCTTGCTCCATCTGTTGGTGTGGCTGTGAAAGGGCCGCCATTTGCTTGCCAAGTTCTCCACCAAGTTGCTTGCCCATCAACTCTTTGAATGACGTCACAACTGTTTTCAGTTCACCCAACTCTCCAGTCATCGAGTCAACTTGTTGCTCTATGGCCACCAGTTGTGCCTTGCCGACAGAATGCATGAACGACGCAGCTAACGCCTTTTGATCTACTTCCTTTTCCTTCGCCTCCAATGCCGATATTGTGAACTTAAGTTTGGACATGGTGGAATTAGTTATGGCATCAAACACCTTTAGCAGTTCGTCTCCTATTTGCGGCTCACAACCAGCAGCTAGGCACATCGTGGTAATCTTGCATGGGAAAAACAAACTGGTGTTGAGCGACTTCAATATCAATTTGCGAGAGAATTAGCTAGCCTATGTGGATCGTCCTCTTTTGATGGATAAAATAAATGAGGAACGCCCTTATCAAGCTCAAGGTGCTCATGTGCTGGCCCAAAATTAAATTGGCAAGAACAAACTTTTGTCACACCTTGGTCCGCAATATTTTTCCAGCATTGCTACGTAAAGTTGTGTGCATTGTGACGTACAGAAATTCATCAAAATTTCCTTGTCCAGTCGAGAGCCATGTGGCAACGTACAACGCGTGGACATCACTGTTCTAGCGGATGTTGAAGATGTGGCGTCGCCATGTAGAGCGCTATATGTATTAAAATAAAATTTCTTCCTAACTTTTGACCATTTTTCTATCACATTTCTAAATCATATTAATCCATCATTACCTAAATCCAAAGGTCACTATAATTTCTTAAATTCCAAAAACTCCAATAAAATCTTTCTGAAGAATGAAAGTTTATTCTGTATGCAAATAAGATATTATTGAAGTTTCTTTTTGAAAGCCAATATGCAATTGAAGTTTTTTTTTATTATTATTTAGAGTAAATTCTAAAGAAAGTTACTATACTTTCTTAAATTCTCATTTTTCTCGCTAAATATTTTTTTGTAAAAAAGTCACGGTAATTTTTAATTTGTACCATTAAAGTCACTCTGTCAATGCCAATGGTTAAATTTAATGGAATTGATTGATTAATTAACTTGCTCAAGGACTTTTTCTGTCAAAGCATATAATAAATTTAAGAATTAAAAACAAAAGTGCCTCTCTCTTGTTTCATGACCGTCATCACACTTTCAAAGCAAACTCTGCAAATCCAAATAGCAAAAAGAGCATTGCTATGTAAAACCCAAATATGTAATCGTTATCACTCTTTCAAAACAAACTTGTAAAACCCAAATAGCAAAAAGAGCAAAGGTATGTAAACCCAAATATTAATAATAACTTTTTAAAATATACTCTAAAAACCCAAATAGCAAAAAGAGCAAACCTCTATAAACCCAAATAGCAAATTTGATTTTAGAGAAGCATTGAAAGGAAATTTTTAAAAAATAATAATTTCACTACTCTTCACTTCACGTACATAAGAAATTTGAGTTAATTACTAGTTAATTTTAAAATTTTATTTTTAGAAAAAACACTTGTGTCAATCCATGGGTCTATTTTTTAAATACAGTTAACATAGAAAATACATGTGATGAAAATTTCCCAGATTTGAAATCAAACAACACATCAAAATGTTAAAGGAATTATCCTTTTCTTAATCTCCATCCCAACCTCGATCTCTATCCTCATCCACATTCTATCTCATCCCATTCCCATCGTTTGAATTTTGAGGACAACGGTAGAATGGAAGAATAGCAACGAAACCTGCTATTGCTACTGAATAATATTTTTTTATTTTCTTAATAATAAAGTTTGGATACTCGTTCACGAAATCTCCTTCATTTCCATTCAAGTTTTGGGATAAAATTTTTGATACTAAAAAAACTGTGAAAATCCGATCTAAATCTACATACTTGTCTAAATCTTGGTGGAAGAAGTTTGATCAACAATAAGAACAACAGGATAAAATTCGATTTAATTTTAGTGTGGGGTTTTATATTGGGTCAAAATTGGTCGAATCTTTTAGATCCAAATGAGAGATTATAAAATAGCATTTTATATACTTTTGTTAGTTTTAATTGAAAAATAAACGGAGTGTCCTTAATGGTGTACTTTTAAAATGTATAGAGATCATTTTTTGACCCCAAAAAAAAGTGATGAACTCTAACACTTTAAGAAAGTATAGTAACATTTTTTTTGAAATTTACAATATTATATATTAATTTGTACTAAGAATCAATGTTAACTTAAAATTTTTATATTATTGAAGCATTATTGATGTCGCCTTGAATAAGTATACATAATTTATGTTCATAGACTTAATCACGTACTCTTTGTGAACTCCCGGGAAAATTTAACCTGAAATCACTAGAAGATTTATTTTTAGAAGGTTAACTAATATGGAACGGGATTATGCTAAGCAAGATTAGTCCAAAAAGTAGAAAAATATTAAACCACACATTTAATTTTAGACAGGCGTAACTTTCTCATCCATACTCAAAATTGCCTTTATAATATAGTGTTTCAAACCCTTTTTACGAGATCTACATGACTGATGGAGTTTTGCCACATGATATGTCATTTTCCAGCAAAATTTATTTGTTTACGTAACTTTTTGGTACTTTTAATTTTCTTAATTATTTTTGAGTTCTTTTCTAATTTAGATTAGAATTTTTTACAACTAAATAAACACTTATACGCCTTTATTTTTTCTATTACGAATTCATAATTATTCAGTACTACTTTCAATTCTTTGAAATTTGAAATTTGTGTCTTTTGCATATATCGTTTTCTACAAATCTATCTAGAGTTATTAACAAACATAGTTAGTGGTCAATATGTTTTCTAATCATCACTGAACTCTCATCATCATCATCATCATCATAATTCATAAATCTTGGATACAAAGAGTTGGTAGCACTAGGGTTTAACCATGCTAGTATAGTGGGGTATTGAGTTGCCAATTATATTTGTGATTAATGGTTCCAATTTCTTATTTGTGTTATCCGGTATGCCATCCAATTGTGTTTGAGGAATACATACAGTTCTTCAAAGATTGATTTCAAAGAAAAAGAATTTGACATAATTTAGAATCTTATGCATTAGGGATTTGATTATGATTAGGACGATAAAAGTTGTTGTAATGGCTTTTGTGGGCTGGGAATTATTCAAACTTTTCAGAAAATTACAAAAGAATTGAAATAAAAAATAACTCTATAATTGATATGTTGCACAAGAAAAAGAGGAAAGAATGAGAAAGAAATTAAAAAAAGGAAAAAAGGAAAATGAACGGGAAAAAGGAAGTCGAATGGAAAAAAAAAAGAAAAATAGGAAAAAAGAAAAAAAAGGAAGTTGAATGGAAAGAAAACAAAAACAAAAGGAAGTTGGATGGAAAAAGAAAGAAAAATAAGAAGAAAGAAAAAAAAAGAAAAGGAAGAAAGAGAATTGCTAAAGAAAAAAGTGGGATTCACTGTAGAAAAGAAGGAAGAAAACTGAAAAAGACAAAAAAGAAAAAAAAGAAAAAGAATAGAAAGAAATGCTTCATTCACTGTAGATTGAATTATATGAGGGGTATTAAGGGAAATGTCAACACTATCGATACTGCATTTCATTTCTGTCCACTTTACATTAAACACTAAAACACATGGAGGGAGGGGGGACGGTATAGTTTATAACACATGAGAATTAGAGAGAAATTCGGCAAACCACATGGGGGTTATTAGTAATTAATCCAAAATTAAAATTTTGGGGCTAAAGTTTAAATCATCAAACTTTTGAGGTAAAACTATAATTAAAAAATATCTTTCTCTATAACGTGTGTCCCCATTTTTTCTTCAATTTTTTCTTCCTTTTCTTCTTCTCTCTCCTTTCTTCTAAGATCTTAATCTGATTTGGAGAATAAACCACCACCATTGCTTGAAAACCACCATCATTGTCAGTCCCCTAAAGTTTTCCAAAAATTCAACTCTAAAAAATCCTAATGTCCAATACAACAAAAAAATTGATTTTTATCTGCTGAAATGCGTACGAAATTCCAACTTCAAAAACCCTAAATTTCAATGCAACAAAAAGCTTATTAAGAAATTAAATTTAACATCAAACGAAACAACTCATGTTTCAACAATTAAGGCCTAATACCATGTCGAGCGGCAGCGTTGAGAACAAAAAATTTAGGGATGGGAAAGTGGGTGCAATAATTGTATCGATGAGAATTTTTTGTGCGTTGCTTCCTCTATAATTGATTTCTTACGCAGTTGGTTCTCTCTCTGAGGGAGTTGGTGAATTTTTGATAACAAATATGGAACTTTAGCTTACAACAACAATACAACTACTTTTATTGTGAAATGTAATCTTGCATTTTATGGTGAAAATTTTGGGTTAATGGTTCACGTTTGGTTGTGGAACAAATTGTGAGCTGCGTTAGATTTCGCCAGAAGTTATTATAGTGGTGATGACTATCGATTATGTTGGAAGTTATTATGGTGGTGGTGCTAGAGGAGGAGGAGGGTGGTGGTGCTAGAATTAAGGACATGAAAGACAAAAGAAAAAGAAAAGAAAAAAAGAAAGACGAAAGAAAGAAGTAGAGAGAGAAGAAGAGAGGTAATTTAATATTAGTTAGCACAAATTAAGGAACAATTAGATGCTAAATGTAATACAATTGTGAAAATATAAGGTTGGTGTTAATAGATAATGCTTGGGGTTAAAAGATAAGGTTGGAGTAATTTAGGAAAAACACAAATATTTAACATGTGAAATAATATTACGTGCTTAATAGGAGCGTTTCACACACACTTGGTTAACGGACTAATTTTCCGTCCACTTTCTACTCCACTCCAAAATACATGGGGGTACTCGATATATTTTTATAAAATATGGGGGTTATAGTAAAATTTGACAAACCACATAAGGGTTCTTGGTAATCAACCCAAATATTTAATGTTAAGTGTGTTAAAGTTTGTGCAATATATTCTAAAAATTGATATAAGAATTTATCACATGTTAATTGACTTAGTATGAAAGTCTATCTAGAGTAAAATGAGTATGAGGAATAGAAAACTTGACTAAATAGTGAATAAAATCTTATCTTGAATCAAGATTTAGTAAAAGAGTTTTACAAAATACTTTACTACAAAGTCCCAATAGAACTCAGTAAATAATAATTTTTAAAAATAATCTTTTGAAATACTCAATAATCCAATAATTCCCACATATTTCAAAAGAGTTTAATAAGAATAAAAATTGTGTTGGAATTGTATGGGATCAAATACAGTTTAGTATGTTTTGGACTATGAACTAAACTTAAATCAATTAAATATAACATACAAAATTATTGGTGACATATAATATTTTCATGAACCAATAATTCTTTTTCTATGCTAGTGATTTTACCAATCACATTTCTAATCGATCCACTATTTTACTGTTCGATGCATTTTTGCACAAAATAGGCCATGCACGCATTTGGTATTTATGAGAGTACTAAAGATTTTGATCTAAATCTTGTAGGAGTAGGGCCCCACTCCAATCTCATATAGGTTAATTCATAAAAAAATGTACTGTTTTAAATATTAGAAAACACAAGACATATAAATTGCTTAAGAGTTTAATACTCAATGTTACACATTATTGTAGTTAAAGCACAAAATTTAACTTGTAGTGCTTAATTGTCAATATTGACTTGTTATTATCTATATAAACCTATTTTATGGGATCTTCAATCGCATAGGTTGGATTCCTATCTTTGTTGATAACTTGTTAGCACAAGTCTCATTTCTTTCAAAATATGAAGAATTAATTTTCTTCCTATAGGTTTAGTCTTTTTTTTCTTCTTTTCAGAGGCAAACCACCCTTTTATGGATTGGAGAGAGTGATGTCAACCCCAATTTATTTATTATTAAAATTAAAAGTAGTTGCCAGTGGATATAAAACCAGTCTAACCAACAATTACACTGCACAAAAATTAAATAAGGAATATTATCCCCTTACAGGTTTATCTATCATACAAGTTTAGTCAAAGGATCAACCAAATTCATTTATGACTTCACATAATCAATGGAAATTATTCCATCTTTGAGTAGCTGCTTTACAACATTATGTCTTAATTTTCATGTGTGGACTTTTATAATTGTATGATTTATTTTTAGCAATAGCAATTACCGCTCGATAATTACAATGACTAAACACAGGTGGAAACAACACCTTAATTAAAGAAAGATTAGCTAAGAAATTTCTTAACCAATCAGCCTAAGAACCAACTAACTCGAGAGTTACAACTCTGACTTCATGGTGAATCTAGCAATGATAGTTTTTCTAGTTGATTTTCATGCTACTGCGTTACCTTTAATAGTGAATACAAAACTAATAGTGGATTTTTTCTCACCTAAATCAGAGATCCAGTTAGCATCACCATAACTTTCTAATCTAGTGGAAAATTCATTAAACAAAATACTATAGTTCATAGTACGTCTCAAATATTTCATTAGTCTAACTAATTTAGGCTAATGGTCATAATTGGAATTATAAATATATCTATTCAGTATACACACAACATAAGCTATATTAGGTCTTGTAAAATTCATTAAATGAATCATAATCCCAATAATATGAGCATATTTAGACTGAATGTAAGCCCTAAGGCAATCTAAGAAGGGGAGAATTAAGTTATGTAACTCAAATTTTCCTAATCAAGCAATTAAAGTAGCACAAGCAAATGTAATTATAGGTGTTTTGTGTGAAGAGAGTGCAATGATGATCAAGCATAAGATTAAATCAAGTTGGTGAAATGCTTTCACTACTTAGCAAATGATTTCTATCTACAGCAAGATTACAAATGTCTATAAAAGATGAGCACAATATGTGCCTCAATTCATGAAGAGAAATGATGACAATTAGTCAAACAAAAAAACTTAAAAAATAGAGCAAGAAATAGACACAATATTTAGAGTGGTTCAAACTTCTCTTGAAGAGTTTTACATCCACTACCTATGTATCTAGTTTAGAATTTCAATGATCCACTATCTAGAATCTCTTCATGATGTGAGATTCAAATCCAATTCACACACAATATAACTAAGATAAATTCAATCCAATAGCTACCTCAAACTATTAGATGAATTTTTACTTTCCTCATTGGAAAAACCTTTTCAATCTTACTAATTTGTTTACAAGGATTGAATGCCCTCTTGAAGGGTAGAGGAAGCTTTTAATTATCATCTAACTTCATTTTAACAATAAATGCTTACAATAAAGGGGTTGTTAACTCAAAGTGAAATAGTGAACAAGTTTTTTTTTGAAGATATGAGCCATTTAGAAGGAAAGAATCGACAAAAGCAAGTCTGGATTCAAAAGAAAAGTTGCCCGTTTCAATCTAAAATCCCACAACAGGTATCTCAAGTGATATCCAACACAAAACAAACTGCAGAACGTCAAAGTAGCAAAGGAAAATCAGTGATAGTTTCATCAAAATGCATTCAAGATTCTGAAGTTGATGCTCCATCGACATCCTGTCAGCAAGCCACCGTGGCATTTATTGCTTTGGTCTCAGGGGTGGAGAAGGATATGGTGACCACGATCATGGAAGCAACAGATAACAAAGAGGACAGGTGCCTTGTAATTGATTCAGATCATATGAACATACCTGAGGTTTTCAAAAAATTAGAGGAACAGGCAGTGGTGTTGTGTCCCAATAATTCAAGTGAGGAAAAGAGAATATTAAAGTATAGAAAAACAATGGATGTTGTTGTTAGTGAAGTTTAGGCACATCAAAACAACGATTTGGATTTGATGAATGAGTCCATCAATGTGGTTTTCGCTATCTCTCCTCAAGCTAGATCACATATACACAAAGCTGACTCCCACTCCAATTTAAAAGCTATGATTATAGAGTCAGAGGAGGAGGAGGAGCAAGATGAATTCATTAATGAAGAGGAATCGTCCACTGATAGTGGTTTTCTGATAGAAATTCACCCAAAGCTGGAGAAAAAACAAAAGCCAAACAAGAGGAGGAAGAATGCAGAATTTAGTTCCAGGAAGAAGGAAAACCCAAAATCAGATAGGAAACTGAGGGAGAGGAAAAAGGTCACTTGCTACGTGGAAGATGATAACTGGATTTTAGACTGAGCATTAGCATGATAAGGTGACAGAGTAAGTAAGAAAAGATTGAAAGAACTGTGTATATGCTTCAGCTTGTCGAGAATTGGAAGTGGACGGTGATTTGGGCCAAAATTCTGGGTGTACTGATCATTTGGAGGGCTGTTGATGTTCTTTCAATACTGTGAATATTTATATAAAGTAGAATACTTTTGTGATATACATTACTTGATGGAATTGAAGTAGATCTGGAAGCTGATTTTGGTTATAGTAGGATGATGAGCGTGGGAAAGATAGCTGGTTTTGTTGGAGGGCAGTATATATGGCTATCTCTTGCTGTTATGAAGCTCTTGTGGTGATGGTGTGATGGCATATAGCAACTAGTGGTACTGATTGAGTGATTATACAAGTAAATTGCTGAAATAGGGTGGGTTTTATTTCCTGCAGTTTTGCGGTCTTGGTTTCAATTACTACTTTCCATTTAGTGGACATTCTTAGGATTTTTTTGGGAAAACTCAAGGCTTCAAGTTGGTTGTTAGGATTCTTTGGTTGCTAGTACAACATATATTACATCTTGGTAGGACCAAGTTGGAAGGAAGGGGACTATTTTGGGATCTATTTGACCGCTCAATGCGGGATGAATTGCTGGGTGTGCTGAATGAGTAATGACTTATATTAGGGGACTGCAATGCTTTTGAAGAATGTTTTCTGTTAGAGGGAGGGAGTGGAGTGATGGTGCAGGAGTTTGGTGTAAATGGTGAGTTTTTTTGTATATTGTGGGAACAGCTAGGGCTTTGACAATTCTAGAATACACTACAGTTGGTGGGCCATTTTGGTTGGTACACTAACAATACAAAATACATTGGTCTGGTCATAGGAAAATTCCCAAGACATATACTTGGATGTTTTTGTTTATAAGATTTATTTCGGGGAAAAATTTGAGGACAAACTTGCCTATACTGGAATATAGACTTAGTCTTCACATCTTGGTCTGAGAATTTTGCTTATGGATTTATAATCTTCTACATTGGTACATGCCCAAAGTAGATGTTTCTAAATCCCCTCACATATTTAGTAGTAACATGTAATGGCGTAGTACTCCAAATTTATTGCATTTGCTTTGTATCGGTGTGGTTGGGTATATCCAGCACCGTATTTTGTCCAATATTAATATAAGCGTGTTTAATTCTAAAAAAAAATAGTGAACAAGTTAAAAGCTCAATTTTGATCTTTTTAGATGAATAAGGGATTTTTATACTTGGGATATCTTTTTGAGTAATTTTTTGCAAGATGAAAGGTCAAAGATTGCAAGTAGATGTTTTGCAATAGATTTGTGCAATTTAAATGAGCGAAAGCTATTCCAAATTAGCAAATCATTAAATGATCAAAACTATCTATTATTCTTAGAAAAATTAGGATCAGACGACCTTTACAGATTTCAAAAATTCAAATCCCATTTGAAAAACCCTAATTTTCAAACTAACTTCTTTTGAATGCAAATTCCAAAACAAATACAAGATTTTTCAACTAACTTTTGGACAACTGAAACTTTTATCGCTCAATTGAATTCATTTTCTTGAATTATTTTGAGAAAAATGAAAACAAACTTTTGTGAAAACTTTGTTTAGAAAATGCGACATTTTTAAACTTCATCTTTTCTATACATGCAAACTTTCTTTCGCTTCTTTGCGCACCTATATCTTACAAAACTTTTGTTGAACCATTAGAATAATTGTTTGTTAATAATTGAAATAAGTTGATTTAAGACCTTAGTTCTCTGAATCTTCTCTCTTTTGATAATGAAAAACAAATTATATGAGGAGATAGAAAATAGCACAAATATCAATCTATATGCTTTATATTCATGAATAATGCCCCCTCTTAACATATGCCTCATTCTAAAAATTGAAAGATTTATAAGTTGCTGCTCCCTCTAAGTATATGTTTTAATGAAAATGGTTTTCCCTTTAGCATTTATGTTCAATCATATGATTCACACATAAGGTCAGTTTTTCAACAACTTTTGGCATAGAAAAAAATCTTAAAAGCATAGAGAAATATTAAAATTGTTATAGTAGCAACAAAAGTGGACAAAATAAGTGGAAGCATGGATGTGAAAGTGTTAAATTTCGATTAAGTATGGATGTTTGGAAAAATTTTGGTAGAGTTTTCTCTTAAGTTGGACCAAACTCTACCTGCCAACAAGCCTAAACACCACTCAAATAGCACAAGGCAGATGTCAAACACTAATGCTTACTATTACGCATTAAGAAGGCACAATAGGGTAGCAACGAACCACGAGAGATACAAGAATACAATAGCTTCATAAAGACCATACAAAAAGAATGTGAAATCAATAACAACACTCGAAAGAAGAAAATCACAACAATAGTTAATTTAATTGGGAATAATTTGAAGAAATACAAATTAACACAAGCTAAAAAAGGATAATCCAAATATATAAAAAAAGATCATTTTTTAAAAACCAGTAAAAACACTTATGATAACTAAGAAAGCATCAATCCTTTACCGGTCCATTGCCCTTGAGGTTAACTTGTGCATAAGTTGTATTTTGTTCATCTGCCATGAGAATGTTAAACCTATATTAGACATCATTGGTCAAACCATCTACTAGAAGTGTCAACATATCAAGCTTGATATGAAGGCTCGCTATCCCACTATACAACAGTCACCAATGAATTCAAAATACCCTTGCATCATAACCCAAAAACCATCATCTATGGGAAGACCATTAGGCTACCCTCCAAGGGATGTACCACCCTTGTCATCATGTGTAGGCTCTAAAGGCTCTTTACCTTGTCCTATACCACTAGTCTGCCTCACTTTTTTGAACTCTTTGTGAAAGCACTACTCTTTTATCAATGAAGTAGATATACATGGTTTTGAGAAAATTGGTGTCATAGAAATTATTTTTAGGAATGGACACAGCAGTTTGAGTATCAAGGTTAACACTCGCATGCCTAATAATTCTAATGATCAACATGTCAAAGGATAAGATTTTACACTGATCTATAAGTACTATGTCAAGGTATTTCGTTATAAGATACCCAAAATTTATGGGAGTCTCTCTTTATAGAGTACATAAAGAAGAAATAGATTCATTGTATTGAAGTCGGTCTAGTGATCATGAGTTGGGAAAAAGATTTTCAGTGATAATGTGAAAGAGAACACGATAGGCAAGAGTCAAGTTTTTTATGGGAACATCACTAGCCAAAACAAATGCTTGAGCAAGTATATCGACAAAATCAAACTCAAGGACTTTAGTAGCCTAAGAATGGATGTGACAATATTGAATTACATTTTTCCATTCCTTATTTTTTTAGTGTTAGATAGTTACTCTTGAAGATATGATTATGGGAAGAGGAATCAAACTTGATGGAAATGTCAACACTTCAATGTAAAGGGTGCTACCACTGAGAGCAAGAACAAGTAAATTTGTATAAAATTCATATAGAAAATTAGTATGGACGGGTTTATCAGTTGACATAATATCCATCCAATTTTGAGAATTAAGTTTGTCCAATACTAAAGGGATTTCACTAAAATCTTCTTCTCACTCTATCCTAAGGAAAATGATAAATCATGGGAGACTAATATAGCCATTGTATCTAGGTTCACATTCATCATTAAAGAACCTATACAGAGGTGGAATAGAAAAAGGATTACCATGATTTTGGTCTGAAAGGACTTGCCATGGTGCTCCGTGCATCCAGTGGTGGTTTTGGAAGAGCTTACGATAACCAAATAGAGAGAATCATGAATTAATCCAAAAGCTTTAAAATAAAAATTTGTTTTGTGACCTTGAAGAGAAAATTGAGCAAGCTAACACCTAATTGTTGCAACAATGAATAGAAACACACAAACTATACAAAAGATTCTAAACAAAAACATTTAGTCATTTGAAGTGGAATTTTTAGTGAAAATTAGGGCTTCAATGGGGATTGTTGAATTAGGATGAAAAACAAAAATTTTAATCGATGAAAATGTTCTTGGATTGATGAGAAACAAGATTGTAGGGTTGATTTAATGATTAATCGATGAAAATGGCAAATTGAGAAATGGGGTTTGCAATTGTTCTTGGCAGGTTGAAAGAAGTTTTGAAAATATGTTAAAGAAGACTTATTTTTAACCCTGACACGATAGTTTTGGACGTTTGATCCTTAGAAGGTTATTCAAAATGTCTTTTCTAAAAACTAGATTTTCTCTTAACAATGAATTCAAAAGGCGGATCTTCGGAGAGATCATCCAATCTTCTGTAGGTTTTTAAAATTTTGATTCAGATTACTAGGTTGTGTGAAACACTCATTAGAACTTCAAGATCTTTACAAAAATGAATCTTTCCTACAAATTTCAATGTCTTAAGTTAACTCAACATTCATAACACCAATTTGTGATTTTAAGAGCATAAATTGTTCTTGCGGTAAAGGATTTGTGAATACATCTGCTAATTGTTTTTTTGTGGGAATATATTCAATTTGAATTTCTTATTGACCACTGGATCACAAATGAATGATGCTGATATCTATGTGCTTAGTTCTAAGGCGTATAATTGGATTTTTTGTGAGATTGATAACACTAGTGTTATCACACTTAATATATATGCACCCAAAATTTAAGTCAAATTCTAAAAGAGTTTGCTTATCCAAAGGATTGGAGCACAACAGCTTTCGGTTACTATATATTCAACTTCGGCGGTGGACAATGATATGGTTGCTTGTTTTATACTAGACCATGACACAAGTGATTGTCCTAAACAATGTCAAGTGCCACTAGTACTTTCTCTATCAACCCTACATCGGGCAAAGTCAGTGTCGGTGAATTTTACTAAATCAAATGTGGTTGATTTGGAATACCATAGCCCATAATTAATTATGCCCTTAAGGTATCTAAAGATTCGTTTCACCGATAGTAAGTGTGATTGTTTGGCACATGATTGGATCTTGCACATAAACACACGACATACATGATATCCGACCTATTTGGTTTTAGATAAAGTAGACCACCTATCATGCTTCTATATAATTTTTCTTCAACTTTTACCTTTTTTCATGTTTGTTGAATTTAGTTGAAGTATTTATTAGAGTGCCAGATGGTTTAGATTCCTCGATACCATATTTTGTAAGTAACTCCTAAGATTATTTTCTTTAATTTATAAAGATGCCATTATTCATTTGTTTAATTTGCAAGCCAATAAAAAAGGTCAATTCTCTTATCATACTCATTTCAAATTGCTTTTGCATTAAGTTTGAGGACTCTTAAAAGAAGGATTCGTTTGTAGCACCAAATATTATATCATCAATATAAACTTGTACAAGTTAGCTTGTTCTTGAACTTCATCATTTTGAGGAATTTCAATAGATTGTGATGAACTTTTATCATCTTGATTATCACTTGGTTCATTTAATGGTTTTTCTTCTCTATTCTATTTTTGTTTCTTTATTACTTTCTTCAACTTTTTGATTTGTGTTATTTTCATTAAAAATTACATGAATCGATTGTTCAATAATTAGGTTTTTTGTTGTAAACCCTCTATGCTTTTCTAACTTATGAATATCTTAGAAAAACTCTTTCATCCGATTTGCTAAATTTTCCAATTGTGTCTTTTACTTTTAGTATAAAGCATTTACACCCAAAAATCTAAAAGTACTCTATGTTAGGTGTCTTTTTATGAATAAGTTCATATGGAGTTTTCTTTAACATTGGTTGAATTAAACCATGGTTTATTACATGGCATATGTTGTTTATCGCTTCGACCCAAAAGTATTTTGGCAATCTGTTTTCATAAAGTATGGTCCTAGCTGTTTCTTGAATTATCATATTATTCCTTTCTACTGCTCCATTTTATTGTGGTGACTTAACTACTGAAAAGTTACATGTAATACCATTTTCACCATAATAGTTTATAAACCTGCATTTACGAATTCAGTTTTATTGTCACTTCTAAGTTTCACTACATTTAAACATAGTTAATTTTTTGAACATTTTTAAATAATCTTACATATTTCTTGAAAGTGTCATTATTGTGAACTGAGAGTATTACCTCAAGTAAATCTACAATAGTTATCAATTATTACAAATGCACATCTCTTTCCTCTTTATCTAGTGATTTGTGAAGGTCCAAAATGTTCCATGTGTATTAGTTCTAATATTCTTGAAGTATAAAGAACATTTTAAAGTTTAAATAAACATTCAGTTTATTTTTCAAATTGGCAAGTATCACATATTTAATCTTTTTTATATTTTTGCTTAGGTAGGCCACTAACTAACTCCGTTTCTTTATAAGAACAAGACCTAAACAGTTTCGTTTCCAAAAGAACCATTTCATATTACTATGTAGAATGTTACAGTTGTCAAGTCCAAATTTAGTTAAGCAGTATCATCAAATATGGAATGATACTACCACTCTAAACAGAACATCCAGAGTGAGTACAAATCACCTTATCATATGTGGAATGAGTCGATGCACCCAAAAAGGATATATCATCAGATGTGGAATGATATATTGACAACTATAATCATCGTCGAAACATTATCAAGTGCTTATCTTAGCTAGTAAAGGGAGATGCGAAAATTCAAAATTAACATGAATGTAGGTTAAGACATATCTATATAGTCTTTAACCCTATATCCCCCATAATTTTGAAGATTCGAGCTTTGTTCAGTCCTTTTGTGAGAGCATCAGCCAGATTATCCTTCGATCTCACATCGACCAAAGTAATAATACCATGTCCTATGAGATACGTCTGCAGGGCATGTTTCAGTCGAACATGTCTCCTCTTGCCATTAAAGAATGAGTTTTTACTACTAAAACTGCAGCCTGATTATCACAGAACATACTTAAAGACGTAATCTTTAAGCGGGTTAGTGGAATATCCATGATCAGTTCTCTTATCCACTATGCTTCTCCTCCTGTGGAAACTAGAGCAGAACGTTTCGATTCCATAGATGACAAAGCAATGCAAGTCTACCTTTTGGATTTCCATGCAATAGCTGCACTACCGAATGTGAAAATATAACCACTGGTTGACTTGCTATCCCCTAAGGATGAGCACCACGAAGCATCATAAAATGCTTACAATATAGGAGGACGACCACTATAACATAGTGCATGGTTAGAGGTACCCTTCAAACATAAGTTGCGTGAGGGCATGCTAATGTTCATGGTCGGGATTACTAGTGAAACGACTCAGCATGCCTACAGAAAAGGCTATGTCTAGTCTCGTGCATGTCATTGCATACATGAGACTACCAATCAATTTAGAATAAGCCAATTGATTCACGCTAGCTCCCTCGTTGGGATGCAGTCATTTATTAGAATCATACGATGTCTCAACCACGGTATATTTACTGTACCCCCATGTAGAAAGCAATTTTTCAATTTAATGAGTTTGGCTAAGAGTAATACCTTGCTCTGTAAAATGTACTTTCATACCAAGAATGGTATCGACCATACCAAGATCGGACATGTTAAATGCATTTGTTAATTCAGTTTTTACGTCACTCAATATATAATGATCGGAACCAAGTATTAACATATCGTCTATGTACAAGCAAATAAGCGCAACTTTAGTTAACATAGAACGATAGTAAAGGCATTTATCTGAATAACTGGATCAAAATCCTAAACTCATTACTACTTTGTCAAACTTTTGATGCCACAATTTAGGTGCTTGTTTGAGACTATACAAAGATTTGTTTAACTTGCAAACTTTGTTCTCAAAACCTTTCATGACAAACCCTTCAGGTTGGTTTATGTAGATCTCCTCAGTCAGATCTCCATTTAGGAAAGTTGTCTTTACATTCATTTGATGCACAACATAGTGCTCAATAGATGCCAAAGCAAGAAGAATTCTTATCGTAGTCAAATGACAGACTAGGGAGTAGATATCAAAATAATCTATCCCATATACATGGGTATAGCCCTTAGCTACTAAAGGTGCTTTATACCGAGCTATAGATCCGTTAGAATTAAGTTTCTTCTTCAAAATCTACTTGCAACCTATAGTCTTAGCCCTTTTCGGCAAATTGACTAGGTCCCATGTTTGATTTTGTAACAGAGAGCTCATCTCATCATCAATGGCTTATGTCCATAATAGGGAGTCTCTAGATCTCATCGCTTCACTATAGGTGGATGGATCATCTTCTAAATGGTAAGTGACAAAATCCTCACCAAACGTATTGGAAACTCGTTGTCTTGTAGATACTCTTAAAGGTATAGATTCAGAAGGGATCCGAGTGTCAGAGGAAGTCAATTCAGGTTCAATAAGTGTCTCTGAAATGATTCCGATAGTGCCTGGTACTGTCAACCCTTTATCTCGAAGAAATTTATCTTCAAAGAAAAAAGCATCTCTAGATTCTATAACCACATTGGTTGATAGATCCAAGAACCAATCTGCAGCACTATCCTCAGCACTACCTAGGTATACACAAGTGTTAGTCCTAGGCCCCAATTTAGGCATTCTAGTATCTGGTATCCTTACATAAGCAATACAACCCCAAGTCTTAAGAGTATCATATTTACAAGGATGTTTATGCCATATCTCATACGGAGTTGAAGACAACTTAGAGTGCGACAACCTATTGAGGATGTGATTAGCAGTCAAAGCTGTCTCTCCCTAATAACAAGAAGGCATGCCAGCTGTCAATAACATAGAGGTTAACATTTCTGTTAACGTCTTGTTCTTAAGTTCAGCTCTGCCATTTGATTGAGGTGAGTAAGGAGCAGTAGTTTCAAGGATTATGCCTTTTGAAGCACAAAATTCCTTGAACCCTGTCAATGTATATTCTCCTCCTCTGTCACTCCTAAACTTTTTAATTTTAAAAGTAAATTGGTTTTCGACACGATTCTTGAAAATTTTAAATTTATCAAAAACTTCATCTTTTGATTTTAACAGATAAATATGACAATATCGAGAAAAATCATCTATAAAAGTGAGCAAATACTTCCGACCACCTCTAGTGGGAGAACTTTTAAAGTCACAGAGGTCAGAATATATTAAGTCAAGAAGTTGTGTACTCCTAGAAACCGGACGAAATAGTCTTTTAGTAATTTTAATTTGAGCACAGACTTCACATTTGTTAAATCTGATCGAAATATCTAGAGGTATATTATGACTTTTTAACTAGTCTAACCATTTTCTTGTAGTTCACATGTCTTAACCGATTATGCAATATTATGGGATCAATTAGAGTTGAACTAACTTGGCTGACCGTTTTACTTTGAGTACTCAATTCATACATACTACCAGTCAAGAATGCAGAACCAAAATAATGAGAATTAACAGATAAAGTGACTCTACCACTAGAAATAAATAAACTCATCTCAACATGTTCTAAGCGACTAATAGAAATTAAATTCTTTTGGATCGCAGGAACTACTTATCTTTTAAAGTTAAACGTTTACCCGAAGAGAGGTTGATATTTGCAGTACTAGTGTGAGTCACGATCTCCGTCGCCCCATTAGCCACAGCAATAATTTCGTTGGCCTCAGTAACATCATCAAGTAACTTTTTAGTTTGGTAAACATAGCATGTTGCCCCAGAATCTAACCACCATCCCGAAGAAGTACTGGCATTTCCATGATTGCCTACCATGGCAACAAAGTTTTGAGGCTCAGTCTTTTGTACCAGCATATGTGCTTCCAATGGTGTGTTAGATTTGTCCTTTTTTGGTAGCCTACAATCTGCTACAAAGTGGCCCCATTTCCCACAATTGTGCCACTTGCCCTTCTTTTTCTTGAAGATGGGCTTTTTGGCCTGTAATTGTTGAGAATCACTTTTGGGAGTCTTGAATTTCTTAGGAAATTTCTTGGGATATATTACCGCTTTAGCAGTTGACTGTTGCTGTCTAACCATCTCCAATATATTCCTAACTCGATTCTCATCCTCGATTCTAATGAACCGTTTAAGATCATCCAGTCTTACCTGAACTTTCTTCCTGTACATCTCAGTTTTGAAAGAATGCCATGCAAATGGTAATATATAGATAATGGCACCAACGAGAAAAGGATCACAAACATTGATGTTTTCAGTAGTCAATTTAGATCTCAAGTTTTCTAGATCAATGACTTGAGGATTGATTTCCATATCTTTCTTGAATTTGAAATCCATGAATTTGTTAACAAGATGTGTTTTTGACAATTTCCCCTCCTACTTAAACTGAGTATCTAAATTGTCCCAAGTTTCTTTAGCAGTCTTAAATTGCTAAAAACTTCTGCAAGATGATCTAAAAGACAGTGAAAAGAGATAATCTCTGCAGAAGTCCTCATCTTTGTTCCATTGAGATTCATCAACATCCTCAGTGGTATCAGCAAAAGTACTCAAAAAAGTGAAAAAAATATTTTCATATTTTAAAGCAAACTGAGTCTTTCGTTTTCAGGAATTAAAATAGACCCACTAAAAGACTGAAGTTTAACTATTTCAATTGGCACATGTTTTTCTATTTTTTTCAAATATAAATTGGAAGGATTGCACCTGATGAACAGTGCTACTATAACGTCGTTGCTACAGTGTCGCTATAGGACTTCCGCCGCTACTATAATACTTCAAGATTGTTAAAGTTTCTACGTCAAGCAATTGAATATGCAATTGCTTGAAGCATTACACCCTACGTATCTAATTTGAAATACCCAACATTCTGCCTCCAGCTAGTATATATATAGAAGTACACTAGGGTTAAACTCAGTTAATGGACTCTTGCCCATTTAGGCCCATTACAAAGGTTTATTATTTATTGAGCTTATATTAGAACATATTATTGGATTATATTAAATATCAAACAGAAACCCTGAAAATTCCAGGAACTTTTCAACAAAAATTTCTAATAATCCTCTTAGATATCAAACCTGAGTAACACATGCCATGGATCTAACAATCCTGACCTTACTGATCCTTTGAATCCAATTGAAATCAATGCCTTGCTTAGATTTTCCATTAACGGTTTGTTGTGTGAGAATTTCCCTACTAATGTATATTTGATTTTTGCTGCAAGAGCATAATCTTCCTGTTTAGTGAAGATTATTGTCGGCTCGCCCTTATATGTCATTGGTATTTTGAGAAAAACTTCCACATGTTCTTAATTTGATAAAACATCAGCAAAGAATCGTGAAGGATGCCCCTCAGTCATGAACATAAGAGCAGCCATGGTTGATCTAAGAAACTCTAGCTTTAAATATAGAAAATAGGGAGAAGATAGAGCAATTTCTTGTTATTATTACATAATGTTTATTTAAAGTATGAATTTTTTTACTTGAATATATATTAAAATTTTATTATTTTTACTATTTTATACAATTCACAATTTTTTATTTAAAGTATGCATTCTTATGCCTTGCTTATTTGATAATATTGCATTACTTTTACTAACTTGTAAAAAATTTAAAAGAACTGAAATAAAGTTTTATTATTTTGCTAACTAAGTTTATGATAGCAAAGTAAAGTGGCATGAAATAGTACAATAAAATAAAAATAAAGATCTCTAATTACTTAACTATTCTTATATTTTTCTAAACGTTATATAAAATTTTTGAAAGTTTATTACCATATCTTATATTGGTAGTTTATAAAATATAATTGCGACCTTTAACGAATACCTATAAAGTGACCTTTAAAGAATACTAATAAAGTGACAGAAGCATTAATTGTAAATCTTTCATAAAAAGTTCAATGCCAATATTTGTATTTGAAAATTGTTAAGAAAAAATTTAGTAGTTTATAAGTCATACATGTATATTAATTATTAAAACGCAAAAAATCCCGTGCAATTATAGCATATATGTGGCATCATACGAGAATATGTTATATTTGATACGCGAATATTTTGCTCGATACACTAATGTTGGTGTACTTGATATGGTAATTTTCGATACATTATACATTAGTTAATACGCTAATTTTTTTATACTTTAAACGCTAATTTTTTATACTTTATATGCTAATACGCTATTTTTTGATATGCTATACACTAATATTTGATACATAATACACTATTTCTTATACTTTATATGCTAATATTTGATACTTTATATGCTAATTTAAAATAGAGACAGGATCGATAAATATGAAATATATAAATACGTTAAATAAAAATTTGATTTTTACCTAAAATAAATTAAAAGAAAGCTGAAGAAAGGGGAGAATGATAAAAGAAAACTGAGAGTGAATGAAAGATTTTTTATTTCTTCTAAAAACAACCGATGCCTTCATAAGTACATGAATAGCCTATTTATAATGTTACAAGTGCTTCAGTTGACATCATTCATGACATAATATTAAATTGACATAAAAGGAATCTTCTTATTGGATAACTACTGACATCATCTAGTGCTCGAGTGCTTGAATTATTTTTCTTGAATGGTCCATCCTGTTGCATTATTGTGGTCCTTTGGAATCTATTGCCTTTTTGTCACATCATTTTGACTATTCTTCCGGAATGCTTGAGTTCTGTAGAAAAAGTAATCCTTCTTAGTCTTGCCAGTGTAGAATGCCCACCATGATTGAATGTTTTGTCTTTTTCCTGTAGTTCCATCTTCTAACAAATCTTGATAAATATTCTGATGAATAATTCTTGGATTTGATCTTCCTATTTCTAGTCCTTGGATTAATTCAATAATATTACTTGAGCTTCCATCTTTGCTAATCTTCTCGTCCATCAGGAATCTTTTGTCAAAAAATACCTACAAATATTAGAAAGAATATGTAATATATTTTTATACTTTTTTTTAATAATCGAAAGGATCCTGTGCCATCGGTCCTCCAAAATAATCTTCTTGAACTGGACTTTGTGTTGAATCTGAAGAGAATTGTGGTTGTGTTTGAGTTTTTTTTTTCATATTTTTGAATGCCAAATACTGTTGAAATTCTTCCCATGCTTGATTATTTGATTCTTCTGTCTTTGGAATATGTTGAACGGCTGGAGTACGTTGAGTTCTTGGGCTTTGCTGAATTGGGCTTGAATTTTGTTTGTTATTAATCCATGTTCTTGTTCCTGTCTCAAAATATTTCGTTACTGCCTGTGGACAGAAAATTGATGAATCACATTTGTCCCACCATTTGATCTTGAATTGCCTCACCAATGACATAGGTTTGGGCTTTGGCTGAGCTTGAATAATTTGAAATTGCCAACACCAAATCCATGGAACTTTGAGCTCACAATGGAATTGAACTTCCCTCATATATAGTTGCATACTTGATTCAGAATTGAACTTCTTGAATCCTTCTTTTGCTTTTAGTGGCAAAATACTCTGATCGGATCCATGAGTATCCCACCAGTCATATAACCACATTGGAAAATTATTTTTGCAATTTTTCTCAAAAGTAAAAAACCATGAATGATCAAATGCTCTGAAATAAAATGCTTTTTTCCAAGCTTGTTTGTAGTCTTGATAATTATATCCTGATGGATCATATGGCATTGAAAAGGATTGAATATTATATAGATTTCCAAAATCAGTAGAATTTAAAACTCTTTTGATAATACATTTTGAATGAGTCACATATCCTGATTCATTTTTGTTATGAACTATATCAAATGAACCGGAATCTACTAATACATATTCATAAAAATTTTGTGTTTTTCTTGAATCATCAGAAAACCAAGATAATGATTGAGTAAACTATTTTGAATAATAAGATCGTAATATAGGAATCTCTAGTTTTTGCGTGAATTTTGTTAGAATTAAATATTCATAACCATTCTTATCAACATATGGAGTTTTTTGAATTTGAGATGAGGAAGAGGTTTGAATATTTTGAGATGGGGAAGGTGTCATGGCTATGGGAGTGGTTAAAGGAGATGCAATTAATTGAGTCTTTGCATGTGGTTGAAGCTTATTGAATGGGGTTGATACTACCTGAACATATGGCAATGGAGGAAAATCCTCAATCTGAACAAATCTATTACTAGTTTGAATTTGTGGGGATTGAATTATCTGTTTTGAATTTATTACCTTTGAAGCATAATCTTCAGGGCTTTGCATCTTTTGCTTGTTTGACATCTTGATTTTTCCCTGTAAGAAATTCCCGAGTTAGAAAATCAGGTAATGAATTATCTTTTCCTTTTATATACTCTATATCAAAATAAAAAACAGATAAAATTCCTTGCCATCTAGCAAAAATTTGTTTAGAGACTAAATTTTGAATATCTTTTTGCAAAATATCTTTTGCTGACTTACAATCAACTCTTAATAAAATTTTTTATTATATAAGTCATCTTGAAATTTAGAAATACATAACACTATAGATAACATTTCTTTTTTAACTATTGAATAATTTTTTTGAGATCCTATCCATACTTTTGAGGTATATCTAACTAACTCAATTTTATCATTTAGTTTTTGTTTTAAAATACCCCCATATCCGACTTCAGAAGCATCTGTTTCTACTATCATGAATGCATTGGGATTTGGAATACCTAAACAAGGTAAGGATCTAATTTTTGTTTTTGCCTCCCTAACTATTTTTGTATGTTTTTCTGTCCATGCAGGTGGATTTTTTTTAACCTTTGATATAATGGTGCACAGATTGTTCTTAACTTAGGAAAGAAATCAGCTACATAATTTAAATATCCTAAAAATTTTTGTAATTGATTGTTATCCTTTATTTCATCTGGAAATCTTTCTCTAAACTCTAATGCTCTATTAATAGGTTTAATTGTTCCTTTATATATATCATGACCTAAAAATCGAATTTGAGTCTGAAATAATTTCATTTTTGGGGCTGATATAACTAATCCGTTCTGAATTACCACTTTTGAAAATATATGTAAATGCCTAAAATGTTCATCCATAGTTTGAGAATATGCTAATATGTCATCAATATATACAATCATGAATGTATATGCTGAAAAAATATCATTCATTATATTTTGAAATTCGTAAGGAGCATTTTTTAATCCAAAGGGCATTACATTCCACTCATAATGTCCAAAAGGTACAATGAATGCTGTTTTATACTTATCTTTTTCTGCTATTTGAATTTGCCAATATCCAGATTTTAAATCAAACTTTGAATATATCTTTGCATTAAATAATCTATTTAATAAATCTTTTTTATTAGGTATGGGATACCTAATCCATTTTAGTACTTTATTTAATGGTTTGTAATTTATAACTAACCTAGGAACTCCTCTTTCTTTTTCTCCTTGATTATTAACATAAAATGCTGGACTACTCCATGGTGATTTTGATTTTCTAATCAATTTCTTTTCTAACAATAAAGTTATTTCTTTTTTACAATGTTCTAATAATTCTGAATTCATTTATATCGGTCTTGCCTTTGTTGAAATATTTTTCTCATTTAAATCTACTTTATAGGGTAAATCAATAATATGAGTTTTTCTTGTCCAAAATGCAGATGCACTACAAGAAAAATACCCCTTTGGTGACTGAAATCTTAATGACCAGAATTTTTTTGTCACCAAAGAGTACCTTTTGGTGACAAAAAAAAGTTCAGTCACCAAATTTCTGTAACAACTAAAAATTTGGTGACCAGAAAAAAAATTCGTCAATATTTGGTCACTAAAAGCCATGGCGGGAAGCATTCCCGCCCATCACACACTCTTTGGTGACCAAATTTGGTGACGAGAAAATGTTTAGTCAATAAAACTTGGGTACAAAACATTTGGTGACCAGAAAAGTGGTCTCTAATATGAGTTAGTTTAGTGACGATATTTTTGGTCAACAAAGGTCATAGGGAAAAGGAGATTTCCATCACTTTTGAATATTTTGGTGACCAGAAAAGCGGTCACCAATTATTAATAGAATTAATTTGTTGTTTATGATATAAACTTAAGTAGGTCAAATAATAAGTGACTATTAAAATGGCAAAACATTTAACTTTTGGGTGTTATATAGGGAAAGTTTAGTGTTTGAATCTCATGTGCTATATTATGACATCTAAAATAAATATTTCCCTAAAAGTTATTGTCTTAATAAAATTATCAAAATGCTACACATTACATTAATTTTGAGGTTGGTGAAGGGGCAAGTTTATTAAGCATCAAGGCTATGGTCACATGTTCAAATCTCTCTACATTGAAATCCTTTTTTTTTGGGAAGGTAACAATAAATTATACTTTGGTCCCTCAAATTTATATCTAGATCTCTAATATATAAATAATAAAAATAGTCTTATAAATTTGAATTGGGGGATTTAACAAGAAATTGTACTTTATTCTCTCAAATTTATATATCTTCGATTAGATTTATAATTAAATAACAAAAATAGCCTTATAAATTTCAATTGATCTTAATTTAAAGAAATTAGTTCTTTAATTAAACAACAAAAATACGTTGGGATTTTTAATAAGAAATTACACTTTGATCCCTCAAATTTATAAATTTGAATTACATCTCTAATTAAATAACAAAAATGGCCTTATAAATTCGAATTGATCTTAAATTAATTTAAGAATTCAATGTAGGCTAAATTAATTTAAGAAAGGCCACAATTATGTGAATAAAATATTAGATTTATAAATGTAATATTTGATAAGAATTCAATTTGTGCCAACTTAATGGTCTAACAATATAATATAGTGCCCAAAGGAATTGATGGGCTAAATTAAGGCCACAATAATGAATCATTATTTGTGTTGGACATATTAAGTTATTAATAATAATAGTAAGACACCCTAATATTTTTATTTTTGCCCCTTTTCACATTTAAGAAATGATCTTAAATTAATTTAGGAATTCAATATAGGCTAAATTAATTTAAGAAAGGCAAAAAATATGTAAATAAAATATTGGGCTTATAAATGTAATATTTGATAAGAATTCACATTGGGCCAACATAATGGCCTAACAATACAATATAGTGCCCAAATAAATTGATGGGCTAAATTAAGCCACAATAATGAATCATTATTTGTTTTGAACCTATTAAGTTATTAATAATAATAGTAATACACCCTAATATTTTTATTTTTGCCCCATCACATTTTGAGAAGGGCATAAATTTTTTCTTATTAACTAAATTTAGTGTGAGTTAGTAACATTCAAATAATATATTTAAAAAAATATTAATCTTATTATTTTTTTGAGGATATCTAACACTTGAAGTCCAACTAGTATTGTAAAAATATTTTTATATTATAATATTTGAATTCAAAAGAATAATTTACTCATTATTTCACTAATACCCTTAATCTTTTTATATTTTTTAAGTTAATCACTCTTTCAATATGCTTTATGATTCTATTTTATTAAAATTATGTATGTTATTTACTTTAGTTTAAACATTTTTTTTACAATATGGATGAGCTATAGTTGAATTAGTTTAAACATTTTTTGACAATATGGGTGAGCTGTAGCTGAATTAGTTTAAACATTAGTGTAAATATATAACTTATATTAGCTGATTTGGAAAAGTAATGATGTAAGTGTCACCTTCCAAATGACCAAACTCATTACTAAATCATGTTATATTATTTTTGGAACAGTATTTTTAACATCTTTATTCTTATTTATTAGTAAAATATAAAACTTAAAAATTAGAAATTTAATTTATTAAAAATAAATAATTTCTCTTAATACAATTTTGCACTATTAGTACACTTAAAAAACTATAATTATAAATATTACTTATTATCAATTATTTTGATGTACCTTTAATGCTCATGAAATTAAAAATAATTATCAATGTAAAAAAATTGAAAACAAAATTAGAAAGACTTATTTAAAAAAACTTATAAAATAGTTAGATATTACACACTAAATTTAGTTAATTTTTTTTGTTACATTATCAAATAATAAAATAGCATAAACTAAGAAAGAAAAAAAATATATAACTTCTGAAAAATTTTCGGGACCTTTAAGCTTTTCCAACATTTTCTTTTTTGAAGACTAGATTTTCCCATATTGCACTAGTGCAGCTGCGTCTGAAGAAGAATCCGGAGGAAGCCACCGTACTGTTCAACAGCCGATCGTGTCCCAACAATGTCTGACATAATAGCTGAAGAGGAAGCTTGAATCGTTCGGGAGCTTCAAAGACGAGTCTCACAATCCAAGATTCAAGTTTCAAGATTCAAGATCTGGAGGAGTCTTTATCCGCCAGAATCCTGAAATCAAGATCGGGAGCTTCAAAGTCGACGACGTCATCCGCCAGAATCGTGAAATCACAGCTGAAATTTGGGCTCACCGTTGGCCAAACAGATCTGGATCCCGATGGCTCGCCAGGTATTGTTCCAGCTCCGATCTGAACTTCAACGAGACCTGAACTTGAACTTCACTGACTCCGACGCCGTCATCTCTGATCTGAACTTTTTCTTGAACCTGAACTTGAACTTCACTAAATCCGTACAAAACAACTCTGATGCACTAAATCCGTACAAAGAAATTGAATTTCTATGTGTTTCTTCATTTTTAGATAATCACATAGCTATATTTACTGATAAATTACTTATTCCAAACAATTTTCTTACAATGCTCATTGTTTATTCTGTATCTGCCAAGTTTCTTTTACTTGATTGTTTCTAATTTTTTTTATTCAACTTAGCAGATGACATGGAAGGTTATTTTGCTTTTGTTGCAGGAATGTTGATGGATCTTCTTTCTCCTCTATTCCCTTCTGCATTTATATTTATCGTTTGCTTTGGGAGCTTGTCTAGGTCATTCAGTAAGTCTCAAAATGGCGAATAGTTGGTGTAATATTGTAAACTAAAGAAGATGGCTTTCCACTTTGTCATTATTAGAACATAAACTGACTTACTGATGATGAAACTAATAGTATTTAATAGAGAAAAAAAATAAAACTAATTACTGGAAGAAAAAGAACATACATATGCAGTGTGATTTTGGTTTTCTAATCTTCCATTGGTTTTACTTGCTTTTGATTCTGAAATACAAGTTGCATAGGCTTGCTACACTTTCCTGAAGTTTTGAGGAATGAGAAGACTTCAAATTTTAGTATCAGTAAATCACTGTGTTCTAATTGCTGTTAAAATCAAATAATTTATTCATAATATTTTCATACTGTGGCAAGTCCCTTTACCAAATCATTTTATTTCTCTAGCTGGCGTTGCTAGTGGAGCCACTAGAGCTGCTTTGACGCAGCATTTTGCTCTCCAGAATAATGCAGCAGACATATCTGCGAAGGTACACTTGTTAAAGATTGATGGGATTAAGAACAAATTTGCACAAATAATCTGAAGTTGAGTTTGTCACCGTGCTTTTCTGCTTGACAGGAAGGAAGCCAAGAGACACTTGCTACATGATGATGGGATGGCTTTGGAATGCTCCTGCACACATAACAATGGGCCACTCTCTGTCCATATGGATTTGTTTTTGTCTCACCATGTTCCATATGTATGGTAGTTTCTTTCTTTCCAATCTTAAAGTAGGAATGTACTTGCTGGAACACATGCATTTGAGTGAAAGGATTTTGATTAAAATTATAGATGCCTGTCTTATATTTCTTTAATATTCTTTATAGTAGAATGAAAGAGTAGGAAAAGAAGATAAAAAGTTAAAAGAGTATGATGAAATTTTAAATGTATATATGGGTTGTAATAATTACTAATCACATTTAATAATATTGATTTGTAATGTGTTTCCAGAAGGAAAAGAGTAGCTAAAATACTTTAAAAGGAATGAAGATTGGTTAGATCAACATTTAGAGTTTGGTGAGTAAATTTCTTTAAAAACTTAACTATGTTTAGTTTTGTCTTTGTAAAATGATTTTCCTACTTATAGTTAGTACTATTATGTTCTTAGTGAGTAATTTCTAACAAAAGCATGATTTAGTATTTAAGTGAGTAAAGATTTGTCTTAAAATACAGCTTGAAAAGTATAGGGATGGTGTCATTATACTAGAAATTTGCCTAAGCATCTCATTTTTGTGAGCCTATGGATTGATCTTTTAAACTCAGTGTATGTTTCTTTGTCTTTTACATACTTTGAACTTGGGAGTATTATTGATGTTGAAAGTTGATACCAATTTTTGACACATTCGCAAAAATAATTCTGAAATTCATGTAATACAGTTATTGTAGTACTCTGAGTCTAGTTTTGAATGGTTTTGATTTCACTCTTTCTGGTTTTTTGGCTGCCAAGTTATGGTTCTTTGAAACAACCATGCCAGTACCGAATTTTGTTACCGGATGTTAAGAACTTCAGCAGATTTTGATGGTTTGATTTCACTCTTTCAAGTTTTGTTTGGTTTCGAATATTACCATTCATTTATTTTAATAGTCGGATTAAATTGTCTTGTCGTCTTGTTGTTTTGATTTGGGGAATTTGAGAACTCGAATAAATTGCATTGTTATCGGAATTTGAAGATAGTCGACTCGGAATCCACATTATCATGTAAAAAAAAAACTTAAATATAGCTATGTGGCGTGTTGTTGGTAATAGTCGGATTAAATTGTGAACTTTGTATAAATTGGCATGGTTACACATTAAAAATAGACTTTGGTTGGTTTACAATTTGTTAAACATGCAAGAATATGTGTGAACATGTCTTATGTACACTTGTTGCCCAAGTAATGTTTGGTTTAAGATATTTTCATTCTTTTAGCTTCAAATGCTTGAATGTAACTCTTGTAGTGTATTGTTGCCATTAGTGGAACTAAATTGTGAAACTTTGGTTAAACATGCATGGTTATACATGCATGGTTATACATTGAAAATAGACTTTAATTGGTTTAAAATTAGTTAAACATGCAAGAATATGTGTGAACATGTGTTATGTACACTTGTTGTCCATGTATTGTTTGGTGTGGAATATTGTCCTTCTTTATCTTTACATACTTGAATATAGTTCGTGTGGTGTATTGTTGCTAATAGTGGGATTAAATTGTGAAACTTCGTATAAATTGGCATGGTTACGCATTCAAAATAGACTTTAGTTGGTTTAAAATTTGTTAAACATGAAAGAAGATTACTTCCCAAATATTATTTGGTTTCGAATGTTGCTATTCATTAACTTTAAATGTTTGAACATTGATTGGTTTACTTTTAAATTTAGATATTATATTATTTCTTCATGTTTGTGATATTTTATAATGGTACATGATATGTTACAAAAAGTTTTTAACCTGTTTATTCGAACTATTATGAAGGTTGAAGAAAATTAAAGAGTTGAAGTGTCAACTCTCCTAATGTATGAAGAAAGAAATGGTCGGCGTTCTTGACACTAGAGAGTTGAAGTATCTACTTTTTGTATGGTGGATTAGTACTTTTGTGTTATGTCTTGGATGTTAGAACATTATTAATATTATGGTATATTTCTTGGATAGTACAATGTTGGATATTTGCCATGTATTGGTATATTTTGTGAATGGGTTTTATTTTAATGTTTGTTCGATATATTGGTGAACATGTTTTATTTTAATGTTTGTTCGATATATTGGTGAACCGGTTTAAATTTAATGTTTGTTCGATATATTTGTGATATTTATTGTTATTATGAACAGGTTTTATTTTCTTGTCACCATATGATAATGTTGCCAATATTTCCTTCATTATTGACCAAAATTTTAGTCACCAAATCCTATAAAATGACCACAATTTGGTGACTACCATATTAATCACCAACGTTTGTCTAGTTTGTCCATAATATGGTTACCAATTATTCTTTGGTGACCACAATTTTAGTCAGCAAAACATCTAAAATATGGTCACCAATGCTTGCCATGACTTTTGTTGACCAAATTAGTCACCAATTCGTCATCATTGGTGACTATTTTTTTGCTCACCAAATATCATGTCACGTGCTGTTTGACCATTGCTCATTTATTGACGACATAATGTTGGTCACCAATTCAGTCACCAAAAATTGCCACTTTGGTGACCAACATGCAACTTTTGGTGACTAATATGGTGATCACTTTTTCAGTCACTATTTTGGTGACCGTTTTTGTTCTGGTCACCAAAATTATCCTTTGGTGACCACCAACAAAATCAGTCACCCCAATGACTGGGCATTGGTGACTACCGAGTGACCAACAAAAAATTTGTCACCAAAAGGGTTTGGTGACCACTTTTAGCTCTTTGGTAACCATATATTGTATGTCACCAAAGACCTTTTTTCTTGTAGTGATGGATGATCCGCACATATGGTTTTTTTAAATTTTATTTCTAAGTCATTAATCTTTGTAATTATTTATTTTCTTTGTAATTGGAATTCTATTTGATTATATGTAATTTCTTCTTTTATAGAATTAATGTGTTCTTCTTTCTGTTTAATTTGTTGAAATATACTATTATTTTGTAATAAATTTAACTCTCTCTGTCTTATTGGTGTAATAAATGGAAATATTATCTTGTTTCCCATTATTTTAATGTTTAAACCTTCAGTTGTTTTCTTGAATGGAGTTATTTGGTATAAAAAAGGATTTTCTAATATAACATCTTGAGATAAATCTTCTACAATAATGAAAGAATGTTTGAAACAATAATTATTATTACATATAAATCCATTTGATAATTTATATTTTATTGTTAAAGGACTCCATTTGCAGTTAATAGTTTATGATTCGATTTTGAACAATATTTAATTGGTATTATTCCAGATTTTATACAACTCTGATCTGCTCCACTGTCTATCATAGCTACACAAGTTCTTTTAAATTTTTCTACTCCTTGTATACCTATTGTAATAAACACATGCCATTTTTCTATGTTAACCTTTTGAATAATATTTAAATATTCTTCATTATCTTTAGTTTCATTAATTTGAATTCCTTTTCCTTTATTTGAGCTTTCTGGTATATCTTCTAATTTTTGTTTATCTAATATAAATTTTGATTCTATTTCTAGATCTTTTAATTGTAAATCTTTAATACTGCTTCTAATTTCTCTTATTTCTAATTTTAATCCTTTTATTTGTTCCTGAATTTGATTTGAATTTGAATTAGTTATTGATTGAGGAATTGTTCCTTGAATATTTTGAGTTGAGGAATATTTTTTATATAGCTTATTTATACTAAATGGCTCTAAAAATTCTGGTTTTTTGTCTTCTTGAAGTATTAAATCTTTTAGTCTTAATAAATATTGTCTTTGTTCCTCTGGGTTTTCTATTTTACTTATGATTTCAAATAAAATATCTTTGTTACTTTTTTCATTTGATATCATATTAATACAATAGAATGGTGAAGACTATTCTGAATAATCATTTTCACTATTTGAATATATTTCATTGATATTTGAATTGGTTTCTTCTTTTTCTTCATTAATCATTATTTTCATTATTTTATCTCTTAAATCTTTATCTTCTTCTTTATCAAAGATTTCATTAATTCTTCTCTGAGTTCTACAGTTTGTTGCAATATGGCCTGGTTTGCCACATTTATAACAAACTAATTTCTTTTTTAGAAAATTTCTTAAAATTATTTAAATTCATAACTTAAAACGTACCTGAATTGCTTAATGCAATTAGTAGAATGCAGAGTGTAGGGGAACACAGGAGTGCCTAACCGGGAACACCTTAAGCTGACCTCGCAATGGCTTACCAACGGACTTCAAGGCTACTCGACCGCTTACCAAACCTTACAATTCTTTATTCTAATAACTGATTAAGTAATTTAAGTAAATTAAAAGTTAGACTTTAAAATATTTTAAGATGTTCTTATACTTGGCTTTGATACCAAAATAGAGACAGGATCGATAAATATGAAATATATAAATACGTTAAATAAAGATTTGATTTTTACCTAAAATAAATTAAAAAAAAGCTGAAGAAACTAGAGAATGATAAAAGAAAACTGAGAGTGAATGAAAGATTTTTTATTTCTTCTAAAAACAACCGATGCCTTCATAAGTACATGAATAGCCTATTTATAATGTTTCAAGTGCTTCAGTTGACATCATTCATGACATAATATTAAATTGACATAAAAGGAATCTTCTTATTGGATAACTACTGACATCATCTAGTGCTCGAGTGCTTGAATTATTTTTCTTGAATGGTCCATCCTGTTGCATTATTGTGGTCCTTTGGAATCTATTGCCTTTTTGTCACATCATTTTGACTATTCTTCCGAAATGCTTGAGTTCTGTAGAAAAAGTAATCCTTCTTAGTCTTGCCAGTGTAGAATGCCCACCATGATTGAATGTTTTGTCTTTTCCCTGTAGTTACATCTTCTAACAAATCTTGATAAATATTCTGATGAATAATTCTTGGATTTGATCTTTCTATTTCTCGTCCTTGGATTAATTCAATAATATTACTTGAGCTTCCATCTTTGCTAATCTTCTCGTCCATCAAGAATCTTTTGTCAAAAAATACCTACAAATATTAGAAAGAATATGTAACATATTTTTATACTTTTTTTAGATGATGTCAGTAGTTATCCAATAAGAAGATTCCTTTTATGTCAATTTAATATTATGTCATGAATGATATTAATTGACCATAAGCCCAATCATAAAAATTTATTTCTTCTTTTCCTGTTACTAATTTTATGGCATTGAATATTCTATGTGAAAATAAAGTAGGTAATCCTGTAATGAATTTTTCTTTCCAAAATGGTTGATTGCAATCATTTCTTTTTAATACATATGTTATAAGCATATCTTTATACCATCTAAAATCTGTTAAAGTAGGACATCTGAGATTAGTAAGGAATATTTGTGAACTCTTAGTATCTGTACTTGGATTTCCTAAAAAATGAACTGTTAAAGCATAAATTAAAAAATCAACACTATCTGATACTTTGATCTTTTTAACATTTCCTTGAATATCTTTTACTATATTGCCAAAAACATCTTTCTCATCTTCTTCTGTAGTATGATTTAATATTTCATTCTTGTTTTCTTGAGACATCATATTATCCCACAAATTTTTTAATTGACATGAAAATCCTGCAGTAAAAGCCACCGCAGTTGTTTTTTGATCATATCTTTCTTGTCTATATGCTACTTTTGCCATTCTCATTTCTTGAAATAACCTTAATATTTCGTATTCTGATTTTCCATCAATATTCCATTCATAGACTGCTTTTCCATCATATTGACTAGCTTGAAATTTTGATCTTTTTTCTATTTGTAAATCTAGCCAAAATAGAGACAGGATCAATAAATATGAAATATATTGATCGATAAATATGAAATATATAAATACGTTAAATAAAGATTTGATTTTTACCTAAAATAAATTAAAAGAAAGCTGAAGAAAGTGGAGAATGATAAAAGAAAACTGAGAGTGAATGAAAGATTTTTTATTTCTTCTAAAAACAACCGATACCTTCATAAGTACATGAATAGCCTATTTATAATGTTACAAGTGCTTCAGTTGACATCATTCATGACATAATATTAAATTGACATAAAAGGAATCTTCTTATTGGATAACTACTGACATCATCTAGTGCTCGAGTGCTTGAGTTATTTTTCTTGAATGGTCCATCCTGTTGCATTATATTGGTCCTTTGGAATCTATTACCTTTTTGTCACATCATTTTGACTATTCTTCCGGAATGCTTGAGTTCTGTAGAAAAAGTAATCCTTCTTAGTCTTGCCAGTGTAGAATGCCCACCATGATTGAATGTTTTGTCTTTTCCCTGTAGTTCCATCTTCTAACAAATCTTAATAAATATTCTGATGAATAATTCTTGGATTTGATCTTCCTATTTCTAGTCCTTGGATTAATTCAATAATATTACTTGAGCTTCCATCTTTGCTAATCTTCTCGTCCATCAGGAATCTTTTGTTAAAAAATACCTACAAATATTAGAAAGAAGATGTAACATATTTTTATACTTTTTTTTCTTAATAATCGAAAGGATCCTGTGCCATCGGTCCTCCGAAATAATCTTCTTGAACTGGACTTTGTGTTGAATCTAAAGAGAACTGTGGTTGTGTTTGAGTTTGTTTTTTCATATTTTTGAATGCCAAATACTGTTGAAATTCTTCCCATGCTTCATTATTTGATTCTACTGTCTTTGGAATATGTTGAATGACTGGAGTAGGTTGAGTTCTTGGGGTTTGCTGAGTTGGGCTTGAATTTTGTTTGTTATTAATCCATGTTCTTGTTCCTGTCTCAAAATATTTCGTTACTGCTTGTGGACAGCAAATTGATGAATCACATTTGTCCCACCATTTGATCTTGAATTGCCTCACCAATGACATAGGATTGGGCTTTGGCTGAGCTTGAATAATTTGAAATTGCCAACACCAAATCCACGGAACTTTGAGCTCACAATGGAATTGAACTTCCCTCATATATATTTGCATACTTGATTCAGAATTGAACTTCTTGAATCCTTCTTTTGCTTTTAGTGGCAAAATACTCTGATCGGATCCATGAGTATCCCACCAGTCGTATAACCACATTGGAAAATTATTTTTGCAATTTTTCTCAAAAGTAAAAAACCATGAATGATCAAATGCTCTGAAATAAAATGCTTTTTTCCAAGCTTGTTTGTAGTCTTGATAATTATATCCTGATGGATCATATGGCATTGAAAAGGATTGAATATTATATAGATTTCCAAAATCAGTAGAATTTAAAACTCTTTTGATAATACATTTTGAATGAGTCACATATCCTGATTCATTTTTGTTATGAACTATATCAAATGAACCGGAATCTACTAATATATATTCATAAAAATTTTGTGTTTTTCTTGAATCATCAGAAAACCAAGATAATGATTGAGTAAACTATTTTGAATAATAAGAACGTAATATAGGAATCTCTGGTTTTTGCGTGAATTTTGTTAGAATTAAATATTCATAACCATTCTTATCAACATATGGAGTTTTTTGAATTTGAGATGAGGAAGAGGTTTGAATATTTTGAGATGGGGAATGTGTCATGGCTATGGGAGTGGTTAAAGGAGATGGAATTAATTGAGTCTTTGCCTGTGGTTGAAGTTTATTGAATGGGGTTGATGCTACCTGAACATATGGAAATAGAGGAAAATCCTCAATCTGAAAAATCTATTACTAGTTTGAATTTGTGGGGATTGAATTATCTGTTTTGAATTTATTACCTTTGAAGCATAATCTTCAGGGTTTTGCATCTTTTGCTTGTTTGACATCTTGATTTTTCCCTGTAAGAAATTCCTGAGTTAGAAAATTAGGTAATGAATTATCTTCTCCTTTTATATACTCTATATCAAAATCAAAAACAGATAAAATTCCTTGCCATCTAGCAAAAATTTGTTTAGAGACTAAATTTTGAATATCTTTTGCTGACTTACAATCAACTCTTAACAAAAAATTTTTATTATATAAGTCATCTTGAAATTTAGAAATACATAACACTATAGATAACATTTCTTTCTTAACTGTTGAATAATTTTTTTGAGAACCTATCCATACTTTTGAGGTATATCTAACTAAGTAAATTTTATGATTTAATTTTTGTTTTAGAATACCCCCATATCCGACTTCAGAAGCATCTGTTTCTACTATCATGAATGCATTGGGATTTGGAATACCTAAACAAGGTAAGGATCTAATTTTTGTTTTTGCCTCCCTAACTATTTTTGTATGTTTTTCTGTCCATACAGGTGGATTTTTTTGTAACCTTTGATATAATGGTGCACAGATTGTTCTTAATTTAGGAAAGAAATCAGCTACATAATTTAAACATCCTAAAAATCTTTGTAATTGATTTTTATCCTTTATTTCATCTGGAAATCTTTCTCCAAACTCTAATGCTCTATTAATAGGTTTAATTGTTCCTTTATATATATCATGACCTAAAAATCGAATTTGAGTATGAAATAATTTCATTTTTGGGGCTGATATAACTAATCCGTTCTGAATTACCACTTTTGAAAATATATGAAAATGCCTAAAATGTTCATCCATAGTTTGAGAATATACTAATATGTCATCAATATATACAATCATGAATGTATATGCTGAAAAAATATCATTCATTATATTTTGAAATTCGGAAGGAGCATTTTTTAATCCAAAGGGCATTACGTTCCACTCATAATGTCCAAAAGGTACAGTGAATGCTGTTTTATACTTATCTTTTTCTGCTATTTGAATTTGCCAATATCCAGATTTTAAATCAAACTTTGAATATATCTTTGCATTAAATAATCTATTTAATAAATCTTTTTTATTAGGTATGGGATACCTAATCTATTTTAGTACTTTATTTAATGGTTTGTAATTTATAACTAACCTCGGAACTCCTCTTTCTTTTTCTCCTTGATTATTAACATAAAATACTGGACAACTCCATGGTGATTTTGATTTTCTAATCAATTTCTTTTCTAACAACAAAGTTATTTCTTTTTTACAATGTTCTAATAATTCTGAATTCATTTGAATCGGTCTTGCCTTTGTTGGAATATTTTTCTCATTGAAATCTACTTCATAGGGTAAATCAATAATATGAGTTTTTCTTGTCCAAAATGCAGATGGATGATCCGCACATATGGTTTCTTTAAATTTTATTTCTAAGTCATTAATCTTTGTAATTATTTCTTTTCTTTGTAATTGGAATTCTATTTGATTATATGTAATTTCTTCTTTTATAGAATTAATGTGTTCTTCTTTCTATTTAATTTGTTGAAATATACTATTATTTTGTAATGAATTTAACTCTCTCTGTCTTATTGGCGTAATAAATGGAAATATTATCCTGTTTCCCATTATTTTAATGTTTAAACCATCGGTTGTTTTTTTGAATGGAGTTATTTGGTATAAAAAAGGATTTCCTAATATAACATCTTGAGATAAATCTTCTACAATAATGAAAGAATGTTTGAAACAATAATTATTATTACATATAAATCCATTTGATAATTTATATTTTATTGTTAAAGGACTTCCATTTGCAGTTAATAGTTTATGATTCGATTTTGATCAATATTTAATTGGTATTATTCCTGATTTTATGCAACTCTGATCTGCTCCACTGTCTATCATAGCTACACAAGTTCTTTTAAAATTTTCTACTCCTTGTATACCTATTGTAATAAACACAAGCCATTTTTCTATGTTAACCTTTTGAATAATATTTAAATATTCTTCATTATCTTTAGTTTAATTAATTTGAATTCCTTTTCCTTTATTTGAGCTTTCTGGTATATCTTCTAATTTTTGTTTATCTAATATTAATTTTGATTCTATTTCTAGATCTTTTAATTGTAAATCTTTAATATTGCTTCTAATTTCTCTTATTTCTAATTTTAATTCTTTTATTTGTTCCTGAATTTGATTTGAATTTGAATTAGTTATTGATTGAGGAATTGTTCCTTGAATATTTTGAGTTGAGGAATATTTTTCATATAGCTTATTTATACTAAATGGCTCTAAAAATTCTGGTTTTTTGTCTTCTTGAAGTATTAAATCTTTTAGTCTTAATAAATATTGTCTTTGTTCCTCTGGGTTTTCTATTTTACTTATGATTTCAAATAAAATATCTTTATTACTTTTTTCATTTGATATCATATTAATACAATAGCATGGTGAAGACTTATCTGAGTAATCATTTTCACTATCTGAATATATTTCATTGATATTTGAATCGGTTTCTTCTTTTTCTTCATTAATCATTATTTACATTATTTTATCTCTTAAATCTTTATCTTCTTCTTCATTATCTTTAGTTTAATTTTGCTTGTAATTTTAATTCTTCACATAAATTTAAACCTTTTGATTTTATGAATGATATTAATTGACCATAAGTCCAATCATAAAAATTTATTTCTTCTTTTCTTGTTACTAATTTTATGGCATTGAATATTCTATGTGAAAATAAAGTAGGTAATCTTGTAATGAATTTTTCTTTCCAAAATGGTTGATTGCAATCATTTCTTTTTAATACATATGTTATAAACATATCTTTATACCATCTAAAATCTGTTAAAGTAGGACATCTGAGATTAGTAAGGAATATTTGAGAACTCTTAGTATCTGTACTTGGATTTCCTAAAAAATGAACTGTTAATGCATAAATTAAAAAATTATCGCTATCTGATACTTTGATCTTTTTAACATTTCCTTGAATATCTTTTACTATATTGCCAAAAACATCTTTCTCATCTTCTTCTGTAGTATGATTTAATATTTCATTCTTGTTTTCTTGAGACATCATATTATTCCACAAATATTTTAATTGACCTGAAAATCCTGTAGTAAAAGCCACAGCAGTTATTTTTTGATCATATCTTTCTTATCTATATGCTACTTTTGTCATTACCATTTCTTGAAATAACCTTAATATTTCGTATTCTGATTTTCCATCAATATTCCATTCATAGACTGCTTTTCCATCATATTGACTAGCTTGAAATTTTGATCTTTCTTCTATTTGTAAATTTAGCCAAAATAGAGACAGGATCGATAAATATCAAAGATATTGATCGATAAATATGAAATATATAAATACGTTAAATAAAGATTTGATTTTTACCTAAAATAAATTAAAGGAAAGCTGAAGAAAGTGGAGAATGATAAAAGAGAACTGAGAGTGAATGAAAGATTTTTTTTTCTTCTAAAAACAACCGTTGCCTTCATAAGTACATGAATAGCCTATTTATAATGTTACAAGTGCTTCAGTTGACATCATTCATGACATAATATTAAATTGACATAAAAGGAATCTTCTTATCGGATAACAACTGACATCATCTAGTGCTCGAGTGCTTGAATTATTTTTCTTGAATGGTCTATCCTGTTGCATTATTGTGGTCCTTTGGAATCTATTGCCTTTTTATCACATCATTTTGACTATTCTTCCGGAATGCTTGAGTTCTGTAGAAAAAGTAATCCTTCTTAGTCTTGCCAGTGTAGAATGCCCACCATGATTGAATGTTTTGTCTTTTCCCTGTAGTTCCATCTTCTAACAAATCTTGATAAATATTCTGATGAATAATTCTTGGATTTGATCATCCTATTTCTCGTCCTTGGATTAATTCAATAATATTACTTGAGCTTCCATCTTTGCTAATCTTCTCGTCCATCAGGAATCTTTTGTCAAAAAATACCTACAAATATAAGAAAGAAGATGTATCATATTTTTATACTTTTTTTTAATAATCGAAAGGATCCTGTGCCATCGGTCCTCCGAAATAATCTGTCATTGGAATATGTTGAACGGCTGGAATAGGTTGAATTCTTGGGCTTTGCTGAGTTGGGCTTGAATTTTGTTTGTTATTAATCCATGTTCTTGTTCCTGTCTCAAAATATTTCGCTACTGCCTGTGGACAGCAAATTGATGAATCACATTTGTCCCACCATATGATCTTGAATTGCCTCACCAATGACATAGGTTTGGGCTTTGGCTGAGCTTGAATAATTTGAAATTGCAAACACCAAATCCATGGAACTTTGAGCTCACAATGGAATTGAACTTCCTTCATATATAGTTGCATACTTGATTCAGAATTGAACTTCTTGAATCCTTCTTTTGCTTTTAGTGGCAAAATACTTTGATCGGATCCATGAGTTTCCCACCTGCCGTAAAACCACATTGAAAAATTATTTTTGCAATTTTTCTCAAAAGTAAAAAACCATGAATGATCAAATGCATTGAAATAAAATGCTTTTTTCCAAGCTTGTTTGTAGTCTTGATAATTATATCCTGATGGATCATATGGCATTGAAAAGGATTGAATATTATATAGATTTTCAAAATCAGTAGAATTTAAAACCCTTTTGATAATACATTTTGAATGAGTCACATATCCTGATTCATTTTTGTTATGAACTATATCACATGAACCGGAATCTACTAATATATATTCATAAAAATTTTGTGTTTTTTTTGAATCATCAGAAAACCAAGATAATGATTGAGTAAAATATTTTGAATAATAAGATCGTAATATAGGAATCTCTAGTTTTTGCGTGAATTTTGTTAAAATTAAATATTCATAACCATTCTTATCAACATATGGAGTTTTTTGAATTTGAGATGAGGAAGAGGTTTGAATATTTTGAGATGGGGAAGGTGTCATGGCTATGGGAGTGGATAAAGGAGATGAAATTAATTGAGTCTTTGCCTGTGGTTGAAGTTTATTGAATGGGGTTGATGCTACCTGAACATATGGCAATGGAGGAAAATCCTCAATCTGAACAAATCTATTACTAGTTTGAATTTGTGGGGATTGAATTATCTGTTTTGAATTTATTACCTTTGAAGCATAATCTTCAGGGCTTTGCATCTTTTTCTTGTTTGACATCTTGATTTTTCCCTGTAAGAAATTCCCGAGTTAGAAAATCAGGTAATGAATTATCTTCTCCTTTTATTTACTCTATATCAAAATCAAAATCAGATAAAATTCCTTGCCATCTAGCAAAAATTTGTTTAGAGACTAAATTTTGAATATCTTTTTGCAAAATATCTTTTGCTGACTTACAATCAACTCTTAATAAATATTTTTATTATATAAGTCATCTTGAAATTTAGAAATACATAACACTATAGATAACATTTCTTTCTTAACTGTTGAATAATTTTTTTGAGATCCTATCCATACTTTTGAGGTATATCTAACTAACTCAATTTTATCATTTAATTTTTTTTTAGAATACCCCCATATCCGACTTCAGAAGCATCTGTTTCTACTATCATGAATGCTCTGGGATTTGGAATACCTAAACAAGGTAAGGATCTAATTTTTGTTTTTGCCTCCCTAACTATTTTTGTATGTTTTTCTGTCCATGAAGGTGGATTTTTTTGTAACCTTTGATATAATGGTGCACAAATTGTTCTTAATTTAGGAAAGAAATCAGCTATATAATTTAAACATCCTAAAAATCTTTGTAATTGATTTTTATCCTTTATTTCATCTGGAAATCTTTCTCCAAACTCTAATGCTCTATTAATAGGTTTAATTGTTCCTTTATATATATCATGACCTAAAAATCGAATTTGAGTATGAAATAATTTCATTTTTGGGGCTGATATAACTAATCCGTTCTGAATTACCACTTTTGAAAATATATGAAAATGCCTAAAATGTTCATCCATAGTTTGAGAATATACTAATATGTCATCAATATATACAATCATGAATGTATATGCTGAAAAAATATCATTCATTATATTTTGAAATTTGGAAGGAGCATTTTTTAATCCAAAGGGCATTACGTTCCACTCATAATGTCCAAAAGGTACAGTGAATGCTGTTTTCTACTTATCTTTTTCTGCTATTTGAATTTGCCAATATCCAGATTTTAAATCAAACTTTGAATATATCTTTGCATTAAATAATCTATTTAATAAATCTTTTTTATTAGGTATGGGATACCTAATCCATTTTAGTACTTTATTTAATGGTTTGTAATTTATAACTAACCTAGGAACTCCTCTTTCTTTTTCTCTTTGATTATTAACATAAAATGCTGGACTACTCTATGGTGATTTTGATTTTCTAATCAATTTCTTTTCTAACAACAAAGTTATTTCTTTTTTACAATGTTCTAATAATTCTGAATTCATTTGAATTGGTCTTGCCTTTGTTGGAATATTTTTCTCATTGAAATCTACTTCATAGGGTAAATCAATAATATGAGTTTTTCTTGTCCAAAATGCAGATGGATGATCCGCACATATGGTTTCTTTAAATTTTATTTCTAAGTCATTAATCTTTGTAATTATTTCTTTTCTTTGTAATTGGAATTCTATTTGATTATACGTAATTTCTTCTTTTATAGAATTAATGTGTTCTTCTTTCTATTTAATTTGTTGAAATATACTATTATTTTGTAATAAATTTAACTCTCTCTGTCTTATTGGTGTAATAAATGGAAATATTATCTTTTTTCCCATTATTTTAATGTCTAAACCATCGGTTGTTTTTTTGAATAGAGTTATTTGGTATAAAAAAGGATTTCCTAATATAACATCTTGAGATAAATCTTCTACAATAATGAAAGAATGTTTGAAACAATAATTATTATTACATATAAATCCATTTGATAATTTATATTTTATTGTTAAAGGACTTCCATTTGCAGTTAATAGTTTATGATTCGATTTTGAACAATATTTAATTGGTATTATTCATGATTTTATGCAACTCTGATCTGCTCCACTGTCTATTATAGCTACACAAGTTCTTTTAAATTTTTCTACTCCTTGTATACCTATTGTAATAAACACATGCCATTTTTCTATGTTAACATTTTGAATAATATTTAAATATTCTTCATTATCTTTAGTTTCATTAATTTGAATTCCTTTTCCTTTATTTGAGCTTTCTGGTATGTCTTCTAATTTTTGTTTATCTAATATAACTTTTGATTCTATTTCTAGATCTTTTAATTGTAAATCTTTAATACTGCTTCTAATTTCTCTTATTTCTAATTTTAATCCTTTTATTTGTTCCTGAATTTGATTTGAATTTGAATTAGTTATTGATTGAAGAATTGTTCCTTGAATATTTTGAGTTGAGGAATATTTTTCATATAGCTTATTAATACTAAATGGCTCTAAAAATTCTGGTTTTTTGTCTTCTTGAAGTATTAAATCTTTTAGTCTTAATAACTATTGTCTTTGTTCCTCTGGGTTTTCTATTATAAAGCACCATTACCAGAAATAATAGATACAGAATCCCTAAGACAATCACCAACGAAATCAGATATGCGACAAGATTCAATACATGTAATTAGTACAGAATATACACCAAATTATAAATATTTAGATGAAGAGTTTAATGATAATAAAAATTTAATAAAAAGACAATGGTACAACCAGTTAACTAAAGAATTTCAAGATATATTAATGGATAAATGGAAAGAAGAGTTAATGATTAAAAAATTCAATTTCCCATTCTTTTCCTGGTTAGAATATGAAATTCAAGATGTAAACAATCCAAAATTCTATAATACTGATAGTATAAATGTACAAACATCATTATATAAAAAATCGAATATCATAGGAGGAGAGATACTAAGTTCAGTACATCCACCCTTATTGAATATAACAATTCAAACAACTGTAGAAGAAATAACAACAACACCATTTAGAGAAGCTAGAACTGAGAAAGGCCCAGATTATCTTTATTTCAGACTCAAATTCGATTTTTAGGTCATGATATATATAAAGGAACAATTAAACGTATTAATAGAGCATTAGAGTTTGGAGAAAGATTTCCAGATGAAATAAAGGATAAAAATCAATTACAAAGATTTTTAGGATGTTTAAATCATGTAGCTTATTTCTTTCCTAAATTAAGAACAATCTGTGCACCATTATATCAAAGGTTACAAAAAAATCCACCTGCATGGACAAAAAAACATACAAAAATAGTTAGGGAGGCAAAAACAAAAATTAGATCCTTACCTTGTTTAGGTATTCCAAATCCCAATGCATTCATGATAGTAGAAACAGATGCTTCTGAAGTCGGATATGGGGGTATTCTAAAACAAAAATTAAATGATAAAATTGAGTTAGTTAGATATACCTCAAAAGTATGGATAGGATCTCAAAAAAAATTTATTCAACAGTTAAGAAAGAAATGTTATCTATAGTGTTATGTATTTCTAAATTTCAAGATGACTTATATAATAAAATTTTTTTATTAAGAGTTGATTGTAAGTCAGCAAAAGATATTTTGCAAAAAGATATTCAAAATTTAGTCTCTAAACAAATTTTTGCTAGATGGCAAGGAATTTTATCTGTTTTTGATTTTGATATAGAGTATATAAAAAGAGAAGATAATTCATTACCTGATTTTCTAACTCGAGAATTTCTTACAGGGAAAAATCAAGATGTTAAACAAGCAAAAGATGCAAAGCCCTAAAGATTATGCTTCAAAGGTAATAAATTCAAAACAGATAATTCAATCCCCACAATTAATTTATTATGTCATGAATGATACCAAAATAGAGACAGGATCGATAAATATGAAATATATAAATACCTTAAATAAAGATTTGATTTTTACCTAAAATAAATTAAAAGAAAGCTGAAGAAAGTGGAGAATGATAAAAGAAAACTGAGAGTGAATGAAATATTTTTTTATTTCTTCTAAAAACAACCGATGCCTTCATAAGTACATGAATAGCCTATTTATAATGTTACAAGTGCTTCAGTAGACATCATTCATGACATAATATTAAATTGACATAAAAGGAAACTTCTTATTGGATAACTATTGACATCATCTAGTGCTCGAGTGCTTGAATTATTTTTCTTAAATGGTCCATCATGTTGCATTATTGTGGTCCTTTGGAATCTATTGCCTTTTTGTCACATCATTTTGACTATTCTTCCGGAATGCTTGAGTTCTGTAGAAAAAGTAATCCTTCTTAGTCTTGCCAGTGTAGAATGCCCACCATGATTGAATGTTTTGTCTTTTCCCTGTAGTTCCATCTTCTAACAAATCTTGATAAATATTCTGATGAATAATTCTTGGATTTGATCTTCCTATTTCTCGTCCTTGGATTAATTCAATAATATTACTTGAGCTTCCATCTTTGCTAATCTTCTCGTCCATCAAGAATCTTTTGTCAAAAAATACCTACAAATATTAGAAAGAAGATGTAACATATTTTTATACTTTTTTTTTCTTTTTTTTATTTTTTTAATAATATTTTTAAACTTTTTTTTATTTTTTGTCCCATCGGTCCTCCGAAATAATCTTCTTGAACTGGACTTTGTGTTGAATCTGAAGAGAATTGTGGTTGTGTTTGAGTTCGTTTTTTCATATTTTTGAATGCCAAATACTGTTGAAATTCTTCCCATGCTTTATTATTTGATTCTTCTGTCTTTGGAATATGTTGAACGGCTGGAGTAGGTTGAGTTCTTGGGCTTTGCTGAGTTGGGCTTGAATTTTGTTTGTTATTAATCCATGTTCTTGTTCCTGTCTCAAAATATTTCGTTACTGCCTGTGGACAGCAAATTGATGAATCACATTTGTCACACCATTTGATCTTGAATTCAAATTAATGAAACTAAAGATAATGAAGAATATTTAAATATTATTCAAAAGGTTAACATAGAAAAATGGCATGTGTTTATTACAATAGGTATACAAGGAGTAGAAAAATTTAAAAGAACTTGTGTAGCTATGATAGACAGTGGAGCAGATCAGAGCTGCATAAAATCAGGAATAATACCAATTAAATATTGTTCAAAATCGAATCATAAACTATTAACTGCAAATGGAAGTCCTTTAACAATAAAATATAAATTATCAAATGGATTTATATGTAATAATAATTATTGTTTCAAACATTCTTTCATTATTGTAGAAGATTTATCTCAAGATGTTATATTAGGAAATCCTTTTTTATACCAAATAACTCCATTCAAGAAAACAACTGAAGGTTTAAACATTAAAATAATGGGAAACAAGATAATATTTCCATTTATTACACCAATAAGACAGAGAGAGTTAAATTTATTACAAAATAATAGTATATTTCAACAAATTAAACAGAAAGAAGAACACCTTAATTCTATAAAAGAAGAAATTACATATAATTAAATAGAATTCCAATTACAAAGAAAAGAAATAATTACAAAGATTAATGACTTAGAAATAAAATTTAAAGAAACCATATGTGCGGATCATCCATCTGCATTTTGGACAAGAAAAACTCATATTATTGATTTACCCTATGAAGTAGATTTCAATGAGAAAAATATTCCAACAAAGGCAAGACCGATTCAAATGAATTCAGAATTATTAGAACATTGTAAAAAAGAAATAACTTTGTTGTTAGAAAAGAAATTGATTAGAAAATCAAAATTACAATGGAGTTGTCCAGCATTTTATGTTAATAATCAAGGAGAAAAAGAAAGAGGGGTTCCTATGTTAGTTATAAATTACAAACCATTAAATAAAGTACTAAAATGGATTAGGTATCCCATACCTAATAAAAAAGATTTATTAAATAGATTATTTAATGCAAAGATATATTCAAAGTTTGATTTAAAATCTGGATATTGGCAAATTCAAATAGCAGAAAAAGATAAGTATAAAACAGCATTCACTGTACCTTTTGGACTTTATGAGTGGAACGTAATGCCCTTTGGATTAAAAAATGCTCCTTCTGAATTTCAAAATATAATGAATGATATTTTTTCAGCATATACATTCATGATTGTATATATTGATGACATATTAGTATATTCTCAAACTATGGATGAACATTTTAGGCATTTACATATATTTTCAAAAGTGGTAATTCAGAATGGATTAGTTATATCAGCCCCAAAAATGAAATTATTTCATACTCAAATTCGATTTTTAGGTCATGATATATATAAAGGAACAATTAAACCTATTAATAGAGCATTAGAGTTTGGAGAAAGATTTCCAGATGAAATAATGGATAAAAATCAATTACAAAGATTTTTAGGATGTTTAAATTATGTAGCTTATTTCTTTCCTAAATTAAGAACAATCTGTGCACCATTATATCAAAGGTTACAAAAAAATCCACCTGCATGGACAGAAAAACATACAAAAATAGTTAGGGAGGCAAAAACAAAAATTAGATCCTTACCTTGTTTAGGTATTCCAAATCCCAATGCATTCATGATAGTAGAAACAGATGCTTCTGAAGTCGGATATGGTGTGTATTCTAAAACAAAAATTAAATGATAAAATTGAGTTAGTTAGATATACCTCAAAAGTATGGATAGGATCTCAAAAAAAATTATTCAACAGTTAAGAAAGAAATGTTATCTATAGTGTTATGTATTTCTAAATTTCAAGATGACTTATATAATAAAAAATTTTTATTAAGAGTTGATTGTAAGTCAGCAAAAGATATTTTGCAAAAAGATATTCAAAATTTAGTCTCTAAACAAATTTTTGCTAGATGGCAAGGAATTCTATTTGATTTTGATTATAGAGTATATAAAAGGAGAAGATAATTCATTACCTGATTTTCTAACTCGAGAATTTCTTACAGGGAAAAATCAAGATCAAACAAGCAAAATATGCAAGCCTGAACTGAAGATACTTCAAAGGTAATCAAAAATTAAAAAACAGATAATTCAATCCCCACAAATTCAAACTAGTAATAGATTTTTCAGATTGAGGATTTTCCTCCATTGCCATATGTTCAGGTAGCATCAACCCCATTCAATAAACTTCAACCACAGGCAAAGAATTAATTAATTCCATCTCCTTTAACCACTCCCATAGCCATGACACCTTCCCCATCTCAAAATATTCAAAACTCTTCCTCATCTCAAATTCAAAAAACGCCATATGTTGATAAGAATGGTTATGAATATTTAATTCTAACAAAATTCACGCAAAAACCTGAGATTCCTATATTACGATCTTATTATTCAAAATATTTTACTCAATCATTATCTTGGTTTTCTGATGATTCAAGAAAAACACAAAATTTTTATGAATATATATTAGTAGATTCCGGTTCATGTGATATAGTTCATAAAAAAAATGAATCAGGATATGTGACTCATTCAAAATGTATTATCAAAAGAGTTTTAAATTCTACTGATTTTGGAAATCTATATAATATTCAATCCTTTTCAATGCCATATGATCCATCAGGATATAATTATCAAGACTACAAACAAGCTTGGAAAAAAGCATTTTATTTCAGAGCATTTGATCATTCATGGTTTTTTACTTTTGAGAAAAATTGCAAAAATAATTTTCCAATGTGGTTTTACGACTGGTGGGATACTCATGGATCCGATCAGAGTATTTTGCCACTAAAAGCAAAAGAAGGATTCAAGAAGTTCAATTCTGAATCAAGTATGCAACTATATATGAGGGAAGTTCAATTCCATTGTGAGCTCAAAGTTCCATGGATTTGGTGTTGACAATTTCAAATTATTCAAGCTCAGCCAAAGCCCAAACCTATGTCATTGGTGAGGCAATTCAAGATCAAATAGTGGGACAAATGTGATTCATCAATTTGCTGTCCACAGGCAGTAACGAAATATTTTGAGACAAGAACAAGAACATGGATTAATAACAAACAAAATTCAAGCCCAACTCAGCAAAGCCCAAGAGCTCAACCTACTCCAGCCGTTCAACATATTCCAAAGACAGAAGAATCAAATAATGAAGCATGGGAAGAATTTCAACAGTATTTGGCATTCAAAAATATGAAAAAACAAACTCAAACACAACCACAATTCTCTTCAGATTCAACACAAAGTCCAGTTCAAGAAGATTATTTTGGAGGACCGATGGCACAGGATCCTTTCGATTATTAAAAAAAAAAGTATAAAAATATGTTACATCTTCTTTCTAATATTTGTAGGTATTTTTTGACAAAAGATTCCTGATGGACGAGAAGATTAGCAAAGATGGAAGCTCAAGTAATATTATTGAATTAATCCAAGGACGATAAATAGGAAGATCAAATCCAAGAATTATTCATCAGAATATTTATCAAGATTTGTTAGAAGATGGAACTACAGGGAAAAGACAAAACATTCAATCATGGTGGGCATTCTACACTGGCAAGACTAAGAAGGATTACTTTTTCTACAGAACTCAAGCATTCTGGAAGAATAGTCAAAATGATGTGACAAAAAGGCAATAGATTCCAAAGAACCACAATAATGCAACAGGATGGACCATTCAAGAAAAATAATTCAAGCACTCGAGTACTAGATGATGTCAGTAGTTATCCAATAAGAAGATTCCTTTTATGTCAATCTAATATTATGTCATGAATGATGTCAACTGAAGCACTTGTAACATTATAAATAGGCTATTCATGTACTTATGAAGGCATCGGTTGTTTTTAGAAGAAATAAAAAATATTTCATTCACTCTCAGTTTTTTTTTATCTTTCTCCGCTTTCTTCAGCTTTCTTTTAATTTATTTTAGGTAAAAATCAAATCTTTATTTAACGTATTTATATATTTTTCCAGTGTAGAATGCCCACCATGATTGAATGTTTTGTCTTTTCCCTGTAGTTCCATCTTCTAACAAATCTTGATAAATATTCTGATGAATAATTCTTGGATTTGATCTTCCTATTCTTTTAATATATCTAGAGGGTGCTTTTATTCCTGTTATCCCAAAAGTTTCACAGAATGATCATAATTCTCTTCTTTCTGAACCATATTTTGCTTGTAATTTTATTTTTGGGGCTGATATAACTAATCCGTTCTGAATTACCACTTATGTAGGGTTTATACTTAATTCTTTGGACGTTCTTGTTTGTTTTTATTCGTTTTAGTGTTTTAATTGTAGGTTTGTTGACCATTGTGTGTTCTTGGAAGAGAGAAATCAAACGGGAGTCAAATCGGATGCAAAGTGGAGGAAAAATGGAAGAAAGATCGAATCATTGAAGAACAATCTCTACGTCGCGACGTCAGTACCCTTCACGTCGCGACGTGGGTGCACGTCGTGGTGTATACCCTCCACATCGCGACGTTAAAATTGCGATTTTGGTTGGATTTTTGGACGAATTTTGAGAAATTTCCAGAGAACCACGTCGCGACGTCGGGACCCCTTCCACATCGCAACGTGCCGCGACGTCGCGATGTCAGAACTTAGACGTCGCGACGTGCATGGACGTTTTGACGCGCGATCATGGACGTCGAGACGTCGGGAAATATGCAGGTTTACGACCTAAGTTTTGGAAATTTATGATTTTGGCCCACTTTAAGACTTCTTATCCGACAAGGCATTCATGAAGAACTTATGTGCGAATATTTTCATAGAATAACTATAAATAGGGCTAGGGTTATAGCTTTTAGAGTGTGAAAACTTTGAGAGATTTCAAGCAAGGGTTTTTCTTCTTTGTAATAGCTAGGGTTTCATTCTTTTAGCTATTTAAGGAGAATTGAAGTTGTACGGATTGGGAACATACATCATTCATTATTGAATTCATTTATTTAGAGACAAAGATTTCATCTACGGATTTACAATTCAAGGTGTTTTCTTTCTTTTTAATTAATGTTTTCAATATTGTGCTTAATTATTAATATGATGATGATGTTTGATTTAGCCATGCTCGGCTAAATTTATTGTGCTCTCGGGATTATGAATAAGGGTTTTTGTGCTTAATTTACATGCTAAGTTCTATCTTATGGTCTTTGTTGAATAAGTTTTGCTGTGTTCTTCATAGTTATGCATGATTTGGCCGGATTATGTATAATGAATATTTTCTTAAAGTGCAGTAAATTACTTAGAGATTACTTGCTTTAATCTTACCTTTAGTCTGATAGGAGGATTAGAGTAGGTTGTTTGGGATCTATTGTGGGTTGGTTGTGAATTTGTTAGATTAATTATTCCTTAATTTCTACCTTTAGCCTAATAGGAGGAGTTATGGGGATTAGTTTAGCATTAGCGTGACTGGTTCGGGCGTTGCCTTAGCCTAATGGAGCGGTTGAACTTGAGGGTTTGGTTGAGTTGGTAGTTACATTAGATTCCGAGTTAATTAAGGAAGTAAACTTTACCTTTCGCCATATAGGAGATATTGAATTAGTTAATATCTAAGTAGGTAAGTGCATAAATCATTCCTTACCTTTAGCCTAATAGGAGGGTGTGAGTTTTAGTATTTGCTCTTGTTTTGCATGACCATAGATAGGATGTATGTATGTGTCTTATATGTAACCCTAAAATATAATCTCGGGAGTACACTTGCTTAATTTGAAGTTTTAATCAAATTACCATTTCAGTTTTAGTTATTGACATTTATTTTCTTAGCTTTAGTTTGATAATTACAAAAACAAAAAAATATTTTCTTTAGAATTTCAACACAGTTCTTTCCTGGTGGGAATGAACGTGCTATACTATCACCTTCACGGGGTTGTTTAGCTTGATTTTTGATTATGGGTAAATAGCAACCACGATCGCAATTTATTACATATATTTGCTCCACATCAAATTTTGGCGCCGTTGCCGGGGAGAGCAGTCGTGTTGAAATTTTATTTTACTTTATTGTGTTAGTTTAATTTTTAATTTTCTTACATATATAATCTCGGGAGTACACTTGCTTAATTTGAAGTTTTAATCAAATCACCATTTCAGTTTTAGTTATTGATATTTATTTTCTTAGCTTTAGTTTGATAATTACAAAAACAAAAAATATTTTCTTTAGAATTTCAACACAGTTCTTTCCTGGTGGGAACGAACTTGCTATACTATCACCTTCACGGGGTTGTTTAGCTTGATTTTTGATTATGGGTAAATAGCAACCACGATCGCAATTTATTACATATATTTGCTCCACATCAAATTTTGGCGCCGTTGCCGGGGAGAGCAGTCGTGTTGAAATTTTATTTTACTTTATTGTGTTAGTTTAATTTTTAATTTTCTTACATCTTTTTAGTACTGTTGCTATTCTTTTCTTTGCATGCCCAGAACAAGTTCTCTTGGTCTAACGGAATTTCCATATGACCCGAAACTTGCACGGACTTTGCGTGTTAAGAACAAATTGAAATTCGAAGCAATGGCTGCACATGGTAATCAGCCCAATGTGGAAGTACCTCCAGCAGGTGTAGATCCTCCAGTGGGGGACCCTCCAAGAATTCCACAAGCACAACCAGTGGTACAGCGGCGTCGGTATGGTGATCATTATGAGCCTCGAATGGATAACTTGGATTCGCCTTTTATTGACACTAGAGAGCACTTTCAAATCCCGCCGACTTTCATAAACTTGATTCAAAATGGTTAGGTTTTCCATGGATTGAGTACTGAGGATCCACATGCACATTTAAGGACATTCCTTAAAGTGTGTAATACGAGCAATCTTCCACATATCCCGCATGATGTTTTAAAGAGAATGTTGTTCCCTTTTTCTCTTCAAGGAGCAGCTGAGAGATGGTATGACTCTATTAATGGGGCATGAATTCAAACTTTTGATGAAGTTGCAAAGAGGTTCATGACTAAATACTTCCCTCCATCCCGAATGGACAAAATCCGAATGGACTTCATGCAGTTTCGTCAAGGAGAAAATGAGTCATTCACAGAAGCTTGGGATAGATTTAGGGAGCTTTTTAATAAATGCCCAAACAGTGGGTTGGAGCCGGGAAGAGAGCTAAATTTCTTTCGCAATGGACTCAACTTTGATACTATGCATTTGGTAAATCTTTCAGCTGGAGGAAATTTGCGTGATAAATCACCAGAAGAAGTTGAAGAGATTTTTGAGCGTATAGTGAGTAATGAGCTAATGTTGCCCACTGCAAGAAGTACCCATGGGAGACGGAAAATTGGAATGTTAGAGTTGGATAAAATAGCCAACTTGGAAGCACAAATGACAGCCATGCAGAGCCAACTTACTAGTATTAATGCATCCTTGACAAACAAAGTCACGCCATCTTGTGGATTATACCAAGGAGCGCATCATATGGATGAATACCCTCAAGTCACTAATGAGCCAGTCCAGTATGTCAATTACAACCGAAATACTAATCAAATCAATGAAAACCATCCGGTGGAAATCAATGGTATCAAGGAGGACAAAATCGCCCACAGTATAATTCATCAAGACCAACTTATCCGCCTGGCTATGGAAATCAACAACACACACAAGGTGGTAATTCACAAGCAACTATTGATGATGCTATAACTGTGTTGGGGGCCAATATGGAAAAGCTTTTTGGAGAATGTCAACAGAAACAAGCCAATGTGGAGAAACAAATGGAGGTATATGATAGAATGTTCAGAGAGCATAAAGCTCTCCTTAAGAATATGGAGACTCAAATAGGCCAACTCGCAAATGAAGTGCATAATAGACCAGTAGGAACTTTACCAGGTGATACTTTCCCCAATCCAAAGGGAAAAGAGCAATGTCATGCAGTTACACTTCGAAGTGGTAAGGAATTGTCATCTCCAATTCTTAATGAAGAAGAATCTCCAAAAGATGATCAAGAAGCTGTCAAGGTTCAAATTGAGGAGGAAGATTTACCTAAGCAAGCTGAACATAAGGAAGGTAGTGCAAGTAAAGGTAAAAAGAAAAATCCTCCAAGTGCTTTTAATTTTCCAGAATGTGCTCCACCACCACCATTCCCTCAAAAGATTCAGCCATCGAAGAAGAAGATTTTGTTTAGCAAATTTGCTGAGATGATTAAGCATCTCCATATGGAAATACCTTTGTTGGATTTGGTGAAGACAGTGCCTACTTATACGAAATTCTTGAAAGATCTAATTTCAAATAAGGAGCAGGTTTTGCAATGTGAGGAGGTAATCCAATTGAATGAGGTTGGGCAATGCTTAATGAAGAAAAATCTTCCCCCTAAGCTTAAAGATCCAGGAAGCTGCACAATCCCATGTAGAATTGGCGCAAGATATTTTGCTAAGGCATTGTGTAATTTGGGAGCTGGTATTAACTTGATGCTTTATTCTATTGCTGTCAGTGTGGGAATGGGTGAGCAAATCAAACCAGTGGCTATAACTCTTCAGTTAGCTGATAGATCCATCATCACTCCTATGGGTATCATTGAAGATGTTTTGGTAGTAGTTGATAAGTTCACAATTCCGGTGGACTTTATTATCTTGGACATGGAGGAGGATGAAGAGGTTCCTCTCATATTTGGAAGACCATTATTGGCAACTGGAGATGCTTTAATAGGCGTACGCAGCAAGACAATCACTTTTCGTGTCAATGGCGAAGAGGTAACATTTAATGTGAATTACGCTATGAAGCACCCTAGGGATATTAATACTTGTTTTTTCATGGATGTGGTTGAAACTTCAGTTATTGCATGTAATCCCATAAAAACATGTAGTATTAATGATAATGACTCTTTAATGCATACGTCTAATTCTGAGTTGCCTTTGATTGATGAAAATATAGCATTAGAGTTACAAAGTATGGTTGAAAATGTTTATCTTGATGCTTCCATTTATGAGCTAACTGATACTGTTTGTGAGGAGCCCATTGAGGTGAGGCCAATTGAAGTCATTGATTGCAGTGAAAATAGGTTGAAACCTTCAGTTGAAGAACCTCCAAAATTGGAGCTCAAGCCACTCCCTTCACATCTCAAATATGCCTTCTTGGGGGAAAATAACGTTTTGCCAGTAGTGATTTCAGCTACATTGGAACCATGGCAAGAAGAAAAGCTTATTATGGTGCTGAAAATGTATCAAGGAGCAATTGGGTGGACTATTGCTGATATTAAGGGAATTAGTCCATCAATTTGCATGCATAAAATTCTTTTGGAAGATGATACAATTCTAGTACGTGATAGGCAACGTCTCTTAAATCCAGCAATGATGGATGTGATAAAAAGGGAGGTAATTAAACTTTTGGACTTTGGGATGATTTATGCTATATCTGATAGTGAATGGGTAAGTTCAGTCCAATGTGTGCCAAAGAAGAGTGGGGTGACAGTGGTCAAAACTGATAATGATGAGTTGTTGGCAACCCGTATCACTAATGCATGGCGAGTTTGTATGGATTATCGCAAGCTCAACAAGGCAACCCGCAAAGATCATTTTCCTCTACCATTCCTTGATCAAGTTTTAGACAGAATTGCTAGGTATCTATTTTATTGCTTCTTGGACGGTTACTCCGGGTATAATCAGATCACTATTGACCCTAAAGATCAAGATAAGACAACATTCACTTGCCCGTTTGGTACTTTCGCATTTAAGAGGATGCCTTTTGGGTTATGCAATGCACCCGCAACATTTCAAATGTGTATGATGGCTATCTTCCATGACATGGTAGAAGATATTATTGAGGTATTCATGGATGATTTCTCAGTTTTTGGCCATTCTTTTGATCGGTGCTTGGATAATTTGGCTAAGGTTCTTGAAAGATGCGTAGAGACTAATCTGGTTTTGAATTGGGAGAAATGCCAATTTATGGTGCAAGAAGGAATTGTCCTTGGCCACAAGATTTCAACTAAAGGCATGGAAGTGGATAAAGCAAAATTGGATCTCATTGCGAAGCTACCATATCCTATAAATGTCAAGGGAGTAAGAAGTTTTTTGGGCCATGCCGGGTTCTACCGCAGATTTATTCGGGATTTCTCTAAAATCACTAAGCCCTTGTGTCATCTCTTGGAGAAAGATGCGGTATTCAACTTTAATGATGACTGTAAAGCAGCATTTGATTTTCTTAAAGGCCAACTTGTAGCAGCTCCGGTCATTAAACCTCCCAATTGGGGAGCCCCCTTCGAGATTATGTGCGATGCGAGTGATTTTGCTGTGGGGGCAGTTCTTGGTCAAAGGACAGACAGAATTTTCCGTACTATTCATTATGCCAGCCGTCTACTCGATCCAGCTCAGTGTAATTACACTACAATCGAAAAGGAGATGTTGGCAGTTGTATTTGCTGTGGATAAATTCCGTTCTTATTTGCTGGGAGCCAAAGTGATTATTTACACTGATCATGCAGCAATTCGTTACTTAATGGCCAAGAAGGATGCAAAACCGAGGTTGATTCGATGGGTTCTACTTCTACAAGAGTTTGACTTGGAAATCCGTGATAAGAAGGGAGCTGAAAATCATGTCCGACCACCTGTCTAGTTTGGAAAAGCATGAGCATTTTGGAAGAAGACAGTAATGTTCAAATTAAGGAGATATTCCCGAATGAGCAATTGTTTCAAGTGGAAGAAGCTGAAAAGGTTCCATGGTACGCCGACATTGCAAATTATGTGGTTTCACAACAAATTCCACCCAAATTGTCTATCCAACAAAGGAAAAAACTCATCCACGATGCAAGCTACTACTATTGGGATGAACCTTATCTTTTCAAGGTATGCAGTGACCAAGCTATTCGAAGATGTGTTCCTGAGTAGTATCAAAAAGAAATTCTTCGGTCATGCCATGAATCTGATTATGGAGGACATTTTGGGGGCGAAGAACAGCTTATAAAGTGTTGCAGTCGGGGTATTATTGGCCCAAACTATTCCATGACACTCAAGAGTGGATCAAACATTGTGATGAATGCCAAAGGACAAGAAAAATATTTCATGGAGGAGTGAGATGCCTTTAAACAATATTATGGAAGTAGAAATTTTCGACGTTTGGCGCATAGACTTCATGGGACCATTCCCAAAATCCAATGGTCAATCTTACATTCTTGTGGCTGTGGATTATGTTTCAAAATGGATAGAAGCAATTGTTTTATCGACTTGTGATATAAAAAGTGTGGTGGGGTTCATCAAGAAGTACATATTCACTCGTTATGAAACCCCAAAGGCTATTATCAGTGATGGAGGCACACATTTTTACAACAAGGCTTTTCAAGCCTTATTGACCAAATATGGAGTTTGGCATAAAGTGGCAACCCCTTACCATCCTCAAACAAGTGGACAAGTGGAGATATCAAACCGGGAGATCAAGAGAATTCTAGAAAAGGTTGTAAAACCTTCTCGGAAGGATTGGGCAACAAAATTGGATGATTCTCTATGGGCATATCGCACAGCTTTCAAAACCCCTATTGGTACATCTCCATATCGCATGGTTTTTGGTAAGGCTTGCCATTTACCAATTGAGTTTGAGTATAAGACTTTTTGGGCATTAAAGGAGTTGAAAATGGATTATGGGAAGGCAGCTGAACAACGGTTGTTGGAATTCATTGATTTGGATGAGTTTAGATTTAATGCATACCAAAGTGCTCCACGTCGCGACGTTGGGCAAAATTTTGGGTTTATACGAAGAACAGTTTCATTCTTCTTCACCGAAAATACACAAAACCCTAAAATCCTCTCTAATCAATTTTTTCTTCTCTAGTTTTTTCGACAAATTCATTCCACATTAGTGTTATAGGTTGAGTTAGGAACACATTAACATCAAAATCACACAAATTGACCAATCAAAACGCCAAATTTCTCAAAATTTTGAAATTTTTCTCAAAATCGACAAACTCTCAAATTTGAATTTCTCGTGAAATTCGTTAGAGTTCGGTGATTCCAATCTGTTCTAGGAGACATTGGCAAGGTGTAGAGGGCTCTACTTCATCAGAAAACACACAATTTGTGCATTTTGGTTTTTGGTCTTCAAGAGGTAAATTTCAAAAATTTTCTCTAAATTTTGTTGCAATCTTGTGTTTAATCGTGCTTTACATGTTTTATTCATAGTATTGAGTGAATTGTAATGATGAATGGATTCAAGGTTTGATTTGTTCAATTTTTGAAAGATTTTGCACAGGGTTACATACGATTTTGGACAAGTTCTGATATCTGTCATTTGTTGGAGTTCATACGGGTTATGTAATCATATTTGATTGGTTAATTTTGATAATGTTGTTATAATGATATGCATTGTTGTGGTTTTGTTGGACAATTGCTTTGGATTGTTGGTTTAATATGGTTGAAATATTGCTGCATACAAGGTGTTCGTTAAAATTCTTCAATGTGTTTCTCTTTTGAATTTGTCACACTTTCTTATGCTTGAACATCACATGAATGTCATGTGTTTGTTATAATGATTATAAGGTATCATTTTGACTCAACAATTATTGATTGTCTTAAGCTCGTAAAGATTGTGATCTTGACCTTATAAACATTAAGGAGATGAATTGTTTGTGTTTCATGTGTTGTCATTTAGACTTAGTGTTTGTGATTAGTTTGTTGTTGTTCTTGCATTATTGTGGTATTAGCATTTGTATAGTGTTGAGGTTGTGTTTTGCCTTAAGTGTGGGGGGACATTTTATTTAGTATTGGTGTTGTTTTAAGTATGAGAATTGTGTTGCATATTATCTTGTCAATTAGTTTATGGTTTGTATGTAATATACTTAAATTGACAGATATGGCAGCTAAGAGGACACGCAGATCTACCGCTGGTGATGCACCACCGCCACCACCACCTCCTCTACCACCGCCACAGCCCAATCCGGTGGGGTTCGATAACTTCAGGTTTATGTGCTTGGAGGCGGAGCAATTCCATAATCAGCATTTGGCACTTAAGGCCATGGTCGAGGAGCGCGGTATCCAAGTCACAACCGCACCAATCGCGACTCAAATCAGGAATCGTCGATGGCAGCAATTTTTCCGTCAACCGGTAGGCGGCAACGCTACATTGGTGTGCGGGAGTTCTACGCAAACTATCCCTATGCATAGCAGGGTATTTTGCGCATCCGAGGAGTAAATGTGCCCGTAAGTCGCACAAAGTTCAACGAGTACTACGGATTGAGCGACATCGAGGCTAGTGCATACCGCACCATGTATGATCATGAACCGCCACATCAACAAATTTTGTCCACTATCACAGCTCAACCACTGGCTCAAGTCAAACGGATGCACCGCATATCTGAGCTCAAGTTAGCTCAAATGACCAAGATCACCAAAGCTTGGCATTATTTCATCATAGGCAAGCTCATCCCCAGCGTCCATCAGGCAACATGTGATGACGACAAGGCTGTTCTGAATTACGCAATTCAGACAGGCCTCTCCATAGATGTTGGGGAGATCATGGACATTGAGATTAGGAAGGCACGTAGTTTTGTATGGACATGATTGTACTACCCGTCTGCAATCACAGCCATTTGCTACGCTGCGGGGTGCCAGCTTTGGGCACAGATGAGATTTGTGGAGTGCGTGATGTCATCACCACTTCGCAATTTAATGGATATCGGATTAGTTCTTTTGAGAGGCCAGGACAACCTCCAGTGCCACCGCCGCAACAAGAGCAAGAGCCAGAGCCAGAGCAAGAGCAAAAGCAGGAGCAGGGCCAGGAGCAGCAGCAACAGGACGAGGAGCCCATTCCTCCACCCCCACCTCGCCGTGTAATGAACATTGCGGGCCTCCATACACGCATGGATGACATGGAGGCTATGTGTTCTTTAGTTGAAACTTATATAACTCGCTTCAATTGTGTTCTTTAATAAATGTGCTTGCATAAATATTTGCACTTAATGCTTTTGCATTTTTAAGCTTGTTTTGCTCATACTATCATCCCTCTATGAGACTGCTTTTAATAATAACCTTAAGAGAACTTATATGGATAGTAACGGAGATTAGAAGCCGTAAGACTCTGGCTTCATATTGCCACTCCTCTGCGAGACTGCTCTTAAACGAATAGTTAATTGAGAACTTGCATGAGTTGGAATGGGTCTAAAACCCGAAGGTGAGACAGTACTTCAGGTGGATGTCACGGGAATTCCATTGAAATACCCTAATTAAGTGTGACAGTCTGGGGGAAGGAGTGTTTTATTTATAAACCTAAAGGTTTGCCGAGTGAATCCTCATTTATATGAGCTTAATAATGAAGTGTTAATATGTTAGTGAGGAAAAGTTGAGACGAAGACCTAGTTGTTGGAACCCTGATTTATGTCGTGATTGTAGATGAGTTATGAACTGAGGTGGAACCTATCGCACACACACACATGGTTGGCTCAACGTGTCTAAATGAGTACATTAATGTGCTTTGATAACTTTTGGAGACGTATATTATGTGTACTTGACATTTGAATACTTGAGAGTATGAGGCATGTACATGACATTTATCCTTAGATCGAATTAATGAAGTTGGATGCGTTTTATTGTTATGTGTTAGAATTCTGTTAGGGTTTTTGTTTAGATTGTTGATTAGGTTCGTTATGTTGTGATTTAGTTTGTTCGGGGACGAACAAAGGTTAAGTGTGGGGGAAATTGATGAGGTGAATTTATTCACCGATTATGTAGGTTTTATACTTAATTCTTTGGACGTTCTTGTTCTTTTTTATTCGTTTTAGTGTTTTAATTGTAGGTTTGTTGACCATGGTGTGTTCTTGGAAGAGGGAAATCATACGGGAGTCAAATCGGATGCAAAGTGGAGGAAAAATGGAAGAAAGATCGCGAAATCATTGAAGAGCAATCTCCACGTCGCGACGTCAGTACCCTTCACGTCGCGACGTGGGTGCACGTCGTGGTGTAGACCCACCACATCGCGACGTTAAAAATGCGATTTTTGGTTGGATTTTTGGACGAATTTTGAGAAATTTCCAGAGAGCCACGTCGCGACGTCGGGACCCCTTCCACGTCCCGACGTTCCGCGACGTCGTGATGTCAGAACCTGGACGTCACGAAGTGCGTGGACGTTTTGACGCGCGATCATGGACGTCGAGACGTCGGGAAATATACAGGTTTACGACCTAATTTTTGGAAATTTACGATTTTGGCCCACTTTAAGACTTCTTATCCAACAAGGCATTCATGAAGGACTTATGTGCGAATATTTTCATAGAATAACTATAAATAGGGCTAGGGTTACAGCTTTAAGAGTGTGACAACTTTGAGAGATTTCAAGCAAGGGTTTTTCTTCTTTGTAATAGCTAGGGTTTCATTCTTTTAGCTATTTACGGATAATTAAAGCTGTACGGATTGGGAACATACATCATTCATTATTGAATTCATTTATTTAGAGACAAAGATTTCATCTACGGATTTACAATTCAAGGTGTTTTCTTTCTTTTAATTAATGTTTTCAATATTATGCTTAATTATTAATATGATGATGATGTTTGATTTAGCCATGCTCGGCTAAATTTATTGTGCTCCCGGGATTATGAATAAGGGTTTTTGTGCTTAATTTACATGCTAAGTTCTATCTTATGGTCTTTGTTGAATAAGTTTTGCTGTGTTCTTCATAGTTATGCATGATTTGGCCGGATTATGTCTGATGAATATTTTCTTAAAGTGCAGTAAATTACTTAGAGATTACTTGCTTTAATCTTACCTTTAGCCTGATAGGAGGATTAGATGAGGTTGTTTGGGATCTATTGTGTGTTGGTTGTGAATTTGTTAGATTAATTCTTCCTTAATTTCTACCTTTAGCCTAATAGGAAGGAGTTATGGGGATTAGTTTAGCATTAGCGTGACTGGTTCGGGCGTTGCCTTAGCCTAATGGAGCGGTTGAACTTGAGGGTTTGGTTGAGTTGGTAGTTACATTAGATTCCGGGTTAATTAAGGAAGTAAAATTTGCCTTTCGCCATATAGGAGAGTTTATTGAATTAGTTAATATCTAATTAGGTAAGTGCATAAATCATTCCTTACCTTTAGCCTAATAGGAGGGTGTGAGTTTTAGTATTTGCTCTTGTTTTGCATGACCATAGATAGGATGTATGTATTTGCCTTATATGTAACCCTAAAATATAATTTCGGGAGTACACTTGCTTAATTTGAAGTTTTAATCAAATCACCATTTCAGTTTTAGTTATTGATATTTATTTTCTTAGCTTTAGTTTGATAATTACAAAAACAAAAAAATATTTTCTTTAGAATTTCAACACAGTCCTTTCCTCGTGGGAGCGAACTTGCTATACTATCACCTTCACGGGGTTGTTTAGCTTGATTTTTGATTAGGGGTAAATAGCAACCACGATCGCAATTTATTACATATATTTGCTCCATATCAATATGTAAATGCCTAAAATGTTCATCCATAGTTTAAGAATATACTAATATGTCATCAATATATACAATCATGAATGTATATGCTGTAAAAATATCATTCATTATATTTTGAAATTCGGAAGGAGCATTTTTTAATCCAAATGGCATTACGTTCCACTCATAATATCCAAAAGGTACAGTGAATGCTGTTTTATACTTATCTTTTTCTGCTATTTGACATAATTTTAAACCTTCTGATTTTATGAATGATATTAATTGACCATAAGTCCAATCATAAAAATTTATTTCTTCTTTTCCTGTTACTAATTTTATGGCATTGAATATTCTATGTGAAAATAAAGTAGGTAATCCTGTAATGAATTTTTCTTTCCAAAATGGTTGATTGCAATCATTTCTTCTTAATACATATGTTATAAACATATCTTTATACCATCTAAAATCTGTTAAAGTAGGACATCTGAGATTAGTAAGGAATATTTGAGAACTCTTAGTATCTGTACTTAGATTTCCTAAAAAATGAACTGTTAAAGTATAAATTAAAAATCAGCACTATCTGATACTTTGATCTTTTTAACATTTCCTTGAATATCTTTTACTATATTGCCAAAAACATCTTTCTCATCTTCTTCTGTAGTATGATTTAATATTTCATTCTTGTTTTCTTGAGACATCATATTATCCCACAAATTTTTTAATTGACCTAAAAATCCTGCAGTAAAAGCCACCGCAGTTGTTTTTTGATCATATCTTTCTTGTCTATATGCTACTTTTGCCATTCCCATTTCTTAAAATAACCTTAATATTTCATATTCTGATTTTCCATCAATATTCCATTCATAGACTGCTTTTCTATCATATTGACTAGCTTGAAATTTTGATCTTTCTTCTATTTGTAAATCTGGAGGTGTTAATTTTGGATAATAGTTTTTTTGGTGGTAAGGTGCATATGTGGATTTGTTATAATAATTTTTTTATTTGTTATAGTAATTTTGTATATAAGGTTTTCTAATTCTGTTAATATTATCATCTTGCAGTTCGTCTTCAATATCTTCTATTAATTTATTAATATCATTGTCGTCACTAGTTCCTGTATCTTCAGAATCGTGTATCGAGTTATCTTGTTGAATATTTTGTATTTTTTCTGTAGATTCAAGGGTTTGACTTGTTCTAGGTTTTGTTTCTTCTAATTTATTAAATATTTTTCTTAATATATCTTGATCTTTGTATGGAAGTTGAATATCTGTAAAAGTATCTTTAATTTGAAAATGAGGTTTATTTATTTCATTTGGAAAATCTAAATTATTGTTTCCAAAAGGATTTTTTATAACATTATTGCTTTCTTTAGGTATTGTGCTATTTTTGTTGAAACTAGATCTACTTGATGAGCTATTGTTGATAATATTTGATTTGAATAATTTAACTGTTGATTAATTTTTTTAATATCTTCAATTTCTACTTGGCCTTTCTCAGTTCTAGCTTCTCTAAATGGTGTTGCTGTTATTTCTCCTGCAGTTGTTTGAATTGTTATATTCAATAAGGGTGGATGTACTGAACTTAGTATCTCTGCTCCTATGATATTCCATTTTTTATATAATGATGTTTGTACATTTATACTATCAGTATTATAGAATTTTTGATTGTTTACATCTTGAATTTCATATTCTAACCAGGAAAAGAATGGGAAATTGAATTTTTTAATCATTAACTCTTCTTTCCATTTATCCATTAATATTTCTTGAAATTCTTTAGTTAACTGGTTATACCATTGTCTTTTTATTAAATTTTTATTATCATTAAACTCTTCATCTAAATATTCATAATTTGGTGTATATTCTGTACTAATTACATGTATTGAATCTTGTCGCATATCTGATTTTGTTGGTGATTGTCTTAGGGATTCTGTATCTATTATTTCTGGTAATGGTGCTTTATAATGAATTCTTTGACTTCTCGTAATAGGAATTGAATATATTTCTGGATTTACTATCTAAATTTGTATGTTGATAAACTTGGAATATCTGAAGTTGAATATCTTGGTGGACAAATCGTATTTCTATCAGCTCCATATCTATTTGATCTTATTTCATCAAAATGTATAACTATACTTCCATCTTCTTGTTTAACTATTTTAGAAGTATTAGTTTGTTGTATATTTCTTGATTGTATTTGAGGAATTATTGTAAATGTTTGTGGAATAGTGATTTCATCCCACTTTAAAGTTTTAGGAATATATATTGAAGCCTTTGTTGAATCTTCTTCAAATATTATCTTTTCATCATTAGTATTTTGCTCTAATTTTAACCTTGGATCTATATCTATTTTTAATAACTTGAAACATACTTTATACATGATTACAAAACTACTACTTCTGGAATCTATCTTATTTTTATCAATTTGAATATCCATGACCAATTAATCAAGAATTAATTCATCATGTAAACTAGCTAAGAAATTAGGTACACAATTGAATGATATTGTGCCATTACAAATATTAGTTTGAATTAAAGCGAGTATAGAATCTTTATAATTTAAAAATCTTTTATCTCTTAATGCTATAAAGATTGGATTATCTATATGTAAAGGTTTTATGATTACTTTTATTAATCCATAATGAATATATTTAAATCCTTGACTTTTATATCTTTCTATAGCTATATTTGACATTAATTTTATAGTTCTTGAAACTTCTCTAAATGTTAAGTCTTGTTCATGAATTTTAACAGCATATGAATTATTAAAACTTAAATTTCCTATGTGATAAACTGAACTTAATGTTTTTGAATTTATATCAAATTGTATTTCATGACTTTGATTTATATTATCTATGTCTTCTAATTTAGTATTATTGCCCAGACTAAATAATTTCTTAAAATTATTTAAATTCATAACTTAAAACGTACATGAATTGCTTAATGCAATTAGTAGAATGCAGAGTGTAGGGGAACACAGGAGTGCCTAACCGGGAATACCTTAAGCTGACCTCGCAATGGCTTACCAACGGACTTCAAGGCTACTCGACCGCTTACCAAACCTTACAATTCTTTATTCTAATAACTGATTAAGTAATTTAAGTAAATTAAAAGTTAGACTTTAAAATATTTTAAGATGTTCTTAAAATGTTGATGTTCTTAAAATATTTTAAGACTTTAAAATATACCAGGATCATCCTGATAAACTCATTGTCAGGCACCAATTATTTTATGAGTCTTTTCTCAAACTAGGATCCTTTTTAAAAACTTTTCTAAGAATAGGGTTGTTTTCAAACCCTATTCTAATTATAGGAACTTCGTATTTGCCGAATGCGAAATCACTGAAATCGCATTGAGCAAATGCGAATATATGGAAAAAAATAAAACAAAAATAAAATAAAAAATTATTAAAATAATGAATTAAATATAATAAAATTAAATAATAGTATAATAAATATAATTATATAATTAATATAAACAAAATATAATTATATAATTAATATAAACTTAACATTCGGACTTGCATCCGGACAAGTCCGGATGATTTTATTTTATTTTTTTTGCTATTTTGCTGAATAAAACAGTTGAGGACTGCATGTTGCAATGCGGCTAAAGATTCCCACCATTTTCATTCTTACAAACTTTTAAAGTGATTGCCCTGTCACTTAGCATTGTTTATCTTTGTTTATTAGATTTGCATAGAATGACACCTTGTATGAACCAAACATTCCAAATCCTTTTATTAGTTTATCTCAATGGCAGCATATTTACAACAAAAAGATTAAACGGTCAGCAGTTTACTACTTATTCATAGTACTAAATTCTTCATGCTACATAACTGTTGAAAATTTGTTTTTTTTTGTTTTTTTTTTACTTCTTTTGAGGTGGGCCGCCACTCCCAATTTTATTAGATAAAGTTTTTGAGTGATGTACTTACCCTAAAATCACTCTTACATCAAAATTCTTAAAGAACATTCCTCCATTTACATGCCGAAGCCTAATGGAGATATATTCTTCAAGATGTGCGAAAAATAAACGTGGAGTACTACTCCATTTACAAAATATATTTTAGTCCAAAGCACGACTATCTATTACAAAGTTATAGTTGAAAATTTGTTGTTGCTGGTAAAGGAAATGGATTTGAATTAAACTCCTTTTGGGGCGATTTCCTCAACTGTTTTTTTCAGCAAAATAGCAAAAAATAAAAAATAAAAAAAATTCATCCGGACTTGCATCCGAACGTCCGGATGTCAAGTATATATTAATTATATAATTATATTTTGTCTATATTAATTATATAATTATATTTTATTATATTTAATTCATTATTTTAATAATTTTTTATTTTATTTTTGTTTTATTTTTTCTATATATTCGCATTTGCTGAATGCGATTCCAGTGACTTCGCATTCGGCAAATGGGAAGTTCCTATAATTAGAATAGGGTTTGAAAACAACCATATTCTTATAAAAGTTTTTAAAAAGGATCCTAGTTTGAGAAAAGACTCATTATTTTATGCTATGTCAGCATGGTTTTAAGTCTAACCTTAATAAAAATGTATCCTACCTACATCATATAATTAACTACAAAATTCTTTGATCTCATTCTCTATTTAAAATTAGATTGTATGGTTCACTCACATCTGGGTTAGGGTTTAATAATTGTAAATTTAATTTTTGTGATATTTTATTCTTTTAATTCCTAATTTTAGTAGATTTAATTTTTTTGATATTTTATTCTTTTAATTCTTCATTTTAATGAAACAATATCATAGGGTTCACTCACATTTGGGTTAAGATTTAATAATTGTAGATTTAATTTTAGTGATATTTTATTTTTTAATCCCTAATTTTAATGAAACAATGTCGTAGGGTTCACTCACATTTTGTATAGGACTTAATAATTTTAGATTTAATTTTAGTGATATTTAATTTTTGTTTAGTGAATTGTAGATTTAATTTTAATGATATTTAATTTTTATTTTTTTAGTTAATTGTAGATTTAATTTTAATAATTTTTTAATTGTTTATTGATTTGAATTAGATCGAATAAACATATGATAATTTTAAACAAATGACATGGATGAGTTATTGAAGGATTTTTGTTTATTTAAATTTTTTTTTTCTAAATTTAAGGATTTTAGTTAATTATATGGTATAAGTGAGGTGTATTATTATTATGGTGAAGCACTACAAAAAGCTTACATGGTATTCAAGGATTGGTACTTGATAAAGGCTTTTATAAGGATGATCCTGATAAATATTACACTCAATTTTCATATTTTAAAAAGTTGTATAAATATTTTCCTTAAATATAAAAGATTTGGTTTAAAATTATTAGTTGGGTAAAAATAGGAAAATAGCCATTTTCTAAAACTTTGAATAAATCTTCTACTTATATATTAAAAGATTTGGTGAAGGCTAAGGCTAATAAGAAATAGTTAAGGATGTAGACTTTAAAATAGTTTAAAATAATTTAAAATTGAATTGATATATTCTAAAAATAAAAAGATAAAGGAAAGAAGTTAAAACAAAGTTAAACCTCATTTAATAATAAGAGCAATGATAGGGAGAGTGAAAAATTAGAGTGAAAACTCAAAGTGACTGACGTGGCAGTTATAAAAAAACAAACTAATACTCTAACCAAATGATGAGTAAACCCTAATGGGTAATGGATTAGTTTGTCTTTTTATACATTCCACGTCATTCACTTTGTGTTTTCACTCTAATTTTTCACTTCCCCAATCATTACTCTAATAATAAATATGTGATACGCAACATTAATCATAATTTTTTTCTTTTTTTAAATTAAAAATTAAGTATTTGAATTAACAAGTTACGTTTTAATTTTCTTCTGTGATAGAGAATTGTTTTATTAAATAAAATTGAAAATAAAAAATTAAAAGAAATTATCTTTTTCTATTGACATATCAAATATAAAATATTAATATATAACGTATAAAAAAATTAACTTATTAACATATAAATTATAATTCACTGCCTCACAATAATTTTGCATAAATAAAATGTATCAATTAATTGTTGTCGTTGACTTCCCGGATAGGAATACTTGTAAGGTAGAACACGTAGATGTCTTTCATGTTTTGGAAATTGTAAAGCGTCAGAGTCTTGATTTTCTAACAATCTCGTGACTATTTCAGTTTTTGCAGCATGAATAGTTAAGTTAATCAAAGTTTATAGCAGATTCAAGTGAAGCTGATTAGTAATATTCTCCAAATGAATCAGCACGAAAAAGGGGGAAAAAAAAGAGTGAGAAACAGTTAATCCCAGCCAAAAGCATAAATCAACAGTTATTCCCAGCCAAAAAACAATAACAATAAATCAATAGTTCTTCCCAGCCAAAAATAATTCTTAGGTGATTCAGAAAGAGCTTTAAAAGAAATGAATGCTGCAATGAATATACGCAATCTAAACAATGGGAGGAGATTTTATAAAATTGTACACCAAATATCCACTTAATTACTGAAACATTAAGGAATCACAAAAATATGAAGGTCTTTAACCAACAAAAAGCCTAGAAACTACAAATTGCTTTAAAAAAACGCCAGAAATGATCACATTTTCATATGCCTGTTGGCACATCAAAGTGGCACTCGGGCTTCTAGGTTATGGATATCTATATGGATAATACAAAATTTCTATAATAAGCAATGTATCTTTGATTTAATTATCAACAGATCTACCAATAATTCACAGGGATGGCTCAGTAAGAGACAATATAACACGCATAACAAGCCACAAATGTTAACAGACAACAAAGTTGCCCACCAAATTTCTATTTCAAGGACATCCCCATGTTGCAAGTTGAACAAATCTTGAAACAGTGATTCCCCGAAAAGTGATGCCAGCTGAATTCCAGCTTCCAAAACATGTTGATAATGGCGTGCCCAATTGCGACCAATTAAACACGGAATTCAAGAAAAATTACCATAGCGGAGAACCTGGAATTGAATAGTTGCAAGTAAATGTCATTCCACCAGAATCCTTAACTCACAACAGATTCCTAACTAAAAATGTGCACTTAGAGTGGAAATACAGCAGAAGTGCTAAGATTCTAAATTTTGAACTACCAAAGAAAAAAAATTTCAAATCTGAGTTGTAAAATGAAAGTGATGCAATCCCACAAACATAGCTGACAATCTAACGAGATTTCTTCAGGCGTTTCGGAGGCCTCATTATTTGTTTCTTGGAATTCTCTTTAACTGCCAGATCTGCATAGGACTGCAAACATTGGGAAGGAAATACCATGGTTAAAGATTATTTATCATTAAAAAGACCATGCCATCAAGAGAATCCAGAGTACTGAATGATAAGAAAAATATTAGCAGAAAAATACACTTCTTCGTCATCACCATAGTTGGTGCAATCTAATGGAAGAAGAAAAATGGGGTTTTCAAAAGATTAACTTCATGGACCCAGGTATACAGAATTGATCTTGCCCCACCAAGGCCAATAAACATCTGGCACCCATGTCATTGGCTTGGACATAACTAGAAGCACCAATACCCTTCTATACTATTCTAAGTAAGCCAATTTAGATAGCAAATTGATGTTTGAACTCTTCAAAGTGCTTTTAAGTTTCTTCACCAGAGGATGTAAAAGAACTACAATGAAAATATCACTACTCCAATAACAATCTTGAGTTCTTGGCCAAAATGTTTCATCAAATACTCTTCTCGAATCCAACTAGGCTGCACTTGTTTTTAGGATACTGTTTTGATGAATGAATACTTATGGATATTCTGTCACTTCCTTCTCAAAACTAGAGGTATAGCCAGGTCACAAAACATATATGAAACCTTCCATTCTGAAAAACTAATCGAACTTAAATGAGTAACCTAGTAATCATTACAATTGTGTCTGCATCACAGAAAACATAATTTGAAACCGAACAAAACTCAGTTAATAGCATACAATTTGATTTACTCATAAATAGAATACCAACTTAAAGTTATCTAGTAAGCCAACAACAGACACAAATCCCACAAAAGGAGAATACTTTTTCTTTAGGGGGTGTTCATTGATGTTCATCAGCCTTAACTGATTGCGAAAGCCAGAGATTTTGTTTAATTAAATAGTTAAAATTTTCAACCAAACACTCATGAAAACATTCCACTTTTATTAGTAGAAAGAATTCATATTAATTATGATAGACAATTAAAAGGATAAGGAATTCTCAAGGAAACTTATACTAAAAAGTTAGATAAGAACAATTCGTCAATCCATCTGCAAATCTGTTCCAAAAAATCTACTTGCCAAAACCACAAGCAGAGAAAGAAACTGGCTCTTGCGTTAAAATAGATTATCGTGCCAACTCAAATTATGCAATCTTACAGCCGAACCCTTAGCTAATTTCATTTTCTGACTCCTATTTAATTCATTCTACACCGTTATTGCGTACCAACATAAACGCACAGGAACTTTCATGTCATGTTTAGGCGTAGCTATTGTGATGAACCTTATTAAAGAAAGAAAAGAGGGAAAGTGGATTGATGCCCAGTGTAATGCATGAAATAGGTGAAGTCTGAAATGCAAACCTCTTCCAATTTCTTTTGGAGTTCCAAGAGTTCTTGGCAGTATGTGAGGCACTCTGCATGGTATACGGCAGCCAGATCCTTAATCAAGGCCTTCCTTCGGATTATACCAATCACTTCAAAGAATAACAGGAAACCATTAACAAGTGAGACAAAGCATCCTTAAGGTCAATTCTCTTTCTTTAAGATAAATTCCCCATCGGATTTTCATATGCTAAGCAAAATAACTCTGTATAAGTATCATTCTGTCAGTGATATAGAACTTCAGTTCAATAATGCAATGAGCAAGCCTTTTAAAAGCAAAGACATAACAATCATCAAACCAAGATGCATAAAGTCCCTTTTTCAAAAAATGACTAAAAAAATGGCCCACTACAGAAGTTTAATTTAAAGCTTAAGATGGTAACATTCATCCTAGAAAAAGTTGACAAAAAGGTTTCTTGAAGTACCATTACAGGAGCTCTAAAACACAGTTTCCACGATGTTTGCCAAACTGGCGGCAATAGGAAGACCACAAAATTACTGATCAAAAAAGCAATTTGACTTGTGAAAATCACAGATTGACATATTTTTAAAAGAAATATTACAGATCCACTATGCCCAAGTTTTACCATAGAAGAAACCATTTTCTAGATGATTAATTACCAGAAATGCACTCCAAATGTTTTCTCAGATATTGCAGGTCCGTAAATTTCAGCTCCAAGTTTTCCATATTAACAAGTTTTTGAGATAAAAGATTCATAGTCATAGCATATAAACAATTCCAGTTAGAAAGTCTATGATCATTAAAAAGTTGTTCTCGAATCTCATGAAAGCATAATATTTTGCTCATCAATTTCCAAAATCCACATATTTTTTACTTCATATTGAAAAAAGTAAGAATTTATAGACGAAAATAAGAAACATTATTTAGTACTTGGTTTAATTAAATCAATTGATCAAGAAATTAAAAATTTCTAACCAAATCTTAGAAACATGAAATTCTGTAGCAACATCAACAACAAAAGCTTATTCACTCACAAGTTTGAAAAGAAAAAAAAAAAAACAAACAACAACAATAACAGAAAATCAGCAACAGCCTAGACGTTTATTTTTATTTCTTCCACGACACAACAATGTTAAACCATATGCATAAAAACTCGAGAAGGAAACACATCAATCAGAAAAACTGAGAAAAAAAGTGAAAAATAAGTAACCATATTTCTTGCCAAGAAATTGATAGCATTCAACCATTTACACAAAAAGGCTTCCATTAAACTATCAAGAAACACAAGATGAACAGTAAAAAATTTTGGGCATTTAAAAAAACCCCAATACAAGAACAACAGATAGGGATATACTTCTGCTAGGATCAAAACGCGGGGGTGGAGGGGGAGGAGACTCCTCAATTGAAGAAGACGGGGGAGGGGGAGGATCGTCATGTGAAGGCGGCGGCGGCGGCAGTTGCGGCATTGGCAGTGGTGGTGGCGGAAGATAATAGAGCTGTTGAAGTTCACTCATCTTTATTTATCTCAATTCTCAACCGAGGGTTTCAATGTGAAAAAGGCAAAATCTCATTCGCTAAGAGCAAAAAATGGTTAAGAGAGGAAATTCTTATGCCGTCGCCGGTTCTTTTGGGATTTCATACCAAAATTCAAATAACGACCGTTGATTTGCTGTTGCAATTGCAATTGCAATTGCAGCAGAACGAAGAAGTTAAAACAGTTGCGAAGGAGAATCTTCAATTGGTTTCGAATTTTTTTAAAATGGTGAGTGAAATAATTGAAAATTGCAAATTAAAGTGTGGTGGATACTAAAAACTCGACGGAGAGTTGCGTTTTCAAGGCGTCGGAATTGTGTGCAATGGCAGAAGTCTGTAGGAAATAAGAACAGTTTGGATTGGTTTGAAAATTTGGGGTACGAGTTTGTTCTTTTGATCTAAATAGGGTGAATGACACCATTGGTCCCTAAAGTTGATCCTATCATTCGGTTTAGTTTCTAATCTTTAAAAAACTTCATTTTAGTCCTTAAACTTGCTTTGACAGTTTTAATTGGTTCTTAATCAAATTTCCCTTACAAAATAAGTCATCGCCCGTGATCATGAATATTTCAGGTGAGAAATAGAAGGCTTACGTTGGAAAAAATTAGTGAATTCCACAATTTACTATCCCCTCTACTCCATTTAATAGTTCACTAAGAGATCAACAATGGTTGGACAAAAAATCTCTCGGAAACAACTCCTACGACGCTAAAGTTGGAGCATATGGGGATGAATTATCATTGTGGAATTCCAGTAACTTTGAAGACTTCATGGATCTTAGCAAATCCAGGAAGGCGGTTTCTTGTCTGCGGTAACTATGGAAAGATTGGCACATGCAATTTTTTTGAATGGTTTGATTCCCAAATGTGTGATAGATCGAAATCTATTTTTCCGTGTTTGTTGAAGTCACTAAATGAAAAGGAAGACTTGCTATCCAAGAGTGATAAAATTGTGAAGAAGCTTGTTGCTTGATAGTGTATCATTTTATTGTTTTGGCTAGTAATGTGAAGAGTTGTGTTATTATCTAAGATTAGGGGATACCCTTTAGAATGTATTCTTATTAAGTGCGAACCAACAAAGGTTTCGTCGTCCTTCATCTAAGCTGGACAGCTGTGGACCACTGCTGACTTGTCATCTACTTTCCTCTTCTTCCGCTTCGTACATGTGCAGTGCTGCTTACGTGTTTTGCTTTGCTGGCGCAACAATACTGGCGGTGGACTCTTGCTGGCCTCTTACTATCGTCGAAATCTTTCGTATTCTGGCCCATTTCAATGTTCTGGGTCCGATTTCAATGCATCGTTAGAAGATTACATTGGAAAGCGGACATATTTTTTGGCCTACCATTGCTGTTTTCACCAAAACTTTGATTTTGCCCCTTTCCTTCCAGATCTCCTTGAATTCTCAGATTCCCTTATTTTGGTGTTGGTATATGTATTGCTATAGTTTTGTGCCTTCCCCGAAATTTTTGATATTCGGTGCTTCCTTCTTAGATTTAATTTTTGATCTTGCCCCTTTCCTTCCAGATCTCCTTGATTTTTCGGATTCCCTTAATTTGGTGTTGGTATATGTATTGCTATAGATTTGGCCTTCCCCGGAATTTCTGATTTTCGGTGCTTCCTTCTTAGATTTAATTTCAGTTTTCCCTACATTGGAAGTGGAATAATTCCGTTGCCTGCCGAACGTATTCTTTCCCAACTGTTTTTGGCCCTCCTCTTTCGTTTCTTTCCTTTGGTTTCTTTATTTATACATTAATGGGTTTTCAAATGTACTTGTTTTTTTACTTCTTCATGTATGTATTATTATTGTCTCGTGTGTTATTATGAACGAAATTTCACGAGCTTGCTTTCTCTTTGTTGTGGGTTTTGCAATTTCAATTCCGCTTGGGTAATTGGCCTGCCTCAGTCTTTCTTATTTTACAGTCATGGTTGCATGTCTGGCCTTTCTTGAGCCTCTATTATGTTGCTTGCCAATTTTTTACCTTTTTGCTTCTTGCTAGAAAAAAAAAAACAATTGCGTTTGGCCTTTTCGTCAAGAGAAATTCCTGATTCCACAAGAACATTTAATCGTTTCTTTTCCTTACATATGTTTCCTTCTGAATTGTACTCGTTGTTTTTGGTATTTTTGGGGTGTTCTCCTTTAATCGTGGTTTTTAGTCGTTCTGTTTTTAGCTGCAGTCGTTGTTTTTGGTCTTTTGCTTATGAAACAAATTTTGCAGGAACATTTCTCAGCTTTTTTGTCTGCTAGAACAATAATATTTCTGGACGCCTGTGTTCGTTGGGTTTGGACTTTGGTGTGGTTTCGTTTTTTTTTCCATTGAATTGGGCTTCCGACGGGAATGATTTTGTCGGCCATTTTGTTATAGTTTTTGGGCCTCTTTAAACTCCATTGTTATTATGTATTATATACTTATTTAGATGTATATATTAATATATATTTAGATGTATATGTTAATATATATTATTATTATATTAGTTCATTCTCATCATCATCATCATCAGATATTTTAGTGCTGAATAAACAATTCTTCTTTTTTTCTTCTTAATCTTCTTTTTTCTTCTGCTTCTCTTTTCCGAATTGCTTGATTGGATTTATCAAAAAGTTGATTATTGCCATTTGTCAAACTCAGCTGTTATTTTTTGACACCTATCATAGTCAATATCTACTACATCGTACCTCTTTTTGTTATTCCCTGCTGGATAAACAGTTCTCCCTGTACTATTTGGTTAGTAACTGGGTATTTGCTCCTGGTTATGCGTGATGTTTATCGAAGATGTCAAGTCTAACATTGGAAGTCTCAAAGTTTGCTGTCAGCCTCTTTCTTCTATAATCAAACTATATTTCTTCAATGGTTATAGACTATTGCTCTTTGCTCATTTTCTACTTCTTTCTTCTGCTCTTCTCTACTCATCTTATCTTATCTCATCTCATCTCATTTCATTTCATTTGTTTGTTCTCTCGTTGTTGGCCATACATTGTCCATTGTTTTATGGTTTGCTCTGTTGTGCTTTGTTGATCTTGGCTGTGTCTTCCTCCTTTCCACCTTATTATTATCGGTGATTGTCTCTTTTGGCAGCTTTCAGACTGTTGCAGGTTATTCCCCTTGTCTTTTCATCGGAGGGGAATTCTTGTTTCTCCAACTTAAGAGCTTTGTTTAAAGGAATTATATTAATGGTTTTCTTCTTGTTCTATATTCTTATATATGTTTATATTCTCTTCAGTCAAAGTTTTGTTGTTTGTTATTTACATTGCATGTTACTCCTCCTGATTTGTATTGTTGCATTTATGAGCATAGGTTCTTTTAATTTTGTAGTTGGTGTCTCTACATAGTTTGCTAGACATTCTTTGTCTGTCCTCTGGAATTCCAAGTTTGTCAGGAACTTTTTGCAGAACTTCATTCTTTCTCTCTTTCTTAAACATTAATGTTTTTGGCCTTGTCTGTTCCTCATTCCAGGAAATCACCAAAAAACATCTTATTATTAATGCTCCTGTTGTCATCATTATTTTATTTCCATTCTAACTGTTATTTGTGTATGCCTTTTCCAAATCATTTGCGTTTTTAAGCTAGCTTGCGGGCAGGCCTATGCATGGTGTCAGTTCATAATGTTGTTCTTCTAGATCTTTCTTTCTGTGCGTATGGATGTTATCAAAATGTTGTTTTTCTAAAAAGTTCTTTCTTCTTTGCTCTTTGACGATTTGTTACTATCTATGAAAGCGGGATTTTACTGAGGCTGTTAATGGTTTACTGCCATGTTGCTTTTTGCTCTGTCGCTGCTTTCATATTGCTGTATAGTTTGGTACCTTTTGTTTAGTTTGTTGCTTCAAATGGCAGCCGCGGGTCTTTACTTTTCTTGACAGCTTTGAATTCCTTTCTCAATGCTTGGTGTAATTTTATATTTCTTCCTAAACAAATTGCTACAGGGAACTTCCCTCTAGAAGATTCTGCTCTGTTTAGTAAATTTAAAGGCAGTTCTTCGAATTCCTTCTTGGAGTTTCGGCTGTTCTTTCTATATGTTTGTGGTCTTACCATTGTTGTTCTTTCTACTCTTTTCCATTTTCAGCTTTTATGTGTTGCTTATTGTTTCAGTTCTGCGTGTGACTCATTCTGTTCTATTGTCTACTTATCATCCATCATTGGTGCAGATTAATCTTTTGTCATCTGCAACTAATTTACAGGTTTCGCTCATTTGATTTGTAGGTATCTGTGGATCTTTGCTTCTTCTTTCCTAATTGCGGAAGTGAGTTGTCTCTAACAGCAGCCTCTTTCCCCAATTTATTTGGGTTTTATTTGGATTACTTACGGTTTTTGGCACTTGAGGTCTTATATATTGTAGAATATATTGGTGCTTCTTTCCATACAATAATTTTGTGGTTATTTTAGTTTGCCTCTTTCTTCTAAATAGTTTGTGCATGATATCGTTCTGGATTCTTTCTTACAAAAAAAAAGTTTTCATGCTGCTCTTGGACTCTGTTGCTCACTGGAAATTATAAATGGCGTTGCCTTGGTTTTGCCTATTTTTTTAAGCTGATAATTTTAGAGCAGTATATTACCTCATCCACTGTATACGTTAAATTGTGCTCTAATAGTTACTGAAAATAATAGCTGTGTTTGTGCTGTCAAATATAGAGACTTTATATGTATTTCAATGGATAATAAGAATGCGGTGGGTCGTGAACTGTACGCAAAAATGCCACAAAGCAAAAAAGATGATTTGCTGCGCCGTCGTAGGGCGGCTTACGCAGCAAAGAGAAAAGGGACAGTTGAAACTGCCCAAAATTTCAATGGATCTTCAAATGAATGTAATCATTTGAGTGATTCTGACCGTTTGACTGTTCAGCGTCCTTTCCCCAAGAGACGTCGTACGCTATCTAAAAAGGTAAATTTGTCTATGTATAGTGAAACTGTGCTTCTTGCATTAGAAATTAGTGACTGCTTTCTCTTCACGCCTCTTTCTGATTAAATTGTGTTTTTTGGGCAGGACAAAGGTTGGATAATGTTTATGCGGTGTTGGGCTCGCGGGCGGAAGTCGGTCAATCTTCATCATGTGATAGTTTGTTGCCTGTGTGGACCTCTTCCGTTCGAGGTATGGATATCTTATGTTTGGTGCCAGATAAGCTGTACATTTAGCTATTTATGTATGCGTAGTTTAAATGTTCTCTCGTCATGATGTATTAAAAAATGGTATCTTGATAAGTTTTGACTTTCTGCTCTATTGAAATTTGTAAGTTCAAAAAGGAGCCTTTTGGCAATATGCATCCATTTGTTTGCTTCGGCAATGTCTAATTGATATGATCATGTTTTCTGCCCTAATGAATAATGAGCACTGACTTGTTGCCCACTTTTACAGTTCCATTGTGCTGAACTTGTAATGTTTGGTATTAAAAAAGGATGCTCTTCATTTTATGGACTTGTTCTTTTTCTTTGAATTTCATGCCCTTTCTGAAGTTTAAATTCAATTGTTTTGGATTCTGGGGAAAAAAAAATACAGGGCAGTAATATATTTTCCAGTGTTTTTTAGATTCCAAATATAATCTTTCCAAAAGCTTATGTACAAAAATAATAAAAAAGAAAATAATGCTCTATTGGTTTCAAACTCCAGAATTGTAATTGTTTATTATAGTCTCATTTCTGCTGTTACTTCGGCCTGTTAAATTTTTTAGGATTGATTCACGGTTCTGAAATTGTGGTTTCGCATTTAGTATAAACAAAAGAAGAAAGAAACTAAAAAAAAATACCTGATAAACCTCTCGTTTTTGTGGCTTGTATATTTATTTATTCTGTGCATTCTTTTTCTTTTTTTCTTTTCAGACGCCAACAGATGCCGTCGATAAAAACCTATGCCTTTTCACCCAAAATTCCAAAACAGTCTCTTACCCGCTGACTGTGTGTATTGCACAGCAAAGCGGTTTCCTTTTGAACCTCCTAATTTTTGTTGTGATGGAGGTAATGTATCTTTACTTATTTCTCCTATGCCATATGACCTTCAGAGCTTATTCTGTGGGACTGACCAACTGTCAGTGCAGTTTCGGAAAAATGTACGCACTTATAATAATCATTTTGCGTATACGTCTCTAGGTGTCAAGTATGATCGTGAACTAACAAAAAATTTAAATGGGCTTTATACCTTTCGTGTCCAAGGTCAAATGTATCATTTTTTAAATACGCTTCGTCCTGCCAATCTTGAACCGACTGGTCTTCAACTATATTTTTATGTCACTAATGATGAGTTTGTTAAGAGGGTTTCCAGTTCTGAACGATTATGTAAGGATACACTTAGTTTGTTAATGCGTATTCTTGCCAATAATCCTTACTCAAAGTTCTTTAGAAGTTTGAGTTCTATTCCTCATATCGAAGATCATTCGATTATACTTGCTGCATACCCGGAATTGGATCAGCGGCTATACAACTTGCCTACTGTTTCTCAAGTCGCTGCTATTTTCAGTGACGCTGATGAGGATTCTATCGATAGAACTGCGAATATTAGGATATATAGTCATCCTAGCGGTGATGATAAAAGTCATACTATTAAACACTATTTTGCTTGTTATGATCCTCTTCAATATCTTTTACTCTTTCCGCGGGGCGAACCTGGGTGGCACTTCGCCATTGCAAGAAATGAGCCACAACGTAAGTGTCGAAGTACTGCTATCTCTGAAAATGAATCTGTCAATGATCCTTCTTCAATGGAAGATGCAGAAACACTGCTTCGGACTGAAAGTGCAGGTTCTGTTATCCTTCTTTGTTTGGATTTTACATTTCTTCATCCAATTTTATACTGTATTTATTTGGTTTGGTTGCTCTGATTTTTTGGCTTTCTTCGTTTGTTTCTGTTGTATTTGTAGTTGCTGCAGCAAGAAGTAACAGAGGGCAATGGTTACGGCAAGGGAATATTATTGCTACAGACTACAGATAAGAGAAAATGATATGTCAATGCTTCTTCATACTAATAGACTTCTGCAAGCAATTTGTTGTTGATATGTATGTTAAAATTGAGACGTGTAGGCTTGATTTTCATTAGGGACAAACCAAAGAGGAGTTTAGGACTTGAAATATTTCAAGGGATAGTTGACAGTGTTTACTTTGGGTGAAAACGAAGGGGTCTAAAATTGGCCGTAGAATAATTTTTGCCTTCATCTTTCATAGGTGGTCCTAGAGACATGCGTAGGAGAATTTTGGATGCAATGGCTTTGGTACAGAAATACAGAAAACCAGATATATTTTTAACGATTGACGTGTAATCCCAATTGGAGAGAAATTAAAGAAAATTTAAAATTTGGTGAAGTACCTTTTTGATAGGCCTGATTTGCTGAGTTTTTTAGAGCTAAACTTGAATTGTTGAAAATTGAATTACTACAAAAATTTTTTTTTTGGAGATGTTGTGCTTTTGTGTATGTCAATTGAATTTCAAAAAAGGGGTACGCCTCATGCCCACCTTTTTATTAATTCTGCATAATGATTTCAAATTTCGAAATCCAGCGGCGTATTGATGCCGTTGTATCTGCTGAATTACCAAATCCTGATGAACAACAACATTTGCATTCTCTTGTTGTTAAGCATATGGATGCATGGTCCTTGTGGACATTTAAATCCAAATAATACATGCATGAAAAGAGGCATTTGTAAAATGGTTATCCAAGAAAGTTTATTCAGCACACTACTCATGTTGATGATGGTTATCCACAATATTGTAGGAGAGATAATAGTAGAAAAAGTAAAGGTTCGTCGTCATGAACTTGATAATAGATGGGTTGTTCCATATAATCCATATCTATTGGCTTTGTTTGATTGTCACATGAATGTGGAAATATGTTCTACTGTCAAATTAATTAAATATATGTACAAATATATATATAAGAGACATGATCGGGTCAGCTTTAGTGTTAGTGGAGTTAATGATAATGATCATCAATTAATTGATGAAATCAAATCATTTCAGGATGGTAGATGGGTTGGGCCTCCTGAAGCGGTTTGGAGAATTTATGGTTTTAAGCTAAATGAAATGTACCCTTCGGTATATTGCACTTCAGGTGCATGTAGAAGGTGGCCAATATGTTGCATTTAGTAATATTCGAGCCTTACAAGTCTTGTTCGATGGGATAAATTAAATAGAACTATGCTGTCTGAATTCTTTGAAATGAACAGAACAAGTGATAGTGCAAAAAAACTTAACTGTTTATATAAGGAATTCCCACAATTCTTTGTTTGGAATAAAAAAGACAGGCTTTGGACAGAAAGAAAAAATAGGGATGTTGTTGGTAGGATGGTCACTGTTAATCCAAATGAAGGTGAGCGGTATTATCTTAGACTGCTTCTTTCTCATATAAGGGCTCCTATTTCGTATACTTATCTTCTTACTGTTAATAATAATATCTGCTCATCATTTAGAGAAGCTACTATGCAACATGGGTTTTTACAATATGATAATTATATTGTGGAAGCACTAGAGGAGGCTTCCATATTTCAAATGCCTTCTGCTCTTAGATTTCTGTTTGCAATTTTACTTGTTTTCTGTTCACCAGATAGTCCTCGAAAACTTTAGGAAATGTTTGAGTCTCATCTTTCTGCAGATTATCAAAAGTCTGCACTCCATAGTCAATGGAGTTCTCTTCACGTTAGATTAAAAACTTTAGAATCGATTAATAAATCCCTTCAAGAAATGGGTAAGGACATAAGCGATTACCATTTAGTAACAAATGATATTTCATTTCAGTCTTGTTGCCTTTTGACAAAGGACTTTGTTAGTGAAGCTCAAATTCAAACGCTTTCCGAGGATTTAATGCTACGTTCACATTTAAATTCTGAACAACTTATTGCATATGATCTAATTTTATCAAGTGTTTACTCAAATGAGGGTCAATCTTATTTCATTGATAGACCGGGTGGGACTGGAAAAACCTTTTTTTATCGAGCATTGTTAGCTTCTGTGAGATCACAGGGTTTTATAGCTATTGCTGTTGCCACATCGGGTGTAGCAGCATCTATTCTTCCAGGTGGACGTACTGCCCATTCAAGGTTTAAAATTCCGCTTGATTTTTCCATTAGTAAATGTTGTCAGCTAAGCAAACAGTCTTCTGTTGCAAAGGTAATAGTTGAATGTAAATTAATTGTTTGGGATGAAGCTTCAATGGCAAAAAAACAAGCTATTGAGGCTTTTGACAACATGTTAAAAGATATAACAACGAATGCTAGACCTTTTGGAGGGAAAGTTGTTGTTTTTGGGGGGGATTTTCGCCAAACTTTACCTGTTATTGAGAAAAGTTCAAGGGAGGAACAAGTCAAGTCAACTATTGTTAATTCAGTATTATGGTCTCATTTAAAAAAAATATCTCTTCACAGGAATATACGGGCTGCATTGGATCCTGCATTCTCTGATTTGTTGCTTAGAATTGGAGAAGGGAGGGAGTCATCTGATGAAGATGGAAATATTAGTCTACCTACCGAAATTGTTGTGCCTTACGAAAGCAAAGAAACTGCTATGGAACAGTAAGTTCTCTATATTTATAGGTTTTATGTTCTATCCATGTGTAAATGATCCTCTTTTCCAAAACATGTTCTGTTATCTACCTACATTTGTGCTAATCTTATACCTCGTGTTTTAACAGGCTCATAAAAAGTGTTTTCAAAGAAGCTCTTCATTCTGGTGATCATTATCAATTAATTAACAGGTGTATTCTTTGCACTAAAAATTCTTCCGTTGATGAGATCAACGAAGTAATGATTCACAAATTTGAAGGTGATGTTCATGTTTATACTAGCTCAGATAAGGCTCCTGATAATAAGCATCAAGGGGATTATGAGGACTTTCTGAACTCATTGAACCCAAAAGGCCTTCCTCCTCACAAACTTTTGTTAAACAAAAATTGTCCTGTTATGCTTCTTCGAAATTTAAATCCAAACGAAGGCCTTTGTAATGGAACTTGATTGCTTTGTAGGCAGTTGGGAAAACATAGCATTTCTGCTGAAATTGTCACAGGACAATCTAAGGGGAGCATTATTTTACTTCCTAAAATTCCTCTTGAAAGTCCTACCAGTGTAAAACATGGTATTCCTTTCACTAGAACTCAGTTCCCTATGAAGCTTTGGTTTTCAATGACAATAAACAAAGCTCAAGGTCAAACACTTGACTGTGTTGGAGTGTATCTTCGTGAACCAGTTTTTTCGCATGGCCAACTGTATGTTGCCATTTCAAGAGCCAATACTGCCAAGGATGTTAAGGTTTGATTGTTCCAGGTGCACATGAAGATAATAAACAGGAATGTAGAACAAGAAATGTTGTCTTTGAAGAAGTACTACAGTTAGCTTCATCTGAAATTTATTTCCAACTTCCCAAATATTTATGCTTACTGTATAATTACAATTTTGTCTGTCTATATTCCTCTGCTTATTACTTCTTATTCTATTTGGTTGCATAATGTTTTTTCATGCACCATTGACATTGAATTGTAGCATGGATACGTATCTCCGAATTGATGAAATTACAAAAGAGATGAAATCATGGGTTGCTGTTGTTACTGTTTAAGAAAAAATACAGCCAACTCAGTTACCACGGAGTCCTAAGAGGATGCAGAAATTCATTTTTGCTGATGCAAGGGTAAAAAAAAACATACTAATACATGCCAATTTGTTTTTATCTTACTTAGTAACACTTCTATCTGTTATTTTTAATTTTAAGTATTATAGTAGATTCATATTGTTGTGCTTCAAAATTATTGTCACACTATTTCTCTCTCTTTTTAAAGGGTGCTAAAGTCGAAGAAATGGTTTTCAATAAAGAAATTGAGCGCATGGGAACCAAGATAGAGGTATATAAAACTTATTGCATCTCAAATGCGGAGGTCACCATTGTCCCTGAAAAATATCGTATAGACGGAATTGAAAAAAATGGAACGTTAGTTCAAAGACTGTTGTTGAAGAAATGGAAAGTGAACGGAGCATGTTATTGGTTAACTACAAGTATACCCCATTCACTGACCTTGACCATTTGTTGATGTTAAAAATAAATTTGTTGGTAAGAGTTTTTACTGCTTCTTTTCATTGTATTTGTATTTTCAAATGCAAATTATTTGTTGCCTAATTTTGAGATTGGAGTTCAAAATAGATGTGATTGCTGTTGTTGTTCGCTCGTTGCCTGTGAATGCTGTTGACACCCCCTTTGGAAAATCAAATGTCCAGAAGTTTATACTTGTTGATGAACAGTAAGCGGCATTGTGTTTCCTACATGTTTATAATTTACTTCAGGTAAGAATTATTTCCTTTCCACGTGCTGCACATCATAATGCTTTACTTCGTCATGGCAAATGTAGCATGAACTGGTAATGCTGTCCATGTGGAATAGTTTTATTGACAATGAAGCTCGCAAGATTAATGAACTATCAGTGAATTTCCTGTAGTTATCTGTCGCAGGCTTAAAGTCGTCTATCAATGGTAAAATTATGTGCTCTATACATGTAAGTTTCAGTACTGGGATTTCATTTACATAGGTCAAATAATTACTTTCTTTCGTCCTTTTGAAGGTATTGCGCTATCTACTAATTATGACACAGCAATTCTTGTTGATCCGCCAGTTGAGGAAGCATTTCGTTTAAAGAATTGGTGAAATATTTGTTTTATCCTTTTTTACGATGGTATACTATGTTCCGTGTTATACTTCTTTTGCATTAACCTTCTGTTAAACAGGGCTGCCAGAAGCCAAACGGCTCTTTCAGATTTTGTCAAGACCAATTCATACATGAAATCTAACGTTCAGCTGGATGTGCAATCAATTGAAAACCCAACGCTTGTGGCTAATCTTTTGCCAACTGATAAGGTAAGGCTATGAGAAATAAAGTTTATGTGCACTATTACTTTGGCATTATTGTCAATGGTTAATTAGTATTGCCATTATTGCAATTATATAACTTAGGATTTATTAATGACTATATTATTATCTGCGAATTTATTTGTACAGAATTCCATGTAGACTGATTTGGTATTCCTTCTACCAGATTGCAGTTGTTAAAGTGTGATTCTCCTTTGAAAACATATCTCAGCACTATTGGTATATGGCCTGCAAGAAATGCTATTGTGCTACTGCTGCAGCTTATGACTATTTGTTTACATGTAATTCATGTAATGAAAAACAAAAGGCTGAGCCAAGGTCAGAATCCCTGTTTGATTTCTCAACCCAAAAAAAATATAGCCTTATACAAATCAATGGAAATGAATATGTAGTAATAAATATTTAATTATTAACTTGTAGATGTCGAATTGAGATGGATTTAATTGATGCAAGTGGAATTATCACGGCAACTGTTTTTGGAGAATTAGCTGAACAAATTTTATCTGTTACAGCTATTGAAGCCATGCAATGTACTGAAGAGGTTATGTCAATCTCCGAATTTTGTTATGTTTATATCTATAGTTTTTGGCTGTTTATGTATGTCTACAGATCTAACTTGCTCTCTTTTTGTATTTTAGAATAGAGAACTTCCTTTGGGTGCTGTCCATGAAGATTTGAAAAATAAGAAGTTCTTTGCTCAGATTAAACAGGCGAAACGAAGGGATATGAATGGAGCTTATCGATACACAATTGTTCATTTCGTTGCAGCAGATGAGAAGCAGACTTCTGAAATGCAATTATCTGTAGAAGCTGCTGGGAGCTCTCAAGGAAAATCTGTGCAAATGCAACCTTCAGGTTTGTTGCTGCAATTTAAATAGTATACAATTTTCCTTAGAAGCGAAACGAAGGAATATGAATGGGAGTTATCGATACAAAGCTGTTTATTTTGTTGCAGCAGGTGAGAAGCCGACTTCTCAAATGCAGTTATCTGTAGAAGGTGCTGGGAGCTCTCAAGGAGAATCACTGCAAGTGCAACATTCAGGTTTATTACTGCAAATTAAACAGTGTATAGTTTTTGGTTAAATTTAATTACAGGATCCTCGTGTTTCAGAGTGTGTAACGTAATAAATCTTTGTTTCACATTTATACTTGTATTTTCGCAAAAAAAAAGACTTCATTATCAAAGGCTAGGCTTTCATTATTGGCTAGACTTGAAAATGATCCTGTTGGTAACACTGAAGGTGATCTTGATAATGATAATCCTTCGCCCTCTGTTGGAATTGCTAAAACTGCTGACATTGAAGCTGTTGAAGTTGAGAGAAAGCCTTTAAAGAGGAACAAGACAAAACATTAATTCCTATTATATAGTGAGTAGTAGGAGTTCTGAAATTGCGCGTGCGTGATCAAATTGGGTCTTCAACTACATCTTTTGATTATTAGCATTATGTTTTGCCATATGGTTATAAACATGTTTGAAAACCTGTAATTTCAGAAACTGGATTGTCAGTGATTGCAACAATCGCTTTTTTGTAATGATTGCTACAAATACAATCTGGTTTATCAGCTAAAACAGAATGAAATCTGGAATTGTATGAAGTTGTGCCAAAATTGTCCTGTCTTTAATATTATTTTTCATTATGAGGCGAAATTTATAAAAATATGCCAACAATTATGTGCGCAAGTCTTCGTTTATTCCTTCTTTAAAAAAAATCATATATGCGCAAGTAGCTTTTATAACATTTAATACAGAAGGTTTATATTAATAATAATAATTATTATGGCTGTATATGTATATAAGAATATATATACACACATAAATGATGTCATTGGAAAAATATAATATTGCCTTTACGTCAGCAAATTAAGCACTAAATTTTCCCCTAAACAGAAATATTTCTCAATAGTCATATCCTTCATTTGTTTATTTTATTATTATTATATATAAATATTAGTAGCGCTTTTTTTAGTGGTTTATGACCAGAGCATATTCGCTGCAGGCTTCAGCCTTTACTTAGCCCTTCAACAACTTAATTAATGCAACTGCTCGGAAGTCAAACCTCGCAGCCTTCTCTTTCAAACGGATTCAACAGAAGCCGGATTCTTGGATAATATAATAGTCTGCAAAATCTTCACTCCAAATCAATTCCTCGGATGAAGAATCTATCATCTGGACATTGTCCTGCATGATTCGTTCGAAAAAAGTTACATCACCGACGGATTATTAACGGACCTGTTCTTCCAGTTATCGATCTTTTGTGCCGCGAAGGTAGAGTCTTTCTGACAAATACTCCATTGTAATGTCTTTTTTAACGAATTGTTAGCCATTCTGCATATTTTTTTTTCTTTTAAGGATGGTTTATGTTTTTGATTTATGAAATTGTAATTTATTTGATTTTTTAAAATATGTGATTATTTGAAATCAGCCCTGATTATACCATCGGTAATTATTTATTTAATTTACTCCTAAACACAGCTCATGGCTTATTGGAATGCATCGTTCTGAAAATAAAATTGTATCTTAATGCGTTCATATCTATTATGTCGATTGTTGTCCAAAAATACAATACATATAGGTAGCAAATTAATTTTTGTTGTTTAATACAATACATATAGGTAGCAAATTAATTTTTATATTCATGACATTGATTTATACTTTCTGATTCTGCTATATTAGTACTATTGCCAAAATTAAACAATTTCTTAAAATTATTCAAATTCATAACTTAAAACGTACCTGGATTGCTTAATGCAATTAATAGAATGCAGAGTGTATGGGGAACGCAGGAGTGCCTAACCGGGAACACCTTAAGCTGACCTCGCAATGGCTTACCAACGGATTTCCAGACTACTCAACCGCTTACCATGCCCTACAACTCCTTACTCTAATAATTGGTAAGTAATTTAAGTAAATTAAAAGTTTAGAATCAAAAAATTTTAAACCGTACTCCAGGAAATATCCGCCATAGCGATTATTGATATTGTAGCTCTACACAATGGAATACATAGGAAGATATTATAAACAGAAACTACAAGGGGAACAGCTTCACATTTCAGATTAGTAATACAGCAGCAACAAGATGAAAATGCAATGCCTCTATAGGAGTTGAATAAATTATAAGCAGCAGTGCTCCTCATTATTTCTGAAGTAATAACAAGCAGTTCAATAACTTCTAATGCACTATAAAAAAAAAAATAAGACTTGACAGTTTCCGTAGTTTATGGCCACATTGCTCGTTGCCTTGTGGTTTACATCTGGCTGCAGAAGAGTAAAGTGCCGCAGCTTAGACACTATTTTCAACAACACAGCTGCAAGTCCTATTTCTGCATTTACTTTTGAAAACTTGGTTATAGACGGTTATATGACACTCAGGACCAGGACTTTCAAGGAAGAATTCCAGATCAAACTGAAATTAAATAAAACACTGAAAGAGAGAAAATGGGGTAACGGCATCAGTTGAACATGCATACCTTAAGACTCCATGCGCAGCTATTGATATGTCATGAACCTTGTCCATCTTGCGGATCACTGCATTACTGTAAGAGAATAACATTTGGGAAATGAAAATTGAGTCAGAGAATATTGAAAAAATTATGTTTCTGAAAAGTGAAATAAGTTGATTAATGTCAAAAGATAGGCTTTACCAAATTGATGGATTGCTCTATAATATCTGTTGCTGACAAACTTTTTAAAATTGTAAGAAAGAGTTATCTATGCCAGTTCCCCCTAAAACTTCAAACTTCCTAGCCTCATTTCCAAAACAAGTACTTCGATATAAAAACTAACCGAATACATTTGAAGAAATTCTACACATTTATAATGGTGAACTGGTGAATAACAGTCCAACTCCAGATTGGTCCTTCATGAACAAAACCTTGACCCCTCTAAAGCCAATACAAGGTGAAAAAAGATAATCTATTGTATTCCCTAAGCACAGGAAATGCATAGAATGTTGACGTGCAGAAATTAAACAATATTCCCTTAACTGTTATTAAATTCTTTTAACAAATCAAACATACTAGGATATAACTTAATTCTCAGCTAATTGTTCTCAAAATTATACTCAACTCCATCCTTGTCTAACCATAAAACTTATTGTCATCCAGTTGACTTAATTTCAGAAATTCGATAACTATGATTTTTAATCTAGGATATCTGATCTACTGCACCTTTTAACTCCAGCTGGAACAGCATGATGAAGTACATGGTGATGAGCTGAATCGAGTACATCTGTTACAGAATCAGGTACTATGGACCCAAGAAAACTATTAGATCTCCTGCTTCTGTTAATGTTTCAAAAACAAAGACCAAGAAGAAAAACACAAGTAGATCAGGTGATTTCAAGATTCAACACACCAGTTGCATGTAAAACAGAATATAACACAAGGCTAACATAATATTTGAAGACACTTGAACTGCAAATTTTGAAATTATAAGGAATCTTAGAGGCCAGATAATTGAAAAATGCAGATACAGTAAGAAGGCAAGTGGTTGTGAGAAAGAACAGTTCAAATAATTTATTCAGGTCAACAAAGTATATTTTTGTCAATTTTGGTGATAATCCATTGGGCATCCACATTTCAAAAATTTAGACTTGGAGAAAGTCAAAACAAATCAAAGAATTAAACACAAATATAGGAACTTCTTATTTATTGATCCTTGCTTGTAATTTGGTATCAAAGCCACTTTTAAACAAGTTTTATAAAATTTTTGATTCTAAACTTTTAATTTACTTAAATTACTTAACCAATTATTAGAGTAAGGAGTTGTAAGGCATGGTAAGCGGTTGAGTAGTCTGGAAATCCGTTGGTAAGCCATTGCGAGGTCAGCTTAAGGTGTTCCCGGTTAGGCACTCCTGCGTTCCCCATACACTCTGCATTCTATTAATTGCATTAAGCAATCCAGGTACGTTTTAAGTTATGAATTTGAATAATTTTAAGAAATTGTTTAATTTTGGCAATAGTACTAATATAGCAGAATCAGAAAGTATAAATCAATGTCATGAAATTCTATTTGATATTAATTCTAGATCTTTAAGTTCAATATATCATATAGGTAGTTTAAATTTCAGTAATGCATATTCAGTAAAAATTCATGAACAAGATATAAATTTTACAGAAACTTCAAATACTATTCAATTACTCTCTAACGTAGCTATTAAAAAATATAGAGAACTAGGATTTAAATATATTCATTATGGAATAGTAAAAGTAAAAATTCAACCAATGCATCGATTAGGTATAGATAACCCTATATTCATAGCATTAAGAGATAGAAGATTAATAGATTATCAAGATTCAATATTATCTTTGTTACAAACAAATATATGTGATGGTGCGATAACATTCAATTGTGTACCTAATTTTATAGTTAGTTTGATGGATGAAATGATATTAGATTCATTAGTAATGGATATTCAAATAGATCAGAATAAAGTCAATAAACAAAGTAGAAGTTTTGCAATATTATACAAAGTATGTTTTAAATTAATGAAAACTCTAATTGATCCTAAATTAAAATTAGAACAAACAAATAAAGATGAAACTGTCATATTTGAAGAAGATTCATTCAAATCATCTGTTATTACCCCAAAATTATTAAAATGGAATGAAATCACTATTCCAGAAAATTTTACAATTATTCCACAGCATCAATCAAGAAATATACAACAAACAAATGCTTCTAGTATACTCAAACAGGAAGATGGTAGTATTTTAATTCAATTTAATAATGTTAAATTCAATAAATACGGAGCAAATAAATCTATTAGGAATGATTATTTACTAGAATCAAGACATTCAGTATCGGATATTCCTAGTTTAAGAAGAACATTCAGTCAACATACAAATCTAGAAAATAATTCAGAAATTTATTCAGTCCCTCTATCAGGAAGTCAAAGAATACATTATAAGTCACCATTACCAGAAGTAATAAATACTAATTCATTAAGAAATTCACCAACATATTCCGAAATGAAACCCGAATCTATTCATGTTATTAATGATGAATTCAAACCTAAGTTTAGCTATTTAGATGAATTATTTAATGATGAGGAAAATAATAAAAAAAGAGAATGGTATAATTCTTTAGATAAATCATTTCAAGAAAATCTTCAAGACCAATGGAAACAGGAATTGTTTAAGAGAAAATTTAATTACCCATTCTTTTCGTGGCTAGAATTCATTACTCAAAAAGAAAATATTATAGATGTCTATTCCACCCAATCAATAAATGTCCAAACATCATTATATAAAAAATGGAATTTAGTAGGAGGAGAGGTAGTTACTTCGGTACACCCACCTCTATTAAACATAGTAATTAATACACCTAAAGGAGATATAGTAGCAACTCCATTTAGAGAAGCTAGAATAGATAAAGGACCAGTAGAATTAGAAGATATTAAAAAGGTTAATCAACAATTAAATTATTCAAATCAAATATTATCAACAGTAGCACAACAATTAGAAGTAGTCTCAACAAAAATAGATAGTATACCTAAAGAAAATAATAATATTATAAACCCTATTAAAAAAGAAAAATTAAATATTTCAACAAATATTATAAATAATCCATTTAAAAATAATTTTCCAAATGAAATATCTAAACCTCATTTTCAATTAAATAATATTCAACTCCCTCAAAGGGAAAATGATACATTAAATAAAATATTTAAAAAGTTACAAGAAACAACATCTAGTACTAATACAGAAACTACAGGTAATATACAAAATATTGAAGAAAACAATTTAGAGCAAACAGATGATAGCAGCAGTAGTGATTCAAGCGAAATTAAAGATATAATAGAAGAAATTGAAGATGAACTACAAGATGATAATATAAATAGAATTAGAAAACAATATAGAAGAAAAAATTATAATTACAGAAAAACAAATTATGCACCGTATCAACGAAAAAATTATTATCCAAAACTAACACCTCCAGATATACAAATTGAAGAAAGAGCAAAGTTTACATCTAGTCAATATGATGGTAGAGCAGTTTATGAATGGAATATAGATGGTAGATCAGAATATGAAATATTAAGATTACTACAAGAAATGGGAATGGCTAGAGTAGCTTATAGACAAGAAGGGTATAAACCAAAAGATATAGCTGTAGCATTTACTGCAGGATTTTCAGGACAATTAAAAAATTGGTGGGATAATATGATAACAAAAGATCAACGAAATGAAGTAATAGAACATACAATTGAAGAAGATGAATTAGATGTTAATGGAAATATAGTAAGAGATGCTCAAGGAAATCCAAAGAAAATTAAAATATCGGATGCACCAGAATATTTAATATATGCTTTAGCTCATCATTTTATAGGAAATCCATCTCATGATTCAAAAAGTTCTCAAATATTTTTAACTAATTTAAGATGTCCAACATTAACAGATTTTAGATGGTATAAAGATATGTTTTTAACTTATGTATTTAAAAGAGATGATTGTAATCAACCATTTTGGAAAGAAAAATTCATTTCAGGTTTACCTACTTTATTTTCATATAGAATTTTTCAATGCTATTAAGACATCAACAGGAAAAGAAGATATTAATTTTTATGATTGGAGTTATGGTCAATTAATTTCATTCATCAAGTCAGAAGGTTTAAAATTATGTCAAGAGTTAAAATTACAATCAAAATATGGTTCAGAAAAGAAAGAAATAGGTTCATTTTGTGATGCATTTGGAATAACAGGAATAAAAGCCCCTTCTAGAAATATTAAAAGAATTACATATTCAAATCAACCCTATAAAAGAAGAAGTAAAAAATATCAACAATACTCTAATAATTTTAATCAGACAAGAGATTTTAAGAAAAAGAAATATAGAAAGAAAAAATTAATTTGTTATAAATGTGGAAAACCAGGTCATATAGCAACAAATTGTAAAACTCAAAAACGAATAAATGAAATTTTTGATAAAGATGAAGATAAAGAACTACGATTAAAAATCATGAAAATTATGATTAATAGTGACACAGAAGAAAGTGAGGAAAACATTAATGAAATTCATTCGGATAGTGAAGAAGAGTATTCAGATAAATCCTCACCATGTCATTGTATTAATATGATATCTAATGAAAAAACCAATAAAGATTTATTATTTGAGTTAATCACTAAAATAGAAAACCCTGAAGAACAAAGACAATATTTAATAAAATTAAAAGATTTGATATTAAAAGAAGATAAAAAACCTGAATTTTTAGAACCATTTAATATTACAAAATTATATAACAAATACTCAGAACAAAACTCTCAAGGAATAGTTTCTCACAACAATACAAATGTAATACAACAACAAATTCAAGAATTAAAGTTAGACATTAGAGAAATAAAAAACGATATTAAAACTCTGCAATTCAATGAATTAGAAATCCAAACAAAACTTACTTTAAATAAACAGTATAATGATATTCCAGAAAGTAGTAATAATGATAAAGGAATTCATATTCCAGAACAAACAAATGAAGAAGAATATTTAAATATAATTGAAAAAATTAATATAGAAAAATGGCATGTTTATGTTACTATTGGAATTCAAGATTATCATACAAATTGTATTGCTATGGTAGATAGTGGCGCAGATCAAAGTTGTATTAAAGAAGGAATCATACCACTTAAATATTGTTCTAAAACAAATCATAAATTACAAACAGCAAATGGTAATCCATTAAAAGTTAAATATAAGTTAAAAAATGGATTTATATGTAATAATAATTATTGTTTTAGGCATACATTCATCATAGTAGAAGATTTAACTCAAGATGTTATATTAGGAAATCCTTTTTTATATCAAATTACTCCGTTTAAAAAGACTACAGAAGGATTAAGTTTAAAAATAATGGGAAGTAAAATAGTATTTCAATTTATTACTCCGGTAAGGCAAAGAGAATTAAATTTGTTACAAACTAATAGTATATCTTATCAAATTAGGCAAAAAGAAAACCAAATAAATTATATAAAAGAAGAAATTACATATCAAAAAATAGAATTTCAATTAAATAGAGAGGAAATAAAAAAGAAAATTGAAGAATTAGAAAAGAAATTTAAAGAAACGATATGTGCTGAACATCCATCAGCATTCTGGTCAAGAAAAACTCACATAATAGAATTACCTTATGAAGAAGAATTTAATGAAAGAAATATACCAACAAAAGCTAGACCAATTCAAATGAATTCTGAATTATTACAACATTGTAGAATCGAAATACAATCCTTACTAGATAAAAAATTAATAAGAAATTCAAAATCCCCATGGAGTTGTCCAGCATTTTATGTCAATAAGCAAGCTGAAAAAGAAAGAGGTGTTCCTAGATTAGTCATCAATTACAAACCATTAAACAAAGTACTTAAATGGATTAGATATCCAATACCAAATAAAAAAGATTTGTTAAATAGATTATTTAATGCAAAGATATATTCAAAATTTGATTTAAAATCAGGATATTGGCAAATACAAATAGCGGAAAAAGACAAATATAAAACAGCATTTACAGTACCATTCGGTCATTATGAATGGAATGTAATGCCATTTGGATTAAAAAATGCCCCTTCGGAATTTCAAAATATTATGAATAATATATTTTCTGCATACACATTTATGATAGTACAAGAAGCAAAAAAGAAAATCAAGTCTTTACCTTGTTTAGGTATTTCTCATCCTGATGCATTCATGATAGTAGAAACAGATGCCTCAGAAATAGGATATGGAGGTATTCTGAAACAAAAATTAAACAACAAAATAGAATTAGTTCGGTATACTTCAAAAGTATGGATAGGAGCTCAAAAAAATTATTCAACAGTCAAAAAAGAAATTTTAGCTATAGTTTTATGTATTTCTAAATTTCAAGATGATTTATATAATAAGAAATTTTTATTAAAAGTAGATTGTAAATCAGCAAAAGATATTTTACAAAAGGATATTCAAAATTTAGTGTCTAAACAAATATTTGCTAGATGGCAAGGAATTTTATCTATTTTTGATTTTGATATAGAATATATAAAAGGAGAAGAAAATTCATTACCTGATTTTTTTGACTCGGGAATTTCTTACAGGTAAGCAGGAGAATGTCACAGAATTCAAGATATGAAGATTGGTTATAGATAAAAGATTACATTAATCATCCTACAACTAAAAAGAAAATACTCAAGATCTATTCATTAAAAGAACACATTATTCAAGATTCTGAATTTCCAAACATTTATCATATATACAATACTAATCCTTTGTCAATAAAACATCAAGTCTTTTTGCATCAAATACATTATTATAGTATGTTAGTCTCATATCACACACATAATCTACAAGAATCCCAGAAGGTAAATAGGGCCATATATCAAAGATTAGAGAATTTTAGAAAGAAAATAGCCTATTATCTATATTATTTTTTTTGTTATACAGGTAAACTGATCGAGATGTCAAACAAACAAAAGATGCAAAGTCCCGATGATTACGCAAAGGTAATAGATTCAAAATCAATAATTCAATCTCCAAGCATTCAAACAAGTAATAAATTCATTCAAATTGAGGATTTTCCTCCATTACCCTATGTTCAAGTAGCAGCAACCCCATTTAATAAACTTCAACCACCAGTAAAAACTCAATTAATCCCATCTCCTTCTACCAAACCTATTACTATGATAGCATCTTCATCCAAAAATATTCAAGCATCTTCCTCAACTCAGATTCAAAAACCTCTTTATGTTGATTATAACCAGGATACGAATATTTAGTACTTAACAAAATTTACTGAAACACCAGAAATTTCTATCCTGACGTCATTCTATTCAGAAATATTTACGAATTCAATATCATGGTTTTATCTGATGATTCAAGTAAAACACAGAATTTTTATGAATACATCTGGATAGGATTCTGGTTCATGTGAATATAGTTCACAATAAAACTGAATCAGGATATGGTGACTCATTCAAAATGTATTATTAAAAAGGTTTTAAATTCCAAATGATTTTCGGCAATATAATACAATATTCAATCATTTCCAGACCATATAATCCATCTGGATATAATTATCAAGATTACAAACAAGCTTTCAAAAAAAGCATTCTATTTTCGCAGCATTTGATCATTCATGGTATTTTAATTTTGAAAAAAAATTGCAAAAATAGTTTTCCAATGTGGTTTACGAACTGGTGGGATACTCATGGATCCAATCAAAGTATTCTGCCACTCAAAGCAAAAGAAGGTCTCAAAAAGTTCAATTCTGAATCCATTATGCAACTGTATATGAGAGAAGTTCAATTCCATTGTGAGCTCAGAGTCCCCTGGATTTGGTGTTGGCAATTCCAAATTATTCAAGCCCATCCAAAGCCCAAACCAATGTCCTTAGTAAGGCAATTCAAGATTAAATGGTGGGAAAAATTTGATCCATCAAGCTGCTGTGAGCAGGCGGTGAAAAGATATTTTGAGACAGGAACAACAATATGGATTAATACAACAACATTTCAAGCCCAAACCCAGCAGATCCCAAAACTCAGTCAATTCCAAAAAACCCAAACATTCCAAAAGACAGAGGAATCAACAATTTAACGAAGCATGGGAAGCAATTTCAAACAGTTTTTAGCATTACAAGAAACATGAATAAGAACAGAATCAAACACAAAGTTTCTTAGAATCCACACAAAGGCCTCAGAATTCAAGAAGATTATTTCGGAGGACCTATGGCTCAGGGATTCCCTATTCCGAAATATTTAAAAAAAAAAAAAAAAAATTAAAAAAGAAAGAGTTAATATCCTCAAAATTTTCTGGGCAGGAAATTCAGCATGCCCATTCAAGACACCTCAATTAATGGCTTTTTATTTCGAAAAACTTGCCATGCCATGGACGCTGCAAGGCGTAAGAAACAGTACGATTTCAATCAGCACTAAATTAATTAATATACAAACATAATAATGCCAGAAGGGAAGTGGGCGGTATCAAACCGCACAACCTTATTCAACAAGATATCCATAATACATTAAGTTCAATTGAAGGCAATCATTCCGGAAAAGATAAAGACATTCAAGAGTGGTGGACATATCACATCAAGAAGAAAGACTTAAGTGCTATTAAAGTAGAGGCCATGAAGAGAAAATTCAAAGGAAGCAAAAGTGAAGATTCCTAATTCACGTGAAGACCATATGAAGACCACAAAAAGTCAATTCAAGAAGGACCATAGCAATAATGTTACTTTAGTCTATTCAAGCTTTCATTTCAAACTTTTTGTCAAATCAAGATTAGGTCATTGCTTACGTTTTCAATTCAAATGTAATTATAAATAGGCTACTCATGTATTCAAAAGGGAGATCGATTTTCTTTAATAGAAAAATAATCCTTTCATTCACTCCTTTTTGGCTCAACTACTCTCTACACATAAAACATCTTTCAAATTATTAAATATCAAGGTATATTACAAATTAATTAATAGTTTAACTATATACTTTAGTTATATTGTAATTATTTGTTTAATTAATTAACTTTATTATTTTTATTTGTCTAATCAATTAACTTTATTATTCGATCCTTATATTACAAATTAATTAATAGTTTAACTATATACTTTAGTTATATTGTAATTATTTGTTTAATTAATTAACTTTATTATTTTTATTTGTCTAATCAATTAACTTTATTATTCGATCCTGCTTGTAATTTGTTATTATTTGAGTTAATCACTAAAATAGAAAACCTATCAATTGCAAGGTTGCGTGGTGCAACTTAATCGTTTCTAATTGCTTCTACAAATTTTTCTCAGGGCAAATAACATCGCGCGAGCGCGGTGTAAGCTACTAGTTAATATTATTGTTGTGATCTTTGCAATAGCAACACTCTTTGGTTGTGTTGTTTATGTTATGGTACTCATGTTAGAGATTAATAAATGTATCCAGTTAATGTTAATGTTAATGTGTATTGTTGATGTTATGCTACTGATGTTAGATATCACTGAATGCATCCAGTTGATGTTAATGTGTTGTTCAAGGCTGAGTAATTTTTTCTTCTAGTTTTTTGTTGCTATTCAGTGTGTTGAGAGAAGAAGCAATGAGATAAGGGGAAAAAAAAATAGGTTTACCATATGGAATTTAGATTTAAAAATAAATCACCAAACTAGAAAGAAAAGTTTTAATGCATTATATGAAAGAAGATATGCGTCAAACAAAGCAAACAAAAAGCTAGCAATTAAATATTACAATATCTGAATTAAGCACCAAGGACATCACGTCTTCAAAATGTACAAAAATGTGTTAAGCCCTATTACTTTGTTCAACAGAACTTAAACTTTTAAATAATAAAGAATCTTGAGACAGCCATACGACATCAATAAGAAAAACAAACCTCCAACAATGCAACCATTCCAAAGGACAAAAATCAACTCATATTAATAAAGATAGTTACACTAAAACATAAAAAACAAAAAACACAACTGCCCATCACATGGGACCTAAGTACAAATCAGTTGTCCCTGCATACTAGTTGAGAAGTACTTGATCCAATTTTTTTTTTATTTGTTGCACAGCATCATCATTGACTAGTAGAGGTTTAACGAGCATGAGAATAATACCCTCGAGATGACCATGTTTCCAAGTTTCAGGTGGCATAAGGGGTAGTCTGGAAGGACCTTACTTACATGTGCCTGATTGGTTAGTGCTATTGAACCTTCTCATTTGAAATGGGAATTTCCTGTTCACTTTCTATCTGGAAAATTGAGCCATCTAGCTGTATTTGTCCATGCGAGTAAGGAACTTTTTGCTGAACCTGCTGCTGGTTATGAGGACATTCACACTGAACTTGCTGATTGGAAATTATTTTTTGGGTCTGGACCAAAAAAATTTCTGATTTTCATGGAAACTTTCTCTTGACTTTGTGGCTGTTATGTTCTTAAACTTCAAATATACTGGAAGTTCAAGGTGTCTTTATTCCATGACAGAAACTATGACTTTATACAAGCCTTACATAACAGAAAGTAAAGCAATAACGTTTACATGAACTAAGAAAGTTATCCATTTGCTAACAAATTTAAAACTGAAGTCCTACAAATCAGGACATTATTAACAGAAGCAATAATTAAGGTAAATCCAGTCATATTGACTTTAATCACCAAGTAAACAATAATCCTAACAAACCCTCCCTTAAACTGACCTGCAAATTTGCAGTCAATTTATATTTGTTGCCAAGCAAACTCCAAGCAGCTCTCTTAATCTTGTGAACACTTCAAGCCTTAAAGGCATAGTCATAATATCTGCTAACTGATCATTCGAACCACAATGCTCCAACTTAATAACACCATCATTTGTTAAATCGCGAAGAAAATAGAATCTAACATCAATATGTTTACTCTTACCATGCATAACTGGATTCTTTGATAATTTGATTGTAGAGCTATTGTCACAAAAAATATCAATGCACTTCCTTTGTTTATGACCAAGCTTTTCAAGAATCCTATGCATCCACACACGTTGACATGCACAAGAAGCAGCTGCTATAAACTCAGCTGCAGTGGTAGAGAGAGTGACTACTGGCTTCTTCTTTGAGGACCATGCGCTACTGCACCTGAACTAAGTAAAAATACATACCCTGATGTACTCTTTCGATCCTCAACATTTCCAGCATAATCACTATTTGAGTAGGCCACCAGCTTTTCTTCTCCACCTCTTTTGTAAAAAAATCCCCAACTCTGTAGTTCCCTTCAAGTAACGACAAACTCTTTTCACTGCTGCTTGATGTAGCTCAGTTGGCCTTTCCATGAATCTGCTTACTAAACTCACCACATAAGCTAAATCGGGTCTGGTGGCAGTCATGTACATGAGACTCCCCACCATTTGTTTGTAGGTAGTTGTATCAACACTAGCACCATCTTTATCTTTTTCAAGTTTAAAACCTAGTACTATTGGATTTTTCACTGGATTACAATGCTCCATACCAAACCTTTCAAGCACCTCATTGCCATACTTCCTTTGGTTGATAAAGATTCCTTCACTGCTTTGCACCTTTTCCACACCGAGAAAATATTTCATTCTCCCAAGATCAGACATGTCAAACTCCTGCTTCATAGAATTTCTGAAATCTTCGAACATTGCTTTATCATTTCCTGTGAAAATGAGATCATCAACATACACACTTACTATAAGCAAATTTTCTCCTTTTGCTTTTGTGAATAATGTGTGTTCATTTGGACATTTTTCAAAACCTTTTCTTACAAAGTAGGACTCAATTTTGTTGTACCAAGCTCGAGAAGCTTCTTTGAGTCCGTATAAGGCCTTCTTGAGTCTATACACTTTGTCTTCTTCTCCCTTGACTTCGTAGCCTTGAGGTTGCTCAATAAACACTGCCTTATTCAAATCTCCATGTAAGAAGGCGCTTTTTACATCAAGCTGATACACACTCCAACCTTTGCAAGCGACAAGAGCCAGAATCATTCGAATGGTATCCCAACGAGCTACAGGTGCAAAAACTTCAATATAGTCTATCCCGATCTGCTGGGAATATCCCTTAGCTACCAGCCTTGCTTTGAATTTATCCACGTCCCCCTTCTCATTTAGCTTGGTTTTGAATACCCATTTTACTCCTATTTGTTTTGCTCCAGCTGGAAGTGTAGTCAGCTCCCAAGTCCCATTCTTCTCAATGGCTTTGATTTCCAATTCCATTGCCTCTCTCCATTTTGGGCTTTTCACAGCTTCTTCGAATGACGTAGGGTCATTAGAGGCAGTAATCATGATCAAATTATTTTCTTCTTCAGATAATCCTTCACCAGTTACATAATCTTCCATCCAAATTGGTGCCCTTCTAACCCTCCCTTGCGTGGAATTTAGAGAATTGTGTTCAGTTTCTTCATTTGATGACGAACCAGAACCAATTTCAACTTGCTCTTCCTCTTCTTCATGCCCACCTTCTGCTTCATTCTCTTGCATCTCATCTTCATCTCCCCATTCAAAAGTGACACAATTATCTCCTGCAGCTGTTTTATTCCAATCCCATTTCTTGTCTTCTTCAAATACAACATCTCTACTTATAATTATCTTATTGGACACAGGATCGTACATTCTATAGGCCTTAGACTCTTGCCTTGAACCCAAGAAAACACATATCAAACTTTTATCATCCAATTTTTGCCTATTTTTGTCAGGGATGTGCACGTGTCCAATGCATCCGAACACCTTAAAGTGTTTTACTGAAGGTTTGAAACCACTCCATGCTTCTTCTGGTGTCTTATCTTTTACAACAAGAGTAGGACATTGGTTGAGCAAGTGTACAGTCCAGTTGAAAGCTTCTGGCTAGAATTCTTTAGGGACAAGTTTCTCCATCAATATGCATCGTACCATGTTCATTATAGTTTGATTCTTTCGTTCTGCAGCCCCATTTTGTTGTGGGGTGTAGGCTATGGTGAGCTGTCTAGAAATTCCATTTGAGCTACAATAGTCATTAAATTCTAGAGAAGTGAACTCTCCTCCTCGATCAGTTCTAAGACAACATATAACATTTCCTGTTTCATTTTCTACTAGACTCTTAAATTGTTTGAATACCATAAGTGCTTCTGACTTGAAATTCAAAAAATAAGTCCACAACTTTCTACTGTAATCATCAATGAATGTGATTATGTACCTCTTATGGCTGTTTGATTCAGGTGAGATAGGACCACAGATATCAGAATGTATAAGTTGCAACTTTTGTGTAGCTCTCCACGAACTCCTTTTAGGAATGATCTACCGGCATTGTTTGCCTACCATACATACTGTGCATATTTCAGAGGGAGCATTGAGAAAGGGCATGCCCACCACCATCTTCTTAGAAGACAAGATTCTTAAACCATTGAAATTTAAGTGCCCAAATCTACGGTGCCACAAGTCGGTTTGATCTTCTGATGTAGTCTTGAAACATGCAGAAGTGGGAGTTAGATTTGGAACTTGAGTGTGCACTTCCATTTCTGGTTCAGCAAGAAGAGCAAACATTCGATTAGAAGACATTTGAGTCTACAAAATCAACCCTCGTGCATCATGATAAATCTTGCATACTCCTTGGTGTATTAGAATAGCAAGATTTCGTTCTTGGAACTGACCAATACTGAGTAGATTATTTTGAAGCTCAGGTAGATAATAAACTTTAGCAATCACCTTACATGTGCCATTAATTCGCAACCCAATGCTTCCCTTTCCCATCACTGCCATTTTGGTGTTATTGCCAAGTTTCACAATCTGCCTGAATGTCTCGTCTAACTGAAGAAACCACCTTTTATCTCCAGTCATATGATTGCTACAACCTGAGTCAAGAAACCACATTGTTCCCTTCTGAGAATTAGGAGAATCCACTTGAGCCATCAGCAATATATTCTGATCTTCATCCACTTCTGCATAATGAGCTCCTTTTTCCCAACTAGGACACTCATATTGAAAGTGTCCTAATTTGTGGAACTTGTAGCATTCAACGAGTGCTTTGTTAAATCCCTGCCTGTCTCTGCATCTTCCACGACCTCGAGATGCACCTCGCCCACCTTTGCCTCTTTCTCCTCATTCATAAGAGACGTGTAAAGCTTGTTCATCACCTCTGTTGCGACTATTCATCCTTTGTTCATGAACAAGTAAGCTACTTTGAAGCTCATCTACAGTCAGTTTGCTCAAGTCATTTGACTCCTCCACTGAACATACCACATAATCGAATCTGGAGGCCATTGATCACAGAATTTTCTCAATGATTATGACCTACTCCATCTTTTCTCCATGAGCTTTCATCTTGTTTGCAATAGTCAATGTCTGAGCAAATTACTCGTCCACCGTCTCCCCTTCTTTCATCTGTAGCACTTCATATTCTTTCCTTAAAGCTTGCAATTGAGCCCTTTTAACTCGTGTTGATCCCTGATACTTCTGCTTCATAGAGTCCCAAATGCTCTTGGAACTTCCTTTATCAAGTATTGTCTCAATAATAGTGCGATCAATAGCCTGAAATAGGTAATTTTTTACCTTCAGATCCTTAAGGCGTAGTACCTCCATTGTTTCTTTTTGTGCTTCTGTTAGCACAACTTCTTCTTCTACTGTGGGAACTCCTGACTCTATCAAGTGCCAATACTCTTTGGATCGAAGAAGATTCTCCATTCGCAAAGCCCAATGATCATAGCGACCATCAAATTGAGGAATAGCAGCTTGAATATACTTATCGATTGCCATCTCAAACTTCTCACTAAGTGTTTCACTCTCTCTTGTTAGAATACTGCAGTTCCTAACTTCTCTCAATCCACTTTGTTGTGTTCTTAAACTTCAAATATACTGGAAGTTCAAGGTGTCTTTATTCCATGACAGAAACTATGACTTTATACAAGCCTTACATAATAGAATTACACAAAGTAAAGCAATAACGTTTACATAAACTAAGAAAGTTATCCATTTGCTAACAAATTTAAAACTGAAGTCCTACAAATCAGGACATTATTAACAGAAGCAATAACTAAGGTAAATCTAGTCATATTGACTTTAGTCACCAAGTAAACAATAATCCTAACAGTGGCGGTGGCTGTTCATTTGCAGTATGAGACAAAGGTGGTTGCACCTGTAGTTGCCTTTTGGCAGGTAATTTTGGACGCTTTTGAATTGGATGCTTGGAACTTCTCTTGGGAGTTTTGTTAGACTTGAGAGTTTTGATTTGGAGGTAGTGGCACATCAATCTGTATATCACCCAAGTTAGTATTGTCATCCATCATTGAGGTAGAGCCAGTAAACAAAAAAAAGTGTAACATTGTATAGAGCTATACTACCTTATTTATCCACTCATCATTCCCAAATCCATTCTCATTCATCCACGGTATGTTAGCTTTAATTTCAGACTACGAGAAAGAACACAGAATATGGATCAGTGTAGCTGTGAAAAAATTAGTTCTAATAACAAGTCATACATAACTAACTTGGACTTGTTTGTGAATATTCTCCATTCCATCTTCACCCTCCAAAGGTTGTATGACATAATCAAGTCCATCAGTACCAAATTGACTATTAAATGGCCAAGACGACAATCACATCACCATTGGATTGAATTGTGCATATCTTGGTAAATAAATAATATTAATGTATGTATTTCTAACTCGGCCGTGACTTTGAATAATTTTATCTACATTGTGCTGACTATTTTGGGCTATTTGTGACAGCTTTAGAGAATTATTTTCAGACTCTAAACCCTCCACATTAGCTTGTGAACCATGTTCCTACCAAATATACATACATACATACATATATATATAAGCATTAATGATCATACTATGAAAAAAAATTCAAACAAAAATACTAGAATATGTGTAATTGCTCCAGAGATACTATAGTCACGTTATTTTCACAACCAATTTGTCTATCTCTTTTTCTTTTACGAGTTGGATAGTGCTTCTTTGAATGTCCTGTCAGCTTGCAGTGGAAACATCTTATGGTTTTTCTATTTCCCCTTTTATCAACTCTACAACCAATGTCCTCATCATGTTGAGTCTGAAAGGGATGTGTTTGTTCCACACCTCTTCCATCTAGTTGTTCTTGTTGCTGTATAATACGATTAAAAAAAATGCTATTTTTTGTTACATATTTGCTATAGAAATAATATACATAAAAGTGCTACATTATATATATATATATATACACATAAATTCAAATACATATTAGCTATAGGAAAAAGAGAGAAAGATATTTTTTAACTAACCTGATGTTCTCCTTGCCTATTCATCTGTTGTTCTGCCAGTTGAGGGCAACTCTTTTTGCTATGCCCGTCTATTCTACAATTCCACACTTGTTTTTTTCTTTTCCAACAGCCCTACTAATCTTGCTAAACCCATTCTTGTTCTTCTTAGGTGAATCTGGATCTTTTCTCCTTTTTATTAGGTATACCAGGTTGAATTTTATAGTGAGGAGGTAGAATTAGAGGTCCATCAATTGTAGGCCACATTTCGGACCCGTTAATAGGGTTAATTACTGGATTGTAGGCCTTCGGGTAGCTCTCCCTATTGTACCAGTGACTTAAGTAATCCTCTACATTCTTTCCATAGGCGGATCTAGGTGGGGGGCAGGAGGGGGCTTAAGCCCCCCACCAAGATCTCTTGTTCTCTCCAAGAGGAGAGCCTCCACTGCACCACCATTGTTGTTCGTCTTACAGCGTCTTTTTATTAAGAGGAGAAAGACAGTTTTTTAGTCAGTTTAATGTTTGATGAAATTTCAAAAAAAAAAAAAAACACTTACTTTAACCAAACGACACAGTTTTGTTAAGTGAGTCTCTCTTTTCTTTTTAAAATTAATTGAAACAAGGAGTTTAGATAAATATATTTTAAAAAAACCTTTGCACTTTTTTCCTTTCTTTACTTCATTCTCTCCTATATTTTCTCACTTTCCTTTCCTTCATTCTCTCTTATAGTTCTCACTTTATTTCCTTTCCTTACTTCACTCTCTATTTCTCAATTCTTGCCAGGCCTCTCTATTTTTGCTCTATTTGCTATTTTGACAAATGACAAATGTTAGTTTTCTACTTCTTTTTTTACTTAAAATTTTTTTTATTTAAATTTCATTAATTATAAGTTTAGATTTATAAATTACTAAATTAATTTAGGTATTTGAATAATTTTATTAGAGATTTTATGAATTGATGAATAATAGTTTAGCTGTATATCTTGAAAATGAACAAACCTTGCATTGCTTTCCACATATGTAGATACATAAAATATTTATCTCCTCTCCGTCGCATAAATATGGTCAAAATTAATAGATCATAGTTGTATATATTTATTATTTTTAACAGTAGATATGAAAATTCAGTTATTAAATACATTTATTTAATCATAAAATAATTATTTAAATTTTGCCCCTACCAAATTTTTGTTCTAGTTCCGCCCCTCATTCTTTCCATTGTCAATTATTGCCCTTATTGCATGGGAACACGGGATCCCTGTGAGATCCCATTTCTTGGATGCACAACTCCTAGTAGGTAAGTTAGCACAATATTGTTCACCCCCTAAACAGTTAATCTGAAATTTACCATCCCCGACATATAGACAACTATACCCAGCTGCCCTATTTGAAGACTTCTCTAACCTTGTTTTAATTTTGGGACATATTTCCCAATAATGTTTACGCATCTACTCTCTTTTTTGTTACATCCTAGTGGTAAACCAAATTCTAAGCCACTCTAACATCCTCAATATAGGCATATTACGTGCACTCAATATTTTAGCATTTAAACTTTCACATATATTATTCACTAAAATATCACACTTACTCCCAATTGCAAAATGAGACATCCACTAGAAATGGGTTGGCTCATCAAAAATCCATTTATGTGTTTTCTCATTCTCTGCATTCATTTGATTCATCAGTTGTGTGTATTTCTCCATGTAAGTTGCCTTGAGCTATTTTTCACATTTTTTTGCTTTAATGCCAACCCCAGATTCTCTTTCCTGAAATTGTTATGAAGATGTTGAACACAATGTCTATGCAAAACCCTAGGAAGAAGCTCATATACAGCTGGGCATAGTCCCTGATATACATAGAATAAAATTAATATTCCTTTATGTTCAAAGAAAAAACAATAAAATATTTAAAATATTTGTATACCTTTTGCCTATCAGAAATGATAACCCACTCAGGTGTATTTTGTATGTTGACATCCTCAATGAGATTGCTCAAAAATCACTTCTATGTTACTCTGTTTTCAACCTCTACTAAAGCATATGCAATTGGGTAAATATTATTATTTGCATCAAGGCCAACGACTGTTGAAAGTTTCCCTTTACATGGTCTTTTCAAGAAACAACCATCAATACCTATGATCTTTCTACAACCCTTAATAAAGCCTCTCTTTGTAGCTCCCCAACACACATACATTTTTTGAACCTATTTACCTCACCATCTTCTGTAGCAATGAATATGGCGGAATTTAGATTGGTTCTTAGAAGTTTAGCCATATAAGATTCTAGTTTGGCATACTATTTTGAAACGTTTCCCATAATTTTAGTTAATGCTTTTTCTTAGACCTCCACCCTTGACTTTTAGATATTGTCAGTTTTTTTTCTTTTTGAACTCTAAACACCAAACGAGGAAAACTTAATATGGATTTATTGCCAAAATCATCTGCATACCAGTCTAACACTATATTAGAATTACAATTTCTAGTGTTCCAAATTTTCTGGCACTCATGCTTGCCATTTAATGTTCTCACTTGAAAGGTCTCAACATTTGGCATTTTTGCTCCATAAATTTCCCATTTACACTTCTTTCCCCAACACCTTACTCTAATTCTCACCATATCATTTTTTTTCTATTTTTATGTCCCTCCTATCTACAATTGAATGCTTTCTTAGGGCCCTAACAAAAATAGATTTGTTTGGAAACAACACCCCAGGTTCAAAAACTGGACTATTCATATCACTATGTAGGTTAAATTCCTTTGCCCTAGCCCTTTTTCTCTAATATCTGCTTCATTAGATGATGATACATAGTCCACATCTGAGAGATCACAACTGCTTTCTTGTGTTATACTCTTCCTTCAACTACTAGTGTGTATACCCTTTTCTTTATCTTTTTTTGATTTATAATTATACCACCCACATGCCTCAACCACTTTATCTACATATTTTTTGAACAATATGCCATCTTCATTGTCAGCATAGTCACTATAAAAAACTACCTCAAACTCACTATCCCCAGTTTCATCCCCATTATTCTCTTCACTCATTCCCCTAAAATGATTTGAAAGGCCTGTAGTGGGTTCAATATCCTTTGCATCGATTCTATACATATCTACCATTCTATGGTCCTCCAAACATCCAACAATTGAACTCAAATCTCTATCATTCATGATGTATCTCAATCCTTCATATAGATTTAGCTGAGGAACCCTAAAATAAGACTTATAGGATTGGAAGCACCCAAGCTTCTCTACCATATAGATCACCTCTTCTAGTTTAAGAGTATATGGTTCTACAAAGTCAAAGAAATCTATTTCTCCTAATCTGTATATTAAGTTAGGACCCCGAGAAAACTTGCCTCCATGATTTATTTTAATTGTTATGAACCTTACACCATCACCTGTATATAGTTAAAGCCATTATAATTGTTAAGCATTCCATTACATGAACACAAATGTTATGCAGCCAAGTACATAAGCATCCACACACCCTAAACAGACAAATTCAACATGATATGGAAAAGAAAATAGAATTAATAACATGTCATACTATTCACAGTACATATGGACGAACTAAAGCATATCATGCTAAGTGTATCATTCTGTGATCAACTGCATAATAATTTCCTTGCCAAATATTATTCTTATACATATGAACAATTTCCTTGCCAAATAAATATAAGGAACAGTATTTTCCAAGCTAAATATGAACAAAACAGAAAAAGAAAATGTACGGTTCATCAAGTTGGTAAAACTCAAGCAGATTACTCATATTGAGTAGAAAGCCAATCATATCCTTATGTACATGTAGATGAAAGTTTCACAAAACACATCAATAAAAAAATCTCATTGCCAGCAAAAATACACGATATGAAGTGGTTAATATCTAATGTAAAAAAGCAAGTACTCTATTACTAAATAATCATTATACTAATCATGTGACAATGCTGTGTATAAAGTCAAAACAAATTGCTCTTTGTTGCCTTCACCTACGACAAGATAACCCTACATGAATCCAAATAGCAACCATGAACCATAATTTATTTTGGTTTTAGTGGGGATTTAAAGCATAATATTCTACTTAAAACACACTATCAAAACGTATTATCCCACTATGGAAGAAACTTACTGTATATTGGTTGGTCTCTGTCTTCATCCTCACGATGCTCCAAATTCCTGATTCGCAACATTTTTTCAAATTGACCCATTGGTGTTTTTCCTATATTCTCACTAGGTTTAGACCTTAATACCCACCATCAAATGTTTTGATCTGTAAGTTTTTCCAAACCCTATTTCCTAATTTCAAACCCCTTTCTAGTATAATGTCTCTCTATTTCTAAACATAAATGGACTTTGATTATTGGTCAACATAGTTGATAAATGTTACTGATGGTGGAGCCCACTAATTTTTTTCAGAGTTACCCTTCTATTTCTCACGTGAAATATTCATGATCATCGACGAAGACTTTTTTTATGGAAATTTAATTAAGGATTATTTAAAAATGTGACTGTAAGTAGGGACTAAAATAAAGTTTTTTTGAAGATGAGAGACTAAATGGAATGAAAGGATTAACTTTAGGGACCAATGGTGTCATTCACCCTCATTAATATCATCGTATTTTTAATAAAGTTTGTTCCGCTCAAAGATCTAATTTAATCCAAAAAAAAAAGAATATAAATATAGCTAGTTTCAATTGATGAAATTATAAATTCAAAAGGGATAGGGAAAACCACCTTAGAAGTCCTTCACTTCCTCACGTGATCCCTTTTTCAGGGGCAAAAAGAGAATCACAGACTTTTACACAATTAGAAATTGCATAAAAGACCAAAATTAAAATTCCTATTCCCTAATCAAACTCAAAATCCATCTCAGAGAAAAATCAAGAAGAAACCTCAAAAGTACTATTCTATAATCTTCCATAGCTAAAGCCAATGCTAGTATTCAAAATTGCTAAAAAAGATGGTGCAACAACATGTATGCTTTTGCGAGAAACCAACAACTGTAAGAACTTGATGGACATTAAACAACACTGGGAGAAAGTTTCATGGATGTCAAGAATATAAGGTAGTATTGATTCAATGTTTTCTTTATGTAATGATTCGAATGGGTATGAAGATAATTATGAGAAAGAAGTAAGCAAGCTTTCCTGGAAGCTTTATCAACTTCTTTGTCAATGACAATGTTTGAAAGTAAAAAATTGGACACCGAGTTAACTACTATAAAGAAAAATCCATGTTCTTCTTTCCTACTTTTTGGACACTTGACTGTGTTTTTTGTGATGCTTTGAATCAAGTCATAGTTTTTTCTTTTAACAACAACATATCATTATGTTAGTTTCTAAGGGTAATGGTGATTCAATATTTTCCTTATCTACTGACAGGGCGTAAATATACTTATAAAATATGCTCGTGTTTACTATCTACCCCTACTAAAAAATAATGCTAAACAACTTCTTAACGGTGATAGTATAACAAGTTCGTTCCCATAGAGAAAGGACAATGTTGAAAATTTAAGAAAATATTTTTGGATTTTTATATTTGTTAACTGAACATAATAAAGTAAATGACAAAGCACAATAACAAGAATGATGACTTTACTTAAAATTCTATTTAAGAAAGTGTACTCCCGAGATTATATTTTATGGTTATTACAAAGCACAAGTACATCCTATCTATAGTCATGCTAAACAAGGATAAATAACATAACTCACGCCCTCTATATGGTAAGAGGCAAAGAATGATTTAGGCATTTATCTATTTAGATATTAACTAATTTTCTAAAACCTCCTATGTGGTAAGAGGCAAGATTTGCTTCCTTAATTAGCCTAAAATCTAATGCAACTACCAACAAATGAACCGTCTAATCCCACCGCTCTTATGTGCTAAGAGGCAAAGGCAAACCAAGTCATGCTAATGCTAAACTAATCCCCTAAACTCCTTCTATGTGGTAAGAGGCAAGAGCTACGGTAAAATTATTATAACAAATTCACAACCAACCCACAAGAGATTCCAAACAACCTACCCTAATCTTCCTATGTGGTAAGAGGTAAGATTAAAACAATTTATGATATGAATGGTCGAGGATCGGACTCCTGGACCACACAAATCTCTACACCCTTTGGATCGTGTTGCAAGGCAAAATTCAAACAAGACACAAAAACAAACACAATAATGGCGAAAAAGACGTATGGAACGAAAAGGTTGATGTTAAGCCAATCAAACCCTAACGTTATTAAAAATTAATTAACCTAGCTAATGTACTCAATAGCTAACTTAATTAGTTTGGTTGTTCCTGATCTCAAGAACGGATAGGCTAAACCTATAGCTCCTCACTAAAGACTTCGTGGGATTTTTGCTAACACAAAGTGTTTAACTTTTTAGCAAAGCTAAAATTCTCAAATTTCATATATCTCTAAAAAACGTCAATGGCCTTTCTTTAAATAGGAGTAAATTCGGCCATAGTGTTTTGGAAACCCTAGTGGAAACCAATTACAACTTGACTTCCTAATTAACTAACAAACTAGTTTCCTAATCCATTACTTGCCATTATCATGCAAGATAATTGGGCCAAGTAATCAATTACTTATTAACGAAATATTAAGCCCAAATTAATGTTTAATGGACTTAATTTATTACAAAATAAAATAACTCCTAAGACTTAAACGACGTGGTCCACATTAAGAAAACACAAGCACACCACGCGACGGTAATCTGCCAGAATCACTTCACTCATCTTGGTAGGCACGTTTAACGATGATAACGTCAGAATCTCGTAAAACGTAAAACATAAAAGTTGTAGCTCTATCCCTTATCGTTCCTGGGCCACTTGAATCACGAAATTACGAGTTATATTGAGAGCGACATGTCAAGAATACCAAAACATGACAGAATCTTTCAGCATTTAATGTTTGACTTTGGCACCATGGATATGGACACGGCTCATTCTCATCAATCCCTCCCTACTCGAAAAGGATTCGTCCTCGAATCTTGAAATTGAGCTCCTGGATCAAACACTAATATGATGAACCAACCAAGTCGATTTGGAATGTAACACCTCGCGAGCAATAATACTTTATTTCCCTAAAGAACAAAATAAATCTATTAGTCCAAGGAACAAAATTATTAATAAGGAACATAAATGTATAGGGACTAATATATGCTCTTATATAAGAAATAGGTGCATCAATGTCAAAATAATTCACAAGTGTGGATAATGCATGCAATGTATCATAATAACTATCTCTAAATGCACTATGACAAAAATTTAAATCAATTTGAAACAATAAAGAACAAAGAATTTTAGTTAACCAAGGTGGTATGATAAATTCACATGAACAAACAAATGCAATGGTTAACTTTTCGAAATTAAAGTGGTCAATTTAACCAACGTGAATTATCCTTACATTGAGAATATATGGTTAATCGTGAAAAGTTATCCTTCTTTAAAGTAACAACACTTAAAGAAAAATCAGAATGTAAATAATATAAATAATAGAAAATAACATCATGAATTACCTCTTGGAACTTGATGAATTTGGCTACGGAATTGATTGAAAACAACTTGTGCAAACTCTCGAACCCCATATTCAAAGCAAAAGTCATTCCAACAAGTATATTCAATATAATTAACACTTTTATACACAAGGATTTGGTTAAAATGTTGAAATTGATTCAAAACGGAATATAAACTTTGAAAATCAACAAAATTGACTTTAGCAAAGTTCTTGACATATAAACTATTGAAATCAACCAAAAAGCTTTCATACTTACCTAACTTACCTTGCTTACCTTGTGAAAAACAAGTTAAGGTAGATTGGACTCCTTCCAATTGATAATGAGTTGTTTGCGACTTCATTAGATATCTTGGAACTCCATAAATCTGCAAAACAAATAAACTAGGAAGAAAACAATGTAAAGTGTGATCACTATTATCAATTAAGTACAATGATTGCTTCTCTAATATTGCTCTCTTTATCTCACTCATAGAAGCAAAACAACAAGCTTTAGAACTAACATTAGCACTAGGTAAAAGTTCGCAACCTATACTATTTTTTACATTCTGTTTCTTTTCAAGCTCAAGTTTCTCCTTTGCTTGTTCTTCTAGCAAATTACTACATGCCTTAGCAAGTCTTACTTGGTCTTCAAAGACTTGTGACGGGTTCAAGGCTTTAAGGTTGATCTTTTTACCTTGATGTTCAAAACTGTAGTAATTTTTCTTGGCATGATACAACACATCTCTATCATAATGCCAAGGTCTTCCAAGAAGGATGCGACTGGCCTCCATTGGAACAACATCACGTATCACCTCATCAACATAATTACCAATTTTAAATGGTACCTTTACTTGCTTGGTCCTCGTGTCTCGGCGGATTGACTTAGCCATTGAAGTCGGTATGGTTTTGGATGCTTCATGCAAGTCAAGTTCATCCTCTTGACAAGTAACATACTTGCCACATTTGTGCAACTTCCACTATCAATGATCATGCTACAAATTTTATCTTGAACCTTGCAATGTATGTGAAATATGTTCTCACATAGAAATTGATCATCATCAAGATGTGGTTGTGCATTTAAGAGTCGGCGAGTTACCAAACAATAATCACCAACGGAATATGTTCCATGTGATTCACTGTCTTCACTTTCATACTTCTCTACAAGTTTGGGCATATCAACACATTCATCATCTTCAATATCACTTACCACTTCTCCATTGTCATTGATAAACATCAACTTACGAGTAGGACAATTGGATTGAAGCTGACCATAGCCTTGACACTTATAGCATCGAATTTCTCTCAATCTTTGTTGTGGTTGTGACGCCGATTGGGGGGTTGAATTCACGGCCTTAGGGATTTATTTTTGGATGTTGGACTGTGCACTTGATGTCGGATTTGTAGTAAAGGTTCGTGGTTTTGTTGGCAGAGTGAAAGGAGTAGTGTTCGGCTTTGAATCTCTCCTCCAAGGTGGTTGTGGTTGTGTGAAATATTGACTAACTCGTCCCTTTCCTCATGTGCTTCTCAATCTTAATAGCCTTATAAACAAGCTCATTAATATCAATATAACTTTGAAGATCAACATGATATGCCAATTCAGAATTCATATCTCTAAGGAACCTCTCGATGGTTGAGTCGGGATCCTCTTGAACATTGGCTTTAATCATAAGTGCTTCCATCTCATGGTAGTAATCTTCAATAGTTCGACTTCCTTGCACTAGAGAGTGCAACTTTCGATTGAGTTCACAATGATAATGTGAAGGCACATATTTTTTTCTCATGAGAACTTTCATTTGGCTCCAAGTCTTGATTGGTCTTTCGCCATCTTGGCATCTAGATTTAATTACCTCATCCCATCACAAACTAGCATAATCCTTGAGATGCATGAAGGCTAGGCGGTACCTCTTATCCTCGGGGTAGTTATTGCCTTCAAATTGATGATCAAGGTCTCGTGCCCAATCAAGATATGCTTCGGGATCTGCTTTTCCATGAAAAGTAGGTAATATCAATTTAAAAGAACCAACAGTAAGCTCAGATGTTTTACCATGCTTAGAAGAACCAATGATATCCTCCTCTTCATTATCGGATGCAACCTCATCAAAGTTAAAGAGTCTCGAGGTGGAACTTTTAGTGGTTTGATGCTTAGGTTTTGAAGCTAATTCATCAAGTTGGACTTGTATCTTTTGAATCATGAGAAAAAGTTCATCAACATCAATTTTCGCCCCGAGGTGGAACTTTTAGTGGTTTGATGCTTAGGTTTTGAAGCTAATTCATCAAGTTGGACTTGTATCTTTTGAATCATGAGAAAAAGTTCATCAACATCAATTTTTCGTGAGGCTTGTGATACGGATTTATCACCCTCCATTTTTACCTGCACGTTAGTGAAAAAAAAGAAAAATATATGTATATGTATCTCACGGGTTTCTCACTTTGGGGAGTAGGTACTCACCACTCAATTTGGTAGTTTTCCTCTTGTATACCCTATCTATACTCTCAATGGTGATTTCCTAGTCTAATTTAGACCTAACAATTCGTTGAGAAGAGGAACTCGTCTCAACTAATAAGCCAAGCACAAAAATTACACTAGACAAGTCAATTAGATTATTTAAACAATAACCGCAAGAGTATTTAAGGTCATGTCAGGGTATAACTTGATTCAGCTTTGGAAACTACTGGAATTAGAAAATAGAAAGAAAGACAAGAAGATAGGGACTTGAATCACCTTATTCCGATTTATAACGAAAAAGTTATGACAATTTTAAGTAAGTGTGCTTTTACGAAACAAGTAGTTCTTTTTAGGAAACAACCTAGAACACTTAGTTCTTTAGTTGCCAAAACGAATTTTACTTTCTTTTTTTGTCCGACTTTCTATATTTTGAATTAGACCAATTACCTTTGGGCTGTATTTTACTTGGTCTTTTTTTTAATCACGGCCCTTTTTTTTATACCGGCCTCTTTTTTTTCTTTTTTTTTTTCGGACAAACCCTAACTAGGGTTTTTGAGACAACTTTGTGTTTTGATTGTTGTGTTGTCTTATCTCAATGTTCCAGCACTTTAATTGTAACAAATCAGTAGCAAAACTTCAGAATATTGAAGCAATAATGATCAAGTCAATTAAGCAACAAGAAGTGAAAAATTTGGAAACAAGATGAATCTAACCCTAAAAACTAGGGTTTTTACAAATTTGGAAAGTAGACTTTTAACGATTTGTACAGCCCTATTGCATGCAAATCCTATGCGGTTTTCAACACAAAATTCAACACAAAAAGTGCAGAATTTCAGCAGCAAATTGACGCAACAAAACTGGACAAAAACAGCAGCCAAATCGAAAGGCAAACAACAAGACAAGACGCAAAATTTGAGACAATTTTTTGGGCGAATTTCAGCAGAGATGCAACGCAATTTTCAGAACCAATTATGGGTAACAAAAGTGCAGAATTAGACACGAAATAACAGAAGAGAGATGACTCAAAACAGAAGGAAAAAGACATAAGAAACAACAACAAAAGTTGACGTGGAAACAGCAAGGAAACTTGACAACAAGAAGACGCTAAAATAGAAAATTTTTAACCTGAATTTTGTAGCAACAACCTATGCTCTGATACCACTTGATATGAATGGTCGAGGCTCAGACTCCTAGACCACACAAATCTCCACACCCTTTGCACTATGTTGCAAGGAAAAATTCAAACAAGACACAAAAAACAAACACAATAATGGCGAAAAAGACGTATAGAACGAAAAGGTTGATTTTAAGCCAATCAAACCCTAACGTTATTAAAAATTAATTAACCTAGCTAATGACTCAATAGCTAACTTAATTAGTTTGGTTGTTCCTGATCTCAAGAACAGATAGGCTAAATGATGAGGAAGTTCATCCAAGAAGCTTTGTGGATGATCCATTGCAAGGAGTTGGTGGACCTATGACTCGTTCGAGGACTAAACGTATAAGGAGCGCACTACACACGTTGATCAAGAACATATTTGAGCAAGAACTTGTTCGTGAAGCTCGTGAGGAGGACGCAACCATCATTTCTTGTTTGGAAGTGTCCAGAATGGAGTTCAATATTATGGCGGATCGAAATGAGGCATTGGAATGAAGAAGAGAAAACTGTTGAAGAAATGACGTGCTCTCTGGAGAGTTTCGGACGCCTCAGCAAAACCTTCGGCCGTCCGAAACTGCCGTCTGAAAGTGTTGGAGAAAAATGAATTTCTCTGGAGAGTTTCGGACGACTCAGCAAAACTTTCGGCCGTCCGAAACTGCCGTCCGAAAGTGTTGGAGAAAAATGAATTTCTCTGGAGAGTTTCGGACGACTTAGCAAAACTTTCGTTCGTCCGAAACCCTCGTCCGAAACTGTCGCTGAACGTTATTTTTTAATTTTGTTGTTGACTTTTGTTAGGGTTTTTGGGAGCCTATAAAAGGCTAATTCATGTACGTTAGCTGCAGACAATTTTGAAAATTAAACTTGAGAGCTTGAAGCTTTTCTTTTGTTCTTTGTGAAGAACAATTCATTCTATTCAATCAAGATTGTGATTGAATTGATAATCCTTGATAACAAAGGTTCTAAGGGCAAGTCCACTTAGGGTGTTTGTTCCTAACTTGATAGGTACGTTTTTTATTCATGTATTGAATTGGGGCCTGCATCCTTTTGTGTTCCTCAAATTGATCTTGGGTTTACGTTCTATAATCTCTTTGGGTAATTAGTTCGTATCAGATTGTTATCATAGCCAATTTGGGGAATTTTTCCATCAAAGACTTTCATCTTTGATTGTTTATGACTTGAATATTTCTGTTTTGTTTTGTTGTTGTTATTGATTGTATCTTGTTATTCATATCATTGTTTGTGATTTGTGGCCAAGAAGAAAAAAAAATAGTGCAGAAAAAAAATGTGAAAAAAAAGTGCAGAAATTGATAAAAAAAAAAGAGAAAAGAAGGCCAATTTGAGTTTTGGTTCTTGAGTTTCGGTTTTGGTAACAATTCAAGGTAACCTCTTCACCTTGATTTCGTAGAAACCTTATTAAAATTGTTGAATTAAAAACTGGTGCAGAAATTTTCCTTTTTGATTCATGCTTAAAAGTTGCTGCAGTAATTCATTGTGGACATTAGTGAGTTTATGTTGTTTTGGGAAATTAATTGTGTCTCGCAATCTTGAGTCATTGTGTTGCATTTGTTGGGTTTCTTGTTGAAATTTATTGTGGCACAAAGCCAATTCTTGTGTCATATCATTGTGATCCGTTGCTTCATTGTCTTTTCTTAAATTTTCTTTTGTGAAATCATTCTTGTTCCTTAAGAGTGTTTCATTGCCTTTAAGCATTCCTAATTGAATTGCATTCTTGGTTGGTGTGTGAGTTTTTGTTCAACTCAAAGAACTTATAAAGAGAGCTAAGTGAGTTTCCATTCTTTTGTGTGATACACGAGAGTGAGAGTAAACACTTAGGGAGTGGAAAAGACAACTTATCTTCCTAAATTCATTATGAGTGGGGAAGGTACTAGTAATCCTACAGGTACTAGTAATCTCAAAAGTACTAGTGAACCAACAATCAATCTTGAAACTGTTTTTAAAGCTATTCAAGCACAGTTTGATAAAATCAATGTTAGGTTTGTTTTCTAGAGTCTAATGAACCAACAACTTGGGAGAGAGCGGGTAGGAATCCATTGTTTGAGGGGGAAGAATATGAGGAGGTGTCGGAGGAGGAAGAATAAAGGACATGGGGTCAGGTAGGAATAATAGGAATCATAGGAATGATAGGAATGATAGGAGGAAGGACAATCACATAGGGTCTATTAAAATGAAAATTCCAGAATTTTAAGGGAAGAATGATCCTGAGGTTTACTTAGAGTGGGAAAGGAGGGTAGATCATGTTTTTGACTGTCATGACTATTCGGAGGAGAAAAAGGTGAAGTTAGCCGTAGTGGAGTTTACCAATTATGCTTCAATTTGGTACGACCAGTTAGTACACAATAGAATGAGGTATGGGATGAGGCCAGTTAGGACTTGGGCAGAGGTTAAGAGGATAATGAGAAAGAGGTATGTACCTACTCATTACCAAAGGGATGTAGTGAGGAAATTGCAAACCTTGAACCAGGGTAATAAGAGTGTGGAGGAATATTTTCAGGAGATGGAGGTATTTTTAATTCGGGCCAACATAGATGAGGATCCTGAGTTTACAATAGGTAGATTTTTGGCGGGTTTGAATAGGGGGATAGCTGATGTGGTAGACTTGCAAGAATATGCCGATGTGGAGGAGTTGTTGCACAAGGCTTTGAAAGTTGAAGGACTTGTTAAGTCTAGAGGGAAGAGTACTTGGAAGAGTTCTTGGAAGGATAATAAGCCAATGACTAACACCAAATTTGGGAATACCAATGTTGACTCCAAGCCTAAGATAGAACCGAAATGGGGAGTCGGGAAAGATAAGGTGGAGATGAAAACAAATGTGATGAGTAAAGACATAAGGTGTTATAAGTGCCAAGGTATAGGACACATAATGTCCCAATGCCCAAACAAAAGGACAGTGTTCGTGTTACCTAATGGGGAGTGTGAGAGTGTGCATTCCGATGATGAGAGTGATATGCCATGTGTTGAGGAGAGTGATGGAGAGGAAGAACTACCCATGGGGAGAGAGGCACTTGTCAACTTAAGAGTTCTAAATGTCCAATCTAAGATAGAAGGAGAGTTAGTGCAAAGGGAGAATATTTTTCATACTAGGTGTCATGTGCAAGGAAAGGTGTGTAGCTTGATCATAGATAGTGGGAGTTGTACTAACATAGCTAGTACATTGTTGGTAGAGAAGTTAGGGTTGAAAACGCTTAAGCATCCAAAACCCTATAGATTGCAGTGGTTGAGTACTAGTGGGGAGGCCAAGGTGACCAAACAAGTGAAAGTTGAGTTTGTGATAGGTCGGTATAAGGATGAGGTGATGTGTGATGTGGTGCCTATGCAAGCTGCCCATATTCTTTTGGGGCGTCCTTGGCAGTTTGATCGAAAGGTAGTGTATGATGGGTATACTAATAAGTACACATTGGAGATGAATAATCGCAAGCATACATTGGTGCCATTGAAACCTTGGGAGGCACATGAGGACCAGATTCGCATTGTAAAAGATTTTGAAAAGAAAGAAAAAGGCGAATCAAGTGAGAGTAAAAGCCGAGAAGAAATCATCAAAAGTGAGGAAGAAAAATCAGAAAATGGAAAACAGAAATTGAGTGTTTTTGCGACCAAAAGAGAGATAAAAGAAACATTGAGAGAGGGAGTGTGTGTATTTCTTTTATTGTATAAAGATGTGTTTTTGCTTGATGCTAAGATGCTTGATCTTTTGCCTCGAGAAGTGGTATTTTTATTGCGCAGGAATACGAGGACATTTTCCCCGAGGAGTTGCCTTCAGAACTTCCACCATTACGAGGAATCGAGCACCAAATCGATTTCCTTCCGGGAGCATCTATTCCGAACCGACCGGCTTATCGAACTAATCCGGAGGAGTCTAAGGAAATTCAGACTCAAGTGGAGGAGTTGCTACAAAAAGGGGCTGTGAGGGAGAGCCTTAGTCCATGCGCGGTGCCTGTTATTTTGCTACCCAAGAAGGACGCGAGTTGGAGGATGTGTATGGACTGCCGAGCTGTCAACAAAATTACGGTAAAGTATCGTCATCCTTTTCCTCGAATTGATGATATGTTGGATGAGTTGCATGGTGCATGCATATTTTCTAAGGTCGATTTAAAAAGTGGTTATTTCCAAATTCGCATGAAAGAGGGAGATGAGTGGAAAACCGCTTTCAAAACAAAATTTGATTTATATGAGTGGCTTGTCATGCCTTTTGGGTTGACAAATGTGCCTAGCACATTTATGAGATTAATGAACCATGTTTTGAGATCTTTCATAGGGAAGTTTGTTGTTGTTTATTTCGATGACATATTAATTTATAGTAAGTCGTTGGATGAACATGTGTTGCATTTAAGAGAAGTTTTCATTGTGTTACGAGAACATAAATTATATGCCAATTTGAAGAAATGCTCTTTTTGTATGGATTCAATTGTGTTTGTTGGTTTTGTTGTGAGTGCTAACGGCATTAATGTAGATGAAGAGAAGGTTAGGGCAGTCAAAGAGTGGCCTACACCAAAGAATGCTAGTGAGGTCCAGAGCTTTCATGGTTTGGCGGGATTTTATCGAAGGTTTGTTAAAAATTTTAGCACTATTGCCGCACCATTGAATGATCTAGTTAAAAAGCATGCTGTATTTAAATGGGAAAAAGTGCATGAAAAGGCTTTTAACATGTTGAAGGACAAACTCACACAAGCACCTGTTTTAATGTTGCCTAATTTCGATAAAGTTTTTGAAGTTCAATGTGATGCCTCTGGGCTTGGGATTGGAGCTGTTTTGATGCAGGACTCGAAACCGATAGCGTATTTCAGCGAGAAAATGCATGGGGTTGTCCTGAACTATCCAACGTATGACAAAGAGCTTTATGCTCTCGTGAGGGCGTTGCAAACTTGGCAACATTATTTGTGGCCAAAGGAGTTCGTTATCCACTCCGATCATGAACCACTCAAGCATTTGAAGTCTCAAGAGAAGCTGTATCGACGGCATGCTAGGTGGATGGAATTCACTGAATCTTTTGCTTACGTCATCAAGCACAAGAAGGGTAAGGAAAATGTAGTGGCAGATGCTTTGTCACGAAGGTATGTGCTTCTTACCTTTTTACAGTCGAAGTTGTTGGGATTTGATTTGCTTAAGGGATTGTATGTTGATGATAGTGAATTTGGTGCAATTTTTACTGAATGCGCACAAACTGCATTTGAAGATTATTTTCAGCATGATAGTTTTCTTTTCAAGAAAGGGAAATTGTGTGTGCCTAAGAATTCATATCGTGAATTACTTGTTAGGGAAGCACATTGTGGGGGTCTTATGGGGCATTTTGGAATCACAAAGACATTAGACATATTGCATGAACATTTTTATTGGCCTAAAATGAGAAATGATGTTCAAAGTCTTTGTGCAAAATGTGTTTCATGTCGTCAAGCAAAGTCTAAGGTCATGCCTCACGGTTTTTATACCCCATTACCCGTTCCAAGTCATCCATGGGTCGACATATCAATGGATTTTGTGTTAGGGTTGCCTAGGACAGAGTCGGGTCATGATAGCATCTTTGTAGTTGTCGATCGCTTTAGCAAAATGGTGCATTTCATAGCGTGCAATAAGACTAATGATGCATCTCATATTGCTGAATTGTTCTTTTGTGAAATAGTCAGATTGCATGGTATTCCAAAGACTCTAGTTAGTGATCGGGATGTCAAGTTTTTGAGTCTTTTTTGGCTCACGTTATGGTCTAGGCTAGGCACGAAGTTGTTGTTTTCCACAGCTGCACATCCGCAAACGGATGGGCAAACTGAAGTTGTTAATCGAACACTAACAACCTTGCTTCGAGCTTTAATTCAGAAAAATTTGAAAAGTTGGGAAAAATGTTTGCCACATGTAGAATTTGCATATAATAGGGCCATGCATTCCACTACATCTTATTCTCCGTTTGAAGTGGTTTATGGGTTTAATCCACTAACGCCTTTAGATGTATTGCCTATTTCTACTAGTCATATTTTTGATTTAGATGGTAAGCAGAAGGTGGATCACATCAAGGAAATGCATGCCAAAGTTCGAGCAAACATTGAGCGTCGAAATGAACAAGTTGCTAAGAGAGCAAGTCAGGGGAGAATCAAAGATTCTTTTGAACCCGGAGATTGGGTGTGGGTTCATATGCGCAAAGAACGATTTTCACATCAATGGAAATCAAAGCTTCAACAAAGGGGAGATGGTCCATTTCAAGTTTTATCCAAAATTAATGATAATGCATATGTTATTGATTTGCCTAGTGAATTTGGTAATGTTTCTAGCACGTTTAATGTTAGTGATCTTTCTTTGTATGACCTAGGTGATTCGAGGACGAATCCTCTTGAGGAAGGGGAGAATGATGAGGAAGTTCATCCAAGAAGCTTTGTGGATGATCCATTGCAAGGAGTTGGTGGACCTATGACTCGTTCGAGGACTAAACGTATGAGGAGCGCACTACACACGTTGATCAAGAACATATTTGAGCAAGAACTTGTTCGTGAAGCTCGTGAGGAGGACGCAACCATCATTTCTTGTTTCGAAGTGTCTAGAATGGATTTCAATATTATGGTGGATCGAAATGAGGCATTGGAATGAAGAAGAGAAAACTGTTGAAGAAATGACGTGCTCTCTGGAGAGTTTCGGACGCCTCAGCAAAACTTTCAGCCGTCCGAAACTGCCGTCCGAAAGTGTTGGAGAAAAATAAATTTCTCTGGAGAGTTTTGGACGACTCAGCAAAACTTTCGGCAGTCCGAAACCCTCGTCCGAAACTGTCGCTGAACGTTATTTTTGAATTTTGTTGTTGACTTTTGTTATTTTTGGGAGCCTATAAAAGGCTAATTCATGTACGTTAGCTGCAGACAATTTTGAAAATTAAACTTGAGAGCTTGAAGCTTTTCTTTTGTTCTTTGTGAAGAACAATCCATTCCATTCAATCAAGATTGTGATTGAATTGATAATACTTGATAACAAAGGTTCTAAGGGCAAGTCCACTTAGGGTGTTTGTTCCTAACTTGATAGGTACGTTTTTTATTCTTGAATTGAATTGGGGGCTGCATCTTTTTGTGTTCCTCAAATTGATCTTGGGTTTACGTTCTATAATCTCTTTGGATAATTAGTTCGTATCAGATTGGTATCAGAGCCAATTTGGAGAATTTTTCCATCAAAGACTTTCATCTTTGATTGTTTATGACTTGAATATTTCTGTTTTGTTTTGTTGTTGTTATTGATTGTATCTTGTTCTTCATATCATTGTTTGTGATTTGTGGCCAAGAAGCAAAAAAAATAGTGCAGAAAAAAAAACGTGAAAAAAAGTGCAGAAATTGATAAAAAAAAGGAGAAAAGAAGGCCAATTTGAGTTTTGGTTCTTGAGTTTCGGTTTTGGTAACAATTCAAGGTAACCTCTTCACCTTGATTTCGTAGAAACCTTATTGAAATTGTTGAATTAAAAATTGGTGCAGAAATTTTCCTTTTTGATTCATGCTTAAAAGTTGCTGCAGTAATTCATTGTGGACATTAGTGAGTTTATGTTGTTTTGGGAAATTAATTGTGTCTCGCAATATTGTGTCATTGTGTTGCATTTGTTGGGTTCCTTGTTGAAATTTGTTGTGGCATAAAGCCAATTCTTGTGTCATATCATTGTGATCCGTTGCTTATAATGATCTCAAAAATTGTTATTCATTCGTGAATGATGGTAAAAAGTTTAGGCATCATGCTTGAACGCCTAGTGAAATTTCTGAAGATCAAGCACGAATTGCGCAATCTTGTGCTAAATTGAGGAATGAAAAAAAGAAAGAAAAGATTGAGTTAGAAAAGCAAAAGAGAGAAAAGGAAGAAAAAGAAAGTCAAAAGAGTGACTTAGTTAGCATAGGCTATGAGCAAAATAAGTGTAATGGAAAATGTGAGAATGAGAGTTCATTGAAAGACAAACAACAACATCTTGTACTTATGAATTCTAGTGATCACAAATTACATTGTTTGCTGCCTAGTTGTTTTATCTTGCAGATTAATGGAGTTCCTAAAAGTTTAATGGAGTTTGAAACAACTCATTATCAATTGGAAGTAGTCCAATCTGCCTTAGCTTGTTTTCCACAAGGTAAGCAAGGTAAGTTAGGTAACTTTTCACTTAATTTTGATCTTAAAATTGTTAAGAACTTTGTTATTATCAATTCGGCTGAGTTTCAAAGTTTTCAAACTGTTTTTAATCAATTTCAAAAGCTTCCCTATACTTTAACACAAATGGTTTGGAATTTTGTTAAGTGTATTTTAGAGTCTAACATCTTATGTTTTAATAAGCAAATTAATTTACATAATTCTTCAATGGTTACTTCAATATATCTTGACTTGAATGAATTTATGTATAGCATGTTAGTGTGTTGTGTTGCTTATTTAATACATGAGTTACATTCTGAATTTTATGTTAATAATTTTGACCATAATCAAATCCTTGTGTGCACTAAACAAAGTGTTACTTATACTTGTTGGAATTACCTTTGTCTTGATTATTTTGTTCGAGAATTACACATCCAAATCCATCAAGTTCAAAGAGGTACTTTAGTTTTTCAACATTTGCTTGGTAAGTTATCTACGTTCCAAATTTCTTTTAAATTCCAAGAGGTAAAGTATTGTGTTTACATCTATTTATTAGATTGTCTACATTCTAATTCTAATCTTTGGAATTGTATTTTTATATTTGATAACTTTAACATGTTTGAAAAGTGTTTCAAATGTTATTGTGATTTACATTGCATCCGGGATATATATATGTTTAGTTGCTATGAATATTCTTATATATCTTTGGATAATCCTTGTAATTCCATTCATATATATTTAAGTTCTTTTCTTACTTTACATGATAATAATGCAATTGTTTTCTTTGTTAGTGTTAATGTGTCCATGCATACTATTACTAAGTTTGACTTGAATACCTTCATATTGTCAAAACTACTAAGTTCGCATTTATATGAAGTATTTACATTGGTTCGTGATGCATTTAGTAATAGGTTTTCTGATTTGCATTTGTTACATGATGTATATTTGCACAATTGTTATGAATTTTCTTGCCCATGTTGGGTTTTTCATGACTTTCACAATATACATCTTGCACAACTTGTTAAGAATAATCAAGCTTTATGTGCTTTACACATGCAAAAATATTCTGTCCGATCCATTCTCTTAGTGAAAGAAAATCATTTAAAGTCTTGTTCTAGATTGTTGAATTTTCCTTTATCTTATACTCTTCTTTTGATCTCGTTGAATATTATGCATTGTTGGCCGAGAATTGTTTCATTCCAACTCGACTTGATTCTTATGGAGTTCGTGATATTGGTGTTTGACCCTGGAGCTCACTTTCAAGATTCGAGGACGAATCCTTTCGAGGAGGGAGGGAATGATGAGAATGATCCCGTGTCCATGTCCATGGTGTTAAAGTCAATTATTCATCTTGAAAGATTCTGCCGCAGTTTGGTATTCTTGACAGATCTCTTTCGATGTAACTCGGAATTGCATGATTCAAAAAGCCCTGGAACGACAAGAGAAAGAGCTACAACGTTTATGCTTTAAGTTGTACGAGATTAGGAAGTTATCATCGTCAAACTAGCATACAAAATTGAGTGACGTGATTCTGGCAGATTACCGTCGCGAAGTTCATGGACAACATTGAAGACCAAGAAGAAGGCGTGTACTTGGGCTTTAAGTTGGATCACGCCATTCTTAGCATTATAGGATTTATTTTTGTTGTTAATTAATTAAGTCCAAAACACTTCAAGTGGGCTTTAATTAATTCATTAATAAATTACTTGGCCCAATTATCTTGTATGATAATGGCAGGTAAAAGTTTAGGAAACTAGTTTGTTAAGTTAGTTATTAGTTTCCAATTCCAATTTGAAAGTTTCCTAAAATTGGATTGGTTAGTTAAGAAGTCAAGTTGTACTTGGTTTCTTCTAGGGTTTTGTTTCCTTTTCTTTGTAGGCCGAATTGTTTCCTTATAAAAGGTAAGGCCCTTAAACGTTTTTAATGGAATATGAAATTTGAGAAAACTTTAGCTTTGCTAAACTTATTTACAGCTGTGAAAAGTTTTGAAAAACGTGATTATTCAATTGATTTCAGTTGAATGTTTATAAGACCCGTGATTCTTAAGCTAAGACCTTAGGAAGACCTTACCCGTTCTTGATTTAAAGAACAAGCCAAACTGAAAACTTTTCAACTCTTGATTTACATAGGTTGAATTGAATTCTTTTTGTGATAACGTGTTGTTGATTGCATTTCAATCAAAACTACCGTTCCATATTTTTGTTTTCTTTGTTGTCTTCCGCATTGTCTTGTTTGTACTCTTGCTTGTTCGTGAATTCTGGTGGAACAACGATCTAAAGGTGAGGGTTTCGTGTGGTCAAGGACTCAATCCAAGGCCATTCGTATCAGAAAACCTAGCACTATTTATAGTGATTCTATAAAAATATTCGTAAATAAGACCTCTACGAAATCCTTGTCGGACACAAAACCTCAAAGTGGGCCAAAAATGTAATTTTCCAAAACTAATTAAAAAACACTCATTAATACCGATGTCGTGATGTGCAGGGTCGCATGTCACAACGTCCACCCACGTCGCGATGTGGAAGGACCCCAACGTCGTGACGTGTGTCACTGTGATCTGCCACAAAATTGCATGAATTTTAAAATGGATTTTTTAATCTCTTTTTCTCCACATCGCGACGTGCAACTGCGCACGTCGGCAATGTCCACCCACGTTGCGACGTGGGAGACCCTCGACATCGTAACATGAAGCAGAACTCCACTTGAAGTCACAAACTTTCTTTTGCTATTCCTTCACGTTGCACCCGACTTGGCTAACATACAACTTTTTTCCTCCAAACATGCACCATGGTCTACAAATCTACAAGTAAAACACTAAATGAATTAAATAGAATAAGAATGAAAATAGAATTAAGTGCAAAACACTAAAGAAAAGGTGAATAAATCCACCTTATCAATTTCCCCCACACTTAACCTTTGTTCGTTACCGAACAAAAAACCAAAACACGACAAACCTAAACTAAAACCTTTAACACAAATACTCACAAAAAAAACAACAAACAAAATGCATCCAATTCTATCAATCCAACCTAAGCGTAAACGTCATGTAAAAATCTCATAATCTCATACATTCAAATGTCAAGTACACATAATATACATCTCCATAAGTTATCAAAGTTCAATAACGTACTCATTTAGACATGTTGAGCCAATCATGTGTATGTGTGCGATAGGTTCCACCTTAGTTCACAACTCATTTATAACCACGCCATAAGCCAGGGTCCCAACAACTAAGTGTTCGTCTCAACATTTCCTCACTAATCATATTAATTCATTTATTAAACTCACATCAATAAGGATTCGCTCGGCAAACCTTTAGTTTTCAAAAATAACACTTATTCCCCCAAACTGTCACAAGTCAAAGGGTATTTCACAAGAAAACCCATGACATCTACTTGGAGTACTGTCTCACCTTCGAGTTTTAAACCCATTTCCAATCATGCAAGTTTTTCATTAACTTTTCTTTTAAGAGTAGTCTCAGAGAGGAGTGACAATATGAAGCCAGAGTCTTACGGCTTCTAATATTCATTACTATCCATATGAGTTCTCTTAGGATTATTATTAAAAGAAATCTCATAAAGGGATGATAGTATGAGCAAAACAAGCTTAAAAATGCAAAAGCATTAAATGCAAACAATTCTGCAAACACATTTATTAAAGAACACAATTTAAGCAAGTTATATAAGTTTTAACTAAACAAATAGTTAAAAACACACCAACCTACTTAATGATTGCAAACTCGTCAATTCCCCCAGTAGTTCCCCTAAGTGTATAAAAATGATTGACTCAAAATGCTAAACTTTCCATCAAAGAACCGACTCCCTCTAGATAGCATATTACTTTCCTAGCCCATATCGAATCTTTTGATAAAAATTCAATCATTGGAAACATGACACTTATCCTAACAAGGTCAAAATTTTCAAAAATTGGACACAACACATCTCCTCAACTAAAAACCATAGGTTAACTACAAAAACAATTGTCATTACCAAATTTCTTATTTATGAGCTAAGTATTATGCAAGGAAATAACTAATACGAATGGGACAAAAGTAAAATGAAATCCTAATTCCATTAACTTTAATTGTATTATTAATGCATAAATTAACAACAAACATAACAAAAACACAAAAAAAACAATAACAAAAAAAAGCAATCAACGAAAACAAAGAAAACATAAAAGAGGACTATCATAACTCCTATGCACACTAAAATTCCACATTGTCCTCAATGTGGGAAAGGAAAAACACCACCTAGTCCTATTAAATTTCATCGCACTGCGGTGGCTGAGAACTGGATCCCTCTTCTAGAGAAATCTGCTATTTATAACTCATCTGTTGAACTATATCAACACCTCAAACCTTTTAGTTTAGTTTCATGATTTACGTGAGCTAGATTAATTGTTTGATATAGACGTGGGGTTCGATTGGTTAATATCCAATCTTCTCGTTTTCCTTTGAATCCACTTACGCCATTGTGTTTGTTCTTATTGTGTTTTTCTGCAGCTTTTTGTGTTGTCCTTGTTCGTGAGTTGAAGTCAACAAAGGTCCAAAGATTGTGAGTAATGTGTGTCCAGGATTCTAAGCCTCGACATCCGTATCAATTGGTATCAAAAACTTCAATCTTTAGTCTTGGCATAAATATTAATCTTGTTTTTTTGGCATATTCAAATTTGAAATATTTGTTGAGATCTTGTTAACTATTTGTGGCTGAATTCTTAAGGGTAAGATAACATAAGACCAAACAAAACCCTAGGTTTTGTCTTAAACCCTTAAAACCCTAAGTTCTAGGTTAAAACCCTAGTGTCAGAAAAAAAGGGCGACGTAAAAAAAAAAGAGAGCCAAAGCTCAAAGTAAAAAAAAAGCCCAATAAAAAAAAGAAAAAAAATCAGACTTTTCAAAAAAATTCGTAGCCAAATTGGAACTAAGTATCCATGTTGTTCTTTGAAAATCACCAAGATTGAAATCGCCAGAACGTTTTCATTATAACTCCGATTTAAGTGATTCAAGTTGCCATTTACTTGTTATTCAGTCTAGATTCTATTTTCAGCAGTTTCCTAAGCTAAATCAAATTATACCCCTACATGATCTCAAAAAATCTTTACAGTTTCATACCTAAATTTACTCTATTTGATTTATCTTATGTTTGTCTTGATTGATTGAACTTCTTAGTTGAGAATTGTTCCTTTAATCAATGAATTGATAGGTCTAATATAGAATAGGTGATCCATTTAAAAAGAGTAGTTAGGGTATACAAGAGGAAAGCTACTTCTAAAGAGTCGTGTGTACCTACTCCCCAAAGTGAGAATCCGTGAGGAAATATCCTATTTTCATGTTGTTTTCACTAACATTGCAGGTACAATGGAAGGTGATAAAACTGTATCACAATCCGGACAAAAGATTGATAGTGACATGCTTTATGATATGCTTCAAAAGATGCAAATTCAACTTGATGATTTAACTTCGAAATCTAAGCATCAAACCGCAAAGAATTCCACTTCAAGACAAATTGATTTTGATGAAGTTGCATTCGATAATGAAGAGGAGGGATACATTGGATCTTCCAAAAGTGGTAAAACATCCGACTTGTCTATTGGTACTTTTAGACTGATATTACCTACTTTTCATGGAAAAGCAGATCCCGAAGCATATTTTGATTGGGTTCGAGACCTAGATCATCTCTTTGAAGGCAACAATTATCCCGAGGATAAGAGATATCACCTAGCCTTTATGCATCTCAAGGATTATGCTAGTTTATAGTGGGATGAGGTAATTAAAACTAGAAGCCAAGATGGCAAAAGACCAATTAAGACATGGAGCCAAATGAAAGTGCTCATGAGGAAGAAATATGTGCCTTCACATTATAACCGTGAACTCAACCGAAAATTGCACTCTCTTGTGAAAGGAAGTCGTTCTGTTGAGGTGTACTACCATGAGATGGAAGCACTTATAATTAAGGCTAATGTTCAAGAAGATTCAGATTCCACAATTGAAAGGTTTCTTCGAGGTATGAATTCCGAATTGGCTTATCATGTTGATCTTCAAAGTTATGTTGATATTAATGAGCTAGTTCATAAAGCTATTAAGATTGAAACACATATGAAGGGAAAGGGACGAGCTAGTCAACCTTTTACACAACCACAACCGCCTTGGAGGAGAGATTCCAAACCGAAAACCACTCCTTTCACTCTGCCACCAAGACCATGGACTTTCACGCCAACTCCGCCTCAAAATACTTCATTCGATGTCCCAAAATCCGTCCCAAAGGTTGCTGAAATCACCTCCCAATCGGCGTCAAAGGCTTGTAGTGATATACGTGATGAATAAGCAAAAGAAGAGTGAACAAGAGAAACAAAAGAATGTAAATACTAGCTTAGGTCAAGAACTTGTAATTAAGAGTGAGAAAGGCCGAGAGTTAGGTAGTTCTAAAACTTGTTGTTTTGCTTCTAGAAGTGAGATTGAGAGATTATTGAGAGCTAAGCAACAACATCTTGTACTTATGAATTATAGTGTTCACAATTTTTATTGCTTGTTGCCTAGTTGTTTTGTTTTTATTCAGATTTATGGAGTTCCTAGACATCTAATGGAGTTGCCAACAATGGAAGGAGTTCAATCTGCCATGACTTGTTTCCCGCAAGGTAAGCAAGGTAAGTTTTCAATTGATTTTGATCTTAGAACTGTTAAGAACTTTGTTGTTATCAATTCGGTTGAGCTTCACCGTTTTCAATCTGTTTTTAATCAATTTCAAAAGCATTCCTATACTTTTTAACAATTGTTTCAAAATTTTATAACTTGTGTTTTAGAGTCTAATGTAATGTGTATTGATAAGCAAATTGATTTACATAATTCTTCAATGGTTACTTTAATGCACTTTGAATTGAATGAATCTATGTATAGCATGTTAGTATGTTATGTTGCTTATTTATTACATGAGTTAAAATCTAAATTTCGTAATTATAATTTCGAACAAAACCAAATCGTTGTGTGTACTAATCCAAGTGTTAAATATATTGGTTATACTTGTTGGATTGACGTCTCTTTTGATTATTTGGTTCGTAAATTTATTCAAATCCATCAAGATCAAAGAGGTACTTTGGTAGTTCAACACTTGGTTGGTAAGTTATCTTGTTCTTTAATGAATTTTTCAATGCAAAATGTAATTCATGATGTTAGTTTCTATTATTTAGACTATTTACATTCTGATTTTTCTTTAAGTGTTGTTACTCTAAAGAATGATAACTTTTTAAGATTAACCACATATCCTCAATGTGAAGATAATTCAAGTTGGTTAATTGACGAGTTTAAGTTAGAAAAGTTAACCATTGAATTTGTTTGTTCATGTGACTTTATCGTACCAAATTGGTTAACTAAAAATCTTTGTTCTTTATTGTTTCAAATTGATTTACATTTTTGTCATAGTGCATTTAGAGATAGCTATTATGATACAGTGTATGCATTATCCACACTTGTGAATTATTTTGACATTGATGCAATTTTCTCTTATATAAGAGCATATATTAGTCCATATACATTTATGTTTATTACTAATAATTTTGTTCCTTGGACTGATAGATTTATTTTGTTCTTTAGGGAAATAAAGTGTTATAGCCTGCGAGGTGATACAATCCAAATTGACTTGGGTCTTGATGAGTTCATTATATTAGTGTTTGATCCAGGAGCTTAATTTCAAGATTCGATGATGAATCCTTTTCGAGGAGGGAGGGATTGATGAGAATGAGCCATGTCCATCATGTCCATGGTGCCAAAGTCAAACATTAAATGCTGAAAGATTCTATCACGTTTTGGTATTCTTGACATATCTCTCTCAATATAACTCAGCATTTTGTGATTCAAGAGGACCTGGAAAGCTAAGGGATAGAGCTAAAACGTTTATGTTTTAAGTTGTACGAGATTCAGACGTTATCATCATTAACAGTGCCTACCAACATGAATGACGTGATTCTGGCATATTACCATCGCGATTTTATGGACCTTTTGAAGACCAAGAAGACGTGCTTGGACTTTACCATTATAGTTTCATGAACCTTTTAAAGACCAAGAAGGCATGCTTGGACTTTACCATTTATGGATCACGCCACTTTTAAGTAAATAGGATTTATTTGCTTTGTAATAAATTAAGTCCATTAAGCTTTAATTGGGCTTATTTATTTCGTGATTATTTGATTAATTACATGGCCCAAATTATCTTGCATGATAATTGCATGTAATGGGCTTTACTGGGTTTAGGAAAGTAGCTTTCTACTTTTTAGGACATGCTTCCTATTTTCTAGGATCTTTCCTATCTTTAGGAAAAGTAATTCTTTTAGGAAATTAAGTTAGTTATTAGTTTCCTAATCCAATTTGGAAAGTTTTCTAAATTGGGATTGGTTAGCTAGTGAAGTTCAATTCAGAATTGACTTCTAGTTAGGGTTTTTCTTGTTTCCTATTTTTGGCCAAAATTAATCCTATAAATAGAAAGGCCTTTTAACATTTTTTTCAACAATGAATGAATGAAGAATTTTAGGTTTGCTAATTTCGTTAATCACTTTGTGTTTACAAACCTTGAATTTTCAATTAAGTTTAGTTGAAGTTCATTGACCCGCAAGCCTCTAGCTAAGACCTCTAGGCGAGCCAACTCGTTCTTGATTTCAAGAACACCTCAAACCTTTTAGTTTAGTTTCATGATTTACGTGAGCTAGATTAATTGTTTGATATAGACGTGTGGGTTTGCTTGGTTAATATCCAATCTTCTTGTCTTCCTGTGAATTCACTTCCGCCATTGTGTTGTTCTTATTGTATTTTTCAGTAGCTTTTTGTGTTGTCCTTCTTCGTGAGTTGAAGTCAACAACGGTCCAAAGATTGTGAGTAACGTGTGTCCAAGATTCTAAACCTCGACATACGTATCACTGGATGTCTGATAGATGCTCAGAATGAGTTTCCCAATAATGAAGTAGTGCCATGCCTTGGTAATCTTCATCATCTGAGCTAGCTTGAGTTCGGAAATCCAAAAAGACGCGACAATGGAGGCAAGGGGACGAGCGGTAATGGTGGAGTAAGCTTGAGGAACTAAGAATTAGCCTTCTACCAAAACTCGATAACTATTGTCCTCAATTTCTGGAAGGCCGTAGTATGCATTGAACATGGTCCAGCTAACTTGAACATCCATACCGCTGATACGAAGTACACCTTTCCTTATGAATGGATAGTTTACGTAAAACTCAATAACTATTGTAGCATTACCTCTAAGAGGTAGGCACAATAGCTGTTGCTAATGGCGAGCGTAAATGTGAGAAGTGATCGGCACAGCTGTCAACTCGATTCCACGTTCCTTCACCATGACTTTATGTGCCATCTTCTCATTGTGGAAATTGTCTGCCTCTCGACACATAAATCAGAAATTGTCAAAGTCCACGGGGTTTGGCTGTGGCAGTGGTGGAGGAGGTGGTGGTAGTGGTGTTCCAAAAGTTGTTCGTGAATGTTTGGATCTTCTTGCCATATCTATCAACATAAAATAGAAATATGAAGAACAAAATATTGTCAGATATATAAGGTAATGTAAAATTCAGAGATTATTATCTAGATGTTTACTCAACAACAAAATTTCGCATTCCACCACTATGCAATACCAAATCCACCACACTTATCGCATATTATCTTAACAAAGTGAAACCGTTGACATAATTATAGGTCACAAACCTTGCAAGAACAATTCATCCTAATCCTATAACCAACTAAACCTATATGACTATAGGAATGATGCAAATCACCAATTGATGCACAAAAGGTAGATTATCCTAAAATCATAATTTTAACAACATAAGAACAATCTATACCTTGCCGTAATTCCTAAACACATTAGGTATAATTGAATTATCAATAATATATTTATTCGGTAACACTACAATTCATGATTTGATAGTTCAAATTCAATAGACTCACATAGAGGCATTTTGACAAACACCTTACTTGCTTTAGTAGTTCAAGCCTAATGTAACTAAAAATTAGAATGAAAAACCCAACAAGAACACAACAATTGTCTCTATCATGTTAACACCATCGAATTCAACATCATAATGTCATCAAATATTCTAATAATCAAACGATATTGAAAATGGGCAACATTAACCTATACATATTAAAAAATTTCAAAACAAAAATTCGTGATTTAATCAACTCATCACAATTGGCCAAATAGTGTTAACATATCATATAGAAAATAAGCAAACACAAAATTACAACGAAATTGAAGTAAAAATCCAAAATTTACCACTTGATGAATAAAATCAAACTTCAAAATTCTCTTGTGTTGTGATGGAACTAAGGACTTCTACACCACCCCAAAGCCTCCTAGAACTAATTCCAAACTCCAAATTACAACGAATTTCACTAGAAATTTGAATTCAAAAAGTTGCAATTTTTTACAAATTCTTGAAAAATTGAGGATTTTGGGTTGTTTAATCGGTGAATTTGTGATTATATGGGCGTTATTACGATCACAAAACAACCTAGAACACAAATATGGATTAATTTCGTGAAGAAAACTAGAGGAGAGATGAAGTTGAAAGGATTTTCATTTTTGAGTATTTGTTTTTGAAAAAAATTGCATATGAATATTAGGAGGCTGCTCATGTTTAAAACTGCAATTTTTCCCGACGTCGCGACGTGGGTGAGACCCTAATTTTTTTATACCGCTTACGTGGATGTCGCGACTTGCAACTCTGCACATCACGACTTGGGTGCACATTGCGCAACGATGAGCCCCCTGGACGTCGTAACATGGCTTACTGTTTGGCGAATTTATAATTCGTATTTTCTGGATGTTGTGACGTGGGGAGACCTGGGTGTCACGATGTGGGTGAATGTTTCACGTTTTCAAGCCTTTTAATCATCAAAACATCCCCTCATCTCTTACTCCAACCTACACAACAAAATTTGCACAAAAATAATCATTAGTTAATGGAATTTTACCCTAAAGTCAAACTAGAAACATAATATAATAAATTAAAACTTAAAAATCATAAAATATAAACTTGGGTTGCCTCACAAGAAGCACTTTGTTTATCATCTAAAGCTCGACGCCTTTTTCTTATTCTTCAAGAGTCACATTTTCAACATCCCTTGGAACTTTTTCTCCTTGAGGTAGGTAAATCTTCAATCTATGGCCATTGACTATGAAAGCATTTCCTGTTCTCTTATTGAGTAGCTCAACCATACCATATAGGAACACTGTTTGCACCTTATACGGACCATACCATCTTGACTTGAGTTTTCCTAGGAAAAGTCTCAACTTAGAATTATAGAGTAAAACCAGCTGTCCGGGCTCAAACTTTTTATATAATATGCGCTTATCATGCCAATTCTTAGTTCTCTCTTTATAGAGAGATGCAGTTTGGTATAAATCAAACCAAAACTCATCCAAATCGTTGAATTCTAGCAATCTTTTCTCAGCTGCCTTTCCATAATCCATTTTCAGTTCCTTTAAGGCCCAAAAAGTCTTGTACTCAAGCTCAATCGGTAAATGACAAGCCTTACCAAATACCATATGATATAGAGATGTGCCAATGGTGGTTTTGAAAGCAGTGTGGTAGGCCCAAAAAGAATCATCTAATTTTGTTTCCAACTCCTTCCGATATGGTTTCACAACCTTTTCTAGAATCCTTTTGATTTTCTAATTTGATATCTCTACTTGACCACTTGTTTGGGGGTGGTAAGGAGTTTCCACCTTGTGCCGAACTTTATATTTCGTCAATAAAGCTTGAAAAGCCTTGTTACAAAAAATGCATGCCTCCGTCACTGATTATTGCCTTTGGGGTTCCATAGCGTGTAAAAATGTACTTCTTGATGAATCCCACCATAATTTTCTCATCATTGGTTGGTAATGAAATGGCTTCAATCCATTTGGAGACATAATCCATGGCCACAAGAATATAAGAGTTACCATTAGATTTTGGGAATGGTCCCATGAAATCTACGCCCTATACATCGAAAATTTCCACATCCACAATGTTGTTCAAAGGTATCTCATTCCTCCATGAAATATTCCGTGATCTTTGGCATTTATTGTAGTGTTTGATCCACTCTTGAGTGTTATGGAATAGTTTTGGCCAATAATACCCCGACTACAACACTTTGTAAGCTGTCATTTGTCCTCCAAAATGCCCTCCATAATTAGATCCATGACATGAACGAAGAATGTCTTTTTGGTTCTCCTCAAGGACATATCATCTTATGACTTGGTCATTGCATACTTTGAAAAGATAAGGCTCATCTCAATAGTAATACATTGCATCATGGATGAGTCTTTTCCATTGTTGGGTAGACAAATTTGGCGGGACTCGTTGTTAGTCCACATAATTAGCAATATTAGCATACCATAGAGCTGTGTCTACTTCTTTCACTTGAAATAATTGCTCATCAAGGAAGATTCCCTGAATTTGTATATTAATGTCCTCTTCCAAATGTTCATGCTTTACCAATCGAGAAAGGTGATCTGCAATATGATTTCAACTCCATTTTTATCACAGATTTCCAAGTCAAACTCTTGTAGAAGTAGAACCCACCGGATCAACCTTGATTTTGCATCCTTTTTGACCAAAAATTAACAGATTGTTGTATGATCTGTGTAAATAATCACCTTGGCTCCCAACAAATAAGAACAGAACCTATCCATTGCAAAGACGACTGCCAACATCTCCTTTTCTGTTATAGTGTAATTCCACTGAGTTGCATCAAGTAAACGGCTGACATAATAGATAGTATGAAAAATCCTATCCATCCTTTGACCAAGGACTGCCCCCACAGCAAAATCACTAGCATCGCACATAATCTCGAAGGGGGCTCCCCAATTTGGAGGTTGAATTACCATAAAGTTAAATACAACATCCTTTTCTAAAATATGACACAAGGGTTTGGTGATATTGGAGAAATCCCAAATAAATTGCTGGTATAACCCGGCATAGCCCAAAAAACTGCTAACGCCCTTGACATTAATTGGATAAGGTAGCTTTGCAATAAGTTCCAATTTAGCCTTATCAACCTCCATGCTATTAGCTGATATCTTGTGGCTTAGGACAATACATTCTTGTTCCATAAATTGGCATTTCTCCCAATTAAAAACCAGATTTGTCTCCACGCATCTTTCAAGCACTTTATCCAAATTATCCAAGTATTGATCGAATAAGTGACCAAAAATTGAGAAATCATCCATGAATACCTCAATAATGTCTTCCACTATGCCATGGAAAATGGCCATCATACACCTTTGAAATGTGGTGGGAACCCGAAAGGCATTCTCTTAAATGCAAAGGTGTCAAAAGGGCAAGTGAATGTGGTATTGTCCGGATCCTTTGGTTCAATGGTTATCTGATTATACCCGGAATACCCATCCAAGAAATAATAAAAGAGGTAGCCAGCAATCCTGTCTATTACTCGATCCAAGAATTGTAAAGGTTACCTTATTAAGCTTGCGATAATCCATTCAAACTGGCCATGCATTAATGATACGAGTTGCTAACAACTCGTCATTATCAGTCTTGACCACTGTCACCCCACTCTTCTTTGGTACATGATAAGTCAGTTTCATACTGACTTAAACATCCTAGTTTTGCTTGGCTTTTGTTGTGTTTTATTGCATTTTGTGTGACATTGGGTGTTAATGTACAAGTTTATGTGATGGATTGTATGTGGGTTTGTTCGGTAAAAAAGGGCTAATATTGGCGCATTAGTGTGCACTCAAGTGATTGCATGTGTGCACAAGTGTGTGCATAGAGACACGGCACTTGGAACAAACATTGCTTGCACATACTTGCTCTAGGTTACCGCATACACGCATAGGCACCGCACACATTCGTCGCACACACATCACCTTACTTGCTGTACATGCATGCACGCATCGCTACATAAGGGCAATGCACCGCGTACACTTGTCGCACGCACCTCGCACAGGCTCTGCATGCAACCGCTGCACAGACCGTACATGCACCGCACATTCATGCATAGCACATGCACACACTTGTGCACAACACGCCGCACAAGGCTTGCGCACTCTTGCACACGAGCACTTGACCGTACACAACACTCGCATGCACCGTGTGCACACTTGTGCACATGCATGCACACACTTTTATGCACAACACCGCACATGATGCACACACTTGCAGCAACACCAGCACACAAATGCACCACAATACACACTCCATGCACTACTCTAGTGCACATGCATGTACACACTTGCATGCAACACGAGCTTCACAAGCACATTACAAGCATTACACTAAGGCTCACAACATGTACAACTCGAGCACATCACCAAGGTACTCTTGCAACAAGTTATGTATAACACTTGCATGCTTATTAATGCACCACACTTGCACACATGAACATTTGTTGCACCATTGCATGCACACTTGGCTCTAACTTCACTACACCAAAAACACCATGCACCACATGCACAACACTTAGCTCACATACACACATTCGCACCCGTGCACAATTTGTGATGGGCGGACACCCCATAGAAACAATTACACGTGAAAATGGAATGTGAGGGGGCGTCCGTCTGGGAAATTTGATGTGTTTTGTCTTCAAAAAGTTTTCTAAGTGTTGAGCTCTTCCTTTATGTTTTTGCAGGCTATGAAGGCGCGGCTGGTGTGGCTCAATGGCGTGAAGGGAGAAGTGAAATCGTGAGGCGCAATGGCTCAAAGGCGTGGGAAGCTTGAAGGTTGATTGACATGGAACTTTGTGCACGTGCACAATTTGGACAGTTCATTTTTAACCCAGTGGCATTTCTATAATTTAGTGCTTATTTTATATTAGCTTGTAGAACAAGCTTTAGACCTCTGTATATAGAGGAATTTGTCATTATTTTAGGGGGGGAGACTTTTGAATTTTTGCTCTAGAGACTATTCTAGAAACTTGAGAGCGGAAATTTTCTCTCTCTAACTTTCTTTCTCTAGAATTTTAGCTCCGATTTCAATTCCGATCAAACTCTTGGACCGATCGCAGGAATTCTCTTCTCAATTAAGAAACCTTGAACAATTCTCTTGTGTTTAATCAGTAAAATTTTCCAATTTAATGAAAATGAATTGTTTAATGCTGGATTTTGATGATCACGATATGAGAATGAGTTCTTCCGGCTAATTTTGCAATGTCCTAGAGTTCTGATAGATGAATACGCAATTTAGATGACTCGATGCTATGGGATTGACATAATCTATAAGGAAATTGAAATCGTACTCTATTCTGTTCGAGAATGTGGTTAAGTTTCATGAATTAGCACCGGTATTATTTGAATTTAACTTTAATTGGGGTCGACATGCCGAGTTGAGGTTGAATTCACTAATATTTGTGAGAATGCATGAAATGAGAACTGGAAGTATGAAATATTGAGTCCTTTCACTTGCTTTGCTTGTTCGTGTTCTGAGATGCGGTCGTCATGCCGGTTTGATATCACTAAAAACATTATGATAAAGTGAAAAGAGGCTCTCTATTGCTAACGAAAACTAAAGAACTTAAGTCAGGCCTCGCCATGGGAAGATTTTAGGAAATGAATGCTAGAGTAGTTAGACATAGAGAGTTGAGATGTTGCAGTGCAAATTCATCATTTTTAGGCCTCGCCATGGGAAAGGATGATGTTAGGGAGCGTAGAGAGCAGTGCGGTCGACATGCCGGCTGGAAGCTAGGCTGCTAGGCAACTTAGATCACCTCTAGTGTTGAATGTGTGTCAATTGCATTGCGTGAGTTGTCTGAGGAGCATTCATCCGGTGAAAGTACCCTAGGACATCCACTATCTACTTGTTCTCACATTTCTCTTATTGTTCTCGTTATTTTTATTTCCTGTTATTGTAATCTTGTTTTTGTGACAACTGTTGGAGCAATAACTTGAATTCTTGAAATCACTCCCTTTCTTGTGGAACGAAACCCTCTCACCCTGCTACAGCAGTGTTACGGATAAATTGGTGGGCATACGACTATAACACATCAGTACACATTGGATTGGACTTACCTATTTATTATCAGATATAGCATAAATCATCCCAAAGTCCAATAGCTTGATCACCTCCATCATCGTCGAATTTAACTGACGTTGTCTATCATGTACTAGAACTGCATCATCTTCCAAAAGAATCTTATGCATGGAAATAGATGGATTAATTCCCTTAATGTCAGCAATAGTCCACCCAATTGCTCATTGATACATTTTCAGCACTTAATGAGCTTCTCTTCCTTCCATGGTTTCAATGTGGCGGAAATTACCATAGGTAAAGTGTTGTCATCCCCCAAAAATGCATACTTGAGATGTGATGGGAGTGGTTTGAGCTTCAATTATGGTGGCTCTTTGGATGAAGGTTTTAGCATATTTTTCCTGCAATCAAGAACTTCAAATGGCCTCATTGCAATGGGCTCCTTAAAAACATCATCTATTATCTCACAAATGGAAGAATCTAAAACAATACATTCAGCCATATTTTATAACTCTAATGCTATATTCTTATCAATCTTAAATAGTTCAGAATTAGATATATGCATTAAAGAGTCATTCTCATTAACACTACGTATTCTTATGAGGTTGCATGCAATGATCGATGATTCAATAACATCCACGAAAAAACAAGTATTAATGTCACTAGGATGCTTCATAGCGTAATTAACATTAAATGTTACCTCTTCACTGCGCACGCCAATTAAAGCATCTCATGTAACTAAAAAAGGTCTTCCAAAGATAAGAGGAACCTCCTCATCCTCCTCCATGTCCAAGATAATGAAGTCTATCGGAATTGTGAACTTATCCACTACTACCAACACATCGTTAATTATGCCCACAGAAGTAATAATGGATTGGTTAGCAAACTGAAGAGTAATTGCTACCAGTTTGACTTGCTCACCCAATCCCACATTAATGGCGATAGAATAGGACATTAAATTAATACCAGCACCCAGATCATATAATGCATTGGGAAAATATCTCGAGCCAATCCTATATGGAATTGTGCAGCTTCCTTGATCTTTAACCTTAGGGGGGAGATTCAACTTCATTAAGCACTGCCCAACTTCATTCAATTCGATTACCTCCCCACATTGCAAAATTTGCTCCTTATTTGAAATAAGATCTTTAAAAATTTTTGTGTAAGTCGGCACTATCTTTACCAAATCCAACAAAGGTATTTCTACATTGAGCTGCTTAATCATCTCAGCAAATTTGCTGAATTGAATTTTCTTCCTTGTTGGTTGTACCCTTTGTGGAAAAGGCAATGGTGGTATATACCCCTGAAAGTTAAAACCACTTGGAGAATTTTTCTTCTTCTCTTTACCTACACTTTCTTCCTTGTGTTCTGCTTGATTTGGAACATCTTCCGTATTCATCTGAATCTTGATAGCATCTTGATCATCATTTGAAGAATCTTTCACAAAAATCATCACAGGTTGTAATTTTTACCACTTTGAAGTGTCACAGCATGGCATTACTCTTTTCCCTTTGGGTTAGGAAAAGTATCACTTGGTAAAGTCCCTGTGGGCCTATTATGCACTTCATTCGCCATTTGGCCCATGTGAGTCACCAAATTTTTAAGGATAACACTGTGATCCCTTAACATACCGGATTGAATCTCTACTATTTTCTCAACATTGGTTACTTGCTGTTGACATTCTTCAAATAACTTGTCCATCTTGGCTCCCAACACTGTTATCACATAATCTATTATTGCTTGTTAATTTCCATTCTATGTGTTTTGTGGGTTACCAAACCAGGTGGATAAGTTGGTCTTGATGCATTATACTGTTGACGACTCTGTCCTCCTTGATACCACTAGTTACTACTGGGTGGCTTCCACTGATTCGAATTGAAATTCGGGTTGAGTTGACATACTGCACTCGCTCATTAGTGACTTGAGGACATTCATCCATATGATGCACCCCTTGACATAACCCACAGGATGGTATTGTTTTGGTTCTCAAAGCCGTCCGGATATTCACCAATGTGTTCTGCTTGGTTGTCATTTGTGCCTCCAAGTTAGCTATTTTATCCAATTCTAAAATACCAATTTACCGTCTTCCTTGGCTGCTCCTTGAAGTTGGCAGCATAAGTTCGTTACTTACTATGCATTTGAAAACGTCTTCAACTTCTTTTGGTGATTTATCACGTAAATTAACCCCAGCTGTGAGATTAACCAAATGCATAGTATCCTAATTAAGTCCATTAAAAGTTTACCAGTCGACTTAAAGGATAGTGAGATAATATGTTAAGTCATGAAAAAAGAAAAGAAATATTGGAACATTCATATGAAGAAGAAGAAAGAGATGACCAAGGAAATATTAAAAAAGATGCACAAGGAAATAAAAAATAAAGAAAGTAGATGATGCAGCAGAATTCTTAATTTTAGTTATTTCAATGCATTTTGTATGAAACCCAAAAGAAGAAATGAATTCATCAAAAATATTTTTAACTAATTTAAGATGTCCAATGTTAACAAATTTTTATTGGTATAAAGATATGTTTTTAACACATTTATTAAGAAGACCAGACTGTCATGCACCATTTTGGAAATAAAAATTTATCAGAGTATTACCTAGTTTGTTTTCACAGAGAATAGCTAATAATCTTCAAAAAGAAATGGGTTTAGAATTAATAAGCAATAAAAATGTATCATTTGGTCAATTATTTACTTTTATTAAATCAGAAGGTTTAAAGTTGTGTCAAGAATTAAAAACTCAAGCTAAATATGGTTTGGAAAAGAGGGAATTAGGATTTTTTTTCAAGCATTTGGTATTACAGGAATTAAAGCACCATCATCAAAATATAAATAAATTCGTAACACTAATACTTTTAGAAAAAGATGAAATAATTATAGAAGGCTAGATTATAATCAAGATTATCAATATCATAGAAAAAAAGATCATAGAAAATATAATAAACCATACAAGAAGAAAAATAGAAAATTAATTACATGTTATAAATGTGGAAAACCTGGACATATATCAAGTAATTGTAGATCTCAAAGAAAAATTAATGAAATTTTTAGTGAAGATAAAGAGTTAAGAAAAAAATTAATAGCTGTAATAATAAATGATTCAACAGATAGTGAAAATCAATTAAATCAAATAGAAGAAGAAGATTCTAATGATGAAATATATTCAGATTATTCATCACCATGTAAATGTAAATCTATTAATATGATATCAAGTACTAAAAATAAAGATAAAGAATTTTTATTTGATATCATTAGTAAAATTGAAAATCCAATAGAACAAAGAGAATATTTAACACGTTTAAAACATTTAATATTAGAAGATAAAAAGAAAGTTCAAATAATTCAACCGTTTAGTTTATCAAAACTCTTAGATAAATATTCTCATCAAACGGAGATTCCAGGAATAATTAATTCAAACTTAATAGTTCAGCAAATTTGCATGAGGAAGTTAAATAATTAGGATCAGACATTAAAAGATTAAAAGAAGATATTCGCGAATTAAAAGAAAAAGATTTAGAAGTAGAAATAAAATTAGAATTAATTAATTAAAAACATATTATTTTAGATACATCAGAAAGTTCAACAAAACATTCCGAAAAAGGAATTCAAATTAATGACGACAGTAATTTCAAAGAAGATAAATATTTGAATCTAATTGATAAGGTCAATATTGAAAAATGGTATTCAATAGTAACTTTAGGGACTCAAGATTTTAAGACAACTTGTATTGCAATGATAGATAGTGGAGCAGATTTAAGTTGCATAAAATCAGGAATAATCCCTATTAAATATTGTTCACGGACTAATGAAAGATTAATAACTGCAAATGGAATTTCTTTACAAGTTTATTATAAATTGTCTAATGGATTCATATGTAATAATAATTACTATTTTAAATAGTCATTTATTATTATTGAAGATATAAATCAAGATGTTATTCTAGGGAATCCATTTTCATATCAAATAGCTCCATTTACAAACAAAACAGATGGTATTAGTTTAAAAATTATGGGTAATGAAATAATGTTTAAATTTATTAATCTAGTAAAACAAAAAGAATTAGATTTATTCCAGACAAATTCTATTTATAAAGAAAATACAATTAATTATATATCAAGAAAACAAGATCAAATTAATTTTATAAAAGTAGAAATTTCATATAAACAAATTTAAATGAAACTAGAAAAGGAGGAATTAAAACGAAAAATAAACGAACTAGAAAAATAATTCAAAGAACATATATTTGCTGATCATCCTTCAGCATTCTGGGATAGAAAGAAGCATATAGTAAAATTACCTTATGAAAAGAATTTTTAGAAAAAAATATTCCAACCAAAGTTAGACCAATTCAAATGAATTCAGAATTATTAGAACATTGTAAGAAAGAAATTCAAGAATTATTATAAAAATAATTAATTAGGAATTCTAAGTCACCATGGAGTTGTTCGACATTTTATGTTAACAATCAAGCAGAAAAAAAAAATTAATGGTATGAAAAAATGTTCGCTCTAAAACTTTCTCCTCCTTTTCTCTAGAAAATCTCAGATTGCACTTCCCTTAAAACAAATCACACTTGAGCTTAACTCACCTTGGAGTGAGATTTGCTCACGGCTGAAGGCCTTCAGCTCTAGCTAATAGGGCCTCCATTCCACTCTACAAAAGTTTTAAACCATGGAAACTAAGCTTTGACGGGAAATACAATGGAATTTCGAACTGGAGAACATCAACATCTTCTTGCTATTTTCATAACTGGGGTGCAAGAGGCTGTGCTCACAGACCCATTAAAATGGTCACTAGTTGGGAGGACCTTTAATGGCCGCCTATCACTGGAGGAGCTCCAGTAGTCTATGTCCCAATTCCACCTAAACAGTGAAGTGAATATTGGGATTCTGAGAAACCGACATTTACTTATCAGATTTTCATCTGAGGAAGACTTGAACAAATGCTGGATGAAGGGATCGTGGATAACTAAAGGTTCAAGAATCAGAGTTTCAAAGTGGACTACCCAATTTAATCTGAAAAATCCCTCGACGAAGGCACCGATTTGGCTCTTATTGCCGAATCTTCCTTGTTCAACAAGGATTTCCTATTCTTTGTGGCTAACAAAATTGGAACCCCGATTGCCATGAACCCCTCAACATCAAGACTCATAAGACCCACAATGGCATAAATAGCGATTGAAGTTGATCTTCGAAAATCTATGCCGAAAAAAATCTGGATCCACTCGGTTCATGGTGGTTTCTGGAAGCCACTCTTCTATCATAAGGTACCTACCTTCTACCCCAACTGTTTCAACTATGGCCATGGAGTAAACAAATGCAACAAAAGAGAGAAAGCCACTCCACAAAGTGCCCAGACAGGTATAGTACGTTTTCTCCCTTTAACCTCTGAATATCCTGGTGGGACAATGGAGGTAAAGCAGGGTTCGAAGGAAGGATGGAAGGAGAATGTAAATATCCTATTTGAAAAAATGCCAAGCAAACGAGCAAAGGGGCTGACCCCCCAGCAGATACAAGGGAGGCCTGATTCCTTAACTGAAATTGACATGCCCGGTACCTGCCAAGGATATGAAAAATCCTCTGAAATCCATGATGCAATGACGCTAAAGGAGAAGTGCCCAATGAATCTGATTGTAGATAGGTAGGGTGCAGACCTACACTGTGGAACGATGGCTGATAATTTCCTAGATGCTACAAAGGCAATAGTGATATTCCAAGGGAACATTCCCCATAATGATGTGAGTAAACAATCTCCAACTGGAATAATAATGGTTCTCCCTCAAATATGTGAGGAGGACTCTTTATTAATTCAGAAACTGAAGCCGATTCCATGGACCCCCAGCAATATGCTCAGAACTAGATCATTCCCTAGCCTATGGAGAGACTGGACTAAAATGCGGAAAAAAAGATCAAGGAAGCTTCTACTCAGGTCCAGCAAATTATTTATCAACCAACTGAAGTTAGAAGTGTTTTCGATGTTATTAAGAAAAGCTGTAACAGCTACTCCCATGAAAGTAAAAAGGACAAAACGGCGATCCAATTGCAAGTACAATTTGAGGAGCAAATTCTAAAGAAGGACAGGAGATACAAGCTTAGAAGTCACACAAAAGAAGAAGTTTACAAGAAAAGAGAATATCAAAAAAAGAGGGAACAAAAGGTAAAGGTAGAAGATAGAGAACAATTATTCGATTGGCACTCGGACTCTTCATTCTAACTTTGTAAAATTTGTTGATTGAATATGATGAATGGTGCTTAGTGTTAATGTGATGTATTCTGGTTTGATGTTTATCCTTGAATGGTTTGTGCTTAGGTAGCTAAGATGTTTTGCTTGAATTCTAGGACTGGTTTCGATAACTGCTTGTGTGTAATTTTGATGCTGAAAAACTTGAGATCCTTATGTTAGTGCTTTGTTTAGACAGTAACGATTGGCTGTGGATGTCTTTTAGAGCTGCTAGAATGTTTTCTGGGTTATTTTCAGTGGTGTTTTTGAACTGTTGGCTTTATAAGAGTTGGTGTTTTGTTTGATGGGGAATTTCTGTATTAGATGTGCATGAGGCTACTAGGAGGTTTGCTGGTTTTGCTTGGTGTCTTATGCATGTGTTGTTTGCAGCTGTGGCATCCCTTAAGTTGTACTTTCATTAGGTATAGCGGCAGCTCAATTGGAGCTGCTAGGAAATTTCTTGGGATTTGGTTGATTTTTTTTGAATTGGACAGAGAGTAGATGGATTCATTTTGTAAGATTACGAAGAGGTGATTTGGCATAGATTGATATGATATTAGATGTTCTTGTGATGGGAGGGATTACTAGTATGTGTGTTTGTGAAAGTGAAACGCATGTTGGAGACAGAATGATTTGATGTTATGACTGAATTTAGAAGAGTACGGTGAAGTAATTTTAAGTGCATGATGGCCCATATTCTCATAATCTACACACTAGTGTGGAGTGTTTCTACACTAATTTTGTAATGGTGTGAAGGATTCTTTATGTGCACCATTTTTGTTTGATAAATAATCATTTTAACTTCCACATCATGTACTTGTGACATTTAGAGTGAATGAGCACAGCTACATTTGGACATAATTTCTTGTTCAACAACATTGTACTACTAATATATAGAACAAAATATTTGATTTACATAGGAGTTCAACATTGTTTGTAACATAATTGAGTTACATTAGAATATGCCTCATATCTCAATTATGTGTACCAAAACATGAATCAAATGTCTCCAGAATACATCTAGTAGAAGTAGTAGTAATGTATCTTATTTTCTCAAATAGAAATCAACAACTTCCAACCGACTTTGACTTTGCTTACTCAATCACATTTGTAGAAGTTATTTGTGCATCAATTTTAGATCTTAACTCTTTAGAAGTCTACATACATAGAAATTTTTATTCCAATTAGTAACAGTTATAGCAAACTATCAACGTACATAACATATGCTTTGTGATGTGATGAGGTGAATTTATTCATCGATTACGTAGGGTTTTTACTTAACTCTTTGGTTGTTCTTGTTCGTTTTTATTCGTTTTAGTGTTTTAATTGTAGGTTTGTTGACCGTGGTGTGTACTTGGAAGAGGGAAATCACAAAGGAGTTAAATCGGATGCAAAGTGGAGGAAGAATGGAAGAAAGATCACGAAATCATTGAAGAACAATCTCCACGTCGTGACGTCAGTACCCTGCACGTCGTGGTATAGACCCTCTACGTCGCGACATTAAAAATGTGATTTTTGGTTGGATTTTTGGACAAGTTTTGAGAAATTTCCAGAGAGATACGTCGCGCGACGTCGGGACCCCTTCTACATCGTGACGTCAGACCCTCCACGTCGCGACTTGCGTGGACATTTTTACGCGCGATCATGGACGTTGAGACGTCAGGAAATACGCAGGACTTAATTTTTGGAAATTTGCGATTTTGGCCCACTTCGAGTTTCCTTTTTCGACAAGACTTTCGTGAAGGACTTATTAGCAAATATCTTCATAGAATTACTATAAATAGGGCTAGGGTTATAGTTTTTTAAAGGGTGACACTTTTGAGAGATTTTAAGCAAGAGCTTTCTCTTTGTAATAACTAGGGTTTTTATCCTCTTTTATTACTTGGAGAATTTCGTATATACGAATTTGGGAACATCAATTATTATTGAATTCAATTCTTTCGGAGTAAAAGATTTCATTTACGGATTCACGAATCAATGTGTTGTCTTTCTTGTTAAAGATTATGTTTTCAATAATGCTTTTCATTGTCAACCTTATGATGTTTGATTTAGTCATGCTCGGCTAGATTAATTGTGCTCCCGGGATTATGAATATGGGTTTGTGTGCATAATTTACCTACTAAGTTCTATCTTATGGTCTTTGTGAAGTAAGTTTTGCTGTGTTCTTCATAATTATGCATGATTTTGGCCCGGATTATGTATAATGAATATTACCTTAAAGTGCAGTAAATTACTTAGAGATAACTTACTTTAATCTTACCTTTAGCCTAATAGGAGGATTAAGTAGGTTGTTTAGGATCTATTGTGGGTTGGTTGTGAATTTGTTAGATTGATTTACCTTAATTCTTACCTTTAGCCTAATAGGAGGAGTTAAGGGGATTGGTTTAACATTAGCGTGACTGGTTCGGGCGTTGCCTTAGCCTAATGGAGCGGTTGAACTTGAGGGTTTGGTTGAGTTGGTTAGTTGCATTAGATTCCGGGGTAATTAAGGAAGTAAACCTTGCCTTTAGCCTAATATGATGGTTAAACGAATTAATTAATATCTAAGTATGTAAGTGCCTTTAGCCTAATAAGAGGGCGTGATTAGGTTATTTACCCTTATTTTGCATGACCATAGATAGGATATATGTGTGTGCTTTTTATGTAACCCTAAAATATAATCTCAGGAGTACACTTGCTTAACTTGAAGTTTTAAATCAAATCACCTTCTTAGTTTTAGTTATTTGTTAATTGCACTCTTAGTTTCAGTTTGATAATAATAAATACACAAAAATATTTTCTTTAAATTTTCAACACAGTCCTTTCCTCGTGGGAACGAACTTGCTATACTATCACCTTCACGGGGTTGTTTAGCTTGATTTCTGATTAGGGGTAAATAGCAACCATGATCACATTTTATTACACATATTTGCTCCGCATCAAATTTTGGCGTCGTTGCCGGGGAAAGCAGTCGTGTTGAAATTTTATTTTATTTTATTATTTTTGTTAAATTTTAGTTTAATTTTCTTACATCTTTTCAGTACTGTTGCTATTCGTTTCTTTGCATGCCCAGGACGAGATCTCTTGGTCTAGCGAAATTTCCATACGACCCAGAACTTGCACGGACTTTGCGTGTTAAGAAGAAATTGGAATTTGAAGCAATGACTGCACAGGGTAATCAGCACAATGTGGGTGTACCTCCAGAGGGTGGTGTAGATCCTCCAGTGGGAGATCCTCCCAGAATTCCACAAGTACAACCATTGGTACCACGGCGTCGGTATGGTGATCATTATGAGCCTCGAATGGATAACTTGGATTCATCTTTTATCACTTTCAAATCCCGCCGGCTTTCATAAACTTGATTCAAAATGGTCAGGTTTTCCATGGATTGAGTACTGAGGATCCACATGCACATTTAAGGACATTTCTTAAAGTGTGTAACACAAGCAATCTTCCACATATCCCACATGATGTTTTGAAGAGAATGTTGTTTCCTTTTTCTCTTCAAGGAGCAGCTGAGAGATGGTATGACTCTATTAATGGGGCGCGAGAATTGAAACTTTTGATGAGGTTGCAAAGAGGTTCATGACTAAATACTTTCCTTCATCCCGAATGGAGAAGATCCGGATGGATTTCATGCAGTTTCATCAAGGAGAAAATGAGTCATTCACTGAAGCATGGGATAAATTTCGGGAGCTTTTTAATAAATGCCCAAACAGTGGGTTGGAGCCGGGAAGAGAGCTAAATTTCTTTTGCAATGGACTCAATTTTGATACTATGCATTTGGTAAATCTTTCAGCTGGAGGAAATTTGCGTGATAAATCACCAGAAGAAGTTGAAGAGATTTTCAAGCGTATAGTAAGTAATGAGCTCATGTTGCCCACTGCAAGAAGTACCCATGGGAGACGGCAAATTGGAATGTTAGAGTTGGACAAAATAGCCAACTTGGAGGCACAAATGAGAGCCATGCAGAGCCAACTTGCTAGTATTCATGCATTCTTGATAAACAAAGTCACACCATCTTGTGGATTATGCGAAGGAGCGCATCATATGGATGAATGCACTCAAGTCACTAATGAGCCAGTCCAGTATGTCAATTACAACCGGAATGCTAATTCAAATAAACGGAAACCATCCGGTGGGAATCAATGGTCTCAAGGAGGACAGAATCGCCCACAGTATAATTCATCAAGACCAACTTATCCGCCTGGCTATGGAAATCAACAACACACACAAGGTGGTAATTCACAAGCAACAATTGATGATGTTATAACTGTGTTGGGGGCAAAGATGGAAAAGCTTTTTGGAGAATGTCAACAGCAACAAGCCAATGTGAAGAAAAGAATGGAGGTATATGATGGAATGTTCAGAGAACATAAAGCGCTCCTCAAGAATATGGAGACTCAAATAGGCCAACTCGCCAATGAAGTGCATAATAGACCAGCAGGAACTCTACCAAGTGATACTTTCCCCAATCCAAAGGGACAAGAGCAATGCCATTCAGTTAGACTTCGAAGTGGTAAGAAATTGTCATCTCCAATTCTTAATGAAAAAGAATCTCCAAAAGATGATCAAGAAGCTGTCAGGGTTCAAATTGAGAAGGAAGATTTACCCAAGCAAGCTGAACATAAGGAAGAAAGTGCAAGTAAAGGGAGAAAGAAAAATCCTCCAAGTGCCTTCAATTTTCCAGAATGTTCTCCACTAGTACCTTTTCCTCAAGGATACAACCATCAAAGAAGAAGATCATGTTTAGCAAATTTGCTGAGATGATTAAGCAGCTCCATGTGGAAATGCCTTTGTTGGATTTGGTGAAGATAGTGCCTACTTATACGAAATTTTTGAAAGATCTAATTTCAAATAAGGAGCAGATTTTGCAATGTGAGGAGGTAATCCAATTGAATGAGGTTGGACAATGATTAATGAATAAAAATCTTCCCCCTAAGCTTAAAGATCCAAGAAGCTGCACAATCCCATGTAGAATTGGCGCAAGATATTTTGCTAAGGCATAGTGTGATTTGGGGGCTGGTATTAACTTGATGCCTTATTCCATTGCTGTCAGTGTGGAAATAGGTGAGCAAATCAAACCAGTGGCTATAACTCTTCAGTTAGCTGATAGATCCATCATCACTCCTATGGGTATCATTGAAGATGTTTTGGTAGTAGTTGATAAGTTCACAATTCAAGTGGACTTTATTATCTTTGACATGGAGGAGGATGAGGAGGTTCCTCTCATATTTGGAAGACCATTCTTGGAAACTGAAGATGCTTTAATAGGCGTACGCAGCAAGACAATCACTTTTCGTATCAATGGCGAAGAGGTAACATTTAATGTGAATTACGCTAAGAAGCATCCTAGGGATATAAATACTTGTGTTTTCATGGATGTGGTTGAAACTTCAGTTATTGCATGCAATCCCATGAAAACATGTAGTATTAATAGTAATGACTCTTTAATGCATATGTCTAATTCTGAGTTGCTTTTGATTGATGAAAATATTGCATTAGAGTTACAAAGTATGGTTGAAAATGTTTATCTTGATGCTTCCATTTATGAGCTAACTGATATTGTTTGTGAGGATCCCATTAAGGTGAGGCCAATTGAAGTCATTGATTGCAGTGAAAATAGGTTGTAACCTTCAGTTGAAGAACCTCCAAAATTGGAGATCAAGCCACTCCCTTCACATCTCAAATATGCCTTCTTGGGAGAAAATAACGCTTTGCCACTAGTGATTTCATCTACATTGGAACCATGGCAAGAAGAGAAGCTTATTAGGGTGCTGAAAATGTATCAAGGAGCAATTGGGTAGACTATTGCTGACATTAAGCGAATTAGTCCATCAATTTGCATGCATAAAATTCTTTTGAAAGATGATGCAATTCCAGTACGTGATAGGCAACGTCGGTTAAATCCAACAATGATGGATGTGGTCAAAAAGGATGTGATCAAACTATTGGACTTTGGGATGATTTATGCTATATCTGATAGTAAATGGGTAAGTCCAGTCCAATGTGTGCCAAAGAAGAGTGGGGTGACAGTGGTCAAGACTGATAATGACGAGTTGTTGGCAACCCGTATCATCAATGCATGGCGAGTTTGTATAGATTATCGCAAGCTCAACAAGGCAACCGGCAAAGATCATTTTCCTCTACCATTCCTTGATCAAGTTTTGGACAGAATTGTTGGGTATCTATTTTATTGCTTCTAGGATGGTTACTCCGGGTATAAACAGATCACTATTGACCCAAAGGATCAGGACAAGACAACATTCACTTGCCCTTTTGGTACTTTTGCATTTAAGAGGATGCCTTTTGGGTTATGCAATGCACCCGCAACATTTCAAAGGTGTATAATGGCTATCTTCCATGACATGGTAGAAGATATTATTGAGGTATTCATAGATGATTTCTCAGTTTTTGGCCATTCTTTTGATCGGTGCTTGGATAATTTGGCGAAGGTTCTTGAAAGATGCGTAAAGACTAATCTGGTTTTGAATTGGGAGAAATGCCAATTTATGGTGCAAGAAGGAATTGTCCTTGGCCACAAGATCTCAGCTAAAGGCATGGAAGTGGATAAATCAAAATTGGATCTCATTGCGAAGCTACCATATCCTATAAATGTCAAGGAAGTAAGAAGCTTTTTGGGCCATGCCGAGTTCTACCGCAGATTCCTTCGGGATTTCTCTAAAATCACCAAGCCCTTGTGTCATCTGTTGGAGAAAGATGCGGTATTCAACTTTAATGATGATTGTAAGGCAGCATTTGATTTCCTTAAAGGCCAACTTGTAGCAGCTCCGGTCATTAAACCTCCCAATTGGGGAGCCCCCTTCGAGATTATGTGCCGATGCTAGTGATTTTGCTCTGGGGGCAGTTCTTGGTCAAAGGACAGACAGAATTTTCCAAACTATTCATTATGCCAGCCGCCTACTCGATTCAGCTCAGTGTAATTACACTACAACCGAAAAGGAGATATTGGCAGTTGTATTTGCTGTGGATAAATTCCGTTCTTATTTGCTGGGAGCCAAAGTGATTATTTACACTGATCATGCAGCAATCCGTTACTTAATGGTCAAGAAGGATGCAAAACCTAGGTTGATTCGATGGGTTCTACTTCTACAAGAGTTTGATTTGGAAATTTGTGATAAGAAAAGAGCTGAAAATCATGTTGCCGACCACCTTTCTCGTTTGGAGAAGCATGAGCATTTGGAAGAAGACAGTAATGTTCAAATCAAAGAGATATTCCCGGATGAGAAATTGTTTCAAGTAGAAGAAGCTGAAATAGTTCCATGGTATGCCGACATTGCAAATTATGTTGTTTCACAACAAATTCCACCCAATTTGTCTGTCCAACAAAGGAAAAAACTCATCCACGATGCAAGCTACTACTATTGGGATGAGCCTTATCTTTTCAAGGTATGCAGTGATCAAGCTATTCGAAGATGTGTTCCTGAGGAGTATCAAAAATAAATTCTTCGGTCATGCCATGAATCTGATTATGGAGGACATTTTGGGGGGCGAAGAACAGCTTACAAAGTGTTGCAGTCGGGGTATTATTGGCCCAAACTATTCCATGACACTCAAGAGTAGATCAAACATTGTGATGAATGCCAAAGGACAGGAAATATTTCATGGAGGAATGAGATGCCTTTAAACAATATTATGGAGGTGGAAATTTTCGACGTTTGGGGCATAGACTTCATGGGACCATTCGCAAAATCTAATGGTCAATCTTACATTGTGGTGGCTGTGGATTATGTTTCTAAATGGATAGAAGCAATTGCTTTGCCGACTTGTGATGCAAAAAGTGTGGTGGGGTTTATCAAGAAGTACATTTTCACTCGTTATGGAACCCCAAAGGCTATTATCAGTGATGGAGGCACACATTTTTGCAACAAGGCTTTTCAAACATTATTGACTAAATATGGAGTCCGGCATAAAGTGGCAACCCCTTACCATCCTCAAACCAGAAGACAAGTGGAAATATCAAACCGGGAGATCAAGAGAATTCTAGAAAAGGTTGTGAAACCTTCTCGGAAGAATTGGGCAACAAAATTGGATGATTCTCTATGGGCATATCGCACAGCTTTCAAAACTCCTATTGGTACATCTCCATATCGCATGATTTTTGGTAAGGCTTGCCATTTACCAATTGAGCTTGAGTACAAGACTTTTTGGGCATTAAAGGAGCTGAAAATGGATTATGGGAAGGTAGCTGAGCAACGGTTGTTGGAATTTAATGATTTGGATGAGTTTAGATTTGATGCATACCAAAGTGCATCTCTCTATAAAGAGAGAACCAAAAAGTGGCATGATAAACGCATCCTTCATAAAAAGTTCGAACCCGGGCAGTTGGTTTTACTGTATAACTCTCAGCTGAAACTCTTTCCAGGCAAGCTTAAATCAACATGGAATGGTCCATTCAGGGTTAAGACAGTGTTTCCTTATGGCACAGTGGAGCTTCTGAATGAAAGAACGGAAAATTCTTTTATCGTCAATGGGCATAGGTTGAAAATCTATTTTTCTCAAGGCGAAAAGGTTCTCCGCATTGTTGAAAAGGTGACTCTTGAAGAGTCACCAAAGGAAGAATAAGCAACAAGCGTCGAGCTTTCGATGATAAATAAAGCGCTTCTTGGGAGGCAACCCAAGTTTATATTTTATATTTTTAAGTTTCATTTCAGTTTCTTTAGAATTTTAGGCTAAAAATTCCATTAACTAATAGTCTTTTTGTGCAAATATTTTGTTTTGTAGGTTGGAGAAAGGATTAATGGAAATTTGGAGGTTTAAATATGGAAAAACGTGGAGAAAATCGCCAACGTCGCGACGTGCACGATCGCACGTCGCGACTTCCAGAAATGATGAAAAATTTGGCAGAAAGTCTCCCACGTCGCGACGTACACGATCGCACGTTGCGACGTCCAGGTACATTGTTAAAAACCTAGGGTTCACCCACGTCGCGGCATCCAAGTGCTCCACGTCGCGACGTTGGGCGAAAATGGGGTTTCATACGAAGAACAGTTTCATTGTTCTTCACCGCAAAACACAAAACCTAAAAATTCTCTCTAATCCACCTTTTCTTCTCCAATGTTTTCTACAAATTCACTCCACAATAGTGTTATAGGTTGAGTTAGGAACACATTAACATCAAATCACACAAATTGACCGATCAAAACACCAAAAATCGCCCAAATTTTGATTTTTTTCTAAAAACCTACAAATTCATAAATTCGAATTTCTAGTGAAATTTGTTCGAGTTTGGTGGTTCCAATCCGTTCTAGGAGACGTTGGGAAGGTTTAGAGGGTTCTATTTCATCACACAACACACAAATTTTGCATTTTGATTTTTGATCTTTAAGAGGTAATTTTTGAAATTTTTCTCTTAATTGTATTGCAATTTTGTGTTTAATCGCACTCTATATGTTCTAATTACACTATTGAGTAAATTGTGATGATGAATGTGTTCACAGTTTGATTTGTTCAATTTTTGGAAGAGTGTGCACAGGGTTACATACGGTTTTGAACAAGTGTTGATATTTATCATTTGTTTGAGGTCATACGGGTTATGTAATCATATTTGATTGGTTAATTTTGATAATGTTGTTATAATGATATGCATTGTTGTGGTTTTGTTGGACAATTGCTTTGGATTGTTGGTTTAATATTATTGAAATATTACTGCATTCAAGGTGTTTGTTAAAATGCTTCAATGACTTAGTTTTGAATTTGACACACCTATATTTATGCTTGAACACAGCATGCACGTTATGTGTTTGATAGACTGCATATATGGTATCCTTTTACCTTAACAACTATACATTGTCTTTAAAGATGAAAGATTGTACTCTTGAACTTATACACATTGTGGAGATGAATTGGTTTTGTTTTAATGTGTTGATATTTTTGTATTTGGTGTTTTGTGATTAGTTGCCATCGTTCTTGCATGTGTGTAGTCATAATATTTGCATTTCATGTATATGTGCTGAGGTTGTGTTTTGGCTTAAGTGTTGGGGGACATTATGTTTAGTATTGGTGATATTTAAGTATGCAAATTGTTGCATATTATCTTGTCAATTAATTTATGGTTTGTATTTAATATACTTGTATTGACAGATATGGCACCCAAGAGGACACGCAGATCTCTGATATGGTCCGTCAGATGAGCAGGCAGTGGCAGATTTCCCGAGGCGAGGGTTCTAGTTCGCAGCCTCCTCCACGTGATGATATGCTGCAGGATTAGGTGGTGTTTCTCCTTACCCATATTGAGGACAATGTGTATTTTAAGTGTAGGGGGGAGTTATGTTATTTTGTTTTTCTATTTGTTCTGTTTTTGTTATTTAGTTGTTATTTGGATATTATTTTTCTTTTCGTTTGTTGTTTTCATTTTGATGTTTTTCGTGTTATTTTGCATCGAATTGAAACAATTATGTTAATGGAATTAGGATTTAATTTAAAATTTTTTATGATGTCCCATTCGTATTAGTCCTTGCGTTAACCTTAGCTCGTAAATATGTAAGTCGGTAATGATAACTTTTTGCATAATTACACCATGCTTTTAGGAATTTTTCGTGTAGTATCCAAATTTCTGAAATTTTGATCTTGTTGTGATAGATGTTATGTTGCCAATGATTGGAATTTATCGAAAGATTCGATGTGGGATAGGAAAATAATATACTATCTAGAGGGAGTTAGGTCTTTGATGGAAAGTTTAGCATTTTGAGTCGACCATTTTTATGCACTTAGGGGAACTACTGAGGGAATTGACGAGTTTGTAATCATTAAGTAGGTTGGACTGTTTTTAACACTTTGTTTAGTTGAAACTTATATAACTCGGTTAAAATTGTGCTTTTTAATAAATGTGCTTGCATAATTGTTTGCACTTGATGCTTTTGCATTTTTAAGCTTGTTTTGCTCATACTATCATCCCTCTATGAGATTGCTTTTAATAATAACCCTAAGAGAACTCATATGGATGGTAACGGAGAATAGAAGCCGTAAGACTCTGGCTTCATATTGCCACTCCTCTGCGAGACTGCTCTTAAACGAAAAGTTAATAGAGAACTTGCATTAGCGGGAATGGGTCTAAAACCCGAAGGTGAGACAGTACTCCAGGTGGATGTCACGGGATTTCTAATGAAATACCCTAATTATGTGTGACAGTCTGGGGGAACGAGTGTTTTATTTATGAACCTAAAGGTTTGCCGAGCGAATCCTCATTAATATGAGTTTAATAATGAATTTTTAATATGATTAGTGAGGAAAAGTTGAGACGAAGACTTAGTTGTTGGAACTGTGACTTATGGCGTGATTGTAGATGAGTTATGAACTGAGGTGAAAGCTATCGCACACACACACATGGTTGGCTCAACGTGTCTAAATGAGTACATTAATATACTTTGATAACTTTTGGAGACGTATATTATGTGTACTTGACAGTTGAATACTTGAGAGTATGAGGCATTTATATGACATTTTTTCTTAGTTCAAATTGATGAAGTTGGATGCGTTTTGATTGTTATGTGTTAGAATTTTGTTAGGGTCTTTGTGTTAGATTTTTGTTTAGGTTTGTTATTTTGTCATTTAGTTTGTTCGGGGACGAACAAAGGTTGTGTGGGGGAAATTGATGGGGTGAATTTATTCACCGATTATGTAGGGTTTTTACTTAATTCTTTGGTCGTTCTTGTTCGTTTTTATTCGTTTTAGTGTTTTAATTGTAGGTTTGTTGACCGTGGTGTATACTTGGAAGAGGGAAATCACAAAGGAGTCAAATCGGATGCAAAGTGGAGGAAGAATGGAAGAAAGATCGCGAAATCATTGAAGAACAATCTCCACGTCGCGACGTTAGTACCCTGCACGTTGCGACGTGGGTGCACGTCGTGGTATAGACCCTCCACGTCGCGACGTTAAAAATGCGATTTTTGGTTGGATTTTTGGACAAGTTTTGAGAAATTTCCAGAGAGATAAGTCGCGACGTCGGGACCCCTTCCACGTCGCGACTTGCCGAGACGTCGCGACGTCAGACCCTCCACGTCGCGAAGTGCGTGGACGTTTTTACGCGCGATCATGGACGTCGAGACGTCGGGAAATAAACAGGTTTACGACCAAATTTTTGGAAATTTACGATTTTGGCCCACTATGAGTTTCCTTTTTCGACAAGACTTTCTTGAAGGACTTATTAGCAAATATCTTCATAGAATTACTATAAATAGGGCTAGGGTTACAGTTTTTTAAAGGGTGACACTTTTGAGAGATTTTAAGCAAGAGCTTTTTCTTTGTAATAGCTAGGGTTTTCATCCACTTTTATTTCTTGGAGAATTTCGTATATACGAAGTTGGGAACATCAATTATTATTGAATTCCATTCTTTTGGAGTAAAAGATTTCATCTACGGATTCACGAATCAAGGTGATGTCTTTCTTGTTAAAGATTATGTTTTCAATAATGCTTTTCATTGTCAACCTTATGATGTTTGATTTATCCATGCTCGGCTAGATTAATTGTGCTCTCGGGATTATGAATATGGGTTTGTGTGCTTAATTTACATACTAAGTTCTATCTTATGGTCTTTGTGAAGTAAGTTTTGCTGTGTTCTTCATAATTATGCATGATTTTGGCCATGATTTTGGCCGGATTATGTATTATGAATATTACCTTAAAGTGCAGTAAATTACTTAGAGATAACTTGCTTTAATCTTACCTTTAGCCTAATAGGAGGATTAAGTAGGTTGTTTGGGATCTATTGTGGGTTGGTTGTGAATTTATTAGATTGATTTACCTTAATTCTTACCTTTAGCCTAATAGGAGGAGTTAAGGGGATTGGTTTAACATTAGCGTGACTGGTTCGGGCGTTGCCTTAGCCTAATGGAGCGGTTGAACTTGAGGGTTTGGTTGAGTTGGTTAGTTGCATTAGATTCTGGGTTAATTAAGGAAGTAAACCTTGCCTTTAGCCTAATAGGATGGTTAAACGAATTAATTAATATCTAAGTATGTAAGTGCTTAATTCATTCCTTGCCTTTAGCCTAATAGGAGGGCGTGAGTTAGGTTATTTACCCTTGTTTTTCATGACCATAGATAGGATGTATGTGTGTGCTTTTTATGTAACCCTAAAATATAATCTCGGGAGTACACTTGCTTAACTTGAAGTTTTAAATCAAATCACCTTCTTAGTTTTATTTATTTGTTAATTGCACTCTTAGTTTCAGTTTGATAATAATAAAAACACAAAAATATTTTCTTTAGAATTTCAACACAGTCCTTTCCTCGTGAGAACGAACTTGCTATACTATCACCTTCACGGGGTTGTTTAGCTTGATTTTTGATTAGGGGTAAATAGCAACCACGATCACATTTTATTACACATATTTGCTCCGCATCATAATGCCAAAGCCACTTACAGCCCAATCAGCATATTCAATAACACATGCTTTGTAAAAAGCTGCAATACTGCTTTTATAATTGCTTCTTTTGTGATCAAATTGTCTACAGATTCTATATCTATATATTTTTCTCCTTTGCACCTATAATGAAGTCATCAAATAAATTAGTTATATAAAGGAATATTTAAAACTAATTAAGGAAACATGTAATAACTTAACTGGTTCTGTTGGATACATAGTACTAGAAGATGCAAAAGTTTGTTGGCTAGGGATAAAGGGCTCTAATGATGCATTCTCATCAACAAATGAGACCGTGTCATGTATTTGCTATGCTGGTGGGGCCTTAAATACCGCTGAATTACTAGAACTAATTTCATCTTGTGTAGTTCCTTCACTTTGCTTGGGCATAGAATTAGTTCTTTTACTTTGCTTAGACACAAAATTAGTTCATTCACCTTGCACAGGCACATCTTCTGTAGTTCCCTTATATAGCTCTGATACAGTTTCTATAGTTCCCTTACCTTGATCATGCACAACTGTTGTAGTTCTCTCACCATGAACCTCTTTCTCAATAACTATAGTTGGTTTATTAGGACACTTTTTGCTATTGTAGCCAAGTAGCTTTCATATCCTGCACTTATATGTTATGTAACTTGCTCTTGAAATTTTCAGAACACCATTTTTTCTAACAATTACTTCATCAGGCTCTCTTCTTCCAACTTTCTTTAGCTTGCCAGGAAGCCTTAATGTGCTAGGAGGAAATAAAAGAGGCTTATTATATTTTTCCACAAATGTTGTCCATTCATAGAGTAAATAAAATGATTATATACCCTGATGTATCCGTATAGTAGCACTCATTCACAAATTTCTCAGGATCTTCATTTGTAACGGCTATAGCACTAACAACATGAGCACATGGGATTCCATTTAAATTCCATTTTCTACAACTACAAGTTCTTCCAACCAAATCTACTATAAATTGCTCACCATACATACATCTTATCTCATATTTCCATTCTCCTTAGTGTGTGGCAATGCATGCACTTGAACCCTCTTTAATCTTCTGAATTGTTTTTAGAATTTTAGGACACAACTTTCCTTTTTACTTTTAGATCCATTCTCTCTTTTGTTCCATTTGGACCATTAAGTAAAACCTAATAGTTTCAAGCATTCTAAGTATTGGTTCCTCTCTTGCACTAAAATGGTGCTATTAAAATTCTCACACAAATTATTGAGTAGTATATCACATATAGGTTTAGTTCTGAAATGTGACATACTCCAATATTTTGGTGTTGTGTGTTCAACCATCTATTTGTTTGCATCTTCATTCATTTATTTGAGTGTTTGCATCTTAGAAAGAAATTTGTTCTTGTATGAAGTTCTAGTAGCAGCCCAAATTCTGTCTTTCAATGTTAGTCTCCCATGTTCTTTCATGAAATTATTGTACATATGTCGTACACACATTCTATGCTCAAATTTTGGAATCAACTCTCCTATTGCATTGCTTAGTCCCTACATTTGAATGTAATGGGTTAAATAATAAGTATAACATAGTTGTAGTAGTAGTTCATAAGTAAAAACATGTGATATTTACATTAACTTTTCCTTATCAGTTATGAATGTCCTGCCATTGGTATTCCATATCTGAAGGACATCTTGCAGCTCTCTAATAAATCACTTCCATGTTTACTTATTCTCAATCTCCACTATGGCATATGCAATAGGAAAAAGTTGATCATTAGGGTCTAACCCTACTGTAACTAGTAGAACTCTTTTATGTTGCCCCCTCAAGTGGCATCCATTAAGCACTATCAATGGTTTATAGCCAGCTAAAAATCCACTCTTGCAAGCTTCTATGCATACATGTAAGTGTTTGAACTGTTCATCCCCATTCTCATTCTCTTCAGTTTTCAAGTACATATTTGATTGAGGGCTTACTCTCATCAACTCAAAACAATAGTCATGCAACCTTCTGTACTACTCCAAATAGCCTACCTTCAATTTGATCATTTACCCTTCTCTTTATATTGTATGATTGAGTTCTTGAAATATTAATATTAAGGTCTTTGTGAACTCTTTGAACAATATGTCCAATCCTCATTTGTGGTATGACCCTAATGTTTTCTATATACTTATGGCACAAGAGTGTTGAATTTGCACAACCATGGTTAAAACTCATACCACAAGTATGAGTAGTGTTCAAACTTTTAATCTGCAAACCTTTATTCACTTTTGAACTGTGCTATTGAAATTGCTATTGAAATGAACCATAGACATGTGTTACAGAAAGTCTTAATCCTTATTTTGTCATTTTTTTGAAATCTGATTTTTCTTCCATGCTTTACATGATGTTTACAAGCTTTTTAAAACTCATCTCTAGTGCTGAATACCATACCAAGCTTGAATTAAGGATCATTCATGTTAATCTCAAATTTGAACCTAATAATATGTGCTCTTATCTTATTGATAGCTGTTTCCTTTTCTATATTGGATGCACTATTAAGCTCATCTGAATCCAAAACATCCTCTTCATCCTCCTGTTCTATCACTTTTGCCATTTTTTTTATTAGATTGATTTGAAGCACCTGACTTTTTAAAACTGTTTTCAATATCAATCCAATCTTTTGATTTCTTAGCTATAAGACCATTTAAATCAACATCCTCACTGAATTCATACTCATTATCATGTAGGCTCTCACACTCACTAGATTTGATTTCTTTTTCTACATGAACTTCCAAATTCTTTATTTTCCCAACAATCTGTTGTTTGCAACCTATTTTTTCAGATGATTGATGCTGTTTTGAGCCTTTTTTGAGTATGCTTTTTTAGATGATTAGTTAGTAGGCTTCTGATCCCTTTTTTGTTTTATCACTCGCCCAACAACACTAAATCTGATCCAACAGCACTAACATTATTTTGAGCCTTCTTGTTTGATCCACCATCACTAACATTATTCAGAGCCATCTTGTTTGATCCAGCAACATAAGCAGGCCTTTGAACTTATGCCTCTGATACACTAGCAATAATAGGTTTCTAAGCCTGCGTTTCTAACCTAACAATATTAGTATTCACTTTAGCTTGTGCATTTGATCCATCAGCATTCATTTCAGTTGTATCATTTTGACAGGTATGTCGCGTACTTACACAATTTAACCCTACTCACTAATGTAGATGTGATGAGAGGGATCGTATCCTCAGGGAAGGTAATGGCTCAAGAATTTGAAATGTTTCTCAAGAATGTAACAAAAGTTTCACAGTATCAATTCAGTAAAGTAAAAGCAGTACTCAACACTCAAAACAGAAGTTAACTTGCAAGAATGTCAAATGAGATTTACAGGAATTCAAGCAGATGTCCTAGAGTTTCTGAATCAGACTACTGAGAGTTCAAACCGTTTACTATGCAATTGACCCCATGAAATACTAATTAGGAAGAGATCATTTTTGCTTAGGAGTCTAGCTAACACTTAGCATGACGACAACAGTGTTTTCTGTACCCCTTAATACTCCACTTTTCCCATGTCGAGGCCTAAGTGAAATGAAATCAAACCACAACATCTCAACTTCATGTTTCTAGCTATTAATTATGCAATTTCTCAAGTATCCTATGGCGAGGCCTAACTTGAGTGTCTTCAGTTAAGCTAGCTTCAAAAAGTCTTCCTTTACCTAATTCTGAAGATTCAACGATCTTTGATTACCATGTCGACCACATCTTGGATCGTGTACAAGAACAAACAGGCAAAGGAACTCCATATCGTTCATCATGTATATTATTTACACTATTTCCACTGTTAATGTTGTTTCACACCTTGAACTGGCATGGCGACCTCAAACAAAGTGTAATTCAATCAAACACAAGTGAAAATGTATAAAACTTCTCGTATTTCAACAATTCAGAACAAGTATGAACAATTCTTTAAAGATTAGGTCAATTGCTTAGCTTTTCCCGGTTCAAATTCACAGTAATGCGATCATAACCCTAGGACATCACCAATTTAGCCAGATAACTCCATATTCAACTCGTAAGCATTAAATTCCAACATTAAACAATTGAATTCCATCAAATTGAGAAATTTCACCAATTGAACTGTAGAGGAAGGTCCAATGTTGCTTCGATTGAGTTCAATATATAATCTCCAGTACAAAATTAGCGATTAGAACTAAATTCGAAAGAGAAACTCTAGAGAGAGAAAATAGATCTAGAGAGAGAAAAAAATGAGAGATAAGAACTCCTACTCTAAATTCAAAAGATGGTTAGCAATTCTAGAATATTCGTCCCTCTTAAAAGCTAACTAATCCTCTATATATAGAGGTTACTAGAGTCGTAAATAGTACGCAAACGTAAAATGATTAAGTATTTACAAAAATACCACTGCTTTTAAAATAAACTGTCAAAAATCAATTCATGCACAAACATATCCACGCCTTTGAGCCAGTGGTCTTCACGCCTTCAATCCATTTCTGCGCCTTCCAGCTTCTGAAAATCACGCCTCCGACCAACTCTCAAAACCCTCGTGTGCTCAGCTTTATCACGCCTTTACTTCCTGGACAAGTCACGCCTTCAATCTGCCAGTTTCCACTGTTCCTTTTTTACCTCATCAATCGTGCGCCTTTGGGCCAACTGCCTCCACGCCTTCACTGCCCCTGTGTACCACTAATATCCCACACTTAGCCACTTTCCTGCCAACGAAAACTCATAGGGCGAGGTCTCGCCGCGAGACCTCGCCGTGTATTGCGTGTGTGGGGAAGACCTTGTGCTTTAAGGCCGAATGGAGACTTTTATTTGCATGATGGATTTTTGTTTCGAAAAGATAAATTATGCATACCCTCTTGTTCCATTCGTGAATTACTTGTTAAAGAAACCCATGGGGAAGGGTTAATGGGGCATTTTGGAATTGCTAAAACTCTTGCTGTTTTGAATGAACACTTTTATTGGCCTAATATGATCAAAGATGTAAAAAGTGTTTGTGATAAATGCATTGTATGTAAACAAGCAAAATCGAAAGTAATGCCTCATGGTTTGTACATGCCTTTGCCTGTTCCTAGTCATCCTTGGGTTGATATTTCCATGGATTTTTTACTTGGATTACCTAGGTCACGCAATGGTAAAGATAGCATATCTATAGTTGTTAATCGATTTAGTAAAATGGCACATTTTATTGCATGTTCCAAAACTAATGATGGTACACATATTACAGATTTGTTCTTTAATAAAGTTGTTAGATTGCATGGCATTCCACAAAGTATGTTAGTGATAGGGATGTTAAATTCTTGTCTCATTTTTGGCGAACTTTAAGGAACAAGTTAGGCACTAAATTGTTGTTTTCTACTGTTGCACATCCACAAACTGATGGACAAACTGAAGTAGTTAATCACACACTTTATTTACCTTACTTCGAGCTATTATTCAAAAGAATTTAAAGAATTGGGAAAACTGTCTTCCTCATATTGAGTTTGCATATAATAGGACTTTTTATAGTTCTATTAATTGCTCCCCTTTTAAAGTTGTGTATGGATTTAATCCTTTAACTCCACTTTATTTTGCCCCTTCCTATTAATGAGTTAGTTAATGTTGAAGGTAAAAAAAAAAGCTGATTTTATGAAGGAGTTAAATGAAAGGGTTCGAAACACAATTGAGAGGCGTAATGAACAATATGATAAGCAAGCCAATAAGTGCAGGAAGCACGTGATATTCGAACCTGGTGATTGGGTTTGGATTCACTTAAGGAAAGAGAGGTTCCCTAAAAGAAGGAAATCTAAGCTTTATCCAAGAGGAGATGGTCATTTTCGTGTTTTGGAAAGGATTGGAGATAATGCTTACAAGATCGAACTTCCTAGTGAGTATGGCAATGTCTCATCTACAATTTAATGTTTCTGATTTATCTTTGTATGATGTAGGTGATTCGAGGACGAATCTTTTCGAGGAGGGAGGGAATGATAGCAATCCGCCTGTGCCAAAGCCAACTCCACTTGTTCATCCATTAGAGAATCTTGATGGTCCATTGACGAGATCAAGAAGCAAAAGGATGAAGGATGGTTTGCAAGCATTATTGGCAAATCATTGTGAAGAGTTGGATAGTTTTGAAGACAAACCTACTTCGGTCCATTCATCTTCAACCAATGGAGCTATTTGGAATATCTCTTCAATCACAATTCATGAAGATGTTTCTAAGAGTTCTACCTTGGAGCTTGAAGAAATGCCACCTTGAAGAGTTTCCATGGATCAAACACATTGAAGACCAAGAAGGCATGCTTGGGTTTTTACAATTAATGGATCATGCCATTTGAAGTAATTTAGGGTTTACTTTTGAGTTTTAATAATTAAGTCCATTAACATTTAATTATAGGCTTGAGTTTTTGTTTAAGTGTCAATTATTTGGCCCAATTATCTTACATGATAATTAGGAAAGTAATCTCCTATTATTTAGGAAACTTTTGGAAAGTAATCTCCTACAATTGAGGAGCTTTAGGCGGGTTGTTTTTCAAGAGGAAAAAACGTGTTTTGCTTCTAGAAACCGTGTCTTAGTTTCCATTCGGGAAAAGGATTAATTAGTTAGTTAGTTAGCTTTAGAAATCAAGTTGTACTTGATTACCATTAGGGTTTTACATTTTTTTAGCCTATTTAAGGTGAGTTTTTCACGTGAAATAATATAGAAGAATTCCAGATTTTTGCTTTGCAAAATTGTTGAACACTTTGTGTTTGAAAACCTTGAATGCAACTAAGTTTAATTGTCTTCATTGAAACCGAGATCCTTTAGCGTGACCTTTAGGAGATCTTACAAGCTCTTGATTTCAAGAACACCTTAAACCATCTAGTTTAGTCCATGATTTATATAGATTAAATTGGTTGATTGATGTAGGTGTGGGGGTTCGATTGGTTTCCTTCCAATCTTCTCGTCTCCCTTTGATTTCCATTCCGTGTGTTCTTGTTTGTTTGGTGTTTTCCATAGTTTGCTTGTTCTTGTTCATGTCTTGAAGTAAACAAACAATCCAAAGATTGTGAGTAAGTGGAAGTCCAGGATCATAAGGCTCGACGTTCGCATCAAATGAATTCATAAAAGTTCTGATTTTTAGTTGAATCGTTAGATAACCAAAAGAAATTTGGAGTGAAAAACTTAAAGTGTATGCTTTTAATGATGGAATATTAGGAATTTCTTTGAATGCAGTTAAGATGATATACTCAAATTTATCTTTAAGAACATAGGGAGATTTGAATTGGAAGATGTTGGAGTATTTTGAATGTGTAAAGGAGTTAGGGCTCTTAGAGTACTTGATGGGCTTGGTTGGTTAATTGTCTAATGTTGAATTCTAGCTGATGGAGTAGAGGCTACTTGAACATAAGGCAGTGCTGGAAAATCGTCTAATGTGATGAATTTGTTACTAGTTTGAATACTAGGAGACAATGGTTTTCGAATCATCACCTTTGAAGCATAGTCATTTAGACTTTGCATCTTTTGATTGTTGAATGATTGTACCGGCTTCTTTGACATCTTGTATTTACCTGTAAGAAATTCACGAGTCAAAAAATCTGGTAATGAATTACTATCACCTTTTATATATTCAATTTCAAAATCAAATACATAAAGAATTCCTTGCCATTTAGCAAAGATTTGCTTAGAAACTAAATTTTGAAAATCTTTTTGCAAAATATCTTTAGCTGATTTATAATCTACTCTTAATAAAAATTGTTTATTGTATAAATCATCTTGAAATTTTGAAATGCACAAAACTATTGAAAGAATTTCTTTTTGAACTGTTGAATAATTCTTTTGCGATCCTGTCCAAACTTTTGAAATAAACCTAACTAATTGTTCTTTAACACCTATCTTTTGTTTTAGTATACCATCATATTCTATGTCAGATGCATCGGTTTCTACTATTATAAAAACACTAGGATGTGGAAATCCTAAACAAGGTAAAGATTTAATTTTTTCCTTTTGCTTCTTTAACAATTTTGGTATGAATTTCTGTCCATGGTAATGTATTTTTTTGCAATCGTTGATACAGGGGTGCACAAAGTGTTCTTAATTTTGGGAAAAAAATCTGCTACATAGTTAAGACACCGTAAAAACATTTGTAATTGATTCTTTTCTTTAATTTCATCTGAAAAGCTTTATTAATTGGTTTAATTGTTCCCTTATAAATGTCATGTCCAAGAAATCTAATTTTAGTTTGAAATAACTTCATCTTAGACGCTTATATAACTAATCCATTTCGACTAACTGTTTTCATAAATATATTCAAATGCCTAAAATGTTCATCTATGGATTTTGAAAATACTAAACCATCATCTATATATACAATCATAAATGTATACACAGAGAATATATTATTCATTATATTTTGAAATTCTGAGGTCGCATTATTCAATCCGAATGGCATAACACCATTCATAATGTCCAAACGGGACTGTAAATGCAGTTTTGTATTTATCTTCTTCCGCTATTTATATTTGCCAATATCCTGACTTAAGATCGAATTTTGAATATATTTTAGCACCATACAATCTATCAAGCAAGTCTTTTTGATTTAGAATAGGATATCTTATCCATTGTAATACTTTATTTAGAAGTTTATAATTTATCACTAATCTAGGAACTCCTCTTTCTTTTTCTGCTTGACTGTTAACATAAAATGCCGAACAATTCCATGGTGACTAACAATTCCTAATTAATTATTTTTGCAATACTTCTTGAATTTCTTTCTTACAATGTTCTAATAATTCTGAATTCATTTGAATTGGTCTAGCTTTGGCTAGAATATTTTTTTCTAAAAATTCTTTTTCATAAGGTAATTTTACTATATGCTTATTTCTATCCCAGAATGCTAAAGGATGATCAACACATATCTGTTCTTTGAATTGTTTTTCTAGTTCATTTATTTTTCGTTTTACTTCCTCCTTTTCTAGTTGCATTTCAATTTGTTTATATGAAATTTCTTCTTTTATAAAATTAATTTGATCCTGTTTTCTTGATATACAATTAATTGTATTTTCTTTATAAATAGAATTTGTCTGGATTAAATCTAATTCTTTTTGTTTTACTGGATTAATAAATTTAAACATTATTTCATTACCCATAATTTTTAAACTAATACCATCAGTTTTCTTTGTAAATGGAGTTATTTGATATAAAAATGGATTCCCTATAATAACAACTTGATTTATATCTTCAACAATAATAAATGAGTGTTAAAAATAGTAATTATTATTACATATGAATCCATTACAAACTTTATAATAAACTTGTAATGAAATTCCATTTGAAGTTGTTAATCTTTCATTAGTCCGTGAACAATATTTAATAGGGATTATTCCTGATTTTATGGAACTTAAATCTGCTCCATTGTCTATCATTGCAATACAAGTTGTCTTAAAATCTTGAGTCCCTAAAGTTACTATTGAATACCATTTTTCAATATTGGCCTTATCAATTAGATTCAAATATTTATCTTCTTTTAAATTACTGTCGTCATTAATTTGAATTCCTCTTCCAGAATGTTTTGTTGAACTTTCTGATATATCTAAAATAACATGTTTTTGATTAATTAATGCTAATTTTGTTTCTACTTCTAAATCTTTTTCTTTTAATTCGCGAATATCTTCTTTTAATATTTTAATGTCTGATCTTAAATATTTAACTTTCTCATGCAAATTTACTGAACTATTAAATTTTGTATTAATTATTCATGGAATCTCCATTTGATGAGAATATTTATCTAAGAGTTTTGATAAACTAAATGGTTGAATTATTTGAACTTCCTTTTTATCTTCTAATATTAAATCTTTCAAAACGTGTTAAATATTCTCTTTGTTCTATTGGATTTTCAATTTTACTAATGATATCAAATAAAAATTCTTTATCTTTATTTTTAGTACTTGATATCATAATAATAGATTTACATTTACATGGTGATGAATAATCTGAATATATTTCATCATTAGAATCTTTTTCTTCTACTTGATTTAATTGATTTTTACTATCTGTTGCATCATTTATTATTACAGCCATTAATTTTTCTCTTAACTCGTTATCTTCACTAAAAATTTCATTTATTTTTCTTTGAGTTCTACAATTACTTGATATATGTCCAAGTTTTCCACGTTTATAACATGTAATTAATTTTCTATTTTTCTTCCTGTATGGCGTATTATATTTTCTATGATCTTTTTTTCTATGATATTGAGAATCTTCATTATAATCTAGTCTTCTATAATTATTTCGTCTTTTTCTAAAAGTATTAGTGTTACAAATTGATATATATTTTGATGATGGTGCTTAAATTCTGGTAATACCAAATTCCTGACAAAAAGATCCTAATTTCCTCTTTTTCAAACCATATTTAGCTTTCTTCATATGAATGTTCCAATATTTCTTTCCTGTCTTCATGACTTAACATATTATTTCACCATCCTTTAAGTTGACCAGTAAACCCTGTTACTAAACTTACTGCAGCTGTTTTACTATCATAACCTTTAGTACCATATGCTGATCTAGCCATACCTATTTATTGTAACATTCTTAATATTTCTAATTCAGATTTTCCATCTAAATTCCACTCATATATTGCTGCTCCATCATATTGAGTTATTACAAATTAAGATCTTTCTTCATATTGAACATCTGGTGGTGTTGGTCTAAGATAATAATTCTTTACTGGTTGTGCTATTAACCATTTATTTTTGTTTGTATGAGATTTTCTTATTGGAGTTCTTCTTCTTATTCCATTTACTTCATTATCATTAAATTCATTTTCAATTATTTTAACTTGATTTAGTAATTCATCATCTTATTCGATCTCTGAGTTTTCAGAATGTTCAGACTTATCTTCTGAGATTGGATTGATTCGATCAATTGTATTAATTTTATGAATGTTTCCTAAATGTAATTGTTGTGAAGAACTAGGTTGGTTTTTTTGAATCTATTTGATTTATTTTTAATAATATTTTATCTAACATATTACCTTCTAATTCTGGAGATTTCTTAAAATTTTTTAATCCATCTAACATTTTTGCTTGAAAATGAGGTTGTTCTATTTCTTCTAGAAATTTAATTATATTATTCTTCACAATAGGTTTTTGGATTGTATCAATTTTTGTTGAGACTAAATCTAATTGTTGAGCTATTGTAGATAAAATCTGATTAGAATAATTTAATTGCTCATTGACTTTTAATATATCTTCTTTATCTACATGAGTATCATCTAATTTAACTTCTCAAAATGGAGTTGCTATTATTTCACCTGCAGTAGTTGTTATTTGCAAATTGAATAAGTGTGGATGTATTGAAGAAATTACTTCTCCTCCTACTATTTGCTATGTTTTATATAATTGAGTTTGCACGTTAATTTGGGAAACGGAATAACATTTTGAATTTCTTCTTTTTGAGAAATAAATTCTAACTAATTAAAGAAAGAAAAATTAAATTATTTATTATGTAAATCCTTTTTCCATTTCTCTTGCGAATGTTGTTGAAATGATTCATTTAATGAATCATACAAAATTCTTTTTTCTAATTTTTTGGATAATTAAAATCTTTATCCAAATATTCATAATTATGCTAAAAAACTTACTAATAACATTAATAGAATTTGGTCTCATTTCAGAATATGTTGGTGATTTAACTAATGAAGAGTTTGTAATTATTTCTAGAAGTAGTGATTTGTAGTGAATCTTTGAATTTGTATTTGGTATTTCTGAATATAACTCAGGATTATTACTAATAGTAGTATGTTGACTGAATCTTCTTGTAATGCTTGAGATATCGGAAGTTGAATATCTTGAATTTTTATTTTGTGGGTATAAATCTAATAAATCTATCTTATTAGTGGGACTCTGTGTAGAGCCTGTAAGTAAACCTAACTAATTGTTCTTTAACACATATATTTTGTTTTAGTATACCACCATGTCCTATGTCAGATGCATCGGTTTCTACTATCATAAAAGCATTAGACTGTGGAATTCCTAATAGTAGTATGTTGACTGAAGTATCAGAAGTTGAATATCTTGAATTTTGAGTTTGTGGGTGTAAATCTAATAAATCTATCTTATTAAACCCATACCTATTGGACCTTACATTATTAATATGTATTATGATACTGCCATCATCTTGTTTATTAAATTGAGTTGGATTTGTTTGATGTATATTTCTTGATTGTTAAGAAGGTGGTAATGTAAATGTTTCTGAAATTGTTATATCTTGCCATTTAAGTGTTCTAGGAATATAAATTGATGATTTTGTAGCATCTTCTTCAAACATTATTTTTTCTATTTGATCGAATTGTTCTAATTTTAATTGAAGATCAATAAATATTTTTAGTAATTTAAAACAAACTTTATACAAAACTGCAAAACTTCTACTTTTTTTACTAATCTTATTTTGATCTATTTGAATATCCATTATTAATGAATCTAAAATTAACTCATCATATAAACTTATAGAAAAATTAGGAATACAATTGAATAATATTGAACTATCACAAATATTAGTTTGAATTAATGCTAATAATGAATCATGATAATCTATAAATCTATTATCTCGTAAGGCAATAAATATCGGATTATCTATTCCTATCCTATGCATTGGTTTAACCACTACTTTAATTAATCCATAATGAATATATCTATATCCTTGTTCCTTATATTTATTTATTGCTATACTTGATAAAAATTTAATTGTTCTACATGTTTCTTTAAAATTAATATTTTGTTCATATAATTTTACAGCATATGAATTATTGAAATTTAATCTACCTATTTGACAAAAAGAACTAAGTGTATTATTTGTAACATCAAATTGAATTTCGTGACTTTGTCCTGCTTCTTTATGTTTTTTAGTAGATTTCATATTCGAACCAGTATTACTAAATAATTTCTTAAAAACATCCATAAAAGAAAACGTACCTTTTCTGCTTAATACAACATGTAGTATGATAATGTACGAGGAATATAGGAGCACCTAACTGGGAACACCTTAGTTTCGATAGGCTTACCAACGGATTTTCAAGGGTCTCAAATGCTTACCAAACCTTTCACTAATCACACTATGTGATATTTTAAGCAAAATGATATGTTTTGTTTGAATGATTTTATGAACTTTAGTACTAGCTCTAATACCAAATCTAACCAGGATAATAAAAGAATGACAGAATATAAAGAGAGGTATATAGTGAATAATACCTTTGAATATAAATTTTAATTATTTGTACGAAGAGAGTGGGAAATGTAAAGAATAGAAGAGAGTGGGAAATATAAAGAAATAGAGATAGAGATGATTGCCAATTTCGAGATTTTATTTCTCAAAATATTCGATGTTTGAATACAATGTTTCTTCCTCGTTTATAGAAGCGAAACTCAACTTATTACATTACTTTGAATGATTTTTGAAATCCTAATCTATCAATTCTACTTTTTCTTGAATGACAACCATCATAGTGATTTTGACTTCACTTTCTTTGAATGTCTCTTGAGTGGATGACGTTTATCTTGAGTGGATGTCTTCTTCATCGTTTTCTTTTGTCATGAAATACTTTTTTCGCGTGAATCCATTTGTCGAGTTGTTGAGAAAATTCTAGCAATTGCTTCCTGCTTTGTATTTGCTAGTGGGACCAACATTTTTAAATGATTCCAGCCTTATCTATTTGCCTTGTAGTGAAAATTGAAATTATTGAATCTTGCCCTTCATTGCGTATTATTAGAGGGTTGGGTCCCCCTACTTCAAGATTTTGTAGTAGCCTGCAAATATTGATTGGATTATCATTCCACGATTTTAAATACATCAGTGCTATCTTCTTTGTAAAGATCTGAAAATAAAAAGAATGAATTTTGAAGTAAAGAAGATAATTTACTTTTTTTTAATAATCGAAGGGGTCCTGAGCCATAGGTCCTCCGAAAAGGTCATCATGAGTGGGACTCTGTGTAGAGCCAGTTGAAAATTGAGGTTCTTGTTGTGCTTATTGATGTTGTGGCTCCGTCTGTAATTTTTTATTTTTTCTGAATGCTAAAAACTGTAAAAATTCCTCCATTGTTTCTTCATCTTGAATTGGTGATTTTTGAGTAACTAGAGTTGTTGTGTTATTTGGAGCTTGAGTTGATTGACTAGTTGTTGGGCTATGTTGGGTTCCCTGTTGTTGAGTTATTGGTTGATTGACCCATGTCCGTTTGCCTGTTGTTAAATAAGTTGTCACAGCTTGCAGGCAACGGACATTTGCTTGACATGAATCCCACCATTTAACTTTGTATTGCCTAACCAATGACATTGGCTTTGGCTTCTTCTCAACTTGAATAACTTGAAAATGCCAACACCAAATCCAAGGGACTTTAAGTGCTGCATGCCACTGAACTTCTTTTATGAATTCATCCGTTGGTAAGCCTGTCGATACTAAGGTGTTCCCGGTTAGGTGCTCCTGTATTCCCCATGCATTATCATACTATATGTAGCAATAAGCAAAAAAGGTACGTATCTGTTATGGATTTTTTAATTTATCTTTAAGAACATAGGGAGATCTTTAATTGGAATATGTTGGAGTATTTTGAATGGGTAAAGGAGTTAGGGCTCTTGGAGTACTTGATGGGCTTGGTTGCTTATTTGTCTGATGTTGAATTCTACTTGATGGAGTATAGGCTACTTGAACATAAGGTAGTGCTGGAAAATCATCTAATGTGATGAATTTGTTAATAGTATTAATCATAAAATCATTCAAACAAAACATATCATTTTGCTTAAAATATCACATAGTGTGATTAGTTAAAGGTTTGGTAAGCAGTTGAGACCCTTGGAAATCCGTTGGTAAGCCTGTTGAAACTAAGGTGTTCCCGGTTAGGTGCTCCTGTATTCCCCGTGCATTATCATACTATATTTTGCATTAAGCAGAAAAGGTACGTTTTCTGTTAAGGATGTTTTTAAGAAATTATTTAGTAATACTAGTTCGAATATGAAATCTACTCGAGAACATAAAGAAGTAGGACAGAGTCACAAAATTCAATTTGATGTTACAAATAATACACTTAGTTCTATTTATCAAATAGGTAGATTAAATTTCAATAATTCATATGTTGTAAAATTAAATGAACAATATATTAATTTTAGAGAAACATTTAGAACTATTAAATTGTTATCAAGTATAGCAATAAATAAATATAAGGAGAAAGGATATAGATATATTCATTATGGATTAATTAAAGCGGTGGTTAAACCAATGCATATGATTGGAATATATAATCCAAAATTTATTGCCTTACGAGATATTAGATTTATAGATTATCATGATTCATTATTAGCATTAATTCAAACTAATATTTGTGATGATTCAATATCATTCAATTGTGTTCCTAATTTTGTTAAAAGTTTATATGATGAGTTAATTTTCGATTCATTAATAATGGATATTCAAATAGATCAAAATAAGATTAGTAAAAAATGTAGAGGTTTTGCAATTTTATATAAAGTTTGTTTTAAATTACTTAAAACATTTATTGATCCTTAATTAAAATTAGAACAATCCGATCAAACAAAAACAATACTGTTTGAAGAAGAAGCTACAAAATCATCAATTTATATTCCTAGAACACTTAAATGGCAAGATATAACAATTCCCGAAACATTTACATTACCACCTCCTCAACAACCAAGAAATATACATCAAACAAATCCAATTCAATTTAATAAACAAGATAATGGTAGTATTATAATACATTTTAATAATGTAAGGTCCAATAGGTATGGGTCCAATAACACTACAAAAAATCTAATTTTTTGTGGTAAAAATAATTGTCAATAGAATTACAAATTTTGTCACTAAATACATTTTGTGATGAAAAACGTTCGTCACACATATTGTCGCAACAAGCCCGTCGCAATAAGATATTATGACAAACAAACTAATTTGTCATAATAATTTAAAACATTTGTTCGACAAACTTATAGTTATCATAAAAGCAGAATTTGTAATGACAAATAGTTTGTCAATATTAACTATATTTTTGTCACATAATGGTTGCTTTTGTCACAATAATTAACATGTTGTATTGACAAATACTAAAGTTGTTATAAGAGTGTGACTTATAATGATGATTTATTTGTCTATACTTATCAGTTTTTTGTCATTTTATATATGAATTTGTCACGAAAGTATATACATTGAAGTGACAATTATTAAAATTGTGGCAAACGTAAAAATTTTTAAGTGACAAATATTAAAATTGTCAAAAACATGTCACTTATATTGATGAATGATGTTTGAATAATTATAACATATTTTGTCAATAAATGTATTAATATGTCACAACTGCGAACTAGTGCAAGTGATAAATACTAAAATTGTCATAAAATAGTAATTATAATGATAAATAATGTATCAATTTTAACTACATTTTTTTCAAATAAAATTGAGTTAATGTGTTAAAAATTATAATTTGTTATAAGACTAAAATTTATTACAATGAGTAGTTTGTTAAAAAAACTATAATTGTTTATCACCATAAAAAGAATAACATGTTATTAGAACAATTGATTTCTCATAATAATTACTTGTTCATATCATAAAAAGTACGTAATTGATTTTTTATCAATTTCTTTTTTATTAAAAGGAATTTTAAAAAAATGCAAAAAATAAAATAAATGTATAATAAATTATATTTTATTTAAATATTAAAAAGAAAAAACTATTATTCAAACAATATCAAATAATATAAAATTATGACTAATATTTATTTCAAAATATCCACTAAAAAAATAAGAGATAATAAAACCTTATATACTAGTTTCAATCATAAATCTTGATATTTAAGCGTGAGATTTAACTACATAATTGAAAACCCTTTGTTCTTGTTTCAAAAAACGTCAACTCCATGCCGCATTCCTTGTATATATGTCCGTCTCTTTCAAAGTGTATCACTCGTCCATATACTAGTTTGACTGATGCACACACATGCTTTGTTTGAGAACCTGTATGTGAGCATATGATTATATGAGTTCAAAACTTGAAAATAATAGTTGCCTACCCAAATTTAAGATTGTAAATGCAATCACATTACCAAGAATTCAACCATAAAGTGCCATTCGATCAGTGGAGAACATTGAACACTGCACTTGTCACTTCTTCGTAGTTTCCTAAAGGGGTTTTGCATATATATCATGTTATAAAATGGTAATACAAAACAAAACTTGGAAGAGATCTATATTAACAATAATGGAGTTAATAATCGAGTGAGAAATGGGAAAGGCAGATTGATCTACAATAAGCTTTCGGAATGGGCTGATAGGAATGGAAAAAAATATTTTAAAATGGTAATCTCTTTGATTTAAAAAAGAAAAATGGAAATAAATTCCTTTCCTAGTCCGCCCATTCTCATAATTTCCTTTGTTTCCTTCATTTCCCTACGTTTCTTATTAGAGCTAAATTTACCTTATCTCACTGATTAATACCATATATATATATGGTATTAATCTTCCTTTCCTGATTTCTTTCCGTTATTTTTGGTTATTCTTATTCTTGGCATGTTTAGCTTTCATTCGCTCTGGACCATTCTAATTTTGTCATGATTAAATAAATTTCCCAACTGGAAGATAGTGATTTGAATTTAGTGAAACTTCTCTAATGATCTTTCCCTTGATTTAGTACAGGGAACATAATGATTTTACATTTGTTTCCATTCCATACTTTTCATTCAAGTTTGCATTGTAAAAAATTATGTAATACAACTATCTTTCAGACTTAAGACTACTTATACTGTCAAATAAAATTTGTGATAAAACAATCCTAGATTGAGAATGATGAACAAAACATGTGTATGCAGTGCACAATTGGCAAACTAGTAACTCCAAAATTAGATCAAAACCTTAAATTTTTTTTACGCAGAAAATAAAAACAAAGTCTATGATGCCTTACCATCACTAATGTTCATAAAATCCAACAAATTCGAACTGCAAGAACAACTAAAAGAATGCAAAAGTACACAATTTTTACAACCCAAACATGGTATTAACAATTATGGCCTCATTATATTTGCTTACCCAATTTTCTCCTAGTTCTACTTCTTTTCAACGAACAAGCCCACAAAAAAATAAAAAATCTAAACTTCAATGCCAAAAATATTAATTTTAACCACAAATACTAAAGTTTTAAACTTGAAATTCAGTTTTTCTTGGTGAAGTTTTAAAATAAAAAATAACAAAAGTAAAATCTTTTACAAACAATGAAAGATATTTTAACATACCTAAACTTTTAGAAGAAAACCAGATCTAGATCTGGCGGCTCTCAACCGGAGTTTGTTCATTCACAGGGGTGTCGCAAACGGCACTTGACCCACGTCCACTGCCCAAATATAAGAATATGTCTCAAGGAAGAGGGAAAAAAGGAGGAGAATGCCATGGGATCGAAATCAAGCTTCTTATTGACGAAAATGGCAGAGATGTTGACGCAACTTTAGAGGGTAACTTCTTTGCGAAGATGAAGAAGTGCAAAGAATGGAATTTGGTATTTAGTTGTGTTTGGGACTTAAAAAGCAACTATTTTTCCAATGATAAAGGCTTCACACCAATTTTAAATGGAATTCAAATTTTTAATAACTAGCTATGGAGGGAAACTAGAATTTTTGGGTTTTTCAATTTTTAAATTTTTTCTTAAGTCAAGTTGTAATACATTTTAGATTTTGAAGTTGTTTTTCTATTTTTTGGCATTTCAACATATAATTATATATTTGTTTAGAGTTTATTTTTTAATTAGTTTAAAAATTCCAACTTTATAGATTTGTAAAATAAATAATATATATATATATTTTTTTATGTTCTAATGACAGCAAAAGCTATTAATTAACTATTTAATAGAAAAAACATAGGAAGCTAACAAATATTAATAACCCTATTTTTCAACAAAAAAAGTTGCATCTATTTCTTTTAATTGAAATTTAGAATTTGCATAAATCACATAGAAATATTCAGTATATAGGTTGAAATAATGACGATGATCTACAAATATAATCAAATGAATGAGAAAAATTACTATTCTTTGTTGTTAGCCATATACCTTAATGTATTAAAAGATTATATGATTATAATTAAACTAGAATAAATTATATAAAAGGAGTACTTATGAATTGAATTGAGAGTGAAAAAGTCATTTATATTTCTAAATAAACGGGGTAAGTGTCACTAAACTAAATTATACAATAATATATAAATATTTTGAATTAAAGCCCCTAATAATAGATACGCATAAGTCTACATCATTGATTGATGAATGATATTGCCAACTTGTGATTATGCATAATATGTACTCATTTTTTTTTAAAAAAAGCACTAATTTCATGTAGTTCTTTCATATGAATATGTAATTTTTTTACATGCATGAATTATGGGGGTTTCATAGAGATGAATCAAACCATTAAAGATTATTTTATAATTTTATTTAAGGATCCAATTAAAAGTAATTTTAAATATGAGTATCATAAATAAATAATTAATTTCCTAATATTGTGGGGCTCACAAAGCTTCTGTGTCCTTTAAATGCTTTAGGGGTTCAATTGAGAAAAACCCAAGTTAATAAGGCAAATCTATAGTTTTATTTGAATACCAATTGCAAATACTAATAAATTGGAGGTCAAAAAACATAAAATTTCCTACTTATCTTGGTCTCACAAAAATTAATTACATACTTTTAATTAGATGTATATATCTATTTCATTTATTAATATAAATTTCCAATCATAAAGAGGACATCAAATACCTATTGCAAAAGGTATACATAATAAATATAATAATTGAGACTATTAAAATTTAAGCAAAGATATTATCTTATCCTCACTGATTATCTGAAATTTTTAATTCATAATTCATCACATTCATGGCGGATGCTTTTTTGCCTTGCCAATTGCGATTAAAAAATGCAAGAAAAAATTGCCATCACTATATACACAAGAATTTAAGATGAAAAGTAAACTAAAGTAGTTTTCTAATTTAGTATCAACTAATGTTTCACACAAATGAATTTTTCCTGACAATTATCTATTGTCTCAATACAACGCCAATATTTTGACAAAAGAATTTGTTAAAAGAAAAGTTAAAGTATCACTCAATATGTCTAAATCTTATGGCAAACATTGTTTGTCACAATAATTTTTTAACTAACAAAACATCATTGTCACATATATGCTAGTAAATATATTTTTCACTATAATAGGTAAATTCTACTTCCCGTGACAAATATTGTTTATCACAAATTACTTTTTTTTAACAAAACATCGTTGGCAGAACTTCAACAATTTGACAAATGTATTTTTCACAAGAATATGTAAATTGTCACTTGAGATGTTTATATCTCATGACAAAAATAGTTTGTCACAAATAATCTTATCTTGGCAAAACATAGTTGTCATAATAAAGATTACGCCATTTTAACAAAATTATTTGTCATAGTAAAATATAAATTATCACTCAAGTTTTATACATATCTTGACAAATATTAGTTGTCTCAAATAATTTTTTCGTGACGAAGAGTAATTATCACAAAAGATTGACAATATTCTGACAAATATATTTGTCACAAGCCAAGTTATATTGTCATCCGAACGTTCATACTCAATTATATATCGATTTTAGTGATAAAATTTTAATTTTGTCACTATACAATAAAATTTTAATAGCAAATTTATGTGTTGTCACTACAATCTTTGCTTTATGTAGCAAACTTAGAATTGTCACAACACAGTATTTTATTGTAACAAAACATAAATTTATCACAAAAATTTATCACAAAAAGTAACATTTCTTGTAGTGTAAGATAGATATATTAGATTTATACCCACAAACTCAAAATTCAAGATATTCAAATTCTGATTTCCCAAGCATTACAAGAAGCTTCAGTCAACATACTACTATTAGTAATAATCCTAAGTTATATTCAGAAATACCAAATACAAAATCAAAGATTCATGACAAATCACCACTTCCAGAAATAATTACAAACTCTTCATTAGTTAAATCACCAACATATTCTGAAATGAAACCATATTCTATTAATGTTATTAGTAAGCTTTTTGAGCCTAATTATGAATATTTGGATGAAGATTTTAATGATCCAAAGAATTTAGAAAAAAGAAATCAGTATGATTCATTAAATGAAACATATCAACAACATTTGCAAAAGAAATGGAAAAAAGATTTACATAATAAACAGTTTAATTTTCCTTTCTTTAATTGGTTAGAATTTATTACTCAAAAAGAAGAAATTCAAAATGTTTATTCTTTTTTCCCAAATTAATGTACAAACTCAATTATGTAAGAAATGGCAAATAATATGAGGAGAAGTAATTTCTTCAATACATCCACCCTTATTCAATTTGCAAATAACAACTACTGCAAGTGAAATAACAGCAACTCCATTTTGAGAAATTAAATTAGATGATACTCCTGTAGATAAAGAAGATATAATAAAAGTCAATCAGCAATTAAATCATTCTAATCAGATTCTATCTACAATAGCTCAAAAAGTAGATTTAGTCTCAACAAAAATTGATGCAATCCAAAAACCTATTGCAAAGAATGATATAATTAAATTTCCAGAAGAAATAGCACAACCTCATTTTCAAACAAAAATGTTAGATGGAATAAAAAATTTAAGAAATCTCCAAAATTATAAGGTAATATGTTAGATAAAACAATATTAAAAATAAATCAAAAAGATTCAAAAAACCAACCTAGTTCTTCACAACAATTACATTTAGGAAACATTCATAAAATTAATACAATTGATCAAATCAATCCAATCTCAGAAGATCAGTCTGAACATTCTGAAAACTCAGAGATCGAATCAAATGATGAATTACTAAATCAAGTTAAAATAATTGAAAATGAATTTAATGATGTTAGCAATCTGCCCGTGTCCATGTCCATGGTGCCAAAGTCAACTCATTTTGGAGACTTGGACGATTTTTGGAGAAGATCTTAACAAAGTGATAAGGCGAAATATGTTCACCTTATATATGCAATTTTCACTTATACTTTGTGCTATTTAATGTGTTTTTAATGTGTTTTATAGGTTATTAATGATGGAGGCCAAAATGAGGGGAAAAGATTGAGAAAGATCAAGAAATATGTGATTTAGGTCAAAAATGTGCCTTTCGTCACAAAGCAGCTAGTTCCGTGTTTCGCAAGATGTTCAAGGTGTTAATTCCAATTGTTGATGATCAATATTATGCTTTGAGACCTTGGATAGAATGGAAAATAAGTTCCAAGTTGATCCCATGGAGGCTCGAGACTTCAAAAAGGGTTAACATAGCGAAACACGTGGAAAGGCGATGAAGAACAAATGCTGATTAAATCTGTCAGTCTTTAGTATTTCGATTACATCTCTCTCCAGTTACGTCGGAATGGGATGATTCAAGCGCCATTGGAAAGCTAAGAGAAAGGGCTACAACTTTCATGTTTTGGGTTTTTCCTAATTCGGCCGGCAGCATATAGAAAAATGTCCCACAAGCTGGACGTCGCGCGACGTGCGACAGTGGACATTGCGACGTGCGGAATAAGGCTATCTATTATGTAATATCCAAAATTCCAAAATGTGTTCCAAAATTCATGTCTTTTTGACGTTTTTAACATGTCTTTTTGTTATGGGTTGTTTCCTAACGTGTTCCTTACATGTTAGGGACCAAAAACGAGCCATCTTAGTAGTGTTTCATAAGCTTTCAAGTTGTTTCCTATATAAGGCTATCTATTATGTAATTTTCAAAGGCGGAGATCATAGAAAAATAGGAAATTCACAGTTTAGAGTAGATTAGGGTTTCTTTCTTTCTTTCTTTTTTAGGGTTTCATATAGCTTTAGGGGGTGACAACTTTGAGAGAACTTAAGCAAGGGTTTCATTCTTTGTAATAGCTAGGGTTTCATTCTTTTAGGTACTTACGGATAATTGAAGCTGTACAGATTGGGAACATTGTTGAGTATTGATTTCATTAATTTAGAGACAAAGATTTCTTCCAAGGATTCTCAATTGAAGGTGTTATCTTTCTTTTTAATTTATGTTGTCAATATTGTGCTTAATTGTTATTTATATGATGATGTTTGATTTAGCCATGCTTGGCTAAATCTATTGTGCTCCCGGGATTATGAATAAGGGTTTTTGTGATTAATTTACATGCTAAGTTCTATCTTATGGTCTTTGTTGAATAAGTTTTGCTGTGTTCTTCACAATTATGCATGATTTGGCCGGATTATGTATGATGAATATTTGTTTAAAGTGTAGTAAATTGCTTAGAGATTACTTGCTTTAATCTTACCTTTAGCCTGATAGGAGGAATAGAGGAGGTTGTTTGGGATTTATTGTGGGTTGGTTGTGAATTTGTTAGATTAATTCTTCCTTAATTCTTACCTTTAGCCTAATAGGAGGAGTTAAGGGGATTGGTTTAACATTAGCGTGACTGGTTCGGGCGTTGCCTTAGCCTAATGGAGCGGTTGAACTTGAGGGTTTGGTTGAGTTGGTTAGTTGCATTTGATTCCGGGTTAATTAAGGAAGTGAAGTTTGCCTTTCGCTATATAGGAGGGTTTAAGGAATTAGTTAATATCTAAGTAGGTAAGTGCTTAAATCGTTACTTGCCTTTAGCCTAATAGGAGGGCGTGAGTTATAGTATTTAGTCTTGTTTTGCATGACCATAGATAAGATGTATGTATGTGCTTTTTACGTAACCCTAAAATATAATCTCGGGAGTACACTTGCTTAACTTGAGTTTTAATTAAATCACCGTCTTGTTTTACGTATTTTTTATTTGCTTTCTTATTTTTAGTTTAATAAACATTAAAAAACCAAAAATATTTTCTTAAAGTTTCAACACAGTCCTTTCTTCGTGGTAACGAACTTGCTATAATATCACCTTCACGGGGTTGTTTAGCATTATTTTTTAGAAGGGGTAAATAGCAATCACGATCGCAATTTCACACACAAATTTGCTCCTATCAAATTTTGGCGCCGTTACCTTTCTTTTAAATTAACAGTTTTTATGTTTTTGTTTTTAGTTGTTAGTTTGAATAAAGAAGAAGGCTACTTAAGACATTGGCAAGGCCTCAACCGTACAACAAGCTTGCTAGGATTGACATGGATAATAGGTGAATTCTTTCCTTTTCTCACACATTGAGGACAATGTGTATTTTAAGTGTAGGGGGGGGGGATGAAATTCATGTTATTTATTTCATGTTGTTTTGTATGTCTTTATGCTTAATTTCCTGGGAGTTGAAGTGTGGATGTTATGCTTTGATTAATGGTTAATTAGCTTTGAATAAATTCTTGACGTGAACTCCTTTGAGCTATAATGAAAATTTTTAGGATGAGCCTTATGATAGGTCAATGTGAAGGTTTTTTTTATTTAACTTTTTATTTTTTTTAGTATTCATTTAGTATTTTTTTTAGTGTGTTAGGCAACTAATAATAATGAAGAAGTATCCAAAATAAATTTTTTTTATTTGATAAGTGTTGTGTTGCCAATGATTGGATTTTATCGAAAGATTCGATGTGGGATAGGAAAATAATATGCCATCTAGCGGGCGTCGGGTCTTTGATGGAAAGTTTAGCATTTTGAGTCAATCATTTTTATGCACTTAGGGGAATTACTGAGGGAATTGACGAGTTTGTCATAATTAAGTAGGTTGGAGTGTTTTTAACGTTTTGTTTAGTTGAAACTTATATAACTCGCTTAAAATTGTGTTCTTTAATAAATGTGCTTGCATAATTGTTTGCACTTAATGCTTTTGCATTTTAGGCTTGTTATGCTCATACTATCATCCCTCTATGAGACTGCTTTTAATAATAACCCTAAGAGAACTCATATGGATGGTAACGGAGAATAGAAGCCGTAAGACTCTGGCTTCATATTGCCGCTCTTAAATGAAAAGTTAATTGAGAACTTGCATGAGTTGGAATGGGTCTAAAGCCCGAAGGTGAGACAGTACTGCAGGTGGATGTCACGGGATTTCTAATGAAATACCCAAATTATGTGTGACAGTCTGGGGGAACGAGTGTTTTATTTATGAACCTAAAGGTTTGCTGAGCGAACCCTCATTGATATGAGTTGAATAATGAATTTTTAATACGATTAGTGAGGAAAAGTTGAGACGAAGACTTAGTTGTTGGAACCCTGGTTTATGACGTGATTATAGATGAGTTATGAATTGAGATGGATCATATCGCGCACACACACACATGATTGGCTCAACGTGTTAAATGTGTACATTAAGGTGCTTTGATTACTTTTGGGGACACATGTTATGAGTACTTGACATTCGAGTTTTTTAGATGTTGAGGCATATGCATAATACTTATCATGGGGTTAAATGTTTTAAAGTTGGATACGTGGGATAAATTTTAATGTTGCCATTTTGACTTGTGAGTATAGGTTGTGTTTTATTAGTGTTTGTCATGTTTTGTTTGTGTTTTTTTTTTGTTGCTCGAGGACGAGCAAGGTTTAAGTGTGGGGGAAATTGATAAGGCGAAATATGTTCACCTTATATATGCTATTTTCACTTATACTTTGTGCCGTCTTTGTGCTATTTAAAGTATTTTGTAGGTTATTAATGACGGAGGCCAAAATGAGGGGAAAAGATTGAGAAAGATCAAAAAATATGTGATTTAGGTCAAAAATGTGCCTTTCGTCACAAAGAAGCTAGTTCCGTGTTTCGCAAGATGTTCAAGGTGTTAATTCCAATTGTTGATGATCAATCTTATGCTTTGAGACCTTGGATAGAATGGAAAATAAGTTCCAAGTAGATCCCATGGAGGCTCGAGACTTCAAAAAGGGTTAACATAGCGAAACACGTGGAAAGGCGATGAAGAACAAATGCTGAATGAATCTGTCAGTCTTTAGTATTTCGATTATATCTCTCTCCGGTTATGTCGGAATGGGATGATTCAAGCTCCATTGGAAAGCTAAGAGAAAGAGCTACAACTTTCGTGTTTTGGGTTTTTCCTAATTCGGCCGGGAGCATAGAGAAAAATGGCCTACAAACTGGTTGTCGCGCGACGTGCGACCCTGGACGTCGCGACGTGCGGAATTCAGCAGCGTGAAAATTTCCAAAATTCAGTTTTTGACGTTTTTAACATGTCTTTTTGTTATGGGTTGTTTCCTAACGTGTTCCTTACATGTTAGGGCCCAAAAACGTGCCATCTTATTAGTGTTTCATAAGGTTTCAAGTTGTTTCCTGTATAAGGCTATCTATTATGTAATTTTCAAAGGCGGAGAACATAGAAAATTAGGAAATTCATAGTTTAGAGTAGATTAGGGTTTCTTTCTTCCTTTCTTTTTTAGGGTTTCATATAGCTTTAGGGGTGACAACTTTGAGAGAACTTAAGCAAGGGTTTCATTCTTTGTAATAGCTAGGGTTTCATTCTTTTAGGTATTTACGGATAATTGAAGCTGTACGGATTGGGAACATTGTTGAGTATTGATTTCATTAATTTAGAGACAAAGATTTCTTCCAAGGATTCTCAATTGAAGGTGTTACCTTTCTTTTTAATTTATGTTGTCAATATTGTGCTTAATTGTTATTTATATGATGATGTTTGATTTAGCCATGCTTGGCTAAATCTATTGTGCTCCCGGGATTATGAATAAGGGTTTTTGTGATTAATTTACATGCTAAGTTCTATCTTATGGTCTTTGTTGAATAAGTTTTGCCGTGTTCTTCATAATTATGCATGATTTGGCCGGATTATGTATGATGAATATTTGTTTAAAGTGCAGTAAATTGCTTAGAGATTACTTGCTTTAATCTTACCTTTAGCCTGATAGGAGGATTAGAGTAGGTTGTTTGGGATTTATTGTGGGTTGGTTGTGAATTTGTTAGATTAATTCTTCGTTAATTCTTACCTTTAGCCTAATAGGAGGAGTTAATGGGATTGGTTTAATATTAGCGTGACTGGTTCGGGCATTGCCTTAGCCTAATGGAGTGGTTAGTTGCATTACATTCCGGGTTAATTAAGGAAGTGAAGTTTGCCTTTCGCCATATAGGAGTGTTTAACGAATTAGTTAATATCTAAGTAGGTAAGTGCTTAAATCGTTACTTGCCTTTAGCCTAATAGGAGGGAGTGAGTTATAGTATTTACTCATGTTTTGCATGACAATAGATAAGATGTATGTATGTGCTTTTTATGTAACCCTAAAATATAATCTCGGGAGTACACTTGCTTAACTTGAGTTTTAATTAAATCACCATCTTGTTTTAGTTATTTGTTATTTGCTTTCTTATTTTTAGTTTAAGAAACATTGAAAAACCAAAAATATTTTCTTAAAGTTTCAACACAGTCTTTTCTTCGTGGCAACGAACTTGATATACTATCACCTTCACGGGGTTGTTTAGCATTATTTTTGAGAAGGGGTAAATAGCAACCACGATCGCAATTTCACACACATATTTGCTCCTGTCAAATTTTCGCGCCGTTACCTTTCTTTTAAATTAATAGTTTTTATGTTTTTGTTTTTAGTTGTTAGTTTGAAAAAAGAAGAAGGCTACTTAAGACATTGGCAAGGCCTCAACCGTACAACAAGCTTGCTAGGAGTGACATGGATAATAGGTGAATTCTTTCCTTTTCTCACACATTGAGGACAATTTGTATTTTAAGTGTGGGGGGGGGATGAAATTCATGTTATTTATTTCATGTTGTTTTATATGTCTTTATGCTTAATTTCCTGGGAGTTGAAGTGTGGATGTTATGCTTTGATTAATGGTTAATTAGCTTTTCTTAGTAGTTTTGATTAGTTTTTTGTAATTAATTTTGAATAAATTCTTGACGTGAACTCCTTTGAGCTATAATGAATATTTTTAGGATGAGCCTTATGATAGGTCAATGTGAAGGTTTTTTTTATTTAACTTTTTATTTTTTTTAGTATTCATTTTAGTATTTTTTTTTAGTGTGTTAGGCAACTAATAATAATGAAGAAGTATCCAAAATAAATTTTTTTTATTTGATAAGTGTTGTGTTGTCAATGATTGGATTTTATCGAAAGATTCGATGTGGGATAGGAAAATAATATGCCATCTAGAGGGCGTCGGGTCTTTGATGGAAAGTTTAGCATTTTTAGTCAATCATTTTTATGCACTTTGGGGAACTACTGAGGGAATTGACGAGTTTGTAATAATTAAGTAGGTCGGAGTGTTTTTAACGCTTTGTGTAGTTGAAACTTATATAACTCGCTTAAAATTGTGATCTTTAATAAATGTGCTTTCATAATTGTTTGCACTAACAAGCTTTTGCATTTTTAAGCTTGTTATGCTCATACTATCATCCCTCAATGAGACTGCTTTTAATAATAACCCTAAGAGAACTCATATGGATGGTAACGGAGAATAGAAGTCGTAAGACTCTGGCTTCATATTGCCACTCCTCTGCGAGACTGCTCTTAAATGAAAAGTTAATTGAGAACTTGCATGAGTGGGAATGGGTCTAAAACCCGAAGGTGAGACAGTACTCCAGGTGGATGTCACGGGATTTCTAATGAAATACCCTAATTATGTGTGACAGTCTGGGGGAACGAGTGTTTTATTTATGAACCTAAAGGTTTGCTGAGCGAATCCTTATAAATATGAGTTGAATAATGAATTTTTAATATGATTAGTAAGGAAAGGTTGAGACGAAGACTTAGTTGTTGGAACCCTAGTTTATGGCGTGATTATAGATGAGTTATGAACTGAGATGGAACCTATCGCACACACACACATGGTTGGCTCAACCTGTTAAATGTGTACATTAAGGTGCTTTGATTACTTTTGGGGACACATGTTATGAGTACTTGAAATTCGAGTTTTTTAGATGTTGAGGCATATGCATAATACTAAAAAAAATATAAAAAAATGAGGCATATGCATAATACTTATCATGGGGTTAAATGTTTTAAAGTTGGATACGTGGGATAAATTTTAATGCTGCCATTTTGTCTTGTGAGAATAGGTTGTGTTTTATTAGTGTTTGTCATGTTTTGTTTGTGTTTTGTTTTGTTGCTCGAGGACGAGCAAGGTTTAAGTGTGGGGGAAATTGATAAGGCGAAATATGTTCACCTTATATATGCTATTTTCACTTATACTTTGTGCCGTCTTTGTGCTATTTAATGTGTTTTGTAGGTTATTAATGATGGAGGCCAAAATGAGGGGAAAAGATTGAGAAAGATCAAGAAATATGTGATTTAGGTAAAAAATGTGCCTTTCGTCACAAAGAAGCTAGTTCCGTGTTTCGCAAGATGTTCAAGGTGTTAATTCCAATTGCTTATGATCAATCTTATGCTTTGAGACCTTGGATAGAATGGAAAATAAGTTCCAAGTTGATCCCATGGAGGCTCGAGACTTCAAAAAGGGTTAACATAGCGAAACACATGGAAAGGCGATGAAGAACAAATGCTGAATAAATCTGTTAGTCTTTAGTATTTCGGTTATATGTCACTCCGGTTACGTCGGAATGGGATGATTCAAGAGCCATTGGAAAGCTAAGGGAAAGGGCTACAACTTTCATGTTTTGGGTTTTTCGTAATTTGGCCTGGAGCATATAGAAAAATGGCCCACAAGTTGCGGAATTTTAGCAGTGCGCAAATTTCCAAAATTCAGTTTTTGACGTTTTTAACATGTCTTTTTGTTATGGGTTGTTTCCTAACGTGTTCCTTACATGTTAGGGCCCAAAAACGTGCCATCTTATTAGTGTTTCATAAGGTTTCAAATTGTTTCCTATATAAGGCTATCTATTATGTAATTTTCAAAGGAGGAGATCATAGAAAAAGAGAAAATTCATAGTTTAGAGTAGATTAGGGTTTCTTTCTTTCTTTCTTTTTTAGGGTTTTATATAGCTTTAGGGGGTGACAACTTTGAGAGAACTTAAGCAAGGGTTTCATTCTTTGTAATAGCTAGGGTTTCATTCTTTTAGGTATTTACGGATAATTGAAGCTGTACGGATTGGGAACATTGTTGAGTATTGATTTCATTAATTTAGAGACAAAGATTTCTTCCAAGGATTCTCAATTGAAGGTGTTATCTTTCTTTTTAATTTATGTTGTCAATATTGTGCTTAATTGTTATTTATATGATGATGTTTGATTTAGCCATGCTTGGCTAAATCTATTGTGCTCCCGGGATTATGAATAAGGGTTTTTGTGATTAATTTACATGCTAAGTTCTATCTTATGGTCTTTGTTGAATAAGTTTTGCTGTATTCTTCATAATTATGCATGATTTGGCCGAATTATGTATGATGAATATTTGTTTAAAGTGCAGTAAATTACTTAGAGATTACTTGCTTTAATCTTACCTTTAGACTGATAGGAGGATTGGAGTAGGTTGTTTGGGATTTATTGTGGGTTGGTTGTGAATTTGTTAGATTAATTCTTCCTTAATTCTTACCTTTAGCCTAATAGGAGGAGTTAAGGGGATTGGTTTAACATTAGCGTGACTGGTTCGGGCGTTGCCTTAGCCTAATGGAGCGGTTGAACTTGTGGGTTTGGTTGAGTTGGTTAGTTGCATTAGATTCCGGGTTAATTAAGGAAGTAAACTTTCCCTTTCGCCATATAGGAGGGTTTAACGAATTAGGTAATATCTAAGTAGGTAAGCGCTTAAATCATTCCTTGCCTTTAGCCTAATAGGAGGACGTGAGTCATAGTATTTACTCTTGTTTTGCATGACCATAGATAAGATGTATGTATGTGCTTTTTATGTAACCCTAAAATATAATCTCAGGAGTACACTTGCTTAACTTTAGTTTTAATTAAATCACCATCTTGTTTTAGTTATTTGTTGTTTTCTTTCTTATTTTTAGTTTAATAAACATTAAAAAACCAAAAATATTTTCTTAAAGTTTCAACACAGTCCTTTCTTCGTGGGAACGAACATGCTATACTATCACCTTTAATGTTGAAAGATGCTATACTATTGCAATTTCATACACATATTTGCTCCTATCACAAAGCGTCAAACATTTAATATTGAAAGATTCTATCACATTTTGGTATTCTTGACATATCTCTCTCAATATAACTCGAAATTTCGTCATTGAAGAGGCCCTGAAAAGCTAAGGATAGAGCTAAAACCTTTATGTTTTATGTTTTACGAGATTTTGATGTTATCATCGTTAAATGTGCCTACCAAGATGAATGACATGATTCTGGCAAATTACCATCGCGAATTTCATGGACCTTTTGAAGACCAAGAAGACGTGCTTGGGCTTTATATCTTGGATCATACCACCTTTAATTTATTAGCATTTATTTTCTTTGTAATGAATTAAGTCCGAAACATGACTATGGGCTTATTCATTTCGTTATTTAATAAGTTAATTACTTGGCCCAATTATCTTGCATGATAAAGGCAAGTAATGGATATAACAAAGTAGAGTCCTATTTTATAGGAAGCCAAAACCGTGTCCTATATTTTAGGGTTAAGGCTTTGTCCTACATTTTAGTAGTGTTCTGTCATGATCATGGGCTAATTCATATGAAGCTGGGCTTTAAGGGAGCTTGGGCCGAGATAAGCAAGGGAATGCTTTATTACAATTTTGTGCAGCCCATTAGTTTAATCATTAACTTTGTCTTGTTTTTTGTTAATTAAAGTGTAACAGAAGTCAGTTTAGTAGTTAGTAATTGAATGGTGGAGATTAGTTTGTAATAATGAAAGGTGGGGATTAATGTGTGTTGGTATACGGCAGTAGAGGGAACAGAGGGGCGGTTATGCATTTTTTGGAGAATATTCCAGAAGTCTGATATACTTTCTTTCATCATCTTCTTCCTTAATTGTTCTACAATTCTTCTATTTTCTTCTCTCTAGTTCTAATTCTCTCTTAAATTTAGCTGATATCCTGGTATATAGTCCTGACTTGCCTACACATATAAATCATCTGGAAACTGTGTTAAAAACTCTGAGGCAACATCATTTCTTCGCTAAAATGTCTAAATGTGTTTTTGCACAATGCAAGGTGGAATACCTTGGTCATGTGATATCCCTGAAAGGTGTGGAAATGGATATGAGTAAGGTGCAAGATGTTCTGAATTGGCCCATTCTTGCAGAGGTGAAGTCTTTACGAGGGTTCTTGGGGTTAACGGACTATTACAGACGTTTTATTAAAGGTTATAGGATACTTACCAAACCATTAACTAATTTGCTCAGGAAGGAGGGATTCAAATGGAACAAGGATGCTGAATTATCTTTCCAGAACTTAAAAACAATTATATCTACTGCACCTGTGCTTAGAATGCCTGATTTTTCTAAAGACTTTGTGGTAGAAACCGATGCTTGTAGCAAAGGGGTGGGAGTAGTCCTTATGCAAGAAGGCCAACCAATAGCATATTTGAGTAAAGCCTTGTGTTAGAAGAATTTGGGTTTATCCATATATGAGAAAGAATTGCTAGAGGTGTTAATGGCAGTGGTCAAGTGGAGATATTACCTGATTGGACACCATTTTATCATAAAAACAGATCATCAAAGTTTAAAGTTCCTGTTGGATCAAAAACTCACTACCACTCTGCAATATAAATGTTTTTCTAAATTGCTTGGCCTAGATTATGAGATACAATATAGAAAAGGGAGTGAAAATAAGGCAGCCGATGCACTTTCCAGGAAGGATGAGATACCAGAGAAACCAGGAATGGTATTGGCTATCTCTAGTATTCAGCCAAAATGGATGCTAGTTATCATTGCAAGTTACGAACACGATTTAGATTGTCAACAATTGCTAGCTACTTTGCTGATGACTCCTGAACAGTTACCTGATTACCAACTTGCTGGAGGTCTTATTCGATTTAAGGGCAAGATTTATGTGGGCAAGGATCAGGAGGTCAAGAAAGCAATTCTAAGCACATTACATGCCTCAGCAGTGGGTGGACATTCTGGTCAGAAGGCTAGTTTATAGAGAGTTAAATCTGTTTTCTACTGGCCTAATATGAAGGAAGAGGTAACAAAATTTGTATCTCACTGTGACACATGAGAACTTACCTTATCCGGGGCTTCTCCAACCACTGTATATTCCAGAAAAGATATGGGCTCAAATTGCTATGGATTTTGTTGAAAGCTTACCCATTTCTGAAGATCAGGATACAATTTTTGTGGTGGTGGATAGACTCTCCAAAATGGGACATTTTATAGCTTTGAAACATCCTTTCTCGGCCAAGGATGTAGCTCAGATTTTCCTGGACCATATATTTTGATTACATGGGATGCCACAATCCATCATTACAGATAGGGATAGAGTATTTACAAGTCAGTTTTGGAAGGAGTTTTTGAGTTGCTGGGAATATCATTGAAATATAGCACATCATATCATCCACAAACAGATGGACAAAGTGAGAGATTGATACAGTGTTTACAGTCTTATCTAAGGTGCTTCTATGCTGATAGACCATATAGTTGGAGGAAATGGTTGGCGATGGATGAGTGGTGGTATAATACGAATTTCCACACTAGCATTAAAATGACACCTTATGAAGCTTGTTATGGATGTCCACATACTCAACTGCCTGCAATATCAGATTTTGAATCAATAGCCTCAAGTGCTGGTGCAATGATCCGAGGCAAAATAGCTATAACTCAACTCTTAAAGGATCACCTATCTCAAGCTCAAAACAGGATGAAATTGTTCGTGGATAGACACATAAAAGAAAAGGAATTTTAGGTAGGATATCTAGTCTACTTAAGGCTGCAACCTTACAGACAACAGTCAGTGGTATTGAGGAGACAATTGAAACTGTCAACTAAGTTTTTTGGACCATACACTATACTTGAAACGATTGGCACTATTCGTATCAGAAAACCTAGCACTATTTATAGTGATTCTATAAAAATATTCGTAAATAAGACCTCTACGAAATCCTTGTCGGACACAAAACCTCAAAGTGGGCCAAAAATGTAATTTTCCAAAACTAATTAAAAAACACTCATTAATACCGATGTCGTGATGTGCAGGGTCGCATGTCACGACGTCCACCCACGTCGCGATGTGGAAGGACCCCAACGTCGTGACGTGTGTCACTGTGATCTGCCACAAAATTGCATGAATTTTAAAATGGATTTTTTAATCTCTTTTTCTCCACATCGCGACGTGCAACTGCGCACGTCGGCAATGTCCACCCACGTTGCGACGTGGGAGACCCTCGACATCGTAACATGAAGCAGAACTCCACTTGAAGTCACAAACTTTCTTTTGCTATTCCTTCACGTTGCACCCGACTTGGCTAACATACAACTTTTTTCCTCCAAACATGCACCATGGTCTACAAATCTACAAGTAAAACACTAAATGAATTAAATAGAATAAGAATGAAAATAGAATTAAGTGCAAAACACTAAAGAAAAGGTGAATAAATCCACCTTATCAATTTCCCCCACACTTAACCTTTGTTCGTTACCGAACAAAAAACCAAAACACGACAAACCTAAACTAAAACCTTTAACACAAATACTCACAAAAAAAACAACAAACAAAATGCATCCAATTCTATCAATCCAACCTAAGCGTAAACGTCATGTAAAAATCTCATAATCTCATACATTCAAATGTCAAGTACACATAATATACATCTCCATAAGTTATCAAAGTTCAATAACGTACTCATTTAGACATGTTGAGCCAATCATGTGTATGTGTGCGATAGGTTCCACCTTAGTTCACAACTCATTTATAACCACGCCATAAGCCAGGGTCCCAACAACTAAGTGTTCGTCTCAACATTTCCTCACTAATCATATTAATTCATTTATTAAACTCACATCAATAAGGATTCGCTCGGCAAACCTTTAGTTTTCAAAAATAACACTTATTCCCCCAAACTGTCACAAGTCAAAGGGTATTTCACAAGAAAACCCATGACATCTACTTGGAGTACTGTCTCACCTTCGAGTTTTAAACCCATTTCCAATCATGCAAGTTTTTCATTAACTTTTCTTTTAAGAGTAGTCTCAGAGAGGAGTGACAATATGAAGCCAGAGTCTTACGGCTTCTAATATTCATTACTATCCATATGAGTTCTCTTAGGATTATTATTAAAAGAAATCTCATAAAGGGATGATAGTATGAGCAAAACAAGCTTAAAAATGCAAAAGCATTAAATGCAAACAATTCTGCAAACACATTTATTAAAGAACACAATTTAAGCAAGTTATATAAGTTTTAACTAAACAAATAGTTAAAAACACACCAACCTACTTAATGATTGCAAACTCGTCAATTCCCCCAGTAGTTCCCCTAAGTGTATAAAAATGATTGACTCAAAATGCTAAACTTTCCATCAAAGAACCGACTCCCTCTAGATAGCATATTACTTTCCTAGCCCATATCGAATCTTTTGATAAAAATTCAATCATTGGAAACATGACACTTATCCTAACAAGGTCAAAATTTTCAAAAATTGGACACAACACATCTCCTCAACTAAAAACCATAGGTTAACTACAAAAAGAATTGTCATTACCAAATTTCTTATTTATGAGCTAAGTATTATGCAAGGAAATAACTAATACGAATGGGACAAAAGTAAAATGAAATCCTAATTCCATTAACTTTAATTGTATTATTAATGCATAAATTAACAACAAACATAACAAAAACACAAAAAAAACAATAACAAAAAAAAGCAATCAACGAAAACAAAGAAAACAGAAAATAGGACTATCATAACTCCTATGCACACTAAAATTCCACATTGTCCTCAATGTGGGAAAGGAAAAACACCACCTAGTCCTATTAAATTTCATCGCACTGCGGTGGCTGAGAACTGGATCCCTCTTCTAGAGAAATCTGCTATTTATAACTCATCTGTTGAACTATATCAGAAATTTGACACATCTGATAGGATAAATTGTCATATGCCATCTCCATCTGGTTAAAGCTTTCATCAAAATGAGTCGTCTTGCTCGTAAAATGCTCCTCCAACTTATCCAAGCGAGTATGCACACCAACAAAAATAAGTAGACGTTGTGGCAGTAGAACTGGCTCCTCATCCTGCTCTTGCTCCTACTGTGACCTAACTGCTTAAAGGAACTGGTCCTTGACCTAACTGCTTAAAGGAACTAAGCTTGTATGAGGCATATATAGCTTGGGTGATGAAGTCACAGACACCACATAATTCGTCCATATCCAAGGCTTGTACATAAGCTGCGTAACACGTCGCCGTGATCACCGATGGATAATAGAGTCCGGTATGGACGAAACGTCTTGCCTTTCGAATTTTAATGTCTATAATCTCACCAACATCGATGGATATCCCATCTAAATAACATAATTAAGGACCGCCTTGTAGCTGTCACTGGATGATGAGAATGAGCTGTGTCCATCATTTCTATGGCGCCAAAGTCAAACATTAAACGCTAAAATATCCTGTCACGTTTTGGAATTCTTGACATATCTCTCTCAGTATAACTCAGAATTTTGTGATTCAAGAGGCCCCGGAAATCTAAGGGATAGAGCTAAAACTTTTATGTATTACGTTGTACAAGATTCGGACGTTAGCATCATTAACTGTGCCTACCAATATGAATGACGTGATTCTGGCAGATTACCATCGCAGTTATTTTATGGACCTATTGAAGACCAAGAAGGCGTGCTTGGACTTTATCATTTATGGATCACACCACTTTTAAGGAAATAGGATTTATTTGCTTTGTAATAAATTAAGTCCATTAAACTTTAATTGGGCTTATTAATTTTGTGATTAATTGATTAATTACATGGCCCAAATTATCTTGCATGATAATGGCATGTAATGGGCTTTAATGGGTTTAGGAAAGTAGCTTCCTACTTTTTAGGACATACTTCCTATTTTCTAGGATCTTTTCGATCTTTTAGGAAAAGTAATTCTTTTAGGAAAGTAAGTTAGTTATTAGTTTCCTAATCCAATTGGAAAGTTTCCTAAATTGGGATTGGTTAGCTTGTGAAGTTCAATTCGGAATTGACTTCTAGTTAGGGTTTTTTTGTTTCCTATTTTGGTCGAAATTAATCCTATAAATAGGAAGGCCTTTGAACGTTTTTTTCAACAATGAATGAATCAATAATTTTAGGTTTGCTAATTTTGTTAAGCACTTTATGTTTACAAACCTTGAATTTTCAATTAAGTTTAGTATAAGTTCATTGACCCGCAAGCCTCTAGCTAAGACCTCTAGGCGAGCCAACTTGTTCTTGATTTCAAGAACACCTCAAACCTTTTAGTTTAGTTTCATGATTTACGTGAGCTAGATTAATTGTTTGATATAGACGTGGGGTTCGATTGGTTAATATCCAATCTTCTCGTTTTCCTTTGAATCCACTTACGCCATTGTGTTTGTTCTTATTGTGTTTTTCTGCAGCTTTTTGTGTTGTCATTGTTCGTGAGTTGAAGTCAACAAAGGTCCAAAGATTGTGAGTAATGTGTGTCCAGGATTCTAAGCCTCGACATCCGTATCAATTGGTATCAAAAACTTCAATCTTTAGTCTTGGCATAAATATTAATCTTGTTTTTTTGGCATATTCAAATTTGAAATATTTGTTGAGATCTTGTTAACTATTTGTGGCTGAATTCTTAAGGGTAAGATAACATAAGACCAAACAAAACCCTAGGTTTTGTCTTAAACCCTTAAAACCCTAAGTTCTAGGTTAAAACCCTAGTGTCAGAAAAAAGGGCGACGTAAAAAAAAAAGAGAGCCAAAGCTCAAAGTAAAAAAAAAGCCCAATAAAAAAAAGAAAAAAAATCAGACTTTTCAAAAAAATTCGTAGCCAAATTGGAACTAAGTATCCAAGTTGTTCTTTGAAAATCACCAAGATTGAAATCGCCAGAACGTTTTCATTATAACTCCGATTTAAGTGATTCAAGTTGCCATTTCCTTGTTATTCAGTCTAGATTCTGTTTTCAGCAGTTTCCTAAGCTAAATCAAATTATACCCCTACATGATCTCAAAAAATCTTTACAGTTTCATACCTAAATTTACTCTATTTGATTTATCTTATGTTTGTCTTGATTGATTGAACTTCTTAGTTGAGAATTGTTCCTTTAATCAATGAATTGATAGGTCTAATATAGAATAGGTGATCCATTTAAAAAGAGTAGTTAGGGTATACAAGAGGAAAGCTACTTCTAAAGAGTCGTGTGTACCTACTCCCCAAAGTGAGAATCCGTGAGGAAATATCCTATTTTCATGTTGTTTTCACTAACATTGCAGGTACAATGGAAGGTGATAAAACTGTATCACAATCCGGACAAAAGATTGATAGTGACATGCTTTATGATATGCTTCAAAAGATGCAAATTCAACTTGATGATTTAACTTCGAAATCTAAGCATCAAACCGCAAAGAATTCCACTTCAAGACAAATTGATTTTGATGAAGTTGCATTCGATAATGAAGAGGAGGGATACATTGGATCTTCCAAAAGTGGTAAAACATCCGACTTGTCTATTGGTACTTTTAGACTGATATTACCTACTTTTCATGGAAAAGCAGATCCCGAAGCATATTTTGATTGGGTTCGAGACCTAGATCATCTCTTTGAAGGCAACAATTATCCCGAGGATAAGAGATATCACCTAGCCTTTATGCATCTCAAGGATTATGCTAGTTTATAGTGGGATGAGGTAATTAAAACTAGAAGCCAAGATGGCAAAAGACCAATTAAGACATGGAGCCAAATGAAAGTGCTCATGAGGAAGAAATATGTGCCTTCACATTATAACCGTGAACTCAACCGAAAATTGCACTCTCTTGTGAAAGGAAGTCGTTCTGTTGAGGTGTATTACCATGAGATGGAAGCACTTATAATTAAGGCTAATGTTCAAGAAGATTTAGATTCCACAATTGAAAGGTTTCTTCGAGGTATGAATTCCGAATTGGCTTATCATGTTGATCTTCAAAGTTATGTTGATATTAATGAGCTAGTTCATAAAGCTATTAAGATTGAAACACATATGAAGGGAAAGGGACGAGCTAGTCAACCTTTTACACAACCACAACCGCCTTGGAGGAGAGATTCCAAACCGAAAACCACTCCTTTCACTCTGCCACCAAGACCATGGACTTTCACGCCAACTCCGCCTCAAAATACTTCATTCGATGTCCCAAAATCCGTCCCAAAGGTTGCTGAAAGCACCTCCCAATCGGCGTCAAAGGCTTGTAGTGATATACGTGATGAATAAGCAAAAGAAAAGAGTGAACAAGAGAAACAAAAGAATGTAAATACTAGCTTAGGTCAAGAACTTGTAATTAAGAGTGAGAAAGGCCGAGAGTTAGGTAGTTCTAAAACTTGTTGTTTTGCTTCTAGAAGTGAGATTGAGAGATTATTGAGAGCTAAGCAACTACATCTTGTACTTATGAATTATAGTGTTCACAATTTTTATTGCTTGTTGCCTAGTTGTTTTGTTTTTATTCAGATTTATGGAGTTCCTAGACATCTAATGGAGTTGCCAACAATGGAAGGAGTTCAATCTGCCATGACTTGTTTCCCGCAAGGTAAGCAAGGTAAGTTTTCAATTGATTTTGATCTTAGAACTGTTAAGAACTTTGTTGTTATCAATTCGGTTGAGCTTCACCGTTTTCAATCTGTTTTTAATCAATTTCAAAAGCATTCCTATACTTTTTAACAATTGTTTCAAAATTTTATAACTTGTGTTTTAGAGTCTAATGTAATGTGTATTGATAAGCAAATTGATTTACATAATTCTTCAATGGTTACTTTAATGCACTTTGAATTGAATGAATCTATGTATAGCATGTTAGTATGTTATGTTGCTTATTTATTACATGAGTTAAAATCTAAATTTCGTAATTATAATTTCGAACAAAACCAAATCGTTGTGTGTACTAATCCAAGTGTTAAATATATTGGTTATACTTGTTGGATTGACGTCTCTTTTGATTATTTGGTTCGTAAATTTATTCAAATCCATCAAGATCAAAGAGGTACTTTGGTAGTTCAACACTTGGTTGGTAAGTTATCTTGTTCTTTAATGAATTTTTCAATGCAAAATGTAATTCATGATGTTAGTTTCTATTATTTAGATTATTTACATTCTGATTTTTCTTTAAGTGTTGTTACTCTAAAGAATGATAACTTTTTAAGATTAACCACATATCCTCAATGTGAAGATAATTCAAGTTGGTTAATTGACGAGTTTAAGTTAGAAAAGTTAACCATTGAATTTGTTTGTTCATGTGACTTTATCGTACCAAATTGGTTAACTAAAAATCTTTGTTCTTTATTGTTTCAAATTGATTTACATTTTTGTCATAGTGCATTTAGAGATAGCTATTATGATACAGTGTATGCATTATCCACACTTGTGAATTATTTTGACATTGATGCAATTTTCTCTTATATAAGAGCATATATTAGTCCATATACATTTATGTTTATTACTAATAATTTTGTTCCTTGGACTGATAGATTTATTTTGTTCTTTAGGGAAATAAAGTGTTATAGCCTGCGAGGTGATACAATCCAAATTGACTTGGGTCTTGATGAGTTCATTATATTAGTGTTTGATCCAGGAGCTTAATTTCAAGATTCGATGATGAATCCTTTTCGAGGAGGGAGGGATTGATGAGAATGAGCCATGTCCATCATGTCCATGGTGCCAAAGTCAAACATTAAATGCTGAAAGATTCTATCACGTTTTGGTATTCTTGACATATCTCTCTCAATATAACTCAGCATTTTGTGATTCAAGAGGACCTGGAAAGCTAAGGGATAGAGCTAAAACGTTTATGTTTTAAGTTGTACGAGATTCAGACGTTATCATCATTAACAGTGCCTACCAAGATGAATGACGTGATTCTGGCATATTACCATCGCGATTTCATGGACCTTTTGAAGACCAAGAAGACGTGCTTGGACTTTACCATTATAGTTTCATGAACCTTTTAAAGACCAAGAAGGCATGCTTGGACTTTACCATTTATGGATCACGCCACTTTTAAGTAAATAGGATTTATTTGCTTTGTAATAAATTAAGTCCATTAAGCTTTAATTGGGCTTATTTATTTCGTGATTATTTGATTAATTATATGGCCCAAATTATCTTGCATGATAATTGCATGTAATGGGCTTTACTGGGTTTAGGAAAGTAGCTTTCTACTTTTTAGGACATGCTTCCTATTTTCTAGGATCTTTCTTATCTTTAGGAAAAGTAATTCTTTTAGGAAATTAAGTTAGTTATTAGTTTCCTAATCCAATTTGGAAAGTTTTCTAAATTGGGATTGGTTAGCTAGTGAAGTTCAATTCAAAATTGACTTCTAGTTAGGGTTTTTCTTGTTTCCTATTTTTGGCCAAAATTAATCCTATAAATAGAAAGGCCTTTTAACATTTTTTTCAACAATGAATGAATGAAGAATTTTAGGTTTGCTAATTTCGTTAATCACTTTGTGTTTACAAACCTTGAATTTTCAATTAAGTTTAGTTGAAGTTCATTGACCCGCAAGCCTCTAGCTAAGACATCTAGGCGAGCCAACTCGTTCTTGATTTCAAGAACACCTCAAACCTTTTAGTTTAGTTTCATGATTTACGTGAGCTAGATTAATTGTTTGATATAGACGTGTGGGTTTGCTTGGTTAATATCCAATCTTCTTGTCTTCCTGTGAATTCACTTCCGCCATTGTGTTGTTCTTATTGTATTTTTCAGTAGCTTTTTGTGTTGTCCTTCTTCGTGAGTTGAAGTCAACAACGGTCCAAAGATTGTGAGTAACGTGTGTCTCCAAGATTCTAAACCTCGACATACGTATCACTGGATGTCTGATAGATGCTCAGAATGAGTTTCCCAATAATGAAGTAGTGCCATGCCTTGGTAATCTTCATCATCTGAGCTAGCTTGAGTTCGGAAATCCAAAAAGACGCGACAATGGAGGCAAGGGGACGAGCGGTAATGGTGGAGTAAGCTTGAGGAACTAAGAATTAGCCTTCTACCAAAACTCGATAACTATTGTCCTCAATTTCTGGAAGGCCGTAGTATGCATTGAACATGGTCCAGCTAACTTGAACATCCATACCGCTGATACGAAGTACACCTTTCCTTATGAATGGATAGTTTACGTAAAACTCAATAACTATTGTAGCATTACCTCTAAGAGGTAGGCACAATATCTGTTGCTAATGGCGAGAGTAAATGTGAGAAGTGATCGGCACAGCTGTCAACTCGATTCCACGTTCCTTCACCATGACTTTATGTGCCATCTTCTCATTGTGGAAATTGTCTGCCTCTCGACACATAAATCAGAAATTGTCAAAGTCCACGGGGTTTGGCTGTGGCAGTGGTGGAGGAGGTGGTGGTAGTGGTGTTCCAAAAGTTGTTCGTGAATGTTTGGATCTTCTTGCCATATCTATCAACATAAAATAGAAATATGAAGAACAAAATATTGTCAGATATATAAGGTAATGTAAAATTCAGAGATTATTATCTAGATGTTTACTCAACAACAAAATTTCGCATTCCACCACTATGCAATACCAAATCCACCACACTTATCGCATATTATCTTAACAAAGTGAAACCGTTGACATAATTATAGGTCACAAACCTTGCAAGAACAATTCATCCTAATCCTATAACCAACTAAACCTATATGACTATAGGAATGATGCAAATCACCAATTGATGCACAAAAGGTAGATTATCCTAAAATCATAATTTTAACAACATAAGAACAATCTATACCTTGCCTTAATTCCTAAACACATTAGGTATAATTGAATTATCAATAATATATTTATTCGGTAACACTACAATTCATGATTTGATAGTTCAAATTCAATAGACTCACATAGAGGCATTTTGACAAACACCTTACTTGCTTTAGTAGTTCAAGCCTAATGTAACTAAAAATTAGAATGAAAAACCCAACAAGAACACAACAATTGTCTCTATCATGTTAACACCATCGAATTCAACATCATAATGTCATCAAATATTCTAATAATCAAACGATATTGAAAATGGGCAACATTAACCTATACATATTAAAAAATTTCAAAACAAAAATTCGTGATTTAATCAACTCATCACAATTGGCCAAATAGTGTTAACATATCATATAGAAAATAAGCAAACACAAAATTACAACGAAATTGAAGTAAAAATCCAAAATTTACCACTTGAAGAATAAAATCAAACTTCAAAATTCTCTTGTGTTGTGATGGAACTAAGGACTTCTACACCACCCCAAAGCCTCCTAGAACTAATTCCAAACTCCAAATTACAACGAATTTCACTAGAAATTTGAATTCAAAAAGTTGCAATTTTTTACAAATTCTTGAAAAATTGAGGATTTTGGGTTGTTTAATCAGTGAATTTGTGATTATATGGGCGTTATTACGATCACAAAACAACCTAGAACACAAATATGGATTAATTTCGTGAAGAAAACTAGAGGAGAGATGAAGTTGAAAGGATTTTCATTTTTGAGTATTTGTTTTTGAAAAAAATTGCATATGAATATTAGGAGGCTGCTCATGTTTAAAACTGCAATTTTTCCCGACGTCGCGACGTGGGTGAGACCCTAATTTTTTTATACCGCTTACGTGGATGTCGCGACTTGCAACTCTGAACATCACGACTTGGGTGCACATTGCGCAACGTTGAGCCCCCTGGACGTCGTAACATGGCTTACTGTTTGGCGAATTTATAATTCGTATTTTCTGGATGTTGTGACGTGGGGAGACCTGGGTGTCACGATGTGGGTGAATGTTTCACGTTTTCAAGCCTTTTAATCATCAAAACATCCCCTCATCTCTTACTCCAACCTACACAACAAAATTTGCACAAAAATAATCATTAGTTAATGGAATTTTACCCTAAAGTCAAACTAGAAACATAATATAATAAATTAAAACTTAAAAATCATAAAATATAAACTTGGGTTGCCTCACAAGAAGCACTTTGTTTATCATCTAAAGCTCGACGCCTTTTTCTTATTCTTCAAGAGTCACATTTTCAACATCCCTTGGAACTTTTTCTCCTTGAGGTAGGTAAATCTTCAATCTATGGCCATTGACTATGAAAGCATTTCCTGTTCTCTTATTGAGTAGCTCAACCATACCATATAGGAACACTGTTTGCACCTTATACGGACCATACCATCTTGACTTGAGTTTTCCTAGGAAAAGTCTCAACTTAGAATTATAGAGTAAAACCAGCTGTCCGGGCTCAAACTTTTTATATAATATGCGCTTATCATGCCAATTCTTAGTTCTCTCTTTATAGAGAGATGCAGTTTGGTATAAATCAAACCAAAACTCATCCAAATCGTTGAATTCTAGCAATCTTTTCTCAGCTGCCTTTCCATAATCCATTTTCAGTTCCTTTAAGGCCCAAAAAGTCTTGTACTCAAGCTCAATCGGTAAATGACAAGCCTTACCAAATACCATATGATATAGAGATGTGCCAATGGTGGTTTTGAAAGCAGTGTGGTAGGCCCAAAAAGAATCATCTAATTTTGTTTCCAACTCCTTCCGATATAGTTTCACAACCTTTTCTAGAATCCTTTTGATTTTCTAATTTGATATCTCTACTTGACCACTTGTTTGGGGGTGGTAAGGAGTTTCCACCTTGTGCCGAACTTTATATTTCGTCAATAAGGCTTGAAAAGCCTTGTTACAAAAAATGCATACCTCCGTCACTGATTATTGCCTTTGGGGTTCCATAGCGTGTAAAAATGTACTTCTTGATGAATCCCACCATAATTTTCTCATCATTGGTTGGTAATGAAATGGCTTCAATCCATTTGGAGACATAATCCATGGCCACAAGAATATAAGAGTTACCATTAGATTTTGGGAATGGTCCCATGAAATCTACGCCCTATACATCGAAAATTTCCACATCCACAATGTTGTTCAAAGGTATCTCATTCCTCCATGAAATATTCCGTGATCTTTGGCATTTATTGTAGTGTTTGATCCACTCTTGAGTGTTATGGAATAGTTTTGGCCAATAATACCCCGACTACAACACTTTGTAAGCTGTCATTTGTCCTCCAAAATGCCCTCCATAATTAGATCCATGACATGAACGAAGAATGTCTTTTTGGTTCTCCTCAAGGACATATCATCTTATGACTTGGTCATTGCATACTTTGAAAAGATAAGGCTCATCTCAATAGTAATACATTGCATCATGGATGAGTCTTTTCCATTGTTGGGTAGACAAATTTGGCGGGACTCGTTGTTAGTCCACATAATTAGCAATATTAGCATACCATAGAGCTGTGTCTACTTCTTTCACTTGAAATAATTGCTCATCAAGGAAGATTCCCTGAATTTGTATATTAATGTCCTCTTCCAAATGTTCATGCTTTACCAATCGAGAAAGGTGATCTGCAATATGATTTCAACTCCATTTTTATCACAGATTTCCAAGTCAAACTCTTGTAGAAGTAGAACCCACCGGATCAACCTTGATTTTGCATCCTTTTTGACCAAAAATTAACAGATTGTTGTATGATCTGTGTAAATAATCACCTTGGCTCCCAACAAATAAGAACAGAACCTATCCATTGCAAAGACGACTGCCAACATCTCCTTTTCTGTTATAGTGTAATTCCACTGAGTTGCATCAAGTAAACGGCTGACATAATAGATAGTATGAAAAATCCTATCCATCCTTTGACCAAGGACTGCCCCCACAGCAAAATCACTAGCATCGCACATAATCTCGAAGGGGGCTCCCCAATTTGGAGGTTGAATTACCATAAAGTTAAATACAACATCCTTTTCTAAAATATGACACAAGGGTTTGGTGATATTGGAGAAATCCCAAATAAATTGCTGGTATAACCCGGCATAGCCCAAAAAACTGCTAACGCCCATGACATTAATTGGACAAGGTAGCTTTGCAATAAGTTCCAATTTAGCCTTATCAACCTCCATGCTATTAGCTGATATCTTGTGGCTTAGGACAATACATTCTTGTTCCATAAATTGGCACTTCTCCCAATTAAAAACCAGATTTGTCTCCACGCATCTTTCAAGCACTTTATCCAAATTATCCAAGTATTGATCGAATAAGTGACCAAAAATTGAGAAATCATCCATGAATACCTCAATAATGTCTTCCACTATGCCATGGAAAATGGCCATCATACACCTTTGAAATGTGGTGGGTGCGTTGCATAACCCGAAAGGCATTCTCTTAAATGCAAAGGTGTCAAAAGGGCAAGTGAATGTGGTATTGTCCGGATCCTTTGGTTCAATGGTTATCTGATTATACCCGGAATACCCATCCAAGAAATAATAAAAGAGGTAGCCAGTAATCCTGTCTATTACTCGATCCAAGAATTGTAAAGGTTACCTTATTAAGCTTGCGATAATCCATTCAAACTGGCCATGCATTAATGATACGAGTTGCTAACAACTCGTCATTATCAGTCTTGACCACTGTCACCCACTCTTCTTTGGTACATGATAAGTCAGTTTCATACTGACTTAAACATCCTAGTTTTGCTTGGCTTTTGTTGTGTTTTATTGCATTTTGTGTGACATTGGGTGTTAATGTACAAGTTTATGTGATGGATTGTATGTGGGTTTGTTCGGTAAAAAAGGGCTAATATTGGCGCATTAGTGTGCACTCAAGTGATTGCATGTGTGCACAAGTGTGTGCATAGAGACACGGCACTAGGAACAAACATTGCTTGCACATACTTGCTCTAGGTTACCGCATACACGCATAGGCACCGCACACATTCGTCGCACACACATCACCTTACTTGCTGTACATGCATGCACGCATCGCTACATAAGGGCAATGCACCGCGTACACTTGTCGCACGCACCTCGCACAGGCTCTGCATGCAACCGCTGCACAGACCGTACATGCACCGCACATTCATGCATAGCACATGCACACACTTGTGCACAACACGCCGCACAAGGCTTGCGCACTCTTGCACACAAGCACTTGACCGTACACAACACTCGCATGCACCATGTGCACACTTGTGCACATGCATGCACACACTTTTATGCACAACACCGCACATGATGCACACACTTGCAGCAACACCAGCACACAAATGCACCACAATACACACTCCATGCACTACTCTAGTGCACATGCATGTACACACTTGCATGCAACACGAGCTTCACAAGCACATTACAAGCATTACACTAAGGCTCACAACATGTACAACTCGAGCACATCACCAAGGTACTCTTGCACCAAGTTATGTATAACACTTGCATGCTTATTAATGCACCACACTTGCACACATGAACATTTGTTGCACCATTGCATGCACACTTGGCTCTAACTTCACTACACCAAAAACACCATGCACCACATGCACAACACTTAGCTCACATACACACATTCGCACCCGTGCACAATTTGTGATGGGCGGACACCCCATAGAAACAATTACACGTGAAAATGGAATGTGAGGGGGCGTCCGTCTGGGAAATTTGATGTGTTTTGTCTTCAAAAAGTTTTTTAAGTGTTGAGCTCTTCCTTTATGTTTTTGCAGGCTATGAAGGCGCGGCTGGTGTGGCTCAATGGCGTGAAGGGAGAAGTGAAATCGTGAGGCGCAATGGCTCAAAGGCGTGGGAAGCTTGAAGGTTGATTGACATGGAACTTTGTGCACGTGCACAATTTGGACAGTTCATTTTTAACCCAGTGGCATTTCTATAATTTAGTGCTTATTTTATATTAGCTTGTAGAACAAGCTTTAGACCTCTGTATATAGAGGAATTTGTCATTATTTTAGGGGGGGAGACTTTTGAATTTTTGCTCTAGAGACTATTCTAGAAACTTGAGAGCGGAAATTTTCTCTCTCTAACTTTCTTTCTCTAGAATTTTAGCTCCGATTTCAATTCCGATCAAACTCTTGGACCGATCGCAGGAATTCTCTTCTCAATTAAGAAACCTTGAACAATTCTCTTGTGTTTAATCAGTAAAATTTTCCAATTTAATGAAAATGAATTGTTTAATGCTGGATTTTGATGATCACGATATGAAAATGAGTTCTTCCGGCTAATTTTGCAATGTCCTAGAGTTCTGATAGATGAATACGCAATTTAGATGACTCGATGCTATGGGATTGACATAATCTATAAGGAAATTGAAATCGTACTCTATTCTGTTCGAGAATGTGGTTAAGTTTCATGAATTAGCACCGGTATTATTTGAATTTAACTTTAATTGGGGTCGACATGCCGAGTTGAGGTTGAATTCACTAATATTTGTGAGAATGCATGAAATGAGAACTGGAAGTATGAAATATTGAGTCCTTTCACTTGCTTTGCTTGTTCGTGTTCTGAGATGCGGTCGTCATGCCGGTTTGATATCACTAAAAACATTATGATAAAGTGAAAAGAGGCTCTCTATTGCTAACGAAAACTAAAGAACTTAAGTCAGGCCTCGCCATGGGAAGATTTTAGGAAATGAATGCTAGAGTAGTTAGACATAGAGAGTTGAGATGTTGCAGTGCAAATTCATCATTTTTAGGCCTCGCCATGGGAAAGGATGATGTTAGGGAGCGTAGAGAGCAGTGCGGTCGACATGCCGGCTGGAAGCTAGGCTGCTAGGCAACTTAGATCACCTCTAGTGTTGAATGTGTGTCAATTGCATTGCGTGAGTTGTCTGAGGAGCATTCATCCGGTGAAAGTACCCTAGGACATCCACTATCTACTTGTTCTCACATTTCTCTTATTGTTCTCGTTATTTTTATTTCCTGTTATTGTAATCTTGTTTTTGTGACAACTGTTGGAGCAATAACTTGAATTCTTGAAATCACTCCCTTTCTTGTGGAACGAAACCCTCTCACCCTGCTACAGCAGTGTTACGGATAAATTGGTGGGCATACGACTATAACACATCAGTACACATTGGATTGGACTTACCTATTTATTATCAGATATAGCATAAATCATCCCAAAGTCCAATAGCTTGATCACCTCCATCATCGTCGAATTTAACTGACGTTGTCTATCATATACTAGAACTGCATCATCTTCCAAAAGAATCTTATGCATGGAAATAGATGGATTAATTCCCTTAATGTCAGCAATAGTCCACCCAATTGCTCATTGATACATTTTCAGCACTTAATGAGCTTCTCTTCCTTCCATGGTTTCAATGTGGCGGAAATTACCATAGGTAAAGTGTTGTCATCCCCCAAAAATGCATACTTGAGATGTGATGGGAGTGGTTTGAGCTTCAATTATGGTGGCTCTTTGGATGAAGGTTTTAGCATATTTTTCCTGCAATCAAGAACTTCAAATGGCCTCATTGCAATGGGCTCCTTAAAAACATCATCTATTATCTCACAAATGGAAGAATCTAAAACAATACATTCAGCCATATTTTATAACTCTAATGCTATATTCTTATCAATCTTAAATAGTTCAGAATTAGATATATGCATTAAAGAGTCATTCTCATTAACACTACGTATTCTTATGAGGTTGCATGCAATGATCGATGATTCAATAACATCCACGAAAAAACAAGTATTAATGTCACTAGGATGCTTCATAGCGTAATTAACATTAAATGTTACCTCTTCACTGCGCACGCCAATTAAAGCATCTCATGTAACTAAAAAAGGTCTTCCAAAGATAAGAGGAACCTCCTCATCCTCCTCCATGTCCAAGATAATGAAGTCTATCGGACAAGTATGAGTAGTGTTCAAACTTTTAATCTGCAAACCTTTATTCACTTTTGAACTGTGCTATTGAAATTGCTATTGAAATGAACCATAGACATGTGTTACAGAAAGTCTTAATCCTTATTTTGTCATTTTTTTGAAATCTGATTTTTCTTCCATGCTTTACATGATGTTTACAAGCTTTTTAAAACTCATCTCTAGTGCTGAATACCATACCAAGCTTGAATTAAGGATCATTCATGTTAATCTCAAATTTGAACCTAATAATATGTGCTCTTATCTTATTGATAGTTGTTTCCTTTTCTATATTGGATGCACTATTAAGCTCATCTGAATCCAAAACATCCTCTTCATCCTCCTGTTCTATCACTTCTGCCATTTTTTTTATTAGATTGATTTGAAGCGCCTGACTTTTTAAAACTGTTTTCAATATCAATCCAATCTTTTGATTTCTTAGCTATAAGACCATTTAAATCAACATCCTCACTGAATTCATACTCATTATCATGTAGGCTCTCACACTCACTAGATTTGATTTCTTTTTCTACATGAACTTCCAAATTCTTTATTTTCCCAACAATCTGTTGTTTGCAACCTATTTTTTCAGATGATTGATGCTGTTTTGAGCCTTTTTTGAGTATGCTTTTTTAGATGATTAGTTAGTAGGCTTCTGATCCTTTTTTTGTTTTATCACTCGCCCAACAACACTAAATCTGATCCAACAGCACTAACATTATTTTGAGCCTTCTTGTTTGATCCACCATCACTAACATTATTCAGAGCCATCTTGTTTGATCCAGCAACATAAGCAGGCCTTTGAACTTATGCCTCTGATACACTAGCAATAATAGGTTTCTAAGCCTGCGTTTCTAACCTAACAATATTAGTATTCACTTTAGCTTGTGCATTTGATCCATCAGCATTCATTTCAGTTGTATCATTTTGACAGGTATGTCGCGTACTTACACAATTTAACCCTACTCACTAATGTAGATGTGATGAGAGAGATCGTATCCTCAGGGAAGGTAATGGCTCAAGAATTTGAAATGTTTCTCAAGAATGTAACAAAAGTTTCACAGTATCAATTCAGTAAAGTAAAAGCAGTACTCAACACTCAAAACAGAAGTTAACTTGCAAGAATGTCAAATGAGATTTACAGGAATTCAAGCAGATGTCCTAGAGTTTCTGAATCAGACTACTGAGAGTTCAAACCGATTACTATGCAATTGACCCCATGAAATACTAATTAGGAAGAGATCATTTTTGCTTAGGAGTCTAGCTAACACTTAGCATGACGACAACAGTGTTTTCTGTACCCCTTAATACTCCACTTTTCCCATGTCGAGGCCTAAGTGAAATGAAATCAAACCACAACATCTCAACTTCATGTTTCTAGCTATTAATTATGCAATTTCTCAAGTATCCTATGGCGAGGCCTAACTTGAGTGTCTTCAGTTAAGCTAGCTTCAAAAAGTCTTCCTTTACCTAATTCTGAAGATTCAACGATCTTTGATTAGCATGTCGACCACATCTTGGATCGTGTACAAGAACAAACAGACAAAGGAACTCCATATCGTTCATCATGTATATTATTTACACTATTTCCACTGTTAATGTTGTTTTACACCTTGAACTGGCATGGCGACCTCAAACAAAGTGTAATTCAATCAAACACAAGTGAAAATGTATAAAACTTCTCGTATTTCAACAATTCAGAACAAGTATGAACAATTCTTTAAAGATTAGATCAATTGCTTAGCTTTTCCTGGTTCAAATTCACAGTAATGCGATCATAACCCTAGGACATCACCAATTTAGCCAGATAACTCCATATTCAACTCGTAAGCATTAAATTCCAACATTAAACAATTGAATTCCATCAAATTGAGAAATTTCACCAATTGAAGTGTAGAGGAAGGTCCAATGTTGCTTCGATTGAGTTCAATATATAATCTCCAGTACAAAATTAGCGATTAGAACTAAATTCGAAAGAGAAACTCTAGAGAGAGAAAATAGATCTAGAGAGAGAAAAAAATGAGAGATAAGAACTCCTACTCTAAATTCAAAAGATGGTTAGCAATTCTAGAATATTCGTCCCTCGTAAAAGCTAACTAATCCTCTATATATAGAGGTTACTAGAGTCGTAAATAGTACGCAAACGTAAAATGATTAAGTATTTACAAAAATACCACTGCTTTTAAAATAAACTGTCAAAAATCAATTCATGCACAAACATATCCACGCCTTTGAGCCAGTGGTCTTCACGCATTCAATCCATTTCTGCGCCTTCCAGCTTCTGAAAATCACGCCTCCGACCAACTCTCAAAACCCTCGTGTGCTCAGCTTTATCACGCCTTTACTTCCTGGACAAGTCACTCCTTCAATCTGCCAGTTTCCACTGTTCCTTTTTTACCTCATCAATCATGCGCCTTTGGGCCAACTGCCTCTACGCCTTCACTGCCCCTGTGTACCACTAATATCCCACACTTAGCCACTTTCCTGCCAACGAAAACTAATAGGGCGAGGTCTCGCGGCGAGACCTCGCCGTGTATTGCGTGTGTGGGGAAGACCTCGCGGCGAGGTCTCGCCGTGCAAAGTGGTGTTGCGAGACCTCACGCCATGTTAATTGTTTGTGGGCGAGACCTCGCGGCGAGGTCTCGCCCTTGTGAATGTGTGTGCACGTTTGTGAAATGAAAATGTAACAATGAGAGTGGTGTTGTGAATTTTTGAGGTGGAATGAATTGTAAAGTGTTTGTGAGTTGTGATTGAAAATGAGTGCTTGATGAAAATGGTGAGAATGATTGATCATGAGATGGAAAATCAGTGAATGCAAATGCAATGTGCATATCAAGGAAACAATCTGATGAAGATGAAAGTCCATGAAAAATAATCAAGCAAAGTATGACATGAACTTTGATAAATGCCATAGTAAACAACCAATTCCCTCTTCAATCTTGAAATGTTTTCAAACACATGAAACCCTTCTCAAATCATGACCTTGTAAAATCTATGCTTTAAGATGCAATAACAGTGAGTGTGTGTTGAGTGAACTAAGTGTTGAGTGTGTGAGCAAATGTTGCAAAAAAAATGTGCACAATTCATGCGATGAGGTGAGCTCGTCGCATGAAGTTTGTACGTGATGTGTGCAAGGGTTATGCGCAAATGTGTTGCGGCGAAATGACTTCGCCGCAATGTGTGTGCGTGAGTGCATGCAACGAAGTGATCTCGTCGCATGAAGTGTGTGGGACTAGTGTGCGAGTGCTAGTGCGTAATACATGCGGCGAGTTGAGCTCGCCACATAGTGTGTGCGAGTGCTAGTGTGCGAGTGAGGTGCGGTGAGTGCATGAGTGTGCGTGTGAGAGCTTGTGGTGAGTGCAAGGGTTGCTAGGCCAGAACAAACAACCAACATCCATGCAAGATTTGTTTGGCCTAGCTTCTGAATTAGATTCTTTAGTAAACATGAAAGTTGTAGAGCTTTCTTTTGGCTTTCTATAGGTTCACGATTCATCAAAATTGAATGTCTATAGCTCAAGTTATGAACTCTATACCAAACTGTGGCAGTATGATCTAACCCTAAAAAACCCTAATCCAAGCCTAACAAAGAAGTCTTCATTTCTCATGGTTGCCTACAGAATTTAGAGAAAGTTAAAACATGACAATTAATTTATACACCACAAGCTTTCCATAGCAACCAAAATCTCATCATTTGGACCAGAATTGAAAGAGTTATACGCAAGACAAGTTGAACAACCAAACTGCCCAAAAACCCTAATTTGGCCGAATAAGCACTTTCAGTCCCTTCATTTTTCAACCTAGACACACATCACTTCATTTTCCATCATTTTTACCCCCTTTGCACCATTTAAACATTATCAGCTAGCAACCCACAACTATGCGTAAAACAACATAAATCACCACACATTTTGCATCAAACACAAGACAAAAACTCAGAAATGTAGCACAAAATAGTTGGTATAAAACCAACTCATCACATTTTTTTCCTCTTAAAAACCCAGATTCTTTGCAGTTTTCAACTGTTCTGTATCTACAAATTGTTCAACTATTGTTCATTGTAGGATATTAAATTTAGCAGCTTCTTTTTCAGTCTCACTTGCACCAGTAGTAGTTGACAATTTTTTTTCAAACTACATAAATATCTATCAATTTATACCTTATCCCATAATAACCTACAAAATGGGCATGCATATCAGACAACAAATACAACAGGCCATTCTCTTTGATTTGACCAAGTATGATGTAGGAATATTTTGCACTTGATTCATTATACCTTGTCCTTCCAACTATGTTTTTAAAGTAGAGAATGACCACGTATTTATATGACAATAATCTATAGTATCTTTCATTCCTCCTATATATTATGTTTTTGGAATGTTTATAAAGTCATCTTCATGATTAATCCTCATGAAAAACATGTTACATTTCGGTCTTGTAGCATAAATATCAATCAACCAAGCTTAATGGTCATGTTATAAGATATATTGACTCAAAAATAACACAGTGCATACGAAACAAAACCAAAAAACATGTGAACAAACAAAAGCAAAAGACATGTGAACATGGAGCACCATTCCCGATGTACCACTAGGGCTGTAAACGAGTCGAATCGAGTTCGAGTACCTCCATAATCGAGCTACTCGAGCTCTAAAATGGTGGTACTCCAGCTCGACTTGAGCTCGATCAAGTAAGTATTTTTTGAGCTCGAGCTCGATTTTTTAATTTTTTTTTATTTTTTAAAGTTTTTTTTAAATTGTAGGATATAATTGTAATTTTTAAAAATTTAGTAAGGTAAAATGATCATTTAGTGTAAAATTAAGGTCTAAAATATAAATATAAGTTACTTAAAATATAATTTATCAAATGTTAGGGACTAAACAATAAATATAAAAAATTTAAAAATATATATATGAGATCGAGTAGCTCGCGAGCTACTCGATCCTTTGAAAACTGAGCTAGAGCTACTCGAGCTCGGTCAAATCAAGCTCGAGTCGAGTAGTTGACCGAGCTGCTCGTGCGCTCATTTTACACCCTATGTACCACCATTAAATTTGGACCACAATGTCAGGAATTTTGAGAATACAAGAATACAATATTGCATATTTCACTTCCTATTACAAGAATACCAGAATACCATGATTATTTAACTAAGATTCTAGTTTAATAAACTACATTACTTTCCATTATAGTATCATAGAACTATTTAACAACTTACCATAATCTAGGATCCTCCATTCGCTTGTTCTATTTTGGGATGCCATTCCACCACATTGATTTGCTTCGATTACAGTTGTGATTCAAATCTAAGAGTGAACTTAGGGCTTATTAAAAGAACTCAATTTTGCTCAGAGTTTGATTTTGTTCAGAGTTCAAGTTTTATTTTGTTCAGCGATTATTTTGCTAAGAGTTCGATTTGAGCAAAACATGGGTATTTATTTGATCTGAGATGAATTTTGTGTTCGATTAGGGTATAGAAATTTTGATTCTGGTCTTTATGTATTTTTTATTGTGTAAAAGGCTGTGATTCTCTTTTTGCGCATGTGGTGGGCACGTGAATGGACATAATGACATTTGTAACAATTTGTCAACAGGGACTAAAAATTTACATTTTTAAATGTCAGAAATTAATTTATTTCGTTTTAAATGTCAAGGTCAAAAACAATTGCTTTGTGAAATATGCCGAATTTCTAGGGTGGTTTTCCCAAAGGAATAAATACAGTTTACTATTTTGTGGGTAGCAACACTTTAACTTCACATGCCTTTACTTTAAAAATATAGATTTTTATTACCCTTAAATTAAAATGAAGACAAAATAATCTCATGATAATGTCATTTATATTTTGACAAAAAACCTTTATCTCTACGTATTTTCTCTTAAAACTTTTATTACAAACTGTCAAAATAGTCACTCACATTATATAAAAAAGTATTTTTTTCATATATATTAAAAATGATGCATTTTAGTCACTCATATTTTTAAAAAGTATACTAAATTAGTAACCAACTAATTTCTATTAGCTTTTTTAACAGAAAAAAATATATGTTCACATCATGTACCACTATTTTGGCAATTTTCCCAAAACAAAATGCACATAATTCTATTTAGTTTTTAATAAATAGTGTAGGGTCCACTATTTAGTTTTTAATAATTCTATTTAGTTTTTAATAAATAGTGTAGCCAAGGTTATCACCAACACAATCTTTGACCTTGGCTAGGTATAGTATCATGCACTATTCTGGTCTGTGAGGTAGGTTTTCTCCCTCCAAACCCCAGTGACCTAGTTGGGTCACTCTTTAGATGAGGAGGAAGAGTTCTCAGAGTCTTCTAAAATGGGTAAAAAGTCCAAACTTGCAGTTTGTTCTGTTAAACTAATCATACCTACTTTTCATGGAAAGGCAGATCTCGAAGCATATTTTGGTCCGAGACCTAGATCACTTCTTTGAAGGCAATGATTATCCTGAGGATAAAAGGTACGACCTAGCCTTCATGCATCTCAAGAATGATGCTAGCTTATGGTGATATGAGGTAGTAAAAACTAGACGCCAAGATAGTGAAAGACCAATCCGGACTTGGAATCAAATGAAGGTGCTCATGAGAAAGAAGTATGTTCCTTCACATTACAACCTTGAACTCAATCACAAATTGCATTCTCTTGTGCAAGGAAATCGAACAGTAGAGGAATACTACCATGAGATGGAGGCCCTTATGATAAAGGTCAATATTCAAGAAGATCCCGACTCAACCATTGAGAGGTTTCTTCAAGGTATGAGTTCCGAACTAGCTTACCATGTTAATCTTCAAAGTTATGTTGATATTAATGAGTTAGTTCATAAAGCAATTAAGATCAAAAAGCATCTCAAATCCAAGGGGCAATTCACACAACCATTACCGCCATGGAAGAGAGATCTTAAGCCGAACTCTATGCCATTCACTCCGCCAGTAAATTCGAGACAGTTCACAACAAATCAGCCTTCAAACACACCGAACAATGCTCCAAAAACAGTCCGCAATGTTGCTGAATCTTCCTCAAAGCCAGCGTCAAAACCGAAGGAAAGGTTGAGGGATATTCGATGTTTTAAGTGTCAAGGTTATGGCCACTACCAATCCAATTGTCCTACTTGTAAGATGATTGTTATTCTTGACAATGGAGAAGTGGAAAGTGATGAGGAATATGCTGATATGCCCAAACTTGAGGAGAAATATGCAAATAAAGGTAGTGAAGTTATTGAAGCTTATAAGGTTGGTGATTTTTGTTTAGTCTCTCGCCGAGTACTTAATACACATAAGCATGTTGATGAAGATTTGATCCTTTGAGAAAACATATTTCACACACATTGTGTGGTTCAAAATAAAATTTGCTCTATTATTGTTGATAGTGGAAGTTGTACAAATGTGGCGAGTACTCTACTTGTGAACATGCTGAATTTGTCTTGCATGAAACATCCAAAGCCATATAGACTTCAATGGCTTAATAATTCAGCTGAGACTAGAGAAACCAAGGAAGTAAAATTTTCGTTCACTATTAGAAATTATGTTGATAAAATTTTGTGTGATGTGGTTCCAATGGAAGCTGCTCATATACTGCTTGGAAGACCTTAGAAATTTGGTAGAGATGTGCATCATACTGAGAAGAATTTCTACCATTTCGAACATCAAGGTAAGAAATTCAATTTGCGTTCCTTAAGTCCATCTGAAGTCTTTTAGGACCAATCGAAGATTTCTAAGGCTTATGGAGATAAGTGAAGCAAAAGCAAAGAATGATCAAGAGAATCCCAAGAATGTAACTAGCATAGGGCGAAACATTGTAACTAGAAATAGTGATAGTGATAGCCGAGAGTTAGTTAAATCAAAATCTTGTTGTTTTGCTTCCATGAGTGATTTAAAGAGAGCAATACTAGATAGGCAACCGTTGTACTTGTTGTATCACAAAGATGTAATTATCATTGATAGTGATCACCTATCTTTTCTGCCTAGTGTTGTTTTGTCTCTTTTATAGGAATATGGAAATGTGTTTCCCGAGGACTTACCAATAGGTTTACCACCTATTCGAGGTGTTGAGCATCAAATTGACTTCGTGCCAGGAGCTCAAATTCCAAACTGTCCAGCTTATAGAGCAAATCCCGAGAAAACAAAAGAGATTCAACGTCAAGTGGATGAACTCCTTGAAAAAGGTATTATTCGAGAATCTCTTAGTCCATGTTCAATTTCTGTTATTATGGTCCCTAAAAAGGATGAGTCTTGGAGAATGTGTGTTGATTGTCGTGCCATCAATAAAATCACTGTTAAGTATAGACATCCAATTCCTAGATTAGATGATATGCTTGATGAATTGTGTGGTTCATGTATTTTCACCAAGATTGATTTAAAAAGTGGCTACTATCAAATTAGAATGAAAGAGGGTGATGAATAGAAGATAGCCTTTAAAACAAAGTATGGTTTGTATGAATGGTTAGTCATGCCTTTTGGTCTAACTAATGCACCTAGTACTTTTATGAGCTAATGAATCATGTTTTTCAAACTTTCATTGGAAAATTTGTTGTGGTCTATTTGGATGACATCCTTATATATAGCAAATCACTTGATGAAAACGTTGAACATCTTAAGCAAGTATTTGTTGTTTTACGTGAGAACAAGTTGTATGCTAACCTTAAAAAGTGTTCTTTTTCTATGGAATCTATTTTCTTTTTGGGTTATATTGTTAGTTCTCAAGGAACTTCTATTGATGAGTCAATAGTCAAGGCAATCATGGATTGGCCGAGACCTAAGAATGCTAGTGATGTTAGAAGTTTTCATGGTTTGACAAGTTTTTATAGAAGGTTTGTTAAAGACTTTAGTTCTATAGATGCACCTTTAAATGAACTTGTTAAAAAGAATTTCTCTTTTGAATGGAAAGATGAACATGAAAATGCTTTTAACAAATTGAAATACATGTTCACTCACGCCCCTCTTCTTGCTTTGCCGAATTTTCATAAAGCTTTTGAGATACACTGTGATGCCTCTGGGATAGGTATTGGTGCTATTTTAATGCAGGAATCAAGACCCATGACTTACTTTAGTGAAAAGCTTAATGGGGCAGCTTTGAAGTATGCAACTTATGACAAGGAGTTGTATGCTTTGATAAGGTCATTACAGGTTTGGCAACATTATCTATGGCCAAAAGAATTCATTATTCATTTTGATCATGAAAGCCTTAAATTCTTGAAAACTCAAGGTAAATTGAATAAAAGGCATGCTAAATGGTTAGAGTTTATTGATACTTTTCCATATGTGATTAAGTATAAATCTGGTCAAGAAAATATAGTAGCTGATGCATTGTCTAGAAGATACACGTTATTCACCTATTTGCATGCTAAGTTACTTGGTTTTGATTTGATTAAAGATTTGTACAAAGATGATGTTGATTTTCAAGCCGTTATTGATACTTGTGCTTTAAGGCCGAATGGAGACTTTTATTTGCATGATGGATTTTTGTTTCGAAAAGATAAATTATGCATACCCTCTTGTTCCATTCGTGAATTACTTGTTAAAGAAACCCATGGGGAAGGGTTAATGGGGCATTTTGGAATTGCTAAAACTCTTGCTGTTTTGAATGAACACTTTTATTGGCCTAATATGATCAAAGATGTAAAAAGTGTTTGTGATAAATGCATTGTATGTAAACAAGCAAAATCGAAAGTAATGCCTCATGGTTTGTACATGCCTTTGCCTGTTCCTAGTCATCCTTGGGTTGATATTTCCATGGATTTTTTACTTGGATTACCTAGGTCACGCAATGGTAAAGATAGCATATCTATAGTTGTTAATCGATTTAGTAAAATGGCACATTTTATTGCATGTTCCAAAACTAATGATGGTACATATATTACAGATTTGTTCTTTAATAAAGTTGTTAGATTGCATGGCATTCCACAAAGTATGTTAGTGATAGGGATGTTAAATTCTTGTCTCATTTTTGGCGAACTTTATGGAACAAGTTAGGCACTAAATTGTTGTTTTCTACTGTTGCACATCCACAAACTGATGGACAAACTGAAGTAGTTAATCACACACTTTATTTACCTTACTTCGAGCTATTATTCAAAAGAATTTAAAGAATTGGGAAAACTGTCTTCCTCATATTGAGTTTGCATATAATAGGACTTTTTATAGTTCTATTAATTGCTCCCCTTTTAAAGTTGTGTATGGATTTAATCCTTTAACTCCACTTTATTTTGCCCCTTCCTATTAATGAGTTCGTTAATGTTGAAGGTAAAAAAAAAACCTGATTTTATGAAGGAGTTACATGAAAGGGTTCGAAACACAATTGAGAGGCGTAATGAACAATATGATAAGCAAGCCAATAAGCGCAGGAAGCACGTGATATTCGAACCTGGTGATTGGGTTTGGATTCACTTAAGGAAAGAGAGGTTCCCTAAAAGAAGGAAATCTAAGCTTTATCCAAGAGGAGATGGTCATTTTCGTGTTTTGGAAAGGATTGGAGATAATGCTTACAAGATCGAACTTCCTAGTGAGTATGGCAATGTCTCATCTACAATTTAATGTTTCTGATTTATCTTTGTATGATGTAGGTGATTCGAGGACGAATCTTTTCGAGGAGGGAGGGAATGATAGCAATCCGCCTGTGCCAAAGCCAACTCCACTTGTTCATCCATTAGAGAATCTTGATGGTCCATTGACGAGATCAAGGAGCAAAAGGATGAAGGATGGTTTGCAAGCATTATTGGCAACTCATTGTGAAGAGTTGGATAGTTTTGAAGACAAACCTACTTCGGTCCATTCATCTTCAACCAATGGAGCTATTTGGAATATCTCTTCAATCACAATTCATGAAGATGTTTCTAAGAGTTCTACCTTGGAGCTTGAAGAAATGCCACCTTGAAGAGTTTCCATGGATCAAACACATTGAAGACCAAGAAGGCATGCTTGGGTTTTTACAATTAATGGATCATGCCATTTGAAGTAATTTAGGGTTTACTTTTGAGTTTTAATAATTAAGTCCATTAACATTTAATTATAGGCTTGAGTTTTTGTTTAAGTGTCAATTACTTGGCCCAATTATCTTACATGATAATTAGGAAAGTAATCTCCTATTATTTAGGAAACTTTTGGAAAGTAATCTCCTACAATTAAGGAGCTTTAGGCGGGTTGTTTTTCAAGAGGAAAAAACGTGTTTTGCTTCTAGAAACCGTGTCTTAGTTTCCATTCGGGAAAAGGATTAGTTAGTTAGTTAGTTAGCTTTAGAAATCAAGTTGTACTTGATTACCATTAGGGTTTTACATTTTTTTAGCCTATTTAAGGTGAGTTTTTCACGTGAAATAATATAGAAGAATTCCAGATTTTTGCTTTGCAAAATTGTTGAACACTTTGTGTTTGAAAACCTTGAATGCAACTAAGTTTAATTGTCTTCATTGAAACCGAGATCCTTTAGCGTGACCTTTAGGAGATCTTACAAGCTCTTGATTTCAAGAACACCTTAAACCATCTAGTTTAGTCCATGATTTATATAGATTAAATTGGTTGATTGATGTAGGTGTGGGGGTTCGATTGGTTTCCTTCCAATCTTCTCGTCTCCCTTTGATTTCCATTCCGTGTGTTCTTGTTTGTTTGGTGTTTTCCATAGTTTGCTTGTTCTTGTTCATGTCTTGAAGTAAACAAACAATCCAAAGATTGTGAGTAAGTGGAAGTCCAGGATCATAAGGCTCGACGTTCGCATCAAATGAATTCATAAAAGTTCTGATTTTTAGTTGAATCGGTAGATAACCAAAAGAAATTTGGAGTGAAAAACTTAAAGTGTATGCTTTTAATGATGGAATATTAGGAATTTCTTTGAATGCAGTTAAGATGATATACTCAAATTTATCTTTAAGAACATAGGGAGATTTGAATTGGAAGATGTTGGAGTATTTTGAATGTGTAAAGGAGTTAGGGCTCTTGGAGTACTTGATGGGCTTGGTTGGTTAATTGTCTAATGTTGAATTCTAGCTGATGGAGTAGAGGCTACTTGAACATAAGGCAGTGCTGGAAAATCGTCTAATGTGATGAATTTGTTACTAGTTTGAATACTAGGAGACAATGGTTTTCGAATCATCACCTTTGAAGCATAGTCATTTAGACTTTGCATCTTTTGATTGTTGAATGATTGTACCAGCTTCTTTGACATCTTGTATTTACCTGTAAGAAATTCACGAGTCAAAAAATCTGGTAATGAATTACTATCACCTTTTATATATTCAATTTCAAAATCAAATACATAAAGAATTCCTTGCCATTTAGCAAAGATTTGCTTAGAAACTAAATTTTGAAAATCTTTTTGCAAAATATCTTTAGCTGATTTATAATCTACTCTTAATAAAAATTGTTTATTGTATAAATCATCTTGAAATTTTGAAATGCACAAAACTATTGAAAGAATTTCTTTTTGAACTGCTGAATAATTCTTTTGCGATCCTGTCCAAACTTTTGAAATAAACCTAACTAATTGTTCTTTAACACCTATCTTTTGTTTTAGTATACCATCATATTCTATGTCAGATGCATCGGTTTCTACTATTATAAAAACACTAGGATGTGGAAATCCTAAACAAGGTAAAGATTTAATTTTTTTCTTTTGCTTCTTTAACAATTTTGGTATGAATTTCTGTCCATGGTAATGTATTTTTTTGCAATCGTTGATACAGGGGTGCACAAAGTGTTCTTAATTTTGGGAAAAAAATCTGCTACATAGTTAAGACACCGTAAAAACATTTGTAATTGATTCTTTTCTTTAATTTCATCTGAAAAGCTTTATTAATTGGTTTAATTGTTCCCTTATAAATGTCATGTCCAAGAAATCTAATTTTAGTTTGAAATAACTTCATCTTAGACGCTTATATAACTAATCCATTTCGACTAACTGTTTTCATAAATATATTCAAATGCCTAAAATGTTCATCTATGGATTTTGAAAATACTAAACCATCATCTATATATACAATCACAAATGTATACACAGAGAATATATTATTCATTATATTTTGAAATTCTGAGGTCGCATTATTCAATCCGAATGGCATAACACCATTCATAATGTCCAAACGGGACGGTAAATGCAGTTTTGTATTTATCTTCTTCCGCTATTTATATTTGCCAATATCCTGACTTAAGATCGAATTTTGAATATATTTTAGCACCATACAATCTATCAAGCAAGTCTTTTTGATTTAGAATAGGATATCTTATCCATTGTAATACTTTATTTAGAAGTTTATAATTTATCACTAATCTAGGAACTCCTCTTTCTTTTTCTGCTTGACTGTTAACATAAAATGCCGAACAATTCCATGGTGACTAACAATTCCTAATTAATTGTTTTTGCAATACTTCTTGAATTTCTTTCTTACAATGTTCTAATAATTCTGAATTCATTTGAATTGGTCTAGCTTTGGCTAGAATATTTTTTTCTAAAAATTCTTTTTCATAAGGTAATTTTACTATATGCTTATTTCTATCCCAGAATGCTAAAGGATGATCAACACATATCTATTCTTTGAATTGTTTTTCTAGTTCATTTATTTTTCGTTTTACTTCCTCCTTTTCTAGTTGCATTTCAATTTGTTTATATGAAATTTCTTCTTTTATAAAATTAATTTGATCCTGTTTTCTTGATATACAATTAATTGTATTTTCTTTATAAATAGAATTTGTCTGGATTAAATCTAATTCTTTTTGTTTTACTGGATTAATAAATTTAAACATTATTTCATTACCCATAATTTTTAAACTAATACCATCAGTTTTCTTTGTAAATGGAGTTATTTGATATAAAAATGGATTCCCTATAATAACAACTTGATTTATATCTTCAACAATAATAAATGAGTGTTAAAAATAGTAATTATTATTACATATGAATCCATTACAAACTTTATAATAAACTTGTAATGAAATTCCATTTGAAGTTGTTAATCTTTCATTAGTCCGTGAACAATATTTAATAGGGATTATTCCTGATTTTATGGAACTTAAATCTGCTCCATTGTCTATCATTGCAATACAAGTTGTCTTAAAATCTTGAGTCCCTAAAGTTACTATTGAATACCATTTTTCAATATTGGTCTTATCAATTAGATTCAAATATTTATCTTCTTTTAAATTACTGTCGTCATTAATTTGAATTCCTCTTCCAGAATGTTTTGTTGAACTTTCTGATATATCTAAAATAACATGTTTTTGATTAATTAATGCTAATTTTGTTTCTACTTCTAAATCTTTTTCTTTTAATTCGCGAATATCTTCTTTTAATATTTTAATGTCTGATCTTAAATATTTAACTTTCTCATGCAAATTTACTGAACTATTAAATTTTGTATTAATTATTCATGGAATCTCCATTTGATGAGAATATTTATCTAAGAGTTTTGATAAACTAAATGGTTGAATTATTTGAACTTCCTTTTTATCTTCTAATATTAAATCTTTCAAAACGTGTTAAATATTCTCTTTGTTCTATTGGATTTTCAATTTTACTAATGATATCAAATAAAAATTCTTTATCTTTATTTTTAGTACTTGATATCATAATAATAGATTTACATTTACATGGTGATGAATAATCTGAATATATTTCATAATTAGAATCTTTTTCTTCTACTTGATTTAATTGATTTTTACTATCTGTTGCATCATTTATTATTACAGCCATTAATTTTTCTCTTAACTCGTTATCTTCACTAAAAATTTCATTTATTTTTCTTTGAGTTCTACAATTACTTGATATATGTCCAAGTTTTCCACGTTTATAACATGTAATTAATTTTCTATTTTTCTTCCTGTATGGCTTATTATATTTTCTATGATCTTTTTTTCTATGATATTGAGAATCTTCATTATAATCTAGTCTTCTATAATTATTTCGTCTTTTTCTAAAAGTATTAGTGTTAAAAATTGATATATATTTTGATGATGGTGCTTAAATTCTGGTAATACCAAATTCCTGACAAAAAGATCCTAATTTCCTCTTTTTCAAACCCATGGGGAAGGGTTAATGGGGCATTTTGGAATTGCTAAAACTCTTGCTGTTTTGAATGAACACTTTTATTGGCCTAATATGATCAAAGATGTAAAAAGTGTTTGTGATAAATGCATTGTATGTAAACAAGCAAAATCGAAAGTAATGCCTCATGGTTTGTACATGCCTTTGCCTGTTCCTAGTCATCCTTGGGTTGATATTTCCATGGATTTTTTACTTGGATTACCTAGGTCACGCAATGGTAAAGATAGCATATCTATAGTTGTTAATCGATTTAGTAAAATGGCACATTTTATTGCATGTTCCAAAACTAATGATGGTACACATATTACAGATTTGTTCTTTAATAAAGTTGTTAGATTGCATGGCATTCCACAAAGTATGTTAGTGATAGGGATGTTAAATTCTTGTCTCATTTTTGGCGAACTTTATGGAACAAGTTAGGCACTAAATTGTTGTTTTCTACTGTTGCACATCCACAAACTGATGGACAAACTGAAGTAGTTAATCACACACTTTATTTACCTTACTTCGAGCTATTATTCAAAAGAATTTAAAGAATTGGGAAAACTGTCTTCCTCATATTGAGTTTGCATATAATAGGACTTTTTATAGTTCTATTAATTGCTCCCCTTTTAAAGTTGTGTATGGATTTAATCCTTTAACTCCACTTTATTTTGCCCCTTCCTATTAATGAGTTAGTTAATGTTGAAGGTAAAAAAAAAGCTGATTTTATGAAGGAGTTAAATGAAAGGGTTCGAAACACAATTGAGAGGCGTAATGAACAATATGATAAGCAAGCCAATAAGTGCAGGAAGCACGTGATATTCGAACCTGGTGATTGGGTTTGGATTCACTTAAGGAAAGAGAGGTTCCCTAAAAGAAGGAAATCTAAGCTTTATCCAAGAGGAGATGGTCATTTTCGTGTTTTGGAAAGGATTGGAGATAATGCTTACAAGATCGAACTTTCTAGTGAGTATGGCAATGTCTCATCTACAATTTAATGTTTCTGATTTATCTTTGTATGATGTAGGTGATTCGAGGACGAATCTTTTCGAGGAGGGAGGGAATGATAGCAATCCGCCTGTGCCAAAGCCAACTCCACTTGTTCATCCATTAGAGAATCTTGATGGTCCATTGACGAGATCAAGGAGCAAAAGGATGAAGGATGGTTTGCAAGCATTATTGGCAACTCATTGTGAAGAGTTGGATAGTTTTGAAGACAAACCTACTTCGGTCCATTCATCTTCAACCAATGGAGCTATTTGGAATATCTCTTCAATCACAATTCATGAAGATGTTTCTAAGAGTTCTACCTTGGAGCTTGAAGAAATGCCACCTTGAAGAGTTTCCATGGATCAAACACATTGAAGACCAAGAAGGCATGCTTGGGTTTTTACAATTAATGGATCATGCCATTTGAAGTAATTTAGGGTTTACTTTTGAGTTTTAATAATTAAGTCCATTAACATTTAATTATAGGCTTGAGTTTTTGTTTAAGTGTCAATTACTTGGCCCAATTATCTTACATGATAATTAGGAAAGTAATCTCCTATTATTTAGGAAACTTTTGGAAAGTAATCTCCTACAATTGAGGAGCTTTAGGCGGGTTGTTTTTCAAGAGGAAAAAACGTGTTTTGCTTCTAGAAACCGTGTCTTAGTTTCCATTCGGGAAAAGGATTAGTTAGTTAGTTAGTTAGCTTTAGAAATCAAGTTGTACTTGATTACCATTAGGGTTTTACATTTTTTTAGCCTATTTAAGGTGAGTTTTTCACGTGAAATAATATAGAAGAATTCCAGATTTTTGCTTTGCAAAATTGTTGAACACTTTGTGTTTGAAAACCTTGAATGCAACTAAGTTTAATTGTCTTCATTGAAACCGAGATCCTTTAGCGTGACCTTTAGGAGATCTTACAAGCTCTTGATTTCAAGAACACCTTAAACCATCTAGTTTAGTCCATGATTTATATAGATTAAATTGGTTGATTGATGTAGGTGTGGGGGTTCGATTGGTTTCCTTCCAATCTTCTCGTCTCCCTTTGATTTCCATTCCGTGTGTTCTTGTTTGTTTGGTGTTTTCCATAGTTTGCTTGTTCTTGTTCATGTCTTGAAGTAAACAAACAATCCAAAGATTGTGAGTAAGTGGAAGTCCAGGATCATAAGGCTCGACGTTCGCATCAAATGAATTCATAAAAGTTCTGATTTTTAGTTGAATCGGTAGATAACCAAAAGAAATTTGGAGTGAAAAACTTAAAGTGTATGCTTTTAATGATGGAATATTAGGAATTTCTTTGAATGCAGTTAAGATGATATACTCAAATTTATCTTTAAGAACATAGGGAGATTTGAATTGGAAGATGTTGGAGTATTTTGAATGTGTAAAGGAGTTAGGGCTCTTGGAGTACTTGATGGGCTTGGTTGGTTAATTGTCTAATGTTGAATTCTAGCTGATGGAGTAGAGGCTACTTGAACATAAGGCAGTGCTGGAAAATCGTCTAATGTGATGAATTTGTTACTAGTTTGAATACTAGGAGACAATGGTTTTCGAATCATCACCTTTGAAGCATAGTCATTTAGACTTTGCATCTTTTGATTGTTGAATGATTGTACCGGCTTCTTTGACATCTTGTATTTACCTGTAAGAAATTCACGAGTCAAAAAATCTGGTAATGAATTACTATCACCTTTTATATATTCAATTTCAAAATCAAATACATAAAGAATTCCTTGCCATTTAGCAAAGATTTGCTTAGAAACTAAATTTTGAAAATCTTTTTGCAAAATATCTTTAGCTGATTTATAATCTACTCTTAATAAAAATTGTTTATTGTATAAATCATCTTGAAATTTTGAAATGCACAAAACTATTGAAAGAATTTCTTTTTGAACTGCTGAATAATTCTTTTGCGATCCTGTCCAAACTTTTGAAATAAACCTAACTAATTGTTCTTTAACACCTATCTTTTGTTTTAGTATACCATCATATTCTATGTCAGATGCATCGGTTTCTACTATTATAAAAACACTAGGATGTGGAAATCCTAAACAAGGTAAAGATTTAATTTTTTTCTTTTGCTTCTTTAACAATTTTGGTATGAATTTCTGTCCATGGTAATGTATTTTTTTGCAATCGTTGATACAGGGGTGCACAAAGTGTTCTTAATTTTGGGAAAAAAATCTGCTACATAGTTAAGACACCGTAAAAACATTTGTAATTGATTCTTTTCTTTAATTTCATCTGAAAAGCTTTATTAATTGGTTTAATTGTTCCCTTATAAATGTCATGTCCAAGAAATCTAATTTTAGTTTGAAATAACTTCATCTTAGACGCTTATATAACTAATCCATTTCGACTAACTGTTTTCATAAATATATTCAAATGCCTAAAATGTTCATCTATGGATTTTGAAAATACTAAACCATCATCTATATATACAATCATAAATGTATACACAGAGAATATATTATTCATTATATTTTGAAATTCTGAGGTCGCATTATTCAATCCGAATGGCATAACACCATTCATAATGTCCAAACGAGACTGTAAATGCAGTTTTGTATTTATCTTCTTCCGCTATTTATATTTGCCAATATCCTGACTTAAGATCGAATTTTGAATATATTTTAGCACCATACAATCTATCAAGCAAGTCTTTTTGATTTAGAATAGGATATCTTATCCATTGTAATACTTTATTTAGAAGTTTATAATTTATCACTAATCTAGGAACTCCTCTTTCTTTTTCTGCTTGACTGTTAACATAAAATGCCGAACAATTCCATGGTGACTAACAATTCCTAATTAATTGTTTTTGCAATACTTCTTGAATTTCTTTCTTACAATGTTCTAATAATTCTGAATTCATTTGAATTGGTCTAGCTTTGGCTAGAATTTTTTTTCTAAAAATTCTTTTTCATAAGGTAATTTTACTATATGCTTATTTCTATCCCAGAATGCTAAAGGATGATCAACACATATCTGTTCTTTGAATTGTTTTTCTAGTTCATTTATTTTTCGTTTTACTTCCTCCTTTTCTAGTTGCATTTCAATTTGTTTATATGAAATTTCTTCTTTTATAAAATTAATTTGATCCTGTTTTCTTGATATACAATTAATTGTATTTTCTTTATAAATAGAATTTGTCTGGATTAAATCTAATTCTTTTTGTTTTACTGGATTAATAAATTTAAACATTATTTCATTACCCATAATTTTTAAACTAATACCATCAGTTTTCTTTGTAAATGGAGTTATTTGATATAAAAATGGATTCCCTATAATAACAACTTGATTTATATCTTCAACAATAATAAATGAGTGTTAAAAATAGTAATTATTATTACATATGAATCCATTACAAACTTTATAATAAACTTGTAATGAAATTCCATTTGAAGTTGTTAATCTTTCATTAGTCCGTGAACAATATTTAATAGGGATTATTCCTGATTTTATGGAACTTAAATCTGCTCCATTGTCTATCATTGCAATACAAGTTGTCTTAAAATCTTGAGTCCCTAAAGTTACTATTGAATACCATTTTTCAATATTGGCCTTATCAATTAGATTCAAATATTTATCTTCTTTTAAATTACTGTCGTCATTAATTTGAATTCCTCTTCCAGAATGTTTTGTTGAACTTTCTGATATATCTAAAATAACATGTTTTTGATTAATTAATGCTAATTTTGTTTCTACTTCTAAATCTTTTTCTTTTAATTCGCGAATATCTTCTTTTAATATTTTAATGTCTGATCTTAAATATTTAACTTTCTCATGCAAATTTACTGAACTATTAAATTTTGTATTAATTATTCATGGAATCTCCATTTGATGAGAATATTTATCTAAGAGTTTTGATAAACTAAATGGTTGAATTATTTGAACTTCCTTTTTATCTTCTAATATTAAATCTTTCAAAACGTGTTAAATATTCTCTTTGTTCTATTGGATTTTCAATTTTACTAATGATATCAAATAAAAATTCTTTATCTTTATTTTTAGTACTTGATATCATAATAATAGATTTACATTTACATGGTGATGAATAATCTGAATATATTTTATCATTAGAATCTTTTTCTTCTACTTGATTTAATTGATTTTTACTATCTGTTGCATCATTTATTATTACAGCCATTAATTTTTCTCTTAACTCGTTATCTTCACTAAAAATTTCATTTATTTTTCTTTGAGTTCTACAATTACTTGATATATGTCCAAGTTTTCCACGTTTATAACATGTAATTAATTTTCTATTTTTCTTCCTGTATGGTTTATTATATTTTCTATGATCTTTTTTTCTATGATATTGAGAATCTTCATTATAATCTAGTCTTCTATAATTATTTCGTCTTTTTCTAAAAGTATTAGTGTTACAAATTGATATATATTTTGATGATGGTGCTTAAATTCTGGTAATACCAAATTCCTGACAAAAAGATCCTAATTTCCTCTTTTTCAAACCATATTTAGCTTTCTTCATATGAATGTTCCAATATTTCTTTCCTGTCTTCATGACTTAACATATTATTTCACCATCCTTTAAGTTGACCAGTAAACCCTGTTACTAAACTTACTGCCGCTGTTTTACTATCATAACCTTTAGTACCATATGCTGATCTAGCCATACCCATTTATTGTAACATTCTTAATATTTCTAATTCAGATTTTCCATCTAAATTCCACTCATATATTGCTGCTCCATCATATTGAGTTATTACAAATTAAGATCTTTCTTCATATTGAACATCTGGTGGTGTTGGTCTAAGATAATAATTCTTTACTGGTTGTGCTATTAACCATTTATTTTTGTTTGTATGAGATTTTCTTATTGGAGTTCTTCTTCTTATTCCATTTACTTCATTATCATTAAATTCATTTTCAATTATTTTAACTTGATTTAGTAATTCATCATCTTATTCGATCTCTGAGTTTTCAGAATGTTCAGACTTATCTTCTGAGATTGGATTGATTCGATCAATTGTATTAATGTTATGAATGTTTCCTAAATGTAATTGTTGTGAAGAACTAGGTTGGTTTTTTTGAATCTATTTGATTTATTTTTAATAATATTTTATCTAACATATTACCTTCTAATTCTGGAGATTTCTTAAAATTTTTTAATCCATCTAACATTTTTGCTTGAAAATGAGGTTGTTCTATTTCTTCTAGAAATTTAATTATATTATTCTTCACAATAGGTTTTTGGATTGTATCAATTTTTGTTGAGACTAAATCTAATTGTTGAGCTATTGTAGATAAAATCTGATTAGAATAATTTAATTGCTCATTGACTTTTAATATATCTTCTTTATCTACATGAGTATCATCTAATTTAACTTCTCAAAATGGAGTTGCTATTATTTCACCTGCAGTAGTTGTTATTTGCAAATTGAATAAGTGTGGATGTATTGAAGAAATTACTTCTCCTCCTACTATTTGCTATGTTTTATATAATTGAGTTTGCACGTTAATTTGGGAAACGGAATAACATTTTGAATTTCTTCTTTTTGAGAAATAAATTCTAACTAATTAAAGAAAGAAAAATTAAATTATTTATTATGTAAATCCTTTTTCCATTTCTCTTGCGAATGTTGTTGAAATGATTCATTTAATGAATCATACAAAATTCTTTTTTCTAATTTTTTGGATAATTAAAATCTTTATCCAAATATTCATAATTATGCTAAAAAACTTACTAATAACATTAATAGAATTTGGTCTCATTTCAGAATATGTTGGTGATTTAACTAATGAAGAGTTTGTAATTATTTCTAGAAGTAGTGATTTGTAGTGAATCTTTGAATTTGTATTTGGTATTTCTGAATATAACTCAGGATTATTACTAATAGTAGTATGTTGACTGAATCTTCTTGTAATGCTTGAGATATCGGAAGTTGAATATCTTGAATTTTTATTTTGTGGGTATAAATCTAATAAATCTATCTTATTAGTGGGACTCTGTGTAGAGCCTGTAAGTAAACCTAACTAATTGTTCTTTAACACATATATTTTGTTTTAGTATACCACCATGTCCTATGTCAGATGCATCGGTTTCTACTATCATAAAAGCATTAGACTGTGGAATTCCTAATAGTAGTATGTTGACTGAAGTATCAGAAGTTGAATATCTTGAATTTTGAGTTTGTGGGTGTAAATCTAATAAATCTATCTTATTAAACCCATACCTATTGGACCTTACATTATTAATATGTATTATGATACTGCCATCATCTTGTTTATTAAATTGAGTTGGATTTGTTTGATGTATATTTCTTGATTGTTAAGAAGGTGGTAATGTAAATGTTTCTGAAATTGTTATATCTTGCCATTTAAGTGTTCTAGGAATATAAATTGATGATTTTGTAGCATCTTCTTCAAACATTATTTTTTCTATTTGATCGAATTGTTCTAATTTTAATTGAAGATCAATAAATATTTTTAGTAATTTAAAACAAACTTTATACAAAACTGCAAAACTTCTACTTTTTTTACTAATCTTATTTTGATCTATTTGAATATCCATTATTAATGAATCTAAAATTAACTCATCATATAAACTTATAGAAAAATTAGGAATACAATTGAATAATATTGAACTATCACAAATATTAGTTTGAATTAATGCTAATAATGAATCATGATAATCTATAAATCTATTATCTCGTAAGGCAATAAATATTGGATTATCTATTCCTATCCTATGCATTGGTTTAACCACTACTTTAATTAATCCATAATGAATATATCTATATCCTTGCTCCTTATATTTATTTATTTCTATACTTGATAAAAATTTAATTGTTCTACATGTTTCTTTAAAATTAATATTTTGTTCATATAATTTTACAGCATATGAATTATTGAAATTTAATCTACCTATTTGACAAAAAGAACTAAGTGTATTATTTGTAACATCAAATTGAATTTCGTGACTTTGTCCTGCTTCTTTATGTTTTTTAGTAGATTTCATATTCGAACCAGTATTACTAAATAATTTCTTAAAAACATCCATAACAGAAAACGTACCTTTTCTGCTTAATACAACATGTAGTATGATAATGTACGAGGAATATAGGAGCACCTAACTGGGAACACCTTAGTTTCGATAGGCTTACCAACGGATTTTCAAGGGTCTCAAATGCTTACCAAACCTTTCACTAATCACACTATGTGATATTTTAAGCAAAATGATATGTTTTGTTTGAATGATTTTATGAACTTTAGTACTGGCTCTAATACCAAATCTAACCAGGATAATAAAAGAATGACAGAATATAAAGAGAGGTATATAGTGAATAATACCTTTGAATATAAATTTTAATTATTTGTACGAAGAGAGTGGGAAATGTAAAGAATAGAAGAGAGTGGGAAATATAAAGAAATAGAGATAGAGATGATTGCCAATTTCGAGATTTTATTTCTCAAAATATTCGATGTTTGAATACAATGTTTCTTCCTCGTTTATAGAAGCGAAACTCAACTTATTACATTACTTTGAATGATTTTTGAAATCCTAATCTATCAATTCTACTTTTTCTTGAATGACAACCATCATAGTGATTTTGACTTCACTTTCTTTGAATGTCTCTTGAGTGGATGACGTTTATCTTGAGTGGATGTCTTCTTCATCGTTTTCTTTTGTCATGAAATACTTTTTTCGTGTGAATCCATTTGTCGAGTTGTTGAGAAAATTCTAGCAATTGCTTCCTGCTTTGTATTTGCTAGTGGGACCAACATTTTTAAATGATTCCAGCCTTATCTATTTGCCTTGTAGTGAAAATTGAAATTATTGAATCTTGCCCTTCATTGCGTATTATTAGAGGGTTGGGTCCCCCTACTTCAAGATTTTGTAGTAGCCTGCAAATATTGATTGGATTATCATTCCACGATTTTAAATACATCAGTGCTATCTTCTTTGTAAAGATCTGAAAATAAAAAGAATGAATTTTGAAGTAAAGAAGATAATTTACTTTTTTTTAATAATCGAAGGGGTCCTGAGCCATAGGTCCTCCGAAAAGGTCATCATGAGTGGGACTCTGTGTAGAGCCAGTTGAAAATTGAGGTTCTTGTTGTGCTTATTGATGTTGTGGCTCCGTCTGTAATTTTTTATTTTTTCTGAATGCTAAAAACTGTAAAAATTCCTCCATTGTTTCTTCATCTTGAATTGGTGATTTTTGACTAACTAGAGTTGTTGTGTTATTTGGAGCTTGAGTTGATTGACTAGTTGTTGGGCTATGTTGGGTTCCCTGTTGTTGAGTTATTGGTTGATTGACCCATGTCCGTTTGCCTGTTGTTAAATAAGTTGTCACAGCTTGCAGGCAACGGACATTTGCTTGACATGAATCCCACCATTTAACTTTGTATTGCCTAACCAATGACATTGGCTTTGGCTTCTTCTCAACTTGAATAACTTGAAAATGCCAACACCAAATCCAAGGGACTTTAAGTGCTGCATGCCACTGAACTTCTTTTATGAATTCATCCGTTGGTAAGCCTGTCGATACTAAGGTGTTCCCGGTTAGGTGCTCCTGTATTCCCCATGCATTATCATACTATATGTAGCAATAAGCAAAAAAGGTACGTATCTGTTATGGATTTTTTAATTTATCTTTAAGAACATAGGGAGATCTTTAATTGGAATATGTTGGAGTATTTTGAATGGGTAAAGGAGTTAGGGCTCTTGGAGTACTTGATGGGCTTGGTTGCTTATTTGTCTGATGTTGAATTCTACTTGATGGAGTATAGGCTACTTGAACATAAGGTAGTGCTGGAAAATCATCTAATGTGATGAATTTGTTAATAGTATTAATCATAAAATCATTCAAACAAAACATATCATTTTGCTTAAAATATCACATAGTGTGATTAGTTAAAGGTTTGGTAAGCAGTTGAGACCCTTGGAAATCCGTTGGTAAGCCTGTTGAAACTAAGGTGTTCCCGGTTAGGTGCTCCTGTATTCCCCGTGCATTATCATACTATATTTTGCATTAAGCAGAAAAGGTACGTTTTCTGTTAAGGATGTTTTTAAGAAATTATTTAGTAATACTAGTTCGAATATGAAATCTACTCGAGAACATAAAGAAGTAGGACAGAGTCACAAAATTCAATTTGATGTTACAAATAATACACTTAGTTCTATTTATCAAATAGGTAGATTAAATTTCAATAATTCATATGTTGTAAAATTAAATGAACAATATATTAATTTTAGAGAAACATTTAGAACTATTAAATTGTTATCAAGTATAGCAATAAATAAATATAAGGAGAAAGGATATAGATATATTCATTATGGATTAATTAAAGCGGTGGTTAAACCAATGCATATGATTGGAATATATAATCCAAAATTTATTGCCTTACGAGATATTAGATTTATAGATTATCATGATTCATTATTAGCATTAATTCAAACTAATATTTGTGATGATTCAATATCATTCAATTGTGTTCCTAATTTTGTTAAAAGTTTATATGATGAGTTAATTTTCGATTCATTAATAATGGATATTCAAATAGATCAAAATAAGATTAGTAAAAAATGTAGAGGTTTTGCAATTTTATATAAAGTTTGTTTTAAATTACTTAAAACATTTATTGATCCTTAATTAAAATTAGAACAATCCGATCAAACAAAAACAATACTGTTTGAAGAAGAAGCTACAAAATCATCAATTTATATTCCTAGAACACTTAAATGGCAAGATATAACAATTCCCGAAACATTTACATTACCACCTCCTCAACAACCAAGAAATATACATCAAACAAATCCAATTCAATTTAATAAACAAGATAATGGTAGTATTATAATACATTTTAATAATGTAAGGTCCAATAGGTATGGGTCCAATAACACTACAAAAAATCTAATTTTTTGTGGTAAAAATAATTGTCAATAGAATTACAAATTTTGTCACTAAATACATTTTGTGATGAAAAACGTTTGTCACACATATTGTCGCAACAAGCCCGTCGCAATAAGATATTATGACAAACAAACTAATTTGTCATAATAATTTAAAACATTTGTTCGACAAACTTATAGTTATCATAAAAGCAGAATTTGTAATGACAAATAGTTTGTCAATATTAACTATATTTTTGTCACATAATGGTTGCTTTTGTCACAATAATTAACATGTTGTATTGACAAATACTAAAGTTGTTATAAGAGTGTGACTTATAATGATGATTTATTTGTCTATACTTATCAGTTTTTTGTCATTTTATATATGAATTTGTCACGAAAGTATATACATTGAAGTGACAATTATTAAAATTGTGGCAAACGTAAAAATTTTTAAGTGAAAAATATTAAAATTGTCAAAAACATGTCACTTATATTGATGAATGATGTTTGAATAATTATAACATATTTTGTCAATAAATGTATTAATATGTCACAACTGCGAACTAGTGCAAGTGATAAATACTAAAATTGTCATAAAATAGTAATTATAATGATAAATAATGTATCAATTTTAACTACATTTTTTTCAAATAAAATTGAGGTAATGTGTTAAAAATTATAATTTGTTATAAGACTAAAATTTATTACAATGAGTAGTTTGTTAAAAAAACTATAATTGTTTATCACCATAAAAAGAATAACATGTTATTAGAACAATTGATTTCTCATAATAATTACTTGTTCATATCATAAAAAGTACGTAATTGATTTTTTATCAATTACTTTTTTATTAAAAGGAATTTTAAAAAAATGCAAAAAATAAAATAAATGTATAATAAATTATATTTTATTTAAATATTAAAAACAAAAAACTATTATTCAAACAATATCAAATAATATAAAATTATGACTAATATTTATTTCAAAATATCCACTAAAAAAATAAGAGATAATAAAACCTTATATACTAGTTTCAATCATAAATCTTGATATTTAAGCGTGAGATTTAACTACATAATTGAAAACCCTTTGTTCTTGTTTCAAAAAACGTCAACTCCATGCCGCATTCCTTGTATATATGTCCGTCTCTTTCAAAGTGTATCACTCGTCCATAGACTAGTTGGACTGATGCACACACATGCTTTGTTTGAGAACCTGTATGTGAGCATATGATTATATGAGTTCAAAACTTGAAAATAATAGTTGCCTACCCAAATTTAAGATTGTAAATGCAATCACATTACCAAGAATTCAACCATAAAGTGCCATTCGATCAGTGGCGAACATTGAACACTGCACTTGTCACTTCTTCGTAGTTTCCTAAAGGGGTTTTGCATATATATCATGTTATAAAATGGTAATACAAAACAAAACTTGGAAGAGATCTATATTAACAATAATGGAGTTAATAATCGAGTGAGAAATGGGAAAGGCAGATTGATCTACAATAAGCTTTCGGAATGGGCTGATAGGAATGGAAAAAAATATTTTAAAATGGTAATCTCTTTGATTTAAAAAAGAAAAATGGAAATAAATTCCTTTCCTAGTCCGCCCATTCTCATAATTTCCTTTGTTTCCTTCATTTCCCTACGTTTCTTATTAGAGCTAAATTTACCTTATCTCACTGATTAATACCATATATATATATATGGTATTAATCTTCCTTTCCTGATTTCTTTCCGTTATTTTTGGTTATTCTTATTCTTGGCATGTTTAGCTTTCATTCGCTCTGGACCATTCTAATTTTGTCATGATTAAATAAATTTCCCAACTGGAAGATAGTGATTTGAATTTAGTGAAACTTCTCTAATGATCTTTCCCTTGATTTAGTACAGGGAACATAATGATTTTACATTTGTTTCCATTCCATACTTTTCATTCAAGTTTGCATTGTAAAAAATTATGTAATACAACTATCTTTCAGACTTAAGACTACTTATACTGTCAAATAAAATTTGTGATAAAACAATCCTAGATTGAGAATGATGAACAAAACATGTGTATGCAGTGCACAATTGGCAAACTAGTAACTCCAAAATTAGATCAAAACCTTAAATTTTTTTTACGCAGAAAATAAAAACAAAGTCTATGATGCCTTACCATCACTAATGTTCATAAAATCCAACAAATTCGAACTGCAAGAACAACTAAAAGAATGCAAAAGTACACAATTTTTACAACCCAAACATGGTATTAACAATTATGGCCTCATTATATTTGCTTACCCAATTTTCTCCTAGTTCTACTTCTTTTCAACGAACAAGCCCACAAAAAAATAAAAAATCTAAACTTCAATGCCAAAAATATTAATTTTAACCACAAATACTAAAGTTTTAAACTTGAAATTCAGTTTTTCTTGGTGAAGTTTTAAAATAAAAAATAACAAAAGTAAAATCTTTTACAAACAATGAAAGATATTTTAACATACCTAAACTTTTAGAAGAAAACCAGATCTAGATCTGGCGGCTCTCAACCGGAGTTTGTTCATTCACAGGGGTGTCGCAAACGGCACTTGACCCACGTCCACTGCCCAAATATAAGAATATGTCTCAAGGAAGAGGGAAAAAAGGAGGAGAATGCCATGGGATCGAAATCAAGCTTCTTATTGACGAAAATGGCAGAGATGTTGACGCAACTTTAGAGGGTAACTTCTTTGCGAAGATGAAGAAGTGCAAAGAATGGAATTTGGTATTTAGTTGTGTTTGGGACTTAAAAAGCAACTATTTTTTCCAATGATAAAGGCTTCACACCAATTTTAAATGGAATTCAAATTTTTAATAACTAGCTATGGAGGGAAACTAGAATTTTTGGGTTTTTCAATTTTTAAATTTTTTCTTAAGTCAAGTTGTAATACATTTTAGATTTTGAAGTTGTTTTTCTATTTTTTGGCATTTCAACATATAATTATATATTTGTTTAGAGTTTATTTTTTAATTAGTTTAAAAATTCCAACTTTATAGATTTGTAAAATAAATAATATATATATATTTTTTTTATGTTCTAATGACAAAAAAAGCTATTAATTAACTATTTAATAGAAAAAACATAGGAAGCTAACAAATATTAATAACCCTATTTTTCAACAAAAAAAGTTGCATCTATTTCTTTTAATTGAAATTTAGAATTTGCATAAATCACATAGAAATATTCAGTATATAGGTTGAAATAATGACGATGATCTACAAATATAATCAAATGAATGAGAAAAATTACTATTCTTTGTTGTTAGCCATATACCTTAATGTATTAAAAGATTATATGATTATAATTAAACTATAATAAATTATATAAAAGGAGTACTTATGAATTGAATTGAGAGTGAAAAAGTCATTTATATTTCTAAATAAACGGGGTAAGTGTCACTAAACTAAATTATACAATAATATATAAATATTTTGAATTAAAGCCCCTAATAATAGATACGCATAAGTCTACATCATTGATTGATGAATGATATTGCCAACTTGTGATTATGCATAATATGTACTCATTTTTTTTTAAAAAAAGCACTAATTTCATGTAGTTCTTTCATATGAATATGTAATTTTTTTACATGCATGAATTATGGGGGTTTCATAGAGATGAATCAAACCATTAAAGATTATTTTATAATTTTATTTAAGGATCCAATTAAAAGTAATTTTAAATATGAGTATCATAAATAAATAATTAATTTCCTAATATTGTGGGGCTCACAAAGCTTCTGTGTCCTTTAAATGCTTTAGGGGTTCAATTGAGAAAAACCCAAGTTAATAAGGCAAATCTATAGTTTTATTTGAATACCAATTGCAAATACTAATAAATTTGAGGTCAAAAAACATAAAATTTCCTACTTATCTTGGTCTCACAAAAATTAATTACATACTTTTAATTAGATGTATATATCTATTTCATTTATTAATATAAATTTCCAATCATAAAGAGGACATCAAATACCTATTGCAAAAGGTATACATAATAAATATAATAATTGAGACTATTAAAATTTAAGCAAAGATATTATCTTATCCTCACTGATTATCTGAAATTTTTAATTCATAATTCATCACATTCATGGCGGATGCTTTTTTGCCTTGCCAATTGCGATTAAAAAATGCAAGAAAAAATTGCCATCACTATATACACAAGAATTTAAGATGAACAGTAAACTAAAGTAGTTTTCTAATTTAGTATCAACTAATGTTTCACACAAATGAATTTTTCCTGACAATTATCTATTGTCTCAATACAACGCCAATATTTTGACAAAAGAATTTGTTAAAAGAAAAGTTAAAGTATCACTCAATATGTCTAAATCTTATGGCAAACATTGTTTGTCACAATAATTTTTTAACTAACAAAACATCATTGTCACATATATGCTAGTAAATATATTTTTCACTATAATAGGTAAATTCTACTTCCCGTGACAAATATTGTTTATCACAAATTACTTTTTTTTAACAAAACATCGTTGGCAGAACTTCAACAATTTGACAAATGTATTTTTCACAAGAATATGTAAATTGTCACTTGAGATGTTTATATCTCATGACAAAAATAGTTTGTCACAAATAATCTTATCTTGGCAAAATATAGTTGTCATAATAAAGATTACGCCATTTTAACAAAATTATTTGTCATAGTAAAATATAAATTATCACTCAAGTTTTATACATATCTTGACAAATATTAGTTGTCTCAAATAATTTTTTCGTGACGAAGAGTAATTATCACAAAAGATTGACAATATTCTGACAAATATATTTGTCACAAGCCAAGTTATATTGTCATCCGAACGTTCATACTCAATTATATATCGATTTTAGTGATAAAATTTTAATTTTGTCACTATACAATAAAATTTTAATAGCAAATTTATGTGTTGTCACTACAATCTTTGCTTTATGTAGCAAACTTAGAATTGTCACAACACAGTATTTTATTGTAACAAAACATAAATTTATCACAAAAATTTATCACAAAAAGTAACATTTCTTGTAGTGTAAGATAGATATATTAGATTTATACCCACAAACTCAAAATTCAAGATATTCAAATTCTGATTTCCCAAGCATTACAAGAAGCTTCAGTCAACATACTACTATTAGTAATAATCCTAAGTTATATTCAGAAATACCAAATACAAAATCAAAGATTCATGACAAATCACCACTTCCAGAAATAATTACAAACTCTTCATTAGTTAAATCACCAACATATTCTGAAATGAAACCATATTCTATTAATGTTATTAGTAAGCTTTTTGAGCCTAATTATGAATATTTGGATGAAGATTTTAATGATCCAAAGAATTTAGAAAAAAGAAATCAGTATGATTCATTAAATGAAACATATCAACAACATTTGCAAAAGAAATGGAAAAAAGATTTACATAATAAACAGTTTAATTTTCCTTTCTTTAATTGGTTAGAATTTATTACTCAAAAAGAAGAAATTCAAAATGTTTATTCTTTTTTCCCAAATTAATGTACAAACTCAATTATGTAAGAAATGGCAAATAATATGAGGAGAAGTAATTTCTTCAATACATCCACCCTTATTCAATTTGCAAATAACAACTACTGCAAGTGAAATAACAGCAACTCCATTTTGAGAAATTAAATTAGATGATACTCCTGTAGATAAAGAAGATATAATAAAAGTCAATCAGCAATTAAATCATTCTAATCAGATTCTATCTACAATAGCTCAAAAAGTAGATTTAGTCTCAACAAAAATTGATGCAATCCAAAAACCTATTGCAAAGAATGATATAATTAAATTTCCAGAAGAAATAGCACAACCTCATTTTCAAACAAAAATGTTAGATGGAATAAAAAATTTAAGAAATCTCCAAAATTATAAGGTAATATGTTAGATAAAACAATATTAAAAATAAATCAAAAACATTCAAAAAACCAACCTAGTTCTTCACAACAATTACATTTAGGAAACATTCATAAAATTAATACAATTGATCAAATCAATCCAATCTCAGAAGATCAGTCTGAACATTCTGAAAACTCAGAGATCGAATCAAATGATGAATTACTAAATCAAGTTAAAATAATTGAAAATGAATTTAATGATGTTAGCAATCTGCCCGTGTCCATGTCCATGGTGCCAAAGTCAACTCATTTTGGAGACTTGGACGATTTTTGGAGAAGATCTTAACAAAGTGATAAGGCGAAATATGTTCACCTTATATATGCAATTTTCACTTATACTTTGTGCCGTCTTTGTGCTATTTAATGTGTTTTTAATGTGTTTTATACGTTATTAATGATGGAGGCCAAAATGAGGGGAAAAGATTGAGAAAGATCAAGAAATATGTGATTTAGGTCAAATATGTGCCTTTCGTCACAAAGCAGCTAGTTCCGTGTTTCGCAAGATGTTCAAGGTGTTAATTCCAATTGTTGATGATCAATATTATGCTTTGAGACCTTGGATAGAATGGAAAATAAGTTCCAAGTTGATCCCATGGAGGCTCGAGACTTCAAAAAGGGTTAACATAGCGAAACACGTGGAAAGGCGATGAAGAACAAATGCTGATTAAATCTGTCAGTCTTTAGTATTTCGATTACATCTCTCTCCAGTTACGTCGGAATGGGATGATTCAAGCGCAATTGGAAAGCTAAGAGAAAGGGCTACAACTTTCATGTTTTGGGTTTTTCCTAATTCGGCCGGCAGCATATAGAAAAATGTCCCACAAGCTGGACGTCGCGCGACGTGCGACAGTGGACATTGCGACGTGCGGAATAAGGCTATCTATTATGTAATATCCAAAATTCCAAAATGTGTTCCAAAATTCATGTCTTTTTGACGTTTTTAACATGTCTTTTTGTTATGGGTTGTTTCCTAACGTGTTCCTTACATGTTAGGGACCAAAAACGAGCCATCTTAGTAGTGTTTCATAAGCTTTCAAGTTGTTTCCTATATAAGGCTATCTATTATGTAATTTTCAAAGGAGGAGATCATAGAAAAATAGGAAATTCACAGTTTAGAGTAGATTAGGGTTTCTTTCTTTCTTTCTTTTTTAGGGTTTCATATAGCTTTAGGGGGTGACAACTTTGAGAGAACTTAAGCAAGGGTTTCATTCTTTGTAATAGCTAGGGTTTCATTCTTTTAGGTACTTACGGATAATTGAAGCTGTACGGATTGGGAACATTGTTGAGTATTGATTTCATTAATTTAGAGACAAAGATTTTTTCCAAGGATTCTCAATTGAAGGTGTTATCTTTCTTTTTAATTTATGTTGTCAATATTGTGCTTAATTGTTATTTATATGATGATGTTTGATTTAGCCATGCTTGGCTAAATCTATTGTGCTCCCGGGATTATGAATAAGGGTTTTTGTGATTAATTTACATGCTAAGTTCTATCTTATGGTCTTTGTTGAATAAGTTTTGCTGTGTTCTTCACAATTATGCATGATTTGGCCGGATTATGTATGATGAATATTTGTTTAAAGTGCAGTAAATTGCTTAGAGATTACTTGCTTTAATCTTACCTTTAGCCTGATAGGAGGAATAGAGGAGGTTGTTTGGGATTTATTGTGGGTTGGTTGTGAATTTGTTAGATTAATTCTTCCTTAATTCTTACCTTTAGCCTAATAGGAGGAGTTAAGGGGATTGGTTAAACATTAGCGTGACTGGTTTGGGCGTTGCCTTAGCCTAATGGAGCGGTTGAACTTGAGGGTTTGGTTGAGTTGGTTAGTTGCATTAGATTCCGGGTTAATTAAGGAAGTGAAGTTTGCCTTTCGCTATATAGGAGGGTTTAAGGAATTAGTTAATATCTAAGTAGGTAAGTGCTTAAATCGTTACTTGCCTTTAGCCTAATAGGAGGGCGTGAGTTATAGTATTTAGTCTTGTTTTGCATGACCATAGATAAGATGTATGTATGTGCTTTTTACGTAACCCTAAAATATAATCTCGGGAGTACACTTGCTTAACTTGAGTTTTAATTAAATCACCGTCTTGTTTTACTTATTTGTTATTTGCTTTCTTATTTTTAGTTTAATAAACATTAAAAAACCAAAAATATTTTCTTAAAGTTTCAACACAGTCCTTTCTTCGTGGTAATGAACTTGCTATACTATCAACTTCACGGGGTTGTTTAGCATTATTTTTTAGAAGGGGTAAATAGCAACCACGATCGCAATTTCACACACAAATTTGCTCTTATCAAATTTTGGAGCCGTTACCTTTCTTTTAAATTAACAGTTTTTATGTTTTTGTTTTTAGTTGTTAGTTTGAATAAAGAAGAAGGCTACTTAAGACATTGGCAAGGCCTCAACCGTACAACAAGCTTGCTAGGAGTGACATGGATAATAGGTGAATTCTTTCCTTTTCTCACACATTGAGGACAATATGTGTTTTAAGTGTGTGGGGGGGATGAAATTCATGTTATTTATTTCATTTTGTTTTGTATGTCTTTATGCTTAATTTCCTGGGAGTTGAAGTGTGGATGTTATGCTTTGATTAATGGTTAATTAGCTTTTCTTAGTGTAGAAGTGAAGTTTGCCTTTCGCCATATAGGAGGGTTTAAGGAATTAGTTAATATCTAAGTAGGTAAGTGCTTAAATCATTACTTGCCTTTAGCCTAATAGGAGGGCGTGAGTTATAGTATTTAGTCTTGTTTTGCATGACTGTAGATAAGATGTATGTATGTGCTTTTTATGTAACCCTAAAATATAATCTCTTGAGTACACTTGCTTAACTTGAGTTTTAATTAAATCACCGTCTTGTTTTACGTATTTGTTATTTGCTTTCTTATTTTTAGTTTAATAAACATTAAAAAACCAAAAATATTTTCTTAAAGTTTCAACACAGTCCTTTCTTCGTGGTAACGAACTTGCTATAATATCACCTTCACGGGGTTGTTTAGCATTATTTTTTAGAAGGGGTAAATAGCAATCACGATCGCAATTTCACACACAAATTTGCTCCTATCAAATTTTGGCGCCGTTACCTTTCTTTTAAATTAACAGTTTTTATGTTTTTGTTTTTAGTTGTTAGTTTGAATAAAAAAGAAGGCTACTTAAGACATTGGCAAGGCCTCAACCGTACAACAAGCTTGCTAGGATTGACATGGATAATAGTTGAATTCTTTCCTTTTCTCACACATTGAGGACAATGTGTATTTTAAGTGTAGGGGGGGGATGAAATTCATGTTATTTATTTCATGTTGTTTTGTATGTCTTTATGCTTAATTTCCTGGGAGTTGAAGTGTGGATGTTATGCTTTGATTAATGGTTAATTAGCTTTGAATAAATTCTTGACGTGAACTCCTTTGAGCTATAATGAAAATTTTTAGGATGAGCCTTATGATAGGTCAATGTGAAGGTTTTTTTTATTTAACTTTTTATTTTTTTTAGTATTCATTTAGTATTTTTTTTAGTGTGTTAGGCAACTAATAATAATGAAGAAGTATCCAAAATAAATTTTTTTTATTTGATAAGTGTTGTGTTGCCAATGATTGGATTTTATCGAAAGATTCGATGTGGGATAGGAAAATAATATGCCATCTAGCGGGCGTCGGGTCTTTGATGGAAAGTTTAGCATTTTGAGTCAATCATTTTTATGCACTTAGGGGAATTACTGAGGGAATTGACGAGTTTGTCATAATTAAGTAGGTTGGAGTGTTTTTAACGTTTTGTTTAGTTGAAACTTATATAACTCGCTTAAAATTGTGTTCTTTAATAAATGTGCTTGCATAATTGTTTGCACTTAATGCTTTTGCATTTTAGGCTTGTTATGCTCATACTATCATCCCTCTATGAGACTGCTTTTAATAATAACCCTAAGAGAACTCATATGGATGGTAACGGAGAATAGAAGCCGTAAGACTCTGGCTTCATATTGCCGCTCTTAAATTAAAAGTTAATTGAGAACTTGCATGAGTTGGAATGGGTCTAAAGCCCGAAGGTGAGACAGTACTGCAGGTGGATGTCACGGGATTTCTAATGAAATACCCAAATTATGTGTGACAGTCTGGGGGAACGAGTGTTTTATTTAAGAACCTAAAGGTTTGCTGAGCGAACCCTCATTGATATGAGTTGAATAATGAATTTTTAATACGATTAGTGAGGAAAAGTTGAGACGAAGGCTTAGTTGTTGGAACCCTGGTTTATGACGTGATTATAGATGAGTTATGAATTGAGATGGAACATATCGCGCACACACACACATGATTGGCTCAACGTGTTAAATGTGTACATTAAGGTGCTTTGATTACTTTTGGGGACACATGTTATGAGTACTTGACATTCGAGTTTTTTAGATGTTGAGGCATATGCATAATACTTATCATGGGGTTAAATGTTTTAAAGTTGGATACGTGGGATAAATTTTAATGTTGCCATTTTGACTTGTGAGTATAGGTTGTGTTTTATTAGTGTTTGTCATGTTTTGTTTGTGTTTTTTTTTTGTTGCTCGAGGACGAGCAAGGTTTAAGTGTGGGGGAAATTGATAAGGCGAAATATGTTCACCTTATATATGCTATTTTCACTTATACTTTGTGCCGTCTTTGTGCTATTTAAAGTGTTTTGTAGGTTATTAATGATGGAGGCCAAAATGAGGGGAAAAGATTGAGAAAGATCAAGAAATATGTGATTTAGGTCAAAAATGTGCCTTTCGTCACAAAGAAGCTAGTTCCGTGTTTCGCAAGATGTTCAAGGTGTTAATTCCAATTGTTGATGATCAATCTTATGCTTTGAGACCTTGGATAGAATGGAAAATAAGTTCCAAGTAGATCCCATGGAGGCTCGAGACTTCAAAAAGGGTTAACATAGCGAAACACGTGGAAAGGCGATGAAGAACAAATGCTGAATGAATCTGTCAATCTTTAGTATTTCGATTATATCTCTCTCCGGTTATGTCGGAATGGGATGATTCAAGCTCCATTGGAAAGCTAAGAGAAAGAGCTACAACTTTCGTGTTTTGGGTTTTTCCTAATTCGGCCGGGAGCATAGAGAAAAATGGCCTACAAACTCGATGTCGCGCGACGTGCGACCTTGGACGTCGCGACGTGCGGAATTCAGCAGCGTGAAAATTTCCAAAATTCAGTTTTTGACGTTTTTAACATGTCTTTTTGTTATGGGTTGTTTCCTAACGTGTTCCTTACATGTTAGGGCCCAAAAACGTGCCATCTTATTAGTGTTTCATAAGGTTTCAAGTTGTTTCCTGTATAAGGCTATCTATTATGTAATTTTCAAAGGCGGAGAACATAGAAAATTAGGAAATTCATAGTTTAGAGTAGATTAGGGTTTCTTTCTTCCTTTCTTTTTTAGGGTTTCATATAGCTTTAGGGGTGACAACTTTGAGAGAACTTAAGCAAGGGTTTCATTCTTTGTAATAGCTAGGGTTTCATTCTTTTAGGTATTTACGGATAATTGAAGCTGTACGGATTGGGAACATTGTTGAGTATTGATTTCATTAATTTAGAGACAAAGATTTCTTCCAAGGATTCTCAATTGAAGGTGTTACCTTTCTTTTTAATTTATGTTGTCAATATTGTGCTTAATTGTTATTTATATGATGATGTTTGATTTAGCCATGCTTGGCTAAATCTATTGTGCTCCCGGGATTATGAATAAGGGTTTTTGTGATTAATTTACATGCTAAGTTCTATCTTATGGTCTTTGTTGAATAAGTTTTGCCGTGTTCTTCATAATTATGCATGATTTGGCCGGATTATGTATGATGAATATTTGTTTAAAGTGCAGTAAATTGCTTAGAGATTACTTGCTTTAATCTTACCTTTAGCCTGATAGGAGGATTAGAGTAGGTTGTTTTGGATTTATTGTGGGTTGGTTGTGAATTTGTTAGATTAATTCTTCGTTAATTCTTACCTTTAGCCTAATAGGAGGAGTTAATGGGATTGGTTTAATATTAGCGTGACTGGTTCGGGCATTGCCTTAGCCTAATGGAGTGGTTAGTTGCATTAGATTCCGGGTTAATTAAGGAAGTGAAGTTTACCTTTCGCCATATAGGAGTGTTTAACGAATTAGTTTATATCTAAGTAGCTAAGAGCTTAAATCGTTACTTGCCTTTAGCCTAATAGGAGGGAGTGAGTTATAGTATTTACTCATGTTTTGCATGACAATAGATAAGATGTATGTATGTGCTTTTTATGTAACCCTAAAATATAATCTCGGGAGTACACTTGCTTAACTTGAGTTTTAATTAAATCACCATCTTGTTTTAGTTATTTGTTATTTGCTTTCTTATTTTTAGTTTAAGAAACATTGAAAAACCAAAAATATTTTCTTAAAGTTTCAACACAGTCTTTTCTTCGTGGCAACGAACTTGATATACTATCACCTTCACGGGGTTGTTTAGCATTATTTTTGAGAAGGGGTAAATAGCAACCACGATCGCAATTTCACACACATATTTGCTCTTGTCAAATTTTCGCGCCGTTACCTTTCTTTTAAATTAATAGTTTTTATGTTTTTGTTTTTTGTTGTTAGTTTGAAAAAAGAAGAAGGCTACTTAAGACATTGGCAAGGCCTCAACCGTACAACAAGCTTGCTAGGAGTGACATGGATAATAGGTGAATTCTTTCCTTTTCTCACACATTGAGGACAATTTGTATTTTAAGTGTGGGGGGGGGATGAAATTCATGTTATTTATTTCATGTTGTTTTGTATGTCTTTATGCTTAATTTCCTGGGAGTTGAAGTGTGGATGTTATGCTTTGATTAATGGTTAATTAGCTTTTCTTAGTAGTTTTGATTAGTTTTTTGTAATTAATTTTGAATAAATTCTTGACGTGAACTCCTTTGAGCTATAATGAAAATTTTTAGGATGAGCCTTATGATAGGTCAATGTGAAGGTTTTTTTTATTTAACTTTTTATTTTTTTTAGTATTCATTTTAGTATTTTTTTTTAGTGTGTTAGGCAACTAATAATAATGAAGAAGTATCCAAAATAAATTTTTTTTATTTGATAAGTGTTGTGTTGTCAATGATTGGATTTTATCGAAAGATTCGATGTGGGATAGGAAAATAATATGCCATCTAGAGGGCATCGGGTCTTTGATGGAAAGTTTAGCATTTTTAGTCAATCATTTTTATGCACTTTGGGGAACTACTGAGGGAATTGACGAGTTTGTAATAATTAAGTAGGTCGGAGTGTTTTTAACGCTTTGTGTAGTTGAAACTTATATAACTCGCTTAAAATTGTGATCTTTAATAAATGTGCTTTCATAATTGTTTGCACTAACAAGCTTTTGCATTTTTAAGCTTGTTATGCTCATACTATCATCCCTCAATGAGACTGCTTTTAATAATAACCCTAAGAGAACTCATATGGATGGTAACGGAGAATAGAAGCCGTAAGACTCTGGCTTCATATTGCCGCTCTTAAATGAAAAGTTAATTGAGAACTTGCATGAGTGGGAATGGGTCTAAAACCCGAAGGTGAGACAGTACTCCAGGTGGATGTCACGGGATTTCTAATGAAATACCCTAATTATGTGTGACAGTCTGGGGGAACGAGTGTTTTATTTATGAACCTAAAGGTTTGCTGAGCGAATCCTTATTAATATGAGTTGAATAATGAATTTTTAATATGATTAGTGAGGAAAGGTTGAGACGAAGACTTAGTTGTTGGAACCCTAGTTTATGGCGTGATTATAGATGAGTTATGAACTGAGATGGAACCTATCGCACACACACACATGGTTGGCTCAACCTGTTAAATGTGTACATTAAGGTGCTTTGATTACTTTTGGGGACACATGTTATGAGTACTTGAAATTCGAGTTTTTTAGATGTTGAGGCATATGCATAATACTAAAAAAAATATAAAAATATGAGGCATATGCATAATACTTATCATGGGGTTAAATGTTTTAAAGTTGGATACGTGGGATAAATTTTAATGCTGCCATTTTGTCTTGTGAGTATAGGTTGTGTTTTATTAGTGTTTGTCATGTTTTGTTTGTGTTTTGTTTTGTTGCTCGAGGACGAGCAAGGTTTAAGTGTGGGGGAAATTGATAAGGCGAAATATGTTCACCTTATATATGCTATTTTCACTTATACTTTGTGCCGTCTTTGTGCTATTTAATGTGTTTTGTAGGTTATTAATGATGGAGGCCAAAATGAGGGGAAAAGATTGAGAAAGATCAAGAAATATGTGATTTAGGTCAAAAATGTGCCTTTCGTCACAAAGAAGCTAGTTCCGTGTTTCGCAAGATGTTCAAGGTGTTAATTCCAATTGTTTATGATCAATCTTATGCTTTGAGACCTTGGATAGAATGGAAAATAAGTTCCAAATTGATCCCATGGAGGCTCGAGACTTCAAAAAGGGTTAACATAGCGAAACACATGGAAAGGCGATGAAGAACAAATGCTGACTAAATCTGTTAGTCTTTAGTATTTCGGTTATATGTCACTCCGGTTACGTCGGAATGGGATGATTCAAGAGCCATTGGAAAGCTAAGGGAAAGGGCTACAACTTTCATGTTTTGGGTTTTTCGTAATTTGGCCTGGAGCATATAGAAAAATGGCCCACAAGTTGCGGAATTTTAGCAGTGCGCAAATTTCCAAAATTCAGTTTTTGACGTTTTTAACATGTTTTTTGTTATGGGTTGTTTCCTAACGTGTTCCTTACATGTTAGGGCCCAAAAACGTGCCATCTTATTAGTGTTTGATAAGGTTTCAAATTGTTTCCTATATAAGGCTATCTATTATGTAATTTTCAAAGGAGGAGATCATAGAAAAAGAGAAAATTCATAGTTTAGAGTAGATTAGGGTTTCTTTCTTTCTTTCTTTTTTAGGGTTTTATATAGCTTTAGGGGGTGACAACTTTGAGAGAACTTAAGCAAGGGTTTCATTCTTTGTAATATCTAGGGTTTCATTCTTTTAGGTATTTACGGATAATTGAAGCTGTACGGATTGGGAACATTGTTGAGTATTGATTTCATTAATTTAGAGACAAAGATTTCTTCCAAGGATTCTCAATTGAAGGTGTTATCTTTCTTTTTAATTTATGTTGTCAATATTGTGCTTAATTGTTATTTATATGATGATGTTTGATTTAGCCATGCTTGGCTAAATCTATTGTGCTCCCGGGATTATGAATAAGGGTTTTTGTGATTAATTTACATGCTAAGTTCTATCTTATGGTCTTTGTTGAATAAGTTTTGCTGTATTCTTCATAATTATGCATGATTTGGCCGAATTATGTATGATGAATATTTGTTTAAAGTGCAGTAAATTACTTAGAGATTACTTGCTTTAATCTTACCTTTAGACTGATAGGAGGATTAGAGTAGGTTGTTTGGGATTTATTGTGGGTTGGTTGTGAATTTGTTAGATTAATTCTTCCTTAATTCTTACCTTTAGCCTAATAGGAGGAGTTAAGGGGATTGGTTTAACATTAGCGTGACTGGTTCGGGCGTTGCCTTAGCCTAATGGAGCGGTTGAACTTGTGGGTTTGGTTGAGTTGGTTAGTTGCATTAGATTCCGGGTTAATTAAGGAAGTAAACTTTCCCTTTCGCCATATAGGAGGGTTTAACGAATTAGGTAATATCTAAGTAGGTAAGCGCTTAAATCATTCCTTGCCTTTAGCCTAATAGGAGGACGTGAGTCATAGTATTTACTCTTGTTTTGCATGACCATAGATAAGATGTATGTATGTGCTTTTTATGTAACCCTAAAATATAATCTCAGGAGTACACTTGCTTAACTTTAGTTTTAATTAAATCACCATCTTGTTTTAGTTATTTGTTGTTTTCTTTCTTATTTTTAGTTTAATAAACATTAAAAAACCAAAACTATTTTCTTAAAGTTTCAACACAGTCCTTTCTTCGTGGGAACGAACATGCTATACTATCACCTTTAATGTTGAAAGATGCTATACTATTGCAATTTCATACACATATTTGCTCCTATCACAAAGCGTCAAACATTTAATATTGAAAGATTCTATCACATTTTGGTATTCTTGACATATCTCTCTCAATATAACTCGAAATTTCGTCATTGAAGAGGCCCTGAAAAGCTAAGGATAGAGCTAAAACCTTTATGTTTTATGTTTTACGAGATTTTGATGTTATCATCGTTAAATGTGCCTACCAAGATGAATGACATGATTCTGGAAAATTACCATCGCGAATTTCATGGACCTTTTGAAGACCAAGAAGGCGTGCTTGGGCTTTATATCTTGGATCATGCCACCTTTAATTTATTAGCATTTATTTTCTTTGTAATGAATTAAGTCCGAAACATGACTATGGGCTTATTCATTTCGTTATTTAATAAGTTAATTACTTGGCCCAATTATCTTGCATGATAAAGGCAAGTAATGGATATAACAAAGTAGAGTCCTATTTTATAGGAAGCCAAAACCGTGTCCTATATTTTAGGGTTAAGGCTTTGTCCTACATTTTAGTAGTGTTCTGTCATGATCATGGGCTAATTCATATGAAGCTGGGCTTTAAGGGAGCTTGGGCCGAGATAAGCAAGGGAATGCTTTATTACAATTTTGTGCAGCCCATTAGTTTAATCATTAACTTTGTCTTGTCTTTTGTTAATTAAAGTGTAACAGAAGTCAGTTTAGTAGTTAGTAATTGAATGGTGGAGATTAGTTTGTAATAATGAAAGGTGGGGATTAATGTGTGCTGGTATACGGCAGTAGAGGGAACAGATGGGCGGTTATGCATTTTTTGGAGAATATTCCAGAAGTCTGATATACTTTCTTTCATCATCTTCTTCCTTAATTGTTCTACAATTCTTCTATTTTCTTCTCTCTAGTTCTAATTCTCTCTTAAATTTAGCTGATATCCTAGTATATAGTCCTGACTTGCCTACACATATAAATCATCTGGAAACTGTGTTAAAAACTCTGAGGCAACATCATTTCTTCGCTAAAATGTCTAAATGTGTTTTTGCACAATGCAAGGTGGAATACCTTGGTCATGTGATATCCCTGAAAGGTGTGGAAATGGATATGAGTAAGGTGCAAGATGTTCTGAATTGGCCCATTCTTGCAGAGGTGAAGTCTTTACGAGGGTTCTTGGGGTTAACGGACTATTACAGACGTTTTATTAAAGGTTATAGGATACTTACCAAACCATTAACTAATTTGCTCAGGAAGGAGGGATTCAAATGGAACAAGGATGCTGAATTATCTTTCCAGAACTTAAAAACAATTATAACTACTGCACCTGTGCTTAGAATGCCTGATTTTTCTAAAGACTTTGTGGTAGAAACCGATGCTTGTAGCAAAGGGGTGGGAGTAGTCCTTATGCAAGAAGGCCAACCAATAGCATATTTGAGTAAAGCCTTGTGTTAGAAGAATTTGGGTTTATCCATATATGAGAAAGAATTGCTAGAGGTGTTAATGGCAGTGGTCAAGTGGAGATATTACCTGATTGGACACCATTTTATCATAAAAACAGATCATCAAAGTTTAAAGTTCCTGTTGGATCAAAAACTCACTACCACTCTGCAATATAAATGTTTTTCTAAATTGCTTGGCCTAGATTATGAGATACAATATAGAAAAGGGAGTGAAAATAAGGCAGCCGATGCACTTTCCAGGAAGGATGAGATACCAGAGAAACCAGGAATGGTATTGGCTATCTCTAGTATTCAGCCAAAATGGATGCTAGTTATCATTGCAAGTTACGAACACGATTTAGATTGTCAACAATTGCTAGCTACTTTGCTGATGACTCCTGAACAGTTACCTGATTACCAACTTGCTGGAGGTCTTATTCGATTTAAGGGCAAGATTTATGTGGGCAAGGATCAGGAGGTCAAGAAAGCAATTCTAAGCACATTACATGCCTCTGCAGTGGGTGGACATTCTGGTCAGAAGGCTAGTTTATAGAGAGTTAAATCTGTTTTCTACTGGCCTAATATGAAGGAAGAGGTAACAAAATTTGTATCTCACTGTGACACATGAGAACTTACCTTATCCGGGGCTTCTCCAACCACTGTATATTCCAGAAAAGATATGGGCTCAAATTGCTATGGATTTTGTTGAAAGCTTACCCATTTCTGAAGATCAGGATACAATTTTTGTGGTGGTGGATAGACTCTCCAAAATGGGACATTTTATAGCTTTGAAACATCCTTTCTCGGCCAAGGATGTAGCTCAGATTTTCCTGGACCATATATTTTGATTACATGGGATGCCACAATCCATCATTACAGATAGGGATAGAGTATTTACAAGTCAGTTTTGGAAGGAGTTTTTGAGTTGCTGGGAATATCATTGAAATATAGCACATCATATCATCCACAAACAGATGGACAAAGTGAGAGATTGATACAGTGTTTACAGTCTTATCTAAGGTGCTTCTATGCTGATAGACCATATAGTTGGAGGAAATGGTTGGCGATGGATGAGTGGTGGTATAATACCAATTTCCACACTAGCATTAAAATGACACCTTATGAAGCTTGTTATGGATGTCCACATACTCAACTGCCTGCAATATCAGATTTTGAATCAATAGCCTCAAGTGCTGGTGCAATGATCCGAGGCAGAATAGCTATAACTCAACTCTTAAAGGATCACCTATCTCAAGCTCAAAACAGGATGAAATTGTTCGTGGATAGACACATAAAAGAAAAGGAATTTTAGGTAGGATATCTAGTCTACTTAAGGCTGCAACCTTACAGACAACAGTCAGTGGTATTGAGGAGACAATTGAAACTGTCAACTAAGTTTTTTGGACCATACACTATACTTGAAAAGATTGGCGCAGTTGCCTACAAGTTGCAACTGCCGACAAGATCGAAGATTCATCCTGTTTTCCACGTTTCTCAACTGAAAAAAGAAATTGGGAAAGGATCAGATTGTAATGCCATCATTGCCTCTGACCAGTAGTGAAAATCAAATGATTATTGCTCCAGAAGCAGTACTGAAGAGGAGAACAGTGCTAAGGCAAGGTCGTGCAGTCACTCAAGTGTTGGTTAGATGGCTTAATCTTAGTCCTGAAGAAGCAACTTGGGAGGATTCTAACTTTATTCAAGCCCAGTTTCCTGACTTTGATCTGCTTAAATGATATCCTTGAGGACAAGGATTGTTTAATGGGCCGGATTTGTCATGATCATGGGCTAATTAGTATGAAGCTAGGCTTTAAGGGAGCTTGGGCTGAGATAAGCAAGGGAATGCTTTATTACAATTCTGTGCAGCCCATTAGTTTAATCATTTACTTTGTCCTGTCTTTTGTTAAGTAAAGTGTAATAGAAGTCAGTTTAGTAGTTCGTAATTGAATGGTGGAGATTAGTTTGTAATAATGAAAGGTGGGGATTAATGTGTGTTGGTATAAAGAGGTAGAGGGAGCAGAGGGGCGGTTATGCATCTTTTGGAGAATATTCAAGAAGTCTGATACTTTCTTTCATCATCTTTTTCCTTAATTGTTCTACAATTCTTCCCTTTTCTTCTCTCTAGCCCTAATTCTCTCTTAAATTCAGCTGAATTTCTTAGTTTGAATTGCTGATTCTTACATGTTCCTACTTTATAGGAGTGTTCCTACATTTTAGGAGCTTCCTATTGTTTAAGAAAAGTATGTTAGTTAATAGTTTCCTATTCCAATTTAGAAAGTTTCCTCAATTGGGATTGGATTAGTTAGTGAAGTTCAATTCGAAATTCACTTCTTCACTAGGGCTTATTATTTTCACATTTTTGAGCCTATTTAAAGGCATGATTTGTACGTTTTTTTCATCATGAAATATAGTAGAGTTTTAGCTTTTGCTAAGTCTTGAAAACACTTTGTGTTTTTACCTTTCTGCGAAGCCTTTAGTGAGGAGCTATAGGATTAGCCTACCCGTTCTTGAGTTCAGGAACAAGCCAAACTAATTAAGTTAGCTCTTGATTTACATTAGCTAGATTAATTAATTTGTAATAACATTGGGGTTTGATTGGCTTAACATCAACCTCTTCGTTTCCATAACTCTATTCCACCATTGTTGTTTTTTTGTGTTCTTGTATTTGTTCGAATTTGTTTGTCAACAACTATCTGAAGTGTGTGGATTGGTGGTCCGGGACTTTCAAACCTCAGCCATCCGTATCAATTGGTATCAGAGAAAAGGTTGTTGCTTCAAAATTCATGTCATCTATTTCGTTTTTATTGTCTTATTTTCTTCTCGAATTTTTCTGAATTTTTGTGTGTCTTATACTCTTTGCTGTTTTGCGTTCTGCTTGCTGCTGTCCTAGAGTCTTCTGGATATTGTTTTCTTCGTGTCAAATTCTGTATCATTTTGTTCAAATTTATAGTGCTGAAGTCGTATTAAATTTGTTTAGTTTCTTGCTGAAAATTTCGTCAAAATCGTCCCAAGTTAGCTTGTTCTTTTTGCGTTGTTCTCTTGTAGTTCTTGCTTCATTCTTGTAGCGTCTTTTCTTGTCAACATTCTGCTCGTTTCTGGTGTCAATTTTGTGTAGGAAACCGCATAGGAATTGCATGCTATAGGGCTGAATTCAAAACATAAAAAATTGTTAGGGTTAGGGTTTTGGATTTTTGTCCAAAATTCCTATCTTTCTTGTTTCATATCCGTTTTGATTCATTCTTGTTGCTATAGTTTCTATTCTGATTCTAGATTCCATCTTCTTTGGTCAAGTTTTGTTTCATCTTAAAAAGATTAGTTCTTGATAGTTTTTTTGAAGTTCTTGATTTTTCTTGAATTTTGAAAATTGCTCAAAATTGAAATCTTGAACTACAATATCGAGTCTTGGCATAAATCTTGAAGATCTTGTTTTTGTGGCACATTCAAATTTAAAATATTTGGTGAGATCTTGTTATCTATTTGTGGATGAAGTCTTAAGGGTAAGATAACATAAGACAAAACAAAACCCTAGGTTTTGTCTTAAACCCTTAAAACCCTAAGTTCTAAGTTATTGCCTTAAAACCCTAGTGTCCGAATAAAAAAAAGGGCGACGTTAAAAAAAAGAGAACCAAAGCTCAACGTAAAAAAATGGCCCAATACAAAAAAAAAATCGGACTTTACAAAAAAAGAAATTCGTAGCCAAATTGGAACTAAGTGTTCATGTTGTTCTTTGAAAATCAGTAAGATTAAAATTGCCATAACGTTTTCGTTAAAACTCCGATTTAAGTGATTCAAGTTGTCATTTTCTTGCTATACAGTCTAGATTCCGTTATCAGTAGTTTCCTAAGATAAATAAAATTATACCCCTACGTAATCCCAAAAAAACTCTTTACGGTTTCATACCTAAATTTACTCTATTTGATTTATCTTATGTTTGTCTTGATTGATTGAACTTCTTAGTTGAGAATTGTTCCTTTAATCAACAAATTGATAGGTCTCATATAGAATAGGTGATCCATTAAAAAAGAGTAGTTAGGGTATACAAGAGGAAAGCTACTTCTGAAGAGTGGTGTGTACCTACTCCCCAAAGTGAGAACCCATAAGGAAATATCCTATTTTCTTGTTGTTTTCACTAACATTACAGGTACAATGAAGGGTGATAAAATCGTATCACAATCCAGACGAAAGATTGATAATGACATGCTTTATGTTATGCTTCAAAAGATGCAAATTCAAATTGACAGCTTGGCTTCGGCATGAAAACATTCTGCCACTAAGAATTCCACCTCAAGACAATTTGATTTTGATGAAGTTGCATCTGATAATGAGGAGGAGGAATACATTGGATCTACCAAAAGTGGTAAAACATCTGACTTGTCTATTGGTATTTTTAAACTAATATTACCTACGTTTCATGGAAAATAAGATCCCGAAGCATATTTTGATTGGGTTCGAGACCTAGATCATCTCTTTGAAGGCAACAATTATCCTGAGAATAAGAGATATCGCCTAGCCTTCATGCATCTCAAGGATTATGCTAGTTTATGGTGGGATAAGGTAATAAAAACTAGACGCCAAGATGGCGAAAGACCAATTAAGACATAGAGCCAAATGAAAGTTCTCATGAGGAAGAAATATGTGCCTTCACATTATAACCGTGAACTCAACCGAAAGCTGCATGCTCTTGTGCAAGGAAGTCATACTGTTGAGGAGTACTACCATGAGATGGAAGCACTTATGATTAAGGCTAATGTTCAAGAAGATTCCAATTCCACGATTGAAAGGTTTCTTCGAGGTATGAATTTCGAATTGGCTTATCATGTTGATATTCAAAGTTATGTTGATATTAATGAGCTAGTTCATAAAGCTATTAAGATCAAAAGGCACATGAAAGGAAAGGGGCGAACTAGTGATCCTTTCACACAACCGCCACCACCTTGGAGGAGAGATTCAAAGCCGAACACCACTCCTTTCACTCCGCCACCAAGACCACGGACTTTCACGCCAACTTCGCCTCAAAATACTTCATCCAATGTCCCTAAATCCGTCCCAAAGGTTGCTAAAACTACCTCCCAATTGGCGTCAAAGGCTTGTAGTGATATACGTGATGAAGAAGCAAAAGAAAAGAGTGAACAAGAGAAACAAAGAATGTAAATACTAGCTTAGGTCGAGAACTTGTAATTAAGAGTGAGAAAGGCCGAGAGTTAATTAGTTCTAAAACTTGTTGTTTTGCTTCTACAAGTAAGATTGAGAGATTATTGAGAGCTAAGCAACAACATCTTGTACTTATGAATTATAGTGTTCACGATTTTTATTGCTTGTTGCCTAGTTTTTTTGTTTTGCAAATTTATGGAGTTCCTAGACATTTAATGGAGCATGCAATGGAAGGAGTTCAATCTGCCATGACTTGTTTTCTGTAAGGTAAGTTAGGTAAGTTTTCAATTGATTTTGATCTTAAAACTGTTAATAATTTTGTTGTTATCAATTCGGTTGAGCTTCAAAGTTTTCAATCTATTTTTAATCAATTTCAAAAGCTTTCCTACACTTCTCAACAATTGATTCGAAATTTTATAACTTATGTTTTAGAGTCTAACACCATGTGTATTGATAAGCAAATAGATTTACATAATTCTTCAATGGTTACATCAAAAAACTTTGATTTGAATGAATCTATGTATAGTTTTTTTTTATGTTATGTTGCTTATTTATTACATGAGTTACAATCTAAATTTTTTAATTATAATTTTGAACAAAACCAAATCGTTGTGTGTATTAATCAAAGTGTTCATATTTACTTGTTGGATTGACATTTCTTTTAATTATTTGGTTTGTGAGCTTACACGTTCTGATGTCAATTCGTAATACATTCAAATCCATTAAGTTCCAATAGGTAATCTTGTAGTTCAACACTTGGTTTGTAAGTTATCTTGTTTTTTAATGAATTCTTCAATACAAAAGGTAATTCATGATGTTAGTTTCTATTATTTAGATTATTTACATTATGATTTTTCTTTAAGTGTTGTTACTCTAAAGAATGATAACTTTTTAAGATTAACCATATATTCTCAATGTAAAGATAATTCAAGTTGGTTAATTGACGAGCTTAGGTTGGAAAAGTTAACCATTGAATTTGTTTGTTGATGTGAACTTATCATACCAAATTGGTTAACTAAAACTCTTTGTTCTTTATTGTTTCAAATTAATTTACATTTTGGTTATAGTGCATTTAGAGATAGCTATTATGATACATTGTATGCATTATCCACACTTGTGAATTATTTTGACATGATGCAATTTTCTCTTATATAAGATCATATATTAGTCCTTATACATTTATGTTCCTTATTAATAATTTTGTTTCTTGGACTAAAAGATTTATTTTGTTCTTTAGGGAAATAAAGTGTTATTGCCTGCGAGGTGTTATATTCCAAATCGACTTGGTTTTTGTTGAGTTCATCATATTGGTGTTTGATCCGGGAGCTCAATTTCAAGATTTGAGGATAAATCCTTTCGAGGAGGGAGAGAATGATAGCAATCTACCCGTGTCCATGTCCATGGTGCCGAAGTCAACACATTGTGGAGACTTGGACGATTTTTGGAGATTATCATAACAAAGCGTCAAACATTAAATGCTGAAAGATTCTGTCACGTTTTGGTATTCTTGACATATCTCTCTCAGTATAACTTGGATTTTTGTGAATGAAGAGGCCCTGGAAAGCTAAGGGATCAAGCTAAAACTTTTATATTTTAAGTTTTACAAGATTCTGACATTATCATTGTTAAATGTGCCTACCAGGATGAATGACGTGATTCTGTCATATTACCATCGCGAATTTCATGGACCTTTTGAAGACCAAGAAGACGTGCTTGGGCTTTATCATCTTGGATCACACCAGCTTTAATTTATTAGGATTTATTTTCTTTGAAATAAATTTAGTCCGAAACATGAGTACGGGCTTATTAATTTTGTTATTTAATAAGTTAATTACTTGGCCCAATTATCTTGCATGATAAAGGCAAGTAATGGATTTAGGAAAGCAGAGTCCTATTTTATAGGAAGCCAAAACCGTGTTCTATATTTTAGGGTTTAGGCTTTGTCCTACTTGTTAGGAGTGTTTGACAGGCTTAAGTCGTGTGCCTCAATTTTATCCCTAAACTAACGTAGTAGTAATGAGTAGGATATCGTATCCACAGGGAAGGAAGATTTGGTTCCAAGAATCCACTAAGCGTTCCTTAAGATTTGTGTTGTAAAAGGTGCAATATCAGGACAGGTGAAAGTAATAGTAAGACTAACAAAGTACAAGAAACAGAACGAATGCAAGAAGAATATGAGCAGAAGGTAATGAAATTTTGAGACAGACATCCTAGAGTTTATGATCCAGACAACTATGAACTAAACACGTTTGCTATGCATTTAACCCCATGCAAATCAAGTTAGTAAGAGACAAATGTTGCCTAGGAGACTAGTGAACACTCAGCAGGTCGACCGCAATGTTCTCTATACTCCCTAACATCCTGCTTTTCCCATGGCGAGGCCTAAGCAGAATGAGTGAACACCGCACGTCTCGACTACCAAATACTAGCTATTCAGCACACAAAACCTTAAGTCTCACATGGCAAGGCCCGACGTAAGTTCCTTATCTTAAACTAGCATCAAATAATCATTCTTTACTTAGTTCTTAAGAATCAACGACCTCCGACTGGCATGGCGACCACATCTCGGATCATGAACGAAGCCAAGCAAGTGAAGAAACTCTGTATTCATACAACTAATACTCATTTCATGCAAATTCCACTGTTATTGGTGAATTAAGCCTCGATCTAGCATGGCGACCACAATCTAGGTTCAATTCAGTCAATTCAAGTGCAATTGTTAGGAAACTTCACAAATTCAAGCAGTTAAAAGCATGTAGGATCTCATTCGTAAAGATTAGGTCAATTGCATAGCATTTCACGGTTCAATTACATAGTTGTCCGGTTAAAACCCTAGGACATCATCGAATTAGCCACACGACTCTATTTCCAATTCTCGATCCACAGTTCGCAATGTGAAGCAATTCATTATTATTAAATCGAAAGAGTTTAACAAATAAATTGCCTCGAATGCTCACAATCCACAATTGAATTGTGAAAATTCTCCTCAATTGAGTAATGTCTTACAATGATCAAAATTAGAGTAAAAACAGAAGAGAGAGAAAGTCTAGAGAGAGAAAATGTAGAGAGAGAAAGAATTCCTGCTCTGAAAATCAAAAGTTTGGTCACAATCTAGAATGATCTATGTCTCTAATCTATGACTAAATCCTCTATTTAAAGAGGTTACAAAACGTAATTAGTTCGCAAACGTAAAATGACCAAGATATTACAAAAATGCCACTGTAATCATTTTGTACATAAGAACAACTCGGTCAATGTATCATCCATGCCTTCAAGCCTTGAATGATCACGCCAATATGCATATCTGCACCAAAAGAACAAAATCCACACTTAGAAAATTTCTCAAAACCAATACAAACACAAAAAAACACACAACTCACACATGCACAAAACGGCGAGACCTCGCGCCACCTAGGTCTCGGTAATTTTGTGCAAGTGTACAAGAATTGTTGTTTAAAAATGTGAAGTATAGTGTAATGTGCAATACTTGTTGTTGTGAAGTGGGAATGTAAAGTGAAGTGTGGTGTGTATCAAAGAATGAAGAAATGAAATGGAAGAAGAATGAATGAAACCCAAGCATACTAAAACATGAGTGTGAAAATGGAGTGAAACATAATGAAGATAAGTAAGAGTGAAGAGTGAAGGAAACCCATGTGTGATTCATGAACGGAAGATATAGTACATAACAAATTTGTGCTTTGACATACAAATGAATGCTTGAGTGTGTATTGTGATATTTGTGAACTAATGTGAGGAGTGTTTTGAGTGTTGTGAAATAAAAGTGAGGGATGTTGTGAGTATTGTGAAATGTGAATGAAGGGTGTTGTGAATATTATGAAATGTTTTGAAAATGAATGTACATGAACAAAGGAAGTTTGATGAAAATGGGTGAGAGTGAAGAAGGTGAGATGAAATATGTGTGCATTGTAAAGTGAAAACCTATATGAACTAGCAAATGTTGTAAAGAACACAATAAAATGTAAGCTCTTAAAATGAAGGAACCTCTAAGTTTCAATTTAAGTGTAATGCCTGCAAAATGGAGTGTAACTCAACTCACACAACTCAAATATGCACAAAATGGCGAGACCTCGACACCGAGGTCTCGCTCTCACAGTTTTAAAATCACCGAGACCTCACGACCGAGGTGTCGCGACTTTATGTGCAAGATCAATTTCCAACCAAATTCTGACCTTGATGCGTTGTGAATTTGGGAAAACTTAAAACATGCAAGTTGTAGCCCTATGTCTTAGCCTTCAATAGCCTTTTGAATCACGCAATTCAGAGCTAGGACTAGAGAGTTATGGCCAAAATACCGAAGTATGGTAAAGCTGTGTACGCTGTGCGTGAGCTCGTCGCATGTTCATGCGATGAGGTGTGTGAGCTCATCGTATGGCCATACGACGAGGTGTGCGTCTGTGTGTGGCGAGGTGAGTGGTTGTGTGCTGCGAGGTGAGTACATGTGTGTGGCGAGGTGAGTGCATGTGTGTGTGATGCAACCATTTCAGCACAAGAATCTACTTCTATGCAAAATATGTGTCTTAGCCTCTGAATTGGACTTTGTCATAGACATAAGATTCTAGATCTTTCTCTTGGCTTTCCGTTGGTTCAAGAACCAACACCATAGGAGATCTGTAGCTCAAGATATACACATTCTACCAAACTGTGGCAATATGAAGTGAAAGATGCAAACCCGAAGGAACAATTGCAAAGATGCCACCATTTCTCCAACTTGCACACATATTTAGAAGAAAGTTCAAACATACAAAATGAAGTACACTCAAAGATATTTCCAGAACATCCAAGATCTCCTCATTTGAATTAGTATTAAGAGAGTTACACTCAAATAAAATAGCACTACCAATTCTGCCCAACTTCAAACTAAGCAATTAGACATGTTTAGAGTTTCCTCAAATCTCTCACACACCCTTTCTAACTCTTTTAAACTCTTTCCTTGTCATTTAACATCAAACACACATTTGCCTCATTTAATCATCAGTTTTGGTCTTTTTCACCATTTTAGCACTTCCAAGTTGCAAACCACATAAATGCACACAATGACACAAAACACTACACAATTGCATAAAAAACAAGTCAAAAGCCATGTGAAATAACACATATAAGTTGGTATAAAACCAACTTATCAGTGTTCCTACATTTTAGGAGCTTCCTATCTTTTAGGGAAAGTATGTTAGTTAATAGTTTCCTATTCCAATTTGGAAAGTTTCCTAAATTGGGATTGGATTAGTTAGTGAAGTTGATAAGTCGATGTTTAGTCGACTTATTTGCTCCGCTTTCCTTATTCTTTGTTGTGAATTATGAGTGAAAATGATGCTTGGTGTGTCAATGGTATGCAAAATGTGCAGTATTTGGAAACATTGATAAATGGCTAAGTATCGTGTGATAATGTGAATATTTTGTGAGTTTGTGCAAAAATACTTAGTCATGTATGCCACTGACCTCCAACTCTTTTTGGAAGTCCACAACTGTTCACACTACACAAACTCTCAACACAAGCACACAAACGCACAACTCATTCAGCACACACAAAAGACACACACACACGGTGGTCGCACGATGCGACCGCCCACACACACACACAAGCACGGCGGCCGCCACCCCTCACGGCGGCCGCATCGTGCGGCCGCCCTCTCACACACATACACACGGCGGCCGCATCGTGCGGCCGCCACCCCACTTGCATCACTGCACTCCAATTGCATTTTTCCTTTGCTGTTTTTATAGTATTTTACTGATTGTCCTGTTTTAAGTTAGGAAGTCTTTTATGCATTGTTATTTCATCATTTTAGTTAGTCATTTCCTCATGCATTTCGTAGACACCAACTCCGCATTCTGTGTAACTTATTTAGCAAACTTAGTAGTTAAGGTTTCCAATATTGTGTACTGATTATTGTCATTTCTTAAGTACACGTGTCTTCACCAAATGATCTGTTGTAAATGCAGGAGCACGTGTCAACATCTGGCTACACAAAGGAAATTTCCAGGAAGCTCACCAAGCTAAGTCGGCAATGAAAAACTATAAAAGCTGGAGAGATTGATCAAAAGAAGGAGGCGAGACAAGGGGAATCAAGTGAGCAAAGAGAGAGGAGTTCTGAGAATCTAGGATTTTAGAGATTAGAGTAGAGATCATTCAACTCTATCCGTTTGTAATAGCAATGTTTGATCTGGCTTTGTTAAACTCATTTTCAAAGCCGATCAACATGATCGGCTAGATTTTCAGTGCTGCTTTGAGGGATTAAGTGTAATGACTTAAATATCGTTTTGAGACATTTGAATTGCATATTTTGTGTTTGGTTAAAGTTCCATGTCAGTTAGTGTTCCATTTCAATATTTATTCACTCACGATTATGCCTGTATATGATTTGCGGTATCCACTGAAATCAATTTAGTGCAATAAAAGGAAATTGGAATGAAACCACAGAACATAGAACAACCTATGTATGAGTCCTAAGATCTGGGTGAGGAAGCGATTTTCTACTGTGCGGTATCCACTGACAGCGGAAGTCAAGGAATGAAAAGACTTAGGATCATTTGCACACTAGTGCTTGTCTTAGTGTAGTGTCAGATAGGGATCTGGAATTAGGAAGCGAGCCTAAATCTTGCCCTAGCAAGGGAAGATAGAGGAGCATGGTGGGTTAAGATTGTGAGACCTATCAAGGAGATCAATCTTAAATTCACTAGAAAACCGACCCCCTCATACATGTGTCAACACTAGGTCAAGGATAAACGATTGAAGTCATTATCACTGGCCTCCCTCAAGGCAGCATACCTCTCTCCTTTTGGTTGATTTCTCGTTTGTTTTCTATTTTAGTCTACACATCGCTTAATTGCTTATTCTATCACTATACAACTCTTAATTCTACCCTTTCCCTGAGGATTCGATCCCACTTACCGCTTGCTTCTAGTTAGTTGTTTTGGGTAAAATTGCGAGGGAGACAACGCTCTCGCCAATTTTTGGCGCTGTTGCCGGAGACAGGCATAGCGTTGAGAGTTGATTTTGTGATAGTTTTACTTAGTGTTACTGTACGAATTCTTGTTTAAAATTGTTGTTTGTCTTTTTGTTAAAATTCTAGTTCATTATTAGTTTCTGTTGATTTTGCTCTACTAATCTGTTGTTCCAATGGTGTTTTCTTCCTTGTGATAATTCACAGTTTATGCTACCTAGAGCAAGGCCACGTGGTGAAGCTCCAGAGTTTGCACTTGACTTAGAATTGCACAGAACTTTAAGGCAGAGAAGAAGGGAAATTGAAATGGCAGAACGAAATGAAGAGAGACCTCAGCCCCAACCAGCTCGGTTTGGGGACCATTTTGCGGTAAATTTTGAGAGAAGAAATAATCATCAGGGAATTGACGTTGAGAGTTATCAAATTCCGACACAAATTGTGTCCATGATCACCCAAGGGCAGATCTTTCAAGGCTTAAGCAACGAAGACCCTAATGAGCATTTGGATTGGTTTCTAGGACTCTGTAATACCTTCAAGCTGCAGAGAGTGACCCCTGATGATGTGAGAAGGGTGCTTTTCCCACTGTCCTTGAAAGGGAAGGCCAAGCACTGGTTTAACTCAATTGGTGGTCCAGCTATATCTACATTCGAGGAACTTGAGCGGAAGTTTTTAGCCAAGTATTTTCCTCCAGCAAAGTTGGAGCGAATGAGGTTGGAGATCCGGAACTTCCAACAGCAAGATGGCGAAACCTTCAAGGAAGCATGGGATCGATTCAACGATTTGCTCCGCCAATGCCCAAACAATGACCTTGGAGAGGTCAGGGAACTCAACATTTTCTTCAAAGGGCTATCACCTGAATCCTCACTGATGGTCAAGGCCAGCGCAAATGGGGCCTTGAAGGATAAAAGTATCCCTGAGGTCAGAGAACTCTTTGATTCGATAGCAGACGACGAATACCTCTTTCCAGAAACTAGGAAGATGCCGGTACGGAAGCAGCGAGGAGTGCTAGAGCTGGATAAAGAGACATCCTTGGAAGCAAAACTTGAGGCTCTCACAAAGCAAGTTCAAAACCTAAAGACTGCTAAGGTGGCACCTGTATTGATGTGCGAATTATGTAAAGGGGAGCACCACACAGATGAGTGTGAGCTCACCCAAGAGTCAGTGCAGTATATGGCCAACTACAACAACCGACAGCAGTATGGAGGCTACCAAAATCAGTCGGGCCAAGGCAACTGGGGACAGAATAATCAGGGAAATCAGCAAAGGCAATACTACCAAAGTGGGGAGTCAAGCAATAGGGAACAGAAAAAGTCCACAGATGATTTACTCTATGAAATTCTGGGTAGAATGGACATGTTTGAGAAAAGAACCTCCACTGTGGAAGCTCAAGCGAAAAGCACGGAGGCCGCCATCAAAAACCTTGAGATGCAAGTGGGCCAGCTGGCTAAAGCCAACCACCAAAGACCTCAAGGTGCTCTTCCAAGTGATACGGAGCCAAATCCCAAAGGAAAGGAAAGGGAGATGTGCAATGCCATAACGTTGAGGTGTGGAAAGGAGCTTAGTGGAACCAAGAGACAAGAGGAAGAGAAAGTTTCACCTGAGGAACAAAAAGATGAACCTGAAAAGGAAGTCTTGGACGAAGAAATCATTATAGAAGAGAAGATCCTGGAAAGGAACAAAAGGGAGTGTGTGAAGGTCCCAGAAGGTAAAAGGAAGATGGGAGATCAACATCCATGCGATGAGTCGCCATATGCACCACCCCCTCCTTTCCCCGAGAGACTTCGACCTCCACCAAAGAAGGGGGTCCAATTTACAAGATTTTTGGACATGGTGAAAAATGTAAACGTGAATGTCCCATTGCTGGATTTGGTCACAACCGTGCCAAGATATGCGAAATTCTTAAACGACCTAATCGCCAACAAGGAGCAGATTTTGCGTTGTGAATTACCAATCCCACTCACTAAGGAGAGCCAAGCATGGATCAACAATGAGCTGCCACCCAAACTCAAGGACCCTGGAAGCTGTACAGTTCCATGCTCCATTGGTGAGAGATTTTTTAGCAAGGCCTTGTGTGACCTTGGAGCAGGCATCAACCTCATGCCTTTATCTATAGCAGAGAGCATAGGATTGGGATCACGAATTAAACCGGTAGCAATCATGCTCCAATTAGCGGATAGATCATTGGTTCAACCAACTGGCATGGTTGAGGATGTTCTGGTATCTGTGGATAAATTTGTACTCCCCGTGGACTTCATAGTGTTGGACATGGAAGAAGACCCTGAAGTGCCACTCATCTTCGGAAGGCAATTCTTAGCTACAGGTTATGCTCTCATTGGAGTAAAGGGAAAGACCATAACCTTTAGGGTAAATGGTGAGGAGGTCATCTTCAATGTCGACTATGCCATGAAACTCCCTCATTCCATAGAACAATGTTGCCTAGCGAGCTTGGTAGAAGGTAATCCTCAACCCCTGAAGTTTGAGCATAAACGTAAATCTTCTCTTGCTGAAAATGATTTTTGGGATGATGACCCATGTGAAAATTTTGAAACTGTTTTGGTCATTGAAGAGTCTGATACATTGCATGAATTGAACCCTTGGGGTGAAAAAGTTGAAAGTGATTCGTCTGCCACAGGAATGTATCTTGCATGCGATTTTGATGAAAGTCATGAAAATGGTGAAAGTTTGAAGAAAATGGCAAATGTGCATGAAATTCAAGAAATGCAAAATTTCGGAGAAAAATTGAAGTTAAGTGTTGAAAATAATAAACGAGAAGAAAAATTTGCATTACGTGACAAATTGTCTGATGCCATTGATGAGACAGGTGAGGCTTAGAAATGTTAATGACAGGGACAAGACATTGAAGCCTCCACAAGGAGACCGAACCAAGAAAAGTCAACCGCCACTACTTAAATATCTCAAGCGTGTGTTTTGGCGAGAGAAAAAGAAGACTTCAGACTCACCACCCAAAAGGGCGGGAGTCGGGACCTCAAGAGGGAAGAAAGGAAACAAAGGTCATGAAATGAAAGTCAACCAACCACTTTGGAGCGACACTGGGCACACCCAGTACCTCGACTCTCCACAACTTAGATGACAACACTGCTGTGTCTGGCTGAAGACAATAAACTAAGCGCTATGTTGGGAGGCAACCCAACCTTTCTAATTTTTTGTCCTTTTTTTTCTTTCGTTTTTGGCAGCACAATAACTCCAAATAAATGATTGAAACTCTACTCTCGACCCTGTTCAGGTGCAAACAAAGCTCATGGGCCATGGTTAAAAAAAAAAAAAAAAAAAAAGGGTCGAAAATGTGCATGGGAGGTCAATGGGAAATTTAAAGCCAACAGATGGGATTTGCATATCCGGATGTCACGGGACATGACAGGTAATAGTGTAGAATATTCTCTGCGCTGAAAAAGGTGAGAATAAAATCCGTAGCCCCAGAGCAATATGAAATATATTTGATTCCAAGAAAAACTTCCAATTCGAATCTTGCTCTGTAATTACAAATCCAAGATAGGCTGACATTTTCGCTTGAGTATTGCAGGAGAAGATCGAGTTGGCAGTTGAAAGGATTGCATAGTAGATAACATTTCTTGGGTGCATGACCAGAAATAACTGTGAAAGAAAAGATGCATGAAATTAGGATCTGTTAAATGATTTGTCTTGATATGAAATGCTATGCACGATAGGGCCGAATGGAGCTTGACATGATTTATGCATAAGTGAAAAGAAATATGCATGCTATGGTGGTGAATCGGCTAAGGCATAGCATGATTGAATGAAATTTTGACAAATGCATGACATTATGGGCTCACAAGGTTATTTGATAGTGACAATGTGCAATTGGCCGAATTATGCAAGAAAAGGCATGACAAGATTGAACAACTTTTGTTTTCTAGCATTTTGTCATCATCCACTTTGCTTTCTAGCATTTTGTCATCATCCACTTTGCTTTCTAGCATTTTGTCATCATCCACTTTGTTTTCTAGTGAACTCACATGCATGTGTTTTCTAAACCTTACTCTAGCCGATTCCTACATGCAAAATTATCTATAAATACCATCAACATGCATGCACAAAAATCACCATCACTTGCACTCATCATTGTGATGAATTCGGCAGAGGGCAAGGAGCAAGAATAGAAATTTGCTGAGAGCGTCCAGAGGCCACCAAAAAAAAATTTTTCGTTTCGCGTGTTGTGTTTTAGGGGTTTAACATCCACATCACGTAAGTTTCTCACCACCTTGAGCATCGATTTGCATTCCAATTCCAATGGGCATGACACGCCGAAGTTCACTTTGCTTAAAGGGCTAAATACTGATGTTTAGTGTGAAATACTTGTGCTCGATTCTTCATGATGATTATTTTGTGAACTTCTTGTATAGTTTGCATGACAATTTCTTGATGATTATTTCCTGATGCTTAAACGAAATTTTGTTGGTCTAGCATGCATATAAATATCATGTATATGTATAACATCGTGTTCTTGATTCTTTCACAATTTCGAAACCTTGGTGTGACACGGTTGCGCATGGAAATGTTAAATGCATGAACCTGAGGTGGGGAAAGGCGTGAGAACAAAGCCCACCGAAAAATTTTCATGAGCAAATTACTTGCCTCATGAAATCTGGCTTTATGAGTTAACATGCAATCTTCGTCCTGTACATAATTGTAATAAAATGCTAAATGAAAATGTTTTGTGGATGTGAATCTTGATGCATGTGTGGACCTCATTATAATGGGCTTGAATAGAATTCCACTCATGCAACGTTGTGATCTCCAGGTACCATGGCACCCAAGAAAGCCACACAGACCACTGCGACCACACAAAAAGGACAAGCGTCTAGAGGGAAAGCCAAAGTGAGGGAATACGAATCATCTGACGAGTATAGCTCAGACGAAGAATACGCCCCAGAGGGAGAAGACGCGCAAGACTCCACTGAGAAGAAGAGAAAGGTTGCTCAGCAGAACACCCTTCAGCGGTTTTATAACGCCGAGGCTCAAACAAAATTCTGCGAGTTCGCCATTAGACCTATCCACATAGAAAGGGCAATGGCCATTACAGAAAAGTCATACATTGATATCATCAAGCACTACAATTGGCAAAAACTGACTGAGGCACCTGATAGTTGTAATGTAGCCATCGCCAAAGAATTCTATGCCAACGCTGCAGGAACCGGTGAGAAAGAAGTGCTTTCAAAGGACATATTCATACGGGAGAAGTACCTTAAGCTCACGCCCCAGTTAGTGAACAAACATTACGGGCTCAAGGACTATGCTCCAGACGAATTTGATGATCTGAAGAACGCGGGGGACATGGACATAATCTTGGGAACACTGAGCCTATCAGGAGTCGATTGGGTTAGAAGTCGACATGGCCACCCGAGATATGTAGAGCTAAAACATCTGACGGCAGAAGCCAAAACCTGGCTACTCTTCATCAACTCCCGTCTGATGCCTACATCCCACACCACGAGGATTTCCACCAATAGGCTCTGCTTGGTTTACGCGATTAAAAACAGACTCACGGTGGATGTGGGCCAGCTTATCATCACATATATTGGTCACGCATTAGCTGATGATCACCAGAGCCTGTATTTCCCTCTATTTTTGTGCGAACAAGCTGTGAAAGCAGGAGTCAAATTGAATGCAGGAGAGGAAAGTCGCAACCCGGCATTGCCCATAAAAGATGGCCAAATCAAGCAATATCAAACCGTAGAGAGAGCAGATAGAGAAAGGTTGGAAAGAGAAGCAAGAGAAAAGGACAGGGAAGCGCAAGAACAAATGGATAACATTGATGAGGATCAAGCCGCACCAGCTCAACCCCAGCCTAACCGACAGCCACCTCAGCCGCTCGGGAACTTCAACCATATGCAACAAGTTTTGGAGGGAATGCGATCAGCAATTCAAAATCAACAGAACGCCTTGACACAGCATATGGAAAACATAGAGGGGCGGTGGGCGGTAGTGGAAACTTGTATGGAGGTCATTGGTACAAGGATAGATTCAATGAGGCAAGAGCACACCACTCAGTGGACAACACTGGACAACAAAATAACCCAGTGTCAAACAGACGTCCACAACTTGAACTTGATGATGGTCCACCATCACCAAACCCGAGGTCCAGATTTGTATTTCCCTCCTCTGGAAGAAATGGAAAGTCACTCCCATATGATTGTGGATACCTCGAGCACTACACGAGTGGTGATGCAACAAGGCATGAACTCCAATGCTGTTTCGGCCTCACCAAATTTCAGGGCAGCACAAACCCAATTCCCAAGATTCTCCCGTTTCTCTGGCCAACCACCACTTCCCGACGCTTGATATTGGGTAGACTCTTTCCTTTCTCACAATGGGGACCATTGCTTCATTTTAAGTGTGGGGGTGAGAGTTTTGGTTTATGATGGTGGCTGTGAATTATGTTTGTGTGAGCTTGATGGTTTATGCTTGCTTCCTATTATGCTGATGTTTGTGAGGCCTAGGGCCTTTGAAAAAGTTCAATCTTTATGCTGTGATTGCTAAAGGTGCAGGGGATCGGAGGTGGTGTGTACTATATTAGTAATAGGTGGTGTGAATTATTATTTACTTTTCTTTTATCTTACTTCCTTTCACGTGGTGTGGTGTTGGAATCAAAACAAGGCAGTGATTAGCACTGACCTTGAAATGTGGTGTTGTGATTTTTCCATTCCAAATGTGATGTATTGTGCGGCTTTAAATGTATGAATGTGAAAGTTGATGTTATGATTGTGCAAGAGGTCCACCACTATTCATTTAACAAACGCACTTCCAATTTCATCAACAATCTACCAAGTGTTCGATGTTTGATGCATGCGAAAAATTTTCTTTCACAAGTTCACGGTATTCAGTCGATGCATACAGAGTGCTAAGTAAAGTATAACGTTAAAGTAAGATAGAAGTGCCAGCAACATCTTTGACATAGGAGAATGATTATGCTTCATAACTTGTATGTGCACTCTACTTGTACACACTTGTTCTTGAATTTTTAATATATAGTCCATTGAAGACACGCACGAACACGAATGATTGAGTTATGATGTTTATGCTGAGAAAAGCCAAATAGGCAAATAAAGGGAAAAAATAGCCACAAAACCCTGGCAGCCAAGCACAAAAGTGCGGCACGAATAAGCACCAATGTGCATATTAAGTTTTATGTTTGTTAAATTCGCAAAGTGTTCGTGTGTGTGGACAAAGGGACTGTAGTGCAAGAATTTTGGTTAAGTGTCTGCTTGAGTACTTTGCATAGACAACGTTGTAGGCATAAGTAATTCTCAGCACACACTTCACGCGGGCGCCTTGGTCTTTATTCGTAATACCTTGCTTGGCAACTTTGTGTAAATCGAATAAACAGTGGATTTGCCTATTAAAGCGATGTTATGCATGCGAAAGTTTTACAATGGATGGTTGATGAGGTTGAGAGAGTTGTTTGTGAAGTTGGAAGTTGGACTTACTTTGCTTGGGACTAGCAAAGACTTAAGTGTGGGGGGATGATAAGTTGATGTTTAGTCGACTTATTTGCTCCGCTTTCCTTATTCTTTGTTGTGAATTATGAGTGAAAATGATGCTTGGTGTGTCAATGGTATGCAAAATGTGCAGTATTTGGAAACATTGATAAATGGCTAAGTATCGTGTGATAATGTGAATATTTTGTGAGTTTGTGCAAAAATACTTAGTCATGTATGCCACTGACCTCCAACTCTTTTTGGAAGTCCACAACTGTTCACACTACACAAACTCTCAACACAAGCACACAAACGCACAACTCATTCAGCACACACAAAAGACACACACACACGGCGGTCGCACGATGCAATCGCCACACACACATGGCGGTCGCACGATGCGACTGCCCACACACACACACAAGCACGGCGGCCGCATCGTGCGGCCGCCACCCCACTTGCATCACTGCACTCCAATTGCATTTTTCCTTTGCTGTTTTTAGCCTATTTTACTGATTGTCCTGTTTTAAGTTAGGAAGTCTTTTATGCATTGTCATTTCATCATTTTAGTTAGTCATTTCCTCATGCATTTCGTAGACACCAACTCCGCATTCTGTGTAACTTATTTAGCAAACTTAGTAGTTAAGGTTTCCAATATTGTGAACTGATTATTGTAATTTCTTAAGTACACGTGTCTTCACCAAATGATCTGTTGTAAATGCAGGAGCACGTGTCAACATCTGGCTACACAAAGGAAATTTCCAGGAAGCTCACCAAGCTAAGTCGGCAATGAAAAACTATAAAAGCTGGAGAGATTGATCAAAAGAAGGAGGCGAGACAAGGGGAATCAAGTGAGCAAAGAGAGAGGAGTTCTGAGAATCTAGGGTTTTAGAGATTAGAGTAGAGATCATTCAACTCTATCCGTTTGTAATAGCAATGTTTGATCTGGCTTTGTTAAACTCATTTTCAAAGCCGATCAACATGATCGACTAGATTTTCAGTGCTGCTTTGAGGGATTAAGTGTAATGACTTAAATATCGTTTTGAGACATTTGAATTGCATATTTTGTGTTTGGTTAAAGTTCCATGTCAGTTAGTGTTCCATTTCAATATTTATTCACTCACGATTATGCCTGTATATGATTTGCGGTATCCACTGAAATCAATTTAGTGCAATAAAAGGAAATTGGAATGAAACCACAGAACATAGAACAACCTATGTATGAGTCCTAAGATCTGGGTGAGGAAGCGATTTTCTACTGTGCGGTATCCACTGACAGCGGAAGTCAAGGAATGAAAAGACTTAGGATCATTTGCACACTAGTGCTTGTCTTAGTGTAGTGTCAGATAGGGATCTGGAATTAGGAAGCGAGCCTAAATCTTGCCCTAGCAAGGGAAGATAGAGGAGCATGGTGGGTTAAGATTGTGAGACCTATCAAGGAGATCAATCTTAAATTCACTAGAAAACCGACCCCCTCATACATGTGTCAACACTAGGTCAAGGATAAACGATTGAAGTCATTATCACTGGCCTCCCTCAAGGCAGCATACCTCTCTCCTTTTGGTTGATTTCTCGTTTGTTTTCTATTTTAGTCTACACATCGCTTAATTGCTTATTCTATCACTGTACAACTCTTAATTCTACCCTTTCCCTGAGGATTCGATCCCACTAACCGCTTGCTTCTACTTAGTTGTTTTGGGTAAAATTGCGAGGGAGACGACGCTCTCGCCAGAAGTTCAATTCGAAATTGACTTCTTCACTAGGGCTGATTATTTTCACGTTTTTGAGCATATTTAAAGGCATGATTTGTACATTTTTTTCATCATGACATATAGAAGAATTTTAGCTTTTGCTAAGTATTGAAAACACTTTGTGTTTTTACCTTTCGCGAAGCCTTTAGTGAGGAGCTATAGGATTAGCCTACACGCTCTTGAGTTCAGGAACAAGCCAAACTAATTAAGCTAGCTCTTGATTTACATTAGCTAGGTTAATTAATTTGTAATAACGTTGGGTTTGATTGGCTTAACATCAACCTTTTTGTTTCCATAACACTATCTCGCCATTGTTGTTTTTCGTGTTCTTTTGTTTGTTCGAATTTGTTTGTCAACAATGATCCGAAGTGTGTGGATTGGTGATCCAGGACTTTCAAGCCTTGGCCATATATCAAATGATAATGAAGTAAATAGAATAAGAAGAAGAACTCCAATAAGAAATTCTCATACAAACAAAAATAAATAGTTAATAGCACAACCAGTAAAGAATTATTATCTTAGACCAACACCACCAGATGTTCAATATGAAGAAAGATCTCAATTTGTAATAACTCAATATGATGGAGCTGCAATATATGAGTGGAATTTAGATGAAAAATCTGAATCAGAAATATTAAGAATGTTACAAGAAATGGTTATGTCTAGATCAGCATATGGTACTAAAGGTTATGTTAGTAAAACAGCAGTAGTAGGTTTAGTACCGGTCAACTTAAAGGATGGTGGGATAATATGTTAAGTCTTGAAAATAGGAAAGAAATATTGGAACATTCATATGAAGAAGAAGAAAGAGATGACCAAGGAAATATTAAAAGAGACACACAAGGAAATAAAAAAAATAAAAAAGTAGATGATGCAGCAGAATTCTTAATTTTAGTTATTTCAATGCATTTTGTAGGAAACCCAAAAGAAGAACTGAATTCATCAAAAATATTTTTAACTAATTTAAGATGTCCAACGTTAACGGATTTTTGTTGGTATAAAATATGTTTTTAACATATTTATTAAGAAGACCAGACTGTCATGCACCATTTTGGAAAGAAAAATTCATCGCAGCATTACCTAGTTTGTTTTCATAGAGAATAGCTAATAATCTTCAAAAAGAAAAGGGTTTAGAATCAATAAGCAATATAAATATATCATTCGGTCAATTATTTTCTTTTATTAAATCAGAAGGTTTAAAGTTATGTCAAGAATTAAAAATTCAAGCTAAAAATGGTTTGGAAAAGAGGGAATTAGGATATTTTTGTCAGGCATTTGGTATTACAGGAATTCAAACACCATTATAAAAATATAAATAAATTCGTAACACTAACACTTTTAGAAAAAGACGAAATAATTATAGAAGGCTAGATTATAATCAAGATTATCAATATCATAGAAAAAAGATCATAGAAAATATAATAAGCCATACAAGAAGAAAAATAGAAAATTAATTACATGTTATAAATGTGGAAAACCTGGACATATATCAAGTAATTGTATAACTCAAAGAAAAATTAATAAAATTTTTAGTGAAGATAAAGAGATAAGAGAAATATTTATGGCTATAATAATAAATGATTCAACAGATAGTGAAAATCAATTAAATCAAATAGAAGAAGAAGATTCTAATGATGAAATATATTTAGATTATGCATCACTATGTAAATGTAAATCTATTAATATGATATCAAGTACTAAAAATAAAGATAAATAATTTTTATTTGATATCATTTGTAAAATTGAAAATTCAATAGAACAAAGAGAATATTTAACATGTTTAAAAGATTTAATATTAGAAGATAAAAAGGAAGTTCATATAATTCTACCATTTAGTTTATCAAAACTCTTATGTAAATATTCTCATCAAACGGAGATTCTAGGAATAATTAATACAAAATTTCATAGTTCAGCAAATTTGCATGAGGAAGTTAAATAATTAGGATCAGACATTAAAAGATTAAAAGAAGATTTTCATGAATTAAAATAAAAAGATTTAGAAGTAGAAACAAAATTAGCATTAATTAATCAAAAAAATGTTATTTTAGATATATTCGAAAGTTCAACAAAACATTCTTGAAAAGCAATTCAAATTAATGACGACAATAATTTAAAAGAAGACAAAACATTCCGATGTTGCGATGTGCAGGGTCGCATGTCGCGATGTCCACCTATATCACGATGTGGAAGGACCCTGACGTTGCGACGTGGGTCACTGTGATCTGCCACAAAATTGTATGAATTTTAAAATTAATTTTTTAATCTCTTTTTCTCCATGTCGCGATGTGGGAGATCCCCTACTTCGCGACGAGGAGCAGAACTCCACCTGAATTCACGAACTTTCTTCCGCTATTCTTTCACATTGCACCTGACTTGGCTAACATACGACATTTCTCCTTCAAACATGCACCTTGGTCTATAAACCTACAATTAAGACACTAAACGAATTAAATAGAATAAGAACAACTAAAGAATTAAGTGTAAAACACTAAAGAAACGGTGAATAAATTTACCTTATCATCTACCAATTCAAGTAAAAATAAGAAATGAAGGAACTAACACGCTAATGTTGTGGTAACATTGAAGTGTAAACATTTTTTCCTATATAATAACCAAATTGAATGGTTTAATGTATTAGGAAAAGTATGGTTATAGGTATTTTCGTTGGTGTGGTACAATGTGTGATAAGTGCGCGCGATATAACAATAGAGATAATTGGTGGCTTGTTAAAAAATATAATAGATTTAGAGGCAAAAAAAGATAAAAGAATGATGAAGGAGAAGCTGCTTGTTGCTGGTATGTTTTTAGCATTCATGTCAATTCTATATATGTCCATTAGCCACCGATATGTAAATTTTGTGGAGTATTAGTGAAGGAAGAAGCTGCTAATATGCAAATTTTGTTGAGTATTAGTAAAGGGAGAAACTACCTGTTACTACTATGTTTTTATCATTCATAACAATTATGTATTAGTTCATTAGTGAAGTATTAGTGAATATTCATGTCAATTATATATTAGTTGAAGTGAAGTATTAGTGAAGCTATTTAGTATTGAATTAAAGTATTAGACTTTTATTATGTAATAGATGGATTACTTAGTTGGTATATTAGAGATAATAGAATGATGAAGGAGAAACTGTTTGTTCTTGGTTTGTTTTTAGCATTCATGTCAATTATCTATCAATCCATTAGCCACTGATATGCAAATTTTATGGAGTATTAGTGAACGGATAAGCAACTTGTATGCAAATTTTGTGAAGTATTAGTGAAGGGAGAAGCTGCTAATATGAAAATTTCATGGAGTATTAGTGAAGGGAGAACCTGCTTGTTACTACTATGTTTTTAGCATTCATCACAATTATGTATAAGTTCAGTAGTGAAGTATTAGTGAATATTCATGTCAATTATGTATTAGTTGAAGTGAAGTATTATTGAAGCTATTTAGTATTGAATAAAGCATTAGACTTTTATTTTGTAATAGATGGATTACTTAGTTGGTATATTAAGAAATTCATAAGAAATCTACTCATACGAAACCCCAATAGACTCGCTCAAAACTCGGATTTGGTATGTCACGGAAGCTAAAAATATAGGACTGTTTCGAGTTATTCTAAGAACGTAGAACAACCTAATGGCTAGGATGGAATTTGTACCAGCAATTGAATCACCGCCTCGCACAAACTATTCAATTCTCAAATTGCAACAATGAAATACAATCTAGGAAAACAATATTACAATAAAGAAACCAATCCTAAAATTTCTTAAATAAAGCCAAAAGCCTCAACGTTCAACAACCTAAAACAATACACATAAAAGGACTATTTATAGGCTTACAACAAACCCTAGAGGAATTGAACATAAAAGGAAACTTTAACAACTTAAAAACCCTAAAAATATGAAAATAGAAACTATTATATGCCAATTATTTCCGGACATTGTGACGTTGGGGTATCTAGACATCGCGCGACGTCGGGCAGAAAAAACCTAACAATTCTGGATGTCGCAACGTGTCATGGTGGACATGGCAACGTGCGATGGTGGACATCGCAACATGCAATGTTGGACGTTGCAACATGGGTGGACGTCGCGACATCGAGTTGTCTCCATGTCATGATGTGGCTTGTTGTTTTGCTGTCCATGTCATTTTTTTTCTTCTTTGCCCTCCAGATGCTAACCATCTTTGCTAGTCATCCCTTCACTCGATCCAACAAACCCAACAACTTCAATTAGGCCATTGGAGACACCATATTCTCATAATCTACACACTAGTATGGAGTGTTTTTACACTAATTCTGTAATGGCGAGAAGGATTCTGTATGTGCACCATTTCTGTTTTATAAAGAATCATTTTCACTTGCACATCATGTAATTGTAACATTTAGAGTGAATGAGCATAGCTACATTTTGGACATAATTTCTTGTTCAACAACATTATACTACTAATATATAGAACAAAATATTTGATTTACATAGGTGTTCAACATTGTTTGCAACATACTTGAGTAACATTAGAATATGCCTCACATCTCAATTATGTGTACCAAAACATGAATCAAATATGTCTCCAAAATACATCTAGTAGAAGTAGTAGTAATGTATCTTATTTTCTAAAACTGAAATCAATTACTTCCAACAGACTTTGACTTTGCTTCCTCAATCACATTTGTAGAAGTTATTTGTGCATCAATTTCAGATCTTACCTCTGTAGTAGTCTGTATACATAGAAATTTTTATTCCAATTAGTAACAGTTATAGGAAACTATCAACATACATCACATATGTTTTGTAATGAAAAAACCACTTACAACCCAATCAACATATTCAATATCACATGCTTTGTAAAAAGCTGCAATACTGCTTTTACAATTGCTTCTTTTGTGATCAGATTGTCTACAGATTCTATATCTATATGTTTTTCTCCTTTGCACCCATAATGAAGTCAGCAAATAAATTAGTTATATAAAGGAATCTTTAAAATTAATTAAGGAAACATGTAATAACTTAACTGGCTATGTTGGATACAAAGTACTAGAAGATGCAAAAGTTTGTTGACTAGGGATAAGTGGCTCTAATGATGCATTCTCATCAACAAATGAGACAGTGTCATGTATTTGCTATGCTGGTGGGGCCTTAAATACAGCTGCACTACTATAACTAATTTCATCTTGTGTAGTTCCTTCACTTTGCTTGAGCATAGAATTAGTTCCTTTACTTTGCCTAGACACAGAATTAGTTCGTTCACCTTGCACAGGCACATCTTCTATAGTTCCCTTATGTAGCTAAGTTATAGTTTCAGTAGCTCCCTTACCTTGATCATGCACAACTGTTGTAGTTCTCTCACCATGAACTTCTTTATCAATAACTATAGTTGGTTTATTAGGACACGTTTTGCTATTGTGGCCAAGTAGCTTGCATATCCTGCACTTAAATGTTATGTGACTTGCTCTTGAAATTTTCTGAACACCACTTTTGCTAACAATTACTTCGTCAAGCTCTCTTCTTCTAACTTTCTTTCACCTGCCAGGAAGCCTTAATGTGCTAGGAGAAAATAAAGGAGGCTTATTATATTTTTCCACAAATGTTGTCCATTCATAGGGTAAAACAAATGTTTATATACCTTGAGATATGTATCCGTATAGTAGCACTCATTCACAAATTTCTCAGGATCTTCATTTGTAGCGGCTATAGCACTGACAACATGAGCACATGAGATTCCATTTAAATTCCATTTTCTACAACTACAAGTTCTTCCAACCAAATCTACTATAAATTGCTCACCATACATGCACCTTATCTCATATTTCCATTCTCCTGAGTGTGTGGCAATGCATGCACTTAAACCCTCTTTAATCGTCTCAATTGTTTTTAGAATTTTAGGACACAACTTTCCTTTTTACTTTTATATCCATTTTCTCTTTTGTTCCATTTCGACCATTATGTAAAACCTAATACTTTCAAGCATTTTAAGGATTGGTTCCTCTCTTACACTAAATTGGTGCTATTAAAACTCTCACACAAATTATTGAGGAGTATATCACATATAGGTTTAGTTTTGAAATGTGACCTGCTCCAATATTTTGGTGTTGTGTGTTCAACCATCCATTTGTTTGCATCTTCGTTCATTTCTTTGAGTTTTTGCATCTTAGAAACAAATTTGTTCTTGTATGAAGTTCTAGCAGCAGCCCAAATTCTGTCTTTCAATGTTAGTCTCCCATGTTCTTTCTTGAAATTATTGTACATATGTCGTACACACATTCTATGCTTAACTTTTGGAATCAGCTCTCCCATTTCATTGCTTAGTCCCTACATTTGAATGTAATGTGTTAAATAATAAGTATAACATTGTTGTAGTAGTAGTTCATAAGTAAAAACATGTGATCTTTACATTACCTTTTACTTATCAGTTATGAATGTCTAGTCATTGGTATTCCATATCTGAAGAACATCTTGCAGCTCTCTAATAAACCACTTCCATGTTTACTTATTCTCAATCTCCACTATGGCATATACAATAAGAAAAAGTTGATCATTAGGGTCTAACCCTACTGTAGCTAGTAGAACTCTTTTATGTTGCCCCCTCAAGTGGCATCCATTAAGTCCTATCAATGATTTACAGCCAGCTAAAAACCACCTCTTGCAAGCTTCCATGCATACATAAAAGTGTTTGAACTGTTCATCCCCATTCTCATTCTCTTCAGTTTTCAAGTAAACATTTGATCCAGGGCTTACTCTCATCAACTCAAAACAGTAGCCATACAACCTACTATACTACTCCAAATAGCCACCTTTAATTTGATCATTTACCTTTTTCTTTATCTTGTATGCTTGAGTTCTTGAAATATTAATATTAAGGTCTTTGTGAACTCTTTGCACAATATCTCCAATCCTTATTTGTGGCATGACCCTAATGTTTTCTATATACTTATTACACAAGAGTGTTGAATTTGCACAACCATGGTTAAAACTTATACCACAAGTATGAGTAGTGTTCAAACTTTTAATCTGCAAACCTTTATTCCCTTTGAAGTGTGCTATTGAAATGAACCATAGACATGTGTTACAGAAAGCCTTAATCCTTATTTTGTCATTTTTTTTAAATCTGATTTTTCTTCCATGCTTTACCCTATGATATTTACAAGCTTTTTAAAACTCATCTTTAGTGCTGAATACCATACCAAGCTTGAATTAAGGATCATTCATGTCAATCTCAAATTTGAACCTAATAATATGTGCTCTTATCTTATTGATATCTGTTTCCTCTTCTATATTGAATGCACTATTAAGCTCATCTGAATCCAAAACATCTTCTTCATCTTCCTATTCTATCTCTTCTGCCATTTTTTTTATTAGATTGATCTGAAGCACCTGAATTTTTAAAACTGTTTTCAATTTCAATCCAATCTTTTGATTTCTTAGCTATAAGACCATTTAAATCAACCTCCTCACTAAATTCATACTGATTATCATGTAGGCTGTCACACTCACTGGATTTGATTTCTTTTTCTACATGAACTTTGACATTCTTTCTTTTCCCAACAATTTGTTGTTTTCAACCTATTTTTTCAAATGATTGATGCTGTTTTGAGCTTTTTTTTGAGTATGCTTTTTTAGATGATTAGTTAGTAGGTTTCTGATCCCTGTTTTATTTTATCACTCTACCAATAGCACTAAATCTGATCCAACAAAACAATCACTAACATTATTCAGAGCCATCTTGTTTGATCTAGCAACATTAGCAGGCCTTTGAACTTCTACATCTGATACATTAGCAATAACAGGTTTCTAAGCCTGCGTTTCTGACCAAACAATATTAGTATTCACTTTAGCTTGCGCATTTGATCTATCAGCATTCATTTCAGTTGTATCATTTTTTTCCTCTTCAAAACCGAGCTTATTTTCAGTTTTCAACTGTTCTGTAACTACAAATTGTTAAACTATTGTTCATTATAGGATATTAAACTTTGCAGCTTCTTTTTCAGTCTTACTAGTACCAGTAGTAGTTGACACTTTTTTCAACTGCATAAATATCTACCAATTTATGCCTTATCCCATAATAAGCTACAAAATGGGCATGCATATCAGACAACAAATACAAGAGGACATTCTCTATGGTTTGACCAAATATGATGTAGGAATATTTCACACTTGACTCATTATACCTTGACCTTCCAACTATGTTTTTCAAGTAGAGAATCACCATATATTTATATGACAATAGTCTGTAGTATCTTTCATTCATCCTATATATTCTATTTTTGGAATATTTATAAAGTCACCTTCATGATTAATCCTCATGAAAAGCATGTTAGATTTCGGTCTTGTTGCATAAATATCAATCAACCAAGCTTAGTGGTCATGTTATAGGAGACATTTTTTTTAATAAAAAGGAACTTTATACCATCATGAGCAAAATACGGTGCCAGATATACCCGACCACACCGTTACAAGCATATAATTTATAAATTTGGAGTACTACTCCATTACATGAATTTTCTTATGATCTAAGGCTGGGAATTATAGTAAAGCAACTCTAGTGATTACCAAAGTCTCGATGCTTTAAATCCCCCTGACAATTAAATGACTAGTACTACAAAAAAAGGCCATCTTTCCCCAAACAAAGTCAGCGGTCAGAGGCCATGGAGTCCATGAAGACCATGAGGTTTTGAGTTGCGATCAAGCGACAAAAATAGCCTTCTGAGACACCAATCCCAGTAGATCAAAACAAATTAGTGCAATGAAGGCATTATCAAGAAAATGAATTTGAGAATCATTGAGAGGATTATTTCCAATTATCCAATTCTAGTAAATCTCCAGTGCACTCATAAAGAAATCGACTCAAATGAAAATTCCTCCATATGTTATCATAGTCAGCGCAATCAATTCCAAATAGTTTACGGAAGTCCATGGCCACAGTCCAAGTTACAAAACTCATCACGCAGTGAAGCCAAGATAATCGAAGTAAGTGATAATAATCATTGAAGCATGAACACAAGACAACACTTCAACACTGAACCTTACAAAGCATCCAGGCTCCTGAACATACGTAAGCATAATGCACCAATTATGTATGTTGAATTCATCCAAACTACTGAATCTTCTTTCCAATAGTACAACCCCAACAAATTCTCCCACAATATTAATAGATTTGCAAGCATAATAAGGGACTATAAGTTTTCCTTACTGTCTCACCAAGAAGCAAACGAGAACCTATTCAACAAAAGCAACAGGCAGAATTTAATTAAGTAAATGAGTCTTCCTTCGAACGAAAGCCCTTCATGTGCCGAAGCACGGTTCAATCAACAAGTCCAAATTGGGAGTGCATCACACTAGGTAGACACGAAGGCAACATCAATTGCAGATTCTGTAGTGTGAAAATTTGAAAAGCAAAACTTTGAATAGAAAAATCAATCACAGAATCTAGACTCCAATTTCAGAGTCAATTGATTTTGCAAAATCAATTGCAGAATCAATAACACAGATCAATCAACAAATCCACACAAAATATATGCAAGAGCCACAACTCCAATGTTAAAATCTCAAGGCAAATTAAAAAATCCATTCACCCGAAATTCATCGCAAGTATAGCTGCAGTAAGCTTCAGTGAATAATCAGCCTTGAGCTTCAGTGTCCAAGTTTAACGAGTAAATTTTTTAAAGTAATTAATCCACAATTTAATTAGTATTTTTATTTCTTAGTTTAACATACTAGAATTAAGATTAGTGAGGCTTGGTAAGCAGTTGAGCAGCCAGTAAATCCGTTGGTAAGCCGTCAGCATAAGCTGTTCCCGGTATAGGCACTCATGTGTTCCCCACACTGTCTTCATTCTGTATGTTTCATTAAGAAAAAAAGGTACGATTTAAATTATGAGTTTAAATACTTTAAAGAAATTATTTGTTAATAGTAATAATACAAATTCAGTAGATGATAATGAATTAATAAATCAAAGTCATGAAATATTATTTGATAGTGAATCAAAAGTATTCAAATCTGTATATCATACTGGTTTACTTAATTTTAATAATTCTTATTCAGTCAAGATTCATGAACAAGATGTAAATTTACAGAAACATCTAATACAATTAGATTATTATCAAATATAGCTATTAATAAATATAGAGAATTAGGTTACAAATACATTCATTATGGATTAGTTAAGGTAAAGATTCAACATATGCATAGATTAGGAATAGACAATCCTATTTTTATAGCATTAAGAGATAAAAGACTGACAGAATATCAAGATTCAATATTATCATTATTACAAACAAATATATGCGATGGAGCTATTACATTTAATTGTGTTCCCAATTTTGTTTCAAGTTTAATGAATGAATTAATAATGGATTCATTAGTTATGGATATACAAGTAGATCAAAATAAAATTGATAAAAGAAGTAGAAGTTTTGCTATATTATATAAGATATGTTTTAAAGTACACAAAACTTTAATCGACCCTAAATTGAGACTAGAACAAACAAATAAAGATGAGACTGTAATATTTGAAGAAGATTCCTCAAAATCAGCGGTTTATACTCCAAAAATTTTAAAATGTGATGAAATAACTATTCCTGAAATATTTACAATACTACCATCTTCTTGGTATCAAAGCCATTAACGAGTAAATTTTTTAAAGTAATTAATCCACAATTTAATTAGTATTTTTATTTCTTAGTTTAACATACTAGAATAAAGATTAGTGAGGCTTGGTAAGCAGTTGAGCAGCCAGTAAATCTGTTGGTAAGCCGTCAGCATAATGTGTTCTTCGTATAGGCACTCCTGTGTTCCCCACACTGTCTTCATTTTGCATGTTCTGATTCGAGCAAGTGAGATTCTGGAGACAGACAAGGAAGAAATCAGAATTAGTTACAAGTTGCTGAAGGTTGATCATATCAATGATATGGAGGATGTCTCTGAAGATGTTTCTGACTCAGACAAAGAAGAGCTTGAGAATTCAGTCTTACTGTCGCGCACCATTAAGGTGTTGGAGGATGAATTGAAATCTCTGATTATCCATCAGTATGATATTAAAAAGAGAAGGAAGGAGGTCTCTTTATTGCTTGATGATCTGGTAGCTGTAAAGACGGCTAGAGATGTTGTTGCTGAAAGGAAGAAGCAGTTTGATGCTAAAGCTGAACCTGCAGCTAATGCAGGTGCTGGCTCTTCAGGTATTCAACCTGATGTCACTCAGGGTGTTACAGCAGGTATTTCTCAAAACCTGTCTTCTATTTTTGCAGAATCAGAGATGGAGACTGAAAATCCTATTGTTGAAGAAACTGCTGATTCTGATCCTGATGAGGAAATGATTGTAACTGGAACTCCAATTCCTTCTGCACCTTCTGGGGAGGGTACTTCCAGTATCACTTCGGGTGTTACTGACATTCAGGATCCTTCCAGTGCCCAATCTAGAAGGTTTGTTGCTGGTAAAGATGAAAGTATTCCAAAAGCAGATGCTGGTGTTCATTTGCTAGCAGACTTAGTTGGCCGAGTACCCTATGCTACGGAGGATTCCGATTGATTGCTCTGATGTTATTGTTTATGGTGATTGATTTAGACAATTTCTTATGTTTTTATCGTTGATTTATGCCCTTTTGTCTTTTGTGGCAAAAAGAGGGAGTATTTTGGATATTTGGATATTTATTTTTGTAATTCTTAAAATATTGTATACTGGAAACTAGGTGTCTTTTGCTGTGTCATGCACAATGTCTTGTGTAGTAATGTTTCTTATCTAAGTTCCTGTTCAGGGGGAGTTTTCAGTGAACTTTCGATTGAGCATACATAGGGAGTTTGGATTTTGCCAAAAAATGTCAAAGGGGGAGATTGTTAATGCACAAGATGAGTGAAGATGAGTTGGCATTATTTTTAATGTGTTGACATTTATTTTTTGGCAAATAAGGAAAGATATATTAGTTGCAGAAATCAATTAAATCCATCTATTCAAGGAAGATTGATTTGGTAAGAAACTTTCTCATGTTAATGAAGACTCTAGGACCTAGGTTAGGCCTCGCCATGGGAAGACCTTAGGAATTGCATGTTAGATTTACTAACCTGGGGAAGTTGGGACAATACGGTTTTCATCCGTCACTCTTAGGCCTCGCCACAGGAAAGAGTGATGTCAAGGATACTAGAGTGCAACGTGGTGGCCATGCTGGTTATGAGCTAGTCTCCTAGGCATTTAGGTCTCCTCCTTGCTTAACTTGTGTGTCAATTGCATTGCGTTGTATCGTCTAAGGTGCATTCATCCGGTGTAAGAAACCTAGGACATCTAACTCATACTTGTTATCACATTTCTTTTCATCTACTATACTTGTAGTTTTTACACTTTGTTCCTTTGTTCTTGTTATGTTATTATATGTTGTTGTGACGTTTTACATTCTATTTTGTTGCGTTTGTTGCTTAGTCTTTGTGATAGAATTTAGAGTAACTTCTTGAATTCTTGAAACCAATCTCTTCCATGCGGATCGATACCCTACACCACTAGCTATAGTTAATTATGGATAAATTGGTGAGCCTGCGACATCTCGTATCACAAACATAATAAGTAATAATGGGGAATAGAGATATGAAAACAAAAAGGCAAGATGTTAAGCCAATCAAACCCCAACTTTATTACAAACGAATTAATTTAGCCTATGTAATCAAGAGACAAAACAAATTAGTTTGTGTTGTTCCTGATCTCAAGAACTGGTTGGCTAATCCTATAGCTCCTCACTAAAGGCTCCACGGGAATTTAAAACACAAAGTGTTTTCAACTTTTGCAATGCAAAAATCTGATTTCTATTATTCATTCTTAATAAAAACGTTACAATGATGGCCTCCTTAAATAAGGATTAATTTGGCCAAATAAAAAGGAAACCCTAATAAAAGCCAATTACAACTTGACTTCTTAACTAACTAATTAACTAACTAGTTTCCTAAATCAAACAAAGCAAAAACACGTTTTGCTAGCTAAAAGTAAGACACAGCTAAGCTCCTAGAATATAGGAGTTTACTTTCCTAAACTTTCCTAAAAAGTAAGAAGTTACTTTCTAAAACAATTACTTTCCATTATCATACAAGATAATTGGGCCAAGTAATTAATTAATTAACAAATGAAAATATAAGCCCAAATTAATGTTTAATGGACTTAATTTATTACAAAGCAAATAAATCCTATCATCTTAAAAATGTGGCATGATCCATGTTGTGAAAAGTCCAATCGCGCCATCTTGGTCTTCAATTGTGATTGCTCCAAGAATACTCTTCAAGGTGGAATTTCCTTAAGCTATAATGTAGAACTCTTAGAAACTTCTTCATGAATTGCTATGCAAGAGATATTCCAAATAACTCCATGTTGAGATGGTGATGGTGGTGACGCCAAGTGTTCTTGAAGATTGTCCATGAATATCGTGACGGTAATCAAAACGTGACAAAATCTTTCAGCATTTAATGTTTCACGTCTTATTATTATCTTCTCCAAAATCGTCCAAGTCTCCACAATGTGTTGACTTTGGCACCATGGACATGGACACACGCAGATTGCTATCATTCCCTCCCTCCTCGATAGGATTTGTCCTCGAATCTGTAAATTGAGCTCCTGGATGAAACACCAATATTTTGAACTCAATGCAAACTCGAGCCAAGTAAATTTGGGAGCTTTACATCTCGAGCAGCAATCATGTATATCCTGCAAGAACAAAATAAGTATATAAGATAAACATCCTCGTGCACTTTCCTTTGCCAAACGAATTAGGCGGGCATAATATTCATGTATGCGTAAAGCATATAAACACAATATTGTTAAAGAAAATTCATAACAATTATGCAAATAAACATCATGTATTAAATGAAAATCAGAAATCCTATTAATAAATGCATCACGAAACAATTTAAACACTTTATATAAATGCGAACTTTGTAGTTTTGACAATATGAAAATATGCAAGACAAACTTCCTAACAACATGCATGGACACACTAATACTAATATAGAAATTAACGACTTTAATATGTAAAGTAAGAAAATGACTCAAACATTTATTAATGTATTTACAAATATTATCCAAGGATTCACAAGAATATTGATAGCAATTAAATATATATACATCCCAAATTAAATGTAAATCACAATAAAGTTTTAAACACTTTTCAAACATTCTTAAGTTCTCAAATATGAAAATATAATTCCAAAGATTAGAAACAGAATGAACACAGTACTTTACCTTTTGGAATTTAAAAGAAATTAGGAACTTAGATAACTTACCAAACAATAGTTGAACTACCAAAGTACCTCTTTGATCTTGATGGATTTGAATAAATTCACGAACCAAATAATAAAAATAAAGGTTAATCCAGCAATTATAATCAACACAATTAACACTTGGATTAGTGCATACAAAGGTTTGATGTTGTTCGAAATTATAAATATGAAATTCAGAATGTAACATATGTAATAAATAACCAACATAACATACTAGTAAGCTATACATAAATTCATTCAATTCAAAGTATTTTGATGTAACTATTAAAGAATAATGCAAATCAATTTACTTATTAAGACACAAGATGTTAGACTCTAAAACACAAGTTATAAAATTTCGAATCAATTGTTGAAAAGTGTAAGGAAGTTTTTGAAATTGATTAAAAACAGATTGAAAACTTTGAAACTCAACCGAATTGATAACTACAAAGTTCTTAACAGTTCTAAGATCAAATTCAATTGAAAACTTACCTAACTTACTTTGCTTACCTTGCGGAAAACAATTCATGGCAGATTGGACTCCTTCCATTGTTGGCAACTCCATTAGATGTCTAGGAACTCCATAAATCTGCAAAACAAAATAACTAGGCAACAAGCAATAAAAATCGTGAACACTATAATTCATAAGTACAAGATGTCTTTGCTTAGCTCTCAATAATCTCTCAATCTAACTTGTAGAAGCAAAACAACAAGTTTTAGAACTAACTAACTCTCAGCCTTTCTCACTCTTAATTACAAGTTCTCGACCTAAGCTAGTATTTACATTCTTTTGTTTCTCTTGTTCACTCCTATCTTTTGCTTCTTCATCACACAAATTACTATAAGCTTAGCAAGCCTTGCTTGGTATTCAAAGACTTGGGACGGATTCAAGGCTCTAAGGTTGAACTGTTTTCCTTTATGTTAAAAACTATAGTAATTCTTCTTGGCATGATACAATACATCTCTATCGAATTGCCAAGGTCTTCCAAGAATGATGTGACCAGCCTCCATTGGAACTACATTGCACAAGACTTCATCAACATATTTACCAATTTTGAATGGCACCTTCACTTGCTTAGTGATTCTAGTCTCGGCGGAATTGTTAAGCCATTGAAGTCAATATGGCTTTGGATGTTTTAAACAAGATAAATTCATCCTCTTGACAAGTAGAGTACTTGCCACATTAGTGCAACTCCCACTATCAATGATCAAACTGCAAACTTTATCATTAACCATACAATGTGTGTGAAAGATATTATCTCGTTGCATTAGATCATCATCAACTTGTGGTTGTTCATTAAGAACCCTTCGGTTCACCACTGTACCTACAAGTTAGTGAAAATCACAAGAAAATATATATATACCTCACTGGTTTTCTCACTTTGGGGAGTAGGTACTCACCACTCTTTATAAGTAGCTTTTCTCTTTTAATGTATACCACAACTATACACTCAATAATGGATCACCTAGTCTATATTAGACCTATCAGTTCGTTGACAAGAGTAACAAGTCTTAACTAACAATTCTAAGCAACAAAAGTTAAACAATACAAGTCGAATAGAATATTTAGACAATGACCGCAAAGAGTATTTAGATCATGCAGTGTTATAAGTTGATTGAGCTACAGGAACTAAGATAATCAGAAACTAGACACGAACATAAGAAATTGGCAACTTGAATCACTCAAATCAGAGTTGTAACAAAAAGGTTATAGCAATTTTAATCTTGGTGGTTTTCAAAAAGAAAATCAAGAACACTTAGTTCTTTTGGGCTACAAATTTTTTTTGGTCCGATTCTTTTTTTTTTGTATATTGGGCTCTCTTTTTTTTATAGAAGTTTTTTTTTAACGTCAGCCCACTTTTTTTTATTCGGAAAGGTTGTTAAGACAAAACCTAGGGATTTTGTTTTGTCTTATGAGGTCTTAACCTTAAAATTTTCAGCCACAAAACTTAATCAAGATCACACCAAATATTTTGAATTTGAATATGCCACAAAAACAAGATCTTCAAGATTTATGCCAAGAAACAAGATTATAGTTCAAGATTTCAAATTGGAGCAATTTCGAAGTTTAAGAAATTCAAGAACTTCAAGAAAACATTCAAGAACTAATCTTTTCGACGTGGGACAAAAACTTGACGAAAGATAATAGACTCTAGAAACAATATAGAAATGATAGCAAAAATAATGAAACAAAACGGACTAAAAATAAAGAAGTTGGAATTTTAGGTCTAAAACCCAAAACCCTAACCCTAGAAATTTTAACGTTTTGAATTTAATCCTAAAGCATGCAATTCCTATGCGGTTTTCAACACAAAACAGACACAAAAACGTGCAGAATTATAGGAAACCCAAGATGCTATAATAACGAACAAAAACAGCAAGAAGAAAGACACACAAATTGTAAAAACGGCAAACAAACTTGTGACGATTTTTGACGAAATTTCAGCAAGTATTTCAACGAAATTTCAGCAAGAAATCAGACAAAATTCAGCACTAATATGATTAACAAAAAGAGTAGGATTGGACATGAAAGAATAGCAGCAAGATGACTCAAAACAGCAGCAAAAGAGACGCAACAACAGTAGCAACTTTTGATGCTAAAACAGCAAAATGCGACAACAAGAAAGAAAACACAAAACGGAAAAAAAATGACCTGAATTTCATGCAACAACCTTTTGCTCTGATAGCAATTGATAAGGATGGCCGAGGCTTGATGTCCTGGACCATCAATCAACACACTTCAGATCGTTGTTGACACAAAAAATTCGAGCAAACACAATAAGTAACAATGCGGAATAGAGATATGAAAACAAAAAGGCAAGATGTTAAGCCAATCAAATCCCAACGTTATTACAAACGAATTAATTTAGCCTATGTAATCAAGAGACTAAACAAATTAGTTTGGGTTGTTCCTGACCTCATGAACGGGTTGGCTAATATAGCTCCTCACTAAAGGATTTGCGGGAATTTAAAACACAAAGTATTTTCAACTTTTGCAATGCAAAAATCTAATTTCTATTATTCATTCTTAGAAAAAACATTACAATGATGGACTTCTTAAATAAGGATTAATATTTCAAATAAAAAGGAAACCCTAGTGAAAGCCAATTACAACTTGACTTCTTAACTAACTAATTAACTAACTAGTTACCTAAATCAAACAAAGTAAAAACATGTTTTGCTAGCTAAAAGTAAGACATAGCTAAGCTCCTAGAATATAGGAGTTTACTTTCCTAAACTTTCCTAAAAAGTAGGAAGTTACTCTCTAAAACAATTACTTTCCATTATCATGCAAGATAATCGGGCCAAGTAATTAATTAACTAACTAACAAAATTATAAGCCCAAATTAATATTTAATAGACTTAATTTATTACAAAGCAAATAAATCCTATCATCTTAAAAATGTAGCATGATCCATGTTGTGAAAAGTCCAAGCACGCCATCTTGGTCTTCAATTGTAATTGCTCCAAGAATACTCTTCAAGGTGGAATTTCCTTAAGCTCCAATATAAAACTCTTAGAAACTTCTTTATGAATTGTTATGCAAGAGATATTCCAAATAACTCCATATTGAGATGGTGACGGTAATCAAAACGTGATAGAATATTTCAGCATTTAATGTTTCACGCCTTGTTATGATCTTCTTCAAAATCGTCCAAATCTCCACAATGTGTTGACTTTGGCACCATGGACATGGACACAGGAAGATTGCTATCATCAATCTAATATGATTTTGTACAATTATTAAACAATATTTTTTGCATCACAATTTTTTGTTGAATAGTATTAATCTAATACTAGTTCATACAATGAAGTAACAACTTTTTTCGCATATAATTTTGTAGTCCAAATGTATCAATCTAATTTATCTATTTTTGTTTATCACTTTATGTTAAATTGTATCAATCTAATATTACTTTGTACAATTAAGTAAATATTTTTCACGTATCACTTTTATGTTAAACTATATCAATTTAATACTATTTTGTACAATAAAATAAAATTTTTTCTCGTAAGTTATCAAGTTTGGAGAAATCTAAAATATTCAATAATAAATCAATTTTTATGGAATCGTCTTGAAAATTTTAGAAAAGAAATTGCTATTATTATTTAAAATCTTTTTATTTTAAATTTTTTTTTCAGGAAATGCAAGGTAGAGGTGGAAGAGGTCATAGACCTCAAATGGATTTTGGTTATATTAGCCATTATAATTCCCAATATCCTCCACTATACTGGTCATCTCAAATGAGAGGTCAGTCTTCTTTAAATTAATCAAATTCCAAAAATAATTCTCTTGTTCCATTGGGTCATATACCCATAGCCAAAAATGTCCTTCTTGATGAATCCTCAAATCAGGACCATGATTATATTAAAAATGGAATAATCGCACATTCAATTTTCATTTCTGAAAAAGATCTCAAATTAGATTTGTATGCGATTATTCATAAATATTTCAATAATCCTTCTAATTCTCATTTCAGTTTAAGAGGACCACTTCCTCTAAAAACTCGGCATACTTATGCAGATTTTTTAAATTTTACCAAAATTGCTGATATAAATGACAGACCCAGAACCAGTCGTCACCAAAATTGGTTTCCTACAACTGAAGACAATGAAATTGCTTTGTCTCAGATGTATATTCATAAAATACCATCTTATTCTGACTGGAATTCTTCTCTAATTCAAACTCAAAATTTTATTTCAAGATATAACAATTTTGAATATGCATTTACATACACAGATATGGTGGAAAGTTTTCACAATGTCCACTTATATCAAAATTCTTCTTAAAAGCATACTTGGTGGATTCGTATTGATGAAGCCAATTTCAATAAAATTATTCCAGGTTGGTTTCTTAATTGGTTTAAAATTCATGGACCAAAAGAAGAAACTTTCTTACCTGAAAAATTGAAAAATTTGTTTATTCAGTTAAAAAATGTTTATTCTGAAAAATTTCAGCATTCAAAATTTCCAAAACAATCATTTTTACTCTTTTTAATAAAATTTCAAATTCCATGGTTATATGCTTGGAAATATGAAACTGGATACAATACTGATGGAATTTTACAGCTCACAAGAGTTGGGTACACTAAATGGTGGCCAAAATGTCAAGTAGATTACATTGAAATTGAGAAGTCACTTGTTAATGCAAAAAGTTCTCTTGAAAAAGAAAAAGTGACACAAGAAATTGATAATTTTTCTCAGAAAGAATTAAATGAGAAAAATGACTTGATTGCAAAATTGCGAAATGAATTGAAAAAAGTGAAAGCTGTTTCTTCTCCTGAAAAAGAAAAAGAAGAAAAAATGACAAAAGGAAAAGAAAAGGAAAAAATTGAAAAAGAAAAAATAGAAAAGAAAAAAGAAAGTGAGAAAAGAAAAAAGAAAAAAGAACATCCATTTCAAGATTCTCTTTTGATAAAAATTTGATCAAATTCACTGATGATGAACCTTCAACAGAAGAGGATTTGCAAATTTCTTCAGATGAAAATTCAAGTACTAATTCTGATGGTGAACAATTGCAAATGACAGAAAAAGAGAAAAATGAATTCGAACAATTAATACATAATCTGTATAAAAATAAAGACTATGTATTAAAATTGTTGGATTCCAGTTGTTCAGAAAAATCCAGAGCAAATACTCCTTCAAGAAAATCTTCATCGGATGAAGCTGGAAAAATTAGTTCACAAAAGGTTGCAAAAAAGAAAAATTCAAAGAAATGATATCAAGTGGGAAGGAAAATTCCAAGCAACTGGGGGACATCAATCAAGTAGGAGACATCATTGAGACAAAGAAAAGTGAAGTTAGAAAAATGTCACATCACTTTTGAATGGTTGTCTTTTGTATTATTGTCTTTTACTTTTTTATTTTGTTATTAGTCCTTACTTTTTTGTATTTTATTTAAAAGTCCTTAGGTGGTCTATAAATAGAATCCAAATGGGTTGTAATAGACACCTTTTCATTACTACATCTTTCAATCTTTGAAGAAAGCTCTCTAGCTCTCTTTGGAATTCTCTTTTGTAATTAAGAGTTCTTATGCAATAGAAATTTCTTGGTTTCAAAACTTTCTCTTCTTTTCTTCAAGCAAGCTTTTCTTCTTCTTTCTTCTTTAAGTTTTTATATTTTACAGGTTTATGCTAAGGAGTTAAGAAGTTCTTTCAAGTTCTTCCCTCCTGTTGTGAATTACTTTCAAGTTTTGCACATAAAGCTTGAAGATAAATGCTTCAAGATTAAAGAAAATAAGTAGTAAGTCCCTTACTATTTTATTTTTGTTTATTTAATTTTAATATTTAATTCCTGGTGTAAATTTGGTATCAAAGCCATGGAAGGCTAAGCCTCCTTTCGGGGGGGGATTACTAGCAGTTATGGTAACGTAACTTTGGATCTGAACATATGGTTTCACAACAAGAAGTTGTAGATCTATTCAGTTTGACTTCACAATATGAAGTTTTAGATCTATTCATATTGATAACAATAAGGCGTTGTTTCTTAGTTGAAACTTATTTTATATGTTAAATCTAATGACTCTTAAAAGAATGAACGGTTTCAAATTTCTTATGGTATGATCTTGTGGGTCGACACCCAAGTCGCGTTCGGTGTTTCATGAGGCGGTTGATGATGTTGTAAGTCCTCTTTTTAGCCGGTAATATGTCGTTGACAGTCGAGCAAGATCATCCATAATAAAAATGAGACATGTTCTATCTTTTAAATGGTCAAAAGATTGATATATAAACCAAAGTTTTGCTAAGTTTCATTAGCACAATAAGTTATCAAGTGTGGAAAAATCTAAAATATTCAATAAGTGATATCAAGTTTGGAGAAAATCTAAAATATTCAATACGTGATTCCATATGAAAGAAACTAAGTTATGTGTATACTACCATAAATTCTGTTAGTAATCCTACCCGAAGCTCATTTTAATTTTCTTAAATTGCTCTTTTGAATTGTTTTAATTTTATTATCTGATAGTATTATTTTTTATTTTTCTATGGAAAATAAACAAATAATTAAATTAGATTTAAAAGAAATAAGTAAAATATGCGTTGAAGATTTTAATCTTCCTTATTATACATTATTTAGAACTTGGTTCTTTAGAACTCATGATTCTAATCAACAAAAATATATTCAAAATGAATATTATGATTTTATTAAAAATAATGAAATTATTATTTCTTTTATTGCATGGTTTTATAATGAAAAAAGAGTAAATTACGTGCATGAATTATCTAGTTTAATTATCATAGATAAGTCTTATCAAATTTGGAAATTACCAAATAATAAATTACTAAAATCAATTTATATTTTGCAAAAACATAAAGAAGAAATTATGAATTACTCTTATGTTCAAAATAAAGAAATTTATATAATTCAAAATAATCAACTTTTTTATGTTGAAAATAAGAAAATTGAAGTAATTGAACATAATAATAATTCTTTTGTTAATAAAAATGAAATAATAGAACAAGAAGAATTACATAAAATTGAAGTAAATTTGCATAAAAGTGACATAGAAGAAAATAGTTCCAAAAATATTAATAAATTATATAATATAGAAGATAATAATTCAAAAATTAAAATTATTAAATCTAAAAATATTGATGAAAATTGTAATTTTGAAATAGAAATAGTTAATAATAATTTAGATGAAAATATTGAAAATAATAAAAATATTGATAAGGTAAGTGAAACTGATAAAACTAAAATTGTTAAAAATAGAAAATTAAATCAGTTAGAAATTTTTACATTATCTGAAAATCATAAAATGATGTTATATTTAATTAATGAAATTAAAAATCCTATAAAAAGAAATCAATATTTTGAAATATATTTTCAAAATAATTCTTTACAAAATTATTCTTTTCCATCTAATGAAAATTCTTTTCAAAACAATAATTCTTTAAATATAAAACAAATAGATAAAGTAGACACTTCCTTAAAAGAAGATAAAATTACTTCACCTATATTAAAACAAGAAATTAATGAGTTAAAAACAGAAATTAAAATATTAAAAAATAAAACTTTAGAAGAAAAAGAACTTAATAAAATAGAAAAAAATTTTGATCAAAATTCTCAATTAAATACTTTAATTACTTCTCAAAAATATTACAGTTTTGCAACTCTTATAATAAATAAAGAATATAAAATTAAATCAATAGCAATGGTAGATTCAGGTGCAGATTTAAATTGTATTAGAGAAGGAATAATACCTTCTAAATATTTTGAAAAAACTCAAGTCATATTAAATGCTGCACAAAGGGGAAAAATACAAGTAAATTATAAATTATCAAATGTGTGTATATTTTCTGAAGAAAATAATTATGTTTGTTGTACATTTGTTTTAGCTAAAACAATTAACCAACATATAATATTGGGAACTCCTTTCCTAAATTTAATGCATCCATATAAATGTGATGGTAAAACATTATCAAAAATTGATTCTGATTTATCATTTAAATTTATTACTTAACCAAAAACTAGAGATCTTTGTTCTTTAAATTTGTCATCTTTACAAGAAAATATAAAATTAAAAAATAATCAAATTGATTTTCTTTCAAATGAGATTTTATCTTTAAAAATAGAAGAACAATTAAAATCTCCAAAATTACAAAATTAAATTAAAAATATTACGCAAGAAATTACTACAAAAATTTGTAGTGAATTGCCAAATGCTTTTTGGGAAAGAAAACAACATATTGTTGAATTACCATATGAAAAAAAATTTGATGAACAAAAAATACCAACAAAAGTAAGACCATCTCAAATGAATAAAGAAATGGTTGAATATTGTAAAAAAGAAATTGATGATTAGTTAAAAAATAATTAGAAAAAGTAACTCTCCTTGGAGTTGTTCTGCATTTTATGTTAATAAAAATTCAGAAATAGAAAGAGGTGTTCCAAGATTAGTTATTAATTATAAACCATTAAACACAGTCTTACAATGGATTAGATATCCAATTCCAAATAAAAAAGATTTATTAAATAGGACTTTTGGAGCAATGATATATTCTAAATTTGATTTAAAATCTGGATTTTGGCAAATACAAATTGCTGAAAAAGATAAATATAAAACTGCATTTACTGTTCCATTTGGTCATTATGAATGGAATGTAATGCCTTTTGATCTCAAAAATGCTCCTTCTGAATTTCAACATATAATGAATGATATTTTTTCATCATATTCATTTATAATTGTTTATATTGATGATATTTTAATTTTTTCACAAAATATTGAACAACATTTTAAACATTTGAATATTTTTATTAAAATAGTTGTTAAAAATGGTTTAGTTGTTTCTGCTAAAAAATTAAAATTATTCCAATCTAAAATTAGATTCTTAGGATATGAATTAGAAAATGGTCAAATTACTCCAATTGCTAGAAGTATTGAATTTGCAAATAAATTTCCTGATGAATTAATAGATAAAAAACAATTACAAAGATTTTTAGGAAGTTTAAATTATATTGGTGAATATTATAAAAATTTAGCAATTGATATTAAACCTTTATATGATAGATTAAAGAAAAATCCTCTTGCATGGTCTGAAATTCATACAAATGCAGTAAAATTAATCATACAAAATCCTCTTACTAGAGAATTCTTACAAGGATAAAATTTTTTGCAGGTTAACGTAACTTTGGATCTGAACATATGGTTTCATAACAAGAAGTTTTAGATCTATTCAGTTTGACTTCACAATATGAAGTTTTAGATCTATTCATATTGATAACAATAAGGCGTTGTTTCTTAGTTGAAACTTATTTTATATGTTAAATCTAATGACTCTTAAAAGAATGAACGGTTTCAAATTTCTTATGGTATGATCTTGTGGGTCGACACCCAAGTCGCGTTCGGCGTTTCATGAGGCGGTTGATGATGTTGTAAGTCCTCTTTTTAGCCGGTAATATGTCGTTGACAGTCGAGCAAGATCATCCATAATAAAAATGAGACATGTTCTATCTTTTAAATGGTCAAAAGATTGATATATAAACCAAAGTTTTGCTAAGTTTCATTAGCACAATAAGTTATCAAGTGTGGAGAAATCTAAAATATTCAATAAGTGATATCAAGTTTGGAGAAAATCTAAGATATTCAATACGTGATTCCATATGAAAGAAACTAAGTTATGTGTATACTACCATAAATTCTGTTAGTAATCCTACCCGAAGCTCTTATCAATTATTATGACATCTATATTGTCTAAAAGTAATTCTACTGCTTCATCTTCAAATAAAAATACTAAAAATTCTGAATTAGTTGAATTTTCTGAAATTGAACAAAAAATAAAAAATTGGCATATTCCAAAAATTGAACATAAATTTTTTTTATAAATATGGAACTTTTGATCAAAAAACTAAAAGAGCCATAAAAAATGTAGAAAAAACAATTTTTATACAAAATCAATTTGAAGAAATACATTTACTAGATTTAGATTATTTGTCTCAAATTAGACAACAAGGATATAATTATCTACATATTGGTCTTATACAAATTGTTGTACAACCTTTAAATAGACAAGGATTAGAAACTACAATTTTAGTTGCTTTAAGAGATTGTAGACATAATAAATTTCATGATTCTTTATTAGGCTTAATTGAGTCTAGTCTTTGCAATGGTCCAATTTATTTTAATACGTATCCAAATTTTTCTGTATCTTTAACTGATAGAAATTTATATGATGTACTAACTGTCAATTTACAAACTAAAGGTTATGATATGAAACCTGGATCTGAAAATATTAATTTGACATATAGACTTTATTATAAATTAATGAATACTATAAGTCCAGGAGCAAGAATAACAGATAATGGGAAAAGTACATTATTAATGGAAACTAATTTAAAAAGATCAAAATTACAAATACCTAGATTAGTACATTGGGATGAAATATCTTTGCCATCAAATTGGGTCTTAGAAAAAATAAGTAGACCAACAATTCCTTTAAAATCTAAGGATGCTCAAATTAATGAAGATAACGAAGGAAATGTAGAAATAATATTTGAAACACATGTTCCTAGAAGAAATTCATACTCCTCATTTCCATACTCTTCTGCATCTAGATCTGATAGGTTTAACTTTGAAGAAATTAGAGAAACAGATAATCAAATTCCAAGACCAATATACACACAAAAATCACAAGATGATATAAGCCTTGGATCAGAAATTAATTTTGAAATAAATACAAATTCTCAAAAAAATAAAATAAATTTTGAAATAAATACAATTTCTCAAGAAAATAAAATTAATCTAAAAGAAATAAGTAAAATATGTGTTAAAGATTTTAATCTTCCACAATATACACCATTTAGAAATTGTTTTTTTAAAACTTATAATACTAAACAACAAAAACAATTTCAAGATCAGTATTATAATTTTATTAAAGTCACTGGTGTTATAATTTCATTCATATCATGGTTTAATACTGAACAAAAAGAAAAATACATTGATGATCAATATAGTCTAAATGTTCTTGAAGAAGCTCATCAGACTTGGAAATTATCTGATGATAAATTATTAAAAGTAATTCATCCTCCTTCACAGTTAATAAAAATAGAAGCTGCAAATACTTCAACTGAGGCTTGTCCTTATATTGATGTTAGTAATGTTGAATTAGCAAAAATAGCCAAACAAAATAATTTTACAAATCTTAATTTAAATACCATTTCTAAACAATTATGTCGTATTGAAGATAAAATTAATCTTCAAACCCCAAAAAATATTTTTCCTTTAGAAAATATAAAATTAGGGTCTAGTAAAACTCAACCATTTTCATTTAAACCTATGCCTGATTTACCTTTAAATATGTTAAAGTCTTTACCTTCAGGTTTTACTAAAGAAAAATTAGAAAAATTAAATTCGGAATTTAATAAATTAAGACTCAATGTATTAAGTTCTGAAAAGAAGAAATGATTAATAATAATTTACAAATAGATCAATTAGAAGAAATGTTTAATAATTTATACATAGATGAAGATTCAAATCAATTGAAAATAAATAAAATAAAGAAACCTAACTCAAAATTTAGACCAAATATCCACAAACTCAATTTATTATCCTAGACCAACTCCTCAAGATCTTTTAATTGAAGAACATGGTGATTGGCAAAATTGTTATCAAAATAATGCTATATAATATGGAATCTTTGATGGGTTTTACCACCTTATCAATTGCTAATATGTGTCATAAAATATCAATGTATATTAATATTTTAAAAATGGAAAATATTACTGAAGAACAAGCTGTAAGAGCTTGTACTCAAGTTTTTACTGGACAATTACGTGGTTGGTGGGATCCATTATCTAAATGAAAATCAAAGAGGTGAAATTATAAAAGCTACTAAACAAATAACTACAACCACACCCATATTTCCAAAACCAGAAAATAATCAACCACAAGAAATAACTGTTACAACTAATATTCCAGATGCTGCTTTTAATCTTGTATGTGCAATAATTAAACATTTTGTTGGAAATAATTACTTAAACAAATTCTCCATAAAGATTATTAATGAATTTAAAAGTCCAACACTATCTCATTTTAGATGGTATAAAGATGTTTTCTTGTCAAAATTATACTCAGATCTGATTCTCAAGCAGATTTTTGAAAGAAAAATTCTTTCTGTGGTTACCAAATTATTCTGAAAAAGTTAGAGGAAATCTAAGAAATTGTTTGATGGAATAAATATCCCATTTTCTCAAATTACTTATGGAGAATTAATCAGTGTATGTACTGAAGAAGGCTTAAAATTATGTAATGATATAAAATTAAAAGCACAAATAAAAAGAGAAACTCAAAAAGCAGAATTAGGAGATTTTTGTCATCAATTTGCTTATAATCCACATGAATTAAAATCACCTCTTAGAAAATAGAAAAAAATTAAGAAAAAACATAAAAAATATGAAAGATCATCTGAAGATCTGAAATTCTGAAGAAAGAATTAAAAGAAAGAAAAAATCTAGAAAGAAATGGATAGAAGAAAATATAACATGTAGAAAATGTGGTAAAAAGGACATTATGCTAATAAATGTACTTCTAGGACAAATATTAATGAAATTCTTTTGGAAAATTAGAAGATATAAATTTAGATAAAGAATTAAAAGAATATTAATACAAACAATAGAAAATAAAATTTACAAAACCGATTCATCAGATAGAAGAATCTGTGGAAATAAATAATATAAGTTCAGATGATACTGATGAAAATTGTGAAAATTGTAATTCGAAATCAGGATTATTACAAAGCAATAATTGAAGCTAATGGATTAAATGAAATAGGAATATTCACATTATCTGAAAAGCATAAAATGATGCTTGATTTAGTTGAGGAAATTCAAGATCCAATAAGAAAAAGACAATATTTAGAAAAATATTTACAATTAGAATAAGATAATAAAAATTCTTTAAATCATTCTCCATCTACTTCTTATGAAAATTCTCAAATAAAAAGAAAATTAGATAGAATAAATACTTCATTTACAATGCAGGATGTAATAGATCATTTACAAAATCAAAATCCTAAACAAATTACTTTACCAATTTTAAAAGAAGAAGTTAATGAATTAAAAATAGAAATTCAAAAATTAAAAGAAAGAATTTTAATTTTAGAAGAATTAAATTTAACAAATATATTAAATACACAGAATGAAGAACAAATAGAAGAAATTTCTGAACAAAATAATTTTCTTCAAATAAATACCTTAGTCACTTCTCATAAATATTATATTTCTATTACATTAATAATAAATAGAGAATATAAAATTCAAACAATTGCAATGGTTGATTCAGGTGCAGATTTAAATTGTATAAAAGAAGGATTAATTCCTTCAAAATATTTTGAAAATACTCATGTAGAATTACATGCAGCACAAGGTACACAAATAAATATAAAATATAAAATATCAGATGTTTGCATATTTTCTGAAGAAAATAATTACATGTGTTCTCCATTTGTAATAACTAATGCAATTGGTCAACATGTAATATTAGGAAATCCTTTTTTAAATTTAATGCATCCTTATCAATGTGATGGTAAAAAATTATCAAAAATAAATTCTAATTTATCATTTCAATTTGTAACTCTTCCTAAAATTAGAGATCTTTAAAATACTTACCTTAATTTATCTTAAAATCTCACAAAATTGTTTTTTGCAGGTTTTAGTTATGATAAAGGAGGAAAAGATTTGGTTCTCTACAATAATATTTTCTTTTTTGCAGGAAATGAGAGGCAGAGGCCGTCAATCCCAAAATAAATTTGGTTATAATATAAATAAAATAAGTCAAAATAGACTTCCTAATTCCTCTTCTCAATGGTCATCTCAAATGAGAGGACAAAATTTCCTTAGTCAGAAAATTACTACACCTTCTATAGGTTTTAATCCCAATGTTAAAAGAAATATTTTAGAAGGAACATCCTCAAATCAGGATTATGATTACATTCCAAATAGAGTACAAGTACATGCTTTAACTATATCTACAAGTGATCTTAAATTAGATCCTTATGATGTAGCAAATAAATATTTTAATCATCCTTCTAGTTCTCAATTTGGTTTAAAAGGACCTTTACCCTTAAAAACCCGTCATACATATGCAGATTTTTTAAATTTCACAAAATTTGCAGATGTTAAAGACAAACCAAAAACAAATCATCCTCAAGAATGGTCTCCTACTTATGAGGATAGTGAAATAGCCCTTTCTCAAATATATATCCACCAAATTCCTTCATTTTCAGATTGGAAAATACTATCTACCCAAGCCTTAAAATTCATTTCAAATTACAATAAAATTGAATATCAATTTACCTATTATGATATGGTGGATAGTTTCTCCAAAGTATTCTTATATCAAAATTCCTTGTGTAGACACACTTGGTGGATACGCATTGATGATTCCATTTTTGAAAAACCCATACCAAATTGGTTTATTGAATTGTTCAAAAATATGGGACCAAAACAAGAAAATTTTTTACCTGAAAAATTACAACCATTTTTTAGCCAATTCCAATATATTTATTCCTCAAAATTCCAAAATCCTGAAATCTTTGGAGAATCCTTTCTATTATTCTTAATAAAATTCCAAATACCATGGTTATTTGCATGGAAATATGAAGTAGGATATGCAATTGATGGCATTCCACAGCTCAGAAGAATATTATACACAAAATGGTGGACAAAGTGTCAAGTTGATTATGATTCAATTCAAAAAATCTTGGCACAAGAAGATGTTCTTCTAGCAAAAGGAAAATTATTAGATGTTTCTTTCAATGTATCTCCTTTCAAAAGAGACAATTTTGTTGAAAATAAGAAAAAAGAAATGATTGAAAAAATGAAAAAAGAAATTGATAGAATTTTTGCTGTCTCTACTCCACTTAAGGAGAAAGAGGAAAAATTAGCAAAAGAAAAAGAAAAGGAAAAAGTTGAAAAAGAAAAAATTGAAAAAGAAAAAATTGAAAAAGAAAAAATTGAAAAAGAGAAAAATAGAAAAGGAAAAGAAAAAATAAATGCCTCAACATCTTATATATCAAATGAGGATTTAATAAATCTTAATGATGAAGAAGAATTTGATACATCTGTATATCAAAATCATGATCCTTATCCTGAGATGACAGAAAAAGAAAAATATAACTTTGAACAATTAATATATGATCTTTATAAAAATAAAGATTATGTATTAAAAGTTTTAGATTCTAATTCTGATAAATCCAGAGCAGTATCTCCAGTATCTACTCAAAAGACATTCTCATCTGAAGAAATCGAAGATGATAAAATGCCGATAAGAAGATCTGCAAGAAAGAAGAAATCAAAAAACTGAAAATACAAATTTCCAAGAAATATGAAGACAAGTGGAAGACTTTGCAAGGAAAATTACAAGAAATATCAAGACAAGTGGAAGACAAGTGGAAGATAAAGACAAGTAAAGGATAAAGTGGAGTTAGAAAAATGTCACATCACTTTGAATTGTTGTCTTTTTGAATTATTGTCTTTTACTTTTTTATTTGATTTTTAGTGTTTAGAAAGTCTATAAATAAAGCCCAAAATGGGTTGTAAGGGACACCTTTTCATTACTACATCTTTCAATCTTTGAAGAAAGCTCTCTAGCTCTCTTTGGAATTCTCTTTTGTAATCAAGAGTTCTTATGCAATAGAAATTTCTTGGTTTCAAAACTTTCTCTTCTTTTCTTCAAGCAAGCTTCTCTTCTTCTTTCTTCTTTAAGTTTTTATATTTTACAGGTTTATGCTAAGGAGTTAAGAAGTTCTTTCAAGTTCTTCCCTCCTGTTGTAAATTACTTTCAAGTTTTGCACAAAAAGCTTGAAGATAAATGCTTCAAGATTAGAGAAAATAAGTAGTAAGTCCCTTACTATTTTATTTTTGTTTATTTAATTTTAATGTTTAATTCCTGGTGTAAATTTGGTATCAAAGCCATGGAAGGCTAAGCCTCCTTTCGGGGGGGATTACTAGCAGTTATGGTAACGTAACTTTGGATCTGAACATATGGTTTCACAACAAGAAGTTTTAGATCTATTCAGTTTGACTTCACAATATGAAGTTTTAGATCTATTCATATTGATAACAATAAGGCGTTGTTTCTTAGTTGAAACTTATTTTATATGTTAAATCTAATGACTCTTAAAAGAATGAACGAAGACTGAATGGTTATCAAGTGAAACAATGCTATTATTATTTAAAATCTTTTTATTTTAAGAGTAAAGAAATTATTTATAAAAGAATGCGATTATTGAATGAGAATTAGAAGCAACTTTTGATGACTCAAAACAGCAGCAAAAGATTCAACCATTTCTAATCTTGAAGCATTTATCTTCAAGCTTTTATAAATAATTTCTGCATTTGTATAAAAATAATTGTAAGCTTTTTTAATTGTAGAATAATTTATTTGAGCATTTTTCCATGTTCCAGAATAGTATCTAACTAATTCTTCTTTATTAGTTTGTGGATTCTTTTGTTTTAAAATTCCTCCATAACCAATATCAGAAGCATCAGTTTCAACAATTTAAAACCAATCAGGATTTACTAAACTTAAATATGGTAAAAATTTTACTTTTTGTTTAATTAATTTTACTGCATTTGTATGAATTTCAGACCATGCAAGAGGATTTTTCTTTAATCTATCATAATCTGTTATTTAATAAAGACTATGTATTAATTTTAATCGTGAATTGATTTATACAATTTTAATACTAAAATATTTAAATAACCTTTAAATAGACAAGGATATAATTATCTATTTTATTTTTGTTTATTTAATTTTAATGTTTAATTCCTGGTGTAAATTTGGTATCAGAGCCATGGAAGGCTAAGCCTCCTTTCGGGGGGGGGGGGGGGGGGGATTACTAGCAGTTATGGTAACGTAACTTCCGATCTGAACATATGGTTTCACAACAAGAAGTTTTAGATCTATTCAGTCTGACTTCACAATATGAAGTTTTAGATCTATTCATATTGATAACAATAAGGCGTTGTTTCTTAGTTGAAACTTATTTTATATGTTAAATCTAATGACTCTTAAAAGAATGAACGGTTTCAAATTTCTTATGGTATGATCTTGTGGGTCGACACCCAAGTCGCGTTCGGCGTTTCATGAGGCGGTTGATGATGTTGTAAGTCCCCTTTTTAGCCGGTAATATGTCGTTAACAGTCGAGCAAGATCATCCATAATAAAAATGAGACATGTTCTATCTTTTAAATGGTCAAAAGATTGATATATAAACCAAAGTTTTGCTAAGTTTCATTAGCACAATAAGTTATCAAGTGTGGAGAAATCTAAAATATTCAATAAGTGATAACAAGTTTGGAGAAAATCTAAGATATTCAATACGTGATTCCATATGAAAGAAACTAAGTTTTGTGTATACTACCATAAATTCTGTTAGTAATCCTACCCGAAGCTCATTTTAATTTTCTTAAATTGCTCTTTTTGAATTGTTTTAATTTTATTATCTGATAGTATTATTTTTTATTTTTCTATGGAAAATAAACAAATAATTAAATTAGATTTAAAAGAAATAAGTAAAATATGCGTTGAAGATTTTAATCTTCCTTATTATACATTATTTAGAACTTGGTTCTTTAGAACTCATGATTCTAATCAACAAAAATATATTCAAAATGAATATTATGATTTTATTAAAAATAATGAAATTATTATTTCTTTTATTGCATGGTTTTATAATGAAAAAAGAGTAAATTACGTGCATGAATTATCTAGTTTAATTATCATAGATAAGTCTTATCAAATTTGGAAATTACCAAATAATAAATTACTAAAATCAATTTATATTTTGCAAAAACATAAAGAAGAAATTATGAATTACTCTTATGTTCAAAATAAAGAAATTGATATAATTCAAAATAATAATCTCTTTTGTGTTGAAAATAAGAAAATTGAAGTAATTGAACATAATAATGATTCTTTTGTTAATAAAAATGAAATAATAGAACAAGAAGAATTACATAAAATTGAAGTAAATTTGCATAAAAGTGACATAGAAGAAAATAGTTCTAAAAATATTAATAAATTATATAATATAGAAGATAATAATTCAAAAGTTAAAATTATTAAATCTAAAAATATTGATGAAAATTGTAATTTTGAAATAGAAATAGTTAATAATAATTTAGATGAAAATATTGAAAATAATAAAAATATTGATAAGGTAAGTGAAACTGATAAAACTAAAATTGTTAAAAATAGAAAATTAAATCAGTTAGAAATTTTTACATTATCTGAAAATCATAAAATGATGTTAAATTTAATTAATGAAATTAAAAATCCTATAAAAAGAAATCAATATTTTGAAATATATTTTCAAAATAATTCTTTACAAAATTATTCTTTTCCATCTAATGAAAATTCTTTTCAAAACAATAATTCTTTAAATATAAAACAAATAGATAAAGTAGACACTTCCTTAAAAGAAGATAAAATTACTTCACCTATATTAAAACAAGAAATTAATGAGTTAAAAACAGAAATTAAAATATTAAAAAATAAGACTTTAGAAGAAAAAGAACTTAATAAAATAGAAAAAAATTTTGATCAAAATTCTCAATTAAATACTTTAATTACTTCTCAAAAATATTACATTTTTGCAACTCTTATAATAAATAAAGAATATAAAATTAAATCAATAGCAATGGTAGATTCAGGTGCAGATTTAAATTGTATTAGAGAAGGAATAATACCTTCTAAATATTTTGAAAAAACTCAAGTCATATTAAATGCTGCACAAGGGGGAAAAATACAAGTAAATTATAAATTATCAAATGTGTGTATATTTTCTGAAGAAAATAATTATGTTTGTTGTCCATTTGTTTTAGCTAAAACAATTAACCAACATATAATATTGGGAACTCCTTTCCTAAATTTAATGCATCCATATAAATGTGATGGTAAAACATTATCAAAAATTGATTCTGATTTATCATTTAAATTTATTACTTATCCAAAAACTAGAGATCTTTGTTCTTTAAATTTGTCATCTTTACAAGAAAATATAAAATTAAAAAATAATCAAATTGATTTTCTTTCAAATGAGATTTTATCTTTAAAAATAGAAGAACAATTAAAATCTCCAAAATTACAAAATCAAATTAAAAATATTACGCAAGAAATTACTACAAAAATTTGTAGTGAATTGCCAAATGCTTTTTGGGAAAGAAAACAACATATTGTTGAATTACCATATGAAAAAGATTTTGATGAACAAAAAATACCAACAAAAGCAAGACCATCTCAAATGAATAAAGAAATGGTTGAATATTGTAAAAAAGAAATTGACGATTTGTTAAAAAAGAAAATAATTAGAAAAAGTTACTCTCCTTGTAGTTGTTCTGCATTTTATGTTAATAAAAATTCAGAAATAGAAAGAGGTGTTCCAAGATTAGTTATTAATTATAAACCCTTAAATACAGTCTTACAATGGATTAGATATCCAATTCCAAATAAAAAAGATTTATTAAATAGGACTTTTGGAGCAATGATATATTCTAATTTTGATTTAAAATCTGGATTTTGGCAAATACAAATTGCTGAAAAAGATAAATATAAAACTGCATTTACTGTTCCATTTGGTCATTATGAATGGAATGTAATGCCTTTTGGTCTCAAAAATGCTCCTTCTGAATTTCAACATATAATGAATGATATTTTTTCATCATATTCATTTATAATTGTTTATATTGATGATATTTTAATTTTTTCACAAAATATTGAACAACATTTTAAACATTTGAATATTTTTATTAAAATAGTTGTTAAAAAGGGTTTAGTTGTTTCTGCTAAAAAATTAAAATTATTCCAATCTAAAATTAGATTCTTAGGATATGAATTAGAAAATGGTCAAATTACTCCAATTGCTAGAAGTATTGAATTTGCAAATAAATTTCCTGATGAATTAATAGATTAAAAACAATTACAAAGATTTTTAGGAAGTTTAAATTATATTGGTGAATATTATAAAAATTTAGCAATTGATAGTAAACCTTTATATGATAGATTAAAGAAAAATCCTCTTGCATGGTCTGAAATTCATACAAATGCAGTAAAATTAATTAAACAAAAGGTAAAATTTTTACCATGTTTAAGTTTAGTAAATCCTGATTGGTTTAAAATTGTTGAAACTAATGCTTCTGATATTGGTTATGGAGGAATTTTAAAACAAAAGAATCCACAAACTAATAAAGAAGAATTAGTTAGATACTATTCTGGAACATGGAAAAATGCTCAAATAAATTATTCTACAATTAAAAAAGAAATTCTTAGTATAGTTCTTTGTATTTCTAAATTCCAAGATGATTTATTAAATCAAGAATTTTTACTTAGAGTTGACTGTAGTGCTGCAAAAGAAGTTTTACAGAAAGATGTAAAAAATATTGCATCTAAACAAATATTTGCTAGATGGCAAGCTATTTTATCTGTATTTGACTTTAAAATTGTCTATATTAAAGGTGAATTAAATTCTTTACCTGATTTTCTTACTAGAGAATTCTTACAAGGATAAAAATTTTTGCAAGTTATGAAACAACAAACTGAAGAAGAAATTGAAATTTTAAAAGAAAATTATTTAAAATATTATCTTAAAAATTTTCTAAAAAAGAAATTAGAATAAGAAATTATAATACAAAATCCTTAAAGGATCAAATTTTTATTCATCAAGTACAATATTACAGAATGGTAAGAGTAAAGAAATTCATACAAAAATCAGATTCACCAAATAAAGAAGCTTATTATAGATTTATAAAATCTTTTGGAAAGAAAATATATTTTGTTTAAAAAATCAAAGAATGGAAGAAAATTTTAAATTACAATGGTTAAAAGATTATATTGAAAATCCAGCTACAATTAAGAAAATTAGAAAAATTTATTCATTAAAAGAAAGGGTTCGACAAGATTCTGAATTTCCTCATGTTTATCATGTAGAAAATGTAAATGTTTTATCAATAAAACAACAAGTATTTTTACATCAAATGCAATACTACCAAATGTTGATTTCATATCACATAAATAAATTTAGAAGACATCCAATAATAAATCAATTTTTATGGAATCGTCTTGAAAATTTTAGAAAAGAAATTGCTATTACTATTTAAAATCTTTTTATTTTAAAATTTTTTGCAGGAAATGCAAGGTAGAGGTGGAAGAGGTCATAGACCTCAAATGGATTTTTGTTATGTTAGCCATTACAATTTCCAATATCCTCCATTATACTGGTCATCTCAAATGAGAGGTCAGTCTTCTTTAAATCAATCAAATTCCAAAAATAATTCTCTTGTTCCATTGGGTCATATACCCACAGCCAAAAATGTCCTTCTTGATGAATCCTCAAATCAGGACCATGATTATATTAAAAATGGAATAATCGCACATTCAATTTTCATTTCTGAAACAGATCTCAATTTAGATTTGTATGCGATTATTCATAAATATTTCAATAATCCTTCTAATTCTCATTTCAATTTAAGATGACCACTTCCTCTAAAAACTTGGCATACTTATGCTGATTTTTTAAATTTTACCAAAATTGCTGATATAAATGACAGACCCAGAACCAGTCGTCACCAAAATTGGTTTCCTACAACTGAAGACAATGAAATTGCTTTGTCTCAGATGTATATTCATAAAATACCATCTTATTCTGACTGGAATTCTTCTCTAATTCAAACTCAAAATTTTATTTCAAGATATAACAATTTTGAATATGCATTTACGTACACAGATATGGTGGAAAGTTTTCACAATGTCCACTTATATCAAAATTCTTCTTACAAGCATACTTGGTGGATTCGTATTGATGAAGCCAATTTCAATAAAATTATTCCAGGTTGGTTTCTTAATTGGTTTAAAATTCATGGACTAAAAGAAGAAACTTTCTTACCGGAAACATTGAAAAATTTGTTTATTCAGTTTAAAAATGTTTATTCTGAAAAATTTCAGCATTCAAAATTTCCAAAAGAATCATTTTTACTCTTTTTAATAAAATTTCAAATTCCATGGTTATATGATTTGAAATATGAAAATGGACACAATACTGATGGAATTTTACAGCTCACAAGAGTTGGGTACATTAAATGGTGGCCAAAATGTCAAGTAGATTACATTGAAATTGAGAAGTCACTTGTTAATGCAAAAAGTTCTCTTGAAAAAGAAAAACTGACACAAGAAATTGATAATTTTTCTCAGAAAGAATTAAATGAGAAAAATGACTTGATTGCAAAATTGCAAAATGAATTGAAAAAAGTGAAAGCTGTTTCTTCTCCTGAAAAAGAAAAAGAAGAAAAAATGACAAAAGGAAAAGAAAAGGAGAAAATTGAAAAAGAAAAAATAGAAAGAAAAAAGAAAGTGAGAAAAGAAAAAAGAAAAAAGAAAAAAGAACATCCATTTCAAGATTCTCTTTTGATAAAAATTTGATCAAATTCAGTGATGATGAACCTTCAACAGAAGAGGATTTGCAAATTTCTTCAGATGAAAATTCAAGTACCAATTCTGATGGTGAACAATTGCAAATGACAGAAAAAGAGAAAAATGAATTCGAACAATTAATACATAATCTGTATAAAAATAAAGACTATGTATTAAAATTGTTGGATTCCAGTTGTTCAGAAAAATCTAGAGCAAATACTCCTTCAAGAAAATCTTCATCGGATGAAGCTGGAAAAATCAGTTCACAAAAGGTTGCAAAAAAGAAAAATTCAAAGAAATGATATCAAGTGGGAAGGAAAATTCCAAGTAAGTGGGGACATCAATCAAGTAGGAGACATCATGGAGACAAAGAAAAGTGAAGTTAGAAAAATGTCACATCACTTTTGAATGGTTGTCTTTTGTATTATTGTCTTTTACTTTTTTATTTTGTTATTAGTCCTTACTTTTTTGTATTTTATATAAAAGTCCTTAGATGGTCTATAAATAGAATCAAAATGGGTTGTAATAGACACCTTTTCATTACTACATCTTTCAATCTTTGAAGAAAGCTCTCTAGCTCTCTTTGGAATTCTCTTTTGTAATCAAGAGTTCTTATACAATAGAAATTTCTTGGTTTCAAAACTTTCTCTTCTTTTCTTCAAGCAAGCTTTTCTTCTTCTTTCTTCTTTAAGTTTTTATATTTTACAAGTTTATGCTAAGGAGTTAAGAAGTTCTTTCAAGTTCTTCCCTCCTGTTGTAAATTACTTTCAAGTTTTGCAAATAAAGCTTGAAGATAAATGCTTCAAGATTAGAGAAAATAAGTAGTAAGTCCCTTACTATTTTATTTTTGTTTATTTAATTTTAATGTTTAATTCCTGGTGTAAATTTAGTTATGTGTATACTACCATAAATTCTGTTAGTAATCCTACCCGAAGCTCATTTTAATTTTCTTAAATTGCTCTTTTTGAATTGTTTTAATTTTATTATCTGATAGTATTATTTTTTATTTTTCTATGGAAAATAAACAAATAATTAAATTAGATTTAAAAGAAATAAGTAAAATATGCGTTGAAGATTTTAATCTTCCATATTATACATTATTTAGAACTTGGTTCTTTAGAACTCATGATTCTAATCAACAAAAATATATTCAAAATGAATATTATGATTTTATTAAAAATAATGAAATTATTATTTCTTTTATTGCATGGTTTTATAATGAAAAAAGAGTAAATTACGTGCATGAATTATCTAGTTTAATTATCATAGATAAGTCTTATCAAATTTGGAAATTACCAAATAATAAATTACTAAAATCAATTTATATTTTGCAAAAACATAAAGAAGAAATTGTGAATTACTCTTATGTTCAAAATAAAGAAATTGATATAATTCAAAATAATAATCTCTTTTATGTTGAAAATAAGAACATTGAAGTAATTGAACATAATAATGATTCTTTTGTTAATAAAAATGAAATAATAGAACAAGAAGAATTACATAAAATTGAAGTAAATTTGCATAAAAGTGACATAGAAGAAAATAGTTCTAAAAATATTAATAAATTATATAATATAAAAGATAATAATTCAAAAGTTAAAATTATTAAATCTAAAAATATTGATGAAAATTGTAATTTTGAAATAGAAATAGTTAATAATAATTTAGATGAAAATATTGAAAAAAATAAAAATATTGATAAGGTATGTGAAACTGATAAAACTAAAATTGTTAAAAATAGAAAATTAAATCAGTTAGAAATTTTTACATTATCTGAAAATCATAAAATGATGTTAAATTTAATTAATGAAATTAAAAATCCTATAAAAAGAAATCAATATTTTGAAATATATTTTCAAAATAATTCTTTACAAAATTATTCTTTTCCATCTAATGAAAATTCTTTTCAAAACAATAATTCTTTAAATATAAAACAAATAGATAAAGTAGACACTTCCTTAAAAGAAGATAAAATTACTTCACCTATATTAAAACAAGAAATTAATGAGTTAAAAACAGAAATTAAAATATTAAAAAATAAGACTTTAGAAGAAAAAGAACTTAATAAAATAGAAAAAAATTTTGATCAAAATTCTCAATTAAATACTTTAATTACTTCTCAAAAATATTACATTTTTGCAACTCTTATAATAAATAAAGAATATAAAATTAAATCAATAGAAATGGTAGATTCAGGTGCAGATTTAAATTGTATTAGAGAAGGAATAATACCTTCTAAATATTTTGAAAAAACTCAAGTCATATTAAATGCTGCACAAGGGGGAAAAATACAAGTAAATTATAAATTATCAAATGTGTGTATATTTTCTGAAGAAAATAATTATGTTTGTTGTCCATTTGTTTTAGCTAAAACAATTAACCAACATATAATATTGGGAACTCCTTTCCTAAATTTAATGCATCCATATAAATGTGATGGTAAAACATTATCAAAAATTGATTCTGATTTATCATTTAAATTTATTACTTATCCAAAAACTAGAGATCTTTGTTCTTTAAATTTGTCATCTTTACAAGAAAATATAAAATTAAAAAATAATCAAATTGATTTTCTTTCAAATGAGATTTTATCTTTAAAAATAGAAGAACAATTAAAATCTCCAAAATTACAAAATCAAATTAAAAATATTACGCAAGAAATTACTACAAAAATTTGTAGTGAATTGCCAAATGCTTTTTGGGAAAGAAAACAACATATTGTTGAATTACCATATGAAAAAGATTTTGATGAACAACAATACCAACAAAAGCAAGACCATCTCAAATGAATAAAGAAATGGTTGAATATGTAAAAAAGAAATTGACGATTCTTAAAAAAGAAAATAATTAGAAAAAGTCACTCTCCTTGGAGTTGTTCTGCATTTTCTGTTATAAAAATTCAGAAAATAGAAAGAGGGTTTCCAAGATTAGTTATTAATTATAAACCCTTAAATACAGTCTTACAATGGATTAGATATCCAATTCCCAAATAAAAAAGATTTATTAAATAGGACTTTGGGAGCAATGATGAATTCTAAATTTGATTAAAAATCTGGATTTTGGCAAATACAAATTGCTGGAAAAAGATAAATATAAAACTGCATTTACTGTTCCATTTGATCATTATGAATGGAATGTAATGCCTTTTGGTCTCAAAAATGCTCCTTTTGAATTTCAACATATAATGAATGATATTTTTTCATCATATTCATTTATAATTGTTTATATTGATGATATTTTAATTTTTTCACAAAATATTCAACAACATTTTAAACATTTGAATATTTTTATTAAAATAGTTGTTAAAAATGGTTTAGTTGTTTCTGCTAAAAAATTAAAATTATTCCAATCTAAAATTAGATTCTTAGGATATGAATTAGAAAATGGTCAAATTACTCAAATTGCTAGAAGTATTGAATTTGCAAATAAATTTCCTGATGAATTAATAGATAAAAAACAATTACAAAGATTTTTAGGAAGTTTAAATTATATTGGTGAATATTATAAAAATTTATCAATTGATAATAAACCTTTATATGATAGATTAAAGAAAAATCCTCTTGCATGGTCTGAAATTCATACAAATGCAGTAAAATTAATTAAACAAAAAGTAAAATTTTTACCATGTTTAAGTTTAGTAAATCCTGATTGGTTTAAAATTGTTGAAACTGATGCTTCTGATATTGGTTATGGAGGAATTTTAAAACAAAAGAATCCACAAACTAATAAAGAAGAATTAGTTAGATACTATTCTGGAACATGGAAAAATGCTCAAATAAATTATTCTACAATTTAAAAAGTTTAAAATTGTTTTTATACAAATGCAGAAATTATTTATAAAAGCTTGAAGATAAATGCTTCAAGATTAGAAATGGTTGAATCTTTTGCTGCTGTTTTGAGTCATCAAAAGTTGCTTCTAATTCTCATTCAATAGAAATGCGTCTCTTTAACAACTATTTTAATAAAAATATTCAAATGTTTAAAATGTTGTTCAATATTTTGTGAAAAAATTAAAATATCATCAATATAAACAATTATAAATGAATATGATGAAAAAATATCATTCATTATATGTTGAAATTCAGAAGGAGCATTTTTGAGACCAAAAGGCATTACATTCCATTCATAATGACCAAATGGAACAGTAAATGCAGTTTTATATTTATCTTTTTCAGCAATTTGTATTTGCCAAAATCCAGATTTTAAATCAAATTTAGAATATATCATTGCTCCAAAAGTCCTATTTAATAAATCTTTTTTATTTGGAATTGGATATCTAATCCATTGTAAGACTGTATTTAAGGGTTTATAATTAATAACTAATCTTGGAACACCTCTTTCTATTTCTGAATTTTTATTAACATAAATTGCAGAACAACTCCAAGGAGAGTAACTTTTTCTAATTATTTTCTTTTTTAACAAATCATCAATTTCTTTTTTACAATATTCAACCATTTCTTTATTCATTTGAAATGGTCTTGCTTTTGTTGGTATTTTTTGTTCATCAAAATCTTTTTCATATGGTAATTCAACAATATGTTGTTTTCTTTCCCAAAAAGCATTTGGCAATTCACTACAAATTTTTGTAGTAATTTCTTGCGTAATATTTTTAATTTGATTTTGTAATTTTGGAGATTTTAATTGTTCTTCTATTTTTAAAGATAAAATCTCATTTGAAAGAAAATCAATTTGATTATTTTTTAATTTTATATTTTCTGTAAAAGATGACAAATTTAAAGAACAAAGAATCTCTAGTTTTTGGAGAAGTTATAAATTTAAATGATAAATCAGAATCAATTTTTGATAATGTTTTACCATCACATTTATATGGATGCATTAAATTTAGGAAAGGAGTTCCCAATATTATATGTTGGTTAATTGTTTTAGCTAAAACAAATGGACAACAAACATAATTATTTTCATCAGAAAATATACACACATTTGATAATTTATAATTTACTTGTATTTTTCCCCCTTGTGCAGTATTTAATATGACTTGAGTTTTTTCAAAATATTTAGAAGGTATTATTCCTTCTCTAATACAATTTAAATCTGCACCTGAATCTACCATTGCTATTGATTTAATTTTATATTCTTTATTTATTATAAGAGTTGCAAAAATGTAATATTTTTGAGAAGTAATTAAAGTATTTAATTGAGAATTTTGATCAAAATTTTTTTCTATTTTATTAAGTTCTTTTTCTTCTAAAGTCTTATTTTTTAATATTTTAATTTCTTTTTTTAACTCATTAATTTCTTGTTTTAATATAGGTGAAGTAATTTTATCTTCTTTTAAGGAAGTGTCTACTTTATCTATTTGTTTTATATTTAAAGAATTATTGTTTTGAAAAGAATTTTCATTAGATGGAAAAGAATTATTTTGTAAAGAATTATTTTGAAAATATATTTCAAAATATTGATTTCTTTTTATAGGATTTTTAATTTCATTAATTAAATTTAACATCATTTTATGATTTTCAGATAATGTAAAAATTTCTAACTGATTTAATTTTCTATTTTTAACAATTTTAGTTTTATCAGTTTCACATACCTTATCAATATTTTTATTATTTTCAATATTTTCATCTAAATTATTATTAACTATTTCTATTTCAAAATTACAATTTTCATCAATATTTTTAGATTTAATAATTTTAACTTTTGAATTATTGTAAGGTCCAAGGCAACCTAAGAGGGGGGGGTGAATTAGGTTTCTAAAAATTTCTTATACAACAATCAAATCAATTTGAACAAATTCAATCAACAATGATGAGTGAGTAGTGTGACTTGCATCAAGTGTAATGTAAAATGATGTTTGATGTAATATTCAAACAACACAATGAATATATACTTAAATCCAAGTGCAGTAAATTAAATCATGAACAATATGAAATAATAGTAAAAACTGAAAGTAATAAAGAGCAATTGACACAATCAATTTAGAGTGGTTCAAGTTTCCCCCTTGGAGCACTCTACATCCACTACCCAAGTTCTCCAACTTAGGATTTCAACCTTCACTATGAATTGATCTTTTTCTTGTGGTGAGATCAAAAGAACCACTTTTACAACCCAAGTATCCCAACTTAAGATTTCAACCACCCAAGTATCTAACTTAGGATTTCAACCACCTAAGTATCTAACTTAGGATTTCAACCACCTAAGTATCCCTACTTAGGATTTCAACCTCCTCACAATAGAAGATTTAGAATGAAATTACAACCCACTATAATTTGGGTGGATATGATAAATTGAAGCTCACAATATGATTCCTATAATGAAATTTACAACTCAAACTATATAGCTCAAGAATGAAATGAAGAACTCAAAGAAGGCTCAAGGATTTTGATCTTTTGTTTCTTGATGAATCAAAGATGAAGTGCAAGAGTTGTAGAGAGTGTTTTTCAAGATTACAAGCTCAAGGAATCAAGGGAGAAGTCTACTAAACGTTTGTGCATTTGGTGGTATTTAAACTACACAAAAAATGACAAGAAAACGTTCATGTTTGACCTTTAAAAAACTAGCCGTTATGAGTTTCGGAAGCCTATTTCGGAAGGGTAGGTCGTCCGAAAGTGTCGTCCGAAACTGGACAGTAAGAACATTTTCTCTGGACAGTTTTGGACGGAAGGTTCGGCTTGTGAGCCATTTTTCGATATGATTCCAATGGAATGTGGAAAGTTGTAAAACATAAACGTTATAGCTCTAACTCTTAGCTTTCTAATGGCACTGGAATCACTCCATTTGGATTTAAAATGAGAGAGATATGACAAAAATACTGAACCCTGGCAGAAAGAACATTTTCTCTGGACAGTTTCGGACGGTAGTTTCGGCCGGCCGAAACTTGTGAGCCATTTTGCAATATGATCCCGACGGAATGCGGAAATTTGTAAAACATGAAGGTTGTAGCCCTTTCTCTTAGCTTTCTAATGACACTTGAATCACTCCATTAGGACTTTAAATGAGAGAGATATGATTGCAATACTGAACCCTGGCAGATTTCTTCAGCTTAATCTCAATTTTTGTTTTCCAAATCATTTGTGCAACTCTTTGTGACTTTGTGCAAGTGTGTTCCTCACTTTTATTACTACTTTTGAAGTTCATTTGAGGACTAACAACATTTTGAAAACATTTTTACTTGAGCATCATTTGAAGATTAAAAATACTTTGAAAACATTTTTGCTTGAGCCTTAAAAGAGTAAAACAACTTCTTGAGCTATTTACACAAATTAACTAATTTACCATACTTTCATAACTTTTGCACTTCCAATTCTTTCTTCATGCAATCCAACTCCATGCTTGGCTTCTTTTGAATCTTTTCATCTCTTTTGCACTTCCAATTATTTCTTCATGTATTCCAACTCCATGCTTGGCTTCTTTTGAATATCTATCACATTGAAACACTTTTTCAACCATTAGCATAAACATAGCATTGTTTGTTGCCATAATCTTTACTCTAAGGTTGTTAAGCCTAATTAATTAGAGACCAAGCTCTGATACCAATTGTAAGGTCTAAGGCAACCTAAGAGGGGGGGGGGTGAATTAGGTTTCTAAAAATTTCTTATACAACAATCAAATCAATTTGAACAAATTCAATCAACAATGATGAGTGAGTAGTGTGACTTGCATCAAGTGTAATGTAAAATGATGTTTAATGTAATATTCAAACAACACAATGAATATATACTTAAATCCAAGTGCAGTAAATTAAATCATGAACAATATGAAATAATAGTAAAAACTGAAAGTAATAAAGAGCAATTGACACAATCAATTTAGAGTGGTTCAAGTTTCCCCCTTGGAGCACTCTACATCCACTACCCAAGTTCTCCAACTTAGGATTTCAACCTTCACTATGAATTGATCTTTTTCTTGTGGTGAGATCAAAAGAACCACTTTTACAACCCAAGTATCCCAACTTAAGATTTCAACCACCCAAGTATCTAACTTAGGATTTCAACCACCCAAGTATCTAACTTAGGATTTCAACCACCTAAGTATCCCTACTTAGGATTTCAACCTCCTCACAATAGAAGATTTAGAATGAAATTACAACCCACTATAATTTGGGTGGATATGATAAATTGAAGCTCACAATATGATTCCTATAATGAAATTTACAACTCAAACTATATAGCTCAAGAATGAAATGAAGAACTCAAAGAAGGCTCAAGGATTTTGATATTTTGTTTCTTGATGAATCAAAGATGAAGTGCAAGAGTTGTAGAGAGTGTTTTTCAAGATTACAAGCTCAAGGAATCAAGGGAGAAGTCTACTAAACGTTTGTGCATTTGGTGGTATTTAAACTACACAAAAAATGACAAGAAAACGTTCATGTTTGACCTTTAAAAAACTAGCCGTTATGAGTTTCGGACGCCTATTTCGGAAGGGTAGGTCGTCCGAAAGTGTCGTCCGAAACTGGACAGTAAGAACATTTTCTCTGGACAGTTTTGGACGGAAGGTTCGGCTTGTGAGCCATTTTTCGATATGCTTCCAACGGAATTTGGAAAGTCGTAAAACATAAAAGTTATAGCTCTAACTCTTAGCTTTCTAAGGGCACCGGAATCACTCCATTTGGATTTAAAGTGAGAGAGATATGATCAAAATACTGAACCCTAGCAGAAAGAACATTTTCTCTGGACAGTTTCGGACGGCAGTTTCGGCCGGCCGAAACTTGTGAGCCATTTTGCAATATGATCCCGACGGAATTTGGAGATTTGTAAAACGTGAAGGTTGTAGCCCTTTCTCTTAGCTTTCGAATGACACTTGAATCACTCCATTAGGACTTAAAATGAGAGAGATATGATTGGAATACTGAACCCTGGCAGATTTCTTCAGCTTAATCTCAATTTTTGTTTTCCAAATCATTTGTGCAACTCTTTGTGACTTTGTGCAAGTGTGTTCCTCACTTTTATTACTACTTTTGAAGTTCATTTGAGGACTAACAACATTTTGAAAACATTTTTACTTGAGCATCATTTGAAGATTAAAAATACTTTGAAAACATTTTTGCTTGAGCCTTAAAAGAGTAAAACAACTTCTTGAGCTATTTACACAAATTAACTAATTTACCATACTTTCATAACTTTTGCACTTCCAATTCTTTCTTCATGCAATCCAACTCTATGCTTGGCTTCTTTTGAATCTTTTCATCTCTTTTGCACTTCCAATTATTTCTTCATGTATTCCAACTCCATGCTTGGCTTCTTTTGAATATCTATCACATTGAAACACTTTTTCAACCATTAGCATAAACATAATTGTTTGTTAATCATCAAAATAAGTAAGATTAAGACTCTAAGTCTCATAATCTCCCCCTTTTTGATGATGACAAACCAATTATGTGATTTAGTAAATAACAAGTGTAATGCATGAATATTTCTCCCCCTATGTGTGTACTTTGTAAATATATGAACATTTAAGTATATGCTCCCCCTAAATGATTACTTCATTTTCATGTTATTTTTCTCCCTCTACATATACATATTATAACTTATAATTTTCATCACATAATATATATATTTCTCCCCCTTTTGGCATCATCAAACTAAGAAGGTGAAAATAACATTTCATTCTTTTTGTTTTTCTCTCCCTTAAATTTATATTGTATAACAATACTCATCACTTAATCACATAGACTACCTTTCTCCCCCTTTTGTCATCAACAAAATAAGTGAGCTAAAATGACATGATACCATAACATTTATCTCCCCCTTTCATTCTTTTGTGTTTCTTTTTCTCAAACAACGCATCTTTCTCCCCCTTTCATTCTATTTTTGTTTTTCTCCGCCTTTGTGTATACTTCCATTTCATTGTATGCTTTAGTTTTCTCTTTTCTAATATTCTTCTTCCTTTTGTTCTTTTATCCATTACATGATTTCATTCTTTTCCCTTTTATTTTTCTCTTTTCTTCTTCCCCTTTTTGACATCATCAAAATAAGAATGTGAAAATAAGAATGTGAGCACATATAAAATTATGTTATATCTTTTCATTTACCTTGTTTCCTTTACCTTTGAACAACAACATATGATATAGGAAACCATAAACAAATCATAGGACTACCTTTCCACTCCTTGCAACCTAATGGGTGGCTAGGCAACACTAAAATGGTTAAGTACAGGAAATTTTGTAAAACTTTTGGCAGAGTTTCCTTTGTTTATAAACTAATTCCACATGCCATCAACCCAAAATTTTGACAAAAATTCAATGTACAACATATAAGTATGCAATCATATGACATTCACAAGAGTCATAAAGACTAATGCACAATTAAAATTTCATCAAGGAAGATAGTAATGACCACAAATTTTGAAACAACATGGATACCAAATTAAACCAAGAATGATACCAAATTAATGACATCATCGTCATCAATAATGAATCATAGGAAAAACATAAGAAACTTATCAAGCTATCTTAGTGATCACATGATTCTTCTCTACAATGTGTTCATTGAAGTGCATAAGGCCATCATAATGCCAATTGAAAAGGAAATCTTCTCAAATGTTTACTACCCAATACAAGCCACAAAAATGCACAATATACCATATTTCAAAGTTTTGCAACTTTAATTTGCACAATATACCATATTGCAAAGTTTGCAAACAAATTACTTCACCATTTTGCACAAAATATAAGAACACGATTAACTTTCAATTTAATCTTTCACCAATGAAAATAGTCAAATTCAAGAATGGTTAAACAAATGAAGGAATGAGATAAAGATCATCAAGATTTCAATAATGAAACACAAGAGACTAATGCAAATCCTAGGGTACTACAATCCATGTTCTATCGTTCCATGTTCTATCGTTCCATTGATGTATCATTTGTCATTCACAAGAAGCATAAAAACTAATGCACAATTATATTTCCACCAAAGGAAATAGCACCATACAATAAAGACTTCAAATCCACCATGACTTCTAATGTTTGATTGCCAAGCTTGATTCTCATTCATTTTCTTGATGTTAGCACAAATTTCAACGTAATACCAAACAATTTTCTTTACAAAACTTACCATTATCATACCATTAAAATTAACAAGATGATTTGTATTCAAACATGAATTTTAAGAAGCAATGAGCAAAGTTGGAAACCATTTTCTTCGCACAAATGAATCGAATTCATGAAATTTGTTTTGTCCATACTTTCCTTGAGAGAAAATAACACACTCTCTATGTAAGAACATCATAAAATGTTTGACACATTCAGCAAACCACAAGTACTCAAAACTGAAATCAATTTCATGTAAGGCACTTAGAATTTTAAGAATTCCAAACTGCCCTACCAATTTATCCTCATGTGTATATTTTGCAAGTGACTCACCTATAGGCACCCAAACTCTAGTATCTCTAAATAAACACTCAATATGCTCAAAGTAGTCATCATATAAAAGTTTAGCACAATATTTCCACATTTTACTTCTTTCAAATTGATTTAGTTCTTCTTGAATAGCTATGATCTAATTATCATCTTTTAAAGCTTCATTCACATTTTTTGGCTCAATTTGTGAGAGGAAGACCAAGTTATTATCTAAATGCAAAGATGACCTAGTGTTGACTCCTCTAGATGGACTTCCTATTATTAAGTCTTTAGGATGACTTTGAATGAATTTCCAAGCTTTTGGAGGATCACTCAATACATTGAAACTCTCTTAATTTTCTTTACGAGTTCTTTGAGTCAACCAAGATTAAAAAAATATAAGAATGAATTGTGAATATTTAGGAAATATTGAAAGCTCTAAGGAACAAGAATGAATTCAAGAATCATAATAAATATTGTGACAACAAGAACAAGAATGTTATCACTACTATCAATAAAGACTCACAAGGATATGGAAAGCATATGGAAGTGAGCTTAAAATCTATATTCACCAAATGATCAAAGGCTAACTTCTTTTCTACATCATTGGTTGAACAATTCAAGAAAAGGCAAACTATATAATCTTATCATTAGTGTAATCCCATTAATCATATTAAAATCGGAGGTCCGGGAGCAATTAAAATATTCCACATTCATCCAAGCAAATAAAGCATTCACCAAAGTTCCACATTCTTCCACATTTACACTTATCTCATTTTGAACCCTTTTTTAAATAATCTTGCATATTCTTTAAAGGTATCACTTTTATGTGCCAAAAAATATTACCCAAGTAAACCTAGAATAGTCATCTACAATCACAAACACATATCTTTTGCTACCTACGTTTGTAGTTTGTGATGGTCCAAACAAATCCATATGTATTAATTTCAAAGGGTTAGAAGTAGTTACTATGTTTTTAGGTTTGAATGAGCTTTTAGTTTGTTTTCCATATTGACATGAATCAAAAATTTTGTCTTTCTCATATTTTTGCTAAGATGAGCCTCTAACTAGTTATTTAGTTGCTAAATTATTTATGTGGTCTATTCCTTCATGAGCTAATTTCCTATACCACAACCAAGTTATGTCATGTATCATACTAAGACATTTCATGTCTTGTTCCATAATAACACATAGATGAACTTATATTCATTGTTATGCCTAGAACCGGTAAAAATGAGTTTATCATCTATTGGATCAACAACTACACAATTTTCACATATAAACAATATATCAAAATCTTTATCACATTTTTGACTTATGCTAATCAAGTTGAATTTCAAGTCATCAATCAAAATGCACATTCTCAATCACATTGCTATAATTATTTGCTACATTGCCAAATCCAATTATTTTTCCCTTTTTCATCATTTCCAAAAATATTAAACAATAAGGAATCTTCTATCATGAGTCTTGAGCATAGACTATCAAGAAACAAATTTTTGTATCCAAAATTTTATTTTCTAAACATATCTACATTCAAGAATCAAACATGTGACTTTAAGCACTTAAGTTTTCTTAGCAATGATATCTTTTCTTATCCATGTTTTTGATCCATTTTCAACATCCATTCTTGCAAAGCATTTTCTTGAGGTATGTCCCTTTTTACAACAATAATCACATATTACATGATATTTAAAAGAGTGTGAAGTCTTATGATAAGGATAAGGTCTAGCATTGTTAAACCTAGGTTCAAAGTTATGCATCTTATGTCCATAATGTTGATTATGTGTGTTATGCATTCCATACCTATGATGTTGGTGAGGTCTATTTTTAAAACTTTCTACCCCTTTTTCATGATTATGTGATGTGTGAGCATTTTTCACAAATTTGGAGGTGGAGCTTTGATTGCCTATCTCATGTGAATATCCTAATCCATGTCTACTATTTCCAATTCTTTGATTTCCTAAAAGTTTTTCTAAGTTATCCTTTCCTTGTGTGAATTTAGCTAAGCAATTACTAAGGTCTTCAATTCTCTTTTTCAACTCTATATGTTCTATTTTAACTTCATCATATTTCTTAGCTTCTTCCCTAACCTTGTTGCTTTCTATTGTTATCTTCTCATTTTCAGCTTTTAATGTACAATTTTCTTTAACTACACAATCATACTTAATGACTAACTCTTGATTACAAGTAGTGATTTCTTCTATTTTAGCCTTAAGCTTTTTGTTTTGAATTTTAGTTTTCCTTAATTCATCTACTAGCTTAGCAATATACAGCTCTAGTTCATCTTGATCATTGCAATTATCATCATCATCATCACTAGAAGAAGTACTTACCTCATGCTCTTCAATTCCCATAAAGCACATGTGTGCAAATCCTTCCTCTTCTTCTTCAATTTCCTCTTTGGATTGGTCATCATCCCATGTGACTTTGGAGCTTCTTCCTTTGCCTTTTTTGTCATGTTTAAGCTCCTTCTTTCTTGTTGGACAATCTGCCATAAAATGAGTAGGTTGATTATATTCAATACATGTGTTGATTTTGGAGGTTTCTCCCTCATGTATTTCCGTAAGTTTCTTCCAAATATCATGTGCATTTTTGCACCCCTTAATCCTACTTGTTTCATTAACATCTAGAGATTTGTATAAAACATTTGTGACCTTAGCATTCAAAGTAAGATTTCTCCTATCATATTCATCAAGTTCACTTCTCTTCTTTTCTCTAGTTTCATTTCCTATGGTTATTTCAGCTATGTAAGGCCCTTCCTCAACTATATACCACATTTCAATGTCTATGGATTTAAGGTAAATTTCCATCCTATCTCTCCAACTACTATAGTTGGTTCCATTAAACATTAGGGGCCTAGAAATAGATTGTTCCTCCATAAACATAGCATTGTTTGTTGCCATAATCTTTACTCTAAGGTTGTTAAGCCTAATTAATTAGAGACCAAGCTCTGATACCAATTGTAAGGTCTAAGGCAACCTAAGAGGGGGGGGGGGTGAATTAGGTTTCTAAAAATTTCTTATATAACAATCAAATCAATTTGAACAAATTCAATCAACAATGATGAGTGAGTAGTGTGACTTGCATCAAGTGTAACGTAAAATGATGTTTGATGTAATATTCCAACAACACAATGAATATATACTTAAATCCAAGTGCAGTAAATTAAATCATGAACAATATGAAATAATAGTAAAAACTGAAAGTAATAAAGAGCAATTGACACAATCAATTTAGAGTGGTTCAAGTTTCCCCCTTGGAGCACTCTACATCCACTACCCAAGTTCTCCAACTTAGGATTTCAACCTTCACTATGAATTGATCTTTTTCTTGTGGTGAGATCAAAAGAACCACTTTTACAACCCAAGTATCCCAACTTAAGATTTCAACCACCCAAGTATCTAACTTAGGATTTCAACCACCCAAGTATCTAACTTAGGATTTCAACCACCTAAGTATCCCTACTTAGGATTTCAACCTCCTCACAATAGAAGATTTAGAATGAAATTACAACCCACTATAATTTGGGTGGATATGATAAATTGAAGCTCACAATATGATTCCTATAATGAAATTTACAACTCAAACTATATAGCTCAAGAATGAAATGTAGAACTCAAAGAAGGCTCAAGGATTTTGATCTTTTGTTTCTTGATGAATCAAAGATGAAGTGCAAGAGTTGTAGAGAGTGTTTTTCAAGATTACAAGCTCAAGGAATCAAGGGAGAAGTCTACTAAACGTTTGTGCATTTGGTGGTATTTAAACTACACAAAAAATGACAAGAAAACGTTCATGTTTGACCTTTAAAAAACTAGCCGTTATGAGTTTCGGACGCCTATTTCGGAAGGGTAGGTCGTCCGAAAGTGTCGTCCGAAACTGGACAGTAAGAACATTTTCTCTGGACAGTTTTGGACGGAAGGTTCGGCTTGTGAGCCATTTTTCGATATGATTCCAACGGAATTTGGAAAGTCGTAAAACATAAAAGTTATAGCTCTAACTCTTAGCTTTCTAAGGGCACCGGAATCACTCCATTGGGATTTAAAATGAGAGAGATATGATCAAAATACTGAACCCTGGCAGAAAGAACATTTTCTCTGGACAGTTTCGGACGGCAGTTTCGGCCGGCCGAAACTTGTGAGCCATTTTGCAATATGATCCCGACGGAATGCGGAAATTTGTAAAACATGAAGGTTGTAGCCCTTTCTCTTAGCTTTCTAATGACACTTGAATCACTCCATTAGGACTTAAAATGAGAGAGATATGATTGAAATACTGAACCCTGGCAGATTTCTTCAGCTTAATCTCAATTTTTGTTTTCCAAATCATTTGTGCAACTCTTTGTGACTTTGTGCAAGTGTGTTCCTCACTTTTATTACTACTTTTGAAGTTCATTTGAGGACTAACAACATTTTGAAAACATTTTTACTTGAGCATCATTTGAAGATTAAAAATACTTTGAAAACATTTTTGCTTGAGCCTTAAAAGAGTAAAACAACTTCTTGAGCTATTTACACAAATTAACTAATTTACCATACTTTCATAACTTTTGCACTTCCAATTCTTTCTTCATGCAATCCAACTCCATGCTTGGCTTCTTTTGAATCTTTTCATCTCTTTTGCACTTCCAATTATTTCTTCATGTATTCCAACTCCATGCTTGGCTTCTTTTGAATATCTATCCCATTGAAACACTTTTTCAACCATTAGCATAAACATAATTGTTTGTTAATCATCAAAATAAGTAAGATTAAGACTCTAAGTCTCATAATTATTATCTTCTATATTATATAATTTATTAATATTTTTAGAACTATTTTCTTCTATGTCACTTTTATGCAAATTTACTTCAATTTTATGTAATTCTTCTTGTTCTATTATTTCATTTTTATTAACAAAAGAATCATTATTATGTTCAATTACTTCAATTTTCTTATTTTCAACATAAAAGAGATTATTATTTTGAATTATATCAATTTCTTTATTTTGAACATAAGAGTAATTCAGAATTTCTTCTTTATGTTTTTGCAAAATATAAATTGATTTTAGTAATTTTTTATTTGGTAATTTCCAAATTTGATAAGACTTATCTATGATAATTAAACTAGATAATTCATGCACGTAATTTACTCTTTTTTCATTATAAAACCATGCAATAAAAGAAATAATAATTTCATTATTTTTAATAAAATCATAATATTCATTTTGAATATATTTTTGTTGATTAGAATCATGAGTTCTAAAGAACCAAGTTCTAAATAATGTATAATAAGGAAGATTAAAATCTTCAACGCATATTTTACTTATTTCTTTTAAATCTAATTTAATTATTTGTTTATTTTCCATAGAAAAATAAAAAATAATACTATCAGATAATAAAATTAAAACAATTCAAAAGAGTAATTTAAGAAAATTAAAATGAGCTTCGGGTAGGATTACTAACAGAATTTATGGTAGTATACACATAACTTAGTTTCTTTCATATGGAATCACGTATTGAATATCTTAGATTTTCTCCAAACTTGATATCACTTATTGAATATTTTAGATTTCTCCACACTTGATAACTTATTGTGCTAATGAAACTTAGCAAAAGTTTGGTTTATATATCAATCTTTTGACCATTTAAAAGATAGAACATGTCTCATTTTTATTATGGATGATCTTGCTCGACTGTCAACGACATATTACCGGCTAAAAAGAGGACTTACAACATCATCAACCGCCTCACGAAACGCCGAAAGCGACTTGGGTGTCGACCCACAAGATCATACCATAAGAAATTTGAAATCGTTCATTCTTTTAAGAGTCATTAGATTTAACATATAAAATAAGTTTCAACTAAGAAACAACCCCTTATTGTTATCAATATGAATAGATCTAAAACTTCATATTGTGAAGTCAAACTGAATAGATCTAAAACTTCTTGTTGTGAAACCATATGTTCAGATCCAAAGTTACGTTACCATAACTGCTAGTAATCCCCCCCGAAAGGAGGCTTAGCCTTCCATGGCTCTGATACAAAATTTACACCAGGAATTAAACATTAAAATTAAATAAACAAAAATAAAATAGTAAGGGACTTACTACTTATTTTCTCTAATCTTGAAGCATTTATCTTCAAGCTTTATGTGCAAAACTTGAAAGTAATTTACAACAGGAGGGAAGAACTTGAAAGAACTTCTTAACTCCTTAGCATAAACCTGTAAAATATAAAAACTTAAAGAAGAAAGAAGAAGAAAAGCTTGCTTGAAGAAAAGAAGAGAAAGTTTTGAAACCAAGAAATTTCTATTGCATAAGAACTCTTGATTACAAAAGAGAATTCCAAAGAGAGCTAGAGAGCTTTCTTCAAAGATTGAAAGATGTAGTAATGAAAAGGTGTCTATTACAACCCATTTTGATTCTATTTGTAGACCACCTAAGGACTTTTAAATAAAATACAAAAAAGTAAGGACTAATAACAAAATAAAAAAGTAAAAGACAATAATACAAAAGACAACCATTCAAAAGTGATGTGACATTTTTCTAACTTCACTTTTCTTTGTCTCCATGATGTCTCCTACTTGATTGATGTCCCCACTTACTTGGAATTTTCCTTCCCACTTGATATCATTTCTTTGAATTTTTCTTTTTTTGCAACCTTTTGTGAACTGATTTTTCCAGCTTCATCCGATGAAGATTTTCTTGAAGGAGTATTTGCTCTGGATTTTTCTGAACAACTGGAATCCAACAATTTTAATACATAGTCTTTATTTTTATACAGATTATGTATTAATTGTTCGAATTCATTTTTCTATTTTTCTGTCATTTGCAATTGTTCACCATCAGAATTGGTACTTGAATTTTCATCTGAAGAAATTTGCAAATCCTCTTCTGTTGAAGGTTCATCATCAGTGAATTTGATCAAATTTTTATCAAAAGAGAATCTTGAAATGGATGTTCTTTTTTCTTTTTTCTTTTCTCACTTTCTTTTTTCTTTTCTATTTTTTCTTTTTCAATTTTTTCCTTTTCTTTTCCTTTTGTCATTTTTTCTTCTTTTTCTTTTTTCAGGAGAAAAAACAGCTTTCACTTTTTTCAATTCATTTTGCAATTTTGCAATCATGTCATTTTTCTCATTTAATTCTTTCTGAGAAAAATTATCAATTTCTCGTGTCACTTCTCTTGCTCCTTGATCTTGTCATTGGACCACCAAGATTGCTAATGGATCATGGGAAGCTGGATTTGGCAATGTGGACTTGGGCTCATTCCTATCATTCCCTCCCTCCTCGAAAGGATTCGTCCTCGAATCACCTACATCATATAAACTCAAATCAGAAACATTGAAAGTAGATGAAACATTACCATACTCACTAGGTAGTTCGATTCTATATGCATTGTCTCCAATCCTTTCCAAGACTTGAAAAGGACCATCTTCTCTTGGGTGAAGCTTAGATTTCCTCTTTTCAGGAAACCTCTCTTTCCTCAAGTGAATCCAAACCCAATCTCCTGGTTCGAAAATCACTTGTCTTCTGCCCTTGTTGGCTTGTTTTGTATATTGCTCATTACGCCTTTGAATATTTTTGTAAACCTTTTCATGTAACTCCTTTACAAAGTCAGCCTTAGCTTTACCTTCCACATTAACAAACTCATTAATAGGAAGAGGCAAAATTGATTTAATAAAGGTTTGAACAACATCTTACAAGAAAATTGATTTATGAAGTCAATTGTATAATAAAGAAAAATTGATTTATTATTGAATAGTTTAGATTTCTCCACACTTGATAACTTATTGTGCTAAAAAATTTTATTTTACAAGAAAATAATCGCATACAAATATTTATGAAGTCAATGGAAGGCTAAGCCTCCTTTCGGGGGGGGGGATTACTAGCAGTTATGGTAACGTAACTTTGGATCTGAACATATGGTTTCACAACAAGAGACGCAACAACATTCATTGTATGTTGAAATTCATACATAATTTGTATAAAAATTAATACATAATGTTTAATCTATTTTACTGCATTTGTTTAATCTATCATATAATTTTAACATATAAATTAATACATAATTTTACTGCATTTGTATGAATTTCTGACCATGCAAGAGGATTTTTCTTTAATCTATCATATAAAGGTTTACTATCAATTGCTAAATTTTTATAATATTCACCAATATAATTTAAACTTCCTAAAAATCTTTGTAATTGTTTTTTATCTATTAATTCATCAGGAAATTTATTTGCAAATTCAATACTTCCAGCAATTGGAGTAATTTGACCATTTTCTAATTCATATCCTAAGAATCTAATTTTAGATTGGAATAATTTTAATTTTTTAGCAGAAACAACTAAACCATTTTTAACAACTATTTTAATAAAAATATTCAAATGTTTAAAATGTTGTTCAATATTTTGTGAAAAAATTAAAATATCATCAATATAAACAATTATAAATGAATATGATGAAAAAATATCATTCATTATATGTTGAAATTCAGAAGGAGCATTTTTGAGACCAAAAGGCATTACATTCCATTCATAATGACCAAATGGAACAGTAAATGCAGTTTTATATTTATCTTTTTCAGCAATTTGTATTTGCCAAAATCCAGATTTTAAATCAAATTTAGAATATATCATTGCTCCAAAAGTCCTATTTAATAAATCTTTTTTATTTGGAATTGGATATCTAATCCATTGTAAGACTCTGTTTAAGGGTTTATAATTAATAACTAATCTTGGAACACCTCTTTCTATTTCTGAATTTTTATTAACATAAAATGTAGAACAACTCCAAGGAGAGTAACTTTTTCTAATTATTTTCTTTTTTAACAAATCATCAATTTCTTTTTTACAATATTCAACCATTTCTTTATTCATTTGAGATGGTCTTGCTTTTGTTGGTATTTTTTGTTCATCAAAATCTTTTGTTGGTATTTCTTGTAAAGATGACAAATTTAAAGAACAAAGATCTCTAGTTTTTGGAGAAGTAATAAATTAAATGATAAATCAGAATCAATTTTTGATAATGTTTTACCATCACATTTATATGGATGCATTAAATTTAGGAAAGGAGTTCCCAATATTATATGTTGGTTAATTGTTTTAGCTAAAACAAATGGACAACAAACATAATTATTTTCTTCAGAAAATATACACACATTTGATAATTTATAATTTACTTGTATTTTCCCCCTTGTGCAGCATTTAATATGACTTGAGTTTTTTCAAAATATTTAGAAGGTATTATTCCTTCAATAATACAATTTAAATCTGTACCTGAATCTACCATTGCTATTGATTTAATTTTATATTCTTTATTTATTATAAGAGTTGCAAAAATGTAATATTTTTGAGAAGTAATTAAAGTATTTAATTGAGAATTTTGATCAAAATTTTTTTCTATTTTATTACGTTCTTTTTCTTCTAAAGTCTTATTTTTTAATATTTTAATTTCTGTTTTTAACTCATTAATTTCTTGTTTTAATATAGGTGAAGTAATTTTATCTTCTTTTAAGGAAGTGTCTACTTTATCTATTTGTTTTATATTTAAAGAATTATTGTTTTGAAAAGAATTTTCATTAGATGGAAAAGAATAATTTTGTAAAGAATTATTTTGAAAATATATTTCAAAATATTGATTTCTTTTTATAGGATTTTTAATTTCATTAATTAAATTTAACATCATTTTATGATTTTCAGATAATGTAAAAATTTCTAACTGATTTAATTTTCTATTTTTAACAATTTTAGTTTTATCAGTTTCACTTACCTTATCAATATTTTTATTATTTTCAATATTTTTATCTAAATTATTATTAACTATTTCTATTTCAAAATTTCAATTTTCATCAATATTTTTAGATTTAATAATTTTAACTTTTGAATTATTATCTTCTATATTATATAATTTATTAATATTTTTAGAACTATTTTCTTCTATGTCACTTTTATGCAAATTTACTTCAATTTTATGTAATTCTTCTTGTTCTATTATTTCATTTTTATTAACAAAAGAATTATTATTATGTTCTATTACTTCAATTTTCTTATTTTCAACATAAAAAAGATTATTATTTTGAATTATATCAATTTCTTTATTTTGAACATAAGAGTAATTCATAATTTCTTCTTTATGTTTTTGCAAAATATAAATTGATTTTAGTAATTTATTATTTGGTAATTTCCAAATTTGATAAGACTTATCTATGATAATTAAACTAGATAATTCATGCACGTAATTTACTCTTTTTTCATTATAAAACCATGCAATAAAAGAAATAATAATTTCATTATTTTTAATAAAATCATAATATTCATTTTGAATATATTTTTGTTGATTAGAATCATGAGTTCTAAAGAACCAAGTTCTAAATAATGTATAATAAGGAAGATTAAAATCTTCAACGCATATTTTAATTATTTCTTTTAAATCTAATTTAATTATTTGTTTATTTTCCATAGAAAAATAAAAAATAATACTATCAGATAATAAAATTAAAACAATTCAAAAGAGCAATTTAAGAAAATTAAAATGAGCTTCGGGTAGGATTACTAACAGAATTTATGGTAGTATACACATAACTTAGTTTCTTTCATATGGAATCACGTATTGAATATCTTAGATTTTCTCCAAACTTGATATCACTTATTGAATATTTTAGATTTCTCCACACTTGATAACTTATTGTGCTAATGAAACTTAGCAAAAGTTTGGTTTATATATCAATCTTTTGACCATTTAAAAGATAGAACATGTCTCATTTTTATTATGGATGATCTTGCTCGACTGTCAACGACATATTACCGGCTAAAAAGAGGACTTACAACATCATCAACCGCCTCACGAAACGCCGAACGCGACTTGGGTGTCGACCCACAAGATCATACCATAAGAAATTTGAAACTGTTCATTCTTTTAAGAGTCATTAGATTTAACATATAAAATAAGTTTCAACTAAGAAACAACGCCTTATTGTTATCAATATGAATAGATCTAAAACTTCATATTGTGAAGTCAAACTGAATAGATCTACAACTTCTTGTTGTGAAACCATAAGTTCAGATCCAAAGTTACGTTACCATAACTGCTAGTAATCCCCCCCCGAAAGGAGGCTTAGCCTTCCATGGCTCTGATACCAAATTTACACCAGGAATTAAACATTAAAATTAAATAAACAAAAATTAAATATTAAAAAATAAGACTTTAGAAGAAAAAGAACTTAATAAAATAGAAAACAATTTTGATCAAAATTCTCAATTAAATACTCTAATTACTTCTCAAAAATATTACATTTTTGCAACTCTTATAATAAATAAAGAATATAAAATTAAATCAATAGCAATGGTAGATTCAGGTGCAGATTTAAATTGTATTAGAGAAGGAATAATACCTTCTAAATATTTTGAAAAAACTCAAGTCATATTAAATGCTGCACAATGGGGAAAAATACAAGTAAATTATAAATTATCAAATTTGTGCATATTTTCTGAAGAAAATAATTATGTTTGTTGTCCATTTGTTTTAGCTAAAACAATTAACCAACATATAATATTGGGAACTCATTTCCTAAATTTAATGCATCCATATAAATGTGATGGTAAAACATTATCAAAAATTGATTCTGATTTATCATTTAAATTTATTACTTCTCCAAAAACTAGAGATCTTTGTTCTTTAAATTTGTCATCTTTACAAGAAAATATAAAATTAAAAAATAATCATATTGATTTTCTTTCAAATGAGATTTTATCTTTAAAAATAGAAGAACAATTAAAATCTCCAAAATTACAAAATCAAATTAAAAATATTGCGCAAGAAATTACTACAAAAATTTGTAGTGAATTGCCAAATGCTTTTTGGGAAAAAAAACAACATATTGTTGAATTACCATATGAAAAAGATTTTGATGAACAAAAAATACCAACAAAAGCAAGACCATCTCAAATGAATAAAGAAATGGTTGAATATTGTAAAAAAGAAATTGACGATTTGTTAAAAAAGAAAATAATTAGAAAAAGTTACTCTCCTTGGAGTTGTTCTGCATTTTATGTTAATAAAAATTCAGAAATAGAAAGAGGTGTTCCAAGATTAGTTATTAATTATAAACCCTTAAAAATTGTAGTGAATTTATTTTTGTATGAATTTTCTTTACTCTTACCATTCATTATATGTTGAAATTCAGAAGAAGCATTTTTCAGACCAAAAGGCATTACATTCCATTCATAATGACCAAATGGAACAGTAAATGCAGTTTTATATTTATCTCTTTCAGCAATTTGTATTTGCCAAAATCCAGATTTTAAATCAAATTTAGAATATATCATTGCTTCCAAAAGTCCTATTTAATAAATCTTTTTTATTTGGAATTGAATATCTAATCCATTGTAAGACTGTATTTAAGGGTTTATAATTAATAACTAATCTTGGAACACCTCTTTCTATTTCTGAATTTTTATTAACATAAAATGCAGAACAAATCCAAGGAGAGTAAAAATAATCAAATTGATTTTCTTTCAAATGAGATTTTATCTTTAAAAATAGAAGAACAATTAAAATCTCCAAAATTACAAAATCAAATTGAAAATATTACGCAAGAAATTACTACAAAAATTTGTAGTGAATTGCCAAATGCTTTTTGGGAAAGAAAACAACATATTGTTGAATTACCATATGAAAAAGATTTTGATGAACAAAAAATACCAACAAAAGCAAGACCATCTCAAATGAATAAAGAAATGGTTGAATATTGTAAAAAAGAAATTGATGATTTGTTAAAAAAGAAAATAATTAGAAAAAGTTACTCTCCTTGGAGTTGTTCTGCATTTTATGTTAATAAAAATTCAGAAATAGAAAGAGGTGTTCCAAGATTAGTTATTAATTATAAACCCTTAAATACAGTCTTACAATGGATTAGATATCCAATTCCAAATAAAAAAGATTTATTAAATAGGACTTTTGGAGCAATGATATATTCTAAATTTGATTTAAAATCTGGATTTTGGCAAATACAAATTGCTGAAAAAGATAAAAATAAAACTGCATTTACTGTTCCATTTGGTCATTATGAATGGAATGTAATGCCTTTTGGTCTCAAAAATGCTCCTTCTGAATTTCAACATATAATGAATGATATTTTTTCATCATATTCATTTATAATTGTTTATATTGATGATATTTTAATTTTTTCACAAAATATTGAACAACATTTTAAACATTTGAATATTTTTATTAAAATAGTTGTTAAAAATGGTTTAGTTGTTTCTGCTAAAAAATTAAAATTATTCCAATCTAAAATTAGATTCTTAGGATATGAATTAGAAAATGGTCAAATTACTCCAATTGCTAGAAGTATTGAATTTGCAAATAAATTTCCTGATGAATTAATAGATAAAAAACAATTACAAAGATTTTTAGGAAGTTTAAATTATATTGGTGAATATTATAAAAATTTAGCAATTGATATTAAACCTTTATATGATAGATTAAAGAAAAATCCTCTTGCATGGTCTGAAATTCATACAAATGCAGTAAAATTAATTAAACAAAAAGTAAAATTTTTACCATGTTTAAGTTTAGTAAATCCTGATTGGTTTAAAATTGTTGAAACTGATGCTTCTGATATTGGTTATGGAGGAATTTTAAAACAAAAGAATCCACAAACTAATAAAGAAGAATTAGTTAGATACTATTCTGGAACATGGAAAAATGCTCAAATAAATTATTCTACAATTAAAAAAGAAATTCTTAGTATTGTTCTTTGTATTTCTAAATTCCAAGATGATTTATTAAATCAAGAATTTTTACTTAGAGTTGACTGTAGTGCTGCAAAAGAAGTTTTACAGAATGATGTAAAAAATATTGCATCTAAACAAATATTTGCTGGATGGCAAGCTATCTTATCTGTATTTGACTTTAAAATTGTCTATATTAAAGGTGAATTAAATTCTTTACCTGATTTTCTTACTAGAGAATTCTTACAAGGATAAAAATTTTTGCAGGTTATGAAACAACAAACTGAAGAAGAAATTGAAATTTTAAAAGAAAATTATTTAAAAGATTATCTTCAAAAATTTTCTAAAAAAGAAATTAGAATAAGAAATTAGAATACAAAATCCTTAAAGGATCAAATTTTTATTCATCAAGTACAATATTACAGAATGGTAAGAGTAAAGAAATTCATACAAAAATCAGATTCACCAAATAAAGAAGCTTATTATAGATTTATAAAATCTTTTGGAAAGAAAATATATTTTGTTTAAAAAATCAAAGAATGGAAGAAAATTTTAAATTACAATGGTTAAAAGATTATATTGAAAATCCAGCTACAATTAAGAAAATTAGAAAAATTTATTCATTAAAAGAAAGAGTTCGACAAGATTCTGAATTTCCTCATGTTTATCATGTAGAAAATGTAAATGTTTTATCAATAAAACAACAAGTATTTTTACATCAAATGCAATACTACCAAATGTTGATTTCATATCACATGAATAAATCTATAAGACATCCAATAATAAATCAATTTTTATGGAATCGTCTTGAAAATTTTAGAAAAGAAATTGCTATTATTATTTAAAATCTTTTTATTTTAAAATTTTTTGCAGGAAATGTAAGGTAGAGGTGGAAGAGGTCATAGACCTCAAATGGATTTTGGTTATGTTAGCCATTACAATTCCCAATATCCTCCACTATACTGGTCATCTCAAATGAGAGGTCAGTCTTCTTTAAATCAATCAAATTCCAAAAATAATTCTCTTGTTCCATTGGGTCATATACCCACAGCCAAAAATGTCCTTCTTGAAGAATCCTCAAATCAGGACCATGATTATATTAAAAATGGAATAATCGCACATTCAATTTTCATTTCTGAAACAGATCTCAAATTAGATTTGTATGCGATTATTCATAAATATTTCAATAATCCTTCTAATTCTCATTTCAGTTTAAGAGGACCACTTCCTCTAAAAACTCGGCATACTTATGCAAATTTTTTAAATTTTACCAAAATTGCTGATATAAATGACAGACCCAGAACCAGTCGTCACCAAAATTGGTTTCCTACAACTGAAGACAATGAAATTGCTTTGTCTCAGATGTATATTCATAAAATACCATCTTATTCTGACTGGAATTCTTCTCTAATTCAAACTCAAAATTTTATTTCAAGATATAACAATTTTGAATATGCATTTACGTACACAGATATGGTGGAAAGTTTTCACAATGTCCACTTATATCAAAATTCTTCTTACAAGCATACTTGGTGGATTCGTATTGATGAAGCCAATTTCAATAAAATTATTCCAGGTTGGTTTCTTAATTGGTTTAAAATTCATGGACCAAAAGAAGAAACTTTCTTACCTGAAAAATTGAAAAATTTGTTTATTCAGTTTAAAAATGTTTATTCTGAAAAATTTCAGCATTCAAAATTTCCAAAACAATCATTTTTACTCTTTTTAATAAAATTTCAAATTCCATGGTTATATGCTTGGAAATATGAAACTAGATACAATACTGATGGAATTTTACAGCTCACAAGAGTTGGGTACACTAAATGGTGGCCAAAATGTCAAGTAGATTACATTGAAATTGAGAAGTCACTTGTTAATGCAAAAAGTTCTCTTGAAAAAGAAAAAGTGACACAAGAAATTGATAATTTTTCTCAGAAAGAATTAAATGAGAAAAATGACTTGATTGCAAAATTGCAAAATGAATTGAAAAAAGTGAAAGCTGTTTCTTCTCCTGAAAAAGAAAAAGAAGAAAAAATGACAAAAGGAAAAGAAAAGGAAAAAATTGAAAAAGAAAAAATAGAAAAGAAAAAAGAAAGTGAGAAAAGAAAAAAGAAAAAAGAAAAAAGAACATCCATTTCAAGATTCTCTTTTGATAAAAATTTGATCAAATTCACTGATGATGAACCTTCAACAGAAGATGATTTGCAAATTTCTTCAGATGAAAATTCAAGTACCAATTTTGATGGTGAACAATTGCAAATGACAGAAAAAGAGAAAAATGAATTCGAACAATTAATACATAATCTATATAAAAATAAAGACTATGTATTAAAATTGTTGGATTCCAGTTGTTCAGAAAAATCCAGAGCAAATACTCCTTCAAGAAAATCTTCATCGGATGAAGCTGGAAAAATTAGTTTACAAAAGGTTGCAAAAAAGAAAAATTCAAAGAAATGATATCAAGTGGGAAGGAAAATTCCAAGCAAGTGGGGACATCAATCAAGTAGGAGACATCATGGAGACAAAGAAAAGTGAAGTTAGAAAAATGTCACATCACTTTTGAATGGTTGTCTTTTGTATTATTGTCTTTTACTTTTTTATTTTGTTATTAGTCCTTACTTTTTTGTATTTTATTTAAAAGTCCTTAGGTGGTCTATAAATAGAATCCAAATGGGTTGTAATAGACACCTTTTCATTACTACATCTTTCAATCTTTGAAGAAAGCTCTCTAGCTCTCTTTGGAATTCTCTTTTGTAGTCAAGAGTTCTTATGCAATAGAAATTTCTTGGTTTCAAAACTTTCTCTTCTTTTCTTCAAGCAAGCTTTTCTTCTTCTTTCTTCTTTAAGTTTTTATATTTTACAGGTTTATGCTAAGGAGTTAAGAAGTTCTTTCAAGTTCTTCCCTCCTGTTGTAAATTACTTTCAAGTTTTGCACATAAAGCTTGAAGATAAATGCTTCAAGATTAGAGAAAATAAGTAGTAAGTCCCTTACTATTTTATTTTTGTTTATTTAATTTTAATGTTTAATTCCTGGTGTAAATTTGGTATCAGAGCCATGGAAGGCTAAGCCTCCTTTCGTATTAGTCCTTACTTTTATGAAGTCAATTGTATTTTGAAGTCAATAATAAAGGTTTGATGTTGTTCGAAATTATAAACATGAAATTCAGAATGTAACATATGTAATAAATAACCAACATAACATACTAGTAAGCTATACATAAATTCATTCAATTCAAAGTATTTTGATGTAACTATTAAAGAATTATGTAAATCAATTTACTTATTAAGACACAAGATGTTAGACTCTAAAACACAAGTTATAAAATTTCGAATCAATTGTTGAAAAGTGTAAGGAAGTTTTTGAAATTGATTAAAAACAGATTGAAAACTTTGAAACTCAACCGTATTGATAATTACAAAGTTCTTAACAGTTCTAAGATCAAATTCAATTAAAAACTTACCTAACTTACTTTGCTTACCTTGCGGAAAACAATTCATGGCAGATTGGACTCCTTCCATTGTTGGCAACTCCATTAGATGTCTAGGAACTCCATAAATCTGCAAAACAAAATAACTAGGCAACAAGCAATAAAAATCGTGAACACTATAATTCATAAGTACAAGATGTCTTTGCTTAGCTCTCAATAATCTCTCAATCTAACTTGTAGAAGCAAAACAACAAGTTTTAGAACTAACTAACTCTCAGCCTTTCTCACTCTTAATTACAAGTTCTCGACCTAAGCTAGTATTTACATTCTTTTGTTTCTCTTGTTCACTCCTATCTTTTGCTTCTTCATCACACAAATTACTATAAGCTTAGCAAGCCTTGCTTGGTATTCAAAGACTTGGGACGGATTCAAGGCTCTAAGGTTGAACTGTTTTCCTTTATGTTAAAAACTATAGTAATTCTTCTTGGCATGATACAATACATCTCTATCGAATTGCTAAGGTCTTCCAAGAATGATGTGACCAGCCTCCATTGGAACTACATTGCACAAGACTTCATCAACATATTTACCAATTTTGAATGGCACCTTCACTTGCTTAGTGACTCTAGTCTCGGCGGAATTGTTAAGCCATTGAAGTCAATATGGCTTTGGATGTTTTAAACAAGATAAATTCATCCTCTTGACAAGTAGAGTACTTGCCACATTAGTGCAACTCCCACTATCAATGATCAAACTGCAAACTTTATCATTAACCATACAATGTGTGTGAAAGATATTATCTCGTTGCATTAGATCATCATCAACTTGTGGTTGTTCATTAAGAACCCTTCGGTTCACCACTGTACCTACAAGTTAGTGAAAATCACAAGAAAATATATATATACCTCACTGGTTTTCTCACTTTGGGGAGTAGGTACTCACCACTCTTTATAAGTAGCTTTTCTCTTTTAATGTATACCACAACTATACACTCAAAAATGGATCACCTAGTCTATATTAGACCTATCAGTTCGTTGACAAGAGTAACAAGTCTTAACTAACAATTCTAAGCAACAAAAGTTAAACAATACAAGTCAAATAGAATATTTAGACAATGACCGCGAAGAGTATTTAGATCATGCAGTGTTATAATTTAATTGAGCTACAGGAACTAAGATAATCAGAAACTAGACACGAACATAAGAAATTGGTAACTTGAATCACTCAAATCAGAGTTGTAACAAAAAGGTTATAGCAATTTTAATCTTGGTGGTTTTCAAAATGAAAATCAAGAACACTTAGTTCTTTTGGGCTAAGAATTTTTTTTGGTCCGATTCTTTTTTTTTGTATATTGGGCTCTCTTTTTTTTATAGAAGTTTTTTTTAACGTCAGCCCACTTTTTTTTATTCGGACAAGCTAGGGTTTAAGACAACCTTGGGTTTTAAGGTTGTTAAGACAAAACCTAGGGATGTTGTTTTGTCTTATGAGGTCTTAACCTTAAAATTTTCAGCCACAAAACTTAATCAAGATCACACCAAATATTTTGAATTTGAATATGCCATGAAAACAAGATCTTCAAGATTTATGCCAAGAAACAAGATTATAGTTCAAGATTTCAAATTGGAGCAATTTCAAAGTTCAAGAAATTCAAGAACTTCAAGAAAACATTCAAGAACTAATCTTTTCGACGTGGGACAAAAACTTGACGAAAGATAATAGACTCTAGAAACAATATAGAAATGAAAGCAAAAATAATGAAACAAAACGGACTAAAAATAAAGAAGTTGGAATTTTAGGTCTAAAACCCAAAACCCTAACCCTAGAAATTTTAACGTTTTGAATTTAATCCTAAAGCATGCAATTCCTATGCGTTTTTCAACACAAAATAGACACAAAAACGTGTAGAATTATAGGAAAACCAAGATGCTATAATAATGAACAAAAACAGCAAGAAGAAAGACACAAAAATTGTAAAAACGGCAAACAAACTTGTGATGATTTTTGACGAAATTTCAGCAAGGATTTCAACAAAATTTCAGCAAGAAATCAGACAAAATTCAGCACTAATATGATTAACAAAAAGAGTAGGATTGGACATGAAAGAACAGCAGCAAGATGACTCAAAATAGCAGCAAAAGAGATGCAACAACAGTAGCAACTTTTGATGCTAAAACAGCAAAATGCGACAACAAGAAAGAAAACACAAAACGGAAAAAAAATGACATGAATTTCATGCAACAACCTTTTGCTCTGATAGCAATTGATAAGGATGGCCGAGGCTTGATGTCCTGGACCATCAATCAACACACTTTAGATCGTTGTTGACACAAAAAACTCGAGCAAACACAATAAGTAACAATGCGGAATAGAGATATGAAAACAAAAAGGCAAGATGCTAAGCCAATCAAATCCCAATGTTATTACAAGCGAATTAATTTAGCCTATGTAATCAAGAGACTAAACAAATTAGTTTGGGTTGTTCCTGACCTCATGAACGGGTTGGCTAATATAGCTCCTCACTAAAGGATTTGCGGGAATTTAAAACACAAAGTATTTTCAACTTTTGCAATGCAAAAATCTAATTTCTATTATTCATTCTTAGAAAAAACATTACAATGATGGACTCCTTAAATAAGGATTAATATTTCAAATAAAAAGGAAACCCTAGTGAAAGCCAATTACAACTTGACTTCTTAACTAACTAATTAACTAACTAGTTACCTAAATCAAACAAAGCAAAAAAATGTTTTGCTAGCTAAAAGTAAGACATAGCTAAGCTCCTAGAATATAGGAGTTTACTTTCCTAAACTTTCCTAAAAAGTAGGAAGTTACTCTCTAAAACAATTACTTTCCATTATCATGCAAGATAATTGGGCCAAGTAATTATTTAACTAACTAACAAAATTATAAGCCCAAATTAAAATTTAATAGACTTAATTTATTACAAAGCAAATAAATCCTATCATCTTAAAAATGTAGCATGATCCATGTTGTGAAAAGTCCAAGCACGCTCTTGGTCTTCAATTGTGATTGCTCCAAGAATACTCTTCAAGGTGGAATTTCCTTAAGCTCCAATATAAAACTCTTAGAAACTTCTTTATGAATTGTTATGCAAGAGATATTCCAAATAACTCCATATTGAGATGGTGACGGTAATCAAAACGTGATAGAATATTTCATCATTTAATGTTTCACGCCTTGTTATGATCTTCTTCAAAATCGTCCAAATCTCCACAATGTGTTGACTTTGGCACCATGGACATGGACACAGGAAGATTGCTATCATCAATCTAATATGATTTTGTACAATTATTAAACAATATTTTTTGCATCACAATTTTTTGTTGAATAGTATTAATCTAATACTAGTTCATACAATGAAGTAACAACTTTTTTCGCATATAATTTTGTAGTCCAAATGTATCAATCTAATTTATCTATTTTTGTTTATCACTTTATGTTAAATTGTATCAATCTAATATTACTTTGTACAATTAAGTAAATATTTTTCACGTATCACTTTTATGTTAAACTATATCAATTTAATACTATTTTGTACAATAAAATAAAATTTTTTCTCGTAACAATTTTTTTTTGAAGAGTGTCAATCTAATGCTACGTTGTACAATAAAATAACCATTTTCTTTTGCGCATCACTTGTTAGTCCAAATTTATTAATCTAATTTATCTATTTTTGCGCAATACTTTTTTGTTGAAGATGATCAATCTAATATTATTTGTACAATGAAGTGACCATTTTTTCATGTATCACTTGTTAGTCCAAACGCATTAATCTAATTTATCCATATGTTCTTATCTTTTTTATGTTGAAATATATCAATCTAATACTATGTTATATAATAAAGTTACCATTTTTCGTGTATAATTTTTATAAGTTATAAGAATAAGTGGGGTGATAGTTCTTTCATATCATACATAGTCGTCCACTCATAGGTGAATTTTTTTTTGTTTTTCCTTTCATTCAGATTTAATGCTTATTAATATTACTTGTTCCGTTTCCTATCATTCAACATTTAAGGTTATTAATATCATTTGTTCCGTTTCTTATATTTATATCTTTCCTAATACTAGATTTTTCTAATATTTCATTTCAGATTTTGCTTTCTACTTCTTCCCCTCTCTTTTTTTTCTCTCAAAATTTTTGTTTCAACCCTTTCTTCTAATTTTCTTCTTCTTTTATTTTCTTTGTTTCTTCTTTTAAATTCTTCTTGCCATCAAAGTTGTTTTTGTTACTGTTGGAGAGATTTAAGAGTACAATATTTTTGGAGGTTGTTGCTGTTGAAGGGATTGAAGAGTGCAATTTTTTAGTGACTTTATCGGATGATCTAAATGTTGTAATAACGAATGTCCCCCATTTTTTGGATTCTTTAAATTTTTTCTTTTTTTATATATATGAGTTAAAGTTATTCGTTTCTCTTTCCCTTTGTTACAAGACGTGCATTAATTGTTTGTATTATTTTGTTGGGTTTTGAATTAAACAGATGCAAAAGATGAAATGAATTAGACCTTTATTGAGATATTGAGAGCGAAAGAAAAGAAAATTACGTCAATTTTTGGATGAAAAAAATTTGAAATACTCTTATGATGCTTTTGTAAAGATAAACATAATTTTTGATATTCCCAATTTATATTAGCTTTTGTTTTTGTACAATATATTTTTCCTTTTGCTTTGTTTGATATATAATTAATTTCAATGACAGTACAATATATATCTAATCACCTATAACCTTGTATTTAATAAATAAAAGGAAAATTATAAAGATAAAGTACAATCGATGTCTTTGAATTATTGCCTCCTCTTGAATTAATCTCTTATATTTTTAATTGTTATTTAACTTCTTTTATTTTTAATTTTATGTTTTATTTCATTATTGGGGAAGATATTTTATTGAAATATTGAATTGATAATCCTATAAATGTAGTCCAAAATTGATGAGAAAATCAAGACAAAGAATACTTTTAGTTTTTAATTTTTTCATGAATATATTAAATATTCATTATTAAAATTTGCAAATTCCATTCTCATCATCATCAAGTCAAATTTGGGAGAGAATTAAGGGACATGATTCATGTACCCAAAAATAATTAATTGGCTTTGTATATTTTTAGTGAAATACCTTTAATGTTCCTTTTTAAATAAACAACAATCATTGATTTCCATAAATAATTTATTCTCTTGCCATTATTATTACTTTAGTGTATTATAACGTGCCTAATTTTTAGTATTAAATCGTGTCTTTTCATTTGATAACTTAAATAGGATAATGAATCCAATTTAAACCTTTATGTATAATATTAGAAATTGCATAATTGGACAAAAGTCGTTTCATTTCTTAACTTATATTTATGTTTTCTAAGCTAAAAAAATTCCAAAAGAGCATCACCAATCATTAACAACTCATAAATCATGCACAGACTGAAGTGGAAGTCATATAAATAACACATAAAAAGAGAAATAACGATGTGATATTCTGTTAATATAAATTTTAGAATAATATATTATATCTAAAATGATATAAAAAATTAAGACAAAGTAAAATAAAGGAAAAAACTACTTAGAATTGTATCCAAATGCTGACCGATATTGAGCAAATCAACTTCAAAATAACAAAAGGCAAACTTTAGTAGTTGGGAAGCCAAATATTGTAGAATACTAATACATTTCAATATTTTTTAATGGGTGCAACTTTTAAATATTCATCTGGTTAGTTAGTTTTTGATAATAATAATGATGAGAATTGAGATTTTGGTGCATAGTTGAGCAAATTATGTGATGACTGTGATGGTTATGACGTGACGTGGTACTCAAGTTAGGTATTGTGAAGACCTAGGGTCTTAATCTTACTTATTTTGGTGTTTAACAAACAATTATGTTTATGCTAATGGTTCAAAAAGTGTTTCAATATGATAGATATTCAAAAGAAGCCAAGCATGGAGCTTTAATGCATGAAGAAAGAATTGGAAGTGCAAAAGATATGAAAGTTGGTAAATTAGGTCATTTCCCAACCCTAAACCCTAATTGTGTAAATAGCTCAAGAAATTGTTTTACTCATTTAAGGCTCAAGTAAAAATGATTTCCAAATATTAGTAGTCTTTAAATACATTTCAAAAAGTGAAAAACAAACTTGCACACAGTCACACAAAGTTACACAAATGATTTGGAAAACGAAAATTTAAAACAAGTTTGAGAAAAATAAGATCGGACGCTGAGGGCAGAGTTCGGACGCCTCTCATTGGTCATCTGACCGTCCGAAACTCTGGTGAAAAATCAAGCTCAGTAGTTTAGGTTCGGATGCCTCAGGGAAGTTTCGGCCGTCGGAAACTTAGGATCGGATGCCTCCCAGGGTCCGAAACTAGCGTCCGAAACTCAGATTTTCAAATAACGGCTAGTTTTTTAAAAGTCAAACATATACTTTTTTTTGTCATCTTTTGAGAGGTTTAAATACAAGCCAGCACATGAACGTTTGACGACACACTACACTTGATTCCCTAAGCTCTCAATCTGAAAAACACTCTCTACAACTTTTGCACTTCACTTTGATTTTACAAGAACCAAAAGATTGAATGTTTTTGAGCCTTTCTTGAGTATTTCATCTCATTCTTGAGCTATATATTTTGAGTTGTAATTGCTATTGTAGGAATTATACTGTGAGCTTCAATTCATTTTATTCACCCTAATTGAGGGCTGTTATTTCTTTTCTAAACAAACATTGTAAGGATTTGTGAAAGGTTTCTCAAGTGAGAGTAAAAACCTAGAACTCATAGCTTGGGATAGCTAGTGAGAAGGTTGAACCTTGTTTGGTTGTAAAAGTGGTTATTATGATCTCACCACTGAAAGGAGATCATATCATAGTGGAAAGGTTTGAAATCCTAAGTTGAAAAACTTAGGTAGTGGATGTAGAGCACTCCAAGGGGGAGTCTTGAACCACTCTAAATTGATTGTGGCTTCTCTCTTTACAGTTTTCAGTTTTGCCATTATCATATATTGTTTATGCTTTGAATTGGTGCAATTGGATTAGATTATTGATTCATTGTATTATTGGATAATTGTTGTTGAATACTACACTTGTTGCAATTCACACAACTCACTCATAGTTGTTGAATTTGATTTGATTAGTGTACTAAATTTTTAGAGACCTAATTAACCCCCCCTCTTAGGTTGCCTTAGAGCTTACAATTGGTATCAAAGCTTGGACTCTATTTGCTTAGGCTTAACAACCTTAGAGTAAAAGATTATGGCAACAAACAATGCTATGTTCATAGAGGGACAATCTATTTCTAGGCCTCCAATGTTCAATGGAACCAACTATAGCAGTTGGAGAGATAGGATGGAAATTTATCTTAAATCCATTGACATTGTGATGTGGTATATTGTTGAAGAAGGACCTTATAAGGCTGAGATAACTATAGGGGATGAAACTAGAGAAAAGAAAAAGAGTGAACTTAATGAAACCGATAGTAGAAACCTCACTCTAAATGCTAAGGCCACAAATGCCTTATATAACTCACTAGATGTAAATGAATCAAGTAGAGTTAAGGGATGTAAAAATGCTCATGACATATGGAAGAAACTTAGGGAAATACATGAAGGAACCGAAGATGTTAAGGAAGAGAAGAAATCATTACTAGTAACACAATATGAAAGCTTTAAAATGGATAGTAATGAATCTATAGATAAGATGTTTTGTAGATTCAATAGCATAATTAAAGATTTGGAGAACTTAGGAAAAGTCTATCCCTTAGGTGAGCAAAATAGAAAGATCTTAAATTTATTACCTAAGGAATAGGAGTCAAAAGCTATAGCAATTGAGGAAGCAAAAAATTTGAGAGAACTACCCATAGATCAACTAATTAATTCTCTTATGTCATATGAGCTGAAGATTAAGTCTAAAACTCAAAAAGAAGAAGACACTAAAACTAGAAAGAACATAGCACTTAAAGTGTCAAAGAATGAGAACGATGATGAGGAAGATGAGGAATATATAAATGAACAAGATGATGATGATCTTGTATTTCTTACTAGAAAACTATCTAGGATGATCCAAAGTAGGAAAAACAAGTTCAACAAAAGAAGAAACTTTAGGAGCAAAGATTGGATGAAAGAAAAGGGGGAAACATCAAAAGTTAACAAATGTTTTGAATGTAACCAACCTAGACATTTTATTTCAGATTGTCCAAGAAGAAAGAAGGAGTTCAAACTAGACAGGAAAGGCAAAGGAAGAAGTTTCAAGGTCACATGGGATGATGACCAATCCGAAGAGGAAACCAAAGAAGAAGAAGAAGGAGTTGCTAACATGTGCTTTAATGGATTTGAAGATCATGAGGTAAGTCTTTCTTCTAGTGATGATGATGATGATAATTGCAATGATCAAGATGAACTTGAGCTGTACATTGCTAAGTTAGTAGATGAGTTAAAGAAAATCAAAATTCAAAACAAGAAGCTTAAGGAAAAAGTGGAAGAAGTCACTTCATGTAATCAAGAGTTGATCACTAAGTATGATTGTGTAGTGAAAGAAAACTGTACATTAAAAACAGAAAATGAAAAGTTAACAATAGAAAGTAATAAGGTTAGGGAAGAGGTTAAAAAATATGATGAAGTTAAGAAAGAACATAGCTTATTAATGCCACTAAGAGTGGATTTTTAGTTCACCCTAAGAGTGGCTTCGCTCGACGGGTATCTCGAGTTATAGGCTTTGGGTCTAGATTTTTTCCCATGACTTACCTGGGCTGTCCTTTGTATTTGGGACGTAAGAAAGTGGTGTATTTTGAGTTCATGATTACGAAGGTTAGGCAGATTTTCGGGGGGTGGAAGCTTGGTAAACTTTCCAGGGGTGGACGTCTTACTTTGTTGAAATCTGTGCTCATGTCCTTATATGTGCATCTCATTGCAGCATGTGACCCCCCTAAGTCTATAATACAGAAGTTACAGGGCATTTTTGCGTCTTTTTTATGGGGTGGAGGTGATGATAATCGAGGGGTACCTTTGCTTAGTTGGGAACAGGTTTGTCTTCCTCAATATTGTGGTGGTTTGGGGGTGCGTCGGCTAAAACATGTGATTGATTCCTTTTCGGTGAAATTATGGTGGATTTTTCGTAGAAGGAAGTCTTTGTGGGCGGATTTTCTGCATCGAAAATATTGTTTGAAGTTTCATCCTGTGGTGGTTCCTCTCAGGCCTTCAGCTTCGGTGGGGTGGAGGAGAATGGTCCGTGTCAGGGAGATGGCTGAGGGCTATATTGGTTGGTTTATTGGGGAAGCGGATGTGAATGTAGACTTTTTCTATGATCGGTGGTTGCCATTGGGTACTTTGGCAGAGTTTTCTGACTCTCTGGGATTCTGCCCAGTGAGTACGCTTCGACATCAGGGGAGATGGTTAGTGGCGAAGCTTTTATCGGTTGTTCCCCTTCAGATTATGTCTATGATATTGAAGGTTAAGTTCTTTGTAGTGTCGGAACCATATTGGATGCTGGAGACCGGGGTTGTTTTTCGGTTACCTCTGCATATTTGGTTTTTAGTGGCCAGTCGGCAAAGCACCCTTTCCTGTCGAGATTCTGCGGTAATGGAGTTACCACTAAGATTTCTAGTTTTCTGATACGCTTGTGGTTTGGCAGGTTGCCCATGTTGCATTGGTTGATGATGATTGGTATACATGGTCTATTTAGGTGTTGTCTGTGTGAGGCAGCAGATGATTCAAGTGACCATGTGTTTGGTAGTTGTAATGTTATTTCACGTGTTTGGAATTTCTTTACGGTTGGAACAGGGGTGCGGCAAGGGGCGAGCAATTGGAGGAGCTGGTGCCGCATTTGGTGGGATTGGGGTGATACCAAGAATGTGCGTTTTGTTGGTCTTATTCTGCCTTTACTTATCTGTTGGCATGTGTGGAAGTTACGTAATTCAATTCTTTTTGATGGTGCTCAGGTAGATATTGAGAGGTTGGTTATCATAATTTTGCAAAATATCCGGATTTTGTTGAAAGTTCATTTTCGTGTTGAGTTGGATCAATGGTGGGATATTGTGGAATTTTGTGGGCTTAGACAATCGGTGTTTCGGCGTCGGCCGGTGTGGTGGCAACCCCCTGTGGCGGGAAGATGTAAGAAGAATGTTCTGGGGTTGGTTCGGCATACTGATGGTTTTCCGGGTGGGGGTGTAATTGTTCGGGATTCAGACAGAATGTTTCTCGGGGGGATTGCTTTAGGTTGCCGAGATTTTTCGTGCCTGGAGGCGGAGGGGGGGAGGGCACTTCTTGAAGGCTTGAAGTTGTGTGTGCAATGGCCTCTGGATGAAATTGAGGTGGAATTGAACTCTAAGATACTGGCGCAGATTTTATCTGGTAGGTCTTTGGTTCCGTGGAGGCTTAGGGGTTTGATTGAGGATATCTGGCAATCTAGGGTTCGGTGTTTTTCTTCTGTGTCCATTGAATGTAATCGACCGGCTTGTGAGTTGGCGTGTCTTGGATTGGGGTTGGGGTTTACGAAGACTTTCTTACAAGTAGAGGCACTTCCGAATAGATTGAGGGGACTGGTTCATTTGGATCGGATTCGAATGCCTAGTTTTAGGTTTTCACATTAGCTAGCTGTAACGGGATAGTTTCCCTTATTTGCTTTATTTGTTATCTTTATTTTGTATCGGTGCTGATTGATTTCTAATAAAATTTCTGAGACTGGCGATCCCAACCCGCGGAGAGGGACTTTTGCCTTAAAAAGAATGTAGGATTAAGAAAGAGAATTGAAGACCTTAGTGATTCTTTAGGTAAATTCACTCAAGGCAAGAACAACTTAGAAATACTTTTAGGAAATCAAAGAATGGGAAATAGTAAATATGGATTAGGATATTCACATGAGATAGGTCAAAGCTCCACATCCAAACCTGTAAAAATTACTGACACATCACATAATCATGAAAGAGGAGTAGAAAATTTTAAAAATAGATCTCACCAACATCATGGATATGGAATGCATAACACTCATAACCAACATCATAGAATGCATAATACTCATTATGGACATAAGAAGTATAACTTTGAGCCTAGGTTTAACAATGTTAGACCTTACTACAAGACTTCACACTCTTTTAAATACAATGTGATATGCGATTATTGTTGTAAAAAGGGGCATACTTGAAGGAAATGCTTTGCAAGAATGGAAGTTGAAAATGGATAAAAAACATGGATAAGAAAAGATATCAATGATGTAAGAACTTAATGCTTAAAGTCACACATTGATTCTTGAATGTAGGTATGTTTAAAAAATACAATTTTGGATACAAAATGGTTCCTTGATAGTGGATGCTCAAGACACATGACCGGTAATCCCTCATTGCTTAATAACTTGGAAACAAGAAATAAAGGTCATGTTACTTTTGGCAATGATAAAAAGGGGAAGATTATTGGTATTGGTGATGTAGCCAATAATAATAGCAATGTGATTGAAAATGTGCTTTTGATTGATGACTTGAAATTCAATTTGATTAGCATAAGTCAAATATGTGATAAAGATCTTGATGTGTTGTTTAAACGTGAAAAATGTGTTGTTATTGATCCAATAGATGGTAAAATAGTTCTTACCGGATCTAGGCATAACAATGTGTATACACTTCATTTGTGTGATATTATGGAACAAGAAATGAAATGTCTAAGTGTGGTACATGACACAACTTGGTTGTGGCATAAGAGGCTAGCTCATGTGGGAATAGATCACATAAATAATCTAGTAGCAAAAGAACTAGTTAGAGGCTTACCTAAACAAAAATATGAAAAAGATAAAGTGTGTGATTCATGTCAATTTGGAAAACAAACTAAAAGTACATTCAAACCTAAAAACATGGTAACAACTACAAAACCCTTAGAGTTAATACATATGGATTTGTTTGGACCTTCACAAACTACAAGTTTAGGTGGCAAAAGATATGTTTTTGTGATAGTAGATGACTATTCTAGGTAATGATGAGAATGAACCATGTCCATGTACAAGGTGTCAAAGACAAATTTTATGTGCTGAAAGATTCTGCCACAGTTTGGTATTCTTGACATATCTCTTTCGCTATAACTCGGAATTTGGTGATGCAAGAAGCCCTGGAACGATAAGCGATAGAGCTACAACGTTTATGTTTTACATTTTGCAAGATTCGGACGTTATCATCATCAAACGTGCATACATAGTTGGGTGACGTGATTCTGGCAGATTACCGTCGTGAAGTCATGGACCTTTTGAAGACCAAGATGGCGTGCTTGGGCTTTACCATTTTGGATCACGCCATTTGAAGTAATTTAGGGTTTATTTTTAAGTTGTAATAATTAAGTCCATTAAACATTTAATTATGGGCTTAAGTCTTTATGTTTTAGTTATGGGCTAAGTAATTACTTGATCCAATTATCTTGCATGATAATGGCAAGTAAAAGTTTAGGAAACTTAAGAAGTCAAATTGAGTTTTGCTTCTTCATAGTTTAGGAAACAAAGGAAGCCAAAACGTGTTTGGCCACCTTTGAAACTGTGCGCCCTAATCCTTATTAGAAAAGGATTAGTTTGTTAGTTGTTAGTTTCCAATTCCAGTTTGGAAAGTTAGCTAGCTTAGAAGTCAAGTTGTAATTGACTTGAGTTAGGGTTTTTCATTGTAAGGGCCGAATTACTCCCTATAAAAGGAGGGCTCCTTTAACTTTTTTATAGAGATGAATTTTGATAAAAGTTTAGCTTTGCTAAAGTGTTTTTGCAGCCTTGAAAAGTTGTGAAGCAAAACGTGAATTAATTCAATTAAGTTTAATTGAGTTTTCATAAGAACCGTGAACCTAGAAGCTTAAGACCTTTAGGTGAACTTACAAGTTCTTGATTCAAAGAACAAGCCAAACTGATTTGTTTAGCCTTTGAATTTTCATAGGTTGGTCGAATCGTTTTGATTCATACGTGGGGGTTTGATTACTTCAATATCTTTTAATTTCTGTTTTTGTGTAATTCCACATCTTTGTGATTCTTGTTCTTGGTTCGAGTTTGGTAAGCAACGGCCCAAAGGAAGTGGATTCGAGTTGTCTAAGGTGCTGCATCGTGATCATTCATATCAATTGGTGTCAGAGCACAAGGTTGTCTTCCAAATTTAGGTTTTAAATTCTCAGTTTTGAGTCTTCTTCTTTCTCGATTTTTCTTGCTGTTTTTGCATCATTTTTGTGCTGTTGTTTTTGCGTCTTTTTGCTGCTGTTCTTGAGTCAATTTTCTGCAGTAAATTGTGTCTTAAATCTGCTCTAAATTCAGTCTTTGAGTCGTCATAATTCTGTCCAAAAATCGCATGCAAAAGGTTGTTGAAATCTGCCCAAAATCGCTATTGATCTTGCTTTCGATTTGTGCGTTTTGTTGAGTCGATTTCTTGCTGTTTTCTTGACGTTTTGTTGCTGTTTTCTTGGTGTCTATATTCTGCACTTTTGTTGTCTTCATAGTGTTGAATTCTTTGTGTTTTCATTGGTTGTCACATGTCATACTTGTTAGGGTTTTTGAGTCAAGAATTAGGGTTTCTTACAAACCCTAGTTTTGGTCAAGATTGCATAACTTTCTTGTTTCTTATCAAATTCTTGATCTTTATTTTGTGTTAGTTTATTTGTTTCATTCTTGTCATAGTGTGTTTTGATCAAACTTTTATCACACTTGAAAAAGATAAGTTCTTGAACACTTTCTTGAACTTCTTGATTTTCTTGAAAATCCAAAAGTGTCAAAATTTGAATCTAAAGCCATATTCTTGATCTTTTTGATAATTCTTGAATATTTTGTGTAAGTGGCACATGCAAATTCATAATTCTTGGTGAGATATTAATGTTTGAAAATTTTAAGGTTTTTAAGGTTAAGACAAAAGACACAACAACCTTAAACCCTAATCCTAGGTTGTTGTCTTCAAACCTTAAAAGTTTTTTGTTTTGTCCTAGGTTCTTGTCCGAACCTTAATTGTTTTTGTTAGTCCAAGGTTTGTGTCCAAACCTTAAAAAGTTTGTTTTGTCCTAGGTTGTTGTCCGAAGGGAAAAAAAAAAAGAGGCCGAATTTATATAAAAAAAAGGCCCAACTAAAAAAAAAAGGCCCAATACAAAAAAATAATAATAAATATATTCGGACTTTATTTATTATTTTCATTTTATTATTTTTATTTAATTTATTTTATTCTTGAAGAACACATTGTTCTTAAGTTGATTTCTTGAAAACCACCTTGGATTAAAAGTGCCATAACTTTCTCAATAAAACTCGGAATTAAGTGATTCAAATTGCGTTTTCTTCGTCTTGAAATCTACTTTCTGTTTCTCTTAGTTTCTGAAGTTAAATCAAGTTATACCCACACGTGTTCTTAAATACTCTTGACGTGAATTTGTTAAAAACTTCTTTGGTTTTCACTTGTGAAAATTTGTGGTGGAATTAATTGGTTGAGTCTTGTTATTACAATCATTGAACCAGTAAGTTCCATAGTTTGAGAGTATTAGTATAGGGTATACAAGAGAAAAGCCATCACACTAGAGAGGAGAGTACCTACTACCCCATATTGTGAGAACCCGTGAGATATATTTCTATATATTTCTTGTGTTTTTACTAACTTGCAGGTATAAATGGAGGGTGAAGAATCTAAATCACCAAAGGTAGTGGACCAAAAGTTCACTAATGATGTCCTCTTTGACATGATTCGAAAACTCACACTCAAAGTTGATAGTTTGTCTTCACCACCATCCAAGGGTTCTAAATCCCGAAGAGTTGAGTTTGAATCCGACAATGACTCTAGTCATGATGAGGAGGATGAAGAGGGGGACACGAGTTCTTCTAAGAAAGGTGACAAATCTAAGATTTCAATTGGTTCTTTAAAGCTAACTATCCCTACTTTCCATGGTAAAGCAGATCCCGAAGCTTATTTTGATTGGGTTCGTGAGCTTGAACACTTCTTTGAAGGCCATGATTACCCCGAAAAGGAGAAATATCGAATTGCTTTTGTGCACCTTAAGGATTATGCTAGCTTATGGTGGGATGAAGTTATGAGGTTTAGAAGTCAAGATGGTGAAAGGCCAATCAAGACATGGAGCCAAATGAAGATACTTATGAGGAAAAAGTATGTCCCTTCTCGTTACAATCGTGAGTTGAACAAAAAACTGCACTCAGTTGTGCAAGGTAATAAATCTGTTGAGGAGTATTACCATGAGATGGAAGCTTTGATGATCAAGGCTAATGTGCATGAAGATCCCGATTCCACTATAGAACGATTTTTGAGAGGTATGCATTCTGATTTAGCATATCATGTGGATTTACAAAGTTATGTTGACATTAATGAGCTTGTGCATAAGGCTATTAAGATTGAAAGGCATATGAAAGGGAAGAATAAGTTTTCACAACCGCCGCCACCATGGCAAAGAGATAAGAAGCCGAATGTTGTCCTTTTTTCTCCATCCACAAAGCCGTGCCAATTCACCTCAAATCAGCCATCAAGTGCACCTTCCAATGTCCCAAAATCAGTCCCCAAAGCTGCTGATTCTGCCTCTAAACCGGCGTCAACTTCAGGACAAAGATTGAGGGATGAAAAAGAGAAAGAAAATAGTGAGTTAAAAGAAGGATTGAAAGAAAAATCTGAAAAAGAAAATCAAAAGAGTGATTTAGTTAGTATAGGCCATGAGCAAAATAAGTGTAATAGAAAAAGTGAGAATGTGAGTTCATTGGAAGTTAAACAACCACGTCTTGTACTTAAGAATTCTAGTGATCACACATTACATTGTTTGCTGCCTAGTTCTTTTTTTTTTGCAGGTTTTTGGAGTTTCTAAGTGCTTAATGGAGTTAGAAATAACTCATTATCAAATTGAAGGAGTCAAATCTGCCTTAGCTTGTTTTCCTCAAGGTAAGCAAGGTAAGTTAGGTAAGTATGAAAGCTTTATGGTTGATTTCAATGGTTTATATGTCAAGAACTTTGTTAACGTCAATCTTATTGATTTTCAAAGTTTAAATCCTGTTTTGAATCAATTTCAATGTCTTTCACATACCTTTGAAACATTAGTTCGAAAATTTTTACCTTGTGAATTAAAGTCTTATGGTATGTGTTTTAGTAAGCAAATTCTTTCACATAATTCTTCAATTATGAAATCTAACTATTTTGTATTGAATGAGTTTATGTATAGTTTCTTAACATGCTATGTTGCTTATCTAATACATGAATTATATTTTGATTTTAATGTTTATCATTTCAAGCTTAATCAATTTCTTGTGTATAAAAGTGTTAAATATATTGATTATACTTATTGGAATGATTTTTCCTTTGAATTTTTGGTTCGTGAGTTTGTACTAGTCATTGTCAATCCGTTCCTTAGCCAAAATCATCAAATTCCAAGAGGTAATCAAGTAGTTCAACACTTGTCTGGTAAGTTATCTATAGTCTTAAGTTCTTTTCAATTCCAAAATGTAAAGTATGGTTTTAACATCTATTTATTAGATTGTTTACATTCTGTTTTTAATCTAAGGAATTGTATTTTCATATTTGTTAACTTTCACATGTTTGAAAATTATTTCCGACATTTTTGTGATTTACATTCTATTCGAGATGCATATATGTTTAGTTGCTATGAATATTCTTATGTATCTTTGGATAATCTTTTTAGTTACATTCATATATGTTTAAGTTCTTTTCTTACTTTACATGATAATAATGCAATTATTTTCTTTGTTAGTGTTAATGTGTCTATGCACATTATTACTGAGTTTATCTTAAATACTTCCATATTGACAAAATTACTAGATTCATTTTTACATGAAGTACTAATATGGTTTCATGATGCAAATCAGAATAACTTGTTGCATTTATTACATGATGTATATTTGCATAATTGTTATGAATTTTCTTTCCAATGTTGTGTTTTTCATGACTTTAACAATATCCAACTTGCACAACATGTTAAAAATATTCATGCCTTATGTGTTTCATACATGCATACATATTATGCCCGTCCTATTCTTTTGGTGCAAGGGAATTATTCAAAATCTTATTCTAGATTATTATATTTTTCTTTGCCTTATACACTTGTTTTGTTCTTGCAGAATATAACAGATAGTTGCCCGAGATGTGAATCATTCCAATGTTACTTGGGTCTTGATGAGTTCATCATATTGGTGTTTGATCCAGGATCTCAATTTCAAGATTTGAGGATGAATCCTTTCCGAGGAGGGAGGGAATGATGAGAATGAACCATGTCCATGTACAAGGTGTCAAAGAGAAATTTTATGTGCTGAAAGATTCTGCCACAGTTTGGTATTCTTGACATATCTCTTTGATATAACTCGGAATTTGGAGATTCAAGAAGCCCTGGAACGATAAGCGATAGAGCTACAACTTTTATGTTTTACGTTTTGCGAGATTCAGACGTTATCATTGTCAAACGTGCATACAAAGTTGAGTGACGTGATTCTGGCAGATTACCGTCGCGAAGTCATGGACCTTTTGAAGACCAAGATGGCGTGCTTGGGCTTTACCATTTTGGATCACGCCATTTGAAGTAATTTAGGGTTTATTTTTAAGTTGTAATAATTAAGTCCATTAAACATTTAATTATGGGCTTAAGTCTTTATGTTTTAGTTATGGGCTAAGTAATTACTTGATCCAATTATCTTGCATGATAATGGCATGTAAAATTTTAGGAAACTTAAGAAGTCAAATTGAGTTTTGCTTCTTCATAGTTTAGGAAACAAAGGAAGCCAAAACGTGTTTGGCCACCTTTGAAACAGTGTGCCCTAATCCTTATTAGAAAAGGATTAGATTGTTAGTTGTTAGTTTCCAATTCCAGTTTGGAAAGTTAGCTAGCTTAGAAGTCAAGTTGTAATTGACTTGAGTTAGGGTTTTTCATTGTAAGGGCCGAATTACTCCCTATAAAAGGAGGGCTCCTTTAACGTTTTTATAGAGATGAATTTTGATAAAAGTTTAGCTTTGCTAAAGTGTTTTTACAGCCTTGAAAAGTTGTGAAGCAAAACGTGAATTAATTCAATTAAGTTTAATTGAGTTTTCATAAGAACCGTGAACCTAGAAGTTAAGACCTTTAGGTGAACTTACAAGTTCTTGATTCAAAGAACAAACCAAACTGATTTGTTTAGCCTTTGAATTTTCATAGGTTGGCCAAATCCTTTTGATTCATACTTGGGGGTTTGATTACTTCATATGAAATTTTTTCGTGTCAATATCTTTTAATTTCTGTTTTTGTGTAATTCCGCATCTTTGTGATTCTTGTTCTTGGTTCGAGTTTGGTAAGCAACGGTCCCAAGGAAGTGGATTCGAGTGGTCTAAGGTGCTGCATCGTGATCATTCATATCAGTACACTTGGGTAATATTCTTGGCACATAAAAGTGATACATTTAAAGATTATGCTAGACTATTTAAAAAGGTTCAAAATGAATTAAATTTAAATGTGGTGAAAATTAGAAGTGATAATGGAACCGAATTTGTAAATGAAAGCTTTATAAATCATTGTGATGAAAATGGTATTACACACAATTTTTCAGTAGTAAAATAACCACAACAAAATGGAGTAGTTGAAAGGAAGAATAGAACACTTCAAGAAATGGCTAGAACTATGCTTTGTGAAAATGACTTGCCTAAATATTTTTGGGCCGAAGCGGTTAACACCATGTTATGTCATGAATCGTGCCTTGATTAGACCCTTGTTGAAGAAAACTCCATATGAATTAATCTATAAGAAAACTCCAAATGTAGGATATTTTAAAGTCTTTCGTTGTAAGTGCTTCATTTTAAATGTAAAACACACCTTAGGAAAATTTGATAAGAAATCGGATGAAGGAGTATTCTTAGGTTATTCAGAAATTAGAAAAGCATATAGAGTATATAACAAAAGAACCATGATATTAGAAGAGGCAATTCATGTAAACTTTGATGAAGGTGATACAAGTAAAAACCATGAAGAAAGTGATGAAGAAATAGGAATAGAGGAACATCCATCTAATGAACAAGATAAAAATGAAATAGACAACAAATCATCTCTACAAATTGATCCCAAAGATGATATTAAAACTTTAGATAAAAGTCCACAAAAGAGTGATCTTCCAATAGCTTGGAAATTAATTCAAAGTCATCCTAAAGACTTAATCATAGGAAGTCCATCTAGAGGAGTCAACACTAGGTCATCATTGCATTTAGATAATAACTTGGTCTTCCTCTCACAAATTGAGACAAAAAATATAAATAAAGCCTTAAAAGATGATAATTGGATCGTAGCTATGCAAGAAGAATTAAACCAATTTGAAAAAAGTAAAGTATGGAATCTAGTAGAAAGCCCTAAAGACACTTCAATTATAGGAACTAAATGGATTTTTAGGAATAAACTAAATGAAGTAGGAAATATAGTAAGAAACAAAGCTAGATTGGTGGCTCAAGGGTATAGGCAAGAGGAAGGTATAGACTATGATGAAACTTTTGCTCCCGTAGCAAGGCTTGAGTCTATCCGCATGTTACTTGCATATGCCTGTTTCAAAGGGTTTAAACTTTTTCAAATGGATGTTAAAAGTGCTTTCTTAAATGGATTTATTCAAGAAGAAGTATATGTAGAACAACCTCCTGGATTTGAAAGTAATAAATTTCCTAATCATGTATATAAATTGGTCCAGGCATTGTATGGACTAAAACAAGCTCCTAGAGCGTGGTATGAAAGACTTAGTGGATTTCTAATAGAAAAGAACTTTCATAAAGGCATAATTGACACCACTTTGTTTACAAAATATTGTGACAATGATTTGCTAATTGTACAAATATATGTTGATGACATAATATTTGGTGGTTCTAATGAATCTTTATGTGAAGAGTTTTCAAAGTTAATGAAAGATGAGTTTGAAATGAGTATGATGGGAGAATTGACATTATTTCTTGGATTACAAATAAAACAACTAGATGATGGGATTTTCATAAGTCAAGAAAAATACACTAAAGAATTACTTAAAAAATATGGTATGGATGACTCAAAACCAAATAGAACACCTATAAGCACTTCAACTAAGTCAGATAAAGATGAAAATGGTGTGAAAGTTGATGAAACACAATATAGGGGAATGATAGGAAGCTTGCTTTACTTGACGGCTAGTAGGCCGGATATTATGTATGCTGTGTGCTTATGTGCTAGATTTCAATCATGTGCTAAACAATCACACTTGTTGGCTGTTAAAAGAATACTAAGATACCTCAAAGGAACGATAGAACCTGGATTATGTTATCTTAGGACAAATACGTTTAAATTAGTAGGGTTCACCGATGCCGACTTCGCCGGGTGTAGGGTTGATAGGAAAAGTGCAAGTGGAGCATGTCAATTCTTAGGAAAATATCTTGTATCATGGTCTAGTAGAAAACAATCTTTCGTATCCTTATCAACGGCGGAAGTCGAATACATAGTTGCCGGAAGTTGTTGTTCTCAAATTCTTTGGATGAAACACACTCTTCTTGATTTCGGTTTAGATTTTGGATGTGTATCCATTAAATGTGATGACACCAGTGCCATTAATCTAACCAAGAATCCCATTCAACACTCTAGATCAAAACATATTGACAATAAACACCACTTCATACGTGATCTTGTTCAAAATAAGGAAATTCATATAGAATATGTTCCACTAAAGAACAATTGGCGGATATCTTCACCAAACCACTCCCGGATAACCAATTTTCTATCTTAAGAGATTGTATTGGTATAGTACAACTAAAGTGATCCGAAAACATCAATTTTATCTCTTAAAAATGAATTTTAAAAATTCATAGAAGTTTCGGATGCCAGTTTCGGATGCTTAGGACCGTCCGAACCTAAACTTCTGAGAAGGTGCATTTTTGCTGGAGTTTCAGACGCCATTTTCGGACGCCCTCCATAGTTTTGGCCGTCCGAAACTATCACGTCAGGCTTAAAAACCCTGATTTTTAGAACAGTTTTTCATTAACTTTCGAAAGGCCTCCAAACATTTTTTCGCGCCTCTTACACCCATATTGCGTTTTAATCGATTAAATTCCAAATTGTTTCACTACGATCCTTCCTTGCCATATAGAGAACATTTCTACCGATTCAAAACACAGAATTCTGCATCCAATTTCCTCACATTGATTTAAACCCTAGCTTTTGGGTTAACTATCAATTGTTCACGTTTTAAGTGATTTAATTGAATCTTTCAATCAAAATGAGCTCATCAAGGGGAAGAAAGTGGACGAAGGTTACGGCACCTTCACACGTTCAACATGGACAAACAACGACCAACAATCATCCATCTCCATTTATCAATAGTGAGTGTGCTTCTAAATATAATAGTTATGTTATCAATCAGAAGAAAATTATTGTCCCTAGGATTGTGAGGAATGAAGATTTTGTTGGTGCCTTAGACATCCTAGAGTTATTTTACTATCAAGATTGGAATGAAGTTTTATTCACAAATGAGCCTATTCCTACCTTGTTAGTTTATGAGTTTTTTGCTAATTTGCATTCGCCAAAAACAGCAGCTGGGGTTGATTGTTTACACCCTAGGGTCAATTGTGAGGATATCACTTTAACACCTGAAAGTCTTAATACCTTGTTTAAAACTGATCATCCAAATGCCATAGCTAAAAATGGTAAACCTATCATGAAATACTTTAGGCTTTATTATTGGTCGGATGCTTCTCACAGCTTTAATTTCAATGATTTAGTGGCAAGTGCTTTCAATGGTGAGACCTTTAATAGGGCAAGTGAAGCACCAATCAAGAATTTGAGTAACACCGAATTCTTTTTCACATCAATACCAAAGTCGTCCTTCCCAACCATGGCCATAAGACCGATCCCAACACTATGAACCTTTATCTCCTCTATGCTCTTCTTAAGCAAATTCCCGTCAATTTTGGATATTTAATGCTTAAGCATCTTGATGTTCATATTAAGTTAACGTCGTAGTTTACCGTATGGCATTCTTATCACAAAAATCCTTAGGCATTATGGCATAACCTTAGATAATGTCGCTGAGTACCTCGTGTCTTCCCTTAATTTCTATGATTCGATCTTTCTTAAGTTTATGGGAATATATGTGGTGAATGGGGCTTGAAATTTGACAAGCCCATTGAAGGCCAAGATGAGGATAGTGAGAGTAGCGATGGTGAGGAGGAAGAACAAGCTCATGATGTCCTGGAACCTCCTCATGCGACCAATGTGGATGACGACTTCAAGACTCTCATTCAAGGGTATTTCGACTCCTTGACTGATCGAATTGATAGTGGGATCGCCGGCGTGCATGCAAGCTTGGATAAAAACATGGCCGAGATAAGAGGGCAACTTGATGAGTTAACACTTAGTGTAGACGACTTGTGGCACGAAATTCACAATGGACATGAGGTGCTTATGACGGATGGGCAACGTGAAGCCTTGGCGCAAGCTCGCCTCAAGGGGAAGGCACCGGCGCGTGACTAGCTATTCATGCAATAGACTAGGAATTCTTTTCATGTGTTTCATTATTTGGATGTTCTTACTATGTGTGGATGACTCATGATGATCTTTGATATTTTGAAAGTTTATTTGACTGTTTTGTTGTTTTTCGTTGATTTTCATGATCTTGACTTTGATTATATTGATGCTCTTGGATATTTGAAAGTGACTTTGATATTCTTGATGTTATTGATGATCTTGACTTTAATGATCATAAAGATTAATTCATGCATTTCTTTTAAAAGTGATTATGGTATATTGTGCACACTGATGTTGCGAACTTTGAAATATATATTATGTTGTGCATATTTTGTGGCTTGTATGGGTTGTTGACAGGTGGAATCCATCTCTATACAAAGAAAACTCTGTCAAAATTTCTACAAAATTATTATACTTAACCATTTGTTTGTCTAGCCACCCATTAGGTTGCAAGGAGTGGAAAGGTACTTCTAAGATGTGATGATGTTTCCTTACATCTATATGTTGTTGTTCGCAAAGCATCGGAAACAAGGTAAATGCAATAATGTAATTTGTGGTCACATTATTTTTTTTCCCATTATTATTTTGATGATGTCAAAAGGGTGAGAAGAATATTAGAGAAAAATAAACCATGTAAAATAAAGCATGTAATGCAAAGGGGTGAAAAAGAAAGAATGTAAGGGGGAGAAAAATAAAAATAAAAGGGGAAGTATACACATATGGGGAGCATATATTATTTTTTCTGATTAAAAAGTAACTTATTGCACTTGTTATTTATTCTATCACATAATTGGTTTGTCATCATCAAAAAGGGGGAGATTGTGAAAACCTAGGGTCTTAATCTTACTTATTTTGATGTTTAACAAACAATTATGTTTATGCTAATGGTTCAAAAAGTGTTTCAATATGAAAGATATTCAAAAGAAGCCAAGCATGGAGCTTTAATGCATGAAGAAAGAATTGGAAGTGCAAAAGATATGAAAGTTGGTAAATTAGGTCATTTCTCAACCTAAACCCTAATTGTGTAAATAGCTCAATAAATTGTTTTACTCATTTAAGGCTCAAGTAAAAATGATTTCCAAATATTAGTAGTCTTCAAATACATTTCAAAAAGTGAAAAACATACTTGCACAAAGTCACACAAAGTTGCACAAATGATTTGGAAAACGAAAATTTAAAACAAGTTTGAGAAAAATAATATCGGACGCTGAGGGCAGAGTTTTGGACGTCCGGAACTTTGGTTCGGATGCCTCTAATTGGTCATCTGACAGTTCGAAACTCTGGTGAAAAATCAAGTTCAGTAGTTTAGGTTCGGACGCCTCAGGAAAGTTTCGGCCGTCCGAAACTTAGGATCGGACGCCTCCCAGGGTCCAAAACTAGATTCCGAAACTCAGATTTTGAAATAACGGCTTGTTTTTTAAAAGTCAAACATATACGTTTTTTTGTCATCTTTTGAGAGGTTTAAATACAAGCCAACACATGAACGTTTGATGACACACTACACTTGATTCCCTAAGCTCTCATTCTGAAAAACACTCTCTACAACTCTTGCACTTTACTTTGATTTTACAAGAACCAAAAGATTGAAAGTTCTTGAGCCTTTCTTGAGTATTTCATCTCATTCTTGAGCTATATATTTTGAGTTGTAATTGTTATAGTAGGAATTATACTGTGAGCTTCAATTCATCTTATTCACCCTAATTGAGGGCCGTTATTTCTTTTCTAAACAAACATTGTAAGGATTTGTGAAAGGTTTCTCAAGTAAGAGTAAAAACCTAGAACTCATAGCTTGGGATAGCTAGTGAGAAGGTTGAACCTTGTTTGGTTGTAAAAGTGGTTATTTTGATCTCACAACTGAAAGGAGATCATATCATAGTGAAAAGGTTTGACATCCTAAGTTGGAAAACTTAGGTAGTGGATGTAGAGCACTCCAAGTGGGAGTCTTGAACCACTCTAAATTGATTGTGTCTTCTCTCTTTACAGTTTTCAGTTTTGCCAGTATCATATATTGTTTATTCTTTGAATTGGTGCAATTGGATTGGATTATTGATTCACTGTGTTATTGGATAATTGTTGTTGAATACTACACTTGTTGCAATTCACACAACTCACTCATAATTGTTGAATTTGATTTGATTAGTGTACTAAATTTTTAGAAACCTAATTCACCCCCCCTCTTAGGTTGCCTTAGAGCTTACAGGTATTTTACTAATGATTTTAAAAATATATTCTGTTATTTAATGAATTTAAAATGATCATAAAACTATTATATTACCCAACCGTGAAGGGGATGGTGTTATTCTGCTAGTTATTAATATAAAATTTTTTGTTTTCCTATAACATCTTATGTAGTTTAATACTGTCTGATTCATGTTTATCTTTAATTCAAAAAATAACTATTTTGTCCAAAAAAATTATATTTCAGTAAACCTTGCAGCCAATTGCTCAAGAATTCAGCCCATTATAAATTCAATAAATAGTACAATAATAAAATGTTGTAGATATATGTTTGTTCTTTATTTCTCTTATTTTCCATTTGTATGTAAAATAATACTTTGATTAGGATACTCTTTTATCAATAATTTGATTAGGATAGAATAGAAAATTGTATCGCTAATGAAAACAATATAATTAATTAGGAAACATTCTTAATCAATATTTGCATTGTTTTAAAAGTGAATTCCAACAAAATTAGGGTAAAACATACTTTTACAAAAGAGGCTATCCATAGATTCACTATTACCTCTTTTTAGAGTTGAAACTCAATTAAAGCCAAGTTGAATGATATCTCTTTTTGCTAATGAGCAACATTGATCAAATTGGTTCACAATCTTTCATTTTATTTTTGATTATGAATACAATTTATTTATCTATACTTATGATGGAGAAAAAAAGTTGTTCGGGGATAAAGAACAACTACACGGGATCTTTTGTTATCTTCCATGTTTCATTCCCTATTTCATTCTATGTTTGTTAAAGACACATTGAGTATATTCATAAAATGAAATGAAATAGAGAATAAAATATTGAATGTAACTAAAAAATTTTTACGTTATTACTGTGTTATGGATTAATCAAGTGATAGTAAATCCTAAACTAAAGTTGAATTAATTTTTAGGAAGATAGAGATGAAGAAAAGTAAAACAATCCCTCTTCCTATCTTCATTATCTTTGGAGGATACAACAAACTCAACTATTTACATGTCACTCTCATCCTTTTTAGCAATACTAAATTTTGTATATATTTTGTATCATGAAACGTGCCTAAATCCTTCATCTTAATCCATCGTTGTTGTGAAACTTTTTTATATTTGTATTATTAGATATTGGACAATTCCAATCAACACTTTTTTTGGTGCCTTATTATTACTCGAGAAAGTAATATTTATTTTAATTTTGAATGAATAATAAAGGAAAATTGTAAAAAACTTCCTCAATAATATATTGAAAAACTTTTTTTGTCACTCACAATTAAAATAATACAATTTGGTTACTCACATTAAAAATAATCACTAAATTGATCATTTTTTCTAATTATATATACTTTTTTAACCAAAAATATACACGTGTCATCATCGATGATAAATATGTACGTACATACTTTTTGTTAAAAAAATCAAGAAAAATTTTATGGACGTAAATACTTTTGAATTGGATAAAATTAAACAAAATTTGATAGACATACATAGTTTTGAATTGGATAGACGGAAAAATTTAATACAATATATATATATATATATGTAGGCACATATATACTTTTTGTTAAAAAAATCAAACAAAATTGGATGGTCATACATAATTTTGAATTGGATGGACGTACGTACTTTTGAATTGGATGGATGGATAAATTTAATTCACTTTGTTTTAATTTGAGTGATAAAATTACATTATATTAAATGTGAGTAACGAAATAAGTTTTTCCAACAAATATTAATTAACGATGACTTTTTCGATTTTCATTAATAATAAAGTACTTCTTATCATTATTCTTCCATAACTAGAAGCGTGCCTAGATAAAAGATAATGAAACAACAATTTGTTAAATTAAGGAAGGCTACGTCTATTATAAGAAGGTAAAGCAATACTATAAAATATGGGCCGACACATTATATTTGTTCTGTTCAGAAAAAACGAGCACATGCATGTTCTCGACATGGAGCCATTTGGCCAAGTACTAAAACTAGCCCCTATGGACATGGAAGATTGATGGAAGCACCATTAGAAAGAATTCCAAAATTTAAATTCTCTCTATTAAAAACTAAATAACAATCTTTTTTGACAAGATACATGATAAGGTGAATTTATTCACCTTTTACGTAGTGTTTATACTTAATTCTTTGATCTTTCTTGTTCGTTTTCATCCATTTTCGTGTTTTATTTGTAGGGTTGTCGATCATGGTGTATGCTTGGAAGAGGAAAATCCTAAAAGAGCTAAATCGGATGCAAAGTGGAGGAAAAATGGAAGAAAGTTCGTGATTTTATTGAAGTCCGCATCCACGTCGCGCAACATCTGTTACTCTACGTCGCGCGACGTGCGTGGACGTCGCGATGGGAATCCCTTCACGTAGCGACGTCAAAAATGTGAATTAAAGTTGATTTTTGGTTGAATTTTTGAGAAACTTCCAGAGAGTTACGGCGCGACGTCGGGACCCCTCCCACGTCGCGACGTGCCGGAACGTCGCGATGTCAGACCTTCCACGTTCGTGGACGTTTTGACCGCGTAAGGGACATCACGACGTCGGGGAAAAGCGCAGTTTTACGACTTAATTTTGGAAATTTGCGATTTTGGCCCACTTTGAGACTTCTTATCCGACATGGTTTTCTTGAAGGACTTATTTGCTAATATTTGTATAGAATTACTATAAATAGGGATAGGGTTACAACTTTTTGGGGTGTGTCAACTTTGAGAGAGCTTAAGCAAGGATTTTTCTTCTTTGTAATAGCTAGGTTTTCATTCTTTTAGCTATTTACGGAAATTGCAGCTGTATAGATTGGGAACATCATTAATTATTGAATTCATTTATTTAGAGACAAAGATTTCTTTCAAGGATTCACAATTCAAGGTGTTATGTTTCCTTTTAATTTATGTTTTCAATATTGTGCTTATTTATTAATATTATGATGATGTTTGATTTAGCCATACTTGACTAAACTTCTTGTGCTCCCGGAATTATGAATAACGGTTTTTGTGCTTAATTTACATGCTATGTTCTATTTTATGGTCTTTGTTGAATAAGTTTTGCTGTGTTCTTCATAATTATGCATGATTTGGCCCGATTATGTATGATGAATATTTGCTTAAAGTGCAGTAAATTGCTTAGAGATAACTTACTTTAATCTTAACTTTAGCCTAATAGGAGGGTGAGAGTAGGTTGTTTGGGATCTATTGTGGGTTGGTTGTGAATTTGTTAGATTGGTTTACGTTAATTGTTTCCTTTAGCCTAATAGGAAGAATTAAGGAGATTAGTTTAACATTAGCGTGACTGGTTTGGGCATTGCCTCTGCCATAAGGGAGCGGTCAAATTTGAGGGTTTGGTTGAGTTGGTTAGTTGCATTAGATTCCCGGATTAATTAAGGAAGAAAACTTTACCTTTCGCAATATAGGAGGGTTTAATGAATTAGTTAATATTTAAGTAGGTAACTGCTTAAATTGTTTCTTGCCTTTAGCCTAAAAGGAGGGTGTGAATTATGTTATTTACCCTTATTTTGCATGACCATAGATTGGATGTATGTATGTGCTTTTTATGTAACCCTAAAATATAATCTCGGGAGTACACTTGCTTAACTTGAATTTTAATCAAATCACCGACTTTGTTTTAGTTATTTGTTATTTGCTTTCTTATTATTTAGTTTAATAAAAAAGAAAAAAACCAAAAAGATTTTCTTAGAATTTCAACACAGTCCTTTCCTCGTGGGAACGAACTTGCTATACTTTAACCATTAAGAGGTTGTTTAGCATTAATTTTGAGGGGTAAGTAGCAACCGCGATCGCATTTTTTTATTACACATATTTGCTCCAATCAAATTTTGGCGCCGTTGCCGGGGATTGCAGTCGTGTTGAAATTTTATTTTATTTTTTTTAGTTTAAGGTTTAATTTTCTCACATATTTTTAGTACTATTGCAATTCTTCTTTGCTTGCCCAGGACAAGATCTCTTGGTCTAGCGGAATATCCATACGACCCGGAACTTGGACGGACTTTGCGTGTTAAGAAAAAGTTAGAATTTGAAGCAATGGTTGCACAAGGTAATCAGCCCAATGTTATTGTTCCTCCAGCGGGGGACCCTCCGATTATTCCACAAGCACAACCAGTGGTACCGCGGCGTCGTTATGGTGATCATTATGTGCCTCGAATGTATAACTCGGATTCGCCTTTTATTGACACTGGAGAGCATTTTCAAATCCCGCCGGCTTTCATAATTTTGATTCAAAATGGCCAGGTTTTCCATGGATTGAGTACTGAGGATCCACATGCACATTTAAGGATATTCCTTAAAGTGTGTAACACGAGCAATCTTCAACACATCCCACATGATGTTTTAAAGAGAATGTTGTTTCCTTTTTCTTTTCAAGGAGCAGCTGAGAGATGGTATGACTCTATTAATGGGGCAAAAATTGAAACTTTTGATGAAGTTGCGAAGAGGTTCATGACTAAATACTTTCCTCCATCCCGAATGGACAAGATTCGAATGGATTTCATGCAGTTTCGTCAAGGAGAAAATGAGTCATTCACTGAAGCTTGGGATAGATTCCGGGAGCTTTTTAATAAATGCCCAAACAGTGGGTTGGAGCTGGGAAGAGAGCTAAATTTCTTTTGCAATGGACTAAATTTTGATACTATGCATTTGGTAAATCTGTCAGCTGGAAGAAATTTGCGTGATAAATCACCAGAAGAAGTTGAAGAGATTTTTGAGCGTATAGCAAGCATTGAGCTGCTGTTGCCCACTGCAAGAAGTAACCATGGAAGACGACAAATTAGAATGTTAGAGTTGGATAAAACAACCAACTTGGAAGCACAAATGACAGCTATGCAGACCCAACTATCAAGTATTCAGGCAACCTTGACAAACAAAATCACGCCATCTTGTGGATTATGCCAAGGAGTTCATCATATGGATGAATGCCCTCAAGTCACTAATGAGCCAGTCCAATATGTCAACTTCAACCGGAATACTAATTCAAACCAATGGAAACCATCCGGTGGGAATCAATTGTCTCAATGAGGACAAAACTGCCCATAGTATAATGCACCAAGACCAACTTATCTGCCTGGCTATGGAAATCAACAACACACACAAGGTGGTAATTCACAAGCAACAATTGATGATGTTATAACTGTGTTGGGGGTCAAGATGGAAAAGCTTTTTGGAGAATGTCAACATCAACAAGCTAATGTGGAGAAAGGAATGGAGGCATATGATGGAATGTTCAGGGAGCATAAAGCTCTCCTTAAGAATATGGAGACTCAAATAGGCTAACTCGCCAGTGAAGTGCATAATAGACCAGCAAGAACTTTACCAAGTGATACTTTCCCCAATCCAAAGGGAAAAGAGCAATGCCATGCGGTTACACTTCGAAGTGGTAAGGAATTGTCATCTCCAACTCTTAATGAAGAAGATTCTCCAAAGGATGATCAAGAAACTGTCAACGTTCAAATTGAGAAGGTAGATGTTCCCAAGCAAGCTGAACATAAGGAAGAAAGTGCAAGTAAAGGGAGAAAGAAAAATCCTCCAAGTGTCTTCAATTTTCCAGAATGTGCTCCACCATTACCTTTTCCTCAAAGGATACAACCATCAAAGAAGAAGATCTTGTTCAGTAAATTTGCTGAGATGATTAAGCAGCTCCATGTAGAAATACCTTTGTTACATTTGGCAAAGACAGTGCCTACTTATACGAAATTCTTGAAAGATCTTATTTCGAATAAGGAGCAGATTTTGCAATGTGAGGAGATAATACAATTGAATAAGGTTGGGCAATGCTTAATGAAGAAAAATCTTCCCCCTAAGCTTAAAGATCCCGGAAGCTGCACAATTCCATGTATAATTGGTTCAAGACATTTTGCTAGATTTGGGGGCTGGTATTAACTTAATGCCTTATTCTATTGCTGTTAGTGTGGGAATGGGTGAACAAATCAAACCAGTGGCTATAACTCTTCAGTTGGCTGATAGATCCATCATGGTTGAAAGTGTTTATCATGATACTTCCATTTATGAGCTAACTGATACTGTTTGTGAGGAGCCCATTGAGGTGAGGCCAATTGAAGTCATTGATTGCAGTGAAAATAAGTTGAAGCCTTCAGCTGAAGAACCTCCAAAATTGGAGCTCAAGTCACTCCCTTCATATCTCAAATATGCCTTTTTGGGGGATAATAACACGTTGCCAGCAGTGATTTCAGTTCTATTAGAACTATGGCAAGAAGAGAAGCTTATTATGGTGCTTAAAATGTATCAATGAGCAATTGGGTGGACTATTGCTGACATTAAGAGAATTAGTCCATCAATCTGCATGCACAAAATTCTTTTGGAAGATGATGCAATTCTAGTACGAGATAGGCAACGTCGATTAAATCCAGCAACGATGGATGTGGTAAAAAAGGAGATGATCAAACTTCTGGACTTTGGAATGATTTATGCTATATCTGATAGTGAATGGGTAAGTCCAGTCCAATGTGTGCCGAAGAAGAGTGGGGTGACAGTGGTCAAGACTGATAATGACGAGTTGTTAGCAACCCGTATCATTAATGCATGGCGAGTTTGTATGGATTATCGCAAGCTCAACAAGGCAACCCGCAAAGATTATTTTTCTCTACCATTCCTTGATCAAGTTTTGGACAGAATTGCTGGTTATTTATTTTATTGCTTCTTGGATGGTTACTCCGGGTATAATCAGATCACTATTGACCCAAAAGATCAAGACAAGACAACATTCACTTACCCTCTTAATACTTTCGCATTTAAGAGGATGCCTTTTGGGTTATGCAATGCACCCGCGACATTTCAACGATGTATGATGGCCATCTTCCATGACATGGTAGAAGATATTATTGAGGTATTCATGGATGATTTCTCAGATTTTGGTCATTCTTTCGATAAGTGCTTGGATAATCTAGCTAAGGTGCTTAAAAGATGCGTAGAAACTAATTTAGTTCTGAATTGGGAGAAATGCCAATTTATGGTGCAAGAAGGAATTGTCCTAGGCCACAAGATCTCATTTAAAGCCATGGAAGTGGATAAAGCAAAATTGGATCTCATTGCAAAGCTATCATATCCAATAAATGTCAAGGGAGTAAGAAGCTTTTTGGGCCATGCTGGGTTCTACCGCGGATTCATTCGGGATTTCTCTAAAATCACCAAGCCCTTGTGTCATCTCTTGGAGAAAGATGCGGTATTCAACTTTGATGATGACTGTAAAGCAGCATTTGATTTTCTTAAAGGCCAACTTGTAGCAGCTCCAGTCATTAAACCCCTAAATTTGGGAGCCCCATTCGAGATTATGTGCGATGCGAGTGATTTTACTGTGGGGGCAGTTCTTGGTCAAAGTACAGATAGAATTTTCCATACTATTCATTATGCCCGTCGTTTACTCCATCCTGCTCAGTGTAATTACACTACAACCGAAAAGTAGATGTTGGCACTTGTTTTTGCTGTTGATAGATTCTGTTCGTATTTGCTTGGAGCCAAAGTGATTATTTACACTGATCATGCAGCAATCCGTTACTTAATGGCCAAGATAGATGCAAAACCAAGGTTGATTCAATGGATTCTATTTCTACAAGAGTTTGACTTGGAAATCCATGATAAGAAAGGAGCTGAAAATCATGTTGCCGATCATCTTTCTCGATAGGAAAAGCATGAGCATTTAGAAGAGGACAATAATGTTCAAATTAAGGAGATATTCCCAGATGAGCATTTGTTTCAAGTGGAAGAAGCTGAAAAGGTTCCTTGGCATGCCGACATTGCCAATTACGTGGTTTCGCAACTAATTCCACCCAATTTGTCTATCCAACAATGGAAAAAACTCATCCACGATGCAAGTTACTACTATTGGGATATATAGTGACCAAGCTATTCGAAGATGTGTTCCTGAGGAGTATCAAAAAGAAATTCTTCGGTCATGCTATGAATCTGATTATGGAGGACATTTTGGGGGGCGAAGAATAGCTTATAAAGTGTTGCAGTCGGGGTATTATTGGCCAAAACTATTCCATGACACTCAAGAGTGGATCAAACATTGCGATTGATGCCAAAGGACAGGAAATGTTTCATGGAGGAATGAGATGCCTTTAAACAATATTATGGAGGTGGAAATTTTCGACGTTTGGGGCATAGACTTCATGGGACTATTCCCAAAACACAATGGTAACTCTTACATTCTTGTGGCTGTGGATTATGTTTCTAAATGGATAGAAGCAATTGCTTTGCCGACTTGTGATGCAAAGAGTGTGGTGGGGTTCATCAAGAAGTATATTTTCACTCTTTATGGAACCCCAAAGGCTATTATCAGTGATGGAGGCACACATTTTTGTAACAAGGCTTTTCAAGCCTTATTGACCAAATATGGAGTCCGGCATAAAGTGGCAACCCCTTACCATCCTCAAACAAGTGGACAAGTGGAGATATCAAATAGGGAGATCAAGAGAATTTTAGAAAAGGTTGTGAAACCTTCTCGGAAGGATTGGGCAACAAACTTAGATGATTCTCTATGGGCTTATCGTACAACTTTCAAAACCCCAATTTGTACATCTCCATATCGCATGGTTTTTGGTAATGCATGTCATTTACCTATTGAGCTTGAGTACAAAACTTTTTGGGCCTTAAAGGAGCTGAAAATAGATTATGGGAAAGCAGCTGAGCAACGGTTGTTAGAATTCAATGATTCGGATGAGTTTAGATTTGATGCATACAAAAGTGCATCTCTCTATAAAGAGAGAACTAAAAAGTGGCATGATAAATGCATCCTATATAAAAAGTTCGAACTCGGGCAGCTGGTTTTACTGTATAATTCTAAGTTGAAACTTTTCCTAGGCAAGCTTAAGTCAAGATGGAATGGTTTATTCAGGGTCAAGACAGTGTTTCCTTATAGCATAGTGGAGCTTCTAAATGAAAGAATGGGAAATTCTTTTATCGTCAATGGGCATAGGTTGAAGATTTATTTTTCTCAAGGCGAAAAGATTTTCCGCATTGTTGAAAAGGTGACTATTGAAGAGTCACCGAGGGAAGAATAAGTAACAGGCGTCGAGCTTTCGACGATAAATAAAGTGCTTCTTGGGAGGCAACCCAAGTTTATATTTTATATTTTTAAGTTTCATTTAGTGTATTTGGAAGTTAGGCTAAAAATTCCATTAACTAATAGTCTTTTTGTGCAAATATTTCGTTTTGTAGGTTGGAGAAAGGTTTAAGGGAGATTTGGAGGATCAAATTGGCAAAAACGTGGAGAAATTCGCCAATGTCCACGTCGCGACGTCCAGCAAAACTGAAAAATTTGTGCAGAATTCTTTCACGTCGCGACATGCACGATTGTACGTCGCGATGTTCAGGTTCGTTTAATAAAAAAATGCTAGGGTTAGCCACGCCGCGACGTCCAGTAATACACGTCGCGACGTCGGGCAAAAATTTGTTTTAAACGGAAGAACAGAACGCATTTTTTTAAATGAATACATAAACAACCTAAAATCCTCTCTACTCCATCTTTTCTTCTCTCGTTTTTTTGCAAATTCACTCCACACTATCCGTTTTGGTGTTTTATTTGTACGGTTGTCGATCATGGTGTATGCTTGGAAGAGGAAAATCCTAAAAGAGCTAAATCGGATGCAAAGTGGTGGAAAATGGAAGAAAGGTCGTGATTTTATTGAAGACCGCCTCCACGTCACGACGTCTGTTACGTTGCGACGTGCGTGGACATCGCGCGATGTGAATCCCTTCACGACGCGACATAAAAAATGTGAATTAAAGTTGATTTTTGGTTGAATTTTTGGATGATTTTTGAGAAACTTCCAGAGAGTTACGTCGGGACGTCGGGACCCCACCCACGTCGCGACGTGCTGGAACGTCGCACGATTTCAGACCTCCCACATCGCGCGACGTTTGTGGATGTTTTGACGTGCGATCAGGGACGTTGCGACGTCGGGAAAAAGCGCAGTTTTACGACATAATTTTGGAAATGTGCGATTTTGGCCCACTTTGAGATTTCTTATCCGATATGGTTTTCGTGAAGGACTTATTTGCTAATATTTGTATATAATTACTATAAATATGGCAAGGGTTACAGCTTTTTGGGGTGTGTCAACTTTGAGAGAGCTTAAGCAAGGATTTTTCTTCTTTGTAATAACTAGGGTTTCATTCTTTTAGATATTTACGGAGAATTACAGCTGTACGGATTGGGAACATCATTAATTATTGAATTCACTTATTTAGAGACAAAGCTTTCTTCCAATGATTCACAATTCAAGGTGTTATCTTTCCTTTTAATTTATGTTTTCAATATTGTGCTTATTTATTAATATTATGATGATGTTTGATTTAGCCATGCTCGGCTAAACTTTTTGTGCTCCCGAGATTATTAATAAGGATTTTTGTGCTTAATTTACATGCTAAGTTCTATTTTATGGTCTTTGTTGAATAAGTTTTGCTGTGTTCTTCATAATTATGCATGATTTGGCCGAATTATATATGATGAATATTTACTTAAAGTGCAGTAAATTGCTTAGAGATAGCTTGCTTTAATCTTACCTTTAGCCTAATAGGAGGGTTAGAGTAGGTTGTTTGGGATCTATTGTGGGTTGGTTGTGAATTTGTTAGATTGGTTTATCTTAATTGTTGCCTTTAGCCTAATAGGAGGAATTAAGGAGATTAGTTTAACATTAGTGTGACTGGTTTGGGCGTTGCCTCTGCCATAAAGGAGTAGTCGAATTTGAGGGTTTGGTTGAGTTGGTTAGTTGCATTAGATTCCAGATTAATTAAGGAAGTAAACTTTACCTTTCGCCATATAGGAGGGTTTAATGAATTAGTTAATATCTAAGTATGTAAGTGCTTAAATTGTTCCTTGCCTTTAGCCTAATAGGAGGGTGTGAGTTATGTTATTTACCCTTATTTTGCATAACCATAGATAGGATGTATGTATGTGTTTTTTATGTAACCCTAGAATATAATCTCGGGAGTACACTTGCTTAAACTTGAATTTTAATCAAATCACCGACTTTGTTTTAGTTATTTTTTATTTGCTTTCTTATCATTTAGTTTAATAAAAAAGAAAAAAACCAAAAAGATTTTCTTAGAATTTCAACACAGTCCTTTCCTCGTGGGAACGAACTTGCTATACTTTAACCATTAAGGGGTTGTTTAGCATTATTTTTGAGTAGGGGTAAGTAGCAACCACGATCGCATTTTTTTATTACACATATTTGTCGCCATTAATACATATATACGCCAAGTCTTGATCCATCACTATCTAACTTTAGATTACATGAAAAATTCATTTTGATAAGTAGCTCTTGAGTTGATTTTGAAAATATTTTGGCTTGCCAAGCACAAAATGATTTTTTAAAAACACTTTTTGGGGTTTTTTTCTAAGAGACCATTACTTAGGGAAGAGAATTGCAATTCAATACTCAGAAAGTACAATAAGGCTACATTGCAAACAACTTCTAATTTTTTGGTGTCATTTCTGGACATTTAGGCACTTTCAACAAACCAAACTATTGTCCCATATCCTAAGTCTTAGGTAGTACATTGATGAAGTGAAAATACTATGTTTCATGTTGAATTTCCAACTTCCACTTTTAAGAAAAGAACCATTTAGGATTCATCACCAATGCCACTGGATGACATGTTTTGTCAAGTATTTTAGACATCTAAATAATGCATTAGTATTATCTTTCCTAAAATCCTAAGGCTTTATCTGGTGTTTAAAACTGCTGATCTTACCTCATGAATCTATGTTAAATCTCCTCAGAACTATAGAATTTGATAAGGCTAATTTCTCGAATACCATAGTTGAACTGATGATCACCTAAGCAATTTATCCAAAAAAGGGATTATCATCCAAGCAACAGCTACTAAAATGTGACAAAAGAATCTATCACTGAGGTTTTGCTCTCAAAAATGTGACAAAGCTAGTTGTTTTTTTTATTTGGCTAACCTCTTTTTGAGGGTGGTCGCCAGTCCGGATATATTATCTTTGTTGGTGGATGATGGATTTACCCTAAAATCATCCTTATATTATCTTTGTTGGTGGATGATGTGACAAAGCTGGTTGTTTTCATTCCATTTTTTACACTCGTTTCACTTGACAATATGATATCGAATGAACAGTGTAAAAAAATGGATAGTAGGAAATTTTTCAAAAAATAGCGATTTCGATGAAATATAACACACACATTTTGGGCAAAAATAAAAAGTCTAAAAGAAGTACCTAATTTGACCATTTTGTGCCTTCTTTTGAACCCTCCTCACTTGCGAATAAGATGTCTTGTGAATAGTATGAGAAAATGGATAGTAAGAAATTTTTAGAAATTATCAATTTTGATGGGTTATATATATTTATATATATATATATATTTTTATGGCAAGATCCCTCTCCGCGGGCTGGGGTTGCCAAGCCCAGAAATTTTATTAAAAAATAAGAACAAAATTATAAATTAAAATAAGAACAACCACAGGGATACTATCCCTTTACACCAAACATAAAATCAAATGAAACAAAAGCTAGGGAACCGAAACTGATCCAACTGCAGCAAGCCCGGCACATGAGCAGGCAACATCGATAGAGAAACAAACTCCTTACGACCTCCCAATTCTAATCCCAATTCCGCCAATGCTCCAGCCGGCTGGTTACCCTCACTATGAATATGAGATATAATGCCAATCTGTGTCCGCCATATTTCCTCCACCATTCCCTTAATCCGCCAAGGTACTCCAATTTTACCATTAAAACTTGCACCTGGGTCAAAGAATGAAGTTCGACATCAATGTTTACCAATGACTACCTGCCATAACAACGTATACCTTCCAGCAATACTTCCATCTCACCTTGCAAACACGACAATCCGTGCCATCCCAAAGCCAGAGCCCCAAGAAATCGACAATCCAAATTATGAACAACCACACCTCCACCCCCGCGACCATCTGAACTCCGAACACTACTCAACACATTGCTTGTTTTGATGGGTTATAAAACATGCATTTTAAGCAAAAATAAAAATTTCCAAATATGTGCCTAATTTGGCCATTTTGTGCTATTTTTTACACCCATCTCACTTGCCAACATAATATCTATTGAACGATTTGAAAGAAATTGATAGTAAGAACTTTTCAAAAAGTGGCAATTCTGACGAGTTATAACACATGCATTTTGTGCAAAAATAAAAAATCTAAAAAATATGTCTAAATTTTCGTTTTTTTTATATTTTTTGCTCCCGTCTCACTTGCCAACATGATATATAGTGTACGGTGTGAAAAAATGATAGTAAAAAATTTTAAAAAATTTGCAATTTTGATGGGCTATAGCACTCGTGTTGGACAAAAATAAAAAGTCTTAAAAACGTGACTAAGTTAGCCATTTTAGTGCTTTTTTGAACTCGTCTCACTTTTCAACATGATATCTTGTGAATGGTGTAAATAAGGATAATAAGAAATTTTAAAAAATTGACAATTTTGATGGTTTATAACACACGTATTGGGCAAAAATAATAATTCTAAGAGACATGACAAATTTGGATGTTTTTGTTTCATTTTTTCATTTATTTCACTCGCCAACATGAATTCTAGTGAATGGTGTGATCAAGTAGACAGTAGAAAATTTTCAAAAAATGGCAATTTCGATGAACACCTTTTGTGCAAAAATAAAAAGTCTAAAAAATGTGCTTAATTTGGCCATTTTTGTATTGTTTTTTGAACCCGTCTCACTTGTGAATAAAATATCTTGTGAATCGTGTGAAAAATGGATAGTAAGAAACTTTTAGAAATTTTCAATTCTATGGGTTATAAAACAAGTGTTTTAAGTAAAAATAAAAATGTTCAAATAAGTTCATAAATTTGCCATTTTCGTACTATTTTTTCGCTATCTCACTTACCAACATGATATATAGTGAACGATCTAAAAAAATAGATAGTAAGAAATATCAAAAAGTGGTAATTTTTATGGGCTATGACACAGTATTTTGTCCAAAAATAAAAGTCTAAAAAATGTGCCTAAATTGGCCATTTTCATTCCCTTTTGTTCACTCATTTCACTTATCAACACAATAGATAGTGAACGGTATGAAAAAAATGGATAGTAAGAATGTGTTTTTAAACAATGGCAGTTTTGATGAACTATGTTACACGCATTTTTGGAAAAAATAAAAAGTTCATAAAATGTGCCTAATTTGGCCATTTTTGCGCATTTTTTTGAACCCACCTTACTTGCGAATAAGATATCTTATGAAAGGCGTGAGAAAATGGATAGTAAGAAATTTTTAAAAATTGTCAATTTTGATAGGTTATAAAACAAGTATTTTAAGAAAAATTAAAAATTTTCAAATACGTGGCTAATTTGGCCATTTTTGTGTTGTTTTTCCACCCGTCTCACTTTCCAACATGATATCTAGTGAACGGTTTGAAAAAAATGAATAGTAAGAAATTTTGAAAGAGTGCCAATTTTGATGGGTTATAACGCATGCGTTTTTTATAAAATTAAAAAGTCTAAAAAATGTGTCTAAATTTTCTATTTTCGTTCCATTTTTTGCACCCATCTCACTTGCCAACATAATATCTAGTATGTTGAAATGAATCAATTTAATACTACTATGTATAATAATGATGGACTCTATGCAATTTATCAAAGCATTAAGAAAAGTTACATTCAAAGAATGACAATCAGCATCATCAAGTATAGCATGACACTAACTTCCATTTAAACTATCATGGGGAAATTCTAGAGTCTTTTCACTTGTTCAACAACACAGAAAGTATTATCATCAATTAACAAAAGTATTTCATTTTGCACTTCTTGTGAGTCACCAATTACACAATTAGATTCATTCACAGTTTCAAGAATTGGTGCCTCTACAAGAGTTTCAAACAATGTGTTGACATTCTCATTAGCCATTGCAACATTATCCTCATTCAAGATATCACAATGATCATCAAGAAGTTACTCTGTACAATTCACAAAGCTATTAAGAGGAGAAGCAACTAAAGAAGGGCAATCAACATCATGTGACTTATTGAATTCCATGAAATTAATGCAAGACTCAGCTTTAGACACACTTTCCAGCTTAGTAACATGGCAACTTAGAACACTAGAGTCATCACTATCAAGCTCACTAAAGAAGCCATCATCCTCAACATCAAAGTTCACATATTCATGCACAAAAGAATCAGCAACATAACACTCATGTACACTATCCCCAAAACATGTAGACTCCTCATCCCTTAGACACTTTACGCTACAATCAACATTAGCATGCATATCAAAATGATTGTCCTCAGGAGTTGGTGTTTTAGTGAGAAGAAAGGTACTTTCTGAGTTGTATTGGGCATCTAGAACTGGTGTCTCAATTTGTTCCCATGTGTTGCTGATTAACACATTTATTCGATCGAATCTTTGTTGTCGCCCTTGAAGCACCTTTTCTAGCTGAGCCAACCTTATTTCACTTCTATCAAATCTCTGCAAAACTTGAGACAACATGTCTTCCATTTTTGCCTCTTCTCTGAGATGACACTCATTACTTTGTTTTTGGTTACGCCATTGCTCTCCCTTTTGTATGCTTCTGTCAAGTTTTTCCATCATTTGAGACAACATGTATTCCACATATGGTCCTTGTGTTCCATTATGATATGAGTTATTGCCTTGTGCTTGATTTTGCCATTGCTCTTCATATGGTGGTGGAGAGAAGTCCTCACAAACTCTAGGTGTTGGCTATGTGAACTGATAGACATGCTTGGCTACTTATGGTGTGCAATCTCCTTTTCCAATTGAATTCAAATATCCTGCACAGGCCAAAAATACACCACAGTAGACAGAATAAAACACAAAAACAAAAACAACAAAGAAACGTAACAAAACTACTAAGCTACACAAAGGAAAAGAAAACAAAATAGAGCAAATCCAAATTCAAGAAACCGTGCATTTTCCCCAGCAACGACGCCAAAAATTGATAGCGAGTTGTCACTACTCGTCAATTTATCCTATTTCACTAACTATAGTAACAGTGAGCAAGGTATCGTATCCACAGGGAAAATGAGGTATCAAGAAATTTGTTATTGCTCTAGCAGTAGTCACAATGGTAATCTCAAGTAATGAAATAAAAAGGAACTCACAAGATAAAATCAATTGCAAAATGAAACTATCACAAGATAAACACAAATAAGATTGACAATTACCAACTATGTATTAAACAGGAAGTAAGACTTAATTGAACTAAGACTCTGAAACATACAAGAATAACACAAGAAATGAAGCCTAAGTGCAACGTACAAGTGTGAAGGGATATCCTATGATTCTTAAGTTCTTCAAAAATTGATAGCGAGTTGTCGCTACTCGTCAATTTATCCTATTTCACTAACTATAGTAGCAGTGAGCAAGGTATCGTAACCACAGAAAAAAGGAGGTATCAAGAAATTTGTTATTGCTCTAGCAGTAGTCACAATGGTAATCTCAAGTAATGAAATAAAAAGGAACTCACAAGATAAAATCAATTGCAAAATGAAACTATCACAAGATAAACACAAAAAAGATTGACAATTACCAACTATGTATCAAACAGGAAGTAAGACTTAATTGAACTAAGACTCTGAAACATACAAGAATAACACAAGAAATGAAGCCTAAGTGCAACGTACAAGTGTGAAGGGATATCCTAGGATTCTTAAGTTCTTCAGAAATTGATAGCGAGTTGTTGCTACTCGTCAATTTATCCTATTTCACTAACTATAGTAGCAGTGAGCAAGGTATCGTATCCACAGGGAAAATGAGGTATCAAGAAATTTGTTATTGCTCTAGCAGTAGTCACAATGGTAATCTCAAGTAATGAAATAAAAATGAACTCACAAGATAAAATCAATTGCAAAATGAAACTATCACAAGATAAACACAAATAAGATTGACAATTACCAACTATGTATCAAACAGGAAGTAAGACTTAATTGAACTAAGACTCTGAAACATACAAGAATAACACAAGAAATGAAGCCTAAGTTCAACGTACAAGTGTGAAGGGATATCCTAGGATTCTTGAGTTCTCAGTGACTTGATGCGATGCAATTGACAAGCAAATATGAACAGAGGAGATCTTAGTTCTCCGAGAACCTAACCTATAGCCGGCATGATGACCGTACTATATGCTAGGTCCCATAAGACTTACCTTTCCCATGGTGAGGTCTAGATTAGTGTCATAAACTACAGCATCTCAACTTCCTAAGACAACTACTCTAACATGCAAAGCCTAGGAACTCCCATGGTGAGGCCCGACCTAGTTCTGAATGCCTTCGTTATTATCATAGGAAGTCTCTTTTACACTTCTTCTCTAAGGTTCATTTCTTTGAAGCTTCCCATGGTGAGGCCTGAATCTCAGAAATGCAATGATCGGTTGAACAAGTGAAAAGACTCAAGAAATCACATTCAAGTTCTCATTTCATGCATCCTTACTAAATGATGGTGAATCTACCTCCAATTTCGCATGGTGACCACAGTTGGAGTTCAATTCCTCCAAGACCAGTGAAGAAATATGAAATGTAACAAGTTCAAAGTGTAGATTCATGTGTGATTTCATACTTAATGAATTAAGTCAATTGCAAGACATCACATCAACTGAATTAAACATTCATCCGTTCAAATCCTAGGATATCACAAGATCTAGCTACGGAACTCCATTTCCATTTCACAATCTTCAACAAGCAATAGCAAGCAAATCATATTCATCAAATGGAAAGAAGTTACCCAACGATATGCTTCAATTGCTTCCAATTCACAAGGTGTTGGAAATTGCTTCCTTAATTGAGTATGAAATCCAATGAACAGAGCAATTCCTTGATCGGAAATGGAATCGGAGTCCAAAGTCTAGAGAGAGAAACTAGAGAGAGAAAGTAGATCTCACCATTAATTCCAGCTCTCTAGCTCTCAAAAGTTGGTTATGAAATTGTGAAAGTGAATAGTCAATAATGAATCCGATCCCCCCCTCAATTGTTAGCTAAATCCTCTATATATAGAGGTTACAAGAAATGTAAATAACACGCAAACGTAAAATGACTAAGATATTACAAAAATGCCACTATGAAATAATGGCCAAAATCAGCTAATGCATAAGCTTCCAAATCAGCCCAAAAGTCCTCAGCTTCACGCCTTCAAGCTTCAAATCTTCAAACCATCACATCATCACTCACGCCCCTGAGCCTTGGCCTTCCACGCATTTGCAAGTTGCACCAAAGAAAGGAGAATTCTATACTTAGTGAAATTTCAGCAGCAAAACCCTTTTCTTTTATGGCGATTCATCGCAGCGATGCATCGCCGTGAAAACCACTCCTATGGCGATGCATCGCCGTGAAATTTTTCTATGGCGACACATCGCTGCGATGTATCGCAGTGCATTTTGTGTGTGGATTTGTGAGATGCATCGTGAGAGTGAAGTGTTGTGTGTGCATTGTGAGATGAAGTATTTGTGTGTTGAAGTGTTGTGAAGTATTATGACATGTGAAAGGAAAATACGAAGAAACATAACTGTATTAAGATGAAATGAAAACATAGCATGCAACTGTGTGTGTCCAAATTGTAATGAAATGTATAGAACAAGAATGCAAATGATGTGTTGAGGAATGAAAATGTAATGATATGAAAATGGGTGTGAAAGTTGGATGTAACTACAACACATTTCAAAGAAGGAAAATTGAAAGTGAAAACATGAGCAAATAACTATGAGTGTGGTGAACATGAATGGAGTTTGTGTGAAAGTGCAAATGTATTGAATGCTTGAATGAAGAAATCTGTGCTGTGACTTCTAACCAAAATCTGGCCCTGATGCATTGTGAAATTGGAAACACATAAAACATAGAAGTTGTAGCTCTGTGTCTTCGCTTTTCATAGCCTTTTGATTCACTCAATTTGGAGATGGGATGAGAAAGTTATGATCAAAATACTGAAATGTGGCAATGCTGTGTGTGCCGAGCGGCGATGCGCGCGACGATTTGCGCTAGTGCGCGACGATGCGTGCGACGATGTGCGCGAAGATGTGCGCGAGCTTCGTACAGAATGTGCGGCTACCAAATGCGGCGACCTAGACTTGCGTGTGCGGCGACTTCCAACCAATATTCGAATATGATGCACTGGGAATTTGGGAAAACGTAAAGCCCGAGAGTTGTAGCCCAAGATCTTAGCTTTCCATAGCATTTTGAATCCCCCAAATCGGAGCTCAGACCAAAGAGTTATGACCAAAACCCTGAAACCTGGCAGAATGTGAAATTAACACTACGATGAGATCGTAGTGCTATTTTCCAAGACTTTTATGTACTCAAATTGTATCCCTCTTTTGGCACAAATCATCAGTTTCTCCTTTGATTCAGACTCCGGGCTCAACATAACAATTATAGAACTTCCTCTTATCTTTCCAATGGTTCAAGAAACAACACCATTGGAGACCCAAAACTCAAGTTATTAACAATTAACCAAACTGTGGCAGCATAAAACTCATAAAACCCTAATATGGCATTTCGCAAAGAAACTCCTATTTCATAGTCTTGCACATAGAATTAGCAAATAGTTAAAACATAAGAATTATAGTGCATTCAAAGAGATTTTCAGAACATCAAAGAACTCACCAATTGGATTAGTATAGAGGAAGTTATGCTCTAATGAAGTATCAACACAATTTCTGCCCAACTTTCATACCAAGCCAATTTAGCACATTTAAGATTTTCCCAAACTCACAACCAAGTCTCTTGAACTCTTTCTTACCATTTGACACCTATCACATATTCACCTCACTTTTTCAACATTTTTGGGTATTTTTCTCCCCTTAAGCACCTCAAGTTACATATCACATTAATGCACAATTTAGCACATAATCACACATAAGCGCAATCATCACAAGTCAAAAGCTAAGTAAAATAAGATATATAAGTAGGTATAAAATCTACTTATCAATGATACGAATGGCCTTGGATGGAGATCCTCAACCACACGAAACCCTCACCTTTGGATCGGTTGTTTTCCAAGAATCACGAACAAGATAACAATGACAATGCGGAATAACACAAAAATGACAAGAAAACACACAGGATATTGAACGGGCAGAATTGATTGAAGGCAAACAAACCCACACGTTATTACAAAAAGAATCCAATCCAACCTATGTAAATCAAGAGTTGAAAAGTTTTCAGTTTGGCTTGTTATTTAAATCAAGAACGGGTAAGTTTTTCCTAAGGTCTTAGCTTAAGAAGCATGGTTCTTATGAATCTTCAACTTAAATCAATTGAATATTCACGTTTTTTCTTAACAACTTTCACGGGTGCAAGAAGGTTTTAAGCAATGCTTAATTTATCAAAATTCATCTTTTTTATTTTAATGTGAAAAACTCACCTATAAATAGGCTACAAAAACATGAAACCCTAACTAAATCCTTTATGGAAAAGGACTCTAAAGACACGGCTAAAAAAGGAAAGCAAAACACGTTTTGGCTTTCTTCAATTACTTTCCTAAAAATTCCTAAAAAGTAGGAGATTACTTTCCTAAACTCTTAAGAAGCAAAAACCAATTTGACTTCTTAAGTTTCCTAAACTTTACTTGCCATTATCATGCAAGATAATTGGGCCAAGTAATTAACTTAAACACTTAAATAAAAACGCCACATTAAGCCCATTATAATGTTAAGAGGACTTAACTAAAAACAACACAATAAATCCGAAATACAATGAATAGGCGTGATATATTGTCAAGCCCAAAACATGCCTCTTCTTGGACTTTATATTTCGGCCATGCAAGCTTCTTCAAGGTGGAATTTCCTTAAGTTCCAATGTAGAACTTTGAGGAACATCTTTATGAATTATTATTGAAGAAACATGCCAAAGAACTTCATGTTGAGATGGTTCGGCCTCCAAGTGATAAGAATCTCCAAGAACTTCACAATGTGTTGATAACAAGCTTTGCAAGGCTTGCTTCATCCTTTTGCTCCTTAGTCTTGTCATTGGTCCATCAAGATTCTCCAATGGATCATGCAAGCTCGGCTTTGGCACCATGGACATGGATGGATTGCTATCATTCCCTCCCTCCTCGAAAGGATTCGTTCTCGAATCACCTACATAAGACAAAGATAAATCAGAAACATTGAATGTAGATGAAACATTGCCATACTCTCTTGGTAGCTCAATTTTGTAAGCATTGTCGCCTATCCTTTCCAAGACTCGAAAAGGACTATCTCCTCGTGGATGAAGTTTGGATTTCTTTTTGTCGAGAAACCTCTCTTTTCTCAAGTGAATCCAAACCCAATCACCTGGTTCGAAAATCACTTGTTTTCTACCCTTATTGGCTTGCTTAGCATATTGCTCATTTCGCCTTTTAATGTTAGCTCGAACCCTATCATGTAACTCCCTTACAAAATCAGCTTTAACAAACTCATTAACAGGTAAAGGCAAAATATCCAATGGAGTTATAGGATTAAAACCGTATACAATCCCAAAAGGTGAACGATTAGTAGCACTATGAACAGTACGATTATAAGCAAACTCAATGTGTGGTAAACACCCCTCCCAGTTCTTTAAGTTTTTCTATATAAGAGCACGCAATAAAGTAGACAAAGTCCTATTAACTACTTCAGTTTGCCCATCAGTTTGTGGATGTACAACAGTAGAAAACAATAACTTAGTGCCTAAATTGTTCCAAAGAGTACGCCAAAAGTGTGACAAAAACATAACATCTCTATCACTAACAATACTGTTATGCAAACCATGCAACCTTACAATCTCCTTAAAGAACAATTCAGCAACATGTCGAGCATCATTAGATTTAGAACAAGCAATAAAGTGAGGCATTTTACTAAATCTATCAACTACAACAAAAATGATGTCATGACCATTGCGTGATCTAGGCAATCCAAGTAGAAAATCCATAGAAATATCAATCCAAGGATGACTAGGAACAGGCAAAGGTTGATACAAACCATGAAGCTTTACTTTAGATTTTGATTGTTTACACACAATGCATTTATCACAAAAACTCTTAACATCTTTAATCATGTTAGGCCAATAAAAGTGCTCATTCAAAACAGCAAGTGTTTTAGCAATACCAAAGTGCCCCATTAACCCTCCCCCATGGGTTTCCTTAACAAGTAAATCACGAATGGAACATTGGGGAATGCATAACTTATCTTTCTTAAACAAGAAACCGTCATACATATAGAAATCACCATTCGGTTTATTCAAGCAAAGATCAAAGTTGGCGTGAAAGTCATTATCATTTTTATACAAATCCTTAATCAATTCAAAACCAAGTAACTTAGCATGCAAATAGGTAAACAAAGTGTATTTCCTAGATAAAGCATCGGCTACCACATTTTCATTACCAGATTTGTATTTAACAAAATATGGAAAGGTTTCAATAAACTCTAACCACTTAGCATGCCTTTTATTCAATTTACCTTGAGTCTTTAAAAATTTAAGGCTTTCGTGATAAGAATGTATTATGAATTCCTTTGGCCATAAATAATGTTGCCAAACTTGTAAAGACCTTACCAAAGCATACAACTCATTGTCATAAGTTGCATACTTCAAAGCTGCCCCATTGAGCTTTTTACTAAAATAAGTCACGGGCCTTGATTCCTGCATGAAAACAGCACCAATACCAATCCCAGAGGCATCACAGTGTATCTCAAAAGCTTTATTAAAATTAGGAAAAGCAAGTAAAGGAGCGTGAGTCATCATGTATTTCAACTTGTTAAAGGCGTTTTCATGCTCATCATTCCATATAAATGTAACATTTTTCTTTACAAGTTCATTTAATGGGGCTGCTATAGAACTAAAAATCTTTAACAAATCTCCTATAAAAACTTGCAAGTCCATGAAAACTCCTAACTTGACTAGCACATATAGGTCTTGGCCAATCTATGATTGCCTTGACTTTAGACTCATCAACATCAATGCCTTGAGAACTTACAACATATGACAAAAAGATAATTGATTCCTTGCAAAAAGAACACTTTTTGAGATTAGCATATAACTTGTTCTCTCGCAAAACAACAAACACTTGTCTTAAATGTTCAACATGCTCATCAAGTGTTTTGCTATACACAAGGACGTCATCAAAATAGACCACAACAAATTTGCCAATAAAGTGACGAAAAACATGATTCATAAGCCTCATAAAAGTACTAGGTGCATTAGATAAACCAAAAGGCATCACTAACCATTCACACAACCCATACTTTGTTTAAAGGCAGTTTTCCATTCATCACCTTCTTTCATGCGAATTTGATAATAGCCACTTTTAAGATCTATCTTGGTAAATATGCATAAACCATATAACTCATCAAGCATGTCATCTAATCTAGGAATTGGATGTCTATACTTAATAGTTATTTTATTTATGGCACGACAGTCAACACATATGCGCCAAGACTCATCCTTTTTAGGAACTAAAATCACAGGAACTGAACAAGGACTAAGAGACTCACGTACAATACCTTTGTCAAGGAGTTCATCCACTTGACATTGAATCTCTTTTGTTTCCTCGGGGTTAGCTCTATAAGCAGGACGATTTGAAATTTGTGCTCCAGGTATGAAATCAATTTGATGTTCAATACCTCTTATAGGCGGCAATCCATTTTGTAACTCCTCGGGAAACACATCTTGATATTCCTGCAAAAAAGAGTAAACAAGACTAGGCAAAGAAGCAAGGTTATCACTATCAGCAATAAGTAAAAAATCCTTGCGAAACATTAAGTACAAAGACTGCCTATCTATTAAAGCTCTCTTAACCTCACCAGAAGAAGCAAAATAACAAGACTTCTTAACAACTAACTCTTGGGCTACACTATTACAAGATTTCGAACCATGTTTTTGGCCTAAGCTAGCTATTACATTGTCTTTTCCTTGATCTTTCTTCTACTCGGCGGCATTCATATCTCTAGTAGCTTGAATGATTCGAGTTTGATCTTCAAAGACTTCTGCTGGGGTTAAGGCTCGAAGATTAAACTTTTTACCTTCATGAACAAAGCTATAGAAATTCTTCTTGGCATGATAAATTACATCACAATCAAACTGCCAAGGGCGGCCAAGCAAGATATGACTTGTTTCCTTTGGAACCACATCATATGTAACATTATCAACATATTTTCCCATGGTAAAAGTAAACTTAACTTGCTTTGTAACCCTAGTATCAACTGAATTATTTAACCATTGAAGACGGTATGGTTTAGGGTGCTTCATGCAAGTCAAATTCAATTTGTTTACCAACAGAGTGCTCGCCACATTTGTGCAACTACCACTATCAATAATCACACTACAAATTCTGTTTTGTACTAAACAACGTGTGTGAAATATGTTTTCTCGTTGCATCAAATCATCATTATCAACTAAAGGTTGAGCACTAAGAACACATCGAGAAACTAAAGAATAGTTACCAACATCATATTCGTAGTTTTCCACTTCTTCACTATCTTCACTTGATTCATGTTGGTACTTCTCCTCAAGAGGTGGCATGTCGGCGCAATCATCATCACTTACCACTTCCCCACTATCAAGAGTTATCATCAATTTTCGAGTTGGGCACTCAGCTTGCATATGTCCATACCCTTGACATTTATAACAACGAACATCTCTCAATCTTGGACTAGGAGTTGACATCGACTTTGGTGTGTTCTCCACTGCTTTAGGAACTGATTTTGGGACTTGGGGTGACGCACTTGACGGCTGGTTGGGGGTGAATTGGCGCGGCTTAGATGATGGTGTGAAAGGGGTGACATTCGGCCTTTGTTCCCTTCGCCAAGGTGGTGGCGGTTGTGAGAACTTACTCTTCCCTTTCATGTGCCTTTCAATCTTAATTTCTTTGTGGACAAGTTCATTAATATCAACATAACTTTGCAAATCCACATGATAAGCCAATTCAGAATGCATACCTCTCAAAAACCTCTATATAGTAGAGTCGGGATCCTCTTGGACATTAGCCTTGATCATCAAAACATCCATCTCATGGTAATACTCCTCCACCGATTTATTACCTTGCACATGAGAGTGCAATTTTCTATTCAATTCACCATTGTAATGAGAAGGAACATATTTTTTCCTCATAAATGTTTTCAATTGACTCCATGTCTTGACTGGCTTTTCACCATCTTGACGCCTTGTTCGAACAACCTCATCCCACCATAGACTAGCATAATCCTTAAGGTGCATAAAGGCAAGTCTATACTTCTCTTTTTCGGGGTAATCATGGCCTTCAAAGAAGTGTTCAAGCTCACGAACCCAATAAAAATATGCCTCGGAATCTGCCTTTCCATGAAAAGTAGGAATTGTTAGCTTAACAGAAGCAATTGAAATTTTTGATTTGTCACATTTCTTTGGAGAATCCGACAACTCCTCTTCATCATCCTCATCCTCAGATGTTTCCTTTTCATACTTAAGTTTTCTTGAGGTGGATCCTTTAGAGTTAGACTCCAAGTTATCAAGTCGGATGTTGATCTTTTGCAACATATTAAAAAGAACCTCATTGGCAACCTTTTGCTAAGCTTCGGATATAGATTTAGAACCTTTGGGTGTTCCATTTCCTTCCTCTATTGTACCTGCAAGGTTAGTAAAGAGATCGCAAGAATATATAGAAATCCTCACGGGTCCCTCACTATTTAGGTGAGTAGATTCTCTCCTATATTTTATGAAGGCTTTTCTCGTGTATACCCTATACTAATACTCTCAAACTATAGAACTTACTGTTCAATGATTATAAGAACTTGTCTCAACCAAAGTATTCAACACCAAGATTAACAAAAGTTAAATCAGAGAAGTTTTAAGCAATTCACGTCACAAGAGTATTTAAGAACACGTGTGGATACAACTTGATTAGCCTTAGAAACTAAAGAATTCAAAGAGTAGACAAAGAAAACAAAAAGAAGGGCCTTGAATCACTCTAGTCTGAATCAATGATGAGCAAGATATGTCACTCCCAATATTGGTAATTTTCAAGCACAATTTAAGAACACTTAGTTATTTCAAATGAAAAACAAATAAAATAAAGTAAAGTCCGAAGATATTTATATATATATATATTATTTTTTGAATTGACCGTACATATATATATATATATTTTTTTAATCGATCTCTTTTTTTTTACTTTCGGACGCCTGTTTTGGACGCTCTACCCTGTCCGAAACTAAACTTTTGGTAGCAGAATTTTTGTCCCAAGTTTCGGACGCTTGTTTCGGACGACTACCACCGTCCGAACCTAAACTACTGGGAGCTCAACTTTTTGTCCAAGTTTCGGACGCCTGTTTCAGACGACCACCACCGTCCGAACCTAAACTACTGGGAGCTCAACTTTTTCCCCAGGTTTCAGACGCTAGTTTCGGATGCCTGTTTTAGTTTCGGACGGCCAAAACTGTCGCGGCAAGTTTAAAAACTCTAAACTTTTTGATGAAACTTCAAGAAATTTTGACGAAACCCTAAAATTCTTTTTGACGTGTGACACAACAATGAAAACACAAGGAATTCATTACTATAAAGACGATCAAAGAGTACAGAATTTAGACACCAAAGAAAAATAGCAAGGATCAAAAGAAAACAGCAAGCATGCAACACAACAAAAAGTAAAAAATCTGAGAACTAGATTACCAACGATTTTGGACAGATTTTAGCAACTAAATTGCATGCGATTTTGACGAAATTTAAAGGCTGAACTATGACGACTTGAGACAGCAATAAAGACACGAAATTAGCAACCAAAAGACTCCACAAAAACTGCAGAAATTGACGTAACAAACAGCAACAAGAATGAAGCAAAAGAAGGACAAGAACCGAGAAGAACAAAACCTGATTTTTGGAGACGAAACAACAACCTTGGGCTCTGATACCAATTGATACGAATGGCCTTGGATGGAGATCCTCAACCACACGAAACCCTCACCTTTGGATCGGTTGTTTTCCAAGAATCACGAACAAGATAACAATGACAATGCGGAATAACACAAAAATGACAAGAAAACGCAAAGGATATTGAACGGGCAGAATTGATTGAAGGCAATCAAACCCACACGTTATTACAAAAAGATTCCAATCCAACTTATGTAAATCAAGAGTTGAAAAGTTTTCAGTTTGGCTTGTTCTTTAAATCAAAAACGGTTAAGTTCTTCCAAAGGTCTTAGCTTAAGAATCACGGTTCTTATGAATCTTCAACTTAAATCAATTTTAATATTCACGTTTTTTCTTAACAACTTTCACGGCAGCAAGAAGGTTTTAAGCAATGCTTAATTTATCAAAATTCATCTTTTTTATTTCATGTGAAAAACTCACCTATAAATAGACTACAAAAACATGAAACCCTAACTAAATCCTTTATGGAAAATGACTCTAAAGACACGGCCAAAAAAGAAAAGCAAAACACGTTTTTGCTTTCTTCAATTACTTTCCTAAAAATTCCTAACAAGTACAAGATTACTTTCCTAAACTTTTAAGAAGCAAAAACCAATTTAACTTCTTAAGTTTCCTAAACTTTTACTTTCCATTATCATGCAAGATAATTGGGCCAAGTAATTAACTTAAACACTTAAATAAAAACGCCACATTAATCCCATTATAATGTTAAGTGGACTTAACTAAAAACAACACAATAAATCCGAAACACAAAGAATAGGCTTGATCCATTGTCAAGCCCAAAACACGCCTCTTCTTGGACTTTATATTTCGGCCATACAAGCTTCTTCAAGGTGGAATTTCCTTAAGTTCCAATGTAGAACTTTGAGAAACATCTTCATGAATTGTTATTGAAGAAACATGCCAAAGAATTTCATGTTGAGATGGTTCGGCCTGCAAGTGATAAGAATCTCCAAGAACTTCACAATGTGTTGATAACAAGCTTTGCAAGGCTTGTTTCATCATTTCGCTACTTAGTCTTGTCATTGGTCCATCAAGATTCTCCAATGGATCATGCAAGCTCGGCTTTGGCACCATGGACATGGATGGAATTTTTTTTTGTTTCTTTTTTTTTGGCTAACCTCTATTGCGAGGTGGGTCGCCACTCCCAATTTTATTAGATAATTTTTGGGTAGAGGATTTACCCTAAATCTACCCTTACAAAAGGATATCATTTGAAATCCTACCCATTAACATATCCTAATGGGCAGGGGTTCAAATAATTTTTACAAAAGATAAACTTGGAGGACTTCAACCTTTTACACTCGTTCCTAACAGAAAATATAACATAAGCAAAAGAGCCTAAAAGCCGATGGAAATCCAGGCCAATTACAGCAAAGATTATTAACTTTATACAAAAGATTCCAACAAGGGATTAAAAACAACTATAGCTAATTCCCTTAGTACAAAACTCGTAAGTAAGGAGAGGGAAATATGCTGATATAATTTATGATTGCATTGTGGATGAGGGTGAGGACGAAAAGCTTCAGCTTTATTCCAGCTTTGCAAAGCAGTGAAGGCAAATCCCACAACCTCTGAATACTCAAGCCAGATCAAAAGTGAGCAATGTTGGCAGAAACAGCAAACCCAAGAGGCAAATCCCACAACCTCTGAATACTCAAGCCAGATCAAAAGTGGGCAATGTTGGAAAAAATAGCAAACCCAAGAGGCATATATACCAGCAACCATACGAAGCACCAAGTAGGCAATTCACTTCTAACTACGGCAAGCTGAGGCCATGTTACTTGAAGCGCCTGGTTCAATCTCTCAACTCTTATGAGATATATTACCTCTCTACAAATTTTGCATCTGGGCATTAGAGAAGGATTGCTCGAACAAAGAAACTCCGAAAAGCTATATAATACTGAAGTCTCGTTCATGCTTTAGCACCACCACTGGAATTTGTTCCCTGTCTAGCCTTAGGAAGGACATTAGTGTAGCTGAACTTTGACTTCCTTGCTGGGAGGCCAGGCTTCTTTCTTGATCTTGATCACTTGAGCTGAGCTCCTTATGGCCTCCATAATTTACCTGATTTGCCAGCCTCGCCAGGAGTTAGCACCTTGCAGAAGAGCATTAGAGTCAGATTCTAGTGTTATTCTGGAGGCTCCTAATTCTCTACAGCTTGCAATGAAACTAAGACCTGCAAATGCTTCCACATTTATAATTTCTAGCAATTTCTCCTGCTCTCCAGCACCCCCTACCCTAGCAACTGCAAAAATTGATCTTGATGGAAGATAGGTCTGGGGGATTCCATTCGACAAACTAGATAACTGATTTCCTTCTAATTTTTGAGCTAGCATCCCATAAGAAGTTCCAGTGTTGTTGAAGAATTTGAATTTTGTGGATCTTGTTGTGAAGGGATTCTTTGACTGATTTGAAGATCTTTTCAATCAGGTCTTCTATATAAGGCTTGAATGCATCGAATGTAACTTTGTTCCTCATTTTCCATAACCACCAACATATGAATGAAGGGCTGATTTTGTTCAGAAGTTTCCTGTATTCAGTTAGTCCTTGATGATTTTGCCACCAGTTATGAAGGGTATCTACTAGTGTATATGTTTGTCCTATGATGCCCAGTTCAGCTGCAAATCTGTTCCAGATCCCTCTGGCAAAGGTAGAGTCAATAAATACATGATTTAGGACGCCCTCATTCACACAGCACCATGGACATACAAAGGGGCCCACTATTCCAATTTTGTGCAGATTTTGGCCTATCGGGAGTTTGTTTCTCATGAGTATAAGCATAAGAAAAGAGACTTTAACTGGAAGAATAGAGTCCTAGATGAAAGTAGTAAACTAAGGCTGTGGGAGTTGGGGACCTCTGATTTTTTCAAAAGCTGACTTGAGGCAAAATTTGCCATCGTTCGTCAGGTTCCATATTAACTTATCCTCTTCAGTTCTCCGAATCCTGTTACTCCTGAAGAATTCGCTTGGAATTTGAGGAAGGATCAGCTACAGTTTTTCCTTATCCCAGCCTTCAGTCCCTAGTACTTCTGCGACCATGTAGTTCCCTCGACATTCAAACAGTTCTGATAATTTACCTCTTGGGACCCATTGATCATACAAAAGGCTGCAGTTCCCATTGCTTAGTAGGAAATATATGTGAGCTTCAGCATCCTGTTTAACTTGGCAGAGTTTTTTCCAAATAGAGGAGTCTCCTCTTCTAGCCCACACATGAGTGGGATGAAGAACACTACAGAGTTTTTTCCAAATGATAATGATCAATGTGTTATAAATGAGGCGAAGTCCCAATGTGATCCATATGTTAGCCTAATTGAGGAAAAATTAACTTGTTTTGATGAAGTAACAAACAAAGAGGACAATTGCTTTGTTGATGACCAACTATTGGTGGAGTCTTTTAGGTCAATCATAATGGTTGAGAAGAGTGCCTTAAAGGAAGAAGAGATATTGGTGATCCCAATCATCAAGGTGGGAGAAGAAAAGGAGCATACAAAGGGGGAACAACAATGGTACAAGGTTGAATTTACAGATGTTGTTCCTCATATTCGTGAGCTCAAGCCCCTCCTCAAAGGGTTGCAAAAAGAACGCTATTCAAGAGAAAGAAGTGACTTTGAGAGGGCTTTCTAAAAATCAAGAATCATAGTGTATGATGCGTTTAGTTCCGCTGTGTAAAATTTTAAACTACATCTGAGAAGTGAAAACTTTTGTTGCACAATGTAACTACATGATAGGCTACGCCATGGAAGAAAATTGTGTAGCATAGCCAAACTCTTGGTTACACTAAAACTAGGCGAATTTCAAACTTTCCAGATGAATTAGCATAGCCAATCATTATCCTACACCATGTTAAAATCTTTTCAAAAATGTAAAAAAAATTTGAAGTGTTGAAAAGGCATGGTTGGAGTAGGCTTTAGAAGGCTACCCATGTAAAAAATTACACAACCTTAGAGAAATTTTGATGGTGTAACCACTTATCATCCTACTCTACCTAGAGGTTAATGAGAACAACACTTAGCACCACCTTTGAACTTTCAAGTCCCAATTCTTCTTCTCTTTTACCCCTTCTTGCACAACACAAACACATACTCACACACTATCACCACAATCATTTGACATCATGGAACCATCACACACTACACAAACTACCACCCACTTGAATTCATCAAGACATAAGGTATGAGCTCATCCCCTTTGTAATCAACTTCCAATTTTTTAAGGTAAACACCTTCTTGAACCTTAATTGAATAATTTATGGTGAATGAATGCTTGAATATGGATTCATTTGTACATGTGTGGAGATCATTGCTAGAATGAAATACACACCATGTGCTTGATTCAATGCATCTTTCCATTAATGCACTATTGTGATGCCTTGTATTGCATTACAGATGCTTTATTAATGTGTGCTAATGAATGAGATCTTTACATTCCAATATGTGAGATGAGATGTTCATTATACAATGCTAAGTGCAAGACCTTTGATTTTCAATGTTAAAGTGCATTTCTTCTTGGATTTCTTATAGACATGAAGTTTTTTCTTTTTCAATAATTAGTCTTTTGTGTTGTATTCAACCATAGGAGAACATTTCAAAAAGGATGGAGCTAGAATCAAGCCAATCAACACAGAAAACATTGGACTACAAAGCACACCTAAGGGAGTCCTCTAAACCCATACTTTAAGTTAAATTAAAATCAATGTAATGGTTTAAGTATAGAGCGGCACATGTTTGCTTTAGTTGATGCTTACTTGAGTTGAGAATGATTATCATCTTTGTTGGGAGGAAATGATTGAAAATGTAGATGTAATACATTTTAGTTTCAAATTTTTCTTATTCTCATTTTGAGCTTATTGTGCTAGTGAAGTGCGAGTGAATCAATATTGAATATTTTACCCCGTATTTTATGTGTTTTGTTATTTTTGTGAAACTTTTCAAAATATTTGTTATTTTATATGTGTTAAGTATTTTCTTGTGAATAAATTGTGTTTGAAATACAAAGTGCGAGGTTGGAAACATTGCAAAGAACATAACTATCCATAAAAATGAATTAGTATAGGAAGTGAATTTGTATAAATGAGACAATTTTTATAGAATAAGACTTAGTAGTTAAGGAAAACTTTGTTCCAAGTGATAGAAGTTGAAGCATAGTGGGGAAAGTTTGAGTTTCAACACATCTATCTATTAATGCTCTCTTAACCTCACCAGAAGAAGCAAAATAACAAGACTTCTTAACACCTAATGAAGCAAAATAACAAGACTTCTTAACACCTAATGATATGAATGATCACGGTGCAGCACCTTTGACTACTCAAATCCACATCCTTTGGACCGTTGCTTTCCAAACTCGAACCAAGAACAAGAATCACAAAGATGCGGAACTACACAAAAACAGAAATAAAAAGATATTGACACGAAAAGATTTGATATGAAGTAATCAAACCCCCAAGTATGAATCAAAAGGATTCGGCCAACCTATGAAAATTCAAAGGCTAAACAAATCAATTTGGCTTGTTCTTTGAATCAAGAACTTGTAAGTTCACCTAAAGGTCTTAGCTTCTAGGTTCACGGTTCTTATGAAAACTCAATTAAACTTAATTGAATTAATTCACGTTTTGCTTCACAACTTTTCAGGGCTGTAAAAACACTTTAGCAAAGCTAAACTTTATCAAAATTCATCTATCAAAAATCGTTTACAATGACGGCCTTTTATAGAGGCTAATTCGACCAAGGCTTGTAAACCCAAACTCAAGCCAATTACAACTTGACTTCTAAACTAACCAACTTTCCAAATTGGAATTGGAAACTAACAACTAACAAACTAATCCTTTTCTAATAAGGATTAGGGCACACGATTTTATCAAGGTGGCCAAACACGTTTTGGCTTCCTTTGTTTCCTAACCTATGAAGAAGCAAAACTCAATTTGACTTCTTAAGTTTCCTAAACTTTTACTTGCCATTATCATGCAAGATAATTGGGCCAAGTAAACTTTATTAAAACCGAAATTCCAAGCCCATAAATAATAAGTATAAAACGTCAAGTTGGGCTTAAAACATCATTAATAAAACCCTAATTAAATTAGCAAGAAGACGTGATCCATTGGTGAAAGCCCAAACACGACTTTCTTGGACTTCATTGTGATTGATCCATCTCTTCATGGATTGTGATTGAAGAGATATTCCATAAAACTCCATATGGTGGAAGATGCTTGGACCGGATCATGATTCTCTTCAAATATGTCCAACTCATCACAATGAGTTATCAATAATGCTTGCAACGCCTCCTTCATCCTTTTGCTCATTGATCTTTTCATTGGTCCATCAAGATTTGACAATGGATGAACACTGGAAGTCTTCTTTGGCATAGGTATAGATGGATTCATATCATTCCCTCCCTCCTCGAAAGGATTCGTCCTCGAATCACCTACATCAAACAAAGAAAAATCTGTAACATTAAATGTAGATGAAACATTGACATAGGAACTAGGAAGCCCTATCTTGTAAGCATTATCTCCAATCCTTTCCAGAACACGAAAAGGACCATCTCCTCGTGGATGATGCTTAGATGTCCTTTTGTCGGGAAACTTCTCCTTCCTTAAGTGAATCCAAACCCAATCACCCGGTTCAAATATCACTCTTTTCCGACCTTTATTAGCTTGTTTGGCATATTGCTCATGACCCTTTTGAATATTATGCCTTACTTTTTCATGTAACTCCTTAATAAAATCTGCTTTCTTTTGACCTTCAACATTAACAAACTCATTAATAGGCAAAGGCAAAATATCAAGAGGAGTTAAAGGATTGAATCCATAAACTATTTCAAAAGGCGTACAGTTAGTGGAACTATGAACAGTTCTATTGTAAGCAAATTCAATATGCGACAAACAACCTTCCCAATTCTTTAAGTTTTTCTGAATAATAGCACGAAGTAAAGTAGACAAAGTACGATTTACTACCTCAGTTTGCCCATCTGTTTGGGGATGTGCAACAGTAGAAAATAATAACTTAGTGCCTAACTTATTCCAAAGAGTGCGCCAAAAGTGAGATAAAAACTTCACATCTCTATCACTAACAATACTCTTAGGAATTCCATGCAATCGTACAATTTCCTTAAAGAACAAATCAGCAACTTTTGTAGCATTATTAGACCACTCGAATCCACTTCCTTTGGACCGTTGCTTACCAAACTCGAACCAAGAACAAGAATCACAAAGATGCGGAATTGCACAAAAACAGAAATTAAAAGATATTGACACGAAAAGATTTGATATGAAGTAATCAAACCCCCACGTATGAATCAAAAGGAATCAGCCAACCTATAAAAATTCAAAGGCTAAACAAATCAGTTTGGCTTGTTCTTTGAATCAAGAACTTGTAAGTTCACCTAAAGGTCTTAGCTTCTAGGTTCACGGTTCTTATGAAAACTCAATTAAACTTAATTGAATTAATTCACGTTTTGCTTCACAACTTTTCAGGGCTGTAAAAACACTTTAGCAAAGCTAAACTTTATCAAAATTCATCTATGAAAAATCGTTTACAATGATGGCCTTTTATAGAGGCTAATTCGGCCAAGGCTTGTAAACCCTAACTCAAGTCAATTACAACTTGACTTCTAAACTAACCAACTTTCCAAATTGGAATTGGAAACTAACAACTAACAAACTAATCCTTTTCTAATAAGGATTAGGGCACACGGTTTTATCAAGGTGGCCAAACACGTTTTGGCTTCCTTTGTTTCCTAAACTATGAAGAAGCAAAACTCAATTTGACTTCTTAAGTTTCCTAAACTTTTACTTGCCACTATCATGCAAGATAATTGGGCAAAGTAAACTTTATTTAAACCGAAATTCCAAGCCCATAAATAATAAGTATAAAACGTCAAGTTGGACTTAAAACAACATTAAATAAAACCCTAATTAAATTAGCAAAAAGACGTGATCCATTGGCGAAAGCCCAAACACGCCTTTCTTGGACTTCATTGTGATTGATCCATCTCTTCATGGATTGTGATTGAAGAGATATTCCATTAAACTCCATTGGTGGAAGATGCTTGGACCGGATCATGATTCTCTTCAAATATGTCCAACTCATCACAATGAGTTATCAATAATGCTTGCAACGCCTCCTTCATCCTTTTGCTCCTTGATATTTTCATTGGTCCATCAAGATTTGACAATGGATGGACACTGGAAGTCTCCTTTGGCATAGGCATAGATGGATTCCTATCATTCCCTCCCTCCTCGAAAGGATTCGTCCTCGAATCACCTACATCAAATAAAGATAAGTCAGTAACATTAAATTTAGATGAAACATTGACATAGGCACTAGGAAGCCCTATCTTGTAAGCATTATCTCCAATCCTTTCCAGAACACGAAAAGGACCATCTCCTCGTGGATGAAGCTTAGATGTCCTTATGTCGGAAAACCTTTCCTTCCTTAAGTGAATCCAAACCCAATCACCCGGTTCAAATATCACTCTTTTCTGACCTTTATTAGCTTGTTTGGCATATTGCTCATGACCCTTTTGAATATTATGCCTTACTTTTTCATGTAACTCCTTAATAAAATCTGCTTTCTTTTGACTTTCAACATTAACAAACTCATTAATAGGCAAAGGCAAAATATCAAGAGGAGTTAAAGGATTGAATCCATAAACTATTTCAAAAGGCGAACAGTTAGTGGAATTATGAACAGTTCTATTGTAAGCAAATTCAATATGGGGTAAACAACCTTCCCAATTCTTTAAGTTTTTCTGAATAATAGCACGAAGTAAAGTAGACAAAGTAAGATTTACTACCTCAGTTTGCCCATCTGTTTGGGGATGTGCAACAGTAGAAAATAATAATTTAGTGCCTAACTTATTCCAAAGAGTGCGCCAAAAGTGAGAAAAAAACTTCATATCTCTATCACAAACAATACTCTTAAGAATTCCATGCTATCTTACAATTTCCTTAAAGAACGAATCAGCAACTTTTGTAGCATCATTAGACCACTCGAATCCACTTCCTTTGGACCGTTGCTTACCAAACTCGAACCAAGAACAAGAATCACAATGATGCGGAATTGCACAAAAATAGAAATTAAAAGATATTGACACGAAAAGATTTGATATGAAGTAATCAAACCACCACGTATGAATCAAAAGGAATCAGCCAACCTATGAAAATTCAAAGGCTAAACAAATCAGTTTGGCTTGTTCTTTGAATCAAGAACTTGTAAGTTCACCTAAAGGTCTTAGCTTCTAGGTTCACCGTTCTTATGAAAACTCAATTAAACTTAATTGAATTAATTCACGTTTTGCTTCACAACTTTTCAGGGCTGTAAAAACACTTTAGCAAAGCTGAACTTTATCAAAATTCATCTATGAAAAATCATTTACAATGATGGCCTTTTATAGAGGCTAATTCGGCCAAGGCTTGTAAACCCTAACTCAAGTCAATTACAACTTGACTTCTAAACTAACAAACTTTCCAAATTGGAATTGGAAACTAACAACTAACAAACTAATCCTTTTCTTATAAGGATTAGGGCACACGGTTTTATCAAGATGGCCAAACACGTTTTGGCTTCCTTTGTTTCCTAAACTAAGAAGAAGCAAAACTCAATTTTACTTCTGAAGTTTCCTAAACTTTTACTTGCCATTATCATGCAAGTTAATTGGGCCAAGTAAACTTTATTAAAATTGAAATTCCAAGCCCATAAATAATAAGTATAAAACGTCAAGTTGGGCTTAAAACAACATTAAATAAAACCCTAATTAAATTAGCAAGAAGACGTGATCCATTGGTGAAAGCCCAAACACGCCTTTCTTGGACTTCATTGTGATTGATCCATCTCTTCATGGATTGTGATTGAAGAGATATTCCATAAAACTCCATTGGTGGAAGATGCTTGGACCGGATCATGATTCTCTTCAAATATGTCCAACTCATCACAATGAGTTATCAATAATGCTTGAAACGCCTCCTTCATCCTTTTGCTCCTTGATCTTTTCATTGGTCCATCAAGATTTGACAATGGATGAACACTGGAAGTGTCCTTTGGCATAGGCATAGATGGATTCCTATCATTCCCTCCCTCCTCGAAAGGATTCGTCCTCGAATCACCTACATCAAACAAAGATAAGTCAGTAACATTAAATTTTGATGAAACATTGACATAGGCACTAGCTTAGATGTCCTTTTGTCGGGAAACTTCTCCTTCCTTAAGTGAATCCAAACCCAATCACCCGGTTCAAATATCACTCTTTTCCGACCTTTATTAGCTTGTTTGGCATATTGCTCATGACCCTTTTGAATATTATGCCTTACTTTTTCATGTAACTCCTTAATAAAATCTGCTTTCTTTTGACCTTCAACATTAACAAACTCATTAATAGGCAAAGGCAAAATATCAAGAGGAGTTAAAGGATTGAATCCATAAACTATTTCAAAAGGCGAACAGTTAGTGGAACTATGAACAGTTCTATTGTAAGCAAATTCAATATGCGGCAAACAACCTTCCCAATTCTTTAAGTTTTTCTGAATAATAGCACGAAGTAAAGTAGACAAAGTACGATTTACTACCTCAGTTTGCCCATCTTTTTGGGGATGTGCAACAGTAGAAAATAATAACTTAGTGCCTAACTTATTCCAAAGAGTGCGCCAAAAGTGAGATAAAAACTTCACATCTCTATCACTAACAATACTCTTAGGAATTCCATGCAATCTTACAATTTCCTTAAAGAACAAATCAGCAACTTTTGTAGGATCATTAGACCACTCGAATCCACTTCCTTTGGACCGTTGCTTACCAAACTCGAACCAAGAACAAGAATCACAAAGATGCGGAATTGCACAAAAACAGAAATTAAAAGATATTGACATGAAAAGATTTGATATGAAGTAATCAAACCCCCACGTATGAATCAAAAGGATTCAGCTAACCTATGAAATTTCAAAGGCTAAACAAATTAGTTTGGCTTGTTCTTTGAATCAAGAACTTGTAAGTTCATCTAAAGGTCTTAGTTTCTAGGTTCACGGTTCTTATGAAAACTCAATTAAACTTAATTGAATTAATTCACGTTTTGCTTCACAGCTTTTCAGGGCTGTAAAAACACTTAAGCAAAGCTAAACTTTATCAAAATTCATCTATCAAAAATCGTTTATAATGATGGCCTTTTATAGAGGCTAATTCGGCCAAGGCTTGTAAACCCTAACTCAAGTCAATTACGACTTGACTTCTAAACTAACCAACTTTTCAAATTGGAATTGGAAACTAACAACTAACAAACTAATCCTTTTCTAATAAGGATTAGGGTACACGGTTTTATCAAGGTGGCCAAACACGTTTTGCCTTCCTTTGTTTCCTAAACTATGAAGAAGCAAAACTCAATTTGACTTCTTAAGTTTCCTAAACTTTTACTTGCCATTATCATGCAAGATAATTGGGCCAAGTAAACTTTATTAAAACCGAAATTCCAAGCCCATAAATAATAAATATAAAAGGTCAAGTTGGGCTTAAAACAACATTAAATAAAACCCTAATTAAATTAGCAAGAAGACGTGATCCATTGGTGAAAGCCCAAACACGCCTTTCTTGGACTTCATTGTGATTGATCCATTTCTTCATGGATTGTGATTGAAGAGATATTCCATAAAACTCCATTGGTGGAAGATGCTTGGATCGGATCATGATTCTCTTCAAATATGTCCAACTCCTTACAATCAGTTATCAATAATGCTTGCAACGCCTTCTTCATCCTTTTGCTCCTTGATCTTGACATTGGTCCATCAAGATTTGACAATGGATGAACACTGGAAGTCTCCTTTGGCATAGGCATAGATGGATTCCTATAAGCTAACTCTTGGCCTACACTATTACAAGATTTCGAACCGTGCTTTTGGCCTAAGCTAGCTATTACATTGTCTTTTCCTTGATCTTTCTTCTTCTTGGCGGCATTCATATCTCTAGTAGCTTGAATGATTCGAGTTTGATCTTTAAAGACTTGTGCCAGGGTTAAGGCTCGAAGATTAAACTTTTTACCTTATGAACAAAGCTATAGAAATTCTTCTTGGCATGATAAATTATATCACAATCAAACTGCCAAGGGTGACCAAGCAAGATATGACTTGCTTCTATTGGAACCACATCACATGTAACATTATCAACATATTTTCCAATGGTAAAAGTAAACTTAACATGCTTTGTAACCCTAGTATCAACTGAATTATTTAACCATTGAAGACGGTATGATTCAATTTGTTTACCAACAAAGTGCTCACCACATTTGTGCAACTACCATTATCAATAATCACACTACAAATTTTGTTTTGCACTAAACAACGTGTGTGAAAAATGTTTTCCCGTTGCATCAAATCATCATTATCAACTAAAGGTTGAGCACTAAGAACACGGCGAGAAACTAAAGAATAGTTACCAACATCATATTCTTAGTTTTCCACTTCTTCACTATCTTCACTTGATTCATGTTGGTACTTCTCCTCAAGAGGTGGCATGTCGGCGCAATCATCATCACTTACCACTTCCCCACTATCAAGAGTTATCATCAATTTTCAAGTTGGGCACTCAGCTTGCATATGTCCATACCCTTGACATTTATAACAACGCACATCCCTCAATCTTGGACTAGGAGTTGACATCGACTTTGTTGTGTTATCCACAGCTTTAGGAACTGATTTTGGGACTTGGGGTGATGCACTTGACAGCTTGTTGGGGTTGAATTGGCGCGGCTTAGATGATGGTGTGAAAGGGGTGACATTCGGCCTTTGTTCCCTTCGCCAAGTTGGTGGCGGTTGTGAGAACTTACTCTTCCCTTTCATGTGCCTTTCAATCTTAATTGCTTTGTGGTCAAGTTCATTAATATCAACATGCAAATCCACATGATAAGCCAATTCAGAATGCATACCTCTCAAAAACATCTCTATAGTAGAGTCGGGATCCTCTTGGATATTAGCCTTGATCATTAAAGCTTCCATCTCATGGTAATACTCCTCTACCGATTTATTACCTTGCACAAGAGAGTGCAATTTTCTATTCAATTCACTGTTCTAATGAGAAGGAACATATTTCTTCCTCATAAATGTTTTCAATTGACTCCATATCTTGACTGGCTTTTCACCATCTTGACGCCTTGTTCGAACAACCTCATCCAACCATAGACTAGCATAATTCTTAAGGTGCATAAAGGCAAGTATATACTTCTCTTTTTCGGAGTAATCATGGCCTTCAAAGAAGTGTTCAAGCTCACGAACCCAATCAAAATATGCCTCGGGATCTGCCTTTCCATGAAAAGTAGGAATTGTTAGCTTAACAGAAGCAATTGAAATTTTTGATTTGTCACCTTTCTTCGGAGAATCCGACAACTCCTCTTCATCATCCCCATCCTCAGATGTTTCCTTTTCATACTTAAGTGAGGTGGATCCTTTAGAGTTAGACTCCAAGTTATCAAGTCGGATTGATCTTTTGCAACATATTAAAAAGAACCTCATTGGCAACCTTTTGCTCAGCTTCGGATATAGATTTAGAACCTTTGGGTGTTCTATCTCCTTCCTCCATTGTGCCTACAAGGTTAGTAAAGAGATCGCAAGAATGTATAGAAATCCTCACGGGTCCCTCACTATTTGGGTGAGTAGATTCTCTCCTCTCTATTATGAAGGCTTTTCTCGTGTATACCCTATACTAATACTCTCAAACTATAGAACTTACAGTTCAATGATTATAAGAACTTGTCTCAACCAAAGTATTCAACACCAAGATTAACACAAGTTAAATCAGATAAGTTTTAAGCAATTCACGTCACCAGAGTATTTAAGAACACATGTGGATACAACTTGATTAGCCTTAGAAACTAAAGAATTCAAAGAGTAGACAAAGAAAACAAAAAGAAGGGCCTTGAATCACTCTAGTCCGAATCAATGATGAGCAAGATATGTCACTTCCAATATTGGTGATTTTCAAGAACAATTTAAGAACACTTAGTTCTTTCAAATGAAAAACAAATAAAATAAAGTAAAGTCCGAAGATATTTATATATATATATATATATTTTTTTTAATTGACCGTATATATATATAATTTTTTTTAATTGGTCTCTTTTTTTTTTTACTTTCGGACTCCTGTTTCGGACGATCGACCCCGTCCGAACCTATACTTCTGGGAGCAGAATTTTTGTCCCAAGTTTCGGACGCTTGTCTTGGACGACCACCACCGTCCGAACCTAAACTACTGCGAGCTTAACTTTTTATCCAAGTTTCAGATGCCTATTCCAGACGACCATCACCGTCCAAACCTAAACTACCGGGAGCTCAACTTTTTCCTCAGGTTTCGGACGCTAGTTTCGGACGGCCAAAACTGTCGCGACAGGTTTAAAAACACTAAAATTTTTTTACGAAACTTCAAAAAATTTTGACGAAACCCTAAAATTCTTTTTGACGTGTGACAAAACAATGAAAACACAAGGAATTCAACACTATGAAGACGATCAAAGAGTGCAGAATTCAGACACCAAAGAACAATAGCAAGGATCGAAAGAAAACAGCAAGCATGCAACACAACAAAACGCAAAAATCTGTGAACTAGATTACTAACAATTTTGTACAGATTTTAGCAACTAAATTGCATGCGATTTTGACGAAATTTAAAGGCTGACCTATGACGACATGAGACAGCAATAAAGACACGAAATCAGCAACCAAAAGACTCCGCAAAAACTACAGAAATTGATGCAACAAACAGCAGCAAGAACGACGCAAAAGAAGGACAAGAACCGAGAAGAACAAAACCTACTTTTTGGATACGAAACAACAACCTTGGGCTCTGATACCAATTGATACGAATTGCCTTGGATGGAGATCCTCAATCACACGAAACCCTTACCTTTGGATCGGTTGTTTTCCAAGAATCACGAACAAGATAACAATGACAATGCGGAATAACACAAAAATGACAAGAAAACACAAAGGATATTGAACGGGTAGAATTGATTGAAGGCAATCAAACCCACACGTTATTACAAAAAGAATCCAATCCAACCTATGCAAATCAAGAGTTGAAAAGTTTTCAGTTTGACTTGTTCTTTAAATCAAGAACGGGAAAGCTCTTCATAAGGTCTTAGCTTAAGAATCTCGGTTCTTATGAATCTTCAACTTAAATCCATTGAATATTCACGTTTTTTCTTAACAACTTTCATGGCTGCAAGAAGGTTTTAAGCAATGCTTAATTTATCAAAATTCATCTTTTTTATTTCATGTGAAAAAATCACCTATAAATAGGCTACAAAAACATGAAACCATAACTAAATCCTTTATGGAAAAGGACTCTAAATACACAACTAAAAAAGGAAATCAAAACACGTTTTTGCTTTCTTCAATTACTTTCCTAAAAATTCTTAAAAAGTAGGAGATTACTTTCCTAAACTTTTAAGAAGCAAAAACCAATTTGAATTCTTAAGTTTCCTAAACTTTTACTTGCCATTATCTTGCAAGATAATTGGGCCAAGTAATTAAATTAAACACTTAAATAAAAACGTCACATTAAGCCCATTATAATGTTAAGTGGACTTAACTAAAAACGACACAATAAATCCAAAACACAAAGAATAGGCGTGATCCATTGTGAAGCCCAAAACACGCCTATTCTTGGTCTTTATCTTTCGGCCATGCAAGCTTCTTCAAGGTGGAATTTCCTTAAGTTCCAATGTAGAACTTTGAGGAACATCTTCATGAATTGTTATTGAAGAAACATGCCGAAGAACTTCATTTGAGATGGTTCGGCCCCCAAGGAATAAGAATCTCCAAGAAATTCACAATCTGTTGATAACAATCTTTGCAAGGCTTGTTTCATCCTTTTGCTCCTTAGTCTTGTCATTGGTCCATCAAGATTCTCCAATGGATCATGCAAGCTCAGCTTTGGCACCATGAACATGGATGGATTTTTTTTTTTTTTTTTTTTTGGCTAACCTCTATTGCGAAGTGGGTCGTCACTCCCAATTTTATTAGATAGTATTTGGGTAGAGGATTTACCCTAAATCAATCCTTACAAAAGGATATCATTTGAAATCCTAACCATTAACATATCCTAATGGGCAGGGGTTCAAATAATTTTTACAAAAGATAAACTTGGAGGACTTCCTCCATTTACACTCGTTCCTAACAAAAAATATAACATGAGCAAAACGACCTGAAAGCCGATGGAAATCCAAGCCAATTCCAACAAAGGTTCATAACTTTATACAAAAGATTCTAACAAGGGATTAAAAACAACTATAGCTAATTCCCTTAGTACAAAACTCCTAAGTAAGGAGAGGGAAATCTGCTGATATAGTTTGTGATTGCATTGTGGATGAGGGTAAGGACGAAAAGCTTCAGCTCTATTCCAATTTTGCAAAGCAGTAAAGGCAAATCCCACAACCTCTGAATACTCAAGCCAGATCAAAAGTGGGCAATGTTGGTAGAAACAGCAAACCCAAGAGGCAAATCCCACAATCTCTGAATACTCAAGCCAGATCAAAAGTGGGCAATGTTGGCAGAAACAGCAAACCCAAGAGGCATTTATACCAGCAACCATATGAAGCACCAAGTAGGCAATTCACTTCTAACTACGGCAAGCCGAGGCCAAGTTACTTGAAACATCTGGTTCAATCTCTCAACTCTTATGAGATATATTACCTCTCTACGAATTTTGCATCTGGACATTAGAGAAGGATTGCTAGAATAAAGAAACTTTGAAAAGCTATATAATACTGAAGTCTCGTCCATGCTTCAGCACCACCACTGGAATTTGTTCCGTGTCTAGCCTTAGGAAGGACATCAGTGTAGCTGAACTATGACTTCCTTGCTGGGAGGCTAGGAATCTCGCTGAGAGGTTGGCTTCTTTCTCGATCTTGATCACTTGAGCTGAGCTCCTTATGGCCTCCATAATTTGCCTAATTTGCCAGCTTCGCCAGGAGTTAGCACCTTGCTGAAGAGCTTCAGAGTCTGATTCTAGTGTGATTCTGGAGGCTCCTGATTCTCTACAGCTTGCAATGAAACTAAGACCTGCAAATGCTTCCACCTTTATAATTTCTGGCAGTTCCTCCTGCTTTCCAGCTCCCCCTACCATAGCAACTGCAAAATTGATCTTGATGGAAGATAGGTATGGGGGATTCCATTTGACAAACTGGATAACTGCTTTCCTTTTGATTTTTGAGCTAGTATCCCGAAGTTCCAGTCTTGTTGAAGAATTTGAATTCTGTGAATCTTGTTGTGAAGGGATTCTTTGAGTGATTTGAAGATCTTTTCAATCAGGTCTTCCATATCAGGCTTAAATGCATCGAATGTAACTTTGTTCCTCATTTTCCATAACCACCAACATATGAATGAAGGGCTGATTTTGTTCAGAAGTTTCCTGTATTCAGTTAGTCCTAGGATGCCCAGTTCAGCTGGAAAGCAATTCCAAATCCCTCTGGCAAAGATATAGTCAATAAATACATGATTTAGGTCGCTCTCATTTGCGCAGCACCATGGACATACAAAGGGGTCCAATATTCCAATTTTGTGCAGATTTTGGCCTATCGAGAGTTTGTTTCTCATGAGTCTAAGCATAAGAAAAAAGACTTTAACTGGAAGAATAGAGTCCCAGATGAAAGTAGTAAATTAAGGCTGTGGGAGTTGGGGGCCTCTGATTTTTTCAAAAGCTGACTTGAGGCTAAATTTGCCATCGTTCGTCAGGTTCCATATTAACTTATCCTCTTCAGTTCTCCGAATCCTATTACTCCTCAAGAATTCGCTTGGAATTTGAGGGAGGATCAGCTGTAGTTTTTCCTTATCCCAGCCTTCAGTCCCTAGTACTTCTGCGACCATGTAGTTCTCTCGACATTCAAACAGTTTTGATAATTTACCTCTTGGGTCCCATTGATCATACAAAAGGCTGCAGTTCCTATTGCTTAGTAGGAAATGTATGTGAGCTTCAGCATCCTGTTTAACTTGGCAGAGTCTTTTCCAAATAGAGGAATCCCCTCTTCTAGCCCACACCTGAGTGGGATGAAGAACACTACAGTACTTAGACCAAAGAAATTTCTCCCAAATGGAGTCCTTCTGTTTAAATCTCCACCATAGTTTGTAAGATTGAGCTGTAATGATTTGGTTCAAGTCTCTAAGTCCCAAACCCCCCCTTCCTTGATCCAAGCACAGGTCTGACCACTTGATCAAGTGATACTTGGAGCTCTTTTCCACAGATGACCATAAGAAGTTTGCTAACATGGATTGGATATGGTTAATGACCTTCTTGGGATGGTTGAGGCTCATTGTAGTGTACAGAGGAATGGAGCCAAGGACACTCTTAAACAGGGTAATCTTGCCTCCCATTGTAAGGAACATGGAGGTCCAGCCCCCAATCCTTTGGCTAATCTTTTGAATCAGAGGATCATTGGCAGCTACAGAAATTCTCTTAAAATGTAACAGAGTGCCTAGATAAGTGGATGGTAGACTTCCCCTAGTAAATGTAACGGAGTGCCTAGCCATGGACATTGATGGATTGCTATCAAATAAAGTAACCATTTTTCGTGTAACAATTTGTTGCAGTTAATTATCAATCTAATACTACATTGTATAATAAAATTACCATTATTTTGCGCATCAATTTCTAGTCTAAATGTATCAATTCTAATTTATCCATTTTTACGTATCACTTTTATTTTGAAATGTATCAATCTAATACAAGTTTGTACAATACAGTAAACATTTTTTGCGTAACAAATTTTTGTTGAAGACTATCAATCTACTTCTACTTTGAACAATGAAGTAACCATTTTTTGTTTGTAGTTTTCATTCCAAATATATCAATCTAATTTATTCTTTTTCGCATATCACTTTTATGTCCAAATGTATTAATCTAATACGACTTTATACAATGATATCCCTCCTTGTGGGATCCACCCCTATACTTCCTCTTGCTACTAAATCGACGGTGGCTTGATACATCTTAGACGAGTGAGGAGATAGGGTATTGTAAATATTGTTTGATGAGTATTATTTGATGTGATTGAACTATATTCCTCCGAGCTCTCATCCAAATGGCGCCGTTGCCAGGGAGGGAAACTAGTTCTAGGATTGGTATTTTTGTGTGTTGAGTAGTTTTTTTCCTTGTTTGTTTGTTGTTTTTGTTGTTCTAGTTATTTTTGGTTATGTTTTGTTGCTTGCTATTTTTTCTATTTGTCACTTTCTTTTTGTGTTAGTTGCTGCCCAAATATTTCTAGGTTTGTAGAAAAGTGGCCTAGTAATGAATATTTAGTCCCACTAGAAGTGGTGGGGGACAAAAGACCAAACCATAGAGAGTTTTGAAGCTTCTCCCAATTAAGATATTGGGACAATAATGAGAGAATGAATGGTAAACCTTTAGGATACTATTCCTCACCATATGTTGAAAACCTTGAGTATGCTACGTTATTTTTATGATTCATGCCAAATTAGATGAATTGGAGAGAAGGGACCAAGAAAGGGAAGATATATTAATGAATCTTTTGAGAAGTCATCCTTCACTGTGCTTTGATGATTATGGGCATGATGATAGAACTTGTAAGTTTGAAACTCCAATGGAAAGCAAGTCTCCTAGTTTGGAAGATAGAATCAATTCCCAAGAGCAAAGGATGGAAGAGAACCAACAAAGATTTTTGAAAATAGATGCACACTTGAGTACCATATTTGAAAACCTAGAGCTACAAGCTCTAGGTACTTGTGAGCATTCTCAAGATGTCTCTTTTGATGATAGTACTTTACTTCCTAAGGAAAATTATTTTAATGCTAATGATCATGTTTATTGTGTTTCAAAGTGTACTATAGATGTGGAGAATCCTATTGTTGTGGATGAACAAGATGATTGCATAAGTTTTGAACCTTTTTTGAAAGAATCTAACAAAATTTGTGGCATCGATGAAGAGCATGAACCTTGTAGTAGTGGTGATGATGAGGATGATTATGGGGCCTTTTGTAGTAGTAGTGATGATGAGGATGATTATGGGGCTTTTTATCGATTTGTCCATAGGATGGGAAGCTTATCTAATGTCGTGAATATCATTGAGTCTATAAAGAGTGATGCATTTATAAAAGCCAATGAAAACTTGTTAGATGACCTTTATGACGATTGCCATGTGGATGATGAGGAGACACTTCACCTTGATCATTGTGTTAGCTTGAATGGTAATGATGTTTTTATTGTTAATAGAAATGCTTACATGATGAATGTAACTTTCGTGGAGACATCTTTGCTTGAAGGAAGTAATGAAGCTAAAGCTCCAATTGATGTCACATAAATGGTGAAGAATAAGACACCTTTATTGGAAAATGATAATGATCAATGTATTATAAATGAGGCGGAGTCCCAATGTGATCCATATGTTAACCTAATTGAGGAAAAATTAACTTATTTTGATGAAGTAACTAACAAAGAGGATAATTGCTTTGATGATGACCAACTATTGGTGGAGTCTTGTAGGTCAATCATAATTGTTAAGAAGAGTGCCTTAAAGGAAGAAGAGATATTGGTGATCCCAATCATCAAGGTGGGAGAAGAAAAGGAGCCTACAAAGGGGGAACAACAATGGTACAAGGTTGAATTTATAGATGTTGTTCCTCATATTCGTGAGCTCAAGCCCCTCCTCAAAGGGTAGCAAAAAGAACGCTATTCAAGAGAAAGAAGTGACTTTGAGAGGGCTTTCTAAAAATCAAGAATCATAGTGTATGATGTGTTTAGTTGCGCTGTGTAAAATTTTAAACTACATCTGAGAAGTGAAAACTTTTGTTGCACAGTGTAACTACATGATAGGCTACGCCATGGAAGAAAATTGTGAAGCATAGCCAAACTCTTGGTTACACTAAAACTAGGCGAATTTCAAACTTTCAAGATGAATTAGCCTAGCCAATCATCATCATACGCCATGTTAAAATCTTTTCAAAAATGTAAACAAAATTTGAAGTGTTGAAAAGGCTTGGTTGGAGTAGGCTTTAGTAGGCTACACATGTAAAAAATTACACAACCTTAGAGAAATTTTCATGGTGTAACCACTCATCATCCTACTCTACCTAGAGGTTAAATAGAACAACACTTAGTACCACCTTTGAACTTTCAAGTCCCAAATCTTCTTCTCTTTTACCCCTTCTTGCACAACACAAACACCTACTCACACACTATCACCACAATCATTTGACATCATGGAACCATCACACACTACACAAACTACCACTTGCTTGAATTCATCAAGACATAAGGTATGAGCTCATTCCCATTGCAATCAACTTCCAATTTTTTTAAAGTAAATACCTTCTTGAACCTTAATGGAATAATTTATGGTGAATGAATGCTTGAATATGGATTCATTTGTACATGTGTGGAGATCATTTCTAGAATGAAATACACACCATGTGCTTGATTCAATGCATCTTTCCATTAATGCACTATTGGGATGCCTTGTATTGCATTACATATGCTTTATTAATGTGTGCTAATGAATGAGATCTTTACATTCCAATATATGAGATGAGATGTTCATTGTACAGTGCTAAGTGCAAGACCTTTGATTTTCAATGTTAAAGTGCATTTCTTCTTGGATTTCTTATAGACATGAATTTTTTTCTTTTTCAATAATTAGTCTTTTGTGTTGTATTCAACCATAGGAGAACATTTCAAAAAGGATGGAGCTAGAATCAAGCCAATCAACACAGAAAACATTGGACTACAAAGCACACCTAAGGGAGTCCTCTAAACCCATACTTTAAGTTAAATTAAAAACAATGTATGGTTTTAAGTATAGAGCGTCATATGTTTGCTTTAGTTGATGCTTACTTGAGTTGAGAATGATTATCATCTTTGTTTGGAGGAAATGATTGAAAATGTTGATGTAATACATGTTAGTTTTAAATTTTTCTTATTCTCATTTTGAGCTTATTGTTCTAGTGAAGTGCGAGTGAATCAATATTGCATATTTTACCCCGTATCTTATGTGTTTTGTTATTTTTGTGAAACTTTTCAAAACATTTGTGATTTTATATGTGTTAAGTCTTTTCTTGTGAATAAATTGTGTTTGAAATACAAAGTGTGAGGTTGGAAACATTGCAAAGAACATAACTATCCATAAAAAGTGAAGTAGAATAGGAAGTGAATTTGTATAAATGAGACAATATTTATAGAATAAGACTTAGAAGTTAAGGAAAACTTAGTTCCAAGTGATAGAAGTTGAAGCCTAGTGGGAAAAGTTTGAGTTTCAACACATTTATCTTCAAGCAGAAGTGGGAAAACAAATGGAATTGGTTGAGTCATGAATCTAAGTGAGAACTAGGGAGGTCTTTTTGAAAACCAATAAAGCTTACCTTTACCCTACTGATCTTGTGAAAACTAGTGTGAACACATACACATTGGAGGATATGATTTGAAGCATGGCTTAGCTTTCATTGTCTTACTCTACACATTTCCAATTCTTTACGAGAATGCCTCTTGAACTTGAAAGAAAGTTCTTAATCAAAGGAACCTTATGATTGGAAATAGGTATAAAAAGCCACAAAAAAACTTTTGCGTGTGCTTACTTTGTTAAATATTTTCCCCTTCCTCTGTGAGACAGCCTCTTGAGTGAAAAGAACATGGAACTCATATGATTAGGTAGTGGTATAAAGAGCCAAAACACCCAGGTGCTTGAATGTTAATATTTTTTGTTAGGGAATAAAGTTATTGATCCTTGTAACAATGTATGGGTGTATGTATACTAGTGGACATGTAGATAATTGGAGAAAAGGAATAGCAAGTTTTAAAACTTAAAATTATACCTTCCCTAATATCACTTAAAGAATGACAGAAACCTTGACTATGTGGGAGCATTGCACACTACACACACAAATGAGTTGAGGCATTAAATTAGTATAACTTAGCTTAAACAACTATCATGAAGAATTAAGCATATCCTCACCACAATATTCAACTATATTTTGGAATAAAGGCACACAAATTCATTGAAAATACATGAATGCACTTGAAGTCGATGGGGTGTTATCTTTATAAGTGCCCAACCGAATTATGTGTTGTGTGTTTAGTTTAGTTTTAGTTTTGTTTTTATTTCCCGAGGACAAGTAAGGCTTTAAGTGTGGGAGAAGATGAGTCCCCAAAAATAGGTATTTTTAGGTCATCATTACTTTATTTTATGCTTGGTTTTTAGTATTATTAGGCTTTTATGTGTTGTTTTTGTAGGATTTGAAGCATGAGGAGCTTCCAAAACCCATGTTTGAGGTGAAAAAGAGGCAAAAACAATACAAAAACACTCAACTTGGATCACCAAAGACAAGTAGTACAAAAGGAGAAAAAATCAGCAAGAAGAGGGCATATTGGCATGGCTAAGCATCAACCTACTCTGTGGCAAGCTGCACCAAAATTGCATGGCTCAACCAAGCAATTGCCTCCGCCAACCATGCAAGAAGACACAAGCAAAGCTGGGCAAAATAGAAAGCAAATTTCAAAAGAACATATCTTGGCTTCTACTTAACAAAATGAGGAGTTCTTGGATGTTTTGGAAAGAGCTATGAGCGTACTAAAACTCTTTTGTTGGAAGTTTTGCATGAAAATACTGGCACAATTGTCAAATATAGAGCCTCAAGTTAACATACACTAAAGAATGCGGTAAATGAGACACCACTGCCACAGTTTGGGAGAATGATCATAACATGAGTTCCAAATCTCCGAATTTGATGCTTCTTATTGCAATGGAAAGCTAAGAGGTAGGGATACAACGGCTATAAAGAACATTAAACCCAGCTCTACTTAGAAGACTTCGAATGTGTAGACATAGTAGTCCCTAATTCGCTGACTGGAAGTTAAGATTCTGCGAAGGAAATGTTCCATTAGCGCAGTGTGCTACAAGTCTCACCATTAAACTTCATTACAGCGTAGCCTACATCAGACTACGCAAAACTCTAGAAATGCTAAAAGTGTTGTCACTTAACTTGATACAAGCCACACCAAGTTCTAATGCAATCAAAGTCAATGAAAGTAGTTTGGGTAGAATGCAAGGCGAACTTCAAATAAGTGTATCTTTGCCTTCACTAAACAAAATGAGAAGATTCTTAAGCATCTCTAAAATAAGATAAAAAGTTGTTCTAAATTGATGCTCAAGTGAACATGCAACAAAGATTGTTGAAAATCATAAGGCGATGTCATAGATTTGGAGAATGGGTATAACTTGAGATCCACAGCTAGTAAGTTGATGAATCTTATTGCACTGGAAAGCCAAGAGATAGAGCTACAACTGTCACGAAGTGCACATTACCAGGTTTGGCTGGGACGATGCTCAAAAAGGCATCAGAATTTGCACCACATTGCTATTATGAATACAATGAATCTCCCCATAATAAATGGCTTTGGCATGGCCACTATTGCCTACGTCATGAAACACTTTGCACAATGCAGGTTATTGTCAAGCTACGCTGTGATATCTTCCAGAAGCCATTGTACTACTCTTAGAAATTGCATTACGTTTCCTACTTTGTAAGAAGTGGAGTATTTTATGTAATTACTGATTTTTGGTCATTTCACTTAGTATATAAGCTATCTTAAGGGCTAAGTATTGTAAGGAAAGAAGTCAGTAAGGTAGGAACCAAGTAACCAATAGCTAGTAGGAGTAGATAGTACAGCTTTAGATTAGATTAGATAAGAACACATGTCTTGCAATCTTGGAAAAGAAGAACTTGTAAAACTCTTGGCTCCAATGAGTGATTTCAATGAAAAGCTTGTACCCTTAGCTTGGGACTTCAAAGGGGATTACTACCCTTTGTTTTTCTTCCTTTAATACTTATTTAATCTTACTTTGTGATGCCTTGTGAAGCCATTAGAGGCTAAATTTTATAGTACCCTTGGATGTTGGTTATGGGTTGTTGATTTCTTGTGATATTGTGTTGATTTATGTAATGGGTAACTATTATTATGACATGTTATGCTTGATTGTAAATGGGTTAGCTCTAGTAATGCACTTTTATAGACTATGGTCTAGCCATGGATGATTTCATTGGTCTAATGAATCAATTTTTCTTGTAGCATGCAATGGTTTGAGGATGCCTTAGTGAAACCTACCTCTCACCAAAAACGAAGGCTAGTTAGGGTGTTGAACTCTAGACTAACCAACCCTAATTGCTATAAGGGAATGCTAGTGAGATATTGGGTCGTCTCTTTGAAAAGGTACTGGTTTCATTCTTGGTGATAGTGTGATAGCGTGAAGGTCTTGACATGGCTTCTTTATAAGGCCATGGGAATGAATTTCTATCTCCATAGGTGGTCAAGAGCGGGTGAACTCTAGATTTGACTTAATCATTAGACGATACCCCTCTATGAAAGATCGCTATACTTCCTCTTGCTACTGAATCAACGGTGACTTGATACACCTTAGATGAGGGAGGATATAGGGTATTTCAAATATTCTTTGATGAGTATTGTTTGATGTGATTGAACTATATCCCTCCGAGCTCTCATCAATAATCGTCTTTCATCACTGAGTCTCTCCAAAAAGTGCTAGATAATCTACCCATACCATCAAGTTTAACTCTGAAAAAAAGTCATCTTCTTCGGTTGTATGTTGATGCAACATATCAATAACCATTTGTGTATGTCATATTTCTATTACCTACATCTTCATAAAGTTGACAAATTTAAAATGATTCTTAATTACATAACTAAGGAATTACTCACCTCTAACATTATTAATCATATATCTATAGAAATCTGTTGGTCAAATTCCTGAAGATATTAGGTGTTGTATAGCTGGGATTTTCTGTTGTGATCTGTCTTTCAAAACAATAAGAGTGACTTCATTCTATCATTGTGAGTGTATGATTGTGCTATAAAACATGGTGAACCTCTTCATAAAAACTATTTTGATTTAACTTGACTTTTAGGGATAACATTGCATCTTGTTTATGAAATACTAGTATTCCTTTTTCTAAACTAGACAAAAAAATATGAATTATGAAGAGAGTACTTATTTTCCTTTAAACTAACATTAGAATATAGAAAACACTTCTCTACCACATGTCTACCTTTCTTGGTGGAATATGTAGAAGCTCTATTTCTAACACTGAATATATAAAATATGTCGAGCTTGAGCATAGTATTATTCATGCATCTAATTTAATATTTTTTTAATCCAATTCGTGAACTGGTAATGTGATGATTATTATAGATTAATCTAATATCAATATAGAATAAAAACACAGAGTGAAATGTATTAGTCTAGAACTTGTACAATGAAGTATTAATTTTTGCATATCACTTTTATGTTTGTTAATGCGCACGATGAGTTGGCATTTAATTTGATGAGTTGGCGTTGATTTTTTGGCAAATAAGGAAATATTGTGATTGGTTGCAGAAATCAACTGAATCAATCTATTCAAGGAAGGTTGATTTTAGAGATTATGCTATCTTGATTTATTTGGTAAATATCTTGGTATTCTTGGTACTTATCTTGGTTTTTTTTGTGATTATCTTTGAAAACCTATCTTTGGAAAGAAAAGCATGGGATGCACATGGTCTCCATATTTCTATGCGCAATTTATTTGGAAATTATCTTGGAGATAAACATAGAAAGATTGTGTGTGCTCTATAAGCATCGTTCCTCCCACACGAATTTGGTGTGGAATTTATGATTATTCTTTCAGTCTTGAAAAGAATGGGAACACACTTCTTGGTTGGAATTCTTTGTTTAATTGTGTTGGCTGTTCGCATCTTAATGCAAACGTATTAAAGGTGAATTCCTTGTATTGTTTGTTGAAACTCAATCTCGGGAGGAGGCTGCTAGGAACTGGGGAGAGTTCTGATCGTGTGCAAGGGGATCTTGCCATAACACGGATTTTGGGAGGAGTCACTATTGACAAGGGGATCTTTTCTCTGAGAGATTTTGGGAAGAATAAAACAAGTTGAGGGGTGCTCGCAAAACAGATTCACTTGAGAAGTTTGCAAGAGGCAGTACAAAGATAAAAGGGAGTCTTACTTTGTGTTAGACCAAGTGTCTTGTAACTTTGTTAACCTAGTGGATTGTTTTTATCTCAGTGTGGCCCCGCAGATGTAGGCAATTGTCGAACTGCGTTACCAATCTCATGTCTATTTATTTTCCGCATTTTAATTCTGTCTATTATCCCTTTTACTATCGGCTTTATATCTGGAGTTCCAACCCACTAGGACACCACGTATCTAACTTAGATATTTCAATTGGTATCAGAGCGGGTTGTCTTTGTTTCTTAGGCAGGATCTGTAGGACTTGATATTGGTTTTTAGTACGATAGACTTTATGAAGGAAGGAGGTTCAACAATACGTCCACCTTTATTGGACGGCAGCAATTATGCTTATTGGAAGGCCAGAATGAGAGCCTTCATCAAAGCTATTTATGAGAATGCTTAGAAATCAATTCTGACAGGATGGGACCCCCTAATGATTACTGACGCAGCTGGTGTTGTCATATCCCCCAAGCCAGAAGAAAGTTGGTCTGCTACTGAAGATCCCTTGGCAAAAAGTATTTCAAAGACTTTTAATTCTATTATAACAGGCATTGAACCTGCTCAGTTTAGACTTATTTCTACATGTGTGACTTTCAAGACGGCATGAGAAATTATTCAAACTACTTATGAAGGAACGTCAAAAGTGAAGTTATCAAAGATGCAGATACTAACTACAAAATTTGAGAACTTAAAGATGCATGAAGATGAGAGTATTGTTGAATTCAATGCCAAACTCTATGACATTGCCAATGAGGCGTTTGCTCTTGTTGAAAGTCTTTCTAAACAAAAAATTGTGAGGAAAACTCTACGATCTCTGCCTCAACGATTTGCTTATAAAGTTACTTCCATTGAAGACGCAAAAAATGTCTCAAAGATGAAGCTAGAAGAACTATTGGGATCTCTTAGAACATTTGAGATGAATCTTGGAGTAGACTCAGAAAGAAAGTCAAAGGGATGGCCTTAACATAAGAGATACAGAAGTCGGTTGATCTTAATGAAGATAACTTTGAGGACTCTCTCGCATTAATATCCAAGAATCTTAGCAGGGTCATGAAGAGATTTGGCAGAAATAATCAAGGTGTCAAGGCTAGCGTGAGCAACTTCAAGAATGAATTGGCAAGCAATTAAAGTACAGGGAATAAAATCACACTTCTGATCAGTCATTCAAGAACAGGGAAATTCTGTGTAGAGAATGTGATGGTTTTGGGCAGATTGTGCCAATACATTAAGGAAGAAGAGGAATTCTCTCAACAAAACTAGGAGTCAAGATGATTCAGATAAAGAAGATGAATTTCAGAATAATCATGTGGCTCTTACTTCTAAGACTGAACAATCAGACAATGGTGGGGCCAAGAATGTTAAACAAGGTGTCACTTGAAATATGTCAGCATATAGTGTCGAAAATAAAGATTGTGTCACCGAAGTAGATATCCTAGTAGAGTACAAGAATCTTCATGATAAATGGACTGAACTTGTTAAAGTAAATCAGCATCTTCATACTAAAATTCGGGATCTACATAATAAGAACCTCAATCTTCAAAACTCTACTACAGATTTGGAAGCCAAACTGAGAGTAAGTCAGGAATAAGTGAAGAATCTGATCAACTAGCTAAACCACATAAAGAAAGGTGTCAAAATGTTAAATTCCGGTTCTTCCAAACTGGATGAAATTCTTATGACCGGTCAATCTAGTGGTGATCACTCTAGACTGGGGTATAAAAGAGAAAACTTTGTGTCACAACTAGTGTCACTACAGGTGGCTAATTTCAAAGTGAAGAAAGTTGCATATATACTGCAAAGAATGTGAAAAAGTCAAATCCTCATTATTCTTATCATGCTTCTAGAGGCAAAGGAAACAGATTATTCCTATTTGCCTTTATTGCAATCATCATGGTCATAATCGTCCTAGATATTTTATTTATCTTGCTAAATTGAGACAAGGTACTGCTAGAAAGTTTTGTTCTCGTAGAGATTCACAACAGAGTTGGGTAATTAAGCCCATTTTGAGGTGCAACTTCACATACACTTCACAAAGGTTGCCACAACTGATGAGTGGTACTTTGACAATGGGTGTTCTAGACATATGACTGATGACGAGAAGTTTTTGAAGAATATTGTGTCCGAAAGTATGGGAAAACTAACTTTTGGCAATGGTGTCACGGCCCAAGTTATTGGAAAAGGTACACTAGATGTGCCATGGTTACCAAAGTTGTAGAATGTTCTTCTGGTAAATTGTTTAAAGGCAAATTTGATCAGCATTAGCCATTTGTGTGATCAAGATCTGAATGTGAACTTCACTCATGGAAAGTGCAAGGTGGTTGATCAAAACAACATGTGCATCATGGAATGAGTAAGATCTTCGGACAATTGTTATCTCATCTCTGCCTCATCTACTTGCCTTCAATCAAGCATGGAAGATTCTATTCTATGCCATCGAAAATTAGGTCATGTGAATGTAAGAATGCTGCATAAGATTGTCTCTAACGGAGCTGTCTGCGGGATTCCCATCCTGAAGTTTGATGAAGATAGAGTATGTGGGCCTTATCAGATTGGAATCAAACAAAGGTGTCACTTCCCAAGTCTCAGACACCAGAATCAACTTGTGTGCTTGAGCTGCTTCATATGGATTTAACAGGTTCTATGCCCATGGAGACTATTTCCATCCTTTCGGTAGTACTTGTTATGTGTTGAATGACAGACAACATAAATGGAAACTCGACCGAAAGAGTGATGAAGCTACTTTTCTTAGGTATGCTATAGATAGTCGAGCTTATCGAGTTTACAATAAAAAAAATTGAACTGTCATACCAATTAAATGTTCAAGTTGATGATTCTCTTGAAATAGCTGATGTTCCTAAGGAATTTGTTGCAGAATCCCTAAATGAAGTAAGTTCTAGTGTTCCAGTTAGTGTTTCATCCAGTGTCATAAGTGGTGTTACCAATCAGAGTTTAGTGATTGATAATGTGGAAGATGTTACCTTAACTAACAGGAAACCATCCACTCGCACCCAGAAGAATCATTCTACTGATGAAGTTATTGGAAATCTAAATAATGATGTTCAGACAAGAGATAAGCCGCGAGTGAACTGTAGAGATATGATTCAAATATCGTGCTTCACTTCATCTATTGAACCTAAAAATGTGCAAGAAGCCTTGCTAGATAAGTATTGGATTGGTGCCATGCAAGAAGAACTTGGCCAATTCACTCGGAATCAAGTTTGGGATTTAGTTTCATGCCCTCCTAATGTGAATGTCATTAGAACAAAGTGGATATATAAGAAAAAGAGCGATAAGTAAGGAAATATCACTCGCAACAAGGCACGGTTAGTTGCCCAAGGGTACACACAAATTGAAGGAGTTGACTTTGATGAGACATTTGCACCGGTTGCTCGTCTTGAGTCCATTCATTTTTTTTCTGCCATTGCATGTGTAATGCGGTTCAAGTTGTATCAAATGGACGTAAAGAGTGTTTTCCTCAATGTTTTTCTTCATGATCAGGTGTATGTTGCTCAACTAAAGGGTTTTGAAGACCCTCATCATCCCGAATATGTCTACAAGTTGAAGAAGGCATTATACAGGCTCAAGCAAGCTCTTAGGACTTGGTATGAAAGGCTGATGCAGTACTTATTGTCCAAGGGATATGAGCGAGGAGGAGTAGATAAAACCCTTTTTATTCGTCGTGCAAAAGATCTGTTTTTACTCGCTCAAATATATGTTGATGACATGGTATTTGGCTTACTGCCACAGGCGATGGTGGATGAATTTGTCAATCAAATGACTGAGAAAAACTTGAGATGAGTATGGTTGGTGAGCTTAATTATTTCCTTGGACTTCATATTCAGCAAAAACATGATGGGATTTTTATTTCTCAAAGAGAATTTGTTGAATAAATTTGAATTAGAGAATGCTTGTTCAAGGAAAACACCGATTGGGACTCATGAGAAGATATCCAAAGATGATAAAGGGATTCCTATTGATGTAAGCTTATACAGAAATATGATTGGTAGTCTTTTGTACCTAGCTTCTAGTCGCCCAGATATCTGCTACAGTATGGGTTTATATGCTCGATTTCAAGCAAATCCTCGAGAGTCACGCATGGTGTGAGTCAAACGAATTCTCAAGTATATTAGTGGTACAACTAACTATGGTATTTGATATTCATTTGATACAAATACCAATTTAGTTGGATATTGTGATGCTGATTGGGCTGGAAGTTTAAATGATTGAAAAAGCATTTCTAGTGGATGTTTTTACTTGGGAAACAACTTGGTGTCATGGTTCAACCAGAAGCAAAACTCTATTTCTCTGTCTACTACCAAGGCAGAATATATTGCAGCTGGTAGTTGCTGTTTACAACTTCTTTGGATGAAGGAAATACTGAAACACTATGGTGTCACACAGGATGTTATGACACTCTACTATGACAATATGAGTACTATCAATATATCCAAGAATTCGGTTCAGCATTTTTGGACAAAGCATATTGATATTCGACATCATTTCATTAGATCTCTTATGGAAGACAAAACTATTGCTTTGAAACACATGCTGACAAAAAAACAAATCGCTGGTATGTTTACCAAAGCTTTGGATGGATCGAGATTTGAAGAACTAATGTCTGCTCTAGGCCTTTGTGTCATGTGAAGAAGTTCTTCAGTTTTGTAAGTTTTTTTATTGTATTTGTATTTATAGCAATAAAAAAAAGAGGAAAAATAGAACAAAAATAGTAGAATAGTTTTTATTTTTTTTTGGTTTCCCGCCTTATGCTTTTAGGAGATTTTGTTATGTTTTTATGTTTTTTTATTTTTTTCTTTTTGTGGATTTTGATTTTTAGCTCTTCAAGTGACACATGATGTTTTGGGGATTCTCGGCTGATTTCAAGGAATTGAAGAGTTACCCTCTTTCACGTAAAATATGACTGCAATTATTTCAGTCACTTTCTCACTCAGCTATTCGAAAGGGTCATGGTCTCTTGAGTGTCTTCTTCTCAAAGTGTTGGACACATCTCAGCCGCTGTCACTATCTTGACCATAGTCAAAGGTACTGAAAGTTTAATTGAGTCAAGTGCACCTATATCTCATAGATGTCTCATTCAAAGTCTTCATCTCGGGTTAGAAAAGCGGTAGAAACTGTAGATGATGATGGAGTTCATGTTGTCGTCTCTTCTACTTCTCCAAATTCGTCAAAGGAATATTGAAGTTCCTCTCATTCACAGCAGAAGTCTTTAGATTCTGAGAGTGATATGTCTTCAAAAGTTATGATTATCACTCCAATTCAGTTAGTAGATCCTTCAGGAGTGGGAAGAAGATTTCTACAAACTAGTGGTGGTCCTTTCAAAACAGGTGTTGCTCTCCCTAAAGCACCAGTTGATTCTAAGCTTTCCACAGAGCCTAAGAGAAAAAGGTTTCGGAATGTGGATGAAGATTCTTCAGATGATGCTTGGGCAGAAGAAGAAAATGCCAAATGTGATAACTCGTCTGATGATGATGTGCTAGATGTCTCTGATGCAGAACCTGCTAAGGCACCTAAGGCAAGGCGACAGAAAGAAAATCCTGCCCCCGAATCTCAGCGAATCACTTGCTCCCAATTGATGTCAAAGGGCAAGTCACCTGTCATTGCGAGTAAGTCATCAGTCACTTCTGTTAATTTGGATGATTTCAAATATGAGTACAATGCTGGTGTTTGGAATAGAGTTTCTAAGAGAAATATTTGGGATGAAAGATATATTCATGACGGAGATTTTAAAGATTGTCAAAAACTCGTGGATAAGTTGGTCAGTCAAGGATTAGGAAGGATAATTAAGGGGTTAAAGCCATATGTTAGGAGAGTTGTACAGGAATTTTATTGTAATTTAGATCCTAATGTGAAGGATTTTGAGCATCCTGATGATGGACATGTGTTTGTGAGTGGTCATCTGTTTGAATTTTCCCCGAATGTTATAAACACTCACCTAGGTAGTCATTGGGCTAATGTTGAGGAGTTCACCCCTGATTACTGATAAGTCAGTTTTATACTGACTTAATTGTATTGTTTTATGCTTGGCTTTTGTGGGATTTAATTAGTGCACTTTATATGTGGAATGTGTAGAAATTAGTGAATTGTACAAAGAAGGATATGAATTGATGTTGACACAGAATGAGTTGAAAATGGAGAAATTGGAATGTGGGAAGTGGTATAGTGTTGTGGGATTAGGAGGAATTTAGTGAAATGTTTGTTAAAAAATACAAGATCATGTGAATTTATGTGGTATGTTGTGGTGAGTTTTTAAGGCAATAGTGTGTGTGAGTGTGTTTAGTGAAAAGACGTTGAATTGGTTTTATACTGTGGACATGTTAAGTGTTTTGTTAAAAAGAATGCATGAGTGCACTTGCTGACACTTGCACACTTGTGCACTACTCTAGTGCACTTGCTGCACAACACTTACACACTTGTGCACAACACTTGCTGCAAGCATGCACTAGCTTGCTACTCAGTCTGCACATACTTGTGCATAGCATACATTCATCGCACAGCACACATGCACTCATCGCACGGCATTCATGCATGCAGCTGCAGCAGCCTCCCACACAGCTGCGCGCCAGCGCGCAGCGTCTCGCACATAGTTGAGCGCCACCGCTCAGCGATCGTCGCAGAAGCTGCGCGCCACCGCGCAGTGCACTACACCATTAGCAGAACTTGTGCACACACATGCACAACACAACACTCAACTTCAGCACATACTAACACCATTCGCATAACTCATGCACAATGCATACACACATTTGCTACAAATTCGTGCACATGCATGCGCACAGCTACTGTATACTCTTGCACACTACATACATTTAATAGCACACTACACGCACTAGTTGTTGCACACTTCATGTGCACCACATGCACTTCACAGCATATATTGGTGCACATATCTGTAGCAACTTTAGCACTCACACGCACCACTCGTGCACACCATATTGGCACTTAGCAGCGTAGCAACAATGCATATAGCCACATCACAGCACCACTTTGGCGCTTGCTATACACACTCACACAAGTGCTTGCGTGAGTATTTAGCATAATTCATCACTCAAGAAAATCTTTAAACGTTATATGCATAAGAACATTAACCTGTTATGCACAAGAATGTGAAAATTAGCTTGCGACGCATCGCAAGCTTTGTGGGAAAATGGCCTGTGACGCATCGCAAGCATGCATGAAATTGGCTTGCAATGCATCGCAAGCATGTGATATATTGGCTTGCAACGCATCGCAGGCATGCAGAAAAAATGGCTTGCTATACATCGCAAGCACGTCGCAAGCCTCATGTGATTTTGGCTTGCGATGCATCACTGTTATAATCCAATGTTCTGATGTAAAAATTTTGGCTAAGTGTTTAATGTACTCTCTCTTGTGTGCAGGTTCGTGGAGGCGTGGATGGTCCAGGCTCAAAAGCGTGCTGCTGAAGATGAAGGCGCCGCGACCAAGGCTCAAAAGCGTGACTGGACATGTGCAAGAGCTAGCGTTGAACTTTATGACATTCATAGTGGCATTTTTGTAATATCTTAGTCAGTTTACGTTTGCGTATTATTTACGTCTTGTAACCTCTTTATATAGAGGATTTAGTAAGACTTTTGAGGGAGATCATTCTAGAATTCATAAGAGACTTGTATTTTTTTGAGAGCGTGATTTTTCTCTCTACTTTTCTTTCTCTCTCTAGTTTCTCTCACTAAAAATCGTACTCCGATTGTGATTTCGATCGCACGGATTTGGAATGGAATTTGGTTTCTTCTCTCAATTGACAAAGAAATTGACAAATTTATGAACTCTAATAGGTAAAATCCTCCAATTGAGTGAGAATGAGTTTGTTAATGTTACTATTTGATAAATTTGAGATGAGAAAGGCGTTTTCTGGCTAATCGGTTGATGATCTAGGGTTCCGATGGATGAGAATACATTTTAGATTCCTCGTTACGGTGCAATGAACAAAATCTACGAAGAAATGATTCATATATTGTTTTGATTGTGTATTTCGGTTGAATTATCATACGATCACTCTAGAATAGTTGAATTGAACTTAACTACGGCCGACATACTGAGTATAAGATCAATACTACGATTCTTGTTGTGAATCCTGTGAATTGAGAACTTCTTTTGTAAATCAAGTCTTTTCACTTGCTTGGTAAGCTTGTCTAATAGGATACGGTCGCCATGCCGATCTTAGGTTATGAAATCATGAGATAAAAGTGCAAAAGAAATCCTTTGTTGCTAACGAGTACATTTGACTCTAGGTTCAGGCCTCGACATGGGAAGAATCTAGGAATTGAGTGTTAAACTTGCTAGGAAAAGCGGATTGGGATGTCGCAGTTTGGAATTGCCATTCTCAGGCCTCGCCATGGGAGAGGATGGTGTTAGGAGCCTTAAGTTGAGGTGTGGTCGCCATGCTAACCTCGGGTTAAGAATCTAGGTGACATAGTTCCCCTCTTGTTCAGCGTGCATGTTCGTTGTACGGTAGAGGTGTCTATATGCATTTTCATCCAGCTCCGGAACTCTAGAGCATCACTTTCATTTGTTTGATTTACACTTTATTCCTTTTGATTTGAGTTCTGTTCTCTTAATTCACGTTAGTGCGAATTTAATTTTGTGACAACCTGAGAACAAATTTCTGGATTCTTGAAACCACTTCACCTTCCCTGTGGATACGATACCTTACTCATTGCTACTACTTAAGTTTAGGGTTAAAATTGTGAGGTTAACGACACGCTTGTCAATTTTTGGCACCGTTGTCGGGGAAGGCACTGTTCCTTGAACTTGCTTAGTTGTTCTGGTTTTTGTCTTGTTTAAATTGTGTTGTGCAATTTCTCTTGCTTCAATTTCTTGAAGTATCTTGTGTGACTGTTTTTGTTTTGTTACTCGTGTTACTGTGATCTATCGTTTCTTTTCTATTATACTTTACGTGTTGTTGTTTGGTGTATGTCCAGGTCTCTAAGGTCTTCTGGAGAGCTTGAATTTCAACTTGATCTCGAGTTAGCAAAAACTTTGAGAAGCATACAGAAAGAAAAGAAAATGGCCGCCCAAGGAGTACGAGCACCACGGTTTGGTGACCATTATGTTATAAATTTTGAGAATGGCTTCGACTAGTAGGACATAGATGTTGAGAGTTATCATATACCGACACAGATTGTCTCAATGATTACTCAAGGGTAGTTTTTTCAAGGCCTGGATAATGAAGACCCCAATGATCACCTCGATCGGTTCTTAGACCTCTGTAGTACGTTCAAACTTCCGAAAGTGGATCGAAGTGAAGAACATAGAATTTTGTTTTCTCTATCCTTACGAGGAAAAGCTAAGCATTGGTTCAAGAGTATTGGGGCAGCAAATGCAGCAATGTCCTTTGATGAATTGCAAAAGAAATTTTTGGCCAAATACTTCCCTCATGCGAAATTAGAAAAAAGATGAATGGAGATAATGAACTTCTAGCAACAGGATGGCGAGTCATTCAGAGAAGCATAGGAGCATTTCAATGATCTAATCCATCAATGTCCTAGCCATGACCTTGGTGAAATCAGGGAGTTGAACACATTTTTCAAAGGCCTCACAGCTGAGTCTTCTATGATGATAAAAGCTTGTGCTAATGGTGCATTAAAGGATAAGAGTTAGCTGGAGGTTAGAGAATTTTTTAACCAAATTGCTGAAGATGAGTACCTTTTTCCTAAGACACGGAAACCTCATAGTAGAAGGCAGAGATGAGTGCTTGATCTTGATGAAGAAACTTCTCTGAGTGCCAAGTTTGAAGCCTTGGCGAAGCAAGTGTAAACTCTGAAAGCTACACATGCCAAAGCTCCTGTGTTATCATGTGGGTTGTGTAAAGGTGATCATCACACTGATTAGTGTGCCATTACAACTGAGTCTCTTCAATATATCAATAACTACAATAGACCACAATATCCTGGTAATTACTCTGGAGGTAATAAACCTTATGGTGGTGGCCAAGGAAATTGGAGAAATCATAATCAAGGAGGGCAATATGTGCAAGGCCAAGATCAAAGGAGATCTACGCAACCACCCCCTGGTTTTGACAATCAACAAAGCAATTAGAAGCAAAGAAAGCCATCAGTGGAAGATATGTTCCATAAGCTTATGGAAAAGATGGACAAAAATGAACAAAGATTTGGAGGACTGGAATCTACTGTCAGACATCATGAAGCTACCTTAAAGAATATTTAGATGCAGCGGGGATAGCTAGCCCATGCCGTCCATCATAGGCCAAGTGGTTCACTCCCTAGTGACACAATTTCAAATCCAAAAGGGAAAGAAGTATGCAACGCAATTACCCTTAGAAGTGGTAATGAAGTGCACAAAACCTCTAAAAATAAAGATGATGGTTGTAACATTGAGAAGGAAGTGAGTGTAGAACTAGAAAAAGAGTGTGCCGATGAGGGCATGCCACTAGAGAAGGGGGAGGTGCAAGACAATGAATTAAATGAAGTGACCAATAAGATCCAAGGGCCTCCTAGTCCTTATAATTTCCCAGATTATGCTCCAAAAGCTCCATTCCCAGAAAGAGAAAAACCGAAGCCAAAAAGAGGACCTCAGTTCGATAGGTTTCTAAGTGTGGTTAAACAGGTGAATGTGAGTCTCCCTTTTCTTGATCTAGTGACTGCAGTACCAAAGTATGCCAAGTTCCTCAAGGACTTGATATCTAACAAGGAACAGATCTTGAGGTGTGAAGTGCCTTTAACACTCGCAGAGTATAGTGGAACTTGGGCTGGGCATAATTTGCCACCAAAGCTAAAGGATCCAGGAAGCTGCACTATACCTTGTAAAATTGGTACAAGAGTTTTTGAGAAGGCTTTATGTGATTTGGGTGCTGGCATCAACCTTATGCCTTTATCTATTGCTGTTAATGTGGGGCTCTAAGGAAGGATTTGTCAAGTGGCTGTGACCTTACAATTGGCCGACAGATCACTTGTGAAACCTACTGGAATGGTTGAGAATGTGCTGGTTGCGGTGGACAAATTTACTCTTCCAGTGGATTTCATTGTTTTGGATATGGAGGAAGACCCGAAGGTACCTCTGATTTTTTGTCGTCCTTTCTTAGCCACTGGAGATGCACTGATTGGGGTAAGAAATAAAACAGTCACTTTTAGAATAAATGATGAACAGGTAGTCTTTGATATGAATTATGCCATGAAACATCCGATAAATGTTGAGTCTTGCTTTGCTATCCAAGCTATTGCATGGTCTGTGATTGTGAATGAAGAAAATGTAAAACAAAACATTGTGTTGCTTGATGAATTAAATGGATATGAGAAAGAGTTTGAGAATGGTGAGTTGAATAAAGAGGATAGAAGAATCGTTTCTGAAATTGAAAATATAGTTGAGTGTTGTGTTCTTGATGAGTCCATATTTGAATTGTAAAATGATGTAGTTGAAGTTAAGATGCATGAATGTGGTTTATTGACTGATGAAACTTATACTCCCACTGAGGTAAGGAAGGAAGAAATTTTATGCAGGAATGAGAAGCTTATGCCTTCTATCTTAGTACCACCAAAGCTCGAGTTGAAGCCGTTGCCTCCTTATTTAAAGTATGCATTTATGGGAGAAAATGAAACACTCCCAGTAGTGATTTCATCTAAATTAGAAGCTTGGCAAGAAGTGAAGTTGTTGGAGGATTTGAGATTATACAAGAGAGCCATCGGATGGACCATTGCATATATCAAGGGCATAAGTCCTAGCTTGTGCATGCAAAAGATTCTTTTGGAAGACAATTCTGTGCCACTAAGAGATAGATAGAGATTAAACCACAAATGATGGAGGTGGTCAAGAAGAAAGTTATCAAATTGCTGGATTTTGGAATGATTTTTCCCATATCAGATAGTGAGTGGGTAAGCCCAGTGCAATGTGTTCCAAAGAAGGGAGGAGTTACAGTCGTAAAGAAGGATGCAAACGAGCTTCTCGCAACAAGAGTTGTTAGTGCATGGAGGGTTTCTATGAACTACAGGAAGCTCAACAAGGCGACTAGGAAGGATCACTTTCCTCTTCCCTTTCTGGAGCAATTATTGGATCGGATTGCTGGGTTTTTGTTCTATTGCTTCCTAGATGGTTATTCTGGATATAACCAAATTGCAATCGATCCTAAAGATCAGGAAAAGACTACATTTACTTGTCCTTTTGGTACTTTTGCCTACAATCAGATGCCTTTCGGCTTTTCCAATGCTCCTGCCACATTCCAGCGTTGTATGATGGTGAAATCTTCCGTGAGATGGTTGAGTCGATTATAGAAATTTTCATGGATGATTTTTCATTCTTTGGAATGACTTTTGATGGATGTTTAGACAATCAGGACAAGGTGTTACAAAGGTGCGAGGAGACAAATCTAGTGCTTAACTGGGAGAAGTGCCAGTTTATGGTACAAGAAGGAATTGTGCTTGGTCACAAGATTTCGAGCAAGGGAATTGAAGTTGACAGGGCAAAAATTGATGTTATTGCAAAGCTTCCTCATCCAACAAATGTGAAGGGAATCAGGAGTTTTCTTGGGCATGCAGGCTTCTATAAGCGATTCATCAGAGATTTTTCTAAAATTGCTAGACCATTGTGTAGTCTATTAGAGAAAGATGTCAAGTTTGAATTTGGCACAGAATGCATTGAAGCTTTTGAGACTTTGAAAGCTAAGCTTGTGGAAGCACCGATTATAGTCACTCCTTAGTGGGGTGCACCTTTTGAAATAATGTGTGATGCAAGTGATTATGCACTTGGTGCTGTGTTAGGACAGAGAAAAGACAAAGTCTTTCATACAATTTACTATGCAAGCAAGTTACTGAATGAAGTTCAAATGAACTATACAACTACTGAGAAGGAAATGCTGGCTGTTGTGTTTGCATTTGACAAGTTTAGGGCATATCTGCTAGGCTCTAAAGTGATTATACACACAGACCATGCTGCATTGAAGTATTTGCTAGCGAAAAAAGAGGCCAAGCCCAAGCTCATTCGATGGGTATTGTTACTCCAAGAGTTTGATGTTGAAATTAAGGATCGTAAAGGCTCAGAGAATGTGTTGGTTGACCATCTCTCCAGGCTGGAATTAGAAGCTCAAGATGGGTCAACTAGTTTGGTAAAGAAACATTTTACAGACGAGCAAGTGCTTAGAGTCGATGAGAAATCCTTGCCTTGGTATGCAGAGATTGCTAACTACGTTGTGGCTGGGCAAGTACCCTCTTATTTCTCTAGTGACCAAAAGAAGAAACTGAGAAGTGATGCAAAGTATTATTTTTGGGAGGAGAATGCCTTGTACAAAATTTGTAGCGATCAAATCATAAGGAAGTGCATCAAAGAGGAAGAAAAGGAGGACATTATGAGAGCTTGTCACGAAGGTCCTTGTGGTGGACATTTTGGCTCTACAAGAATAGGATTCAAAGTGTTACAATGCGGTTTCTATTGGCCTCATATATTCGTGGATGCAAAGATTTGGGTAGGAAACTGTGATAGATGTCAGCGAACAGGGAACATTTCTTCAAGAAATGAAATGCATTTAAACAACATTCTTGAAGTGGAGATATTCGATGTTTGGGGCATCGATTTTATGGGTCCTTTCCCGAAGTCTTATGGCATGCAATACATTCTTGTTACAGTGGACTATGTGTCCAAATGGATTGAGGTTGTTGCATTGCTGCATAATGATGCTAAAAGTTTTACAGCATTTCTCAAGAAGCATATTTTTAACCGATTTGGGGCTCGTCGTGCAATCATCAGTGATGGAGGATCACATTTTTGTAATAAGATTTTTGAGGCTCTTCTGGCCAAGTATGGGGTGAGACACAAGGTTTCTACAGCATACCATCCCCAGACAAGTGCTCAAGTTAAAGCATCAAACCGGGAAATTAAGAGGGTCTTGGAGAAAGTTGTTAATTCGGGGAGGAAGGATTGGGCATCCAAGTTGGATGAAGCTCTGTGGGCATACAGGACTGCTTATAAGACACAAATCGGGGCTTCTCCCATTAGACTTGTGTTTGGGAAAGAGTGTCATCTCCCAATAGAGTTGGAACATAAGGCCTACTGGGCAATCCAGAAGTTGAACATGGATTTACATGGTGCTCAATCAAAGCGGATGCTGGAGTTGAACGAGTTAGATGAGTTTAGATTCAATGCATATATGAACTTTAAGCTTTATAAAGGAAGGACTAAGAAACTTCATGATGCAAATATCCAATCAAAAAGTTTTGCTCCAGGGAAACTGGTTTTATTGTACAACTCTCGCTTGAGGTTGTTTCCTGGAAAATTGAGATCACGTTGGAATGGTCCTTTTTGGGTTCTTAAAGTGATGCCATATTGTGTGGTGGAAATCCAGAATGAGAAAAATGGTAACACATGGCAAGTGAATGGGCACAGACTCAAGCCTTATTTTACAATACAAGAGAAGGGCATCACCAATTTGGCTCCGCATGAGTTGTTTTTAGATGATCCAATAATTTCCCAGTGAAACGAGGCTATGTCGTGCTGTCGCCTTAAACACAAGCGCTCCTAGGAGGCAACCTAGTGTTTTTCTTTCAATTTCCCATTTAGCTTTCTTTTACTAGAGTTCATCATTTCTTCTTCACTTTCTTGATTGTTTAGTCTACTTTTTATTGAAAGTGTTCAATGAATTTTTCAGCTGTAGTGGAAGGCCAATCACGAAGCAGGCATTTCATTTTTACGAAGAAGATTCGGCTTTCCAACAGGGGGTAAGCTTACATTGCAATTTTGGCAATCAAGGTAAAAGACAAACACCCCGTGAGGTTGCCTTGACACATACTCATATGATTGCATAGCTAAGTACATCCGTGAATGATTGTTGGCATGCGAACAACATGTGTGGCCTAACTTGTCCTCTAGTGTCAATCACATGTCTTTGTTTTTTTAAAGTTCGGTGAACTACCCTGTGCCACACATCTTCATTATAAATACCTTACACTTACTCACTATTCTGCATTCTACGATAGTGTTTCCTTCCAGGCAATAAACATTGCTTTGCATGCCCGTTGGTGTGAGGTTTCACTATAAGTGATGGCATACTTTCCCCATCAGAATCCTTATGAGTATGCAATCTTCAGTGAGGATCCAGGAACTACCTCATCCTCCTCCTCCTCTTCTTCGGCTGATAAGGCAATGGTGATTGATTATGACCCGGCTGATTCTCCACAGTTTATCAATGTTAGTGCGGAGAGTTTGTACCATCACACAATCAACAGAGAAGTCATCATCGAAAGACCATTTGAAGCCCCCTCCCACAGGTTTGAGGAGTTAATTAGAGAGCATAACTGGACTCATTTCACAAGGGCACCTACTGATGTGAATATAGAGATAGTTCGCGAGTTCTATGTCAATTCGAAGGCCGACAGTATCCATTCTGTGTTTATGCGAGGAAAATATCTGAACGTGAATTGCCACAGCATCAATTTGCATTATCTTCTTCCCGACTACCACGGTGATCCATACAGCCGATTGGTGAGGGCGGACAACACAGATCACTTATTGGCAGCTGTGGCTCTACCAGGCACTACCTGGGTAAGAAACGCAAGAAATGAGGCACTATATGTACCAACAAGTGATCTGACAGCTGAGGCAAAGATGTGGTTGTTGTTTATCAATTCTAAGCTCATGCCTACTCGTCGGGTTACCATAGCATCACGGGAAAGAGTTCTTTTGATTTATGACATTTAGCATGGTTTCTCTATTGACATTGGTAAATTAATTCTTGGGTTCATACGGCGTGCAGAACGAAGTGAATTTACACCGATGTTCTTCCCAGTTCTTTTAACCAAAATGGCCAGAGGTAAGGGTATTGACCTCACTTGAAGCTCCTCCACCGTCCTTGGGCTTAATGGTAACACCTCAATAGCCTGACTTTTGGGAGGAGGAAAGGGTAGCCACACTTTCTAGAGGATTGTAAATGACCAGGTTCCTTTACTTCTATTTTTTATTTCTGCCCCGGGGACCGTGCCTTTATGCCAGTGTGGGTGGCTGTGTGATTTGAAGATTGTGCTATATGAAATTGCAATTGCCATGATGTAATTAGTGTAGCAGTGATGTTAGGATAACTTGTTGTGATGATTTTTCATGAGACTAGTTATTAATTTACTAGTTATGTTGTGTGGTGTTGATGTTGTATGTGGTGTGGTTTGTTAGCATAAATGGTGTAATTAGAATGTTTGTGTTTAATGAGCATAATTGCAATTAACATTAGGGATTTGCATAAACGAATTGAGGTGGTTGAATTCTACCTCCTCTGCTCCTGCTTGAATGAACTGATAAGACAGTAAATGAGGGGTTCAGACCAGTAAATGAGGGGTGAAATAGTGAGAGTTACATAAATGAATTGATGGTATTGTAATCTACCCCCTCTGAGCGTGAGTTAATATGTCTGGAAAGCTCATATCTTTCATAAAGCTGAAATGCAATTGAAGAAACATGAAATGACTTAAGGCTGTAGTTTTGCTTTGAATTGTTAAGCATGTCAGGGTAGTGTGTCATGTAGGAAAAGGGAGGATAGGATATGTCATGACTTGAATGAAGTGGGGTCCCACATTTGAGTGGAGTATTTGTTGTCTTGTGTTTGGTAGGGAACAATAATGATCTTTATTTACTAGCGAATGTGCATTCATGTTTGTTTTCCTTTAAATGCCGACAAGTAGTGCTTCCATTTCAAGCTCAACACAAGTGGTCTTGACAAGCTTGGAAATTGCTTAAGGACTTCTTTATCATTGTTTTCTTCCATGTTCTAAATTCCTCAAATTCTTGTTTTGTACTCTCAACCAAGGTACATTTTCGGTTCCCTTAAATTTCATATTGATGGATTGAATATCTTGCATAAAGAGTTGTGGCTGTGAGACGAATGGAGTAGGATGAAGTCCAATCCACACGAATTTTCCACAAGTTCGGATCGTTGTGCACCAAAAACGCAATTCAAGAAACAAGAAACACAATTTGCGGAAAAGAGATATGGAACGAAAAGGTAAGATTAAAATTAACCTAACCCCAACGTTAACACAAATTGAATCAGTTCAACTAATGTAAATCAAAAGTTTAAACTTATCAAGTTTGGCCGGTTCTATAAATCTAGAACTTGTAAGCTTCACCTAAAGTTCCTCACTTAAGGTTTGGCGGGTCTTATGAATTACTCAAGAATAACTCACGTTGATGATGTCAAATTTAATTTAGCAAAGCCAAAATTCTTTCAATTCAACATGCTTAAAAAACGTTACATAGCTTTCCCTTTTATAGGGAGTAGTTTCGGCTTTTCTAAAAGAAAAAGGAAATAAAACCCTAGAAGTTGTAAATTACAACTTGACTTCTAAGCTAACTAACTTTCCAAATTGGAATTGGAAACTAACAACTAACAAACTAATAAGCTAATCCTTTTCCAAAAAGGATTAGGGCAAACGGTTATTCCAAAGGTGGCCAAACACGATTTGGCTACCTTTGTTTCCTAAACTATGAAGTAGCAAAACTCAATTTGACTTCTTAAGTTTCCTAAACTTTTACTTGCCATTATCATGCAAGATAATTGGATCAAGTAATTACTTAGCCCACAATTAAAACATAAAGACTTAAGCCCATAATTAAATGTTTAATGGACTTAATTATTACAACTCAAAAGAAAACTAAATAATTATCAAATGGCGTGATCCAACATAGCAAAGCCCAAGCACGCCATCTTGGTCTTCAATGTAGTCCATGAAATTCGAGATGAAAATCTGGCCAGAATCCCGTCATCAACTTTGGAAGGCATTTTCAACGGTGATAATGTCCGAATCGTGGAAAACGTAAAACATGAAAGTTGTAGCTCTATCTCTTATCGTTCCAGGGCTTCTTGAATCATGCAATTCCGAGTTATATCGAAAGAGTTATGGCAAGAATACCAAAACGTGACAGAAACTTTCAGGATGACAATTTGACTTTAACACCACGGACATGGACACGGGCTTATTCTCATCAGGCTGTGTATATGAGCATGAAAATAATGTTGTTAAATTGAAAGAAATGATGAGTCAATGGAATTTAGTGATGCTTGTTCAAATGTGAAGTACATGCTAAGTGTGGGGGAAAGATCTAGAAGATATTCTCAAAGGTTTCAGTTTTGACATATCTCTGTAAATTGGTCGTAACTTGCAAATGGGATGTCCAAATGAGTTGATTCTAGTGGGAGAAGTTAGCTAAGAGGATGGTCTACAATGTTTCTGTTGTGAACTTTTGCTGGTTGTGACTGGAACATGGTCCATTTTAGGAAATAATGTGACGTGCATGCGAAACATTGTTGTAAGGGAAATTGCTGAATCTGTCCTGTTGATACCTCTCAGTATTTTGTGCATAATTAACTCGTTTGTAGTCCAAATTGGGTGATTCTAGTCCCTAAATTTAGTTAGGATCGTGCTCTACGACTTTCATTTTTTGAGTGTTGACTAATTCTCCTTGCTTCATATATGATGGTTTCGATCTTATTGTCTTCATTGCAAGCTACAGAACTTTGTTGTGAGCAGTTGAAAATTTTCTTTTGTTTCGAATTCTGAGTGCCTAAGCTGTACTATTTTGATCTAAATGATGTGTGTCCTGTGCTTTATGTTGTTTACATTGTGAGATGCATCCAAAGTGTATTAAGTGGCGTTGATTTCGATAATAAGTGTAGTCATTATGGAAGTTGGGTTCATTGACCTTTTGTATGATTTTTGTATGGGCTCTGAGATAAATGGAAATGGCCTTGTTTATTACATGTTGAATGTGTCCATGCTATACTTGTGTACGAGGTCCATGTGACTTAATTGAGAAGGTTAATTTTTGTGGTTCTTAAATGCAGACATAGCACCGAAAAAAGTTGGAAGCTCTCAAAAAGGTAAAGGGAAAGCTAAAGGAAAAACCCGCATGGATATGGATTCTGATTCAGAATACTTTCTCGACGACTTGCCAATTTTTGAAGATCCCCCACAAGTCACTATACAAGTGCCGACTCCAAAGAAATGAAAGGGATCTCTGACCCCATCTTTATTCTTCAACGATGAGGCACAGCAACGTTGGGAAGAAGGCTTAGGAGTCAAGAAACTGCATTTGGTGCGTGCTTTTGAGGTTGATAAGGGGCCGTTTAAAAAGTTGATGCGTTTCCACAAATTCAACGAAACGTTGGTAAGCGCACCCAAGTTTTGCAATGTGAGTTTGGCAAAGGAGTATTATGCGAACGAAAAATTTCCAAATGACAGTGGAGCTGTATATGTTCGAGGAGTTTGTGTGGACATTAATAGTGAGAACATTAATGAGTATTTAGGCACTCCAAGTTTCCCCACCGATCCATTTCAATGTCTAGAAGAGGAGAATGCTGATCAAGAATTGCTGAATGAGCTAGCACACCCTGGAGCTGCGTGGGTTTTGGGCCGAAAGGGTGCACATAATCATGTTTGTCCTCAATTTTTGGGAAGTGATGTGAAATTGTGGTTGATGTTTGTGCTATCGAGACTTATGCCTAGCTCCCAGTCGTCCAAGGTTCTTCGCAAACAGCTATACTTGATTTCGGCGATTCGAAAATGACAATCTATAGATGTGGGTCGACTTATAGTTAATGATATCGGAGTGCGAATTGAGGAGGATCTCGTGGCTATGTATTTTCCTGTTCTTACTGCAGAGATGTGCAAGGCTCAAGGGGTAAGTGACGAGTTGGGTGGTGATTGGAGGCCAACGAAGGGACCTATAGCTACCCCATTATATCAAAAATATCTGAAGCTTGAACGATAGATGGTAAGAGCTCTTGCGGCTGAGCATGGTGTCCCCCGTGATGAAGTTGAACCCCGGGCTTATGTCGAGAATCAAGGGCAGCAATCGTTCGACTTTAGCTCTCTTCAAGGAGCAATTCATGAGTTTAAACAGTCGGTTGAGTATCGTTTCTCACGGATGGATGAGAGGCTTGAGGGTATACATGAGAACATTGATACTATGTAGCAAGAGTGGACAGCACATGCTTCTAATATGGATCAAAAATTGGATGATTTGTCTTCAGTCACGCAACAACAATTCGAAGTTTTGTATCACAGTTAACTGGTCATGCAAATGGAACTTGACAAATGTAATAAGATGGTTGTGTATTACCATTCTGATTTTGGGCCTCTCAAACCAACCCCTCGTCTTCTGCGCAGTTGGCTGGTTATCGTGTCCCTAATCTAACGAGAGACATTATAAGTGGAGCAGTTCATGAGTTGCCACCGGGGGTTCCCGCGGTGTCGTCCCTCAGCCTGTTGCCAACATTTTGTCGTATCCCACCCATGCCTCCCACCGCTACTTTTATACCGACTCCTGAGTTTATGCCAGAGACGAGAATACCATTGATGAGTACGGGGCAGCCTCTTCAGGGACCAGTTATTGGTCTTTTCCATTGGGTGGCGCAACCTTTCACTGGACCTTCGTTCTCCACAACAGCTTCGTTCTCTTCACCATCTTCATCAGCACCGTCTTCTTCTCAGAAAACCCCTCTTCCTTAATCTTTTACATTAAGGAAAATGTGTGCCCTTAGTGTAGGGGGGTTGAAATTGGAATGGCGATGTGGAAGTTGTTGTTGTTATGATTCGGTTTGATCGTTGTTGTTGTGTTGTTGTGAAGGTGCTATGGTGTTATGGCGATTGTCCTTGTTGGTAAGGATTGCTATGATGTACTGTTTCTGGCGGTTATGCTTTGTGCTTTGCTGAAGTATGTTTTGTGTGCTTTAAGTTGTGCTTTGGTTGCTTTGATGTGATGGATATGTTGAATTCATTTGGAATTTAGATGATTGTTGCACTACTTTGGAATTGTTTAAGAAACTTGTGGACATTTGAATCAGTTGCTAGCCTTTTGAAGTATGCCATGTTGTGCGGGGAGTTTGTGAAGTTTGCAATGATGAGTATTGTTTAAGTTTTAATGGATGTGTGATTGCTATGTCTTGAGTTTGAGTAGTTGTGTGAGCATAAATGTTTAAGCTGTGAAAAACAAATTCAATGAGTCATGAGTAATTTGAAGTTGTCATGTGTAAGAAAGAAAGTAGGGTATGTTAATGAAAGATTGCCTTTGTATTATGCTTTTGTTCTTTTGTGTGCTATGATCGAATTGGAGTTCATCAATATTTTTTATATTGCATTAAATTTTTTTTATTGATTCCAAAATTGATGAAATTGGTATATTTTGTCGGCCGAGACATCATGTTAAAGTAAGATAGATATGCCATGCAGAATTACTCTCTGACATAGGAGGAATCTGTTCAACTTGTTCCTGTTGCTGTGCATGACTTCAGTGTTTTGGATACTCTTGCATACATAATCTCTTAAAGACATCTAAGAACTTTTAGTCACACAAGAAAGAATATGGAGAAAAAGCCTTTGGCAATTGGGAATGAAAAGCTGAAATACTCTTGGCAATCTTAATTTGGAAAAAATAGCCATAAAACCCAGGCGAAAAGTGGAAAAAAAAGCCACAAGACCCAGGCTAAAACACCAATGCGTGTGATAGATGAATGCACCAAAGTGCAGAAAGGAAATGTTATTATGTTATCAATCAATAAAAGCACCAATGTGCAACCATTGAACTTATTTGTTAGAAGTTCTTATGTGTGGATAAGATGATTGTTTATGCAATGAGATGATCTTGAAACAAAGGGGATATGCATGCGAGAAGGAGAGGAGGCCAGGTAATTCTCAGCACACACTTACATGCATGACATGTTGATCTTTATTCGTCTTGCCTTGGTTGATAATTTGTCCTGAGATCTGACAATTCGGAATCATAATACTTTTGTGAATGTTTGTGTGAAAAGTGTTTTTGATGAACTTAGAGGAGATCATAGTAAGTCAAGTGAGCAAGGTTGTATGCAAAGGTGATTGACATATATGAAGTGTGAGTTTTACTTGAGGGCAACCAAAGTCCAAGTGTGGGGGAAATTGATAAGTCAGTTTTATACTGTCTTAATTGTATTGTTTTATGCTTGGCTTTTGTGGGATTTAGTGCACTTTATATATGGAATGTATAGAAATTAGTGAATTGTACAAAGAAGGATATGAATTGATGTTGGCCCAGAATGAGTTGAAAATGGAGAAATTGGAATGTGGAAAGTGGTATAGTGTTGTGGGATTAGGAGGAATTCAGTGAAATGTTTGTTATAAAATACAAGATCTTGTGAATTTATGTGGTATGTTGTGGTGAGTTTTTATGGCAATGGTGTGTGTGAGTGTGTTTAGTGAAAAGACGTTGAATTGGTTTTATATTGTGGACATGTTAAGTGTTTTGTTAAAGAGAATACATGAGTGCACTTGCTGACACTTGCACACTTGTGCACTACTCTAGTGCACTTGCTACACAACACTTACACACTTGTGCACAATACTTGCTGCAAGCATGCACTAGCTTGCTACTCAGTTAGCACAAACTTGTGCACAACATACATTCATCGCACAGCACAAATGCACTCATCACACGACATTCATGCATGCAGCTGTAGCAGCCTCCCACACAGCAGCGCGCAGCGATCGTCGCACAAGCTGCGCGCCACCGCGCAGCGGCACTACACCATTAGCAGCACTTGTGCACACACATGCACAACACAGCCCTCAACTTCAGCACATACTAGAACCCCTGGCACAACTCATGCACAATGCATGCACACATTTGCCTACACATTCGTGCATATGCATGCGCACAACTACTGCATACTCTTGCATACCACATGCACTTCATAGCACACAACACGCACTAGTTGTTGCACACATCATGTGCACCACATGCATTTCACAGCATGCATTGGCGCACATATCTATAGCAACTTTAACAGTCACACACACAACTTATGCACACCACATGGGCACTTAGCAGCGTAGTAATAACGAATATAGGCACTTCACAGCACCACTTGGGCGCTTGCTGTACACACTCATACACGTGCTTGCGTGAGTTTTTAGCATAATTTATCACTCATGGAAATCTTTAAACATTATATGCACAAGAACATTAACTTGTTATGCCCAAGAATGTGAAAATTAGCTTGCGACGCATCGCAAGTTTTGTGGGAAAATGGCTTGCGACGCATCGCAATCATGCATGAAATTGGCTTCCGATGCATCGCAAGCATGTGATATATTGGCTTGTGAAGCATCGCAGGCATGCAGCAAAAATGGCTTGTGATGCATCGCAAGAATGAGAAATTTTGGCTTACGACGCATCGCAAGCCTCATGTGATTTTGGCTTGCGATGCATCACTGTTGTAATCCAATGTTCTGATGTAAAAATTTTGGCTAAGTGTTTAATGTACTCTCTCTTGTGTGCAGGTTCGTGGAGGCATGGATGGTCCAGGCTCAAAGACGTGCTGCTGGAGATAAAGGCGCCGCGACCAAGGCTCAAAAGTGTGATTGGACATGTGCAAGGGCTAGCGTCGAATTTTATGACATTCATAGTGGCATTTTTTTAATATCTTAATCAGTTTACGTTTGCGTATTATTTACTTCTTGTAACCTCTTTATATAGAGGATTTAGTAAGACTTTTGAGGGTGATCATTCTAGAATTCATAAGACACTTTTGTATTTTTTTTAGAGCGGGATTTTTCTCTCTACTTTTCTTTCTCTCTCTAGTTTCTCTCACTAAAAATCGAACTCCGATTGTGATTCCGATCGCGGATTTGGACTGGAATTTGCTTTCTTACTCTCAATTGACAAAGGAATTGACAAATCTCTAAACTCTAATCGGTAAAATCCTCTAATTGAGTGAGAATGAGTTTGTTAATGTTACTATTTGATAAATTTGAGATGAGAAAGGCATTTTCTGGCTAATCGGTTGATGATCTGGGGTTTCGATGGATGAGAATACAATTTAGATGCCTCGTTACGGTGCAATGAACAAAATCTACGAAGAAATAATTCATATATTGTTTTGATTGTGTATTTCGGTTGAATTTTCATACGATCACTCTTGAATAGTTAAATTGAACTTAACTACGGCCGACATACTGAGTATAAGATCAATACTACGATTCTTATTGTCAATCTTGTGAATTGAGAACTTCTTTTGTGAATCAAGTCTTTTCACTTGCTTAGTAAGCTTGTCTACTAGGATGCGTTCGCCATGCCGATCTTAGGTTATGAAATCATGAGATAAAAGCGCAAAAGAAATCTTTTGTTGCTAACGAGTACATTTGACCCTAGGTTCAGGCCTCGACATGGGAAGAATCTAGGAATTGAGTGTTAAACTTGCTAGGAATAGCGAATTGAGACGTCGCGGTTTGGAATTGCCATTCTCATGCCTCGCCATGGGAGATGATGGTGTTAGGAGCCTTAAGTTGAGATGTGGTCACCATGCTAACCTCTGGTTAAGACTCTAGGTGACATAGTTCCCCTCTTGTTCAGCGTGCATATTCGTTGTACCGTAGAGGTGTCTATATGCATTTTCATCCAGCTCCAGAACTCTAGAGCATCACTTTCATTTGTTTGATTTCCACTTTATTCCTTTTGATTTGAGTTCTGTTCTTTTAATTCACGTTAGTGCGAATTTAATTTTGTGACAACCTGAGAACAAATTTCTGGATTCTTGAAACCACTTCACCTTCCCTGTGGATACGATACCCTACTCATTGCTACTACTTTAGTTTAGGGTTAAAATTGCGAGGTTTACGACACACTTGTTAATTAAAGTAAGATCATTACTGATATCATAGGTGGTGTCATACGAGTATGGCTTAGAGGGAAGGATTATTCTGCTTCTCAACTCTCCGTCAAGTGTGCAATTCTGTATAAGATTGCCTGAGGAATTGGCTTCCCACTTCATATGGAATTGGTGTGAACAAGTCCATGGCTACTCTATTGTTCAAGATTGGGAATTTTATTGAGTTTGACATAGGACAGTTTCTGTTTTGATCAAATTGTTAAGCATGTAGACTGTAAGAATAAAAGGATAGCTTATCCTTTTCCATGTTTGATATATGCCATTTTCTCCTCACAACATTCTGTGATTCGAGTAATAGAAATTTTGGAGATGGACAAGGAAGAGATCAGAATCAGTTATAAGCTTCTGAAAGGTGATCACGTCAATGATATGGAGGATGTTTCTGAGGATGTTTTTGACTCAGACAAAGAAGAGCTTGGTAATTCAGTCTTACTGTCGCGCACTATTAAGGTGCTGGAAGATGAACTAAAATCTCTAATTGCCCAGCAGTCTGATATTAAGAAGAGAAGGAAAGAGGTCTCTTCATTGCTTGATGACCTTACAGCCGTAAAGTCGGCTAAAGATGTTGCTGCTGAAGCTATTGAAAGGAAGAAGCATTTTGATACAAAAGCTGAAACTGTAGCTGATGATGTTTCCTGCAGTTTAGGTGTTCCCCCTGATGCTACTCAGGATGTTACAAAGGTATTCCTTAAAACCTTTCTACTATTTTTGCAGAGTTTGAAATAGAGCATGAACATCCTATTGTGGAAGAACAAGTTGACTCTGATCCTGATGAGGAAATTATTGTAACGGGAACTTCAGTTCCTTTTGCTCTTTCTGGTGAGGGTATTTCTAGTGTTATTCCTAGTTTCACTGATACTCGGGATCTTTCCAGTGCCCAATCTAGTGGGTTTGTTGCTAGTAAAGATGAAGCTGTTCCAGGAGAAGCTACTGGTGTTCATTTGCTAACAGACTCAGTTGGCCTAGTGCCTTATGATGATGTTGATGATTCCGCATAATATTTCTCTGATGATGGTTTATACTCTTTGATTAAGACAATTTCTTATACTTTATCGTTGTTTTTATGCCTTGTTGTTTTTCTGTGACAAAAAAGGGGGAGTATTTTTTATATTTTGGATTTTTTTTTGTAATCCCTAAAACAAATGTATGCTGGGATATATTGATGTCTTTTGCTGTGTCATGCACAATGTCTTGTGCCATGATATTTCTTTTATAAGTTCCTATTTAGGGGGAGTTTTCGGTGAACTTCCGTCCAGCATACATGGGGAGTTTGGATTTTGCCAAAAAATGTCAAATGGGGATATTGTTAATGCTCATGATGAGTTGGCTTTTATTTTGATGAGTTGGCATTGATTTTTTTGGAAAATAAGGAACGATCGTGATTGGCTGCAGAAATTAACTTAATCAATCTATGCAAGGAATGTTGATTGTGGAAATTATGCTATCATGATATATTTGGTAATTATCTTGGTATTCTTGGTGCTTATCTTGGTATTTTTGATGATTATCTTTGGAAACCTATTTTTGGAAAGGTAAGCATGGGATGCACATGGTTTCCATCTTTTTATGCGATTTATTTGGAAATTATCTTAGAGATAAACATAGAAAGATTGTGTGTGATCTATAAGGATCGTTCCTCCCACAGGAGTTTGGTGTGGACTTTTTATTATTCTTTCAGTCTTGAAAAGACTGTGAACACACTTTTTGGTTGGAATTCTTTGTTTAAGTGTGTTGGCTGTCCGCATCTTAATACAAACGTATTGAAGGTGCATTCATTGTATTGTTCATTGAAACTTAGTCTCGGAAGGAGGCTGTCAGGAACTCGGGAGAGTTCTGATCGTGGGCAAGGGGATCTTGCCATAACACGGATTCTGGGAAGAGTCACCACTAACAAGGGGATCTTGTCTCTTAAAGATTTTGGGAAGAATCACACAAGTCGAGGGGAGCTCGCAAAAGAGATTCACTTGGGAAGTTTGGAAGAGGCGGCGACAAAGATAAGAGGGAGTCTTACTTTGTGTTAGACCGAGTGTCTTGTAACTTTGTTAACCTAGTGGATTGTTTTTATCTAGGCGTGGCCCCGCAGATGTAGGCAATTGCCTAATTGTATTACTAACTTTCTGTCTCTTTATTTTCCGCATTTTAATTCTGTCCATTTTCACTTTTACTATCGGTGTTATATCTAGTTTTCTAACCAACTAGGACACCACGTATCTAACCTTGATCTTTCAATGTTCAAAAGTACCAATCTAATACTTATACAATGAAGTATCAAATTTTATGCATCACTTTTATGTTCAAAAGTAATACTCCACAACATGTATCATTTTTCATGAATCAATTTTCATGTATCACTTCTTAATCAAAAAGTATGAATCTAATAATTGTATTATGAAAAATTTCAAATAAAAGTAAAACATAAATTGTTACCTTTAAAATAAAATTTTAAAATTATTTACAAAAAAATCATTCAAATTTGCTTTGTTCCAATCAAATAAGTAAAGCAATGAGGTCACGATGATTAGAAAGTAAAGTGATATCTGTGTACAGTAAATAAGAAACATCTATAGAATTATATAATTGTTTAAGAATTTGAATTTCATTTCTTACCTTTGGTATAATTGTCTTGATGTTGAGTATAGTATTGATTTTGAAATCTATATTGATGATGATATATGTTTAAGATTATTAACTGTTATCTCTGTTTGAATTTCGGAGAAAATTTGATCAGGAAATATTATGTATAAGTTGTTTATAGTTGATGAAAATCCAAAGATATAAGAAAAAGAAAGCATTGAATAAAAAGTAAGGATGAGTAATATATGAAATCTGAACATTTGTCATGGATGATCAATATATAAAATTTGAATGTTTGTTTTGGATTCATATTCGCGTATCACTTTGAGGTCCAAATGTATCAATATAATACTTGTACAATGAGACATCCATATTAGCGTGTCACTTTTATATTCAATAGTATCAATTTTTGTTTATTACCTTTCAATCCAAATGTATCAATCTAATACTTTTCAATGAAGTATCAATTGTCGCATATCACTAACCTAGTGGTTAGGAAGTTAACATACTGACCTTAAGGTTTAGATTTTGATTCCTTAGGGATGCGTGTGAGGAAGTGTGTGTGAAGATCAATTGTTTCATATAACTTTTATGTTAAAAAGTATCAACTCAATATTTGTACAATGATATATCAAATTTCACGTATCACTTTTACGTTCAGTAGTATTGATCTAATACTTATACAATGAATTATCAATTTTCTCGTATTACTTTTCAATCCAAATATATTAGACTAATACTTTTACAATGAAGTATCAGTTTTTACTTATCACTTCTCAGTCCAAATATATCAATCTAATAATTTTATAATGAGGTATCCATATTCACGTATTAATTTTATGTTGAAAATTATCAATTAAATGTTTGTACAATGGAGTATCACATTTTGTGTATCACTTTTATATTCAACGGTATCAATATTATACTTGTGCAATGAATTATCAATTTTCTTATATCACTTTTAGTCCAAATGTATCAATTTAATACTTGTACAATGAAATGTCATTTTTCTCGTATCACTTTTCAATCCAAATCTATCAATTTTATACTTGTACAATGAATTAGTAATTTTATTGTATCACTTTAATGTTGAAAAGTATCAATCCAATATTAGTATAATGAAGTATCAATTTTCACATATAATGTCTTAGTCAAAATGTATCAATCTAATACTTGTACAATGAGGTATCAATTATTCAAGTATCACTTTTAGTACCATTGTATCGATCTAATACTAGCACAATGAAGTATTCATTTTAGAATATCATTTTTATGTTCAACATTATCAATTTAATACTTATGTAATGAAGTATCTTTATTCACATATAATTTTTCAGTCCAAATGTATCAATTCAATACTTGTACGATGAATTATCAAATTTTGTGTATCATTTTCATGTTCAAAAGTATCAATGTAATTCTTCTACAATAAAGATTTCCAAAGAGTATCAATATAGGGTAACAATTTCGAATAGGGTAATAAAAAAAATTATTTTTCAATCTTTGAAATAGAGAATGGAGTCCAATCAGATAGAGAAAGTTAATTAATTTGTAACTCAATAGCTTTCTATTCACATTGAAATAGAAGATGACTTACATGGAGAATCAAATGAAGAAAAGGTTGTCATTCCAAGAAAGAGGAAAAGATCACAAAGATGACAGTTTTCTAATGCAGTAATTCATTTTTTTAAAAATAAATAATTCTTGAAGTTTTTTAATTTATATCCATAATTGATAATTCATATAAATTGTTTTGTAATTTTAGCAAAAAGAAGATGATATATTATCAATGTCAACTATCATAGTTGTGTATTATGATTATTGGCTTTACATTAGAGGTAGAAGGAAGATATTATGATTAGTTGTTTTTTCAAAAATTTTAATTACAATGCTAGAATGGTTGCTTAAGTATTTTAATGGTGATACCAAAATTTTGGGATAACTACAAATAAAATTCATGATATATTTTTCCTTCCAAGAAATCTTGGTCTCGAAGTACTTCAACTTGGAAAAAAAGATACTTTTTCATTCAAAGAAGATTTTCAAAAGAAATATGATTTTTCTATTAGTCACCGGATAGGATTACCTATATTTAGAAACTTGATGATTAACAACATGCAAGAAGGTGGGAATGACTTCAAAAGATTTTTTGTTCTATACAGTTTTTCCACCTTTTTTACCCCAACTTATAACAAAATGATATACTTTATTGTAATCAAATCGTTAGTTGATGTAGATAGAATCAAAAATTTCGATTGGTGTTCTTATGTACTCAAAAAGCTATGCTGGGTTGCTAAATAGTACAATAACAATTCAAGAATGACATATGTGATTGGGTGCATTCTTGTACTGCAACTTTGTTATTTCCATAAGTTTATGTGGAGAGGACATGTAACCATTATTTTGAATTGGATGAACGATGAAATGATTAAGAGAGTACAAGAAGAATTTGCTATGGGTACATTTGGGCAGAGAGAATGGAATATGACAACATATTCTGTCATGTCAAGAATTATAGAAAGTTCACAAGCAATGTACGTATTTAACAGGGAAAAGAATAATGACAGAGATGCTGATTGTGGGCTCCAAATAATGTCCTATATTTCAGGGACAATTGATGATGGTTCTGATAAGCTTGATCATTCTTCTAAGGAGGTGGGTATTTAAAAGTAACACTTTATCTACTTCATAATTATTAAATACAAGTGTAATCATTAGATTGAAATACAAATCATGGAAGATATCTATGGGCATTTTAAGGATGATCTTCTCATTGTAATAAAAAAAATTTCAACTGCAAAGAAGATTGGAAAAGTAATTATCAAGAGAATGCGAATGATATAGTTCTTGAAATGGTTGAAAAAAATTAAGAAAATTGATGATGGAGTTTCACTGAAAATCTAAAATGAAATGGTGACAATCTAAGAGTTAAAGTCATTGAACTGCATTACGATAAAGAAAGATTTAGATAGTACACAACAGACATCGAAGAATAACAGAAGAAAAAGAAGTTCTGGTGATTCAGGGGATTCTAAAGCTATTAAGCAATAAGTTAGGGAGGAAAAATTGGAGATAAATTTCAACACGTTTAATGATTGCTACTTATTAATCTTCTTAGAATGCTATTTGCAGTCTTCTAACATTTATGTTTTTAACCATAATATGCAGGTACATATGGGATGAGTTTCCAAAAGAGAAGACAAATTCATGTACATATCTAAATGCGTTGTATTTTTAATTATACAAGTAGAGAGGTTACAAACAAAAAATATTGAATTTAATTAAAGAGAATAACATTTTCTCAAAAATAAATGTTATTGTTCCCGCTATAAGCTAGTATGTGTTTTATTTTAAATCTTTGTTGTCAATTTATATAATCCATTATTAAGGTATTATAATAATTGAATGGCAAATATTTAGATCTTATCGAAACTTGTTCATCTTGTGCCTATAGAGTTTGTCTTAGACTAACTCTAATATCTCTTATTTTGAATTTTGTTTTGTTTTTGAATCTTTATTAGGTACTTAAGTGCTATGTGGCTTATTTTTTAGTGTTTATAAGATAAAGATTTTAAATTGGTAAAAACACTTATTTCAAGGAATTTTTTTTATGAAAAGTCAATAAAATTTAAAGAAGACAAAAAGTTAAGAAAGTCAACTAGTCAAGGAGAGAGCAAACCCTAAACACTAGGGTTGACCAAGTTGAGGGTTGGATACTAATATATGCAAAGAACATGGTGGTGGACTTTGGTTAAATTGAACACTCTTGGAGATGGTAAATGTTAAAGTTAGAGTAGAGTTTGGTGTTGGTTGGTTTGTGTAATGCCTTAGGAACTTTATCTTAGCACTACACTCTCTTGACCCAAGCATGTAGTTAAGGCAAAGTTGTAAGCACCAAAGACCAGTGTCATGTATGCTTTTAGCCAATACCTACCACTATTGGAAGCCAAAGGTAAAAACTAAGGCAAGGAGCCAAGGTTTTGGCCTAAAGACCACCAACTTTAGTACATTTTCTAGAGACCACACCTTGCACACATAGGCATATTTGTTAGGTCTTCTATTGAACCTTGTTTTAGTTCACCATAACAACCCTCAAACACACCGAACCTAGACCTAGTCATTTCTAACATTTCGTGTATCATTTTTTGTTTAAATGTATCGATCTAATAGTACTTGTATAATATACCATCCATATTCGCGTATCCCTTTTTTGTTGGATAATTTTAATCTAGTACCTGTACAAACGAAATATACATTTTTGCATATCAATTCTATGTTCAAATGTATCAATCTAATACTAATTGTACAATAACATGACCATTTTTCATGTATCAGTTCTATATTGAAATGTATCAATCTAATACTACTTATACAATCAATTAAGAATTTTTTGCAAAAATTTTTTTTTTAAGACTATTAATCTAATACTACTTTGTACAATGATGAAACCATTTTTTTGCATATCAATTTTATGTTGGAAAGCATCAATCTAATACATGTACAACAAAATATCCATATTCGCATATCACTTTTATGTACAAATATATCAAGCTAATACTATTTTGTGCAATGAATTAACCATTTTTTGTGTAACAAATATTTGTTGAAGAGTATCAATCCACTACTACTTGTACTATAATGTATCAAATTTTGTATAACACTTTTATGTTCAAAAGTTTACCTACATCACATTTTCTGTATTGAATAGCATCAATCTAAATTTCCATTTTCGCGTATCAGTTATATTTTGAAATGTATCAATCTAACAATACTTTTTACAATGGAGTAAATATTTTTAACGTAACAATTTTTTATTAAAGAGTATCAATCTAATACTACTTCTACAATGCAACATCCATATTCATGTATCAATTTTATATTCAAATGTATCAATCTAATATTATTTTGTACAATAAAGTAACCATTTTTCATGGAACAATTTTTTGTTGAAGAGTAGGAATCTAATACTACTTTTATAATGCAATATCCATATTTGTGCATTAATTTTATGTTGTAGACTATCAATCTAATATTTATACAAATGAAATATCAATTTATCCTTATTAATTTTTTGTTCAAGAGTATCAATATAATAACTGTATAATGAAGTAACTATTTTTTATCTATCAATTTTATTTTGTGTAATATTTTTATGTTCAAAAGTGTACCAATATTATATTTCATTCCAAAAACTAATGGTAGAAAGAAAATCTTTGGTTTTCTAAAAGAAAGAAAAGAGAAATTTCTTTTCTACAATCCCTAGCAATCCCTAATATCATAGAAAAGCGCTTTACTTCTATAATAACAATTTTTGAAAGAGATATTGAATTTTAATTAGCACAAGGAAACTACTGAATTAAGTACTCCAATTCTTGTTGTTGTGAACGTTGAGATTTTTCCTTCGAAGACACCAAACACCACTTATAGATGAAAGAAAAACAAAAAGAATAATTTTGAATCCTGTTTGCAACCACTGAATAAAGAAGCAAAAATTGAAATTCTCGTGCATGAAAGCAGTGGTAAGTGTTAAAATAGTTGTTTCTAAACATATATTAGTTATTAACTAAAATATGTGGAGAATTGATACCCATAAAACAGGTATAGAAGAAACTAGTTGTAGACTAAATGTTAGTTATAGTTATTCTAATATGATTGTGTTATGGTTTTGGAAGTTATTATATACTATCTAAGTAATTATATAATTTGTATTAGTTTACATTTAAGAAGTATAATTTCTATATTTTTTATAAAAAGTAAAATACTAAGTTCAATATGTATGAGGGTTAACTATTTTTAATTTCTTGCATTTCCTTAAACAGAAATTATCCATGTGGTATATGTTGCATTTCTATAATCCATCCACACCCTCCATGCGGTAGCGAGTCTTATTGCAATGAGCTCATCCTTGTCTGTCTTTATGGCCATCACTTCACCCTTCTTCGATACACATTGCACTTGCTATCGATATAGCAAACGTTATCCCAAGTCGAGAAACTTGACAATTTCCTTCTTTACCACATCCATTACTATAGGATTCAATCTCCTTTGCCTCTCTTGGGTTGGAGTCACACCTTCTTCGAGTAAGATATTGTGCATAGATATGGAGGGACTAATGCCTTTGATATGGGCAATGGTCCAACCTATAGCTTTCTTAAATACCTTGAGAATATTGATCAACTTTTCCTCCTGTTCAAGCTCCAAATAAGCTAAAATGACAACCAACAAAAAATGCATACTTCAAATGAGTCGGCAACGATTTCAGCTCCAATGTAGGTGGCTCCTCAATCGATGATTTTAACTTCTTAGGCCTGCAATCTAAATCATTTGCTAGCCTCACTTCAATGAGATCAAACACATCATTAGCAAAATTATATCCTTCAGTTAAGCTCATATGATCCAATAAAAGCAATTGAATAACATTAGCAAGATCATGCATAATCTTTTCATCCTCTTCATTGCAAACTGTCAATTTACACATTGCAATGTCATATGCATCAACATCATGCTCATAAGTTAAGGCTCCACAATTATTACCTTGGCTAACATACTAATCAATGATATCAATCATGTAACATGAATCAAAAGAATGATTTTCATAGCATAGTTGACATCAAAGGTTACCTCCTCTCTGATGACTCGCAACGTGATGGTTTTTCTTCTTACCCCTATGATGGCATCCCCAGCTATTAAAAGTGGTCGACCAAAGATAATTGGCACATTTTCATCTTCTTCCATGTCTAAAATGATGAAGTTAACTGGGATTGTGCATCTTCAATAATTCCCAGCAGCTGAAATATAAAATGATCTGCCAATTGGAGAATAATGGCAACTAATTTAATTAGCTTGTCAAATCTAACATTTGCAGCTGCGGATTGTGACATGAGGTTGATCCTTGCCCCCAAATCACAAAGAGTTTTGGTGAAGAACCTTGATACAACAATACATGGTATTGTGCAACTCCCCAGATCTTTTAACATTAGAGGGAGGTTCTTCTTCATAATACACTTGCTTTTCTCGTTCATCACAATTGCCTCCCTACATTGAAAAATTTGTTCTCAATTTGTCACCATGTCCTTAAGAAACTTACCATATGTAGGTGCCAACCTACATAGGTCAAGGAGTGGGATGTCCACATACAATTTTTAGTGAGCTCCACAAATTTGTCACATTGCTCCTTCTTTATTTTGGGCTTCACCCATTAAGGGAAGGGAATGGGTGGTACACACTCCTTAAAGTTCAATATCTCCTTGAGCTCTTTCTTCATCTTTTTTTAGTAAGTTCTTCAATTGACTCTTTATTTTCCATTGAATTCCCAACATTTTTACCTTTTTGCTGTTGGTAAATCTCTTGATCCTTGAGATCTTGCTCTTCTTTACCCTTGTCGGTGACCACCTTGCCACTCCTCAATGTAATGGCATGGCATCACTCAAAAGCGATCCTTGAATCCTTGCCTTTTGTCCCCTTGTCAACTGCCTAACTTGCATTTCCAAGTTCTTGATTGCGGCCAAACTTTTTGTCCACTTGTTATCTTAGTCCTTCAACATTGCTTTGAAGCGGTTCAATCTGTTATCAGTTTCCATGTCGCTCTTGTCAAGTCTTTTCATGATTAAACTCAAGGCATCATTCGTAATTGCTTTTCGATTATTGTCCTCTTCAATTGATTGCAAATTTTTGAAATCCCAGTAAATACATTGATCTCGTTGGAGCCACTTCCTATCGCTACCCTTGCTCAAATTGGCATTGCTCTTGAGCTTGTTTGTAATAACCTTGCCTCTGCTGGTTATCTAACCAATTTTCTCCACTCTGTTACCAATTAATGTTGTCATATAGGGCCTATTTAAGTTGTTCACAAACTAAACTGATTCCACCATAAGACAACGCTCATCGATATAGTGATCTTTCTTGCACAGTCTACATACCAACACTTGCTTGGTTTCTTTCTTGACTTAAAAGTCCATAATCACCTTAGTGAGTACGTCAAACCTCGCATTCAATAATGATCCCTCATCTAATTGAAGTATCCCAACTGGTTTCTTTGATGATTGATAACGAGTTCCCAACCAATTACATCCATCTACAGCAATTTTATCAAACAAGGATTGAATTTATGAAGTTTTTTCTCCTTAATTGCTCCTCCAGCACTTTCATGCACCATCACAATTGATTCAACATTCAAACCTTGTAGACAAATTTCCCAAATCATGGTTGGGACAAGCACGAATCAAGTTATTGAATATTTCCCACGCTTCCTTGAATGTTTTGCCATCATGCTGCCTAAAATTCATAATCTTAATCCTCATGCACTTCAATTTGAATGGTGGAAAGTATTTGACAAGGAATCTCTTTTTGGAGTTCATCAAATGACTCGATGCCCGATACCGGAATGGAGTTATACCATTTCTTAGCCATGCATCTAAAGGGGAATGGGAACAAAACAAGCCTAACCACATCTTGAGGAACTCGAGATAGCTTGAACGTGTCACACAACTCAAATGAATGATTCCAAATGGTCATGTGGATCCTTATGTTCCTTTCTATGAAAGATAGCTCCTTGACTGATCATAGAAACAATTTGATATGGTACTTGGAAGTTCTCCACTTCATTCTCAAAATGGTTGTTGAGATTCTGCATCGGTGGCTCATAGTAATCCTCTAAGAGAGGTAATGATTCATTCTCTTATGTCTCTCCTATTCTTGCTTTCAACTTTCTTTCAGCTGGCAAAGTTCTCTCCAATTCTTGATTCAACTTATACTTGATTACTCCATTTGATCTTGTACTCCTTTGCATAAGCAAGAGAATTCAAGCTGTTGAAGACTCCTACAAACACAAATCACAAACAAGTAAACTAAACTACAAGATTGAATTGCAAATTAACTACTAAACTTACTCTAATAACAACTAAAATGTCTAAAGAACAATTCTTCAACACCAATTTCCCTCCCCGACAGTGGTGCCAAAAACTTGTTTTTGAATTACCACTATGTATATTCACACGAACAAATGCCTCAAAAATGGCTCTTAGTCATCACAGCAAGTTTAATCTCAATTACCCTATATGATAATTCACAACTATCACTCTAGTATAGCTTAAGGATCATTCCCACAGGGAGAGATTCTTTGGTAAAAGAATTGTTAACAAGCTGTTGTGTAAAGTATTCAAGCAAAGAAAACAGCAAATATGAATTGAATAAATGTTTCCAATAGCTATGAAAAACAAAACACGAATCAAATACACGTGAGGAGAATAGGGATATCATGGAGTGGTCTCATGGGCATTTTAGATCAACACTTTGATTTCTTGCTTGCCATGGGTTGCTAAATTATAGGTATTTCAATAAGGGTTATAGATTATAAAGATTTATCACGGCCCTCCTAATGTTAATGATCTAAGATTTGATAGATTACTAGGAATTACTACTACCTACCAATATCATTTGTTCACAGTTAAGACTTTAGTTCTACCTACTCTTGAGTGCCCATGAAATTAGATGGAAAGCCCATGGTCTTACCAAGAAACCATGCTAAGACTTCCTTTCTATTGCGTTATTACCTAATGAACTAGAACCTTGTCCACGGCCTTACAAAGATGCCACACTAAAACCTTTATAGTTCTCTTCTCTAGCATTCAAGGTGGGTAGCTTTAAGTTCAACCTCTTGTCATACTACAAATTAGAATCATCCATTAGACCAATGAATTCATCCTTGACAACACATAGTCTACAAGTGCATTACTAATGTGAACCCATTGCGAACTAGCATGCAAGATCTTCATTTACAATACCCATGGCAAGTTTTATCAGTATATCAAGTTTTACTCCATGCACCAATCATCCCCATGATAACCCATCAAGGTTTAGCCACTCATGTTTGTGTCAAGCATATTAAGTACATAGAAATTCAATATTAAAGCCATAATGATAACGAAAGATGTCCCCCTTCAACAAAGATGAAAGCTTCTTTTTAATTCCATCTCAAAAATCCTATCTTTAATATCAATAGTTGCTCATTCATCTTGGAACTCAAGTCTAGTTCTCTCATTAGAAAATAAGGTGTTGTGTTAGCAAGTGTTGTCAAGTGTTGTCCTTATTACAGAATGAACCCCTCCCCCCCTTTTCTATCTACTTTTTAGTTCTTAAATTTGTAAAACCCCTACTATAATGTTGAGAATACAAGTTAGACCCCAAAAGGTAGGTGGGAGAGGACCACAAGTGTAATAAAGTTGCAAAAGCAAAAAAGTACAAAAAATACATTCTTGCGTGAGCTCGCATGGTCATCTCAGGTTGTGTCGTGTTTTTGGTTTAGCAAATCCATTTGAGTAGCATGCTACAGGTTACGCTACCCTCATCTTCAGAAATCATAGAGCTCGGCGTGGGATAGTTCAGATTGCGTTGTGGCTACTTGGACCACCAGATTAATGGTGCAGCTAGCTGAAGGTTTCGTGCATCCTTTAGTGTCTGAGTTTACTATTCTATGTAGCCAATCTTTGGTTGCACTAGCTTCTCTATTAGTTTTTTATTACGGTTGAGTTCGAGTAAGCTGATTGCAAGCTGCGCCATGCAATCCTAAGTTGTTTCGTCCATGGCATAGGCAGCTCTTGTGCTGTATTAGCTTCTCTATGTTTACATCAAGGTCAAACCTTGGCCCTAGCATTGCTATAACTCTGCACGCATGTTTGTCGTGTGAGGTGGTTCAGATTACATGACCTTTTATTGTAGTCTTCTAGGCATGATCCCTTCATGGCATGACTTGGCCTTGGTTATGCCAGCGATACATCTTGATAGTTCTAGCTTCTGAATGCTCATTCCTTGTTATGCTCTTACTGGCGTTGGCTTTGTATTGCTATGTTGCATAGTTTGACATGTCCTTCTCGCAGCGTAGCTGGTTCTAAGTCATGCTAAATCTCCTTTCTTCCTTTTTTTCCTACATCTATGCGTTAACATCTTTTGGAACCCTGTTGGCATGACGTTCCTGAAATTGCGTTGCGCTTTTGCCTCTTTATTATCTATGGCTTAACCAGAGCCTAGTTGCGCTACTAGTGACTTTATCATGGCGCGGGTTCTCACTTATTGCACCAACTGCACATTTTTCATCATTTTTTCTTCCTTTTTGAGTTGTTTTGCCTATTTCTCAATTTTGAGCCCTACTTGGGTCTCCTTCACCTAAAACAACACACAAACTAATGTAAACAACACAAATTACTTGAGAACTAAGGCAAATACATTATGAAATAAGACCAATTAGTTGATGATTTACCAACTTATTAACCTCAAATTTTATTGAACAAACACCAAACAAAACCCAAAATTTCTATGAGTTTATTCTTGTAGATACTAAATCTATTGCTTTGAAACACTATCTTGACCAAAAAGATAGAACATTGATTACCCATTCAACTGCCCAAATCCTCAAAATCTTCAAACCATCAGATTGGGGAACAAATTTGATTACACCTCGAAATTTTTCACAACCCTTTTCTCCCCCAGGATTTACATATTGGGATTGTAGGCAAGCTTGGTTTAATACTTTTTCAAAGCAAAACCAAATAAACAAACACTCTTGGTTTTTTTATTTTAAAATATTTTCACTGGGCTTAACTCTCCAACCACTGGTTGCAGGCAAACAGCCCAGAGACTATGCTTTGAGCCCAATCCAATTAGAAACCATAAAAACAGAAACCTCAAACTTGCCCATTTCAATTGTCAACACAAAAAATTGGGCTTACGTGCTGAAAGTGGGAGTCCTGAAAGGAAATTAAAATAATTCTATCATGTCTTAACCACTGGCTATTACCAACAGGGAGAGTTAAGCCCCGGGGGAGGAAATTAAAATAAAAATTGCATAAAGGAAAGTGGGTCGCAGAAGGACAGCCAGCGAATTAGATCAGTTAGATGTTAGCTTCAAATTAAATGACTGAAAGTAAAAGCAAGAAAGTAAATAACATAAAATTAAAAGTTAGAAGTTAGAAAGTTAGATTAAAATAAACAAGATATGAACACAAGATATGAAATTCATAATTAAAGTACATAAAAGAAATTACACCAAATTCATAAGATTAAGGTCCTTACACTAGTTTGGTCCTTAATCAAACTCCAATAATTTTTTAAGCAAGGGATCCAAGCAAAGGTATCCAAGCTTAGGAAATCTTCAAAGAAACAAAGAAAAGAAAAGTTGGAAAGCTAAGAAGAAAAGAAATAAATAAGAGAGAAAGTTTGCTACGGGAGAGAAGAGAGGAAATTTCTAGGCTTTGGTCTCCAAAGTCTACCGTATGTGCTGAAAGTGGGAGTACTTATAGCAGTTTTCTCGTTTTTTTTTAATATTTGACTAATCTATTACAGTCAAACATTCTTCATTTATGGTATTTGAGAAAATATACCATAACAGTCATCTTCATTTTGATTTGGATTAATTAGCAAGTCTTCTTCGTCTCTTCCCTAGATTGGGCTTGCTTGTGTTGGGCCAGTGCTTGATGTACTGGGTTCTTCACTGCTAGCTTGTTTAAATTAGGCTAACAAGTTCTCAAGTTGTTTAACATAGTCATCTTTGTTTGAAATTAATGCCAATTTGGAAGCCGTTAGTGATTTCTGTTGAAGAAACTGGCATATTTTATGGTCCGCTGATGAGAGGAATTGTGGATTCTTTTGAAACCATGCATCAATCTTGTGAGGATGCGCACACCCAATGTCAAAATCTTTCCACCACTTTGTATATCCTTGTCTGATCAATAGTGGAGGAAATTTGTTCTCCTGCTTAGAAAATTCAAATTTCCAAGCATAAATCCATGACAATGAAAAGATTGAGTAGTTGTAAATTTTTCTGAGAATTTTTGTAATCCCAACAGAGCTTCTGCTGGAAGAATTTGTGGATTTGATCCAAAACAATTCCACCATTGAATAAACCAGATTGAAAAATCATATTTGGTTCCACTTTTAAAATAGAAAAACCAGAAGTGTTTGTTTATTTTGTTTTTCTTTGAAAAGGTATTAAACCAAGTTTGCCTATAATCCCAATATGTAAATCCTGGGGGAGAAAGGGTTGTGAAAAATTTTGAGGTGTATTCAAATTGGTTCCCCAATCTGATGGTTTGAGGATTTGGTCAATTGAATGGGTAATCAATGTTCTATCTTTTTGGTCAAGATAGTGTATCAAAGCAATAGATTTAGTATCTACAAGAATAAACTCATAGAAATTTTGGGTTTTGTTTGGTGTTTGTTCAATAAAATTTGAGGTTTTTGGAAGAATAGCTTCTGCTACTTCATTTGGATTGTTTACAAATAAATCAGGTTCTGTTTGGCAAACAAAAGCATAAGTTTGATTTTTGAAATATTCTTGTTTCAAAACTGTTTTTTGCAAAACATTTTTCGAAATTTGTTTTGTTTGTGCGGAGCTAGATGCCACCACATTTGAATAATTTATAGGGCTTGCAACCACTACAGAAGTTTGAGTATTTTTCAAATTAGTAGGATTTGAAACCACTACTGAAGTTTGTGGGGATTTTACGAGTTGAAATCCTACTGATGCAGCCAATTTCTGGATAGTCTCCAATTCGACTGCTTCATTTTCTTCTACCATTTCGGCCCAAATTTTTGGGTTGACAAATGAAATGGGCAAGTTTGAAGTGGAGGCTTCAATTTGTTTGGATTGAAGAGTCTGGACAATGCGCTTAGGCATTGGGGGTGGTTCTTCTTCTTTCTTCTTTCTTGGAGGCATTACCTAGCCTGCAAGAATTCACGAGTCAAAAAGTCAGGCAAAGAATTTGCTTCTCCTTTAATATAATCAATATCAAAGTCAAAAACAGATAAAATAGCTTGCAATCTTGCAAAAATTTGTTTAGAAGCAAGATTTTTAACATATTTTTTCAAAATGTCTTTTGCAAATTTACAATCTATTCTAACAAGAAATTTCTAGTTAAGCAAATCAGATTGAAATTTTGAAATACACAAAACAATAGCTAGCATTTCTTTTTTGATTGTGGAATAGCTTTGTTGAGCACTATTCCAATGTTTAGAAGTAAAGGCAACAATTAATTCTTTGTTGTCTTGTACTTGTTTAAGTATCCCGCCATAACCCAGGTCAGATGCATCAGTTTCAATGATCTTCGGAAGACTTGGGTTTGGCAGAATCAAGCAAGGCAGGGCCTTGACTTGGGCTTTCACCCATCTTACCGCCTCTGTATGGACATCAGTCCATGGTGGGGGAGACTTCTTCAACCTGTCATGCAAAGGTTTAATAATATTAGCTAATTCAGGAATAAAATCAGCTATATAGTTTAAACATTCTAGAAACCTTTGCAGTTGCTGTTTTTCTAGAATTTGATCAGGAAACCTATCTGCAAACTGGATAGATCTTTCTATAGGAATAATTGCTCCTAAGAGGATATAATGTCCTAAAAATCGAATCCTAGTATGGAATAGACTAATCTTCTTTTTTGATACAACTAAATCATTTTCTTTAACTGCTTGTAAGAAGATGTTTAGATGTTTAAAATGTTGATCTATATTGTTAGAAAAAACTAGGACATCATCTATGTAAACAATAGTAAAACTTGAGTAAGGATTCAAAATGTCGTTCATAATCCTTTGAAATTCTGATGGAGCGTTTTTTAAGACAAAAGGCATAACGTTCCATTCATAGTGCCCAAATGGTTCTGTGAAAGCTATTTTGTACCTATCAGCTGGGTTAATCTGAATTTGCCAAAATCCAAATTTCATGTCAAATTTAGAGAATACCTTTGCTGTATTAAGCCTTTGCAAAAGATCTCTTTTATTTGGAATTGGATATCAGATACATTGAAGAGCTTCGTTTAGAGCTTTGTAGTTTATTACCAATTTTGGTACTCCTCTTTCAATTTCTGAGCTTTTGTTCACATAAAATGCCGGGCAACTCCATGGAGATTGACTAGGCCTGATAATATGTTTCTTCAGAAGATTATTAATTTCTGACTTACAGTGCTCCAGAAGCTCCTGATTCATCTGAATTGGTCTAACTTTTGTTGGGATGTCTTTCTCCTTAAAGTCCTTTTCATGGGGAAGATAAACAGTATGTTGCTTTCTTTTCCAAAAAGCAGTTGGTATTTCAGCACAAACTTGCTGCTCAATTTTCTCTTGCAGTACCTTGATTTGGTTCTGAATCAGTGGTTGAGCCAATTGTGCCTCGATCCTTTTATACTCAATTTCTTCCATAAAAAAATTAATCTGCTTGATCTCGTTAGACAAAGGATTCAGTTCCTTGAGTACAGGAGGCCTTGAAAAAGGAAGAAGAACATTTTTTCCTAGATTTTGTGGCAAAATTCCCTCAAATGTTGTCACATAAGGCATCAATTGTATAATAAAATCCGTACCCAAAATAACTGGATGAGTAAGATTTTTAGCCAATAGGAATGATACCTTAACTGCTGCTGAAGAAAAATTTACCTCAACATCCGTAAGCTTATAGGATATATTGAGCTTAGATCCGTTTGCTGAACGAAGTCCTTCTTTAGTTTTCTCAAAGAATTTTGACGGAATAATTCCTTCATCAATGCAGCTAAGATCAGTTCCCGTATCCCATAATGCTGTTGTATCTAATACAAAATTATTTTGTACCACCAATTTAATCCGGACATCATGTCTCCTAAAAGTGATACAGACATAATTTTTGGAGTTTCAGAGTTTAAGGGTTCGAGGAATTGCTCAACTTCTACTTCTTCTTCCTTGGTTTTACCCTTATCTGTTTGTGCTAGCTGTTCTGTCAGGTTTTGCAAAACCAATTGATCAAGCTCATGTCGAGCTTTAATCTCGCTGACTTCCATTTTAAGTTTTACAACTTCAGTTTCCAAGTCTTGTACTGTTATCTGTTTGGAGGATTTTTGAGGAAATTTGTTCAAGATGTTTGTAAGGTTATAGGTGTTGAGTACCTTCGGGTCATTTGCAGGATGGTCACTTCTGAATTTAGAAGTGGATGTTTGATCACTGGCTATTTTTTTGAACTAGTTGAGATAGTATTTTTTCTGTTCTGTATCTTCCAGATTATCAATCATTTCCAGAAGTAAATATTGTTCTTTGGTTAAGACATTAACAATTGGGTCTTCTGGATTTGAATCATCGCTGAAAAAAGAACAGTTAATATCATCATCTTCCATCTGGTTGATATGATTGCCCTCACTATATCCTGATTCCTCATCCTCTGTTTCAGTAAGAAGGTTTGATATTTGATTCAGAATATTGTCATCGATCTACAAATTCTGAAATCTTCTTCTAAGACGGCAATATTTTGCTATATGTCCCAGTTTATGGCATTTGTGACAAATAATGTTGGGCAAGGCTAGTCTTGGAGGTTGGTATGGTTTAGGCTGTGTATTGATTGGTTGTGGTAAAGGTTTTTGTTGTCTATATGGAAGTCTTCGTTTGGGGAAATGTTTGGCATATCTGGGTTTGGATATATGTTTATGATGTTTAGGTTTTTCGGTTTGGCTACAGCTCGGAAGTCCAAACTGTTCACAGAAAGAACCAAGATCCTTCCTCCTTTGTGCCCTGTCTTTTGCCAGTTGCCGGAGCATTTTATCTTACCTGCAAAATCGCAAGGTAACCTGTTGGATCTGTGTTTTCAGTTGTCCATATGTAATCTGTTCATATGAAACCACTCCATTATATGTGTTTCTGAGTTCTTCCTGAACCATATCCCTTAAAGACTTTGGAAGTCCATCAAGGAATTTCTCCTTCCAATAAGCTTGATTTCCATCAGGTCTGGCATATATTCTGGTGAAAAATGTAACTTTATACAATCGGAAATCCGATAAGTTTTTGCACTTCAAATTGTTCAATAATTCTGATGATCTGTCTCTTAAAATACCTGGATCACCAATAAAAGTTTTGGCAATAGTAATTATCAAAGTAGATACAGCATCAGAAATAGTATCACCGTCTTGTAGGATTGGTTCTCCTTGATCATCAATCTTAACTGAGTGCATGATGCCTTGTCTGTCATCTTCAGTAAGATGTTCATCCCACCATCCTTTTAATTGCCCTGTAAACCCGGCAACTAAAATATGTGCTGCCAATTGGTCTGTACAAGCCTGAGATGTTCTGTATAATGTTGCCACCATTGTCATCTGTTGGAGAATAGCCATCATACTGTACTCCGTCTGTCCATCTATGTTCCACTCATAGATATTGTTGGCATTGTAGCTATTTTGGAGAATGTTGGGTCTTTCTTCCAACACCATGTCTGGATATGTTGCCCTGGGATAGTACAACTTCTGAGGCCCTTTCCAGTTTGACAGTTGTTTGTCACCATGTGAACTTCAATATCTTAGTTTAACAATCTCTACCACTGAAGATTCTAATTGTGATTGTTCATCTTCAGATATTTCTCTTTTGTCCAAGACACACATAGCTTGATTTACCGAAGCAGATGCTGAAGTAGGGTCACTTAATTTTTGCTTCGATTTTGGGGTAGTAAAGGTTTCTTCAATCTCTTCTATTCTTTTTTCTAACTCGGTTAGAGGTCTGTTTGCTAACTGATTAGCTATCTTGGAGGGTATTTCATGTGGCTTAAAGAGAGGTTTATTTGGGAAAGTGTTTGATACATGTGAAGATGTAGATATTGATTGGATAGGCTTGGTAAGAAGATGTTCTCCAATAGCTTGAAGATATTTGTTAGTGTAGTTGTTTTGTTCGTAAATGCTCTGAATATCTCTTGCACTTACTGGACCTGTATCTTTTTCTTCTTTTTGTTTGAAAGGAATTGCTTTGATTTCCACTGTCTTGTATGAAGTAATGAATGATAATGATGGCGGAAGCTCTGACATTACTGTGTCACCATCAATAACCTGCCAAGTCTTTGTAACACAGATCTCTTTTTCATTTGAAAAAGGATAATCTATACAATTGTAAGTTGCATAATGTTCAAACCATGCAAAAAATGCTACATGCAACTCGTTTGTTTTCAAGAAATCATAATATTTTTCTTGTATTTCTTTTCTATTTTCATTTTTATAGTTTTCAAAAAACCATTTTCTTTTTTCTTGGTTTTCTTTACTATAAAATTCTTTTCTAAGTATTTCTTTGTCTATTGTAAAATCATGTTTGAGCATCCTTAATTCTCCTGCATTATCTGTCATAGTAGAATATGTAGGTGATCTAGGAAGGCTATTGCTTTCACTTTGTTCAGGGGAATCTATTTGAGATTCAACTGTATATCTAGCTTGTGGTATCCTAGATGAATTATCTAAACGATGGACATGTGTATCAACAGAAGATGTTGAAGCTCTTGCTGGTTGTCTAGAAGATTGGGCTTCAAAAGATCTTCTACCTGTATGACTATTTACTGTGTTTGAGATACTAATGCTTTGAGTTCTATCAAAAGTGATTTGAACTCCTCCATTAGGAAATTGTCTAATATTTGATACTGCTGTATTTTCGACGGGTACTGGTGGATTTGCTTCTGGCAAAAACCAATTTTCGGGCAAGATTACCTTACTCCATTTTATGTTTCTAGGAATAGATAACCTAGACTTAGTCAAATCTGTTTGGAACATAACTGTTTCACCTTTTTTTGAAGCACTAACTGCTCCTGTATTGAAAGCTGAATTTATGGCTTTGTATTGGATTCTAAACAAAATTGTAACAGGAAGTGTTCCAGTTTTTGCTTTAAAGTTTGCAACTTTAAAATTTAACGTTAAAGCATCAAGTATGTTTCTATCTTGTAAAGAAACAGTAAAGTTTGGAAAACAATCAAAATAAACAGGACATTCACATAGGCTAGTTTCAATCATGCCTAGCAAAGAGTCGTCAAAATTCAAAAATCTACAATCATTAAGACAAAGAAGCAAAGAAGTATCCAGTCCTTCTCTATTTAGAGGTTTTGAGGCTACTTGAACAAGTCCAAAATGCAAATAATTATATTTTTGCCTATGTTTTTGAATTGTTCTTTTAGAGAGCAATTTTATGTTTTCATAATCATTATTATGATTAACAGCTTGTTCTACTGTTTTAACAGTATAGTCAGATACCAAGTTCCATTTATCTTTATAAACTTCACTTGATGGTTTTTTTAGGAATTTTCCAATTATCAATTGATCGTTCAATATTTTCAAGATTTACTTCTTCCTTGAAAATAACATTGTTTGAAAAGTTTGAAGACGAAGCGTTTGAAGAGGAACTAGAAGATCCTCTTTAAAAACGATTGAAAATAGGAGACATATTAAAGATAGAAGTAGTAAATGTTTAAACAGAAATATAAACTCAAATGATCGGAAGATAAACAAATAATAAAAGCTTTTAACAAATCAGTTGTAAAATCCCTCCGGTTGGTACATCACCGTCGGGATCCATGAGATATTACCTTGTGTTTCATGGTTTCTGGACAGAGATTTTGTAGATCTAGTAAATCACAGTGTGAATTTCATACTTTTACTTGTTACCATACCGGATCAGATCTGGTACCCTCGACACAATCTTTTTCACCTTTCGATCTCAATACGGCTTCAGATCCGTGTTGGTAAACAACAGGCATCAAGTTTAACTCAAATTCACCCTGCAAGTTAGCAGATCTGCAAGATCTAAATATAGAAAATAAGTACGTGGCGTTGTTTAAACCAGATCTACGGAGATAAAAATCTCCTTTTCTTCTGACAGTTCTGGTTTCCAGCCGATATACTTATTTTATTATGAAACAACAAGTTACATCCCACTTCCCCCTCTGGCTCTGATACGAAGAACGGAGAGTTATGCCCCGAGGACTATGAGCGGGTCGCAACTGGCAAAAGACAGGGCACAAAAGAGGAAGAATCTTGGTTCTTTCTGTGAACAGTTTGGACTTCCCAGCTATAGCCAAACCCAAAAACCTAAACATCATAAACATATATCCAAACCCAGATATGCCAAACATTTCCGCTGGGAACCTGATACAATTGTATAAAAGTGGGCTGTTTTCCAACTTATCAACCAACTAAAATGTAACCGTGCTTCATTAAGAATTTCAATAGTCCAAGTCAACTATTCCAAATGAACAACAAGATTTCTTTCAACTTAATGAAGATGACACTGCTGACATATTTTCACTTCAATGAAATGATGGTAAGAAAGTAGAAGATGTTAAGAAAAAAGACATTGTTGCATTGACGAAAAAATGGCAAAATAAATACGATTTTTTCTTGTAGATATGTTTCACTATCGAAATTCAAGAGTCTCATTATCAATGAGTTGAAAGTAAAAGGAGATGATTTCAAAATAATTTTTGTTCTAGAAATTAATTTTTTTATAAAGAAATTTTTTTAATTAATTTGTAAAATTTTAAAATAATTTGTCAATTATTTATTTTTACTTCAAATTATAAATAATGAACCTTCTTCAACGTTGGTAGAGACTATGTGCAAGTATCTATCCTTGAACTGCATCAAGATCTTGTAAACGATCAAATATTCTATCTTTTTTATTTTGTGATATAACACTCCATCATCAGGGCAATTTCACATGGCATTATAGAACATATTATTTTCTCACCACAACTGTGAGAGAGAATAAAAATTTTCTGGTGATAGATTATATGTCTCATTGGGTTTTTAAAATTTTGGAACCAACTTTAAAACTTTGTGATATATTCTCAAAATTCCAAGACATCTTTTTCATTGTATTGTATACTTCTTTTGCCGTATGGTAAAATAGGCACAAGTATCCATTTTTTTGACTCGTTGAGTTGGTCAGCTATAGTGTTACAATTGAATTTTTTACTTTCAAAACACCATTTTTAGTTGAGTGTATTAGAGTCATTACATTTGTCCCTGTTAAGTATCTCATTTGCCTCTATTCTTAATCACAAGCAAAATTGATTAATATCATTCTGTAAAATTACTCTCGTTCAATTTGTGTGAAGAAAATTGGAGTAGCGAGTTTTTGTAATCAATATAAGGTCATTTCTTTTCTTTTTTTTCTATAGGAAAATCCCATGGAAAGGATGTCGCGCCCATTTTTATTAATTAAATGACAAATGTAAGTTACATGGAATCTAGTAATGAATTGTTTGAAAAGCATTGAGACGAAAATATAAATGCTCTTGGTAAGCAAAATATATAGACGCTAGAGTTTGCACAAAATATATAAGACCACATTTTACATAAGTTGCCTTGGCATTTTCCTAAAAGACGGAAGACCAAATATATGTACTCTAATCGAACATATAACTCTAGATGGAAGGGCTTTTTCTATAGAGAAAAAAGTGACAGTTCTGACAAGCTGTCTGTACTTTGCTAGTAGTTTAGTTTAGGATATTAGCTCCTTTTAAACATTATTCAACATGTAATGTAGGAAGCAACTTTAAAATTTCTTCTAACTTTGTAATCAACTTCCAAGGTTGCTTCAATGTAAGATTCACAATTAGGATAGAAAAGTTGACAATGATATATATGGTGGTGGAAGAACTGTCGATACCATAAAACTTGAGATAGAAGAATACAACTTTTTTTTTTTTATTTTACACAATTGTCATCCTATGACTTATAGCCAATAACAATCACTAGTTTGTATATATTTCTAAAACTAAAATCTTTACAAAGAAAAAAGAGAGGAAAATAAATAGTAAAATCCCATGACTTAATGAGATTGAAAAATAGGAAAAGAAATTATAGTCAACATTAACAAATAAATAGTCCCATAATATAATTGTAAATTAAAAAAAAAAACTCTTTTATACTTTCAAAAAAGTTTGAAATTACTTCATATAGTTTTAAAATCTACATTTTCCTTTCTTATAATTGTTAAAAAAAAAACACAAAATATATGGATTTCAAACTTATTTTTATAAATGTATCTAGTTCAATATATAAGTATAACTTTTATTCTTTATTTCAAATATATTAAACCATGTATTTTTCCAAAATCATTAGTTTTTTCATCTTTTGTTTAGAAAAAAAACAAATCAGAAAGAAGTAACTTGTACATTTTTAAACTATGAAGAGGTAACTTGAAAATTTTTCAAACAACAGGGAGATTTTTTATAATTTATCTTAATTATAATCATGGGATTTCTATTTCAATTTTTTTACAAGTATCATATAGAACATTTATCAAGATTTCTAATATTTCTTTTCAATGGCAAAAGGTACTGATGGATTATTGAGTATTTTAAAAGATTATTATTTATTCAGAATTCTATTGAAACTTTGCAATTAAGTATTTAGTAATACTCTTGTACTGAATCTTCTTTCAATTTATGACTTTATTTGATAATAAGTTAAAACTTTTACTCGCCATTAGGCTTATGCTTGTAAATGGGGGGATCAAGTAGGATCTCCTTTGTAAGGGTGATTTTGTGTAAATCCATCACCCAAAAAAGTTATTAATAAAAGAGGGAGTGGCGACCCTCGACAAGGTCCGTTGCCAATTTTAAAAAAAAAGTTAAAACTTTTACTCAATTTACTTATTTTACTCTAAATAAACTTTCATACTAAGTTAATTAACATGTGATAAATTCTTATACCAAATTTCAATATATCTGGCACAAATTCTAACATACTGAACTTTAATATTTTCCTACTATTCTATCCATTTTAATATTAATTATTTTAAATGGCAGAGATATCATTAAGAGTAATAACAAGATCTCAACTTGAAGATATCAGAGGAAGATCATCGTCTCTGTCTGGATACGATCATATTGTTCTCTATTTTTTCTCTAATTTTCTATTTTTATTGTGCTGATTTATTTATTGTTGTTCTTCATCCCTCTAATCTAATATAGGAAGACTTATTTTATCCAAAAAAATATATTTTATTATTTGAAATAGTTTCTTTAGGATAGTGCAATTAAACCATGACTTAATTATAATTTATGATAGCTTTAAATCCATTATTTCAATAATTGAAAGAAACTATGCCCAATGTAAACACAAGTTTTAATGATATTACAACTACTATTGATAAAATTCAATAATCTAAAGCATTTCAACAATTCCTGTTGGATTGTCATATGACAAGCCTTTCCTTGATATATCTAAAATTAAAATTTTTGCAAACGAAAATTTTAAAAGGTGGCAAGAACGTATGTTTTCTCTATTTTGATGTCCATGGATTTGTCCATGCACTAGTTGATTCATAACTAACTTCAAATGTTGATATCAATACTCAACAATCATAGCAACATGCTAATAAGATATGTTTTCACACTATTTTGCAAACCATATTTAATGAATTGTTTGACATGTATTGTAGTTATAAGGAAGCAAAAACTCTTTAGGAAGCATTAATGAAAAAGTATACTGTTGAAAATGCTACTAAGCAAAAATTTGTGATAGAAAAAGCTAATCCTCCTACAGTTAATATAGTTAAAATAGATGAAATTATTATTGTTCTTATTTTTCAAGTGAATGTTATAATTAATGTGAAAAAACAAGTATTAGACTTTGGGGCCACTCGACACATATGTGCAAATCGAGAAGTATTTGCCTTCTATACTCCAGTAAAGGATGATTATGAAGTCACCTACTTTAGAGACTTAAGATCTGCAAAGGTCTTGGGTAAGGGTGAAGTACTTTTGAAACTCAATCTAAGAAAAACTGTATGAGGTTAGGTTCAGTCCCCCTCCAAATATTTTGATCTTTAGATATTGATAAAATCTGAGTTGGAATCCCAACCCCGTGAATATAGTTTGCCGACTTTAAAAACTTGGATTCTTAATTATGTGTTATATGTTCCAACTATTAGAGAAAATCTAATTTATGTAGTCTTATTAGGGAAAGTTTGAGTAAATGTGTAATTCAAATATGATAAGATTATAATGACCAAGAACAATATATTTATGGGTAAATGTTATTATAATCAGGACTTTTTGTGATTAATATTTTAAATGTTATCAATAAAAATGCATATTCTTCTTCTTATATTGTTGACTAAATTTGTTTTATAACATGCTAGATTAGAACATATTCATGTAAAGGAGTATTACTCCTCGTAAGGGAGTAAGTAATCCTCATTTACATGTTTTTTTTAAGTTTGTATTTCCTGAGGATGGATATGTCCACCTTGAGTTTATACTTTTATATTTTTAATAAAATTGGGAGAGGCGACCCACCCCGAGCTTGAGGTTAGCAAAAAAAAATATTAATATTAGTTATATAAAGAAAATACAATCTCTTGGTTTAATTTCTGATATTAATTATAATAATATAGAAAATGTGAAATATGTGTTGAAACTGAATTAGCAAAAAAAATCTTGTAAAACTATTAACAGAGAAACAACATTATTAAATTTAATTCACACAAAATTCAGTGATTAAAAACAAATTATGACTATAGGTGGTAAAAGATAGGGAAAATTTTCAATAAGGGCAATGGAAGTTACTAAATTAATAAAGAGGGTGTAATTTTTATTAAATTATTAATAAATGCATAGATATGTTATGTACTAAAAAATCATAGAAATATATCAAGAAAAATAATTATTTAATAATATTGGTTAGGTAATTAATTTTAAATCTATTACTTACATATTTTATTATTTATTTATTATTAACCTCACAAAATTCAATATTTTTAAGTTCTGGTGATTTCTTAATTATAAGTGACAAAAAATAATTTAAAATTTTTACTGTTTTTCATGTTATAATATAACATTAGTATGTATGAAAAGAAGTATTTAAAAAATAATAATAAAAACTAATAGAGCATGTATGTAATGAAGCGTAAATTATACCATTTTATTTGTATACATAATTTTTTGATTACTAACACTACAAGAAAATTAACCTATGCCCACACCTTTTTTGAAACACTATTAGATGAATGTGTTAATAGAATTTAATTAGGACACTGGGTTACTAAATAGTTAATGTTATTAAGGCATTATAAAATTAATGTCTTTATAAGAAAGGACATTGTATAAAACATATTAACACATAGTAAAATAACTATCTTTATATCACTCTATTAACACATTAGATAAAACCTATAAAGACATTATAAAAAGATGAAATAATAAAACTAAATTCAAGACATTAATAACTGTTGAGAAATGCCTATGCAATGCAAACCCATATTTAGTATTAAAACAAAACCCGAAAACAATATATATATAATACACTTGTGGGTGTTCCAAAATACCAAAGAAAAAAAAACAAAATTATGAATATTAAATTCAGATCTCAAGTCTCAATGAGCAGTACTACTTGATAGATTTTAGTCGTCACTTTTTTTCACAGAGGCACGCAAAAAATTTTTCTTATCTATTTCTCAAACTCAAGAATCAAGCCTAAAAGAAATAAGCCTTTTCTTCCACACGAGTAAAGAGCACCTCTCACACTCAAGAGTCAAACTTCAAGAGGCAAGAAGCCTTTTTTTCTCACCACACTTAATGCATGGTTCGTTTTTCTTTTCCTCACAAAAATTAGTTGAAATGTACGTCGTCGGTTTCCACCCGAAAGAGGAATTCCAAAACTAGAAAAACACATCCAAATTAAATAATTCGAGCCCCCTTTCAAATTTGACAATGGTCTTCAAACAGTACTATTGCCCTGCTGCGTATTGATATGGAAAACTTGAATTCAGTAAACAATAAAGTCTTTATAAGTTCACCATCTCCAGCAATCAATCTCCCCCGTGCGTCTTCAGCAAACAACTTGTAAGATTTTCAATTCAAGAAATATTTCTGTTTTCAACTTCAATCTGAGTCAAATTAAATTATGATTATCATCTATTGCAAATTAGTTCTGCCTTGTTTAATCTCCTTTGCTACTTCAGTTTTGGTCAAATTAGAATATGATTATCATCTGTTGAAAATTAGTTCTCCCTTGTTTGATCTCCTTTGCTTTATCCGTGACCATTCCACTTAGATTCTTCATGCGTTGTAAAATTGTTTATGTAGGGGGGTTAGTAATTTCATTTCAATTAGATTTTCCATTGAGTTTCGTGGGATCTTAAAATAATATATGAGCAATGATTGAAAACTGATTAAAAAATCCAAGTAACTTTGTCTTTGGGTTTTTTGTGATCGATTAATGGCAGCATATTGGACTGGGCAATCATAGGTTGGTTGGCATTTGGCTGCTGCGTTTTTTTTCTTTCTTTTTTCCATTGTTCTTAGATATTGCAAAAATTTATTGCACTGAAATTATTATATTTGCGTATGATGTATATCTATTAATTATAAATTTAATCCAGAAAACAAAATTGTTTTTCTATCCAAATCACACAAGCAATAGCAGTGGTTAGCCAAATAGGTTTATGCAACCTTGTCCCTGCTTACATAGAGGCAGTCCTTTTTTTGGGCGGTTGAGTGATAGCTTAAAGTCGTATCAGCTCAATTTTACCCTAAACACTAATGTAGAAGCGTAAGTAGGGATCGTAATCCACAGGGAATGCTTAGGTCAAGAAAATTTAACAAAATTGTTCTTAAAGTCTTAGTCTCGGAATTTAAGTACTAGAAAAAAGAAAATTCAACACAAAAGAATGAAAGCAAAGACACAAAATATAGCAACAAGCAAATATGAAACAAATATCTCAGGATTCTTGTATTGGATGAACACAGGCTTAGTAACTCGATGCTATGCAATCGATAAACAATTAAATGCTTCGGAGACCACACCACTGCTTGTACCCCCAAATCACCATCCTCTCCCATGGCGAGGCCCGAGAATGGTGGAATAATCTCCGCAAAGTCTCAACTCTCTCAGCTAACTACTCTAACATGCAAAGTCCTAAAAACTCCCATGGCGAGGTCCATCTTAGGGTTTACATATCATCGATGTTAACACAGGAAGCTTCTTTAACACTTTTCTTAATGTTCAATTCATTAACACTTCCTATTCCGAGGCCTGAGTCTCAGAATTGATTTGATTACAGAAAACGAGTGCAAAGACTTAAACAATCACAATTTAGTTCTCAATTCATGCAACTTCACTAACTTTGATGAATCACTCCTCAATTTAGCATGTCGACCACAATTGAAGTTTGATCCATTCAAAAATAGCCAGGAATTATGAAATTCAACATATGTTTATACTCAAATTAAATGTGATTTCAATACTCAACAATTAGATCAATTGCATATCATACAATCTACTAAAACACGTATTCATCCATTAAGAATCCTGAGATATCGTAGATTTAGCCAGAAAACATCTTTCTCATTTCAAAATCAACAAATTCCAACATTGATAAGCTCATGCTTACTTAATTGGAAGAATTTACCGATTAAATCGAGAGAATTGTCGATTCCTTTGTTAATTGAGAATAAGAAAGAAGACTCCAGTCCAAGTTCACAATCGGAATTGAGATTGGAGAAGAAATGTTTAGTGAGAGAAAGTAGATCTCAAGAGTTAAAATGAGAATTCTCGCTCTTCAAAATCAAAAGTCGGTTACAATATGTAAAAAAATGTGAGTAGTCAAAAATCCCCCCTTTACATGTTAGCTACCTTCCCTATATATAGAGCTGGGAAAACGTAACTAATACGCAACGTGGATTGTATCAAATATTACAAAAGTGCCCTTAAGAGAGGAAACTAAAAATCAGTCAAAAATGTCAAAAATTCCAAGTTTGAAAAATTATTCAACACTTCAGCGCCTTTGGTGTTAATTTCCAGCGCCTTCATAAACCTCAGCCACGAGCCACACGCCTTCAGTCCTTAGATGTAGCGTTTTCATTGCCCAGACTTCCAAGTGAAGAAATCAGAGTCGAACCGCGCCTTCACGCTTGGACTCTTCACGCCTTCAGCGACTCCGCGAACTTCCAAGCAGATCAGCCTTTAAAGATTCACGCCTTCTTGCCACAGATAACCACGCCTTCAGCTGCCTGAAATTTCAGAAATCATAGATTTCAACACTTAGCCAATTTTCTGAAAACTCAAACACAAACACTTTATGGCAACAACTTCCCTCCTAGATTTGATCATGATACACTATGAATTAGGGAAAACTTAGAACATGAAATTCGTAACCATGTGTCTCAACTTTCCATAGCTGTTTGAATCACCCAGTTTGGAGCTAAAACAAGAAAGTTACGACCAAATCAATGTAGTGCAACAAAAACTGAAAAACTTCATAGAACAAACATTCAACACTTTACCAATTTCAGCTCCCATTTTACACTTAGCCTACGACATGTCGTAGGCTAAATATTTTTGCTTCAAAATTGTCGTAGGCCAAACTTTTTCCTCCAACATGTCGTGGGCAAAAATCTTCATTCCAAGAATGGCCTACGACATGTCGTAGGCCATTTTCTGTTCTCTCAAGATTGGACTACGACATGTCGTAGGCCAATTTTTCTGTTCTCAACCGTCGTGGGCAAAAATGCATTTCACTACCTAGTTCCTTCCTATGCCAATGTGAGTGAAAACTTGTTTAGAGTGTGCAAATGTTATGCCAAGAATGTTTGAGTAGTGTGCTAAGATTGGGTGTTGAAATGGTATTGAAATGGTGTGCTAAGGTAAGTGCATATTGGTGCTTGGTAGAGGTTGGCAAAGTTTGGCAAGGCTTGGCATGGTTCGGCAAGTTGTGGTGCCAAGCGTGGCAAAGTGGTGTGCATGTGTGGTGTGCCAAGGTGCAAATGTTTAGGCAAGAGTGGCATGTGATGTTGTGCACAAGTGGTGTGCCAAGGATGTGCAAGTGTCGTGCCAAAATGTGCCAATGGTGTGTCAATGGTACGCCAAGAAAGAGTGGTAAGTGCTTGGCAAGGTTGGTTAGCTGAAGGCAAAGTTGGCTTGGCAGAGCTTGGCAAGGTCAGTTGACCGAATTGGCAAAGTATTCATTCCAGCCAAATACCTTACTTTCATGCCAAATAAGTGTGTCTTAGCCTCTGATTTAGACCCAGTGGTAAACATAAAAGTTCTACCTAATCCTCTTAGCTTTCCACCAGTTCAAGAATCAGCATCATTCGGTCCCTGAAACTCAAAATATCATCAAAAAACCAAACTGTGGCAGGCAGATAAAATCCTAGAAAACCCTAAAATCCTAATGAATGGTATTCCGAAAAGACACTCACATTTCATAGTCTTTCACACACAATTAGAAAATAGTTACAACATAAGAAATGTAGTGCATTCAAAGAGCTTTTCAGAAAACCAAAGAACTCACCAATTGGATTAGTATTGAAAGAGATACACTCAAATGAATTTCACACTCAAAGCTGCCAAAACCCTAATTATGCCAATTGTGCATTTTCGGTTCCTCCACTTTTCCTTAACACTTATAACTCCATTTTCCACCATTTTTTACCATCTTTTCACCAGTTCAACATTACCAATTGACACAACACATAAATGCATAAACACCTAAAACACCACACATTTGCACAAACACAATCCAAGAATTTAAGCACATTTTAGGGTTTTCTTCAAAACTCTCACTCACCATTCTAGCTCTTTCTAACTCTCCTCTTATCATTTAGCATCAAACACACATTTACCTCATTTTAACAACTTTTGTGGTCTTTTTTCACCATTTTAGCACATCAAGTTGCGAACCACATAAATGCACAAAATAGCACATTTCACCACATAAATGTATGCAATTCAAGCCAAAAGCTAAGTGAATTAGTCTATACAAGTAGGTATAAAACCTACTTATCAAATTCCCCCACACTTGAACTTTTGCTTGCCCTCAAGCAAAGATACACACAATTTAACCCTTTTTAGCACCTGTATGCAAACACTTTGTTCATTAATCCACACTGACTACATCAAGATTCATCAAAACGTTTTTTCACACACAACCTTATACTTTGATGGTTCATGGTACCCAGCTCTCAGATTTCAATACAATTATCAACTAAGGCATAATGAATAAAGACCAAAATGTCATGCGTGCAAGTGTGTGCTGAGGAACATGCACTTCATCTATTCCTTCGTTATACACCCTCTAGCTAGTCTCTCATACCATTCAATACATGCCAATCTCTTTGTCCACTCTTATGAACATTCAATCACAAGATCAATGGTACCTATGCGTACATTGGTACTCTATGGGACATTGCCCTTATTCTGCACATTAGTGCTGCACATTGGTGCACATATTAATGACTGAAATAATGCCTGGGTTTTATGGCATTTTTCTCCATATTTGATTGCCAGCTTCTTATGGCTTTTTCCTTTCCAGTTTGCCAATATGGCTTTTTTCTCCCATATCATTTCTTGTGCAAGCACATGTTCATAAGAATCCCAAATTGACTAACCATGCACGAATTCTGGAGACACCAGATAAATGCATAACAAACGGAAACGAATTCATACACATTACCTCCTATGTCAATTGAGTTTTGCATGGCATATCTATCTTACTTTAACATCGGGCCTTAGTCTGCAAAATATACCAATTTCTTCAAACTTAGTACCAAGAACAAAAAAATTTCACATGCAAGATTCAAAACAAGTTTAATGATGAATTTGGAATAAGCCAAAATGAATTAAGAATAAAGTTTCACATACAGGGTGATAATTCATTTTCTCAATTTGATCTTTCTTATTCACTCTCTCTTTGTATTCTTCATCCTCTTATCAAGACTAAAGGTTCAAAACATTACCAAATCGTTTTCTTCTCACCAACTCACATTATAATTCAAACCCTTGCACACAACACTACACAATTCAATTTCATTGATTCAAAATGTAGGCCACAAACAAACCCGAGAGACATAATACATTAAAACCCTTACCAGTAGCAACTACATTCTGCTTTCTAATCACTCAACAATACAATAAGAAAAACTGCACTAAGCTCTTAACATTTCCTCCTCCATGGCATTAGCAAATCAACATAGCAACAATTTTCAAAAAAGAAACTTCAAATTTTACAAAGCACCACTTCACAAGATTCATCAAAGTAGAACCAATCCATTCTTCAACTTCACAAAATTCCTCACTTCAAGAAACTTCACATAATCTTCAACTCAGCATATCTCAATCAACATGAAAGTCCAGAAGTCTTCAAAATGACTCCCAACTTCAAACCCCCCTTCTCACAATATAAAACACCCGTATGCATAAAAAAAAAAAAAATTCAATCAACACAATCAACACACAAGTATCAGATAGCATAGCAACCACAACACACATCACACAAAATTCCACCTCCTCCCCCACACTTAAATTAAACATTGTCCTCAATGTGATAAGCTACGAGGGAGGAAGGATTCCCTGAGAGGACGATGATGGAGCTGATGAAGAAGGAGATCCAAACGCAACTGGTGTGGAAAGAAATTGTCCATCCAAAGAGGCCGTAGCAAATGAGGGCACACCAGTTGACTGTGGCACATAATGAAAAGGGCCATGCACAGGTCCTTGAAGAGGTTGGCCTGATGTTATCAATGGAAACCTTGCAGCGGGTGCAAACTCTGGATTTGGTATGAATGTAGGAGTATGAGACATAGTAGGTATACGACCAAATGTGGGTAACGGATGTAAAGTAGGGCTTGCTATCACTCCAGGTGGAAGCTCGTGCACGGCACCACTAACCATATCACATGATAGATTTGGGATTCAGTACCCTGCCAACTGTGCCAAAGTTGGTGTTGGCTTCGGGGGTCCTGAATCTGAATGGTAATACACCGTCATCTTGTTACATCTATCCAGCTCTCGCTGCATGCACACTTGCCTATGATATAACACTTCAAATTGCTGTTGAGCCACCGTGGATAAATCATCAAATCTATGCTCCATGTGTTCAGCTTGTGAGGTCCACTCCTGTTGCATATTGTCAAAACCTTCATGCATACGTTCCATCCTTTCATCTATGTTTCTCACATCATCTTGCAGCCGATCCATCCTATCCTCTATGCCTGAAAAGCGATTTTCAACTGAGAGCTGGAAACCCTGAATTACTCCTTGAAGAGATGCAAAATTAAAAGACTGCTGCCCTTGGTCTGTAACATAAGTTGGAAATTCACTATCCCCCAGAGATGGCTCTGCACTTGAAATCCTCGCTTGCTCCAATTCCTTGTCCTGTGCCAAGTATTTTAAGTAGAGTTGTTCAGGAATAGGAGACTGCATCCTCTCCCAAGCACCAAGCTGATCATCGACACCTTGTGACACACAAAGCTCCTGAATTAGTAAAGGAAAATACAGTGCTTTACTATTCTGGGCAGTTCAATCTTTGATGCTCGCAAGGATGATTCGTCCCACGTCAATCTTGCGCTTCCTTCGGATTGTAGAAATTAAGAACAACCGATTCCGAATCATCTCGGTTCTTTGTGAACTTGGCATGAGGCGAGACAACACAAATAACAACCATATTTTCACATCACTCTTCAAGTATTCATTCTGAATATGCTTATGCTCCCCCTTTGAATTAAGCTCCCAAACTGCCCCAGGATGTGCCAACTCTTTTATCAAAGCTTCATCCAATGCCACATTGGTTGGAAATTTGATCGGATCCTCAAGATAATCAGATGTGCCCAAATGTGCATTGATAATCTCGCTCGTGATTTGAACCCAAATGCCTCTAACATAGACAGCTCCATCCCTCGGAGACCCTGCATTTGCGTAGTATTCCCGTGCAATGCTCACATTACAAAACTCAGGGGCCACCGTAAGCTTCTCATGGAATTTGTAAAATTTAATCAACTTCTTAAACGGCCCTTTCTCCACACTAAACCCGCGTTCAATGTGTATATATTTCATATTGAATCCCTGTTCCCAACGTCTCATGGCATCGTCATCAACAAACAGAGCAACCTCCGGGACTCCTTTCCGTTTCTTAGGTGTCGGAGCTGGGATTGCATATTGCGGGGGCTCCTCAAACATTTGCATATCATCTGGAAAATACTCTGGATTAGAATCAGTTTCATCGTGTGCTTGAGCTCTTCCTTTGCCCTTCTTTGAAGTTGTGGCTTTTCTTGAAGTTGGATCTTTCTTTGGTGCCATTTCTGTGAAGAAACAACCAACACAGTTAACATTGTACATTTGAATCTTTCTTAAATTCCTCCATATGAGTGATAATGTCAACATTGAAAATTCCTCAAATACCAATCATACCAAAGTTTCCATCCAAAAGACATACACCCAAAACATGTTGCATTCATTCTTCAACAACTTCCACCTTTGCAAAATTTCACATTTCCAAGACGATAACCAATGTAAACAATGTATATCCAAACTGCAATATCGTCTTTACCACATTGTATTATGACAAAATTTTGACAAAATTTAAATTTTAGCACTTCACACTATAGCCTAAGAAACACCGTAAACCCATTTGAATTAGTAAACACTCCCTACTGCAAAAACAATAAGCATATTCTCATCAAAATTTCGGGGATAATAATCACATCAGTTGGATCAAAATTGAGCACTTTATATCCAAAATAACGAAACATTCCCAAACATTCAAAACCAGAAATTCCTGTATAACACATCAACATGCACTCAGCATTAACTCTGAAATAAGGCTGCATTCTAATCAAAACTAGCAATAGTGCCCAACACCAAATTTGTAGCCTTGTCTCTTAGCTAAATCCTCCAACTGGAATCAACCCAATTGGTCTACATTTGAGCAAGTTATGACCATAACACCGAATGGTGTTAAAACTGGGCGGAATCAAAATTTCAGCATTCTAACTTCAGCTTTTACTTCACGTTTTAAGCCAATTAAGTCTAAGTTCCAGGCTAAATTAGCCAAAATGTCCAACATAACCAATGAAGCTTATTACGTTAGCTAAATTCTAGGACTAGAATCATGCGATTTCACCATTTCAAGCTCAAGTTATGATTAAAACACTAAAACGTGGCAAAGCTGGAATAATTGGAATTCAATCAATTGTAATCTTCCACCCACACTTATCTTGCAATTGTTCCTTGACTAATCAACACCTTAACTTGCATATTCAGCATTTCCAATATCAACAAAATCAACATTTCCATGCTCTATATATTCACCACCTTAAACGATTTTCATACTACAACAACAAATCTCAAAAGTTTAAGAGAAGTGAAACGTACCTTACGGGAGAGCAACAAAAAATGTAATTTTGGAAGTAAGTAGATTTGAGATTATCAATGTAAGCACTATGGCCTTACCACCCACGAACTTGTATTGCTTATGATGCCTTGCAAAAAAAACTAGCAACACCTCTTGCACTTATAAAGAAACAAAGGTAGCCAATTCATGTTAGTGCATTCATTCGGTCAACTTTGAATAGTTAATATGCCCACCAACCACAAGAAACAATTTGGTCATTCCAAGATGGGACCCAACAAATTGCAAGACATGTGATTTCAACTCAAGCATGTGATTTCTGATTTCTTTCTCTGCCCAACACACTTATTTGGGTTACCGAATAATGCAAGCAAAAACGTCCAAACCAAATAATGCAATATGCAAACAAAATCATGAGATCACAAACCCAAGTCTAGAGCTAATTCATTTAACAATTGAACTCATCCAAATAAAATGTTGTACCAAAATGTCAGCCTTCTTCTTTCCATTTCATGTCATGATCCTATTCACGGCTCAATAGCAATCCAATCCCCCTCCAATTATTTTGCAGCTTTTCAGAAAATTCAATTCATGTTCAGAAGTGTTCAGAAATGCAGCTATCCTTATCATCAATACAAGTGTGAAATTGAAACCAAAGACCATGTACACAAAATATCTATACCAAAAACTAGCACACAAATTTCTTCACTACTTCACTCAAGAATATAACACAAACGCAAATGTAACATACTAAACAAAATGATGAAATACTAACACTACCTATCATACACACAATTCCATTATGGCAGACAATCTCCTTAATCATCATCGTGGTAACTATACATATTCAGAATGTTACTAAAAAAAATCAAGACATCTTGGTGAAGCCTTCCCCCACACTTGAATTAGACACGGTCCCCGTGATAAAAACATAACAACCAAGACAAAGGAACCTGGTTGTCCTCTTTCTACAAGCCACGAGAAAGTCTCGCAATTCTTTCCTCCTCTTGAAGAGCAAGCCACGGAGGAGGTCCCAACAGTCCAAAAGGATTTTGAGGATTGTCAGCTGAAGTAATATGAACTCCTGTCTCCCGAGCCATGGCCTTTATCAGAGCTGGAAAATACATCGGTGCGAACTCATTTCTCTGTGCCCGCCTGATAAACTCTAAGATCAACTGCCCAAAATCAATAGAGAAATCATGTAAAATGGCATAAATCAACAGAACTCGTTCTCTAGATGCTATATTGGTACGGTTAGTAGGAAGAATCCTGGAGTTGATAAACATTAACCATATTTTGGCCTCGGCAGTGAGTTCACTAGTAGGCACGTATAAAGCCTCTCGTTGAGCATTCCTCACCCAAGTAGCACCAGGTAAGGTTATTGAAGCCAACAAATGATCGGTGTTCTCAGCTCTCAACAACCTACCATATGTATTTCGAGAAAAATCTTCAAGAAGATAAAGCCTATTAATACTATGGCGGGTGACCCTCACATACTTCCCTCTCACGAACACTGAATGAACACCACTAGCTCGGGAATTAGCATAAAATTCCCTAACTATGTCCATATTCACTACAACTGAGGCTCTAGCAAAATGAGACCACGACTGTCTGAAAATCACATCCTCAAATCTGCTCGAAGGATCCTGAAATGGTCGCTCAATCATAACTGATCTATTAGTAAAGCCATGGTAAAAGTTTTCAGCAGAAGCATTAACAAAATGTGGACAACTAGCTGGCTCAAGATCAATTACCATCTCCTCATCAACAGAAGAAGACGAAGAAGGAGAAGATGTGGTTCCAGGATCTTCACTAAAGATAGCATATTCAAAAGGGTTCTAGTGGGGAGAATAGAAATCCATGCTTTGAAAATAAAAAATTACTAGCCAGGAAAGCAATATGAAGAAAAGAGTACTAAGTATGCAAAAAGAAGATGTGCAATATATACTGATAACATACTCACTATCCAACAAACACATGTGAATGACAGGTCATAGCTGGATGTCCTTTCTTTTTCTCAATAATGGAAAATCTCCAAACCAAGCATGCATGAATGAACAACAATTCTTACCATCAGAGATACCTTAGTTGTAAACAATGTAGACTCAGTGTACCCTCATGGATGAAAAGGTGAAATTTTTCTCCCTGCTTCTATCAATAATGCCCAACATCCTTTTGAAACTCTGCAAAAAATATAGCCAAGTGAATGTTATGAGATTGTGCCATAATTTGCTACTCAATACTACTCAACTAGGATTAACAAAGTAAAGAAATCACAACAAATAAAACAAATGAGGAAAATCAGGGTTGCCTCCCAGGAGCGCTTGGTTTAAGGTCACAGCCCTACCGTGCATCATAGCTCAATTTGAGATGATGGGATCATCTAAGTATAGTTCATGTGGATCTCGTGCCACATTAGTGCTATCCTTGTCCTGAGAAGTTAAGTATGGCTTGAGACGATGGCCATTCACTTTCCACACATTGCCATTCTTGTCATTCTTGATTTCAATTGTCCCGTAAGGTTTTACATCAACCACTCTAAAAGGACCACTCCACCTTGATTTCAATTTACCAGGAAACAATCGAAGTTTAGAGTTATAAAGCAATACCAATTGTCTTGGAACAAAGAACTTGGATTGAAGCTTTGCATCATGGATTCTTTTAGTCCTTTCCTTGTACAACTTGGCACTCATGTAAGCATTGAATCTGAATTCATCCAGTTCATTCAACTCCAACATCCTTTTTGATTGAGCCTCAGACAGATTCATGTTCAAGGTTTGAATTGACGCCTTATGTTCAAGTTCTACTAGCAAGTGACATTCTTTACCAAAAACCAATCGAAAAGGAGAAGCTCCAATTGGGGTTTTGTAAGCTGTTCTGTATGCCCACAATGCGTCATCTAGCTTCAAAGACCAATCCTTTCTGCCTGGATTTACCACTTTTTCAAGAACCCTCTTGATCTCTCGATTGGAAATTTCAGCTTGACCAGAAGTTTGTGGATGGTAAGCTGTTGAAACCTTGTGAGTAACAGCATATCTGGCCAACAAAGATTCAAAGAGCTTGTTACAGAAATGAGTCCCTCCATCACTTATTATAGCTCTGGGTGCTCCAAACCTGTTAAAGATGTATTTCTTCAAGAAAGCAGTTACACTCTTGGCATCGTTATGAGCTAAAGCCACAGCTTCCACCCATTTAGAAACATAATCCACTGCCACCAGAATGTACTCCATACCCCTTGATTTAGGGAAAGGCCCCATGAAATCAATCCCCCATACATAAAAAATTTCTACTTCTAATATGTTGTTCAAGGGCATCTCATTTCTTGAAGAGATATTGCCAGTTCGTTGACATCGATCACATTTTCCAACCCAAATTCTGGCATCCATTAAGATATGTGGCCAATAGAACCCACATTGCAAGATTTTGAAGCCTGTCCTAGTTGATCCAAAATGACCACCACATGGCCCCTCATGGCATGCTTTTAAGATATCCTCCTTTTCTTCTTCCTTGACACACTTTCTTATCACATGATCACTGCAGATTTTGTATAAAGAATTGTCCTCCCAAAAGTAGTATTTAGCATCACTTCTCAATCTTTTCTTCTGGTAACTGGAATAATAAGATGGAATCTGGCCAGCAACCACAAAATTGGCAATCTCAGCGTACCAAGGCAATGTTTGTTCACCCACTTTGAACACCTGCTCATCAGGGAAGTGTTCCTTAACCGAAATGTCAGGTGAATCTTGCTCTTGAGATTCCAATCTTGACAAGTGATCTGCCACAACATTTTCCGAGCCTTTCCTATCTTTAATCTCCACATCGAATTCTTGGAGCAACAAAACCCATCTAATCAAACGTGGTTTTGCTTCCTTCTTTGCAAACAGATACTTTAATGCGGCATGGTCCGTATGAACTATTACTTTTGATCCCAAAAGGTAAGCACGGAATTTATCAAATGCGAAGACCACTGCTAGCATCTCCTTTTCAGTAGTTGTGTAATTCATTTGAGCTTCATTCATTAGCCTGCTAGCATAATAGATAGTGTGAAACACTTTGTCTCTTCTCTGGCCTAAGATAGCTCCTAAGGCATAATCACTAGCATCGCACATAATTTCAAAGGGTTCACCCCAATGGGGAGTGACTATCACGGGGGCTTCCACCAATTTCGTTTTCAAAGTTTCAAATGCCTCAACACATTCCGTTCCAAACTCAAACTTAACATCTTTTTATAAGAGACTGCACAAGGGTCTGGCTATCTTTGAAAAATCCTTAATAAACCTTCTATAAAACCCAGCATGTCCAAGAAAGCTTCTGATACCCTTAACATTGGTCGGTGGAGGAAGTTTTGCAATGACATCTACCTTAGCTCGATCCACCTCCATCCCAGCATGAGAAATTTTATGGCCTAACACAATTCCTTCTTGAACCATGAATTGACATTTTTCCCAGTTTAATACAAGGTTCGTTTCTTCACACCTCTTCAAAACCTTTGCCAAGTTCTCCAAACAACCATCAAATGTCATACCAAAGACAGAAAAATCATCCATGAATATTTCAATTATTGATTCCACCATGTCGTGGAATATTGCCATCATGCACCTCTGAAAGGTAGCTGGGGCGTTGCAAAGACCAAATGGCATTCTTTTATAAGAAAATGTGCCAAAAGGGCAAGTGAAAGTTGTCTTATCCTGGTCCTTGGGATCAATTGCAATCTGATTATACCCAGAATATCCATCCAGAAAACAATAGAAAAGGTAGCCAGCATTTATATCCAACAATTGTTCCAAAAATGGGAGAGGGAAATGGTCCTTTCTAGTAGCTTTATTTAGCTTCCTGTAATCCATGCAAACTCGCCAAGCATTTACCACTCTTGTTGCCAGGAGTTCATTAGCCTCATTTTTTATAACCGTCACCCTTCCTTTCTTAGGGACGCACTGTACTGGACTAACCCACTCGCTGTCTGAAATTGGAAAAATCATCCCAAAGTCAAGCAATTTGATAACCTCTTTCTTCACAACTTCCATCATTTGGGGATTTAATCTTCTCTGTCTATCCCGTACTGGTACAGCATTTTCCTCAAGCAAAATCTTGTGCATACATAAACCTGGACTCATGCCTTTTATATCAGCAATTGTCCATCCAATAGCCAACTTATGTTTCCTCAAAACTTCCAAAAGCTTCTCCTCTTGCCAACCTTCAAGATTTGAAGATATAACAACTGGCAATGTCTTATTTTCTCCCAAGAAAGCATATTTGAGATAAAGTGGAAGTGGTTTCAATTCCAACTTTGGTGCCACCACAATGGAAGATAAAAGCTTTTCATTCCTGCACAAATTCTCACTAGTCCTCACCTCAGTGGGAGTAAAATTTTCGTTAGTCAAAACAGTAGGTTCATGATCATGTTCCCCTACAGTTTCATGCATTTTAACTTCCACCACATCATTTTGCAATTCACAAATTGACTCTTCCAAATAACAACATTCAATGAAATCTTCAATTTCAGCAAGAATTCTCTTATCCTCATCATCTAAATCAAGTTCATCAAAAACATCCTCATAAACACTTAACTCATCAACAATAGAAAAATCATGCATGTTGTTTACATTACTCATAGAAGAACAAGTTATAGCTTTGATAGCAAAACAAGACTACATATTTAGAGGTTGCTTCATAGCATAGTTTACATCAAAAACCACTTCCTCATTGTTAATCCTAAACGTGACTGTCTTGTTTTTCACACCAATCAAAGCATCACCAGTGGCTAGAAAAGGTCTACCAAAAATGAGAGGAACCTCAGGGTCCTCTTCCATATCAAGTATAATGAAATCAACAGGCAAGGAAATTTATCAATTCTTACCAACACATCCTCCACCAAGCCTGTAGGAGTCACCAAGGATCTATCTGCCAACTGTAGTGTCACTGCAACTGGTCGAATCCTTCCACTCAAACCCACATTTATTGCAATGGATAATGGCATCAAGTTGATTCCAGCTCCAAGGTCACAGAGAGCCTTTGCAAAATATCTGGTCCCAATCTTACAAGGTATGGTACAGCTACCTGGATCCTTAAGCTTTTTAGGTAATTTGTGAACCATCCATGCTTGACTGTACACTGATAGCATCATTGGAACTTCACATCTCAAGATTTTCTCATTGTTTGAAATGAGATCCTTTAAATACTTAGCATATTTAGGCATGGCTGTAACCAAATCCAACAAAGGAACATTGACATTCACTTGTTTGATCATATCCAAGAAACGATTGAATTGAGGTCCCTTTTTAGGTGGAGGTTTCTTCCTCTCTGGAAATGGAGCTTGTGGAGCATAATTTGGGAAATTGTAAGGATTGGAATTTTTGGTGATTTCATTTCCCACCCTTGCTGATATTTCCTTCTTCTCAGACTTATTTTCTTCTTGCTCACCATTCTTCTCAAGTTCCACATCTATCTCAATTTCATCTTTTTGGTCCTCTTCCACATCATCACTCTTCTCTTCTACATGTTTGCTTCCAGGCAACAATTTTCCGCTCCTCAAAGTAATAGCATTGCATGCTTCTCGCCCCTTGGGATTTGGTACTGTGTCACTAGGGAGAGCTCCTTTTGGCCTCTGGTGTACAGCATTAGCAAGCTGACCAAGTTGCATTTCAATATTCTTCAAAGTGGCTTCGTGATGCTTCACAGTGGACTCCAAACCTCCAAATCTCTGTTCGTTCTTATCCATCTTTTCCATCAGCTTTTGAAACATATCCTCCACATTTGGCTTCTTTTGTTCTGATGTGCTAGCCTGATTATCAAAACCAGGAGGTGGTTGATTCATGGCTCTCCTTGAGTCACTACATTGATAGTAATTTCCTCATTGGTTCTGCTGTTGATTCCAATTGCCTTGGTTTCCACCATATTGTCGGTTGCCTCCATTATAATTGCTCCCAGAATAGTTTCCACCATATTGAGATTTGTTACTGTAATTGTTCACATACTGAATGGATTCAGTAGTGACTGTACATTCATCCGTGTGGTGTTCTCCCTTGCATAGTCCATATGAAAGTACTGGGGCTTTTGTTTGAGTAGCCTTTAAAGTCTGCACCTGCTTGGCCAATGCTTCAAACTTAGCATTAAGTGAAGTCTCCTCATCCACATCAAGAACTCTTCTCTGTCTCCTGACATGTGGCTTTCTAGTCTCTGGAAAAAGGTATTCATCCTCAGCTATCTGGTTAAAAAGTTCGCGCACTTCAGTCACAGATTTGTCTTTAAGTGCTCCATTAGCACAAGCTTTAACCATTAAAGATGATTCAGGAGTTAGGTCTTTGAAGAAAGTATTTAGCTCCCTAATTTCGCCCAAGTCATGATTGGGGCATTGCTTAATCAAATCGTTGAATCTCTCCCAAGCTTCTCGAAATGACTCACTGTATTATTGTTGGAAGTTCATAATTTCCAACCTTCTCTTTTCAAGCTTAGCTGGAGGGAAGTACTTAGACAAGAACCTTTTCTGTAGATCATCAAATGACATTCCAGCATTTGCTCCCCCAATACTCTTGAACCAATGTTTAGCCTTTCCACGCAGAGATAAAGGGAACAAGATTCTGTGAACCTCACCCCTGTCAACTCTTGGCAACTTAAAAGTGCTACATAAGCCGAGAAACCAATCAAGGTGATCATTAGGATCCTCGTTGTCAAGACCTTGGAAGAATTGGCCCTGGGTAATCATTGAGACTATCTGTGGAGGAATGTGGTAACTTTCCACATCGATGTCCTGATGACCAAATCGATTGTCAAAGTTTACCGCATAATGATCTCCAAACCTGGGTGCTTGTACTCCTTGTGCAGCCATAGCTCTTTGCTTTGATTGATTCCTTAGATTTCTTTCCAATTCAAGGTCCAATTCAAATTCAAGTTTTCCTCTAGACCTTACAGACCTGGGCATACACAAACAGGGACATAAAATGATATCAAGAGAACAAACGGATCAATCTGTAAACCAAACCAATACAAGATAGTAAAAGCAACAAAATCACACACAGTAATGAAACAAAGTAACTAAATCAAAGCAATAAAACACACAACTAAAAATAGAACAACAACAAATTCCAAGAACCGTGCCTAGATCCCCGGCAACGGCGCCAAAAAATTGAAGTGGAGTGTCGCACCTCGTCAATTTATCCTAATTTCACTGAATATACTAGCAGTGAGCTAGGTTTCGTTCCGCAGGGAAATAGTCGATTTAAGAAGTTTGATATGCTCAATTATGTCACCAAAATAATACAAGAGTAAAAGAACACTGATTACAAAAATTAACAAGAAGTAATCTGGTTTGATTCCACACAATTACAAATTTAAATGAACACACAAGTAAGACTCAAGGAAGTACGAACAAAGTTGTCAAGAAAAGTAAAGCTGATAATCTATGCTACCTCCGGGTGAATGCAACTTCTCATACATGCAGTATTACTAACATACAAGCAAAGCAGATTAGGAGAATCACAATTGGAAACAGAAATAATAGCTAGCATGGTCACTACACTACAATTTTAGTCTCCCGACACCATCCTATCCTCTGGTCGGGCCTAAGGATGGTGAAGTGTGAATAAGCTGTCTCAATTCCCCACTCAAATTACTCAGGCATGAACACCTAGAATCTCCCATGGTGAGGCCTGATCCTAGTATGTAAATTCATCATTTGAGTTTGAGAATCTCTTATCACCTTGTTCTTAGGATGAAATAGACTCAAAGCTTCCTATGACGAGGTCTAGCCTTAAAATCCGTGCAAATTCAAACAGGTTTAAGAACTCAAGCATTCTCAGGTTCTTATTCATGATTTTCATCCAAATCTTACAAAACAAGACTAAATTCAGCATGATGACCGCAATCGAATCTCATTTCATTAAATTCAGATCAAAAGCATTTACTCAACAAGTTTTTCCAATTCATAGCTGAGAATTTCCATTTCTTATAATAGATTGTTAGTTCTACTGCACAATTACAATTTCAACCTAGCATTCACCCTCAGTATCCTAGATTATCATACAACTAGCCACGAATCTCCATTTCAGCTTCACAATCAACAAATTGGAAGATTAAGCAGTTAATAATCATTAATTGGAAGAGTTTACCAATTAAGAGTCTTAAAAGCTTCCAAATGCCGAGAGGATTGTTACTTTTCTTCTCAATTTCAAGGAGATGTATATTGATGGAAGAAAATCTTTGATCGGAATCCAAAATGAAGCAACAATCTTAGTGAGAGAAAGTAGAGAGAGAAAGTGGATCTCAAGAACACTTCCCGCTCTTTAAACTCAAAAGTCGGTTACAATATGGAAAATGAGAGTAGTCAAAAAGTTCTCCCCCCCTACATGTTAGCTACCTTCCCTATATATAGAGTTGGGAAAACTTAACTAATACGCAACGTAAAATGTATCAAATATTACAAAAGTGTCCTTAAGGGAAGGAAATAAAAATCATCCAAAAAATGTCAAAAATTCCATGTTTGAAAAAGTATTCAACACTCAAGCGCCGTTTGTGTTAATTTCCAGCGGCTTCATCAACCTCAGCATCCTACGTCGCGCCCCTTCAGGCTCAGCTTCGCGCGCCTTTGCTGCTCACAGATCCAGGTGAAGAAATCAGAATTACACCACGCCTTCAAGCCGCAACTTATCACGCCTTCAGCAACTCATCGAGCCTTCAAGAATCCAGTGTTTTGAAATTCACGCCTTTCCGCCAAACCAAACCGCGCCTTCAGCTGCCTAGAATTTCAGAAAATCAGAAGTTAAACACTTAGCCAATTTTTAGAAACTCAAACACAAAGTATTACATGGCAGCAACTTCCCACCAATATTTGATCATGATGCACTGTGAATTAAGAAAAACTTAAAACATGAAAGTTGTAACACTTTCCTTTAGCTATCCATAGCCATTAAAATCACCCAATTTGGAGCTAAAACAAGAAAGTTATGACCAAACTACTAAAGTGTAACAAAGCTTAAAACCTATGAAATAACTCTCAACACTTTGCCATTTTTTTCTACAACTCTCCAACAATTTTGCCTACGACAAAGTTGTTGTTCCAGAATTGGCCTACGACATGATTTCCATCTCCACATTTTTGTCGTGGGCAAAAAAAACTCCTTCAAGAAATGGCCTAAGACATGTCATAGGCCATTTTTTGTCTTCTTGAGTTTGGCCTACGACATGTCGTAGGCCAAATTCTTCTTGTTCTCGGCTGCCTAGCTCTTTCTATACCAAGTTGTGTGCCTTGGTTTGTGAATTTCATTGTGCAACATGAGTGGTGTGCCAAGGTGCAAATGTGTGGCATGAGTTTCATGGCAAAGTTATGGCAAGACTAATGCATAAGTGTTGTGCATAAGTGTTGTCAAGTTGGCTTGGCTTGGCAAGATTGATTGGCAAGGCTTGGCAAGTTCTTGGCAAGTTCATGACACAATGGTTTTGGCACGTTGGTTTGGCAAAGCTCGGCAAGGTCTTGGCACAATGGTTGGCCGAATTGGCAAACAATGTTGGCAAAGTATCCATTCCAACACAACACCCTACTTTCATACCAAATAAGTGTGTCTTAGCCTCTGATTCTGACTTGGTGGTGAACTTAAAAGTTCTAGATCTTCCTCTTAGCTTTCCAATGGGGCACGAAACAACACCATTGGATGCCTAAAACTCAAGTTATCATCAAAACACCAAACTGTGGCAAGCAAATAAAACCCTAAAAAACCCTAAAACCCGAATGAATGGTATTCCGAAACGAACTTCTTATTTCATAGCCTTGCACACACAATTAGAAAATAGTTACAAAATAAGAAATGTAGTGCATTCAAAGAGCTTTTCAGAACATCAAAGAACTCACCAATTGGATTAATATCAAGAAAGTTATGCCCAGATGAATTTCACCAACCAAATCTGCCAAAACCCTTAATTTAGCTTTACCAATTTCGGTTTCATCCATTTCCTATTTGGTTTGACCTCTCAACCTTACCAATTAACATCAAGCACACAATTGCCTAAGTTCATCATCAATTTTGGGTCTATTTTAACCATTTTAGTACAACCAATTGCCAACCACATAAATGCACCACAACAAACAAATCATTGCACTAAATCATGAAAAACAAGTAAAAAGCCAAGTGGATTAAGCCATTTAAGTTGGTATAAAACCAACTTATCAGTTGATTTGAAAGGTGGTTATTTTCAAATTCGCATGAAATAGGGAGATGAGTGGAAAACCACTTTCAAAACAAATTTTGGTTTATATGAGTGGCTTGTCTGGACTTTTGCGTTGAAAAATGTGCCTACCACATTTATGAGATTAATGAACCATGTTTTGAGACCATTCATAGTCAAATTTATTGTTGTTTATTTCAATGGCATACTCATTTATAGCAAGTCATTTGATGAACACATGTTGCATTTGAGAGAAATTTTTGTCTTGTTAAGAGAACATCAATTATATGCTAATTTGAAGAAATGTTCTTTTTGCATGGATTCTATTGTATTTCTTGATTTTGTTGTGAGTGCTAACAACATTAAGGTAGATGAAGAAAAGATTAGGGCAATGAAGGAGTGGCCTACACCCAAGAATGCCAGCGAGGTCCGGAGTTTTCATGGATTGGCGGGATTTTATCGAATATTTGTCAAAAACTTTAGTACTATTGCAGCACCATTGAATGAACTTGTTAAAAAGCATGATGCATTTAAATGGGAAAATGTGCCTAAAAAAGCTTTTAACATGTTGAAAGACAAACTCACACAAACACCTGTTTTGATGTTGCCTGATTTTAATAAGGTTTTTAAAGTTCAATGTGATGCCTCTGAGCTTGGGATTAGAGCGGTTTTGATGTAGGACTCGAAGCCAATCGCATATTTTAGTGAAAAGATGCATGGGGCCGTCCTAAATTATCCAACATATGACAAAGAGCTCTATGCTCTAGTAATGGCATTACAAACCTGGCAGCATTATTTGTGGCCAAAGGAGTTTGTCATCCACTCCGATCATGAGTCGCTAAAGCACTTAAAGACTCAAGGAAAACTAAGCGACGTGGAGTCACCGACGTCGGGACGTGCGGGAAAGTAGGCTGTTTTGTTTTAAATTTTGTTAGCCGTTATTTCCTTAGGGTTAAAAGCCTATAAAAGGCAATCTTATGTACGTTTTTCAGTAGAGACTTTTGAATTATAAAGTTTGTAAAACTTTCTTTTGTTCTTTGTGAAGAAAGTTTATGAGTAATGACTAGATTTTTGTTCTTTGTAAAACTTTCTTTTGTTCTTTTGTTCACAAACTCCCAGTTTATGAGTAATGACTAGATTTTTGAAAAATGTTTATTGTCCATTTTACCTCACAAAGCATTCATAAAATACCTTGAGCTTTCATCACAGATTTCTAATGATCCTAGAACTGCAAAACTTGTAAAATAATAGTCTTCAAATTATTAAAAGAAAAGAGTTGTGAAAAATCAAATATAGGATCAAAGTCTTGAGCTTTAATTTGCATTCAAATTCTTGAGCCAATTCTTCTCTCTTGTAAAAAGCATTCATTGAGAGGAGTTGAAGTGCGATTTCAATTGTAAATCATCCACCCTATTTGAGAGGGTTTCAGGAATTGTAATATTCATTTCGTAAATTGTAAAGACTTCTCCAAGAGGGAGAGTAAGACCATATCTTATAGCATTAGTTGCCAGTAACATTGGTTAACCTTAAAGGTTTGTAAAAGGTATGGATCACACGTTTGGTGAAGAGATCCAGTTTAGTTGATTATTCCAAAACTTGAGCGCTTAGGTAGTAGATGTAGAGTGGTCCAAGGAGAGACTTGAACCACTATAAATCTTGTGTTTATTATTTCAAAACCTTATCTTTAATTTCTTTTATAATTGTGCAATATCAATTTCTTAATGTTCTTGTGATCATTGTGATTTGAATATTTATTGTGTGACTTTTGAAATTGATATTGTGTAAATTTGATTTCAATTATTGTGTTTATATTATTTCATTGTGAATTGGACTTGGTGAATTTAATTATTATTGAATTTCAATAAAAAGACTTGAATTAGGAAAAATGGATTTTGAATAGGATTAAACATGGATACCCTAATTCACCCACTCTTAGGTTGCTTATAGGGATAACATATATATATACACATATATAGTGAGAGAGAGAGAGAGAGAGAAAAAATTAGAGGATTATTAGTACGATATTTTTATTTAGTTTGTTGTATTTTTTGATCCATTAATATGTAAATGGTTGTGTATTTTTCAATCAAGGGTTTGATTGTTTGGTTTCTTTGATAACGAGGGTTCTAAGAAACAAGTATTCTTGGGGTGTTCGTTATTGATTTTGATAGGTACGTTTTAATTCATTCTTTGAATTTGGGGCTGCCTGCTTTGTTTATTAATTGTAATTCCTCAAATTGATCTTGGGTTTACGATCTTAATATCCATAGGGTGTTAGGTTCATATCATGATGCCATTTTTCCTGATCTAAATCTTTTTAGCACTAATAGAAAGATGGTTATTAATAGGCCATTCATACAACAAGAAATGATTTTGTTCATGAAATGAACAACATGATGATAGCCAAGTTCTCGGGAGAAGAAACTATCTATTATAGTAGTGATGTAGCTTTTAATTTTTTAGATCAACTAAACCAACAAGATTTGCTACATTCATTTACTCCTCAGGGTTTTCCACCTCACGAGCTCGTTTTGAAAATCAATTCTTCTATTATGCTATTGTGTAACATCAATCCAAGTAAGGGTCTATCTAACGGAACTCGACTTATTTGCAAAACATTCAACCCAAATATTATTTAGGATAAAATCTCAAGTGGTTCATATATCTGCACAACTATTTTTATTCCATGAATTACGGTTGAATGTTCAAAATCTGATTTCACCTCTATACCTTTTAAAAGAACACACTTCCTAGTGTTCTTATGCTTTGCAATGGCCATTAATAAGGCACAAGGGCAGACTTTAGAGTTTGTAGGTATCTATCTTAAAGAGCTTGTTTTTTCTCATAGACAATTACATATTGCTTTGTCACGTCCAAAAAACGCAACTCAGGTTAAAATTCTGAGACAACCTTTAACTATAGTTGATTGCAGCAGCAATTTAACTCAGAATGAAGTATATACTGAAGTGTTATCAACAATTATTACAGATACAATTACCCAAAATAATACCTTATATTTTACCCAAAATAATAGCTTATATTTTAAAAGAATTAAGATAATAGCTTATATTTTAAAATAGCCAAAAGTCTTCGAAAGCATAAAGATGAGTAGCTACCTTATAGAATGAAACAAATCAATATATACCCTGAATTGTGTTTGGTAATTTGAGAACATATTAGTAAATGTAGATAATTCTTACCAGAATGTACAAACACTGAAGTAATATTTATATATTCAATATTCTGTACTAATTTAGGTTAGTAATCTTAAATAATACACTTAATTCTTTTATTGTTTTGAAATAAAATTTGCATTTATATGTTTATAGGAACATGGAAAGCAGGAGTACTGACATTTCAGCATTAACAGATGCGACTAGAGATTGGGTTTCGAAGCTATTTTTGACGTAAAAAACTCCAATTCGCATTGGGAAAGAAAAAGGAGCTGCATATCAAAGATTTATTTTTTATGACAGCCAGGTATTAATAGATAATTTTACAAACTTACTATTTTTAGCTTACAATATTTCAACTTATATATTTGGGGGATTTTTTTGTAGAAGAATAGCATACAAGCTATTGGCTATAGTGAAGATGTGCATCAGCTTGATAGAGTTCTACAATTGTACATGACATTTTACATTGGCAATGCAATGATAGGACCAAAACTGGGAACATTTCCGCGGTATGGCTCTGCTAATTATCAACTAATACTAAAAAAAGTTCTTTCATAAGACAGGCTAGACAAGTAAAAGAACTGGCATTAAGTGATTATTATAGCTTCAACAGATTTATGGACTTTGATACTAAAATGGACAATCCTGAGCTTAAGATCAGTTATGTATCTTTCTTCCCTTCTTTTTCTAGATTCGTAATAATTTACAACTTTAAAAGCTTTATTTTAGACTTATAATATTTGTATCATTTCACCCACTAATTCTAACTGTCTTTTGTTTTCTATTATAGACATTTTATGTGCCATAAAACATGTTCTTCCATCAAGAACTGTACCGATAAAAATTAGAAACATACCTCTTCAAGAGTTTATCATCCTTAATGAAGACTAATACTCATTATTGCTTTATATATTAATATATTTTACCCTAATAGAAATCGAATCCTAAGACTAATTCATCGTCCTTCTATAGGTGTAGACCATTAATATTAACTTTTGGGAAGATGTTTTACACACAGAAGCCCCATATATTATTAATAATGTTCATGAAATGCCATTTATATTGGGCACACAATTAGGAATCACATCATTTCATGATAATGTCTATTTAAAAATGAAGTTTAGCAACTAAAAAATGCATTAAAGGATGAGCTTTGCTATACTGTAGGAATCTCTGTACGGAGTCTTTCAAACAGCATCATTCTATTCAATCACCTTTACTACAGGTGACGGAGCTCAAAAATTGGGGAGCCTAACTATAAATATGGTTAAATTTCTATATATTTATAGATATTCTCTTTTTAACAACTTTTAGAACCTAATCTATTATTTATATAGGTTACAGGCAAACACAAAACATGTTGAAAGAATTGTGGTTGAAAAGCTATATGAAAAACAACATCAAATTATCAGCACTCCTTCAGACACTCAAGTTCGCAAGATAAGCCAATTATTTAGCTTGATCGAAACAGTAATTGCTTCTACCCCTATACTTTATGCTTTTCATAGTTAAACTACTGTATCTATATTTATATATATATATATTAACGCATGCTAAAATCTATTCAAAATCGTGAAATTAATACTGGCTTACCTACAGATCAAATCATGCTAGATAAAAGCTAAAGTCAAGATTGATAATCCAACAAAAAAAATTTTACTATCTTACTTGCCCAAATTGTTCAAAAGCTATGGTGCAGGGCTTGACATGGAATTCACCTGCCTATATTGTGCTGCTACATCACCAACACCTCAGACGCAGCAAGTTGCATAGCAAAACAAATTATATAAGTTAATCAATTTAATATGTAATTCAAATATATTTAATCAAACATTTGACAGGCTTTGATTTCAAGTTGAATTATCAGATGGCCTAGCAAATTTGCATGCATCAATAGATAAAACAAATGCTGAATTATTACTTGGATTAACAATTTGTCATGTAATAGATATGGAACAAAAAATCAATATCAGCATTATAATTATATGCCATTTATTTACTTTATATCATACATACGCAAATTATAGATTAAATATTTTGATATGCAGCATGAGATGTGGACTATGCTATTTTTTATGACAAGTTTGAAGGGCGTAAACTACTTTTTTACTGAAGGATTAGCAGCTTTATGACAAGAACATGACAAGTTACAAGATAAGACCGGCTTCCATTTTCATCCTTCTCTAGCTCGAAGATATCCACTTTGGGTGCTTCAAACAAAGGAGTGGAAAGAATGAACTGGTTCACAGAAAAACCGAGCTCTCCTCCTATCAAATCCGTAAAAGCAGAACTTATTTAGGCTTCCGCCCCAGCACCAAAACCCAACTCTTCCAAGCTTTTTTCTGTGAGGTATTCCTTTTGGAGAGTCTTTACCGCTTCACTACATCCAAAATGAGCAGCCTGAATATTGAGCTTTGCCAGTAATTGAGCAAAGTCATCCGACCTCAATAAATTCTCCACCGTCTGACCAGAGCCGCTTCCTTTGTGGAAGTTGTACCTGCGTTCCATATCTTTGTATTGGGAATGCCATTTCAGGTAGGAAGAGCTAAGGGTTTGAACTTTGGAGCGGAGATTTTAAGATTCCATTAGCTATATTTCAAAATTAGCTTTTACCGCATTTAACTCTTAACGTGCAAGAGACTCCATATTCTGTTGTTTGCGAACGTCCTCTTCCAAAAGAGAAATTCTATTCTCTAGGTCGGCAACCTTCTTGTTCTTCTTCTCCATCTCTGAACGCAAAGAAGATGAATGTTCCGCAGTACGGATGACTTCGATAGCTCTGTTGGATAAAATCGCACTCTACAAAAAGAAACGGAAGATTACAAAAAACGTGAATCTACAGATAGAATAAAGGGAGGAAATGTATGTTCGTTAAGCATACCTGAGAAGTAGATGAAGCTAAAACGTTGATTAACTCTCCGTTGTCCAGCTGCCTCACTAAATCTTAATCACGAGGAAGAATATTCTGGCTCAAACATTGATGGGATAATGCTGGAGTAAGTAACCAGGAATTGCGGTTGAAACCCCAGTTCGGGCAGAATCTATCACCTGGGTGAGAAATCGGAACGTAGGAAATGGCAACAGTAGCAAGGTTGAGATGAGACAAATGCCTGAACTCAGCATGTTGAGAAAAATTGTAAGGGAGTATAGAGATAGTTGGAGGCGTGCCATTAGTTCTCTTGTTAGGTTGTTTGTCCGGGTTGAATGAGGGCATCAGATTTCTTTTTAAAGCTCTTATTTTCCTCTCTGATGGCAATGGAGGTAAACCCACTGTGGTAACCTTAGCTGCATCAGAAGGCACTAGATCGACTGTTGTTGGTGGGATTTTTTAGGAAGGAGCCACAATAGAAGTTTCTTGGCAGGATTTGTCAAGGAAGCGGTAGTTGTTGCTTTATTGAATCCTGCCCTGATTAGCTGACCAAGGTCCATTACTACGATAAGAGAAAACATCACAAGAGGAAAATAACAGAATAAAATCATCAAAAATTATAATGTAAAGAGAAGTACTCACATTCAACTCCGTATCTATCTTTGAAGTCCTTATATCTAGGACCGAAAATGGCGGAACTTAACCCGCCTTGAATCAAAATTTTCTCAGATAACCTGGAAACATCGAAGGTAACTCCTAGAGATTCTAATGTTTTCTCCCCACCTATATCGTAAAATCTTTTGGGTTCTCTATCAGTTATACTAATAGTAATTCTCCATGGTCGATTTTGACCAATAAATTCTGTGCTATTGGTAGGAGGGGAAACGCTATGAGCAGATGGGGAACGGTTTTTATCACCTATGGATTCCAGACTTACATCTACAGATGGAGTATTAGAAGCGGATGGTTCTACATAGCTTGCAGAATTAATAGGCTCTGGCGAGTTACAGTGTTCTTCGGAAGACATACCTGACAAAGGATATAGCCTTGAAGGAAATTCTGAGAAGATTGAAGAGAGACAAGATAATCCATTCAATTTATAGGAAAAGAGTTGTTTGAAATGAAATTGCAGCTTGGAAGGGAGGGTGCGAATATATGGATCAGGTTGAGTTTTAAATCAAAGAAGAGAAATCTTAAATAATTTTTGAAGCTGCACCGTGTAACATATCCGTTAGAAGATAACGGTCATTTTAAATGGAAACGCGTGCAAGAATTTATGGCCAGATGTTATTCTTCTCTGGTATCGATGCATCAGTTTTCATGATGTTAACCAAGGAGATCAGCTTGGAAATATTATAGAGTTATTATCAAGTTGGAATAAAATTATTTATACCAACTTGAAGAGGTATTGATATAACGTTATTTAAATATTTCCTAATATAAAAGAATAAGTCAAACTGAGCTATAACAAACCAGTAGTGCTCAAGGAGAAAAATATGAAAGCAGTTAAACGATAACATAATTCATATTATATATATATATATGTAAATTTCATTTGGACATGAGGATATAGATTTTGGACTGACTTTAGCATAGGAGTGAACTCCCAGGGAAATCACCTCGGGTATTTACTCTAACGTTATTCTTTTTTACAGATAAGTCAGGAGTTATCTTTTGGAACTTGGTAGCTTCAGCTCGGTAGATACTCGATATCCCGAGGTGCGGATCTGAGTTTCAACAATATGTATGTATTATAAGACAATAAATTTATCCCTTAATTAAATATTAAATCATATTTAGTTGCCTTCCATTATTATAGTTTATACTATTTTTATTAGAGCAACTTGTTGAGTTACCTCAAGGTTGTTTACTTTAAATATTTTTATGCTATGAGATGAGATATTTGAATAATGCGTTTGATTTAACAAAGACTTTTGGTTTGTTGAGTTACCTTAAGGTTAAAGCATTTTTGAGACAAAGAGTTAGGGGACATATGAGATATGTGTATCAAGAGTTGATGGCCTAACTATCTAAGAGTTACAATTTGTTGTAATTGACAATTGTTACCTACTTGTTGAGATTATTTTGACTTGTTGAGTTACCTGAAGGTTAAAAATAATTAAAATGAGATCTTAGCCACTAAGAATTTTGTGAAATTCTCGAATAAATTTATGGGATAATGATTTGAATAAAATAGTGGCAGCAAAACCAAAAAATTTTCATAAGTCCATATTTATTTATTTTGGTTTTGCTTATTGCATAAATATGAAATATTTTTCTATCTTTATTTTATGTTGTAGAAAGTGATGTAAAATATGAATTTACATAATATATTGTTTGACAATATATTAATTGCTCAAATTTTATGGATTTATTTTAACACCAAAAATTGTTTTAGGTATGAGAAGTTAACTTATGTCCTTAAAAATTGTTCTTGATGATGAAATTGATCCAGTAATCAAAGATATATATCAAAAATCTAAAGATGATTTTGATAATGTATGTTGTCTTATGCTAAAAAGTATTCATGAATCTTAATTACATTTGTTGTATGTGATATGTATGCTTTTATAATAGTTCATGAGATGAAATGATTGAATGATATTAGAGTTAAAAGTGAAGATATATGATATCTCTCTTACGAACTCATTTAGAGCAAAATAGCAAATAATCTTTAGTATCATCTAATGTGCTAAAGGTGATTAGTCTCATTGAAAAATTAGATTTTGTAATTTTTTTAAAGAACAAAGTTGAGATCTAAATATTGCTTGAATTGCTTAATAAGACAATAAAGGATTCAATCAAGAAGAAAAAGGAAATTGTGTTAATAGTTGAGTTTTTCAAGAAAATAAAGTACGACCCCAATTTTAAGAAAATCAATAAAACGGCTTTCAAACTTAACACAAAATAATAAGAACAAAAGTTTAAATGGTATTAAATTCTACTATAGTCTATTAAAATAGACACTGTAATTAGAATTAAAAGGTTCATCGAGATTTTAAAGTAGAAGAAACTTGGTGAAGTTTCTACTTCAAGTATGTTTGTGATTGAAATAAATTTTTCTATTTATAACATAAAATCTTGGGTATTGGATATTAGATTTGGATATCATATTTACATAAATATGCAAGAGTTAAGGATAATTAGAAAGTTGGGTAAAGAAAATGTTTATATGTGGTAACTGAATGCGACAAAAGTTGTTTCATTAACCATAAGAATATACAGTTTTCTTTATTCAGAAGCTTAATCCTTAATATAAAAGATTGTAATTATCAGTACTTACTAAAATATTATTTATATTTCATGTTTGACATGGATAGATTTACAATAATTCAAAAGAATAAATGTTGTTCTTTTTATTGTGACAATATTTTAAGGTGCTGGTCAATTGAATAACATGCTTTATATATTTAATTTGGATAATCCAGTTTTCAAACATAAACACAAAGAAACCAAAATTGATAATTTTATCTCTAACACTGTACATATTATTATATAAACTAGAAACACATAGTCAAATTACATAAAGATGTTTATTTAGAATCACTTTATTATGAATTATTTGATAAATATGAAACTTATTTATTAGAAAAATAACCAATTTATTGTTTTACTTGAAAATGTGAATGATCTATTGAATTACTAAGTCTAATACATATTGATGTATGTAGATCTATGTCAATTCTAATTAGAGAAAGTTTTTTCATACTTCAAATGATTATATTAGATATGGTCATATATATACTTATTGAAGTATATAACTAAATTCTATAAAGAGTTCAAAGAATACAAAATTGAAGTTGAAAACACTTGATAAAAGTATTAAAATATTTCAATTAGATCGAAATAGAGAATACTTGAGTCAATAATTTATAATTATCTTAATACAAATGAACTTGTTTCTTTATTAAAAGTAATAATCAAATTTTGTTAGATATTATTCGATTAATGATGAGCCATACAATTCTCTCAAAATTGTTTTGAGAATATACCCTAAATATTGGATTTGATCTTTTAAATTATGTTCCATTTAAACCTATCGATTCTACCTCATATAAGATATGGTATAGAAAATAACCAAAATATTTGGGAGTATCCTATATTTTATAAAAGGTAAAATCTGATAAGTTTGATACAAAATTTCATTTACATTATTTTCTAGAATTGATAAGTCAGTATCATACTGACTTAAACATCCTAGTTTTGCCTAGTTTTTTGTTGTGTTTTATTATATTTTGTGTGGCATTGGGTGTTAATGCACAAGTTTATGTGATGAATTGTGTGTTGGGTTGTTCGGTGAAAATGGGCTAAATTTGGTGCAATAGTGTGTACTCAATTGATTGTAAGTGCATAAGTGTGTGCATGGAGACACAGCACTAGGGACTTACATTGCTCGCACAACACTTGCCCTCTTTTGTGCACATGCATGCACACATTCACTACACATCGCACAGCACACATGCAACCATCGCACATGCATGCAATATTCATGCACACACCCACCGCACACATGCACTCCATCGTGCACACGCTTGCTGCACCTGCTTACAACACTAGTGCACATTCATGCACACACTCACCGCACACAAGCACTGCTCAGTCATGCATAACACAGGCATACACTTGTGCACACAACGCCGCATAAGGCTTGCACATCCGAAGCACACATTCAGCACACTAAACTGCACTCTCAACACATATGTGCACATGCATGCACAGTTGCAGTGACTCAGGCACACATTTGCACCAAATCGAGCACACGACATGCACTACACATACAAACAACTCTTGCACACATGAGAAACTTCTTTGGGCACAACTTTTGCTATGATTAGTGAACACTACTCCACACATGCACAAGCATCACTTACATCACTTACACCACATATCCTTTCTACACTTTGTACACATTCTTGCGACACTTGTGCACACTACATACACATCACATGCATTACTTGCACAAATCCCAAGCACCGCATGCATTTCACTTAAGCTCCTCATATGTGTAAACATGCACTGAGCATTTCGAGCATACATTTAGGCATGACACACTTGCATGCCACCAACACATTTGTTCTAGTATCAGAATCGTCATAGAATTACATCCTGCGATCGCCGTAGAGGCAATTGTATGGCGCGATCACATCTTACAACTGCGCCGTGTTAAAAGTGATGCTGAAATATTTTCTAAGTGTTGGAACTCATCTTGTCTTGTGTGCAGGAGCTGAAGGCGAGGTTGACGTAGGCTTGAGGGCGTGGCTAGCACAATGGAGGCGTGAGAAACTCGAGCTTCAAGGCGTGGACTACAGCTGTGGTGCTGATGTGGAGCTTCATGCACGTGCACATTCCTGGGACATTATCTATTATAGTGGCATTTCTTTGATATATTGCTTATTTTACGTTAGTGTGTAGAATTAGTTTTAGGCTTCTATATATAGAGGATTTGTCATTATTTTTAGGGGACTTTTAAACTTTTGACTTTTGACAGATTAGACTTTTATCAGATTTTTTATCTAATGAGCAGAAATTTCTCTCTGTAGACTTTCTCTCTCTATGAATTTCTCTCAGTAGAATTCGATAACGGTTTCTGATTCCGATCGGATCCTTGGAGCGATTGTAGCAATTTGCTCTTCAATTAATGAGATATTTTTCGATTCTGAGCAATTCAATCGGTAATTTCTTCCAATTAAACGAGATGAATTGTCTTTTGCTATATTTGTTATATTATGATGATTGTGAGTCAGAAATGGTAACGATCGGCTAAATTCATGATGTTCTAGGGTTTCGACCAGATGAATGCACAATTTAGATGACTTGAGGCTAGGCAATTGACATAATCTATAAAGAGTGAAATCATATTCATATTTAATGCATGAATTCTGTTAAGTTTCAGAAATTCGCACCGGTATTGACTGAATTGAACTTTAATTGCGGTCGACATGCTGTGTTGAGGCTAGAATAATATTTATTATTCTTAAATTTCCCTGGTCATAGTATTAACAATAATAAGGGAATTGTTAATGCGGCTATACTAGTATATATGGTGATATATGGGTGAATCATTGGAGAATGTGTTCACTGGAATGATCCGCTTAGAGAATTTCATATCGTTAACTATTTGAGTGCTAATGGTATAATCTCTACGTGGCAGTGGTGTAAGTGATCCTTTGACTTGAGATCATAAGAGTATTTTTAGTGTGGATGTTATGTTTTGACTCTATTTGTCCATAATTGTAACTAGATATGTGAGCGGTAGACGTTGGATATAACAAGAACGGATTGATATGTTATGATCGATATAGGATTCACAACTCCTAATAGTGGGAGAGTATATTCCTTTCTTGCACTACTTGGAAAAGTTCTAAATTTGGTAAGTGCACATATATAGTAAGTAAATTTGAACTCAAAGCGCACATATTTAGTAAGTAAATTTGGAAAAGTTTGAAATTTATTTACAATGAGTTGAAATTCGGTACAAGAAAGAAATATAATTAGTAAAATAATGATTTGGCACTTATATTTTACTCTTGTACTAATTGGAATATAGGATAGTGAAAGGATGATAATTACGTGGTACCTGGTTCATGGATAGGTGAAGTCGATCAATTGACATTTTCTAACACTTGGGTGGTCATGATGTCTTGGTTAGAGGCCGCTCCTGATCTATGAATATAAATGAATTTTTTTTTATTTCGCAGAACTTCTATTGTGAGGTGGGGCACCACTCCCTATATATTTGATGAAATTGTGGGTCGTGGATATACCCTAATACCACCCTTACAAAAAGAGATATCATGTCCATTTGTTCATGATCCCATGTACATGCCATTGACCTAATGGTAAAATGAAAAAATGATTACATAAGGAAAATGTGGAAATGCTTCTTCCAGTTAAGCAGCTACAACAAATATGAAATAAATTTGGAGGACTCCTCCATCTTCACATAAATCCTATGCTAGTTATCTATACCAAAAAAACTCCATTAATCACAAGGAGTGACAAAAAATCCTAGTACTTGGGATAAATTTAGTGAACTCTATACAAATTAAGTGCTTTACTACCCCAATTAGGTATGGGGTTTTCAAACAAAACACTAGTACAAAACGGGGATTTTACACCGGTTAAATCTTATTATTTACACTGGTTACTATAAAAATGAACCGGTGTCTATACAGGCAGGGTAAAAGGTATAAATTTCTTACACCGGTTTTATAAACCGATGTAAAAAATCTTTCTTACACCGGTTTTCGTATAACCGAGGTAACAAGTCTTTCTTACACCGGTTTTATAAACCGATGTAAAAAGTTTTTCTTACACCGGTTTTATAAACCGACTTAAAAAGTCTTTCTTACACCGGTTTTATAAACCGATGTAACAAGTCTTTCTTACCCGGTGTAAAATTGTTTATTTTACACCGGTTAAATAATAACCGGTGTATTAAATTAGTAATTGTTTTTAACATTTAATTCGATTTTCTAGTACCCGATGTAATATGTATTTTTCTGTGAATTATTTATAATCATGCATGCACAGCACATGAACAAAACAAAACAGCCCAAAATACAGAGAGTTTATAAACAAACCAATCCAAAATACATATTGAAAACAATGCATAAAACAATTGCCATTAAAAGTAACAAAAATTTTATACCAAATATTGATTTCTAAAGTCAAAAGTATTGCATACACATATTACATGTACATAATGTCCTAACAAAATAATGAATCAAATCTATTTCAGTTTGGATTGATCAATGCTTGGAGCTCATGATTCATTGCATACCCCATGCTTCACGAAAAATATTCAAATCTTTTGTTGTTAATGCTTTCCCGTCTTTTTTGAAGCACTGATACATTCCAAAAAGTCATTATATTATTAATAATTCATATGCAAAAAAAATAGAGTAGCAAATGCAATGATAATGAAATTAAAAAAAACCCAAAACCTTCTTAAAATCCAAGTGCTTTATGTCTTCTCGGAGTATGATGATTCGCATGTCCCACATGATATAATACCTACATTCTCAATTTCCTACTTGCCGCTTGTGCTACAATTAAATAATAATTTCATAAGTAAATAAAATTGTTTACATTAGAACATTAAGTCGAACAATTGAACAAGCTTACATTTATCTCTATCCATTGAAGTGTTTTATGCGTCGGCGAGTGATCCCCTTCAAGTTGTGACTGATATACCCTCGATACACTGTAAAAGACAACATTTAAAAGCTATAAACAAGAATTAGCATATAAACATGTGATAATATCAGTAATATAATATTCAAAAAATTATGAAGAAATATAAATACGTGTTTATAAAATTCATAGCATCATCTCGTGGGCCTGAATGTACTGGATCAAACCAGTACACAATCATATCCTGTGGTTTTATGGCCATTAGCATCCTGTGTTCACTGAAAAATAATAACAAAATAAAAAATGCCAACTTATCATTTGAATAAACCTATTGAAAATGCGGTTAAAAAAGGAAAGCTATTTGAAATTTAATTACGCTAGAAAATACGGCGCTAGGTAGATGCTCTTATTTTCATTCTTGATTGTATTCTATATGTTTCTTTATTCCTGATCGGTTATATATGATCTGGAGATAGGAACCCTATCCCAGTTTTACCCTGTGCTATAACTAGCGTATACATTGTCCTACAAAATTCATTCACAAATAGAAGGACACGTTTGATTAGTTAAACAATTTACTAAAAAAAAGATATAAACACTAAAAAATGGTCCCTCACTTTTACAAATTTAAATCAAATATCTTTTAATTTTAATCAGTCATTTTCACCTCATTGCCACTAATTAATATTGAACCAACTATCATGCATTACCAAGAAAAAAAAATCTGCATGGTATCCCCTGTAACTAGAGCAAAACTCCCTGTCAAAAATAAGTTTATATGTATACAACTTTATACCACAATAAATATCGATCACACGTAGTAAATTTATACTAACTGAATGAATAAATTGTAAAAAAAAATCTGCATGGTATCCCCTGTAACTAGAGCAAAACTCCCTATTAAAAACAAGTTTAAATGTATACAACTTTATACCATCATATATTTAATAAACTTAGTAAAACAAAAAAAATGCCCTAATACCCATAAGTAAAGCCTATGTTGCATTAAGCTCATATCATCCAAGATATTCACCTGTACCAAAATTAGCAAAAACATAAACAAATTAAGTCACAACAGTTAGTGAAACATAAAACTATCCAAATCTGGTAATAAACAAAATAATAAGTATAATGAAAAATGTAAATACACAAACGTGAATAATAACTTACAGACTATATCTCACTACAAGGTCTTTCTTTTACTTGACAAAGGATCATCAACCCATATGCCTTCCACGTGATCAGTGCGGAGAATGAATGCATCCATATTGCGGTCCTCTTCAATTGTGCTCAAGGGGGAAAACCTGATGAGATAGGCGGCAGATCGTGATTATTATCACTATCAATTTCATCACCGACATGCAATTTTTTCCCTTATAGGACAATGGACCATTTTTTGTCAATAGGATGAGAGACATAAAATACTTGTTTTACCTGGGAAGCAAGTATGAATGGTTCCCCTTTGAAACCTTCCCTATTCAAATCCACTAGCGTAAATCCCAATTCATCAGTTCAAACGCCATTGTTGTTGTCAACCCATTTGGATTTGAAAATTGCGACTTTGAATTTAACATGGTCAAGCTCCCATATCTCCTCAATCACCTCATAATAAGACATATTGGCGTACATTGGATTTCTATCTCTTGAACTAGACACATGTAAAGCCTCGGAAACTAATGTAACCCCACTATTTTGCGTTGTGCTCCTGTCATCTTCAGTCTTAGTAGCAAATGAAAATCCATTTATGTCATAGCTCAAATATTATAGCACAACGTGACTGGGCTTATAATCTAACTACCTTAATGTCTCTGTAATAGTTTGGTCCCGAACAGCAGCACTGAACCAATTCACAAATGTTTGATTGTGTTCATTGAGTACGTATCTGTCAGTCCAACCATGATGACTTTCCTTTATTTCACAAATATGAGCATTCACATAAGGCTGTACTTTTTCAGAATTGTGCAAGATATATAGATGCACATTTTGTAATTCATCATTAAAAGGGGTAAACAACTTACCTGCCGATGTCCCTTTTCCTTTGATCCATTAATCATGGCCAGGCTTTGGTAGTCCAATAACATTAGTTTCAGACAACTACCCAGTGCAAAATTTTTAAATAACCTGTTCACCTATGTACCTTTCAACAATGCTTGCATGAGGACGATAGCGATTTTTCACATAACCCTTGAAAACTTTCATATATCGCTCATATGGATACATCCAGTGCAAATATACAGGCCCACAAATCTTTATCTCCCTAACCAAATGAACCACCAAGTGCACCATAATGTCAAAAAAGGCAGGTGGAAAATACATCTCAAGTTGGCACAAAACTACGACAATTTCATCTTGTAGCTCATCAAGTCTATCACGATCAAATACCTTGCTACATATCGCATTAAATAAGAAACAAAGTCTAGTTATGCTGTATCTGACATGTTTTGGCAAGATAGATCGAATAGCAATAGGTAAGAACTGCTGCATCAACACATGACAGTCATGGGATTTCAATCCAACCAATTTTAAATCTCCTATCGAAATAAGCCGACTTACATTTGAAGAATATCCTGATGGGACCTTGATGCTCTAGATACTCTCACACAAACTCTGTTTCTCTTTCCGTGACAATGTATAACAAGCTGGGGGCAAGTACGTGCGCTGTCCTCGAATCACAGGTGCTAAATTCGCCCTAATACCCATATCAACAAAATCAAGTCTCGCTTTATAATCATCTTTTGTTTTTCTAGGTATATTCGAAATAGTACCCAACAAACTATCACATATATTTTTTTCAATATGCATCACATCGAGATAGTGTCTAACATCTAGTGTCTCCCTATATGGAAGATAAAAAAAGATTGATTTTTTCTTCGAACAGCTTTTATAATTTTTGCGAGACTTTGTATGTTTTTCAAATTCCACATTGATATCCTTCACACGATCATGAACTGCCTTTCCACTCAAGGCAATTGGAGCACTTCTGAACTCCTGTTTCCCAATGAAAGATCTTTCCATTCGACGATATGAATGGGAATCAGGAAGAAATCTACGATGTCCAAGATAAACCATCTTGCTCCCATATACAAGCTGACAAGAATCTGTATTTTCCTCACATATAGGACATGCTTGGTGTCCTTTAACAGAAAATCCAGATAAATTAGCATATGCAGGGAAGTCATTTACAGTACAGAATATCATAGCACACAATTTGAATGACTCCTGACGATGTGCATCAAACATCAACTCCCCTTCTTCTCATAACTTCTTCAAGTCTACAATTAGGGGGGCTAAATAAAAATCTTTGCCATTTCTAGGTTGGCGTGGACCTGAAATCATTAATGACATCAAAATATACCTGCGTTTCATATACAAGTAAGGAGGTAGATTGTAAATAACCAATATTACTGGCCAAGAGCTATGTTTACTACTTAGACAACCATAAGGATTCATCCCATCCGTACACAATCCTAATCTCCGATTTCTTGCATCTCTACCAAAAAAGGGGTAAATCGAATCAATCTTTTTCCATTGATCAGAATCTGCAGGATGCCTTATCAACTTGTCCTCCAAGAAATATTTCGATTTGCATACCATGTCAAATTTTTAGCATCTCCAGAATTGACAAACAATCGCTTGAATCTTGGTATTATATGGAGATACCATAACACTTTCACCGGTGATGATTTCTTCTTCGCAACTACATAATCTTCAAAGCCATCACCAATTTGCTTCTTTTTGAAATGAGAAACCTGACATTTAGGACAATATAACAAATCTTTGTATTCATTCCTATATAGTATGCAATCGTTTGGGCAAGCTTCTATTTTCTTATACTCCATCCCATAGGACACAAGATTTTTCTAGCCTCATAAATGCAATTCGGAAGATCATTACCTTCCGGCAGAACATCCTTCAGTAAATTCAAAAGTGCTGTAAAACTAGTATCAGTCCACCCATTTTTCGCTTTCAAATTGTACTGTTTTAAAGTAACCGATAATCGTGTGTACTTAATACACCTAGGATATAGAGGCTTTTTGCTATCATTCAACAACGAATCAAGAATATCATACTTATCGCCAAAACTACTGACCATATCCTCAACCATATCATCCAATCGATTATTTTTAATTGCAACATCATCTTCTACCTCATATTCTTCTTGTTTTGATGAATTTTCACTCTCGCCATGCCATTTCCATATTTTATAAGCAGGATCAAATCCCCTCCGATACAAATGGTTCTTATAGTGTCAGGGTCATCGAACACCGCAAAATTTTTACAATCCTTACATGGACAATAGATGTACTTGGCATTTTTATAAGCTAATTTAATAAATTTCTCAACCTCTTTTTCATACGCATATGTTGTCCGATCACCAAATATAATATCATTACGATCCATGACTATCGTACACTTTAAATTGTAAAAAAAATAATTATAATAAGTTATAACAAACAAAAGAAATGCATTGATGCTTTCATAATACTACATCATATAAACTAATTAACAAAATATGTTTCTAATTTTAATTAAAATAGACATTGATAAAAATATTTACTTCCACAAATTAAATGAAGGACAAAATCATTAATAATTAATAAATTTGTATTATGCAATGTATCAATAAATCTAAAAAATATACACATGAATGCCTAAATAAAATAACAAAACCTCATTTTAATTACATTTATTACATATATAAAGCATATATATTGAAATCTGAGTCAATGCTTTGACAAAAAATAAAATGCAGATCCATATATATATGAGTCAATGCTTTGACAAATGAGAAGCAAAATCATATAAAGTTATCAGTTTATATATAACTAGCTAACCATATATGGTTGAGTTGCATGAACATAAGTTGATTAATTGTAGCTTATGATTTGGCCTTCAAAAATATTTCGTGCGCATCTTTTTGAAAAAAAATCGTAGGTCTTCGTGACATGGATACAAAACTGCCTTACAGCTGGAGCAAAGGAAAAATGTATGGTTTTTTTACACTAGTTATTTACATCAATTAACAAAAACCGGTGTAATAGTATACTATTTACACCGATTTTCTTATAGCCGGTGTAATATTTAAACTATTTACACCGGTTATTGTTCAAACCGGTGTACTAAGTTTAAATTGTACACCTGTTATAATAAAACCGGTGTAAATAGTTCTCCTGTCACTAAATTATTGTTCAATATTACGATAATGCCACCACATTTTTATAAATTACACCGGATTATGTTTAACTGCTCTAAAAAGGGAAGTTTAAATTCACCATTTTGCAGTAGTAAAAGGCTCAAACAAGTTATTTACTACAATTGTCTCTGATCAGGGATCTCAGGTTGATCACAAACACAGCAAAGACAGCCCCTTATTTGGTAATCTGCCCTAACAACAGCAGGCAGGACCATATAATGTGAATGCACAAAGGCTAATTGTTCAAGCAGGAACAGACAATGTCCTGTCATTACCTGAGTTTCACTTTCTTGTAGTAAGGCATGCCCCCTTTATCAATTTTCAGAGCTGCAATGCAATCTACTGGGAGGGTAGGCTTGAAGGGTCTTTATTCGTCAAGCATCTAGTAGCTATTTTTACCCCCTTATTGACTTTGTAAACTTATTTTGTACCTCTGATAAGTTGGATCTGATCCCAAAATTGGATGCATCTACAATCCTTAAATTCTTCCATTTGGAGTAGGGAAACCAGTTCATCAGAGTCTGCCTCCACATCCTCCTCTTTTAGGCTCATATCTTCACAAAAATGTAGACCTGCAATTTAGCTATTATACTGTGAAGATTAGAACCTGCATTTTGGATATTGTGGTAAAAGGAAAATCATTAATAATGAACCAAGTCATAATATCACCCTTATAATTTCTAATGATACATGCACCTTGGATACATAGAGGGGAGACAAAGCAGGCCACATTGAATTTCAAAACACTCTCCACAAGAGGTGTCCAAACATGTGTAGTCATACTGAAGGAAGGTCTCATAATAGAAAGGTCAGTCCAGATATCCCCCTAAGTAGTGCTGATAGTCCTACCTGCTTTAATTTGGACCAGCTTATATAGTAGATGGAAAATAGCTGAGGCAGTAGTTTCCAGGTCTGGCCCGTCATCCTCAAAAGTAGCTTTGTTTCTGCACTTCCATACCTCCAAACAAATGATGAAGGGGGTGATTTTCAGCATGAAAATATGTAGTATATGTTTCTTTTTTGTCCTCCACCGACTCATAGGGTTGAAAAGATAGTTGTCTTAGACTCCCATTTCAGCTCCAAAAACTCTTGCAAGTTGTCTAATAAACATGGATTCGGAGAAGATATGGTGCTATGTCTCCCCTTGCTGACAACACAATGAATATAAATATTTTTCGTATGCTTGGAATCTATGAAGATTCTTATCAATGGGGAATCTATTTAGCTTTTTCCTAAGCATAAAAATTGAAATTTAATAGGCAAGCTAGGATCCCATATGTATGAGTAATAAGGATCAGGCTGTCTATGGAACCTGATTTGTTTAAAGGAAGATGAGGTAGAGAAATCTCCTTTGGTATTTAGGGTTCAATGCATATTGTCTTTAATTTCCCTATTGTGAATGTGAACTCTAGTCACCCTGTTGATCCAATCTTTAGGCAATATTGCTTCTAGGGCAGGGAGGTTCCATTCATTGTCAATGAGAAAATTAGAAACCCTATGTTCACCATTCAGACCAGCGAGGGTATTCAGGTTACCTTAGCCTGCCCAATTTTCCATCTAGAAATGACATTTACCTTCGTATAGTGTAAAGGTGATGTGCTCTTCATCCGAATGAGCATTCAACAAAAGTCTTACCCATGATTGAGAATCTCCCCTCTTAGGTAGAGTGCTCATTGGGTGAGAGAAGGCACAATACTTAGCATGTAAGAAAATTGCCCACAGTGTATTGTTTTGTCTGAACCTCCACCATAATTTTAATGAAAGGGAATTACTAACTTCATCAAGAGATCTGAAGTCTAATTCCCCTTCCTCTTTTGGGAAACATAGTGTTTTCCATCCCACCAAATGGTATCTATCCCCACTAGCAGAACCATTCCATAAGAAACTTGCCATGGTTACCTCTATTTGGTTCATGATTGCCTTAGGAGGATTGATGGACATTAAAGTGTATAGGGGGAGGGATGAGAGAATACTTTGTAATAGAATGGTCTTTCCCCTATAGTCAACATAAATGTCTTCCAGGAGCAAATTTTATTTGAAATCTTGTCTACCAACTCAGAGAAATGTTTGGTTTGAATCCGTTTGTAGTGAAGGGGGAGACCTGAGTACTTGATGGGCAACTCTTCCTGTCTAAAGTTAGTAGTTCTCCTTGACCTAAATCTAGCACCACTACCTACATTTTTGTTAGCAATGAAGCTGCTTTTCTGCACATTAATTTTCTGCCCTGAAACTGTTTCATAATGAGCTAAAATCTTCATAATTGTTTTAAGAGAAGTGGAGTGTGCAGCACCAAAAATGATAATATCATCTGCATAAACAAGAAGATTTATGGAAGGGCAACTTTTGGGAAGAGTCAATTTAGGAATCTTAGGTTGAAGCAAAACAGAATTCAGGTTTCTTGAAAAATATTCAGCCCCAATAATAAAATGGAGGGGTGAAACAGGATCACCTTGCCTTAGGCCCCTAGTAGAGTAAAAAAATCATTTTGGAGTACCATTCACCAAGACAGAAAACCAGATATTAGAGATCAGTCTCCACATTAAATCTATCCAAATCTCTCCAAAGTCCATCAGTCTCATGATATGAAATAAGAATGTCCAATGGACCCTATCATAGGCCTTTTCCATGCCAAGTTTCATGACCATATTATTTACTTTGTGCTTGTGTGACAATGTAGACATCAATTCCAATGCTAAAGAAAATTGTTAGTGATTTGTCTACCCTTAATGAAACCACTCTTATTAATACTAATAATTTTATACAGAAGAGGTAACAACCTATTAGCAAGTAGTTTTGAAAAAATTTTGTTAAGGAAGTTACAAAGGCTAATTGGCCTATATTGATCAAAAGACACTGGATTCTTATTTTTTGGGTATCAAGAGGATGGATGTGGTAGTAATGGCCTTGTTTAAGCTCCAACTATTCATGAAATGAATCACTACCTTAAGGAGGTCTATTTTAATTATTTCCCAAGCTTGCCTAAAAAAACTCCATTGAAACCATCAGTTCCTGGAGCACTATCCTTTCTTAACTCAAAGATCACTTCTTTTAGCTCCTCCAAAGTAGGTAGAGCTGTTAATTTCAATCTATCATGATCATCTAGGAATACAAGGATTAAATTAGACTTTATGGAAGAAAGGAAAGCTGAGGCAGAGAAAAGAGTATGAAAATAAGTTTCAGTAGCTTGGCCTATATCTAAGTCATTTTCTAACCAAAGTCCTTCTCTAGTTTTCACCCTATGAATAAAGTTTTGAGAGTGCTTCTGCTTAACATGGGAATGAAAGAAAGCTGTGTTTTTCTCCCCTTCCTTAAGCCATTTTAGTTTAAACTTTTGAGCCCAAAACTGTTCCTCAATACTATGAGCCTGCTTGAGTTTAGTTGTAGCTTTTTGTATTTCTTCCTTAGGAACTGGTTGGTCCATGTCTAGGTTTTCCAGTCTTTTGAGCTCATTCTCAGCTTCCTCTACTCTATGGAAAATATTGCCAAACTGGACCCTATTCTATTTAATTAAATCTGCCTTAGTCCTTTTCATTTTTTCATTTAGAACTCTGATAGGATCCTCTTTACATTCATGACTCCATGCCTTTGAAATTATTGTAGAGAACTCCTTGTGTTCTGCCCAAAAGTTTTGAAATCTAAAACTCTTAAATTTCTCTATCTTAGGTTTCATTTCAAGTATCATTGGGGAGTTATCAGAAAGGGTCCTACTCAGTAGGTTTATGTTAGAAACAAAATTAAAATCCAGCTATTTATCATTTGCAAGGCCCCTATCTAGTGTTTTCCAGATCATAGCCTTCCCTCTACGATTATTACACCATGTGAATTTTCCTCATAGTGAGCTTACTTCAGTTAGTTTTTCACTGTCTACAAAGCTCATTAGTTCTTGAGTATCTTTCAATACCACATTTTTTCTCCTCTCTATGTAACATGCAATTCCAATCCCCCCAAGCTAACCTGGGGGAGTTTAAGCCATTTATGCTACTAAGTGAGGGCCAAAGTGCTATTCTCTCACTGGCTAAGCTCTTGGCATATATGTTAGAGATGGTGATTCCCTAACTAAGTTGAGGATGCTCCACCTTAATAGAAATATGTTGGGATGCACATGTTAGCAAAACACATTTTATGGGATTTCTATAAAGCACCAATATGGATCTATTTGCATTAGTAAAATAACTATCAAAATTAAGCTACAGCATAACCTTATGAATTTATTTCTATTTAATGAATGGTTCAGCTATAGCTACCAAATTAATATTTTTGGACCTGATGATGTTCTTAAGCTTTCTAAAATTTGGCTTCTTCTAAATATTTTTAATATTCCAACAAAGCATGCAAATCATTTATTAATGGCCTTAGATAGATTACTGCCTCTATGCTTCTAAGGCATCGACTTGATGGAGCTTGACTTTTACTACCTTCAACCCTTTCACTTATTTTCTTCTTCCTACTAGGCCTACCTTTTTTGCTTGTCTTGAGCAGTTTTTCCTCCAAGTTTAAGAAGTTCTCAACTTCTGATATTTCTAGTACCTCAGGTAGCACCTCTGATAAGTAGGTTTTATACCTACTTGTATAAACTAATTCACTTAGCTTTTGGCTTAAATTGCATACATTTATGTGGTGAAATGTGCTATTTTGTGCATTTATGTGGTTCGCAACTTGATGTGCTAAAATGGTGAAAAAGACCACAAATGTTGTTAAAATGAGGCAAGTGTGTGTTTGATGCTAAATGATAAGAGGAGAGTTAAAAAGAGCTAGAATGGTGAGTGAGAGTTTTGAAGAAAACCCTAAAATGTGCTTAAATTCTTGGACTTTGACTTGTGTTAGTGCAAATGTGTGGTGTTTTAGGTGGTTTTATGCATATATGTGTTGTGTTAATTGGTAATGTTGAAATGGTGAAAAGATAGTAAAAAATGGTGGAAAATGGAGTTAAAAGTGTTAAGGAAAAGTGGAGGAACCGAAAAGTGTTAATTAGGGTTTTGGCAGCTTTGAGTGTGAAATTCATTTGAGTGTATCTCTTTCAATACTGATCCAATTGGTGAGTTCTTTGGTGTTATGAAAAGCGCTTTGAATGCACTACATTTCTTATGTCGTAACTATTTTCTAATTGTGTGTGCAAGACTATGAAATGTGAGTTTCTTTTTGGAATACCATTCATTAGGGTTTTAGGTTTTTTTAGGGTTTTATTTGCTTACCACTATTTGGTGTTTTGATGATAACTTGAGTTTTAGGCATCCAATGGTGTTGTTTCTTGCACCATTGGAAAGCTAAGAGGAAGATCTGGAACTTTTAAGTTCACCATCAAATCAGAATCAGAGGCTAAGACACACTTATTTGGCATGAAAGTAGGGTGTTGTGTTGGAATGGATACTTTGCCAATATTTGTTGCCAATTCGGCCAACCATCGTGCCAAGTCCTTGCCAAGACCTTGCCGAGCTTTGCCAAACCAATGTGCCAAAACCATTGTGTCTTGACCTTGCCAAGAACTTGCCAAGCCATGCCAATCAATCTTGCCAAACCATGCCAATTTGACAACACTAATGCACAATACTTATGCATTAGTCTTGCCATAACTTTGCCATGAAACTCATGCCAAACATTTGCACCTTGGCACACCAATCATGTTGCAAAATGAACTTCACAAACCAAGGCACACAACTTGGTATAGGAAGAGCTAAGCAGCCGAAAACAAGTAGAATTTGGCCTATGACATGTCGTAGGCCAAACTCAAGAGGACAAAAAAATGGCCTACGACATGTCGTATGCCATTTCTTGGAGATGTTTTTTTTGTCGTGGGCAAAAATGTGGTGATAAAATTTTGGCCTACGACATGTCGTAGGCCAATTCTGGAACATGAACTTTTAGCCTACGACATGTCGTAGGCTAATTGTTAGGAAGTTGTGGAAAGAAAATGGCAAAGTGTTGAGTGTGTTTCATAGGACTTTAAGCTTTGTCAAACTTTAGTAGTTTGGTCATAACTTTCTCGTTTTAGCTAAGACATGGTTTTACAACTTTCATGTTTTAAGTTTTCCTTAATTCACAGTGTATCATGATCAAATATTGGTGGAAAGTTGCTGCCATGAAATACTTTGTGTTTGTGTTTCTAAAAAAAATTGGCTAAGTGTTTAACTCCTGATTTTCGGAAATTCCAGGTTGATGAAGGCGCGGTTTGCTTTGGCGGAAAGGCGTGAATTTCAAAGCGCTGGATTCTTGAATGCTCGCTGAGTTGCTGAAGGCGTGATCCGTTAAGGCTTGAAAGCGTGGTGTAATTCTGATTTCTTCACCTGGGTCTTGAGCAGCAAAGGTGCGCGAAACTGAGCCTGAAGGCGCGATGTAGGATGTTGAGGTCGATGAAGGCACTGGAAATTAACACAAAGGCACTGGAGTGTTGAATACTGTTTCAAACATGGAATTTTTGACATTTTTTGCTGATTTTTAGTTCCTTTCCTTATGGACACTTTTGTAATATTTGATACATTCTACGTTGCGTATTAGTTACGTTTTCCCAACTCTATATATAGGGAAGGTAGCTAACATGTAAAGGGGGGATTGACTACTCACATCTTTACATATTGTAACCGACTTATGATTTTAAAAAGAGGGAGAATTATCATTTTCTCTCTCTAGATCTACTTTCTTTCACTAAAATTTCTTCTCCAATCTCAATTCCGATTGTGAATTTTTGACTGGATTCTTCTTTCTTATTCTCAATTGACAAAGGAATCGACAATTCTCTCGATTTAATCGGTAAATTCTTCCAATTAAGTGAGAATGAGCTTATCAATGTTGGAATTTGTTGATTTTGAAATGAGAAAGATGTTTTCTGGCTAAATCTACGATATCTTAGGATTTTCAATGGATGAATACGTGTTTTAGTGGATTGTATGCTATGCAATTGATCTAATTGTAGAGTATTGAAATCACATTTGAGTTGAGCATAAACATATATTGAATTTCATAATTCCTAGCTATTTTTGAATGGATCAAGCTTCAATTGTGGTCGACATGCAAAATTGAGGAGTGATTCATCAAAGTTAGCGAAGTTGCATGATTTGAGAACTAAATTGTGATTGTTTAAGTCTTTGCACACGTTTTCTGTAGTCAAATCAATTCTGAGACTCAGGCCTCACCATAGGAAGTGTTAATGAATTGAAACATTAGGAAAAGTGTTAAAGAACCTTTTTGTGTTAACAACGATGATATGTAAACCCTAGGATAGACCTCGCCATGGGAGTTCTTAGGACTTTGCATGTTAGAGTAGTCAGCTTGGAAAATTGAGACTTTGCGGAGCTTATACCACCATTCTCAGGCCTCGGCATGGGAGAGGATGGTGATTTGGGGTGTGTGGTCGTCATGCTGGCCGCAGCTTGGACTTCTAGGCAATTTAAGTCTCCATTGCATTTAATTGTTTACTGATTGCATAGCATAGATTTACTAAGCCTGTGTTCATCCAATACAAGAATCCTGAGATATCTATTTCGTCCTTGCTTGTTGCTATATTTTGCATCTTTGTTTTCGTTCTTTTGTGTTGAATTTTCTTTTTTCTAGTACTTAAATTTCGAGACTAAGACTTTTAGAACAATTTTATTCAATTTTCTTGACCTACGCCTTCCCTGTGGATTACGATCCCTGCTTCCACTTCTACAGTAGTTGTTAGGGTAAAATTGAGCTGATACGACTTTAGGCTATCAATTTTTGGCGCCGTTGCCGGGGAAGGCAATCGGTTCTGGAATTTGTTGACTGTGTTGTTCTGTTCTTAGATTGTGTGTGTTATTGTTTTGATTTAGTTACTTTGTTTTATTACTCTGTGTGATTCTGTTGCTTTTACCATCTTGTATTAGTTTGGTTTATAGATTGATCCGTTTGTTCTCTTGATATCATTTGCTGTCCCTGTTTGTGTATGCCCAGGTCTGTAAGATCTAGAGGAAAACCTGAATTTGAATTGGACCTTGAATTTGAAAGAACTTTAAGGAATCAAGCAAAACAAAGAGCTATGGCTGCACAAGGAGTACAAGCACCCAGGTTCGGGGACCATTATGCAGTAAATTTTGACAATCGATTTGGTCACCAGGACATCGATGTGGAAAGTTACCACATTCCTCCACAAATAGTCTCAATGATTACCCAAGGCCAATTCTTCCAAGGTCTTGACAATGAGGATCCTAATGATCATCTTGATTGGTTTCTTGGGTTATGTCGCACTTTTAAATTGCCAAGAGTTGACAGGGGTGAGGTTCACAGAATTTTGTTCTCTTTATCTCTGCGTGGAAAGGCTAAACATTGGTTCAAGAGTATTGGGGGAGCAAATGCTGGAATGTCATTTGATGATCTACAGAAAAGGTTCTTGTCTAAGTACTTCCCTCCAGCTAAGCTTGAAAAGAGAAGGTTGGAAATTTTGAACTTCCAACAACAAGACAGTGAGTCATTTCGAGAAGCTTGGGAGAGATTTAATGATTTGATTAGGAAATTAGGGAGCTAAATACTTTCTTCAAAGGCCTAACTCCTGAATCATCTTTAATGGGTAAAGCTTGTGCTAATGGAGCACTTAAAGACAAATCTGTGACTGAAGTGCGTGAACTCTTTAACCAGATAGCTGAGGATGAATACCTTTTTCCAGAGACTAGAAAACCACATGTCAGGAGACAAAGAGGAGTTCTTGATGTGGATGAGGAGACTTCACTTAATGCTAAGTTTGAAGCATTGGCCAAGCAGGTGCAGACTTTAAAGGCTACTCAAAAAAAAGCCCCAGTACTTTTATGTGGACTATGCAAGGGAGAACATCACACGGATGAATGTGCAATCACTACTGAATCCATTCAGTATGTGAACAATTACAGTAACAAACCCCAATATGGTGGGAACTATTCTGGGAGCAATTATAATGGAGGTAACAGACAATATGGTGGAAACCAAGGGAATTGGAATCAACAGCAGAACCAAGGAGGAAATTACTATCAAGGTAATGACTCAAGGAGAACAATGAATCAACCTCCTCCTGGTTTTGATAATCAGGCTAGGACATCAGAACAAAAGAAGCCAAATGTGGAGGATATGTTTCAAAAGCTGATGGAAAAGATTGATAAGAACGAGTACAGATTTGGAGGTTTGGAGTCCACTGTGAAGCATCACGAAGCCACTTTGAAGAATATCGAGATGCAACTTGGTCAGCTTGCTAATGCTGTACACCAGAGGCCAAAAGGAGCTCTTCCTAGTGAAGGTAGCTAACATGTAAAGGGGGGATTGACTACTCACATCTTTACATATTGTAACCGACTTATGATTTTAAAAAGAGGGAGAATTATCATTTTCTCTCTCTAGATCTACTTTCTCTCACTAAAATTTCTTCTCCAATCTCAATTCCAATTGTGAATTTTGGACTGGATTCTTCTTTCTTATTCTCAATTGACAAAGGAATCGACAATTCTCTCGATTTAATCGGTAAATTCTTTCAATTAAGTGAGAATGAGCTTATCAATGTTGGAATTTGTTGATTTTGAAATGAGAAAGATGTTTTCTGGCTAAATCTACGATATCTTAGGATTCTCAATGGATGAATACGTGTTTTAGTGGATTGTAGGCTATGCAATTGATCTAATTGTTGAGTATTGAAATCACATTTGAGTTGAGCATAAACATATGTTGAATTTCATAATTCCTAGCTATTTTTGAATGGATCAAGCTTCAATTGTGGTCGACATGCAAAATTGAGGAGTGATTCATCAAAGTTAGCAAAGTTGCATGAATTGAGAACTAAATTGTGATTGTTTAAGTCTTTGCACACGTTTTCTGTAGTCAAATCAATTCTGAGACTCAGGCCTCACCATAAGAAGTGTTAATGAATTGAAACATTAGGAAAAGTGTTAAAGAACCTTTCTGTGTTAACAACGATGATATGTAAACCCTAGGATAAACCTCGCCATAGTAGTTCTTAGGACTTTGCAGGTTAGAGTAGTTAGCTTGGAAAATTGAGACTTTGTGGAGCTTATACCACCATTCTCAGGCCTCGGCATGGGAGAGGATGGTGATTTGGGGTACAAGCAGTGGTGTGGTCGTCATGCTGGCCACAGCATGGACTTCTAGGCAATTTAAGTCTCCATTGCATTTAATTGTTTACTGATTGCATAGCATAGATTTACTAAGCCTGTGTTCATCCAATACAAGAATCCTGAGATATCTATTTCGTCCTTGCTTGTTGCTATATTTTGCATCTTTGTTTTCGTTCTTTTGTGTTGAATTTTCTTTTTTCTAGTACTTATTCCGATACTAAGACTTTTAGAACAATTTTATTCAATTTTCTTGACCTACGCCTTCCCTGTGGATTACGATCCCTGCTTCCACTTCTACAGTAGTTGTTAGGGTAAAATTGAGCTGATACGACTTTAGGCTATCAATTTTTAGCGCCGTTGCCGGGTAAGGCAATCGGTTCTGGAATTTGTTGACTGTGTTGTTCTGTTCTTAGATTGTGTGTGTTATTGTTTTGATTTAGTTACTTTGTTTTATTACTGTGTGTGATTCTGTTGCTTTTACCATCTTGTATTAGTTTGGTTTATAGATTGATCCGTTTGTTCTCTTGATATCATTTGCTGTCCCTGTTTGTGTATGCCCAGGTCTGTAAGATCTAGAGGAAAACCTGAATTTGAATTGGACCTTGAATTGTAAAGAACTTTAAGGAATCAAGCAAAACAAAGAGCTATGGCTGCACAAGGAGTATAAGCACCCAGGTTCGGGGACCATTATGCAGTAAATTTTGACAATCGATTTGGTCACCAGGACATCGATGTGGAAAGTTACCACATTCCTCCACAAATAGTCTCAATGATTACCCAAGGCCAATTCTTCCAAGGTCTTGACAATGAGGATCCTAATGATGATCTTGATTGGTTTATTGGGTTATGTAGCACTTTTAAATTGCCAAGAGTTGACAGGGGTGAGGTTTACAGAATTTTGTTCCCTTTATCTCTGCTTGGAAAGACTAAACATTGGTTCAAGAGTATTGGGGGAGCAAATGCTGGAATGTCATTTGATGATCTACAGAAAAGGTTCTTGTCTAAGTACTTCCCTCCAGCTAAGCTTGAAAAGAGAAGGTTGGAAATTATGAACTTCCAACAACAAGTCAGTGAGTCATTTCGAGAAGCTTGGGAGAGATTTAATGATTTGGTTATGAAATTAGAGAGCTAAATACTTTCTTCAAAGGCCTAACTCCTAAATCATCTTTAATGGTTAAAGCTTGTGCTAATGGAGCACTTAAAGACAAATATGTGACTGAAGTGCGTGAACCCTTTAACCAGATAGCTGAGGATGAATACCTTTTTCCAGAGACTAGAAAACCACATGTCAGGAGACAAAGAGGAGCTCTTGATGTGGATGAGGAGACTTCACTTAATGCTAAGTTTGAAGCATTGGCCACGCAGGTGCAGACTTTAAAGGCTACTCAAACAAAAGCCCCAGTACTTTCATATGGACTATGCAAGGGAGAACACCACACGGATTTGGAAAAGATGGATAAGGACGAGTAGAGATTTGGAGGTTTGGAGTCCAGTGTGAAGCATCACGAAGCCACTTTGAAGAATATCGAGATGCAACTTTGTCAGCTTGCTAATGCTGTACACCAGAGGCCAAAAGGAGCTCTTCCTAGTGACACAGTACCAACTCCCAAGAGGAGAGAAGCATGCAATGCTATTACTTTGAGGAGCGGAAAATTGTTGTCTGGAAGCAAACATGTAGAAGAGAAGAGTGATGATGTAAAAGAGGACCAAAAAGATGAAGTTGAAATAGAGGTGGAACTTGAGAAGAATGGTGAGCAAGAAGAAAATAAGTCTGAGAACAAGGAAATACCAGCAAGGGTGGGAAATGAAATCACGAAAAATTCCAATCCTTATAATTTCCCCGATTATGCTCCACAAGCTCCATTTCCAGAAAGGAAGAAACCTCCAGCTAAGAAGGGACCTCAATTCAATCGTTTCTTGGATATGATCAAACAAGTGAATGTCAATGTTCCTATGTTGGATTTGGTTACAACCATGCCAAACAATGAGCAAATCTTGAGATGTGAAGTTCCAATGATGCTATCAGAATGCAGTCAAGCATGGATGGTTCACAAATTACCTCCAAAGCTTAAGGATTCAGGTAGCTGTACCATACCTTGTAAGATTGGAACCAGATATTTTGCAAAGGATCTCTGTGACCTTGGAGCTGGAATCAACTTGATGCCATTATCCATTGCAATAAATATGGGATTGAGTGGAAGGATTCGACCAGTTGCTGTGACACTACAGTTGGAAGATAGATCCTTGGTGACTCCTACAGGCTTGGTGGTGGACGTGTTTGTAAGAATTGATAAATTTACCTTGCCTATTGATTTCATTATACTTGATATGGAAGAGGATCCTAAGGTTCCTCTCATTTTTGGTAGACCTTTTCTAGCCACTGGTGATGCTTTAATTGGTGTGAAAAACAAGACAGTCACGTTTAGGATTAACAATGAGGAAGTGGTTTTTTATGTAAACTATGCTATGAAGCAACCTCTAAATATGGAGTCTTGTTTTGCTATCAAAGCTATAACTTGTTCTTCTTTGAGTAATGTGAACAACATGCATGATTTTTCTATTGTTGATGAGTTAAGTGTGTATGAGGATAATTTTGATGAACTTGATTTAGATGATGAGAATAAGAGAATTCTTGCTGAAATTGAAGATTTCATTGAATGTTGTTATTTGGAAGAGTCAATTTGTGAATTGCAAAATGATGTGGTGGAAGTTAAAATGCATGAAACTGTAGGGGAACATGATCATGAACATACTGTTTTGACTAACGAAAATTTTACTCCCACTGAGGTGAGGACTAGTGAGAATTTGTGCAGGAATGAAAAGCTTTTACCTTCCATTGTGGTGGCACCAAAGTTGGAATTGAAACCACTTCCACCTTATCTCAAATATGCTTACTTGGGAGAAAATGAGACATTGCCAGTTGTTATATCTTCAAAGCTTGAAGGTTGGCAAGAGGAGAAGCTTTTGGGAGTTTTGAGGAAACATAAGTTGGCCATTGGATGGACAATTGCTGATATAAAAGGCATAAGTCCATGTTTATGTATGCACAAGATTTTGCTTGAGGAAAATGCTGTGCCAGTACGGGATAAACAGAGAAGATTAAATCCCCAAATGATGGAAGTTGTGAAGAAAGAGGTTATCAAATTGCTTGACTTTGGGATGATTTTTCCAATTTCAGACAGTGAGTGGGTTAGTCCAGTCCAGTGCGTCCCTAAGAAAGGAGGGGTGACGGTTATAAAGAATGAGGCTAATGAACTCCTGGCAACAAGAGTGGTAAATGCTTGGCGAATTTGCATGGATTACAGGAAGCTAAATAAGGCAACTAGAAATGACCATTTCTCTCTCCCATTCTTGGAACAATTGTTGGATAGAATTGCTGGCTACCTTTTCTATTGTTTTCTGGATGGATATTCTGGGTATAATCAGATTGCAATTGATCCCAGGGACCAGGATAAGACAACTTTCACTTGTCCTTTTGGCACATTTGCTTATAAAAGAATGCGATTTGGTCTTTGCAACGCCCCATCTACCTTTCAGAGGTGCATGATGGCAATATTCCACGACATGGTGGAATCAATAATTGAAATATTCATGGATGATTTTTCTGTCTTTGGTACGACATTTGATGGTTGTTTGGAGAACTTGGCCAAGGTTTTGAAGAGGTGTGAAGAAACGAACCTTGTGTTGAACTTGGAAAAATGTCAATTCATGGTTCAAGAAGGAATTGTGTTAGGCCATAAAATTTCTCATGCTGGGATGGAGGTAGATCGAGCTAAGGTAGATGTCATTGCAAAACTTCCTCCACCTACCAATGTTAAGGGTATCAGAAGCTTTTTTGGACATGCTGGGTTTTATAGAAGATTTATCAAGGATTTTTCAAAGATCGCCAGACCCTTGTGCAGGCTCTTATAAAAAGATGTTAAGTTTGAGTTTGGAACCGAATGTGTTGAAGCATTTGACACTTTGAAAACGAAATTTGTGGAGGCCCCCGTGATATTCACTTCCCATTGGGGTGAACCCTTTGAAATTATGTGCGATGCCAGTGATTATGCTTTAGGAGCTGTCTTAGGTCAGAGAAGAGACAAAGTGTTTCACACTATCTATTATGCTAGCAGGCTAATGAATGAGGCCCAAATGAATTATACAACTATTGAAAAGGAAATGCTAGCAGTAGTTTTCGCATTTGATAAATTTCGTGCTTACCTTTTGGGGTCAAAGGTTATTGTTCATACGGACCATGCCGCATTGAAGTATCTGCTTGCAAAGAAGGAAGCAAAACCACGTTTGATTAGATGGGTTTTGTTGTTCTAGGAATTCGATGTGGAGATTAAAGATAGGAAAGGCTCAGAAAATGTTGTGGCAGATCACTTGTCAAGATTGGAATCTCAAGAGCAAGATTCACCTGACTTTTCGGTTAAGGAACACTTCCCTGATGAGCAGGTATTCAAAGTGGGTGAACAGGCACTGCCTTGGTACGCTGAGATTGCCAATTTTGTGGTTGCTGGCCAGATTCCATCTTACTATTCCAGTGATCAGAAGAAAAGATTGCGAAGTGATGCTAAATACTACTTTTGGGAAGACAAGTCTTTATATAAAATCTGCAGTGATCAAGTGATAAGAAAGTGTGTCAAGGAAGAAGAAAAGGAGGACATCTTAAAAGCATGCCATGAGGGGCCATGTGGTGGTCATTTTGGACCAACTAGGACAGACTTCAAAATCTTGCAATGTGGGTTTTATTGGCCATATATCTTCATGGATGCCAGAATTTGGGTTGGAAAATGTGATCGATGTCAACGAACTGGCAACATCTCTTCCAGAAATGAGATGCCTTTGAACAACATCTTGGAAGTAGAAATTTTTTATGTCTGGGGAATTGATTTCATGGGGCCTTTCCCTAAATCAAGAGGTATGGAGTACATTCTGGTGGCAGTGGATTATGTTTCTAAATGGGTGTAAGCTGTGGCTTTAGCTCATAACGATGCCAAGAGTGTAACCGTTTTCTTGAAGAAATACATCTTTAACAGGTTTGGAGCACCCAGGGCTATAATAAGTGATGGAGGGACTCATTTCTGTAACAAGCTCTTTGAATCTTTGTTGGCTAGATATGGTGTTACTCACAAGGCTTCAACAGCTTACCATCCACAAACTTCTGGTCAAGCTGAAATTTCCAATCGGGAGATCAAGAGGGTTCTTGAAAAAGTGGTAAATCCAGGAAGGAATGATTGGTCTTTGAAGCTAGATGATGCATTGTGGGCATACAGAACAGCTTACAAAACCCCAATTGGAGCTTCTCCTTTTCGATTGGTTTTTGGTAAAGAATGTCACTTGCCAGTAGAACTTGAACATAAGGCGTATTGGGCAATTCAAACCTCGAACATGAATCTGTCTGAGACTCAATCAAAAAGAATGTTGGAGTTGAATGAACTGGATGAATTCAGATTCAATGCTTACATGAGTGCCAAGTTGTACAAGGAAAGGACTAAAAGAATCCATGATGTGAAGCTTCAATCCAAGATCTTTGTTCCAGGACAATTGGTATTACTTTATAACTCTAAACTTCGATTGTTTCTGGGCAAATTGAAATCAAGGTGGAGTGGTCCTTTTAGAGTGGTTGATGTGAAACCTTATGGGACAATTGAAATCAAGAATGACAAGAATGGCAATGTGTGGAAAGTGAATGGCCATCGTCTCAAGCCATACTTAACTTCTCAGGACAAGGATAGCACTAATGTGGCACGAGATCCACATGAGCTATACTTAGATGATCCCATCATCTCAAATTGAGCCATGTTGCACGGTCGGGCTGTGACTTTAAACCAAGCGCTCCTGGGAGGCAACCCTGATTTTCTTCCTTTGTTTTATTTGTTGTGATTTCTTTTATTTGTTAATCCTAGTTTTAGTAGTATTGAGTAGCAAATTATTGCACAATCTCATAATATCACTTGGGTATATTTTTTGTAGAATCTCAGAAGGATGTTGGGCATTATTGATAGAAGCAGGGGGTACAATTTCACTTTTCCATCCATGTGAGGTACAATGAGTCTACATTATTTACAACTACGATACCAGGTCTGATGGTAAGAACTGTTGTTCATTCATGCATGATTGGTTAATCCGTGACCATGCCTGCATGACTGGTTTGGATGGTTTCAATTATGGAGAAGAAATGACATCAAGCTATGACCTGTCATTCACATGTGTTTGTTGGATAGTGAGGGGGTCATAAATATAAATTGCACATCTTCGTTTTGCATGCTCATTCCTTTTCTCTCTATAGTGCTTCCCTTGCTAGTCATTTTTTCATTGTCAAAGTATGGATTTCTATTCTTCCCACCAGAATCCTTTTGAATATGCTATCTTTAGTGAAGATTCTGGAACCACATCTTCTCCTTCTTCATCTTCTTCAGCTGATGAGGAGACGGTAATTGATTTTGAGCCAGCTACTTGTCCACATTTTGTTAATGCTTCTGCTGAAAACTTTTATCATGGCTTTACTAATAGATCAGTCAAGATTGAGCGACCATTTCAGGAGCCTTCTAAGAGATTTCAAGATGTGATATTTGGATAGTCGTGGTCTCATTTTGCTAGAGCCTCAATTGTGGTGAATATGGACATAGTTAGGGAATTTTATGCTAATTCCCGAGCTAGTGGTGTTCATTCAGTATTCGTGAGAGGAACGTATTTGAGGGTCACCGGCCATAGTATTAATAGGCTTTATCTTCTTGAAGACTTTTCTCGTAACACATATTGTAGGTTGTTGAGAGCTGAGAATACCGATCATTTGTTGGCTTCAGTAACTTTACCTGGTGCTACATGGGTGAGGAATGATCGACAAGAGGCTTTATATGTGCCTACTAGTGAACTCACAACCGAGGCCAAAATCTTGTTAATGTTTATCAATTCCAGGATTCTTCCTACTAACCGTACCAATATAGCATCTAAGGAACGAGTTCTGTTGATTTATGCTATTTTACATGATTTCTTTATTGATGTTGGGAAATTGATCTTAGAGTTTATCAGGCGGGCACAAAGAAGTGAGTTTGCACCCATGTATTTTCCAGCTCTAATAACAGCCATGGCTCGTAGCAAGGGAGTTGATATCACGTCAAATGCTAATTCTCAACACCCTGAAGGACTTCTGGGACCTCCTCAATGGCCTGTGTTACAAGAGGAAGAAAGAAGTGCAAGATTGACTCGTAGTTTGTGAAACGTGGATGGCCAGGTTCCTTTGTTCTTGATTGTTTCATTTTGTTTCACGGGGACCGTGTCATAGGCAAGTGTGGGGGAAGGCTTCGCCAAGATGTCTTGATTTTTAGTTACATTCTGAATATGTATGGTTACCATGATGATGGTTAAGGAGATTGTTTGTCATGATGGAGTTGAGAATAGTATTATAGTGTAGTATTTTGTTATTATGTTTAGCATGTTATATTTGGCTTTTGTAAGGTTTGAATATTGTGTTGCATTTGTGTGTTTAGTATTAAAGTAAAAGGATTGTTTTAGTGTGAATTTTTTTGATGAGTTGTTGGTGTAAATATTTTTGTGTGATTGTTACAATTTTTGATTCATGGTTTCGATTTCAGTTTCACACACCTGCATTGATGATAAGGATATCTGCATTTCTGAACATTTCTGAACATGAATTGAATGAACATGAATGGAATTTTCTGACAAGCTGAAAAATTGAAGTGGGAATTGGAGTGTTATTGAGTCGTGAATAGGAAAGTGATATGCAATGAAAGAAAATTAGTGGAGTTCAAGAAAAATTCACGTGAGAATAAAATAGTGCTAGACTTTGTTTTGATGATTTTTGAGAGTTTATTTTGTAAGTTTGCATGATGTGTTGACTGAAGTGATAAGATAGCTTTGTCATTGTTGCTTGGTGTGATATGAATGCATTGCTACCAAACAAAGAGCTGAAACTTCACATGTATTGAAAAGTGAATGGGTCCCACCTTTTAATGACTTGAATGTTTGCTAGTGTTTGGTGGGAATATTCATTCTACTTGTTGGTTGACCGATGGAGTAATTGAGTGAATGGCATAGTTCTTCTTATCTCTTGTTTTTCTATAAATGCATAGTACATTGCTTGTTGCTTCAAGACATCACAAGTTATCCACACAAGTGCGGTGGTAGTAGGAGCATATTGTTGTTAACTCTCCACAAAGGTATGTCTCAATTTTCTTAAAGCTTTGTAAATTGTTGAGAGTTGTATAAACATGCAAAGTAATGAAGTTGAGAGCATGAAATGATGAACATGCAAGATATTATGTTAATTAGCCAAGGGAATAAATGCATGATAAGTGTGGGGGTGATTCAACATTTCGATTTCCAATTTTTCCAGCACTGCCATGATTCTTTGTTGTAAGCATAACTTGAGTTAGGAATGATGAAATGAGGAAATTCCAGTTGCATCTTTTAGCTAACATGATGGTCTTCAATGTTTATGTTGTACATTTTTGCTAATTGTGGTTGGAACCTAGACTAAAAAATCTTTGAATGTGAAGTACATGTGAGATCAAGAAATGTGAGATTTTGAATCTGCCAGGTTTGCCATGTCTCGGTATTTTGGGTATAACTTGCAAATGGAATGTCCAAATGTGTTGATTCCAGTGGTGTAATTTAGCTAAGAAGAAGAGCTACAGTTTTTCTGTTGGGCACTTTTGATAATTCTGCCTGGAGCATGATCTAATCTTGAGGACAATGTGTGCTTATGTTATGGATTATAATCTGAGTAAATTCTGAATCTGAATATTTTTGGGACTGTTGGTATTTATGCCATAACTTGGCCATTTTGTCTTCAAATGGGATGATTCTTGTCCTCAAATTTCGCTTAAAGAGTGCACTACAACTTTGATGTTTTATGTGTGAACTATTTCTGCTTGGTTCCTTGATGATTTTTACAATCTTATAATGCTGGTTTTCAATTTTTGAGAATGTGTTTATAAAAGAAAATGCAAGTGTTTAGCAATGTTCTTGATGTAAATGTTTTGCTTTGAGTATTATGTGACAAGCTGAACTTTTCTTCACAGAAATGGCACCAAAGAAAGATCCAACTTCAAGAAAAGCCACAACTTCAAAGAAGGGAAAAGGAAAAGCTCAAGCACACGATGAAACTGATTCTGACCCAGAATATTTTCCAGATGATATGCAAATGTTTGAGGAGCCCCCGCAATATGCGATGCCAGCTCCGACACCTAAGAAACGGAAAGGAGTCCCTGAGGTTGCTCTGTTTGTTGATGAGGATGCCATGAGACGTTGGGAACAAGGGTTCAATATGAAATATATACACATAGAATGCCGGTTCAGTGTGGAGAAAGGGCCGTTTAAGAAGTTGATAAAATTTTACAAATTCCATGAGAAGCTTACGGTTGCCCCTGAGTTTTGCAATGTGAGCATTGCACTGGAATACTACGCAAATGCAGGGTCTCCGAGGGATGGAGATGTCTATGTGAGAGGCATTTGGGTTCAAATCACGAGCGAGATTATCAATGCACATTTGGACACACCTGATTATCCTGAGGATCCGATCAAATTTCCAACCAATGAGGCATTGGATGAAGCTTTGCTAAAAGAGTTGGCACATCCTGGGGCAGTTTGGGAGCTTAATTCAAAGGGGGAGCATAAGCATATTCTGGATGAATACTTGAAGAGTGATGTGAAAATATGGTTGTTATTTGTGTTGTCTCGCCTCATGCCAAGTTCACAAAGAACCGAGGTGATTCGGAATCGGTTGTTCTTAATTTCTGCAATCCGAAGGAAGCGCAAGATCGACATAGGACGAATCATCCTTGCGAGCATCAAAGATGGAACTGCCCAGAACAGTAAAGCACTGTATTTTCCTTTACTAATTCAGGAGCTTTGTGTGTCACAAGGGGTTGATGATCAGCTTGGTGCTTGGGAAAGAATGCAGTCTCCCATTCCTGAACAACTCTACTTAAAATACTTGGCACAGGATAAGGAATTGGAGCAAGCGAGAATTTCAAGTGCAGAGGCATCTCGGGTGGAGAGTGAAAATCCAACTTATGTTACAGATCAAGGGCAGCAGTCTTTTGATTTTGCATCTTTCCGAAGAGTAATTCAGAGTTTCCAGCTCTCAGTTGAAAATCGTTTTTCAGGGATAGGATGGATCGGCTGCAGGATGGTGTGAGAAACATAGATGAAAGGATGGAACGTATGCATGAAGGTTTTGACAATATGCAACAGGAGTGGACATCGCAAGCTGAACACATGGAGCATAGATTTGATGATTTATCCACGGTGGCTCAGCAGCAATTTGAAGTGTTATATCATAGGCAAGTGTGCTTGCAGCGAGAGCTCGATAGGTGTAACAAGATGACGGTTTATTACCACTCAGATTCACAACCCCCAAAGCCAACTCCAACTTCGGCACAGTTAGCAGGGTACCGGATCCCAAATCTGTCATGTGATATGGTTAGTGGTACAGTGCACGAGCTTCCACCTGGAGTCACAGCAAACCCTTCTTTACATCCGTTACCCACATTTGGTCGTATACCTCATATGCCTCATACTCCTACATTCATACCAAATTCAGAGTTTGCACCCGCTGCAAGGTTTCCATTGATAGCATCAGGCCAACCTCTCCAAGGACCTATGCATGGCCCTTTTCATTATGTGCCACAGTCAATTGGTGTGCCCTCATTTGCTACGGCCTCTTTGGATGGACAATCTCTTTCCACACCAGTTGCGTTTAGATCTCTTTCTTCCTCAGCTCCATCATCGTCCTCTCAGGGAGTCCTTCCTCCCCCTTAGCTTATCCCATTGAGGACAATGTTTAATTTAAGTGTGGGGGAGGGGGTGGAATTTTGTGTGATGTGTGCTGTGTTTGCTATGCTTTGTGTGTTGATTGTGTTGATTGAAATTTTTTTTTTATGCATGTTGGTGCGTTATATTGTGAGAAGGGGGGTTTGAAGTTGGGAGTGATTTTGAAGATTTCTGGACTTTCATGTTGATTGAGATATGCTGAGTTGAAGATTATGTGAAGTTTCTTGAAGTGAGGAATTTTGTGAAGTTGAAGAATGAAATGGTTCTACTTTGATGAATCTTGTGAAGGGGTGCTTTGTAAAATTTGAAGTGTCTCTTTGAAGATTGTTGCTATGATGATTTGCTAATGCCATGGAGGAGGAAATGTTAAGAGCTTAGTGTGAAGTTTTTCTTATTGTATTGTTGATTGACTAGAAAGCAATATGTAGTTTGCTACTTGTAAGGGTTTTAATGTATTATGCTCTCGGGTTTGGTTGTGTGCTACATTTTGAATCAATGAAATTAAAGTGAGTAGTGTTGTGTGCAAGGGTTTGAATTATGATATGAGTGGTGAGAAGAAAACGATTTGGTAATGTTTTGAACCTTTAGTCTTGATAAGAGGAAGAAGAATACAAAAGAGAGTGAATAAGAATGATCAAATGGAGAAAATGAGTTATCACCTTGTATGTGAAACTTTATTCTTAGTTCACTTTGGCTTATTCCAAATTCATCATTAAACTTGTTTTGAATCTTGCATGTGAAATTTATTTTTTTTGTTCTTGTTACTAAGTTTGAAGAAATTGGTATATTTTGCTGACTAAGGCCCGATGTTAAAGTAAGATAGATATGCCATGCAAAACTCAATTGACATAGGAGGTAATGTGTATGAATTAGTTTCCGTTTGTTATGCATTTATCTGGTGTCTCCAGAATTCGTGCATGGTTAGTCAATTTGGGATTCTTATGAACATGTGCTTGCACAAGAAATGATATGGGAGAAAAAGCCATATTGGCAAACTGGGAAGGAAAAAGCCATAAGAACATGGCAATCAAATATGGAGAAAAAAGCCATAAAACCCAGGCATTATTTCAGTGATCAATATGTGCACCAATGTGCAGCACTAATGTGCAGAATAAGGGCAATGTCCCATAGAGTACCAATGTACGCATAGGTACCATTGATCTTGTGATTGCATGTTCATAAGAGTGGACAAAGAGACTGGCATGTATTGAATGGTATGTGAGACTAGCTAGAGGGTGTATAACGAAGGAATAGATGAAGTGCATGTTCCTCAGCACACACTTGCACGCATGACATTTTGGTCTTTATTCATTGTGCCTTAGTTGATAATTTGTATTGAAATCTGAGAGCTAGGTACCATGAACCATTAAAGTATAAGGTTGTGTGTGTGAAAAAACGTTTTGATGAATTTGGGTGTAGTCAGTGTGGATGAGTGAACAAAGTGTTTGCATACGGGTGATTAAAAGGGTTAAATTGTGTGTATCTTTGCTTGGGGGCAAGCAAAAGTTCAAGTGTGGGGGAATTTGATAAGTAGGTTTTATACCTACTTGTATAAACTAATTCACTTAGCTTTTGGCTTGAATTGCATACATTTATGTGGTGAAATGTGCTATTTTGTGCATTTATGTGGTTCGCAACTTAATGTGCTAAAATGGTGAAAAAGACCACAAATGTTGTTAAAATGAGGCAAGTGTGTGTTTGATGCTAAATGATAAGAGGAGAGTTAAAAAGAGCTAGAATGGTGAGTGAGAGTTTTGAAGAAAACCCTAAAATGTGCTTAAATTCTTGAACTTTGACTTGTGTTAGTGCAAATGTGTGGTGTTTTAGGTGTTTTTATGCATATATGTGTTGTGTTAATTGGTAATGTTGAAGTGGTGAAAAGATAGTAAAAAATGGTGGAAAATGGAGTTAAAAGTGTTAAGGAAAAGTGGAGGAACCGAAAATGCACAATTGGCCTAATTTGGATTTTGGCAGCTTTGAGTGTGAAATTCATTTGAGTGTATCTCTTTCAATACTGATCCAATTGGTGAGTTTTTTGGTGTTCTGAAAAGCTCTTTGAATGCATTACATTTCTTATGTTGTAACTATTTTCTAATTGTGTGTGCAAGACTATGAAATGTGAGTTTCTTTTCGGAATACCATTCATTAGGGTTTTAGGTTTTTTTAGGGTTTTATTTGCTTACCACGGTTTGGTTTTTTGATGATAACTTGATTTTCATGCATCCAGTGGTGTTGTTTCTTGCACCATTGGAAAGCTAAGAGGAAGATCTGGAACTTTTAAGTTCACCACCAAATCAGAATCAGAGGCTAAGACACACTTATTTGGCATGAAAGTAGGGTATTGTGTTGGAATGGATACTTTGCCAATATTTGTTGCCAATTCGGTCAACCATCGTGCCAAGTCCTTGCCAAGACCCTGCCGAGCTTTGCCAAACCAATGTGCCAAAACCATTGTGTCATGACCTTGCCAAGAACTTGCCAAGCCTTGCCAATCAATCTTGCCAAACCATGCCAATTTGACAACACTTATGCACAATACTTATGCATTAGTCTTGCCATAACTTTGCCATGAAACTCATGCCACACATTTGCACCTTGGCACACCAATCATGTTGCAAAATGAACTTCACAAACCAAGGCACACAACTTGGTATAGGAAGAGCTAAGCAGCCGAAAACAAGTAGAATTTGGCCTGCGACATGTCGGAGGCCAAACTCAAGAGGACAAAAAAATGGCCTACGACATGTCGTAGGCCATTTCATGGAGATGTTTTTTTGTCGTGGGCAAAAATGTGGTGAAAAAATTTTGGCCTACGACTCTGGAACATGAACTTTTAGCCTACGACATGTCGTAGGCTAATTGTTAGGAAGTTGTGGAAAGAAAATGGCAAAGTGTTGAGTGTGTTTCATAGGACTTTAAGCTTTTTCACACTTTAGTAGTTTGGTCATAACTTTCTCGTTTTAGCTCCAAATTGGGTGATTATGATGGCTATAGATAGCTAAGACATGGTGTTACAACTTTAATGTTTTAAGTTTTCCTTAATTCACAGTGTATCATGATCAAATATTGGTGGGAAGTTACTGCCATGAAATACTTTGTGTTTGAGTATATAAAAAAAATTGGCTAAGTGTTTCACTCCTGATTTTCTGAAATTCCAGGTTGATGAAGGCGCGGTTTGCTTTGGCAGAAAGGCGTGAATTTCAAAGCGCTGGATTCTTGAATGCTCGATGAGTTGCTGAAGGCGTGATCCGTTAAGGCTTGAAGGCGTGGTGTAATTCTGATTTCTTCACCTGGGTCTTGAGCCGCAAAGGCGTGCGAAGCTGAGCCTGAAGGCGGGATGTAGGATGCTGAGGTCGATGAAGGCGCTGGAAATTAACACCAAAGGCGCTGGAGTGTTGAATACTTTTTCAAACTTGGAATTTTTGACATTTTTGGCTGATTTTTAGTTCCTTCCCTTAAGGACACTTTTGTAATATTTGATACATTCTATGTTGCGTATTAGTTACGTTTTCCTAACTCTATATATAGGGAAGGTAGCTAACATGTAAAGGGGGGATTGACTACTCACATCTTTACATATTGTAACCGACTTTTGATTTTAAAAAGAGGGAGAATTATCATTTTCTCTCTCTAGATCAACTTTCTCTCACTAAACATTTCTTCTCCAATATCAATTCCGATTGTGAATTTTGGACTGGATTCTTCTTTCTTATTCTCAATTGACAAAGGAATCGACAATTCTCTCGATTTAATTGGTAAATTCTTCCAATTAAGTGAGAATGAGCTCATCAATGTTGGAATTTGTTGATTTTGAAATGAGAAAGATGTTTTCTGGCTAAATCTACGATATCTTAGGATTCTCAATGGATGAATACGTGTTTTAGTGGATTGTATGCTATGCAATTGATCTAATTGTTGAGTATTGAAATCACATTTGAGTTGAGCATAAACATATGTTGAATTTCATTATTCCTAGCTATTATTGAATGGATCAAGCTTCAATTGTGGTCGACATGCTAAAATGAGGAGTGAATCATCAAAGTTAGCGAAGTTGCATGAATTGAGAACTAAATTGTGATTATTTAAATCTTTGCACACGTTTTCTGTAGTCAAATCAATTCTGAGACTCAGGCCTCACCATAGGAAGTGTTAACGAATTGAAACAATAGGAAAAGTGTTAAAGAACCTTTATGTGTTAACAACGATGATATGTAAACCCTAAGATAGACCTCGCCATGGGAGTTCTTAGGACTTTGCATGTTAGAGTAGTTAGCTTGGAAAATTGAGACTTTGCGGAGCTTATACCACCATTCTCAGGCCTCGGCATGGGAGAGGATGGTGATTTGGGGTACAAGCAGTGGTGTGGTCGTCATGCTGGCCACAGCTTGGACTTCTAGGCAATTTAAGTCTCCATTGCATTTAATTGTTTACTGATTGCATAGCATAGATTTACTAAGCCTGTGTTCATCCAATACAAGAATGCTGAGATATATATTTCGTCCTTGCTTGTTGCTATATTTTGCATCTTTGTTTTTGTTCTTTTGTGTTGAATTTTCTTTTTTCTAGTACTTAAATTCCGAGACTAAGACTTTTAGAGCAATTTTATTCAATTTTCTTGACCTACGCCTTCCCTGTGGATTACGATCCCTGCTTCCACTTCTACAATAGTTGTTAGGGTAAAATTGAGCTGATACGACTTTAGGCTATCAACCTCCTTCTAGATTTTATCCCCTGATCCTTCAGATTCCTCACCAGGTAGCTCCATCTGAGATAAAGCCATATTGGAATTTGTTTCTGTTAATGAATGGTTCAACTATAGCTACCAAATTAATATTTCTGGACCTGATGATGTTCTTAAGCTTTCTGAAATTTGGCTTTTTCAGAAATTTTCGAATATTCCAATAAAGCAAACAAATCATTAATTAATGGCCTCAGATGAATTACCTACCTCCATGCTTCTAAGGCATTAACTTGATGGAGCTTAACTTTTATTACCTTCGCCCCTTTCACTATTTTTTTCTTCTTGCTAGGCCTACCTTTTTTGCTTGTCTTGAGCAGTTTTTCCTCAAAGTTTAAGAAGATCTCAACTTCTGATATTTCTAGTACCTCAGGTAGCACCTCCTGCTAGATTTTATCCTCTGACCCAACAGATTCCTGTTTGCTTATACTGCGATTGTTTGATTGATTGGGGCCCAGTCATGGTGGCTTGTTGATGTCGGGAAGGCAAGGGTCGACGAGTTCATCATAAGTTCACCGTGACATTTAACCCTTGTCAAGTGGAACTAAGGAGGTTTTAGTTTCATGAGAAAGGGTACTGTTTATTTGGATATATCCTATTGTGCCTGCAAGGAAAACTTTGACAATAGAGGATAAGGTAGCTTCAACAGTGGTCTGATCAACCACTGATCGTAAGGTGATATAAGGCTAGTACTGGACTGGTAATGTTTTCTGTTCGATTTATATGGCACCTTTACTATTTGTGCATATTCCACTTGGAATATTTACATACATGAGATTGGCAAGTTAAGTTGTTACGTTGAATTGTAATTGTGAGAATTTACTACGTTTTGACATTATGTGATCCTATTGCCTCCCCACTGAGCATTATAGCTCACCCCCATTATCAAAAATCTATTGTTTCAAAAGACACTGAGGAAATTACTCAGGAGGGGCTGGATTAGTGAGACTAGAAGAAGGTGGGGTTACCAAGCCTATTAGACAAACTTTGAAGTTGGAATATCTTGGGAAATCAAGGAATGCTCGGATATTAAGTTAAATATGTTTTTCTTTGTTGTAGGGGATTGTACAGAAGACTTTTGTGACATTGTGTTATAGAATGTTGATGTTGTAAATACTAATGTTCGTTTGATGTTGTGTAAACAAGTGTTTTTGGTATTTAATCTAAGAACAAGATTGTGTGTGATATTCACGACGTTAGTATTTTGATTTAAGGGTGAATTATTTTTGATGTGATGTACAGGTTTGACAAACCAACTCGATCTGGTTTAGGGGGGGTGGGTTGGGGCCTCACACTATTTACACCGATTTTCTTATAACCGATGTAATATATAAACTATTTACACCGGTTTTCTTATAACCGGTGTAATATATAAACTATTTACACCAGTTATTGTTTAAACTGGTGTACTAAATTTAAATTGTACACCGGTTATAATAAAACCGATGTAAATAGTTCTCCTGTCACTAAATTCTTGTTTAATATTACGATAATGCCACCGTGTTTTTATAAATTACACCGAATTATGTTTAACCGCTCTAAGAAGGGAGGTTTAAATCCGCCATTCTGCAGTAGTGATCCAAAATGACAACTTTAAATTCAATATTGGCAAGGCCAAACAAATATACGTAATTCTCCTAAAAATCATTATAATTCACAAATTTTCTAGCCTCCCGTGAATGCATGATCAGTTTCTTCTATGCGTATTCTCTAAGTACCCTCGCGAATTCTACAAAACAAATATACAAAGACAATAATCTATCATTCTAATAATGCAAAAAGGAATTACTTTCAAGAATAGAACATTTTTTATTCATCTGAGGATAACCGAGAAATGGGGAAAAGTTCTAAGATTTTACCTAATGCATATAAGAACACTTTATAACAATTAATTTTTGTTCATGTTTGACAAGTCTCCCGTTAGTATTTTGATTTAAGGGTGAATTATATTTGATGTGATATACATGTTTGACAAACCAACTCGCTTCGGTTTAGGGGGGTGGGTTGGGGCGTCACAGGAGGTATCAAAGCCTATATCATACTAAGTTAGTATGATTTTGTGGATTGATTAGTATGTCATAAGAGTTATAATTGATTATAAGTTTATGATTTATTGAAATAAAATATATTGATATGGAATATTGATGTATTATAAGATAGCTGATGATCAAGAGGGAATCTGGTATTTGGACGGCCCGGGAAGGCGTCCTACGCGGTATGATCCACGATTTATAGAGGCACCTAGACGGGAATGTCGTTGTGAACGCTCCTATCCTGATTTTGTTGTGCGCCATCTGGTGGAGGAGCGCGCGATAGAGAGTATCTGCGGGCAAATATTTTTTATACTGAGGCACTAGGAAGTTGATGGAGAATCGGGGAATTGGAAGTGCACACTGATTGGTTGGAACAAGAGAACCAACAGTTGGCAGCTCGGCGCCACCAAGAATATTATCGATGCTTAGAAGCGGAGGAGAGGAATAATAGATGGAATCAACGTTTGGACGAACTCCACCACGACTTAGGAACTATGATGCCGTTGGTAGAGGAAATACAACCAAGACTTGGGGTACTTATTCCTCCACCTCCCCAAGTAGAGGGACCCCTTGAACCACCGATTGTGCCTAATGACAATGTTGAGGAGGATCCTGATGAGAACCTTGAGGAGGATCCTGATGAGAACCTTGAGGAGGATCCTGAAGAAGATCCCGAGGAGGACCCTGAGGAAGATCCTGAGGAAGTCCTCGAGGGGAATCAGGAAGAGGAAAATGTTAGAGGAAATGCCTCGCCGGGCGGCTCAAGCATAGAGGACGATTAAGATGAATTCGAGTAATAATGACAAATTGTAAATATTAGAGGTTGTTGTGTAAATATCGTTGTAGGTTGGTGAATTTTCCTTTTATGTACTACTGATTAGAGTAGGTATGAGAAGTTGTTAGGAAAACAAGAATGGGTGGACCGATATCTTTGAAACTGTTGTATTTTCCGTTTGTGTGAATGTAACATATAATTGTGTGTATATTTGTATCCATGTTTAGAACTAAATATAGGTTACCATTATTACAACAGAGCCACAAACTAAATGTTGTAATCTTAATAGATGGCAGGAGAGACCAGTCGTGATGAACAGGATATGTCAGGAAATGAAACTCTTCCTAGGAGTGGGACAGAGGCCAACCCTTTAGTGACTCAGTTTATCACTGCCATTACCCAGTTATATGAAACCATATGAAAACAAGTTGTCAAGTGGAACTAAGGAGGTTTTAGTTTCATGAGAAAGGGTACTGTTTATTTGGATATATCCTATTGTGCCTGCAAGGAAAACTTTGACTATGGAGGATAAGGTAGCTTCAACAGTGGTCTGATCAACCACTAATCGTAAGGTGATATAAGGCTAGTACTGGACTGGTAATGTTTTCTGTTCGATTTATATGACACATTTACTATTTGTGCATATTCCACTTGGAATATTTACATACATGAGATTGGCAAGTTAAGTTGTTACGTTGAATTGTAATTGTGAGAATTTACTACGTTTTGACATTATGTGATCCTATTGCCTCCCCACTGAGCATTATAGCTCACCACCATTATCAAAAATCTATTGTTTCAGAAGACACTGAGGAAATTGCTCAGGAGGGGCTGGATTAGTGAGACTAGAAGAAGGTGGGGTTACCAAGCCTATTAGACAAACTTTGAAGTTGGAATATCTTGGGAAATCAAGGAATGCTCGGATATTAAGTTAAATATGTTTTTCTTTGTTGTAGGGGATTGTACAGAAGACTTTTGTGACATTGTGTTAAAGAATGTTGATGTTGAAAATACTAATGTTCGTTTGATGTTGTGTAAACAAGTGTTTTTGGTATTTAATCTAAGAACAAGATTGTGTGTGATATTCACGACGTTAGTATTTTGATTTAAGGGTGAATTATATTTGATGCGATGTGCAGGTTTGACAAACCAACTCGATCTGGTTTAGGGGGGGTGGGTTGGGGCCTCACACTATTTACACCGATTTTCTTATAACCGGTGTAATATATAAACTATTTACACCGGTTTTCTTATAACCGGTGTAATATATAAACTATTTACACCAGTTATTGTTTAAACTGGTGTACTAAATTTAAATTGTACACCGGTTATAATAAAATCGGAGTAAATAGTTCTCCTGTCACTAAATTCTTGTTTAATATTACGATAATGCCACCGTGTTTTTATAAATTACACCGAATTATGTTTAACCGCTCTAAAAATGGAGGTTTAAATCCGCCGTTCTGCAGTAGTGATCCAAAATGACAACTTTAAATTCAATATTGGCATGGCCAAACAAATATACGTAATTCTCCTAAAAATCATTATAATTCACAAATTTTCTAGCCTCCCGTGAATGCATGATCAGTTTCTTCTATGCGTATTCTCTAAGTACCCTCGCGAATTCTGCAAAACAAATATACAAAGACAATAATCTATCATTATAATAATGCAAAAAGGAATTACTTTCAAGAATGGAACATTTTTTATTCATCTGAGGATAACCGAGAAATGGGGAAAAGTTCTAAGATTTTACCTAATGCATATAAGAACACTTTATAACAATTAATTTTTGTTCATGTTTGACAAGTCTCCTGTTAGTATTTTGATTTAAGGGTGAATTATATTTGATGTGATATACATGTTTGACAAACCAACTCGCTTCGGTTTAGGGGGGTGGGTTGGGGCCTCACAGGTGGTATCAAAGCCTATATCATACTAAGTTAGTATGATTTTGTGGATTGATTAGTATGTCATAAGAGTTATAATTGATTATAAGTTTATGATTTATTGAAATAAAATATATTGTTATGGAATATTGATGTATTATAAGATAGCTGATGATCAAGAGGGAATCTGGTATTTGGACGGCCCGGGAAGGCGTCCTACGCGGTATGATCCACGATTTATAGAGGCACCTAGACGGGAATGTCGTTGTGAACGCTCCTATCCTGATTTTGTTGTGCGCCATCTGGTGGAGGAGCGCGCGATAGAGAGTATCTGCGGGCAAATATTTTTTATACTTAGGCACTAGGAAGTCGATGGAGAATCGGGGAATTGGAAGTGCACACAGATTGGTTGGAACAAGAGAACCAACAGTTGGCAGCTCGGCGCCACCAAGAATATTATCGATGCTTAGAAGCGGAGGAGAGGAATAATAGATGGAATCAACGTTTGGACGAACTCCACCACGACTTAGGAACTATGATGCCGTTGGTAGAGGAAATACAACCAAGACTTGGGGTACCTATTCCTCCACCTCCCCAAGTAGAGGGACCCCTTGAACCACCGATTGTGCCTAATGACAATGTTGAGGAGGATCCTGATGAGAACCTTGAGGAGGATCCTGATGAGAACCTTGAGGAGGATCCTGAAGAAGATCTCGAGGAGGACCCTGAGGACGATCCTGAGGAAGTCCTCGAGGGGAATCAGGAAGAGGAAAATATTAGAGGAAATGCCTCGCCGGGCGGCTCAGGCATAGAGGACGATTAAGATGAATTCGAGTAATAATGACAAATTGTAAATATTAGAGGTTGTTGTGTAAATATCGTTGTAGGTTGGTGAATTTTCCTTTTATGTACTACTGATTAGAGTAGGTATGAGAAGTTGTTAGGAAAACAAGAATGGGTGGACCGAGATCTTTGAAACTGTTGAATTTTCCGTTTGTGTGAATGTAACATATAATTGTGTGTATATTTGTATCCATGTTTAGAACTAAATATAGGTTACCATTATTACAACAGAGCCACAAACTAAATGTTGTAATCTTAATAGATGGCAGGAGAGACCAGTCGTGATGAACAGGATATGTCAGGAAATGAAACTCTTCCTAGGAGTGGGACAGAGGCCAACCCTTTAGTGACTCAGTTTATCACTGTCATTACCCAGTTATATGAAACCATATGAAAACAAGGGCAGCCGACTCATCTGCCCGGAGAAGATGGTGCTCTAGAGCGGTTCCTAAAATTTGAGCCCTCTGAATTTTATGGGGAACCTGATGATGAAAAAGCTGAAGCGTGGTTGGAGCATATGGAAGACATATTTTCCACTATGCAGTATGGGGATAAAAGAAGAATTACTTTTGCTGCATTTCAAATGAGGGCAGCAGCACGGGATTGGTGGAGAGTAATCCAAGAGAAGTGGAAACTAATCCAAACACAAAGGACTTGGGTAAATTTTCTTCAGGAATTTAATGCTAAATTTTTTCCCACTATTTCTAGAGAAAGGCGTGAGGAAGAATTCATAACCCTTAAGCAACGGTATCTGACAGTAGCCCAATATGAAGCTAGATTCACTAAACTCTCTAAGTTTGCTCCTCATATGCTTGAAACCGAGGAACGTAGGATGCGAAGATTTATGCATGGCCTACGATATGATATTCTGGATGATATGGTAACTGTTAGACCAACCACTCTTCCAGAAGCACTTGATATCGCCTTAAGGATTGAGCTAGTTAATACTCACAAAAGAGAGCGAGCAAGTCAAAGAGGGAAACGACCAGTCTATCCCTTTTGGAGGAGAACTCCGTATGGTCTTGCACGAGGGGACAGTTGCTGGAGCTCAGCGCCCACAGTCACTGGTAGGACAACCTTTCGCTCCTGTAGGCATGATGAAATGTGCGTATTGTGGTCGGCCAATGCATACTGAACAAAGATGTTGGCAGAAGGTAAACAGGTGCATTCGATGTGGGAGTACCGATCACTTTATTAGGGATTGTCTGAAAATCCAAACTCAGGTACCAAAGACTACTAACCCTCAATAGATGGAGAGAGGAAACAAACAAGGAGCTAGTAAACCCAAAGTTTAGGCCCGAGTTTATGCCATGGGAAAGGAAGAAATTCCAGCCTGTGCGGAGGTGGTTAAAGGTACACTTATAGTCTCGGGTATCAGTGCTAAAATTCTTATAGACCCTGGATCTACTCATTCATTTGTAGCTTCTAAATTTGCGGAATGCTTGTGTGTTCCACGTGATGAGTTGCAATATTTAATGTAAGTTAGTACCCATTTGGGAAATATGTTGGTATCTGATGTGGTATATAAAGCCTGTGAGATAGGGGTTGGAGGTAATCGAATGGAAGCGGATCTAATATCTGCACCGATTCATGGGTATGATGTTATTTTAGGAATGGATTGGTTATTTGAACATCATGCCCAATTGGATTGTCGGGCGAAAATTGTGAAGTTTTGCAAACAATGGCAACTTGTAATTAAGCTTGTAGATGATCAAGGGAAATTTGTAAATTCAATGATTTTGGGTGTAAGAGCTAGGAAAGTCCTATATAAAGGTGGAGTTGGATTTCTAGCTTATTTGGTCAACCAAACCCCACCTAAACAAAACTTGAAGGATATTGTTCTGGTAAGGGATTACGGTGATGTTTTTTCTGATTGACCTCTTTGCCATTTGACAGAGAAGTGGAGTTTACTATCGAACTATTGTCCGACGCTACCCCTATTTCTAGTACGCCGTATCGAATGGCACATCTGGAGTTGCAAGAACTGAAAACACAGTTGCAGGAGTTATTAGAGATAGGTTTTATACAACCTCGTACCTCGCTATGGGGGGCGCCGGTGTTATTTATAAAGAAGAGAAATGGATCATTGCGAATGTGCATTGACTATCAGGGTTTGAATACGGTGACTATTAGGAATAAATACCCTTTGCCTCTAATTGATGAATTGTTTGATCAGCTAGAAGGAGCTAGAGTGTATTCAAAGTTTGATCTCCGTCAGGGATACTATCAGTTGAGGATTCAGAAGGAGGATATATCAAAAACTGCCTTCAATACCCTATATGGGCATTATGAATTTGTGGTAATGCCATTTGGCTTACTAATGCACCTGCTGTCTTTATAGTTTTGATGCATAGGTTATTTCGGCCATACCTAGACCAATTTGTAGTTATTTTTATTGATGATACTTTGTTGTATTCCAAAAACCCTGAGGAGCATGGAAAACACCTTAGGGTGGTACTAGAAACCCTACGAGAGCACAAACTCTATGTAAAATTTGACAAATGCGAATTTTGGTTAGAGAAAGTTGCATTTCTAGAACCTGTTATCTCAGGAGATGGTATTGCAGTAGATCCCTCAAAAGTGGAATATGTGACAAATTGGAAACAACCATAGACTCCAACAGAAGTGCACAGTTTTCTTGGTCTTGCCGATTATTATCGAAGGTTTATTAAGAATTTCTCAAGAATAGCCGGTCCATTGACTCGATTAACTCAGAAGTGTGTTCTGTATAAATGGGATGAGGAATATGAGAGTAGTTTTCAGGAACTCAAGAGGAGACTAACCACATCACCAATACTTTCCTTACCTAAGGGAAACGAAAATTTTGTGGTGTACACTGATGCATCTAGGGAAGGCTTGGGTTGGGTTTTAATGCAAAAAGGCATGGTAATTGCTTATGCATCTCGGAAGTTCAAACCCTACGAGCAAAACTACCCTACACATGATATAGAATTGGCGGCTGTAGTTTTTGCATTGAAGAAATGGAGACATTATTTGTATAGGGTCACGTTTGAGGTGTTTACTGATCATCAAAGCTTGAAATACCTGTTTACTCAGAAAGACTTGAATTTGAGGCAACGTAGGTGGATGGAATTGTTGGAAGATTATGATTGTACAATCAATTACCATCCAGGTAAGGCCAATGTAGTGGCCGATGCATTAAGCCGAAAAGCTCAACTTGCAAATATAGAGCTAAGATACCTTACAGTGGATGGTGTAAGGTTAGCTAATATACAAGTCTACTAAGTAATAGAGTTAAGGAAGTACAAAAAGAGGATGCTGGTTTGTAGGAGATGAAGCATAAAGTTAAGGAGGGAAGGCTACCTGACATTACAGTGGACACTGATGGTGTGATCTATTTTCGAGGTCGGTTATCTGTTCCAAATGTGGAGGCCTTGAGAACAGAAATTCTTAGAAAAATCCATAGTTCTAGATATTCCATTCATCCCGGTAGCACCAAAATGTATCGAGATCTTAGGCAAAATTTCTGGTGGAATAATATGAAGAGGGAAATAGCAGAATTCGTTTCTAGATGCTTAATCTGTCAGCAGGTCAAAGCAGAACATCAGAAGCCCTCAGGAATTTTACAACCATTAGCCATCCTAGAATGGAAATGGGAACACATTACAATAGATTTTGTAACTGGATTACCAAGGACACAAAGGAATCATGATGCGGTATGGGTAGTGGTAGATCGCCTCAATAAAAGTGCCCATTTCTTACCCATAAATGTGAGGTATTCGTTGGAGAGACTTGGCAAGATATATTTGGATGAGATTGTAAGGTTACATGGAGTACCTGTAAGTATTGTATCAGATTGAGATCCTTATTTTACCTCCCGGTTATGGCCTAAGGTGCAAGAAGCTTTGGGAACTGGTCTAAATTTTAGTACCAGTACGCATCCGAAAACTGATGGTCAATCTGAAAGAACTATTCAGATATTGGAAGATATGTTACAGGCTTGTATGTTCGACTTTGGAGTTAGTTGGGATCAACACGTAGCACTTATTGAGTTTGCCTACAACAACAGCTGCCAGGTAACTATTGGGATGGCCCCGTATGAGGCACTGTATGGAAGAAAATGCCAGACTTCTGTTTGTTGGAATGAGGTTGGACAGAATAGAATTTTTGAAGCTGAGGTCATACCAGTTATTGACGAGACCTTAGATAATATACAGATAATTCGTCAGCGAATGCGAATAGCACAAGATCGACAAAAGAGTTATGCTGACACTCGTATGAAGGATTTAGAATTTCAAAAGGGGGATAAGTTGTTTCTTCGATTTGTGCTAAGGAAAGGACTAATTAAGCATGGAAAGGGCGGTAAACTCAGGCCAAGATACATTGGACCATTGGAGATTTCTGAACGATTCGGGCCGGTAGCTTATCGTCTACTCTTACCTCCTCGGTTAAAAGGGATACATGATGTGTTCCATGTTTCTCTTCTTCGGAAATAGTTACCTGATCCTACCCGTATCATCGAGTCTCAAAAAATCACCCTCGAATATGATTTATCATATTCCGAAATACTGGTGAGAATTGTAGATCAGAAACTCAAACAATTGCGAACAAAACAAATTCCTCTTGTTAAAGTCTTGTGGAATCATCATGGAGTGGAAGATGCCACATGGGAAACAGAAGAGGAAATGCGTAAACGATTTCCTAAACTTCTCCAATTCCAAGGTAATAATTTCGGGGACGAAATTCTCTTAAGGAGGGAAGAGTGTGAGATCCCGAATTTTCTTCCATTAACACTATCTTATAGTTATTTTAATTTGCATATTAATATGAATTTTGAATTTATAGCAATTGGTGGAAATGGTGATTTAATAGTATGCACTTTAAATTAATTATTCATTTCAAGGAATTAATTGTCAATTTTAGAAATTAATTTGGTGGAACCTAAGTGCGTGCGATTTCTCACTGAGTGCGTACGATTTCAATTCAGTCAATAAATAAAACCTAAGTACTAATATAGAATAAATCGTGGCCCTTCATTTATAACAACAGAGATTATCAACCGTCGGATTCATGTACAAGGAGTAACTTCGGGGAAGATGGCAGGTCAACCGGAGGAAGCTCCGGACCCCAAATCCTCCAAAACTTTCCGATATGCAGTTGACAATGGTAAGAAAGCAAGAAATGAGGCCGATATCTCCTTTGCAGAGGTCAAGAAGGTACAATTTTCTTTTTTCAAAGGAGAACCGGCCTTAATTATGTCGCCAGAGAAGGAGGACCAGCTGGCGGAGGAATATCAGTACACACTTGTAGGCAATTCTCTTGGGGCAGACCAGCGATGAATACCCTCAGGAAAGAGATTCTTAATGCAGCGTTTCATGGGGAGGTGCAAGTTGGATTACTGGATAGCAGGCATGTCCTCTTTAAATTTGAAAATGAAGCAGATTTTCAGAGAATGTGGCTGAGGAAGGTTTGGTTCTTTGCTGGATTTCAGGCGAGATTGTTTAGATGGACAAAGGACTTTCGGCCGGAGGTTGAACCGTCTGTTACTCCGGTCTGGATACGTTTTTCGATGCTTCCGATTCACTTATTTAACCCTGAGAAGCTGTACACTTTGGCATCGGTGGCTGGAAAACCCCTAAATCTTAATACAGCAACGACGTCGGTAAAGCTATTGGCTCGTCCAAGTGAGGCCAGAGTTTGCGTCGAAATGGATGTGTTGAAAAATATCTCGGAAAGGGTATGGGTCGTATCCAAAGAGCAAGAAACGTGGAAAAAACATGAAATAGAGGAACGACCGTCGTATTGCACCAATTGCAAAAAATTGGGGCATAGTGTGGAGGATTGTCAGCCACAAACAAAGACGCAGAAAAAGCCAGCAATGATTGCTCCAACAAAAGAAAAAAAGTCCCAAAAAGAATGGACTGTGGTGAATAGAACAAAGGGGCTGCAGATCAGGGAAAGGGAGGACACTCAAATGAATCAAAGGCATAGAATGGAAGTTGGTGGGGAAGAGATGGTTAAGGAGAGTACTGACAAAGGTAAAGGTATGGTTCCAGGAAGCTGTCCACAGATTTGCAGGGAAGGGGATGAGGATACAGTAATCATAGAGCAAGGAGAGAACAGTAAAGGAAATTTTGAGTTACAAATGAGGCCAGAGGAGAAGGTTGCAGAAGAACCTGGACCTTCTAAAGTAGCTTGTGAAATGGAGACAAGTATGCAGAAAGGGACAGCAGAGGAAGATCTGAATCCCTTCCAAAGTCAAGAAAATTCAAAGGAAGCGGGCCAGAAGAGTAGACCGACATGTACCCCCTATGATGCAGAGCCCCTTTCAATAGTAGAGGGAGGCCAGGATAAGACGGTCAACCAAAACCATGATCAAAGGGAAAGAATGAATCAGGTTAGTAATATAGGCATAGAGGAAGAAGAGTTCTTTAACGCATAAGAGAATATTCCTTTAGTGGTCTATGAAAGTGAGGAACAGGGGAAGGATAATGATCCAGAGATTCGTCCTTTAGCTGTTTATGAGAAAATGGAAGCTCTACCTGGAAATATCCCTAGAGGAATAGAGATTGACTTACAGAAGTTTGCTGTTGAGGTGAGGAATACAAATCAAAAGTTAGAGGCAAAAAAAATAGAAGTGAAGGCTAGCCGAATTAATAAAGTGGACTCTGGGTCTAATTTAAAGGAGCTGGTAACTGACTCAGAAGTAGAAACAATGACGACAGAACAAAATGAATTCCCAAGAATAGCAGAAGGAGAAGAGGGTAAAGCAGGGAAAAGGGTGAAGATGCTCACTACTGGGAAAAAATATACAGCATCTGGGAGCAAGTCTAAGGCCACTGTTAAATCAAAGATGACTCTCCGGCAATCAGGTACAAGAACTGGAATAAAGCATTTATATAAATGATAAAGTCTATATACTGGAATATAAGGGGAATCTTGGGAAAGGTAAATTGCATATACTTAAAAAGCTAGTTAGAAAGAATCAAGTGAACTTTTTGGCGATAGCTGAACCTTTTGCAGACCAATTCTCAATGGAGAAAATAAGAAAGAAACTGAATTTTGATATATGTGTAGCTAATGAAATATCTCAGGTTTGGATTTTTGCAAGGAACCTTTTGTATGCCAAATTGTAGAGAGAACAGAACAGCACGTCACTTGTAAATTAAGACATCCAGAAATGAATGACGAGGTGCTTGTATCTACTGTTTATGCGAAATCTTCTGTGACTGGTAGGGAGGAGTTGTGGGCATCGCTTGCCAAGTATGAGCAAATGAAAGTTCCATGGTTGTTATTGGGAGATTGGAACTGCATTGTCCAAGTTTCGGAAAAAAAAGGAGGAAAGCCTTGTGGGAGCCAGGAAATCAAGGAGTTGTCAGAGTTCATTGAACAGAGGGGTTTGGTGGAACCACAGTTTATGGGATCATTGTTCACAAATATGTGTGCAACATGCATTAAGGGCTCCATCGGATCATGCTCCTTTGATTCTACAAATAGGAGTTAGAAGGGAGAGTGGACCAAAATCCATTCGTTTTCAGAACTTCTGGACAAGTCACACTGAGTTTTTTAGTGTGGTTGAGAAGGTGTGGAAGCAGAATATCAAGGGGAGCCCGTTGAGGGTTTTTACTGAGAAATTAAAGCAAACAAAATTAGTCTTAAAACAGTGGAACAAGGATACTTTTGGGAATATTCTAACAGCAGTTCAGAAGGCAGAGGAAAACATGGGAAAGATAGAGGAGGAGGATGCTATCAATCCATTACCTAGGGAGATGGTTAATGAAGCTGCAGCAAAATTGAAGTTGGCCTTGAGAAGAGAGGAAAGCTTTTGGGCACAGAAGGCAAAGGTAAGGTGGTTTCAAGAAGGGGACAAAAATACAGCTTTTTTCCATGCAACGGTAAAGCAGAGGTAATCCAGAAATAGCATTAATCGAATAAAGGGAAGTGAAGGAAAATGGGTTGAAAGTGATGCAGAAATAGGGACTGAAGCTGTGAAACACTTTACTAGCCTATACACGGCTTGTCAGGTTACAGAAGACATTAGACCATGCTTAATCCCAATGTTGATTTCTCAAGAATGGAATGAAGCTTTAATAATGGATCCTACAATGGAGGAACTGAAAAATACGGTTTTTTCCCTAGGGGAAGACAGTGCCCCAGGTCCAGATGGATTCAATGGACAGTTCTTTAGATCTGTATGGGATATTATCAAACAAGATTTACTGCTTGCTGCCATTAGCTTTCTAAATGGAGAAGAAATACCAAAGGCAATATCAGCAACGTGGATTGCATTAATACCTAAGATTCCAAATCCCTCAACCTTTTCAAATTATAGGCCAATTAGCTTATGCAATTACATCAACAAAGTTTTGTCAAAGATGATGGCTGTGAGACTCAGCACTATTCTGACTTCTATCATAAGCGGAAATCAGAGTGGATTTGTGTTAGGAAGGCAAATTTTGGATAATTATTTACTGGCAAGTGAGTTGGTGACTGCCATACCCCGAAAAAGAAAAAATGGAAACATAGCGATTAAACTGGATATGGAGAAGGCCTACGATAGGGTCCATTGGCCTTTTCTGTTGCAGATGTTGAGAATTTTGGGTTTTGGGGAAAGGTTCATTGATGTAGTCTGGAGATTAGTATCGAATTTGTGGATGTCGATACTCATCAATGGCTCACCACAAGGGTGGTTTAACACGTCCAGGGGACTAAGACAGGGTGATCTGCTATCCCCACTTTTGTTCATAATAGGTTCTGATTACCTCTATAGACTATTAAACAACTCGATGGAACAAGGGCCAGTTTACGGGGTTCCAAGAAATTGTCCAACGATATCTCACTTAGCCTACGCAGACAATGTACTTATATTCTCAGTGGCCAATCAGCAAGCTCTACACAGAGTCATGGAGGATCTGAAACACTATCAGGCAGCGACGGGGCAAAAAATCAATAATGAAAAGAGCTGCTTTCTAGGCCATTATAAGTTATCGGGCCAAAAGAAGTTTATGGTATCCAGGATAACCAAATTCCAAAGAAGTGAATGGCCGATCAATTATTTAGGGATTCCTCTTCACTACGGAAAACTCAAAGTCAAGCATTTTGATATGTTGATCCAGAAGGTAAAGAACAAAATAGGAGTTTGGAATACAAGTTTTTTGTCAAAAGGTGGGAGAATAACGTTGATCAAAAGTGTTCTGTCCACCATGCCTATTTACGTTACAATGGCGATAAATCCTCCTAAAAGTGTGCTTCATAAACTGGAAAATGTGTTTGCAAAATTCTTGTGGCAGAAGAATAAGGAGCAAAGAACATATCATTGGATTAAATGGGACCAAATTTTATCCAGTGGAAGAAGGGGGCATTGGTATTAGAGCACTTGAAGACATTGTCATTGCGCAAAGTATGAAACTCTGGTGGAGATTCAGAAAAAGGGAGACTTTGTGGGCAGAATTCATGTATAAAAAGTACTGTGGAACATTCCACCCTTCACAAGCTACACTTTACAGGGGAGACTCAATTACCTGGAAGAGAATGGTAAGGCACTCTGATATGGCAGAGCAGTATCTGGCAGTTATGGTGGGGGGAGGAAATTGCCATATGTGGCTGGATAACTGGCTAGGGAGTGGAAGTCTTTCACAACAGGATTCTACCACAACTATGCTCAGAGATTATATAGATCATGGAGAATGGGAACCTTCTATGATGGCAGGAATGGCTGTTAATTTGAAGGAAAAACTGTCGAAGGAACCTCCGAGTCTGCATGAGGGTAAAGACCAGCTGAAATGGTTACTTTGTAAAGATGGAGAATTTTCTCTCAGAACTGCATATCAAAAATCAGAAGAAGGAATGTTACAAATCCAGGTTGGTATAAAGTTTGGTTGGATCATATGCCGTTGAAGATTTCCTTCTTCATGTTCACGCTTCTCCTAGATAGAATTTCTATGGGGGACTTGCTACGTAGGATTAATGTTAATGGTCCTTTTATATGTCAATTTTGCTTTAAAGCTGAGGAAAGTTCTAATCATTCTTTTGCGAGTTGCATGCATGTAAGGCAGATTTGGAGGTCCTTTGCTGCGGAAATGGGAATTCATGAACACTCAAATTCAATTAGACAGCTTTGCAAAAAGTGGTGGGAGTCTCCTTCCAAAAATGCTGTGCAAGGTTTCCTCTTGAAAGCTCTTCCATCTATTATTGTTGGGAGCTTTGGAAGTGCAGAAATAATTCAATATTTGAGGAGCATAAATTTGATGTGCAATGGTTGGTTACTCATATCATGGATGCTACTGCTTTCTACTATCGAGAAAGTGGCCTCAAGGTAATTGGATTAGTTGGGATTGGGAATGTTTTTGGGGAGCGGTATCCAACCACAGAACCAGACATCAAATCGTCATCTACAAATGGAACCCTCCCGATTTTGGCTGGGTGAAGATCAGTGTGGCTCATAAAATCAAGGCTAATTCTATTGCAGCAGCAGGGATCTTAAGAGATCATAAGAGTGAGATCATAACAAAGTTCCTGGTACTGCATGAATGGAATAATCTGGCTGGATTAATCACACAAAATGCTTAACTGGAAGTGGCTTAGCAAGGGATCAGATTTTGTGGAGAAAGGGGGTTGTATTACTGGATAGCAGGCATGTCCTCTTTAAATTTGAAAATGAAGCAGATTTTCAGAGAATGTGGCTGAGGAAGGTTTGGTTCTTTGCTGGATTTCAGGCGAGATTGTTTAGATGGACAAAGGACTTTCGGCCGGAGGTTGAACCGTCTGTTACTCCGGTCTGGATACGTTTTCCGATGCTTCCGATTCACTTATTTAACCCTGAGAAGCTGTACACTTTGGCATCGGTGGCTGGAAAACCCCTAAATCTTAATACAGTAACGACGTCGGTAAAGCTATTGGCTCGTCCAAGTGAGGCCAGAGTTTGCGTCGAAATGGATGTGTTGAAAAATATCCCGGAAAGGGTATGGGTCGTATCCAAAGAGCAAGGAACGTGGAAAAAACTTGAAATAGAGGAACGACCGTCGTATTGCACCAATTGCAAAAAATTGGGGCATAGTGTGGAGGATTGTAGCCACAAACAAAGACGCAGAAAAAGCCAGCAATGATTGCTCCAACAAAAGAAAAAATGTCCCAAAAAGAATGGACTGTGGTGAATAGAACAAAGGGGCTGCAGATCAGGGAAAGGGAGGACACTCAAATGAATCAAAGGCATAGAATGGAAGTTGGTGGGGAAGAGATGGTTAAGGAGAGTACTGACAAAGGTAAAGGTATGGTTCCAGGAAGCTGTCCACAGATTTGCAGGGAAGGGGATGAGGATACAGTAATCATAGAGCAAGGAGAGAACAGTAAAGGAAATTTTGAGTTACAAATGAGGCCAGAGGTGAAGGTTGCGGAAGAACCTGGACCTTCTAAAGTAGCTTGTGAAATGGAGACAAGTATGCAGAAAGGGACAGCAGAGGAAGATCTGAATCCCTTCCAAAGTCAAGAAAATTCAAAGGAAGCGGGCCAGAAGAGTAGACCGACATGTACCTCCTATGATGCAGAGCCCCTTTCAATAGTAGAGGGAGGCCAGGATAAGACGGTCAACCAAAACCATGATCAAAGGGAAAGAATGAATCAGGTTAGTAATATAGGCATAGAGGCAGAAGAGTTCTTTAACGCATAAGAGAATATTCCTTTAGTGGTCTATGAAAGTGAGGAACAGGGGAAGGATAATGATCCAGAGATTTGTCCTTTAGCTGTTTATGAGAAAATGGAAGCTCTACCTGGAAATATCCCTGGAGGAATAGAGATTGACTTACAGAAGTTTGCTGTTGAGGTGAGGAATACAAATCAAAAGTTAGAGGCAAAAAAGATAGAAGTGAAGGCTAGCCGAATTAATAAAGTGGACTCTGGGTCTAATTTAAAGGAGCTGGTAACTGACTCAGAAGTAGAAACAATGACGACAGAACAAAATGAATTCCCAAGAATAGCAGAAGGAGAAGAGGGTAAAGCAGGGAAAAGGGTGAAGATGCTCACTACTGGGAAAAAATATACAGCATCTGGGAGCAAGTCTAAGGCCACTGTTAAATCAAAGATGACTCTCCGGCAATCAGGTACAAGAACTGGAATAAAGCATTTATATAAATGATAAAGTCTATATACTGGAATATAAGGGGAATCTTGGGAAAGGTAAATTGCATATACTTAAAAAGCTAGTTAGAAAGAATCAAGTGAACTTTTTGGCGATAGCTGAACCTTTTGCAGACCAATTCTCAATGGAGAAAATAAGAAAGAAACTGAATTTTGATATATGTGTAGCTAATGAAATATCTCAGGTTTGGATTTTTGCAAGGAACCTTTTGTATGCCAAATTGTAGAGAGAACAGAACAGCACGTCACTTGTAAATTAAGACATCCAGAAATGAATGACGAGGTGCTTGTATCTACTGTTTATGCGAAATCTTCTGTGACTGGTAGGGAGGAGTTGTGGGCATCGCTTGCCAAGTATGAGCAAATGAAAGTTCCATGGTTGTTATTGGGAGATTGGAACTGCATTGTCCAAGTTTCGGAAAAAAAAGGAGGGAAAGCCTTGTGGAGCCAGGAAATCAAGGAGTTGTCAGAGTTCATTGACAGAGGGGTTTGGTGGAACCACAGTTTATGGGATCATTGTTCACAAATATGTGTGCAACATGCATTAAGGGCTCCATCGGATCATGCTCCTTTGATTCTACAAATAGGAGTTAGAAGGGAGAGTGGACCAAAATCCATTCGTTTTCAGAACTTCTGGACAAGTCACACTGAGTTTTTTAGTGTGGTTGAGAAGGTGTGGAAGCAGAATATCAAGGGGAGCCCGTTGAGGGTTTTTACTGAGAAATTAAAGCAAACAAAATTAGTCTTAAAACAGTGGAACAAGGATACTTTTGGGAATATTCTAACAGCAGTTCAGAAGGCAGAGGAAAACATGGGAAAGATAGAGGAGGAGGATGCTATCAATCCATTACCTAGGGAGATGGTTAATGAAGCTGCAGCAAAATTGAAGTTGGCCTTGAGAAGAGAGGAAAGCTTTTGGGCACAGAAGGCAAAGGTAAGGTGGTTTCAAGAAGGGGACAAAAATACAGCTTTTTTCCATGCAACGGTAAAGCAGAGGTAATCCAGAAATAGCATTAATCGAATAAAGGGAAGTGAAGGAAAATGGGTTGAAAGTGATGCAGAAATAGGGACTGAAGCTGTGAAACACTTTACTAGCCTATACACGGCTTGTCAGGTTACAGAAGACATTAGACCAGGCTTAATCCCAATGTTGATTTCTCAAGAATGGAATGAAGCTTTAATGATGGATCCTACAATGGAGGAACTGAAAAATACGGTTTTTTCCCTAGGGGAAGACAGTGCCCCAGGTCCAGATGGATTCAATGGACAGTTCTTTAGATCTGTATGGGATATTATCAAACAAGATTTACTGCTTGCTGCCATTAGCTTTCTAAATGGAGAAGAAATACCAAAGGCAATATCAGCAACGTGGATTGCATTAATACCTAAGATTCCAAATCCCTCAACCTTTTCAAATTATAGGCCAATTAGCTTATGCAATTACATCAACAAAGTTTTGTCAAAGATGATGGCTGTGAGACTCAGCACTATTCTGACTTCTATCATAAGCGGAAATCAGAGTGGATTTGTGTTAGGAAGGCAAATTTTGGATAATTATTTACTGGCAAGTGTGTTGGTGACTGCCATACCCCGAAAAAGAAAAAATGGAAACATAGCGATTAAACTGGATATGGAGAAGGCCTACGATAGGGTCCATTGGCCTTTTCTGTTGCAGATGTTGAGAATTTTGGGTTTTGGGGAAAGGTTCATTGATGTAGTCTGGAGATTAGTATCGAATTTGTGGATGTCGATACTCATCAATGGCTCACCACAAGGGTGGTTTAACACGTCCAGGGGACTAAGACAGGGTGATCTGCTATCCCCACTTTTGTTCATAATAGGTTCTGATTACCTCTATAGACTATTAAACAACTCGATGGAACAAGGGCCAGTTTACGGGGTTCCAAGAAATTGTCCAACGATATCTAACTTAGACTACGCAGATGATGTAATTATATTCACAGTGGCCAATCAGCAAGCTCTACACAGAGTCATGGAGGATCTGAAACACTATCAGGCAGCGACGGGGCAAAAAATCAATAATGAAAAGAGCTGCTTTCTATGCCATTATAAGTTATCGGGCCAAAAGAAGTTTATGGTATCCAGGATAACCAAATTCCAAAGAGGTGAATGGCCGATCAATTATTTAGGGATTCCTCTTCACTACGGAAAACTCAAAGTCAAGCATTTTGATATGTTGATCCAGAAGGTAAAGAACAAAATAGGAGTTTGGAATACAAGTTTTTTGTCAAAAGGTGGGAGAATAACGTTGATCAAAAGTGTTCTGTCCACCATGCCTATTTACGTTACAATGGCGATAAATCCTCCTAAAAGTGTGCTTCATAAACTGGAAAATGTGTTTTCAAAATTCTTGTGGCAGAATAATAAGGAGCAAAGAACATATCATTGGATTAAATGGGACCAAATTTTATCCAGTGGAGGAAGGGGGCATTGGTATTAGAGCACTTGAAGACATTGTCATTGCGCAAAGTATGAAACTCTGGTGGAGATTCAGAAAAAGGGAGACTTTGTGGGCAGAATTCATGTATAAACAGTACTGTGGAACATTCCACCCTTCACAAGCTACACTTTACAGGGGAGACTCAATTACCTGGAAGAGAATGGCATGGCACTCTGATATGGCAGAGCAGTATCTGGCAGTTATGGTGGGGGGAGGAAATTGCCATATGTGGCTGGATAACTGGCTACGGAGTGGAAGTCTTTCACAACAGGATTCTACCACAACTATGCTCAGAGATTATATAGATCATGGAGAATGGGAACCTTCTATGATGGCAGGAATGGCTGTTAATTTGAAGGAAAAACTGCCGAAGGAACCTCCGAGTCTGCATGAGGGTAAAGACCAGCTGAAATGGTTACTTTGTAAAGATGGAGAATTTTCTCTCAGAACTGCATATCAAAAATCAGAAGAAGGAATGTTACAAATCCAGGTTGGTATAAAGTTTGGTTGGATCATATGCCGTTGAAGATTTCCTTCTTCATGTTCACGCTTCTCCTAGATAGAATTCCTATGGGGGACTTGCTACGTAGGATTAATGTTAATGGTCCTTTTATATGTCAATTTTGCTTTAAAGCTGAGGAAAGTTCTAATCATTCTTTTGCGAGTTGCATGCATGTAAGGCAGATTTGGAGGTCCTTTGCTGCGGAAATGGGAATTCATGAACACTCAAATTCAATTAGACAGCTTTGCAAAAAATGGTGGGAGTCTCCTTCCAAAAATGCTGTGCAAGGTTTCCTCTTGAAAGCTCTTCCATCTATTATTGTTGGGAGCTTTGGAAGTGCAAAAATAATTCAATATTTGAGGAGCATAAATTTGATGTGCAATGGTTGGTTACTCATATCATGGATGCTACTGCTTTCTACTATCGAGAAAGTGGCCTCAAGATAATTGGATTAGTTGGGATTGGTAATGTTTTTGGGGAGAGGTATCCAACCACAGAACCAGACATCAAATCGTCATCTACAAATGGAACCCTCCCGATTTTGGCTGGGTGAAGATCAGTGTGGCTCATAAAATCAAGGCTAATTCTATTGCAGCAGCAGGGATCTTAAGAGATCATAAGAGTGAGATCATAACAAAGTTCCTGGTACTGCATGAATGGAATAATCTGGCTGGATTAATCACACAAAATGCTTAACTGGAAGTGGCTTAGCAAGGGATCAGATTTTGTGGAGAAAGGGGGTTGAGGCAGATCCTTCTAGAATCCCATCATGAACGTTTTTGTAAAGCAATGAAAGGAAAAAGAGAAGACTGCTGGATGTTGGCAAATGCATGGTGGAAAGTGGTACAGATCCAAGAAAAATGTAGGATCTCCCTCTGTTGTGCAGAAGAGAATCAGGCTGCCATTACTCTTGCTCAAAAAAACCTGGCAAATGAGGCAGCAGATGAAAAGAACTTTGAGGAATGCTTGCTTAGGGATAAAGTTGGCATTCCTACTGTCAAACGAATTTGATGGGGAGTACAGCAAAAGTAATCTGGATTGAAGGTTCTCAAAAAGATAATGAAAAAGGTAAAGTGGTCAGTTGGGGCTCTTGTCTGCTGATGTTAGGACATTTTGCCTATCTCCGGGTTTTCTTTTTATTCTGCCTGCTGATGTTAGGGCAGTTTACTTTAACTGATTGGTTATGTTGTTATCAAGTTGGAAGCTCCTGTTGTGAGCAGAAGTATGTCAATTTGCCTATGTACAAAAATGGTCTTATCCTTTTGGAAACTGATAAAATGAGTTGGACTAATTGCTGTTGTATTACTTTTGCTGTAACTGGGAGAATATTAGTGGACAGTGAATGCATTGTTAGGATATGCTCTGTACAAATTGAAAGAGCGACTGGTATGGTTTTTGAGGCTACGTATTGCAGTAGTACTATGAAATTGGGTCATAAAATGTTTAAATGCAAGCATGAGTATGTTGTAATGGGGATAAACTGGTTCAGCATTGCTGGAAATGAGCTGGAAGGCTGCACTCTAAAAACTCCTACTGTCTTCATTGCACAATTTCAATTAATCTTTTGTATAGAAAGGTATGCTAGTATGGATATTGTAAAGGGAGTAGTACTCCCCGTTTTCTTTTGGTCTTTTTGTATATGGAGTAGTACTCCACAGTTGATTAAATACAGGTTAGGAATGAGACTGGGAGAACAAGATCCCATTAGGCCTCTGGCATGTAAATGGAGTTTTGTTCACCATGTCTATAAATCATTTTGTAAGGGTGATTTTAGGGTAAATCCATCACCCAAAACTCATATTAATATAACAGGGAGTGGCGTCCCTCGCAAAAGGTCTGTTGCCAAATAAAAAAAAATAAGGGAAGATTATATTAGCTATTCTTAAGTTTGGGACTTAAATAGTATTTATAGAGAAATAAGATGTAAAGATAAATTAAGGGATAGTAGATGGAAAAGAGTTCACATAAAAGGATAAGTTTTGTTTCAAATTATAGATGGTTACTCTTGGTGTTGCAAGTTTGTAGATTGCAGAAATTGTTACAGGTTTTTAATTTGATTTCCAATTTGTTGTGTAAAATTATTTTTACATATTTAATGAATTCTTCATTGTAGGACTCGTGTGTCTGCAAGGGAGGGGAAAAGAAAAGTATAACCCATAAAGAGGAAAAGATTGCTTTTAAGGTTGTTTGAGAATTATGGTGATGATTTTTTTTGTTGTTTGAGAGGTTTAATTCCATTTTATTATATACGATTATGGTGGGACTTTAGTATTTGTGAGAGAGATTAACAGAGTTTAAGAGTGCAAAGATAAAAAAGATTGAGAGCTGAGGTCACCTTGCTTGTTGTTGTACAGCTTGGTGGGAAGTAGGAGCAAAAGAAGTAGTGTTGACTTCACCTTTTATGGTAATATATAGTGGGGCCGTTTTGTGATGGTGTAAGCAATGATTGTGAATTAATGGAATAAGTGTGGTTAGTAGGAAGTAGGCTTTAATGTAAAGTGGGCTTTTAAGAATGGGTCTCAACTTATTATCAATTTGGGCCTCAGACCATCAAGAGCTGGTTATGGTAATAGATTATGGGAATGGACTTTAGAGTCAATGTGAAGGCGATCTCTTAGAGTTGGGCCTCAGGGTAATATCGGTATGGCTTCAGCCCAACAAGAACTAATAATGCTTGTGAATAAATGAGGTGGATGTGAGAAAACTTAATGGGGTTTTAAAGTCTATTATGGAATGGACCATATTAGAGTGGGCTTAGAACTTAATTAGTTTGGGCTTTACAAACATCTTGTAAGGGCGAATCCATTAAGGTTAGGTATCAGAGCAATAATCGTTTGGTCTTCTGCCCAACAGTAACTGATAGTAGTGATGAATTAAATGGAATGGTGTGAGTGATTGAAGATGGGCTTTTAAATTTAATACAGAGTGGGTTTTAGGGCCTTACAAGTTGGGTTATAGACATAAATAGAGTTAATACACAAATGCTTTTAATGGAGTTTGGTGATAGTGTTTAATTTTAAAATCTTAAACTCTAAAAATAATGTTTTGTTTTAAATATAACGCCAGCTTTTAAGAAATTCACATTGCCTTAATTATGTAGGAACTTGGTTTTAAAGGCAATAATATTAGTAGGAAGAAAAAAACTATAATACCAACGATAATAACCATAATTGAAATGACACTATTTGAAACTCTTAGCCATTTAAGACTACACTAATCAAGCTTGAATTCAATTTTGCACTTGTTAGATGTATGGTATTGCACCAACCTGACTTTACTATGTTTAGTATATATGTGATTTGATATGAAATATTTGGGTGGCATGTGTTTGCTTATACTGCGATTGTTTGATTGATTGGGGCCCAGTCATGGTGGCTTGTTGATGTCGGGAAGGCAAGGGCCGACGAGTTCATCATAAGTTCACCGTGACATTTAACCCTTGTCAAGTGGAACTAAGGAGGTTTTAGTTTCATGAGAAAGGGTACTGTTTATTTGGATATATCCTATTGTGCCTGCAAGGAAAACTTTGACAATGGAGGATAAGGTAGCTTCAACAGTGGTCTGATCAACCACTGATCGTAAGGTGATATAAGGCTAGTACTGGACTGGTAATGTTTTCTGTTCGATTTATATGACACCTTTACTATTTGTGCATATTCCACTTGGAATATTTACATACATGAGATTGGCAAGTTAAGTTGTTACGTTGAATTGTAATTGTGAGAATTTACTACGTTTTGACATTATGTGATCCTATTGCCTCCCCACTGAGCATTATAGCTCACCCCTATTATCAAAAATCTATTGTTTCAGAAGACACTGAGGAAATTACTCAGGAGGGGCTGGATTAGTGAGACTAGAAGAAGGTGGGGTTACCAAGCCTATTAGACAAACTTTGAAGTTGGAATATCTTGGGAAATCAAGGAATGCTCGGATATTAAGTTAAATATGTTTTTCTTTGTTGTAGGGGATTGTACAGAAGACTTTTGTGACATTGTGTTATAGAATGTTGATGTTGTAAATACTAATGTTCGTTTGATGTTGTGTAAACAAGTGTTTTTGGTATTTAATCTAAGAACAAGATTGTGTGTGATATTCACGAATTTAGTATTTTGATTTAAGGGTGAATTATATTTGATGTGATGTACAGATTTGACAAACCAACTCGATCTGGTTTAGGGGGGGTGGGTTGGGGCCTCACACTATTTACACCGATTTTCTTATAACCGGTGTAATATATAAACTATTTACACCGGTTTTCTTATAACCGGTGTAATATATAAACTATTTACACCAGTTATTGTTTAAACTGGTGTACTAAATTTAAATTGTACACCGGTTATAATAAAACCGGTGTAAATAGTTCTCCTGTCACTAAATTCTTGTTTAATATTACGATAATGCCACCGTGTTTTTATAAATTACACCGAATTATGTTTAACCGCTCTAAGAAGGGAGGTTTAAATCCACCATTCTGCAGTAGTGATCCAAAATGACAACTTTAAATTCAATATTGGCAAGGCCAAACAAATATACGTAATTCTCCTAAAAATCATTATAATTCACAAATTTTCTAGCCTCCCGTGAATGCATGATCAGTTTCTTCTATGCGTATTCTCTAAGTACCCTCGCGAATTCTGCAAAACAAATATACAAAGACAATAATCTATCATTCTAATAATAAAAAAAGGAATTACTTTCAAGAATGGAACATTTTTTATTCATCTGAGGATAACCGAGAAATGGGCAAAAGTTCTAAGATTTTACCTAATGCATATAAGAACACTTTATAACAATTAATTTTTGTTCAGAATCTTTCATATCAAGGCAATAGTATAGGCAAACGTTTCCTGAAATTCGAATATTAAAACCTCAAAAGAGATTTGTCTGGGCAGAAAAGTTAAATAATCTAGCAACTTTAATACACATAAATCTCAAGAAAAATTAATTAGAAAATGTTCAAAAGTTTTTAAAAATATCATAACGGGATTTCCTCTAAAATCAACATAAAATCTGACTTGATTGGAAATCTATCAAAAATTAAATTTTAGAAACAATAAAATTCAAACAATTCTTCAGTTACTTAGCTGGGGTTGTTCAAATATGAGGAGCAAAAAAACCCTAAGCAATTTAAAGCAAAAACATTATCAAACCATAATAAAAGTACAAACAAAAAATAAATTATCTAGAATATTACTTTTTATCTCTTAGAGAAAATCTATCATGCAATCCCAATTTGGCTATTGACAATCGAATGAACGAAACAACCTAAACTAAGTAGAGCTAAAATATTCATTTCTAGATAATCAACCTCGATGATGAAATAAAGCATGGTGGATAGTTAGGGTTTTAAAAAAAATAAAGCTAAAATCAGAAAATGAGAAAAGTATCAGAGACACTGGTTTACAATAGAGATAAGAAGACGAAAAAACACATAATTGCCGAAAGAAATGAGAGGATGACATAGAGAAAAAACCTTAAAACCAAACATTTTATATATTTATTATATCTATACACTTCGAGAACAACTTAAACTTTAAAATCAACCAAATGTATCAAAACAGGCAAACATTTTAGCTCTAATTGGGAGGAATTTCGGAATGACATTGATGAGGTGAATTTATTCACCTTTTATCTGTGGTTTTATACTTGATTCATTGCTCGTTCTTGTTCTTTTTGAGTTGCTTTAGTGTTTCATTCGTAGGTTTGTCAACCATGGTATATTGGGAATGAAGAAATCATGCAAGAGTTGAATTGGATGCAAAAGTGGAGGAAAAGTTGAGAAAATCGTCAAGACAGCCGCCCACGTCGCGATGTCGGGACCCATCCCACGTCGCGACGTCCAGAATGCAATGGATTGTGAGAACGTGACAGTTATGCACGTCGCGACGTGGCAACCTTTCCACGTCGCGACGTCGGTGAACGTCGCGACGTGCACGTTCGAACGTCGCGACGTTGGGGAGCGACAGAAAGCGCTGATTTTCGTCTCATTTTTGGAAACTTGCGATTTTGGCCCACTTTGAGTTGCCTTTTTCAACAAGACTTTTGTTAAGGACTTATTTGCAAATACTTTCATAGAATTACTATATATAGGGCGAAGGTTTACAGTTTCAAAGGGGGTGTTGATTATCTTTCGAGAAGTAAGAATTCTTCCTTGTAACAGCTAGGGTTCTTCTTTGGTTATTGCGCAAGGAGAATTTGTTCGGGAGCATCATTAACATTGGATATATTTATTTAAGAGTAAAGATTTCTTCCAAGGATTTTTTGATTCAAGGTGTTATCTTTCTTTTACTTGATGAATTCAATATTGTGCTTTAATATATAAATCATGATGTGCGATTTAGCCATGCTTGGCTAAATCTATTATGCTCCCGAGATTATGAATAAGGGTATTTGAGCTTCATTTACATTCTAAGTTCTATTCTATGGTCTTTGTAAATGAGTTTTACTGTGTACTTCATAATTATGCATGATTTAAGGCCTTAATTATGTATGATGAATATCTTCACAAAGTGCAGTAAATTGCTTAGAGATAATTGGTTTTAATCTGTCCTACCGCTATATAAGAGGGTTAGAGTAAGTTGTCAGGAATCTATTGTGGGTTGGTTGTGAATTTGTTAGACTAATTTACCTTAATTCTCACCTACCGCTATATAGGAGGAATTTGGGGGGTTAGTTTGGCATTAGCGTGACTGGTTCCGGCGTTGCCTCGGCCATAAAGGAGCGGTTGAACTTGAGGGTTTGGTTGAGTTGGTAGTTGCAATAGGTTTCGGGTTAATTAAGGACGTGGACTGTGCCTAGCGCCATATAGGAGTGTTCAGTGAATTAGTTAATATCTAAATAGGTAAGTGCATCAATCACTCCTTTCCTACCGCTATATAGGAGGGTGTGAGTAAGTGTAGTTATCCTTATTTTGCATGACCATAGATAGAATGAATGTGTTGTCTCTTCTGTAACCCTATCATATAATCTCGGGACTACACTTGCTGTACTTGACATTTACTCAAATCACCACTTTAGCTCTGTTATTGTCATTACTTTAGTTATTTTCCGTTTAATCATTGTTAAAACATCAAAAGATTTTATTTAAACTTCAACATAGTCCTTTCGCTAAGAGAACGAACTCGCTTTACTATCACCTTCACGGGGGTTGTTTAGCATTATTTTTTAGAAGGGGTGAATAGCAACCACGATCGCATTTTCATATACATATTTGCCTCCATCAAATTTTGGCGCCATTGCTGGGGAAAGCAACCGTGTTGAAAATTTAGTCTTTTTGTGAATACTAATTGTAAATATTTTATTCATTTTTTTTGGTATTTTTATTTTTTTGTGGTTTATTTATTTATTTGTTTATTTATAATTTTAATTTCTATATAGGTATGTCTAGGAGGTTTGGTGAATCTTTTGAAATTAATTGTCACCCACCACATAGAGTGGATGATGAACAACCGAAATCTAGAATATTTGGTGAATTCTTTCCATTGGATCATTGGGAATCTCTGGAGGATAAATTGGCAGTATTGACCAACGTATTGGAAGGCATTCAAAGTTCTTGGGGATATATTATTGCTCACTACAGGAGCTATGTGCAAAGGGAGTTTGAACCTCAACTTATTTACCAGGAGCCATGGACAACAAGAAAACATAGCATATCTTTAAGAATATTTGAAGCTCTTATTGAAAAATGGCAAGCAAGGTTAGATTTATTCAATGCAACTGGGAACCAAAGTGAGGTAAAACATGATAAATTTGTCTCTCCTACATGCATGAATATTGAACACTTGCAATGTGATGCTCTTTTTAGTTATAACATGAATGAGAAGTACTACTCTAATATTTTCTTTGACAATATTGAATTTTCTTTCTATGATGACTTAATAAATATAATGGGTAGTTTTGATGCAGCAATATCTTTCATGAATTCCTTTGGTTTAAAAGTACCCCATGTGTAGTAGCTTCCCATTTTGATTGCCTTGCATATGAAAAAAATATTCCAAATGACTATGTTAGCTTAGATGATGAGAACTTGTTCATTTGTAAAGAAATAGCTAACATAGTGAGATCATGCATTGTGGATTCATACATTGATAATTCTATTGATGATTGTCTTAAGTCTTTGTTTGAAAAGCCATTGTTGGAGCCTTGTAGGGAGGAATGGCAAATCATGGAACAATTCGAGATTTCTTCATGCGATGTTAAGTCATTACAAATCACAATTTTAATGGTGGAAGAAGAAAAGGAGGAGCCTACCTTGGAGGAGAAAGAGTGGTACAAAGTTGAGTTCATTGAACTTGCTCCTCACATGCATGAGCTCAAGTTCCTCCTCAAATGGTTGCACAAGAAGCAATATGCTAGGAGACGAAGTGCTTGTGAAAGAGCATTCTTTTGGTATAAGGATGGATATTCCGAGTCTTGAAGGAGAAGGCCACAATAATAAGGTCTAGCTAGCGACCAAATAAACCAAGAACTACATTCTTACCTTTCTTTTAAATTAATAGTTTTTATTATGTTTTTGTTTTTAGTTGATAGTTTGAATAAAGAAGAAGGCTACTTAAAACATTGCCAAGGCCTCAACCGCACAAAAAGCCTACCGGGAAATGACATGGATAATAGGTGAATTCTTTCCTTTTCTCACACATTGAGGACAATGTGTATTTTAAGTGTGGGGGGCTGAAATTCATAGTTATTCATTTGATGTTGTTTTTGTATGTCTTTATGCTTAAATTCCTGGGAGTGAAGTTTGGTTGTTATGCGTTGATTAATGGTTAATTTAGTTTTTCTTAGTAGTTTTGATTAATTTTAGTGTCCCATTCGTACTAGTTATTCCCTTGAGTTAACCTTAGCCCGTAAGAAGTAATTCGGTAATAATAATTCTTTTCATAGTTAAACCATGGTTTTTAGGCGTTTATTTTGTGTTGCATCCAATTTTTTAAAATTTTGATCTTGTTATGATAAGTGCTATGTTGCTGATGATTTGAATTTATCGAAAGATTCAATGTGGGATAGGAAAGTAATATGCTATATAGAGGGAGTCGGGTCTTTGATGGAAAGTTTAGCATTTTGAGTCGACCATATTCATGCACTTAGGGGAACTACTGAGGGGATTGTTGAGTTCGTAATCATTAAGTGGTTGGAGTGTTTTTAACACTTTGTTTAGTTAAAACTCATATAACTCGCTTATGATGTGCTCTTAATAAATGTGCATGCATAATTGTTCGCACTTAATGCTTTTGCATTGTTAAGCTTGCTATGCTCGTACTATCATCCCTCTATGAGATTGATTTTAATGATAATAATAAGAGAACTCATATGGATGGTAGCGGAGACTAGAAGCCATAAGACTCTGGCTTCATATTGTCACTCCTCTGCGAGACTGCTCTTAAACGAAAAGTCTATGGAGAACTTGCATGAGTGAGAATGGGTCTAAACCCGAAGGTGAGGACAGTACTCCAGGTGGATGTCACGGGAATTCCAATGAAATACCCTAATTAAGTGTGACAGTCTGGGGGAACGAGTGTTATTTATAAACCTAAGGTTTGCTGAGTAAATTCTCATTAATATTGAGCTGAATAATGAATCTTTAATAGGATTTAGTGAGAAAGAGTTGAGACAAAGACTTTAGTTGTTGGAGCCCTGGCTTATGGCGCGGTTTGTGGATGATTTATGAAACTAAGGTGGAACCTATCGCACACACACACATGGTTGACTCAACGGGCTAAATAAGTATGTCAATGAACTTTGATAAATTTTGGGGACTCATATTATGTGTACTTGGCATTTGAATACTTGCGATTATGAGGATAATACATGGCACTCGTTCTTCAGATCGGATTGATGAATTGGATGCATTTGTTGTTATGTGTTAGTTCTATTTGTTATGAGTTTTTGTGTTAAGTTTTTGTTTTTAGTATTATCGTGTTTGGCTTAGTTTGTTCGGGACGAACAAAGGCTAAGTGTGGGGGAATTTGATGGGGTGAATTTATTCACCTTTTATCTGTGGTTTTATACTTGATTCATTGCTCGTTCTTGTTCTTTTTGAGTTGTTTTAGTGTTTCATTCGTAGGTTTTGTCAACCATGGTATACTTGGAAGGAAGAAATCATGCAAAAGTTGAATTGGATGCAAAAGTGGAGGAAAAGTTTAGAAAATTGTCAAGACAGCCGCCCACATCGCGATGTCGGGACCCTTCCCACGTCGCGACGTCCAGAATGCATTGGATTGTGAGAACGTGACAGTTATGCACGTCGCGATGTGGCGACCCTTCCATGTCGCGACGTCGGTGAACGTCGCGACGTGCACATTTGCACGTCGCGATGTTGGGGAGCGACAGAAAGCGCTGATTTTCGTCTCATTTTTCGAAACTTGCGATTTTGGCCCACTTTCAGTTGCCTTTTTCAACAAGACTTTTGTTAAGGACTTATTTGCAAATACTTTCATAGAATTACTATATATAGGGCGAAGGTTTACAGTTTCAAAGGGGGTGTTGATTATCTTTCGAGAAGTAAGAATTCTTCCTTGTAACAGCTAGGGTTCTTCTTTGGTTATTGCGCAAGGAGAATTTGTTCGGGAACATCATTAACATTGGATATATTTATTTAAGAGTAAAGATTTCTTCCAATGATTTTTCGATTCAAGGTGTTATGTTTCTTTTACTTGATGAATTCAATATTGTGCTTTAATATATATATCATGATGTGCGATTTAGCCATGCTTGGCTAAATCTATTGTGCTCCCGAGATTATGAATAAGGGTTTTTGTGTTTCATTTACATTCTAAGTTCTATTCTATGGTCTTTGTAAATGAGTTTTACTGTGTACTTCATAATTATGCATGATTTAAGGCCTTAATTATGTATAATGAATATCTTCACAAAGTGTAGTAAATTGCTTAGAGATAACTTGTTTTAATCTGTCCTACAGCTATGTAGGAGGGTTAGAGTAAGTTGTTTGGAATCTATTGTGGGTTGGTTGTGAATTTGTTAGATTAATTTAACTTAATTCTCACCTACCGCTACATAGAAGGAATTTGGGGGGTTAGTTTGACATTAGTGTAACTGGTTTCAGCGTTGCCTCGGCCATGATGGAGCGGTTGAACTTGAGGGTTTGGTTGAGTTGGTAGTTGCAATAGGTTCCGGGTTAATTAAAGACGTGGACTGTGCCTACCGCCATATAGGAGTGTTCAGTGAATTAGTTAATATCTAAATAGGTAAGTGCATCAATCACTCCTTTCCTACCGCTATATAGGAGGGTGTGAGTAAGTGTAGTTATCCTTATTTTGCATGACCATAGATAGAATGAATGTGTTGCCTTTTATGTAACTCTATCATATAATCTCGGGAGTACACTTGCTGAACTTGACATTTACTCAAATCACCACTTTAGCTCTGTTATTGTCATTACTTTAGTTATTTTCCGTTTAATCATTGTTAAAACATCAAAAGATTTTATTTAAACTTCAACATAGTCCTTTCCCTAAGAGAACGAACTCGCTTTACTATCACCTTCACGGGGGTTGTTTAGCATTATTTTTGAGAAGGGGTGAATAGCAACCACGATCGTATTTTCATATACATATTTGCCTCCATCAGACATCAATCGAGATTATACTGTTTTCAAACTGTCTGGACTCCTGTTATGAAGAATGTCCTGAAACTAAATGTGACCTGGCATGTTTCATCCTCTTATATCCAAGGTGTAGGTATCATTAGAAAATTTAAAGGTGATATTGTCTCTTGGTTTACTATTAATGATTTTCCTTTTAGCCCAAAGTCCAAATTGTAGGTCCTATTCTACACAGCCTTCAAAGGCCTTCAGAAGTGTACTTATAGAAACCTCAAAGAGTTGGAGGTGGAAACTGATTCTATAGAGCTGTCTAGCCTACTCCAATCTTAAGAAATTGAGGATTGGAGATGTATCCAATTGTAGGATCAAATCCAGGCCATCAGACATGCCAAATCAATCCACAAAGTTCTCCATGTGATGAACTCAGCTGCTTGATGCTTAGCAAAGAAAGATCCTCTCAATCCATCCATTCCTACACACTGTAGTACAGCTCTGAAAATGAACAAAGATCCTATGCAATATTTAAAGAAGACCACACGGATATCTTAGACTGATATAATGGACTAAAATGGTCCCCCACCAATTCAGAAAATTCAAGAAAAAGATAAAAGAATAGGCCAATGTCTGCTGAGTTAGGACATTTTGCCTTATAATTCTATGATAATATAGGGGCCGTGCTTGCTGTTGTTAGGGCAGGTTAGCTCTCTAACAGAAGTTGATGCTAGTAATAGGTTATATGATTGGTACTTACTCGTGTCACAATACAAGTTACCACTACTATAGGGAAACTGCCAAGCCTGTCGGTTCTCTGTTCAGTAGGCAAGCCAAGTGGACCTGCCTCCTAGTGCTAGGGTTGGGATCCAGTTGTTGAAAATTTGTACCCTAAGCTGAAGCTGACATAGGTATAACTACATATGCGGGGGTACATGTGATTTTGCATTTTAGTGTATCATTGGACACTTAAATATTGCTGCAATTTTTGTGTTGTATGGAGAGCCTCCCATGGCTTAGAAGGCATTGCTGTAGGTTTTGTGCCTTTCAAATGAATGTATCATTTCTATAAATTTCACCACTAATGATTTCTAGGGTAAAGCATGTATTGGTTATGTGTATTACATGATTTTGAATCATGCACTATTCAAAAGGGGTAACCCCCCATCTTTTGTATAAGCATTATCCCTGTACAATCTTTTCTACTAGATAGGATGCAAATATGTAAATGGAGTAGTACTCAACATTTATTGCTTTACATCCTTATGGAATTTTCACCATTAGGCTATGAAAATAAGGAAATTCCATATGGATATTTTGTGTAACAGTGTTATTATGATATATCCAACACTCAAAATTCATATAATATATTGACAGTGGCGTCCTACCTCGAAATAGAGGTTCTGCCAACTAAAAAAAAACAAATGTAACAACAATAACTGACCGACAATTAAGGATACCTAATAAGTAAAGCGATGAAAATTAAAGACACACACAAGAATTTTGAAACTGGTGAAATACCTGCAATCGATATAGGATGAGGGGGGTTTAAGTTGGTCCAAACTGTCTCTTTACAATAGTAAAGACTAGTTACGGTTATACTGTACAAGGTGTGGTAGCAAGGGGATTCTATTTTAGGCATTACTTGTTTGGGCTTGTTATTGGGCCATGTTTGTTTGTTATTTAGAAATTTTGTTTATCACAACTATATATTTTGTTAGTAGTCTATTAGTTATTTGTTTACATTAGTCATTGTATGTATACAATAAACCATAGCCAAAAGTATAAGGAAGTAGGGTTTAAACTTTAAATAAATAAAACGAGGTATTTTTTTACATGAACGACGTCTCTAAAGAGACGATGAATAGGAAAGAAATAAGTTACCAACTTAACGTGTTAGCCAAAGGAAATAAAAATTTTTGTGTTAAAGAATGTATTTTATAAAGAGGCGATGTATGATGGAAGGAATACGCTACCCAATTTAACGTGTTAGTCAGAGGAAATAAAAGTATGCATTTCTTAATATATTTTGTTATGTTTGAATTGATTAATGTATGGGTATACTGTATATATATGAAACTGATAAATGCATAATAAATCATGGAAATTGAAGTTAGAATTTTTATAAATGGCTGTTAGTCCGGATGTTTGAAAGTATCTCATTTTGTCCATATTTGTAAAATAGACCTATAAATTTGTTAATTTCATTAAGAGAATAAAATTAGTTTTGTTTTTTTAAAGAAATGAGCAAAAGTGAAAAAGTAGAGAAGGTTGAATAAATACTAATAGTTAACATATTATATTTTCTAACACAATAATAAAAAAATCAATATAATTTAACAAAACATAAGTAGAGGTTAGCAAAATACGGCAAGTATATCTACATACATGTGTAGAGTTATATTTTGAGTGTGGGGAGGAAGATATAGTTATATCTTGAGTGTGGTACGTTCAAAGGTTCTACAAGATAGATTCAAACAAAAAGATCTCGCATGATGTATAACCAAATATTAGTAAACTAGATGATGCTCTAACGCATTGCTGAATACTCTTATATTTAATCCACAATCCTGTCTTTTTGCACAGTCCACATACTAGTAGTCTCTGTGATCTCTAGCAAGCTTATGGTCACCAAAATTAAAGTTTTCACCCGTTAGTCACCAGTGCCCAACCACTGGGGTGACTACTTTTTTTGTTGGTCACAAAAGGACAATTTTGGTGACCAGAACAAATACCATCACCAAAATAGTGACTGAAAAAGTGGTCACCAATATGGTTACCAAAAGTTGCATTTTGGTCACCAAAGTTCCAATTTTCGGTGACCAAATGTTGACCAACATTATGTAGTCAATAAATGACTAATGGTCAAAGCACAAGACGTGCTGTTTGGTGACCAAAACTATGGTCACCAATAATGACAAATTAGTGATTAAATATTTGGTCAACAAAGGTCATGAACTACCGCAAACAATTGATGTTTTGCTGACTAAAATTATGGTCACAAATATGGTTACCAAAAGTTGCATTTTGGTCACCAAAGTACCAATTTTCGGTGACCAACTGTTGACTAACATTATGTCGTCAATAAATTAGTAATGGTCAAAGCACATGACGTGCTGTTTGGTGACAAAAAATATGGTCACCAATAATGACGAATTAGTGATTAAATATTTGGTCAACAAAGGTCATGAACTACCGCAAACAATTGATGATTTGCTGACTAAAATTATGGTCACAAAAAACTAATTGGTGATCATATTATGGACAAGCATTGGTGATTAATATGGTAGTGACCAAATGGTGACCAAATATTTGGTCAATAATGGGATAGTCACAATGCAATTTTTTTGACTAAGATGGTGACCAAATTTTTTGTTCAAATTTTTATATGGTAACAAAATTTTGTTGGTCACTATTCAAAAAATGTGGTCAATTTGTAGGACTTAATGACTAAAATTTTGTTCAATAATGAAGAAATATTGTCAACATTTTCATTTGGTGACAAAAAAATAAAACATGTTCATAATAATAATAAATATAACCAAATATATCGAACAAATATTAAAATAAAACCTGTTCACCAATATATCAAACAAACATTAAAATAAAACTTGTTCACCAATATATCGTACAAACATTAAAATAAAACTTGTTCACCAATTATACAAATACGTGGCAAATATCCAACATTGTACAATCCAAGAAATATACCATAATATTAATAATCTTCTAATATCCAAGAAATATAACACAAAAGTACTAATCCACTGTTCAAAAAGTTGATACTGCAACTCTCTACTGTCAAGAACACCCACCATTTCTTTCTTCATCCATAAGGAGAGTTGACACTTCAACTCTTTAGTTTTCTTCAACCTTCATAATAGTTTGAAAAAATAGGTTAAAAACTTTTTGTAACATATCATGTACCATTATAAAATATCACAAACATGAAGAAATTATATAATATCTCAATTTAAAAGTAAACCAATCAATGTTCAAACATTTAAAGTTAATGAATAGCAACATTCGAAACCAAATAAGATTTGGGAAGTAGTCTTCTTTCATGTTTAACAAATTTTAAACCAACCAAAATATATTTTGAATCTGTAACTGTGCTAATTTATACAAAGTTTCACAATTTAATCCCACTATTAGCAAAAGACGCCATACGAGCTATATTAAGGTATTTATTTATTTTTTTTTTATTTTTTTTTTGAAAATCGGAAATATATTCATAATAAGCAAAAGCAGGTGCCGGATATGCCCGAACGCACCTGTACAAAGTGAAAGCAGTAAAATTGGAGTACTACTCCATTACATGTAATTCCAAAGTACATGATAAGATTAAAGAATCCGTCTACTTTGGACCAAAAGGACCAAAGTATGATATTCTTAATCTTCAAATAAATGACACCCTAGTCAATGAACAACTTTTGGATCCATGATCAAATTGGAGGAGTTCACTATCCCTCAAGCACATGGATGGTTTAGCAAGTAAATGACAATGTTGAATCTAGATCCTTCTGACTCCAAATACCATAAGCAGCAGCAACCAAATGTGTATCACAAATTCATCCAAGTTCAAGTACATAACACAGTTGAATGCCAAGTATATGGTTGGGTTACCAACAAATTCACCCAACATCAAGAGAAACAATTCACTAATAAGAAATTAGTCAGGGAGCTCTCTTCAAATGTATAACATTTAGTGGAACAGAAGCTCCACAGCAACTTATCACAGTCATTCGAGCATTCAGAATTAACCAAGAACATTATTTACTCAAGATGAGCTATATTTAGGTATTTAAAGATAAGAGAATGACAATATTCCACACAAAACAATACATGAACAGCAAGTGTACATAACACAAGTTCACACATATTCTTGCTTGTTGAACTAATTTTAAACCAATCAAAGTCTATTTTCAATGTATAACCAAGCATGTTTAACCAAAGTTTCATAATTTAGTTCCACTAATGGCAACAATACACCACAAGAGTTACACTTAAGCATTTAAAGCTAAAAGAATGGAAATATATTAAACCAAACATTAATTCGGCTACAAGTGTACATAAGACATGTTTATGCATATTCTTGCATGTTTAACAAATTGTAAACCAACCAAAGTCTATTTTTAATGTGTAACCATGCCAATTTATGCAAAGTTTCACAATTTAATCCCACTATTAGCAACAATACGCCACACGAGCTATATTCAAGTATTTAAAGATAAAAGAATGACAATATTCCACACCAAACAATTCATGGACAACAAGTGTACATTACACATGTTCTCACATGTTCTTGCATGTTGAACTAATTTTAAACCAATCAAAGTCTATTTTCAATGTATAACCATGGATGTTTAACCAAAGTTTCACAATTTAGTTCCACTAATGGCAACAATACACCACAAGAGTTACATTCAAGCATTGAAAGCTAAAAGAATGGAAATATCTTAAACCAAACATTACTTGGGCAACACAAGTGTATATGACATGTTTGCACATATTCTTGCATGTTTAACAAATTTCAAACTAACCAAAGTCTGTTTTTAATGTGTAACCATGCCAATTTTTACAATTTCACAATTTAATCCCACTATTACCAGCAATACACCATATGATCTATATTTAAGTTTTTTTAGATGGCAGAACCTCTATTTTGTGATGGGGCACCACTCTCAATATATTATCTAAATTTGTGAGTGATGGATATACCCTAATATCACTCTTACAAAAAATACCTTTGTGATCAATCCCCTATTTACATGCCTAAAGGCCTAATGGGAAAATGATTATCAAGGTTTTGTAAACGATAAAAACATGGAGTACTACTCCATTTACATTGTTGCATCCTATTTAGCTAAACAAGGTAGTAATCCCATACTCAAGCCAAATACTATTACAGAAGACTAGGAAAGGGCATTCCCTTTATCTGCAATTGTTTCTTTGAAAGCATGAAATATACACGAGCTATATATGCCATGTTTAAGTATTTTTTTAACTTTGGCATAACCTTCATTTTGAGGTGGGTCACCACTCCCAATATATTAGATACTTTGGAGGGTGATGGACATATCCTAATATCACCCAGTACATCAAATGTTCTTTTGAACACTTCCCATTTACATTCCTCAAACTATTGGGAGAGTGTTCAAAGGATATTAAAAAAAATGTAAATATGGAGTACTTTCTCCATTTATAGATTGGACTTACAAACTGAAGTATAAGAGAATAGGGAAGCATTGTGGCCTTACTATAAGACAAATTGTACAGCCAGCATATGAGTAAAATACCAAAAAACTAGTCTTCTGATATCCCTATGAACAAAACTCCTTAGTAAAGGAGAGGGATTTTTCACGCCAACAACAAAAAAGGGAAGGTGGCCTAACAACAGTAGCCACTGCCCTATTTTTACATTCAAGAGCCTTGTATACATAAAAAAACATGAGGGAAGTTGGCCTAACAACGACAGTCAATGCCCTATCTTTGCAATCACGAGACTTACATACCGAAAATAAGATAAGGGAAATTGGCCAAACACCGGCAGCCAATGCCCTAAAAGAGTACCTTTTACCAACATTTTCGTAAATGGAGAATCCGTTGCCTTCCCTTTGAATTTAGTGAGCTTCAGCACACTTTAAACTGAAATTGAGTAGCCGTTGCCTCGTTTTCTGTTGATGAAAGGTAGCCCCGAGACATCAGACTTTAGTATTCGAGATAAATGAGCGTCCTCCATTAACATGTGATAAGTTGGTTTTATACCAACTTAAATGTCTTAATTCACTTGGCTTTTGAATTGTTTTTCATAAGTTAGTGCAATGATTTGTTTGTTGTTGTGCATTTATGTGGTTGGCAATTGGTTGTACTAAAATGGTTAAAAGAGACCAAAAATGATGATGAACTTAGGCAATTGTGTGCTTGATGTTAATTTGGTAAGGTTGAGAGGTCAAAACAATTAGGAAATGGATGAAACCGAAAATGCCACAATTGGTTATTTTAGGGTTTTGGCAGCTTTGAGTGTGAATTTGTTATTGGGCATAACGTTCTTTGATACTAATCCAATTGGTGAGTTCTTTTGGTTGTCTAAAACGCTCTTTGAATGCACTACATTCCTTATGTTTTAACTATTTTCTAATTGTGTGTGCAAGGCTATGAAAAATTAGGTTCTTTTCGGAATACCATTCATTAGGGTTTTAGGGTTTTTTAGGGTTTTATCTGCCTGCCACGGTTTGGTGTTTTGATGATAACTTGAGTTTTAGGCATCCAATGGTGTTGTTTCTTGCACCATTGGAAAGCTAAGAGGAAGATCTAGAACCTTGAGTTCACCACAAGTCAGAAGCAGACGGCTAATACACACTTATTGGCATAAAAGTTAGGGGTGTTGTGTTGAAATGGATACTTTGCCAACATTGTTTGCCAATTCGGCCAACCATTGTGCCAAGACCTTGCCAAGTCTTTGCCGAGTTTTGCCAAACCAATGTGCCAAAACCATTGTGTCATGACCTTGCCATGAATTTGCGAAGCCTTGCCAATCAAACATTGCCAAACCATGCCAACATAACTTTGCCGACCTTGCCAAGCAACCCCTTGCCAAGCACCACCTTGCACACTTTGGCATGACACTCAAACATTCTTGGCACGCCATTCATACACTTTGGACCACCATCTCTTCACAACTTAATACACTAGCATACCCTCATTGGCACATCACTTGGCATGGAACTTGGAATTGAGTTAAGCAAGCACAACACACTTGGCACCTCACTAAGCACTTACCTTGGCACAACATTTGCACACTCTAAACATGCTTGTACTCACATTGGCATAGGGAAGAACTAGGTAGCTAAGCACATTTTTGCCCACGACATGTCGTGGGTAATTATTTTTGGCCAGCCATCTAGCTGCCTGATGTGAGGCAAATAAATGTATAAAAATTGTGATCGTGGTTGCTATTTACCCCTAATCAAAAATCAAGCTAAACAACCCCTAAAAGGTGTTAGTATAGCAAGTTCGTTCCCACGAGGAAAGGACTGTGTTGAAATTTTAATAAAATATTTTTGGTTTTTCTATTTATCAAAGTAAATAATAAGTAAGCAGAGAACAAATAACTAAAATAAAGGAGGTGATTTTATTTAAAAACTGAAATTAAGCAAGTGTACTCCCGAGATTATAGTTTAGGCTTATTTTAAAAAGCACATGCATACAGCCTATCTATGGTCATGCAAATCAAGGGTAAATAACATAACTCACGCCCTCCTTTGCGGCGAGAGGCAAGGAATAATCTAGGCACTTTACCTATTTAGATATTAACTAATTCATTAAACCCTCATTTGTGGCGAGAGGCAAGGTTTACTTCCTTAATTAATCCGGAATCTAATGCAACTACCAACTCAACCAAACCCTCCAGTTCAACCGCTCCTTTGTGGCGGAGGCAACGCCCAAACCAGTCACGCTAATGCTAAACTAATCCCCCTAACTCCTCCTTTGTGACGAAAGGCAAGAGCTAAGGTAAAATCAATCTAACAAATTCACAACCAACCCACAAAAGATTCCAAACAACCCACTCAAATCCTCCTTTGTGGTGAGAGGTAAGATTAAAGCAAGTTATCTCTAAATAATTTACTGCACTTTAAACAAATATTCATCATACATAATCGGGCCAAATCATGCATAATTATGAAGAACACAGCAAAACATATTCAACAAAAACTATAAGATAGAACTTAGCATGTAAATTAAACACACAAACCCTTATTCCTAATCTCGGGAGAACAATAGATTTAACCAAGAATGGCTAAATCAAACATCATCATGATATTAATGTTTAAGCACAATATTGAAATCATAAAATAAAAAGGGAAGAAAACACCTTGAATTGTGAATCCGTAGATGAAATCTTTGTCTAAATTAATGAAATCAATAATCAACGATGTTCCCAATCCGTACAGCTTCAATTCTCCGTAAAATAGCTAAAAGAATGAAACCCTAGCTATTACAAATAATAAAACCCTTGCTTGAAATCTCTCAAAGTTGTCACACCCTCAAAAGCTGTAACCCTAGCCCTATTTATAAATATTCTATGAAAATATTCGCACATAAGTCCTTAAGGAATTCCTTGTTGGAAAAGAAAACTTAAAGTGGGCCAAAATCGTAAATTTCCACAAATTAGGTCGAAAAACTGCGTATTCCCCGACGTCTCGACGTTCATGATCGCGCGTCAAAACTTCCGCGCACGTCGCGACGTGGAGGGTCGGGCGTCGGCGACGTCTCGGCACGTCGACGTGGGAGGGGTCCCGATGTCGCGACGTGGCTCTCTGGAAGTTTCTCAAAATTTGTCCAAAAATTCCACCAAAAATCGCATTTTTAACGTCGCGAAGTGGAGTGTCTACGTCGCGACGTGCACCCACGTCGCGACGTGAAGGGTCTGATGTCGCGACGTGGAGAGTTTCTTCAATAATTTCGCGATCTTTCTTCCATTTTTCCTCCACTTTGCGTCCGATTTGACTCCTTATGATCTCCCACTTTCAAAAGCACACCACGGACAACAAACCTACAATTACAACACTAAAACGAGTAAAAACGTACAAGAACGTTCAAAGAATTAAGTATAAACCCTATATAACCGGTGAATAAATTCACCTCATCAATTTCCCCCATACTTAACCTTTGTTCGTCCCTGAACAAACTAAATCACAAAATAACAAACCTAAACAAAAATCTAACACAAAAACCCTAATGAAATTCTAACACATAGCCACAAAATGCATCCAACTTCATCAACTTGATCCAAGAACAAATGTCATGTTTGAACCTCATAATCTCAAGTATTCAAATGTCAAGTACACATAATATACGACCCAAAAGTTATCAAAGCACATTAACTTACTCATTTAGACACGTTGAGCCAACCATGTGTGTGTGTGCGGTAGATTCTACCTCAGTTCATAACTCATCTACAATCACGCCATAAATCAGGGTTCCAACAAATAAGTCTTCGTCTCAACTTTTCCTCACTAACATATTAACAATTCATTAAGAAACTCATATAAATGTGGTTTCGCTAAGCAAACCTTTAGGTTCATAAATAAAACACTCGTTCCCCCAGAATGTCACACATAATTAGGGTATTTCATTGGAAATCCCGTGACATCCACCTTGGGTACTGTCTCACCCTCGGGTTTTAGACCCATTCCCACTCATGCAAGTTCTCCATTAACTTTTCGTTTAAGAGCAGTCTCGCAGAGGATTGACAATATGAAGCCAGAGTCTTATGGCTTATAATCTCTGTTACCATCCATATGAGTTCTCTTAGGGTTATTATTAAAAGCAATCTCATAAAGGGATGATAGTATAAGGAAAACAAGCTTAAAAATGAAAAAATATTTAGTGCAAACATTTACGCAAGCACATTTATTAAAGAGCACATTGTAAGCGAGTTATATAAGTTTCAACTAAACAAAGCGTTAAAAACACACCAATATACTTAATGATTACAAACTCGTCAATCCCCTCAGTAGTTCCCCTAAGTGCATAAAAATGGTCGACTCAAAATGCTAAACTTTCCATCAAAGACCCGACTTCCTCTAGATAGCAAATTACTTTCCTATCCCACATCGAATCTGTCTATAAATTCAAATCATTGGCAACATAACATTTATCACGACAAGATCAAAATTTCAAAAAAATTGGATACTACACGAAAAAGTCCTAAAACCATGGTGTAATTCTGTAAATAGTTATCATTACCTACTAACGTATTTATGAGCTAAGGTTACCTCAAGGGATAACTATACGAATGGGACATCATAATAAATTAAAATAAATCCTAATTCCATTAACAAAATTGTCTCAATTTGGTGCAAAATAACAAGAAAACATCAAAATGAAAACAACAAAAGAAAAGAAAAATAATCATCCAAATAACAACTAAATAACATAAAAACAGAACAAATAGAAAAACAAAAACACACAAAAATAAAATTAAAAAAAACACAAAACTCCCCCCACACTTAAAATCCACATTATCTTCAATGTGGGCAAGTGGGGGCAGTTACGCCTGCCATGGCTGTGGCTGCGGTGGTGGCACTGGGGGTTGACCTGGCCGCTCATACGAACTACACTGATATCCATTATACTGTGCAGTGGTGATGACATCACGCACTCCACACATCTCATCTGTGCCCAAAGCTGGCACCCCAGCAGCATAGCAAATGGCTGTAATCGCCGACGGATAATAAAGGCCTGTCCGTACAAACCGACGTGCCTTCCTGATCTAAATGTCCATGATCTCCCCAACATCTATAGAAAGCCCTGCCTGAATAGCGTAATTCAGAACCACCTTGTCGTCGTCGCAGGAGGACTGATGGATGCTTGGAATGAGCTTGGCAATAATGAAATAATGCCAAGCTTTGGTGACCTTGGTCATTTGAGCTAACTTGAGCTCAGAAATCCTGTGCGTCCGTCTGACATCAGCAAGTCGTTGAGCCGTGATAGTGAACAAGATTTGCTGACGAGGAGGCTCATGATAATATAAAGTGCGGTATGCACTTCCCTCAATGTCAGTCAACCCGTAGTACTCGTTGAATCTGGTGCGACTAACTGGCACATCGACGCCTCGCATCCGCAAAATACCCTGCTGTGCATAAGGGTAGTTTGCGTAAAACTCCCGAACCAAAGTTGCATTGCCGCCTACCGGTTGACGGCAAAATTGTGTCCATCGTCGGTTCCTGATCTGAGTCTCAATCGGTGCGACTGTGACCTGGATACCTCGCTCCATGACCATGTCCTTCAGTGCCAAATGCTGATCATGGAATGTCGCCACCTCCAAGCACATAAACCTGAAGTCAACGAACCCCGCTGGATTGGGCTGCGGTGGTGGTGAAGGAACGTGGTGGTGGCGGTGGTGCACCACCAGCGGTAGAGCTACGTGTCCTTTTTGGTCCAATACCTGTCAATACAAGTACATTAAATACAAACCATAAACTAATTGACAAGATAATTACCAAACAATTCGCACACTTAATCAACGCTATTAACTAACTAACCTTGTCCCCCCCCCACACTTGAGTTAAAACACAATCTCAACACTAGGCATAAAATGCAAATAGTATGACTACACACTTGCAAGATCAACAACTAATCACAGAACACCAAAAACAGAAATAACAACACATAAACACAACAATTACAGTTCCACAATGTACATAAGTTGAAGATCACAATTTTGCACAACCTTTAGACATTCAAGAGTTGGTGTGAAGTCAAAAGAATATCAAAGAATCAGTAAAACAAACACATGACATTCCTGTGATGTTCAAGCATAAAAAGGTGTGTCAAATTCAAGAGAAAAACTCATTGAAGCATTTTAACAAACACCTTGAATGCAGTAATATCTCAATCATATTAAACCAACAATCCAAAGCAATTTCCCAACAAAACCACATCAATGCTTAATAACATTGCAACACGATTACAATGTACCAGTCAAACATGATTACTCAACACGAATGTGCGCTACCAGTGATCAAAATGTGTGCAAAATCGTGTCTAATTCTTGTCCAAAACTTTAACAACCCAATTCTTGCTTTGATTGATCACCGAAATTACCACACTACACAAGCACAGACTAATGTAACATGATTTCTATCAAGAATGGATCATGATTTCATACGCCGAATCACAGAAATCACAGTTGTTCCAAAACAGTATGTAACCCTGTGCACAAATTTTTCAAAAATTCAACAATTCAAACTTAGAATACATTCATCATAACAAATCACTCAATACTATGAATAGAATATGTAAAGCACGATTAAACACAAGATTGCAACAAAATTTAGAGAAAAATTTCGAAATTTACCTCTTGAAGACCAAAAATCAAATTGCAAAATTTGTGTGTTTTGTGATGAACTTGAGCCCTCTACACCGTCCCAAGACCTCCTAGAATGAATTGAAACCACCTAACACTAACGAATTTCACTTGAAATTCAGATTTTGATGTTTGTGGGTTTTGGGAAAAATTTCAAAAATTGGTCAATTTTTGGGAATTGAATCGGTTAAATTGTGTGGTTTTGTTGTTAATGTGATCCTATCTCAACCTATAACACTAATGTGGAATGAATTTTCAGAAAAAACGAAAGAAAGGAAGATTGAGTAGAGAGGATTTTAGATTTTGTGAGGTTTCGGTGAAGAAGAACAGATTCTGTTCTTGATTTTAACACAATTTTGCCCGACGTCGCGACGTGGATCATTGGAAGTCGCGACGTGTGTGAACCCTAGGGGTTTTTACTAAACTTACCTGGACGTCGTGACTTGCGATCATGCACTTCGCGACGTGGGAGACTTTCTGCCAAAATTTTCAATATTTCTGGACGTCGCGACGTGCGATCGTGAACGTCACGACGTTGGCGATTTTCTCCACGTTTTTGCACATTTATTCCTCCAAATTTCCCTTAATCCTTTCACCAACCTACAAAACAAAACATTTACACAAAAAGATTATTAGTTAATGGAATATTTAGCCTAAATTCTAAATAAACTTAATTGAAACTTAAAAATATAAAATATAAACTTGGGTTGCCTCCCAAGAAGTGCTTTATTTATCATCAAAAGCTCGACACCTTTTCAACAATGTGTAAGATCTTTTCTCCTTGAGACAAATAGATTTTCAATCTATGCCCATTGACTATGAAAGAATTTCCCATTTTTTCATTTAGAAGCTCCACTGTGCCATAAGGAAACATTGTCTTAACCCAGAATGGACCACTCCATCTTGACTTAAGCTTGCCTGGAAAAAGTTTCAGCTTAGAATTGAAAAGCAAAACCAGCTGCCCGGGTTCGACCTTTTTATGTAGGATGCGTTTATCATGCCACTTTTTAGTTCTCTCTTTTTAGAGTAATGCACTTTGGTAAGCATCAAATCTAAACTCATCCAAATTATTGAATTCCAACAACCGTTGCTCAGCTGCCTTCCCATAATCCATTTTCAATTCCTTTAATGCCCAAAAAGTCTTGTACTCAAGCTCAATTGGTAAATGACAAGCCTTACTAAAAACCATGCGATATGGAGATGTACCAATAGGAGTTTTAAAAGTTGTGCGATATGCCCATAGAGAATCATCCAATTTTGTTGCCCAATCCTTCCGAGAAGGTTTCACAACCTTTTCTAAAATTCTGTTGATCTCCCGATTTGATATCTCCACTTGTCCACTTGTTTGAGGATGGTAAGGGGTTGCCACTTTATGCCGGACTCCATATTTGGTCAATAAGGTTTGAAAAGCCTTGTTGCAAAAATGTGTGCCTCCGTCACTGATAATAGCTTTTGGGGTTCCATAACGAGTGAAAATGTGCTTCTTGATGAACCCCACCACACTTTTTGCATCACAAGTCGGCAAAGCAATTGCTTCTATCCATTTAGAAACATAATCCACAGCCACAAGAATGTAAGACTGACCATTAGATTTTGGGAATGGTCCCATGAAGTCGATGCCCCAAACGTCGAAAATTTCCACCTCACACTAATATTGTTTTAAAGGCACTCCTCCCTCATTCTCCATGAAATTAATTTCAATGTCTTTGGCATTCCATCAACACTCCTTTGATCGACTCTGTGAGTGTCATGGAATGTTTGGGCCAATATTACCCGACCTGCAAACACTGTTGTAAGCTGTTTTTCGCCTCCCAAAATGTCCTCCATAATCATATTCAGTGGCATGACCGAAGAATTTCTTTTTGATACTCCTCAGAACACATCTTCTGATAGCTTGGTCACTACTTACCTGAAAAGATAAGCGCTCATCCCAATAATAGTAGCTTGCATCGTGGATGATGTTTTTTCCTTTGTTTGACAGATAATTTGGGTGGAATTCGTTGTGAAACCACATAATTTGCAATGTCGGGCATACCATGGAGCTTTTCAGCGTCGTCCACTTGAAACATTTGCTCATTCTGGGAATATCTCCTTGATTTGAACATTACATATCTTCTTCCAAATGCTCATGGCTTTTCCAAACGAGAAAGGTGGTCGGCAACATGATTTCAGCTCCCTTCTTATCAACGGATTTCCAAGTCAAACTCTTGTAGAAGTATAACCCATCGAATCAAACCTCGGTTTTGCATCCCTTTCTTGGCCATTAAGTAACAAATTGCTGCATGATCAGTGTATATATCACTTTGGTCTCGCCAGCAAATAAGAATGGAATCTTCCACAGCAAATACAACTGCAACATCTCCTTTCTCGGTTGTAGTGTAATTACACTGAGCTAGATCGAGTAGACGGCTGACATAATGGATAGATGGAAAATATCTGTCTGTTCTTTGACCAAGAACCGCCCCCACAGCAAAATCACTCGCATCGCACATAATCTCGAAGGGAGCTCTCCAATTGGGCGGTTTGATGACCGGAGCTGCTACAAGTTGGCCTTTTAGAAAATCAAAAGTTGCCTTACAATCATCATCAAAGTTGAATACCGCATCTTTCTCCAAGAGATGACAAAAGGGCTTGGTGAATTTAGAGAAATTCCGAATGAACCTACGGTAGAACCAAGCATGGCCCAAAAAACTTCTTACTCCCTTGACATTTATAGGATATGGTAACTTTGCAATAAGATCCAATTTTGCTTTATCCACTTCCATGCCTTTAGCTAAGATCTTATGGCCAAGAACAATTCCTTCTTGCACCATAAATTGGCATTTTTCCAAATTCAAAACCAGATTAGTCTCCACGCATCTTGCAAGAACCTTAGCCAAATTATCCAAGTACCGATCAAAAGAATGGCCAAAAACTGAGAAATCATCCATGAATACCTCAATAATATCTTCTACCATGTCATGGAAGATGGCCATCATACACCTTTAAAATGTAGTTGGTGCATTGCATAACCCAAAAGGCATCCTCTTAAATGCGAAAGTACCAAAAGGGCAAGTGAATGTTGTCTTGTCCTGATCCTTTGGGTCAATAGTTATCTGATTATACCCGGAGTAACCATCCAATAAACAATAAAATAAATAACCAGCAATTCTGTCCAAAACTTGATCAAGGAATGGTAGAGGAAAATGATCTTTGCGGGTTGCCTTGTTGAGCTTGCGATAATCCATACAAACTCGGCATGCATTAATGATACGGGTTGCCAACAACTCGTCATTATCGGTCTTGACCACTGTCACCCCACTCTTCTTTGGCACACATTGGACTGGACTTACCTATTCACTATCAGATATAGCATAAATCATCCCGAAGTCCAAGAGTTTGATCACTTCCTTTTTTACCACATCCATCATTGCTGGATTTAATCGACGTTGCCTATCACGTACTGGAATTGCATCATCTTCCAAAAGAATTTTATGCATGGAAATTGATGGACTAATTCCCTTAATGTCAGCAATAGTCCACCCAATAGCTCCTTGATACATTTTCAGTACCATAATAAGCTTCTCTTCTTGCCATGGTTCCAAGGTAGCTGAAATCACTACTGGTAAAGTGTTATTTTCTCCCAAGAAGGCATATTTGAGATGTGAAGGGGGTGGCTTGAGCTCAAATTTTGGAGGTTCTTCAACTGAAGGTTTCAACCTATTTTCACTACAATCAATGACTTCAATTGGCCTCACCTCAATGGGCTCCTCATAATCAGTATTAGTTAGCTCATAAATGGAAGCATCAAGATAAGCATTATCAACCATACTTTGTAACTCTAATGCTATATTTTCATCGATCAAAAGCAAGTCAGAATTAGACATATGCATTAAAGAGTCATTATCATTAATACTACATGTTTTAATGGGATTGGACGCAATAACTGATGTTTTAACCACATCCATGAAAAAACAAGTACTAATATCCCTAGGATGCTTCATAGCGTAATTCACATTAAATGTTACCTCTTCGCTATTGACACGAAAAGTGATTGTCTTGCTGCGTATGCCTATTAAAGCATCTCCAGTTGCTAAGAATGGTCTTCCAAATACGAGAGAAACCTCCTCATCCTCCTCCATGTCAAAGAGAATAAAGTCCACCTGAATTGTGAACTTATCAACAACCACCAAAACATCTTCAATGATACCCATAGGAGTGATGATGGATCTATCAGCTAACTGAAGAGTTATAGCCACTGGTTTGATTTGCTCACCCATTCCCTCACTTACAGCAATAGAATAAGGCATCAAGTTAAAACCAGTCCCCAAATCACATAATGCCTTAGCAAAATATCTTGTGTCAATCTTACATGGAATTGTGCAGCATCCTGGATCTTTAAGCTTAGGGGGAAGACTTTTCTTCATTAAGCATTGCCCAACCTCATTCAATTTAATTACCTCCTCATATTGCAAAATCTGCTCCTTATTTGAAATTAGTTCTTTCAAGAATTTTGTATAAGTAGGCACTGTCTTCACCAAATCCAACAAAGGAATTTCCACATGGAGTTGCTTAATCATCTCAGCAAATTTGCTAAACATAATCTTCTTCTTTGATGGCTGAATCCTATGAGGGAAGGGTGGTGGTGGAGCACATTCTAGAAAATTGAAGGCACTTAGAGGATTTTTCTTTCTCCCTTTACTTGCACTACCTTCCTTGTGTTCGGTTTGCTTGGGTAAACCGTCCTTTTCAATTTGAACCTTGACAGCTTCTTGATCATTTTTTGGAGATTTTTCATCATTAAGAATTGGAGATTTCAATTCTTTACCACTTCGTAGTGTCACAGCATTGCATTGCTCTCTTCCCTTGGGATTGGGAAAAGTGTCACTTGGTAAAGTCCCTGTTGGCCTATTATGCACTTCATTGGCGAGTTGGCCTATTTGAGTCTCCATATTCTTAAGGAGAGCTTTATGCTCTCTGAACATTCCATCATATACCTCCATTCTTTTCTCCACATTGGCTTGTTGCTGTTGACATTCTCCAAAAAGCTTTTACATCTTGGCTCCCAACACAGTTATAACATCATCAATTGTTGCTTGAGAATTACCACCTTGTGTGTGTTGTTGATTTCCATAACCAGGCCGATAAGTTGGTCTTGATGAATTATACTGTGGGCGATTTTGTCCTCCTTGAGACCACTGATTTCCACTGGATGGTTTCTATTGATTTGAATTAGCATTTCGATTGTGATTGACATATTTAACTGGCTCATTAGTGACTTGAGGACATTCATCCATATGATGTGCTCATTGGCATAATCCACAAGATGGCGTGACTTTGTTTGTCAAGGATGCATAAATACTAGCAAGTTGGCTCTGCATGGCTGTCATTTGTGCTTCCAAGTTGGCTGTTTTATCCAACTCTAACATTCCAATTTTCCGTCTCCCATGTGTACTTCTTGTAGTTCACAACATTAGCGATGCAAATGAACCGTGTCCATGTCCATGGTGTCAAAGACAAATTCTATGTGCTGAAAGATTTTGCCACAGTTTGGTATTCTTGACATATCTCTTTCGATATAACTCCGAATTACGTGATTCAAGAAGCCCTGGAACGATAAGGGATAGGGCTACAACTTTTATGTTTTACATTTTCTGAGATTCGGAAGTTAGCATTGTCAAAAGTGCCTACCAAAATGAGTGACGTGATTCTAGCAGATTATCGTCGCGAATCCATGGACTACATTGAAGACCAAGTAATGGCGTATTGGGCTTGATTAATTGTTCACGCCACTTTTAATGTTTCAATTGGGTTTATTTTTGAGTTGTAATAATTAAGTCCATTAAACATTTAATTATGGGCTTAAGTCTTTGTGTTTTTAATTATGGGTTAAGTAATTACTTGATCAAATTATCTTGCATGATAATGGCAAGTAAAAGTTTAGGAAATTTAAGAAGTCAAATTGAGTTTTGCTACTTCATAGTTTAGGAAACAAAGGTAGCCAAATCGTGTTTGGCCACCTTTGGAAAACCGTCTGCCCTAATCCTTTTTGGAAAAGGATTAGCTTGTTAGTTGTTTGTTTGTTAGTTTAGAAGTCAAGTTGTACTTTACAACTTCTAGGGTTTTTGTTTCCTTTTTGGTTTAGCATGGCCGAACCTACTCCCTATAAAAGGGAAAGCATTGTAACGTTTTTCATATGTTGAATTTGAGAAATTTTGGCTTTGCTAAATTTGAATTTGACATCTTTACGTGAATTGTTCTTGAATAATTCATAAGACCCGCCAAACCTTAAGTGAGGAATTTTAGGTAAAGCTTACAAGTTCTAGATTTATAGAACCGGCCAAACTGATAGGTTTAATTAATTGATTTACAATTGTTAGACTGAATCAATTTGCGTTAACGTTGGGGTTAGGTTAACTTTAATCTTGCCTTGCGTTTCATATTCTCTTTTCCGCCAATTTGTTCTTGTTTGAATTTGGTGCACAACGATCTCAAGTATTGTGGAAAATTCGTGTGGAGTTGAACTTCATCCTACTCCATTCGTATCAATTGGTATCAAAGCACAAGTTGTTGCCCAAAAATTTCAGGTTAATCCGTCTAATCTCTTCCGCGATTTTTCTGTTTTTGTGAGCGTCTTTTCTGCCGTTTAATTTCGTCAAGTTCTGCAGTGTTTCGTGCATCTTTCTTGCTGCTATTTTGTGTCCTTCTTGCTGTCCTAGGTCGTGCATAATCATCTAGAAATTTCGTCAAATTCGCATCTCACTTTGATCAACAAATCTGCCCGAAATCTTCCCTTTTGTGTCTTTGCGTTTTTTTGATCTTTGTGTGTTGTTTCTTTCTGTTTTTGTGTTGCGTTTCTTGCCGTTTTTCGTGTCAATATTCTGCATTGTCTTGTTCATCATCATAGTGTGGAATTCTTGAAGTTTTCTTTGCTGATTTCACGTCAAAACATTGCTAGGGTTTAGTGTCTAAAAACTAGGGTTTCAAAACTAGGGTTTCTCGGTCCAAAATTCATAACTTTCTTGATTTTGATCCGAATTGCTTTCTTTCTTTTGTGTTAGATTCTTTATCTTGACTACCATATCTTGAGTTCTGATCAAACTTTTTCACCATCTCAAAAAGACAAGTTCTTGAATACTTTCTTGAACTTCTTGATTTTCTTGAAAATCCAAAGTTGTCCAAATTTGAATCTTGAGCCATATTCTTGATCCTTGTTGAAAATCTTGAATATTTTGTGAAAGTGGCACATACAAATTCCTTTTCCTTGGTGAGATATTAAATTTTGATAATTTTAAGGTTGTTAAAGTTAGGACAAGAAGACAAAACATTATAAACCTTAAATCCTAGGTTGTTGTCTTCAGACATTAAACCTAAGTACTTTGTACTAGGTTCTTGTTTTAAAACCTTAAAGTTCGCATTGTTTAAGGTTCTTGTCCGAACCTAGTAGTTTTTGTTTGTCCAAGGTTTGTGTTCAAAACCTTAAAAGTTTGCTTTTGTCTTGTAGATGTCCGAAAAAAAAAGAGACCGTATATAAAAAAAATAACGGTCAATTAAAAAAAAAACATAAAAAGAACAAAAAAATATATTAATTCGGACTTTGCATTATTTATTTATTTATTTTATTTAATTTTAGTTGAAGAACACATTGTTCTTGAGTTTGTTACTTGAAAACCACCTTGGATTAAAAGTGCCATAACTTTCTCAATACAAATCGGAATTAAGTGATTCAAAAGCCATTCTCTTCATCTTTGAGTCTAGTTTCTGAATTTCATAGTTTCTAGTGGTAAATCAGTTTGTAACCCACACGTGTTCTAAACTTCTTAGACGTGATTTCTTTGTTAACTCTCTTAATTTTTCTTGTGAAAGTTTTGTGTGGAACTTGTTGATTGAGATTTTACTATTTAAGTAATTGAACTTGGTGAGTCTTAATCATCCCAACACATTCATTAATTGAGAGTTTTAGCTAGGATAAACAAGAGAGAACACTACCTAAATAGAGTGGAGAGTACCTACTATCCAATAGTGAGGAACCCGTGAGGAATCTATATATTTTCTTGTGTTTTTCTTTACTAATATTGCAGGAAAAATGGTGAAAAAAAGTACAAATACTCTTAAGTTGGAGATTGATGAATTGATGGAAAAACTCCGAAAGATGATATACCCTCATGATGAAATCAAGGAGTCGACAACCACTCCGCAAGAGTTTCATACAAGGTGCAATGTCCGTGATAAAGTGTGTGCTATAGTGATTGATAGCGTAAAAAGCTCTAACTTTGCAAGTGAGCTAATGGTAGAAAGGTTGAATATGCAAACCACTCGACATCCAAATACTTACTTGCTATAATGGACTGATAATTGTGATAAAGTATGGGTGTCAATGCAAGTCAAGTTTGCATTCTCAATTGGAAAGTACAAAGATGAGGTACTATGTGATATATTTCCTATGCAAACAACCCATATTTTATTGGGAAAACCATGGCAGCTTGATTGCAAGGGTGCTTATAATGATCTCAAAAATTGTTATTCACTCATGAAGGATGGTAAAAAGTTTAATCTCCGAGCTTCAACACCTTGTGAATTTTCTGAAGATCTAGCAAGAATTGCACAATCTTGTGCTAAATTGAGGGATGAAAAAGAGAAAGAAAAGAGTGAGTTAGAAAAGCAAAAGATAGAAAAAGCTGAAAAAGAAAATCAAAAGAGTGATTTACTTAGTATAGGCCATGAGCAAAATAAGTGTAATGGAAAGTGTGAGAATGAGAGTTCATTGAAAGACAAACAACAACATCTTGTACTTATGAATTCTAGTGATCACAATTTACATTGTTTGCTGCCTAGTTCTTTTGTTTTGCAGGATTATAGAGTTCCTAGACATCTAATGGAGTTGCAAACAACTCATTATCAATTGGACGGAGTCCAATCTGCCTTAGCTTGTTTTCCACAAGGTAAGCAAGGTAAGTTAGGTAAGTTTTCACTTGATTTTGATCTTAAAAATGTTAAGAACTTTGTTATTATCAATTCGGTTGAGTTTCAAAGTTTTGAAACTGTTTTTAATCAATTTCAAAAGCTTCCCTATACTTTAACACAAATGGTTTGGAATTTTGTTAAGTGTGTTTAGAGTCTAACATATTGTGTTTTAATAAGCAAATTAATTTACATAATTCTTCAATGGTTACTTCAAGGTACTTTGAATTGAATGAATCTATGTATAGTTTGTTAGTGTGTTATGTTGCTTATTTATTACATGAGTTAAATTCTAAATTTTATGTTAATAAATTCAACCATAATCAAATTCTTGCGTATAAAAGTGTTAATTATATTGGATATACTTGTTGGAATGACTTTTACTTTGAATATTAGGATCGAGAGTTTGCACATATTGTTGTCAATCCGCTCCATAGCCAATTTCATAAAGTTCCAAGAGGTAATCATGTAGTTCAACACTTGTATGGTAAGTTATCTCCGTTCCAAATTTCTTTTGAATTCCAAGAGGTAAAATTTTCTATTTTCTACTATTCAATAGATTGTTTACATTCTAATATTTGGAATTACACTCTCATTTTTGATAACTTACGCATGTTTTTAAAGGTATTAATACATTCATGTGATTTACACTTTGTCAAGGATGCATATATGTTTTCTTGTTATGAATATTCTTGTATTTATGATTCTATTCATATATGTTTACGTCATTTGCTTACATTACATGTTAATAACGTAAATAATGTGTTCATGAATGTTGTTAGTGAATTCATATTGATTAGTTCTTTAATTAAGAACATTCGATTTTCTGATTTGCATAAACTATATGATAGTTATTTGCATAATTGTTTTGAATTCATTGACTTGAACATTATGACTCATGCAAAATTTGTTACGACTAATCATGTTATATGTATTTCAATTTTGCATACATATTCTGCCCGTTCTATTCTTTTGGTGAAAGGAAATTATTCTAAGTATTGTTTTAGATTATTGTGCTTTCTTTTACCTTATACTTTTGTCTTGTTTTGGCAGGATATAATTTCTTGTTGCTCGAGATGTGCATCTTCCCAATTTTATTTGGCTCGAGTTTGCATTGAGTTCATCATATTAGTGTTTGATCCAGGAACTCAAATTCAAGATTCGAGTAGGAATCCTTTCTGAGGAGGGAGGGAAGAATGATACAAATGAACCGTGTCCATGTCCATGGTGTCAAAGACAAATTCTATGTGCTGAAAGATTCTGCCACAGTGTGGTATTCTTGACATATCTGTTTTGATATAACTCCGAATTACGTGATTCAAGAAGCTCTGGAATGATAAGCGATAGGGCTACAACTTTTATGTTTTGCATTTTCCGATTTTCGGACGTTAGCATTGTCCAAAGTGCCTACCAAGATGAGTGACGTGATTCTGGCAGATTATCGTCGCGAATCCATGGACTACATTGAAGACCAAGTAATGGCGTATTGGGCTTCATTAATTGTTCACGCCACTTTTAATTTTTCAATTGGGTTTATTTTTGAGTTGTAATAATTAAGTCTATTAACCATTTAATTATGGGCTTAAGTCTAAGTAATTACTTGATCCAATTATCTTGAATGATAATGGCAAGTAAAAGATTAGGAAATTTAAGAAGTCAAATTGAGTTTTGCTACTTCATAGTTTAGGAAACAAAGGTAGCCAAATCGTGTTTGGCCACCTTTGGAAAACCGTCTGCCCTAATCCTTTTTGGAAAAGGATTAGCTTGTTAGTTGTTAGTTTGTTAGTTTAGAAGTCAAGTTGTACTTTACAACTTCTAGGGTTTTGGTTTCCTTTTTGGTTTAGCATGGCCGAACCTACTCCCTATAAAAGGGAAAGCATTGTAACGTTTTTCATATGTTGAATTTGAGAAATTTTGGCTTTGCTAAATTTGAATTTGACATCTTCACGTGAATTGTTCTTGAATAATTCATAAGACCCGCCAAACCTTAAGTGAGGAACTTTAGGTAAAACTTACAAGTTCTAGATTTATAGAACCGGCCAAACTGATAGGTTTAATTAATTGATTTACAATTGTTAGACTGAATCAATTTGTGTTAACGTTGGGGTTAGGTTAACTTTAATCTTGCCTTGCGTTTCATATTCTCTTTTCCGCCAATTTGTTCTTGTTTGAATTTGGTGCATAACGATCTCAAGTATTGTGGAAAATTCGTGTAGAGTTGGACTTCATCCTACTCCATTCGTATCAATTAGCTCATTACTTACTATACGCTCAAAAATCTCTTCAACTTCTTCTGGTGATTTATCACGCAGATTTCCTCCAGCTGAAAGATTTACCAAATGCATAGTATCAAAATTGAGTCCATTGCAAAAGAAATTTGGCTCTCTTCCAGGCTCCAACCCACTGTTTGGGAATTTATTATAAAGCTCCCTGAATCTATCCCATGCTTCAATGAATGACTCATTTTCTCCTTGACGAAACTGTATGAAATCCATTCGAATCTTGTCCATTCGGGATTGAGGAAAGTATTTAGTCATGAACCTCTTCGTAACTTCATCAAAAGTTTCAATTCGTGCCCCATTAATAGAGTCATACCATCTCTCATCTGCTCCTTGAAGAGAAAAAGGAAACAACATTCTCTTCAAAATATCATGCGGGATATGTGGAAGATTGCTCGTGTTACATACTTTAAGGAATGTCCTTAAATGTGCATGTGGATCCTCAGTACTCAATCCATGGAATGTGCATGTTGAATCAAATTAATGAAAGCCGGCGGGATTTGAAAGTGTTCTACAGTGTCAATAAAAGGTGATTCCAAGTTGTCCATTCGAGGCTCATAATGATCACCATACCGACGCCGCGGTACCAATGGTTGTGCTTGTGGCATTCGAGAGGGATCTCCCCCTAGAGGATTTCCACCCACTGGAGGTACATCATCATTGACCTGATTACCCGGTGCAGCCATTGCTTCAAACTCCAATTTTTTTCTAACACACAAAGTCCGTGCAAGTTTCGGGTCGTATGAAAATTCCGCTAGACGTTGAGATCTTGTCCTGGGCATACAAAGAGAAGGATAGCAACAGTACTAAAAGGATGTAAGAAAATTAAACTAAAACTTAACAAAATAAAATAGAAATTCCAACACGACTGTTGTCCCCGGCAACGGCGCCAAAATTTGATGTCAGGCAAATATATGTATAAAAATTGTGATCGTGGTTGCTATTTACCCCTAATCTAAAATCAAGCTAAACAACCCCTAAAAGGTGTTAGTATTGCAAGTTCGTTCCCACGAGGAAAGTACTGTGTTGAAATTTTAATAAAATTTTTTTGGTTTTTCTGTTTATCAAAGTAAATAATAAGTAAGCAGAGAACAAATAACTAAAATAAAGAAGGTGATTTGATTTAAAAACTCAAATTAAGCAAGTGTACTCCCGAGATTATAGTTTAGGGTTATTTTAAAAAGCACATGCATACATCCTATCTATGGTCATGCAAATCAAGGGTAAATAACATAACTCACGCCCTCCTTTGTGGCGAGAGGCAAGGAATGATCTAGGCACTTTACCTATTTAGATATTAACTAATTAATTAAACCCTCCTTTGTGGCGAGAGGCAAGGTTTACTTCCTTAATTAATCCGGAATCTAATGCAACTACCAACTCAACCAAACCCTCAAGTTCAACCGCTCCTTTGTGGCGGAGGCAACGCCCGAACCAGTCACGCTAATGCAAAACTAATCCCCCTAACTCCTCCTTTGTGACGAGAGGCAAGAGCTAAGGTAAAATCAATCTAACAAATTCACAACCAACCCACAAAAGATTCCAAACAACCCACTCAAATCCTCCTTTGTGGTGAGAGGTAAGATTAAAGCAAGTTATCTCTAAATAATTTACTGCACTTTAAACAAATATTCATCATACATAATCGGGCCAAATCATGCATAATTATGAAGAACACAGCAAAACATATTCGACAAAGACCATAAGATAGAACTTAGCATGTAAATTAAACACACAAACCCTTATTCATAATCCCGGGAGCACAATAGATTTAACCAAGCATGGCTAAATCAAACATCATCATGATATTAATGTTTAAGCACAATATTGAAATCATAAAATAAAAAGGGAAGAAAACACCTTGAATTATGAATCCGTAGATGAAATCTTTGTCTAAATTAATGAAATCAATAATCAACGATGTTCCCAATCCGTACAACTTCAATTCTCCGTAAAATAGCTAAAAGAATGAAACCCTAGCTATTACAAATAATAAAACCCTTGCTTGAAATCTCTCAAAGTTGTCACACCCTCAAAAGCTGTAACCCTAGCCCTATTTATAAATATTCTATGAAAATATTCGCACATAAGTCCTTAAGGAATTCCTTGTTGGAAAAGAAAACTTAAAGTGGGCCAAAATCGTAAATTTCCACAAATTAGGTCGAAAAACTGCGTATTCCCCGACGTCTCGACGTCCATGATCGCGCGTCAAAACTTCCGCGCACGTCGCGACATGGAGGGTCTGGCGTCGCGACATCTTTGCACGTCGCGCGACGTGGGAGGGGTCCTGACGTCGCGACGTGGCTCTTTGAAAGTTTCTCAAAATTTGTCCAAAAATTCCAGCAAAAATCGCATTTTTAACGTCGCGACGTGGAGCGTCTATGTTGCGACGTGCACCCATGTCGCGACGTGAAGGGTCTGACGTCGCGACGTGGAGAGTTTCTTCAATAATTTCGCGCGATCTTTCTTCCATTTTTCCTCCACTTTGCGTCCGATTTGACTCCTTATGATCTCCCGCTTCCAAAAGCACACCACGGTCAACAAACCTACAATTACAACACTAAAACGAGTAAAAACTTACAAGAACGTTCAAAGAATTAAGTATTTTACCCTACATAACCGGTGAATAAATTCACCTCATCACTGCCCTATTTGCTACTTGGGGAATGTGCATCATGTGGGTATGGCTGTTGATTTCTTCAATCTCTGTTTTGTATTTCAATAGCTTCCATGTTGTTGCTGTGAGGATTCTGAGCAATTCTTTAGAGTCTAGCTCAATGGTTATTCTTTGTGAGCTTATTTCCTTGCAAAATGAAATTCCTCTTTTGCACATATTGATTAATCCCTGCGCTAAAGGACAGTTAGGACCATCTGATTCATAGGGAATAATCATGCTGTTTATTTTAGCCATTGCTATGCTAATTTTTAGCTCATCAAAATCAGGGGGTACCACTTGATATAGTTTAGAATTACATTCCTATTGATTTTCATTCTTGTATCCCAGAAATATCCCCAATCCATAGCTGCAACAGAACTGATCTGAAACTTGACACTCACAATAACTTTAAGCATATCAAAGACATTAGAAATAGTAGCATCGAAGTCAGGTTTATCATTATTACAGATTATCTTATTTCTCCTTTTCCATATTGTCCAACAAATTAAAGAAGGGCAAATTTTCATGAGAAAACATTTGGATTCAGATTTACCTTTATGACTCCACCAATGACTTAATGAACATGAAATAGAATTAGAATATGTGCGAATTCCAATCTCTGCCCCTATAACAAACCATAATCTTCTAGTGAAAGGGCAACTAGCAAAGAGGTGATTAAGAATTTCCCTATTATTACCACATAACGGATATCGAAAAGGACCATACAAGGCAGTTTTATGCAAGTTACTACCTATTGGAATTTTTTTCAGAACAAGTCTAAGCATGATGAAAGACACCTTAATTGGCAAAGAGGAGTCCCATATGAAGGTTGTGAATAGAGATACAGGAGAAGAGGGACCTCTAATATGGTAGTAAGCTGAACTATTGCTAAATTGACTCGAAGCAGTAAGGGTCCAGATCAAAACATCTTCCTCATTAGGCTGAAGTTCTTGAACAGATGAGAAGAAGGACATAGAAAACGTAATGGCACAGCTCCATAATCTTATGTGCATTACAGCCCTCACTATCCCTAATCTCACTCACCTTTTGTCTGCCTTTATAATTGTAAAGTTCAGTAATGCTACCCTTTTCATTCCATTTTTCGAAGAAGAGACTGCATTCCTCTTTACCCAGTTGTATCATAATATGTTTATCAGCAAAGGGAGCTACCTTCAGCAATCTCTTCTATGTGCTAGACTGCCCCCTATGTGTAGTGCAATCAATGGGGTGAACTTGAGATCAATAGTTAACCTGCAAGAACCTTGCCCAAAGTGACTTACCTAGCCTAAATTTCTTCCAAAGTCTAAAGGATTGGGCTGTTATTGAATCTTTCAACTCTTTGAACCCCAGGCCCCCTTCTCCCTTGCTAGACGCAACTTTTCCCAACTAATCCAGTGGAATTTAGATTTCCTATCACTGGAGGACCATATGAAGTTAGCCACAAGGGATTCAATCTGATTGATTACCCCCTTAGGAGGGTCAATACTCATGCACAAGTAAAAAGGAAGAGAGGACAAAACACTCTTGATTAAAGTGATCCTACCACCCATGGAAAGAAACTTAGAACTCCATTCATGAATTTTTTTACCTATTTTTTGAATTAGATTGCCATAGCACACTGATGGAATTCTCTCGTAATGAAGTGGAATGGTTAGGTAGTAAATTGGGAAAGTGCCTCTAGGGAAATTAATTAATTTTCCTACCATGTGTTTCCTAGAATCGGGCAGCTTCTCATGAACTAAAAACCAACTTTTGGATGCATTTACCTTCTGTTCATACACTTGTTCATAATGAGCTAGCTTATGCATCACTAATCTAATGGTGCTAGGGTTAGAAGAGGTAAAGATAATGATATCATCTGAATAAGAAAGATGTGACACTCTAGGGCACGATTTAGGAACAACAAAATCTAGGCCTTTAGAGGGAATTTCATTGAGAACTCTTGACAGATATTCAGGCTCTAGTAGACTTAAACCAGTCCCTAGGAGATTCGTTAATGATTACGGGCATCCACACATTAGAAAGAAGTCTCCAACTAATGTCTATCCATATCTCACCAAATCCCATCAACCTTAGAATCTGAAGTAAGAATATCCACTCAACCCTATCATATGCTTTTTCCATGTCAAGTTTTAAGACTACACTCACTTCCTTTCTTTTCCTAGGCATGGAAGAAGTTAATTCACTCGCTAACAAGTAATTATCCACTATGTTCTTACCAAGGACAAAGCCACTTTGGTTTTCCAAAATAATCCTAGGAAGCAATTGGGTCAACCTATTAGCCAAATGTTTGGAGATAACCTTATTCACGAAATTACACAAACTAATTGATCTAAATTACTTAAATGAAGAAGGATTGTGAGTCTTAGGAAGGAGGATTATGGAGGTAGTTGTAAGTGCCTTAGGAAGAATCCCCCCATTCATAAAGAATTGAATGGCTTCTAGCAAATCTAGTTTAATTCTCTCTGAAGCATTTAGGTAAAAGCTGCTCGAAAATTCGTCTGGGCCAGGGTTACTATCCATGCTCATACTCTTGATAGTAGAACGTCATCATCCTCGTAATCTGGGTAAAGCATTCTCTATCCTCTTCAGTCAACAATGAAGGAATAAGGTTAGCTCTCACCCTAGCGCTCACAGGCTCTGATGAATAGAGTAAGGATAAGTACTTGATGGCTCGTTCTCCCACCTCCTCATCTCCTTCTAGCATGTTTCCCAAGTGGTCTTGAATCTTATGCATTTTAGATTTAGCATGTCTCTGTTTGACATAGAAATGGAAGATCTTGGAATTTCTATCACATTCCTTGACCCATTTTATGTTTTCCTTTTGCTGCCAAAATTGTTCCTCTAATTGTAGTTGTCTATTGACTCTAGCTGCAGCAAGAGATAAGGATTCACTAGGCACTGGATGGTGTAAATCATCCTTCTCCAGCATCTATAATTCTGCTTCAGCGAGGTGTGATTGACTAAAAATAACTCCAAAAGTAAGAATATTCCATTCCTTCAGAGCTTTTTTTGTTATTTTCAGTTTTTCAGAAAACCTCCTTAATGGGCTTTCAATGACTTTAGCCTCCCATGTCTTTTTAATCATCAGCAAGCACTCTTCATTAGACAACCAAAAATTTTGGAATCTAAAGGATTTCCTATAGGTTGAATCCTTTCTTTGAATTTCTAAGAGGATAGGGAAATGGTTCGAGGGAGCTCTAGCTAGATGACGAACATATACAGCCCACGAGCTATTGGGCTGGGAAGAGTTCACTAAACCTCTATCAAGTTTTTTCCATATTCTAGCCCAATCTATTATTGCACCAAGTGAACCTAGACCCATAAGACTGAATTTCCAAAAGTTTTTCAGATAAGATGAACTCATTAAAATCCATAGCCTCCCTATAATGGAAAGATTTTCCTCATTTTTTCTCTCTTTTTTCCCTTATACAGTTCAAATCTACCAAAAGAATCCATGGCAGGTGCAGAGAGCTCAATCCCATCATCTGCATAACATATACAGTAGAAAGCAAAATAGGACCTGAAAGTTCTGGGTGCTCTAGTTTAAGTGAGATCTGTTGTTCAGTAGAGTGTATCAAGGTTCAATTAACCGGAGGCCGACACAAAATACAAATAGAATGATTCGAATTGCTAAAGACAAGTTCATACTTCAATCTCCTTTTAAAGTAGTCCAATTTAGAAACCTTTACAAAAGGTTCTGCCAACATCACAATATCACATTTGTATTTAGTTATTATTTTCTTTAATTTCCTATAATTTTGCTTTTTGTTCAAGCTCCGAATATTTCAAAAGATCCAGCTAATCATTAGATTCTACTTAAGGAAGGTCAGTACCTAAATCGTTGCTTCTAGTCTTACGAGTTGATGAGAATCTAGCCCATGACCTAGGATTCTTCTTCATGGCAGTGATTTGTGAGGTAATGAACAAGTTAGAAAGTAATCTGCCGCCCTTCTTTTTTGGCCTGTCATCTGTATGATCCTGAGGCATTCCATGACTAAGTATTGAGACAGGAACCTCAAAAAGTTTTCCTTCATTTTGGGCAAACGTGTTCCAGCCAGTTTTCTCATTTGGAGCTTTCGGGTAGGTAGAGACTGAGTTGGGCCCTAAACCGTCTTTCTCTTCGCTCCCTGGTCTTTCTACCATAGGAACCAGCGTTTAAGAGGTCATAACTTCTTCAAGGATTGGCCTGTGCTCAACCTCCTGATCGTTTGGAAGTCCTATCTTCATAGCTATTTCCCTTACATCTTCAGGGACTGGGATATGCTCATGCATATTAAGGAAATCATTAGCTATTGAACAAGCAGAATTTAACGATGTTACCGATTTCACCTTTTCATCCTGTTGTTCCTCCTAATCTTGAGGATTTATTCCAGTAGGCGCATTATCAAGAGCTTTTTTCAATGCTTCTCTCTTATATTCCTCAGAGGCAGAATTATGAGCCTGACCAACCTAGGTCGGATTGACACTGGATACTTCCTGGCTCCTATCTAGACAGTGCGCGCCAAGCTATCCCTCTCCTCCATGTTTATCCCCTCTTCAACGTGTGCAAGATTTGAATCAGTGACATCCTTGATAACCGATGGGCTTGAGCTATTCCTAATAACTGCTGGAGGACTATCCTCGAGGTGAGCCTTGGAGGATTCAGGGAATTCTTCTTGAGGGCAGATGGTGATAAGTGCTTTAGAAACTGGTTCTTTAACTTTGGACCCCCTTTGATTAACCAATGAGCCTAATTGATTTTCCATAATAAACTGAGTCTTGTTACCTTTTTTCTTAGTAACCTGAACCCATTCTTGTGGCATCAGCTTGGTTCCTTTGGCAACAGGGATCTCCGAATGTTTGGGAGCCGCATGGGGAACTTTTTATGTCTTCATTAGAGGATTGCAATTCTTCACGTTATGCCCTAATTTTTTGCACTTAAAGCAGTATTCTGGTTTTTCCTCCACTTCTTGTGGCTGCCAAAGGCCATTGTCCCTGCTTCCTATCCAAATTTTGACGGATTAGGTTTGGTGACATCCATTTCAATGCAGACCCTTTCTTCACTTGGACGGGTTAAATTCGTAGCTCTAGCAGTAGCATTATCCAACTTCAAAGGCTTACCAACAGCTGAAGCCAGGGAATAAAGGCGCTCTTTATTGAAGAAATGTATCAGGAGCATAGGGAATCTAATCCAAACTGGAGTGATTGAGGGTTCAATTTCTAGATTGAAATCTTTATTCCATTTAAAGATGTGAGCAGGAAATCCACTGAAATGCCAAGCCCTTTTCATCCAAAATCTCTGAAAGTCCTGTTCCTTATAAAATTTGAACAATACATGTCTGCTATCCAATAATCCAACATGACATTCTCCAAGGAATACTGCAGTCAAGATTTCTTTACAGAGGTTTAACATCGATGGGCGACCCCATGAGAACTTACCAACTAGTGTCCATTGAAAGGGTTCAGCTAGAAGGTCCTCCTCATCTTCGGACAAGAGAAGTGTTGGTTCCCCTTTGTAAGTAGAAAGAGAATTTTTGAGTGGGAGAGAGGCAAAGGAGATGAATTGTTCTTGATCGATGGACTTCTCCTTGCCTAGTGCATCTTTGTAAGGTAGTGGAAGAGGGTTTCTTCTCCCTTCCACCATCGGCTAGTACTGACCAAGCTGGATCTATTCACCTCAGAGATCATCAGCTAGGACAATGAGTTTCGAAGAATAAGTGAGATAGAGCCAAAATCTTTAGAGAGCAAAGGGAGATGATGAGAGGCAGCTGCGGTCTGAAGATGCCTGGACCTCCTGTAGTGAATAGTAATTGAGGACTGAACCTTCTGTTCAGATTCCGCACAAAAGATAGATCGAAAGTGGCAGATTCCAGATCCAAATGCTTCGGGGAGTGAGGAGTAGGAGCTATTGGAGATCGATTGAAGCCCGATGGTGATCTAGCTGCATGGTTCAGCTTCAGCTAGAGAAACTTCCTTGCTACAGATTAAGTATCTTACAACGAAACTAGAGAAGTAATGAGGATTGGGGAAGATGGAAACTGCTGGAAGGGTTAGATTCTGGCCAGCCGGCCAAAGCCAGATGTTGTGGTGGTGCTATAGCCGTTTGTGGCCGTTAGAGGAGCCAAATAAGATAGAAATGAAAGGATGTATTTTAATCACAGTTCATGCGCGCGGTGATAAGCCTGAGAGCATTTTTTAGGATCACAATCAAGCATGAGTGATTAATGCTATATTTAAGTATTTAAAGATAAAAGAATATGACAATACTTGACACCAAACAATACATGGACAACAAGTGTACATAAGACATGTTCATGTATATTCTTGCATGTTTAACTAATTTTAAACCAATCAAAATTTATTTGCAATGTATAACCATGCATGTTTAATCAAAGTTACACAATTTAGTTCCACTAATGGCAACAATGCACCACAAGAGTGACATTCAAGCATTTAAAGGTAAAAGAATTGAAATATCTTAAACCAAACATTACTTGGGCAACAAGTGCACATAAGACATGTTCAGGCATATTCTTGCATATTTTACAAATTGTCAACCAACCAAAGTCTATTTTTAATATGTAACCGTGTCAATTTATACAGAGTTTACAATTTAATCCCACTATTACTAACAATACGCCACACGAGCTATATTTATGTTTTTATTTTTTTTTTGGCAGAACCTGCTTTTGAGGTGGGGCCCCACTCCCATTTTATTAGATAATCATTTGAGTGATGGATTTACCCTAATATAACTCTTACACAAAAGTCTTTGATAACATTCCCCTATTTACATGCCCTAGGCCTAATGGGATTGTGTTCTACAAAGATACGAAACAGTAAATGTGGAGTACTACTCCATTTACACATTTGAATACTATCCAATATATCAAAAATATTACACAAGAGCCGTAACTGGCTTTCTATTACAAAAGATAGTACAGAACAACCCATTTGTATTTCAATGTTTATACAGGAAGCATGTAAATTACATCGTTAACTCTTGAGGCTCTTTATCACAACATTACATGCTTATTCAAAAATCACCAGAGGTGAGTCAGACAACAATATAACATTGAACATGTAAAATCCACCTTTTTATCACAACAACCTATCTAAATTAAAAATACCAACATGCTTTGCATGCAGAACACCATTCAATACCAGTCTTGCCAAGCAGCCCTAAAAATAGCAGGCTGTGGGCATAGTTCATGATGCAAAACAGCCCTAACTTCAGCAGGCTGTGGCCATTCAAAACACCAACATGTTTTAGTATGCAGAACAACATTTCAATACCATCTTTGCCAAGAAGCCCTAATAATAGCAGGTTGTAGGCATAGTTCATGAGACAAAACAACCCTAACTTCAGCAAACTGTGGCCATACAACAATATCACATGCCATAATGAAATCATAAGGCAAATTGTCCTAACATCGGTAGACAATGGCCCACAAAGTTTAACCTTTATCATCAGCTTACCTTTTGAATTTTAGCAGGAATTCTTTTGACAAGAGGGATTCATACTCTATCTCTTAAGATGATATCCTGAAGCATGTTGGGCATTTGACTGTCGAGGTCTATGTTTTCATTATTTAAGATCCATCTTGCGGCCTTGTTTTCTTCATCAGTAATTCTCCTACTTGTGCTATGCCTTTGGATCAAATCTATTTGGCTCCAGAAATTCGCAATCCTCCAGTGAGTTACATTATTCACTTTTTAGATTGTTTATGAAGGAAGTTGAGTTGGATTCAATAATAATCTTGTCCCACCGTTGCTCCAAACAGAATTTGACCCCAGTTGTGGTTATTTGCACAAGGCCAAGCAACACAGATGAGTAGAGAAACTATAGACAGAAGCTTTAGTACAATCCCTTCATTATTCAAGCAACTTTAATCCTTCCACCTTCCTCTTTTGCATCTACATTAATCTTTAACCACAACTTTTCAGGTGGGTACCATTTGAATACTTTGATCTTGATCTTCCTTCTAAAATTAGCTATTGCGTCCCAGGAGACGCCCCAGTCTCTATGTTCCTAATCTTCCACTTGGTATTTTAATTTGATGATACTTGCATATGTGGATGTGATTTGATATACTAACTTATGATAGTCCATCTTGATACTGTCTAGGGCTGCTTTATTTATAGTCTTCCACAACTCCTAACAAATGATTAAAGGGAGAGATTTAAGAAGAGTCATTTGAGCCCCTTTTCATGCCTTTTACCTCCCACCAGTATTTACATTACTGTTTTAGAGAGTTGGACAGATTCACAACTCCCTTTTCAGCTCCAAATGTCCTCTATATCTGTCTTACAAAAACACGGCTTGGAAAAGAGTGATTAATATTCTCCTTATTATTGTAACAAAAATGACAAATTAAAGGACCAGAAATATTAAATCTATGTAAAACCTCTCTCAAAGGAATCTTACCTATTAGAAGCCTCAACATGACAAAAGACATTTTAATAGTCAATTGAAGAGACCAACACTGGGTGAGCAAATCGTTTTGAGGATTTTTGTTGTGTCGTTTCAGCACCAAAATTAATTCTTACTCTAAAAATTAAAAATAACGTAATTGGAGTAAAGTCGATCCCATGAGGAACAACAAATCTTCTTAATTAGTTAATTTGGAATCGTCACGACAATTAAAGTTGTAAAGAAATTAATTTGTAGGAAACTAGATAAATTCACGAATTAAGAACCAAAGAAATTAATATCATAAAAATACCGAATTAAATTACTTGAGATAAAATTCTGTCAAATAAGCAATCGACATTAATCTTTATCAGTTGTTCATTGACGCAATGATGATAATTTCATTTTCTATTAGTTAGTTATAGAACACCAAGAATTGGCTCTGACATGTTCTCTTTACTTATTTGATAGTTGACAAGTATCTCCTTAATCAACTATTTCCCTTTTTCTAATATAACCAAGCCGGAATCAGCCCGATCACCCAGCTCAATATTACAAAAGCATTTAATAGAAGAAGGACCTAACTCTAACTAATTACCCCATGATCAACATGCAATAATTTGTTAACCAATTGTCTCCGTCTACCTTGACAGTAGCTTTGTCACTAATTAATCTTACTCATTCAGTCCAGTTATTTAATTAGAGATTAATTGACTCTACCTCAGTTTATTAAGGTTGATTAGGCTTTAATCTAATTAGATATTAACGCTCTACTCAGAAGACTATTGGAATTGAATATGAAATTATTGGTTAACATAATTTAGTCTCACAACTTATTCATGATTAATGCTTCTTACTTATTCCCCAGACGAAGAAGTACTCCCTAAACATAATTAAAAATAGGCAAGAATAATAATTAAAAAGGAAATTAAATTAAACTGAAACTGTCAAACCTGGTAGCCCGTCGTTCGACCGAGCGACGAACTGCTGTACTTGTTGTAAAACTGCAATTGCAAAAAGCTACATCAAATACAACTGGGCAGCAACGAAAACGAAAATTCTTCTAAAAAGAAAGCTACGAACTTCAAAATAAAGATAGAAAAATTAATTGTCAAAATGAATATCTTCACTCTAATTATCCTCTTCTGTTATATAGAAGAGAATCAACCTTTTTTCCTAATCTCACTAAAACCAGAATTCTTCTTGTTTCCAAAAAATCCTTAACAACCACTCGTGTTTATAACAACCAACTTCCAAATCAAATTCTTCTCTCTCTTGGTAGCTTCCACAAAATCCTTTTGCTAGCCCAACTTTTTGCTCCTCATCTCCAGCCCTTGATTTTCTAGAAGAAATCCTCCAAATTGCGTCCTCTTCTCTCGGTATACCACAATAATATAATCTCCCTAATTTTGCAACAAATAGACTCATTAAGTACAAATTTAACACCATCAAACACAATAAAATGTGCATAAAAATATGTAGTATTTTATGCTTATCAAATATCCCCACACTTAGTTGATGCTAGTCCCTCAATATTCACATAAAATGACTAACAACCAAACACAAAGTTACTAAACCACTTCACTAATATAAGCACTAATCTAACCAAACTGAAAAGGAACTATTTCGGAAAATGCATGCTCAGTCCAAGTAAAAATCTCATGCACAAACAAGTCCTCCAAGTCAAAATGCAAAGTTCTGAGTAACTTTCCAAGATCAATCCAAGCACTCATTAATGTTTACAATCAGGTTCAACCACTCATCAAAATTGCGCATGGAAACTTACAACAAGTTTGCAAATATGTCACAAGATAATCATAGTATCAAAACTAAACATAAATCAAAAGGTCTTTTAATTGGGTTGTAATGGGGTTAAGGCTTACAAGGTAGGATATAAGATGGTAAAAAAGTCTAAAATTAAAACAAAGATGTATGCAACACAGATTAAAACTTCCCCACACTTATCTTGCATCAACTCTCAACTTTTATTCTCAAACAATTCAAAATATTTTAGCACAGTAATTATTCTTTTACATGCTTTTTCACATATTTTTCTTTCTTTTCTTTCATTTTTCTATTTTTTTCTTACTGCTACAGTTTAGGCAGACAGCACAGACAAAATTCTGTAAATTTTTCTTTTTCTCTGCCCAGTGCTGTGTGGTCGAACAACCCACTTCATCTTTCACTTCAGCTTCACATATATAGAGACTTATTCATGCAATTCTCTCTTATTCAATCAAGAGGGTAACAAATAATAATAAACGTAGTCACTTACACCTTAGGGGCTAAAAAGGGTATTAGGTGAATTTTTTTATGTAGGTTTAAACACAAAGAAAAGGTTAAGACTCAAAAGGGGTTAACTAAGGGTAAATAAAGGTATGAATGAAAAGTAAAGTCAAAATTGGTTTATTCCTAAATGCCTTTATCATATTCAAGTTTAATTTCAACTCCATAGAATCTATGCACAACAAAGTAAATTCAATAAATCAACTATGTGAAATTTACACTCATTCAAAGAAATTATTCAATTAAGCACCAACAAAGTGGTCATTGTGTGCTTGGCTCAAATCCTCACTTCAAAGTAGGCAAAAACAAACTCAGAGCTTGCATTCGTCATTCTTGAAGTCATTCAAGATCATGCAAAAACCAACACAATAAACTAAGCAAGTTTTAATTATGTTCAGTTTGGTCAAACAATACTTACGAGAATGAAATAGTCTATGGTTTCTTTCACAACTGAAACAACACTAAAATGATTTTGTGCCCGTGTTTTTTGAAAGTTTTCTGATGTTTTGAAACTTTTGATATTTAACACAAAACATAATAAAAACAATAACTAACAATCTCCACACACTTAGACATTCACATGTCCTCATGTGAGGAAATGCCATAGGAAAACAGAAAAATTCAAAATACAAAAAGAAAACAAAACATAATATTAAATAGGGAACAGAACAACCTTATCAAAGTGGTGGTGCGGTTGGTGGAAATCCGTCATGTAGAAACTGGAGGATGGATGCCTGTCTATTTTGGATTCAGTGATGGCATTTGTCCAGGATTGTACCCGTTTATTCGTATCTGCATATCCAGCAGCAATAGAAGAAACCAATAAATGGAGATCCTTCACATCTTGTCGCAAAGCTGCCATACCTGCAATAGGCAAATTGCTCGAATGGGGATCTCTCAGCTCATTAAATCGAAGATTACCCTCCTTATCATCTACTACCAACCCAGCATTCCTGAGAAACAGAATGTCTATCACAGAAGAGGAAAATCATTAGGCCAAAATGTACTGAATTGGACATACAAAGGGTCTCTTGCAAGTAAAATAGCAACTATGTGTCCCAAAGTCAAATTTCTTTTATCAGTATGACACACTATTTTCCAAACAAACGTAAGCCAATACGGAAGACTCAATTTCACAGAATTTTGCATAGCCCATAAAATTGTTAACTCATGTGAAGAAACTACTGTTGCCTGATCATTTCTACCAAATAGTGTGGAAGCAATAAATCGGTGGCATAACAGTAAAGCTGGATATGCTATTAAATGGGCCTTAGATCTAGAAGGTGTATAAGTTCGAGGATCAGAATGAGCTATGGCTTTCCAAAAATCAACATAAGGAACATTTTTCGGTATTCCAGTTTGAGCAATAAAATATTCATCATTTTGCTCAGACTCAGACTCAGGGTTCATAAGACCTAAATTAACACCCAGTTCATGCAAAGACCAATTATAGTCAGCATTCAACAAACGAAATGTCGTCGTAGGAACATGAATCATATCAGAAGTATCAGTAATTTTAGAAGTAAAAGACTCGTAAAATTCTCTAAAAAATCTAGCTGCCATCTTTAGCTCAGGGAAATTCAACAACCAAAACCAACCAATATTGGAAAAATATTCACGAATTTTCTCTTCAATATTTAACACAGCAAGACTTTGAAAATAAAAAATCTTGTAATAAACAACAGATTGTGTTTGCAGTACTTCATATCTTCGTATTTGAGTTTTCTTCGTAAAAGGTTTGAAATCTGGGTATAAAGCATCACTGGTGGCAGTAGCTGAAGCAGTGGATGACGATGTCGTCCCTTCCCTTTTTCTATAGCGGTGGCTCGTCGTGCTGATGGAACAGGGCCTGGTGGTGAGACCAAACCAGTATTGGTCTGAGTAGCTAAACGGCTGGATTGACGTCTCCCTGTCATTAGTGGAGAGAAGGGAACTTGGATGGGTGAAGACGCCTTATCGGTCGGAGAATTTTGCACCTGCGGGTTGGAATCTGTTCTCTTATTGTCGCTCGAAATTTTCTCTTCCTCGGATGATTCACCCGAACAGGAAGAGTCGGCATCAGTCGTGGCTCTCGCTACGGCCACTGGCTTTCGGCGTTTGGCAGGCGGTGGCTGTGTTGGTGAAGATTAACCAACCGGTGATGATTCAGTGGTAGGTAGTGAAGTTTCCGTAGAAGAGGGGGTTTCCTGTGGAGATGGAGAGGCGAACTTGACAAGTACCATGGTTGTTGTTGGTGGGGACCGTTGAGCGGGTCTGATAGACGGAGATGAGTGATGATGGTGGCGTGTGTGTAAGTGAGAGGAGAATAATTACCAGTAGGGTTTTGGGGGAAATGACAAGGCTGTAGAATGTTCATTTGGGACCACCAGGATTTGGGTTGACAAGAAAAGAAAAGAAAAATGTGGGCCTGTCAATATCATTCTTCAAAACAAAAAGAATAAAATCTGATGGGCCCAAATCCCTATTAATGCGGTTACTTTCAAAACAAAACCACTTTTCATTCTCTAAGTCCAACTTCTCCATGGCTGCATGTGCTTCCCCATCACTTACTCGAACTCCAAAAAAAAATTGGAATAAAAAATACAATTTATTAACTGTTGATGAAATGAAGAAATAAATAAATAAATAAAACATAATAATAATGTAAACAGTAATTAAAAATTGGGTTGCCTCCCAAAAGCGTCATTATTTAATGTCTTAGGCTCGACAATGTCTGATAACTCAAAATCTAGGTTGAAAAAGCTTCAATTCTTCCACCTCTTCTGCTAGAACATTCTCATAAAAATTTTTAAGTCTTTGACCATTAACCTTAAAAACCTTCCCGGTAGCAATCCCTTTTATTTCCACAGTACCGTTTGGGCATACAGCCACAAACTCAAATGGACCAATCCATTTAGACTTCAGTTTTCCACCCATAAGACCTAGCTTAGACTGAAACAGAAGAAATTTGTGTCCAACATGGAAGTCTTTCTTTCTTAAAAGTTGATCACAGTGAAGATTGGTGCGTGACAAGCGTGTCGTTAACCTTGCAATTTTAACCCTAACTAAGGTAGTAGCAATGAGTAGGGTATCGTATCCACAGGGAAGGTGAAGTGGTTTCAAGAATCCAGAAAATTGTTCTCAGGTTGTCACAAAATTAAGTTCGCACTAGCGTGAATTAAACGCATAGAATTTCAAACAAAAGGAATAAAGTGGAAATCAAACAAATGAAAGTGATGCTCTAGAGTTCCGGAGCTGGATAAAAGGCATTTAGACACCTATATGGTACAACGAATATGTAAGCTGAACAAGAGAGGAACTAAGTCACCTAAAGTCTTAACCCGAAGTTAGAATGGCGACTACACCTCAACTTAAGGCTCCTAACACCATCCTCTCCCATGGCGAGGCCCGAGAATGGCGATTTCAAACAGCGACGTCCCAATCCGCTATTCCTAGCAAGTTTAACACTCAATTCCTAGATTCTTCCTACGTCAAGGCCTGAACCTAGGTTCAAATGTACTCGTTAGCAACAAAGGATTTATTCTGCACTTTTATCTCATGATTTCGTAACCTAAGATCGGCATGGCGACCGCATCCTAGAAGACAAGCTTACTAAGCAAGTGAAAAGACTTGATTCACAAAAGAATTTCTCATTTCACAGAATTCACAACAAGAATCGTATTATTGATCTTATACTCTGTATGTCGGCCGTAGTTAAGTTCAATTCAACTATTCCAGAGTGATCGTGTGAAAATTCAACTGAATTGCACAAGCGAAACAATATATGAATCATTTCTTCATACATTATGTTCATTGCACTGTAACAAGGCATCTAAAATGTATTTTCATCCATCGGAACCCTAGATCATCAATCAATTAGCAAGAAAACACCTTTATCATCTCAATTTCATCAATTTGCAACATTAACAAACTTAAATCCATTCAATTGTAGAAATTTACCAATCAAAGTGTAGAGAAATGTCAATTCCTTCGTTAATTAAGAATAAGAAAGCAATTTCACGTCCACAGAAATGATTGTGATCGCAATTGGTTCACAATTCCTAGAGAGAGAAACTAGAGAGAGAAACTAGAGAGATAAAATGAAAAGAAAGAAAATATATTCCCGCTCAAAAGATCAAAAGTCGGTTCTATCTTCTAGCATCCTCCCCAAAAATCTAACTAGATCTCCTATATAGAGAGGATGAAGAAAACGTGAACAATACGCAAACGAAAAGTGACTACATTATAACAAAAATGCCATCGCCCATGTCAAGTGTATCCAACAGAACAACTCTAGCAATGTGTCCCTTCGCGCCTTCGAGTCCCATTGCATCATGCCATCATCATCACCATTGCCCTTTTGAGCCCAGAAAAACCACGCTTCCTCAATTCCTGCACAAGAAGAAATCATTCAACACTTAGCTAAATTCTGCAACCTCAACACAAAATCCAAGAATGCATGGCGAGACCTCACAAGCCAAATCCTCACAAGGCTTGCGAGGTCTCGCAAGCAAAATTCCTCAAGGCTTGCGAGGTCTCGCAAGCCAAGTGTGCCATGCTTGCGAGGTCTCTCAAGCTTAATACCTCTATGCTTGCGAGGTCTCGCAAGATTAATGCTAGAATGCTTGCGAGGTATCGCAAGCTTAATCCCATGTTCTTGTGCATAACTTGTTGAAGGATTTCCTTGAGTGTGGAAGATGCTAAAACGCACGCATGCACGCGTGTGTGTATGTGCAGCAAGTGCTCAAGTGGTGCTGTGAGGTGCACATGTGTGTGCACAAATGCTGCTGTGAAAATATATGCATGCATTTGGACATCACTTTTAAATGGTTAGCAACAAAATGCTTGCATGAAATTAAGCCCAACAATGCAAGGAAAACACAAGCGAAGAATCTTGGAACTTTTTACCTCTCAAATTCTAAAAACTTACAAACCGTCACATTACAACCCCATTCTGGCTATGATGCATTGTGAATTTGAGAAAATCTAAAACATGAAAGTTGTAGCCCATGGTCTTTCTTTCCACAACCTTTTGAGTTACTCAAATCGGAGCTAGGACGGGAGCGTTATGGCCAAAATATTGAAGTGTGGCGAGAAGAAGATTTTCATGGCGAGGCCTCAAAAGCCAATTTCTCACAAACCTGCGAGGTCTCGCAGGCCATTTTCTTGCAAGCTTGCGAGGTCTCGCTGGCCAATTTCTTGCAAGCTTGTGAGGTCTCGCAGGCCAATTTTTCCCTTCAACACAATATTCTATTTCTATGCAATATTCGCGTGTCTTCTGCTCTGAATTGGATTTCGTGGTAAACATAAACGTTTTAGATCTTTCTCTTGGGTTTCTATTGGTTTAAGAATCAGCATCATTGGATGTGTGGAGCTCAAGATATTGACATTCTACCAGACTGTGACAATGAAGTCAAAGAAGAAAACTTGAAGGAGCAGTTTTAAAGATTCCCCCAGTTCGCCTACTTACACACATATTTAGAAGAAAGTTAAAACATACGAAATGAAGTACACTCAAAGTGACCCAAGATCCCCTCATTTGGTTTAGTATTAAGAAAGTTACACTCAAATGAAGTACACCAATAATTCTGCCCAAACACAAAAACAAGCAACATTTTAAGGTTTTCTCAAAGCATCATTTTCAACCTTCCCTGATTCTTTCCTTGTTCTTGAACTTCAAATACTCCCTTGACTTGTTTGATCAACATTTTTAGCCCTTTTTCTCCATTTTAGCACATGAAAGTGTAAACCACATAAATGCACAACAAGACACAAACCGCTGCACAATTGTATGAAAAACAAGGCAAAAGCTAAGTGAAATAACATATATAAGTTGGTATGAAACCAACTTATCAAATTCCCCCACACTTGAACTCTTGCTTCCCCTCAAGCGAAGACCCAACATTACACTTTATATATGTTAATCCTCTTTGCACTACACCTTGCTCTCTTGTCCAACATGTTCTTCTTTGAGTTCATCAAAATATTTTCACATAAGGAAAACTCACAAAAGTTATCTGACACCAAACTATCTAATTTCAGCACAAATTATCAACCAGGCACGATGAAGAAAGACCAAAATGTCATGGGGGAATCTTTAGGACACAATCACACAACTAAAAAACTTAAAAGCACTAACCAACCAGAATAACAACACTCACACTTCAAAACACTCCATGGACAGACAAGTTTCCCTATAGAAATGTCAACTACAGATAACTTGTGTTCAAGAACATCACTTATTCACAAAAATTCACAAAAAATTTCAAAATTGCTCAACAAATGAAAAACATAACATATTACGAATAACATAACACATCCACAAAAGAAATAACATGATTTCCATCACATAGCAAAAAATTTCGTTCACGAAAGAGAGTACGCATAACAAATCCAAAAGACACAAACCAAGGCAAACATTCACTCCCCCATACTTAAAACTTACATTGTCCTCAATGTAAAGTAAAGATAGGTGTAAGAGCTCCCTGGTGTTCATATGTTATGAGGTTCAATATTCGCTTGGTGGAGTGGCTTTGTCCATAGTATCCTCTTGCATGAAAAATTTCCTACACATAGTGAAACCAAGCTTATTAGAAATCACTCACTCAAATACACTACATGTTGGTCGAAGTTGAACATGACATGGAGATAGTATCGAAGCAAAGTGTAGCACCATGATTAAAAATCATGGTGGTGTAAAGTATAAGAAATTAGTAACACTAAATGGCACATGTACAATTGATGCTTGAAATGTAAAATAAAGTGATTGTGTGCAGCACGGGAGTGGTCCATGGCACCACTCCCCCACACTTAGCCTCATGTGTGCATAGCCTATTCTCCTAACCACTTCCTCCATGTACATGTCCTGACAACATAAGTGGCTAAGTGAATATACAAAACGTAAGAAAACGTAAGACTATTTTAACCAATACACTTTATTAAAGCAAAGGGGAAAAGAAGTAGTTCTGGGTTTTCAAAGTCTCCAGCTAAACTATACTCCTCAAGCGACCTTTTTCAAAATTCAGCATATCCACCTCCGCAGAATTCGGAATAGCCATCTCTGTACCATAAGGATGATGTTTCATAGGCACTCTTCTTCTTCTTGTATAGCACGTGAGGAGTATCTTCCCGGAAGTGCTTGAACTCATGCACACGGGGAGCCACCTCTACGAATTTCACTTTGAACAACTGAGGTTCCCCCATTGGAGGCACCTCGTCTACTTTCTCCACCTTATTATGCTCTGTGACCCTGCAAGGCTCAACCAATGATTTTGTATCCATGGTCTCAACATACTCATCATCAATTTCATCAGTAAGTTCAAAAATAGACATATCTATAAAACAATTTTCCACCATCTGACCAATGTCATGCAAAATTCTTACATCTTTCTCATCTAGACTTACATAGGAAATTTCTTCAGTCTCTTCTTTCTTCACAACATGAAAATCATTATCATTAGCTAAGGGAATTTCATTTAGCATTCCTTGCGAGTCACCATTAAGATCCCTAGATTCAATTACTGTTTTAAGAGTTGATGGCTCAACAAGAGTTTCAATCAATGTGTTAACAGTCTCATTAGCATGTTCAATATTATCTTCATGCATGATATCACAATGTTCATCCAGATGAGACTCTATGCAATCTATCAGGACGTCAAGAAAAGACACATCCAAAGAATGACTAGAAATATGATCAACTATAGCATGACATTCATTACCATTTGAAAAATTCTTAACACATATTTTATCTGAGTTTTGTTCTACCAACACTTCATACTGCATTTCAAGGATTGATTCATCTATAAAACAGCATTCTACTATATTCGCAATCTCAGGTAAAATCATGCAATCTTTTTTATCTAACTCCACACGTTCAATTTCTTCATCGCAGACATTCAACTCATCAAGGAAAATGCAATCATGTTTGGCACCTTCCTTAACAACATTCATGTTCCAAGCTATAGCCTTAATTGCACAACAAGATTCCACATGCATGGATAGTTTCTTAGCATAGCTAACATCAAAGAAAACTTGCTCATTGTTAAAGCGAAATGTTACCATTTTGCTCCTCACGCCAATTAATACATCTCCAGTAGCAAGGAATGGCCTTCCAAAAATGATAGGCACTTCGGGATCCTCTTCCATGTCCAGCACAATGAAGTCCACTTGAAGTGTGAACTTATCAATCATTACAAGGACATCCTCCACCATTCCTGTAGGTTTCACTAAGGATCTATCAGCGAGCAAAGTGACTGCCACTGGACGGATTCTCCCACTCAACCCAACATTTATGGCAATAGAATGTGGCATGAGGTTGATCCCTGCTCCTATGTCGCACAATGCTTTGTCAAAGTACCTCTGGTCTATGGTACAAGGGATGGTGCAACTTCCCGGGTCCTTCAACTTTGGTGGCAACTTATGGCCATCCCAAGCTTCACTACACTCCATGGGCATAGTTGAAGCTTCACATTGAAGAATTTGTTCCTTGTTTGAAGCTTCACAGTTGTCTCCAAAGAAACAAATCTCTCCTCATTTTTATCCTTCTTTTCCATAAGACGATATAACATGTCTTCTATGGATGGTTTCCCTTGCTCTGAGGAACTCGATTGATTATCAAAGCTTGGAGGTAGCTGTGTAGATCTTCTTTGTTCATTTCCATAGTAGGGGCCTCCTTCTTGAGTCTGATTTTGCTTCCCCCAATTACCTTGGCCTCCACCATATGCTCTGCTTCCACCAGAACAGTTCCCAGAATATTGATGTTTGTTATAGTAGTTAACATACTACAGAGATGCAGTAGTAATGGCACACTCATCCATTTGGTGCTCGCCTTTACATAACCCACATGATAACACAGGAGCTTTGGCGTGTGTAGCTTTCAGAGTTTGTACTTGCTTCGCTAATGCTTCAAACTTGGCACTCAAAGAAGTTTCCTCATCAAGGTCCAATACTCCTCTCTGTCACCTACTGTGAGGTTTCCGAGTCTCAGGGAACAAATATTCATCTTCGGCAATTTGGTTAAACAACTCTCTAACCTCCGGCACACTCTTATCCTTGAATGCACTGTTATCACAAGCTTTTACTATCATAGAGGACTCAGCTGTGAGGCCTTTGAAAAATGTGTTCAACTCCCTAATTTCACCAAGGTCATGGTTAGGATATTGACGGATTAGATCATTGAATGTGCATAAAGAAGTGATAACGGTGAAATCAGGGAGTTGAACACATTTTTCAAAATGCTAAGAATGTACTTCTTTATAATGTAAAGAGTAATAGGAAAGAACCAATAAACTCAAATGTGCATAAAGAAGTAGACCAAAATTCACAACATGAATTTGAAAATGCAATGAACATAACAATACAAAATAGAACAAGTACAATTCAAGAAGCAATTTAACAAATTCCAGAAACCGTGCCTTCCCCAACAACGGCGCAAAAAATTGACAAGCGCGTCGTTAACCTTGCAATTTTAACCCTAACTAAGGTAGTACTAATGAGTAGGGTATCGTATCCACAGGAATAAAGTGTAAATCAAACAAATGAAAGTGATGCTCTAGAGTTTCGGAGCTGGATGAAAAGGCATTTAGACACCTATACGGTACAACGAACATGCAAGCTGAACAAGAGGAGAAGTAAGTCGCCTAGAGTCTTAACCTGAAGTTAGCATGGCGACCACACCTCAACCTAAGCCTCCTTACACCATCCTCTCCTATAGCGAGGCTTGATAATGGCGATTGTAAACCTCAACGTCCTAATCCGCTATTCCTAGCAAGTTTAACACTTAATTCCAAGATTCTTTCCATGTCGAGGCCTGAACCTAGGGTCAAATGTACTCTTTAGCAACAAAGGATTTCTTTTGCACTTTTATCTCATGATTTCGTAACATAAGATCGGCATGGCGACGGCATTCTAAAAGACAAGCTTACTAAGCAAGTGAAAAGACTTGATTCACAAATGAAGTTCTCATTTCATAGAATTCACAACAAGAATCATAGTATTGATCTTATACTCAGTATGTCGGCCGCAGTTAAGTTCAATTCAACTATTCCTGAGTGCTCGTGTGAAAATTCAACCGAATTGCACAATCGAAACAATATATGATTCATTTCTTCATACATTATGTTCATTGCATCGTAACAAGTCTTGTAAAATGTATTCTCATCCATCGGAACCCTAGATCATCAATCGATTAGCCAGAAAAAACCTTTCTCATCTCAATTTCATCAATTTGCAACATTAACAAACTCAAATCCATTCAATTGGAGAATTTTACCAATCAAAGTGTAGAGAAATGTTAATTCCTTCTTTAATTGAGAATAAGAAGGCAATTTCACGTCCACAGAAACGATCGTGATCACAATTGGTTCACAATTTATAGAGAGAGAAACTAGAGAGAGAAAATGAAAAGAGAGAAAATATATTCCCGCTCAAAAGATCAAAAGTCGGTTCTATCTTCTAGCATCCTCCCCAAAAATCTAACTAGATCTCCTCTATATAGAGGATGAAGAAAACGTGAACAATACGCAAACGTAAAGTGACAACATTATTACAAAAATGTCATCGCCCATGTCAAGTGTATCCAACAGAACCACTCTAGCAATGTGTCCCTCCACGCCTTCGAGTCCCACTGCATCACGCCATCACCATCACCATCGCGCTTTTGAGCCCAGCAAGACCACGCTTCCTCAATTCCTGCACAAGAAGAAATTATTCAACACTTAGCCTAATTCTGCAACCTCAACACAAAATCCAAGAATGTATGGCGAGACCTCGCAAGCAAAATCCTCACAAGGCTTGCGAGGTCTCGCAAGCAAAATTCCTCAAGGCTTGTGAGGTCTCGCAAGCCAAGTGTGCCATGCTTGCGAGGTCTTGCAAGCTTAATACCTCCATGCTTGCGAGGTCTTTGCAAGCTTAATGCTTGAATTCTTTTGAGGTTTCGCAAGCTTAACCCCATGTTCTTGTGCATAACGTGTTGAAGGATTTCCTTGAGTGATGGGAGATGCTAAAACGCACGCATGCACGCTTGTGAGTGTGTGCAGCAAGTGCTCAAATGGTGCTGTGAGGTGCACATGTGAGTGCACATATGTTCCTGTGAAAACATATGCATGCATTTGGACATCAGTTGTAAATGGTTAGCAACAAAATGCTTGCATGAAATTATGCTCGACAATGCAAGGAAAACACAAGTGAAAAATCTTGGAACTTTTTACCTCTCAAATTCTAAAAACTTACAAACCGTCACTTGCAACCCAATTCTGGCCATGATGTATTGTGAACTTGAAAAATTCTAAAACATGAATGTTGTAGTCCCAGGTCTTATCTTTCCACAACTTTTCGAATCACCCAAATCGGAGCTAGGACGAGAGCGTTATGGCCAAAATACTGAAGTGAGGCGAGAAGAAGATTTTCATGGCGAGGCCTCGCAAGCCAATTTCTCACAAGCCTGCAAGGTCTCACAGGCCATTTTCTTGCAAGCTTGTGAGGTCTCGCAAGTCAATTTCTTGCAAGTTTGCGAGGTCTCGCAGGCCAATTTTTCCCTTCGGCACAACTTTATTCTTCTATGCAATATTCGTGTGTCTTCGGCTCTGAATTAGATTTTGTGGTAAACATAAAAGTTTTAGATCTTTCTCTTGGCTTTCCATTGGTTTAAGAAGCAGCGTCATTGGATTTTTGGAGCTCAAGATATTAATATTCTACCAAACTGTGGCAATGAGAAGTCAAAGAAGAAAACCTGAAGGAGCAGTTTTAAAGATTCCTCAATGTCTCCTACTTACACACATATTTAGGAGCAAGTTAAAACATAAGAAATAAAGTACACTCAAAGAGCTTTCGAGAACACCCAAGATCCCCTCATTCGGTTTAGTATTGAGAGAGTTATACTCAAATGAAGTACACCAATGATTCTGCCAATACACAAAAACAAGCCCATTAACATGTTAAGGTTTTCTCAAAGTGTCATTTTCAACATTTCCTAATTCTTTCCTGGTTCTTGGACTTCAAATACTCCCTTGACTCGTATGATCAACATTTTTAGCCCTTTTTCTTCATTTTAGCACCTTAAAGTGTAAACCACATAAGTGCACAACAAGACACAAATCGCTACACAATTGTATGAAAAACAAGGCAAAAGCTAAGTGAAATAATATATATAAGTTGGTATGAAACCAACTTATCAGTGCGATCTTTGTACCACAATGAATTGTCATAAGCTTCTAATCTAATTTTCTCTAATTCCTGCAGCTGAAACTTCCTTTCTTCCCCACACTTAGTGTTATTCATATTAAACTGCATTATTGCCCAATAAGCCTTATGCTCAATTTGAACTGGAAGTCAACACAACTTCCCAAAAATGAGGCGATATGGAGACATTCCGATTGGAGTCTTAAAAGCTGTCCTATATGCCCATAATGCATCATCGAGACGAAGACTCTAGTCTTTGCGAGAAGTGTTCACTTTTTTCTCCAGAATTTGTTTGATTTCCCTATTCGACACCTCGGCTTGGCCATTAGATTGAGGATGATAACGTGTGGTTTGTCGATGGTGCACACCATATTTTCTCATGAGAGCTTCAATTGTGCTGTTGCAAAAGTGAGTGCCATTATCGCTGATTATAGCACGAGGAATTCCATATCTACTGAAAATCATTGACTTCAAGAATCTTGCAACCACTTTTGAATCATTAGTATGGGTGGCTTTTGCTTCCACCCATTTCGAGACATAATCGACAGCTAAAAGGATGTATAAATTAGAAAATGAAGTAGGAAATGGACCCGTGAAATCCATACCCAAAACATCAAATATTTCACATACAATAATAGGTAACTGAGGCATTTCATCACGTTGGGTAATGTCTCCTAACTGTTGACATCTTGGACAGTTTTTAAAAAACAAGTAGGCATCACGAAAAATAATGGCAATGATGCAAAATGTCCTCCACAAGCCATTATTAAGAACTTTTCGTGCAGTACGTTTAGGACCAAAATGTCCTCCACAAGCAAATAAATGGCAATGATGCAAAATGTCATTAACTTCATTTTCAGGGATACATCTCCTCAAAATTTGATCAATTCCAATATGCCACAAATAGGGATCATCCCACAAATAATACTTTGCATCATTTTGGATTTTTAATTTCTTTGCATGCGGAATACCTTTAGGAAATTCCTTACTGATTAAATAGTTAACCAGGTCTGCAAACCAGGGATCCTTACCTGAATTACCTATTAAGGAGCAAAGTTCTTCATCATGAAAGGTCTCTCGTATGGCAAACGATCGCGCGCCATCAAAAACCAGTCTACTTAAATGATCAGCCACGTGGTTTTCAGCACCTTTCTTATCTTTAACCTCCCAATCAAATTCCTGCAAGAGAAGAATCCATCGAATTAGTCGTGGTTTAGATTCTTTCTAAGATTAAACCAGCATAATCCATATAAACAATGATTCTAGAACCTAGCAAGTAAGATCTAAATTTCTCAAATGCAAAAACAATTGCTAAAAGTTCTTTCTCAGTGGTAGTGTAATTGAACTGTGCAGGGTTTAAAGTTTTCGACGCATAATATATAACATGACTCTCTTTGCCGAATTTTTTACCAAGTACTGCTCTAACGGCATAATCACTCGCATCACACATTAATTCAAAAGGAAGGTCCTATTGAGGTGTTGAACTATAGGAGCTGAAACCAATTTCCCTTTCAGCTTATCAAAAACATTTTTGCACTCAGTCGTAAGGTCAAATGGTACGTCCTGCCAAAGTAACCTTGTCAATGGTTGTGCGATTTTGGCAAAATCATGGATGAATCGTCGATAAAAACCTGCATATCCCAAAAAGCCACGAATTTCACGCACGTTAGTTGGATAAGGTAACAGCGCAATTAAATCAATTTTTGCCTTATCTACTTGAATTCCTTTCTCTGAAACAATATGTCCCAAAACAATGCCTCCCTAATCATGAAATGGCACTTTTTATAATTGAAGACTAAATTCTTTTGAATACAATGTATAAGCACATTATCGAGATGATAAAGATATTCATCAAATGAATTACCATAAATAGTAAAGTCGTCCATAAATATTTCTGTACACTTTTCAACCATATCAGAAAATATGCTCATCATACAGCGTTGAAAAGTACCAGGGGCATTGCACAATCCAAAGGGTATACGCCTATATACAAATGTTCCAAATGGGCATGTAAAAGTGGTCTTTTCTTGATCTTCTTTGGACACATAAATCTAAAAATAACCACTAAAGCCATTAAGAAAACAGAAAAACATTTTACCAGCTAACCTTTCTAACATTTGGCCATTGAAAGGCAACAGAAAATGGTCCTTTCTAGTAGCTGCATTCAATTTGTGATAATCAATACACATGCGCCATCCTATTTGAAGACGCATAGGTCCTAATTTATTCTTCTCGTTCTTCACTACTTGGAAACCGGATTTATTGGGGACTACATGAACTGGGCTTACCCACTGGCTATCTGAAATAGGGAATATAATACCAAGTTCCAGCAACTTGAGTATCTCTTTAAGAACTATCTCCTTCATATTTGGATTGAGTTTCCTTTGCGGGTCACGAACTAGTTTGGAATCAGTTTCAAGTAAAATCTGATGCATACAAATTGTTGAATTGAATCCTTTAAAATCAGCAACAGTCCAGCCAGTTGCTTATTTTCTCTCATGAAGGATTAGCAACAATTTATCCTTTTGGCTTTGGGTGAGATGCTTCTTTATGATCACCGGAAGCGTTTCTTCAGCACCTAGATAAGCATACTTAAGATCATTAGACAGAGGTTTTAATTCAAGAATAGGGGCTTTAAAAATAGAAGGAAGAAGTTTATTTTGTGCTTCCTATTTGGGCAGACAATAAGTGTCAAATCTGGTTGCCTGCTTTTCCAGAGAATTGAGGGCCATGACTGCATCTGTGATATCATCATTAACTAGACAGCTAACTTCGGATTTAGCCCAGCTTTGATAATGGCCAATTCAAGTTTGTCATGTAAAAATTATGTCTCAATATGTTCTTGGACAAGAGATTCTATAACATCAAGTGAATACACATTTTCTAAATCAATGGGGTGATCCATAGCCTCAAAAATATTAAAAGTATAATACTCTCCATTGAAATCACACGTTAATGTTCCTTTATCCACATCAATCTTTGACTTTTGCAGTTTTTAAAAATGGTCTTCCTAACAACAAAACTGCAAATAAACTAAGAGAAACTAGCTAGTTTAATATATTCCTGTGATACTCCTCTATTGTTTACAGTTTCACAAACTTTTATGAAATCAAGCAAAAAGTTTTGTGGGTCTTCTCCAAAGTCTCCATTAAATTTAGGCAGTAGATTCAGAAAAGATGTTTTCAATTTATAATCAGTGGTAAGTGCGGGCAAAACAATACAAGAAGGCCTATAATTAATAATTGGATTAGTGGACTCCCTTAATGGTCAATCTTGCACTCGAGGTGGAACTGGGTTCTGCTCAACTAGATTGATCACACGAGCTCTTTGTTGTTGTTCAAATCCAGGTGGTGGATCATTACCTATAGGTTGCTAATTTCCAGGTGGAGGATTAGCCATGGAAGTTTCGTCAGAAGAAGAGTCTGATTCAGCTTGGTCTTTGATTCTGCTTGTCATCGTTTGGGCAAACGATCCGCCAAGTGTTGAACCAGAATTAATTTCTTTGCAATGTTCCTTTGTCTCCTTCTTTAATCGCCTTGCTGACTTTTCGATTTCTGGATCGAAAAGCAAATATGGGTTAGAAGATCTGGACATTAACCAAAGAACAAAACAAATTAACTAAAAAGAATATAATGCCGTTCCCCGACAGCGGCGCCAAAAATTTGGCGTGTCGTTTCAGCACCAAAATTAATTCTTACTCTAAAGATTAAAAATAGCGTAATGGGAGTAAGGTCGATCCCACGAGGAACAACAAATCTTCTTAATTAGTTAATTTGCAATCCTCACGAAAATTAAAGTTGTAACGAAATTAATACGTAGGAAACTAGATAAATTCACGAATTAAGAACCAAAGCAATTAATATCATAAAAACACCGAATTAAATTACTTAAGATAAAATTCTGGCAATTAAGCAATCCACAATAATCTTTATCAGTTGTTCATTGACGCAAGGATGATTATTTCATTTTCTATTAGTTAGTTATAGAACACCGAGAATCGGCCCTGATATGTTCCAATCCTTCCTTACTTATTAGATAGTTGACAAGTATCTGCTTAATCAACTATTTCCCTTTTTCTAATGTAACCAAGCCAGAATCATCAAATTACCCAGTTCAATATTACAAAAGCATTTAATAGAAGAAGGACCTAACTCTAACTAATTACACCATGATCAGCATGCAATAATTTGTTAACCAATTGTCTCCGTCTACCTAGACAATAGCTTTGTCACTGATTAATCTTACTAATTCATGCCAGTGATTTAATTAGAGATTAATTGACTCTACCTAGGTTTATTAAAGTTGATTAGGCTTTAATCTAATTAGATATTAACGCTCTACTCAGAAGACTTTTGGAATTGAATAAGAAATTATTGGTTAACATGATTTGGTCTCACAACTTATTCATCATTAATGCTTCTTACTTATTCACCAGACGAAGAACTACTTCCTAAAGATAATTAAAAATAGGCAAGAATAATAATTAAAAATTAAATTAAATTAAACTGAAACTGTCAAACCAGGTAGTCCGTCGTTCGACCGAACGACGAACTGCTGTACTTGTTGTAAAACTACAACTGCAGAAAGCTACTTCAAATACAACTGGGCAGCAACAAAAACGAAAATTCTTCTAAAAAGAAAGCTACGAACTTCGAAATAAATATAGAAAAATTAATTGTCAAAAGGAATATCTTCCATCAAATTATCCTCTTGTGTTATATAGAAGAGAATCAACCTCTTTTCCTAATTTCACTAAAACCAGAATTATTCTCTCTCTTGGTAGCTTTCACAAAATCCTCTTGCTGTCCCAACTTCTTACTCCTTATCTCCAGCCCTTGATTTTCTAGAAGAAATCCTCCAAATTGTATTCTTTTCTCTCAACATACCACAATAATAGAATCTCCCAAATTCTGCAACAATTAAACTGATTAAGTACAAATTTGACACCATCAAACACAATAAAATGTGCATAAAATTATGCAGTATTTTATGCTCATCAATTTCTTTTTCTAATTTGCTGGAAAACAGCTGCCAAGGAGAAGCTACCATTCTCATTCAAAGACCATCTTTACCTGATTTTGACCTTCTAATTTAGGGACAGGGAAACTCAAAATTCTGTTTTTATGTTCATAATTCTCCTAGTCTACCTAAGTCCCAACTCCTATTCTTGACATAATCCCTCACTCTACCTTGCCCTTCTAATAGGTGGAATTGGTTAAGACATCCACTACCCATCCAATTATCTAGCCACATGTTACAATTTCCACTTCCCACCTGAAAAGGGATGTTTCTCTCAGTTTTTCTTGCATTTTTTTAATCGTTCTAGCTCAAGCATGAAAGTCCCCCTTATGTAGGATAGTTTGAGAAGGGTGAGAATTACAACAATATTTTTGATAGATGAACTCAGCCCATAATGTGTCCTTTATTATGAATCTCCAACACATTTTCGTGGATTGGGCTGTATTAATATCTTCTAGGGCTCTAAAACCAGCTCCACCCACTTTTGTAGGGAAACACAGCTTCTCCAATTTTACCTAATGAAAGCTTTTTTTTTCCTAATTGTTTGTCCATAGGAAATTAGAAAATATTGTCTCAATTTGGTTCACAACAAACTTAGGAGGGTGACAGCCATTGTAGTGTAAAGGGGAATTACAGCTAAGACACTCCTAATGAGAGTTATTCTACCTCCCTTGGTAAGGAAATTTGAATTCCAACTAGCTAACTTTCCCTGGATTTTCTAAACTAACTCTACAAAATGTTTTGCTTTAATTTTTCCATAATATAAAGGGATACCAAGATAGTTCAAATGCAGCTCCCCCCTCCTAAAATTTGCCCTCCTTCTAATCATATGCCTCTTCCCACCAGCTAGAGAGTGATGTGTAAGAAAACAAGATTTTTTATCATTGATTTTTTGGCCTGAAACCTCTTGGTAGTGAATTAGATCCTCTATCAACAGATATATGGATTTCGGTTGGGCTGCAGTGAATATGAGAACATCATCCGCATATTCTAAATGGGATATGTTAGGGCATTCTTCAGGAACCCTAAATCCAGGGGCTGTACCAATACTTAGATTCAAGATTCTCGAGAGATATTCTGCCCCTATGATGAATAACATGGGTGATAATGGAGTTGCCTTATACCCATAGATATTTTAAACTTAAGGAGACCCATTAATGTGAATAGATAGCCATATATTGGAAAATAATCTCCATATGGAATCTATCCATCTTTCCCCAAGCCCTATTTATCTCATTACTTGAGTTAAAAAGGGCCAATGAACTTTGTTATATGCCTTCTCCATATCTAATTTAATAGCAATATTCCCCACATTATTCTTTCTAGACATGGAGGCTACCAGTTCACTTGCCAAAAGATAATTGTCTATGATTTGCCTCCCTTGAACAAAGCCACTTTGCTTTGAACTAATAATAGAAGGGGGGGATCCTACCTAGCTTACTAGGCTTATAGGTTAGATTTGAGAGAAAGACATAGGGTTAGAGATCTTAGGGATAAGGATAATGGAAGTGGCTGAAACAACCTTGGGGATTTCTTCCCAATTCATGAAACTATTGACAGCTGTAGAAAGATATTCCTTAATAATCTCCCATGACACCCTAAAGAACTTACCATTAAAACTGTTCGGACCCAAGGCACTATCCTTACTTAAAGAAAAAACTACCTCCTTGACTTCCTCTATTAAGGGAAATTTCATTAAATCTTCATTCATTTCATCACTAATCAACTTAGGAATTGCATTTAACCCCTAGTTTGCATGGCTGAGAAAAGGCTAGCGAAGTGTTTTACAGCTTCCTTCCCTATCATTTAATCCCCTTCCACCCAATCCCCGTTCTCTTCTTTTATTCTATGAATGTGATTCCTTCTTTGCCAATGTTTTACAATGGCATGAGAAAAGGCTGACTTTCTATCACCTTTCTTCAATCATTTTATCTTTGCCTTTTGCCTCCAAAAGCATTCCTCTTGTCTTGTGGCAAGCTTAAGCTTACCAGCTGCTAGATTCAAGAGCTCCCTTTCCTGCGGATTCCTCACATCCTCTTTCTCTAAATTAAACATCTCTTTTTTTGCATTTTCTAAATTAGAAAAGATGTTACCAAAGGCATATAAGTTCCATTTTCTTTAAGCTATTTTCATGGCCTTTAGTTTCTCAACTAAAACCCTAAGAGGACTAGCCTTTATTGGGATTGACCAGGCATTTTCCACCACCCCATAAAACTCATGATGCTTGGACCAGATGTTTTGGAACCTAAAGGACTTAGGCCCATTCTCCTTTTCCATTTTAATGTTGAAAATTAGAGGAGAGTGGTCTGAGAGGGACTCTCATCGATTGTTGCACACTGACCTCTAGGTTTGAATTTAGTAAAAAAAAGGTTCCCTATGCATCTATCCAGACATTTCCATACCCTAGCTTTACCTCTCCTATTATTACACCATGTGAAGGACGGTCCGAAAAAGCTGAGATCAGTTAAGCCCCCTAGTCCTACAAACCTATTGAGTTCTTGTGGGTGCCTAACATTTTCCCCCATTTCTTTTTTATTTGGTTCAAAATGCAATTCTAGTCTCCCCATAATAACCATGGTTTGCCACTATGAAAATACATGCCTAACGATTGTCATAGACTCTCCTTATCGTTGCTTGTATTCCTGGCATATACAGTAGACAGCAGCATTGAATTGGAGAAGGCTATATGCTAAATTTCACAAGGGATGTGTTGTGTGCTATTTTCAATCACATTACAAGTAAAAGGAGACCTCAAGAACAAACAAATTTTACATTCACTATTAGATACCGCTGTCTGAAAGTTTAGTCTAACGTTTAAGGATTCTATGTATTTTTTATCAGCAAATGGTTCTACAATGGCAAGAAGATTTATGTTATTTTTACTAATCATTTTTTAACTCTATGAACCTTATCTTTGTCCTTAATCCCTCTAACATTCCAGAAAAAGATTTTAATCATCATTACTTACGTCCTTGTAACAAGCTTTAGGATCTTTCGTTCTGAGGGATCTGCTGGGTTTGACTTTGACCTTTGGTCTTAGATTGATTACACCCAGTTTTGTGCTTGGTCTTCCATTAGCGTTTTTCTATTTTGCACTATTTCCTTGGTCCTCGGCTATGCCAATCCTAGCTTCTTCCTTATTCGACTCCTTTTCATCTTTAGACTTTGTATTTACTTCCTGCAGATTGGAACAAGAGCTAATTTAGCACTAGGAGTTTTGCTAGGCTCGGAGAGACTTACCACTTTAGGGATGATGACAGAGGGCTCCTTTATATTATGTGTTTCGATTAGCTGAACCTCCGCACTCTACTCCTCTATCCTCTCACATAATGTTTCCTGGTTATCTTTATGTGGAGCATGTTGTTGATCCTCTTCTTGTTCTGGCTCATTTGTTGTAAGGACCATAGCTATAATTGAACAGCCTGGATCCCTAATATATTCACTACCATTCATTGGCTCATTATCTTGTAGAATGCCTTTTCCTTTATCCAAATTTGCAACCTATTCCACCACCCTAATTGTTGGACTGCCTCTTCTCCTTGAGCACTAACAGGCCAGACTGTTTTTTGGACTTGTATCCAATCCTTTTGGACTCTCTTCCTTCCAATCACAGGAGGAGGTGGATTTCTTGAGGGAGGTAGGCAAGATTCCACACTATGACCAAACTTCTTACATTTTGTGCAGTAAATGGGACAATCTTCAACTTCCACACTTTATTATTTTCCTTTTTCTTTTGTCCCAATCCATACTCTATCAGGGATCTATTGTTAAACATCCATCTCAACACATATTCTATCTTCGCTAGGTCACACCATCAAGTGAGCCGACGCGATTGCTATGTCCATCTTTAAAGGTTTTCCAGTGACCGATGCTAGTGAGTATAACTTTTCCGACTGGAAGAAATGGATAAGAAGCAGTGGGAATTTGATCCAAACTGACGCTATGGATGGTTCAATTTCAGGGTTAAATTCCTTGTTACACTAGAACATCCTAGCTTGGAATCTTTGAAAGTGCCAAACTTTCCTCAACCATATCCTTTGAAAATCTTCCTCTTGTTCGAATTTGAAGAGAATATGGCGGTTGTCCAATAACCCTAAGTGAACTTCATCTTTAAAGGCTGCATTAAGGATGTCTTTTCTGAGTGCCGGCATAATCGGTCGGCCCCATGAGAATTTACCTACCAAGGTATATTTGTAGCTGCTTGCAAGTTCATCTTCTTCCTCATCCGATAGTAGAAGGGCAGGTTCACCCTTGAAGTAGAAGAGTAGTACATTCTGAATTTAGGAGAAGGAGATGTTGATGTCACTGTAGTTTCTAGTTCCTAGGATGTCCTTGAATGATTTCAGAGGAGAAAGTCCATGATAATCTCTTGGAGGTGATTCTATGGTCATTTTAGCTTAGTTTGTTCCGAGCTAAAACAGCCCCGTCTGCACTCTTTGGAAGTCACTGTTTGTGCTGTGAGCTCACCGATCGTTAGAGCTAGAAGCTTGGAAGGTGGAGGGAGCTTGGTTTGGGAGTTGGATGGAGGATGGGAGATGTGGTTCCAGTCGAGGACGACTAGAAGTGATTCCAGCCGCTAGGTGAATAGTAGCTCAGCCTAACAGGAGCTCAGTAGCCAGCTCCGATCTCTCAAGTTGATTAGTGTACTTTGAGTTTTGGGATATAGTAGATGGGAAGGTAAGGAGCAGATCTAGTAGATGGGAAAGCAGTGGGAAGGTGATTACTCTCTAGTAACTCAGCTGCCACAGCTCAATATCAAGTAGACTATGAGCGGATCTAGGTGGAGGGTTAGTAATTCTAGTAGGATCTATGATGTTGGGAGTTGATCAAGGTGAGGTGGATAGGAGGGGGTGGCTCTGGCCACTGGCTAGAGCCGTTGGAGAGGGAAGGAGGTGGCAGGAAGACCGTTGGGGTGGTGAGTGTAGAATAGATAGGAAATGAGTGGTTATCTATTGTGTACTATTCAGCTAGCAATTTTTAGCTATATTTAGGTATTTAAATATAAAAGAATGACAATACTTGACACCAAACAATACAAGAACAACAAGTGTACATAAGACATGTTCACGTATATTCTCTCATGTTTAACAAATTTTAAACCAATCAAAGTCTATTTTCAATGTATAACCATGCAAATTCACTCATGCCACATTGATTTCAAATGCTTATAACTTTGGAACCAAAACTCCAATCGATATGAAACCATGTAAAACTTCAATCAAAATTCTAAAACTTTATGTTTTATAGAATTCCAAATTCAATTTACAAAAAGGGTGTAAAAATTTTTCCAAAGTGGATGTAATGACTGAAATCCCATAATAAATTTTAGACCTACCATAGTTTTTCAAATGGTCATAACTTGTTATTAAACATCCAAATAACTTGTTATTAAATAGCCCACCATCGAATATGGTAGGATATAATCTGGAGCACTTTATTGCCAACCTTGGGCAACTACTGGAAATCATTAATAGGAGAGGAGGGGAACCTTATGGAGCTTATGACTACAAACAATGTACATGTGATTGACCCTTTGCCAACAGACTCGAGGGTCTTCCCACAGGTTTAATCGGCGAACAACGAAAGGCTGACCACGAATAATATCAGAGTTACCATAAACTGGGAAGAAGGAGAATCCTCAAACACGGTCAAAGAAAACTCCAGGACAGATATAGCAATTCTAAAACCATCCCAACGTTTAGGTGGGACAAGGGAGAGTTCGTGAAAGTCAGTTCTGATTCGGATTTAACAGCCCTACAAGACTTCACAACTGAATCTGAGCTGGGAGAAGAGGAGTATGATTGCTGGACAGAAAACAGCTTTGAGGAGGATCCACAAGATGAGCTAAATATGCTTCTTGATAAAATGGAAAGATGCCAGAAACAAGTTAAACATTCGAAGCTCATGACAGCCTTAGTGAGTCCCAAAGCTAGTTTCGCATCGGGGAGGAAACTCTGGGATCGAAACTGCAGGTGAGTCTCCTATGTATAATATTCTGTTAATGGCCTCTGATTACCGGAGTTTACATCAGTTTGGTCTGTTTGTGGATGTGTAATTGCGCTGTTCGTGTTGAATGTGGAAAATTGTATGTATTATGTCTGATGGGACTGATTGACTAGTCGTGTTATGCTGCCGAAATTCTGGTCGCTGATTGGTACTGGAGAGCTTCTCTTTAAATCTGTTGATGAATGGTGTGAGCCTGTAACTCTATTTTGAAATTCTTGGGATGTTGAATATTCTGGGAGAATAATGCTTTTACCGTGGATTTGTTTGGACTCAAAACATAGTGTGATCCTATAAGTTGGCCAGATTTGCTCGAATTTAAGGGATGTTTCTTTTTTTCTTGGTTCCGTGGGGGGTTGATATTCTAAGGTTGCAATATCGGTCTTTGAAGGCTTGATTGGCCAGTTTGGTCGGCTTTTTGGTGTGTCCTTTAATATGTTGGATGAGATGTCGACTGGGCTTCTCAACTCCATCTTTACACTCGTGCTGGTAAATATTTTCTCACCCTTCATGCGCCATAATCTGACTATGTGAATTGGTGGGAGACAAGTTTATTGAAATTATGGCTTGGTGTTCGGTGGCATCATTATGCCACTGCTTTTGGCAAGGCTGCCCAATTATGGCTTGGTATTGGAATGAGGCGCTCTATCGGGGAATGGCAGCCCAATTTTGGCAGATTCTTTTTTGTATAATTTCTGTTCACTTTCTTGCTTGATTACTGCGGTTAGGTGGCAGACATTTTGTAGGAGTTGTAAATTTGTGGTTTTGTTTTTCTCTTCGTATAAGGGTGGTAATGCCGATCATTATAGGGAAGTAAATATCTTGCACCCATTGCATACAAAGTCCCTAATATCAGGATTGAGAGTACTCAGAATTTGATTTTACTTAAATTCTATGGACTCTCAACATCCACTCATACTTCTGGTCTTATTTTAATAGTCATGTATGAAAGCTTTTGGTCCCAAAGTGTAAGTGAGTAGTACTTCCCGTTTATGGCTTTCCTTTATTAATGAGCTGTCGGGTATATCCGGCCTCTTCCTATTTTTCTATTTTAATAAAGTTGGTCAGTTTTTGAAAAAAAAAATAAAAAAAATAAAAAATCCAAATAATGTGTAATTCAAGGATAAAATTTCTATAAGTTTCATGTTCTGTAAAACTTCGAATTCAGTCTAGAAATTAGTGTAAAAATGGACAAAGTTGCTGTCAGGACCAAGATCCTAAAAGAATAGTTTAGTCCTGGTATAGTGATTTCAAATTGATGTAACTTGATAACAAAATACCAAAATGATGTGAAACCCAAAGTATATGAAACTAGATTTAGAATATTAAAACTTTTATGTGTTAGAAATTCCAAAATTATGCACACAACAGGGTCAAAAATTAGTTTGAGACAAGAACATATACCACTCTAATGTAAACACAACTTTTCAAATCCCAACGAATATATGCAAAACATTATTCAAATATTAAATCATGCTTTTGGAAGAAATTTACTCACTAACATAAGTAAAATAAAAGTAAAACTTTTGAAGAAGTTACTTTAATTTTTGTTTCAAAGTCCTCTTTTGAAGGGCAATATTCTTTTCATTTTCTTTGGCAAATCTGAGCCACTATTTTCAAATTCACATGGTTAATATACCATCGAAATTCGGAGACAAGAAATTAAACCTAGCTCTCTCTCTCTCTCTTTCTCTTTCTCTCTCTCAGGTCTTTTGACTGTATGTTAACACGTAAATACAATTGTACATAAATTCACGTTGGGCAGGTTATATATATATATATATATATATATATATGAAAATAGACCCATAATAACAAAATTCTTATGTCGCATTGTTTCCAGAATTCACTTTGCAATGTACAGGAAAAACTGTTTAAAATTACTTTAATGATTTAAATCATGTAACATAATTCAGTTTTACCTTTGTTGTTTCATGTCACTATAACTTTTCAACCAAGTGTGTAAATGATATGAAACCAGCACTGTATAAATCTATATTCAAAAATCTAAAACTTTTTTATTTTAAAAAGTCCCAAATACATTTTACAAATAGCTTCAAAAATTATTCAAACTTCATGTAAGGCTGAAATCCCTTCACCAAATTCAGTTCTGTCCTAGTGCATTCAAACGGTTATAACTTTGTCACAAAAGATACAAATAAGGTGAAACCAAAACCATATAAAAGTTTAATCAAAATTCTAGAACTGTTGTGTTATATAAAATTCCAAATTCATTCCATAAGATGGTGTAAAAATAGCTCAAATTTGCTGCAATGACTAGAAATGTATGAGCAAATATTCTATACCAAAGTAGTTGTAATGGTTTTGACTTTGTTGTTACAAGTCCAAATAACATGAAACCAAAACCGTATGAAACTAGGCTTAATATACAAAATTTTTTCTGTTATAAAGGGTTCAGAATTATGCCTACAAAAGTTGGAAAAAATGAACCAAATCCGTTGAAGGCATTTAGTTTCTGTCACGAAATTCTGTTTCTGGCAGCGATGCTTCAAATGACCATAACTTGGCAACCAAATATATAAATAGGAGAAACCAAAACTATATAAAACTAGTTTTATAATAATAAAACTTTTTGCTTTAATAATTTTCAAATTATGAATACTACAATGTCGAAAATCCATTTCAAATATACATACATGCAGCTCCAATGTGTTTACAACTTTACATTTCAGCTCACAATTTCAGAAATCAATATCATGAATAGGTGTTAGGTTTTATGTCAAAGGACAAATGAAACCAAAACAAATATCTTCAGATGTACTGTGACCAAGCAGACATAGTCAATGTGTTAAGAATTCAGAACCCATGGAGAATTGAAGCGATGGTTAAATTTGGAATAGTGCCATCTTCAAAACATTCCTCAATGCCCTCTCTTCTTTTCACAAGGTCAATGTCAGCAATGGATGTAGCCACAAACCCTAAAACATAAACATATGAATCCCGAAGCCAACCATTACCATCAGATAACAAGTCACAAATCACTTTAAAAATACATGAGATCACTAGATTGCACCAAATGGACCTTTTTAAGTACTATAATGTGAAATAAAAAAGTTCCTCAAAAATCAAATGAGCGAAAATCTTTGAATTAAGCTTCCATATGAATATCAAGGCATTCAACTTCAAAGGCTTTGAAACTCGTATATGTTATCATCATATCTTAATATCTACAAAACTTGTCATGATAGCAAACAAAACAAATGGTATCTCAAATGGACAAAGACTTCAAATCTTTTTAAATATTATAATGAGAAATAAAAAAGTTCCTCAAAAATCAAATGAGCAAAAATCTTTGAATTAAGCTTCCATATGAATATCAAGGCATTCAACTTCAAAGGCTTTGAAACTCGTGCATTTTATCATCAAATCTTAATATCTAGAAAACTTGTCATGATATCAAATAAAACAAATGGTATCTCAAAAGGACAAAGACTTCAATTCTTGTACAAGAGGAGGTAACATGTTTCACATACTAAGAGTAAAAGGTCAGACAAACTTCACACGAACATAAGCATGAGCATGACCATGAACATGGCAATTGGGACCCACAATTAAGTATAGAACACACTTTTTAGTTTTTACTCCAGGCAGAAGCAACGACAAGATCTTTTCGAGATTGTTAGGCTAATAAATCAAACCACAATAGCAAATAAAAATTGAAAAAGAAATGGGATGAAACAAAAATGCCTTGCTTATGAGGAGAAAATAGAGACGGAGTAATAATATTCCTACCCTAAAAAAACTAAACCCTTTCAAAGTTTGGACACTAGTCAATATTTCCAAATGGAGAGGAGAGGAGAGCTGCCAATATCGGACAAAAAAATTTCCCAATGTCACGTACAATAAATAGTAACATTTGAAGAATTAGGTGGTTCCATAAGAAAAAGGAAAATCACAAGTGGGATAGGGATACGGGATAGGGATAGGGATAGGAAGTTGCAGTTGAATTGAAGTGTGTAGTGTATAGGCAGGCCCATATATCATATCACAGACACAGAGAGATGATTTAAGTAAATTAGTAATAGAAGCAGCAGCTACACAAGCCAGAGTGGGTGGGGGAGCTATTCTTGAGATTTGTAGTCGCTATTCTTGTTGTTGTTACCATACACCAATCCAGTCTCCTGCCGAAGTTCAAAGTTCAAAGTTCAAATGGGAACACTTGCCATTAACTAACTGGAAGGATTCAACGGCTCCCCATCTCCTACCCTTCTTCTCCAACCGCTCTCCATCTTTTTAACAAAATGAAATTACAACAGCTCACTCTACTCTAAATTCTCTAATCACTTGTCAGCTCAGCCCTCCCAATAAAAGGAAAGTGGAAAATGGAAATTCATAAACAAGTTTCCACTATATCAGGCAAAGTAGAAAAACAATTATATTTCACAAAGACAGAGTATATACAATAAATTCCCACATAATCCTTTAGGAGATGGAGCCGCAAAGAGAGGCAGCAGAGGGAGGGGGGAGGGAGGCGAGATGGATGCAAGAAAAAGAGAATTTATGTTATATTTGGGTTTTAGGGTTACATAACTGTGAAAGGCATATGCCTATTATCACTTTTTTTTTTGTTTTTATTAAAATAAAACAGTTTAATATTTAACTATTTTTTTTATTATAAAAAAATAAATCTTTGTGTTTTTTTTAATTCTATTATATTGATAAATGTTTTTATTATAGATAATTTTTCTTTTTTTATATTCTATTTTTTAAATAGTTTAATTCTATTAAATATTAATGAGTAATAGCGAATAATTAAACATAATAAAATAATGACATTATTTTTCAGGTAAAGGTAGATATTTGTAATAATATAATATCATCGTACTAAAACATGACTATTTCAAATCAAAGACAAAGTAGTTATTTATTCAATGCATCCTGTAATAATTATAGTTACATTCTTTTTTATTTTTTCTTTATTAGTTTATTCTATTTTATTATTTGATAATATAACAAAAAAAAGAAAAAAATTAACTAAATTTATTTATCATAGATCATACTCTTATTAATAGTTATTTACTTTACTTTCATGTTACTTCATTCACTGTTAATAATTTTAAAATTATATTGTACTAATAAATATGAATAAAATATTAAAAATACTATTGTAAATTTAGACTAACACTAGAAATAAAATACGTGTCAATAGTCAGATTTTGGCCTAATGCCAGGTAGTGATATATTGCTGCACGTTTACTCTTTTTCAAACACACTAATTAAATTAACTATTGGATTTTTAATTTATGAATAATTGCGTTTCTTTCTATTTTCTAACTATGGGCTTAATTATAAATTTAATTGGATATATCATGTTAATTAACTACGTTATTTTCTTGTAATAGTGTATGTGTTAATTTTCGAATATTAGGGTGTCATAGTATAATTAAACTAAATTTATAACATTACAAATATAGTAAATTTTTGGCCATTTCATGTTATATAAGTAATTAATTAATATCCTAATGAATTCATCAAATTACTAACACTCCAAATTGAATTAATAATTTGGTGCACTCTTATTACTGGTCTAACATCAAAATTAAATATTGGACCTTTTAATAGTATGTATTGGTCCATTAGGAGTTAACAAAATACTAATCTAAACCTATTTATAATTAATATGTCCACATTATATAATTAAACTCCATTTATCATAATAATAAAGGCATATATGTATATGTATAGCTATTTTGGAATTTTTAACCATTATTTTCTATTGCTAAAATAAAGTTTATTTCGAATGAATCACAACTTCTTCAAAATTTACAAATTTGAGGGTTAATTAGAGATCTAATTCAAAGATATAAATTTGAGGGTTTCAAAGTGCAATTTCTTGTTAAAAACCCCAACGTATTTTTATTGTTTAATTAAAGATCTAATTTCTTTAAATTGAGATCAATTGAAATTTATAATGCTATTTTTGTTATTTAATTATAGATCTAATTGAAGAGATATAAATTTGAGGGAGCAAAGTATAATTTCTCGTTAATTCCCCAAAAAAATAGAATTTGGATGTAGAGAGATCTGAACTTGTGGCCATAGCATTCATAATAAACAAACTTGCCACTTCAGCAACCACCACATTAATGCAATTTGTAGTGTTTTATTAATTTTATTAATATAATAACTTTTATGAAAATATTTATTTTAGATATATATATCATAATGTAGCACAAGAGATTCAAATACAAAACTTTCCCTATATAACACCCAAAAATTAAATGTTTTGACATTTTCGTCACTTATTATTTAACTTACTTAGTAAGTTTGTATGATAAACAACCAATTAATTCTATTAATAATTGGTGACCACTTTTTTGGTCACCGTGGGTCTCTATTGACAAACGTTTACTGACCAGTTATTTTCTTGTCACTAAAATATTCCAAAGTGGTGGAAATCTCAATTTCCCTATGACCTTGGTTGACCAAAACAATCGTCATTAAACATTTGCATATTAGAGACCACTTTTCTGGTCACCAAAGGTTTTGTACCCAAGTTTTATTGACTAAACATTTTCTCATAGGCAACTTTTGTCACTAAAGGGTGTGTGATGACGAATTTTTATTTTGGTCACCACATTTTTAGTTGTTACCAAAATTTAGTGACTGAACGTTTTTTGGTCAACAAAAGGTACTCTTTTGGTGACCAAAAGTTTACGGTCATTAAGATTTCAGTCACTAAAGGCTATTTTTCTTGTAGTGAGGAAGATATTGTCTTGCCCATTCAGTATTCTGTATCAAATATATATATATATATATATATATATATATACAATTATAGTAAAAGAACATTATAGATGTAGAATGATACATAGTAAGCATTGCACACACACAAATTCAAATATGTATAGATATATGACATAATATTTGAAGTATACTAATAGCGGAATTTGTAGTCACAAGAAAATACATACTGCTATATACAATTTTAACAAGTGCTTGAAAAAATTCATTTATTAACATTAATTATCCATTTATAATTGTAAACTTTTAGCATTCATCCATTGACTTATCAATCAAATAATCACCTTTGATTATGGCATCTTCTACTGATTTGAGGCTCAAATTTGTTAAGCATTGGGTCAAGAATCTTCATCCTAGTAAACTATTGTAGAAACAATCTTAAGTGTGTCTAATCGATCGAGTTTCGCTTTCCTCGTGGTTTGATTCTTATCATTTGGTGTCAAGACTACTTTCTAGTCTAGGTTTGCATATCATGTTTTTGTGTTTTGATTTTTTCATCTTTTTTAGGGGTTCTTGAAGTCTTGATTCATAGTAGTAGTGAGTCTTGTAATCTAGGTATTGAGTGTCGTCCATTGCACGGCAGGATTCTCTATTATTTGGGTAAGGTTCCTACTAGTGAACTTTGGAGTTTGAAATATCATTTTTTTCTTTATTGTTTTTTACTTTCTTTGGATATTCTTGATGTCTTGGTTCATAGTAGTAGTGGGTCTTGTCATTTGGATATTGGGTATCGTCCATTGAGAGGTGGGGTTCTCTATCATTTGGGCAGGGTTCCTACATATGAATTTTTTATTTTAAAATATTCTATTTTTTTTATCTTTTCTTACTTTATTTTGTGCTAGACTCTATGTTTAAAAATAAAAAAAATAAAGATCCTTGAAAAATATATAAAAAAATATATATATATCCAAAAGAAAATAAAAAGGAGTCTAGAAATTTTCATTTTCGAAATTTTGGTATCTTGATCCTTATTCATTGTTGAAAGTTTTGAAAAACTATCACTTGATCTTCGTTTCACTGCACAAGAATAATTTTCAGGGGATTTGGGATTAATCTATTTTAATAGGAGGAGTATGATATAATCCCAACAAACCTACATAAAGGATCAAATCACACTCACAATGGTTTTAGAATGCAGTGAGTGTAATCAAAGTTTAATCATGTTGATCAGTGCCCAAAAATAGAGTTTGTAGTATGAGGAACTTAAAAGTGATTAAATTCATATTTGAGGTGAAAAAGAGGCAAAAAGAACACAAGAAAAACACTTAATTTAGATTATCAAAGACAGATAGCACAAAGGAGCAAAATTAGGAATGCAAGGCAAAACTGAACAAAATGCAAAGTGAATATCAAACGAGGATTTCTTAGGTGTTTTTAAAATCCGTAAGAGAGTACTAAAATTCTTGTGTTTAAAGTTTCTCCCAAATCAGTTGGAAAGATTGTCCAATTTGAGACTCAAGTGAACATGCAACGAAGAACATTGAGCAATTAGAAGCCACTGTCACAGTTTGGGCTAATGATCATAATATGAGTTCCACAACTGCAAATTAGATACTTCGTATTTCATTGGAAATCAAAGAGGCAAGTCTATAACTCTTATTGATACTACAATATCCAGATCTTCCCAGGCAACATTCCAAATTGCATCCCAACATCATATAAGTGTGCTGTCTAAAATCCTGAAGAATGGTGGCTGTGGGACCAACATTATTATTTTGACTTGTTTTGATTTTCTTGTAGTTTTGGTCCATAAGCTCTATGGAATTTCATGTGTGGATTCAAGGAGGCTTGAAATGGATTCTAATCTAGCCTAGACCTAATCATAGAAACTCATGAATCAAGCTAGGGCATGAAAGACTCAAGAAAGACCTAATCATAGAAACACATCACTCAAAGCAATTGATGTTTGGTCAATAATTGTGGGCTATTTCGATTAAGGTTTATTAAGTTTGGTCAAGGCTTGCTTTGGGTGCCTAAAACTAGATTAAACATCATTCCAAAGTTCAAAGAATGCATGAGATTCAAGGTTGGTCATGATCCAATCTCATTTGACTACCAATAGTTCTAAGAAAGCCTTAATTAGCCTTTTAAATTACCTAGACTTTATTTAATTACTTTCTTATTTTATGTAACATGGATTAGGGGTTCCTACCTATTTATATATTATGAGACATGTAAAAACAAAAAGACTATGATGAAATGACAATGTGAGAGTTATTCTATTGGGTTCTTTAACTAGAACACCATTTTTGAAACTTATCAAGCCTCATGGTTTGTGGTGCTCACCCCTTGACTTATCAATCAAATAATCACATTGGATTGTGGCATCTTCTACCCAATTTGAGGCTCGTGTTTGTTAATCATTGGATCAAAAATCTCCATTCTAGCAACTTGCTATAGAAACGATCTTCGTGACATCTAATGGATCGAGTTTTGTTTCCCTCACAGTTCGATCCTTATCATTTACCATTAAAAACCATCATCTAAATTAAGATAGGCATATAACTTGAACATAACAATTTTAAAAAAAAGTGCATTTGCAAGTTGTAGAGCTTTTTGTTTAGTCAATAAACGCTATTTTCCATTAATGGATCATAATAGCTTATCAATAAACTCAATGAGACCCTAGTTTTACAGATTGTAGAAGCCAATCAAGGAAATGGACTAACCATTCCTCCGACAATCTAGCATTACATGCTACTTTAGTTAACAAATAGCTTGTACTATTGAATTTCCTATCGTTATAAGAAAAAATACACTGCTAAAAAAGTTGTCACAAAGAAAGATGCCCTCAACAATAGTGTTCGCCTCATCGTTAGGGGAAATTTTTTGTCGTAATTTGTTCGCTATAGCTTTAACAAACTGTATTTCTAACTTTTCTCAACATTTTCTAAATGCTAAAAGTTGCAAAGCTTTTTGCTTCTAGAGTTTGAGACCAAAATTGGTTTGACGTTGCAGGAGTATCAACAAAAGATGATAGAATTGAATATTTTATATGCATAAGAAAAGAAGAAAAAAAACATATTTAATTAGGTTACGAAATTGGTTTGACATTGTAGAAGTAACAATAGAAAATGATATAATTGAATCTTTTATAAGAATAAGAAAAGAAGGAAAAATATATTTAATTAGTAAAATAGACTGAGTAATAGATGACAATAATGCATATCAAAAGAAAATTATACAAAAGCAAAACATTTCTAAATACCAATATGTTATTTAAAATATCAATATTCAATGGAGAAAGTTGTTGTCCTACATATGTAAGTATAGTCTTTTGACTCGATACTCCAAAATTACCAAATTTAAAAAAATGGAACAATATGCAATTTTCTAATTTAGAAGAATAAAATATTAAAACAACAAAATCATTCACAAAATATATTAAAATTTTCAACATTCCAAATTAGATTATACAAATGACAAATAATAACACCCAAAAATCATATACTTTTAAAAACATTCATAGATCCATAATATTTTTTAAAAAAAATGAATACTAAATAATATCACATTAAAAAAGAAGGCAAAACAATTATACGCATGTATAAATAAATAAACAATAAAATTTCAAAATTTGCACAAACTTTAAAAGGAAACCTGGATCTTTTAAATGGATAAACACATAATTCAAACTTCACCCAAAATCCCGAAATTCCAAAAAAATGAACAATATGCAATTTTAAAATTTAGATGAACTAATCCAGATATAAAATGAAAAAAATTAATATTAGTTAGGGAAAATTGCCAAATCGAAATGAAAATATGATATGAATGATAATAATTTATAAAATACAAAAAATATTCGCAATTAATCAGTGATTTAAGAAGAAAATTGCAATGAGTCTAACAATTCAAAAAATAGAAATAGAAGGATTAACAAGGGCAATACATACTGAAATCTATAATAAAAGATCACCCAACACAACATGCAGATATAAAAAACAAAGCAGCAAAATAAAAAATAATCATCAAGCACAATGAAAAATATATAATAAATAAGGATCTGCAAAACAATAATAATAATATAAGATCAAAAAAGAAAAAGTTTGATAAGGACAATAAAAAAAGTTAAGAAAACAATATATTTGTAAAACATCCATTGACAAATTTAAATCCCAGGAAGTTACAATTAGCACACATCTCTAAAATAACAACAGCCAAAAGAATTGTTCAAGGCAAAAAAAGAAAATAAACTGGAATATAAATATAGGCGACAATAGTGGAATATAAATATAGGCGACAACAATATGAGATAAAAGAAAAAAATAGAGAGATGAGAGGAAAAAGATGACAAAAAATAAAAAAGACAACAATTCTGAACAAGTAAGATGACAAAAAAGAGAAAATAATGGTGAAAAACCACTTTTATGCCATTTAACTTGAAATAACCCTAAAAAAATACCCCAACTAGTTCTAAAAAGGAGCACACCACCGGGTAGGAAGAATACCCAACAAATCAGACAGTCAAACTGAAACTTGAGTAAGTATCTATAGCTAATATTGGTCCCCTGACTGCTGGAGTTAGATCAGATTGGCCTTGAATTCTGTAATCGTGATATTTTTGATGTCCAACTGTTTGATGCCTGATTGGCAAACATGCCTTCTTGGTGCACTGATTGTCCATATATTTCGCGGCTAGTTACTCTGGTAATAAATGTGCTGGTTTTAGTATCCTGCTGGTATGTTGTCTTGATTTTGGCCGTTGGTAACTGCCCTCTTACTGGCTATTGGTAACTGCCTTGGACATTGGTACTTAGTGATGGAATTTGCTTGCCTTAAATTGTTGCTATTTGGTTGTTATTGAGGGAGCATGATAATTTTGATATGAGAAGAACAGATTGGCCCAATGGTATTTAAAGTCGATATGCTCAATCTGATATCAAAATGCCTTGGAGATCCTGGGTTGCTGTTGGATCATTATGGTGGTGACATTGCTGGCTCAATTTCTTGGCAAATAGTTTTTGTAGTTATTAGTTTTTATGGAACTAGATTTTGCCTATGCCGTCCCGATGCCTTTGCTTGTTGACTTAGGGGTGGACCCCTCTATGTTGGTGGGAAGGCTGGTAATTTTGGTACATACTCATGGCTCTTAGCAGCTGGTTTTGATGTTGAAGATTGTGTGGACTGAACACTTTTTCAATTGGTGTGCTGATTTTTTAAATCCTAAGGCAGTGGAAAATTTGATCGTACAAAGTCTCTATAATTAGTACACACGGATTAAGATTGGCCTTGGAGAACCTCAGCTGATAAAGTCTGTATTTTTAGATAGGTTACATATAGGATGCACATAGCAAATGACTTTTGGTGTGGAAAAAGATAATCATACTCTAGCATTCTAGAGTAAAATTCTCTTTATTCCACGTTACACATTGAATTTTAAAATCATGTAATGGAGTAGTACTCCAAATTTCTTACTTTCTTTATGTGTAACGATACGTTCGGGTATATCCGGCATCGTATTTTGCCCATCTTATATATAAATCGGTAGTTTATTTATAAAAAAAATCAGACAGTCAAAACCAAAAACACTCACAAAACTTTATAAACTGGAGGGTTACCTGCCACTTATACCAAACAATAGGGGTATAAGTGCATCATAACTCACTCTTTAGAATAAAAAAGATGAAGATTAGGGGCAACAAATTTTTACGTAATGAAAAATATAAAATTATAGAATATAGAGCATTAAGTTAGATGCATTCCGTAGAACATAATCTTTTTATCTTATTCGTTATCATCTAAAATTAGATAAAATGCATAATAAAACAAAATTTGCATATGAAAAGCCTATATCTTCGTTGTCAAGTGTCAATATCAACAAGTGGAGTGTTTATATTATAATCTATCTAATAGATGTCATGTACTAAAATTTAGACTCCCCCATTAATTTTTAGATTAAGATGCAAATTATTAGTATCATGATGGGCACATGATCACTGCTCTGAATTATCAATGTTTGTTCTCCTTTCTTCTTTGGTCAATCCTGCACAACACAAATGCATTACAAATGTTCATAACTCATTAAATTCTACAATGAATGTAAAAAAGTTAAAAAAACTATAGAAAGACCAAACATAAAAGGTTTCTTTCTTTTCTCTTTTGAATGAAGTGAACCTTTACAAAGTGTTCTTAGATATGTTCATATACTATAGTACTTTTAATAATATCCTAAATTATTCCCATAGAAAAAGGAAGAAATGGAATATTAGAGAGAAATGAAGAGAAGAATCATTACAAGAAAAATACCCCTTTGTTGACTGAAATCTTAATGACCAGAAATTTTTGGTCACCAAAGAGTACCTTTTGGTGACCAAAAAAAGTTCAGTCACCAAATTTCGGTAACAACTAAAAATTTGGCGACCAGAAAAAAAATTCGTCAATATTTGGTTACTAAACGCCATGGCGGGAAGTTCTTATGGTCAAAGTATGGTAGCGATTTAGAGAACATAACTCCTTATGGGCAAAGTTCTTATGGTTAAAGTACTGCAGCTCCATCCATCCTTCTCAGGCAATTATCAGGAGAGGGGACTCCAATATATGGAAAAGACTACTTGGTGTTGCTGTTGCTGCTGAAGAGCATATTCAGGTTCAGATTGGCCAAGGAGACTGCAGTTTGACAAGGGACAAGTGGAACCATAGAGGCAGATTAGCTGACCTATTTACAGTGCAAGGGAACTACAAAGTATCTCAGGTTCTTGATTCACAAGGCTGGGATTGGAACAAACTTCAACAGTTGCTACCTGGGGTTCCAAGGCAGATTTTCACTGAGACTAAGAGTTTCACAGGTCTAAGGGATAAACTGGTGTGGACATTGACCACCCATGGCTCCTTCACTGTTAAATCCGCCCTTAACCAGATCAGAGGATCACACGTGCCTCTTCATCTTCACACCAGATATATATAGGATTCAGTGCTTCCAGTAAATATCTCTTTTCTCATGACAAGAATAATCAGGAAGAAAATTCCAATTGGAACAAACCTTCATAAAGTTGGAGTTTTGGGACCTTTTGCTTGCCCTTGGTGTCGAACCAATGAGAAAAATATGGACCATCTGTTTAGATCTTGCTCCTTTGCACTACAGGTATGGAAAACCTATCAATCTGAAATTGGGATATTATGCTATTCATAATCTCTTGCAGGTTCACTTCAAGTCTGGTGGCAAAATCACAATAACATCCCTGAATATAGGAGGTTTCTCATTAAAGTGTGCCCTTCATTAATCTGATGGTGGCTCTGGAAATTAAGAAACTAGATGATTTTTGACAAAGCCTCCCTAGATTTGGAGGCACTAGTTCTCAGAATTTTCAAGTCCCTCAAGGAAATCATGCACATCAGTTTTCAGGGCATTCAGTTTATGGACTTAGAGTGGAACAACTTTTGGGAGGTCTGTAGAAAGATCAGAAGACAGAAAGTTATTCAATGCATTAAATGGAATCCACCAGACCCTACCCGTATCAAGATTAATTTTGCAATCTCAAAGAGTACATATGCATGGAGAGTAGGGGGAATAGCCAGAAACCACAAAAGGTATGATGCTGTTTCCCTTACCAATTCTTTTGTTTCCACTAACGCTGTCTAAACTACAGGTAGAAGCCCTGGCAGGCTCTAGCTATGCGCGGGGATGCAGAGAGCTCAGCACTCTCAAAATCATTTTAGAAACATACTCAAATGAAATATTTCAGGGTCTTAAGTCGTGCAAAGCAGGGCAGATCAGACCTTTTCTGGAAGAAATTCACCAGCTCTCTCTCATCTCTGAATCCAAGAAAGAAGCCAACCTTCTAGTAAAGCTAATTGCTTCCAAAAAGGATTCTCAGACCTCAGCCCCCTTTTTGGCCTTGCTGAAAATGGACAGACAACAAACTTCATCCATGATCCTAAAAGATGGCCCTGGATATTTTCTGACACAAAACACAACTGGAGAGCTCCAGCAGCCACTACCAACAGTCAAAGCGCAGACCTCAATTAGGTCATTACCCCAGAAGCTCAATGGCAGTTACTTCATCTAGTATTGAATTACAGGTATGCACTGATAAGTTGGTTTTATACCAACTTAAATGGCTTAATACACTTAGCTTTTGACTTGTTTTTTATAAGTTAGTGCAATGATTTGTTTGTTGTGGTGCATTTATGTGGTTGGCAATTGGTTGTACTAAACTGGTTAAAAGAGACCAAAAATGATGAAGAACTTAGGCAATTGTGTGCTTGATGTTAATTGGCAAGGTTGAGAGATCAAAATAACTAGGAAAATGGATGAAACCGAAAGGAATTTGGTAAGCTAAATTTAGGGTTTTGGCAGATTTGGTTGGTGAAATTCATCTGGGCATAACTCTCTTGATATTAATCCAATTGGTGAGTTCTTTGGTGTTCTGAAAAGCTCTTCGAATGCATTACAGTTCTTATGTTTTAACTATTTTCCAATATTGTGTGCAAGACTATGAAATATGAGTTTCTTTTCGGAATATCATTTTTAGGGTTTTAGGGTTTCACCTGACTGCCTCGGGTTGGTGTTTTGATGATATCTTGAGTTTCACGTACCTGATGAGGTTGTTTCTTGATTCATTGGAAAGCTAAGAGGGAGATCTAGAATTCGTAAGTCTACCATCAAGGCTGATTCAAAGGCTAAGACACATTTATTTGGCATGAAAGTAGGGTGTTGTGCTGGAATGGATACTTTGCCAACATTTTGCCAACTCGGCTAACTTGTTTTGCCAAACACCTTGCCAACACCATGCCAAGCTTTGCCAAACCAATGTGCCAAGACCTTGCCAAGACCGTGCCAAGCTTTGCCAAACCAATGTGCCAAGACTTGCCAATCAATCGTGCCAAGCCTTGCCAACTTGTCACATCAACCTTGCCAAGCACGATGCCGAGTCTTGCCACATACTTTGTCAAACACTTGGCCATATTTTGCCACACTTATGCATTCATTCTACCAAGCATTCACAACACTCGAACTATATGCTTATTAGTACCACATTCACATAGTTTGTGCATGGCACGATTGCTCATTTTTTATACATTTCATTTGCAACGTTGGCACCTTGGCACACTTGCTCAGTTCATTTGGCACAAACACTTGCATATCTCACTTGAGCATAACTTACTACACTCAATAGGCATCAGTTTGGCATAGGAAAGGAAAATGGCCTACGACATGAATTTGGAGAAGAAATAAATGGCTTACGACATGTCGTAAGCCATTTCTTGAAGGAAAAAATTTTGCCCACGACATGTCGTGGGCAAAATTCTGGAAGAGAAATTTTGTCCTACGACATGTCGTAGGCCAATTTTGGAACAAGAACATTTAGCCTACGACATGTAGTAGGCTAATTGTTAGATGGTTGCTTAAAAAAAATGGGAAAGTGTTGAAGAGTTGCTTCATGGGTTTTAAGCTTTGTCACACTTCAGTAGTTTGGTCATAACTTTCTCGTTTTAGCTCCAAATTGGGTGATTCAAATGGCTATGGATAGATAAGACAAAATGTTACGACTTTCATGTTTTAGGTTTTCCCTAATTCATAGTGCATCACGATCAAATATTTGTGGGAAGTCGCTGCAATGAAGTATTTTGTGTTGAGTTCTAGAAAAATGGCTAAATGTTTAACTTCTGATTTTCTGAAATTCCAGGCAGCTGAAGGCGTGGTGTTCGTTGGCAAGAAAGCGTGAATCTTTAAAGACTGGCCTGCTTGGAAGCTCGCTGAGCAGCTGAAGGCGTGGAAGCTCTAGGATCAAAGGCGTGGTTTGGCTTTGATTCTTCAGCTGGATCTCCAAGCGGTGAAGGCGTGAAGCGAGGAAGCTGGAAGGCATGCTGTGGATGTCAAGGGCGTTGAAGGCGTGTTCCGAGAAAGACTAAAAGCGCTGGATTGCTGAAGGAAGTTTTCAAACTTTGAATTTCACTTCTTGGGCTAAGTTTTAGTCATTTCTTTGAAGGCCATTTTGTGTAATACTTTATACATTTTATGTTGCGTATTAGTTACGTTTTCCCAACTCTATATATAGGGAAGGTAGCTAACATGTAAGAGGATGATTATTCACTATTCACATTTTTTTTCCTATTCTAACCGACTTTTGATTTTAAAGAGCGGGAAGTGTTCTTGAGATCTACTTTCTCTCTCTAGTTTCTATCTCTAAGTTTGTTGCTTCATTTTGGATTCCGATCAAAGATTTGTTCCGATTATGGTAAATCTACTTGCATTGGAGAAGGCATTGCACAATCCTCTCGGCATTTGGAAGCTTTTAAGACTATTAATTGGTAAACTATTCCAATTAATGATTATGAACTGTTTAATCTTCCAATTTGTTGATTGTGAAGCTGAAATGGAGATTCGTGGCTAATTGTATGATAATCTAGGATACTGAGGGTGAATACTAGGTTGAAATTGTAATTGTGCAGTAGAACTAACAATCTATTATAAGAAATGGAAATTCTCAAATATGAATTGGTAAAACTTATTAATTACATGCTTTTGATCTGAATTTTGATAAAATGAGATTTGATTGCGGTCGTCATGCTGAATTGAGTCTTCATTTGTAAGATTTGGATGAAAATCATGAATAAGATCCTGAGAATGCATGAGTTCTTAAACCTGTTTGAATTTGTTCAGATCTTAAGGCTAGACCTCACCATAGGAAGCTTAGAGTCTGTAAAAATCTTAAGAACAAGGTGATAAGAGATTCTCCGACTCAAATGATGAATTTACATGCTTGGATCGGGCCTCACTATGGGAGATTCTAGGTGTTCATGCCTGAGTAATTTGAGTGGGGAATTGAGATGACACAGTTTTACTTCACCATTCTTAGGCCCGATCATAGGATAGGATGGTGCCGGGAGATTAAAATTGTAGTGTAGTGACCATGCTAACTATTATTTCTGTTTCCAATTGTGATTCTCCTCATCTGCTTTGATTGTATGTTAGTAATACTGCATGTATGAGAAGTTGCATTCACCCGAAAGTAGCCTAGATTATCAGCTTTATTTTCTTGAGAACTTTGCTTTTACTTCTCTGAGTCTTACTTGTGTGTTCATTTCAATTCGTAATTATGTGGAGTTAAACCAATTTACTTCCTGTTAAATTTTGTAATTAGTGTTCTTTTAATCTTGTTAAATTTTGGTGACATAAATGAGCATATCAAACTCCTTGAATCGACTATTTCCCTGTGGAACGAAACCTAACTCACTGCTACTATATTCAGTGAAAATTAGGATAAATTGACGAGCCACGACACTCGACATCAATTTTTGGCACCGTTGCCGGGGAACTAGGCACGGTTCTTGGAATTTGTTGTTGTTCTGTTCTTAGTTGTGTGTTTTATTGCTTTGATTTAGTTACTTTGTTTCTTTACTGTGTGTGATTCTATTACTTTTACCATCTTGTATTGGTTTGGTTTACAGATTGATCCATTTGTTCTCTTGATATTATTTGCTGTTCCTGTTTGTGTATGCCTAGAAGAAAACCTGAATTTGAATTGGACCTTGAATTGGAAAGAACTCTAAGGATTCAAGCAAAGCAAAGAGCTATGGCAGCACAAGGAGTACAAGCACCCAGGTTTGGAGACCATTATGCAGTAAATTTTGACAATCGATTTGGTCATCAGGACATCGATGTGAAAAGTTACCACATTCCTCCACAAATAGTCTCAATGATTGCCCAGGGCCAATTCTTCCAGGGTCTTGACAACGAGGATCCCAATGACCACCTTGATTGGTTTCTCGGGTTATGTAGCACTTTCAAGTTGCCAAGGGTCGACAGGGGTGAGGTTCACAGAATTTTGTTCCCCTTATCTCTGCGTGGAAAGGCTAAACATTGGTTCAAGAGTATTGGGGGAGCAAATGCTGGAATGTCATTTGATGATCTACTGAAAAGGTTCTTGTCTAAGTACTTCCCTCCAGCTAAGCTTGAAAAGAGAAGGTTGGAAATTATGAACTTCCAACAACAAGACAGTGAGTCATTTAGGGATTCTTGATATAGATGAGGAACTGTTTAACCAGATAGCTGAGGATAAATACCTTTTTCCAGAGACTAGGAAACCACATGTTAGGAGACAAAGAGGGATTCTTGATGTAGATGAGGAGACTTCACTTAATGTTAAGTTTGAAGCATTGGCTAAGCAGGTGCAGACTTTAAAGGCGACTCAAACCAAAGCCCCAATACTTTCAAGTGGACTATGCAAGGGAGAACATCACACGGATGAATGTGCAATCACTACTGAATCCATTCAGTATGTGAACAATTACAGTAACAAACCCCAATATGGTGGCAACTATTCTGGGAACAATTACAATGGAGGCAACAGACAATATGGTGGAAACCAAGGCAATTGGAATCAACAGCAGAACCAATGAGGGAATTACTATCAAGGTAATGACTCAAGGAGAGCAATGAATCAACCACATCCTGGTTTTGATAATCAGGCTAGCACATCAGAACAAAAGAAGCCAAATGTGGAGGATATGTTTCAAAAGCTGATGGAAAAGATGGATAAGAACGAACAGAGATTTGGAGGTTTGGAGTCCACTGTGAAGCATCACGAAGCTACTCTGAAGAATATCGAGATGCAACTTGGTCAGTTGGCCAATGCTGTTCACCAGAGGCCAAAAGGAGCTCTTCATAGTGACACAGTACCAAATCCCAAGGGAAGAGAAGCATGCAATGCTATTACTTTGAGGAGTGGAAAACTGTTGCCTGGATGCAAACATGCAGAAGACAAGACTGATGGCTTGGAGGAGGACCAAAAAGATGAAGCTGAGGAAGTTTTGGAACCTGAGAAGAATGGTGAGCAATAGGAAAATAAGTCTAATAGGAAGGAAATACCAGCAAGGGTGGGGAATGAGATTATCAGAAATTCCAATCCTTTTAACTGTAAGGAAATCAACATAGTAACAACGCAGCGGAAAAATATAACAATTATATTATAATTGATTTCCAAAGGACCTTTAATGATAATCTATACAAAATATACCTTGAGAGATGCCAGCAAAACCTTTGAGCGAGATTCAATCGATCAATCAGCCGCACAAGTGTCCGGCCTCTAATGGTAATCCACACGAACTACTTTCGGGATCCTCAATGGATTGATTCCAATGCCAGGTTAATAAGCTAGATCCTTCCAAACAACACTTAAGAGATCTAATAAGAAAACTGGTTTTCTTATTTACGTGATTTCTTATGGAGAGAGTTGTGTTGTCTTGACCTAACATTAAACATCTATATATAATAATACAGCCTTCCATAAAGGTTGTCTTGTCAAACAAGAAACGAATTATTACCAAACTCTAATCACTTTCCAAAAGTGAGCAAGAGTATAATAGATGCCATAATTATCATATAATTATGTAAATCATTTTAACCCAAGAAGTAATTCTATTGTGTGTGACCCTTTAGGTTCCTAATCACTTGGCAATAAATATAAATAATAATCTTAGAATTAAATTGGCTTTTGTACAAAACCAACAAACTCCCACTTGGACTAAAGACAATTTAGTCACAGAGCTTCTAAGATAGAATAAATTAAACAACTTTAATTTATCATTAATTCAACAATTAATTCATTTATATTCATAGATCAAGAGCGGCCTCTAGCCAAGACATCATGACCACCCAAGATTTAGAAAAAGTCAATTGATCGACTTCACCTATCCATGAACCAGGTACCATGTAATTATCATCCTTTCACCATCCTATATTCCAATTAGTACAAGAGTAAAGTCTAAGTGCCAACTCTTTATTGTACTAATTATATTTCTTTCTTGTACCGAAATTCAACTCCTTGTAAATAAATTTAGAACTTTTCCAAATTTACTTACTGAATATGTGCACTTTGAGTTGAACTTCAACAAGTGGCGACAGAAAGGAATACACTCTCCCACTATTAGGAGTGGTGAATCCTATATCGATCATAAACTATCAATCCGTGCTTCTTGTTATATCCAACATCTACCGCTCGCATATCCTGTTACGGTTATGGACAAATAGAGTCAAAACATAACATCCACACTAAAGATACTCTTATGATCTCAAGTCAAAGGATCGCTTACACTACTGTCACGTAGATATTATACCATTGGCACTCAAATAGTTAACGATATGGAAATCTCTAACCGGATCATTCCAGTGAACACATTCTCTAATGATTCACCTATATATCACTATATATACTAGTCTATCCGCATTAACAACGTCCTTGTTATTGTTAATACTATGACCAGGGAAATTTACGAATAATAAATATTATTCTAAGGAATTTATCATATTGTATATATATCGACATATATATGTTACAAAATGATAAATATACTATATCTTTATTGCATAAAATTACATAATCATTCTTCCATTATGACTCAAACCAATCATTCAGTACTTCAAACCAAATGAATAAACATGACCATCATGTTTCTTTTGGGATAATGGTTTAGTCAATGAATAATTATATTATCCTTTACAGGAATCTCTTGTATCTTTACTTAAATTCTATCAGTGATTACTCTAATCAAATGATAAAATTTTAGTACATGTTTGGATCATTGATGAGACCTTAGTTTATCAACTATTGAAGAAACTATTTCCATCCAAACAATCTTATAGCAACTTCTCAAGCAGCTATATACTTAATCTCTATTGTAGAATATGTTGTTATAATCTATTTGGAACATTTCCAAATAATAACATTTATATTTAGGATCAATATGTATCCATTTTGATACGTACAATCATCTTTATAAGATTGAAAACTAGTATCTATGAATCCATATATATATAAAGCTCAACTTTCAAGAATAGATCCTTAATACTTCTCAAGCATTTAAGAAAATTCTTGACCACTTCTAGTGACTCTCACTAGAATTAAATTGAAATATGCTTATAACACTTATAGCGTAGGAGACATTTGGCCTTATATAATATACATAAATGATCTTACTTCTTACAAACATTTTGCATACTATATTTCTCAATATCAGTGTTTGGACACATGTCCTAAGGTAAATCCCATCAAATATAGGAATGTAAACCTTGTAAACTGATCCATGCATGTTAAACATTTTAACATCTTATCAATACATATACAAATATATATATATATTGACTGTATATGACCAAACAACTTATCAAATCTATCTCTATAGACTTTTCCCAATGCATAAGTTGTTTCTCCAAAAAATCTTTAATTGAGAAGGTTTTTGAACAACTACACCTTAACTAATTAAGAGTAGTTATGTAAATTCTCATTATTAATATGTCATCTACATATAATATGAGAAATACAATAATATTGCCAATAATCTTTTGTATACACAAGATTCATATTTGTTTTTTGATTAAATCAAACATTTTGATTATCTCATCAAAACAAATATTTGAACTCTTAAAAGCTTGCTTCAGTCCATAAATGTACTTTTATAATTTGCATACTTTGCTAGAATTTTTGAATAAAACCCTTATATTGTATCATATACTAATTCTTTTGCAAATTACAGCAAGTAAAATCTTAATGGATTTTAACACGGTAATTGGTGAAAAGGTTTCATCATAGTCAATACTATGATTTTATGTAACCTTTAGTGACCAATATTCATGCTTTATGGGTAACAATATTACCTTCCATGTTTGTCTGATTTTGAAGACTCACTTGCACCTTATGGATTTTATCCCTTTAGGTGCATTAACTAAGGTCTATACCTTGTTATCATTCATGGAATCCATTTTAGATTTTAAGGTTCAAAACCACTTTTACATTTCTTATCAAATAAGACTTCTTTGTAAATAATAGGTTTATCATTCTTAATGATAAACACATCATCTCATAAGGACGATTTATCCTACTAAACATACAATTTACTTGTGTATTGAGAGCTTCATGTCCTACCGCATCACTATGAGGTACAAGCTCTAATTCCATTCTTTTCATCACTAAATTGTGGTTTAAGAAATTCACCAAATTCTATATGCTCCCACTTGCCTTTTCTAGAATAAACTATTCTTCTAGAAATATGACATATTTTGAGACAAACATTTTGTGCTCATTGGGATCATAGAAATAATATCCAAAACTTTCTTTTGGACATTCCACAAAATAGTATATATGAAAATTTTGTATCAAACTTATCAGATTTTACCTTTTATATATAGGATACCCCCAAACATTTTGGTTCTCTCCTATACCATATCTCATGTGAGGTAGAATTGATAGGTTTAAATGGAACATACTTTAAAAGATCAAATACAATATTTATGGTATATTCTCAAAACAATTTTGAGAGAATTATATGGCTCATCATTAATCGAATAATATCTAATAAAATTTGATTATTACTTTAATAAAGAAACAAGTTCATTTTATGAAGATAATTATAATTTCTTGACTCAAGTATTCTCTATTTCGATCTAATCGAAATATTTTAATACTTTTATCAAGTTGTTTTTCAACTTCAATTTTATATTCTTTGAACTCTTCAAAGAATTTAGTTATATACTTCAATAAGTACATATATGACTATATTTAATATAGTCATTTGAAGTATGAAAAACTTTCTCTAATTACAATTAACATAGGTCTATATACATCAATATGTATTAGACTTAGTAATTCAGTAGATCTTTCACCTTTTAAGTAAAAGGTAAATTGGTTATTTCTAATAAATAAAATTCACATTTATCAAATGATTCATAATCAAATGATTCCAAATAAACATCTTTATGCAATTTGGCTATGCGTTTCTCATTTATATAACCATATCTACAGTATTAGAGATAAAATTATCAATTTTGTTTCTTTGTGTTTATGTTTGAAAAGAAGATTATCCAAATCAAATATATAAAGTTTGTTATCCAATTAACTAGCACCTTAAAATATTGTCACAATAAAAAGAACAACATTTATTCTTTTGAATTATTGTAAATCTATTCATGTCAAACATGAAATAGAAATAATATTTTAGTAAGTACTGATAATAACAATACTTTATATTAAGGATTAATCTTCTGAATAAAGAAAACTCTATATTCCTATGGTTAATGTAACAACTTTTGTCGCATTCAATTACCACATATAAGAATACATTTTCTTTACCCAACTTTCTACTTATCCTTAAATCTTGCATATTTATGTAAATATGAGATCCAAATCTGGTATCTAATACCCAAGATTTTATTTATAAGCAGAAACATTTATTTCAATCATAAACATATTTGAAGTAAAAACTTCACCAAGTTTCTTTCGCTTCAAAATCTCAATGAACCTTTTAATTCTAATTCTAGTGTCTGTCTTAATAGACCATAGTAGAATTTAATACCATTTAAACTTTTGTCCTTATTATTTTGTGTTAAGTTTGAGCGCCCTTTATTGATTTTCTTAAAATCAGGATCCAACTTCAGTTTCTTGGAAAGCTCAAGTATTAACACAATTTTCTTTTTCTTCTTGATTGAATCCTTTGTTGTCTTATTAAGCAATTCAAGCAAATATTTATATCTCAACTTTGTTCATAACAAAGATTAAAAAATCTAATTTTTAATGAGACTAATCACCTTTAGCACATTAGATGATACTAAAGATTATTTGCCATTTTGCTTTAGATGAGTTCGTGAGAGATATCATATATCTCATTTTGACTCTTATATCATACAATCACTTCATCTAATGAAGTATTGTTAAAGCATACATATTCATAAACAACTATTGTAATTGAAATTTATGGATGCTTTTTAGTATAAAACAACATACATTATCAAAATCATCTTTATGTTTTTGACATGTATCTTTGATTACTTGATCAATATCGTCATTAAGAGAAAGATTTTAAAGACATCAAATAACTTCTCATACCTAAAAACAATTTTTAGGTTGTAAAAATCAATCCATAAAATTTGAGCAATTAATATATTGTCAAATAATATATTATACATTATTTTCTACAACAGAAAATAAAGATATAAAAATATTTCATATTTATGCAATAAGCAAAACCAAAATAAAATAAATGTGGACTTATGAAATTTTTGATTTTGCTCCCACTATTTTATTCAAATCAATATCCCTTAAATTGATTCGAGAATTTCACAAAATTCTTAGTGGCTAAGATCTTATTTTAATTATTTTTAACCTTGAGGTAACTCAACAAGTTAAAAATAATCTCAACAAGTAGGTAACAATTGCCAATTACAACAAATTGTAACTCTTATTTTAATTATTTTTAACCTTGAGGTAACTCAACAAGTTAAAAATAATCTCAACAAGTAGGTAACAATTACCAATTACAACAAATTGTAACTCTTAGATAGTTAGGCCATCAACTCTTGATATACATATCTCATATGTCCCCTAACTCTTTGCCTCAAAAACATTTTGACCTTGAGGTAACTCAACAAATAAAAAGTCTTTGTTAAATCAAACCCACTATTCAGAGATCTTATCTCATAGCATAAACATATTTAAAGTAAAACAACCTTGAGGTAACTCAACAAGTTGCTCGAATAAAAATTGTTTAAACTATAATAATGGAAGGCAACTAATTATGATTTAATATTTAATTAAGGGATTAATTTATGGTCTCATCATACATACATATCATATGTGAAAATTATTTGATCAATTGAACATACAATATGCAATTAAATAAATATATTATTTTATCAAATATAAATCACATATGATATGTTATTCAAATAATCGCATTAAATGAATGTATAATAAATTTATATCACATATAAATCATATATGACACATGTTACTCAAATAATCATATTAAATGAATATATAATAAATTTATATCAAATATAAATTGTATATGAAATGTTATTCAAATAATCATATTAAATGAATATTCAATAAATTTATATCACATATAAATTGTATATGGCACATGTTATTCAAATAATCATATTAAATGAATATATAATAAATTTATATCAAATATAAATTACATATGTCATATTATTCAAATAATCACATTAAATGAATATATAATAGATTTATATCAAATATAAATTACATATGTCATATTATTCAAATAATCACATTAAATGAATATATAATTTTTCTGTCATGAATCTATATGTATATTATTTCTAATTATATTAGAAATCATTTAATTGAATTTTTAAAAATTTTATGGGTCAAAATATAGTTTCCAAAACTACAGGGCCAACTGATCAGAATAATAATGAAGTTCTGGGGTTATTATTTAATTAAGAAAACTCTTTTCTTAAAACCCCATATTCTGGTTTCCAAAAACCACGCTTTCAGTTGTTGTTTTTTTTTTTTAAATAAAAACATGTGATGACGTCATCTGACGTCATCTGACGTCATCATCATCTTCACAAAAAAAAAACGCAGAGCAACGTCTGCTTTCTTTTTTTTTTCTTTTTCTGATCAATCCACCGACGACTCTTCGACGGCAACAACTATGGCTAGATCAAATCCGGCCTAGAACTTTCTTCGGCGACTTAGCACAAATGGGTTGCGCAACCAAAACACAACCAAACCACTCTTTGATCTTGCCACGATTTGGCCAGATATCTCAGTGTTACTAAGCTCCGAAGGCAGCTCCATCTCCAGCGAGATTTGGTCCAGTCAAATCCTCTTGTTGGATCGCCGGATCTGATCCGATTGTGGCCCTTTTTTTTGGTTTTTTTTTTTTTGTGAAAAATTCCAACCAGTTTTGAATAAAAAATCAAAATCACAATTTTGACCCATTATTTAAAAAACGAATTTTTAAACAATTTCTCAAATAACCCAATTAAATCAAATATATATACATAACAATTTATCATTCATGACATAGTATATTTTGCATAGATAAATCAAATTAGGCTCTGATACCAGTGTAAGGAAATCAACATAGTAACAACGCAGCGGAAAAATATAACAATTATATTATAATTGATTTCCATAGGACCTTTAATGATAATCTATACAAAATATACCTTGAGAGATGCCAGCAAAACCTTTGAGCGAGATTCAATCGATCAATCAGCCGCACAAGTGTCCGGCCTCTAATGGTAATCCACACGAACTACTTTCGGGATCCTCGAAGGATTGATTCCAATGCCAGATTAATAAGCTAGATCCTTCCAAACAACACTTAAGAGATCTAATAAGAAAACTGGTTTTCTTATTTACGTGATTTCTTATGGAGAGAGTTGTGTTGTCTTGACCTAACATTAAACATCTATATATAATAATACAGCCTTCCATAAAGGTTGTCTTGTCAAACAAGAAACGAATTATTACCAAACTCTAATCACTTTCCAAAAGTGAGCTAGAGTATAATAGATGCCATAATTATCATATAATTATGTAAATCATTTTAACCCAAGAAGTAATTCTATTGTGTGTGACCCTTTAGGTTCCTAATCACTTGGCAATAAATATAAATAATAATCTTAGAATTAAATTGGCTTTTGTACAAAACCAACATTAACTTCCCAGATTATGCTCCAAAGGCTCCATTTCCAGAAAGAAAGAAACTTCCACCTAAAAAGGGCCCTCAATTCAATCGTTTCCTAGATGTACTCAAGCAAGTGAATGTGAATCTTCCTTTGATGGATTTAGTGACATCAATGCCAAAATATGCCAAATATCTCAAGGATCTCATTTCAAACAAAGAGCAAATCTTGAGATGTGATGTTCCCATGATGGTTTCTGAGTGCACTCAAGCATGGATGGTTTATGATCTTCCTCCGAAGCTTAAGGATCCTGGGAGTTGCACTATCCGATGCAAAATAGGCACAAGGCATTTTGCAAAGGCATTATGTGACTTGGGTGCTGGAATCAACTTAATGCCATTATCCATTGCTATCAATGTTGGATTGGAAAGCCGGATTCGCCCATTTGTAGTAACCCTCCAATTGGCAGATAGATCATTGGTAACTCCCACTGGTTTGGTAGAAGAGGTTTTGGTAAGAATAGACAAATTTACATTACCAGTTGATTTTATTGTGCTTGACATAGAAGAGGATCCTGAGGTTCCTCTCATTTTTGGTCGTCCCTTCTTAGCCACTGGTGATGCTTTGATTGCTGTGAGAAACAAGACAGTCACGTTTAGGATTAACAATGAGGAAGTGGTTTTTTATGTAAACTATGCTATGAAGCAACCTCTAAATATGGAGTCTTGTTTTGCTATCAAAGCCATAACATGTTCTTCTTTGAATAATTTGAACAATATGCATGATTTCTCAGTTGTTGATGAGTTAAGTGTTTATGAGGATGATTTTGATGGAATTGACTTAGATGATGAGGACAAGAAAATTCTTTCTGAAATTGAGGAAATCATTGAATGTTGCTATTTGGAAGAATCGATTTGTGAAATGCAAAGTGATGTTGTGGAAGTTAAAATGCATGAAACTGTGAAGGACAATGAACATGATTCGTTTATGTTGTCACATGTTTTAACTAATGAGATTTGTAATCCCACTGAGGTGAGGAAGGAAGAATTTCTTTGCAGGAATGAAAAGCTTTTAACTTCCATTGTGGTGGCACCAAAGTTGGAATTGAAACCACTTCTACCTTATCTCAAATATGCTTTCTTGGGAGAAAATGAGACATTGCCAGTTGTTATATCTTCAAAGCTTGAAGGTTGGCAAGAGGAGAAGCTTTTGGAAGTTTTGAGGAAACATAAGTTGGCTATTGGATGGACAATTGCTGATATAAAAGGCATAAGTCCAGGTTTATGTATGCACAATATTTTGCTTGAGGAAAATGCTATGCCAGTACGGGATAGACAGAGAAGATTAAATCCCCAGATGATGGAAGTTGTGAAGAAAGAGGTTATCAAATTGCTTGACTTTGGGATGATTTTTCCTATTTAAGACAGCGAGTGGGTTAGTCCTGTTCAATGTGTTCCGAAAAAAGGAGGGGTCACGGTTATAAAGAATGAGGCTAATGAACTTCTGGCAACAAGAGTGGTCAGTGCCTGGAGAGTTTGTATGGATTACAGGAAGCTAAATAAGGCAACTAGAAAAGACCATTTCCCTTTTCCATTCTTGGAACAATTGTTGGATAGAATTGCTGGCTACCTTTTCTATCGTTTTCTGGATGGATATTCTGGGTACAATCAGATTGCAATTGATCCCAAGGACCAGGATAAGACAACTTTCACTTGTCCTTTTGGCACATTTGCTTATAAAAGAATGTCATTTGGTCTTTGCAACGCCCCAGCTATCTTTCAGAGGTGCATGATGGCAATATTCCATGACATGGTGGAATCAATAATTGAAATATTCCTGGATGATTTTTCTATTTTTGGTATGACATTCGATGGTTGTTTGGAGAACTTGGCAAAGGTTTTGAAGAGGTGTGAAGAAACGAACCTGGTGTTGAATTGGGAAAAATGTCAATTCATGGTTCAAGAAGGGATTGTGCTAGGCCATAAAATTTCTCATGCTGGGATGGAGGTAGATCGAGCTAAGGTAGATGTTATTGCCAAACTTTCTCCACCTACTAATGCTAAGGGTATCAGAAGCTTTCTCGGACATGCTGGGTTTTATAGAAGGTTTATTAAGGATTTTTCAAAGATAGCTAGACCCTTGTGCAGCCTCCTAGAAAAAGATGTTAAGTTTGAGTTTGGAACAGAATGTGTTGAGGCATTTGAAAACCAACAAACACATGTGAATGATTCTGAAAATTTAAAGCCTACAAGTCTGAGCTTATTGTCCGCATTTGTCTATTATTGAAACCATCCAAAACAATAATGCTTCAATAATGCTCTCAAGTTCACGGGACTAGATTCTATTCTTACCATCAGAACTTTTACCTGAGTGGTAGAAAATTACACTCATTTACCCAAATGAATAGAAATAACCAAAGATTCATTTCCTGCTTTTAGCAATAATGCCCATCCTCATCCTCATGCAAATCTGCCAAAGAATAACCCTGAGTTATGTTCGAAGATTTTGCCACAATTTGAAACCAAAATTGACACAAACTAAAAATTAACAAAGAAAAATAATTCCAACCAAACAAAGAAAAGAAACAATGGAAAGAAACACTGGGTTGCCTCCCAGGAGCGCTTGGGTTACAGTCCACATCCCGACCATGCTTCACAGCTCAATTGGAGATGATAGGATCATCAAGGTATAGCTCATGTGGATCTCGTTCCACATTAGTGCTATCCTTGTCCTGAGAAGTTAAGTAAGGCTTTAAACGTTGACCATTCACTTTCCACCCATTGCCATTCTTGTCATTCTTGATTTCCACTACCCCATAAGGTTTTACATCAACAACTCTAAAAGGACCACTCCACCTTGATTTCAATTTTCCAGGAAACAATCTGAGTTTAGAGTTATAAAGCAATACCAATTGCACTGGAATAAAAATCTTGGATTGAATCTTGGCATCATGAATTCTTTTAGTCCTCTCCTTGTACATCTTGGCACTCATGTTCAATGTTTTTGATTGAGCCTCAGACAAATTCATGTTCAATGTTTGAATAGCCTAATACGCCTTATGTTCAATTTCCTCTGGCAAGTGACACTCTTTACCAAAAACCAATCGAAAATGAGAAGCTCCAATTGGGGTTTTGTAAGCTGTTCTGTATGCCCACAATGCATCATCTAACTTCAAAGACCAATCTTTCCTGCCTGGATTTACCACTTTTTCAAGAACTCTCTTGATCTCCCGATTGGAAATTTTAGCTTGACCAGAAGTTTGTGGATGGTAAGCTGTTGAAACTTTGTGAGTTACACCATATTTAGCCAACAAAGATTCAAAGAGCTTGTTACAGAAATGAGTCCCTCCATCACTTATTATAGCCCTGGGCGCTCCAAACCTATTAAAGATGTATTTCTTCAAGAAAGCAGTTACACTTTTTGCATCGTTATGAGCCAAAGCCACCGCTTCCACCCATTTAGAAACGTAATCCACTGCCACCAGAATGTACTCCATACCTCTTGACTTAGGGAAAGGCCCCATGAAGTCAATCCCCCACACATAAAAAATCTCTACCTCCAAGATGTTGTTCAAGGGCATCTCATTTTTGGAAGAGATGTTGCCAGTTCGTTGACATCGATCACATTTTCCAACCCAAATTCTGGCTTCCATGAAGATATGTGACCAATAAAACCCACATTGCAAAATTTTGAAGCCTGTCTTAGTTGATCCAAAATGACCACCACAGGGTCCTTCATGGCATGCCTTTAAGATGTCCCCATTTTCTTCTTCTTTGACACACTTTCTTATCACTTGATCACTGCATATTTTATATAGAGAATTGTCTTCCCAGAAGTAATATTTAGCATCACTTCTCAATCTTTTCTTCTGATCACTGGAATAATATGATGGAATCTGGCTAGCAACCACAAAATTTGCAATCTCAGCATACCAAGGCAACCTTTAAACCACTTTGAACACCTGCTCATCAGGGAAATGCTCCTTCACCAAAACTTCAGGTGAATCTTGCTCTTGAGACTCCAATCTTGACAAGTGATCTGCCACAACATTTTCTGAGCCTTTCCTATCCTTGATTTCCACATCGAATTCCTGGAGCAACAAAACACACCTAATCAAACGTGGTTTTGCCTCTTTCTTTGCAAGCAGATATTTCAATGCAGCATGGTCTGTATGAACAATGACCTTTGATCCCAAAAGGTAGGCACGAAATTTATCAAATGCGAAAACCACTGCTAGCATTTCCTTTTCTGTAGTTGTATAATTCATTTGGGCCTGATTCAATAGCTGCTAGCATAATAGATAGTGTGAAACACTTTGTCTCTTCTCTGGCCTAAGACAGCTCCTAAGGCATAATCACTGGCATCGCATATAATTTCAAAGGGTTCACCCCAATGGGGAGTGACTATCACAGGAGCTTCCACTAATTTTGTTTTCTAGCTAGATGGCAATTCTATATATTGGATATTGTTCTTTTGTATACTCATTACCTTTCTTTACATTGTTGCTCTTATTAGACATTGTTCATTTCTTGATCATGGCTGATTATTCTCCTCATCAGAATCCTTATGAATATGCTATCTTTAGTGAAGATCCAGGAACTACTTCTTCCTCTTCTAATGATGATGCGGTGGTGCTTGATGTTGAACCAGCTAACATTCCTCATTTTATTAATGCTAATGCTGAGAATTTGTACCATGGTTTTAGCATTAGAGCTGTTATGATTGAGAGGCCATTCCAGGTCCCTTCCTGGAGATTTGAGGATGTGATCTTCCGGCAACCGTGGTCTTGTTTTGCACGAGCTTCAGTCGTAGTGAATATGGACATAGTTGGAGAATTTTATGCCAATTCACGGGCTAATGGTGTTCACTCAGTGTTTGTAAGGGGGAAGTATTTGAGGGTCACCCGACACAATATCAATATGCTTTATCGCCTTGATGATTTTCCTGGTAACACTTATTGTAGGTTGCTTCGGGCTGCCGATACTGATCGCTTGTTGGCTTCAGTGACTTTACCTGGTGCAAGATGGGTGAGGAATGCTCGACGCGAGGCTTTGTATGTACCTACCAGTGAACTCACAGCCGAGGCAAAATTATGGTTAATGTTTAACAATTCTCGGCTTTTATCTACTAACCGTGCAGATATCGCATCTAGAGAACGCGTTCTTTTGATTTATGCTATTTTACATGATTTCTCGATTGATGTTGGGAAGTTGGTGTTAGAGTTCATCAGGCGAGCACAAAGAAGTGAGTTTGGACCAATGTACTTTCCAGCTTTGATAACAGCCATGGCTCGTGAGAAGGGTGTTGATATCACTTTAGCTGATAATCCTCAACATCCTCTTGATCTTTTGGGACCTCCTCAGTGGCCTGTTTTTACAAGAGGAGGAAAGACTTGCCAGACTTTCTCGTGGCTTGTAGAAAGTGGAAGGCCAGGTTCCTTTGTATTGATTGTTTCTTTTATCTCACGGGGACCGTGTCTTATGCAAGTGTGGGGGGAGATTTGGCCAAGATATCTTGATTATGGTTGTGGTTGGAACATGTATGGTTACCATGATTATGTTTAAGGAGGTTAATTTCCATGATTGAATTGAGTATAGTATTAGTAGTATTAGCCTTTTGTGATTTTGTTACTAGATAGGTTGTGATGTTTAAATTTTTTTGTTGTTTTTTGTGTATTTCGTGTTAATAAAATTTCTTTGTTGTGATGTTCGGTTTTATTCACACATGCATTGATGAAGAGAATATATGCACTTCTGAACCCTTCTGAACATGAATTCAATTTTCTGAAAAGCTGATAAAAATTGATGTAGAGATTGGATTGATATTGAGTCATGAATAGGAAATGGATATGAAATGGAAGGAAAAAGGCTAACATTTTGTTGGACGTTTATATGTGTTGCTGGATAAGTTCACATGAAAAATGTAGAAGTTGTTGGTTTTGTTTTGTTGTTCATGATGTTTGAGAACATTGTTTAGGAGTGAACGGCTGAATTGAAAAGAGTAATGGGAGCGTTGTGGTTGTTGCTTTGAATGATATGAATGCTTTAGTCTTGTCTTGTATTCATGTTCTGCAAGGTGAGTTGACCGAATTGAGTGTATGCAATAATGTTGATGTTGTAGTCTTGAGAGGAGTGAATGCATAAGAATTGGTAAAAGCTGAGAAGTTCACATGAGTTGGATTATCAATTGGGTCCCACATTTTGAATGACTTGCTTGTTTGTAGTGTTTGGTGGGGAATGTTAATGTGGATGGTTCACATGACCGAATTGCTTGTTTGTCTAGGAGTGGCAAGTTGTTTTCACTTTACGTCTTGGTAGGTTTCATTGTTGGTTTTGGTCTATAAATGCCATTTACCATTTGTATAATATGTAAGGCCAAGAGAGAACAAAACCATTTTTGTTGAGCTAAGTATCATTTGTGGAAGCTTGTGTTGTATTCATCATCTTTCAATCTTCATTTCCTTCAAAAAGTTGACTCTAGCTTCTTATCAAGGTATGTTTCAAATCCTCCTTTAAGCTGTGTGAATCTTTGTTGTTCAAGTGAAATGTTAAAGTAATGAAAGTGAAGGCATGATTTTGAAAATATGGAAAACATGATGTTGATAGCCAAATGACAAATGCATGTTAAGTGTGGGGAAGCATGATTACAAATTTAGATTTTTGATTACTCCATCTTTGCCATGTTTCTGTTTTTCAAGCATAACTTGGGTTAGGAATGATGAAATGAGGTGATTCCAGTTGCATCCTTTAGCTAACATGATGGTCTTATGTTGTACACTTTTTCTAATTGTGGCTGGAACTTAGACTAAAAAAGCTTAGAATGTGAAGTACATGTGAAATCAGGAATGTTGAGATTTGGAATCTGCCAAGTTCGCCAAGTCTCGTTATTTTGGGTATAACTTACAAATGGAATGTCAAAATATGTTGATGCCATTGGTAGAATTTAGCTAAGAGGAAGGGCCACATTTCTTATGTTGTGCACTTTTGATAATTATGCCTGGAGCATGATCTAATTTTGAGGACAATGTGTGCTCATGTTATGAATTATGATCTGAGAAAATGCTGAATCTGAACATTTTTGGGACTGTCGGGATTTTAGCCATAACTTGGCCATTTTGACTTCAAATGGGATGATTCTTGTCCTCAAATTTCGATTAAAGAGTGCACTACAACTTTGATGTTTTTTGTGTGAACTAATTCTGCTTGCTTCCTAGACGATTTTTACAATCTTATAATGCTGGTTTTCAGTTTTTTGGGAATGTGTTTATATAAGAAAATGCATGTGTTTAGTAATGTTCTTAATGTAATTGTTTTGCTTTGAGTATTATGTGACAAGTTGAACTTTTCTTTATAGAAATGGCACCAAAGAAAGATTCAACTTCAAAAAAAGCCACGACTTCAAAGAAGAGAAAATGAAAAGCTCAAGCACTCGATGAAACTGATTCTGACCCGGAGTATTTTTCGGATGATATGCAAATGTTTGAGGAGCCTCCTCAATATGCGATGCCAGCTCCAACACCTATGAAACGGAAAGGAGTCCCTGAGGTTTCTCTGTTCGTTGATGAGGATGCCATGAGACGTTGGGAACAAGGGTTCAATATGAAATATATACACCTTGAACGCGGGTTCAGTGTGGAGAAAGGGCCGTTTAAGAAGTTGATGAAATTTTACAAATTCCATGAGAGGCTTACGGTTGCCCCTGAGTTTTGCAATGTGAGCATTGCACGGGAATACTACGCAAATGCAGGGTCTCCGAGGGATGGAGCTGTCTATGTGAGAGGCATTTGGGTTCGAATCACGAGCGAGATTATCAATGCACATTTGGGTACACCTGATTATCCTGATGATCCGATCAAATTTCCAACCAATGAGGCACTGGATGAAGCTTTGATAAAAGAGTTGGCACATCCTGGGGTATAGAATCCCAAATCTGTCATGATATGGTTAGTGGTACCTTGCACGAGCTTTCACCTGGAGTGACAGCAAGCCCTTCTTTACATCCGTTACCCATATTTGGTCGTATACCTCCTATGCCTCATACTCCCACATTCATACCAAATCTAGAGTTTACACCTGCTGTAAGATTTCCATTAATAGCCTCGGGACAACCTCTTGAAGATCCTGTGCATGGCCCTTTTCATTATGTTCCACAGTCAATTGGTGTCCCTTCATTTGCCACGGCTTCCTTGGATGGACAGTCTTTCTCCACAGCAGTTGCATTTGGATCTCCTTCTTCTTTAGCTCCATCATCGTTTTCTCAGGGAGTGCCTCCTTCATCTTAGCCTCTTACATTGGGGACAATGTTTATTCTAAGTGTGGGGGGGAGACGAAAATCTAAAAACTTTTTCTTGATGTTATGTGTGAAATGAGTATGGTGCTGTGTTTTGCTTTGTGAGATTGTGGTGATGAAGTGGTGAATTGAATGTTGAAATTGTGCTTATATGTTTTGTTCATATTGATGAAGTATTGTTGGAATGGAGAAGCCAATATGTCAAGTATGTTACATTATTCAGTTCCGAGAAGGTAGTTGAAGTGGCTAGTTGGTGCGTGTCTTGAAGTTTGATGACTTGTTGACGCATGAAGTTTTTTTTCTTTCTTTGCAAGAATGTTAAGTGGATTTTGTGAGATGTTGTTTCTTGATGGATTGAGGAGTATGGTTCTTTAGAAGTCATGAGAAGTGGCCATGATAGTGTGAAGTCAAGCTGTCTTACTTTGAAGAAAATGAAGAATGAAGAAATGCCATGAATCGTTTTGTGTGCTAAGTGTTGTTTGAGTGTTTAGAGTTTAGTATGCAGTTTGTTTTGTTTTGTTGAGGGATGTAATGTACTCAGCCATGTTGAAGGTTTGTAATTTTGTGTGTTTATCATTGAGCATTAATGAAATTGGAGTGTGTAGTGTTGTGTGCAAGGTATGAATTGAGATGTGAATTTGTGTGAAAAGAGAACAATGTGGTGATGCGTTGAGTTTATCATCTTGCATGCGGATGTTTTAAAAAAAATATATGGAGCGAAAAGAGAAATGAACAAAGGCAATCAAAATTGAGAAAATGAGTTATCACCTTGTATGTGAAATTTTGTTCTTAGTTCACTTTGGCTTATTCCAAGTTCATCACTATACTTGTTTTGAATCTTGCATGTGAAAACTTTCGGTTTTTGGTACTAAATTTGAAGAATTCGATACATTTGCTGACTAAGGCCGGTGTTAATGTAAGCTAGAGTATGCCATTGCAAAAATCATGAATAGGAGGTAATGTGTATGAATTCGTTCTGTTGGTTAATGCATTTATCTGGTGTCTCCAGAATTCGTGCATGTTTAGTCAATTTGGGATTCTTATGAACATGTGCTTGCACAAGAAATGATATGGGAGAAAAAACCATATTGGTAACTGGGAAGGAAAAAGCCATAAGAACCTGGCAATCAAATTTGGAGAAAAAAGCCATAAAACCCAGGGCATTATTTCAGTCATCAATATGTGCAATCAATGTGCCAGCACTAACTGTGCCCAGAATAAGGGCAATGTCCCATAGAGTACCAATGTACGCATAGGTACCATTGATCTTGTGATTGCATGTTCATAAGAGTGGACATAAGAGATTGGCATGATTGAATGGTATGTGGACCAGCTTAGAGGGTGTATAACAAAGGAATAGATAAAGTGCACATTCCTCAGCACACACTTGCACGCATGACATTTTGGTCTTTATTCATTGTGCCTTAGTTGATAATTTGTATTGAAATCTGAGAGATAGGTACCACGAACCAAAAGAATTGATGGACTAAATTAAGGCCACAATAATAAATCATTATTTGTATTGGACCTATTAAGTTATTAATATTAATAGTAAGACACCCTAATATTTTTATTTTTGCCCCATCACATTTAAGAATTGATCTTAAAAGAATTATAAGAATTCAATGTATGCTACATTATTTAAGAAATGCCACAAATATGCAAATAAAATATTGGACTTATAAATGTAATATTTGATAAGAATAATTTACTCATAATTCACTAATACATCTTAAATCTTTTAATATTTTATAAGTTAATCATTCTTTCAATATGCTTTATGATTTTATTTTATTAAAATTATGTATGTTATTTACTTTAGTTTGAACATTTTTTTTACAATATAGATGAACTATAGCTGAATTAGTTTATACATTTTTTTTTTGATAATAAAATGGTTGAGTTATAGCTGAATTAGTTTAAACATTAGTGTGAACATATATCTTATATTAGTTGATTTGGCAAAGTAATGATGTAAGTGTCACCTTTCAAATGACCAAGCTCATTACTAAATTATGTTATATTATTTTTGCAACAGTATTTTAAAATTTTTTAGTCTTATTTATTAGTAAAATATAAAACTTAAAAAAAGAAATTTAATTTTTTAAAAAAATAATATCTATTAATTACAATTAATCACATTGTAAACTTATAAAACTATAAGTAAAAGTACTACTTATTATTAATTATTTTGTTATTCTTTTAATGCACATGAAGTTAAAAATAATTATCAATTTAAAAAAAATTGAAAACAAAATTAGATAGACCTATTTTAAAAAAAGTAAATAAAATAGTTAGACAAGTAAACACTCAATAATTTTTCTAATTAATGAAAATAAATTCATGTTAGGGCTCACACTCAATCCTCTCAAAACACTTAACCAATTTTAGCCCTAACAAAATCCTCACAACAGCCGCACTCTTCAGACACAACAAGCGGCTGCCGCACCCAATTTTCACACAAAACCAGCGCTGCCCCCAATTTTCAGACACCCAATTTTCAGACACAACAAGTGGCTGCACCTAATTATCAGACACAACAAGCGGCTGCCGCACTCCATTGTCGCTCTCCCTCGTTACGAACGAAGCCGCACTGTCAATTTTCATACACAATTTTCATATTGCTGTTCATCTCTAGGTTTCCATTTCGAGCGTAACGAGAGGTATTATGGCTAACTGCAAACTCGAACATCTTTTCTAGTGTATACGAAGCCTTGTGCATTTGGGTAATCAATCCTTGTTTTTCCATTGTTTCATTTTTCCCCTCTAAATTTGTTATATTCAGTAGCATGTTCCTGTTTTCTTGAAAGGCTGCAACTTTAGTATATTCATCTATGTGGGAAATTATCTTTCTGTAGTAATCAATGAAAAGACTCAATCTTTGTGAAAAATTATTATGATTACAAATGAATGGAATATTTAATAAGTAACCATAAAAGTCTCTCTCTCTCTCTCAATTATATATATTGATTAATTCGTGAGAGGTTGCTGCAGTTTAATTAGTTACCATGTATATATGGCAGTGTACTATAAAGTTTGGCAATTAAGTATAAAATTGAATCGTTTTTGTCTGATGCTTTAATTTCTTATTCATTAATTGAAACAAATGTTCGGAAAGGATTTTTTGATGGATGAAGCAATTATGATGGATGAAGCTGCAAAGTTATTTGATGGATGAAGCAATTATGATGGATTTATGAGGTTCAAATAACCTGCAAAGTTATTTGATTTTCTGCTCATGAAACATAAAGGATTTTTTTGATGGATGAAGCAATTATGTTTATTTCTATAAAGCCCTGATTTTTTATGAAAACTTGAGGACCAGAAGTGATATAGTGTATGTTGTTTTGATATGTTTCTGGGCTGTTTTTCTTTGTTTGGACCATTATATAGTTGTTAAAATGCTAACAAGAGAATTCTGATAATTTCACAATTGGTTGTGCCATTGTCCATTATAACTTTCTCTGGCTGTTGTATAAGTGATGATATCATCTTTTAGTCCAGCTGTGTGTTTGGGATATTTAATGTTGATTTTTGTCTCACTTTTAAATTATCATTGTTTGACTTAATCGCAAGAAATTGCTGATGTGGGTTGCATTGACAATCCCAATTGTCATTGTTTGGAGAAAATAGAAAATTGGGATTTTGGACTTGAAAGATGTTGGTTTTGGCCGATGAGAAAACTTGTCATTTGCAGGAATATTACTTATGAATATTCTGTAAATACTTCTTTCATATTTATATATAAAAATATCGCTTTTGGAAAAAAAACAAGAAGATCCTTTGTTATGGCTGTCTTTCATGTAGAAGTAGTAATGAATTTAAAGTAAAGTCAAGATTTAGTGCAAACATTTACATTTTGTATGCAGTTTAGATTTTGGGCATTTGACAAATGTTTGTATTATGTGTATATGCCTATACGGCCAGTCATAGTTTCATAATATATTAACCAATCCAAGAAAATTCTTGATTTGTGTATGAAATGATGGGACTTGTGGGCTTTTGTTGGACAAAAGCCCAACATTATATGTTGGTACTTGTGGGCTTTTGTTGGACAATAAAGCAAAATTATATGTTGGTGCTTGTGGGCTTTTGTTGGACAAAAAAGCAAAATTATATGTTGGGACTTGTGGGCTTTTGTCATTTGCTATTAATTAATTTCTTATCTCCATTTGTTTTTAAATAAATAAATAAATAATTTGTATTAAGAAGTGCATGCATGGGACAATAATTAGAAAATTTGAAACATGTGTATTGAATAATTATGAAGTCAATAATAATGAAAATGAAGACCTTTATCCGATCAACAATAATTAGTTTCTCTGTGATTGTAAGATTCTTGACTTAAAGTGATCTAGATGGCTGAAGATATTTTTTTAAATTAATGTGATTAAAAAAGATTGATTTGTTTGTTTGTTTGTGCATTAATATGGTTTACAATTTCTTGCTGCCCAAGTCTTGTTTTGTTTCAAATATTGCCATTATATGAACTTTAAATTAATAAGTATTCCTCTTGTGGTTTATTATTGACAATACTCCCACTATATTTGGATTAATCTTGAAACTATACTAACTTTTTTTTTGTTATTATAAGTGTGTTATTAATATACATTTATTAATGTTGTTCATTTTTTTGTTCATTTCTTTGGAAGCAATCATTACGCAAAGAGTTCACAAAGAACACTTGAGGGATATTTATTGTCGACAAAAAGGTAATGATCGTTACTACTTAATAAATAGAAGCACATGAATGTACTATTTTTATAAATTTATATGACTATTTATATGGCTTGTATTTGTGAAATGAATGTAGGGTAAGATTGTATGTAATGGACAAATCTTGGATGAAAATTGTACACCGAATAAAAGATAGAAGATATAAATTGGGTGTTGATGAATTCATCAATTTTGCATATCGAAATAAAGATGAATCATTACGCATTCCTTGCCCATGCAAATCTTGCAACAACCTTCGACATTGTGATAAGAAAACTGTCTACCTTCATTAGATGCAATTGGGAATTGTAGTTGACTATGATCCGTGGATTTATCATGGTGAATTAGTAGAAATTGTTTCTGATAATGAGGATTTATGTGTGGAAAATGATGATGATGGTAATGATAGAGTTGACGAAATGTTAAATAATATAGGAGAGGGTAATTGGGTTGAAAATTGGCAAACTGATGGGGACTTTTCATGTGATTAAGACAACAACATCGAGAACATTAGAAGATTAATAGATGAATCTAACCAACCACTGTACATCGGATGTGAAAATTACTCTAAATTTTCCTTTGTTGTCAATATGTTGCATCTAAAAACAACTAGTGGTTGAACTGTGAAGTCTTTTGATGCTCTTTTAGGAGTTCTGAAAATGGCTATGCCAAGTGGGGCTAAAATTCCTAAGAATTTTTACGAGGCAAAAAAGTATATAAGAGACTTAGGGTTTAGTGGGAAAAAGATACATGCATGTGTGAATGATTGTGTCCTGTTTCACAATGAGTATGCTTCCCACACCCATTGCCCCAATAGTAACTGTAATGAACCCCGATTTAGAGGAAAAGATTTAACCATCCTACGGAAGGTTCTCCGATACTTTCCATTGCTGCCTAGGTTGAGAAGGTTGTATTTTAACGATGAGGTTGCGTGGGATATGCGGTGGCATAAGGAAAAACGGGTTGATGATAGGAAATTGATTAGGCACCCTGCAGACAGCGAGGCTTGGAAACATCTTGATTTGGTATGTCCTACTTTTGCATATGACCCACGAAGTGTGCGGTTAGGCTTGGCAACTGATGGGTTCAATCATTTTGGGAATATCAGTAATGCTTATAGTATTTGGCCAGTGTTTGTTATCCTGTACAATCTTCCTCATTGGAAATGTATGAAAGATCTGTATTTGTTTATGACATTGCTGAGCCCTGGACCTAAGTCACTTGGAAACAACATCGATGTCTATTTGCAACCTTTGATTGATGAATTAAATCAATTGTGTACAGGTGTAGAGGCGTATGATGTGTATGGTCGAGAGAAATTCATTCTGCGTGCAGCCTTGTTGTGAATTGATGAGTTGAATTTTACTTTAAGTATAATACCTCAGAAATAGACTCCTAATACAATAAGTATTGTTTAGCTCATAGTTAAAATACAACATGCCTACCACTCGTTTGCAGACGTCAAGACGTGAAAATCAACCACCTCCTCCCAATCCTGGTCAGCAGGTGGAGAACAATCCTCCCATAAGGGAGAATCCTACAAGTTTGCCTACTGGAACCCCTCGTCAGGACGGACAAGGCTATATCCCTCTGCATCAAGAAGGAAGTTCAATTCCCGTTGTCAATTTGGATTCACCTTATGTGGTCAAATTTCTGCTCGATAATGGACAGCGAATTCAGGCTATGATAGCAAGTCACGCTCCAGGTAATAATTTGGTCGAATAACAAGCTCGCGATGCAAGACAGCGAGATCGGGAACAAGCAATTCGTGAAAGTTACTTCAATGGCGAGCGGAATCTTCGACAGGAGTTGCAGAACGAACATGAGCTCAGATTGAGAGCTGAAGAGCATGTCCATAGAAATAGTCGAGATCAAAATCGGGGTCAGAATCGGGATCATATTTCAGTCTCATCTCGCCGAAGAGACTCACGATCACTGAATGGAGACGAAAGACGTACACATTATCGTCAGCGTACAAGAGCAGAAGATCACGTTGATGATAATATGTACATGATAGACGACCAGCAAAGGAATCAGGAATTGAGGTTCGGAGACATAGGCCCATCCGACCTGCCTCGCACTTCACAACCACAGCGTAATAATGATGATTTGGGTGTAAATTCTCCGTTTGTGACCGACGTGGATAACTATCTTCTTCCGCATAAATTCAAAATGCCAACTCTGCTGTATTACAATGGAGAAGGAGACCCGGCAGAACATGTGCACCATTACGTGCAGAGCATGAGAATTTACAATTACGCAGATCAGATATTATGCAAGTGCTTTGGAATAACTATGATGGGAACTGCACGATTGTGGTATGATAATCTCCCACCCAGATCATTCAAAAAGTTTAGCGAGATCAAGACGGCTTTCACAAACAGGTTCGTGCAAAGACAAAAATTTGTGAAAACAAGTGTTGAATTACTCAACGTGAAGCAGGGAGACTCTGAATCATTGACTCAGTACATTTACAGATTCGTAAATGAAAGCTTAGAAATTGGGCACAGGTCGGAAGAAGTGGTCATTGGAGCTTTCACAAATGGTTTAAGACCAGGAAGATTGTACAAAGAATTTGTCATAGATCCTCCTGCTAATACTGAATAGATTATGAAACGAGCTCGTAAATTTGCTAAAGGTGAAGATGCAGATAAGAAGAAACGAGACAATGACAGACCTGAAAAGAAGAAAGAAGACAAAAACAAGACGTCTGGTAATGGAAATCGCAAACAAAAATTTGATAAATTTGACAAAGTACATAACAATTCGACCACAGTTGATGGGAATAGGAATTACACTTTGTTGAATAAACGGCAAACCAATGTGCTCGCCATCTTAGAGAATAGAGAAGGTGTGAGATATCCACAAAAAATGATGGCTCCCGACAACAAAAGAAGTACGAAGTTCTTTTGTAAGTTCCACAATCAACATGGTCATGATACAGAGCACTGTAAAGATCTCAGGAAGTATATAGAAGAATTGATTCAGAACGGTCATCTAAAGGAATTTGTCTTGAGAAATCCTTCAAACCGACCTGAAGACAAGAAAGATTCAGATCTTCCAGATGAGAAAAGAATAAGAGAAAATGGTGATGATAGAAATCCTGGAGTAAATAAGAATGTCACAGAAGTAATTCACACCATTATTGGAGGGCCATATGATGGTGATTCCATGACCTCCAAGAAGTCGAAAAAAAGAGGAATTCCCGACCAGGAACCAGTTCATAAACGGTTCAAATCAACGGACACCATCACCATTTCAGAAGAAGATGCAGTGCCGACCAGATTCCCACATGCCGACGCATTGCTAATTAAAGCAATCATCGCCAATAAGGAAGTTCGTAGAATATATGTGGATGACGGCAGTTCGACTGACATTCTCTATTACGAAACTTGCCAAAAAATGGGTATCGACAAGAAACAGTTAATACCTTGTCATTCACACCTCATCGACTTTTCAGGAGAAACGTCAATGCCTATTGGCACGATAAACCTGCCAGTAACATGGGGAGAATATCCCAAGGAAAGGCTCATATATATTGAGTTCACGGTCCTTCATGTCAGCTCTCCATATAATGTTATTCTAGGACGACCTGCCATTGTGCAACTTAAGGCTATCTGGTCTCCATATCATCTAGTCATGAAATTCCCTACCGAAGCTGGAATTGCTACTATCCGAGGTGATCAGAAGTTGGCCAGAGAATGTCATATGATTGCTTTAAAAGAAAGTAAAAAGCAACAAATTGAAAACGTTAATTATGTTGAAAAAGAAAACCGAACCGAACCAGTGACGTTGACAGATCAGGTGGAATCTGTACACCTAGACGAATCCGTGTCAGAAAAAACTGTTCTTATCGGTTCATCATTGCCTCTGAAGATAAAAAGTCATTGGTAAACCTCTTGTCAGATTTCAAAGACGTTTTTGCTTGGAGTTCAGGTGATATGAAAGGAGTCTCTTCCGACCTGATGGTTCATAAGTTGAACATTGATAAGTCTGCTAAAGTAATCAAGCAGAAGAAAAGGAAGTACGCGCCAGATCGTAATCGTGCCATATCTGAAGAAGTTGACAAATTGTTGGGAGCGAAGATTATAAAGGAAGTCTTCTACCCAACCTGGCTTGCCAACCCCGTAATGGTTCCGAAGCCAGACAACACACTTCGAATGTGTAAAGATTATGCCGACCTGAACAAAGCTTGCCCAAAAGATTGTTACCCCTTGCCTATAATTGATCAGAAAATGGATGCGACCTCCGGTTTTGAGGTCTTATGTTTTCTGGATGCTTATAAAGGCTATCATCAAATTCTAATGGACGAAAACGATGCGGAGAAGACAGCATAACTGAGAAAGGCACGTATTGTTATACGAAGATGCCATTTGGTTTGAAGAACGCAGGTGCTACGTACCAACGGTTGGTAGATAAGATCTTTTCTGATCAGATCGGACGGAACATGGAGATTTATGTTGATGACATGCTTATTAAAAGCAAAAGAATAGCAACCTTCGTGGCTGATGTGAGAGAAACTTTAACGAAGTTACGAGAAACAGGGTTGAAGTTGAATCCGAAGAAATGTACGTTCGGGGTCGGTTCAGGAATATTTCTTGGTCATATGGTTTCACATCAAGGAATTGCAGCAAACCCAGAGAAGTTCAAGGCAATTTTAGACATGAAACCGCCGCAAAGTATAAATGACGTCCAGAGCCTCACTGGTCAGTTAGCTGCGTTGAATCGATTCTTATCTAGATCGGCTAATCGTAGTTTGCCTTTCTTTAAAGCTTTGAGGAAAGCAAAAAACTTTGAATGGGATGCAAATTGCAACAAGGCATTCGAAGATCTAATAGCATATCTAGAAAACGTACAAGTGTTATCAACCCCAGTTCATGGAGAAATTCTATACATTTTTTTGGCGGCAAGTGATGCAGCAATTAGTGCAGTTTTGGTCAGGGACGACCATGGAGTACAAAAACCCGTATACTATACGAGCAGAGCTTTGCAAGGACCCGAACAATGATACCCGACCATGGAAAAACTAGCACTGGCACTTATCAATGCTTCAAGAAGGTTGAAACCATACTTCCAAGAGCATGAAATTCATGTCTTAACTGACAAACCACTAAGGCAGGTCTTGCAGAAGCCTGATTCATCAGGAAGGCTCATGAAATGGGCAATTGAGTTGGGCGAGTACGCAATCAAATTTTCACCTCGAACAGCGGTGAAGGGTCAGGTGGTCGCTGATTTCATAGCAGAAGTTTCCACATCAGAGAAAAATCTTGAGAAAGAAGATGACCTGCGAAACCCTTGTAAGAAAATGGAAGATTTTTGGGTTTTATATGTGGATGGTGCATCAAGTGAAGATGGTTCAGGTGCGGGGCTAATATTAACCAATCCCAACGGACAAGAGTTCACGTATGCTTTACGTTTTGAGTTCAAAGCTACAAACAATGAGGCCGAATATGAAGCATTAATAACTGGAATGAAGTTAGCTCATCAGATGGGAGTTAAAAAGTTACAGGTTTATAGTGATTCACAGCTCATAGTTAACCAAGTAACTGGGGGATATGAGGCCCGAGATCCGAACATGAAGAAATATTTGGATAAGACCGAAGACCTGAAGAAACGTTTTCAGGAATTTATGATATAACGAGTACCCCGAGCTCAGAATAAACGAGCGGATGCGCTCAGTAAGTTAGCATCTTCAGCACATGTGCATCTCACCAAAAAAGTCTTGGTCGAAGTTCTACCAACTAGAAGCACTGAAGAGCAGCAAGTTCTAGCGATAGAAGAGGTGGGAGGTACTTCGATGACTCCAATTATCAATTTTTTGACAAAAGGAGAACTACCGCAAGACAAACATTCATCTCGGAGACTGACTATGCGATCAGCCAGGTACATTATCCAAAATGGAGTTTTGTTTAAAAAAGGTTACTTAATACCTTGGTTGCATTGTATAGGACCTGAGCAGGCGTCGTACGTTCTAAAAGAAATCCACCTTGGATCATATGGAAGTCATGTCGGAGCACGCACATTGGCAAAAAAGGCGTTGCGGTTGGGATATTACTGGCCTACGATGAGCTCGGATGCACACGATTTGGTGCAGAAATGACCTAAGTGCGAAATTCATGCCGTCGTCAGACACATCCCACAAGCAGAAAGGGTCACAATTTAAAGTCCATGGCCGTTTGCTCAATGGGGAATTGACATCGCTGGACATTTCCCCGAAGCTCCTGGACGGCTCAAACACATGGTAGTGGCTATTGAATACTTAACAAAATGGGTAGAGGCCGAACCACTTGTGCATATTTCTGGGAGAAGTATGGTCAAGTTCGTGTGGAGACAGATTGTATGCCGATTTGGAATACCAAACACCATTGTGTCTGATAATTGTACTCAGTTCGCTCATGATCCGTTCAAATGCTGGTGTGAGGAGCTGAATATCAAATAGCATTTCACCTCGGTAGCACATCCTCAAGCAAATGGACATATCGAGGTCACGAATCGAATAATTATTCAAGGATTGAAGACAAGACTGGGAAGAGCAAAAGGAGATTGGGTTGAAGAACTGCCAAATGTTCTATGGGCATACTGAACTACCCCAAGAACAGCAACCCCAGAAACTCCTTTCAGCTTAGTCTATGGCTCAGAAGCTGTAATACCTGCGGAGATCGGACTTCCGAGCCCTAGAACAATCCACTTAATCTCAGAAACAAATTCAGATGAACTGCAATTGAGTTTGGATTTGTTAGAAGAGAAACGGGAAAAAGCACATTTTCAAGAAGCTAAGTATAAATCTGATATGGCCCGATATTATGATCGGCGAGTCAGAAGAACTCAGTTTGAACCTGGAGACCTGGTGTTGTGCAAGAATGAAGCAAGCCGAGTCGAAGGACTCAAAAAGCTTGATCCGAACTGGGAAGGACCTTATAAGGTTACCCAGGTCGGTAATGCAGGAAGTTACAAGTTGGAGACTCTCAATGGACGAACTGTCCCAAGGATGTGGAACATTGCCAATTTGCGAAGATACCACCAATAGCTTACAGTCTTTTAGTTCTTTTAAGCACGTTAGTGCGTCAATAAGTGTAATTCAGCATAAAGGCTACACATAAATAAAACAACTCTTTATGAGGTCATTCCTATAACTTGAGTTTGTCTTTAAATTATCGCATGCGATGAACCAGTTAAAATTCGATTTTAATCGAATTATATAATATAAGGATTTTTTCTGCCAAAAAAAGAAAATATCCAGATCAAATAAAAATCTAAGTTCAAACCATTTTGAACTAATCGATTTTAGATCATAACGTTGGATTTCCGCCAAAAAAGAAAATATCCAAGTTAAGTTCGTATCGGAGATTTTAGTTCAGTTCGAACTAGCCAAATCCATGAATATTATTCCGTAAAAAAAGGAAGGCAAAGAACTCAAAAGATCAAATCTGATCTAGTTCGGATTAATTTATTTTTGCTCAGCTCGGAATATTGAGTTCTGACTAAACGAGATCGCTTAAGCAATAATTTGTCGGGAAAGACATGAAATTAAAAACAGAAGAAAATTTTGACATAAAATCAGAAATCAGGAAAAGATAATATTCAAAATGACCAAAAATCGGTCAACTGCTGTTCAAGTAACAAATAAAATCTACAGCTATTACAACGCTTTAAAAGCTCATAGGCTCAGTTCTCATCAGTTATTTTTTCTTCGGGAGACGAAGGCACGAATTGGCGACCATCAACCCGCAACAGCTTTAGGTCGGCAAAGGCTTGGTTTAAAAATTCAACAGACTTGACATTGTAACCCTTCTCTGAAGTTATGTCCAGCTCGGGAATCTTTTCTTTCAGCGCGACCAGAGCCATGTGATAGCCATGATTGCGGGCTGGAGTGCATAACCTGGCCAACGTCTTTTTCGCCTCTTCTGACGACAAGAAATTTGATATGAGTTGAGAAGAGCCCTCCCCATTCAGAAAAGCTACTCGAGATTCCAACGTATGAAGTCGTTCAGTTATTTCCTTATTGGAATCCCTAACAGCTCTTAGGTCACCTTGGAGTAGCTCGTTCTCATGCTTCAGCTCGGAGTTCACGCGAACAAGCTCAGCTAATTTCTCTTTCTCAATCTTCAAGGATGCAGTAAGAGTCTTGATCTCTACAGTATTGGCGTCCTTGTCAGCAGAGAGCTTATCTAATCCTTCGGAGAATCCTTCGCTGCGGTCTATGACCTCCGAAGCTAAAACCATGACCTACACAAGAAGATAAAAATTAGTTTAATGAAATGCACATTGATGAACATAAAAGAAAAACAGTTAATACCTGAGCAACGCCAAGCGCCAGGCATTCATGAAGGGAAGCAGTGGTTTCCCTTCTCATCATTTTCCTGTCCCGACGTGGACAAGTGTTGTAAATGAAATTTGGGGCTGTGTCTATGGAAAGCCGATCATTGATACCCATCTGTGGGTTAGGACGGAAGGTATTGAGGGGATAGCTACCATCACCCTCTGGCTCTTTCAGATACGGAACGAAGACATCCCCAAGAAGGGTAGGACCCGACAGGTCGTCTTCGTCAACCTCAAATTCAGCGAATCGAGCTTTCTTCTGCACCTCGTCAGCAGAACTGTCAGCGTTTCTTTTCTCAAGCACCTTCTTTACTTGCTTGAGAGATTTTCCGACCACGTGAAGAGGTTTCTTCCCTTTTCCCTTAAACGATGATGAAGACGGTTTGAGATTCTTCGCCTATGTTTTCACCTCTGGGACAGGGGCTGAGCTAATGAGGTTTCTTCCCTTTTCCCTTAGCCAATGAGGAAGACGGTTTGAGATTCTTCGCCTCTGTTTTCACCTCTGGGATAGGGGCTGAGCTAATGGGAAATTCGATTAAGGGAACCTTGTTTAAGGGAACCTCGTCGGTTCCGATCAGACTGTCATCCACCAGTACAGGTTTGGGGAGGTCATCAAAAAGATCTATGATGTTGCTCACTAGAAAAGAATGTGTAGACCCGATTAGAATAGAATAAGTTAATGTAAATAAAGTAGAGAAAAGGATGAAAGGCTATACCCTCCTTTCCATTAAAAATGTGCTTCAGGTGGTCTGATGGCAGAATAGCTGGACTTATCCCTGCTGACACCAGTATTTGTTCGGGAAAAAAGTTGGTATTGAGCACTCTTTTTTCATTTTCTAATTTTTTAGCCAGATCGGCTTGAAGTTTCTTCATGGAAATGGGGTCAGAAATACGACCAGTTTCTCTCCAAAACCACTCACACTCTAAAGACTTTAAGCTAAGGTAAAAAAATTTATCTTTCCGTTCATGGATGGAACTAGGTTTACCACTTAAAAGCTGTTATTTTTTAGGTCGACGGGTAAAGTAATACCAACCCAGATCTTTTCCTGAGGTTTTTAGGCAAAAGAAATGCCTGAAGTATGGAACAGAGCAGTTGTAGTTCAAATGATTGAAAAATATTTCAAATCCGACAAGGATTCTGATCGCATTTAGGGTTAATTGGGTTAAGCTGATCATATAGTCGGCCAGGATGTCCTTGATAAATTGAGACAAGGGAAATCTTAAACCAGCCCTAAGTTGTTCTAAATAAACACTCACAAATCCCTCGGGAGGTCGGCTAGCCACTTCATTTTCTAAGGGAATCCTAATTTCAATTGAGGGGCTGATGTAATAGTTATTGATGATGTCAGCTATGCAGAAAGAAGTTGTAGACGAAACTAAAGTTTCCAATTTGGTTGCAGCTGATTTTCTGGTCGGGTTAGAAGAAGATGTTTCTGCAGTGGCAGGACGGCTAGTGGAAGGATGGTCTTCAGGAAACTCTACCGATAAAGGAATAGCATGAGTAACTAACTTTTCTAAGTCGTCTAAAATTTCTATTCGGTTTGGGTTACTGGAATCAACTACCTTGGAGCTTCCTTCCATATCTTTATTTAAACTAGCTAGATTGAACTTCTTAGTGGTTTTTAAAGTCTTGTATATATTGGACGAATTGCTAGATAAGCTAGTAGTGGAATTCGAGTAACCACTAGAAGTGTGTGCAGAATCGTGTTCAGATTCTAAAATATTTTCAGAACGGATTTCAGAAGATGAATTTGAGTTTTCTGAATTGGACATTTACTTACTTGTGAATGAAGAAGCGAGTTCGACTTAAGCTAGGAAGTTTGAAGCACCGTTTGAGTGGCTCTAAGATCTGAACTGAGAAGAGAGAAATGCAAGTGAGAAGAAATCCAAGAAACTCCCTATTTATAGGCAAAGGGAATGGGAAGTTCAAAAGACGTGACAGCTGTGTTGGAGAACGTGAAGCCAAAACGTCAGAGTGTACAAGTCGTGCTTAGGAAGTGTACGCATGTTTTTCGGGCACGAAATTCGAAGTGATAAACGTGTATATCAGTTCGGTATTATACGGAAGTTGTTCAGATCGGAATGTATAAATTCAATCCGACCTGAGGGGCTATTGATGAGGGTTGAATTTTACTTTAAGTATAATACCTCAGAAATAGACTCCTAATACAACAAGTATTGTTTAGCTCATAGGAGTCCAACTCCTTCTCAGATTATATTCCTATTACATATATGAAAAGAGTTACAATTCTATTACAACTCTTACATTACAACAAACCCTTCTTCAAGGTATGTTATTAGAGTTTCAATACAACTCTAATTCAGGTATGTATTCTATAAATACAACCCCTCTCTCACTTGAGAAGGGGATTCAATTCAAGTATTCTCAATTACTTATCGATATTTGCTTAAGGCTCGTAACTGACTTAGGCATCGGAGTTTTCTCCTTGGGACCAATCCCGGGGACTTTTGCAGGTATTTGTTGTGCTCGAGCTGATCGGGACAACCTGAAGGCCTGCCGGACGACGTGAGACTTTTTGAGACTCATTATGGACTATAAATGATTTCTCTGCTTATGGTATGCTATCTGGTTGGAGCAAAAAGGGATACAATGGTTGTCCAGTTTGCATGAGTGAGACATCGTCTACGTACTTGTCACTTTGTAAGAAAATTTGTTACATGGGCCACCACAGATTTCTCGCAGCATCTCATCGTTGGAGAAGAGATAAAAAGAACTTTGATGGCAATGTAGATATGAGGGATCCAGTAGCACCAAAATCTGGACATAAAATATTGCAAGATGTTGATAATGCAGTGAAGAATCCGTATTGTTATGGTGTAGGTGCTCATGGATACTCTAGTAGAAAGCGCAAAGGTAAGGAAGGTTGTGGTTGGAATAGGAAGAGTATTTTCTTTCAGCTTCCGTACTGGGCGGATCTTAAGGTGAGGCATAACATAGATATTATGCATGTTGTTAAGAATGTTAGTGAAAGTTTGGTTGGCACGGTGTTTGACATTGTTGGGAAGACTAAGTACACCTTTAAATCTCTACAAGATTTGATGGCGCAAGGGTTGAAAAGGGAGTTGCATTTACAACCATTGGGTAACAAATTCATCATGCCTATGGCTTCATATCATTTGACCAAGGAGGAAAAGAATAAAATCTGTTCTTTCATCCAGTCAGTTAAATTTCCAGATGGCTTTGCATCAAACTTGTCTCGTTGCATAAAAGGAGGGGAACTACAAATTTCTGGAATGAAAAGTCATGACCATTATGTGTTCATACAACGTGTTTTGCCAGCAGCAATTAGAGGTTCCACGTGTAAGGAAATTCCCGTGATGTTGTTTGAACTTAGTTCTTTTATTCAGAAATTATGTGCACGGACCACAAGTGTGGACATTATGCAAGAAGAACAAACGAAGATCATCTCACTTATATGCAAGTTCGAGAGAATATTTCCCCACTCCTTCTTCGATATCATGATTCATCTTTTAATCCATTTACCATACGAGGCAATGGTAGCGGGTCCACCTCAATATCGTTGGATGTTCCCATTTGAGAGGTATGATTTTGAAAGAAAAAGATTGTTTATTTTCAATAACATTCAACTCTTTTCTAACAATATTATTTAATATGTTCAGGAAAATGGGAACGTTAAAGGGATATGTTCACAACATAGAATGTCCAGAAGGATGCATCGCCGAGAGATACATAGACAATGAATGCTTAACATTTTGCTCTATGTATTTGAACAATGTAGAGACTGTGTTCAATAGGGTTGAGCGTAATAATGAGAATAAGAACAGCTGTCGTGCGTTATCTGTTTTCAGTGGCAAGGCTCGAGCACTAGGTGGAAAGAAGCTTTGTGCTCTTGACAAGGTTGAGTTGGATAAGATGCATTCTTATATTCTTAACAACTGTGTCGAATTGGAGATTTTAATAATGTAAGTATACATATAACTTTGTGAATTTGATATTAGGTAATGCATCAAGTTTTTGAACATCATATGAAACCAGCGTTTCCTTTTGGTATACAGCCAACACAAGTTGTAACTTGAGGAAGAAATTGTTCATAATGTCAACGAGCATCATAACATACATTTTGCATCATGGGTGGAGCGAGTTGTAAGTATACAAACATAGCAAATTCACTAATTTCACATTAAATATTTATTTCTATTCAATTTAACTTTCCTTCAATATTGACTTAATGTGTAGGTACAAAATAATCCAGATTTATACTCATGCGATGTTAGATATTTGTCATGTGGGCCACTATGTCTAGTAGTTCAATACAATGGATGCATGGTCAATGGTTATAGATTCCACACACAAATTCATGAGTTAGATAGAAAAACTCAAAACAGTGGAGCTGTTGTGCAAGGCGAGCATGGGAACAATTTGATCGATTTTTATGTGTTGTTACAAGGTGTATTAGAGGTTGAATACTTGGGAAGCAACAAAAGAGTTATTGTATTCAAGTGTGCTTGGATTAGAGTTGATGCAACAGGGTGCCAAATTGATAAAGAATCTGAACTCACTAGTGTAAATCTATCTCGTCAATGGTACAACGAGCAGCCTTATATACTTGCATCACAAGCACGGCAGGTTTATTATATGAGACCCCAAAAATTTTGAATAATAATACCTTCGATTATTTTAAGCTTACCATGTGGAATTTAAAATTTTATGGCTTGTATCTTAATTGATTATTAATTTTGAGGATTCAATTGTTAATTTTAGAAAGTTATAAAAAAAAATTAATTATATTAATTAAAACTAAATTCAGGCAGTAGTTAGCGAATATAAAGTACAATGACTAAGTTATAAATTAAAAGAATTTTTTTAATTAAAATAATAATATTAACAAAATTAATTAATTAGGCCAGCTAATTTAAAATTAGATTTATATAATAACCCTGGGCACATGTGTAGGCTACTGATGCTCCACGTCATTACTAAGATGACTCAGGGTGAAACTTTTGTAAATTAAAAAAAAAACAAAAGGAAAAAAAAGGAACGACAGGTAGAGAGACAGAGCAGAACGGGAAAAAAAAGAAGAGAACGGAGGAGAAAACGGAAGGGGTCCAGGCGGAGAAATAAAACAAGAGAAGAAAAGGAAGAAAATGAAAGGAGAAGAAGAAAAGGAAACCGTGGAAATCTTTATGAGGTGGGTGAGTTTGATTTGCGGTTGTTTGGAATTTCTTTTAAAATCCTATTTTGTGATAACTGAGGTTGTTATGCTGTTTGATTGTGATTGAATCATGGTTCTGTTTCAAAAAAATTTGTGGTTCTTTAATGTTTTATTAGTTGTTCTTGAGTTAATGAGTTAAAGTTTGAATCTTGAATTTGAGCTGCGATTTTGGAAATTTATGATGTTTGTTTATTGTTTTGAGGGGAATTTCTTCTTTAGTGTTTGTAAAGGCTATACAAGAAAATTATTGGTGAATCTATCTCTGTGATTCAACCTTGAACGAGCATGAGTTTGTAACCAAGGAATTTATTTTTCTACTTGAGATTTACTACAAGAATACTTGCCTTTGAATTTTAACATGAGTCTTGTGAATTGGCGTGAAAAGTGAGGGCGATTAGGGTGAGTAATCCAAAATTACTTTACCAATTGAAGGTATATCTTTGGAATAGAAGGTGTGCATAACATTAAAACATGAGGATTTATAGATTTGGGTCCATGATTTGTAAGTATAGTGTAAACTAAGGGGAGCATGTTTAGAGACTTTTTAAAGGTATGTGTGTTTTGCTTCATGTGTTCACCTGGTTGGTGAACGGTGCCTAAGATTGAAGAATGAAGATTGAATCTTACAAGGTTTGTAGTGATTCTCTCGACCTTTACTGGAAAATATATATATATATATATTGCCAACTCTGTTCGGTGGAAGATAATAAAGTGAGCTTCTCAGTAATGAAGACTGGATTGTTCATGGAGCCAAAGGAAAAAGGATTGAAGAAAAGAAATATAATTCAATTATATATATATATTTTCGTACATAAACTTTTCATGCGAAAAGAATGAAGGCTTGGGGTGATTGATCAACAATTCCAGTAGGAAGAGATCGGGATTCAAGGAACTGTTCCATGTCCAATTCATTAGATTCACTTCTTAGATATTAGTCCTGTAAGTTGATGCTTGAGCAAGACTTCTGTAAAGGTAAAATGATAATATAAAGCTAATGTAAGTCGACCCTTTTATTAGAGATAAAAGGGTCCACCGTAAAATAGTGCGTAAGTGAATGATCAATATATACATATACGATAATATATATATAACCATTAATAATGTGATAAATATATATTCATGATCGGAATGTAAAAATACATGATATATATACATATGATATAATATATAACCATTAAAAATGTGATCAATATATATATGAACAGAATGTATATATATATGATTATATAATCATTACCATCATGATCAGTATAAGGAAGGTCACCATTCACATTTATTTTGTAAACTTAACAGTTATTATTATTGAGCCTTTAATTTAATATGTAGTTTTAAATAAAATGTTAAGGAAAGATAAGAGATTTAGTAGTGTATCAATTTAAGCATTATAAATTTGACAAAGTGGTTTGTTTACAACACAAGATATGCCAATGATTTACTTCATGACTATTTAACATTTAATAAATATATTAGAACGTAATTATATTATAAATGAAATACAATTATATGTAAGTATGATTATGAGGTTAATGATCAATTATGTATTAAAATTATCTTATCTAAATATGATTGTTTTAATACATTAGATAGTGGAAAATAAGTAAAGCCATTATGTAAAGAAAAAACATCTACATATACTCACATGTGATTATTGTAAATGGTTAAAATATTATTATACACCATAGCAATTAATAATTTAATGTGAAATTAAGGGTTACTAATTTGCCTTGGAGATTAAGGTCCTGTTTAAGAGTTATTGTAATGTTTTTGAAATAGGGACTACATTAAGTTTCAAGAACTTGGTCCAAATGGTGATTAAATATAAGTAAATTGTCTTTCTGGCTATAATAGGTAATGTTAAATCTTATTGAGGATAAGAAGAAATGTAGACATCTAAATAGGATTTACGAAGTTAAATATGGCCAAATTTCATTCGTAGGATTGAAGGGAAGAAAGTCTACCGGTTTGAAAGAATCACAATATGGATACAACACATCGTATGTCTTGAAAATAAATTGTATGCTACCTGGGCTTTATTGCAATTCTCGATGATTGGATAACCGGATTTCCTGTAATAATGATTGAAGATGATATAACTACTATGTGAATTGTAGGTAATCTCTTATCCTGCATTGAAAACATATTTTATGATAATTGAAATTCCATGTTATTTCACTAAATTGTTTCTATTGTATTTGATAAAGATAATATGATATGATTGAAATATCGGTTTCGTGCTGTGTGGAACTAAGTGCTTCGCTGATATGAATGCGAGAGCCACCTCTAGAATCCACACAAGGCACTATTGATTGTACCACATCGACATGGTGTGAAATATTTGTGTATGGCATGGGTTTGCCTGTACTGTGATTGTTTGATTGATTGGGCCTAGTCATGGTGGCTTATTGATGGTCGGGAAGGCAAGGGCCGACGAGTTCATCATAAGTTCACCTTGACGTTTAACCCTTGTCAAGTGGAACTAAAGAGGTTTTAGTTTCATGAGAAAGGGTACTGTTTATCAGGATATATCCTATTGTGTCTGCGGGGCAAATTTTGACTGTGGAGGATAAGGTAGCTTCAACAGTGGCCTGATCAGCCACTGATCGTAAGATGATATAAGGCTGGTACTGGCGGGTAACAAATCTAAACTGTTATGTGCGTTCTTATGGGACATTGTGATGTTAATGATTGCTTATTGTTAGTATCTCTATGATTTTATTGTGGTTTCCTCTTGGTGTGTATAAACTATTTGACACCCGATATTTTTAAGATATAATTTAAATTATTCAACGTTTTGGAAAAAAAAACTATACCCAATTCCCCAGCCACTGAGCGATAAAGGCTCACCCCATTTTCCTTAAATATTTTCAGTAAATCAATAGAAGAGGCTAAGAAGGATGGACAAACGGAACTACTATCAGAGTGTGAAACATTTGGTACTGAATGCTGCATTCAAGATTAAGTTGAGACATTTGGTATTGAACTTTGGAGTACAGATTAAGTTGTAATGTAATTTTGTAGATGTGGGATTACATTGTACTTGTTATGATCACTGGTGTTGTCTAAATGAAAAGGAAAAAAAATTCCTTGAGGGTTCGCTTTATGTTTAGGATTGTTGACTGATTGAACAACCCAATTCACTCTCCAATTATGGGGTGGGTTGGGGCGTTACATATTATGTTCGTGATTCGAAATTGGGCGGTGATTGGCATATTGTTCAAGGTTTCAGTCCTCGATCATCATATGATGTTCCTGAAATTTCAGCGGAAGAGGAATGTGTGTATCAAGAAGAAGATCCACCATTTGGGAATTTTTTGGTTGATCTATTTGTTGAAATGCCACCATTGACACGAAATTCGGATCCATTACAAGCACTTGATGCCTCAATTGTTAGTGGTTCTACATCACGTCACTGATAAGTCGGAGTTGTACCGACTTATTTATCTTACATACTCATCCTTTTTATATAGAAATTGAGTAAAGGGAATACTTTGTGAATGGCTTGTGCATATTATTGTTCATGAACTTACAATTGATGAAAATAGCTAAGTGTGGGGAATATGTGTTGAGTTTGATTCAATTATGTAAAATATGCACACACTCTCCTTAGCCTCACAAGTCACTCACAATTCACAACACTCACGAGTCACTCACATCACACACAAAATTCTCAACACACAACACACACATGCACATGGCAGGCGCCTAGCGCTCCCGCCCACTCAACACACACACACGGGGTGGGCGCCTAGCGCGCCCACCTCACTCACACGCATACACAGGGCGGGGGCCTAGCCCGCCCGCCCCTCCCAAACGCACACACGGTGCGGGCGCCTAGCGCACCAGCACCACGCACACACACATGCAAGGCGGGCGCCCAGCGCGCCCGCCCACCACTTTCACTCACGCACACACACTCACTCACACATTCTCACTTGCACACTTGCACGTTTAGTTTTGCATACACCTCACCGCACTCATGCTCCCGCACATATTTCGCGCACATTATCAGACAATCACGTATGTTCACTGTTGAGCACCAAGTGTTTGAAGAAATGCATTGAAATTCCTTAATGACTAAGTCTTGATTGAACTACGTGGCCTCACTTTATCTTTGCTGACTTATTCACAGACACGTGGCAACCCCTCCGGAAAAGATGGAAATTGCCAGGAAGGTCACCAAGCCAACCCAGCAAGGGGAAAGTATAAAAAGAGCTGAAAAAGAAAGAGAAAGGAGATCGGGAGATTAAGGATCAAGAAGGAACTTAGAAAATTACAGAGAGGGAGAAGATCTTGGGAAATTGCCCATTTCATTTCTGTCTTGTAATCATGAATTCTGAGCCGATCAACATGATCGGCTAGACATAGAGTGTTGCCTTGAGGGGTTAGATGTATGGATTTAATCTTGTTTGAGACATTTGATTTAGAATCTTATCCGTGTTATTTATGTTCATTATTCTGTACTTGTTGTGTTTGATGTTTTGCATTAGATTAACTTCATATTAAATTTGCGGTGACCACTGAGATTGTTGTGAACTTGCCTAAGGAAATCAATCCCAACTTGTATTGATTATGAACATGCTTGTGTGAGTCTTAGTCCTGTACATTTCATGATTTAGAAAAGGGCAATGAGCGTTTCTGTACGGTGAGTTTAGATTACATCTGGGATAACTGCCCTGACAAGGAGTATATCCAAGTAATCGAGGCTCACTACTGTCACTATAGGAAAGGATTAAGAGTATTCTCGTATTGTGGATTGAGATTACATCTGGGATGACTGCCCTGACAAGGAGTATATCCAAGTGATCGAGACTCACAGTAGGAGAGTCCGGATCTGGAGGAGTCCCACTCGTACCTAGAACTTGCCCTAACAAGGGAAGTTAGAGGAGTATTGTGAAATGGGTTTGAGAGAACTGACAAGTTGATCGAATCCCAGCTCACTAGCAGAGAAGTCCCCTCACACTTGTTCACACAAGTCAGGGATAACAAGAGAAAAATCCATACTAGTTGTTCCACCCTCAAGGCAACACCTCCCGTTTTATTGAGTTATCTCTCGTTCCAACATTCATGCATTTTAATCTATTTAAATATCATTTCGTGCCTTTTTAATTGTTCATACTTGCTATCATTATTCAATACTTGATTACAACCCTCTCCCTGTGGAGACGATCCCACTCATCACTGCTGCATTTATTGTTGAGTTTGGGTAAAATTGCAGTGTAGCGACAACCCTTGAACAATTTTTGGCGCCGTTGCCGGGGAGAGGCTAAGTATTAGGAATTGATTGTGATAGTTTTATGTTTCGAATCTTTGGTATTTCGTATTTCAGTATTTGTTCTGTTTCTTTTGATTGACTTTTGATTATAGTTGGTGATCCTGTCAAGATTATTTCATCCTATTTCTACAGTTTGTTTTTGAATTCAGTAATCTATCTACGTGGGAGGTGTCTTTGGCTTGTGTAGGTAATCCAGCTTATGCAAGTGGGAGCCAGACTTCGTGGGATTGAACCTGAGTTTGATTTCGATCTAGAGCTCCAGAGGACTTTGAGGCAAAGGAGAAGGGCTCTAGAAATGGAGGAACAGGGTGAAGAGAGAGCTAGGCCCCAACAGGGGGAGGAGAGACCAAGAGACCGATCACCAAGGTTTGGGGACCATTTCGCTGTCAACTTCGAGAGGAGGAACAATAGGCAAGATGTGGATGTGGAAAGTTACCAAATCCCAACTCAAATAGTATCGATGATAACTCAGGGTCAGGTCTTTCAAGGATTGAGCAATGACGACCCAACCGAGCACTTAGATTGGTTTCTGGGATTATGTAACACCTTCAAGTTGCAAAGAATCACACCTGATGAAGTGAGAAGGATATTGTTCCCACTCTCTCTCAAAGGCAGGGCAAAGCACTGGTTTAACTCGATCGGAGGGCCCTCGATAGCCACTTTTGAAGAATTGGAAAGGAAATTCGTGGCCAAATATTTCCCCCCATCTAAACTGGAGAGAATGAGACTTGAAATAAGGAACTTTCAGCAGCAAGATGGGGAGACCTTCAAGGAAGCATGGGATAGGTTTAATGACTTGCTCAGGCAATGCCCCAACAATGACCTTGGAGAGATAAGGGAGCTTAACACATTCTTCAAAGGATTGTCCCCCGAATCTTCACTAATGGTTAAGGCCTCGGTTAACGGAGCCCTCAAAGATAAAAGTGTCCCGGAAGTAAGAGAGCTATTCGATTCCATAGCTGAGGACGAGTATTTGTTCCTAGAAACTAGGAAGGCACCCGTAAGAAAACAGCGAGCAGTGCTGGAGCTGGACGAGGAGACTTCATTGGAAGCAAAGATTGAGGCCCTAACAAGGCAGATCCAAACTCTCAAGGCCGCAAACACTGCTCCTGTGCTGATGTGTGGCTTATGCAAAGGTGAACACCACACCGATGAATGCGAGATCACACAGGAGTCTGTTCAATATGTTCAGAATTACAACAACAGACAGCAATATGGACAGCAATATGGTGGCTATAGAAACCAGTCTGGTCAAGGGTCTTGGGGAAAGAACAATCAGGGAAATCAGCAAAGACAGTACTTCCAAGGTGGAGAGTCGAGCAACAGGGAACCGAGGAAGACCACAGATGAAATGTTTCAAACAATCATGGAAAGGATGGACATGTATGAGAAGAGGACTTCTGCAGTGGAGGCCTCCATCAAGAACATAGACGTGCAAATAGGCCTGCTGGCCAAGGCGAGCAACCAACGCCCTCAGGGCGTCCTTTCTAGTGATACCGAGCCCAACCCAAAAGGGAAGGAGAGAGAGGTGTGCAACGCCATCACACTAAGATACGGTAAGGAGATAAAAAAGGATCAGAAAAAGGGAGGAAATGAAGAATCAGTGGAAGAAGTCCCAGAGGAGACTATCATTGTGGAAGAAGAAATACGGGAGGATGAGGAGGAAAGTGTGAAGGCTCCTGAGCCTAAGAAGAAGAGGGAACCTGCCAGCCCCTATAACTATCTGGAGTTTGCACCTCTCCCACCTTTTCCCCAACGCGTTCCAGCACAGGCCAAGAAGGGGGCCCAGTTTACAAGGTTCCTGGACATGGTGAAAAACATCAACGTGAATGTCCCTCTTCTAGACCTAGTCACTGCAGTGCCTCGGTATGCTAAATTTCTGAAGAATCTGATCATGAATAAAGAGCAAATATTACGTTGTGAGGTGCCAATTCCGCTGACTAGGGAGAGCCAGTCTTGGATTAACAATGATCTCCCTCCCAAGCTCAAGGACCCTGGGAGCTGTACAGTCCCTTGCACTATCGGAGGAAAATTTTTCGATAAAGCGTTGTACGACCTTGGGGCAGGGATAAACCTAATGCCACTATCCCTCGCCGAGAGTAAAGGTCTGGGAGAGAAGATTAAACCTGTGGCTGTCCTCCTACAGTTAGCAGATAGATCCGTGGTACAACCGACTGGAATGGTGGAGGATGTGTTGGTGTCGGTAGATAAATTTGTACTTCCAGTAGATTTCATAGTCTTGGACATGGAGGAGGACCACGAAGTCCCACTTATATTTGGCAGGCCATTCTTGGCAACAGGGGATGACCTAATAGGAGTTAAAGGAAAAACCATCACATTCCGGGTCAATGGTGAAGAAGTGGTATTCAATGTGGATTATGCGATGAAGCACCCTCAGACCATTGAGCAATGTTGTCTGGCAGGCCTGGTGGAGGGTCACCCTCACTCACTTAAGTCAGAACATACAAGTAAGTCTCTTGCCTTAACACATGAACCTGGTGAAAGTGATATGCATGATAATTTTGAGAATGTGTTAACTGATGAAGAAAGTGAAATTGTGCATGAATTGCAAACCATGATTGAACGACTTGTGTTGAATGATTCTGTTGAGAAAAGGAATTCTGATCATGAATCTTATGGAAATTGTGTTGATGAGAGGAAATTGAACGAAACAAATGAAAATCTTGATTTTGTTGTCTCTACTGACGAAAATGTGGAAATTGTGCCCACTGAGGTGAGGCTTGACAATATTGAGTACAGGAACGAGAAGCTCATGCCATCAATCTTGAATCCACCGCAACTGGATATGAAGCCTCTACCACCCTACTTGAAGTACGCATATTTGGGAGAAGGTGAGACTTTGCCGGATGGACAATAGCCGCCATAAATGGGATCAGCCCTGGGATATGCATGCACAAGATATTACTGGAGGAAGGGGCCAGCCCTACTAGGGAGAGACAGAGAAGGCTAAACCCACTGATGATGGAAGTGGTCAAGAAAGAAATTGTTAAGCTTCTGGATTTTGGGATGATATTCCCCATTTGGGACAGTGAGCGGGTTAGCCCAGTACAGTGCGTACCGAAAAAAAGAGGGGTAACCGTAGTGACCAATGAAGCGAATGAGATGCTTGTTACCAGGATTGTTAACTCTTGGAGGGTATGCATGGACTATAGGAAGCTGAACAAAGCCACTAGGAAGGATCATTTCCCGTTGCCATTCTTGGAGCAACTATTAGACTGGATAACGGGGTTTCTTTTCTACTGCTTCCTATATGGATACTCGGGTTACAATCAAATTGCTATCGACCCGAAAGATCAGGAGAAAACCACCTTCACCTGCCCCTTCAGAACTTATGCCTTCAAACGGATGCCCTTCGGACTTTGCAATGCTCCAGCCACCTTTCAACGATGCATGACTGCAATTTTCCAAAACATGGTTGAGAACATCATCGAGATTTTTATGGACGACTTCTCAGTTTTCGAAATGACCTTCGAGGGATGCCTAGAAAATCTTACACTGGTGTTGCGAAGGTGTGTGGAGACCAACCTGGTACTCAATTGCGAGAAGTGCCAGTTCATGGTGAATGAAGTAGTCGTGCTTGGGCATAAGATTTCCAAAGATGGCTTGGAAGTGGACAAAGCTAAGGTTGAGGTGATAGCCAAACTACCGACTCCCACCAATGTGAGAGGAGTGAGAAGTTTCATGGGTCATGCAGGCTTCTATAGGCGGTTCATCAAAGACTTTTCCAAGATCGCCAAGCCATTATGCTCACTATTAGAAAAAGATGCCCCTTTCATCTTTGATGAGAAATGTAAGGAGGCATTTGAGATCTTGAGGGCAAAGCTAGTGGAGGCCCCTGTGATAGCTCCCCCGGTGTGGGGAGAGCCCTTCGAAATAATGTGCGATGCCAGTGACTTCGCGGTCGGTGCAGTGCTAGGACAGAAAAAAGGCAACATGTTCCATGCGATCTACTACGCCAGCAAGCTGTTAAGCGGGGCACAATTAAATTACACCACTACGGAGAAAGAGATGTTAGCGGTAGTCTTTGCATTTGACAAGTTTAGGGCATATCTCCTGGGGTCCAGGGTAATAGTCCACACCGACCACGCAGCCCTAAAATATCTGATGGCGAAGAAGGAAGCAAAACCAAGACTCATCAGGTGGGTTCTCCTCCTACAAGAATTCGATGTAGAGATCAAAGATATGAAGGGGTGTGAAAACGTGATGGCAGACCACTTGTCAAGGCTTGAGCTGGGGGCACTAAATGAAGAACAGTTACAGTTATGGATTAAGGAAAGCTTTCCTGATGAACAGATTTTTGAGATCCAGACTCGAGGCTTACCTTGGTACTCAGACCTCGCCAATTATGTGGTGTTAGTGTGCGCGCACTTATGTGGTTTGTAACTTGATGTGCTTAAATGGTGAAAAAGACCACAAATGGTGTTAAAATGAGGCAAATGTGTGTTTTGATGTCAATTGGTAGGAAAGAGTTCAAAGGTCTTGAATGGTGAGTGGGAATGAAACGAAAACCGAAAATGAGCTTGATTGGCAAAATTAGGGTTTGGGCAGGATGATGGTGCAAATTGTTTTGAGCATAACTCTCTCAATACTAGTCCAAATGATGAGCTCTTAGATGTTCTGGAAAGCTCTTAGAGTGTACTTCATTTATTATGATTTAACTGTTTTCTATTTCTGTGTGTACATGTGAGAAACGGGGGCATCTTTGTGATTGCTACCTCAGGATTTAGTTGTTAAAATCATGTTGACACAGTTTGGTAGATTGTTAATAACTTGAGCTACAAACCCTCAATTAAGATGATTCGTGATCCATTGGAAAGCCAAGAAATAAACCTAGAACTTTGATGTTTACCATTGAGTCCAGTTCTGATGTTAAGTCGCACGAATTTGGCAAACAAGTTGGGTCTCAAGCTGGAACAAGCTTTCAGCCGCATCACACACTAAGCACTCACAATTCCTTCACAAGCTTTTTTACAAACACCTCACAAGCACACTTCGCTGCACACATGCATGAGACGAAGTGCACTTCGCCGCACACATGCATGCGGCGAAGCTCACTTCGCCGCAATACACATGCACACACTCATCTCAATCTCACACATTTGCACACAACTCACCACTTGCATTCATTCTCAACACTTCTGCACACTTGCACTTCAAACATTCATCCATTTATCCCATTCCTTAATTCACACACATGTGCAAGGATTTCAACACTTCACCACATATCAATCTATCCCTCATTTCACAACACTTAGATTCAACAATTCTCACCACTCACAATTCATTCCACTTCACATTCACATTCACAACATCATCCTCATTTCACTCCATATGTTCACAACTCATTTCACCCACATTTACACTACACATTATCACAATATCACACTCAAGCTCACCAACATATTCCTCATTCATTTCACTCACACTCATGCACACTACACTTCACATCTCAATTTTCATTCTTCATTCTTCATCCAAGAATTCACAACTCTCACAACGTATTTCATTCTTGTTCAGATGATCAACACCCATCTCACACACTTCATTCTTGGTTGTTTGAATGCAGTTCATTATTCATCTATTCACTTCAGACATTCATGAACACTCACTCAAGTTGGTATTCAATCTTCACATAACCCATTTCATTTCATTTCTCAAGTTAGTTGTTTACTTACATGAAGGTGCTACTTCCAGGAGCTTTTGGTGAGGCTTCGTGAGCAGATGGCAAAGTGTTGGCGAGACTTCGTGAGTTTGGCGAAGTGTTGGCGAGACTTCGTGAGTTTGGCGAAGTGTTGGCGAGGCTTCGTCAAGCTGGATTTTCTCTATGCCACACGTCCGTAGTTTGGGCATAACTTCCTCATCCCAGCTCCGAATTTGATGATTCAAAAGGCTATGGAAAGCTAACACACAGGGCTATAACTTTGGTCTTTTAAGCTTTTCCTAATTCACAGTGTTTCATGGTCGAATTTTAGCTGGACTTTGCTGCTTGGAGGTGTGCGCGCTTGAGCTTGCTGGAAAATAAGCCAAGTGTTGAAGCTCTGAAGCTTCTGAATTTCCCAGGCAGATGAAGGCGTGAAGTCTAAAGGCTTGAAGGCGTGGTTTCTGTGAATACTGGATTGCTTGGAAGTTCGCGGAGTTGTAGATGCGTGATTTGAAATGGCTTGAAGGCGCTGGATTGCTCTGATTTCTTCACTTGAGTTCTGAGAAGTGAAGGCGTGAAATGCTTAAGCCTGAAGGCGTGGGAAATGGACTGAAGGCGCGCGGCTGTTAGCCCAAAGGCGCGAAAGTGCTGAAAAAATGTTCTCAACTTCGAATTTTCACATTTTGAGCTGATTTTTGGTTCTTCCATTTAAGGGCAGTTTTGTAATACCTTAGGTAGTTTACGGTTGCGTATTAGTTACATTTTCATAGCTCTATATATAGAACATGTAGCTAATGTGTAAAGGGATTTTTGGGGGGGAGATTTTAGAACTATCTGTGAATTAGAGCGCGGGAATTCTCATTTTCTCTCTCTAGATCCACTTTCTCTCACTAAACATTTCTTCTCCGATCTCAATTCCGATTGTGAATTTGGACTGGATTCTTCTTTCTTATTCTCAATTGACAAAGGAGTCGACAATTCTCTTGATTTAATCGGTAAATTCCTCCAATTAAGTGAGAATGAGCTTATCAATGTTGGAATTTGTTGATTTTGAAATGAGAAAGATGTTTTCTGGCTAAATCTATGATATCTTAGGATTCTTAATGGATGAATACATCTTTTAGTAGATTGTATGCTATGCAATTGATCTAATTGTTTGGAATTGAAATCACATTTGAATTGAGCATAAACATAGTCATAATTCCTCACTATTTTTGAATGGACCTAGCTTCGATTGTGATCACCATGTCAAGTTGAAGTGTGATTCACCAATTTTCGTCCGGAATCATGGAACGAGAACTCAATTGTGATTATTCTAGTCTTTGCACTTGATTTCTGCAATTAATTCAATTCTGAGACTCAGGCCCGATCATATGAAGTGTTGATGAATTGATACATTAGATAAAGTGTAAAGAAGCTTTCTGAGTTAACAAAAATGATATGTAAACCCTAGGATGGACCTCGCCATGGGAGTTCTTAGGACTCTGAATGTTAGAGTAGTTAGCTGGGAGAGTTGAGACTTTGCGGAGGTTATTCCACCATTCTCGGGCCTCGCCATGGGAGAGGATAGTGATTTGGGGTACAAGCAGTGGTGTGGTCGCCATGCTAACCACAGCTTGGACTTCTAGACAATTTAGGTCTCCTAAGCATTTAATTGCTTATCGATTGCATAGCATAGATTTACTAAGCCTGTGTTCATCCAATACAAGAATCCTGAGATATCTGTTTCATCCTTGCTTGTTGCTATATTTTGCATCTTGTTTTTGTTCTCTTTTTGTGTTGAATTTTCCTCATTCCAGTACTTAGATTAGATTCTGAGATTAAGACTTTAAGAACAATTTGCTCAATATTCTTGACCTACGCCTTCCCTGTGGATTACGATCTCTACTTACGTTGCTACATTAGAGTTTAGGGTAAAATTGAGCTGATACAACTTTAAGCTATCAATTTTTGGCGCCGTTGCCGGGGAAGGCAATCGGTTCTGGAATTTGTTGAATTGTTCTTGATTTCTACTTGTTCTACTTTGTGTTTTTTGTGTGTGACATTTACTTTAGCTTTCATTTTGTGTTTTGTTCTGTTCTTTGCAATTTCTTTAGTACTTGTTGAGATTTGTGGTCTATTTCTGTGTTGCATATTTGAAGTTCTTGTTCTTTTGTTATTATACTCCACAACTGTGTGTTGTGTATGCCAAGGTCTAGCAGGTTTTGCAGGAGAACCACAATTCTTATTGGATCTTGAGTTGGAGAAAACTTTGAGAGAACATTTGAAGCAACAGAGAGAAATGGCAGCTCAAGGAGCCCAAGCACCAAGGTTTGGAGACCACTATGCAATAAACTTCGATAATAGATTTGGTCATCAGGACATCGATGTGGAAAGTTACCATATACCTCCACAAATTGTATTCATGATCACCCAGGGCCAATTCTTCCAAGGTCTTGAAAATGAGGATCCCAACGACCACCTTGATTGGTTCCTTGGTCTATGTAGCACTTTCAAACTTTCGAGAATTGATAGGGTTGAGGTTCACAGGATTTTGTTTCCTTTATCTCTGCGTGGAAAGGCTAAACACTGGTTTAAGAGCATTGGAGGAGCCAATGCAGATATGTCTTTTGATGATCTACGGAAAAGGTTCTTGTCTAAGTACTTCCCTCCAGCTAAGCTTGAAAATAAAAGGTTGGAAATTATGAATTTCCAACAACAAGAGGGTGAGACATTTAGGGAAGCTTGGGAGAGATTCATTGATTTGATCAGACAATGTCCCAACCATGACTTGGGAGAGATCAGGGAACTAAACACATTATTCAAGGGCCTAACTCCTGAATCCTCAATGATGGTTAAGGCATGTGCTAATGGGGCACTCAAAGACAAGTCTGTGCCGGAAGTTCGTGAATTGTTCAACCAAATTGCTGAGGATGAATATATCTTTCCAGAGACCCGAAAGCCACATGGCAGAAAGCAAAGAGGAGTCCTGGAGTTAGATGAGGATACTTCACTCAATGCAAAGGTCGAAGCCTTATCAAAGCAATTGCAATCTCTTAAGGCAACTCAAGCCAAGACACCTGTATTGTCTTGTGAAATATGCAAGGGTGAGCATTACACTCATGAGTGCTCTGTCACCACTGAGTCCATTCAATATGTGAATAACTATGGCAACAGGCCACAGTACTTAGAAAATTACTCAGGAGGGAACAATATAGGTTATGGAGGTAATCAAGGAACTTGGGGTCAACAGAATCAAAGCCAGGGAGGCCAATATACTCAAGGGAGTGACCAAAGGAGAACTTTCAATCCTCCACCTGGATTTGATCAACAAGCTAGTACCTCTGAACCAAGGAAACCTTCAGTTGAGGATATGTTACAAAAATTTATGGATAAATGTGAAGAAAGATTTGTTGCTTTGGAAACGACTGCAGGACATCGTGATGCCACACTCAAGAACATTGAGATACAAATTGGGCAAATTGCTATTGTTGTACATCACAGGCCTAGTGGATCTCTCCCGAGTGATACAATCCCAAATCCCAAGGGCAGGGCAGAGTGTAAAGTCATTACATTGAGAAGTGGTAAGAAAGTGTAAAAATCATCTAAGCCTGAGGAGGAGGAATGTGTCATTGAGGAGGAAAGTGTTCAAATTGAGAAAGAGAACGTTTATGAGGAAATGGCACCAAAGAAGGTTGATGAACAGGAAACGATTGCATTGGAAAAGACCTTTTGAGAACTCTAAAAGGACCATCGCCACGTATATGTAATTTTGATTTCTGCTTGGAAAAAAATCTCTCCCTCCTTAAGTGAATCAAAATCCTATCACCGGGTTCAAAGATCACTCGAACTCGACCCTTATTGGCCTATTTTGCATATTGTTCATTCCACCTTTTATTGGAATTTTGAACCCTTTTATGAATCTATTTAACAAACTCAGAATTTTTTTACTATCTAAATGAACAAAATCATTAGTAGGCAAATAATAGCATATTGAGTTGCTATGTCAAATCCAAGAAGTCCAAAATGCTTATTCCAGATGTAGAGGACGAGTCCTTCTTTTGGAATCCTGGGATTGCAGGAAAAGAGTGGACAACAAGCCACATCACGATGTGGAGAGCCTTTGACGTCACGATGTGAAGAGCCTCAGATGTCATGACGTTCACGTTTCAACGTCTGTGAATGTCGCGCGATGTCCAGCGTCGCACGTCCCGACTTCTAGTAACGATAGGTTTTTTTTATTTTTAGGGTTTTGGCCCTACGTCGTGACGTCGGGCTATCCCTACCTCACGACGTGTGGGAATAAATTGCATTTTTAGTTTCTATTTTCGTAATTTTAAGTTGTTTAAGATTTCCTTTTATGCTAAGTATGTTAGGGTTTCATTATAAGCCTATTTATAGGCCTTTTAACAATGTGTAATGTATTTGTTGAATGTTTAGAGGCTTTAGGGCTTTAATAAGAAAATTCAGTGATTGGTTTCTTCATTGTAATTTTGTTTCATGGGACACATTTCAATTATTACAATCTTGAGAATTGAATTGTTTTGCAACGCGGCTGTTCAATTGGTGCTGAATTTCAATCTACTCATTAGACTGTTCTATTGATCTGGATTTATTCGAAAATGGTTCTAAAGAATTTGCTTCCGTGACATACTAGATTCAGATTTTGAGCAAGTCGATTCAAGTTGCGTATCAAGTGGTACTAGAGCATTGGGAAATTTCGAATCTGGTTTTCATTTCAATTCTTTAGAAATTGATATTCCAAATTGTTTGATATCCACAAGCAATTACATAAATTGTTAATTTGTTTATTGTTACAAATAATTATATCTTTTAATGTTGTGTTGAGAACATTAACAAAAAAAAGTACAAAAGAATTGTCCTTTATTGTTATATAAATCAAGTTGTGATAGATTTGTGTGATTTGTCGAGGCATTCAAAAAAAGGTAATCTATTGCCTTAAATTAGGATGACATGAGATGGTAACAACAACAAGTGGAAGTGAGGAGGTCTATGTCGTCTTCCATACTTTCTAAATTTGATGAAGAACTTGAGAAAGAATTTTGGGATGCATTACGTGCAATGAAAAAGTCAAGGCAAAAACTAAATTTTAAGCCACAATCCATCCGATGTGGCATTTGTTGTAGATATGGACATGAATCTCGAGATTTTCCTAATCCTTTTATTGAAAGAAGAATTCTGATACCTATTCTTTGGGTTTGTGCTACGAAGTGTGAAGATGTCATACCGGTGGTCATAGTGCTATACATGTCCTAGTTGGTATGCTACACCAATTGACACTCAAGAATGTGAATCGGAGATCTAGGTTCTTGCTACACCGTCAGTTGAAACTAGTATTCCTAAACCTTTGGAAAGTGATGTAGAACTTTCTTTGATGGATTTTTGTGTTGTGTCGGAGGAGGCCATTCAAGAAGAAGTGATGTGCCCAGATTTTTCTCTTTAAGACCAATCCACTGATGTTATAAATTATTTTATTATTTTAAATGATTGTGATTCAATTGATGATTTTGCTGTACATTATGAGAATCAAGAAAAATAATTAACCACTACTTTATATGGAAAAATCTTTGAGTTGTGGTTTGTAGCAAAAGGCAAAGAGAGAAAACATGTTAAGTGTGAAGTTCCATATATTTTGTCTTTTTGTCTTAGTGGTATTATAGGTTATATGCCAAATTTTCTTTTACCAATCAACAAGATTTGAGGCCAAATATTTTTCAAGTGGAGGGATAGCATATTGAGTTGCTATATCGAATCCAAGGAGTCCAAAATGCTTATTCCGTAGGTAGAGAACTAGTCATTCATTTATAAGCCTAGTATTGAAGGAAAAGACGTGGACAGCAAGCCACGTCGAGACGTACGTGGAATACCTCTGACGTCACTACATCCGTACACATTGTCACATCCAACGTCGAACATCGTGATGTCCAGTAACGATAGTTTTTTTAATTTTAGAGTTTTGTCCTAACGTCGCAACATCATTCCATCCCACGTCGCGACATGTGGGAATAAATTGCATTTTATGTTTTTATTTTTGTAATTTTAGGGTTTTAAAGTTGTTTAAGGTTTCCTTTTATGTTAAGTATGTTAGGGTTTCATTGTAAGACTATTTATAGACCTTTTAACATTGAGTAATGCAGTTGTTGAATGTTTAGAGGCTCTATGGATTTAATAAGAAATTTCAATGATTGGTTTCTTCATTGTAATTTTTTTTCTTGTGATGGGTTTCAATTATTACAATCTTGAGAATTGAATTGTTGTGCGACGCGGCTATTAAATTCGCGCTAAATTTCAATCTACTTGTCAGATTGTTCTATTCACGTGGATTTATTCAAAAACGGTTCTAAAGAATTTGCTTCCGTGACAAACCAGATTCGAGTTTTGAGCAAGTCAATCGTGGTTTCGTATCAACAAAGAAAGAATATCAAGAGGGGTCAAAAGGTTAAAACTATAAACAACTTCAAACGGGGAACAATTAATCGAACTATACAAAGTACAATTATATGGAAATTCAATACGTGGCAAACAATTTTCCTAGTTCTTAAGATTCTTTTGAATTATAGCACGCAATAAAGTAGACAAAGTGCATTTTACTACTTCAATTTGACCATCAGTTTGTGGATGTGCAATTTAAAGCCTAACTTATTCTATAAAGTATACAAAAAATGAGACAAAAATTTAGCATCCCTATCAATAACAATACTTTATGGTATACCATGCAAACGAATAACTTCCTTAAAGAAGAAATCAACAATATAAGTTGCATCATTAGTTTTAGCACATGTAATAAAGTGAGCTATTTTGCTAAACCTATCAACAACAATAAATATGCTATCTTTACCAGCATGAGACCTAGGTAATCCAATCACAAAATCCACACAAATGCCTACCCAGGAATGACTACGAACTAGCAAAGGAGTGTACAAACTATGAGGCAATACCTTTGACTTAGCTTGTTTAAACATAATGCACTTTTCACAAACACTTTGAACATCTTTCAACATATTTGGTTAATAAAAATATTCATGCAAGACATAATATGTTTTAGGCATTACAAAATGCCCCATTAACCCTCCACCATGGGTCTCTTTAACAACTAATTCACAAATGAGAGTTACTGGAATGCACAAATTGTCTCTCTTATAAAGATACACATCTTGCACATAATATTCACCATTCGAATTTTGCAAGCATAGATCATAAACAAGTTGGAAATCAGCATCACTAGCATAAAGCACCTTAATCAATTTAAAATCAAATAACTTAGCATGCATAAAAGTAAGCAAAGAGTACTTCCTAGACTATGCATAAGCTACAATATTATCTTTTCCAATTTTATATTTAATCACATATGGAAATTATTCAATGAACTCTAGCCATTTAGCATGCCTCTTATTCAATTTACCTTAAATTTTCATGAATTTGAGGCTTTCATTATGCGAATGAATTATGAATTCTTTCAGCTATAAATAATGTTGTCATACCTATAAAGATCTCACCAAAGCATACAACTCCTTGTCATAAGTTGAATACTTTAACGCTGTTTAATTTAGCTTTTCACTGAAGTAAGTCACGGGCTTTCATTCTTGCATTAACACAACACTAATACCTATTCTAGAGGAATCACAGTGTATCTCAAAAGCTTAATTAAAATCAAGAAATGCAAGCATATGGGTATCAGTCCATTTTTCCTTAAGTGTGTTAAAGGCCTTTTCAGGTAATTCTTTCAATTCAAAAGTGACATTCTTCTTAATAAGTTCATTTAAAAGTGCAGCAATAGAACTAAAGTCTTTCACAAAATATCTATAAAAACTTGCAAGTCCATGAAAGCTTCTAACATTACTAGAAGACGAAGGTCTTGGCCAATCAAGTATAGCCTTAACCTTTGACTCATTAATAGATATTCCTTGAGAACTAACAATATACCCTAAAAAGATAATGGATTTCATGCAAAAAGAATACTTTGTAAGGTTTGCATACAAATTATGTTTTCTTAATACAACAAATACATTAGAATGAAGCACAACAAGCTCATAAAGTGATTTTCTATAAATCAAAATATCATCAAAGTAAACTACAACAAATTTACTAATAAAAGATCTAAACACATGATTCATCAACCTCATAAAAGTACTAGGAACATTAGTTAGACCAAAAGGCATGACAAACTATTCATAAATCCATACGTTGTTTTAAAGGTTTTTTTTCATTCATCACACTCTTTCATTCCGATTTGATAATAGCTATTTTTAAGATCTATCTTGATGAATACTATTGAACCATAAATTTCGTCAAGTATGTCATCTAACCTAGGGATTTAATGCCTATACTTAATGGTAATCTTGTTAATAGCTCTACAATCTACAAACAATCTCCAAGATTCATCTTTCTTTAGGACATAGATAACAAGAAGGACTAAGGGATTCGCGAACAATACCTTTGTCGAGATGCTCATCGACTTGCCTTTGTATTTCCTTAGTTTCCTAAAGATTGGCCCTATAGGCTGGCCTATTTGGAATAGAATCTCTGGGCACAAAATCAATTTGATGCTCAATGACTCTAATATGTGTCAATCCTTTGGGTAAGTCATTGGGAAAAAAGTCCTCATATTCCAGCAAAAAAGACAAAACAACACTAGGCAAACAAGAAAGGTGATCACTTTCCACAATATAAATGTCTTTTTCGATCATTAAGTGCAATGATTGCCTATCAACTATTGTTGTCCTAATCTCTTTCTTTGAAGCAAATACAACAAGCTTATTTTCCTTTACATCTAGACCTAAACTAGGTACATTATCACTTTTCTTCCCAAGCTGCACCTTTTCCTTTGCTTCATTTTCTCTTATCTTGGAACAAGCGTTGGCAATTGTTGCCTGGTCTTCAGAAACTAGGCATGGTTTAAGATTTGCAAGATTTACCTTCATTCTATTATAGTCAAACTATAATTGTTCTTCTTGGCATTATATGTAACATCCCAATCATATTGCCAAGTTTTTCCCAACAACAAGTGAGCTGCCTCCATTGGTACTACCACATCAAATAAAACTTCATCTTTATATTTACCAATAGATAATGGGATCCTTGTTTGCTTGTTAACCATAATCTCACCATATTGATTCAAGCATTGCAATTGAAAAGGTTTTGAATGTTTAATGCAAGATAACCTCAATTTCTTCACAAGAAGAATACTAGCCACATTGGTGCAACTGTCACCATTAATGATCATGCTACAAACCTTGCCATGAATCTTACACCGGTTGTGAAAGATAGCCTCACGTTGTTGCTCAAGATCTGATACTCGAGGTTGTACATTAAGAATCCTCCTTAAAACCAAAGTAAGCTTTTCGGATTCATAAACCATGTCCTCAAATGCTTCTTCAAGATCTGTAATTTCCTCATCACTAGAATGCTCACTAATGATATCACCATTGTCAAGAACATACATGAGTTTCTTTATTGTATGTTTAAAACATTAGACATGTCGTTGGCATTGCATGGATTTTGGCACTATCATTGAAGTTAATGAGGAAGCCAGCTCGAGAAGTCGTGTGGATGATCCATTACAAGGAATTGGGAGTCCATTAACGCGTTTGAGAACAAAGTAGATGAGGGCAGCACTACAAGCTTTGATTGAGGAACTTTTTGATCGTGAAGGAGTTTGAGAAGCTCTTGAAGAGGATGTAGCATTCATTTCATGCTCAAAAGTGTCCCAAATAGAGTACAATAGCATGGTGGATTAAAATGGAGCATTGGAGGGAAGAATTGTTGAAAAGACTGGACAAGGAGCATAAGAAGCTCCACGCGACGTTCACGGAATCCAAACATCGTGATGTGGAGAAAAGCAAAAGGGAGTCTAAAGAGGATCGTCGACGTCACGACGTGTGACCACCGACGTCGCAACGTGAACCAACATCACGACATTGAGCCCCTTCCATGTCACGACATGATTCACTAGAAGTTTTATTTATTGGCAATTAATCTCTAAATTATTGCGAATAATCCCCACGTCGCGACGTGGAGCACTTTGCGGAAAATATTGTGCTTTAGAATTTTTAGCTATTTTTTATTTTTGATTTTAATTACCATTAATTATTTGTAAGCCTATTATTTAAAGGCAAAAATCATTACGTAATAGGCAGAATATTAAATATTAATAAAAGCTATTTTTCTGAGAGTTTGAAAACTTTCTTTTGTTCTTTTCAAAGAATGATAATTCTGATCAATCAAGGTTTTGATAGGTTGGAATATTTTGATAACGAGGGTTCTAAGGGACAGGTTTTTTTAGGGTGTTCATTACTATTCAATTGATAGGTTAGTTTTAATTCAGAGTTTATTGAATTGGGGCTGTCTTCTTTGTTCTTAACGTAATCCTCAAATTGATCCTTGGGATTATGATTTTAGGGTGCTAGGTTCGTATCAGATTGGTTTCAAAGCCAATTTAAGCGTTTATTCCATCGAAGACTTTCATCTTTGATTGTTTTTCCTTTTTGTGTTTGTTCTATATTATTCATGTTGTGTTTTTCTTTTCAATTGTTTGCATATTTTAGCCAGAAAGAAGAAAAAAAAAAGGAACTGCATAATTCAAAAAAACTACCGAAAAAAATTGTTACAGAAGACGTGAAAAAAAGGGCCATATTTAGTTTCATTGAAGGAGAAGGTTTCTTGCAGACCCTACAATTTCAAGGTAACATTTTCTCATTGTTTTCTTGATTGAATTCATTGCAATTAGTGGATTATAAATTTTGGTGCAGAAAATTCTTTCAATAATATGATCATTACTTGCTGCATTAATTCAATTTGACCATTATATAGTTTTTGTTGTTCTCAGAAATTATTTGTGTTCAAATCTTTAGTCATTGTGCTGAAAAATTGTGCTAAGTGTACTTTGTCATTGCTGAAGTTTTGTTGTTTGTTTAAAAACCAAGTCTTGCTACCATAACATTGTGAATCATTGTTTCAAACTTTTTCTATATCATTGTGAGTCATTACAGTTTATTAGTGGTAACATTCTTGTTCTTGTTGCCTAAATTCATTCTTGTTCCTTAGAGTCTTAAAATTCATTCTTGTTTCTTGATTCCTAAATATTCCTAAACAATTTATAGTCTTGGTTGGTGATTGAGTAGTTGTTCAACTCAAAGAATTCACAAAGACAGTTTAGAGAGTTTCAATATTTTGAGTAATACACGAGTGTGAGTGTAAACACTTAGGGAGTAGAAAGGACAATTTTTAATTCAAAATTCATCATGAGTGGGAAAGGTACAAGTAGTCCTTCATTTAACATTGAAACTTCTTTCAAAGCCATTCAATAACAATTTGATAAAATTAATATTAGGCTTAACTTTTTAGAGTCTAGTGAACCACCAACTAGGGATAGAGCTACTAGAAATCCTTTGTTTGATAGGGTAAATTATGAGAAGGTGTCGAATGAGGAGGAAGAAGGGACATGCGGTAGAGGTAAGAATGATAGGAGGAAGAATAGGTAAACAAGGTCAATTAAGATGAAAATTCCTGAGTTTTAAGGGAAGAATGATCTTGAGGTTTTCCTAGAATGGGAAAGAAGGATAGATCATGTGTTTGACTGTCACAATTATACGGAGGAGAAAAAGGTAAAGTTAGCGGTAGTAGAGTTTATCCATTATGCCTCAATTTGATGGGATCAGTTAGTGTATAATAAGAGGAGGTATGGGGAGAAACCAGTTAGGACTTGGGAGGAGGTGAAGAGGATAGTGAGAAAGAGGTTCGTCCCTAATCATTACCAACGGGTTATAGTGAGGAAGCTCCAAATTTTGACCCAAGGTAGTATGAGTGTGGGGGAGTATTTTCAGGAGAATGAGATATCCTTAATTCGGGCAAATATAGAGGAAGATCCTGAATTTACAATGGGTAGGTTTTTGGCTTCTTTGAATAAAGAGATAGCTGATGTGGTAGAGATGCAACAATATATTAACATGGTGGACTTATTGCACAAAGCCTTGAAAGTTGAGAGAATTGCTAAGGCTAGAGAGAAGAGTACTTGGAAAGATAATAAGCAAATATTGAAACTCAAATTTGAGAATTCTAGTGTTGACTCCAAACCTAGTGTGGAACAAATATCGGGAACCGGGAAGGTGAAGGTTGAGGAGAAAACAAATGGGAAGACACTTACACTCTCAATGTCCAAACAAAAGGACAAAGTTTTTGTTACCTAATGGGGTGTATAAGAGTGAGCATTCGGATGAAGAGGGAATCATACCACTTATTGAGGAGAGTGATGAAGAGGAAGAGCTACTAATGGGGGGAGAAGCACTTGTCAATTTAAGGGCTTTAAATGCACAACCTAAAGTTGATGGAGATTTGGTGCAAAGGGATAATATCTTTCATACTAGGTGTTACGTGTAAGGGAAGGTGTGTAGTTTAATAATTGACAGTGGGAGTTGCACTAACATAGCTAGTACATTATTGGTAGAAACATTAGGCTTGAAAACACTTAAACATCCTAAACCCTATACATTACAATGGTTGAGTACTAGTGGGGAAGCAAAGGTGAACAAACAAGTCAAAGTGGAATTTGTCATAGGTCGGTATAAGGACAAGGTCTTGTTTGATTTAGTGCGCCTATGCAAGCTGCCCATATTCTTTTGGGGCGTCCGTGGCAATTTGATAGAAAGGTGGTGTATGATGGATACACTAACAAGTATTTATTGGAGATGCACAACCGCAAGCATACATTGGTGCCTTTGAAACATTGGGAGGAACATGAAGATCAGGTACGTATTGTGAAAAACTTTGAAAAGAAAGAAAAAGGCGAGTCTAGTGAGAATAAAAGCCCAAAGGAAACCTTCAAGAGTGGGGAAGAAAAATCAGAAAATGAAAAAAGAAAAATGAGTGTTTTTGCAACAAAGAGAGATGTGAAAGAGAAATTAAGTGAGGGAAATTGCGTGTTTCTTTTACTGTATAAAGATGTATTTTTGATTGATGCTAAAATGCTTGGTCTTTTGTCTCGAGAAGTGGTGATTTTGTTGCAAGAGTTTGAGGATATTTTTCCAAAGGAGTTGCCTTCAGGACGTCCACCACTATGAGGGATAAAGCACCAAATATATTTCTTTCTTGGAGCGTCTATATCGAATTATCCAGCTTACTGAGTGAACCTGAAGGAGTCTAAGGAGATTCAAGTTCAAGTGGAGGAATTGCTACAAAAATAGGTTGTGAGAGAGAGCCTTAGCCCGTGTGCGGTAACCGTCATTTTGGTACCAAAGAAGGATGCAAGTGGAGGTTGTGTATGGACTGCCGGGCGGTCAACAAAGTTACTGTAAAGTATCGTCATCCTATATCTCAACTTGATGGCATGCTAGATGAATTGCATTGTGCATGTGTGTTTTCCAAAGTTGATTAAAAAAGTGGGCATTTTCAAATTCGTATGAAAGAGGGATATGAGTGGAAAACCTCTTGTAAAACAAAATTTTGTTTTTATGAATGGCTTGTCATGCCTTTTGGGTTAATAAACACGACTAGTACCTTTATACGGTTAATGAACCACATTTTACGACCTTTCATAGGAAAATTTATGGTTGTTTATTTTGATGACATACTCATTTATAGTTAATCCTTAGTGAACACTTGTTGCATTTGAGGGAAGTTTTTGTCGCATTAAAAGAACATCAGTTATATGCTAATTTGAAGAAAATGTTCTTTTTGCATGGATTCTATCATATTTCTTGGTTTTGTTGTGAGTGCTAACGGCATTAAGGTAGATGAAGAAAAGATTAGGGCAATCAAGGAGTGGCCTACACCGAAGAATGCCAGCGAGGTCCGAAGTTTTCATGGATTAACAGGATTTTATAGAAGGTTTGTCAAAAACGTTAGTACTAATGCTGCTTCATTGAATGAACTCGTTAAAAACATGATGTGTTTAAATGGGAAAATGTGCATAAAAAGGCTTTTAACACGTTAAAGGACAAACTCACACAAGCACCCATTTTGATGTTGTCTGATTTCAATAAAGTTTTTGTAGTGCAATGTGATGCCTCTGGGCTTGGGATAGAAGCAGTTTTTGATGCAGGGTTCGAAGCCAATCACGTATTTTAGGGAAAAGATGCATAAGGTTGTCATGAATTATCCAACATACAATAAAGAGCTATACGCTCTAGTGAGGGCATTGCAAACTAGGCAACATTATTTGTGGCCCAAGGAGTTTGTTATCCACTATGATCATGAGCCGCTAAAAAAATTTGAAGACTCAAGGAAAACTCCATAGAAGATATGGAAGGTGGATAGAGTTTATAAAATCTCCATATGTCATCAAGCATAAGGCCGGTAATGAAAATGTAGTGGCAGATGCACTATCACGCATGTATGGACTTCTAACATTTTTGCAATCGAAATTGTTGGGTTTTGATTTGCTTAAAGTGTTGTATGTTGATGATAGTGATTGATACGGTTGGTCGAGGCTTGGAATCCTTGACCATCAATCCACACTCTTTGGATCATTGTTGGCTAGCAAATTTGAACAACACAGCACGAAAACAAAATAACAAAAAGGCAGAATAGAGATATGAAACGAAAAGGTTGATGTTAAGCCAATCAAACCCTAACGTGATTACAAAATAATCAACCTAGCTAATGTACTCAATAGCTAACTTAATTAGTTTGGTTGTTCCTAATCTCAAGAACGGATAGGCTAAACCAAGAGCTCCTCACTAAAGGCTTCGTGGGATTTTTGCAAATGCAAAGTGTTTAACTTTAGCAAGCTAAAATTCTTTCAATTTCATATATTAAAAAAATCTCAATGGTATTCCCTTTAAATAGGAATAAATTCAGCCATGGTGTTTAGGAAACCCTAGTGAAAGCCAATTACAACTTGACCTCTTAACTAACTAACAAACTAGTTTCCTAAATTAAAACAAAACACAAAACAGGCCAATCTCTTACAAAATAAGAATTCGGCCATGCTCCTAAATTTTAGGAGTGTACTTTCCTAAATTTTCCCAGAAAATAGGAAGCTACTTGCTAAAATAATTACTTTCCATTATCATGCAAGATAATTAGGACAAGTAATTATTTAACTACTTAAACAAAATATAAGCCCAAATTAATGTTTAATGGACTTAACTTATTACAAAGCAATTAAAACCTAATTTACTTAGATGGTGTGAATTCAAGATGTAAAAATCCAAGCACACCATCTTGGTCTTCAATGCACTTGATGAACACTTCTTCAAGGTGAAATTTCCTTAAGCTCCAATGTAGAACTCCTAGGAACTTCGTCATGAGTTGTGATGCAAGAAATGTTCCAAACAACTTCATGTTGAGATGGTGAAGATGGTGACGCCAAGTTGTCTTCAAGATTGTCGAAATTGCCACAACGTGTTGACAATAATGTTTGCAAAGCGGCTTTCATCCTTTTGCTCATTGATCTCGTTATTGGTCCATCAAGATTCGCCAATGGATCATGTGAAGTAGAAACCAGTTTGTCCATCAGTTTGTGGATGTGTCACAGTAGAAAACAACAATTTAGTGCCTGACTTATTCCATAGTGTACGCCAAAAAATGAGACAAGAAATTAACATCCCTATCACTAACAATACTTTGTGGAATGCAATGTAATCTAACAACTTCCTTAAAGAATAAATTAGCAATATCTGTAGCATCATTAGACTTAGAACATGCAATGAAGTGCGACATCTTACTAAATCTATCAACTACAACAAATATGCTATCATGACTATTGCGTGACCTGGGCAAACCAAGCATAACATCCATAGAAATATCAATCCAATGATGACTAGGAAAAGGCGAAGGCGTGTATAAACCATGATGCATCACTTTTGATTTTGATTTTTTACACACAATGCATTTATCACAAGCACTTTTAACATCTTTAATCATATTAGGCCGATAAAAGTGTTCATTTAAAATAGCAAGTGTTTTAGCAATTCCAAAGTGCCCCATTAACCCTCCCCTATGGGTTTCCTTAACAAGTAAATAACGAATGGAACATGAGGGTATGCATAATTTATCTTTCTTAAACAAGAAGCCAACATACGAATTCATTCTTCTTAATGGAATTCATGTAGTTGAATTTGCTCTCTCCTCTCACTAAAGCTTGTTGCACTGACTATTATAATTTTGGCCATTGACCACCCAAAATATTACCGTTCTAAAGTTGAAATGAGTCTAATGGATATTTTGACCTTTCCAAAATCAGCTACCTATGGCGGAGGGGGGGACTGCTCCCCCACCTGCGACTTACGCGCTGTGGTGGGGAAGATAAATTCCCCCACTAAGGACAAGTCCATCTCATTCTCTTTTATTCAAAATCAAATTCCCCTGTCACAATTTAAGGGGGAACCGGCCATGTTCCTTAGTGGACACTAATTGCTAAATTCTCCTGGGGAAGATCGGCGATGGTTCAGATCAGGAAGGAAGTTCTAGCAGCGGGCTTCTTGGGTGAATGTAAGGTTGGTCTGTTTGACAATCGGCATGCGCTGTTCAAATTCGACAAGGAGGAAGACTTCCAGTGATTCTAGACACGTAAGATTAGGCACTTTCAAGGACACCAGGCTCGGATCTTCAAATGGTCACCGGACTTTGATCCTGCAGCTGAGCCGACGGTTGCCCTAGTGTGGATACTCTTTTCCTCCCTACCTCTCCACCTATTTCATAAAGAAAAGCTCTATACCCTAGCCTCAGTGGCAGGAAAACCTCTGAAACTGGACGCAGCAACTACAGCGGCGTCAGACCTCATCCGGCTTAGTGAAGCAAGGGTTTGTGTGGAAATGGACCTCACTGAATCTACCCCCAATCGGATTTGGATAGGAAGTAAAGAAAAAGAAAAATGGCAGCACCTTGAAATCGAAGACAGGTCGGATTATTGCACCAAATGCCGGAAGATGGGGCATGAAAGCAAGACATGTGACCCTTTGAGGAAAAAGGTATCAAGGAAGGTTCAAGGTCCTCTACAAGCTCAAAATAAGGATTCAGAGGGTAAGCAGGGACGCAAGGAATGGATCTTAGTATCCAAGAAATCGATCTCTCAGGAAAAGGATTCTCTGAAGGTGTCAAATCGGATAAAGGGAAGGAGGTGGACCCCAACAGCCTCCCCATATTATGCCCTACCCAGGATATCTCGGAGTCATCAGGGACACCGATTTTGCCTGCACCGGAGCCAAAAAACCTAGGGAAAAACATGGACACAGAGCCATAATATGTATATGAAGTAGAAGAGGTTATAGTGCCTTGCCCCAACTCCAATGTCAATGAAGGGACATAAACTACTCAAATAGGAGACATAGGTCCAGAGATCCGGCCAAAGGTGGAGCAGGGGGATACTGAATTATGTCAAAAGATGCAAGAACAGGCATATTTTGATGTAATAATGAGTCTTGTTACTGAAGTATTCTCATCTGATGTTTTGCGGGTCTTTCCCAATCAAGGTGAAGACAATGAGGAGATTAGCCACACAAGGATCAAACAGACTGCCTTAAAGAAAATAGTAAAGAAGAATGGCGCAGGACAGATTACAGAGGCTTCTCAACATGAAGGGGGGGGGAGGAATTCCCAAGTCCTTGACTAAGGGTAGAATGTCCAGGGATAGGATGACATTTACGGGAACAACCAGGTCTAGATCAAAATGATTAGTTGCATCTATTGGAATATAAGAAGTATAAACAAAAAAGCTAACTTTAGGAAACTTAGGAAAATCCTTGATAAACATAGGTGTAATTTTTTAGCTATTGCTTAGCCCTTTGCTGATGTAACAAGCCTAGAAAGGTTCAAATGTAGGTTGAAGTTTGATGATGCATGGTCTAACCCTTGTAGCTCGTTGTGGATCTTCTGTAGAAAGCCAATTTTTTTGTACCTTAGTGGATGCTGCAGAACAGCACATTAACTTAAAAGTCAGGCACTCTGAAGTATGCCGCCCCATCTTAGTTTCAAGTGACTATGCTAAATGTACAGAGGCTCATAGGGAGGACCTGTGGCAATCCATAGCTAGCCTGTAGGCCCGGAACCAACCCTAGGTCCTGTGGGGAGACTGGAATTGCATCAGGGCTAGGGAGGAAAAGAAATGGGGAAAGGCTTTTAACATTAGGGAGGCTAGGGAACTCACTCACTTCATGGATTCTATGTCCTTGTCTGTGATACAGTAGAGAGCGTCTAACTACACCTGGTGCAATAATAGAGAGGTTAAGGCTAGGGTGTGGAAAAGGTTGGATAGAGCCATAATAGATACCCATTTTCTCAGTAAAAACCTTGAGGCTAATATCACTCATCTTGCCAGGTCCCCTTCAGATCATGCCCCTCTTATACTAGAAATTCAGAAGGGTAAAGGGAGGGTTGCCAAACCCTTTAGGTTTCAGAGCTTCTGGATGAATCAAGATGACTGCCTGGATGTCATTAAACAGGCTTCGGAGACTCCTGTAACAGGCAGACCCTTTCGAATATTCATAGAAAAATTGAAGTTAGTGAAACAGGCCCTTAAGTCTTGGAATAGAGCAATATATGGTAACATCTTTAGCCAAACAGAATGATGCGGAGCAAATATGTGTATAAAATTGTGATCGTGGTTGCTATTTACCCCTAATAAAAAATCAAGCTAAACAACCCCAAGAAGGTGATAGTATAGCAAGTTCGTTCCCATGAGGAAAGGACTGTGTTGAAACTTTAAGAAAATATTTTTGGTTTTTTAATGTTTATTAAACTGAAAATAAGAAAGCAAATAACAAATAACTAAAACAAGACGGTGATTTAATTAAAACTCAAGTTAAGCAAGTGTACTCACGAGATTATACTTACATCCTATCTATGGTCATGCAAAACAAGGGTAAATAACATAACTCACACCCTCCTATGTGGTAAGAGGCAAGGAATGATTTAGGCACTTACCTATTTAGATATTAACTAATTCGTTAAACCCTCCTATGTGGTAAGAGGCAAGGTTTACTTCCTTAATTAACCCGGAATCTATTGCAACTAACTAACTCAACCAAACACTCAAGTTCAACCGCTCCTACGTGGTAAGAGGCAACGCCCGAACCAGTCACGCTAATGCTAAATTAACCCTCCCTAACTCCTCCTATGTGGTAAGAGGCAAGAATTAAAGTGAAATTAATCTAACAAATTCACAACCAACCCACAAAAGATTCCAAACAACCCACAATAATCCTCCTATGTGGTAAGAGGCAAGATTAAAGCAAGTTATCTCTAAATAATTTACTGCACTTTAAGAAAATATTCATCATACATAATTAAGGCCTTAAATCATGCATCAATATGAAGAACACAGCAAAACTTACTTCACAAAAACCAAAAGATAGAACTTAGTATGTAAATTAAGCACACAAACCCATATTCATAATCTCGGAAGCACAGTTAATCTAGCTGAGCTTGGCTAAATCGAACTTCATGATATTAATAACTAAGCACAATATTGAAAACATCAATTAAAAGGAAAGAAAACACCTTAAATGTAATCTTTACTCGTAAAAGAATTAGTTCAATAGTAGAAGATGTTCCCAATCCGTACAGCTGCAATTCTCCAAGCAATAACCGAAGTAGAAAACCCTAGCTATTACAAGGGAGAAATCTCTTGCTTAAAATCTCTCAAAAGTGTCACACCCTTTAAATATGTAAACCCTAGCATTAATTATTGTAATTCTATGAAGATATTTGCTAATAAGTACTTCACGAAAGTCTTGTCGAAAAAGGAAACTCAAAGTGGGCCAAAATCATAAATTTCCAAAAATTAGGTCGTAAACCTGCGTATTTCCCGACGTCTCGACGTGGCTCTCTGGAAATTTCTCAAAATTTGTCCAAAAATATAATCTCCGGATAGGATGTATAGGATGTATGTGTGTTTACTCTTGTTTACTATTGTTTTGCATGACCATGGATAGGATGTATGTGTGTGCTTTTTATGTAACCCGAAAATATAATCTCGGGAGTAAACTTGCTTAACTTGAGTTTTTAATTAAATCACCGTCTTGTTTTAGTTATTTGTTACTTGCTTATAATTTTCAGTTTGATAAACATAAAAACCAAAAATATTTTCTTAAAGTTTCAACACAGTCCTTTCCTCGTTGGAACGAACTTGCTATACCATCACCTTCACGGGGTTTTAGCTTGATTTTTTATTAGGTGTAAATAGTAACCACGATCACAATTTTCACATACAATTTGCTCCCATCAAATTTTGGCGCCGTCGCCGGGGAAAGCTGTCGTGTTGAAATATTTTTTTTTTTGAGTAATAGTTGTAAATATTTTATTCATTTTTTTATTATTATTATTTTTTTTTGTTTTGATTTGATTTGATTTTTTTTATTTTTTGTTATTTAGTTATTTATTTATTTTTGATTTTAATTTCTATCCAAGTATGTCTAGGAGGTTTGGGGAATCCTTTGAAATTAATTTTGACCCACCATATAGAGTGGATGATAAACAACCAAACTCTAGAGTATTTGGAGATTTTCACCATTTAGGATACGGGAAGACCAATGAATGGGGATATAGTAAACCTTCATGTTATTTATCTTTACCTTGTTTTGAAGATCCATTGAAAAATTTGAACTTGTATGATAATGAACAAGCTACTTTGAGAAAGAATGTTGTTTCTTGTAGGTTGTGCCAAGGGGATCATCCCACTTATCAATGCCCCTATCAAATTGGGAATGCATGCAATTATCAAGGTGATTATGAACAATATTTGAGGGAGCAAGGATCTTGCACTTGTGGAAATAACTATGATTTTGGCCAACACTCTTTTTCTCATTCCCAAAGAGAGTTTGGATATTATTCGGGCTATGATAGGGAGTGGTCGATTCATGAACAAAACAACAAAATGCATCTCAAGAATGAAATGGAGAAACTAGATAAATGTGGGGAGGAGCTACATCAAAGTTTTGTTCGATCGGAGACATTCATAAAGAGTCAAGATGACATATTGAGAGATCATAGTGCCCCAATGAAAAACTTGGAGGTACAGGTAGAAACATTCAAGGAAACACTACATCATGAATCCCAAGAATGTTCATCTAATGCAACATCGAGCAATAGTGAGGTACAAATTGTCCATTCACCTTATATCTCATCTTTTTTATCACAACATGATTCATTACATCATAGTGTCCTACATTCTATGGATTGTGATTTTGAGTTTAATGATTCTCATGATGAATGTATTTCAAATTGTCCTTGTGAGTTGAAATCTTTGAATGTTGTATATAATTTGGAGGAATGCATTAATGATGAACCAATATTACATGAATCCAATATTGTTTGTTTTGATAATGAAGAGACCTCCTACCTTGACCCCTATGTTGGTTTATGTGAGGAAGACATGTCAATTTGTAATAAAATAGCCAACATAGTGAATTCTTGCGTTATTTTGACATCTTACATGGAATTTCATGGTTTAAATGATATGGTAGATGTTATTAAAATGATGCACACTGAGACACCTTTATTAGATGATAATATTGTTCAATGTGTTGATAATGTGGAGGTGTCTAAAACCGAATACCATGTTAGCTTAGATGAGGAAGACTTGCATATTTTTCATGAAATAGCTAATATGGTAGAGACTTGTTTTATTGACACATCCTTCTTTGAAATTACTGATGATTTCAATGAGACCATGGAAGCAAAGTCTTTGGTGAATTCTTGTAGTTGAAACAGGGAGGAAGAAAAGGTGACATTGAAGGATGATAAGCCATGGGAAATTCCAAAGTTAATGGTGAAAGAAGAAAAGGAGGAGCTTACCTTGGAGGAGCAAGAGTGGTACAAAATTGAGTTTATTGAACTTGCTCCTCACATGCATGAGCTCAAGTTCCTCCTCAAATGGTTGCACAAGAAGCAATATGCTAGAAGACGAAGTGCTTATGAAAGAGCATTCTTTTGGTATAAGGATGGGTATTCCGAATCTTGAAGGAGAATGCCACAATAATAAGGTCTAGCTAGGGACCAAATAAACCTAGAACTACCTTCTCACCTTTCTTTTAAATTAATAGTTTTTTTTTATTTAGTTGGTAATTTGAATCAAGAAGAAGGCTACTTGAGACATTGCCAAGGCCTCAACCGCACAACAAGCTTTTCGGGAATGACATGGATTATAGATCAATTCTTTCCTTTTCTCACACATTGAGGACAATGTGTATTTGAAGTGTGGGAGGGATGAAATTCATGTTATTTATTTCATGTTGTTTTGTATGTCTTTATGCTTAATTTCTTGGGAGTTGAAGTGTGGATGTTATGCTTGGATTATTGGCTAATTAGTCTTTCTTAGTATTTTAAATTTTATGAATTAGGATTTATCTTAAATTTTTAATTATGTCCCATTCGTATTAGTTATTCCCTTGAGTTAACCTTAGCTCGTAAATAAGTATGTTGGTGATGATAATTCTTTTCATAGTTAAACCATGGTTTTAGGACTTTTTTTTGTGTAGTATCCAATTTTTAAAATTTTTATCTTGTTGTGATAAGTGTTATGTTGCCGATGATTTGGATTTTATCGGAAAGATTCGATGTGGGATAGGAAAATAAAATGCTATCTACAGGGAGTCGGGTCTTTGATGGAAAGTTTAGCATTTTGAGTCAACCGTTTTTATGCACTTAGGGGAACTACTGAGGGGATTGACGAGTTTGTAATCATTAAGTAGGTTGGTGTGTTTTTAACGCTTTGTTTAGTTGAAACTTATATAACTCGCTTAAAATTTGCTCTTTAATAAATGTGCTTGCATAATTGTTTGCACTTAATGCTTTTGCATTTTTAAGCTTGTTATGCTCATACTATCATCCCTCTATGAGACTGCTTTTAATAATAACCCTAAAAGAACTCATATACATGGTAACGGAGAATAGAAGTCGTAAGACTCTGGCTTCATATTGGCACTCCTCTGCGAGACTACTCTTAAATGAAAAGTTAATGAGGAACTTGCATGAGTGGGAATGGGTCTAAAACTCGAAGGTGAGACAGTACTCCAGGTGGATGTCACGGGATTTCTAATGAAATACCCTAATTAAGTGTGACAGTCTGGGGGAACGAGTGTTTTATTTATAAACCTAAAGGTTTGCAGAGTGAATCCTCATTTATATGAGTTTAATAATGAATAGTTAATATGTTAGTGAGGAAAAGTTGAGACGGAGACTTAGTTGTTGGAACCCTGACTTATGGCGTGATTGTAGATGAGTTATGAACTGAGGTGGAACCTATCGCACACACACACATGGTTGGCTCAACGTGTCTAAATGAGTACGTTAATGGACTTTGATAACTTTTGGGTCGTATATTATGTGTACTTGACATTTGACTACTTGAGATTATGAGGTTCATACATGGCATTTGTTCATAGATCGAATTAATGAAGTTGGATGTGTTTTGTTGTTATTTGTTAGTATTTTGTTATGAATTTTTGTGTTAGGTTTTTGGTTTAGTGGTGTCATGTTTAGTTTAGTTTGTTCGGGGACGAACAAAGGTTAAGTGTGGGGAATTTGATGAGGTGAATTTATTCACCTTTTATCTATTGTTTTATACTTGATTCTTTTGTCGTTCTTGTTCATTTTGATTCGTTTTAGTATTTTACGTGTAGGTTTGTCGACCATGGTGTATACTTCGAAGGGAAAAATCATACGAAAGTTGAATCAGGTCCAAAATGAGAGGAAAAGATTGAGAAAGATCAAGAAGCTGGTCCCGTGTTTCACAGGATATTTAAGGTGTTAATTCCTATTGTTTATGATCTATCCTACATATTTACACCTTGGATAGATTGGCAAATAAGTTCCAACTTGATCCCATGGTGGCTTGAGACTCCAAGAAGGGTTAATTTAGCAAAACACGTGGAAAAGCGATGAAGAACAAATGATGAAGAAATCTGCCAGGCTTTGGTATTTTAATCATATCTCTCTCTATTTATATCCAAATCGAGTAATTAAAGTGCCATTGGAATGCTAAGAGGTAGAGCTACAACGTTCATGTTTTGGGTTTTTCCAAATTAAGCCGGGATCATAGCGAAATATTTCCCAGACACCGGACGTCACGACGTGAGACCCTCCACGTCGCGACGTGGGTAAAAAGAATTAAATTGGATTTTTTGGAAGAATTTTGGAAATTGGCAGAGAGATATGTCGCGCGACGTGGGGATCCCTCCCACTTCGCGACGTGGGTGCACATCGCGACGTCGGGGAAACGTCGGCTGCGCGATTGAAATTTGGAAATTTGTGATTTTGGCCCAATTTGATTTTCCTTTTCCGACAAGACTTTCGTGAAGGACTTATTAGCAAATATCTTCATAGAATTACTATAAATAAGGCTAGGGTTTACATATTTTGAGGGGTGACAACTTTGAGAGAGATTAAGCAAGGCTTTTATTTCTTTGTAATAGCTAGGGTTTCATTCTTTTAGCTATTCACGGAGAATTGAAGCAGTACGGATTGGGAACATCGTTGAGTATTGATTTCATTAATTTAGAGACAAAGATTTCATCTACGGATTCTTTATTCAAGGTGTTATCTTTCTTTTTAATTTATGTTGTCAATATTGTGCTTAATTAACATTAATATGATGATGTTTGATTTAGCCATGCTTGGCTAAATTTATTGTGCTCCCGGGATTATGAATAAGGGTTTGTGTGCTTAATTTACATACTAAGTTCTATCTTATGGTCTTTGTGAAGTAAGTTTTGCTGTGTTCTTCATATTTATGCATGATTTGGGCGCGGATTATGTATGATGAATATTTGTTTAAAGTGCAGTAAATTAATTAGAGATTACTTGCTTTGATCTTACCTTTAGTCTTATAGGAGGATTAGAGTAGGCTGTTTGGGATCTATTGTGGGTTGGTTGTGAATTTGTTAGATTAATTCTTCATTAATTCTTACCTTTAGCCTAATAGGAGGAGTTATGAGGATTGGTTTAGCATTAGCGTGACTGGTTCGGGCGTTGCCTTAGCCTAATGGAGCGGTTGAACTTGAGGGTTTGGTTGAGTTGGTAGTTGCATTAGATTCCGGGTTAATTAATGAAGTAAACTTTACCTTTGGCCTAATAGGAGAGTTTATTGAATTCGTTAATATATAAGTAGGTAAGTGCTTAAATCATTCCTTGCCTTTAGCCTAATAGGAGGGCGTGAGTTATAGTATTTACTCTTGTTTTGCATGACCATGGATAGGATGTATGTGTGTGGTTTTTATGTAACCCTAAAATATAATCTCGGGAGTACACTTGCTTAACTTGAGTTTTTAATTAAATCACCATCTTGTTTTAGTTATTTGTTATTTGCTTATAATTTTCAGTTTGATAAACATAAAAACCAAAAATATTTTCTTAAAGTTTCAACACAGTCCTTTCCTCGTGGCAACGAACTTGCTATACCATCACCTTCACGGGGTTGTTTAGCTTGATTTTTGATTAGGAGTAAATAGCAACCACGATCACAATTTTCACATATAATTTGCTCCCATCAGACAGCAAATGGAATAAGGCATCAAGTTAATACCAGTCCCCAAATCACATAGTGCCTTAGCAAAATATCTTGCACCAATTCTACATGGGATTGTGCAGCTTCCTGGATCTTTAAGCTTAGGGGGAAGATTTTTCTTCATTAAGCATTGCCCAACCTCATTCAATTGGATTACCTCCTCACATTGCAAAATCTGCTCCTTGTTTGAAATTAGATCTTTCAAAAATTTCGTATAAGTAGGCACTGTCTTAACCAAATCCAAGAAAGATATCTCTACATGGAGCTGCTTAATCATCTCAGTAAATTTGCTGAACAAGATCTTCTTCTTTGATGGTTGAATCCTTTGAGGGAAGCGTGGTGGTGGAGCACACTCTGGAAAATTGCAAGCACTTGGAGGATTTTTCTTTCTCCCTTTACTTGCACTACTTTGCTTATATTCGGCTTGCTTTGGTGCATCTTTCGTCTCAATTTGATCCTTGACAGCTTTTTGATCATCTATTGTAGAACCTTTTTCATTGATAATTGGAGATTGCAATTCCTTACCACTTCGAAGTGTAACCGCATGGCATTGCTCTCTTCCCTTTTTATTAGGGAGAGTGTCACTCGGCAAAGTTCCTGCCGGTCTATTATGCACTTCATTGGCTAGTTGGACTATTTGAGTCTCCATATTCTTAAGGAGAGCTTTATGTTCCCTGAACATTCCATCATATACCTCCATTCTTTTCTCCACATTGGCTTGTTGCTGTTGACATTCTCCAAAAAGCTTTTCCATCTTGGCCCCAAACACAGTTATAACATCATCAATTGTTGCTTGTGAATTACCACCTTGTGTGTGTTGTTGATTTCCATAGCCAGGCGGATAAGTTGGTCTTGATAAATTATACTATGGGCGATTCTGTCCTCCTTGAGACCACTGATTTCCACCGGATGGTTTCTATTGATTTGAATTAGTATTCCGATTGTAATTGACATACTGGACTGGCTCATTAGTGACTTGAGGGCATTCATCCATATGATGTGCTCCTTCGCATAATCCACAAGATGGTGTGACTTTGTTTGTCAAGGATGCATGCATACTAGCAAGTTGGCTCTGCATGGCTGTCATTTGTGCTTCCAAGTTGGCTGTTTTATCCAACTCTAACATTCCAATTTGCCGTCTCCCATGGGTACTTCTTGCAGTGGGCAACATCAGCTCATTACTTACTATACGCTCGAAAATCTCTTCAACTTCTTCTGGTGATTTATCACGCAAATTTCCTCCAACTGAAAGATTTACCAAATGCATAGTATCAAAATTGAGTCCATTGCAAAAGAAATTTAGCTCTCTTCCCAGCTCCAACCCACTGTTTGGGCATTTATTAAAAAGCTCCCGAAATCTATCCCATGCTTCAGTTAATGTGATACGAACCTAGAAAGCCTATTATTTGGATGTTCAATAAGCAAGTTGTGCGTGATATTCATTACAATTGTGAAAGATGAATCTTATGTATGGAGGCCTGGAATAGGATGGAGAATAAGCCTCATGTTGGTCCCAATGAGGTCCGAGACTCCCAAAATTGGATAACAAAGGAAATCATGATAAGAGGCGTCGAATATTGTTTGCCGAGAGATTCTGCCACGTTTTAGTAATCTGATCATATCTCTCTCAATATAACTCGGAATGGGTTCCTTCAAGTGGCCCTGGAACGATAAGCGATAGAGCTACAACTTGTATGTTTTACGTTTTACGAGATTCTGACGTTATTGTCATGAACCGTGCCTACCAAGATGAGTGACGGGATTCTGGCAGATTTCCATCTCGAATTTCATGGACTACATTGAAGACCAAGATGGCGTGCTTGGGCTTTGCTTTCAATGTATCACGCCATTACATTTAATCATAGGATTTATTTTGTTGTTAATTAGTTAAGTCCGAACTCTTATTATGGGCTTTTATTAATTCAGTTTTAATAAAGTTACTTGGCCCAATTATCTTGCATGATAATGGCAAGTAAAAGTTTAGGAAACTTTCCTATTTTCTAGGAGATGTTTGGCAATTATCCTACATCGGAAAAATACCAATCATCAACACTTTTTGTAGCCAATTTAAAGGCAACCCCTTTGACGTTTTTAGGGAGTTGATTTTTGATATTGAAAGTTCAATATTTTGCAAGAGCAAAATTTGATCCCAACCCTTAGAAACATTAAGCTAAGTTTGAGCTTTTGTTCTTCTAAACCCTAAAGTGAGATTAAGCCAATAGTCTTGCTTTTGTTCTAAGTTTGAGAACAGCCAAATCTGATTTTATTTAGGTGCCGCCTGAGTCAAGTTGGTTTTGTAATAGCGTTGGGGCTTTGGACAAGTTTCCATTGAATCGCGCTCAATATCTTCTTGTTTTCTTTTGTTCTTTCTTTATCTTTGTTTTAACTCTTAATCTTCTTGTGCTTTGATTAATTTCTTGAAAAGGTTCTCGTTGATTTGATCCACCTTTAGGCGGATTAGACAACCTTATTGATCCACAGGACAGGTCTAGCTTGGAAAATTCCACAGAGGAATAATCTTCACAAAGTTAATTGAATTTCCCTCCTCAGGAAAGCAACTCACATTAAAACAACTCAATTTTTTTTCGAATTTTTTTTACTCTATTCTGGACAAACTAATATGAATACAGTAAGAAAATGACTCAAGGATCACAACGCAATTTGCGGAATTGAAATCGGACAACAAATGACAAAGATATGAGCAAAACAATATTTGCCCTGACCGAAAAAGAAAATTTACCTACGAATTTTCAAGCACCAAGAAATTCTCTGATACCACTTGATAAGGTTCTCGTTGATTTGATCCACCTTTGGGCGGATTAGACAACTTTATTGATCCACATGATAGGTCTAGCTTGGAAAATTCCACAAACAAGTTCGCCGAACCAAGAAATTAATCAAAGCACAAGAAGATTAAGAGTTAAAACAAAGATAAAGAAATTACAAAAGAAAACAAGAAGATATTGAGCGCGATTCATTGGAAACTTGTCCAAAGCCCCAACGCTATTACAAAACCAACTTGACTCAGGCGGCACCTAAATCAAATCAGATTTGGCTGTTCGCAAACTTAGAACAAAAGCAAGACTATTGGCTTAATCTCACTTTAGGGTTTAGAAGAACAAAAGCTCAAACTTAGCTTAATGTCTCTAAGGGTTGGGATCAAATTTTGCTCTTGCAAAATATTGAACTTTCAATATCAAAAATCAACTCCCTAAAAACGTCAAAGGGGTTGCTTTTAAATAGGCTACTAAAAGTGTTGATGATTGGCATTTTTCCGATGTGGGATAATTGCCAAACATCTCCTAGAAAATAGGAAATTTTCCTAAACTTTTACTTGCCATTATAATGTAAGATAATTGGGCCAAGTAACTTTATTAAAACTGAATTAATAAAAGCCCATAATAAGAGTTCGGACTTAACTAATTAACAACAAAATAAATCCTATGATTAAATGTAATGGCGTGATCCATTGAAGGCAAAGCCCAAGCACGCCATCTTGGTCTTCAATATAGTCCATGAAATTCGAGATGGAAATCTGCCAAAATCCCGTCACTCATCTTGGTAGGCACGTTTCACGACAATAACATCAGAATCTCGTAAAACGTAAAACATACAAGTTGTAGCTCTATCGCTTATCGTTCCAAGACCACTAGAAGGAACCTATTCCGAGTTATATTGAGAGAGATATGATCAGATTAAACGTGGCAGAATCTATCGGCAAATAATATTCGACGCCTCTTGTCATGATTTCCTTTGTTATCCCATTTTGGGAGTCTCGGACCTCTTTGGGACCAACATGAGGCTTATTCTCCATCCTATTCCAGGCCTCCATACATGAGATTCATCTTTCACAATTAGAATGAATATCACACACCACTTGCTTATTGAACATCCAAATAATAGGCTTTCTAGGTTCGTATCAGAATGACTCATTTTCTCATTGACGAAACTGTATGAAATCCATCCGGATCTTGTCCATTCGGGATGGAGGAAAGTATTTAGTCATGAACTCTTTGCAACCTCATCAAAAGTTTCAATTCTCGCCCTATTAATATAGTCATACCATCTCTCAGCTTCTCCTTGAAGAGAAAAAGGAAAAAACATTCTCTTTAAAACATAATGTGGGATATGTGGAAGATTGCTCGTATTACACACTTTAAGGAATGTCCTTAAATTTGCATGTGGATCTTCAGTACTAAATCCATGAAAAACCTGACCATTTTGAATCAAGTTTATGAAAACCGGCGAGATTTGAAAGTGTCAATTAAAGGTGAATCCAAGTTATCCATTCGAGGCTCATAATGATCGCGTCATATCGACGTCGTGGTACCACTGGTTGTACTTGTGGAATTATGGGAGGGTCCCCCAGTGGAGGATCTATACCACCCGCTGGAGGTACACCCACATTGTGCTGATTACCCTGTGCAGCCATTGCTTCAAATTTCAATTTCTTCTTAACAGGCAAAGTCCGTGCAAGTTCGTGGTCGTATGGAAATTCCGCTAGACCAAGAGATCTTGTCCTGGGCATGCAAAGAAAAGAATAGCAACAGTACTAAAAGGATGTAAGAAAATTAACACTAAAACTTAACACAATAAAGTAAAATAAAATTTCAACACGACTGCTCTCCCCGGCAATGGCGCCAAAATTTGATGGGGAGCAAATATGTGTAAAAAATTGTGATCGTGGTTGCTATTTACCCCTAATAAAAAATCAAGCTAAACAACCCCTTGAAGGTGATAGTACAGCAAGTTCTTTCCAACGAGGAAAGGACTGTGTTGAAATTTTAAGAAAATATTTTTGTTTTTTTAATGTTTATTAAACTGAAAATAAGAAAGCAAATAACAAATAACTAAAACAAGACGGTGATTTAATTAAAACTCAAGTTAAGCAAGTGTACTCCCTGAATTATATTTTAGGGTTATATAAAAAGTACATACTTACATCCTATATATGGTCATGCAAAACAATGGTAAATAACATAACTCACACCCTCCTATATAGTAAGAGGCAATGAATGATTTAGGCACTTACCTATTTAGATATTAACTAGTTCGTTAAACCCTCCTATATGGTAATAGGCAAGGTTTACTTCCTTAATTAATCCGAAATCTAATACAACTAACCAACTCAACCAAACACTCAAGTTTAGCCGCTCCTATGTGGTAAGAGGCAACGCCCGAACTAGTCACGCTAATGCTAAATTAACCCTCCCTAACTCCTCCTATTTGGTAAGAGGCAAGAATTAAAGTGAAATTAATCTAACAAATTCACAACCAACCCACAAAAGATTCCAAACAACCCACAATAATCTTTTTATGTGGTAAGAGGCAAGATTAAAGCAAGTTATCTCTAAATAATTTATTGCACTTTAATAAAATATTCATCGTACATAATTAAGGCCTTAAATCATGCATAAATATGAAGAACACAGCAAAACTTACTTGACAAAGACCAAAAGATAGAACTTAGTATGTAAATTAAGCACACAAACCCATATTCATAATCTCGGGAGCACAATTAATCTAGCCGAGCATGGCTAAATCGAACATCATGATATTAATAATTAAGCACAATATTGAAAACATCAATTAAAAGGAAAGAAAACACCTTGAATGTAATCTTTACTCGTAAAAGAATGAGTTCAATAGTAGAAGATGTTCCCAATCCGTACAGCTGCAATTCTCCAAGCAATAACCAAAGTAGAAAACCCTAGCTATTGCAACAGAGAAATCTCTTGCTTTAAATCTCTCAAAAGTGTCACACCCTTTAAATCTGTAAACCCTAGCATTATTTATAGTAATTCTATGAAGATATTTTCTAATAAGTACTTCACGAAAGTCTTGTCGGATAAGGAAACTCAAAGTGGGCCAAAATCGTAAATTTCCAAAAATTAGGTCGTAAACCTGCGTATTTCCCAACGTCACGACGTGGCTCTCTGGAAATTTCTCAAAATTCGTCCAAAAAAATCCAACCAAAAATCGAATTTTTAACTTCGCGATGTGGAGGGTCTACACCACGACGTGCACCCACGTCTCGACGTGAAGGGTCCTGACGTCGCGCGACGTGGAGATTGTTCTTCAATGATTTCGCGATCTTTCTTCCATTTTTCCTACACTTTGCATCCGATTTGGCTTCCGTATGATTCTCCTCTTCCAAGAATACACCATGGTCAACAAACCTACAATTAAAACACTAAAACGAATAAAAACGAACAAGAACGTCCAAAGAATTAAGTATAAACCCCACATAAACGGTGAATAAATTCACTTCATCACAGAACTAGCTGAAAAAGAACTGCGCAGGTTAGAAAAGGAGGACGAAGCCAATCTTGCCCCAAGGGAGCTATTAAGCCAAGCTGCAGCCAAAGTTAAATACTTAATGAGCTTAGAGGAGAAGTTTTGTGATGAGAATGAGCCTGTGTCCATGTCCATGGTGTTAAAGTCAATTATTCATCCTGAAAGATTCTGCCACAGTTTGGTATTCTTGACATATCTCTTTCGATATAATTCGAAATTGCATGATTCAAGAAGCGCTGGAACGATAAGAGATAGAGCTACAACTCTTATGTTTTGCGTTTTATGGGATTCAGACGTTATCATCGTCCAAAGTGCCTCCCAAGATGAGTGCCGTGATTCTGGCATATTACAGTCGTGAATCCATGGACTACATTGAAGACCAAGTGTTGGCGTATTGGGCTTCATTAATTGTTCACCGCCACTTTTAATGTTTTAATTGGGTTTATTTTAAGTTGTAATAATTAAAGTCCATTAACATTAATTAATTGGGCTTTAGTTTCGGGTTAGGAAACTTACTTGTCCAATTATCTTGCATGATAATTAGGAAAGTAAAGTTCCTATATTTTAGGAGCCTTTTTGTTTGTTTCTAGCAGCCCAAAAATGTGTAGCTTGCTATAGGTTAGCTTGGGAAATAAGTTAGCTAGTTAGTTTCCTAAACCAATTTGGAAGTTACCTAAATTGGGATTAGGGTTTCGATTTGTACCCTATAAAAGGCAAAGTTTGTTTAACGTTTTAGATAGATGATTTTTGATAAAAGTTTAGCTTTGCTAAAGAAAATTTACAGCCTTGATTTCAGTTGAATAATCATAAGACCCGCAATACCTTTAGTGAGGAGCTTTAGGTTGAGCTTACCCGTTCTAGATTTATAGAACACGCCGAACTGAGGAAGTTTAACTTTTGATTTATATTAGTTGGACTGAATCTATTTGTGTTAACGTTAGGGTTTGGTTGATTTCTTCCATTCCTTCTCGTTCAATATCTTTTTGTCTTGTTGAGTTCGTACTTGTCCAGGGATTATTGAGAAACAACGATCCAAAAGGTGTGGAAAACGTGTGGAATAGAACTCAAAAGCTACTCCATTCGTATCAAGTGGTATCATAGCAAAATTCAGGTTAATCCGTTTCGTTTCTTGCTGTTTTTGTGCTTCTTTTTGCTGCAGTTATTGCGTCTTTCTTGCTGCTATTTTGAGTCATTCTTGCTGTCTTAATTCGTGTTAGATTCAGCTCTTAAATTCGTTATTAATCTGCTCCAAAATCGCATTCAAAATTCGTGCTGAAATCTGTCCCAAAATCGTTCTTCTTTTACTTGTTTGCCAATTTTTTGTTGTTTTTGCGTTGTCTTTGCTACTATTTTTCTTTGCGTCCTTTTTGGTGTCAATTCTGCATTATTTGTTCATCCTCATAGTCCTGAATTCATTGTGTTTTCGTTGTTGAGTCGCACGTCAAAAAACATCGCTAGGGTTTCATCAAAAGTTTCTAAAAAACATTCGTCAGAAAAATCAGGGTTTTTCACCCAGTCGCGACAGTTTCGGCCGGCCGAAACTAAGACAGGCGTCCTAAACTAGCGTTCGAAACTTTGCAAAAAAATTCAAGCCCCAGAAGTTTAGGTTTGGACGGTGGTAGTCGTTCGAAACAGGCGTCCGAAACTTGAGTTCAAAATCGTCCTTCCAGAAGTTTTGGTTCGGGAGGTGGTGGTCGTCCGAAACAGGTGTCCGAAATTTAGGATCGGACTGGTCTGAGCGTCCGAAACAGGCGTCCGAAAGTTTAAAAAAAAAAGACAGATTAAAAAAAATGGTCAATTCAAAAAATATATATATATATATATATATATCTTCGGACTTTCTTTTATTTATTTTCTGTTTATGTTTTCCATTTGAAAGAACTAAGTGTTCTTAAACTGTGCTTGAAAATCACCAATATTGGAAGTGATATATCGTGCTCATCTTAATTTGGAGTAGAGTGATTCAAACACTATTCTTCTTGCCTTCTTGTCTAGTTATTAATTTCGTAGTTTTCTGAAATAAGGCAAGTTATACCCCATACGTGATCTTTAAAATACTCTTGTGACGTGTTTTCTTTTCAAACTTCTTTGGTTTAACTTGTGTGAATTGACTTGTTGAACTACTTGGTTGAGATTTGTTCTTTAAATTGTTGAACGGTAAGTTTCAATTAGTTTGAGAGAGATACTGTTGAGAGCTTAGATTGGGTATACACGAAAAACGCCTTACACTAGAGAGGAGTGTACCTACTCACCCAAATAGTGAGAACCCGAGAGGATTATATAATGTTTTCTTCTTGTTTTCTTTACTAACCTTGCAGGTACAAATGGAGAAGTCTAAAACCACATCTACATCATGTGTAAATGAGTTTCATACAAGGTGCAAAGTCTAAGATAAAGTATGTGCTGTGGTGATTGATTGTGGAAGAAGCTCTAACTTTGCTAGTGAGCTAATGGTATAAAGGCTAAATATGCAAACCACTCCACTTCCAAATCCTTACTTGCTTTAATGGGGCGATAATTGTGGGGAAGTATGGGTGTCTATGCAAGTCAAGGTTGCATTCTTCGTGGGGAATTACAAAGATGAGGTACTATGCGACATATTTCCTATGCAAACAGCCCATCTTTTATTGGGAAAACCATGGCAACTTGCTTGCAAGGGTGTTCATAAAGAGCTCAAAAATTGCTATTCATTCATGAAGGATGGTAAAAAGTTTAATCTTCGTGCTTTAACGCCTTGTGAAATTTCTGAAGATCACGCAAGAATTGCTAAATCTTGTACTGAAATGAGAGAAAAAGCAAATGAGGGAAAAATAATTGAGAGAAAAAGCTGAAAAAGAAAATCAAAAGAGTGATTTAGTTTGCATAGGCTGCAAGCAAAATAAGTTTAATAGAAAGAGTGAGCATGAGAGTTCATTGAGAGCTAAACAAAAACATCTTGTACTTATGAATTCTAGTGATCACAATTTACATTGTTTGCTGCCCTGTTCTCTTGTTTTGCAGGTTTATGGAGTTCCTAGACATATAATGGAGTTGCAAACAACTCATTATCAATTGGAAGGAATCCAATCTGCCTTAGCTTGTTTTCCACAAGGTAAGCACGGTATGTTAGGTAAGTTTTCACTTGATTTTGATCTTAAAACTATTAAGAACTTTGTTATCATCAATTCGGTTCAATTCCAAAGTTTTCAATCTGTTTTTAATCAATTTCAAAAGCTTTCCTACACTTTTCAACAATTGTTTCGAAATTTTTTAAATTGTGTTTTCGAGTCTAAACTCACATGTTTTAATAAGCAAAGTTTCTTCAATGGTTACTTCAAGGTACTTTGAATTGAATGAATCTATGTATAGTTTGTTAGTGTGTTATGTTGCTTATTTAATACATGAGTTACATTCTGAATTTTATGTTAATAATTTCGACCATAATCAAATCCTTGTGTGCACTAAACAAAGTGTTACTTATACTTGCTGGAATAACCTTTGTCTTGATTATTTGGCTCGTGACTTTATACACCTTCAAATCCATCAAGATCAAAGAGGTAATTTGATAGTTCAACACTTGTTTGGTAAGTTATCTAAGTTCCTAATTTCTTTTAAATTCCAAGAGGTAAAGTATTGTGTTTACATCTATTTATTAGATTTTCTACATTCTAATTCTACTCTTTGAAATTGTATTTTTATATTTGATAACTTTAACAAGTTAGCAAAGTGTTTCAAACGTTATTGTGATTTACATTGCATCTAGGATATATATATGTTTAGTTGCTATGAATATTCTTATGTATCTTTGGATAATCATTGTAATTCCATTCATATATGTTTAAGTTCCTTTCTTACATTCCATGTTAGTAATGCAATTGTTTTCTATGCTAGTACTGGTGTATCTATGTATGATATTGCTAGAATTTTTGTTAAGGATTCCTTTTATGTTAAGTATGTTAGGGTTTCATTGTAAGACTATTTATAGTCCTTTTAACATTGAGTAATGCAGTTGTTGAATGTTTAGAGGCTCTATGGATTTAATAAGAAATTTCAATGATTGGTTTCTTCATTGTAATTTTTTTTCTTGTGATGAGTTTCAATTATTACAATCTTGAGAATTGAATTGTTGTGCGACGCGGCTGTTAAATTTGCGCTAAATTTCAATCTACTAGTCAGATTGTTCTATTCACGTGGATTTATTCAAAAACGGTTCTAAAGAATTTGCTTCCGTGACATACCAGATTCGAGTTTTGAGCAAGTCAATCCGGGTTTCATATCAACAAAGAAAGAATATCAAGAGGGGTCAAAAGGTTAAAACTATAAACAACTTCAAACGGGGAACAATTAATCGAACTATACAAAGTACAATTATATGGAAATTCAATACGTGGCAAACAAGTTTCCTAGTTCTTAAGATTCTTTTGAATTATAGCACGCAATAAAGTACACAAAGTGCATTTTACTACTTCAATTTGACCATCAGTTTGTGGATGTGCAACAGTAGAAAACAACAATTTAAACCCTAACTTATTCTATAAAGTATACAAAAAATGAGACAAAAATTTAGCATCCCTATCAGTAACAATACTTTATGGTATACCATGCAAACGAATAACTTCCTTAAAGAAGAAATCAACAATATAAGTTGCATCATTAGTTTTAGCACATGTAATAAAGTGAGCTATTTTGCTAAACCTATCAACAACAATAAATATGCTATCTTTACCAGCATGAGACCTAGGTAATCCAATCACAAAATCCACACAAATGCCTACCCAAGAATGACTACGAACTAGCAAAGGAGTGTACAAACTATGAGGCAATACCTTTGACTTAGCTTGTTTAAAAATAATGCACTTTTCACAAACACTTTGAACATCTTTCAACAAATTTGGTTAATAAAAATATTCATGCAAGACATAATATGTTTTAGGCATTACAAAATGCCCCATTAACCCTCCACCATGGGTCTCTTTAACAACTAATTCACAAATGAGAGTTACTGGAATGCACAAATTGTCTCTCTTATAAAGATTCACATCTTGCACATAATATTCACCATTCGAATTTTGCAAGCATAGATCATAAACAAGTTGGAAATCAGCATCACTAGCATAAAGCTCCTTAATCAATTTAAAATCTAATAACTTAGCATGCATAAAAGTGAGCAAAGAGTACTTCCTAGACTATGTATCAGCTACAATGTTATCTGTTCCAATTTTATATTTAATCACATATGGAAATTATTCAATGAACTCTAACCATTTAGCATGCCTCTTATTCAATTTAGCTTAAATCTTCAAGAATTTGAGGCTTTCATTATGCGAATGAATTATGAATTCTTTCAGCTATAAATAATGTTGTCATACCTATAAAGATCTCACCAAAGCATACAACTCCTTGTCATAAGTTGAATACTTTAAAGCTGTTTAATTTAGCTTTTCACTGAAGTAAGTCACGGGCTTTCATTCTTGCATTAACACAACACTAATACCTATACTAGAGAAATCACAGTGTATCTCAAAAGCTTAATTAAAATCAAGAAATGCAAGCATATGGGTATCAGCCCATTTTTCCTTAAGTGTGTTAAAGGCCTTTTCAGGTAATTCTTTCAATTCAAAAGTGACATTCTTCTTAATAAGTTCATTTAAAAGTGCAGCAATAGAACTAAGGTCTTTCACAAAATATCTATAAAAACTTGCAAGTCCATGAAAGCTTCTAACATCACTAGAAGACGAAGGTCTTGGCCAATCAAGTATAGCCTTAACCTTTGACTCATTAATAGATATTCCTTGTGAACTAACAATATACCCTAAAAACATAATGGATTTCATGCAAAAAGAATACTTTGTAAGGTTTGCATACAAATTATGTTTTCTTAATACAACAAATACATTAGAATGAAGCACAACAAGCTCATAAAGTGATTTTCTAAAAATCAAAATATCATCAAAGTAAACTACAACAAATTTACTAATAAAAGATCTAAACACATGATTCATCAACCTCATAAAAGTACTAGGAACATTAGTTAGACCAAAAGGCATGACAAACTATTCATAAATCCATACGTTGTTTTAAAGGTTTTTTTTCATTCATCACACTCTTTCATTCCGATTTGATAATAGCTATTTTTAATATCTATCTTGATAAATACTATTGAACCATAAATTTCGTCAAGTATTTCATCTAACCTAGGGATTTAATGTCTATACTTAATGGTAATCTTGTTAATAGCTCTACAATCTACAAACAATCTCCAAGATTCATCTTTCTTTAGGACATAGATAACAAGAAGGACTAAGGGATTCGCGAACAATACATTTGTCGAGATGCTCATCCACTTGCCTTTGTATTTTCTTAGTTTCCTGAAGATTGGCCCTATAGGCTGGCCTATTTGGAATAGAATCTCTGGGCACAAAATCAATTTGATGCTCAATGCCACTAATATGTGTCAATCCTTTGGGTAAATTATTTGGAAAAAAGTCCTCATATTCCTTCAAAAAAGACAAAACAACACTAGGCAAACAAGAAAGGTGATCACTTTCCACAATATAAATGTCTTTTTCGATCATTAAGTGCAATGATTGCCTATCAACTATTGTTGTCCTAATCTCTTTCTTTGAAGCAAATACAACAAGCTTATTTTCCTTTACATCTAGACCTAAACTAGGTACATTATCACTTTTCTTCCCAAGCTGCACCTTTTCCTTTGCTTCATTTTCTCTTATCTTGGAACAAGCGTTGGCAATTGTTGCCTGGTCTTCAGAAACTATGCATGGTTTAAGAGTTGCAAGATTTACCTTCATTCTATTATAGTCAGACTATAATTGTTCTTCTTGGCATTATATGTAACATCCCAATCATATTGCCAAGTTTTTCCCAACAACAAGTGAGCTGCCTCTATTGGTACCACCACATCAAATAAAACTTCATATTTATATTTACCAATAGAGAATGGGATCCTTACTTGCTTGTTAACCATAATCTCACCATATTGATTCAAGCATTGCAATTGAAAAGGTTTTGAATGTTTAATGCAAGATAACCTCAATTTCTTCACAAGAAGAATACTAGCCACATTGGTGCAACTGTCACCATTAATGATCATGCTACAAACCTTGCCATGAATCTTACACCGATTGTGAAAGATAGCCTCACGTTGTTGCTCAAGATCTGATACTCGAGGTTGTACATTAAGAATCCTCCTTAAAACCAAAGTAAGCTTTTCGGATTCATAAACCATGTCCCCAAATGCTTCTTCAAGATCTGTAATTTCCTCATCACTAGAATGCTCACTAATGATATCACCATTGTCAAGAACATACATGAGTTTCTTTATTTTATGTTTAAAACATTAGACATGTCGTTGGCATTGCATGGATTTTGGCACTATCACTGAAGTTAATGAGGAAGCCAGCTCGAGAAGTCATGTGGATGATCCATTACAAGGAATTGGGAGTTCATTAACGCGTTTGAGAACAAAGTAGATGAGGGCAGCACTACACGCTTTGATTGAAGAACTTTTTGATCGTGAAGGAGTTTGAGAAGCTCTTGAAGAGGATGTAGCATTCATTTCATGCTCAAAAGTGTCCCAAATAGAGTACAATAGAATGGTGGATCAAAATGGAGCATTGGAGGGAAGAATTGTTGAAAAGACTGGACAAGGAGCATAAGAAGCTCCACGTGACGTTCACGGAATCCCACATCGTGATGTGGAGAAAAGCAAAAGGGAGTCTAAAGAGGATCGCCGACGTCACGACGTGTGACCACCGACGTCGCAACGTGAACCAACATCACGACATTGAGCCCCTTCCATGTCACGACATGATTCACTACAAGTTTTATTTATTGGCAATTAATCTCTAAATTATTACGAATAATCCCCACGTCGCGACGTGGAGCACCGTGCGGAAAATATTGTGCTTTAGAATTTTAAGCTATTTTCTATTTTCGATTTTAATTACCATTAATTATTTCTAAGCCTATTATTTAAAGGCAAAAATCATTACCTAATAGGCAGAATATTAAATATTGATAAAAGCTATTTTTCTGAGAGTTTGAAAACTTTCTTTTGTTCTTTTTGAAGAATGATAATTCTGATCAATCAAGGTTTTGATAGGTTGGAATATTTTGATAACGAGGGTTCTAAGGGACAGGTTTTTTTAGGGTGTTCATTACTATTCAATTGATAGGTTAGTTTTAATTCAGAGTTTATTGAATTGGGGCTGTCTTCTTTGTTCTTAACGTAATCCTCAAATTGATCCTTGGGATTATGATTTTGGGGTGCTAGGTTCGTATCAGATTGGTATCAAAGCCAATTTAAGCGTTTATTCCATTGAAGACTTTCATCTTTGATTATTTTTCCTTTTTGTGTTTGTTCTATATTATTCATGTTGTGTTTTTCTTTTCAATTGTTTGCATATTTTAGCTAGAAAGAAGAAAAAAAAAGGGAACTGCATAATTCAAAAAAACTACTGAAAAAAATTGTTACAGAAGACGTGAAAAAAAAGGGCCATCTTCAGTTTCATTCAAGGAGAAGGTTTCTGGTAGACCCTACAATTCAAGGTAACATTTTCTCATTGTTTTCTTGATTGAATTCATTGCAATTAGTGGATTATAAATTTTGGTGCAGAAAATTCTTTCAATAATATGATCATTACTTGCTGCACTAATTCAATTTGGGCCATTATATAGTTTTTGTTGTTCTGGGAAATTATTTGTGTTCAAATCTTTAGTCATTGTGCTGAAAAATTGTGGTAAGTGTACTTTGCCATTGCTGAAGTTTTGTTGTTGGTTTAAAAACCAAGTCTTGCTACCATAACATTGTGAATCATTGTTTCAAACTTTTTCTATATCATTGTGAGTCATTACTGTTTATTAGTGGTAACATTCTTGTTCTTGTTGCCTAAATTAATTCTTGTTCCTTAGAGTCTTAAAATTCATTCTTGTTTCTTGATTCCTAAATATTCCTAAAAAATTTAGAGTCTTGGTTGGTGATTGAGTAGTTGTTCAACTCAAAGAATTCACAAAGACAGTTTAGAGAGTTTCAATATTTTGAGTATACACGAGTGTGAGTGTAAACACTTAGGGAGTAGAAAGGACAATTTTTAATTCCAAATTCATCATGAGTGGGAAAGGTACAAGTAGTCCTTCATTTAACATTGAAACTTCTTTCAAAGCCATTCAATAACAATTTGATAAAATTAATATTAGGCTTAACTTTTTAGAGTCTAATGAACCACCAACTAGGGATAGAGCTACTAGAAATCCTTTGTTTGATAGGGTAAATTATGAGAAGGTGTCGTCGGAGGAGGAAGTAGGGACATGCGGTAGAGGTAAGAATGATAGGAGGAAGAATAGTTAAACAAGGTCAATTAAGATGAAAATTCCTGAGTTTTAAGGGAAGAATGATCCTGAGGTTTTCCTAGAATGGGAAAGGAGGATAGATCATGTGTTTGACTGTCACAATTATGCGGAGGAGAAAAAGGTAAAGTTAGCGGTAGTAGAGTTGATCCATTATGCCTCAATTTGATGGGATCAATTAGTGTATAATAAGAGGAGGTATGGGGAGAAACCAGTTAGGACTTAGGAGGAGGTTAAGAGGATAATGAGAAAGAGGTTCGTCCCTAATCATTACCAACGGGATGTAGTGAGGAAACTCCAACTTTTGACCCAAGGTAGTATGAGTGTGGGGGAGTATTTTCAGGAGAAGGAGATATCCTTAATTCGGGCAAATATAGAGGAAGATCCTGAATTTACAATGGGTAGGTTTTTGGCTTCTTTGAATAAAGAGAGAGCTGATGTGGTAGAGATGCAACAATATATTAACATGGTGGACTTATTGCACAAAGCCTTGAAAGTTGAGAGAATTGCTAAGGCTAGAGAGAAGAGTACTTGGAAAGATAATAAGCAAATATTGAACTCAAATTTGAGAATTCTAGTGTTGACTCCAAACCTAGGGTGGAACAAAAATAGGGAACCGAGAAGGTGAAGGTTGAGGAGAAAACAAATGGGAAGAGTAGAGACATTGGATGTTTTAAGTGCCAATGGGTAGGACACATACACTCTCAATGTCCAAACAAAAGGACAAAGTTTTTGTTACCTAATGGGGTGTATGAGAGTGAGCATTCGGATGAAGAGGGAATCATACCACTTATTGAGGAGAGTGATGAAGAGGAAGAGCTACTAATGGGGAGAGAAGCACTTGTCAATTGAAGGGCTTTAAATGCACAACCTAAAGTTGATGGAGATTTGGTGCAAAGGGATAATATCTTTCATACTAGGTGTTATGTGTAAGGGAAGGTGTGTAGTTTAATAATTGACAGTGGGAGTTGCACTAACATAGCTAGTACATTACTGGTAGAAACATTAGGCTTGAAAACACTTAAACATCCTAAACCCTATACATTACAGTGGTTGAGTACTAGTGGGGAAGCAAAGGTGAACAAACTAGTCAAAGTGGAATTTGTCATAGGTCGGTATAAGGACAAGGTCTTGTGTCATTTAGTGCCTATGCAAGCTGCCCATATTCTTTTAGGGCGTCCGTGGCAATTTGATAGAAAGGTGGTGTATGATGGATACACTAACAAGTATTTATTGGAGATGCACAACTGCAAGCATACATTGGTGCCTTTGAAACAATGGGAGGAACATGAAGATCAGGTACGTATTGTGAAAAACTTTGAAAAGAAAGAAAAAGGCGAGTCTAGTGAGAATAAAAAGCCCAAAGGAAACCTTGAAGAGTGGGGAAGAAAAATCAGAAAATGAAAAAAGGAAAATGAGTGTTTTTGCAACAAAGAGAGATGTGAAAGAGAAATTAAGTGAGGGAAATTGCGTGTTTCTTTTAATGTATAAAGATGTATTTTTGATTGATGCTAAAATGCTTGGTCTTTTGTCTCGAGAAGTGGTGATTTTGTTGCAAGAGTTTGAGGATATTTTTCCAAAGGAGTTACCTTCAGGACCTCCACCACTATGAGGGATAAAGCACCAAATATATTTCTTTCTTGGAGCGTCTATATCGAATCATCCAGCTTACTGAGTGAACCTGAAGGAGTCTAAGGAGATTCAAGTTCAAGTGGAGGAATTGCTACAAAAATAGGTTGTGAGAGATAGCCTTAGCCCGTGTGCGGTAACCGTCATTTTGGTACCAAAGAAGGATGCAAGTTGGAGGTTGTGTATGGACTGCCGGGCGGTCAACAAAGTTACTGTAAAGTATCGTCATCCTATATCTCAACTTGATGGCATGCGAGATGAATTGCATGGCGGAGGGGGGGACTGCTCCCCCACCTGAGACTTACGCAGCTGTGGTGGGGAAGATAAACTCCCCCACTAAGGATATGTCTATCTCATTCTCTTTTATTCAAAATAAAATTCCCCTGTCACAATTTAAGGGGGAACCGGCCATGTTCCTCAGTGGACACTAATTCCTAAATTCTCCTGGGGAAGACCGGCGATGGTGCATATCAGGAAGGAAGTTCTAGCAGCGGGCTTCTTGGGTGAATGTAAGGTTGGTATATTTGACAATCGGCATGCGCTGTTCAAATTCGACAAGTAGGAAGACTTCCAGTGATTCTGGACACGTAAGATTTGGCACTTTCAAGGACACCAGGCTCGGATCTTCAAATGGTCACCGGACTTTGATCCTGCAGCTGAGCGGACGGTTGCCCTAGTGTGGATACGCTTTTCCTCCCTACCTCTCCACCTATTTCATAAAGAAAAGCTCTATACCCTAGCCTCTGTGGCAGGAAAACCTCTGAAACTGGACGCAGCAACTACAGTGGCGTCGGACCTCATCCGGCTAAGTGAAGCAAGGCTTTGTGTGGAAATGGACCTCACTGAATCTATCCCCAATCGGATTTGGATAGAAAGTAAAGAAAAAGAAAAATGGCAGCACCTTGAAATCGAAGACAGGTCGGATTATTGCACCAAATGCCGGAAGATGGCATGAAAGCAAGACATGTGACCCTTTGAGGAAAAAGGTATCAAGGAAGGTTCAAGGTCCTCTACAAGCTCAAAATAAGGATTCAGAGGGTAAGCAGGGACACAAGGAATGGATCTTAGTATCCAAGAAATCGATCTCTCAGGAAAAGGATTCTCTGAAGGTGTCAAATCGGATAAAGGGAAGGAGGTGAACCCCAACAGCCTCCCCATATTATGCCCTACCCAGGATATCTCGGAGTCATCAGGGACACTGATTTTGCCAGCACCGGAGCCAAAAGACCTAGGGAGAAACATGGACACAGAGCCAGAACATGTATATGAAGTAGAAGAGGTTATAGTGCCTTGCCCCAACTCCAATGTCAATGAAGGGACAGAAACTACTCAAATAGGAGACATAGGTCCAGAGATCCGGCCAAAGGAGGAGCAGGGGGATACTGAATTAAGTCAAAAGATGCAAGAACAGGCATATTTTGATGTAATAATGAGTCTTGTTACTGAAGTATTCTCATCTGGTGTTTTGCAGGTCTTTCCCAATCAAGGTGAAGACAATGAGGAGATTAGCCACACAAGGATCAAACAGACTGCCTTAAAGAAAATAGTAAAGAAGAAGGGCGCAGGACAGATTATAGAGGCTTCTCAACTTGAAGGGGGGGGAGGAATTCCTAAGTCCTTGACTAAGGGTAGACAGTCCAGGGATAGGATGACATTTACGGGAACAACCAGGTCTAGATCAAAATGATTAGTTGCATCTATTAGAATATAAGAAGTATAAACAAAAAAGCTAACTTTAGGAAACTTATGAAAGTCCTTGACAAACATAGGTGTAATTTTTTAACTATTGCTTAGCCCTTTGCTAATGTACCAAGCCTAGAAAGGTTCAAACGTAGGTTGAAGTTTGATGATGCATGGTCAAACCCTTGTAGCTCGTTGTGGATCTTCTGTAGAAAGCCATTTTTTTTTGTACCTTAGTGGATGCTGCAGAATAGCACATTACCTTAGAAGTCAGGCACTCTGAACTATGCTGCCCCATCTTAGTTTCAAGTGTCTATGCTAAATGTATAGAGGCTCAGAGGGAGGACCTGTGGCAATCCTTAGCCAGCCTGCAGGCCCGGAACCAACCCTGGGTCCTGTGGGGAGACTGGAATTGCATCAGGGCTAGGGAGGAAAAGAAAGGGGGAAAGGCTTTTAACATTAGGGAGGCTAGGGAACTCACTCACTTCATGAATTCTATGTCATTGTCTGTGATACAGTAGAGAGTGTCTAACTACACCTGGTGCAATAATAGAGAGGTTAAGGCTAGGGTGTGGAAAAGGTTGGATAGAGCCATGATAGATACCCTTTTTCTCAGTAAAATCCTTGAGGCTAATATCACTCATCTTGCCAGGTCCCCTTCAGATCATGCCCCTCTTATACTAGAAATTCAGAAGGGTAAAGGGAGGATTGCAAAACCCTTTAGGTTTCAGAGCTTCTGGATGAATCATGATGACTGCCTGGATGTCATTAAACAGGCTTGGGAGACTCCTATAACAGGCAGACCCTTTCGAATATTCATAGAAAAATTGAAGTTAGTGAAACAGGCCCTTAAGTCTTGGAATAGAGCAATATATGGTAACATCTTTAGCCAAGCAGAATGATGCAGAGCAAATATGTGTATAAAATTGTGATCGTGGTTGCTATTTACCCCTAATCAAAAATCAAGCTAAACAACCCCGTGAAGGTGATAGTATAGCAAGTTCGTTCCCATGAGAAAAGGACTGTGTTGAAACTTTAAGAACATATTTTTGGTTTTTTAATGTTAATTAAATTGAAAATAAGAAAGCAAATAACAAATAACTAAAACAAGACGGTGATTTAATTAAAACTCAAGTTAAGCAAGTGTACTCACGAGATTATACTTACATCCTATCTATGGTCATGCAAAACAAAGGTAAATAAAATAACTCACACCCTCCTATGTGGTAAGAGGCAAGTAATGATTTAGGCACTTACCTATTTAGATATTAACTAATTCGTTAAACCCTCCTATGTGGTAAAAGGCAAGGTTTACTTCCTTAATTAACCCGTAATCTATTGCAACGATCTAACTCAACCATACACTCAAGTTCAACCGCTCCTACGTGTTAAGAGGCAACGCCCGAACCAGTCACGCTAATGCTAAATTAACCCTCCCTAACTCCTCCTATGTGGTAAGAGGCAAGAATTAAAGTGAAATTAATCTAACAAATTCACAACCAACCCACAAAAGATTCCAAACAACCCACAATAATCCTCTTATGTGGTAAGAGGCAAGATTAAAGCAAGTTATCTCTAAATAATTTACTGCACTTTAATAAAATATTCATCATACATAATTAAGGCCTTAAATCATGCATCAATATGAAGAACACAGCAAAACTTACTTCACAAAGACCAAAAGATAGAACTTAGTATGTAAATTAAGCACACAAACCCATATTCATAATCTCGGAAGCACAATTAATCTAGCCGAGCATGGCTAAATCGAACATCATGATATTAATAATTAAGCACAATATTGAAAACATCAATTAAAAGGAAAGAAAACACCTTGAATGTAATCTTTACTCTTAAAAGAATTAGTTCAATATTAGAAGATGTTCCCAATCCGTACAGCTGCAATTCTCCAAGCAATAACCGAAGTAGAAAACCCTAGCTATTACAAGGAGGAAATCTCTTGCTTAAAATCTCTCACAAGTGTCACACCCTTTAAATATGTAAACCCTAGCATTATTTATAGTAATTCTATGAAGATATTTGCTAATAAGTACTTCACGAAAGTCTTGTCGAAAAAGGAAACTCAAAGTGGGCCAAAATCGTAAATTTCAAAAAATTAGGTCGTAAACCTGCATATTTCCCGACGTCTCGACGTGGCTCTCTGGAAATTTCTCAAAATTTGTCCATAAAAATCCAACCAAAAATCGCATTTTTAACATCGCGCGACGCGGAGGGTCTATACCACGACGTGCACCCACGTCGCGACGTGAAGGGTCCTGACGTCGCGACGTGGACATTGTTCTTCAATGATTTCGCGATCTTTCTTCCATTTTTCCTCCACTTTGCATCCGATTTGGCTTCCGTATGATTCTTCTCTTCCAAGAATACACCATGGTCAACAAACCTACAATTAAAACACTAAAACGAATAAAAACGAACAAGAACGTCCAAATAATTAAGTATAAACCCCACATAAAAGGTGAATAAATTCACCTCATCAATTTCCCCCACACTTAACCTTTGTTCGTCTAACACAAAGACCCTAACACAAAAGTCTAACACAAACCTAAACAAAAGTCTAACACAAAGACCCTAACAAAATTCTAACACATAACACAAAACACATCCAACTTCATCAATTCGATCTAAGAACAAATGCCATGTATATGTCTCATACTCTCAAGTATTCAAATGTCAAGTACACATAATATACGTCCCCAAAAGTTATCAAAGTACATTAACGTACTCATTTAGACCCGTTGACCCAATAACGTGTGTGTGTACGATAGGTTCCACCTCAGTTCAAAACTCATCTACAATAACGCAATAAATCAGGGTTCCAACAACTAAGTCTTCGTCTCAACTTTTTCTCACTAACATATTAACAATTCATTATTAAGCTCATATAAATGAGGATTCGCTCGGCAAACCTTTAGGTTCATAAATAAAACACTCGTTCCTCCAGACTGTCACACATAATTAGGGTATTTCATTAGAAATCCCGTGACATCCACCTGGAGTACTGTCTCACCTTCGGGTTTTAGACCCATTCCCACTCATGCAAGTTCTCCATTAACTATTCGTTTAAGAGCAATCTCGCAGAGGAGTGACAATATGAAGCCAGAGTCTTACGGCTTCTATTCTCCGTTACCATCCATATGAATTCTCTTAGGCTTATTATTAAAAGCAATCTCATAGAGGGATGATAGTATGAGCAAAACAAGCTTAAAAATGCAAAAGCATTAAGTGCAAACAATTATGCAAGCACATTTATTAAAGAACACATTTTAAGCGAGTTATATAAGTTTCAACTAAACAAAGTGTTAAAAACACACCAACCTACTTAATGATTACAAACTCATCAATTTCCTCAATAGTTCCCCTAATTGCATAAAAATGGTCGACTCAAAATGCTAAACTTTTCATCAAAGATCCGACTCCCTCTAGATAGTATATTATTTTCCTATCCCACATCGAATCTTTCGATAAAATCCAATCATTGGCAACATAACATTTATCACAACAAGATCAAAATTTAAAAAATTTGGATACTAAACGAAAAATTCCTAAAACCATGGTGTAATTATGCGAGGAGTTATTATTACCGACTTACTTATTTACGAGCTAAGGTTAACTAAAGGAATAACTAATACGAATGGGACATAATTAAGAATTTAAATTAAATCCTAATTCCATTAACATAATTGTCTTAATTTGATGCAAAATAACAAGAAAATATCAAAATGAAAACAACAAAAGAAAAGAAAAATAACATCCAAATAACAACTAAATAACATGAAAATAAAAGAAGCTAGACAAATAGAAAAACAAAAGAGCATAACATAAGAGCATAACTCCCCACCACACTTAAAATCCACATTGTCTTAAATGTGGACAAGGAGATACACCACCTAATCCTACTGCATGTTGTAGCGTGGAGGGGGCTGCGATCTAGTTCCCACTGCCTGCTCATCTGATGGACCATATCAGAAATCTGCGACATCTGATGAGATAAGTTGGCTTACGCCATCTCCATCTTGTCAAACCGCTCATCAAAGTGCGTCGCCTGCTGCGCCATCATAGCCTCCATGTCATCCATGCGTGTATGGAGGCCCGCAATGTTCATTACACGGCGAGATGGGGGTGGAGGAATGGGCACCTCGTCCTGCTGCTGCTGCTCCTGGCCCTGCTCCTACTGTTGCTCTTGCTCTTGCTCTGGCTGTTGCTGCGGCGGTGGCACTGGAGGTTGTCCAGGCCTCTCATAGGAGCTAATCCTATATACATTATACTGGGCAGTGGTGATGACATCACGCACTCCACACATTTCATCCGTGCGCACAATGTTGGCACCCTAGAAGCATAGCAAATGGCTGTGATCGCAGATGGGTAGTATAATCCTGTCCGTACAAACTGACGCGCCTTCCTGATCTCAATGTCCTTAATCTCCCCAACATCTATGGAGAGCCCTGCCTGAATAGCGTAATTCAAAATAGCCTTGTCATTATCGCATGAGGCTTGATGGATGCTGGGGATGAGCTTGCCGATGATGAAATAATGCCAAGCTTTGGTGATCTTGGTCATTTGAGCTAACTTGAGCTCAGATATCCGGTGCGTCCGTGCGACTTGAGCAAGTGGTTGAGCTGTGATAGTGGACAATACCTGTTGACGAGGATTTTCGTGGTCATACAAGGTGCGGTATGCACTGGCCTCTATGTCACTCAATCGTTGAATCTTGTGCGGCTGACAGGCACATTTACTCCACGCATGCGCAAAATACCCTGTTGTGTATAAGGGTAGTTTGAGTAGAACTCCCGCACCAAAGTAGTATCGCCGCCTACCGGTTGACGGCAAAATTGTTGCCATCGACGGTTCCTGATTTGAGTTGAGATTGGTGCGGTTGTGACTTGGATACCGCGCTCCTCTACCATGGCCTTTAGTGCCAAATACTGATCATGGAATTGCTCCGCCTCCAAGCACATAGACCTGATGTTATCGAACCCCGCCGGATTTGGCTGTGGTGGTGGTGGAGGAGGTGGCAGTGCATCCTCAGCTGTAGTGCGGCGTGTCCTCTTGGGTGTCATATTTGTCAATACAGGTATATTAAATACAAACCATAAACTATTTGACAAGATAATATGCAACACAATTCTCACACTTAAACAGCACCAATACTAAAAAAAATGTCCCCCCACACTTAAGCCAAAACACAACCTCAACACTAGGAATGAAATGCAATTATTATGACTACACACATGCAAGAACAACAACTAATCACACATCACCAAAAATCTAACTAATTACACATTAAATACAAACAATTCAAAGTCATCTCCACAAAGTGTATAAGTTGAAGGATAGAATTTTGACAACCAAGACAATATTTAGTTGGTATTAATTCAAGAACTAACATATTATAACAAATAAGAACTTGTATGTTGCGTTCAAGCATATGTAGGTGTGTCAAACTCAAAAAATGATTCATTGAAGCATTCTGACAAACACCTAGTATGCATTTTTTTCTGTTGAACCCGTTAACACCAACAATTCTAAACAATTGCCCAATAAAAATCACAACAATTCATCACATTATGATAACACAATCAAAATGTATCAATTCAACATGATTTCATAACCCGTGTGAACTTAAACAAATCACATATATCAACATTGGTCAAAATCTTATGTAACCCTGTTCACATTCTTTCAAAAATTCCACAAATCAAACTTTGAATACACTCATCATCACAATTCACTCAATACAATGAATAGAACATGTAAAGCACGATTAAACACAAGATTGCACAAAATTTAGAGAAAAATTTAGAAAATTTACCTCTTGAAGTCCAAAAATCAAAATGCAAAAATTGTGTGTTTTTTGATGAAGTAGAGCCCTCTACACCGTCCCACTACCTTCTAGAATGGATTGAAACCACCAAACTCTAACGAAGTACACTAGAAATTCGTATTTTTGAATTTGTAGGTTTTGAAAAAAATTTCAAAATTTCGAGCAATTTGGTGTTTTGATCGGTCAAATTGTGTGGTTCTTATGTTAAAATGTTCCTATCCCATCCTAGGACACTTCTGTGGAGCGAAATTACAGAAACAATGAGAGAAGAGAAGATTGGTTAGAGAGAATTTTGAGTGTTTGGATATTTCGGTGAAGAACAGCTTCTGTTCTTCGGTTTAAAACCCAATTTTGGCCCGACGTCGCCACGTAGAGCACTTGGACGTCACGACGTGGGTGAAACCTAGGGTTTTAATGAACATAATTGGACTTCGCGAAGCGCAATCGTACACGTCGCGACGTTGGCGATTTTCTCCACGTTTTTGCACATTTAGTCCTCCAAATTTCCCTTAATCCTTTCTTCAACCTACAAAAGAAAACATTTGCACAAAAAGACTATTAGTTAATGGAATTTTTAGCCTTAAATTCTAAAGAAACTTAAATGAAACTTAAATATATAAAATATAAACTTGGGTTGCCTCCCAAGAAGCACTTTATTTATCGTCGAAAGCTCGACGCCTGTTGCTTATTCTTCCCTCGATGACTGTTCAAGAGTCACCTCTTCAACATTGCGGATAACCTTTCGCCTTGAGAAAGATAAATCTTCAACCTATGCCCATTGACGATAAATGAATTTCCCGCCCTTTCATTTAGAAGCTCAACTGTGCCATAAGGAAAACCTGTCTTCACCCTATAAGGACCATACCATCTTCACTTAAGCTTTCCTGGAAAGAGTTTCAACTTAGAATTATAAAGTAAGACCAGCTACCCGGGCTCGAACTTTTTGTGTAGGATGCGTTTACCATGCCATTTTTTTGTTCTCTCTTTATAAAGAAATGCACTTTGGTATGCATCAAATCTAAACTCATCTAAATCATTGAATTCCAACAACCGTTGCTCAGCTGCCTTTCCATAATCCATTTTCAACTCCTTTAATGCTCAAAAAGTCTTGTACTCAAGCTCAATTGGTAAATGGCAAGCCTAAACAAAAACCATGCGATATGGAGATGTACCAATAGGAGTTTTGAAAGCTGTGAGATATGCCCATAGAGAATCATCCAATTTTGCTGCCCAATCCTTCCTAGAAGGTTTCACAACCTTTTCTAGAATTCTCTTCATCTCCCAGTTTGATATTTCCACTTGTCCACTTGTTTGAGGATGGTAAGGGGTTGCCACTTTATGCCGGACTCCATATTTGGTCAATAAAGTTTGAAAAGCCTTGTTGCAAAAATGTGTGCCTCTATCACTGATAATAGCCTTTGGGGTTCCATAACGAGTGAAAATGTACTTCTTAATGAACCCCACCACACTTTTTGTATCACAAGTCAGCAAAGCAATTGCTTCTATCCATTTAGAAACATAATCCACAGCCACAAGAATGTAAGATTGACCATTAGATTTTGGGAATGGTCCCATGAAGTCTATGCCACAAACGTCGAAAATTGTCACCTCCATAATATTGTTTAAAGGCATCTCATTCCTCTATGAAATATTTCATGTCCTTTGGCATTCATCACAATGTTTGATCCACTCTTGAGTGTCATGGAAAAGTTTGGGCCAATAATACCCCAACTGCAATACATTGTAAGCTGTTCTTCGCCCTCCAAAATGTCCTCCATAATCAGATTCATGTTATGACTGAAGAATTTCTTTTTGATACTCCTCAAGAACACATCTTCGAATAGCTTGATCACTGCATACCTTGAAAAGATAAGGCTCATCCCAATAGTAGTAGCTTGCATCGTGGATGAGTTTTTTCCTTTGTTGGATGGATAAATTGGGTGGAATTTGTTGTGAAACCACATAATTTGCAATGTCGGCGTACCATGGAGCCTTTTCAGCTTCTTCCACTTGAAACAATTGCTCATCTGGGAATATCTCCTTAATTTGAACATTACTATCTTCTTCCAGATGCTCATGCTTTTCCAAATGGGAATGGTGGTCGGCAACATAATTTTCAGCTCCCTTCTTATCACAAATTTCCAAGTCAAACTCTTGTAGAAGTAGAACCCATCGAATCAACCTCGGTTTTGCATCCTTCTTGGCCATTAAATAACGAATTGCTGCATGATCAGTGTAAATAATCACTTTGGCTCCCAGCAAATAAGAACGGAATCTATCCACAGGAAATACAACTGCCAACATCTCCTTTTCAGTTGTAGTGTAATTACACTGAGCTGGAGCGAGTAGACGGCTGGCATAATGAATAGTATGGAAAATTCTGTCTGTCCTTTGACCAAGAACTGCCCCCACAGCAAAATCACTCGCATCACACATAATCTCGAAGGGGGCTCCCCAATTGGGTGGTTTATTGACCGGAGCTGCTACAAGTTGGCCTTTAAGAGAATCAAATGCTGTCTTACAATCATTATTAAAGTTGAATACCACATCTTTCTCCAAGAGATGACACAAGGGCTTGGTAATTTTAGAGAAATCCCGAATGAATCTGCGGCAGAACCCGGCATGGCCCAAAAAGCTTCTTACTCCCTTGACATTAATTGGATATAGTAGCTTCGCGATGAGATCCAATTTTGCTTTATCTACTTCCATGCCTTTAGCTGAAATCTTGTGGCCAAGGACAATTCCTTCTTGCACCATAAATTGGCATTTCTACCAATTTAAAACCAGATTAGTCTCTACGCATCTTTCAAGAACCTTCGCCAAATTATCCAAGCACCGATCAAAAGAATGGCCAAAAACTGAGAAATCATCCATGAATACCTCAATAATATCTTCTACCATGTCATGGAAGATAGCCATCATACACATTTGAAATGTTGCGGGTGCATTGCATAACCCAAAAGGTATCCTCTTAAATGCGAAAGTACCAAAAGGGCAAGTGAATGTTGTCTTGTCCTGATCCTTTGGGTCAATAGTGATCTGATTATACCCGGAGTAACCATCCAAGAAGCAATAAAATAGATAACCAGCAATTCTGTCCAAAACTTGATCAAGGAATGGTAGAGGAAAATGATCTTTGCGGGTTGCCTTGCTGAGCTTGCGATAATCCATACAAACTCGCCATGCATTAATGATACGGGTTGCCAACAACTCATTATTATCAGTTTTGACCACTGTCACCCCACTCTTCTTTGGCACACATTGGACTGGACTTACCCATTCACTATCAGATATAGCATAAATCATCCCAAAGTTCAAAAGTTTGATCACCTCTTTTTTTACCATATCCATCATTTCTGGATTTACGCGACGTTGCCTATCATGTACTGGAATTGCATCATCTTCCAAAAGAATTTTATGCATGCAAATTGATGGACTAATTCCCTTAATGTCTGCAATAGTCCACACAATTGCTCCTTGATACATTTTCAGCACCATAATAAGCTTCTCTTCTTGCCATGGTTCCAATGTAGCTGAAATCACTACTGGCAGAGAGTTAATTTCTCCCAAGAAGGCATATTTGAGATGTGAATGGAGTGGCTTGAGCTCCAATTTTGGAGGTTCTTCAATTGAAGGTTTTAAACTATTTTCACTGCAATCAATGACTTCAACTGGCCTCACCTCAAAGGGCTCCTCACAAACAATATCAGTTAGCTCATAAATGGAAGCATCAAGATAAACATTTTCAACCATACTTTGTAACTCTAGTGCAATACTTTCATCAATCAAAAGCAACTCATAATTAGACATATGTATTAAAGAGTCATTACTATTAATACTACATGTTTTCATGGGATTGCATGCAATAACTGAAGTTTCAACCACATCCATGAAAAAACAAGTATTAATATCTCTAGGATGCTTCATAGCGTAATTTACATTAAATGTTACCTCTTCGCCATTGACACGAAAAGTGATTGTCTTGCTTCGTAAGCCTATTAAAGCATCTCCAGTTGCCAAGTATGGTCTTCCAAATATGAGAGGAACCTCTTCATCCTCCTCCATGTCCAAGATAATAAAGTCCACCAGAATTGTGAACTTATCAACTACTACCAAAACATCTTCAATGATACCTATAGGAGTGATGATGGATCTATCAGCTAACTGAAGAGTTATAGCCACTGGTTTGATTTGCTCACCCATTCCCACACTGACAGTGATGAGGTGAATTTATTCACCTTTTATCTATTGTTTTATACTTGATTCTTTTGCCGTTCTTGTTCTTTTTTATTCGTTTTAGTATTTTACATGTAGGTTTGTCGACCATGGTGTATACTTCGAAGGGAAAAATCATACGAAAGTCGAATCAGGTCCAAAATGAGAGGAAAAGATTGAGAAAGATCAAGAAGCTGGTCCCGTGTTTCATAAGATATTTAAGGTGTTAATTCCAATTGTTTATGATCTATCCTACATATTTACACCTTGGATAGAATGGCAAATAAGTTCCAAGTTGATCCCATGGAGGCTCGAGACTCCAAGAAGGGTTAATTTAGCAAAAACGTGGAAAGGCGATGAAAAACAAATGCTGAAGAAATCTGCCAGGCTTTGGTATTTTAATCATATCTCTCTCTATTTATATCCAAATCGAGTAATTCAATTGCCATTGGAATTCTAAGAGGTAAAGCTACAACGTTCATGTTTTAGGTTTTTCCAAATTCGGCCGGGATCATAGCCAAATATGGCCCAGACACCGGACGTCACGACGTGAGGCACTCCACGTCGCGACGTCGGTTAAAAGAATTAAATTGGATTTTTTGGAAGAATTTTGGAAATTGGCAAAGAGTTACGTCGCGACGTGGGGATCCCTCACACGTCACGACGTGGGTGCACATCGCGACGTCGGTGAAACGTCGGGAAAACGTCGGGGAAACGTCGGCTGCGCGATTGAAATTTGGAAATTTGCGATTTTGGCCCAATTTGAGTTTCCTTTTCCGACAAGACTTAAATTGGACTATTTTGGGGGGTGACAACTTTGAGAGAGAATAAGCAAGGGTTTTATTCCTTTGAGAGAGCTAGGGTTTCATTCTTTTAGCTATTCACGGAGAATTGAAGCTTTACGGATTGGGAACATCGTTGAGTATTGATTTCATTAATTTAGAGACAAAGATTTCATCTACGGATTCTTTATTCAAGGTGTTATCTTTCTTTTTAATTTATGTTGTCAATATTGTGCTTAATTAACATTAATATGATGATGTTTGATTTAGCCATGCTTGGCTAAATTTATTGTGCTCCCGGGATTATGAATAAGGGTTTGTGTGCTTAATTTACATACTAAGTTCTATCTTATGGTCTTTGTGAACTAAGTTTTGCTGTGTTCTTCATACTTATGCATGATTTGGACGCGGATTATGTATGATGAATATTTGTTTAAAGTGCAGTAAATTATTTAGAGATTACTTGCTTTGATCTTACCTTTAGTCTGATAGGAGGATTAGAGTAGGTTGTTTGGGATCTATTGTGGGTTGGTTTTGAATTTGTTAGATTAATTCTTCCTTAATTCTTACCTTTAGCCTAATAGGAGGAGTTATGGGGATTGGTTTAGCATTAGAGTGACTGGTTCTGGCGTTGCCTTAGCGTAATGGAGCGGTTGAACTTGAGGGCTTGGTTGAGTTGGTAGTTGCATTAGATTCCGGGTTAATTAATGAAGTAAACTTTACCTTTGGCCTAATAGATGAGTTTATTGAATTAGTTAATATCTAAGTAGGTAAGTGCTTAAATCATTCCTTGCCTTTAGCCTAATAGGAGGGCGTGAGTTATAGTATTTACTCTTGTTTTGCATGACCATGGATAGGATGTATGTGTGTGCTTTTTATGTAACCCGAAAATATAATCTCGGGAGTATACTTGCTTAACTTGAGTTTTTAATTAAATCACCGTCTTGTTTTAGTTATTTGTTATTTGCTTATAATTTTCAGTTTGATAAACATAAAAACCAAAAATATTTTCTTAAAGTTTCAACACAGTCCTTTCCTCGTGGGAACGAACTTGCTATACTATCACCTTCACGGGGTTGTTTAGCTTGATTTTTTATTAGGAGTAAATAGTAACCACGATCTCAATTTTCACATACAATTTGCTCCCATCAAATTTTGGCGCCGTCGCCGGGGAAAGCAGTCGTGTTGAAATTTTTTTTTGAATAATAGTTGTAAATATTTTATTCATTTTTTTATTTTTATTATTATTATTTTTTTTTGTGTTTTGATTTGATTTGATTTTTTAAATTTTTTGTTATTTAGTTATTTATTTATTTTTTATTTTAATTTCTATCCAAGTATGTCTAGGAGGTTTGGGGAATTCTTTGAAATTAATTTTGACCCACCATATAGAGTGGATGATAAACAACCAAACTCTAGAGTATTTGGAGATTTTCACCATTTAGGATACGGGAAGACCAATGAATGGGGACATAGTAAACCTTCATGTTATTTATCTTTACCTTGTTTTGAAGATCCATTGAAAAATTTGAACTCTTATGATAATGAACAAGCTACTTTGAGAATGAATGTTGTTTCTTGTAGGTTGTGCCAAGGGGATCATCCCACTTATCAATGCTCCTATCAAATTGGGAATGCATGAAATTATCAAGGTGATTATGAACAATATTTGAGGGAGCAAGGATCTTGCACGTGGGGAAATAACTATGATTTTGGCCAACACTCTTTTTCTCATTCTCAAAGAGTGTTTGGATATTATTTGGGCTATGATAGGGAGTGGTCGATTCATGAACAAAACAACAAAATGCACCTCAAGAATGAAATGGAAGCGCCACTAGATTATATGCTCAATAAACTCATGGAGAAACTAGATAAATGTGGGGAGGAGCTACATCAAAGTTTTGTTCGATCGGAGACATTTATAAAGAGTCAAGATGACATATTGAGAGATCATAGTGCCCCAATGAAAAACTTGGAGGTACAGGTAGAAAAATTCAAGGAAACTCTACATCATGAATCCCAAGAATGTTCATCTAATGCAACATCGAGCAATAGTGAGGTACAAATTGTCCATTCACCTTATATCTCATCTTTTTTATCACAACATGATTCATTACATCATAGTGTCCTACCTTCTATGGATTGTGATTTTGAGTTTAATGATTCTCATGATGAATGTATTTCAAAGTGTCCTTGTGAGTTGAAATATTTGCATGTTGTAGATAATTTGGAGCAATGCATTAATGATGAACCAATATTACATGAATCCAATATTGTTTGTTTTGATAATGAAGAGACCTCCTACCTTGACCCCTATGTTGGTTTATGTGAGGAAGACATGTCAATTTGTAATAAAATAGCCAACATAGTGAATTCTTGCGTTATTTTGACATCTTACATGGAATTTCATGGTTTAAATGATATGGTAGATGTTATTAAAATGATGCACATTGAGACACCTTTATTAGATGATAATATTGTTCAATGTGTTGATAATGTGGAGGTGCCTAAAACTGAATACCATGTTAGCTTAGATGAGGAAGACTTGCATATTTTTCATGAAATAGCTAATATGGTAGAGTCTTGTTTTATTGACACATCTATCTTTGAAATTACTGATGATTTCAATGAGACCATGGATGCAAAGTCTTTGGTGGATTCTTGTAGTTCAAACAGGGAGGAAGAAAATGTGACATTGAAGGATGATAAGCCATTGGAAATTCCAAAGTTAATGGTGAAAGAAGAAAATGAGGTGCCTACCTTAGAGGAGCAAGAGTGGTACAAAATTGAGTTTATTGAACTTGCTCCTCACATGCATGAGCTCAAGTTCCTCCTCAAATGGTTGCACAAGAAGCAATATGCTAGAAGACGAAGTGCTTATGAAAGAGCATTCTTTTCGTATAAGGATGGGTATTCCGCTTGAAGGAGAATGCCACAATAATAAGGTCTAGCTAGGGACCAAATAAACCTAGAACTACCTTCTCACCTTTCTTTTAAATTAATAGTTTTTTTTTCTTTAGTTGGTAGTTTGAATCAAGAAGAAGGCTACTTGAGACATTGCCAAGGCCTCAACCGCACAACAAACTTTTCGGGAATGACATGGATTATAGGTCAATTCTTTCCTTTTCTCACACATTGAGGACAATGTGTATTTGAAGTGTGGGGGGGATGAAATTCATGTTATTTATTTCATGTTGTTTTGTATGTCTTTATGCTTAATTTCTTGGGAGTTGAAGTGTGGATGTTATGCTTGGATTAATGGCTAATCAGTCTTTCTTAGAATTTTAAATTTTATGAATTAGGATTTATTTTAAATTTTTAATTATGTCCCATTCGTATTAGTTATTCCCTTGAGTTAACCTTAGCTTGTAAATAAGTATGTTGGTGATGATAATTCTTTTCATAGTTAAACCATGGTTTTAGGACTTTTTTTGTGTAGTATCCAATTTTTAAAATTTTTATCTTGTTGTGATAAGTGCTATGTTGCCGATGATTTGAATTTTATCGGAAAGATTCGATGTGGGATAGGAAAATAATATGCTATCTAGAGGGAGTCGGGTCTTTGATGGAAAGTTTAGCATTTTAAGTAAACCGTTTTTATGCACTTAGGGGAACTACTGAGGGGATTGACGAGTTTCTAATCATTAAGTAGGTTGGTGTGTTTTTAACGCTTTGTTTAGTTGAAACTTATATAACTCGCTTAAAATGTGCTCTTTAATAAATGTGCTTCCATAATTGTTTGCACTTAATGCTTTTGCATTTTTAAGCTTGTTATGCTCATACTATCATCCTTCCATGAGACTGCTTTTAATAATAACCCTAAGAGAACTCATATAGATGGTAACGGAGAATAGAAGCTGTAAGACTCTGGCTTCATATTGCCATTCCTCTGCAAGACTGCTCTTAAATGAAAAGTTAATGAAGAACTTGCATGAGTGGGAATGGGTCTAAAACCCGAAGGTGAGACAGTACTCCAGGTGGATGTCACGGGATTTCTAATGAAATATCCTAATTAAGTGTGACAGTCTGGGGGAACGAGTGTTTTATTTATAAACCTAAAGGTTTGCAGAGTGAATCCCCATTTATATGAGTTTAATAATGAATTGTTAATATGTTAGTGAGGAAAAGTTGAGATGGAGACTTAGTTGTTGGAACCCTGACTTATGGCGTGATTGTAGATGAGTTATGAACTGAGGTGGAACCTATCGCACACACACACATGGTTGGCTCAACGTGTCTAAATGAGTACGTTAATGGACTTTGATAACTTTTGGGTCGTATATTATGTGTACTTGACATTTGACTACTTGAGATTATGAGGTTCATACATGGCATTTGTTCTTAGATCGAATTAATGAAGTTGGATGCGTTTTGTTGTTATGTGTTAGTATTTTGTTAAGAATTTTTGTGTTAGGTTTTTGGTTTAGTGGTGTCATGTTTTAGTTTAGTTTGTTCGGGGACGAACAAAGGTTAAGTGTGGGGGAATTTGATAAGGTGAATTTATTCACCTTTTATCTATTGTTTTATACTTGATTTTTTGTCGTTCTTGTTCTTTTTGATTCGTTTTAGTATTTTACGTGTAGGTTTGTCGACCATGGTGTATACTTCGAAGGGAAAAATCATACGAAAGTCGAATCAGGTTCAAAATGAGAGGAAAAGATTGAGAAAGATCAAGAAGCTGGTCCCGTGTTGCACAAGATATTTAAGGTGTTAATTCCTATTGTTTATGATCTATCCTACATATTTACACCTCGGAATGGGTTGATCCCATGGACGCTCGAGACTCCAAGAAGGGTTAATTTAGCAAAACACGTGGAAAGGCGATGAAGAACAAATACTGAAGAAATCTGCAAGGCTTTGGTATTTTAATCATATCTCTCTCTATTTATATCCAAATCGAGTATTTCAAGTGCCATTGGAATGCTAAGAGGTAGAGCTACAACGTTCATGTTTTGGGTTTTTCCAAATTCGGCCGGGATCATAGCGAAATATGGCCCAGACACCGGACATCACGACGTGAGACCCTCCACGTCGCGACGTCGATAAAAAGAATTAAATTGGATTTTTTGGAAGAATTTTGGAAATTGGCAGAGAGTTAAGTCGCGACGTGGGGATCCCTCCCACGTCGCGACGTGGGTGAACATCGCGACATCGGGGAAACGTTGGGAAAACGTCGGGGAAACGTCGGCTGCGCGATTGAAATTTAGAAATTTGCGATTTTGGCCCAATTTGACTTTCCTTTTCCGACAAGACTTTCGTGAAGGACTTATTAGCAAATATCTTCATAGAATTACTATAAATAAGGCTAGGGTTTACATATTTTGAGGGGTGACAACTTTGAGAGAGATTAAGCAACGGTATTATTTCTTTGTAATAGCTAGGGTTTCATTCCTTTAGCTATTCACGGAGAATTGAAGCTGTACGGATTGGGAACATCGTTGAGTATTGATTTTCATTAATTTAGAGACAAAGATTTCATCTACGGATTCTTTATTCAAGGTGTTATCTTTCTTTTTAATTTATTTTGTCAATATTGTGCTTAATTAACATTAATATGATGATGTTTGATTTAGCCATGCTTGGCTAAATTTATTGCGCTCCCGGGATTATGAATAAGGGTTTGTGTGCTTAATTTACATACTAAGTTCTATCTTATGGTCTTTGTGAAGTAAGTTTTGTTGTGTTCTTCATACTTATGCATGATTTGGGCGCGGATTATGTATGATGAATATTTGTTTAAAGTGCAGTAAATTATTTAGAGATTACTTGCTACGATCTTACCTTTAGTCTGATAGGAGGATTAGAGTAGGCTGTTTGTGATCAATTGTGGGTTGGTTGTGAATTTGTTAGATTAATTCTTCCTTAATTCATACCTTTAGCCTAATAGGAGGAGTTATGGGGATTGGTTTAGCATTAGCGTGACTGGTTCAGGCGTTGCCTTACCCTAATGGAGCGGTTGAACTTGAGGGTTTGGTTGAGTTGGTAGTTGCATTAGATTTCGGGTTAATTAATGAGGTAAACTTTAACTTTGGCCTAATAGGAGAGTTTATTGAATTCGTTAATATCTAAGTAGGTAAGTGCTTAAATCATTCCTTGCCCTTAGCCTAATAGGAGGGCGTGAGTTATAGTATTTACTCTTGTTTTGCATGACCATGGATAGGATGTATGTGTGTGCTTTTTATGTAACCCTAAAATATAATCTTGGGAGTACACTTGCTTAACTTGAGTTTTTAATTAAATCAACGTCTTGTTTTATTTATTTGTTATTTGCTTATAATTTTCAGTTTGATAAACATAAAAACCAAAAATTTTTCTTAAAGTTTCAACATAGTCCTTTCCTCGTGGCAACGAACTTGCTATACCATCACCTTCACAGGGTTGTTTAGTTTGATTTTTGATTGGGAGTAAATAGCAACCACGATCACAATTTTCACATACAATTTGCTCTCATCAGACAGCAATGGAATAAGGCATCAAGTTAATACCAGTCCCCAAATCACATAGTGCCTTAGCAAAATATCTTGCGCCAATTCTACATGGGATTGTGCAGCTTCCTAGATCTTTAAGCTTAGGGGGAAGATTTTTCTTCATTAAACATTGCCCAACCTCATTCAATTGGATTACCTCCTCACATTGCAAAATCTGCTCCTTGTTTGAAATTAGATCTTTCAAGAATTTCGTATAAGTAGGCACTATCTTAACCAAATCCAACAAAGGTATCTCTACATGGAGCTGCTTAATCATCTCAGCAAATTTGCTGAACAAGATCTTCTTCTTTGATGGTTGAATCCTTTGAGGGAATGGTGGTGGTGGAGCACACTCTGGAAAATTACAAGCACTTGGAGGATTTTTCTTTCTCCCTTTACTTGCACTACTTTCCTTATGTTCGGCTTGCTTTGGTGCATCTTTCGTCTCAATTTGATCCTTGACAGCTTTTTGATCATCTATTGGAGAACCTTTTTCATTGATAATTGGAGATTGCAATTCCTTACCACTTCGAAGTGTAACCGCGTGGCATTGCTCTCTTCCCTTTTTATTAGGGAGAGTGTCACTCGGCAAAGTTCCTGCCGGTCTATTATACACTTCATTGGCTAGTTGGACTATTTGAGTCTCCATATTCTTAAGGAGAGCTTTATGTTCCCTGAACATTCCATCATATACCTCCATTCTTTTCTCCACATTGGCTTGTTGCTGTTGACATTCTCCAAAAAGCTTTTCCATCTTGGCCCCAAACACAGTTATAACATCATCAATTGTTGCTTGTGAATTACCACCTTGTGTGTGTTGTTGATTTCCATAGCCAGGCGGATAAGTTGGTCTTGATAAATTATACTATGGGCGATTATGTCCTCCTTGAGACCACTGATTTCCATCGGATGGTTTCTATTGATTTGAATTAGTATTCCGATTGTAATTGACATACTGGACTGGCTCATTAGTGACTTGAGGGCATTCATCTATATGATGTGCTCCTTGGCATAATCCACAAGATGGTGTGACTTTGTTTGTCAAGGATGCATGCATACTAGCAAGTTGGCTCTGCATGGCTGTCATTTGTGCTTCCAAGTTGGCTGTTTTATCCAACTCTAACATTCCAATTTACCGTCTCCCATAGGTACTTCTTGCAGTGGGCAACATCAGCTCATTACTTACTATACGCTCGAAAATCTCTTCAACTTCTTCAGGTGATTTATCACGCAAATTTCCTCCAACTGAAAGATTTACCAAATGCATAGTATCAAAATTGAGTCCATTGCAAAAGAAATTTAGCTCTCTTTCCGGCTCCAACCCACTGTTTGGGCATTTATTAAAAAACTCCCGAAATCTATCCCATGCTTCAGTTAATGTGATACGAACCTAGAAAGCCTATTATTTGGATGTTCAATAAGCAAGTTGTGCGTGATATTCATTCCAATTGTGAAAGATGAATCTCATGTATGGAGGTCTGGAATAGGATGGAGAATAAGCCTCATGCTGGTCCCAAGGAGGTCCGAGACTCCCAAAATGTAACCCCTTTGACGTTTTTAGGGAGTTGATTTTTGATATTGAAAGTTCAATATTTTGCAAGAGCAAAATTTGATCCCAACCCTTAGAGACATTAAGCTAAGTTTGAGCTTTTGTTCTTCTAAACCCTAAAGTGAGATTAAGCCAATAGTCTTGCTTTTTTTCTAAGTTTGAGAACAGCCAAATCTGATTTTATTTAGGTGCCGCCTGAGTCAAGTTGGTTTTGTAATAGCGTTGGGGCTTTGGACAAGTTTCCATTGAATCGCGCTCAATATCTTCTTGTTTTTTTTTGTTCTTTCTTTATCTTCGTTTTAACTCTTAATCTTCTTGTGCTTTGATTAATTTCTTGATAAGGTTCTCGTTGATTTGATCCACGTTTGGGCGGATTAGACAACCTTATTGATCCACAGGACAGGTCTAGCTTGGAAAATTCCACAGAGGAATAATCTTCACTAAGTAAATTGAATTTCCCTCCTCATGAGAGCAACTCACATAAAAACAACTCAATTTTTTTTCGAATTTTTTTTACTCTATTTTGGACAAACTAATATGAAATACAGTAAGAAAATGACTCAAGGATCAAAACGCAATTTACGGAATTGAAATCGGACAACAAATGACAAATATATGAGCAAAACAATATTTGCCCTGACCGAAAAACGAAAATTTACCTACGAATTTTCAAGCACCAAGAAATTCTCTGATACCACTTGATAAGGTTCTCGTTGATTTGATCCACCTTTGGGCGGATTAGACAACCTTAATGATCCACATGACAGGTCTAGCTTGGAAAATTCCACAAACAAGTTCACCGAACCAAGAAATTAATCAAAGCACAAGAAGATTAAGAGTTAAAACAAAGATAAAGAAATAACAAAAGAAAACAAGAAGATATTGAGCGCGATTCAATGGAAACTTGTCCAAAGCCCCAACGCTATTACAAAACCAACATGACTCAGGCGGCACCTAAATCAAATCAGATTTGGCTGTTCTCAAACTTAGAACAAAAGCAAGACTATTGGCTTAATCTCACTTTAGGGTTTAGAAGAACAAAAGCTCAAACTTAGCTTAATGTCTCTAAGGGTTGGGATCAAATTTTGCTCTTGCAAAATATTGAACTTTCAATATCAAAAATCAACTCCCTAAAAACGTCAAAGGGGTTGCCTTTAAATAGGCTACTAAAAGTGTTGATGATTGGTATTTTTCCGATGTGGGATAATTGCCAAACATCTCCTAGAAAATAGGAAAGTTTCATAATCTTTTACTTGCCATTATCATGTAAGATAATTGGGCCAAGTAACTTTATTAAAACTGAATTAATAAAAGCCCATAATAAGAGTTCAGACTTAACTAATTAACAACAAAATAAATCCTATGATTAAATGTAATGGCGTGATCCATTGAAGGCAAAGCCCAAGCACGCCATCTTGGTCTTCAATGTAATCCATGAAATTCGAGATGGAAATCTGCCAGAATCCCGTCATTCATCTTGGTAGGCACGTTTCACGACAATAACATCAGAATCTCGTAAAACGTAAAACATACAAGTTGTAGCTCTATCGCTTATCGTTCCAGGACCACTTGAAGGAACCCATTCCGAGTTATATTGAGAGAGATATGATCAGATTACTCAAACGTGGCAGAATCTATCGGCAAACAATATTCGACGCCTCTTGTCATGATTTCCTTTGTTATCCCATTTTGGGAGTCTCGGACCTCCTTGGGACCAACATGAGGCTTATTCTCCATCCTATTCCAGGCCTCCATACATGAGATTCATCTTTCACAATTAGAATGAATATCACACACCACTTGCTTATTGAACATCCAAATAATAGGCTTTCTAGGTTCGAATCAGAATGACTCATTTTCTCCTTGACGAAACTGCATGAAATCCATCCGGATCTTGTCCATTCGGGATGGAGGAAAGTATTTCGTCATAAACCTCTTTACAACCTCATCAAAAGTTTCAATTCTCGCCCCATTAATATAGTCATACCATCTCTCAGCCGCTCCTTGAAGAGAAAAAGGAAAAAACATTCTCTTTAAAACATCATGTGGGATATGTGGAAGATTGCTCGTATTACACAATTTAAGGAATGTCCTTAAATTTGCATGTGGATCTTCAATACTCAATCCATGAAAAACCTGACCATTTTGAATCAAGTTTATGAAAACTGACGAGATTTGAAAGTGTCAATTAAAGGCGAATCCAAGTTATCCATTCGAGGCTCATAATGATCGCCATATCGACGCCGTGGTACCACTGGTTGTACTTGTGGAATTATGGGAGGGTCCCCCAGTGGAGGATCTACACCACCCGCTGGAGGTACACCCACATTGTGCTGATTACCTTGTGCAGCCATTGCTTCAAATTCCAATTTCTTCTTAACAGGCAAAGTCCGTGCAAGTTCGGGGTCGTATAGAAATTCCGCTAGACCAAGAGATCTTGTCCAGGGCATGCAAAGAAAAGAATAGCAACAGTACTAAAAAGATGTAAGAAAATTAACACTAAAACTTAACACAATAAAGTAAAATAAAATTTCAACACGACTGCTCTCCCCGGCAACGGCGCAAAAATTTGATGCGGAGCAAATATGTGTAAAAAATTGTGATCGTGGTTGCTATTTACCCCTAATAAAAATCAAGCTAAACAACCCCTTGAAGGTGATAGTACAACAAGTTCGTTCCAACGAGGAAAGGACTATGTTGAAACTTTAAGAAAATATTTTTGGTTTTTTAATGTTTATTAAACTGAAAATAAGAAAGCAAATAACAAATAACTAAAACAAGACGATGATTTAATTAAAACTCAAGTTAAGCAAGTGTACTCCCGAAATTATATTTTAGGGTTATATAAAAAGTACATACTTACATTCTATATATGGTCAAGCAAAACAATGGTAAATAACATAACTCACACCCTCCTATGTCGTAAGAGGCAAGGAATGATTTGGGCACTTACCTATTTAGATATTAACTAATTCGTTAAACCCTCCTATATGGTAAGAGGCAAGGTTTACTTCCATAATTAATCCGAAATCTAATGCAACTAACCAACTCAACCAAACACTCAAGTTCAGCCGCTCCTACATGGTAAGAGGCAAGAATTAAAGTGAAATTAATCTAACAAATTCACAACCAACCCACAAAAGATTCCAAACAACCCACAATAATCTTTTTATGTGGTAAGAGGCAAGATTAAAGCAAGTTATCTCTAAATAATTTACTGCACTTTAATAAAATATTCATCGTACATAATTAAGGCCTTAAATCATGCATAAATATGAAGAACACATCAAAACATACTTGACAAAGACCAAAAGATAGAACTTAGTATGTAAATTAAGCACACAAACCCATATTCATAATCTCGGGAGCACAATTAATCTAGCCGAGCATGGCTAAATCGAACATCATGATATTAATAATTAAGCACAATATTGAAAACATCAATTAAAAGGAAAGAAAACACCTTGAATGTAATCTTTACTCGTAAAAGAATGAGTTCAATAGTAGAAGATGTTCCCAATCCGTACAGCTGCAATTCTCCAATCAATAACCAAAGTAGAAAACCCTAGCTATTACGAAGGAAAAATCTCTTGCTTAAAATCTCTCAAAAGTGTCACACCCTTTAAATCTGTAAACCCTAGCATTATTTATAGTAATTCTATGAAGATATTTGCTAATAAGTACTTCACGAAAGTCTTGTCGGATAAGGAAACTCAAAGTGGGAAAAAATCGTAAATTTCCAAAAATTAGGTCGTAAACCTACGTATTTCCCGACGTCTCGACGTGGCTCTCTGGAAATTTCTCAAAATTCGTCCAAAAAAATCCAACCAAAAATCGAATTTTTAACTTCGCGATGTGGAGGGTCTACACCACGACGTGCACCCACGTCTCGACGTGAAGGGTCCTGACGTCGCGACGTGGAGATTGTTCTTCAATGATTTCGCGATCTTTCTTCCATTTTTCCTCCACTTTGCATCCGATTTGGCTTCCGAATGATTCTCCTCTTCCAAGAATACACCATGGTCAACAAACCTACAATTAAAACACTAAAACGAATAAAAACAAACAAGAACGTCCAAAGAATTAAGTATAAACCCCACATAAACGGTGAATAAATTCACCTCATCACAGAACTAGCTGAAAAAGAACTGCACAGGTTAGAAAAGGACGATGAAGCCAATCTTGCCCCAAGGGAACTATTAAGCCAAGCTGCAGCCAAAGTTAAATACTTAATGAGCTTAGAGGAGAAGTTTTGTGATGAGAATGAGCCCGTGTCCATGTCCATGGTGTTAAAGTCAATTATTTATCCTGAAAGATTCTGCCACAGTTTGGTATTCTTGACATATCTCTTTCGATATAATTCGAAATTGCATGATTCAAGAAGCGCTGGAACGATAAGAGATAGAGCTACAATCTTATGTTTTGCGTTTTACGGGATTCGGACGTTATCATCGTCCAAAGTGCCTCCCAAAATGAGTGATGTGATTCTGGCATATTACAGTCGCGAATCCATGGACTACATTAAAGACCAAGTATTGGCGTATTGGGCTTCATTAATTGTTCACCGCCATTTTTAATGTTTTAATTGGGTTTATTTTATGTAGTAATAATTAAAGTCCATTAACATTAATTAATTGGGCTTTAGTTTCGGGTTAGGAAACTTACTTGTCCAATTATCTTGCATGATAATTAGGAAAGTAAAGTTCCTATATTTTAGGAGCCTTTTTGTTTGTTTCTAGCAGCCCAAAAACGTGTAGCTTGCTATAGGTTAGCTTGGGAAATAAGTTAGCTAGTTAGTTTCCTAAACCAATTTGGAAGTTACATAAATTGGGATTAGGGTTTCGATTTGTACCCCATAAAAGGCAAAGTTTATTTAACGTTTTAGATAGATGATTTTTGATAAAAGTTTAGCTTTGCTAAAGAAAATTTACAGCCTTGAAAAGTTGTAAGACGTGCTTTATTCAATTGATTTCAGTAGAATAATCATAAGACCCGCAATACCTTTAGTGAGGAGCTTTAGGTTGAGCTTACCCGTTCTAGATTTATAGAACACGCCGAACTGAGGAAGTTTAACTTTTGATTTATATTAGTTGGACTGAATCTATTTTTGTTAACGTTAGGGTTTGGTTGATTTCTTCCATTCCTTCTCGTGTAATATCTTTTTGTCTTGTTGTGTTCGTGCTTGTCCAGGGATTATTGAGAAACAACGATCCAAAAGGTGTGGAAAACGTGTGGAATAGAACTCAAAAGCTACTCCATTTGTATCAAGTGGTATCAGAGCAAAATTCAGGTTAATCCGTTTCGTTTCTTGCTGTTTTTGTGCTTCTTTTTGCTGCAGTTATTGCCTCTTTCTTGTTGCTGTTTTGAGTCATTCTTGCTTTCTTAATTCATGTAAGATTCAGCTCTTAAATTCGTTATTAATCTGCTCCAAAATCGCATTCAAAATTCGTGCTGAAATCTGTCCCAAAATCGTTCTTGTTTTAGCTTTCTTGTTTGCCAATTTTTTGTTGTTTTTGCGTTGTCTTTGCTACTGTTTTTCTTTGCGTCCTTTTTGGTGTCAATTCTGCATTATTTGTTCATCCTCATAGTGCTGAATTCATTGTGTTTTCGTTGTTGAGTCGCACGTCAAAAAACATCGCGCTAAGGTTTCGTCAAAAGTTTCTAAAAAAAATTCATCAGAAAAATCAGGGTTTTTCACACAGTCGCGACAGTTTCGGCCGGCCGAAACTAAGACAGGCGTCCAAAACTAGCGTCCGAAACTTTGCAAAAAAATTCAAGCCCCAGAAGTTTAGGTTCGGACGGTGGTAGTCGTTCGAAACAGGCATCCGAAACTTGAGTTCAAAATCGTCCTTCCAGAAGTTTAGGTTCGGACGGTGGTGGTCGTCCGAAACAGGCGTCTGAAATTTAGGATCGGACTGGTTTGAGCGTCCGAAACAGGCGTCTGAAAGTTTAAAAAAAAGACAGAAAAAAAAAACCGTCAATTCAAAAAAAAATAAAAAAATATATATCTTCGGACTTTCTTTTATTTATTTTCTGTTTATGTTTTCCATTTGAAAGAACTAAGTGTTCTTAAATTGTGCTTGAAAATCACCAATATTGGAAGTGATATATCGTGCTCATCTTAATTTGGAGTAGAGTGATTCAAACACTATTCTTCTTGCCTTCTTGTCTATTTATTAATTTCGTAGTTTTCTGAAATAAGCCAAGTTATACCCCATACGTGAACTTTAAAATACTAATGTGACATGTTTTCTTTTCAAACTTCTTTGGTTTAACTTGTGTGAATTGACTTGTTGAACTAATTGGTTGAGATTTGTTCTTTAAATTGTTGATCGGTAAGTTTCAATTAGTTTGAGAGAGACATTGTTGAGAGCTTAGATTGGGTATACACGAAAAAAGCCTTACACTAGAGAGTAGTGTACCTACTCACCCAAATAGTGAGAACCCGAGAGGATTATATACTGTTTTCTTCTTGTTTTCTTTACTAACCATGCGGGTACAAATGGAGGAGTCTAAAACCACATCTACATCATGTGTAAATGAGTTTCATACAAGGTGCAAAGTCCAAGATAAAGTATGTGCTGTGGTGATTGATTGTGGAAGAAGCTCTAACTTTGCTAGTGAGCTAATGGTAGAAAGGTTAAATATGCAAACCACTCCACATTCAAATTCTTACTTGCTGCAATGGAGCGATAATTGTGGGGGAGTATGGGTGTCCATGCAAGTCAAGGCTGCATTCTTCGTGGGGAATTACAAAGATGAGGTACTATGCGACATATTTCCTATGCAAACAGCCCATCTTTTATTTGGAAAACCATGGCAACTTGCTTGCAAGGGTGTTCATAAAGAGCTCAAAAATTGCTATTCATTCACGAAGGATGGTAAAAAGTTTAATCTTCGTGCTTTAACGCCTTGTGAAATTTCTGAAGATCACGCAAGAATTGCTAAATCTTGTACTGAAATGAGAGAAAAGCAAATGAGGGAAAAAGAATTGAGAGAAAAAGCTGAAAACGAAAATCAAAAGAGTGATTTAGTTAGCATAGGCTGCAAGCAAAATAAGTTTAATAGAAAGAGTGAGCATGAGAGTTCATTGAGAGCTAAACAAAAACATCTTGTACTTATGAATTCTAGTGATCACGATTTACATTGTTTGCTGCCCTGTTCTCTTGTTTTGCAGGTTTATGGAGTTCCTAGACATATAATGGAGTTGCAAACAACTCATTATCAATTGGAAGGAATCCAATCTGCCTTAGCTTGTTTTCCACAAGGTAAGCAAGGTATGTTAGGTAAGTTTTCACTTGATTTTGATCTTAAAACTATTAAGAACTTTGTTATTACCAATTCGGTTGAATTCCAAAGTTTTCAATCTGTTTTTAATCAATTTCAAAAGCTTTCCTACACTTTTCAACAATTGTTTCAAAATTTTTTAAATTGTGTTTTCGAGTCTAAACTCACCTGTTTTAATAAGCAAAGTGATTTACATAATTCTTCAATGGTTACTTCAAGGTACTTTGAATTGAATGAATCTATGTATAGTTTGTTAGTGTGTTATGTTGCTTATTTAATACATGAGTTACATTCTGAATTTTATGTTAATAATTTCGACCATAATCAAATCCTTGTGTGCACTAAACAAAGTGTTACTTATACTTGCTGGAATAACCTTTGTCTTGATTATTTGGCTCGTGACTTTATACACCTTCAAATCCATCAAGATGAAAGAGGTAATTTGATAGTTCAACACTTGTTTGGTAAGTTATCTAAGTTCCTAATTTCTTTTAAATTCCAAGAGGTAAAGTATTGTGTTTACATCTATTTATTAGATTGTCTACATTCTAATTCTACTCTTTGAAATTGTACTTTTATATTTGATAACTTTAACATGTTTGCAAAGTGTTTCAAACGTTATTGTGATTTACATTGCATCCAGGATATATATATGTTTAGTTGCTATGAATATTCTTATGTATCTTTGGATAATACTTGTAATTCTATTCATATATGTTTAAGTTCCTTTCTTACATTCCATGTTAGTAATGCAATTGTTTTCTATGCTAGTACTGATGTATCTATGTATGATATTACTAAGTTTATCTTAAATACTTCCATATTGACAAAATTGCTAAATTCATTTTTACATGAAGTATTAATATTGTTTCATGATGCAAATCAGAATAACTTGTTGCATTTGTTACATGATGTATATTTGCATAATTGTTATGAATTTTCTTTCCAATGTTGTGTTTTTCATGATTTCAACAATATACATCTTGCACAACTTGTTAACAGTAATCATGCATTATGTGTTTCAATTTTGCATAAATATTCTGCCCGGCTTATTATTTTGGTGGGAGAAAATCATTTAGAGTCTTGTTCTAAATTCTTGAATTTTCCTTCGCCTTTTACATTTGTTTTGATCTTGCAGAATATAATGCATTGTTGGCCGAGATGTGATTCATTCCAACTCGACTTGATTCTAGTGGAGTTCGTGATATTGGTGTTTGATGCAGGAGCTCACTTTCAAGATTCGAGGACGAATCCATTCGAGGAGGGAGGGAATGATGAGAATGAGCCCGTGTCCATTTCCATGGTGTTAAAGTCAATTATTCATCTTGAAAGATTCTGCCACAGTTTGGTATTCTTGACATATCTCTTTCGATATAACTCAGAATTGCATGATTCAAGAAGCAATGGAACGATAAGAGATAGAGCTACAACTCTTATGTTTTAAATGTTACGGGATTCAGACGTTATCATAGTCCAGAGTGCCTCCCAAGATGAGTGACGTGATTCTAACAGATTACAGTCGCGAATCCATGTACTACATTGAATACCAAGTATTGGCGTATTGGGCTTCATTAATTGTTCACGCCACTTTTAATGTTTTAATTGGGTTTAATTTAAGTTGTAATAATTAAAGTCCATTAACATTAATTAATTGGGCTTTAGTTTCGGTTTTTACGAAAATTACTTGTCCAATTATCTTGCATGATAATTAGGAAAGTAATCTCCTATTTTTTAGGAGTTTTTAGGAAATTAAAGTTCCTATATTTTAGGAGCCTTTTTTTTTGTTTCTATCAGCCCAAAAACGTGTAGCTTGCTATAGGTTAGCTTGGGAAATAAGTTAGCTAGTTAGTTTCCTAAACCAATTTGGAAGTTACCTAAATTGGGATTAGGGTTTCGATTTGTAGCCTATAAAACGCAAAGTTTGTTTAACGTTTTAGATAGATGATTTTTGATAAAAGTTTAGCTTTGCTAAAGAAAATTTACAGCCTTGAAAAGTTGAAATACGTGCTTTATTCAATTGATTTCAGTTGAATAATCATAAGACCCGCAATACCTTTAATGAGAAGCTTTAGGTTGAACTTACCCATTCTAGATTTATAGAACACGCCGAACTGAGGAAGTTTAACTTTTGATTTACATTAGTTGGACTGAATCTATTTGTGTTAAAGTTGGGGTTTGGTTGATTTCTTCCATTCCTTCTCGTTCAATATCTTTTTGTCTTGTTGTGTTCGTGCTTGTCCAGTGATTATTGAGAAACAACGATCCAAAGGGTGTAGAAAACGTGTGGAATAGAACTCAAAAGCTACTCCATACTTATCATTTTGGTCCCAAAAGGCTAATATCAAATGGGCTAAGGAAGGTGATCGAAACTCAAGATTTTATCACTCCTATGTTAAGAATAGGCATGCAAGAACTCACATTCATAGAATACAAAACCAAGAGGGGGTGTGGGTAGAAGACGAAGAGGAGATAGCTAATGAGGCCATACAATATTTCTCTGAACTCTATTCATCTATCCAGGTTAATCCCAATATTGATTCCCAATTGATAGCTAACTCTCTAACTGATTTGGACAGGTTGGAGCTCACCAAAATCCTAGATTTGGATGAGCTCAATAACATTGTACACATCATGGAACTGGATAGTGCCCCGGGCCCTTATGGATTTCCAGGCATTTTCTACACTTGGGCCTGGGATATTATCAACCAGGATCTCCTAAGAGCAACTCAGTCCTTCATGAATGGAGATGATCTACCTAAACCCCTGACTGCTATAGCTATTGTTCTTATTCCTAAGATCCAAAATCCCAGCTCTTTCAAGCATTTCCGTCCTATAAGCCTGTGTAACTTTCTCAACAAAATAGTTTCCAAAATGCTAGCCTTGAGACTTTCTAAAATCCTCCCAAGAATAATTTTAGAGAACCAGAGTGGTTTCATGGCAGGGAGACTGATCAATGATAACTTCCTGCTAGCCAGCGAGATGATCTCGGCCATCAATGGTAAAAGCAATGAAGGAAAAGTTACGTTTAAGCTGGACATGGAGAAGGCCTACGACAGGGTTCACTGGCTATATTTATTACAGATTATGAGGTTGCTAGGATTTGGGGAAATCTGGATAGACCTGGTGTGGAGGCTACTCACTAATGTTTGGTTCTCAATCCTTATTAATGGAGCAAGCAAAGGATGGTTCAAAGAATCTAGGGGACTGAGACAACGTGATCCCCTCTGCTTTTTTTTCTAAGCTCGGAATACTTATCAAGGCTCCTTAATAAATAGGGGAAAAAGGAAGTGGATTTTGGAGTGCCAAGAGGATGCCAAAGAATCGCCCACTTAGCTTATGCGGATGATCTGCTTGTCTTTTCATCAGGAAGACCATCAGCTGTTAAAAAAGTTAGGGAAAAACTGCAGCACTATGAAGGGGTTTCCGTACAAAAGATCAATGCATCCAAGAGTACCTATTTGGTCCATGACAGAATGCCTACAGAGAGGCAACACCTTATTGGTCGAATCACTCATTTTGGGAGAGAGTCTTTTCCCACACATTATCTAGGCACTCCTCTCCATTTTAAAATAATACCAGCTGTGTATTATAACCCCCTTGGTAGCTAAGATCAGCCAAAAAATCGAAGGGTGGAGCTTCAAATTTCTGACACTTGGGGGGAGGATAACCTTAATTAAAAGTGTTCTTTCATCCATTCCTCTCTACACTACCATGTGCCTAAATCCCCCAAAGAAGGTGGTGAACCAGATTGAATCCTTGCTGTCTAATTTTCTGTGGACTGCTACGGACAAAGGATCTAAACGACATTGGATTATATGGAAGGAGCTATGCTTATCCCAAGGGGAGGGAGGCCTTGGATTCAGGGACCTGAACCACATTATTTCAGCTCAGACTTCTAAGATATGGTGGAGATTCAGAGAAAAGAGATTCTTGTGGTCCAAGTTTATGTGGGCAAAATATTGTGGATCCCTCCATCCCTCTAAGATACAAGTATGTAGAGGTGACTCCAGCACATGGAAAATAATGAGCAGTATAGCAGCCATAGCTGAGGAATAGATACTATTCCAAATTGGCAAGGGGGATTGCAGCCTTTTTTATGACAGATGGCATCCCAAAGGAAAAGTCTCTGATTTATTTGGTCTTCAGGGAGATGTCAAAATTGCAGAAGTGCTTGGGAATCAAGGTTGGGAGTGGGAAAAGCTACACCTCTTGTGCCCCTCTATACTAAGAACTTTCTTCTTGGAAGTCCCGATCAGAATATGAGAGGCAGATAAGTTGATTTGGAAGCTCACCCAGCAAGGAAACTTCAGACTCAAATCAGCCTTCCAGCACCTTAAGAGCAGCTCCCAGCCACTAATCCCTCACTCCAATGAAATTTGGGACCCTGTAGTTCCTGTGAAAGTATCCTTTTTAATGCTAAGACTACTTAGAAACAAAATTCCTATAGGAACTAATCTTCACAAGGTAGGCATCTTGGGCCCTTTTAGCTGTCCTTGATGCCATGGAAGTGAAGAAACAATCAGTCATGATTTTATTTCCTGTAAGTTCTCACAGAATATCTGGAGAATTTTTGGTGCAGAACTAGGGATTTCCTGTCTCTCCAATTCCTTTGTAGGCACACTAAACATCTGGTGGAAGAACAACTCTGGACTTGATGCTAGAAGTTTTCTTACCAACATTTGCCCTCTTTTTATTTGCAGGTGGCTCTGGAAACTGAGGAACAAGATCATCTTCCATACAGCCAGGCCAGAACTGGATGTAACAATAAGGAATATCTTTAGGTCTATAAAAGACATGGCATTTCTGAAAACTAAATGGAGGCAGCTTCTGGGACTTGACTGGGCCCATTTCTGGGATTCTGTTCCTAGCATTAGAAAGAAAACTGTAATTTGTTGTATTAAATGGAACCCCCCTGACAGCAATGTTGTTAAGATCAACTTCGCAGCAGCAAGGGTAGGAAATGGATGGAGAACTGCTGGCCTAATCAGAAACAAAAAAGGTAAACTACTTGGTTTCCTTCCTATCTTTCTATTTCCTGATTCCTTTTCTCGTGTGTAGGTGGAAATATTAGCTGATCACAGTTATATTTCCAAGTGTAGAAGCATGGGGTTGGGAAAGATCATCATATAATCACATTCGATGGAAGTGGGCTTAGGCCTCAATTCCTAGAGGGGGTACCAGATCATCAATGCTCTAACAGAACTCAACATACTGGCAGCCATATCAAAGGTCCCCAAATAAGCCAACCTCCCGGCCAGATTCCTTGCAACTAAGGCAGGCTCCCAGTCCTCCTCCCATCTAATATCACTGATCAAGATAGACAGAGATCAACTCCCCACGGTGGTAAGGAAGAAAGGAAAGTGAAGGCCTACATGTTCAGCCAGAACCTATCAGGTACTATGATTAGCCTGCTGATGTTAGGGCTGTGCGAATTTCCGGTAAATGTGGCCAGGCCCCAGCTTGCTGTTGCTAGGGCTAGTTTACCTGTTTTGTGCTTAATAAGGTTCATGACACTATATGTTTGGAGAACACCAAGAAGCCTCCTCTATGAGGCCTTGATGTGAGGGTTGTAGAAAAAGGCAAAGAGAGGAAAAACAATGAGTGTGAATTTCCATATATTTTGTCTTTTTGTCTTGATAATTTTACAGCTTTTGTGCCAGCTTTCCTTGTTACCAATCAACAAGATTTGAGGACAAATCTTTTTCAAGTGGAAGGGATTGATAGGAAATCATGTGTGATCACATGTTCTAGAAAATTCAAGGTACTTGTTCCAATTGTTAAAGATGAATCTCATGTATGGATGCCTGGAATAGGATGGAGAATAAGCCTCATGTTGGTCCCAAGGAGATCCGAGACTCTAAAATGGGATAACAAAGGAAATCATAACAAGAGGCGTCAAATATTGTTTGTTGAGAGATTCTGCCACGTTTTAGTAATTGGGTCATATCTCTCTCACCGTAACTCGAAATGGGTTGATTCTAACGGCATTAGAAAGCTAAGATCCAGAGCTAAAACTGTGCTGTTTAGCAGTTTTCAAGATTCTGACGGGATCAAGGTGAAAACACGCCGTGAAATTACACATCATGTCTTGATGCGGACAATTTCGGGATTTTTAGATTTTCTTTAATTTGTGTTGTAATAAGATTTAGTCCAAACGTTAATTATGGGCTTATTAATTTCGTGATTAATTAGTTAATTACATGGCCGAAATTATCTTGCAAGATAATGGCATGTAATGTAGTTTTTAGGAATTTAGGATAATAAGTTGTTTCCAAATAGGAAAAGTTTCCTAATTTGGATTAATTAAATACTAGTTTCCTTTTCCAATTAGACTACTTGTTTAGCAAGTTAGGGCAAGCTTGTAACCTCTAAATAGGCATCTTAGTTGCGTTTTTTTGGGGAGAAGAATTTTGATTTGAGAAATAAAGCAGTGATTGTTTTATCTTTGTGTATTTGATTTCCTGCGAAGGGTTTTCAAGCTAACAAATCTTGAGAATTGATTAGTTTGCGCGAAGCGGCTTTATCAATTGGCGTGTAATTTGCAATCTACTTGTTAGATTGTTCTTGTTCATTGGTTTTATTCGAAAGTCCTGCAATTGCTTCCGTGACATACAAGCCGGGGTTTGGAGCGAATCGATCCGGGTTTCGTATCAGTGGGATTCTTTTGTAATGATGATTTTAGGGTACATCCATCATCGAACAATTTATGCAATAAATAGGGAGTGGCAACCCACCTCAAAAAGTGGTTATGCCAAATTTTAAAAAAAAACAAGAAGCCAACATGCACATAAAATTCACCATTCGGTTTTGAAGAACATAGATCATAAACGGCGTTAAAAGTATGATCATCTTTGTACAAATCTTTAATCAAGTCAAAACCAAGTACCTTAGCATGCAAATAGGTGATTACATATGGAAAAGATTCAATAAACTCCAACCATTTAGCATGCCTTTTATTCAATTTACCTTGAGTTTTCAAGAATTTAAGGCTTTCATGATCAGAATGAATAATGAATTCTTTAGGCCATAGATAGTGTTGCCAAACCTGTAATGATCTTACCAAAGCATACAACTCCTTGTCATAAGTTGCATACTTCATGGCTGCCCCATTAAGCGTTTCACTAAAGTAAGCCTCTAAATTTGATTCCTGTATCAAAACAGCACCAATACCTATCCCGGAGATATCACAGTGTATCTCAAAAGCTTTATGAAAATTTGGCAAAGCAAGAAGAAGGGCGTGAGTGAATTTCTGCTTTAATGTGTTAAAGGCGTTTTCATGTTCTTCTTTACATTCAAAAGTGACATTCTTTTTAACAAGTTCATTTAAAGGTGCAGCTATAGAACTAAAGTCCTTAACAAGCCTTCTATAAAAACTTGCTAAACCATGAAAACTTCTAACTTCACTAGCACTTTTAGGTCTCGGCCAATCCGTGATTGCCTTAACTTTAGACTCGTCAACAGAAATACCTTGAGAACTTACAACATAATCCAAATAGATAATTGATTCCATGCAAAAAGAATACTTTTTAAGGTTAGCATACAATTTATTCTCACGCAATATAGCAAACTCGAGTTTTAAATGTTCAACATGTTAATGAAGTGATTTGCTATAAATAAGGATGTCATCAAAATAAACTACAACAAATTTTCTAATGAAAGATCTAAAAATATGATCGTTAGCCTCATAAAAGTACTAGGTGCATTAGTTAGACCAAAATGCATGACTAACTATTCATACAAACCATACTTTGTTCTAAAGGTAGTTTTCCATTCATCACCTTCTTTCATTCTAATTTGATAGTAGCCACATTTCAAATCAATATTGGTAAAAATACAAGAACCATGCAATTCATCAAGCGTATCATCTAATCTAAGAATTGGATGTCTATACTTAATGGTGATTTTATTAATAGCACGGTAATCAACACACATTCTCCAAGATTCATCCTTTTGAGGGACAAAAATAACAAGAATTGAACATGGACTAAGAGATTCTCGAACAATACCTTTGTCAAGGAGTTCATCCACTTGATGTTGAATCTCTTTTATTTCCTTAGGGTTTGCCCTATAAGCAGGACGGGTTGGAATTTGACCTCCTGGCACGAAGTCAATTTGGTGCTCAATACCTCGAATAGGTGGTAGACCTATTGGTAAGTCCTTGGGAAACACATCTCTATATTCCTGTAAAAGAGACAAAACAACAATAGGCAAAGAAGCAAGGTGATCACTATCAACAATAAGTACATCATTGCAAAAAAGTAAATACAATAGTTGCCTATCTAGTATTACTCTCTTAATCTCACTCTTAGAAGCAAAACAACAAGATTTAGAGCTAGCCCTATCTCGGCTATTACAACTTGGATTCACAAGTTCACGACCTATGCTAGGGTTTACAAGCTTTTGTTTCTCGTTCTCACTTCTTTCTTTTGCTTCTTCTTCATGTAAATTACTACAAGCCTTAGCAAGTCTTACTTGGTCCTCACATACTTGGGACGATACAACTGTTCAAAACTGTAATAATTCTTCTTGGCATGATACAACACATCTCGATCAATTTACTAAGGTCTTCCAAGAAGGATGTGACCGGCCTCCATTGGAACAATATCACATAACACGTCATCAACATAATTACCAATTTTAAATGGCACCTTTACTTGCTTGGTCACTCTTGTCTCGGCGGATTGACTAAGCCATTGAAGTCAGTATGGATTTGGATGCTTCATGCAAGTCAAATTCATACTCTTGACAAGTAACATACTTGCCACATTTGTGCAACTCCTACTATCAATGATCACAGTACAAATTTTATCTTGAACCTTACAATGTATGTGAAATATGTTCTCATGCTGCAATTGATCATCATCAAAATGTGGCGCTATGCATTTAAGATTCCGCGAGTTACCAAACAATAATTACCAATAGTGTATACATCATGTGACTCACTCTCTTCACTTTCATACTTTTCTTCAAGTTCGGGTATGTCAATGCATTCATCATCATCATTATCACTAACAACATCTCCATTTTCATTAATAAACATCAACTTACGAGTAGGACAATTGGATTGAATGTGACCATTGCCTTGACATTTAAAACATCTAATATCCCTCAACCTTTGAGTAGGTTGTGACGCCGTTTGGGATGTAGGAGTGGTGGTCTATGGGACTAATTTTTGGATGTTGGACGATGCACTTGAAGGTGGATTTTCTAGTCTAATTTAGACCTAACAATTCATTGAGAAGAGGAACTAGTCTTAACTAATAAGCCAAGCACAAAGATTACACTAGACAAGTCAATTAGATTATTTAAGCAATAACCGCAAGAGTATTTAAGAACACATCAGGGTATAACTTGATTCAGCTTTGGAAACTACTGGAATTAGAAAATAGAAAGAAATACAAGAAGATGTGGGACTTGAATCACCTTATTCTGATTTATAACGAAAAAGTTATGACAATTTTAAGTAAGGTGTGCTTTTAGGAGACAAGTAGTTCTTTTTAGGAAACAACCTAGAACACTTAGTTCTTTAGTTGCCAAAACGAATTTTACTTTCATTTTTGTCCGACTTTCTATATTTTGAATTAGACCAATTGCCTTTGGGCTTTATTTTACTTGGTCTCTATTTTTTTAAATCATGGCCTTTTTTTTATATCGGCCTTTTTTTTCGGACAAACCCTAACTAGGATTTTTGAGACAAGGTTGTGTTTTGATTGTTGTGTTATCTTATCTCAATGTTCCAGCACTTTAATTGTCACAAAATCAGTAGCAAAACTTCAGAATATTGAAGCAAACAATGATCAAGTCAATTAAGCAACAATAAGTGAAGAATTTGGAAACAAGATGAATTTAACCCTAAAAAATAGGGTTTTTACAAATTTGGAAAGTAGACTTTTAACGATTTGTACAGTCCTATTGCATGCAAATCCTATGCGGTTTTCAAGACACAATTCAACACAAAAAGTGTAGAATTTCAGCAGCAAATTGACGCAACAAAACTGGACAAAAACAGCAGCCAAAACGAAAGGAAAAAATGGCAAAACAAGACACAAAATTTGAGACAATTTCTTGGACGAATTTCAGCTGGACTTTAACGCAATTTTCAGCACCAATTATGGGTAATAAAAGTGCAGAATTAGAGACGAAATAACAGCAGAAAGATAACTCAAAACAACAGCAAAAAGATACCACAAATCAGCAAGGAAAAAATGCAAGAAACACAACAAAACAAGAAGACACAAACGGAATTGATAACCTGAAATTTGAAGCAACAACCTTTGCTCTCTGATACAACTTGATATGAATGGCCGAGGCTTGAACTCCTGGACCACCAATCCACACTCTTCGGATTGTTGTTGGCTAGCAAATTATCAACAAAAACACGACACAAAAACAATAAAAAGGTGGAAAAGACTTATGGAATGAAAAGGTTGATGTTAAGCCAATCAAACCCTAACGTTATTACAAAATAATCAACCTAGCTAATGTACTCAATAGCTAACTTAATTAGTTTGGCTGTTCCTGATCAAAACGGATAGGCTAAACCTAGAGCTCCTCACAAAAGGCTTCGCGGGATTTTGCAAACACAAAGTGTTTTACATTAGCAAAGCTAAAATTTTTTCAATTTCATATATCTATGAAAAAACGTCAATGATGGCCTATTTAAATAGGTAGAAATTCGTCTATGACAAAAAGGAAACCCTAGCAAAAGCCAATTACAACTTGACTTCTTAATTAACTAACTGGTTTCCTAATCCATTACTTGCCATTATCATGCAAGATAATTGGGCTAAGTAATTACTTATTTACTTAAACAAAATATAAGCCCAAATAAATGTTTAATGGACTTAATTATTACAACTCAAAATAAAACTTAATTACTTAAAAATGGCGTGATCCACATTAAGAAAACTCAAGCACACCATCTTCGTCTCCAAAAGGTCCATGAATTCGCGGCGGTAATCTGCCAGAATCACGTCACTCATCTTGGTAGACACTTTCAACGATGATAACGTTAGAATCGCGTAAAGCTTAAAACATAAAAGTTGTAGCTCAATCTCTTATCGTTACAGGACCTCTTGAATCACGAAATTCCGAGTTATGTTGAGAGAGAAATGTGAAGAATAACACAATGTGACAGAATGTTTCAGCATTTAATGTTTGACTTTGGCACCATGGACATGATGGACAATGGACCGGGCAGATTCTGATCATATTGAGTTCATAGTTGTAATGTGAAGGCGCATATTTCTTCCTCATGAGAACTTTCATTTGGTTCCAAGTGTTGACTGGTCTTTCGCCATCTTGGCGTATGTTTTTCATTACCTCATCCCACCATAAACTAGCATAATTCTTGAGATGCATGAAGGCTAGGCGGTACTTTTTATCCTCTGGATAAGCATTGCCTTCAAAGAAGTGATCAAGGTCTCACACCCAATCAAAGTATGCTTCGGGGTCTGCCTTTTCATTAAAAGTAGGTAATATTAGTTTAACAGAACCAATTGACAAATTAGATTTTTTACCACTTTTAGAAGAACCAATGAATTCACTTCATTACCGGACACAACTTCATCAAAATCAAGATGTTTTGAAGTGGAGTTCTTGGTGGTTTGACACTTAGAATCCGGAGCTAAGCTATCAAGTTGAATTTGCATCTTTTGAAGCATGTCAATGAGCATATCGTCATCGATTTTTCGTGATGCTTGGGATACGGTCTTATCACCCTCTATGGTACCTGGAAGTTAGTGAAATCAAAATAGCAAGAAGACTATAAAGTATCCTCACGAGTTCTCACTTTAGGGAGTAGGTACGCACCACTCTATTTAGGTAGTTTTTCTCGTGTATACCCTAGCTATAGTCTTAGTGTTGATTAACCTAGTCTAATTTAGACCTAACAGTTCGTTAAGAGAAGGAACTCATCTCAACTAATAAGCCAAGCACAAAAATTACACTAGACAATTCAACTACATTATTTAAGCAATAACCGCAAGAGTATTTAAGATCACGTAAGGGTAAAACTTGATATGGCTTAGAAAACTACTGAATTCAGAAAATAGAAAGAAAAACAAGAAGAGGGGGACTTGAATCACCTTATTACGATTTATATTGAATAAGATATGACAATTTTAATTTGAGTGTGCTTTAGGGAACAAATAAGAACACTTAGTTCTTGAAAGCAATTTTGTTTCTTAATTGTCCGAATTTTTTTCACCTTTTTTTTGTATTTAGACCAATTGTCTTTGGGCTGCATTCTATTTGATCTTTTTTTTATCACTGGCCTTTTTTTTATATCACGGCCCTTTTTTTTTTGAATTTTTCAGACAACTAGGGTTTTAAGACAACTTCTGATTTTTAATTTTTTGTTGTCTTAATCTCAATGTTCACAAAATAGTAGTATAAACTTCAGGAATAATAACGCAACAATGATCAAGTCGGATGGCAACAAGAAGTTAAAAAATTTCGAAACAAGAAAAACCTAACCCTAAAAACTAGGGTTTGTGACGAATTTTGGACAGGAAGACTTATAACGATTTTTTTAGCAATAAAGCAAGCAATTTGTATGCGGTTTTCACACACAATTCAACACATAAAATGTGCATAATTTCAGCAGATTATTGACGCAACAAAATAGGACAAAAACAGCAGCCAAAACATAAGGAAAATAGCAAGACAATAAGCAAAATTTGAGACGATTTTTGAGGAATTTCAGCAAGGATTTAAAAAAAATTTCAGCACCAATTATGAGTAACAAAAGTGCAGAATACAACGCCAAATAACAGCAGAAAGATTACTCAAAACAGCTACAAAAGAGACGCAACAATCAGCAAGAAAAATGCGACAAAAAGAAGACTCAAGAAAACGAAATTGTAACATGAAATTTGAAGCAACAACCTTGGGCTCTGATACCAATTGATAGGTTGGTCGAGGCTTGGAATCCTGGACCACCAATCCACACTCTTTGGATTGTTGTTGGCTAGCAAATTTGAAAAACACAACACAAAAACAAAACAGCAATAAGGCAGAATAGAGATATGGAACGAAAAGGTTGATGTTAAGCCAATCAAACCCTAACGTTATTACAAAATAATCAACCTAGCTAATATACTCAATAGCTAACTTAATTAGTTTGGCTGTTCCTAATCTCAAGAATAGATTTGCTAAACCTAGAGCTCCTTACTAAAGGCTTCGCGGGATTTTTGCAAACACAAAGTGTTTAACTTTAGCAAGCTAAAATTCTTTTAATTTCATATATTAAAAAACCTCAATGGCCTTCCCTTTAAATAGGAATAAATTCGGCCATGGTGTTTAAGAAACCCTAGTGAAAGCCAATTATAACTTGACCTCTTAACTAACTAACTAACTAGTTTCCTAAATCAAAACAAAACACAAAACACGCCAATCTCCTACAAAATAGTAATTCAACCATGCTCCTAAATTTTAGGAGTGTACTTTCCAAAATTTTCCTAGAAAATAGGAAGCTGCTTTCTAAAACAATTACTTTCCATTGTCATGCAAGATAATTAGGCCAAGTAATTATTTAACTACTTAAACGAAATATAAGCCCAAATTAATGTTTAATGGACTTAACTTATTACAAAGCAATTCAAACTTAATTTACTTAGATGGCGTGAATCCAAGATGTGAAAATCCAAGCACACCATCTTGGTCTTCAATGCACTTTATGAACACTTCTTCAAGGTGGAATTTTCTTAAATTCCAATGTAGAACTCCTAGGAACTTCTTCATGAATTGTGATGCAAGAAATGTTCCAAACAACTTCATGTTGAGATGGTGAAGATGGTGATGCCAAGTTGTCTTCAAGATTGTCAAAATTGCCACAATGTGTTCATAGTAATGTTTGCAAGGCGGCTTTCATCCATTTGCTCCTTGATCTCGTCATTCGTCCATCAAGATTCGCCAATGAATCATGTGAAGTCGTCTTTGGCACCATATACATGGCCGAATTGCTATCATTAGTGATTTTGGTGAAATATTTTCTAAATGTGCTCAAACTGCTTATAGTGATTATTTTCAGCATGATGGGTTTCTTTTAAGAAAGAGAAAATTATGTGTGCCTAAAAGTTCATGTCGTGAATTGCTTTTATGGGGCACTTTAGAATCATGAAAACATTGGAAATATTGCATGAACATTTTTATTGGCTGAAGATGTAAAATGATGTTCAAAATTTTAGTGCAAAATGTATTTCATGTCGTCAAGCTAAATCTAAAGTTAAGCCTCACGGTTTTTATACCCCATTGTCCATCTCTCGTCACCCATGGGCCGATATCTCTATGGACTTTGTATTAGGGTTGCCTAAGATACAAATGGGTCATGATAGCATTTTTGTTGTGGTTGACCGTTTTGGCACATTTCATAGCCTGCAATAAGACTAACGATGCATCTTATATTGCTGAGTTATTTTTTCGAGAAATCTTTAGATTGCATGGTATTCCAAAAACCATTATTAGTGATCGAGATGTAAAGTTTTTGAGTCATTTTTGGTGCACATTGTGGTCTAGGTTAGGTACGAAGCTATTGTTTTCCACAGTCACACATCCACAAATGGATGGGCAAACTGAAGCTGTTAATAAAACTTTAACAACCTTGCTTCGAGCCTTAATTCAAAAAAAATTTGAAAAGTTGGGAAAAATATTTGCCACATTTAGAGTTTGCATATAATAGGGTCATGCATTCCAGTACATCTTATTCTCCATTTGAAGTGGTTTATGGTTTCAATCTGCTAACACCTTTACATGTTTTGCGTATATCCTCTAGTCATTTAAATTTCAAAAAGAAAGATGACCATATCAAAGATATGCATGCAAAAGTTCGAGCAAACATTGGGTACTGGAATGATCAAGTTGCTAAACAAGCAAGTTGGGGAAGAATCAAGGTCTCTTTTGAACTCGGTGATTGGGTGTGGGTTCATATGCGGAAGGAACGATTTCCAAATCAACTGAAATATAAGCTCCAAAAAAGCGGAGATGGTCCTTTTCAAGTTTTGGCTAAAATTAACAATAATTCTCATGCAATTGAATTGTCTAGTTAATATGGCAATGTATCTAGTACATTTAATGTTAGTGATCTTTCATTGTATAAACTAGGTGATTCGAGGACGAATCCTCTTGAGGAGGGGAGTAATGATGAGGAAGCCACTCGAGAAGTCATCTGGATGATCCATTACAAGGAATTGGGAGTCCATTAACCCTTTCGAGAACAAATTAGGTGAGGGCGGCATTACACTCGTTGATCGAGGACCTTTTTGATCGTGAAGTAGTTTGAGGACACTGTGAAGAGTATGTAGCATTCATTTCATGCTCGAAAGTGTCCCAAATGGAGTACAATGTCGTGGTGGATCAAAATAGAGCATTGGAGGGAAGAATTGCTGAAAATAATGGACGCTCAAGAAGCTTCACATTGCTACGTCCATGGAACCACGTCACGATGTGGAGAAACGCAAAATGGAGTCTAAAGAGGATCACCGACGTCGCAACATGCACTGACATCGCGACGTCCTGCCCCTTCCACATTGCGCGACGTGATTCACTAGAAGTTTTATTTTTTGGCAATTAATCTCTAATTTATTGTGAATAATCCCCACGTCGTGACGTGGAGCACCCCCGGCGTCGCGACGTGCAGAAATACTGTGCGTTAGAATTTTTAGCTATTTTCTATTTTCAAATTTAATTACCGCTAATTATTTGTAAGACTATTATTTAAGGGCAAAACACATTACGTATTAGGCAGATTATTGAATATTGGTAAAATCTAATTTTCTGAGAGTTTGAAAACTTTCTTTGTTCTTTGCAAAGAACGATAATTCTAATCAGTCAAGGTTTTGATAGGTTGGGATATTTTGATAACAAGGTTTCTAAGGGACCGGTTTTCCTAGGGTGTTCATTACTATTCAATTGATAGGTTAATTTTAATTCAGAGTTTATTGAATTGGGGATGCCTTCTTTGTTCTTAACGTAATCCTCCAATTAATCCTTGGGATTACGATCTTAGGGTGCAAGGTTCGTATCAGAAGTATTCAAAGGTTGTTAGCCAATAGCCTTGGTGGTAGATTCTGGAACTGCTGGTTTTGGCTTAAATGAACTAATAGGTGTAAAGGGTTTAAAATCCTTTTTCCATGTCGGTTTAGAAGAAGATGTATGACCTTTGAACTTCATGTACTTTTCAATCTTTACAGCTGTATGAAGAGTTTCTTCCATGTCTATTGCATTATGTAAATCCACTTTATGTGCCCAACTTGGATTCAAACCACCAACAAACCTATCCATGACAGTTTCCTTATCCTTCTATATAGTAGCTTTAATCATCAACAACTCTATTTGTTTGTAGTACTCCTCGACCGGTATACTACTTTAAAGAAAAATTTGCAACTTATTTTAAGATCCTATTAGTAGTGAGAAGGTAGATATCTTTTTCTCAATACGAATCTCATCTCACGCCATGTTTGAATAGGTGCTTCGTCATTAATTTTTCGATTTTGAACCAACTGTTTCCACCAAACCGTTGCATAGATTTTAAAACGCATTCCAACCACTCAGATCTTCTCCTCATCATCAAATACACTGCCCTCAAACATCGAGTAAACTGTCCCAATCCATTCCAAGAATAATTTTGGATCTGACTTCTCTTGAAATATTGGATATCAACCCTAATTTCGGATCTCTTTGCGATTTTGGGCTAGTTTGGAGTGTCTGCCTCCTCATCAAAATCAAGTCGTCTTGGAGCTAGAGGTCATGCAGTTTTTTATTTGTTGTGCTCTATTATTACTATACGGATAGACAACTCCTTGACCTTGTCTACAAGTGATGCTATTTGAGCTTGCATGTCCACTTGGTTTTTGGAGCTTTCTCCCGTCATTGTACCTATAATGTTAGTAAAAAACATGATAAACAAAAATATAACAATTTATCACACCTCATGGGTTCTCACTTTGGGTAGTAGGTACATTTAGACATGACCACATTTGTGAAACCTCCGATTTTTAGTTCCGTTGTCATACGAACTAGAACCAAAACCGTCAAGGGGCGGTTCCGATTCCAGTTTGGTTCCAATTCTGACTCCAGTTTGGTTCTGATTTTGGTTACAGTTTTCTTCAAATTTTGGTTTTCATTTCAATTTTTAGATTCAATTTCGATTTTAATCTCACTTTTAAATTTGATTTCTATTGAAATAATGATTAAACTATTAATTGAAATTCAAATAATATAATTAGAATAATAATAGTTAGAATTTAATTTAATATCTAGAGTTTTTAGAAGAATAGAACTAGAAAGAATTAGATAAGTGAGATTGAAAGATATAAAATTATTAACAATATTGAAAGAATTATTGAACATTTAAATTATTAATTAGAATTCAACTAGTATAATACAATAATATAATTAGAATAGTAGTTAAAATTAAACTGTTATATGAAATTTTAGAATAATAGAGCTATCAAGATTAGATAAATAAGAAAGTAAGATATACAAGGAATAAGAGTATATAGAGAGAGAATGATCGGACTATTAATTGGAATTCAAATAGTATATAAGCATAATATAATAATAGAATTAGGATAATATATATTAGAAAAGTTAATACATATTATAATTGGATTAATAGATGAAATTGAACTAATATATAGAGGTTTTAGAAAATAGAATTATGAAGGATTAGATAAATGAGAAAGACAAATAAATAATGATAAGAGTATTGAAAGAATGATTACGCTATTAATTAGAATTCAAATAGCATATTATTATAATTTAATAATATAATTAAAATAATTATTTAGAAAAGTTGATACCCTAAACTCTAAACACTAAACACTAAACACTAAACCATAAACTATAAACTTTAAATCTTTTAGAGTGTTTAAGATCACGTAAAGGGTATAAATTGAATCAATAAGAGAAACCAATAAATAAACACTTTTATAGAATTGAATTGCACAAGCTTTAATGTAAGAAATCTGAAATCTAAGCTACTTAATTTTGTGTTGAAGTCAAAATTTCTCAAACAATTAATTTAATATTTTTTTCATGTACGTTTTTTTACTTGGTCACTTTGATGACTCTCTTTTTTTTATCAAGACAACAATTCCAAATAACTTAGATAGAAGATTGCTATGCAACAACACAATTAAGAACAAATATCAAGTACCACTTCAACAATTCATGATTTCAACTTTTTTTGCAATTCACGAAATTCTCAACAATTCAAAGAGGGAGCTTTAGAGAATTAATAAGGGTAAATTACAAAAGACATCCCTGTGGTATGTCGAAATTTTAAATTACCTCCCAGACATATTGAAACCTATAATTCGCCATCTTGTGCTTTGAAATTTTTTAAAAGTAACGAAAATAGAATAATTTCACGGAAATTGCAGATCACGCACCTTATTTCAGTTAAAAACTTTATTTATAATAAAATTAGTGTAGGCCACGGATTTGTAATTAAATTAGTGGACCATGTGATTTGAGTTTCTCTTTATTGTGAAGTGGACTACTGCCGCCGTCGCAGCTAGAACTATAATGCGTTCTGCCACCCCATCCACCTGATCTGTTGGCACAAAAGTCAGCCCTAGGGCCAAGGCAAAGACAGTGCTATCCCCTTTTCGAATCTCAATTCAAAAACATTTTTTGCATCTCAACTCAATATCCCTTATTTGCTCGCATTTTCAAATTTTGACTGTTGAATTAAGCTGCGTGGATTCAATGTTTCCTTACCACACAGCAATATCCTCTGCCTTGCTGATTTCTATGCTCTCCACATCTCCTCTAATCTATTGAAGGGATTGAGAAGACTAGTTGAAGATTTAAAAGAAGGTTCTTAAAAGATCCAACTGCTCCCTAGTGCAAAGAGGTGTGCAAAGCTATGGGTATATAAGTATGTTCTTCTTTGCATTTCATATAGAAAAGGGGTCATGTCTATGAGGCATAAACTAGGGTTATTTTTGTTTTTTTACCAATTTTTTTAAGTTAAAAATAATTTTTTAATTATGATGGCACGTGTCATTTAAACTCTATTACTTCTCCCATTTCCATCCATTTTTCAAAAAAAAACCACAATGAGATAAATAGTAGGTTTTTAAATGTTAGGGAGAAGTAACATAAAATTTCGGCAAACCACGATGAGATTTTTTGTAATTAACCCAATTTATAATAATAATAGCACAAGTAATCCTACAAAAATGAGAATCAAAGTTGATTCAAAAGAATCAATCTTGGACACAAATCAAGAAAAGAAAATAAACAAGAATTTAAGAAACAAGAAAATTTTAAGGATAATCTAAATTTGTGCAACCTTCTCTCTTATACAACTTTGACAACACATGGTATGTTGATTTGTCAATCTAGCACAAAATTCAGCAAACAAACAAACAAGAACAATAAGGAATAGAAAAACAAGGATATTGAGCATAAATACTTGGATATTAATCCAAACCCTTACATTATACAAGAAAATCTACCTAACCCAAATAATTCTGCTGTTAAGCAAATTAGCTTGGCTTGCTCTCAATTAAGAGTGGGAAGATAAACAAACTAAGGTCATGTTTAGAAGTTTACTAGAATTCAATATTGGTTTACACCCAATAATAAAGGTTTTCTCAAGCAAAAGCTAAAGAATGTTTCTTTCAAAATTCATCAACAACTTTATTTCATAAAGAAGATGTCTTGAAATAGGCTACAATAATGAAAACCTTAATTAAAATTTATAAAGGAACTAAAATGTAATTAGGAAAGTAATTGTTAGAATAGCTTTCTAAACAAAAAAAACATAAAAATTTGAACTGTAATGAACATTGACATCGCGACATAGGTGATCACGTGTTGCAAAGTAGATGTCATGACGTGGGGAGTGTTGGACGTCGCAACATGGAGAAAATAATATTTTCCCACGTTCATCTAGTGAGTAATGTCGCAACATGGGAAACGTTGAATGTCGCGATGTCGGTGCATGTCGCGATTGGAGAAACATCGAACGTCGCAACGTGGAGAGTCTAGACATCACGCGACGTGAATAGTTTTGGACTTCCTTGATTTCTTCATCTTCAAACTTGATCCCACGTGTTCTAAACCTTTAATAAAGCTGCAAGAAACATTCCAAAGTACTCTGACGTTAACATTGTTTGAAGACATCTCGAAGCCTTCATCCTTATCCTTAATGGTGGTGCAAAATATATTCACTGAAGATTGCAAGCTGTCTTTATCTTTTTTGTTTGCGACCTCGTCATGTGTCTATCAAGATTAACCAATAGATTATTTGATTGAGTTCTCATTGACTTGGACAGATTGCTATTAGGATAATTTTTTTGTGAAATGCAACTTGTTATCAGTTCCTAAAAAAAAAGATGATTTGAATTAGTTTAGATGCACTTGAATGTAACTATACTCAACATTATGCATATTAGTAGACGATCACACCATATTCTTATGATGTGATGTCATTTAGTTGGTTGTTGATATAATCCTATTCGTAAAAGAAGGTGCTCTAAATGTCCTAATAGTTTGATCTATTTCGTATATGCTATCTTATAGCCTACTTAATATCATAAAGGGCCTTCTAGGTGTCATAAGGTTTATTATGTGATGGTTTTGCTTGAATGTTCTCTTTTGTTGGTCTGCTCTGGTTGGTTTCTCTGAATTCTGAACCTAAATATATCTAGGTTCTCAAATCTCCAGTTGCTTGTTTCCTTTTCCTTTGTTTTCTTGGGAGGGTAAAAGATGGAAAGGTTGCCAAAGATAGAAGTCTTCGTATTATAGAGAATAAAAAAGAGGTGGAATCTACTAGCATTTATGTTGGACTTGCAAGAACAAAGTCTTATGGATGGATTTCCTCAATGTTAATTAGAATCAAACTTTAATTAGGTGTTTTGACTCGTGTGAATTTTTATTCATATATCAAAAAAAAATCTTAATACTTATATAATAGAACTGATGTCTACTGAACAGTTAATGATGAAGTTGAATTGTATTTTAGCATTTCAATCTTTTGTGTGAGTTTTGCGAATTTGAGATGTAAGGTTCATTAATTTATACATGGCTAACCATTTTGGCTTTTGAATGAGAATTGCTAAGACTGCTAGAATTTCTCTAATGTGATATGATTTAGTCATCAATTAATATTCTCCTTTGAGCTTGAATATGAGAAGTTAAGTGATTTGAGCTATTAACATTCTGTAGATGCATACATATACCTAATTTTTCTTAGGCTGTGTGTATTGTAAATACTTATGCCCCCTGTTTTGTGTTATTTTCCATAAGATGGGTATGAGGGTAGGGTATATTTTTTCCATATCACTCTAGGTGAAAAATGAGAAAATGTACAAGAAGTTTTTTATTAAGGAGATCAGGAATTTGGGCATAATATGAATGTTATTAGCTTTTCGTTCCAATCATATTATTATCAAATTCCCGAAATCCAAACTTATATAAAGGAGAAAGTCCTCATTTATTTTGCTTCCAAAGAATTATGTAAGAGAGTAATACTCCTTATTTAATTGCTTTAACTTACTTAACGGTGGGTAGGGTATGCTTACCATTTTTCTCTTGCTTTTAATAAATAAAATTGGTTGTTGTGCCCTCTCTCATGTACGAGGTTATACCAAATAAAAATAGGACTTTTCTTCTAATTAATAAGGGATAATTTCATTTTCATTATAAAAACAGAAGATTTCTCTTGGATATGTGCCTATCATGTGGCAACTTTCATTACTTATTTAAGAAAATAGGTTAATTATTTTATATTGGTCACAAATTGTCGCAAATCGAAAGAAGATCATATTGGCTGATATGAAATCATTACAAACCAAAATTTTATGACTCCAAATTACATTCTTTTAAAAAATTATAAAAATAACCTACAGGTAGTAAGGGTCGGGTTATTGATGCATTTTGGTAATCAATGATGATGTTTTAACCTTATTATCTTAGGAACTCAAATAAGGTAGTCCTATAAAGGCTTTCTCGAAATGAATTAACTAATGATGCTCTGTTCAGATTCTTAACCAAAGCACTAATTGAGGGAGTTCCTGAGTTTGAGTTCTGAGTTAGATATTTCCTTGAGTTTATCCATTTACCACTTGTGCTTGAAGCTTGAAAACAAGTAAAATAAGGAAGGTTTCGAAAACCTTTCAATTTCAGCGATTGGAATGAATTCCTTAGCCACCCAAGCGGACTCATAAAGGTAGCAATGGTGGCAAAGAGAGTGAATGGTTGAGAGAGTAACTCCTGGACAGAAGCTATGAATGCTATGAGTTTGTTACAGATCAGCCTCACTTTTCAAGCCAGCAGCTTTGCTCAGTATTTTCTGTCGTTTGTCAACCTGTTTAACTGACCTCAGAGGATTCCAGTCTACCAAGTTTAAATTTCGATTCATTAAATTGTTTGATTTGTTCAAAATAGAAACGAGAGACAATAAAATATGTTTCATTATGATTATCTGTGTTATAATTTTTATGGGAATGGATACATACGTTGGTTGAGAATTTCTTAAGGATTCATTGATAATGACTTTGCCAAGTTCTAGGGCGCTACTCTTTTTTTTGTCGATCGAGCTGCTCTCTTTCATTCCACTTGTCCAGCCCTTTTCACGAACTTGTATAATCGATGCTACAGAGATAACCAACTTTATTATCAAAGAAATAAGGAAACGGGCAACAATTTGGCATTAGATATCCTGAGGTTTGGAAAGAGCAGATGTCAAAAGCGGAAAAACCATCAAAAAATGAGAACTGCTCGTGGAAGTTCCTATAGAAAGACCCCTTGATTCTGATAAACGAATCATAATTATAGGTATCTGAGAGCATACCAATGGACTGAATGAAATACAAACTGTTAACATAATATGGTCATAGATCTTAGGTTGTAATTTAATCATAAGCGAATTGTTGATGTTGCACCCATGAAGTTTGGAAACTGCCAAACATTGGGAACTATCCGGGGGAGAGCTTGGAACAAGTACAAGAAGAAGCAAGAACCACTTAAATAGAAGAATATATTGTTCCCCATAGCAACTTGGGATAAAAAAGCACCAAATTTGATCACTTATTAAGGGAAAGATGAAGTAAGAGCATGCTATTAGAGACGTTGCAACATATGTTGGGAAGGCTTCTTTGGCTTGAATTGAGGAATCTCTTAGATCTGATGCGAATCTGATCTTTTTCTACTCTTGATCGGACATTTATCTATGAAAAATATGAATCTGAATTTGAAGATAGTGAGCTTCAAGGGAATGATTTGGAAATTTTTCGTAATGGAACCGTGCAATACCAGACACGAGATGAATCTTCCAAAGAACAAGGCATTTTTTGAATAAAATAAGTCAATTCATTTGGGACCCTGCGGCTCCACTCTTTTTTCTATTCAAATATCAGCCCCCTAGCTCTATGTTTTCACGTCGAGAATTATTTGTAAACGATGAGATTCAAATGAGCTTCTTACTTTCTAAACAAATCCTCCTACATCTATATATAAACATTGGTTTATCAAGAATACATAAGAAAAGTGCTTTGAATTGTTGATTAATTGTCAGAGATGCCCTTGAACTAATAATTCATTATCTAATCTAATGTATCTTTCCGTTCTAATACTCTATCCGAGAGTTATCAGTATTTATCAAATTTTTTCCTATCTAATGGAAAAAAATAAGTTAATCTTTAGGAGCTAGAGGGGACTTAACCCTTGGTGTCTCAGAGAACTAGCTAGCAAGCAAACTTTTTAACCCCAATGTTTGACAAGAAATTGAATGGGTTCACTTACTTTAATGAGCTACTAAGCTACATAAGTCATTTATTAACTACTTCATTTAATTTTTCTCCTTATTATCCACTTATTTGCTTGTTTGTTCTTCATATTATTTGAATAACAAATCCTATATCCTTTCATGACCTAAAGGAATAAGAACTCGTTATAAAAACAAGGGGAATAAGAAAGCATCGGAAAATCTTCTGAATGGAGATAATGGAAAGCGAGGGAAGTGCTCATCTGGGATGTGCATGACTAAAGTGATCTAAGCGCTCAATGCTAGCCCTGTTGGCACTTGAGGCATCGGCCTCTTAGCAACTAAAATAAAATAATTCATTGCTTCTAACCAGTGAATAGCTCCAATGTAGGGGCCATAAATGATCTCATGGCGTACTGATCACTGTAGGGGTAAAAAGAGACCTACAACAGAAATCCATAACTCGAACAATGAATAGAATATAAAAAAGCTATGAGCTAGAAAGAAATTAGCTCAACGGTAGGAGCTACGACTGATATGAGCTCAATGTTTTCTTGAGTTATTCCATTTCTACTTGAGTTGAGCTATGAGTTAATGAGTTTGAGTTAAGAGTTAGAGCACTTCTACTTCCTCCTGCGCTTAACATAACTTGAAATGTCTTTTGCTCTTCATGTCTCTAATTTGAATAAATTAGATAAGGTAGTAACTTTTTAGAGCTAATAACTTCTTCCTGTCGCTAATTTCTTGAAATTAGTAAGGCATCTTACTAGTCAAGTGGTAAGGTAGGGCACTTTCGATGAAGAAAACAAACTTTAGGAAAGTGGTTCAAGTAGCTTAGCTGGCTAGAGCAAAGGACTAAAAATCCTTGTGTTTGTGGTTCGAATACACTTCTAAGTGGGCAAAGGGTCCAAAGACAAGTAGCTGAGAGCGAGCCAAATTTTTAAATTAAAGTGAAAGACTAAGCCAAAAAATGTGAGCGCTCCTAATAGAGGTAGATTTTCTTAAAAAAAGTTGATTACTTAGATTGGTTCTCGTATCCCTTTGCCCAAAAAGATAAGCAAGTTCAATTTGAGTGTTCATCAATCTAGTGCATCTATATACTTTGAGGTGGTAAGAGGCGAGATGTAACATAGTCTTGTCAGCTTATCTGTTTTGGGTACAAAGCGTTATAAGTTCGAATCCTATCACCTTTTTTCGAAGCATTCGGAACCAGCCTTGAAGTGAATGAATTAGAAAGAACAAAGAAAGATATTTTTTTCCAAACTACTCGGTAGAACTCTTGTATAAAATGTGTTCAGTGCACTAGCTCAACCTCTCTTTACTTGCTTTTTTTTAACTCTATCTTCTCTTTTTATCACTACAAGTATTGAGCTCTAGTACTCGTTTAACTTGCTTCATTTGTATATTCATTTCGAATATTACATTCGCTCTTTACTCTAGCTCTCCTTGCTTGCTCCTTACTGTCTTATTTAAAACAAAGTTAGCAGAGAAAGTGAAGGTTGGAAAATTACATAAGAGATAGGAAAGTTCCACAAGAGAAAGAAGCTCAATAGTAGAGCATAGCCTTTTCTTAACTAAGGTTAAGAGGAATGAGACAAATCTGCTGCTTACTTGGGTTCTAAAAGTACCGATTTCCTTATCTTGAAAAAACAATCTAATGGTTTGTTAAGCACAAATAAAATAACTTCTCTGAGCTAGCAAGGAAGCAGCTCCTGGGTAGGAGCTAATTCCTTATGCCGCTAATTTCTTGTTAGAGAAATTAGGTAAGACATTTCCTTCTTGTAACTCGAGTTATGAGTTTTGAGTTAGAGGTGCAAGCCCCCCTCCCCCCCCTCCAAACTCCTTTCATTTCCTTTTATAATGTTAATGCATTTTTCCTACCTCTAATTTCTTATTAGAAATTAGATAATACAGTACCTAATTCCTCCTCTTTGTTGCTCGTTTTCCTTATAATTAGGTCTCTAAAAGAGCCTAATTCGACAAGGAAAGCCTTTTTGCTGAACATGTGCGAACATAACAAAACATCAATTACTGAAGAAGTCGCACAATTCCAAATATGGAGCCAACTTCTTCACCTGACAGTCCTACTTCATTTAGCTCTAAGACGTTACAATGTATACTATACTTGGTAATTAGTATCAAGCGATACACCTATGTATTTAGGTCTTTTAGTTCATAAGACGAGGTTACATCAATCATAGCCTTCTTTTCTGTATTATCTGCCCTTCGTTTTGGGGACCCAAAGCAAGACTGAACCTACTAAAGTTTTCTTTAGTGATTGCTATAAGACTTCAAATAGAGTTTCTATGATTACTTATGAAAATTAAACATCCTTGAAATTGTTTGTTTTTCATATTTTATTAATAACAAAACGTAAACTCAATTAAGTATTTTACTCCCTTAGGTTTATATTCTAACGATTTGCTAAGCATGAATATAATAACTCTTCTGAGCTAGCAAGGAAGTAGCTATTGAGTAGGAGCTACGACCGATGTGAGTTCCTGAGTTTGAGTTCCTACTACCACTAATTTCTTGTTAGAGAAATTAGATAAGGCAATTCCTTTTATAAGTTCGAGTTACGGGCACGATTCCCCCCACATACTCTTTTCATTACCTTTTATAACCGTTGATGCGCTCTTCATGCTCCAATTTCTTATTAGAAATTAGATAAGGTAGTACCTTATTTCCTCTTTTTCGTTGCTCTTCTTCCCAAGAATTAGGTCTCTGAAAGAGCCTAATTTTATAATGGAAGCCTTTTCTCAAGACACTTGTGAGCATAACAAATAAAACATCAATAATTAAAGAAGTCACCATAATTCCCAGTATGGAGCTGTCTTCTTCACCTAGCAGACCTACTTCCTTTAACTCTAAGATGCTACAAGTGATACTATACTTGGTAGATAGTATCAAGTGATGCACCTATGTGTTTATCTCTTTTAGTTCACAAGATGAGGTAACATCAATCAAAGCCTTCTTGTCTACATTATCCGCCCCTCGCTATAGGTGCCACAATAAGAAGTGGACCTACTAACCTTTTCTTTGATGACTGCTACAAGACTTCAAATGCAGTTTCTATGATCACTTATGGAAATTAAACATCCTTGAAGTTGTTTGTTCTTCATATTCTATTAATAACAAAATGTAAACCCAATTAAGTGGCTCATTCCCGTAGTTTCCTACGATCCTTATCAAATCATACGAGGATTGGCCATTAAGGATCTCAAGAAAGCCCATTTTATTTTATGAAATTTCTAAGAAGGGTACAGTTGGTTTTTTTAAATAATCGGTACAACATGTGTATAGTATATTGCTAAATCAAAAAACTTTATTGACTCCACTAAGTTGCAAAGTGTTGATGGTCATATAGGTTCATTTAAATGGAGTATTTTTTGATTTTATAATTGAATTTTTTTTTTAAATTTGTTATAAGAAAGGAATATTTTGGGTATTTAGGTTGATGAGTTTAATTTTATAAGAATTTTAATTTAAAATTAATAAAATTTTAAACACAAAAATTCTTATGCAACGTGTTTATATATGCGACGGAAAAAATGAGATGCGTCCAAGCGCGCGTGTATTACAATTCGTGTATGAAGTATCAATTTTTCGCATATCAGTTTGGCTTCATGTCATATTAATTTATCCCTTCAATTATCATACTGTTGGAGCTCAGTTTTTGAGTTTTCTTGGTTTCATTTATGGTGGATGATCTTATGAACAAGGGATTGTTTCTTGGAGGGTCTGTGGACTTGAAAATAGTTTTGAATGTGCGGGGCTACAGTATACACTTTACTGAAATTTGGTTATTAAAATGCTCAATTGTGTTTTGAGCAGACCTGGTTTGACCTTGTAAGCCTAGACATTAGACGTGCTGGTTTAACTGACTTTGCTGTGGAATTCACTTGTATTGAAAGCCTTGAGATAATGTAGATATTGATTGTATGATCGGCTGAATTTGGAGTTGTACAACTGTTGAAAAACTGTCAACAAGGCTACTGGTTGAAATGACTCTAAAATGGTGTATAGACTTTTTGTATATATGTGGTCAGAATTCCGTTGGAGTGTACAACTGATTTAATTGGCATACTTGGAATATAATTTGACTTCGGATGACCTATGTTGAAAGCTGAAGGCATAATGAACTTGTGGATCCTGTTTTGCTAAGCCAATCATGAAGTGGACTGATTTTTGCAGCTGCAGGGCTTATGCATGTAGTGGTTTATTCTAACCTTTTGTTGTGATCTTTTGTGTAAATGGAGGAAGTCCTCCGCATTTATTCGATTTTGTTCTAGAAGTTAGCGACGAAACTAGAATAGTCTTATTTTGGCCTTGCCTAAAATAACGCTATTCTATTTTCCTTTACATATAGTTGCAGGATATCATGTAATGGAGTTTTTCACTCCAATTTCCTCGAACTTTGTAACGGTTTGCATGGGTATGCCCAGCACCGTCTTTTACCTTATATATAGTAAGTCGCTCTTTTAAAAAAAAATAGTATCAATGTAGTGTATAAAGTATCATACCAAGTATTATTTTGTGTGGCATATAAAGTATCAATTTTTCGTGTAATGTATTAATTTTTCGTGTATCATGTATCAATTTATCATGTATTATGTATAAAGTATTATTTTTCATTTATCATGTATCAAGTATTATTTTTCATGTGTAAAGTACAAATTTGTTGTGTAATATATATCAAATTTTAGCATATAAAGTATCAATTTTTTGCGTATCATGTATAAAGTATCAATTTTTTCATATCAACATTAACTGCAAAAATATATCATTCTTATTGGCATATAAAGTATTAATTTTTTTGCATATCAAGTATCAATATTTGAAATGAAAAATCATAAGCAAAAAAATAAACATGAGGGCATGTACGTCACATATATGACCTCGTTTCAGCTGACAATACCTGAATTTTTAAATTCATATTTAAGTTAGTATCTTATAAATTTATTCTGGTGCAAAATTGTGTTAGAAAGAATTATTTATTATTAAATATCACGGCATAAATAATGACAATGATAATGAGTTTAATAGTAATGGCAATGGGTAATGACAATTGGTTTGGTTTATATGCAGGAATAGTAATGACAATGGGTTTGATAGTATTTTGGAATTGCTATAAAACCCACCAAATTGACCCTACTAATTAAATATGTGTGTACTTTTTCCAAACTCATACACATTAACCAAGTTTTTAAAAGGGTATCTAACCCATAGAATCTGTCACGATTTATTCATGGACGTAGTTTTATAGATTAGAAATAGAAAGAAGTGATTGAGAAATGAGGAAGAAATGATAGAATTATATCTGGAAGAAGAAAATTCAGTTTTGACAACTTTCCAAAAGCCTTTGTTACAAACTTTTCTTTGTCTATTTATTAACTACCCTTAACAACCATTCTCACCCGACTGTTTTATCTCCAAACCACCTTATTAATAAGCCCAATTCCTTAGTTGATCCACCCTATCCAATTCAACCAACTTAAACCCAATAATACCTCCTCTCCTGAACTAAGGCTTGGCTTCAAAACTTATTGTCGTATAAAATATGAGGAAAGTGATTCCAAATAAAAACCGATCCTCCCAAGTGGCCTGCTTAATTCTCAAATTCTTCCACCTAATGAGGCACTAGTACACAGGTCGCTGATTTCTCAAAAGAACATGATATTTCAGTACCTTCAAAGGTTCTAGCAAGCATCGATCTTATTTATTCCGCTAGGGCAATTGAGTGGCAACTGGTTGTGTGCTACCAAATCATTTTTTCAAAACAGATAAATGAAAAACTGGATGAATTTTAGCACCAAGAGGTAATTGAAATCTGTAAGAGATAGCCCCCACTTTAGCGAACACCTTAAAAGGCCCAAAGTATTTAGATGTGAGTTTAAGATGCTGCCTTAGAGTCACAGTTTCCTGTCTATATGATTGCAGCTTCAAATAAACCATATCTCCAACTTGTAACTCCCTTTCTAGTAAGGTGTTGATCAGCAAGCCATTTCATACGTTGTTGCGCCTTTGATGGGTGATATTTTGGACTTATGGTAAGTGCAAACATGAAGATACAATCGCATCAAAAATAATATTTATGCCTTATTCCTCACATTTTTAAGATGCTTCAAGACACTGTCAATTCGTAGCAAGAGGAAGTAGGGGTCCATCCCACAGAGAGTGTGTGTACTCTATGCAATCGTATGGTAGTGTGAAGTGCATTGTTGGAACAATCAAACAATATTGAAAATATAAGTGTTGAAATGGAAACCAGAGAAAGAAAAGTAAAGCTGCACCTAGAACATAAACAAAAATGAAATGTAAAACAATGGAGAGAAAATTGTGTATTCGGGTTACTAGGTTGGGATGTCAATCTGTCTTGAGGTTAAACGCATTCATGCTACTCTTTAAAGTTCATCTCTCTTTCAGGACTTGGGTTAATCAATAAATAGGGTTAATCTAGCTCTCATTCCTCTTCTTCTCTCTTACTTAGCTGACAAGTGGACTTAAATGAACTCAAGTCTCCTGTGTTGCTAACTCAAGGCTTGCTTCTTAGATATGCTGTGAAGGAATTGATGTTCACTCAAGTATCTTGTGTTGCTCCTCTAAATTCCTTACATAACATGCAATATACAGCTTTCAAAAGAGAAGAATCATCACCAAGCATAAATAAGATCTGTCATGTTCTCATTCTTGAGGCGTTTATTCGAACTAGAGATTCATGAGGTTTAACAAACTCAGGTCTCCCTTGTTGTCTATCTCCTCTTCATACCCATTACTTTGACCAATCAACCTCAATATCACATAGACATAATACCAAGCAAGATTAACATGTTCTTAAGGCCTAACAAGAGACATTCAAATCATTAGTTGCATTCCTTGTTTCATACAAGTATATTTGCAACCATACGAATATGAATTCATCAAGTAAATCAACATATATTCCATGTAAAGTCAAGCCCATGACATAAATGTGTCTAATTCTCAAGTTCATGACATCTATCACCCTTCACCAAAAGACACCACAAATCACGCTCTCATAGGGAGAGAAACACTCTAGACATACAAAAAAAGCAATAATAAATTCATAAAAGAGTAGAAGAGGCAACCCATTTGAGGATCCGAGTCAAAAGGCGGCCCTTTTACTTGAAGACCAACGGAAAAAATACAGCTTTTGACTCCTTGGTAGTGTTCTTTCCTTGAGAGAGAGATGGAGTACAGGAACACATACCAAAGGGTTAGATTTACAAACTATGTGTCCTTTTCGTTTCTCTTTTTTCTCCTCTTTCTAAGATTTCCTACTTTAATTCCCCAAAGAATGTCATTTTTACCTTCTTCTTTTGGGTTATTACAAATAAAAAAATGTATATCTGCCCTATATAAAGTTTAAATTACAATTTAGAACCACAAAAGTAGGAAGAAAATAAGACAAAAAGTATGAAAAGTATGATTGTTGAAGTCACCTGGTTTGACTAGCAGGCAAGTCACGTTGTGTAATGGCTGTATAGCATAACATGTTCGCTATTCATGCCAATGTAGTTTTGGCTAAGTATTGCATTTTATTATTACGCCAATCACCCTTCTTTCATGCCTTAGCTTCTTTCTTCTTTGTTCAAGCCTTGCTCTTACCTTGTTTAACCTTTTTACCCTTTGCTCACTTGGTTTCTCTTGTCCTTGGTTAGTTTCTTAGCTCAATTGTGCATTGGCGTAATGTGAGTGCAAGTCACACTGTGGAAATTCAACTCATTATTCTTCATGACGTGACTGGTGGTCGAGTCATGCCAACTACGCATGTGCATTGACATATTTAGAGTGCAAGTCATTCTAGTTGCTCATGGATTTTGGCTTACTCTTCTGAATGTTCTCCTCTCATGGCATGAGTTGAGCTCTAATCACACTATGCATCTTTATCCACGGTATGTTTGCTTGTCAGGTTACGCTAACTTCACTCTTTTTGTTGTATTTATACTTATTTTCCACACTTTTGCAATTTTTGTAACTTTGCCTCCTCCAAAATCACAAAATCTGTATTTAACATAAAAACAATTATAAACAAAAAAAAATATAGTTAGAAACAAGTAGAAAAACTAAGTAAATGAGGGATAAAAATATGTCATTTTAACCCAAATTAGTCTTAATAAAATTTATTTTTAACTATTGAACTATGTCTCTAGTAGTAGGCATAAAGGTCTGCAATTAAGGACCCAGTGGAAGAGGTTAGCCTCAGATAAAGTTATTTGAATGCTAGAATGATAAGATGCATTGTACCACCATTCTGCCACACCAATCCACTTAGCCTATGGTATAGGTGATAAGCTAAAGTCGTGTGCCTCAATTTTATCCCTAAACTAATGTAGTAGCAATGAGTAGCGTATCGTATCAACAGGGAAGGGTTTGATTTCTTAAACTCACGTAATATTGCTCAAATTGTGTTGCCAAATATTCAATATCAAGAATCAATAAAAGTACTATCAAAACTAAGAAAATAAGGAACAAGTCAAATGCAAGAAAAACAGTAGGTAGGTAACAAGATATGAGACAGATGTCATCCAGACAAATGTGAATTGAACACGATCGCTATGCATTTGACCCCATGTTGATCAGGTTAGGAGGAGACAATTGTTGCCTAGAAGGCTAATGGACCCTCAGCATGTCGACCGCAAAGTTCTCTATACTCCCTAACATCCTACTTTTCCCATGATGAGGCCTAAGCAGAATGAATGAACACCGCAACGTCTCTACTTCCAAACACTAGCTAATCAACATACAAAACCTTAAGTCTCCCATGGCGAGGCCCGACCTAAGTGTCTAGACTCAAGCTAGTATCATAGAATCATCCTTTACTTGGTTCTAATGACTCAACGACCTCCGATTGGCATGGCGACCACATCTCAGATCATGAACATAGCCAATCAAGCAAAGAAACTCCATAGTCATACAATCGGTCCTCAATTCTTGATCAACAGTTCGCAATGTGAAGCAATTCATTATCATTAAATCTGAAGTGTTTACCAAATAAAATGCCTCGAATGCTCACAATTCACAATTGAATTGCGAAAATCCTGCTTAATTGAGTAACATCTTACAATGATCGGAACAATTTATCGATCGGAATCGAAAATCGGAGTGAAAACAGAAGAGGGAGAAAGTCTAGAGAGAGAAAATGTAGAGAGAGAAAATTCCCGCTCTCAAAATCAAAAGTTCGGTTCTATATTCTAGAATGATCTCTCTCCTCAATTGATGACTAATCCCTTTCTATATAAAGGGTACAAAAACGTAAACAGTACGCAAACGTAACATGAACATGAAACTACAGAAATGCCACAAAAAAGTATCAAATGTCCACAAAGCAGCCTGATCCATGCAACGCTTCACGCCTCCAATCTGCGGATCTCCACACCTTCGTCCCAACTCCCACGTCTTTGAGCTATCACTGATCACGCATCCAAAGCCCCTGCACAAATCACACAAGTTCTATACATAGAAAAATCTCGAGGAAAACCAAATGGAATTTAAACTGTACGGCAGCGAGATGCGGCCGCACCATTCATTTTACTTACACCGCGGCCACCTCATAGGAATGTTATTGCGCGGCCGCACCATGTATTTTCATGGTCGTGCAGTATGCCTGTGTTTTGTGTTTAGTATGCATATCTTGTGCATGAAATGGCTTGCCAAGTAATGCTACCTCGTGCCTAAACATGCGAGTGATATGCTTCTGTAAGAATGGAGGTGCATGTGTGCATGTGTGTGCACAAATGTGTAGCAATTGTTTGCACGGATGTGCACAAGTGCATGCTGTGATATGCATGGGTGTTGCTAGGATTACTGCAAGTGACGTGATAAAGTGCTGCACTTGTGGGCATGAGTATACTATGAAGTACATGTGGTGTGCACAACTGATGCTGTGAAGTGATTAAGTGTGTGCGTGTGGTGTTTTGCGAAGTGCCCATGTTGTGGTGCTGCCATGCGCATGGACGCGCGCGGGTGCGGGCAAGCGCTACGCGCACCTAGTGCTGCTGTGGCGCGCATGCGCGAGCTGTGTGTGGGTGCCGCGCACACTGCCGCAGGATGCTGTGTGCAAGAGCTGCACGCGTGTGCGTGTGTGCGTGTTCGAGGGTGCGAGGGCTAGTGTGTGCGAGGGCTGTGCATACATGTGCACAAGTTTACAAATGTTGTGCCGCAAATGTGCAAGTAAGATACACCAATGTGATCCACCACACAAACAAAATGCACATAAGCATGCTTGTGCTTTACATTCATGCATTCTCCAAAAACAAACACTTAACATTATAACACCATAAAGCCACTCTACCTCTTTTCACTGGCCACACTCCCATGCACCATAGTTATGAAAATTAACCATAACATACCACATAAAATCACATGATCACGAACTTTTATTGAATTCCCACATACCAATTTCTCACTTTCAACTCATTCTCAGCCAATATCGATTCATATCCCTCTTTGTATAATTCACTATTTTCTACATATTTCACATATAAAGTACACTAAAGAGCTGCAAAAGCCAAGTGAAAACGATACAATTGAGTCATTATAAAACTGACTCTTCAATTTCCCCCACACTTGCACTTTTGTTTGCTCTCAAGCAAAATTTTCACTCTTGACTCCCTTGTACTCTTGTCCACTTTGTTCTTCATCGAGTTCATCAAAATATTTTCACACAAGGTAAACTTACAAAAGGTATCTGACTCCAAACTATCTAATTTCAGTACAAATTATCAACCAATGCACAATGAATAAAGACCAAAATGTCATGAGTGCAAGTGTGTGCTGAAGAATGCCTATCCCCCTATCCTTCTTGAATGCATTCCCTCTTTGTTTCAAAAAAACCTCATTACACACCAATCACCTTATCCACGAACAAGAACTCCTATTACACAAGATCAATGGTCGCACATTGGTGCTATCGCACTTTGGTGCATTAACTCATTACACGCATTGGTGTTTCTGCCTGGGTCTTATGGCTCCTTTTTCCCACTTTTCTGCCTTGGGTTTCATGGCTATTTTCTCCCAATTAAGCTTGCCAAGGGTATTTCGGCTTTTCATCCCCAATTGCCAAAGGCTTTTTCTCCATATCCTCTCTTGTGTGCCTAAAAGTTCTTGGATGTCTTTAAGGGACTATGTATGCCAGAGCATCCAAAACACCGAAGTCATGCATATCAACAAGAACAAATTGAACCAGATTCCTCCTATGTCAAATAGTGATTTTTTGTATGGCATATCTATCTTACTTTAACATGATGCCTTGGCCAACAAAATGTACCAATTTCTTTAAGTTTGGAATCAAATAACAAAAGAAAATTCATGCAACATAAAGAAGAGAGTTGATCAACTCCAATTTGAACAAAGCACACAAAAGAGCAAAGGCGTAATACAAAAGCCATCTTTCATTAAACATACCCTATTTTCTTCCATTACACATGACAAATTACTCATGACTCATTCAATTACGCCCTCACATCTTAAACATTTATTCCAACACAACACTCATATTCAAGACTCAATCCTACACACTAAAACACATTAAAACATACCACAGTCTAAAACCTGAATTCTATATTTCCAAACACTTCTCTCAAAACACACTTCACAGAATTGCAACAGTGCATATTAAACTTCAAAGAAACTCGCTACAGATTTCAAAATCCAAACTCAGAACAATTCCACATCATGAATTCGTCTTCTAGGCTCAGGAAAATTTCTACACATCGGGACAACTTCAATGAACCCCCCCATAATCAACACAAGGCACCCGCATGCGAAAAAACAAATTCAGCAATTTCAGCCCACATTTCAGCAAATCCCAACAACCAGAATAGCAAAAAAAACACGGCAACTTCCTCAAACATTAAGCCAATCATGAAGCATAAAACAAACTAACAAATAGCAACATCTTCCATCCCCCCACACTTAAAGCTTATATTGCCCCCAGTGTAAAAGATTAAGAAGGAGGGGCTCCCTGGGAAGATGACGGTGCTGAGGAAGAAGGGGACGAGAAGGAAGCCGTAGTGGAAAAAGAAGGTTCGTTAAAAGGCTGTGCCACCCAATGGAAAGGGCCAACAGTCGGTCCGTGAAGAGACTGCCCTGTACCAATGATCGAGATCCTCGTATGTGGCATGAACTCAGGATCCACCCTAAAAGTAGGAGTAAGAGGCATCGATGGGATACGACCAAATGTCACCAATGGATTGAGAGAAGAAACTGAAGGTACTCCTGGAGGAAGCTCATGAATAGCGCGCTACTAACAACATCCCTCATCAAATTGGGAATACGGTAGCCGGCTAATTGTGCAGACGATGGAGTTGGTTTGGGAGGGCCCGAATCAGAATGATAATACACTGTCATCTTATTCCAGTTATCTAACTCCATCTACGTCCTCATCTGCGTATGATACAAGACCTCAAACTACTGCTGGGATTCGGAAGAGATATCGTCCAATTTGTGATCCATATTAGATGCATGTGCTAAAAACAAAAGTTGTAGAGCACGATCCTAGCTAAATTTAGGGACTGGACTCACCCAATTCAGATAAAAAATGAGAAAATTATGGCCAATATACCGAAACATATCAAACTGGGCAGATTCAATTCTCCACAAACCAGCAATTCATCATCTAAGTTACACTCTCGTCTAAAATGCCCTATGATCCATTCACAATCAGTAAAAATGTCAAACACAAACATTGTAGCCCTCTGTCATAGCTAACTGTTCCAACTAGAATCACGCAGTTTAGACATCCCATTTGCAAGTTATGACCAAATTACAGAAACTTGGTAAAACTTAAACATTCTAAAAAAAATCCATAAACTAAAACTCCCACTCTTAGCATGTATTTCCTCTTAAACACGAATTTCAAACAACACAATATTCAATTTACTCATCACTTTCTCCACTTAATAATCATCCAAGTCATGCTCATACACTCACTAATACCTCCTTGGTGAAAGCATGCAATCTACTAAAATAAGTCCAAGAGAACCAAATATACCTTCTTGTTGAGTTAGCCGATTATGTACTTGAAGCAAATGTAAAATGATGATGAAAAAAAAAATGCTGTCTAAGCCTCGTGAGTAATGCCGAATTTTTTGTAGCAGGTCTACTAATTGTGGTTTGATATTGTGAACAAGAGTGGGCATTTATAGGGCCATAATTGAGGTTCTCATGTGCGGTCAATGCAAGAGCAAATCAATGTTCCCAACAACCATACTAAATACATTAGCAACAAGACAAATATGTGGGACCATGCTTATTCATGTCATGTGAGCTTTCAACTCTTCTTAGCCACCAACCGAGAACAATGTATTCACAAGTAACAAATAGCCAAAATAGAATATCAGCTTTATGAATTTCAACTTTATATCCCTGCATTTCATGTCCTGTATCATTGAATACCTTACTAAACCTTACCATTTCTCTGGCACGATGTCCACTCCTTCTTAAATGCAGATATGCTCATGAAAAGCAAAAACAACAACGATTAGGCAACCATTAATATAACATATTAAGCTAAAAAAACCCCAACATTACCACCTAAATTCACACTACTAACACAAAAACCTCTCGACAACATCAAAACAATACAAGTTAAACACTAACACACAAATTACACCAATTATTCTAATAAACTCAAAACCCGACATCAACACCCTACAACAACCAAATTTTAGGCATCTCATGGCAACTCACACAGTATATCATAAGTCCCCCCACACTGGCACAACAATGGTCCCCATTGGTGAGAAAGGTAAGAAAAATTTCCCTGACTGTATGCCATATCCTTGTTGTGAGATTTGCCCGTTAACTCCATGACCAAAATCTTCAAATCCAGACCACTTCCATCATTGTCAAGGGATACCTGAAACCCCACACAACACATTAACAAATAACGACATATACTTCAAAGAATAAAATAACCGACAAAAGCAAAATTGTAATAGAGAACGAATAAGGAAAACACTAGATTGCCTCCTAGGAGTGCTTATTTTTACGTCGACAGCCCGACATTCTCCCATCTCATTGGGAAATGATTGGATCATCCAAATACAACTTATGTGGAGCTTTTGCCAAATCTAGGATGTGCTTCCCCTGATCTACCAAATATGGTTTAAGCCTATGACCATTTACTTGCCATAAATTTCCATTCTTTTCATTCTGAATTTCCACAACACCGTATGGCATGACTTTGATAACCAGAAATGGACCACTCCATCTAGACTTCAATTTCCCAGGGAACAATCTGAGCCTCGATTCATACAGCAAGACTAGTTGTCACGGGACAAAAACTTTAGTTTGAATTTTTGCATCATGAAGTCTCTTAGTCCTCTCCTTATAGAGCTTTGAACTCACATACGTATTGAACCTAAACTCATCCAATTCATTGAGTGCTTGCATTCGCTTCGATTGTGCTTCCTTCAAATCCATGTTCAGTGTCTGGATTGCCCAATGAGCCCTATGTTCAAGCTCCATAGGTAAATGACACTCTTTGCCATACACAAGCCGAAAAGAATAAGCACCAATGGGTGTTTTGAATGCAGTGCGGTATGCCCACAAAGCATCATCTAACCTCAGAGCCCAGTCCTTTCGGTGAGGATTCACAACTTTCTCTAAGATTTGTTTAATCTCACAGTTTGATAATTCAACCTGGCCACTGGACTGGGGATGATATGCAGTGGAAACCATGTGTTTAACCCCATATTTAGCCAAAAGGGCTGCAAAAATCTTATTACAGAACTGTGATCCTCCACCACTAATGATTGCACGAGGTGCTCCAAATCGATTAAAGATGTGTCTTTTGAGAAATGCTGTAACCCTCCTAGCATTATTGTGTGGCAATGCACTAGCCTCAATCCACTTTGACACATAGTCCACTGCTACAAGAATATATTGCATGCCACACGACTTTGGAAAAGGGCCCATGAAGTCAATTCCCCAAACATCAAACAATTCCCCCTCTAGGATGTTATTCAGAAGCATTTCGTTTCTTGAGAAAATATTTCCTGTTCTCTAGCATCGGTCACAATTTCCTACCCAAATCTTGGAATCCATAAAAATATGAAGCCAATAAAAACCACATTGTAAAATGTTATATCCAGTTCTTGTGGATCCAAAATGGCCTCCACAGGGTCCTTCATGGCAAGCTCTTAGAATGGCATCCTTCTCTTCCTCCTTGATGCACTTCCTTATGATCTGGTCACTACAAAACTTGTACAATGCATCATCCTCCCAGAAAAAATACTTGGCATCACTTCTCAATTTCTTCTTTTGTTCACTAGAGAAATATGATGGCACTTGTCCAGCCACAACAAAATTGGCTATCTCTACATACCATGGTAATTCACCCTTTTCCATCTGAAACACCTTCTCATCTGGGAAATGTTCTTTTACCAAAATAGTTGTTCCTTCTTGAGCTTCTGATTCCAATCTTGAGAGATGGTCAGCCACCACATTCTCTGAGCCTTTACGATCCTTGATTTCAACATCGAACTCTTGGAGTAACAACACCCATCGAATGAGTCTAGGCTTGGCCTCTTTCTTTGCGAACAAGTACTTCAATGCAGCATGGTCTGTGTGTACAATAACTTTTGAGCCTAGCAAATATGCCCTAAACTTGTCAAATGCAAACGCAACAGCCAACATTTCCTTCTCAGTAGTTGTGTAATTCATTTGAGCTTCATTTAATAACTTCTTTGCGTAGTAAATTATACGAAAACTTTGTCCCTTCTCTGTCCTAGCACATCACCGAGTGCATAATCACTTGCATCACACATTATTTCCAAAGGTGCACCCCATTGATGAGTGACTATGATCGGTGCTTCCACAAGCTTAGCTTTCAAAGTCTCACAAGCTTCAATGCATTCTGTGCCAAATTCAAACTTGACATCTTTTTCCAATAGACTACACAATGGCCTAGCAATTTTAGAAAAATCCCTGATGAATTGCCTATAGAAGCCTGCATGCCCAAGAAAAATCCTGATTCCCTTCACATTTGTTGGAGGATGCAGCTTTGCAATAACATTGATTTTTGCCCTGTCAACTTCAATTCCCTTGTTCGAAATCTTGTGACCAAGCACAATTCCTTCCTGTACCATAAACTGGCACTTCTCCCAGTTAAGCACTAGATTTGTCTCCTTGCACCTTTGTAACATCTTGGCCAGATTGTCCAAACAACCATCAAAAGTCATTCCAAAGACTGAAAAATCGTCCATGAAAATTTCTATAATCGACTCAACCATGTCATGGAAGATTGCCATCATACAATGCTGGAATGTGGCAGGAGCATTGCACAACCCGAAAGGCATCCGCTTGTAGGCAAAAGTACCAAAAGGACAAGTAAATGTAGTCTTTTCCTGATGTTTAGGATTCTGAATAACCATCTAGAAAGCAATAAAACAAAAAGCCTGCAATCCAATCCAACAATTGCTCCAGAAAGGAAAGAGGAAAGTGATCATTCCTAGTCGCCTTGTTGAGCTTCTTGCCAAGCTTCCAATTTAGATGAAACCACTACTGAGAGTGTTTCATTTTCTCCCAGAAATGCATACTTTAAATAAGGAGGCAACGGCTTCAACTCAAGCTCTGGTGGTACTAAGATGGAAGGCATAAGCTTCTCATTCCTGCACAAAATTTCTTCCTTCCTTACCTCAGTGGGAGCACAAGTTTCATCACTCAATAAACCACATTCATTCATCTTAACTTCAACTTCCTCATTTTGCAATTCAAGTATGGACTCATCAAGAACACAACACTCAACTATATTTTTAAATTCAGAAACGATTCTTCTATCCTCTACATTCAACTTATCATTCTCAAACTCTTCCTCACATCCATTTAATTCATCAAGCAACACAAAGTCCTGTTTTACATTTTCTTCATTTACAATCACAGAACATGCAATAGCTTGAATAGAAAAGCAAGACTCAACATTCATCGGATGTTTCATGGCATAATTCACATCAAAAACTACATGTTCATCATTTATTCTAAAAGTGACTGTTTTATTTCTTACACCAATCAATGCATCTCCAGTGACTAAGAAAGGACGACCAAAAATCAGAGGTACCTCCGGGTCTTCCTCCATATCCAGAACAATGAAATCCACTGGAAGAGTGAATTTGTCTACTGCAACCAACACATCCTCCACCATTCCAGTAGGTTTCACAAGTGATCCGTCGGCCAACTGTAAGGTCACAGCCACTGGACGAATCCTTCCTTGGAGCCCCACATTAATAGCAATAGATAGAGGCATAAGGTTGAGGCCAGCACCCAAATCACATATAGCCTTCTCAAAAACTCTTATACCAATTTTACAAGGTATAGTGCAGCTTCCTGGATCTTTTAGCTTTGGTGGCAAATTATGCCCAGCCCAAGTTTCACTATACTCTGTGAGTGTCAAAGGCACTTCACACCACAAGATCTGTTCCTTATTAGATATCAAGTCCTTGAGGAACTTGGCATATTTTGGTACTGCAGTCACTATATCAAGAAGATGAAGACTCACATTCACCTGTTTAACCGCATTTAGAAACCAATCGAACTGAGGTGCTCTTTTTGGCTTTGGTCTTTCTCTTTCTGGAAATGGAGCTTTTAGAGCATAATATGGGAAATTATAAGGACTGGAAGGCCCTTGGATCGTATTGGTCACTTTATTTAATTCATTGTCTTGCACCTCCCCCTTCTCTAGTGCCATGCCCTTATCGGCACACTCTTTTTCTAGTTTTACACTCACTTCCTTCTCAATGTTACAACCATTATCTTAATTTTTAGAGGTTTTGTGCACTTCATTACCACTTCTCAGGGTAATTGCTTTGCATACTTCTTTCCCCATCGAATTTGGAATTGTGTCACTAGGGAGTGAACCACCTGGCCTATGATGGACAGCATGGGCTAGCTGTCCCAGCTGCATCTAAATATTCTTTAAGGTAGCTTCATGATGTCTCACAGTAGATTCTAGTTTTCCAAATCTTTGTTCATTTTTGTCCATCTTTTCTATAAGCTTATGGAACATATCTTCCATTGATGGCTTTCCCTGCTGTTGATTGCTTTGTTGATTGTCAAAACCAGGGGGTGGTTGTGTAGATCTCCTTTGATCTTGGCCTTACACATATTGCCCTCCTTGATTCTGGTTTCCCAAATTTCCTTGGCCACCACCATAAAGTCTATTACCTCCAGAGTAATTACCAAGATATTGTGGTCTATTGTAGTTATTGACATATTGAAGAGACTCAATTGTAATGGCACACTCATCAGTGTGACGATCACCTTTACACAACCCACATGATAACACAGGAGCTTTGGCATGTGTATCTTTCAGAGTTTGCACTTGCTTCACTAAGGCTTCAAACTTGGCACTCTGAGAAGTTTCTTCATCTAAATCCAGCACTCCTCTCTGCCTTTTACTATGAGGTTTCCATCTCTCAAGAAAAAGGTACTCATCTTCAGCAATTTGATTAAACAATATTCTAACCTCCAGCACACTCTTATCCTCCAATGCACCATTAGCACAAGCTTTCACCATCATAGAAGACTCAACTGTGAGGCCTCTGAAAAATGTGTTCAACTCTATGATTTCACCAAGGTCATGATTAGGACAATGACGGATTAGATCATTGAAACGCTCCCATGCTTCTCTGAATGACTCGCCATCCTGTTGCTGGAAATTCATTATCTCCATTCTCATTTTTTCTAATTTTGCAGGAGGGAAGTATTTGGCCAAAAATTTCTTTTGCAATTCATCAATGGACATTGCTACATTTGCTCCCCCAATACTCTTGAACCAATGCTTAGCTTTACCGCGCAAAGATAGAGGAAATAAAATGCGATGGACTTCACTTCGATCCACACTCGGGAGCTTAAAGGTACTACAGAGGCCTAAGAACCAATCGAGGTGATCATTGGGATCCTCATTATCAAGCCCTTGCAAGAATGAAATGCGTCCAAGCGCGCGTGTATTACAATTCGTGTATGAAGTATCAATTTTTCGCATATCAGTTTGGCTTCATGTCATATTAATTTGTCTCTTCAATTATCCAACTGTTGGAGCTCAGTTTCTGAGTTTTCTTGGTTTCATTTATGGTGGATGATCTTATGAACAAGGGACTGTTTCTTGGAGGGTCTGTGGACTTGAAAATAGTTTTGAATGTGCGGGGCTACAGTATACACTTTACTAAAATTTGGGTAGTAAAATGCTCAATTGTGTTTTGAGCAGACCTAGTTTGACCTTGTAAGCCTAGACATTAGACGTGCTGGTTTAACTGACTTTGCTGTGGAAATCACTTGTATTGAAAGCCTTGAGATAATGTAGATATTGATTGTATGATCGGCTGAATTTGGAGTTGTACAACTGTTGAAAAACTGTCAACAAGGCTACTGGTTGAAATGACTCTAAAATGGTGTATAGACTTTTTGTATATATGTGGTCAGAATTCCGTTACAGTGTACAACTGATTTAATTGGCATACTTGAAACATAATTTGACTTCGGATGACCTGTGTTGAAAGCTGAAGGTATAATGAACTTGTGGATCCTGTTTTGCTAAGCCAATCATGAAGAGGATTGAATTTTGCAGCTGCAGGGCTTGTACATGTAGTTGTTTATTCTAACCTTTTGCTGTGATCTTTTGTGTAAATGGAGGAAGTCCTCCGCATTTATTCCATTTTGTTCTAAAAGTTAGTGACGAAACTAGAATAGTCTTATTTTGGTCTTGCCTAAAATAACGCTATTCTATTTTCCTTTACATATAGTTGCAGGATATCATGTAATGGAGTTTTTCACTCCAATTTCCTCGAACTTTGTAACGGTTTGCATGGGTATGCCCAGCACTGTCTTTTGCGTTATATATAGTAAGTCACTCTTTTTAAAAAAAATAAAAAAATAGCATCAATGTAGTGTATAAAGTATCATATCAAGTATTATTTTGTGTGGCATATAAAGTTTCAATTTTTCGTGCAATGTATTAATTTTTCGTGTATCATGTATCAATTTATCATGTATTATGTATAAAGTATTATTCTTCGTTTATCATGTATCAAGTATTATTTTTCATGTGTAAAGTACAAATTTGTTGTGTAATATATATCAAATTTTAGCATATAAAGTATCAATTTTTTGCGTATCATGTATAAAGTATCGATTTTTGCATATCAAGTATCAATTTTTGCATATCAACATTAACTACAAAAATATATCATTCTTATTGGCATATAAAGTATTAATTTTTTTGCATATCAAGTATCAATATTTGAAATGAAAAATGATAAGCAAAAAAATAAACATGAGCGCATGTACGTCACATATATGAACTTGTTTCACATGACAATACCTGAATTTTTAAATTCATATTTAAGTTATTATCTTATAAATCAGTTCTGGTGCAAAATTGTGTTAGAAAGAATTATTATTATTAAATATCAGGCATAAATAATGACAATGATAATGAGTTTAATAGTAATGGCAATGGGTAATGACAATTGGTTTGGTTTATATGCAGGAATAGTAATGACAATGGGTTTGATAGTATTTTGGAATTGCTATCAAACCCACCAAATTGACCCTACTAATTAAATATGCGTGTAATTTTTTCAAACTCATACACATTAACCAAGTTTTTAAAAGGGTATCTAACCCATAGAATCTGTCACGATTTATGCATGGAGGTAGTTTTATAGATTAGAAATAGAAAGAAATGATTGAGAAATGAGGAAAAAATGATAGAATTATATCGGGAAGAAGAAAATTCAGTTTTGACAACTTTCCAAAAGCCTTTGTTACAAACTTTTCTTTGTCTATTTATTAACTACCCTTAACAACCATTCTCACCCGACTCTTTTATCTCCAAACCACCATATTAATAAGCCCAATTCCTTAGTTGATCCACCCTATACAATTCAACCAACTTAAACCCAACAATACCTCCTCTCTGGAACGAAGGCTTGACTTCAAAACTTATTGTCGTATAAAATATGAGGAAAGTGATTCCAAATAAAGACCGATCCTCCCAGGTGGCCTGCTTAATTCTCAAATACTTCCACCTAATGAGGCACAAGTACACAGGTCGCTGATTTCTCAAAAGAACATGATATTTCAGTACCTTCAAAGGTTCTAGCAAGCATCGATCTTATTTATTCCGCTAGGGCAATTAAGTGGCAACTGGTTGTGTGCTACCAAATCATTTTTTCAAAATAGATAAATGAAAAACTGGATGAATTTTAGCACCAAGAGGTAATTTAAATCTGTAAGAGATAGCCCCCACTTTAGCTAACACCTCAAAAGGCCCAAAGTATTTGGATGTGAGTTTAAGATGCTGCCTTAGAGTCACAGTTTCCTGTCTATATGGTTGAAGCTTCAAATAAACCATATCTCCAACTTGTAACTCCCTTTCTAGTAAGGTGTTGATCAGCAAGCCATTTCATACATTGTTGCGCCTTTGATGGGTGATATTTTGGACTTAGGGTAAGCGCAAACATGAAGACACAATCGCATCAAAAATAATATTTATGCCTTATTCCTCACATTTTTAAGATGCTTCAAGACACTGTCAATTCGTAGCAAGAGGAAATAGGGGTCCATCCCACAGAGAGTGTGTGTACTCTATGCAATCGTATGGTAGTGTGAAGTGCATTGTTGGAACAATCAAACAATATTGAAAATATAACTGTTGAAATGGAAAACAGAGAAATAAAAGTAAAGCTGCACCTAGAACATAAACATAAAAGAAATGTAAAACAATGGAGAGAAAATTGTGTCTTCGGGTTACTAGGTCGGGATGTCAATCTGTCTTGAGGTTAAACGCATTCATGCTACTCTTTGAAGTTCATCTCTCTTTCAGGACTTGGGTTAATCAATAAATAGGGTTAATCTAGCTCTCATTCCTCTTCTTCTCTCTTACTTAGCTCACAAGTGGTGTTAAATGAACTCAAGTCTCCTGTGTTGCTAACTCAAGGCTTGCTTCTTAGATATGCTGTGAAGGAATTGATGTTCACTCAAGTATCTTGTGTTGCTCCTCTAAATTCCTTGCATAACATGCAATATACAGCTTTCAAAAGAGAAGAATCATCACCAAGCATAAATAAGATCTCTCATGTTGTCATTCATGAGGCTTTTATTCGAACTAGAGATTTATGAGGTTTAACAAACTTAGGTCTCCCTTGTTGTCTATCTCCCCTTCATACCCATTACTTTGACCAATCAACCTCCATATCACATAGACATAATACCAAGCAAGATTAACATATGCTTAATGCCTAACAAGAGACATACAAGTATGTTTGCAACCATACCAATATGAACTCATCAAGTAAATCAACATATATACCATGTAAAGTCAAGCCCATGACATAAATGTGTCTAATTCTCAAAAGTTCATGACATCTATCACCCTTCACCCAAAGACACCACACATCACGCTCTCATAGGAAGAGAAACACTATAGACATACAAAAAAAACAATAATAAATTCATAAAAGAGTAGAAGAGGCAACCCATTTGAGGATCCGAGTCAAAAGGCGGCCCTTTTACTTGAAGACCAACGGAAAAAATACAGCTTTGGACTCCTTGGTAGTGTTCTTTCCTTGAGAGAGATATGGATTATAGGAACACATACCAAAGGGTTAGATTTACAAACTATGTGTCCGTTTCCTTTCTCTTTCTTCTCCTCTATCTAAGATTTCCTACTTTAATTCCCCAAAGAATGTCATTTTTACCTTCTTCTTTTGGGTAATTACAAATAAAAAAATGTATATCTGCCCTATATAAAGTTTAAATTACAATTTAGAACCACAAAGTAGGTAGAAAATAAGACAAAAAGTATGAAAATTACGATTGTTGAAGTCACCTGGTTTGACTAGCAGGCAAATCACGTTGTGTAATGGCTGTATAGCATAACATGTTCGCTATTCATGCCAATGTATTTTTGGCTAAGTGTTGCATTTTATTATTACGCCAATCACCCTTCTTTCATTCCTTAGCTTCTTTCTTCTTTGTTCAAGCCTTGCTCCTACCTTGTTTAACCTTTTTTACCCTTTGCTCACTTGGTTTCTCTTGTCCTTGGTTAGTTTCTTAGTTCAATTGTGCATTTGCGTAATGTGAGTGCAAGTCACACTGTGGAAATTCAACTCATTTTTCTTCATGACGTGACTGGTGGTCGAGTCATGCCAACTGCGCATGTGCATTGACATATTTAGAGTGCAAGTCATGCTAGTTGCTCATGGATTTTGGCTTACTCTTCTGAATGTTCTCCTCTCATAGCATGAGTTGAGCTCTAATCACACAATGCAGCTTTATCCACGGTATGTTTGCTTTTCAAGTTACGCTAACTTCACTCTTTTTGTTGTATTTATACTTATTTTCCACACTTTTGCACTTTTTGTAACCTTGCCTCCTCCAAAATCACTAAATCTGTATTTAACATAAAAACAATTATAAACAACAAAAATATAGTCAGAAACAAGTAGAAAAACTAAGTAAATGAGGGATAAAAATATGTCATTTTATTCCAAATTAGTCTTAAGAAAATTTATTTTTAACTATTGAACTATGTCTCTAGTAGTAGGCATAAAGGTCTCCAATTAAGGACCCAGTGGAAGAGGTTAGCCTCAGATAGAGTTATTTGAATGCTAGAATGATAAGATGTATTGTACCACCATTCTGCCACACCAATCCACTTAGCCTATGGTGTAGGTGATAAGCTAAAGTCACGTGCCTCAATTTTATCCCTAAACTAATGTAGTAGCAATGAGTAGGGTATCGTATCCACACGGAAGGGTTTGATTTCTTAAACTCACGTAATATTGCTCAAATTCTGTTGCCAAATATTCAACATCAAGAATCAATAAAAGTACTATCAAAACTAAGAAAATAAGGAACAAGTCAAATGCAAGAAAAACAGTGGGCAGGTAACAAGATATGAGGCAGATGTCTTAGAGTTTAAGTTCCAGACAAATGTGAATTAAACACGATCGCGCTATGCATTTGACCTCATGCTGATCAGGTTAGGAGGGGACAATTGTTGCCTAGAAGGCTAATGAACTCTCAGCATGTCGACCGCAAAGTTCTCTATACTCCCTAACATCCTGCTTTTCCAATGGCGAGGCCTAAGTAGAATGAATGAACACTGCAACGTCTCGACTTCCAAACACTAGCTAATCAACATACAAAACCTTAAGTCTTCCATGGTGAGTCCCGACCTAAGTGTCTAGACTCAAGCTAGTATCATAGAATCATCCTTTACTTGGTTCTAATGACTCAACAACCTCCGATTGGCATGGCGACCACATCTCGTATCATTAACATAGACAATCAAGCGAAGAAACTCCATAGTCATACAATCGGTCCTCAATTCATGTAATTTCCACTAATATTGGTAAATCGAGCCTCGACCTAGCACGGCGACCACAATCTAGGTTCAATTCAATCAATTCAAGTGTAGGTTTTATGAATCTTCACAAATTCAAGCAGTTAAAAAAAACATGTATGAACTCTATCGTAAAGATTAGGTCAATTGCATGGCATTGAACGATTCAATTACACAATTGTCCGGTGAAACTAGGACGTCATCGAATTAGTCACAATACTCCATTTCCAATTCTTGATCAACAGTTCGCAATGTGAAGCAATTCATTATCATTAAATCGGAACAGTTTACCAAATAAAATGCCTCGAATGCTCACAATTCACAATTGAATTGCAAAAATCCTCCTCAATTGAGTAACGTCTTACAATGATCGGAAAAATATATCGATCGGAATCGAAAATCGGAGTGAAAATAGAAGAGAGAAAGTTTTGAGAGAGAAAATTCCCGCTCTCAAAATCAAAAGTTCGGTTCTATATTCTAGAATGATCTCTCTCCTTAATTGATGACTAATCCCTTTCTATATAAAGGGTACAAAAATGTAAACAGTACGCAAACGTAACATGAACATGAAACTACATAAATGCCACAAAAAAGTATCAAATGTCCACAAAGCAGCCTGATCCATGCAACGCTTCATGCCTCCAATCTGCGGATCTCCACGCCTTCTTCCCAACTCCCACGTCTTTGAGCTACCACTAATCACGCCTCCAAAGCCCCTGCACAAATCACACAAGTTCTATACATAGAAAAATCTCGAGGAAAACCAAATGGAATTTACACTGTACGGTTGTGCGATGCGGCCGCACCATTCGTTTTACTTACACCCCGGCCACCCCATAGAAGTTTTCTTGCACGGCGCACCATGTATTTTCATGGTCGTGCAGTATGCCTGTGTTTTGCGTTTTGTATGCATATCTTGTGCATGAAATGGCTTGCCAATTAATGCTACCTTGTGCCTAAACATGCGAGTGATGTGCTTGTGTAAGAATGGAGGTGCATGTGTGCATGTTTGTGCACAAATGTGTAGGAATTATTTGCATGGATGTGCACAAGTGCATGTTGTGATATGCATGGGTGTTGCTAGGATTAGTGCAAGTGACGTGATGAAGTGCTACACTTGTGAGCATGAGTATACTATGAAGTACATATGTTATGCACAACTGATGCTGTGAAGTGCCTAAGTGTGTGCGTGAGGTGTGCTGCGAAGTGCCCATGCTGTGGTGCTGCCACGCGCATGGGCACGCGCGGGTACGGGCGAGCGCTACGTGCACCTAGTGCTGCTGCAGCGCGCATGCGCGAGCTGTGTGTGGGTGCCGCGCACACCGCCGCACGATGCTGTGTGCAGGAGCTGCGCGCGTGTGCGTGTGTGAAAGGGTTGCACGCGGTGCGCGCACAGCGTGTGCGAGGGTGCGAGGGCTGTGCACGGTGCGCGCGCAGCGTGTGCGAGTGCTAGTGTGTGTGAGGGCTATGCATACATGTGCACAACGTTACAAATGTTGTGCCGCAAATGTGCAAGTAAGATACACCAATGTGAGCCACCACACAAACAAAATGCACATAAGCATGCTTGTGCTTTACATTCATGCATTCTCCAAAAACAAACACTTAACATTATAACACCACAAAGCCACTCTACCTCTTTTCACTGACTACACTCCCATGCACCATAGTTATGAAAATTAACCACAACATACCACATAAAATCACATGATCACGAACATTTTACTGAATTCCCACATTCCAATTTCTCATTTTCAACTCATTCTAGGCCAATATCGATTCATATCCCTCTTTGTACAATTCACTATTTTATACACATTTCACATATAAAGTACACTAAAGAACCGCAAAATCCAAGTGAAAACGATACAATTGAGTCATTATAAAACTGACTCATCAGTAGGATGTTCACTAGTCATGCAATGCAAATATGTATCCAAACACTGATTTAAACATTCACTTGTCTATCCATTTAAGAATGATAAGTCGTACTCAATTGTAACTGAACTCCCTACAGCCTAAACAGTTCTTGCCAAACGTGACCAGTAAAAATTTGATCCCTATTAGTGACTATAGATTCAGGCATGCCATGTAACTTACATATATTGTCCACAAAAACTTATGCTACTTGAATAGTAGTAAAGGGATGAGCCATAGGAATAAAATGCCCTACTTTAGTAAACCAGTCAATTACCACTAACATAGTATCAATGATTTGGCACTTAGGTAACTACTCTATAAAATCTGTAGTAATATGATGCTATCCATAAGTAGGTGCTGGGAAGGGCTTGAGCAAATTAGGATATGACACATGTTCTGGCTTGTTCCTCTAACACACGTCAGAAGCACTGACGAACTCTATAACATCTAATTTGAGGCCTGGCCAGAAAAAAAACATTGTCTCTTTCTGGAAATAAGCATATTGGCTATAATGGCCTCCAACCACTTTATTGTGAAGAGTGCACAATATTCTGCCTTATGCCACCATCTTTTCCCACCATAACTCTTCCCTTGAACCTCAACAAACCTCAATCATAGCTATAATTAGAAGGCAAACTACCAGCAACTATTGCCTATGCCAATTACTGTTGACGGAAGGTATCTCTTTCATAGCTGGATTCTATCTGTTGTATCCAATCAAGTTTAACCTTTGTAATGGTCATATATAGTGACTCTCACATAGTTCCTCATCAGGAAATCCCTACGTGATAAAGCATTAGAAACCTTGTTTTCAACACATTTTTTATATTGGATCTCATAGTCCAATCCCAACAACTTAGTCAGCTATTTGTGTTGCAAAGATGATGTTAATTTTTGTTCCAACAAGTACTTAAGATATTTATGGTTAGTTCTTATAATAAAATGGCATCCTAATAAGTAGTGTTTCCACTTGCTAACTGCCAATACCACTGCCAGTAGTTCCTTTTCGTAATTGGATAATCCCAAATTTCTAGTATTCAAGGCTTCACTAAGATAACTTATGGGATGATCTTTTTTTGTAATAGGACAACTCCAATCTCCCTTCCACATGCATCTATTTCAATTATAAAGGGTTGAGAAAAATCTAGCATGCTCAAGACTGGAGCTTTAACCATAGCTTGCTTCAAGATTAGAAAAGCAATTTCAACTTGGTCACTCCATCTAAAAGCATTCTTCCTTAGCAATTCTGTAAGAGGTTTAGCAATAATTCTATATCCCTAAATAAATTTAATATAATATCTAATTAACCTGACAAAATCTCTAAGTGCCTTAATACTTGTGGGAACAGGCCATTCCAACATATACTCTACCTTCTCCTGGTCCATACTAACTCCCTCAGCCCAAATCATATGGGCAAAATATTCCACTTTATGCCGTGCAAAAGAACACTTTATTGTTGGCAAACAACTAGTGTTTCAAAATAGTTAACACAATTCTAAGGTGCTCTATATGTGTTGATAGATCAGGGTTGTGGACAAGAATGTCATAAAAATAAACTAAAACAAACTTCCTAAGGTAGGGTAAAAATATTTGATTCATAAGAGTTTGGAAGGTCAAAGGGGCATTCGTAGGCCAAAAGGCATTATAAGGAATTCGTAATGTCCCTAGTGTGTTTGAAATGCACCCTTTGGAACACCTATGAGTTTAACACAGTTTTGATGGTAACTTGATCTCAGGTCAGTTTTGGTAAACAATTTAGAACTAAATAGCTCATTCAATAATTCATCTATATTTGTTATAGGGTATTTATCCTTAATTGTCCTGTCATTGAGGTGGCGATAATCTACACAAAATATGCAAGAATGATCTTTTTTTCTTTACCAATAACACAAGAGAAGCATAAGGCCTACTACTATTTGTATTATCCCACTCTACAATGTTTCTACTACTTTTTTAAATCTCTGATAAGAATGGGCGAGGCTTAGCATCCTGGACCACTCGAATCTCCACACCCTTTGGACTGTGTTGCACAATTCAACCAAAACAAGAACAAGAAAACAATTAAATTTGCGGAATGGAATTCAAGAGAAACGAAAAGGTAAGATGTTAAGCTAATTAAACCCCAACGTTATTACAAACAAATCAATTTAGCCTATGTAATCAAGAGACTAAACAAACTACTTTGGGTTGTTCCTGATTTCAAGAACAGGTTGGCTAATCCTATAGCTCCTCACTAAAGGTTTCACGGGATTAGGGTAAAAAAACAAGGTGTTTTCAAATTTAGCAAAGCTAAAATTATTTCATTAATCATCTTATTGAAAAAAAGGTTCAAAGGCTTCTTAAATAGAGAATAATTTCGGCCATGACAACAAAGAAAAATAAAACCCTAATATAAGCCAAGTACAACTTTGCTTCTTGATTTACCAATCCAATTTTAGGAAACTTCCAAATTGGAATGGATAACTAACTTAACTAACTAGTTTCCTAATCTAACAAGCAAAAGCCACACGTTTTCTGCTTCCTAAAACCAACAAGGTTTTGACTCCTAAAATATAGGGAATTACTTTCCTAAACTTTTCTAAAAAGTAGGAGATTATTTTCCTAAATCAATTTAGTTTCCTAAATCTATTACTTGCCATTATCATTCAAGATAATTGGGCCAAGTAATAAACTAATTACCACGAAAATACTAAGCCCAAATTAAAGTTTAATGGACTTAATTTATTACAAATTAAATAGACCCTAAGACTTTAATAATGGCGTGATCCATAAATTGGTAAAGCCCGAGCACGCCTTCTTGGTCTTCAATGTGATTGCTCTATGAATATTCTTCAAGGCTCTTAATCCATGATAAGGATTCTTTCTTTGTAATCCTAACACAATTAGGATTTAGTTTGGTAATCCTAATCTCATTAGGATTTAGCTGAGAAATCCTAATCCCATTAGGATTTGGAGTAGATGGATTGGACGGATTCTCATCAATCTTTCTCTCCTCGAAAGGATTCTCCCTCAAATCTAGAAGTTGAGCTCCTAGATCAAACACCAATATCACGAACTCATTGCAAATTCGAGCCAAGTAAAATTGGGAAGATTCACTTCTCGGGCAATAATCTTTTATATTCTGCAAGAACAAAACAAGTGTATAAGGCAAAGATCCTCATGCATTTTTATTTGCTAAAAGAGTAGGTCGGGCAGAATATGTATGCATGCTTAGAATACATAAAGCATTATTATTCTTAACAATTTGTGCATGATTCATAATATTAAAGTATTTAGAAAGTATTTCAAATTAACAAAATTTGGTAAAATAAACACAACATTGGAAAGAGAATTCAAAACAATTATGCAAATAACCATCGTGTATTAAATGCAAATCAAAAAACCTATTATGACATGCAACATAAAACAACTTTTAAAATAACACTTCATCTAAAGGCATATTAAGTGTTTTTGACAATATGAAAATATTCAAGACAAACTTATTAACAACATGCATGGACACACTAACATTAACATAGAAAACAACAACTTTAATTTGTAAAATAAGAAAAATACTCAAACATTTATTAATGTAATTACAAACATTATCCAATGATTCATAAGAATATTCATAACAACTAAACATATATATCTATCTCGGATGCAATGTAAATCACAATAACGTTTGAAACACTTTGCAAACATGTTAAAGTTTTCAAATACAAAAATACAATTCCAAATATTTAAAACAGAATGTAAACAATCTAATAAATAGATGTAAACACAATACTTTACCTTTTGGAATTTAAAAGAAATTCGGAACTTAGATAACTTACCAAACAAGTGTCGAACTACAAAAGTACCTGTTTGAACTTCATGGATTTGGAGGTGTAATGAATTATAATCACGAACCAAATATTCTAAACAAAGGTTATTCCCGCAAGTATAATCAACATAATTATCACTTGGATTAGTGCATGCAAAGGTTTGGTTTTGTTCGAAATCATAAATATGAATTTTAGATTATAACTCATGTAATAAATAAGCAACATAACATACTAGCAAGCTATACATAAATTCATTCAATTCAAAGTATTTTTATGTAACTATTGAAGAATTATGTAAATCAATTTACTTATTAAGACACAAGATGTTATACTCTAAAACACAAGTTATAAAATTTCGATACAATTGTTGAAAAGTGTAGGAAAGCTTTTGAAATTGATTAAAAGCATATTGAAAACTTTGAAGCTCAACCGAGTTGATAACAACAAAATTATTAACAGTTTTAAGATCAAAATCAATTGAAAACTTACCAAACTTGCCTTGCTTACCTTGCGGGAAACAAGTCATGGCAGATTGGACTCCTTCCATTGCTGGCAACTCCATTAGATGTCTAGGAACTCCATAAATCTGCAAAACAAAACAACTAGGCAACAAGCAATAAAAATCGTGAACACTATAATTCATAAGTACAAGATGTTGTTGCTTAGCTCTCAATAATCTCTCAATCTCGCTTGTAGAAGCAAAACAACAAATTTTAGAACTAACTAACCCTCGACCTTTCTCACTCTTAATTACAAGTTCTCGGCCTAAGCTAGTATTTACATTCTTTTGCTTTTCTAGCTCACTCTTTTCTTTTGCTTCTTCATCACGCGTATTACTACAAGCTTTAGCAAGCCTTGCTTGGTTTTCAAAGACTTGCGACGGATTTAAGGCTCTACTGTTGAACTTTTTGCCTTTATGTTCAAACCTGTAGTAATTCTTCTTGGCATGATAAACAACATCTCTATGAAAATGCCAAGGTCTTCCAAGAAGGATGTGACCGGCCTCTATTGGAATAACATCACATAAAACTTCATCAATATAATTACCAATTTTTAATGGTACCTTTACTTGGTTGGTCACTCTCGTTTCGGCGGCTTGATTAAGCCATTGAAGTCGATATGGATTTGGATGTTTCATGCAAGTCAAATTCATCCTCTTGACAGGTAGAGTACTTGCCACATTAGTACAACTTCCACTATCAATGATTACATTACAAATTTGTTAGCTCTAAATCAACCTAAGAGGGGGGTGAATTAGGTTTCAAAAAAATTAAGTATACTAATCAACTCAAATTCAACCACAATGAGTGAATAGTGTGAATTGCAACAAGTGTAATATCAAATAATATTAAACTTGATATTCCAGAAATAGAATGAATAAGTACTTCATTCAATTGCAATATATCAAAGCATGAACAAGCTAAAATAAGAGTAAAAATGAAAGTAGTAAAGAGCAATGACACAATCAATTTATAGTGGTTCAAGCCTCCCTCTTGGAGCACTCTACATTCACTACCTAAGTTTTCCAACTTAGGATTTCAAACCTCTTCACTATGAAATGATCTCCTTTCTATGGTAAGATCAAAAGAACCACTTTTACAACCAACCAAGGTTCAACCTTCTCACTAGCTATCCCAAGCTATGAGTTTTAGGTTTTTACTCTCACTTGAGAAACCTATTTCAATCACTCATAATAGTTGTTTGAGAATGAAATAACAACCCTCAATTTGGGTGAATAAGATAAATTGAAGCTCAATGTATGATTCCTATAATGAAAATTACAACTCAAACAATATCACTCAAGAATGAAAATAAAGAACTCAAAGAAGGCTCAAGAATTTTGATCTTTTGTTTCTTGTAGATTCAAAAGTAAATTTGAAGAGTTGTAGAGAGTGTTTTTTCAAGTTTGAAGCTCAGGAATCAAGTGTCTAATGTTAATGTTTTAACCTGTATTTAAACTGTCTCAAAAGATGGCTAAAAGTCGCATAGCATTGAAAGTCCAAAAACTAGCCGTTATGTTAAAAATTTGACTTTCGGAGGGTCTTTCGGACACTTAGGGTCCTCCGATCCTATTTAACTGAAATCATGTTAAACTTGTCACGACAGTTTCGGACTGCCGAACTCCCAAGAGGTTGTCCGATCTTATATTTCGGACGGCCGAAAGTGCTCTACACCGTCCGAACCTAAATAACAGAGTTGCTTCATTTTTCTTCAAAATTTTCAACGCTCATTTAGATAAGGGGGCGTCCGAAGCTAAATTTTGGACGGTCGAAAGTTTACTCAGGTCGTCCGATCCTATCCTTTTTGAACTTGTTTTCAATTTTAGTTTTCCAAATCATTTGTGCAACTATGTATAACTTTGTGCAAGTGTGTTTCTCACTTTTACTACTTCTTTTGAAGTTCATTTGAAGACTGAAAACATTTTGAAATCTTTTTTATTTGAACCTTAAAAGAGTAGATCAACTTCTTGAGCTACTTAAACAAGATAGGGTTTAGGGTTGGGGAAATGACCTAATTTACCATAGTTCCATATCTTTTGCACTTCCAATTCTTTCTTCATTTGATAGAGCTCCATGCTTGGCTTCTTTGTATATCTATCATATTGAAACACTTTTTGAACCATTAGCATAAGCATAATTTTTTGTTAAACATCAAAATAAGTGAGGTTAAGACCATAAGTCTCACAATCTCCCCTTTTTTAATGATGACAAACCAATTATGTGATGGAGTAAATAATATGTGCTATACGTTACTTTTTATTGAAATATGCCTTCAATGCATGAACATTTTGATATGTGCTCTCCCTATATGTGTACTTCCCTTTCATTTTATTTTTCTCCCCCTTACATATACATCTTATAACTTATAATTCTCATCACTTAATTTCATTCTTTGTTAGAATATCTTTCTCCCCCTTTTGTCATCAACAAAATAAAAGAGTTAAAATAACATATTTCATTCTTTTTGGTCTCTTTTTCTCTCCCTCTTTGGACATCAACATACAGTATGAGGGAAACATCAAATACCATAGGACTACCTTTCCACTCCTTGCAACCTAATGGGTGGCTAGGTACTATTTTAAGAAAAATAGTGAATGTAGGAAATTTTGTAAAAATTTCGGCAGAGTTTCTTTTGTTTGTAGACTAATTTCCACTTGTCAACAACCCAAATTTTGACAACAAGCCAAATATCTAATGCATAATATACCAATTTTCAAAGTTTCCAAACAAACTATAGCACCATTTTGCACAATACATAAGCACACAATGATTTGTCATTCACAAGAACCATAGAAAATAATGCACAATTAAATTTCCACCAAATAAAATAGCAAAATCCATGAATGATTAAACAAAATAGATAATGGGATAAAGAACATCATCGTTGTCAACAATGAAACATAAAAAAACATAGGAACTTTATCAAGCTACCTCAGTAATCACATGATTCTACTCTACAATATGTTCATTTAAGTGCACAAGGCCATCATAATGCCAATTGAAGAGGAAATCTTCTCAAATGTTAACAACCAGTAAGCACAGATTCCATATTCATAAAAATAGAACGTAGACATCAAATCTATTTTCCTCGATGTAATGAAGTTACCAAATGATTTCGGCTGAGGCTTTAAGTTTCTGCTCCAGCAAAACCTGAGCAGTAGAATTGAGATAGAGAAAGGGGCCACTTGTAAGTTCACATATATCCAAGAAACGGTGAGGCCACAACCCAACAAGTACATGAATGAAGAGTTGATACTTAGCTTTTGACAATCAAATGCGAACTGTCCTTGAATGTTTGTCACACACATCAATGATGGCTGGAATTCTTTCATTCACATTGAGTTGGATTCAACAAGAATATAACAATCACTATATTGCCAAGTACATGACTGAGCCACTCGAAATTTGGCTTGGAATTTTCCTCAATTATTTAACACATACACAAAATTCCACAAAGCCATTACACAGCAACCAGCAAGCCCAGAATGATTCACCAAGCACAGGAAAATTATGACAAGTACATAAGTAGTTTATGTTGAAAGGGAACTCTTTTTAAATATTTGTCACACAATCCTTCAAAAATTTCACATTCACTCATATTGAAATCGGAGGTCCGGGAGCAATTAAAATGTTCCACATTCATCCAAGCATATAAAGCATTCACCAAAGATCCACATTCCCACAGTTCACCAATGTTCCTTACCAAGCTTATGAAGCAGATTCTACTCAGAAATTAAAAGACAGGACCAACATTTCAGCACAAGAATAAAACGAGGCATCTATTATTCCTTTGAGGTATCTAAATATTCTTTTTACAGCTAACAATTGTGATTATTTAGCACATGATTGAAATCTAGCACATAAGCACATAACATACATAATATCCGGCCTACTAGCCGTCAAGTAAAGCAAGCTTCCAATCATTCCCCTATATTGTTTTTCATCAACTTTTACACCATCTTCATCTTTACCTAACTTAGTTGAAGTACTTATAGATGTTCCATTAGGTTTTGATTCTTCCATACCGTATTTTTTAAGTAACTCCTTAGTATATTTTTTTAAACATACCTACATTTAAGAATCAATATGTGACTTTAAGTTTCACAGCATTGATATTTTTTCTTATCCATGTTTTTGATCCATTTTCAATTTCCATTATTACAAAGCATTTTCTTGATGTATGTCCCTTTTTACAACAAAAATCATATATTACATGGTATTTAAAAGAGTGTGAAGTCTTATAATAAAGATAAGGTCTAACAATGTCAAACCTAGTGAAAAGTTATACATATCATATCCATAATATATGTTATACATTCTATATCCATGATTTTGGCTACGTGTGTTATGCATTCTATATCCATGATTTTGGTTATGTGTGTTATGCATTCTATATCCATGATGTTGGTGAGATTTATTTTTAAAATTTTCTGCTTCTTTTTTATAATTATGTGCATTTTTCACAGATTTGGAGGTGGAGCTTTCATTGCCTACCTCATGTGAATATCCTAATCCATATTTACTATTTCCAATTCTTTGATTTCCTAAAAGTTTTTCTAAGTTATCCTTTCCTTGTGTGAATTTAGCTAAGCAATCAATAAGGTTTTCAATTCGCTTTCTCAATCCTATATGTTATTTCTTAACTTTATCATATTTTTTAACTTCTTCCCTAACCTTGGTACTTTCTATTGTTAACTTCTCATTTTCAGCTTTTAATTTACAGTTTTCTCTTACTACACACTCATGCTTAACGATTAACTCTTGATTACATGTAGTGACTTCTTCTACTTTTGCCTTAAGCTTCTTGTTTTGAATTTTGGATTTCTTTAGATCATCTACTAACTTAGCAACATACAGCTCAAGTTCATCTTAATCATTGCATTTATCATCATCATTTTCACTAGAAGAAAGACTTACCTCATGGTTTTCAATTCCCATAAGGCACAAGTTAGCAACTCCTTCCTCTTCTCCTTCAATTTCCTCTTCGGATTGGTCATCATCCCATGTGACTTTGAAGCTTCTTCCTTTGCTTTTCTTGTCATGTTTAAACTCCTTCTTTCTTCTTGGACAATCTGCCACAAAATGACCATGTAGGTTACATTCAGAGCATTTGTTGATTTTGGAGGTTTCTCCCTTTTCTTTCATCCTATTGATAATGTGAGGATTTTCACATTATTGGATTCATTTTACTCATCTTTTGAGCGTCCTTGTAGCATGTTTCTATGTGTTTTGATGTGTTTTTAATGTATTTGTAGGATATTATGGTGTGGAAAGAGCAACGGAGTGAAGAACGATGAAAAGAGCAAGTTTTGAAGCGCGTCGGAAGCTGGAAAAAAGGTTCTTCGGCGCGCCGAAAAATCAACATTTAAAAAGGGCCAAAAAATGCAACTTTCAGTGCTCTCCGGCGCGCCGGAGAAGTGGTCCGGTGCGCCGGAGAGCAGATGCTGAAAATTTGGGAAACGCTGAAAAAAGCGTAACGTCGCGACGTTAGTGTCTGAACGTCGTGACGTTCGGGCAACGTCGCGATGTTCGTGTTCGAACGTCGCGACGTTCGTCTGCGCTGCAGATTCTACATGTCGATTTTTGCCCTCCATTTTCATTGACTTCAAGAGCATTTTGGAGAACTCGATCAACACACATGGAAGCCCTAATCCCTCATATATTTGGGTGTTTTTACAGTAAAAAGAAGAGGGGGAGAAGAGAAGAGACCATTTTTCCTTGTTAGCTTTGTAGTTAGATTTTGTTAGTTTTAGTTTGTTTTGTAATCTTTGCTCTCTATCTTCTCCACAAGAACACACAACTAGTGTGTGTTCTTGGTGTAAATAGCATCAAGAGGAGAGGGAATTCATGTAAAGTCAATTGGCTCTAAGGACTTGTTTTGATTGTGAAAGCTTGGAGCTTTGGCTTAGAACATCAAAGGGGAGTACTACTCTTTGTATTTCTTTCTTTAATTCCATTGCTTTAATTCATTGTTGTGATGTTCTTATTTGCCTTGATGTGCTAAATTGCTAGTGCCCTTGGAGATTGGTTATTGATTGTTGAATTGTTGTGTTTTTATGTGGATTTATGTTGTGAGTAATAAAGAATTAGGAACTACAAGTTAATCTAAAATTTCATACTAGTAATGCTTAGGGTAGATTAGTATGTGGATAGTAGATTAATGGTGGTGTTCTAGCCTTTTCTTACCTCCGCCATAAAGGGGGAATCGGTTTGGACATTGAGATTCCGGTGTTAGGGTTGGTGAATTCGGGTAGCATGAACTAACTTAGACCTTGCCTCTGCCATCAAGGAAGGAATAGGTTAGGGAGTGATATTCGAAAGAGTGACTAGGTTTGGCTCTTGTCTTCGCCATAATGGAGGAGCCGAATTAGAGTGCGATAAGCTTGGAAGAGCATAGGGCTCTTAGTTGACCTAAATTGGCAAATCCTTGCCTCCGCCATAAAGGGGGGATTAGCTATGAAGTCAATTTCCCATAGGTGTCAACATGGTTAGGTTCTAGCTTCCGCCATAAAAGTGGAACTCGATTAATGTTGTCACACTCTTAGTTCGTTAACCCATTCTTGTAAACCACATAAAACACTATCGTTAATGAAAACCAATACTCCAAGGGTACACTTCATTGCATGATTCCTTGTTCTTGATGCATTTATTTACTTATTTGTTCTTTATTCTATTTGGTTGTTTAAGTCCCTTTTCTTGTTTGTACTTTCACTACTTCACACACATTCACATTAATTCTATAAACTCATCCCCTCCCTGTGGGTTCGACCCCTACTTCCTCTTGCTACACAAACGTCGATGTCTTGATGCACCTTAAATGTCATGAGGTTTAGGGCTATAAATGTATTTGATTCGGTTAAGCCTTAGCTTTTGAACCTAGCTCCAAAACCGCTATCAAATTGGTGCCGGGGAATTAAAGTCTAGATTTCAAGCCTATCACCTATCTTTGCTTCTAAAATTTCTTCCTTTGTTAAACTTGTTTCTTCTACTTTAGATCATCCTAGATAATATTCTAGTAAGAAATGCAAGATGATCATCATCTTGTTCAGTTATATCTCCCTCATCTTCCTCATCATCATTCTCATTTTTTGACATTTTAAGAGCTATGTTTTTTTTAGCCTTAGTGTCTTCTTCTTTTTGAGTTTTTGACTTGATTTTCAGCTCATATGACATAATAGAACTAATTAGTTGATCTATGGGTAGTTCTCTCAGATTTTTTGCTTCTTCAATAGCTATATCTTTTGACTCCCATTCCTGAGATAATGAATTTAAGATCTTTCTATTTTGCTCACTTAAAGGATAGATTTTTCCTAAGTTTTCCAAATCCTAAATTATGCTATTGAATATACAAAACATTTCATCTATAGATTCATTACTATCCATTTTAAAACTTTCATATTGTGTTACTAACATTTTTCCTCCTTAACATCTTCAGTTCCCTCATGTATTTCCCTAAGTTTCTTCCATATATCATGTGCATTTTTGCATCCCTTAAACATACTTGATTTATTAATATCTAGGGAGTTGTATAAGGCATTTGTGGCCTTGGCATTTAAAGTAAGATTTCTCCTATCAGTTTCATCAAGTTCACTCCTCTTCTTTTCTCTAGTTTCAGTCCCTACAGTTATTTCAGCCTTGTAAGGTCCTTCCTCAACAGTATACCACATCTCCATATCCATGGATTTAAGATAAATTTCCATTCTATCTCTCCAACTGCTATAGTTTGTTCCATTAAACATTGGAGGCCTAGAAATAGATTGTCCCTCCAGAAACATAGCATTATTTGTTCCCATAATCTTTACTCTAAGGTTGTTAGGCCTAAGCAAATAGAGACCAAGCTCTGATACCAATTGTTAGCTCTAAATCAACCTAAGAGGGGGGTGAATTAGGTTTCATAAAATTTAAGTATACTAATCAACTCAAATTCAACCACAATGGGTGAATAGTGTGAATTGCAACAAGTGTAATATCAAATAATATTAAACTTGATATTCCAGAAACAAAATGAATAAGTACTTCATTCAATTACAATATATCAAAGCATGAACAAGCTAAAATAAGAGTAAAAATGAAACCAGTAAAGAGCAATGACACAATCAATTTATAGTGGTTCAAGCCTCCCCCTTGGAGCGCTCTATATCCACTACCTAAGTTTTCCAACTTAGGATTTCAAACCTCTTCACTATGAAATGATCTCCTTTCTGTGGCAAGATCAAAAGAACCACTTTTACAATCAACCAAGGTTTAACCTTCTCACTAGCTATCCCAAACTATGAGTTTTATGTTTTTACTCTCACTTGAGAAACCTTTTTCAATCACTCACAATAGTTGTTTTAGAATGAAATAAAAACCCTCAATTTGGGTGAATAAGATAAATTGAAGCTCACAGTATGATTCCTATAATGAAAATTACAACGCAAACTATATAACTCAAGAATGAAAATTAAGAACTCAAAGAAGGCTCAAGAATTTGGATCTAAAAAAAAGAAAAATAACATCTAAACAAAGAAAACATAAAAAATAGAAAAACATAAGAACATAAAAAACAGGACTACTCTCATAACTCCCCCCCACACTTAAAATCCACATTGTCCTCAATGTGGATAAGGAAAAACACCACCTAATCGCGCTGCATGTCATTATGTGGAGGAGGCTGCGAACTAGATCCCTCGCCTCGTGAAATCTGCCACTGACGACTCATCTGGTGGACCATATCCGAAATCTGAGACATCTGATGTGACAAGTTGGCATACGCCATCTCCATCTGGTCAAACCGCTCGTCAAAATGAGTCGTCTGCTACGCCATCAATGCCTCCATCTCATCCATGAGTGTATCTATGCCTGCAATGTTAAGTAGGCAGCAGGGTGGGGGTGGCGGTTGAGGAATTGGCTCCTCATCCTGCTGTTTCTCCTGCTGTTGCGCCTGTCCTTGCTCTTACTGTTGCTCCTATTCTTGCTCCTGCTATTGTGGCGGTGGCACTGGAGATTGTACTAACCTCTCATAGGAACTAATCTTATATCCATTAAACATGACAGTGGTGATAACATCACGCACTCCTCAACGCTCATCCGTACCTAATGCTGGGACCCTAGCTGCATAGCACATGGCCATGATCACAAAAGGATAATATAAACCTGTCCTTATGAAGCGACGCGCCTTTTTGATCTCGATGTCCATAATCTCCCCAACATCGATTGAGAGGCGTCTGAATTGCGTAATTGAGAACAGCCTTGTCATCGTCACAGGTGGCCTGATGGATGCTTGCGATTAGCTTGCCAATTATGAAGTAATGCCATGCCTTTGTGATCTTAGTCATCTGGGCCAACTTGAGCTCAGCTATCCGGTAAGTCACTGTGACTTGAGCAAGAGGTTGAGCTGTGATGGTGGAATATATTTGTTGACGTGGAATGACATGGTTATACATGGTGCGGTATGCACAGTCCACAATGTCACGCAGTTCGTAATATTCATTTAACTTTGTGCGGCTGACTGGCACATTCATCCTCGAATGCGCAAAATACCCTACTGTGCATATGGGTAGTTGGCGTAAAACTCCCGCACCAATGTAGCATTCCCGCCGATCGGTTGTTGGCACAATTGTTGCCAACAACGATTCTGTATCTGATTCGCGATCGGTGCGGCTGTGACTTCAATCCCTCTCTCCTCTACCATTGTCTTGAGAGCAAGCTTTTCATTATGCCACTGCTCCGCTTTTAAGCACATAAATCGAAAATTATCAAACCACACAAGATTGGGCTGTAGCGGTGGTGGAGGACGTGGTGCCTATGTTGCATTACCAGCAGTGCTGCGTGTTCTCTTTGGTGCCATATCTGTCAATACAAGAATATTCAATATAAACCATAACACTTATTGACAATGATAATGTACAACACAATTCGCACAATGAAACAACACCATTACTAACTAATATGTTCCCCCACACTTAAGGAAAAACAAAACCTCAACACAAACTATGTAATACATATATGATTTCCACACTCACGCAAGAACAGCAACATACTACTATTGAAACAAAAACAACCTATGATTAAAACACAGAAAAATTTAAGACAACGCATAAAAGAAAACAAACCAACAAACAATATCATCCCCACAAAGTACAAAAGTTCAAGGGGACCATCTTTACATCCATGACAACATTTAGTTGGTGTTAAGTCAAGAACCAAACATATAAGCATTATAAAAAATAATGAATATGTATGTTACGTTCAGACATTCTAAAGTGTGTCAAACGCAAAATACTTCATTAAAGCATTCTGACAAACACCTAGGATGTAGTAATCTTTTGATCCTGTTATCACCATCAATCTAAACAATTACCCATCAAAACCACATCACTCTAGCAGCACGATCAAGATGAACCATTCTAATAGTATTACACAATACGGATGAACGAAATTTAATCACAAAACAATCAAAAATGGTCCAGAACCGTGGCTAATATTCCAAAAATTCAACAATTCAATTCTAGAATCTATTCATCATCACAATTCACAAAGCAGGGCAAATAAAACATATATAGCACGATTAAACACAAGATTAAAACAAAAGTAAGAGAAAAATTCGAAATTTACCTTTTGAAGCTCAAAATCAAAATGGCAAAATATTGTGTTTTGTGATGAAATATCGCCCACTACACCTTCCCAATGTATCCTAGAACACAATGGATCCCTCTAATTTTAACGAATTTCACTAGAAATTCGAATGTTTGGGTTTGTGGGTTTTTGAAAAATTTTCAAAATCTGACGAATTTTGGATATTAAGCCGGTTAATTTGTGTGGTTTTGATGTTAATATGATCCTTCCTCAACGTATAACACTAGTGTGAGTGATATTTCAGAAAAAAAGAAAGAAGAAAAGATGGAGTAGAGATAATTTTAGGTTTATTGTTATTTTTAGTTTTGTTCGGTGAAGAACAACTTCTGTTCTTCAGTTTAAAGCCAAATTTTGTCCGACGTCGCGACGTGGAGCTCTGGATGTTGCGACGTGGGTGAACCCTAGTTTTTTTATCAAATGAACCTGAACGCCGCAACGTTCGAATGTTAACGTCGCGACGTTGGAGAATTTCCACGTTTGTGCTGAAGATCATGGACGTCGCGATGTTGGCAAATTTTGCTATGTTTTTGCACTTTTCATCCTCTAAATCTCCCTTATTCCTTTCTCCAACCTACAAAACGAATTATTTGCACAAAAAGACTATTAGTTAATGGAATTTTTAGCCTAACTTCTAAATAAACTAAATGAAACTTAAAAATATAAAATATAAACTTCAGTTGCCTCCCAAGGAGCGCTTTATTTATCGTCGAAAGCTCGACGCCTGTTTCTTATTCTTCCCTCGAAGAGTCACCTCTTCAACTTTGCTGAAAATCTTTTCGCCTTGAGAAAAATAAATCTTCAACCTATGCCCATTGACGATAAAAGAATTTCCCATCCTCTCATTTAGAAGCTCCACTGTGCCATAAGGAAACACTGTCTTGATCCTCGACCATTCCATCTTGACTTAATCTTTCCTGGAAAAAGTCTCAACTTAGAATTATAAAGTAAAACTAGCTGTCCTGGTTCGAACTTTTTATGTAGGATGCGTTTATCATGCCATTTCTTTGTTCTCTCTTTTTAGAGAGATGCACTATGATATGCATGAAATCGAAACTCATCCAAATCATTAAATTCCAACAACCGTTGCTCAGCTGCCTTCCCATAATCTATTTTCAACTCCTTTAAGGCCCAGAAAGTTTTGTACTCGAGCTCAATAGGTAAATGACATGCCTTACCAGAAACCATGCGCGATATAGAGATGTACCAATAGGGGTTTTGAAAGCTGTGCGATACGCCTATAGAGAATCATCCAATTTTGTTGCCTAATCCTTCCGAGACGGTTTCACAACCTTTTCTAAAGTTCTATTGATCTCCTGATTTGATATCTCCACTTGACCACCTGTTTGAGGATGGTAAGGGGTTTCCATTTTATGCCGAACTCCATATTTGGTCAATAAGGCTTGAAAAGCCTTGTTACAAAAATGTGTACCTCCATCACTGATAATAGCCTTTGGGGTCCCATAACGAGTGAAAATGTACTTCTTTATGAACCCCACCACACTTTTTGCATCACAAGTCGGCAAAGCAATTTCTTCAATTCATTTAGAAACATAATCCACAGCCACAAGAATGTAATAATTACCATTAGATTTTGGGAATGGTCCTATGAAGTCTATGCCCCAAACGTCGAACATTTCTACCTCCATAATATTGTTTAAAGGCATCTCATTCCTCCATGAAAAATTTCATGTCCTTTGGCATTCATCACAGTGTTTGATCCACTCTTGAGTGTCATGGAATAGTTTTGGCCAATAATACCCCGATTGCAACACTTTGTATGCTGTTCTTCGCCCCCCAAAATGTCCGTCATAATCTGATTCATGGCATGACCGAATAATGTCTTTTTGATACTCCTCAGGAACACATCTTCTTATAGCTTGGTCACTGCATACCTTGAAAAGATGAGGCTCATCCCAATAGTAGTAGCTTGCATCATGGATGAGTCTTTTCCGTTGTTGGACAGACAAGTTTGGCGGAATATGTTGTGAAACCACATAATTTGCAATGTCGGCGTACCATGGAACCTTTTCAACTTCTTCCACTTGAAACAATTGCTCATCCGGGAATATCTCCTTAATTTGAACATTAAGGTCCTCTTCCAAATGCTCATGCTTTTCCAAACGAGAAAGGTGGTCGGCAACATGATTTTCAGCTCCCTTCTTATCACGAATTTCCAAGTCGAATTCCTGTAGCAGTAGAACCCATCTAATTAATCTCGGTTTTGTATCCTTCTTGGCCATTAAGTAACGAATTGCTGCATGATCTGTGTAAATAATCACTTTGGCTCCCAGCAAATATGAACGGAATCTATCCACAGCAAATACAACTGCCAACATCTCCTTTTCGGTTGTAGTGCAATTACACTGAGCTGGAATGATTAGACGGCTGGCATAATGAATAGTATGGAAAATTATGTCTGTCTTTTGACCAAGAACTGCCCCACAGCAAAGTCACTTGCATTGCACATAATCTCAAAGGGGGCTCCCCAATTGAGAGGTTTAATTACTGGAGCTGCTACAAGTTGGCCTTTAAGAAAATCAAATATTGCTTTACAGTCATCATCAAAGTTGAATGCCGCATCTTTCTCCAAGAGATGAAAAAAAGGCTTGGTGATTTTAGAGAAATCCTGAATGAATCTGTTGTAGAACCCTGCATGGCCCAAAAAGCTTCTTACTTCTTTGACATTTATTGGATATGGTAGCTTTGCAATGAGATCCAATTTTGCTTTATCCACCTCCATGCCTTTAGCTAAGATCTTATGTCCTAGGACAATTCCTTCTTGCACCATAAATTAACATTTCTCCCAATTCAACAACAAATTTGTCTCTACGCATCTTTCAAGCACCTTAGCCAGATTATCCAAGCACCGATCAAAAGAATGACCAAAAACTGAGAAGTCATCCAAAAATACCTCAATAATGTCTTCCACCATATCATGGAAAATGGCCATCATACACCTTTGAAATGTTGCGGGTGCATTGCATAACCCAAAAGGCATCCTCTTAAATGCGAAAGTACCAAAAGGGCAAGTGAATGTTGTCTTGTCTTGATCCTTTGGGTCAATAGTAATCTGATTATACCCGGAGTAACCATCCAGAAGCAATAAAATAGATAACCAGCAATTCTGTCCAAAACTTGATCAAGGAATGGTAGAGGAAAATGATCTTTGCGGGTTACCTTGTTAAGCTTGCGATAATCCATACAAACTCGCCATGCATTAATGATACGGGTTGCCAACAACTCATCATTATCAGTCTTGACCATTGTCACCCCACTCTTCTTTGGTACACATTGGACTGGACTTACCCATTCACTATCAGATATAGCATAGATCATCCCAAAGTCCAAAATTTTGATCACCTCCTTTTTAACCACATCCATCATTGCTGTATTTAATCGACGTTGCCTATCTCGTACTAGAATGGAATCATCTTCTAAAAGGATTTTGTGCATGTAGATTGATGGACTAATCCCCTTAATGTCAGCAATAGTCAAACCAATTGCTCCTTGAAACATTTTCATCACCATAATAAGCTTCTCTTCTTGCCATGGTTCTAGTGTAGCTGAGATCACTACTAGCAAAGTGTTATTATCTCCCAAGAAGGCATATTTGAGATGTGATGGGAGAGGCTTGAGCTCCAATTTTGGTGGTTCTTCAGCTGAAGGCTTCAACCTATTTTCAATGCAATCAAGGACTTCAATCAGCCTCACCGCAATGGGCTCCTCACAAACATTATCAGTTAGCTCATAAATGGAAGTATCAAGATAAATATTCTCGATCATGTTTTGCAATTCTAATGCTATATTTTCATCAATCTTAAGCAACTCAGAATTAGACATATGCATTAAAGAGTCATTAACATTATCACTACATGTTTTCATAGGATTGCATGCAATAAATGAAGTTTCAACAACATACATGAAAAAACAAGTATTAATATCCCTAGGATGCTTCATAGCGTAATTAACATTAATTGTTACCTCTTCGCCATTGACACGAAAAGTGATTGTCTTGCTGTGTACGCCAATTAAAGCATCTCAAGTTGCCAAGAATGGTCTTCCAAATATTAGAGGCACCTCTTCATCCTCCTCCATGTCCAAGATAATAAAGTCCACCAGAATTGTGAACTTATCAACTACTACCAAAACATCTTCAATGATATCCATAGGAGTGATGATGGATCTATCAGCTAACTGAAGAGTTATAGCCACTGGTTTGATTTGCTCACCCATTCCCACACTGACAACAGTAGAATAAGGTATCAAATTAATACCAGTTCCAAATCACATAATGACTTAGCAAAATATCTTGAACCAATTCTACATGGGATTGTGCACCTTCCTGGATCTTTAAGCTTAGGGGGAAGATTTTTCTTCATTAAGCATTTCCCAACCTCATTCAATTGGATTACCTCCTCACATTGCAAAATCTGCTCCTTATTTGAAATAAGATCTTTCAAAAATTTTGTATACGTAGGCACCGTCTTCACCAAATCCAATAAAGGTATTTCCATATGGAGCTACTTAATCATCTCAGCAAATTTGCTAAACAAAATCTTCTTCTTTAATGGCTGAATTCTTTGAGGAAAAGGCAATGGTGGAGCACATTCTGGAAAATTAAAAGCACTTGGAGGATTTTTCTTTCTCTCTTTACTTGCACTAGCTTCCTTATGTTCATCTGGCCTTGGAATATCTTCCGTCTCAATTGGAACCTTGACAGTATCTTGATCATCCTTTGGAGAATCTTCTTTATTAATTGTTGGAGACTGCACACTACTCGAAAAAGATGCTTTTGAGACACAAAAAAATGTTTCTTAAATATTAGATTTGCTGTCTGAAAATGTTTTTGAGATGGTTTTGAGACGGTAAAATAGGTGTCTCTAATACAGCCGTCTCAAAAAAAAATTGAGACGGTAATGCTGTCTCAAATACTTTTTAAGACGGGGTTGAGACAGTGTTTCAACTGTCTTAATACTATTTGAGACAACTTTGTTTTTGTCTCAAATATGGTGTCCTCTTTGTTAATTTTGGAGACACTAAATTGAGATGGCAACATACCGTCTCAAATAGAAATAAAGACAATATTTTTTTGTCTCAAATGTTATGGCTCATTAGACACCTCATCTGACTTCAATGTACTATGTGAAAGCATATTTTACCATATAAGTTTACATCAAATTTATGCAATTTTCATCTTAAAAACTAAGAAACATCTCCACTTTATAAATTAAAAGTAATATCAATAAGGTAAAATGATAATAATTTGTACCTTACAAGTATTCAATATAGTTTCACACAATTGATCTAATCCTCGAAATATCTGAATATTCAATATTAATCAATGAGCAAAATATACTATTGTTTTTATGAAAATTACATAATAGAAAATCTAAAGAACAATCCTTTCCGCAAGTTCAGCGATGACTTCTATTTGTATATTCATCTTCAGAGTCCTGAAAAAGGAATATTATAAACTCTTAAATATAATTGAAATGGATAGCACATAAAGATATTTTATTAAAAAAAATAATTCTAGGACTAAACATATATAATGCAAAAAATCATTAAACACTTTTCACACAAAATTAATCATTAAATTCATAAATCCCCATTCTTGTAATTATGCCTAATTAAATGATTTAAGTAGTTCCTAATTATAATCTAAAAAAAATGGCAGTAGTAGATGGGGAAGCATTGTTTATTACATGATAACCCCAGGAAAACAACTCCATGATCATAACTTTTAATTCCATAATCATTTAGTTATAAAGAAGAACCAAAACATTAAGTACAACTACAAGAAACATAAAAATTATCAATACATATATAAATTACAACCTATTGGGTATATCACATGTAAGTGCTGAAAAGATTAAAAAGAATTTTAGAATTCACTATATATATATATATATAGTTACATGAAGCTAAGCACCTGTTTTCAATCACGATTATAATTAAAGTTCACTCTCTAGCAATAGATCTACTTGTATAACTTCAAAATAAGAACTTTATTTATGTGAGTGTCAATTAAAGGCTTTCTATCATATGGTTCATTTAACAATAGAAAAAAAAGAACAAAATTATACTTGATCCCATTTAATGTCTATAGGTAATTTTTTAGGACAGTGGGTAAATATCTATAGGAAAAATATTTATTCATCTAGCCATTTTCCTTCGATTGAATAAATTTATCAAGCGATTTATACACCAAAAAGTTGTTCCATATAGAAATTGGCGCATACAAAGATGCATAAGATTTGAGATAAAGCCAGAACAGGAATCCAAATTAATTGACAGGAAGGATTATAACATTCAGCAACTAACTGAAATTGACAAGTATAAAAGGCAAAAAGAAGCTTACTTCTTTATTTTCTCTTTTAAAGCTCCAATTGCTTCAAGTGGTGTCTTGAAATCAATGGAGAATTCAAAGGAATCACCCATGTCAGGGATTCTGTAGAAGTTGCTAATTGGCTTGGTAGCCAAAACTGAATTTGGATAGTATATCTTTTCATTGTCATATCGCAGAAACACTGTTGTTAAGATATTCATCTCTTCAACTATCAACTGTAAAAGCAAAAGATGCCACAAAACATTCAAAAAGGACACTTGATTTAAGTAAACCAAAAAACAGATCATGAAAGTTACCTGAACACCATCGACAACACAACGATCACCAACATCAAAAGGATGCATCACAAACACAAATATAATTGCTTCAAATATAGTCTTGCAAGTGTTCCCAAACATAAAAGCTGCTACCACAAGCTGTGATGACATAAAGAGAAGAACTTTGGTCGTCGCTATTTCCATTAAAAGAAGCCACACAACAACTATGATGATAACTAAGATAGCTATAACAATCTTGTCCAAGTTCTTAACAGCTATTTTTGTATCATTCAGAGCGTGTGACAAGGCTTTATGACCATTGTAAACTTTCACCTGTATAAAATGCATATGGAAGAGAACATGAGTGAGAGGGGTAGGATTTCCTACACCATTAATACCTAATCACAATAAAAAGTTTGAGTCACTGGATTCATCAATTTATATAATCGATCGTCTTTTTTCAGCCTTTTTCTGTTTAAAAATCTAGTAAGACATATCATTAGCATGTTCGTTAGCTTAACGCTCAGTTCATTTTGTTGTAAATATGACTATGTTTCTAATATGTATGGTACAAATAACTTAATGAACATCATCAGAGTGCCATATTTTAACTTCTTTAATAGCACTCTACATAGTTCAATAATTTTAGAGGTGATGATTTTTAACCAATGCTACCCAAAGAGATAATTTAAAAAGTGAACCAGTGTCTATTCCTACAATGGTGGAAGACAGGTCCTCCTTACCACCCAGTCAGTCAAGGCTTTCCTGTCAATACGCCGAGTCTCAGTCACATCTATCATCGGGAAGACAAGTTCCACCTCTTCTCTAAGCATGAATCTCCACAGGTCCATCTCATCAATGTAGCTTCATGGATTAGCATTCTTACTTAGTACAAGCCAATGTGAAAAAGATTCAAATTCAAAAGAAATATTGAAAAAGAAATTGTTACAGAATAATTATTCTTACCTGCAACCAGGCTGAGCAATATTTCTGAAAATGTGATAGGCAGCTGCAATTGCTTCCTCTTCATTAGTAATTTCCTTGTCCGACTGCTCATTTCTTCCATCATAGACATTTTCACCAAGGGCAGCCAAGATAGTTGTCAGACCTGAATTAGATATCATCTCCACTAACATTTTCATGGTCCAAGCAGAAACCTTTTCTCGCTTCATCTGATGAAGCTTATTCATATCAATTACCTCGTTCTTCTTCTTTTCCTTTCCACATGATTAAAATAACAGTTTGACATAATCTAATTTATAAAATAAAAATGATAAGAGTGATGCACATTAAGTTCAATGAAAACACACAACATGAAATTGGCTCAAATAATATGTGTAAAACATGACTTGGATTTTAATAAAAGAAATGAAAATAAAAATTAAATCTTTAAAAAATAGAAAACAAAACTAACACTTTTACTTAAGCTTTGGAGAAGACACACACCAAATAGAATGTATTGGTATTTGCACATAAATGTAGTACTACTTCTCTGTGTCAGTGAGTCCAGGCAGATCTACATCACCTTTTGTCACTATAACCAAGTTCAGAACAGAGAGGTCGAGGCTAACAATACAACCACAAACAGCCTTCCTTCTGCGCTCCCTATTCATTTGCAACTAGTAAGAGATCCAATCAATAATTTCTAAACATTATCAGTAGAATAAACTCGATTTCAATTCTATTCACTAAACTGTCTTGGAACTGGCAGTGAATTGAGTTATCTGGTATAAAAACTTCAACCATCTATGATTCTTGCCAAACACAGCCTAGAAGAACAGATAAACAAACACAAAAGCTTAAACACACGCCTGCCTTGGGAAATAGAATCTGTACCAGAATTTAATTATTGCATCCACAGTCATAATTAAAGATAAAATGAAGCCAAAGAAAAATAAAAACAGAAGCAATGCAGCTCTTCCAGGTGAATGCAAAAAGTTTTACGCAACTAAATCCTATTATTGAAGGCTGAAGCAACAAAATAATTACTGTAAGGTAAATACTAAACATTGCAGTAAGGAGAGAAAGAAGAAACCAAAAAGTTTATACCTTGAATGGGTTGACTCTCATATTCAGCAAATCCAGAAGACCAACTGCCTTGTGATCCATAGCCTAGGAAGCATATACATGGAGTACTCTCAAACATATACAATAGCTTAGGAAGCATTGAGTACCTCAATGAAGTAGGAGACTAACTCTCCCAGGAGTCAAAACACCCTGCTTCATGGGGAACCTTGCTTATCACAGCCTCTCATGATCTTGAAGACATAGCCTTTGAATACATCACCCAATTCATCCCCATTCACTTCCTGAGAGATCCTCTTATCCCAGAAAACACAGAGTTTTTGGTCGTCGTTGATTTCCAGCTTCTTTTGGCAACCAGTGGTCGGATTCACGATATTGAATTTCATGATCCAAGAGAAAAAATGGAGGCCGCAACTGCTTCTTCCTCTGCTGCAAGAAAATAAATGCCTCACTTGCTGATTAGGGTTTTTCGATCCCAGCAATTGCTCATCATCATGGCAAAATCATTTTTTGTTGGCTCAATCTGGGGTGTATTTTAATTTTCCATCATTAATACAGAAGAAAGTGTAAACTATTGGAGGAGAAAGCCATTCGAATATGTATCTCAACAGTATATGAGTTTAAAGAGAATATGTTCACAAACCTCTTCGTTTTGGTGAATTCCAAATCTGAAATAAAAAAAAGCCATGGTTTTCTAAGCTATTCAAAAATATTAAATTTAAAAAAATCAATAAAAAATCAAATTTATATGTAGCCAATATTCTTTAAATCTTAAAGAAACACCATTGTCATGCTTGCGTTTAGAGTAAAGTGCAAAATTTGAAACAATATTCCTTACACAGAAAAATAGCTTGTCACGGATTATTAATCAAACTATACTAACTCATATTAAATAAATAAAAAATTATAACTCACCTGTTCAAATCTTTTGCGCATCTTTTTCGTCATATTTTCTCTTGTTTGATCCTTTCTAAAATCCAATTGTAAGTATTATAGTTTGCATCTCTCACCTTTCGCCTTATTCTTTTCTCGGCTTCTTCTCTCTTTTTGTATTCACGGCAACTCTTCGGGCTAATATTTTGTTTTGAGAAAAAGATGGAATTTTAAGCGTATATTTTATATTTTTTACTGTCTTAATTAAGTGTCTTATTTAGTTGTATTTGAGACAACATTTCAAATACCGTCTCAAATTCAATGTCTCAATATAATTATTGAGACAGCGATAACTATTGTCACAAATGCATTGTATTTGAGACAAATTTTTACACTGTCTTAAAATATTTGTCTCAAAAGGCTTGTTTTCTAGTAGTGGCAATTCCTTACCACTTCAAAGTGTAACATCATGGCATTGCTCTTTTCCCTTTGGATTAGGGAAAGTATCACTTGGTAAAGTTCCTGCAGGTCTATTATGCACTTCATTTGCAAGTTGACCTATTTGAGTCTCCATATTCTTAAGGAGAGCTTTATGTTCCATGAACATTCCATCATATATCTCCATTCTTTTCTCCACATTGCCTTGTTGCTGCTGACATTCTCCAAAAAGCTTTTACATCTTGGCCCCCAACACAGTTATAACATCATCAATTGTTGCTTGCGAATTAACACTCTCTGTGTTTTGTTAGTTTCCATAGCCAAGCGGATAAGTTGGTCTTGGTGCATTATACTGTGGGCTATTTTGTCCTCACTGAAACCACTGGTTCCCACCGGATGGTTTCCATTAATTTGAATTAGTATTCCAGTTGAAGTTGACATACTGGACTGGCTCATTAGTGACTTGAGGGCATTCATCCATATGATGTGCTCCTTGGCATAACCCACAAGATGGCATGATTTTGTTTGTCAAGGATGCATGAATACTAGCAAGTTGGCTCTGCATGGCTATCATTTGTGCTTCCAAGTTGGCTGTTTTATCCAACTCTAACATTCCAATTTGCCGTCTTCCATGGTTGCTTCTTACAGTGGGCAGCATTAGCTCATTACTTACTATACGCTCAAAAATCTCTTCAACTTCTTTTGGTGATTTATCACGCAAATTTCCTCCAGCTGAAAGATTTCCAAATGCATAGTATCAAAATTGAGTCCATTGCAAAAGAAATTTAGCTCTCTTCCCGGCTCCAACCCATTATTTGGGCATTTATTAAAGAGTTCACGAAATCTATCCCAAACTTCAGTGAATGACTTATTTTCTCCTTGATGAAACTGCATGAAATCCATCTGGATCTTGTCCATTCAGGATGGAGGAAAATATTTAGTCATGAACCTCTTTGCAACCTCATCAAAAGTTTCAATTCTTGACCCATTAATAGAGTCGTACCATCTCTTAGCTGCTCCTTGAAGAGAAAAAGGAATGTGGAAGATTACTCGTGTTACACACTTTAAGGAATGTCCTTAAATGTGCATGTGGATCCTCAGTACTCAATCCATTGAAAACCTGGCCATTTTGAATCAAATTTATGAAAGCCGGCGAAATTTGAAAATGCTCTCCAGTGTCAATAAAAGGCGAATCCAAGTTATCCATTCGAGGCTCATAGTGATCACTATACCGATGCCGCGGTACCACTGGTTGTGCTTGTGGAATAATCGGAGGGTTCCCCGCTGGAGGATTTACACCAGCTGGAGGAACAACGACATTGGGCTGATTACCTTGTGCAGCCATTGCTTCAAATTCTAACTTTTTCTTAACACGCAAGGTCCGTGCAAGTTCCGGGTCGTATGGATATTCCGCTAGACCAAGAGATCTTGTCCTGGGCATGCAAAGAAGAATAGCAAACAGTACTAAAAATATGTGAGAAAATAAAACTTAAACTAAAAAAATAAAATAAAATTTCAACACGACTGTTCTCCCCGGCAACAGCGCCAAAATTTGATGGGAGCAAATATGTGTAATAAATTGCGATCGTGGTTGCTATTCACCCCTACTCAAAAATAATGCTAAACAACCCCTTAATGGTTAAAGTATAGCAAGTTCGTTCCCACGAGGAAAGGACTGTGTTGAAATTCTAAGAAAATCTTTTTGGTTTTTATATTTATTAAACTGAAAATAAGAAAGTAAATAACAAATAACTAAAACTAAAATGGTGATTTGATTAAAATTCGAATTAAGCAAGTGTACTCCCGAGATTATATTTTAGGGTTATATAAAAAGAGCATACATACATCCTATCTATGGTCATGCAAAATAAGGGTAAATATTATAACTCACGCCCTCCTATTAGGCTAAAGGCAAGGAATGATTTAAGCACTTGCCTACTTAGATTTTAATTAATTCATTAAACCCTCCTTTGTGGCTAGAGGCAAGGTTCACTTCCTTAATTAACTCGGAACCTAATGCAACTAAGCAACTCGACCAAACCCTCAAGTTCAACCGCTCCTTTATGGCAGAGGCAACGCCCAAACCAGTCACGCTAATGCTAAACTAATCCCCTTAATTCCTCCTATTAGGCTAAAGGTAACAATTAAGGCAAATCAATCTAACAAATTCACAACCAACCCACAATAGATCCCAAACAACCCTCTCTAACCCTCCTATCAGGCTAAAGGTAAGATTAAAGCAAGTTATCTCTAAGTAATTTACTGCACTTTAAGAAAATATTCATCATACATAATTTGGCCAAATCATGCATAATTATGAAGAACACAGCAAAACTTATTCAACAAAGATAATAAGATAGAACTTAGCATGTAAATTAAGCACAAAAACCCTTATTCATAATCCCGGGAGCACAATAAATCTAGCCAAGCATGGCTAAATCAAACATCATCATGATATTTATAAATAAGCTCAATATTGAAAACATAAATTAAAAGGAAAGATAACACCTTGAATTGTAAATCAGTAGATGAAATTTTTGTCTCTAAATAAATGAATTCAATAATTAATGATCGATGTTCTCAAATTCGTACAGCTGCAATTCTCCTAAGCAATAACCGAAGATGAAACCCTAGTTATTACAAAGAAGAAAAACCCTTGCTTAAATTCTCTAAAAGTTGACACACCCTCTAAAAAGCTATAACCCTAAGCCCTATTTATAGTAATTCTATACAAATATTAGCAAACAAGTCCTGCACGAAAGCCATCTCGGATAAGAAGTCTCAAAGTGGGCCAAAATCTCAAATTTCCAAAATTAAAGTCGTAAAACATCGCGTTTCCCGACGTCGCGACGTTCACGATCGCACGTCTTGACGTCCAGGGTCTGACATCGCAACGTGGAGGATGTCTTCAATAAATTCGCGAACTTCTTCTATTTTTCCTCCACTTTGCATCCAATTTGACTCTTATATGATTTTCCTCTTCCAAGCACGCACCATGATCGACAACCCTACAAATAAAACACCAAAACGAATAAAAACGAACAAGAACGACCAAAGAATTAAGTATAAACACTACATATAAAGTGAATAAATTCACCTTATTAATAGGTTTCACTTGTATCTTGGTTAGACTCTAGTAATTGTAAAGTGATTTTATTTATTTATTTATTTATTTATTTATTTTTTGGCAATACGAGCTGGGGCGCCACTCCCTAATATATTAATATATGATTTTGGGTGATGGATGTACTCTAAAATCACCCTTACAAAAGTATGCCATCTTGATCACTACTCCATTTATACAACAAATGGGGGGTGATCAAGTGGAGAGCACAAAAGAGGAGTACTACTCCTTTTACACAATGTATTGATAGCAATAGGAGAGTAAACAATTACAGCATAGTAGGAGTACAAAATAGGAAAATGTATCCCATAACATGAAAATCTATGAAAATATGAAAATATATGATCTAGACAAGTTCCATGGAATTTTGGAGCTATGGTGAATGGAAATGCCCACGAATAGAAGAAAGTAGGAGCAGCCATTGAGAGAGAGACCCCACATTTCAGATTATTTGGTTGAGGCTGCTGCTTAGTAGAGGCAGCTTTGGAAGTTCTGCATGGTCTCTTGAGGCAGGGATTATTCCAAAACAGCAAGTATATACGAGGCAACCCAACCCTAACAGCAGTAGGTTGGAGCCCTGATTCATACAAAAGGCATGGCAGCCCTAACACCAACAGGCTGAAGCCAGTACCTGAGTTATGAAGGCCCATATAGCTAGCTCCCCTGAGCTTGTTTAGTCTGATCAGACCACTGAGCAAAGTCTGGATCTGCTGCCTTGAAAGTTCAGCTATGGACCTGCCTCAACAGTTGCATTGTGGTTTTGAGTGATGCTTGGGAGCTTGTATGGTCAACTCCCATAATTGTATTGATGGTTTGTGCATGCTACATATGGCTTGATCGGCAAAGAGTGTATGACTTGCTTCTTTTACTTCTTAGTTCTTAATTTTAGTGACACTACGTCGTGTTGAACACTAGACAGAATAAGACAAAGTTAAGTTGGACAGGAGAACCAGTCTCTTTATTAGATGGGATCTTTTATCCAACATTATCATGTCTATCCTATCAAACATTAAAACTACGTCGTATTGTTCATTCATGTCTTGGTTAGGGTCTAATAATTATAAAGTGATTTTACTTCTTACTCCTTACTTTTAATGAAACTACGCCGTTTTGAATAATAGACAGACTAAGATAGGGTTAAGTTGGACAGGAGATCTAGTCTCTTTATGAGATGGGATCTTCTGTCCAAGATTATTCTGTTTTATCCTATCAAACATTATTCATAGGGTTCCCTCATATATTGATTATAATAATTGTAAAGTGGTTTTACTTCTTAATCCTTACTTTTAGTGAACTACGTCGTTTTGAATACCAGACAAGACAGGGTTGAGTTTGACAGAAGATCCGATCTCTTTCTGAGATGAGATCTTATGTACAAAATTATCCTCTCTTATCCTATCCAACATTAAAACTACGTAGTAGAGTTCACTCATATTTTAATTAGGTTCTAATAATTGTAAAGTGATTTTAATTCTTAGCCTTTACTTTTAGTGAAATTACGTCATTTTAAAAACTAGCTGCAATAATATAGGGTTAAATTGGACAAGAGATCCGGCCTCTTTTTTTTCTCTATCCCACCTTATTAATGAGCCCAATTCCTTGCTTGATCCACCCCATACGATTTTAACCAACTTAAGTCGCATAATCGAAACTCACACCATGAACGAAGCAGCCTAAATTTGATTCGTTAAAAAAAACTGAACAAGGGTAAACCAAACAGTTTCCTAAATTTGAAATTGGTTTCATTCGCGGTGAGAACTGAGAAAATCGGAAGCGAATGACGAGTGGCGAAATTCACGGGTTATGGGTGCACCTGCCATTGTTAGTGAGAGCCAACTCTAAAGATTCAGTCGAGTATATTCTCCAAGCCCTTTGGCGCACCCGCAAAACTGGTCTTGATACTGCCGACCGCCAAATCTTCTCCCAAATGCTCCAACTTCAGAACGACTCCGAACTAGACCCCGTTTGTTCTCTGGATTTCTCTCTCTGTTCCTTTATTTCTGTTCATCTTGTAGACTTAGCGGATATTAATGGCGTACAGTGTGGTGGATTCTTGATAATCCTTATTTTCTGAAAAATTAATCCGTCCCATTCTTATTGTCATCTGGACACAATCATTTGTTTTATTTCATGAAAAGATAAATTTAGTTTTCCCAAAATGACTGAAATTATGGGACTAAGGGATTAATAGAGAGGCATGTTCTGAGGTGATTTACACACTAAAGAAAATGGACTATTTTTTTGATAATTCAGAACAAATGCCCAGTGGTTAAACTCATACCTTCTTTATTAATTCAGCATAAAAAAATGCCCTTCTAATTTATTTTTCGGAGCAATGTTTTGTTTATTGGTGTTTTCTTCATTGAATTTTTCGACATTATATGTTTGGGTTTCTCTTAATTTAGTACTAGTATATTGGAAAATTTCTTTGCATTATTCATTCTTTGGAACTCTTTATGTTCTCTAATTGAAATTGGTAGGATGTAACCTAAAATACTTAAAAAAAAAAAAAAAAAAAACCGATCCTGTTCAAATAAACCATTTGATGATGGGGAGGTTTTGGAAGGTATAAGTATTGTTGTGCTTAGTACAACCAGTTGAAGCTTGGGATTCCTGTTTTAATTATCTTCAATTAAACCTATGATACGATGCTTTAAACCTTTGGGAGATCTATTTTTCGTGTATAATGCATCTTAAATACTTTAATGCATTTGAGGTAGGTAAGACATAATAAATTGGATGTTGAGTTGCCAAATTGGTTTTATGTATATATATATATATATATATATATATATGATTTAATTTTGGGATTCCTGTTTTAATTATCTTCAATTAACCCTATGATACGATGCTTTAAACCTTGGGAGAAACCTTTTCAAGATTTGGATTGATTAGGTGTTTTTACAATATTGCTTCTATTTTCGTGTATACTGCATCTTAAATACTTTAATGCATTTGAGGTAGGTAAGACATAATAAATTGGATGTTGAGTTGCCAAATTGGTTATATATATATATATATATATATATATATATATATGCTTTTATTTGTTGTGATGCCAAATTTTGTTGACGAGTATTGGGGAAGATGGTAGAGTTATTTTTTCTGTTGTTTTGCAGCTTTTGGTTTGCCTTCGGATCTTGATTCGGAGGTGTGTTTATGAGAGTGTCAACAAAGAGGACATTCAAAAATTGTTTCCTTCTGAGGTTCTTCCGGAATTGCAAAGATTATTGACCCTTCTATTGCAAAAATTTCACAGAGAGTGGCATGAAGATGTGCTGAAGGATCAGGTAAGAGAAACAAACATGGCAGAAAATTTATCATGTTTATGGGAGGAAAGTGGGGATCTTTGCAAGTGTATCAGGTCCAAAGTTGGTGATCATCACATTTAAGATTGCATTCTTCTTTTTGAGCATTCACTATGTGGGGCTGGTTTGCATTTTCAAGAAGATCATTACAGGCGCATCATGAAAATATTTCTTGGTCCTAAATCCAAAACACGTAGTTCTTTAAACTGGATATATTGCTATTTTGAAACATATAACTACCCTGAGTGAACTACATAGAATAAAGCGATAGAAAACTCTCTTTTGATTTACTTTTCATTTTTCCTTTAGGAAAGTACATCTAAGTCAGTGAGATGAAATTTTGGAACATAGAACATTGAACTGATGGATCCCACAGCAGTTATTAATTTGAAGGTTTATGAATAATTTCTTGACTCTAGGTTGTGTATGAACTTTAATTAAAAGAGCGTAAAACATGAACTATAATTGTTTCATTAACACAAAAAAGAGAGGAAACATAATGTGTGAGCAAATGCAAGAGACTTAGAGAAAATAGAATTCCTTGTTGGATGTGTTGTGCCATTTTCAGTGGACTTTATTAAGGTGCTTTTGGCATGACAAAAAAACTAGTGAAATAGTATACAAACAGGAGATGCACAGAGACACACGCCCTTATATAGGTTTTAGGAAATGGTCAACTAGAAGGGTTTGTAGTTTTTGAAAGAAAATCAGATGCACCAGAATTATGATTTCTTGTGGCATCAAATTATGTAAATTGTCTAAACTAAAAGAAGATAAATATTTCTTTCAGTGTGTGAAAAATAAGAAGATGGAAGATTAAAAGGAGAAATAGGTTCTACGAATAAGGAGAGAGGGAGACTAATTATCTCTGCAGTATCTGAGGTGCAAAGCTTAAGATTCATTCAGGCTCCAGGCCTTGTTGGAGTCTTGGCCCGTGAATCACAAGCCTTGGAATCCTCGATGAGAAGTAGCATCTTGACAATGGAGAATACTATTTGCCTTTTACGCGTTGATATGCACAGGAGGGTACATAGGGCAGAAATAAAGCATTTGCTTGACAGTTATTATTTCTAAAAAGAATGTGATCAACTGATTGAATTTGAAAGTAGGGATCTCCATATCTAGGAGCTGAAACATGAATGTTTTTTGTCCAATTTTTACTGAGTATCATGCCGTGGCCAAAAATTCTGCCTATACCCCTGAAGAATTGATTATTGACTTATTCGATGAGAAAGTCTGTGAACTTAACCATCAAGTTGGGAGTATATTAGTGAAACCTGCAATTTTTTAACCTACTTGCACTAGATCTACAAACACTGGCCCAAACTCTGCCTATACAAAAATAATACTTGGCAGATGATGAACAATATGTAACAAATTGCAATGCTTAGTGCACCTTGATTTGAAGTGAAGTATAAGTTTACGCAAACCACCAAATTTCTTTTGTGTCTCTAAGAGTTAGATGTAAAGGCATAATTTTTTAGTCATTTTTCTTTCGCTTTCCTGGTTTATGGATCCAGTGGAGCGTCTGTATTTTCATGGAACTATCACTTTTGATTACTCGTCATTATGATGATTTTCGCAACACTGCGTAATGCACTATTCAACCTGCAAGAAATGGATGTGAATATGCAGTTGTCAAATGATACTTTTGGATATAATGTTGCAGTCAATGTACTGTGTTAGGGATAATTATCTGACACTGGAAGTCATAGTTGGGTTTCTCTTTTGTATTGTTTGATGTTATTTCATCTCAGGACTGAGAAAAGATTTCCATATAATGCTTATGCCTTCAATATGTCTTATGATGAATATTTCAGGCTGACAAATCAGACAAAAATGGAGAAGCGTAACCGAGATCTAACATCACTTCGCCTGACTAAAATGGTATTATGATGTTCATTTTTTGTCTGTAGATTATTTGGTTTAGAGCATGAATAATCCTTGAAACTCTTAATAATGCACATCTATCCACTTTGCCTTGTAATTGTTGACCTTATTTTGCAATTTGAAGTTTGAAGCCTATCAACTTGGGGACTTTGAAACCTAAAGCTCATGTGCCAAAGCTGATTGATATTTGGTTATGCTGTGGGTGTGGCAGAACAAATGATAATGGAAACTGTAGTGATATCAGGCTGTCATGCAGTTGTCTGAATCTTCTATCCCTCTGATTTCATTGAAGTTTTGCTTGGTGATAAATGAATACCTGTGAATATTAAATTTATGCTGGCAGTCAAAAGCAGCAAACTGTGTAAACTATTTGACGAAACAGGCTAACTTTTGTTTTCACTTACCACTGTTGCATGGATCTTGTGCATTAATTAATCAATATGTTATGATACCTATGGATATTGAAAGAAAATTTCTGAGAGAAAGTTAGTTGTTTCTGTTTGATGGCATATCTCTGTTCATGGAGGACTAGCGACCTATATGCTGATCTATTTTTTCTAGATTACTAGGAAAATCAGAAAGAAGTAGGACAAAAATAAATAGAAAGAAAAGAAGTCAAAGCATGAAGTACAAAGGGAAGGATAAGAATTCTGTCATATCTTTTGAAATCTGTAAAGTACACAGAAAATTCTATATATATTTGTTTATTTGTAATTTCAGCTTTAAACAGATGTGTGATGCCCTGAGACATCTTCACTTAGTGGTCTGTCATTCCTATTTCCACTCCAGTATCGAAATATGAGCCGAACACCTAGCATTGACACAGGATGTGAGATTTGAAGAGTACACACTCTTATCGAGTGACTGGACATCAGGAGTATTCTTGTTGGAGGGTGCACAAAACAAACAGTATGAACAAAGACTTGATATTTCCAACTTACATGATGGGCATCTCCTTCATTTCTGGAATGCCTACGAACCATCTGGTTCATTTTTTTCCTTTCTTCGTACTTAGTTACTTAGCTATGATTTAAGTAAATCTTCATGTTATTGAGCTTCCTTCTTTACATTTGTCCTTTCCATGTAAATTTCCTATCTACTAAGAGCCTAGCTTGAAAAAAGTTATTTGCATTTTTCTTGAACAATGAAATAAAGTGATGCTTTTACTTGAACATCAGTTTCAGTCATTCACCTGTACCTGTATCTGGTAAGCTAACTTAATATTTGACCTTTTATATTCTTTTATTTGCAGGGTTTGTTGTGATGCCATTTATATTTCTTGGATCTGGAAGGGCATTTCTAATTGAAAGGACGACACTTACAAAAATATAAATTTCTTCAGTACTAATTATAGGGTAGCTAGTATCTTAAAGCCTTTAGATCTTCTTAATCCATTACGATTTGTAGGAGTTCATAAAAAAAAATGAAATTTAATTGGTTAAAATTTGAATCAATTAATTTTGAAATCTGAATTATTATATCAAACGTGTACAATTTCTACCTCACATTGGAAGTGGTAAATTGATTGCTACATAACATCGTTGAAACAGTAATCAAATGATCCAAATAGGATTTACAAGAGAAGTCGATTTTGAATGTAAACATCTTTGAAAGATACTTATGTCATACTTTGTACATTTTATGTTGCGTATTAGTTACGTTTTCCCAACTCTATATATAGGAAAGGTAGCTAACATGTAAAAAGGGGATTGGAGACAGGCGAGTCGAGTCCTTTGATCCTTTTTTCTGAAAAACTCATTAGTAACCTTTCTCCTTGATTCCTGCACGATGAAGTAGTGTGGTAAAATACCTTGTTGCTCATGGTTGTTCACTGATGCTGTCATCTTGTTGATGGAGATCATCCTTGACAAAATGTAGCTACACGGTTAATTAACGGAAACACTGGTGGTGGTGGTGGTGGTGGTTGGGGAATTATAACAGAAAGTGTGATGCTACATGTAAAATTGAGGGAAAGTCTTGTGGTGGTGGTGGAGTAATAATGGAGGGTACGAGAAGTTTTAGAAGATTGCAATTTCACTTTTGTGAAATATTATTATTACACGAAAAATGTTTAATTTGTTGAAAAATAAATAGGAAACTAATAAAGTGAAGTTACAATATAGTATAAAAATTTTTTGTCGTCTCTATCGTTATAGACTGATAGCTGCTGAAGTGTTGCAATCCAAATTATTTCTCATTTCTTTCCCTTCTCCCCCTTCAAGAGAAAAACAGTGGAAAACCAACATTAACCAACCCTTTGTCGTTTAGAATTGGAGGAGACTGTATGTGAGATTGGGGAAAGAGATATACTATTCAGAAAAAAATATTTGCAGCTATTCTGGGAATTTCATCACAAAATGAAGTGAAGGATGGAGTGAATCATACGTTCACATTCAAAGAATGGAATGTCGATTAATCAAGAAGATAGATGCAGAAGAAAGAATTACAGGGATAAGGAGAAGGGCTCTTCTGCCAAAACCAGGATGGAATCTTTTAGGACATTCTTCAACTATGGTCTCCAGTTTAGGAGCATTTGAAGATCTTTGAGGAGTGATCAATGGAGATGGTGCAACCTCAACCATTCTCATTCTAATGGACCTTACTTGTGTCCTCATTTTCTCTTTAATGATGATGATGATGATGATGATGATGATCTTGGGAACAAAAATTCTTCTGGGGAGAATGCTTTAACACTCTTCTCTATGGGTGAATTGTTTGTTGAGAAAATTTGAACATGTCATGACTAAATATATGCCCCTATAAATACTTCTCAACGAGGAAGAAGTTGGGAAACCTTTGGTAGGAATTCTTGATCACTATGAGGAGCATTTTTAGGATTTGGGTTCTAACGTTTGACTGAGAATGTTTTTTTAACGGTTCAGGCAATGCTCTGACCAGGTCATGAAAAACTGTTGGTGAATATGCAATGATTCTTGACCTTAAAAGTTAAAACATTCAAAAAAAATCGGGACAATTCACGGCCATTAAAAAACTTTGTCCAGAAACCGAACTTCAAGTGCATCCTCAAGGAGTACGCTACTTTTCTATGAAAAGTAAACATTTTTCCATGTATAAACAAAAAAAAAAAAAAAAAAAAAAGAAGAAAAGTTAGCACCATATCAGAGGGGCAGTCAAATTAGTTCATAAATCTTAAACAATTTCAAAATTACGTCAGCTAACATAATTTGTTTACTCTTTTGATGCATATTGTCAAAATAGATTCAGATTCGATTCCTCATTTCGGCTTGGAGGCGTATATTTTTTTTTATAAGAGTTCATTGCTAAAACTACTCTTAGAACTATGAATTGATAGTAAAATACCCTATAAAGTTTTAGTTTTAGTATTTTACCTTCTTTAATATTTAATTTTTTTTTAAAATATACTATATTTTTATAGAAATTATATTGTGAAAAGGTAGAGTTAACCCTTATAAATGATAGTTGCCCAAAGTACTTTTATTTGGTTGTTTTTATTTTTCATAAATTGATTCAATTGAATAACTTTTTTCAACGTTAAAACTCTCTCTCTCCAAAGTTTATTTGAGAGTGAAATAAAGAATTTTAGAGAGAGGAAGAATTTTAAGGTTGGAAAAAAGTTGTTAGACTAAATTAAGTAGTTATAGAAAATAAAAGCACTAAGGGCCTGTTTGATAAAAGTGAAATATGCAAACTGAAATCTAAAATTTAAAATAATAAATTTCTGAATACTGAAATAATTAAGTTTGTTTCATAAACATATTGAACTAAATAAAAAATAGTATAATTTTATTTTTTAATTATTTTTTTAGGCAAACTACCTTCTCCACGGGTTGGGGATGCCAGCTCCAAGTTTTATTCATAGAGAGAATTTACGTGGCACAAACCTTTACATTGATACCTACCTCTTAGAATAAAAGAGTGAAAGAGGAGTACTATTCCTTTACAATGACAATTAGCTAAGCTTAAATAAAAAAAAAAAGAATTAAAAGACAATTTATCTAATTGTATTTCTCCTTTTACCCGTTGGTGTAATTCGTTAAACAAATGAGACAATTGATCTGCTCCATAATTAGCCAAGTGCATTGCCGGTAGATTCCGTTCCTTTGTAACATTAGCAACCCTCAAATCACCAGAGGGTATTGTCTTATGATATTGATCCCATCCCTTATCCTCCATTCAGAGTTCTCCACATCATTAATCATTTGTGCCAATTCAGCTGAAGCTACTTCTAGTTCTTCAATTCCTTCCTTCTCCTTATCTCACAAATCTTCAAAGTTGCTTGTATTGCATTTGATTCAGCATCCAGTGCGGAGATACTTGATAATACGGAAGTTGCAAATAGAAAATCACCCATATCATCTCGCAGAATAACACCACCTACAAACATTGATCCTCTCTGACATCCATACGCGTTAACTTTAAACCATGAAGAGATAGGTTTGATCCACCTTCCCTTGGTAGTCTTCTTGGCTTATGCCCCCTATCTATCATACTAGTTGGCAATCACCGTGCCAGCGCGCTGTAATTATATGTTATTTCATGTTATAATCTTAATTCAGTGTATAATCTTATATTGGGAAATTACATCAAATTGTGAAAAACATGAAAGACAAGGGAATGAATTAATCCAATTGAAACATAAGGGTGTAGCTATGAGACCGGAGTATAGTAAGAGGGAGACAAATAATTCATTAAAAGAAAATTAATCATGTCTATCTAATGTTTATTCAACACGGGATCTCAAAATTTTGATATCTTGTCTATCTAATGAATATGGAGTCTGCTTTAAAATAGTTCTCTCTACACTCACCCCCGAGGATATGGTTCAACAAATATCATAGATTCGCACTGAACATTCCCAAAATGGGTACTATCAGGTTGGGTGAATTCAATAATAGACGTCTATTGGTATTTCAATCTTCCTTCACCTTTCAAGGTCTTTTCAAAAGAGAAGAGAATCCAGTACTTATTGATTATGAATATCTGAATTGGTTCGCAAAAGTAAAACTTACGGAGTGCAATTTACTAATGAATTAATAAAATTATTCATTAAATTTTCAAACAATAATAATGTGTTAATTGTATGTGATATGTGTAAATATGTATAAAAATATATAGTGTGTGAAAATGTGTAAAATACATGTAAATATGTATAGTGTTTAAAAATGTGTATAATAAAATTAAATATGTATAATGTGTGAGATATATTTAAATATGTATAGTAGATGTAAAAATGTATAGTGTGTGAAAATGTGTATAATAGATGTAAAAATGTATAGTGTATGAAAATGTGTAAAAAATTGTATCCTATGTATAAATATGTATAGTGTGCAAAAATGTATAAAGTATATGTAAATATAAATATGTGAAAATGTGTATAATATGTATAAATATGTATAATGTGCAAAGCATGTGTAAATATGTATAATGTGTAAAAAATGTGTATAGTCTGTGTAAAAATGTATAGTGTATGCAGATATGTGTAGTAAGTATAAATATATATATAGGGTGTGAGAGCGTATGTAATATGTATAAATATATATAGCATGTGAAAAAGTGTAGTATATGTAAATATTTATAGCGTGTAAAAATGTGTAAAGTATGTGTAAATTTGAATAGTGAGTGAAAATATGTATGATATGTATAAATATATATAACGCGTTATATATGTGTAAATATGTATAATATGTGAAAATGTGCATAGTATGTGTAAAAATGTATAATGTTTGAAAATGTTTGTAATAAATATAAATATGTATAGTGTGTGAAAACGTGTGTACAAAGTGAGTAGTACATGAAAATATGTATAGTGTGTAAAAATGTGTAAATGTGAATAGTATTTGAAAATGTGTATAGTATATATAAATATGTATAATGCGTGAAATATGTGTAAATATGTATAGTATGTGAAAATGCATATAGTATGTGTAAAAATGTATAGTGTGTAACACTGTGTATAGTAAGTATATATATATATATATATATGTTTGTGTGAAAATATGTGTAGTATGTATAAATAAATGCAGTGTGTAAAAAAGTGTATAGTATGTGTAAATATATAAAATATGTGAAAATGTGTAAATATGCATAGTATGTGAAAAAAAAATTGTGTTATAACGTGTAATGTATGTGTAAATATGTTTAGTGTTTGAAAACATGTATAGTATATATAAATGTATATAATCGGTGAGGAATGTATAAATGTGTACACTGTGCAAAAATATGTATACTATATGTATAAATGCATGTAATAATTATAAATATGTATAGAGTGTGAAAATATGTGTGGTACATATACATTTGTATAATGAATGAAGTATGTGTAAATATATATAGTACGCAGTGAAAATGTATGTAGCTAGTATAAATAAGTATAACGTGTGGAAATATGTGTAATACGTATATAGTATAAATAAGTATAACTTGTGGAAATATATGTAATACGTATAAGTATATGTATTGTTTGAAAAATTGATTAGTATAACTTAGGTGTAAATATGTATAGTGTGTGAAATTCGGTAGAGTATGTATAATTATGTATAGTGTGTACAAATTTATGTACTATGTGTAAATATATATAACACACTAAAATAATGTATAGTTATATATCGCATATGTAAATATATGTACAATGTAAAAAAGTGCGTAATAGGCATAAAAATGCATAATGTAAGAAAAAATATATAAAATGTGTAAATATATAAAGAGAATGAAAAAATATATAGCGTGTATAAATAAATGTAGTAAGTACATTTATGAAGGCATTAATTTATTAGTTTGAAATAAAAGTATTATTAATTTTTAAGTTCGTCGTTTAATTTAACTCATTATGAATATTTTTAAAATGAAATGACAATTAATTATACTTTAGAAATGAACTATGAGCACTAATTGTTCAAAGTAGGCATTAGAGGGTGAATCAAGTTCATTATTTATTGTGAAGCATGTAAAAGTTTGTGCCCATTAAAATGGTAGAATACATTTAAGTATACATTTCAAATTTTTAAAAATAAACATTTAAAACGGCAAAATACATTTAAATATATATTTCAACTTTTAAAAATAAACATTTCAACTATTTCAGTGTTAAGAATTTGAGATTCAAGGGACTCAAAGTCTACGGATTTACATGAAATTCCAGATTCTAATTCCAAACAAACTTCAAACTTTCTGTATTCTAAAGAATCCATACACTGAATAAAAATCCTTACAAATCCATGCTTCTTGATTAGGCTTTTTGGCCCAATCATTAGATTGTACATTAACCCAACAACAGCTCGCAACTATGCAAGGGAAGAACAAGACTCTTCCAACAATTACAAACTATAGCAACCTCCATTAAAGCATGCTCACTTGGAGCTAAGAGCACATTCAAACTAAGAATGGAATAGAACTAAATTGCGTGACATGGAAGATATCATACCATGGTAAACTTATATAACTTTCCCCAAGAGCAAAATTGCCTACCCATCCATTATGTTTAAGCTGCAATGAGGAAAAGAAATGAGTTCACGGTATGAAACAAACAAAAGGAAATAAAATTCATGCACTGTGTCAAAAGCAGAAAGGACATAACCTTTAATGGAGGAGCTGAGTAGATATAGGATAGCAAAGACCCACCAATAGCAAGGAAAAATATCACCAGGAAATCATGCCCTGCCTACAGCAAAAACCATTTAGCTAAAGGCAGTAAATGACAAAATGTACAAAAAAAACAACAAATTCTAAAGACCTACCCAAACATCCAATAATCCAGCCAAACCTAGACCAACAAGAAGCAACACCCATATTTGAGTAATTACCTAAAGGCCAAGTCCTAAGAGTGAAATGTTATTTGAAATAACAACAATTCGTCATGAAATTTTGGAAATATTACAAACCTCATTCTCAGAGATGGCTCTAGAAGGAATTGGACGATAAGGTTCATTGATTGCATCAATCTCTCTATCATACCACTCATTAAGTGTCTAGAGGTCAAAGCACACAGTTATATTCTGCAAGTTTGGAACAGTTAGTTGAGTATCAGACGCTCCAAAGAGATATCCATGTAATCAGTACCTGAGTATAGCCAGTTAGACATGGACCAGACATCAACATATAGACTACTGATTTGGCTATATCCTCCGAAGTCCAATGATAGTTCCCTATCAGAAAATTCTTGTCAGAGCCATTAAGATGACATAGAAAGCATTACAAAGGTCAGAAGATCAGTTGATGTACAAAAATCTTTGACTGATGATTTATCACGTTGTCTTAAAGTGAATTAGAAAACCCAATAAAAGAATACTGGTATTCCTCAGGAATACAAAAGTTCCTACACCAAATAACACCAATGCATTGAAAGAATAGGTAACTCAGCTGGCAAACTCAAATAAAGTACATGTTCAGATGATATATACCCAAGTTGGATAGAAATAAGCATCATGGAATCTGTTCACTCAATTACTCTAAATGACAATATATTGTATATTTTAGGAGCACAAGGTAAATGCCAAATGTTATGGAATTCCTGGTCACATAGGCTGAATAACTTCCTCGAAGACCTTGGGAGTTCATGTTACACTAAAATCATGACTCCTGAGTAGCACATCCAAAAGTGAAAAGGTAAAGTGCAAGGAGAGTACCAGAAGCAGCAGCCCCACAGACCACACCCCATATAAGTCAAGGCCAAGTAACCGGCTTGGTAAGTTGAATCCGAATCTTCCATTTATCCTTGTGTAAAAACAATCAATACTAAATCAATGTATGAAACCATGGATGTAAACCAAATTTCTCCAGTTACTTTTGTTGTTTTTTGCATTCTTTATGTTCAGTGACTGCTTAGATTAACAGCAAACATGAAAGTAAAAGCAGAAAATTATAGAAATTAGACAAGATAAAAAGCTTCGAACAACCAAATCGAATAACATTTGAGTCAATTGATCAAGTTGGTTTCTGATATTGTACATGACATCATCTCACTGGTCTGCTATCTTTTTCTTGTAACACGATTCTGGTCCAACATTAATTTTAATTTAGAGCTTAGGTAGAGTCATGAAAGGTTTAAAATTTCTACCATGGTTTTCACAGAGCTGATATCACAACTTAGACAAAATAGGAAATCCCCTCCACCTATAAATTTCAAACTCCCAGTCAAGAAAATCAATTCCTATGTTCATCGATCTAAGTTTACATTGAAGTTCATTAGCATAAACATATACATTACAAAATTGGGCAACTTCTCTTCACAGAAGAAAAGAGGGAATGATCTCAAGCTTAACACATAAAATAAGAGCTACTACAAATTGAACTTTAATCCACTCAAACATTCAAAACTCACGAGGGGTTCAAAAAAGTCCTGCGGGGGATTGTAGGCCTACTCATTGAATAAACTTGCATAGATTAGCTACAAGCATAAAAACACGCCAAACAGAAAAAAGACTTGTGACAGTGAAGGGGGGATTACTGACAGTTTCTTGCTTGGCCCCTTTTATTCTAAGAATCTGATTAATAACTGAACCGCTTTCAGCTGATGCCTTATCTGGTACCTTAGCTTTTATTGCCACACAAGTTTGACGAGAAATCCAGAACCCCTTTTATTCCAAGAATCCATAAATGCAAAAAATAAACTAATAAATAAAATCTAAGTTCAAAGTCAACCATACCTTCATTTGTATCGGTCTCTGCAGCTCATATTATGAATGAGATAAATGGAAAACGGTAAAGAAAATGGTTGAGGAGCTCGAAGTCGGTTCTTAATGGGCCAACTGGCATCGGATAATCTTAGGGAAGGAATGTATTGAGGACAGTGGGCATGAAAGATCGAAACACAATATCAAACTTAAATTGAATGGAACTGCCAGAAATTAAAACAACTTTTGTCAACTATGAATAATTATAATATATAGTGGTACTTACCAACCATACTTCCAATAATCATTGGGTCAGATTGGGCCAAAAATTTGTCAAAATAGTAAAGAAAGCCTTCAACAGAAAATCTGCAAGGGATGTTGAAGATGTCAATTGCATTCTCGGCATATACCAAGGTCCGCACAGTGTCACTCAATAAAGGTTCCAGTTAGCAAATGGCTCAGTATATGTTTTTGGCGCAGGTTTCACCAATTGAGGATTTCCAAACACATTCCAAAGTTGGAGCTTTTCATCTTCTACTGCTGATGCAACTGTACGCCTATTGGGACTCTGCAGGAATAAAACACCGACACAATATTCATAATTTTTTTTAAACATATGAAAAGTAAGTGCATACTTTACAATCCAGTATCATACATCTGTAGCCAAGAGAAAGGTATTAGATCTATATCCCTACATCACAATAAGATATAATAAATAGAAAAATGATAAAAAAAATTATTTTCCCCAGATCTGCATGTTATGACATTAGTGACAGAATGGAAGAACAAAAGATTCATCAGTGCTTCAAGATAATAAGCCAACTTAAAGTAGGGGAATAGTGCAAAAACAACAAAAGAGGATTTAAAATCTCACCACTACAGACAACTTCATCAGTCTGAAATGATTCCTATACAGAAAATGTCTAAAGATGTATATGCTAATTCCTTATTTTGCAAGATTAAATTTTTGTCTAAAGATGTACAATAATTAAGAAAAAAAACCTTTGAGAAGAAAGCACAAATCATTAAATAAGCAACAAAGATGCTTGCAATTTGTCTAAAGATCAAGTTTTACTTTCATGGTGGAATTGGATACTAACTAAACATAAAGGTTACACAATTTAGCAGTTTTTCCACATCTATCCGAATATGCCACTAGGGATGACAAATTATAAAACATCACTGCTCATCACTCACTCACTAAGATAGCCAGACATTAGCGAGTTTGCAATCTCTTCCTCTCAAACTCAAGCTACACAAAACAAAAGTTCAATATACGCAGGTGATGTTAGACACAACTCAAATATGTTTCGCTTATCAGACTTTTAAAATCAATTTGACAGAAGCATTGATGATATCTCATTAGCAAATCTTACCACTTTCCGCACTCGTTCATTGGCAGCTGGAGTTCCTCTTACAATTGAATCAGGAAGATACAGACTGCTAACGCGCGCTTCCTTTATCACAACTATATTACTCTTATCCCACCGCACTAGAAGACTGATTGCACAAACTATCATATTAACAAATGTTAATCATAAAGAATGTAGTTCAATAATACTTCTCCTTAAATTGAAAATCTTTCTTTACATGAGATAAGGAAAATGAAGCTTTAGAAAGAAAAGGAGTAAGACAGAGCTAAAAGCTTATGCCATGGAAATAACAAATGTGTTGGGTGAGCCAACAAAACAAGTACCAATTAAACCAAGGAGCACAATTATGTAAATCTTACTGCTCCACGAGGCATCAACATCTTTAAATAAGCTACATTATGTCACTCTTCCTTTTTCTTTACGAGGGAACATGAGAGTTCTTCTCAGGTTTAGAAAGATTACACATACTACGTCGAACAAATATTCAAGATACGAAGTCCTAGTATTTTGAAAATTGAAATCCACAAACCAAATCTAGACTAAGATAAGGTCTATTTTTCTTTGTTGTGATTTTCACTCCATTTTCAAAGGGTTCTTTGGTGACAAGGTTTAGTTAACACAAAACAATAGCTGAAGTCCAATATATCAAAATATACATAATAATATCCATTCCTTCTTCATTTTCAACATATCAACCCAAGACCGTTTCTTGAAGCCTGCAAGTCCAAGGAAAGCATCCCAAAGACGATTTTGTAAGAACTCGTGAAATTTAAGACCATAAGCTGTTAAACTAATACATGGTGTGTATGCCTGGTCAGCTTAGCCTTCCTTATCGAACAACCTAAAATTTACTTTTGTAGTTGGAAAAATGGGGTGATCATTCATTGAATAGGGAAAAAAAGATCTCTTAAAGTGATGTTCTTTATCTAGGGTACACAATGAAGAATTAGCAACAGAAAGTACCCAATGTCTCTCAACAAAGATGGCTTAGATTAGTAAAGGTTTCCTTTTGGATGATATATTTTTGGAATTTGGCCAAAGAATTTTGCATACATCAGTAATCTTTACTCTTTTTTTTTAAAGAGGATCAACAATGGTACCCCATCTACCCCCTGGTGACTTGAACCCATGACCTATTGGTTCACAGGTGAAGATATAAACCAGTTGATCTATACTTCGTTGTCCAGTAATCTTTACTCTGAAAAGACAAGCTTTGCCATACTGACAAGTCAATTTCACAATAACACCAGCATTTCAATAGCAATCACAAGAAATATAAACATAAAATGTCTAAACGGTAAAAAACTACTCTTTTCTATAAAGAAGGAAAATAGCCTACAAAAGCAAAATTAATTCAACCCACAAAAAAACTAGTAAACCAAACCTAACATAATAGACAATCAAACCTAACAAAATAGACAATGAACAGGATATTACATTTTGGACAAAGCATCAAAAATACTCTGAGCCTCAGCTGTGACACCAACCCCAAACCTCTCAGCCTCTAACTCAGCTTGTCTGCAAATTTCAATTAATCAATTAACCACAATAAAACATAAAAATCATCAAAACAACCCACATTCTGAAAAAAATTGAAAATACCTAATAGCAGATTCTTCTCTGGCTTGAAGATTATTAAGATCCATAAAACATTTCTTGACATCAAGTGGGTCTTCACCCTGATCCACTACTCCTCCATGGTTCACCTCCGTGTCCCTTGGGTGCATTTTCTCAGCCAATACCAAAACCTACCAAAATTGGTAATAAAACAAAAACAAACTCCCTCAATTTCACCAGAAAAAGCAACCAAACAAGGAGTTTTTAAAAAAAACAAAATTTTCCAAAGAAACCACCTTCTTCCAAGTCTGAGCAACAACTTGTACTTGTTTACCGACAAAAAGGCTTAACTTCAGCTCCCACAAAAAAATGCTTAACTTTAGCTCCCACACAAGCTGACTTTTTATCTTCCACCCAAAACATTTCCGTAGAGAGACATCTTCAAAAGTGGACAAAAATATTTAAATACACACAAAAAACACCCAAAATTTACAAAATTTTACATCTATATATAAACGGAAAAGGTTAATACATGTTAATTCAACATAAAAGTTTGTTTTTTGCACTATTCTCTTTCGAATATTAGTCCTCTCTTTTCTGTCCATCACAAATTTGTATAAAGGCAGTAAAGAACAACCAAACCGAGAAAAAGTCAGACAAAATATGAAGACTGTGGCTGCAAAATCTGGTTGCACAATCGTATTCCATCCAAGATTACACGCCAAGATACGGTTTCATAAAAATGATGGAACAAAAAAAATGAAGAGAAAGAGGACGACGTGGGAGAAGAGAAGAAACAAGCGTAAGACATGAGATGAGAGAATGAATGGGTGTAGAATGGAAACTATGAGATAAAACCCAGCACAGGGAGAACGACGGTAATAAAAAACTCTAATCGAGAAAAAGGACTTTCCCAGGCAATGATTTGACCGCAGCACCAATAGCAGCAAATTCTGACAGCATCCAAGGGTTTTTTTAGGGAGGAGATAAAGAAACATGACAGATTTCAATTCGGCAGAGAGGACATGACAGATTTCAATTCCGCAGATAGGGCAAGAGCAGAAGAAGCAGGGGGCAAACAATGTCGTTTCCCAAGTAGGGGGACATTCCCGTGAAGGTCGCACGTGACCAAAGCCTGGGGCATATGCTGTGGTCGTCCAGCCTTTGGCGTGTATTCTATTATCTTAATGAGTCCAATTACATACTTGAAAATTATGATCATGAAATTTGAACACCACTGCCCAATAAATATCAACAACAATCCGAAAAATAAAATCAGATACTGATATAAATTGCTCCTCAAAGTAAGCTAAGTTCCTCCGTTTTCAAAGATGCCAACAAATGATCAAAGGAATAACTTGGTATATGTATCGCAACATTACTATTCCATATCCTGTCCACCAGCTACGCCATCCTCGACCCCGCCTTTGTAGTCCATATTTGTCTACAAGGGTTCGCCACACCCTACTAGCAAATGGTTCATCCCCACCCCAAATACGTGATTTAAAGTGCTTGCAGCCGAAAAATCACTACATAGGCATGGGTGTGGACCTGGAATCCCAATCCCGATTAGCCATTCCTACAAAGGAAGTCGTCCGAATGCAATATTAGGAAGAAAAGAGAGATTCGAATAGGAATAAATCGATCCCACAGATGCTCACAAAATTTATTCACCTCTTTTGTCCTCCGGATCATTGTATAAGCTAATTGCAAAGTAAACTGCCCAAGGTTTGTCGGCAACCAAATCAATGTATCTAACTTCCCAACATTCGGCACTGGATATTGTAAGATCTGCGATATTATCTCTCTTGGAAAATGATTTCGAAGTTTGGCTTCATTCCACTCAACACCCTGCACAAAGACTAATACTGTACCTCCATTGAAAGACGACCATTCTGATAACGCACCAGCCCCCAACCAATTATCATGAAACATATTCATTCTACCCTCTCCCGTGGACCATCAAATCTTCTCATCTACCAAATACATGTTACTTTTGTGCAAAAGTAAATTTAATTTTAAGATTATAATTTATATTTATTGCAAGTGATTAGGAACCTAAAAGGTCACACATTGGGTTAAAATGGTTTATATAATTATATAATAATTATAGCATTTATTATTCTCTTGTTCACTTTTGGAAAGTAAATAGAGTTTGTTAATAATTCATTTCTTATTTGATAAGACAACCTTTTTGGAAGGCTGTATTATTATATATAGATGCTTAATGTTAGGTCAAATACAACACAACTCTCTTAATAAGAAATCACGTAAATTAGAAAAATATTTTTTCGTATTAGATTTCTAAAGTGTTGTTTAGAGGGATCTAGCTTATTAACCTAACATTAAAATCAATCCTTTGAGAATTCTGAAAGTGGCCGAAAGTAGTTCGTGTGGATTACTATTAGAGGCTGGACACGTGTTCGGCTTGTTGACTGATTAAACCTCGCTCAAGGATTTTACTAGCATCTCTCGAGGTATATTTTATATAAATTATCATTAAAGGTCCTATGGAAATCAATTATAATATAATTGTTATATTTTTCACTGCTTTGTTACTATATTGATTTCCTTACAGTGGTATCTGAGCCTAATTTGATTTATCTATACATAATATATACCATGTCATGAATGATAAATTATTTATGTATATATATGATAAGTCGGGTTTATACCGACTTATTTACTTTGATTACTTGAACCTTTGTGAACAAATCTAGTGAAAAGAGTGCATTGTGAATGACTTGTATGCAAATATGTTCATGAGATTACAATTGTGGAAAATGGTTAAGTGTTGTGAAAATGTTGTGGATATAGTCTGATTGTGATGATAATTTGAAACATGCACACACTCACCCATTTTGCCTCAGAAGTCACACAACATAACACTCAAAGCACAACACAACATTCAAGTCATACCATTCACACAATGCACAAAACCCGCACACACCACACATACACACCCCATGTGGGTGCCTAGGTGCCTGTATGCACACACCGCCCACAACTGTGCGGGCGCATGCACACGCACACCTGTACGGGCGCCTAGGCACTCGCACAGCACACATGCACACACGCCATGCGGGTGCTTAGGCAGCCGCACAGGCACACACCCACGCATGCTATGCGGGAGCCTAGGCACCCGCACAAGCATGTAACACATTTGCACTCACACACCTGCACTCTTATGCACATTCTCATGCACCATTCACACTTCCATGTACATTTTCATGTATTCACTTGCACACTCGCACACTTTTACTACTTGTATGCACCTTATCATACTCACGCTCCCTCACACATCTAGCATACACAGCAATTCTAAGTCACTCAAGCACAGCTACATAAGAGCACCACCTGTCTGATAATTGTTGACTTAATGCTTAAGCGATCATTGATATCAAATGACCTCACTCCTTTTGTTGGCTCACTCTTGCAGACATATGGCATTCTTACCGCAAAGGAAGGAAATTTCCAGGAACTCTACAGAGTCACCTCGGCGATGAGAAGGTATAAAAAGGAGAAGAAGAGACCAGAGAAAAGAGGGGGCGATATCGGAGAGAAAAAGGAGAGGAACATTTTAGGGCTAAACAGGAGAAAAAAAATTACAGAGAAAGAGGAGAATTCCAGAATCGACCCATTTACTCTAATCTTTGTAATAGCCAATTCTTAGCCGATCAATATGATCGGCTAAACATAGAGTGTTGCCTTGAGGGATTATATGTATGGATCTAATCTTATTTGAGACATCTGAGTAAAAATTTATCTGTGTTGTTTATGTTCATGTTTCTTTACTTGTTTAGATGCAATGTTCTGCACCATTAATTCAAATTCACATTAAGTCTGCGGTGTCAACTGAGACTTGTGTGGATCTACCATAAGCAATTGATCATAACATGAATTAATTCGTGAATATGTGTATGTGAGTATTAAATCCTGCAAACTTGGCGATTTTGACTGTGCGGTGACCACTGACAGTTAACATCCATTCTTAGAAAAGGGTTAAGATTGTTCTTGTATTATGAATCGAAGTCATGAATTGGGTAACTACCCTGCCGAGGGAGGTTGTCGGGGATTGGATTAGATTTGTTCTAGGAGAATAGGGAATTGGGATTTACATTAATGCCATGAACTTGCCCTGCCCAGGGAAGTTCAAGGAGATTTGTCAACTAGAATTGTGTGAACTGCCAAGTTGATCAATTGTAGCTCACTAGCAGGATAATCCCCTCACATACATCTACACAAGTCTGGGATAATAAGAGAAAGATCCATACAAATTGTCTCACCTCAAGGTAGCACCATCCTCTCCATTATTTTTTTTGTAGTTGCATTTTGTTTGTGTTACTTCATAGTTGTTTATTTCAGTTATTCATTCCGTTATCTGTCCTATCATTAAATCAATAATTGGTCATAGTCCTCTCCCTGTGAATACGATCCCACTCTCCACTTCTGCATTATTTGAGTGAATTTGGATAAAATTGGAAATTAGCGACAGCTTTCATCAATTTTTTGGCGCCGTTGCCGGGGAGAGGCAGAGTGCCAGGAGTTGATTTGTGATAGACTTGTTGATTTTTCGTGTTTTTCTAGTTTTGGTGTTTTAGTTCTATTCGACATTTAGTTATGTTCATCTATTTGTGTTGTTTCTAATTTTTATGCATTGGTTGTTTTTCCAAGTATGTTTCGGTTTGTTGGGGATCATCTTGAGTTTGATCATATTGACCCATCGAATGTGGTGGATGACATACAACCCCAATCTAGACTACTTGATGCCTTCTTCCCATTGGAGTGTTGGCAGTCCCTTGAGTCTCAATTGGTTGATTTGAATTGTAAATTAAATGTTGTTCAAACTACTTGGGGATATATTGTTGCTCACTGCAGGAGCTATATTGAAATAGTGTTTGGGCATCATAAAGACTATGAAGGGTCATGGCTAATCAAAGATCAAAGCAATTAGTTGCTGGAGACGTTGGGTGTACTTATTGAAAAAAGACAATCAAGGTTGAATTCAATTAATGCAATTTGGAGACATAGTGAGGTAAAATTCGGTAAAAATTTTTCTTCTCCATGCGTAATTGAAGAGAAGCACTACTCAAATATTGACTTTAGTAACAATGAATTTACATTGCATGAGGACATTGTCAATATAACGGGTAGTTGGAAAAATGCCATTTCGTTCATGAGATCTCTTGTCCTCTAAGAAGACATTGATATCTTTAGACCCTGCAGATATGCTTCCCATATTGATTGCCTAACTTGTGAACAAAAGTCTCGAAGTAGTCACTATGTTGGTTTGAATAAGGAGAATTTGATGATTTGTAAAGAAGTAACTAACATAGTGCGATCTTGCTTTGTTGATGCATACATTAATGATCTTATTGTTGAGTTTCATAAATCATTGTGTGCAAAGCCATTTTTTGAGACTTGAAGGGAAGAATGGACTAGTTGGGATGAAACACAAATGCTTCCAAGTGAAGTTGAACCATTAGAAACCCCAAGATTCATAATGGAAGAAGAAGAGGAGGTGGTTACCTTGAAGGAACAATAATGGTACAAGGTGGAATTCATAGAAGTTGTTCCTTATGTGCATGAGTTCCAACACCTCTTCCTTAATGATGTTCGTCAGGTGCCATACCAGAGAAAAAAGAATGCTTGTGAAAGAGCATTCTTTTGGTACAGAGATGGCTATTCTGAATTTGAATGAGGAGGCTTCATGAATAAAGTCTAGCTGGAGACTGAATAAACCCAGAACTACTTACTCTATTTTCTTTGAATAAGTTGTCGTTTGAACTCTTATTTGCTTTTGCTTTTGTTTTGTCTACTTAGCTAGTGTTCTCTCTTGTGTGCAGCGTCAAGCAAAAGCCTCTCAAATGCTAAGTGTGGTGGTGTCTTCAAAGTGCTTATAACAGGATACATTATACACCACCATGACCCAAGGTCATGGTGTGGCACTCACTTGTACACCACACTCATTTTCTAATCTCTCTTGAACATCACAAGCCACAATATCACACACGCACAGACTGTTTATGTAGTACCACCACTTTAACACCAAGTTTTCAACAAGTCATTATTCACTCATATTTGCACAGTATAAGGTATGAGCTCATTCCCTGGTGATTTATTGAACTCTATTATTTGTGGAAAATACCTTCTTGAACTTCCATAGTTCAGTTTGAGGTGAATGTTGTCTAGTTGGTTGGGTTTTCATGCATAATCATAGAAAAGTGTGAAGTGGTAACCATGTGTGAAGCTTAAGTTTGTCAAGAACACAGTGCATTATTGGGACACCTTTATTGCATGAAGTTCTACTGTAAGATGGAAAACATTGTTAGTGTGCTTACATGAATATATGATTTATCCATAGAGTTAGTTGTGTTCTTTTAGTGCAAGGATTCATTAGTCCAAGTGTGGGGGTCTGCAAGTGCAAAAGCTGTCAAAGGTTAGCCAAAGCTATTGAGCATAGTGCAAGTAGAGTTTAAAGGACTACTGTCATGAATGGGAAAGTCGAGGACAAAGGCACTCAAACTAGCAAACATTGAATGTTACAGTCTACAAACATAAGGGAGTTCCTGAATCGATTCTTTTATTTTACATTGCGGACAATGTAAATTTTAAGTGTGGGGGAGGGAATGTTTGCGGCTGTTTATGCCCTTGAGGATTCGTATGCTTATTTTCCTTCATGAAAATTTTTTATGTGCTTGCTCGTTGGCTATTCTACTGGTGATGAGTTTTAATGATGCTGTGTCTTGGTGATGCTTGTAAAAGTTGTGCTAGGCGTTATGCCTTTGATTTAAATTTTTGTGTTGCCTATGTGTGAGAAGGGAAATAATGGATGTGTTATTATATTAGTATCATTTAGGAAGTGTGTTTTGTGTTATTGTGTTGGGAAGAAGAAAACAAGGCAGTGATTAGCACTAGTCTTGTGGGGTGCTTTAAATTTTAAGCTGCAATAAATGTCAAGTGTTTGTTGTGTTGTGCAATAGTTGTCACTATCCATTTAGCACACTAGCACATCCAAGGAACTTACACTTCCAATATCATCATCGGATCCATAAATCATTACTCAATTGTGTTGTATGCAAAAATTTCAATTTTTTTCATAGTACTTATTTGGGTCATACAAGATTGCTGGGTAAAGTGTGATGTTAAAGTAAGATAGAAATGCCAATACTCTATTTGACATAGTAGAGAACTTATGAATCTTTTACTTTGTATGTGCATTCTACTTGTAAACACTTATTCTTGCATTTTGAATATATAGTCTATTGAAGACACACACGAACATGGATTGATTGAGAAAAGATATGAATGAAGGAAAAAACCAGTGGCGAATAAAGGAAAAAAATAGCCATAAAACCATGGCAGCTAAGCACCAAAGTGCAGCATGAATCTAAAAAAGAAATATATTAAGCACCAATGTGCATGATAAGTTCAGTCAATGTTTTGAAGTGTGAAGTGTTCGTGTGTGTGGACAAAAGGATTGTAGTGCAAGAATTTTTGATTAAGTGGTTACTTGAGTACTCTGCATAAGACAAGGTGAGGGAGCATGAGAAACTCTCAGCACACACAGCACGTTGGTGTTTTGGTCTTTATTCACTGCACCTTGGTTGGCAATTGGTATGACTTAGATGATCTGTGAACCTGGCTCTAAGTGGAATATTTCTGCATACGAAAATTTTATAAGAATGGGTAGATGATGATATTGTGAGTGTTCAAAGTGAGGATGGATAAATAATTGATGTTGGCCTTACTTTGCTCTGGACTAGCAAAGGTTTAAGTGTGGGGGGTTGATAAGTCGGGTTTGTACCGACTTATTTACTTTGTTTACTTGAATCTTTGTGAACAAATCTAGTGAAAAGAGTGAATTGTGAATGACTTGTATGCAAATATATTCACGATCTTACAATTGTGGAAAATGGTTAAGTGTTGTGAAAATGTTGTGGATATAGTCTGATTGTGATGATAATTGGAAACATGCACACACTTACCCATTTTGCCTCAGAAGTCGCACAACATAACACTCAAAACACAACACAACATTCAAGTCATACCACGCACACAACGCACAAAACACACGCACACAACGCACAAAACCCGCACACACCAAACACACACACCTCGCACAATTGAGCGGGCACCCAGCACATGCACACGCACAACTAGGCGCCCGCACAGCACACATGCACAAACGCCATGCAGGCGCCTAGGCTGCCGCACTGGCACACACGCATGCATGCTGTGCGGAGCCTAAGCGCCCGCACAAGCATGTCACATATTTGCACTCACACACCTGCACTCTCATGCACCATTCGCAGTTCCATGTATATTTTCATGTTTTCACTTGCACACTCGCACTCTTTTACTACTTGTATGCACCTTACCATACTCATGCTCCCTCACACATTTAGCATACACAACAATTCTAAGTCACTCAAGCACAGCTACATAAGAGCACCACCTGTTTGATGAATTGTTGACTTAATACTTAAGCGATCATTGATATCAGATGACCTCACTCCTTTTGTTGGCTCACTCTTTCAGACACGTGGCATTCTTACCGCAAAGGAAGGAAACTTCAGGAACCCTACAGAGACACGTTAGTGATGAGAAGGTATAAAAAGGAGAAGAAGAGATCAGAGAAAAGAGGGGGAGACATCGGAGAGAAAAAGGAGAGCAACGTTTTAGGGCTAAACAGGAGAAAAGAAATTACAGTGAAAGAGGAGCATTCCAGATCAATATGATCGGCTAAATATAGAGTGTTGCCTTGAGGGGTTATATGTATGGATCTAATCTTATTTGAGACATCTGAGTAGAAATTTATCTGTGTTGTTCATGTTCATGTTTCTTTACTTGTTTAGATGCAATGTTCTTCACTATTAATTCAAATTTACATTAAGTCTGCGGTGCCCACTGAGACTTCTGTGGATCTACCGTAGGTAATTGATCATAACATTAATTGATTCGTGAATATGTATATGTGAGTCTTAAGTCCTGTAAACTTGGTAATTTTGACTGTGCGGTGCCTACTGACAGTAAATATCCATTCTTAGGAAAGGGTTAAGATTGTTCTTGTATTATGAATCGAAGTCATGAACTGGGTAACTGTCCTGCCAAGGGAGGTAGTCGGGGATTAGATTAGATTTGTTCTAGGAGAATAGGGATCTGGGATTTACATTAGTGCCATGAACTTGCCCTGCCCAGGGAAGTTCAAGGAGATTTGTGAACTAGAATTGTGAGACCTGCCAAGTTGATCAATTGTAGCTCACTAGCAGGATAATCCCCTCACATACATCCACACAAGTCTGGGACAATAAGAGAAAGATCCATACAAATTGTCTCACCCTCAAGGCAACACCATCCACTCCATCGTTTTTTTTTCGTAGTTGCATTTTGTTTGTGTTGCTTCATAGTTGTTTATTTCAGTTATTCATTTTCGGTATCTATCCTATCATTAAATCAACAATTGGTCATAGTCCTCTCCCTGTGGATACGATCCCACTCTCCACTTCTGCATTATTTGAGTGAATTTGGGTAAAATTGGAAAAAAGCGATAGCTTTCACCAATATATTGATTTAGTTGATTGATGAGTCTCAAAAAGTCTCAGGTCTGCGTAGCATTACTTGCTGGTCGTCTGGACGTTTGGAACACACCGAAGACCTGCAAATAGTTCCCGAGATTGATCCCAGGGAAAATACTCCAATGCCTAAGTCAGTAATGAGCCTTAAGTGTTTTTCAGTATGCAAGTGAGAATACTCGTATTGAATGGCCATTCTCATTGAGGGAAGGGTTGTATTTATAGAATACATACCTGAACTAAAGTTGTAATGAAACTCTAGTAATATACCTTGAAGAAGGGTTTATAATGGAAGAGTTGTAATAGGATTGCAACTCTTTCCTTATTCATGTGATAGAAATAATAGCTGAAGAGGAGTTGGACTCCTATAATCAAAAGAATACTTGTTATATCGGGAGTCTATTTCTGAGATATTATACTTGGTAATAAAATTCATTCTTAATCAATAGCCCCTCAGGTCGGCGTGTATTTATCCACTCCGAACTGAATAATATTTTGGTAAAATACCGATTGACCGTGTACACGTTCAACTCTTTAAATTTCGTGCCCGATAAACACGCTTACACGTTCCTGACCACGACTTATCCAATCTGATATTTTGGCTGCACGTTCCCCAACACAGTTGTCAAGACCGTTCGAATTTCGCCATCCTTTTCCTATAAATAGAGTGCTTACAGAATTCATTTGCACTTGCGTCTTTCAAAGCCTTCAATCTTTCAGTTTGGATTTCAGAATTCTTCATGCGTTACTTCCAGCTTTAAAGCCTTCCAGCTGAGCTTCTTTAGATCGAGTCTGTCTTTCCATTCGCAAGTAAGTTATGTCTAATTCAGAACATTCCAATTCATCTTCTAAAATTCGTTCTGAGAATAACTTAAAATTTGAACACAATTCTCCTACACACGAATCTGCACCTACTTCTAGTGGTTACTCTGATTCTGCTTCTAGTTTATCTGGTAATTCTCATAACCAACCTAATCTGGCCAAGATTTTAAAAACTGCCAAGAAGTACCGTTTAGTTCAACTTGGGAGAGAAGATATGAAAGAAACTTCAAATCCTGTAGAGTTAAATAAGTTATCTCGAACAGAGGATATAGATAACTCGGATCATTTAGTCACCCATGCTATTCCCTTAGGGATAGAATTTCTGATGTCCAACCTTCATCTAGCCGACCAACAGATGAAAAACCCCAACAGTCAAACACAACCAAGGAAACTGTGACTAAATTAGAAACCTTAAATTCGACCACCACTACCTCTTCCTTAGTTAATATTACTAAGGATTTCTACATCAGCCCCAAAATTGAAATTAGGATACCTGGGAGTCTGATGTAGCTACCCAACCTCCAGAAGGCTTTGCCAGTATATTTGTAGAACAACTTAGTGCTGGGCTAAGATTTCCTTTGTCTCAATTCATCAAAGATGTCCTTGCTGATTACATGATCAGCCTTACCTAGTTAACTGCAAACGCAATCAGAGTTCTAATCGGGTTTGAGTTATTTTTCAAACATATTGACTAGAAGTGTTTTGTATCATGCTTTAGGTATTTTTTTTGTCTAAAGTCTTCCGGGAAGGACCCAGGGTGGTTTTCTTTCACCTGCTGATCTAAAAAACAACAGCTTCTAAGTGGAAAACCTAGTTCCATTCATGAATGGAAAGATAAATTTTTTTATCTTAGTTTGAAATCTTTAGAGTGTGAGTGGTTTTGGAAAGAATCTGGTCGTGTCTCCGACCTTATTTCTTTGAGAACACTACCAACCGAACTGGCTGAAAAGCTAGAAATTGAAAACGAATGCTTAACACAAGCATTTTTCCTGAGCGAGTGCTGGTGTCGGCGGGAATAAGTCCAGCTATACTTCCATCCGACCACACGGAGCACTTAGTAAATGGAAATAAGGGTATAACCTTTTATCCCTTATCCTACTTTTATAAATTTGCACATGTTCTGTTTTGATCAGATTTATATTTTCTTTGCTAGTGAACAACATCATAGATCTTTTTGAAGACATCCCCTAACCCGTGGTCATCGGCATGAAAGCTCGTACTGAGGAGGTTCCTAGAACTGAAGTTCCCCCCAATTTAGCCCCCACCAACGAGGTGAAATTTGAAGCAAAAGACTACAAACCATCTTCCTTGTCGGTAAAGGGAAAGGAAAGAAACCTCCCCCTGTAACTGGGCAATCTCTTAAGCAAGTAAAGAAGATGCTTGAGAAGAGGAAAGCAGAAAATTCCGCCGATGAGGCCCAAAAAAAGGCCCGATTTGCGGAGTTTGAGGTTGATGACTCTGAGATAACCGGCCCGTCATTACTTGGGGATGTTTTCGTTCCTTTTTCAAAAGAGTTGGAAGGTGAAGGTTCTTATTCGTTGAATTCCTTTCGTCCTAACTTGAAAATGGGTGTTAATGATAGGTTGACCATGGAAACGGCACCTAATTTCATCTACAATTCATGTCCTCGTCGGGACAGAAAAATGATGAGAAGAAGCACTACTTCTTCTCTGCATGAACGCCTTGCTCTTGGTGCTTCTCAGGTATTGCATTTATCTTTCGTTGATACAATTATTTTATTTGTTTGTCTTCATTTATTCATTTTTTTTTCAGGTCATGGTTCTAATCTCTGAGGTCATAGACCGCAGTGAGGGAGTTTCTGAGGGGTTGGAGAAACTTTCTGCTGAAAAAGATGCCAACTCCGAAGAAATCAAAACTCTCGCTTCTTCTTTAGATGTGGAAAAGAAAAATTCATCTGAGCTGAAGCATGAGAACTCCGAGTTGAAGCACGAGAACGAACTTCTACAAAGTGACCTGGAAGTTGTTAGAGCTTCCAATGATGAGTTAACGGCTCGGCTACTTTCTTTGGAAGCTCGAGTAGCTTTGTTGACAGGTGAAGGCTCTTCTCAATTGATTTCTAATTTCCTGTCATCCGAGGAAGCGAAGAAGATGCTGGTCAAGTTGTGCACCCCAGCTCGCAATCACCGCTATCATATAGCTCTAGCCGCTCTTAAAGAGAAAATTCCTGATCTTGACATAACTTCCGAGAAGGGTTATAACGTCAAGTCTGTGGAAGCTCTGAACTAGGCTTTTGCTGACCCGAAGTTGATGCGAGTTAAGGGTCGTCCATATGTGCCTTTGCCTTCATACTCCGAGGAGAAAACAAATGAAGAAGAAGAGACTTGAGCCTATGAGCTCATGAACTTTGTAATAGTGCTGTAGGTCTTTAATTATGTCCTAAACAGCAGTTGAACAATTTTTGGTCTTTTGGATAATATATTTGAGTTCTCAATTTGAAATTTTTTTAACATTTCTTGATGTTACATGTCATACTTGTTACGTATTTGATTTTTTTTGAATAATACGCAAACAAATGATTCGCGCTCAATCAAACTTTTGGCGAAAATTGATTATCTTAAGAGATAACTAAGTTCAAATACGATCTGAAATCGTATGAATCTAATATTGATATGATCTGAAATCAAATATTCGACACGAATTGAATTCGTTGGTGTATTTTTTCCTTTTTTGCGGAAAATTATAATGAGTTAATTCGAACTAAATTGAACTAACATTTAGATTTGATCAGATAGTTTTCCTTTTTGACGGAAAATCAAATGTACGATATGAAATCGATCAATTCAAATTGAATCAAATTTCTCATTTGATCTGAAGATCAGAGATTGTGAATCGTATGAGTCGATTAGAATCAAACTTAGATCCACAGGTCATGAACATATGTAAATTGGAAATAAACTCGATATATAAGAACGAGCTCATAATGAGTTATTTTATTGATATGTGGCATTTAATCCGGATTACACTTATTGAAGCATAAATAAAATGAACAAAAAGAGTAGCTAAAACTACTGATAGTATCTTCGCAAGTTGGTGATATTTCACATCCTTGGGATAGTTCGTCCATCCAAAGTTTTCAACTTATAACTTCCTGCTCCTCTGAACCGAGCTACCTTATAAGGTCCTTTCCAGTTCTGATCGAGCTTCTTGAGTCCTTCAACTCAACTTGCTTCATTTTTTCGCAGAACCAGATCGCCAGGTTGGAGCTGAGTTTTTCTGACTCGCCGATAATAATATCAGGCCATCTTAGGTTTATAGTTGGTTTCAGCAAGGTGTGCCATTTCTCGCTTTTCCTTCAGCAAGTCCAAGCTGAATCGCAACCCTTCGGAGTTTGCTTCCGAAACGTAGTGGATTGTCCTTGGGCTTGGGAGTCCGATCTCAGCGGGGATTACAGCTTCAGAACCATAAACTAAGCTGAATAGAGTTTCTCGAGTAGCCGTTCTTGGGGTAGTTCGATACGCCCATAGAATATTTGGCAGTTCTTCAACCCAATATCCCTAAGCATTTTTCAGCCTCGTCTTCAAACCTTGAACAATGATCCTATTAGTGACCTCAGTTTGTCCATTTGCTTATGGATACGTTACTGACATAAAATGTTGTCTTATATTCAGCACTTCACACCAGCTTCTGAACGGATCACTTGCAAATTGTGTGCCATTGTCAGATATGATATTGTTCAGTATTCCGAATCTGCACACTATTTGCCTCCAGACAAACTTAACAATACTTCTTCGGAGAACTGCACAAGCGGTTCTGCTTCTACCCACTTTGTGACGTAGTCGATAGCCACTACCAAGTGCTTGAGACGTCCTGGAGCCTCTGGAAAAGGTCCAGCGATGTCTATTCCCCATTGAGCAAATGGCCATTGACTTTGAATAGTGACCATTTCGGTTTGTGGTACATGTCTGACGACAGCGTAGATCTGACACTTGGGATATTTCTGCACCAATTTATGAGAATATGAACTCATTGTGAGCCAATAATAACCTGACCGCATTGCCTTTTTAGCCAACATGCGTGCTCCGACGTGACTATCACATGAGCTGAGGTGAATTTCTTTCAAAACATACGTAGCCTGTTCTGGTCATATACAACGCAACTAAGGCGTAAGATAACCTTTTTTAAACAAGACTCCACCTTCGATAGCTTACCTGGCTGATCGTAAGGCCAACTTTTGAACTGTGGCTTTGTCTTGTGGCAATTCTCCGTTTGTCAAGAACTTAATGATTGGAGTCATCCAAGTGTCTCTCACGTCATGAATCATTAAAACTTGCAGTTCATCTGTGCTTCGAGCAGGCAGGACCCCGACCAAAACCTTCTTTGTGAGGTGAACATGTGCTGATGATGCTAACTTACTAAGTGCGTCTGCTAGTTTGTTCTGAGCTAGGGGTATTCGTTCAATCAGGAACTCTTGGAAGTTTTTCTTGAGGTCATCGGTTTTGTTCAAATACCTTTTTATATTTAAATTTCGGGCCTCATACCCTTCAGTTACTTGATTTACAATGAGCTGAGAATCACTGTAAACTTGTAACTTTTTACACCCATTTGAGAGGCTAACTTCATCCCAGTTATTAGTGCCTCATACTCTGCTTTGTTATTTGTTGCTTTGAATTCAAAACGTAAAGCATACATGAATTCTTGTCCATTTGGATTTGTTAAAGTTAGTCTTGCTCCTGAACCGTCCTCACTCAAGGCTCCATCGACAAATAACACCCAAAAACCCACTTTTTCGTTTAAAGGATTTTTCAGCCCATCCTCTTTTAAAAGATCTTCTTCTGTAACAGAAACTTTAGCTATGAAATCAGCAAGTACTTGACCTTTTATGGCTGACCGATGTGAGAAAGTGATGTGATATTCTCCTAACTCAATTGCCCACTTCACAAGTCTTCCAGAAGAGTCAGGTTTTTGCAGGACCTGTCTTAGTGGTTTATCCGTCAAAACATGAATTTCATGCCCTTGGAAGTACGGTTTCAATCTTCTTGAAGTGTGAATGAGTGCAAGTGCTAACTTCTCCATCGTTGGATACCTCTGTTCGGCCCCTTGCAAAGCACGGCTTGTGTAATACACCGATTTCAATGTTCCCTTGTCATCTCTTACTAGAACTGCACTTACAGCTGCCTCACTTGTTGCTAAGTATAGATATAAGATTTCTTTGTGAATAGGGGTGGACAACAATTGTACTTCTGACAAATATATTTTCAGATCGTCAAATGCTTTATTGAAGCTCGCATCCCACTCAAAGTTTTTTGCTTTCCTCAATGCTTTGAAGAACGGTATGTTGCGATCGGCTGATCTTGACAAAAACCGGTTTAGCGCAGCTAGACGACCTGTGAGTCTTTGAACGTCATTTAAACTTTGAGGTGGTTTCATATCCAAAATTGCCTTAATCTTTTTTGGATTTGCTGCAATTCCTTGGTTTGAGACCTTATGATCGAGAAATTTTCTTGATCCAACTCCGAATGTGCACTTCTTTGGATTCAACTTTAGACCAGTTTCTCGCAATTTCTCCAAAGTTTCTCACATATCATCAAAGAAAGTTTCTATTTTTCTGCTCTTAATAAGCATGTCGTCAACACAGATTTCCATATTCCGCCTGATCTGATCTGAGAATATCTTATCTACCAATCATTGATGCTTTGCTCCTACATTCATCAATCCAAAGGGTATATTTGTGTAACAATACACGCCCTTCTCAATTATGAAAGCTGTCTTTTCCGCGTCCTCTTCATCCATCGAAATTTGATGATATCTTTTGTAAGCATCAAGAAAACACAAGACCTCAAAATCGGACGTCGCATTTCTGGTCAATTATTGGCAGAGGATAACAATCTTTTGGGCATGTCTTGTTCAAATTTGGGTAATCTATGCACATTCTCAGTGAAGCATCTGGTTTCAGAACCATGACTAGATTGGCGAGCCAGGTCGGATAGAAAACTTCTTTAGTTATTTTGGCCTTTAGTAACTTATTGACCACCTCTGCTATGGCCTTATTACGATCAGGCGTATATTTCCTCTTCTTCTGTCTGACTACCTGAGTAGACTTGTCAACGTTCAGCTTATGAACAATCAGGTCGGGCGATACCCCTTTTATGTCGTCTGGGCTCCAAGCGAAAATATCTTTGAATTTTAACAAGAGATTTGTTAATGATCTCTTTATTTCCATCGGTAAAGATGAACCAATGTTAACTTTTTTGCCTCCTTTAGATTCATCTAAAGAAATAGCCTCCACCTCATCTGTTAGTATAACCGGTTCAGCTCGGTTTCCTGTTCCTAAATAATTCACGTTTTCCGTTTGCTTCTTTTTATTTCCCTTTAAGGCAATCATATGACATTCTCGTGACAAATTCTGGTCACCTCGTATTGTTGCAACCCCGGCTTCTGTAGGGAACTTCATAACAAGATGCTAGAGAGACGAGATAGCCTTTAATTGCACCATGGTAGGTCGTCCAAGAATAACATTGTATGGAGACGTGACGTTAAGGACTCTGAACTCAACATAGATGAGTCCTTGGGATATTCTCCCAATGTCACTGGCAGGTTTATCGTTCCGATTCGCATCAATGCTTCTCCTGAAAAGCCGATGAGGTGTGAATGACAAGGTTTTAACTGTGTCTTGTCAATACCCTTTTTTTGGAAAGTTTCGCAATAGAGAATATCGGTCGAGCTGCCGTTGTCTACATATATTCTGTGAACTTCTTTATTAGCTATGATTGCTTTAATTAGCAATGCATCAGCATGTAGGAATCTGGTCGGTACCGCATCTTCTTCCGAAAAGGTGATTGTATCTGTTGGCTTAAACCGTTTATGTACTAGCTCTTGTTTGGGAATTCTCATTTTCTTTGATTTTTTGGAGGTCATAGAATATCTATCGTATGGTCCCCCGATAATGGTGTGGATTACTCCCTTAATGTTCCTATATGCATCGGGATTTCTATTATCACCATTATCCTTTCTCATTTTCTCGTCAGGAAGATCTGGATCTTTTTTATCTTCAGGTTGGTTTGTTACATTCCCAGCTGAGACAAATTCTTTTAAATGACCGTTCTGAATCAGCTCTTCTATATACTTCCTGAGATCTTTGCAATGCTCAGTGTCGTGACCATGTTGATTATGAAATCGGCAAAAGAACTTTTTATTCCTTTTGTTATCCGGACCTGGCATCCGTTGTGGATACCTCACATTTCCTCGGTTCTCCAAGATAGCAAGTACGTCGGTTCTTGTTTTATTCAATAAAGTAAAATTCTTGTCTTCTCTAGTTGCAGATAAGCTAAATTGCACTTTATCGAACTTCTGCTTTCGATTTCCTCAACCAGATGCTTTGGCCTTTTCATCTTTCTTATTTTCAGGTCCTTTGTCATTATCTCACTTTCGCTTATCCGCATCTTCATCTTTTGCGAGCTCGCTTCATCATGTCTTCGACACTAGTAGGAGGATCTATTATAAAATCCTTGTATAACCTTCCAGGTCTTAAATCATTCGCAAAAGCTCTGATGACCACTTCTTCCGACCAGTGTCCCACTTTTAAACTTTCGTTTATGAATCTATCTGGTATGCAGTGAGCTGTAAGATTAAATACAGAGAGTTGTGCTTACAGGAAGAACAATTGAGCCAGTGTACCTTAGCACACACTTTTACGCATGACATGTTGGTCTTTATTCATCGTGCCTTGGTTGATAAGTTGTGTTGAAATCTGAGGGTTTGGAACTAGGAAATTTCTGAAAGTTTTTGTGTGGAAAATATCTTGATGAATTTAGTGAAGAACGTAGTGGACGAGGGAGCAAAGTCTTGATCGAAAGTAATTAACATGTGAAGTGTAAGTTTACTTGAGGACAAGCAAAAGGTCAAGTATGGGGGAAATTGATAAGTTAGATTCATACTGACTGAATTGTATTGCTTTTCACTTGGCTTTTGTTTGTTTTAGTGTATTTTGTGGGTAAATTGTGTGCAAATTAGTGAGTTGTGCAAAGAATGGTATTAACTGCTAGTTGGCAAGGATTGAGCTACAAATGTTAAAAGCATAATATCAAGTTTGATGTGTATCAAGTATGAGTTATGAGGTTATGTGATTGTTTATGAAGTGTTGTGAGGAAAGTCTGTGGCAATGGTGTGTGAAGTATATTCTGTTAAGAGGAAATGAATTGTGCAAATATGTTTTCAGTATATAAGGTGATCTTGAGGTGATTGCATGAATGTACAGTACAACACTTTTGTGCTCACATCGTCGCAAGGTTGTGCACACATCGTCGCACATCTTCTTGCACATGAGCATAGACTGTCGCATGAGTTACTGCACAAGCTGCCCACACCATCACACACGTCCGCACTACACTGCCTGCACATCGCACACACTTGTTGCACTTCACTCGGCCACACTCGCCAAGGTCATCGCATATGCTCGCCAAGATCGTTGCACTCGCTCGCCACTCATATGCACACAACTTCAGCACTCTACCACTCACATGCTCACAACTCCAGCACACTCATGCACTACATGCACACATGTGTGCACACTTAGTAATCACCTGCACACAGACATGCACAACACTTGCACATTTATGCTCTAGTGCACATGAGCTAACTTGCTTGCATCAGTCGCACAACCCATGCATTGCCTATGCACTCTCACTACACTTCAGCACATTCCATGCACATCACAGCATGCATTTATGCACATTTCATGCACTATACATGAACCACAACTCCAGAACACAACATGCACTTCTTGTACACTCCTGCCGCAAGACAAGCATGGCACTACACAAGCACAAGCCAAGCACACCACAAGCATATACTCATGTTTACTACATACACAAGTCACAACACTTCACATTCATGCATGAAAACTTGCACAGTTTTACATATTCACACAAGCACATGAGAGAATTTACATAGTGCAACCGCGTTAGGTGGCCGCACCGTGAGAGAATTTGTATGGTGTGGCCTCGTCAGGCGGTCGCACCGTGAAAATATGTGCATGGTGCGGCAGAGTCAGGCGGCTGCACCATGGAAAACTTTTGCATGGTGCGCCCACATCAGGTGGCTTCACCGTCTGGAGTGAATGTTTTGCATTGGAATTTTTCTAAATGTTCTGATCTTGCGTTGCTTTGCACAGGTTCTAAAGTCGTGTTGACTCGAGGCTCAGGAGCGTGGTTGAAGCTGTGGAGGCGTGGTGCACCTTGGCTTGAAGGCGTGAAGATTACAGAATGGTGGCTGATTTGGCGCATAGTGCACACAGTGGCATTTCTATAAATTACTGCTTAGTTTACGTTTGCGTATTGTTTACGTTTTTTAACCTCTATATATGGAGGAATTAGTCAACATTTTAGAGGATCGATCATTCTAGATTAGTAACAAACTTTTGGATTTTGAGAGCGAGAACTCTTTCTCTCTCTATTATCTTCTTCTTTCTAGTTTTTCTCTCTCTAAAAATTGTACTCCGATTACGATTCCGATCGCGTCTGTGGACTGGAATCTGTTTCATTATTCTCGAGTAATGAAGGAATTGACAATTCTCTGCACTTTAACCGGTAAAATCCTCCAATTGAATAGAAATGAGTTTGTTAATGTTGCAAATTGATGAGATTGAGATGAGGAAATAGTTTTCAGGCTAATCGAGTGGTGACCTAGGGTTTCAATGGATGAATGTACATTTTAGATGCTTGATTCGGTGCAATAAACGTAATCTTTGAAGAAATGATTCATATTGTGCTTGAATTGTGAATATTAGTTATGTTTCACACATTTGCTATAGAGTAGTTGAATTGAACTTGAACTGCGGCCGTCATACTGAGTCCGAGCTTAATACATCTATTCTTGTTGTGAATCCTGTGGAATGAAAATGTGAATCGAGTCTTTTCACTTGTTTTGCATGCTCATTTTCTAGGATGCGGTCGCCATGGTTGGAGTGAAAAAGAAGTCCTCTGTTGTTAATGAGCCCATTAGACCTTAGTTTCAGGCCTCGCAATGGGAAGTTTCTAAGAGTCGAGTGTTAAACTTGTTAGGAATAGTGGATTCAGATGTTGCGGGATGAAATCACTGTCTTTAGGACTCGCAACGGGATAGGATGGTGTCAGGAGGATTGAGACATAGTGTGGTCAACATGCCAGTTGTGGCTTAAGACTTTGGGCAACAAAGCTTCCCTCTGGATTAGCATGTATGTTTAGTTGCACTGCATGAGTGATCTAAATGTGTATTCATCCAGCTACGAAACTCTAGGGCATCACCTTTCCTATTGATTGCACTCAAACTTTATTTCTCGTGTTTTGAGTTCTAGTTATCTAAGTTCTCGCTAGTACATATTTCATTTGTGTGACATTTTATAGAGCAGCACTCTTGAATTCTAGAAACCAACCCCCTTCCCTGAGGAACGAAACCCTCACACCACATCTACATTAGTAAATAGGGATAAATTGTTAAGGTACACTACTTTAGCCTATCAATTGGTATCCTAGATGCGCATTGGTGCTCTATTCAATCATTCGAGTTGCACTTTGGTCGCCTGGGTCTTGTGACTCTTTTTTCCACTTTTGACTTAGGTTTTATGACTATTTTTCCCAAATAAGCTTGCAAGGGTCTTATGGCTTTTCATTCCTAGTTGCCAAAGGCTTTTTCCACCAAATCCTTTCTTGTATAACCACTTGTTCTTAAATGTATTTAAAGGATTATACATGCAAGAATACCAAAAGAAAACAAGATAATGCATAACAAGAAGAACGACTTACACCAGATTACCTCCTATGTCAACGAATGGTTTGCATGGCATATCTATCTTACTTTAACATCAAGCCTTGGTCAACAAAATGTGCTTATTTCTTTCACATTTGGAACCAGAAATAAAATTTTTTTGCATGCATTATCATAGAAAAGAAATTGGATAAACCAGAGTGTGAACATAGCTAACAAAAACCACAGGCTCAAAACACAAAATGATACTTCAATACTTACATTTCATTGCCCACAATATTACTACACCTCCTTTCATTTCCTTTCATACATTACATTTTATTAGGACACAACCGTACTCCTAAATACTCCTAAAAAAACAACAACACTCATACTTCACACATATTTAATATACGCACATTATAGCCTACTAGCATCCTAACAACTTTATAGCTCAACAAACTTCTCCACCCAAGATGAACACCATAGCTCCAACAACATATGCTTCGAAACATCACAAACAACCAGAAAACTTGAAAATCCAGAACTCCTCCTCCAAACCCAGCATGGCATTTATCGCACCTAGCACCCACCAATTCACTTAAACAAAGCATTTACATAGTCATAGCAACGGGATAATCACATCAACAAATCCCCCCATTTTCCAATCACCCATAGGAACCTTCAGCATAAAAGAAAAAACAATTATGGCAAATCACATCAACAACTAACCCCCCCATACTTAAAACACACATTGTCCACAATGAAAAATCAAGAAGGAGGGGCTTCCCGAGATGATGAAGGAGCAGATGAAGATGGTGATGAAAATGATGCCGTAGTAGAAAATGAAGGTCCGTTAAAAGGAGGTGTCACCCAATGGAATGGTCCATGAATTGGCCATTGGAGAGGTTGTCCTGTACCAAACAATGGTATCCTCGTCGCTCATGAAATCCAGATCCACACGAAAAGTAGGAGTAGGAGGCATCGGAGGAATTCTGCCTAATGTTGGCAAAGACCGAAGAGAAGACTTGGTAGAGACCCCTGGAGGAAGTTCTTGCACACAACCAGTTTCATCCATAGATAAGTTTGGAATCTGGTATCCAACCAATTGCGCTTGAGATGGAACCGATTTTGGTGGTCCTGGAGAGGAATGATAATACACAACCATTTTATTGCACTTATTCAACTCTATTTGCATCATTAGCTGCCTGTGATACAACACCTCAAATTGTTGCCGTGCAATCAATGCCATGTCGTCCAACTTAGTTTCAATTGTGGATGTATGAGAATTCCAATCCTGGTAAAAGTCATTTAATTGCCCATGCATGCTCTGAACCCTTTCGTCCATATGCTGAAAGCGAGTGTCAACAGACTGCTGAAAATCATTAAAAGTGCTCTGGAACGAACTAAAATCATACGGGTAAAGCTGTTGTTCTTGCTGGCCAACATGTGCAGGGAGCTCCAAAATATCACGAGGCACACCAGTCCCCTCCCGTGCTCTCACCATCTTTTTCTCAATTCATAAGTATTTCAAATACAGGGGTGTAGCAATGGGTCCCTTGGTTTTACGCCAGTCACCACCCATCTCATCGGTCACTCCTTGAGTCTTGCACAGCTCCTCAGTAAGAACGAGATAGTAAATTGACGCAAGCGGATCTTCAATACCCACTCTGATGTCATTGACTATAATCCGACCAATATCAATAGACCTGCGGCCCTTAATAGCTAAGATCAAATACAAGCGTTTGCCCAACCTCGGATATCTGTGAAATAGGCATAAGTCGTGATAGAACAACCATCAGCCACAGTTTAACATCGCATCGGAAATACTGATGACGCACATGCATAGGTTTTCCACGTCGGGTTAAAACCCACTCAGCTCCTGGGTGTGCAATCTCTTCCAGTAACTCTTGGTTGGCAGCCGTATCGTCTGGACACTGAAAAGGGTCTATACGAAAACTAGGAGTGCCAAGTGCTCATTGATGATGTCACTCGTAATGTCAACCCATGTTTCTCGAACATAAACTGCCCCACTCTCATTTGGAAATTTTGCGTTGGCATAAAACTCACGAGCAAGACTTACATTGCAGAATTCGGGCGCGGATACCAGCTTCTCATCAAATTTATGGAAATGCATCAACTTCTTAAACGGCCCTTTTTCAACACTAAACGCACGTTCCAAATGCAACTTCTTGACAGCTAAACCTGCTTCCCATCGTTTTTGTGCTGCAGCATTAACGAATAACGACGGTGTTGATTCACCCTTTCATTTTTTTGTTGTCGGCATCTGCAAAGTAACTGCTGGGGGATCTTCAAAGATCGGCAAATCCTCCGGAAAGTATTCGGAGTCAGAATCCAGGGACATTTGGACCTTGCCCTTGGCTTTTCCTTTCTTTGAACTCCCACATTTCTTAGGAGCCATGTCACGTGAAATCTGAGGAAAATCAAGCACAAAAGCCATGACTGAACAAATGAGCAAAAACTACACTCTAAAGCACAATCTCAAACTGAACATAACAATAAACAACCCAAACATGCGAACATTTAGCAACCGCACCAAACTCATCACACATACACATACACACATGTCAGGAGGCTTCCATATTGCAAATGACGAAACTTCTCAGGCAAAAATTACCTTACCTAACTCATAAATGGTGAACTCATATCCCATTACTATCTAAAGGCCACATCAAGTACAAAGAGCACTACAACATATTAAAATTTTAGCACTTTCATAACTTTGCACCTAATTTGGAGCTCAAAGCAAAATGAAATAGGCAATCCTTACAACACATAAAAATTGATCAAACTATACTCAGATTACCGTAAAGTGACGTCAATGGGCAGAATGTTCAATAGAATTTCCAGCTTTCAACATCAACTAAACATTGGGAATAACATGCTAAGGATGGAAGAATTAACCTGAACTTATAAAATCAAAGTTGTAGAATCTGAGCGAAGTGTAGGGGCCAGAATCACCCATTTTGGAGCTAGAACGAACAAGTTATGGCCAAATTACCGGCAATATGTCAAACTGGGCAAAAATTCAGCACCCAACACAAAATCAATTTCGGCATGTAAGCACCATTCCTTAATCAAAACGAAAATGTTCCATTCATAACTAGGAAAAGTGTAAAAGATAAACATTGTAGCCTATTATCTTAGCTAAATTTCCCAACAAGAATCATCCATTTTGTACTTCTTATGCTCAATTTATGTGAAATGTACATAAGCATGTCAAAGCTGAAACAACTTGAAAATCCATAAACCTTCCCCCCACACTTAGCATGTGGTTAATTTTTGAACAAGCACTACAATATTCTATTAACTCATCAATTCTTTGAAAGCTCAAACACAAACATGCATCGTTGTCTCATGTAATATATCCCCAAAGAATTAAGAAAACGAGAAGCAGACATACCTTGGCTTGGAAACAAAAGAAATTCTTCTAATAAAAGGAAAAATAGAAATGAAGTAATGTCTTCCTTGAGAAATCTCCAATCTTGAACAAATCTTCCAATGTGTGAGTTAAAATGTGAGGAATGGTGTAGGACATTTATAGGACCAAAAGTGTAATGCTCCACCATTTGGTAAATGGTTAGCAATAATGTTCCCAACCAAACACAAAAATACATTGATATCAAGACAAATGTGGGACCATGTTCATTCAATTTTTTGAACTATCCTATCTTTCCCCTGCCAATCGCTTTTACTCATTCACATGCCATAAGGAATCCAAACAAAACTTTCAGCTTTATGTCTTTCAATGCTCCACAAAATTTTCTCAAATTCACTAATTCATTTTCAACTTTTTAGAAAATTTAAATCATAGTCAGAAAGGTAGCTTTTACGAACAGAACTCTTTGTACTAATAACTTACCGACATCTTACCCTCCGTATTGATTAAGTTCCAGCTCAACTTGAATGCACACGAACACATGAAACAACACAGTAGCATTCTCATTAAACTCAACTTCATGTTAAAGAAACGAAAACTAATGTCACCATTTGTACAAAGAAAATGAAACATAAAGAAACAAAAAACAAAGCTTCACCAATTGTAAAACATCATATCAAATAAACACCAAAGCACGACACCCACACACTTGTGCAAGCAATGGTCGCCATGTACTTGCCAAGAATGGACAACTCCCTGATTAGATATCCTGGCAGAGTCGCTCCTCCCTCTCATCCTCAAGATAAGTGAGCCACTAAGAAGTGCCCATAATACCCAAAGATGGTTGGCAAAATTCTGTGGGTTCGATTTCCACTCCCCGCCTGCTTGCCATCTCTGCTAGAAGATGAGGAAAGAACATTGGTGTAAACTCTGAGCCTTGTGCACGCTTAATGTACCAAATGATCAAGCATACTACATCAATTGTCATTCGATGCTGAATGGTATATATCAAAAGGACTCTCTCCCTGGTTGCTTTCGTGGTCTGTATAGTAGGCATAAGCCTAGAATTGATAAAGAGTAACCACATCCTCGCCTCCGCTGACAAATCACTCGTGGGAACATGTAGTGCCTCATTTCGTGCATTCCTCACCCATGCAGCGCCAGGCAATCCCATAGATTTCAACAGATGATCTATGTTTTCTGCTCTCACCAACTGACTGTTTGTATCATTTGGATAATCCGACAGGAGATAATGTAGATTGATGATGTGATGAGTCACCTCGAGATACCTTCCTCGTAGAAACACTTTATTGTGTCATTCAGAATTGCTAGCGTTGGCATTGGCATAAAATTCCTTGGCTATCTCCATGTTAACTGCAGCTGGGGCTAATGTTAAGAAATCCCAATTATGAAATCGAATTGTCTCTTGGATTCTTTGGGACGGTGCTTCAAATTGACGTTCGATTATGGAATATCTATTAATCGATCTATGATATTGCCGTTTTGCTCTAGCATTAATGAATCGTAGAAACTCTGCCAGATTGCCAGCTGTATCCATCTCGGCATCAGAAGAGGCAGAAGAAGAATTCGAGCTAGCCGAGGCTTCGCTGAAGATTTCGTATTCGTATTGGTTTATGTTATAATGCTAATGTTACTGCGTTCCTAACTAAAGCTTTACTACGCAACACCTGCAATGCAACTTGTCAGCCACAAACCATGGTATGTATAGGAAAGTTCTCATGCATATTCTTGCTTAATGTGAGCCAAAAAACAAAGACATGTGACTGAAGCAACTAGCAAACAGATACATGTGATTGAAGACAAGAGACAACGTATGACACACACTTTGTTTGCACTCATCCAATCATTCACGTAGTTGCTATTCATGTACTCTGCTAGGCAACCATATGAGTGGTCCACATGGCAACTTCCCGTGATGTTATTCGTTTACCTTTATTGCCGTAAACTCGAAATTAAGCTTACCCCCTCTTCTTGGATGGTATGTACATAATTTGTCCCTTCACATCCCTTTTCATATGCACGAGTTGAAGTCCATCCTCTTTAATTGCATACCTGAAAGGCTGCAGAAATCATTGACAAGTGTGATCAACACAATAAAATTCTAACACACACTTAAAAAAAATGTAAACGCAAATGACAAAAACAATTAATTGGAAATAGCAAACCAATAAGAAAACACTAGGTTACCTCCTAGGAGCGCTTGTTTTAATGTCGATAGCCCGACCATTTAACGTCTCACTAAGAAATCGTTGGATTATCCAGGAACAATTCCTTTGGAGCTTGGGATTCTTGCATCATGGTTTGATCCTGGAGCAGTGCATAGGGTTTTAGCCTATGACCATTAACTTGCCATATATTGCCATTCTTTTCATTCTGGAATTTCACAACACCATATGGCATTACTCTCATAACCTGAAATGGTCCACTCCAGCGTGACCGTAATTTTCCTGGAAAAAGTCTGTCTTGACTCTTACAACAAAACCAATTGCCCAGGTACGAAAGACTTTGCTTGAATTTTGGCATCATGGAATTTCTTGGTCCTTTCCTTGTATATCCTTGCACTCACATACGAATTAAACCTGAATTCATCTAATTCATTTAGCTCCATCATTCTTTTACTTTGAGCCCCATTGAGATCCATGTTTAGCTTTTGAATTGCCAAATATGCTCGGTGTTCTAGCTCTACTGGCAGATGGCATTCTTTTCCAAATACAAGCCGAAAGGGTGAAGCTCCAATTGGGGTTTTGTAAGTTGTCCTGTATGCCCAAAGAGCATCATCCAATTTCAAGGCCCAGTCCTTCCTACTTGGATTAACAACCTTCTCCAGAACTCGCTTGATTTCCCTGTTGGATATTTCAACTTATCCACTGGTCTGAGGATGGTATGCAGTAGACACTTTTTGATTTACCCCGCATTTAGCCAAAAGAGATGCAAAGACCTTGTTCCAAAAATGAGAACCTCCATCACTTATGATTGCTCTTGGAGCTCCAAGCCTATTGAATATGTGCTTTTTCTAGAACGCAGCAACACTTCTAGCATCATTGTGTGGGAGAGCTTTGGCCTCGAACCATTTTGAAATGTAATCTACCACAACCAAGATATACTCCATGCCACATGATCTTGGGAAAGGTCCCGTAAAATCAATTCCCCAGACATCAAACAATTCTGCTTCTAAGATATTGTTAAGAGGCATTTCATTTCGTGTAGAAATGTGTCCAGTTCTCTGGCACCTGTCACATGGTCCTACCCAAATCCTTAATACCAAGAAAATGTGCGGCCAATAAAACCCTCATTGTAGCACTTTGAATCCCGTTCTTGCAGAACCAAAATGCCCTCCACAAGGACCTTCATGACAAGCTTGCAAAATAGCATCCTTCTCCTCTTCTTTGATACACTTCCTTATGATTTGATCACTACACACCTTATACAAAGCATTGTCTTCCCATAAGTAGTGTTTTGCATCACTCCTCAACTTCTTCTTCTGCTCATGCGAATAATAAGAAGGTACTTGCCCTTCCACCACAAAATTAGCTATCTCTGAGTACCATGGCAAGCCGCCCTTCTCTACTTTGAAAATTTGTTCATCCGGGAAATGTTCTTTAATCAACAACTTGGAAGTATCTTGCTCTTGAGATTCCAATCTTGACAAGTGGTCAGCTACCACATTCTCTGAGCCCTTAGGATCTCTTATTTCAACATGAAACTCCTAAAGTAAAACCACCCATCGTATGAGTCTAGGCTTTGCTTCCTTCTTATCTAGAAGATACTTCAATGCTGCATGGTCTGTAAGGAGGACGCAACAATCATCTTTTGTTTGGAAGTGTCTAGAATGGAGTTAAATATTATGGTGGATCGAAATGAGGCATTGAAAGGAAGAAGAGATGACAAAAAGATAGGTTCGGACGCATCAGCAAACTTTCGTCAGTCCGAAAGTTAGGTTCGGACGACCACAGGGGTCCGAAACTACCGTCCGAAATGTTGAAGAAAATGATGAGCCTTAGAAGTTTAGGTTCGGACGCTCCAGCAGAGTTTCAGCCGTCCGAAACTGTCGCGCGACCAGATTTTACACGTTTTTAGTCAAATGGGTTCGCACGATCTCAGAGTCCGAAACTACCGTCCGAAACTTTCGCTGAACGTTATTTTTGAATTTTTGTTGACTTTTTCCATTAGGGTTTTGGAGCCTATAAAAGGCTATCTCATGTACATTATTTGCAGACTTTGGATATTTGAAATTTTGTGAGTTTTGTTTAAAACTTTCTTTGTTTCTTTGTGAAGAAAAACCGATTCTATTTCAATCAAGGGTGTTGATTGGCTTGGAATTTTGATAACAAAGGTTCTAAGGGCAAGTCTTCTTAGGGTGTTTGTTCCTAACAATTGATAGGTACGTTTTTGATTCATTTATTGAATTGGGGGCTGCCTCCTTATGTGCTCTTGTTTCTAATTCAAATTATTCCTCAATTGATCTTGGCTTACGCTCTTAAAATTCATTCGGGTCTAGGATCGTATCAGTTTGGTATCAGAGACTAATTTGGGGAATTTATCATCAAAGAATTGCATCTTTGAATTGTTTTCTTGTGAACTTGATATATTGTGTCATTGTTTGCATTGTTGATTCCATTGATTGATAGATTGTGACCAAGAGGGAAAAAAAAGTGCAGAAAAATTTGTTAAAAAAAAACTGCAGAAAAAAGTGCCGAAAACGTTAAAAAAAAAGAAGAAAAGAAGGCCAATTTGAGTTTTGATTCTTAAGTTTTAGTTTGAGTATTTCAAGGTAACATTCTCACCTTGTTCCCTTAGCAAATTTGTGGCATTTGTTGAATTGCAAAAGTGTGCAGAAATTTCTTTTCAATACATATCTATAGAAATTGCTGCACTAAGTCAAATTGGATTATTGCATTATTTTTGTTTGTTTTGGAAAATTAATTGAGTCTTGAAATTTTATGTCATCTTGTTGAACTTGTGGTATTGGGTAACATTTTGATTCTTATTGCCTACTTTCCATTCCATTGTTCAAGAGTTTTTGTACTCATTCCTGTTCCTTAGAGTCTTTTATATTTCTTTCAACGTTCTTAGTCAATTGAATTCTTGGTTGGTGTATGAGTGGTTTGTTCAACCCAAAGAACTTGTAAAAGAAGTTGAGAGAGAGTTTCAATCTTTTGAGTGATACACGAGCGTGAGTGTAAACACTTAGGGAGTGGTAAGGATAAATTTATTGTTCCTAAATTCATCATGAGTGGGGAGGGAACAAGTAGTCCTTCTTTTAACATTGAAACTGTCTTTAAAGCCATTCAAGACCAATTTGATATAATCAATCTTCGGCTTAACTTCTTGGAATCCACTGAACAACCAACTAGGGAGAGAGTCGGTAGGAATCCATTGTTTGAGAGGGGAAATCACGTGGAAGAGTCGGAAGAGAAAGAAGAGGGAACATGGGGTAGAGATAGGAATGGTAGGAATGATAGGAATGATAGGAGAAGGGACAATCACATGGGGTCCATTAAGATGAAGATTCCAGAATTTCAAGGGAAGAATGATCCCGAGATTTACCTAGAGTGGGAAAGGAGGGTAGATCATGTATTCGACTGTCACAATTATTCAGAAGAGAAAAAGGTGAAGTTAGCGGTTGTAGAGCTTACCCATTATGCCTCAATTTGGTGGGAGCAATAAGTACACAATAGGAGGAGATATGGGGAGAGACCAGTTAGGACTTGGGAGAAGGTTAAGAGGATAATGAGGAAGAGATTTGTTCCTAACAATTACCAACGAGATGTTGTGATGAAACTCCAAACCTTGACCCAGGGTAATAAGAGTGTAGAAGAGTATTTTCAGGAGATGGAGGTCGCATTAATTCGGGCTAATATAGAGGAGGATCCTGAGTTTACTGTGGGTAGATTTGTAGTGGGTTTGAATAGAGAGATAGCTGATGTGGTAGAGTTGCAACAATATGTTGACATGGAAGAATTGTTGCATAAGGCCTTGAAAGTTGAGAGGATTGTTAAGGCTAGGGGGAAGAGTACTTAGAAGAGTTCTTGGAAGGATAACAAGCCAGTGTCAAACACTAAATTCGAAAATGCAAAGGTTGACTCCAATCCTAAAGTAGAACAAAAATGGGGAACCGAGAAGGAGAAGGTTGAGGAGAAGGCAGTTGGGAGGAGTCGGGACAAATACCAAGGGATAGTGCATATTCAAACTCAATGTCCTAACAAAAGGACCATGTTCTTGTTACCTAATGGGGAGTATGAGAGTGAGCATTCCGATGACGAGGAAGATATGCCATTGGGTGAGGAGAGTGATGGAGAGGAAGAGTTACTAATGGGGGGAGAGGCACTAGTTAACTTAAGGGTTTTAAATGTCCAATCTAAGATAGAGGGAGAATTAGTGCAAAAAAACAATATTTTTCATACTAGGTGTCATGTGCAAGAAAAGGTGTGTAGCTTGATCATTGATAGTGGGAGTTGTACTAACATAGTTAGTATATTGTTGGTAGAGAAGTTAGGATTGAAAACGCTTAAGCATCCAAAACCCTATAGATTGCAGTGGTTGAGCACTAGTGGGGAGGCCAAGGTGACCAAACAAGTGAAAGTTGAGTTTGTGATAGGTCGGTATAAGTATGAAGTGATGAGTGATGTGGTGCCTATGCAAGCTGCCCATATTCTTTTGGGGCATCCTTGGCAGTTTGATCGAAAGGTAGTGTATTATGGGTACACTAATAAGTACACATTGGAAATGAATAATCAAAGGCATACATTGGTACCATTGAAACCTTGGGAGGCACATGAAGATCAAGTTCGAATTGTAAAAGATTTTGAAAAGAAAGAAAAAAGCGAATCAAGTGAGAGTAAAAGCCGAGGGGAAATCATCAAAAGTGAGGAAGAAAAATCAGAAAATGAAAAACAGAAATTGAGTGTTTTTGCAACAAAAAGAGAGATAAAAGAAACATTGAGTGAGGTAGAGTGTGTATTTCTTTTATTGTATAAAGATATGTTTTTGCTTGATGCTAAGATGCTTGATCTTTTGCCTCGAGAAGTGGTGTTTTTATTACAGGAGTACGAGGATGTTTTTGCCGAGGAGTTGGCTGCAGGACTTCCACCATTGTGGGGGATAGAGCACCAAATCGATTTCATTCTCGGTGCTTCTATACCAAACCGTCCAGCTTATCGAGCTAATCCCTAGGAGTCCAAGGAGATTCAAGCTCAAGTGGAGGAGCTATTGCAAAAGGGGGCTATGAGAGAAAGTCTTAGTCCATGTGTGGTGCCCGTTATTTTGGTGCCCAAGAAGGACACGAGTTGGAGGATATGTATGGACTGCCGAGCCGTCAACAAAAATACGGTAAAGTATCATCATCCTATTAACTTGATTACATGTTGGATGAGTTGCATGGTGTATGCATATTTTCTAAGGTCGATTTGAAAAGTGGATATTTCCAAATTCGCATGAAAGAGGGAGATGAGTGGAAAACCGCTTTCAAAACAAAATTTGGTTTATATGAGTGGCTTGTCATGCCTTTTGGTTTGACAAATGCGCCTAGTACATTCATGAGATTAATGAACCATGTTTTGAGATCTTTCATAGGGAAGTTTGTTGTTGTTTATTTCGATGACATATTAATTTATAGTAAGTCATTGGATGAACATGTGTTGAATTTAAGAGAAGTTTTCATTGTGTTAAGAGAACATAAATTATATGCTAATTTGAAGAAATGTTCTTTTTGCATGGATTCTATTGTTTTTCTTGGTTTTGTTGTGAGTGCTAACGGCATTAAGGTAGATAAAGAGAAGGTTAGGGCAATCAAGGAGTGGCCTACACCAAAGGATGCCAGTGAGGTCTGGAGCTTTCATGGTTTGGTGGGGATTTTATCGAAGGTTTGTTAAAAATTTTAGCACTATTGCCGCACCATTAAATGATCTTGTTAAAAAGCATGCTGATGAGGTGAATTTATTCACCGATTATGTAGGGTTTATACTTAATTCTTTGGTCATTCTTGTTCGTTTTTATTCGTTTTAGTGTTTTAATTGTAGGTTTGTTGAACATGGTGTGTTCTTGGAAGAGGGAAATCACAAAGGAGTCAAATCGGTTGCAAAGTGGAGGAAAAATGGAAGAAAGATCGCGAAATTGTTGAAGGAAAATCTACACGTCGCGACGTCAGACCCTTCACGTCACGCGACGTGCGTGCACGTCGTGCTGAAAATCCTCCACTTCAGAGATGTTAAAAATGCGATTTTTGGTTGAATTGTTGGACAAGTTTTGATAAATTTCTAGTGAGATACTTCGCGCGACGTCGGAACCCCTCCCATGTCGCGACGTCAGACCCTCCACGTCGCGACGTGCGTGGACGTTTTTACGCGCTACCAGGGACGTCGCGCGACGTCGAGAAATACGCAGGTTTACGACCTAATTTTTGGAAATTTGCGATTTTAGCCCACTTTGAGTTTCCTTTTCCGACAAGACTTTCATTAAGGACTTATTAGCAAATATCTTCATAGAATTACTATAAATAAGGCTAGGGTTTACATATTTTAGGTTGTGACAACTTTGAGAGAGCTTGAGCAAGGGTTTTATTTCTTTGTAATAGCTAGGGTTTCATTCTTTTAGCTATTCACGGAGAATTGAAGCTGTACGGATTGGGAACATCGTTGAGTATTGATTTCATTAATTTAGAGACAAAGATTTCATCTACGGATTCTCTATTCAAGGTGTTATCTTTCTTTTTTATTTATGTTGTCAATATTGTGCTTAATTAACATTAATATGATGATTTTTAATTTAGCCATGCTTGGCTAAATCTATTGTACTCCAGGCGATTATGAATATGGGTTTGTGTGCTTAATTTACATACTAAGTTCTCTCTTTTGGTCTTTGTGAAGTAAGTTTTGCTGTGTACTTCATAATTATGCATGATTTTGGCCGAATTATGTATGATGAATATTTTATTAAAGTGCAGTAAATTACTTAGAGATAACTTGCTTTAATCTTACCTTTAGCCTGATAGGAGGATTAGAGTGGGTTGTTTGGGATCTATTGTGGGTTGGTTGTGAATTTGTTAGATTAATTCTTCCTTAACTCTTACCTTTAGCCTAATATGAGGAATTTGGGGCATTAGTCCATTAGCGTGACTGGTTCGAGCGTTGCCTTAGCCTAATGGAGCGGTTGAACTTGAGGGTTTGGATGAGTTGGTTAGTTGCATTAGATTCCGGATTAATTAAGGAAGTAAACCTTACCTTTAGCCTAATAGGAGGGTTTATTGAATTAGTCAATATCTAAGTAGGTAAGTGCTTAATTCATGCCTGGCCTTTAGCCTAATAGGAGGGCGTGAGTTATAGTATTTACTCTTGTTTTACATGACCATAGATAGGATGTATGTGTGTGCTTTTTATGTAACCCTAAAATATAATCTCGGGAGTACACTTGCTTAACTTGAGTTTTTAATTAAATCACCGTCTTGTTTTAGTTATTTGTTATATGCTTATTATTTTCATTTTGATAAACATAAAAACCAAAAATATTTTCTTTAAGTTTCAACACAGTCATTTCCTCGTGAGAACGAACTTGCTATACTACCACCTTCATGATAAGTCGATGTTTAGTCGACTTATTTGCTCCGCTTTCCTTATTCTTTGTTGTGAATTATGAGTGAAAATAATGCTTGGTGTGTCAATGGTATGCAAAATGTGCAGTATTTGGAAACATTGATAAATGGCTAAGTATCGTGTGATAATGTGAATATTTTGTGAGTTTGTGCAAAAATACTTAGTCATGTATGCCACTGACCTCCAACTCTTTTTGGAAGTCCACAACTATTCACACTACACAAACTCTCAACACAAGCACACAAACGCACAACTCATTCAGCACACACAAAAGACACACACACAAGGCGGTCGCACGATGCGACCGCCACACACACACGACGGTCGCACGATGCGACCGCCCACACACACACACAAGCATGGCGGGCGCATCGTGCGGCCGCCACCCCTCACTGCGGCCGCATCGTGCGGCCGCCCTCACACACACACACACACGATGCGGCCGCCACCCCACTTGCATCACTTGCACTCCAATTGCATTTTTCTTTTGCTGTTTTTAGCCTATTTTACTGATTGTCATGTTTTAAGTTAGGAAGTCTTTTATGCATTGTTATTTCATCACTTTAGTTAGTCATTTCCTCATGCATTTCGTAGACACCAACTCCGCATTCTGTGTAACTTATTTAGCAAACTTAGTAGTTAAGGTTTCCAATATTGTGTACTGATTATTGTCATTTCTTAAGAACACGTGTCTTCACCAAATGGTCTGTTGTAAATGCAGGAGCACGTGTCAACATCTGGCTACACAAAGGAAATTTCCAGGAAGCTCACCAAGCTAAGTCGGCAATGAAAAAACTATAAAAGCTGGAGAGATTGATCAAAGAAAAAAGGCGAGACGGGGGAATCAAGTGAGAAAAGAGAGAGGAGTTCTGAGAATCTAGGGTTTTAGAGATTAGAGTAGAGATCATTCAACTCTATCCGTTTGTAATAGCAATGTTTGATCTGGCTTTGTTAAACTCATTTTCAAAGCCGATCAACATGATCGGCTAGATTTTCAGTGCTGCTTTGAGGGATTAAGTGTAATGACTTAATATCGTTTTGAGACATTTGAATTGCATATTTTGTGTTTGGTTAAAGTTCCATGTCAGTTAGTGTTCCATTTCAATATTTATTCACTCACGATTATGCCTTTATATGATTTGCGGTATCCACTGAAATCAATTCAGTGCAATTAAAGGAGATTGGAATAAAACCACAGAACATAGAACAACCTATGTATGAGTCCTAAGATATGGGTAAGGAAGCGATTTTCTACTGTGCGGTATCCACTGACAGCGGAAGTCAAGGAATGAAAAGACTTAGGATCATTTGCACACTAGTGCTTGTCTTAGTGTAGTGTTAGATAGGGATCTGGAATCAGGAAGCGAGCCTAAATCTTGCCCTAGCAAGGGAAGATAGAGGAGCAAGGTGGGTTAGGATTGTGAGACCTATCAAGGAGATCAATCTTAAATTCACTAGAAAACCGACCCCCTCATACATGTGTCAACACTAGGTCAAGGATAACCGATTGAAGTCATTACCACTGGCTTCCCTCAAGGCAGCACACCTTTCTCATTTTGGTTGATTTCTCGTTTGTTTTCTATTTTAGTCTACACATCGCTTAATTGCTTATTCTATCACTGTACAACTCTTAATTCTACCCTTTCCCTGAGGATTCGATCCCACTTACCGCTTGCTTCTAGTTAGTTGTTTTGGGTAAAATTGCGAGGGAGACGACGCTCTCGCCACTTCACGGGGTTGTTTAGCTAGATTTTTGATTAGGGGTAAATAGCAACCACGATCGCAATTTTTATACACATATTTGCTCCACATCAAATTTTGGCGCCGTTGCCGGGGAAAGCAGACGTGTTGAAATTTTATTTTATTTTATTATTTTTGTTATTTTTAGTTTTAATTTTCTTACATCCTTTTAGTACTGTTGCTATTCTTTTCTTTGCATGCCCAGGACAAGATCTCTTGGTCTAGCGGAATTTCCATATGACCCAGAACTTGCACGGACTTTGCGTGTTAAGAAGAAATTGGAATTTGAAGCAATGGCTGCACAGGGTAATCAGCAAAATGTGGGTGTTCCTCCAGCGGGTGGTGTAGATCCTCCAGTGGGGGACCATCCAAGAATTCCACAAGCACAACCATTGGTACCACGGCGTCGGTATGGTGATCATTATGAGCCTCGAATGGATAATTTGGATTCACCTTTTATTGACACTGGGGAGCACTTTCAAATCCCGCCGGCTTTCATAAACTTGATTCAAAATGGTCAGGTTTTCCATGGATTGAGTACTGAAGATCCACATGCACATTTAAGGACATTCCTTAAAGTGTGTAACACAAGCAATCTTCCACATATCCCACATGATGTTTTAAAGAGAATGTTGTTCCCTTTTTCTCTTCAAGGAGCGGCTGAGAGATGGTATGACTCTATTAATGGGGGCACGAATTGAGACTTTTGATGAGGTTGCAAAGAGGTTCATGACTAAATACTTTCCTCCATCCCGAATGGACAAGATCCAGATGGATTTCATGCAGTTTCGTCAAGGAGAAAATGAGTCATTCACTGAAGCATGGGATAGATTTCGGGAGCTTTTTAATAAGTGCCCAAACAGTGGGTTGGAGCCGGGAAGAGAGCTAAAATTTTTTTGCAATGGACTCAATTTTGATACTATGCATTTGGTAAATCTTTCAGCTGGAGGAAATTTGCGTGATAAATCACCAGAAGAAGTTGAAGAGATTTTTGAGCGTATAGTAAGTAATGAGCTAATGTTGCCCAATGCAAGAAGTAACCATGGAAGACGACAAATTGGAATGCTAGAATTGGATAAAACAGCCAACTTGGAAGCACAAATGACAGCCATGCAGAGCCAACTTGCTAGTATTCATGCATCTTTGACAAGCAAAGTCACACCATCTTGTGGATTATGCCAAGGAGCGCATCATATGGATGAATTTCCTCAAGTCACTAATGAGCCAGTCTAGTATGTCAATTACAACTGGAATATTAATTCAAATCAATGGAAACCATCCGGTGGAAATCAATGGTCTCAAGGAGGACAAAATCGCCCACAGTTTAATTCATCAAGACCAACTTATCCACCTGGCTATGGAAATCAACAACACACACAAGGTGGTAATTCACAAGCAACAATTGATGACGTTATAACTGTGTTGGGGGCCAAGATGGAAAAGCTTTTTGGAGAATGTCAACAGCAACAAGCGAATGTTGAGAAAAGAATGGTGGTATATGATGGAATGTTCAGGGAACATAAAGCTCTCCTTAAGAATATGGAGACTCAAATAGGCCAACTCGCCAATGAAGTGCATAATAGACCAGCAGGAACTTTACCAAGTGACACTTTCCCTAATCTAAAGGGAAGAGAGCAATGCCATGCAGTTACACTTCGAAGTGGTAAGGAATTGCAATCTCCAATTATCAATGAAGAAGAACCTCCAATAGATGATCAAGAAGCTGTCAAGGCAAATTGAGAAGGAAGATTTACCCAAGCAAGTTGAACATAAGGAAGAAAGTGCAAGTAAAGGGAGAAAGAAAAGTCCTCCAAGTGCCTTCAATTTTCCAGAATGTGCTCCACCACCACCTTTCCCTCAAAGGATTCAACGATAAAAAAAGAAGATCTTGTTCAGCAAATTTGCTGAGATGATTAAGCAGCTCCATGTGGAAATACCTTTGTTGGATTTGGTGAAGACAGTGCCTACTTATACAAAATTCTTGAAAGATCTAATTTCAAACAAGGAGCAGATTTTGCAATGTGAGGAGGTAATCCAATTGAATGAGGTTGGGCAATGCTTAATGAAGAAGAATCTTCCCCCTAAGCTTAAAGATCCAGGAAGCTGCACAATCCCATGTATAATTGGCACAAGATATTTCGCTAAAGCATTGTGTGATTTGGGGGCTGGTATTAACATGATGCCTTATTCCATTGCTGTCAGTGTGGGAATGGGTGAGCTAATCAAACCAGTGGCTATAACTCTTCAGTTAGCTGATAGATCCATCATCACTCCTATGGGTATCATTAAAGATGTTTTGGTAGTAGTTGATAAGTTCACAATTCCGGTGGACTTTATTATCTTGGACATGGAGGAGGATGAAGAGGTTCCTCTCATATTTGGAAGACCATTCTTGGCAACTGGAGAAGCTTTAATAAGCGTACGGAGCAAAACAATCACTTTTCGTGTCAATGGCGAAGAGGTAACATTTAATGTAAATTACGCTATTAAGCATCATAGGAATATTAATACTTGATTTTTCATGGATGTGGTTGAAACTTCAGTTATTGAATGCAATCCCATGAAAACATGTAGTCTTAATGATAATGACTCTTTAATGCATATGTCTAATTCTGAGTTATTTTTTATTGATGAAAATATTGCATTAGAGTTACAAAGTATGGTTGATAATGTTTATATTGATGCTTCTATTTATGAGCTAACTGATACTGTTTGTGAGGAGCCCATTGAGGTGAGGCCAATTAAAGTCATTGATTGCAGTGAAAATAGGTTGAAATCTTCAGTTGAAGAACTTCCAAAATTGGAGCTCAAGCCACTCCCTTCACATCTCAAATATGCCTTCTTAGGAGAAAATAACGCTTTGCCCGTAGTGATTTCAGCTACATTGGAACCATGGCAAGAAGAGAAGCTTATTCGGGTGCTGAAAATGTATCAAGGAGCAATTGGGTGGACTATTGCTGACATTAAGGGAATTAGTCCATCAATTTGCATGCATAAAATTCTTTTGGAAGATGATGCAATTCCAGTACTTGATAGGCAACGTTGGTAAAAAAGGAGGTGATCAAACTCTTGAACTTTGGGATGATTTATGCTATATGTAATAGTGAATGGGTAAGTCCAGTCCAATGTGTGCCAAAGAAGAGTAGGGTGACAGTGGTCAGAACTGATAATGATGAGTTGTTGGCAACTTGTATCATTAATGCATGGCGCGAGTTTGTATAGATTATCGCAAGCTCAACAAGGCTACCCGCAAGGATCATTTTCCTCTACCATTCCTTGATCAAGTTTTGGACAGAATTGCTGGGTATCTATTTTATTGCTTCTTGGATGGTTACTCTGGGTATAATCAGAATACTATTGACCCAAAAGATCAGGACAAGACAACATTCACTTGCCCTTTTGGTACTTTCGCATTTAAGAGGATGCCTTTTGGGTTATGCAATGCACCAGCAACATTTCAAAGGTGTATGATGGCTATCTTCCATGACATGGTAGAAGATATTATTGAGGTATTCATGGATGATTTCTCAGTTTTTGGCCATTCTTTTGATCGGTGCTTGGATAATTTGGCTAAGGTTCTTGAAAGATGTGTAGAGACTAATCTGGTTTTGAATTGGGAGAAATGCCAATTTATGGTGCAAGAAGGAATTGTCCTTGGCCACAAGATCTCAGCTAAAGGCATGGAAGTGGATAAAGCAAAATTAGATCTCATTGTGAAGCTACCATATCCTATAAATGTCAAGGAAGTAAGAAGCTTTTTGGGCTATGCCGGGTTCTACCGCAGATTCATTCGGGATTTCTCTAAAATCACCAAGCCTTTGTGCCATCTCTTGGAGAAAGATGCAGTATTCAACTTTAATGATGATTGTAAGGCAGCATTTGATTTTCTTAAAGGCCAACTTGTAGCAGCTCCGGTCATTAAACCTCCCAATTGGGGAGCCCCCTTCGAGATTATGTGTGATGCGAGTGATTTTGCTGTGGGGGCAGTTCTTGGTCAAAGGACAGACAGAATTTTCCACACTATTCATTATGCCAGCCGTCTACTCGATCCAGCTCAGTGTAATTACACTACAATCGAAAAGGAGATGTTGGCAGTTGTATTTGCTGTGGATAGATTCCGTTTTTATTTGCTGGGAGCCAAAGTGATTATTTATACTGATCATGCAGCAATTCGTTACTTAATGGCCAAGAAGGATGCAAAACTGAGGTTGATTCGATGGGTTCTACTTCTACAAGAGTTTGATTTGGAAATCCGTGACAAGAAGGGAGCTGAAAATCATGTTGCCGACCACCTTTCTCGTTTGGAGAAGCATGAGGACTTGGAAGAAGACAGTAATGTTCTAATCAAGGAGACATTCCCGGATGAGCAATTGTTTCAAGTGGAAGAAGCTGAAAAGGTTCCATGGTACGCCGACATTGCAAATTATGTGGTTTCACAACAAATTCCACCCAAGTTGTCTATCCAACAAAGGAAAAAACTCATCCACGATGCAAGCTACTACTATTGGGATGAGCCTTATCTTTTCAAGGTATGCAGTGATCAAGCTATTCGAAGATGTGTTCCTGAGGAGTATCAAAAAGAAATTCTTCGGTCATGCCATGAATCTTATTATGGAGGACATTTTGGGGGGCGAAGAAAAGCTTACAAAGTGTTGCAGTCGGGGTATTATTGGCCCAAACTATTCCATGACACTCAAGAGTGGATCAAACATTGTGATGAATGCCAAAGGACAGGAAATATTTCATGGAGGAATGAGATGCCTTTAAACAATTTTATAGAGGTGGAAATTTTTGACGTCTGGGGCATTGACTTCATGGGACCATTCCCAAAATCTAATGATCAATCATACATTCTTGTGGCTGTGGATTATGTTTCTAAATGGATTGAAGCAATTGCTTTGCCGACTTGTGATGCAAAAAGTATGGTGGGGTTCATCAAGAAGCACATTTTCACTCGTTATGGAACCCCAAAGGCTATTATCAGTGATGGAGGCACACATTTTTGTAACAAGGCTTTTCAAGCTTTATTGACTAAATATGGAGTCCGGCACAAAGTGGCAACCCCTTACCATCCTCAAACAAGTGGACAAGTGGAGATATCAAACCGGGAGATCAAGAGAATTTTAGAAAAGGTTGTGAAACCTTCTCGGAAGGATTGGGCAACAAAATTGGATGATTCTCTATGGGCATATCGCACAGCTTTCAAAACCCCTATTGGTACATCTCCTTATCGCATGGTTTTTGGTTAGGCTTGCCATTTACCAGTTGAGCTTGAGTACAAGACTTTTTGGGCATTAAAGGAGCTGAAAATGGATTATGGGAAGGCAACTGAGCAACGGTTGTTGGAATTCAATGATTTGGATGAGTTTAGATTTGATGCATACCAAAGTGCATCTCTCTACAAAGAGAGAACCAAAAAGTGGCATGATAAACGCATCCTTCATAAAAAGCTCGAACCCGGGCAACTGGTTTTACTGTATAATACTAGGCTGAAACTTTTTCCGGGCAAGCTAAAGTCAAGATGGAATGGTCCATTTCGGGTTAAGATAGTGTTTTCTTATGGCACAGTGGAGCTTCTAAATGAAAGAATGGGAAATTCCTTCATAGTCAATGGGCAAAGATTAAAAATCTATTTTTCTTATGGCGAAAAAGTTTTCCGCATTGTTGAAAAGGTGACTCTTGAAGAGTCACCGAGAGAAGAATAAGCAACAGGAGTCGAGCTTTCGACGATAAACAAAGCGCTTCTTGGGAGGTAACCCAAGTTTATATTTTATATTTTTAAGTTTTAATTAAGTTTATCTAGAAGTTAGGCTAAAAATTCCATTAACTAATAGTCTTTTTGTGCAAATGTTTTGTTTTGTAGGTTGGAGAAAGGATTAAGGGAAATTTGGAAGATTAAAGGTGTAAAAAAGTGGAGAAAATCAACAACGTCGCGACGTCCATAAATATTGAAAAAACGTAGCAGAACTCTCCCACGTCACGACGTGCACGATCGCGCGTAGACGTCCTGGAACGTTCCGTAAAAAAACCCTAGGGTTGACCCACGTCGCGACGTCCATGCTCCACGTCGCGCGACGTCGCTAAAAAAATTTGGTTTTATACGAAGAACAGTTTCATTGTTCTTCACCGAAATACCCAAAAACCCTTAAATCCTCTCTACTCAATCTTCTATTCTCTCGTTTTTTCTAAAAATTCACTCCACATTAGTGTTATAGGTTGAGTTAGGAACACATTAACATCAAAATCACGCAATTTGACCGATCAAAATATCAAATTTCTCAAAATTTTGAAATTTTTTTCAAAACTACAAATTCAAGAATACGAATATCTAGTGTAATTCGTTCGAGTTTGGTAGCTTCAATCCGTTCTAGAGGGTCTTGGGACAGTGTAGAGGGCTCTACTTCATCACATTACACACAATTTTTGCATTTTGATTTTTGGTCTTCAAGAGGTAAATTTCAAAATTTTTCTCTTAATTTTTTGCAATTTTGTGTCTAATCGTGCTCTACATATTTTATTTACACTATTGAGTGAATTTTGATGATGAATGGATGCTGGGATTAAATTGTTGAATGTTTGGAATTTTGTTAGACACGGTTGTTGGAAAAATTGTGATTTCTGTGATTCGGGTTATGAAATCATGTTGAATTGATACATTTTGATTGTGTTATCATAATGTGATAAATTGTTGTGATGTTTGTTGGAATATTGTGTTGGACTGATGTTGTTAACAGGATAAAAAGTTTACTGCATGTTAGGTGTTTATCAGAATGTTTCAATGATTTAGTTTTGAATCTGACATACCTATATATATGCTTGAACACAACATACATGTTATGTGTTTGATAGAATGCATATATTGTATCCTTTTACTTTAACAACTATAATTGTCTTTAAAGATGAACGAATGTATTTTTTAACTTTTACACATTGTGGAGATGAATTGTTTTTACTTTAATGTGTTGTTATTTCTGTTTTTGGTGTTTTGTGATTAGTTGCCATTGTTCTTGCATGCGTGTAGTCATAGTATTTGCATTTCCTGCTTTGTGTTGAAGTGGTGTTTTGGCTTAAGTGTGGGGGGAACATGTCATTTAGTAATGGTGTGAATTAAGTGTGCGAATTGTGTTACATATTATCTTGTCAATTAGTTCATGGTTTGTCTGTAATATATTTAAATTGACAGATATGGCAGCTAAGAGGACACGCAGGTCTACCACTGGTAATGCACCACCGCCACCACCACCTCCTCCACCACCGCCACAGCCTAACCCAGCGGGGTTCGATAATTTCAGGTTTATGTGCTTGGAGGCGCCGAAATTCCATGATGAGCATCTGGCAAACAAGGTGATGGTAGAGGAGCGCGGTATCCAGGTCACAGTCGCACCGATTGCGACTCAGATAAGGAACCGTCGCTGGCAACAACTTTGCCGCCAACCGGTAGGCGGCAATGCTACCTTGGTACGGGAGTTCTACGCAAACTACCCTTATGCACAGCAGGGTATTTTGCGTATACGTGGAGTAAATGTGCCTGTCAGTCGCACCAGATTTAATGAGTACTACGGATTGAACGACATCATGGCGAGTCAATACAGCGAATTGTATAGCCACGACAATCCTTGTCAACAGGTTCTGTTCACTATCACTGCTTAACCATTTGCTCGAGTCACAAGGACGCATCGGATATCTGAGCTAAAATTAGCTCAAATGACCAAGATCACCAAAGCTTGGCATTATTTTATCATTGGCAAGCTCATCCCTAGCATACATCAAGCCTCCTGCGATGATGACAAGGCTATTCTGAATTACGCTATTCAGATGGGGCTCTCCATAGATGTTGGGGAGATTATGGATATTGAGATCAGAAAGGCGCGTCGGTTTATACGGAAAGGATTGTATTATCCTTCTACGATCACGGCTATGTGCTACGTGGCTGGGGTGCCAGCATTGGACACGGATGAGATGTGTGGCGTGCATGATGTCATCACCACAGACCAATATAATGCATATCAGATTAGCTCCTATGAGAGGCCGGGACAACCTCCAGTGCCACCGCCGCAGCAACAGCAGCAGCCAGAACAACCGCCACCACTAGAGCAGGATCCGGAGCAGCAGCAGCAGGACGAGGAGCCCATTCTCCACCCCCACCTCGCCGTGTCATGAACACTGCGGGCCTCCATACACGCATGGATGACATGGAGGCTATGATGGTGCAGCAGACTACGCATTTTGATGAGAGGTTGGATCAGATGGAGATGGCGTATGCCAACTTATCTCATCAGATGTCGCAAATTTCTGACATGGTCCGTCAGATGAGCAGGCAGTGGCAGATTTCCCGAGGCGAGGGTACTAGTTCGCAGCCTCCTCCACGTGATGACATGCAGCAGGATTAGGTGGTGTTTCTCCTTACCCACATTGAGGACAATGTGGATTTTAAGTGTGGGGGGGAGTTATATGCTATATTGTTTTTCTATTTGTTTAGTTTTTTTTATTTATTTTGATGTTATTTAGTTGTTATTTGGATGTTATTTTTCTTTTCTTTTGTTGTTTTCATTTTGATGTTTTCGTGTTATTTTGCATCAAGTTAAGACAATTATGTTAATGGAATTAGGATTTAATTTAAATTTTTAATTATGTCCCATTCGTATTAGTTATTCCTTGCGTTAACCTTAGCTCGTAAATAAGTAAGTCGGTAATGATAACTTTTTGCATAATTACACCATGGTTTTTAGGCATTTTATGTGTAGTATCCAAATTTTTGAAATTTTGATCTTGTTGTGATAAGTGTTATGTTGCCAATGATTGGATTTTATCGAAAGATTCGATGAGGGATAGGAAATTAATATGCTATCTAGAGGGAGTCGGGTCTTTGATGGAAAGTTTAGCATTTTGAGTCGACCATTTTTATGCAGTTAGGGGAACTACTGAGGGGATTGACGAGATTGTAAGCATTAAGTAGGTTGGAGTGTTTTTAACGCTTTGTTTAGTTGAAACTTATATAACTCGCTTAAATTGTGTTATTTAATAAATGTGCTTGCATAATTGTTAGCACTTAATGCTTTTACATTTTTAAGCTTGTTATGCTCATACTATCATCCCTCTATGAGATTGCTTTTAATAGTAACCCTAAGAGAACTCATATGGATGGTAATGGAGATTAGAAGCCGTAAGACTATGGCTTCATATTGCCACTCCTCTGCGAGACTGCTCTTAAACGAATAGTTAATTGAGAACTTGCATGAGTGGGAATGGGTCTCCGAAGGTGAGACAGTACTCCAGGTGGATGTCACGGGAATTCCATTGAAATACCCTGATTAAGTGTGACAGTTTGGGGGAACGAGTGTTATTTATAAACCTAAAGGTTTGCCGAGTGAATCCTCATTTATATGAGTTTAATAATGAATTGTTAATATGTTAGTGAAGAAAAGTTGAGATGAAGATTTAGTTGTTGGAACCCTGACTTATGTCGTGATTGTAGATGAGTTATGAACTGAGATGGAACCTATCGTACACACACACATGGTTGGCTCAACGTGTCTAAATGAGTACGTTAATGGACTTTGATAACTTTTGGAGACGTATATTATTTGTACTTGACATTTGACTACTTGAGATTATGAGGTTCATATATGACATTTATCCTTAGATTGAATTGATGAAGTTGGATGCGTTTTGATTGTTATGTGTAAGAATTTTTGTTAGGGTTTTTGTTTTAGACTTTTGTTTAGGTTTGTTGTTTTTAGTTTAGTTTGTTCGGGGACGAACAAAGGTTAAGTGTGGGGGAAATTGATGAGGTGAATTTATTCACCGATTATGTAGGGTTTATACTTAATTCTTTGGTCGTTCTTGTTCGTTTTTATTCGTTTTAGTGTTTTAATTGTAGGTTTGTTGACCATGTTGTGTTCTTGGAAGAAGGAAATCACAAAGGAGTCAAATCGGTTGCAAAGTGGAGGAAAAATGGAAGAAAGATCGCGAAATTGTTGAAGGAAAATCTACACGTCGCAACGTCAGACCCTTCACGTCGTGTTGAAAATCCTCCACGTCGCGCGACGCTAAAAATGCGATTTTTGGTTGAATTTTTGGACAAGTTTTGAGAAATTTCCAGTGAGATACGTCGCCGACGTCGAGAACCCTCCCACGTCGCGACGTGCCGCGACGTTAGACCCTCCACGTCGTGACGTGCGTGGAGGTTTTTACGCGTGACCAGGGACGTCGCGACGTCGGAAAATTTGCGATTTTAGCCCACTTTGAGTTTCCTTTTCCGACAAGACTTTCATTAAAGACTTATTAGCAAATATCTTTATAGAATTACTATAAATAAGGCTAGGTTTTACATATTTTAGGGTGTGACAACTTTGAGAGAGCTTGAGCAAGGGTTTTATTTCTTTGTAATAGCTAGGGTTTCATTCTTTTAGCTATTCACGGAGAATTGAAGTTGTACGGACTGGGAACATCATTGAGTATTGATTTCATTAATTTAGAGACAAAGATTTCATCTACGGATTCTCTATTCAAGGTGTTATCTTTCTTTTTAATTTATGTTGTCAATATTGTGCTTAATTAACATTAATATGATGATGTTTAATTTAGCCATGCTTGGCTAAATCTATTGTGCTCCCGGGATTATGAATATGGGTTTGTGTGCTTAATTTACATACTAAGTTCTATCTTTTGGTCTTTGTGAAGTAAGTTTTGCTGTGTACTTCATAATTATGCATGATTTTGGCCGAATTATGTATGATGAATATTTTATTAAAGTGCAGTAAATTACTTAGAGATAACTTGCTTTAATCTTACCCTTAGCCTGATAGGATGATTAGAGTAGGTTGTTTGGGATCTATTGTGGGTTGGTTGTGAATTTGTTAGATTAATTCTTCCTTAATTCGTACCTTTAGTCTAATAGGAGGAATTTTGGGGAATTAGTTTAGCATTAGCGTGACTGGTTCGAGCGTTGCCTTAGCCTAATAAAGCGGTTGAACTTGAGGGTTTGGATGAGTTTGTTAGTTGCATTAGTTTCCGGATTAATTAAGGAAGTAAACCTTACCTTTAGCCTAATAGGAGGGTTTATTGAATTAGTCAATATCTAAGTAGGTAAGTGCTTAATTCATGCCTTGCCTTTAGCCTAATAGGAGGGCGTGAGTTATAGTATTTACTCTTGTTTTGCATGACCATAGATAGGATGTATGTGTGTGCTTTTTATGTAACCCTAAAATATAATCTCGGGAGTACACTTGCTTAACTTGAGTTTTTAATTAAATCACCGTCTTGTTTTAGTTATTTGTTATATGCTTATTATTTTCAGTTTGATAAACATAAAAACCAAAAATATTTTCTTTAAGTTTCAACACAGTCCTTTCCTCGTGGGAACGAACTTGCTATACTATCACCTTCACGGGGTTGTTTAGCTTGATTTTTGATTAGGGGTAAATAGCAACCACGATCGCAATTTTTATACACATATTTGCTCCACATCACATACTGTATTTAAATGGAAAAAAGTTCATGAAAAGGCTTTTACCTGTTTTAATGTTGCATGATTTTAATAGAGTTTTTGAAGTTCAATGTGATGCCTCTGGGCTTGGGATTGGAGCTGTTTTGATGCAGGATTCGAAGCCGATAGCGTATTTCATCGAGAAAATGCATGGGGCTGTCCTGAACTATCCAACGTATGACAAAGAGCTTTATGCTCCCGTGAGGGCGTTGCAAACTTGGCAACATTATTTGTGGCCAAAGGAGTTCGTTATCCACTCCGATCATGAACCACTCAAGCATTTGAAGTCTCAAGAGAAGCTGCACCGAAGACATGCTAGGTGGATGGAATTCATTGAATCTTTTTCTTACGTCATCAAGCACAAGAAGGGTAAGGAAAATGTAGTAGCAGATGCTTTGTCATGAAGGTATGTGCTTCTTACTTTCTTGCAGTCGAAGTTGTTGGGATTTGATTTACTTAAGGGGTTGTATGCGGGTGATAGTGATTTTGGTGAAACCTTTGCTGAATGTTCACAAACTGCATGGAATGATTATTTTCAGCATGATGGATTTATTTTTAAGAAAGGAAAATTGTGCGTGCCTAAGAGTTCTTATCGTGAATTGTTTGTTAGGGAGGCACATTGTGGGGGTCTTATGGGGCATTTCGGTATCACAAAGACACTACACATATTGCATGAACATTTTTATTGGCCTAAAATGCGAAATGATGTTCAAAATTTTTGTGCAAAATGTGTCTCATGTCGTCATGCAAAGTCTAAGGTCATGCCTCACATTTTTTATACCCCATTACCGTTTCTAGTCATCAATGGGTCGACATATCGACGGATTTTGTGTTAGGGTTGCCTAGGACACAGTCGGGTCATGATAGCATCTTTGTGGTAGTCGATCGCTTTAGCAAAATGGCGCATTTTATAGCATGCAATAAGACTAAAGATGCATCACATTTTACTGAATTGTTCTTTCGTGAAATAGTCAGATTGCATGGTATCCCAAAGACTATAGTTAGTGATCGGGATGTCAAGTTTTTGAGTCATTTTTGGCTCACATTGTGTTCTAGGTTAGGCACGAAGCTTTTGTTTTCCACGGCTGCACATCCGCAAACGGATGGGCAAACTGAAGTTGTTAATCGAACACTAACAACCTTGCTTCGAGCTTAATTCAGAAAAATTTGAAAAGTTGGGAAAAATGTTTGCCACATGTCGAATTTGCATATAATAGGGCCATGCATTCCACTACATCTTATTCTCCGTTTGAAGTGGTTTATGGGTTTAATCCACTAACGCCTTTAGATGTATTGCCTATTTCTACTAGTCACATTTTGGATTTAGATGGTAAGCAGAAGGCGGATCACATCAAGGAAATGCATGCCAAGGTTCGAGCAAACATTGAGCGTCGAAATGAACAAATTGCTAAGAGAGCAAGTCAGGGGAGAATCAAGGTTTCTTTTGAACCTGGAGATTGGGTGTGGGTTCATCTGTGCAAAGAACGATTTCCACATCAACGGAAATCAAAGCTTCAACAAAGGGGAGATGGTCCATTTCAAGTTTTAGCCAAAATTAATGATAATGCATATATTATTGATTTGCCTAGTGAATTTGGTAATATTTCTAGCACGTTTAATGTTAGCGATCTTTCTTTGTATGACCTAGGAGATTCGAGGACGAATCCTCTTGAGGAAGGGGGGAATTATGAGGAAGCTAACCCAAGAAGCTTTGTGGATGATCCATTGCAAGGAGTTGGAGGACCTTTGACGCATTCGAGGACTAAGCGTATGAGGAGTGCACTACACGCGTTGATCAAGGACATATTTGAGCGTGAACTTGTTCGTGAAGTTCGTGAGGAGGACGCAACAATCATCTCTTGTTTAGAAGTGTCTAGAATGGAGTTAAATATCATGGTGGATCGAAATGAGGCATTGAAAGGAAGAAGAGATGACAAAAAGATAGGTTCGGACGCATCAGCAAACTTTCGGCCCTCCGAAAGTTAGGTTCGGACGACCACAGGGGTCCGAAACTACGGTCCGAAATGTTGAAGAAAATGATGAGCCTCAGAAGTTTAGGTTCGGACGCTCCAGCTGAGTTTCAGCCGTCCGAAACTGTCGCGCGACTAGATTTTACATATTTTTAGTCAAATGGGTTCGGACGATCTCAGAGTCTGAAACTACCATCCGAAACTTTCGCTGAACGTTATTTTTGAATTTTTGTTGACTTTTTCCATTAGGGTTTTGGAGCCTATAAAAGGCTATCTCATGTACGTTATTTGCAGACTTTGGATATTTGAAATTTTGTGAGTTTTGTTTATAACTTTCTTTGTTTCTTTGTGAAGAACAACCTATTCTATTTCAATCAAGGGTGTTGATTGGCTTGGAATTTTGATAACAAAGGTTCTAAGGGAAAGTCTTCTTAGGGTGTTTGTTCCTAACAATTGATAGGTATGTTTTTTATTCATTTATTGAATTGGGGGCTGCCTCCTTATGTGCTGTTGTTTCTAATGCAAATTATTCCTCAATTGATCTTGGGTTACGCTCCTAAAATTCATTCGGGTCTAGGATCGTATCAGGTAGTTTTCTTCTGGTCCTTTGGATCGATTGCTATCTGATTGTAGCCCGAGTATCCATTCAGAAAATAGTAGAAAAGTAGCCTGCAATTCTTTCCAATAATTGCTCCAGAAAGGGAAGTGGTAAGTGATCCTTCCTAGTTACTTTATTGAGCTTTCTGTAATCCATACACACTCTCCATGCACTGATTATTCTTGCTGCCAAAAGCTCATTTGCATTATTTTTCACAATTGTAACTCCTCATTTATAACGTATTGCACATGACTTACCCATTCACTGTCTGAAATGAGAAATATCATACCAAAATCCAACAATTTGATTACTTTCTTCTTCACAACTTCAATCATCTGAGGATTTAATCTTCTCTGTCTATCTCGTACAGGAATAGCATTTTCCTCCAATAAAATTTTGTGCATGCAAATGCTTGGGCTTATTCCCTTGATATATGCAATGGTCCACCCAATCGCCTGTTTATATTGCCTCAAAACTCCCAACAATTTCTCCTCTTGCCAAACCTCCAATTTCGAAGAAATCACCACTGGCAATGTTTCGTTTTCCCCTAGAAAAGCATACTTCAAATAAGGAGGCAATGGTTTGAGTTCCAGCTTTGGAGGCACCACTATAGAAGGCACGAGTTTTTCATTCCTGCATAAACTTTCTTTGCTCCTCACCTCAGTGGTGCACACACTTCATTAGATGAAAAATCACAATCACCATCATTTTTCAATTCTTTAACACATGCATTTTCCAACATATCTTTCATTTCACATTCAACTTTCACTTCAACAATTTCATTTTGCATATAAAAAATGTATTCATCTAACACACAACATTCGATAACATTTTCAATTTTAGACAAAATTTTACTATCTTCCTCATTTAACTCAAACTCATCAAATTCCTTTTCACAATCATGTGTTTCATCAATATAAGAAAAATCATGCTTAACATTCTCATTCATTCCATGCAAAATAGAACATGCTATAGCTTTAATGGCAAAACAGGACTCCACATGCATAGGGTGTTTCATAGCATAATCCACATCAAATACAACCTCATCATTATTGATTCGAAATGTTACCGTCTTGCTGCGTACTCCAATCAGAGCATCACCAGTAGCCAGAAATGGTCTTCCAAAAATGAGAGGCACTTCAGGATCCTCTTCCATATCCAACACAATAAAGTTAACTGGCAAAGTGAATTTATCTATCATTACAAGAACATCTTTTACCAATCCTGTAGGCTTCACAAGTGACCTATCTGCCAACTGTAAGGTAACAACTACTGGACGAATTATTCCCTTGAGTCCTACATTGATGGCAATAGAAAGAGGCACGAGGTTGATACCAGCACCCAAATCACAGAGAGCTTTCTCAAAATACCTTGAGCCAATTTTACAAGGTATAGTACAACTACCTGGATCCTTCAACTTTGGTGGTAAATTGTGCCCAACCCAAGCCCCACTGTACTTTCTGAGTGTCAAAGGCACTTCACACTTCAGAATCTGTTCTTTGTTTGATATCAAATCTTTGAGAAACTATGCATATTTAGGCACTGCACCCACCAAGTCCAACAATGGTAAACTCACATTAACTTGTTTAACTACATTAAAGAATCTATCAAACTGTGGTCCTATCTTTGGCTTTGGTCCCACTCTTTCAGGGAATGGAGGCTTTGAAGCATACTCTGGGAAGTTGTAAGGACTTGGAGGTCCTCTAATCTTTTTCATCACTTCCTTTTCTCCATTATCTCACACCTCTTCCTTCTCTGGTGCCATGTCCTCATTGGCACAATCTTGTTCAATATCAACAACTACTTCCTCCTCATTTTGACAAGCTTCTTCTCCAGGCTTAGTGGTTTTATGGACTTGCTTTCCACTTCTCAATGTGATGGCGTTACATACTTCTTTCCCTTTTGGATTTGGAATTGTATCACTTGAAAGTGATCCACTCGGCCTGTGATGCACATCATTGGCAAGTTGTCCCAGTTGCATCTCAATATTCTTTAATGTAGCTTCATGATATCTTACAATAGTTTCCAACCCACCAAACCTTCGTTCATTCTAGTTCATCTTGTCTATAAGTTTATGAAACATGTCCTCTGTAGAAGGTTTTCTTTGTTCTGGAGCATTAGACTGGTCAAAACCTGGAGGTGGATTTCCAGATCGTCTTTGCTCATTCCCTTGATAGTACTGGCCTCATTGAGTTTGTTTTTGATTTCCCCAGCTACTTTGGCCTCCACCATATTGTCGGTTGCCTCCATTGTAATTTCTTGAGCATTGTGGCTTTTTATAGTTATTCACATACTGTAGAAACTCAGTAGCGATAGCACATTCATCTGTATGATGCTCGCCCTTACACAACTCACATGATAACACAGGAGCCTTAGCTTGTGTAGCTTTCAGAGTTTGCACTTGTTTAGCCAAGGCCTCAAATTTGGCACTCAAAGAAGTTTCTTCATCAAGTCCTAATACACCTCTCTGCCTCCTACCATGTGGTTTCCTTGTTTCAGGAAAAATGTACTCATCTTCAGCTATTTTATCAAAGAGCTCCCTCATCTCAGGCATACTGTTATTTTTCAATGCACCATTAGCACATGCCTTAACCATCATGGAAGACTCAGGTGTGAGGCCTTTGAAGAAAATGTTCAATTCTCTGATTTCTCCAAGATCGTGGTTGTGACATTGTCTGATTAAATCATTGAAATGCTCCCATGACTCTCTGAATGACTCTCCATCATGCTGTTGAAAGTTCATTATATACATTCTCATTTTCTCCAATTTAGCAGGAGGAAAGTATTTGGCCAGAAATTTCTTTTGGAGTTCCTCAAAAGTTGTCACACCATTTGTACCCCCAATGGATTTGAACCAATGCTTTACATTGCCTCTCAGAGATAGAGGAAAAAGAATTCTATGAACTTCATTCCGATCCACTCTCTAAAGCTTGAAAGTACTGCAGAGACCTAAGAACCAATCAAGATGTTCATTCGGATCCTCATTATCAAGGCCTTGGAAGAATTGGCCCTGAGTGATAATGGAGACGATTTGAGTTGGAATGTGGTAGCTTTCAACATCAATACCCTGTTGATCAAAACTATCCTCGAAATTGATTGCATAGTGATCACCAAATCTTGGTGGTCTAGCTCCTAAATTTGCCATTTCTCTTTGTCTCAGTTGAGTTCTCAAAGTCTTTGGCAATTCTATATCAAGTGTATACTCTGGTTCACCAGAAGACCTTAGAGACTTGGGCATAAACAAAACACCACAAGTCAAGTATGATAGGGGATAAAAGATTACACAAAAACAAGAATCTCAATTGTAAACAAAGGAAACAGAACAAACAGCAGAATATCAACAATAAAACTAAAACAGAACAACACAATAAAATCAAGAAACCATGCCTTCCCTGGCAGCGGCGCCAAAAATTGATACGAGTTGTCGTTACTCACCAATTTTACCCTAAACTCCTGTAGTAGTAGTGAGAGGGATCGTATCCACAAGTAAGGGGATTGGTTTCTAGAATTCAAGAGTGTTGCTCTATTAAATGTCACACAAATGAAATTTGTATTACCGAGAACTAAGATAACTAGAACTGAAAACACAAGAAATAAACTCTGAGTGCAATCAATAGGAAAGGTGATGCCCTAGAGTTCCGTAGTTGGATGAATACACATTTAGATCACTCATGCGGTGCAACTAAACATACATGCTAATCAAGAGGGGAGCTTCGTTGCCTAGAGTCTTAAGCCACAACTGGCATGTCGACCACACTATGTCTTAATCTTCCCGACACTGTCCTATGCTATGGCGAGGCCTAAGGACGGTGATTTCATCCCGCAACATCCCAATTCACTATTCCTAACAAGTTTAACACTCGACTCTTAGAAAATTCCCGTGGCGAGGCCTAAAACTAAGGTCTAATGCGCTCGTTAACAACAGAGGACTTCTTTTCTACTCCAACCTTATGATCTCATAATCTACGATCGGCATGGAGACCGCATCCTAGAAGACGAGCGTGCAAAACAAGTGAAAAGACTCAATTCATGTTATCGTTCCACAGAATTCACAGCAAGAATAGATGTATAAACTCAGACTCAGTATGACGGCCATAGTTCATGTTCAATTGAACTACTCTAGAGCGAATATGTGAAACTTAACTGATATTCACAATTCAAGCACAATATGAATCATTTCTTCAAAGATTACATTTATTGCACCGAATCAAGCATCTAAAATGTACATTCATCCATTGGAACCCTAGGTCATCACTCGATTAGCCAGAAAACTCTTTCCTCATCTCAATTTCATCAATTCGTAGCATTAACAAATTCATTTCCATTCAATTGGAGGATTTTTATCAGTTAAAGTACAGAGGATTGTCAATTCCTTCATTTATTGAGAATAAAGAAGCGGTTTCCAGTCCAATACTGCAATCGGAATCGAAATCGGAGAACAATTCCTAGAGAGAGAAAATCTAGAAAGAGAAAATTTAAGAGAGAGAAAGAGAGTTCCCGCTCTACAAATCAAAAGTCTGTTACTATTCTAGAATGACTGATACCATAGTAATGACTTAATCCTCTATTTATAGAGGTTACAAAACGTAAACAAAATTCAAAACGTAAAAATGACAAAAATATTACAAAATTGTCACTACCAAATAACAAGTACTGAAAATCAGCTCATGCACCGCTTCGTACCACGCCTCTGAGCCCTGGACTTTCAGGCCTTTATTGGGCTTTCCACGTCTTCAGTGCTCTCGGAGTCCACGCCTTCACGAACCACTGCCATAAGAGATGAATTCCATACTTAGAAAAAATTCCAGCCAATTTTGAGATTTGCAAATAACCAACATCCTCCATGGCGATGCGTCGCACGACGCGTCACCGTTTGAAGTTTTTTCAATGGAGAAAAAGTTCCAGCCAATTTTGAGATTGCAAATAACCAACATCCTCCATGGCGATGCGTACGCGTCGCCGTTTTGAAGTTTTTTCCATGGCGACGTGTCACCGTCTATCACTTTCCATGGCGACGCGTCGCCGTGTATCCTCCTCGCTGGCGACGTGTCGTGCAACGCGTCGCCATGAACTTGTGTGTGTGTGTGTGTGAAGCATTTGTGTGCTGAAGTGAAATTTGTGAAGTGTGTGGAGTTGTGTGCATGAATCATGAATTGGTGTGGTATGCAAATGTGCTTGAGTGTAACTGTTGTGCTATGTGAATGAGGAATGCAACAAGTAATGCATGTAGTGCAAAAGTATAGTGCCATGCACAGCAAACGTTGTGCACCACTAATGTGCTAGTGTGCACGTTATACTGAAATAATGTGCATGAGTTGTGCTCGTGTTGTGGCAAGAGTGTTCAACAAAAGTGCAAGAGGTATGCAAGAGGTACGCTCACATATGCATAAATTGTGCCTTCATGTTTCGTGTGAGTACGCATGTTGTGTAGCAAGAATGCATGGGTAGTGCGCGGACTGTGCATAGACAAGTGAGTGCAAAGGTGTGCACAAGATGCATGCGGACTAGAGCATATGTGTGTGCATATGTAGTGCAAGTAATGTGCAAAAAATATGCAAAAGTTGTATATAAGTGAGTGATTGCTGCATGAATGCTATGCATGTGGGCTGCATGGCCATGCGACAACGCCATGCTAGTGTGTGCATTGATGTGCGGCGACCTTGTGCATAATGTGCAAAAAATGCTAGACACGGCATGCGTGTAATGTACACAAATGTATGTGTGACATATCTTTATGCAATTTCCAAAAAACTCCTAACACCTCAAACACACAAATCAGGCTCCTCTTTACCGAATCACACCACACACACACACTTGTTCACATAACTCGTAAATCCCACACTCCATCACACAAATCACACACTACAAAAGTTAAAGTCAATCCCCCACATTACATACTCAACAAATTCATTCTTCTTAAATCAGAAAACACTTCACAACTTTCTTTACATGAGCACACAAGTTTCAAGAATCTTTCTACGTAAAGTGCATTAAAATCTACAAAAGTCAAGCGAAAACAGCTTAACTAAGTCAGTATAAAACTGACTTAACAGCGATAAGTGGGTTAAGCACTCAAATGACCCAATTGGCAAAATACTTTAATGAGATACAAGGTCCTCAAGGGAAATTGCCATCTCAAGTGCAGATCAATCCACACGAAAATGTCAGCCAAATTACAATGCGTAGTAGGAAAGAATTTGAGGAAACAATCGCGAAGGTCGTAGCTGAAGAGAAGAAAATGCAGCAGCGTCGTTCGACCAAACGACGAATGCACAAAAATTAGAGGTAACTTCTAAATCGAATTTGTCAACTTCTGAATTTAAAATACCTCCCCCTTTTCCAAACAGGTTGAAAAAGAATGCCAAGGATGAGGATTTGGATAACATATTGACCATCTTTAGCAAGATTGAAATCAATATGCATTTTCTAAACACAATTTGAAGAATGCCAAAATATGCCAAATTCTTGAAGGATTTCATTGCAAGAAAAATTAAGCATCCCAAAATTGAGAAAGTGGTAGTAAGTGAAAATGTTTCAGCAATAATTCAGAAAAAGTTACCACCAAAATGTAAGGACCCAGGTATGTATGCAATTTCAAGTGTAATTGGGGAGAAATTGGTAGAAACAACTATGTGCGATTTAGGTGCATCTATAAACGTAATGCCTTTATCTACCTATAATGAATTAAGTTTGGGACCCTTTCTGACACAAGAGTTATAATACAATTAGCAGACAGATCATTGGCATATCCACTCGGTGTTCTTGAAAATGTACCCGTTAAAGTGAATGAATTCGTATATCCTGCCTATTTTTATGTTATTGACACAGGAAAAAATTATGACAAAATATCTACAGTTTTATTGTTAGGAAGACCATTTTTAAAGACTGTGAAATTCCAAATTAATATGGATAAAGGAACCCTAACTTGTGAATTCTATGGGGAGTTTTTGACCTTTAATATTTACGATGCTATGAAACATCCCCATGATATTGAAAATTGCAATGCTATTGATGTTTTTGAACCATTTGTCCAAGAACATCTTGAGATGAATTTTGTGCAGAATAAATTACAGCAAGTTGTCACAGCAACCTTTGAGGCAAAAGAAAAGTATGACGACGAGATAAAAAATGCAATAACATCATTGAATTCACTGGATAAAATGTCAATTAAAACAGATTCGTCCCATTTGCCCAAACGGAAGCTGCCTGATAAATTGCTACATTCTTGTTTGGAACTTTCGATGTTGGACAATGGTTGAAGTCATCTGATGCAGCATATTTAGTCTAGCCAAAGACTTTAAACAAAATCGATAGTTGGGAGGCAACCCAATCTTTAAGTATTTCTTTTCTTTATTTTTTTCATTAAGTTTATTTTAAGCTAATAAGTCTACTTTTATTCAAGATAGTTTCTGCAAGGTGGCTCTAGAAATTAGACTTACAACCCGCCTATCACCATGGTTAATCAAATCAAGACGAATCAAGCTGCCATTCTCCAGCTGTTGTAGGATAGATTGCCCCCACAATGCCCTTTTACTCTTTAGTTTCTGTGTTTTTGTTTTCATTGTTTTTCTTTTTAGTTCTAGTGTTCTTCCTTTTCACTTGAGGACATGTTATTGTTTAAGTGTGGGGAGAGTGTTATGTGTTGTTTTCATTGTGATGTTTTACTTTATTTTCAAAAATGAAAAAAAATTTAGAAATCATGAAAATTTTCACAAAAATAGTTTTACGTTTTTAGAGCGTGTTTTCGGATGTTTTCGTCACTGTAGAACTGTTTCACTATAAACATTGTCTTACCGAACAAAATGTTATTCAAACTTGCTTAGTTTAATATGATGGTTTTTGCATAATATTGAATGACTCCAGGTATGAAGAATACAGTTTCTGAGTTTTATTTGCCCACTAAAAGTGAGGATTTTGAGCCTAAGCATGCAATAACAACTTTGTTGGTGCTTAATTGATTATTTCTTTCAATGAGTGTTAATTGTACAGCGGTTACCTTACTAAATTTGCTTTGTTGTGCATGGATATTATATTGTTAAACCTAAACTTGAATATGATAAAGGCACTTAGGAGCAGCCAATTTTGACTTTTATTTTCAAATCCTACCCTTCATTTGACCATTAGTTAGCCCCTTTTGAGCCTTAAACCTTTTCCTTCTGATTTAACTACAAAAATTTCACCTTAAACCTTTTTAGCTTTCTTTGGCCCACTAAGCTATAAGTAGCTTTAAATTGTTTCCCCTTGCTTGAGACAAAAGAGAGAGTTGCATGTTTAAGTCTCTGTGCATTAAGTTATTCCAGAATGTTATGAATGATTGAAATGTTGAAGTTTGTTGTTCGACTAAACACCACTGGACGGAAAGAGAAAGGGAAGAAAAAATTTAGCTCTGTAGTAGTGTTTCTGTGCTGTTTGCCCAACTGCGGCAGGAAAGAAAAAGAAGAAAAAATAACAGCAATAAAAAAAAGAAAAAAAAGAGGAAAAAGTGGCTTGAGAAGAAGAAACGAAAAAAATGTGAAAAAGGCATGAAAAAAAGTATGGTTACTGTGCTTGAAATACTTTAAGATTTTGAAGGTGAAAAATGTTGAGACTTGATGCAAGATAAGTGTGGGGATCTTTTAAATTGAGTTGCTTACACTTTAGTTTTATTTTTAGCCTTTTATCCATCTTAAATCATATATTATAAACCCTAGCCCCATTACAACCCATAGAAAGACATTTTGATTCATGTTTAGTTTCGATATCATGGTTATCTGTTGACATATTTGCAAACTTGTTGTTAGTTTTCTATGTGCGATTTATCTGAGTGGTTGAACCCAAATTGTATACATCAATGAGTGCTAGGAATGATCTTGTAAAGTTACTTACAATTTTGTATTTTGATCTGGAAGACTTGATTATGCATGAACTTGTTACCTGGACTAAGCATGAATTTTGTGTTGAAAGAGTTTCTCGGTTTGGCTGGATTAGTGCTTGTTTAGTGATGTGGTTTAGTTATGTTGTGTTTAGTGTTAGTTATTTTCTGTGTGAATGCTAAGGGACCAGCATAGTTCAAGTTTGGGGATCTTGTTGAGCGCAAATTACTCATATTATTATGTACGCTTTAACGTACTTGATGGGGCAAAATCTGTACTTAATAAGCTGTAATTTTGCAAAAATTGGAAGTTTCCAACTTGAAGGATGACGTTGAGAGGAAGATGATTTGAAGAGATTTTTGAAAGATTTGAAGGGCTGAAAATAGCATTGAAGAGTATAACAGCAAGAAGATTTTTTTGGAAACTACCAATAGAGATAAGAAGTTTGGTAGTAGAAAGATTTATTGGCAGTTACCAATGGTGGATGAATTTGATTTGGAAGTTGTTTGTTATAACCGTATGTGGTTGATAGATTTTTAGAAACAAGAAGATTTACTTCTTTAGTTAAATTAGGAAGTTATGTTTTTCTCTTCTATATAAGAGAGAAGGATAATTAGGGTTAGATATCCTTTAGACTTTTTGGAGGTGCACCGTTTCTTCTTCATATTTTTCTGTATTAGCGGCTGCCCAGTGGAGATCAGAAGATGCAGTCAGCCGTTTGCCCAGACAACAGTCTGGGTGGTTTGATATTCTCTTGTTAATTTAGTTTTATTTTATTAATTTATTATTGTTTTGTTGTTTTTATTATGAAGTGTGAGTAGTTCTTTATCTGGCGAGTGAGTAAAGAAGCACTAATCATGAATAGTTGTGAGACTAAACCGATTTAATTAATAATTAATTCTGTGAGTTTTCTGAGTATAGCGTTAATTATCTAGATTGATTAAAGCCTGATCAACTTTAATAAATTTAGGTAGAGCCAATTAATCCCTTGTTAAATCACTGGATTTAATAAGTAAGATTAATTAGTGGTAAAGCTACTGTCTAGGTAGTTGGAAACAACTGGTTAACAAATTATTGCATGCTGATCATGATATGATTTGTTAGATTTATGTTCTTCTCCAACTTAATGCATTTATAACATTGAATCTGGTGATCGGCTGATTCCAACCAGGTTATGTTATGAAAAGAGAAATAGTTGATTAAGCTGATACTTGTCAACCATCGAATAATTAAGGAAGGATTGGAATATGTCAGAGCTGATTTTCGGTATCTTATAACTAACTGATTAATATGAAATTATTATCTTTGCGTCAATAAACAACGAATATTGATTAGTGTGGATCGCTTATTTGCCAGATCTTTGTTTTAAGTTATTAATTTCGGTAATTTTGATATTGATTAATTTCGTTTATTAGTTCATTTTAATTATTTAATTCTTATTAGTATAATTTTTAATTTAATTTTTGTGACAAAGATTGCAAATTAATGAATTTGAAGATTTTGTTATTCCACATGAGATCGACCTTACTCTCACTGCACTATTGTGAAACCTTTGGAGTAAGAATTAATTTTGGTACATAAACGACACACCAGTACTTCACAGTGAAACCGGATTTAACGTCAATATATCAAACACGGAGAGTTTGATCTCTTCAAATGTCATTCCACCATATGCATGAAAAAAATCAGTAATACCTCATTTATAAAAAACAGAACCATCAGCTGATACAACATTTTCTCCACCGCAATAGCAAAAACAAAAAATTGTATTCTCCATCCTAATAAAAAAAAAATTAAGGGATTAAAAATAATATACAAGATATATTCATTGGCCAAAAAAATATCAATTAAAAATCATAATATACTGTGAGTATCAAAACTAACATACTAATAAATCGTAACATAATCATAATATTCTATTTGGTTAATGATTTAATAACAAATTGACTTGGTAGATTTATATTATTTCACAATAAAAATTGATATAAACTATTCTAAATATCACAAAATCAAATTATTAATATAATAATCATTCATCATAAATAGTCTTATTTCAATAGTTACAATCAAACTAATTTCTATACTTGTAGGAATGCCAATGTGTTCAGAGACCATACCTAATCCCTCAGGTGGGATAGATCATTTCGATGGTTCTAGTTGTAAACTTGGAATCCACTTGTATCACTGAATCATATTGAGTGTTTTGGTTGTTCTATAACCATGTTGTATTAAAAAATCAATTAAGACAAGCAATTGGGTAATTGGGCTACTTACTCATTCTCAATCATTACATACTCATTAAGTATGTGATGCTTACTTCCAAGTTTCAAGAATATTCATGCACTGAATGCATGTTGAATAATGTCATTCATGATTCATCACACTTAAAAACTCTACAACTGTAGCTTACATAAAGCATGCATGCATGCATGGACCATTTTCTATTACACTAGAGAGACATTGAAAGAGATTAGAGATCTGCCCATGGTTTTGTCAAGGTCAGTTTACTTGTAGTTCTTCGCAGTTTTCAAACATACCCGAACAGGCTTAGTTTAGTACTGAACATGATGATCTGTAAGTTCCAAAACATGGCATTAAGTGGATTGCCACGCCCACCATTCAAAATTATTTACTATAGTATATATTAGGATTGTTAGCCATCCAAGGCATTAATCACTTGTCAACAATTCAATTTTTGATGCACCTAATTCGTGATGTGTCAAACATAATCAAATATTTAATTAACATAGAGATTTGTTCACTAACTTGTGTTTAGAAAATTAGAGTGAAAACATGCCGAAGAAGATGAACATATTGGTAACAGAAAGGGTAGGCTGTATAGGAAGCCATGCATTCACTAATCACTCGTGTGAGAGACTAAACTTAATTTTATTATGGATGCAAATAATGGCAAGTCAAATAACACTACATTATATTATTGTTGCTAGGGATTCGAAGGAGCTGCTGGTGTTGTGGCAGAAAAAGTCAATGGTTGAAACACTAGAAAATAATTCTCTAAAGAGTTACTAATTAACAACAACATCTATTTGAGACTCACTTCATAATTCCTCAATAATTATCAATATTAGGCATCCAATTCCTTCGTTTAATCACCAACCATAATACAATAAATGAAAAGTACAAAAATCACATATTCTCAGTAATAAGCCATAACTTAAGCCAGACCCCCATCAGCCCAAAGCTGATTTCTTTCCACAGCCTACTCATCCCTCATCTACAATTTCTTTCATTTACACCTACAGCTCATCTCTTCACCCCGTTGGCCAGAAGATTCACCTCCACCTCTCTCTCCATTGCCGAACAGCCACTACCACCACACGGATTGGGTCAAGTTTCGCATGAGAGGAGCTGTCCCGGTGACCGAGCTTAGTTGAAGAAGTAGCTGCCTTGCGATTGGCAGCTCGAAAGAATAGAGCTTCAATATTTAACTTCAAGATCCAACCTCACCACTTGACCGAATACTTTTCTTAGCTGAAGAAGTAGCTGCCTTGCGATTGGCAGCTCCAATCTGAAAAGGAAGATAAAGAATAGAGCCTCAAGATCCTGCCTCACCACTTGGTCTTCCTTCGCCACCAGCCTCCTCTTCTCCTCCCTCAGGCACTCCACACTCACCGGCCGTCCGGCCATCGTGTAGAATCCCAGCAAGCTACCCCTGCTCCTACAAGTTAGATCTGGATTCGAGCTTGGTAGTACACACGGATTCCTCTAGATCGGACTCAAATCGGGCTATAGAGTTGACGGCAGCTCAAAGGAGGTGACGTGATGTGTTGGGTGAACAAGCACAAGCAAAAACTGAGCTGCTGAGCTGCTGATACTGAGCTAAGAAGCTGCCGACTTGCTGAATGCTCTTAATGCAAATTCTCCAGATCGAGGTAAGATTAGTGCTGTGAGGACTTTTGTGAATGCTTGAAATCTGCGATTTTGAACTTTAATGACGGTGGAACATCTAATGACCTTAAACGGCCCTGAAAAGGTTTGGCCTTGGGATTGGGCTAACTGTAGCTACTTCAAATTTTACTTGCAATTGTTGGGTGACAATGGAGGTTATTGTTTCTTGCTGAAGTTAAAACTTGAGCCCATGAATTGTGGGTGAATGGCCCTTTTCATTTGCCTTGAGACGTTAACATTGGAGCTGTTTGCTCTTGCATATTCTTTGTGTGGACTTTATGCGGATGATAGAATCGTTCTCCAGATTATGCAACTGATTTGTGCTATTCAAATTTTTGCTATTCAAATTCATATGATGTTGCCTCTGTTACTTAGTGTGTACTCGTTGATTGAACCGGGCTTGGCACATGGAAGATTTTCGTTTGAATGTAGATTCATTTACTTGATTAGATTCAGCCTTTTGAATAGGTTCTCGTTTGCTTTCGTGGTGGGACAGTGTGGAAAACTGATTCCTATACAACATAATTTGGTGCAATGTGCCTCTCGTGTGATTACTTGGTTGGATGCACTTCATGTGCTTAATATATTTCCTTGCACTTGCTGATCATGTTGCTGTTCAGTGGATGATTCTTTTGTTGCCAGTTACTTCTTATATCTTGGCTGTTATGCGTGAAGCATTTGCTTTTTGGATTGTGGCCATGAAACTCTTGGATCGTTAAACTGTTGATCTTGCCTGACATTGTTGTTAATTTACTGGCCTACATGGCAATTGACGAGGCTTCAACATTTGCTTTGATTGATAACATATTGACTCTGTGCTGCCTTGGCGAAGCAAACGGAAGCTCCGTGATCTTCCCACCGCGTCACAAACCGTAATCCATAACTTTTCTGAATTCCATATTAGTCATTTAATTTCAAGATCATGTAATGGAGTAGTACTCCATATTTATAGCTTTCCTTTTGTAACAATGTTTTGAATATATCCAGCATCGTATTTTGCCCTCAGAAAAAAAAAGAAAAAAAAGCCATAACTTAAGCCAGCATCTAAGATTGCACTTGGTCGAAAAGAAATTGTAGGCATTAAACAACAATATGATGAGTCTTTAACAGCTTATTGGAACAGATTTAAACGTTTGTGTGAGAGTTGTTAGCAACATCAAATCTCTGACGAACTTTTAATCCAATATTTTTTTGAAGGTTTGCAACCAGAGGAGAAACGCACACTTAATGCAGCAAGTGGTGGAGCTTTCATGGATAATAGCACAACTCAAGCCACAAACATGATTGCAAAAACCTGTGAGTCGCGCCAACAGTACCAACCTTTTTGTCGTTTAACAAAGCAAGTTGGTGAAATCTCCAGCTCTTCTATCAAGAGCAAACTAGAAGCTTTGACAGCAGGTGTAGAAAAGTTGATCAATAGAAAGGGAACAGGTCAGACGGAAAAAGTGTGTGCAATTTGTAAGAATCCTAATCATTCAGCAGATCAATATCAAATGACTCAAGAAGAGCTTGATGCCCAAGTTAATGCTATGGGAGGATATCCACAAAGGCACTACGATCCTAATGCCAATACTTTTAACCCAGGTTGGCAAGACCATCCTAATTTGAGTTATAAGAATCAAGCTCTACAGCAGCCAACTTCTCATCAACAAACCCAATAGAATTCAGCAGCTCCATCTGCTCAAACAAATTCCATCTTTATAGCTACTACAACGTCAGGAGTTCCTCTTGAGGATATGATTGTTAATTTAGTTACTTCTGTAACTTTAATGCAGAATACGCAAGTCCAAAATGAAGGAGTATTCCAGAAATTTCAGCAAGAAACGAGAGCAGTGATAAGTGGGTTAAGCACTCAAATGACCCAAATGGCAAAACACTTTAATGAGATACAAGGTCCTCAAGGGAAATTGCCATCTCAAGTGCAAATCAATCCACGCGAAAACGTCAGCCAAATTACATTGCGTAGTGGGAAAAAACTGGAGGAAACAATCGGGAAGGTCATAGCTGAAGAGCATAAAAATGCAGCTGCGTCGTTCGACCAAACGACGAAGGCACAAAAATCAGAGGTAACTTCTAAATCTAATTTGTCAACTTCTGAATTTAAAATACCTCATCCTTTTCCAAACAGATTGAAAAGGAATGCCAAGGATGAGGATTTGGATGACATATTGACCATCTTTAGCAAGATTGAAATCAACATGTCTTTTCTAAACATAATTCGAAGGATGCCAAAGTACGCCAAATTCTTAAAGGATTTCATTGCAAGAAAAATTTAGCATCCCAAAAATGAGAAAGTGATGGTAAGTGAAAATGTTTTAGCAATAATTTAGAAAACGTTACCACCAAAATGCAAGGACCCAGGTATGTTTGCAATTCCATGTGTAATTTGGGAGAAATTGGTAGAAATAACTATGTGCAATTTAGGTTCATCTATAAATGTAATGCCTCTATATACCTATAATGAATTAAGTTTGGGACCCTTTCTAACACAAGAGTTGCAATACAATTAGCTGACAGATCATTGGCATATCAACTTGGTGTTCTTGAAAATGTACTCGTTAAAGTGAATGAATTCGTATATCCTGTCGATTTTTATGTTATTGACACAGGAAAATATTATGAAAAAAAAATCTGCAGTTTTATTGTTAGGAAGACCATTTTTAAAGACTGTGAAAGCCCAAATTAATATGGATAAAGGAACCTTAACTTGTGAATTCAATGGGGAGTTTTTGACCTTTAATATTTATGATGCTATAAAACATCCCCATGATATCGAAAATTGCAATGCTATTGATGTCTTTGAACCATTTGTCCAAGAACATCTTGAGATGAATTTTGTGCAGAATAAATTATAGCAAGTTGTCACAGCAACTTTTGAGGCAAAATAAAAGTATGACGACGAGATAAAAAATGCAATAACATCATTGCATTCACTGGATAAAATTTTAATTACAACAGATTGGTCCCATTTGTCCTAACAGAAGCTGCCTTATAAATTGCTACATTCTAGTTTGGAACTTCCGATGTTGGACAATGGTTGAAATCTTCTGATGCAGCATATTTAGTCTAGCCAAAGAATTTAAACAAAAGTGCTAGTTGGGAGGCAACCCAATTATTAAGTATTTCTTTTCTTTATTTTTTTCGTTAAGTTTATTTTAAGCTAATAAGTCTACTTTTGTTCCAGATAGTTTCTGCAAGGTGGCTCTAGAAATTAGACTGACAACTCGCCTATCACCATGGTTAATCAAATCAGGACGAATCAAGCTGCCATTCTCCAGCTGTTGCAGAATAGATTGCCCCCACAATGATCAGGCTATCCCTTTTACTCTTGAGTGTATGTGTTTATGTTTTTTCATTTTGTTTTCATTGTTTTTCTTTTTAGTTCTAGTGTTCTTTCTTTTCACATGAGGACATGTTATTGTTTAAGTGTGGGGAGAGTGTTATGTGTTGTTTTTCATTGTCATGTTTTTCTTTATTTTCAGAAAATGAATTTTTTTTTAGAAAATCATGAAAATTTTTAGAAAAATAGTTTTGTGTTTTTAGTGATTGTTTTAGGATGTTTTCGTCACTGTAGAATTGTTTCACTTTATAAACATTGTCTGGCCGAACCAAATGTTATTAAAACTTGCTTAGTTTAATATGATGGTTTTTGCATGATCTTGAATGACTCCAGGTATGAAGAATACAATTTATGAGTTTTATTTTCCCACTAAAAGTGAGGATTTTGAGCCTAAGCGTGCAATAACAACTTTGTTGGTGCTTAATTGATTAATTCTTTCAATAAATGTGAATTGTGCAGCAGTTACCTTACTGAATTTACTTTGTTGTGCATGGATACTATGGTGTTAAACCTAAACTTGAATATGATAAAGGCACTTAGGAGAAACCAATTTTGACTTTGATTTTCAAATCCTACCCTTTATTTGACCATTAGTTAGCCCCTTTTGAGTCTCAAACCTTTTATTTCTGATTTAAATACAAAAATTTCACCTTAAACCTTTTTAGCTTTCTGTGGCCCACTAAGGTGTAAGTAGCTTTAAATTGTTTCCCCTTGCTTAAGCCAAAAGAGAGAGTTGCATGTTTAAGTTTCTATGCATTAAGTTATTCGAAAATTTTATGAATGATTGAAATGTTGAAGTCTGTTGTTCGACTGAACACCACCGGACAGAAAGAGAAAGGAAAGAAAAAATTTTAGCTCTGTAGTAGTGTTTCTGTGGTGTTTGCCCAACTGTGGCAGGAAAGAAAAAGAAGAAAAACAGCAGCAATAAAAAAAGAAAAAAAGAGGAAAAAGTGGCTTGAGAAGAAGAAACGAAACAAATGTGAAGAAAGCATGAAAAAAAAGTATAGTTACTATGCTAGAAATACTTTGAGATGTTTTGAAGATGAAAAATGTTGTGACTTGATGCAAGATAAGTGTGGGGATCTTTTAAATTGAGTTGCTTACACTTTAGTTTTATTTTTTAGCCTTTTATCTATCTTAAATCTTACATTATAAACCTTGGCCCCATTACAACCCGTAGAAAGACCTTTTGATTCATGTTTAGTTTCGATATCATAGTTATTTGTTGACATATTTGCAAACTTGTGGTAAGTTTTCCATGTGCGATTTAATTGAGTGGTTGAACCCAAATAGTATACATCTATAAGTGCTTGGAATGATCTTGAAAAGTTACTCAGAATTTTGCATTTTGACCTGGAAGACTTGATTATGCATAAACTTGTTACCCGGACTAAGCATGAATTTTGTGTTGAAAGAGTTTCTCGATTTGGCTGGATTGGTGCTTGTTCAGTGAAGTGGTTTAGTTAGATTGTGTTTAGTGTTAGTTATTTTTTGTTTGAATACTGAGGGACCAGCATAGTTCAAGTGTGGGGATCTTGATGAGCGCAAATTACTCATATTATTATGTACTCTTTAACTTACTTGATGGGGTAAAATCTGTACTTAATAGGCTGTAATTTTGCAGAAATTGGAAGTTTCCAGCTTGAAGGATGACATTGAGCGGAAGATGATTTGAAGAGATTTTTGGAAGATTTGAAGGACTGAAAATAGCATTGAAGAGTATGACAACAAGAGGAATTTTTGGAAGCTACCAAGAGAGATAAGAAGTTTGGCAGTAGAAAGATTTATTGGCAGTTACCAATGGTGGAAGAATTTGATTTGGAAGTCGTTTGTTATAACCGCATGTGGTTGATAAAATTTTGGAAACAAGAAGATTTCTTTCTTTAGTTAAATTAGGAAGTTATGTTTTTATCTTCTATGTAAGAGAGAAGGATAATTAGGGTTGGATATCTTTTAGACTTTTTGGAAGCGCAACTTTTCTTCTTCATATTTTTCTATATTAGCGGCTGCCCAGTGGAGAGCTGAAGCAGCAGTCGGCCATTTGCCCAGACGACAGTATGGGTGGTTTGATATTCTCTTCTTAATTTAGTTTTATTTCATTAATTTATTTTTATTTTGTTGTTTTTATTATGAAGTGTGAGTAGTCCTTTATCTGGCGAGTGAGTAAAGAAGCACTAATCATGAATTGTTGCGAGACCACATCGATTTAATTAAATGATTTCATAATTAATTTCGTGAGTTTTTTGAGTACAGCGTTAATTATCTAGATTGATTAAAGCTTGATCAACTTTAATAAATTTAGGTATAGCCAATTAATCCCTTATTAAATCACTGGATTTAATAAGTAAGATTAATTAGTGGTAAAGCTACTGGCTAGGTAGTTGGAAATAACTGGTTAACAAATTATTGCATCCTGATCATGATATGATTTGTTAGAGTTAGGTTCTTCTCCGACTTAATGCATTTATAACATTGAATCTGGTGATCGGCTGATTCCAGCCAGGTTATGTTATGAAAAGGGAAATAGTTGATTAAGCTGATACTTGTCAACTATCGAATAATTAAGGAAGGATTGAGACATGTCAGAGCTGATTTTCGGTATCTTACAACTAACTGATTAATATGAAATTGTTGTATTTGCGTCAATGAACAACGAATATTGATTAATGTGATTGCTTATTTGACAGATCTTTGTTTTAAGTTATTAATTTTGGTAATTTTGATATTGATTAATTTCGTTTATTAGTTCATTTTAATTATTTAATTCTTATTAGTATAATTTTTAATTTAATTGTTGTGACAAAGATTGCAAATTAATGAATTAGAAGATTTTGTTATTCCTCGTGGGATCGACCTTACTCTCACTGCACTATTGTGAAATCTTTGGAGTAAGAATTAATTTTGGTACATAAACGACACATCAGTACGTCACAGTGAAATGTAGTAATTTACCCTCTGGATTTAACTTCAATCTATCAAATAACCATGGTTTATCAAAGTTGCAGATAACTATGGTTTATCAAAGTTTTCTTTTTATCCAACTTTAATTTTCAAATAAACTAATTATCTATCATTTTAATTAATTAAATTCTTTCTCACCAATAATTCTTCACAATTATCCAGTAAACCATAATTTCCAACATCTTTTTTATTTCTTTTTTTTCAACAATTATCAAGTAAACCATAATTTCTCACCAATAATTCAAGATTTCTAAATCTTAAATCCGAATATATTCATCAGAATTTCAGTTTTCAATCAACGAAGTACTCAGTATAGCTTCAAAACTCAAACAGCCGGCTATGACCAAGAAATCAAGATTTCAGATTCCGCATTGCGCTTCAATAGGAAGAGGAGCACACGACATCCGTGCAACAAATTCAAGCAAAAATAGGGAGTCCACTTTCAACATTAAGTGAGGGTACAACATTGAAAATCCTCATTCAGAATCTGGAGTTTAAAAAATATGAACAATTTGGAATTTTAAGTCCAAAATCCAAATTCCAAGATTCCTCATGATTCCACACATTCAAACCTCTGCAAATGAGAGCAATCCGGTTTGGAGGTGACCACTTTAAACCGGACGGGCACAAGATCGTCGATCTATGCAGATCTCTCGTCGATCTGTGCAGATATACAGAAGCTCCAACAGCCATTACGATTTTGGATTCACAGTGGCTGCCGCTCCTGGAGCTGCCGGTGAACAGTGGCCGGACACGTGCAGCACAACTGGCGTCTACACCAGATCGGACATCTTCTCCACCAAGGTGCCTCTACTACTGCGACCTTGACCGTACATTGAGCTGAAGACACGAGCGTCAGCTTAAGAGCATCATATTCCCAAGGCTGAATCTTCTCCGACGGCGGTATCTAAATCAGCTCATGATCCACCTGAATCGAATCTCTTAAAGACCCAGCTGAATCCACCTCAAGATCCAGCTCCAGTTACGATGCAATCTGCTCCATTTCTGACGATATTGGAATCCATTTGCTTTGATGTTAATTACTGAATATTTGCAACTCATCAGCTTTGAATGGAACATGGAAATGTGATGCAAACATGGCCTGGAATTGAAAGTGTGATGGAATTGTGGCTGTGTCCACATTTTTCACGTACTGGTCAGAAATTTGGTATTTGGTATTCAGAAATTTGGTATTTGATATTCAGAAATTTGGTATTTGGTATTCAGAAATTTGGTATTTTTCTTGGGAGTTTTATTGATATTGTGGAGTTATTGGTGGAGACAGTACTACTTTTCTTGCTCATGGATGCGGTGGTAGATGAATGGCAGCGGTGGTGGAGGAATGGCTCTTTCGTGGAAGAAGAAAGGAAAGGAAAGAGAAAAGAAAGTAAAGGAAAGAAAAAAAAGAACTATTTAGGGAAGGGTAATTTTGGAATAAAAATAAAAAAATTTAAGTATTACGCACAGATTACTGCGCGTGTAAACCAATTTCGTCAGTTTTAACAGTTTCCGTCCGCTTTCCACTTAAATCCAAAGCAGAAGGGGGTTATGTGGGTATTATGAAACCACGAGGTAGCGATAGGGGGATTATGCCTAACCACAGGACGGTAAAAGGGAATTCGCCCAAAATAAAATTAAGGGATTAAAAATAATATACAAGATATATTCATTCGAAGAAAATATCAATTAAAAATCATAATATACTGCGAGTATCAAAACTAACATACTAATAAATCGTAACATAATAATAATATTCTATTTGGTTAATGATTTAATAACAAATTAACTTGGTAGATTTATATTATTTCACAATAAAAATTGATATAAATTATTCTAAATATCACAAAATCTAATTATTAATATAATAATCATTCATCATAAATAGTCTTATTTCAATAGTTGCAATCAAACTAATTTCTATACTTGTAGGAATGCCAATATGTTCAGAGACCATGAATAATCCCTCAGGTGGGATAGATCATTTCGATGGTTCTAGTTGTAAGCTTGGAATCCACTTGTATAACTAAATCATGTTGAGAGTTTTGGTGGTTCTATAACCATGTTGTAAAAAATCAATTAAGACAAGCAATTGGGTACTTGGGCTACTTACTCATTCTCAATCATTACATACTCATTAAGTATGTGATGCTTACTTCCAAGTTTCAAGAATATTCATGCATTGCATGCATGTTGAAAAATGTCATTCATGATTCATCACACCTAAAAACTCTACAACTGTAGCTTATATAAAGCATGCATGCATGCATGGACCATTTTCTATTACACTAGAGAGACCTTGAAAGAGATGAGAGATCTGCCCATTGTTTTGTCAAGGTCAGTTTACTTGTAGTTCTTCACAGTTTTCAAACATACCCAAACAGGCTTAGTCTAGTACTGAAAATGATGATCTGTAAGTTCCAAAACATGGCATTAAGTGGATTGCCACGCCCACCATTCACATTAATTTACTATAGTATGTATTAGGATTGTTAGCCATCCAAGGCATTAATCACTTGTCCACAATTCACTTTTTGATGCACCTAATTCGTGACGTGTCAAACATAATCAAATATTTAATTAACATAGAGACTTGTTCACTGACTTGTGTTTAGAAAATTAGAGTGAAATCGTGCCAAAGAAGATGAACATATTGGTAACAGAAAGGGTAGGCTATATAGGAAGCCATACATTCACTAATTACTCGTGTGAGAAACTAAACTTAGTTATATTATGGATGCTAATAATGGCAGGTCAAACAACACTACCTTATATTATTGTTGCTAGGGATTCGAAGGAGCTGCTGGTACTGTGGCAAAAAAAGTCAATGGTTGAAACACTAGAAAAGAATTCTCTAGAGAGTTACTAATTAACAACAACATCTGTTTGAGACTCACTTCACAATTTCTCAATAATTATCAATATTAGGTATCAAATTCCTTCATTCAATCACCAACCATAATACGATAAATAAAAAGTACAAAAATCACATATTCTCAGTAATAAGCCATAACTTAAGTGACAAAAAATGTCAAATATATGATTGGTCATTCTTTTTGAAACGTGTATTAATTAAAACTATTGTAAATTATGTAATATATGTCATGGCATAGATAATAAAATGAGGAGGGGTTGAAAAGAGTGCAGTGGTTGAATATAAAAAATGAATTTGAACAACATTTGTCTGAAATCATAGATGAAGTTCCAAAAGAGCAAACTTCTATAGGAAATATTGATGTCCAAGAAAATAAAAATGTTATGATTGAGGTCCTAAGTGGTCAAACTACTGAGCATGTTGAATAACAATCATCATGTGCTTATTGTTTCGATAAGAAGATATGAAGCCCAAAACTTATGGATGCAATCAAACAATTCTGCGAATGAAAAATTTCTAGTCTAATGAATGTCCCTGGCCTCACAAAGACACAAGTTGCTAGTCATCTGCAGAAATGTTGCAAACCAGAAGAGATTAATGATTCTCAAGCCGCATCTTCAAATGCACATGGTTCTCAAGAAAATGCTCATACTACAAGAAAATTTGGTGTAATGCCTTGTGCAAAAAAGAGCTCCAAGAATAAATTTGAAGATTTATGGAAGTGAATGAAGAGAGAGTTCTAAGAAAGTTCAAACTTCAATAATTTCGTGCCGAAATACTTAATCTGCTAAAACAATATGAAGTTTTGCATTCTGAGTATCAAAGGAAATTGTTGGATTTTGTTTAAAAAAATATATTAGTCTGAATTGATTGCATCTAATAGCGCATTCATTAATGATGGGAAATAATAATAATCATTAAAAAGTTGGATAAATACTTAATTATCACCCCAAAATTATTGATCACTTGAGAAAGGAAATTCAACGGATTAAAATGGTGGCAGGATAATAATACCTTACCATATATTCACCATGAGATAATTAGCACATATGTAAATGCGAAGCATTTATCAAAAAAGAATTCCAGAACTTTACCTCGTTATCAATTGTTACGCTAGGTTAGATAGAGATAGAACCGAGTTCAGTATCCACAATCCAAATCCTCAAATAACTCCAATTGCGGGGAAATGCTGATGATGATCAAGTCATTTTTTTGCTTTCTGAGTACTTTTGCAAATCTTCCTCTAACAATATAATTTTAGGGTTTAAAGGTTATGTTTTCAATTTAGCATAAAATTTTTAAATAAGATAGCGTTTGAACCTAAATTGACTTTGGGAGGACAAAGAGGTCTTTTACTATTTATTAAAAATAATAAATTTATTTTAATGCCCTTAATAATAAATACGTTAAACTTACGCCCTATTTTATAATAATGACGTGAGACACGTCCTTTTCCAAAATTTTCCCAAATTATTTAGTGACATAGGGAGTTTGGAAATTATATATATTAAAGTTGCTTTAATAGTTTAAAAATAAAATGTAATATTATTAGCTTTATAAATTGTAATTTTTAGTTAAACATTTCATCAAACACAAGTAAATACAAATATGCAATATTTAGTTTTATAAATTATATCTTTCAGTTAAACATTTTGTCAGATCCTTAAGTTGTTTATACTTAAGTTGTCAATTAATCTCATCCAACTAGTTCGGAATATTAATCATACAGTAAACATATTGAACAATTCCAAATAAAGAAAAGAAATACTAGAAGATAAAATTGTAAAAGAGAGTGAGGTTGAGAAAGTAAAATCCTACGGACTTAGGGGAGAATTCAAGTAGATTTGTTTCTTATAACTCAAAAGATAAAAAAAAATCATACTATTTTTTCTTAATCACAAAAAAAAAAATCTTAATTAAGAGCTAAAGTGTTGTTTGAAATTGCTAAAATCTTAAGTATAATACATACAAAAAATGGAGGGTTAATATATATAAAATTTGAATCAATGGGATAAATATAGAGTTATTTACTAAAAACCCATATGTGGTCCACAAAATTTCTTAAAAAACTTCCTTATAGTAAAAACAAACCTTACTAATGACCAGCATATTCTCCTGACTTAGGGCATGTTCGATAAAATTGAAATATGAAATCTGAAGTATTAAATCTAAAATCTGATATAATTAAGTGTCTAAATCTTAAATAATCAAACAATCAGTTTTAAATGTCTGAATCTTAATGTTGAAATAATTAAACTTATTTCATAAACATAGTGATATGATAGCTTAATGATCTAAATAGCACAATTTTGTCTTTAAATTATTTATTTTATCAATAAATGTGCAATTTATTACTTTTTAAACAAACTAATAAAAATATTATAAAAAATAAAATTACAAAATTTAATAATTTTGAAAATAAAAATATTATCATAGAAATGCATATATTTGTAACCTCTCCATATTCATGGAATTCTATTATATTAGAAGTTATATTCTAAAATTTAAAAAATACAATTCTTAATTTACCAAAACTTTATTTTAAAAAAATAGAGAAGGTATAAAAGATTAATTATTTTCTAAAATATAAAAAAATATTTATGAAATAAAATATATTGAATAAAAATTTTAAAATATAGATGAAATATATAAAATAAATATTAGAATATAGAATGAAATAAGAAAGTATATGAAAATAAGATGGTAAAGAATTAAGTGAAAAGATATTACGGATAATTATGTTAATTATAGAGATATTGTGAATAATTATGCTACGTTGAATTTTATTTTAAAACCTTAGATTTGAGCATGTTGTGAAATTAAGTAATAAGCTAAATTTTATCGCTTAAAATCAAAGAACAATTTTACCTGCCTTTTTAGATACTTTTAATTCATTAAGACATACATGTTTTAGTTATCAAACAAACTTATTTTGGTCAAGGTATGAATTAATTAAATTTCAAATTTAAATTCAATTATCAAACAGGCTCTTCAGTGAAAAGTGGACATACATAGTTACTAATAACATAGTTAAAAATTCTATCAATACCCTCATATATATATATATATATATATATCGTTTACATTCACAAAAATCTAAGTGTCATTTCTCTTTCCATCATTGGTTTTCTTCCAACAAAATCATTCTTCTACCACTCCATTTTCTCTCTTTTTTTCTCTCCCTTAAACTTTTCTGCTCCCACCTCCATCTCTGCTCTCACCGCCTACATTTCTGCTCCCACCTCACCACCGCATTTTCTATTTCCCCAAATCTAACTTGAAGAATTGCCCATTTTCGGAGGACAACAAGTCCAAGGACTCAATTGAGTAGACCCCTTGAATTTGTTAGAGGTTTTTAGTATGATATTGGATTTTAATTTGATGCAATGATTTTCTTTATTGGGGTTAGATATTATTTTTTGATGTTATTTAATACATAGTTTGAGGAAATATTCAGAGGGAAAAAAATCTAAATTAGAAAAAAAATTGAATTTTTTTTAATTTTTATTGGTAATTAGCAGTAAATGTTTTTGTCTTTGTTGATCCAAAAATTTTGGATATAGTTGGAATGATGTGGAAATATAGATAATTATGGAACATGATCTTGGAGAGTTTGTTGTTTGGATGATTAGCAGAACTAGGGCTGTTAAACAAGCGAGCTACTCGCGAGTAGCACCCCTTTGGAGCTCGAGTAGCTCGATTAGGGGTGTACTTGAGCTCGACTCGGCTCGATTACACTCCTAAATAGAACTAAGGGTTCTAATTACTTACAAAAAAATAGGGTCTGATTGGTTGACACATTTTTAGGTGTTTATTTCATAAATCAAATTTATCACATCTGTTTTCTCCATTTTTTTACAGAAATTTATAAAACAGAAAATAATGCTACAGTAATTATTTTTTCTACAGTGAATTTTAATAATAAATAATTCTTCCTAACATAATTTCTCACCAAAACAAACTTATAAAATATCAATTCAAATTTGATTTTTAAAATTTTATTAATAAAAAATTCTCCAATACAAATTCCAACAAAATAAACTTATCAATCCAAACACTTTTAAAATATTTATTTTTTTAAAACAAATCCTAATAAAAAAGATTCTATCATAAAACTAAAAAATACCCCATCCAAACAGAGCCTGAATTTCCTGTATTTATAGTTTCAATAAACACATGACTTTAGTGGTAAGAACCTATTTAGTCAATCTAATTAAAGAAACAAAAAAGGAAGACAAAGACATATAATTTCATTAATGAGAGCCTATTTGGTTGATTTTGACTTCTGAAAAAATGGAGAACTTTTTACTGTTGTTAAGGAAAAAGAAGAAATTTGCTGTTGAAGAAAAGAAAAAATTTTGTTGAAGAAAAAGAAGAAAATGTAGAGAATAAAGAGGGAATGGTGAAAACGTAGAGGAAAAAAGAAAGGTAAAAAGAAAAAGAGTTTGGTTGAAGATAAAAGATAAAAAGAACATAACAAAAAATAAATAGGAGAAAGAAAGGTAAAAATGTGGAACAAAGAGGATAAAATAAAAAGGAAAGAAAAAAGAAAAAGTGGAGGAAAGAGGATAAGATAAAAGGAGAGAGAAGGAAAATTGTGTAGGAAAGTGGATAAAGAAGGAAGAGAACAAGTGTGAGTTAATAAATATGGGTAATTTGAGAGAAACACAATCAATTTTTTTATTCTCATTCTTTGTATTACTAGATAAAGCACGTGTAAGTCACTTAATGTTAGTGACTGTGTTTTATGCCAATTTTTCACTTAGAAGCACATCGGAGTCATTAGCAAGTTTTTTCACCACAGGCATTTTATCTAAAAATTTTATGGACCACGTAAGGGCTATTGGTAATTAACATGTAAATATATAAAGATTTAAAACTGATAAAGTAATACATATATACCTATAAAAGTTTGGTGAGATCAATGGGGGAAATTGCCTCTACTACTTTGACCTTCTTTCCGTCATTATGTCCAAAGTCCAAGTGATATCATACAAGGTAGAGAAACTATCAAGAATGAATTTTTCACAAATAGGATTGCTTCTTTGAAATAAAATTGATTCAAAACCGTTTGTAAACAAAGTGAAAATAAGGATTAACCACCCTAATTGAACCTGTCAATTAGAATGATTAATATCAGAGGATGGAAAAATGATCCTTAAGAACTAGTTTTAAGAGCCCAAATTATCACCAAAACATTACAAAACAAGAATCACTTGAATTAGAATGGATTGGACTTGTACTCACGCAAAGAACTTAAAGAAAGTCTCTCAACTCTCTCTCAAGTAAGACAAAATCTATGAATTGAATCTAAGTATTTAACACCAAAACTAATCTCCTTTTTATTGATTCACAAGGGGCCTATTTATAGGCAACAAGAGTTACATCAATGAATGTTTCAAAAACTAAAATATTTGGCACTTATCACTTTCCGCTCAAATCTAAAATTTCTAAGTGGATTCAAATATGAAAAATTGAATTTGGAAGATATCCCAAATTTGAATTTATTCATTCTAATTTGGATTCATCCACGAGTTACTACCATAATTATTCTCTTACATTATTTTATAGAACTTAACTCCTAACTTAAGAAACTAAAGGCGGCAGATTTATTCATGTCTTTTGCAATTAAAATAACATGCCTTTGTTGACCTCAAACAGTCCATAGTTGGTTTGACCATTGAATTAACCTTTTGATATTTCAATTGGGACGGTTCCTTTTCTTGGCTTAGATCAAGTGTCTACTTGCAAAAGTGGGCTGGTTGCTTCGTCTTGTACTTACAAGAATGGGCTATTTACAAGAGTGGATTTGGATTTGTCTTTGTACAACAAGGTAGTTTGGCTTTCAACCTTCAAAGGAGTCTAGTTTGAATCAATTGTCCATATAAAATATGGGTTTGTTTGAGGAAAATGCCAATTTGATCAGTAAAATATCACAAATTATGTGTTTTGATCACTAAATTAATTTTTTAGTCAAAAAGGTTATTCAACTTTTAGTTTTTGCAAAAAAATGTCATTCATTATATTTTGTTCGTTTGAACGAATGGAAATATGATCACATGCACCGCACATGTGTATTTTTAAGGTTATAATTGTCTAACAAATGAAAAAAGTCAACCCGCAATTCTTTTTATTTATTTGTTCATTTTTCTTTCCTTTCATTTTTTAAATCAGAATCTGGAGTTAGTGAAAGTTTTTATTTTATTTTATTTTTTCTTTCGTTCCTTTTGATAAGTATAATTTAATTTAGGTTTTATTATTTAGTATTTTAAGTTGTTCTATTAGCAATAATGTGCGTATTTTGTGCATGATTTATGAAAATTATGAAGAAAAGTATTTCCTACGGTAAATAAAGGAAATATGGAATAGAAGCTTGCTGATAAGGATAAAGAAGTAGTCAAAGTCAGGAGTTTGTTGAAACATGTGAAGCTTTTCGGGGATAATGAAAATTGTTTCCTGAAATTTTGGATGATTTTATTCTGCATATTTATTGGAGTTTAAGCAGGAATGCGTTGCATAATTTTAGGATTTTAGGTTGTCTTTTTACCTGTAAATAGAGAGGAACATATTAGCTAAAGAGATCCATCTTTTGAATTCTGTTAAGTTTTGTTTTATTTTTAATTTCTTGAAGTCTGCATTTAAGTTTGAATGTTTTAATGTTTTAAAATCCTTTTATTCAGTATTTTGATTCTAGTAGAATTCGTATCCATTAATATCGAAGTATTCTAGTTTATATCCATCGAAAAGGTATTGAATTTTGACTTTAATTTCATTTTTTAAATTTCTTCAAGCACTGCGTAGTTGAAGTATTCCTTCTCAAAAAGTCAGACATGCAAGTTTATTAGGGATTAAAATTTTGGATTAAAGTCCTATGCATTAATTAATTGATCATGTTGGATTTGTGATTTTTAATGTGTTGGATCAATATATTGAACTTGTTTCCAGGGCCTAGAATTTTAAGATCATTAAAATTCTTTCATTTTGAGGTTTAATAATTGTCTTAAATTTCCTTAAGAATTATGAGTTCAGTCAATTTCATAATTAGATAATGTTCATTAATTTCGTTTTCCTTGCTGTAGGCATTTTCTAATTTGTTAAGTTGTGTTTCCATTTTAAATTATGAATCTTTCTTTTAGTGGTTAAAATAAATCATTTTATATAATTAATTAATAATAGTTTAGTATATCCTATTAAATAATATACCAATTCAGCTCATAATTTCAACACAGTAGCTACAGTAACCCGTGGATCATTATTGGCAAAGATGGATTCCTTTACTGAATTCAACATGCAACTGTTCGACCAAACGGGAGAATATTCCTGGCTATAATAATAAGTTTATCATTAACTCTCTCTTTTAGTTTAATTTTTTATTCAGTAATTAGTTTAAGTATTTTTTTAATTATGGTTGTAGCTTATTTTTATTTTCCGGCATTAATAATGAAGTGCTAATTAAAATATGATCGTGAGACCAAAATATGCGTATTAAAATAACTTGAACAAATTCTAGAATTTCCTATGTTTAATGATGATGTTGCGATTAATTTAATCTTGATCACGTTTCTTTAATCAATGCAATGCCAAATTAATTTTCTATTAATTATCTGTAATTAATTGTTTAATTAATTAAGTGGTAAAACTACCATCAGGTAGGAGGGAAATGTATTTTTTTAGCAGAACCTCTATTTCGAGGTGGGGAGCCACTTCCTATTTATTAGATAATTTTTTGAGTGATGGATATAACCTAAAATCACTCTGACACAAAAGATCCCTCTTGAACATATCCCTCTTGAACATATTTCGAGGTGGGGAGCTGTTCAATGGGTTGGAAAAGTAAATTTGGAGTACTACTCCATTTACAATATTGTTCCTATTTTAGCTTAAACAAAATGGAGATTAGAAACAGCCATATAAGGCTAAATCTGTGAATATTTCCTAGGCTAATGCACAAAATAACACAGTACATGTGGAGAGCTACTTAGCACCTCCATATTTAATACATTAAACTATCTACTTACATTTATACACAAAATTCTTGTTTTTGATTGCCCTGGACTTTGTTCTACAGCCACAATGCTTAGTTTTGTGAAGTGAATATCTTCACCCATCTTTAAAAATTTTTCTTCAGAGCTGACATACTAGTTGTTCTTTAAGCATCAGACAGAATCTCCTATCTCACAAGGCATGCCAAAGTCCCTGTTGGGTTCTCTAGCTTTCCTTGTAGCTTTCCTAAGAAACTAAAGCTATCATAAGGCGTTTTTCTAAAGGTTAGTAAAGGTTAGGAAGGAATTCAAGGTTAGTAAATTATGACATACTGTTGATGATTATAATTTACTAAAATTGAGTTTTTCTAATTACTAATGCAATTAAATCTTTAAATTTAGTGTTAGCTGATTCCAGTTAAATTAATATTTAATTAGGGGTAATTAATTTATAGTTGATTCTTGTTAATTACCTATTAATTAAGGAAAAATTGGATTATGTCATAGCTGATTTTCGGTAATCTATAACCATTTGGTTTGTAAAAGTTAATTAATTTGTGAGTATAGGATCGATCTAAAATTGATTTGTGCGGATTTATTAATTGCCGGATTTTGCTTATTGTAATAATATAATTTTTGTGATTTTCTTTTTTTAATTCTAGATAATTTGTTTAATTAATTTTTAAGCTTAGTTAAGTTAACACACTGAAATTGAGTTTCCGTTCCTCGAGGGATCGACCCTACTTCCATGTGCTATTTATATTATTTAAAGTAGGCATTTAATTTGGTACTAAACGATCATGCCAATTTTTGGCGCCGCTGCCGGGGAACGACATTATACTTTTCATTTTAGTTAATTCTTTTTATCCCTTGGTGTATGACACGTTCGTTTAACCATAATCTCTTATATGATCCAGAGATCGATAAGACAGCGAGAAGATTAAGGAAAGAGACAAGGAAAAGATGCCAAGGGCGTTTTTTGTATTCTATTTCTGAACCTCCGTTTGCCCAAACGGAAGATACTTTAGCAATAGAGTCAGATCAAGACACATCTTTTGATAACTTTGACATGGCAGAAAATTAGAATGGAAATAACCAGGGTGGAGAACAACAAAAACCTGTTTGGGAAAGGACATTAAGGGAGTTAACTAGTCCCATAATAAATTATCAGCCCTCATGTATTGTATTACCTGCTATAACTGTTGATTTTGAACTCAAACCGTCATACCTTAATTTGTTGCCTAAATTGAACGGTTTAGTTGGAGAGGATCCACATAACTTTTTGCATGAATTTTTAAGAGTATGTGGAACATTGAACAATCGGGGAGTGATGCAGGAATACATAAAATTAGCAATTTTTCCGTTTACCCAAGCAGGAGAAGCTAATATATGGTTTAGTGGTCTAACTCCAAATTCTATACGTCCATGGCAAGAATTACAAGGAATCTTTTCGCATAATTTTTTCCCTGCATCGAGAATTGTATCAGTAAGAAAAGAAATTTGTGGAATCAAACAAAATTTGATGAATCTTTGCATGCATATTGGTTAAGATTTAAAAACTTTGTAATAGTTGTCCTCAACATCAAATTTCTGAAGAATTACTAATCCAATATTTTTATGAAGGTATGCTACCAGTAGAAAGGAGGACGGTTACTTCAAGTGGTGGTGCATTTATAGATAAAACTCCTGCCCAAGCTAGAGCTTTGATTACACAAATGTGTGAGTCCCACCAACAATATCATGTCTCCCGTTCGACCTGACTTGATGCATTGACTATGTCAGTGGAATGTTTAGTGGCAACATTAGATAATACCCAACAAATTTGTGGAGTATGTAATAATCCAGGACATCCAAATGATTTGTGCCCATCAGTTTAAGATAACCAAACAGCTTCGATAAATGCAGCAAATCAGCAGTATGATCCCCATTCTATACATTCAATCCGGAGTGGAAAGATCATCCAAATTTGAGATAAGGGAATAGACAACAGCCAGTCCCTGGAATTTTATATCCTTCACATGTTAGGCCACAATAGTAAGTAATGGCCCCGGTTGCCCAACAACCTCATGTACCCACTTCAAGAGGGGGTGTACCTTTAGAGGATTTGATTACAACATTAGCCATCACCACTCAGAGTATGCAGCAAGGATTTATTAAGACTCAAGTGGAGGTGCAAAAGTTCCAGCAGGAAAATCGTGCAAGTATAACAGGGTTGAGTAATCAAATTACTCAATTATCCACCGCCATAAATGCTTTAGAAGGAAATCAAGGGAGACTGCCTTCACAGGTTCTGCCAAATCCAAAGAAAAATGTTAGTCAAATAACATTAAGAAGTGGGAAGCAGTTGGAGAAACCTACGTCAAAGATCGAGGAAAAACAAACAGGAAAAAGGGTTCCGTTAGACCTAACGGATGACAATAAAAAATCTGAGGTAAAAATTGATTTAAATAAAAATATTTCTGATATTAAAATACCTCCTCCTTTTCTTGGCAGGTTAAACCGAGATTTGAAGGATGATAACATGAGTGATATTTGCATCATATTTAGCAAGATTGAAATTAATATTCCTTTTCTTGAAGCAATAAGGAAAATGCCAAAATGTGCAAAGTTTCTAAAAGATTTTTTGGCTAGAAAAATTAAAAAACCAAAGGATGAGAAAGTGGTGGTAGGTGAAAACGTTTCAGCAATAATTCGAAAACAATTACCACCAAAATGCAAGGACCCGGGTATGTTTGCCATTCCATGTATAATTGGGGATAAATGGGTGGAAGTGTTATATTTGACTTAGGAGCATCAATAAATGTTATGCCTTTATCTACATATGATGAATCTAGTATGGGACCCCTATTTGAAACACGAGTTGTAATTCAATTGGCATACAAATCATTGGCATATCCACTTGGTGTTCTTGAAAATGTGCTCGTTAAAGTGAATGAATTCATATATCCTGCCGATTTTTATGTTCTTGTCACAGGAAAAAATTATGACAAAAAATATGCAGTTTTATTGTTAGGAAGACCATTTTTAAAGACTGTGAAAGTCCAAATTAATATGGATAAAGGAACCCTAACTTGTGAATTCAACGAGGAGTTTATAACCTTTAATATTCATGATGCTATGAAACATCCCCATGATATTGAAAATTGAAATGTTGTTGATGTTTTTGAGCCATTTGTCCAAGATCATTTTGAGATGAATTTTATGTAGGATAAATTGGAGTTAGCAATCTTAACAAGTTTGACAAATGTTAAGGCAAAAGAATTGCAAAATGATGAACTACGAGATGCCATTATGTCACTATATTCTTTAGAAGAATTTTCTAATAATTCTGAGTTCTACCGTTTGGTCAAACAGAACAAAACTGATAAACTTTTGCCTTCTCTTTTGCAGGCACCCGTATTGGAATTGAAGGTTTTGCCTGAACATTTGAAATATGTGTTTTTAGATGAAAAAGAATCATTGCCGGTAATTATTAATAAAAATCTGAGTAAGAGTCAAGAAGATAGATTGATCAGACTTTTGAGAAAATATAAAGCGGCAATAGGGTGGACTTTGGCAGATATAAACGAGATAAGTCCAAGTGTTTGCATGCATAGAATTTTTCTTCAACCAGATTCTAAACCGGTAAGGGATCCACAAAGTAAATTAAATCCAAATATGAAAGAAGTGGTGCTTAAAGAAATATTAAAACTTCTTAAATTGGGAATAATATTTCCTATTTCTGATAGCAAATGGGTGAGTCCGGTACATGTGATACCAAAAAAATCTGGATTCGAATTGGTAAGAAATGAAAAAAATGAACTATTTCCTGTGCGTCTCCAAACCGGATGGCGAATGTGTATAGATTTTAGAAAATTAAATTCTACTACTGGGAAAGATCATTTTCCTTTGCCATTTCTAGATCAAATGCTTGAAAGACTGGCGTGTAAGTTATTTTTCTATTTTCTTGATGGATATAGTGGTTATTTTAAATTTTTCTAGCACAAGAAGATCAGGAAAAAACCACTTTTACTTGCCCATTTGGAATGTTTGTGTATAGAATCATGCCTTTTGATTTGTGCAATGCTCCAGGAACTTTTCAGCGATGCATGATGAGTATATTTTCAGATTTAATAGAACATTGCATCAAAATTTTTATGGATGATTTTACTGTATATGGAAATTCTTTTGATGACTGCCTTGAAAATCTTGATAAAGTGTTGCATCGATATGTTGAAAAAGATTTGGTTTTAAATTATGAAAAATGCCACTTTATGGTTAGAGAAGGAATTGTCCTTGGGTATGTAGTTTCTTAAAAGGAACTTCAAGTTGATAAAGCTAAGATTGATTTAATTTCTCAATTACCTTATCCATCTAATGTTAGGGAAATTCGTGGTTTTTTGGGAGATGCAGGTTTTTACAGGAGGTTCATCAAAGATTTTGCAAAAATAGCACAACCTCTGACGCGTTTATTGCAAAATGATGTTCCATTTGATCTAGCAAAGGAGAGGAAGTTAGCTTTTGATATATTGAAGAAGAAATTGGTATCAGCCCCTATCGTTCAACCACCCTGTTGGGAATTACCATTTGAGCTAATGTGTGATGCAAGCGATTATGCAGTAGGAGCTGTGCTTAGTAAAAAAGATGGAAAAGAGAGCCATGTGATTCATTATGCATCAAAAACTCTAAATCAAACTCAATGCAATTATACTACAACCGAAAAAGAATTATTAGCTATAGTATTTGCATTTGAGAAATTTAGATCATATTTACTTGGCTCTAAAATTATTGTTTATACTGACCATGCAACTTTGAAGTATTTGTTACAAAAGAAAGAATCAAAGCCTCGACTAATTAGGTGGATTTTGCTCTTACAAGAATTTGATTGGGAGATAAAGGATAAAAAAGGGGCAGAAAATAATGTGGCGGATCATTTGAGTAGATTGGTTCAAGATGAAGACTATTTGACCATACAAGAGACCTTTCCAGATGAGCATCTTTTGACCCTTACTGGTAAGATTGGTAAGAAACCTTGGTATGCGGACATGGAAAATTATTTGGTAAGTAAAGCATTTCCTCAATGACTATCTAATGCATAACGAATGAAAATTAAAAATGATTCAAAATATTTTTTGTGGGATGAACCTTATCTGTGGAAAATAGGTTCGAATCAAATAATTAGAAGGTGCATCCCTGAAAGTGATTTTAATGAAATTTTGAATAATTGTCATATGTATACATGTGGTGGACATTTTGGTCCAAAACGATTGGCTAGAAAAATACTAGATAGTGGTTTCTTTTGGAATACACTATTTAGAAATGCGTATTTGTTTTGTAAAAGTTGCGAGAAATGTTAAAAAATGAGAAATATAACAAACAAAGATGAAATGCCCCAAATGCCGATAATTGTGTGTGAAAGTTTTGATGTATGGTGTATGGATTTTATGGGCCCATTTACTAGTTCATTTGGCAACTTGTATATTTTACTAGCTGTAGATTACGTATCAAAATGGATGGAAGCCAAAGCCACCAGAACTAATGATTCTAAGTTTGTTGCGGGTTTTTTAAAATCTAAAATTTTTAGCAGATTTGAAGTACCACGAGCTATCATAAGTGATCAAGGAACTCATTTTTGCAATCGTACGATCGAAGCTTTAATGAAGAAATACGGAGTACACCACTGTTTGGCCACACCATACCATCCACAATCAAGTGGCTAAGCGAAAGTCTCCAATCGTGAGATTAAGCAAATTTCAGAATAATCGTTAACACCTGTCGAAAGGATTGGAGTATGCGGTTGGATGACGCTTTGTGGGCATACAAAATGGCTTTCAAAACTCCGATCGAGATGTCTCCATATCGACTTATATTTGGTAAACTGTGTCATCTTCCAGTAGAAATTGAACATAAAGCATACTGGGCTATTAAACAAATTAATATGGATACATTTAAGTGTGAGGAAGAGAGGAAATTACAACTTCAGAGTTAGAGGAATTGAGAATAGAATCTTATGATAATGCTTTGTGGTATAAATAAAAAAACTAAAATGTTGCATGATAGAGTGATAAGAAAGAAACAGTTTCAAATAGGGCATAAAGTACTACTTTTTCAGTCTAATTTAAGATTGATGGGAGGTAAATTAAAATCTAAATGGATTGGACCCTTCGAGATAGTATATGTTTACCCTAACGGAACTGTAGAAATTAAAGGCTTGGAATTAGGAAAGACGTTTAAAGTAAATGGACAAAGATTAAAACTTTTTTATGAAAATGTTCAGGTTAGTACGGTGGAAGAGCTCAATTTGGCACTGCCAAAATTTTTTTAATAACCACACATTTCTTTGTCTAGCCAAAGATTTTAAATAAAGGCGCTAATTGGGAGGCAACCCAATAATATTTTTTTTACCGATAATTTTTCTTTCTTGTTAATTTAATTTTTTTCTTGCAGGTTTGAATAAAAGGCGAAGTGGCAAGAATAAAGGATGTGAATAAAGTTTTTTTTTTAAAAAAAGTGTTTAGATTTTAAAATACAGAATTTTTCTTTGTTTTAAAAAAAAATGAAAAAATTTTCTGGAAGAATTTTGTTGTTATTGCACTAGAATTAAGGAGGACCCACAATAAAATATGGTTGGATCTAGTTCAATTTTTTATCAGAATAGATTTTGGTTAGTTTTTTTAGTTAGATTTTTACTATTAGTCAAACTTTCGACATATACTTTGTTTGTTGAACCTTGGGATACATAGCCTTTCCTATCGAAGGTGTGGTGCAATGGTGTACCCATCAAGATATCTATATTTACGACTAGGTTATGGAATGGAAGATTGCCCATGCTGCCTTGGTTGACGACGATAGGAGTGCATGGTCCATTCCGTTGTCACCTGTGCGAGGAGGATGAAGAAATTGGTGAACATGCATTTGGCTGGTGCAGTTTTATGTCTATGGTGTGGAAATTCTTCTCGACAGACTTGGGTATCCTGCATGGCTTTATGAATTGGCGGAGTTGTTGCCTTGAGTGGTGGAATCTGGAGCGTACGAAATGTGCGAAATTTGTGGTACGAGTGATGCCTTTTCTCATATGTTGGCATATATAGAGGATGTGCAATGCCATTCTGTTTGATGGTGCCAGTGTCAGTTTAGTGGGGGTTTTGCAGTCGATTTTAAGAGAGGTTTAGGTTCTATTAAAGGCTCATTTTAGTATTGAAGTTCAAGGGGTTGAGTTGCGGGATATTGTGGACAAGTGCTGTGGTGGTCAGTCTTATTTTCAGTCTGTTCTTGTTCGCTGGAACCTGCCTCCAGCTGGCCGACTTAAGTTAAATGTGATGAGCAAGGTTCGACGGAGAGAATGGATGTGGTGGTGGTGGGGTTATTGTGCGGAACTCGGATGGGCATTTTGTTGGGGCACTTGCACTGGGGTATCGAGGATGTTCATGCTTACAGGTGGAGGTGGAGGCGCTAGTGGAAGGTCTTCAGATTTGTGAGAAATAGGCTTCGGTTATTGATGTGGAATTGAACTCTAAGTTTCTTGTGCATATTTTGAGTGGGAAGATTGGTGTGCCTTGGAGGGTGAGGGGATTGGTAAGGGATGTTGGACGTGACAGACTTGGTAGTATTTCCCATATCCATGTTGAAGGCAATTGCCCAGCTAGTGTTTTGGAGGGATTTGGTTTAGAGTTGGAGTTCAGAAAGGAGTTTATGCATTTATGACTGCTCACGACTTCTGTGCAAGGCTTAGTTCAACTAGATAGACTTAGATTCCCGAGTTTTAGATTTGTTCGGCACTAAAGTCCTTTGAATCATGTAAAGGGATAGTATCCTCGTTTCTGATTATGTTTTTTTCTTTGTAATGGTGTTCGGTTATTTAATAAAATTTCTGGGATTGGCGCTCCCAGCCCGCTGAAAGGGATATTGCCTTAAAAAAAACTTTCCTTTTAACTTTATCCAAAAACCTAAACCCTTTTTCTTCTCTTCTTGCATACCTCATACGACAGCCTTCTCACAAATTCCTTTACTCACAAAACTGCTATGACATCTCTTCTTTACTCTCCATTAAAATTGTGAATTGGCTCTCCATAAACAACCATGGTCGAAATTCAGCATTATGCAAGGAAGCATTCAAAAGCCTTTATTGATTATACATCATCACCAACACCATCTCCACCTTCCTCACCAAAGAGTGACCAAGACATTGAAGACCCAATTCAGCCACCACCATCAATGGAAGAATAAGGTTTTGGAGAAGCCAATTCTGATAAAAACATTGAAGGTTCTTTAGCCACCATATAAATTGTTAGAGGAATTTGGGATATTGTGGTTTATCAACCTCAAATTCAGCCACCGCCATTGTCAAAACCCACAAAATGGCGATTTAGAAAATCTATAACAAAGTGGGTTTCATCACAACGCAGTTCCGCGAGGGTGGCAGCAATTCGATTGAAGGATTCAACACCAAAATGTACAAATCAAAATTCTGAATTTGATTCTCCCGTTGGGTCCTCACGGTGTAAAAAATCAAAATTCCAGTCACCTCTGTCATATGAAATTTCAGAAAACAATTTCTATTCAAAAAAACTTAAACCGGCCGAAGTTCCTTTTTGTCGCTCCAAGAAGCTTCATACACCTGCTACATCAACTTCACGAATTGGAATGGAAAAAAGCCAGCCATAAGAGTATCATTTGATGAAGAAGAGAACACAGACATAACAACTAAGATGGGAAACCAAAGCATTGACAAACGTGTCGTTAACCTTGCAATTTTAACCCTAAACTAAGGTAGTAGGAATGAGTAGGGTATCGTATCCATAGGGAAGGTGAAGTGGTTTCAAGAATCCAAAAATTTGTTCTCAGGTTGTCACAAAATTAAGTTCGCACTAACATGAATTAAAAGAACAGAACTTCAAACAAAAGGAATAAAGTGTAAATCAAACAAATGAAAGTGATGCTCTAGAGTTCCGAAGCTAGATGAGAATGCATTTAGACATTTATATGGTTCAATGAACATACAAGCCAATCGAGAGGGGAACTACATCGCTTGGAGTCTTAAACCGAAGTTAGCATGGCGACCACACTTCAATCAAAGGCTCCTAACACCGTCCTCTCTCATGGCGAGGCCTGAGAACAGCGATTTCAACCCGCGAAGTCCCAATCCGCTATTCCTAACAAATTTAACACTCAATTCCTAGATACTTCCCATGTCGAGGCCTAAACCTAGGGTCAAATGTACTCGTTAGCAACATAGGATTTCTTTTGCACTTTAATCTCATGATCTCATGATCTAAGATCGGCATGGCGACGGCATTCTAGAAGACAAGCTTACAAAGCAAGTGAAAAGACTCGATTCACAAAAGAAGTTCTTGTTTCACATAATTCACAACAAGAATCGTAGTATTGAGCTTAGACTCAGTATGTCGGCCGCAGTTAAGTTCAATTAAACTATTCCAGAGTGAACGTATGAAAATTCAACTGCAATGCTCAATCAAAACAATATGTGAATAATTTCTTCATAGATTATGTTCAACGCACCGTATGAAGGCATCTAAAATGTATACTCATCCAGCGGAACCCTAGATCATCAATCGATTAGCTAGAAAACGCCTTTCTTATCTCAATTTCACCAATTTGCAACATTAACAAACTCAAATCCATTCAATTGGAGAATTTTGCAGATCAAAGCGTAGAGAAATAACAATTCCTTTCTTAATTGAGAATAAGAAAGTAATTTCCAGTCCAAAACTGTGATCGGAATCAAGATAGGAGTTCAATTTGTAGAGAGAGAAAATCTATAGAGAGAAAGCGGAGAGAGAGTTCAATTCGTTCAAGATGTCCTTCCCACGCCTTCGAACCTTGCTCTTCCACGCCTCTATCAGCCTCAGCACGCCGTCAAGCCATCAAGTTCACGCCTTCCTATACCTGTGCACAAAGAGTCAGCATTCAACACTTAGCCGATTTTTTCCCCAACAAAACCCAAATGCAAGGATGCGTCGCCAGCCGAACCTTTCCTCGGCGAGACATCTCCAGCTATTTCTTACCTCGAGATACGTCGCCGGCATGCAATTTCATGCTAAGATGCGTCGCCGTGTTAGTGTAATGTGTGCGTGAAAAAAACATGAATGTTGTTAATGAAGTGAAGTCCAGCTGAATGTACGTGACATATATTAAAGCTGAATGAAAGGAAATGATGAAACATGAAATAGTGAAAACTAGTATGCAAATGTGTATATCCAAAGTATTGTGAAGGATAAAATACGTACTGCACAAGTAGTGTGGCAATTGTGAGTGCATGTAGTGATTTTCATGGCAACCTACATCGCTATGCAATTACATTTCCAGCACAATGTATCACTTAAAGGCGACCAAATATGAAAGGTGAGTGGCGACCAAAGTAAAGTTGTGTGCAAATGTGCAGCCACTTCCAACCAAACTCTGGCCTTGATTCGTTGTGAATTCGGGCGAACTTAAAACATCAAAGTTGTAGTTCTATGTCCTAACTTTTAACAACCTTTTGAATCACCTAAATCGGAGCTAAGACAAGAGAGTTATGGCCAAAATACAAAAGTGTGGCAAAACTATGTGTGCTGTTCGGGAGCTCGCCGCCCATGTGCGAGTCACCAATGCGAGGTCGCCGCCCGCTTGTGCAGCAATCAAGTGAGCTCGTCGTATGGCCATGCGACGAGGTGTGCGTGTGTGTGCGACGAGGTGAGTGCATGTGTGTGGCGAGCTGGATGCATGTGTGTGGCGAGCTGAGTGCGAGTGTGCGGTGCGGTGAGCTCTTTTGGCTTTTTTTTTTCCCACTTTTCCCCCTGGGTTTTATGGCTTTTTTTTTCCAATTATGCTTGCCAAGGGTTTTTCGGCTTTTCACTCCCAATTGCCAAAAGCTTTTTCTCCATCGCCTCTCTTGTGTGACTAAAAGTTCCTAGATGTCTTTAAGAGACTATGTATGCAAGAGCATCCAAAACATCGAAGTCATGGATATCAACTAGAACAATTTGAACCAGATTCCTCCTATGTCAGATAGTGATTTTTGCATGGCATATCTATCTTACTTTAACATGATTCCTTGGCCAACAAAATGTACCAATTTCTTCAAGTTCGGAATCAATTAACAAAATTTTTTTCATGCAATATAAAGAAGAAAGTTGATGAACTCCAATTCGATCAAAGCACACAAAAGAGAAAAGGCGTAATACAAAGGCCATCTTTCATTAAACATGCCCTATTTTCTTCCATTACACATGACAAATTACTCATGACTCATTCAATTACGCCCACACATTGACAAGCATTTCGTTAACCTTGCAATTTTACCCATAAACTAACATAGTAGTGATGAGTGGGGATCGTATCCACAGGAAAGGGAGATTTGGTTCAAGAATTCGAAGTGTTTCTCAAAATGTGTTGCAGATTGCACAGTATCAAAACTCACTAAAATAAGAGAAGTACTCAAAACTCAAAATAGTAGAACACTTGCGAGAACAACAGATATAAATAACAAGAATTCAAACAGATGTCCTAGAGTTTATGAATCAGACTACTGTGAACCCAATACTATTGCTATGCACTTGATCTCACGTAAATCTAATTAGGAGGAGACGATTGTTGCCTAGAAGGCTAGCAAACACTTAGTATGACGACCACAGAGTCCCCTATACTCCTTAACATTTCACTTTTCCCATGGCGAGGCCTAAGCAAAATGGATACAAACCGTAACATCTGAACTTCATGTTCTAGCTATTAATCGTGCGATCTCCCTAGTCTTCCATGGCGAAGCCTAACTTGAGTGTCTAATATTAAGCTAGCTTCACAAGGTTATTCTTCACCTAATTCTTAAGACTCAATGATCTCCGATTAGCATGACGACCACATCTCGGATCGTGTACAAAGTAAAACAGGCAAAGGAATTCCATAGTCATACAACACGTCCATTGTTCATGCAAATTCCACTGTTAATAGTGAATCAAACCTCGAACTGGCATGACGACCTCAATCGAAGTACAATTCAACCAAAAACAAGTGAAATTATTATAAAACTTCTCAGATTTCAACAATTAAACACATGTATGAACTTTTCCGTAGAGATTAGGTCAATTGCATAGCTTTTCACGGTTCAAATTCACAGTTATCCGATCAAAACCCTAGGACATCAAAGATCTAGCTGAGAATCTTCATTTCAAATTCACGATCAATATTTTCAATATTAAGCAATTCATCATCAATAATTGAAATGATTATACCGAATAACTTGCTTCGTAAGCTTCAATTCTCAAGTGAATTACAACGTTCTGATCAAATTCTCAATCAGAATCGAAACTGAAGATCGATCGGAGAAGATAAAAATTCTAGTCAGATAAAAATAGAGAGATAATTTTTCGCTCCCAAAAATAAAAGATGGTTATGAATTCTAGAATATTCGTACCCCTAAAAATGTTAACTAATTCCTCTATTTATAGAGGGTACGGAAAAACCGTAAATAGTACGCAAACGTAAAATGATTGAGTATTTACAAAAATTCCATCGCAAAGAATATCTTCAAACACGCCTTCAGCCTCCGTCTCTAGCGCCTTCAACTCCTATCATCACGCCATCGAGCCCGCACTGGTCACGCTTTCTTCCTCTCCTGCACAAAAATGGCAAACCCCAACACTTAGCCGTGTTTTCAACCAACAAATAAGCATACTATTTGAGCTTTTCCATTGCGAGGTCTCTCGGCGAGACCTCACCGTGCAATATTGGTGTACGGCGAGACCTCGCGACGAGGTCTCACTGTTTGTGTGCATGAGCCGCGAGGTCTGGCCATGTGTGGTGTGTGTGGGCGAGGTCTCACGGCGAGACCTCGCCTTGTGTTATGTGTGTATGGCGAGACCTCGCCGAGAGGTCTCGCCATGCATTTATGTACACATGCTGAGTGTGTGTTTGAAATGAATGTTGTGAAGTTACTGTACTGAAGATGAATGAAATGCTCAAGATTAAAGTAACAAAGAGTAACATGCAAATGTATGCAAGGAATGTTATGAAGGATAAAATAAGTAAAGCACAAACAAGAATGTTGCAATGAAATATATGTACTGTGAAATGCATTTGATATGTATTAGAGTGTTATGCAGTGAAATGTGTGAAGAATGTAAATGAAGTATTGTGAAATGTATTGAAAATGAGTGCTAATGAAGTATGTTGAAGATTAAAAATAAGAAGAGTGTAAATAAAGATTGAGCTAAGAATGAGTGCATGTGTGCTATGGTGCAGAGTGTTGCGCGCATGTGTTATGTGCGTATGGCGAGACCTCGCCGAGAGGTCTCGCCATGCATTTATGTACACATGTTGAATGTGTGTTTGAAATGAATGTTGTAAAGTTACTGTACTGAAGATGAATGAAATGCTCAAGATTGAAGTAACAAAGAGTAACATGCAAATGTATGCAAGGAATGTTATGAAGGATAAAATAAGTAAAGCACAAACAAGAATGTTGCAATGAAATATATGTACTGTGAAATGCATTTGATATGTTTAGAGTGTTATGAAGTGAAATGTGTGAATAATGTAAATGAAGTATTGTGAAATGTATTGAAAATGAGTGCTAATGAAGTATGTTGAAGATTAAAAATAAGAAAAGTGTAAATAAAGATTGAGCTAAGAATGAGTGCATGTGTGCTATGGTGCTGAGTGTTGCGCGCATGTGCGCGCAGAGTGGGAGCTCGCTGCACCAGCTATGCGGTGAGGTGAGTGGTACCGCGCGCAAGCGCGAGCGGCTTGTGCGACATTGCCGCGCGCACCTGCGTGCGGCCTAGGCGATGTGCCTGACCTCACCGCCTGATGTTGCGGCGAGGTGTGCGAGCTCGCCGCACATGCTGTGCGGCGAGGTGTGAGTGTGTGCGATGAGTGCTGTGTGTATGTGTGCGCTGCTGTGCATGGGTGTGTGCGTGAGTGTGCGAGTGTGCGAGTGACCATTCCAGCAAAACAAGCTACAACTAGGCACACTATATGTGTCTTAACCTCTGAATTGAACTTGGTGATGCACATAAGAGTTTTAGCTCTTCCTCATGGATTTCCATCGGTTGAAGAATCAGCACCATTGGATATCTGTGGCTCAAGATATTCACATTTTACCCAACTGTGGTAAAGATTCCAACAACAAAAACCCTAGAAACAACAATCATAAGGAAGCCCTCGTTTCTCATAGTTACACATAGAATTAGAAACAAGTCAAAACATGAGAAATGAAGTACACTTAAATACCTTTCCAAAACATCCAAGATCTCCTCATTTGGATTAGAAGTGAAGGCGTTACACTCAAAACAAGTTGCACAACAATTCTGCCCAAAACCCTAATTCAACCGAATAAGCATTTAAGCAATTTTTAGGGTTTCCTTAATTTTCCATCTAGACATATATTACTCCATTTCATCATCATTTTTGCCCTTTTTGCACACTTGAACATTTCCAAATTGCAAACCACATGCATGCATAAAATGGCACAAATCACTATATAATTTGCATGAAATTCAAGGCAAAAGCAGAGAGATATAACATATATTAGTTGGTCTAAAACTAACTCATCTAATTCCTCCACACTTGAGCTTTTGCTTGTCCCCAAGCAAACTTACACTTCACAACCACTTAGCACTAGACCTCGCTCCTCTGTCCAACTCGTTCTCTTTTGAGTACATCAAAAACAATCTTTTTTTCATGCACTAAACTTACACCCAGTCCTTGACTTCATACCATCCAATCTCAGCACAAATTATCAACCAAGGCACGATGAATAAAAACCAAAATGTCATGCGTGCAAGTGTGTACTGAGGAATACTGGTCCATCTGTTCTCTATGCATGCATTACTCCATTTGTTCCAAAACATCTCCTTGCATGAATAATCACAATATCCACACACAAGACCTCATAATCACACAAGATCAATGGTCGCACATTGGTGTTTCTCTTAATTGATTTCATTTGCTTTTGCACTTTGGTACTTTTGCTTTACTACACACATTGGTGTGCTTGCTTGGGCTTTATGGCTTCTTTTTCCCTTTAGCTACCTGGGCTTTATGGCTATTTTGTCCCAATTAAACTTGCCCAGGGTATTTCGGCTTTTCATTCCCAATTGCCAAAGGCTTTTTCTCCATATCCTTTCTTGTGTGACTAAAAATTCCTGGATGTCTTTAAGGGACTATGTATGCTAGAGCATCCCAAAACAATGAAGTAATACATATCAACAAGAAAAAATTGAAAACAAAGCTGTCGTTGAAAACGAAGGAGCACCTAAAGGCCGTGCCACATAATGAAAAGGACCATGAATGATACGAAATCATGTTGCTATGCAAAATCCAAGAAATTTCAGGTGTTTATCCCATTTTCATGTGATGAATCTTATATATGGAGGTCTGGGATATCTTGGAAATCAAGCCTCAAGTTGATCTCATGGAGGTCCAAGACTCTAACGATGATTAACAAAAATGAAATACGACAAGAGGCATCAAACATTAAATACTGAAAGATTATGTCACGTTTTGGTATTCTTGACATATCTCTCTCATTATAACTCGGAATTTTATGATTCAAACGGACATGGAAAGCTAAGAGATAGAGCTAAAATGTTTACGTTTTACATTTTCCAATATTCTGCTTTCATCATTGCGCAACGAGGCCACAAAGATGAATGACGTGATTCTGGCAGATTACCGTCGCGGAATTTTAGTGTTTTGCATTTTATTTAATTTTTAATAATTTTTGTCTCACATGGTTAATAATCCTTGCATGGATTTAACATGTGAATTATTAGGAAGTATCCAGTTTTATTTATTTTTGATTTAGGTTAATAAGTTGTTTCCAAATAGGAAAAGTTTCCTAATTTGGATTAGTTAAGTGTTAGTTTCCTTTTTCAATTAGACTACTTGTTTAGCAAGTTACGATTAAACTTGTAGCTTATAAATAGGCATCAAATTTCGTTTTTTATTATTAGAGAATTTTGAAAAGTTGTTTTTTTTTTGGTTTTTGTAAGTTGTGTGCTTAGAAAACGCAATTTAGGCGTAACCCAAAATTGGAACCATTGATTTTAAGGCGTAATCCTTAAAACTAATCTATGTTCTTAATTGAGAACAGGCTAGATAGTTTATTTAATTCAAGAGTTCTTGAATTGAATTGATTATTTGTCATAACACAGAGGTCTTGGAATTAATATATCCAAGTTTGCTTGTTACATATCTCTTCCCCGCAATTTTATCCATTGTTTGGTTTGAATTTCTTAGCCAGATCCTTTAATATATATTGGAGTGAGGATTCCGCGCTCACATCGCCATCAAGTGGTATCAGATCTCAATTTTGCAAGAAATTCAGGTACGATGGAGGAATTTCATAATATATTTCGATGTTGTTTGAGTTTATTTCATTCAAGGATCCACATCCAAGATAAAATTTGTTCTTTGGTGATTGATTGTGAGAGAAGTTCCAACTTGGCTAGTGAGTTGATGGTGGAAAAGTTGAACATTCAAACAATTGGATATCCAAATCCTTATAAGCTACAATGGAGTGATGAATATTTTGAAGTTTTGGTGTCAAAGCAAGTAAAGGTTGCATTCTCCATTGGAAGTTATGACGAGGAAATCCTACGTGATGTATTTCCAATGCAGACCACTCATCTCTTATTGGGAAAGCCGTGGCAAATTGCTCACAATGTTATTTATAATGATTTTAAAGGTTATTATTGTTTGGTGAATGATGGTGAAAAATTCAACCTCGCTCGACTGGATCTTTTTAAAGCTCATGAAGATCAACAGATTATATTCAATCAATGTAAATTGATGGATAAAATCAAAAGAAAAGAGTTAGAAAAGAATGAAAAGGAAATTGAAACAACCATCATGGAAGAATCCGTTCGTGAAGAGGACATGGAGATTGAAGTTCCTTTGGTTGTAGATCAATCAATAAAGATGGAGCCAATTCATGTGGTAAATCCAATACCTTTACTTGAAGTACAATCTCAAATATATTTAAATTCTTGTCATGCTTATAATTTGATTGATGAAATTATCCCATATGAAGAGGTTCGAAAATTTTTTGAATCGAGCTATCTTGTTATCCACAAACAAGATTCGAGGTCGAATCTTTTTGAGGTGGGAGGGACTGATACGAAATCATGTTGCTATGCAAAATCGAAGAAATTTAAGGTCTATATCCCATTTTCATGTGATGAATCTTATATATGGAGGCCTGGGATAGCTTGGAAATCAATCCTCAAGTTGATCACATGGAGGTCCGAGACTCCAACTATGATTAACAAAAACGAAATTTGACAAGATGCGTCAAACATTAAATGCTGAAAGATTATGTCACATTTTGGTATTCTTGACATACCTCTCTCATTATAACTCTGAATTTTATGATTCAAATGGCCCTGGAAAGCTAAGAGATAGAGCTAAAACGTTTACGTTTTACATTTTCCAAGATTCTGCTTTCAAATTGCGCAACGAGGCCACAAAGATGAATGACGTGATTCTGGTAGATTACCGGCGGGGAATTTTAGTGTTTTGCGTTTTATTTAATTTTTAGTAATTTTTGTATCACATGGTTAAAAGTCCTTGCATGGAATTAACATGTGAATTATTAGGAAATTTCCAGTTTTATTTATTTTTGAATTAGGTTAATAAGTTGTTTCCAAATAGGAAAAGTTTCCTAATTTGGATTAGTTAAGTGTTAGTTTCTTTTTCCAATTAGACTACTTATTTAGCAAGTTAGGATTAAACTTGTAGCCTATAAATAGGCATCAAATTTCGTTTTTTATTATTTGGGAATTTTGAAAAGTTGTTTTTCTTTGTTTTAGTAAGCTGTGTGCTTAGAAAACGCAATTTAGGCGTAACCCTAAATTGGAACCATTGATTTTAAGGCGTAACCCTTAAAAATTATCTTTGTTCTTAATTGAGAACATGCTAGATAGTTTATTTAATTCAAGAGTTCTTGAATTGAATTGATTATTTGTCATAACACAGAGGTCTTGGATTTAATATATCCAAGGTTGCTGGTTACATATCTCTTCCCCGCAATTTTATCCATTATTTGGTTTGAATTTCTTAGCTAGGTTTTTTAATATATATTGGCGTGAGGTTTCCTCACTAACATCGCCATCAAGTGGTATCAAAGCTCAATTTTGCAAGAAATTCAGGTACGATGGAGGAATCTAATGATATAATTCGATGTTGTTTGAGTTTATTTCATTCAAGGATCCACATCCAAGATAAAATTTTTTCTTTGGTGATTAATTGTGAGAGAAGTTCCAACTTGGCTAGTGAGTTGATGGTGGAAAAGTTGAACATTCAAACAATTGAACATCCAAATCCTTATAAGCTACAATGGAGTGATGAATATTGTGAAGTTTTGGTGTCAAAGCAAGTAAAGGTTGCATTCTCCATTGGAAGTTATAACGACGAAATCCTATGTGCTGTTTTTCCAATGCAGACCACTCATCTCTTATTGGGAAAGCCATGGCAAATTGCTCACAATGTTGTTTATAATGATTTTAAAGGTTATTATTGTTTGGTGAAGGATGGTGAAAAATTCAACCTCGCTCGACTGGATCTTTTTAAAGCTCATGAAGATCAACAGATTATATTCAATCAATGTAAATTGATAGATGAAATCAAAAGAAAAGAGTTAGAAAAGAATGAAAAGGAAATTGAAACAACCATCATGGAAGAATCCGTTCGTGAAGAGGACATGAAGATTGAAGTTCCTTTGGTTGTAGATCAATCAATAAAGATGGAGCCAATTCATGTGGTAAATCCAATACCTTTACTTGAAGTACAATCTCAAATATATTTAAATTCTTGTCATGCTTATAATTTGAGTGATGAAATTATCCCATATGAAGAGGTTCGAAATTTTTTTGAATCGAGCTATCTTGTTATCCACAAACAAGATTCGAGGTCGAATCTTTTTGAGGTGGGAGGGACTGATACGAAATCATGTTGCTATGCAAAATCGAAGAAATTTAAGGTCTATATCCCATTTTCATGTGATGAATCTTATATATGGAGGCCTGGGATAGCTTGGAAATCAATCCTCAAGTTGATCTCATGGAGGTCCGAGACTCCAACTATGATTAACAAAAACGAAATTTGACAAGAGGCGTCAAACATTAAATGCTGAAAGATTATGTCACATTTTGGTATTCTTGACATACCTCTCTCATTATAACTCTGAATTTTATGATTCAAATGGCCCTGGAAAGCTAAGAGATAGAGCTAAAACGTTTACGTTTTACATTTTCCAAGATTCTGCTTTCAAATTGCGCAACGAGGCCACAAAGATGAATGACGTGATTCTGGTAGATTACCGTCGGGGAATTTTAGTGTTTTGCGTTTTATTTAATTTTTAGTAATTTTTGTATCACATGGTTAAAAGTCCTTGCATGGAATTAACATGTGAATTATTAGGAAATTTCCAGTTTTATTTATTTTTGAATTAGGTAAATAAGTTGTTTCCAAATAGGAAAAGTTTCCTAATTTGTATTAGTTAAGTGTTAGTTTCTTTTTCCAATTAGACTACTTATTTAGCAAGTTAGGATTAAACTTGTAGCCTATAAATAGGCATCAAATTTCGTTTTTTATTATTTGGGAATTTTGAAAAGTTGTTTTTCTTTGTTTTTGTAAGCTGTGTGCTTAGAAAACGCAATTTAGGCGTAACCCTAAATTGGAACCATTGATTTTAAGGCGTAACCCTTAAAAATTATCTTTGTTCTTAATTGAGAACATGCTAGATAGTTTATTTAATTCAAGAGTTCTTGAATTGAATTGATTATTTGTCATAACACAGAGGTCTTGGATTTAATATATCCAAGGTTGCTGGTTACATATGTCTTCCCCGCAATTTTATCCATTATTTGGTTTGAATTTCTTAGCTAGGTTTTTTAATATATATTGGCGTGAGGTTTCCTCACTAACATCGCCATCAAGTGGTATCAAAGCTCAATTTTGCAAGAAATTCAGGTACGATGGAGGAATCTAATGATATAATTCGATGTTGTTTGAGTTTATTTCATTCAAGGATCGACATCCAAGATAAAATTTTTTCTTTGGTGATTAATTGTGAGAGAAGTTCCAACTTGGCTAGTGAGTTGATGGTGGAAAAGTTGAACATTCAAACAATTGAACATCCAAATCCTTATAAGCTACAATGGAGTGATGAATATTGTGAAGTTTTGCTGTCAAAGCAAGTAAAGGTTGCATTCTCCATTGGAAGTTATAACGACGAAATCCTATTTGCTGTTTTTCCAATGCAGACCACTCATCTCTTATTGGGAAAGCCGTGGCAAATTGCTCACAATGTTGTTTATAATGATTTTAAAGGTTATTATTGTTTGGTGAAGGATGGTGAAAAATTCAACCTCGCTCGACTGAATCTTTTTAAAGCTCATGAAGATCAACAGATTATATTCAATCAATGTAAATTGATAGATGAAATCAAAAGAAAAGAGTTAGAAAAGAATGAAAAGGAAATTGAAACAACCATCATGGAAGAATCAGTTCGTGAAGAGGACATGAAGATTGAAGTTCCTTTGGTTGTAGATCAATCAATAAAGATGGAGCCAATTCATGTGGTAAATCCAGTACCTTTACTTGAAGTACAATCTCAAATATATTTAAATTCTTGTCATGCTTATAATTTGAGTGATGAAATTATCCCATATGAAGAGGTTGGAAAAATTTTTGAATCGAGCTATCTTGTTATCCACAAACAAGATTCGAGGTCGAATCTTTTTGAGGTGGGAGGGACTGATACAAAATCATGTTGCTATGCAAAATCTAAGAAATTTAAGGTCTATATCCCAATTTCATGTGATGAATCTTATATATGGAGGCCTGAGATATCTTGGAAATCAAGCCTCAAGTTGATCTCATGGACGTCCGAGACTCCAACGATGATTAACAAAAACGAAATACGACAGGAGGCGTCAAATATTAAATGCTGAAAGATTATGTCACGTTTTGGTATTCTTGACATATCTCTCATATTATAACTCGGAATTTTATGATTCAGACGGCCCTGGAAAGCTAAGAGATAGAGCTAAAACGTTTATGTTTGACATTTTCCAAGATTCGGCTTTAATCATTGCGCAACGAGGCCACAAAGATGAATGACGTGATTCTGGCAGATTACCGTCGGGGAATTTTAGTGTTTTGCGTTTTATTTAATTTTTAGTAATTTTTGTCTCACATGGTTAATAATCCTTGCATGGAATTAACATGTGAATTATTAGGGAGTTTTCAGTTTTATTTATTTTTGATTTAGTTTAATAAGTTGTTTCCAAATAGGAAAAGTTTCCTAATTTGGATTAGTTAAGTGTTAGTTTTGTTTTCCAATTAGACTAGTTGTTTAGCAAGTTAGGATTAAACTTGTAGCCTATAAATAGGCATCAAATTTAGTTTTTTATTATTAGACAATTTTAAAAAGTTATTTTTTTTTTGTAAGCTGTGTGCTTAGAAAACGCAATTTAGGCGTAACCCTAAATTGGAACCATTGATTTTAAGGCGTAACCCTTAAAACTGATCTTTGTTCTTAATTGAGAACAGGCTAGATAGTTTATTTAATTCAAGAGTTCTTGAGTTGAATTGATTATTTGTCATAACACAGAGGTCTTGGATTTAATATATCCAAGGTTGCTGGTTACATATCTCTTCCTCGCAATTTTATCCATTGTTTGGTCTGAATTTCTTAGCTAGATCCTTTAATATATATTGGAGTGAGGATTCCGCGCTCACATCGCCATCCAGTGGTATCAGACTGATACGAAATCATGTTGAAATTTAAGGTGTTTATCCCATTTTCATGTGATGAATCTTATATATGAAGGCCTGGGATATCTTGGAAATCAAGCCTCAAGTTGATCTCATGGAGGTTCGAGACTCCAACGATGATTAACAAAAACGAAATACGACAGGAGGCGTCAAATATTAAATGCTGAAAGATTATGTCATGTTTTGGTATTCTTGACATATCTCTCATATTATAACTCGGAATTTTATGATTCAGACGGCCCTGGAAAGCTAAGAGATAGAGCTAAAACGTTTATGTTTGACATTTTCCAAGATTCGGCTTTCATCATTGCGCAACGAGCCCACAAAGATGAATGACGTGATTCTGGCAGATTACCGTCGGGGAATTTTAGTGTTTTGCGTTTTATTTAATTTTTAGTAATTTTTGTCTCACATGGTTAATAATCCTTGTATGGAATTAACATGTGAATTATTAGGAAGTTTTCAGTTTTATTTATTTTTGATTTAGTTTAATAAGTTGTTTCCAAATAGGAAAAGTTTCCTAATTTGGATTAGTTAAGTGTTAGTTTTGTTTTCCAATTAGACTAGTTGTTTAGCAAGTTAGGATTAAACTTGTAGCCTATAAATAGGCATCAAATTTAGTTTTTTATTATTAGACAATCTTAAAAAGTTGTTTTTTTTTTGTAAGCTGTGTGCTTAGAAAACGCAATTTAGGCGTAACCCTAAATTGGAACCATTGATTTTAAGGCGTAACCCTTAAAACTGATCTTTGTTCTTAATTGAGAACAGGCTAGATAGTTTTTTTAATTCAAGAGTTCTTGAGTTGAATTGATTATTTGTCATAACACAGAGGTCTTGGATTTAATATATCCAAGGTTGCTGGTTACATATCTCTTCGTCGCAATTTTATCCATTGTTTGGTTTGAATTTCTTAGCTAGATCCTTTAATATATATTGGAGTGAGGATTCCGCGCTCACATCGCCATCCAGTGGTATCAGACTGATACGAAATCATGTTGCTATACAAAATCCAAGAAATTTAAGGTGTTTATCCCATTTTCATGTGATGAATCTTATATATGAAGGCCTGGGATATCTTGGAAATCAAGCCTCAAGTTGATCTCATGGAGGTTCGAGACTCCAACGATGATTAACAAAATCGAAATACGACAGGAGGCGTCAAATATTAAATGCTGAAAGATTATGTCACGTTTTGGTATTCTTGACATATCTCTCATATTATAACTCGGCATTTTATGATTCAAACGGCCCTGGAAAGCTAAGAGATAGAGCTAAAACGTTTACGTTTTACATTTTCCAAGATTCTGCTTTCATTATTTCGCAACGAGGCCACAAAGATGAATGACGTGATTCTGACATATTACCGTCGGGGAATTTTAGTGTTTTGCGTTTTATTTAATTTTTAGTAATTTTTGTCTCACATGGTTAATAATCCTAGTATGGAATTAACATGTGAATTATTAGGAAGTTTTCTGTTTTATTTATTTTTGATTTAGTTTAACAAGTTGTTTCCAAATAGGAAAAGTTTCCTAATTTGGATTAGTTAAGTGTTAGTTTCGTTTTCCAATTAGACTAGTTGTTTAGCAAGTTAGGATTAAACTTGTAGCCTATAAATAGGCATCAAATTTCGTTTTTTATTATTAGAGAATTTTGAAAAGTTGTTTTTCTTTGTTTTTGTAAGCTGTGTGCTTAGAAAACGCAATTTAGGCGTATCCCTAAATTGGAACCTTTGATTTTAAGACGTAACCCTTAAAACTGATCTTTGTTCTTAATTGAGAACAGGCTAGATAGTTTATTTAATTCAAGAGTTCTTGAGTTGAATTGACTATTTGTCATAACACAGAGGTCTTGGATTTAATATATCCAAGGTTGCTGGTTACATATCTCTTCCCCGCAATTTTATCCATTGCTTGGTTTGAATTTCTTAGCTAGATCCTTTAATATATATTGGCATGAGGATTCCGCACTCACATCGCCATCAATGAATTGGTCCTCCCAGAGGCTGTCCAGAACCGATCAATGGGATCCTTGTTGCAGGCATAAAATCAGGATTCGGTATAAAAGTGGGAGTTCAAGGCATTGCAGGTATCTGGCCAAATGTTGGCAACGGATTAAGTGCAGGCATTGCCGGAACTCCAGGTGGAAGTTCATGTATGATTCCACTAACGACTTCACATGACAAATTAGGGATCCGATACCCAGCTAGCTGTGGGGAAGTCGGAGTTTGTTTTGGAGGACCCGAATTAGAATGATAATAGACAGCCACCTTGTTGCACTTATCTAGCTCCTGCTGCATTTTCACTTGCCTGTGATATAATACCTTGAATTGTTGTTGAGCTACAGAAGACATGTCATCCAACTTTTCCATCATATTAGAAGAGTGTGAAGGCCAATCTTGATGCATGTCATTCATTCGCTAATGTATCCCTTCTAGCCTCTTATCCAATTGTTGAAAGCGAGTGTTCACAGAATGTTGAAAATCTTGCAATGCTCCTTGAAAAGAACTGAAATCATACAGCTGAGGTTCTTCGTTTGCTTCAGAAGGTAAAGGGTTAGACTTGCTCCGAGACTTCTTTGACCCTGCTTTCCTTGCTTTCTTCATTTCATTTTCCATTTGCAGATACTTGAAACGGATAATGGAGCTCTATGCAGCTCTATACTTCCCATTTCCTTTTCTTCATTTCCTGGATTCCGTCGCCACTCTCCAGCTTCTGTGTCCACCCCTTGAGCCAGACAAATTTCCTCAATCATAACTGGGAAGTATAGAGCTGCATTATCCATTTCAATCCCGGATTGTAAACTTAAAAGAATTATGCGCCCAACATCAATAGCTCTTCGCCCTTAGATAGCTGATATCAAGTACAACCGATTGCATAACACTTCGGTTGATTGTGAACTCGGCATAAGACGTGACAGAACAAACAGCAGCCAGACCTTGACATCACTGCGCAACCACTCCCCACGAAGATGCTTGCGATCATCCCTTGTGTTTAGTTCCCAAGTCGCTCCAGGCAAAGCAAGCTCCTCATTCAAAGCTTGGTCGCACTCGTCATCTTCTGGGAATGGCAAAGGATCATGACAAAAGGTAGGAGTACCAAGATGATTATTAATGATTTCACTTGTGAGATGCACCCATTTACCCCTCACATAAAATTCCCCAGCCGTATTTGGATACTTAGCATTAGCATAGAACTCCCTTGCCAGACTAGCATTACAGTACCCCGGAGCACTCGTAATCTTTTGATCAAAACAGTGAAACTGCATCAACTCCTGAAACGGGCCTCCCTCTACCGTGAATGCTCTCTCCAGGTGTATCTTCTTCATGCTGATCCCTTGTTCCCATCCCTTGTTCCCATCGTTTTCTACAAACACTGATGGTTCACCAGCTTGATCGGACGAACCCTTCCTCTTCTTCGGAGTTGTAGCTTGCATTGTATATTGCGGAGGGTCCTCAAACAACGGAAAATCCTTGTCTGGACAATAATAAGAATCAGAGTCAACAAGTGGTTTTTTAGCTTTGCTTTTTCCTTTCTTCAAAGTAGAAGCCTTCTGTGAAGTCGAATCTTTCTTAGGTGCCATACCTGCCAACCACCAAAATCCATTCAGCCATATCCAACTTCATGCAAACCATATCCACAAAAATTTTAACATTGAAATGTAACATGATGCCCCAACATCCATTTCCACAAATAAGCACATACATGGAAACTTTCCAACCACAAGAACTATCGCGCGCAATAAAACATTGCAACTTTGATTACGAGGTAGAATTTTTAAGATAAAACATCGCAGCAACAAACCTCATGGTAAAATGAAACAATTACTCGAAACAGAATTTCAGATTTTCATGTTCCACACAACTAAGACTGTAACATGCCAACAAGGATGATTTAGCAAAATTGCCAAACATTAAAGTTGAAGAACTTAAACTTGGCTAACTCTCAGAACTGGAACCATTACATTTGGACAAGAAATGTCCAAGTTATAGTCTTATTACTACCGAAATGTAAGCTGTGCATATTGCTCGTTAATTTCAGCTTGGATCCTTATGAAAATGTGCACAATCCATATTCAACAAATTCGAATTTGCCAACGCTTAAAACTGGAAATTTGGAGAATCTCTTATCTAAATGTGGGGACAAGAATCACCCCATTTGGTTTGAAAATGAGCAAGTTAAGGCCAAAATACCGAAACATACCAAGCAGGGCGTAACCAGAAATCTTCAGACCACAACATCAATGTGAATACTGCTTTGTCTTCGGATAAACTAAATTTCAATCAAAATTGGCAAAAGTGCCCAACATGAAAAGTGTAGCCCAACCTCTTAACAGTTTCCCAACTGGAATCAACTCATTTGGACATACCATGCTCAGGTTATAGCCAATTTACAGAAACGTGGTAAAGCTGGGCAGATTGAAAAACACAATAAAACCATCCCCACACTTAGCATGCATGTACTCTTTGGCCAAGCAACATGAATTCTTCTAAACTCAACATTTCCATTGACCTAGAAACAACATCATCTTTACCATGCTGTTACCAGCTCCACTTTACAAAAGGTTTAGAAGCAACAAGTTGAAAATGTAAACAAGAGGAACATACCTCAAATGAAGACACTTAAAACTCCTTGGAAGACTTGGGATTTGGAGAGTGATAATTGCTTGCACAAAATTCTTGACCGACTCTTAGCTCATCAAAATAGTCTTGCTTTTGCCTTAAAATGTTAGCAATGGTAGTTGGCATTTATAGAACAAGAATGTGAAGCACATGCAATCGGTCAAAGCATCTAAGCATAAGAATGAATGCACTCCAACAACTCACAAGACAATATTTACAACAAACAAATGTGGGCCATGATTATCTAATTCATTTGAACCTATCATACCCATTCTATGCCACATGCAAAATCATGCCTTCACATGCCACTACAAACCAAAGTTGAATTCAGCTTTATGTCATTCCAATTCACGCGAAAGGCAATTCAATTTTCACTTCGGTTGCACCTTTCTCCAAAACATTATAATACCAAGCTCTAGCATGTTTTTTTCAAGATCATCAAATCACATTTTAGAACCCTTACCAAACATAAACATCGACGATTAGAAAGCTATTAATTCCAACTTTTTGTTATGGCAATATCCCTCTCAGCGGGTTGGGAGTGCCAATCCCAAAATTATTATTAAAACTAAGCAAACCACGGTTACAAATAAAAATTAAGAAAATAAGGGATACTATCTCTTTATAGTGTCAAAATTTCTGCACTACCAATCTAAAACTAGGGAGAAACTGTCTATCTAAAAGAATAGCACCCCGCACCATAGTCGAGAGTATCCTAAGCTGATGAAACTTCACCGTAGAACTCAAACTCCGTCCAAACTCAGCCAAAAGACAAGACGGCCTATTACCCAGCGCATGAATATGAGAAATGGACCCAACCTTTACCTTCCAGGCCTCCTCCATACAACCTCGAATTCGCCACGGTGCCCCTTGGCGCCTATCCATTATATGCATTAACGACAAATTATGAAATTTCACGTCCAAATCCGCCCAGGAATGCCGAGTGCAAAAATGAAAACCCTCCACCAGCGCCTTGGCTTCCGCTTCCAAACTCGTACAACCCGGACATCCAAATGCAATGGCACCAACAAAATGGCCGTGTGAATCACGCACCACCACACAGCCTCCTCCACGGACATCACGGCCACAACCCATGACATTCAACTTCAGTCGACCCAATGGCGGAGGAACCCACCGAACCATACTGATATGATAAGAAGGCCGCCAAGACCCTAGCTTATCCACAACCCCCGACCATGGACCCCAATCCAAACCCACCCAGAAACGCCCATGGAGCATAATCTTAACATTCCGCAAAATAGAAAATTCTACATGTTCCCGAACAGCACATCCATCATTGAAAATCACAGAATTATGTGCCAACCAAATACACCAACAGATGACAAGGGGTGTAACACGCAAAACAAACCGCCCAACCATCGTACTCCGAGTATCCCACCAATTGAAACACCACACCCACCAATCCAGGTTGCCCCCAACAATACCCATACCAGAAGAAAACTCACGCCAAACAAGGGAGGTAAACCTACAACTCCCAAAAAAGTGATCAACAGTTTCTTCCTCCTCCCCACATAAACAACATTGAAAAGGCCCATTTATCCCAACCAACTTAAGACAATTTGCCAAAGGTAATCTCCCAAACCATAGGCGAATCATAAGGATAGAAATCTTAATAGGCAAACCTTTACAACAAACACGGAAAAGGAAAGGGTGCAACGAGTGGAATACCGGAGAACCCTGGAGAAACGCATAAGCAGATGCTACAGTGAAGTGGCCTCCAAGGACTAAGTCCCAATAAGGTTCAGAAACCTCGTGGAATTCCTGCTTCAAGATCATGACAATATACTCCATCGGTAATAGGCTCATTAATTTCCCAACAAGCCACACACCTTCCTACCCAAAGCTAGAGATCGTGCAATAACCCATAGATGGAGCAAAGGCCCCGAAGTTACCACAAGGCAGTCACCGATCATAAAATAAATCCACCTCCTAAGCACTGATAAACCAACCGATGTGCTCCTTCACCTTATCCCGAATCCTCACCATTCTACGCCAAACCACCGAAGCTGAAGGTCGAAAGGGAACCATCACCGGATGGACTCTTGCACAATACTTTTGTAACAAGAAACTAGACCATAAAGAATTCCCTTTACGAAAACCCCACCAAAGTTTAGCAGAGAATGCATCCACAATATACTCGAGCCGACGCACTCCCAGTCCCCCGGAGTGTACTGGGCGACAAAACTTCTCTCAACTCAGCCAATGGACCCCCCTATTATTTTCCTCACACTTCCAAAGAAAAGATGCAAAAAGGCGCTGCAACTCTGAGATAATTGTTTTAGGCGGATCAGAAGCGGCAATGAGATGAACATGTAAAGACATCAATACCGACTTCAACAATATAAGATGCCCCCCAGTAGATAACAAACTAGAATTCCAGCCACCTATAACTCGCCGAACCTTCGTAACCATCTGCTGGGAATAACGGGCATCCCAACTACAGCATAGGGGTAGGGCGATATGTGAAGCCAGTAATCCGGCCCACACGACGACGTAGACCACATTTTGGGTGCATCAAGAAACCACTCTAAGAGATGTTCACTAACTGACCTGACACATCCTGATATTCCCGTAACAACCGCATAACTTGCCTTAACGCCCATCGATGTCCTGCTGAGAAGATCATTACATCATTAGCATATGCCAGATGCGTCACTAGAGGGACCCCCTTACGCGGACAATAACCCCCAAATCTCGGATCCGTTGGGAGTTGATTGAGACACCATGATAGATACTCAGCTGCAATAATGAACAATGCAGGAGATAACGGATCACCCTGCCGAAGACCACGTGACGATGGGAAGAAGCCCCGCCTGTTTACCATTAATAATAATAGAAAACCAATAGTTGGAGATGCATCGATACACCATATCTATCCACTACTCACCAAAACCAATTCAGCGTAAAATCTGACATAAGAATGCCCAAGAAACCCTATCGTATGCCTTAGCCATATCCAATTTAAGGATGACATTACCACCCCTAACCTTAGCAGACAGATCCCCAACCAGTTCCTGCGCCAGAACCACATTTTCCACAATCGACCGCCCTTTAACTAAAGCACTCTGATTATTGGAAATAATACCAGGGAGGACCTCAACCAACCTATTTGCTAGCAAATTTGAAACAATCTTATTAAGCACCGTACATAGGCTAATAGGCCGAAAATCCCCAAACGACTTCGGATTATCACATTTCGGGATGAGCACCAAAAGACTGGAAGTGTAACCCCGCTCGGTAACTCATCCCCACAGAAAAACTCCACAATAGCCCTATGAATATCACAGCCAACAATCTCCCAAGCAACCTGAAAGAACTTGCTTGAGAATCCATCAGACCCCACTGCACTGTCACAATTCATTTCCATTACCACACGACGCACTTCGTCTATCGACGGCAACACTTGCAACTTGTCACTTTCCTCTTGTGACAAACGTTGTGTAGGAAACCCCGCCCGTATATTAATTGGGCCAGAATCCCCCTCCGCCAAAAGAAGTTTCCGAAAGAACACAACTGCTGCATCCTCAATATCCAAAGCATTTTACAAAACAACCCCATCATCATTAGTCACACTATGGATAATAGAACGTCGTCGACGCATGCAGACATGCGAGTGGAAGAAAGCAGAATTACAATCCCCCTCAGCTGCCCACTACAAATTTGCTTTTTGCCGCCAATAAGTCTCCTCATCCGCCAGGCCAAGATTTAGCTCCGCCAAAGTACGGCTGTACTCAGCTCGGCATGCATCAGAATTTGACGAAACCAATTCTCGTTCCAGCACAACAAGTCGATCTTCTGCAGACTTAATGCGGACATCAAACTTACCAACAAAATTTGTATTCCATGCAATCAAATCTCGTTTTACTCTCATAAGCTTAATCCACACTAAAATCGAAGGACGACCCTGTAATCCTTGCTCCCATGACGACTTAACCACTTCAAGAAAGCTAGCTCTCGCCGTCCAAAAATTCAAGAACCTAAACTGAGATCGACGTTGGACGACAGAACTATGGAACTGCAAGAGCAATGGAGAGTGGTCCGAGGCTGCTTTGCTAAGATGCCTAATTGATGAAGTAAACAGGTCGGACCATTTATCATTTACAAGGGCACTGTCTAATCTTTTCCAAATACGCGGATTCCGTTTCCAGTTGTTACACCATGTAAAGGGCGAGCCTGAGAAACCAACTTCTGACAACCCTTGATCATCAATGATGGAGCAAAAATCTTCGGCTTCCCTATCCTGAAAAGGATGCCCTCCGTTTTTGTCCGCAGCACTGGTAATGGCTTTAAAATCCCCCCATATAATACCCGGTAAATCCCTCACATCCAGACTCCAGATGTCACTCCACAGCTCCTGCCTTTGGCACTTATTACATAGGCAATGTACACAAGACACCAGACACTTATGCATACCATTAGAAGCATCCAGAGTAAAACAAATACACTGTTCAGATTGATACACAATATTACTTGCATATGCATCTGGAGTCTGGATATGAAACACCCAAATATGATTTGAGTTATTAGCAAAAGCGCAAGAGAAACCCAAACTACGTGCAATATCATTCAGTTTTGAGCAGTCAAGTTTAGGTTCTACAATACATAAAAGTGCAAGCTTATGATCACGTACCATTCTACGCAATCTGCGCTTGGTGGGCTTATTGCCGACCCCTTTGCGTTCTAGAATAGCCACATTCTTATTCACCTTTGGAGGAGTTGAAGTTTTCGTCTTAGAAGAACGTAGAGTACGCTGAATCGGATGGTTGTCCTCAGGAACTATCGCTCACAACCGAGTCTAAATTCAAATTTTGAACAACTTGGTCTATTATATTATGATGTGCAGCATCCCGTGCTTTTTTTCTCTCCAGCGATCTAGATGTAGCCACATCCGAAAAGTTATGATCGGAATCACCTTCAGCCATAACCAACTCAGCAATACCCTCAATCACGCCCTCTCCCAGCTGTCTTGTTATATCCTCAGCGATATCCTGTAACCGAAGTAGTTCATCACCAGACGGAATATCCCCTAATCCAAGCTGTACATGATCCACTTCCAAGTTCTGGCTTTCAATTGATGCATTGAAAACTACCAGCTGGGTATCCGTAGACATTTCCTCTCTCAATGGTGAAAGGCGTGGCTCCTGAACCGTCATCAAAATAGTTTCTTCCAACGGCCCCCCAACAACCAACTGGGACTGCTTGATTGGGGGATGACTCAGTCCTCTAGGTAACTCCTCCGCCAACATCTGGGTCTGATTGATCAGTTCCCTTTCCCTCAAAGGATGCTGTGATATCACATCTTCCTGAGCCCCTAATTTCGGCACACTTGGCACCAACACAGACGGATTCTGAGCTATAGAACCATTCACACCATTATCAACCCATGAGCTTTCCATTACTGCCTTTCCCTTTTCCTCCGTTAGTAACTCCTTGCGCGACTATGTCTCTTGGCATGGATCAACAACATTGCCTGTAAGAACCAAACCAGAGTCATTTTCTATCCTTACCGGTCGCGACTTAACAGTCTCCAACTCAGCAATAGGCTTTCCCCCTGGTGGGTTGATTCCAGACTCTGTCACATTGGCGACACCTTGTAATTCACCTCCTCCACTAGTAATTTTCTCCTTCCATACTTTTGTTGATTTTTCCGGTACAGACTTCAAAGTTGGAAGGCCAGTCCCGTCACTCAATACCCCCAAGTGATCCTTCTTTCCAACCGAGTCCTTCACCGCAGCGTTTGTGGGTAGATTGTTTCGACACAATTCCACTCAATGGCCCTAACGAAAGCATTGAGAGCAGTACAACGACAATTTGTCTGGAATAATTTTCTGCCAAAAGCCATCTCCGCTGTCCCCACATGCAATCCAAATTCGGGAAGGTAATGTCTTCAGCAAATCTACTTCTGCGCATACTCGGGCAGTGCTTGGCCTTGTCAAATTTGCCGTGGCATTATCCATTAACAACGGAACTCCTATCGCCTGTATAATATAGAAGAGACTTCGTTTGTTGAAAAATTTTGGCAGAAGATTGGATAGTGTAAACCAGGCCGGCTTGAGTGAAGACTCCCGTTGGGGGTTAAAAAGGGGTGTCCATTTGAACACGCGCATAGGGTATTGTCTCAGTTGCCAAATGCCTCGTGACCAAATCCGGTGATAGTCACTTTCCAATTGAAACTTCAGGAAAACCTGCCTGTTATCTAGAAGTCCAGCCGAGAAACTCCCCTTTAGATCAAGCGAAGTGAGCAGTCTCCTCATGGTATCCAGGCTTGGGCGTCCACGAGAAAATTTTCTATAAGAGTACGATTGAACGGAATAGCCAGGCCTCCAATTCCGTTTTTGAATACTGCACTGCCACTTCTCCGCGGTGAGACGATAATGGCTTCAGATCAATGTGCGTTTCCGGTGGTGATTGAAAGAGTTGTGAAAAAGCCTTCTTGGCAAAAAGACTTGTTGGATCGGGTGGGGGCTGCCCTTCAGCCGGTTGCTGAAGGGCGACCATGGTCGATGGTAAATATGGAAAGTAGGGTTTTCCTGGTGAGAGAGAAATTCATGCAAAAAGAACAAGGTCGTGCTCAATTGGAGATTTCATGGTGTCCTTCCAAATTTATTATTAATTCCAACTTAAGCGCTCACATCCATGAAACGGCAAATTAAGACAATCACAAAGGCGTAATAGACAACACGAAACAAAACAACTCATTTTATACAATTTCGACAACATCCTCCTTTTAGCCAAATTTAGTCATGCACATTAAACTCAAACATACCTATTACATTATTAGCTAATAAACTCACACATAACCAAAACATCCTGAACACTTAACCAATAAACTAACACACTAATTTTATGAAAACGTTTTATGAAAACTATCATGACAACACACAATTCAAAGACTACTACTACTACTCTAAATACATTAAACAACGACAATAACAACATAACACAATCTCATCACAATCTTCAATCAATTCAACACCTCTCCACACTTACATAAGTCATGGTCCTCGGGGCGAAAAAAAAAAAAAAGCAAAGGAACCTGGCCTTTGACTATCCTCTGGAGAGTCTTGCTATCCGTTCTTTCTCAAGAAATGCAGGCCATTGAGGTGGTCCCATAAGGCCAAGATAATGCTGAGGATTGTCATGTGAAGAAATGTCAATTCCCTTGTTCCGAGCCATAGCTGTGAGTAGAGAGGGAAAAGGGAATTGTGCCTTTGACTATCCATTGTGCCTTCCTGATGTACCCGAGCATTAATTTTCCAATATCAATCGAGAAATCATGCTGAATAGCATAAATCAAAAGTACACGTTCCTTCGATGCTATAGTGATACGATGAGTAAGCAAAATCTTATAGTTGATAAACAACAACCACATTTTCGCCTTCGCCGTCAGCTCACTTGTTGGAACATATAGTGCTTTATGCCTAGCATTTCGCACCCAGGTAGCACCAGGCAATGCCATAGCAGCTAATAACTGATCAGTGTTCTCCGCCCATACCAACCGACTGTAAGAATCACCAGGGTAATCGGGGAGAAGAAAATGCAAGTTAATGCTATGGCGATCGACATTCAAATACTTTTCTCGCACAAACACTGAGTGGGCACTATTTGCACGTGAATTAGCATAGAATTCTCGAACTATCTCCAGGTTCACAACAATAGATGCTCTGGCGAAATGAGCCCAAGAATGCCTCATAATCAATTCTTCAAATCTATGGGAAGGGTCCTTAAATTGTCTTTCAATTATGATTTCTCTGTTGAGGGAGCTAATATATAGACTCTCAGCATGAATATTAACAAATTGGGGTGAGTTAGCCTGTTCATAATCAATCACTGTATCCTCATCGGCTGAAGAAGAAGAAGATAAAGATGAAGTAGTGCCCGGATCTTCACTGAATATTGCATACTTATAAGGATTATGGTAAGAGTAAGCCATCACCTTAGGAAGAAGAATCACTATCAAAGATTTAGCATGAGTAAACAAGAGATCATGCAATATATAGAGGATGTGCAACACATAATATCTCCATGCTAGCTATCAATCAAGCACATGTGAATGAAACTTGAAAACAATACAGACATACGAACAATATAGGCAATAAAGGACCATTCTCCTGATGTCATAACTTGTTACCTCCTTCACTCAATTATTGGAATCATACAAGCCAATCATGCACTCAAGTTCACGGGTCTAGCATCAAGATTTACCATAAATGCATTTACCTTGGTTGTAGAAAATGTGGAATTCATCTTACCCTTGTTGAGTGAATAGCTAAGATTCACTACAAGCCTTTATCATCGATTACCATAATACCTCTGATAATCTGCAAAATTTAACAACCAGTTATGAGATTGTGCCATGAATTTTCGATTCGTTCTACACAAACTAAGATTAACAAGTAAAAGTAATCACAAAAAACAAAATAAAGAAAAACAAAGAAAGAAAATCTTAGTTGCCTCCTAGGAGCGCTTGGTTTACTGTCCACAGCCCGACCATGCTCCTTGGCTCATTGTGAAGGTAAAGGATCATCCAAGAAAAGGTCATGGGGAGCCTGTGCCAGATTAGCGATGCCTTTGTCCTTAGAAGTCAAGTATGGTTTAAGCCTGTGACCATTTACTTTCCATGTGTTACCATTTTTATCATTTTGGATCTCCACAACACCATATGGCTTCACATTGACAACTCGAAATGGCCCACTCCATCGTGACCTCAATTTCCCAGGGAAAAGCCTTAGACGAGAATTGTACAGTAGCACCAACTGTTCTGGAGCAAAACTTTTTGATTAGATTTTCGCATCATGTAGTCTCTTTGTTTTCTCCTTGTAAAGCTTAGAACTTATATAAGCATTGAATCTAAACTCGTCCAATTCATTCAATTCTAGCATCCTTTTTGATTGAGCTCCAGACAAATCCATATTCAACTTCTGAATTGCCCAGTATGCCTTATGTTCCAACTCTATCAGGAGATGACACTCCTTGCCAAACACAAGCCTAAATGGAGAAGCACCGATAGGAGTTTTGTACGCTGTTCTATATGCATCATCCAATTTCATGGACCAATTCTTTCGTCCTGGATTAACAACTTTTTCCAACACTCTCTTAATCTCATGATTTGAGATTTCAACTTGGCCACTCATTTGATGATGATAAGTTGTGGATACTTTATGTGTCACACCATACTTGGCCAAAAGAGCTTCAAAAATCTTATTACAAAAATGTGTTCCTCCATCACTTATGATTACTCTCGGAGCCCCAACCCTATTGAAAATATGTTTTTTCAACAAAGCGATCACGCTCTTAGCATCATTGTGAACTAAAGCTACGGCTTCGACCCATTTGGAAACATAATCAACTACGACTAGAATGTATTTCATGCCTCGGGATTTTGGAAATGGACCCATAAAGTCGATCCCCCAAACATCAAATATTTCCACTTCAAGAATGTTATTCAAAGGTATTTCATTCCTTGAAGAAATGTTCCCCGTCCTTTGACATCGATCACAATTGCCAACCCAAATTCTTGCATCCAAGAAAATATGAGGCCAATAGAAACCACATTGTAACACTTTGAATCCTGTTCTTGTAGAGCCAAAATGTCCACCACACAGTCCTTCATGACATGCTCTCAGAATATCTTCCTTCTCTTCATCTTTGAGGCACTTGCGTATGATTTGATCACTACAGATTTTATACAAAGCATTGTCCTCCCAAAAATAATACTTTCCATAACTTCTCTGCTTCCTCTTTTGGTCACTCGAGAAATAAGAAGGAACTTGGCCAACCACAACCTAATGGGCTATCTCTGCATACCAAGGCAAAGACTTCTCAGTCACTCCAAACACCTGCTCGTCTGGGAAGTGCTCTTTTACCAAAATATTTGAACCCTCTTGAGCTTCTGACTCCAATCTTGAAAAATGGTCAGCCACCACATTCTCCAAGCCTTTATGATCCTTGATTTCAACATCAAATTCTTGAAGCAATAAGACCCATCAAATCAATCTTGGCTTGGCCTCTTTCTTTGCTAACAAATATTTCAAAGCAGCATGATCCGTATGAACAATTACCTTGGATCCCAGCAAGTATGCTCTGAACTTATCAAATGCAAAAACAACTGCCAACATCTCTTTCTCCGTGGTTGTGTAATTCAATTGAGCTTCGTTGAGTAACTTGCTGGCATAAGAAATTGTGTGAAAGATTTTATCCCTTCTCTGGCCAAGAACAGCTCCCAATGCATAATCACTTGCATCGCACATGATCTCAAATGGCTCACCGCAGAGAGGGGTGACTATAATCGGTGCTTCCACAAGCTTAGCTTTCAAAGTCTCAAAAGCTTCAATGCATTCTGTACCGAATTCAAACTTTACATCCTTCTCCAATAGGCTACACTATGGCCTAGCAATTTTTGAGAAATCTTTGATGAAACGCCTATAGAAGCCAGCATGCCCAAGAAAACTCCTTATGCCTTTAACGTTGGATGGAAGAGGAAGATTGGCAATGACATCAATTTTAGCTCTGTCAACCTCAATTCCGGCATGAGAAATCTTATGTCCCAACACTATGTCTTCCTGAACCATAAACTGAAATTTCTCCTAATTTAACATGAGATTAGTTTCCTCACATCTCTTTAGCACGTTGGCAAGATTCTCCAAGCAACCATCAAACGTCATTCCAAACACGAAAAAATCATCCATGAAAATTTCTATAATCGACTCAACCATGTCATGGAATATTGCCATCATGCATCTCTGGAAAGTCGCTGGCGTATTGCACAAGCCAAATGGCATCCGCTTGTAAGCAAACGTGCCAAAAGGACAAGTGAAAGTTGTTTTCTCTTGGTCCTTAGGATCAATTGCAATTCGATTATAGCCAGAATAGCCATCCAAGAAGCAGTAGAACAAGTAGCTAGCAATTCGGTCCAACATCTGCTCCAAAAAGGGAAGTTGAAAATGATCATTCCTTGTAGCCTTGTTAAGCTTTATGTAGTCCATACAAACCCTCCAAGCACTAACAATTCTTGTTGCAAGAAGCTCATTTGCATCATTTTTCACAACTGTAACTCCTCCCCTCTTTGGAACACACTGCACTGGACATACCCATTCACTATCCGAGATGGGAAAAATCATTCCAAAGTCTAGTAACTTTATCACTTCCTTCTTGATAACTACCATCATTTGTGGATTGAGTCTTCGTTGTCTATCTCTCACTGGCACAGAGTTATCCTCCAAAAGAATCTTATGCATGCACAAGCTAGGACTTATGCCCTTTATATCTGTAATGGTCCATCCTATAGTCAATTTGTGTTGCCTCAGTACTCCCAGCAATTTATCCTCTTGCCAATCTTCAAGTTTAGAAGAGATCACTACTGGTAATGTTTCACTCTCTTCTAGAAAAGCATACTTGAGATATTGAGACAAAGGTTTAAGCTCAAGTTTTGGAGCCACCATGATAGAAGGCATAAGCTTCTCATTCCTGCAAAAACTTTCAGTGCTTCTCACCTCAGTGGATGCATTCATATTGTTAGTTGGAAGTTTACACTCAACATTTTCTTTCAATTCATTAGTACATGCTTCTTCCAAAATTTCTTTCATTTCAAATTCATTTGCTACTTCAACAATCTCACTTTGTATTTCAAAAATGGATTCATCAATCACACAACATTCAACATCATTTTCAATTTCAGCCAAGATGTTCCTATCCTCATTATCTAGCTCAAATTCATCAATTTCATCTTCGCAGACATGCAATTCATCAACAACAGAAAATTCATGCTTAACATTCTCAATCATTCCATGCATAGAAGAATATGCAATAGCCTTAATGGCAAAACAAGATTCAACATGTAACGGATGTTCCATGGCATAATTCACATAAAAAACAACTTCTTCATTATTGATTCTAAAAGTAATTGTTTTATTTCTTAACACAATCACAGCATCACCTGTTGCCAAAAAAGGTCGACCAAAGATCAAAGGTACTTCCGAATCCTCTTCCATATCAAGAACAATAAAATGCTTGACATCCGTTAGTGGAAGAGTCACCGCTAACGGATCAATCCCCACCAGGACATCCTCAACCATTCCAGTAGGCTTGACTAAGGATCTATCAGTCAGTGGAAGAGTCACCGCTACTGGACGAATTCTCCCTTTAAGTCCAACATCAGTAGCAATAGAAAGAGGCATGAGATTAATGCCAGCACCCAAATCACACAAAGATTTCTCAAAAAGTCTTGTTCCAATTTTACACGGTATAGTGCAACTGCCAGGGTCTTTTAATTTTGGTGGCAACTTATGCCCAATCCATGCTCCACCATACTCCTTGAGTGTCAATGGTACGTCACATCTCAAAATTTGTTCCTTGTTGGAAATCAAGTCTTTGAGGAACGTCGCATATTTAGGTACTACAGTCACCAAATCTAATAATGGTAAGCTTACATTAACCTGTCCCACAAAATCTAAAAATCTATCAAATTGAGGTCCTTTCTTTTGGTTTGGCTTCACTCTCTCAGGAAATGGAGGTTTTGGTACTTATTCAGGAAAATTGTAAGGACTAGGAGGTCCTCTTACTTTCTCGGTTGCTTCACCATTTCTATTATGTTGCACCCCATTCTTTTTTGGTGCCAAGTCCTCATTGGCACATTCTTTCTCAAATTGAACACTTTCCTCCTCAATAACACACTCCTCATCCTTAGGCTTAGATGTCTTATGCACTTCCTTACCACTTCTCATTGTAATTGCATTACATGTTTCCTTCCCTTTTGGATTTGGAACTGTATCACCAGGGAGTGCTCCACGTGGTCTCTGGTGCACGACATTGGCGAGTTGTCCAAGCTGCATTTCAATGTTCTTTAAAGTAGCCTCATAGTGTTTGACAGTGGATTCCAATCCTCCAAATCTTTGTTCATTTTTGTCCATCTTTTATATCAATTTTTGGAACATGTCTTCAACTGATGACTTTCTTTGCTCTGAAGTACCAGCTTGATGATCAAAACCAGGAGGTACATTTGTTGCTCTTCTTTGGTCATTTTCCTAATAATATTTCCCTCCTTGATTTTGTTGTTGTCCCTAATTGCCTTGTCCACCATTGTAAGGTCGATTCCCCCCAGAGTAATTCCCTCCAGAATAATTTCCACCATACTGAGGTTTGTTGTTGTAATTACTCATATATTGTAAAGACTCAGTTGTGATAGAACACTCATCAGTGTAGTGTTCACCTTTGCACAGACCACATGAAAGCACAGGAGCTTTTGTTTGAGTAGCTTTCAAAGTTTGCACTTGCTTGGCAAGGGCCTCAAATTTTACACTCAATGAAGTTTTCTCATCAAGATCCAGCACTCCTCTCTGTCTTCTATTATGAGGTTTTTGTGTCTCAAGGAAAAGGTACTCATCTTGGGCAATTTGGTTAAACAATTCTCTAACCTCCGGCACACTCTTATCCTTTAATGCACCCTTGGCACAAGCTTTTACCATCATAAAAGACTCAGGTGTGAGGCCTTTGAAAAACGTATTCAATTATCTGATTTCACCAAGGTCATGATTATGACATTGACGAATTAGGTCATTAAAACGCTCACATGCTTCTCTGAATTATTCACCATCTTGCTGTTGAAAATTCATGATCTCCATTCTCCTCTTCTCAAGCTTAGCTGGTGGAAAATATTTCGCCAAGAACTTCTTCTAAAGTTCCTCAAATGATATTTTTGCATCTGAGCCTCCAATAGTTTTGAACCAATGTTTTGCATTACCTCTCAAGGAAAAAGGATTATGTGCACTTCACTTCTCTCCACTCGTGGAAGTTTGAACGTGCTACACAAACCTAAGAACCAGTCCAGATGATCATTAGGGTCTTCATTATCTAATCCTTGGAAAAATAGACCTTGAGTAATCATCGATACAATCTGAGTGGAGATGTGGAAACTTTCAACATCAATATCTTGCTGTCCAAATCCGTTGTCAAAATTCACAGCATAATGACCACCAAAACGTGATGCTCTCACTACAGGATTAGCCATGTCTCTTTGTTTGGCTTGAATTCTCAAAGTCTTTTGTAGTTCAAGGTCTAGTGTTAACTCAGGATCTCCAGAAGATTGTAGCCTGGGCATACAACAACACCAAATATGAAGTATAACCGAAATATTTCTGAACACAAAAGCAAGAACTCCAAATGTAAACAACAGACAACAAAACAAAAACCACAAGCGACAACAATAACAAGGAAACAGAACAAAATACAAAAAATAAGAACAGAGTAGACAAACAAAACAGAACAACACGAAATTAAACGATGAAATTCAAGAAACACTTAATCAAATTCCAGAAACCGTTCCTTCCCCAGTAACGGCGCCAAAAATTGACAAGCGTGTCGTTAACCTTATAATTTTACCCCTAAACTAACGTAGTAGTGATGAGTGGGGATCATATCCATAGGGAAGGTTGGTACTGTTGCGCGCGGTTGGTGCTGAGTGCTGAATACTACGTGGATGTGTGTGCAGAGTGGGAGCTCGCGGCACCTACTGCGCGTAAGTGCAAGCGGCTTGTGCCACATTGCCTCGGGCAGGCATGCGCGGCTTGTGCGTGACTACCGTGTACAGGCGCGCGCGACCTATGCTATGTGCCTGACCTCGCCGCCTGATGTTGCAGCGAGATGTGCGAGCGCCGTACAAGCTGTGCGGCGAGGTGTGAGTGTGTGCGATGAGTGCTGTGCGTATGTGCGCGCAGCTGTGCATGGGTGTGTGCATAAGTGTGCTAATGACCATTCCAGCAAAACAAGCTACTTCTAGGCACTCTATATGTGTCTTAGCCTCTGAATTGAACTTGGTAATGCACATAAGATTTTTAGCTCTTCCTCTTGGCTTTCCATTGGTTTAAGAATCAGTACCATTGGATATTTGTGGCTCAAGATATTCACATTTTACCCAACTGCAAAAATTGACAAGCGTGTCGTTAACCTTGCAATTTTACCCCTAAACTAACGTAGTAGTGATGAGTGGGGATCGTATCCACAGGGAAGGGAGATTTGGTTTAAGAACTCGAAGTGTTTCTCAAAATGTGTTGCAGATTGCACAGTATGAAGACTCTGTAAAATAAGAGAAGTATTCAAAACTCAAAATAATAGAACACTTGCGAGAACAACAGATAGAAATAACAAGAATTCAAACAGATGTCCTCGAGTTTATGAATCAGACTACTTTTAACCCAATACGATTGCTATGCACTTGACCTCATGTAAATCTAATAGGAGGAGACGATTGTTGCCTAGAAGGCTAGCAAACACTTAGCATGACGACCACAGAGTCCCCTATACTCCTGAATATTTCACTTTTCCCATGGCGAGGCATAAGCAAAATGGATACAAACCGCAACATCTCAACTTCATGTTCTAGCTATTAATCGTGTGATCTCCCAAGTCTCCCTTGGCGAGGCCTAACTTAAGTGTCTAATATTAAGCTAGCTTCACAAGGTCATTCTTCACCTAATTCTGATGACTCAACGACCTCCGATTAGCATGACGACCACATCTCGAATCGTGTACAAAGTAAAATAGGCAAAGGAACTCCATAGTTATACAACACGTCCATTGTTCATGCAAATTCCACTGTTAATGGTGAATCAAACCTCGAACTGGCATGGCGACCTCAATTAAAGTGCAATTCAACAAAACACAAGTGAAATTATTATAAAACTTCTCAAATTTCAACAATTAAACACATGTATGAACTTTTCCGTATAGATTAGTTCAATTGCATAGCTTTTCACGGTTCAAATTCACAGTTATCCTATCATAACCCTAGGACATCAAAGATCTAGCCGAGAACTTCATTTCAAATTCACGATCAATATTTCTCAACATTAGGCAATTCATCATCAATAATTGAAAAGATTATACCGAATAACTTGCTTCGTAGGCTTCAATTCTCAAGTGAATTACAACGCTCGGATCAAATTCTAAATCCGAATTGAAACTGAAGATCGATCGGAGAAGATAGAAATTCTAGTGAGAGAAAATTAGAGAGAGATAATTTCCTGCTCCCTAAAATAAAAGATGGTTATGAATTGTAGAATATTCGTACCCCTAATAATGTTAACTAATTCCTCTATTTATAGAGGGTACAGAAAAAACGTAAACAGTACGCAAACGTAAAATGATTGAGTATTTACAAAAATGCCATCGCAAAGAATGTCTTGAAATAGTGCATGAATTTCCAAGTCAGCAGCCTCATGCCTTCAGCCTCCGTCTCTAGCCGCCTTCAACTCCTTTCTTCACGCCATCAAGCCCGCACTGGTCACGCTTTCTTCCTCTCATGCACAAAAATGGATAACCCCAACACTTGGCCGAATTTTCAACCAACAAATAAACATACTATTTCAGCTTTTCCATGGCGAGGTCTCTCGGCGAGACATCGCCGTGCAATGTTGGTGCATGGCGAGACCTCGCGGCGAGGTCTCGCCGTGTGTGTGCGTGAGTGGCGAGACCTCACGTCGAGGTCTTGCCATGTGTGGTGTGTGTGGGCGAGACCTCGCCGAGAGGTCTCGCCATGCATTTATGTACACATATTGAGTGTGTGTTTGAAATGAATGTTGTGAAGTTAGTGTACTGAAGATGAATGAAATGCTCAAGATTGAAGTAACAAAGAGTAACATACAAATGTATGCAGGGAATGTTATGAAGGATAGAATAAGTAAAGCACAAACAAAATGTTGCAATGAAATATATGTACTGTGAAATGCATGTGATATGTATTAGAATGTTATGAAGTGAAATGTGTGAAGAATGTAAATGAAGTATTGTGAAATGTGTTGAAAATAAGTGCTAATGAAGTATGTTGAAGATTGAAAATGAGAAGAGTGTAAATAAAGAGTGAGCTAAGAATGAGTGCATGTGTGCTATGGTGTATGGAGATGGAACTCGCCGCATGATCATGCGGCGAGGTGTGTGAGCTCTCCGTACTATGCATGCGGCGAGCTGAGGAATTGCCGCCCGAATGCGCAGTTAGCTTTGTGCGAGAGTGCCGCGCGCTGGTGCTCGCCGCTGGTGCAGAATGCTGCGCGCATGTGCGCACAGAGTGGGAGCTAGCCGCACAAGCTATGCGGCGTGGTGACTGATTGCAAACGCGCGCGGCTTGTGCGATATTGCAGCGCGCAGGCGCGCACTGCTTGTCCGTGACTGCCGCGCGCAAGCGCGTGCGGCTTGTGCGACATTGCCGCGCGCAGGCGCACGCGGCCTATGCGATTTGCCTGACATTACCTTCTGATGTTGCAGCGAGGTGTGCGAGCTCGCCGCACAAGCTGTGCGGCCAGGTGTTAATGTGTGCGATGAGTGCTGTGCGTATGTGCGCGCAGCTGTGCATGGGTGTGTGCGTGAGTGTGCCAAGCTACTTCTAGGCACACTATGTGTGTCTTAGACTCTGAATTGAACTTGGTGATGCACATAAGAGTTTTAGCTCTTCCTCTTGGCTTTCCATTGGTTCAAGAATCAGCATATTTTACCCAACTGTGATAAAGATTCAAACAACAAAAACCCTAGAAACAACAATCATAAAGAAAACCTTGTTTCTTATAGTTACAGATAGAATTAGACACAAGTCAAAACATGAGAAATGAAGTACACTCAAATAGCTTCCCAAAACATCCAAGATCTTCTCATTTGGATTAGAAGTGAAAGAGTTACACTCAAAACAAATTGCACAATAATTCTGCCCAAAACCCTAATTCAACCGAATAAGCATTTATGCAATTTTTAGGGTTACCTTAATTTGCCATCTAGACATATATTACTCCATTTCATCATTATTTTTGCCCTTTTGCACACTTGAACATTTCCAAATTGCAAACCACATGCATGCATAAAATGGCAGAAATCACTACACAATTTGCATGAAATTCAAGGCAAAAGTCGAGAGATGTAACACATATTAGTTGGTCTAAAACCAACTCAACACACATCTTAAACATTTATTCTAACACAACACTCACATTCAACACTCAATCCTAACAGACTAAAAACACATTAAAACATACCACACTCACAATCCCGAATTCCATACTTCCCAACACTTCTCACAAACACTTCACAGAATTGCAACAATTCATATTAAACTTCAAAGAGACTCGCCACAGACCTCAAAATCCAAACTTAGAACAACTTCATAGCACAACATATCTTTTTGGCTAAGGACAATTTCTACACATCAAGACAACTTCAATAACCAGAACCCCCCATAATCAACACAAGGCACCCGTATGCGAAATTTTTTTTCAGCAAATCCCAACAACCGGAACACCAAAAAGCACGGCAACTTCCTCAAACATTAATCCAATCTTGAAGCAAAAACAAACCAACAAACACCATCACCTTCCATCCCCCCCCCACACTTGAAGCATACATTGCCCCCAATGTAAAAGATTAAGAAGGAGGGGCTCCCTAGGAAGATGACGATGCTGAGGAAGAAGGGGACGAGAATGAAGCAGTTGTGGGAAAAAAAGGGCCTCTAAAAGGCTGTGCCACCCAATGGAAAGGCTCATGAATTGGTCCTTGTAGGGGTTGACCTGTTCCAAACATTGTAATCCTTGTATGTGGCATGAACTCAGGATCCACCCTGAAAGTAGGGGTGGGAGGCATCGATGGGATATGACCAAATATTGGCAATGGAGTGAGAGAAGGAACTGAATGTACCCCTGGTGGAAGCTCATGAATCGCGCGCCACTAACAACATCCCTCGGCCAATTAGGAATACGGTAGCCGGCCAATTGTGCAGATGATGGAGTTGGTTTGGGAGGTCCAGAATCAGAATGATATTACACTGTCATCTTATTGTAATTATCTAACTCCATCTGCATCTTCAGCTGCTGATAAGTAGGTTTCATACCTACTTGCATAGATTATTTCACTTATCTTTTGGCTTGAATTGCATGCATTTATGTGGTGAAATGTGCTATTGTGCGCACTTATGTGGTTTGTAACTCGATGTGCTAAAATGGTGAAAAAGACCACAAATGGTGTTAAAATGAGGCAAATGTGTGTTTTGATGTCAATTGGTAGGAAAGAGTTCAAAGGTCTTGAATGGTGAGTGGGAATGAAATGAAAACCGAAAATGAGCTTGATTGGCAAAATTAGGGTTTTGGCAGATTTGACGGTGCAAATTGTTTTGAGCATAACTCTCTCAATACTTGTCCAAATGATGGGATCTTGGATGTTCTGGAACTCTCTTTGAGTGTATTGCATTTCTTATGTTTTAACTTTTCGCTAAATCTGTGTGCAAGTATGAGAAACGGGGGCGTCGTTCTAATTGCTACTCCAGGTTTTTACATTTGAGTTCATATTGCCACTGTTTGGTAGATTGGTTATATCTTGAGCTACAGACCTCCAATAGTGCTGATTCTTGGACCAATGGAAAGCCAAGAGATAAACCTAGAACTTTGATGTTTACCATCGAGTCCAGTTCTAATGTTAAGTCGCACGAATTTGGCAAACAAGAGCTTTTGGCGAGGCTTCGTGACCAGATGGCGAAGTGTTGGCGAGACTTCGTGAGTTTGGCGAAGTGTTGGCGAAGCTTCGTCAAGCTGGATTTCTCTATGCCACACGTCCGTATTTTGGGCATAACTTCCTCATCCCAGCTACGAATTTGGTGATTCAAAAGGCTGTGGAAAGCTAACAAATAGGGCTATAACTTTGGTCTTTTAAGTTTTTCCAAATTCACAGTGTTTCATGGTCGAATTTTAGCTAGAAGTTGCAGCTTGGAGGTGTGCGCGCTTTAGCTTGTTGGAAAATAAGCAAAGTGTTGAAGCTCTGAAGCTTCTGAATTTCCCGGGCAGATGAAGGCGTGAAGTCTAAAGGCTTGAAGGCGTGGTTTCTGTGAATGCTGGATTGCTTGGAAGTTCGCGGAGTTGCAGAGGCGAGATTTGAAATGGCTTGAAGGCGCTGGATTGCTCTGATTTCTTCACTTGAGTTCTGAGAAGTGAAGGCGTGAAATGCTTAAGCCTGAAGGCGTGGGAAATGGACTGAAGGCGCGCGGCTGTTAGCCCAAAGGCGCGAAAGTGCTGAAAAAATGTTCTCAACTTCGAATTTTCACATTTTGAGCTGATTTTTGGTTCTTCCATTTAAGGGCACTTTTGTAATACCTTAGGTAGTTTACGGTTGCGTATTAGTTACATTTTCATAGCTCTATATATAGAACATGTAGCTAATGTGTAAAGGGATGGGAGAGAGGATTATTCTAGATTTTAGAACCATCTTGAATTAGAGCGGGAATTCTCATTTTCTCTCTCTAGATCTACTTTCTCTCACTGAACATTTATTCTCCAATCTCAACTCTGATTGTGAATTTGGACTGGATTCTTCTTTCTTATTCTCAATTGACAAAGGAATCACAAAGGAATCGACAATTCTCTCGATTTAATTGGTAAATTCTTCTAGTTAAGTGAGAATGAGCTTATCAATGTTGGAATTTGTTGATTTTGAAATGAGAAAGATGTTTTCTGGCTAAATCTATGATATCTTAGGATTCTTAATGTATGAATAAGTGTTTTAGTAGATTGTATGCTATGCAATTGATCTAATTGTCGAGAATTGAAATGACATTTGAACTGAGCGTAACATATGTTGAATTTCATAATTCCTAGCTAATCTTGAATAAATCAAGCTTCAATTGTGGTCGACATGCTAAATTGAGGAGCGATTAATCAAAGTTAGCGAAGTTGCATGAATCGAGAACTAAATTGTGATTATTTAAGTCCTTTCACTTGTTTTCTGTAATCAAATCAATTCTGAGACTCAGGCCTCGCCATAGGAAGTGTTAATGAATTGAAACATTAGGAAAAGTGTTAAAGGAGCTTTCTGTGTTAACAAAGATGATATGTGAACCCTAGGATGGACCTCGCCATGGGAGTTCTTAGGACTTTGCATATTAGAGTAGTTAGCTTGGAAAGTTGAAACTTTGCGGAGCTTATACCACCATTCTCAGGCCTCGCCATGGGAGAGGATTGTGATTTGGGGGTACAAGCAGTGGTGTGGTCGCCATGCTGACCACAGCTTGGACTTCTAGGCAATTTAGGTCTCCATTGCATTTAATTGTTTACTGATTGCATAGCATAGATTTACTAAGCCTGTGTTCATCCAATACAAGAATCCTGAGATATCTGTTTCATCCTTGCTTGTTGCTATATTTTGCATCTTGTTTTCGTTCACTTTTTGTGTTGAATTTTGCTCTTTCCAGTACTTAGATTCCGAGACTAAGACTTTAAGAACAATTTGCTCAATATTCTTGACCTACGCCTTCCCTGTGGATTACGATCCCTTCTTCCACTTCTACAGTAGTTGTTAGGGTAAAATTGAGCTGATACGACTTTAGGCTATCAATTTTTGGCGCCGTTGCCGGGGAAGGTAATCGGTTCTGGAATTTGTTGAATTGTTCTTGATTTTTACTTGTTCTACTTTGTTTTTTTTGTGTGTGACATTTACTTTAGCTTTCATTTTATGTTTTGTTCTGTTCTTTGCAATTTCTTTAGTACTTGTTGAGATTTGTGGTCTATTTCTGTGTTGCATATTTGAAGTTCTTGTTCTTTTGTTATTACACTCCACAACTGTGTGTTGTGTATGCCAAGGTCTAGCAGGTTTGCAGGAGAACCACAATTCTTATTGGATCTTGAGTTGGAGAAAACTTTGAGAGCACATTTGAAGCAACAGAGAGAAATGGCAGCTCAAGGAGCCCAAGCACCAAGGTTTGGAGACCACTATGCAATAAACTTCGATAATAGATTTGGTCATCAGGACATCGATGTGGAAAGTTACCATATACCTCCACAAATTGTATCCATGATCACCCAGGGCCAATTCTTCCAAGGTCTTGACAATGAGGATCCCAACGACCACCTTGATTGGTTCCTTGGTCTATGTAGCACTTTCAAACTACCGAGAATTGATAGGGGTGAGGTTCACAGGATTTTGTTTCCTTTATCTCTGCGTGGAAAGGCTAAACACTGGTTTAAGAGCATTGGAGGAGCCAATGCAGATATGTCATTTGATGATCTACAGAAAAGGTTCTTGTATAAGTACTTCCCTCCAGCTAAGCTTGAAAAGAGAAGGTTGGAAATTTTGAATTTCCAACAACAAGAGGGTGAGACATTTAGGGAAGCTTGGGAGAGATTCAATGATTTGATCAGACAATATCCCAACCATGATTTGGGAGAGATCAGGGAACTAAACACATTCTTCAAGGGCCTAACTCCTGAATCCTCAATGATGGTTAAGGCATGTGCTAATGGGGCACTCAAAGACAAGTCTTTGCCGAAAGTTCGTGAATTGTTCAACCAAATTGCTGATGATGAATATATCTTTCCAGAGACCCGAAAACCACATGGCAGAAAGCAAAGAGGAGTCCTGGAGTTAGATGAGGATACTTCACTCAATGCAAAGGTCGAAGCCTTATCAAAGCAATTGCAATCTCTTAAGGCAACTCAAGCCAAGACACCTGTGTTGTCTTGTGGAATATGCAAGGGTGATCATTATACTGATGAGTGCTCTGTCACTACTGAATCCATTCAATACGTGAATAACTATAGAAACAGGCCACAGTACTCAGGAAATTACTCAGGAGGGAACAATAGAGGTTATGGAGGTAATCAAGGAACTTGGGGTCAACATAATCAAAGCCAGGGAGGCCAATATACTCAAGGGAGTGACCAAAGGAGAACTTTCAATCCTCCACCTGGATTTGATCAACAAGCTAGTACCTCTGAACCAAGGAAACCTTCAGTTGAGGATATGTTAAAAAAATTTATGGATAAATGTGAAGAAAGATTTGTTGCTTTGGAAACGACTGCAGGACATCGTGATGCCACACTCAAGAACATTGAGATGCAAATTGGGCAAATTGCTAATGCTGTACATCACAGGCCTAGTGGATCTCTCCCGAGTGATACAATCCCAAATCCCAAAGGCAGGGCAGAGTGTAAAGTCATTACATTGAGAAGTGGTAAGAAAGTGCAAAAATCATCTAAGCCTGAGGAGGAGGAATGTGTCATTGAGGAGGAAAGTGTTCAAATTGAGGAAGAGAACGTTAATGAGGAAATGGCACCAAAGAAGGTTAATGAACAGGAAACGATTGCATTGGAAAAGAAGGATGAGCAAAATGCTACAAAAACTGTGAAGAAGGAAATACCAACTAGAGTGGGTAATGAGATCACCAAGAACTCCAATCCTTACAACTACCCTGAGTATGCTCCAAAACCTCCTTTTCCAGAGAGAAAGAAACCACCTCCAAAACAAGGCCCTCAGTTCAAAAGGTTCCTGGATGTACTCAAGCAGGTGAATGTGAATCTTCCCTTGATGGATATAGTGACATCAATGCCAAAATATGCTAAGTATCTCAAGGATATCATCTCCAACAAAGAACAAATCTTAAGATGTGATGTTCCTATGATGGTCTCTGAGTGCACTAAAGCTTGGATGGTTCATGATCTTCCCCCAAAGCTTAAGCCTGAAGGCGTGGGAAATGGACTGAAGGCGCGCGGCTGTTAGCCCAAAGGTGCGAAAGTGCTGAAAAAATGTTCTCAACTTCGAATTTTCACATTTTGAGCTGATTTTTGGTTCTTCCATTTAAGGGTACTTTTGTAATACCTTAGGTAGTTTACGGTTGCGTAATAGTAACATTTTCATAGATCTATATATAGAACATGTAGCTAATGTGTAAAGGGATTGGAGAGAGGATTATTCTAGATTTTAGAACCATCTTTGAATTAGAGCGGGAATTCTCATTTTCTCTCTCTAGATCTACTTTCTCTCACTAAACATTTCTTCTCCAATCTCAACTCTGATTGTGAATTTGGACTGGATTCTTCTTTCTTATTCTCAATTGACAAAGGAATCGACAATTCTCTCGATTTAATCGGTAAAATCTTCCAATTAAGTGAGAATGAGCTTATCAATGTTGGAATTTGTTGATTTTGAAATGAGAAAGATGTTTTCTGGCTAAATCTATGATATCTTAGGATTCTTAATATATGAATACGTGTTTTAGTAGATTGTATGCTATGCAATTGATCTAATTGTCGAGAATTGAAATCACATTTGAACTGAGCATAACATATGTTGAATTTCATAATTCCTAGCTAATCTTGAATACTCAAGCTTCAATTGTGGTCGACATGCTAAATTGAGGAGTGATTAATCAAAGTTAGCGAAGTTGCATGAATCGAGAACTAAATTGTGATTGTTTAAGTCCTTTCACTTGATTTCTGTAATAAAATCAATTCTGAGACTCAGGCCTCGCCATAGGAAGTGTTAATGAATTGAAACATTAGGAAAAGTGTTAAAGGAGCTTTCTGTGTTAACAACGATGATATGTGAACCCTAGGATGGGCCTCGCCATGGGAGTTCTTAGGACTTTGCATATTAGAGTAGTTAGCTTGGAAAGTTGAGACTTTGCGGAGCTTATACCACCATTCTCAGGCCTCGCCATGGGAGAGGATGGTGATTTGGGGGTACAAGCAGTGGTGTGGTCGCCATGCTGACCACAGCTTGGACTTCTAGGCAATTTAGGTCTCCATTGCATTTAATTGTTTACTGATTGCATAGCATAGATTTACTAAGCCTGTGTTCATCCAATACAAGAATCCTGAGATATCTGTTTCATCCTTGCTTGTTGCTATATTTTGCATCTTGTTTTCGTTCACTTTTTGTGTTGAATTTTCCTCTTTCCAGTACTTAGATTCCGAGACTAAGACTTTAAGAACAATTTGCTCAATATTCTTGACCTACGCCTTTCCTGTGGATTACGATCCCTGCTTCCACTTCTACAGTAGTTGTTAGGGTAAAATTGAGCTGATACGACTTTAGGCTATCAGCTGCCTATGATACAAGACCTCAAACTGTTGCTAGGCTACGGAAGAGATATCGTCCAATTTTTTATCCATATTAGATGCATGTGCTGTCCACTCTTGCTTCATTGTATCGATGTTCTCATGTATACCCTCAAGCTTCTCATCCATCTGTATGAAACGATGCTCAACCGACAGTTGGAACTTTTGGATTACACCTTGAAGTGAGCTAAAGTCAAACGGTTACTGCCCTTGATGTTCAACAATGATCGGTGTTTCAAATTCATCACAAGTTCCTCCCGTGCCCAAAATCTGCTCCCACACCCTCTCTTTGTCCATCTTCAAATACTTCAGATATAAAACATTAGCAATTGGGAACTTAGTCTTCCTCCAATCACCCAAGTCATTATCGACATCTTGTGCTTTACAAATTTCCTCAATCAGAACTTGAAAATAAAGTGCTGCATTGTCTTCGTCAATCCCAACATCAATTGGCCTCTTCCTACAAATTGCTGATACAAAAAATAACCGATCACGTAACACCTCAGACGATTGGGAACTTGGCATAAGGCGTGACAAGACAAACATCAACTATAACTTGACATAACATTTCAAAGATTGAAGCCGCATATGCTTATGTGCACTTCGCATGTTAAGTTCCCACGTAGCTTCGGGATGTGCTAACTCTTCTGACAAAGCTGGGTCCAACTGGGCATCATCACCTGGAAATTGGAGAGGATCAGAAGGTAATTAGGCATGCCCAAATGTGAATTTATGATCTCGCTTGTCAGTTGAATCCATTGCCCTCTCACATAGAAAGCTCCATTCTACGGATATTTCGCATTCGCATAGAATTCCCTGGCAATATTGACATTACAAAATTCTGGTGCAGATTTAAGCTTCTCATCAAATTTGTGGAACTTCATCAATTTTTTAAAGGGTCCCTTATCCACAATAAAGGCCCGCTCTAGATGTAAATATTGCACATTAATGCCTTTCTCCCATCACTTCCTTGCCCCGTCATTAATGAACAAGGATGGTTCAGAGGATCCCTTCCTCTTCTTGGGAGCTGGGGTTTGCACTGTATACTCTGGAGGCTCCTCAAAGATTGGCAAGTCTTTCGGGAAGTATTCAGAATCCGATTCCTCAGCCCTTTGTACCTTACTCTTCCCTTTCCCTTTTCCTTTCCCTTTGTGTGAACTTTCACCCTTTTTAGGAGCCATGTCTGCAATTGACAACCACAAAAACGTAGCTTCTCAATGACCACCTTAGACAAAGAATTTAGACTTCATAACCAAGTTCAAACTACTATATCATATGCAAGACTAATGGTTTAATCCAAAACACCCAATAACCATTTAATCACATAAACATAGCCCTTCATCCAAACTGTACATAACCACTTAAAACACCTCAAATTATGCGTTGAACAAATTATGCTCATGCTACCAACTTGTGACAAACTAGAACAATTACTGAAACGAAATTTCAGCTTCACACCATCCACAAAACCGAGGAAATAACATGCAAAGCATGAAGAATTAGCCAAAATTTAAAGAATCAAAGTTTAAGAACCGGAATTATCCAATTTGGACCACAGATGAGCTAATTATACACATAATACCGAGAGGTGTCAACTTGGCAGATTCAGCAATTTCTCTTACAACAATTTTCAGCATGCACGTCACTTTATTTCCTAAAATGGACTATGTTGTAGTCACAACTAGCGCAAGTGCACAACAGAAACATTGTAGGCCATCCTCTTAGCTAACTTCTCCCACTAGAATCAACTCATTTGGACATCCCATTTGCAAGTTATGACCAATTGGCGGAGATATGTCAAAACTGAATCCTTTTATGAAATCTTCTAAATATTTCCCTCACACTTAGCATGTACTTCACATTTGAACAATTGTCACTATATTCCATTGACTCATCATTTCTTTCAACTCAACAACATTATTTTCATGCTCATACACACCCACAACTCTTCATACAAATTATTAAATCCATCAATATGAAATTTAAGGGAACCGAAAACGTACCTTGGTTGATAGTACAGTGCAAAAACTTGAAGGAAGTAATAGAAAATGGAAAGAGTGATAAGTTGGTTTTATACCAACTTAAATAGCTTAATTCACTTAACTTTTGGATTGTTTTCCATGAAATTGTGATGTGTTATGTGATATTTGGTGCTTTTATGTGATTGGTAATGAGGTGTGCTAAAATGAATGGAAAAGATAAAAAATGAGGTTAAAAGAATCAATTTTGAATTCGGATGAGTAAGTGTGGAAGAAAGGAAAAAGGTTTGAAAATGCTTTAGTGTGCCTTAGGTTTGGCAGCTTAAGTGCTGGACTTCATTTGAGTGTATCTTTCTCAATGTTGATCCAAATGAGGAGATCTTGGAGGATATTGAAAGCTCTCTGTGTGTACTTCAATTTTCATGTTTTAATTATCTCCAAATTCTCTGTGCAATCCTGAGAAACGGGGGCTTCTTTGTTGTTATTAGATTAGGGTTTTTTTTTAGGGTTTGGTCGTCTTGCCACAGTTTGGTAGATCAACACACTACAGATCTCCAACTTTGATGATTCTTGATCTTATGGAAAGCTAAGAGAGGAAGCTACAACTTTGATGTTCAAGGCAAAGTCCAATTCCGAAAGGAAAACTGGCAATTCACCGTGGGAATGGCAAAACCCTAATTAGGGTGATTTAAGCCTTCGATACACATCTTCCTGCCACAGCTCAGTTTTTTGGTTGTAACGTTGTCATCTGAGCTCCGAATTGGGTGGTTCAAGTGGCCATGGAAAGCTAGAATCAATGGCTACAACTTTCATGTTTTAAGTTGTTCTAAATTCACAACACATCTGGGCCATAGTTGGGTTGGAAGTTTCTGTATTCTTGCACACATGCACACTTCGCCGCACACACCACCACACTTCGCCACGCACATGCACACTTCGCCGCACGCACCACCACACTTCGCCGTGCACACTAGCACACTTCGTCGCATGAGCATGCGTCGAGCTCATGCGACGAACTCTCACATTCCACACTCATATCTCACTCATCCTTTGCACACAATTCACTTATTCTTGATACAATTTTCATTCATACATTTATGACTTTTGCACATTCAACACAAACTCCATTCATGTTTATCACACTCTCAATTATGTGCTCACATTTCATTTTCATGTTTTCTTTATAACATTTGTAGTCTGATGCAAGCATTCACCTTGAATTTTAGAGTTAAAGGATACTTTACATGCATTACTCTTTCCATTTATATATAAAGAATGCAGCACATATCTACTTTGACATTCATCATTCCACTTTCACTTTGTTTGATCATGTTTCATGAACTTTCATTTTCGTCATATCATTTGTCGTTAATATACACATTGCATTTGCATTCACCATTTCTTCATACCATGATTCATCAGTTTCATTATTTTCATCATGCACTCATTTTCACTTCACTCATTTTCATCTTACTTTCTTTCTTTATGTTCAATCATTTTTCAAGATATACTGCACAACATTCACTCACAACTCACATAAGCTAGCATAACACACTACACTTCCCACTCACTAACAACTTACACAAATATCACTCACAACTCACACTTGCACAGAACTGGCGAGACTTCGTGGCGAAGTCTCGCCGGTTTTATGAATGTGAGGGAGAGACTTCGCGACGAAGTCTCGCCATTTCTATGGCTGTGAGGGCGAGACTTCGTGGCAAAGTCTCGCCACATTGAGTGTGTTTGTTTCTTGTTTTTTCTACTTGAGTTGATTTTGGAAAAATCGGCTAAGTCTTGGATTGTTTGTGCTTGTGCAAGGAATGGAGAAAGCGTGGGTGATGATGGCTCGGAGGCGTGTTGGAGGCTGATGGAGGCGTGACTAAGCAAAGCTTGGAGACGTGCTGTGAAGCTTGAAGGCGTGACAAACTTGAGTAGTAAAGGAGTGATTCGGCTTTTGGCACAAGCTTTTGGTGGACAATTGTTCTTTTAAAGGCAGTGGCATTTCTGTAAATTCTTAGTCATTTTACGTTTGCGTACTGTTTACTACTTTTGTAACCTCTATATATAGAGGGGGTAGTTAGGAGGACTAATATTCTGGAATTCATATCAGACATTTGATTTTGTAAGCGGGAAATTTCTTTCTCAATTTTTTCTCGAGATTTACTTTCTCTCTCTACTTTCTTTCTCTAGCATTTTAGCTCCGTTCTCAATTCTGATTGAAAATTAGTTCCGAACATTGTAATTCTCTACTCAATCAGGGAGGAATTCACGGTTTTGTCGTGAGTTGGAAGCAATTTAAGCATATCATTTGGTAAATTCTTCCCAATTAATGAATATAATTTGCTCAGTGTTATCTATTGACGATCGTGAACTGGAAATGGAACGTTGTGGCTAAATTTGCTATGTTCTAGGGTTTTGATCCGGATGAAGTGTAATTAGACTATGCAATACCTTGCAGTTGACGTAAATCATTAAGAATGAACCATACTGGGAAATAATGATTAAATCTTGTTAAGTCTCACTCATTTGAGCTCTTGTTGATTGAATCATGCTTCGATTGTGGTCGCCATGCTAGGTCAAGGTTTGATTCATCGGTAGGAGTAAAAATGCGTGAAATGAGAACATGAAGTATGATAAATGAGTTTTCTCACTTGAATTGCTTGATCATGAACCAAAATGCGGTCATCATGCCGGTGGAAGTTCATTGATATTTTAGAACTAAGTGAGAAGAGATTTTTTGAGTTTCGCGAAGACAGTTGGACCTAGGTTAGGCCTTGCCATGGGAAAACCTTAGACTTTTCATGTATACTAGTGCATCTCGGGAGTTTGGGACTCTGCGGGTTTAACTCTTCACTCTAGGCCTCGCCATGGGAAATTGTGGAGTTAGGGAACATAGAAAATGATGCGGTCGCCATGCTAATCATAATCTGAGTTCTCAGGAGGTTTGATCTCCTCTTGGTCTTCCAGTGTGTCAAGTGCATTGCATTAGAGTAGTCGATTTACATAATCATCCGGAGAAGAAATCCTATGACATTTTACTAAAAGTTTGTTATCTCATTTCTGTGCTTTCATTTAGTTTGTAATTGTAGTGTTCTTATTGTTACTTTTTTGAGATTGAGTCCTGTTCTGTCTCTCTGTTCTATCTTTTAGATCATTTTTTTGTCTACTCTTGTGAGTTACTATTGTCCATTAATTCTTAAGAACTAAACCTTGTGACAAACTTGGAACAAAACCTTAACATTTTTAGTAACCAATTCCTTCCCTGTGGATACGATCCTTACCGCCACTACTATAGTAGTTTCTAGGGTAAAATTGAAGAGTATGCGACATACCTGTCAAAGAGACAATTGATGGTAAAGAAAGCTTGAGCAATTGCCGATTTTGTAAGCTCTACTCGTGAAAAGTTTACCTTTATAATCCACAAAGCTGAACTATTACAACCACTTCGTCAAAGCATATTCAATATTAGCAACAACCAAACACAAGAAAACAAGCCCAACACTCCAAGTGTGGGACCCCACTTCATTCAATTGCATGAAATAAGCTCTCTTCACCATTACCACACGACACACTACCCTCACATGACATACAAAACAAAATATCCCCACAGCCTTAAGTCAATTCATGTTCCCTTCAAAACTTTAACTGACACACCAATATAATGTAGCTTTTACTACGTTTCAACTTTTGAATCAATTTCAATAATGAACAGAATGGTAGCTCGGGTCATCATAAATGCATGTGTTTGAATGCATTAACATACATCAACACTTCTTGATGAGATGTCATCCAATCACCAATCGAATTACAAGAAAGTTAGAGCATACCTTGGGTAGAAATCGCAAATTAAGAACTTGAAGCTAATAGAAGTGTGAAGAAAATTGTTGTCAATCGTTGTCTTGACAATACCGATCTTGAGTATGCTGCTTGTGATGACTTGAAAGAGGAGAATTTGTGTTCATTTACAGACCAAGAATTGCTTAATCCATTGCCATTCGGTCAAGTTCACAGTATAGCAATATTATTCCCAACTACACAAAAATCTATTAACATCAAGACAAAAGTGGGGTCATAGTCATTTAATTCATGTGAACTTTCCCATCTTCCCACTTCTTAAACGACATAAATCACTAACATGTCTTCAAGAATTCAATCAACATTTCAGCTTTAAGTCTTACCATTTCTATTTCAACTATCTTTTAACTATTCCAAACTGCAGCTTTTAATCCAATTTCAGCTTTTCAAGAAGAATTAAAACAAAACAATCAACCAACTCAGAGTGGTAGATTTCAACATCATAAATTCCCTCGTAACCAATCACATTATAATATCAACCGTACTCCCTGTGCAATAATTTCATATGCTGTTAAAGATATACTCCACACTATTTGTGCCTGCATGTACAGATTGGCACCGAAATCAGCTACCAAACTCATGAACACAATAGAAACAAAAATAATAGAAACAATAAAAAAAACAAAAACAAGAAGCAACTTCATATTAAGAATTTCACCATAACGTCTAAACACAAACAACACAATAACACCCAAGATAACTACCGATGATATTATAAAAAATCTAAAAGACAACATAATAACCACATTGTAAGAACCCCCACACTTCATCCACACCATGGTCCCCATGGGCTGACCAAGAGCAACAGCCTTCAGATTATAACCCACGGCGGATCCTTTGCCCACGCTCTTCCTCGAGATAAGTATGCCACTGATGTGTGCCCAGAAGGCCCAAGGATGGTTGCCCAATCTCTGTTGATTCAATTACCACTCCCTGCCGACGTGCCATCTCTACGAGAAGATGATGAAAGAATATCGAGGTGAACTCCGATCTTTGTGCTCGCTTAATATATCAAATAATCAATCATCCTACATCCACTATGAGCCTATGCTTAATGGCATAAATCAAAAGGACTTGTGCCCTGGTGGTTGTAGTGGTTTGTATGGTGGGCATAAGTCTCGAATTAACAAAAAGCAACCACATTCTGGCCTCTGCTGTCAGATCAGTGGTGAGAACATATAAAGCCTTGTTTTGTATATTTCTCACCCAAGTCGCGCTAGGCAATCCAACATCTTCCAATAAGTGATCCGTGTTCTCGGCTCTCACTAATCGACGATATGTATCACCTGGGTAATCTGGCAGGTAGAAATGTTGATTGATGCTATGACGAGTTACTTCGAGATATCTTCCTCGTAAAAACACTGCATTGTTTCGGCCGGTGTTGCTAGCATTAGCATTTGCGTAAAATTCCCTGGCAATCTCCATGTTAACAACAGCAGGAGCGGAGGTCAAGCGTTCCCAATTATGAAATCAAATTGTCTGTCGGAAACTGTGGGATGGTGCATCAAATTCACATTCGATGATAGAATATCTACGGACCGATCTGTGATATTGCCTCTCTGCCTGAGCATTAATGAATCGTGGGGACTCTGCTGGCTCAGTATCCACAATTATGTCTTCATCAGATGAAGATGAAGATGAAGTGGCCGAAGCGTCACTGAAGATTTCGTATTCAACTGGATTCATATGATATGGGTTCACCTCGTAGTTCATTGTGCAATTCAAAACGTACACACTTCGAAAGGCAACAAAAGGGTATTTATAATGAAATGAGCATGCACAGGATAGAAAGTGAAGAAGAAATGATGAACTCCAGTAAAAGAAAACTAAAAAGGACATTGAAAGAAAAACACTAGGTTGCCTTCTAGGAGTGCTTGTGTTTAAGTCAACAGCCCGACATAGCTTTGATTCACTGAGAAATTATTGGATCATCTAAAAACAACTCATGCGGAGCTTGTACCAAATCGGTGATGCCCTTCTCTTGAATTATAAAATATGGCTTGAGTCTGTGACCATTCACTTGCCATGTGTTACCATTTTTCTCATTCTGGATTTCCATCACACCATGTGGCATCACTTTAAGAACCCGGAAGGGACCATTCCAACGTGATCTCAATTTCCCAAGAAACAACCTCAAGCGAGAGTTGTACAATAAAACCAGTTGCCCTGGAGCAAAACTTTTTGATTGGATATTTGCATCATGATGTTTCTTAGTTCTTAGAGCTCATATATGCATTGAATCTAAACTCATCTAATTCATTCAACTCCAGCATCTGCTTTGATTGAGCTCCATGTAAATCCATGTTCAATTTCAGGATTGCCCAGTAGGCCTTATGTTCCAACTCTATCGGAGATGACACTCTTTCTCAAACACAAGTCTAAAGGGCGAAGCCCCGATTGGTGTCTTGTAAGCAGTCCTGTATGCCCACAGAGCTCCATCCAACTTGGATGCCCAGTCCTTTCTTCCCGGATTAACAACTTTCTCCAAGACCCTCTTAATTTCACGATTTGATACTTCAACTTGATAACTTGTCTGGGGATGATATGCTCACCCCATACTTGGCTAGAAGAGCCTCAAAAATCTTATTACAAAAATGTGATTCTCCATCACTGATGATTGCACGAGGAGTTCCGAATCGGTTAAAGATGTGCTTCTTGAGAAACGATGTAACACTCTTAGCGTCATTATGCGGCAATGCAATAGCCTCAATCCATTTGGACACATAGTCCACTGCAACAAGAATGTATTGCATGCCATGTCCATGAAATCGATGCCCCAAACATCGAATATTTCCACTTCAAGAATGTTGTTCAAAGGCATCTCATTTCTTGAAGAGATGTTTCCTGTTCGCTGACATCTATCACAGTTTCCTACCCAAATCCTTGCATCTAAGAAAATATGAGGCCAATAGAAACCACATTGTAGCACTTTAAATCCTATTCTTATGGAACCAAAATGCCCTCCGTAGGGACCTTCATGGCATGCTGTCAGAATGTCATCCTTTTCTTCCCATTTGATGCACTTTCTTATGATTTGATCACTACAAATTTTGTACAAGGCATTGTCCTCCCAAAAATAATACTTTTCATCACTTCTCAGTTTCTTCTTTTGTTCACTAGAGAAATAAGAGGGTACTTGCCCAGCCACAAGGAAGTTAGCTATCTCTGCATACCAAGGCAAGGACTTCTCATCTACTCTAAACACTTGCTTGTCTGGAAAATGTTCTTTTACTGAAATAGTTGACCCCTCTTGAGCTTCTGATTCCAACCTGGAGAGATGGTCAGCCACCACATTCTCTGAGCCTTTACGATCCTTGATTTCAACATCAAACTCTTGCAGTAACAACACCCATCGAATGAGCCTGGGCTTGGTCTCTTTCTTTGCTAACAAGTACTTCAATGCAGCATGGTCTGTGTGTACAATCACTTTTGAGCCTAGCAAATATGTCTTAAACTTGTCAAATGCAAACACAACAGCCAGCATTTCCTTCTCAGTAGTTTTGTAATTAATTTGAGCTTCATTCAGTAACTTGCTTGCATAGTAAATTGTATGAAAGACTTTGTCCCTTCTCTGTCCTAGCACAGCACCAAGTGCATAATCACTTGCATCACACATTATTTCAAAAGGTGCACCCCACCGAGGAGTGACTATAATCGGTGCTTTCACAAGCATAGCTTTCAAAGTCTCAAAAGCTTCAAGGTATTCTGTGCCAAATTCAAACTTGACATCTTTTTCCAATAGACTACACAATGGCCTAGCAATTTTAGAAAAATCCCTGATGAATCGCCTATAGAAGCCTGCATGCCCAAGAAAACTCCTGATTGCCTTCACATTTGTTGGAGGAGGAAGCTTTGCAATAACATAAATTTTTGCCCTGTCAACTTCAATTCCCTTGCTCGAAATCTTGTGACGAAGCACAATTCCTTCCTGCACCATAAACTGGCACTTCTCCCAATTAAGCACTAGATTTGTCTCCTCGCACCTTTGTAACACCTTGGCCAGATTGTCCAAACAACTATCAAAAGTCATTCCAAAGACTGAAAAATCGTCCATGAAAATTTCTATAATCGACTCAACCATGTCATGGAATATAAGCCATTATACAACGTTGAAAAGTCGCAGGAGCGTTGCACAAGCCAAAGGGCATACGCTTGTAAGCGAATGTACCAAAGGGACAAGTGAAAGTTGTCTTATCTTGGTCCTTGGGATCAATTGCCATTTGATTATAACCTGAATAGCGCCATCTAGAAAGCAATAGAAGAGAAAACCCGCAATTCGATCCAATCGTTGTTCCAAAAATGGGAGTGAAAAATGATCCTTTCTAGTGGCTTTGTTTAACTTCCTATAATCCATACTAGCCCTCCATGCACTAACAACTCTTGTTGCAAGAAGCTCGTTTGCATCATTCTTCACTACTGTAACTCCTCTCTTCTTTGGAACACATGGCACTGGGCGTACCCACTCACTATCTGAGATGGAATATAGCAACTTAATCACTTCCTTCTTCACAACCTCCATCATTTGTGGGTTTAATCTCCGTTGTCTATCTCTCACTGGCACAGAATTGTCTTCCAAAAGAATCTTATGCATGCACAAGCTAGGACTTATGCCTTTGATATCTGCAATGGTCCATCCTATGGCTCTCTTGTATAATCTCAAAACCTCCAACAACTTCACTTCTTGCCATTCCTCCAGTTTAGATGAAATGACTACTAGAAGTGTTTCATTTTCGCCCAGAAATGCATACTTTAAATAAGGAGGCAACGGCTTCAACTCAAGCTTTGGTGGCACTAAGATAGAAGGCATAAGCTTCTCATTCCTGCACAAAATTTCTTCATTCCTCACCTCAGTAGGAGCATAAGTTTCATCAGTTAATAAACCACATTCAACATCTTTTCCTAACTCACTAACACATGTTTCTTGAAACATATCTTCCACAACACATTCATGCATTTTAGCTTCAACTACCTCATTTTGCAATTCAAATATGGACTCATCAAGAACACAACACTCAACTATATTTTCAATTTCAGAAACGATTCTTCTATCCTTTTCATTCAACTCATCATTCTCAAACTCTTCCTCACATCCATTTAATTCATCAACCAACACAAATTCATGTTTTACATTTTCTTTATTTACAATCACAGAACATGCAATAGCTTGAATAGCAAAGCAAGACTCAATATTCATCGGATGTTTCATGGCATAATTCACATCAAAGACTACCTATTCATCATTTATTCTAAAAGTGATTGTTTTATTTTTTAACCCAATCAGTGCATCTCCAGTGGCTAAGAAATGACGACCAAAAATCAGAGGTACCTCCGAGTCCTCCTCTATATCTAAAACAATGAAATCCATTGGAAGAGTGAATTTGTCCACTGTAACCAGCACATCCTCAACCATTCCAGTAGGTTTCACAAGTAATCTGTCGGCCAATTGTAAGGTCACAACCACTGGACGAGTCCTTCCTTGGAGCCCCATATTAATAGCAATAGATAAAGGCAACTTCCTTGACTTTGCCTGCACTCAAATCACATAAAGCCTTCTCAAAAACTCTTGTACCAATTTTACAAGGTATAGTGCAACTTCCTTGATCTTTTAGCTTTAGTGGCAAATTATGCCCAGCCCAAGTTCCACTATACTCTGTGAGTGTCAAAGGCACTTCATACCTCAAGATCTATTCCTTGTTAGATATCAAGTCCTTGAGGAACTTGGTATACTTTGGTACTGCAGTCACTAGATCAAGAAGAGGGAGACTCACATTCACCTGTTTAACCACATTCAGAAACCTATCGAACTGAGGTCCTCTTTTTGGCTTCGGTTTTTTTCTTTCTAGGAATGGAGCTTTCGGAGCATAATCTGGGAAATTATAAGGACTAGGAGGCCCTTGCATTTTCTTGGTCACCTCCTTCTCTTCGTTGTCTTGCACTTCCTCCTTCTCTAGTGCCATGCCCTCATCGTCACACTCTTTCTCTAGTTCCACACTCACTTCCTTCTCAATGTTACAACCATCATCTTCAGGTTTAGAGGTTTTGTGCGCAGTTCTTTACCACTTATCAGTGTAATTGCATTACATACTTCTTTCCCCTTCGAATTTGGAATTGTGTCACTAGGGAGTGAACCACTTGGCCTATGATGGAAGGCATTGGCTAGCTGATACGAATGGCCTTGGATGGAGATCCTCAACCACACGAAACCCTCACCTTTGGATCGTTGTTACACAAAGAATCACGAACAAGCAAAGAACTCAAGACAAGAATGCGGAAATCAAAAAGAAACACAAACAAAGATATTGAACGGCAGTTTTGATTGAAAGCAATCAAACCCAACACGTTATAACAAAAAAATCCAATCCACCTATGTAAATCAAGAGTTGAAAAGTTTCCAGTTTGGCTTGTTCCTTAAATCAAGAACGGGTAAGTTCTTCCTAAGGAGAATCACGGTTCTTATGAATATTCAACTGAAATCAATTGAATAACTCACGTCTTCCTACAAGCTTTGTTACGGCTGCAAGGTTTCTTTTAGCAAGGCTAAAATTATCAAAATTCATCATATCTTATTTCATGTGAAAAACTCACCTATAAATAGGCTACAAAAACATGAAACCCTAACTAAATCCTTTATGGAAAAGGATTCTAAACACGGTTAAAAGGGAAAGCAAAACAAGTTTTTGCTTCCTTCAATAACTTTCCTAAATTTTTAAGAAGCAAAAACCAATTTGACTTCATAAGTTTCCTAAACTTTTACTTGCCATTATCATGCAAGATAATTGGATCAAGTAATTACTTAGCCCATAATTAAAAACACAAAGACTTAAGCCCATAATTAAATGTTTAATGGACTTAATTATTACAACTCAAAAAATAAACCCAATTGAAACATTAAAATGGCATGAACAATTAATGAAGCCCAATACGCCATTACTTGGTCTTCAATGTAGTCCATGGATTCGCGACGGTAATCTGCTAGAATCACGTCACTCATCGTAGTAGGCACTTTTGATGATGCTAACATCCGAATCTCTTAAAACTTAAAACATGAAAGTTGTAGATCTTTCTCTTATATTTCTACAGCCGCCTGAATCAGCATAATCAGAGATCATATTAGAGAGATATGCTAATAAAACCAAACTGTGGCATAAGTCCTCAACAATGTAATTTCCATGGTGGCAACACCTTAAATGTCGTGAAGCAACAAACCTCCATGGAACCTTTAGGAACTATGATTTCGTATTTATTCCAGGCCTCCAACTATATGATTCATCACAAATTAATGGAATGAATTTCACGAACCACTTGCTTATTGACCACCCAAATAATAGGTTTTCTAGGTTCGTATCGTACTCCCTCTCTTGGAAAAGATTCGACCTCGAATCTTGCACGATTGTCGTGACACCAATTAAATCATGACCTACATGATTTGTTAAACAACAAGAAGAACCAAATACAACAATATTTCCAACGACTTTTGATATATCTTCTTTGCCTTTTTCATCAAAATTCACTTCTAGGCTTTTTCCACTCACAACAACAACCTCACTTTTTATGTGTTCCTCATTAGGTATTATATTCTCACACATATTAACAATATTCAATACATCAAAAGAAATCAAATATGTTTGAGAAGTTTCTTCAAGTGGAATAATTGGAATTATCACATCTTCTTGAATTGGATCCTCCATAACATTATCAATTTGAACCATATCAACCTCCAAAGGTGCTATATATCAAAGACAATTTAAAGGAAAAGATGAATTCTTTACCTCATCACACACATTCTCCATGGTTAAAGGTTGAAGATCCGCTAGAAGTTCATCATTCGGCTCATCATACTAATGAGGACATTGGATTGCAGTATGCCCAACTCTTAAACACCTTAAGCATTTAACAATACGAACTTTGGGAGTAGGTATAGAAGTTGATTTTACCAATGTGCTTTCCTCAATGGCCTTTATCTGCTGTTCGTCAATTCGAATTTTTTCTTGAAACATCACTATAATCTCCTCTAGATCTTTCGCAATAGATCGAAGTTCCCTTTGATACCTTTTACTTTGAAAAGCCATAATTGATGAATAGAGGTATATGTTTGTTGGAACAAAATTTCACTATACTCAAGAATATGATTTAAGAAGACACAAAGAATCAAGAACAATCAAAAGATTGAAACTTGACGACAATAAAAAAAATTGCAAAGAAATCTCAAAGAATCTTTGTTTTTTTCACAACTATTTTCTGGGCTGGAATGGACCAAATATATTTCGTCCCTAATAGTATTTAAAACAAGGAACGCACTGCAAAAAGCGGAATCAAATTCCGAGTTAAAACGAAAAAGTTATAGTCAATCTGATATTTGCCCGGGACAAAATAAAAAATAAGACTGATTTTTTTTCCATTTTTGGGTGACACTTTTTGAACATAAAAACTTTGTCCCAGTAACTAGAAGAAACAAGGATCACAACGCAAATAACGGAACTCTATTTCGACTCCAAACGAATAAGATATGAGCAAAACAATATTGCCCTGACCGAAAAAAACGAAAATTTACATACGAGTAAAACCTGAATTTTATGCAACAACCTTCGCTCTGATACCAATTGATACGAATGGAGTAGGAGGAAGTCCAAATCCACACGAATTTTCCGCAATACTTGAGATCGTTGTGCACCAAATTCAAACAAGAACAAATTGGCGGAAAAGAAAGTATGAAACGCAAGGCAAGATTAAAGTTAACCAAACCCCAACGTTAACACAAATTGATTCAGTCTAACAATTGTAAATCAATTAATTAAACCTATCAGTTTGGCCGGTTCTATAAATCTAGAACTTGTAAGCTTTACCTAAAGTTCCTCATTTAAGGTTTGGCGGGTCTTATGAATTATTCAAGAACAATTCACGTGAAAATGTCAAATTCAATTTAGCAAAGCCAAAATTTTCTTAAATTCAACATAATAAAAACGTTTAAGGCCTTTCCCTTTTATAGGAAATATTTCGGCCAAAACCCTAAACAATAAGGAAAGAAACCCTAACTCAAGTCAATTACAACTTGACTTCTAAGCTATCTAAGTTTCCAAATTGAGTTTTGCTTCTTCATAGTTTTGGGGTTAGGTTAACTTTAATCCTGCCTTGCGTTTCATACTTTCTTTTCCGCCAATTTGTTCTTGTTTGAATTTGGTGCACAACGATCTCAAGTATTGTGGAAAATTCGTGTGGATTTGGACTTCCTCCTACTCCATTCGTATCTCTATCTGTCCCAGCTGCATCTCAATATTCTTCAAGCTAGCTTCGTGATGTCTCACAGTAGATTCCAGTCCTCCAAATCTTTGTTCATTTTTTTCCATCTTTTCCATAAGCTTATGGAACATGACTTCCACTGATGGATTTCTCTGCTGCTTGCTTTGTTGATTGTCAAAACCAAGAGGTGGTTGTGTAGATCTCCTTTGATCTTGGCCTTGTATATGTTGCCCTCCTTAATTCTGATTTCCCCAATTTCCTTGGCCACCACAATAAGGTGTATTATCTCCAGAGTAATTACCAGGATACTATGGTCTATTGTAGTTATTGACACATTGAAGAGATTCAGTTGTGATGGCGCATTCATCAGTGTGATGCTCGCCCTTGCATAGACCACAAGAAAGCAAAGGAGCTTTTGCTTGCGTAGCTTTCAGAGTTTGCACCTGCTTAGCAAGGGTTTCGAACTTGGTACTCAAAGAAGTTTCCTCATCAAGATCTAGCACTCCTCTTTGCCTTCTACTATGAGGTTTCCGAGTCTCAGGAAAAAGGCACTCATCTTTAGCAATTTGGTTAAACAACTCTCTAACCTCCGGCACACTCTTATCTTTCAATGCACCATTAGCACAAGCTTTCACCATCATAGAAGACTCAGCTGTGAGGCCTTTGAAAAATGTGTTCAACTCCCTGATTTCACCAAGGTCATCGTTAGGACATTGACGGATTAGATCATTGAATTGCTCCCATGCTTCTCTGAATGACTCGCCATCGTGTTGCTGGAAGTTCATTATCTCCATTCTCTTTTTTTCCAATTTCGTAGAAGGGATGTACTTGGCTAAAAATCTCTTTTGCAATTCATCAAAGGACATTGCTGCATTTTCTTTCCCAATACTCTTGAACCAATGCTTAGCTTTACCTCGTAAAGATAGAGGAAATAAGATTCGATGGACTTCACTTTGATCCACTCTCGAAAGTTTAAAAGTACTGCAGAGCCCTAAGAACCAATCGAGGTGATCATTGGGGTCTTCATTATCAAGGCCTTCAAAGAACTGCGCTTGATTATTCATTGAGACAATTTGTGTCAGTATATGATAACTTTCAACATATATATCCTGCTGGTCAAAGCCACTCTCAAAATTGATCGCGTAATGGTCGCCAAACTGTGGTGGTGGTACTCCTTGGGCGGCCATTTTCTTTTCTTTCTGTATGCTTCTCAAGGTTTTTGGCAACTCGAGATCAAGTTAAAATTGAGGCTCTCCAGAAGACCTTAGAGACCTGGACATATACCAAACAACACACGTGTAGTTTAATAGGAAAGAAACGATAGATCACAGAAACACAAGAAACTAAACAAAAACAGACACATAAGAAATTTGAAGAAATTGAAGCAAGAAAATTCTCACAACACAAATTGAACAAAACAAATACTAGAATAATTAAGAAAATTCAAGGAACCGTGCCTTCCCCGGCAACGGAGCCAAAAATTGACAAGCGTGTCGTTAACCTTGCAATTTTAACCCTAAACTAAGGTAGTAGCAATAAGTAGGGTATCGTATCCACAGGGAAGGTGAAGTAGTTTCAAGAATCCAGAAATTTGTTCTCAGGTTGTCAAAAAATTAAGTTCGCACTAACGTGAATTAAAAGAACAGAACTTTAAACAAAGGAATACAGTGTAAATCAAACAAATGAAAGTGATGCTCCAGAGTTCCGAAGCTGGATGAGAATGCATTTAGACACTTATACGGTTCAATGAACATATAAGCCAATCGAGAGCGGAACTACATCGCCTGGAGTCTTAAACCGAAGTTGGCATGGCGACCACACTTCAATCAAAGGATCCTAACACCGTCCTCTCCCATGGCGAGGCCTGAGAACGGTGATTTCAACCCGCGACGCCCCAATCTGCTATTCTTAACAAGTTTAACACTCAATTCCTTGATATTTCCCATGTCGAGGCCTGAACCTAGGGTAAAATGTACTCGTTAGCAACAGAGTATTTCTTTTGCACTCTAATCTCAATATCTCATGATCTAAGATCAGCATGGCGACCGCATCCTAGAAGACAAGCTTACAAAGCAAGTGAAAAGACTCGATTCACAGAAGAAGTTCTCATTTCACAGAATTCACAATAAAGAATCGTAGTATTGAGCTTAGACTCAGTATGTCGGCCGCAGTTAAGTTTAATTCAACTATTCCAGAGTGAACGTATGAAAATTCAACCACAATGCACAATCAAAACAATATGTGAATCATTTCTTCATAGATTATGTTCAATGCACGGTATCAAGGCATCTAAAATGTATACTCGTCCATCGGAACCTGGATCATCAATCGATTAGCCAGAAAACGCCTTTCTCATCTCAATTTCACCAATTTGCAATATTAACAAACTCAAATCCATTCACTTGGAGAATTTTACCAATCAAAGCGTAGAGAAATAACAATTCCATCATTAATTGAGAATAAGAAACCAATTTCATGTCCAAAACCGCGATCGGAGTTCAATTTGTTGAGAGAGAAAATCTAGAGAGAGAAAGTGGAGAGAGAAAAATTCCTGCTCCGAAAATCAAAATTCGATTTTTTTCTAGAATGATCGATCCCCTTTATTGGTTAACTAACCCTCTATATATAGAGAGGTTACAAAACATAAACATTACGCAAACGTAAAATGACTAAGATGTTACAAAAATGCCACTACTCAATACAAAGCTCCACAAAGCAATTTGTTCAAGACGTCCTTCCAACGCCTTCGAGCCATGCTCTTCCACTCCTCCATCAGCCTCAGTACGCCATCAAGCCATCAAGTTCACGCCTTCTTGTACCTGTGCACAAAGAGTCAACATTCAACACTTAGCCAATTTTTTCCCCAACAAAATCCAAATGCATGGCGACGCATCCTAGAGATGCGTCGCCAGCCGTTTCTTACCTAGGCAACGTATCTCTACATGTAATTTCATGGCGACGCTTGTGTTAGTGTAATGTGTGTGTGAAAAAAACACGAATTTTGTTAATGAAGTGAAGTCCAGCTGAATGTACGTGAGATATATTAAAGCTGAATGAAAGGAAATGATGAAACATGAAATGGTGAAAACTAGCATGCAAATGTGTATATCCAAAGTATTGTGAAGGATAAAATACGTAGTGCACAAGTAGTGTGGCAATCGTGAGTGCATGTAGTGATTTTCATGGTGACCTACGTCGCCATGCTATTACGTTTCAAGCACAATATATCACTTAAAGTTGTGTGCAAATGTGCAAATATGCAGCCACTTCCAACCAAACTCTGGCCTTGATTCATTGCGAATTCGGAAAAACTTAAAACATCAAAGTTGTTCTATGTCCTAGCTTTCCACAGCCTTTTGAATCACCCAAATCGGAGGTAAGACGAGAGAGTTATGGCCGAAATACTGAAGTGTGGCAAAACTGTGTGTGCTGTGCGGGAGCTCTCCGTCCATGCGCGCGCGACCAATACGAGGTCACCGCCTACTTGTGCAGTAATCAATTGAGCTTGCTGGATGGCCATGCGACGAGGTGTACGTGTGTGTGCGGCGAGATGAGTGCATGTGTATGGCGAGCTGGGTGCACGTGTGTGGCGAGCTGAGTGCGAGTGTGGGGTGAAGTGAGAGGTCACCGCAAGATGATGCAGCGAGGTGTGCGTGTGTGGTGAGAGCTCGTCGCATGATCATGCGACGAGGCGTGCAAGCTCGCTGCATATCCGTGCGAAGAGGTGTGTGCTATGGTGCGAACTCGCCGCACGTCCATGAGACGAGAAGTGTGCAGTGAGGTGGATGAGTGTGTGCGGTGCGGTGAGGTGCGAGGATGGCACGAGAGCTTTGCGAGGATGGAGAGCTCGTCGCATAGATGTGTGATGAGTGCTTGCGAGGTCGTGCGTGTGTGCAAGTAAAGAGTGCGGCGTGGTCGGCGAGGCAACAAATGCTGTACGAGGTGTGTATGTGTGATGCGTTTCTATGCACATACACGAATACCTTAACACAACCTATTCAGTTACACTTACATAAAATTTCAAACCTTCTTCTACCCATCATACCACATCCACTTCTTCCCAAAAATCATCATGATTATTTCAAGCATACTTCTATTCCACACATGCAAAAATTGCACAACACTTCATTCTTTTGCTGTTAACATCACTATCAGCAACAACATCCAGTTGAACAACACATTTCACCATTTCCAGTTTGTTTCAACTCAACGAAAGCTTCACATCATTCTTCATCTAATCACATCACTTTCAACAAAACACCACACAATTGCATTATGAACAAGGAAAAAGCTAAGTAATATATAACATATAAGTTGGTATAAAACCAACTTATCAAGCATCTGAATTCCAGCAACAATAACATTCAAAAATACGGAGGAGGAAAACAGGTATATTAAACAATTGAATCGAAACATTTCTAGCCGAAAGTATTTTAATTTTCAAAGCATTACATGTTTAAAGCTTGAAACAAAAAATCGTAATTATTTTAATGCTGTGGGTTGGTCATGGTTCCTTCAATTGGATGCTAAACTATGTTACCCTCATGAGTTAAGAAAAATTTTTGCAACCTTTAAGTGTTCCTTTGAAGACGGAAATTCTGTTTTTAAAAACGTTTTTGCATTCTGATTGTTTAACAAAGGATATAAGTGGTCCATAACTGATGTGAATAGAGAGCTAAGCACAATTGGAAGTCGGGAAACAAAAGATGATGCATATTTATCAGCTGAAATTGCCCCTGATGATTTCAACCCTACGAACCCTCTCGATCCAAAGTCCATTTTATTAAAGATCGTTTTTTACTCCTGTGTTAGACATTTTTGGCCTACAATATATTTGGAAGAAAGGGAAATCCAAATGTTGTAAGTACTAATGAATTGTACATTTTATGGGCTATGTGCAATAAAAAGAAAATTAGTCTAGATTTTTGGATTGGTTATCAGTGGGGACAGATTGCTACTCATACTAACTGACACTTAGCTCTTGATTATTTTCTTACTTTGTTTTTGTACAAAGAGAAGTTGGTTAGTCCTTCAAATGCAAAAGCTATTAATCGTTCTGAACACTTTGATTTAAAGTTGTTAAAGTATAAGAATGTTGTTTTTCTAGATACTAATGGGCGAATTAAGTTTTTTGGGCCGGATGATATCCCTTTGAGCAACCGATCAAATGCAGGTTCCCTTATTTTGAGAGAAGAAATGATTTTTTTGAAAGCTGAAATAATGGAATTAAAAGAATCATAAGTTGGTTTTATACCAACTTATATGTGTTATTTCATTTAGCTTTTGCTTTGTTTTTTATGCAATTGTATAGTGTTTTGTGTCATTGTGTGCATTTATGTGGTTTTGAACTTGGTGTGCTAAAATGGAGAAAAAAACCAAAAATGATTATTAAATTAGAAAATGCGTGTCTTAGATTAGAGAACAAGGAAAGAACAAAAAAATGTTTGATATTAAGCTTGTGGAGTTTGAAAAATGCCATTATATGCTTACTTTGTGTTTGAGCAGAATAGTTGAGGTACTTCATTTGAGTGTAACTTTCTCAATACTAATCCAAATGCTAAGTTCTTGGATGTTCTGGAAAGCTCTTTGAGTGTACTGCATTTTTTATGTTTTAACTTTCTTCGAATTCTATGTGCAAGTAGGAGACACGAGAGTTTCTTCGCAATTGCTCCTTCTAGTTTACATTGTTGAGCTCACTGCCACAGTGAGCTCACTGCAACAGTTTGGTAGATTGATAAGATCTTGAGCTACAAACATCCAATTATGGTGCTTCATGAACCACTGGAATGCTAAGAAAAATATCTAAAACTCTTATGTTTACCTTAAAGTCCAATTCAGAGGCTAAGACACACATATATTACATAGAAGTGGAGTGTTGTGCTGAAAATGGATGCATCGCCACACACTAGCATAGCATCCTTGCACAAGTCCTCACTTTACCACACCTCGCCGCATATCTCACTCACCTCGCCGCACGAATTTGCGGCGAGCTCATTTACCTCACCACACATATGTGCGGCGAGCTCACTCAATTCATGCGGCGAGCTCACGCACAGAGCACATAGCTTTACCACACTTCCGTATTTTGGCCAAAACGTTCTTGTGCAAACTCCAAATTGAGGGATTCAAATGGCTATGGAAAGCTAAGACTTAGGGCTATAACTTTCATGTTTTAGGATTTGCCAAACTCGTAGCGCATCAGGGCCAGATTTTGGTTGGATGTTGCTACACACTTGCACACAACACTTCTAACTCACACGCATGCAGGTCTCGCCACTGTTGGTTTTGTGAGGGCGAGGTCTCTTAGAGAGGCCTCGCCACTAAGAATGTTGAGAGGGTTTCACTCATTCTTTGTATACACTTTACCTAGTCTTGATGCATTTGTTCATCCATGTTGTGAGCTCAAGTTTCATTGTTTTCCTTATGACATTTGCAACTTCATGTAAGCATTCACTTTGCACTCCATGATTTGAGAATGTTTACATGCATTATATTTTCCATTTCATGAGTGAAGAATGAATCACATATTTACTATGGCATTCTTCATTTCCATTTTCACTTAGTTCCATCATGTTATTCTCACACTCATCTTCATAGCATCTCATTGCCACTATTCTTCAAACTTCAGTTGCATTCATTCCCAATATTTCTCACAATCCTTCATTTATTCTCTTCATACATCTCACTTCTTAACACATACATTTCGAAGCGCATACCTTTCATTGCAACATTCTTGTTTGTGCATTACATAATTTGTGTCTCATAACGTTTCAAGCATACGTTGTTTGCATGTTATCACTTCATTCTTCAACAATTTATTCATGTGCAATAATTCCTTTTACATTCGTTCATTCTTGCACACACTTCACAGCACTCATGCACACTTGCACATGAAGTGGTGAGACCTCGCTTTCGACCTTTGAGAGGGTGAGACCTCGTGGAGAGGTCTCGTCACTTTTTGTGTTGTGATAGCGAGACCTCTCTAAGAGGTCTCGCCACTTAGAATGTGTGAGGGCCATAAATTTTGTGGTTTGTGATGTTTGTGATAAATTTTCTAAGTGTTGGATTCCTTTTTTTTCTCAAGGTCTATGTTGGCGTGATCAACGAAGGCTCAAAGGCGTTGTAGACGTGATAGAGGTGCGGAGATCCAAAGCTTGAGGGAATGAGTTAATGCACTTACCGAGCTGAGTCATTTGGACTGTTAGATGTACACAGTGGCATTTATGTAATATTACATCCATTTTACGTTTGCGTATTGTTTACGTTTTGTAACCTCTTTAAATAGAGAATTTAGTCATAGATTAGATGGGAGGTCATTCTAGACTCTTAACAGACTTTTGATTTTGGAGAGCTGGAGCTTTCTCTCACTAAAAATTCTTTCTATCTCTAGATTTCCTCTCTATTTCATTTCTTCTCCGACCGTGATTCTGATTGAACTTGTGAATTGAGCACGGAATTCTCATTCTCAATTAACGGAGTTTTTCACAATTTTTATACATTTGTTGGTAAATTCTTCTAATTTATACGAAAATGAATTGTTTTGAACTTGAATGTGAAGATCGTGATATGAGAATGAAGTTTCGTGGCTAAACCAGTGATGTCTTAGGGGTTTAGACCGGATGATTGTGAAATTAGACTACGCAATACCTTGCAATTGAATCAATTCGTGAAGATTGAGATCGTACTTGAAATTAACGCTTGAATCTTGTTAAGTTTTATGTATTCAAGCTCTTATTGACTGATTTTTACCTCGATTGTGGTCGCCATGCTAAGTCGGTATTAGAATCGCATTTAGGAGTAAGGAATGCATGAAATGAGAACCTAAGTATGAAAATTAAGTCTTCTCACTCGTTTTACCTGTTCATGAACGGAGATGCAGTCGCCATATCTGTAGAAGTTCATTGAGTCATTAGAATTGAGTGAGGGGAGACTTCCTCAGGCTAGTGAAGGCGAACGAACCTAGGTTAGGCCTCGCCATGGGAAAACCTCAGGATTTTCATGCTAGATTAGCTAGTCTTGGGCGGTTGAGATGTTACGGTTTTTCAACCATTACTCTAGGGCCTCGCCATGGGAGAGAGTGGTGACAGGGAGTGTAGAATAACATGAGGTCGCCATTCTGATTGTATTCTATGTTTCTAGGCAATTTTATCTCATCTCTGTTTGTTTTGTGAAGCAGTTGCATAGCATTCCAGTAGTCTGTTAATGCAATCATCCTGCACCTAAACCCTAGGACATCGTTCTCATCACTTGCTTTTACACAACACTTATTATTCTTATTTCTTGCATTATTTTCAAGTTCTCTGTTTTGAGTAGTTAGTCTTCAATTTCTTGTTATCTTTTCCTTGTGACAATATAAGAAAACGTACTGAATTCCAAGAAGCCATCCCCTTCCCTGTGGATACGATCCCTCTCAACATATCGATATTAGTGAATAGGGTAAAATTGCAAGGTACACGACAATCCGGTCAAAGAAGAAGTGAAACAGGAGATAGGAATCATGACAGTTGAAGTTGCACATTTCAACAAATCAGTTTTAACAATTTTGAAGTGGATGGAGGATCATAAACCACATAATAATTCAGGGCAGTAGTTCCACATTCCTTTGCACATTTTCATTTCCTGTTTTAGTCGTAATTTAGATTGGTTGTGGTAATTTGTTGAAGCTTTGTCCTACTTATGCTTTTGCTTGGGTCAGGCAAAGTTTGAGTGTGGGGAGGTGGATTATATGTGTTTATGTGTTTTGTTAAATGTTTTAATTGTTAGTTTTTTTATAAAAAAATATCTTTTTTGATTTATGTGTTTTGACAAGAATATAGTTTTAAATATCAATCATGATAATCGAGTATGGTTGGAAGATAAGGAATCCTTGTATTGGAGTTCAAATACGTCTTTGTATGTTTCAAAAAATGATAAAATGAAAGAATGAATTTTACTTACCTACCTAAAGTGAGGATCGAGCCTAAGCATGCAAAACGACTTTTTGGTGTTTGAATGATTTTTTTTGTTGAGTGTAGAATGTATAATGATGATCTTACAGATTCTGCATTGTTGTGCAAATGGAACCATTGATGTTTTGAATTATTATTACATGAAAAGGATAAAGGCATTTAGGCTTAACCAATTTTAGCTTTCTTTTCTTACCTAACTTAAATAAAATCTTTAGTTAATCCTTTTGAAACCTGAAACTTCTTCTTTGATATGTAACCCATTCAAAATACACCGTAGACCTTTTAAACTTTTTATTCTCCTTTTTCTTGAAGGTACTTATAGCAAGACGAATAATGTTTGAATTAGTCCTCTTATGTATGTATAAAAGCAAGCAAATGCAATTTAAAAATTGTGAAGAACTAAGTGTTCTTTTGTTGATATAAAAAAAGGGTTCTGTTTGATCAAATAAGAACAGTTTCAGAAAAAAGAAAGAAAAAAGAAAAAAAAGAAAAAGGAAAAGAAAAAAAGAAAAAAAATATATATTTGCTTGTTTGAAGTTGATGGAAAAGACCTAGTGTGGGAATTATTTGCCTAGTTGTAATTGAAAGCACCTTAAATTGATTTTTAACCATTTCATCCTTCTTTTCTTTATCCTACGTCCTTTACCTTAGCCCCAATACAACCATTAACAAACCTTTTGATTCATGTATTTGATTTTGGCAAGATATGGTTGAAATGGGACATATTTGCAAAATTATGTAAGAAGTCCTATACAATTCTGTTTGAGTAGATGACCTAAATGAGAGATCTTGAGTGCTTAGTTGAAGCTTAACTTATGTCTATGTTTATGACAGTATTCATTCTTGTAGTTTTTAATTTTGAAGAAAAGGATACTTTGTGTCTTTAGTACAAGGATTGGGATTGTGGAATGAAGGTAGAACTCGATTTGAATGAGAGATATTTAAATTTTGGATTTCTTGTAAACAAGTGTTTGGTATATGCTTGAGGACAAACATAATTTTAGTGTGGGGAAATTGATAAGTATAATTTTAGGTTTTATTATTTATTATTTTAAGTTGTTCTATTACCAATAATGTACGTATTTTGTGCATGATTTATGAAAATTATAAATAAAAGTATTTATTGTGGTAAATAATGGAAACATGGAACAGAAGGTTGCTGATAAGGATAAAGAAGTAGTAAAAGTCAAGAGTTTGTTGAAACGTGTGAATCTTTTCGGGGATAATGAAAATTGTTTCCTGAACTTTTGGAAGATTTGATTCTTCATATTTATTGGAGTTTAAGCAGGAATGCGTTGCATAAATTTAGGATTTTAGGTTGTCTTTTTGCCTATAAACAGAGAGGAACACATTAGCTAAAGAGATGCATCTTTTGAATTCTGTTAAATTTTGTTTTATTTTTAATTTCTTGAAGTCCGCATTTAAGTTTGAATGTTTTAATGTTTTAAATTCCTTTTATTCGGTATTTTGATTCTAGTAGAATTCTTATCCATTAATATCAAAGTATTCTAGTTTATATCCATCGAAGAAGTATTGAATTTTGAGTTTAATTTCATTTTTTAAATTTCTTCAAGCACTGCGTAGTTGAATTATTTCTTCTCAAAAATTCAGACATACAAGTTTATTATGGATTAAAATTTTGGATTAAAGTCCCATGAATTAATTAATTGATCATGTTGGATTTGTGATTTTTAGCGTATTGGATCAATACATTGAACTTGTTTCCAGGGCCTAGAATTTTAAGATCATTAAAAGTCTTTCATTTTGAGGTTTAATAATTGTCATAAATTTCCTTAAGAATTTTGAGCTCAGTCAAATTCTTAATTAGATAATGTTCATTTATTTCATTTTCGTTGCTGTAGACATTTTCTAATTTGTTAAGTTGTGTTTCCATTTTATATTATGAATCTTTCTTTTAGTGGTTAAAATAAATCATTTTATATAATTAATTAATAATAGTTTAGTATATCCTATTAAATAATATACCAATTCAGTTCATAATTTCAACACCGTAGCTACAGTAACCCGTTGATCATTATTGGCAAAGCTGGATTCCTTTACTGAATTCAACACGCAACCGTTCGACCAAACGGGAGAATATTCCAGGCTATACCAATAAGTTTATCTTTAACTCTCTCTTTTAGTTTAATTTTTTTATTCAGTAATTAGTTTAAGTATTCTTTTAATTATGGTTGTAGCTTAATTTTATTTTCCGGCTTTAATTCTAATGAAATAGCTGGCTGAAAAAGGGGGAGGGACTCTGGCGATGTCAAAAAGAACACCTTTTAATGCTGATACAGATTGGATTCGCCCTAATGGTCATGACTTTCACTAGTGCATGCAAACAAGACCCACTTCATCCCTTACTATAAACATAGATTCACCCAACCCCAACTTAAAAATAATGAAAAAATACAATGATAATTGAATTTGATTGTTGGTTGGGAGAGGATGAGGTCTTGAAATTTCAAAACTTTGCGGGAGGATTGAATTGGGTTGGGAAAGGATGAATTTTTGAAATTTTAGTATTTAGGGAAAGGTAGAGAGGATAGGATTGTCATTTAAGAGGAATAGTTTTTTTATTTGTTGGAGAATTTTAACCCTGGAAATACACTTGTGCAAGTCATGTGAACATATTTCCATTTTCTCAAATAGACTAAATAGACGGAATGACTTTTTTCACCAAAAATAATAGTTGAATGACTTTTTTTTTTCTTTTAAAAATAGAGTTTAGTGATAAAAACCCATAATTTATGATAGTTTAGTGATCAAATTGATACTTTGCACTTTTTTGTGTTCTGTAGTGATACATTCTAGCATACTCTTAATCTATTTAGTGGTTGACCCAACTGGGCTAAGAAGGGTTGGAAAGAGAGAACCCATCTCAGGTACGAGAGGGGTGCATGACACCACTTTTGGATTTTCTCAAGTAGGCCATGGGATTTGACTCCATGACCTACCCAACCAAGTTTTAAGACTTGTACTGGTGACCAACTTGGCAACCCAGCTAGTTATAAAAAGGATAATTTAAGATGGTGAAAATTTTATGTCTACATTATCTTTGCATCCATGTATTGTTGTGGATTACATTTATCCCCCTTTCTCTCTCTCTCTCTCTCTCTCTCTCTTGTATTTTATGACAAAAGGCAAAAATAGTAATTATTTTAGGTCAAAAGCGATAAAAGTTTTTATTTGATAAACATTATTTACAAATCAACCAACTGGTTGAGAGTCAACAAGAGCAACCTTTATCAATTCATTAGGAAACTAATAATGCCAACTCCGAGAATACATTCCTTTATTAGCTATCATAGAAAGTAGACTACTAACACTATTAAACTTGCTACTAATCCATGAAATAGAACAACAATCAAATTTGTGATTCAGTGCAAATATGTCCTCAACTATAGGGTTGATGCCCTTGTTCTTTGTGTCCTTCCTGTTAAGCCTATGAGCTATAGCTTTAACATCTACCCGAACATCAATTTTCTTCCAATTTTGTTGAATAGTTACAAGTTGTGCATGTTTAACTGCCTCTAGTTCTGTGCCACTAAAGAGATAAAATCCTTCCTAACAATTGACAAGGCTTACACAATTCTACCCTCGACATTCATAGCAATGACCCCATATCCAGTCCATTGATTCTGTGATCTTGCTTCCTTACCAATGTTAATGCAAATCGTCCCAGGTTCAGGCACTTTTCAACAGTCAAGGCTTTCTTTTCTACTTCTCACTTGTTCATTCCCTTGTTGTTTCTAGCTTCCAATTCTTGCAAACTCTTCCCACTCCCTTATTATATCAAGAATGATTTGTGTCTAAGTTCTCCTTTCTTCTAAGAAGACCAGTATATTTCTAGATTTCCACAAGTGTTAGAGAATGTAGGCTGAGAGTTCTATTCTACTTTGCAATTCTTTTTCTTCCGAATTTCCCACTATTTTGCTCTACCAGTCCTTGAAAATGTTCGTTTGTTCAGATATTCAATCCCAACAGACAGGGCCAACTTCCATATTATTTTTGCTTTAGGGTAGAAGAATAAGACGTGCTCTACATCCTCCACTTTATCACCACATTCATTGCACACCTCATCCACTTTTATTCCCCTCTTTCTTAAGGTGCTTTTTATAGGAAGACTATCATGGCAACATCTCCAAATTAAGTGCCTAATATTTCCTTTAACTTGTATGCTCCATAGTTTTTTCCAAGGTTTATGTTAGGTGTTCCTTTCCCTACTTGACTCTGCACTCATATGGTATTGTGCATTCCACATTTTATCGATTTTGTATCCTAACCGCACATTGTACCTCCCATTATTTGTAAAATGCCAGGTAGGCTTGTCCCAATTATTCTGATCACTTATTGGAATTTGCAAGATTAGATATGTATCATATCTATGGAAAAGTTGTCTTATCTATATCTTTTTTCCATTCATTTCTTCGAAGATTTAGCAATTGAGCAGCTGTCATAATCTCATAGTAATCTGGCCCTGGAGTTCACGATTTCCTTGGAAAGTTGTTAAGAATCCATTTATCATTCCAAATTAGAACTTTCTACCCATCTTCAATCACCTTCCTGCTTTATCTTTCTAATAAAAATTTTGCCTCCATCCAATTCTTCCGAAGCCATGAATTCTGAGCGTTAGCCACCACATCCAACACAAGCTTGTTCGGAAAATATCTTTGCTTCATCACTCTTGCCATTAGGAGATTGGGACTAGTGATTAGTCTCCATAGCTGTTTAGCTAGAAGTGCATAATTGAACGCTCTCAAATCTCTAAATCCTAACCCCCCTTGATCCTTATCCTTCATCAAATTTTCTCAAGACATCGAAGCAATATTGATGCAAAATTGCATAGGGTTCAGTGTTCCAATATGTCCAAGGTGTTCACTACGATTGTAGAGGATGAGTCTTTTATGTGGAAACCTAGAATTGAAGAAAAGACGTGGAGAGCCTCTGACATTGCGATGTCCGTGCACATCGCAACATCCATCATCGCACGTCGTGAAATGCGACAATTTTTATTATTTTTTCATTTTAGTTATTTTTGAGTTTATTTGTATTGGGCTTTATAATTTAAGTGTTCTTTAGTTATTAAGGTCCATATTTCTTGTAATCAAAACCTATTCTGTTAGGGTTGGTTTAGTTTTCTTATTTGGTATGTTAGGCTTTTATTTACGAGCCTATTTAAAGTCAATTAACGTGTAATTTTAGGGAGGTTGAATTTTGAGAAAAGTAATGAAACAGTGAATGTTTTATCGTGAAAGTTTGCGGTTCTTGCGATAGGAGTTGTTTCTTTCATTATTGTGAATTTGATTTCCTGTGAAGGGTTTTCCAAGAAGCAAATTTGAGAATTGGTTAGTTTGCACGAAACGACTTTATCAATTGGGTTTTATTTGCCAATCTATGTGGTTAGATTGTTCTATCGTCCATTAATTTAATCGAAAAGTCCTGAAGAGTATTTGTTTCCGTGACATACAAGCCAGATTTGGAGCGAATCGGTATTTGATAAATCAAATTTTTTAGCTTTCCTTAAAAATTGAGTTATCAAGTTGTTTGATATACGCTAGCTTAACATAGATTTTGATTTGTGTTGGGTGTCAACAGCTATATCCTTATTTTGTTGTTTTTTAGTTGGATTTTGATGAGCACAAAATAATTCATATTTTTATGCACACTTTAATGTGATTGATGGCGTAAAATCTGCATTTAATGGGTTTATTTGTTGCAGGATTTGGGAGATTCCATAATGAGGAATGTCGGCAGTAAAAGATGAGATTTGGAGAATTTTTTTAGAAGATCAAGGAATGGAGAGGAGGATTAATGATTTGGGACGGCAAGAGGATTTTATTGGAGAGACCAAGGGAGATAGAAGTTGGCAACAGAAATAATTCTTGGCAGTTAAAAAATGATGGAATAATTTGATTTGGAAGTTTTCTGTTTTAAACCGCATGTGGTTGATATATTTTTTGAAACAAAATATTTTCTTCTTTAGTTGAGATAGTCATTTTTAATTTCTCTTCTTTAGAGGGAAGAAGGATTATTAGGTTTAGGGGGTTAATTTTTATTCATCATCTTTTTATCTTTTGGAGCACTTTTTTTTACGCAAATTTTCTGTAACTTCTGGACGACAGCCGCTGCCCAAGTCTAAAGGCTGAAGTAGCAGTTCGTCAGTTCGGCTGTTTGCCCAAACGACAGTCTGGGTGGTTTGGTTTTCTTTACTTAATTCAATTTTTCTGTCATTAATTTATTATTGTTGGTTGTTCATTATGAAGTGTGAGTAGTTTTTTATCTGGCGGGTAAGTAGAGAATCACTAATCATGAATAAGTTGTGAGACCGAATTGTTCTTAAGAATGATTTAATGTTTAATTCCTTGCTTTTTCTGAGTATAGCGTTAATTATCTAGATTGATTAAAGCTTGATCAACTTTAATAAATTTAGGTAGAGCTAATTAATCCCGATTTAAATCACTAGATTTAAATAGTAAGATTACTTAGTGGCGAAGCTACTGTCTAGGTAGATGAAAACAATTGGTTAACAAATTATTGCATGTTGATCATGATATAATTGTTAGAGTTAGGTCCTTCTAATTTTTAATGCTTTTATAACATTGAATTTGGTGATCGGTTGACTCTGGCCAGGTTATGTTGTAAATATGTAAATAGTTGACTAAGCTGCTACTTGTCAACTATCGAATAAGTTAGGAAGGATTGAAATATGTTGGAGCTGATTCTCGGTATTTTATAACTGACTAATTGATAGGAGATTATTACTATTGTGTCAATGAAAAACTGAATTTGATTAGTGTGGATTGCTTATTTGCCAGATCTTTATTTTAAGTTGTTAAATTCGGTATTTTTAATAATAATAAATTTCGTTCATTAATTCGTTTTAATCATCTAGTTTTCATTAGTATTATTTTAATTGTTGTGACAAATTACAAATTAACTAATCTAGAAGATTTTGCTGTTCCTCATTGGAACGATCTCACTTACCTAAACTATTTTATAGTTTTAGGAGAGTATTAATTTTGGTACATAAACGACACTCCAAAATTTGGCGCCGTTGCCGGGGAACAGCATTATTTTCTTTTTAGTTAATTTGTTTTGTTTTTTGGTTTACGTCAAGATCTCCTGATCCATATTTGCTTTTTGATCCAGAAATCAAAAAGACAGCAAGAAGATTGAAGAAAGAGATGAAGGAACATCGCTAAAGAGTCAATTTTGGTTCAGAATCTGACCCATCGTTTGGTCCCAACGCAATGAGCAAAACTGCAGTCTGAATCAGATTTTTTGTTTGAAGAAACGTCCATGGCCAACCTTCCCCCACCTGTTAAACAACCACCTGTCAGTGATGAGCCACCACCTGGATTCGAACGGCAACCCAGAGCTCCTTAGAAGGTGCATCCCTAAAAGAGATTTTTAATGAAATTTTGAATAATTGTCATATGTATGCATGTGATGGACATTTTGGTCCAAAACGATTGGCTAGAAAAATACTAGATAGTGGTTTCTCTTGGAATAAAATATTTACAAATGCGTATTTGTTTTGTAAAAGTTGCGAGAAATGTCAAAAAATGGGAAATATAACAAACAAATATGAAATGCACCAAATGCCGATAATTGTGTGTGAAATTGTTGATGTATGGTGTATGGATTTTATGGGCCCATTTCCTAGTTCATTTGGCAACTTGTATATTTTACTAGTTATAGATTTTGTATCAAAATGGGTGGAGGCCAAAGCCACCAGGACTAATGATCTAAGGTTGTTGCAGGTTTTTCAAAATCTTACATTTTTAGCAGATTTGAAGTACCACAAGTTATCATAAGTGATCAAGGAACTCATTTTTGCAATCGTACGATTGAAGCTTTAATGAAGAAATACGATGTACACCACCGTTTGGCCGCACAATACCATCCAAAATCAAATGGATAAGTGAAAGTCTCCAATCGTAAGATTAAGCGAATTTTAGAAAAAATCGTTAGCACCTCTCGAAAGGATTGAAGTATGCAGTTGGATGACGCTTTGTGGGCATACAAAACGGCTTTCAAAACTCCGATCGGGATGTCTCCATGTCAACTTATATTGGGTAAACTGTGTCGTCTTCCAGTAGAAATTGAACATAAAGCATACTGAGCTATTAAACAAATTAATATGGACATATTTAAGTGTGAGGAAGCGAGGAAATTACAACTTCAAGAGTTAGAGGAATTGAGACTAGAATCTTATGATAATGCTTTGTGGTATAAAGAAGAAACCAAAATGTTGCATGATAGAGTGATAAGAAAGAAAGAGTTTCAAATAGGGCATAAAGTACTATTTTTTCAGTCTAAATTAAGATTAATGGGAGGTAAATTAAAATCTAAATGGATTGGACCATTTGAGATAGTATATGTTTTTTTTTAGTTGGCTAACCTCTTTGTGAGGGTGGGCGCCACTCCTAATTTATTAGATAAATGATTGGATGATAGACATACCCTAAAATCATCCGTACAAAAGAGCCCTTTTTGAGGGTGGATCCATTTACTAAAACCTACACTCATGGATCCAACCTCAAGAGGGAGTAGATGTAATAAACTTGGAGTACTTCCTCTATTTACATGTGATAGCTTACATACCATATACATCATCCTACCTTTACGAGACAAACGTAAATTTGGAGTGCTACCTCCATTTACAAAATGTGGGATCCCTTTATTAACCCAAAAGACTCCTATAATCACAACGAGTGACAAAAAGTCCCTTATTATTTGGACTAGGCAAAATTATGATAGATATTTCAATACTCAAAAGCGGCAGCAACCTGAATGAACTACTTCTCCTGTATTCTTCCAGTATCATGACAACAATGGCAGGATATGCTAAATCAATTTGGTAGTACTGCAGCTGCTCCTCACAAATCTTACATTTCAGTAAGCTACCCGGTAATGATCACTCAAATTTATCCTTCATTCCATGTTGTGCTTCACCACCCATAGCTATCTTATAGTGCAGCAAGTGGAATTCCTCAAAAGTAGCATCCTTTCCAAGCAAAACTTCCACGGCCAATCCTTGGGACTCAATTTCAGGAACCCCAAATAGTTTCCATGTAGCATGTCTCATTTTACAATGTAAGTAACAATGGATTAAAAGATAATAAGTAGGCAAACCAGCTCTAACATCAGCAAGCTGGGGCCTATTTCCAGGGTGGCAAAATAGCCCTAACTTCAGCAGGCTGAGGCCTCGGGTGCATACCTATAACACAATACTAGATGAAGTAACTGCCATTGAGCTGTTGGGGTAATGACCTAATTGAGGTCTACGCTTTGACTGTTGGTAGTGGCTGCTGGAGCTCTCTAGTTGTGTTTTGTGTCAGAAAATATCCAGGGCCATCTTTCAGGATCATAGATGAAGTTTGTTGTCTGTCCATTTTCAGCAGGGCCAAAAAGGGGGCTGTGGTCTGAGAATCCTTTTTGGAAGCAATTAGCTTTGCTGGAAGGTTGGCTTCTTTCTTTGATTCAGAGATGAGAGAGAGCTGGTGAATTTCTTCCAGAAAAGGTCTGATCTGCCCTACTTTCCACGACTTAAGACCCTGAAAAATTTCATTTGAGTCTGTTTCTAAAATGATTTTGAGAGTGCTGAGCTCTCTGCATCTCCGCGTGTAGCTAGAGCCTGCCAGGGCTTCTACCTGTAGTTTAGACAGCGTTAGTGGAAACAAAAGAATTGGTAAGGGAAACAGCATCATACCTTTGTGGTTTCTGGCTATTCCCCCTGCTCTCCATGCATCTGTACTCTTTGAGACTGTAAAATTAATCTTAATACAGGTAGGGTCTGGTGGATTCCATTTAATGCACTGAATAACTTTCTATCTTCTCATCTTTGTGCAGACATCCCAAAAGTTGTTCCACTCTAAGTCCATAAACTAAATGCCCTGAAACCTGATGTGCATGATTTCCTTGAGGGACTTGAAAATTTTGAGAACTAGTGCCTCAAAATCTGGGGAGGCTTTGTCAAAAATCATCTGGTTTCTTAATTTCCAGAGCCACCAGCAGATTAATGAAGGGCACACTTTAATGAGAAACCTTCTATATTCAGGGATGTTACTGTGATTTTGCCACCAGACTTGAAGTGAACCTGCAAGAGCTTGTGAATAGCATAATATCCCAATTTCAGATTGATAGGTTTTCCATACCTGTAGTGCAAAGGAGCAAGATCTAAACAGATGGTTTAGATTTTCCTCATTGGTTCGACACCAAGGGCAAGCAAAAGGTCCCAAAACTCCAACTTTATGATGGTTTGTTCCAATTGGAATTTTTTTCCTAATTATTCTTGTCATGAGAAAAGAGATCTTTACTGGAAGCACTGAATCCCATATATATATGGTGTGAAGATGAAGAGGCCTGTTGACAGCTTAAAGTCGTATCAGCTCAATTTTACCCCAAACACTAATGTAGTAGCGTAAGTAGGGATCGTATCCACAGGGAAGGCTTGGTTACCAAAATACTAATGAAATGTTCCAGAAAATTCACAAGTACAGTTTCACAATTTTATAAGGACAGTAGAAGCACTCGAGAACAATTGAAGACTGAAATATTAAACTAAAAGTAACACAGAAATGAGATATCGACTATAAGGAAATGTCCTAGGGTTTCTTTCCGGATGATCATGTAAGTTAACTACGTAATTGCAGTACAATTGACTCAAATGACAAACGAGAAGGGATCAAACTGCCTGAGAACCTAGATTATGACCAGCATGGCGACCGTATTATTCTCTATGTTCTCTGACTCCACAATTCCCCTTGGCGAGGTCTAGAGTGAAGAATTAATCCCGCAGAATCCAAACCTTCCGAGATTCACTACTATTACAAGCAATTTCCTAGGTTTCCTATGGCGAGGCCTAACCTAATTCCGATTGACTTCACAAATCTCAGGAAATCTCTCCTCTCTTAGTTCTAAAATCTCAACAACCCTTCACCGGCATGTCGACCGCATTTCGGTTCATGATCAAGCATTTCAAGTGAGAAGACTCATTATCATACTGTACATTCTCAATTCAAGCATTATAACTTCTGTTTTAGAATTAAACTCCGACCTAACATGGCGATCACAATCGAATAGTGCTTAAGATGACAAAAGCTCAAATAATTGAATTTTAGCTAGATTTAAACAATCTTACCAGTATGAATTCATTCTTAATGAATTAAATCAATTGCAAGGCAATAAGTAGTCTAATTACACTACATCCGGATCGATACCCTAGAACATAGCAAATTTAGCCACAAAGTTCCATTTCCATTTCACGATCTTCAAAATTCGACAAATAGCAAATCATATTCATCAATTAGGAAGAATTTACCAATTACTCTGCTTCAATTGCTTCTAGTTCAAAAAGAATCGGTAAAAGCTTCATTTATTGAGAATAGAATTACAATGATCGATTCCGATCGTAAATGAAAATGGAGATCAAATTTTTCGAGAGAGAAAGTAGAGAGAGAAAGTAAATCTCAAACAAGGACACTTCCCGCTCGAAAAATCAAAAGTCGATTATCAATCTCGAATGTTCTTAAAAAATCCCTCTTTATAAAATGTTGACTATTCCTCTATATATAGAGGTTACAAAAGAAACGTAAATGGTACGCAAACGTTCAATAACTAAAAGGTATTACATGAACACCGTTACTAAAACTGCGTAAGTAATGTGGAAGAAAAAAACCAAAGTGGGAGGCTTTTATTATTGCGCCAGCGCCTTTGAGCCAAAAACTCTGTGCCTTCAAGATCCACCTCGCATCTTCAAACAAATCTGGACAACGTCTCTCAGCTTCTCTGCCACTCCTTTGTGCCATTTAGAGCCACGCCTTTGCTCACGCTTGCTGCCCACTCTTGATCCAGCAACTTCACGCCTTTATTAGCAAGGCAGTTCACGTGTTCAGAATCCCAACTTCAACCTTACTTTCTGAGCTCAGTTTCCATGCGCCTTCAAGCCTCTAGCATCCACTCCTTCATTATACCACCTGCACTTTCAGAACAGAAGCAACACTTAGTCGTTTTTTTTTCCAGCACAAATTCACTCAAATTTGCCAACGAGACCTCGTGGGCAAATTTTTCTTCTATTTTTTTACTCCACGAGATCTCGTGGAGTAAATTTTGTCATTTTTCATTTTCTTCACGAGATTTCGTGGAGTAAAGTTTTGCATTATTCTTTCTCCACGAGATCTCGTGGAGAAATTTCATGAATTTGGCCGTTTGTTTCCTTTGCCAATGTGTGTTCAAACATCTTTAGAGTGTGCAAATGTTGTGCCAAGAATGCATGAGTATTGTGCCAAGGGTGATGTGTTGTGCAATAATCTAATGGCAAGGTACGTTAGCATGGCATGGTAAAGTTTGGCAAAGTTTGTCAAGTTGAAATGTTTGTCGTGGTGTGCCAAAGTGTCATGTACTATTATTGCAAGTGTAATGTATAAAAACGAGTAAAACATGCCATGCCCAAACTGTGTGATTGTGGTGCTAATATGCAAATGGTGCGTGTGTGGTTAATGCTTGGCAAGATAAGTGCATGAATGTGTCAAAATATGGCCAAGTGTTTGGCATAGTTTGTGGCAAGGCTCGGCACTGTGCTTGGCAAGCTTGATGTGCCGAGTTGTTAAAGTATTGGCAAGCTTTGGCAAAGCATGGCAAAGTTGGCAAAGTAGGTTGGCAAGGCTTGGCAAGGTAGGTTTGTCGAGTTGGCAAAGTGTTGGCAAGTTTTGGCAAGGTAGATTGGCCGAGTTGGCAAAGTGTTTATTCCAGCACAACACCCTACTTCCATGCCAAATAAATGTGTCTTAGCCTCTGATTCAGACTTGGTGGTGAACTTAAGAGTTCTAGATCTATCTCTTAGCTTTCCATAGGATCAAGAATCAGCTTCATCAGGTACGTGAATCGCAAGATAACATCAACATACCAAACTGTGGCAGAAAGATAAAACCCTAAAATGGTATTTCGCAAAGAAACTCATATTTCATAGTCTTTCACACAAAATTGGAAAATAGTTAAAACATAAGAATTGTAGTATGTTCAAAGAGCTTTTCAAAACACCACAGAACTCACCAGTTGGATTAGTATCAAGAGAGTTATGCCCAGATGAAGTTCTCTAACCAAACCTACCAAAACCCTAAATTAAGTCTATCAAATTCATTACGGTTTCATTCCCCTTTCTAGATGTTTTTGACCTCTCAACCTTGCCAATTAGCATCAAACACACAATTGCCTAAGTTCATCATCATTTTTTGGTCCTTTTTAAACATTTTAGCACAACCAATTGCAAACCACATAAATGCAAAATATCACACAAAACACCGCACTAACTCATGAAAATCAAGTCGAAAGCTAAGTGAATTAATCCATTTAAGTTGGTATGAAACCAACTTATCAAATTCCCCCACACTTAGACTCTCGCTTGCCCTCAAGCAAAGACACACACAAATTAACCCTTTTCATCACCCGTACGCAAACACATTGTTCATTCATCCACAATGACCATATCCCAATTCATCAAAGCATTTTTTCACACAAAACTTAATACATTAATGGTTTACGGTGCCTAGCTCTCAGATTTCAATACAAATTATCAACTAAGGCACAATGAATATAGACCAAAGTGTCATGCGTGCCAGTGTGCGCCGAGGAACATGTACTTCATCTATTCCTTTGTTATACACCCTCTAGCTGGTCTCACATACCATTCAATACATGCCAATCTCTTTGTCCACTCTTATGAACATGCAATCACAAGATCAATGGTACCTATGCGTACATTGGTACTCTATGGGACATTGCCCTTATTTTGCACATTAGTGCTGCACATTGGTGCACAATTGCATACTGAAATAATGCCTGGGTTTTATGACTTTTTTCTCCAAATTTGATTGCCAGGTTCTTATGGCTTTTTCCTTCCCAGTTGCCAATATGGCTTTTTCTCCCATATCATTTCTTGTGCAAGCACATGTTCATAAGAATCCCAAATTACCTAAACATGCACGAATTCTGGAGACACTAGATAAATGCATAACAAACAGAAATGAATCCATACACATTACCTCCTATGTCAATTGAGTTTTTGCATGGCATTTCTATCTTACATTCACATCGGGCCTTAGTCAGCAAAATGTACCAATTTCTTCAAACTTATCACCACAAACCCAAAAGTTTTAACATGCAAGATTCAAAACAAGTAATAGTGATGAACTTGGAATAAGCCAAAATGAACTAAGAACAAAGTTTCACATACAAGGTGATTACTCATTCTCTCAAATTTGATTGTCCTTGTTCAATTTCTTTTTGTTCCATTCCACGTTTTGCATTCATTCATTTCACTCTTAGCTTCGTTTTTCTTTTTCACACAAATTCACATCACAATTCACACCTTGCACACAACACTACACACTCTAATTTCATTAATGCCAAATAGTAAAAACAAAGAATTACAAACTTCCACATGGCTTAGTACATTCCATTCCTCAACAATAAGAAAAAACAAACTACATACTAACTCTAAACATTCAAACAACACTTAGCACACAAAGCGATTCACGGCATTTCTTCATTCTTTATTTTCTTCAAAGTAAGACAGCATGACTTCACCCTATCAAGGCCACTTCTACAACCTTCTCGACATAGAATAATGTAACATGCTTGACATATTGGCTTCTCCATTCCAACAATACTTCAGCAGTATGAAAGAAACATTTAAACACAACTTCACAATCATTCAACCACTTCATCACCACAATCTGATAAGGCAAAGCAGAGCACCATAATAATTTCACACATAGCATCAAGAAAAAAAAAATTTCCCCATAATTTCTCCCCCCACACTTAGAATGAACATTGTCCCCAATGTAAAAGATTAAGATTGAGGAGCTCCCTGGGATGAAGACGGCGTAGAGGAAGAGGGTGGTGAAAACTGAGCAGTAGTAGAGAACGATGGAACACCAAAAGGTTGAGCCACGTAATGGAAAGGGCCATGCATTGGTCCTTCTAGAGGTTGTCCCGAGGCTATTAATGGAAATCTTGCAGCAGGTGTAAACTCTGGATTTGGTATGAATGTAGGAGTGTGAGGTATAGGAGGTATACGACCAAATGTGGGTAACGGATGCAAAGAAGGGCTTGCTGTCACTCCAGGTGGAAGCTCGTGCATAGTACCACTAACCATATCACATGATAGATTTGGAATTCGATACCCCACTAACTGTGCCGAAGTTGGAGTTGGCTTCGGGGGTGAATCCGAATGGTAATAAACCGTCATCTTGTTGCACCTATCGAGCTCTCGCTGCATGCACACTTGCTTATGATATAACACTTCAAATTGCTGCTGAGCCACAGTGGATAAATCATCAAATCTATGCTCCATGCGTTCAGCCTGTGACGTCCACTCCTGTTGCATATTATCAAAACCCTCATGCATTTGTTCCATCCTTTCATCTATGTCTCTCACACCATTCTGCAGCCGATCTATCCTTTCATCTATGCTTGAAAAACAATTTTCAACTGAGAGCTGGAAACCCTGAATTACTCCTTGAAGAGATGCGAAATCAAAAGAATGCTGCATTTGGCCTGCTTCATAAGTTGGATTTTCACTCTCCACACGGGATGCCTCTGCACTCGAAATTTTAGCCTGCTCCATTTCCTTGTCCAAGCTCAAATACTTCATATAAAGTTGATCGGTAATTGGAGGCTTAATCTTTTGCCAGTCACCAAGCTCATCATACACCCCCTGTTCCATGCACAACTCCTGAATCAGTACTAGGAAATACAATGCCTTACTGCGCGCGAAAATTCCATCCTAGATGTTTGAAAGGATTAAACGACCCACATCGATCTACCGCTTCCTTCGAATTGCAGACATTATGAACAATCGATTGCGAATAACCTCGGTAGTCTGTGAACTCGGCATGAGACGAGATAGCACGAACAAAAGCCACATTTTCACATCACTTTTCAAGAATTCATTCTGAATATGCTTATGCTGGCCCTCCGGATTGAGCACCCAGGTTGCTCCAGGATGTGCCAACTCTTCTGTCAAAGCTTGATCCAACCTCTCATTAGTTGGAAACTGTATAGGATCAGAGTCATAATTGGTTGTTCCCAGGTGCAAGTTAATAATCTCGCTTGTGATTCGTATCCATTTCCCTCGGCACATATACAGCTCCATTCTCAGGAGAACATGCATTGGCATAATATTCCCTTGCAATACTTACATTGCAAAAACCAGGTGCAACCGTAAGCTTCTCATGAAATTTGTAAAACCTCATCAACTTTTTAAACGGACCCTTTTTCCACACTGAACGCACGTTCAAGGTGTATATATTTCACATTGATGCCTTGCTCCCAACGTTCCCTAGCTTCGTCATTAATGAACAAAGATATTTCAGAAGTGCCTTTCCTCTTCTTGGGTGCCGGGGCTTGCATTGCATACCTAGGAGGCTCCTCAAACATTCGCATATCATCAGGGAAGTACTCCGGGTCGGAATCAGTGTCAACAGGTGGAGCCTGAACTCTTCCTTTTCCCTTCCTTGGAGTCGTGGCTTTTTTTGAAGTCGAATCTTTCTTCGGTGCCATTCCTATTAAAACCAACCAACCCATGTTTAAACAAAAAATGATAATCATTATGATAACCCATAATCCATTAAGCACATGCCAAGCATTTACAATATAGCATTTCATCCACAAATTCAAAATTCAGAACACGAACACACATTATCCTCGCAATTAGACCATGTTCCAGGCAAGACCAACAAAAGTGTATAACACAAGAAATGTAGCCCTTCCTCTTAGCTGAATGTCCCAACTTGAATCAACAAAATTGGACATACCAAGCTCAAGTTATGACCGATTTTCATAAATGTGGTAAATCTGGCAGCTTCATGAATTCCAGAAATTCTATCAAAGTAACTCCACCTTCCCGTCTATATTAGACTAAATTCCAGTCAAAATTAGCAAAAATGACAACATAAACTTTGTAGCTCACAGTCTTAGCTAAAAGTTCCCACTGGAATAAACATATTTGGTCATGTCATTTGCAAGTTATACCCAAAATACCGAGACATGTCAAGCTGACAGATTCATCAAATTCAAATCCTGATTTCAACATGTACTTCACATTCTAAGCCTTTTTAGCCTATGTACTAGCCACAATTATCAAAAGTGTACAAAATAAACGTTGAAGGCTATCATGTTGGCTAAAAGATGCAACTGGAAGCACTCCATTTCAACATACCTAACTCAAGTTATGCTCTAAAAGCAGAAACGTGGCAAAGCTGGAAATCTTGAAGATTCAAATTTTTGATCATTCCAGCTCCACACTTAACATGTAGCTAGGCAACAAGTCATGTTTACTAATTATCTACATTATCCTAGCACAATTTTCATTTCTTGTTCATACAACGATCAACCATTTAGCATACAAGGCATAAGAAAAATTCACCAAGTACAAATCAAGATAACAAAATAAAAACGACACATACCTTTTATGGGGAGTTAATACTCAATCCTTGAAGAAATGAAATTGAGAAGCTCAATGTCCACACTATGCTCTTACTAGTGCCGAAATGTGTGAATCTCTCTTGTGGTAACTTGAAATGAAATGTCAAACAATGTTCTTTGTACTTATAGAAAACCAAAAAAAATAAAGACACCATGCAAGCATTCAATCGGTCAACTAATATCACCAACATGCATTCAAATCACTTATATGTGGGACCCAATCCTATGCAACAACATGTGAACTTTTCAGCCTTCACCAATTCTAATGCATTAATTTTTTTCAATACAACACTATACCTTCTTCGGTCAACTCACCTTGCCATCATGAATATAAGACAAGACTAAATCATTCATATCATTCAAAGCAACAACCACAAAGCTCCACTTACTCTATTCAATTCAGCCGTTCACTCCTAAACAATGTTCTCAAACATCATGAACAACAAAACAAAACAAATAACTTCTACATTTTGCATGTGAACTTATCCTGCAACACATAGAAACGTCCAACAAAATGTCAGCTTTCTTTTTCCTTTACGTCAATTCCTTATTCATGACTCCATAGCAATCCAATCCTTACTTCAATTGTCAGCTTTTCAGAAGATTAAATTCACGTTCAGAAGTGTTCAGGAATGCAGATATTCTCTTCATCAATACATGGGTGCGAAATTGAAACCGAAGACAACTAGACAATTGAGAAAAATTATCACCAAAACTAATACTTCATTAACACTAAGTACACAAAAACAACACAACACTTAGACCTCACAACCTAACTAGTAACATGCTAAACATAATAACGAAACAAAAAAAAAAAACTAACTCTACTAATACTACACTCACTTCCATTATGGCAAACAATCTCCTTAAAACATAATCAAGGTAACCATACATGTTCAAACCACAACCATAATCAAGATAACATGGCGAAGCCTCCCCCCACACTTGAATAATAAACGGTCCCCGTGAGATATAATAAACAATCAAGACAAAGGAACCTGGCCTTCCACTTTCTACAAGCCACGAGACAGTCTTGGAATTCTCTCCTCCTCTTATAAAGCAGGCTACTAAGGAGGTCCCAACAGACCAAGAGGATTTTGAGAATTGTCAGCTGAAGTGATATTAACCCCTTTCGCATGTGCCATGGCTGTTATCAGAGCTGCAAAATACATCGGTACAAACTCACTTTTTTGTGCCCGCCTGATAAACTGTAATATCAACTTCCCAACATCAATAGAGAAATCTTGTAAAATAGCATAAATCAAAAGAACGCGTTCTCTAGATGCGATATCTGCACAGTTAGTAGGTAAAAGCCTGGAATTTATAAACATTAACCACAATTTTGCCTCAGCTGTGAGTTCACTAGTAGGTACATATAAAGCCTCGCGTCGAGCATTCCTCACCCATCTAGCACCAGGTAAAGTCACTGAAGCCAACAAGTGATCAGTATCGTCAGCCCGAACCAACCTACAATAAGTGTTACGAGGAAAATCATCAAGGAGATAAAGCATATTGATACTATATCGGGTGACCCTCAAATACTTCCCTCTTACAAACACTGAGTGAACACCATTAGCCCGTGAATTAGCATAAAATTCTCTAACTATGTCCATATTCACTACTACTGCAGCCCGTGCAAAATGAACCCACGATTGCCTGAAGATTACGTCCTCAAATCTCCTGGAAGGGTCCTCGAATGGTCTCTCAATTCTCACTGACCTGTTGAAAAAACTATGATAATAGCTCTCAATATTTACATTAATAAAGTGAGGAAAGTTAGCTGGTTCAACATCAAGCACCACCGCTTCATCATTAGAAGAAGAAGAAGAAGATGATGAAGTTCCTGGATCTTCACTAAAAATGGCATATTTATAAGGATTCTGATGAGGATAATAATCAGCCATGATCAAGAAATGAAAAATGTCTAATAAGAGAAGCAATATAAAGAAGAGTAGTGAGCATGCAAAAGAACAATATTCAATGGATAGAATTCCCATCTAGCAACCCAACAAACACATGTGAATGATTCTTTAAAAAAAACGAGAGCAGACATGTCATAGCTTATTGTCCGCATTATTCAATTATTGAAACCATCCAAACCGGCAATGCATCAATAATGCTCTCAAGTTCACGAAACTAGAATCAATTCTTGCCATTAGAACTTTTACCTGAGTTGTAGAAAAATACACTCATTTACCCAAATGAATAGAAAAAAAACAAAGATTCATTTCCTACTTTTAGCAATAATGCCCATCATCATCCTCATGAAAAATCTGCCAAAGGATAACCATGAGTTATGTTCGAAGACTAAGCCACAATTTGAAACGAAATTCGACACAAACTAAAAATTAACAAAGAAAAATAGTTCCAACCAAACAAAAGAAAAGAAACAATGGAAAGAAACACTGGGTTGCCTCCCAGGAGCGCTTGGTTTTAAGTCCACAGCCCGACCGTGCTTCATAGCTCAATTGGAGATGATAGGATCATCAAGGTATAGCTCATGTGAATCTCGTTCCACATTAGTGCTATTCTTGTCATGAGAAGTTAAGTAATGCTTGAGACGATGCCCATTCACTTTCCACACATTGCCATTCTTTTCATTCTTGATTTCCACCACCCCATAAGGTTTGACATCAACAACTCTAAAAGGTCCACTCCACCTTGATTTCAATTTTCCAGGAAACAATCTAAGTCTAGAGTTATAAAGTAATACCAATTGCCCTGGAACAAAAATCTTGGATTGAATCTTGGCATCATGAATTCTTTTAGTCCTCTTCTTGTACATCTTGGCACTCATTTAAGCATTGAATCTAAATTCATCCAGTTCATTCAATTCCAACATTCTTTTTGATTGAGCCTCAGACAGATTCATGTTCAATGTTTGAATCGCCCAATACGCCTTATGCTCAAGTTCCACTGGCAAGTGACACTCTTTACCAAAAACCAATCGAAAGGAGAAGCTCCAATTGGGGTCTTGTAGGCTATTCTGTATGCCCACAATGCATCATCTAACTTCAAAGACCAATATTTCCGACCTGGATTTACCACTTTTTTAAGAACCCTCTTTATCTCCCGATTGGAAATTTCATCTTGGCCAGAAGTCTGTGGATGGTAAGCTGTGGAAACTTTGTGAGTAACACCATATTTGGCCAACAAAGATTCGAAGAGCTTGTTACAGAAATGAGTCCCACCATCACTTATTATAGCCCTGGGAGCTCCAAACCTATTAAAGATGTATTTCTTCAAGAATGCAGTTACATTTTTTGCATCGTTATGAGCCAAAGCCACAGCTTCCACCCATTTAGAAACGTAATCCACTGCTGCCAGGATGTACTCCATTCCTCTTGAGTTAGGGAATGGCCCCATGAAGTCAATCCCCCACACATCAAAAATCTCTACCTCCCAGATGTTGTTCAACGGCATCTCATTTCTTGAAGAGATATTGACAGTTCGTTGACAACGATCACATTTTCCAACCCAGATTCTGGCATCCATAAAGATATGTGGCCAATAAAACCCACATTGCAAGATTTTGAAGCCTGTCCTAGTTGATATGTGGCCACCACAGGGTCCTTCATGGCATGCCTTTAAGATGTCCTCATTTTCTTCTTCTTTGACACATTTTCTTATCACTTGATCACTGCATATTTTATATAAAGAATTGTCTTCCCAGAAGTAATATTTAGTATCACTTCTCAGTTTTTTCCTCTGATCACTGGAGTAATAAGATGGAATTTTGCCAGCAACAACAAAATTTGCAATCTCCGCATACCAAGGCAATGTCCTTTCAACCACTTTTAACACCTGCTCATCAGGGAAATGCTCCTTAACCAAAATATTTGAACCATCTTGAGCCTCTGATTCCAGTCTTGAGAGATGGTCAGCAACCACATTTTCAGAGCCCTTCCTATCTTTGATTTCCACATCGAATTCCTGGAGCAACAACACCCATCTAATCAAACGTGGTTTTGCTTCCTTCTTCGCAAGCAGATACTTCAATGTAGCATGGTCTGTATGAACAATGACCTTTGACCCCAAAAGATAGGCACGGAATTTATCAAATGCGAAGACCACTGCTAATATTTTCTTTTCTGTAGTTGAATAATTCATTTGAGCCTCATTGAGTAGCCTGCTAGCATAATAGATAGTGTGAAACACTTTGTCTCTTCTCTGGCCTAAGACAGCTCCTAAAGCATAATCACAGGCGTCGCACATAATTTCAAAGCGTTCACCCCAATGAGGAGTGACTATCACAGGAGCTTCCACTAATTTAACTTTCAAAGTTTCAAATGCCTCGACACATTCAGCTCCAAACTCAAACTTGACATCTTTTTCCAAGTGGCTGCACAAGGGTCTAGCTATCTTTGAAAAATCCTTAATAAACCTTCTATAAAATCCAGCATGACCAAGAAAGCTTCTTATACCCTTAACATTGGTAGGTGGAGGAAGTTTGGCAATGACATCTATCTTAGCTCGATTTACCTCCTTCCCAGCATGAGAAATTTTATGGCCTAACACAATACCTTCTTGAACCATGAACTGACATTTTTCCAAATTCAACACAAGGTTCGTTTCTTCACTCCTTTTCAGCACCATAGCCAAATTTTGCAAACATCCATCAAAGGTCATCCCAAACACAGAGAAGTCGTCCATGAAGATCTCAATAATTGATTCAACCATATCGTGAAAAATAGCCATCATACACCTATGGAAAGTGGCAGGTGCATTGCATAGTCTGAACGGCATTCTCTTGTAGGCAAAGGTTCCAAAGGGACATGTAAAGGTTGTCTTGTCTTGATCCTTTGGGTCTATTACTATCTGATTGTAGCCCGAGTAACCATCCAGGAAACAATAGAATAAGTAGCCAGCAATTCTATCCAATAATTGTTCCAAGAATGGAAGAGGGAAATGATCTTTTCTAGTTGCCTTATTTAGCTTCCTGTAATCCATGCAAACCCGCCAAGCACTCACCACACTGGTTGCCAAAAGTTCATTTGCATCGTTCTTAATCACAGTCACCCCTCCTTTTTTAGGGACACACTGGACTGGGCTTATCCACTCGCTATCTGAGATGGGAAAAATCATCCCAAAGTCCATTAGCTTGATCACCTATTTCTTCACAACTTCCATCATCTGTGGGTTAAGTCGTCTCTGCCTATCCCTCACAGGAACAGAGTTTTCTTCAAGGAGGATCTTATGCATACATAACCCCGGGCTTATATCTTTGATGTCAGCAATAGTCCATCCAATGGCTTGCTTATATTGCCTTAGCACACTCAACAATTTATCCTCTTGCCATACATCCAGCATGGATGAGATCACCACTGGTAATGTCTCATTATCCCCAAGAAAAGCATATTTCAAATATGGAGGTAATGGTTTCAATTCCAACTTTGGTGCTACCATAATGGATGGTAAAAGCTTTTTATTCCTACACAAATTCTCACTCGTCCTCACCTCAGTGGGAGTAAAATTTTCGTTAGCCAAAACATTAGGTTCATGATCATGTTCTCCTATAGTTTTATGCATTTTAACTTCCACAACATCATTTTGCAATTCACAAATTGACGCTTCCAAATAACAAAATTCAATGCAATCTTCAATTTCAGCAATAATTCTCTTATCCTCATCATCTAAATCAAATTCATCAAAATTATCCTCACAAACACTTAACTCATCAACAACAGAAAAATCATGCATGTTGTTCACATTATTCAAAGAAGAACATGTTATAGCTTTGATAGCAAAACAAGACTCCATATTTAGAGGTTGCTTCATAGCATAGTTTACATCAAAAACCACCTCTTCGTTGTTAATCCTAAATGTGACTGTCGTGTTTCTCAGACCAATTAAAGCATCACCAGTAGCTAGAAAAGGTCTTCTAAAAATGAGAGGGACCTCAGGGTCCTCTTCCATATCAAGTATAATTAAATCAACAGGCAAGGTAAATTTATCAATACTTACCAACACATCCTCCACCAAGCCAGTAGGAGTCACCAATGATCTATCTGCCAACTGTAGCGTCACTGCAACTGGTCGAATCCTTCCACTCAAACCCACATTTATTGCAATGGATAATGGCATCAGGTTGATTCCAGCTCCAAGGTCACAGAGGGCCTTTGCAAAATATCTGGTTCCAATCTTACAAGGTATGGTACAGCTACCTGGATCATTAAGTTTTGTAGGTAATTTGTGAACCATCCAGGCTTGACTGCACTCTGATAGCATCATTGGAACTTCACACCTCAAGATTTGCTCATTGTTTGAAATGAGATCCTTTAAATACTTAGCATATTTAGGCATGGCTGTCACCAAATCTAACAAAGGAACATTGACATTCACTTGTTTGATCATATCCAAAAAATGATTGAATTGAGGTTCCTTTTTAGGTAAAAGATTCTTCCTTTATGGAAATGGAGCCTTTGGAGCATAATCTGGGAAGTTATAAGGATTGGAATTTTTTGTAATCTCATTCCCCACCCTTGCTGGTATTTCCTTCCTATTAGACTTATTTTCCTCTTGCTCACCATTCTTCTCAGATTCCAAGCCATATTTTTGGTCCTCCTCCAAGCCATCACTCTTGTCTTCTGCATATTTGCTTTCAGGCAACAATTTTCCACTCCTCAAAGTAATAGCATTGCAGGCTTCTCTTCCCTTGGGATTTGGTACTGTGTCACTCGGAAGAGCTCCTTTTGGACTCTAGTGAACAGCATTGGCCAGCTGACCAAGTTGCATCTCGATATTCTTCATAGTAGCTTCGTGATGCTTCACAGTGGACTCCAAACCTCCAAATCTCTGTTCGTTCTTATCCATCTTTTCCATCAGCTGTTGAAACATATCATCCAAAGTCGGCTTCTTTTGTTCTGATGTGCTAACCTGATTATCAAAACCAGGAGGTGGTTGATTTGTTGCTCTCCTCTGATCATTTCCTTGATAGTAATTTCCTCTTTGGTTCTGCTGTTGATTCTAATTGCCTTGATTTCCATCGTATTGTCTGTTGCCACCATTATAATTGTTACAAGAATAGTTTCCACCATATTGGGGCTTGTTACTGTAGTTATTCACATACTGAATGGATTCAGTAGTGATTTCACATTCATCCGTGTGATGTTCCCCTTTGCATAGTCCACATGAAAGTATTGGGGCTTTGGTTTGAGTCGCCTTTAAAGTCTGCACCTGCTTGGCCAATGCTTCAAACTTAGCACTGAGTGAAGTCTCCTCATCTACATCAAGAACTCCTCTTTGTCTCCTGACATGTGGCTTTCTAGTCTCTGGAAAGAGGTATTCATCCTCAGCTATCTGGTTAAACAGTTCACGCACCTCAGGCACAGATTTGTCTTTAAGTGTCCCATTAGCACAAGCTTTAACCATCAAAGAGGATTCAGGAGTTAGGCCTTTGAAGATGGTATTTAATTCCCTAATCTCTCCCAAGTCATGATTGGGGCATTGCCTAATCAAATCGTTGAATCTCTCCCAAGCTTCCCTAAATGACTCACTATCTTGTTGTTGGAAGTTCATAATTTCCAACCTTATCTTTTCAATCTTAGCTGGAGGGAAGTACTTAGACAAGAACCTTTTCTGTAGATCATCAAATGACATTCCAGTGTTTGCTCCCCCAATACTTTTGAACCAATGTTTAGCCTTTCCACGCAGAGATAAATGGAACAAAATTCTGTGAACCTCACCCCTGTCGACCCTTGGCAACTTGAAAGTGCTACATAACCCGAGAAACCAATCAAGGTGGTCATTTGGATCCTCGTTGTCAAGACCTTGGAAGAATTGGCCCTGGGTGATCATTGAAATGATTTGTGGAGGAATGTGGTAACTTTCCACATCGATGTCCTAATGACCAAATCGATTGTCAAAATTTACTGCATAGTGGTCTCCAAACCTAGGTGCTTGTGCTCCTTGAGCTGCCATTTCTCTTTGTTGCCTTAATTGAGCCCTCAAGGTTTTCGCCAATTCAACGTCCAATGGAAATTGTGGTTCTCCTGCAGACCTGCTAGACCTTGGCATACACAACACACTGTTGTGGAGTATAATAACTGAAATCAACAACTTCAACTATGCAACAAAGACACAAACCACAGTCTCAATACGTATTGAAGAAATTGCAAAGAACGGAACACAACACAAAATGAAAGCTAAAGTAAATGACACAAACAGAAACACAAAGTAGAACAAGTAAAAATCAAGAACAATTCAACAAATTCTAGAACCGATTGCCGTCCCCGGCAACGGCGCCAAAAATTGACAGCTTAAAGTCGTATCAGCTCAATTTTACCCCAAACACTAATGTAGTAGCGTAAGTAGGGATCGTATCCACAGGGAAGGCTTGGTTACCAAAATACTAATGAAATGTTCCAGAAAATTCACAAGTACAGTTTCACAAGTTTATATGGACAATAGATGCACTCGAGAACAATTGAAGACTGAAATATTAAACTAAAAGTAACACAGAAATGAGATATCGACTATAAGGTAATGTCCTAGGGTTTCTTTCCGGATGATCATGTAAGTTAACTACGTAATTGCAGTACAATTGACTCAAATGACAAACGAGAGGGGATCAAACTGCCTGATAACCTAGATTATGACCGGCATGGCGACCGCATTATTCTCTATGTTTTCTGACTCCACAATTCCCCTTGGCGAGGTCTAGAGTGAAGAATTAATCCCGCAGAATCCCAACCTTCCGAGATTCACTACTATTACAAGCAATTTCCTAGGTTTCCTATGGCGAGGCCTAACCTAATTTCGATTGACTACACAAATTTCAGGAAAACTCTCCTCACTTAGTTATAAAATCTCAACAACACTCCACCGGCATGTCGACCGCATTTCGGTTCATGATCAAGCATTTCAAGTGAGAAGACTCATTATCATATTGTATATTCTCAATTCAAGCATTATAACTTCTGTTGTAGAATTAAACTCCGACCTAACATGGCGATCACAATCGAAGAGTGATTAAGACGACTAAAGCTCAAATAATTGAATTTTAGCTAGATTTAAACAATCTTACCAGTATGAATTCATTCTTAATGAATTAAATCAATTGCAATGCAATAAGTAGTCTAATTACACTACATCCGGATCGATACCCTAGAACATAGCAAATTTAGCCACAAATTTCCATTTCCATTTCACGATCTTCAAAATTCGACAAATAGCAAATCATATTTATCAATTAGGAAGAATTTACCAATTACTCTGCTTCAATTGCTTCTAGTTCAAAAAGAATCCGTAAAAGCTTCCTTGATTGATAATAGAATTACAATGATCGATTCCGATCGTAAATGAAAATGGAGATCAAATTTTTAGATAGAGAAAGCAGAGAGAGAAAGTAAATCTCAAACAAGGACACTTCCCGCTCGAAAAATCAAAAGTCGGTTATTAATCTCGAATGTTCTTAAAAAATCCCTCTTTATAAAATGTTGACTATTCCTCTATATATAGAGGTTACAAAAGAAACGTAAATGGTACGCAAACGTTCAATAACTAAAAGGTATTACATGAACACCCTTACTAAAACTGCGTAAGTAATGTGGAAGACAAAAACCAAAGTGGGAGGCTTTTATTATTGCTCCAACGCCTTTGAACCAAAAACTCTGCGCCTTCAAGATCCACCTCGCGTCTTCAAACAAATCTGGACAACGCCTCTCAGCTTCTCTGCCATGCCATTGTGCCATTTGGAGCCACTCCTTTGCTCCCGCTTGCTGCCCACTCTTGATCCAGCAACTTCACGCCTTTATTAGCTAGGCAGTTCACGCCTTCAGAATCCCAACTTCAACCTTACTTTCTGAGCTCAACTTCCATGCACCTTCAAGCCTCCAGCATCCACGCCTTCATTATACCAACTGCACTTGAAGAACAGAAGCAACACTTTGTCGTTATTTTTTCCAGCACAAATTCACTCAAATTTGCCCACGAGACCTCGTGGGCAAATTTTTCTTCTTTTTTTTTACTCCACAAGATCTCGTGGAGTAAATTTTGTCATTTTTCATTTCTCCACGAGATTTTGTGGAGTAAATTTTTGCATTTTTCTTGAGAAATTTCATGAATTTGGCCGTTTGTTTCCTTTGCCAATGTGTGTGCAAACATGTTTAGAGTGTCTTAGCCTACTTCCATGCCAAATGAATGTGTTTTAGCCTCTGATTCAGACTTGGTAGTGAACTTAAGAGTTCTAGCTCTATCTCTTAGCTTTCCATAGGATCAAGAATCAGCTTCATCAGGTACCTGAATCTCAAGATATCATCAAAATACCAAACTGTGGCATAAAGATAAAACCCTAAAACCCTAAAATGGTATTTCGCAAAGAAACTCATATTTCATAGTCTTTCACACAAAATTGGAAAATAGTTAAAACATAAGAATTGTAGTATGTTCAAAGAACTTTTCAGAACACCAAAGAACTCACCAGTTGGATTAGTATCAAGAGAGTTATGCCTAGATAATGTTCTCTAACCAAACCTGCCAAAACCCTAAATTAAGTATACCAAATTCATTACGGTTTCATTCCTCTTTCTAGATGTTTTTGACCTCTCAACCTTGCCAATTAGCATCAAACAAACAATTTCCTAAGTTCATCATCATTTTTTGGTCCTTTTTAAACATTTTAGCACAACCAATTGCAAACCACATAAATGCACAACATCACACAAAACACCACACTAACTCATGAAAATCAAGTCGAAAGCTAAGTGAATTAATCCATTTATGTTGGTATGAAACCAACATATCACCTGTGTGATCCTCTGATCTGGTTAAGGGCTGATTTAACAGTGAAGGAGCCATATGTGGTCAAGCTCCACACCAGTTTATCCCTTAGCCCTTTGAAAATCTTAGTCTCAGTGAAAATCTGCCTTGGAACCCCAGGTAGCAACTGTTGAAGTTTGTTCCAATCTGATAAGTTGGTTTTATACCAACTAATATGTGTTAAAATGCTTGGGCTTTTGTTGTGTGTTCTATGAACATATGTGATGTTTTGAGATGTTTTACGCATTTGTAGGATTGCAATATGAAAATGATGAAATGGTGAAAGAAGGGCAAAAATGATTATAAACAAAGTAATGTGTGTCTAGGTTGGTTATGAGGAAACCTAAACATGATTATATGGCTTAGATAGAGTTGGGCAGAATGCTGGTGCAACTTGTTTTGAGTATAACTCTTTCCATTCTTGTCCGAATGATGTGATCTTGCATGTTCTGGAAAGCCCTTTGGGTGCACTACATTTCTTGTTTTTAACTATTTTCCAATTCTGTGTGTAAGTATGAGAAACAGGCGCTTCTTTAAGATTGCAACATTCAGGATTTTTGTGTTAAAGTACATTGCCACAGTTTGACAAAATGTGTATAACATGAGCTACAGGTACCCGATGATGCTGTTTTTTGAACCATTGGAAAGATAAGAGGGAGATCTAGAACGTTTATGTTTAGCACTAGGTCTAATTCAGAGGCTAAGACACAGTATTTGGCAGGGAAGTAGAGCTGCACGTTGGAATGAATATTTGTGCACGAGCTCACTTGGCACGTCAACTTTGGCACACCATTTCAGCCACAACCTTGCCACACCGTGCCAACACCTTGCCAACATCCTGCGAACCTTTCCAACCACCTTGCCAAGCAACCTTGACAGGCATTCACCCGGCACAACACCTTGGCACAACATTTGCACACTATGGCACGACAGTCTTGGCGCACTATTCGTGCACCCTTGGCACAACCTTTGCACCAACCTTGGCACACCACCTTGACACACTTGGCACCTCACTTTGCCATGCCACTCTTGGCAGACTACTCACGCGCTTTGGCACAACACTTGCACACCATTTGCACAATTCTGCCAACACACCTTGCACTCATCTTGCCATAAACTCACAACACACATCTCATGCACCACTATCATTACATAACTAATTACACTAGCACGTTCTTGCTGTCACTTCACTCATTTGCCTCACTTTGCCACAGACATGTACCCACCTAGCCGAATACATCACTTTATTCACACCACAGTGCACACCATGCTCATACAACAAATTTCACCAAACACACACTTTGGCATAGGAAGAAAACGAGCAACCATGTGGAAATTTACTTCACGAGATTGCGTGGGAGGAAAAATGCAAGAAATTTACTCCACGAAATTTTGTGGAAGAAAACGAAAATGGAAAATTTTGCCCACAAAATTTCATGGGCAAAAATCTGGTGAAAAATTTGCACTACGAAATCTTGTAGTGCATTTTTGTGTTGTTTTCATTTTGGCCTTGAAAAATCGGTTAAGTATTGAGAAGTGTTGGAAGGTTTGCTCCATTAAAACTTCAGCTTTGTTGCACTTTATTAGTTGGGTCATAACTCTTTTGTCTTAGGTCCGAATTGAATGATTTAAACGGCTATGGAAAGTTAAGACATAGGGCTATAACATTCATGTGTTAAGATTTCCCTAATTCACAGTGCATCAAGGTCAGAGTTTGACTGGAAGTTCTAAATTTTCAGGTTGCGGCTGGCAGCTGGAGGCGTGAAGTGTCGGAGCAGGAAGGCGTGATCTCCTGAAGGCTGTTATGCGAGAGGAAGCACAGGGACGTTGAATGCGCGATTACTGTAAGCTTGAAGGCGCTGGAAAGTTTTGATTTTCCAACCTGGAGTTCTGAGCAGCAAAAGCGCTACAGCTAGAGCCTGAAGGCGTGTTGCTAGTGGCTGAGGCTGTTGAAGGCGCTGGAAATGAACACCAAAGGCGCTGGAATGCTGAACATTTTCTTCAAACTTGAAATTTTTACAATTTAGGCTGATTCTTAGTCATTTCTTTTAAGGGCACTTTTGTAATACCTTAGATAGTTTACGGTTGCGTATTAGTTACATTTTCATAGCCTTATATATAGGAGATGTAGCTAATGTGTAAAGAGACCCCGGAGATTATTTTTCAACCATTAGATAGATTTTACATTTGGTAACAAACTTTTGAGAGCTGGAGAGCGGGAATTAATTTGAAGATCTAATTTCTCTCTTTAGTTTCTCTCTCTAGCTTTTGAGCTCTATTTTCTATTCCGATCAAAGATTTGCTCCGATCATTGTAATTCTCATATCAATTAAGGAAGCTCTTGGAAGAATTCAATTGGTAAACTCTTTCCATTTATTGAAAATGAATTGTTTCAAGTTCCAAATTGTTGATCGTGAATTGGTAATGGAGTTCTATGGTTAGATCTATCATGTTCTAGAGTTTCAACTGGTTAAATGTATAATTAGACTATGCAATGCTATGCAATTGACATAATTTCTTAAGGATGAAATCATATGTGATTTTAATGATTAAATCTTGTTGAGTTTCATGAATTCACACTTTTATTGAATGAATTGAACTTTGATTGTGGTCGCCATGCTGAGTTGAAGTGAGATTTACCAATATCTGTGAGAATTGCATGAAATGAAGACTAAATGTATGATGATTGAGTCTTCCACTTGCTTTGCTTGAATCATGATTTGAGATGCGGTTGCCATATCGATGGAGAATCATTGAGTTTTTAGGAAAAAGTGAGAAGAAACATTCTAAAGTAAGCAAACAGTCTAGGTCCTAGGTCAGGCCTCGCCATGGGATACCATAAGAATTGCATGCTAGATTTGCTAACTTTGGAGAGTTGAGGCATTGCGGGTTGAATATGTTCTACTTAGGCCTTAGGCTTCACCATGGGAAAAGTAGAATGTTAAGGAGTATAGAAAACACTGTGGTCGTCATGCTATGTGTTAGCTAGTCTCCTGGGCAATAGAGATCTCCTCATTGTTTTACTTGTGTGTCAAGAGCATTGCAATCATGGCCTAATGTGCATTCAACTGGTGGAAATAATCTAGAGCATCCACTCTCTTCTTGTTCTTACACTTTATTTGTTGCTTTTGATTCTTTACTAGTTAGTGTCTAGTTTTGTTTCTGTCGTGACATTCTGTGAGCAAATTCTGAGTTCTTGAACCATCCCCTTCCCTGTGGATACGATCTCTCTCACTACTACTACATTAGTAGTTAACGGTAAAATTGAGCTGATACGACTTTAGGCAATCAATTTTTGGTGCGGTTGCCGGGGAAGGCACGGTTTCTTGAATTTTGATTTACTCTGTTTTCTTTTCTTGTGTAGTTTAGTAGTCTTGTTTTTTTTCATTTTGGTAACTTTTGTTGCATTTTGTAGTTTTCGTGTTTTGTTGTCTGCTTTGGTGTATTTGTGTCAACTGCAGGACATTGAAGTTCACTGTAATTGAGTATTGCACAAGTACCCAAACATGTCTAGATGGTTCAAGGACTTCTCTCCACCACCATATGAAAGGCAATGGCAAAATCAAGCACAAATCAACAACTCACACCACATTGGGACACAAGAGCTTCCTGTAGAGGACATGTTTTCTCAACTTCTAGAAAAACTTGACAGAGGCTTACAAAAGGGAGAGCAATGGTATTACCAACAACAAAGCAATGAGTGTGATCTCAGAGATGAGGCAAAAATGGAAGACATTTTGTCTCAAATTTTGGAGAGATTTGATAGGAATGAAACAAGGTTCGCTCAACTGGAAGAAGAGCTTCAACAGCGACAAGAAAGGTTTGAACGAATCAACTCTTTAATCAGCAATCTATGGGAACAAATTGAGACACCAACTTTAGATGCACAATACCACTCACAAGGTGCACCTCTTATTTCTAGCGTACCACCTCCTGAGGACAATCATTTTGATATACATGCTAATGTTGATTGTGGCTTAAAGTGTCTAAGGGAGAAGGAGTCTACATGTTTTGGAGATAGTGTACATAAGTGCTTTGTTGCTGATTCTTTTGAGCATGAATATGTGCACTTTGATATTGAGGATGATGGCTTCTTTAGTGATCTTGATAGTGATGACTCTCGTGTTCTAAGTTGCCATGTTACTAAGCTGGAAAATGTGTCTACAGTGGAGTCGTACATGAATTTTATGGAATTCAATGAGTCAAATGATGTCGATTGCCTAGCTTTAGATGTTTTTCCGCTTGATAGCTTTGTGAATTGCATAGAGTCACTTCTTGAAGATCAATGTTATTTCCTAAGGGAGAAAATGTTGCATATGTTGATGAGAGTGTTAGCACATAGTTTGAAACTCTGGTTGAGGCACCAATTTTTGAAATGGTCAATGAATCTAAGTGTCTAAATAGTGATTCATAAGAAGTGCAAAGTGATGTACTCTTGTTAGTTGATGATAATGCATGTTGTGTTGTTGAGAAAGAAAAGCCTCGGGAATTTCCCAATGTTAGTTTTGATGAGAAAGATGTTAACATTTTGAATGATAATGACAATGAATGCGATGCTATACTTGATGATGCTGATTGTTATTCTCTGAATGTAAATTTTCTTGATGACTTGATAAATTGCATAGAGTCATATCTTGATGAACATTGTGATATCATGAATCAAGATAATGTTGAACGTGCTAATGAAAATGTCGATATTAGTCTAGCTGCTAAAGATGTTAACATTTTGAATGACTGTGAGTTTGAGTCATTTGCTTTTGAACTTATGGGTGGTTTTGAGTTTGCTGATGAATGTTTTGAGACCATGGATGTACAAGCCTTGGTTGAGCCTTGCAGGGTTGGAGAGCTTAGTATGGTGGAAGAAGTAAAAGAGCTTATGAGGGAACCTCAGTCTTTGGTTAAGCTGTGCATGGTTGAAGAGTCTAGTATGGTAGGTGAAGTAAAAGAGATGCCTACAATGGGGGAGCTTCAGTGGTTCAGAATTAAATTTGTAGAGATTCCTCCCCATATGCATGAGCTCAAGCACCTCTTTGCCACTATTTTACATGTGCCATACAAGAGGATAATGAGTATTGTTGAAATATCATTTTTCTGGTACAGAGAGGGTTATTCCGATTCTTGAAGAAGAAAGTTACATGAATAAAGTCTAGCTGGAGACTTCAAAACCCATAACTTCTTCTTGATCTTTTACCTTTTCTTTAGTTTTTGGTTTTCTACGTGTTTTGTTAGTTTGTATCTTTGCTTATACTCACCAAGGCCACTCATGATGTAGGCATCCCTGAAGGAAGTTGCAAGGGAAATTGGCTATGCTCACAAGAGGCTAAGTGTGGGGGAGTGGTGCCATCACCCACTCCCACAAGGCACATGTTCACTTTGTCTTACATTTCAAGCATGATTGTGCATGCGCCATTTAGTGTTAATAGTTGTATAATTCTACACCACTATGATTCCAAATCATAGTTCGACACTTTGCTTGCATGCTAACTCCATGTTATGTCTACCTTGCTCCAATGTAGTGTTCTTGAGTGAGTGATCTCTAATAAGTTTTGTTTCACCATGTGCAGCAAATTGTTAATACAAGAAAGAACTTCAAACAAGGACATTCCACAAAGCAAACATTGGAATTTATGCAGTATTAGGGAGTTCCTAATCCTATCTTTACTTTACATTGAGGACAATATAAGTTTTAAGTGTGGGGGAAGGAAGGTTTGCTTTGGTTTGTGTCTTTTGTGCTTTGTACGTTTTCTTTCATGCCATGTGATGCTTAGCATGTAATTTTTGCATTTTGCTGTATCATTTTTTAGCTATTTCCAGTATATGTGTGTTTTTCATGTTTTGTGCAAATTTTAAGCTTTTTGTGTTGGTTGTGTTTGAATTTTTGTGTAAATTTTAAACTTTTGCAAGCTTTTTGAATAAGTGATGGTGTTGAACATAAGCTGTGTTGTGTTGTGTTGTGCGTTGGTGTTGTGAAGACAAGTTGTGCAAAGTTTACAATGAGTTCATTGATAGAGTCAAACAAATTTTGTGTTGAACTTGTGAAAGAGTCAAATGCTAGAGTGAGTGAGCTAGAAAGTTGGTTTCATTCGTGTATTTGATAATTTGTTCTAGTTCACTATGGCTTAATTCAAGTTCATCACTTAAATCTTTTTGATCTTGCATGTGAAAATTTTTGTTTCCTGGTACTTAGTTTGAGGAAATTGGTACATTTTGCTGGCTAAAGCCCGATGTTAAGGTAAGATAGATATGCCATGCAAAACTAAATGACACAGGGGGTATGTGTATGGAAGCTTATTCTTCTTGCTATGCATTTGTCTGGATGTTTCCAGAGTTCATGCATGCTAATCAACTTGAAACTCTTATGAACATGTGCATGCATAAGAGAAGACATGGAAGAAAAAGCCTATTGACATCTGGGAAGGAAAAAGCCACAAGAACCTGGAAAATGATTAAAGGGAAAAAATAGCCAAAATACCTAGGCAAATGGTACCAATGAGTATGACAAATGCACTAATGTGCTTAATAAGGGCAATGTATCATAGAGCTGTGTGCGCGTAGGATACCATGGATCTTGTGACTGCATGTTCATGAGTGTGGCTATGGAGATAGGCTTGTATTGAATGAGTGAGACAACAAGATGGTGTATAGCAAGGGAATAGATGAAGTGCATGTTCCTCAGCACACACTTGCACGCGTGGCATGTTGGTCTTTATTCATTGTGCCTTAGTTGATAATTTGTGCTGGAATCTGAAGGCTTGGTGCCAGAAACCTTGGAATGAATTCTTGTGTGGAAAAATGGTTTGATGAACTAGGATGTGGCCATTGTGGATGAATGAACAATGTGTTAGATACGATTGATGAAAATGAGTTTTGAGTGTACAATTTGCTTAGAAGCAAGTTAGTGTGAATTATGTTGAAATGGAAAGGAAAGTTGTTTCTATCAAGAGTTCAAAGCATGGTGTGTGTGTGGCATGTTGTTGTGATTGAGTTTAAATGATATTTTGTATCTTTGCTTAAGGACAAGCAAAAGTTCAAGTGTGGGGGAATTTGATAAGTTGGTTTTATACCAACTAATATGTGTTAAAATGCTTGGCTTTTGTTGTGTGTTCTATGAACATAGGTGATGTTTTGAGATGTTTTACGCATTTGTATGATTGCAATGTGAAAATGATGAATTGGTGAAAAAAGGGCAAAAATGATGATAAACAAAGTAATGTGTGTCTAGGTTGGTTATGAGGAAACCTAAACATGATTATATGGCTTAGATAGAGTTGGGCAGAATGTTGGTACAAATTGTTTTGAGTATAACGCTTTCAATTCTTGTCTGAATGATGAGATCTTGCATGTTCTGGAAAGCCCTTTGGGTGCACTACATTTCATGTGTTTTAAGTATTTTCTAATTCTGCGTGTAAGCATGAGAAACGGGCGCTTCTTTAAGATTGCTACTTTCAGGATGTTTCTGTTAAAGTACATTGCCACAGTTTGACAAAATGTGTATAACTTGAGCTACAGGTACCCGATGATGCTGTTTATTGAACCATTGTTAAGATAAGAGGGAGATCTAGAACTTTTATGTTTACCACTAGTTCTAATTCAGAGGGTAAGACACAGTACTTTGCAGGGAAGTAGAGCTGCGCGTTGGAATGAATATTAGTGCACGAGCTCACTTGGCACGTCAACTTTGGCACAACCTTTGCACCAACCTTGGTACACCATTTCAGCGACAACCTTGCCACACCGTGCCAACACCTTGCCAACATCTTGCCAACCTTTCCAACCACCTTGCGAAGCAACCTTCCCAAGCATTCACCCGGCACAACACCTTGGCACACCATTTGCACACTATGGCACGACAGTCTTGCCACACTATTCGTGCACCCTTGGCACAACCTTTGCACCAACCTTGGTACACCACCTTGACACAATTGGCACCTAATTTTGCCATGCCACTCTTGGCAGACTACTCAAGCACTTTGGCACAACACTTGCACACCATTTGCACAATTCTGCCAACACACCTTGCACTCATCTAGCCATAAACTCACAACACACATCTCATGCACCACCATCATTACATAACTCATTACACTAGCACGTTCTTGCTGCCACTTCACTCATTTGCCACACTTTTCCACACACATGTACCCACCTAGCCGAATACATCACTTGATTCACACCAAAGTGCACACCATGCTCACACTACAAATTTCACCAAACACACACTTTGGCATAGGAAAAAATGAGCAGCCATGTCGAAATTTACTCCACGAGATTTCGTGGGTGGAAAAATGCAAGAAATTTACTCCACGAAATTTCGTTGAAGAAAAAGAAAATGGAAAATTTTGCCCACAAAATTTCATGGGCAAAAATCTGGTGAAAAATTTGCACTACAAAATCTCGTAGTGCATTTTTGTGTTGTTTTCATTTTGGCCTTGAAAAATCGGTTAAGTATTGAGAAGTGTTGGAAGGTTTGCTCCATTAAAACTTCAGCTTTGTTGCACTTTATTACTTGGGTCATAACTCTTTCGTCTTAGGTCCGAATTGAGTGATTTAAACGGCTATGAAAAGTTAAGACATAGGGCTATAACATTTATGTGTTAAGATTTCCCTAATTCACAGTGCATCAAGGTCAGAGTTTGGCTGGAAGTTACTGTCATGAAGTGTTATGCGCTTGATTGAGCAGAAATTGGCTAAGTGTTTGGAGCTCTGAATTTTCAGGTTATGGCTGGCAGCTGAAGGCGTGAAGTGTTGGAGCATGAAGGCGTGTACTCTTGAAGGCTGTTCTGCGAGAGGAAGCACAGGGACGTTGAAGGCGCGATTTCTGTAAGCTTGAAGGCGCTGGAAAGTTCTGATTTTCCGGCCTTGAGTTTTGAGCAGCAAAAGCACTACAGCTAGAGCCTGAAGGCGTGTTGCTAGTGGCTGAGACTGTTGAAGGCACTGGAAATAAACACCAAAGGCACTGGAATGCTGAACATTTTCTTCAAACTTGGAATTTTCACAATTTAGGCTGATTCTTAGTCATTTCTTTTAAGGGCACTTTTGTAATACCTTAGATAGTTTACGGTTGCGTATTAGTTACATTTTCATAGCTCTATATATCAGAGATGTAGCTAATGTGTACCCGGAGATTATTTTTCATCCATTAGATACATTTTACATTTGGTAACAAACTTTTGAGAGCTTAAGAGCGGGAATTAATTTGAAGATCTACTTTCTCTGTCTAGTTTCTCTCTCTAGCTTTTGAGCTCTATTTTCTATTCCGATCAAAGATTTGCTCCGATCATTGTAATTCTCATATCAATTTAGGAAGCTCTTGGAAGAATTCAATTGGTAAACTCTTTCCATTTATTGAAAATGAATTGTTTCAAGTTCGAAATTGTTGATCGTGAATTGGTAATAGAGTTCTATGGTTAGATCTCTCATGTTCTAGAGTTTCAACCGGTTAAATGTATAATTAGACTATGCAATGCTATGCAATTGACATAATTTCTTAAGGATGAAATCATATGTGATTTTAATGATTAAATTTTGTTGAGTTTCATGAATTCACACTTTTATTGAATGAATTGAACTTTGATTATGGTCGCCATGCTGAGTTGAAGTGAGATTTACCAATATTAGTGAGAATTGCAAGAAATGAAGACTAAATGTATGATGATTGAGTCTTCCACTTGCTTTGCTTGAATCAAGATTTGAGATGCGGTCGCCATGCCGGTGGAGAATTATTGAGTTGTTAGGAAAAAGTGAGAAGAAGAAACTTTGTAAAGTAAGCAAACACTCTAGGTCCTAGGTCAGGCCTCGCCATGGGATACCGTAGGAATTGCACTCTAGATTTGCTAACTTTGGAGAGTAGAGGCATTGCGGGTTGAATCTGTTCTACTTAGGCGTCGCTATGGGAAAAGTGGAATGTTAAGTAGTATAGAAAACACTGTGGTCGTCAAGCTAAGTGTTAGCTAGCCTCCTGGGCAATAGAGATCTCCTCATTGTTTTACTTGTGTGTCAAGAGCATTGCAATCATGGCCTAATGTGCATTCAACTAGTGGAAATACTCCAGAGCATCCACTCTCTTCTTGTTCTTACACTTTATTTGTTGCATTTGATTCTTTACTAGTTAGTGTCTAGTTTTGTTTCTTTCGTGACATTCTGTGAGCAATTTCTGAGTTCTTGAACCATCCCCTTCCCTGTGGATACGATCCCTCTCACTACTACTACATTAGTAGTTTAGGGTAAAATTGAGCTGATACGACTTTAGGCTATCACAATCCCAGCCTTGTGAATCAAGAACCTGAGATACTTTGTAGTTCCCTTACACTGTAAATAGGTCAGCTAATCTGCCTCTATGGTTCCACTTGTCCCTTGTCAAACTGCAGTCTCCTTGGCCAATCTGAACCTGAATATGCTCTTCAGCAGCAACAGCAACACCAAGTAGTCTTTTCCATATATTGGAGTCCCTTATCCTGATAATAGCCTGAGAAGGATGGATGGAGTTGCAGTACTTTGACCATAAGAACTTTGCCCATAAGGAGTTATGTTCTCTAAATCGCCACCATAGTTTATAGGATTGAGCCTGAACCACCTAGTTAAGTTCTCTAAAACCCATACCTCCCTCATTTTTTGTGTAGCACAGCTCCCTTCAACTGATCCAATGATGTTTAGATCCCTTTTCCACTGAAGACCATAAGAAATTTGCAAGCATCGACTGAATCTGATTGATGACTCTTTTAGGGGGATTAATGCTCATCGTGGTGTAGACAGGGATTGATGATAGTACACAATTTATCAATGTAATCCTCCCTCCCATAGACAAAAACTTTGAACTCCATCCTCCTTTCTATTGACTAATCTTGCTTACTATAGGTTCATAGAAGGATGCAGATGTTCTCTTAAAATACAGTGGTAAGCCTAGGTTGGTGGCTGGGAATGTGCTTCTAGTAAACTTTGTGATTGCCCCTAGTTGGTGTTTCCTAGCTATAGGCATCCTATCGTGTGTCAAATAAGAGCTCTTCCCTGCATTAACTTTCTGTCCTGAAACTTGTTGGTAGTGTTGTAGTTTGCTCATGATCTTTCTAATGGCCTGGGGCTTTGCAGACGAAAAGATAACTAAGTCATCTGCATAGGCCAGATGAGTTATCCTAGGGCACCTCCTAGGGGTGCAGAAATCCAATCCCTTTTCAGGTTTGCTATCTAGGATTCTAGTCAAATATTCAGCACTACGGACAAATAAAAGAGGTGATATAGGATCACCTTGACGAAGTCCTCTAGAGGCTTTAAAGCAGCCCTTATTCTCTCCATTTATGAGAACTGAGGACCAAGTATTGGAAATCAGTCTCCACACAATGTCAATCCAGATTTCTCCAAATCCTAGAAGTCTTAGTACCTGTAATAGAAAAGGCTAGTGTACCCTATCGTATGCCTTCTCCATGTCTAATTTTAGCACTATCTTACCCTCTTTACTTTTCCTATTGATGGTGGAGACCATCTCGCTAGCTAGCAGAAAGTTATCTGTGATTAATCTCCCCTTTACAAAGCCACTCTGATTTTCAGATATCAGACTTGGCAGGACAGTGGCTAATCTTGAAGCTATTAGTTTAGAAACAATTTTGTTTAGGAAGTTGCATAGGCTAATAGGTCTAAAGTGTTTAAAGGATGAAGGGTTGGGAATTTTAGGAATCAGGAATATGGAGGTTGCAGTCAAGGCCTGAAGAAGAGTCTCTCCATTCACAAAAGCTTGAACAGCCCTTAGAAGATCCTGTTTAATAACCTCCCATGCAAAAGTGTAGAATAGACCTGGAAACCCATCCGGGCCTGCTGCACTATGGGGATTCATTTGTTTCACTGTGTCCTCCACTTCTTTCATGTCAGGGATCCTAGTGAGAAATTCCCTATCCTCATCTGTAAGGATTGTTGGTAAGAGCTGTGGGTCAATCCTATCTAGGACCTGTTCAGCCTTATATAGTTCAGTGAAGTAGTTGACTGCTAATTATGCAATTTCCTCCTCATCTTCACACCTTTTCCCTTCATGGTCTTTAATTTTGTGGATATAGGCTCTTGCATGTCTATTTTTCACATAGGAGTGAAAAAACTTATAGTTTCTATCTCCCTTCTTGACCCATTTTAGGTTTGCTTTCTGTGACCAGTATTGGTCTTCGAGCCCTGCATGGTATTTAACTTTGGTAACAGCTTTGTTCAGTTCTATCCTAGGTACAGGACTGATCTCATCATTTATTTCAAGCTGTTGAAGCTCTTTCTCTGTCTCTTCAGCTTTTGAAAAGATGTTCCCAAAGGTGGATATATTCCAGAGTCTCAAAGCTTTCTTCACTAATTTCAGTTTCTCTGTGAAGATCCTAATGGGATTCCCTGTAAGCTCTGATTCCCATGCCCTCTTGATAACTGTGATACACTCAGAATGACTAATCCAGAAAGACTGAAATATAAAGGGTTTAGGGGGAGTTATTTTCTGCCTTTTTATTTTCAAAATGAGTGGGCTATGATCTGATGGGGCTCTAGCAAGGTGAGTCAAGTTTGCAGCTAAGTTACTACTCAGAAAGTGACTACCCACCATAGCCCCTATCTAGCCTCTTCCATATCCTAGCCTTACCCTTCCTATTATTACACCAGTGAAAGTTAGCACCACTAAAGTTGACCTCAGTTAATCTAGTTGGTAGCTAAGCGCTAATAATTCCCTGGCTTCCCTAATGTTAAAGGGCTTTCCCTCCTTTCTTTTCCTCCCTTGTTCTAATACAGTCAATCACCCCCATAGCACCCAAGGGAGATTGAAATCATGCATAGCCTCTAAAGATTGCCACACTGATCTTTGTCTCAGTCTCCTCTATACATTTCGCATAAACATTGGAGGACTATATGGGACCAGACAGCTCCAGGATGCATAACTTTTAGAGTTATGTGTTGTTCAGAGGAATGGATAAGTGTGTTGGAGAAAGGTATTTCCTAACCATACCCCCATATGGAGCTTCCCTATGTTGGAAAAAGCTATTTCGAACTTGAGTCTTCTTTTCATTGGTTCTAACCTAATTACTAGGCAGCAAAAGGTTCAGCTAATGCAAGAAAATCACTTCTATGATTAGACAGAGTTTTCTCAATTTCCTAAAGTTTGGCTTCTGGCCAATGCTTCTAATATTCCAATAGATGAGCTTAATCATTGAATAACTCCTTGATGTGGAACCCGTAAGTGCACTCTTATCTCTTAATTGTCTACTAGATGGGAATTGCGGCCAAGACTTTGGATTTTTCCCTCCATTACCTTCTTGCTCTACTTGTACCCTATTCCCAGTTTCCTGTGACCCCTGTGACACCCTTGGAAGGGTGGATTGTGGTCCTGGTTCCTCCACACTTAGTGAAGGATCCAACACCTCCTCCTCCTTCCTTGCTCCCTGCAAATCATTCAAACATGTTAGATTAGTTAACTGAATTAATATATGTTCACAATATACCTCTTCCTGTATTTGTTGGCAAATCAATTTGTCCTGTTGAACATCCTCCTGTGTAGATGTTGGTTCCACTGTTGCCCATTCCTTTGAAAGATCTTCCATTTTTTTTTGAGGCAGTTCATTCTCTTCCTCTTAGGCATTTTCTAGAGCTGCAAATTTATTGCTACATAAATTCTGTGTCTCAGCAATAGCTGCATTTACAGCCACCTTCTTGGTTGCAGTCTGGGTCCCAATCTGATCAAAGCCTTCTGAGGTTACTTTCGTCTCCAAATTTCTTTTTGACGATTCAGGGTTTTCGTTAGGCGAATGACTTATCACCTCCTTTCCCTTTGAAGCCCCTTGTTTCTCTGTTTGTGTATCCTTCCTTATGACTACCACCCACTCTTTGTTTCCTGATTTCAGTGCAGTAGTGTTCTTGCTTTGTTCATGTGCGATGTTCTTGATCCCTGGTTGCTTCTGTCTTGGCAATGGATCACAATCCTGAGCATCGTGTCCCAATTTCCTACATTTTGAACAGTAACTGGGGCGATCTTCAACTTCCACATGTTGCCACTTTCCTTTCTCTTTGGTGCCAATCCAAATCCTTGAAGGTGTTGGCTTTGTTAAATCCATCTCAACACAAACCCTAGCTTCACTGGGGCGAAGTAGGTCAGATGCCGCTTCGGTGGCTGAGTCCAGTTTGAGGGGTTTTCCTGCAACCGAGGCTAATGTGAACAGTCTTTCTTTTTGAACAAAATGTACTGGCAATAGAGGAAATCTAATCCAAACAAGTGCAATCGATGGTTCTATTGCCGGATCAAAGTCTTTGGAGGCCAACTGAAAATTCTAGCCTGAAAAACCCTGGAAATGCCAAATCTTTCTGGTCCCAGAATCGTTGGAGTCTGACTCTTTTATCAATTGAATCAGCACATGTCGATATCCAGGAGCCCTACTTTGCCACTCTCCCAAGAATCCGGCAGCAATTATCTCTTTTCTGATTTGAGCCATGGCCGGCCGTCCTCAAGAAAATTTGCCTACAAGGGTCCATTCAAAATGCTGAGCTAGGACGGCCTCTTCTTCTTCAGTGATAAACAAAGCAGGATCTCCTTTAAATGTTGATAAAGGGGTTTTGTTTTGTATAGATGAAAAGGAAATGGACTGCTCCTTATTGGAGGATTGCTCCACCGCCATTGCATACGAGGGAGGAGGCGGAGTTTTCCCCCCTCTGCCATGGGCAACGGGGAAGAGGGCGATAATCTGACCGTTAGGCAGTAATATTGTATCTAACGGTAATAATTAAGGGACAACCAATGGAAATTTTCTGGTTAGTACAAATGTATTTTTTGAGAGCAAAATTGTAGAGAGAGAAGCATCTTCTTCTTGCTAAAATTAAAGGCTTGGAATCAGGAACTGCAGAAATTAAAGGCTTGGAATCAGGAAAGATGTTTAAAGTAAATGGACAAAGATTAAAAATTTTTTATGAGAATGTTCAGGTTAGTACGGCAGAAGAGCTCAATTTGGCATTGCCAAAATATTTTTAATAACCACACATTTCTTTGTCTAGCCAAAAGACATTAAATAAATGAGCTAATTGAGAGGCAACCCAATAATATTTTTTTACCGATAATTTTTCTTTATTATTAATTTAATTTTTTCTAATTTTTGTCTTGCAGGTTTGAATAAAAGGAGAAGTGGCAAGAATAAAGGATGTGAATAAAGTTTTTTTGAAAAAAAGTGTTTAGTTTTTAAAATACAGAATTTTTATTTTTTTAAAAAAAAATGAAAAAATCTTCTGGACGTATTTTGTTGTTACTACACTAGAATTAAGGAGGACCCACAATAAAATATGGTTTGATCTAGTTCAATTTTTTATCAGATTAGATTTTGGTTTTTTTTTAGATAGATTTTTACTATTAGTCAAACTTTCCTTTTGACTTTATCCAAAAACCTAAACCCTTTTTCTTCTCTTCTTGCATACTTCATATGACAGCCTTCTCACAAATTTCTTCAATCGCAAAACTGTTATGACACCTCTTCTTTACTCTCCATCAAAATTGTGAATTGGCTCTCCATAAACAACCAAGGTCGAAATTCAGCATTTTGCAAGGAAGCATTCAAAAGCCTTTGTTGATTATACATCATCACCAACACCATCTCCACCTTCCTCACCAAAGAGTGATCAAGACATTCAAGACCCAATTCAGCCACCACCATCAATGGAAGAACAGGGTTTTGGAGAAGCCAATTCTGATAAAAACATTGGAGGTTCTTTAGCCACCACATAAATTGTTGGAGTAATTTGGGATATTGTGGTGTATCAACCTCCAATTCAGCCACCGCTATTGTCAAAACCCACAAAACGGCGATTTAGAAAATCTGTAACAAAGTGGGTTTCATCACAACGCAGTTCTGCGAGGGTGGCATCAATTCGATTGAAGGATTCAACACCAAAATGTACAAATCAAAATTCTGAATTTGATTCTCTCGTTGGGTCCTCACGTTGTAAAAAATCGAAATTCCAGTCTCCTCTGTCAGATGAAATTTCAGAACATAATTTGTGTTCCAAAAAACTTAAACCGGCCGAAGTTCCTTTCCGTCGCTTCAAGAAGCTTCGTACACCTGCTACATCAACTTCACGGACTGGAATGGAAAAAAATCTATCCATCACAGTATCATTCGATGAAGAAGAGAACACAGACATCACAACTATGATGGGAAACCAAAGCATCCAAATTCTAGCAACAATAATGTTCAAAAATACGGAGGAGAAAAACAGGTATATTAAACAATTGAATCGAAACATTTCTATCACAAAGTATTTTAATTTTCAAAGCATTGCATGTTCAAAGCTTGAAACAAAAAATCATAATTATTTTAATGTGGTGGGTTGGTCATGGTTCCTTCAATTGGATGTTAAACTTTGTTACACTCATGAGTTAAGAGAATTTTTTGCAACCTTTAAGTGTTCCTTTGAAGACGGAAATTCTGTTTTTAAAAAAGTTTTTGCATTCTGATTGTCTAACAAAGGATATAAGTTGTCCATAACTGATGTGAATACGGAGTTAGGCATAATTGGTAGTCGGGAAACAAAAGATGATGCATATTTATCAGCTATTTATGGCCTTCCTAAAGGGGTAAATCTTCAGGCTTTTTGGATTGAAATTGCCCCTGATGATTCCGAACCCTCTTGATTCAAAGTCCATTTTATTAAAGATCGTGCTTTACTCCTGTGTCAGACCTTTTTGGCCTACAATTTATTTGGAAGAAAGGAAAGCCAAATCTTGCAAGTACTAATGAATTGTACATTTTATGGGCTATGCACAATAAAAAGAAAATTAATCTAGGTTTTTGGATTGGTTATCAGTGAGGACAGACTGCTACTCATACTAGCTGACACTTAGCTCTTGATTATTTTCTTACTTTGTTTTTGTACAAAGAGAATTCGGTTAGTCCTTCAAATGCAAAAGCTATTAATCGTTATGAGCTCATTGATTTGAAGTTGTTAAAGGATAAGAATGTTGTTTTTCTACATACTAATGGGCGAATTAAGTTTTGTGAGCCGGAGGAGATCCCTTCGAGCAACAATTCAAATGCAGGTTCCCTTATTTTGAGAGAAGAAGTGATTTTTTTGAAAGTTGAAATAATGGAATTAAAAGAAGAAGTGAAACGGGAGATAGGACTCATGACAGTTGAAGTTGCATATTTCAACAAATAAGTTTCAGCAATTTTGAAGTGGATGGAGGATCATGAACCACATAATAATTCAGGGTAGTAGTTCCACATTTCTTTGCACATTTTCATTTTCTGTTTTAGTCGTAATTTAGATAGGTTGTGGTAATTTGTTGAAGCTTTGTCCTACTTATGCTTTTGCTAGGGTCAAGCAAAGTTTAAGTGTGGGGAGATAGATTATATGTGTTTATGTGTTTTGTTAAATGTTTTAATTGTAAGGTTTTTTTAAAAAAAATATATTTCTTGATTTATGTGTTTTGACAAGAATCTAGTTTTAAATATCAATCATGATAATCGAGTATGGCTGGAAGATGCGGAATCCTTGTGTTGGAGTTCAAATACGTCTTTGTATGTTTCAAAAAATGATAAAATGCAGGAATGAATTTTACTTACCTATCTAAAGTGAGGATTGAGCCTAAGCATGCAAAACCACTTTTTGGTGTTTAAATGATTTTTTGTTGAGTAAAGAATGTATAATGATGATCCTACAAATTCTGCATTGTTATGCATATGGAACCACTGATGTTTGGAATTATTATTACATGAAAAGGATAAAGGCATTTAGGTTTAACCAATTTTAGCTTTCTTTTCTTACCTACCTTAAATAAAATCTTTTTTGAAACCTGAAACTTCTTCTTTGATATGTAACCCATTTAAAATACACTGTAGACCTTTTAAACTTTATATTCTCCTGTTTCCGCAAGGTGCTTATAGCAAGACGAATAATGTTTGAAATAATCCTCTTATGTAGGTATAAAAGCAAGCAAATGCAATTTGAAAATTGTGAAGAACTAAGTGTTCTTTTGTTCATATAAAAAAATGGTTCTGTTTGATAAAATAAGAATAGTTAAAAAAAAGAAAGAAAGAAAAAAAAGAAAAGGAAAAAGAAAAAGAAAAAAAGAAAACAAAATATTTGCTTGTTTGAAGTTGATGCAAAAGACCTAGTATGGGGATTATTTGCTTAGTTGTGATTAAAAGCACCTAAAATTGATTTTTAACCATTTCATCATTCTTTTCTTTATCCTACCTCCTCTACCTTAGCCCAAATACAACCATTAAAGGACCTTTTGATTCATGTATTTGATTTTGGCAAGATATTGTTGAAATAGGACATATTTGCAAAATTATGTAAGAAGTCTTGTACAATTGTGTTTGAGTGGATGACCTAAATGAGAGATCTTGAGTGCTTAGTTCAAGCTTAACTTATGTTTATGTTTATGAGAGTATTCATTCTTGTACTTTTTAATTTTGAAGAAAATGATATTTTGTGTCTTTAGCACAAGGATTGGGATTGTGGAATGAAGGTAGAACTCGATTTGAATAAGAGATATTTAAATTTGGATTTCTTGTAAATAAGTGTTTGGTATATGCTTGAGGACAAATAATTTTAGTGTGGGGAAATTGATAAGTATAATTTTAGGTTTTATTATTTATTATTTTAAGTTTTTTTATTAGCAATAATGTACTTATTTTGTGGCAGGATTTATGGAAGTTATGAAGAAAAGTATTTATTGTGGTAAATAATGGAAACATGGAACAGAAGGTTGCTTATAAGGATAAAGAAGTAGTCAAAGTCCAGAGTTTGTTGAAAATTGTGAATCTTTTCGGAGATAATGAAAATTGTTTCGTGAAATTTTTGAAGATTTGATTCTTCATATTTATTGGAGTTTAAGCAGGAATGCGTTGCATAAATTTTGGATTTTAGGTTGTCTTTTTGCCTATAAACAGAGAGGAACACATTAGCTAAAGAGATCCATCTTTTGAATTCTGTTAAATTTTGTTTTATTTTTAATTTCTTGAAGTCCGCATTTAAGTTTGAATGTTTTAATGTTTTAAAGTTCTTTTATTCAATATTTTGATTCTAGTAGAATTTTTATGCATTAATATCGAAGTATTCTAGTTTATATCCATCGAAGAAGTATTGAATTTTGAGTTTAATTTCATTTTTTAAATTTCTTCAAGCACTGCGTAGTTGAAGTATTTCTTTTCAAAAATTCAGACATGCAAGTTTATTAGGGACTAAAATTTTGGATTAAAGTCTCATGCATTAATTAATTGATCATGTTGGATTTGTGATTTTTAGCATATTGGATCAATACATTGAACTTGTTTCCAGGGCCTAGAATTTTAAGATCATTAAAAGTCTTTCATTTTGAGGTTTAATAATTGTCATAAATTTCCTTAAGAATTTTGAGCTCAGTCAAATTCATAATTAAATAATGTTCATTAATTTATTTTTCCTTACTGTAGAAATTTTCTAATTTGTGAACTTGTGTTTCCATTTTAAATTATGAATCATTCTTCTAGTGGTTAAAATAAATCATTTTTATATAATTAATTAATAATAGTTTAGTATATCCTATTAAATAATATACCAATTCATTTCATACTTTCAACACTGTAGCTACAAGAACCCGTGAATCATTATTGGCAAAGCTGGATTCCTTTACTGAATTCAACACGCAACCGTTCGACCAAACGGGAGAATATTCCAGGCTATACCAATAAGTTTATCTTTAACTCTCTCTTTTAGTTTAATTTTTTATTCAGAAATTAGTTTAAGTATTCTTTTAATTATGGTTGTAGCTTAATTTTATTTTCTGGCATTAATAATGAATTGCTAATTAAACTATGATCGTGAGACCAAAGTGTGCTTATTAAAGTAACTAGAAATAATTTTATAATTTCCTGTGTTTAATGATGATGTTGCGATTAATTTAATCTGGACACGTTTCTTTAATCAATGCAATGCCAAATTAATTTCCTATTAATTATCTTTAATTAATTGGTTAGTTAATTAAGTGGTAAAACTACCATCAGGTAGGAGGGAATTAAAGGTTAGTAAATTTTGACATACTGTTGATGATTGCAATTTACTAAAATTGGGTTTTTTAATTACTAATGGAATTAAATCTTTAAATTTAGTGTTGGCTGATTCCAGCTAAATTAATATTTCATTAGGGGTAATTAATTTATAGCTGATTCTTGTTAATTACCTATTAATTAAGGAAAAATTGGATTATGTCAGAGCTAATTCTCGGTAATCTATAACCAATTGGTTTGTAAAAGTTAATTAATTTGTGAGTCTAGGATCGATATTAAGATTGATTAGTGTGGATTTATTATTTGCCGGATTTTGTTTATTTGTCATATTATAATTTTTGTGATTTTCTTTTGTGAATTCTTCATAATTTGTTTAATTAATTTTTAAGCTTAGTTAAGTTAACACACTGAAATTGAGTTGTGACATTGTGGAATTAACTAAAGTAGATTGAATTTCCATTCCACGAGGGATCGACCCTACTTCCATGTGCTATTTGTATTATTTGAAGTAGGCCTTTAATTTGGTACTAAACGACCGTGCCACCTTTCAATTCATAATTGACATTTTTTTATTTCCTATTTTTTCTTTTTTCATTTTCTCATATCCCAATCCATCGTCGTTGTCAACTCCATCTATTGCCACTATCGCTGTCAACACCACCTATCGCTACTTTCACCACCAACACTTCCTACCACTATCTTCACCACCAACACCTCCATCTTACTTAAATAGTCAATATCTATTATTCTAAACCCATCACCATTGCTCAATCTGAATACAACACCTACCACCAATCACCACTCTTCTACCTTCACCACCACCATCACCACATCCCAACAAATCTGCCAATCCAAAGCATCACTACCACCATATCGCAACAAATCTGCCCATCCAAAGTACACACAACTTTCACATTAGCGAAATTAATGACACCACCATCACCATTTCTATTCTTAATTTTTCTCTTGACATTCTTATAAATCTCATCCACCAACGTGCTCAATGGCAACCGAGTCTCCTCTATCAATCCCACAATCGTCGTATCTAAGAAAATACAACTTTAATCTTCTTCTCTATGTGACTATACAAATTAAAATCTGTACATCGACAGTCTTTTGTCTAGTATATAAATATAATTCTAATGAAAGAGCTGGGTGAAAAAGGGGGAGGGACTCTGGCGATGTCAACAAGAACACCTTTTAATGCTGATACAGATTGGATTCGCCCTAATGGTCATGATTTTTACTAGTGCAGGCCAACAAGACCCACTTCATCCTCTACTGTAAACATTGATTCACTCAACCCCAACTTAAAAATAAAAAAAAATTACAATGATAATTGAATTGGATTGTTGGTTGGGAGAGGATGAGGTCTTGAAATTTCAACACTTTGCGGGAGGATTGAATTGGGTTGGCAAAGGATGAAATTTTGAAATTTTAGTATTTATGGAAAGGTAGAGAGGATAGGATTGTCATTTAAGAGGAATAGTTTTTTTATTTTTGGAGAATTTTAACCCTAGAAATACGCTTGTGCAAGTCGTGTGAACATATTTCCATTTTCTCAAATAGAGTAAATAGACGGAACGACTTTTTTCACCAAAAATAATAGTTGAATAACTTTTTTTTCTTCTAAAAAGAGAATTTAGTGATAAAAACCCATAATTTACGATAGTTTAGTGATCAAATTCATACTTTGCACTTTTTTTTGTTCTTTTACGATACATTCTAGCATACTCTTAATCTATTTAGGGGTTGACCCAACTGGGTTAAGAAGGGTTGGAAAGAGAGAACCCATCTCAGGTACGAGAGGGGTGCATGACACCACTTTTGGATTTTCTCAAGTAGGCAATGGGATTTAACTCCATGACCTACCCAACCAAGTTTTAAGACTTGTACTGGTGACCAACTTGACAACCCAGCTAGTTATAAAATGGGTAATTTAAGATGGTGAAAATTTTATGTCTACATTATCTTTGCATTCATGTATTGTTGTGGATTACATTTATCCCCCTTTCTCTCTCTCTCTCTCTCTATCTCTTTCATATTTTATGACAAAAGGCAAAAATAGTTATTATTTCAGGTCAAAAGCGATAACAGTTTTTATTTGATAAACATTATTTACAAATCAACCAACTGGTTGAGTGGGATCCTCACATCCCCATCAAGATTTCATTTATCATGTTGAGATTATTTCAGAACAGGATCCCTTTGGGTCACAAATTTAACAGAGTGGGTTTCATTGGACCCTCTTTATGCCCTTTTTGTTACTCTCATGGGGATACAGTTGGTCACATTTTCAATGCTTGTAGATTCACTACACAAATCTGGAAAATCATGGCAGCAGAAGTGGGCATTACTTCACACTCTTTATCCTTATTCTGCAATTTATATAACTGGTGGAGCTCAAGAGTCAAGTCTGAAATTTTTGCTTTTCTGCATAAAGTTACTCCAGCTTTGATTGCTGGTTCACCTGGAAACTGAGGAATCATATTATCTTTGAGAATGCAAAGCCTGATATTACAGAAATCATCCAGAATATATTTCATATGCTCAAGCAAATCTTGTTCCTAAAATGTCAAACAAAGGAAATTCTGCCATTGGATTGGAACAGCTTTTGGTCCATTGTTCCAAAGATCAGTAGAGCAGTCAGGATACACATGATTAAATGGCACCCACTGAATCTCTCTGCCATCAAGATCAACATTGCATCCTGTCTTTCAGATGGTCAAATTCAAGGAGGAGATTTGGTTCGAGACTCTGAGGGTATATCCCTCCACCTAATTCCCACTGTTGTATGTCCAATCCAAGAAACAACTCTGCAATTGGATATAATGTGCTGCTTGGAAGGCATCAGATTCTGCAATGCTAAAGGATTCCACAACATTATAATCAAAACACACTCCAGGATGTTGCATCAGGTCTTCAACTCCTAAAGCCTTTGGAAATTCAGAAAATGGAAAGAACCCCTGAACCAGATCAGAGATCAGGTCACCTTATCCTGTACTCCCAAGGAAGCCAACAAGACAGCCATATACTTGGCCCATAACAGAGAGCCAAAGCAGGATATCCTCAATAAACTGCTCAAAAATGATAGCTCCTCTCATCCTCATATCTCTAGGAACGAAGCAACTCTTACTTTATACAATAATTTGAGCCCCTGCAGTTCTGCCTGTTCTCTCCAACACATCATAGACTTGCTGTGGACAGCTGTTAGATTTGGCATCACAGAATCGCTTCTTAAAAGAGTGCTGCCCAACCTTTTCAAACATTTAACTCCTTCTCCGCTTACTAGGAGGTTTAATCTCAGGGACACCCAACATTTCAAAGAGTATAGGCTAATGTTAGAGTTTAACTATGTGTTTTCTTATTTCTAATATTGTAATAGGAGCAGATCTCCTCTTTTGCTTCGCGCTCTTATTCACTACACCATCTTCATGGTTTATGGATCAAGAGTCTCCCACTTTTGTAAGGGCAATTCTCGATCACCCAAAAGTTATTTAATATAATAGGGTGATCGAGAATTGCCTGTGAGCGAGAGGATATTTTGCCAAGACATTGAAGTAATATTGATGCAAAATATTACTATTATATTGAACGAGAGGATTACACAATTCTACCCAAGACATTCCTAGCAATGATCCCATATCCAGTATATTGATTCTGTGATCTTGCTTCAGTACCAATGTTAATGCAAATCGTCCCAGGTCCAGGCACTTTTCAACATCCAAGGCTTTCTTTTCTACTTCTCACTTGTTCATTCCCTTGTTGTTTCTAGCTTCCAATTCTTGCAAACTCTTCCCACTCCTTTATTGTATCAAGAATGATTTGTGTCTATGTTCTCATTTCTTCTAAGAAGACCAGTCTATTTCTAGCTTTCCACATGTGTTAAAGAATGTAGGCTGAGAGTTCTATTCTACTTTCCAATTCTTTTTCTTCTGTAATTCCCATTATTTTGCTCCACCAGTCCTTGAAAATATTTATTTGTTCAGATATTGCATCACAGCAGACAGGGGCCAACTTTTATATTATTTTGGCTTTAGGGTAGAAGAATAAGACATGCTCTACATCCTCCACTTTATCACCATATTCATTGCACACCTTATCCACTTTTATTCCCCTCTTTCTGAAGGTGCATTTTACAGGAAGACTGTGATGGCAACATCTCAAAATTAAGTGTCTAATATTTCCTTAAACTTGCATGCTCCATAGTTTCTTCCAATGTTTATGTTAGGTGTTCCTTTCCCTGCTTGACTTTGCACTCTCATGGTATTGTGCATTCCACATTTTAGCCATTTTGTATCCTGACTGCACATTGTACCTCCCATTATTTGTAAAATGCCACGTAAGGTTGTCCCAATTATTCTCATCACTTATTGGAATTTGCAAGATTATATCTGCATTATATCTATGGAAAAGTTGTCTTTTCTAATTCTTTTTTCAATTCATTCCTTTGAAGATTTAGCAGTTGAGCAGCTGTCTTAATCTCATAGTTATCTAGCCCCGGAGTTCACGATTTCCTTGGGAAGTTGTCAGGAATCCATTTATCATTCCAAATCAGAACTTTCTACCCACCTTCAAACATCTTGTTGCTTCATCTTTCTAATAGGAATTTTGCCTCCATCCAATTTTTCCATAGCCATGAATTCTGAGCCTGAGCCACCACTTCCAACACATGCTTGTGAGGAAAATATCTTTGCTTCATAACTCTTGCCATTAGGAGATTGGGACTAGTGATTAGTCTCCATAGCTGTTTAGCTAGAAGTGCATAATTGAACCCTCTCAAATCTCTAAATCCTAACCCCCCTTGATCCTTATCCTTCATCATTTTTTCCCAAGACATTGAAGTAATATTGATGAAAAATTGCATAGGGTTTAGTGTTTCGAGATGTCCAAGGTGTTCACTCCGATTTTAGAGGAGTCTTTTATGAGGAAACCTAGAATTGAAGAAAATACGTAGATAGTAAACCACATCGCGACGTGGAGAGCCTCTGACATTGCGATGTCCGTGCACATCGCAACATCCATCATCGCACGTCACGACGTCGTTAAATGCGGCAATTTTTATTATTTTTTTCATTTTAGTTATTTTTGGGTTTATTTGTATTGGTCTTAATAATTTAAGTGTTCTTTAGTTGTTAAGGTCCATATTTCATGTAATCCAAATCTAGTCTTTTAGGGTTGGTTTAGTTTTCTTATTTGGTAAGTTAGGGTTTTATTCACGAGCCTATTTAAAGGCAATTAACGTGTAATTATTAGGGAGGTTGAATTTTGAGAAAAGTAATGAAACAGTGAATGTTTTATCGTGAAAGTTTGCGGTTCTTGCGATAGGAGTTGTTTCTTTCATTATTGTGAATTTGATTTCCTGTGAAGTGTTTTCATAGAAGCAAATTTAAGCATTGATTAGTTTGCACAAAACGACTTTATCAATTGGGTTTTATTTTCCAATCTATGTTGTTAGATTGTTCTATCGTACATTGATTTAATCAAAAAGTCCTGAAGAGTATTTGCTTCCGTGACATACAAGCCAGATTTCGAGCGAATCAGTCCCATGTTTCGTATCAAGTGGTATTAGAGAACACGGTCTTTCATAAATCAAATTTTTTAGCTTTCCTTAAAAATTGAGTTATCAAGTTGTTTGATATACGCTAGCTTAACATAGATTTTGATTTGTGTTCGGTGTCAACAACTATATCCTTATTTTGTTGTTTTTTAGTTGGATTGTGATGAGCACAAAATAATTCATATTTTTATGCACACTTTAATGTGATTGATGGGGTAAAATCTGCATTTAATGGGTTTATTTGTTGCAGGATTTGGGAGATTCCATATTGAAGTATGTCGGCAGTAAAAGATGAGATTTGAAGAATTTTTCTAGAAGATCAAGGGATGGAGAGGAGGATTAATGATTTGGGACATCAAGAGGATTTTATTGGAGAGACCAAGAGAGATAGAAGTTGGCAACAGTAATAATTCTTGGCTGTTACAAAATGATGGAATAATTTGATTTGGAAGTTTTCAGTTTTAAACCGCATGTGGTTGATATATTTTTTGAAACGAATTATTTTCTTCTTTAGTTGAGATAGTCATTTTTAATTTCTCTTCTTTAGTGGGGAGAAGGATTATTAGGTTTAGGGGGTTAATTTTTATTCATCATCTTTTTATCTTTTGGAGCACTTTTTTTTATGCAACTTTTCTGTAACTTCTAGATGGCAGCCGCTACTCAAGTTTAAATTCGTTAGTTCGACCGTTTGCCCAGACGACAGTCTGGGTGGTTTGGTTTTCTGTACTTAACTTAGTTTTTCTTTCGTTAATTTATTATTGTATGTTGTTTTCATTATGAAGTGTAAGTAGTTCTTTATCTGGCGGGTAAGTAGAGAAGCACTAATCATGAATAAGTTGTGAGACCGAATTGTTCTTAAGAATGATTTCATATTTAATTCCTTGCGTTTTTTGAGTATAGCGTTAATTATCTAGATTGATTAAAGCCTGATCAACTTAAATAAATTTAGGTAGAGCTAATTAATCCTGAGTTAAATCATTGGATTTAAATAGTAAGATTAATTAGTGGCAAAGCTACTATCTAGGTAGATGGAAACAATTGGTTAACAAGTTATTGCATGTTGATCATGATATAATTGTTAGAGTTAGGTCCTTCTAATATTTAATGTTTTTATAACATTGAATTTGGTTATCGGCTGATTCCGGCCAGGTTATGTTGTGAATAGGGAAATAGTTGACTATGCTGATACTTGTCAACTATCGAATAAGTTAGGAAGGATTGAAATATCTCGGAGCTGATTCTCGATATTTTATAACTGACTGATTGATATGAGATTATTATTATTGCATCAATGAACAACTGAATTTGATTAGTGTGGATTGTTTATTTGCCAGATCTTTATTTTAATTTGTTAAATTCGGTAATTTTAATATTAATAAATTTCGTTCATTAATTCGTTTTAATCATCTAGTTTTCATTAGTATTATTTTAATTGTTGTGACAAATTGCAATTTAACTAATCTAGAAAATTTTGTTGTTCCTCTTGGGAACGATCTCACTTCCCTATACTATTTTATAGTTTTAGGAGAGTATTAATTTTGGTACATAAACGACACACCAAAATTTGGCACCGTTGCCGGAGAACGGCATTATTTTCTTTTTAATTAATTTATTTTGTTCTTTGGTTTATGTCCAGATTGTCTAATCCATATTTGCTTTTTGATCCAGAAATAAAAAAGATAGCAAGAAGATTGAAGAAAGAATCAATTCTGGTTCAGAATCTGACGCATTGTTTGGTCCCAACGTGACGAGCAAAACTGCAGACTCAGCTGAATAAGATTTTTTGTTTGAAGAAATATCCATGGCCAACCTTCCCCCACCTGTTAACCAACCACCTGTCAGTGTTGAGCCACCGCTTGGATTCGAACGGCAACCCAGAGCTCCATAGAAGGTGCGTTCCTAAAAGTGATTTTAATGAAATTTTGAATAATTGTCATATGTATGCACGTGGTGGACATTTTGGTCCAAAACGATTGGCTATAAAAATACTAGATAGCGGTTTCTTTAGGAATACACTATTTAGAAATGTGTATTTGTCTTGTAAAAGTTACAAGAAATGTGAAAAAATGGGAAATATAACAAACAAAGATGAAATGCCCCAAATGCCGATAATTGTGTGTGAAATTTTTGATGTATGGTGTAAGGATTTTATTGGCCATTTCCTAGTTCATTTGGCAACTTGTATATTTTACTAGCTGTAGATTATGTATCAAAATGGGTGGAGGCCAAAGCCACCAGGACTAATGAATCTAAGGTTGTTGCAGGTTTTTTAAAATCTAACATTTTTAGCAGATTTGAAGTACTAAGAGCTATCATAAGTGATCAGGGAACTCATTTTTGCAATCGTACGATCGAAGCTTTAATGAAGAAATACAGAGTACACAACCGTTTGGCCACACCATACCATCCACAGTCAAGTGGCTACGAGAAAGTCTTCAATCATTAGATTATGCAAATTTCAGAAAAATCGTTAACACCTCTAGAAAGGATTGGAGTATGCAGTTGGATTACGCTTTGTGGGCATACAAAACGGCTTTCAAAACTCCGATCGGGATGTCTCTATATCAACTTATATTTGGTAAACTGTGTCATCTTCCAGTAGAAATTGAACATAAAGCATAGTGGGCTATTAAACAAATTAATATGGACACATTTAAGTGTGAGGAAGAGAGGAAATTACAGCTTCAACAGTTAGAGGAATTGAGACTAGAATCTTATGATAATGCTTTGTGGTATAAATAAAAAGCTAAAATGTTGCATCATAGAGTGCTAAGAAAGAAACAGTTTCAAATAGGGCATAAAGTACTACTTTTTTAGTCTAAATTAAGATTAATGGGAGGTAAATTAAAATCTAAATGGATTTGACCCTTTGAGATAGTATATGTTTACCCTGACGGAACTTTAGAAATTAAAGTCTTGGAATCAGGAAAGATGTTTAAAGTGAATGGACAAAGATTAAAACCTTTTTATGCGAATGTTCAGGTTAGTACGGTGGAAGAGCTCAATTTGGCATTACCAAAATATTTTTAATAACCACACATTTTTTTGTCTAGCCAAAGACTTTAAATGAAGGCGCTAATTGACAGGCAACCCAATAATATTTTTTTACCGATAATTTTCTTTCTTGTTACTTTAATTTTTTCTAATTTTTGTCTTGCAGGTTTGAATAAAAGGCGAAGTGGCAAGAATAAAGGATGTGAATAAAGTTTTTTTTTTAAAAAAGTGATTTGATTTTAAAACAATGAATTTTTCGTTGTTTTAAAAAAAAACGAATAAAATCTTCTGGACGAATTTTGTTGTTACTGCACTTGAATTAAGAAGGACCCATAATAAAATATGGTTGGATCTAGTTCAATTTTTGATCAGATTAGATTTTGGTTAGTTTTTTTAGTTAGATTTTTACTATTAGTCAAACTTTCATTTTGACTTTATCCAAAAATCTAAACCCTTTTCCTTCTCTCCTTGCATACTTCATACGACAGCCTTCTCACAAATTTCTTCACTCACAAAACTGCTGTGACATCTCTTTTTTACTCTCCATGAAAATTGTGAATTGGCTCTCCATAAACAACCATGGTCCAAATTCAGCAATATGCAAGGCAGCATTCAAAAGCCTTTGTTGATTATACATCATCACCAACACCATCTCCACCTTCCTCACCAAAGAGTGATCAAGACATTGACGACCCAATTCAGCCACCACCATCAATGGAAGAACAAGGTTTTGGAGAAGCCAATTCTGATAAGAACATTGAAGGTTCTTTAGCCACCACAAAAATTGTTGGAGGAATTTGGGATATTGTGGTTTATAATCCTCTAATTCAGCCACTGCCATTGTCAAAACCCACAAAACGGTGATTTAGAAAATCTGTAACAAAGTGGGTTTCATCACAACGCAGTTCCGCGAGGGTGGCATCAATTCGATTGAAGGATTCAACACCAAAATGTACAAATCAAAATTCGAAATTTGATTGTCTCGTTGGGTCCTCACATTGTAAAAAATCAAAATTCCAGTCTCCTATGCCAGATGAAATTTTAGAACACAATTTGTGTTCCAAAGAACTTAAACCGGCCGAAGTTCCTTTCTATCGCTCCAAGAAGCTTTGTATACATACTACATAAACTTCACAGACTGGAATGGAAAAAAAGCTAGCCATCACAGTATCATTCGATGAAGAAGAGAACACAGACATCACAACTAAGATAGGAAACCAAAGCATCTAAATTCTAGCGGCAATAAAATTCAAAAATACGGAGGAGAAAAATAAGTATATTAAACAATTGAATCGAAACATTTCTAGCCCAAAGTATTTTAATTTTCAAAGCATTGGATGTTTAAAGCTTGAAACAGAAAAACGTTATTATTTTAATACTGTGGGTTGGTCATGGTTCCTTCAATTGGATGTTGAACTTTGTCAGCCTAATGAGTTAAGAGAATTTTTTGCAACATTTAAGTGTTCCTTTGAAGACGGAAATTCTATTTTTTAAAAAGTTTTTGCATTCTGATTGTTTAACAAAGGATATAAATGGTCCATAACTGATGTGAATAGGGAGTTAGGCATAATTGGTAGTCGGGAAACAAAAGATGATGCATATTTATCAGCTATTTATGGCCTTGGTAAAGGGGTAGATCTTGAGGCTTTTTGGACTGAAATTGTCCCTGATGATTCCGAACCCTATGAACACTCTCGATCCAAAGTCCATTTTATTAAAGATTGTGCTTTACTCCTGTCTCAGACCTTTTTGGCCTACAATTTATTTGGAAGAAAGGGAAATACAAATGTTGTAAGTACTAATTAATTGTACATTTTATAGGCTATGCGCAATAAAAAGAAAATAAATCTAGGCTTTTGGATTGGTTATCAGTGAGGATAGATTGCTACGCATACTAACCGACACTTAGTTCTTGATTATTTTCTTACTTTTTTTTGTACAAAGTGATGTTGGTTAGTACTTCAAATGCAAAAGCTATTAATCGTTCTGAGCACATTGATTTGAAGTTGTTAGAGGATAAGAATGTTGTTTTTCTAGATACTAATGTGCGAATTAAGTTTTGTGAGCCGGAGGAGATCCCTTCGAGCAACTATTCAAATATAGGTTCCCTTATTTTGAGAGAAGAAGTGATTTTTTTTGAAAGCTGAAATAATGGCATTAAAAGAAGAAGTGAAACGGGAGATAGGACTCATGACAGTTGAAGTTGCATGTTTCAACAAATCAGTTTCAGCAATTTTGAAGTGAATGGAGGATCATGAACCACATAATAATTCAGGGAAGTAGTTCCATATTCGTTTGCACATTTTCATTTTCTGTTTGAGTCATAATTTAGATTTGCTGAAGCTTTGTCCTACTTATGCTTTTGCTTGGGTCAAGCAAAGTTTAAGTGTGGGGAGGTGGATTATATGTGTTTATGTGTTTTGTTAAATGTTTTAATTGTAAGTTTTTTTTTTAAAAAAAATATCTTTCTTGATTTATGTGTTTTGACAAGAATCTAGTTTTAAATATCAGTCATGATAGTCGAGTATGGTTGGAAGATGAGGAATCCTTGTATTGGAGTTCGAATACGTCTTTGTATGTTTCAAAAAATGATAAAATGCAAGAATGAATCTTACTTACCTAACTAAAGTGAGGATTGAGCCTAAGCATGCAAAACGACTTTTTGGTGTTTGAATGATTTTTTTTGTTGAGTGAAGAATGTATAATGTTGATCTTACAAATTCTGCATTGTTGTGCATATGGAACCATTGATGTTTGGAATTATTATTGCATGAAAAGGATAAAGGCATTTAGGTTTAACCAATTTTAGCTTTCTTTTTTTACCTACCTTAAATAAAATCTTTAGTTAACCCTTTTGAAACCTTAAACTTCTTCTTTGATATGTAACCCAATTAAAATACATTGTAGACCTTTTAAACTTTCTATTCACCTTTTTCTTCAAGGTTCTTATAGCAAGACGAATAATGTTTGAAATAATCCTCTTATGTAGGTATAAAAGCAAGCAAATGCAATTTGAAAATTGTGAAGAACTAAGTGTTCTTTTGTTGATATAAAAAAAGGGTTCAGATTGATCAAACAAGAACAGTTAAAGAAAAAGAAAAAAAGAAAAAAAGAAAAAAAGAAAAAGAAAAATAAAAATATATATATATTTGCTTGTGTGAAGTTAATGCAAAAGACATAGTGTGGGGATTATTTGCTTTGTTGTGATTGAAAGCACCTTAAATTGATTTTTAACCATTTCATCCTTCTTTTCTTTATCCTACCTCCTTTACCTTAGCCCCAATACAACCATTAAAAGACCTTTTGATTCATGTATTTGATTTTGGCAAGATATGGTTGAAATGGGACATATTTGCAAAATTATGTAAGAACTCGATTTGAATAAGAGATATTTAAATTTTGGATTTCTTGTAAATAAGTGTCGGGTATATGATTGAGGACAAACATAATTTTAGTGTGGGGAAATTGATAAGTATAATTTTGGGTTTTGTTCTTTATTATTTTTAGTTATTCTATTAGCAAAAATGTGCATATTTTGTGCAGGATTTATGGAAATTATAAAGAAAAGTATTTACTGTGGTAAATGATAAGTTGGTTTTATACCAACTTAAATGTATTATTTCACTTGGCTTTTGCCTTGATTTTCATGCAAATGTGTGGTGCAATGTGCTATATTGTGTGTTTATGTGGTTTGCAGCTCATAGTGTTTAAATGGTGAAAAAAGACCAAAAATGTTGTTAAAATGAGGAAAATATATGCTTGGTGTCAAATGACAAGGTTTAGAGTTTGAAACAATGAGAATGGTGAGTGAGAATTTAAGAAAAACCAAAATGAGCTTATTTGGCCAAATTAGGGTTTGGGCAGAATGTTAGTGCAACTTGTTTTGGGTATAACTCTTTCAATACTTATCCAAATTAGGAGATATTGGATGTTCTGGAAAGATCTTTGAGTTTCCTGTATTTCGTATGTTTTAACTGGCTTCTAATTCTGTGTGCAAGTATGAGAAACGGGGGCAACGTTGCAATCTCTACTCCAGGTTTTTATCTTTGATTTCATATTGCCACATTTTGGTAGAATGACCATATCCTGAGCTACAGACCTTCAATGATGCTGATTCTTAAACCAATGGAAAGCCAAGAGAAAGATCTAAAACTTTGATGTTTACCACAATGTCTGATTCAGAACCAAAGACACACGGATTCGGCATAGAAGAAGGACGTTTTGCTGAAGCAAGAAAGTTTCCCACGACATGTCGTGGACAAACTTTGAGGACAAAAGTTTGGCCTACGACATGTCATAGGCCATTCTTGGAAGGACGCAAAATGGCCTAAGACATGTAGTAGGCCATTCTTAAAGAGGAAAATTTGCTCCACGATATGTCGTAGGCTATTTAAGAGGAATGGAAGTTTGCTCCACGACATGTCGTAGGCTTAAAATCCAGTTTTTCCACGCCTCAGTGTTTCGGTCATAACTCTCTCATATTAACTCCGATTTAGATGATTCAAAAAGATGTGGAAAGCTAAGACTTGGGGCTACAATATTTGCCCAGTTTGCAGTGCATCAGGACCAAATCTTGGTTGGAATGAGACGGTTTGTAAGTTTTCAGAATTTGAGAGGTAAAAGGTTCCAAGTATCTTTGCCTGTGTTTTCCTTGCATCTTTGAGCTGAAGTTGTTGCACTCGATGGTTGTTGATTTTACACAGCTTGATGTCATACTTGGTGCCTACTTGTTACTCACATGTATGCGTAACACTTGTACACACTTGCACCACAATGCAGAGCTCAAGTGCACACTTTGGCACATCACGGCAAGCACTTTGCCGCACCTTGCCAAGCAACACCTTGCCAAGCATTCACTTGTTCACTTTGGCACGAACACTTGCACAATTCACTTGGCACGCCACCTTGCCACACCACTTGAGCACGACTTGACACATTCCGAAAGTAAAGAAGGAAAAATGTCGTAGGCCAAACTTGGAAGAGAAAAAAATGGCTTACAACATGTCGTAAGCCATTCTTGAAGAAAGAAAAACTTGCATACGACATGTCGTGGGCAAAATTTTGGAAGAAGGATTTTGGCCTACGACATGTCGTATGCCAAGTTTGAAACAAGAATTTTTAGCCTACGACATCTCGCAGGCTAATTGCTTGATGGGTGCTGAAAAATGGCAAAGTGTTGGAAGAGTTGCTTCATGGGCTTTCAGCTTTGTCGCACTTCAGTAGTTGGGTTGTAACTCTCTCGTTTTAGTTCCAAATTAGGTGATTCAAATGGCTATGGAAAGCTAAGACAAAGCGTTACAACTTTCGTGTTTTAAGATTCTTTTAATTCATAGTGCATTATGGTCGAATATTGGCTGGAAGTGGCTGCCAAAAAATATTGTGTTCTTGAGTTTTCAGAAAATTGGCTAAGTGTTGGAACTTCTGATTTCAGGAGTGCAGCAAGGCAGCAGAAGGCGTGAAGTGTCAAGGCTGGAAGTGGCATGATTTCGTAAAGGGTCGACTTCATGGAGGTTCGCGGAGTCGCTGAAGGAGTGAGGAGTCCAAGCTCGAAGGCGCGAACTTGGTCTGATTTCTTCACCTGGAGTGCTGAGCAGTGAAGGCGCGGACACTGAGGCTTGAAAGCGTGACTTTGGTTGGCAAGGTTGATGAAGGCGCTGAAATGTACTACTGAAGGCGCTGGAATGCTGAACATTTTCTTCAAACTTTGAATTTTCACAATTTAAGCAGATTTTTAGTCATTTCTTTTAAGGGCACTTTTGTAATACCTTAGGTAGTTTACGGTTGCGTATTAGTTACATTTTCATAGCTATATATATAGAACATGTAGCTAATGTGTAAAAGGGATCCCGGAGATTATTTTTCATTCCATTAGTTAGGTTTTGATTTTGGTAACAAACTTTTGAGAGCTGGAGAGCGGGAATTAATTTGAATATCTACTTTCTCTCTCTAGTTTCTCTCTCTAGCTTTTGAGCTCCATTTTCTGTTCCGATCAAAGATTTGCTTCGATCATTGTAATTCTCATATCAATTAAGGAAGCTCTTGGAAGAATTCAATTGGTAAACTCTTTCCATTTATTAAAAATGAATTGTTTCAAGTTCCAAATTGTTGATCGTGGATTGGTAATGGAGTTCTATGGTTAGATCTCTCATGTTCTAGAGTTTCAACCGGTTAAATGTATAATTAGACTATGGAATGCTATGAAATTGACATAATTCCTTAAGGATGAAATCATATGTGATTTTAATGATTAAATCTTGTTGAGTTTCACGAATTCACACTTTTATTGAATGAATTGAACTTTGATTGCAGTCGCCATGCTGAGTTGAAGTGAGATATACCAATATCTGTAAGAATTGCATGAAATGAAGACTGAATGTATGATGATTAAGTCTTCCATTTGCTTTGCTTGAATCATGATTTGCGACGCGGTCGCCATGCCGGTAGAGAATCATTGAGTTGTTAGGAAAAAGTGAGAAGAAAATTTCTAAAGTAAGCAAACACTCTAGGTCCTAGGTCAAGCCTCGCCATGGGATACCGTAGGAATTGCATGTTAGATTTGCTAACTTTGGAGAGTTGAGGCATTGCGGGTTGAATCCATTCTATTTAGGCCTCGCCATGGGAAAAGTGGAATGTTTAGGAGTATAGAAAACACTATGGTCGTCATGCTAAGCGTTAGCTAGCCTCCTGGGCAATAGAGATCTCCTCATTGTTTTACTTGTGTGTCAAGAGCATTGCAACCATGGCCTAATGTGCTTTCAACTGGTGGAATTACTCTAGAGCATCTACTCTCTTCCTGTTTTCCTTTACATCTTATTTGTTGCATTTGATTCTTTACTAGTTAGTGTCTAGTTTTATTTCTTTCGTGACATTCTGTGAGCAAACATTGAGATTCTTGGCCCAAGCCTTCCCTGTGGATACGATCCCTACTTACGCTACTATATTAGTGTTTAGGGTAAAATTGAGCTGATACGACTTTAAGCTATCAGTAAATAATGGAAACATGGAACAGAAGGTTGCTGATAAGGATAAAGAAGTAGTCAAAGTCAGGAGTTTGTTGAAACGTGTGAAAATTTTCAGGGATAATGAAAATTGTTTTGTGAACTTTTGAAAGATTTGATTCTTCATATTTATTGGAGTTTAAGCAGGAATGCGTTGCATAAATTTAAGATTTTAGGTTGTCTTTTTGCCAACAAAAAGAGAGGAACACATTAGCTAAAGAGATCCAGCTTTTGAATTTTGTTAAATTTTGTTTTATTTTTAATTTCTTGATGTCCGCATTTAAGTTTGAATGTTTTAATGTTTTAAAGTCCTTTTATTCAGTATTTTGATTCTAGTAGAATTCTTATCCATTAATATCGAAGTATTCTAGTTTATATCCATCGAAGAAGTATTGAATTTTGAGTTTAATTTCATTTTTTAAATTTCTTCAAGCACTGTGTAGTTGAAGTATTTCTTCTCAAAAAGTCAGACATGCAAGTTTATTAGGGATTAAATTTTTGGATTAAAGTTCCATGCATTAATTAATTGATCATGTTGGATTTGTGATTTTTAACGTATTGGATCAATACATTGAACTTGTTTCCAGGGCCTAGAATTTTAAGATCATTAAAAGTCTTATATTTTGAGGTTTAATAATTGTCTTAAATTTCCTTAAGAATTTTGAGTGCAATCAAATTCTTAATTATATAATGTTCATTAATTTCATTTTCCTTGCTGTTGACATTTTTTAATTTGTTAAGTTGTGTTTCCATTTTAAATTATGAATCTTTCTTTTAGTGGTTAAAATAAATCATTTTATATAATTAATTAATAATAGTTTAGTATATCCTATTAAATAATATATCAATTCAGTTCATAATTTCAACACCATAGCTACAGTAACCCGTGGATCATTATTGGCAAAACTGGATTCCTTTACTGAATTCAACACGCAACCGTTCAACCAAACGGGAGAATATTCCAGGCTATACCAATAAGTTTATCTTTAACTCTCTCTTTTAGTTTAATTTTTTATTCAGTAATTAGTTTAAGTATTCTTTTAATTATGGTTGTAGCTTAATTTTATTTTCCGACATTAAGAATGAATTGCTAATTAAAATATGATCGTGAGACCAAAATGTTCGTATTAAATTAAATAGAACAAATTTTAGAATTTCTTGTGTATAAAGATGATGTTACGATTAATTTAATCTTGACACGTTTCTTTAATCAATGCAATGCAAAATTAATTTTCTATTAATTATCTGTAATTAATTGGTTAGTTAATTAAGTGGTAAAACTACCATCAGGTATGAGGGAATTAAAGGTTAGTAAATTTAGACATACTGTTGATGATTGTAATTTACTAAAATTAGGTTTTTCTAATTAATAATGCAATTAAATCTTTAAATTTAGTGTTAGCTGATTCCGGCTAAATTAATATTTAATTAGGGGTAATTAATTTATAGCTGATTCTTTAATTACCTATTAATTAAGAAAAAATTAGATTATGTCAGAGATAATTCTTGGTAATCTAAAACCAATTGGTTTGTAAAAATTAATTAATTTGTGAGTCTAGGATCGATCTTAAAATTGATTAGTGTGGATTTATTATTTGCCTGATTTTGCTTATTTGTCATGTTATAATTTTTGTGATTTTCTTTTGTTAATTCTAGATAATTTGCTTAATTAATTTTTAAGCTTAGTTAAGTTAACACACTGAAATTGAGTTGTGACATTGTGGAATTAACTAAAATTGATTGAATTTCCGTTCCACGAGGGATCGACCCTACTTCCATGTGCTATATGTATTATTTGAAGTAGGCATTTAATTTGGTACTAAACGACCGTGCCACCTTTCAATTCACAATTGACATTTTTTTATTTCCTATTTTTTCTTTTTTCATTTTCTCATATCCCAATCCATCGTCGTTGTCAACACCATCTATTGCCACCATCGCTGTCAACACCACCTATCGCTACTTTCACCACTAACACTTCCTACCACTATCTTCACCACCAACACCTCCATCTTACTCAAATAGTCAATATCTTTTATTCTAAACCCATCACCATTGCTCAATCTGAATACAACACCTACCACCATCGTCACCTAACAAATTTGCCAATCCAAATACAACACCCATCACCACTCTTCTACCTTCACCACCACCATCACCACATTCCAACAAATCTGCCTATCCAAAGCACCACCACCACCATATCCCAACAAATCTGCCCATCCAAAGCACACAGAACTTTCACATTAGCTAAATTAATGACACCACCGTCACCATTTCTATTCTTAATTTTTCTCTTGACATTCTTATAAATCTCATCCACCAACTTGCTCAATGGCAACCGAGTCTCCTCCATCAATTCCACAATCGTCGTATCTAAGAAAATACAACTTTATTCTTCTTCTCTGTGTGACTATACAAATTAAAATCTGTACATAGACAGTCTTTTGTCTTGTATATAAATATAATTCTAATGAAAGAGCTGGGTGAAAAAGGGGGAGGGACTCTGGCGATGTCAACAAGAACATCTTTTAATGCTGATACAAATTGGATTCGCTCTAATGGTCATGACTTTCACCAGTGCAGGCCAACAAGACCCACTTCTTCCTTTACTATAAACATAGATTCACCCATCCCCAACTTAAAAATAATGGAAAAATACAATGATAATTGAATTGGATTGTTGGTTGGGAGAGGATGAGGTCTTGAAATTTCATAACATTGCGGACGGATTGAATTGGGTTGGGAAAGGATGAATTTTTGAAATTTTAGTATTTAGGGAAAGGTAGAGATGATAGGATTGTCATTAAAGAGGAATAGTTTTTTTATTTGTTGGAGAATTTTAACCGTGGAAATATGCTTGTGCAAATCATGTGAACATATTTCCATTTTCTCAAATAGACTAAATAGACGGAATGACTTTTTTCACCAAAAATAATAGTTGATTGACTTTTTTTTTCTTCTAAAAAGATAGTTTAGTGATAAAAACTTATAATTTATGATAGTTTAGTGATCAAATTGATACTTTGAACTTTTTTTTATTCTTTAGTGATACATTCTAGCATACTCTTAATTTATTTATGGGTTGACACAACTGGGTTAAGAAGGTTTGGAAAGAGAGAACCCATCTCACTTACCAGAGGGGTGCATGACACCACTTTTGGGTTTTCTCAAGTAGGCCATGGGATTTGACTCCATGAACTACCGATGAAATAGAACAACAATCAAATTTGTGATTCAGTGCAAATATGTCCTCAACTATAGGGTTGATGCACTTGTTCTTTGTGTCTATCGTGTTAAGCATGTGAGCTATAGCTTTAACACATACCCGAACATCAATTTTCTTACAATTTTGTTGACTAGCTACCAGTTGTGCATGTTTAACTGCATCTAGTTCTGTGCCACTAAAGAGATAAAATCCTTCCTAACAATAGACAAGGCTTACACAATTCTACCCTCGACATTCCAAGCAATGATCTCATATCCAGTCCATTGATTCTGTGATCTTGCTTTAGTACCAAGGTTAATGCAAATCGTTCCAGGTTCAGGCACTTTTCAACAGTCAAAGACTTTCCTTTCTACTTCTCACTTGTTCATTCCCTTGTTGTTTCTAGCTTACAATTCTTGCGAACTCTTCCCACTCCCTTATTGTATCAAGAATGATTTGTGTCTATGTTCTCCTTTCTTCTAAGAAGACCAGTCTATTTCTAGCTTTCCACATGCATTAGAGAATGTAGGCTGAGAGTTCTATTCTACATTGCAATTCTTTTTCTTCCGTAATTTCCATTATTTTGCTCCACCAGTCCTTGAAAATTTTCATTTGTTTAGATATTCTATCCGAGCAGACAGGGGCCAACCTCCATATTATTTTTGCTTTAGGGTAGAAGAATAAGACGTGCTCTACATCCTCCACTTTACCACCACATTCGTTGCACACCTCATCCACTTTTATTCCCCTCTTTCTTAAGGTGCATTTAACAGGAAGACTGTCATGGCAACATCTCCAAATTAAGTATCTAATATTTCCTTTAACTTGCATGCTCTATAGTTTCTTCCAAGGTTTATGTTAGGTGTTCCTTTCCCTGCTTGACTCTGCACTCCTATGGTATTGTGCATTCCACATTTTAGCCATTTTGTATCCTGACTGCACATTGTACCTCCCATTATTTGTAAAATGCCAGGTAAGGTTGTCCCAATTAATCTCATCACTTATTGGAATTTGCAAGATTAGATCTGCATCATATCTATGGAAAAGTTGTGTTTTCTAATTCTTTTTTCCATTCATTCCTTCGAAGATTTAGCAGTTGAGCAGCTGTCTTAATCTCATAGTTATCTAGCCTCGGAGTTCACGATTTTCTTGGAAAGTTGTCAGGAATCTATTTATCATTACAAATCAGATCTTTCTACCCATCTTCAATCACCTTCCTGCTTCATCTTTCTAATAGGAATTTTTCCTCCATCCAATTCTTCCATAGCCATGAATTTTGAGCCTTAGCCACCACTTCTAACACAAGCTTGTTAGGAAAATATCTTTGTTTCATCACTCTTGCCATTAGGAGATTGGGACTAGTGATTAGTCTCCATAGCTGTTTAGCTAGAAGTGCATAATTGTAGTCTCTCAAATCTCTAAATCCTAACCCCCCTTGATCCTTATCCTTCATCATTTTTCCCTATGACAATGAAGCAATATTGATGCAAAATTGCATAGGGTTCAGTGTTCCGAGATGTCCAAGGTGTTCACTCCGATTGTAGAGGATGAATCTTTTTTCTGGAAATCTAGAATTGAAGAAGAGACGTGGATAGTAAACCACATCGCGACGTGGAGAGCCTCTGACATTGTGATGTCCGTGGACATCGCAACATCCATCATCTCACGTCGTTACGTCATGGAATGCGGTAATTTTAATTATATTTTCATTTTAGTTATTTTTGGTTTTATTTGTATTGGGCTTTATAATTTAAGTGTTCTTTGGTTATTAAGGTCCATATTTCATGGGACCTTATTTATCTAATAAATTGGGAGTGGCGACCCACCTCAAAAGGAGGTTCTACCAACTAAAAAAAAAGGTCCATATTTCATGTAATACAAATCTAGTCCTTTATGGTTGGTTTAGTTTTCTTATTTGGTAAGTTAGGGTTTTATTTAAGAGCCTATTTAAAGGCAATTAACATGTAATTTTTGGGAGGTTTAATTTTGAAAAAAGTAATGAAACAGTGAATGTTTTATCATGAAAGTTTGATGTTCTTGTGATAGGAGTTTTTCCTTTCATTATTGTGAATTTGATTTCCTGTGAAGGGTTTTCAAAGAAGCAAATTTTAGAATTGATTAGTTTGCACGAAAAGGCTTTATCAATTGGGTTTTATTTGCCAATCTATGTTGTTAGATTGTTCTATCGTCCATTGATTTAATCGAAAAGTCCAGAAGAGTATTTTCTTCCGTGACATACAAGCCAGATTTGGAGCGAATCGGTCCCAGGTTTCGTATCAAGTGGTATCAGAGCACACGGTCATTGATAAATCAATTTTTTTAGCTTCCCTTAAAAAATTGAGTTATCAAGTTGTTTGAGATACGCTAGCTTAACATATATTTTGATTTGTGTTGGGTGTCAACAACTATATCCTTATTTTGTTGTTTTTTAGTTGGATTGTGATGAGAACAGTATAATTCATATTTTTATGCACACTTTAATATGATTGATGGGGTAAAATCTGCATTTAATGGGTTTATTTGTTGCAGGATTTGGGAGATTCCATATTGAAGTATTTCGGCAGTAAAAGATGAGATTTGGAGAATTTTTCTACAAGATAAAGGGATGGATAGGAGGATTAATGATTTGGGACAACAAGAGGATTTTGTGGGAGAGACCAAGAGAGATAGAAGTTGGCAACAGATATAATTCTTGGCAGTTACAAAATGATGCAATAATTTGATTTGGAAGTTTTCTGTTTTAAACCGCATGAGGATGATATATTTTTGGAAACAGAATATTTTCTTCTTTAGTTGAAATAGTAAGTTATGATTTTCTCTTCTATAGAGGGGAGAAGGATTATTAGGTTTAGGGGGTTAATTTTTATTCATCGTCTTTCTATCTTTTGTAGCACTTTTTTTACGCATTTGTTTTGTAACTTCTGGACGACAGCTACTACCCAAGTTTAAAAGTTGAAGCAGCAGTTTGTTAGTTCGGCCGTTTGCCCAGACGACAGTCTAGGTGGTTTGGTTTTCTTTACTTAATTCAGTTTTTCTTTCATTAATTTATTATTGTTTGTTGTTTTCATTATGAAGTGTGAGTAGTTCTTTATCTGGCGGGTAAGCAGAGAAGGACTAATCATTAATAAGTTGTGAAACCGAATTGTTCTTAAAAATGATTTCATATTTAATTCCTTGTGTTATCTGAGTATAGAGTTAATTATCTAGATTGATTAAAGCCTGATCAACTTTAATAAATTTAGGTAGAGCCAACTAATCCCTAGTTATCACTGGATTTAAATAGTAAGATTAATTAGTGGCGAAGCTACTGTTTAGGTAGATAGAAACAATTGGTTAACAAATTATTACATGTTGATCAAGATATAATTGTTAGAGTTAGGTCCTTCTAATATTTAATGCTTTTATAACATTGAATTTGGTGATCGGCTGATTCCGGCCAAGTTATGTTGTGAATGGGGAAATAGTTGACTAAGTTGATACTTGTCAACTATCAAATAAGTTAGGTAGGATTGAAATATGTCGGAGCTGATTCTCAGTATTTTATAACTGACTGATTGATATGAGATTATTATTATTGCGTCAATGAACAACTGAATTTGATTAGTGTGGATTGCTTATTTGCCAGATCTTTATTTTAAGTTGTTAAATTCTGTATTTTTAATATTCATAAATTTCGTTCATTAATTCATTTTAATCATCTAGTTTTCATTAGTATTATTTTAATTGTTGTAGCAAATTGCAAATTAACTAATCTAGAAGATTTTGGTATTCCTCGTTGGAACGATCTCACTTCCCTATATTGTTTTATAGTTTTAGGAGAATATTAATTTTGGTATATAAACGACACACCAAAATTTGTCGCCGTTACCGGGAAACGACATTATTTTCTTTTTAGTTAATTTGTTTTGTTCTTTGGTTTATGTCCAAATCGTCTAAACCATATTTGCTTTTTTATCCAGAAATCAAAAAGTCAGCAAGAAGTTTGGAGAAAGAGACGAAGGAACATCACCAAAGAATCAATTCTGGTTCGGAATCTGACGCGTCGTTTAGGCCCACCGCGACGAGCAAAATTGCAGACCCAGCTGAATCAGATTTTTTGTTTGAAGAAACATCCATGGCTAACCTTCCCCCACCTATTAACCAACCACCTGTCGGTGATGAGCCATAACCGGGATTCGAACGGCAACCCAGAGCTCCTTAGAAGGTGCATACCTGAAAGTGATTTTAAAGAAATTTTGAATAATTGTCATATGTATGCATATGGCGGACATTTTGGTCCAAAACGATTGGCTAGAAAAATACTATATAGTGGTTTCTTTTGGAATACACTATTTAGAAATGCATATTTGTCTTGTAAAAGTTGCGAGAAATGTCAAAAAATGGGAAATATAACAAACAAAGATGAAATGCACCAAATGCCGATAATTCTGTGTGAAATTTTTGATGTATGGTGTATGGATTTTATGGGCCCATTTCCTAGTTCATTTGGCAACTTGTATATTTTACTAGCTATAGATTATGTATCAAAATGGGTGAAAGCCAAAGCCACCAGGACTAATGATTCTAAGGTTGTTGCAGGTTTTTTAAAATCTAACATTTTTAGCAGATTTGAAGTACCACGAGCTATCATAAGTGATCAGGGAACTCATTTTTGCAATCGTACGATCGAAGCTTTAATGAAGAAATACAGAGTACACCACCGTTTGGCCACACCATACCATCCACAATCAAATGGCTAAGCGAAAGTCTCCAATCGTGAGATTAAGGAAATTTTAGAAAAAATCGTTAACACCTCTCGAAAGTAAATGGAGAAGATTAAAATTTTTTTATAAGAATGTTCAGGTTAGTACGGTGGAAGAGCTCAATTTGGCAATGCCAAAATATTTTTAATAACAACACATTTTTTTGTCTAGCCAAAGACTTTAAATAAAGGCGCTAATTTGGAGGCAACCCAATAATATTTTCTTTTACCGATAATTTTTCTTTCTTGTTAATTTAATTGTTTCTAATTTTTGTCTTGCAAGTTTGAATAAAAGGCGAAGTGGCAAGAATAGAGGATGTGAATAAAGTTTTTTTTTAAATAAAGTGTTTAGATTTTAAAATACAGAATTTTTCTTTGTTTTTTTAAAAAAACGAAAAAATCTTCTGCACGAATTTTGCTGTTACTCCACTAGAATTAAGGAGGACCCACAATTAAATATGGTTGGATCTAGTTCAATTTTTTATCATATTAGATTTTGGTTAGTTTTTTTAGTTAGATTTTTACTATTAGTCAAACTTTTCTTTTGACTTTATCCAAAAACCTAAACCCTTTTTCTTCTCTTGCATGCTTCATACGACAGCCTTCTCACAAATTCCTTTACTCACAAAACTATTGTGACATCTCTTCTTTACTCTCCATCAATATTGTGAATTGGCTCTCCATAAACAGCCATAGACGAAATTCAGCATTAGGCAAGGAAGCATTCAAAAGCCTTTTTTGATTATACATCATCACCAACACCATCTCTACCTTCCTCACCAAAGAGTGATCAAGACATTGAAGATCCAATTCATCCAACACCATCAATGGAAGAACAAGGTTTTGGAGAAGCCAATTATGATAAAAACATTGAAGGTTCTTTAGCCACCACAGAAATTGTTGGCGGAATTTGGGATATTGTGGTTTATAAACCTCCAATTCAGCCACTGCCATTGTCAAAACACACAAAACGGCGATTTTGAAAATTTGTAACAAAGTGGGTTTCATCACAACATAGTTCTGTGAGCGTGGCAGCAATTCGATTGAAGGACTCAACACCAAAATATACAAATCAAAATTATGAATTTGATTCTCCCGTTAGGTCCTCACGTTGTAAAAAATCGAAATTCCAGTCACCTCTGTCAGATGAAATTTCAAAACATAATTTGTGTTCCAAAAAACTTAAACCGGCCAAAGTTCCTTTCCGTCGCTCCAAGAAGCTTCGTACACCTGCTACATCAACTTCACGAACTGGAACGGAAAAAAGGCCAGCAAGCACAGTATCATTCGATGAAGAAGAGAACACAAACAACACAACTAGATGGGAAACCAAAGTATCCAAATTCTAGCAACAATAACATTCAAAAAATACGGAAGAGAAAAATAGGTATATTAAACAATTGAATCGAAACATTTCTAGCCCAAATTATTTTAATTTTCAAAGCATTGCATGTTTAAATCTTGAAACAGAAAATCATAATTATTTTAATGTTGTGGTTGGTCATGGTTACTTCAATTGGATGTTAAACTTTGTTACCCTCATGAATTAAGAGAATTTTTTGCAACTTTAAAGTGTTCTTTTGAAGACGGAAATTCTGTTTTTAAAAATTTTTTTGCATTTTAACTATTTAACAAAGGATATAAGTGGTCCATAACTGATGTGAATACGGAGTTAGGCATAATTGGTAGTCGGGAAACAAAAGATGATGCATATTTATCAGCTGTTTATGGCCTTCCTAAAGGGGTAGATCTTGAGGCTTTTTGGAATGAAATTGTCCCTGATGATTCCGAACCTTATGAACCCTCTCGATCCAAAGTCCATTTTATTAAAGATCGTGCTTTACTCCCGTGTCAGACCTTTTTGGCCTACAATTTATTTGGAAGAAAGGGAAATCTAAATGTTGTAAGTACTAATGAATTGTACATTTTATGGGCTATGCGCAATACAAAGAAAATTAATCTAGGTTTTTGGATTATTTATCAGTGGGGACAGATTGCTACTCATACTAACCAACACGTAGCTCTTGATTATTTTTTTACATTGTTTTTGTACAAAGAGAACTTGGTTAGTCCTTCAAATGCAAAAGCTATTAATCGTTCTGAGCACATTGATTTGAAGTTGTTAAAGGATGAGAATGCTGTTTTTCTAGATACTAATGGGCGTATTAAGTTTTGTGAGCAAAAGGAGATCCCTTCGAGCAACCATTCAAATGCAGGTTCCTTTATTTTGAGAGAAGAAGTGATTTTTTTGAAAGCTGAAATAATGGAATTAAAAGAAGAAGTGAAACGGGAGATAGGACTCATGACAGTTGAAGTTGCACATTTTAACAAATTAGTTTCATCAACTTTAATGTGGATAGAGGATCATGAACCATATAATAATTCAGGGCAGTAGTTCCACATTCATTTGTACATTTTCATTTTTTGTTTTAGTCATAATTTAGATAGGTTGTGGTAATTTGTTGAAGCTTTGTCCTACTTATGCTTTTGCTTAGGTCAAGCAAAGTTTAAGTGTGGGGAGGTAGATTATATGTGTTTATGTGTTTTGTTAAATGTTTTAATTGTGAGTTTTTTTAAAAAAATATCTTTCTTGATTTATGTGTTTTGACAAGAATCTAGTTTTAAATATTAATCATGATAATCGAGTATGGTTGGAAGATGAGGAATACTTGTATTGGAGTTCAAATACGTCTTTTTATGTTTCAAAAAATGATAAAATGCAAAAATGAATTTTACTTACCTACCTAAAGTGAGGATTGAGCCTAAGCATGCAAAACAACTTTTTGGTGTTTGAATGATTTTTTTTGTTGAGTGAAGAATGTATATTGATGATCTTACAAATTCTGGATTGTTGTGCATATGGAACCGTTGATGTTTGGAATTATTATTACATGATAAGGATAAAGGCATTTAGGTTTAACCAATTTTAGCTTTCTTTTCTTACCTACCTTAAATAAAATCTTTAGTTAACCCTTTTGAAACCTGAAACTTCTTCTTTGATATGTAACCCATTTAAAATACACCGTAGACCTTTTAAACTTTATATTCTCCTTTTTCTTAAAGGTGCTTATAGCAAGACGAATAATGTTTGAAATAATCCTCTTATGTAGGTATAAAACCAAGCAAATGCAATTTGAAAATTGTGAAGAACTAAGTGTTTTTTTTGTTGATATAAAAAAAGGGTTCTGTTTGATCAAACAAGAACAGTTTAAAAAAAACAAAAAACAAAAAAACAAAAAAGGAAAATAAAAAAAGAAAAAATATATATATATTTGCTTGTTTGAAGTTGATGCAAAAGACCTAGTGTGGGGATTATTTGCTTAGCTGTGATTGAAAGCACCTTAAATTGATTTTTAACCATTTCATCCCTCTTTTCTTTATCCTACCTCCTTTACCTTAGCCCGAATACAACCATTAAAAGACCTTTTGATTCATGTATTTGATTTTGGCAAGATATGGTTTAAATGGGACATATTTGCAAAATTATGTAAGAAGTCTTGTATAATTCTATTTGAGTGGATGACCTAAATGAGAGATCTTGAGTGCTTAGTTCAAGCTTAACTTGTGTTTATGTTTATGAGAGTATTCATTCTTGTACTTTTTAATTTTGAAGAAAAGGATATTTTGTGTCTTTAGTACAAGGATTGAGATTGTGGAATGAAGGTAGAACTCGATTTGAATGAGAGATATTTAAATTTTGGATTTCTTGTAAATAAGTGTTTGGTATATGCTTGAGGACAAACATAATTTTAGTGTGGGGAAATTGATAAGTATAATTTTAGGTTTTATTATTTATTATTTCAAGTTGTTCTATTAGCAATAATGTACGTATTTTGTGCAGGATTTATGGAAATTATGAAGAAAAGTATTTACTATGGTAAATAATGGAAACATGGAACAGAAGGTTGCTGATAAGGATAAAGAAGTAGTCAAAGTCAGGAGTTTGTTGAAACGTGTGAATCTTTTTGGGGATAATGAAAATTGTTTCCTGAACTTTTGGAAGATTTGATTCTTCATATTTATTGGTGTTTAAGCAGGAATGCGTTGCATAAATTTAGGATTTTAGGTTGTCTTTTTGCCTATAAATAGAGAGGAACCCATTAGCTAAAGAGATCCAGCTTTTGAATTCTGTTAAATTTTGTTTTATTTTTAATTTCTTGAAGTCTGCATTTAAGTTTGAATGTTTTAATGTTTTAAAGTCCTTTTATTCAGTATTTTGATTCTAGTAGAATTCTTATCCATTAATATCGAAGTGTTCTAGTTTATATCCATCGAAGAAGTATTGAGTTTTGAGTTTAATTTTATTTTTAAAATTTCTTCAAGCACTGCGTAGTTGAAGTATTTCTTCTCAAAAAGTCAGACATGCAAGTTTATTAGGGATTAAAATTTTGGATTAAAGTCCCATGCATTAATTAATTGATCATGTTGGATTTGTTATTTTTAACGTATTGGATCAATACATTGAACTTGTTTCCAGGGCCTAGAATTTTAAGATCATTAAAAGTTTTTCATTTTGAGGTTTAATAATTATCTTAAATTTCCTTCAAAATTTTGAGTTCAGTAAAATTTTTAATTAGATAATGTTCATTAATTTCATTTTCCTTGCTGTAGACATTTTCTAATTTGTTAAGTTGTGTTTGCATTTTAAATTATGAATCTTTCTTTTAGTGGTTAAAATAAATCATTTTATATAATTAATTAATAATAGTTTAGTATATCCTATTAAATAATATACCAATTCAGTTCATAATTTCAACAACGTGGCTACAGTAACCCGTGGATCATTATTGGCAAAGCTGGATTCCTTTACTGAATTAAACACGCAACCGTTCGACCAAACGGGAGAATATTCCAGGCTATACCAATAAGTTTATCTTTAACTCTCTCTTTTAGTTTAATTTTTTTATTCAGTAATTAGTTTAAGTATTCTTTTAATTATGGTTGTAGCATAATTTTATTTTCCGGCTTTAATAATGAATTGCTAATTAAAATATGATCGTGAGACCAAAATGTGCGTACTAAATTAACTAGAACAAATTCTAGAATTTCCTGTGTTTAATGATGTTCTTGTGATTAATTTAATCTTGACACGTTTCTTTAATCAATGCAATGCCAAATTAATTTTCTACTAATTATCTGTAATTAATTGGTTAGTTAATTAAGTGGTAAAACTACCATCAGGTAGGAGGGAATTAAAGGTTAGTAAATTTAGCCATACTGTTGATGATTGTAATTTATTAAAATTGGGTTTTTCTAATTTACTAATGCAATTAAACCTTTAAATTTAGTGTTGGCTGATTCCAGCTAAATTAATATTTAAATAGGGGTAATTAATTTATAGCTGATTCTTATTAATTACCTGTTTATTAAGGAAAAATTGGATTATGTCAAAGCTGATTCTCGGTAATCTATAACCAATTGGTTTGTAAAAGTTAATTAATTTTTGAGTCAATGATCGATCTAAAAATTGATTAGTGTGGATTTATTAATTGCCGGATTTTGGTTATTTGTCATATTATAATTTTTGTGATTTTCTTTTGTTAATTCTAGATTATTTGTTTAATTAATTTTTAAGCTTAGTTAAGTTAACACACTGAAATTGAGGAAAAATTTTGAATCTTAGTTAAGTTAATCTTTAAATTGTGGAATTAACTAAAATCGATTGTATTTCCATTCCACGAGGGATCGACCATACTTCCATGTGCTATTTGTATTATTTGAAGTAGGCATTTAATTTGGTACTAAACGACCGTGTCACCTTTCAATTCACAATTGACATTTTTTTATTTCCTATTTTTTCTTTTTTCATTTTCTCATACGCCAATCCATCGTCGTTTTCAACACCATCTATTGCAACCATCGCTGTAAACACCACCTATCGCTACTTTCACCACCAACACTTCCTACCGCTATCTTCATTACCAACTCCTCCATCTTACTCAAATAGTCAATATCTATTATTATAAACCCATCACCATTGCTCAATCTGAATACAACACGTACCACTATCGCCACCTAACAAATTTGCCAATCCAAATACTACACCCATCACCACTCTTCTACCTTCACCACCACCATCACCACATCCCAACAAATCTGGCTATCCAAAGCACCACCACCACTATATCCCAACAAATCTGCCCATCCAAAGCTCACAGAACTTTCACATTAGCTAAATTAATGACACAACCATCACCATTTCTATTCTTAATTTTTCTCTTGACATTCTTATAAATCTCATCCACCAACTTGCTCAATGGCAATCGAGTCTCCTCGATCAATCCTACAATCATCGTATCTAAGAAAATACAACTTTAATCTTCTTCTCTGTGTGACTATACAAATTAAAATCTGTACGTAGACAGTCTTTTGTCTAGTATATAAATATAATTCTAATGAAAGAGCTGGGTGAAAAAGGGGGAGGGACTCTGGCGATGTCAACAAGAACACCAATGCTGATACAGATTGGATTCGCCCTAATGGTCATGACTTTCACCAGTGTAGGCCCACAAGACCCACTTTATCCTTTACTATAAACACAGATTCACCCAACCCCAACTTAAAAATAATGGAAAAATACACTGATAATTGAATTGGATTGTTGGTTGGGAGAGGATGAGGTCTTGGAATTTCAAAACTTTGGTGGAAAATTGAATTGGGTTGGGAAAGGATGAATTTTTGAAATTTTAGTGTTTAGGGAAAGGTAGAGAGGATAGGATTGTCATTTAAGAGGAATAGTTTTTTTATTTGTCAGAGAATTTTAACCCTGGAAATACGTTTGTGCAAGTCATGTGAACATATTTCCATTTTCTAAAATAGACTAAATAGAGGGAATCACTTTTTTCACCAAAAATAATAGTTGAATGACTTTTGTTTTCTTCTAAAAAGATAGTTTAGTGATAAAAACCCATAATTTATGATAGTTTAGTGATCAAATTGATACTTTGCACTTTTTTTTTTGTTCTTTAGCATACTCTTAATCTATTAATGGGTTGACCCAACTGGGCTAAGAAGGGTTGGAAAGAGAGAACCCATCTCATTTACTAGAGGGGTGCATGACACCACTTTTGGATTTTCTCAAGTAGGCCATGGGATTTGACTCCATGACCTACCCAACCAAGTTTTAAGACTTGTACTGATGACCAACTTGTCAACCTAGCTAGTTATAAGAAGGGTAATTTAAGATGGTGAAAATTTTATGTCTACATTATCTTTGCATCCATATATTGTTGTGGATTACATTTATCCCCATTTCTCTCTCTTTCTCTCTCTCTATCTCTATCTCTTTCGTATTTTATGAGCAAAAGGCAAAAATAGTTATTATTTTAGGTCAAAAGCGATAACTATTTTTATTTGATAAACATTATTTACAAATCAACCAAATGGTTGAGAGTCAACAAGAGCATCCTTCATCAATTCATTAGGAAACTAATAATGCGAACTCTGAGAATACATTCCTTTATCAGCTATCTTACCAAGTCGACTACTAACACTATTAAACTTGCTACTAATCCATGAAATAGAACAACAATCAAATTTGTGATTCAGTGCAAATATGTCCTCAACTATAGGGGTTGATGCCCTTGTTCTTTGTGTCCTTCCTGTTAAGCCTGTGAGCTATAGCTTTAACATCTATCCAAACATCAATTTTCTTCCAATTTTTTTGAATAGCTACCAGTTGTGCATGTTTAACTTCCTCTAGTTCTGTGCCACTAAAGAGATAAAATCCTTCCTAGCAATAAACAAGGTTTACACAATTCTACCCTCGACATTCCTTGCAATGATCCCATATCCCGTCCATTGATTCTGTGATCTTGCTTCAGTACCAATGTTAATGAAAATCGTCCCAAGTTTAGGCACTTTTCAACAGTCAAGGCTTTCTTTTCTACTTCTTACTTGTTCATTCCCTTGTTTTTTCTAGCTTCCAATTCTTGCAAACTCTTCCCACTCCCTTATTGTATCAAGAATGATTTGTGTCTATGTTCTCCTTTCTTCTAAGAAGACCGGTCTATTTCTAGCTTTCCACATGTGTCAGAGAATATAGGCTAAGAGTTCTATTCTACTTTGCAATTCTTTTTCTTCCATAATTCCCATTATTTTGCTCCACCAGTCCTTTAAAATTTTCTTTTGTTCAGATATTCCATCCCAGCAGATCGGGGCCAACTTCCATAATATTTTTGCTTTAGGGTAGAAGAATAAGACATGCTCTATATCCTCCACTTTATCACCACATTCGTTGCACACCTCATACACTTTTATTCCCCTATTTCTTAAGGTGCATTTTATAGGAAGACTATCATGGCAACATCTCCAAATTAAGTGTCTAACATTTCCTTTAACTTGTATGCTCCATAGTTTCTTCCAAGGCTTATGTTAGGTGTTCCTTTCCCTTCTTGACTCTGCACTCCTATGGTATTGTGCATTCCACATTTTAGCCATTTTGTATCTTGACTGCACATTGTACCTCCCATTATTTGTAAAATGCCAGGTAAGGTTGTCCCAATTATTCTCATCACTTATTGGAATTTGCAAGGTTAGATCTGCATCATATCTATAGAAAAGTTGTCTTTTCTAATTCGTTTTTCCATTCATTCCTTCGAAGATTTAGCAGTTGAGCATTTGTCTTAATCTCATAGTTATCTAGCCCCGGAGTTCACGATTTCCTTGGAAAGTTGTCAGGAATCTATTTATCATTCCAAATCAGAACTTTCTACCCATAGATTTTGATTTGTGTTTGATGTCAACAACTATATCCTTATTTTGTTGTTTTTGAGTTGGATTATGATGAGCACAGAATAATTCATATTTTTATGCACACTTTAATGTGATTGATGGGGTAAAATCTGCATTTAATGGGTTTATTTGTTACAGGATTTGGGAGATTCCATATTGAAGTATTTCGGCAGTAAAAGATGAGATTTGGAGAATTTTTCAACAAGATCAAGGGATGGATAGGAGGATTAATGATTTGGGACAACAAGAGGATTTTGTGGGAGAGACCAAGAGAGATAGAAGTTGGCAACAGAAATAATTCTTGGCAGTTACAAAATGATGCAATAATTTGATTTGGAAGTTTTCTGTTTTAAACCGCATGTGGATGATATATTTTTGGAAACAGAATATTTTCTTCTTTAGTTGAAATAGTAAGTTATGATTTTCTCTTCTATAGAGGGGAGAAGGATTATTAGGTTTAGGGGGTTAATTTTTATTCATCGTCTTTTTATCTTTTGGAGCACTTTTTTTTACGCAACTTTTCTGTAACTTTTGGCGGACAGCCGCTGCCCAAGTTTAAAAGCTGAAAAAGCAGTTCGTCAGTTCGGCCGTTTGCCCAGATGATAGTTTGGGTGGTTTGGTTTTCTTTACTTAATTCAATTTTTTTCTTTAATTTATTATTGTTTGTTGTTTTCATCATGAAGTGTGAGTAGTTCTTTATCTGGCGGGTAAGTCGAGAAGCACTAATCGTGAATAAGTTGTGAGACTGAATTGTTCTTAAGAATGATTTCATATGTAATTACTTGCGTTTTTTGAGTATAGCATTAATTATTTAGATTGATTAAAGCCTGATCAACTTTAATAAATTTAGGTAGAGCCAATTAATCCCTAGTTAAATCACTGGATTTAAATAGTAAGATTAATTAGTGGCGAAGCTAATGTCTAGGTAGATGGAAATAATTGGTTAACAAGTTATTGCATGCTGATCATGATATAATTCTTAGAGTTAGGTCCTTCTAATATTTAATGGTTTTATAACATTGAATTTCGTGATCGGCTGATTCCGGCCAGGTTATGTTTTGAATAGGGAAATAGTTAACTAAGCTGGTACTTGTCAACTATCGAATAAGTTAGAAAGGATTGAAATATGTCGGAGCTGATTCTCAGTATTTTATAACTGACTGATTGATATGAGATTATTATTATTGCGTTTGAACAACTGAATTTGATTAGTGTGGATTGCTTATTTGCCAGATCTTTAATTTAAGTTGTTAAATTCGGTATTTTTAATATTAATAAATTTCGTTCATTAATTCGTTTTAATCATCTTGTTTTCATTAGTATTTTTTAATTGTCGTGACAAATTGAAAATTAACTAATCTAGAAAATTTTGTTGTTCCTCATGGGAATGATTTCACTTTCCTATACTATTTTATAGTTTTAGGAGAGTATTAATTTTGGTACATAAACGACACACCAAAATTTGGCGCCGTTGCCGGGGAACGTCATTATTTTCTTCTTAGTTAATTTGTTTTGGTCTTTTGTTTATGTCCCGATTGTCTAATCCATATTTGCTTTTTGATCCAGAAATCAAAAAGACAGCAAGAAGATTGAAGAAAGAGACGAAGGAACATCGACAAAGAATTAAGGGCGAATTCCCTTTTACCCAACTGTGGTTAGGCATAATCACCCCTTCACTTCCTCGTAGTTTCAAAATACTCACATAACCCCCTTGGGTTTTGGACTTAAGTGGAAAGCGGACGGAAACCGTCTAAACTGACGGATGTGTGCTACACGCAGATATTCTTGCGCGTGAAAAAATAAAGCGCGATTAAAATATAATTTTTGTTACAAAATTACCCTTATCTAAATTTTCTCTTATTTTTTATTTCTTTTTTTATTTTCTTTCTTTTCCTCTTCGTCTTCCCCGCTCCCTCTACCTCATCCCTTTCATTATTTTCCCCTCTAATCAGAACCGTTCCCGCCGCCGTCCTGACCTCAATCTCCCGCTTCCTTAACGCGACCCCAGGTTAGCCGTCCCCCTTCCTCTCCCCCCGCCCACATCCGCACCCTCTTCGTTATCGTCGTCGTCCTGCTTTTCCCCACGCCTGAGCTTCTCTGAACTGTTGCGTATCAACCGCATCGGCAGAGGCATGGGTGGCACCGTCTACAAAGTTCTCCATCGCCCCACCGGCAAAATCTACGCCCTCAAAGTTATCTTCGAAAACCACAAAGACGCCGTCCGCCTCGAGATCTGCCGCAAGATCGAGATCCTCTGCTACATCGACAACCCAAAAGGGCCGTCAAGATTGCGCATTTCGGTGTCTCTTGTGTGTTAGCTCAGACAATGGATCCTTGCAATTCCTCCGTCGGCAAAAAGCAAAACACAAAAAACAAAAAGTTTTCTTCTTTGGTTTGGTAAGCTCTTTCAACGCTTGCTTTGTCTATTTGGCTAATAATATTGAATTAATTCTTTCTGTGTTTAGATTTAGGTGAGCCTTCCTCACTCTACGGCGGCCTGAAAGATCTTAGGTTGATTACTGTCAATGGCTGTCGCATTTAACAACCTTTCATCTGCCTCTAGCCTCAAGAAGCTTGACGAGTACCTTTTGACTTGTAGTTACATCACTAGGTACCAGGCTTCTAAGAATGATGTTACCGTGTATGCTTCTCTTTCAAAACCTCCGTCATCTGAGTATGTAAATGTGTCTCGGTGGTTCAACCATATTGGTGCGCTTTTGAGAATTTCTAGTGTATCGGAGGAAGGTTGTGGTGTTACTATTGAAGGATTTGCCCCAGCCACTGAGAAAGCTGTTGCTACCCCTTCTGCTGCTGATGCAAAGGCTTCAGCTGCAGCAGCCGATGATGATGATGACGACATGGATCTATTTGGTGAAGAAACGGAAGAGGAAAAGAAGGCTATTGAAGAGCGTGCTGCATCTAATAAGGCATATGGAAAAAATAAAGAATCTGGGAAATCCTCAGTTCTAATGGATGTCAAGCCATGGGATGATGAGACTGATATGAAAAAGCTTGAGGAATCTGTCCAAAGTATTAAAATGGAAGGATTGCTTTGGGGTGCTGCGCAATTGATTCCTGTTGGATATGGTATTAAAAAGCTGAGAATCATGTTTACCATTGTGGATGACTTGGTTTCTGTTGATGATCTCATTAAGAATTATCTTACTGTTGAACCTTGTGACGATTTTATCTGGAGATATAGAGATATCTGGAGAAGTTGCCATTTCTTTTGTGTTCTGCGGAGTTAAATTTCAAGAATTTGAGTCTTGTTTTATTTCAATTTTAATAGTCTTCAACTATGGTCTAGCGATATTGTCAACGTTGGATTCTTTGAAATTCTTCTAATTTTGTTTTGGTTTGAGATATGTTGTAGAACTGAAGCTTGAAGATGAATCCTTATGTCTAAATAAGGGTTAATGAAGTGGGTTAATGATGGTTGCAGTGGGTGGAGAAGTGATGGTTGTGGTGAGTTTTTGATTAAAGTTAGAGAAGACGGTGGTAGTCATGGTGGGAGAAGAGAGAAGGTGGTGGGAGGGGAGATAGGATGGTGTTGGAGATAAAGACGAAAGAGAAAGATAAGAGAAGAAAAAAAAACGGGATTATAAAAACGTAATTTCTATGAAAGAAAGAGAAAAACAAGAAAGATAAAGTAAGTGGGAAGCAAAATAATTAAATAATGTGATTTTTTTTACTTTTATGTAAGGGTAATATAGTAATTTTATACATTTCTGTCAGTTTGGACGGTTTCCGTCCGCTTTCCACTTAAGTCCAAAACACGAGGGAGTTATGTGGGTATTTTGAAACTACGAGGTAGTGAAAGGGTGATTATGCCAAACCACAGGGGGGTAAAAGGGAATTCGTCCTAATTCTGGTTCAGAATCTGATGCGTCTTTTGGTCCCATCGCAACGAGCAAAACTGCAGACCCAACTGAATAAGATTTTTTGTTTGAAGAAACGTCCATGGCCAACCTTCTCCCACCTGTTAACCAACCACTTGTCGGTGATGAGCCACCACCTGGATTCGAACGGCAACCAGAGCTCCTACGAATAATCAAAATGGGCCAATACCGATTCAAGTTCCATTGCAAGACCGACCATTAAGCAAGTCCACTAATCCAATTATTAATTATGGTCCTTCTTGTATTGTTTTACCTCAGCTTACCACGGATTATGAACTGAAAGCATCTTTTCTGAATTTATTGCCTAAATTTAATGGAGATTTTGGGGAAGATCCTTATAGTTTCTTGCATGATCTTATTTAAGTTTGTGAAACAGTAAACAACAGAGGAGTCTCACAAGAATACATTAAACTAGCTAGTTTTTCTTGGTCTTTAACTGGAAATGCTAGTGCTTGGTTTAAAACTCTGATTCCCAGATCTATTACATCGTGGGATGGTATACAAAGGATATTCTTGATGAATTATTTCCCAGCTTCTAAGGTTGCATTTGGTAAGAATGAAATTGTAGGCATTAAGCAAGAATATGATGAATCCTTAACTACCTATTGGAATAGATTTAAAAGACTGTGTGAGAGTTGACCTCAACATCAATTCTCAGACGAATTGTTAATCCAATATTTTTATGAAGGTTTGCAACAAGAGGAGAAGCGCACACTAGATGCAGCAAGCGGTGGAGCTTTCATGGATAATAGCATAGCTCAAGCCACAAGCTTGATCACTAAAACATGTGAGTCCTGCCAACAGTACCAACCTTTGCATCGTTCAACAAAACAAGTGGGTGAAATTTCCAGTTTGTCGATTGACAGCAAACTGGAAAATGTTTGTGCAATTTGCAAAAGTCCTAATCATTCTATAGATCTATGTCAAATGACACAATAAGAGCTTGATGCTCAAGTTAATGTAATGGGAGGATATCAACAAAAGCACTACAATCCCTATGCCAATACTTTTAACCCAGGTTGGCAAGACCACCCCAATTTAAGCTACAGGGCTCGTGCAGCTCAACAAAACCTTCCACAATAGCTAGCAAAGCAGCAAGCTCAGCGACAAAACTAGTTTCGGCCAATAGCACCTTTTGCTCCATCACAACCTAGTTTTATAGCCACCTAAAGGTCTGGAATTCCTCATGAGGATATGCTTGTTAATTTAGCTACTTCTATCACTTTAATGCAGAATACTCAAGTAGATAATCATGGAGAATTCCATAAATTTTAGCAAGAAACAAGAGCTGCAATAAGTGGGTTAGGCACTCAAATGACCCAAATGGCAAAACACTTTAATGAGACACAAGGTCCTCAGGGTAAACTACCATCTCAAGTGCAGGTTAACCCACATGAAAATGTAAGTCAAATTACTTTGAGAAGCAGGAAACAACTTGAAGAACCAACTATTGAGGAAAAGGCTGATAACAAGAAAAATGATGCAACATCGTTCGACCAAACGACGCAAGAACAAAAATTAGAGGTAACTCCTAAGTTAAATTTGCAAAATTCGGATATTAAAATACCTCATTCTTTTCCCAACAGGTTGAAAAAGAATGCCAAGGATGAAGATTTGGGTGACATATTGACAATTTTTAGCAAGACCAAAATCAAAATTCCATTCCTTGATGCCATTCGAAATATGCCTAAGTGTGCCAAATTCTTGAAGGATTTCCTTGCAAAGAAGAATCCTTATGCAGCAAAGGATAAAGTTGTGGTAGGAGAAAATGTCTCAGTTGTCATTCAAAAAAAAACTTCCTCCTAAATGCAAGGACCAAGGTATGTTCTCTATCCCATGTGTTATTGGTGAGAAGAAAATCGAAAAATAAATGTTGGATTTAGGTGCTTCTATTAATGTCATGCCCCTTGCTACATGCCAAGGTTTGAATATTGGCCCATTAAAGGAAACAAGGTTAGTTATCCAACTTTCTAATAGATCATTAGTTTATCCTATGGGAGTGCTTGAAACGTGTTGGTTAAGGTTAAAAACTTTATTTACCCAGCTGATTTTTATGCTCTTGATTCAAGCAGTCCTCATGATTCAAATTATGTAGTTTTATTGTTAGGAAGACCATTTTTGAAAACTGCTAAATCAAAGATTGATGCAGATAAGGGAACATTAACCTGTGAATTCAATGGGGAATATTATACTTTTAATATTTTCGATGCGCGATGGATTATCCTTTGGATGTGGAGAATGTTTATTCACTTGATATCATAGATTCTTTAGTCCATGAACATCTTGAGACTAAATTTGTGCAGGACAATCTCGAATTATCCATTACCAAAAGCTGGACTGAATACAAGTTTAACCAACAGTCTAATGATGAGATCACAGATGCAGTCATGTCTCTCCATTCTCTGGACGAGCAGACAACCAGATTTGACACTCATTGTCTGCCCAAATAGGAGGTGTAGAATAAACTTCTCTCTTCTATTTTTAAGGCTCCTATTCTGGAATTAAGATCTTTGCCAAATGATCTAAAATATGCTTATTTAGGTGCTGAAGAAAATCTTCCAGTGATCATTAACAAGCACTTTACTCAAGGCCAAGAAGAAAAATTGTTGCGAATCGTTCGTGACAGAAAAGAAGCCATTGGCTGGACCCTCGCTGATATTAAAGGTATCAGTCCAGTGATTTGCATCTATCAGATTTTGCTTGAAGTTGATTCCAAATCAGTCTGCGACCCTCAATGAAAGCTCAATCCAAATATGAAAGAGGTGGTTCTCAAGGAGATACTCAAGTTGTTAGAACTTGGTATAATATTCCCTATTTCAGATAGCCAATAGGTAAGTCCAGTTCATGTAATTCCTAAAAAATCAGGTTTGCAAGTGGTGAAGAACGGAAAAAATGAATTAGTACCTATGTGTCTTCAGACAGGTCGGCGTATGTGAGTTGATTATCATTAGTTGAATATAGCCACTAGGAAAGACCATTTTTTGTTGTCTTTTATTGAACAAATGTTGGAAAGATTAGCTGGAAAAATGTTTTTCTATTTTCTTGATGGCTATAGTGGTTATTTTCAGATTTATGTGTCTAAGGAAGATGAAGAAAAATCCACTTTTACATGTCCATTTGGAACATTTGCTTACAGAGGAAAGCTTTTTTGTTTGTGTAATGCCCCCAGTACTTTTCAACGCTGCATGATGAGCATTTTTTCTAACATGGTTAAAAGGTGAATAGAAGTATTTGTGGATGACTTTACTATTTACAGTAATTCATTTGACGAATGTCTTCATCATCTCGATAATGTTTTACTTCACTGCATTGAAAAGAACTTGGTCTTAAGATATGAAAAGTGTCATTTTATGGTTAGGTATGGCATTGTCTAGGACATATTGTATCGGAAAAGGAAATTTAAGTAGATAAGGCAAAGATCAATTTAATTGTGCAGTTACCTTATCCGACTAACGTGAGTGAAATTCGTGGGTTTTTAGGTCATGCAGGTTTTTATCATAGATACATCCATGATTTTGCCAAGATAGCACAACCATTGACAAGGTTACTCCTGCAGGACGTACCGTTTGAACTTACAACTGAATGCGAGAATGCTTTTGATAAGCTGAAGGGAAAATTGGTTTCAGCTCCTATTGTTCAGCCTCCTCATTGGGACCTTCCATTTGAATTGATGTGTGATGCAAGAAACTATGCCGTAGGAGCAGTGCTTGGTCAGAAGTTTGGTAAAGAAAGTCATGTTATATACTATGCTTCAAGGACATTAGACAATGCTCAGTGCAATTACACAACCACTGAGAAAAAACTCTTAGCAATTGTTTTCGCATTTGAGAAATTTAGATCATACTTGCTAGGTTCTAGAATCATTGTTTATACGGATCATGCTGCGTTAACATATCTTCTTCTCCTGCAGGAATTCGACGGGGAAATTAAGGATAAGAAAGGTGCTGAAAACCATGTGGCTGATCACTTAAGCAGATTGGTTCTTGATGATGACCGTTTGCCTATACGAGAGACATTTCTTGATGAAGAGCTGCACACTTTAACAAGTAACTCGGTTAAGGACCCCGAGTTTGGAGACCTGGTTAACTATCTAGTCAGTAAGGTGTTACCTAAAGGTCTCACACATGCTAAAAAGTTAAAGATTCAGAGTGATGCAAAATATTTTTTGTGTGATGATCCCTATTTATGGAATATTGGAAATGATCAAATCTTGCGAATGTGCATTCAAGAAAATAAAGTTAATGATATTATGAGTCATTGTCACTCATTTGCATGTGGGAGTCACTTTGGTCCAAAACGTACAACACAAAAAGTTCTAGACAGTGGATTTTAGTGGAAGTCACTTTTTCGTGATACCTATTTGTTTTGTAAAAGCTGTCCAAGATGTCAACAGTTAGGGAATATTACTCAACGTGACGAAATGCCTCAACTACCTATCATTGTTTGTGAGATATTTGATGTTTGGGGTATGGATTTCATGGGTCCATTTCCTAGTTCGTTTCCAATTTATATATCCTTTTAGCTGTCGATTATGTCTCGAAATGGGTAGAAGCAAAAGCCACCTGTACTAATGATTCAAAAGTGGTTGCATGATTCTTAATGTCAACTATTTTCAGTTGTTATGGAATTCCTTGTGCTATAATCAGCGATAATGGTACTCACTTTTGCAACCGCACAATTGAAGCTCTCATGAAGAAATATGGTGTGCATCATCGACTTACCACACCCTATCATCCTCAATCTAATGGCCAAGCCGAGGTGTCAAATAGAGAGATCAAACAGATTTTTGAGAAAATAGTGAACAACTCTCACAAGGATTGGAGTCTTCGTCTTGATGATGCTTTATGGGCATATAGAACCGCTTTTAAGACTCCAATCGGAATGTCTTCTTATCGTCTAATCTTTGGGAAGTTATGTCGACTTCAAGTTCAAATTGAGAATAAGGCGTATTGGGCCATAAAGCAGTTCAATAAGGATGATACTAAGTGTGGGGAAGAAAGGAAGTTTCAGCTGCAAGAATTAGAGTAAGTTAGATTGGAAGCTTATAACAATGCAATGTGGTATAAAGATCGAACCAAACGTCACCATGATCAACTTTTGAGGAGGAAAGAATTCCATGTTGGCCACAAAGTTCTTTTGTTTCAATCTAAATTAAGTCTTATGGGTGGAAAACTGAAGTCTAAATGGATTGGTCCATTTGAGGTAGTGGCCGTATGGCCAAACGGCACTGTGGAAATTAAGGGGATTGCTACTGGGAAGGTTTTTAAAGTTAATGGTCAGATACTTAAATTCTTTTATGAAAATGTTCCAGCAGAAGAGGTGGAAGAATTGCAACCTTTTCAACCCAGATATTGAGTTGTCAGACATTGTCCAGTCTAAGACATTAAATAATGGCGTTTTTGGGAGGCAATCCAATTTTTAATTATTTTTCACATTATTTTTCTGATTTTGGTTTATTTCTTTATTTCATCAACAGTAAATAAACTACATTTTTTGTTTCAGATTTCTTGGCATTCGTGGAGTGATGGGGGAGCACATGTAGCACAAACATGATGAAATTGTACTTAAAAAATGGAAAGTGGTTTTTTGTTTTGGAAACAGTCATATTAATAGGGATTTGGGCCCATCAGAATTGTTTCTTTGTTTTGAAAGAACGTTTATTGACAGACCCACATTCTTTTTCAACACAAAATCTAATTGGTCCCAAACATTCTTTCTGTTTTTCAGTTTGGCAAAAACCCTACTTGTCACTTTCTTCCTCACGTTCACACGCGCGCATCTGCCCTCCAATCGCCACCGTTTGTAAGCTCCGCTTTATCGTCGCTGCCTATCTGCAACCATGGTCCGTGTAAAGTTCGCATCCCTATCACCTCGAGAAACTCCTTCTTCCCCAAATGCTTCATCCCCCTCCAATGACCCAATTCAACCGGGCGAAACCTCGCCATCTCCGCAACTGCCGACCAAAAGTCGCAAGAAGGTGGCCATTAAAACCACTTTAGTAGCAACCAGTTTTTTTTCTTCGGGTAATTCGTCTGACCGGACCAATGTTGCGAGCAATACTGAGCGAACAGATTCCGAACCGCCAGTGCAAGATTCTTCAATCGAAAAGGCGCCATCACCTGTCCAAGTCCCATTTTCTCCACCACGCACTATGAGACGCCAATCCAGCAGTTTAGCCGCTCAGACCACTAATGGTTCAGTCCCACCAGCAGACCCTGCTCCTTCAACAGGATGAGCCACTGCTGTAGAAAAAGGGAAAGCATCGGCTTCGTCATCTACCACTTTAACTACTGCCACTAGTGACACCGTATACCTAGATTTCAAGCCCTTCACCAAGAAATCTCAAATCCGGAGGTATGAAGTCGTTGAAACTCAATCTGTAGTTTACTACAAGATTTTTTATTTTCAAAATTTTTCTGTCTTGAATGTTGAACAACAAATTCGTGAATATTTTTCTAACATTGGTTAGACCTGGCTATTGCAATTCCCTAAACTGAAAATGCCAGTAAGATTTTTAAGGGAATTCTATGCAGTCTTTTCCTCAGAAATCACTGATTCTCGTGCTATTGTTATTGTTCCTGTTTTTAAATTTCGATTTTTGAATGCTGATTATAATTGGTCCTTGCATGAGTTGGGAATTAATTTAGGGATTATTGATGATGATTTTGAATATACTGATGACTATTTGTTTGCTCAAACAGGGATTCCAAAAGATATTCCATATGCTGATTTCTGGAAACAAATTGCACCTTCTGATCCTCGACCCTATACCCCTTCTAGGTCTAAGGCACACTTGATAAACGATCCAGCTTTATTGTTGTATCATAATTTTATAGCCTAAACAATTTTTGGACGTAATGATCAAGCAACCGTAGTTTCCTCACATGAATTAGCCACTTTATGGGCTATGAAAACTTCTAAAAAATTGGATTTTGCATATTTGCTTATTTTTGTGCGGCAACGAGTGTCCAAAGTTGTTAAAAGAAACTTGGCCTTAGGACACATTGTTGCTATGTTGTTAGCTAGAGATCCTGTTTATGTCTATTCGAGTCATTCATGGCCTAACGACTGTCTTTCTTCTCCTATCGACATTCCTTTTTTAAGGAGTGCTGGATTGGTAGTAGAAGATAAGGATGGTAAGCTGCAATTTAATCAGCCGAGGGACCTCCGCCCCTCGAGCAATTTGCCTTCTGCAGGTATAATAGCTTTAAGACAAGATGTTCAGGATCTACGTTTGTTGATTTCCTCTATTGCTATCTGATATGCCTATGCGAATGAATGTGTACACTCTTTGATGGTTGTCATCACTGATATCCAAGCAAATCAGGCCACAATTCTCCAGCTCCTACAAAACAATTTGCCCCTATAGCAACCCCCACAATGATCAGGCTGTCCCTTTTCCTTTTTAGTTTCTTTGTTTTTATTTTTTATTTTTGTTTAGTTGTTTCTTTTTTCTATCGTCGTTGTTCTTCCCTTCTCACATGAGGACATGTTAATGTTTAAGTGTGGGGAGGTGTTATGTATTATTTTTCATTGTGATGTTTTACTTAATTATTTTTTTTAAAATGAAAACACAAAAAAATTCAGAAAATCATGAAAATTTTCACAAAAATAGTTTAGTTTTGTTTTAGTTTTGTTTTCAATTTGTTATTTGTTTTGAACTATTTCACTTTATAAACATTGTCTGGCCGAACCAAATGTATTAACACTTGCTTAGTTTATTGTGATAGTTTTGGCATGATCTTGAATGATTCACAAGTATGACGAATGCAAGTTTTGAGTTTTATTTGCCCACTAAATGTGAGGATTTTGAGTCTAAGCACGCAATAACCATTTTGTTGGTGCTTGAATGATTAAATCTTTGATGAGTGAAATTTGTGCAAGGTTGACTTATAGAGTTTGCTTTGTTGTGCATGGATATCATATGTTGAAATTGAATGTGAATATGATAAAGGCACTTAGGATTTCACCATTTTTTACTTTCGTTTTCATTCCTACCTTAATTGACCTTTAGTTAACCCCTTTGAGCCTTGAACCTTTTCTATTTGTTTACACCACCTAAAAGTTTCACCTAAAAACCTTTTTAACTTTCTTTTGGCCCCTAAAGTGTAAGCAATGAAGTTTGTTGTGATTTGTTTCCCCCTTGGTTCAAAAGGAGAAAATTGCATCTTTTAAGTCTTTGTGCATTAAGTAGTTCCAGTTTGTGCTGCTGAAATGAAATGTTGAAATCTGTCGTTTGACCAAACACCACTGGGTAGGGAAAAAGAAAAAGAAAAATTTGCAGAATTTTGTCTGTGCTGTGTACCTAAACTGCAGCAGCAATAGAAATAAAAAAGAAAAATGGCAGAAAAGAAAGAAAAATATGCGAGAAAGCACGGAAAAAAATACATGTTGTGCTGAATTTACTTGATAAGTTTTGAAAATGAAAATTTAATACTTGATGCAAAATAAGTGTGGGGGATGTTTTAAATTGAGTTGCTTACACTTTACTTTTATTTTTAGCCTTTTACTTTATACCATCTTAAATCTTGCCTTGATAGCCTTAGCCCTATTACAACCATTGAAAAACCTTTTTGATTCTCGTTTAAGTTTCGATATCATGATTATCTTGTGACATATTTGCAAAATTTGTAGTAAGTTTCAATGCGCTATTTAAAATGAGTGGTTGAACCTAATTGTACGCATCTTTGAATGTTTAGAGTGATCTTGGAGAGTTACTTAGAATTTTGTATTTTGACTTGGATGACTTGATTATGTATGAACTTGTTACCTGGACTAAGCATATATTTTGTTTTGAAAGAGTTTCTTGATTTGGGTGGATTGGTGTTTGTTTAGTGAAGTAGTTTAGTTGGTTTTGTTTGTTTGTTAGTTATTTTCTATTTGAATGCTGAGGGACCAACATACTTCAAGTGCGGGATATTTGATGAGCATAGAATAATTCATATTTTTATGCACACTTTAATGTGATTGATGGGGTAAAATCTGCATTTAATGGGTTTATTTGTTGCAGGATTTAGGAGATTCCATATTGAAGTATGTCGGCAGTAAAAGATGAGATTTGGAAAAATTTTCTAGAACATCATGGGATGGAGAGAAGGATTAATGATTTGGGACAGCAAGAGGATTTTGTGGGAGATACCAAGAGAGATCGAAGTTGGCAACAGAAATAATTCTTGGCAGTTTCCAAATGATGGAATAATTTAATTTGGAAGTTTTCTATTTTAAACTGCATGTGGTTGATATATTTTTGGAAACAGAATATTTTCTTCTTTAGTTGAGATAGTAAGTTATGATTTTCTCTTCTATAAAGGGGAGAAGGATTATTAGGTTTAGGGGATTAATTTTTATTCATCATCTATTTATCTTTTGAAGCACTTTTTATTTACGCAATTTTTCTGTAACTTCTAGACGACAGCCGCTGCCCAAGTTTAAAGCTGAAGCAGCAGTTCGTCAGTTCGGCCATTTTCCCAGATGACAGTCTGTGTAGTTTGGTTTTCTTTACTTAATTCAGTTTTTGTTTCAATAATTTATTATTGTTTGTTTTTTCATTACGAAGTGTGAGTAGTTCTTTATTTGGTGGGTAAAGTAGAGAAGTACTAATCATGAATAAGTTGTGACACCGAATTGTTCTTAAAAATGATTTCATATTTAATTCCTTGCGTTTTCTGAGTATAGCGTTAATTATCTAGATTGATTAAAGCTTGATCAACTTTAATAAATTTAGGTAGAGCCAATTAATCCCTAGTTAAATCACTAGATTTAAATAGTAAGATTAATTAGTGGCGAAGCTAATGTCTAGGTAGATGGAAACAATTGGTTAACAAATTATTGCATGCTGATCATGATATAATTGTTAGAGTTAGGTCATTCTAATATTTAATTCTTTTATAACATTGAATTTAGGAAGGATTGAACTATCAAATAAGTTAAGAAGGATTGAAATATGTCGGAGCTGATTCTCGGTATTTTATAACTGACTGATTGATATATGATTATTATTATTTCGTCAATGAACAAGTGAATTTGATAAGTGTGGATTGCTTATTTGCCAGATCTTTATTTCAAGTTGTTAAATTTGGTATTTTTAATATTAATAAATTTCGTTCATTAATTCATTTTAATCATCTAGTTTTCATTAGTATTATTTTAATTATTGTGACAAATTGCAAATTAACTAATCTAGAAGATTTTGCTGTTCCTTGTGGGAACGATCCCACTTCCCTATACTATTTTATAGTTTTAGGAGAGTATTAATTTTGGTACAAAAACGATACACCAGATTGAATTTGTGCGACAAAAGAATTTGAATTTTTTTTTTCAAAAAAACAAAAATTGGATCTTTGTTGTTCATATAAAGTGGTTCACTGTTGGATCTCTTTTTTGGATTTGTTTGGCATTGAATTAAATTGATTTGAATACACTTGTGGTGTTAATCTTTCGTTGAGATGTCATCGTATTTCAAAAGATTTTTCTCTTTATTGGAGAAGTTTCACCCAAGTGTTGGTAGCTGATGCCCCACGTCGCGACGTCCAACAGCCTACATGTCGTGACGTGGCTCACTATTTTGGAGGATTGAAAATTGGAAGACATTTCACGTCGCGCGATGTCCACACATGGCACGACGTCCAGACACCTCCACGTCACGACTTTTGGGATTTTTTGTAAAATTTTTTATTTTCAATTTTTGTTCGTTTCGTATAATTGTTGAATAACGGACATGATCTAGTGTTCTTGCATGGACATTGGTATATTGATCATGGAGTTTCACGTAGCCAAAGATCTTGCCTGATTGAGCCATGTGTTAGTTATTTTAGGATGTCTTGTCATATTAGGAAACTAGCTTTTCGGCTTTTAGGATTTGTTTTTGTTGGTAGCTTTGCTTCCTATATAAAGGAGTTTGTGAGCAACAAATTTGGTTGTTGAATTTTGAAATTGAAAATTCTTTTTTTTTGTAACAAAATTTGAATCCCAAACCTTTAGAAGCCATTAGCTAAGTTTGAGCTTTTGAAATCTAAAACCCTAAGTGAGATTAAGACCCTTAGTCTTGGTTTTGTTTTAAGTTTGAGAACGGCCAATTCTAATTTGATTTAGGTGCCACCCGAATCAACTTGGTCTTGTAATAGCATTGAGATTTTGGAACAAGTTTCCTTTGAATCCATTTTGTTTTGTTTTCTTATTATTTTTCCTTGTTCTTGTTCTTCATGCTTCTCTCTTCTTTTTGCATATTTGTGTTCTTGTAGATCTTGTTTGTATAATTTTCCAAGCTAGACATGTCGTGTGGATAAATAAGTTATCAATCAAACCAAAGGTGGATCATATCATCGAGAACCTTATCACCACTAGTGAAGAACCTATTGTTGCTACATTTATTTCTGTCAATTATGTTCATGAATGTAAAATTGTGCAACTTGAAAATACTGATATTGTACAATTCCATGGAAAAAGCCATTATGTGAATATGTTTGAAGAAGGAAAAGATGAAAAGAAAAATGTTGAGTATGCATTATCATATGTTTCTTTTTTTTTCTTGGTGACTTTATAGGTTTTGTGATGAATTCCATTGTTGACAACCAACAAGATTCGAGGTTGAATCTTTTTGAAGTAGGAGGGATTGATGCAAAATTGCATAGGGTTCCGTATTTTGGGATGTCCAAGGTGTTCACTCAGATTGTAGAGGACGAGTCTTTTACATGGACACCTGGAATTGAAGAAAAGACGTGGACAGTAAGCCAAGTCGAGACGTGGAGAGCCTCTGACGTTGCGCGCGATGTCTAGCGTCACACGTTTACGATGTCGGGGAATGTGGTAGTGTTTATTATTTTTTTGTTTTAGTTGTTTTTCGGTTTCTATGTATTGGGCTTTATAATTAAAATGTTCTTTAGTTATTAAGGTTCATATTTCATGTAATCCAAATCCAGTTTGTTAGGGTTAGTTTAGTTTTCATATTTGGTAAGTTACGATTTTATTGATAAGCCTATTTAAAGGTAATAAACATGTAATTTTGGGGAGGTAGAATTTTGAGAAAAGTAATGAAATAGTGAATGTTTTATCATGAAAGTTTGCGGTTCCTATGAAGGGAGTTGTTTTTTTCATTATTGTGATTTGATTTCTTGTGAAGGGTTTTCAAAGTAACAAATTTAAGAATTGATTAGTTTTCGCGAAGTGGCTTTATCAATTGGGTTTTAATTGCCAATCTACGTTGTTAGATTTTTCTACTGTCCGTTGATTTAATCGAAAGGTCATGAAGAGTATTTTCTTCCGTGACATACCAGCCGGATTTGGAGCGGATTGGTCACAGGTTTAGTATCAAATATGCTTTCTTCTTTTGTTGTTGTTCCACCAAAATTCTGACATGGCTAATGCTAACTTCTTGCAAACCTGATAAGTGAGTTTAAAACAAGACATAGTGTACACATGCATTGCTAATATCACAAATTTAATTAGTGTTTCTTAACCCGCAAAAGAAACAAGAATAATTATTCTTCCAATTTCCAAGCTTTCTGATTACTTGATCAACCACATATTAAAACACTTTCCCTTTTGCTCTACTCACAACAAGAGGAAGTTTGAGATATTTGCTACTCTGTTGCTCATTTATGCCTCCCAAGTGTCTGCAAATTTCTTCCTCGTTCCTTTCAGAGGTGTTCTTGCTGAAATAGATAGAAGATTTCTCAAAATTGATGACTTGGCTAGAGCAATTTGTATACTTCTGCAATATTTCCTTAACACATATGGCATGGTAAGGGTAAGCCTTACAAAACAATAATGAGTCATCAGCAAAGAATAAATCTGTGATTATAGGTCCATTTTTGCTTATTTTCAGCCCTGAGAATCCATTTGTTAGTTCAGCTTGTCTAATAAGATTCGAGAATCCTTCAGCACAAATTATGAACAAGTGGGTGATGGTCTCCTTGTCTGATCCCTCTTGAAGGAATCACATATTCTTTAGGGCTGCATTAATGTTGAATGCAAAGGAGGATGAATTTATGTAATTTATGATCCATGATATAAAACTTTGGTTAAACCCCATACTCTTGATGAGAGCCTCAATGAAACACCATTCAACTCTATCAAATACTTTAGACATATCAAGTTTTAAGGCCATATAGTTGCTCTTTCCTCTCCTAAGATGATTAAGATAATGAATGTATTCATTTGCAATTACAACATTATCTAAGATTTGCCTCCCTGTGATGAATAAAGATTGATTATGGCTAGTGCATTTGTGTAAGCAGATTTTCTGCCTTTCAGCTAAAATTTTGAAATAATCTTGTACATCAGAATACACAAACTGAGAGGTCTAAAGTGCGCAACTTTAGTTAGATTTTTTAATTTAGGAATTAGCGTTTGACACGGTCGTTTACTACCAAATTCAATGCCTACTTCAAATAACACAAATAGCACATGGAAGTAGGGTCAATCCCTAGAGGAAAGGAAATACAATCGATTTTAGTTAATTCCACAATGTCACAATTTTTTTCAATGTGTTTAAACCTCACTAAGCTTAAAAATTAATTAATGAAATTATCTAGAATTAACAAAAGAAAATCACAAATATTATAATCTGACAAATAAGCAAAATCCGGTAATTAATAAATCCATACTAATCAATTTTAGATCGATCCTAGACTCACAAATTAATTAACTTTTACAAACTAATTGGTTACAGATTATTGAGAATCAGCTCTGACATAATCCAATTTTCCCTTAATTAATAGGTAATTAACAAGAATCAGCTATAAATTAATTACCTATAATTAAATCTTAATTTAGCTGGAATCAGCCAACACTAAATTTAAAGATTTAATTGCATTAGTAATTAGAAAAACTCCATTTTAGTAAATTACAATCATCAATAGTATATCATAATTTACTAACCTTTAATTCCCTCATACCTGATAGTAGTTTTACCAGTTAATTAATTAACAAAATAATTAATGATAATTAATAGAAAATTAATTTGGCATTGCATTGATTAAAGAAACATGATCAAGATTAAAATAATCGCAACATCATCATTAAAGACAAGAAATTTTTAAAATTTGTTCAAGTTAATTTAATACGCACATTTTGGTCTCACGATCATATTTTAATTAGCATTTCAATATTAATGCCGGAAAATAAAATTAAGCTACTCCCATAGTTAAAAGAACACTTAAACTAATTACTGAATACAAAATAAAATTTGAACTAGAAAGGAAAAAAGTAAAAAGAAAACTTAGTAGTGTTCTGGTAAAGCCACATTTAAGTAATTAAATGCTGGTTGCACTCCAAGATGGACTCCACCCTTTGCCAATGCAGATCCACTTGAACTGCTGCTCTTTTAATTATGAACTGAAGTTGTATATTATTTAATAGGATATACTTAAATATTATTAATTAATTATATAAAATGATTTATTTTAACCACTAACGGAAAGATTAATAATTTTAAATGGAAACACAACTTAACAAATTAGAAATGTCTACAGCAAGGAAAACGAAATTAATTAACATTATCTAATTTAGAATTTTGGCTGAACTCAGAATTCTTAAGCAAAATTAAGACAATTATTAAACCTCAAAATAAAAAACTTTTAATGATCTTAAACTTCTATTCCCTAGAAACAATTTCAATGTATTGATCAAATACGTTCAAAATCACAAATCCAACATGATCAATTAATTAATGCACGGTACTTTAATGCAAAATTTAATCTCTAATAAACTTGCATGTCTGAACTTTCTGAGAAGAAATATTTTAACTATGCAGTGATTGAAGACATTTAAAAAAATGAAATTAAACTCATATTTCAATACTTCTTCAATGGATATAAACTAGATTACCTCGATATTAATGGATAAGAATTCCACTAGAATCAAAATACTAAATTAAAAGATTTTAAAGCATTCAAAAATTCAAACTTAAATGCGGACTTCAAGAAATTCAACATAAAACAAAATTTAACCGAATTCAAAACTGGGATGGGGTGCCTTCAAACTAATCTGTTCTTTCTATTTATAGGCAAAAAGACAACCTAAAATCCAAAAAGTATATAACGCATTCCTGCTTAAACTCCAATAAATATGCAGAATCAAATCTTCCAACAGTTTAGGAAACAATTTTGGTTATCCCCGAAAAGCTTCACACGTTTCAACAAACTATTAACTTTGACTACTTCTTTATCCTTATCAGCAACCTTCTATTCTATGTTTCCATGATTTACCACAGTAAATACTTTTCTTTATAATTTCCATAAATCCTGCACAAAATACGCACATTATTGCTAATAGAACAACTTAAAATACTAAATAATAAAATCTAAAATTATACTTTTCAATTTCCCCACACTAAAATTATGTTTGTCCTCAAGCTTATTCAAAACACTTATTCACAAGAAATCCAAAAGTTAAATATCTCTTATTCAAATCGAGGTCTACTTTCATTCCACAATCCCAATCCTTATACTAAAGACACAAAATATCCTTTTCTTCAAAATTAAAAAGTACAAGAATGTAAACATAAGTTAAGCTTCAACAAAGCACTCAAAATCTCTCATTTAAGTCATCCACTCAAACAGAATTGTACAAGACTTCTTACATAATTTTACAAATTTGTCATATTTCAACTATATCTTGCCAAAATCAAAATACATGAATCCAAAGGTCTTTTAATTGTTGTATTGGGGCTAGGGTAAAGGAGGTAGGATAAAGAAAAGAAGGATGAAATGGCTAAAAATTAACTTAAGGTGCTTTCAATCACAACGAAGCAAATAATCCCCACACTAGGTCGTTTACATCATCTTCAAACAAGAAATATATATTTCTTTTTCTCTTTCTTTTTTTATTTTTTTATTTTTCTTTTTTTTTATAAAAATAGAACCCTTCTCCCCCCTTTTTCTGTTTTTCTTTTTTTTTTCAACAAAAGAACAATTATTTCTTCAAAAATTTTCAAATAGCATTTGCTTTTTTCTATACCAACCTAAGAGGATTATTTTAAACATTATTCGTTTTGCTATAAGCACCTTAAAGAAAAAGGAGAATAGAAAGTTTAAAAGGGCTACGTTGTATTTTAAATGGGTTACATATCAAAAGAAGAAGTTTCAAGTTTCAAAAGGGTTAACTAAAGATTTATTTTAAGGTAGGTAAGAAAAGAAAGCTAAAATTGGTTAAACCTAAATGCCTTTATCATTTTCATGTAGTAATAATTCCAACATCAATGATTCCATATGCACTACAATTCAAAATTTGTAAGATCATCATTATACATACTTTCACTCAAAAAAATATCATTCAAGCACCAAAAAGTAGTTATGCATGCTTAGGCTCAATCCACACTTTAGGCAGGTAAATAAAATTCATTCTTGCATTTTATCATTTTTTGAAACATACAAGGACATATTTGAACTCCAAATACAAGGATTCCTCATCTTCCAACCATACTCGATTATCATGATTGATATTTAAACTAGATTCTTATCGAAACACATAAATCAAGAAAGATTTTTTTAAAAAAAACTAACAATTAAAACATTTAACAAAACACATAATCACATATAATCCACCTCCCCACACTTAAACTTTGCTTGACCCAAGCAAAAGAATAAGTAGGACATGGCTTCAACAAATTACCACAACCTATCTAAATTACGACTAAAACAAAAAATAAAAAAGTGCAAAGGAATGTGGAACTACTGCCCTGAATTATTGCGAGGTTCATGATCTTCCATCCACTTCAAAATTGCAGAAACTGATTTGTTGAGATGTGCAACTTCAACTATCATAAGTGGTGAAAGCTGTCGCTACTTTCCAATTTTACCTAAATTCACTCAAATAATGCAGAAGTGGAGAGTGGGATCTTATCCACAGGGAGAGGACTATGACCAATTGTTGATTTAATGATAGGATGAACAACAGAACGAATAACTGAAATAAACAACTATGAAGTAACTCAAACAAAATGCAACTACAGAAAAAGCAATAGAGAGGATGGTGCTACCTTGAGGGTGAGACAATTTGTATGGATCTTTCTCTTATTATCCCATACTTGTGTGGATGTATGTGAGGGGATTATCCTGCTAGTGAGCTACAATTGATCAATTTGGCAGTTCTCACAATTCTAGTTCACAAATCTCCTTGAACTTCCCTTGACAGGGCAAGTTCTTGGCAATAATGTAAATCCCAGATCCCTATCCTCCAAGAACAAATCTAATTCAATCCTTGACTACCTCCCTTGGCACGACAGTTACCCAGTTCATAACTTCGATTCATAATACAAGAACAATCTTAACCCTTTCCTAAGAATGGATGTCAACTGTCAGTGGGTACCGCACAGTCAAAATCACCAAGTTTACAAGACTTAAGACTCAGATACGCATATTCACGAACCAATTCATGTTATGATCAATTGCCTACAGTAGATCCATACAAGTCTCAGTGGGCACCGCAGACTTAATGTGGGTTTTAATTCATAGTGCAGAAAATTGAATCTAAACAAGTAAAGAAATATGAACATGAATAACACAGATAAATTTCTACTTAGATGTCTCAAATAAGATTAGATCCATACATATAACCCCTCAAGGCAACACTCTATGTTTAGCCAATCATATTGATCAGCTCAGATTTGGCTATTACAAAGATTAGAGTAAATGGGTCGGTTCTGGAATTCTTCTCTTTCTCTGTAATTATTTTTCTCCTGTTGAGCCCTAAAATGTGGCTCTCCTCTTCGATTCTCCTCCGTCCTATTTTTCTAATTTCTTGATCTCTTTTTTTACCTTCTCCTTGGTGATTTGTCTTTGTAAGCTTCCTAGAAGTTTCCTTTCTTTTCGGTGAGAATGCCACGTGTCTGAAAAGGTCATTTTAGCATGTGAGTAGAGTCATCTGATAAAATGTTAGCTTAAGTGTTAAGATTACAGATTATCAAACATTTGGTGTGCTACCAAAAGGTTGTGTTCGTGCCTTAATAGAATTGATGTGTGAGCTAAGTCACCGATAAGTGGAATGTATGCCATTGTGCATGAGATAGTGCAGGTGTGCAAATGTGTATGCTAGAAAATATATACACGAATGTGCAAGTGAAATGCAAGACTTAGTGTGTGAATACATAAGAGTGTGTGTGAACAAGTGCGGATGTGCGTGTGAGTGAGTGCGGGCGCCTAGGCGCCTAAATGGTGAGTGAGTGTGCGGGTGCCTAATGCCTGTGTGTGCATTCTTGTGAGGGCGCCTAGGCGCCCACACGGTGTGTGCAGCGTGTGTGCTGTGCAGGCGCCTAGGCACCCGCACAAGCTTGCATGTGTGTGCGCTGTGCGAGGCGCCCGCATAGGGGTGTGTGTGTGGTGTGTGCTTGTTGTGTGTGTGTGTGATGTGTTGTGTTGTGTTGAGTGTGTGTATGCTTGTGTGCCTTGGAACTTAGGTAGTGCTTGAGACTTGTGAGGCACAAATGGTCTAGTGTGTGGATGTTTCGAGACTTGTGAGACTTGTGAGACTTGTGAGGCACAAAAGATAAGAATGTTGTTTTTCTCGATACTTATCTTTTAACAACTTCAAACAATGTGCCCAGAACGATTAATAGCTTTTGCATCGAAGGACTAACAAACTTCTCTTTGTACAAAAACAAAGTAAGAAAATAACCAAGAGCTAAGTGTCGGTTAGTATGAGTAGAATCTGTCCCCACTGATAAACAATCCAAAAACCTAGATTAATTTTCTTTTTATTGCGCATAGCCATAAAATATACAATTCATTAGTACTTACAACATTTGGATTTCCCTTTCATCCAAATAAATTGTAGGCCAAAAAAATCTGACACAGGAGTAAAGAACGATCTTTAATAAAATGGACTTTGGATCGAGAGGGTTCATAGGGTTCAGAATCATCAGGGGGCTATTTCACTCCAAAAAGTCTCAATATATACCCCTTTTTGAAGGTCATAAACAGCAATTAAATATGCATCATGTTTTTTTTTCCTAACTACTAATTATGCCTAACTTCCTATTCACAATCAGTTATGGACCACTTATATTCTTTGTTAAACAATCGAAATAACTTTTTTTAAAATAGAATTTCATCTTCAAAGGAACACTTAAAAGTTGCAAAAAATTATCTTAACTCATGAGGATAACAAAGTTTAACATGCAATTGAAAGAACCATGACCAACCCACAACATAAAAATAATTACGAATTTCTGTTTCAAGATTTAAACATGCAATGCTTTGAAAATTAAAATACTTCGGGCTAGAAATGTTTTGATTCAATTGTTTAATATACCTATTTTTCTCCTCCGTATTTTTGAATGTTATTGTTGCTGGAATTTGGATGCTTTCATTTCCCATCTTAGTTGTGCTGTCTGTGTGATAGTGGCTTTTTTTCCGTTCCAGTCTGATACGAATGGCCTTGGATTGACACCCTTGACCACACGAAACCCTCACATTTGGATCGTTGTTCAACCAAGAATCACGAACAAGACAACAATGACAATGCGGAATAACACAAAAACAAGAAAACACAAAAGATATTGAACCGCAGAATTGATTGAAAGCAATCAAACCCACACGTTACTACAAAAAGAATCCAATCCAACCTATGTAAATCAAGAGTTGAAAATTTTCAGTTTGGCTTGTTCTTTAAATCAAGAACGGGTAAGTTCTTCCTAAGGTCTTAGCTTAAGAATCACGGGTCTTATGAACATTCAACTGAAATCATTTGAATAATCACGTTCTTCACAACTTTTCATAGCTGCAAATAAGTTTAGCAAAGCTAAAGTTTTCTCATGTTTCATATATGAAAAACGTTACAAAGCTTCTCCTTTTATAGGGAGTAGTTTCGGCCTTGCTTTAGAATTTAGGAAACAAAACCCTAGAAGTTGCAAAGTGCAACTTGACTTCTAAGCTAACAAACTAACTAACTAACAAACTTACTTTCCTAATTCGGTTTTGACCATAGGAAGCATAACCGAATTACTTTCCTAAACTCCAAGAAGCAAAAACCAATTTGACTTCTTAGTTTCCTAATCCTTTACTTGCCATTATCATGCAAGATAAATGGGCCAAGTAATTAACTTATTAAAAACAAAATATTAATCCCAAAAGTAATGTTTAATGGACTTAATTTATTACAAATAATTTAAACCCTAATTACTTAAAAATGGCATGATCCAAAACACAAAGTCCAAGCACGCCAAGTTTTGGTCTTCAATGTAGTCCATGAACTTCGCGACGGTAATCTGCTAGAATCACGTCACTCAACTTTATATGCACGTTTGACGATGATAACATCCGAATCTCGTAAAAAGTAAAACATAAAAGTTGTAGCTCTATCTCCTATCGTTCCAGGGATTCTTGAATCACCAAATTCCGAGTTATATCGATAGCGATATGTCAAGAATACCAAACTGTGGCAGAATCTTTCAGCACATAAAATTTGTCTTTGATACCTTGGATATGGACACGAATCATTCTCATCAATCCCTCCCTCCTAGAAAAGGATTCGTCCTCGAATCTTGAAATTGAGTTCCTGGATCAAACACCAATAACACGAACTCATTGGAAACTTGAGCCAAATAAAATTGGGAAGATTAAAATCGCAGCCAACATGATTTTCTATTCTGCAAGATCAAACCAAATGTATGAGATAAAAGAAAATTCAACAATCTAGAACAAGACTTAAAATGATTGTCTTTCACTAAAAGAATGGATCGAGCAGAATATGTTTGCATGTGTGAATCACATAAGGCATGATTATTCTTAACAAGTTGTGCGAGATGTATATTGTTAAAATCATGAAAAACACAACATTGGAAAGAAAATTCATAACAATTATGCAAATATACATCATGTAATAAATGCAAGAAGTTATTCTGATTTGCATCATGAAACAATATTAATACTTCATTTAAAAATGAATTTAGTAATTTTGTCAATATGGAAGTATTTAAGATAAACTTAGTAATATCATGCATAGATACACCAGTACTAGCATAGAAAACAATTGCATTACTAACATGGAATGTAAGAAAAGAACTTAAACATATATGAATACAATTACAAATATTATCCAAGGATGCATAAGAATATTCATAACAACTAAACACATATATATCCTGGATGCAATGTAAATCACAATAACGTTTGAAACACTTTTCAAACATGTTAAACTTATCAAATATAAAAATAGAATTCCAAAGAGTAGAATTAGAATGTAGACAATCTAATAAATAGATGTAAACACAATACTTTACCTCTTGGAATTTAAAAGAAATTTGGAACGTAGATAACTTACCAAACAAGTGTTGAAAAACCAAAGTACCTCTTTGAACTTGATAGATTTGGATGTGTAATTCTCGAACAAAATAATCAAGACAAAGGTAATTCCAACAAGTATAAGTAACACTTTGTTTAGTGCACACAAGGATTTTATTATGGTCGAAATTATTAATAAAAAATTCAGAATGTAACTCATCTATTAAATAAGCAACGCAACACACTAACGTGCTATACATAAATTCATTCAATTCAAACTATATTGATGTAACTATTGAAGAATTATTTAAATCGATTTGCCTATCAAAACACAACGTGTTAGACTCTAAAACACACTTAACAAAATTTCAAACCATTTGTGTTAAAGTATATGGAAGCTTTTGAAATTGATTAAAAACAGTTTGAAAACTTTGAAACTGAACCGAATTGATAATAACAAAGTTCTTAACATTTTTAAGATCAAAATCAAGTGAAAGCTTACCTAACTTACCTTGCTTACCTTTGTGAAAAACAAGTCATGGCAGATTGCGCTCCTTCCAATTGATAATAAGTTGTTTGCAACTCCATTAGATGTCTAGGAACTCCAAAAACCTGCAAAACAAAAGAACAAGGCAGCAAACAATGTAAATTGTGATCACTAGAATTCATAAGTACAAGATGTTGTTGTTTGTCTTTCAATGAACTCTCATTCTCACACTTTCCATTACACTTATTTTGCTCACGACCTATACTAACTAAATCACTCTTTTGATTTTATTTTTCAACTTTTTCTTTCTTTTTCTTTTCTAACTCACTCTTTTCTTTCTCTTTTTCATCCCTCAATTTAGCACAAGATTGTGTAATCCTTGCTTTATCTTCAGAAATTTCACTAGGTTGAAGCTCGGATTTTAAACTTTTTACCATCATTCATGAAGGAATAGCAATTCTTGAGATCATTATGAACTCCCTTGCAAGCAAGTTGCCATGGTTTTCCCAATAACAGATGGGCGGTTTGCATAGGAAATATGTCACATAGTACCTCATCTTTGTACTTTCCAATTGAGAATGCAACCTTGACTTGCAGTGACACCCATACTTCACCACAATTATCACTCCATTGCAGCAAGTAAGGATTTGGATGTGGAGTGGTTTGCAAATTCAACCTTTCGACCATTAGCTCATTAGCAAAGTTAGAGCTTCTCTCACTATCAATCATCACAGCACACACTTTATCTTGGACATTGCACCTTGTATAAAACTCTTTTGTACGTGTTAAAGATGTGGAGTTGGACTCCTTCATTTCATCATGAGATTGTATCATCTTTTGGAGTGTTTGCATTAATTCATCAATCTCCAACTTAAGAGTATTTGTACTTTTTTCCCCATTGATTAATAAACCTGCAATGTCAGTAAGGAAACGCAAGAAAATATATATTTATTCCTCACGGGTTCTCACTTTGGGTAGTAGGTACTCTCCTCTCTTTTTGGTAGCTTTTCTCCTTTTACTTTCAAATACCCTATATACTACACTCAAACTATGAAACTTACTGGTTCAATGATTATAAGAACACATCTCAACCAAAATATTCCACAGCAAGAATCACACAAGTAAAACCAAAGAAGTTTTAAGCAAATCACGTCACAAGAGTATTTAAGAACACATGTGGGTATAACTTGATAGCTTCAAAAACTAGGAAATTCAGAAAGTAGACTCAAAGACAAACAAATTGCAATTTGAATCACTTAATTCCGAGTTGTATTGAGTAAGTTATGGCACTTTTAATCCAAGGTGGTTTTCAAGTAACAACTTAAGAACAATGTGTTGTTCAAAAATAAAATAAAATTAATTAATTAAAATATAAATGAATAAAAGAAATTAAAGTCCGAATCTGTATGTATTTTTTTTTTGTGACCTTACTCTTTTTTTTTTACTCTTTTTTTTATTCGGTCACACTTTTTTTTTTGTTCGGACAACAACCTAGTACAAAACAAAAATTTTAAGGTTTGGACACAAACCTTGGACGAAACAAAGACACTAAGTTTCGGACAAGAACCTAGGACAATACTAGGTTTAAGGTTTTAAGACAAGAACCTAGTACTAGTACTAAGGTTTAAGGTTTGAAGACAACAACCTAGGATTAAGGTTTAAGGATGTTGTGTCTTTTTGTCTTAAGCTTAAAAACCTTAAAATTTTCAAACTTTAATATCTCACCAAGGAATTCGAATTTGTAGGTGCCACTTTCACAAAATATTCAAGATTTTCAACAAGGATCAAGAATATAGCTGAAGATTCAAATTTTGACACTTTCGGATTTTCAAGAAAATCAACATCTTCAAGAAAGTGTTCAAGAACTTATCTTTTTCGAGTGTGATAAAAGTTTGAGAAAAAAAACTATAATGTAGACAAAATGATGAAACTAACACAAAAGAAAGATCAAGAATCGAATAAGAAACAAGGAAGTTATGATCTAAAGACCGAAACTAGGGTTTTGAAGAAACCCTAATTTGACAACCCTAATGTTTGGACGTGAAAATCAGCAATAAAGACTCAAGAATTCCACACTATGATGATGAACAAAACAATGCAGAATTTAGACTCCAAAAACAGCAACAAGATGCAACAAGCAACAACACAAGAATGACGCAAAAAGCAAAACAAGAATAGGATGAATTCGGTCAGATTTGAGCAAGTTATATGCAATCGATTTTAACGAAATTAATGACTGAACCTATGATGACCTAGGACAGCAAAAAGGAAGCAAAAAACAGTAGCAAAAACGAAGCAAAATCTGCAGCAAAAAGGACGACACAAAAACAGCAAGAACGACCCAACAACAAGAGCTAAAACCGAGAAGAAGAAGAAGACGCAAAACATGAATTTTTGATGAACAACCTTGAGCTCTGTAACCAATTTGATACGAATGGCCTTGGATTAACACCCTTGACCACACGAAACCCTCACCTTTGGATCGTTGTTCCACCAAGAATCACGAACAAGATAATAATGACAATGCAGAATAACACAAAAAAAAGAAAACACAAAGGATATTGAACGGCAGAATTGATTGAAAGCAATCAAACCCACACATTACTACAAAAAGAATCTAATCCAACCTATGTAAATCAAGAGTTGAAAAGTTTTCAGTTTGGCTTGTTCTTTAAATCAAGAACGGGTAAGTTCTTCCTAAGGTCTTAGCTTAAGAATCACGGGTCTTATGAACATTGAACTGAAATCAATTGAATAATCACGTTCTTCACAACTTTTAACAGCTGCAAATAAGTTTAGCAAAGCTAAAGTTTTCTCAAATTTCATATATGAAAAATGTTACAAAGCTTCTCCTTTTATAGGGAGTAGATTCGGCTTTGCTTTAGAATTTAGGAAACAAAACCCTAGAAGTTGCAAAGTGCAACTTGACTTATAAGCTAACAAACTAACTCACTAACAAACTTACTTTCCTAATTCAGTTTTGACCAATAGGAAGCATAACCGAATTGCTTTCCTAAACTCCAGGAAGCAAAAACCAATTTGACTTCTTAGTTTCCTAATCGTTTACTTGCCATTATCTTGCAAGATAAATGGGCCAAGTAATTAACTTATTAAAAACAAAATATTAAGCCCAAAAGTAATGTTTAATGGACTTAATTTATTACAAATAATGTAAACCCTAATTACTTAAAATTGGCGTGATCCAAACCACAAAGTCCAAGCACGCCAAGTCTTGGTCTTCAATGTAGTCCATGAACTTCGTGATGGTAATCTCCAAAATCATGTCACTCAATTTTGTATGCACGTTTGACGATGATAACATCCGAATATCGCAAAATGTAAGACCTAAAAGATGTAGCTCTATCTCTTATTGTTCTAGGGCTTTTTGAATCACCAAATTCCTGGTTATATCGAAAGAGATATATCAAGAATACCAAACTGTGGCAGAATCTTTCAGTACATAAAATTTGTCTTTGACACCTTGGACATGGACACGGCTCATTCTCATCACAGTCTGTGAAGTTGATGTAGCAGGTGTACGAAGCCTCTTGGAGCAACAAAAAGGAACTTCGTTGTGATGAAATATTTTGGAACACAAATTGTGTTCTGAAATTTCATTTGACAGAGTTGACTGGAATTTCCATTTTTTACCACATGAGGATCCAACGGAAGAATCAAAGTCAGAATTTTGATTTGTAAACTTTGGTGTTGAATCCGACAATTGAATTGCTGCCACCCTCGCGGAACTTCTTTGTGATGAAACCCACTTTGTTACAGATTTTCTAAATCGCCTTATTGTGGGTTTTGACAATGCCTGTGGCTGAGTTGGAGGTTGTTAAACCACAATATCCCAAATCCCTCCAACAATTTGTTTGTTGGTTAAAGATCCTTCAATGTTTTTATCATAGTTTTTTTTAGAACAACCTTAATATATATATGTTAGACAAAAGACTGTGTTGGATATACTCGATCAAACCGTTACATAATTAAAAGCACAAAATTTGGAGTACTACTCCATTACATGATTTTCTACTTATATGTAAATGAGAAATAAGAAGAGATCTATTTTCGGCATGAGTCCAAAAATAGAGTTTTTCTAATTTCCAAGAAACCAAGATCCAGCAAATTCAATACTCAGTTCATGCATAAGCAATCTGAATTCAAATTTGGAGAGTAGATGAAGCTACCAACAGGAGGTGTTATATTTGCCATATAAACTCCTCTTACTATGAATTCGAATTCTTTAGCTGTTCCTTCAATACTAAGCACAAGTCTTTTTAGGAATGTTAATCAAACAACCCAACCAAGAACTACGCAACCCTCTAGGGACTATTGTCATTCTATTCACAGGTTGATGTGCGGATTGTGTAAGGGAGAGCACCACACGGACGAGTGCGAGCTCACCCAGGAATCAGTGCAGTATGTGACTAACTACAACAACCGCCAACAATACGGAGGCTATCGAAATCAGTCAAGCCAAGGCAAATGGGGACAGAATAGTCAGGGAACTCAGCAAAAACAGTACTACCAAAGTGGGGAGTCAAGCAACAGGGAACAGAGGAAGACCATTGAAGATTTGCTCCATGAAATTCTGGGAAAATGGACATGTATGAGAAGAGGACCTCTACACTTGAAACTCAAGTGAAGAACGTGGAGGCTTCCATCAAGAACATTGATATGCAGATGGGACAGTTGGCTAAGGCAAGCCATCAAGGACCTGAGGGCACCCTCCTAAGCGATACAGAGCCGAATCCAAAGGGAAAGGAGGTATGCATTGCTATAACATCGAGGTGTAGAAAGAAGCTTAGTGGAAACAAGAGAAAAGAGGAAGAGAAAGCCTCAGAGGAAGAAGTCATAGAGGAAACTACACTAGTGGGAGATGAAGCCCAAGACAAGGACGGGATTGTGAAGGCTCTAGAGAGTAAAAGGAAGAAAGGGACTCCAAGCCCATGCGATGACTCTCCATATGCACCACCCCTTCCTTTTCCCCAACGACTTCGACCTCCACCTAAGAAGGGGGTTCAAATCACAAGGTTCCTGGACATGGTGAAAAATGTAAACGTGAATGTACCTTTGCTGGATTTGGTTACAGCGGTACCGAGGTATACATAATGTTTGAATGACTTGATTGCCAACAAAGAACAGATTCTATAATGTGAAGTCCCGATTCCGCTCACCAAGGAAAGCTAAGCATGGATCAATAATGAATTGCATCCCAAGCTCAAGGACCCTGGTAGCTGTACAGTGCCATGCTCAATTGGTGGAAGATTTTTTAGCAAAGCCGTGTGTGAGATTGGGACTGGAATAAACCTCATGCGTCTATCCATTGCCGACACTATAGGATTTTGAAAATGGATTAAACCTGTGGCAGTTATGCTCCAGTTGGCAAATAGATCATTGGTTCAGCCCACGGGGATGGTAGAAGATATTATGGTCTCTGTGGATAAATTCAAACTGCCAGTGGACTTCATAGTGTTAGATATTGAGAAAGACCCAGAAGTCCCACTCATTTTTGGGAGGCCATTCTTGGCTACGGGGGACGCTCTTATTGGGGGCAAGGGAAAGACCATAACATTCAGAGTCAATGGTGAGGAGGTCGTATTCATTGTGGACTATGCTATGAAACACCTTCATTCCATAGAACAATGTTGTTTGGCAAGCTTGGTGGAAGGTAATCTCCAACGTTTAATCTTTGAACATACACGTAAGTCCTCCTTTGATTTATATGATTCTTGTGATAATGACATGTGTGAAAAATTTGAGACTCTGTTAATTGTTGAAGAAACTAATACACTTCATGAATTGAACTCTTGGGATGAAAAACTTGAAATTGATGCGTCTGTGAAAGAAATGGACTCTGCATATGAGATTGATGAAAGTTGTGGAAATGGTGAGAATTTAAGTGAAATGAAAAATGTGTATGAAAATCGTGAGATGTATGATCACAGTGGAAAAATGGAGTTGAAAATGGAAACCGAAAAAAATGATGAAAAAATTGCATGTTGTGAAAACTTGACAAATGCCTTTGTTGAAACTGATGATATGGTGAAAGTGGTGCCCACTGAGGTGTGGCTTGAGAACGTTGAATGCAGGAACGAAAAGCTCATGCCCTCCATTTTGAGGCCACCCAAATTGGAAATGAAGTGTTTGCCACCCCATCTAAAGTATGCTTACTTGGGAGAGGGTGAGACCTTGCCAGTTGTTATATCCTCTAAATTGGAGGAGTGGCAAGAGGAGAAACTTCTGGAGGTTTTGAGAAAGTATAAGGAAGCCATGGGATGGACAATAGCCGAAATTAAGGGGATAAGCCCCAGTGTGTGCATGCACAAAATATTAATGGAAGAAGGGGCCGTTCCTACTCGGGAGAGACGAAGGAGGCTAAACCTGAAAATAATGGAAGTGGTGAAGAAGGAGGTGATCAAGTTGCTGGATTTTGGGATGATATTTCCCATCTCTGACAGTGAATGGGTCAGCCCGGTACAGTGTGTGCCGAAGAAAGAATGAGTAACGGTGATGACTAATGAAGACAATGAATTGTTGGCAACCAGAATTACCAACGCCTGGAGAGTGTGTATGGACTACAGAAAGCTGAACAAAGCCACTCGCAAGGATCATTTTCCCCTACCCTTCTTGGAACAGCTTCTGGACAGAATCGCTGGCTTTTTTTTCTACTGCTTCTTGGATGGTTATTCTGGCTACAACCAAATAGCGATTGATCCTAAAGACCAAGAGAAGACCACGTTCACCTGTCCTTTTGGCACGTACGCTTGTAAAAGAATGCCTTTTGGGCTGTGCAATGCGCCAGCCACATTCCAACTAACCCCTGAATTAGACTTGGTGGTAAACATAGAAATTCTAGATCTTCCTCTAAGCTTGCCACTGGTTCAAGAATCAGCATCATTGGATACCTGTAGCTCAAGATATACTCATTTTACCAAACTGTGACAAAAGGCTCAAAAATGCAAAACCCTAAAGCAGCAATCATAACGATGCCCCCATTTCTCCTACTTGTACACAGAATTAGAAGAAAGTTAAGACATAAGAAATGAAGTACACGCAAAGCGCTTTCTAGAACATCCAAGATCTCATCATTTGGATTAGTATTGAGAGAGTTACACTCAAAACAACTTGCACAACCAAGCTTCCAAAACCCTAATCTAGCCGAGCAAAACACCTTTAAGTTTCTTCATTTTCAACCTAGACACACATCACCTCATTCACCATTATTTTTACCGTTTTTTTATACCATTTAGCAGTTCCACATCACAAACCACATGAATACACAAAATAACACAAAACACCATACAATTGCACGAAAACAAAACGGAAAAGCTAAGATATTTATACATATTAGTTGGTATGAAAACAACTCATCATAAACCTATTAAAAAAGAATGCATTTTTAGTTGAGGGGTTTGATATTCGTCGTTAAAATTTGTGTTTTTTGTATTAAGGGTCAGATTTTTGAGGTTATTGTTTGTGGGTTTCGTCAACTGTGTGCTGAAGAGAAGCAAAACTTGGAGAAAATTGAAGCAACAAATAAGAGGTGGCCATAATTCTTGATGGGCTATTTCAGTTGCAAAAATTTTGTACGTTTTCTTGTTCTACTCTCAGTTCCTGCGTTGCCAACTTTCTAGGGACTCACGGACATTAGTGACTGATAAGTCGATGTTTAGTCGACTTATTTGCTCCGCTTTCTTTATTCTTTGTTGTGAATTATGAGTGAAAATGATGCTTGGTGTGTCAATGTTATGCAAAATGTGCAGTATTTGGAAACATTGATAAATGGCTATGTATCGTGTGATAATGTGAATATTTTGTGATTTTGGGCAAAATATTTAGTCATGTATACCACTGACCTCCAACTCTTCTTTGAAGTCCATAACTATTCACACAAGCACACATCTCACAAAGCTTAAAGTCCACAACCATTCACACTACACAAACTCTGACAAGCACACAAACGCATAACTCATTCAGCACACACAAAAACAATCACACACGGCAGTCGCACGATGCGACCGCCCACACACACACGCACATGCACGGCGGCCGCATCGTGCGGCCGCCCTCTCACACACTCACACACGGCGGTCGCATCGTGCGACCGCCACCCCACTAGAACACGAGCACTGTTTGTTGTTCTTGTTGCATCTTTTCTTTTCTGTTTTCATTCCATTTTATTCATGCATTTCTCTTGAACGTTTGGCATGCATCAACTTCACACACATGCACTTCAATGCATATTTCCTCCCTTTGTTATTATTAGTCTATTTTACTTTTGTTATGTCTTGAGTTAGGAAGTCTTTCATGCATTGTTACTTCATCATTTTAGTTAGTCATTTCCTCATGCATTTCGTAGACACCAACTCCGCATTCTGTCCAACTTATTTGGCAAACTTAGTAGTTAAGCTTTCCAATATTGTGGCCTGATTGTTGTCATCTCTTAAGTGCACGTGTCTTCACCAAATGATCTGTTGTAAATGCAGGAGCACGTGTCAACATCTTGGCGCACAAAGGAAATTTTCAGGAAGCTCACCAGGCTAAGTCGACAATGCAAAACTATAAAAGCTGGAGAGAAAGGAAGATCAGGAGTTTTTTCGGGGACGAGGGGATCAACTGAGAAAAGAGAGAGGAGTTCTGAGAGTCTAGGGTTTTAAGGATCAGAGTGGAGTTCATTCAACTCTATCCGTTTGTAATAGCGATGTTTGATCTGGCTTTGTTAAACTCATTTTCAAAGCCGATCAACATGGTCGGCTAGATTTTTAATGCTGCTTGAGGGATTAGGTGTAATGACTTAATATCATTTTGAGACATTTGAATTGCGTATTTCGTGTTTGGTTTAAGTTCCATGTCAGTTAGTGTTTCATTTCAATATTTACTCACTCACGATTACGCATTTATATGATTTGCGGTATCCACTGAAATCAATTCAGTGCAATTAAAGGAAATTGGAATGAAACCAACAGAACATAGAACAACCTATGTATGAGTCCTAAGATCTGAGTGAGGAAGCGATTTTCTACTGTGCGGTATCCACTGACAGTGGAGGTCAAGGAATGAAAAGACTTAGGATCATTTGCACACTAGTACTTGTCTTAGTGTAGTGTCAGATAGGGATCTGGAATTAGGAAGCGAGCCTAAATCTTGCCCTATCAAGGGAAGATAGAGGAGCATGGTGGGTTAGGATTGTGAGACCTATCAAAGAGATCAATCTTAAGTTCACTAGAAAACCGATCACCTCATACATGTGTTAACACTAAGTCAAGGATAACCGATTGAAGTCATTACCACTTGCCTCCCTCAAGGCAGCACACCTTTCTCCTTTTGGTTGATTTCTCGTTTGTTTTCTATTTAGTCTACATATCGCTTAATTGCTTATTCTATCACTGTACAATTTTTAATTCAACCCTTTCCCTGAGGATACGATCCCACTTACCGCTTGCTTCTAGTTAGTTGTTTTGGGTAAAATTGCGAGAGTAGACGACGCTCTCGCCAATTTTTGGCGCCGCTGCCGGGGATAGGCACAGCGTTGAGAGTTGTTTGTGATAGTTTTACTTTGCTTGTTACTTTATGAATTGTTATTTGAAATTTTTGGTTTGATTGTTTTGGTTGAAATTTTAATCCATTACTTGTCTCTGTTAATTTTGTCCTACTGATCTTTTGTTCTAGTGCTATTTCTTTATTTTGAGAATTTCCAGTTTATGCACCCTAGAGCAAGACTACGTGGTGAAGCTCCAAAGTTGGCACTTGACTTAGAATTAGAAAGGACTTTAAGGCAGAGAAGAAGGGAAATTGAAATGGCAGAACATAATGAAGAGAGACCTCAGCCCCAACCACCTCGGTTTGGGGACCATTTCGCGGTCAACTTTGAGAGGAGAAACAATCACCAGGGAATTGACGTTGAGAGTTACCAAATCCCGACACAAATTGAGTCCATGATCACCCAAGGGCAGATCTTTCAAGGCTTAAGCAACGAACACCCTAATGAGCATTTGGATTGGTTTCTGGGACTATACAATACCTTCAAGCTGCAAAGAGTGACCCCGGATGATGTGAGAATGGTGCTCTTCCCACTGTCCTTGAAAGGAAAGGCAAAGCATTGGTTTAACTCAATTGGGGGTCCAGCTATATCAACATTTGAGGAACTTGAGCGGAAGTTTTTAGCTAAGTATTTTCCTATAGCAAAGTTGGAGCGAATGAGGTTGGAGATCCACAATTTTCAGCAGCAGGATGGCGAGACCTTCAAGGAGACCTGGGACCGATTGAAGGACTTACTCCGCCAATGCCCAAACAATGACCTTGGGGAGGTCAGGGAACTCAACATATTCTTCAAAGGTCTATCACCAGAAGCCTCACTAATGGTCAAGGCCAGCGCCAATGGAGCTTTGAAAGATAAAAGCATCCCCGAGGTCAGAGAACTTTTTGACTCAATTGCAGACGATGAATTCCTATTTCCTGAAACTAGAAAGATGCCTGCACGAAAGCAACGGGGAGTGCTAGAGCTGGATGAGGAGACATCCTTGGAAGCAAAAGTTGAGGCCCTTACAAGACAAATTCAAAACCTAAAGGCTGCCAAGGTCGCTCCGGTATTGATGTGCGGGTTGTGTAAGGGAGATCACCACACGGACGAGTGCGAGCTCACACAAGAATCAGTCCAGTATGTCGCCAATTACAACAACCGCCAGCAGCAGTACGGAGGTGGTTATCGAAATCAGTCAGGGCAAGGAAGCTGGGGACAGAATAATCAACAAAGGCAGTACTACCAAAGTGGGGAGTCAAGCAACCAGGAACAGAAAAAGTCCACGGATGATTTGCTCTATGAAATTCTGGGTAGAATGGACATGTTTGAGAAAATGACCTCTACGGTGGAAACTCAAGCGAAAAGCACGGAGGCCGCCATCAAAAACCTTGAGATGCAAGTGGGCCAGTTGGCTAAAGCCAACCATCAAAGACCTCAAGGCGCCCTTCCAAGTGATACGGAGCCAAATCCCAATGGAAAGGAAAGGGAGATGTGCAATGCCATAACGTTGAGGTGTGGAAAGGAGCTTCAGGATGATCCTGAAGAGGAAGTCATGGACGAAGAGATCGTTATGGAGGAGAAGATCCCAGAAGGGGACAAATGGGAGTGTGTGAAGGTCCCGGAAGGTAAAAAGAAGAGGGGAGCTCAAGAGCCATGCGATGAGTAGCCATATGCACCACCACCTCCTTTCCCCCAGAGACTTCGACCTCCACCAAAGAAGGGGGTCCAATTTACAAAATTTTTGGACATGGTGAAGAATGTAAATGTGAATGTTCCATTGCTGGATTTGGTCACAGTCGTGCCGAGATATGCGAAATTCTTGAAGGACCTAATTGCCAACAAGGAGCAGATTTTGCATTGTGAATTTACCAATTCCACTCACTAAAGAGAGCCAAGCATGGATCAACAATGAGCTGCCTCCTAAAATCAAAGACCCTGGAAGCTGTACAGTTCCATGCTCCATTGGTGAGAGATTTTTCAGCAAGGCCTTGTGTAACCTTAGAGCAGGCATCAACCTCATGCCTTTATCCATAGCAGAGAGCATAGGATTGGGGTCACGAATTAAACCGGTAGCCGTCATGCTCCAATTGGCGGATAGATCATTGGTTTAACCGACTGGGATGGTGGAGGATGTTCTGGTATTTGTGGATAAATTTGTACTCCCCGTGGACTTCATAGTGTTGGACATGGAGGAAGACCATGAAATGCCACTCATCTTCGGAAGGCCATTCTTAGCTACAGGCGATGCCACTCATCTTCAATGTCGACTATGCCATGGAACACCCTCACTCCATAGAACAATGTTGCCTAGCTAGCTTGGTGGAAGGTAATCCCCAACCTCTGAATTTTAAGCATAAACGGAAATTTTCTCTTGCTTAAAATGATTTTTGGGATGATGACATGTGTGAAAATTTTGAAACTGTATTGGTCATTGAAGAGTCTGATACATTGCATGAATTGAGCCCTTGGGGTGAAAAAGTTGAAAGTGGGTCGTCTGTGAAAGAAATGGACTTTGCATGTGATTTTGATGAAAGTTATGAAAATGGTGAAAGTTTGAATAAAATGGCAAATGTGCATGAAATTCATGAAATGCAAAATTTTGGAGAAAAATTGAAGTTAAGTGTTGAAAAGGATAAACAAGAAGAAAAATTTGCATTATGTGACCAATTGTCTGATGCCATTGTTGAGACTGACGAAAAGATGAAAGTTGTGCCCACTGAGGTGAGGCTTAAAAATCTTGAGTGCAGGAATGAGAAGCTCATGCCCTCCATCTTGAGAGCACTAAAAGTGGAGATGAAGCCCTTGCCGCCCCATCTAAAATATGCCTATTTGGGGGAAAATGAGACCCTACCCGTTGTGGTATCATCTAGATTGGAGAAGTGGCAAGAAGATAAACTTTTGGAAGTATTAAGGACATATAAGGAGGCTATTGGGTGGACAGTAGCCGACATAAAAGGGATCAGCCCCAGCGTGTGCATGCACAAAATATTGCTGGAAGAAGGAGCAGTTCCTACGCGGGAGAGACAAAGGAGACTAAACCCGCAAATGATGGAGGTAGTAAAAAAGGAGGTTATCAAGTTGCTGGATTTTGGGATGATCTTCCCCATCTCTGACAGTGAATGGGTCAGCCCTGTACAGTGTGTGCCGAAAAAGGGAGGCGTGACGGTGGTGACAAATGAAGCAAATGAGTTGTTAGCAACCAGAATTATCAACGCTTGGAGAGTGTGTATGGATTACAGGAAGCTGAACACGGCCACTCGCAAAGACCATTTCCCCCTGCCGTTCTTGGAGCAACTCCAGGATAGAATAGCGGGCTTTCTATTTTACTGTTTCTTGGACGGGTATTCTGGTTATAATCAGATAGCCATCGACCCTAAGGACCAAGAGAAGACAACCTTCACCTGTCCTTTTGGCACTTATGCTTACAGAAGAATGCCCTTCGGGTTGTGTAATGCACCAGCCACCTTCCAACGTTGTATGATGGCCATTTTCCAAGACATGGTGGAGCATATTATAGAGGTGTTCATGGACGATTTCTCTGTATTCGGGATGACCTTTGAAAGCTGCTTGGAAAACTTGTCCCTTGTGTTAAAAAGATGTGTGGAGACCAACTTGGTCTTGAATTGGGAGAAGTGTCAGTTCATGGTAAGTGAAGGCATTGTGCTCGGCCACAAAATCTCAAAGGAAGGCTTGGAGGTGGATAAGGCCAAGGTGGAAGTGATAGCCAAGCTACCTGTGCCCAACAATGTAAAGGGAGTGAGAAGCATCATGGGCCACGCGGGGTTTTACCGGAGATTCATTAAGGATTTTTCAAAGATAGCGAAACCACTATGCTCTCTGTTAGAGAAGGACACCCCATTCGTCTTCGATGAGAAGTGTGAGGAAGCATTTGAAAGCTTGAGGACAAGGCTTGTGAAGGCCCCAGTCATCATCGCACCAATGTGGGGGGAACCCTTTGAAATCATGTGCGACGCAAGTGACTATGTAGTAGGAGCGGTACTGGGGCAGAAAAATGATATCATATTCCATGCGATATACTACGCCAGCAAGTTACTGAATGGGGCGCAAGTGAATTATACCACCATGGAAAAAGAGATGCTGGCCGTAGTCTTCGCCTTTGACAAATTCAGGGCCTATGTTCTGGGATCCAAGGTCATAGTCCACACCGATCACGCGGCCCTCAAATACCAGATGGAGAAAAAAGAAGCTAGGCCAAGGCTCATCAGATGGGTACTCCTGCTACAGGAATTCGATGTTGAGATCAAGGACCGGAAAGGATGCGAGAATGTAGTGGCCGACCACTTATCAAGGCTTGAGTTGGGGTCACTTAGTGAAGAGCAATTGCAATTGTGGATCAAGGAGAGCTTCCCTGATGAGCAAATTTTCAAGGTCCACGCTCAAGAACTACCATGGTACTCGGACATCGCCAACTATGTGGTCACAGGGCAATTGCCACAACGCCTATCTAGTGATCAAAGGAAAAGACTCAAGCATGATGCCCAATTTTATTTTTGGGATAGCGGATGTCTATATAAAAGGTGTAGCGACCAGATCATCTGGAGGTGCATACCAGACGAAGAGGTGGAGAGCATCCTCAAGGCTTGTCATGAGTCACCATTTGGAGGGCATTTTGGAGTATCTAGAACTGGGCACAAGGTCCTTCAAACTGGATTCTACTGGCCACATGTATTTAAGGACTCCAAGCTTTTGGGTAAGCCAATGTGATAGGTGCCAACGGGTCGGCAACATCTCCGCTAGAGATAAAATGCCTCACAACAACATATTGGAGGTGGACTTGTTTGATGTTTGGGGTTTGGATTTTATTGGGCCATTCTCGAGGTCATGCAGAAATGAGTACATACAGGCTGGGGTCGACTACGTATCAAAATGGGTTGAAGCTGTGGCATTGCCACACGATGACAGTATGAGCGTAATGGGATTTGTTAAGAGAAATATTTTTAACCGGTTTGGGACCCCGAGGGCCATTATCAGTGATGGGGGAAGCCATTTTTGCAACAAGATTTTCAACACACTCTTGGCTCGGTATGGAGTTCAGCACAAGACCTCCACACCGTATCACCCGCAAGCAAATGGACAGGCTGAGGTATCCAATAGGGAGATCAAAAGTATACTGGAAAAGGTTGTGAACCCGGGGAGGAAGGACTGGGCACTTAAGTTGGATGACGCACTGTGGGCATATAGGACAGCATACAAAACTCCGATTGGAGCCTCACCCTTTAGACTAGTGTTAGGGAAAGAATGTCATCTCCCAGTCGAGTTGGAGCATAGAGCTTACTGGGTTGTACAAAAGTTGAACATGGACCTTAACTTAGCTCAAGAAAAAAGAATGATGATGCTCAACGAATTGGATGAATTCAGGTGGAACTCATACATCAGTGTAAGTCTTTACAAGGAACGGACAAAGAGATGGCACGATGCTAAGATTAAGGTAAAGGAGTTTGAGGTGGGACAACGAGTGTTGGTGTACGACGCAAGGATGAGGCTTTTTCCTGGAAAATTGAAATCGAGATGGGTTGGACCCCATGTCATCACAAAAGTCTTGCCATATGGAACTCTTGAGGTATACAATGAGGCATCAGGGAAAAGTTGGAAGGTCAATGGTCACAGGGTGAAAGTTTTCAATTCTTCCACAACCAGCAAGGGGCACACCCAGCGCCTTGATGATCCCTCCACCTGATAAAAGAAAAGGCTATTGTGTCTGGCTGAGGACAATAAACCAAGCGCTGTGTTGGGAGGCAACCCTCCAATTTAAATTTCGCTGTTTCGTTTTATACAATAATTAGATTACACCAGCCCAATAATTGTACTCTCTTTTCTCAGAAATCCGCATGGTCTGCACAGAGAGTCAAAAGCGGGATTTGCATATCGAGAAGTCACGGGCGAAGGAAGTACACAGATCTAAAGACATCTCTACATTAGCATGAGTAAGACACACGCGATTCCTGGATCAGGCCTGAGCTGATATCACAAGTGTGTGGTTGGAGTGTAAGTGACAAGCATGCAATAGAGGAATAGAGGACCCATTGCTAGAGTGTCGTCCGGTTGCATTATTTTCAAAAAGTGATGCATTGATACATCATATTAGGATAGACTCCTCACAGACTTTGTTTGCATATGCTCGGTCATTGTGCATGTTGTCCCCTAGTGAATTCAAGTCCCTATAAATACCATTCATCTTGCATGATGTAGTGGCACACCGAATTTTCAAGACAAGAGGCCTTTACTGAGTTATAGACTATTTCTCCAGGTTTCATGGCAAACGACGACAGTGATTACAGACTATTCCTCCGGGAGATGATGGGCACCCCAGAACTCGACGACGTGGACTTTGACGACGATGAGGAGTATACCCCGAACACACCCCCACGGTTTGTGAATGAGCGGGCAGAGAGGCGTTTCCATGCATCTACCCACAGACATGTTATAGTAGAACGAAACTTCGATGCCCCTGCTCACGTGTTCGACGAGGCCATTCGGTTCTATAAATGGGAATCCCTCACTTTTGCGCCAGAAATGTCCTATGTGGGGTTGGCAAGGGAATTTTATGCCAACTCCAACGCAAGCTATAGACGAAGCAATGATGAAGGGGTTTACCTCCGCGGGACCAATCTCGAGGTGACAAGCCAAACTATCAATGCCCATTATCAGCTGCCAGACTACCCAGAAGATGAGTATGAACAATTGGTAGGAGCTCCCAACGTCGATTTCTTGATTGAATCCGTTGGACTACCAAGAGCCACTTGGATACGTAATGGCCGATTTGAAGCCGTATATGTTAAAGTCGATGATTTGACGGCGGAAGCTCGTATGTGGCTAATGTTCATAAACGCCAAGCTCATACCCACGAACAGCCACGCCAAAGCGACTAGGGAAAAAGTACTGCTGATTTATGCCATCCAACATCGGATGACAATCGACGCAGGAAAGGTGATCATGAAATCTATAGCACGAGCACAAAATTGCACAGGCGCGCCTATATATTTCCCTTTCCTACTATCACAAATGGCCATGAGTCAATGAATTGGAATATCGCCTGCAGAAGAATCCAAAGAATCTCTTGGCACCATAGGAAGATCACAATGGGAAATATATCAGGAGATAGAGCATAACCAACGAGCTCGGCCTGACGCTTGATACTGAGTAGACTCTTTCCTTTCTCATAATGGGGACCATTGCTTCATTCTAAGTGTGGGGGGGAGTTTTGGCTTATGGTGGTGGCTGTGAGTTATGCTTGTGTGAACATGCTGGCTTGATGGTTTATGCTTGTGTGAATGATGCTTATTTCCTGTTATGCTGATGTTTTGTTCGTGAGGCCTAGGGCCCCTTGAAAAAATTTCAATTGCTGCGTTTGCTACGTGCAGAGGTGTGTAGTTGGTGTGTAGTATATTAGTATTAGGAGGTGTGTTTTTCTTGTATTTTTTGTCTATTTTCTTTCACGTGCTGTTGTGTTGGAATTAATCCAAGGCAGTGATTAGCACTGACCTTGAAGTGTGTTATTGTGATTTTTCCATTCCAAGTAAGATGTAGTGTGTGGCTTTAAATTTATGAATGTGAAAGTTGATGTTATGATTGTGCAAGAGGTCCACCTCTATTATTCATTTAACAAACGCACTTCCAATTTCATCAACAATCTACCAAGTGTTTGATGTTTGATGTATGCGAAAAATTTTCTTTCACAAGTTCACGGTATTCAGTCGATGTATAGAGAGTGCTAAGTAAAGTTTAACGTTAAGGTAAGATAGAAGTGCCAGCAACATCTTTGACATACGAGAATACTTATGCTTCATAACTTGTATGTGCACTCTACTTGTACACACTTGTTCTTTCATTTTTAATATATAGTCCATTGAAGACACGCACGAACACGAATGCTTGAGTTATGATGTTTATGCTAAGAAAAAGCCAAATGAGCGAATAAAGGGAAAAAATAGCCACAAAACCTGGCAGCCAAGCACAAAAGTGCGGCACGAATAAGCACCAATGTGCATATTAAGTTTTATGTTTGTTAAATGCGCAAAGTGTTCGTGTGTGTGGACAAAGGGACTGTAGTGCAAGAATTTTGGGTTAAGTGTCTGCTTGAGTACTTTGCATAGACAACGTTGTGGGCATAAGGAATTCTCAGCACACACTTCACGCGGGCGCCTTGGTCTTTATTCGTAATACCTTACTTGGCGACTTTGTGTAAATCGAATAAACTGTGGACTTGCTTATTCAAACGATGTTATGCATGCGAAAGTTTTATAATGGATAGTTGATGAGGTTGAGAGAGTTGTTTGTGAAGTTGGTGGTTGGATTTACTTTGCTCGGGACTAGCTAAGACTTAAGTGTGGGGGGATAATAAGTCGATGTTTAGTCGACTTATTTGCTCCGCTTTCTTTATTATTTGTTGTGAATTATGAGTGAAAATGATGCTTGGTGTGTCAATGGTATGCAAAATGTGCAGTATTTGGAAACATTGATAAATGGCTAAGTATCGTGTGATAATGTGAATATTTTGTGATTTTGTGCAAAATATTTAGTCATGTATGCCATTGACCTCCTACTCTTCTTTGAAGTCCATAACTATTCACAAAAGCACACATCACACAAAGCTTAAAGTCCACAATCATTCACACTACACAAACTCTCACAAGCACACAAACGCACAACTCATTCAGCACACACAAAAACAATCACACACGGCGGTCGCACGATGCGACCGCCCACACACACGCGCACATGCACGGCGGCCGCATCGTGCGGCCGCCCTCTCACACACGCACACACTCTGCGGCCGCCACTCGCACACGATGCGACCGCCACACCACTAGCACACGAGCACTGTTTGTTGTTCTTGTTGCATCTTTTCTTTTCTGTTTTCATTCCATTTTATTCATGCATTTCTCTTGAACGTTTGGCATGCATCAACTTCACACACATGCACTTCAATGCATATTTCCTCCCTTTGTTATTATTAGTCTATTTTACTTTTGTCATGTCTTGAGTTAGGAAGTCTTTCATGCATTGTTACTTCATCATTTTAGTTAGTCATTTCCTCATGCATTTCGTAGACACCAACTCCGCATTCTGTCCAACTTATTTGGCAAACTTAGTAGTTAAGCTTTCCAATATTGTGGCCTGATTGTTGTCATCTCTTAAGTACATGTGTCTTCACCAAATGATCTGTTGTAAATGCAGGAGCACGTGTCAACATCTTGGCACACAAAGGAAATTTCCAGGAAGCTCACCAAGCTAAGTCGGCAATGCAAAACTATAAAAGCTGGAGAGAAAGGAAGATCAGGAGTTTTTTCTGGGACGATGGGATCAACTGAGAAAAGAGAGAGGAGTTCTGAGAGTCTAGGGTTTTAAGGATCAGAGTGGAGTTCATTCAACTCTATCCGTTTGTAATAGCGATGTTTGATCTGGCTTTGTTAAACTCATTTTCAAAACCGATCAACATGATCGGCTAGATTTTTAGTGCTGCTTGAGGGATTAGGTTGAATGACTTAATATCGTTTTGAGACATTTGAATTGCGTATTTCGTGTTTGGTTTAAGTTCCATGTCAGTTAGTGTTTCATTTCAATATTTACTCACTCACGATTACGCCTTTATATGATTTGCTGTATCCACTGAAATCAATTCAGTGAAATTAAAGAAAATTGGAATGAAACCAACAGAACATAGAACAACCTATGTATGAGTCCTAAGATCTGAGTGAGGAAGCGATTTTCTACTGTGCGGTATCCACTGACAGTGGAGGTCAAGGAATGAAAAGATTTAGGATCATTTGCACACTAGTACTTGTCTTAGTGTAGTGTCAGATAGGGATCTGGAATTAGGAAGCGAGCCTAAATCTTGCCCTATCAAGGGAAGATAGAGGAGCTTGGTGGGTTAGGATTGTGAGACCTATCAAGGAGATCAATCTTAAGTTCACTAGAAAACCGACCCCCTCATACATGTGTTAACACTAAGTCAAGGATAACCGATTGAAGTCATTACCACTGGCCTCCCTCAAGGCAGCACACCTTTCTCCTTTTGGTTGATTTCTCGTTTGTTTTCTATTTAGTCTACATATCGCTTAATTGCTTATTCTATCACTGTACAATTCTTAATTTTACCGTTTCTCTGAGGATACGATCCCACTTACCGCTTGCTTCTAGTTAGTTGTTTTGGGTAAAATTGCGAGAGTAGACGACGCTCTCGCCAGTGACGGTATGGCATGCACATACTCCATTTTGTTTCTATTTTTGATTTCTTGTATTCTTATTGCGAGTCTCTATTTGTGTGTGCGTGTCTTTTTGTGAAAATTTTATCTTCTGATTTTGTTTTTGGTGTTAATTTATGCGCTTAACAGTTTATATGCGGCATTGGGCTCTCCACCTCTGGCCGGGTGGCTTCTAATTGGTGGACACCCATGTGGGCTGACTTGGCAACGAGTTGAATGTGTGAATGCCAATGTAACTGAAATGTATGATTGCCCTTCTCAGTTTTAAAGAAGTTTATTTACTGATTTCATGTGTTGGTTTATAATGATTTATTTTACTTGTGGTGTTTGCATGGATTTCGAGCTAACAGAGACGCTTCAAGACCTCTTGTGATCTCTTAGGAATTTTTTTTTATACAGAATGTTTTCTTGCTGATTTTAGTCTTATGGTGATTTGGTCTTACTTGTTTTTAATTTCATGGTACATTTGCCTTGATTTCTTTGTGATTTAAATATAAAAAAAAAACTGTTAGTCTATCCTCTTCAATGCGCTTTTTCTTTATGTCATTTTAGTTTGCTCATCCAGCTTGCCTTATGTTACCTACTGCTCTCTGTTTTCTCCTGTGAGTATGTATTTTCCGTGTTTCTATTGGTGGTTGTTGAATATTTTCTAATCTTTTAGACCTTCTCTTTCACTTAGTATATGCTAGTATCTGTTGTTTGGAGATTTTAGCATTTTTTAGTTTGAAGGAAAAGTATGTTTTTTTGTTAATTCTATTAGTTTACTGGACTTTCACTTTGAGTGGTTCCCCTATTTTTGCCTTTTCCAGAGGGAAAATTCTCCAGGTACTGAAAAATTTGACCCAGAAGAAAATTCAAGTTATTGTAGTCACGGATGATGAAAGAATTTGGGGCTTGGGGACCTTGGTTACTTTTTTTTTTAATGTGTATTGTGGTAAGTGCTTTGCACATCTGATGGTCTTGTACAGATTTTCTCCTTTCCTTATCTGTTTGCTCGTTTTTTTTTATTTCTTTTTTCTTTTTTTCTGTGTGAACTTTTTTGGTCATGTATTGTTAGACATGCAACAGCCTTTTAATTTGAAGATGATTTTTTTTTGCATTTTAATAAATATTAATGTTTCTGGGGAATGGGCTAACCTGTAGGGAAGCTATCCTTATACATAAGACTCTTGAAGGTGTTCGTGCTTCAGCTGTAATTATATCCAAGTTCAAGGTCTATATGCATTTCTTGCAGTTAAGTAGTTTTTAAAGTCTATTGCATTATTTTTTATGTTTTATATTTTGCACTCGAACCTGTGTATTGGCAATATAGTATTTAGTATACTTGGAATTTCAAATTTTCGTGCTTATGTTTCTCTTTCTTTGAAAGAAAACCAGTAAAACTTTTTCGTAAACAAAAAGGTTTCACAAGAAGGAAACATTCACCAATACACTGCCGGTTCATCTCTTTCCAAATCAAATGCAGCTTAGCAGATATATAATTAAGCTATTCTACTGATATTGATCCTTGTTGTTTGTGCAGAGATGTCTTACAGTTTTTGCATAAAGCACCCAAATTTAATTGGCAAGAGTGATAAGCTTGATGTTCTGTGGGATGAAGGACTCTACTCTCGAATATCTTTATAGCTTACAGGAAGCCAAGGCAAGAATGAGTTTCTCAACAATCATTCAGGTTGCTGTTACTCTTCATCCCTTCTATTTTTCTTGTTAAATTATTTTCTTGAATATGGAAAAATTTGGACTACAGTTGTTATACATCAAGAGATATCTAGAACCGATAAGAGCAAATAAAATACATCTACTTGGTGAGTTTATTTTCATGTGCATTTTCTTTCTCTTGTGAAATGATTTTACATATGTCCTTTGGCAAATGGATTAAGCTTACCTGAATGTAAATCCCAAGATACAAAAGGATGAATATAATTCTTTTGATGTATATACTAGAGTTAGCCCAAGAAAAATGAAACCAAACTGAAAGAGGAAAAGTGCGTCTTCCTATTATACAGGTTTTTGCTTAATTTCCTGTTGAAATGGTTAATTTGCATAAATATGACATATACTTTTCTATTAACTCTCTGATTTCATCTTGGTGAAAATGCTTTCGCATATTTTAAACTTTGTGTTTTCAATTTTGATAATGGCAATTCTTTCACATATTTTTTTTGTATAATTTTCCTTATTTGTGGTATGCATATGCTTTTGGTTTTTTTGCTCCTTTGCCCAACATGACAGATAAATTTATGTGCTACACATTTGTTTAATTATTATGTACCCATGTAAATTCTTCAATTAGGCCAAACTATTTATTGAGATTCGGAAAATTTAATGACCATTATATTTCTAAATTTTCAGAGTATAATGCAGTATGTCCTATAACACGTGGAAACAATATCTCTTTATGAGTTAAAAGTCAATTGGTGAAGTATAGCTGGATATCTTTTGTGATAGTATACGTCCTTCCGCTTTCACAATACCATTTTCATGCATTATTCAAGAGCAATTTGTCTGAAACTTGGCAATCACATCTTGTAGCGACCCTACAAAGTGGGATAAATGCTTAGTTCGTTGTTCTTGTTTACTATCACACCTTGTGAACAACTTGACCTATATATCATCGTGATTTAACTCATGTGAAGCTGAGAAAATGTTTTGATGAGGAAGCTAACCAAAGAATCTTTGTGGATGATCCATTGCAAGGAGTTGGAGGACCTTTGACGCGTTCGAGGACTAAGTGTATGAGGAGTGCACTACACGCGTTGATGAAGGACATATTTGAGCGTGAACTTGTTCGGAAAGCTCGTGAGGAGGACACAACAATCATTTCTTGCTTGGAAGTGACCAGGATGGAGTTCAATGTTTCGGTGGATCGAAATGAGGTGTGGGAAGGAAGAAGAGATGAAAAACAGATAGGTTCGGATGGCCTCATAGACTTTTGGCCATCCAAAAGATAGGCTCGGACGCATCCACCTTGTTTTGAAGACCGTCCGAAATGTTGGAGAAAATGATAAGTCTCTGAAGTTTATGTTCGGACGCTGCAGGGGAGTTTCGACCGTCCGAAACTTAGGATCAGATGCTCCTTTTAAGGTTCGGCCGTCCGAAAATGTCGCGATGAGTTTTTACATGTTTCCAGTCAAATAGGTTTGGATGATCCCATGAGTCCAAAGTACCGTCCGAAACTTCTGCTGAACGTTACCTTTGAATTTTTTTTGACTTTTTCCTTAGGGTTTTTAGGAGCCTATAAAACGCGATCTCATGTACGTTAACAGCAGATTTTAGACATTTTGAAATTTTGTGAGTTTTGCTTAAAACTTTCCTTTTGTTCTTTGTGAAGAACATTCGATTCCATTCCATCAAAGGGTTTGATTGTGTGGTTTCTTGGATAGTGAAGGTTCTAAGGACAGGTTTTCTTAGGGTGTTCATTACTTATTTGATAGGTATGTTTCTAATTCTTGTTTGAATTTGGGCTGCCTCCTATTGTTCTATTGTTTTAAGTTCATCTTGTTGAATTCATTTCACGTAATTTTCCTCAATTGATCATGGGTTTGCGTTCTTAGAATCCATACGGGTCTAGGATCGTATCAGTTTGGTATCAAAGCCAAATTGGGGAATTTTTCCAACAAAGAATTGCATCTTTGATTGTTTTTCCTTTGAATTTGATATATTGTGTCATTGTTGAATTGTTGGTTCCATTGTTTAATAAATTGTGGCGAATTGAAAAAAAAAGTGCAGAAAGATATAATAAAAAAAGAGAAAAGAAGGCCAATTTGAGTTTTGATTCTTGAGTTTCAGTTTTGGTAACATTCAAGGTAACATTCTCACCTTGATTTCTTGGTAACTTTGTGACATTCGTTGAATTGCAAATTGTGCAGAATTTCCTTATCAATATATGCTTAGGGGGCAGCAGCACTAAGTCAATTTTGGGAATAGTGCATAGTTTTGTTGTTTTGAGGAATTAATTGTGTCTTGCAATCTACAGTCATTGTGTTGTAATTGTGAAAGGGTGATATTTGGTCCTTGTTGAAATTGTTGTGATTCAAAGCCAACTTTGTGTCATATCATTGTGAACCATTGTCTTATTACCTTTTCTTAAAGTTTGTGAGTTTTTACTGTTAGTATTGGGTAACATTCTTGTTCTTATTGCCTAATTTTCATTCCATTTCTCAAGAGACTTATAATCATTCTTGTTCCTTAGTGTTTTTTGTTTTCCTTACATTTCTTATTCAATTGAATTCTTGGTTGGTTTGTGAGTGTTTGTTCAACTCAAAGAACTTGTAAAGGAAGTTAGAGGGTTTCAATCTTTTGAGTGATACACGAGCGTGAGTGTAAACACTTAGGGAGTGGAAAGGATAAATTTATTGTTCCTAAAATCATCATGAGTGGGGAGGGAACAAGTAGTCCTTCTTTTAACATTGAAACTGTCTTTAAAGCCATTCAAGCCCAATTTGATAAATTCAATCTTTGGCTTAACTTCTTGGAATCCAATGAACAACCAACTAGGGAGAGAGCGGGTAGAAATCCATTGTTTGAGAGGGAAAATCATGGGGAAGAGTCAGAGGAGGAAGAAGATGGAACATGGGGTAGAGATAGGAATGGTAGGAATGATAGGAATGATAAGAGAAGGGACAATCACATGGGGTCCATTAAGATGAAGATTCTAGAATTTCAAGGGAAGAATGATCTCGAGGTTTACCTAGAGTGGGAAATGAGGGTAGATCATGTATTCGATTGTCACAATTATTCGGTAGATAAAAAGGTGAAGTTAGCGGTTGTAGAGTTTACCCGTTTTGCCTCAATTTGGTGGGACCAATTTGTACACAATAGGAGGAGATATGGGGAGAGACCAGTTAGGACTTAGGAGGAGGTTAAGAGGATAATGAGGAAGAGATTTGTTCCTAACCATTACCAACGAGATGTTGTGAGGAAACTTCAAACCTTGACCCAAGGTAGTAAGAGCGTAGAGGAGTATTTTCAGGAAATGGAGACAGCATTAATCCGGGCTAATATAGAGGAGAATCCTGAATTTACAATGGGTAGATTTGTAGCGGGTTTGAATAGGGAGATAGCTGATGTGGTAGAGTTGCAACAATATGTAGACATGAAAGAATTGTTGCATAAGGCCTTGAAAGTTGAAAGGATTGTTAAGGCTAGGGGGAAGAGTACTTGGAAGAGTTCTTGGAAGGATAACAAACCAGTGTCAAATACTAAATTCGAAAATGCAAAGGTTGACTCCAAACCTAAAGTAGAACAAAAATGGGGAACCGGGAAGGAGAAGGTTGAGGAGCAGGCAGTTGGGAGGAGTCGGGACGTTAGGTGTTAGAAATGCCAAGGGATATGGCATATTCAAACTCAATGTCCTAACAAAAGGACCATGTTCTTGTTACCTAATAGGGAGTATGAGAGTGAGCATTCTGATGACGAGGAAGATATACCATTGGGTGAGGAGAGTGATTGAGAGGAAGAGTTACCAATGGGGGGAGAGGCACTAGTTAACTTAAGGGTTTGAAATGTTCAACCTAAGCTAGAGGGGGAATTGGTGCAAAGTGATAACATTTTTCATACTAGGTGCCATGTGCAATGGAAGGTGTGTAGCTTGATCATAGATAGTGGGAGTTATACTAACATAGCTAGTACATTGTTGGTGGAGAAATTGGGGTTAAAGACACTTAGACATCCTAAACCCTATAAGCTACATTCGTTGAGTACTAGTGGGGAGGCAAAGGTTAATAAGCAAGTGAAGGTTGAGTTTGTGATAGGACGGTATAAGGATGTGGTGTTGTGTGATGCGGTGCCTATGCAAGCTGCCCATATTCTTTTGGGACGTCCTTGGCAGTTTGATAGAATGGTAGTCTATGATGGATATACTAATAGATACACTTTGGAGATGAATAATTGCAACCATACTTTGGTGCCTTTGAAACCTTGGGAGGCGCATAATGATCAGATTAGGATTGTGAAAGATTTTGAAAAGAAATAAAAAGGCGAATCTAGCAAGAGTAAAAGCCGAGAGGAAATCATCAAAAGTGAGGAAGAAAAATCAGAAAATGAGAAAAAGAAATTGAGTGTTTTTGCAACAAAAAGAGAGGTGAAAGAAACATTGAGTGAGGGAGAGAGTGTGTTTATTTTGTTGTATAAAGATGTGTTTTTGCTTGATGCTAAGATACTTGATCTTTTGCATCGAGAAGTGGTGTTTTTATTGTAGGAGTACGAGGATGTTTTTCCCGAGGAGTTGCCTGCAGGACTTCCACCATTGCCGGGGATAGAGCACCAAATCGACTTCATTCCCGGTGCTTCTATACCAAACCGTCCAGCCTATCGAGCTAATCCGGAGGTGTCCAAGGAGATTCAAGCTCAAGTAGAGGAGCTGTTGCAAAAGGGGGCTGTGAGAGAAAGTCTTAGTCTGTGTGCGGTGCCCGTCATTTTGGTGCCCAAGAAGGACGCGAGTTGGAGGATGTGCATGGGCTGCCGAGCCGTCAACAAAATTACGGTAAAGTATCGTCATCCTGTGAGGGAATTTTGTTGTTGTTTATTTCGATGACATATTAATTTATATTAAGTCATTGGATGAACATGTGTTGCATTTAAGAGAAGTTTTCATTGTGTTCAGAGAGCATAAATTATATGCTAATTTGAAGAAATGTTCTTTTTGCATGGATTCTATTGTTTTTCTTGGTTTTGTTGTGAGTGCTAACGGCATTAAGGTAGATGAAGAGAAGGTTAGGGCAATCAAGGAGTGGCCTACACCAAAGAATGCCAGTGAGGTCCGGAGCTTTCATGGTTTGGCGGGATTCTATCGAAGGTTTGTTAAAAAGTTTAGCACTATTACCGCACCATTGAATGATCTTGTTAAAAAGCATGCTGTATTTAAATGGGAAAAAGTACATAAAAAGGCTTTTAACATGTTCAAGGACAAACTCACACAAGCACCTGTTTTAATGTTGCCTTATTTCAATAAAGTTTTTGAAGTTCAATGTGAAGCCTCTGGGCTTGGGATTGGAGCTGTATTGATTCAGGACTCGAAGGCGATAGCGTATTTCAGCAAGAAAATGCATGGGGCTATCATGAACTATCCAACGTATGACAAAGAGCTTTATGCTCTTGTGAGGGCGTTGCAAACTTGGCAACATTATTTGTGGCCAAAGGAGTTCGTTATCCACTACGATCATGAACCACTCAAGCATTTGAAGTCTCAAGGGAAGCTGCATCGAAGACATGCTAGGTGGATGGATTTCATTGAATCTATTCCTTACGTCATCAAGCATAAGAAGGGTAAGGAAAATGTAGTGGCTGATACTTTGCCACAAAGGTATATGCTTCTTACTTTCTTGCAGTCGAAGTTGTTGGGATTTGATTTACGTAAGGGGTTGTATGCGGGTGATAGTGATTTTGGTGAAATCTTGGCTGAATGTTCACAAACTGCATGGAATGATTATTTTCAGCATGATGGATTTAATTTTAAGAAAGGAAAATTGTGCGTGCCTAAGAATTCTTATCGTGAATTGCTTGTTAGGGAGGCACATTGTGGGGGTCTTATGGGGCATTTTGGTATCACAAAGACACTAGACATATTGCATGAACATTTTTATTGGCCTAAAATGCGAAATGATGTTCAAAATTTTTGTGCAAAATGTATCTCATGTCGTCAAGCAAAGTCTAAGGTCATGCCTCACAGTTTTTATACCCTATTACCCGTTCCTAGTCATCCATGGGTCGACATATCGATGGATTTTGTGTAAGGGTTGCCTAGCACACAGTCGGGTCAAGATAGCATCTTTGTGGTAGTCGATCGCTTTAGCAAAATGGCGCATTTTAGAGCATGCAATAAGACTAATGATGCATCGCATATTGCTGACTTGTTCTTTCGTGAAATAGTCAGATTGTATGGTATTCCAAAGACTATAGTTAGTGATCGGGATGTCAAGTTTTTGAGTCATTTTTGGCGCACATTGTGGTCTAGGTTAGGCACGAAGCTTTTGTTTTCCACGACAGCACATCCGCAAATGGATGGGAAAACTGATGTTGTTAATCGAACACTAACAACCTTGCTTCGAGCTTTAATTAAGAAAAATTTGAAAAGTTGGGAAAAATGTTTGCCACATGTAGAATTTGCATATAATAGGGCCATGCTTTCCACTATATCTTATTCTCCGTTTGAAGTGGTTTATGGGTTTAATCCACTAACGCCTTTTGATGTATTGCCTATTTCTACTAGTCACATTTTGGATTTAGATGGTAAGCAGAAGGCGGATCACATTAAGGAAATGTATGCCAAGGTTCAGGCAAACATTGAGCGTCGAAATGAACAAGTTGCTAAGAGAGCAAGTCAGGGGAGAATAAAGGTTTCTTTTGAACCCGGAGATTGGGAGTGGATTCATATGCGCAAAGAATGATTTCCACATCAACCGAAATCAAAGCTTCAACAAAGGGGAGATGGTCCATTTCAAGTTTTAGCCAAAATTAATGGTAATGAAATATTATTGATTTGCCTAGTGAATTTGGTAATATTTCTAGCACGTTTAATGTTGGCAATCTTTTTTTGTATGACCTAGGTGATTTGAGGATGAATCCTCTTGAGGAAGGGGGGAATGATGAGGAAGCTAACCCAAGAAGCTTTGTGAATGATCCATTGCAAGGAGTTCGAGGACTTTTGACGCGTTCGAGGACTAAGCATATGAGGAGTGCACTACACGCGTTGATCAAAGACATATTTGAGCGTGAACTTGTTCGTGAAGCTCGTGAGGAGGACACAACAATCATTTATTGCTTAGAAGTGACTAGAATGGAGTTCAATGTTTCGGTGGATCGAAATGAGGCGTTGGAAGGAAGAAGAGATGAAAAACAGATAGGTTCGGAGGACCTCATAGACTTTCGGCCGTCCCAAAGATAGGTTCGGACGCTCCACCTTGTTTCGAAGACCGTCCAAAATGTTGGAGAAAATGATGAGTCTCTGAAGTTTAGGTTCGGACGCTTCAGGGGAGTTTCGGCCATCCAAAACTAGGATCGGACGCTCCTCTTGAGGTTCGGCCGTCCGAAAATGTCGCGATGAGTTTTTACATGTTTCCAGTTAAATAGGTTCGGACGATCCCAGGAGTCCGAAGTGCTGTCAGAAACTTCTGCTGAACGTTATCTTCGAATTTTTGTAGACTTTTTCCTTAGGGTTTTTGGGAGTCTATAAAAGGCAATCTCATGTACATTAACTGCAGATTTTAGACATTTTGAAATTTTGTGAGTTTTGCTTAAAACTTTCCTTTTGTTCTTTGTGAAGAACATTCGATTCCATTCCATCAAAGGGTTTGATTGTGTGGATTCTTGGATAGTGAAGGTTCTAAGGACACGTTTTCTTAGGGTCTTCATTACTTATTTGATAGGTACGTTTCTAATTCTTGTTTGAATTTGGGGCTGCCTCCTATTGTTCTATTGTTTTAAGTTCATCTTGTTGAATTCATTTCACGTAATTTTCCTCAATTAATCCTAGGTTTGCGTTCTTAGAATCCACATGGGTCTAGGATCGTTTCATTTCTCCATTATTATAATTCATGTTGCCTTTGCCACACATTGGTGTCATTATGAAATTTCTTCGTATCAAATTTCATGGGCAGACTTTAATGGCATTTTTTGGGGATGTGTCAATGTTTTTGCTGTAAGGAACAACATATGCTAATTGTTATTTGGATTGTTAGTTGAATTCCATCTTTACAAAGTCTATTTGACTTGTTAATTGTGAAACTTGGCTACAAGCAGAAAGTTCATTGGCCTTAATCTGCCCTAAAAAAACGTCTTCACCATATTAGAGAAGTGTTACAACATTGATCATTCCCTTGGTAGAGTCTCAAGTACAAATTCTTGCTATAATGGTCCGCACATCTCTCCGCATTATGCTGATGATGCTTCTGCTACTATGCTTTCCATTGTGATGATAATGCTTCTGCTACTCTCCATTAAATATCTATAATCATGACGTCCAGTGTTACTTTTATTTTGTATTACAGGTGATGCCCACAAGTTATTTGTGTTTCCCTCTGAAAGCAACTTTTCGGGTCTGACATTAAACCTTGACCTTGTCAAGTTTATCAAGGAAGATTCACATAAACAGTTGGGAGGCTCCCCACATTCCCGGTAAACATGTTCATATGAACAGCCACATTTAAGGATTCAACTTTTTGAAATGTTTGAATTTCCATACTGGATGCCCTCCAACTGTACAGTAGTTGTTAAATTTTAGTAATTGAATCTTGTTTACAAGTTCAGCAACCACACATCGTGATATGTGATTATAGCTCCATTTTTTGGAGCTTAGTATTATTGTCCCATTGTTTATGAGATTGTAACTATGTTTATTCTTCTTTTTGAGGCGGTCCTTTTTCCCTGCAGATTTCTTGCTGCATGAATAATGTGCAAAAGGAAACTTTTGGTTCCAAAGTTATTCCCTTTCAGAATTTTGTAGGAATTGAACATTCTATGCCACTTTGAATGTTATTTAAAGGTGTGTTTTCCTGTAATGAGCCTGGAAAAAACATGTAATTGTCTCTAAAAGCCTGTGCTTCTTGTATATTGCCAAACAATTTTCAGCAAGATAAAAAATATTTTACCCTTATATTACTGGGAAAAATTCTTTCTATCCTAATTTTAGCCGACCACCCTCACGTCTTCGTTATGTCATGGTATTAATTTAGTTCACTAAACCCTAAACCGTCTCTATCCCTACCCACGGGTACCTCCTGCGCCTTGATGCAGGCTCCACACCTAGTATATATATATAAATCGTTTCTATGTAAAAAATTAAAAAGAGTACGTTAAAAAACCTAAATCATTACATAGACAATAAGAAGTTCTTTCACATACTCACAACAGAACATCAAATAACAACGAACTAGAAGGCAAGTACAGAACATAAAACAACAACGAATTGGAGGCAAGTATAGAACATAAAACAACGACGACTGGGAGGCAAGTTATACTGGTTTTGACGGAGGAAATAAGCTGAACAAGATGGGGAACAAAGAACTTCGTTGGAGATCAAACTCCTTTCTACGTGATGACACCAACTCCAAATCTAGAAGTATTTCGGCAAAACAATCTTCAGCATAGTTATAATTACTCATTGAATCTCTGGGTTGGGATCAAGATCTCCTTCATCGCAATGAAATTTGTTTAGATCAAGTCCAAAATCAATATGCATATTGTTGTCTTCAGAATGCAGATTGATGTCTTCATAATGCATATTGTTGTCTTCAGCCTCCTTATGCTTTGCCTTCATATCTGTTTCAACAAAGTTTTTTTGATTCTGGTTTTTTGTTTTCCATGATGAATTTGGAAGTGAGTTGTGATTGTTGAGTTAATTGGGTAAGTTCTGTACACTCTAATTATAGTTGAATATTGCATAATTCCAAGATTAAAAAAAAAGAAGATAGAAACAAATTCTACACCAGACTAGTGTGTAAATTTTGTTGGAGATTGGAAAAATTTATTATTCGGAACTTGTTGGAGATTGGAAGAATTGATGAGTTTCAATACATAATTAGTTATGGAGTAAATGACTAGGTGAGCTATAAAAAAAGTAAATAATTATAAAGGGTAAAATTGTAAGTAAATAGGTTGAAATTGTCAAACGACATTTAAATTGTAAACCAAAACATCTTCCAAAACGTCATTTATGAAAAAACGGAGGGAGTAGCATTCTAATTGTTGGTGTGTTCTTCATTTGCAAAAAAAATCATTGCATCAAGTTATTCACCATCAACTATTGGCATTTTGAGGTATGAATTAAAATTGTGAAATATTCATGAATTAATTTATGGTATTATGGGTTTATTTCATATCAAATAATAATAATACAGTGGAGTTATTATTTTATTGGAGGTAAATTTTGGTGGAAGAAAAAATGCTTGATTGTAAGTGATGAATGTTTGCTAAGAAAAAAAATTGAAAAATAGGAAGAGGATGATCAGAAAGCTAGACTCGAGTTAGTAATTCAGAAGCATAAGGAATACATCCGGTACATCGTTTGGATGATTAATTTTGGTTCTATCGGATTTACATCCGGACGGGTAAATAATCTTCCGAATAAATAGTCCTATTAGTCATTGCTTTGCATTAGTCGTCTGAATCACAATTTGACCAAGAGTCTGGATGATGATTTAGTTATTTAGATATTTGTATCCAATTACAACTAAATAACTGAATAATAAATATTGCTTAAAGTCATTATTAAAAATAATATATTAATTTGGAAAATAAAACATAATACATGTATTTGTGAGTAATATGTAAAAATTTATTCAAAATTTTATTTAATTAAAATGTATTAATTTTATACCGAATATGTTTGATTAATATTAATTATTTATACAATTAATTGTTAATTGTGTGCATATCCCACATATGGACAGACGACGTGACATGCCTTCTTGCGATAAGTTTATTTTGGGGAGGAAAAATCATTCACTAAGTGTCATCAGTATCTTATGAACCTCCACATGCAAAACGAGCATTTGTGGTGCTTACTAGTATTTGGTATTTTGAGTTGGTTGATAAAATCTATGATATTATGGGAGTTGACAATAATTCAGTGACCCTTACCATCTTGCTTAAACAATCACATTGTTATACCGAAAGCGAGTTAAGGTATTGCACAACTAAAATATATGATGATGAGTCATTTGAGTTTGCTTATGATACAGCTGCAGAGATACCACATTACGCCGCTGAGTTATAAATTATACAGAATGTAATTAAACCTACTTACAAAATGCAAACCATAGTTTGGATGCATGGTCCTGGTGCAATGATGTCTTCATTGAATAGTTTTCCAAACCAAACGACAATTGACAATCGGGGAAAAAGTACTATTCAAGTAACACATTCGTACCCATGTTTGAACCCTGTAGTAGCAGTGGCAACATCATCTCAAAGTGTTGGTAAACATTCACCCCATGGTTTTGAAACATTTCATTGCATAGGACTCGCTGATTATATTCCCGGTCTTCATGCCATCCCGAAATCAAGACGGGCCAACTCTCTATGCCTCTCTCCCAATATTATATTTTATATGGATGAGGATAACGATTATATTCCAAGTAATGTCGAGGAGTCTAGCGAAGATGACAGTATGAGTATGGATGATATGTGGTGGTGATGATGATATACATCAGTATACTGGTCATACAAATGTATCAATACATGAAAAATCATACATACAAAGTGGTCTTGCATTCTATAATGATGTTGGTTCATAAGGTGATGATCCTACTGATAGAGGCGATCATGAAAGCATAGGCATTTGGACTAAGGCAAACAATGATATCCGATTAGGAATGAGATTTGAAAGTAAAAAACAAATCAAGAAGGCAATTACTTTGTGGTTTATACAAAAAAATAAGAGTACATAATTGTTGAGAGCAAAGGAAATACTTGGGTTGCTTAATATAGTGAGCACGTTAGAACACTGTTGGGGAAGATACGCCACGAGAATCTATCAATTGTGACTGGTATGTTCGGGCACGTCAAAAGACCACGTACAAAATGTGACAAATCATAAAATGGGTGAAGGATAACAATTCCGGTAGGTCAATTCTTTAAAACAACAACAAAAATTTGAGTGTTGCGGTCATAGCTAGCTATATTTTGCACTTAATTATTGGTGATCCTGCATATAAGGTTAAAGACATTCAATTGGATATAAAGAATCCTCTCCGTGTTGATATAACTTACAAGAAAGCATGGTATGCTCGAAGAAAAGCTATTGAACTTGTTTTTGGAAATTGGGAGGCCTCTTTCGCTGAATTGCCTCGATATGTAGAGGCATTGTGTGATTCAAATCCAGGGACTGTGATCTAGTGACGGCACCATCGAAATAGTTCTACTACTATGAAAACTTTCAAATATGTATTTTTGGCATTCGGTCTTGGAATTGAGGCATTTCATTTGTGCAGACTTGTAATTAGCATTGATGGCACCCACTTGCGTGGTGAAAACAAAGGTAAACTACTCACAACTATGACAGTGAATGAAAATAACAAGACATTGCCTCTTGCATATGTAATCGTTGATAAGGAGACTAACGAGAGTTGGTGCTAGTTTTTTTATTAGTTTAGAATCCATGTTGCATAGGATCGGTATCCTATTTGTGTGTTGTCTAACAGACACAAAAGGATAATTCATGCTATGACAAAGATGGATGATTGGAAAGAACCAGCAACATTTCATAGATTTTGTTTAAGACACATTCAGAGCAACTTTATGTCAAAGTATACAAATTTTCATTTGAAAAAGTTGTGCTAGTCTTTGGGTTCAACTCGTCAGAAGCGCAAGTGGATAAGACTTCAAAATGGGATTAGGAGTATTGATGCTGAGGCATGAGATTACTTAAATGATATTGATAGGAGTAGGTGGTGTCTTGCATATGACAAATGTCATCATTGGGGTAATTTGACTACAAATCTATCTCAGAGTTTTAATAATGTATCAAGGGGTGCTAGACATTTGCCCATAAAGGCATATATTGATTTGACATGGCATTAGACTATGCAGAGATTTAGAGACAGCACCGAGGCTACTAATCATTCTCGTTTTCCACTGACCGATACTGTATGGAAAAAATTTAAGAAAATTGAAAAAGCCACGCAAGGTCATCAAGTAGTTGAATTTGACTATTCATACGGTGTTTACAAAATTGTTACAGTTCATCGGGTTGATGGAAAAGGGGGGAACATCCAAATTGTCAGCTATGATAAGAAGAAATGTTCATGTGGCAAGTGGCAATTGTATAGATTTCTGTGTTCACATACAATGGTAGTTTGCAGACATAGAAGGGATGACCCAATGATGATATTTGATGCGGTATACAAAAATCGCACTTTTTTGCAACAATGTTTGGGAATATTCCACCCAATGCAACATGAAGAATATTGGCGAGTTCCACATTGGCATATTATACAGGATATGAGTCGCTTTCATGATCGTCATCCTGACTGAACTCGAGTTAGTCACATTCATAACGAGATGGACATTAGACACCTCGATAAACCTCACAAGTGCTGACATTGTCACCAACCCGGTCATAATAAGAGGAATCGCACTAATAATAAATGTAGAGTTTACTTTTCATTGGTGTCCAAAATCGGGTCATCATTACCTTTTTAGATATGTAACTGTAGTTTGTCCTTAATGTATGAAAACTTTGTTATTTTAACTGTTTCTTAAGTATACGATTGATGCATTAATGTTAATGTAATTTGACATTCATAATTCGAGTATGTGACACGTATACGTATTTACGCTTTTTGGGTGTTATCTATCATAATTTATTGTTATGGGAGATGAAATGTTGACATACATATAGGTGCAACATATCATGTCATCTCATTTGCAGCAGAACATAAATCCAAGCCCTTATGTCAATGACTTGCTCTTCTTACAATATCAACACATAACAAATGCATTGTTTAGAGGACAATTGCATGAAACGATGCAATAGTAGTTTTTGGAACCATCCTATAACTGAAAATGTGATGAAATACATTAGATTGGTTGGGTTTGAGGATGTTATATGTTGTGGGTATATTTTGGTAGATCACACTCTTATCACTGCATAGGTTGAGCGATGGCTACCTGAAACTCATACTTTGTATTTACCAATTGGCGAGGCAACAATTACACTACAGGATGTCGAAGTTCTATAGGGACTTCGTGTGAAGAGTGATCCTGTTACTAATATATGTCTTAATTTGAATGTTGATCATTGGATAGAAGTATGTAAATCAGTTTTAGGATTTGAGCCACCGCGTGATGCTATTAATGGATTTCGGGTTAAGATGAGTTGTTTAGCCAAATCTCTATATATACTATTACAAGAAGATGCTTCTAAAAAGGCTTGTAAACAGCTTTCTTGCACGTACATTCTAATGCTTTAAGGAGGGCAGTTACTATCGGACACTTCTAGCTCCATGGTGCCTCTTCACTATTTAAATGCCCTTAATTCAATAAAACAAGCATCGTTATATAGTTGGGAAAGTGCGATTTTGGCACATTTATATCGTAGCTTGTGTAATGCAATATTACCTTCTACAACAAATATTTGTGGCCTATTGGTACTATTACAGGTGCGTTTATATATATTTGCTCTTTACATTTAACCAATTACTCACACCTTTTTATACTAATTAGTTTTTAGTTATGGGGTATTTGAGCGATTTCCTACATTACGTCCAAAACGACTTATACCGAGCACTGATTACTCACGTCCTTATGGTGCGAGGTAATATTAATATATCATATATTTATCTTTTTGTTGCTATTATCTTGTGCGCCTTTTTATTTTCAATCATTTATATCATAAAAAATTTGACAATTTAAGTTTCAGGTGGAACGTTGGATTTGATTTGTCAAACCTGTCTATGCATGTATTGTCTATCTATTGTGACCAATTGACTAGTTTATGGTTCGAGGAGGTAATTTATGAATGGTTTTGTATTGATATATATATATATATATCAAATGCGTATAACTTTATGCCCATTGTTAAATTGTAGTTTATTTGAATGCCATATACGGACGAAATGATATCTAAACTTTCTCCATGTTGTAGCAGTAGTAGAGAAATATAGAAAGCAGTTACGTATCTTATTTACTGGGAAATTGTTGAACCACACATGCCTAATAAAGTACTGCGACAATTTGGCATACATCAGCCCATTTCGGTTCTTAGGTTGTTAGAGAATCATGTAGAATTACATAAAATGGACCGATGTGGAAGAGGCACTTATAACTAGATCACAGTACATAAACCCTATGTTAGTCACTTCATCCTGTGTACAAATTTGGTAGAGTCCGTTGACGTGGCTGATGATGTTACATATGCTTCTATTGAGTACATGGATTGGTATAGGCAGCGGACTGTGATTTACATCACAAATTTTGGTACAAACAGTAATGTTTGCAGTGGGTTTCAGGATGATGGTGGTACAACCGAGTATTTGGAAAGGTTTCTTAAGAGTTTGTCTAACTTAACTTTTCTTACGTATTAACATTGATACTACTAAATTTTTATCTAGATGGACGTGGTGACGAGCATGTATTATATGGCGTTGGATAACATAAAATCTACTAATGAAGATGGTTCTAGCAATGCATTTTCCAAAGAAATAATGGAATACACGCATGATGCAATGCAAAATGTTTGTAACTGTTATCTTCTTCAAATCCGCCCATCATAGGTACCGGAATGTAGTATGGCTAGTTTGGACACATTTATAACCATAACAATTCAAGACAATCCTACATTTAAATTCTTGGATAACATCATAATTTGTACCGCAAGGTTCAACCCCAAATGTCTCACCATCACTGACAGTTGTTCTATTTGTCTAAGCTATACTCACGCGCCGCCCTCGTCGGCCATTTTCTCTCGCTTTTTCGAAAATATTTAGGAAAATGGGGCGAGCCTTATCGCTATTGGGTATAGTTTTTCAAAATGGTGAATAATTTAGAAATACATTTTCAAATTATCGAATGCCAAAATAATTTATACGAACTAAGAGAAATTCAAAATAAAATTCACCGACAAACTAACAGTAACAATCACAAAGACTATTCAACTCAGGTAGCACAATTTCCCAAAAGGGAGCACATAATAGTTTAGATTTGCTACCTGTGTTCAGCCAAGCTGACCCAGTACCAGCCATATGACTCCTGATAAAAATTGCGCGCGCGACTTAGAGCTACCTTATCCTCTATAGTCAGTAATTGCCTCGCAAGCACAGTATGATATATCCGGATAAACAGTACCCTTTCTCATGAAACTAAAACCTCCTTGGTTCCACTTGACAAGGGTTGAACGTTACGGTGAACTTAAGATGAACTCGTCGGCCCTTGCCGTCCCAGCTATCATTAAGTCACTCGTGACCGGACCCAAGTCATTCGGGCAGTCACAGTACAAGCCAATTTACACATACATAAATGATTTACATCGTGTCGATGCGCTATAGGCAATAGCGAATTGTGTGGATTCTAGAGGTGGCTCTCACCTTCAATTCGACGAAGCACTAAGTTCCCACACAACATAGATCCGACATTTCAATCATGTAAATCAACTACAATATAGAGACATGTTGATTTAATATAAGGAAATTTTCAATTATCATTAAGTATCCTTCGAATACAAGATAAGAGATTGCACACTAGTCAAATAACATTCACATCACCTTCAATTAATACAGGAACATGTTGACACAAAGCTAGGCATTCCCATTATTGAATGTCAACATGGACCAAGGTTCCAAAACCAACACGCTGTTTGGTTTTAAAATATACGTCATGTATTATTCATCTTGTGATATTTCTAAATCTATAGACTTTCTGCCGCTTAAGCCTATAATGCACAATTTAATCATATTTAACTTTGTTAGTGATTAGCTATATTAATCCACCCCTTTATTTTTTTTTATAAATCCGGGCGGCTTATGTTTCTTCTTTCTTCCATTGACTTGTATTTCTTCTTTATTTTTGTAAATCACGATTTGGAGCAAGGTAGTTGAAACTCAAGGTAATCAATATTTAATATATTACAACAAGGGCTCAATATGATCTCAGCTTATTCATGTAGATTAATTTAGCATGATACCTTGTCTTAATACTAATCTAAGTGATTGTAAGTATTAATAATTTTGTGAATACAACTTGTTTATTATGTAAGGCTTGGGGTAATAATTACTTTTATTACTTGATTATTAAACTAGCTAATCTATGAGGCTTAATTACCGTTATTTTAAATCTATTTTAGAATATTACTATAGTTATTCTCTCTCTTCCCACTAATTCCATTTTCTTTATTTTTCTTTTTTCTCTTACTTTCCCTTTCTTATTTCCTCACTTTTCTGCCTTCTTTTTCTTTCTTTTCCTTCATCTTCCTTCTATTTTCGCTTAAAATAATGCATGAAAATGCACCCACTAAGATTTAAATGGAAGCAATCAACTATTATGTAGTTATTGAGTTCAATACAAGAATTTTCTTACTTTAATTGATATGCATAATCCCTATATTTGTTCTGTACCTCTTAATTATTTGTCTAAGACATTTCATTGGCACAACTATATTTTGCAATTACACACAATTTACTTTAAGTTTGGGTAGTGTAAATGTTAATATTTGGTACAAAAGCTATTTGCAAGCTATGCAGATCGATAGTATGATCACATGATCTCACTTTAATTAAGTTAGGGGGTAGTAAACGATCGAGCTACTCGCGAGTAGCTCGGTCAACAGCTCGACTCGAACTCGAGTTAACCGAGCTCGAGCTCGAGCTACTCGAGCTCGGTAGTTAACCGAGCCGATGTTCGAGTAGATAAAATAGAGGCTCAAAAGCTCGCGAGCTTTTATAGATTAAAAAAATTACTAATAATCTCCTTTACTCTCTAGTCGTCTCTCCAATAGTCCAGTGTATGAGCAAATCTCATTATTATTGTCTCAAACTCCAAAACAAAAAACTCCATGGATTTCCACCGACAACTCAATCCAAGCTCTCTACAAGAAGAATAAAATTCCAGCAAACTTCACCAAAATTGACTTCTTGTTAGTTCACTTTGTATGAGGAGCAAGAAGTGTGCGTTATCGTCAAACCTTCTCTGGATCCAATGTTTGAAATCAGTAATCCTTCGGCAGAAGAAGCTTTTGACCTCTGGCTTGTTTGTGGAGATGGCCTAAAAATGTTTTGATCTTTCTTCTTTTGAAGTTTTCTTATTTTTTTTTTGGTTTGTCTCAAGTCTTCAAATTCAGATCTAACCAACCCAAAGTCCCAAAAATCAATCGATTCTTAGGCAAGCAAGAGAATATTAAAAGTCGTTGTGAGGTGGAAGAGAATTGTTTAAATTGCGTTTGCAAATATGGTTGTTTTTTCTGTTATGAGAACGATGTAAAGAAGGGTGAAAATTAGATACTGGAATTATGCCTTGGAAAAGTTTTGGTTGGTTGTGTTGTATGAAGAATTTGTGGCCGTCTGATTCGTATTTTTTGTTGGAATGTTCTGACGTGATCTGCTTCTGTGAGGTCTTTTTCTTTTAGCGTGAAGTAAAAAGTTTTCATTTTGTTGAATAACACTTGATTTTTTTGTGGCTTTTCTCTGTTCTGTTGAATTCTGAAATATTGTCTTTGAATGCATAACTCTAGTTGAAACATCCAGAATGATAGATATACAATGATGTCGACTGAATATTGATCATCTAGAAAAGTGTTATTCTATTCAGAATTACCTAAGAGAATTTGCAGAAAAAAAGAGGGAATTTAACACACGGCCTTTTTTTATATGGATAGGGTGATTATTTGCACTCTGGTTCCATATCATTTGGAAGATTTATAATCATGAATACCATCTTTCTTCATTTATAATCATTGATTGGAAATTAAGTCTATTTTATTATGTTGTTGTAGATTTTTTATTTATTTTCTTGTGTGTTTTACATAATCAAAAACTAATCTCTAAATTATAATGGATATTTTTAATAGATTTCTGAAGTCAACCGACTTCCACAGTAGATGCAAATAGCCCAATGGCCCCAATCACTACATTTCCAAATCTGCCTACAAGTAATGAGACCTTGCCGGAGGAACAAAACATGCAAATACATAATATAGATGATGGAGATGGAGATAGTGAACAACACAATAAAGATAATGAGGCATTCAAAGGCAGAAAAAGAGCTAAAACATCAAATATTTGGTTAGAATTCAAGGAGGTGGACGTTAATGGTGTCAAAAAGGTAGAATGTATGCGTTGCAACACAAAGATGGCATTCTCTCAATCCAAGAGCACAACGAGTTTCAAAAGACATCTAGATAGTTGTTCTGTGAGAAAAGTGAACCAAAGAAAAGCGCAACAACAAATCCTTCTCAACTTTCAACCTTGTAGTTCAACTTTGATTTCTCAACCAGCTTTACAATCTCCGAAGTTTGATATGGCAAAAATGAGAGAGGTGGTTGCTCATTGGATACTTATGCACGAGCATCCTTTCACAATTTTGGAGGAAGAAGGCTTTAATTTGATGATGAGAGTGACTTATTATACTGGATCTTACGGAGCCTGTAATATGGAGTGGCAAAGAATTTCAAGAGCAACAGGTAAAAATGATTGCCAAACAGTTTATGAGTTGGAGAAAAAGAAGCTTAAGAATTTGTTGAAAAATGTGCAAAAAATAAGCTTGACAACAGATTTGTGGAAATCCAAAAATCAGAAGATTAAATACATGGTTATCACTGGACATTGGATTGATCAGTTTTGGAAGTTGCAAAAAAGAGTTTTAAGCTTTGTTCACATTCCTCCTCCCCGAAGAGGTCAAGAAATTACATATTCAATTTTCAAGTGTTTAAAAGAGTGGGGAACTGAAAACAAGATTCACACAATTTCAGTTGACAACGCAAAGACAAATGATGTGTCAATTAGAATCTTGAAAGATAATTTCTCAAGATCTAGAAAGCTGTTGTGTGATGGAAAATTATTCCATGTTAGGTGTTGTGCACATATCTTGAATCTTATGGTTCAAGATGGGCTAAGTGAGATTATTGATGTCACTAACAAAATAAGGGATAGCATATATTATGTGAATCGCTCAGTGGCAAAGCTATCATTATTTGTAGAGATTGTGCAACAATTAGGTTTGCTAGAAAGGAAGTTGATTTATGATTGCAAGACAAGATGGAATTCTACATTTGAGATGTTGACTTGTGCACTCAAATTTAAAGAAGTTTTTCCACGATTTGAGGATCGAGATCAAAGCTTTGATTGCTACCCATCTATTGATGATTGGGAGAGAGTATAGAAAGTGTCTTTGGTCCTAGAACTTTTTTGGATAACCACGAACATCATTTCATGTAGTGATTATCCGACATCAAACTTATTTCTTCAAGAAGTTGCTATGATAAAGTCAGTCTTGGATACAAAATTAAGACAAGGAAATGACTTTATCCAAGATATGGTTCAAAAGATGAAGGATAAGTTTGATAAATATTGGGGTGAATGCAATTTGTTGATGTCCATAGCTTCTATCTTTGATCCTCAAAAGAATATGCGGGTGATAGAATTTTTCTTCCCTAAGCTTTTTCAACCTAATGAAGCAAAGGCAAATATTGCAACGGTTAATGAAGCTCTTTCTCTTATTTATGAAGAATATGCTACAAATAATGTCATTGATCTTCAAACAAGTGCACACCATGAAAATGTTGGTTCAAAGGGAAAAGTTGTTGATAGTCAACAATCTGACGTGAATAAATGGAATGCTGCTCTAGAGGAGTATGTGGAGACTTTTGAGATTTTTGAGCCTCAAAAGTCGGAGTTGGTTGATTATTTAGAGAAGCCTTGTATCAATAGAAAAAATCTTTCTGAGAAGTTTGATTGTTTAGAATGGTGGATGGAGAATAAATCAAGTTACAGTATACTATTTTTGATGGCTTGTGATATTTTAGCCATTCCTATTACAACTGTAGCTTCTGAGGCCACATTCAGTGCTGGAACGAGAGTGATTGATGCATATCGTGCTTCACTATCTCCAGAAACTGTTCAAATACTAATGTGTGCAGGAGATTGGTGTCGAAATATGCATGGAGTGAAAAAGAAAATTAAAGTAAGTTTACTTATAAATTTGATTTTTTTTATTAAAAAGACTTTTTATGTCAATTATCTCATTCATTTATTTGTATGCAGCAATGAAAAGAACCAATGGACATTTAACTTCCAATCGAGCGAAGAAGTTATTTTTAAAATTGTTGAATGAACAAATTTGTACTATTCTAATTTATGTTTTTCAAGTTACGTTAAACATATTCTATTATCTCATTTATTTATTTTTATGCAGTAGTGAAAAGTACGAATGGAGATTCAACTTTCAATTAAGGTGACATATTATGAAAGGAATGATGTTTATGTGAAGAGGTTACTTTTAAAGTTATTGAAAAGACAAAGTTGTGCTATTTTAATTTCTATTTCAAATGTTATGTTAGACATATTTTGATTTTGAACTTTTACATCTCATGGTTGGTGTTGCATTTTAATTATGTCACTTGTTATTTGGATGATATTAAATCGAATGAATCCTTGCCGGGTAATTATATTATTTTTGGATTGTTTTTTGGATTGTCAACAGGAAGTTTAGTTCAAATATTAGGGGAGATTCTGCCAAATTTTTTAAAAAATATAAAATATTAAAAATACAAATAAAAAATAAAAAGAATTCTAGTGGAGTGTTTGTGGTGAAACATTATGAATTTATGATATATGTTTGAATATTTCAAATTTTCAATTAATTGAGGTTGTACCTTTTAATTTGTAAATTAGGTGTATTCAAGTGTTCAATTTTTTTTATGTAGTTTAGAGGAAGTTGAGAGTGAGAGTGCTACCATTTATTTTCTCTCACAAAGTTTTATGTAATACCCAAAATATTATATTGAATTTTTAATTTTGATTGGTTGATTAATTTTGTTTTTCACATAGTTTTAGTAATACTAATATAAAAGGCAAAAACTAAATTCTTTAAAAGGCAGAAACTCGAGTTCCAGCTCGAGTTAATCGAGCTCGAGTTCGAGTTAAGCGTTCGAATCGAGTTTTCGAGCTTAAAAACACTCAATTGGAGCTCGAGCTCGATCGAGCTACTCGCGAGCTCGATCGAGCTAAATCGAGTCGAGTTCGAGCTCCCTTAATGATACTCGATCGAGCTCGAGTCGAGTTCGAGTAGTCTTATTTTTTGAATCGAGTAGCTCGAATTGGGGTGTACTCGAGCTCGACTCGGCTCGAGTACACCCTTAGTTGGGATCATTGGTTCCATATGTATAATAACTTAAGCAGTTATCTAAGAAATGAATATTGTTTCAAATCCTATTGCATATTAAGTGACAATAACTACTACTAAATACAATCACAGAATTAAGAAATAAATTACTTAAACCAAGTATCAAAACTTATTTGGTTCGCACATTTGCAAAACAAATAAATGGAGGCAACAGTTGGGAATAATAACATATTAACTTGTAGATGTAAAAGTACAGGATGAGGAAAACCAAGGAAATTTATGAATAAGACATGCAATACATGTGGGCGTAATAGATATCTTGGCCTTCTTCCTGTAGCTTTGAAAGCACTGGTCATTTTCAGTTGACGAAATTATGTAAACATTGCAAACTATCTAAATAAATCGAAGTCAAGGACTTGTCCTCATTTATAATTTATTTGTCCTACAGATTTAGCCAGTATCTCATTATCAATTATCTCTGTTCTGTGCAAATATTTTTTTTTACATCAAACATTCAATCAGAGGCAAATCTACAACTAGAGACTTTGAGGTAAAATTTACCATTCCAACAAAATCATGCAAAACCAGGTCTTCTCCAACCAAAAATCACATCCTCATCGAGAAAAATGAGCTAGATATATTGAATCTTACCAACACAATATAAGAAGAAATAAAAGGTACTTGCTTTAACTTAGTTTAAGTGAATTCAAATGTCATTTGAAAAGGGATCATTTAATAACCATTTTTAAGTTCCAAACAGAATCCAAAAGGACTCAAAATGTCTTTATGTAATCATTTTTGCTCAAGTCACTTTCAGAGGACTATTCTTATTTTTTTCAGAAAGACAAACAAAAAAAATGCACATAGAAATAAAAAACACAAAAAAGACAAAGAAGGATAAAGAAAATGACTCTAGAAACACGTGTTGCTGTAATACAAAATAGGGTTCATTAGAAATGGGGAATATAGAGACAGCGGGAGAGTGAGTGTGTGTGTGTGTGTGAAATTATAGACCATAAATGTGTTAAATTGCTGAGCTCTAATTAAACTCTTCACACTAAACTTCAAACAAACCCATTGGAATTCATACATGGCCCAATTCAAGCAGAACATCAAGTTTATTTTTCTGCTTTTTCTAGTAAATCAAGTAAAAATTCCAAAATTTAGTTTTACTCTCAATTATTTACACCCAACACATTAATAACGTAGCCAGTGAGGTTCAACTAAGAAGCCAGTTCTGCGGAGCAAACAAGTTTTGAAGACATAAATTGCAAAACATAGGCCTTCCACATTTCACTTTTACAAGAACAAACTCAGTAGAAATCATCAAGACATAAAGGAAATCCACGATAATTATCAAATTCACCATAGTAATTCAACTGCAATTTTAAATCCCATACACATCCACATCCCAATATAAATCAGTTAAGAAAATATGCCATAAACATTAATTTACTAGTTAAATACAAACCCAGAAAGCAAATTCATTTTCTTTAAGAGCTTAAACCAATTAAGCTGCAAAATCCAAAACTCACCACCGTTTTCAAGCTTTCACAGATTCCCTAAATTTGCCAAAGTAGAATTGACAAGCTTTTCTTTCTTCTCCTCTGATTCCCGCTACCTTATCCTTTCACTTTTTTGTTTTGCTATCTTTTATCTTCAAAGGCTTTACCAACAAACTTCTCGGCTTCCTCTTCTCGATTTTCCGCAATTCTCGTTATTTCTGCAAAAAGGGGTGGAGGGCTTAAGGCATTTTTTTTCCATTTAACTCATGAGTGGCATCTTGTAAGCCTTGGTGGCTTACACGTTGGCCACCTAGGTGGCAAGCCGGCTTAATTATTTATTTATTTATTTGTCTATTTATTTTTAATTTTTAATTTGATCCTTGAATTTTTTGTAGAGACCAGAAAGGACCCAAAACCACTATTAAGTTATGCAATTAAATTCCTCGCGATTTATAAAATTTATTGCTAAAAGAATAAAATTTTAATTGACTAAAGAGCTTAATCATGTGATTTTAACTTTCGCATCAATGCTTACCAAAGATGTGCTATTTCGATTTTAAAGCTTACATATTTGCATAGATTATTAACACGTTAGAATTTTTGGGATCTTACACTCTTCCCTCTTTAAAAGAATTGCATCCTCGCAATTCAAACTCAATATTCAGTAATATACACTAAAGGTTTATATAGTATAGTATTTGACTTAGGCACCCTTAGTAGTATTTATAATTGAGCTCACATATAATCACACTTAAGTTTGGGTCTTCATATTTTCATACACACACACACGCCCACACACACACGGCCCCCAAACACACACATATATAGTTTGTTTTTATTTTCACAAGTTTTGCCATGTATTTTGGCTCTTTTTTTGCAATTTAATTACACCCAAGTTAGTATTAGATAGGTTCGTATAAACAATCTAATAGTTAATTTTAAACTTTCGATCGAGTATATAAACTCCAGTACCCTTATCCTCTTGATGACATTCAAAAACTTCTTAAACAAGTTATTTCACATCAACTAACATATAAAGAATCTAATATTTAGTAATACACTTTCGAAAATACCAGTCTGGTACCTTTATTCTATTGACACTTGAAGTCTCCTTAAATGAATCACTTCATATTAATTAAAATATCCAACTAATCAGCTTAAGTTTATTAATTCTTTGTCATTTGTCATTTATACTATAAGTTTATTATAATCATTTCTTCTTGTTCATAAATTTTGAGATCATTCGGCTCTCATACATATTATTTGAGTAGCACTAACACCCATGTTATACCAACCTCAAACAAATAACATTAAAAATTTTAGATGTTCATATCTCTAGTGCGATGTGAGATTATGAATTCAGTAACTTCGACATTTGGCATATATCTACAAGTCAAATGAATACGTTTGAAGCCTATAATTAATAACTACTATAGTTCCAATGCATTGGACATAATTAAATAATTAACACTTGAGCAAACACAAAACAGCCACAAGCATAAAAAAAACATCAAACAACTACTCCTCCCAAGACTCGTAGTTTTACTATACTACTTTTCCTTCGTTTTAATCATTTCTCCTTATAGAGAGTTACCCTCAAATGTTGTTTACATACACCTTTTGTTTGTTTTTTTTTTTTTTTTTTTGGTTACCATGTCGCCTCACACATAGTATTTAGTTACTAGATTTTTTAAATCAATAAAATTAACTCTTTAGTGTAATACTAGCTCCATAATTTTGAATACCCAATTTAGACCTAACGATAATTATCAAATCTATGGAACTAACATTTCTTAATGTCTTATACTTAGGAGACAACAATATCAATATCCTTATTTTTCGTAAGGTTATTCGTATTTTCCATTATTATTTAAACATTTTAGACATACTCCATACTTATTCTCTTATAGTTAATCCAAACTTTATACTTATTCTCTACTTTCACCATTCGATTCCTCCCCCGAATTTCTATATAGCCATAACTTGAGTAATAGAATTGAAAAGACCCAAATCTTAGGTTGATCAATCCTAGGAGGATCAATCGAATCGTATAATCAAATAAAAGACATCAAATTGGGGTCTCATCTTCGCGTCTTATTCCTTGAAACTTAATTTAAAAACTTGCATAACACCTTCTAAAACTTAACAAATACTTTCAAATCGGATTAGAACTTAACAGACCACCATTCCAAAAATCAACACTACAATTTCAATAATACCTTTATAGATTAGAACCTATTACCAAATTCCAAGGATCTTATCCTGGCTTATGAGCACAAAAGCTCTAATACCACCTGTAAAGCTCCAATCCGCCCCCTTCGTTGGGAGTGAATTGGGTCGTTCAATTAGTCTAATAATCTTGAACAAACAGTAAAACCTCGAGGAATTTTTTTCTTCTCAACATTTATAACCATAACAAGTACAAGACAATCCTACATTTACATTATTAGATTACATCATAATTTGTACTGCAAGGTTCAACGCCAAATGTCTCCCCATCACTGACAGTTGTTCTCTATTTGTCTAAGCTATACTCACACACCACCCTCGTCGGCCATTTTCTCTCGCTTTTCTGAAAATATTTAGGAAAATGGGGTGAGCCTTTATTGCTCAGTGGGTGGAGAATTGGGTATAGTTTTTCAAAATGGTGAATAATTTAGAAATACATATTTAAAATATCGAGTGACAAAATAATTTATATGAACTAAGAGGAATTTTAATTTACAATAAAATTCGCCGACAAACTAACAGTAAACAGTCACAAAGACTATTCAACTCAGGTAGCACAATGTCCCAAAAAGGAGCTCATAATAGTTTAGATTTGCAACCTGTGGTCAGCCAAGCTGACCCAGTACCAGCCATACGACTCCAGATAAAAATTGCGCGCACGACTTAGAGCTACCTTTTCCTTCATAGTCAGTAATTGCCTCGCAGGCACAATTAGATATATTTGGATAATCAGTACCCTTTCTTATGAAACTAAAACCTCCTTAGTTCTACTTGAAAAGGGTTAAATAGGGTTCATTAGTGATTAGCTATATTAATCCACAGTTCGATGCACGTGTTGTTGTAATACAAAAATAGGGTTAATTTAGAAATGAGGATTATAGAGACAGCGGGAGAGTGAGTGTGTTTGCGTGTGTGTGGAATTATAGACAATATAATGTTAAATTGCTGAGCTCTGAATTGAACTCTTCACATTAAACTTCAAACAAACCCATTGGAATTCATACATGGCCCAATTCAAGCAAAACATCAAGTTTATTTTTTTTCCTTTTTCAAGTAAATCAAGCAAAAATTCCAAAATTCAGTTTTACTCACAATTATTTACACCCAACACATTAATAACATAACCAGTGAGGTTCAACTAAGAAACCAATTCTGCAGAGCAAACACATTTTCAAGACATAAATCGCAAAACATAGGCCTTCCACATTTCACTTTTACAAGAACAAAGTCAGTAGAATTCATTAAGACATGAAGGGAACTCCACGAGAATTATCAAATTCACCATAGTTATTCAACTACAATTTTAAATCCCATACACATCCACATCCCAGTACAAATCAGTTAAGAAAATTTGCCATAAACATTAATTTACAAGTTAAATACAAACCGAGAAAGCAAATTCATTTTCTTTAAGAGCTTAATCCAATTAAGTTGCAAAATCCAAAACTCAACCACAGTTTTCAAGCTTACACAGATTCCCTAAATTTTCCAAAGTAGAATTGACAAGCTTTTCTTTCTTCTCCTCTGATTCCTGCTACCTTATCCTTTAACTTTTTTGTTTTGCAATCTTTTATCTTCAAAGGCTTTACCAGTAAACTTCTTGGCTTCCTCTTCCCAATTTTCCCCAATTCTCGTTATTTTCACAAAATGGGGTGGAGGGCTTAAGGCATATTTTTCCATACAACTCATGAGTGGCAGCTTGTAAGCCTTGGTGGCTTACACATTGGCCACCCAAGCCAGCATTTTATTTTTTTATTTATTTTTTTGTATATTTATTTTTAATTTGTAATTTGGCCCTTGAATTTTTTGTAGAGACCAGAAAGGACCCAACACCACTATTAAGTTATGCAATTTTATTGTGGAAAAAGAAAGTATTACTCTAGTTGTTTCTAGAGTAAACACTTTCTTCCCTCCACATTTTATTTTTTAATCACATAATGTGTAATGGAGTAGTACTCCACATTTACTGCTTTCTAACTTTTGTAACGATGCTTTGGGTATGTCCAGCATCGTCTTTTGCCCATGTTTGTATATAAAGTCGCATTTCAAGAAAAAAAAAAGTTATGCAATTAAATTCCTCGCGATTTACAAAATTTATTGCTAAAAGAGTAAAATTTTAATTGACTAAAGCGCTTAATCATGTGATTTTAACTTTCGCATCAATGCTTACTAAAGATGTGCTATTTCAATTTTAAAGTTTACATATTTGCATAGATTATTAACACATTAGAATTTTTGGGATCTTACACATACCGAGTACAGAGAGCTCGCCGAAGTTTCCTTAATGGTAGGGATGGGTGGTAGACATAGAGGAAATTCATGGCCAGATCATGGTACAATGATTGATGATGTCTTGCAGCCTGACACATCAACGCAGTTTCACACTCCGACGGACATGACACCAAATGTAGAAGTGTCCATAGTTGCCCACAATACATATCATGATAAGTATGCCATTCCATTCCCTGATTTTAATACGAGTGCAACAGTTCACAATGAGATGAATGATGTCGACATTAATGTGAACGTTCATGTAGATGAAGTTGAAGAACATTTAAATGAAGTTGATGAACATGTAGATGAAGTGTGTGAACATGTACATGTAAAACTTTGTAGATCAAATAGAGTTCTGCATCATAAGACATGTGGTACACATGGACATTTGGGAGGATATTGAATGTACACAGAGTGCTCGTAAGTTAGATTTTTAATTAATACTTGTAGTGTTATAGTGCATTATTATGTGTAAAATGTTATTACAATATATTTGTATTTGTGTCCAGTGTCTCAACTAATATGTCAATCTTTTATCACAACTGTGAAATTCTTTCCAAATTCACAGGGGCAATCAGGACTCGGTATCTCCAAACTACTACAATATCAATTTTTCATCAAATGCGAGCTCAAATTTTCAAAGAAATAATTGTTATAAATTAATCTAATTGAATTGAATAAGTAATTTAAATATTTTTTTAAAAGTATAATATGCATTATTTTTATTTTCTCAGTTAATTAAATTATTCTTTATAAAAAATAAATCTAAGTCAAATATCTGGACGAGCATATCGAATACCATAACATTTAGTTAGTAATATGGATGAAAGTCCGGATAAAACATGGAAACTTTGGACTTGGTATCCAGACGAGGCAACATTCGTTCAGATGATTAAAATTCCAAATTTATTTGATATTTAATTATATAATTAATTTAAATATTGTTTAAAAGTATGAGGTGCATTATTATTATTATTTTTCCAATGGCTTAATTTATATTTTATAAAATTCATATCAAACTCAAATACCCGGATGTGAATACCAGATGCTTTGTCACCAATCGGGATGCAAGTCCAGATAAAAACACGGAGAATCTGTATTTGTAATTCAGATGATACAACATTTGTCCGAAGCATTACACAATTCTAGAAACATTGGACGCTTGTACCATATACCATAACATTTGGTCAGTAATCCAGATTTAAGTCCAAATAAAATAGGAAGAATCCGAACTTGGTATCTGGAATAGACAACATTGGTCTGGATTACTAAAATTCTTCTTCGCATTATCGAAATGCGATTTTAAACAATTCGCATTAATCAAATGTGAGCTCAAATTTTCAATAAAATTATTGTTCTAAATTATTTGATATTTAAATTATATAATTAATTTAAATATTTTTTAAAAGTATGAGGTGCATTATTATTATTTTTTCCAATGAATTAATTTATATTTTATAAAATTCTTATCAAACTCAAATATCTGGATGCAAATACCAAATGATTTGTCTCCAATCCAGATGCAAGGCCGGATCAAATAAGGAGAATTTCGATTCGTAATCAGAATGATACAAGATTAGTTTGTAGCATTACAATTCTTTGGACGCTTGTATCGAATGCAATAACATTTGGTAAGTAATCTGGATTTAAGTACGGATAAAATAGGGAGAATCCGGACTTGGTATCCGAAAAAGAACACATTCGTTCGATTTATTAAAATTCTTCTTCGCATTCATCAAATGCGAGCTCAAATTTTTACGCAAATTATTGTTCTAAATTATTTTATATTTAATTATATAATTAATTTAAATATTTTTTAAAAGTATGAGGTGCATTATTATTATTTTTTCCAATGATTTAATTTATATTTTATAAAATCCATATCAAACTCAAATATCTGGACGCGAATACTAGATGCTTTATCATCAATTCGGATGCAAGTTTGGATAAAATAGGGAGAATTCAGATTTATAATCACGATGATACAACATTCGTCCAGAGCATTACAATTCTATAAACATTGGACGCTTGTACCAGATGCCATAACATTTGGTCAGTAATTTAGATTTAAGTCCAGATAAAACAGGGAGAATCCAGATTTAGTATCCGGAAGAGACAACATTTGTTCGGATTATTAAAATTCTTATTGTTCTAAATTATTTGATATTTAATTATATAATTAATTTAAATATTTTTTAATAATATGAGGTGCATTATTATTATTTTTTCCAATGAATTAATTTATATTTTATAAAATTCATATCAAACTAGAATATCAGGACACGACAACCGAATGCCATAAAATTTTGTCACCCATCTGGGTGCAAGTCCAGATAAAACAAGGAGCTATCATCACAAAAAAACTCTCAGAGCCTGGAAGATGAAATTTTAGTGTTTTTTTCCCTGGCTAACTATATCATTTGAGAACCTTATGTTCTGCTTTAAAATAAGGACAAAATATTTGGATTTGAAGGGGAAAAGGTAATCGCATAAGATCATATGTAAAAAAGGAACATTGAAATGCAATTGTTGCAAATAAAATTGCAATAAAAAAAATAATACAATTAAACAAATACAAAAAAATATTTCCATCTTTCTATTAAAAATTTTATTTAATAAACTACCACTTATCATTTTTCTTTTTCGATCTCACTTCAAATCAATTAATATTCTCATCTTCTTCTTGCTATGTCATATCATTTGCTTCATCATCCCTTTCTTTGTCTTCTTCATCTTCATCATCTTCATCTTCCTCTTGCTCATCTTCATCACCCTCCTCACTACCGCTATCCTCTTTGTCCTCACCACTGCTAGTCCTCACGTGCTTTCATCATAATGTGGTCAATCTTTTCATTGCATAGGTTAATTTCCTTGCTCATCTCAGTCATATTTTTATCCATTATGTCAAATTTGAATGCAATTGCATCAATACACTCATGACTCCTTCCTTCATTCTTCTACTACCTTCACCGCTGCTTGGATCGAGTTCATTTTCTCCTTCCAGCCTATTACTACTTCTATGAACTTCTCCAATGTCATTATATATAGTCTATAATTTGCGACATTATCTCAACACCACATACAAGAAATTTGGATTTTTATACATCCACTTATTCCCAATATGGATCATATGCATATGTCTAAAGCATTCAACTTCTATTATGTCAAAGCCATTGGGAATAATAGGTTGCTCATCATCCAGTGGAATTTTATATGTAGCAAGAATCCTATGATTATCCTTCCAAAACACAATCCATGCTGTGATTTTGACTTACAGAACATCAAGTATTTTATTAAAAAAGCACCGTAATTTATAGGAATTTTTCGCATAATTACATAAAATAGGTGAAGGCTCACATGACTAATATCTATTTTATAACTTGCGTTGGTGTAAGAATACTAGTAAGTGATATAAAACTCAATGACAAGGGGTAAAATATGTCATGTTCAAATTTTTCAGCCTACTTATGCTTGACCTCAACATATGGAAAAAGTTCCTTTAAATCGCTTTCCACAACGATATGACTCCATTTAGTTGGAACAAAATATTCACTACCCACATTTGGACACTCCAACATTTTATTAATCCATGCAGTATCAAAAATGATTCTAGTACTTTTAACTATGATAAGCAAAGGTCCAATTAATTTCTATAATATTGGAGAAAAATTGTCTAACTAATTTTTCATCATAATTATCAGGAATTACTAACAGTTTTGACGAACACAAGGCATTACAATTTTTGATAATCAATTTCAAACCATCGACAAATTTGGATGTATTGCACCATTTACCTCCACATATAGTTTTATTTGAGGATTTGTTTTGTAGAAATCAATGGCCACTTCATCAATAAAAAATGTACCTTTAAATTCTATAAATGTATCTCCACATTGGGAGTCATCATCATCTCCTTGTTGACTTATGCCACCATCTCCACCTCCTATTCTGCCACCTGACCGACCTTCTCTACCGCCAGCTCAACCTTGTCGGCCTCTACGTGTTTTGGCCATATTTTATTAGGGTTACTCACTCGGGTTAGGTTTGATTGTTGTTTGTTTCATGGTTTATTGGGTCTGTTGATGAAGGGTGTGAATGACGGGTGGAGAAACACAAACAAGCGAGGGGAGAGAATACAGACAAGAGGCGGAAATGGGTTTTTTTATAATCAGGTCTATCAAAAAACATCCGGACAATCGGATCTGACTTTCATTCGTCCGGTTTAATAGACCTTTCCAATTTATATATTACTTTTTTTAATTTCTAAAATAAATATTAGCATATTACATTTACTTTATTATTTTAATGTTTTTTAATTTTATTTTTCAATTATTTGTTTTCCTTTAAGTTCGCATCCATGGATCGTGATTTCAGTGAATTCGCATTCGCTGAGTACGAAAACCCTATTTGTATTATTGCTATTAAAAGGAGTCCTATTGTCAAAAGGTTTTTTTATAAAATAATCATATTTCAAGAAATTACTCGCCAAGTTCTTTGAGAGTCTGAAGAGTGAACCAGAAGCATGCCGAAAGTACTATTTCTCATTTCCACTCTGGTTAATACCACAACTTTCCCTCTTTAGTAACTACTTTTCTTGATTTAATGCATCCAATATAACTGTCTTGACGACGTCAGCTATGAAGAAATTCAATCAATCCACCAAGGTTAAGGTCAATATTGCCATCAACTTTTACATAAAATTCTGCATCCCACTTTTGGACATCAGTACTAAAAGGAATTTTGCCGTCTTGGCCAACTCCTCTCGAGTCTTCTCATGGCCATCAAGAATCAAGAAGTCCTTTGTATCACGATTTTCTTCATCTATGTTGCAGTGCAAGTTGTCTCCTTGATTGGCACTCCGACCAATTACAAATAAATGATCATTCCACTTTCCTGAGTTATTTCTAGAAGTAGGATTCTTTTTCAAAATTTTTTTAACAATAAGACTCTTTTTAACCACTATTCTACGTATGGGGCATTTGCATTCGCTAAATGCAAACTCTTTGAAATCGAATTCAGCAAATGCGAACATATGGGGAAAAATTAAGACAAATAAAATAAAAAATTAATAAAATAATGAATTAAATATGATAAAATAAAAACAATAACATAATAAATAATTGTAAGAAAAAAAAAATAAAAGGAGTTGTTGCATTCTTGGTGTTAAACAAAAAATTTTCATCTCACGTAAGCTTTCATCCAAACTTAAACTTTATCCAGCTAGAGTGAGGCGCTGCATTATCCAAAAATTTTACTCCAATCTTGTTGATTCTTTCTTCAAAGTAATCCTTTGTTGTCGCCTGCATCCTTCTTTGTTTTGTGAATGTAAACCATAACTTTGTGAACTGTTAACCTAAATACCCAATAAAACTTGTGAAATATTTATCAATTAATTTATGGTATTATGGGTTCACTTGAAATAATAGTGGGGAGTTATTATTTTACTGGAGGAAGTAATTATTAGGAAATTGATAAATTTTGGTTGAAGAAAAAATGATTGATTGTAAGTGATGAATTTTTGCCGAGGAAAAAAAATTGAAAAGTAGGAAGAGGCACGACCGAACAACTAGAGTTAGTAATTTGGACGCATATAGAATACATCTGTATATCATCCGAATGATTAGTTCATGTTCCACCGGATTAATATCTGGACGAGTAAATATTCTTCCGAATAAATAATCTTATGTTATGTTAGACATTTAGTTGATTTGTGTTAGTCATCCAGATGATGATTTGGTCAAGAGTTTGGTACAATATCCGGATGATAGATATTTGTATCCAATTACAAGTAAATAACTAAATAATAAAGTGTTCAAAGTTATTATTAAAAATAATATATTAATTTAGAAAATAAAAAAATAATACATATATTTGTGAGTAATATGTAAACATTTATTAAAAAATTTATTTAATTAAAATGTATTAATTTTATACTGAACGTGTTTGATTAATATTAACTATTTATACAATTAATTGTTAATTGTGTTCATATCCAATATAGGGATAGACGACGCAACATGCCTCCTAAAAATTTATTTGCGTAAGTTTATTTTAGGGAAAAAATCATTTATTCAATGTTATTAGTATCGTATGAAGCTCCACATGCAAAACGAACATTTAAGGCGTATACTAGGATTCAGAATTGTGAGTTGATTGATAAAATCTATGATATTATTGGAGTTGACAAGTATACAATGACACTTACCATCTTGCTTACACAACCATATTGTTACACCGAAAGTGAGCTAAGATATTGCAAAACTAAAATATATGATGATGAGTTGTTTGAGTTTGTTTACGATATTGCCGAAGTGATGCCACTTTACACTGCCGAGTTATACATTATACAGAATGCAATTGAACCTACTTAAAAAATGCAAACCATAGTTGGGATGCATTGTCCTGGTGCAATGATGTCTTTATTGAGCAGTTTTCCAAAACCAATGACAGTTGACAATCGGTTCGAAAATACTATTCAAGTGACACCTTCCCACCCATGTTTGAACTCAGTAATAGCCGTGAAAACATTGTCTCGGAGTATTGGTAAACATTCGCCACTTGATTTTGAAACATCTTATTAGTGCCCCATAGGACATGCTGATTAGATTCCTGGTTTTGATGTCATCCCCATATCAGAACTGGCCAACTCTCTATGCCTCTCTCCCAAAATTATATTTGATATGGATTAGGATGATGATTCTATTTAGAGTAATGTCGAGGAGTCTAGCGAAAATGACATTATGGGTCCAGATGATATGTGGGCAGATCATTCAAATGATGCGGTTGGTGGTGGTGATGATGATATACATCATTATTGATAACTTCATTTTTTATGTTACTATTTTTCGGGTTTTGACATTTAATTGCAATGTTTCTATGCACTAAGAATTATTTTTTAGTGTAGGATTGGATAATTTTGGTCAGAAAGATAATTGTGCCAAAAGAAAGGAATGAAGATCAACAGTGAATTGATTTGATGCGTACAAGGAAATTTTGAAAGACATGGACATTAGTTGAAGAGTTTTATGTGGAAGAGAATATTTTTTATTAAAGTGTTACATCCCTATTTTAATAAGTCGCATGTGGCATAATTAGCATGGATTTTATCTCCATATTTTAGATTGATTTTATCATATTTTAGGGAGACTTTTAAATTGATTCAATTTCCTTAAAGATTTGTTTCCTAGGCTTAATAAACTTTTCTATATTAAGAGAAGCAATGGGAAGAAATCCATAGGTAGTTTTTAGAGTAGTTTTAATTAATGTAGTTTTAGAAAGCAGTGACTAGTTTAGTTTAAATTTCCTTACGTATTTGTTTTAGTTTTATTTATAATAATTAATAGAGTTTTTTTAGTTAAGAATATTTTTATTACGCAAAGTTATTTCATTTTTAATAAGTTATATGCATGTGTTTAGAATTTAATTCATCTTTCCAGTTTGTATCAATATTTCCATGTTTGTGTCAGTAGTAACAGTCTTGTATTTAAATCAGAATTAAATTGCTTTTACTTTGGTTAACATTATTAAAGTTTCAGTAGGTCTTCATCTTGATTTCAGATAATTAGCACTTTAGTTATATTAATTTTAGTTTGCTTGTTTTTAGTCTTCAGCACTAAGTATTCTTTAGAGTAATAAAAAAAATTGATTTTTCGTATAAGTCTTTAGGCTTCTATTAGAATTTTAGTTTAATAGTTGAATGAAATGAATGCATAATTGTGTGTCAATTTAAGTATTATTAGAGCCTGCCGTATCAAGATATTCCATTACGTCTTACTACAATAATAGTTGTAGTGCATTATTTTAATTATTTTCATTAAAGCTTAATTTTTAAGTTTAGTTATTTTACCAATTCACGTGATTAGAGTTTTAAATAGAGTAATTCGATGCAGAATTTCTAATTGCATTAAGAAGTACTTTTTTTCGTCATTCAGAGAAGGTGCAGATTACATTTACAAATACAATCATAGGGGTGCCATTTATCCAAATGGAAGACTGCCTCAGGAGTAGAATAAGGTTTCTCTAACCTTATCCCTTTGGGTTTGATTTCATTATGTCATTTATGTGTTTTGATTCTATTTTTGTGATTATGTCTTGTGAATAGTTTTACTTTTCAGCATTAAAGTAATGAAACACTTACAGCCCAACACCTCCATCGACACCCTGACCAAAGCCTCTCTCAGCCATCGGACAGCTACATGGTTTAGTGGACTTAACTACCCAAAGGCAGCTCCTTCAGTGGAGCTGCCCCGATTTCATTGGACCCTGTCCCTATTCGTAGCATCGAACCTATATTGTTCAAACTGGTCAGATCCGAACCTGAGGTGACATATTAACCTCTGATACTTGAAATAGGGATTGAGTGAATCTGAGCTAATTTTAACTGGAACTATACAGTTGAAAAGAGCTCCCATTTTGTTGCTTTAGACGATTCTGGACTCAGTGCATATTTGTTAATCGTTCAACAACATGCCCCCATGTGCTCTTGAACTGAATTCAGTCTTGTTGAATGAAAGTGGAGTTTGTGAAAGTGAATTCAGATTTAGTGTTAACTTGAATGAAAGGGGAGTTTCTGTTTGAACTTAATTTATACTGTGAAGAGAGCTCCTATCTTGTTGTCTTAAGACGATTTGAACCTCATTGCATATTGGTGAATCGTCTTAATGTTGGTAACCCATTCATGTACTTGGTAAACCATGTGCACTTTTACTGAATTGCTCAACTTGATGTTGTTCTACAGAATTATGCACTTCAATTGGAATGAATTTCTGATACACACTTGAGGAAAGTCTCCGCTGGCTGTCGCTTATGGAATTTGGAGACAGAAAGCTCTGCTCTGGACTCAATGTTGTCAATTACTTGCCAAACCATCCATGTGCTTGAGGGACAGTGAATTCCTCCAATTTGATCATGGATCCATGTGTTGCATAATATTTCGATTGAATTTTTGGAGCTGTGCTAACACTGTAAAGTAACATTGGCTCTTCATTTGCTTATTGATGGATTAGATTAGTGCTTCAATTAGAGGGAAATAGAGCCAATCTACTGCTTTCACGTAGCTTGTCTCTATTTTCCTTACATTTAAATCTTTCATGTAATGGTGCAGTACTCCAAATTCTTCGCATTTGCTTTGTAACAGTTCGCATTTGCTTTGTAATAGTGTGACGGGGATAGCCAACACTGTATTTTGCTTTGATCTATCTAAGTATATATTTCCTTAAAAAAAGTAATGAAACACTGATTAATATTTAATCGTGCTATCAAAATAAGCATGAATAATTAATGTTTTATGATTTTTGAAAAGTTCTCTATGCATAATATTAGTAATTTGGATATTTAAATTGTCACGCCCCAAATCCGACATGACACGGCCACACGATTGGAAACCGACTCCAAGCGTGCGAAGCCTCCTGTTGACAAGTTTACTACACTAACTATATATGTATATACATTTCTATGCCACACATTACCCAATCAACAATATGTACAATTCTCAAAGCATATCTCCAACGTATAACGTTCAAACCTAAATCTTTGATATACGGTATATCTTTTATCCAACAAGACATTATATATACAACTTATAACAAAATGATGTCACTTAATATCACAACTATACATTTCCTTCAAAGCATTTACTAACTATATACATCAACGTCAAAATCAGACATTCCAATATCGTTCCAATCAAAAGCATCTATTACAAATCCCTATTATCTATACATCACTACAATGTCCACAAAATAACTCCCTCCACTTCTAGAGGTCCACGTAACCTGTATAGGAAATATTAGAATCTGCAAAACATAATAACATTCGTGGCATGAGCATACACTATGCCCAGTAAGTAATTAAGACATTCCTTTATCAGATTTAGCATGTTATATATAATATATTTAATCAAAACATTGCGTCACACATGAAAGCCAACATTTGAAAGTGTTTCAACTCAAAACACACACACACATACATATACGTAGCAAGTGGCATCATCAATTCTCAAGCAATTACAAATACATTGAGTACTTGTTTTCATTTAGCTCATGAATGATTCAAATCACTTTTGGTACAATAACCGGATCCAGTCCTGACTGTTTATCCCGTCAGTTAGGCCAAAGCAATAGATTCCGAGCTATAACCCCACTAGGTGGGTCCAAAACTAGCTATAACCCGGCTAGTTGGGTCCAGAATAATAGATGGAACATGTTCCTACCAATCGTTCATTAAACATTCAAGAGCTCAAAACAATTCAAATTCATTTCAATCATCCACAAAACACTTTACTTTCACAAAAGCCACTACATACATCTCATAGTCATCAAAATCATAAACTAATACATGCTCAATCCATTTTCATATTACCACATATAAATTTCTCAAAAATATGTTCATTAAAAACATGTAAAACATAAAGTAGTGTCAAAACCACTTACCTTAGCCAATATTCGATATAGCACTTGATTTAGGATTTTCACCACTTATTCAATTCTCTTTCCTATAAAACATATACATATAGCAAAAGAACAATCAAATGGAGCCTATTAACTCTTCAACACCATCCTTAACCCAAGAACACTTCATTTCCTTACAATTCTCACATTCATTTATATATTACTCTCTTAAACTTCCTTCTACAAAATATCATCATAAGTTGACTTAACCCTATCAATACATGTTCTATACTTAATAAAAGGAAAGTTAAAATCCTTAGCTAAGCGTTCTTGAGCATATGGAATCAAAACCCATTTCCTATTATAGCAAAATTCCAAACCCTTACTATTCTAGGGCAATAAATAAGGGGATTAACTTGGATAAATAAGCTAGACAAGTTCCTTACCTTATCAAGAGTGAAATTGGAATGGAAATTGGGCTCTGATCTTCTTTAATCCATCATTCCTTCTTGCTGCTCTAAATTGAGAGAAAATGGGGAATAAAAATGGAAGAAGAAGCTGGACTTCAGCCTAAGGAACAAACTGGTTTTAAGACCCATTTGTCAATCTTTGCCAAATAGTCCCTGAACTTTTGCTTATTTATGAAATGGTCCCTAAATTTGGTTATGGGTATTATATTCTACCCTTCTTATAGAAAGTTTCGGCCTCGAAACTTAACGTATCTTGTTTCTCTAACAAGTGTGGATATTTTATTTTTTTTTCTTTTACTTCCTCTTCCATTTTCCAAGTTGCCTCACGAGGGGTGTGAATACAGTCAACCAAATCATCCCATTTTCAAATTCTCAACTCTGCCCTAAATTTTCATCAAGACTCATGTGTGGTCAAGCCACCAAAACTTAGTTCATATTCGTCAGGCATATGTCACCCGATACGCTCTTCCAACATAATTGGGCAAGCAATTGAATCCATTGAAGATCCATATAGGAAATTCAATTTCAAGGGAGTTAAGCTTCAATCATGTACTGTCAATGCACAAGTCTCGCATGCCTAATCTATATTAATTCCCATGAATTCAACATACAAGATTTGGGAGCAAAATAATTGTCCACATAACCATGAATGGAGATCCATTCCATGAATTCCATTTTAAAACATAATTAAGACAAACCGCACCATAAACTATTACATGCTCATGCATACGAATCTTGTCAATACTTAATCTAATAAAACCTTCACAATTCATCATGATTCCCAATGAAACTCATTCTTTCCTTTCGCACGTGATGGGAACGAATCGGACAAATTTAGGTTTGGTACCCAACAAATCTAAACTTAAAACCCACAATATATTAGGTTTTATACATCTGCAAAATTTGAAATGAAAGTATTTAAATTAGTCTCCGATCATGGTCACAAAAGTTGTAACTAGTTCCAACTTTGCCAACTGGGTTTTAAATGGCTAAAGCTTATAGCCAAGAATCAAAATGTCGTAAAACCAAAACTATATAGAACTAGATTTCAAACAGTAAAACGTTTATGGTTCTTTGAATATAAAGTTTCACACAGAACATGTACAAAAGTTAGTTCAAAAGAATAGTCTAAAATTCTTGTATCACAATTTAGAAATGTCGTGTTTAGTTAAAATGGACATAACTTTTTATTCAATAACATGACGAATATAGAACCAAAAACATATGAAACTAGATTCTGAATGTTAAAAACTTTTATGTTTTAGAAATCCCAAAATTCACTTTACAAAAGCCTTTTAAAAATTGTTCAATCTTCATGTAGGACTGAAATCCCATAATAGATTTCAGATCTGCCCTACAGATTTCAAATATTCGTAACTTTGCAACGAAAGATCCAAATAATACGAAACCAAAACTATGTAAAAGTTGAATCCAAAATCTAGAACTTTTGTGTTCTATAAAATTTCAAATTCAATCCACATGGTAGAGTAAAAACAGTTCAAAGTTGTACAGATTGAAAACTCGATAACCCAGATTTCTAGTTCTGGCATAGTAGTTTAAATTGGCTATAACTTTGTGACCATATGTCCAAACGAGATAAGGCCAAAACGGCATGAAACTAGACTTGAAACACTAAATTTCTTGTGTTTTGAAGAGTCTGGAATTCTGCCTACATAGAGGAAAAACAAAACATCCAAAACTGTTATAAACATTGACATTCAATGATAAAATTCTGTCTTGGTATGCCTGGTTCAAATGGCCATAATTTAGCAACCAAGAATCAGAGAAACGTGAAATCAAATCCATATAAAACTAGATTTATAATACTAAAACTCTTATGTTTTTACTCAGTTCCAAATTGTGTGGGCAACTAAGTCAAAAATCAGTTTGGACTAAACATGTATTCAACTACCATATGAATACGACTTTAAGCTTCAGCTCACGTTTCATTTAAACCTTATATCGAATAGTTTAAAGACATAGTACAAAACCAATATAGCCCATTCAACCTACAAGTCAATCTAATCACCAACGAAAATTAATCCATGAAACACATGGCCATATTTAACAATATATAGTAAGAACAACAACAACATACCCTTTCATCATCTTTTCCTCAAATTTTTCCATGTAACTTTCTCAACATCATGATTCTTCTGAATGACCATAACTATTGGGCTTTCTCTAAATCGAATGTACTTAAATTTTTTTCATATCATGTATATCATTCCTACCTTTACTTCCGCAATACATGGTATTGTCAAATGAAATTATTTCCTTAAATAATCACTTCGTATTAATAGTAAACATCAGTTAATTGCCTTAGTCACCAATAATATACTTTCATTCAACATCAACTTTTTAACTTAAAAAAAATATATAGATACCTCGAGCAATATTTGATCATACCTATAAGCCACCATATCCTTCCTCCACAATCTACATTTATCTTTGACATATACTTTAATGTGCAAAAGTTGTCTCTTACATTGTTATCCTTTTAGCTCTCATTCATTCTTCAAAAATCTCCCAAACATGTAAATCTATTACACTATCAAATTGTTGCACATTGACTAGTTCTCATAGCATTCAATATCTCATTGTGGGAATTTCTCATAAGGATGTAAAGCTTCACACAAGTATAATACTATCAACGACTTCTTAGCATTTAGATCATAATACTAGCAAAGAAATATTAAAAATGTATGTCAATACTCTATTCTTCAATTTAAAATAATTAATCATCCATCCATCATAAGTTGTATCATACTTATATTCCCATTAGAAAATTCTAATTCAGTTCTTAATATTTAATCTTATATATCCCATGCATACACTAATTTCAAATAAATCCTTTTTGTGCATCATATGTAAACATCAATAATTTTCTATTGAAAAATGCCATTAAACTCTTTGTTTTTTTCAAATCTAAGTATCCAATGTGCACCTCGACTCCCGAATAAATTTTCCTTATGTAAGATAGGTAACCCCAATTGTTTCTCGACAATCAATTCCCATTGGCATTTCAATTGATCAATAAAAAAATAATCATTATCTAGTGATTCTTATTCCACTATCACAATGTCGGGATTCTCTTCACTTTCCTTATTTTGTGTCATAATCCTATCATAAAAGATCAACCAATATTCATTTCACACTTACACAATGTCATACATAATTGCACAAATGAATTGGAAAACAAGAATTAAAATAAGTCAGAGAAAAATAGGATCGGACGGCATAGGTGGACTTTCAGACGTCCGAAACTTAGGTTCAGATGACCCCCTAACGTCCAAAAGTATCGTCCGAAAGTTTGTGAAAAATGCAGCCTCTCTGATAAATAGGTTCGGACGGCGCAGGGGAGTTTCGGCCGTCCGAAACTGTCTCGACCTATTTCACACACTTCCAGATAAATAGGTTCGGACGACCCTATGGACTTGAATGGACGTCCGAAAATCCATTTTTTTTTCAACCTATACTTCCTTTTCTAACCATCATGAAATCTATACACCAAAATCAAATAAAACATCGTTCCAACAACCCAAAACATTCATTACAATTCACTTTACGTATTCACACAACTACAAACATCATTACAATAAGAATCTTTTACTATATCCAAAAGAAGTAACGAGAATGATTCAACATTAACCATTCTAACATAAGTTGATGTTTCCTCTTTTATATGCACACATTGTTATCGACTTACTCTTTGATACCACTAAATGTCACGCCCCAAATCCGACATGACACGGCCACACGATTGGAAACCGACTCCAAGCGTGCGAAGCCTCCTGTTGACAAGTTTACTACACTAACTATATATGTATATACATTTCTAGGCCACACATTACCCAATAAACAATATGTACAATTCTCAAAGCATATCTCCAATGTATAACGTTCAAACCTAAATCTTTCATATACGGTATATCTTTCATCCAACAAGACATTATATATACAACTTATAACAAAATGATGTCACTTAATATCACAACTATACATTTCCTTCAAAGCATTTACTAACTATATACATCAACGTCAAAATCAGACTTTCCAATATGGTTCCAATCAAAAGCATCTATTACAACTCCCTATTATCTATACATCACTACAATGTCCACAAAATAACTCCATCCACTTCTAGAGGTCCACGTAACCTCTATAAGAAACCTTAGAATCTGCAAAACATAATAACATTCGTGGTATGAGCATACACTATGCCTAGTAAGTAATTAAGACATTCCTTTATCGGATTGAGCATGTTATATATAATATATTTCCTCAAAACACTGCTTCACACATGAAAGCCAACATTTGAAAGTGTTTCAACTCAAAACACACACAAATACTTATACATAGCAAGTGGCATCATCAATTCTCAAACAATTACAAATACATTGAGTACTTGTTTTCATTTTTAGCTCATGAATGATTCAAATCACTTTTGGTACAATAACTGGATCCAGTCCTGACTGTTTATCCCGTCAGGTAGGCCAAAGCAATAGATTTCTAGCTATAACCCCACTAGGTGGGTCCAAAACTAGCTATAACCCCGCTAGTTGGGTCCAAAACTATAGATGGAACATGTTCATACCAATCGTTCATTAAACATTCAAGAGCTCAAAACAATTCAAATTCATTTCAATCATCCACAAAACACTTTACTTTCACAACGCCACTACATACATCTCATAGTCATCAAAATCATAAACTAATACATGCTCAATCCATTTTCATATTACCACATATAAATTTCTCAAAAATATGTTCATTAAAAACATGTAAAACATAAAGGAGTGTCAAAACCACTTACCTTAGCCAATATCCGATATAGCACTTGATTTAGGATTTTCACCACTTATTCAATTCTCTTTCCTATAAAACATATACATATAGCAAAAGAACAATCAAATGGAGCCTATTAACTCTTCAACACCATCCTTAACCCAAGAACACTTCATTTCCTTACAATTCTCACATTCATTTATATATTACTCTCTTAAACTTCCTTCTACAAAATATCATCATAAGTTGACTTCACCCTATCAATACATGTTCTATACTTAATAAAAGGAAAGTTAAAATCCTTAGCTTAGCATTCTTGAGCATATGGAATCAAAACCCATTTCCTATTATAGCAAAATTCCAAACTCTTACTATTCTAGGGCAATAAATAAGGGGATTAACTTGGATAAATAAGCTAGACAAGTTCCTTACCTTATCAAGAGTGAAATTGGAATGGAAATTGGGCTCTTATCTTCTTTAATGCATCATTCCTTCTTACTGCTCTAAATGGAGAGAAAATGGGGAATAAAAATGGAAGAAGAAGTTGAACTTCAGCCTAAGGAACAAGCGGGTTTTAAGACCCATTTGTCAATCTTTGCAAAATAGTCCCTGAACTTTTGCTTATTTATGAAATGGTCCCTAAATTTGGTTGTGGGTATTATATAAATCTTGATCAAATTTAATTAATTTGAATAAAATCAATTAATATCCCATTAACTATTTGTGTTCAGTAGATAGGATTGATTAGTGATAAAGTTACTGTCAGGTAGAGGTGAACAAATTACGACTGCTGATTCTGATTGTGAGTTATTAAAATTGGGTTCTTTTAATTCTTAATGTTGTTAGAACATTAAATTTGGTGTTGATTGATTCCATCCGAATTGTGTCTTAATTAGAGAAATAATTAGTATAAGTTGATTCTTGCTAATTATCTATAAATTAAGAAGAAATTGGGTCACATCAGAGTTGATTCTCGGTAACCTATAACTAGTTGGTTTACGAACGTTAATTAATTATTAAGTCAATGATCGATGAATATTTAATTAATGTGGATTTACTTATTCTCTGAATTTAAATTTCTTTCATTTTTTAATCATTTTAATTAAGTTGTTTTATTTATTTAAAGTTTAATTATCTTAATTTGATATATTGAAATTGAGTTGTGACATTGTGTTGAATTAACTGAAATAAACTGTTCTCCGTTCTCTGTGGGATTTGACCATACTTCTCTCTTTATTTGTTTTGATAATTTGAAGTGGGTATTTTAATTTTGTATAACAACCACCGTACCAATTTTTGGCGCCTCTACCAGGAAACGACATATTATTGTTTATTTTAGTTAGTTTAATTTATTTCTTGGTGTATGTCTAGGTCCTCTAAACATAGTTTGTTGTTTAATACATAAATCGAGAAAATAACACACAGGTTGAGGAAGAAAACAAAAGGAAGATGCCAAGAAAGCACTTATGGTACTGTGATAGACGTCCCATTTGATCAAATAGAACCCTTGTGAGGCATAGAATCAGAGTTAGACGATGCCACTGAAAAAAAGAGAAATGGTTGCACAAGATCCACCTTAGGACCTTGTTAACAATTAGAATAGAATTCGGGGTGAAGGACAAGAGCAAAATTGTGATCGCACTTTAAGGGAGTTAACTAGTCATTTGATTAATTATCAACTTTCTTGCACTGTTTTGCTAGTGATTACTTATGATTTCAAATTGAAACAATCATATTTGAATTTGTTACCTAAATTTCATGGTTAAGTTGGGGAGGATCCTCATAATTGTTTGTATGAATTTTTGAGAATTTGTGAACATTGCATAATAGAAGGGTGTCAGAAGAATATATTAGATTAACTAGTTTTCCTTTTACTAAGATAGGAGAAGCTAACATTTGGTTTAAATGATTGACACCTGATTCAATAACTTCTTGGAATGAATTGCATTGTATTTTTCTACAAAATTTCTTTCCTACATCTAAGATTGCATCTGTTAAAAAGGAAATTTGTGGAATTAAACAAAATTATGATGAGTCTTTACATGCATATTGGGAAAGATTTAAGAGATTGTGTAATAGTTGACCACAACATCAAATATTTGATGAGTTGCTAATACAACATTTTTACGAAGGTTTGTTGCCAAAGAAGAGAAGAACAGTATATGTTGCGACTGGAGGTGCTTTTATGAATAAAACTCCTGCACAAGCTATGATTTTGATTGCAGAAACAATTGAATATCGACAGAAATATCAGACATCATCTCGTATGCCCAAGCGGGTGAATGAGGTAAGTATACCCTTGGTTGAAAATAAATTGGATGCATTGGCTACTTCTATTGCACAATTAATTGCAGGTTTGGGAACTACCAAAAAAGAAATGTCATGTGGAATTTGTAAGAATACAGGACATCAAACTAATATGTGCCAAATGGCCCAATATGATTCGACATCAAGTGAATGCAGTAGGTTGTTTCAGCCCCAACACTACTATGACTCATATCCGAACATATACAATTTGGAGGGGCAAAACTACAAAAATTTTAGCTATGGGAATTGGGTGCAACAATCACTACCTCCAGACATACAGCAACCGCAACAGTTTAGGCCTTAACAGCAACCAATGATGAAACCAACACAACCCAATGCACTTCTTGTTTGAAGATCAGGTATACCACTTGAGAAATTGATTATTAACTTAGCTAATACAACTCAAAATTTGCAATAGGGTATGATAAAATCTCAAAATGAGTTGAAAAATTTCAACAAGAGACACGAGCTAGTATCCAAGGTTTGGGGTAACCAAATCACTCAACTCTCTACAGCGATAAATATTCTGGAAGGAAATTAGGGTAGACTACCATCAGAAGTGTAGGTCAACCGTAGGGAATATATCAGTCAAATAACATTAATAAGTGGAATGCAACAAGAAGAACCTCTATCTATGGAGAAAAAGTTGAGACAATCTGAAAATAATGACCTGTAGAGTCTCACATATTTGAGGCGATATTTGACTTAAATACTGCTATATCTGAAGTTAAAATTTTATCTCCTTTTCCTGGTAGCTTGATAAGGATTGAAAATGTTAATGTTCTTGATGTATTTGAACCTCTTGTCCATGAGCACCTTGAGACAAACATTTTGCAGGATAAGTTGGAATTAGCCATTGCAACAAATTTGACAAATACTGAAGTCAAAGAAATGAAGAATGACAAAATTAAAGATGCAATAATGCCACTATATTTATTGAAATAAGTTTTGAATGAATCAGAATCCTCCCATTTTCCTGAACAGAAGCCTGTTCATAATTTGTTACTTTATATTTTATAGGTCCCAGTGCTAAAATTTAAAGCCCTCTATGAAAATTTGAAATATGTGAATTTGGGTGATAGAAAGACACTGCCAATCAACAAGAATCATCATCCACCATAACCATCTCCAGAGTCTCCACCTAGTTTCTTATAATTCTAACACACTTGGTCTAGCCAATGACGTAAAACAAAGGCACTAATTAGGAGGCAACAAAATTTTCTTATTTTTCAGCATTCAGTAGTTTTTAATTCTAGTTTTATTTCCAATAATACTTTTGATTTTCTTTATTTCATATCACAATTATTGGTAGAAAAAAAAGGTTTTGATTACCCAAACGGTGGGTTGCAGTAATTCAAAGTTAATGTATATTTGGTATTGCAAAACTCAACAGCACCTCTAGCACTATTCTTTAATTGCTCTAACGCCAAACCTCATAAAAAGACATTTCATACGACAAGGCAGTTTAGTTATTATATCCCTTGTTTATTTTTTTGTCTTATTTGATATTGTTTGGTTTTCTAATTTGATTGTTAAAGCCTCACTCATTTTTATTTTCTTATTTGAGGACAATTAAGGTTCAAATGTGGGGAGGTTGATCTTATATATTTCGTGAGTTTTTTTATTGTGTATTGTTTAGAAAACATTAATTAGTTTTTTTTGTGAAATTTGGTTTTTATTTTGCGAAGATTCATTTTCTTCTATTTTTGTTACATACAAACAAATATACAGTCAGTTTTCAATTTGTGATAAAAAAAATAGTATTTTTGTCCAAAATTTCTATCCTTATGTATTATTCATGAAAAATTAGAACTTGGTATGGAAGTTTGGGTTGAATCCTTTGTGTTCAAATATATGTACGCCTTTTTATGATTCAAAGGAAGATAAATATATAAGAATGAATTATTATTGCTGACTTAAAATGGAGGTTTTGAGTTTAAGCATCCAAAACAATTTTTTGGTGCTTAAATAATTTTTTTTGAAGACAACATAATTGTACTTGGATTTTATTACAAAATTTTCTTTGTTGTACATGTTGAAGCCACAAGTTTGAAATTGTATGTAAATGTGATTAAACCATTTGATATTAGCCATTTTTGTTGGACGTGTTAGACACGTTTAATTAATAAGTAGGCTTGTGTATGTGTGTGATTAAATCACTAGGCTAATTTAATTGTTTAGGATCTTAAGTGGTCTAATTAGAAAAACCCCATTGACTTCTAATTTAGTGTGGGCCTAATGGGTAGAGACCCATACTTGGCCTATTAATGGGAGCCCTAGTAGACTAGTATATAAGGCACGTAGTGGTTATGGTCATCAAGATTATCAAACCAATTGGCACCCCTAATTCTCATCAATCCCATCATTGAGAGAGAACCCATTAGAGCTATTCGTAGGTTTGATTGAGAAAGACCAATCTACCAACCAATACAGAATTGTTGAACACTGCCACGATGAATCCAAGTACGCAACACTTTTGTTTATCTTAATAATTTGACATGATTTGATCTTGGTGTTATTCTAGGATTCAGAACATATTTATGTTTACAATTGGTATCAAAGCCAATTAATCATGTATAGTTACTGTGCATATTGATGGATTTAAATATATGCACTATCTTTGGGAAATATGATTTATATAAATCATTAATTAAGGACAATTTATTTTGTTGGTGCACATGTTTGATTAAATTAATGGTAAGGGTAAATTATGTGTATAAAAATACGTGATCATTGTTGCTAATCAAAGATAAGCTAAACAACCCCCGTGAAGGTGATAGTAAAACGAGTTCGTACCCTCAGGAAGAGGGTTATGTTGAAATTCTAAAGAAAATATTTTTGGCTTTTTTTCTTAATGTTAATCTTAAACTAAAACAAGAAAATAAATAGCAAAGAACAAAAACAAAGATGGTGATTTGATTTGAAATTTTAATTAAGCAGGTGTACTCCAAAGATTATATTTTAGGATTACATAAAAAACACACACATACATCCTATCTATAGTCATGAAAAACAAGGGTAAATAACATAACCCACGCCCTCCTATGTGGTAAGAGGCAAGGTATGATTTAGGCACTTACCTATTTAGATATTAACTAATTCGTTAAACCCTCCTATGTGGTAATAGGCAAGGTTTACTTCCTTAATTAACCCAGAATCTAGTGCAACTACCAACTCAACCAAACCCTTAAGTTCAACCGCTCTTATGTGGCAAGAGGCAACGCCCGTACCAGTCACGCTAAGGCTAAACAAATCCCCCTAACTCCTCCTATGTGGCAAGAGGCAAGAGTTAAGGTGAAATTTACCTAACAAATTCACAACTAACCCACAAAAGATTCTAAACAACCAACTCTAATCCTCCTATGTGGCAAGAGGCAACATTAAAGCAAGTTATCTCTAAATAATTTACCGCACTTTAAGCAAATATTCATCATACATAATCCAGCACTAAGTCATGCATAATTATGAAGAACACATCAAAACTCATTTCACACAGACCATAAGATAGAATTTAGCATGTAAATTAAGCACAAAAACCCTTATTCATAATCGTAGGAGCACAATTAATTTAGCCGAGCATGGCAAAATTGAACATAATAATATTTATATTAAAGAGCATTATTGAAAACATAAAATTAAAAAGAACGACAACACCTTGAATTGTGAATCCGTAGATGAAATTTTTAACTCCTAAAAGAATGAATTCAATAATAATTGATGTTCCCCAATCCGTACAACTGCAATTCTCCATGCAATAACCGAAGATGAAAACCCTAGCTATTACAAAGAGAAAAACCCTTGCTTAAAATCTCTCAAAGTTGTCACACCTTAAAAAGCTGTAACCCTAGCCCTATCTATAGTGATTCTATCAAAATATTTGCAAACAAGTCCTTCACGAAAACATTTTTTATTTATTTATTTTTATTTTTTTATCAGAACAGTCCTTCACGAAAACGTTGTCGTAGAAAAAGTCTCAAAGTCGGCCAAAATCGTAAATTTCCAAAAATAACTCGAAAAATCACGCAATTCCCAACGTCGTGACGTGGGAAGGGTCCCGACGTCGCGCGACGTGGCTCACTGCCATTTTCTCAAAAAATAGTCAAAAACTCCACAAAAAATCAATTTTAATTCGCATTTTTGACGTCGCAACGTGGAGGGTTGCACATCGCGACATCCACCCACGTCGCGACGTGGGAGTCCTAACGTCTCAACGTGGAATAGATCTTTACTCTTTCGCCAACTTTCTTCACTTTTTCCTCCACTTTGCACCCAATTTGGCTCTCGTATGATTTTCCATCTCCAAGCATACACCATGGTCGACAAACCTGCAAATAAAACGCTAAAAAGAAGAAAAAAGGACAAGAACGACCTAAGGATTAATTATAAACACTAAATAAAAGTTGAATAAATTCACATTATCAATTTCCCCCACACTTAGCCTTTGTTCGTCCCCGAACAAACTAAACTAAACATGACAAACCTAAACAAAAAACCTAACAAAATACTAACACATAACAACAAAACGCATCCAACTTTATCAATTTGATCTAAAGAACAAATGTCATGTAAATACCTCATAATCTGAAGTATTCAAATGTTAATTACACAAAAGTTATCAAAGTACATTAATGTACTCATTTGGACACATTGAGCCAACCATGTATGTGTGTGTGATAGGTTCCACCTCAGTTCATAACTCATCTACAACCATGCCATAAGTCAAGGTTTTAACAACTAAGTCTTTCTCTCAACTTTTCCTCACTAACTTATTAAAAATTCATTATTTAACCATATTAATGAGGATTTGCTCTACAAACCTTTAGGTTCATAAATAACACTAGTTCTCCCAGACTGTCACACTTAATTAGGGTATTTCATTAGAAATCCCATGACATCCACCTGGAGTACTGTCTTTGATGCGGATGTCGAGGCTTAGGATCCTGGACACACAATACTCATAGTCTTTGGACCGTTGTTAGCATAAAAATTCACAAACAAGGACAATGATGAGCTGCGAAAAACACATTCAGAACAAACACAATGGCGGAAGTGAATTCAAAGAAAGACGAGAAGATTGGATATTAACCAATCAAACCCCCACGTCTATATCAAACAATTAATCTAACTCACGTAAATCATGAAACTAAACTAAGAGGTTTGAAGTGTTCTTAAAATCAAGAACGAGTTGGCTCGTCTAAAGGTCTTAGCTAAAGGTTCGCGGTTCTTATGAAAATTCAACTAAACTTAATTTAATGTTCACGTTTTTCACAGCTTTTTAAGGCTACAAATTTCTTATCAAAAAGCTAAAATTTATTATCATTCAATTGTGTAAAAAAAAGTTTAATGACCATTCCTTAAATAAGGAATTATTTTGGCCAAACCCTAGATGAAACCCTAGAAGAAATCAATTACAACTTGACTTCTTAACTAGCTAACAAACGTGTTCCCAATACAAACATGGTTTTGTTTCTAGTAAGCTAAAAAAACGTTTTGGCTCCTAAGAAATACGAAATGGACCAATTCCTAAAAAACAGCCCTCATCCTAGAAAGTAGGAATGCTCCTAAAAAGTAGGGATCCATTACTTACCTTTATCATGCAAGATAATTGGGCCAAGTAATTAACTAATTAATATAAGCACGAAGTAACGTTTAATGGACTTAATTTATTACAAAGCAAATAAATCCTAAGACTTAAAAGGTAAAACAAACAAAACTGGAAACAAAACTAAAAACGAAATTCTCGCGAGTCCAGCAAGCAGCGTCATTTTCACGTGCTGATTGCACCATGATACGTTTCGAATCTGCAAACATGTAAAACATAAATATTGTAGATATTGCTCTTACGTTTCTACAGACACTTGAATCCACATAATGGGAGATCATATGAGATAGATATGCCAATAATACCAAACTGTGGCATAAGTCCTCAATAACGTAATTTCCATGGTGGCAACACCTTAAAGGTCGTGAAGTAACAAATCTACGTGGAACCTTTAGGAACTGTGATTTCAACATGATTATGGGCCTCCAACTATATGATTCGTCACAAATTAATGGAATGAATATCACGAACTAGTTGCTTATTGACCACCCAAATAATAGGCTTTCTAGTTTCGTATTATATATTGATGTGAATAGCCGAGGCTTGATGCCCTGGACTACACAAATCTCCACACGTTCGGACCGTTGTAGCTCAAATTCACGAACAAAAGACAAACACAAAGCTGCGGAAACAAGAATTAACACCAAAAACAATAATGCGGAAGTGAAATCAAGGGATGATGAGAAGATTGGATATTAACCAATCGAACCCCCACGTCTATAGCAAACAATTAATCTAGCTCACGTAAATCATGAAACTAAACTAAAAGGTTCGAAGTGTTCTGAAAATCAGGAACGAGTTGGCTCGCCTAAAGGTCTTAGCTAAAGGTTCGCGGTTCTTATGAAAATTCAACTAAACTTAATTGAATGATCACGTTTTTCACAACTTTTTAAGGCTGCAAATTTCTTAGCAAAAACCTAAAATTTCTTATTCATTCAATGTGTAAAAAACGTTAGAAACCATTCCCTTAAATAGGAATACGTTTGGGCCAAAACCCTGGACAAACCCTAACAAAAGCCAATTACAACTTGACTTTTTAATTTGCTAACAAGCTAACTAACTAGTTTCCAAAACCAACATGGTTTTGTTTTTAGTAAGCTAAAAACTTTTTGGTTCCTAAGAAATAGGAAACGGACCAATTCCTAAAAAATAGCCTTCCTCCTAGAAAGTATAAATGCTCCTAAAAAGTAGGGATCTATTACTTACCTTTATCATGCAAGATAATTGGGCCAAGTAATTAACTACTTATTAACGAAAATATTAAGCCCAAATTAATGTTTAATGGACTTAATTTATTACAAGATAAATAAACCCTAATTACTTAAAAATTGTGTGATCCAAAGATAAAAGTCCAAGCATGCCTTCTTGGTCTTCAATGTAATCCATAAAAACTTCTTCAAGGTGGAATTTCCTTAAGCTCCAACGTAGAACTCTTAGGAACTTCTTCATAAATTGTGATGCAAAAAATATTCTTTACGACTCCTTCTTGAGATGGTTGAGCCATGTGTTCATCTAAAATTGCATAATGGTTTGTGAGCAAAGCTTTCAATGCAGCCTTCATCCTCTTACTCCTTGATCTTGTCAAAGGTCCATCAAGATTTTCCAATGGATCAACATGTGGATTTGGCCTCGGCTCCATGGACGTGGTTGGATTGCTATCATTCCCTCCCTCCTCGAAAGAATTCGTCCTCGAATCACTTACATCATACAAAGATAAATTAGAAACGTTAAATGTAGATGACACATTGCCATAATCACTTGGTAGTTCGATCTTGTAAGCATTGTCTCCAATTCTTTCCAAGACTCGAAAAGGACCATCTCCTCTTGGATGAAGCTTAGACTTCCTCCTTTCGGGAAATCTCCTTTTCATTAAGTGAATCCAAACCCAATCACCCGGTTCAAATATCACTTGCTTTCTACCCTTATTGGCTTGCTTGACATATTGTTCATTACCCCTTTTAATATTATTTCGAACCTTCTCATGTAACTCCTTCACAAAATCAGTTTTCTTTTTACCTTCGACATTAACAAACTCATTAATAAGAAGAGGTAAAATATCAAGTGGAGTTAAAGGATTAAATCCGTAAACAACTTCAAAAGGTGAGCAATTAGTAGAACTATGCAAATTCCTATTATATGCAAACTCAATATGAGGTAAACAATTTTCCCAATTCTTTAAGTTCTTTTGAATAATGGCATGAAGTAAGGTAGATAAAATGCGATTAGCTACTTCAGTTTGTCCATCAGTTTGTGCATGTGCAACAGTAGAAAACAACAATTTGGTGCATAACTTATTCCATAGAGTACGCCAAAAATGAGACAAGAATTTAACATTCCTATCACTAACAATACTTTGTGGAATGCCATGCAATCGAGCAACTTCATTAAAGAATAAATCTGCAGTATGTGTAGCATTATTAGATTTTGAACATGTAATAAAGTGTGCCATTTAACTAAACCTATCAACTAAAACAAATATGCTATCATGACCATTGCTTGACCTAGGTAATCCAAGTACAAAATCCATAGAAATATCAATCCAAGAATGTCTAGGAACAGGCAAAAGAGTGTACAAACCATGAGGTATCACTTTCGATTTTGATTGTTTACACACATTGCATTTATCACAAAGACTTTTAATATCTTTAATCATGTTAGGCCAATAAAAGTGTTCATTTAAAATAGCAAGTGTTTTAGCAATTCCAAAGTGCCCCATTAACCCTCCCTCATGGGTTTGTTTAACAAGTAATTCACGAATGGAACAAGAGGGTATGCATAATTTATCTTTCTTAAACAAAACTTCATCATGCACATATAGATCACCATTCGGCTTTTTCAAACTTTGATCATAGGTGGCGGAAAAATCATTATCATCTTTATACAAATCTTTAATCAAATCAAAACCAAGTAACTTAGCATGCAAATAGGTGAATACCATGTATCTCCTAGATAATGCATCAGCTACAACATTGTCTTTACCAGATTTGTCTTTGATCATATATGGAAAAGATTCAATAAACTCCAACCATTTAGCATGCCTTTTATTCAATTTACCTTGTGTCTTTAAGAATTTAAGGCTTCCATGTTCAGAATGAATAATGAATTCTTTAGGCCATTACTTGCCAAGAAAGTAGGAATGCTCCTAAAAGTAGGGATCCATTACTTGCCTTTATCATGCAAGATAATTGGGCCAAGTAATTAACTAATTAACCAACGAAAATATAAGCCCAAAGTAATGTTTAATGGACTTATTTTATTACAAAGCAAATAAATCCTAAGACTTAAAAGGTAAAACAAACAAAAATGGAAACAAAACTCAAAACGAAATTCTCGTGAGTCTAGCAAGCAGCGTCATCTTCACGTTCCAATTGCACCATGATGCATTTCGAATCTGCTAACGTGTAAAACATATACATTGTAGATATTGCTCTTAAGTTACTACAGCCACTTGAATCAGCATAATCGGAGATCATATGAGAGATATGCAAATAAGACCAAACTGTGGTCTAAGTCCTCCGTGGAACCTTTAGGAACTGTGATTTCAACATGATTCCAGGCCTCCAAAATATATGATTAGTTACAAATTAATGGAATGACTATCACGAACCACTTGCTTATTGACCACACAAATAATAGGCTTTCTAGTTTCATATTATAATCCTTTTCTTGGAGAAGATTCGAACTCGAATCTTGCATGATTGTTGTGACACCAAGTAAATCATAACCTACATGATCTGTTAGACAACAAGTAGAACCAAATACAACAATATCTCCAACGGCTTTTGATATCTCTTCTTTTCCTTTTTCAACAAGATTCACTTCTAGGATTTTTCCACTCACAACAACAACCTCACTTTTTATATGTTCGCCATTGGGTATTATATTGTCACACATATTAACAATATTCAATACATCAAAAGAAATCAAATATGTTTGAGAAGTTTCTTCAAGTGGATTAATTGGAATTATCACATATTCTTGAATTGGATCCTTCATGACATTATAAATTTTAACCATATCAACCTCCAAAGGTGTTATATCTCCAAGACAATTTAAAGGAAAAGATGAATCCTTTACCTCATCACACACATTCTCCATGTTTACTGGTTGAAGATCCACTAGAATTTCATCCTTCGGCTCATCATACCAATGAGGGCATTGGATTGCACTATGCCCAACTCTTAAACACCTCAAGCATTTAAAAACACGAAGTTGATTTTACCGATGTGGTTTCCTCAATAGTCTTTTTCCGCTGCTCATCAATTCAAACTTTTTCTTGCCATAATTCATGTGCTTCATAGTCATCCCTAGATCTTAGAAGTATCACTTTAAGCTCCTCTATAGTTTGCAACAAATCGCGACAAGCCTTTTCAAACCATTTACTTTGAAAAGCCATAATTGATGAATAGGGTTATATGTTTGTTTGAACAAAATTTCACTAGACTCGAGAAGATGATTTAAGAAGATACAAGAAGACACAAAGAATCAAGAACAATCAAAACATTGAAACTTGACCACCCAAAAAACGTAAAGAAGACTCAAAGAACTAATTTTTTTTCACTAATATTTTATGGAATGGGATGGAACAAATAAATTTCGTCCCTAATAGTATTTAAAACAAGGAACACACTGCAAAAAATAGAATCAAATTTCGAGTAACGAAAAAATTTTAGTCAACCTGATATTTGCCCGGAACAAAATAAAGACTAAAAGAAGACTGATTTTTTTTTATTTTTACATGACACTTTTCGAACATAAAAATTGCATCCCAGTAACTACAAGACTCAAGGATCACAACGCAAAACACGGAACTCAATTTCGACTCCAAACGAATAAGATATGAGCAAAACAATATTGCCCTGACCGAAAAAAACGAAAATTTACCTACGAGTAAAACCTGAATTTTGATGCAACAAACGTGAGCTTTGATACCAATTGATGCAAATGTCGAGGCTTAGGATCCTAGACACACGATACTCACAATCTTTGGACCGTTGTTAGCCTAAAAATTCATGAACAATGACAATGATGAGCTGCAAAAAACACAATAAGAACAAACACAATAGCGGAAGTGAATTCAAAGGAAGACGAGAAGATTGGGTATTAACCATTCGAACCCCTACGTCTATATCAAACAATTAATCTAGCTCACGTAAATCGTGAAACTAAACTAAGAGGTTTGAAGTGTTCTTAAAATCAAGAACGAGTTGGCTCGCCTAAAGGTCTTAGGTAAAGGTTCGCGGTTCTTATGAAAATTCAACTAAACTTAATTGAATGTTCACGTTTTTCGCAACTTTTTAAGGCTAGAAATTTCTTAGCAAAAAGATAAAATTTCTTATCATTCAATTGTGTAAAAAAAACGTTTAATGACCATTCCTTAAATAAGGAATTATTTCGGCCAAACCCTAGATGAAACCCTAGAAGAAATCAATTACAACTTGACTTCTTAACTAGCTAACAAACTAACTAACTTGTTTCCAAAACCAACATGGTTTTGTTTTTAGTAAGCTAAAAAAAACTTTTTGGCTCCTAAGAAATAGGAAACGGACCAATTCCTAAAAAATAGCCATCCTCCTAGAAAGTAGGAATGCTCCTTAAAAGTAGGGATCCATTACTTGCCTTTATCATCCAAGATAATTGGGCCAAGTAATTAACTAATTAACCAACAAAAATATAAGCCCAAAGTAATGTTTAATGTACTTAATTTATTACAAAACAAATAAATCCTAAGAGTCAAATGGTAAAACAAACAAAACTGGAAACAAAACTAAAAACGAAATTCCCGGAAGTCCAGCAAGCAACGTCATCTTCACGTGCACATTGCACTATGATGCGTTTCAAATCTGCGAACATGTAAAACATAAACGTTGTAGTTATTGCTCTTAAGTTTCTACACCTACTTGAATTAGCATAATAGGAGATCATATGAGAGAGATATGCCGATAATACCAAACTGTGGCATAAGTCCTCAACAATGTAATTTCCATGGTGGCAACATGTTAAATGTCGTGAAGCAACAAACCTTCGTGGAACGTTTAGGAACTGTGATTTCAACATGATTCCAGGCCTCCAATTATATGATTTGTCACAAATTAATGGAATGAATATCACTAACCAGTTGCTTATTGACCACCCAAATAATAGCCTTTCTAGTTTCGTATTAGTCTTACCTTCGGGTTTTAGACCTATTTCCACTCATTCAAGTTCTCCATTAATTTTTCATTTAAGAGCAGTCTTGCAGAGGAGTGGTAATATGAAGCCAGAGTCATATGGGTTCTAATCTCCGTTACTATCCATATGAGTTCTCTAAGGGTTATTATTAAAAGGAGTTGGTCACTGCATACCTTGAAAAGATAAGGCTCATCCCAATAGTAGTAGCTTGCATCACGGATGAGTATTTTCCGTTGTTGGAAAGATAAATTTGGCTGATTTTTTTGCGAAACCACATAATTTGCAATGTTGGCATACTATGGAGCTTTTTCTGCTTTTTCCACTTGAAACAACTGCTCATCCGGGAAGATTTCCTTAATTTGAACATTAATGTCCACTTCCAAATGCCCATGCTTTTCCAAACGAGAAAGGTGGTCGGAAACATGATTTTCAGCTCCCTTCTTATCACGGATTTCCAAGTCAAACTCTTGTAGAAGTAGAACCCAATAAATCAACCTCGGTTTAGCATCCTTCTTGGCCATTAAGTAACGGATTGCTGCATGATCTGTGTCAATAATCACTTTGGCTCCCAGCAAATAAGAACGGAATCTATCAACTGCAAAAATAATTGCCAACATCTTCTTTTCTATTGTAGTGTAATTACACTGAGCTGGATCAAGGAAACAGCTAGCATAATGAATAGTGTGGAAGATTCTGTCTGTTCTCTAACCAAGAACTACCCCCACTGCAAAATCACTAGCATCGCACATAATCTCGAAGGGGGCTCCCCAATTTAGAGGTTGATTCACCGGAACTGCTACAAGTTGGCCCTTAAGAAAATCAAAAGCTGCCTTACAGTCATCATCAAAGTTAAATACAGCACCGTTCTCTAAAAGATGGCACAAGGGTTTGGTGATTTTAGAGAACTCTCGAATGAATCTCCGATAGAAAACTGCATGGCCCAAAAAGCTTCTAACTCCCTTGACATTTATTGGATAAGGTTGCTTTGCAATGAGATCCAATTTTGCTTTATCAACCTCCATCCCTTTAGCTGAGATCTCGTGGCCTAGGACAATTCCTTCTTGCACTATAAATTGGCATTTCTCCCAATTCAAAACCAAATTTGTTTTTACGCATCTTTCAAACACCTTAGCCAGATTATCCAAGCACCGATCGAAAGAATGAATAAAAACTGAGAAATCATCCATAAATACCTCAATAATGTCTTCCACCATATCATGGAAGATGGCCATCATACACCTTTGAAATGTTGCGGGTGTATTGCATAACCCAAAAGGCATTCTCTTAAATAAAAAAGTACCAAAAGGGCAAGTAAATGATGTTTTGTCCTAATCCTTTGGGTCAATAATGATCTAATTATATCCGGAGTAACTATCCAAGAAGCAATAAAAGAGATAACCAGCAATTCTGTCCAACACTTGATCAATGAATGGTAGAGAAAAATGATCTTTGCGGGTTGCCTTGTTGAGCTTGCGATAATCCATAGAAACTCGCCATGCATTAATGATACGGGTTGCTAATAACTCATCATTCAGTCTTTACCACTGTTACCCCACTCTTCTTTGGTACACATTGGACTGAACTTACACATTCACTATCAGATATAACATAAATCATCCCAAAGTCCAAAAGTTTTATCACCTCCTTTTGACCACATCCATCATTTCCGGATTTAATTGACGTTGCCTATCATCTACTGGAACTGCATCATCTTCTAAAAGAATCTTATGCATGCAGATTGATGGACTAATTCCCATAATGCCAGCAATAGTCCACCCAATTGCTTCTTGATACATTTTCAACACCATAATAAGCTTTTCTTCTTGCCATGGTTCCAATGTAGCAAAGTATTATTATCCACCAAGAAGGCATATTTGAGATGTGATGGGAGTGGCTTGAGCTCCAGTTTTGGGGGTTCTTCAGCTGAAGGTTTTAGCCTAGTTTCACAGTAATCAAGAACTTCAATTGGCCTCACCGCAATGGGCTCCTCACAAACATCATCAGTTAGCTCATAAGTGGAAGTTTCAAGAAAAACACCTTTGACCATATTTTGCAACTGTAATGCTATATTCTCATCTATTTTGGGCAACTCAGAATTAGATATATGCATTAAAAAGTCATTAACGTTAAAACTACATGTTTTCATAGGATTGCATGCAATAACTGAAGTTTCAACAACATCTATGAAAAAGAAAGTATTAATATCCCTAGGATGCTTCATAGCGTAAATAACGTTAAATGTTACCTCTTCGCCATTGACATAAAAAGTGATTGTCTTGCTACGTACGCCAATTAAAGAATCTCTAATTGCCAAGAAAGGTATTCCAAATATGAGAGAAACCTCCTCATCCTCCTCTATGTCTAAGATAATAAAGTCCACCGGAATTGTGAACTTATCAACTACTATTAAACCATCCTCAATGATGTCCATAGTAGTGATGATTGATCTATCAGCCAACTGAAGAGTGATAGCTACCGATTTGACTTGCTTACCCATTCCCACACTTACAGCTATAGAGTATAGCATCAAGTTAATACTAGCCCACAAATCACATAATGCCTTAGCAAAATACCTTGAGCCAATTCTACATGGGATTGTGCAGCTTCTTGAATTTTTAAGCTTAGGGGGGAGATTTGTCTTTATCAAGCATTGCCCGACCTCATTCAATTGGATAACCTCCTAACATTGCAAAATCTGCTCCTTATTTGAAATAAGATCTTTCAAGAATTTCGTGTAAGTAGGTACTGTCTTCACCAAATCTAACAAAATTATTTCCATATGGAGCTACTTAATCATCTCAACAAATTTGTTGAACAGAATCTTATTCTTTGATGGCTGTATCCTTTGAGGAAAAGGTAATGGTGGAGCACATTCTGAAAAAATTGAAACCACTTGGAGGATTTTTCTTTCTCCCTTTACTTGCACTTTCTTTCTTATGTTCTATTTGCTTTGGAACATCTCCCTTCTCAATTTGAACCTTGACAGCATCTTGATCATCATTTGGAGAATCTTCTTCATTAATTGTTGTAGGTTGCAATTCCTTACCACTTCGAAGTGTAACAGCGTGGTATTGTTCTTTTCCGTTAGGATTGGGGAAAGTATCACTCGGTAAAGTTCTTGTTGGTCTATTATGTACATCATTTGGTAGTTGGCCTATTTGAATCTCCATATTCTTAAGGAGAGCATTATGCTCCCTGAACATACCTCCATGAATATCCATTGTTTTATCCACATTGGCTACTAGCTCTTAGCATTCTCCAAATAGCTTGACCATTTTGGCCCCCAACACTATTATAACATCATCAATTGTTGCTTGTGAAGTACTACTCTGTGTGTTTTGTTGGTTTCTATAGCCAGTTGGATAAGTTAGTCTTGATGCCTTATACTTTGGGCAATTTTGTCCTCCTTGATACCACCTGGTTCCCATCGGATGGTTTCTATTAATTTGAATTAGTATTCCAGTTGAAGTTGACATACTGCCTGGCTCATTAGTGACTTGAGGACATTCATCCATATGATGCGCCCCTTGGCATAATCCACAGGATGGCGTGATTTTGTTTGTCAAGGCTACATGAATACTGGACAGTTGGCCCTGCATGTCTGTCATTTGTGCTTCCAAGTTGGCTGTTTTATCAAACTCTAACATTTCAATTTGCCGTCTTCCATGGTTATTTCTTGCAGTGGGAAACATCAACTCATTACTTACTATATGCTAAAAAATCTCTTCAACTTTTTCTAGTGATTTAACACTCCAATTTCCTCAAGCTGAAAGATTTACCAAATGCATAGTATCGAAATTGAGTCTATTGCAAAAGAAATTTAGCTCTCTTCCCAGCTCCAACCCACAGTTTAGGCATTTGTTGAAAATTTCACGAAATATATCCCAAGCTTTTGTGAATGACTCATTGTTACCTTGACAAAACTTCATGAAATCCATCCGGATCTTATCCATTCGGGATGGAGGGAAGTATTTGGTCATGAATCTCTCTGCAACCTCATCAAAAGTTTCAATTTATTTTGAGTGGATGAACCCAATATTGCTATACTTTTTTAGTGCTGAGATTGAACTTGAAAGTTGGTTCATTCTTATATATTTTGAATTTGAAGAAAAGGACTATGCATGTATTTGATACAAAGGATTTGGGAATGTGGATTGTTGGTTGAAGATCCAATTTGATTGAGTCATACCTAATTTTTGGAAGTTTAGATAATTGTGTTGTGTCATGACTTATCTTTGATTTTGTTTTCATGTATTTTGTGTCATGCCTTATATTTGATTTTGTTTTCATGTATTTTGTGTCATACCTTATGTTTGATTTTGTTTTCATATATTTTGTGTCATGCCTTATGTTTGATTTTGTTTTCATGTATTTTGTGTCATGCCTTATGTTTGATTTTGTTTTGTTAAGAAACTTGAGGACAAGCATCATTTAAGTGTGGGAAGGTTTGATAACTTCTTTTTTTATGTTTATTACTTTTAGGGTTTTGGCATTTAATAGCAATGTTTCTATGCATTAAGGATTGTTTTTCAGTGCATGATTGGATAATTTTGGTTTGAAGGATAATTGTGCCGAAAGAAATTGATGAAGATCAATATTGAATGGATTTGACGCGTACTATGAAATTTAGAAAGATTTGGACATTAGTTGAATAGTTTGATTTGGAAGAGAAGATTTTTTTATTAAAGGGTTGCATCCCTATTTTTAATAAGCCACATATGGCATAATTAGGATGGATTTTATCTCATATTTTAGATTGATACAATTTCTTTAAAGATTTGTTTCCAAAGCTTAATAACCTTCTCTAAATAAAGAGAAGGAATAAGAAAAATTCCATAGGTAGTTGCTAGAGTAGTTTTAATTAATGTAGTTTTTGAATGCAGTGAATAGTTTAGTTTAAATTTCCTTACATATTTGTTTTAGTTTAATTTTGAATAATTAATAGAATTTTTTTAGTTAAGAATCTTTTCATTACGCAAAGTTATTTCATTCTTTAATAAGTTATATGCATGTGTTTAGAATTTAATTTAGCTTCCATGTTTGCATCAACATTTCTATGTTTGAGTCACTAGTAGAAGTCTTTTATTTACATAAGAATTAAATATCTTTTACTTTAGTTCATGTCATTAAAGTTTCAGTTGGTCTTCATCTTGATTTAAGAGAATTATCACTTTAGTTATATTAATTTTAATTTGCATGTTTTTAGTCTTTAGTACTAAGTATTCTTTTTTTTATCGGCTAATCATCCAATATGCGGGGGGGGGGGGGGGGGTCACTCCCAATTTTATTAATAGAAATTTAAGTTACAAAAGTTAATGGCGGATATAATCACACAATTAGTACAATTGGAAAGCGATAAATATGGAGGACTCCTCCCTTACAATGTAGGTCCTATCTATGAGTATTCGAATTTAAATCGGAGTATTTCCTCACAAAATATGGTTGTTAGAGATTGAAAACAATGTGAGAGCCGTTAGAAGACTAATAGCTTTCATATTATTTCAAAGCTGAAACGACCATGCACAAAATAAGAGGACTCCTCCTTTACATTTGATTGGATAAGAGTGAATTATGGATCTATGCATCATACATGTAGAAAAACTCCTGCCAACTTAGCAAAAAGACACCTAAGAATGTATACTTTATAGTAATAATTTTTTTTTTCATTTTAGTCTTTAACCTTCCGTTGGAATTCTATTTTAATAGTTGAATTAAATAAATGGATAATAATGTGTCAATTTAAGTAGTATTAGTGTCTACCCCATTAATAAATTCTGTTAAGTCTTTACAGAGTAAAAGTTATAGTGCATTATTTTAATTGTTTTCATTAAAGCTTAATTTTTAAGTTTATTTCTTTTACCAATTCATGTGATTAGAGTTTTAGATAGAGTAATTCAATGTAGAATTTCTAATTGTACTATTTTTTTCGTCATTTAGAGAAGGTGTAGATTCCATTTATAATTGCAACCAGATGGGTACCATTCTTCCAAACGGAAGGATGCCTAGTAGAATAAGGGTTCTCTATCCTTATCCCTTTTTGGTTTGACAGTATGTCATTTATGTGTTTTGATTCTGTTTTTGTGATTATGTCTTATGAATAGTTTTATTTTTCATCATTAAAGTAATGAAACACTGATTAATATTTAATGGCGAGATCAAAATGAGCATGAATAATTAATGTTTCTCGAAATTCGAAAAGTTCTCTGTGCGTAACGTTAGTTATTTGGATTATTTAAATTGATCAAATTTAATTAATTTTAAAAAAGCCAATTAATCTTCCATTAAGTATCTGTATTTAGTGGATATGATTGATTAGTGGTAAAGCTACAGTTAGGTAGACGAGAGCAACAGGTTAACAAATTATGACTGTTGATTCGTATTGTAATTTGTTAAAATTGGTTCCTTTAATTCTTAATGTTTTTAGGACATTAAATTTGGTGTTGCTTGATTCCAGTTGAATTGTGTGTTAATTAGAGAAATAATTAGTTTGAGCTAATTCTGGCTAATTATCGATAAATTAAGAAGGAATTAGATTACATCAGAGTTAATTCTTGGTAACCAATAACTTGTTGGTTTATGAATGTTAATTAATTATTGAGTCAATGATCGATGAATATTTAATTATTGTTGATTTACTTATTTTCTGGATTTTAATTTCTTGCATTTTTATTATGATTATTTTAGTTAAGTTGTTTGATTTATTTTAAGTTTAATTATCTTAATTTGATATATTGAAATTGAATTGCGACACTATGTTGAATTAAATAAAATAAATTGTGTTCTATTCTCCGTGGGATTCAATGATATTCGATTACGAATGAGATTTGAAAGTAAAAAACAACTCAAGAAGGTAATTAATTTGTGGTCTATACGACAAAATAGGGACTTTATAGTTGTTAAGAGCAAATGAAATATTTGGGTTGATAAATGTGGGGGGCACAGCTGAAATCTATTGGGGAAGATACGTTACAAGAATCTATCAATTGCAATTGGTATGTGTGGGCACGTCATAGAGCCACACACAAAATGTAGCAAATCACAAAGTGGGTGAAGGATCACAACTGCGGTTGGTGAACTCTTTCAAACAACAACAACAATTTGAGTGTTGCTGTTATAGCTAGCTATATTTTGTAGTCAATTGTAGGTGATCCTGCATATAAAGGTTAAAGACATTCAATTAGATATAAAAAATGCTCTCTCTATTTCTATATCCTACAAGAAAGCATGGTATGCTTGAAGAAAAGTTATTGAACTTGTTTTTGGAAATTGGGAGGTCTCATCCCTGATAGACACAATGGGATAATTCATGCCATAACGAGATGGATGATTTGAAGGAACAAATATCATTTCATAGATTTTTCTTGAGACACATTTAGAACAACTTCATGTCAAAGTATAAAAATTTTCATTTGAAAAAAGTTGTGCTAGGCTGTGGGTTCAACTCGTGAGAAATGCTAGTGGATAAGACTTCGAAATGAGATTAGGAGTATTATGTTGAGGTATGGGATTACTTAAATGATATCGACATGTGTAGGTAGTGTCTTGAATATGAAAAATGTAAAAGTTGGGATAATTTGACTACAAATTTATCTAAGAGTTTTAATAATGTATTACTGAGTGCTAGATATTTGCCTATAAAGACATGTATTGATTTGACATGACAGCAGACTGTGAAGAGATTTAGAGACAACATCGAGGCTACTAAACATTCTTGTTATCCATTGACAGAGACAGTGTGGAAAAAATTTAATAAAGTTGAAAAGCCAAACAAGGTTATCAAGTAGTTGAACTTGACTATTCATTCGGTGTTTACAAAATTGTTACAGCTCGTCGGGTTGATGGAAGAGGGAGAACATCCAAATTGTTAGGTATGATTAGAAGAACTGTTCATGTGGCAAGTAGCAAATGTATAGATTTTTGTGTTCACTTACAATGGAAGTTTGCAGACTTAGACGGGATGACCCGATGATGATAATTGATGAGGTATAAAAAAACCACACTTATTTACAATAATATTTGGGAATATTCCACCCAATGCCACATGAATAATATTGGTGAGCTTTAAATTGGCATATTATACCGAATATAAGTCACTTTCATGATCGTCATCCTGGCTTAACTTGAGTAAGTCACATTTGTAACGAGATGGACGTTAGGCACCCCAATGAACCTTGCAAGTGCTCACATTATCACTAACTCAGTCATAATAAGAGAAATTACACTAATAATAAATAGAGTGTAATTTTTATTGGTGTTTAACGTAGAGTCATCACTAACTTTTTAGATATGTAATAATAGTTTGTCCTTAATGCATGAAAACTCTATTATTTTAACTGTTTCTTTAGTATATGTTTGTGGCACTAATATTAATGAAATTTGCATTCATAATGCATGTATATGACATGTATATGTATTTACACTTTTAGGGTGTTATCGGTCTAATTTATTGCTATTAATGCATAATGTAACTCTATATTTTGAAAAATAATTAATATGGGAGACAAAATGTTGACACATATATATGCAACATATCATGTCCTCTCCTTTGCTACAGAACATAAATCCAAGACGTTATGTCAATGACCTGCTCTTTCTACAACATCATCACAAAACAAATCCATTGTTTGGAGGATAATTGCATGATGATAAACTTATATAGTTAGACTATGATAGTAGTTTTTGGAGCTATCCCATACTTGAAAATATGATAAAATACATGAGATTGGTTGGGTTTAAGGGTGCTATATGCTGTGGATATATTTTGGTAAATAACTCTCTCATCACTGCATTTGTTTTGCGATGGTGACCTGAAACTCATACTTTCCACTTACTAGTTAGGGAGGCAACAATTGCACTATGGGATGTCGAGGTTCCACGGGGACTACATATGAAGATTGCATTAGGGTTTGAGCCACCGTGTGATGCTATTAATGAATGAGGATTAAGATAAGTTGTTTAGCCAAATCGCTGGATACACCATTACAAAAGATGCTTATGACGAGGCTTGTATTCAGCTTGCTCGCACATACATTATGATGCTTTTAGGAGGGCATTTACCACTACTACAAAATGAGGCTATAGCATCACCCAAAAAGTTTTGTTTTTTACCTCAACAATGTTGCTGTAGGTCTAAAGCAACGCTTTACAAAGTGTGTTACAATATTGTATCTCCTTAAACTTATGGCAACACTTCTTCCATTTTAAGCAACACTAATAAGATGTGTTGCAATTTTTAGAATATGCAACGCTTCTCTATGTGCAACACTTTTTTCTTCAAATATAACACTTTTTAATTTATTACCTTTAAGAAATTGCAACACTTTATGCTTCAAAATGCAATACTTTTATAATTTTTTAACCCAATAATGCAACACTTTTTCTGATAAAATGCATCACTTTTATGTATTCTTGATGCCTTTAACATTCTACACTTTTGTTTTTATAAAATGCATCACTTTTATGTATTGTTGATGTCTTGAATGTTGATCGCTTTTTTGTACATAAGTAATATTTTTATTTATGATTCATTTTCAAAAGATACACTTATATACATTAATAACAACACTTATTTCCCCACCAATATATTGATGTTAATTTAAATATTATTCAATCAAATGTCATTCTATAAAATAGATAATTTAAAATAATATTCGTATTACAGAAGTATTTCTAATGTCAAATACGTACAAAACTAATCAATGTAGTTAGTGTCAAACAAAATTTACTAAATTTGACTCAACTAATGGGCACGATGCAAAAATTAGTACCGCTCTAAATGACTTCGTTCAATATCCACAAAAGTATCTGTAGGTAGCACTAAACGCCCTTTACAAAGAATATGATAATTTCCTGCTACACATGGAAACAAAAAAAAAGTTATTTAAATAAGTTGAATATATAAGTTCGAACAGAACCAAAAAAACCAAAAAGAAACTCATATGATATACATCATGATCAGCCTGAAAGAAGTACACTTAATTTCATGGATGCTGATCCTTCAACAAGCTTGAACACAGGAAGTTTTTTATTTCATTATAACAATAAGGAATTAATTAATATTCAGTTTCATCAACATGTTGAGGAGGCCATAATAATCCATATATAGTCCAATCTATATATATGTATTAATAGCTTCTTTCATGCATGCATAAAAACCTCGAACAAAAATTCTTGAAGATTATACTTTTAGCTAGAATGAGCATGCCCTAAGGCACAAGTTAGGCATGAAGATTCGAAAGCGAGCGAGAGAACTGCATACGATCGACATGATCAATGATCTCTAGTCTCTAACTTTACATTCAAACAAGATCATCAAACTGGCCATGAGGCTAGCTAATTGGAAGGCATCAAATTTTGATCAAACACAAGCTGCAGAACCCTTTCAACACAACGTTTTTGGAGAAGCATTGAGATCTTTTCCAAATTAAGTCACATGATCAGTTAAATTGTTCTTTTGATCAAACTGGTAGAGGGGCAGTTCAGCATTTCTTCTAATGCTCATAAACTGAACATACGTATATTAGCATCAAAATAATTTTCTTATTTTTGCCAATTAGCTTACAATTTATTTCTTTTGATCCCATGCATTAATCCATGTATCTAAGTTCTAACTAAAGGGTTCTGGTTTCATAATTGAACTACAAAAACACATGTACAAATTATCCATCGCACTTCTTTTCTAGCAATATCTAAGCATAACATTTTATCAATATTAAAGTAAATTAATTGACTTGCATCCATTCGTTAATATAAAGTGTACTGAAATATATAAGAGATCAACTTTTAAATTACTAACACAAGTTCAAATGACATCAAAGCATGATATTCTTGCTTGAAATAAAGGGTGCCTAAAACTCACAAGAAACGATCACGCAACGATTCATATTTTGAAAGTGGGGATCACAATAAATTACTAACCACGAGAAGTTTTTTGAGGATGGGCACATTTTGCAGCATCCACCAACCCTGTCTTGGCTGAATGAAAAAAAATAAAAAAAATAAACAAAGAGAAGTATGAATAAAGAATTTAAAAAGGAAAAAGTAACAAACAAATCGATAGCTAAAGAAGAAAAAAAATAACAAAGTCTTGAAGTATAATGATTGTGAAAATAAAAGAGAAAGATAAAGAAGAAACATTTATGTCAAATATAAGACTTTCTAGGTGACATTAGTTGGCAACAAACAAATTTCTTATTCAAAATCAAACTCTCGATTCCCTAAGGCAAAAAAAATCCCAATTTCCTAAGGAAAAAAAATCCCCAAAAAGAAAGCGCCCACATACATATCAAAACTAGTACATACGAAGTACTTGCCCTAAAATGCACTAGAGGCTAAAGTACAATTTTACTTCATAATCATCCTTGCAAGATTAAGATTCTAGACAGAGATTCCACATTTAAAACATAAGATGCTAAGCAAGCAATAAGAAAAGTCATGACATAATTCCAGCTCCCAAGAACCAATTGAAAAAATTCATAATATGCAACCCTGATATATCCTCATGAACATTCCTTTCACAACCTCTATCATCCTTATAGAATTTCATAATTTGTATCTTGTAATAGCAATTGTTTGTCTAGAATATGCAAATTGCCACCTATTTTTGACCACTAACAGCCACTCCAAAATCTAACAAGAGTTAATTAACTAATAAAATTTACAATCCTTTAATTTTATTATCAGCCGACCAAGCTATATTAACAAAGGTAAAGTTTTGAATGTGTAGAGAGCCGCATTTGTAATGATTATTACCAAACAAACATCAATGGGGTACGTGTTCTCCGAATGTAAAAGTTCCCTAAAAATAGAGTATAAACCATTCGTATCATTTTTAGTTGCAATGGACATAAGAAAGTAAGAGACGATGACCAAACTTTAATTTTGTTTTCTCTCATAGCACAAGAATTTTTGTCACTCATTTGCAAAAAAGAATATGGGTAAATTCATGAAGAATAAAATACAAATAAGTGCTCTCCACAGACAATAACAAAGTTGTAAATTATCAAAAAGACAAAATAACAGCGCATGTACGAAAATGAACTACATAAATAGATAAAGTATTAGACCCAAGATTAAGTTGTTGTTCCAACCGCATAAAAGGTATTTCTTCATGCCATAAAAGAAAGAATGATAGCAAATGGTTTTGACTAAGTAATATAATAGTTATAAACTAATATGAATTTCAGAATATAAAAGGTAAACCTACGACTAGAAATACTCCTAAAAGGTTGTAGTGCAAATATTCTGCCAGAGGAACTGCACAAAGACCGTTGTTGTTAACTCTCTTTTGCATCAATTTGCAGAGAGAAAAACAATTAGGCATGGAAAATTAAAAATCCCAAATGGTTTATTATACTATCCATCCACTACTTTAATCCAAGAAATGTGTAACAGTTGCATATTAAAGGATTAAACAACACCATGAAATTAGTACTAGCTTGCTAATATGATCAAAGGCCAGATTTGATAGAATGATTATTGACAAATTATCACAAATTGTTAATATTAGTCTAGATCCATACTCGGCAAATAATTTATGACAACATAACACTTGTGAGTTCAAATTGGATCAAAAGTAATTATGATAAATCTTAAAATTTGGCATCTAGAAAAGTTTGAAATCCATAAGAAACAAATCCTAGGAATGAGCAATTCATATTAAAATAAAGGATAAGATGACAACATGATGATTCAGATTTAGACACATAGAACATTAAGATATATAGCATAAATTCTCTAAAAATATTGCTTGCTTTAGCTTTAAAGTTTCAATAGCGGGAAGATATGAAATCTACATACTTTACAAGAAAGCTAAACTTTACGACTATAGTAACTTGCTAGCGCGCACAAAAAAAGTGGAAAAGAAAAAAAATGGTTTGATTAAGATAGTAGAGTTCGTTGGTTTAGAGGGAGAAGATCAAACAAACGCAAGATTGAGGCTTTCCCTCGATAGACAACACCAAATAAAGATTAAAGCTAGAAAAATAAAGGATTTGTGGAGGTTTGGTTAGCTGTTATTGAATGCATTTTCACTAATTTGTCCTTTTGGATAACGTGAAAACCATTGCACTTTCTATTAACATGAACTTTAAACCTTGAAATTAGCAAGTTTACATACTATGAAACGATATAAAACTATAACTACCTTTTTACAGGGCTAAATGCAATCAAAACTTTCTGGCAAACAGCTAGTCTAAATCACGTTAATTGAGTTTTGTAAATCCAATCACTTTTCTTTATTCAGGCATGACACAGAGAGAAATTTTCAAAAAAGAGAACGCATAAACAGTTATGACGATGACTTGATGCGTTAAAGTCGTACGCTCACCAATTTATCCCTAACACTACTGTAGCAGAGGTGAGAGGGTTTCGTTCCACAAGGAAGGGAGTGATTTCAAGAATTCAAGTTATTGCTCCAACAGTTGTCACAAAAACGATATTACAGGAACAAGAAGTAAAAATAGCAAGAACAGTAGGTAAATTGTGAAAACGAGTAGAAAGTGGACGTCCTAGGGTTCTTTCACCGGATGAATGCTCTTCAGACAACTCGCGCAATGCAATTGACAAGCATGCAAAACTGGAAGAGACCTAAGTTGCCTAGAAGCCTAGCCTGCAGCCGGCATGTCGACCGAACTGCACTCTACGCTCCTTAACATCATTCTTTCCTAAGAACGATTAATTTGCACCGCAACGTCTCAACTCTATGTGTAACTACACTAGCATTATTTTTCTAAAATCTTCCCATGGCGAGGCCTGACTTAGGTCCTTTAGTATTCGTTAGCAACAGAGAGCCTCTTTTTACTTTATCCTAATGTTTCAAGTGATCTCAAACCGGCATGGCGACGCATCTTCGAACATGAACAAGCAAAGCAAGTGAAAAGACTCAATATTAAAGCTTATCTGACAAGCAACCGTAAACTAAATACTGTAGCAAATGTGCGGCGCTCGCATGCGCTGCATGCGAGGCTTACACAACAGATGTGCACGGCTTGTGATGCATGTGTGGTGCAGTGACGTGCGAGGTATGGAGCAACGATGTGCGATGAGTGTGTGAGATGGTGTGCGTGGGTTTGCTTTATGTCTGCGGTGGTATGCGGGACTTACATACGATGCATGCGAGCCTTGTACTGTGAGTGTGTGCGGGGCTCGCATGCGATGCATGCAAGCTTTGTGCGTTGAGTGAATACCGAGTGTGTGCAATGAGTGTATGACTAGTATCGGTACGCAAACTCATGTAACATTTGTGCACAACTTTAATACAACAAATTTGACATTTTTTCACCAAATAACGCTTCACCTAATTTCTCACATAAGCTTACACATCACCACACAATTTTGCACAAAATGCACTAGAACACAACAAAAGGCAATTAAAACTATCATTTACACGTTAGAATAAAACTAACTTATCAATTTCCCCCACACTTAGACTTTTGTTTGCCCCAAGCAAAGCTCACACTCTTCATTTCTACAAATGATTTATCATATGCATTCAACACACTGTCCCCTGTCCACAGTGCCAATTACCAAGTTCATCAAAACATTTTAACACATATAAACAAACTGAAATTTCCTTGGTTCCAAACTTTCAGAATTCAGCACAGATTATCAACCAAGGGATAATAAATAAAGACCAACATGTCATGCGTACAAGTGCATGTTGAGGAACGATGACTTCATTCGCTCTCACTATATGCATTCCCCTTAGCATTTTATCCAACCATTTTTTGTACAACAATCATTTTGTCCACACACATGAACAAGCAGCACCCGAGATCAATGGTAACCTAATACACATTGGTGCTTCTATCGGATACTTCCCCGTTTCTTTCATTTTGCACTTTGGTGCATATCTTGCCAGACACACATTAGTGCTTGGCCGCCTGGGTTTTGTGGCTATTTTTTCCGCTTTTTGCCTGGGTCTTATGGCTATGTTTTCCAATAATTGCTTGCCAGGGTCTTACGAATTTTAATTCCCAGTTGCCAAAGGCTTTTTCTCCATATACCTTCTCATGTAACCACATGTTCATATATATCTTCAAGGGACTATGCAAGTAAGAATCCAAAACATAAAGAGGGCACATAGCAAAGCAAACTCCATTTGGGTTTCCTTCTATGTCAATTGAGATTTTTGCATGGCATATTTATCTTACCTTAACATCATGCCTTGGCCAACAAAATGTACTAAATTCCATCAAACTTGGGGGCCATAAAACAAATTTCGCATGCATATTATAAAAGATCAGGGCGATAAACTTGTATCATGACATTATGGAACAGGAGACAAGCATGATATAACAGGTTTTTTTCCTTCAACTCACACAACTCATTTACGCCTTTTACTTCCACACACATTACATTACATTTCATTGCAACACCACTATCAGAAGACACACCTCATTCATAACAACTTAAAATAACCTGTCTCTTGCACTCTCGTACTTAGCAATATCTTTCTCCCAGCCTACACACAGCATCATCAAAAACATAAACATTCAGACACTCCATACTTCTAAAAACTTCAAAATAACATAGCAACGCAACATAGCAAAACAGCATAACACCATCCCATAGCAAAATCACCCCCCAAAAACATATCACCACCAACCCAATGTAACTTCAGCAGACTAACAGATCAAGCATGACATCACACTCCCTACTCATCAAGAGCCCCCATCACAAATGAACCACATGACAACAACTCATAAACCAGCACCACCAACAACACGCAACATTGCCAAAATAGACCCCCCCCACACTTGAAAGAAAAATTTCCCTCAATGAAAGATCTAGAAAGGAGGGGCTCCCTGATAAGACGATGATGGTGTAGACGATGATGGTTCGCCAAAATATCCTTGATAGCTAAAAGGTCCATGCAAAGGTCCCATGAAAGGTCTCCCAGTATCATTAAACTGCGGCAAGCGCGTAGCAGACAGGAAATCTGGGTCATTTAGAAAAGTTGGAGTAGGAGGGAACGGCAGCACATGACCAAAAGTATGCAATGGTGGAAGCAAAGACATGCCAGGCACTCCTGGTGGAAGTTCACGGATAACCCGAGCGCGCTTATCCATTGTCAAATTAGGCATCTGATACATCGCTAACTGAACTGAAGTTGACTGGGGCTTAGGTGGTCCTGGAGGAGTGTGATAATAGACAGCCTACTTGTTGCAATGATCGAGTTCACATTGCATCTTAAATGGCCTATGATATAGAACTTCAAATTGCTGCTGCGCTACAGAGTCGATATCATCTAGTTTAGTGCCAATGGTGGAAGCATGGGTAGACCAATCCTTATGCATGTCGTCCATCTTCTTGTGCATACTCTCTAATCGCTCATCTAAACGTTGGAAGCGAGTGTCCACAGAATTCTGCAAATCATAAAGGGCGACATGGAACGAAGCAAAATCAAACTGTTGAGGTTGGTTGTCATGATGACCAAAAGCTGGAAGGAGATCAGTCATAGGCATAGTAGTCAAACTTGGTGAACGAGCCATTTTCTTTTCCATCGGCATAATATTCAATGAGACGTTGGAGAATATTCTACCAACGAACAAATTTGTGAAACTTCATCAGCTTTTTGAAAGGCCCCTTATCTACAATAAACGCTCGCTCCAAATGTAGCTTTTTGACATGCATGCCGTCTTCCCACTTTTGGCGTGCCTCATCATTGGTAAACACTGAAATAGAAGATTCGCCTTTTCCCTTCTTAGATAAAGGTGAATTCATAGTAAATTTGGGAGGGTCCTCAAAAATAGGCAAATCCTCAGGAAAGTAATATGTATCAGAATCAGTAGGCACTGGTGCCTTGCCTTTGCCCTTGGGTGGGTTAGCAGCTTTCTTTGGACGCATGAGAAATTCTTGAGGCGAAAAGGCACAAAATCAGTGCCACAAGCAAGACCTTTGAATCAAAATAGCAAATACATGGAAACTTGAAAAATACTAGGAATGCTAACTCAAGATATCCCACAAAACAAATGTGTACACACAATCACTGTTCAACATGGAAGCACATGTACATTGCAGAATGCAAGCAAGCCGAAGCAAGACCAAAATGAAAATTGTTATCTGACGTGAGAGATAACTACAACAAGGTGGTTACCCAGTTGGAACACCAATGAATCACTTTAAAGCTAACCCACTAATCTCAAACATCACTCAGCAATTTGACATAAGAGGTTAAGCTCAATCCACATTTTTCCACAGCACATGGAGTTATATACATATATACCCATGAACCAAGACCTCGAGCTTTGCAAATGAGTGATACTCCATAATTGAAAACACTAGCTTAGAAACAAGAATGGAGGAGTTATGCCAAATTACTACCCTAAGGTAAAATAGGTACAAAGATCACAAAAAGCATAGTGAAATTCCAGCACAACACAAACTTCATACATAACTTGGAGTTCAACACACGTAGAATTAAGCAAAACTTTAAACACAGAATCTATAGCTCTACATGTAAGCTGAATTTAGGAATTTAAAGTACCTAATGTGTATTCAAATTGACCAACTTATTCTTGAATTACCGAGATGTGGCAGAACTGGGCGGAATGCTGATGCAAAATTTTCAGCTCCAACCACTAATTAGATACGCAAACTAACATACTGTGCAGGCAAAAGTAGCAAAAACTTACAAAATATAAGGTGTAGAGCCAACTCTTAGCTAAATATAGAGGACCAAAATCACCCAGTTTGGAGCTCAAATGAGCACATTATGGACAAAATACCGGACTGTCCCAAACTGGTTGAAATCAGCCTATCATGAACTACCAATTTTAGCATAAACCAAATGCTAACGTCAAAAATTGCTAGCTATTCATTCAAAAGTAGAGAAAGCATAAAACATGAAACTTATAGCTTAATGCCTTAGCTAATTAGCCCAAGTAGAATCACCAAGTTTGGAGGTCAATTGTTCAAGTTATGCTTCAATTACTTAATAATGGCAAGCTGGTATAACATATGATCGGTAACAATTCCCCCACGCTTAGCATGTAATTAGCAAATTGTAAGCATGGTCTAACATTCAACCTAGGTGGCATGTCTTCAAATAATCAGCACGTATTCAACACTAAGTAGAACAACTCAAAAACACTTCTTAAAACATGGATTCAATCAAACAACAAATCAAGAAAAAAGAATCATACCTTGAGTTGGAAAGAAAAGAGTAACACTTTGAGAATGGAAATGGGAAAGAGAGTTGCCTTTGCAGCACCAATTCAATGTTCACCCGTTAGTATGCGTGATTTCAAGTGTTGCTCTTGTAGTAAATTTATAGACTCAAAGACTACACACTATCATTCATACTAAATGTAGCCAACCAATGAGAGGACAAGTGCCACTACTTGGTGGGACCTTCTTCTACATTTATTGGTGTATTGCCTTATCTTATCCAGCTGCAATTTGGTAGACAAAGAACACTATTGACACTTTATTACTCACATGTCACTAGCTGCCAACATGTTTAAGCTTTTGCACTCTCTTCTCTAACGCCATTTCCCATAAAAAACCATCACTATGTTTTCAGCTTTTCCATTAATTAATTCATGTTCAGAAACACTAGTTCCATGATATTAAATGCTCTATTTGTGTATCCTACTAACACCTTACCATCACATTTACTGAAGTCCAATCTTCTCGACTGTGCACAAATGCATCTGCAGAATTCAGTGACATTCACATTAGACTAAAACAAGAATGATTGCACAAACAAAATACGAACACAAAAATTAATACTATAAAAACGAATATAAAGAACAAGAATTTAACAAAGCACATGTAGGTAAGTAAAATCGTGCTGGGTTGCCTCCAATTAGCGCTTGGTTTAACGTCGACAGTCCGACAAGTTGCATTGCCAGGCTATTGAAAAGGGTCATCCAGAAACAATTCATGAGGAACTTTATGTGACAAATCTTCTATGCCTTTGTCCTAATGTGTTGCATAAGGCTTAAGTCTATGACCATTGACTTGCCAGGCATTCCCACTCATCTCATTCCATATCTCCACAACCCCATAAGGTAGTACCTTAATGACACGAAAGGGGCTAGTCCATCGCGACTTCAATTTCCCTGGGAAAGAGCCTGAGCCTAAAATCATATAATAAGACAAATTGACCAGGGGCAAAACTCTTTGCCTTAATCCTAGCATCAGCAACCTCTTGGTTCTTTCTTTATACATCTTTGAACTAACATAGGAAATAAACCGAAATTCATCAAGCTCATTATGATCCAACATCCTCTTTGACTGAGCATTAGGAAAATCCATGTTTAGCCCCTGAATAGTCTAGTAAGCCATGTACTCTAACTCCACCTGTAAGTGGCCGTATACGAACCGAAATGGTGAGGCCCCAATAGAAGTTTTGTATGTCGTGCGGTATGCCCATAATGCATCATCTAACTTGAGAGCCTAGTCCTTTCTATTTGGTCCACTTGTTTGGGGATGGTAGGCAGTAGATACTTTATGCTTTACACCATATTTTGCCAGAAGTGATGAAAAAATCTTGTTACAAAAGTGCAAGCCACTATCACTTATTATTGCCCGTGGAGTGCCAAACTTGTTGAATATATGCTTCTATATAAATGCGGCTACACTTTGGGCATCATTGTGTGGGAGTGCAATGGCCTCAACCCACTTTGACACATAATCTACCGCCACTAGTATATATTCCATACCGCATGATTTTGGGAAAGGTCCCATGAAGTTAATGCCCCATACATAAAAAAGCTCTACTTCCAGAATGTTGTTTAGTGGCATTTCATTACGCAAGGAGATATTGCCGCTTCTTTGACACTTATCACACTTGCCAACCCAAATGCGTGCATCTATGAAGATATGTGCCCAATAAAATCCACTTTCTAACTTGAGAGCCTAGTCCTTCCTATTTGGTCCCCACATGGGCCTTTATGACAAGCCTTCAAAATGTCATCTTTCTCACCTTCTTTTAAGCATTTCCTTATCACTTGGTCACTGCAAACTTTATAAAAAGTATAATCCTCCCAAAAGAAGTACCTTGCATCATGCCTGAATTTCTTTCTCTTCTCATGTGAGTAATATGAAGGCACTTGCCCAGCCCCAACAAAGTTTGCTATCTCAACATACCATGGCAAGTCCTCCATGTCCACTTTGAAATCTTGCTCATCAGGAAAGTGTTCTCGGATCAAAACTTCTAGATCATCTTGCGCCTTCGACTCCAGCCTTGACAAGTGGTCGGCTACAACATTCTCTGAACCTTTTCGATCTCTAATTTCAACATCAAACTCCTGAAGTAATAATCCCCATCTTATAAGCCTCGTCTTGGCTTCTTTTTTTGCCAACAAATATTTAAAAGATGCATTGTCAATATACACAATCACCTTTGAGCCCAACAAATAAGGATGAAATTTATCAAATGCAAACACTACAGCAAGCATCTCTTTTTTGATTGTGGTATAATTCATTTGAGCCTCGTTCAACAATTTGCTTGCATAATAGATTGTGTGAAATAATTTGTTTCATCTCTGTCCAAGCACAGTTCCAAGGGCATAATCACTCGCATCACACATAATTTCAAAAGGCTCACTCCATTGCGGAGTGACTATGACTCGTGCTTCCACAAGCCTTGGCTTTAACAACTTGAAAGCCTCAGAACATTCTTCACCAAAATTGAACTTGACATCCTTTTCTAGCAAACTGCACAAAGGCAAATCTTAGAAAAATCCTTGATGAATCTTCGATAAAAGCCAGCATGCCCTAAGAAACTTCTGATGCCTTTAACGTTGGTTGGAGGAGGTAGCTCGGCAATGACATCCACTTTAGCCCTATGCACAATAAATTCCTTTATGTCCCAAAACTATGCCTTCCTGCACAATAAATTGGCATTTTTCCCAAAACTAATAACCTAGGACCTTTTATCACTCCTTGTGATGATAGGAGTTTTTTGTGTAACTTTCTATTCCAAGTGCTTGTAATTCAATTGCTGGTAAATGGAGTAAGTACTCCAAATTTAAATTTCCATACCTTCTTGAGTTTGGCTCCATTAGAATTTGTAAATGGATTTGACCTCAAGAGGACGAACTTTTGTAAGGATGGTATTAGGGTATGTCCATCATCCACCAAATCATCTAATAAATTAAAGAGTGGGGATCCACCTCAATAAGAGGTTAGCCAAAGAAAAAAACTCCAAGTGAGTTTCCTTAACACTTTGCAAAACTCTTGCCAAATTGTCAAAGAATCCATCAAAGGTAATGCCAAATACTGAGAAATCATCCATAAATATCTCAATGATTGATTCCACCATGTCATGAAATATGGCCATCATGCATCTTTGAAATGTAGCAGGTGCATTGCATAGGCTGAATGGCATTCTTTTGTATGAAAAAGTGCCGAATGGGCAAGTGAATATAGTCTTCTCTTGATCCTTGGGGTCAATGGCAATTTGGTTATAACCTGAGTACCCACCCAAGAAACAATAGAAAAGATAACCTGTAATTCTATCTAAAAGTTGCTCCAATAAGGGAAGTGGAAAATGATCTTTTCATGTTGCCGTGTTCAGCTTGCGGTAGTCCATGCATACGTGCCATGTGCTGATAATTCTAGCCGCCAAGAGCTCATTAGCATCATTCTTCACCACAGTAAGTCCACCTTTCTTGGGCACACATTGTATACGGCTTACCCATTCATTGTCCGAAATTGGAAAAATCATGCCAAAATCCAAAAGCTTGATTACCTTTTTCTTCACCACCTCCATCATTTGAGGATTTAGCCTTATTTGTCTATCACGTACAAGAATAGAATTTTCCTCTAGCAAAATTTTGTGCATACATATGCTCGGGCTTATTCCCTTTATGTCCACAATTGTCCACCCAATGGCTTGCTTGTATCTTCTCAAAACAACCAACAACGTTTCTTCTTGCCAACCCTCCAGCTTTGAAGAGATCGCTACTGTCAAAGTTCCATTTTCACACAAAAATGCATACTTCAAATAAGGTGGCAAGGGTTTGAGTTCTAGCTTAGGTGGCACCATGATGGAAGGCATGAATTTTTCATTCCTGCATAACACTTTATCATACCTCACCGCAGTGGGTGCACAAACATCATTATTTAAAACTTTGCATTCATCCTTTTTTTTCATATCCCTAGCACGTGCTTCCTATAATGTGTCTTCTACTACAATTTCATTTTGCAATTCAACGATCTCATCTTGCATCTAAAAAATTGATTCATCTAAAACACAACATTCCACAAGGTTTTCAATTTCAAACAAAATCATGCAATCTTCATCATCTAACTCTACTTTCTCAATTTTCTCATCACAAACATTCAATTCATCAATAGGAATATGATCACGTTTAATGTTTTCATCAACCTCATGTATGGAACAAGCTACACTTCTAATTGCAAAGCAAGACTCTACATGCATGGGATGCTTCATAGCATAGTTAACATAAAAAACAACTTACTCATTATTGATTCTAATTGTAACTATTTTGCTTCTCACTCCAATCAAAGCATCTCCAGTGGCAAGAAATGGTCTTCTATCATTACGATCACATCATCTATCACGCCTGTGGGCTTCACCAAAGCTCTATCCGCAAGTTTTAATGTTATAGCCACATTGCGTATCCTTCCACTCAGCCCTATATTTATAGCAATAGAGAGAGGCATCAAGTTGATTCCAACACCAAGGTCATAGAGTGCCTTTTCGAAATATCTTGTGCCTATCTTACATGGAATGGTACAACTACCGGGATCCTTCAATTTGGGAGGTAGATTGTGCACTACCCAAGCTTGACAGCATTATGTGAGCATCATTGGAGCTTCAAACTGAAGAATTTGCTCTTTACTGGAAATGAGATCCTTGAGAAATTTTGCATACTTAGGCACAACACTCACCAAATCCAACAACGGGAGACTCACATTGACTTGTTTCACAACATTCAAAAATCGATCAAATTGTGGCCCTCTCTTTGGTGGTGGTTTCAATCTTTCTTGAAATGGAGGAGAAGGAGCGTACTCTGGAAAATTGTAAGGACTTGGTGGTCCTGTAACCTTTTTTGTCACCTCTTTTCCTTTATTGTCCTGCACCTCCTCATTCGTTAGTGCCATGGCCTCATGTGCACAATCTTTCACAAGCTCAACTACATCCTTATCTTTAACTCCATTTGTTACCTCCTGTAGTGGTTGTTCCTTGCAATTGCTTTCAACTCCTCAAGGTAATAGCATTACAGACCTCATTTCCCATACGATTCGGAGCTGTATCACTCGGAAGAGATCCGCTGGGCCTATGATGCGCTATATTGGCTTGTTGCCCTAATTTCTTTTCAATGTTTTTGATTGTTATATCATGGTGTTTGACACTGGTTTCTAACCCAGCAAATCTTTGTTAACTCCTGTCCTGCTTTTATATGATACGATGGAACATGTCGTCCATGAAAGGCTTCCTTTGTTCTTGTACATTCGGCTAATGTTCAAACCCAGGAGGTGGATTCGAGGACCTTCTTTGATCATTGCATTGGAAGTATTGTCCTCCTTGATTTTTATTCTGTTGTCCGCAATTGCTTAGACCACTACCATATTGTCTATTACCTCAAGAATAATTGCCAGAAAATTGCCGCTTGTTATGGTTGTTGACATATTGCAATGACTCCGTGATAATAGTACATTCATCAGTATGATGCTCTTCCTTGCACAAGCCGCAAGAGAGAATTGGAGCATTGGCTTGTGTGGTGTTCAATGTCTGCACTTGTTTTTCAAGAGCTTCAAATTTAGCTCCTAGGGACGTTTTATCATCAAGATCCAGAATGCCTCTTTGTTTCATTCCATGTGGCTTTCTTGTCTCAGGAAAAAGATATTCATCTTCAGCAATCTTATCAAAAAGCTGCCTCACTTCCGGAACACTTTTGTCTTTCAAGGCTCCATTGGCACAAGCCTTGACCATCATTGGAGACTCTTCTGTAAGTCCCTTAAAGAAAGTATTCAGTTCCCTTATCTCACCAAGGTCATGATTTGGACATTGTGTGATCAAATCATTAAAAGGCTCCCAAGCTTCACGAAATGTCTCTCCTTAATGTTGTTGGAAGTTCATGATGTCCATCCTCGTTTTCTCAAGCTTAGTTGGTGAAAAGTATTTAGCCAAGAATTTCTTCTGTAGCTCATCAAAGGATGTTGCAACATTTGTGCCTCTAATAGATTTCAACCAGTACTTGGCCTTGCCTCTAAGAGATAGAGGAAATAGAATGCGATGCACTTCACTCCGAGGTACAAGTTGAAGTTTTAAGGTAGTACAAAATCCCAAGAACCAGTTGAGATGTTCATTCGGATCCTCATTATCAAGTCCTTGAAAAAAATGTCCTTGAGTGAACATAGACACGATATGTGTAGGAATATGATACATCTACACATCAATATCTTGTTGATCAAACCTATTCTCAAAGTTAATGGCATAATGATCACCAAAATCTCGGTGGTCTTGCTTCCTGATTATCCATTCTCCTTTCTCTTTGTTGAATCCTCAAAGTTCTCGCCAACTCAAGATTAAGTTGACACTCTGGTTCTCCTACAGGCCTAAGAGATCTGGGCGTACAAAACACACACCAAGAGTAATGTATGATAGAAGAGAACACAAACAATAGTAACAAGAATTGAAAATGTGAACAAAAGAAAATAGAACAAAAATAGAACAAAACTAGAAAATTCAAGAAACTGTGCCTTCCCCAACTGCGATGCCAAAAATTGATGCGTTTAAGTCGTACGCACACTAATTTATCCCTAACACTACTATAGCGGAGGTGAGAGGGTTTCATTTCACAAGGAAGGGACTGATTTCAAGAATTCAATTTATTGCTCTAACAGTTGTCAGAAAAACGAGATTACAGGAACAAGAAGTAAAAATAGCAAGAATAGTAGGTAAATTGTGAAAACGAGTAGAAAGTGGACGTCCCAGGGTTCTTTGAAAGGATTAATGCTCTTCAGACAACTGATCAATGCAATTGACAAGCATGCAAAACCGGAGGAGACCTAAGTTGCTTAGAAGCCTAGCATGCTGTCGGCATGTCGACCGCACTGCACTCTAGTTTTCATTTACTAAAATCTTCCCATGGCGAGGCTTGACTTAGTTCCTTTAGTCTTCGTTAGTAACAGAGAGCCTCTTTCACTTTATCATAATGTTTCAAGTGATCTCAAACTGGCATGACGACCGCATCTCAAGACACGAACAAGCAAAGCAAGTGAAATGACTCAATATTTCATACTTCTAGTTCTCATTTTGTGCATTCTCACAAATATTGGTAAATCTAAAATCAACTTAGCATGTCGATCGCAATTAAAGTTCAATTCAGATAATACCGGTGCTAATTCATGAAACTTAACCAAATTCATGAACAGAACAGGGTATGATTTCAATTTTTCATAGATTATGTCAATCGCATAGCATCAAGTTATCTAAATTACGCATTCATCTGTTTCGAACCTAAGAACATCACAATTTTAGCCAGAAAACTCCATTCTCATCTCATAATCGCCAGAATGCAACATTAAACAATTCATCTCCACTAAATTGGTAAAATTTACCGATTGAATTGCTAAGAATTGTTGAATGCTTTGTTAATTGAGAATCGAATTGCAGTAATCGGTCCAAAGGTTCGATCGGAATCGAAATATGAGACCAAATTCTAGTGAAAGAAAATTCTAGAGAGCGAAAGTCTAGAGAGAGAAAATTCCTACTCAGGTCTCCAAGGCCTAAAAGGTCAAAAGTCCCTACAACTATGACAAAATCCTCTATTTATAGAGGATTAAAGCTTATCCGACATGCCACTGTAAGAGAAAACTGTCCAAAAATGCGCACTTGCACTTAGCCCATGTCAGCAACCATCCAGGAACTTCACGCTTCCGAGCAAGTGCCAACCACATCTTCGCAGGACTAATCACACTTCTTAGCCATACCACAACACGCTTCCAAAATCTACAAATGAAAAGGCAAATTTTAGAACACTTAGAACACTTAGAAAAATTTTTAAGAAGAAAACAAACACAACTACACGGTGCAACCACCCGAGACGGCCCCATCACACGAATTTTTCCACGGTGCGGCCACTCGGGTTGGCCATGTGAAGAATGTGCTGGGGGTGATGAAGTTTTATGTTATTGCTCTGGTTGATGCAAGTTTGGTTATGCTGTGTTTGATAGGCCTAGTACCTTTGGTTTGAATTTCATTCTGTGTGCTGCTTTGTTTGTTAAGGGGATTAAAGGTGGTGTGCTAGTATATTAGTATCATATAGGTGTTGTAATTTTCTTGTTGTGTGTTGTGTCGCGGAAAGAAAAAGAGGCAGTGATTAGCACTAGCCTTTTTGCGTGCTTTATCTTTCAGCTGCGATAAATGTTAAGTGTTTGTTGTGTTGTGCAAATGTGTCACTATCGATTTAGCACACTAGCACTTCTAATACACTTGCACTCCCAATATCATCATCAAATCCATAAATCGTTATTCAATTGTGATGCATAAAAAAAATTTGTTTTAGTTCACAGCACTGATTTAATCTATTTGACTAAGTGTTGTGAAAAATCCATGCACAGTGATATGTGTGCTCATGAATGAGAAACAAGCACACACTTAACCATTTCGGCCTCACAAATCTCAAGCATCACACGAGAGTCCCACCTCACAAACATGAACTCACACACAACACTCAAGCACAACAATGCACACAAAACACACCAAACACGCACAGTATACGGCGGATGCCTCGCGGCGCCCGCCAAGTATTTGAACCACAGGGTGCAGGCGCCCTGCGACGCCCGCGCCATGCATAATCGCACACACAGTGGCCACCGCTACGCACACGGCTAGCGCACTAGCACGCCCGCCACACACTTCTCACTCACGCACACTTTCATGCATACACTAGCACATGTTCACTACATTCATGCAGACCACATCTTACCCTCTCGACACTTAGCATACACAGCAGCACAATACACACAAGCAGGCATTAAACTCAGCATTAATATGTTCACTGTCAAATCTTAATTCTTAATTTATATACTGGGAATGTGACCGCACTGCATTTTACGATTGGCATATTGTAGGACACGTGGAGTCATCCCACACGAATAAAAGGGTTCAGCCAACATGATCAAGCCACGACCAGGAGGAGAAGGTATAAAAGGAAAGCGAAGATCGACAAGTAAGGAATCGCAACATTGAGGGGAATTAAGAGAGAGAAAGATTCAGACTCTAAAGAGTGAAGAAATTGGAGAGATAGACATATCACGATAGTCCTTACATTTAGTCTACTCTTTGTAATCACTGAATTTGAGCCGATCAACATGATCGGCTAAACTTTGAGTATTGCCTTGAGGGGTTATATGTATGGATCTTAACCTATTTGAGACAACTGAATTGAAAACATCTGTGTTAATGTTGTTCATTGTTCTTTACATGTCTGAATTCAATGTTTTGCATGAATTGTTGAAATCCATATCGAATCTACAATGCCCACTGAGATTAGTGTGGATCTACTGAATGCAATCGAACTTAATGTGAATCGAATTGTGAACAAACTTGTGTGAGTCTTAAGATCTGTATGCGTTGTGATTCTAGTTGTGCGGTGCCCACTAACAGTTCAAATCAACCCTTAGGAAAGACTTAAGATTACGCTTGTAGAACAAATCGAAAGCATAAATGGGTTAGCTACCCTACCAAGGGAGATAGTCTAGGATTGAGTTAGAGTCGTTCTGTGAGGATATGGATCTGGGTTCTAAACCTGTGTCTTGCCCTGCTAAGTTAATCAGTTCTAGGACACTAGCAGCATAATCTCCTCACACATGCTCACAAGTATGTGATAATTGGAAAAGATCCATATAGATTGTTTCACGCTCTAGGCAATACCATTCTCTCTATTGCTCTCTCCATTTTTGCGTTTGTATTTAGTTTGATTTGTCTATTGCTTTTGGCCCTCTCATTATCATTGCATTTGTTCTTTTCTTAAATTAACTATTGCTTCTAATTATTTCATTCTATCACTGAACTAGCATCTAGCCATAGCCCTCTTTCTGTGGATACGATGCCACTCACCACGACTTCATAATTGAGTGAGTTTGGGTAAAATTGGGAAGTATCGACAGTTTCCACCAATTTTTCACACCGCTGCCGGGGAGAGGCTAAGTGTTAGGAGTTAATTTAGGATAGTTTTTACTTTAGTGTTTGGTGTTTTTGGTATTTGTTGTTATTTGTTTCTATTTAACTATTTTTGAATTATTAAGATTTATTTGTTTTGCTATTACAATTTGTGAAATATTACATTCATTTCTTTTGTTGGAGTTTGTTCTATTGATCTGTCTTTGTTGGAAGTGTTCCTGATTTTTTTGCAGAGAACTCTGTTTATGCAAGTGGGAGCACGACTTTGTGGAATTGGGCCAGAATTTGAACTTGATTTGGAACTGCAAAGGACTCTAAGACAGAGAAGAAGACAATTGAAAATAGCAGATCAGGAAGAGGAAAAGCCTAAACCTCAACCCCCACAGTTTGGGGATCATTTCGCTATGAATTTCTACTGGAGGAATAACTGTCAAGGGATATATGTTGAGAGTTATCAGATACCCACTTAGATTGTGTCCATGATTAATCAGGGATAGATATTTTAGGGGCTGAGTAATGACGATCCTAATGAACACCTTGATTGGTTGCTGGGGTTATGCAATACCTTCAAACTCCAAAGAGTGCCACACGATGAAATGAGAAGAGTCCTATTCCTATTGTCCTTGAAGTGGAAAGCCAAGCACTTGTTTAATTCTATAGGAGGACCTTCTATTACTGCATTTGAGGAATTGGAGAGAAAGTTTCTGGCAAAATATTTCCCCTAGGTCAAGTTGGAGAGAATGAGGTTAGAGATTAGAAGTTTCCAACAACAGGAGGGAGAGACCTTTAAGGAAACTTGGGACAGATTTAATGATTTGCTTAGACAGTTTCCAAATAATGATCTAGGATAAGTGAGAGAATTGAATAGGTTCTTCAAGGGGTTGTCACCTGAGTCATCCCTAATGGCGAAAGCTTGTGCGAACGGGGCTTTAAAGGATAAAAGTGTACCAGAGGTGAGGGAATTATTTGATTCAATAGCTGATGATAAGTATTTATTCACAGAAGCAAGAAAGACCCAGTAAGGAAACAAAGAAGAATATTGGATTTGGATGAAGAGACATCTTTGGAAGCCAAGATATAGGCCTTGACTAGACAGGTTCAAACGTTAAAAGCAGCTAGAACCATTCAAGTGTTAATGTGCAGCCTTTGCAAAGGAGAACATCATACTGATGAATGTGATCTCACACAAGAGTCTGTACAGTATTTGAATAACTACAACAATAGGCAGCAATATGGTGGGTACATGAACCAGAATAGTCAAGCTACTTAGGGACAAGGTAACCAGAATAGACAATACTTCCAAGGGGGAGAATCTAGTGATAGAGAACCCAGGAGAACTAATGAGGAGAATATGCTTCAAAAGATTCCGTACAAGATGGAAATGTATGAGACGAAAAACTCAGAGTTGGAAGCTAAAGTAAAAAATTATGAAGCAGCTATAAAAATACGGGTATGCAACTGGGGCAAATGGCCAAGGCACTTCATCATACACCCCAGGGAACTCTACTAAGTGACACTGAACCTAACCTAAAGGGAAAAGAGGTGTGTAACACCATAACTTTAAGGTGTGGTAAGGAACCTAGTGGAAACAAAAAGAATAAGACGGAAGAGATCCCAGAGGAAGATGTCCCAGTGGAAGAGACAATGGAATAAGCAATTGTTGTGGAGGAGGAGTCTCATAAGGAAGATAAAAAAGAGAGTGTGAGGGCACATGAGCCTAAAAGGAAATTTTCATGGATGATTTTTCAGTTTTTAGGATGACTTTTGAAGGATGCTTAGAAAATTTGTCATTGGTGCTGAAAAGGTGTGTAGACACCAACCTGGTCCAAAATTAGGAAAAGTGTCAATTCATGGTTAATGAAGGTGTGGTCTTGGGGCATAAGATCTCAAAGGCTGGTTTGGAAGTTGACAGAGTTAAGATGGAAGTAATAGCCAAGCTCCCAGATCCAGTAAATGTAAGAGGAGTGAGAAACTTCATAGGGCATGCTGGCTTTTATAAAAGGTTTATCCAAAATTTCTCCAAAACAGCCAAACCTTTATGTGTATTGCTGGAGAAGGATGCACAATTCATCTTGATGAGAAATGCAACAAAGCTTTTGAGCTTCTGAAAAAAACTAGTTGAGGCACCCATTATTGTCACCCCAGTGTGGGGGGAGCCCTTCGAAGTAATGTACGATGCCAGTGACTATGTAGTAGGAGCGTGCTGGGGTAGACGAGAAGAAACATTTTCCATGCCATCTACTATGCCAACAAAGTATTGAATGGGGCACAACTGAATAATACCACTATAGAGAAAGAAATGCTAGCTGTGGTATTTGCCTTTGACAAATTCAGGGCCCATCTGTTGGGATCAAAAGTGATAGTTCATACAGACCATACATCACTCAAATATCTTATGGCAAAGAATGAAGCTAAATCGAGACTTATCCGTTGGGTTCTTCTGCTACAAGAATTTTATGTGGAATCAAGGATAGGAAAGGTTGTGAAAACGTGGTAGCAGACCACTTGTCTAGGCTTGAGTTGGTAACGTTGAGTGAAGACCAGCTACAGATGTGGATCAAAGAGAGTTTCCCAAATGAGCAAATCTTCAGAGTCCAAACTCGAGAGTTACCTTGGTTTTATGAGATAGCCAGTTATGTAGTAGCTAGACAGATGCCACAACATTTCTCCTATGATCAAAAGAAAAGGCTTAGACATGATGCGAAGTACTACTTTTTGGAATGTGGTAGTCTATATAAAAGGTGCAGTGACCAGATCATTAGAAGGTGTGTACCAGAAGAGGGAAAGAAGGGATCCTTGGAGCTTGTCATAAATCACCCTTTGGGGGACATTTTGGGGGAACAAGGACTGTATATAAAATTTTGCAAATAGAGTTCTATTGGCCACACATATTTAAGGATGCAAAAGTTTGGGTGAGCCAATGCGAAAAATTCCAAAGGGTTGGAAATTTCTCATGCACGGGTGATATGCCTCTCTACAATATACTTGAGGTAGATTTGTTTGATGTGTGGGGATTTGACATATTGGGACCATTCCCACACTCTTGTGGGAATGAATATATATTGGTAGCTGTGAACTACATGTCCAAATGGGTTGAAGCTGCAGATATGCCTCATAGTGACAACAGGAGTGTACTGAGGTTTGTTAAGAAGAACATCTTTAACAGATTTGGGACTCCTAGAGCCATTATCAGTGATGGAGGAAGTCACTTTTGTAACAAGATTTTCAAAGCTCTTTCAGCAAGGTATGGGATGTAGCATAAAATCTCCACAGCTTACCATCCGGAGACTAATAGATAGGCAGAAGTGATCAACCGAGAAATTAAGAGGATATTGGAAAAACTGGTTAATCCTGGAAGGAATGATTGAGCACTCAAACTGGATGATACACTATGGGCTTACAGGACTGCCTATAAAACTCTAACTGGCTTCTTCATTTAGACTGGTATTTGGAAAAAAATGTCATCTTCCAGTTGAGTTAGAACACAAAGCTTACTAGGCAGTGCAGAAACTCAATATGGTTCTTAATGCTGCTCAAGAGGCATGAATGATGATATGCTCAATGAAGTGGACGAGTTCAGATGGAACTCATATGTCAGTGCAAGCCTCTACAAGGAACGAACAAAAAGGTGGCATGATGCCAAAATCAAGGTAAAGGAATTTGAAGTGGGACAACATGTGTTGGTGTATGACTCCAGATTGAGGTTGTTCCCTGGAAAATTGAAATCTAGATAGATTGGACCCTTCACTGTCACCAAACGTTTCCTTATAGAGTTGTTGAGGTACAAAATAAGTCTACAGGAACATGTTGGAACGTTAATGGGCACAGAGTGAAAATCTCCAAGGTAGTTATGGAAGATAAGGGACAGGCTTAGTTCCTTGATCGACCCTCTCCTTGATTCCATTCTTTTATGTCTGGCTGAGGACAATAAACCAAGCACTGTGTTGGGAGGTAACCCAACCATTTTATTTCTTATTTTTTATTTGTTTCTTTCAGTAGCCATTTGGTCCCAATAAAATGATTGAACCTCACACCCACTCGTGTGCATCATTTGCAGAGCCAACATGGAATGACTACAACAAGGAAAAGAAGCCGAAGTGCAAGTCAAACACATTTCATCCAAGAAGCTAAGAAATTGTATCCGGATGTCACGGGTCATAACAGGTAAACGTGTTGAGAATATTCTCTGCACTGACAAAAAGATGAGAATAAAATCTAGGATTTGACACCAAGTGCCGCTCAGAATATTTGATTCTTCTGAATGATATAATGTGTGACAAGACAAGTGAATTAAAGTGGGGACCCAAAAAAATTGTTTCCTTGCCGAACAATTTTGGTATGGCCGATTCTTGAACTATTATTTGACTAGACCAAACAAAGATTTTGGTTGCATGTTTTCTTTTGTCCCTTTGCATTTCGTCTCCTAGTGAAGTTAAATGATCACATCTTTTAGCTCTATCTTAACCAATCCATGCACACAAGACTTTCCCTATAAATACTTTGAATTTTGCATGAAATGTCGTCAGCCGTTGCATTCTTTGTGAAGTCGGCTGAGTGGGTAAGCTTATGGAGGAGAAATCCAATTTGTGGAGCAAAGACGACACAGAAGTCTTCCTAACGTCGTATTTCATCTGTGTAATCTCCAACCAGGTAAGCCTTCTTGTATTTCATGTCCATGGAGGTAACATTGTAATTACAAAGCCTTTGCTTGCTTCTCGGTGTTGTTGAATTAATTGCCAAAGTTATAAGCTTGAATGGGATAACCATGAGTTTAACTTACATGTTAAAACGTTAACATAAATGTTATGTCATCCTCGGGAATGTTTTGCTCTGTTTGAATACGGAATGTAAAGCATGAATTCTTGATACTAGGAACCTTCTGATATAAAGCTTTAATGAATTCAATAACAAGAAATGAAATGGACTCATGAATAGACTTTGATATAATGTTGATTTTCATTTCAAGCAATTGGATATTTTTTGTCCTCTGTGGAAATCTGAATTTTGAACCATGGACTGAATCTGCTTGTTCGGTTGATGAACTCATGGTGATGTTCACTTTACAGTCTTGTGTGGTCCAATCATGTCATTATCTATACTGAAACCCAAGTATGGGGGATTGTGTTGGTTGTGCACTGATTTGGCAAAATCTATATTTGCAGGTACCATGCATCCAAAGAAAGCTTCTAATGCCTCCACTTCCAATCTAAAAAGCCAAAGTTCAAAAGGAAAAACCAAGCTTGCAATGTTCAAGACCCCATCTGATGATTCTAGGTCAGACGACGAATATTTCCCAGATGAACGTGAAGTGAGGAAAGTGCAAGATCCCAATCAGAAAAAAGGAAAACTCCACAGCAAACCACTATGCAACGATTCATCAAAGAAAATGCCCAGTTAAAATTTTGTGACTTTGCTGTGAGGCATATTCACGTTGAGAGACCATTTTGTATCACTGAGAAACCTTACACTGATGTTATTCTATATTACAATTGGCAAAAGCTCACGGTTGCCCCTGAAACTTGTAATGTGGCTATACCAAAGAATTTTATGCCAATGCTGCTGGGGTCAAGCCTGTGGAGATCGAAGCCAAGGGTGTGTTTGTGCGGGAAAAGTACATCAAGCTTACAAGTCAAATAGTGAACAAACACTATGGCCTTCAAGACTATAAAAAGGACGAACTGAGTGAGCTAAGTGAAGCGAGGAATCCGGATATAGTTCTGTAGTCATTGGGACTCCCTGGAGCATATTGGGTGCGGAATCAATACGGTGATCCAAGGCACGTTTTACTTAAGAATCTGACTACAGAGACAAAAACATGGCTCTTGTTCATAAATTCACATCTCATGCCAACAACCCATAACACACGGATCTCAAGAGACAGTTTTTATCTTGTGTATGCTATTAAGAACAGGCTCAGTGTAGACATGGGCAAGTTTGTGATAACTTACATCAACCATGCTATAGAGGAAGATAACCAGGCAATGTATTTCCCACATTTCCTATTGGAGTATGCCATAAAACAAGGAGTGCGGATCTCTTTAGGTGAGGAGTGCAGGACATCAATTGGGCCCATCAAGAATTCTCACCTAAAAAATTATCAACACCTGGAAAAGGTGGAGAGACAGGAAAGGGAAGAGCAAGTAAGGGAAAATGCAAGGGCTATACCTACGATAGAAGAAATCAGAGAGGAACAAATCCCAGCTGAGTTAGATCAGCACGTACCCAATGCATCCCGACCCCAGGTCTTCAACGATTTCTCACCAATGTAAACTGCCCTGGCGGATCTCCAAACATCTTTGCAAGAACAGCACAACTTTATGATCCGCCATATAGATGCAATGGACAACAGATGGAGTAGTTTTCAAACAAATGTTGGTACAAGTTTGGATTCCATGATCTAGGAACATCATACTCAGTGGACTGAAATGGACACCAGGTTGAACCAATGCCAAACCAAAGTCCACAATCTCAACCTGATGATGGTATACCACCATCAAACTAGATGACCCAATTCCTACTTTCCTCCAAAGGAAGAATTGGACACTCAAGCACATCGCATGATTGTGGATACTTCGAGTAGAAGAGTGGTAATGCAGCAAGGGGTAAGTACGCATGCTGGAAACAATGCAACCAACTTCAGAGGCGTCAGCCCTACCTTTCTTGGGTTCTCAGAGTTTTCCAACCAACCTCCTCCGCCAGGCACTTAAAACAGGGCAGTTTCCTTCCTCCTTTTCTCACAATGGGGACCATTGTTTATTTCAAGTATGGAGGGGAGTGAGAAGAATGTGCTGGGGGTGATGAAGTTTTATGTTGTTGCTGTGGTTAATGCTAGTTTGGTTATGCTATGTTTGATAGGCCTAGTGCCTTTGGATTGAATTTCATTATGTGTGCTGCTTTGTCTGTTAAAGGGATTGGAGGTGATGTGCTAGTATATTAGTATCATATAGGTGTTGTAATTTTCTTGTTGTGTGTTGTGTTGAGGAAAGAAAAATAGGCAGTGATTAGCACTAGCCTTGTTGCGTGCTTTATCTTTCAGCTGCGATAAATGTTAAGTGTTTGTTGTGTTGTGCAAATGTGTCACAATCCATTTAGCACACTAGCACTTCCAATACACTTGCAGTCCCAATATCATCATCAAATCCATAAATCGTTATTCAATTGTGATGCATGCAAAAAAATTTATTTTAGTTCACAACACTCATTTAATCCATACAAGTTGTTGGGTAAATTGCGATGCTAAGGTAAGATAGAAATGCCAACACATTTTTTGACATTGGAAAGAGCTTATGAATCTTTTAACTTGTATGTGCCCTCTACTGGTAAACACTTGTTCTTGAATTTTGAGTATATAGTATATTGAAGACACACACGAACATGGAATGCTTGAGAAAAGATGTGAACGAAAAAGAAAAAGCTAGTGGCGAATAAAGGGAAGAAATAGCCATAAAACCCTGGCGGTCAAGCACCAAAGTGTGGCATGAATCTGAAAAGAAAATATCGAGCACCAACGTACATGCTAAGCTCAGTGAACGTATAAAGAGAAATCTATCTTTCATATTGTGAGTATGAAGTGTTCATGTGTGTGGACAAAAAGATTATAGTGGAAAATTTTTTACTAAGTGTTTACTTGAGTACTCTGCATAGACAGAATGAGGGAACATAAGAAACTCTCAGCACACACAGCACGTTGGCGGTTTGGTCTTTATTCATTGTACCTTGGTTGGCAATTGGTATGACTTAATGGACTGTGAGCTTGCGCTAAGTAAGTATTTCTGCATGCAAAAATCTTAAAGAATGGGTAGATGATGATATTGTGAGTGTCAAATGTGAGGATGGATAAAGACTTGGTGTTTGCCTTACTTTGCTCAGGACTAGCAAAGATTTAAGTGTGGGGGGTTGATAAGTCGGATTTGTACCGACTTATTTACTTTACTTACTTAATCTTTTGTATAGACTTTTAGTGGAAATTATGCTTGATGAATGACTTGTATGCACAAATGTTCATGATCTGTAAGTTGTGAGATTTGATTAAGTGTCGTGAAAAGGCCATGCAAAGTGATATGTGTGCTCATGAATGAGAAACAAGCACACACTTAACCATTTCGACCTCACAAATCTCAAGCATCACACGAGAGTCCCAACACACAAACACGAACTCACGCACAACACTCAAGCACACCAATGCACACAAAACACACCAAACACGCACAGCACACGGCCGGCTCCTTACGGTCCCCACCACGCATTTGCACCACACAGTGCGGGCGCCTCGCGGCGCCTGCATGTTGAACACTCGGACACACGGCAGGCGCACTAGCGTGCCCGCCACACGCTTCTCACTCACGCTCACTTTCATGCATGCACTAGCACACGTTCACTCCATTCTTGCATACCACATTTTACCCTCTCGAGACATAGCATACACGGCAGCACAATACACACAAGCAGGCATTCAACTCAGCATTTATATGTTCACCAAGTGTTTGAAGATTTGCACTGTCAAATCTTAATGCTTAAGTTTTGTATTGGGCACGTGACCTCACTGCATTTTACGATTGGCATATTGTAGGACATGTTGAGGCATCCTACACGAAGAAAATGGTTCGGCCAACATGATCATGCCACAACAAGGAGGAGAAGGTGTAAAAGGAAAGCAAAGATCGACAAGCAAGAAATCGCAACATTGAGGGGAATTAAGAGAGGGACAGATTCAGACTCTAAAGAGGGAAGAAATTGGACAGATAGTTCAGATCATGATAGTCCTTACATTTAGTCTCCTCTTTGTAATCACTGAATTTGATCCGATCGACATGATCAGCTAAACTTTGAGTATTGCCTTGAGTGGTTACATGTATGGATCTTAACCTATTTGAGACAACTGAATTGAAAAAATCTGTCTTATTGTCATTCATTGTTCTTTATATATCTTAATTCAATGTTTTGCATGAATTGCTGAAATCCATATCGAATTTGCAGTGCCCACTGAGATTAGTGTGGATCTACCGAAGGCAATCAAACTCAACGTGAATCGAATTGTGAATAAACTTTTGTGAGTCTTAAGATCTGTATGCGTTGTGATTCTAGTTGTGCGGTGCCCACTGACAGTTGAAATCAACCATTAGGAAAGACTTAAGATTATGCTTATAGAACAAATCGAAAGCATGAATGGGTTAGCTGCCCTACCAAGGGAGATAGTCTAGGATTGAGTTAGAGTTGTTATGTGAGGATATGGATCTGGGTTCTAAACTTATGCCAAGAACTTGCCCTGCCAAGGGAAGTTTGTGGAGCTTTGTGGAATGGAATTGTGAGAACTGCCAAGTTAATCCGTTCTAGAATAATAGCAGCATAATCCCCTCACACATGCACACAAGTCTGTGATAACTGGAAAAGATCTATATAGATTGTTTCACCCTCAAGGCAATAACATTCTCTCTATTGCTCTCTCCGTTGTTGCGTTTGTATTTTGTTTGATTTGTTTATTGCTTTTGACCCTCTCATTATCATTGCATTTGTTCTTCGCTTAAATTAACTATTGCTTCTAGTTATTTCATTCTTTCGCTGAACTAGCACCTAGCCATAGCCCTCTCCCTGTGGATACGATCCCATTTACCACGATTGCATAATTGAGTGAGCTTGGGTAAAATTGGGAAGTAGCGACAGCTTCCACCAGGCCACACCATGTATTTTTCTGTGGTTGCAAATGTGTGTGAAGGTAATGTGTTGTGCTTGTGCTGAATGTAAGTAGGCGATGAATGTAGTGCATTAGTGTAGTGCATTAGTGTTGTGCATGTAGTGTGCATTAAGTATGCAAGATTGAGTGCACGCATGTGTGTGTGGTGGATGCAGTGAGGAAGGCTGAGTGTGTGCATGCAATGCATGTGATGCTTGTGCAAGTGTGGAGTAGTGTGCACCATTATGGCAAGAGTCGTGCACAAAGGAGTACTCATGTGTGCCTAACTTGTGCCCTTGATGTGCAAGTGTAGTGAGCTTGAGTTGTGAATGTAGTGTGCTCATAGCTAGAGTATAAGTGTATGCGTGCAAGTGCGGCAGTGAGTGCAAGTTATTCTGGGGTGAGTGCGGTGCGGTGTGTACGGTGAGTGCTGTGTGTGTGCACAGTGTGCGGCATGAGTGCAAGGCTAGCATGCAATGCATGGGAGGCCTATACAGAAAGTGTGTGGCGCTCGCATGCGATGCTTGAAAGGCTTAAACGATAGATGTGCAAGGCTTGTGATGCATGTGCGGTGCAGTGACGTGTGAGGTGTGCAGCAACGATATGCAATGAGTGTGTGAGATGGTGAGTGTGGGTTTGCTTTGTGCGTACGGTGGTATGCGGGACTTGCATGCGAGCCTTGTATGGTGAGTGTGCAACGAGTGTATGACTAGTATCGGTACGCAACCTCATGCAACACTTGTGCACAACATTAATACACCAAATTCGACCCTTTTTTACCAAATAACGCTTCACACAATTTCTCACATAAGCTTACACATCAGCACACAATTTTGCACCAAATGCACTAGAACACAACAAAAGCCAAGTAAAACTAGCATTTACAAGTTAGTATAAAACTGACTTATCATGATTACCAAAAAACCACAAAAAAAACTACTCCTTTTGTAATCCAAAAAACTAAGATCTAATTAAACTCCAAAAAATTAAGAAAAATTAGTATTTAATTACATTCCCAAAAAAATTAAGAAAAATCCCAGCAACAAAAAAATTAAACAACAAAAATATCAAACTACTAATCTAAAAAAGAAACAAAAAAATCATGAAAATATACAGATTTTTGTAGGCCTCGAAAATTACCTTGGTAAATCAATTGTTTCTTTCTATCCTTTTCTTTCCTCTTCTGTCAATCGATTTTTTTACATGGGTACATCAATTGTTTCTTTCCCTCCTTCTCTTTCCACTTCTCTTGATTGATTTTTCTCTGTTATTCACTTTGTAGATTGAAGAACCAAGTCCTCATCTCTGTCTTATTTGCAAAAAATCAAGACTTACTGGTTTCAAGGCTTCAATTCAAGTATTGTTAGATAGAGGGCTTACACATGCGAAGATGGTAAGATTTTGAAACAGGATTGATGAATTAAGGTATTATGTAAGAGATGGCTTAAGAGAATAATAGAAACGGTTTATTCATTTACATATCGAGTTCGAAAATTTTCTAAGTCTTAGGAGTCCACAAACTGCTTCTACGACGTCGTTTTAGTGTTACTGTTGATTCTCTCAAAAATTGAAAATTACCTCAGTTCTACTTAAATAATTACAATAATTTAATTTTATTTTCAAATTTTCATATTTAATTTTATTTTTTTGTCAAAGTTTTCCACTTTTGTTTATTTATTTATATGGCTATTTTAAATAACTATAAAATTTCGTAATCTTTTTATCATGTTATGGTAATTTACAAATTAATTTCGTAATCTTTTTAATGTATATTTTAAATATTCTCTTAACTCAATAATTATTATTTTTTAAAATATTAATACAATCATTTTATATTAAATTAAATAATCAATATTTTCCTTACAATTTTGTTTACAAAGAGTAATAGAGGTGAAATATCACTTATATACATAAGCAAACTATTTTATTCAAATAAAACTATAATTAATGAATATTCAAGAATAAATAAATAAAACCCAAAATTTTCTTATAAAAATTTAGAATTTGTATTTAAAATAACATATCACTCAAAATCTCATCCTTCAAGTTTTAGGTTGATTGTTTCATTAGTTTTTTACACTTTTTTTTCCTCGGCAATTTTGATAGAAATAAAGTCATCAATTCACGTGTCTTACCCAATAAGGTGGACTTGTATGCAACATTTTATAAAGTGTTGTATATATTGCATAAATGTTGCTTTAGATAGGTAATAAATGCATCACTTCTTAAAAGTGTTGCATGTTCTTATAGTAATTGCAACACTTATAAAAAAGTGTTGCATTACACTTATATATGCAATACTTATTTCAAAGTTGCAACTTTTCTTAAAATTTTGTCATTAGCACTAGTTTTAAAAGTGTTGCCTTCAAAGTGCTGCTATAGCCTCATTTTGTAGTAGTGTACTATCGGATATTTCTGGCTCTATGGTGTCTCTTCACTATTTAAATGCCCTTAATTCAATAGAACAAGCATCGTTATGTAGGTGGGGGAGTGTGATTTTTGCACATTTATATCGTGGCTTGTATAATGCAACATTACCTTCTGCAACAAATATTTGTGACACATTGAAACTAATACATATGCATTTATATATATTTGCTCTTTACATTTAACCAATAGTACTCACACCTTTTTATACTAATTAATTTTTAGTTATGGTTATGGGATCGATTTCCTACATTGCGTCCATAACGACTTATACCGATCACTGATTATTCACTTCCTTATAGCGCGCGAGGTAATATGAATATATCATATATTTATCTTCTTCTTGCTATTCTCTCGTGCTTATTGTTTTTATTTTCTATCATTTATATCGTGAAAAATTTGACAATTTAAGTTTCAAGTGGATCGTTGGATTCGATTTTATAAACCTATTTATGCATCTATTGTCTATTTATCGTGTCCAATTGACCAGTTTTTTTGTTTGAGGAGATAATTTTTAAATGATTATGTATTAATATATATTTTTATTTCAATGCATACAATTTTATAACGGTTGGTACATTGTAGTTTATTTGGATGCAATATATGGACAAAGTGCTATCTTTGCTTCCTCAATATTGTAGCAGTGGTAGAGAAATATGGAAATCAATTACGTATCTTATTTGCTGGGAGATTGCTTAACAACACATGCCTAACAAATTACTGAGACAATTCGGCATATATCATCCCATTTCGGTCTCTAGGTTGTTAGAGAATAATGTAGAATTACCTGAAATGGACCGATGCGGAAGAGGCACTAATAATTGGATCATAATACATGATGTGATTTACATAACAAATTAAGTCAATTCATTATGTTTTCAAATATGGTAGAGTCCAGCGATGTGGTTGCCGATGTTATATATCCATCTATTGAGTACAAGGATTGTTATAGACAACAGAATGTGATTTACATAACAAATTTTGGTACAAACAGTAGTGTTTGGAGTGGGTGACAAGCGTGTCGTGTCCTTGCAATTTTACCCTATTCACTAATATAGATGTGGTGAGAGGGATCGCATCCACGGGGAAGGGGGTGGATTCTTGAATTCAGTGTTTGCTCACGAAATGTCAGAAAGAGAACTAAAACACAGCAATATCTAGTAAAGTAACAAGTGAATCAAATAAAGTGTAAAAATAGGAAGAGAGTGGATGTTTTAGAGTTTTTCCACCAATTGAATGCACATTAGACCACTATTGCAATGCTCTTGACACACAAGTAACACAATAAGAAGATCACAATTGCCTAGGAGGCTAGCCTACAATCAGCATTGCGACCGCATTGCCTTCTACCCTCCCTAACGTCACTCTTTCCCATGGCGAGGCCTAAGAGTGGCCGATGCATTCCGCAATTTCTCAACTCTCCAAGGTTAGCAAATCTAGCATGCAATTCCAAAGGTATCCCATGGCGAGGCCTGACCTAGGTCCTAGAGTGTTCGCTTACTCCAGAGAGTTTCTTCTCACTTATTCCTAACAACTCAAATGATCCTCCACCGGTATGGCAACCGCATCTCAGAACATGATCAGGCAAATCAAGTTGAAGACTCAACAATCATACATTTAGTCCTCATCTCATGCAATTCTCACATATATTAGTGAATCTCACCTCAACTCATCATGGCGACCGCAATCAAAGTTCAATTCATTCAATAAAAGTGCAAATTCATGAAACTTAACAAGATTCAAGCATTAAAACCGCATATGATTCCATTCTTAAGAAATTGTGTCAATTGCATAGCGTTGCATAGTCTAATTATACATTTATCCGGTTAGAACCCTAGAATATCACCAATCTAGCTACAGAACTCCATTCTCAATTCGCGATCATCAATTTGCAACTTGAAACAGTTCAATTTCATTAAATGGAAAGAGTTTACCAATTGAATTGCTTCAAGAGCTTCCAATCCGCAAAAGAAGCGTGAATTTCCCTTAATTGATATCAGAATTATAATAATCGGAAAAATCTTCGATCAGAATCGAAAACAGAGTTTCATTTCTATAGAGAGAAAATCTAGTGAAAGAAAGTTCCTAGAGAGAGAAAATTCCCGCTCTCAAAATCAAAAGTCTGTTTACTACTCTAGAATGATCTATATCCCCCCTAAAATCTAACTAAATCCTCTATATGTAGAGAATTATAGAAAACGTAAACAATACGTAAAAGTAAAATGAATCACATATTACAAAAAATGCCTTTGTAAAATATCACGTGTCCATAAAGCATCTCGATCAATGTATTGCTTCACGCCGTCAGTCCATAGTCCTCCACACCTTTGGCATCATGAGCACGTTTTCGCGTATTCCATGTACACGCCTTTGCAGAACCTTGCAGAAGAAACAACTTCAACACTTAATCAAATTTTAAGCTAGCAAAAACCAAGGCCGTTCTATGTTATCACGGCGAGGTCTCACGGCGAGACCTCGCCGTGTAACTTGTTTGTCTTGCGAGACCTCTGGGCGAGGTCTCACCGTGCAAGTGTGTGCAAGGCGAGGTCTCGCGGCGAGTCCTCGCCATGTGTTGTGTATGTATTGCGAGACCTCGCAGCGCGAGGTCTCGCCATGTAAATGCAATTGTGCATGTTTTCAGCAACGTCCAACAAAATTATGACCCTGATACGTTGTGAATTTTGGAAAACATAAAGCATGATTTGTAGCCCTGAGTCTTAGCTTTCCACAGCCATTTGAATCACTCAATTCGAAGCTATGATGAGAGAGTTATGGCAAAAATACTGAAGTGTGGCAAAATTATATGCGTTGTGTTGGAGCTTGCCGCACATAGGCTCGCGACCAATGCGAGGTCACCGAACAGCTTGTGCAGCAATCAGGTGAGCTCGCTGAACATTCGTGCGGCGAGTAGTGTGAGCTCGTCGCATGGCCATGCGATGAGGTGTGCGTGTGTGTGTGGTGAGGTGAGTGCATGTATGTGTGATGCGACCATTTTAGCACAACAATCTACTTCTATGCAAAATATGTGTGTCTTAACCTCTGAATTGGACTTTTTAGTAAAAATAAAATTCTAGATCTTTCTCTTTGCTTTCCATAGGTTGAAGAATCAGCATCATTGGAAGTCTGTAGATCAAGTTATGGACAATCTACCAAACTGTGGCAATATGAAGTCAAGTATGAAAACCTAAAGTAGCAATTGCAAATATGCCTCCATTTCTCCTACTTGCGCACAGAATTAGAAGAAAGTTAAAACATAAGATATGAAGTACACTCAAAGAGCTTTCTAGAACATCCAAGATCTCTTCATGTGGATTAGTATTGAGAGAGTTACACTCAAATGAAGTAGCACTACCAATTCTGCCCAACTTCAAACTAAGCCAAATAGGCATATTTAGGTTTTCCTCAAATTCCACAAACACCATTCCAACGAATTTGGCTTCTTTCCTTGGTTTTCAACCAAAACACACATTTGCTTCATTTCATCATCATTTTTTGTATTTTTCACCATTTAAGCACTTCGAAGTTGCAAACCACATAAATGCACAAAATGGCACAAAACACTAGACATTTGCATGAAATACAAGGCAAAAGCTAAGTGATATAACACATATAAGTTGGTATAAAACTAACTTATCAATTTCCCCCACACTTGAACTCTTGCTTGCCCTCAAGCAAGGACACAACATCACACTTACACAACTCATGTTAATCACTCACATTCAAACTGTTACTCCCTTGATTACTAAGTCCATCTCTAAGTTCACAAAACATTTTTCACACAAAAACTCTCAAAGGTTTCCCCCGTTTCAAATTTTAAGATTTCAACACACATTGTCAACCAAGGCACAATGAATAAAGACCAAAATGTCATACATGCAAGTGTGTCCTGAGAAATACTGGCTTAGTGCTCTTCATGTATGCATAACCCTTTAATTCTATCTTACGATTCACTGCATATCAATCTCCTTATCCACACATAGGAACAAATAGTACACAAGATCAATGGCGCACATGGTGGTTTTCTTAGATCATTTACATTTATATTGCACTTTGGTGCTTTCTTTTGCCACACACATTGATGTATGATTGCCTGGGTCTTGTGGCTCTTTTTTCCCACTTTTCGCCACATTGGAGTATGATTGCCTGGGTCTTGTGGCTCTTTTTTCCCACTTTTCGCTTGGGTTTTATGGATATTTTTTCCATAATAACTTGCCCAGGGTATTTCGGCTTTTCATTCCCAATTGCGAAAGGCTTTTTCTCCATATCCTTTCTTGTGTAACCACTAGTTCGTATATGTCTTTAAGGGACTATATATGCAAGAACACTAAAATTCCAAGGAGTTGCATAACAAAGAACAACTCAAACCAAATTACCTCCTATGTCATTGAATAGTTTGGATGGCATATCTATCTTATTTTAACATCATGCCTTGGCCAACAAAACGTGCCAGTTACTTTCAAATTTGGAACTAGAAATGAAATTTTTTTCGCATGCATTAATATAGAAATTTGATGAACCAGAGGTTGAACACAGCTAACAGAAAGAACAAAGGTCCAAATGCAAAGTGATACTTCATTTCATTCATTTCATTGCCTCCACTATCACTACACATCTTGTTATTTCATTTCACACATTACCCTCTATGAACACAATCACACTCCTAAACAAACTAATTCACAAAAAAGTTCAAAATTTCGAAATAACTTAAAACTTTTACAAACATGAAGAACACAACATATACTGGGTGTAATATGCAAAAGCTCACAATAACACCACAAAACCAAAGAGTAGCATGCTCTATATCACATAGCACAAAAAATTTTACTCATGAAAGAAAGTGAGCACATAGAGTCTAAAAGACACAAACGAAAGCAAACATTCACTCCCCCACATGTAAAACTTACATAGTCCTCAATGTAAAGTAAAGATAGGTTTAGGAGCTCCCTAGTGTTGATATGTCATGAAGTTCAATGTTTGCTTGGAGGAGTTTCTTTGTCCATAGTTCCCTTTCGCATGAAAAATTTCATGCACATGGTGAAACCAAGCTTATTAGGAATTACTCACTCAAGCACACGATATGTTGATGCAAGAAAAACATGACATTGAGGTAGTATACAAGAAAAGTGTCGCACTATGATTACGAATCATAGTGGTGTAAAATATATAAAATAAGTAACATTTGGCACATGCACAATTCATGCTTGAAATGTAAAATAAAGTGATTGTGTGCAGTATGGAAGTGGCCCATAGAACCACTCCCCCACACTTAGCCCCATGTATGCATAGCCTATTCCTCTTGCAACTTCCTTCATGTGCAGACCCCTACAACATAAGTAGCCTTAGTGAGTATAACAAAATGCATGAAACATAAACTTAACCAAAATACTTTATTGACTGTAATATGAGAAAGAAGTAGTTATGGATTTAATTAGTCTCCAGCTAGACTTTATTTCTCTAAATTTACTGCCTCAAGATTCGGAATAACCATCTTGGTACCAGAAAAATGATCTTTCATAAGCACTCTTCTTCCTCCTATAAGGCACTTGTGAAATATTCTCAACGAGGTGCTTAAGCTCATGCACATGGGGAACCACCTCTACAAATTCCACTTTGAACCATTGAGGCTCTCCCACGAGAGGCACCTCATTTAATTCTTCCACCATTGGACACACATCATTTACTTCTTCCACCATTGTAGTCACATCATTCACTTCTCCCACCACCCTAGACTTTTTATCCCAGCAAGGCTAAACTAATGGTTGTACATCCATGGTCTCGACAAACGCATCAGTAAGCTTAAAAATGGATGCATCAACAATGCAATTTTCAACCATGTTAGCTATGTCATTAAAAATTTTCACATCTTCATCATCTAGACTAACATGGGGAAATTCTTGAGTCTTTTCTTTGTCAACAACACAAAAAAACATTATCATCAATTAACAAGAGTATCTCACTTTGCACTTCTTGTGAGTCACAATTTAGACATTTAGATTTATTCACCATTTCAAGAGTTGGTGCCTCAACAAGAGTTTCAAACAATGCGTTGACATTCTCATTAGCCATTACAACATTATTTTCATTCATGATATTACAATGATCACCAAGAAATGTCTCTGTATAATTCACAAATTGGTATTCAAGAGGAGAAGACTCTAAAGAATGGCTATCAACATCATTTGACTCATGGAATTCCATAAAACTAATGTAAGACTCAGCATTGGACACACTTCCCATCATGTCACTAAGAAACCACAAGGCTCTTATTTCATCAAGATAGAGCTCTTCACAGGAGACATCATATTCACTCAAACAACTAAAATTGGACTAATGCAACAAAGGTTCATCAACAATGCATTTTTGTGACACTAATTATCTATCATTTTAATTAATTAAATTCTTTCTCACCAATAATTCTTCACAATTATCCAGTAAACCATAATTTCCAACATCCTTTTTTTTTTCTTTTTTTTCAACAATTATCCAGTAAAACATAATTTCTCACCAATAATTCAAGATTTCTAAATCTTCAATCCGAATATATTCATCAGAATTTCAGTTTTCAATCAACGAAGTACTAAGTATAGCTTCAAAACTCAAATAGCCGGCTATGACAAAGAAATCAAGATTTCAGATTCCGCATTGCGCTTCAATCGGAAGAGGAGCACACGACATCTGTGCAACAAATTCAAGCAAAAATAGGGAGTCCACTTTCAACATTAAGTGAAGGTACAACATTGAAAATCCTCATTCAGAATCTGGAGTTTTAAAAATATGAACAATTTGGAATTTTAAGTCCAAAATCCAAATTCCAAGATTCCTCATGATTCCACACATTCAAACCTCAGCAAATGAGAGCAATCAGGTTTGGAGGTGACCACTTTAAACCGGACGGCCACAAGATCGTCGATCTATGCAGATCCCTCGTCGATCTGTGCAGATCTACAGAAGCTCCAACAGCCATGACGATTTTGGATCCACCGTGGCTGCCGCTCCTGGAGCTGTCGGTGAACAGTGGCCGGACGCGTACAGCACAACTGGCGTCTACACCAGATCGGACATCTTCTCCACCAAGGTGCCTCCACTACCGCGACCTTGACCGTAATTGAACTGAAGACACGAGCATCAGCTTAAGAGCATCATATTCCTAAGCTGAATCTTCTCCGGCGGCGACATCCAAATCAGCTCAAGATCCACCTGAATCGAATCTCTTAAAGACCCAGCTAAATCCACCTCAAGATCCAGCTCCAGTTACGATGCAATCTGCTCCATTTCTGACGATATTGGAACCCATTTGCTTTGATGTTAATTACTGAATATTTGGAACTCATCAACTTTGAATGGAACATGGAAATGTGATGCAAACATGGCCTGGAATTGAAAGTGTGATGGAATTGTGGCTGTGTCCACATTTTACACGTACTGGTCAGAAATTTGGTATTGTTCAATTTGGTATTTGGTATTCAGAAATTTGGTATTTGATATTCAGAAATTTGGTATTTGGTATTCAGAAATTTGGTATTTTTCTTGGGAGTTTTATTGATATTGTGGAGTTATTGGTGGTGACAGTACTGCTTTTCTTGCTCATGGATGCGGTGGTAGATGAATGGCAGCGGTGGTGGAGGAATGGCTCTTGTGTGGAAGAAGAAAGGAAAGGAAAGAGAAAAGAAAGAAAAGGAAAGAAAAAAAAGAACTATTTAGGGAAGGGTAATTTTGGAATAAAAATAAAAAAATTTAAGTATTACGCGCAGATTACTGCGCGTGTAAACCAATATCGTCAGTTTTAACAGTTTCCATCCGCTTTCCACTTAAATCCAAAGCAGAAGGGGGTTATGTGGGTATTATGAAACCACGAGGTAGCGATATGGGGATTATGCCTAACCACAGGGGGGTAAAAGGGAATTCGCCCTATAAATATTTACACATAATATACATATTTTTAAACATTATATTGGTAGACATACTTGCATATTTTCATATGCTACATACATTTATACACAATTTATACATTTTAATAAACTATGAATATGAACACATATACACATACTGCACATACTTTCATAGGCTATATATGTTTACACATAGTACACATATTTTACTCACTATTGATATATATACATATTACATACATGTTTGATACACTATATATAATTACACATATCTACACACATAAAACACACATATCACACAGAAAATATTTTATATATATTGCACATATTTTTCTACACTAAATATTTAGATATACTATATGCATTTTCACATTATACATATTTGGACCTAATTTATATATTTTCGCATACTATACATATTTACACATACAACAAATATTTTCAACCGCTATAATAATTTATACATGCTACAGATTTGCTCATACTCATATATCTACACATATTGCAGACATTTTCATATACTATACATATTTATAAACACTTCAAACACTTTCTGACACTATACATATTTAACATATTTTCACACATTACACATATTTATATATATTACCTATATTTTTACACATTATTTATATTTATATATACACATTTTCAACCACTATACATTTGTACAAATACGTCACATATTTTTAAACACTACATAATTACACATAGTATACAAATTTATACATAGTACATATATTTTCATTCACTTTACATATATGCACATATTTCATACACGATATGTATTTAGATATACTACATATTTTCACATACTATAAATATTTATACACGCTATACATATACCTAAATACCACATATATTTCCACACACTATATATATATTATACATATTTACACATACTATAAATATTTTTAAAAATTATATATATTTATTCTTTTTCACACACTATACATATTTACATGTAGTATGCACATTTTTACACATTGCATATATTTATACATGTCATAAAAGTTTTCACATACTACACATATTTACTTGTATTACACATTTTTACACAATATGTATATATCTGCAACTATGATACACATTTTGACATATTATATATATTTATACATACTATATATATTTTCAAATAGTATACATATTATGCATAGTATACACATTTTCACAAGCTATATATTTTTTGATACAATACACATTTACATATACTGCACATTTTTTACGCACTATATTTTTTCACATATCATACACATTTTTATACGTTAAACATATTTACATATATTACACACATATTCACGCTATGCATATTTACACATTCTTCACATAATTTTACACACTATGCATATTTTCAGGTGTATAAATTTTTACATATACTATATATTTTTTCACACATTATACATTTATACACATACTACATGCATTTGTACACATATTTTTGCATATATTTATAATATATTTGGCAAATGGAAAATTCGAAAAATATTAATGGTCAGAAAAGTCACCAGGAGCATTAAATATGAAAATATCAATGGTGCTAAATATTTAGGAGGAGTGGAACTTGAGATTTTGCAGAACCCACACTGCAGTACAAAAGTATATTTTTACTAATACCATGAGAACATAATAGACCATAGTTAAGGTTCCCATTCACAATTAGGTCCTTCCTACGATGTTAGAATAACGCACGAGGAGAACTTCACAGCAGGAACCATGAAATAGGAGGTGAGTCCACCTTTAAAGTAAGAACAATCACTAAATATTATTATGGAAGCAAGGAGATCTGATTATAAAAAATTAGTGGGAGTCTGGATAATAAAGGAAATGCGCAGCAAGTGAGAGCATGTAAGGCAATAGTAGATCTGATTAAATGTTATTACAAATTTCTTACAAGAAATTTTCTTTGATACTCTCGAGGCTAAATTAATCTTGGTATTTTCTGCCAATTAGTGAATGTAGGGAAAGAAGAGGCCTTGAGGACTTGCACTATATGAAAAAGATTATCACAATGAGCTGGTAGACAACTTATGTGATTTTTATTTTGCTAAAACTTACTGATAGGGGAACATCAATTGACATGAGGTAATTATGGCTGAAAATTTCAAATCAAGAAATTTAAGCAAATTAGAATTCTTACCTTGAATAATGTCCTCTAGCTGCGCCTTCCATTTCAAGCTTCTTGATATCGTGAAGAGATATTAGTTCCACGGTGCCCTTTCAATGGTATTAATAGATCAAGATGATGATTTAAGAAAAACAACAAAAAAAGAAAGAGATGTTGGAAAATTTGGAGAGGAGAACCAGAAGAAAATAAACCGCTAAGGAAAACAGAGAAAGATGGAAGAAAATAATTTTTTTGCGTTTCCAAAACTTTCTTGTCAGAGGCGGCCGTTTATTAAGAAAGAGCAAAGGAGAGAAAACCCTAAAGCAATCAGTATAAGCATCAGATAAAAAAGAGTCCAATGTGTATTAGGAGGGAGGAAGGAAGGAGCACAAGAGTTTGCTGCGATGGCATGCCGTGGTCGTTCAGCCTTTGGGGCTTATTCTCTTTTCTTAATAATTGCGTGTTATTGTAAGTTTCTTCTCACAAGAAAATATGCACACATGTCCGTTTTTGGAAAACTTGAAGAAAAATTTTCAAATTTTCATTGGCAGTAGCTGATTCTTGGCACTGGGATAAGTTGGTTTTATACCAACTTAAATGGCTTAATCCACTTGGCTTTTGACTTGTTTTTCATAAGTTAGTGCAATGATTTGTTTGTTGTGGTGCATTTATGTGGTTGGCAATTGGTTGTACTAAAATGGTTAAAAGAGACAAAAAATGATGATGAACTTAGGCAATTGTGTGTTTGATGTTAATTGGTAAGGTTGAGAGGTCAAAACAATTAGGAAATGGATGAAACCAAAATTGGTAAGCTAAAATTAGGGTTTTGGCAGATTTGGTTGATGAAATTCATCTGTGCATAACTCTCTTGATAAAATTAGGGTTTTGGCAGCCGAGAACAAGAAGAGAATTGGCCTACGACATGTCGTAGGCCAAACTTAAGAAGACAAAAAATGGCCTACGACATGTCGTAGGCCATTCTTGAAGGAATTATTTTTTGCCCACGACATGGGAGATGAAATTTTGGCCAACGACATGTCGTAGGCCAATTCTGGAACAACAACATTTAGCCTACGACAACAACATTTAGCCTACGACATGTCGTAGGCTAATTGTTAGGAGGGTGCTAGAAAAAATGGCAAAGTGTTGAATAGTGCTTCATGGTTTTAAGCTTTGTCACACTTCAGTATTTGGGTCATAACTTTCTCGTTGTAGCTCCAAATTGGGTGATTTTGATGGCTATGGATAGCTAAGACAAAGTATTACAACTTTCATGTTTTAAGTTTTCCTTAATTCACAGTGCATCATGATCAAATATTGGTGGGAAGTTGCTGCCATGAAGTACTTTGTGTTTGAGTTTCTGAAAAAATTGGCTAAGTGTTTAACTTCTGATTCTCTGAAATTCCAGGCAGCTGAAGGCGCGGTTTGCTTTGGCGGAAAGGCGTGAATTTCAAAACACTGGATTCTTGAAGGCTCGCTGAGTTGCTGAAGGCGTTATCAGTTGCGGCTTGAAGGCGTGGTTCAATTCTGATTTCTTCACTCGGAGGTCAGAGGCAACGAAAGCGCAACAACTTAAGCCTGAAGGCGTGCGGCTCGTGGCTGAGGTTGATGAAGGCGCTGGAAATTAACACCAAAGGCGCTGGAGTGCTGAATATTTTTTCAAACTTGGAATTTTTGACATTTTAGGCTGATTTTTAGTTCCTTCCCTTAAGGACACTTTTGTAATATTTGATACATTTTACGTTGCGTATTAGTTACGTTTTCCCAACTCTATATATAGGGAAGGTAGCTAACATGTAAGATAATATTTTTTTTTACTACTCACATTTTCCGTATTGTAACCGACTTTTGATTTTGAAGAGCGGGAAGCGTTCTTGAGATCCACTTTCTCTCTCTACTTTCTCTCACTAAGATTGTTGCTTCATTTTGGATTCTGATCAAAGATTTACTTCCATCAATATACATCTCCTTGAAATTGAGAAGAAAAGTAACAATCCTCTCGTCATTTGGAAGCTTTTAAGACTCTTAATTGGTAAACTCTTCCAATTAACGATTATGAACTGTTTAATCTTCCAATTTGTTGATTGTGAAGCTGAAATGGAGATTCGTGGCTAATTGTATGATAATCTAGGATACTGAGGGTGAATGCTAGGTTGAAATTGTAATTATGCAGTAGAACTAACAATCTATTATAAGAAATGGAAATTCTCAGCTACGAATTGGAAAAACTTGTTGAGTACATGCTTTTGATCTGAATTTGATGAAATGAGATTCGAGTGCGGTCGTCATGCTGAATTGAGTCTTCTTTTGTAAGATTTGGATGAAAATCATGAATAAGAACCTGAGAATGCTTGAGTTCTTAAACCTGTTTGTTGCACAGATCTTAAGGCTAGACCGTCATAGGAAGCTTTGATTCTGTATCATCCTAAGAACAAGGTGATAAAAGATTTTCATTCTCAAATGATGAATTTACATGCTAGGATCGGGCCTCACCATGGGAGAATTCTAGGTGTTCATGCCTGAGTAATTTGAGTGGGGAATTGAGACAATTTGTTCACACTTCACCATCCTTAGGCCCAACCAGAGGATAGGATGGTGTCAGGAGACTAAAATTGTAGTGTAGTGACCATGCTAACTACTATTTCTGGTTCCAATTGTGAATCTCCTCATCTGCTTTGCTTGTATGTTAGTAATACTGCATGTATGAGAATTTGCATTCACCCAGAAGTATCCAAGATTATCAGCTTTATTTCCTTGAGAACTTTGTTTTTAATTTTCTGAGTCTTACTTGTTTGTCATTTCAATTTGTAATTGTGTGGAGTCAAACCAGTTCACTTCTTGTTAAATTTTGTAATCAGTGTTCTTTTAATCTTGTTATATTTTGGTGACATAATTGAGCATATCAAACTTCTTGAATCGACTATTTTCCTGAGGAACGAAACCTAGCTCACTGCTACTATATTCAGTGAAATTAGGATAAATTGACGAGCCACGACACTTGCCCATCAATTTTTGGCGCCGTTGCCGGGGAACTAGGCACGGTTCTTGGAATTTGTTTGTGTTATGTTCTCAGTTGTGTGTTTTATTGCTTTTACTTAGTTATCTTGTTTCTTTACTGTGTGTGATTCTGTTGCTCTTACCATCTTGTATCGGTTTGGTTTACAGATTGATCCGTTTGTTCTCTTGATATCATTTGCTGTCCCTGTTTGTGTATGCCCAGGTCTGTAAGATCTAGAGGAAAACCTGAATTTGAATTAGACCTTGAATTGGAAAGAACTTTAAGGATTCAAGCAAAGCAAAGAGCTATGGCTGCACAAGGAGTACAAGCACCGAGGTTCGGAGACCATTATGCAGTAAATTTTAACAATCGATTTGGTCATCAGGACATCGATGTGGAAAGTTACCACATTCCTCCACAAATAGTCTCAATGATTACCCAGGGCCAATTCTTCCAAGGTCTTGACAACGAGGATCCTAATGATCACCTTGATTGGTTTCTCGGGTTATGTAGCACTTTTAAGTTGCCAAGAGTTGACAGGGGTGAGGTTCACAGAATTTTGTTCCCTTTATCTCTGCGTGGAAACGCTAAACATTGGTTCAAGAGTATTGGGGGAGCAAATGCTGGAATGTCATTTGATGATCTACAGAAAAGGTTCTTGTCTAAGTACTTCCCTCCAGCTAAGCTTGAAAAGAGAAGGCTGGAAATTATGAACTTCCAACAACAAGACAGTGAGTCATTTCGAGAAGCTTGGGAGAGATTCAACGATTTCATTAGGCAATGCCCCAATCATGACTTGGGCGAAATTAGGGAGCTAAATACTTTCTTCAAGGGCCTAACTCCTGAATCATCTTTGATGGTTAAAGCTTGTGCTAATGGAGTACTTAAAGACAAATCTGTGACTGAAGTGCGCGAACTTTTTAACCAGATAGCTGAGGATGAATACCTTTTTCCAGAGACTAGAAAGCCACATGTCAGGAGACAAAGAGGAGTTCTTGATGTAGATGAGGAGACTTCACTCAGTGCTAAGTTTGAAGCATTGGCCAAGCAGGTGCAGACTTTAAAGGCAACTCAAACCAAAGCCCCAGTACTTTCATGTGGACTATGCAAGGGGGAACACCACACGGATGAATGTGCAATCACTACTGAATCCATTCAGTATGTGAACAATTACAGTAACAAATCCCAATATGGTGGGAACTATTCTGGGAGCAATTATAATGGAGGTAACAGACAATATGGTGGAAACCAAGGCAACTGGAATCAACAGCAGAACCAATGAGTAAATTACTATCAAGGTAATGACTCAAGGAGAGCAATGAATCAACCACCTCCTGGTTTCGATAATCAGGCTAGCACATCAGAACAAAAGAAGCCAAATGTTGAAGATATGTTTCAAAAGCTGATGGAAAAGATGGATAAGAACGAACAGAGATTTGGAGGTTTGGAGTCCACTGTGAAGCATCACGAAGCCACTTTGAAGAATATCGAGATGCAACTTGGTCAGCTTGCTAATGCTGTACACCAGAGGCCAAAAGGAGCTCTTCCTAGTGACACAATACCAAATCCCAAGGGGAGAGAAGCATGCAATGCTATCACTTTGAGGAGTGGAAAATTGTTGCCTGGAAACAAACATGTAGAAGACAAGAGTGATGATGTAGAAGAGGACCAAAAAGATGAAGCTGAGGAAGTTTTGGAACTTGAAAAGAATGGTGAGCAAGAAAAAAATAAGTCTGAGAAGAAGGAAATACCAGCAAGGGTGGGAAATGAAATCACCAAAAATTCCAATCCTTATAACTTCCCAGATTATGCTCCAAAAGCTCCATTCCCAGAGAGGAAGAAACCTCCACCTAAAAAGGGACCTCAATTCAATCGTTTCTTAGATATGATCAAACAAGTGAATGTCAATGTTCCTTTGTTGGATTTGGTTACAGCCATGCCTAAATATGCTAAATATTTAAAGGATCTCATTTCAAACAATGAGCAAATCTTGAGATGTGAAGTTCCAATGATGCTATCAGAGTGCAGTCAAGCATGGATGGTTCACAAATTACCTCCAAAGCTTAAGGATCCAGGTAGCTGTACCATACCTTGCAAGATTGGAACCAGATATTTTGCAAAGGCCCTCTGTGACCTTGGAGCTGGAATCAACTTGATGCCATTATCCATTGTAATAAATGTGGGCTTGAGTGGAAGGATTCGACCAGTTGCAGTGACACTACAGTTGGCAGATAGGTCCTTGGTGACTCCTACAGGCTTGGTGGAGGACGTGTTGGTCAGTATTGATAAATTTACCTTGCCTGTTGATTTCATTATACTTGATATGGAAGAGGACCCTGAGGTTTCTCTCATTTTTGGTAGACCTTTTCTAGCCACTGGTGATGCTTTGATTGGTGTGAAAAACAAGACAGTCACGTTTAGGATTAACAATGAAGAAGTGGTTTTTGATGTAAACTATGCTATGAAGCAACCTCTAAATATGGAGTCTTGTTTTGCTATCAAAGCTATAACATGTTCTTCTTTGAGTAATGTGAACAACATGCATGATTTTTCTATTGTTGATGAGTTAAGTGTTTGTGAGGATAATTTTGATGAACTTGATTTAGATGATGAGGATAAGAGAATTATTGCTGAAATTGAAGATTTCATTGAATGTTGTTATTTGAAAGAGTCAATTTGTGAATTGCAAAATGATGTTGTGGAAGTTAAAATGCATGAAACTGTAGGGGAACATAATCATGAACCTACTGTTTTGGCTAACGAAAATTTTACTCCCACTGAGGTGAGGACTAGTGAGAATTTGTGCAGGAATGAAAAGCTTTTTCCTTCCATTGTGGTGGCACCAAAGCTGGAATTGAAACCACTTCCACCTTATCTCAAATATGCTTTCTTGGGAGAAAATGAGACATTACCAGTTGTTATATCTTCAAAGCTTGAAGGTTGGCAAGAGGAGAAGCTTTTGGAAGTTCTGAGGAAACATAAGTTGGCTATTGGATGGACAATTGCTGATATAAAAGGCATAAGTCCAGGTTTATGTATGCACAATATTTTGCTTGAGGAAAATGCTGTGCCAGTACGGGATAGACAGAGAAGATTAAATCCTCAGATGATGGAAGTGGTGAAGAAAGAGGTTATCAAATTGCTTGACTTTGGGATGATTTTTCCAATTTCAGACAGCGAGTGGGTTAGTCCAGTCCAGTGCGTCCCTAAGAAGGGAGGGGTGATGGTTATAAAGAATTAGGCTAATGAACTTCTGGCAACAAGAGTGGTGAATGCTTGGCAAGTTTGCATGGATTACAGGAAGCTAAATAAGGCAACTAGAAAGGACCATTTCCCTCTTCCATTCTTGGAACAATTGTTGGATAGAATTGCTGGCTACCTTTTCTATTGTTTTCTGGATGGATATTCTGGGTACAATCAGATTGCAATTGATCCCAAGAACCAGGATAAGACAACTTTCACTTGTCTTTTTGGCACATTTGCTTATAAAAGAATGCCATTTGGTCTTTGCAATGCCCCAACTACCTTTCAGATGTGCATGATGGCAATATTCCATGACATGGTGGAATCAATAATTGAAATATTCATGGATGATTTTTCTGTTTTTGGTATGACATTCGATGGTTGTTTGGAGAACTTGACAAAGATTTTGAAGAGGTGTGAAGAAACGAACCTTGTGTTGAACTGGGAAAAATGTCAATTCATGGTTCAAGAAGGAATTGTGTTAGGCCATAAAATTTCTCATGCTGGGATGGAGGTAGATCGAGCTAAGGTAGATGTCATTGCAAAACTTCCTCCACCTACCAATGTTAAGGGTATCAGAAGCTTTCTTGGACAAGCTGGGTTTTATAGAAGGTTTATTAAGGATTTTTCAAAGATAGCCAGACCCTTGTGCAGTCTCTTAGAAAAAGATGTTAAGTTTGAGTTTGGAACAGAATGTGTTGAGGCATTTGAAACTTTGAAAACGAAATTGGTGGAAGCCCCCGTGATAGTCACTCCCCATTGGGGTGAACCCTTCGAAATTATGTGCGATGCCAGTGATTATGCCTTAAGAGCTGTCTTAGGCCAGAGAAGAGATAAAGTGTTTCACACTATCTATTATGCTAGCAGGCTATTGAATGAGGCCCAAATGAATTATACAACTACTGAAAAGGAAATGCTAGCAGTTGTCTTCGCATTTGATAAATTCCGTGCTTACCTTTTGAGATCAAAGGTCATTGTTCATACGGACCTTGCCGCATTGAAGTATCTGCTTGCAAAGAAAGAGGCAAAACCACGTTTGATTAGATGGGTTTTGTTGCTCCAGGAATTCGATGTGGAGATTATAGATAGGAAAGGCTCAGAAAATGTTGTGGCAGATCACTTGTCAAGATTAGAATCTCAAGAGCAAGATTCACCTGACATTTCGGTTAAGGAACACTTCCCTGATGAGCAGGTGTTCAAAGTGGGTGAACAGACACTGCCTTGGTACGCTGAGATTGCCAATTTTGTGGTTGTTGGCCAGATTCCATCTTATTATTCCAGTGACCAGAAGAAAAGATTGAGAAGTGATGCTAAGTATTACTTTTGGGAAGACAAGTTTTTATATAAAATCTGCAGTGATCAAGTGATAAGAAAGTGTGTCAAGGAAGAAGAAAAGGAGGACATCTTAAAGGCATGCCATGAAGGACCCTGTGGTGGTCATTTTGGATCAACTAGGACAGACTTCAAAATCTTGCAATGTGGGTTTTATTGGCCACATATCTTCATGGATGCCAGAATTTGGGTTGGAAAATGTGATCGATGTCAACGAACTGGCAACATCTCTTCAAGAAATGAGATGCCCTTGAACAACATCTTGGAAGTAGAAATTTTTTATGTCTAGGGAATTGACTTCATGGGGCCTTTCCCTAAATCAAGAGGTATGGAGTACATTCTGGTGGCAGTGGATTACGTTTCTAAATGGGTGGAAGCGGTGGCTTTACCCCATAACGATGCCAAAAGTGTAACAGCGTTCTTGAAGAAATACATCTTTAACAGGTTTGGAGCACCCAGGGCTAAAATAAGTGATGGAGGGACTCATTTCTGTAACAAGCTATTTGAATCTTTGTTGGCTAGATATGGTGTTACTCACAAGGTTGCAACAGCTTACCATCCACAAACTTCTAGTCAAGCTGAAATTTCCAATCAGGAGATCAAGAGGGTTCTTGAAAAAGCGGTAAATCCAGGCAGGAAGGATTGGTCTTTGAATTTAGATGATGCATTGTGGGCATACAGAACAGATTACAAAACCCCAATTGGAGCTTCTCCTTTTCGATTGGTTTTTGGTAAAGAATGTCACTTGCCAGTGGAACTTGAACATAAGGCGTATTGGGCAATTCAAACCTTGAACATGAATCTGTCTGAGGCTCAATCAAAAAGAATGTTGGAGTTGAATGAACTGGATGAATTCAGATTCAACGATTACATGAGTGCCAAATTGTACAAGGAAAGGACTAAGAGAATCCATGATGCAAAGCTTCAATCCAAGATCTTTGTTCCAGGGCAATTGGTATTGCTTTATAACTCTAAACTTCGATTGTTTCCTGGCAAATTGAAATCAAGGTGGAGTGGTCCTTTTAGAGTGGTTGATGTAAAACCTTATGGGACAATTCAAATCAAGAATGACAAGAATGGTAGTGTGTGGAAGGTGAATGGCCATCGCCTCAAGCCGTACTTAACTTCTCAGGAAAAGGATAGCACTAATGTGTCACGAGATCCACAAGAGCTATACTTAGATGATCACATCATCTCAAATTAAGCTATGATGCACGGTCGGGCTGTGACTTTAAACCAAGCGCTCCTGGGAGGCAACCCTGATTTTCTTCTTTTGTTTTATTTGTTGTCATTTCTTTTCTTTGTTAATCCTAGTTTGAGTAGTATTGAGTAGAAATTTATGGCACAATCTCATAACATCACTTGGGTATATTTTTTGTAGAATCTCAGAAGGATGTTGGGCATTATTGATAGAAGCAGGGAGTACAATTTCACTTTTCCATCCATGTGAGGTACAATGAGTCTACATTATTTACAACTAAGATACCAGCTCTGATGGTAAGAATTGTTGTTCATTCATGCATGATTGGTTAATCCGTGACCGTGCCTGCATGATTGGTTTGGATGGTTTCAATTATTGAGAAGAAAGGACATCAAGCTATGACCTGTCATTCACATGTGTTGTTGGATAGTGAGGGTGTCATACATATAAATTGCACATCTTCGTTTTGCATGTTCATTCCTCTTCTCTCTATAGTGCTTCCCTTGCTAGTAATTTTTCATTTTCAAAGCATGGATTTCTATTCTCCCCACCAGAACCCTTTTGAATATGCTATCTTTAGTGAAGATTCTGGAACCACATCTTCTCCTTCTTCATCTTCTTCAGCTGATGAGGAGATGGTAATTGATTTTGAGCCAGCTACTTGTCCACATTTTGTTAATGCTTCTGCTGAAAACTTTTATCATGGCTTTACTAATAGATCAGTTAGGATTGAGCGACCATATCAGGATCCTTCTAGGAGATTTGAGGATGTGATCTTCAGACAGTCGTGGTCTCATTTTGCTAGAGCCTCAGTTGTGGTGAATATGGACATAGTTAGGGAATTTTATGCTAATTCCCGAGCTAGTGGTGTTCATTCAGTGTTCGTGATAGGGAAGTATTTGAGGGTCACCCGCCATAGTATTAATAGGCTTTATCTTCTTGATGACTTTTCTCGTAACACATATTGTAGGTTGTTGAGAGCTGAGAATACCCGATCATTTGTTGGCTTCAGTAACTTTACCTGGGGCTACATGGGTGAGGAATGACAGACAAGAGGCTTTATATGTGCCTACTAGTGAACTCACAGCCGAGGCCAAAATATGGTTAATGTTTATCAATTCCAGGATTCTTCCTACTAACCGTACCACTATAGCATCTAGGGGACGAGTTCTGTTGATTTATGCTATTTTACATGATTTCTCTATTGATGTTGGGAAATTGATCTTAGAGTTTATCAGGTGGGCACAAAGAAGTGAGTTTGCACCGATGTATTTTTCAGCTCTGATAACAGCCATGGCTCGTAGCAAGGGAGTTGATATCACGTCAAATGCTAATCCTCAAAATCCCGAAGGACTTCTGGGACCTCCTCAATGGCCTGTGTTACAAGAGGAAGAAAGAATTGCAAGATTGTCTCGTGGTTTGTGAAACGTGGATGGCCAGGTTCCTTTGTTCTTGATTGTTCTTGTTTTATCACGGGGACCGTGTCTTAGTCAAGTGTGGGGGGAGGCTTTGCCATGTATCTAGATTATGGTTGTGGGATGAACATGTATGGTTACCTTAATTATATGTTAAGGGGATTGTTTGCCATAATGGAGTTGAGTATAGTATTATAGTGTAGTATTTTGTTATTATGTTTAGCATGTTACATTTGGCTCTTGTAAGGTTTGAATATTGTGTTGCGTTTGTGTGTTTAGTATTAAAGTAAAAAAGATTGTGTGCTAGTTTTAGTGTGAATTTTTTATGAGTTGTTGGTGTAAATATTTTGGGTGATTGTTACAATTTTTGATTCATGGTCTTCGGGTTCAACTTCACACACTTGCATTGATGATAAGGATATCTGCAATTCTGAATATATCTGATCATGAATTTAATTTTCTGAAAAGCTGACAATTTGAGAGCATGATTGAGGAGCGTTCGGCAGAAGAAATGGTTCCATTTAAGTCGTGAAGCTTTTAGGTGATGGGGTTGTTGCTTTGAATGATATGAATGCTTTAGACTTGTCTTGTATTCATGTTGTGCAAGGTGAGTTGACCGAATTGAGTGCATTCAATAATGTTGATGTTGTAGTCTTGTGAGGAGTGAATGGCATAAGGATTGGTAAAAGCTGAGAAGTTCACATGACTTGGATTATCAATGGGGTCCCACATGTTGAATGACTTGCTTGTTTGTAGTGTTTGGTGGGGAATGTTAATGTGGATGATTCACATGACCGAAGAGCTTGTTTGTTTAGGAGTGGCAAGTTGTTTTCACTTTAAGTCTTGGTGGGTTTCATTGTGGGTCTTGGTCTATAAATGCCATTTGCCATTTGTATAATATGTAAGGCCAAGAGTGAACAAAACCATTCTTGTTGAGCTAAGTATCATTTGTGGAAGCTTGTGCTGTATTCATCATCTTGCAATCTTCATTTCCTTAAAAAAGTTGACTCTAGCTTCCTATCAAGGTATGTTTCAAATCCTCCTTTAAGCTGTGTGAATCTTTGTTGTTCAAGTGAAATGTTAAAGTAATGAAAGTGAAGGCATGATTGTGAAAATATGGAAAACATGATGTTGATAGCCAAATGACAAATGCATGTTAAGTGTGGGGAAGCATGATCACAAAATTAGATTTTTGATTACTCCAGCTTTGCCATGTTTCTGTTTTTCAAGCATAACTTGAGTTAGGAATGATGAAATGAGGAGATTCCAGTTGCATCCTTTAACTAACATGATGGTCTTCAATGTTTATGTTGTACATTTTTGCTAATTGTGGTTGGAACTTAGACAAAAATATCTTTGAATGTGAAGTACATGTGAAATCAAGAATGTGAGATTTTGAATCTGCCAGGTTTGCCAAGTCTCGGTATTTTGGGTATAACATGCAAATGGAATGTCCAAATATATTGATTCTAGTGGTAGAATTTAGCTAAAAGGAAGGGCTACATTTCTTCTGTTGGGCACTTTTGATAATTCTGCCTGTAGCATGATCTAATTTTGAGGACAATGTGTGCTTACGTTATGAATTATAATCTGAGAAAATGCTGAATCTGAACATTCTTGGGACTGTCGGTATTTTAGCCATAACTTGGCCATTTTGACTTCAAATGGGATGATTCTTGTCCTCAAATTTCGATTAAAGAGTGCACTACAACTTTGATTTTTTATGTGTGAACTAATTCTGTTGGCTTCTTAGATGATTTTTACAATCTTATAATGCTGGTTTTCAGTTTTTGGGAATGTGTTTATAAAAGAAAATGCAAGTGTTTAGTAATGTTCTTAATGTAATTGTTTTGCTTTGAGTATTATGTGACAAGCTGAACTTTTCTTAACAGAAATGGCACCAAAGAAAGATTCAACTTCAAGAAAAGCCACAACTTCAAAGAAAGGAAAAGGAAAAGCTCAAGCACTCGATGAAACTGATTCTGACCCAGAGTATTTTTCGGATGATATGCAAATGTTTGAGGAACCTCCGCAATATGCGATGCCAGCTCCGACACCTAAGAAACGGAAACGAGTCCCCGAGGTTGCTCTGTTTGTTGATGGGGATGCCATGAGACGTTGGGAACAAGGGTTCAATATGAAATATATAAACATTGAACGCGGGTTCAGTGTGGAGAAAGGGCCGTTTAAGAAGTTGATAAAATTTTACAAATTCCATGAGAAGCTTACGGTTGCCCCTGAGTTTTGCAATGTGAGCATTGCACGGGAATACTACGCTAATGCAGGGTATCCGAGGGATGGAGCTGTCTATGTGAGAGGCATTTGGGTTCAAATCACGAGCGAGATTATCAATTCACATTTGGGCACACCTAATTATCCTGAGGATCCGATCAAATTTCCAACCAATGAGGCATTGGATGAAGCTTTGATAAAAGAGTTGGCACATCCTGGGGCAGTTTGGGAGCTTAATTCAAAGGGGGAGCATAAGCATATTCGGAATGAATACTTGAAGAGTGACGTGAAAATATGGTTGTCATTTGTGCTGTCTCGCCTCATGCCAAGTTCACAAAGAATCTAGGTGATTAGGAACCGGTTGTTCTTAATTTCTGCAATCCGAAGGAAGCGCAAGATCGACGTGGGACGAATCATCCTTGCGAGCATCAAAGATGGAACTGCCCAAAACAATAAAGCACTGTATTTTTCCTTTACTAATTCAGGAGCTTTGTGTGGCACAAGGTGTGGATGATCAGCTTGGTGCTTGGGAGAGGATGCAGTCTCCCATTCCTGAACAACTCTACTTAAAATACTTGGCACAGGACAAGGAATTGGAGCAAGCGAGGATTTCAAGTGCAGATGCATCTAGGGTGGAGAGTGAAAATCCAACTTATGTTACAGATCAAGGGCAGCAGTCTTTTGATTTTGCAACTCTTCAAGGAGTAATTCAGGGTTTCCAGCTCTCAGTTGAAAATCGTTTTTCAAGCACGGAGGATAGGATGGATCGGCTGCAGGATGGTGTGAGAAACATAGATGAAAGGATGGAACGTATGCATGAAGGTTTTGACAATATGCAACAGGAGTGGACGTCACAAGCTGAACACATGGAGCATAGATTTGATGATTTATCCACGGTGGCTCAGCAGCAATTTGAAGTGTTATATCATAGGCAAGTGTGCATGCAGCGAGAGCTCAATAGGTGTAACAAGATGACGGTTTATTACCATTCAGATTCAGGACCCCCGAAGAAAACTCCAACTTCGGCACAGTTAGTAGGGTACCGAATCCCAAATCTGTCATGTGATATAGTTAGTGGTACCGTGCACGAGCTTCCACCTGGAGTGACAGCAAGCCCTTCTTTACATCCGTTACCCACATTTGGTCGTATACCTCCTATGCCTCATACTCCTATATTCATACCAAATTCAGAGTTTGCACCCGCTGCAAGGTTTCCATTCATAGCATCAGGCCAACCTCTTCAAGGACCTGTGCATGGCCCTTTTCATTATGTGCCATAGTTAATTGGTGTGCCCTCATTTGCCACGGCCTCTTTGGATGGACAATCTCTTTCCACACCAGTTGCGTTTGGATCTCCTTCTTCCTCAGCTCCATCATCGTCCTCTCAGGGAGTCCTTCCTCCCTCTTAGCTTATCACATTTAGGACAATGTTTAATTTAAGTGTGGGGGAGGGGGTGGAATTTTGTGTGATGTGTGCTGTGGTTGCTATGTTGTCTGATACTTTGTGGGTTGATTGTGTTGATTGAAATTTTTTTTTTATGCATGCAGGTGCTTTATATTGTGAAAAGGGGGATTTGAAGTTGGGAGTGATTTTGAAGATTTCTGGACTTTCATGTTGATTGAGATATGCTGAGTTGAAGATTATGTGAAGTTTCTTGAAGTGAAGAATTTTGTGAAGTTGAAGAATGGAATTGTTATACTTTGATGAATCTTGTGAAGTGGTGCCTTGCTAAAATTTGAAGTGTCTCTTTGAAGATTGTTGCTATGATGATTTGCTAATGCCATGGAGAAGGAAACGTTAAGAGCTTAGTGTGAAGTTTTTCTTATTGTATTGTTGAGTGATTAGAAAGCAGTATGTAGTTTGCTACTTGTAAGGGTTTTAATGTATTATATCTCTCGGGTGTGGTTGTGTGCTACATTTTGAATTAATGAAATTAAAGTGCGTAGTGTTGTGTGCAAGGGTTTGAATTATGATGTGAGTTGGTGAGAAGAAAACGATTTGGTAATGTTTTGAACCTATAGTCTTGATAAGAGGAAGAAGAATACAAAAAGGGAGTGAATAAGAAAGATCAAATTGCGAAAATGAGTTATCACCCTGTATGTGAAACTCTGTTCTTAGTTCACTTTGGCTTATTCCAAATTCATCACTATACTTGTTTTGAATCTTGCATGTGAAACTTTTTGTTCTTGGTACTAAGTTTGAAGAAATTGGTATATTTTGCTGACTAAGGCCCGATGTTAAGGTAAGATAGATATACCATGCAAAACTCAATTGACATAGGAGGTAATGTGTATGAATTCGTTTCCATTTGTTATGCATTTATCTGGTGTCTCCAGAATTCGTGCATGGTTAGTCAATTTGGAATTCTTATGAACATGTGCTTGCACAAGAAATGATATGGAAAGAAAAAGCCATATTGGCAACTGGGAAGGAAAAAGCCATAAGAACCTGGCAATCAAATTTGGAGAAAAAAGCCATAAAACCCAGGCATTATTTCAGTCATCAATATGTGCACCAATGTGCAGCACTAATGTGCAGAATAACGGCAATGTCCCATAGAGTACCAATGTACGCATAGGTACCATTGATCTTGTGATTGCATGTTCATAAGAGTGGACAAAGAGATTGGCATGTATTGAATGGTATGTGAGACTGGCTAGAGGGTGTATAACAAAGGAATAGATGAGGTGCACGTTCCTCAGCACACACTTGCACGCATGACATTTTGTTCTTTATTCATTGTGCCTTAGTTGATAATTTGTATTGAAATTTGAGAGCTAGGTACCATGAACCATCAAAGTGTTGTGTGTGTGAAAAAATGTTTTGATGAATTTGGATGTGGTCAATGTGGATGAATGAATAATGTGTTGCATACGGGTGATGAAAAGGGGTAATTTGTGTGTGTCTTTGCTTGAGGGCAAGCAAGAGTTCAAGTGTGAAGGAATTTGATAAGTTGGTTTTATACCAACTTAAATGGCTTAATTCACTTGGCTTTTGACTTGTTTTTCATAAGTTAGTGCAATGATTTGTTTGTTGTGGTGCATTTATGTGGTTGGCAATTGGTTGTACTAAAATGGTTAAAAGAGACCAAAAATGATGATGAACTTAGTCAATTGTGTACTTGATGTTAATTGGTAAGGTTGAGAGGTCAAAACAATTAGGAAATGGATGAAACCGAAATTGGTAAGCTAAAATTAGGGTTTTGGCAGATTTGGTTGATGAAATTCATCTGTGCATAACTCTCTTGATATTAATCCAATTGGTGAGTCCTTTGGTGTTCTGAAAAGCTCTTTGAATGCACTACATTTCTTATGTTTTAACTATTTTCTAATTGTGCGTGCAAGGCTATGAAATATGAGTTTCTTTTCGGAATACCATTCATTAGGGTTTTAGGGTTTTTTAGGGTTTTATTTGCCTGCCACAGTTTGGTGTTTTGATGATAACTTGAGTTTTAGGCATCCACTGGTGTTGTTTCTTGCACCATTGGAAATCTAAGAGGAAGATCTAGAACTTTTAAGTTCACCACCAAGTCAGAATCAGAGGCTAAGATACACTTATTTGGCATGAACGTAGGGTGTTGTGTTGGAATGGATACTTTGCCAACATTTTTTGCCAATTCGGCCAACCATTGTGACAAGAACTTGCCAAGACCTTGCCGAGCTCTGCCAAACCAATGTGCCAAAACCATTGTGCTATGACCTTGCCAAGAACTTGCCAAGCCTTGCCAATCAATCTTGCCAAGCCTTGCCAACCTGACAACACTTATGCACAACACTTATGGATTAGTCTTGCCATAACTTTGCCATGAAATTCATGCCACACATTTGCACCTTGGCACACCACTCATGTTGCACAATGAACTTCACAAACCGAAGCACACAACTTGGTCTAGAAAGAGCTAGGAAGCTGAGAACAAGAAGAGAATTGGCCTACGACATGTCGTAGGCCAAACTTAAGAAGACAGAAAATGGCCTACGACATGTCGTAGGCCATTCTTGAAGGAATTGTTTTTTGCCCACGACAAAACTTGGGAGATGAAATTTTGGCCTACGACAATTCTGGAACAACAACATTTAGCCTACGACATGTCGTAGGCTAATTGTTAGGAGGGTGCTAGAAAAAATGGCAAAGTGTTGAAGAGTGCTTCATGGTTTTAAGCTTTGTCACACTTCAGTAGTTTGGTCATAACTTTCTCGTTTTAGCTCCAAATTGGGTGATTTTGATGGCTATGGATAGCGAAGACAAAGTGTTACAACTTTCATGTTTTAAGTTTTCCTTAATTCACAGTGCATCATGATCAAATATTGGTGGGAAGTTGCTACCATGAAGTACTTTGTGTTTGAGTTTCTAAAAAAATTGGCTAAGTGTTTAACTTCTGATTCTCTGAAATTCCAGACAGCTGAAGGCGCGGTTTGCTTTGGCGGAAAGGCGTGAATTTCAAAACGCTGGATTCTTGAAGGCTCGCTGAGTTGCTGAAGGCGTGATCAGTTGCGGCTTGAAGGCATGGTTCAATTCAGATTTCTTCACTCGGAGGTCAGAGGCAACGAAAGTGCAACAACATAAGCCTGAAGGCGTGCGGCTCGTGGCTCGTGGCTGAGGTTGATGAAGGCGCTGGAAATTAACACCAAAGGCGCTGGAGTGCTGAATATTTTTTCAAACTTGGAATTTTTTACATTTTAGGCTGATTTTTAGTTCCTTCCCTTAAGGACACTTTTGTAATATTTGATACATTTTACGTTGCGTATTAGTTACGTTTTCCCAACTCTATATATAGGGAAGGTAGCTAACATGTAAGATAATATTTTTTTTTACTACTCACATTTTCCGTATTGTAACCGACTTTTGATTTTGAAGAGCGGGAAGCGTTCTTGAGATCCACTTTCTCTCTCTACTTTCTCTCACTAAGATTGTTGCTTCATTTTGGATTCTGATCAAAGATTTACTTCCATCAATATACATCTCCTTGAAATTGAGAAGAAAAGTAACAATCCTCTCGGCATTTGGAAGCTTTTAAGACTCTTAATTGGTAAACTCTTCCAATTAACGATTATGAACTGTTTAATCTTCCAATTTGTTGATTGTGAAGCTGAAATGGAGATTCGTGGCTAATTGTATGATAATCTAGGATACTGAGGGTGAATGCTAGGTTGAAATTGTAATTGTGCAGTAAAACTAACAATCTATTATAAGAAATGGAAATTCTCAGCTACGAATTGGAAAAACTTGTTAAGTACATGCTTTTGATCTGAATTTGATGAAATGAGATTCGAGTGCGGTCATCATGCTGAATTGAGTCTTCTTTTGTAAGATTTGGATGAAAATCATGAATAAGAACCTGAGAATGCTTGAGTTATTAAACCTGTTTGACTTTGCACAGATCTTAAGGTTAGACCTCGTCATAGGAAGCTTTGAGTCTGTATCATCCTAAGAACAAGGTGATAAGAGATTTTCATACTCAAATGATGAATTTACATGCTAGGATCGGGCCTCACCATGGGAGATTCTAGGTGTTCATGCCTGAGTAATTTGAGTGGAGAATTGAGACAATTTGTTCACACTTCACCATCCTTAGGCCCGACCAGAGGATAGGATGATGTCGGGAGACTAAAATTGTAGTGTAGTGACCATGCTAACTACTATTTCTGTTTCCAATTGTGATTCTCCTCATCTGCTTTGCTTGTATGTTAGTAATACTGCATGTATGAGAATTTCCATTCACCCGGAAGTAGCCTAGATTATCAGCTTTATTTCCTTGAGAACTTTGTTTTTAATTTTCTGAGTCTTACTTGTTTGTCATTTCAATTTGTAATTGTGTGGAGTCAAACCAGTTCACTTCTTGTTAAATGTTGCAATCAGTGTTCTTTTAATCTTGTTATATTTTGGTGACATAATTGAGCATATCAAACTTCTTGAATCGACTATTTCCCTGAGGAACGAAACCTAGCTCACTGCTACAATATTCAGTGAAATTAGGATAAATTGACGAGCCACGACACTCGCCCATCACACTGCAAGATTAAAATGCTCGAAAAGCAGTCAAAACTTTTCGAACTTTGAACAAACATCCTTAACATAATTAACCTACACAGCAGTTGGGCATTTCAGGATATGCACATAAATGCCTAAAAGAATCATCAATCTAAGCAATATTTTGGTCATCAACATCTTGAAAATTAACTGGAAGTCAATGCTCTGCTCACTATAAGCATCTATTCTATATATGGTATGAACTATGGAATCCCCTCAGGCCTCAGCTATCCTTGGATTGATGATGCTCGTTATAGTCTGCCAGTTAATCTATCTGGTTCACTTCAATTGATTCATCTTCTATTGAGTTTGATCCATTGAATGCTTGAACCCCAACTAAGTCTGCAACTCTCACCTAAATTTTGGAAACATTTTACTTCATTTGTTAAAACTGCAGCATTATCAATTGATCAGATTGTTTATACATTTAAAGACCTTATAGCATGATCAGATTGTTTATACATTTAAAGACCTTATAGCATGATCCACCACCATGCCACAATGTTTCAAAATAAATTAGAAAATCACATCCATTACAGATTCCTGGTCCTTCTTTTAGCAAGATCCTTCTTTGGAAAGGAAAAAGAAACTATATATATCTTCATTGCTTATGGCTGCACGTTACCTTTACAACAGATGGATCAAGATCAAAAGCCACATATGGCCATCCCACACACAAATGAATGAGCATCCAAATAAAAGAACTTCATTCCTCATACCTACTCTCCCAACAAAATTAAAAACAAATTTGGGCAAATGCATTATGGTAAAGTGCAAATGATCTATCAGAAAAATGCAAAAAAAAATGGTGCTCCATTAGCCAAGCTTCTTTGAAATGATAAATAGCCTATCTAATTTTCACAAAAATTCACAGCTTAGTACTCTAATAGTCTACCCAACATAACGATCACAAAACGCAGTGTTTAGAACAATCAGTAAAGTTGGATATACACCTGTAACAGAAATGTTTATACTCTTACAAAACCCAAAAATAATGCCTACGTGAAGAATGAAACATGTGCACTACTTTGGACAGATGAGAGGAGTTTCATAATACAGAGTATTAATTGCCTAAAAGGGCCCAAACAAACATGCTAGCAAAATTAGCTTTGCAACACTCACATAGACTTGAATGCTCATAATTCAATCTAGCATAAGAAGAAAAAGTCTAGAAAAGCACATCAAACATCTAAATGGCTTCAAAGATTAAAGGCAAACATATTAATGCTTCATTTTTTTTCCAACCTAAAGGCTATAGAATGAGTACAATGAAGTGTGGCACTACCTTCCTCCCTGGACGAACAAGCCTCAAAGTCACCTCAGCAGCTATATTAGCAGCTGCAATAACGTCAAGGACGCTAGTGATAGGCAACTACTGAGGCAGTACTACAATATCTGATAAGTGGGTTTTATACCAACTTATATGTGTTATGTCACATAGCTTTTGCCTTGTATTTCATGCAAATGTGTAGTGTTTTGTGCCATTTTGTGTATTTATGTGGTTTGCAACTTCGAAGTGCTTAAATGGTGAAAAAGACCAAAAATGATAATAAAATGAAGCAATGGTGTGTTTTGGTTGAAAATCAAGGAAATAAGCCAAATTCGTTGGAATGGTGTTTGTGGAATCTGAAGAAAACCCTAAATATGCCTATTTGGCTTAGTTGGAAGTTGGGCAGAATGTTGGTCAAACTTCATTTGAGTGTAACTCTTTCAATACTAATCCAAATGAGGCAATCGTGGATGTTCTGGAAAGATCTTTGAGTGTACGTCATTTCTTAGGTTTTAACTTTCTTCTAATTCTGTCTACAAGTAGGAGAAACGGGGGCATCTGTATAATTACTGCTTTAGGGTTTTGCATTGTTGAGCCTTTTGCCACAGTTTGGTGTTTCGGCCATAACTTTGTCATCCTAGATCCAAATCGGATGATTCAAAAGGCTGTCGAAACCTAACACATAGGGCTATAACGTTGTTGTTTTACGTTGTCCCAAATTCACAATGCATCATGGCCAGATTTTGGTTGGATGTTGCTGCACATTTGCACATTTTCGAATAAAACTTGATGCCCATCATTTCATCACATTTCACTCACTGTACTCACATAGGGGCGAGGTCACCTCGCTCTTCACTCACACACACTAACTCACTCACCACACACATTGCTGCACATATGCATTTGCACTACTTATATTGTACATACTTCAAGCAGAATTGATGCATCACTAGTACATTCATTGTTCACTTACCTCACACACTTGTGCACATTCACTTTGCATATAGCTGTTGTCCATTGCATGCACTCACCTCACTGCCCTCATGCTCAAACATGCACTTAAATGTGCACACAAGCACTCACTCACACTAGGCGGCGAGATCACCTCGCCGCAACACTCTCACACACACACACCATCCTCGTCGCATGCATCACGCACACCTCGCCGCACAAGCTTGTGCGGCGAGGTCACTTTGTAGCTATACACTTTGCACACAAACACTAATCTCGGCACACACTCACATTGCGGCGAGATCACCTCACCGCAACACACCATGCACTCACACACACACAACTCACCTCATTTCATTCGCACACTACTTAGCACATACATGTGTTCACAAGCACACACTTATATTTCACTTACTACATCCTATACCATATCATTCAACTCACACATTTTCACTCTCCATTTCATTCAAATTGCACTACACAATTCACACACTCACCCTCACTCCACAACACTCACAACACTTCACTCATTTGCACAAACCTCACAATACACTCGCACACTTTGCACCAAAGCGGCGAGACCTCTCTAAGAGGTCTCGCCAATTTTTGGATTATCATGGTGAGACCTCTTAGAGTGGTCTCGCCGGTTAGTGGAATGTATCTAAGAGGTCTCGCCGTGATAATGGGTCAAGTGGCGAGACCTCTTAGAGAGGTCTCGCCAATTATGGTCATCAAGTGCATTCCGTTGTTTTGTGATGAAAAAATGGCAAAGTACTGAGAAGTGTTGCCTCTGTGTATGCAGGTTTGGAGAAGGCGCAAAGGTATTGGCTCAAGGCCGCAAGGAAGCGGATGAAGGCGCTGGATTCGAGGCTCAAAGGCGTGAATTGAGGCTTTGACGGAGTGTCGGTTTTGTTTCTTTTCTTTTCTTTTCTTTGATTTTCATTTTATGTTATGGCATTGCTGTAACAATGTAGTCATTTTACGTTTGCGTATTTGTTACGTTTTGTAACCTCTATAAATAGAGGATTTAGATAGAATTTTAAGCAGAGAGGAATAATTGGAGAGAAGAACAGTCTAGAGTAGAAAACCAACTTTTTATTCTGAGAGCGGGAATTTTCTCTCTCGTTTTCTCTTTCTCTCTCTATTTTCTCTCTCTAGATTTTCTTCTCCGATTTCATTTCCGATCGCCGACTTTGTACCGGAGGTTAAATATTGAACTCAATCGAAGAAGCATTGGACATTCCTCTACACTTTAATCGGTGAAATCTCTCAATTTGATGGAATTGAATTGCTCAATGCTGGAATTTGATGAATATGAGTTGAATATGGAATTTTCTGGCTAATTGTGCGATATCCTAGGGTTTTAAGCGGATGAATACATGATTTAGAAGATTTGATGCTATGTAATTGACGTAATTCATGAGAATTGAAATCGCATTTGAATTTATTACTAGGAATCTGTTAAATTTCATATCTCTGCACTAATTTTGAATGGATCGAGCTTCGATTGTGGTCGCCATGCTAAGTTGAAGATTGATTCACCAACGTTAGTGAAGATGCATGAGATGAGAACTAAAGTGTGATTGTCTAAGTCTTTACACTTGCTTTCTATGATTATTTCATTTCTGGGATTCGGGCCTCGCCATGGGAAGCTTTGATGAATTGAAACATTAGGAAAAAGTGTTAAAGAAGCTCTCTGTGTTAATAAACGAAGACATTCAAACCTAGGTCGGGCCTCGCCATGGGATTTCCTAGGATTTGCATGTTAGAGTAATTAGTTTGGAGAGTTGGGACGTTGCAGATTGAAAACCACCATTCTCGGACCTCGCCACGAGAGAGAATGGCGTTAGGAAGTACAGGGGGTGGTGTGGTCACCATGCTAACCACAACTTGAGCTTCTAGGCAACTTAGGTCTCCTTGAGAATTGCTAGTTCATCAATTGCATAGTATTGATCAGCTAGGTTTGAGTTCATCTGGCACACGAACCCTAGGATATCTTGTTATTCTTGATTGTTATTACTTCATAGTTCTCTGTTCTTGTTTACTTTTGAGTTGATACCACATTCTGTTTGTTGTGATTTGCTACCGAGACAATACTTAGAACAATTTCTGAATTCAAGAATCTATCACCTTCCCTGTGGATACGATACCCTACTCATTGCTACTACATTAGTTTAGGGTTAAAATTGCAAGGTTAACGACACGCTTGTCAATATCTTTTCTTGAAAATATTGATGAAAAGACTTGAAAAAATTAAACAGAAGTTACTAAAAAGCCACTGCAAGATAACTGGCCAAAGAAACAAAATAGTCTCCTATGATCTCCCAGCAAGAACGACAAGTTTGACTTTTCAACGGCTATACTTATTGTGATCATTGCATATCTTATCAATCAACTTATATTTTCCACCATAAGCACTACTGAAAAATTACTCTAAATATACTCGATCATTTCCACTAAATTTTTCTCCATCATTAAATAAATGAAGACGATATTGCAGCATATTCAATCTTGGAAAATCAAACATGAAAGGAAGGAGTTCTAAGTACTATGACTTAATGCTTATGCCAATAGATTTAGATACCACAAAAAAATAGATTCTCAAAGCAATCAATATAAATTAGACATGCTTTTTGTAGTATGTAGCACCTGATCTTCTAGGGCAGTGGTCTCTACAACAGTCAATGCTTTTTTTGATACATCTGGAGCAAAACCTTCACCCACAAATTTGAGAATTAGTTGCAATGGAGAATGGATTAGGTGAAAGCACATCTAACCAGATTTGCACCGTTAAGCTGCAAGGGTCTCATCCCTTCGCCTAATGGCCTCTAACCAAAATGCAAAGCGCCAACTGAGATGAGCGCCAACCTGTAGGACATAGGAAATTTTATTTTCAGTTTACCTCTAATGAAGAAGATTTATGAAGAATAAATGTACAAGAACCATTAAGAAACTATATGATGCCAATAATTCAGAAGAAATCACGTGCTCATACATTTACATGATGTTTTGGCAAAATTTTCCAAGTGCATATTAGTTAAGAGAAAACTTCTAGAAAAAGTGACTATAATTTTTATAAAGACAACTATATGGACATATGCCTACCAATCCACCATAGACATAACCAAGTGCAACACAACATGGAATGCACGTGTAGAATATTTCCAGCTAAGCTACTTTCTGGTTTACCAAAAAAGAAAACAAAAATTGAAGATTAAACAATCAAGTGAGGAAGAAAAAGCTTCAAAACCTTAATAAGTCCTCTATTGAGAATATAGAGAAATTCAAACCTTAGCCAGTGGGGCATTATCATCTATGAAAGGGGCCACAAGACTTATAAAAGAAGCCTCACCAACACCAACAAACCTAAAAGAGCACACATCTCAGTTAAAATAAAAAAAAATGAATCAAAGGTCTCAAAAGATAAGAAAAATAGAAGCAGTGTTACACAACAATTCAATTACTCAAAGCTCTCAACTTACATGCGGCAGTTGGCAATTGACCAGAAATCAATGGAAAAACCACAACCAGCAACAACAATCGTCCAGATGGTCAAACCAACTCCAATAAGTCTAAAGGGATTAACGCTACAATTCCATGGACAAACAAGAGAGGGCGAAGAAGAAGAATAAAACAATCAGGATAAGCATTTTCAAATTTCGAACATACAATCCCTTCCTTGACATCCTGAACAAGTAAAGTAAATTTCAACAGATATAATGGCTAAACACTTTGAAGAAAAAGAAGATCTGCCAGATACAACACTGAACAAAACATTCATTAATCAATAACTTACATCTTCATTATTAGCACCATCATTAAGAGATTCCAAGGCCTTCTCATACTCATCTTTGTGCTCTGCAGCTCTGTCCACATAAGGCTGCTTCTCCTCATGTTATCATTTAAAATAATCATCATACATAATCCAAGGATTGTTAATTTGTTATCCAAACTACAAACCTAAGCATCAAGATAGAATTAGAACTCAGTTCCTCACTCATGGACTTCCATTTCTTACCACCTTCCTTGGCCACCTAAATTATTCATTAACCAAAAATTCAAATCAAACATAATTAACCCAATATAACTTAATCCAAGTTCTCTATAACAATCAAAACAAGATAAGTGAAGAAATATACCACTGCAACACTTTTACAATCAGGATTTTCCACTTTGAAAGATTTTCTAAAATCTTCCCTGAACAGTTAAAGGAAAATGCAATCAGCAGAACATATTAGCATTCCAGTCACTAACCAAGAGAAACACTAAGCAAATTACATGAAAACAAAGAAAGCTGTGGGAGGACGTTGGGTGCATTTGGATTCTTAGCTTTCTTTCCCTTCTTAACCTTAGGTTTAGAATCTGCTCTTGGCTTTTTCCTGTACAAATTCATCATCACAAAGTCAAAAAACAAGAATCAAAACAGTAATTTAGATATATGCTAAGAGATAATTGAAAAGGGGTTCAATAAGATTACTTTTTAATTGGTTTTTTCTTGACTTCAGTGAGCTTCTCTACAACCGGAGACTCTGGATAGCATTAAATTAACTCATCAAACAAGCTATTTTCATAATCAGTAATATCTTAAAACAATATGCTAAAAGAAAGATAAAACAACAGCGTATTAATTTGCTATAACAAATTCAACAAAGAGGCTAAAACTTCAACCTACATAACCAATCCAACATAAAGGTAAATATGAAAGCCCCGCCTCCAAGAAACCATACCTGTGCAAGATTGTCTTCCATTCAGTTTCAAGATAACTGTTACGTTTTCCATGAGGGAACTATCGATTAACGCGGTTAATGTAAACCTTGTCTACCGGCCCTTCTACAGCCATGTTCAGCATCCTCTCTGCTAGTTTATCAGTCTTAGTCTTCCTTTCCCTTTTAGTTAATGCGTCAATCACTGGTATAAATTATGAAGGATCAAACCCGTACCCTTTGTTTACCATCTTATCTAAAATATCACAAGCTGCTTCCAATATTTCATCTTTAGACAATATGTCAATCAGATATTTATACAGGAAGCTGCTTAGACAAAAACATCCCTCGATTGCAACTTCAGCTCGTCCACTGTTCTGGTAGTAGGGCACGTTTCCTTCGCCTTCTAGACCATGGTGATTTAAGACTGCCCCTACAAAACAAGCCATAAAACATCTCATTAATTCACGGGAACAAATCAAAAGGCAAAGCAAATGACTCGTGGAAAGCAAGTATTTCATAATCTCACACTCAATATGGATAGTAAATAAGTGTCCATTCCGACAAACATTCTACTTTTCAAGTGAGTGAGTGAAATCAGGATCTAAGATGAAGAAGTAGAAGAAGAAGAAGGAGAAGAAAGAAGAAGAATGAGGAGAAGAAGGGTTTAGAGAGAGAGAGAGAGAGCAGTAGCTGCTTAGAGAAAAAATGAGGGCGTGCGGCAAAGGCAAAGAAAGATAGAGATGAAACCCTAAGCCATAACGACATCATTTGAAAGAATGGGGTCTTTTGCTTTGATGCCCACATGTGACCACAGCCTTGGTGATGTGCCGTGGTAGTCTATCCCTCCGTGGTTATTAGGTTTACTTTAATCAAAGTGGAAAGGAGTACTACTCCCATACAGTTTAAAAATGATCTTCTTTAATACAAACTTAACCACATTTAATCTATCCACATTAAGACATCATCTCGCCAAGCAAGGTAACAAAGCAAAGTGCTGATAAGATACATCTTGTTGTTGTAAACAACCCTCGTTTGCCAAAGCGTCGGCCACCTTATTTGCCTCCCAAAAGATATGTGTATTTGATGCCATTATTGAACCAAGGTTAAGAATATGTTGGACCAACTTACGCAATTTATGTGGTGATTGACATTTTCCATTGATAGTTTCTGCCAAAATTTCCACACACACCTCATGCAATCCAAGTTGGTTAAACAATTCTAGCCTAGCCAACAATGCCAGAGATTTCGCTTCTAGATTGGTAACAAATCGATAACCTTGTGATCAGGCTTCCACCAATGTCCACTATCATTTCGGATCACCGATCCGCTTACACTTACCACTGGGTTGTCCATTACGCCACCATCCACATTCAATTTCCACCCTCCAACTTGTGGCCGTTTCCATTTAACAATTCGCACCTTAGTAGAAGGCCGAAACTCAGACAACGTTGCTACCACTTTACCCAGCTATCCCGCCAGGCTATAGTTGGAAAAGTAGCACTCCGAATCAGTCTCAAGTGCTCACAAATTCTTATTATCACCAGGTTACATGATCCTGCACTCCCTTCAAACATCAATTTATTTCTATACAACCAAAAGTGCCATAAAATTATACACGGTACCCAACCAAACAAGAGCCGAAGACAATGGCCACCTTTTAAACTCCAACATTTACAATATCCCACCCGCCAACCCACAACCGTGCTATCCATGCAACAAGAATGACCAAAATAATTACATATCTGAATCGTAAAATTTCCAGTGCCAAAAATGTGATCTAAGGTTTCTTTTTGGTGATCAACACAACACGCACAAGATAGCGGCCCATTCACCCCAAATCGATGAAGCCACCATTGTATAGGTAGTTTGCCTATATCTAACCTTCGTAAAAAAAAGTAAACCTTCACCACTAAACCAACTTTCTAAACTTTCTTGAGAAAAAGATTTTCTGGTAATCTCCTCCGAAGGATATCAAAAGCCAATGTTGTGGAAAACAAACCATCATGTGCCGACATCCAAATAATTTGGGAGGTACACGTCTCGGTTGACCAAAGAAAATTACCAATATCCAGCTTTATATTTCCCGCAAATGCGTCATCCAACTGCCATGCAGCATGTCTAGAGAAGTCAGAAATAGGAGTGTACTATGTACTTATACAAAAATCCTAAAGTCTATATTTAAGGAGCCAATTATCATGATAGAAATCCACATTTTCCAAGCAACTGAGATTGAGTAACCATCCTATATACTCTTCAACCAAATCCCGACCTGTTAACAATCGCTGCCAAGTATGAGACGTATTCTATGACTACTATTGTACAACTAGATGAACCTTAACACAATACTTGGTTAGGAGTGTATTATGTACTGATACTAAAATCCTAAAGTCTGTATTTAAGGTGCCAATTATCATATGATAGAAATCCACATTTTCCAAGCAACTGAGATTGACTAACCATCCTATATACTCTTCAATCAAATCTTGACCCTTTAACAATCGCTGCCAAGTATGAGACGCATTCCATGACTGCTGTCGTACCACTAGATGAACCCTAACACAGTACTTGGCATGCAAATATTCTACTCACAAACATTCCTTACTTTGAAATCGCCACAACAATTTTGCCGAAAAGACCCGTAGAACTTCATCCATACTTCGAACCCCAATTCCTCCATCATCTTTTGGCATACATAGCATCCTCCACTTAAACCAATGAAACCTGGATTGTTCAGAAAAACCTTGTCAAAAAACTTTTGCCAACAAACGGTGCATTTCTTTCACAACTATTTTCGGAGGTTCCAATGTAGAGATTAAATGAATCAGTAAGGATGCTAAAACATACTTAATTAAAATAATGCGACCGCCAAGCAAAAGAAAATTATTCGTCTAACTACCTAACTTGTGAAATTTTGATAACATTGGTTGGAAGTAACTAACTGTCTTCTGGCCAGCATACAAAGGACAACCCAAGTATTAAAACAGTAAAGAACTCTCCAGGAAGCCAGTAAGCCGCGAATCTTGCGCCTTTTCTCCCCCGACATTTTTCTACCAACATAAAAAGCACTCTTTAAGTTATTAACCACCTATCAATATAATTTTGATAATGCAATGAAAGCTTCTGAAGGCTTATAATTGATCTCTCCACTGTGGAAAAGATGAGAATATCATCTGCATAGGCCAAGTGAGTGACCATCAGAAGGTTTCGCTCCACATGATAAGGAATGAAATCCCTACCATTTGGGAGGTGATTAAGCTGTCTAGAGAGAAAATCTGCCATTAAAATGAATAAGGATAGAGACAACGGATTCCCCTGCCTCAATCCTATTAAGGACTTAATGATTGACCATTAATAATTATCCAAAACCAGCAATTTGAAATAGATCTCAAACCATATCAATCCACCGTTGGTCAAAACCAAACTGCCTAAAAATTTGACACAAAAATCCCCACGAAATCTGATTATTCGCCTTCATCATATCCAACTTCAAAATCACATTCCCACTTCTACCCTTCGTATTAATGGAATTAATTAACTCTTGTGCAAGTATGATATTATTCGTGATAAGCCTTCCATTTATAAAAGCACTCTGTTGTTTCGATATTAGTCGAGAAAGATATGTCCGTAATCTATTCGCAAGAACTTGGTAATTAATTTATTGAGAATAGTACATAGACTTATTCGTCGAAAATCACCAAAGGGTTGAGGATGATCGCATTTAGGTATTAAAATCACAAATGTATAGGCAGTTCACCCCGCAGAAAAATTCAATCTTCGCCTCATATACATGTACCTTAACAATGCCCAATGCCACCATAAAAAAAGTATTGGTGAAACCGTTTGAACCCGGAGCACTATCACAATCAATACCCCACAGAGCATCACACACTTCTTCTAATTCTGGAAATTCCTTGAGATCATCCCTTCTCTATCCCTTAACTCCAGAGGAATCAAATCAAGGCTACCTGTATTAGCCATGACCTGCTCGCCCTTTAATAAATTAGAATAAAACTCCACAGCCACGTCCCTTATGTCTTGTGGGTTATTCAGGATCATACCACCACTGGAAAGAATAGATTGAATATGCCACATACTTCTTCGTTGAATAAAATATGAATGAAAGTATTTTGCATTACGATCACCTTCTTTCACCCACTTTAAATGTGCCTTTTGCTTCCAAAATGCCTCATCTTCTACAAGAGCATGATTCAGACGTGCCCTTGCATGAATACAACTAGCTTGGCTTACCGCATTTTCATGCTCCTCAAGAAAAGCCTCCGTTGTTGGACTGCATTTTCAACTTCCTGGATATATGAAAAGACATTGCCTACCTTTATCTGATTCCACATCACAAGCTTCTCCTTTACCCATTTCAGTTTAAGACATCTTTACCAAAGGTCTGCCAGAACAAGGTAATTCCTAAGCAGTTTTTACCTCTTGCAGAAAGTCACTTCTTCCAGCCCAAAGATTCTGAAACGAGAAGAATTTCAAAACTATAAAATCCAAAATATTGTAGAAAATGAATAATAGATAATGATTAGATCCTGTGTAGCTAAGATGTTGCACAGTCATCCCAAAAACTGCAGACCAGTTATGATTAATCAGAACCCTATCCAAAGGTTTCCAAATTTGTGGAGGTCTTGTCCAATTATTACACCACCATATATTGGGACCCCAAGAATCCAGCATCCATTAATTCCTTAGAGTTAACAAAGCTCAAGAAATCAACTGCTTCTACTTGAGAAAAACTCCTTCCCCTTTCTTCTCATGAGGGCCTATAATACCATTAAAGTCTCCACTGATAATCCCTGTAGAGGAACCAATCAGTACTGAAGTAAGACTGGTCCAAAAACTGTGTCTACCATCTCTTGTTGACAATCCATGAACAAATGATATAAAGACATCATTTTGCAAGAAACTCAAAGAAAGTTTTATGGAAATTTGCCGATCATTCTTGGCAACCACCGACACCTGCACATTATGTGAATGAAATACCCATAATCAATTCTCATCATGTACCAATGAACAGTCAAAACCAAGTTGCACTTTAATAGAATCAAGCTACTGTTTATCTAACATTAGTTCTGCAATACGTAAAATTTCTAGTCTATGCAATTTTTTAAGCTGTCTTAATCTACAAAGAGTGGTAGAGTTTCCCACCCACATTGTATTCCAAAATAATTGATTAAGAGCTTGAATCATTGGAAACCACAAACCTACAAGCAATTGAAGTAGATCTAAGTATCCTATCAGATTTCTTCAACACTTTCTTCTTAGTCGCACACTGTTTATTTGGAGAAGGATTAGTAGGAGCCAAATGCAGGTGATCCAGAGTATCTTTCTCCACTACATCGACTTCAATCAGTCTGTCCGCTGAGTACACCGAAAATCGATCTTTATCTGTCGTATCCTCATCTTCGTCATCCTCTCGTGTGTCTATATATGGTATCAGTTATTCCCCAATTGCCTCTTCTGCACAGAACTTATGAGTGTCATCCTCCTCAACATTGTTCTCAATGAGAAGAGTCCTATTTTCCAGGTCTTTTATGCTTTCCAATCCACTACCATCTTGCTTTGGCAAATCCTTATTTTCATCTCAATCCTCACCTATCAGTTTCCCATTCAAACAAAACATCTCCCCTTTATTTGAATGTGCTATAGGTTCCACTATCCGGTCATCAGTGTCACTTATACTCTTCAGGACGATGTTTCCCCCCGGTTGGGATGTCTGCATTCTCTTTCCCCGATAAACCATAATGTATGCCACCCTTAGTAGCCTCATCTTTTTCTTTCTCTACATCTCCCAGACCTGGAATTTGAGATAGATCCTTGTTCTTTTTCTTCCATTGTTTGTGTATCTCCTTGTCCTCATATGCTTTATCTGCGTTCTTTCCAAACCTATAACTTGGTAGCATGTAATACTCCACCGAATACCAAAAGCCTGCATCCCCGCGTCCAATCCATATACGGTAACGTAATTCCTTCTTCAAATAAATTTCAACAAAAACCCTAGCAACACTAGGGTGTGTTAAATTTGTTGTGGTCGTATCAAGATTCAACGGGTGTCCAATTGCATTGTCTATAGAGAATAAAGAAGATTTATCAAACGATTGAATTGGTAAATTCTGTAAGCTAATCCAAGCCGGAATAATTGAAGACTTTGAATTTAGTGAGAAATTTTTAATCCATATAAAAACGAGCATCATATACCTATGGAAAATCCATGAACCTTTAAGCCAAATCCGTTGGTATCTTCCTCATAATCAAATCTAAGAAGAACATGTCTAGAATCCAAGAGTCCCGAATGAACACTTCCTTTTAAACCAATCGATATAATATTCTTTCGAAGTATCTCCATTGAAGAACGTCCACGTGAAAATTTCCCAACCAATACCAACTTAAATCAAGCCGCCAATTGATCCTCTTCATCTTTAGTAAAGAACACAGCCGGCTCGCCCTTATATATTGACGACAGTTTTAAAGGTATCAATATTCCATGTTTCACAGGAGGTTGTAATATCTCCGCAAATGATCGCTTAGGGTGGCCCTTAGTCAGTGACCAGAGGACCGCTATAGCCATCACCACAAAAACTAAGAAACCCTAGTTTCTAAATATGGAGTGTGAAAGAGAGCAAAAAAAGCACCTACATAAATATCCTGTATACATAACATCTCAAATATATGGTCTAGAAGCATTTAATCATGTGAAGTTTAGCTATTAAAAATAAAAATGTTAAATCAACAAATAGATTAGTTGGTTTTTCATTTTAAAATAAATCACGTGATATATTTAAGAGCAGACACATCATCTTAAATAGTGTATAATTATTTTGTATTTCTTTATCACTTATGAACTAATAATGAAGAAAAATAAATAATAACCTACATGTAGGGCCTAAAAAATAAATAGTCTGGGCCATACAAGTAGGTTATTATTTTAGTGAGATTAATTAGCATAAGATAGTAAAATTGATATTGAATTAATAAATTTCCTATATTCAGAGGTACTGATTATTTCTTTAATTTAGTATCTTAATTAACTAATCTCTTATTATCAAGAAAGTAAATTATATGAATGTGTCACAACTTTTACCCACAAGAAGGTTTGAATTTACTATTCGAATAAAAATCAGTTTATATCACTACTACATTTTGAGCCTCTATCAACACCTCAAAAGTGTTTCTTTTGGCCATAAAAATGTTCTAATAGGTCTGAGGCATCACTTTTAAAAGTATGTTGTAAAGTCATGTTGCATTAAACCTATTGCATTACTTTTTTCATTATATGCAGCACTTTTATAAAGTGTTGCAATATATAGAAAATGCAACACTTTTTTATATGCAACACTTCTTTATCCCAAAATGCAACACTTTTTTATTTGTTACTTTCAACTACTTGCAACAATTTTTTCTATAAAATGCAATACATTTTTCTCTTAATTGCATTACTTTTTGGTACATATGTAACATTTTTATTTGTGTTTTATTTTTCAAAATGTAACACTTATCCACATTAATGGATACACTTAATTTACCACTAATATATTATTGATAATGCAATATAATTCATTCAAAAGTAATTCTATACAATAAATAATCCAAAATCATAATTGTATTACAAAATTATTTATAGTATCAAATACAAAAGTAATTAATGAAATTAGTGTCACACTATATGCCATTTACGGATTTACAAAATTTAACCCAATAGAGGACACCTTCCAAAAATAGTACTACAAAACATCGCTATTTCTAGCTACTATAAGTGTGATGTCTTCATGATCAAGATTCACAAAACATCTATATATAGAACTAAACATCCCTTACAAAAAAGTATGATGATTTCTTGAGATAGATACAAACAAAAAATAAAAATAAGTTATTTAAAAACAACAAATATTCTATTTCAAAAGATTCATTAATTTCATATCAAAAGTTACATAGTGTTTTTTGCAGTTGGAATAATTTCAGTATGAAGCATGCAAGTATAATTACATTTACAAGTGTTACTTGTCATGTGGTCCTATTGACGAAACAAGTCCTGTGCACCCTAAACCTTCACATCAAAGCAATACTAAACATGAGACTGGTAGTTCTCAGAAAAATACAATTAAAGAGATAATTCAGAGCTAGAATTGGCCAAAAGTGGCAAAACCAAACTCCAACAATTTAACCCTTAAAACTTTTATTCCAACAACTGATTCTAATCACTGAGGACTTGAGTTGACTCAAAAATATAAAGACAAAAGTATATCTAAGTACTTGACCCGTTTGACCTTACATGACTAGACAAAGCACATTATCCCAAAGAAAGCTAACAATTGTAGCTATTCTATTGAATAACTAATCATTTGTTTATAGAATCAAAAAAGATAACACATGTCCAATGCTCTACATCTCCAGTTTCAGATGGTGGAGAAAGATAAGTGGGATGTTCAACAAAATCCCATCCTTCATTAAAGGATTCAGTTTTCCCTGTATTAGAAAATTCAGCAGCAAAGCTTTGAATTCAACATGTCTTACAACTCATTCTCTCTCTTTTTGAAAAACATTAGGGATTGAACTTATGGTAGATTAATCACATTGCTCAAACGTTTTTTTGGCAAAATATTGCAAGAACCATTAAATCAAAATATAGAAGTTGTTGGCATGTTCATCACTTAAATATTTATATTCAGTTTTCTATTTTTGGCCCTAATTAAGAAGAAACTAATAAAAAAGAGAATCATACCTTTCATTAATAGGTTACAGACTAAAAAATGTAATCTCTCAAGGATTATAGCTATCTACCAACACAATCTAAGGTTATATGTAAAATGCTTATTAATATTGGAATACTGACAAACATTAACGGAAATAATCAAGAATTAAGGAACAGTTTCATCTACTTAGAAATCTGGATAACATGCATGCTCTTAATATTGTTTTTGAAGACTTAGCATCATTTGATTTTTGTTTTTTGCAGAGCATTCCTACTTTTAGCCTGTTTAGTTTTCACCTGTAGTGTTACTATATCAAAACAAAACCAGAGTTTTCATGATGAGTGTTTTTCTCAAACACAACTACACAAATACCGAATAATCGTTCCTTCTAAATCATCCAATCTTAGGCATTCTATGTAAGATATTTCATCATAACAACATAACACTTCTAAATGTACTGTAAAAGAAGCTTATTCTAAGTGTTGGACAAGGGTAAAGGCTGCATAATGATTGCCTTTACATGAACACTTTATTGGTATAAACATTCAAATGAGAAATATTGTAAGCATAATTCGTGGTCTTGGCTAAGTTATAAATAGATGGACAGGTGATTTGCTTCCAACACTAGTATACAAAATATTTTCTTACGAAATTACACATGACACATAATTCTACATTTTCAACAATATGGATAATTTTAATTGCAACACTTACATGTGTTTCTCTTCCAAAATAAACCTCTATTTTAGGATGTACAAACACCTTTCAAGGACTTTTAGCGAGTTGGAAAAGCAGAGTAGAAAACCATGAAAAAAATGAGCTAGTTAATTATTTTTAAGAAATACTATACCTTCATAAATTTCAATATGAACAATATTTTGTTTTAGAAATATCTAATAATCAATGATTAAAGAAACATTTTCAAGTAAAACTCACTATTATCATCTTTTAAACCATATCTATGATGTTAGCAGGTGCAAAAGAAGCATTCTCCACAACATTCATATTAATCGAGACTTTGAAAATGATTCTAACTACACAACTATATATATTAATGGTATTAAAAATGTTCCAGAACTTTTAGTAATTTGAAAACTATTACTTCCTTTTATAGTGGGTTGAAATAGGAAATATAATCATATATACAATAAGTCGTGAACACAATACAATACATGCTCTTTTTCAAGTATATATTCTATTGCAATGAGTAATTTGATCCCTAATGATGACATTAAGAGATTTAAAAATCATACTTCTTTTTCTGCAACATAACTTCATCCCAAACAACCTGCTCCCATAACATAAATATAGAAGAACAAAGAAAATTCCCCTTATATACGTTTAGTAATAGAAGAAGGAAACAAGATAAAACTGATAAGAAGAATTGATATCCAAACATCCCAAAAATGATGAAAAATGAAATATACCTTTAGTACAAGATTCAGCTCTCATGAATGATTGCGCATTCACAATTGGTGGTTGTAATTGCTTCCTCTATGAGAGTATTTCACCAATAGTCGTCACGTTTTCCTCATTCATTTGCATGTTAGATTTTGTTAGCTTTTAGTGAGATTTGTTTTCAGTTTGTATTATTTATTATGCATAGAATGAAAGCCATACTAAGCCTGCCATAGAAACCACGAAACAAAAAGAGACTAAGTCGAATAAAAATCCTAGATCACCTAAGATAGAATTTCTATTTTACTTTTCACCCACAAAATATAGTATTTGCACAACACCTATTTCTAACAAGTAATCCTCTTAAAATTCACATTTAATAGAATCTATGTTGTTTTAAGATTACAACTTAGAATATTTGGAGTAATATTAGTTGGTTCTTTTCATTAACAACTCATAAAACTTGTTTACAGACAATTAGTTGGGCATAAAAACAAGAAACGTGAATCAGAAAAAAACTCTTTAGATTACAACACAGAACAAATAATTTTCTTTGAGAAGCCTTGGATCATCAAAAGGGGAAGTGGGCAGGAACAAAAATATAACACGCTGAATAGAAGAATGAATGCTTAGGCAATAATGTAATACTTTCTCAAATTGTCTCTCCACTCACTCTCCACGATTCTTAGGAATAATTATTTTAACCAAGTGGAAAGTTGATGAAACTACTAAATAAGAAGCAAAAAGTTGTTATAGGGGTTGGAACTGGGATGGATCACAAATTCACCAAATCAATCCAAAACATCATAATCCATAACTAAATTTGTAAAAAAAAACTTTGTCGATGGAGTTTCACCAGGCTCATAACCTTAGGCCCTCAAACCCACACTGCTTGTGAGTGCTTGCTTCTTGGTGCTAATCACTATTTGGCAATCAACTTAAACCTGTCTACAAGTCGATGAAATTAAATTTGTTTTTTGAGTTGCATTATCAATATACTAAGCAAAATGTATTTCATGTGAAGATGAATTTTAGTGTTGAATTAAAAACATCAATTAGAACATTTCTTTATAGTATATTCTAGCAAAAACTAGAAAGGGGATACAATAAATAGTTTGTATTCAAGAAAAAGAACATCCAAAGGTGCTTGAATTATCAAAATTTTAAAATCTTCAATGAACTGCTTCATGCACTGCAATACTAGTAATCCCATCAAAGATATTATCAATCTCCAACATAGAAGTGCCGTAAAATCTTACAACTAGATTAGTTTGGTGAAGTTACAAATTAATAGAGTAATTTGAGTAAAATGTTTCATACTATTTAGCCTATAGGGTTATAAAAGAAAAGGACAAAAATGAATTGGTCTTTAAGAATAAAAATTCAATCGTGACAAGAACATATCGAAGAGAAAAACCAAGAAGAAAAATTCCTAGTAAAATCAAGAGAAAATTCCTACTGCACTTGGTTAGCTCGAAGTCGCGACTGAATTCCTGAGCACCGTGAGAGGCGTCCTTTGTGATAGTGGATAAGTAGCATGAGACATTGAATCGGCAGTCTATGTGTTCGACAATCTTCTTTGACTCATAAATGAGCTGCTAGAAGATTTCATTGGCAAAGCGTCATGCGTTCCTTCACGTGTAATCAAAACAACTTACTATTGTCAAAGCTAATTTAAAATGGGATGCAAAAGAATGCAAAGTTCATTGGCAACTAAGAGTAGGCTTCTAAAATAAAATTGATAAATCAATGGTTTTAAAACTAAAATTTCCTTTTTTTCTTACATTTTTTGGTGTACAAATAATTTCTGCTCAAATGCAAAGTAGTGTAATAATTGGATGATTACAAACTATATTAACTAGACAACTGGTGATTACATATAATTATCATGTAATGAATACATATAATGATAATTCCCACACCATATTTGGTGCCAAAGAAGTTCATTTTCAACCAAAAAATTCAAATTATATATAGTAGAAATATAATTAGTAATATCAACAAATTAACTTTGTATAAATACATACATATATATATATATATATATATTAAAAATGTTAGAAAACAAGAGACGTACTAGCATGATCCCTTTGATGATTTCATTAGTGTAGTATTCAGGATCAGCTTGTTGTAAGCACAATAATTCTTCAATTCTTGTTCCTTTTTCAGCTGAGAATGTACTGTGTTTGTTTTTCCTAGATCCATCAATCAGATCTTGCAGAAATTTGTCCATTTTCTTCTACAAAATAATCAAATCTTTTTCTTGCACACCAAATCCAAAGCACCTCAAAATTGAAATATAATCCCAAAAAACCACAATTGGCAGTAATGAAAATAATCCAGCTAATTGATCATTTGGCCATCTTTTTTCGGCAACAATTGTCATCAAAACATTAAATACTAAATTCATGAAAACATTATTCAGGTCCACAACTTTCCATGCTTTCTCATCACGATCCAAACCACTTGCCATTAGTTTTTTGACAGTGTAATGTATTTCCTACAACCATATAGAGGACGAATGATCAAGATTAATGGAAGAAAAGTTGAGATTTGTAGTGACACGATGAAGTTTTTGCCAGTGATCTCCATAAGGAGAGAATCCAAGAGCAGTGTAGTTATAGCCAATGTGTTTGTTAGCTATGGATGTTGGCCGATTTGTGAATACAATGTCATTAGTATTTGTGAAGCATTCCTTAGCAAGTAGTTTTTTCTCTCTTGTGTTGGACTTAAGTAATGTTTTATGCAAGAAAGTAGTTTTCTTATTAAATGGTTGTTGTCCTTTTTCTTTTTTTTTTGTTCTTAGTAAAAAATATAAAAGTTATATTTCTAATTTCATTTGTTTTTTAAATAGAGGGTTACTAGACTGCTGCTTCTGGTAAGGGTCAATATAGGTTGGTGATTCGGTGAATTCAAATTTTATATTTTAAAAAATTTTAATCGAACTGAAGTAAAAAACATACAAATCGAAATTGAATAACCGAATTTGATTTCGGTCATTTAGTTTAATTGTTGGTTTTATTCCTTTATTTTATTTACATTGTTTCCTATAATATTTTGTTTAAATTAATAAATTAATGGAATGTCTTATTAATTATAAAAAACTATATTTATAAAATAAATTTATGTATAATAATATGTAATTATATATAACTTATATATATTATATATACTTATGTAATTTAAATATAAAAAAATTATTAATTATTTAACTACTAGATTATTTGGTCTCCAAATAACCAAATTGAAGCCGAAAACCAAAATAAATTCGGTTTGTTTGGTCAATCGAATTTAAATTTTTTAAACCAAGTCAAAATTTGATTAAATGAATTCAATTTGGTTGAAAATAAAAAAAACTGTTTCAAATAATCAAACCTAAGTTCTTGTGTATAGAGTATATTTGATTACTTCGATTAATAATAAATTTTGGGTTGTCGTCCTACCTGAGTTTTTCCCCCAAAAAAAAAACAAACGTAATTGACCATTTGTGGATAAATGCTAAACAACTACTAAGATTTTTGACAGACAGGTGTTATGTTGGTCATGAATTGTGTATATAGTCCATTTATATTTAGTTGACAATTAAGAGATAAAGAGGTGTACATAGTGCCATGTATAGTCAAGAAATGATAAGAAATGTCAAGAAAACAAAGATTTGGTCGCAACTGAATCTCAACATTAGATTTTCAAGAATAAATGTATGAACATAGGGCAAAGAAAGTAAAATGGGAAAAATTTAATTCACAATGTCATTTCTTGTTGTTATTGGCTAGTTATCAACATTAATCCATCCCACCAAATTGACAACTTTCTCAGCAAAATTAATTGGCATAGAAGTGCACTAGCCGAATTTGCCTAGGATCCTACAACAAAAGACTTTAAGCAGTACAGCTAAAAACTTCAATTTCATGGCCATTTCAGTGGTTATGATTCACGTATAACTTAGGATTTTTTCATGTATAATGTATATATGTTAGCCAATATCTTCATTTTTTGCATATAACTTAGGATTAATTCGCATATCTTACTAGTATAAAGCGGGAGTTGTGGACAATTTATGCCCCGCTTGCTCAGTATCAGCTCCCGGCCGCCATCAGGTGAGTTTTTTATGTGTCTGTCGTTTCGTGGGCCCTTCATTTATTCTGGTACCCTTTTCACGTTTTGCGATTCCTGTGTGTTTTTTACCGGCTTTGCCCTAGGATTTGGAGGGTCTCTATATATAAGCTAAGAATAAGGATTGCAACAGTTGTTTCTGCCCGCTTTATCTGTTTTTGCCATTTTTGCCATTTTTGCCTGCTTCCTTCTCGCGCCGCTTCATTGCTGCCTTTTTCTGCTGCAATGTTTGTCTGCTTTTGCCTTCTGCTTGTCTTTTTTTCCCCTTGTTCTGCCGCCATGGTCTTTGCACTTCTTACTCCCGATTCTTGCATCTTTGGTTTGTGTGCTTTTGGTCTGAAGTTTGTTTTGGAGGTGGGGGTTTCCTATTTTTGGGATATGCCGGGGAGGGGGTCTTCTTTGATTCGGCATTTGGTTGTTATTTCCGGCCGTTCTTGAGTTTTTGGGGAATACGGTTTCTGGAAACAGAGAATGACGCTTTTTTATATGTGTTATTTGCTCCTTCTGTTTGCACTGCTTGTTTTTGGGGTTTCATGTTTTCCCCTTCTGCTTGTTAGGAGGGTTTGCGATTGTCATGATTTTATTTATACCAATTAGTTTTCGAAATCCGGTTTCCCTTCTCGTTGCTCACATGTTTGGTATTCTAACGAATAGAGAACACTTTTTCTCTCTGGCCGTTTGTCATTGTCCTTTCTTATAGGCCTTTTTGCCTGAGGATTTGTTGCATGTGAATGTTTGTTTTTGGGAGCAAATGCTAAACAAAGGGTCTTTGAGGGGGAAAAGAAACAGAGAGAGTGTGTCAATTTCTTGTCCCTGCTGATGCCAAGACTAGGGGAAAATAGGGCCGGTATTTCGGTTGTGTACCAGACATCAATTGGGAACATTGCTTCGCTATGTTTGTTTAATTTTATTGGTTGTATTTTTATGTATACTTTTTGAGAATTTGTTCATTTTTTGCTTTCTTAATTTTGTGTATTTCATAGCAAACAAAAATAACAAAGCTTGCGACTAAATCGGAAAGGTGTCAAGAAAAAGCATATTGGACTCATTTCAAAGTTCAGAAGTTCGTTAGGATATTTAAGGCTGAATATCAATATCGACTGGTAATTCTTAATCTATATTGTTTTTCCATTTTCTTTAGGACCTGTCCGTGTTTTATGCCATGCAAAATCGTCGCTCGTGTTCTGAAGAGTGCAAATGCTGTTTTTCTTATTACTCTTGAAGCTTATTCCTCAGAAGTTTGCTTCGAGTCTCAGCAGCACTTTTAGTTTGCTGGGAGTCTCAGTAGTAATTAAGCTTATCCCTAGCTTAATTACTACTTCTTTCATTCATCTATTTGGATCCTTATTGCTTTAAGATTAATTACTACTTCTTTTATTTATCTATTTGGATCCTTATTGCTTTCATAACCACTTGTTTCTCCCATAAATTTATATATTGCAGACTTTGGCCACGAAATGGGCAAAGCAATATTTGCCTTCTAGCATTCAGGATATTATTCTGCGGACTAATGGAGAAACTTGGGGTGTGAGATTCTACAGAAAAGTCACTGGTGTTGACTGGAGGATGGAAGAAGTTTGGAGAGAGTGCGGTTTCTGAGGCTGCTCTTGTTCGTGGCAACCAGAAATCGGCCCAGGCAAAAAAAAGGGGGAGGCTTTTGGTTGATGAAGATTATGAATTGCTTTAGCTTGACCATCATTATTCCTTATAGTTATAACCTATGGCTTGTAATAACAAGACCTTAAACTAGATTTTAGAATTATGTTGGGTAATTTCGGGGAGAAGTGCTTTGTTAATGCCCTATTATATTTTGAAGGGTTAGGATTTAGTAGTAATTTGGTGATTAGGCCAACGTCTGCCCATATTTTGCGCATGACTAATCTAATTTATTCTGCTGGAATCTTTGCACTCTTTTTGCCAATGTTGTGTATTTGTTTAAAAAAATGTGTTTTAAAGAATTCTACCTGATACTTATATATATATATTATATTATATGATAAATATAGGATACTTCAAAACTGATCATGGACCTGTATAATTTAACATTTCATTTAATCGCGTCCGCTTTTAAACGAATAAAAAACAACATTTTATTTCTTCATATTTAAGCTGTTCTCGAACTTTAAATACCGCTTGTTCTCTTCTGGTAAGATCCATTAGTAATATTTGCATCTTTTCTACTGATGTTCTGGAATCTACAGGCATTATAATATTTAAGCTCTAAATTATGCTTAACACGATTTATTTTTTGTTTTTTTATAGCTATCCGTTTATTCATTTTATGCTTATATTTATATTCAAATTGCTGCGCTGTGCTTTTGGATCTCATACTGCTGTTATTTATAGCTTTTCACTATAGTAATCATTATATTAGTTCTCCTTGGCTTTATATGGTTGCCTCAAAATTCATCAACATAAAGAAGATAGAAATAGGCAATATTTTAACTTTAACTATTGGAAGTGAAGCAAATTTGAATTTGGTAATATCTTTTTATAGAGAAATGTGCAAAGCAAACATTTATACTCAAGTGATTACATGCAATCATTATAACGAAATACTTAGTTATAAAAAGTACCTAATTCTAATATTTTAATAATTGATTAATGCACATATCGATTATTATCATTACATAGTCCAAAAGTCCTAAGCTTTTGTTTTCGGAATGCTCATATTTGCTGGCTATCCAATTTATGTTCTGAGCTAAAGATAATTACAAGTTTTCTAATAATATGAAATCTTAAATTGTTTTCTCTTCATAGAATTATGTGGAAAAATTCACTTATTATTAAACATTCAACCAATGAAAATTTTTTATTACAATTATAGAATTACAGTTAGAATGAGGAAGAATATATATATATGCAATTAAATTATTGATTGATTGGCCATTATTTCTGTCCCGAAATCTTAAAATTGAAAACCTGCAACGGTAAATATGCAAGTTTACCGTTTACTACATTTGTATCATTATTAAATTATATACAATATTATTAGTTATGCTCTATATATTAATCATATACCTACCTATAACTTCGCTATTTGTTGTTATTTATAGGTTCTATGTATATTAATTATTATATTACCTCTTCTTGCTGCTACGTGGTTGCCCAAACCGTCATCAGAAAAGAGAAAAAGAAATAGCTAATATGTTAATTATGACTATTAAAATTGAAGGAAAATTCAATTCTGCAGCATCCTTTTATAGAGAAATGTTCTACACAAACATTTATGCTGAATTGAGTGCATGTAATCATTATAGCCACATTCTTAGTTATAAAAATTACCTACTTCTAATATTTTTTATAATTGATTTACGCACATATCTATGATTATGATTACATAGTCCAAACTCCGAAGGTCTCAAACTCTTATTCTTTAAATGCTTACATATGCTGGCTCTCGAATTTATGTTTCAAACTAAAGATTACTACAACTTTTTAAATAAGATAAGAAATCTAAAATTATTTTTTCTCCACAGAATTATGTGGAAAAACTTGACAGATTATTAAATATAAATATAAATACTCTACCAACAAAAATACAATTAAATCATTGATTGAATGGGTCTTATTTCTGAGCCGAATTCTAAAAATTCAAAACCTGCAACAAAAAAGGTTTTCTTGTTCTATATTTGTATTATTATTAAACTATAAAACTTTAGTTATGCTCTAGATTTATATATTGCCCGGATAGTCACTTAGAACTTTGTCATTCCTTCTTACAAATCTATTACCTTGTTCTTATAAAGTTTAGTGTTAATCTTAACACCTGATATTTCTACACTACTTTATAAAACTACCTATAGACTGCACCTTACTCTCTGCATTTATTGCTGCTGTTTAGAAGTTAATAGGCGCTAGCAATCAATTCGCCTGTTTTCTGCCCAGAACTTTGTAGGTGGGTTAATTACTTATTAGACTACCTATGTTTTTATCTATACATCAGAATTACATATATAGGTAGCTGCGCTTGCTAAACTGCTTTTAGATTATTACATGTAATCTGCTTCATAATACTATAGTTTTTAATTTTAGCTTATTAAAAGGTCTTATTTTCCGAGGTATACCAACGTCGTGAGATATATTAGTAGCTTTGTGAAATTAGTTTTATACCAGTTTTCAGTTATTTTAACCGAATTGTGTTTACATATGTGTAAAAATACTAATGAATATTTTCCTGGTTCGGTCTAATGTATAAATATGAATATAAGTATGAATTAGCAGTGGCCAAACAATATATATATATATATATATATATGCCTGTATAAAAAACCAGTATAATGTAAGGATTCATCGAAAACTTAATAGTTGATTGGTTCTCAGCCTTGGTCAAGCAAATTTTGTTGCAATAAAAATTAACAAAAACAAATCAGCTTTAGGCTTATGTATATATATGTAGATGTTCTTTACCAACAAAAAAGGGTGATCACAGAAGCCAGCCTGCTAAATTTAATAAAAAAAAACAATAATGAACCATAAATCTAAATCTGATTAGTTCTTTAAGCATTATATATAAGCAACGATGACTTTAGATAGCCTATCCCTTGATAGCAGTGCCTTATAAATTGTTATTCCTTGACAAAATAGGGTCTGAGAATATATGTGAAATATGCCAACCAAAAGAAAATATAAGTCTGCTGAAGAACGCAGAAGTGAGCAACAACAACGCCGCGAAATTGAAAACAGAGAGAAAAGAAAGAAAAACTCCTCAGTATTTATTAATGAGAATCAAATTACAAGCATGCTCAGTTCAATTGCAACACAAGAACTTTTACCAAGGACTTCATTTTCAACCGAGCATGCGTCAACATCTGCACAGGCTGGGTATATTCAACAGCCAAATAAAACTAGACCTGTTTTAGGCTCTACAACAACCAGCAGTCAAGGTATACTTTTTTCTATTTTTAATCTCCTGCTATTTAAAGCGGTAGTTAAACAAACTATATTGTTGTTTAGTATCAACATTGTATTTATCAATGCTAGGTCCTCAGCCCAGAAAAGTAAATACAGCTCATCCTTTACAAAATATAGCTACTGAGGCAGAAATCTTACCTGATGTGCCCAGCTGTATATATTGTCATGCAACAAGAATGTATTTAGAGCCTTCTCAATTTTGTTGTTCTGACGGTGAAATAAGGTTATTACAGAGCGAAATGCCAGAGCCTCTGAAAATGTTATACCTTCAAAACACAAAGGATGGATGTGATTTCCGAAATAATGTGCGAAGTTATAATAACATGTTTGCATTTACATCACTTGGAGCCCATTCTGATAAAATGTTAAACAAACGAACAGATGGAATTTACACATATAAAGTTCAAGGACAGCTTCACCATTTTTTTCCTCCCCTTACACCTATAGAATGTCAAAAGCTGACCAATGTACAACTGTATTTTTTTTATACAGAACATGAGCTTGACAACCGTTATTCCATCTCACAAAAATTTGAAAAAAATCTGATGGTAAAACTAGCTTGCCTATTAAGAACAAATCCTTATTCAATGTTCTTTAGAAACCTGGGTGAGGTAGAAGATTTAGATAGTTATACAATCATTTTAAAAGCACACCCTGATTTAGATCAAAGAATATTCAACAAACCAAACATATCTGAAGTTGCAGCCATATGGTATGAGCCAGAAAACACTGAAGAATATAACAGTCAACATAAACGAGTTTATCCAAAACATGGGCCTACCCAGATTGTAAGACATTATTTTGGCTGTTATGATCCGATGCAATATCTATTAATTCTTACCAATGGTGAGCCTGGTTGGCACCCAGGGATAGAAAGGCTGATATCAAAGGCAGATAGACAGAATCTCTCTAAAACATGCAAATGTGAAAGAGAGTTTGATGCACGAAACTTTGCGGATGCCAAGATTTCTATAGAGGCTGAGAATGAAGGTATTTCAAATATCAAAACTTGCCAAATTTGAAGTATCAATATGTATATGAAATGTTCTTATTTTTATAATACCTAATTATTTCTTAAATATCTTATAGGTATATCAAAAAATAGGAAAAAAAAGAGCACTGTGTCCTGCAGAGAATATTATTGCTATAAGCTACAAATGAGAGTTGATGACACATCATTTTTACTACATACAGGTAGACTTTTACAACAATTTGTTATTGATATGTACATTAAAATCGAAACCTCAAGGCTAGAATTTTTAAAATCAACAGAAATCCAGAATCGTATGCGAACAGAAATTTATAAAGGTGTAATGGATAGCATTATAAAAGGACATGATTCAGGTGCTGATATTGGAAAAAGAGTTATATTACCTACCTCTTTTGTTGGTGGTCCTAGAGATATGCATAAAAGATATATGGATGCTATAAGTTTGGTACAACGCTATGGAAAATCAGATATATTTCTTACAATGACTGCTAATCCAAGTTGGCCAGAAATTTCTAAACATAAATTGCATTCTGATGAAGCAGAAAATAGACCAGACTTAATAGCAAGAATATTTAGAGCCAAGCTTCAACTTCTGAAAATGGAATTATTTAAGAAAAGAATTTTTGGAAAAGTTGATGCATACACATATGTAATTGAGTTTCAAAAAAGAGGATTACCACATGCTCATTTCCTTATTATTCTTAATTCTGTGTCTAAATTTTATTCTGCTGAAGCATATGACAGAATTGTAAGTGCTGAATTACCAGATTCAAAAACCCAGCCCTATTTATATACATTGGTTGCGAGACATATGATGCACGGACCATGTGGATGCCTTGATCCAAAATGTCGCTGCATGAAACCAAATTCTGGTTGTAAATATGAATATCCCAAGAAGTTTTCAAACACAACAATATATGGAGAGAATACTTATCCTACTTACCGCCGTAGACTTGATAAAAGGTTAGTTAAAGTACGTGGCCATTATTTGGATAATCGTTGGGTGGTTCCTTATAGCCCATATTTACTTGCAAAGTTTAATTGCCATATTAATGTGGAGATTTGTTCAACAATTCGAGCTATCAAGTATATTTTCAAATACATTTATAAAGGACATGATCAAATTGCATATAATATAGTATTACACCAGCCTGATGGAATAACAGATGAAATCAAAAATTTTCAAACAGCACGATGGGTTTCTGCACCTGAAGCTATATGGAAAATATTTAAGTTTGATCGTAATCAAACATATCCTGCAGTTATATGCCTTCCAATCCATTTAGAAGATGAACAAAATGTAGTATTTAAGCCTACAGAATTACTTCATAACATTGTTAATAATCCAATATGTAAAAAAACTATGCTTACTCAATATTTTTTTATGAACAGAACAGATTTATATGCACAAGAACTGAATTGTTTATACATTGAATTTCCAGAGTACTTTATATGGAATAGCCAATCCAAAGAATGGCAACAACGCAAACAAAGAAAAGTTATTGGAAGAATGTATAGTATACATCCATCTCAAGGTGAGAAATACTACTTTCGATTACTTCTGATGCATCAACGAGAAGTGACTTCTTTTGAAAATTTAAGAACTGTGAATGGTCAAATCGCAACTACATATAAAGCAGCTGTGGAATTATTAGGCCTACTTCAAAATAATAATATTGCATATATTTGTATGCAAGAAAGTATTTCTTATATGATGCCTGCTGCACTTCGACAGCTATTTGCAACTCTTTTGGTATATTCTAATGCTTATATGTTGTTTAACTCATTAATTAAATAAGGGTATTATAGTAAAGTTACTCATTTCCGTCAGTTTTAACAGATTCCGTCGAGTTTCTACATTAGTTCGAAACACGAGGGGGTTATGTGGGTATTTTAAAACCACGAGGTAACGATAGGGTGATTATGCCTAACCACAGGGGGGTAAAATGGACTTCGCCCATTTAATTATCATTAGAAAAAAACTTCAATAAGCTAACCTTTTTTGTGGGAATTGGGTGAATGGTTTAATTTTGAAACTTGTAATAAAGAGACAATCAAGTTTTTAAAAAATCCAAAATAGCCATAATTAAATAAAAAATGAAAAGAAAATGTAAAATTTCAAAATCACAGTTGTAGATGTGAGATCAAATAGCCAAATCAAATATCAAGCTATAGTTTTATGAAGCAAGCCACAAGGAAACCTTGAAGAAAATAATACTGCGACAATTCTATCAAATTAAGTGGTATTGTTTTTAAGAAGCAAAAATTTAGGTAACAAAAATATTTTATGTATTCACTAAAGACAAAACGGTCTTGAAGCCAGCAAATATTCACTTTCCTTTAACAAAAGTCATAAAATACCATGATTTTAATTTATCACAAAAAACTTTAATAAGCTAACATTCTTTTTTGGGAATTGGGTTTAGGGTTTGATTATACAACTTGCAATAAAGAGTCAATAAAGTTATTCAAAAACCCAAAATAGCCATAGTTTAAAAAACCAAAGAAATATAGATAGACTTCAAGTTCCTAATTTTCGTTTTCGTAACAGTCTTTAAAGTTTAGTGTACAGGATTACTTTTATATAGTAGTCCTTTTTAGTTCATTTTTTATTATGATATATGGCATTTGGATTTGAAATTTTATTTTAATAAAACGAGGGCTGGCATCCCCATCCACAGAGAGGGAAAAAAATAAAAAAAAATCAAAAGAAAACCTAAAATTCTAAAATAACATATGTAAGATTGAATAACCGAATCAAATATCTAGATAAAACTTTAAGAAACAAGACTTAAGCAAAACCTCAAGAAAAACAATGCTGTAAAAATTATATCAAATTAAGCGGTATTATTTTTAAGCAGCAAAATTTTAGGCAACAACAATAAACCAATTAACCTATGCTTTTACTTATGAGGTAAGAAATTTCATTATCCTTATCAATGACTAAAACCAAAACATCAACTAAATTCCTTTAGTTTATTGTTTGTATTTAATTTGTTTAGTACAAGATAGCTGCTTTTATGAAATTCAAATTAACTAGTTTCCCAAATTTTATCCAATACTTTTCCTAAATATACTAATGCTAATTTTGTATGTTTAGGAAATTATATTAATCATACTTTTAATTGTGAAAATTAAATTAATTAGTTTCCTAAATTATGTTGATTTCCTATTTTATTTAGAAATGGATTTTAATGTAAACTAAAAAGATAAGCACGATTATAATTGTCAAAATCAAATTAATTGGTTTCCGAAATTACCAAATTCCTTTAGTTTATTTGTGAAAATCAAATTAATTAGTTTCCTAAATTTTATCCAATACTTTTCTTAAACAAACTAATGCTAATTTTGTATGCTAATTTTTATCCAATACTTTGAAAATTATATTAATTGTGCTTTTAATTGTGAAAATCAAATTAATTAGTTTCCTAAATTATGTTAATTTCCTATTTTATTTATAAATAGATTTTAATGTAAACAAAATAGATTTTAATGCAATTCAGCATATGGTATTCTAATAGAATGCAATGGCTAAAACCAAAACATCAATATTTTTATTTAGAAATAGATATAGTATAAACAAAAAAGATAACCGTGCTTTTAATTGTCAAAATCAAATTAATTAGTTTCCTAAATCATCAAATTCCTTTAGTTTATTGGTGAAAATCAAATTAATTAGTTTCCTATCTTTTATCCAATATTTTTCCTAAATAAACCAATGCTAGTTTTGTATGTTCAGGAAATTACATTAGTCATGCTTTTAATTGTTAAAATCAAATTAATTAATTTTATAAATTATGTTGGTTTCCTATTTTATTTAGAAATAGATTTTAATGCAATCCCACTCATGGTATTCTTATCGAATGCAATGACTAAAACCAAAAATCAATTTGCTTTATATATATATAATTTAGAAAACTAATTATATATATAAGTATATATATAATTAATTTGATATACATGGTATTCTTATATTATATATAAGTATATATATAATAAAATATCAGACCTACTACAACTCAATAAGTCAAGTTCTTATCTCATACATCTTCTCTAGATTCATTGAGACAGCGGTATAATAGATAATTCATCCATTCAAATAAAATATTATTCCAATCCTACTCAAATTCCTTAACACATGACTCACATGGATAATCTGTCCTTTCAAATAAAATATCAGTCAAATTCTACTCAAATTGCTTAACACATAATTCAGACAGAACATAAATAAATAAATCCATCAATTTCAATCAAATCAGATTATGTATAAGCATCACTTACTTTATCAAAAAATTGATTTATACCAATCCCAAATAAAATAAATCAACTAAGCTAAATTAAAAGGATTAGATGATTTTCTTACATTTATTTTGAGTAGAAATTTGTGTCTATCATTCACAACTTACTCCCTGTCCAAGCCCTAATGCAAGAAGAAAAAATGAGGAAATAAAATAAGAGTCTGAAAAGATATGTTTGTGGGTCTTAAATAAAACTCTTGTCAATTTTCTATAATGTGAGACCCGAAAAATTTTAACTTATTAATAACCTCAATTATTGTTAAGTATATGTGTGTCAACATAATATCAAATTCTAGATAACATAGTTAATAAATATTTTAAATTGCATAATTTAGAATCTTAGCCAACTAAATCTTATGAATTTAAATACTAATTTTACAAAATTGTGAGGGATTTAATTGAATTATTTAGTACCAAACTTGGAGTCTAGTTAATTTCAATTCAAAATATAAGGATTAAGGTGCAAATTGAAAAAAAAAACAAAACAGGAAAATGGTGGCACGCCACCAAGTTACTATACGTGTACACTATTAAGCCTACTCGTCTGTCAATCAAAAGAAAAAAAAAAGATGAAAAGAAAAACCAAAAGGAAAGCTTCTGGGAATTCTGTGAAGCCTTTAAAAAAATAAAGAAAAAGGGGAAGGGTGGAACTGAAGACTGAAGCTGGGGGTGAAAAAAAAAAAGAAAACGAAGGGTTCAAGAATATATCATAAACCAAGAGAAGAAAGGATGAGAAAAGAAGAGGAGAATCGAACACCGAAGACGAAACTCAAAACTTTGGCTAATCCAAAAAGGTTTGAAGAATTTTTATCAGGTGGGAAAATCATATTTTATATGTTATTTGATTCTCTTTTCTTGAAAGAAAATATTGATGTCAGTCTTGACTTCTAATTTTTCGTAGTGGGTTTATGATTTGAGAGTTATGCAGGAATTTTGCTGAGTTGCTCCCGGATTTCAGAGAGTACAACCATAGTGTGTGCATCATTTACCATGGTCGAATTCTACCTTAAAGTTTCATCTAGATGAGACTTAGAGGTGCCATAATAGGATTTGTTTTGTATTTAATTCTCGCAGCAAGAGGGGTGATGTCTTGCATGAGTTTGTTTTGGTTAAATTGACATATGGAAATGGAGGCAAATTTTAAGGTATTGAGGTTGAAATAGAATCTTGATGAAGACCAAGATAGATTTTCTTGTCCTCCTGGGTTCAAAACTTATTTATGATGTTGAAAGTTTTAGGTGCAGAGAGTGCAAGATGCATATCTATTTTGTAAGGAATTTATTAGTAAACGAAATCTCTTTTTCTTTCTTAATAAAGAGAATTAGTGAAAAGAAAAAAATGTGGACTCTGCGTAAGCCCATTTAATAGTTTTTCGTCTTTTGCGAGTTTAAAGTGGCTACGTAAGTAGAAGAAGAAATAAAGCATATGTGTGGCAGAAAGAGCAAATGTTATATGAAATGGACATGATATACATTGGCTAGGAAGTATTAGAGTTTCTGATCATATAAGGATGATCCATGTACAATTTTAGAGTGTAAGGAATTGTATTGTAGTTGAATAAGATTTACTTATGTCATGATTGATACGTTAAGAGTTGAGAGGAGTCTTTAACAAATTTAATATAGGCAGATTTAGTAGAAATTATAATTTAATCCCAATGGGATCATGCATCTTGGCAGGTATATTCCAAAAAGGAAATGAACAAGTGAATAAATAAACAGTTTCAAATTCGAATCTTTATAACTGATTATATAATGAATCCCTGATTGCTATTCTCTAATTTTGGGCAGATGATTCACTAAATTGTTATAAGTCCATTGAATTTTCCTCACGCTCATTTAAGTCTTTCAGGATAGTGTTCTTATAAATAGGCAATTAACATAATTTAATAGAATAATTAACCATTAAGAGAAAAGGAAGTAACAAGCAAGAGGGAAGGGAGAATTTTATAATAAGAAACCACAAACTTATAAACAACAATAATAAATATCTTATATTAATGATAATAACAGTAATTAAATCTTATTAGAAACAAAAACCTCTAAATATGTATCTAATGTAGATACTTACTAAGCATTGGCACCTAATTTAGGTAAGCTATTTTTCAATTATTAGAAACTGTCATAGCTTGATGAAGTGGATGAATACCTTAACGCTTTAATATTGAATAAATTCTTAATTGACCTATGATAAATATTGTACTATTATGCATGTGTATCTCAAATATAATAACATATAACATAGTGGTATTGTAGTTAGGAGTTAGTTATATGATAGATGTGTGTAATGATTATTGTATCATGTAATAAACAAGTTATACACATACACTTTGTAATACTCAGCAATATGAGTGGTTGGAACAAGTTATAACTACACTGAATAAGGCTATAGGCTTGTGTGCCTTGAAAAGACATAATATTGCATGATGCAAGTGACTCTATAGTCCAATAACATTATAATCATCATGTGTATATATATATATATATATATGTATGTGTGTGTGTGTATGTGCGCGCACGCGCGCTTACACAATTTTGTATATAATCACATGCGATTATTGTAATTAGTTAGGACATTATTACGCATTGTAACCATTTAAGACCCTTAGCGCACAAGTAATGATTACTAATTTACCATGAAGCTTGAGGTTATAACTACGAGTTATTGTAATGTTTTGAGCAACTATTACCCGAACTTTAATAGCCTTTCTTCAAAAGGTTATTTAATATAAAGTTCAATAGCCTTTCCAACCATATAAAGGATGCACCACATCCATTAATGAAAATAATAAAATTAAACCATCTAATTAGGATTTAAACAAGAGAATAAACTCAATGGAGTATACTTTAAAACTACATAATATATTTGCTTTGGCTTTACTATGACTTAGTGATTAGATTGTCTAATTTTGTGTTAACATGTCCTTATATTGATTGAAGGTGATATGACTCATGTTTGAATTGTGGGAAAAGAATCTGATTTTGTATTGGAAAGATACTTTAGGAGGGTTGAAATTTCTTGATATTTCACCAACTTATTTCCACTGTATTTGAAATGATTGAGATATCGGTTTCATAATTTGTGGAACTAAGTACTTCGCTGATATGAAGGCGAGAGCCACCTCTAGAATCCACACAAGCTGCTATTGATTATAGCACACCGACACGACGTGAAATATTTGTGTATAACATGGATTTGCTTGTACTATGACTGTCTGACTGAATGGGCCCAGTCATTAGTGGCTTATTAATGGCCGGGATGGAAAGGGCCGATGAGTTCATCATAAGTCCACCATAACGTTTCACCGTTGTGAAGTGGAACTAAGGAGGTTTTAGTTTTATGAGAAAGAGTACTGATTATCCAATTATATTATACTGTGCCTATAGGGCAATTACTGACTATAGTGGATAAGTTAGCTCTAAGTCGTGCGCGCAATTTTTTCGGAGTTTTATGGCTAATATTGTTCGGCTGGGCTGACCACAGGTAGCAAATCTAAACTTTTATGTGCTCCCTTATGGGATAGTGTGCTACATGAGCGAAACGCTCATTGTTACTATTTACTGTCAGTTCCTTTATAACTGTAAACTTTTAGTTTCTCAATGACTATTTGTTGTCAGTTTCTTCGCAATATGTATAAATTATTTTGTCACTCTATATTTTGAAAATACAAGCTTAAATTCTTTATCGTTATACAAAAATAACACCCATTTCCCAACCCACTGAGCGATAAAGGCTCATATCGTTTTTCCTAATTGTTTTTACTGGAGGACGGAGAAAGATCAAGGAGGATGGACGAGTGGAGCCATCGTCAGGTGGTGAGATATTTGGTACTCAACTCGGGAGTCCAAATTAAGTCGTAATCCAATGTTCTAATGTGTGATTACCTTATACTTATTATGATTAGTAGTATTGAGAAGAAATGGAAAAACTAATTCTTGAGGTTTCACTGTATGTTCAAGACTGTTAGATTGATTCAACGACCCAATTCACATTTTAACTAGAAGGTGGGTTGGGGCATTGCATAAAAAAACTCTTTTTAATCTTATTTTATTACCAATAGACCCCAAAATGGGGTTGGGTATTATGTTTGACCCCCATAAAAAGAGTTTTGGCCTTGAAACTTAACGTAACTTGTTCTTCAAACAATTGTGGATATTTTTCTTTTATCTCTTCTTCCAACTCCTAATTTGTCTCGCAAGGTGTGTGATTTGACCATTGCACCTTCCTATATGGGATTGTTTTTCGTCTTAACACTTGCTCTTTTCGATGCACAATTCGTAGTTGAAATTCATTTTTGACAAATTATCTTCTACTTGCAATGGTTCAACTTCTATCATATGAATGGGGTTTGAATATACCACCTTTGTTGTGACACGTGAAAGACATTATGAACTCTTGATAAGATGGTTGTAGGGCAAGTCGATATGTAAGGTCTCCAACTCTCTCAAAAATTTCAAATAGTCCAACATAAGGCTGGACAACTTCACACTCTTGCCAAAACGTATCACTCATTTGTTTGTCAACACATGAAAATATACATTATCTCCATATTGAAACTCTAAAGGTCTTCTCTTTGTATCAACCCAACTCTTTTTCTTGTTTTGATCAGTTTTCAAATGATCTCGAATTAAGGGTACCTTTTCAAGTATCACCTGTACTAGATCCAGTCCTATAATTATTTTTTCACCAATTTCATCCCCAACAAATACTTGAGGATGTAGATCAATGGAAGTTGGGTTAACTAATTGACTTCTATTGATGCTATTTTGATGCTATCATAAAAACTGTTATGTAAAAATTCAATAAGAGTCAATTAGTTAACCCAACTTCCATTGATCTCAAGAACACATGCTCTTAGTATATCCTCAAGTGTTTAAATTGTTCTCTCTAATTGACTATCTGTCTATGGATGAAAAATTGTGCTAAGTGTCACCTTAGTTCCTAGTGTTCGATTAAAACTCTCCCAAATTCTAGATGCAAATTTTGGATTCTGGTTTGAAATAATATGACAGGTACACCATATAAGCGGATAATATTATCCATGTACATCTTAACTAATTGATCCATAGTAGCTACAGATCACATGGGTAAGAAATGAGTAGTTTTAATTAGTCTGTCCACTACTACCTATATGGTATATCGACTCGCCTTTGTCCTTGATATACCGCTAACAAAATCCATAGTCACATGTTCCCATTTTCAAACTCGTATTTTCAATGGCTTCAACAGTCCTCTAGGGAATTTATGTTCAACATTGACTTGTTGGCATACCAAACACTTGGACACAAAGCCTGTAAACTTAGACATCTTTAGACCACTCTACCAAAAATTTATTTTCACATTTGTCCATTTTTTTGCTACCTGGATGAATGAAAAATTTAAAGTTATGTGCATTTTTTAAAACTTCTTTCATCAAATCTGAACTATTGGGTACACATAATCTGCCTCGATACCATAAACTCCCATCATCATGTAATTGAAAATCAGATTGATTGATGAGAATGAGGCCGTGTCCATGTCCATGGTGATAATGTCAATTATTCATCCTGAAGGATTCTGCCACAGTTTGGTATTCTTGACATATCGCTTTCGATATAACTCCGAATTACCTGATTCAAGAAGCCCTGGAACGATAAGAGATAGGGCTACAACTTTTATGTTTTACATTTTACGAGGTTCGGAAGTTAGCATCATCAAAAGTGCCTACCAAGATGATTGACGTGATTCTAGCAGATTACCGTCGCGAATCCATGGACTACATTGAAGACCAAGTAATGGCGTATTGGGCTTCATTAATTGTTCACGCCACTCTTAATGTTTTAATTGGGTTTATTTAAGTTGTAATAATTAAAGTCCATTAACATTAATTAATTGGGCTTTAGTTTCGGTTTTAGGAAACTTACTTGTCCAATTATCTTACATGATAATTATGAAAGTAATTTAGGAAAGTTATTCTTTTAAGTTTTAGTTTCCTAAATCAACATTAGGGTTTTGTTTTGTAGCATATTTAAAGGCCTTCTTTTACACGTTAATGATAAGACGGAAATTTGATAAATGTTTAGCTTTGCTAAAACCTTCTTCCAGCTGTGAAAAGTTGAGAGAAAACGTGAGAGTTCTTCTAAGTTTAGTTGAACAATCATAAGACCCGCGAAAACCTTAAGTGAGGAGCTTTAGGTTGAGCTTACCCGTTCTAGATTTATAGAACACGCCGAACTGAGGAAGTTTAACTTTTGATTTACATTAGTTGGGCTGAATCTATTCGTGTTAACGTTGGGGTTTGGTTGATTTCTTCCAATCCTTCTCGTTTAATATCTTGTTTCGTTTCATTGTTTCGTTCCGTTTTGTTTTGTTTGTTGCTTGTTCGGATTAATTGGTAAACAACGATCCAAAGGTTGTGGAAAAACGTGTGGAATAGAACTCAAAAGCTACTCCATTCGTATCAAGTGGTATCAAAGCAGAGGTTGTTTCCAAATTCAAGGTAATTCGTTTACGTTCTTGCTGTTTTGTGCTTCTTGTGTTGTTTTTCTTGCTATTTTTTTTTTGTGTTCTTTGGGTGTCTAGATTCTACACTTTTGAATTGTCTTCATAGTGTTGAATTCTTTGTGTTTTCGTTGATTGAGTCACACGTCAAAAAAAAAAATTGCTAGGGTTTCATCAAAAGTTTCCAAAAAAAATTCGTCAGAAAAATCAGAATTTTCACCCAGTCACGCGACAGTTTCGGCCGTCCGAAACTCAGACAGTCGTCCGAAACTAGCATCCGAAACTCAACAGAAAAGTCGTCGTCCCAGGAATTTTATGTTTCGGCAGTCCGAAACTAAGGCAGTCGTCCGAAACTAGCGTTCGAAACTCGGCAGAGAAAAAAAAATCAAAAAAATAAAAAAAAATAATATATCGTCGGACTTGTCTTTATTTGCTATTTTAATTTCAATTTGAATGAACTAAGTGTTCTTAAGTTGAGTTTGAAAATCATCAATATTGATCGTGACAAATCTTGCTTGGGTGAAATCAAAATCATTCATCTTGCTTTCTTGCCTAGTTGCTACTTTCGTAGTTTTCTGAAATAAACCAAGTTATACCCCATACGTGATCTTTGAAATACTCTTGTGACGTGTTTCTTTTCAAACTTCATTGGTTTAACTTGTGTGAATTGACTTGTTGAACTAAATTGGTTGAGATTTGTTATATAAATTGTTGAACGGTATGTTTCAATTAGTCTGAGAGAAACATTGTTGAGAGATTAGTTAGGGTATACACGAGAAAAGCCTTTACACTAGAGAGGAGAGCATCTACTACCCATATTGTGAGAACCCGTGAGATATATTTCTATATATTTCTTGTGTTTTTACTAACTTGCAGGTACAAATGGAGGAGTTTAAAACCACTTCTACGTTATGTGAAAAGGTGTTTCAAACAAGATGCAAAATCCAAGATAAAGTGTGTGCTGTGGAGATTGATTGTGAAAGAAGCTCTAACTTTGCTAGTGAGCTAATGGTAGAAAAGTTGAATATGCAAACCAATCCACATCCAAATCCTTACTTGCTGCAATGGAGTGATACTTGTGGTGAAGTATGGGTGTCAATGCAAGTCAAGGTTGCATTCTTCGTGAGCAACTACAAAGATGAGGTACTATGTGACATATTTCCCATGCAAACAGCCCATCTTTTATTGGGAAAACCATGGCAACTTGCTTGCAAAGTTGTTTATAAAGAGCTCAAAAATTGCTATTCATTCATGAAGGATGGTAAAAAGTTTAATCTTCATGCTTTAACGCCCTGTGAAGTTTCTGAAGATCAAGCTAGAATTGCTAAAGCTTGTAATGACTTGAGAGAAGAAAAAGAGAAAGAAAAGTGTGAATTGGAAAAACAAAAGAGGGAAAAAGAATTGAAAGAAAAAAAGGAAAAAGAAAGTCAAAAGAGTGACTTAGTTAGCATAGGCTGTGAGCAAAATAAGTGTAATAGAAAGAGTGAGCATGAGAGTTCATTGAGAGCTAAACAACAACATCTTGTACTTATGAATTCTAGTGATCACGATTTGTATTGTTTGCTGCCTAGTTCTTTTCTTTTGCAGTTTTATGAAGTTCCTAGACATCTAATGGAGTTGCAAACAACTCATTATCAATTGGAAGGAGTCCAATCTGCCTTAGCTTATTTTCCACAAGGTAAGCAAGGTAAGTTAGGTAAGGTTTCACTTGATTCTGATCTTAAAACTATTAAGAACTTTGTTATTATCAATTCGGTTGAGTTCCAAAGTTTTCAATCTGTTTTTAATCAATTTCAAAGGCTTTCCTAAACTTTTCAACAATTGTTTCAAAATTTTTTAAATTGTGTTTTCGAGTCTAACATCTTGTGTTTTAATAAGCAAATTAATTTACATAATTCTTCAATGGTTACTTCAAGGTACTTTGAATTGAATGAATCTATGTATAGTTTGTTAGTGTGTTATGTTGCTTATTTATTACATGAGTTAAATTCTGAATTTTATGTTAACAATTTCGACCATAATCAAATCCTTGTGTGCACTAAACAAATTGTTACTTATACTTGTTGGAATTACCGTTGTCTTGATTATTTTGTTCAAGAATTACACATCCAAATCCATCATGTTCAAGGAGCTATTTTGATAGTTCAGCACTTGTTTGGTAAGTTATCTAAGTTCCTAATTTCTTTTAAATTCCAAGAGGCAAAGTATTGTGTTTACATCAATTTGTTGGATTGTTTACATTCTGTTTTTAATCTAAGGAATTGTATTTTTATAATTGATAACTTTCACATGTTTGAAAATTATGTCCAACGATTTTGTGATTTACATTCTATCCGAGATGCATATATGTTTAGTTGCTATGAATATTCTTATGTATCTTTGGATAATCCTTTTAGTTACATTCATATATGTTTAAGTTCTTTGCTTACATTACATGTTAATAACGTAAAAAAAGTGTTCATGAATGTTGATAGTGAATTCGTTTTGATTAGTTCTCTAATTCAGAACATTAGATTTTCTGATTTACATAAACTAAATGATAGTTATTTGCATAGTTGTTTTGAATTCATTGACTTCAACATTATGACTCATGCAAAATTTGTTAAGACTAATCATGCTATATGTATTTCGATTTTGCATACATATTCTGCCCGTCCCATTCTTTTGGTACAAGGAAATTATTTAAAATCTTATTCTAGGTTATTTAAATTTTCTTTGCCTTATACATTTGTTTTGATCTTGCAGAATATAATGCATTGTTGGCCGAGATGTGAGTCATTCCAACTCGACTTGATTCTTGTGGAGTTCATAATATTGGTGTTTGACCCTGGAGCTCACTTTCAAGATTCGAGGACGAATCCTTTCGAGGAGGGAGGGAATGATGAGAATGAGGCCATGTCCATGTCCATGGTGATAAAGTCAATTATTTATCCTGAATGATTCTGCCACAGTTTGGTATTCTTGACATATCTCTTTCGATATAACTTCAAATTACGTGATTCAAGAAGCCCTGGAACGATAAGCGATAGGGCTACAACGTTTATCTTTTACATTTTACGAGATTAGAAAGTTAGCATCGTCAAAATTGCCTACCAATATGAGTGACGTGATTCTGGCAGATTACCGTCGCTAATCCATGGACTACATTGAAGACCAAGTAATGGAGTATTGGGCTTCATTAATTGTTCACGCCACTTTTAATGTTTTAATTGGGTTTATTTAAGTTGTAATAATTAAAGTCCATTAACATTAATTAATTGGGCTTTAGTTTCGGTTTTTAGGAAACTTACTTGTCCAATTATCTTACATGATAATTAGGAAAGTAATTTAGGAAAGTTATTCTTTTAAGTTTTAGTTTCCTAAATCAACATTAGGGTTTTGTTTTGTAGCCTATTTAAAGGCCTTCTTTTACACGTTAATGATAAGATGGAAATTTGATAAAAGCTTAGCTTTGCTAAAACCTTCTTCCAGCTGTGAAAAGTTGAGAGAAAACGTGAGAGTTCTTCTAAGTTTAGTTGAACAATCATAAGACCCGCGAAAACCTTAAGTGAGGAGCTTTAGGTTGAGCTTACCCGTTCTAGATTTATAGAACACGCCGAACTGAGGAAGTTTAACTTTTGATTTACATTAGTTGGGCTGAATCTATTCGTGTTAATGTTGGGGTTTGGTTTATTTCTTCCAATCCTTCTCGTTCAATATCTTGTTTCGTTTCATTGTTTCGTTCCGTTTTGTTTTGTTTGTTGCTTGTTCGGATTAATTGGTATACACCGATCCAAAGGTTGTGGAAAAACGTGTGGAATAGAACTCAAAAGCTACTCCATTCGTATCATTGATGGCCTTCTTTAATCCAATCTTCTTTTTCCCTCAATTCGACATCATTGACGTGAGTAGTTTATTTATGGTAAAGTATTGAATGTTGTCTTCACTAAAGCTACTAGAAACCCCTCAGTTGAATAAGTCACCTTGATCTCTAGTTTCTCAAATTCAGAGATTAACTAATTCTGTTGTGTCAACAATGATGCTAATATTCCTGAAGACCTTCTATTTAAAGCATACGTTACTCTATTTACCTTTTTAGGATGGTATTTAATATCTAAATCATAATCATTCAAAAATTTCAACGATTGACGTTGTCGCATATTCAACTCCTTTTGTGTAAACAAATACTTTGAGCTCTTTTTCCTTATAAATATCTCACATCTTTCTCCATACTGATAATGTCTCAAGATGTTCAAAGAAAAAAAACCATAACTGCAAATTAAAGATCATGAGTTAGGTAATTCTGTTCATACTTCTTTAATTGGCGGGATGCATATGCAATAGCTCAACCATTCTGCATTCTGCATTAACACACATCCCAAACCATTTTTAGAAGCTTCATTATACATCGTAAATCCACCTAATCAAGATAGAAGTGTAAGTATAGGTGCAAAAATCAAATTTCTCTTCAACTACTGAAAACTATCATCACAAGCTACTGTCTATTCAAATTTTATTCTTTTATGAGCCGACCAAGTAAAATGCATTGGAATAGATGAAAACCCATAAAAATTTCCTATAGTAGCCTGTCAGACCTAGAAAGTTCTGAATCTTTATTACATTAGTAAGTTTAGGCCAATCTACAATTGTTTTAACCTTTTTCGATTCCACTGTCACACCAGCTTTCGATATTACATGACCTAAGAAAGTGACACTCTTTAGTCAAAATTCACATTTTCTATACTTGGCAAAAAGTTTCTTCTATTTTAAGATTTCTAATACTATCCTCAAGTGTTCACCATGCTCTTTCTCAATTTGAGAATACACCAAAATATTATCAATAAACACCGCAACAAATTTGTCAAGTTGAGATCTAAAAATCATGTTCATTAAATGAATGAAAGCAGCAGGGGTATTTGTTAGTCCAAAAGGCATAACAAGAAATTCATAATGACATACCTTGTTCTAAACACACTCTTTGGAATATCCTCTGACTTAATTTTCAGCTAGTGATAGTTAGAACGCAGATCAAATTTTGAAAATAATCTGAGCTTCTTTAAATTGATCAAACAAGTCAATTTTTGGGAGTGGATATTTATTCTTGATAGTAATCCTATTCAATTCCCAATAATCAATGTAGAGTCTCAAAATCCCATCCTTATTCTTCACAAACAATACAAGAGCAACCTATGCAGGCACACTAGGTTGAATAAACTTAAGGTCCAACAACTCATTCCGTTGAACCTTGAGCTCCCGTAATTTTGTAGAAGCCATCCAGTATAGAGTTTTGAATATGGGAGGTTCTCCTAACATCACATTAATTTCAAATCCAATTGCACGATTAGGTGGTAACCCTTTCAATTCCTCAGGAAACATTCCATTACATTCTCGAATCACCATGATGTTTTTCAAGTTCGTACCTTCTTTCTTATTGTTAATCACATTAGCAAAGTAACAAACACAACCTTTGCGAAGGGCTTTTCAAACTTGCATAGAATATTTTATCAGATTAAAACATTTATTGCTTCGCCATACCACTTTGAAAGGAAAACTTTTATTCTCTAGGAATATAAAATTTCACCCTCTTACTTCGACAATCCATAAAAGCATAATTATTTTCCAACAAATCCATACACAAGATTGCATCAAAATCCCTCATGTTAATTTGAATTGGATCTACAGTAAGTTCTTGTCGTTTAATTCCTATCCCACAATCTCTATGTATAAGATTTAATATAATGACCTTCCCTCCTAGAGTAGCTACACGGTAAGGATCTCTAAGATATTCAGGTTTGAAATTTAAATAACTAACACATCTTTTAGATAAGCAGTGGGATACTGATTAATCTTGTATCCTAGCTTGCTACACCAAAAACACGCTACAATCTTCAATTGAGATTTTCCTAAATGAGCATGATGGCAAAAGACACACTCTTTTTTTCTTAAACGTTGTCTAAATCCGTAGTTATGATGGTTCATGTCTCTTATTCATGTGTCGACTTCCTTTAGGTTATTTTGAGCATTGAATTTTTTTTGGTATTGGTCCAGATCTCTTTGCATCATATTTGTCATTACCTATTTTGATGTCAGCCTCAATCTCAATGCATCTATTGAAGGAATCCTCTTAACTATTTAAGGGAATAGATGAAAATCTAGGTCGAATGAGTCCATGTAAGCCTTCCTCAAACTAAGCAGCTTTATACTGTCATCCGCTATAACCGTTGTCACATAGCGCTCCAATGCATTAAACTTGTCAGCTTACTCCACCAAAAATATATTTTCTATCTGTTCCAAGTTGAAAATTTTTTCTCTATTTCTCATTGCAACTAGAGAATGGAAAATAGTGCTTCAAAAAGATACTTTTGAATATTTTTCAATCTAGGGATTGTTCCTCATGAGTATAGGTTGCGGCAGTCTATTTCCACCACATTTTTGCATCTCTATCAAAGAAAGGATTGACAACTTTTGGCTTCAACTCCTCTGGATCCTCAAGGACATCGTAGTTGGCCTCTACTTCATGTAGCCACTTCTGTGCTTTTTTAGGGCCTGGACTACCATTAAAGATAGACATGTTTGCCTTCTTTAAATTTTCATAATGAGTTTTGCTGCCAATTAGCTGTTGGCATTTGTGGTACTCTTGTTCTTACTACAACCGCTATTGTTTGCATAATCTTAGCCATCATGCCAAAGAGAGCAGTCAACTCTAGTGGTATAACTTAAGTGATCGTGATTGTTGCCCGTTAATCATTAGACGGCTTATCCCTATTGACCCTTCTATTCGTTATGGACTGAGGAACATGAATGATCAAATGTTCATCCGTATTTATTTCCTTCATTTTCATTATCACTTTCAAAGTGGCCAACCTTTACCACAATTTCTGGATCCTTTACTCGTTTCTTATTTCTTTCCATTAACTATTATACAAAGTCAACTAAATATTTATTTTATATTAGCATAAAAAAATTCTAAAAATTAATATATAAAAACTCATCTCGTATATATACACATTCATATCGACTTAGTTCTCTGATACCACTAACTCCAAAATAGGGACATGGAATGAAATCACCTTTAAGGATTATCTTCAAAAATGCGAAACCTCCTATTATCAAAGCATTCTATCTCAAAAAATATATACAGAAATTACACCACATATTACACAATATTCATAACTGAAGTCTCCAATTCAAATCTTCAGGAACATCCAATCAAAGACACACATATTTTGAATACCTTGTGCCAAAATAGAGAAGATTAATATTCCAACATTACTCAATCCAAATCATTTTAACACACTTAAACATTGTCCCTACATCAGCATAAACATAAATAATAATGACTTTCTCAACTTTTGAAAGAAAGATAACAATGCTCCATTGTTTATCAATCCATGTCAACCTAATACATTTCAATATTTTTTTTAGTTAAACATAGAGATAATAAATTTTTCTACTTTCAATGATTCCCACAATTTGCACTTGACACATTATGATTTTTAAAAGTAATAACCAACGTGGTATGAGCGAATAGCACCTAGTAAGTAGTTTATGTATTCCTTTGCTGGATTGAGCATGTTACATATAATATGCTTACATTAAAAGCATTCTCCAATATATATATTACATATAAGATTTAAATAGTAAAAATATTAGAAAAAATAGTTTTAACACATGTATAAATAGCACGTGGCTTTGATCAATTAACAAATACTTATTCAGTCGTTATTTGCTTTGAATTATTTAAACTAATGAATAACTCTTGTCAATTTTGATCATTAACTGGATCCATTCTTGGCTATTTATCTCGTAATGCAGGCAATTAAATTGGTTCCCTAACTAGTTATCTATCTAGGTAGGCCATTATATTTTTATTGGAACATGTTCCCATCAACAATTCACCAAGCACTCAATAGCTCATTACAAACACCATTCTAATAATCATAGTAAAACAATTTATTTCAATAAACAGCAACAACATATATTTTATAGGCCCCAAAATCATAATCATGCATATGATCATTTCAATTTGATTTAATAAAAGAAGTAAACTTTCAAATATATAGCATAAAAAATATTTATAAAATATAAAGGAATACCGTAATCACTTACCGGAAATCAACTCCCCTAACTGATACTATCAATTATATAATTCCATTTCCTATCAAATATTAAATATTGAAATTAATGAAATTAAGTTTAATAATATTTTAATATCAATTCTATCATAAATTATTCTAATTGAAATGTATACAGAATATCTCAAAATAAATTATGTTGTTAACATATTAAAAGGTTTTAGTAGAAAATTAGGAATTAAACAAAGTTCTTATCTCATCCAACTTTCTTAAATTCACTCAGACAGAAATCCATCCATGTGTGTATGTGTGTGTGTGTGTGTAAACATAATAAAACTCAATAAGTAGAGTTCTTATCTCATACACCTTCTCTAATTTCATTCGAACAGCCCTATAAAAGATAATTCACCCATCCAAATAAAAGATTATCTTAATCCTACTCAAATTTCTTAGCACATGACTTCAATGGATAATCTATCTTTTAAGAAAAAATATCATTCAAATCCTTGCCAAATTCCTTAACACAGGATTCAAACAATATGAATAAATCCATCAATTCCATTCAAATTAGATTATGTATGACCATCACCTACTTTCTCAAAAATTTGATTTGATTTCTACCAATTCCAAATGAAATAAAGCAACTAACCTAAATTAAAAGGATTAGATGATTTTCTTACCTCTAATTTGAGTAAATATTTGTCTCTATCCTTCACTACTTACTCCCTGTCCAAGTCTTAATGCAAAAAGGAAATATGATAAAATGAAATAAGAGCTCTAAAAGATATGTTTGTGGGTGTTAAATAGAACTCTTATCAATTTGCTAAAAAATCCTTTAATTTTACATAATTACTAATTGATCCCCTATTTAATCTTATTTGATTACTAATGAACCCTAAAATTTAGTTTGAGTATTACACCAACTATCCATTATATTTACAATATTCTCAATTAATAAAAAATTAATGGTATCAAAGTCAATATTTTACCAGTACTCACTACAAGAAAAATAGGTTTATGTAACGAAAGTTTTAGTGACAACAATAAAACTTGTGATTGAAGACCATATTTTGTTATTAGTGATTAGTTGGTTTTATACCAACTTATATGTGTTATATCACATAGCTTTTGCCTTGGTTTTCATGCAATTGTGTGGTGTTTTGTATCAAGTTTAATGCATTTATGTGGTTCACAACTTGATGTGTTAAAATGGTGAAAAAGAGCAAAAATGATGATTAAATGAGGCAAGTGTGTGTTGATGCTAAAGAACAAGGAAAGAACTTAAAAAGTTTGATATGAAGTTGGTGGAGTTTGGAGAAAGCCATAATATGTTCATTTGGTTTTTGGGAAGAACTGGTTGTGTGACTTGTTTTGAGTGTAACTATCTCAATACTAATCCAAATGAGGAGAACTTGGTTGTTCTGGAAAGCCTTTGCGTGTACTTCAATTCATATGTTTTAACTTTCTTCTAATTCTGTGTGCAAGTATGAGAAACGAGAGGATCTTTGCGATTGTTCCTTCAGGTTTACATTATTGAACTCACTGTCACAGTTTGTTAGATGGTCCATATCTTGAGCTACACACCTTCAATGATGCTGATTCTTGAACCTATGGAAATACAAGAGAAAGATCTACAACTCTTATGTTTACTACAAAGTTCAATTCGGAGGCCAAGATACACATATATTGCTTAGAAGTGGACAATTGTGATGGAAAGGGTAAAATGCACGGTGTGGCAGCTAGTGCAGAAGGGTAAAATGCACGGTGTGGCCGCTAGTGCAGCTGCAACGTGTGAAAGTTTGTGAGGTGCGGCCTCATTGTGAAAGTTTTTGAGGTGCGGCTGCATGAAATTTCCTCCTGGCGCAGTTTAGTATTTTGGTCATAACATTCTCGTCCGAGCTCCGAATCGAGTGATTAAAAAGGCTGTGAAAAGCTAAGACTTGGGGCTACAACTTTATGTTTTACGTTTTTCCAAATTCATAATTCATTAAGGCCATAATTCGCTGGCAAGGTGACATGCTGCACGCACACCACGCGTAGTGCCCATGCACATAGCCGCACGCGCATGCGCGCGGCAGCACAAACACTCGCCCGCGAGCAGCGCGCGGCATATGCATACAACGCAAAGACACGTGCACGCACAGCGCGCCTAGAAGCACCAGCCACGCGCGACCATGAGCATGGGCGCGGGCACCTCTACTCCCCCGAGCGCATGCACGCCTCCACCAGCACTTCAGCACCACAGCTTGGGCACTTCACAGCAACACTCATGCACAGACATGGGCACTTCACAGCCTCACTTGTGCACACACATGGGCACTTCACAGCAACACTCATGCACAAGTCAAAGCACAATTTCAGCACACGCATGGACCACAAGGCATGGCTCAAGCTCACCACATGCACAACACTTGCTGCACACACTTGTGCAGATGCATGCAACACTTGTGCACATTCCATGCACAGAACTTCAGTACTTTTCATGCCCATTCTTTCATTATTTGTTGTTACACTACACCAACACTTGCATGATGTTATATACGCACACGAGCACACCATGGAATTTGAATGGTGCGCTGCATCAGATGGCCGCACCGTGAGAATATGTGTATGGTGCGGCTGCATTAGCTTGCCGCACCATGAACATTTATGTATTGTACGGCCGCATTAGGCGACCGCATCGTGAAAGTGTGTGTGTGGTGCGGCCGCATCAGACGACCGCACAGTGTATTTCCCATTTTTTGTATGCAAAAATTAGCTAAGTGTGGGATTTTTGCTTCCTGTGCAGGGAGTGACGAAGGCGTGATGACTGGTGGCTCGAAGGCGCACGGTGATTTTGAAGGCGTGGTTGGTCGAAGCTCAAAGGTGTGACCTGGAAATGTGCTCAAGCGATTGTTGGACATTATGATATTCATAGTGGCAATCTTGTAATTTCATGTTCATATTACGTTTGCGTAATATTTACGTTTTTGTACCTTTTATATATAGAGGGATTAGTCATTTAGATAAAAGGGGGATAATTTTGAATAGAAAATAGACTTTTGTATCTTTGGATAGCGGGATTTTGCTCTGACTACTTTTCTTTCTCTCACTAGTTTCTCTCTCTAAAAATTATACTCCGATTGTGATTCCGATCGCGGATTTGGACTGGAATTTGCTTTCTTACTTTCAATTGACAAAGGAATTGACAAATCTCTGAACTCTAATCGGTAAAATCCTCCAATTGAGTGATAATGAGTTTGTTAATGTTACAATTTGATGAATTTGAGATAAGAAACGAGTTTTCTGGCTAATCGGTTGATGATCTAGGGTTCCGATGGATGAGAATACATTTTAGATGCTTTTTACGGTGCATTGAACATAATCTATGAATAAATGATTCATATATTGTTTCGATTGTGCATTTCGGTTGAATTTTCACACGATCACTCTGGAATAGTTGAAATGAACTTAACTGCGACCGACATACTGGGTATAAGATCAATACTACGATTCTTGTTGTGAATTCTGTGAAATGAGAACTTCTTCTGTGAATCAAGTCTTTTCACTTGCTTAGTAAGCTTGTCTCCCAGGATGCGGTTGCCATGCCGTTCTTAGGTTATGAAATCATGAGATAAAAGTGCAAAAAAAATCCTTTGTTGCTAACGAGTACATTTGACCCTAGGTTCAGGCCTTGACATGGGAAGAATCTAAGAATTGTGTGTTAAATGCTAGGAATAGAGGATTGGGACGTCACGGTTTGAAATCGCCATTCTCAGGCCTCGCCATTGGATTGTGTTGGAATTCCACAGAGCAAACAATGTGATTCATGAAATATCAACACGAGGGAGCTCCTAAACCTATCTTTACTTTACAATGAGGACAATGTAAGTTTTAAGTGTGGGGGAGGGAATGTTTGCTTTGGTTTGTGTCTTTTGGGACTTTATGTGCTCACTTTCTTTCATGAATGAAATGTTTTATGCTATGTGATACGAAGCATGTTACGTTTTAGTTTTGTGGTGTTATTTTGAGCTTTTGCATGTTATATCCTGTATATGTTGTGCTTTTCACTTTTTGTGCACGTGTTAAATTTTTGCAACTTTTGGAAGTTTTTGTGAATAAGTGATGTCCTTGAACACAGGTTAGCTGTAGTTGTCACTTCTGTGGAAAAACTTGTCTATTCACGGAATGTTTGAAGTGTTGAGTGTTGCTGTTTTGGTTGGTTAGTGTTTTTAAGTTTTTTGTTTTAGGAGTGTGATTGTGTCCAAATAAAGGGTAATGTGTTAAATGAAATGAAAAGAGGTGTAGTGATAGTGTGGGCAATGAAATGAATGAAATGAAGTATCACTTTGCATTTGGACCTTTGTTCTTTTTGTTAGCTATGTTCAACCTCTGGTTCATCAAATTTGTATGTTAATGCATGCGAAAACATTTTCATTTTCGGTTCTAAATTTGAAAGAAATATGCACATTATGTTGGCCAAGGCATGATGTTAAAGTAAGATAGATATGCCATGCAAACTATTCAATGACATAGGAGGTAAATTGGTTTGAGTTGTTCTTGATTATGCATCTCCCTCCTTGGAATTTTAGTGTTCTTGCATATATAGTCCCTTAAAGACTCATACGAACTAATAGTTACACAAGAAAGGATTTGGTTGAAAAAGCCTTTGGCATCTGGGAATGAAAAGCCGTAAGACCCTGGCATGCATATTTGGGAAAAAACAGCCATAAAATCCAGGTGAAAAGTGGGAAGAAAAGAGCCACACGACCCAGGCAATCATACACCAATGTGTGTGAAAAATAAGGCACCAAAGTGCAATTTGAATGTAAATGATCTAATAGAAGCACCAATGTGAGCCATTGATCTTGTTTTCTATTTGTTTCTATGCGTGGATAAGGAGATTGTTATGTAGTGAATCGTAAGATAGAATAAAAAGGGTTGTGCATACATGAAGAGCACTGAGCCAGTAGTCCTCAGCACACACTTGCACGTATGACATTTTGGTCTTTATTCATTGTGCCTTGGTTGATAATGTGTGTTGAAATCTAAAAATTTGGAACGGGGAAACCTTTGAGAGTTTTTGGTGTGAGAAAATGTTTTGATGAACTTAGAGATGGACTTAGTAAACAAGGGAGTAACGGTTTGAATGTGAGTGAGTAACATGAGTTGTGAAAGTGTGATGTTGTGTCCATGCTTGAGGGCAAGCAAGGTTTAAGTAAGGGGGATATTGATAAGTTGGTTTTATACCAACTTATATGTGTTATATCACATTGCTTTTGCCTTGGGTTTTATGCAATTGTGTGGTGTTTTGTGTCAAGTTTAATGCATTTATGAAACAGACAAAAAATGATGATTAAATGAGGCAAGTGTGTGTTGATGCTAAAGAACAAGGAAAGAACTTAAAAAGTTTGATGTGAAGTTGGTGGAGTTTGGAGAATGCCATAATATGTTCATTTGGTTTTTGGGCAGAACTAGTTGTGAAATTTGTTTTGAGTGTAACTCTCTCAATACTAATCCAAATGAGGAGATCTTGGATGTTATGGAAATCCCTTTGTGTGTACTTCAATTCATATGTTTTAACTTTCTTCTAATTCTATGTGCAAGTATGAAAAACGAGAGGATCTTTGCGATTATTCCTTTAGGTTTACATTATTGAGCTTATTCTCACAGTTTGGTAGATGGTCCATATCTTGAGCTACAGACTTTCAATGATGCTGATTCTTGAACCTATGGAAAGCCAAGAGAAAGATATACAACTCTTATGTTTACGACAAAGTTCAATTCGGAGACAAAGATACACATATATTAGTTAGAAATGGAAAATCGTGCTGGAAAGGGTAAAATGCACGGCGTGGCCGCTAGTGCAGCCGCACCGTGTGAAAGTTTGTGAGGTGCGGCTGCATGAAATTTCCTCCTGGTGCAGTTTAGTATTCTCGTCCGAGCTCCGAATTGAGTGATTCAAAAGGCTGTGAAAAACTAAGACTAGGGCCTACAACATTCATGTTTTACGTTTTTCCAAATTCACAATGCATCAGGGCCATAATTCGGTGGCAAGGCGAAGGACTGCGCGCGCGGCAGTACTCACACACGCCCGCGTGCTGTGCACGGCATATGCACACAATGCAGAGGCGCGCCCAGCAGCACCAGCCGCAACCGCCCATACGCATGCGCGCGGGCACCTCCGTACCAGCACTTCAGCACCACAGCTTGGGCACTTCACAGCAACACTCATGCACATACATGGGCACTTCATAGCCTCACTTGTGCACACACATGGGCACTTCACAGCAACACTCATGCACAAAAAGCACAATTTCAGCACATGCATACACCACAAGGCATGGCTCAAGTGCACCATATGCACAATACGTGCTGCACACACTTGTGCCCATGCATGCACCACAAGGCATGGCTCAAGTGCACCACATGCACAACACTTGCTGCACACACTTGTGCACATGTATGCAGCACTTGTGCACATTCCATGCACACAACTTCAGCACTTTTCATGCCCATTCTTGCACTATTTGTTGTTACACTACACCAATACTTGCATGATGTTATATACGCACACGAGCACTCCATGGAATTTGCACCATGAGAATATGTGCATGATGCGGCCGCACCGTGAAAATATATGTATGGTGCGACCGCATCAGGCGACCGCACCATGAAAGTGTGAGTGTGGTGCGGCCGTCTGATATTTTCCATGTTTTGTATTCAAAAATTGGCTAAGTGTGGGATTTTTGCTTCCTGTGCAGGGAGTGACGAAGGCGTGATGACTGGTGGCTCGAAGGCGCACAGTGATTTTGAAGGCGCGGTTGGTCGAAGCTCAAAGGCGTGACCTGGAAATGTGCTCAAGCTATTGTTGGACATTATGATATTCATAGTGGCAATCTTGTAATTTCATGTTCATATTACGTTTGAGTATTGTTTACGTTTTTATACCCTTTATATATAGAGGGATTAGTCATTAGATAAAGGGGGGATCATTCTCTCACTAATTTCTCTCTATAAAAATTGTACTTCGATTGTGATTCCGATCACGGATTTGGACTGGAATTTTCTTTCTTATTCTCAATTGACAAAGGAATTGACAAATCTCTGAACTCTAATCGGTAAAATCCTCCAATTGAGTGAGAATGAGTTTGTTAATGTCACATTTTGATGAATTTGAGATGAGAAAGAAGTTTTCAGGCTAATCGGTTGATGATCTAGGGTTCCAATGGATGAGAATACATTTTAGATGCGTTGTGTGGTGCATTGAACATAATCTATGAAGAAATGATTCATATATTGTTTTGATTGTGCATTTTGGTTGAATTTTCAAACGATCACTCTGGATTAGTTGAATTGAACTTAACTGCGGCCGACATACTGAGGATAAGATCAATACGACGATTCAGTCGCCATGCCGATCTTAGGTTATGAAATCATGAGATTAAAGTGCAAAAGAAATCCTTTGTTGCTAACGATTATATTTGATCCTAGGTTCAGGCCTCGACATGGGAAGAATCTAGGAATTGTGTGTTAAACTTGCTAGGAATAGCGGATTGGGATGTCACGGTTTGAAATCGCCATTCTCAGGCCTCGTCATGGGAGAGGATGGTGAAAGGAGCCTTAAGTTGAGGTGTGGTCGCCATGCTAACTTCGGGTTAAAGGTGACTTAGTTCCCCTTTCGTTCAGCTTGCATGTTCGTTGTATCGTATAGGTGTCTAGATGCAATTTCATCCAGCTCCGGAGATCTAGAGCATCACTTCCATTTGTTTGATTTACACTTTGTTCCTTTTGTTTGAAGTTCTGTTCTTTTAATTCATGTTAGTGCGAACTTAATTTTGTGACAACCTAAGAACAAATTTCTGGATTCTTGAAACCACTTCACCTTTCCTGTGGATACGATACCCTACTCATTGCTACTACCTTAGTTTAGGGTCAAAATTGCAAGGTTAACGACACGCTTGTCAATTAGAAGAAATGTCGTCACTGTTAGGACGTGAATGGAGCATAAATACTGAGAAAAAAATGTTGTCCCTATATCGTTACAAAAATACTTGGCGCGAACTATTCGCACGTCTGGGTGATGATATACTGTCACTATTTTGGTTTGTCGTTACTGTTTCATTTTTAGTAACAACTTAAGTCATCAAAGATGAGAAAATCCTTATTGACTAAGTAATGTCGTTACTGTAAATAGAAAAGAATAATATTAAAAATGACAAATTGTCGTTGAAAAATAAAAAAAATCTATTAACAATTTATACAATAACTTTTTCCTTAGTTAAGGTTTTAGGATATCATGTAGAATTTTAAGGGTTTGAGGTTTAATATTAAAATTAAATAATTGGTGACAAGAAAATGATATTGATTGACTTGTATTATTGCCATTGTAAAATTTAATGCATATTTTAATAATTTATTTTTATTCAAGCTAAAATAATTAAATATTTAAAAATTTTAATTTACAATTTAATTTATAGTTGTTGTGATACTTTATAAATTCAAGTATATGACATGTTTAGTCAAAATGGCGTGATAAATTGAGTAATATACTATTATAAATTCTATTTAGAAGTATAATTTTTTAAAGATATAGTTTACACTTAACTTTTATATGATATGATAGTTAATACATAGAACCATATTATTTTACACACCTTAATTAACGGACATGAGAACTTTGAGTAATGTTTGTTATAGTAATAAAGGTAAACATTTTAAATGAAAAGTTTTATTTTTTCAATTTTTTCTTGAATATCAAATAATTAAAGTATTTTTTGAAAAACAATTGTTTGTTCTATAACAATGTAACTATTTATTTTATCTTTTTTGTTTGCATTAAAATCTATTTTTAAATAAAATTGGAAACTGTTAGGTGTAAAATGTGATAACTAAATAGAGTGATATTATAAGATTTCTATACTTGCTAAAACCTAAACTAGCAAAATTAATCAGTACTACAACTACACCCCACACGAAGCAGGTGATCAAAGTTGTAGCGTAGTAAAGATCGTTCCCACGAGGAGCAGGATTGATGTTGCAAGAATTTTTTGTATTTCCGATGTATCTAAATGACATAAAAATTACTAACTTTGAAGGAAAGTAAACTAGCAAATGAAATGTGCTAAAAGATCCAATATTAGACAGGAAATGTACGATGTGCTCTCCCAGGTGTTACTGGCTAGAGTTATTAAGGATCTTTCTATCTAGGAATTGACCTAAAGTGTCACAAAGGATAGGGATGAATCTCCTTCTTTGAGCTCCACTTTTGTGGCAGAAGCTAGAGCTAAAAGGGTATATATCTAGAGGATTTAGCGAGGTAGGGAGGTCTTCCTTAATGGTGGAGGTAAGACCACTCGTTCTTAGTTAACCGTGTCACTTACGTTCTCCCAAATCTTACCACCCTCAAGACCCATTCCCCATTTATGTCGGAGGCAAGAACCAGTCCTAGTCACACCCCCTCTAAAGTCTCTGCCTATGCTCCCTCCCCTTTTAAGACGACGGCAAGAATTAACTTAGTTCTTGACTCCGGGTGCACAATCCAAGTAATGCACGAATGCTCTTCATCTTCCCTCATAGATGGTGGATGCAAGGTCAACTAAAGCACCTCCTCTATTCTACTTCTAACTCCAAGGCTTAAAGGTTGACTCAAGCATTTTATCAAACACTTTCCAGCCCACTAGCTATCTCTTCATTCAATGCTAATAGAACCTACCAAGGTGTCCTCTAGGTTTCACCCTTTCAAGCAACTACTAATTCATTATCCTAGCCAACAACAACCCTAGGAGCACTAGAGGCTCTAGCCTAACATAGCTAGAATAATCATCATATATGCAATAAAGAACATACACAAAGCAATAAATGACATTAGAGAAAGAAAACTACCAATCTTGGATGGAAAGATATTTTCTTCAATAAGCACTAGCATTCATTACAAGCCTTGTCCACTTAGCTGATGGATTTTCCTTCATTGTACAAAACATGAATCTTGAAATGGAACCCTAGTCTATAACAACCCCAAGAAGCACAAGAGAAGAGCTCCCTTATTTTTGCTAACACTCTCACCTTAACTTACAACCCCTTCTTTTTTAACAAAAGACCCCAAAGACACTTTATCTCTAGTTGCCAAATCCGTTTCTACCATTTTTACCCTTGTTGATTTGAAAATGGAGGGTAAATTAAGTCAAAAGCACTCCAGGCGAAGATCTTCTCCGGCACGCCGAAAAGTTCTCTGGCGCGCCGGAGAGTTCTTCGGCGTGTCGGAGGTTACAAACAGCAATATCTCCAGAGCGCTGGAGGACTCTACCTCAGGCTCCAACGACTCTTCAAAATGCTATATTTTTTGCTCTTCTTCCATCCCAAGCTCTTCTTTGCTTAATCTCCTACACAACACGCATGAAACATATCAAATAACAGCAAGAATTACGCAAATAGTGCATGAAACAATCTACGTAGGATGAATATAATTCACCCTATCAAACCTCCCCACACTTAAACTTTGCTCATCCTCGAGAAATAAAACACGACAAAATAATTACGTTTCATGCATAAAAGGAAAACATGTTCAATGGTAGGCACTTTTAAATCAACATCACAAAATATGGAAGTTAAGTGAACCTCAATCATGCTTTTGTGCAAATGCCTCATTGTTTGCACAATTTGTACGGTGAGTACTCGCTTCATATTTATTCAAGACTATCAAGTTCTTCATAGTACTTATTCATCACACTGAATCGATTGTGTGTGTGTGTGCGCAATGGGTTCCATTAGGTTTATGACTTGTTTCTTTCCATGACATAGGTAAGAGGTCCGACTACTAAGTTTCATTCTACCATTTTCCCTACAATCACCTCTTCCACCATAGTTAAGATACAAAAACGTTTACGAGATCCTTAGGACTTTTATTCTTGATACACATGACAAGGGTTTTGTGGCTTTTTTTACATCATTCTCGCTCTAATGAGTTCTCCTTCAACCTTTTCAGTTAGTGAATAAGCAGTCTTACATTGAATGGGAATATCATTTCTCACAAAAGATGTAAATTGAGCAACTTAAAAGAAATAAATGCCAAGAGTTTTTTGGCTTTTTATACCACATTCAAGTGCTTGGCCACTCAATGAAAGTGGAAATAAGAGTCTCTTTATGGCGTCATGCGGCACATCATTGAGCTTGAATGTATTACACAGCTTCAAGTAAGCACTCAAGTGTACATTGGGGTCCTCGTTGCTTAACCCGTGGAATATCAAGCCATGTTGAATGAGAATTATGAGCTGTGGCAGGACAATGTAGTTTTCGGCATCAATCTCACCTTGATTGTTATGATGCTCTACTCTTGGTTCATTAAAACTACCAAAAAGCTTCCGCCTTAGAGGTGGTGCTTCCTCTTCGGCCATTTTCTTCCTTTCGATTTCATTTTCAAGGACTTTCTCAAAGACTTCTTTCCTTTTTTCTCTTTTCAATGTTTTTGCGAATTCCCCGTCAAATTCAAACTCAACTTCTCCCGCAGCTCTTGTCCTTGGCATGCACAAATGGGATTCCAATGAATTCCAAGAATACCTAAAAAGGAATAGAGTTTGAATGAGTAAATTTGAACCAACGAAGTATAATCACACCAAATATGTATAAACTAGGTAAAGAAAATTGAAAATCTATCTAAATACCGCCCAACGCAAAATCTTAACACCAATTGCACAAGTTCCCTGGTAGCGGCACCAAAATCTTGTTGGGTGTAAAATGTGTTAACTAAATAGAGTGATATTATAATATTTCTATTCTTACTAAAACCTACAATAGCAAAATTAATCAATACTGCACCTACACCCCACCCGAAGAAGGCGGTCAAAGTTGTAGCATAGTAAAGTTTGTTCCCACGAGGAATAGGATTGATGTTGCAAGATTTTTTTTTGTATTTCTGATGTATCTAGATGACGTAAAAATAACTAACTTTGAAGGAAAGTAAACTAGAAAATGAAAAGTGCTAAAAGATCAAATATTAGACAAGAAAGGTACTCTGTACTCTCGGGTGTTGCTGGCTAGAGTTATTAAGAATCTTTCTATCTAGTGTTTAACCTAAAGTGTCACTAGGGATAGGGATGAATCACCTTCTTTGAGCTCCACTTTTGTGCGAAAAGCTAGAGCTAAAAGGGTATCTATCTAGAGGATTTAGCGAGGTAGGGAGGTCTTTCTTTATGGTGGAGGCAAGACCACTCATTCCTAGTTAACCATGTCACTTACGTTCTCCCAATTCTTACAACCGTCAAGACCCATTCCCCCTTTATGTCGGAGGCAAGAACTAGTCCTAGTCACTCCCCCTCTAAAGTCTCTACCTAAGCTCCTTCCCCTTTTAATAAGAAGGCAAGAATTAGCTTAGTTCTTGACTGCGGGTGCACAATCCAACATAATGCATGAATTCTCTTCATCTTCCCTCATGTATGGTGGATGCTGGCTGGAGCTGTCACAGGCTCACTAATTTTACCTAACAACACTAAAATGCAATAGCGATGAGTGGGATCGTATCCTTAGGGAAAGGGTTATGTCACAGAATTAATAGAATAATAGATTGGAGTACAGAACAAGCAAAATGCAATGACAACAGCAGTACACAAAACTTGGACAATCTGAAGATGAGGGTGTTGCCTTGAGAGGGAATCGTCCAGTACCGATCAATCCCTGTTATCATAGACTAGTGTGGATGTGTGTGAGGGGACTAATCTGCTAGTTACGTGCAATTGATTAACCGGGCAGTTCTCACAAGAACATGATAAGTCGGTATTTCACCGACTTATTCGTGTGAATTTCCTTATCTTTTGCTACGGATTTTGTGCGGAAATGATGCTTGGTATGTTGACGGTGTGCTAGAACGTGCATGTTTTGGAGATTGCTGTGAAAATGCCTAAGTGTTATAAAACAACGTGAAAATGCTTTGATGTTTGAAATATGCACATCACTTGCACAACACTCACACTTTGCACAAACACATCGCACACACACACAACACATGGCGGGCGCACTAGGTGCCCGCCTCACACACGGCGGTCTCACTAGGCGACCGCCGCACACACGCGCGCCCGCCTCACACACGTACACACACAACATGTCGGGCATACACGGCGGGCATACACGGCGCCCGCCACCTAGCGACCGCCACTAACACTGCGGGCGCACACACATTGCACAGTTTGCACATTTTATCCTTTCTTTCATATTTTTCATTTTGTTATGTTTTTAGTTAGGAATTCTTTCATACATTTTGTATACACTACACTCCACGCTTGCTCCACACACATTTAGCAAACACCGCATCCAATATGTTTGATATTTTACCTCACCACTCTTATTCATTAAGTACACGTGTCTTCACTAAATTCTTGTCTTATATTCACAGGGACACGTGTCAACATCTGGGCATAGAGGGGGAAACTTCCAGGAAGCTCACTTGGCTAGGACATGGAGAGAAAGCTATAAAAGCCAGAGGAGGAGAAGAAGAACGGGACTTTTTGGAGAGATCAATCAAGAGAGCCAGAAAGGAGATCAATCAAGAGAGTTAGGGTTTCAACAAAAAAGGAGATCAGAGTGGAGATCACTCCATTTTATCTTTTTGCAATAGCTATGTTTGATCAGGCTTTGTCAAACTTGTTTTCAAAGTCAATCAACATGATCGGCTAAACATTAGGTTGTTGCTTTGAGGGATTAAGTGTGATGACTCTAAATTGATTTGAGACATTCGTATTGCTCATCATGTGATTGATATTGTTTCTTATATCTGTCTGATGTTTTATTTCAATACTTACTCACTCACGCTTAGGCCCTTCATGTGAATTGCAGTACCACTGAAGTCAATTTAGTGCTATTAATGGAAATTGAAATAACATCACCAGAATAGGGAACAACTTGGATGAGTCCTATGATCTGTGTATGGTTGCGACTTCAATTGTGCGGTACCACTGACAATTGAAGTCAATATAATGGAAAAGACTTAGGATTATTTGAATATTAGAACTTGAACTTTGGTTGACTGTCTTGTCTAGGGGAGTTAGGGTTCTAGTGTCATATAGGGATCGGGAATTAGGAAGCCGAGCCTATGTCTTGCCCTACCAAGGGAAGACGGAGGAGTATGGTGAATTAGGACTGTGAGACCCATAAGGAGATCAGCCCTAAGCTCACTAGAAGGTCGATCCCCTCATTCATGCTCATACACTAGTCAAGGATAATCAAGTAGAGTCATTAGCACTGACCTCCCTCAAAGCAACACCATTTCACTTCTTGATTGATTTAAGTAATTGCTTTGCTTTCGTTCTTCATTTATTCGTAATTTTTCATTCTATCACTTGTACAATTCTTGGTTCAACCCTCTCCCTGTTAGATACGATCCCACTTGCCACTTCTACTTGTTTTGGTGATACTGCGTAAAATTGCAAGGTACGACGACCGCCTTGCCAGAACACTTCACTTACTCCTAAAACCTCCCTTGGCAGGGCAAGTTTTTGTCTCAAATCGTAAAACCCAGATCCCTATCCAGTGCTACAATCCTAGTTCAATCCTCAGTTATCTCCCTTGGCAGGGCAACTAACTAAATCAAGCATTCAAATTGTCGTACACGAATAAGCTTAAGTCGTTTCTATTGGATTGAATCCCTTTGTCAGTGGGCACCGCACATGTGAATTCACAATAACACTCATATCTTAAGACTCACAAACAATTGTTCCAGATCCATTTTATGTTTTCATTCAATTTACTTTGGCAGATCCAAATTGGTCTCAGTGGGCACCACAGATCAATTATAGATTTAGACAAAATCAAACAAACCATTGAATAGAAACATAGAATGCACAAGAAACAACAAGACACAGATCAATGCAATTCAAATGTCTCAAACTGGATAAGGTCAGTACATATGAACCCTCAAGGAAACACACAAATGTTTAGCCAATCATGTTGATCGGCTTTGAGAATGTAATTGATAAAGCTCAATCAATTCTGGCCATTACAAAGAGAAGAATAGATGTATATGCTATGGTGTCTCTCCTCATTGTGTAACCCTAATTGATCTTTTTCTGATTTTCCCTAAGTCCCGATTTCTCTGATCTTCTGATCTATTCCTTTCTCTCTTAATGTCCCCCTTTTCCTTCTTTAGCCTCTTTCCTTGCATTTTATACCTTCCCCTGGGTGATCTGTCTCAATCATGTTGGATGGGGGCTTAATCTTCCATTTGGATTCCTCCACGTGTCTGCAAGAGTCATTTTAGCACGTGAGTAGAGTCATCTGAGAAAATGTTTGCTTAAGAATTAATGTTGCAAATCATCAAACATGTGGTGTGCTGCCAAAATGCTGTGTTTATGCCTTGATAATATTGTTGTGTGGGCTAAGTCCTGAACAAGTGAAATGTGTGCTGCGTAGTCGAAGTGTATATGTGCTAGTATGCATGAAAATGTACAAGAGGAAGCGAAATGGAGTGCGAGTGTGTGGTAATTGTCGTGGGCGCACTGGTACGCCCGCAGTGTGTGCGGTTTGTGTTGTGCGGGCGCCTCACGTGTGTGTAGTGTGCTTGTGTGCATAGATGTGCTTAGAGTGTTGTGTGTGAGTTTGTGCTCATGTGCTTGGACTCTCATGTAATGCTTGAGATTTGTGAGGCCAAAATGGTTAAGTGTGTGCTTGTTTCTCATTCATGTAAAAACATAACACTTTGCATGGTATTTTCACAACACTTCACCAATTCTCACAATTTCCATATCATAAACATATTTGCATACAAGTCATTCATCAAGCACAATTTCTCCAGTCATTCCATACAAAAGATTAAGAAAGTAGAGCAAATAAGTCAGGAAAAGTCCGACTTATCAGATGCAAGGTCAACTAAAGCACCTCCTCTATTCTACTTCCAACTCCAAAGCTTAAAGTTTCACTCAAGCATTTTATCAAACACTTTATAGTCAACAACTAAGCCCACTAGCTATCTATTCATTCAATGCTAACAGAACCTACCCTAGGTGTCCCCTTTCAAGGAACTACTAATTCATCATCATAGCCAACAACAACTCTAGGAGCACGAGAGGCTCTAGCCTAACATAGCTAGAGTAATCATCATATATGCAATAAAGAACATACACAAAGCAATAAATGACCTTAGAGAAAGAAAACTACCAATCTTGGATGGAAATATATTTTCTTCAATAAACACTAGCATTCATTACAAGCCTTGTCCACTTAGTTGATGGATTTTCCTTCCTTGTACAAAAATTGAACCTTCAAATGGAACCCTAGTCTATAACAACGCCAAGGAGCACAAGAGAAGAGCTCGTTTATTTTTGCTAACACTCTCACCTTAACTTAAAACCGCTTCTTTTTTAACAAAAGACCGCAAAGACACTTTATATCTGGTTGCCAAATCCATTTCTACCATTTTTACCCTTGTTGATTTGAAAAAGGAGGGTAAATTAAGTCAAAAAGCAATCCAGGCGAAGATCTTCTCCAGCGCGCCGCTGGTATCTCTGGGGCGACGGTTAGAAACAGCAATCTCTCCGGCGTACCGCGTGCTGGAGAACTCTCTCCGGCACACCGGAGGCCTCTGCCTCAGCCTCCAGCGACTCTTAAAAATGCTATCTTTTTCGTTCTTCTTCCATCTCAAGTTCTTCTTTGCTTAATGTCCTACAAAACACGCACGAAACGTATCAAATAACTGTGACAATTACTCAAAGAGTGCATCAAACGATCTACATAGGATGAGTATAATTCACCCTATAAAAAACCAACATAATTTAGGAAACTAATTAAATTAATTTTCACAATTAAAAGTATGATTAATATAGTTTTCTAAACATACAAAATTAGCATTAGTTTATTTAGGAAAAGTATTGGATAAAATATAGAAAACTAATTAATTTGAATTTCACAATTAAAAGCAACTATCTTGTACTAAACAAATTAAATACGAATGCCCAAAATAAACTAAAGTAATTTAGTTGATGTTTTGATTTTAGTCATTGATAAGGATTAGGAAATTTCTTGAGTCATAAGTAAAAATGTAGGTTAATTGGTTAATTGTTGTTGCCTAAAATTTTTATTCTTAAAAATAATACCTCTTAATTATAATAGAATTGTTGCCGCATTGTTTTTCTTGAAGTTTTGCTTACGCCTTGTTTTTTAAAGTTGTATCTTGATATTTTACTTGGCTATTCGATCTTACATATGTTATTTTGGAATTTTACTTTTTCTTTTGGTTTTTTTTTAATTATGGCTATTTTGGGTGTTTTAATAACGTCATTAACTCTTTATTGTAGGTTGTATTATCAAACCATTCACCCAATTCCGAAAAAAAAGAATGTTAGCTTATTAAAGTTTTTTGTGATATATTAAAATCTTGGTATTTTGTGACTTTTGTTAAAGGAAAGTGAATTTTTTATGGCTTCAAGACCGTTTTGTCTTTATTGAATATATAAAATATTTTTGTTACCTAAATTTTGCTTCTTAAAAGCAATACAACTTAATTTAATAGAATTGTTGCAGTATTGTTTTCTTCAAGTTTTGCTTATGGATTGCTTCTTAAAAATATAGTTTGATATTTGATTTGGCTATTCGATCTTACATCTACAATCTTGATTTTGAAATTTTACATTTTCTTTTTTTTATTTAATTTTTGCTATTTTGGGTTTTTGAAAAACTTCATTAACTCTTTCTTGCAACTTGCAAAATCAAACCATTCACCCAATTTCCATACTCTCAACCTGATCTTAAAGCCATGGAAGGCTAAGCCTCCTTTCAAAGGGGGGACGAGGGATTACTTGCAGTTATGGTAACATAACTTTGGATATAAAGTTATGGTTTCACAACAAGTTTTAGATCTATTCATATTGATACAATATGGCATTGTTACATAGTTGAAAATTATTTTATATGTTTAATACAATGACCCAAGCCGCATTCGGCATTTCATGGGGCAGTTTTGATGATGTAAGACCCATTTTTAGACGGTAATTAGTCGTTGGCAGTCGAACAAGATCAGCACCATAATAAAAAATAAGAAATGTTCAATCTTTTAAATGGTCACAAGATTGACATATAAACTAATGTTTTGCTAGTATAATTACCACAATAAGTTATCACGTATGGAGAAAATCTGAGATATTCGATACGTGCTTCCATATGGAAGGAACTAAATTATGTGTAAACCATAAAATCTGTTAGTAATCCAACCCAAAACTCTCTTGATTTGCTCTTTTAGTTATGCATTCTATAAACAAATCTATTACTCATTTCTCATCTTCAACTGAAAATAAGCAATTAATTGAACTTAATTTCAAAGAATAAGTAAAATATGTGTTGAAGATTTTAATCATTGATAAGTTGAATTTATTCACCTTTTATGTATTGTTTATGCTTAATTCTTTGGTCGTTCTTGTTCGTTTTTATTCATTTAAGTGTTTAATTTGTAGGGTTGTCGACCATGGTGCATGCTTGAAAGAAGAAAATCATATGAGAGCCAAATTGGATGCAAAGTGGAGGAAGAATTGAAGAAAGTTTGTGAATTTATTGAAGAACTTACCCACGTTGCGACGTCTGTACCTTTACATCGGGCGACGTGGGTGGACGTCGTGACGTGAGACCCTCCACGTCGTGACATCCAAAATCCGAATTAAAATTGATTTTTTGATGATTATTTTGACGATTTTTGAGAAATTTCCAGTAAGCCACGTTGCGACGTCGGGACCCTTTCCACGTCGACGTCGGGAAACGTGAGATTTTTTCGATTTAATTTTGGAAATTTGGAATTTTGGCCCACTTTGAGACTTCTTATCCTACTTGGTTTTTGTGAGGGACTTATGTGCTAATATTTTTATAGAATTACTATAAATAGGGCTAGAGCTACAGCTTTTTAAAGTGTGACAACTTTGAGAGAATTACATCAAGGGTTTTTCTTCTTTATAATAGCTAGGGTTTCAATATTTTGGCTATCTAAGGAGAATTGCAGCTGTACAGATTGGGAACATCATTAATTATTGAATTCATTTATTTAGAGACAAAGATTTTATCTACGGATTTGCAATTCACGGTGTTATCTTTCCATTTAATATATGTTTTCAATATTGTGCTTAATTATTAATATTATTATGATGTTTGATTTAGCCATGCTTGGCTAAACTTATTGTGCTCCCGAGATTATGAATAAGGATTTTTATGCTTAATTTACATGCTATATTTATCTGATGGTCTTTGTGGAATAAGTTTTGCTGTGTTCTTTATAATTATGCATGATTTGGCGCACGGATTATGTATGATGAATATTTTCTTAAAGTACAGTAAATTATTTAGAGATAACTTGCTTTAATCTTGCCTCTTACCAAATAGGAGGCTTAGAGTGGGTTGTTTGGAATCTTTTGTGGGTTGGTTGTGAATTTGTTATATTGATTTTACCTTAACTCTTGCCTCTTACCACATAAGAGGAGTTAGGGGGATTAGTTTAGCATTTGCGTGACTGGTTCGGGCGTTGCCTCCGCCATAAAGGAGCGGTTGAACTTCAGGGTTTGGTTGAGTTGATAGTTGCACTAGATTCCGAGTTAGTTAAGGAAGTAAACCTTGCCTCTTACCACATAGGAGGGTTTAATGAATTAATTAATATCTAAATAGGTAAATTCCTAGGTCATTCCTTGCCTATTACAACATAGGAGGACGTGAGCTATGTTATTTATCCTTATTTTGCATGACCATAGATAGGATGTATGTGTGTGCTTTTTATGTAACCCTAAATATAATCTCGGGAGTACACTTGCTTAGTTCGACTTTTAATCAAAACACCATTTTAGTTTTAGTTATTTGTTATTTACTTTCTTATTTTCAGTTTAATCAACATTATAAAAAAAACAAAAAGATTTTCTTAGAGTTTCAACACAGTCCTTTCCCTGTGGGATCGAACTCGCTTTACTATAACCTTTACGGGGATTGTTTAGCATTATTTTTGAGCAGGGGTAAATAGCAACTACGATATCATATTTGTTACACATAATTTGCCCCCATCAAATTTTGGCACCGTTGCCGGGGAAAGAAATAGTGTTGAAATTTAATTTTTTTTAGTTTTCTTTCGTAGTTCGTTTACTTGTTATTATTATTTTTTGCATGCCCAGGACACGATCACTTGGACTAGTAGAATATCAGTACGACCCTGAACTTGCACGGACTTTGCGTGTTAAGAAAAAGTTGGAATTCGAAGCAATGGTTGCACAAGGAAATTAGCCAAATGTTGTTGTTCCTCCAGTGGGCGACCCTCCGATTATTCCACAAGCACAACCAATGGTACCGCAGCGTCGATATGGTGATCATTATGAGCCTCGAATGGATAATTTGGATTCGTCTTTTATTGACATTGGGGAGCATTGTCAAATTCCGCCGGCTTTCATAAATTTGATTTAAAATGGACAGGTTTTCCATGTAATGAGTACTGAGGACCCACATGCACATTTAAGGACATTCCTTAAAGTGAGTAATACGAGCAATCTCCCACATATCCCGCATGATGTTTTAAAGAGAATGTTGTTCCCTTTCTCTCTTCAAGGAGCAGCTGAGAGATGGTATGACTCTATTAATGGGGCAAGAATTTAAACTTTTGATGAGGTTGCAAAGAGGTTCATAACTAAATATTTTCCTCCATCTCGAATGGACAAGATCCGGATGGATTTCATACAGTTTCGTCAAGGTGAAAATGAGTCATTCACAGAAGCTTAGGATAGATTTCGTGAATTTTTCAATAAATGCCCAAACAGTGGGTTGGAGCCAAGAAGAGAACTAAATTTCTTTTGCAATGGACTAAATTTTGATACTATGCATTTGGTAAATCTTTCAGCTGGAGGAAATTTGCGTGATACATCACCAGAAGAAGTTGAAGAGATTTTTGAGCGTATAGTAGGTAATGAGCTGATGTTGCCCACTGCAAGAAGTAATCATGGAAGACGGCAAATTAGAATGTTAGAGTTGGATAGAACAGCCAACTTAGAAGCACAAATGACAGCCATGCAATGCCACCTATCCAGTATTCAGGCAGCCTTGACAAACAAAATCACGCCATCTTGTGGATTATACCAAGGAGCACATTATATGGATGAATGTCCTCAAGTGACTAATGAACCAGTGCAATACGTCAATTTCAACTGGAATACTAATTCAAATCAATAGAAGCCATCCGGTGGGAAGTAGTGGTATCCAGGAGGACAAAATCACCCACAGTATAATGTATCAAGAACAACTTATCCACCTGGCTATGGTAACCAACAAAACACACATAGTGGTACATGACAAGCAACAATTGATGCTGTTATAACAGTGTTGGGGGACAAGATGGAAAAGCTTTTTGGAGAATGCCAACAGTGAAAGGACAATGTAGACAAAACAATGGAGATTTATGGAGGTATTTTTTTTTCACTCAAATCTTAAAGGTCTATTGATTGAAAATTTTGAGGGTTCAGATTTTCCATTATAGATGGTATTACAGGGTCTATCTTCTATAGACCTTAACAATTTGATGACACTGAGTTTAATTAACTGCATGTGGTGTGACCAAATCCCACCACTTGGGCACCTTCCGCATCTCAAGACAGTTGAAATATATTGGTTGCCTAGTTTGCAAAATATTGAAGATGAATTCTATGGTATTACAAGCCTAACAAATATTGACGAAATCACAGTGTTTCCATCACTGATAGAACTTTCTTTGACAGACTTGCCAAATCTTGTAGAATGGTTGGTCCCAGAGGATCAATTAGCTTCATCTATCAAAGTGTTCCCAAACCATGTGCAAGGAATTGATCTACTTGCCTGAGGAGATTGGCAGCCTGGTGTCTCTTCAGCATTTGCAAATATGGAAATGTCCTAATCTAGTTTCCATTCCAGATTTCCATGGCCTACAATCTCTATGGCAGCTATACATTACAGATTGTGAGAAGTTGATTGCTTTACCCAATGGACTTGAAATGTGCACATCATTGAACATTCTGGACATCCACTCCTGCCCAGCTCTGCAGCTAGAGAGTCTGCACTACTTAACTAGTCTCAACCTCAGATATTTGCTCATTGGTGGCTTCTCAGTTGCACTTGATTATTTTCCATGGCCGCCCTCCTCAACCAGTTATGATGCAGCTCCTTCCATAGAAAATGTTGATGTCAAAAACCATTTTGGTTCTTCTCTAAACATGCTTTGGTTATATAGCTGGCCAAGACTCACTTCTCTGCCTGAGCAACTTCAACATCTTTTCGGATTAAAGAATTTGAGAATTCAGGATTTGAGTGGGTTGGAATCACTTTCAGGATGGTTGAGTAAGCTTGCATCTTTGGAAAATTTGGTTCTTTCATGCTGTCAAAATTTGTTGTCTTTACCATCAGCTGAAGCAATGCAAGAAATGAGCAATTTACAGAAACTGGAAATCCGCGATTGCCCTTTTCTTGGTAAGAGATGCAACGATTCAAACCATCCCGAATTCGACAAGATTGCTCATATTTCCCTGGTGGAGATTGAACAGTGAAAGGATACTGAAACATGACAAAGATTGCTCAGAATCCATGAAAACTTGAAGCACAACCAAGTAAACTCGATCTGCAAGTCATTTTCACTGAATTCTTGTTCAATGCATGATGCATCACTGTATGTACTATTGAATTTCTTTTGATTTTGATTTTGCACTCAGAATTCTACCTCGACATCATTCTTTGATTGATGTCAAGATGTACACATTGTTCATGTTCCTTATTTATGGAGGTATGTTCAGGGAGCATAAAGCTCTTCTTAAAAATATGGAGACTCAAATAGGCCAACTCGCAAATGAAATACATAATAGACCAGTAGGAACTTTACCGAGTGATACTTTCCCAAATCCAAAGGGAAAGGAGCAATGCGATGTAGTTACACTTCGAAGTGGTAAGGAATTGAAATCTCCAACTATTAATGAAGAAGATTCTCCAAAGGATGTTCAAGACACTGTTAAGGTTCTAATCGAGACGGGAGATGTTCCAAAGCAAGCTGAACATAAGGAAGAAAGTGTCAGTAAAAGGAGAAAGAAAAATCCTCCAAGTGCTTTTAATTTTCCAGAATGTGCTCCGTCATTACCTTTTTCTCAAAGGATACAGCAATCAAAGAAGAAGATTTTGTTCAGCAAATTTGCTGAGATGATTAAGCAGCTCCCTGTAGAAATGCCTTTGTTGGATTTGGTGAAGACGGTACCTACTTACACTAAATTCTTGAAAGATCGTATTTCAAATAAAGAGCAGATTTTACAATGTGAGGAGGTTATTCAATTAAATGAGGTTGGGCAATGCTTAATGAAGAAAAATCTTCCCTCTAAGCTTAAAGATCTAGGAAGCTGCACAATCCCATGTAGAATTGGTTCAAGATATTTTGCTAAGGCATTATATGATTTGGGGGTTGGTATTAACTTGATGCCATATTCTATAGCTGTCAGTATGGGAATAGGTGAGCAAATCAAACCAGTGGCTATAACTCTTCAGTTGGCTGATAGATCCATCATCACTCCTATGGGCATAATTGAAGATGTTTTGGCAGTAGTTGATAAGTTCACAATTCCGGCGGACTGTATTATCTTGGACATGGAGGAGGATGAAGAAGTTCCTCTCATATTTAGAAGACCATTCTTAGCAACTGAAGATGCTTTAATTGGCGTACGCAGCACGACAATCACTTTTCGTGTCAATGGCGAAGAGGTAACATTTAACGTTAATTACATTATGAAGCATCCTAGGGATATTAAAACTTGTTTTTTCATGGATATTGTAAAAACTACAGTTATTGCATGCAATCCTATGAAAAAATGTAGTGTTAATGATAATGACTCTTTAATGCGTATATCCAATTCTGCGTTGCTTAAGATTGATGAGAATATAGCATTAGAGTTGCAAAACTTGGTCGAATGTGTTTTTATTGATACCTCCATTTATGAGCTAACTGATAATTTTTGTGAGGAGCCCATTGAGGTGAGGCCGGTTGAAATCCTTGATTGCAGTGAAAATAGGCTGAAACCTTCAATTGAAGAACCACCAAAATTGGAGCTCAATCCACTCCCATCACATCTCAAATATGCCTTTTTGGGAGATAATAACACTTTGCCCATAGTTATCTCAGCTACATTGGAACCATGGCAAGGAGAGAAGCTTATTATGGTGCTGAAAATGTATCAAGGAGCAATTGGGTAGACTATTGCTGACATTAAGGGAATTAGTCCATCAATCTGCATGCATAAAATTCTTTTGGAAGATGATGCAATTCCAGTACATGATATGCAAAGTCAATTAAACCCAGCAATGATGGATGTGGTCAAAAAGGAGGTGATCAAACTTTTTGATTTTGGGATGATTTATGCTATATTTGATAGCGAATGGGAAAGTCCATTCCAATGCGTGCCAAAGAAGAGTGGGGTGATAGTGGTCAAGACTGATAATGACTAGTTGTTTGCAACCCGTATCATTAATGCATGGCGTGTTTGTATGGATTATCGCAAGCTCAACAAGGCAACCCGCAAAGATCATTTTCCTTTACCATTCCTTGATCAATTTTTGGACAGAATTGCTGGTTATCTATTTTATTGCTTCTTGGATGGTTACTCTGGATATAATCAGATCACAATTGACCCAAAGGATCAGGACAAAACTACATTCACTTTCTTTTTTGGTACTTTTGCATTTAAGAAAATGCCTTTTCATCGATGTATGGTGGCCATCTTTCATGATATGGTGGAAGACATTATTGAGGTATTTATGGATGATTTCTCAGTTTTTTGTCATTCTTTTGATAAGTGCTTGGATAATCTGGCTAAGGTACTTGAAAGATGCGTAGAGACTAATTTTGTTTTGAATTGGGAGAAATGCCAATTTATGGTGCAAGAAGGAATTGTCCTAGGCCACAAGATATCGGCTAAAGGCATGGAGGTGGATAAAGCAAAATTGGATCTAATTGCAAAGCTACCATATCCAATAAATGTGAAGGGAGTTAGAAGCTTTTTGGGCCATGTCGGGTTCTACCGCAGATTCCTTCAGGATTTCTCTAAAATAACCAAGCCCTTTTGTCATCTATTGGAAAAAGACGTGGTATTCAACTTTGATGATGACTGTAAAGCAGCATTTGATTTCCTTAAAGGCCAACTTGTAGTAGCTCCAGTCATTAAACCTCCCAATTGGGGAGCCCCCTTCCAGATTATGTGTGATGCGAGTGATTTTGCTGTGGGGGCAGTTCTTAGTCAAAGGACAGACAGAATTTTTCATACTATTCAATATGCCAGCCGTTTACTCGATCCAGTTCAGTATACTTACAGTACAATCGAAAAGGAGATGTTGGCAGTTGTTTTTGCTGTGGATAGATTCCGTTCGTATTTGTTGGGAGCCAAAGTGATTATTTACATAGATCATGCAGCAATCCATTATTTAATGGCCAAGAAAGATGCAAAACCGAGGTTGATTCGATGGGTTCTACTTCTATAAGAATTTGACTTGGAAATCCGTGATAAGAAAGGAGCTGAAAATCATGTTGCCGACCATCTTTCTCGATTGGAAAAGCATGAGCATTTGGAAGAGGACATTAATGTCCAAATTAAGGAGATATTCCAAGATGAGGAATTGTGTCAAGTGGAAGAAGCAGAAAAAGCTTCATTGTACACCGACATTGCAAATTATGTGGTTTCGATACAAATTCCGCCCAATTTGTCTGTCCAATAACTGAAAAGACTAATCCATGATGCAAGCTACTACTATTGGGATGAGCCTTATCTTTTCAAGGTGAGCAGTGACCAAGCTATTAGAATATGTGTTCCTGAGGAGTATCAAAAAGACATTCTTCGTTCATGCCATGAATCTGATTATGGAGGACTTTTGTGGGGGCGAAGAACAGCTTACAAAGTGTTGCAGTCAGGGTATTATTGGCCAAAACTATTCCATGACACTCAATAGTGGATCAAACATTATGATGAATGCCAAAGGACAGGAAACATTTCATGGAGGAATGAGATGCCTTTAAACAACATTATGGGGGTGGAAATTTTCGACGTTTAGGGCATAGACTTCATGGGACCATTCCCAAAATGTAATGGTAACTCTTACATTCTTGTGGCCGTGGATTATGTTTCTAAATGGATTGAAGCAATTGCATTACCGACTTGTGATGCGAAAAGTGTGGTGGGACCCCAAGGGCTATTATCAGTGATGGAGGCACACATTTTTGTAACAAGGTTTTTCAAGCCTTAATGACCAAATATGGAGTCCGACATAAAGTGGCAGCCACTTACCATCCTCAAACAAGTGGTCAAGTAGAGATATCAAATCGGGAGATTAAGAGAATTTTAGAAAAGCTTGTGAAACCTTCAAGAAAGGATTGGGAAACAAAATTGGATGATTCTCTATGGGCGTATCGCACAGCTTTCAAAACCCCAATTGGTACATCTCCATATCGTATGGGTTTTGGTAAGGCTTGTCATTTACCTATTGAGCTTGAGTACAAAACTTTTTGGGCCTTAAAGGAGCTAAAAATGGATTATGGGAAGGCAGCTGAGCAACAGTTGTTGGAATTCAATAATTTGGATGAGTTTCGATTTCACGCATACCAAAGTGCATCTCTCTATAAAGAGAGAACAAAAAATGGCATGATAAACACATCCTACATAAAAAGTTCAAGCCCAGGCAGCTGGTTTTACTTTATAATTAAAAATTGAGACTTTTTTCAAGAAAGCTTAAGTCAAGACGGTATGGTCCATATAGGGTGAAGACGGTGTTTCCTTATGGCACAATAGAGCTTCTAAATGAGAGAACGGGAAATACTTTCATCGTCAATGGGCATAGGTTGAAGATTTATTTTTCTCAAGGCTAAAAGATTTTCCGCAATGTTGAAAATGTGACTCTCGACGAGTCACCGAGGGAAGAATAAGCAACAGGCGTCGAGCTGTCATTGATAAATAAAGCGCTTCTTGAGTGGCAACCAAAGTTTATATATTATATTTTTAAGTTTCATTTTGTTTATTTATGTTGCTATTTAGAATTTAGGCTAAAATTTCCATTAACTAATAGTCTATTTCGTGCAAATGTTTTGTTTTGTAGGTTGGAGAAAGAAATAAGGGAGATTTGGAGAATAAAAAGTGCAAAAACGTGGCCAATTTTCCAACGCCGCGACGTGCACAGTCGCACGTCATGACGCTCATTCTGTTTAAGAAAAACAAGGAAATTCGCCACACGTCGCTACGTGCTCAGTCACACGTTGTGACGTCCAGGTTTGTTCAATAAAAAAATTTAGGGTTTACCCAGGTCGCGATGTCCATGTCGCCACGAGACATCGGTTAGGGATTGTTCTTAAATCGAAGGCCAGACTTCATTTTTTTTAAATAAACATAACAAAACACAAAATCCTCTCTAATAAATCTTTTCTTCTTTCGTTTTTCGACAAATTCACTCCACAGTAGTGTTATACGTTGAGTAAGGATCATATTAACATCCAAACCACACAAATTCACCGGTTAAAACTCCAAAATTCTTCAAAGTTTGAAATTTTTCTCAAAACCCACAAACTCAAAAATCCAAATTTCTAGTGAAATTCGTTAGAGTTAGGTGGTTCCAATTCGTTCTATGACACATTGGGAAGGTGGAGAGGGCGCTATATCATCACAAAACACAAGATTTTTGCTTTTTGATTTTGTTCATTAAGAGGTAAATTTCAAATTTTTCTATTAATTTTGTTGTAATCTTGTGTTTAACACATCCGGATGATAAGGCAATCATTCAGATGTAAGTCCAGATGATAGCAACAATTGGAATCCGGACGTCCGGACTCCAATTGTTGCTATCATCCAGATGTAAGCCCAGATAAAACAATTGGAATCCGGACTTATATCCTGACGTCCAGATTCCAATTTTTTTATTTTAAAATATATATAAATTAACTATATGATTACATTTTATTCTGTTGTTATTTTATTTTATTATAAAAAATTCATTCGAAAAAATTATAATACCACAACTCGCACTTGTAAAAAAAATATTTAAAGTAATTAATTTAGAAAAAAATTGAACTCACGCTTGTAAAAAATATTTAAAGTAATTATATAATTACATATAACATAATTTAGAAAAAATTTGAACTTGCGTTTGGTGAATGCGAGTTCTTTAAAATAAATCAGCAAAAGAAATTCATTGAAAAAAATTATAATAACTCAACTCATGAATATTTTAAATATTGTGCGGAATATTCTACTATTTTGTTAAATCTTATAAAATATAGGAAATTCGCATTTGCTAAATGTGAACTATCTGAAATCGCATTCAGCAAATGCGAACATATGAGAAAAAAATAAAACAAAACTAAAATAAAACATTATGAAAATAATGAATTAAATATAATAAAATAAAATAATAATATAATAAATAATTCTAAACGGAAAAAAACCGAGAAAGGAGCTATATTGTTCATCCCAAAACGAGAAAGGAGCTATTTTTCTAAGAAAAGGGGTTTTTTCTGCATTTCACTACAAGAAAAATGGGCATTAGTGACGAAAAACTTTTTGACCAGAGAAAAACCGTCAATAAAAGTATCATTTATTGACGATATATGTAGTTGTCAATACAATCTGGTCAACATCATCACCTTTATTGACGGAGTCTAAAAGGTCGTCAATACCTCGTCAATAAACAATGGCGGCAATTATTCCCGCCATTTTTTTCATATTTATTGACGACCTATTGACGACAGGTTGTGACGACGTATCTTTAATGACCAGCTGTTGTGACGCAAATTATATGTCGTCAATAAAAAGTGATATGCAGCAATCTTATGACAACATATTGTTGTCAATAGAATATTTTTTTTCATTGACGATACTTAGTTGTCAATGAATGAATGTTATTTGTCAAAAAAGGTCTCTAAATATATATCATCAAGTACACTTAAAGTTTTTTTTTTTTAATAGTTTGATCAAACATAAATGATATTGCAATTAACTAAAACAGTAATAAATCCCAATGTGAATGATTTCAGATATTCAATATGTCATAATTATAATTTGGGTAATAAATATTTAAATTTGTTTTAATCTTATTATCATATATAAATGCATTGTGAAAGCCTACAAATATGTGTATATATATATGTGTGTGTGTGTGTTAATTATGTGGATTATATTCATTGTGGGAATTCTAAAAATATGTATATATGTAGCAATAATGTGGGCTAGTTTTGGGGCATTATGTGTGTGGGTTTGTAAATTAGAACTAATAAGTATATTGATTTTGGGCCAACTAAATGGCCTAACAATAAGGATATCACAAAGTAACGATAAGGTTATCACAAAGTATTTGATGGGCTAAATTAAGCCTATAATAATTGATAATAATTTGTTTTAAACCTCTTAACTCTTAATAATGACGATAAGACACCCTAATATTTTTATTTTTGTCCCATTTTACTATAGTTAAATGTCATAATTTTTGTTATTCAATTAAATGCACTATTAAGTCTTCTAACTTATAATAAAATGATATTAACAAACCTTAATATTTTTTTGTCTCAAAAAACTTTGATTAATGTCATATTTTTCTGTGATAAATTAAATGCATTATTAATTAATAGTATTGAAATAATCTAATTTGCTAAAGAAATCTAATAGAAGATAAATTATTGGAAGTCAAATGATCATCACAAAGTCAGTAATTCCAAAGAATTTAAAGGTGTTGACTTACTAATTATGAGAATAAACCCAATAACTATTTTTATAGTTTTAACATATATGTATATGTGTACTGATTATGCGAGCTTGTTTTAGGACTTATTATGATGCACTACTAAAAAAGAGCTTATAGGATCAATTGCAAGCGAACACTTGTAAAAAATATTGAAAAAGAAGAAAATTTTTAGAAAAATTGCAACACTTTGAAATAAATGTTGCAAATATAAATTTAATGCAACTCTAATTTAAACATGTTCTAATTTTTTTTAAAAATGCAACATCTTTTAAAATCGTTGCAATTATTATAGTAACATGCAACACTTTTAAGAAGTGTTGCTTTTATTAAATATCTAAAGCAGCATTTATATAATATGTACAATGCTTTACAAAATGTTGCATACAAGTCTAATTAAGTAACTCGTGGAAAAAAAATTAAAACACTACATTCAAGTCCTATCTAAGGGAAATGGGAAAACACACCTATTTTGGTGAGAAATAACAATATACTATTTTGAACTAAAATTAAAATATTAAATTTAATATCATTAACAAAAATTAATTTTAAAATAATCATTTTGACTTTGTTTTTAATTTAAAAATTAATATATGAAAATGGAAAAAAAAAGCAAAATTATATTATTAAAAAATTATACTTATTGCATCTTAATTAATTATACTAAAATAATTTGTAAAAGACTAAAATTTGTAAACATGCATTTAATACGACATCGTTTCTAGTAATTGTCTTCATCTATTCAACACTTCATAAATTTTTAGTGCCTTCCTTCCATTCACTCTAAACGACTAAAGCCCTTCTGCCCCCAAACCCTTATTTCTTCGAATCCTCGTTCAATCTTTCGATTCCTCCTTTATTCCTTCAATTCTTCCCTTAAATCTTTAAATCTATCCTTTCAAAACCATGAATTCTGCAACACTTTCAAGTCTTGAACCCTAAAATTCTAATTTTTATAGTAGCACGAGGAAGACGACCCCAAAGAGGTAAACTTTGATTTAAAACTATAAATGTTTTCTAAATAGACAATCCCCAAGCCCCAATTCATTAAGATGTCATAAATTTGCATTTCGAACCAAAATCGGGTGAAGCTCTGAAATCGAAACCCGACCCAACACTTGAAAGTAGCTTCACAAAGAGAGCTTCAAGTCGGGTGAAGCAGAGCTTGAGACCGAGGAAGACACAGCTGAATCGGGAGCCTCAGCCACAGCTCTGACGAAGAAGAGGTAGCCATCGTCGGGTGATTCCAGCTAAGATGCTGCGGGAGACTCCAGCTAAGGTGCTGCGGGTAGATCAAACTGGGTCCAACAAGATCGACTTCAGATCGGGGAGCTTCAACTGGGAGCTTCAAATATTTCCCGATTTCAAATGGGAGGCTCAATCATCTTTTGCTGCTGCCATTTTGAAGCTCCCATCAACAACAAATCTGTAAGAAAGTTTACATAACAGATCCATAAAATGGGCTACAGGCCCAATATCTCTGTCTATTTATCCTTGATCCACGTCACGCGAGTGAAGACACCATGGAAGACAGCAAAGGCAGAGAACGAGAAAGACAGGCAGGAGGAGGAGTAGATGAATTCATTATGAATTACGAAGATGAGAAGGTAAGCTCCATTTCATGATTCATCCTCAACAACCCACCCCGTTCTTGTTCTTGTTCTTAACCAGTAATGATTCGTGTTTATGTTGAATCTTCATAACTATTGTTGGAGTATTTGTAGTTTGTAAATGCTTTGTTTATTGAAAGACCACAGTAGTTCAGCTCACTGATTTTTCTCATGAACTCTTCTATTTCAACATCCCTTTGCTGTATTTGTCATTTTTTTTGTTTCTCTTTTTTCAGGTTGCTGTGGTTTAATTCAGGATTTGGTGGGCTTTTTACAGTAAGGTATCGATCAAGTTCATTCCTCTTTTTTTGTTAAATATACAGGATGGAAGCTTGAAGCTTCCTGATTTAATGTAAGTTCTGGGCGTTTTAAAATAAAATAAGGGTCAAGTTCTCGTTTCTTTGATTTATTAAATAAGTCCACTTGATCAACTAAATCTTTGCTGTAAACTTGTTTGTTTTGCATAAGGATATTGAACAACAAATAATTAAATACGGAAAACGCCTCTTTTTCTTTTCTTCATTGTGTCTTGATTAAGTTTATTTTCAGGATTTTCCTTGGATAGTGTTATTAGATGAGAAAATTAAACTTTATGTATAGATATTGCCATTTTCAGCAAGGTAAGTCTGTCTTCAGATTTATGAGTGGCCCTTGGCCTTTTTTTGTGAATCTTGAATCCATTTCTGGAGGAGTTTAAATCGTTGGCTACAAACATCAATTGAGGATTTCTGAGATAGTGAAGAATCCAGAGTTTAAGAACTTGATGGAAATACCCTTCGAATTTGAACTGGATTTTGCACTTATTATCACTTGCTCAATTTGCTGTGAATAATTCATTAATGATTTTTGGGTAATCATGTTGACTTTCTGAATTTTGAGTGATAAAACATTTGAGGAGAGTCTCGGTTGCATTGACTCTGGAGACAATCTTAACAGATCTGGAAAATATTTGAAGTGCCTTGGCTATGAATCTAATATTTGGCATCTGGTACTATTAATGTGTTTTGTTGGTTGATGTATTTCCCAAAAACACATAAAAAAGATGTATAATTTTTTTAAAGAAAAATTAGTTATAAAATAGAATTGGAAAAAAGTTGAATTTCTTGAGATAGGCATAATTGTTAAAGGTATGCATGTAGAAGGACATATAATGCAACTGTGCTCTTTTTTTTTTTGACATAGGTGGGTATCGAGCTGGTTCCAAGAGACTTTGATATGAATTCTCCAAACCCTTTCCGGAAAGTAGACATTGTTAGCCTAGTACCAGTTCACAAAGTGATATGAAGCTTATCACTTTGTGGAATAATGCTTTTTACATCTTGATTTAAATTTAACTGGATTTTCTTCATTCAGTATAACTTTTTGTATCTATGTTTCTGTGCAGCAAGCTGCATGTTCTTCTGCAGATGGAAGGCAACTTCTGGAATCATCAAAAATAGCTCTTGATAAGGGAAAACTTGCGGTGAGCTATGGGAACAAGGTGGTTTATATTCAAGATCATAAAAAAGCCATACTTGAAATTTCATGCATGTCCTTTGTCTACAGTGGGATCTTCTTAACTCTGTGTTACAGTCATTCTTTTCATTTCACTATAATCATTCAACTCTAAACATTGGCTGGCTTTGAGAGGCCCTCCATCCTAATGACATATTCCTTGAATTGTCATGTAATGTTGCTGCAATTACTTGGTATTCTCAGGCTCTGGCGAAGCTAGTAGCAGTATGTGGTCCCTACCATCGAATGACAGCAGGAGCTTACAGCCTTCTTGCAGTAGTTTTATATCACACAGGAGATTTAAATCAGGTCCTTGCTTTTGTTTATTTTGTTTCCTGTACATGTTTAAATGTGAAATAAATTTGACATTTTAGAAAGCCTATGATCATATCAATCTCAGACAGAAGAGAAAACTTCAACCTTTCAGTCCTGCTGTGGCATTTGGTTTTGTATTACTACAAATTTCAATTACTTTTCCTAACTATGTGATCCAAACAGGCTACAATCTATCAGCAAAAAGCCTTGGACTTTGAAAGTGATCCAGTCTTCAAGGGTGCAGAAAGAAGTACTGAAGGGCAAACAACGACGTCTTGATGATGAATATTTAATATTGGGTTAGGTTGTATTCATTTATATGCCACTTAGCACTTGGCATTAGTTTGGGATATAATTTGTGAATGCTTTTCGGAATTTTTTTGTGGATATTATTAGTGAACGTATTTTTTGGATTTGCTTTCATTTGTAGGGTGAAATGGAATAGAATACAATAGGTGTATTGATGAATATTTGTTATATAGTGGCAATTGCAAACCAAAACATTCCACTACTATTCGTTAAGAAATTCATTTTGATAGTGACAACAATCCTCGTCAATACCTATCGTCAATAAAACTATTTTTGCATTTTGTTTTCTATTGACAACGTTTGTCGTCAATACGATTTGTCCCCGTAAAGGTTGACTTTTTTCATTCATTTTGACAACCATTTGTTGTCATTATATCTTGTCAGTAAAGTGTTTGACCATACCATTCTTGATTGACGACTTATATGCGTTACTATTGATATCGTCAGTAAAGGACACTATTTACTGACAACAACTACTATTATTGACCGCACCGTACTGACGACATTTTATCATCAATTTTTGTATTGACGACAACATTTGGTCGATAAAAGGGAGTGTTTACTGACGGCGTAAAAAAATGTCGTCAAAATTCCTTTACTGATAACACTTTAATGTCGACCATTTGACGACATTTTCTCGTCACTAATCCATTGTACTAACGACATTTGCGCCTTTATTGATGCAATGGCTTAGTCAGTAATGCCCACATTTCTTATAGTGTTTGATGTTTGAAAAAAATCCATACCTTTAATCCTAAATTCAAATTCAGGAGTAAGGAGCTATGCACCACATTCATCATTTTTATTTTTACAATACAAACCCTAGCTTTGCGAGCATTCTAATTGTTAGTGTATTCTTCATTTGCAGAAAATCATTGTATCCAGTTCTTCACCATCAACTCTTGGCATATTTGCAAAACATCATTGTATACAGTTCTTCACCATCAACTCGTGGCATTTAGAGGTATGAATTCAAATTGTGAAATTAAAATTAACTGTAAAATATTCATGGATTAATTTATGGTATTATGGGTTTATTTCACTTAAAAAATAATAATATTAGGAGTTATTATTTTACTGAATGTAAATTTTGGTTGAAGAAAAAAATGGTTGATTGTAAGTGATAAATGTTTGCCAAGAAAAAATTGAAAATTAGGAAGAGGACGACCGGATAGCTAGAGTTAGTAATTTGTAGTCATCCGGCACATTATCCGATATATCATTTGGATGATTAATTTAGGTTATCCATGATGCATATCTGGATGTGTAAATGCCCATCTGGTATATCATCCGGACTATTAATGTAGGGTGTACTGGATTCATATCCGAACGAGTAAATACTCTTTCGGTACATCATCGGGATGATTAATTTAGGTTATACCGGATTCATATCCGAACGAGTAATTACTTGTTCGGTACATCATCCGGATGATTAATTTAGGTAATACCGGATTCATAGCCGGACGAGTAAATAATGTTCCGCTACATTATCCGGATGATTTGATCTAGAGTCTTGATGATGATTTTGTTATTCAAAAAATAATTTAATTAAAATTTTATTAATTTTTTACCCAACTTGTTTGATTAATGTTAATTATTTATACATTTAATTGTTAATAGTTAATTGTGTGCATATCCAATATAGGGGTAGAAGATGCGACATGCCTCCTAAAAGCTTGTTTGCGATAAGTTTATTTTTGGGAGGAAAAATCATTCATTCAATGTCATCAGTATCGTATGACCCTCCACATGAAAAATGAACATTTAAGGTGCATACTAGGATTCGGTATTTTGAGTTGGTTGATAAAATCTATGATATCATGGGAGCTGACAAGAATTCAGTGACCCTTATCATCTTGTTAAAACAACCACATTGTTATACTGAAAGTGAGCTAAGATATTGCACAAATGATATATATGATGATGAGTCGTTTGAGTTTGTTTACGATTCTACTGTAGAGATGCCACATTACACTGCTGAGTTATACATTACACAGAATGTAATTGAACCTACTTACAGAATGCAAAACACAGTTGGGATGCATGAACCTGGTGCAATGATGTCTTTATTGAATAGTTTTTCAGACCCAATGGCAATTGACAACTGGGGAAAAAGTAGTATTCAAGTAACAAATTCGTACCCATGTTTGAACCAAGTAGTAGAAGTGGCAACACCATCTCCAAGTGTTGGTAAACATTCACCCCATGGTTTTGAAACATCTCATTTAGGGCTCGCTGATTATATTCCTGGTTTTCATGCCATCCCAAAATCAAGACGGGCCAACTCTCCATGCCTATCTCCCAAGGTTATAATTGATATGGATGAGGATGATGATTCTATTCCAAGTATTGTTGAGGAGTCTAGCGAAGATGATAGTATGAGTCTGGATGATATGTGGGCAGACCATTCAAATGATTTAGTTGGCAGTGTTGGTGGTGATGATGATATACATCACTATACTGGTCATACAATGGTATCAATACATACAAAATCATACATACCAACTAGTCTTGAATTCTATAATGATGTTGGTTCACAAGGTATTGATCCTATAGATAGAGGCGATCATGAAAGTATAGACATTTGGAAGGAGACAAACAATGATATCCGATTAGGATTGAGATTAAAAAGTAAAAAACAACTCAAGAAGAAAATTACTTTGTGGTCTATACAACAAAATAGGGAGTTCATAGTTGTTGAGAGGAAAGGAAATACTTGGGTTGCTAAATGTAGGGGGCATATTTGAACACTGTTGGGGAAGATACACCACGAGAATCTGTCAATTGCGACTGGTATGTTCGGGCACATCAAAAGACCACGCACAAAATATGGCAAATCACAAAGTGGGTTAAGAATCACAATTGCGGTGGGTCAACTCTTTCAAACAACAACAACAATTTGAGTGTTGCGGTCATAGCTTGCTATATTTTGCACTCAATTGAAGGTGATCCTGCATATAAGGTTAAATACATTCAATTGGATATAAAGAATACTATTCGTGATGATATATCCTACAAGAAAGCATCGTATGCTCGAAGAAAAGCTTTTGAACTTGTTTTTAGAAATTCGGAGGCCTCATTCAATGAATTGCCCCAATATGTAGAGGCATTGTGTGATTCAAATCCAGGAACTGTGATCCATAGCCAGCACCATCGAAATAGTTCTACTACCAAGAAAACTTTCAAATATGTATTTTGGGCATTCGGTTCTGCAATTGATGCATTTCATTTTTGCAGACCTGTAATTAGCGTTGATGGCACCCACTTGCGTGGTGAATACAAAGGTAAACTACTCACAGCTGTGATAGTGGATGCAAATATCAAGACATTACCTCTTGCATATGCAATCATTGATGAGGAGACCAACGAGATTTGGTGCTAGTGTTTTGAGCAGTTTAGAATCCATGTCGCACACGATCGGTATCCGATATGTGTATTGTCTGATAGACACAAAAGGATAATTCATGCTTAGAAAAATATGGATGATTGGAAGGAACCAGCAGCATTTCATAGATTTTACTTGAGACACATTCGGAGCAACTTCATGTCAAAGTATAAAAAATTTCAGTTGAAAAAGTTGTGCTGGTCTTTGGTTAAGCTTGTCAAAAACGCAAGATAATAAGACTTTGAAATGAAATTAGAAGTATTGATGCTGAGGAATGGGATTACTTAAATGATATTGATAGGAGTAGGTGGTGTCTTGCATATGACAAATGTCATCGTTGGGGTAATTTGACTACAAATCTATCTGAGAGTTTTAATAATGTATTAATGGATGCTAGACATTTGCCCATAAAGGCATGTAATGATTTGACATAGCATCGGACTGTTCAGAGATTTAGAGACAACACTGAGGCTGCTAAACATTCTCGTTATCCATTGACAGATTCTGCGTGGAAAAAATATAAGAAAATTAAAAAAACAGCGCATGGTCATCAAGTAGTTGAATTTCACTATTCATCCGGTGTTTACAAAATAGTTACAGCTCGTCGCTTTGATAGAAAAGGGGGAAAATCCAAATCGTTAGGTATGATAAGAAGAAATGTTCATATGGCAAGTGGCAAATGTATAGATTTCCATGTTCACATACAATGGTACTTTGCAGACATAGAGGAGATGACCCGATGATTGTAATTGTTGCGGTATACAAAAATCGCACTTTTTTGCAACAATATTCGGGAATATTCCACCGAATTTCACATAAAGAATATTGGGAAGTTCCAAATTGTCATATTATAAAGGATATGAGTTGTTTTCATGATCGTCATCCTGGCCGAACTCGAGTTAGTCACATTCTTAATGAGATGGATGTTCGCCACCACGATGAACCTCGGAAGTGCTCACATTCTCGCCAACCCGGGCATAATAAGAGGAATTGCACTAATAATAAACGTAGAGTTTAATTTTCATTGCTGTCCAATGTCCAGTCATCATTATATTTTTAGATATGTAATAGTAGTTTGTATTTAATGTATTAAAACTTTCTTATTTTAGCTGTTTCTTTAGTATATGTTTGATGCATTACTGTTAATGTAATTTGACATTCATAATGCGAGTATGTGACACACATACGTGTTTATGGTTTTTGGTGTTATCTATCATAATTTATTGCTATGGGAGATTAAAGGTCGACATATATACAGGTGCTACATATCATGTCATCTCATTTGCGGCCGAACATAAATCCAGGCCCTTATGTCAATGACATGTTCTTTTTATTACATGAACACATAACAAATTCATTATTTAGAAGACAATTGCATGATGATAAACTTATAGTTAGGCGATGTGATAGTAATTTTTGGAACCACATCCCATACCTGAAAATGTGATGAAATACATTAGATTGGTTGGATTTGAGGGTGTTATACGATGTGGATATATTTTGGTGGATCACTCTATTACCACTACATTTGTTGAGCGATAGTGACCTGAAACTCATACTTTTCACTTACCAATTGGCGAGGCAAGAATTACACTGCAGGATGTGGAAGTTCTATGGGGACTACGTATGAAGGGTTATCCTGTTACTTCTCTATGTGTTAACTTCAATGTTAATGATTGGATAGAACTTTGTAAATCAGTTTTAGGATTTGAGCCACCGCGTGATGCTATTAAAGGATGTCGGATTAAGATGAGTTGTTTAGCCAAATCTCTAGATATTCCATAACAAGAAGATGCTTCTAAAAAGGCTTGTAAAAAGTGTGAACGCACGTATATTCTGATGCTTTTATGAGGGCATTTACTATCGGACAATTTTGGCTCTATGGTGTCTCTTCACTATTTAAATGCCCTTATGTCAATAAAACTAGCATTTTTATGTAGTTTGGGAAGTGCGTTTTTGGCACATTTATGTCGTAGCTTGTGTAATGCAAAATCACCTTCTGCAATTAATATTTGTGGCCAATTGGTGCTATTACAGGTGCGTTTACATATATTTTCTCTTTAAATATAACCAATTACTCACACCTGTTTATACTAATTAGTTTATAGTTATGGGTATGACAGCGATTTCCTACATTGCGTCCAGAACGACTTATGCCGCGCACTAATTACTCACGTCCTTATGGCGCGCGAGGTAATATGAATATATCATATATTCAACTTTTAGTTCCTATTATCTTGTGCACTTTTTTATTTTCAATCAGTTACATCATAAAAAATGTTGACATTTTGAGTTTCAGGTGGAACGTTGAATTTGATTTGTCAAACCTATCTATGCATGTATTGTCTATCTATCATGACCAATTGACTAGTTTACGATTCGAGGAGGTAATTTATTAACGATTTTTTATTAATATATTTATTTTTATAACAAACGCATTTAACTTCATGCCGGTTGTTAAATTGTAGTTTATTTGGCATATATCAGCCTATTCCGGTCCCTAGGTTGTTAGAGAATCATGCGGAATTACATAAAATAGACCGACACGGAAGAGGCGGTTATAACTTGGTCACGGTGCATCAACCTTATGTTAGTCATTTCATTATGTGTACAAATTCAGTAGAGTCCGGTGATGTGGCTGACGATATTACATATCCTTCTATTGAGTATATGGATTGGTATAAACAGCGGACTGATTTACATCAGAAATTTTGGTACAAACAGTAATGTTCAGAGTGGTTTTCAGGGCGATGGTTGTACAACCGAGTATTTGGTAAGATTTTTTAAGAGTTTGTCTAATCTTGTTTTTCTTACATATTACGTATGATAATATTACATTTTCATCTAGATGGGTGTGGTGACGAGGATGTATTATATGGCGTTGGATAACATCAAATCTAGTAATGAAGGTGGTTCTAGCAATGCATTTTCCAAAGAAATAATAGAATACACACATGATGCAATGATAAATGTTTGTAATGGCTAACGTCTTCAAATCCACCCATCACATGTACCGAAATGTAGTTCGGCTGGTTTGGACACACACCGAGTATCGAGAGCTCGCCGAAGTTTCCATAATGGTAGACAGGATGGTAGACAGAGAAAAAATTCACGGCCATATAATGGTATGATGATTGATGATGTCTTGTAGTCCGGCACATCATCAAGTTTCACATTCTGATGGACATGACGCCAAATGTAGAAGTGTCCATAGCTGCCCACAATGTATATCGTGATAAGCCTGCCATTCCATTCCCTGCTCTTGATATGAGTGCAACAGTTTACAATGAGATGAACGATGTCGACATTAATGTGATCGTTCATGTAGAAGAAGTTGAAGAACATTTAAATGTTGTAGACGAACATTTAGATGAAGTTGTTGAACATGTAGATGAAGTGCCTGAACATGTACATGTAAGACTCTGTAGATCAAAAAGAGTTCTACGTCGTCCGACATGTGGTACACATGGATATTTGAGAGGACATTGAATGTATACAGAGTGCTCCTAAGTTAGATTTTTAATTAATACTTGCAACGTTATAGTGCATTATTATGTGTAAAATATTATTACAATGTATTTGTATTTCTATCCAATGCCTTAATTAATAATCTGTCTCTTGCTTCTTTTAGAAATTGTGAAGGAGGGTGGAGAAAGAAAAGTAGAGAGATAATATGCTATACATAAACATTTTTAACAAAAAAAATATTTTTAAATCAACTTATTTTAATTATTGATATAACAATATTCGGACATAATTTAAATATAAGGAATCAGTCAAAGATTTGTTCTCAACCAATTACCGAGCAACAAGGAACAGTAAAATAAGCTGCAACGGTAACATAATTTTTAGTTTTATATATGGATAAGTTTTTGCACAAGAGTAGAGATTTGCAACAACAACAACTATTGACTTTGGCATCGGAGTAGACTCCCGGGGATCAGCTCGGGACTTTTCTCTAACGTCATCCGTTTTCGCAGATTATACAAATATATTACTTGGAGCTCGGATTAATTCAGCTCGGTCACATACTTTCCCGTGGTGAGCATTTGAGTTACAACATTTGGCGCCGTGAGTGGGAATTTGATCAAAAGGTTCACACGGCAAAACGGTGATGGTGAATACAAGGTCGATGAGAGAAACATCTCATACTAGTCGGAGAGAGGAGGGGAGGTAGTCATCTCCTTCTCATCAAAAAGAGCCTGAAAAGTCGCAGCAGGGGGATAATCGCGTCACCCCAGAGATGATGAAAATATTTGCAGAGCACTATGATCAGATGGAAGCCATGGTTAAGGAGGCCCGAAAGAAGAAGGAGAATCAACGAAAAGACCGGTGAAAAGCGCCTCTGGTCATCCACAGTGAATTTGACGGAGAAAATGAAGGGAAGTCAGAAACACAGTATTTTGCCCGACCTGGAGGTAGAGACAATACAAATCGAGATGAGGGTAAAAATCCCGGGACAAGGAGACCCCGAAGAGAAAGCCCTTTGTCAAAGGAAATTACTGACTTTCCTCTACCTCCTCACTTTAAACTACCGCAATTGCAGGCCTATATGGGGGACACAGACCCTAATGATCACATACATTTGTTTGAGTCAACGATGGACTTTCTGAAAATACCAGAAGAGACAAAGTGTCAAGCTTTCCCAACCACCCTGGAGGGGAAGGCTCGTTTACGGTATGAAGGGTTGAGGCCCAAGAGTATAGACTCTTTATCTCAGTTATGTGATCTCTTTTTCAACCGTTTCTTACAACGGAAGAAGTTCGATAAATCAACGGCTGAGTTGTTAAATCTTCGACAAGGACAAAGTGAATCCCTTAGGGGATATATGAACAGGTTTAATGATGAAAGTTTGCAAGCGAAAAATTGCTCGGAAGATGTGTTAGTAGGGAGTTTCTTAATGGACTTCGTCCCGGACGTTTTTATGTTAAAATGGCTAATGATTCACCAACTGACATGGAGCAGTTAATGAACCGAGTAGAAAAGTATGCAAAGGGAGAATAACATAATCATAAGAAAAAAAGATAACGAGAAACGTGGTACTAAGACTCGAGATGAGGTGAAAAGGAGCAAAGCTGTGGATAGACGAGCTCGGGTTTTTGATCGTCTCAATCTCCCGTGAATGACGGCCGATCTGACGATCCGAGACCAGATAACCACTCCTCTCAACAAGACTCTGACAGAGATATTGGCAATAGTGGGGAAAAAGAGAATTATGAAATCTCCACCCAAGATGAACTCTCCGAACCATAAACACAACCGAGATCTTTTCTCTAGTTTTCACCAATATCATGGGCACAACACGGAACATTGCTCCGACCTAAAAAGGGAAATCAAAGATTGTATCTGCGAAGGCTATTTGCAGGAATTCGTAAAAACGAATTACAAGGTGGCTCAAAATGGACGATCAGCTGAAAGACAATCTCTTCGGAGGGCAAATTACGGTAGAAATTACTGAGCTGATGATAAAAGGCCGCGATTTAACCGGAATCCTTCCGCGCAGGATATTACAGTGGAAGATCATGCCATCCTTGGAGGACTAGAGGGAGTTGAAAGCAATTCAGTCCGGAAGAATAGATGCCGAAAAGTACCGGCCCAGGAGCCAACCGGGAGGAGGTTTAAGCCCTCAGAGACCATCACGTTCTCTGAGGAGGACGTCGTGCCCACCAAATTCCCGCACTCAGATGCTTTGATCATCAAAGCTAACATTACCAATAAGTTGGTACATCGAGTTTACGTAGACGATAGGAGCTTGGTAGACATTCTGTATATCAACGCTTTTGAACAATTGGAAGTTGATCCCAAGTATCTCTGACGGAGCCCAACTCCGTTGGTCTGTTTTTCTGGAGAATCTGTTCAGCTGCTGTGAATTGTAACTTTGCCCATAACAGTTGGAGAATACTTGAGGTGGAAGATTATATACTCAGATTTTGCGGTTCTGAAATCGCCTTCTCCATATAACATTATTATAGGTCCTCTTACAATGGTAAAATTGAAAGCCATATGGTCTCCTTACCATTTGGTGATAAAGTTCCCGACACCAGCCGGAGTAGCGGTGGTCAGAGTAGACCAAGATGCAGCTAGGCAATGTTACATGGTTGCCATGCCGGGAAAAATTGGAGGAGATCTTATTAATTGTATAGAGGGAGACGCAGGGATCAGGGGTTCTTTGAAAATGAAAGAGGAAGATCCAGCAAAAAGTGTGGATTTTGGAAAAGACGAGATAAAGAAGATACCCTTGGACAAACAAAGGCCTGAAAGGATAGTCCAGATTGGCAGGACTATATCTACTCACGTCCGAGGGTGTCTCATTAAGCTCTTGATTGAATTTAAAGACATATTCACATGGAGTCCGAAAGATATGGGAGGTGTATCACCAGATCTCTTGACATATTCACTGAATATTCATGTTGATGTTAAGCCGGTCCTACAGAAGAAAAGGAATTTCGCACATGAGCGAAGGTTGGTCATCCAGGAAGAGGTTGAAAAGTTGCTACAGGTCGGGATTCCGGGGGAGGTGAAATAGCCGACCTAGATTGCTAATCCAATAATGGTGAGAAAGGTAGACGGAGGATGGCGAATGTGTATAGACTTTACAGATTTGAACCGAGCCTGCCCGAAAGATTGTAAGTGTCATAGTGGGATTTGAAATGATGTGCTTTTTGGATATTTATAAGGGTTACCACCAGATCCTGATGAATCCAGCTGATGCGAAAAAGATTGCTTTTGTGACAGACCGAGGAACGTTCTACTACAAAAAGATGCCTTTGGGTCTAAAGAATGCTGGGGCTACCTACCAACGTTTGGTGAATAAGATCTTTAAGGGCCAGATCGGGAGAAATTTAGAGGTCTACATCGATGATATGGAAATCAAAAGCAAGCTGGAAACAAAAATGTTAGATGATCTTAGAGAAACATTCCTCGCATTACGGGAGGTCAGTTTGAAACTAAATACCAAGAAATGTGTATTTGGCGTGAGCTCGGGAAAGTTTTTGGGCTTCATGGTATCGAAGAGAGGAATTGAAGCCAACCCAAAGAAGTTGGAAGCCATAATTTCCATGGAAGCTCCTAAGAATGTTAAGGAAGTACAGAATTTGACTTGTTGCATGGGTGCCCTTAACAGGTTTTTGTCCCGAGCAGCCGAAAGAGGTTTACCCTTTTTCAAACTCTAAAAATCAGCAAAGGATTTCAAATTAAATCTCTAAAAGAGCATTTGAAGCAACTTCCCACGTTATCTGTTCCCACAATAGAAGAAGTGTTATTTCTATATCTGGCGGTAGCAGAACAAACAGTAAGTGCAGTCCTAGTCCGAGAATATGAAGGTGTGCAGAAGCCTGTGTATTTTGTGAGTAAGGCCTTACAATGGGCTGAACAAAGGTACCCAGAGATTGAGAAGCTGGTTTTATCTTTAGTCTTTGTAGCTCGAAGATTGAGGCCACATTTTCAAGCGCATCCTATTTGCGTTCTAACTGATCAACCCCTCCGCCAGGAATTATACCGACCTGAAGCATCCGGACAATTGTCCAAGTGGGCTATTGAGCTCGGGAAATATTATATTGCTTTCAAACCCCGAACAGCAATTAAAGGCCAGGCATTAGCCGATTTCATAGCTGAGATGCCTCGAAAAGAAAGTGAAAGCTCAACTTTGGAACTAAATAAGGCTGAGCAAGATGGCAGTAAAAGTTGGCAGCTATTTGTTGATTGAGCTGCAGCAGGAGAGGGGTCAGGAGCGGGGCTAGTACTGATTAGCCCCAAAAATCATGAGTTGACTTATGCGTTGAAGTTCGAGTTTCCTGCCTCTAATAACGAAGCAGAGTATGAGGCACTCATAACAGGTATGAAATTGTGTGAGATCCCGAATTTTCTTCCAGTAATACTATCTCATAGTTATTTTAATCTGCATATTAATATGAATTTTGAATTTATTGCACTTGGTGGAAATGGTGATTTAATAGTATGCACTTTAAATTAATTATTCATTTTAAGGAAGTAATTGTCAATTTTAGAAAGTATAAGGGAAGATTATATTAGCTATTCTTAAGTTTTGGGACTTAAATAGTATTTATAGAGAAATAAGGATGTAAAGATAAATTAAGTGAAATAGTATTTAAAAAAATAACAATAAAAAATAATAATAAATAAAATAATAATAATAAATAATAATAAAATTAATTAATTATTATGAGGAATATGTGTAAGCTTAATAGTTTACACGTATTTCATCTTTGGTGACTCAGGAGGAAAGAAGCCTCCACATTAAATAACTGGGAAGACCCAGAAGAAAGGGGAAAAAGAAAAGAAGGAAAAAAAACGGTGAAGAGATAGAGAGAAAGAAAGGGAGGGAAGAGGGTGAAAAGGAAAAAAAAAGGAAGAAGAAGGGTGAAAAGGAAAAAAAAGAAGAAGAAGGAGAAGGAGAAGAAGAAGAAGAAGAAGAAGAGGAAGGAGAAGAAGAAGGAGAAAAGAAAAGAAACCAAAAGCAATTTGGAAAAGTCTTCAACAGGTGGGGAAATTTACTGGATAGTAAATGGAAAAGAGTTCATATAAAAGGATAAGTTTTGTTTCAAATTATAGATTGTTACTCTTGGTGTTGCAAGTTTGGGCTTTACAAACATCTTGTAAGGGCGAATCCATTAGGGTTGGGTATCAGAGCAATAATCGTTTGGGCTTTAGCCCAACAGTAATTGATAGTAGTGATGAATTAAATGGAATGGTGTGAGTGATTGAAGATGGGCTTTTAAATTTAACACATAGTGGGTTTTAGGGCCTTACAAGTTGGTTATAGACATAAATAGAGTAATACACAAATGCTTTAATGGAGTTTGGTGATAGTGTTTAATTTTAAAATCTTAAACTCTAAAAATAATGTTTTGTTTTAAATCTAACGCCAGCTTTTAAGAAATTCACGTTACCTTAATTATGTAGGAACTTGGTTTTAAAGGCAATAATATTAGTAGCAAGAAAACAACTATAATACCATAGATAATAACCATAATTTAAATGACACTATTTGAAACTCTTAGCCATTTAAGACTACACTAATAAAGCTGGAATTCAGTTTTGCACTTGTTAGATGTATGGTATTACACCAACTTGACTTTACTATGTTTAGTATATATGTGATTTGATATGAAATATTTGTGCGGCATGTGTTTGCCTATACTGCGATTGTTTGATTGATTGGGGCCCAGTCATGGTGGTTTATTGATGTCGGGAAGGCAAGGGCCGACGAGTTCATCATAAGTTCACCGTGACATTTAACCCTTGTCAAGTGGAACTAAGGAGGTTTTAGTTTCATGAGAAAGGTACTATTTATATCGATATATCCTATTGTGCCTACAAGGCAACCTTTGACTGTGGAGGATAAGGTAGCTTCAACAGTGCTCTGATCAACCACTGATCGTAAGGTGATATAAGGCTGGTACTGGACTGGTAATGTTTTCTGTTCGATTTATATGACACCTTTACTATTTGTGCATATTCCAGTTGGAATATTTACATACATGAGATTGGCATGTTAAGTTGTTATGTTGAATTGTAATTGTGAGAATTTACTACGTTTTGATATTATGTGATCCTATTGCCTCCCCACTGAGCATGATAGCTCACCCCCATTATCAAAAATCTATTGTTTCATAAGACACAGAGGAAATTGGTCAGGAGGGGCTGGATTAGTGAGACTAGAAGAAGGTGGGGTTACCAAGCCTATTAGACAAACTTTGTAGTTGGAATATCTTGCGAAATCAAGGAATGCTCGGATATTAAGTTAAATATGTTTTTCTTTGTTGTAGGGGATTGTACAGAAAACTTTTGTGACATTGTGTTATAGAATGTTGATGTTGTAAATATTTAATGTTCGTTTGATGTTGCGTAAACAAGTCTTTTTGGTATTTAATCTAAGAACAAGATTGTGTGTGATATTCACGACGTTAGTATATATTTTGATTTAAGGGTGAATTATATTTGATGTGATGTACAGGTTTGACAAACCAACTCGCTCCAGTTTAGGGGCGGTGGGTTGGGGCGTCACAAATTGGCTTTGTCAGTTGGAGCCCGCCGAATTGAGACTTACAGTGATTCTCAATTGGTAGTTGAGCAAATCTCAGAAAGATATGCTATCAAGGATGCCACGATGAAAAAATATGCAGGGCTCGTTCAAAAGATGGCAGAAAAGTTTGAAAGGTTTACTATACATAAGATCCCGAGATCACAAAATAGAACGGCAGACGCGTTGAGTAAGTTAGCTTCTTCTGCCTCGTCACATTTGAACAAACATGTATATGTGGAAACACTTCCGAATCGGAGCATAATGGTTGCGGAGGTAATGGATATAGCTGATTCAGAAAATTGGATGACCCCTATATCGAACTTCCTGACGTCCGGAATTCTTCCTGATGACCCTTATATTGGGTCCAGAATGTTGGCTTAAAAAGCTACTCTTCTCGGGTATTTTTGGCCGACTATGTATGAAGATGCAATTCAAATAGTGAGAACTTGCGAGAGGTGTCATAAGTTTGCTGTGACGACGTACAATCCTTAGGTACCACTCAACTCGACTATATCTATTTAGCCTTTCTATCAATGGGGAACAGATCTACTTGGTCCTCTTCCTAAAGGGGTTGGTCGGGTAAAGTACCTTGTAGTGGCAGTGGATTATGCTACTAAATGGGTAGAGGCAGAACCATTAGCAACTATTTCGGGAAGGAACTTGATAAAATTCTTTTGGAAGACTATCATCTGCCGGTACAGGATTCCAGGAGTTATAGTTTTTGATAATGAAAGGCAATTTATCGAGGAGCCGTTCAAGTCTTGGTGTTCATCTCTGGGGATCAAACAGAACTTTACATCAGTAGCTCATCCCCAGACCTACGGGCAATCAGAGGTGACTAATCGTATACTATTGCAAGGTCTGAAAATACGATTAGAATGAGCTAGTGGAAATTGGGTTAAACATCTGCCAATGGTCTTATGGTCATATTGAACCACCCGAAAAACAACTACAGGAGAGACTCCTTACAGTTTAACATATGGTACCGAAGCAGTCATCCCACACGAAATAGGAATTCCAAGTCGTTGAAATTTATTCTTTAGCTCGGGTAAAAATGAAGGACTCCGAGAGAATTTGGATGCATTGGAAGAGAAAAGGATATGCTCACAACTGAAAGATGCTAGGTATAAACTGGAGATAGCTCGGTACTATAATCGAAGAGTAAAGAAGCGATCTTTCCTAGCTGGTGACCTTGTTCTGCGAAAAGTAGAAGCAAGTCGGGTCGGGAAAACTGGGAAGTTAGACCCTCAATTGGAAGGCCCTTATAAAGTGGTGGATGTTTCTTCAAAAGGGTATTGTACGCTGTCTAGAATGGATGGGAGATCTATCCCTAGAACTTGGAATTTTCATAATTTGAGGAAGTATTATTAGTAGAGTATTCTTTTCTCATGATGTAATAAGTTGATTCTTATTTCAATAAAGCTTCTTGCTGTTGTTATGGCAATTCCGGAGAAAAGAACTCTACGAAAATCTATAAACAACTGTGCAAAATTCCCGGAGTGAATTCCTTGTGAAAAGTTATGAGGAAATAAATAAACATCAGGAAATGAAATTCAGAATTAATACAATCTCCGAGAAGACAAGCTAACTTATGCAACATTCCCGAAGTGAATTCCTTTATAAAAAGTTATAAGGAAACAAATAAACTTTAGGAAATAAAATCTCCGAGAAGAAATATTGGATTATGTAAAATTTTCGATGTCAGAGACTTTCTTCTTGTCAGCTTCTAGATTGGATCGCAAAGAAGTTGAGTGCTCAGCAACACGGATAACTTCTATTGCTCAGTTGGAGAGAACCGCACTCTGCAGAATTGAAAGTGGTGAGTTAGAAACCGTACCTGAGAAGCAAAAATAGCCAAAGCATTTATTAGCTCTTCATTATCGAGCTGCCTGATCTCTTGGGGGAATACCTTGACTAAGCCATTGATGTGATGAAGCTGGAGTGATCAGCCGGGAATTGCGATTGAAAGTCCAACTCGGGCAGAATTGATCACCGGGATAAGAGATAGGAACATAGGAGATTAGCACTATTGCGGGTGATAACTGGGACAGGAACCCGAACTCGCCATGTTAGGAGAAGTCATACGGAAGAATGGACGGCGAATAGTTGCGGGGCTCCCTCGCTTTCCCCCTCTATCTTCTGAGCTGAATGAGGGCGGCACATTTCTTTTTGAACCTCTAGTCTTCTTTTCCCGAGGAAGGGGAGGAAGACCAGAGGTGGGTTTTGTAGTACCAGAAATTACCGAGCCTGGGGCTTGTGGTAAAGTCTCTAGTGCAAAAATCACCGGGCCAGGGGTTTGTGGCGAAATCTCTAGAGCAAGAATCTCTACAGGGGCTGAAGTGTCCTCACTTGATTTCCTTGAGAAGGAAGCCGTGCTAGATGGTTTATTGAAACCTGCTCTGATTAGTTGTCCAAGATCCATCATTGCAGAGATAAAAGTATCATAGAAATATCAGAGCAAGATGATCAAAATGGACAAATAAAATGTAAAATACTCACGTTCATTTCCATGTCTATCTTTTGAATCTTTATACTTCGGACCGAGAGTTGCCGAGCTTAAACCACCTTGAATCAAGATTTTTTCAGACCACCTAGAAACATCAAAGCTAACACCTAGAGACTCCAAGGTTTGTTCTCCACCTATATCATCGAACCTTTTAGGTTCTCTATCAGTGATGGTGCTACTTATTCTCCATGGTCGGTTCTGACCAATGAATTCAGTACTCACAAAGAAAAATCTTTCTTTCCAATGATGAATGGAACTGGTAAAATTATGAAGCAAAGACACCTTACTGGTTCTACGGTTGAAATAAAACCACCCTATTTTGTTGGGTAAGGTTTTCAGAGAGAAAAATTGCATGAATAGAGGGAGTCTAATTGAAACTTTTTCATATCGGCAAACTAGTTCAAAACCAATCACAGTTCGAATGGAGTTTGGGGTAAGTTGACTCGAGCTAACACTGTAGTGATCTAACACTCCTAAAAGCAACCCCGTGATAGGAAACCTTAAACCCACTTGAAGTTGGTGTTCATAGATAGCTACATGTCCCCGAGGAGGATCCGTAGCTCAGTCATTTTTGGTCGGAGTTTGAACTGTGATGTGGTCGGGAATAAAGTATTTCTTTATTATATTATACGGTTAATATTTTTTGGAGTTAAAGTAGACGAAATAGTATTAGCTAGAAGTCTTTCTATGACCTCAGTATTTGTGCGCTCATCCTGTTCGGCTATGGCTACCTCGGTAGTTTCAAGGGGTGTGCTAAAAAGAGTAGTGGTAGATTTCTATTGACGCCTAAGAGATCGTCTAAGAGTAGTCTCTGTCGGATAAGACATTATTGAGGCGATATGGGCCTGAGTAGGTGAACTACTGGGTTGATTGGGTTGTGAATCAACAGAAGGATTTGCATGTGCATCCTCGTTACCATTTCCATTTCCTTCTGACTCTAAGCTAAGACTTGGAGTGTGCGAGCTGCTAGCTGTGGGTTCCCTATAGCTAGCTGAATTAACATGTTCATAGGAATTAGAGTGTTCTTCAGAAGACATACCTGAAGGAATAGGAAAAATCTTGAAGATAACTTAAAGAAGTTGATGAAACGGAAGGCCTCTGTTGTTACTTATATTATGATAAATTGAAGAAGATAATAGGGTAAGCGGATTTGACTGGATATATAGATTAGGGGAAGTTTGAAATTTGAAGGAGAATCACGATTGAGAAGATGATCCGGTGGTATATTGATATAAAATTTTAAAAAGTAATTAAGATCAATCTATTATTTATGGGATAACGCTTATTTCAAATGAAAACGCGTGCCAATGTCCCAAGTCATTCAGCTCAGTGTTGTTTCCAGTCTTCAAGGAAGCCACCTCGATGCTATTTCCAGTCTTCAAAGAAGCCAACTTGATGTTGTTTCCAGTTTTCAAGAAATACTTCAAGTCATTAAGTTTGGTGTTGTTACAAGTTCTCAAGGAAGCCAGCTTGGACTTTTCTGAAGATTGTTTCAAGACGGAACAAATGCCATTTATACCAACTTGAGGGGCTATTGATATAACAATATTCAGACATAATTTGAATATAAGGAATCAGTCAAAGATTTGTTCTCAACCAATTACCGAGCAACAAGGAACAGTAAAATAAGCTGCAACGGTAACATAATTTTTGGTTTTATATATGCATATGTTTTTACACAATAGTAGAGATTTACAACAACAACAACTATTGACTTTGGCATCGGAGTAGACTCCCGAGGATCACCTCGGGACTTTGCTCTAACGTAATCCTTTTTTGCAGATTAAACAAATATATTGCCTAAAGCTCGGATTATTTCAACACAGTCACATACTTTCCTGAGGTGAGCATTTGGGCTACAGCAATTATTATCTGGACTTACATCTGAATTAGTGACATATCCTCCAGTACTTGTGTCCGGACGATAGTTGTCTCTTCCGGACATCAAGTCCGGATTCTCCCTATTTTATCCGAACTTACATCCGGATGAGTGACATATCGTTCGGTTCTTGCGTCTGGAGGTTTGTATCAAATTGAAATGGATTTTATAAGAAACAAAATTCCGGACCATAGTTGCCTCTTCGGGTGTTTTATCCGGACTTCCATCCCGAAGAGTGACTTATCGTCCGGAACTTTGTAAATTGATATGGATTTTATAAAACAAATATATTGAAAAAAATTATAATAACGCAACTCATACTTAAAAAAAATATTTAAAGTAATTATATAATTATATTTTATATGTAATTATATGTAAAAATATTTTACTTATACTTGTAAAAATATTTTATATGTAACTATAAAAGAAATCATAATAAAATGTAATTATATAATTAATTTTTACATTTTTTAAAAGTATCCAGAGGTCCGGATGTAAGCCTGGATTCTCCTTGTTTTATCTGGACTTACATCCGAATGATAAAGCTATCATCCAAATGTATGTCCGGATGATAGCAACAATTGGAGTCCAGACGTGGAGTCCGGACGTCCGGATTCCAATTGTTGCTATCATCAGGACTTACATCCGGACGTCCGGATAATTTCAAAACTATATAAATTAATTATATAATTACATTTTATTATAATTACATTATATTATATTATAAGACTTCCCTCTTGGCAAGAAATGGGCTAAGCTGATGCTGGTCTTTATTGAGCACTTTTAATAATATTTTATAATTAGATATAAAAAATTTCATTGGAAAAAATTATATTAACATAGCTCACAGTTGTGAAAAATATTTAAAGTAATTATACAATTAAATATATAATAATTTAGAAAAAATTTGAAGTTGCATTTGGTGAATGCGAGTTCTTTAGAATACATCCATGTAAATTTTAAACAACGTCCGGACGACTCATCCGGATTCTAAGGCACTCGTCCGGATGTAAGTTCGGATAAAACAGTGAGAATCTGGACTTCACATCCAGAAGAGACAACACTAGTCTGGTCAAATTTTATGTAAATTTTATACAACATGAGGATGCCTCATCCGGATGCTAAGGCACTCATTCGGATGTAAGTCGGGATAAAAAAATGGGAATCCAGACTTCACATCCGGAAGAGACAACACTAGTATGGTTATCCCTGTATAATTATATAATTATATTAATTCCAATAATTAATTTAAATTATATTTTTTACTTTAAATATTATATATTTTATTTTAAATAAAAACATTTTTTACTTAAACTATTATATTAATTTCAATTTTTACTTTAAATTACTTTAAATATTATATTTTTTACTTCAAATAATTATATAATTATATGAATTCCATGTAAATTATATAGTTATATACAAAACCCTTATAGGCGTAACAGTCACCTCAGCAAATCGAAATTATTTTGTCCTAATTAGAATAAAGTGTTGGTTATCCTAAGCATTGCCAGAGTTCCAGAACCGGCGGTTCCCAGTTCCGCCTTAGGCATAATTGGAACCGGAACCGCCCCTCGGCGGTTCTAGTTCCGGTTCCGATTTTATCTCGATTTCTGTTACAATTTTGTTTCCGTTTCGGATTCGATTTCGAATTCGAATTTCAATTTCAATCTCCGAATTTGATTTTGAAATACTAAATTTTAGGTATTTAGATTTTAGGAGTTACAACTTAGAAATACTAAATTTTATTCATTGGGATAGAAAAATTTACAAATTAAGAATTTTAGAAAAATTTTAAAGTTAAGAATTTTAAATCATAAATTTGCAAGTTAGAAATTAATGAATGAAGAAACTACTAAATTTTATTCATTGAATAGAAAAATTTACAAGTTAAGAATTTTAAATGATAAATTTACAAGTTAGAAATTAATAAATGAAGAAACTACTCAATTTTATTCATTGGATAGAAAAATTTACAAGTTAAGAATCTTAAATCATAAATTTACAAGTTATAAATTAATAAATGAAGAAACTACTCAATTTTATTTATTGGATAGAAAAATTTACAAGTTAGAAATTACTAAATGAAGAAACTACTCAACTTTATTTATTGGATAGAAAAATTTACAAGTTAAGAAATTTAAATCATAAATTTACAAGTTAGAAATTAATAAATGAAGAAACTACTTAATTTTATTAATTGTATAGAAAAATTTACAAGTTAAGATTTTTAAATCATAGATTTACAAGTTAGAAATTAATAAATGAAGAAACTACTAAATTTTATTTATTGGATAGACAAATTTACAAGTTAAGAATTTTAAATCATAAATTTACAAGTTAGAAATGAATAAATGAATAAACTACTAAATTTTATTCATAATTGATGGTTTAAACTTTAAATTTGAATAGTATAATAATACAATTGCAAAATATATTATGATATACAATAATACGACTATAATGTATATAAATAAAACTATGACATTAATTTATATAAACGAATATATAGATATGGAAACTATAATATTTGAAAAACATAATAAATTATTTCAAAATTTCAATAATCTAAAAATGTACAATGTGAAATTTTTCATCATTTTAATAAACTAATAGTATTCGTCGTCGTCGTCATTATTGGCTCTATCGGCATCGGTGACGGGTGAATTAGTTGTACAAGTAGAACTACCATCCGTGGTGGTGTCTAAATCTAAATCAAAATCTTCTTCTATATCTTGTTCTTGTTCTCTATAAGCGGCTTTAGTCCAATCATCTACTAAAGCTTGAATCTCCAAGGACATGGGGCTCAAACGCGATCGGGTCTCGTCAGAAATGTTGCCACCTTGACTAAAAGCTTGTTCCACGGCTATGGTTGATGTCGGGACCGCCAAAATCTCGTTGGCTATCGAAGCGATGACGGGGCACATCGTTGTCTTCGCCTTCCACCATTCCAATATTTTGAAGTTCTCAATACTATCACATTCAAAATTGTTATCACTAAAATCAAAAGAAGTGGTTAAATATTATTCAAGTTCCGAACTAGTAGTACCTTTGTGTTTTTTTAACGATTGAAACATTTTTAAACCAGGAAGGATAAAGGAAGACGAAGATCCAATATTTGAAGTTGAAAAACTATTGTGACTAGTGCTAGTGTTAATGGTAGTAATAGTAGGAACTTGTTGTTGAAAATTAAAAGAATATTCTTGATATAAGGCATTTATCATATCTTTAGTCTCATTTATTTATCTACTTACATTTAAATGTAATTTCATAAAGTTCGGATCTAATGGAAAACATTCTTTTAACGTATTATAATAAAACTACAAATATTCGTCTAAACCTTGAAATTTAAAACGAGGATCAAGAACAAAAGCAACTAAATATAAAATTGGAATTTCTTTATAATAACTAATCCATTTTTCTAACATGTGAATAATACATTGCGTCAAAGTTTCATCATTTATGTGCATTTTTAACACACCAACTATATTACATACTTCAACTAAAAATAAATGAGAAGTCGGATAATACATATGTGAAAATGTACAAGTAGCATCCTTAAAAACTTTTAAAACTTCTAACAATTTTAAACAAGAAGTCCAATGATTAGGAAGTAATACAATTCCAAGACAAGAGTTATCAATGAAAAAATTACATAACAATGAACTATATTTAGAAGAATCACAAATTAAATCATAAGTTGAATTCTAACGATTTGGAACATCCTTTTAAAATCTTTTAGGCTTTTGTCCATGTTGTATACAATATTTTGCCCATTCTTTCATTAAACTTGGATGACTAGTCAAATATTTAATTGCATCTTTAATTAGTTTAATATGACTTTCTAATGCACTTAAACCATTTTGAACGGATAAATTTAAAATATGGCATACACATATAATATGAAAAAATTTCCCACCTAAAATTGGTGTACAACTATTTTTTAATTCTACAATAGATGAATTATTGCATTATCAAAACCAATTGAAAAATTTTTATCATTTAAATTAAATTCCCCTAAAATAATACTAATTAATCTAGATATATTTATGGCCGAATGAGAATCATTAAAAATTCTAAATGTAATTACTCTTTTTTGTAGAAACCAATTTGAATCTACCCAATGACAAGTTATACCCATATAACTATTCATTTACCAATGATCATTCCAAATATCAGAACATATTGAAACACTAGAATCTAATTTTAAGTTATTTTTTTCTTTTTTATAATTTTTTTTAATATCACGTGTTAAAGTTGTTCTAGGAACACGTTTTACTTGTGGATTTTCATTTTCTTGAACTAATCAAGCAAAATTTGGTTTTTCACCAAATGAGAATGGTAAATGTTGTGCACAAACAAATCTAGCTACATCATCTCTCAATTTTGAATCACTAAATTTAAATAAATTTAAATTAGCAGAAGAAGAAGAACCTTGTTGAGCAAAACCGGTTAATTGCGCTTGTGACATTTGAAGGCCGATTTCTTGAGGATGTATTTTCTCCAAATGCTTGGTTAGTGTACCATATCCGCTCCCAATTTTGAAGGGGAATGATTTCTCGCAAAAATTGCATTGTGCTCTAATAAGAACTCCATCGACATCAAAAATTTTTGTGAAATATTTCACAAACATTTCGGATTTTTGATTCGTTGGTGGACGACGACTTGATTGTGTTGCATCACCAATATAAATTGGTCGGGATGAAGAACCAAAGCTATCCATTTTATAAAAATTTTTAAAAAGATTAAAAAAGAATAAGAAATTGAAAGAAGAATATATTAAAAATAATAATAAATAATTTAACTGATAATTATAATAGAAACAATAATTAGAATTGAATTTTATAGAATTTTGATGCTTGAGAATTGAGAAGAAGAGAATTAGAATATTGAGAAAAAATAGTAGAAATTGTGTGGGAAAAATGAAAAATTAAGGGGGTATTTATAGATTAGGAAATGTTTAAAAAAAAAAAGATGAACTGAGGAACGGTCAAATAATTGACCATTCCTCAGCCAATATATGGCAACGGTCAGCCAAACTTACTGACCGTTGCATTTTTTTTTGTTCACACGCGCCTGTTTATATATATTTTTAAATTTTTTAGGTGCGTGCACACGTGAAGTCAGCACATTGCTGAAGTGACATATTTTTTTTAAAACACTATTTGGAACCGGAACCGGAACCGGAACCGACGGTTCCAGTTCTGGTCCTTAAAAATGGGAACCGTAACCGAACCGCCCATGGGCGGTTTGGTTACAGTTCTAGTTTAAGGGCCCCACGGTTCTAGTTCCGGTTCCGAAACCTTGGGTTTGGCCATGTCTAGGTTATCCCTTAAGTCTCTCACTTAGTTTTGAATATCTTCATTACAATGATTATGTTTTTTTTAGCTTGCATATTTGGTGTAAGATGATCTTTATCAATCAACTGATTTCTGTTAAACACAGCCCAAGTGTTGCTACGTTGGATTGCACTTGCACATTATTCTGGTTTATAGGCTATAGCCAATGCCTGCTGGAACAGAAGAATGAAGGTTAAACTTGCCTTTGCTCTTCTAGTATGAATAAAGAACAGATCCAAATCTCAAACAAAACGATGCTTAGCATTACAAATCAAGACAAACATTTTTCCCAATTCCATATCTAAAAAGGCAGTAAAGGGAGCGTATTGTTCAATTCAGTATGCATTGGGATGACAGAGATCAAATCTATGCTCACCTTCAGTCAAGCTCCTATACAACCTTATAATAGAACTCCCATAGATCAGAGGTAGTAAATGTATAAACTATTTTCAACCATAAGTAACACAGACATGTAAATCACAAGCAAAGAGCATAACTATGAAATGTGCTCACTCAATATACTAATACACATGGATTAATATTGAACTTGAACTTATCATTTTTCTTTTTTGATCTCACTTCAAATGAATTAATATTCATATCTTCTTCATCTTCTGTTGCATCATCCTCTTCTTTGTCTTCTTTGTCTTCCTCTTCTGCATCTTCCTCTTGCTCATCTTCACCTTTTTCTTCTTCTTACTCATCTTCCTCTTCCTCTTACTTATCTACATCATCCTCCTCACTATCGCTATCCACTTTGTTCTCCATAAAAGCCGTGAAAGAAGCCTTTTTCTTTTTTGTCATAATGTGGTCAATCTTATCATTGCAGCGGTTGATTTTCTTGTTCATCTTGGCCATCTTTCTATTCATTTTGTTAATTTTTTAATGCAATTGCATCAATACATCCATAACTCCTTCCTCCTTTCTTATAATACCTTCAACGCTGCTTGGACCGGCTTCATTTTCTCCTTCACGCCTACCTTCACCGATGCATGGGCAGGCTTCATTTTCCCCTTTCCTCCTATCACTACTTCTATAAACTCTTCCTATGTCATCATATATATAGTCTCCAATATGCGACATTATATCAACACCACAATAACGAACTTTAGATTTTTTACACATCCACTTATTCCCAATATGGATCATATGCATACGTCTAAAGCATTCATCATCTATTATGTCAAAGCCACTGAAATAATAGCATTCTCATCATCCAATCTAATTTTATATGCAACAAGAATTCTAGTGATTATACTTCCAAAATACAACTCATGCTGTGATTTTGACTTACTGAACATTAAGTACTTTATGAAAAAAATCACCATAATTTATCAGAATTTTTCTCATAATTGCATTAAACAGGTGAAGACTCACATGGCTAATATCGGTTTTATGATCCTGGGTTGGGGGAAGAATACTAGTGATGATGTGATATAAAACTCGATGACAATGGGTAAAATATGTCATGTCCAATTTGTTCAACTCACGCTTAACCTCAACATATGGAAAAAAACTCCTTTAAATCACTTTTCACAATGATAGGACTCCATTTAGGACACTTCAACAATCTACTGATCCATGCAGCATCAAAACTGATTCTAGAACCTTTAACCACAGTAAGCAAAAGTCCATCAGTTTCTCGCATATTGGAGAAAAAACTCCCTGACTAATTTTTCATAGTAGTAATTAGAAATTACTAATAGTTTTGACCAACCCAAGGCAGTAAAAGTTTCTATAATTTATTCAATACCATGGACAAATTCGGATGTATTGCACCATTTACCTCCACATATATTTTTGTTGGAGAATTTTTTATTGAAATCGATGGCTGCATCATTAGTTAAAAATGCACCTTCAAATTTTGTAAATGTATCTCCACCTTCGGAGGAGTCTGAGTCATCTCCTCGTTGGCCCCTGCTATTATCTCCATCTCCTATTATGCCCCTCGACCGACCTCCTCTACCGCCAGCTGTACCCCGATGGCCTCCACGCGTTCTAGCCATATACTCACTCTAGTTAGGTTTGTTTGATTCCTTATTGGGTCTGTTGATTAAGTGTCTTGATGATGGCTGGAGAAACACAAACAAGTGAATCAAATATATTAAAATATATAAACAAATTCTTCTAGATATGAATTAGTCCAATCAGATGTGCAAGGACATAGAAAGAAGCAAAACATTAAACAAATGCAATTTGAAAGACTGCATATCCAAGGAATCCTTAATAGCAGGGGAAGCATTGCAAAACACAATCTCTCGCAATTTTTTGTCTGAAAACATGTGGGATTAACTGAGAATATTTTGACACTAATAGCAACAAATATAAAGTTATTATTAGCAGCATACCTAATCCATCAAAAACTGCATTCTCTCAGCTTTTTTTCTCTAAACTCAGTTCCTTCCATCTCTAGATGATATAATTATACCTCTTGAAGCTCAATAACTATAGTGAGAGCATTCAAGACGCCATTGATGCTTCTATTCCTACCCATTGCCTCTAATTCTTTTGCACTGTGCATAATTCATTAACCACCAATAGAAGCAAAATTCTATCATGAATTTGCAAAAAATTTTCTGGGTTCAAATCTAAATAAAGCTATGGGTGCATCTTCCACTTATCATCTTATAACGATTGCTTCTTTATGGTTCAATCAATGCCCATAAACATTTCTTGAAGACAACCCAAATTGTCAATTCTACTCAATATTCATAGTTGTAGTTCTTTCATCAAAACAAAGGTTCCCGTGATTAAAAAATTGCAAATATTATAGTTGTACAATACAATCAACAATGAAGCCAAAACTAGAATAATAAAAATATCCAAACTAAAATTAAAATGCAGTATATATCGTAGTGCATGAGTAGAATAACTGCTAAATGCCGGCCCAAATAGGTAACAATGCGGTGTTGCAAAGCATATTTAAGCGTAAAAACAAGTTAGATCGGCAGAAAGCGAGAAAATATTCAGCACTCAAACAAATTGTAGGTGAAAGAAACATTCTTTACAACTGCAGATCTCAAATTTCAAGCTCAGCAACATAAAATTGCCGTAATTGAACCCTAAGAAATCCAAAAACCGTTAAAAAGAACACGAACTTTATGCTTTGCACTTGTGACTTAAAAGTACACTTGGAACCAAAGTAATAACACAAAGCAATTCAAATTTGAAAAAACTAGAGCAATGTTAATTATGCTACACTAACCAGATAAAATTTTGAAATAGAAAAACAAGCAGACACACACACCCCCACACAGACAGAGAGTAAACGAAAGCAAATGGAAAAATAGGAACCAAGCAACACTTTCCTCCTGTCCTCCACTCTGCAAACGTTACAACCAAGCATTCTTGTATTTCTCTCTTTGTTGGTTACAGAAAATTAGATGCACCAAATCTGTCTAGTTTACAGCATTCAGAAAGATTAAAAGAAAAACTAAACATGTAGAATATGTATTCATGCATCAGGAGTTGTTGATACAGTTAAGAGAAGCAACAATACCAGTCCAATAATTTTACGAAACTAAATCTTGTTATTCTGCCAAAAAAAAGTCCATATTCATATTGTTTTGTGACTTTGTCTATCATGCATGTGCTTAGTATATGTGATTGAGCAAAGTTGCATATGAACTATCGTCATATTTTTCACCCACACTTTCTCCCTGTTTCCTCAGCAGCCAAACAGAGTTAAGTTGACAGAAAAATAGAGTAAAAGCTGTAAAAAACAACATTGTTTAGGTTAGGCGACTTCTTTTTCTGATAGCAACACAAACCTAATCGAGAATTCCAAAAACCTCAAACAAGCACTCAAAATTAGCACAGATCTTTTAGAGGCAACAATTTTAGCTACATTTAATTTTAAAAGAAAAAAAACAAGCAGTAACAAAGAAATTCAAAAAACGAACTTGAATTAAACAAATAATTTCACACATGGTATTCCAGTTAAAATTGGAGGTAAACAACAAGTGGAAATCACACCAAACCGCAGCAGTCGTACAAATTCAGGAAATCAGGAGCTAGAAAGATAGATATAGGCATTTACTTTAGATTTAGAAGCAGAATCCGGTAAGTTGATAGGTGCAGATCGGGAATGCGTTACTGTAAGCTCTAAGGCAACCTAAGAGGGGGGTGAATTAGGTTTCAAAAAATTTAATATGAACTTAATCAAATCAAATTCAACAACTATGAGTGAGTTGTGTGAATTGCAACAAGTGTAAGGTATATATTGATATTCCAGAAATGTAATCAACAATTTCAACACTTTAATATCAATGAATCAAAGCATAAGCAAATCAAAATAAGTGCAGAAATGAAGGCAATGGAAATCAATGACACAATCAATTTTGAGTGGTACAAGTCTCCTCGTTAGAGTACTCTACATCTACTACTTAAGTTTTCCAACTTAGGATTTCAAACCTCCTTACTATGAATTGATCTTCTTCTTGTGTTGAGATCAAAAGAACCACTTTTACAACCCAAGTATCTCAACTTAGGATTTCAACCAAGGTTCAACCTTTTCACTAGCTATCCCATGCTATGTGCTCAAGGTTTTTACTCTCACTTGAGAAACCTTTTACATCAAATAGATGTTTGATAATGAAATTACAATCCTCAATAAGGATGAATAAGATGAAGTGAAGTTCAAAGTATGATTCCTATTCAGAAAATTACAACTCAAAACTATATAGCTCAATGATGAAATGAAGAACTCAAAGAAGGCTCAAGAAACTTTTGATCTTTTGAAATCAAATAGAAATGTGAGAGTTGTAGAGAGTGTTTTTCAGATGTAAAGCTCAGGGAATCAAGTAAGTAAACGTCCATGGTTTATCTTTTATTCATATTACACAAAAAATGACAAGAAAGCGTTTATGTTTGACATTTCAAAAACTAGCCGTTATATGAAGAAAATGACTTTCGAACGGTAGTTTTGGACTCATGGGTCGTCCGAACCTATTTAAATGTAAGCATGTAAAACCCTATCGCGGCAGTTTCGGACGGCCGAAACTTGAAGGTGTCGTCCGATCCTAAGTTTCGGACGGCCGAAATGTCCCCGCACCGTCCGATCCTAAACTACAGAGTGCTTCATTTTGCTCACCAATATCGGACGATCAAAGGTCGTCCGATCCTATATTTCGGACGGCCGAAACTTTGCCTTGGTCGTCCGATCCTATTCATTTTCAACTTCTTTTCTATTTTCGTTTTTCAAATCATCAATGTACCTATGTTTGATTTAGTGCAAGTGTGTACTACATATTTTGAAGTTCTTTTGAAGACTAAAAACGTTTTGAAACCATTTTTACTTGCGCCTTAAAGGAGTAAATCATATTCTTGAGCTATTTACATAAATTAGGGTTTAGGGATTTGGAAGTGACCTAATTTACCATTCTTTCATATCTTTTGCAATTTCAATTCTTTCTTCACTTGATAAATCTCCATGCTTGGCTTCTTTGAATATCTATTATATTGAAACACTTTTAAAATCATTAGCATAAACATAATTGTTTGTTAATCATCAAAATAAGTAGGATTAAGACTAAGTCTCACAATCTCCCCCTTTCTGATGATGACAAACCAATTATGTGATGGAGTAAATATTAAATGCAATGCATGAGTATTTCTCCACCTATATGTGTACTTCATTTTATTTGTATGAACATTTTACTATATGCTCCCCCTAAATGTATACTTTCTTTTCATATGTTTATTTTTCTCCCTTTTTCATGCACATAATTTTCATAAATTAAACATGTAATTTTTTATCACAGTTTAATCACATGCTTATAATTTACTTAATCACAATTTTCTCCCCCTTTTGTCATCAACAAAAAGAAAACAGTTAGGAAAATTATATATAATTAAATATGAGAAAATCATCATGAAGTTTAAAGACAATTCTTACTCCCTTTGTTTTGTATTACCTTGTATTCTCTTCTCTTTTGAAAAATAACATAGAATGATAGGAAAATATCATCAACTTATAGGACTACCTTTCCACTCCTTGTAACCTAATGGGTGGCTAGGCAATAAAATGTTAAATATAAATATTTTGAAAAAATTTGGGCAGAGTTTCCTTTGTTTGTAAATCGATTTCACCTGCCACCAACCCATCAAAATACAAAGAAATTTGCACAATACAATATTCCATAAATGAAGTATAGCTCAACTAACATCAAAAGTCATAAAACCATCATAAACAAAAAAAATATCAAGAATCTTGAACATCAATGAAACATAAAACCATTATTCTTATGAGAGTGTTAAGATCATCAACGCATAAGAAACATGACAATGTCAATACCACCAAAACATCAAAAGTCATAAAAACTGTCACCCACATAAAGAAACATCAAGATCATAAGTTGTGAAACATATCAAGAAAAATAGAAATAGACCTAGTCTATTACACGAAAGCGTCAATCTCGAGCCGGTGCCTTCCCCTTGAGTCGAACTTGAGCAAGTGCGTCCCTTTGCTCATTTGTCATTAAAACCTCGTGGCAGTAGTGAATTTTGTTGCTCAAGTCATCAACCATAACCGTTAATGCATCAAGTTGACCCCTTATTTTGGCCATGCTACTATCAACACTTGCTTGCACGCTGGCAAGACCACTATCAATACGATCGGTTAAAGAATCAAAATACCCTTGAATAAGGGTCTTGAAGTCTTCATCCACATGAGGTGCTCTTGCGGGCTCCGGTTCCTCATTTCCTTGATCCTCTTCCTCACCATCACTCCCTCCTAGTACTTCATGATCATCTAGGTCAAGAACAGGCTTATCAAATGTCCGCGCCCCATTTGCCACATAAATACCCATGGTCTTAAGAAAAGTGGAATCATAGTAGTTGCGAGGAGACACGGGGTATACTACTTGAGTATCTAATGGGATTTCATGATGCCTAAGAATCTTGGTAATAAGCATACCATATGGTAGACTTTTACGTTGATCCTTGATGTGAATACTTAGATACTTGATCATGATATATCCAAAATCAACAGGAATTTGTTTCAGAAGGGCATAAAGGAGGTAAAGATTCATGGTATTAGGATCGGTTTTGTGGCCATGATTGGGAATAACGACTTTGGTAAGAATATGAAGAAGCACACGGTGTTGAGGTTTTTAACAGGAGCTTCACTTGCTCTAGCAAAAGATTCACCATTAAACACACTAGCTACTAGATCATTGAAATTAAAACCATAAGAAACATCAGCCCAATAATGTTACCTAAAATATTGAGTGACCTTCTTGCCATCTTTAGCTAGAGTGTTTGGGTGATCGGACTTAAACAGTTCATTAAGGTTTTCAGGAGACAAAGTTATATCTTTATTGTTGACTCTAGTGAAAAGCCGATCATCTACCGTTGGGCCATGTGAAGTATGCAAATTAGCAAAGAATTCATATACTAAGTGTGTGTAAATAGGCTCATTGGTAAATAGGATATCATTCCAATCTTGATAATCAAAGAGTTCTAGAATATTTGAAAAACCGCTACAATCCTCTTTTCTAACAATTCTAGGAATAATAATCTTCTTTTGATTTGTAATGTAGCTATTATACTTAGCTGCACATTCATTATTAACGAATGGAGAAGGAGGAGTGGCAGCCAAAGAACCGTGTTGAACATGAGGAGGAGCCGTGGTCTTCTTTCTCTTTCGACCTCGTGATGAACTCATGGTGACTTAGGGTTGCTAACTGCTAGAACGGAGGATGAGAACTCTTTTTGATTGAGAAAATTCGATCAATCAATTTCAAATTTTGAAGGAATTGATTTGACCCCAAAAGTTAGGGTTTTAATCAATTTGAGGAATTTCGATGTTAGAATTTGTGTTTAGAATCTGTGAAAGTGTTCTTTGGAGGGCAATGAAGGATTGTAATGGAAGAATTTAACAAACAATCGGATAGAATTCAAATTTAGTGTGAAGGGGGTAGAAAAGGGTTGAGAGAGTTTTGAAATTTTTTGTGAAAATCGTTTGAAAAATATGATTTTTAAGCCTGATACGATAGTTTCGGACGGCCGAAACTCTGGAGGTCGTACGAAAATGTCGTCCGAAATGCGGTAAAATTTCACCCTCTCTGAACTTTAGTTTCGGACGGCTAGGTCGTCCAAAATTGTCGTCCGAAACTCTAGAGAAAATTTTTCAGTTTCAGAAATTTAGGTTCGGACGGTCTCTGTCGTCCTAAACTGTCGTCCGAAACTTTAAAAATTTTGAAAATTTTTTTTATTTTATTTTATTTTTTTTAAATTAAATCAATGTTTTTGATTCATTTAAGCTATAAACACCAATGTTATCTCTTAAGAAAGAAAATTGATCTTCCGGAAGTGGTTTGGTGAAAATATCCGTCAATTGTTCTTTAGTGGAAATATATTCTATATGGATTTCCTTATTTTGAACAAGATCATGAATGAAGTGGTGTTTAATGTCAATATGTTTTGATCTAGAGTGTTGAATGAGATTCTTGGTTAGATTAATGGCACTGGTGTTATCACATTTAATGGATACACATCCGAAATCTATACCAAAATCAAGAAGAGTGTGTTTCATCCAAAGAATTTGAGAACAACAACTTCTGGTGGCTATATATTCGGCTTCCGCCGTTGATAAGGATACAGAAGATTGCTTTCTACTAGACCATGATACAAGAGATTTTCCTAAGAATTGACATGCTCCACTTGTACTTTTCCTATCAACCCTACACCCGGCGAAGTCGGCATCGGTGAACCCTACTAATTGAAACGTGTTTGTCCTAGGATACCATAATCCATGTTCTAATGTTCCTTTAAGATATCTTAGTATTCTTTTTACAGCCAAGAGGTGAGATTGTTTAGCACATGATTGAAATGTAGCACATAAGCACACAGCATACATAATATCTGGTCTACTAGCATTCAAGTAAAGCAAGCTTCCTTTCATTCCCCTATATTGTGTTTCATCAACTTTTGCACAATTTTCATCTTTATCTAACTTAGTGGAAGTACTCATAGGTGTTCCATTTGGTTTTGATTCTTCCATACCAAATTTTTTAAGTAACTCTTTAGTGTATTTTTCTTGACTTATAAAAATACCATTATCCATTTGTTTTATTTGTAAACCAAGAAAGAAAGTTAGTTCTCCCATCATACTCATTTCAAATTCATCTTTCATTAAATTTGAAAATTCTTCACATAATTATTCATTTGAAGCACAAAAAATAATATTATCAACATATATTTGAACAATTAGTAATTCATCATCATAATGCTTTGTAAACAATGTAATATCTATTATTTCCTTGTGAAAGTTCTTTTCTATTAGAAATCCACTAAGTCTTTCATACCAAGCTCTAGGAGCTTGTTTTAATCCATATAGTGCTTTGACCAATTTATATACATGATTAGGGAACTTATTGTTTTCAAAGCCGGGAGGTTGTTCTACATATACTTCCTCTTGAATGAATCCATTTAAAAATGCACTTTTAACATCCATTTGAAAGAGTTTGAATCCTTTAAATCAAGCATATGCAAGTAACATGCGGATAGACCTCAAGCCTTGCTACGGGAGCAAAAGTTTCATCATAGTCTATACCGTCCTCTTTCCTATACCCTTGAGCCACCAATTTAGCTTTGTTTCTTACTATATTTCCTACTTCATTAAGTTTATTCCCTAAAAATCCATTTAGTTCCTATAATTGAAGTGTCTTTAGGCCTTTCTACTAGATTCCATACTTTACTTCTTTCAAATTAGTTTAATTCTTCTTGCATAGCTACGATCCAATTATCATCTTTTAAGGCTTCATTCACATTTTTTGGTTCAATTTGTGAGAGGAAGACCAAGTTATTATCGAAATGTAATGATGACCTAGTGTTGACTCCTCTAGATGGACATCCTATGATTAAGTCTTTAGGATGACTTTGAATGAATTTCCAAGATCTTGGAAGATCACTCTTTTGTGGACTTTTATCTAAAGTTTTAATATCATCTTTGGGATCAATTTGTGGAGATGATTTGTTGTCAATTTCATTTTTATCTTGTTCATTAGATGGATTTTCTTCTATTCCTATTTCTTCATCACTTTCTTCATGGTTTTTACTTGTATCACCTTCATCAAAGTTTACATGAATTGCCTCTTCTAATATCATGGTTATTTTGTTATATACTCTATATGCTTTTCTAATTTCTAAATAACCTAAGAATAATCCTTCATCCGATTTCTTATCAAATTTTCCTGAGGTATCTTTTACATTTAGAATAAAGTATTTACAACCAAATACTTTAAAATATCCTACATTTGGAGTTTTCTTATAGATTAATTCATATGGAGTTTTCTTCAACAATGGCCTAATTAAAGTATGATTCATGACATAACATGCGGTGTTAACCGCTTCAGCCCAAAAATATTTAGGCAAGTTATTTTCACAAAGCATAGTTCTAGCCATTTCTTGAAGTGTTCTATTCTTTCTTTCAACTACTCCATTTTGTTGTGGTGATTTGACTATTGAAAAATTATGTGTAATACCATTCTCATCACAATGATTTATAAAGTTTTCATTCACAAATTCGGTTCCATTATCACTTCTAATTTTCACCACATTTAAACTTAACTCATTTTGAACCTTTTTAAATAGTCTAGCATATTCTTTAAATGTGTCACTTTTATGTGCCAAGAAGATTACCCAAGTGTACCTAGAATAGTCATCTACTATCACAAAAACATATCTTTTGCCACCTAATCTTGTGGTTTGTGAAGGTCCAAACAAGTCCATATGTATTAACTCTAAAGGTTTTGAAGTTGTCACCATGTTCTTAGGTTTAAATGTACTTTTAGTTTGTTTTCCAAATTGACACGAATCACACACTTTATCTTTTTCATATTTTTGTTTAGGTAAGCCTCTAACTAGTTCGTTAGCAACTAGATTGTTTATGTGATCTATTCCCACATGAGCTAATCTCCTATGCCACAACCAAGTTGTATCATGCACCACACTAAGACATTGCATATCTTGTTCCATAATATCACACAAATGAAGAGTATAAACATTGTTATGTCTAGATCCGGTAAGAACAATTTTACCATCTATAGGATCAATAACTACACATTTCTCACGTTTAAATAGCACATCAAGATCTTTATCACATATTTGACTTATACTAATCAAGTTGAATTTCAAGTCATCAATTAAAAGCACATTTTCAATCACATTACTATTATTATTTGCTACATTTCAAATGCCAATTATTTTTCCTTTTTTATCATTTCCAAAAGTGACATGTCCTTTGTTTCTTGTTTCCATATTTTTAAGCAATAAAGGATTACCGGTCATGTGTCTTGAGCATCCACTATCAAGGAACCATTTTGTGTCGAAAATTGTATTTTTTAAACATATCTACATTCAAGAATCAATGTGTGATTTAAAGTACTTAAGTTCTTGCAACATTAATGTCTTTTCTTATCCAAGTCTTTGATCCATTTTCTACATCCATTCTTGCAAAACATTTTCTTGACATGTGCCCCTTTTTACAACAATAATCACAAATTACATGATATTTAAAAGAGTGTGAAGTTTTATAATGAGGTCCACCATTGTTAAACCTATGTTCAAAGTGATACCTCTTATGTCCATATCTTTGGTTATGTGTGTTATGCATTCCGTACCTATGGTGTTGATTTTGTCTAAATTTTTCTTCCCCTTTTTCATGATTATATGATGTGTGAGTAATTTTTACAGGTTTGGATGTGGAGCTTTGACCTATCTCATATGAATATCCTAATCCATATTTACTATTTCCCATTCTTTGATTTCCTAAAAGTATTTCTAAGTTGTTCTTGCCTTGAGTGAATTTAGCTAAACAATTACTAAGATCTTCAATTCTCTTCTTTAATCCCACATGTTCCTTCTTAACTTCATCATACTTTTTAACCTCTTCTCTAGCCTTGTTACTATCTATTTTTAATTTTTCATTTTCTATTTTTAATGTACAATTTTCTATTACTACACAATCATACTTAGTGATTAACTCTTGATTACATGAAGTGATTTCTTCCACTTTGGCCTTAAGCTTCTTGTTTTGAGTTTTGGTTTTCTTTAACTCATCTACTAATCTAGCAATGTACAGCTCAAGTTCATCTTGATCATTAAAATTATCATTATCATCATCTTTTAGAAACTCCTTTTTCTTCTCCTTCGGTTTCCTCTTCAAATCCCATAAAGCACATGTTAGCAACTCCTTCTTCTTCTCCTTCGATTTCCTCTTCAGATTGGTCATCATCCCATGTGACCTTGAAGCTTCTTCCTTTGCCCTTTTTGTCTTGTTTGAACTCCTTCTTCCTTCTTGGGCAATCTGCAATAAAATGTCCAGGTTGATTACATTCATAACATTTATTGACTTTTGATGTTTCCCCTTTTTCTTTCATCCAATCTTTGCTCTTGAAGTTCCTTCCTTTATTAAACTTGTTTTTCCTACTTTGAATCATCCTAGACAGCTTTCTAGTTAGAAAAACAAGATCATTATCATCTTGTTCATTTATATCTTCCTCATCTTCATCATCATCATTCTCATTCTTTGATACTTTAAGTGCTATGTTCTTCCTAGCCTTAGTGTCTTCTTCTTTTTGAGTTTTAGATTTTATCTTTAGCTCATATGACATAAGTGAACTAATTAGTTTATCTATGGGTAGTTCTCTCAGATTTTTAGCTTCTTCAATTGCTATGGCTTTTGACTCCCATTCCTTAGGTAATGAATTTAAAATCTTTCTATTTTGCTCACCTAAGAGATAGATTTTTCCTAGACTTTCCAAATCTTTGATTATGCTATTAAATCTACAAAACATCTTATCTATGGATTCATTACTATCCATTTTAAAGCTTTCATATTGTGTTACTAGCAATGATTTCTTTTCCTCTTTTACATCTTCGGTTCCCTCGTGAATTTCCCTAAGTTTCTTCCAAATATCATATGCATTTTTATATCCTTTAACTCTACTTGATTCATTGACATCTAGTGAGTTATATAAGGCATTTGTGGCTTTAGTATATAGGGTGAGGTTTCTCCTAACGGTTTCAGTGAGTTCACTCATTTTCTTTTCTCCAGTTTCATCCCCTATAGTTATCTCAGCCTTATAAGGTCCTTCTTCTACAATATACCACATCTCAATATCAATGGATTTGAGATAGATTTTCATTCTATCTCTCCAACTGCTGTAGTTGGTTCCATTAAACATTGGAGGCCTAGAGATATATTGTCCCTCCATAAACATAGCATTATTTGTTGCCATAATCTTTACTCTAAGGTTTTAAGCCTAAGCAATTAAAGACCAAGCTCTGATACCAATTTTAAGCTCTAAGGCAACCTAAGAGGAGGGAGGGTGAATTAGGTTTTAAAAAATTTAATGTGAACTTAATCAAATCAAATTCAACAACTATGAGTGAGTTGTGTGAATTGCAACAAGTGTAAGGTATATATTGATATTCCAGAAATGTAATCAACAATTTCAACACTAATATCAATGAATCAAAGCATAATCAAATCAAAATAGGTGCAGAAATAAAGGCAATGGAAATCAAGGAAACAATCAATTTAGAGTGGTTCAAGTCTCCTCCTTAGAGTACTCTACATCCACTACCTAAGTTTCCCAACTTAGGATTTCAAACCTCTTTACTATGAATTGATCTTCTTCTTGTGGTGAAATCAAAAGAACCACTTTTACAACCCAAGTGTTTCAACTGAGGATTTCAACCAAGGTTCAACCTTTTCACTAGCTATCTCAAGCTATGTGCTCAAGGTTTTTACTCTCGCTTGAGAAACTTTTTACAATCACTCACAATAGATGTTTGATAATGAAATTACAACCCTCAATAAGGATGAATAAGATGAAGTGAAGTTCAAAGTATGATTCCTCTTTAGAAAATTATAACTCAAAACTATATGGCTCAATGATGAAATAAAGAACTCAAAGAAGGCTCAAGAAACTTTTGATCTTTTGTTTCTTTTGAAATCAAATTGAAATGTGAGAGTTGTAGAGAGTGTTTTTCAGATGTAAAGCTCAGGGAATCAAGTAAGTAAACGTTCATGGTTTATCTTGTATTTATACTACAAAAAACATGACAAGAAAACGTTTATGTTTGACATTTCAAAAACTAGCCGTTATATGAAGAAAATGACTTCCGGACGGTAGTTTTGGACTCATGGGTCGTCCGAACCTATTTAACTATAAGCATGTAAAACCCTATCGTGACAGTTTCGGACGGCCGAAACTTGAAGGAGTCGTCTGATCCTAAGTTTCGGACGGCCGAAATGTCCCAGCACCATTCGATCCTAAACTACAGAGTGCTTCATTTTTCTCACCAATTTCGGACGATCAAAGGTCGTCCGATCCTATATTTCGGACGGCCGAAACTTTGCCTTGGTCGTCCGATCCTATTCATTTTCAACTTCTTTACAATTTTCGTTTTCCAAATCATTTATGTACCTATGTTTGATTTAGTGCAAGTGTGTACTACATATTTTGAAGTTCTTTTGAAGACTAAAAACGTTTTGAAACCATTTTTACTTGAGCCTTAAAGGAGTAAATCATTTTCTTGAGCTATTTACATAAATTAGGGTTTTAGGGTTTTGGAAGTGACCTAATTTACCATTCTTTCATATCTTTTGCAATTTCAATTCTTTCTTCACTTCATAAATCTTCATGCTTGACTTCTTTGAATATCTATTACATTGAAACACTTTTAAAATCATTAGCATAAACCTAATTGTTTGTTAATCATCAAAATAAGTAGGATTAAGACTAAGTATCACAGTTACGATATGGATTGAGCAACTGAAATTTCACAAGAACTGATATCGTGTGACGGTGAGCGTAAGGTTAATGGATCGATGAGCGAAATCATGAGAAACTATTAATTCGATCAACTTGAAAGAAATTGAGTGAGGGTTCGGACGTCTGGAAGAGAAATTGTTAAGGAGGGTGGAGAGAGTAAGAAAAGTAGAGAGATAACATTTCTGTCAAGAGGATAATATCACATAAACAATTTTAACAAAAAAAATATTTTTAAAACAATTTCTTTTAATTATTATCCAAACTTACATCCGGATTAGTTACATATCGTCTAGTACTTGCGTCCGAACGATAGTTGTTTCATTCGGATACTAAGTCCGGATTCTCCCTGTTTTATCCGGACTCACATCCGGATGAGTGACATATTGTCCGGTACTTTCGTCTGGATGTTTCTATCAAATTGATATGAATTTTATAAAAAAAATATTTCTTTGAAAAAATTACAATAACACACAGCTAATACTTTTGAAAAATATTTAAATTAATTATATAATTAAATATCAAATATTATAAAACAATAATTTTGTTGAAAATTTGAATTCGAATTTGGTGAATGCGAGTTGTTTAAAATTATTCTTACTTGCATTCCTACGTTTGTATCAAATTCATATTCATTTTATAAAAAAAATTCATTGGAAAAAATTATTGGAAAAAATTATAATAACAAAGCTCATACTTTTAAAAAATATTTAAATTAATTATATATATACATATCAAATATTTTTTCCATTAATTTTATGGATTTTATAAAAAATCATTAGAAAAAATTTTAATAAACGCACATCATTCTTGTAAAAAATATGTAAATATATTTGAAATAATTATATAACTACATATAAAAAATTTTTAAAATTTTTAAAATAATTTCGGATGATAGTTGTCACTTTCGGATAACAAATCCGAATTCCCCATGTTTTATCCGGACTTCAATTCGGAAGAGTGACATATCGTCCGGACGTTTTTTGAAATTGATATGGATTTTATAAAAAAAATATTAGAAAAAGATAAAAATAACGCAAATCATATAAAAAATATTTAAAATAATTATATAATTACATATAAAATTATTTACAAAAAATTTGAACTTCTATAAAATAAATCCGGACAAGTGTTGTCTTCACACTTAAAACATTTATTGGAAATAATGATATAATTACAAGTAAAATTATTTAGAAAAACATTTAAACTCTTTAAAATAGCCGTAACATCCGGATGAGTCGTCCGGATTTATTTTAAAGAACTCGCATTCACCAAATGCGAGTTCAATTTTTTTTTCTTATATGTAATTATATAATTACTTTAAATATTTTTTTACAAGTGTGAGTTAAAATTTTTCTAAATTAATTACTTTAAATATTTTTTTACAAGTATGAGCTGCGGTATTATAATTTTTTCCAATGAATTTTTTATAATAAAATAAAATAACAATATAATAAAATGTAATCATATAATTAATTTAAATATTTTTTAAAATAAAACCATTGAAATCCGGACTTACATCCGAACGTCCGGATACTTTTAAAAATTATATAAATTAATTATATAATTACATTTTATTATGTTAGTATTTTATTTTATTATATTTAATTCATTATTTTATTATGTTTTTATTTTACTTTTGTTTTTTTTCCCTTATGTTCGCATTTGCTGAATGCGATTTCAGAGAGTTCGCATTCAGCAAATGCGAATTTCTATATTTAGAATAGGGTTTTAAAACAATCCTATTCTTAGAAAACTTAATTAAAAGGATCCTATGTCTATAAAAGACTCAAAATAGTCCCCAAACCACCTAGACATACTTGGGTACTTGTGGATGCACTATTCTATTTCAATTGAGTTCCAGTATCTTGCACTTGCCACAAAAAAACCACAGTAGATAGAACAAAACACAAAAACAAAAAAAACAACAAAATTTCACAAAATAAAACATAACAGAACTACTAATCTAAACAAAAAAAAAACAAAATAGAGAAAATCAAAATTCAAGAAACCAAGCCTTCCACGGCAGCGGCCCTAAAAATTGATGCGTTCGTCGCTTGCGTACCAATTTATTCCTAATTAACTATAGCGGTGGTGGTAGGGTTTCGTTCCAAAGGGAAGAGTTCGTTTCAAAATTTCAATCATTTAATCAAAACGAAGTGAACAAGAACAGAACAGCAAGAACAACAATTTAAATGTAAATGCAAAGAGAGAGAAGAGGATGTCCTAGGTTTCCTTCTCCGGATGAATGCTCACCTAAACAACTCACGCAGTGCAATTAACATGTGTGCAAAACCAAATGAGAACTAATTGCCTGAAAACCTAACCTACAGTCAGAATGATGACCGCACTGCATCCTAGGTTCCCTGTCGTCATTCTTTTCCCATGGCAAGGCCTAAGACCAATGCATTTACACCGCAACTTCTTAATTCTCTGTTTCTAATTACTCTAGCAAATATTTCCTAATGATTTCCAATAACAAGGCCTAAATTTAGGTTCTTATGTATTCATTAGTACCAGAGAATTTCCTTACACTTTGATCTAAAGATTTCAAAATCCAAAATCAGCATGACGACCGCATTTTAGAAAACGAACCAAGAAAAACAAGTGCAAAGATTTCATTTCATACTCTAGTTCTCATCTCACAAATTCTGAACAAATATTAGTGAATCTAGCTTCAATTCGGCATGATGACCGCAACTAAAGTTCAATTCAACAATACCGTTGCAAACTGATGAAATTGAACGGAATTCATAGAGTAAAACAGAGTATGATTTCATTCTTCATAGATCACGTTAATTGCACCGCATAAAGTTGTCTAAGTGGAGTATTCATCCATCAAAACCCTAGAACATTGTGAATCTAGCCGGAGAAAGTCATTCTCAACTCGTAATGAACCAAGTGCAGTATTAAACAATTCATCTTCATAAATTGGAAGAATTTACAGATTAAATTGCCTCAAAAAGCTCAAAATCACAAGAGAATTGTTCAATGCTTCCTTAATTGAGAATTGAATTCCAACGATCGGCCCAAAATTCCGAAGGAAATCGAGATCGGATACAAAATTCTGGAGAGAGAAAGTTTTAGAAAGAGAAAGTTTCCCGCTCACAACTTTCTAGATTAAACTCTCAATCCTCCCAAAATAATGACAAATTTTTCTTTTTATAGAGGTCAAAAAGCTTAATTAACACTCAAACGTAAACTAAGCACTTATTTACAGAAATGCCACTGTGAGAAAGAATTATCCAAATATGCACGTACACTGCAGTCCACGTCAGCAGTCCATTCCAGCAGTTAACGCCTTTGAGCCAACACCGTTCACATTTCCATTCTGCACTTCACCCGCTGAGCCTTAGTCCACGCGCTTTCAAAACCTGCACAATGAAAAGAAGATTTCAAAACTTAGAAAAAATTACAACAATGAAGAATCAAAATTACGCAACATACATTTTCTTTTCACTGTGCGGCTGCCCGGTTCGGCCGCACCATGCAAATTCTTTCACGGTGTGGCTGCCTGATGCAGCCGCACCATGTAATTATTTTCAGCCCCTCGGGGCAGCCGCACCAAGCAATTTTGTGCATGGTGTGCGGCAAGTGTTGTGCAAGTGTGTGCAAGTGCTCATGCAAGTGCTGGTGCAATGCATTGGTACAAGTGTGCATGAGGTGAAGAATGTGCACGTGTCTAGCAAAAGTTGTGCAACAAGTGTGTGCTCATGTGTGCTAATAATGTGCCTTAATGTTATGCTACACATGCTATGGTGCTTATGTGTGCTGGTGGTGTCCATGTTTGAGTACATGTGAGCATGTTGTGCCTATAGTGCTCTTGAGTGTGGTCATGTAATGCTTGTAATGCTGGTGATGCTCGTAGTGCATGCATGTGCTGGATTTGTGTTGCTTGTGATGCTTATGCATGTGGGCGTGCGGGGTGGTGAAAGTGTGAAAGAAAGGAGTGCTCATGTATGCATAAGCTGTGCATGCAGTGTGTTTGTGTTGTGCATGAAGTGTGCTTGTATTGTGTTGTGCTTGTGGTTAAGTGAGTAGTGTGCATGGGCATAGCAAAAGTTGTGCAACAATTGTGTGCTATAGTGTGCATGTTGTGTGCCTTAGTGTAATGCATGTAGTATGCTTGAGTGTATAGCATGTAGTGTGCAACAAGTATAGCAAATGGCATGCAGCAAATGCTTGTGTGTTGCGCGGTGTGCGTATGTGTGTTGCGCGGTGTGCGTGTGCATGCAGTATGTGTGTTGCGCGGTGTGTGTAGCATGCGTGCATGCACGCGGGCTATGTCCGAGGGTGCTGCGAGCGCTTTGCACGCAGTGTGCGAGTGAGGTGTGGGAGGGCTGTGGGCACCATGCTCGCAGCCAATATGCGTGGGTGTGCCATGATGCGCGTTCCGTGCGCGCAGCATGCGTGAATGCTGCGCGGGCTGTGCGCACCTACTTGCACGTATGCCACAAATGTGTAAAGTGTTGTATATAACATGTGGGCATTAACTTGTGTAAGATAACCAACATATGTGTGCATCAAATTGAGCTCAAAAATGCAAAGAGAACACAAGCATGTATTACAAAGATACGAGACTGGAACTTTTCACCTCTCAAGCTTTGAAAATAATAGATGGTCCTCTTGCAACGGAAATATGGGCCTGATGCATTGTGAATTGGGCAAACCCAAAAACATTAACTCTATAGCCCTATGTCTTAGCTATCTATAGATTTCCGAATCACTCAATTCGGAGCTTGGACAAAAATGTTATGGCTAAATACTAAACTGCGCCAAGTCTAAATTTCATGTTGCTGCCGCACCTCGCAAACCTTCTCATGGTGCGGCCGCACTGTGTGGCTGCGCCGTGCAATTTTCCGTTTCCAGTGCATCTTTCCACTTTTATGCAATATATGTACATCGTCGACTCTAAATTGGACTTTGTGGTAAACATAAAAGTTGTAGATCTTTCTCTTGGCTTTCTATAGGTTTAAGAATCAACAATTGTGGAGGTCTGTAGTTCAAGATATCTGCATTCTATCAAATTGTAGCAGTGAACTCAACACTGAAAAATTGAAGGGGTGATCAAAAAGATGCCCACGTTTCTCATACTTGCACACTGAATTGGAAGAAACTCTAAATATAAGAATTGAAGTATCTCAAGGAGCTTTCAAGAATATCTAAGATCTCGTCATTGAGATTAGTATTAAGGAAGATACATTCAATTGAAGTAAACTATCTGTTCTGCCCAAATAAGAAATAAGCATGTTAAGGGATTCTTCAAAACTCCACAAGCATCATTTCAAACCTTTTTGAATTCTTTCTTTGTTCTTTAACCTAAAACACACATTTGTCTCATTTAATCAACATTTTTGGTCTTTTTCTTCATTTTAGCACTCCAAGTTGTAATCCACATAAAATGCACAAAATGACACATAACACTACAAAATCGCATGAAAACAAGCCAATAGCTAAGCGAAATAGCACATATAAGTAAGTATAAAACCGATTTATCACTTATATATGTCCCTATAGAACATAATAGGATGCATAATAATGACCTATTAGACAACAAAAATAGGACAGTTATATATGTCTTTGTAGAACTTAATAGGACACTTAAAGGTATCCCATTTGGCATTTCATTTAGTCTTGAATCCATATCTTGGTTGAAATAAATTTGAATAAATTATGCTAAATTAAGTGAGTTAGAATCACATTACTTGGGCTTCTATATCTAGAAAAAATGAGTGAAGTAAATATATTTATTTTGTTCAAGTGTAGTTTATTTCAATTGTAACTTTAAATTTTTAAAATTTGTACTATGACACCCTAAAAATTAGTATTTGACATTTTGGGTTTTAATAATATTAGCAACAAAACCTAATTTTATATTTTTGTCTCATAAAATTTTGAATAAGTTCATACTTTATCTTAATAAGTCCATATTTACTTTTTTAGTGATTAAATGCACTATTGATTATTAATATGCAAATATTCAAAATATAATTTATAAAATTTAACCTAAAATAATTGTTATAATTATATTACTAATCTAATATAAAATAAATAGTTAATACTCATGCATAGTTATACTTATAAGCTTGTGTGTGTGTGTGTGTGTCTGTGTTTATATATATATACAAGTTGCTGTTATTGCCAAAACAATTATTAGCATCTAGAGCAATAAATAACACATCTTCCTAATGTACCCTTAATCAATCAAACTCTTATCTTTTCTTCATTTATCATTACAACTTATCTTTATCATCTTTCTACCTTATCATTACAACTTCTTAATTCTTGATAACATCTTCCCGTAACTTTGTTTCTTCTCCTTTTACACAGATTTGTTTCCAAATTTTTTATTAATATAACATTTAATTTCAACTGCAAAAAAATTATATAAAAATAATATAACACTTATTTCTATTAATAGCTTTTATTGTTAGCTTAATTAAATTATAAAATATTTACCAATATATAATTAAAATAATTTAGGCTCCATTTGTTTAGCAGCGGTTCAGTGTTTTATTTCACATCTTCAATTTGATTTATTTATTTTGCCAATTTATTCTATCAAAATTTTTAAAACAAAATATAATGTTACAGTAATTATTTTTGTTATAACGTTTTTTAATATTTTTATAAATAAATTACTAAATTTAAATTTGACTTTTTAAAATTTTTTACATGATAAAAAATTCCTCCTAAGACATTTTTTAAACAAAATAAACTCATAAAATATTAATTAAAATTTTAATTTTAATTTTTATTAATAAAAAATTCTCGAATATAAATGTGCACCCGAACAAACTCATCAATCTAAACACCTCCAAAATATTTATTTCTTATAATATATTTTAAGGAAAAAATCTGCTATACAACCAAAAAAACTCTATTTATGGTGAGTCATATTTTTTGCAAAAAATACCAATACATAAATATATGACAACTATATAAGTTGCTTTTCAAAATAATATTTTATCAAAATAATTCGCATTACTTAAAATTTAAAAGGAAGACACCACCACCATATATATAATAAAAATTTTTATTTTATGTATTTTTTTATGCTACAATTTAATTCATAAATTTTAAATAATAAAAGGATAACAAATTTACTTTAGAATTTGGATGCATATATTCACTTCTATTTCTACTATGAGTGATTTTTTTTCCTTGTGATCTATTAACATTTTGAAATGTTAATTTGCTCATAATATAATTAACCAGTTGTTTTAGTTTTAAATTTTCTATCGCAATGTTGTTGAAAAATTTAAACAAAAAATATTAACTTATTATTTTCTTTGTATTTTTTGTTGATTAATCAAGAAATTTAAACTAATTACTTTTTTAAAATTTACATTAAATGTAAAACATGAATTTTAAATATAGAGTTAGATTCAAAATTGATTTTTTTTATTTGAAACTAAGTTTTGACTAAGGTATACAATTTATTTGCATATAAATTAGAGGTAAAAATAAGTTTTATGTTAATAAAAATTTTGGATAAATATTAATATAATGGAAAAGAAACGAAAGTTATAGTGAAGATGTTTGAAAGAATTGATAAATTATAATGATAAGGTAGAAAGAACATAAAGAATTTGAATGATTAAGGGTAAATTAGGAAGATAAATGACTTATTGCTCTGGAAGCTAATAATTGCTCTGACATTAATAGTTGCCATATATATACTACATATATATATATATATATATATATACAAATGTAAATAGTTATACATAGTAAAAACTATGATGATGCCAAAAGAAATTATTTAATGCACATAAGACAAGTGATTAGTATATATGGTACACCCAGGTTTATATGTAACTAATTACATCTAGAAATTCAAATTATTTTTCATTATTATTTGAAAATAATCAATCCATTTGATTAATATATTTTGGGATGTATATTATTTTGTTGAAGCGCACTTTTTAAAAAAAAAAATAATGTTAGAATAGTGTTAAAGATTTTCATTAAAAAAAAGATAAGAAAGAGATCATGAACATTGAATTAATTTTAAATGATTTATTTTAAGTTATACATTAATTAAATTTACAATTCAAATTTTAATCCATCAATGTAAAATTATCAAAATATTTTTTTTGCTGTAGATTGGCTAACGAAACTATTAGGCGTTTAATTTGAGCAAAATTTTAAATGTTAAATTAGACATAAGCGCGAGAGGAGAAAATGCGGGGGAAAGCCTATCCCATTCTTTCGAATCCTTTCTCAATTATACTTGGTCGAATCTCTCCCTAACCCAAACCCAAATCTCAAAATTTTCTTTCTCCACCTAAATCCCATTCCCTTTATAGATCCGCTTTCATAGCTGCTGCCACCGCCACCACCACTATTACTACCACCACTTTTTTTGTCCTTTTGCTCCTATGAGCATGTTCAATCCCTCTTGCTCTTCCTTGAAAATGGCTTGCCTTTTGGGAGCAGATCGGGTAAAGTGCCGCTAATACCGCCATCACTTTTAATGATACTTCACCTATTATCTTTAGCCAAACTTGGTAACGATGAGGCTAAAATTATAGAAGATTGTCTTCAATTGCTATGTTGATTATTTTGCTCCAATTATAGAATATTGTATTCAATTGCTATGTTGATTATGTTGCTCTAGCTATCAAATTACGACCAAAGAGCTAAGATGTTTGAGTTCAAATTTCTAATTACAATTTTTTTTCTTTCTGGAAAATCAAATAATGTAGTTTTTTATAAATTTGTGTACTTTTTTTTAATGGTTTGCAGTTCCAAAATGCTGAAAATTAACATGGAAACAATGATAATACAACATCAGTTGCAAACTAATCAAAAAATAGGAGAACCACAATAAAAATAAAGAAAATAGCTAAATTTTATGGGTAAGATTTCATACATTAAATCTTTGCTATTCATGTGTAAAGATTAAAATTTTATCTCAATGCCCTTATTTACTATACATGAAAGATAATTCCTAGGGACAGCAACATGATGAGAAATTGATTTTGTGTCCAAGGATATACTAAGTGTGTATATGATGTTTCCTTACGAGTTTTTTTTAAACTTGCACGGTTTCCCTAACTAAACATGCTTGGATGAAGCGTTTAAGAACTTCTGATGAGAAAGCCAACCAATTCGTCAATAACAATGGACTGAGGAGTCATCTGGATGATCCATTATAATGAATTGGGGGGTCCATTAACCGGTTCGAGAACTAAACGAATGAGGGCAGCACTACACTTGTTCATTGAGGACCTTTTTTTATCATCAATTAGTTCGTGAAGCTTGTGAAGAGCATGTAAAATTCATTTCATTATCAAAAGTGTCCCAAATGGAGTACAATCGTGTGGTGGATCAAAATGGAGCATTGGAAGGAAGAATTACTGAAAAGAATGGACAAGGAGCATAAAAAGGCTCCATGTCGCGATGTCCATAGAGTCCCACGTCACGTAAAAATAAAGAAAATAGCTAAATTTTATGGGTAAGATTTCATACATTAAATCTTTGCTCTTCATGTGTAAAGATTAAAATTTTATCTCAATGCCCTTATTTACTATACATGAAAGATAATTCCTTGGGACAGCTACATGATGAGAAATTGATTTTGTGTCCAAGGATATTCTAAGTGTGTATATGATGTTTCCTTACGAGTTTTTTTTAAACTTGCATGGTTTCCCTAACTAAACATGCTTGGATGAAGCGTTTAAGAACTTCTGATGAGAAAGCCAACCAATTCGTCAATAACAATAGACTGAGGAGTCAACTGGATGATCCATTATAAGGAATTGGGGGGTCCATTAACCCGTTCGAGAACTAAACGAATGAGGGCAGCACTACACTTGTTGATTGAGAACCTTTTTTTATCATCAATTAGTTCGTGAAGCTTGTGAAGAGCATGTAAAATTCATTTCATTATCAGAAGTGTCCCAAATGGAGTACAATCGTGTGGTGGATCAAAATGGAGCATTGGAAGGAAGAATTACTGAAAATAATGGACAAGGAGCATAAAAAGGCTCCATGTCGCGATGTCCATAGAGTCCCACGTCACGACTTGGAGAAATGCAAAAAGGAGTCCAAGATGATCGCCAACGTCGTGACGTGTAACCGTTGACGTCGAGACGTGCACAGACGTCACGACATTCAGCCTCTTTCATGTTGCAACGTGGTTCACTAGAAGTTTTTATTTTTTAGCGAATAATCTCCACGTCGCGCGACGTGGAGCACCCCCGACGTCGCGACGTGCGGAAAATGAGTGCTCAGAATTTGGGCATATTTTTCTGTTTTAAAATTTAATTACCATTATTTCTTTTATGCTGCAAACCAAGCCAATTTATAGAGCCTATAGGTTATAAATTAGAATGTTATGCCTAGATTGGCTAAGGATTCAAGGGTTTGTCTTGAACCATGGCTCATAATTAATTTTAGACTTGTAAGCCTACTATAAAAGGGCAAAACTCATTACGTGAATGGTAGATTATTGATATTTGGTTTAAACCTATTTTGTGAGAGTTTTGACAAAGGCTTTCATTTGTTCTTTGCGAAGAACGATTATTCTAATCAATCAAGGCTATTGATAGGTTAGGATTTTTTATAATGGGGGTTCTACGGGGCAGGTATTCTTATGGTGTTCGTTGCTTGAATTTATATGTTAGTTTCGATTCAGAGTTTATTGAACTAGGGCTACCTCCTTTGTTCTAAACACTAATCCTCAAATTGATCCTTGGGATTACGATCTTAAATTCCTTAGGGTGCTAGGTTTGTATCAGATTGGCATCAAAGCCAATTTGAGGGATTATTCTATCAAAGACTTTCATCTTTGATTGTTTCCTTTTTGTGTTTTTTTGTATTGTTCGTATTGTTTTTTTCTCTCATTGTGTTCAAAATTTTTGGCTAGAGAAAAAAAAGAACACATAAAGAAGAAGAAAAGGAAAGCCAGCTTGAGTTCTAATTCTTGAAGACAGTACCAATTTTGAGGTAACAACTTCTTGTATTATCATTCTTGAATTTATTGCAAACCAGTGCAAAAGTTGTTTGGATTATAATAAGCACTTGCTGTTCTCTTTCAACTAAAAAAAATCTGGATTTTTGTTCTTTGATTAATAGAAGGTGATATTTATTCATTGTACTAAAAAATTGTGGAAGTGTACTTTGCAATTGCTGAATTTTGGTTGTTGGCTTAAAAACCAAACCTTGCTGCCATAACATTTGTTTATTTCAAACTTTTTCTATATCATTGCGAATCATTATTGCTCATTAGTGGTAGTATTCTTGTTCTTGTTGACTAAATTCATACCAGTTCTCTAGATTCTTAAATTCATTCTTGTTCCTTTGAGTCTTAAATATTCCTAGTCCAAATTCCGTATATTGGTTGGTGTTTGAGTAGTTGTTCAACTCAAAGAACTCACAAAGAAAGTTCAGAGAGTTTCAATATTTTGAGTGATACACGAGTGTGAGTGTAAACACTTAGGGAGTGGAAAGGACAATTATTAGTCCCGAATTCATCATGAATAGGGAAGGTACAAGTAGTCCTTCATTTAACATTGAAAATGCTTTCAAACCCATTCAATCATAATTTGATAAAATCAATATTAGGCTTCACTTCATAGAGTCTAGTGAACCACTAACTTGGGATAAAGCTGCTAGGAATCCTATATTTGATAGGCAAATATAGAGGAGGATCCTGAGTTTACAATGGGTAGGTTTTGGCATGTTTGAATAAGGAGATCGCTGATGTGGTAGAGATGCAACAATATGTTGACATGGAGGAGTTATTGCACAAAGCCTTGAAAGTGGAGAGAATAGCTAAGACAAGAGGGAAGAGCACTTGGAAGAGTCCTTAGAAAGATACTAAGCAAATGTCGAAAACCAAATTTTGGAATTCTAGTGTTGACTCCAAACCTAGGGTAAAACAAAAATGGGGAGTCGGCAAGGTAAAGGTTGAGGAGAAAACAATTGGGAGGAGTAGAGACATTAGGTACTTTAAGTGCCAAGTGGTAGGGCACATACAGTCGCAATGTCCAAATAAAAGGACAATGTTTTTATTACCTAATGGGGAGTATGAGAGTGAACATTTAGAAGATGAGGGAATCATACCACTTATTGACGAGAGTGATGAAGAGAAAGAGCTACCAATGGGGGGAGAAGACTTGTCAATTTAAAGGCTTTAAATGCACAACCTAAACTTGATGAAGAATTGGTGCAAAGGGATAATATATTCCATACTAGGCGTCATGTGCAAGGGAAGGTGTGTAGTTTAATAATTGACAGTGGGAGTTGTACTAACATAGCTAGTACATTATTGGTAGAGAAGGTAGGGTTAAGAACACTCAAACACCCTAAACCCTATAAATTACAGTGGTTGAATACTAGTGGGGAAGCCAATGTGAACAAGCAAGTCAAAATTGAGTTTTTCATTGTTCGGTATAAGGATAAAGTGTTGTGTGATATAGTGCCTCTGCAAGCTGCCCATATTCTTTTGGGGCGTCCTTGGCAGTTTGATCAAAAGGTAGTGTATGATAGATACACTAACAAATACACCTTAGAAATGAACAATCGCAAACACACATTAATGCCTTTAAAGCCATGGGAGGCACATGAAGATTAGATACGTATCGTGAAAGACTTCGAAAAGAAAGAAAAATGTGAGTCTAGTGAGAATAAAAGCCGAGAGGATACCTTCAAAAGTGGGAAGAAAAATCAAAAAATGGGAAAAAGAAAATGAGTGTTTTTGAAACAAAGAGAGTGGTGAAAGAAAAATTTAACGAGAGAAATTGTGTGTTCCTTTTATTATATAAAGATGTATTTTTGATTTATACTGAAATTCTTGATCTTTTGCCTCGAGAAGTGGTGATTTTGTAGCAGGAGTTCGAGGATGTTTTTCTAGAGGAGTTGCCTTCAGGACTTCCACCATTACGAGGGATAGAGCACCAAATAGATTTTCTTTTCGGAACGTCTATACCAAACCGTCCAGCATACCGAGCAAACCCGGAGAAGTCTAAGAAGATTCAAGTACAAGTGGAGGAATTGCTGCAAAAAGGGGCTATGAGGGAGAGCCTTAGCCCGTGTGCGGTCAACAAAATTACGGTAAAGTATCGTAATCCTATACCTCGACTTGATGACATGCTAGATGAATTGCATGGTGCATGTTTTTTTCCAAAGTTGATTTAAAAAGTGGGTATTTTCAAATTCATATGAAGGAGGGAGATGAGTGGAAAACCGCTTTTAAATGCACAACCTAAGTTTGTATGAATGGCTTGTAATGCCTTTTGGGTTGACAAACGCACCTAGTACCTTTATGCAGTCAATGAATCATGTTTTACGACCCTTCATAGGAAAATCTGTAGTTGTGTATTTTGATGACATACTCATTTATAGTAAATCCTTTAGTGAACACTTATTGCATTTGTGGGAAATTTTTGTCTTGTTAAGAGAACATCAGTTATATGCTAATTTGAAGAAATGTAATTTTTACATGGATTCTATCATATTTCTTGGTTTTGTTGTGAGAGCGAACGACATTAAGGTAGGTGAAGAAAATATTAGGGCAATCAAGGAGTGGCCCACACCGAAGAATGTCAGCGAGGACCAATGTTTTTATGGATTGGCAAGATTTTATAAAAGGTTTGTCAAAAACTGTAGTACTATTGCTGCTCCATTGAATGAACTCGTAAAAAAACATGTCATGTTTAAATGGGAAAATGTGCATGAAAAGCCTTTTAATATGTTAAAGGACACATTCACACAAGCACCCATTTGATGTTGCCTGATTTCAAAAAAGTTTTTGAAGTACAATATGATGCCTCTGGGTTGGGATAGTAGCTCTTTTGATGCAAGACTTGAAGCCAATCGCGTATTTTAGTTAAAAGATGCATGGGGCAGTCCTGAATTATCCGACATATGACAAAGAGCTATACGCTCTAGTGAGGGCATTACAAATCTTGCAACACTATTTGTGGCCAAAGGAGTTTGTTAACCACTCCAATTATGAGCCGCTGAAACACTTAAACACTTAAGGGAACCTCCATTGAAGACATGCAAGGTGGATGGAATTCATCGAGTCTTTTCTATATGTTATCAAACATAAGACCGGTAAGGAAAATGTAGTGGCAGATGCATTGTCACGAAGGTATGGACTTCTAACTATGTTGCAATCTAAACTGTTAGGTTTTGATTTGCTTAAAGTGTTGTATGTTGTTGATAATGATTTTGCTAAAATATAATTTGAATGTGCATGAACAGCTTATGGTGATTATTTTCAGAATGATAGGTTTCTTTTTAAGAAAGGGAAGTTATGTGTGCCTAAAAGTTCATGTCATGAATTGCTTGTTAGGGGGTCACATTCTAGGGGTCTTATGGGGCATTTTGGCTTCACAAAAGCACTGGTAATATTGTGATACGAATGGAGTAGCTTGTGAGTTCTAATCCACACGTTTTCCACACCCTTTGGATCGTTGTTTCTCAATAATCCACGAACAAGTAATAAGCAACACAATGCGGAATGAAACAATGAAACAAAACAAGATATTGAACAAGAAGGAATGGAAGAAATCAACCAAACCCCAACGTTATCACAAAAAGATTCAGTCCAACTAGTGTAAATCAAAAGTTAAACTTCCTCTGCTCGGCGTGTTCTATAAATCTAGTATGGGTAAGTTCAACCTAAAGCTCCTCACTTAAGGTTTTCGCGGGTCTTATGATTGTTCAACTAAACTTAAAAGAACTGTCACATTTTCTCTCAACTTATCACAGCTGGAAGAAGGTTTTAGCAAAGCTAAACTTTTATCAAATTTCATGTTATCATTAACGTGTAAAAGAAGGCCATTAAATAGGCTACAAAACAAAACCCTAATGTTGATTTAGGAAACTAAAATTTAAAATAATAACTTTCCTAAATTACTTTCCTAATTATCATGTAAGATAATTGGACAAGTAAGTTTCCTAAAAACCGAAACAAAAGCCCAATTAATTATTGTTAATGGACTTTAATTATTACAACTTAAATAAATCCTAAAATTAAAGGATAGGCGTGATCCATGCAAGCCCAAGACACGCCTCTTCATTGGACTTCTTGAATTCGGCTCTTGTGATGTTTCTTCAAGGTGGATCATGAATCGTTAATGAAGAAACATGCCAGAAAACTCCTCCTTGAGATGATTGAGAGATCTCAGCCTCATTGCTTCAAAATATTATGCCAGTAAATTGTGCAAGGCGGCCTTCATCTTTGAACTCCTCGATCTTGTCATTGGTCCATCAAGATTCACCAAAGGATCTTGAGAACTCGGCCTTGGCACCATGGACATGGGTTGATTTCCATCATTTCCTCCCTCCGCGAAAGGATTCGTCCCCGAATCACCTACATCAAACAAAGATAAATCAGTAACATTGAATATAGATGACACATTGCCATACTCACTTGGAAGTTCAATCTTGTAAGCATTAGCTCCAATCCTTTCTAAGACTCAAAAAGGACCATCTCCTCTCGGATGAAGCTTAGATTTCCTTTTGTCTGGAAACCTCTCTTTCCTCAAGTGAATTCAAACCCAATCACCCAGTTCATAAATCAATTGTCTCCTACCCTTATTGGCTTGCTTAGCATATTGCTCATTACGCCGTTGAATGTTTTGGCGAACCCTATCATGTAACTCCTTAACAAATTCAGCTTTCTTTTGACCTTCAAGACTAACAAACTCATTAGCAGGCAAAGGCAAAATATCCAAAGGAGTTAAAGGATTAAAACCATACACAATTTCAAAAGGTGAGAAATTAGTAGCATTATGTACAGTTCTATTGTAAGCAAACTCAATGTGTGGTAAACACCCTTCCCAATTCTTTAAGTTTTTCTGAATAAGTGCACGAAGTAAGGTAGACAAAGTCCTATTAACTACTTCAGTTTGTCCATCAGTTTGTGGATGTGCAACAGTCGAAAACAACAACTTAGTGCCCAACTTATTCCAAAGAGTACGCCAAAAGTGCGACAGAAATTTAACATCTCTATCACTAACAATACTCTTAGGCATTCCATGCAATCTTACAACCTCCTTAAAGAACAAATTAGCAATATGTGTAGCCTCATTAGAGTTAGAACAAGCAATAAAATGTGACATTTTGCTAAATCTATCAACTACAACAAATATGCTATCATGACCATTGCCTGACCTAGGCAAACCAAGCACAAAATCCATAGAACTATCAATCCAAGGATGACTAGGAACAGGCAAAGGTTGATACAAACCATGAGGCATCACTTTAGATTTTGATTGTTTACACACAATGCATTTATCACAAACACCTTTAACATCTTTAATCATGTTAGGCCAATAAAAGTGTTCATTCAAAACAGCAAGTGTCTTAGCAATACCAAAGTGCCCCATTAGCCCTTCCCTATGGGTTTCCTTAATAAGCAAAACACGAATGGAACTTTGGGGAATGCACAATTTATCTTTTCGAAATAAGAAACCATCATGCACATAAAAATCACCATTTGGTTTGGTCTTACAAATCTCATAGGTGGTGTCAAAATCGTGATCATGCTCATACAAGTCTTTAATCAAATCAAAACCAAGTAACTTAGCATGCAAGTAAGTAAACAAAGTATACATTCTAGACAGTGCATCAACTACGACATTATCTTTACCAGACTTATACTTAATTACGTATGGAAAAGACTCAATGAATTCTAACCATTTAGCGTGCCTCTTATTCAACCTACCTTGAGTCTTCAGGAATTTAAGGCTTTCATGATCAGAATGGATTATGACTTCTTTAGGCCATAAATAATGTTGTCAAACCTGTAAAGACCTTACCAAAGCATACAACTCCTTGTCATAAGTTGCATACTTCAAAGCTGCCCCATTAAGCTTTTCACTAAAGTAAGCCACGGGCCTTGATTCCTGCATTAAAACAGCACCAATACCAATCCCGGAGGCATCACAGTGTATTTCAAAAGCTTTATGAAAATTCGGTAATGCAAGCACAGGAGCATGAGTCAATTTATCTTTTAAAGTGTTAAAAGCATTTTCATGTTCCTTATTCCATGCAAAGGTGACATTCTTTTTAACAAGTTCATTCAAAGGTGCAGCTATAGAACTAAAGTCCTTAACAAACCTCCTATAAAAACTTGCCAATCCATGAAAGCTTCTAACATCACTAGCATTTTGTGGTCTCGGCCAATCCATGATTGCCTTGACTTTTGACTCATTCACAGAAATACCTTGAGAACTAACAACATAACCCAAAAAGATAATAGATTTCATGCAAAAAGAACACTTTTTGAGGTTAGCATAAAGTTTGTTCTCACGTAAAACAAAAAATACTAGATGAAGATGTGCAACATGTTCCTCTAGTGATTTGCTATAAATAAGGATGTCATCAAAGTAGACTACCACAAACTTACCAATAAAGTGACGAAAAACATGATTTATAAGCCTCATAAAAGTACTAGGTGCATTAGATAAACCAAAAGGTATAACTAACCATTCATACAACCCATACTTTGTTTTAAAAGCAGTTTTCCATTCATCACCTTCTTTCATGCGAATTTGGTAGTATCCACTTTTCAAATCAATCTTGGTAAAAATAGAAGAACCATGCAATTAATCAAGAATATCATCTAATCTAGGAATTGGATGTCTATACTTAATGGTGATCTTATTAATAGCACGACAATCAACACACATTCTCCAAGACTCATCCTTTTTAGGAACTAGAATAACAGGAACTGAACAAGGACTAAAAGACTCACGTACAGTACCTTTGTCAAGGAGTTCATCCACTTGACGTTGAATCTCTTTGGTTTCCTCCAGATTTGCTCTATATGCTGGACGATTTGGAATTTGAGCTCCTGGTATGAAATCAATTTGATGTTAAATACCTCGAACTGGTGGCAAGCCAATTGGTAAGTCCTCGGGAAACACATTATTATATTCCTTATTTTGAACCATGCATCGAGTGTGAAAGATATTTTCTCTTTGCATTAAATCTTCATTGATTTGTGGTTGCACATTAAGAACTCTTCGAGCGACTAAAGAAAAAGCACCAACCTCATATGTTTCAAGATCTTCACTTCCTTCACTTTGGTACTTTTCTTCAAGAGCTGGCATGTCGGCACATTTCTCATCACTTTCAACCTCTCATTGATCATTCAAGGACATCAATTTCCGAGTTGGACAGTCGACTTGTACATGTCCAAAACCTTGACACTTATAGCACTTGATATCCCTCAATCTTTGGGAAAGTTGTGGTGCCGATTTAGGAGCAACTTCAGCAACCTTTGGGACTGTTTTTGGAAAGCTTGATGTCGTCGTTGAAGGCTGGTTTGGAGTGAATTGGCGTGGCTTTGTTGATGGAGTGAAAGGAGCCACATTTGGTTTGGCACCTCTTTGCCAAGGTGGATTAGGTTGTGTGAACCTTTGCTTGCCTTTTATGTGCCTTTCAATCTTTATTGCTTTATGAACAAGCTCATTAATATCAACATAACTTTGAAGATCCACATGTTATGCTAACTCAGAATTCATACCTCGAAGAAATCTTTCTATGGTTGAATCTGGATCTTCATGAACATTAGCCTTGATCATAAGAGCCTCCATCTCATTGTAGTATGCTTCCACTGATTTACTTCCTTGTACAAGTGTGTGCAATTGCCTATTGAGTTCATGATTAAAGTGTGAAGGGACATACTTCTTCCTCATAAGCAATTTCATTTGGTTCCAAATCGTAATTGGAGTTTCACCATCTTGGCGTCTAGTTCTCATTACCTTATCCCACCATAAGCTAGCATAATCCTTGAGGTGCATGAAGGCCAGACGGCATCTTTTATCCTCGGGATAACTATTGCCTTCAAAGAAGTGTTCAAGTTCTCGAACCCAATCAAAGTATGCTTCGGGATCTGCCTTTCCATGAAAAGTAGGTAATGTCAATTTAACAGAACTAATTGAAACTTCAGACTTTTTACCAATTTTTGTAGAACCAACAAACTCCTCCTCCTCCTCATCATCGGTTAGAACCTCATCAAAATTGATGTGTCGAGAGGTGGAATTCTTTGTATGGCATTTTGGATTGGAAGCAAGAGTATCCATTTGCAATTGCAACTTTTGAATCATATCAAAAAGTACTTCCATTTCAGATTTCTGTGCACCTTGAGATACAGTGTTATCTCCGTCTATTGTACCTGCGAGTTAGTAAAGAGATCGCAAGAATATATAAAAATCCTCACGGGTTCTCATAATATGGGGAGTAGATGCTCTCCTCTCTAGTATAAAGGCTTTTCTCGTGTATACCCTATCTAATCTCTCGACAATATTTCTCTCAGACTAATTGAAACTTACCGTTCAACAATTTATATAACAAATCTCAACCAATTAGTTCAACATGTCAATTCACACAAGTTAAACCAAAGAAGTTTGAAAAGAAACACGTCACAAGAGTATTTAAAGATAACGTATGGGGTATAACTTGGTTTATTTTAGAAAACTACAAAATTAGCAACTAGGCAAGAAAGCAAGATGAATGATTTTTGATTTCACCCAAGCAAGATATGTCACGACTAATATTGATGATTTTCAAACATAACTTAAGAACACTTAGTTCTTTCAAATGGAAAATAAAACAGCAAATAAATAAAGAGAAAGACCGAAGATATATATTTTTTTGATTTTTTTTAAATTTTTTTTTTGAATTGACCGTCCCCCCCATTTTTTTTTGATCGGTCTCTTTTTTTTTTTAAACTTTCGGACGCCTGTTTCAGACGGTCAGATCCGTTCGATCCTAAATTTCGGACGCCTGTTTCGGAGGATCTACCAGTCCGATCCTAAACTCCTGGGGCTATGCACTTTCTATTGAGTTTCGGACGCTAGTTTTGGACGTCTGGCTTAGTTTCGGCCGGCCGAAATTGTCACGACTGGGTGAAAAACCTGATTTTTCTGACGATCTTTTTTGACGTGTGACTCAAGCAACGAAAACACAAGGAATTCAGCACTATGAGGATGAACAAATAATGCAGAATGTAGACACGAAAACAGCAGCTAAAAACTCAAAGAAAACAGCAAAAAAGAACAACACAAACGACGCAAATCGCAAAACAAGAAATAAGACAACTCGGGCAGAATTTCACCAATTAATTTGCATGTGATTTCAACGAAATTGAGGATTGAATTAACCACGAATTTAGACAGAAAGAAGGACTCAAAATAGTAGCAAGAAAGGCGCAAGAACACAGCAAAATTTGACCCAAAACTGCAGCAACAAAGAAGCACAAAATTCAGCAAGAAACGAGAAGGAATAAACCTGATTTTGGGAAACAACCTTTTCTCTGATACCACTTGATACGAATGGAGTAGCTTGTGAGTTCTAATCCACACATTTTCCACACCCTTTGGATCGTTGTTTCTCAATAAACCACGAACAAGTAATAAGCAACACAATGCGGAAAGAAACAATGAAACAAAACAATATATTGAACGAGAAGGAATGGAAGAAATCAACCAAACCCCAACGTTATCACAAAAAGATTCAGCCTAACTAATGTAAATCAAAAGTTAAACTTCCTCAGTTCGGCGTGTTCTATAAATCTAGAACGGGTAAGCTCAACCTAAAGCTCCTCACTTAAGGTTTTCGCGGGTCTTATGATTGTTCAACTAAACTTAGAAGAACTCTCACGTTTTCTCTAAACTTATCATAGCTGGAAGAAGGTTTTAGCAAAGCTAAACTTTTATCAAATTTCATGTTATCACTAACGTGTAAAAGAAGGCCATTAAATAGACTACAAAACAAACCCCTAATGTTGATTTAGGAAACTAAAATTTAAAATAATAACTTTCCTAAATTACTTTCCTAATTATCATATAAGATAATTGGACAAGTAAGTTTCCTAAAAACCGAAACTAAAGCCCAATTAATTAATGTTAATGGACTTTAATTATTACAACTTAAATAAATCCTAAAATTAAAGGATAGGCGTGATCCATGCAAGCCCAAAACACGCCTCTTCATTGGACTTCTTGAATTTGGCTCTTGTGATGTTTCTTCAAGGTGGATCATGAATCGTTAATGAAGAAACATGCCACAAAACTCCTCCTTGAGATGATTGAGGGATCTCGGCCTCCATTGCTTCAAAATATGATGCCAGTAAATTGTGCAAGGCAGCCTTCATCTTTGAACTCCTCGATCTTGTCATTGGTCCATCAAGATTCACCAAAGAATCTTGAGAACTCGGCATTGGCACCATGGACATGGGTTGATTTCCATCATATTGCATGAGCATTTTTATTAGGCGAATATGCAAAATGAAGTTAAAAATTGTTGTGCAAAATGTGTTTTATGTCGTCAAGCTAAATCTAAAGTCATGCCTCGCAGTTTTTATACCCCGTTACCCGTCCCTAGTCACCCATGGGTCGATATCTCTATGGACTTTGTGTTAGGGTTGCCTAGGACACAAATAGGTCATGATAGCATTTTTGTTGTGGCTGATCATTTTAGCAAAATGGCATATTTTATAGCATGCAGTAAGACTAACGATGCATTTCATATTGTTGAGTTGTTCTTTCGAGAAATAGTTAGATTGCATGGCATTCCAAAAACTATTGTTAGTGACCGAGATGTCAAGTTTTTTAGCCATTTTTGGCGAACATTGTGGTCTAGGTTAGGCACAAAGCTATTGTTTTCCACAGCCGCATATCCACAAACAGATGGGCAAACTGAAGTTATTAATCGAACTTTAACAACCTTGCTTCGAGCCTTAATTAAAAAAAATTGAAAAGTTGGGAAAAATGTTTGCCGCATGTAGAGTTTGCATTTAATAGGTCATGCATTCCACTACATCTTATTCTCAATTTGAAGTGGTTTACGGTTTCAATCCGCTAACATCTTTAGATGTTTTTCCTATATCTTCTAGTCACATTTTGATTTTAGATGGCAAAAAAAAGGCTGACCACATCAAAGAGATGCATGCGAAGGTTAGAGCAAACATTGGGCGCCGGAATGATCGAGTTGCCAAACTAGCAAGTCGGGGAAGAATCAAGGTCTCTTTTCAACCTTGTGATTGGGTGTGGGTTCACATGTGGAAGGAACGATTTCCAAATCAACGGAAAATTATGCTCTAACAAAGGAGAGATGGTCATTTTCAAGTTTTGGCTAAAATTAATGATAATACTTATACAATAGAATTGCCTAGCGAATATGGTAATGTGTATAGTACGTTTAATGTTAGTGATCTTTCGTTGTATGACCTAGGTAATTTGAGGACGAATCCTCTTGAGGAGGGAAGGAATGATGAGGAAGCCAGCCAATCCGTCAATAACAATAGAACGAGGAGTTACCTAGATGATCCATTACAAGGAATTGGGGGTCCATTAAACCGTTCGAGAACTAAGCAAATGAGGACAGCACTACACTCATTGATTGAGGACCTTTTTTATCGTGAATTAGTTTGTGAAAAGGATGTAGCATTCATTTCATGCTCGGAAGTGTCCCAAATGGAATACAATGATCTGGTGGATAAAAACTTAGCATTGGAAGGAATAATTGCTGAAAACAATGGACAAGGAGCATAAGAAGGCTCCACGTCGCGACGTTCATGGAGTCCCACATCGCGACGTAGAGAAACGCAAAAGGGATTCCAATATGATTGCCAACGTCGCGAAGTGCGACCTCTGACGTCGGAGACGTCCAGCCCCTTTCAGGTCGCACGACATGGTTCACTGGAAGTTTTTATTTTTTTGGCAAATAATCTCCACGTCGCAACTTGGAGCACCCCCAAAGTCGCGATGTGCAGAAAACGAGTGCGAAAGAATTTTAGCCTATTTTTCTATTTTCATATTTAATTACCGTTATTTATTTTAGGCTACAAACCAAGCCATTTTATGGAGCCTTTAGGTTAGATATTAGAATGTTATGGGTAGATTGGCTAAGGATTCAAGGGTTTGTCTTGAACCGTGGCTCATAATTAATTTTAGACTTGTAAGCCTACTATAAAAGGGAAAAACTCATTACGTGAATGGCAAATTGTTGATATTTTTTTTTAACCTATTTTTTAAGAGTTTTGAAAAAGGCTTTCTTTTGTTCTTTGCACGACCATTCTAACCAATCAAGGCTTTTGATAGTTTAGGATTTTTTATAACGGGGGTTCTAAGGGGAAGATCTTCTTAGGGTGTTCGTTGCTTGAATTGATAGGTTAGTTTTGATTCAGAGTTTATTGAATTAGGGCTGCCTCCTTTGTTCTAAATGTTAATCCTCAATTTGATCATTGGGATTACGATCTTAGATTGCTAGGTTTGTATCAACTTTATCGTCGCATATGGATCATATAACATTGAATACGTGATTGTTAGCCTTCTAGGTGTTTCATGAATTGTTTTCTACTGTTATTGGAAAGTTTTGTGTTTTTCACATGTCTGTAGCTAGTGGATGTTTTGTGTTATTGCAATGCTATGTGGGTTGAATTTTTATTTATACTTATAAGTAATTTGATAAACTGGTTGAGGGAAGTTTGAGCTAAAATTTGAGGTTGTTTATCACAAACTTGAAGTAGAGCAGCCGGATGATGCTTTGAATAGGTGTACTTAGTGAATTTACATATTTTAAAGTAGAGCATATATGAATTTTTGTTGGGTCTGTTGTGTTAATGTATATATTATGGGTTCTGCCATTTCTTTGTTATGCATACTATAACTTCAGTGATCCTAGTTATTCAAGGCTATAAAATTTGAAACTTACCAAGTATATTGAAAATTTGATAAGACGTGCTATTCGAGAAAAAAAATGAAAAGATTGTTCTTAGTTGTTCATAGTTTTGCTTCCTTACTTCGAAAGGAAACTTCACAACCACAACTAGAGTGAGTAACTTCACAACCACAATTGCATTCTAATACCTCTAAAATTGAATGAACAATCTTTAAGAGGATGAACCACTAGATTTGAAACTCCAAAGCGTATTCTTTGATTTTTGCAAATGGCAATTTAACTTCACTTTTGATTTCAATTATTTGTCCTTTGTAATCTGGCGCTCTTATAGATTGAGACTATACATTTATTTTTTGATTGACATTTATTGTTCATTTTACAACACGTTTGATTTGAAAATATACATACAGAAAAAATGCTAAAATGGGAAAAACAAGAGAAGCCAAGGAGTATATCTTTGCAGCATGTGAAAATGAAGGGAAATGAGTCTATCTTTGAAAGGATCAAGTGAAAATGAAACATGTGATTTTAGTTTTGAATATGATTCCTTCATTATTTAGTGATTTTGTTTTCAAATTTTAATGTTTGCTAGTTTTAACTAAGTTTACAATTGCCTTTTCCAAGTAGTTTCTATAACAGGAATGAAAATATTTCTTTTCCTTGGTGCTTTGAAAAGTCCTTCGTGATAAATCTCATGTAGATGAAGGTTTTGTTATATATATCACTTAATTAATCCACAAAAGATTGTGTTACATTTTAGTTAGTGATAGTTTGTCTTCAGATTTATTTGATGTTTTAAGTGGTAATACCTTAATGTCATGGAAAAAGTTCGATGCTTGAATTTCTTACTTTGCTCATGCTAGATAGACTCCTAAAACCCTTTTAACCATGTCCCTAGCTAGACTTTATTCTTGTGGCTACTCTCTCAATATTGGAATGGCCATCTTGATACCAAAGAAAAGATCGTTCAATGGCACTCCTTTGCCATTTGTAGGTTGTACATTTCCATCCTTCGAGGAGGGACTTGAACTCAAGTTCATTGGGAGCAACTTCAATGAACTCAACTTTGTACCACTCTTGCTCCCCTTTGGTAGGTTCCTCCTCTCATTCTTTCACCAAGAACTTTGGTCTCACAAATGGCCTCTCAACATCTTTCAAGATAGTCTCCACTTCCACCATACCTTGGCATGATTCCATACAAGACTGAACCGATGGACTTGTATCTATGGTATCAAAACACTCATTAGAAAGTTCATAAATGGATGCATCAACAAAGCAATTCTCCACTAGGTTAGCTATTTTATTAGAAATCAACAAATCTTCCTTATCTAAGCTAACATAGGGATCATTTCTAGGCACTTTCTCACTATCAACGCATTAAGCATCATTTTTATCTAACGAGGATTCCTCATTGTACATAAATCTAATGACATCAACAATATTATTTTATCATTAAAATCCATGTATGATAGAAAAATAACACGCGATTGAACCATGTTAGCTATTTCTTGACATATAAACACATTATTTTTACATAACCCAACATATGAATCTATGTGCAATGTTTCTTCATTTGTAAGACAGTTAACTAATGTCAACATAAGATTGGAGAGGCAATGAAATCTCATTTTTTAGTACATTTTTGTTCAAAAACATAAAGTTATTGCGAAAAAAATTATAGTTTGTCATAAATTACAATTTACTACCACTACAAGAAAAATGGGCATTAATGATGAAAAATATTTTGACAGAGAAAAATCTTCAATAAAAGTATCATTTTTTGACTATATATATATGTAGTTGTCAGTACAATCTGGTCAACATCATTACCTTTATTGATGGAGTCTTAAAGGTCGTCAATATATCGTCAATAAATAATGGCGGCAATTATTCCTGCCATATTTATTGACGATCTATTGACGATAGGTAGTGACGACGTATCTTTACTGACCAGATGTTGTGATGCAAATTATATGTCGTCAATAAAAAGGTGATATGTAGCAATCTTATGACAACATATTGTTGTCAATAGAATATTTGTGTTCATTGACGACACTTGGTTGTCAATGAATGAATGTTATTTGTCAAAAATGGTCTCTAAATATATATCATTAAGTATACTTAAAGTTTTTTTTTAAATAGTATTATCAAACATAAATGATATTGCATTGAACTAAAACAGTAATAAATCCCAATTTGAATGATTTCACATATTCAATATGTCATAATTATAATTTCGGTAATAAATATTGAAATTTGTTGGAGTCTTATTATCATATATAAATGCACTGTGAAAGCCTACAAATATGTGTATATATATATATATATGTGTGTGTGTGTGTGTGTGTTTATGTATGTGTGTGTGTTGATATGCCAGGCTTGTATCAACTAAGGTAGGCCTATAAAAAATAATAATTCCTATTAGATATATTAATTTTTAATAATAATTGTAAGACACTATAATATTTTTATTTTTTTACCATTATAATTTCATTAAATGACATATTTTTCCCGATCAATTAAAAGCACTATTAATTAATAATATGAAAATAATTTTGTTTACTAAGAAAATCTAATACGGGACAAGATTAATGAAAGTCAAATGATTTTCATAAAGTTACTAATTTTGAAGAATTTGAAATATGATGGATAAATAATAATATTTCAAAATAATTAGAATAAAGCCATATAAACATTTTTATATATATAAGAAATTCAAAAGAAAATTATAAATAAACCTAAACTAACACTAAAAATTAAAATAAACGTACAAGAATTTTTAAAAAGAATGTAGATAGTAAAATAAAAATTTAAAAAAATTAAAGAAGAGCAAAAAAGGAAAAACTCCCAAATAAAAAAAAAATTTGTTAATAAAATAGGCCCTAAAGACGCCGTTTGTTCGCTTGTTGCCCTAAAAGACAATTATCAGCGCTGCTTTCCCCTTCGCTTCACCGCAGCTCCTTCTCTTATATCTATTCTCACAACACAGTGCTATTTTCTCCCTTTTCATCAATTTTTGCTGGTCTCCCATGCTTCGGTCGATTTCTCTACATCTAATCGTCAATTCCTGCCTATCACATATAGCATCTTTAAAAAATAACTATGAAAATAAAATAAGTAAAAAAATACCCAAAAAATATCCATAAAAGGTTAAGTTTCTATATATTGTAGTTTTCAAGGGAACATTAGTTCAAAAGTTGTGTTAGACCTCGTAAAACTATACTTATACTTTCAAAGATGCACTATTTCTCACATTTCATATAAGTTTATCTATATCTATATGTTCCCATTTGTGCATAAAAAACAACTTCAATAACAAATTTTATATTTTTGTCTTATAAAATTTTGAATAAGTTCATACTTCAATTTAATAAAGCCATATTTACCTTTTTAGTGATTAAATACACTATCAATTATTAATATGCAAATATTTAAATAAAGCTTATAAAATTTAACCTTTCATGAATGTTATAATCAAAATAATTGTATTACTAATCTAATATAACATAAATAGTTAATACTCAAGCAATGTTATACTTATAAGCTTACTAGTACATATACAAACACTATTACAAATTGAGGCTGCAGCAACACTTTGGATGCAACACTTTTAAAAATATTACTAAAAATATAATTTGTAAAAAAATTGCAATACTTTAAAATAAGTGTTTGCATATATAAGTTTAATGCAAAACTTTTAAATATGTGTTGCAAGTTTTGTAAGAAAATGCATCATTTATAGTAATATGCAACACTTTTAAAAAAATTAACTACCACTCAATTAACATGTGCATGCGCAATCACACAATAACATATGACGTACTACTCTTTTCCTCATTATTTAATTTTCCTTTGTATTTATCCAATGGATCTGATGTGGTCCGAGAAGATGACCTTCGTTCAGCTCATTATCCCCGTTGAGTCCGCTCACTGTGCCATCTTTTACCTCGGCCAGCTCGGCCTTTTTCAATTCCATGACGTACGGATCTCTGAATTCCGAGGGTTTAAGATCCATCCGGCTAGGTAGCTTGCGGCGTCTCTCAGTTCTAGTTCTAGATCTAGCTCGAGGAGACTCAATCACCATGGTAGTATAATTATTTGCAAGGCTCAGAATACCGCTATAGTAGGTTAGATTTCTGTGAAACTTGTTGTTAATTGTTATATATTATTAATGTGTGAGTTTGAAATTAGAGTGGGAATCGTTTAATTAAAACTATGGGTAGTATTAGCCTTAATAATTTTATCTTTGGTTTAATGGCGTGCAACGAAAAATTGATACACGAAATTTGCTTCTTGATCAAATGATTGTTTATTGATGGGAGGCTAGTCGTATCACCTCTTCAAATACCCTAACACTACTATAGTAGTGGTGAGAGGGATCGTATCCACAGGGAAGGTTTGGTTGTTTAGAGACCAGTTTGTTCACTCAACAATACATAAGCATGAAATGAAATGAAGACAACAAGATAGATGCAAGCTACTATGAATGAATGCATGTTAAGAATGGATGCAAGGTTAGTATGCAAGCACTGCCTTGAGGATGAATCAATTGGTATGGATCTCTCCCTATTATCATTGACTTGTGTAAACAAATGTGAGGGGACTTTTCCTGCTAGTGAACTGGGATTGATCAACTTGGTAGTTCTCACAACCCAGACTCACAATACTCCCCGAACTTCCCTTGGTAGGGCAAGTCCTTGGCACGAGTCAGACTCTCCCAGATCCCAAATTCTCCTAACACAAATCTAATTCGATTCCTGACTATGTCCCTTGGTAGGGCAGCTAACCAGTTCACAACTTCGACTCGCAGTACAAGATTCCTCTTAGACCTACACGAAGGATTGATATTGACTGTCAGTGGGTACTGCACAGTCAAGATCACATAGTCTCACAAGACCTAAGACTCACATAAGCACATTCACAATCAGTTCATGTTATGATCAATTGCCATTGGAATATTCACACCGACCTCAGTGGGTACCGCAGACCTAAATGTGAAGTTAATCTAGAGTGCAAATCATCAAACATAACAAGTGCAGAAATATGAACATGAATGAACACAGATAAATTCCATTTCAATTGTCTCAAATAAGCTAGAAATCCATACAATTGAACCTCAAGACAATATGATCTAAGGAAGGGAAAAGAGAGAGAAAATCCTAATCTAAACTAAGAACCCTACTATGCTCTGTTATGTGGTCACTTCTCCCTTCTCTATCAAAATCCCGCCTCCTCCTTTGTCGCCCCCCTGTTGGTTAGTTCCTTTGGTATTTATAGCTTTACTTCCTTCGGTGCGTCTCCATCAGGTTGGTCCAGCGTTCCATTCAGCTCTAAGATTTCTCCACGTGCCCTGTAAATATTGATCATGAAGTATAGTGAGGTCACGTGTCGAGGTGTAGTCTTAATCATTAAGAGTTGAAAATGCACAACTACAAACACCTAGTGGACGTATGACTTTCTGTGCCCTGTAAATATTGATCATGTACCGTGCCTTGCCTTGTGTGTGCTCTTGCGTGTATGACTCTTGTGAAATTGAGGGTGCTAATTGGTGTAGTTGTAGGCTTGTGCAAGTGTAGTGGAATGGTTTGTGTGCTAATACATGAGTGAGGTGAGTGAGTGAGTTATGTGTGAGTGTAGTGAATGTGTCAATGTGTATGCAAGTGGGTGTGCAAATGGATGAATGTGTTGTGTGTGCAAGTGTGACGGCCGTCAGGACTGACGGCCGTCGTGTGTGTGTGTCATGTGTTTGATGTGCAATGGGTGTTTGATGTTTAGTTTGTGCACATGAGTGAAATGTGTTGTGTTGGTGTGCTAGTGAGTGAGTGATGTGCAAGTGTGTGGTGAAGATGTGTAAGTGGGTGAATGCAAGTGAGTGTGTGAATGAACTAATGTAAATGTGCATGTGAAAGTGTAGGAGTAAGCTAGTGCATGAGTAAGGTGATTTAGTTGTAAACATGCAAATTAGTGAAGTGAGTTGTGTGTGAGTATTTGTGTTACGCATTAGTGCACTGAGAGTGAGAGTATTTGAGTGAGTGAGTGAGTGTGTGAGGGTGAGTAGGTCCGACGGCCGTCAGGAGTGACGGCCGACCAACCAGTCGGCCGACCAACCTGACGGCCGTCAGGTTGGCGTGTGAGTGCGTGTGTTTGTTTGCCTTGTGTGTGTTTGTGATGCTTGTGTTGTGTGCGTATGCATGAATGTGAAGTGCAAGTATAGGTGTTTGATATAACAATTCATCGCATGCACAACTCATTTCATGTCTCGTTAACACTTCATCGCAAAAAACCATTTTCATCATGCGTTCATTCATCACACTGCATTCAAGACATCAACCAACCCAAACCCCACCAGCATCAACTTGTGCATGTGTGTGACTGTGTGTTTGGTCGGCCTTCAGGAGTGACGGCCGACCCATGTGTGTGTGTGTTTGGTCGGCCGTCAGGAGTGACGGCCGACCTGTGTGTGTGTGTGTTGTGTTGTGTGTTGTATGAAGTGATGGTGTGCTAGTGTATGTGACTTGTACCGCACCAAGTGTGATCTAGTTACATCCTCCTTCACGCAATTACATCAATTCATGACACATTTTCTAACACTCCACTTATTCTCTCGTTTGCAAGCTTTAACACATTTTCACACAAAAGATGTTCGACACATGTTCTTTTCATTGTGAATGCATGCAAAGTTCAAGTAAGAAAGAACAAATAAGACCAAATAAGTTGGTGCACACATAACTTATCATTTATCTGATGCATTTTTTGATTTCTTGAAATGGTTCATTTGATCTTTAAGCAAAATTTAAGAATTAATGTACTGATGTCACTGTTGTGATAGAGAAATTAACTTGTGTAGTTTCATGAGTGATTGGTTGAAGATGGAAATAGTTTTTTTGAGTGATTGAAATTTGAAAACATACTGATAGTGTATCTTCTTATCCATGAATATAAATTTTAACACTAATATTCCACTTTTCCCTCTATGCTTGGAAACTCACCAGATAAATTAATTTAAAGCAATTAAAAGTAAAGAAAGCTGAAAATTAACTTGAGGTCATACAAGAAACTATCTTCCATGTGTCAAGTAGTTCACTTGAGGGCCCAAACTCAAAGATTTTGATTCATGAACAAAGATTCTCAAGTCTAAAGATTTGAAAATAGTACATCAGAATATCATGTTGTTTCTTGCTTCTTATGTTTTTTCCTCTTATTTTGTTTCCATTTTGCATTTTCATTTCACATTTCCAATCATGTACTTGAGAGAAAGTTGTGCATCTTTGGGATAACTAGAGATTGGTGGTTTTCCTTGGCTCGGTTACTAGCTTAAACGAATAATGTCTTGTGGTATACTTTGTTATTAAAAAAATTAGCTTCCTGGTTTGTTTGAGTGGTATGCATTTTTTTTGTTTGATTTAGATGTAAAGCAAAAGAAATTTCTTCTTTAGACAGCCAGCCTTCGCAGTCCAATTAGTATGTAAAATGTGCTGGTGCAATCAGCCCTCCACTCTCATTTATGTCCATTTGTTCAGAAAAAGAAAATTCATACTAATTTGCTGTCGCTTACTTTTGGTGAAGCACGAGCAAATTGAAACCAGTGGTGCAAAGGTAGCATTTTTATTCCTCTGTTTTTTTGTTTTGGGTCTTTTTTGGGATTATCTTGGGATGTTAATTATGGGTTTTCTTTGGATAATTCTTTGGAATAATTGAAATGGGTTTGGCATTTGTATTTGTTAACTATGAAGAAAATTTTAATAGGAAAATGGCATTCTATTTGTGTGAGTTTATTTGTAGGTTTCTATTCTATGTTATTATTTTGGACTTAACTGATCATTTTCTAGAAAGTAATGCTTGTTTGTCATACAATTGGTTGGAAACTTCAAAAAGTTCAATAAAATGCTAGTGTTCTTTTTTGGAGAATTGTTTGAGAAAGGTTTTTTTATTTTATATTAAAATTTGTGATTTAATTACGAAAAATGAAGAATACTGATAGTTTATCGAAATTCAAAGACACTATCTTTAAGAGGCAATCACTGCATTTCTAGTAGCTCTTTAGTGTAATATTAGTTGTCAATCACAGCATTTCTAGTAGCTCTTTAGTGTAATATTAGTTGTCATCCCACCTTTGCCTTTACCCTACTTTCCATTTTTTTGGTTCTTTTTCCTTTCATTTGGAAATTTGGGATTTATGTTTAACCTTTTCTAAGTTAACTTTCTTTGTTTTGCTTTTATAGTTATGATATGAAAAGGTTTGCTTTTGAGGGTGTCTATTGCATAATCTACTCCTAGTTTGTTGCTTTATCCTTTCAATAGCTTAAGGATCCTGCCCAATGCTTCCAATTTTCATATTTATGTGTTTCTGAGGAGCTCCCGAAGGTGTTGTTTCAGGTCTCTTCTGTATCTAAATTTCTTGACCTACTAGAGAATTAAATTGAATTATTGGGCTGCTACTCTTCCTTGAATGTTCCGGAAAGGTTAATGTGTGCCTATTTTGGTCTTATTAGAATAAACCTTGGGTGATGCAGCTTATTTTCTTAACTTTCCCTACAATTTTTGTCGGAGTATTACTTGAAACAACTTTAAAGTAATTTAAATTTTTAAGGATTAAGTTGTTTTACATCAAGTTAGGGACTACTTGAGATATGTGTCCATGGAACTATTAAGTCTGAATTTTAGTTTGCCTATTTGGTTGCAAAGTTCTCAGAAGAAATTGATAATACTGTCATGTTTGGCCCTTTAAATGTTCCTCAATCTGTATGATCAAGTTTTCTACGGCCTTATTTTCAAACTTTAACTGTCCTATTTAGTTCCGTTAACCTCAAATTCAAGGAAAAAGTTCACTGGTGTACTTGCAATGAAAAATGTGAATATGAAAGTATGTTAATCTTCTGTGTTGCTCCTACTTAATTTTTCTTGATTGCCTTCTAATAGTGATAGTAGTAATTTGTTGAATCTTTCTCCTTGAACGGTAAAGTTTCTATATGCTCATTTTCAAATATGCTCATTCTTCAGTTTAGAACTTTTTAAGCAGCCCATGAAACTTGAACCATAATTGCATTGCATCAAAGTTTTGTTGTCTTCTGCTTCTGGAATTGTTGATCGCCATTTCTTTACGCTATCACAAGTGATATGCTTTTCTCAATTCTTCCTCCTAATTAATTACATATATGGAATATAGATAAAAAGCTGTGATGGGAGTACTCCATTGCATCCATAACTTATTCTTATCCCTAGGCTTGTCGTGAACTCTGCTGACTTGTGTGCCTCGACTCTTGCTATTTCAAGTTGACATATATGATATTACAAGCGTACCAAAGTTGTAAGTTTTCTTCTAATCCTCATTAAAAACTCATTCTCTTTAAAACAATGTTCAAAATAAAATTTGATTGCTTATCGTGTTGCTGGCTTCTAATTATTTTGTTTCTTTTTTAATTTGGTTATTTTATAGTGATTCAGTCTTCAAGGGTGCAGAAAGAAGTATTGAGGGGCAAACACCGACATTTAATATTGGGTATTTTATAGTGATCTATCCTTAATGATGGATATTTAATATTGGGTTAGGTTGTATATGCCACTTAGCACTTGGCATTAGTTTGGGATATAATTTGTGAATGCTTTTCGAAATTATTTTTTGTGGATATTATTAGTGAATGTATTTTTTGGATTTGGTTTCATTTGTAGGGTGAAGTGGAATAGAATACAATAGGTGTATTGATGAATATTTGTTATATAGTGGCAATTGCAACCCAAAACATTCCACTATTCGTTAATAAATTCATTTTGATAGTGACAATAATCCTCGTTAATGCCTATTGTCAATAAAACTATTTTTGCATTTTGTTTTCTATTGAAACATTTGTCGTCAATACTGTTTCTCCCCCATAAAGGTTGACTTTTTTATTCCTTTTGACAACCATTCGTTGTCAGTATATCTTGTTAGTAAAGTGTTTGACCATACCATTCTTGATTGACGACTTTTATGCGTTACTACTGATATCCTCAGTAAAGGACACCATTTACTGACAATAACTACTATTATTGACCGCATATCCTCAGTAAAGGACACCATTTACTGACAATAACTACTATTATTGACCGCACCGTACTGATGACATATTATCGTCAATTTTTATATTGATGACAACATTCGGTCAATAAAAGGGAGTGTTTACTGACGGCGTAAAAAATGTCGTCAAAAGACCCTTTACTAATCCATTGTACTGACGACATTTTCTCGTCACTAATCCATTGTACTGACGACATTTGCGCCTTTATTGATGCAATGGCTTAGTCAGTAATGCCCACATTTCTTGTAGTGTACAATTAATACTTTCTCAAAAAAACACTATAGTTGTTTGTAATTATAAAAGGATTAAGATGTTTCGTTGAGTGACAAATTTATCATAATAATTATTTATTCATGTTAGAAATGGCACGCAATTTATTGTTTATCAATTTATTTAATAAAAATAATTTGAATTTAATGATAAATAAATTGTATTATTAAATAGTAATATTTGAAAAAACTAGTACTTCAACTGTATCAAACAAAACAAAAGGAAAATCAATATTTATTTCAAATTAACCACCCAAATAAATAAGAAATTATAAATACTATTAATTATTATTTCCATCATGCTTTTTTCTCATCTCCATCAGGAACTCTCTCATGTCTTTATTTTGAGCCTCCAAATTATTTAACCGCTCCAAATAAGTGTTGTTGACCTCTACGAGATTTGCAATTTGAGACTTGGCTGCCATAAGTTCAGTTTTTTTTGTTTGCAAATTCTTCCTCGGTTTGGTTTAAGCGATCTTTGAGTGTGAGATCTAGCAAAAGAGTCGAACAAGCTTTGTTTCTATCTCGGGAAACCTCAACTCCATGGCCCATGCCTCTCATATATCCTTGTTTCTTTCCAATTATATCGATCATCATATTATCTTCGTCCATCAGCTCTGTTCCTTTATCCAATGACTGTTGCTCTTGCTCCTTAGCTGATAATTTTTCCTCTCAAATTAACATTAATTATTTAAATATTCTAAAATTTTAGAGTTTAAAATATTTTTAATTATTAAATACTTACAAATATTGTGTTGGCTTCATCATTGACAAATTCTCCATTCTTTTTCTTGTGTGTCATTCCCCAAAGTGTGATCTTGGTACGATTAACCTATTGTGAAGAAATAAAAAAATTTAAATACATGTAATTATTTAGATGTTAAAATCTAATAAATAGGAAAACATTTAATAAAAAAATTTCAATACATGTAATTATTTAGATGTTATTAAAATCTAATAAATAAGAAAAAAAAATACCATTTTCTTATAGCACCTAAGGAATGTTTGAGAACCTCTAGTATGAGGATATAGTATCAACTTGTGATTTTTTCCATTTGCCCTCGATTGATTCTAAAAAAAATGCAAAAATAACTTGTTAGCATCAATTTAAGTGGTGAAATTAAATTTATATATATATACATAAATATTGGCATTATTCAAGAAAATTAATAATTCTTAAACTAGATTACAAATAAATATGCAATTTAAATATTACCTAAAATTTTTTGCTTTCAATCGTTCAGCAAACTTGATGCCATGTTTATAATCTCACGTCTCCCTGAGAACTCATAGATCATGGATCCACCCCATTACATTTCAACTTGTCACATCCTTGTTTTAATATGCTTCTCCAACGCCTATATTGAGTTTGAAATATATCATATACGCATGCTTTTAGTAGGGCTATAGACTAATCCTCAATTTCAAACCATTTCTAAAAAAATTGAAATTTATGACATTATAATGAATATGGTTTATAATATGAACATAACTATTAAGATTAATTTCACACTACTTACCGTTAAGCCAAAGTATAGCTGTTCTTTTTTTGAATCTTGAACTTCATGTCTGTAGTATATTTCTGCAACTGGTGCATTAGTTTTGACAAGAAATCCAACACCTCTAGCACAGTCTCCATCATTTTCTTGTGGAATTTTTTCTCCTTGAGGAAATACGATAGAAATATTCTTTCCAGCATTAAAGAAGAAAAAAGAGAAGGTTATGATATTAAAAAAATTTAAATTTAATTTATTAATAATTGTTTAGGGAAAATTTTGTATCAATTACTTGCAAAACCTTTTTTATCTAAGTTTAGGCAACGTGTTGAACCTCTTCCTCTCTTTAACCTATTAAAACTTGTAAAAAATAAATAGCAATTTTACCTTCAAAATAACATAATATTTATTACAAAAATGTAAATACATAATACAAGTAAAGATTGTCATTAGCACTCATACTAGTTGGAATGCTAGAAGATCCACTCTCTAATGTTATCATGTTTCAATCTCCTAAAGCTGGCCACCAAAACTATGCAAAAAATGGAACCAAGAGTAAGAAAAATAGCCACAATGTATTACAACTTATCTTCAAAATGAATAAATTCATCAACAGACAAAGTGTGAGAAAATAATAACTAAACGTTTTTTGTTGAAATGGATTGGTCTGCATTCGAAATTATCAATAATTTCATAAATTCATAAATATTTTGGTTATGTCTTATGGTATTTCAAATATTCATATAGATTCATATATCTTTTTGCTGCCAAAAAAGAGAACAGTGAATTTCTATAGCTCATTAATAATTTTATTAATTTCCAATGAAAGATGTGCATGCCAATATAAGTCTAAATTAATGTGGTGAAATATATATATATATATTATTAAATTCAGATACATGCCAATATAAGCCTAAAATAAGATAGTTGTCCTTTCAAAATATCTTCATGCTATAAATTAATTTTTTAAAATGTTTAGTCTATGATAACAGAATTATGCTCTAGAGAATAAAAGACACTTCAAAATATCAAGCAAAGAAAAACTAAAAGAATGGTATATGTACTAACCATAACTAGAGAAGATAACTTGGTTTTGTATTTTAAAAGCCAAAAAAGAAAAGCTAGAAGATTCCACTAACAAATTAGTGGAACAAAGGGAAAAAATGTAATGATTACATTGACTTTCATAACTATTTAACTAAAAAATTAGTCAAGTTTGAAGGAATAGATACTTGAACATGCAAAAAAAACCCAACATGCACAAAAAAAGAGTCTCACGAGAAAATACCACCAATTTCACATTGCACAAAAAAGAAAAGATACAGATCAAAAGGATGAAAAAATAACATAATACTCAGTGCCAATATTTCTACTCCGAGACACATGATATTGGTGATAAAACAAAATTATGATATCTAGATCAAAACTAAAGACTACTGTAATTCTATTTCTACATCATCTTCTCACAAAATTAAATATAGAATATCTATATGGGATAAATACCTCCAATTAATTACAGGGATATGATGATGTCTCTAATTAACTACATCACTAATTGAAATTTAAAACAATTATTAGAAATATGAAAATTAACCGAGATTAAAAAACAAAAATAAATCTTAACAACATATAAAATAATAAATCTTAACAACGAATAAAAAATAAATCTTAACAACATACATAGAAAATAAATCCTAATAAGACAAAGTTAAAAGACAAAAAAATCCATTGAAAAATAAATCCTGAAACATATTCAATAAGATAGAGATAAAACCTGATTTCCTTCGTATTGAAAGGAAGATTGTAGTTTTCTTGCAAATCTTGAAGAAGAACAAAAATTTAGATGAAAGTTCAAAAAAGATGATTAATAAGACGGATGCAGAAACAATTTTAAACATTTTAGAAAAAAAGGAGGGAAATAAATGAAAATTTAGAAATAATGGTGAGGAACACTAATTAAAATAATGAAAATATATGGATGAAAGTCATTGTTAGAAGAAAATTCCTAAAGTAAAATTGGATTGATAAGGAAACGTTAATTTTAGAAACAATGACAGAAAAGCTAATTAAACTTAATTGAAATATATTAGTGAGAAAAGTTTGAGAAACTATCATAAAAAGATATTGATAATCGATGTTTAGTTTATTATGAAAACCACAGTTAGACTCAAATTTCTAAAGCATTATTGAAATGATAAGAACACTCTAAAATAAGATTAGATTAATATGGAAACTTGAAAGAAAGATTTGATTGGTAAGGAAACGAGAAAGAAGGATTGCATTGATAAGGAAACATTGTCAAAATACTTTTTATTACAAGGAAATCGTATGCTATTTTTGTTATAAGGAAATATGGATTTCCATGTAAATAATTTATGAAAACTATATATTATTTTAAAACTCCCAATGAAATAGGAAATTTTTTTGTGTATAAATAGTTATGATAAATTGAAAACATTATTGTAGATTGAAAAGTCCAAGAGTCAGCAACGATTACCAAGGAGATCATCCATCAATAAAGGTAATAGATATAAGGTAATCAAATCTCTACTCTTATTATATAAAAATTGTTAAATATTATAATGATATCATACATGTTACAACAATTTAACTCTTTGGTGTTATTTTCTTGTATTTGTCAAATGATGATGGCGTTATTATACCAATGATAATACATGTTATAATAACTATTAAGAAGATATATCAAATGCGTTTGTAATTTTAAAAAAATAAGATTATTTTCTAACTAATTCTATTAAATTTATTTTCATAATACTAAAAAAATATTATAGAAACTATAAAATACTAGTTAAAAAATTGATTTTCTTTCCAACAAAATAGTTTTTCATTGATGTTTGCATTATGTTCTCGTTTTTTAAATTTATTTTTCAATTATTTGACATAATTGTCTTTGGACTATACTCTCTTATTGATGAAGTTTCACGTGAAAAACTATAACATTGTGATTTTTATTGGTTAGCAGTTATATTATAATATTATTTAGTTGAATTTATTTAGATAAGTTAATTTTTTAACTTGTTCAGGAAAGTATTCCATTTAATATTTAATATAGTAGGAATTAAAAATTAATCAATCTAGAAAAGTTTAGTATTCAATCGAATAGACTACAATTGTGATTGGTATCAAATATTAATTTATTTAGAAAATCATTGTATTTAATCTAATAATCAAGAGTTTTAAGATTAGTTAAAGATTAAATTATTTACTAGTGTTGTATTTAATCTGATGATCTAGAGTTGAGACATAACAATTAAAGATTAATCTTTTTAAGAAATTTTGTATTTAACATAATATTAAAGATTTATAATTATGTACACTAACATAGAATTTAGGGTTTGAACACGAGCAAATACATTAATTTTTTTAGAAAATCATATTATTTAATCATATAATAAAGAGTTGTGACAGGAATTAAAATCGAAACTAAATTTAGAGTTGGATTAGAAACAAATTACTATGAAGTCAAATTTGGAATGTTTTTTCTTTATTGCTATAAGAAATAACACTAATTAATTTTCTAATTCATTTACAATAGTGTTTGCTAGAATTTATATTTAACTATATGAAATAGAGTTATAATAAGTGTTAAACATTCAAACCAAATTTAACTCATATACCGTTTCATTTAATGTAGTATAGAATAATAATAAGAACTAAATATTAAAACTAAAATCCCCCAATACTCTTATTTTGAGTTGTAATAGGAATTCAAGAATAATCTAAAAACTCTAACAAATTTTATTTTGAATTACATACAAATTTAACTGTAAAAATTAAAAAGTTACAAAAGTTTAAAATAATGTAGTTAAGTTAAAATTATTATAGTTTCTCAAATTGTTTAGAATTGTAGTAGAAATTAAAGACTGCAACTAATTAAAATCTCTAAAATTGTAATTTATAGTACATAAAAGTTGAATTGTAACAATTACATAAGTTAAAAATATAGCAATAAAGTTAAAATTATTGTAGCTTCTTAGACTATTAAGTATAATCATGTAACACTAATTGTTTGGTCAATGGAAGAAGTAGAGAGAATTGTATGGGGATGAGAAAAGTTATATTTTAATTTTTAGGGGGCGGAATTCTAATTTTCTTAATGATTCAATTGAAAATTTATAATTTTTGAAAAGAAAATAGTATAATTTTTCAAGGCGTCCGCACACCCTCGCATCTCCTTCCCCCCCCCCCCCGCCCTCCCCCTAGATCCGGCAGTGTATTTGGTGTAAATTAACTCCAATGAGGCAAATTAACTCGTGTTTCATTGAGTATATCTCACTAGGGATTAACTTCATTTTTCATTTGAATCAATATCAAATTAAGTTCCTATAGTCAATTATGTACATTATTGAGAATATGTTTCAAGCACACAAGAAAATGTGTCTTAAATATTAGATTTGTTGTCTCAAAATGTTTTTGAGACGGTGAAATAGTTGTCTCCAATACAGGCATCTCAAAAAAAATTTTAGACGGTAATGTTGTCTCAAATACTTTTTAAGACGGGGTTGAGACAGTGTGTCAACTGTCTTAATACTAGTTGAGACAATTTTGTTTTTGTCTCAAATATTGTGTCCTATTTTGTTTATATTTGGAGACACTAAATTGAGATGGCAACGTACAGTCTCAAATATATATAAAGACAGTAATATTTTGTCTCAAATATTGTGTCCTATTTTTTTAATATTTGGAGACACTAAACTGAGATAGCAACTTACTGTCTCAAATAGATATAAAGACAGTAATATTTTGTCCCAAATATCATGGCTTATTGAATACAACATTTGAGGCAGTAATGTACTATCTCAAAAAATATTTTACCATTTAAGTTTACATAAAATTTATCTAATTGTCATTTTAAAAACTAAGAAATATCTGCTCTTTATAAACTAAAAGTAAAATCAATAGCATAAAAGATAATAATTTGTACCTTACAAGTATTCAGAACAGTTACACACTATTCATTTAATCATTGAAATATCTAAATATTCATTATTATTTAATAAGCAAAATATACTATTCTTTTCATGAAAACTACACAATAGAATATGTAAGAACAATAATTGCCACAAGTTTAGAGATGACTTCTATTTGTCTATTCATCTTCAGAGTCCTAAAAAATGAACATTAAAAACTCATATTAAATGTAAATATAATTTTTATGGATAACACACAAAGATATTTAAAATTAAATGATTATAGAACTAAACATATATAATGCAAAAAATCATTCAACACTTTTTAAATTCAAGATAAACCCAACAAAACAACTACACGATCATATATAGGACTAAACACACATGATAACCCCAGCAAAACAACTCTATGATCATAACTTTTTATTCTATAATCAATAAGTTATAAAGAAGAACCACAAAGAAACATTAGGAACAACTATACAAGATATATAAAAAATATCAATACATATATATTAATATAGTTACTCACAAACACGTTATTTTCTTTTTGATCAAGAGGGTAGTAAAGTTTAAATGACGTATACAAAATTCAAATAACCTCAACAGCAAACCTCTTGTGCAAGTATCCAAAACATATTACATTTGAAAGTAAATACATGTTTCATAAATCTCATGATAATGAAATACTATGTAAACAAACCTCTTTATATATTAATGAGAAATGATGGTGTATGTTTTTGTCAATATCCTTGCCGCCTTTCAAATTCTTGCATCTGTAAAATAGATTTATCTATAATCTAAATTTATACAATACGTTGACAAAATTGTAAATGTGATAAACAAAAAAACTAACTATTATTCAAACAACTATCAAGTTACCTGTTGGTCATCAAATTTTTGTGCATGTGAAATAGATTTTTCAGCAACCTAATTTCACATTGTATATTAGTAAACTATCAAAATTAATCATGAAATAAAAATTAGTTATGTAAATAAAATTAAATCAATTACCTTTTCATTACTAAATGCACTAGATGACAGATGAAAATAAGTAGTTGGGGATCCAGTATTCTCTAACTTTGATTGAAGTGAATCTATTTTAGATTGCATTTTCTTTAGAACAAGGGTCACCACTTTCATGCATTCACCTACAGCTTTCTCCGTAACTATTTTAATGAACTCATTTGAATGTTCATTAGGCAATCCATATTGGGTATGCATGTCAGAAGGACGGGGACCTAAACCCATAGTTCGAACATAATCATGACATTTATTTCTCATGAAACTATTGAAAATTTTCTCTCTCAGCTCAAGTGTTTGCTTCTCAAGAGGAACCTCTGACAATTTTTCTTGCATTTGACCCAAAATAACAATTAACATTAATTAATGTAGATATTCATGAGTAAAAAGAATGTGAATATCTTTAACAATATTAGAATTATAAATGATTGTATTTACTATTACATTTGCTGCCTCCGGATCAGCTGGAACACCATATTTGCAGAAAGCTTCAATATATGTTATTAGTGGATCAGTTGACTTTCCATCTTTTGCCAACTATACAAAGAAGACAAATCTTTTATATATTTGATACAAAAAATATATGACTAGAAATTTAATATTTTATAACCATACTTACTTTGATTTTAAAGTTAGGCATTGAAGTTCTTTGAATCCTATGTATTGGCCCTAAAAGTTCTCTGTTGAGTGCATTTTTCCTTGCAATTTCCTTAAAACAAAGAAAAAATAATTTCTTCAATAAATTATAGCATCAATTTTTTTAAAAAATATCATAAACAATATTATTTTAAAATTATAAGTAATATTAGAGATTACTTGAAATCTTTATGTACTCCAGTACTCGATGAGAATTCTCCATTGCTCAGGTTCTACATGATTAGGAACATTGGCAAATAATTGCTCATGCGTCTTTCCATTAAAATGTTTAGTCTTTATTCAATTTTCCACTTTCTCCATTTATCAGTAACAGATTTCAGGCACAATGACTTATATGCTAAAGGGACATTAACTTTTTCCTATATAATTAATTTATAAAGAGTTCTCTAAACATTTTTATTAAAAAATAAAAGAAATACATTATTATTGAAAATATGTTATGATGCATCACACAAAAACATATTTATTCATGAATTTGTGAGAAACTTAACATTACGAATTTTATAAATTCAAGCAACTATTACAATAATAGATGAAATCTATCAACTTCAAAATAATAAAATGAAATGATATTAGGAAATAATACCAATATCAAGAAGCAATACCAATAATATCAACCATATGATAGGATCCACAAATGGTGAAAAAAATGCAGAACTTACATGAACTTCATTCAAAAAATGGTCTGTAACATGTGTTGTCATGTCAGACTATTCAACATATGTTAGAGGAACTTGGACACCATTACGAGCAATTCGACCAAGAAATGACGAATACTTCCCTGCATTTGGTCTAATGGCCTGGAATATCTCATTAAAATCAACAATTATCTTTTCACCCTCATGTAAATCATCGCTTTTAGCAGGACCTCTACCTCGTTTTGCAGTAACTCCATTGTTAGTCTCTCCTATAAGATGATTAAATGTAAAATATTTGTAAACTACAAAGTTCGAGATTAAAACAATATAATACCAACTATTGAAAAATATGTGAATGATGATGAAAATTATTAAAACAAAACCTGAGTTTGGCAAATTTAAATTGGGTTGCGAAACAGGTGGCTCAACTGATTATTGCTGATTAGTATGCAACAAAGTTTGAGATTGCAATGTTGACGATGATTGAACCTGTAGTTGATGCTTCAATCTTGTTTGTTGCCAATGAATTGCAGGAGGTATTATGTTTGATTGTCTTTGTTGTTGTTGTTGGGCAATGACAAGTGTTGAAGACTGCACTCGTGATAAATGATCTCTTATAGAATTTAATTGGTCGCCTCCCAATTTTTCCAACATAGTAATCCCTTTCTTTTTTTGTCTAACCATGATGACCGGACATGAATGAAATACACATGTTAGTTAAATATTAAACATAAAAGATTTTATTTACACACTTGAAGCTAAACTTGATAAAAAAAATTGAAAACAAGTTTTTGAACTAAAAATAAATTAGACTAATAATCAAAGATTATCGAATTGAACTAAATGAGAATAACAATAAAAGAAAAAAAATTCAATGTTGAAATAAATAAAAGAAATCATGACTAATAAATAATATATATAAATGTTTATAAAATAATGACAATACAAAAAACAATATCTAATATGTTTCATCATCCTCTGCAACATCTCGATCCTGTCTAAGATTAGTGGCCGCATCAAGAGCTGTATCTTCTACTCCATCCCTCACCCAAGAACTATCCTCATCATGAACTAGAATATTATCATCTAATGTTTGAGGAAAGTATGAATCCGCTTGATCCAAAGAAGAGTAAATATCATAATTATCTCTACGACTCATTTTCAAAACAACATACCATTTGGGCTCTACAGGATCACTACTATAGAATACTTGCTCTGCTTGATTAACTAATATAAAGGGTTCATCAGACAATTGATTAACTCTATACATCAGATGATTAAAATTCAACAAACTAAATTTGGAATCATCTTCCATTTTGCCTTTGTGATTGTCAACCCAATTACGTTTGAACATAACAAATTTCATCCTAGTATTGTAACGTATTTGAATAATATCTGTCAGTACTCCATAGTATATAACTTCTCCAGCAATTGGATTCCTGTCTTTCCTACTAGCATAACTAGTAGTTTTTTCCCTTAGCATTAATCCACTATTTTGAGTTGTTCTACTACTTTCAAAACTCTGTGTACGAAAATGAAACCCATTAATCATGTAAACCATCTCCCTTTAGGATTTGGGCCCATAGCTAATGCTTTAATTTCATCAGAAATATCTAAATTTCCAGCATTTAGCTTCTCTTCAACCTACAACATATATGTTGGCACAGAAAATTGTTATTTAATTTCATTTGACTGAAATAAGTGATTTATACCTAAATAGAAATTATAAAACAAACTTACATGAGTTTTGAACCATGTATGAAATGTATCATTATGTAGACTTTGAATTTGATGGTATCCATAATGTGAAAACTTCACAAAATATTCTGTCATATGCAGGTTGTTTTATTTAAAGATTGGTGTCAATATAATATCTTTATATTATATAAGTGAAACATATATTTAAATTAATAAATTATTTAAAATACTATTTACTTACTCAATGAATGGCTGCACAATATCGGTGTTCATTAAGACATAACAGTGACATTGTGTCCATGTAACTCTATCAAGAGTTATGCTTACTTCTTTTTTTGGAGCACGTCCTTCATCATTGCCACCATCCCAATTTCTTTTGATTCGATTTGATTTAGTTTCCACATCATCTAGATACCTTGTGCATAAATTCATGCACTCTTCCATGAAATAACCATTAGTAATAGAAGCTTTAGGATGGGAACGATTTCACACATATTTTTTTAGAGTACATAGATACCTAAGAACATATATAAAATTAAAGAGATATCATCACTTTCTAATTAATCTACAAAACATATAAATATTGAATTTTTATACAGATATAATTCATTTACAAAGAGAAAACTAACCTTTCTATAGGATACATGATAAGTCAGTTTTATAATGACTTAATAATGTCATTTTCACTTGTCTTTTGTTTGTTCTAGTGCACTTTATGCATTGATAGTGTCGAAATCAGTGTGCTTGTGAAAAGAATGTTGTGAACTTTTAGTTGATAAAAAGGGTCGAAAGAGGTACATATATGACGTTGAAGTTGATGTGGCTTTTATAAAGTTGAGTGGAAATAAGATGTGGCATTGTGTGTGAAGTGTTGTTATAAGTCTATGTGTAGTTGTGTGTGAGTTTTGTTACGTAGAAATAGAGTTCAAATTGTGTGCAAAAAGTTGGCATGAAAACCCACATCTCACACAGGTCGCTGCATATCATGCACACCACTATGCACAGGTCGCCGCACATCCTGCACACCACTGTGCATGGGTCCCCGCACATCCTGCACACCACTGTGCAAAGGTCGCCGCATGCTTATGCACACAAGCGTGCATGCATCGCCGCACTAGTAATGCATGTCGCCGCACACATCTCGCAAGTAGTCGCATGAGGTCGCTGCACAGCATCGCATGAGGTCGCCGCACGAGCTTGCACGAGCATGCATACATATAGCTGCAATACCTATAACATAACTCGGCCACACCCGCAGAACACTCGGCCACACCATCACATACCAGCTAGCTCACTTGTACACACACTTGTGCACTTCGCCGCACACACTGCACAAGCTTTCTCGCATCATCTCACGAAGTCGCCACATAGCATGCACGAAGTCGCCGCAACATCGCATGGAGTCTCGTAGCTAAATCTATGATGAATTTATCCAATTTAATGGGAATAAATTTATCGCACTTTGATTGGTAAATTTATCCAATTTAATGGGAATGAATTGCTCAATGTTGTTCTGTGATGAATATGAAATAAGAATGGAGTCTCGTAGCTAAATCTATGATGTGCTAGGGTTTGGATCGGATAAATGTTTAATTAGACCACGCAATGTACTGCATTTGACACAATCCATAAGGAATGAAATTGTATTGAGAATTAATGCAACTTTCATTTATTCGTGCTTTTATTGACTGAGTTATGCCTCGATTGCGGTCGCCATATTAAGTTGAGGTAAGATTCACTGATAGGCGTAAGAATGCATGAAATGAGAACCTAAAGTATGATAATCGATTCTTCTCACTTGTTCTGTTTAATCATGATCTGAGATGTGGTTGCCATGCTGATCGAAGTCATTTGAGTTGTTAGAAAGAAGTAAGGAGAGACTTTCTAGAGTTAATAAAGATTCTATGACCTAGGTCAGGCCTCGCCATGAGAAGACCTTAGGAATTGCATGTTAAATTTGTTAACCTTGAGGAGTTGAGACAATGCGATTTTCATCCGTCACTCTTATGCCTCACCTTGGGAAAGAGTGATGTCAGGGATACTAAGGTGCAATGTAGTCGCCAAGCTGGTTGGGAGCTAGTTTCCTAGGCATTTACATTTCCTCGTTGCTTAAACTTTAGTGTCAATTGCATTGCACTATTTTGTCTATGGTGCATTCATCCGGTATAAGAACCCCAGTACATCTAACTCATACTTGTTATCTCATTCCTTTGCATTTATTGGATTTGCAGTTGTTACATTTTTGTTCTTTTGTACTTGTTGTGTCCTTGTTTGTTCTCGAGTCGTTTGCATTATATTTTGCTGCGTTTGTTGCTTGATATTCGTGACAAAATTTAGAGTAATTTCTTGAATTCTTGAAACCAATCTCTTCTCTGTGAATCGATACCCTACACCGCTAGCTATAGTTAATTAGGGATAAATTAAAGAGGTGCATGACTAGCCTGTCAATTTTTGGAGCCGCTGCAGGGGAAAGGCACGGTTTCGTGAAATTTCTTGTGTTGTTCTGTCAATTTTTGGTTCTTTTGTGTACATTTGAGATTCTAGTTAGTGTGTTTTGGTTTCTTTCCTATCATACTTCACTTGTGGTGTGTTGTGTATTCTCAGGTCTCTAAGGTCTTTTGGAGAACCTGGATATTCACTTGATCTTGAATTGCCAAAGACCTTGAGAATTCAACAGAATGAGAGAAGAAAGGCTAACCAATGAGTGAGACCACCAAGATTTGGCGACCACTACGCCATTAATTTTGAGAACGGGTTTGATCAACAGAATATTGATGTAGAGAGTTACCACATTCCAATTTAAATCGTCTCCATGATCACCCAGGGCCAATTCTTCCAGACATTAACAATGAAGATCTTAATGAACACTTAGATTGGTTCTTGGGACTATACAGCACATTCAAGCTTCAGAGAGTGCCTCGGAGTGAAGTGCATAGAATTCTTTTTCCTCTATCTTTGAGAGGTAAGGCAAAGCATTGGTTCAAGTCTATTGGAGGCACTAGAACTGTAACAACTTTTGATGAACTAAAGAAGATGTTTTTGGCGAAGTATTTTCCCCCAGCTAAATTAGAAAAGAGGCGAACGGATATCATGAATTTTCAGCAACAAGAGGGTGAAACTTTTCATGAAGCCTGGGAGCGTTTCAAAGACTTAATCCGACAATGTCCCAACCATGACATGGGGGAGATAAGGGAGTTGAATACCTTCTTCAAAGGACTTACTGCAGAGTCTTCAATGATGGTCAAGGCTTGTGCAAATGGAGCCTTGAAAGACAAAAGTGTTTCGGAAGTGAGAAAACTCTTTGACAAGATTGCAGAAGATGCGTACCTTTTTCCTGAAACTAGGAAACCACAAGGCAGAAGACAAAGGGGTATCTTAGACTTGGATGATGAGACTTATTTAGGTGCAAAGTTTAAGGCCCTTGCGAAACAAGTACAGACCTTGAAGGCTACGCAAACTAAAGCCTCGGTCCTTTCATGTGGTTTGTGCAAAGGGGAACACTACACGGATGAATGTTCTATCACAATCGAGTCACTGCAGTATGTCAAAAACTATAACAAACCACAATATTCTGGAAATTACTCTAGTGGGAATAGACCCTATGGTGGTGGCCAAAGCAATTGGGGACAGCAGAACCAGAATCTAGGAGGCCAATATGTGCAAGGGAATGATCAGAGAATATTTGCAAATCCACCTCCTGGCTTTGACCATCAACCTAATACTTCAGAACAAAGAAAGCCTTCTATAGAAGACAAGTTCCATAAGCTTATGGAAAAGATGGATAAGAATGAACAAAGATCTGGAGGTTTGGAAACGACTATAAGACATCATGAGGCCACAATTAAAAATATTGAGATGCAACTGGGACAACTTGCTAATTCAGTGCATCACAGGCGAAGTGGTTTTCTTCCAAGTGATACAATTCCAAATCCAAAAGGGAAAGAGGTTTGTAATGCTATTTCATTAAGAAGTGGAAGCAAGTGCACAAAGCAGCAAATCCTGATGCTGATGTTTGCCAAGTTGATAGTGAGGTAGTTGTGGAACCTGAAAGAGATAGTGCCAATGAGGTCATGGCACCAGAGAAGGAGGAGGTGCAGTACAATGGAGGAAAGGAAGTGATTAAGAATATTAGAGGACCACCAAGCCCTTAAAATTTTCCAGAATACGCTATTTCTCCTCCATTTCCAGAAAGGGTGAAACCAAAGCAAAAGAGAATGCCACAGTTTGATGGATTTACGAATGTGGTTAAACAAGTGAATATATGCCTACCTCTTCTCGACTTGGTGACTGCAGTTCCTAAATACGCAAAATTTCTAAAAGATCTTATATCAAATAAGGAACAGATTTTTAGATGTGAAGTGCCTTTGACGCTTATAGAGTGTAGTGGAGCTTGGGTTGGGCACAATTTGCCACCAAAATTGGAAAACCCTGGTAGTTGCACCATACCTTGCAAAATTGGCACTAGATCTTTTGAGAAATCACTCTGTGACTTGGGGGCGGGAATCAATCTCATGCCTTTATCTATTGCTTTGAATGTGGGTCTTGGTGAGAGAATAAGGCCTGTGGCCGTGATATTGTAACTTGCTGATAGGTCTATTGTAAAGCCATCGGGCATGGTCGAAGATGTGTTAGTTGTGGTGGACAAGTTTACTCTCCCAATAGATTTCATTGTTCTTGATATGGAGGAGGACCCTGAGATACCATTAATCTTTGGTCGACCCTTCCTTGCTACAGGTGATGCTTTAATTGGATTTAGAAAAAAATAGTAACATTTCGCATAAATAATGAACAAGTGGTTTTTGATGTTAATTATGCCATGGAACATCCCATGCATATAGAGTCTTGTTTTGCTATTAGAGCTATTGCATATTCTGAAAATATGGTTGATGAAAATGTGAAGCATGAAAATATGTGTGTTGATGAAATGAATGATTGTGAAGAAGAAATAAATTAGTTTGAGTTAGATGATGAAGATAGAAAAATTGTGTCTGAGATTGAAAATCTTGTTGAATGTTGTGTGTTAGATGAGTCAATTTTTGAAATTCAAAATGAAGTTGTTGAAGTGGAAATTGAATGTTGAATGAAAGACACGTTAGAGAAAGCATGTGTTGGAGATTTGACAAATGATGGTGAATGTACGTTTTCATCTAATGAAGTGTGTGCACCCACTGAGGTGAGGAGCAAAGAAAGTTTGTGCAGGAATGAAAAGCTATTGCCCTCCATTGTAGTGCCCACCAAAGCTGGAACTCAAGCCACTGCCTCTATACTTGAAGTATGCTTTTCTAGGTGAGAATGAAACATTACCAGTGGTGATTTCTTCTAAGTTGGAGGTTTGGCAAGAGGAGAAATTGTTGGGTGTATTAAGACAACACAAGCATGCCATTGGGTGCACTATCGCATATATTAAGGGAATTAGCCCAGGCATTTGTATGTTCAAGATTTTGCTTGAAGAAAACTCTGTTCCAGTGCGAGATAGACAACGGAGACTTAACCCTCAGATGGTGAAAGTTGTGAAGAAGGAAGTTATTAAACTTTTGGACTATGACATAATCTTCCCAATCTCGGATAGTAAATGGGTGAGCCCAGTGTAGTGTGTGCCAAAGAAAGGTGGTGTAACCGTGGTGAAAAATGATGCCAATGAACTCCTTGTAGTGAGAATCATCAGTGCTTGGCGAGTATGTATGGACTACCGCAAACTCAACAAAGTGACAAGGAAGGACCACTTCCCACTACCTTTCTTGGAGGAGCTCTTGGATAGGATTGTTGGATTTCTCTTTTACTACTTCTTGGATGGTTACTCTGGGTACAATTAGATTGCAATTGATCCCAATGATCAAGAGAAAACCACCTTCATTTGTCCTTTTGGCACGTTTGCATACAAGCGCATGCCCTTTGGCTTATGCAATGCTCCTGCAACATTTCAACGGTGCATAATGGCAATTTTCCATGATATGGTGGAGTCCATAATAGAGATTTTCATGAATGATTTTTCAGTGTTAGGTATGACATTCGATGATTGCTTGGAAAACTTGGGAACGGTGTTGCAGAGATGTGAAGAAGCAAATTTGGTGCTTAATTGGGAAAAGTACCAATTCATGGTGCAAGAAGGCTTAGTGCTTGGACACAAAATTTCTCACAAGGGGATTGAGGTAGACAGAGCTAAGATAGATGTCATTGCAAAACTTCCTCCTCCAACCAATGTGAAAGGTATCAGGAGTTTCCTTAGACATGCAGGATTCTACAGTAGATTTATTAAAGATTTTTCAAAGATTGCAAGACCTCTGTGTAGTTTATTGGAAAAGGATGTGAAGTTTGATTTTAGTGAGGAATGCTATGAAGCTTTTGAGACCTTGAAGAAAAGGCTTATGGAGGCACCAATTATAGTCACACCCCATTGGGGAGAACCATTCGAAATAATGTGGGACGCAAATTACTATGTGTTGGGGGCTGTGTTGGGGCAAAGGCAGAATAAGGTTTTCCACATAATATACTATGCGAGCAAATTGTTGAATGAAGCTCAACTGAATTACGCAACTACTGAGAAGGAAATGTTGGTTGTTGTGTTCACCTTTGATAAGTTTCGTGCTTATTTGCTGGCATCAAAAGTAATTGTGCACACAAATCAAGCAGCATTAAAATATCTATTAGCGAAGAAGGAAACAAAGCCAAGACTTATAAGATGGGTGCTTCTTCTTCAGGAGTTCGATGTTGAAATACGTGATCGTAAAGGCTCTGAGAATGTAGTAGACGACCACCTCTTGAGGTTGGAATCAGAAGCCCAAGATAAGCCTAAAATCTTGATAAAAGAACATTTCCCGGATGAGCAAATCTTCAAAATAAATAAGAAAGGCTTGCCGTGGTATGCAGAGATAGCTAATTTTGTGGTGGCATGGCAAGTGCCTTCTTACTACTCACATGAGTAGAGGAAAAGATTGAGGAGTGATGCAAAATACTTCTTCTGGGATGAGAATGCTTTGTATAAGATTTGTAGTGACCAGGTCATATGGAAGTGTGTGAAAGATGAAGAGAAAGATGATATTTTATAAGCTTGTCATGAAGGCCCTTGTGGAGGGCACTTCGGTGCTACAAGAACTGGTTTCAAGGTATTGCAAAGTGGATTATACTGGCCACACATCTTCTTAGACACACGTATTTGGGTAGGACAATGCGACAGATGCCAGAGAAGTGGAAACATTTCCTCACGAAATGAAATGCCTCTAAACAACATCTTGGAGGTGGAGCTATTCGATGTATGGGGAATTGATTTCATGGGACCTTTCCCAAGACCATGTGAAATGGAGTATATCTTGGTTCCAGTAGATTACGTTTCAAAATGGGTTGAGGCCATAGCACTCTCACACAATGATGCCAGGAGTGTAGCTGCATTTCTCAAGAAACATATATTTAACAGATTTGGAACTCCAAGGGCAATCATCAGTGATGGAGGGTCTCACTTATGCAACAAAATCTTTGCTTCTCTCTTGACCAAATATGGAGCAAAGCACAAAGTGTCTACTACGTACCATCCCCAGACGAGTGGCCAGACTGAAATATCTAACTGAGAGATCAAACGAGTCTTGGAGAAGGTGGTAAATCCAAGTAGGAAAGACTAGGCGTTAAAGTTGGATGATGCTCTCCTGGTATATAGAACGGCTTATAAGACTCCAATAGGTGCTTCACCTTTTCGGCTAGTATTTGGAAAAGAATGCCACTTGCCAGTGGAGTTGGAACACCGAGCATACTGGGCAATTCAAAGGCTAAACATGTATCTCAATGGGGCTCAGTCTAAAAGAATGATGGAGTTGAATGAAATAGATGAATTCAGGTTTAATTCTTATGTGAATGCAAGGATGTACAAAAAGAGGACAAAGAGATTCCATGATGCAAAAATTCAATCAAAGAGTTTTGTACCAGGACAGTTGGTCTTGTTATACAACTCTCGACTTTGACTTTTCCCAAAGAAGTTGAGATCACGCTGGAGTGGTCATTTTCGCGTTATCAAAGTCATGCCTTATGAAGTGGTTGAAGTACAGAATGAATAGAATGGCAATACATGGCAGGTAAATGACCAAAGGCTAGAATGGCAATACATGGCAGGTAAATGGCCATAGGCTTAAACCCTATGAACTAAAAAAGAATCAAGACGTGCTCAAAGATTCCCAAGTCCCACAAGAATTATTTTTGGACGATCCCATAACTTCACATTGAGTTAACACATGGTCAGGCTGTCGACGTTAAAACAAGCACTCCTAGGAGGCAACCTAGTTCTTCTTAGTTGTTTTCTATTTCAATTTACTTTTCGTCTTCTTCGTTTTACATTCGTTAGTATTAGTTAGTATTATATAGTGTTGATCAGAGTTGTCAATGAATTATGCAGAGATTCATGCTTTGCAATCAAGAAGGAATGGATTGCAAAGAATACAAATGTATAGGGTGACATAACTAGATTGGCTGTTATGCAATGTGGGTATGAATCCTCTGAGAATTTGGTAAGCTTAATTCAGATTTTACAGCAACTAAGATAAATGTATCAAATACCGTGAAATGGTTCTGTAGCTAGTCATATGATTGCAAGGTATGACCGGTGAAATTTATTCTTTCACAGAATAGTTAATGGTGGAGTTGGATTTTGCATGAGAAGACAAAATGTGAATGAATTGGTGAATGTACGTTGTCACGATGTGTGTTGTCTGCTAAGATTCATTGACATGTTTTTGTCTTTGAGCTAGCATACAGCCGAACTATGCTTGAACATTTCACTATAAATACCATGCAATTTGCTTGACACTATGCATTTTATGCTTGAGCTTTTGTCAGGTTGAAGAATACGAGAAGTAATTCCACATTCTCCACTTAATAATTCATTTTGTTTTGTATTTGCGTCGTCTCCAATCGAGCACATGGCATACAACGATGCCCAATTCACCATGCTCTCATCAGATGCTTCAGATGGTTTGGATTCTACGGATACAGCCACGACAGATACTCCGGCTGAATCTTTGTATTTTGTGAATGCCAGGGCAGAAAGGTAATTCCACCGATCTACTTTCAGGCATGTCCTAATTGAACGACATTTCGAAGCCCCTGCTCCCATCGTTGAAGACATCATTCGATTCCACAATAGGGAATTCTTAACTTTAGCCCGAGCTGAATGTAATGTGGAGATTGCTTGAGAATTTTATGCTACTGCTAACGCCGGTGATTCGAGCAACAACAACACAATATTTTTGCATAGAATCTACTTGGAAGTAACACGCCATAGTATCAATCAACATTATCTCTTGCCAGATTATCCAAATGATGATTATAGCCAGTTGTTAGAGGCGGTGAACACAGATTACCCGCTACAATATGTCGGATTACCTGGTATTACATGGGTGAGAAATGCACGATCTGAGGCACTGTATGGTTTATCGAGCCAGTTAAATGCTGAGGCACGAATGTAGTTACTCTTCATAAATTCTCGTCACATGCCTACTCAACAAACCGTTAAAGCAACACGCTAGCAAGTCCTTTTGATTTATGCTATTCAGCAGAGGATGACGATTGACATAGGACGTGATGTGAATGGTTGGTCGAGGCTCCAACTCCTGGACCAAATTCGATCTCCAATGCTTAGGACCGTGCTGCACAATCAAGTTATTCCACGAAACAAAACAGCAAACTGGGCGGATGAAATTCAAGGGAAAAACGCAAGTATTGAGGATAAATCAAACCCCACGTTTTTAATACAAAAGAACTTAATTTAACTTATGAAAATTCAATTTGTTAAACTAGTTAATTTGGCATGCTCTTTAAATAAAGAACAATGGTGAAGTCACCTATAGGTTACGCTAAAGGTAAGCTTCTACAATGGACAATTAAATAATTCTCCAAGGCTTTGGACAACTCAAAGAGTTAATCTCAATTTTTAGCAAGCTAAAAACTTTCTTTCATTCATCAACTTCATGTTAAAAATGTTAAAATTGCTTCTCTTTATATAGAGAGCAGTTCGGCCATGCTTAATGAATAAAGGAGATAAAACCCTAGTTGTTGTAAAATACAACTTGACTTCTAAACTAACTTACTTTCCAAATTGGAATGGGAAACTAACAACTAACAAACTAATCCTTTTCCAAAAAGAATTAAGGAACACGGTTTCAAAGGTGGCCAAATTCAATTTGACTTCCTTTGTTTCCTAAACTATTACTTGCCATTATCATATAAGATAATTGGATCAAGTAGTTACTTACCCCATAATTAAAACACAAAGACTTAAGCCCATAATTAAGAGTTGGATGGACTTAATTATTACAACTTAAATAAATCCTAAAGATTAACAATGGCGTGATCCATTAATGGCAAAGCTCAAGCACGCCATATTGGTCTTCAATGTAGTCCATGAAATTCGAGATGAAAATTCGGCCAGAATCCCGTCATCAACTTTGCAAGGCACTTTCAACGGTGATAAAGTCAGAATCTTGAAAAACGTAAAACACGAAAGTTGTAACTCTATCTCTTATCGTTTCAGTGCTTTTTGAATCATGCAATTCCGAGTTAGATCGAAAGAGTTATGGGAAGAATACCAAAACGTGACAGAAACTTTCAGGATGACAATTTGACTTTAACACCAGGGACATGGACACGGGCTTCTATTCTCATCAATCCCTCCCTCCTCGGAAAGGATTCGTCCTCGAATCTTAGAAGTTGAGTTCCTGGATCAAACACCAAAATCAAGAACTCCTTGCAAACTCGAGCCAAATAAAATTTGGAAGATGCAAATCTCAACCAATAAGAATTTAATTTATATCCTGCCAAAACAAGACAAATGTATAAGGTAAAAGAAAGTACATTAATCTAGAACAAGACTGAGAATAATTTTCTTTCACCAAAAGAATAGAATGGGCAGAATATGTATGCAAAAACGAAATACATAGAACATGAATAGTCTTAACAAAATTTGCATAAGTCGTAATGTTGAAGTTAATGAATTCAAAACAATTATGCAAATAACTATCATGTAGTTTATACAAATCAGAAAACTGATTATTCCCAATTAGAAAACTAATCAAGACGAATTCACCAACAACATACATTAACACATTATTTACGTTATTAACCTGTAATGTAAGAAAAGGACGTAAACATATATGAATAGAATCATAAGGACAAGAATATTAATAACAAGAAAACATATATGCATCCTTGACAAAGTGCAAATCACAATAACGTATGAATACCTTTAAAAACATGCAAAATTTATCAAATATGAGAGTGTAATTCCAAAGATTAGAACGTAAACAATCTATTGAATAGTTGTAAACAGGAAATTTTACCTCTTGGAATTCAAAAGAAATTTGGAACGGAGATAACTTACCATAAAAGTGTTGAGTTACAAGATTACCTGTTTGAACTTCATGAAATCGATTATGGAATCTAGTGACAATAACATGTGTAAACTCTCGATCCCCATAATGAAAAGAAAACTTAGTCGAACAAGTATATGCACTACAAACAACACTTTTATTCACAAGGATTTTGTGAAGCTTGAAATGACCAACATTAAGCTCAAAATATAATTCATGTATGAGATAAGCAATATAACATGTGAAGAAACTATACCTAAATTCATTCAAAACGAAATAGTTAGATTTCATAATTGAAGAACTATGTGAAATAATTTGCTTACCAAAACACAAATCATCAAATTTAAAACACATGGTATAAATTTTCGAACCAAAACATCAAAGGTAGGTGAAAGACATTGAAATTGATTCAAAACAGAATTCAAACTTTAAAAATCAATAGCATTGACATTAACAAAGTTCTTGACATTCAAACCATTGAAATCAATCAAAAAGCTTTCATACTTACCTAACTTACCTTGCTTACCTTGTGGGAAACAAGCTAAGGCGGATTGATTCCTTGCAATTGATAATGAGTTGTTTCAAACTCCATTAAGCACCTAGGAACTCAAAAAACCTGCAAAACAATTGTACTAGGCAGCAAACAATTCAAATGGTGATCATGATACGTTGGTTTTATACCAACTAATATGTGATGAAATGCTTGACTTTTGTTGTGTGCTTTATGTATATATGTGATGTTTTGAGAGGTTTTATGCATTTATATGTTTGCAATGTGAAAATGATCAAATGGTGCAAAAAGAGAAAAAATGTTGGTAAATGAAGTGAAAAATGTCAAAGAGGAAATGAAGGAATTCAAGGATACATTTTCGGCCAAATTAGGGTTTTTGACAGTTTTGAGTGTGTATCTTGTGCTATGAATAACTCTTTCAATTCTGATCCAAATGAGGAGATATTGGATGATTTGGAAAGCTCTTTGTTTGGAATTTAAATGTTGTGTTTTAACTTTCTCCAAATTCGGTGTGCAATTATGAGAAACGAAGGCATCTTTGTTGTGTTTGGATTAGGGTTTGGTAGAGTTTTCTCTTTCGGTCACAGTTTGGTTAATTTTGTATATCTTGAGCTATAGGTATCCAATGAGGTTTAGTCTTGAACCTATAGAAAGCCAACAGGAACTTCTATAACCTTCATGTTCATTGAAAAGTCCAATTCACATTCTAAGTTACACGAATCTTGCATGGAAGTTGGATGATTTTTTCGGGCTAAGTACTTATGCACTCACCACACTTTGTTCTTGCATTCACTACACTTCACTGACATGCACTCACTACCCAACACTTCACTACACTCATGTGCACATATGCACACTACCTCGCCGCACAACTCTCGCACACACTCATGCGGCGAGGTCACCTCGCCGCATTTGCACTTCGTACACACAATGTGCGGCGAGGTCACCTCGCCGCACAACTCTCGCACACACTCACGCATTTCCTATCGCACATCCGCACACACTCACCATGCGGCGAGATCACCTCGCCGCATGCTCTCATGCACACATGCACTAGAGCATTCAAACACTTACTAAACATAATATGCACATTCACACGCATAAATTTTCTCATTTCCTTTGCACACTAAGATTATACCCCCATGCACATCTTATAAGCTCTACATAGCAAGGAACAACCATAGCATTTGCTCAATTCATCACATATCATGTAATACACAATATTTCACTTTCGAATACACAAAACATCCTTTGTTCATATGAACTTTGCATCACTCACAATATATTATGTTCATTTGCACAACATTTCCACATTCATTCAAAATTCCCAAACACTCACAAACACTTCACACACTCACGTTCACTCTCATTTCATAACACTCACAACACCAATTTCACTCAAGTCTCACAATTCATTTTCACTATTCAACATTATATCTCACATTTGATCACTTAAACCTCACAGCACTCTACATTGTTTATCACTCAAACACTCACAACACACACACACTTGCCCCTACACGGCGAGGTCTCGCCGTGAGGGCTCGCCAGTCACACATTGCACGGCGAGACCTCACCGCGAGGTCTAGCTAGCAATCACACAACACGGCGAGACCTTGTGGTGAGGTTTCGCCACACAAACGCACAAAGTAGCGAGGTCTCGCCACGAGACCTCGCCCCTTTACATTCTGGATTGAGAAAAAATGGCAAAGTGTGATGGTTTCTTCTTGTGTTTGTAGGATGGTGGAAGGCGTGATCAAGGAAGGCCCAGAAGCGTGCAGTTGACGCTAAAGACGTGGAAGATTAAAGCCGGAAGGCGCATGAGAGATGTTGAAGACGCGACAAGTCGCAGTAATAAAGGCGTGATTGAGGCAGGGCATCTGAGAGCTGTATACTAAATTGGAGGCGTGATTTTCAGAGGCTGGAAGGCGCTGGACTGTGATGAAGGCGCCAGAGATCAAAGCTAAAGGCGTGAAATTGTTGACTTGGGAATTCAAACACGTTTAGAGAAATTCTTTGCAATCGCACTATTGTCATATCTTAATCATTTTTATGTTTGCGTAATATTTACGATCCTTGTAACCTCTATATATAGAGGAATAGTCAACATTTTAAAGGATCCGATTCATTATTCACTACTCACATTTTCCATATTGTAACCGACTTTTGATTTTGAAGGGCGAGAAGTGTTCTTGAGATCTACTTTCTCTCTCTACTTTATCTCTCTAAGTTTGCTGTTCCAATTTGGATTCCGATCAAAGATTTGCTTTCATCATTATACATCTCCTTGAAATTGAGAAGAAAAGTGACAATCCTCTCGGCATTTGGAAGCTTTTAAGACTCTTAATTAGTAAACTCTTACAATTAATGATTATGAACTGTTTAATCTTCCAATTTGTTGATCGTAAAGATGAAATGGAGATTCGTGGCTAATTGTATGATAATCTAGGATACTGAGGGTGAATGCTAGGTTGAAATTGTAATTGTGCAGTAGAACTAACAATCTATTATAAGAAATGGAAATTCTCAGCTATGAATTTGTAAACCTTGTTAAGTGCATGCTTTTGATCTGAATTTGATGAAATGAGATTTGATTGCGGTCGTCATGCTGATTTGAGTCTTCTTTTGTAAGATTTGGATGAAAATCATGAATAAGAACCTGAGAATGCATGAGTTCTTAAACCTGTTTGAATTTGCACAGATCTTAAGGCTAGACCTCATCATAGGAAGCTTTGAGTCTGTATAATCCTGAGAACAAGGTGATAAGAGATTCTCCTACTCAAATGATGAATTTACATGCCAGGATCGGGCCTCACTATGGGAGATTCTAGGTGTTCATGCCTGAGTAATTTGAGTGGGGAATTGAGACAGCTTGCTCACACTTCACCATCCTTAGGCCTGACCAAAGGATAGGATGGTGTCGGGAGACTAAAATTGTAGTGTAGTGACCACACTAACTATTATTTCTGTTTCCAATTATGATTCTCCTCATCTGCTTTGATTGTATGTTAGTAATACTGCATGTATGAGAAGTTGCATTCACCCGAAAGTAGCCTAGATTATCAGCTTAATTTTCTTGAGAACTTTGCTTTTACTTCTCTGAGTCTTACTTGTGTGTTCATTTCAATTCGTAATTGTGTGGAGTTAAACCAATTTACTTCCTGTTGAATTTTGTATTTAGTGTTCTTTTAATCTTGTTATATTTTGGTGACATAACTGAGCATATCAAACTTCTTGAATCGACTATTTCACTGAGGAACGAAACCTAGCTCACTGCTACTATATTCAGTGAAATTAGGATTAATTGACGAGTAGCGACACTCGACATCAATTTTTGGCGCCGTTGCCGGGGAAACTAGGCACGGTTCTTGGAATTTGTTGTTGTTCTGTTCTTAGTTTGTGTGTTTTATTGCTTTGATTTAGTTACTTTGTTTTTTTACGGTGTGTTGATTTTGTTACTTTTACCATCTTGTATTGGTTTGATTTTCAGATTGATCCATTTGTTTTCTCGATATCATTTGCTGTTTCTGTTTGTGTATGTCCAGGTCTGTAAGATCTAGAGGAGATCCCGAATTTGAATTGGACCTTGAATTGGAAAGAACTCTAAGGATTCAAGCAAGGCAGAGAGATATGGCAGCTCAAGGAGTACAAGTACCGAGGTTCGGAGACCATTATGCAGTAAATTTTGACAATTGATTTGGTCATCAGGACATCGATGTGGAAAGTTACCACATTCCTCCATAAATTGTTTCCATGATCACCCAGGGCCAATTCTTCCAAGGTCTTGACAACGAGGATCCTAATGACCACCTTGATTGGTTTCTCGGGTTATGTAGCACTTTCAAGTTGCCAAGGGTTGACAGGGGTGAGGTTCATAGAATTTTGTTCCCATTATCTCTGCGTGGAAAGGCTAAACATTGGTTCAAGAGTATTGGGGGAGCAAATGCTGGAATGTCATTTGATGATCTACAGAAAAGGTTCTTGTCTAAGTACTTCCCTCCAGCTAAGCTTGAAAAGAGAAGGTTGGAAATTATGAATTTCCAACAACAAGACAGTGAGTCATTTAGAGAAGCATGGGAGAGATTCAACGATTTGATTAGGCAATGCCCCAATCATGACTTGGGCAAGATTAGGGAATTAAATACTTTCTTCAAAGGCCTAACTCCTGAATCATCTTTGATGGTTAAAGCTTGTGCTAATGGAGCACTTAAGGACAAATCTGTGCCCGAGGTGCGTGAACTGTTTAACCAGATAGCTGATGATGAATACATTTTTTCAGAGACTAGAAAGCCACATGTTAGGAGACAAAGAGGAGTTCTTGATGTAGATGAGGAGACTTCACTTAGTGCTAAATTTGAAGCATTAGCCAAGCAGGTGCAGACTTTAAAGGCGACTCAAACCAAAGCCCCAGTACTTTCATGTGGACTATGCAAAGGGGAACATCACACGGATGAATGTGCAATCACTACTGACTCCATTCAGTATGTAAACAATTACAGTAACAAACCCCAATATGGTGGGAACTATTCTGGGAATAATTACAATGGAGGCAACAGACAATATGGTGGAAATCAAGGCAACTGGAATCAACAGGAAAACCAAGGAGGAAATTACTATCAAGGTAATGACTCAAGGAGAGCAATGAATCAACCACCTCCTGGTTTTGATAATCAGGCCAGCACATCAGAACAAAAGAAGCCAACTGTGGAAGATATGTTTCAAAAGCTGATGGAAAAGATGGATAAGAACGAACAGAGATTTGGAGGTTTGGAGTCCACTATGAAGCATCACGAAGCTACTCTGAACAATATCAAAATGCAACTTGGTCAGCTGGCCAATGCTGTTCACCAGAGGCCAAAAGGAGCTCTTCCTAGTGACACAGTACCAAATCCCAAGGGAAGAGAAGCATGCAATGCTATTACTTTGAGGAGTGGAAAATTGTTGCCTGGAAGCAAACATGCAGAAAACAAGAGTGATGGCTTGGAGGAGCACCAAAAAGATGAAGCTGAGGAAGTTTTGGAACCTGAGAAGAATGGTGAGCAAGAGGAAAATAAGTCTAATAGGAAGGAAATATCAGCAAGGGTGGGGAATGAGATTACCAGGAATTCCAATCCTTATAACTTCCCAGATTATGCTCCAAAAGCTCCATTTCCAGAAAGGAAGAAACTTCCACCTAAAAAGGGCCCTCAATTCAATCGTTTCCTGGATGTACTCAAGCAAGTGAACGTGAATCTTCTTTTGATGGATTTAGTGACATCAGTGCCAAAATATGCCAAATATCTCAAGGATCTCATTTCCAACAAAGAACAAATCTTGAGATGTGATGTTCCCATGATGGTTTCTGAGTGCACTCAAGCTTGGATGGTTCATGATCTTCCTCCGAAGCTTAAGGATCCTGGGAGTTGCACTATCCCATGCAAAATAGGCACAAGGTATTTTGCAAAGGCGTTGTGTGACTTGGGTGCTGGAATCAACTTAATGCCATTATCCATTGCTATCAATGTTGGATTGGAAAGCCGGATTCGCCCAGTTGCAGTAACTCTCCAATTGGCAGATAGATCATTGGTAACTCCCACTGTTTTGGTAGAAGATGTTTTGGTAAGAATAGATAAATTTACATTACCAGTTGATTTTATTGTGCTTGACATGGAAGAGCACCCTGAGGTTCCTCTCATTTTTGGTCGTCCCTTCTTAGCCACTGGTGATGCTTTGATTGGTGTGAGAAACAAGACAGTCACGTTTAGGATTAACAATGAGGAAGTGGTTTTTGATGTAAACTATGCTATGAAGCAACCTCTAAATATGGAGTCTTGTTTTGCTATCAAAGCTATAACATGTTCTTCTTTGAATAATTTGAACTATATGCATGATTTCTCAGTTGTTGATGAGTTAAGTGTTTATGAGGATGATTTTGATGGAATTAACTTAGATGATGAGGACAAGAAAATTATTTCTGAAATTGAGGATATTATTGAATGTTGCTATTTGGAAGAATCGATTTGTGAAATGCAAAGTGATGTTGTGGAAGTTAAAATGCATGAAACTGTGAAGGACAATGAACATGATTCGTTTATGTTGTCACATGTTTTGACTAATGAGATTTGTAATCCCACTGAGGTGAGGAAGGAAGAATTTCTTTGCAGGAATGAAAAGCTTTTACCTTCCATTGTGGTGGCACCAAAGCTTGAGTTAAAACCACTTCCACCTTATCTCAAATATGCTTTCTTGGGAGAAAATGAGACATTGCCAGTTGTTATATCTTCAAAGCTTGAAGGTTGGCAAGAGAAAAAGCTTGTGGAAGTTTTGAGGAAACATAAGTTGGCTATTGGATGGACAATTGCTGATATAAAAGGCATAAGTCCAGGTTTATGTATGCACAAAATTTTGCTTGAGGAAAATGTTGTGCCAGTACGGGATAGACAGAGAATACTAAATCCCAGATGATGGAAGTTGTGAAGAAAGAGGTTATCAAATTGCTTGACTTTGTGATGATTTTTCCAATTTCAGACAGTAAGTGGGTTAGTCCTGTTCAATGCGTTCCGAAAAAAGGAGGGGTCACGGTTATAAAGAATGAGGCTAATGAACTTCTGGTAACAAGGGTGGTCAGTGCCTGGAGAGTTTGCATGGATTACAGGAAGCTAAATAAGGCAACTAGAAAAGACCATTTCCCTCTTCCATTCTTGGAACAATTGTTGGATAGAATTGCTGGCTACCTTTTCTATTGTTTTCTGGATGGATATTCTGGGTACAATCAGAATGCAATTGATCCCAAGGACCAGGATAAGACAACTTTCACTTTTCCTTTTGGCACATTTGCTTATAAAAGAATGCCATTTGGTCTGTGCAACGCCCCAGCTACCTTTCAGAGATGTATCATGGCAATATTCCATGACATGGTCGAATCAATAATTGAAATATTCATGGACGACTTATTTGTGTTTGGACTGACATTCGATGGTTGTTTGGAGAACTTGGCAAAGATTTTGATGAGATGTGAAGAAACGAACCTGGTGTTGAATTGGGAAAAATGTCAGTTCATGGTTCAAGAAGGGATTGTGCTAGGCCATAAAATTTCTCATGCTGGGATGGAGGTAGATCGAGCTAAGATAGATGTCATTGCCAAACTTCCTCCACCTACCAATGTTAAGGGTATCAGAAGCTTTCTCGGACATGCTGGGTTTTATAGAAGGTTTATTAAGGATTTTTCAAAGATAGCTAGACCCTTGTGCAGCCTCTTAGAAAAAGATGTCAAGTTTGAGTTTGGAGCTGAATGTGTTGAGGCATTTGAATCTTTGAAAACGAAATTGGTGGAAGCTCCTGTGATAGTCACTCCTCATTGGGGTGAACCCTTTGAAATTATGTGCGACGCCAGTGATTATACTTTAGGAGTAGTCCTTGGCCAGAGAAGAGACAAAGTGTTTCACACTATTTATTATGCTAGCAGGCTATTGAATGAGGCCCAAATGAATTATACAACTACAGAAAAGGAAATGCTAGTAGTGGTCTTCGCATTTGATAAATTCCGTGTTTATCTTTTGGGGTTAAAGGTCATTGTTCATACAGACCATGCTGCATTGAAGTATCTGCTTACAAAGAAAGAGGCAAAACGACGTTTGATTATGTGGGTTTTGTTGCTCCAAGAATTCGATGTGGAAATCAAAGATAGGAAAGGCTCAGAAAATGTGTTGGCAGATCACTTGTCAAGATTGGATTCTCAAGAGCAAGATTCACCTGATGTTTGGGTGAAGGAGCATTTCCCTGATGAGCAGGTGTTCAAAGTGTTTGAAAGGACATTGCTTTGGTTCGCCGAGATTGCAAATTTTGTTGTTGCTGGCAAAATTCCATCTTACTACTCCAGTGATCAGAAGAAAAGACTAAGAAGTGATGCTAAATATTTCTTCTGGGAAGACAATTCTTTATATAAAATATGCAGTGATCAAGTGATAAGGAAATGTGTCAAGGAAGAAGAAAAAGAGGATATCTTAAAGGCATGCCATGATGGCCCCTGTGGTGGTCATTTTGGATCAACTAGGACAGGCTTCAAAATCTTGCAATGTGGGTTTTATTGGCCACATATTTTCATGGATGCCAGAATCTGGGTTGGAAAATGTGATCGTTGTCAACGAACTGGTAACATCTCTTCAAGAAATGAGATGCCCTTGAATAACATCTTGGAGGTAGAGATTTTTGATGTGTGGGGGATTGACTTCATGGGGCCATTCCCTAAGTCAAGAGGTACGGAGTACATCCTGGTGGCAATGGATTACGTTTCTAAATGGGTGGAAGCTGTGGCTTTGGCTCATAACGATGCAAAAAGTGTAACTGCTTTCTTGAAGAAATACATCTTTAATAGGTTTGGCGCGCCCATGGCTATAATAAGTGATAGAGGAACTCATTTCTGTAACAAGCTCTTAGAATATTTGTTGGCCAAATATGGTGTTACTCACAAAGTTTCAACAGCTTACCATCCACAAACTTCTGGGCAAGATGAAATTTCCAATCGTAAGATAAAGAGGGTTCTTGAAAAAGTGGTAAATCCAGGAAGGAAAGATTGGTCTTTGAAGCTAGATGATGCATTGCGGGCATACAGAACAGCTTACAAGACCCCAATTGGAGCTTCTCCTTTTCGATTGGTTTTTGGTAAAGAGTGTCACTTGCCAGTGGAACTTGAACATAAGGCGTATTGGGCTATTCAAACATTGAACATGAATTTGTCTGAGGCTCAATCAAAAAGAATGTTGGAATTGAATGAACTGGATGAATTTCGATTCAATGCTTACATGAGTGCCAAGATGTACAAGGAGAGGACTAAAAGAATTCATGATGCCAAGATTCAATCCAACTATCATATGAACCTTACATAAGTTATAATTAATTAATTTTTATGTCCATAACAATGAAATTAGATTCAAAACTCCTCTATCAAAACTTAAAAATTAAGGCTGGCAGCTTAGACTCAAAAATTTAGGCTGACAGCTCAAAAGAGAATCAATCATTGTTTATTCTAGTATTGGAATCATTGAAATATACAAAGGAACAGGTTAATGAATAAAATTTATGGCCTCAAGTAATGATGCATATTGTGCAACAAATCTGTACATTGGTAAAATTCAATATTAAAGTTCAACATTAACTTAATCATAAAGCTATAATTGAGAATAATGAGATAAAAGCCTAAGCTGAACCACATGTCAATAATTTTCCTCCAAAATTTCAACTGCTTGAGCTATTTTTCTACTGAACCAATTCCTTATCATGTTGTTCTTTCACCTTAATAAAAAATAACTAAGATTCAGTAGAAAGAATATTTTCTTTATACATGTACAATGAATTAACTAAATTTACATGATATTATCAGAATTATCATCTTTACATATGCTAATAGCATAAATCAGCCCATTAAAATTACCTTACCATTCATCAAATTGAAAATAATCATAGAATATTAGTAGTGCAAACTGTGAGAACAAAAGAGAAAGACAAGCAAGATAAAACCAAAATAAAACCTTTCTATCTTCCTAACTAAAATTCTAGATCTCTTAATAAATAAATGTGGAGTAATTCCATTTACACAAAAGTTTACATCAAAAGATCAATGCCATCCACAACACGTTCAAAAAAAACTCGACGCGGAATGAGCTTCTATCCACATTCAACATCATAACCACATTGGAAGCCCTTTCCCAAGATACTTTCGGTCAAACTTCCAACTATTAACCATACCAAGCCAAGTATCCCTTATGCAAACATTCGCCAAGCCAGGACTCAACATACAACAGTTTGCATCAAACTAGCAAGAAACCCAAAATTCCACAATCTCAGTAAACAAAAGACCACATTGGCAGAATAATGTTAGGGCACCAAATCTGCCCTCTAACGCCATACGTTATCACCAAAGAGGTAAATTGTCAAAAACCAGTAGTAGTTAACATCATAAAAAATTAGTTACCATCACCAAGACTAATCTCCGAGCCAAATCAGAACTCCAACTAGCTAAACTATTCAAAGCAACACAAATACGTGAGGCCAAACTGATCTAACTTTGGCAATCAGGGGCCATAAATATATCGAAAATCACACTCACCCTGGAAACCAAAACCTATCTTCTGCGTAACAAGTAAGGGGATTCCACTTTTGAAGCTTTCTATCTGACTTGGAGGCAGCTTTAGGGCTTACAACAACCTCCTTGAACTTCCCTTGCTTGGTGGGCTTCTGCCTTCGCTCCATTCTTGAGCTAAATGGTTAAAGTATGTAAAACCCCAAATCTCTGCATTTTTAAAAGCTGAAGTTCAAAAATAAAAGCAGCAAATATTTCATGAAATTCTAGAGAAGTAATTTCCTTGGCTTTTTTACTACCAAGAGCAGCAACACAAGCATCAAAACCACGCAAGCTAATAAAGAAACTAAGGAATGCCTATAATATTTTGCACTATAATATTCCGCCAGATTTTTGTTCAACTACCCAATAAGGAACACCTTACATAAATTGGAATAATCATATTGCTACACTCTCAAACAGTTTAAAAAAAAAATTTGACAACCCAATTAATTGAACAACAGAAATAGCAAACTACTTATTTTAAAATAAATAAATAAATCACAAAAACATACAAATATTTGCAGACATCATAAAATTGCCTGTTTAAATCAGCAGGTTTCGTTCCCTCAAAGAGTTTTTGTGATTTATGAATCACAGGTTTCGTTCCCTTCTCTTTTCGCTTCTCTCAAAGAGTTTTTTTCCCTTTCTTTCCTTCGTCAAACCACCAATTCTTCACTTCCTCTTCTCTACTGAAAAATCGATCCACGATTTATGCGTCTTATCCTTTATCATTCTTTTTTTGTTTTTTTTAAGAACCTTCATTTACTTCATTCATCAGAATTCTGTAAACTTCGATTTTTCTTCAAAATAAGTTGATAAAACGAGACGAACGCAGCGGTAAAAAATAAGTAACAACCAAACATCAAAAGGCACAATCAACCCAGACCCCCCACAATCACAATCGACAAAAAATGAAAATAATAATAATAATAAAAACGAAGAGACAACCCTAATTAAGAAAGAAACAATTTCCCCAACACAAAATTCCAATTAATTCCTCCAGTTTCGTCACCGTATCCACCACCACCTCCTTCATGACGGCCACCGCCGTAGCCTCCGCCGCCACCTCCATATCCACCATCGCGGCGACTGCCTCCATATCCGCCTCCGCCTTCTCCATCACGGTGAGGACCGCGGAATCAAATCCACTGCCGCGCGACTGAGCCTCTTTCACGGTGATTCTGACCGTTCATGCCTTCAATCGCATCCCTCATGGATTGCTATGAAAGTCACTAACAGAGCACGATGTAAAAAATAGAGTCGATGGGTTAGGGCTTAAGCGAATAGCAGAAGAAATTTTGTCATTTAAAGAATTGGAAAGCAATACGATGTAAAAAAGATGTTCTCAAAGAAAAGCAATACGACGTCGTGGCAGTCAATTTTTTTTCAGATTTTCTTATCCATTTTTTTTATTGTCTGGGTAGTAATTTTTTTTTCAGATTTTCTTATCTAATTTTCTTTTTTTTTCTCCAAGTTTTGGTAGTCAATTTTTTTAAAAATTTTCGTATATAATTTTCTTCCTTTTTAATTTGTTTTCTACATATATATTAAAGGCAACACTTTTTTAAAAGTGTTGCGTATTACTATAAGTGGTGCATTTTTTAAAAAGAATTGGCAACACTTATTTATAAGTGTTGCATTAAACTTATATATGCAACACTTTTTTCAAAATGTTACAACTTTTTTACAAATTATGCCTATAGTAATATTTTTACAAGTGTTGCCACCAAAGTGTTGCAACAGCCTCAATTTGTAGTAGTGCTCAAGCACATTCTATCCACACACTTGAAGCACACATTGTCCGTAATGTAAAAGATTAAGAAGGAGGGGCTCCTTGAGAAGAAGAAGGTGCCGATAAGGCTAGTGATGAGAATGATGCTGTGGTAGAGAATGAAGGACCGTTGAAAGGCTGTGCAACCAAATGGAATGGTCTATGCATAGGTCCTTTCTATTAGGTCCATGCTAGAATGGAATGATCCAAGCAATGGTCCCCATGGCTGGTTTAGAAGCCTCAGTGAATTCGTGCTTCCCTCTCATTCTCAAGATAAGTGTGCCACTGAAGAGTGCCCATAAGGCCCAAAAATGATTGGCAAATCTCAGTTGGTTCGATTTCCACTCTCTTCTTACGTGCCATCTCTGTGAGAAGATGAGGAAAGAACATTGGTATGAACTCTGATCATTGTGCCCACTTTATATACCAAATCATCAATCGTCCTACGTCAACTGTGAACCTATGCTATATGGCATATATCAAAAAGACTCTCTCCCTGGTTGCTGTAGTTGTCTGCATGGTAGGCATAAGCCTAGAATTTACAAAGACCAACCACATTCTCGCCACCGCTGTCAGATCACACATGAGAACATATCATGCCTTGTTTCGTGCATTTCTCACCCAAGTCGCGCCAGGCAATCCCACAGACTCCAATAGATGATCTGTGTTTTCTGTCATCACTAACCTACTGTATGTATCATTTGGATAGTTCGGCAAGTGAAAATGTCGATTGATGCTGTGACGAGTCACCTCGAGATACCTGCTTCTTAGAAACACTGCATTGTTTCTGCCAGTATTGCTAGCATTAGCATTTGCGTAAAATTCTCGAGCTATCTCCATGTTAACTGCAACAGGAGCTGAGGTTAAGTGTTCCCAATTGTGAAATCGAATCGTCTCTTGGAATCTTTGGGAGGGTTCTTCAAATTCACGTTCGATTATAGAATATCTATGGATCGATCTATGATATTGCCTTTTGGCCCTAGCATTGACGAATCGTGGAGACTCTGCCGGCTCGCTATCCATAACTATCTCTTCATCGGAAGAGGAAGAAGACGAAGAACTGGCCAAAGTTTCACTGAAGATTTTGTATTCATATGGGTTCATGTGATATGGGTTCACCTCGTACTCCATGTTGCAACTAGAGACTTGCACACTTCTAAAGACAACAATATGGTATTTACTCATGCACATGCTAGCTTAAGGTGAGCTAGAAAACAAAGGCATGTGACTGAAGCAACTGACAAACAATTACATGTGATTAAAGATAAAGGACAACATATGACATACCCTTTTGTTTGTATTCAACCAATCACTCACGGGTTTTCTATTCATGTACTTGGCTAGACAATCGAATGAATATGTCACAAGGCAACCTCACATGATGTTATTTTGTTACCTTTATTGCCATAAACAACCAAATCAAGCTTACCCCCTTCGTGAATGATTTGTACCGCCTTTGCCCAACTTGCATCCCAGAAGTGGCACCCTTTTGCATCAACACTCTTTGTGCCCACTTTATATACCAAATCATCAAATGTCCGTTTCTCAGTGATTGCATACTTGAAGATATGAAGAATTTGTGATCAACGCAATACAATTTGAACTACACCTAAAAATGTAAAACAAAGAAAACTTAAATTGAATTGAAATAGAACAAACAAAAAGACACTAGGTTGCCTTCTAGGAGCGCTTGTTTTAAAGTCGACAGCTCGACCATGCCTGGTGTTAATGTGAAGTCATGGGATCATCCACGGACAACTCGTGTGTGATTTGGGAACCTTTTAGCACATCTTGATCCTCATGGAGTAGGTACGGTTTCAGCCTATGACTATTTACTTGCCATGTATTCCAGTTCTTCTCCTTTCATACCTCCACCACTCCATAAGGCCTAACCTTAATAACCCGAAAAGGATCTGTCCATCGTGACTTTAATTTGCCAGGGAAAAGCTTCAATCGAGAGTTGTACAATAACACCAACTACCCTGGTGCAAAACTTTTCATTTGGATCTTTGCATCATGTAATCTTTTTTTTCTCTCTTTCTATAGTTTAGAACTCATGTAAGCATTGAATCGAAACTTATCCAATTCATTGAGTTCCATCATCCTTTTAGACTGAGCTCCATTGAGATCCAAGTTAAGCTTCCGAATTGCCCAATATGCTCTATGCTCCAACTCCACTGGTAAGTGACATTCTTTCCCAAAAACAAGTCTGAATGGAGAAGCACCAATTGGTGTTTTGTAAGCTGTTCTGTATGCCAAAGAGTATCATCCAACTTTATAGCCCAATCCTTCCTATTTGGATTAACAACTTTCTCCAAGACTCGTTTAATCTCGCTATTGGAAATTTTAGCTTGGCCACTGGTTTGTGGATGGTAGGCAGTAGATACCTTATGTTTCACTCCGTATTTAGACAAGAGAGAGGCAAAGATTTTGTTGCAAAAATAAGTACCTCCATCACTGATAATTGCCCTAGGTGCTCCAAATCTATTGAAAATGTATTTCTTAAGGAATGCAGCAACACTCTTTGCATCATTGTGTGGCAATGCGATGGCTTCCACCCACTTTGAAACGTAGTCTACTGCAACCAAGATATACTCCATACTTCGTGACTTAGGGAAAGGACCCATAAAATCAATGCCCCAAATGTTGAATAACTCCACTTCAAGAATATTATCCAGAGGCATCTCGTTTCGTGAAGAAATGTTCCCAGTTCTCTGACACCTATCACATTTTCCTACCCAAATTCTTAAATCCAAGAAGATGTGAGGCCAATAAAATCCAGACTGTAATACTTTGAATCCAATTCTTGTAGAGCCAAAATGCCCTCCTCAAGGTCTTTCATGACAAGCTTTCAAAATATCATCCTTCTCCTCTTCCTTGACAAATTTCCTTGGGATTTGATCACCACAAATCTTATACAAGGTATTGTCTTCCCATAAAAAGTGTTTTGCATCACTCCTCAGCTTCTTCTTCTGCTCATGCGAATAATAAGAAGGTATTTGCCCTGCCAGCACAAAATTTTCCATCTCTGCATACCACGGCAAATCCTCTTTCTCTATTTTGAACACTTGCTCATCAGGGAAATAGTCTCTAATGAAAATTCGAGGCTCATCTTGGGCTTCAGATTCCAACCTTGAAATATGGCCAGCTACCACATTTTCAGATCCCTTTCTGTCCTTAATCTCAACATCGAATTACTAAAGGAGGAGAACCCATCTTATGAGTCTTGGCTTTGCTTCATTTTTAGCTAAAAGATACAGTGGTTGTGTAGTTCATTTGTGCCTCGTTCAACAATTTACTTGCATAATAAATTGTGTGAAACACCTTGTCTCTTTTAGTGCATATAGTCACTAGCATCACACATTGTTTCGAATGGCTCACCCCATTGTGGAGTGACTATGACTGGTGCTTACACAAGCTTTGATTTCAAAAGTTCAAAGGCTTTAACACATTCCGACCCAAACTCGAATTTGACCTCTTTTTCCAGTAAGCTGCACAACGGCCTGGCTATCTTAGAAAAGTCCTTGATAAATCTTCTATAAAACCCTGCATGTCCAATAAAGCTTCTGATTCCCTTCACATTTGTCGGTGGAGGAAGCTTGGCAATCACATCAATCTTGGCCCTGTCAACTTCAATTCCCTTTCTAGAGATCTTATGACCAAGCACGATACCTTCTTGTACCATGAATTGGAACTTCTCCCAGTTAAGCACTAAATTTGTCTCCTCACACCTTTGTAGCACCTTGGCCAGGTTATCCAGACAACCTTCGAATGTCATGCAAAACACAGAAAAATCGTCCATGAATATCTCTATGATCGACTCCACCATGTCGTGGAAAATAGCCATCATACACCTCTGGAAGGTTGCAGTAACATTGCACAGGCCGAAGGGCATGTGCTTGTAAGCAAATGTGCCAAAAAGATAGGTGAAGGTAGTATTTTCTTGATCTTTGGGATCGATAGCACACCTTCGTAGCACCTTGGCCAGGTTATCCAGACAACCTTCGAATGTCATGCAAAAACACAGAAAAATCGTCCATGAATATCTCTATGATCAACTCCACCGTGTCGTGGAAAATAGCCATCATACACTTCTGGAAGGTTGAAGGAGCATTGCATAGGCCAAAGGGCATGCGCTTGTAAGGAAATGTGCCAAAAGGATAGGTGAAGGTAGTCTTTTCTTGGTCTTTGGGATCGATAGCTATCTGATTATAACCAGAATATCTATCAAGAAAACAATAGAACAGAAAGCCTGTAATTCGGTCCAACAGTTGCTCCAAGAAGGAAAGTGGAAAATGATATTTTCTTGTTGCCTTGTTGAGCTTCCTGTAATCCATGCATACTCTCCATGCACTAATGATTCTTGCTGCAAGGAGCTCATTTGCATCATTTTTCACAACCATAACTCTACCTTTCTTTGGGACACACTGAACAGAACTTACCCACTCGCTATCCGAGATGGGAAAAATCATACCAAAGTCTAGCAACTTAATCACTTCTTTCTTTACAACCTCCATCATTTGAGGGTTTAATCTTCTCTGCCTATCTCATATTGGCACGGAATTTTCTTCTAACAAGATCTTCTGCATACAGATGCTTGGGCTTATTCCCTTGATATCTGCGATAGTCCATCCAATTGCTTGTTTGTAAAGCCTCAAGACTCGCAACAATATTTCCTCTTGCAATCCTTCAAGTTTGGAAGAAATCACTACTAGGAGTGTCTCATTGTCTCCCAAAAATTGCATACTTCAAATACGGAGGTAAAGGCTTGAGTTCAAGCTTTGGAGGCATCATAATGGAAGGCATGAGCTTGTCATTCCTGCACAACAATTGTTCATTCCTTACCGCAGTGGGTTTCAAAACATCATTAGATACAACATGGCATTCTTCATCTTTCAACTTTTTAACACCGAATTCCTCTAACAAATCTTTCATCATACATTCATTTCCTACTTCAACAACCTCAGTTTGAATTTCAAAAATAGACTCATCCAACACACAACATACAACAATATTCTCAACTTCAGACAAGATTTTCCTATCTTTAACATCTAACTCAAACTCGTCAAATTCTTCTTCACAAACATGTAATTCATCAACATAAGAAAAATCATGGTTAACATTCTCATTAATTCCATGCATAGAAGAACATGCTATAGCTTTAATGGCAAAATAGGACTCAACATGCATAGGATGTTTCATAGCATAATCTACATCAAAAACAACTTCTTCATTATTGATTCTGAATGTTACCGTCTTACTGCGTACTCTAATCAGAGTATCACCAGTAGCCAGAAATGATCTTCCAAAGATGAGAGGCACTTCAGGATCTTCTTCCATATCCAACACAATAAAGCCAACTGGCAGAGTGAATTTATCTATCATTACAAGAACATATTCTACCAATCCTATAGGCTTCACAAGTGACCTGTCTGCCAACTGTAAGGTAACAGCTACTGGACGGATTCTTCCCTTGAGTCCCACATTGATGGCAATAGAAAGAGGCATGAGGTTGATCACACAAAGCTTTTTCAAAATACCTCGTGCCAATTCTGTAGGGTATAGTACAACTGCCTGGATCCTTCAACTTTGGTGGCAAATTGTGCCCAACCCAAGCCCCACTGTACTTTGTGAGTGTTAAAGGCACTTCACACCTCAGAATTTGTTCTTTGTTCGAAATCAAATATTTGAGGAACTTTGCATATTTAGGCACTGCACCCACCAAGTCCAACAATGGTAAACTCACATTAACTTGTTTAACTACGTTCTAGAATCTATCAAATTGAGGCCACTATTTGGCTTCGATCTCACTCTTTCAGGGAATAGAGGCTTTGGAGCATATTCTGGGAAGTTGTAAGGACTTGGAGGTCTTCTAATCTTTTTCATCACTTCCTTTGCTCCATTATATTGCACCTCCTCCTTCTCTGGTGCCATGTCTTCATTGGCACAATCTTGATCAGCTTCAACAATAACCTTCTCCTCATTCTCACAAGTTTCTTCTTCTCCAATCTTAGTGGTTTTATGGACCTGCTTTCCAGTTCTCAATGTAATAGCATTACATACTTCTTTCCCTTCAGGGTTTTGAATGGTATCACTTGGAAGTCATCCACTTGGCATGTGATGCACAGCATTAACCAATTGGCCTAATTGCATCTCAATATTCTTCAATGTAGCTTCATGATGTCTTATAGTAGTTTCTAACCCACCAAACCTTTGTTCATTCTTGTCCATCTTTTCCATAAGTTTGTGGAACTTATCTTCTACTGATGGCTTCCTTTGCTCACTCGCATTCGGTTTGTGATTAAAGCCTTGGTGTGGATTTGTAGTTCTTATTTGCTCACTTCCTTGAAAATATTGGGCCTCCTTAAGTTTGATTTTTATTTCCCTAACTACCCTGGCCACCACCATACTGCATGTTACCCCTATTGTAATTGCCTGAGTATTGTGGCTTGTTATAGTTATTCACATACTGTAAAGACTCAGTAGTAATAGCACATTCGTCTGTATGATGTTCGCCCTTACACAACCCACATGATAACACAGTAGCCTTGGCTTGTATAGCTTTCAGAGTTTGCACTTGTTTAGCCAAGGCCTCAAACTTGGCACTCAAAAAGTTTCCTCATCAAGGTCTAATACTCCTCTCTGCCTTCTACCATATGGTTTCCGTGTTTTAGGAAAAAGGTACTCGTCTTCAGCTATCTTATCAAAGAGCTCCATGACCTCAGGCACACTTTTATCTTTCAAGGCACCATTAGCACATGCCTTAACCATCATGGAAGACTCAGCTGTGAGGCATTTGAAGAAAGTGTTCAATTCTCTGATTTCTCCAAGATCATGGTTAGGATATTGTCTGATTAAATCATTGAACCGCTCCCATGCTTCTCTGAATGATTCCCCATCATGTTGCTGAAAATTCATTATGTCCATAAGCATCTTCTCCAACTTTGCTGGTGGAAAATATTTGGCCAAAAATTTCTTTTGAAGTTCATCAAAAGTTGTCATATTAGCTCCTCCAATAGACTTAAACCAATGCTTTTCCTTACCCCTCAAAGACAGTGGAAATAGAATTCTATGAACTTCATTTCTAGGCACTCTCTGCAGCTTGAAAGTACTATATAAGCCTAAGAACCAGTCAAGATGTTCATTCGGATCTTCATTGTCTAAGCCTTGGAAAAACTGGCCTTGAGTGATCATCGAGACAATTTGAGTAGGAATTTCAACATCTATGTCCTGCTGATCAAAGCCACTTTCAAAATTGATAGCATAATGGTCACCGAAGCTCGGTTGTCTCACTCCTTGATTGGTCATTTCTCTTCGTCGCAGTTGAGTTCTCAAAGTTTTTGGCAATTCCAAATCAAGTGAAAATTCTGGTGCTCCTGAGGATCTCAAAGACCTGGGCATACACAACACACCACAAGTGAAGTATGATAGGAAAGAACCAACACACCAGAAACAATAAGCTCAATTGTTCACCAAAGAAACATAACAGAACAGTACAAGCAGAATTCAATAATGCAATGAATAGAACACAACACAAGAGTGAAAAACAGAGTAAACTAACAAAACAGAACAACACAAAATAGAACAAGAAAACTTCAAGAATCAATCAATCAAATTCAAGATACCATGCCTTTCCCAGCAACAGCGCCAAAAATTGATAGGCTTATCGTGTACCTTGCAATTTTACCCTAGTCACTAATGTAGATGTGGTGAAAGGAATCGTATCCACAGGGAATGTGATTTGGTTCCAAGAATTTGAGAGTGCTGCTCTTCTAAATGTCACACAAATTGTCACACAAATGAAACTTGTACTAGCGAGAAATAAAAGAACTAGAACTCAAAACACAAGAAATAAAGTCTGAGTGCAATCAATAAGAAAGGCGATGCGCCCTAGAGTTTCGTAGCTGGATGAATATACATTTGGATCACTCATGCGGTGCAACTGAATATACTGGCTAATATAGAGGGGAACTTCGTTGCCTAGAGTCTTAAGCCGCAACTGGCATGTCGACCACACTCTGTCTTAATCCGCTTGACACCATCTTATCCCATGGCGGGGCCTGAGGACGGTGATTTCATCCCGCAACATCCCAATCCACTATTCCTAAAAAGTTCAATACTCGACTCTTAGAAACTTCCCATGGCGAGGCCTGAGACTAAGGTCTAATGTGCTCGTTAACAACAGAGGACTTCTTTTTCACTCCAACCTTATGATCTCATAATCTACTATCAGCATGGCGACCGCATCCTAGAAGATGAGCATGCAAAACAAGTGAAAAGACTCGATTCATGTTCTCATTCCACATAATTCACAACAAGAATATATGTATTAAGCTCAAACTCAGTATGACGGCCGCGGTTCAAGTTCAATTCAACTACTCTAGAGCGAATACATGAAACTTAACTAATATACGCAATCTAGCAAAATATGAATCATTTCTTCAAAGATTATGTTTATTGCACTGAATCAAAGCATCTAAAATGTGCATTCTTCCATTGGAACCCTAGGTCATCACTCGATTAGCCAGAAAACTCTTTCCTCATCTCAATTTCATCAATTTGCAACATTAACAAACTCATTTCCATTTAATTGGAGGATTTTACCGATTAGAGTACATAGATTTGTCAATTCCTTCGTCAATTGAGAATAAGGAAGTAATTTTCAGGCCAAAGCCGCGATCAGACTCCAAATCCGAGTACAATTTGTAGAGAAAGAAAGTTCTAGTGAGAGAAAACGTAGGGAGAGAAAGTTCCCGCTCTTAAAATCCAGAAGTCTATTACAATTCTAGAATGATCGATCCCCAAAAGTGTTGACTAATTCCTCTATATATAGAGGTTACACAATGGTAAACGATACGCAAACGTAAAATTATTAAGATTTTACAAAAATGCCACAGCTCAATAACAGGGTTTCACAAAGCAACTCGTGCAAGACCACCAACCACGCATCCGAGCCCTGAACCACCACGCCTTAAATATCACCACACGCCTCCGAGCCCGAACCAACAACACCTTCATGGATCCCTGCACAAGACGATGAATTCCATACTTAGAAAAATTTCTCACAACAAACATGAAGAAACGCACGGTGCGGCCACCTGACACGGCCGCACCACAGTTGCATTCTCACGGTGCAGCTTCCTGACCCAACCGCACCATACAAATTCCATGGTATGCCCGTGTGCAATTGTAAAAACTATGCTAGTGTTTGTGCTTCTGTGGTTGCGTGTGGTTGCAAAGTTGTACTTGACGGATGCAAGTGTAGTGTGTTCGTGCTGAACTCAAGAGTGTAGCGCATGGGTGTAAGTCTTATGCATGAGTTGTGTATATGAGATATGCCCTTGAAATGCCTATAGTATGCTTGAGTCATGCATGAGCGCATGAGTATACTTGTGTAATTCAAGTGATGTGCTATATGGTGCATATCTGTGCAGCAATTATGTGCAAACAAATGCACAAGCGTGTTGCAAATGAGTGCAAGAGAAGTGCTGAAATGTGCATAAGTGTGCACATTATTTGTGAGGTTGCCGTATGAGTGTGCTAGTGTGTATGGCGACTCGATGAAGTGGTGTGCAACAACGAGTGTGCGGTGTATGTGGGAGACTTGTGCGCTACATGCGACATCCTCTTGTGCCAGTATACAGGAGTGTGCGACACCATGTGCGACGACTTGTGCCCAATCTACGCGACGACATGAAGCCCTCATACGACGACCTAACGAGATGAACGCGGCTATGTGATGCTAGCAACAACTCAATACCGGATGAGTGTGAGATCCATGCAAACTTCATACACACAATTTGATACCTCTTTCACTTAACAAACTTCCCACAACATTTCCACAAGAATTTATCACACATTTCACTCACGAACACGTAACTTCTACTTCATGTACAACACCTCAACACGCAGAACCTAACCACACAACAACCATGTTAACTTCATACTATAATTTTACCATTCTCAACTTATTCTTTGCCAGATAACATTTCATACCAATATTTGCACAACTCACTTATTCCTACACATTCTCCATATAAACGACACAAGAACTCACAAAAGCCAAGCAAAACTAATCAAAACAAGTCAATATAAAACTGACTTATCAACTATCATAAGCATTGGTTGTTCTTTAGATAAGCAAAACTGGTAGATTTATGTACTGAACATTTAGTTGTGTCGAACTCTTTTATGCGTTGTTTCTTCTGTTGCTGTTGCTGTTGATAGTGGGATCTGAACTGAGCACATTTTTTCTTGGGGTTTCTTTGACAAAGGGTAAACCTTCATAGCTGTAAATTTGTTTTCTGTTGATAAAGATGATTGGTATGTTGCTTTTTTGAGCAAACATACCAAGTTATACTCATGTAAGGATTTTCTTATTGTTTCGAAGTCAATACATCCTTGTCGACAAGTAATACTCAAGTGTTATAAATGAGTAATGTAAATGCAGAGAGAAGACAAAATATAAAATTGAAAACAAAAGAATACAAAGCAATAGAAAACATATATCTCTATCAACAATTCAAGATCACACAAGTCAGTTTTAAGGGAAATGTAGTATAATCTTAAATGCTTTCGTATTTTTATTGTTTTCAAATAGATGGCATAATTTTCATAAACTATGTCATACAGTTTAGTAAAGGTCATGTAACCAACCACATTATCCCAGTAAGCTTTCATGAAAATTTCATAATAGAAAAATAATTCAACTTCTTATCAGCACCATAGCATTCCTTTTGCAGAAAATTCTTATATCCATGCGCAATTAGAGATGTCATATCAGTTTAATAATCCTAGACAGCCATCAAGTTAGTTGATAAATCTTTTATGAATCATAATTTTGGACCAATTTAAATAGTCCAATTTCATGACAGAGCAGGTTCCAAAGACAAATATCAAATATCATCATGTTTTCAATGAGTATAATTTTTAAATTTCTCACATAAACATAATTAGTCAAAATTAATGAAAATAGGAGAAAGTGAATTAAGAAGTCATACTTGTTCATCCTGTTGTTGTAGTTGAGAAGCATAAAAGGGAATTATCTTCTGGACATCTTCCCTATATAATTCAACGGTAATTGTGGCTGAAGGGTCAAAAAGTTCAATAGTCATTCGACACCTAAATTGAATTTTTTCTTGTCAAACCTTAGGTTGTAGAGCTGCTATAAGATTAGTTTTGTAAAGCTTTCTATAATGTGTGATTTCATAGTACCTTGCTTCTCTATGAATGGATGATTTACATGCGGGACATTGAATTTGCCACTCAGGGTTTGACCTCAACGATTTGTAGCAAATAGGGCATGAGAGATACCAAAGCTTTTGTTTTCGCGCACTCAGTTCAGGATTTCCTTTTACCCAACTTGTTTTGTGCTGTCATATTGGAAGTTGTAATTACAGTCTACTTTGCAAAGAGTTACTGCATAAAAGGTTGAAAATCATAAGCATGAGATGTAATGGATTTTTTGTACTTACTTCTCTTTCATTAAGGAGTTCGATTATGGGTACTTTGGCATCATCAATTGGCATTAGTAGTAGAGCGCATCTGTTGCTATGCACTCTTGTTTCAATTATCTTTGCAAATGTATTTTGATGTACTTCAGACCTGTAGTGTGAAATCATCGTAGTAATAGCTATTTGGAAAAACCTTATTTCTTTTCTACCTGAAGACAAGTGAAGTACCAAGTTTTTAGCATAGTTGCTTCATGAAGTGGTGGATAAATAAGAAATACAGAACCATACTTGGACTGGAGATTGCGTGCTGCAAATTATATATATTATACATGTGAAATAAAAGTTTTTTTACACAATGCTATTGTGGAATAACAACAAAAAATACAATACTTACTATGATAAGCAGTCACTTTGATGTGTAATGCTGCAACAACTGGAAATGTTTCTATTTGGTCTGCTATAGTAGATCCCTCAGATATTGAAAACATCTCCCAAAGAGTCAAAGTAATAGGTTGAGATCTGTTCAGTAAATTCATTTATTATTAATCAGTACTTCAAGTTTTCTACTGAGTCATAACTTTTGTTTAAACAAGACTTATAGTAGGCATACTTTTCATTCACGATGACTATGTCTCTAGCAGTAGTTGGACCATTATTTCCATTTGCTGCTCTTACCGGTGTCACGTGTATAACAATTCCCAAGACAACTAGATATGCATAGATTTATCAGTTTTTCATTTGTGCAAGTTGTTATCTATAAGAAATTTATAGATAAGTAAAGTCCTTATCAATTTGTTGATTTTGTTTCATATACTCATGGAATGAACTGAATGGAGTGAACTGAAAAACAGATGGCAACTGTGGTGGTGATGATTCATTTATTGCTTCAACAATGGTTGAGTTGTCAATTGTCCAAAAGCATTCATTTGGTTGTGTAGCATAGGTAGCATTGGCAGGTTTAACTTTTGCATTAGAAATGTAGTACCTTTTATATAGATCAAAATGGTGCTGAAAGAAAGTGATATCTGAACTAAAAATTAATGCTTATATTTTGCTTCTTTGTAATGAAAGTTATAATCAGCTATTAAATTCATATTTGGGTATTGATAATACAGAAATTGGTTTATACAAATACTTAATTTTCAACTATTAAGTTAGTCAAATTAATGGCTGTATTTTGGTGGCCTTTTATATACAAGTTATAATAAGTTTTTAAGTTCACATTTCACTATAGATAATACATAAATTGGTTTATAGGAAAACTTCATTGTCAACTATTTAGTCAATTGCAAGTTATATAACAAATCGAAGTTTATAGTAAGTTGAATACTTAATTATTCATCGACAAAAGCAATCCTTTGGTAGCGGTTTTGTTTTGATGCTTTAGAAGATAAGAGTGGTCAACTTTTCTCGATTACTTGAACGAGGGAAGTCCAATTCTTTTCCCCAGCACCAATGTTTAAAATTTGCTTTGTTTGTCGCTGTATTTTCCTACATATAGTAAAGTCATAGAATCATGACATAGATAAGAGTTTGATATAGTAATTGAATAGAAGAATGCAACAATAGACAGGAGTTTTATTTGTTGATAACAATCTATGGAATGGCAAAAACAAATTTACAAAATAAAGACATTCATTGACTAATAGGCTATGCTCACAACTGGCTAAGCGAATGTTAAATTGGCCTATGCTATAAAATTTTGCAATGTCCAAACTCAAGTATATAATATTGTAACAATCCATTACCGTGTTAAACCCATCAAACTACCAACTTCTATAAATAGGCTCATAATAGAAGAATGAACAAGGCAGATACATTTCATTAAGTGTTTAACAAAGACATTTGAAGTACAAACACACCAACCTAACATACCAAACCTAAAAAGAAAAAAAATGTCGTCATCATCATCGGCAAGCCGACCGACAACAGCTGCCGCCGGAGATCTGCAAGTAGTACCGGCAGCAGCTTCAACGTCGACTTCTTCACCATCATCCAATGCACTTGTACAGTATACTGCCCCAACTGCTAATGTCCTTGAAGAGGAGGATCTGGAGGTGAAGCTTTGGCGAATAATCGAATGCATCCCTGTTCGTGTTAGTAACACTTCTGGTAGCTCTGCAGGTTCTGGTTCTGGTGACTTCCATCAGTATCGGCAAATGAGACGGAAAGAACAATATCGGCTTACAAGGATGGATTTTGACTACCAGAAAATGAAGGAAATTGCAGAATTTAACATGAGAAGAGAAGAAAGATTAAAAGCTGCAGAGGAGCGCACAGCCAAGAAGCGTACGAAACGTCAGAAGAAAAAGCAGAAAAAAGAATAAGAAAAAGAATGAATCCAGTTCTGCTGGAGGTGAGAAACAACAAAAGGAAGAATCATCGGACGAAGACGATGCAGACACAGAAAAGAATGAAGTTGACAATTAACTGGTTTTGCTCTTGTTGGGTTTTTTAGATGCCTAGTATAAAACTGAGATTTTTCAGCCTGCTGAAAGGGAAGGAGTAGTTCATTATTAGGGGATATGCTATTACATTACAGGTCAAATTTTGTGGGGTTTTTTTAAAACTTGTGTAAGAAAAGCATTTGGATAGTGAATGTGTAGTAGTTGTTGAGTAAAATTGTTGTTACTTTAATGAAAAAAAAAAACCTAACATACCAAACCTAATTAATTGGAATTGATTCGATTTGCACCAGATAAATAGAATTCAATAATGTTTATGTTGTGTACCAGGATTGTAAGAATTTTAATGTGTTGTAATCTGTAGACGTTGAAAATAAATATCAATTCATGAAAACAAAGAAAAGAGGTAACACATAAGGATAAAATGTAGTCAAAGTATCATCTATAATAATGAAATACCAAACATTATTTAACATAGAAAAAAAAGAATGAAAGATAAATTAGTTATACCAAATCTCAATGTGATGCAACCTAATTGCATATGATGTACACGTAATGACAAATTGTACCTGTTTCTTGTGTTGTTCTGTAGGCAAAAAAGATCCTAAAAAATGTATCGATAAAAAAACTAAGTTACAGATTTCATTTAACATGCTGTACAAATTTCTTTCTTTACAAATGTTAGTTCAAAATATAGTATATGGAAATTTGCTGAAAACAGGTTCAGAAAGAATAGAAGTATGAAAAATGGTCATGGTTTAGTGAAATCTGTAAGATGGGTTGTGGAAATGAGAAGATGAATTTGGTATACACAAAACTTCAGGATAGACAATATTTTTGATATAAGCATATGTGTTAGAATCAGGAAAAGCAGGTCAAATTAAAATTTTGATGAGTTTACTAATTTTAGCTCTAGATAAAACAACATATAATTGACCGTGTGAGAACACTGGCTCACGTAAATAAATACCAACAAAGTCTAAAGTTTGGCCTTGAGTTTTGTTGATTGTCATTGCAAAACAAAGTCAGAGAGGGATTCGTGTTCTTTGAAAAGCAATTGGAGATATCTGATCACTGGAAACTATAAACTTGATTTTGTGACTAAATACTTATTTCCCAAAATGCTCGCCTGCTGCGATTACTACATCTATAACATGATCTCTTAAAGCACGACAAACCAATCTTGTTCCATTGCATAAACCTTCTGTTGGATCAATATTCCGTAACAAAATGACAGGACAATTGTACTTCAGGCTCAATCTGTGAGGCCGAAAACCATTTGGAATCAATGTGTTTAATAAATCTTCATACAAAGTTTGTTGACTATTATTTCTAGCTTCATCACGACTAAAATAGTCCATAGCATCTCCTGGAAATTTCTGAATCAACATTGTATTGATATCATCGACATATTCATTCTTTGTAGCCAAGATTGCCTTGTTGATTTCACATTTACTGCTGAAGAAACACCAATCCACAAAATTTCAGTAGACAATGTCTATTAGTTGAGACAGCGATTCTTCTTCAGATATGTAAGGCAGCAACAAAGCATCAGGAATCTTCACTTCATCTATTCCATTAATTATTCTTCACCATTCCCAATACGTAACAAGTATGTTGCAAAGTCAGTATCTGATCGTGCACGCATATTTCCGTCAACTGAATCTTTGTTAAAGCTGACCAAATATCAGAATATACTAAGCTTCCTGTTGGACAATCTTGTTTCCTACCTTTTGGTATAACTGGAAGTACTTTTCTAAAATCTCCACAAAAAATCATTACCTTTCCTCTAAAATGATAGGATGATTCCATCAAATCTTATAAAAATCTATCAACCGCTTCAACAGATAATTTGTGTGCCATGGGGGTTTCATTCCAGATGATTAATTTTGCATCTTGAATCAATTTAGTAGCTGAACTTTGTTTACTAACATTGCAAGCGTAGTTGTCATGTATATCAAGTGGAATCTTGAACCGTGAATGAGCTGTCCGTCCACCAGGTAATTACGCAGCAGCTACACCTGAGCTTGCATTTGCTAATGCTACATAACCTTTTGATCTGACTTCTGCAAGGAGCACATGGTACAAGAATGTTTTACTTGTTACACCAGGATCGTCAATGAAAAATATACCAGGTTGGTTATTATAGACCTTCTCTTTATTCATTTCAAATGCTCTTTTTTTTGGTCATTTAATTTTTCAGTCGCTTGTAGATCTTTTACACTTACTTCAAGATGTCTCTCAGATAGCACTTCCCTTGATTCTACATTTTCATCATAAAACTTTAGAAATCTGGGCACCAAACCATACATGTTGATATTTTTTCCCATGGACTCCAATATTCTGCTAATTTGTTGTAGAGTTTTTAAATCAATTTGGTCATCAGTAGAAAGATTCAATCTTCTGAAATCCTCTTGCATCAACTCTTTGAATTTCATCCATAAACCATGAGGATCATTGGGAGGTAAATATACTAGGATTGTAGGAAAAAGTCACTTAGGCTATATGGCATATGGAATAGAGAAGCTTCTTGCAAACATTGTTCTTGTGCATTATTTATTGCAAATAAACCTCTTAAAACTGCAGCTTCTTAAAACGTATTAACATAATTGCCACCAATGGTTTTTAAGTGATCATATGATGTAGGACCTCTGACATGCAGTAATAGAAGCCGTAAAAAGTACCTTTCACCTTCCATTGGATTTTCAAGAACGATCCTGCCAATAACATGCCTTTGTTCTCTCCTTTTCCATCTTCATTCACCTTGAAGCCAAACAAAATGTTCAGGAAATTCTTTATTGGTGTACTATTCTTTTTGCACTGATTCATCAGATTTATTGAGGGCAAAAAATTTCGTCGGCATCGTTTTCTTTAGAAATGTATTACTCTGAACATTTCATAAATCAACATCTTCTTCAAAGCTCATGTTCTGATAATTCTCCAAATGTAGTTGTAGATGTATAACAGTGGTCAGTATTTCGTTGAGAGCAAATCAAAGAATACGCCACATTGCTTTAGGCGATGAAACCCATCTCCCTATTTAGAACTCTTTGATTTCATCTATGGCAAATATTGTGTCATTAGTATTTACTTGAAAGTGGATGTGGTCATGTCCCTTGTAGATGTATTTATAAATATACTTGACAGCAGTAATTGTGGAGCAGATTTCAACATTGATATGACAATTGAATTTCAATAATAAATATGGATTATATGGTACAACCCATTTATTGTCAAGTAAGTGGCCACGAACCTGAACTTTAACTCCATCATTGCATCTTCGATACCTGGGATATGAATTCAGTTGATGTGTTGTCTGCTCAGCCCAATCTTTAGGATAATGGTTTTTACAACTACCATCAGCTTTCATACGCACATTTGAAGGCTTCAATTTACCACAAGGTCCATGCATCATATGCTTCGTGACAACTTCAAATAAATATGGATATTTTGCTTCATCGGGCAGTTCAGCTGATACAACCTTATCATAGGCATCTGCTGAATAAATCTTTGCACTTGGCTTCAAGAGCAGTAAAAAATGGGCATGTGGTAGACCTCTTTTTTTAAATTCAACAACATAAGTGTAAGCAGCAATTTTGCCGAAAATATGCTTTCTGAACAACTCATTCTTTAATTCTTGTAATTTTACCAGAAAAACTCGAGCAATAAGATCGGGCCTATTTTCAACTGCATCAATTTTCTCCACATGTTGCTCAATTTCAGGCCAAGATGGATTACAAGTTATTGTTAAGAAAAGATCAGGTTTTCCGAATCTTTCAACTAATGTCATCGCATCAACATACCTTCGCCTCGTATCTCGTGGTCCACCAATAAAAGATATGGGTAAAATGACTCGCTGACCAACTCTTGATCCTCCAATCTCTTCATGCATAACACTATCCGTGATTCCTTTTAATTGCTCTTTACGTAGATCTTTTTGCTTACTTCTACAAAAATCCAGCCATTGTGTCTCAATTTTCACGTATATATCAACCACGTATTGCTGCAACAATCTTCCACTATGCAAAAAAATTGAGATCCTATCATGTCGCATTTGCAATTTGTAAGAATAGTCATTGAAACATAATGTGTTTTATTTCTGGTCTTATTTAAATATTCATATATATGGTACCATTTGATATGTGAAGTAACATGAAAATAACTGCATATAGAATTTGACAAACAAAGTTAAAAAGTAACTATTTAACTTACTTGTTTCCTCCAGAGAAAGCAATTCTTCAACTGTTAATACTCCTTTTGGATGAAGAATGTCGTTCTGTTGTTGTCGTTTCCGTTGTCCTAATCTGATATGAACATTTTGAGCCTTTTTTATCCCTTCATGCCATCCACTTTCACCAGAAGGATGCAGTAATGGATACTTTAATGGATCATAGCAACCATATTAATATTGAATCTGATGACTTCTTCCTTATTTAATGTAAACACGAATATCTCTTTTAGATAAGCCCTCACATTTAGTATTGTCAACCCATAATGCTGCAACCTGAGAAACAGTTGGCTTATTGAAGACACGTTGATCACTATTGGGATACATTCTCAATGCTTTTTCATATGATTCCAAGTTCTCAATTCTCCTCAGATTTTGAAAAAACCGGGCGTATAGATTATGATCCATAACTTCCATTAGTTTCACTATAATAGCTGCATTTAATTGATCACATATTGCCATACGATTTTCAAGCTCATGTTCAATATTATGGAAATAGAGTTGCAAGAAACTGCCCCTACCTTCAACCAGTTCCAAATTGTTGAGAAAATGATAGATTTGGCCTTGGACTTTGAAAATATATTCACCACTGCTTTTATTTGCCAATGTCTTATCATAAGAAACACCCAATGAAGTGAATAAAAATATATTATTATATGTCCGGACAAGTTTACAAAAAGTAGAACTTTCAGTTGAATCGCCTAAAAATAAGTTCTTTAACACCTTTGGCAATTCATGTTCACATAACACGGTTTCACCTTGTAGGCAACAGAGATATTTGCTTTCATCGTGAAACTTCATGGCTCCACAGTGTTGACAATTAGATGATACAAGTAAGATATCAGGACTCGCAACAATGAAATCCAGCAATCTTGTTCCTTGCGATATTTTCTTACTTAGTCAATGACATACAACAATTATAAATGTTGTCCAACATAATTTTTCAAATACATAATTATTCAAATACAACGGAAACAAATAGATCAATCAACAGAACTCATGAATAATGAGTACAACTACCTCTTCTTTTCCTGTTGTCATTAGAAGCACATTTTACAGCAGGCATGTCAGAACTAGTTAATTTTGTTTTTCCTATAACTGCACATTACACATGAACAACAAAGTGTTTTCTGTTGAGAAAATATATTGGGGGGAAAAATTTAGCTAGTATGAGGGGAAAAGGTCATAGACATAATTTTCTTTTATACATATGGCTTTATGACAGATACTAATATGAAGGTGAGAATGTTTAGTCGTTTCCTTTTTTCTTTTATTTGTAAGTGTAGTAGGAATTTGTTCTTTTTATTCTGCTCATATGATGGAATTCATAAACAGGCTGAAAATGAAAATTGACCTTTCTTCATTTTTGTGTCATTGGTTGTATGTTTTGGCAATACTTGGGCTCCATTAAGGAATCATTCTTACCTTTTTTTTTAAAATTCTCTCACTAGAATTTTGCTCTCAAACTCCAGGCGGAAAATTATCACCGGCCAGAGCCGGTCATCCCATTTCCACCAACGCCCTTTCAATCACCTACTATATTTCGTCTTGTGTGGATAGAACTCTAGTGGTGAGAATTCCTCCAGTTTTTCATACGACAGCTCGAAGCTTCACAGTCTCAAAAGAAGCTTCAAGATTTTCAGATCTTTTGCAGCTCCAAGCTCCAGCCTGTCAGATCTTCAAAGGGAGCTTCAAGATTTTAGTGTTTTTCACAAATATAAACCGACAAGCCCCAGCTTTTCAGACCCAAGCTCTTCAAAGGGAGCTCCAAGTTTTTCAGATCTTGTGCAGCCTTAAGATCCAGCTTTTCATATCTTCAAAAGGAGCCTTAAGAGAGCTCTAAGCTACGAATCGAGCGGGCACGATCTTCAGCTCAAAGGCACGGCTTTTCTATAAACAGATTTCAAAAGGACTATTTTAGGGACTTTCAAAAGATTTCAAAGGCACGATCTTTAGCTCCGAGGACGACAAATATCAGATTTCGAACGGAGCTTCAAAACACTATTTTAGGGACTTTCTATAAAGGTCAAATCGAACTATATTAGCTGGACACAATATCCACTTTGAGCTTCAAAGGCACGGTCTCAGCTGCTGAGCTTTATCGGACATCCTCCTTCCAGCTGATCCCGACTACAGCTCCAAAATGGAGCCTCTTCTCAGCTGCTGAGCTGTCCTTCTTTTTAGCTGAGGAAGAATCTCCTTCCAGCTGAAACCGACAACAGCTCCAAAGGGAGCCTCATTTCAGCTGCTGAGCTTCAACGGAAACCTTCTCTTCAGTTGAGGAAGAAGCAAGACCAGCCGCTGTTCGCCACTGTAGCTCGAACAGATCAGCTACTGTAGCTCGTCGACAAATGATTTGGGAAGGTCAGATGAGTAATGGGTAAGTGGGTTATTTGGCCCCTGACTGCCGATGTTGATGTCAGCTTGGCTATTTTTGTGAATCTTTTGAACTGTTGGCAACCAACATGAAAAAATCTATTTGGCATGTTAAGGAATGATGAGATGCAGAGACTCTGTGGAGCATTTATTTTGCATTGAATCTGTTGATGTACTGAATGTTGTGTTTGGTCCATTTTGAATTTAATCGAAGTGGATTTACAATCTTTTGAACTTGTTCTATAGTGATGAATTCCAAGAGAGATGGGATTGAAGTGCAATTGTGTTTGCAATGGTGTTCGGGTTTTTGGTTGGACACTTGCTTTGATTTGTAATTGTTTGGTTTTGTCCGACTGGTAATATGGCATTTTGCAATTGTTTTCGGGCTTAACTGGTATTGAATTCTTTGGTTGTACATTTTCTTTGAATGGTAAAGAATGGATGGAGCATCACTTTATTTACGAACAATGGACTGGATTTTGATGTTGACATTAAATCCTGTTTTCGATAATGGAAGTTGATGATCTATATGCCTCAGGCCACACAGAACCACGATAGCTTCGTTATTTCTGTTTCATAGTCTTTATAGGCTCTATTGGGGACGAATGGTACTTAGAACATACCTCCCATGTGTTAGCTGTTGCTGGTCTTCTAATATTTTGAGGTAAAGTATTTACAAGGTTAGAGCGATTAGGATGGCTGCACTGTTAGGAGAGTTTGGGAAAATGAGGGAATAACTAAGTCAGCTTTTGTTTGTTACTTACAGAGACATCTATCAGAGAGGGGCTATAAAGAATTGCTCTTTGTTATGGTATTGATGAAGGATTACTTTGGGACAGAACTGAGGAACCTGGATAGTGGGATGAGTTCTAATTGAAGCCAGTGGCTGAATCTAGAGATTGGTGATTTTGGTTGTAGTGATGTCTATGTACTAGAGCTATAGCGTTACTTGTCTTCTGCCCCTATTATTTACAAAGGTGGAAAGTGTGAAGGGGTAGAATGATTGATGAGCTGGACTGCTTTGTTGCATAGTTACTGGATGTGGAGGCAATTGGTCCTAGGCTTCTTAGGGTAGAAGCGAGAGGCAACTACTTTCCTCTTCTTATCTTTTGGAAAGGTGGACAACGGCGAAGGAGAAACTAGTTTTGTCGTAGTAGTGTTTGACTTGAGAAAGCCCTGGACTTGAGAGCACGAGTATGGCTTGTGTGGGCACGAATGGATGTAATGGCGAACATTGGATATACTGGAAACGAGGTCCATGAGTACCCAGTGTGTTTTTCATTCATGTACTTTGCATACTTGGTAAGATACTTTGGTCTTGCCGTCTTTTGGTGGATTTCATTTGCTAAGTAGAACCTGGTCTTCGGTTACCTTTTTGGAGCTGCGCTAACATTGTAAAGTAATATTGGCTCCACATCATTTACTACATTCATGTACGATGCATTGGATTGTGGATTGGAGATAGAAAGTTATACTCTAGTTTCTAGAGTTGACATTTTCTATATTCCACTTTAGTCATTTAATTTTTATATCATCTAATGGAGTAGTACTCCAGATTTTTATTTTCTTGGTTTAAATTGTAACGGTGTGACGGGTATATCCGGCATCGTATTTTGCTTATTGTGATATATAGATCCCAGTTTAATTAAAAAAAAATGTGTTTGTTTGGCCTTTCTGGATATTAATTTGAGATTGTTCACCTAAATAGAGCGAAGAACAATCGATATCCTAACACAATCAAATAAGAATAACCAAGTTCATATAATTGTTAGGAATAAGCCTGTTTTTATGTTTCAGCAGAAGGTTAAAAACATCTGAGGGTTTGACCACAACTGACAGTCATTTACTCTTGAATGACCTAGCATGATAAAAACCAATGATCTTGGCTCAAAATCTCAGAGTGCAGCAATCTTAGTCTGTGCTGAAAATCTCTCATGCAAAGCAAAATCTACAAATTTTTCAAGAACTTTGTTTGTAGTTACTTTGCACAGCATTGATTTGCAAAGTAAAACTCTAGAAACTATCCTAAACTTTGAACGAGCCTTAAAGTAATACTAACAGAAAGCTTCTATAACTACAACTATATAGTTGGGAATCTTGAACTATACAATTTTCTAAAAGTGATACTCTACAGTTCGAAACAGGAAAAGAGAAGTCCTATGATAGCTTAATTGAAATAAAGACAAGAGCAATACGACTATAACAATCTGGTAGGTCACTACAGAAGTATTTTTAGTACCAATTCTTCTCCAAGAAAGATATGCTATATTGAAGTACTTATACAATCTTCCTATCCATCTACAAGTAAATTGCTTCACATCAATCATCCTGATGACATATCAAGTTCACAAACAAATAAACTTTACCTAATGCATCCTGTTAAAACCCTTAGAAAGGAAATATCCATCTTCCAAAACATTGTTACTGTTCGCAAAGATACACTGGTAGGCAGAGAAAAGGCATGGTAAAATGGATTTAACTCTAATCAAACATTATAAACATGGACATTCTCCTACTTTTATCATAAGATCAGCTCTTTTAAGCTAGCCAGTACCAGCATTTTATCTTTAACAATCAAATTTATTATTTGTCATTATCGTGTTAGCTTTATATGCTGATCCACCACTGGTGAAAATGTATTATGATAAACTAAATTCATTATTGTCTCAATAAGCCAACAATCTCTCATTTGGAAAATTCAACATACTACAGATTTTCTTATACAACTTGAGTGATTAGTGAAAGAAAAAAATGTTCTACGCAGACCAATTGCCAAACAAGGAATCATGTTTCAGCAAAGCTTCTGTCATAACTATAACATAGGAACAGTCTGTCATATATCCATTTAAACATCCAGATGATTGCTAGAGTTCAGAAAATGTTAGTGCATTAAACTGAAACCATCTTGCTAAACTTAACCTAGACAATCCCAACTCAAGCATTTTTCAATAAAGAATTACACAGAGCATCAAAACATCAAATAAAAAATGAAATATGTGTAATGGTACTAATCCAGGTATTGGTATAATCTTTACTCACATTTAGGTTTCCTTTGAATCAATTATTCCATTATATGATCAGTCAATACATGCCCCTTTCTCCATAAACAATCAAAAATGCATCTCTATGCTTGATACTCTCATTAAGACATCTCTTAATGCTCCTATTTCAAATTAAAACATCCCAAATAGAGATGGCCATCCTGCAAATGTGAGCATATTACCAAGCCAAGTATATAAGTTTAAAAAAAAAATCCTTAGTTTTTGGAAATTTTTAATAGAGGTAAGAAAAACAAATTACAGATTAAGATTCGACTATTGTACAACCCAAAAATTGATAAACAGGCTGAAAATGAAAATGGACCTTTCTTCCTTTTTGGGTCATTGGTTGTATGTTTTGGCAATGCTTGTGCTCTTGTATATTCAAATGTTACAAAACAACTGTTTGTTGGCCGTTTCTAGATATTAATTTGAGATTGTTCACCTAAGTAGAGTGAACAAAAATCGATATCCTAACACAATCATATAAGAATAATCAAGTTCATGTAATTGTTAGGAATAAGCCTGTTTTTATATTTGATCAGAGGGTTAAAACCATCCTAGGGTTTCAGCACAATTTTGTCTGAATATGTATACATGCTAAACGAGTAATTATCAAGTAATCATACTTTATTAGTTTTATCACAGAAATTACTCATCCAGTTTATGTTTTTTCATCGATTATAGAAATTATGTTTCTTTACTAATGAACACATAGCAAGATGGTAATAAGGTGTTCCTTTTTTGTTGCAATTCACACAATATATTTTAGTTTATTCCATCTTGACCATTATAAAATGGAAAGAAGTAACAATTTCAATCTAAAATTCCTATTTAATTAAGAACATGACTTGTGCATTGTGTAAAAGGCTTATTTTCTTACGTGCTTTGACAGCATTTGCTATGCATATTATGTAAGTACTTGTGTGGTTTGAAGGACATGTATTTTATATTGTCGATTGTCTTTGGAACAGTACAAGACCCTTTTTCAGATTCATTGCCAATCTAAACATGCTTTTCTTTGGCATCATGCATTCCGTGTAAACCGCAAAGCTTAAAAATAAGACCACTATCGTATATGATGAATACCAAAGTTTACAATTTGGTTATGGCGAAGTTTCTTCTAGGAAATCAAAGTTGGCAAGTGTGTTGAATTGAGTCTGATTCTACGTACACTACACATTGCCATGGGATTCAGTCACCCAGAAAAATGGTGTCAACCATCAAGCAATTCCAAATTTTTGGAAATTATTTTTATTTTTCTTCATTATCAATATCTTTATAAACTAAGATATCAAAAATTGCCTCGCAATACGGAACTACATCATCAAAAATTGTCTAAGCAAACGCATTAGCAAACTGGAAAATATTGGCAAAAAACGGAGTTCATGTTAACAATCTAAATAACAAACAGTAGTTGATGGGAGACGAAGATAAGTAAAAGCTGGAAAGTTGATTAGTACTACAAAATATGGCCGTATTACCAAAATGAAGAGAACCTGAGAATTTTTCCTCTAGAATTAGACAAAATATTAAGCTCAACAATCTGGTTTTAGATTAGAATGTGAAACTTAATCTTGAAAACATTAAAGAGATGAAAAAATCTAGCATCAATAAATGGATTGTTTTCCCTCAAGATACTTGATAATCAGCAAGTGTAAGACAACATATATATATATATATATATTAGTTTTTGATCATTTGATATTCCTCTTATAACTCAATATGCATGAATTCTTTTCTTAAACATTCAGTTCACATTCCTCTAAGATACATATATACGATGTCAAAGTACCCTATCCATCTTTGTTCGTTTTTATACAGCAACTTTAAATATTAGTATCATTTTATATGTTCTGATGGTAGCATCATCTCTTCTCAGGAGCTTAAGTCTGCAAACTTTTAAATTTATGGTGAAGTAAGCTTGCATTATCATCAGTGCAAGTTTACTTCTGTACACATGTGGAACCTTTATTTTAGCCTTACTTCTGTTTCTTCAATCTATTATATGTTTCTTTTTTTCCTTTTATAATGAACAAAGAAACGAGCTCTAAATTATATATGTCAAGGTAGGCGGATTCAAGTTGTGTTGATGGTAAACTTGAGTAAAGCAGGTTTGATTTAGCATTTGATTACTTCATGGAATGTAGCTTGTACATTTGTTTGTAAACCTTTATATAGTTTTGGTGTTCAGATGTAATTGATGTACACATGATCACTTCAACATTTCAACCAATAATCAGCTTTTAGATATGCAAATAAGAAATTTTGGGGCTCATTGTTAGGATATTATTGATCATTCCTCATAAAGCATTGCAGTTATTTCACGAATGAAAGCCATTATGAGAACTACATAATAAAATTGATATTATTTCATGAACGATATGATTTTTTCAATTTAAAGATATGAATGTATTTCATTCGCACCTCTAATATGATTTCTACTTATTTCACGAATGATCAACGGATGTGTGAAGCCTGCTTAACCAAAAACAAAGAACAATGTGGACATGAAAGAGTCATACAAGAATTCTGAAAATTTCAACAATGTTTCAAAGCACAGTACCTTGGCGAATTTTTGGCTTTGCTAACATCTCTATAGGGTGTTTAATGATTGCTTCAATGTGGCCTACAGTCTCGCTTGCATCAGAACTCGTTGTGTTATGAATCTAACATATCGTTGGCCCATAAACACTGTTTGTTTTATTATAATAGACAGCAATTGAGCCTTCCTCAAATTCATTGTTTTCATTATTTTGCCAATCACCCGTGCTCTTCATAACATTCGTAAGGGAATCCTTTTTTTTTTGTGTGCATATGCTGCCCTTCTTTTCCAAAGTTGCTCCAATTTAATGTTTTCACTAACCTGTTGATTTTTTTTTCCAAGCTCATCGCAACCTTTTCCTCAGCATGCACATTTGATTGTTTTTTGGGATTAATTTTTTCTTTTCTGTTAACTTGTTTGTATGTGGCCCTCTCATGATGATAGCTTTCTCATAGTTTATAGGGCTGCCATCCATGACACATATGCCTCACTATACTATATCTAAACTTTTTTGCTCACTTGTACTACCTAGAAATCAACAGAATAAAAGGTTGCTCAACAGGTACAATTGTTCAAACACCACCAACGCATGAAACACCCATAACCTTCATACGCAAATCATAACGTGGCAGTGTAACACAAACTATAGACGTCTTAAACCACTAAACTTAGCGTGCTACATTTGGGACACGAAAACAATACCAAAGAAACAAAGAAAATCATATTACGCGCACCATGAGTAGAGGTAAATGATGATCACAATGTGTAGCAGAGAAATATGAAATGATCACACACATGCATGTTCAATCCAATTGCATACCAATGTGTAGAATGAATTACATAAGCCAAATAGCTGGAGCATATGAAAAAGGGCCGAACCAAACAAAGAAGACGCAATTGTCTACAGCCAAACAATTAGTTCAATCTTCAGAAGAAAGCATATGCTTTGATGGAGCAACAAACGTGAATAAACGGAGGACATTTACTTTTGGTGCATCCAAATTATGTAACCAATGCTTCGTAGCTAGCTTATGAAAACCAACAATGGGAAAAGGCATAAAAAAAATAAAGGAATAGTCACACCAATCAATGAACAATTTGGAGCAGTCAGCAAAGAGCAACAAAAATGAGGAACCGACCAATGAGAAACAAAACAAGCACTGTGAAAAATAGATCATAAAAGTGAAAGATGCATAAAAAAAATCATAAATTACTCACACCAATAGTATAGCAAGTTAAAGTACACTGAGCAAGAGAGCAGCAGGAATGAGGAACCAAGCAATGGAAAGCAATAAAAGCACAGTGGGAAATTGATGAGAGAGAAAAAAGAGGCTGATCAAGGGAGAGTGATGTGAAAGAATTGTGAAGAGTGAAAAGAATAAGTAAATTGATGAAGGGGAGACATGGAGAGTTGAACACTTGTCAAACTTTAGCATTTACAGCATAACTTGGACATCCTAAATAGGCAGCTCCCTCAATCTCATCGTACGAGGAGAAAAAAAAGGAAAAAATTATGTTTTTGAAGCGGTGAAGAAAGGAGAGAACATAAAGTCAGATGGTGAGCTGGTGAAGAAATAGATGAAATAAAAAATTCCAATGTAGGAGTAACAAGCGGTGAAGACAAACACGGAGACAGAGACGTTGTTTGTGTTGTTAATTGACAGGTGTTGTGTTACAACAACAGCAGGCAGCAATTCCAATGTAGCAAAAAGACGGGTTTACCGTCACAAGCAGCCATGTTGAAGACCAGCTTGCTCATAATGTTTTCCCAACTCCCTCTTATATATATTGTATAGATAGATATATATATATATATATATTAAAATATTAATAAATGAATTAAGGAATGGTATGTGAAATGTGAATAATATGCAGGATCTTTAAAAATAAAAAATACGATATAAAATTAATATAAAAATAATACCTTTTAAAACGAAAGAAGAACAAGAAGTGAATAAAACTGAAATTTTATTGCTTTTGATAGCTTATAAAACAAACGATGCTGAGTACATTGGAGTTCTTCTTATTTATAGACTTAGAAGTAACTATTCTATTACATAATATTGAATGATTGTTGAAATCCGTCTTCTTTATTTGAGTGGATGACTTGGTCTTCACATGCCTTCACATGGCTATGTTTTTGGAGTGGATGTCTTAGTCTTCACATGGGTTTGGGTCCCCCATCTTCTTTTTGACTATTTTTCTTGAATGCTTGAGTGCGGTAGAACCAATAAGCCTGCTTAGTTTTTTGAGTGTAATATGTCCACCAAGATGGAATATGCTGTCATGCTTTTTTAGTTCCATCTTCTAGCAAATCTTGATGAATACTATGATGAATGACCTTTGGATTAGATCCTCCTAACTCTCTTTGGTGAAGAAGAGTTATAATATTTTTTGAATTATATTTAATCTTATCATCCATGCTGAATTTTTTATCAAAGAAAACCTGCAAATTAAATTATATGAATTAATCTTCAAACGGATCTTGAGCACAATGTCCTCCGAACATATCTTGAGGAGATGGGCTTGGAGTGGAATCTATAGACATTTGTGGCTGTTGTTGATTGCGTCTTTTTTGATATTCCATAAATTGAAAAAATTGTTCCATATCTTCTTCTGAGAATTTTCCTTTTTGAATTGTTGCTGCTGAATTTGTTGGAGTCTTCTGTTGAGTAACCTTTTGTGGTGGTCCAGTTGGAGTGGTTGGAGTAGTAGTGGGATTAATCCATGTCCTTTTGCCAGTAGTCATAAGAGTGGCCACTGCTTTTTGACAACATAACTCTTTTTTGTATGTATCCCACCATTTACATTTGAATTGTCTAATCAGTGACATAGGCCTTGGCGTTGGTCTTATTTGCACAATTTGAAAATTCCAACACCATATCCATGGCACTCTAAGAGACACATGCCATTGAATTTCTTTACTATATTCTTTCATTTTGCTATTATTGTTCCAATATTGTAAACCTTGTTGTGCTTCCATTGGCATAATATCTGGTTGGCATCCATGAGTATCCCACCAGTCGTAGAACCATAATGGGAATTTAACTTTGCTATCTTTGTGAAATTGAAAAAACCAAGAATGGTCAAAAGACCTTAAATAAAAAGCTTTCTTCCATGCCTGTTTATAATCTTCATAAGAATATCCTTGAGGTTGAAATGGTATAGAAAATGGAATTTTGGTAAAAATATTTGGCCAATCTTCTACATCTAATACTTGTTTTATCACACATTTTGAATAAGCTATTTTTTGCGTTCCTTCTTCATGAATATGAGTGATTTCAACAGATTCTGAATCTACTAAAATGAATTCATAAAACATTTGAGTTTTTAATAAATCATCTGAAAACCATAGCATATCATTTCGAAATAATTGTTGAGTGTAATTATTTAAATCAGTAACTGGAATATTAGTAGTAAACTCTGTTAAACATAAATATTCAAAAGGTTTTTTTAATTGATACGATGATTTTCCTGAATCAATATTTGGAGTAGGTGTAATTGGAAGTGGGGTTATTGCTACTGGTGTTTGAGATGAACTAGACACTTTATTCCTTAATTGTGCAAAAGGTGTTTGAGTTACTTGAGTATATGTGAGTGGAAGTAATGGAAATTCTTCTAGACTTGTAAACTTATTGGAAGTTTGAATAACCGGGGATAAAGGTCTTGGAGTATTCACCTTTGACATATAATCTGCTGCTGTCTGTTTTTTGTAATTTTTGAATGAAGATGATGACTCTCCTTTGTTTGCCATTGATTTTTCCTATAAAAAATAAAATTTATATAAAAGCTATTTCTTTCCTAAAGTTTTCTATTCTTTTCCATATTGCTTTATTTACTTCTGGGATTCTTGTGGACTTATAAGTATGATATGATACTAACATACTGTAATAATGCATTTGATGCAAAAATAATTGATGTTTTACTGACAGTGGATTACTATTATATATATGATAAATGTTTGGAAATTCTGGATCTTGAATAACATGTTCTTTTAGTGAATAAATTTTTAATATTTTCTTTTTAGTTTGAGGGTGATTAATATAATCTTTTATCCATAACCAATCTTCATTTCTCGAAATATGTGTCATTCTTCTGTTTACCTGTAAGAAATTCGCGAGTTAAAAAATCAGGTAATGAATTATCTTCTCCTTTTATATATTCTATATCAAAATCAAATACTGATAAAATACCTTGCCATCTAGCAAATATTTGTTTAGATACTAAATTTTCTATATCTCTTTGAATTATGTCTTTAGCAGATTTACAATCTACTCTTAATAAAAACTTTTTTTTATATAAATCATCTTGAAATTTAGATATACTTAAAACTATTGCTAACATCTCTTTTTTAACTGTTGAATAATTCTTTTGAGATCCTGTCCATACTTTAGACATATATCTTATTAATTGAATTTTATTATTTATCTTTTGCTTTAAAATTCCTCCATACCCTATTTCTGATGCATCAGTTTCTACTATCATGAATGCTTCTGGATGTGGAATACCTAAACATGGTAATGACTTAATTTTTTTTTTTGCTTCTTTAACTATTTGAGTATGTAAGTTTGACCACGGAGGTGGATTCTTTTTTAATCTTTCATATAATGGTGCACACAACGTTCTTAAATTAGGGAAAAAATCTGCAACATAATTAAGACACCCTGAAAATCTTTGTAATTGATTTTTTTCTTTAATTTCATCTGGAAATTTACTTCCAAATTCAAGTGCTCTATTAATAGGTCTAATAGTTCCTTTATTAATGTCATGTCCTAAGAATCTGATTTGAGTTTGAAATAGTTTCATTTTTGGTGCTGATATTACTAATCCATTTTGTACTACTAGTTTAAAAAATATATTTAGATGTTTAAAATGTTCATCTAATGTTCTGGAATATATTAATATATCATCTATATAAACTATCATGAATGTATATGCAGAAAATATGTCATTCATTATATTTTGAAATTCTGATGGTGCATTTTTTAATCCAAATGGCATTACATTCCATTCATAATGTCCGAACGGTACTGTAAATGGTGTTTTGTACTTATCTTTTTCATCTATTTGAATTTGCCAATATCCTGATTTTAAATCAAATTTTGAATATACTTTTGCATTAAATAATCTATTTAATAAATCTTTTTTATTAGGAATAGGATATCTTATCCATTTTAATACTTTATTTAACGGTTTATAATTTATTACTAATCTTGGAACTCCTCTTTCTTTTTCTGCTTGATTATTGACATAAAATGCTGAACAACTCCATGGAGATTTAGAAGGTTGAATTAATTTTTTATCTAATAATGATTTTATCTCTATCTTACAATGTGCTAATAATTCAGAATTCATTTGTATTGGCCTAGCCTTGGTTGGAATATTTCTTTCATTGAAGTTTTCTTCATATGGTAATTGAATTATATGGGTTTTTCTTGACCAAAATGCAGATGGATGATCTGCACATATTGTTTCTTTGAACTTTTCTTCTAATTGTATAATTTTGTTTTTGATCTCTTCTTTATTTAATTGAAAGTCTATTTGTTTATATGTAATCTCTTCTTTTATATAGTTTATTTGATTTTCTTTTTGTTTAACTTGACAAAATATACTATTAGTTTGTAATAAATTTAACTCTCTTTGTCTTACTGGGGTAATGAATTGAAATAATATTTTATTGCCCATTATGTTTACTTGTAAACCTTCTGTTGTCTTTTTAAATGGGGTAATTTGATATAAAAAGGGGTTTCCTAAAATAACATCTTGAGTTAAATCTTCTACTATAATAAATGTATGCTTAAAACAATAATTATTATTACATATAAATCCATTTTTTAATTTATATTTAACTTTTAATGGATTTCCATTTGCGGTTTGTAATTTATGATTTGTTTTTGAACAATATTTTATTGGTATAATTCCATTTTTAATACAACTTTGATCTGCTCCACTATCTATCATGGCTATACTAGTTGTATGATAATCTTGAATTCCTATAGTAACAAATACATGCCATTTTTCTATATTAATTTTTTCAATTACATTTAAATATTCTTCATTGTTTGTTTCTCCTGGAATTTGAATTCCTTTACTATTTTTACTACTTTCTGGGATATCTTCTTTCTGATTTTGTTCATTTAGACTTATTTTAGCTTGAAATTCTAATTCACTTAACTGCAGAGTTTTAATATCATTTTTAATTTCTCTAATTTCTAATTTTAATTCTTGAATTTGTTGCTGTATGAAATTTGTATTAGAATTGGAAACTATTCCTTGAGGTTTTTGTTCTGAGTATTTGTTATATAATTTTGTAATATTAAATGGTTCTAAAAATTCAGGTTTTTTATCTTCTTTTAATATTAAATCTTTTAATCTTATTAAATATTGTCTTTGCTCTTCTGGGTTTTCTATTTTACTAATAAGTTCAAATAATAAGTCTTTATTAGTTTTTTCATCTGATATCATATTAATACAACGACATGGTGAAGATTTATCTGAATATTCTTCTTCGCTATCTGTATAAATTTCATTTATGTTTTCTTCACTTTCTTCTGTGTCACTATTAATCATAATTTTCATTATTTTTAATCGTAATTCTTTATCTTCCTCTTTATCAAAAATTTCATTTATTCTTTTTTGAGTTTTACAATTTGTTGCTATATGACCTGGTTTTCCACATTTGTAACAAATTAATTTTTTCTTTCTATACTTCTTTTTCTTAAAATCTCTTGTTTGATTGAAATTATTAGAATATTGTTGATATTTTTTACTTCTTCTTTTGTATGGTTTATATGGATATGTAATTCTTTTATTATTTCTAGAAGGGGCTTTTATTCCTGTTATTCCAAATGCATCACAGAATGAACCTATTTCATTTCTCTCTGAGCCATATTTTGATTGTAATTTTAACTCTTGACAAAGTTTTAATCCTTCTGATTTAATAAATGATATTAATTGACCATAACTCCAGTCATAAAAATTAATATCTTCTTTTCCTGTTGTTGTTTTTATAGCATTAAATATTCTATATGAAAATAAAGTAGGTAATCCTGAAATGAATTTTTCTTTCCAAAATGGTTGATTACAATCATCTCTTTTAAATACATAAGTTAAAAACATATCCTTATACCATCTAAAATCTGTTAATGTTGGACATCTTAAATTAGTCAGAAATATTTGAGAACTTTTTGATTCATAAGATGGATTTCCTATGAAATGATGAGCTAAAGCATATATTAAATATTCTGGTGCATCCGATATTTTAATTTTCTTTGGATTTCCTTGAGCATCTCTTACTATATTTCCATTAACATCTAGTTCGTCTTCTTCAATTGTATGTTCTATTACTTCATTTCTTTGATCTTTTGTTATCATATTATCCCACCAATTTTTTAATTGTCCTGAAAATCCTGCAGTAAAGGCTACAGCTATATCTTTTGGTTTATACCCTTCTTGTCTATAAGCTACTCTGGCCATTCCCATTTCTTGTAGTAATCTTAATATTTCATATTCTGATCTACCATCTATATTCCATTCATAAACTGCTCTACCATCATATTGACTAGATGTAAACTTTGCTCTTTATCAATTTGTATATCTGGAGGTGTTAGTTTTGGATAATAATTTTTTCGTTGATATGGTGCATAAGAATTTATTTTTCTGTAATTATAATTTTTTCTTCTATATTGTTTTCTAATTCTATTTATATTATCATCTTGTAGTTCATCTTCAATTTCTTCTATTATATCTTTAATTTCATTTGAATCACTACTGCTACTATCATCTGTTTGTATTAAATTATTTTGTTCAATATTTTGTATATTATCTGTAGATTCTGTACTAGTACTAGGTTTTGTTTCTTGTAACTTTTTTAATATTTTATTTAGTGTATCATTATCTCTTTGTGGGAGTTGAATATCATTTATCTGAAAATGAGGTTTAGATATTTCATTTGGAAAATTTATATTTTTAAATGGATTATTTATAATATTTGTTGAAATATTTAATTTTTCTTTTTTAATAGAGTCTTGAATATTTTTATTTTCTTTAGGAATATTATCTATTTTTGTTGAGACTATTTCTAATTGATGTGCTACTGTTGATAGTATTTGATTTGAATAATTTAACTGCTGATTAACTTTTTTAATATCTTCTATTTCTACTGGGCCTTTATCTGTTCGAGCTTCTCTAAATGGGGTTGCTACTATTTCTCCTTTAGGTGTATTAATTACTATATTTAGTAGAGGTGGATGTACCGAAGTAACTATCTCTCCTCCTATTAAATTCCATTTTTTATATAAGGATGTTTGAACATTTATTGACGGGGTTGAATATACATTTGTAATATTTTCTTTTTGTGTGATAAATTCTAGCCAAGAAAAGAATGGATAATTAAATTTTCTTCTATATAATTCCTGTTTCCATTGGTCTTGAAGATTTTCTTGAAATGTTTTATCTAAAGAGTTATACCAATTTCTTTTTTTATTATTAATTTCATCATTAAATAATTCTTCTAAATAACTAAATTTAGGTTTAAATTCATCAATTATAACATTAATAGATTCGGGTTTCATTTCTGAATAAGATGGTGAATTTCTCAATGAATTAGTATTAATTATTTCTGGTAATGGTGATTTATAATGAATTCTTTGACTACCTGTAATCGGTATTGAATATATTTCAGGGTTTGTATCTAAATTAGTATGTTGACTAAAGGTTCTTCTTAATGTAGGTATATCTGATATTGAATGTCTTTCAGGTTGAATTAATCGTTTATTAGCTCCATAATTATTAGATCTTAATTCATCAAAGTGTATTATGATGCTTCCATCATCTTGTTTAATTATCTTTGAGGTATTACTTTGTTGTATATTTCTTGATTGAATTTGAGGAATTATTGTAAAAGTTTGTGGAATCGTGATTTCATCCCACTTTAAAGTTTTTGGAATATATACTGATGATTTAGTAGAATCTTCTTCAAATATTACGGTTTCTTCATTATTTGTTTGTTCTAATTTTAATCTTGGATCTATTAAAGTTTTTAACAATTTAAAACATACTTTATATTGAATTACAAAACTACGACTTCTAGTATCAATTTTATGTTGATCTATCTGTATATCCATAACTAATGAATCAAGAATTAATTCATCATCCAAACTAACTAAAAAATTGGGTACACAATTGAATGATATTGAACCATCACATATATTAGTTTGAATTAAAGCAAGTATTGAATCTTGATACTCTATTAATCTTCTATCTCTTAATGCTATAAATATAGGATTATTAATACCTATTCTATGCATAGGTTTGATTAATACTTTTATTATTCCATAATGAATATATTTAAATCATTGACCTTTATATTTATTAATTGCAATATTAGATAGTAATTTTATAGTTTTTGAAATTTCTTTAAATGTTAAATCTTGTTCATGTATTTTAACTGAGTAAGAATTATTAAAACTTAAATTACCTATATGATAAACAGAACTTAAAGTTTTTGAGTTTATATCAAATTGTATTTCATGACTTTGATTAATATTATCTACATCTGCTAAATTAGTATTATTGCCAAAATTAAACAATTTCTTAAAAGTATTTAAATTCATAACTTTTAAAACGTACCTTAGTTGCTTAATGCAACACGAAGAATGCAGAATGTATGGGGAACACAGGAGTGCCTAACCGGGAACACCTTAAGCTGACGCTGTTGTGGCTTACCAACGGATTCACAAGGCTGCTCAACCGCTTACCAAACCTTACAATTCTTTATTCTAAATATTGATTAAATAACTTAAGTATTGTTAAAAGCTTAGAGTTTAAATATTTAAAAGAGATTGAATGAATTATGAATGGAATGTAATCCCATCTTGGTGGACATAATTTTGTAATTATGGCTCTGATACCAACTGCATAATTTGGTATTTAAAGAAAATAATTTAATACAAATAACTTAGGTGTTAGTTTTAAGACAAATAGACTTAATTTTTGCTTTTGCTTCTTTAACTATTTGAGTATGTAAGTTTGACCACGGAGATGGATTCTTTTTTAATCTTTCATATAATGGTGCACACAACGTTCTTAAATTAGGGAAAAAATCTGCAACAAAATTAAGACACCCTAAAAATCTTTGTAATTGATTTTTTTCTTTAATTTCATCTGGAAATTTACTTCCAAATTCAAGTGCTCTATTAATAGGTCTAATAGTTCCTTTATTAATGTCATGTCCTAAGAATCTGATTTGAGTTTGAAATAGTTTCATTTTTGGTGCTGATATTACTAATCCATTTTGTACTACTAGTTTAAAAAATATATTTAGATGTTTAAAATGTTCATCTAATGTTCTGGAATATATTAATATATCATCTATATAAACTATCATTAATGTATATGCAGAAAATATGTCATTCATTATATTTTGAAATTCTGATGGTGCATTTTTTAATCCAAATGGCATTACATTCCATTCATAATGTCCGAACGGTACTGTAAATGGTGTTTTGTACTTATCTTTTTCATCTATTTGAATTTGCCAATATCCTGATTTTAAATCAAATTTTGAATATACTTTTGCATTAAATAATCTATTTAATAAATCTTTTTTATTAGGAATAGGATATCTTATCCATTTTAATACTTTATTTAACGGTTTATAATTTATTACTAATCTTGGAACTCCTCTTTCTTTTTCTGCTTGATTATTGACATAAAATGCTGAACAACTCCATGGAGATTTAGAAGGTCGAATTAATTTTTTATCTAATAATGATTTTATCTCTATCTTACAATGTGCTAATAATTCAGAATTCATTTGTATTGGCCTAGCCTTGGTTGGAATATTTCTTTCATTGAAGTTTTCTTCATATGGTAATTGAATTATATGGGTTTTTCTTGACCAAAATGCAGATGGATGATCTGCACATATTGTTTCTTTGAACTTTTCTTCTAATTGTATAATTTTGTTTTTGATCTCTTCTTTATTTAATTGAAAGTCTATTTGTTTATATGTAATCTCTTCTTTTATATAGTTTATTTGATTTTCTTTTTGTTTAACTTGACAAAATATACTATTAGTTTGTAATAAATTTAACTCTCTTTGTCTTACTGGGGTAATGAATTGAAATAATATTTTATTGCCCATTATGTTTACTTGTAAACCTTCTGTTGTCTTTTTAAATGGGGTAATTTGATATAAAAAGGGGTTTCCTAAAATAACATCTTGAGTTAAATCTTCTACTATAATAAATGTATGCTTAAAACAATAATTATTATTACATATAAATCCATTTTTTAATTTATATTTAACTTTTAATGGATTTCCATTTGCGGTTTGTAATTTATGATTTGTTTTTGAACAATATTTTATTGGTATAATTCCATTTTTAATACAACTTTGATCTGCTCCACTATCTATCATGGCTATACTAGTTGTATGATAATCTTGAATTCCTATAGTAACAAATACATGCCATTTTTCTATATTAATTTTTTCAATTACATTTAAATATTCTTCATTGTTTGTTTCTCCTGGAATTTGAATTCCTTTACTATTTTTACTACTTTCTGGGATATCTTCTTTCTGATTTTGTTCATTTAGACTTATTTTAGCTTGAAATTCTAATTCACTTAACTGCAGAGTTTTAATATCATTTTTAATTTCTCTAATTTCTAATTTTAATTCTTGAATTTGTTGCTGTATGAAATTTGTATTAGAATTGGAAACTATTCCTTGAGGTTTTTGTTCTGAGTATTTGTTATATAATTTTGTAATATTAAATGGTTCTAAAAATTCAGGTTTTTTATCTTCTTTTAATATTAAATCTTTTAATCTTATTAAATATTGTCTTTGCTCTTCTGGGTTTTCTATTTTACTAATAAGTTCAAATAATAAGTCTTTATTAGTTTTTTCATCTGATATCATATTAATACAACGACATGGTGAAGATTTATCTGAATATTCTTCTTCGCTATCTGTATAAATTTCATTAATGTTTTCTTCACTTTCTTCTGTGTCACTATTAATCATAATTTTCATTATTTTTAATCGTAATTCTTTATCTTCCTCTTTATCAAAAATTTCATTTATTCTTTTTTGAGTTTTACAATTTGTTGCTATATGACCTGGTTTTCCACATTTGTAACAAATTAATTTTTTCTTTCTATACTTCTTTTTCTTAAAATCTCTTGTTTGATTGAAATTATTAGAATATTGTTGATATTTTTTACTTCTTCTTTTGTATGGTTTATATGGATATGTAATTCTTTTATTATTTCTAGAAGGGGCTTTTATTCCTGTTATTCCAAATGCATCACAGAATGAACCTATTTCATTTCTCTCTGAGCCATATTTTGATTGTAATTTTAACTCTTGACAAAGTTTTAATCCTTCTGATTTAATAAATGATATTAATTGACCATAACTCCAGTCATAAAAATTAATATCTTCTTTTCCTGTTGTTGTTTTTATAGCATTAAATATTCTATATGAAAATAAAGTAGGTAATCCTGAAATGAATTTTTCTTTCCAAAATGGTTGATTACAATCATCTCTTTTAAATACATAAGTTAAAAACATATCCTTATACCATCTAAAATCTGTTAATGTTGGACATCTTAAATTAGTCAGAAATATTTGAGAACTTTTTGATTCATAAGATGGATTTCCTATGAAATGATGAGCTAAAGCATATATTAAATATTCTGGTGCATCCGATATTTTAATTTTCTTTGGATTTCCTTGAGCATCTCTTACTATATTTCCATTAACATCTAGTTCGTCTTCTTCAATTGTATGTTCTATTACTTCATTTCTTTGATCTTTTGTTATCATATTATCCCACCAATTTTTTAATTGTCCTGAAAATCCTGCAGTAAAGGCTACAGCTATATCTTTTGGTTTATACCCTTCTTGTCTATAAGCTACTCTGGCCATTCCCATTTCTTGTAGTAATCTTAATATTTCATATTCTGATCTACCATCTATATTCCATTCATAAACTGCTCTACCATCATATTGACTAGATGTAAACTTTGCTCTTTCTTCAATTTGTATATCTGGAGGTGTTAGTTTTGGATAATAATTTTTTCGTTGATATGGTGCATAAGAATTTGTTTTTCTGTAATTATAATTTTTTCTTCTATATTGTTTTCTAATTCTATTTATATTATCATCTTGTAGTTCATCTTCAATTTCTTCTATTATATCTTTAATTTCATTTGAAACACTACTGCTACTATCATCTGTTTGTATTAAATTATTTTGTTCAATATTTTGTATATTATCTGTAGATTCTGTACTAGTACTAGGTTTTGTTTCTTGTAACTTTTTTAATATTTTATTTAGTGTATCATTATCTCTTTGTGGGAGTTGAATATCATTTATTTGAAAATGAGGTTTAGATATTGTGAAACCTAGGGTTTTAATCTTACTTATTTTGATGATTAACAAACAATTATATTTATGCTAATGATTCAAAAAGTGTCTCAATGTATTAGATATTCAAAGAAGTCAAGCATGGAGATCAATCAAAGGAAGAGTACATGTGGAAATGCAAAGGAAATACAAGATTGGTAAACTAGGTCAAAATCCCAATCCTAAACCCTAATTGTTAAATAACTCAAGAAAATGAATTACTTGTTTAAGGCTCAAGTAAAAATGTTTTCTAAATATAGGTAGTACTCAAATGAACTTCAAAATGTTTTAAAAGCACTTGCACAAAGACACACATTGTTACAAAAGTGATTTGAACAACGAAAATTGAAAAAGGAATGAAAAATCAAAGTTTCGGACGCCTGTGCTTAGTTTCGGACGGCCGAAACTACCGTCCGAAACTGTCCAGAGAATTTGGTATTTGGAGTCAGAAATGGAAGCTGCAGAGGAGAGTTTCGGACGGCCGAAACCTAGTTTCGGACGGCTCATCCGTCCGAAACTAGCGTCCGAAACTCTCAACGGCTAGTTTTTTTAAAATTCAACATAGACGTTTTTTTTGTCATTTTCTCTAGGGTATATATACTACCCAATGCATAATCGTTGATACACTTCTTCCATTGAATCTTTGAGCTTCCTATCTTGAAAAATATCATTACAACTCTTGCTCTTCATCTTTATTTCATCAAGCTACAAAAGATTGATTTTATTGAGCCTTATTTGAGTATATATCATATTCTTGAGTTATATAGGTTTGAGTTGTAATTTTATTGATTGAATCATCTTGTGAGCTAATCAGCATCATATCTACCCAATTTGAGGGATTGTACTTCATCTTCAAACATCCTTTAAGTGTGATTGTAAGAGGTTTCTCAAGAGAGAGTAAAAAACCTTGTACACAAAGCTTGGAATTGCTAGTGTAAAGGTTGAGCCTTGGTTGAAATCCTAAGTTAGGAAACTTGGGTTGTAAAAGTGGTTCTTTTGATCTTTCCACAAGAAAAAAGATAAGTTTATAGTGAAAGGTTTGAAATCCTAAGTTGGGAAACTTAGGTAGTGGATGTAGAGTGCTCCAAGGGGGAGACTTGAACCACTATAAATCATTTGTGTTCTTGATTCTCATTGATTTAATTTCTGCACTTATTTTGATTCATTTATGCTTTGATTATTTGAGAATTGAAAGTATTGTGATTGTTGGTCATCATCTTGATATATCAATACTTTACATTTGTGGCGATTCATATTACTTAATCATTGTTATTGAATTTGAGTTGATTAATTTAAATAATTTTTTAGAAACCTAATTCACCCCCCCTCTTAGGTTGCCTTATAGCTTACAATTGGTATCAGAGCTTGGTCTCTATTTGCTTAGGCTTAACCACCTTAGAGTAAAGATTATGGCAACCAACAATGCTATGTTTATGGAGGGACAATCTATCTCTAGGCCACCAATGTTTAATGGAAACAATTATAGTAGTTGGAGAGATAGGATGGAAATCTATCTAAAATCCATTGATATTGAGATGTGGTATATTGTTGAGGAAGGACCTTATAAAGCTGAGATAACCATAGGGAGTGAAACTAGAGAAAAGAAAAGAAGTGAACTCACTGAAACCGATAGGAAAAACCTCACCCTAAATGCTAAAGCCACAAATGCTTTGTATAACTCTCTAGATGTTAATGAGTCAAGTAGAGTTAAAGGTTGTAAAAATGCACATGACATTTGGAAGAAACTTAGGGAGATTCATGAAGGAACCGAAGATGTTAAAGAAGAAAAGAAATCATTGCTTGTGACACAATATGAAAGCTTTAAAATGGAAGCAAATGAATCAATTGATAAAATGTTTTGTAGATTCAATAGCATAATTAAGGACTTGGAGAACCTTGGTAAAATTTATCCCTTAGGTGAACAAAATAGAAAGATATTGAATTCTTTACCTAAGGAATGGGAGTCAAAAGCTATAGCTATTGAGGAAGCTAAAAATTTGAGAGAACTACCTATTGATCAACTAATTAGTTCTCTTATGTCATATGAGTTGAAGATAAAATCTAAAACTCAAAAAGAAGAAGACACCAAAGCTAAAAAGAACATAGCACTTAAAGTGTCAAAGAATGAAAATGAAAATGAGGAAGATGAGGAAGATATAAATGAACATGATGATGATGACATTGTATTTCTTACTAGAAAATTATCTAGGATGATACAAAGTAGGAAAAACAGGTTTAACAAAGGAAGGAATTTTAGGAACAAAGATTGGATGAAAGAAAAGGGAGAAACTTCAAAAGTGAATAAATGTTTTGAATGTAATCAACCTGGACATTTTGTTGCAGATTGTCCAAGAAGAAAGAAGGAGTTCAAACAAGACAAGAAAGGAAAAGGAAGAAGCTTCAAGGTCACTTGGGATGATGACCAATCCGAAGAAGAAACCAAAGGAGAAGAAGAAGGGGTTGCTAACATGTGTTTCATGGGATTTGAAGACCATGAGGTAAGTCTTTCTTCTAGTGATAATGATGATGATTACTATGAACAAGATGAACTTGAATTATATATGACTAAGCTAGTGGATGAGCTAAAGAAAGCAAAAATTCAAAACAAAAAGCTAAAGGCTAAAGTGAAAGAAGTTACAATTAGCAATGAAGAGTTAATCATTAAGCATGATTGTTTAGAAAAAGAAAATAGTGCATTAAAAACTGAGAATGAAAACTTGAAAATAGAAAGTAGCAAGGTTAAGGAAGAGGTTAAAAAGTATGATGAAGTTAAGAAAGAACACATAGGATTAAAGAAGAGAATTGAAGACCTTAGTGAATGTCTAGCAAAATTCACACAAGGCAAGAACAACTTAGAAATCCTTTTAGGAAATCAAAGAATGGGAAGTAGTAAATTTGGATTAGGATACTCACATGAAATAGGTCAAAGTTCAAAATCCAAATCGGCAAAAATCACTCATATTTCATATACTCAAAAAGGAGTAAGTAAATCTAATGATAGAACTCATCATTCACATATAATGCCTAACCATAATCATAGACATAAAATGCATAATACACAAAATCATAAATATGATCATAACATGCATCATTTTGAACCTAGGTTTGGCTATACTAGATCATATCCCTATCATAAAAATTCACATTCCTTCAAATATCTTGTAATTTGTGATTATTGTTGTAAGAAGGGACATACCTCTAGGAAATGCTATGCAAGAATGGAAGTTGAAAATGGATCAAAAATTTGGATAAAAAGAAGTATCAATGTTGCTAGACCGTAAGTAACTTAAGTCATACATTGATTCTTGAATGTAGGTGTGTTTAAAAAAATACAATTTTGGACACAAAATGGTTCCTTGATAGTGGATGCTCAAGACACATGACCGGTAATCCTTTATTGCTTAGTAACTTGGAAACAAGAAATAAAGGACATGTGACTTTTGGAAATGATAAGAAAGGAAAAATAATTGGCGTTGGAAATGTAGCAAATAATAATAGCAATGTGATTGAAAATGTGCTTTTGATTGATGATTTGAAATTCAATTTGATTAGTATAAGTCAAATATGTGATAGAAATCTTGATGTGTTGTTTAAACGTGAAAAATGTGTTGTTATTGATCCAATAGATAGCAAAGTAGTTCTTACCGGATCTAGACATAATAATGTGTATATTCTTAATTTATGTGATGTTATGGAACAAGATATGCAATGTCTTAGTGTGGTGCATGATACAACTTGGTTGTGGCATAGGAGATTAGCTCATGTAGGAATAGATCACATAAACAATCTAGTTGCTAAAGAATTGGTTAGAGGCCTACCTAAACAAAAATATGAAAAAGATAAAATATGTGATTCATGTCAATTTGGAAAACAAACTAAAAGCTCATTTAAACCTAAGAACATGGTGACAACTTCAAAACCCTTAGAATTAATACATATGGATTTGTTTGGACCTTCACAAACCACAAGTTTAGGTGGAAAAAGATATGCCTTTGTAATTGTAGATGACTATTCTAGGTACACTTGGGTAATATTTTTGGCACATAAAAGTGATACCTTTAATGAATATGTCAAATTATTTAAAAAGGTTCAAAATGAGTTAAGTCTAAATGTAGTAAAGATTAGAAGTGACAATGGAACCGAATTTGTAAATGAAAACTTTTTAAATCATTGTGATGAAAATGGAATTACACATAATTTTTCAGTAGTTAAATCACCTCAACAAAATGGTGTAGTTGAAAGAAAGAATAGAACACTTCAAGAAATGGCTAGAACTATGCTTTGTGAAAATAATTTGCCAAAATATTTTTGGGCCGAAGCGGTTAATACCGCATGTTATGTTATGAATCGTGCATTAATTAGACCATTGATAAAGAAAACTCCATATGAATTAATATATAATAAAACTCCAAATGTAGGATATTTTAGAGTGTTTGGTTGTAAATGTTTTATATTGAATGTAAAAGACACTCTAGGAAAATTTGATAAAAAATCGGATGAAGGAGTATTCTTAGGTTATTCGGAAATTAGGAAAGCTTATAGAGTATATAACAAAAGAACTTTGATGATAGAAGAAGCAATTCATGTAAATTTTGATGAAGGCAATGCTAGTAAAAATCATGATGAAAGTGATGATGAAATAGGAATAGAAGATAACTCATCAAATGATCAAGATAAAAATGATATAGAAAACAATCCACCTCAACAAATAGATCATTCCTCTAATGAAGACACACAAAATGAAGATGAAAATCCACATAGGGAAGATGGACCTAGAACATGGAAATTTATTCGTAATCATCCTCAAGACTTGATTTTAGGAAATCCAACTAGAGGAGTAAAAACTAGGTCATCACTACACCTAGATAATAATTTAGTATTTCTCTCTCAAATCGAGCCTAAAAATATAAACGAAGCCTTAAAGGATGATAATTGGATTGTAGCTATGCAAGAAGAATTAAATCAATTTGAGAGAAGTAAAGTGTGGAACTTAGTAGAAAGGCCTAAAGATACTTCAATTATAGGAACTAAATGGATCTTTAGAAATAAACTAAATGAAGTTGGAAACATAGTAAGAAACAAAGCTAGATTAGTGGCTCAAGGGTATAGGCAAGAAGAAGGTATAGACTATGATGAAACATTTGCTCCCGTAGCAAGACTTGAGTCTATCCGCATGTTACTTGCTTATGCTTGTTTTAAGGGATTTAAACTTTTTCAAATGGATGTTAAAAGTGCCTTTTTAAATGGATTTATTCAAGAAGAAGTTTATGTAGAACAACCTCCCGGATTTGAAAATAGTAAATTCCCTAATCATGTATATAAATTGGTTAAAGCATTATATGGACTAAAACAAGCTCCTAGAGCTTGGTATGAAAGACTTAGTGGATTTTTGGTAGAAAAGAAATTTCATAAAGGCATAATTGATACTACATTGTTTACTAAATATTGTGATAATGATTTGTTGATTGTACAAATATATGTTGATGATATAATCTTTGGTGCAACTAATGAGTCTTTATGTGAAGAATTCTCAAATTTAATGAAAAATGAATTTGAAATGAGCATGATGGGAGAATTGACATTCTTTCTAGGATTACAAATTAAACAACTAGATGATGGAATTTTTATAAGTCAAGAAAAATATACAAATGAGTTACTTAAAAAATATGGTATGGATGATTCAAAACCAAATGGAACACCTATAAGCACTTCAACTAAACTAGATAAAGATGAAAATGGTGTAAAAGTTGATGAAACACAATATAGAGGAATGATTGGTAGTTTGCTTTATTTAACGGCTAGTAGGCCGGATATTATGTATGCTGTGTGCTTATGTGCTAGATTTCAATCATGTGCTAAACAATCACACTTATTGGCTGTGAAAAGAATATTTAGATACTTAAAAGGAACTATAGAACATGGTTTGTGGTATCCTAGAACAAACACTTTTGATTTGGTAGGATTCACCGATGCCGACTTTGCCGGATGTAGAGTTGATAGAAAAAGCACAAGTGGAACATGCCAATTCCTTGGAAAATCCCTTGTATCTTGGTCTAGTAGAAAACAAGCTTCCGTATCCTTATCTACGGCGGAAGCCGAATACATAGCCGCCGGAAGTTGTTGTTCACAAATTCTTTGGATGAAACACACTCTTCTTGATTTTGGTTTAGATTTTGGTTGTGTATCTATTAAATGTGATAACACAAGTGCCATAAATCTTACTAAGAATCCTATCCAACATTCTAGATCCAAGCACATTGACATTAAACATCACTTCATTCGTGATCTTGTTCAAAATAAAGACATTCATATAGAATATGTTCCTACTAAAGAACAATTGGCGGATATCTTCACAAAACCACTTCCCGAGGATCAATTTTCTTTATTAAGGAATCAAATTGGTGTAATTCAAAAACATTGATTTTAATAAATATATAAAATAAAAAAAAATAAAAAAAAATAAAAAAAAAAAATTCTCTGCCGAGTTTCGGACGGCAGTTTCGGACGCCTTTCAGAGGTTCGGACGTCCGAAACTATGTCTCAAATTTGCCAATTCGCTGTTGAGTTTCGGACGCAAGTTTCGGACGCCGCATAGAGTTTCGGCCGTCCGAAACTTTCGAATCAGGGTTAAAATCCCAGATTTCTCACGCGATTTTTTCATTGTTCTTCAAAGCTTTTCAAACATTTTTCACCCCTCCAATTTCAAAATTAAATTCTACCCGTTTAATTCTCAAATTAGCTCATTAGAATCCTTCCTTGGCATCTATAGAACACTCTCACCGATTACAAACTCAAAATCTAACATCAAAATTTGCCTTTTGATGCATAGCCCTAGAAATTGGGTGAAAACTCAATTTTGAGTATTCTTGAGTTATATATTCAAAATTCACTCCACTCTCAACACCCAACGTACGTGATCATTATGAGCACCTCACGAAGACGCAAGAGAACTAAGGAATCGGCACCTCCACACGTACAACATGGCTCATTAGGTGACTCTCAACCTCCTCTTCCCTTATTTGTCAATGCGGAGTGTGCTTCTAGGTACAATAACTACATTACTTCTTCTAAGAAGATTATTGTTCCTAGAATTGTGAGAAAAGATGATTTCATAGAAGCATTAGACATATTGGAATTATTTGAGTATCAAGATTGGAATGAAATTATCTATGCAAATGAGCCAATTCCCACATTGTTAATCTATGAATTTTTTGGTAACCTTCATTATCCTATTGGAAAGAAATCTCGTGATGATATACTGTGTACAAGGGTTCATTCCAAGGATATCACTTTGACTCCTGAGACACTTAACATTATTTTTAAGTGCTCTCATCCATATCGTAAAGCCAAAGATGGCAAACAGGTTATGAAATATTTTACACTTCATAAATGGTCGGATGCTTCACATGGTTTTAACCTTAGGGATCTTGTGGCAATTGCCTTTAACGGTGAAATGTTTAGCAAAGCTAGTGAGGCACCTATTAAGAACTTGAGCCCTAAGAATCGTATATTGTTTCACATCATCACCAAAACCATTCTCCCCACTCATGGCCATAAAACCGACCCCAACACCATGAACCTCTACCTTCTCTATACTATGCTTAGACAAGTCCCCGTTAACTTTGGGTATTTGATGCTTAAATATCTTGAGGTCAATATTAAGGATCAACGTCGTAGTTTACCCTATGGCATGCTTATCACTAAGATTCTTAGGCATAATGGCATTTCCTTTGAGAATACCATTATGTACCCGATATCATCTCATAATTTCTATGATTTACGTTCTCTTAAGTCGATGGGTATATATGTGGTCAATGGTGAGTGGACTTTTGAGAAACCGATTGGAGAATTTCATGATGATGATTATATGTGGGAAGATGAGGATGAGGAGGATGAAGCTCATGAGGACATTGCACAAGAACAAGCTGTCCCCACGCCTCCTACAGCTACTCCCGTGGATGATGACTTCAAGACTATAATCCAAGGGTACTTTGATTCCTTAGTCGATCGAATTGATAGTGGATTCGCTGGTTTACAATCCAATATGGATGCTATGAGGGGTCAACTTGATGAGTTAACCATTAGGGTTGATGGCTTGAGTGATGAAATTCATTATGGCCATGAGGTGTTAATGACGGATGAGCAACGAGAAGCATTGGCTCAAGCTCGCCTCAAAGGGAAGGCACCGGCTCGTGATTGAAGCTCTCATGTAATAGACTAGGTCTATTTACGGTTCTTGGAATATTTCTCTATTTATGTCTTAATGTTTTTTTTTATGTCTTTGACATTTTTAGGTTTTGATGTTGATTTTATAAGGATGTTAAGTTCATCCTTATTAATGGTAAAGTTAGACTATCTGTGAAGTTCTTTGCTCTTGTGGTTCATGGTTGTTTCATACTTTTGATAATTTTTGCCATTAAGATGTTGATTATTGTTGTTAGGACTTAGTGCTTGTCTCTGGTTATATGTTGGATAAATAGTTTTTGAAGTAAATTTGGATATCATTACCTCTTGTTACTAACTGTTTATATGATATTTGAAATATTGAGAAGTTTTGTTGGAAATGGTATCTTGTGCATTTTTTTTGTATCTTGTTGAGATTGTTGACAGGTGGAAACTATCAAAATACAAAGGAAACTCTGTCAAAATTTTTATAAAATATTGCACTTAACCATTTTTTTGTGTTGCCTAGCCACCCATTAGGTTGCAAGGAGTGGAAAGGGAGTCCTAAAAGGTAAAGTAACCAAGTACGCAAAGAGTATTGTTTTCTATCATTTACAATTTCTATTGGCTAATCTTATTGTTTTATTTTGATGATGTCAAAAGGGGGAGAAGAAAAGATAAATATAGAGCAAAAGAAAGGAGTGTAGATTAGTAACGCTATAAAGAGTGGTAGTAAAAGAAAAACTAAGGGGGAGAAGAATTTTAGTATATACATAGGGGGAGAAAAATGGAAATATACACATAGGGGGAGCTTATATCCATTTTCTTATTCAAAGGTAAGTTATTTATTCTTTTGCATAATTGGTTATTTATTCTTTTGCATAATTGGTTTGTCATCATCAAAAAGGGGGTGATTGTGAAACCTAGGGTTTTAATCTTACTTATTTTGATGATTAACAAACAATTATATTTATGCTAATGGTTCAAAAAGTGTCTCAATGTATTAGATATTCAAAGAAGTCAAGCATGGAGATCAATCAAAGGAAGAGTACATGTGGAAATGCAAAGGAAATACAAGATTGGTAAACTAGGTCAAAATCTCAATCCTAAACCCTAATTGTTAAATAACTCAAGAAAATGAATTACTTGTTTAAGGCTCAAGTAAAAATGTTTTCTAAATATAGGTAGTACTCAAATGAACTTCAAAATGTTTTAAAAGCACTTGCACAAAGACACACATTGTTACAAAAGTGATTTGAACAACGAAAATTGAAAAAGGAATGAAAAATCAAAGTTTCGGACGCCTGTGCTTAGTTTCGGACGGCCGAAACTACCGTCCGAAACTGTCCAGAGAATTTGGTATTTGGAGTCAGAAATGGAAGCTGCAGAGGAGAGTTTCGGACGGCCGAAACCTAGTTTCGGACGGCTCATCCGTCCGAAACTAGCGTCCGAAACTCTCAACGGCTAGTTTTTTTATAATTCAACATAGACGTTTTTTTGTCATTTTCTCTAGGGTATATATACTACCCAATGCATAAACGTTGATACACTTCTTCCATTGAATCTTTGAGCTTCCTATCTTGAAAAATATCATTACAACTCTTGCTCTTCATCTTTATTTCATCAAGCTACAAAAGATTGATTTTATTGAGCCTTATTTGAGTATATATCATATTCTTGAGTTATATAGGTTTGAGTTGTAATTTTATTGATTGAATCATCTTGTGAGCTAATCAGCATCATATCTACCCAATTTGAGGGATTGTACTTCATCTTCAAACATCCTTTAAGTGTGATTGTAAGAGGTTTCTCAAGAGAGAGTAAAAAACCTTGTACACAAAGCTTGGAATTGCTAGTGTAAAGGTTGAGCCTTGGTTGAAATCCTAAGTTAGGAAACTTGGGTTGTAAAAGTGGTTCTTTTGATCTTTCCACAAGAAAAAAGATAAGTTTATAGTGAAAGGTTTGAAATCCTAAGTTGGGAAACTTAGGTAGTGGATGTAGAGTGCTCCAAGGGGGAGACTTGAACCACTATAAATCATTTGTGTTCTTGATTCTCATTGATTTAATTTCTGCACTTATTTTGATTCATTTATGCTTTGATTATTTGAGAATTGAAAGTATTGTGATTGTTGGTCATCATCTTGATATATCAATACTTTACATTTGTGGCGATTCATATTACTTAATCATTGTTATTGAATTTGAGTTGATTAGTTTAAATAATTTTTTAGAAACCTAATTCACCCCCCCCTCTTAGGTTGCCTTATAGCTTACAGATATTTCATTTGGAAAATTTATATTTTTAAATGGATTATTTATAATATTTGTTGAAATATTTAATTTTTCTTTTTTAATAGAGTCTTGAATATTTTTATTTTCTTTAGGAATATTATCTATTTTTGTTGAGACTATTTCTAATTGATGTGCTACTGTTGATAGTATTTGATTTGAATAATTTAACTGCTGATTAACTTTTTTAATATCTTCTATTTCTACTGGGCCTTTATCTATTCGAGCTTCTCTAAATGGGGTTGCTACTATTTCTCCTTTAGGTGTATTAATTACTATATTTAGTAGAGGTGGATGTACCGAAGTAACTATCTCTCCTCCTATTAAATTTCATTTTTTATATAAGGATGTTTGAACATTTATTGACGGGTTGAATATACATTTGTAATATTTTCTTTTTGTGTGATAAATTCTAGCCAAGAAAAGAATGGATAATTAAATTTTCTTCTATATAATTCCTGTTTCCATTGGTCTTGAAGATTTTCTTGAAATGTTTTATCTAAAGAGTTATACCAATTTCTTTTTTTATTATTAATTTCATCATTAAATAATTCTTCTAAATAACTAAATTTAGGTTTAAATTCATCAATTATAACATTAATAGATTCGGGTTTCATTTCTGAATAAGATGGTGAATTTCTCAATGAATTAGTATTAATTATTTCTGGTAATGGTGATTTATAATGAATTCTTTGACTACCTGTAATCGGTATTGAATATATTTCAGGGTTTGTATCTAAATTAGTATGTTGACTAAAGGTTCTTCTTAATGTAGGTATATCTGATATTGAATGTCTTTCAGGTTGAATTAATCGTTTATTAGCTCCATAATTATTAGATCTTAATTCATCAAAGTGTATTATGATGCTTCCATCATCTTGTTTAATTATCTTTGAGGTATTACTTTGTTGTATATTTCTTGATTGAATTTGAGGAATTATTGTAAAAGTTTGTGGAATCGTGATTTCATCCCACTTTAAAGTTTTTGGAATATATACTGATGATTTAGTAGAATCTTCTTCAAATATTACGGTTTCTTCATTATTTGTTTGTTCTAATTTTAATCTTGGATCTATTAAAGTTTTTAACAATTTAAAACATACTTTATATTGAATTACAAAACTACGACTTCTAGTATCAATTTTATGTTGATCTATCTGTATATCCATAACTAATGAATCAAGAATTAATTCATCATCCAAACTAACTAAAAAATTGGGTACACAATTGAATGATATTGAACCATCACATATATTAGTTTGAATTAAAGCAAGTATTGAATCTTGATACTCTATTAATCTTCTATCTCTTAATGCTATAAATATAGGATTATTAATACCTATTCTATGCATAGGTTTGATTAATACTTTTATTATTCCATAATGAATATATTTAAATCCTTGACCTTTATATTTATTAATTGCAATATTAGATAGTAATTTTATAGTTTTTGAAATTTCTTTAAATGTTAAATCTTGTTCATGTATTTTAACTGAGTAAGAATTATTAAAACTTAAATTACCTATATGATAAACAGAACTTAAAGTTTTTGAGTTTATATCAAATTGTATTTCATGACTTTGATTAATATTATCTACATCTGCTAAATTAGTATTATTGCCAAAATTAAACAATTTCTTAAAAGTATTTAAATTCATAACTTTTAAAACGTACCTTAGTTGCTTAATGCAACACGAAGAATGCAGAATGTATGGGGAACACAGGAGTGCCTAACCGGGAACACCTTAAGCTGACGCTGTTGTGGCTTACCAACGGATTCACAAGGCTGCTCAACCGCTTACCAAACCTTACAATTCTTTATTGTAAATGTTGATTAAATAACTTAAGTATTGTTAAAAGCTTAGAGTTTAAATATTTAAAAGAGATTGAATGAATTATGGCTCTGATACCAAATTATGCAGGATCTTTAAAAATAAAAAATACGATATAAAATTAATATAAAAATAATACCTTTTAAAACGAAAGAAGAACAAGAAGTGAATAAAACTGAAATTTTATTGCTTTTGATAGCTTATAAAACAAACGATTGGTTCTGTTATGGATCAGAGCCATAATTCAAAAGCACTAAAAACAAAAACATCCCAAAAAAATGAGCATCACACAGCAGCCAAGATATGTGAATAATTAACTATAAGCATTCATCAGGATCAAAAACAGAAATTATAGAAATGCATCCAGCCACCAGAATCCAATCAACTAAAGCACAAATTCCTTTCACGGTTACTGAATTCATCCATAGCTAAACAACATCCATCCATCATCAAGGAGGGTATCCCGCAACTCCAAAAAAACCGCTGCTTACCATCGGGATAGGGGGCTCGAATCTGGAAGCACACGTTTATGGGAAAGTCGGAGCACACGTTTGGCAGATCTGAGCCTTGTGAAATGTTTAAGTAGTATTAGTTGGGTCGATAAGTTGTCTCCTTCACAAAACAGTAAAGACAGCAAGCAAAGAGCATTCTTTATCAGATATCATTTTCTCTAAGAACAAAATAGAACAATTACAACATTATCGAAATTTACCAAAAAGGAATAACTTATCAACTTCGATTCAAATAAAGAAATGGTGTCCATGAATTTTGGAATTCTAATAACAGTCCTGAATTTGAGTGCGCCAATGTGGAACTTGAGCGCATAGTTATCAACTCTCGTGGCCTTTTGCATCCTCACTATTCCAACGCTCCTAAGCTCGTCTATGTTATCAACTCTCGGTTTCTGTATCGAACTCACCAGTAAATATTTAGCTCAAATAGTGGAGTTATTTGACAAGCAATATATTTGTAATAAGATAATTAAAATCCAAAACAAGAACGAGTCCTCCTCAAAGAAAAAAATTCCTTTCAGGGAAACAATGAATGAAAGGGAAGAAAAAAATATTTAGTCTGACGATTGATAGACTTACCTAATTCTCAAACCCGAAAACTTCTCCACCTCAGTGGTATCGTCATTTGAGTTATTCTTGGGTTTGAACTTGAGAGCGCGGGAGAGAAAGAGTTTTGGTATGATCGATCTTGCCAAGGCTTTTAAAAACAATTGAAACTTATTTACACCGGTTATAAGATAACCGGTGTAAAAAGTTCCACTTTTTTTCCAAAAAATAAAAAATATATATATATTTACACCGGTTATTATATAACCGGTGTAAAAGGTACACTTTTTACGCCGGTTCTAAGAAAATCGGTGTAAAAAGTCACTTTTTACAAATATATATATATATATTTACACCGGTTATTATATAACCGGTGTAAAAGGTACACTTTTTACACCGATTATAAGAAAACCGGTGTAAAAAGTCACTTTTTACAAAAAAAAAAAAACTATTTACACCGGTTATTATATAACCGGTGTAAAAGGTATACAATTGTATCAGTAGTAAACTAGTATCATGAAATGAGTGAGCTTTTTTAGTATCACGATAGCTAGTGTATCAGTAGTATACTAGCATCATGAAATTAGTGAGGTTCCATCTAAAATTACGGGGTTGAAGGTGGATATCTGAGATAGAATTACGGTTCAAAGATGAGTTGGAAAACAGCAAGAATTTCAGAATGAACTAGTTGATTGACTAAATGTGCAAAAGCAAGAAAGAAGAGAAACTTTTGGGTTGGTAGTGGGCAAGCATCATTGCATTGAATTTGAATGATGATGATGGCGTATGATAATTTGATTGCACTTGTCATTTGACTCTCCACTTTTTACACCGGTTATAAGTGAAAAGTCACTTTTTTCCCAAAACAAATATATATATATATATATATATTTCAGAATGAACTAGTTGATTGACTAAATGTGCAAAAGCAAGAAAGAAGAGAAACTTTTGGGTTGGTAGTGGGCAAGCATCATTGCATTGAATTTGAATGATGATGATGGCGTATGATAATTTGATTGCACTTGTCATTTGACTCTCCACTTTTTACACCGGTTATAAGTAAAAAGTCACTTTTTTCCCAAAACAAATATATATATATATATATATATATATTTACACCGGTGTAAATAGTATACCTTTTACACCGGTTTTCTTATAACCGGTGTAAAAAATTATACTATTTACACCGGTTATTATATAACCGGTGTAAATAGTTCTCATGCCACTTTATTATTACGATTATGCCACCGCGTTTTTATAAATTACACCGGTTTTTTTTTAACCGCTTTAAAAAGGGCGGTTTAAATACGCCATTTTGTAGTAGTGTCCAAATCGATTATTTGAAACTTGAATTGCGTATATAGTATAAAATCAACAGGGGCTTAAAAAAGTTAAAGAAACAGCACGTTGATACGGTATTGTTGATAATTAGATAAATAGAAGACAAAAGTCTCTATTTGGATTCAATCTTTTTAACTTTTTTTTTTCAAAATTCGAGATTAGTCTGTTTGTTTTGTTCCTTTTTAACAGTAATTCTGTTTCTAAAATTTTTTACGAGTCAATGACAAGTCAGGCGAATTTCAACCACTGAGCTAAAATTCAGGTTGTGTAACAAAATTTGAAAATCAATAATTGGATTGAAACCGCTAGCCAACCTGTTCTGATTAATCGGTTTTCTAATTTTTGGGTTTTTTGGTTTCGCCATTGGTATATATATTAGTATCGGTAAACCAGTATATTAATAATAGTATAATTTAATTATTATTTATAATTTAATTTAATTATTATTTATAATTTAATTTAATTATTATCTTAAGAGTTAAGTTATTTATTGTTCAGATTTATTAATTAACTTATTATTTATAAATTATTATTAACAATCTATATTCTATAATGTAATATCAACAGTTATAATAATATATTATAATTTTTAAGATATGAGTATGACTAACAATAACATATTTTAATGTTTTACAAATTTAACATATATTCATTGTAATTTCTATTATAATTTACTATTATTATTAAAATTAAAGTATAAAAATTAAAGTTCATAAATAACTTAACCTAAATCAAAGCATATTCTAAATTATATTTTGATCCTATAGTAATCTTACTATGTAAACCGAAATATAATAGTAACAAAACAATAAGTAAACATTAATATTATCATAATTGTAATATATATAAATAACATTAATAAAAATAACAAGTAAGTAAACTAAGTGAGTAAATAAAATAAGTACATTGTAACTTATAAGTATATATTATTTTTTAAGTGTATGAATATAAGTACATAGTGCATTAACTAAGTATATTTAGCTTATAAGTAAATAAAATTATAAATATAAGTAATTAGTATATTAACTAAATACTTAACTACTTAATTTTAGATAATTTTATTGTTATGGAATTTATGATTTAAAATGTTGAATTAGATATTTTATAATCTATGGTAATTAGTAACATTTTTAATTATAATAGCTTCATAATTGAAAGTTCGATCTTATTGTGTGCCCGACATTGAATTATAATTAAAATGTTAATGTTATATAACATAATACAACTGATGATCAGTCTTAAGTGATTTAGGTTAAGTTTTTTTTTCAATTTTACATTTACAGAATAATTAATTAGTTATTATTAGTTTATGTTTTCACTTTTAAATTAAAATAATGGCTCATCAGTTTAATCGGTAAACCAAACATAACCGGTAAAATCATAAATAATACCAGTCAATCAACCGATTTGTACTAAAATTTGAAAACTCGGTGGAATCCGGAATCACTTACCATTTTCAATTTACTGGTCGGTTTTATCCAAAATTTGGATAAAATTCGGCAAGTCAACAATAATTCAGTGAGCAGGCCTGGGCAATAAGCCCCATCTAATGTTTTACAATATTAAAATAAAATATAATAAACTCTTTTGATCTATTGACTTATCTCTGTTGACCCTCATATTTTAAGTGAAATACTTAACATGTTTAAGTTTTTAATTCAAAATAAATCAGTCCATTTTATTAGCTTTCAGCAAATAATCGAATAACTTAGTAAATCTGATTGGGTCACCATATTGGTGAATTGCATAAAAAATAATTTTTAAATGAAAATAGAATATATTGTTTCATTCAACTATATGAAGGAAATTAATCAGATACACTAAATTATCTCAAATAAAAGAAAAATAAAGCGATTAGATGTTACAACTAAAATTACAAGGAGTTCAATGTGAGACTAGACAATAGTTCAAGAAAATATATTTTACCCTAATAAATATGAATTTTAAACTTAAATTTTCAATAATAAAAAATTCTCAAACGCAATGTTTTTGTCAAACAAACTCATAAATTATTAATTTCAAATTTCAATAATAAAAAATTCTACAAAACAATTTGTTTGTCAAACAAACTCATAAAATATTAATTTTTAATTTTTAATAATCATAAAAAAATCTCTAATACAAAATTTCACCAAAACAGACACACTAATCTAAAACTGAATACTCATAAAATATTTCTTTCTTATATCAAAACTAAAAAAAATGATCATTTCCAAAATTAATGAATACCCTATCCAAATAATACTCTATGATAGCCAAAACAGACACAGTAATTTGAATACCAATAAAATATTTCTTTTTTATAAGAAAACTAAAAAAAAATGTTCATATCCAAAACTACTAAATACCGGATCCAAATAATGCTCTATGATGGGGTTTATAGTGATTTTATCATTTTAATCATTTTAAATTTTCTATTACACAACTAATGTATCACTTTCTATTAAACTCTTTTGATTGTGTCATACTATAGAGTAAAACAATACAAACAAAAACTCTAGTAAATGACACTAGTATAAAAATAGCCTGCTACACCGGTTAAATTCGTCTATTTACACCGGTTATTGCAAAAATAAACGGGTGTATATATAGGCGAGGTAAAATGTGGATTTTTTTTACACCGGTTAATAAAACCTGTGAAAAATAACCGGTGTAAAAAAAGAAATTTTACACCGGTTTTATTAACCGGTGTAATATGTATTGCTTTTTTACACCGGTTCCTTTTAACCGGTGTAATATGTATTGAATTTACAATGGTTTTTTATACCCGGTTTAATATGTATTTTTTCTACGAATTAATTTAAATCTTGCATTCACATAACAAAACAAAACAGCCCAAAATACATAGAGTTTATAAACACACCAATCCAAAATACATATTGAAAACAATGCATTCAACAATTGCCATTAACAGTAACAAAAATTTTGAATAAACATATATTTACAAATATTGATTTCTAAAGTCAAAAGTATTGCATATACATATATGTACATCTACATATCTATATAATGTCCTAAGAAAATAATGAATCAACTCTATATGTCAGTTTGTACCCATCAACGCTTGCAGCTCATGATTCATTACATAATTGGCCCATGCTTATCGAACAATGTTCAAATATGTTTTTGTTAATGCTTTCACATATTTTTTGAAGCACTGATACATTCAAAAAAAGTCATTATATTATTAATAACTCATATGCAAAACAAAAAAAAGGATTTGAGTAGCAAAATACTATGATAATGAAATAATAAAACAAAACCCAATAACCTTCTTGAAATCCTTCTGCTCTACGACTCCTCGGAGTATGATCATTCGCATGTACCACATGACATAATACCCACATTCCCAATTTGAGTCTTGCCTCTTGTGCTACAATTAAATAATAATGTCATAAAAAAATAACATTGTTTACATTAGACCATTAAGTCGAACAATTGAACAAGCTTACATTTATCTCTATCCATTGAATTGTTTTATGCGTCGACGAGTGATCCTCTTCAATTTCTGACTGATACACCCTCGATACACTGTAAAAGACAACATTTAAAAGCTTATAAATAAGAATTAACAAATAAACATGTGATAATATCAGTAATATACTATTCAAAAAATTATGAATAAATATAAATACGTGTTCATCAAATTCGTAGCATCATCTCGTGGGTTTGAATGTACTGGATCAAACCAGTACACAATCATGTCCTGTGGTCTTATTGCCATTAGCATCCAGTGTGCACTGGAAAATAATAATAACATAAAAAATTCCAACTTATCAATGAATAAACCTATTGAAAATGCGGTTAAAAAAATAAATCTATTTGAAATTTAATTACTTTAGAAAATACGGCGCTAGGTAGATTCTCTTGTGTCCAGTCTTCAGGGTAGACACAATGTACTGTACTCTAGATGTTTCGTTATTCCCGAAGGGTTGTATATGATGTGGAGATAGGAACCCTATCCCAGTTTGACCCTGTTCTATACATAGTGCATACATTGTCCTACAACATTCATTGACAAATATAAGGACACGATTGATTAGTTAAACTATATTGCAAATTAACCAAAAAAATAAAATAAAGTTGAAACTTTAAAAATATATACGAACTTACTTTATGAACACTTACATGCAATCACCCGTCACCATATCACACGACAAGAAATCACTGACGCTCTCATTAGTAAGATATACTAAAAACTCATTGCCCACTATTCCTTCCGTCATATTGATTGTGTACAGAGAGTCAGTCGACTGGTTGCTCACCAATATGCACAATTGCCTTAAAGATCCATCGAGTTCAGATAATAATGGATAATTCGTTTCTCGCTGGTGGACAACCACTTTTGTTTTCTTGTGTTGAGTGGATTTCTTTAACTCTTTAGAACCTTTCGGGTCTGGTACCTTTAAAAAATAACTCAGTAATTAGAGATGTTTATTAATAAATTTATAACAAAAAGACACAAAGAATCATATATAATTACACCTGCAAATCCGGATCGGTACAAATCTCAACCAATGACCTTGGCCACTCTAACATAGTACCAAATCCTGTCCCAACTGTCGTGGCCTCATCCGGAAATGGCAATGGAGCATCGTGTTCGATCGAGGTAATGATATTGACTTTCACTCTGTCCCGCATTACTTATTTTCCGTGATGCATGGATATATTATAAAGCCTCCCGGTAGCTACAAGACACCGCCCTTTAGTATGATCAATCACAAATAGGCGTCATCCTGTTCCGTCCTGTGAATAATAGACAAATATAGTATATATTAATAAATGAGTTAAATGAACTAATTAAAAGAAAATAATTATAATTTGTTACCTCGAACTCTCCCAATGAATTTGGGAGTCCAGAACCAGAGCATACCGGTATGTGCTCTGCCACGACTTCCCTGCTTATAGTCTCTGGATGCTTTAACTCTTGTTGCTTCAAGGATGATTCCGTACTAGGAAAACTCGAGTCATGTTGCGTAGGAAAAACTGGAACTGGTTTGCCCAAAGCTCTGTAGAGTTCCTTCAGTGCTTCAGACAAGAACCTAATTTCCTCTCTACATTGAGCATGACTGTCTGCATTCGTATTACGACCGGACGATGAGGCTCCAAAAACTTGAGACATCCTCATCCGACCCCCAACACCCCTTATGCGACCGGGGTGAACTTTCTTTCCCGTAGCAATGACAAGAATGTCATTATTTCCCTCTCCAAGAGACTCTCCTTGACTCTCGCGATTTGTCAAATCATCCTGATCAATTGTACCCAACATTATTCTTAATATAATTCACATTATTAATTATATTAATAGACATTTTATTTAATTGAATAAATTATACTTACAATTTTCATGCTAACATCTCTAGCCGCGTTGGTTGAAAAGTCACCATGCCTGTTTTTGTGACCTTCCTTGAAGAGAAGATGACGGGGAATTGGTGACGGGGGAGAGGTTGTTCCACGGGCCTCCTCTTCTGTCATACCGGAGTCAATCTTCCTTTGTATTTTTGCCTCAAATTTGTCATGCATCATCCGTTGCTTCAACTTTGAATATCCACCACGAGACATTATGTGATTGAGTTTGTTCTTGTTCGAACTCTCTTGGCTAGCAACAAGCTTTGCCTATTTCTCCAAAAAAGGAAATAGATATCATTCAAATTGTTAACTTTACATTAAATGAATAAAAATTTGAAAAAATAAATATATTACCTGCCAGTCTTCGGTTAATCGATTTTTGCAGAACATCTCCTATGTATCCCTACTAAGATACGGATATATAGCACATGGGTCCTCATTCTTTAGGCTTCCAAATATGTACCAGTTCAAGCTTGTCTTCCAGCCCCGCCAACGTTCCCCAGCCTGGACTAACCACTTCTTCTTCAGTTTTGGTGTGGACTCAAAATGAAAGGTAATCTGATAAAATAAAAACCTCTAACATTAGTGAACGTAAATTTAATATAAATTGAAAGAAAATATGTGAAAAAACATTAAAAGGACCATTAAAATTGCACATACCATTACTTCATCCCAAATCATGTCCTTTATGTTCGCATCGACTTCAAGCCATGATTTAAATTGCACAACATTAACTTTACTGCGCGCCATCAATGTAATGAAATTAATCCAGTCATTATGTGCTTTTTCAGTCGTAGGCTCATCATTATTATCGAAGAAAATAGGTGTCTTTACTCCTCTTGCCCTCCTTTCCAAAATATCGCTCGACATTTTGTTCCTTTTCTTCCATAATGTGCATGGATTTGATCATCGCCATCCCCGGTGCGTGATCGTCGTTTATTAGCCATGAGAAACCTTTGTATTATACAAAATGAAAAAAAAGTATATTTAAAATGTAAACAAAACTTTCTTAACTACAATTCAACCATACTGAGAATATTCAAATCCAAATCCTTCCATTTATGGTTGATTTATTTCTTAAAAATAAGAATATTCAAATCCAAATTCAACAAGTTAATTACCCATTTATTGTCCATAATATATATGCATGCTGTTTTTTGGGAATGTATCTTCGAAAATAATGAATCTGTAGCATCCAACACACAACACCCAAACTATTAGAGTATCGAAATCCTCTTGAATCATCATAAGCACAATAAGATAATTGTCAACTGAGTAATCAAGTCACAACCATGAATTCTAAAAAATCTGAAAACAACATAAGCATTAAAGAGGAAAAATAGCTAAAATTGCTTTATATTTGTTATCTAGCACACACAACACCCAAACTTCAGTTGTTGAATCCAACACACAACACCCAAACTCTAATAGTATCGAAATCCTCATGAATCATCATAAGCACAATAAGATAATTGTCAATTGAGTAATCAAGTCATAACCAATAATTCTAAAAAATCTGAAAACAACATAAGCATTAAAGAGGAAAAATAGCTAAAATTGCTTTATGTATCTTATCTAGCACACACAACACCCAAACTTCAGTTGTTGAATCCAACACACAACACCCAAACTCTAATAGTCTTGACATCCTCTTGAATCATAATAAGCAAAATAAGATAATTGTCAACTGAGTAATCAAGTCACAACCAAGAATTCTCAAAAATCTGAAAACAACATAAGCGTTAAAGAGGAAAAATAGCTAAAATTGCTTTATATTAGTTATCTAGCACTAATCCTAGCCTCATCTTTACTTACAACACAACCCAGAAAACAAAGATTAGATCTTTGAAATGATATTACCTTTAAAGAGTAGCCACGGATTGAATTTCTTTATAATCCCAGATGAAACTGCTGAAAAACTGAGCTTTTTGGTAAATACGTATAAAAAAAAGCAAATCAAACACAAGCCCAAATGCTATGCGTAAACTACTGAAATTAGTTTAAAACGTCTCACATTTCAACATTAGAAAGCAGACAATAAAGTTAAAAACCAATCCCTACTCGAACCTTTTTCAAGCGAAGCGAGAGAATAAAACCTCCTTAGCTCTGTTCTCTATAAGACCGATGACGAAGCTTGACTTGTCTCTGGTAGTGTCCAAGTCCTCCGTTCCTATTTCTGCAATGAGAGGGATTTGTTTTCAAAAGGGTGGAGGTGAAAATGGAGATGGTGGTGGAGGCAAGTTAAGTGTTTTGGAAGGAAAATTTGGAGACGGCGCCAGGGCTTTTTAGTTTAAAAAACAGTTACTACACCGGTTATTGTTTTAACCGGTGTAGAAAGATTGTTTTCTACACCTGTTATTGAAATAACCGATGTAGAAAACAACAACTTTCTACACCGGTTATTATTAACCGGTATAAAAAAAATTTCTATTGTAAAAAAAAAAATTATTTTCAGTTAAAATTATGAAATGCATAAAATTGTACTTTTCATTCCACATAAAATTGTAGTTTTCATTCCACAAGATTTAAAAAACATAAGAGTTTTTTATAATCTGCTGTTTTTGTATTTTTTTTTGTAATTTTCTTGACTATTTAATTAATTGTTGGTATATGTATGTAAAATCCAATCATAATTAGAATATAATTAATATGTTAGTTTTTTAATTTTTGGTCTTTAAATCCTATGAAAAGTTTTCTTAATTATATAATTCTTCGAATATTAAATATACAAATATAATAAAAAGTAGAATATAATATTATAAACGATTAATTGAAATTATGGTGATTGTTTAAGTGTTGTCCACACCGGTTAATAATAAACGGTGTAAAAAACATTATCATCCAGTCATTATGTGCTTTTTCAGTCGTAGGCTCACCATTATCATCGAAGAAAATAGGTGTCTTTACTCCTCTTGCCCTCCTTTCCAAAATATCGCGCGACATTTAGTTCCTTTTCTTCCATAATGTGCATGGATTTGATCATCGCCATCCCCGGTGCGTGATCGTCGTTTATTAGCCATGAAAAACCTTTGTATTATACAAAATGAAAAAAAAGTATATTTAAAATGTAAACAAATCTTACTTAACTACAATTCAACCATACTGAGAATATTCAAATCCAAATCCTTCCATTTATGGTTGATTTATTTCTTAAAAATAAGAATATTCAAATCCAAATTCAACAAGTTAATTACCCATTTATTGTCCATAATATATATGCATGCTGTTTTTTGGGAATGTATCTTTGAAAATAATGAATCTGTAGCATCCAACACACAACACCCAAACTATTAGAGTATCGAAATCCTCTTGAATCATCATAAGCACAATAAGATAATTGTCAACTGAGTAATCAAGTCACAACCATGAATTCTAAAAAATCTGAAGACAACATAAGCATTAAAGAGGAAAAATAGCTAAAATTGCTTTATATTTGTTATCTAGCACACACAACACCCAAACTTCAGTTGTTGAATCCAACACACAACACCCAAACTCTAATAGTATCGAAATCCTCATGAATCATCATAAGCACAATAAGATAATTGTCAATTGAGTAATCAAGTCATAACCAATAATTCTAAAAAATCTGAAAAAAACATAAGCATTAAAGAGGAAAAATAGCTAAAATTGCTTTATGTATCTTATCTAGCACACACAACACCCAAACTTCAGTTGTTGAATCCAACACACAACACCCAAACTCTAATAGTATTGACATCCTCTTGAATCATAATAAGCACAATAAGATAATTTTCAACTGAGTAATCAAGTCACAACCAAGAATTCTCAAAAATCTGAAAACAACATAAGCATTAAAGAGGAAAAACAGCTAAAATTGCTTTATATTAGTTATCTAGCACTAATCCCAGCCTCATCTTTACTTACAACACAACCCAGAAAACAAAGATTAGAGCTTTGAAATGATATTACCTTTGAAGAGTAGCCACAGATTGAATTTCTTTATAATCCCAGATGAAACTGCTGAAAAACTGAGCTTTTTGGTAAATACGTATAAAAAAAAGCAAATCAAACACAAGCCCAAATGCTATGCGTAAACTACTGAAATTAGTTTAAAACGTCTCACAGTTCAACATTAGAAAGCAGACAATAAAGTTAAAAAACAATCCCTACTCGAACCTTTTTCAAGCGAAGCGAGAGAATAAAACCTCCTTAGCTCTGTTCTCTATAAGGCCTATGATGAAGCTTGACTTGTCTCGGGTAGTGTCGAAGTCCTCCGTTCCTATTTCTGCAATGAGAGGGATTTGTTTTCAAAAGGGTGGAGGTGAAAATGGAGATGGTGGTGGAGGCTAATCAAGTGTTTTGGAAGGAAACTTCGGAGACGACGCCAGGGTTTTTTAGTTTAAAAAACAGTTACTACACCGGTTATTGTTTTAACCGGTGTAGAAAGATTGTTTTCTACACCAGTTATTGAAATAACCGATGTAGAAAACAACAAATTTCTACACCGGTTATTATTAAGCAGTGTAAAAAAAATTTCTATTATAACAAAAAAATTTATTTTCAGTTAAAATTATGAAATGCATAAAGTTGTGATGAGGTGAATTTATTCACCGATTATGTAGGGTTTTTACTTAATTCTTTGGTCGTTCTTGTTCGTTTTTTTTCGTTTTAGTGTTTTAATTGAAGGTTTGTTGACCATGGTGTATGCTTCGAAGGGAAAAATCATACGAAAGTCGAATCAGGTCCAAAATGAGAGGAAAAGATTTAGAAAGATCATGAAGCTGGTCCCGTGTTTCACAGGATATTTAAGGTGTTAATTCCAATTGTTTATGATCAATCCTACATATTTACACCTTGGATAGAGTGGAAAATAAGTTCCAAGTTGATCCCATGTAGGCTCGAGACTCCAAGAAGGGTTAATATAGCAAAACACGTGGAAAGGCGATGAAGAACAAATTCTGAAGAAATATGCCAGGCTTTTGTAATTTAATCATATCTCTCTCTATTTATATCCAAATCGAGTCATTCAAGTGCCATTGGAAAGCTAAGAAATAGAGCTACAACTTTCATGTTTTGGGTGTTTGCAAATGCGGCGTGGATCATAACGAAATATAGCCTAGCAGATGGACATCGGTAAAAAGAATTAAATTGGATTTTTTGTAAGAATTTTGGAAATTGGCAGAGAGTTACGTCGCGACGTGGGGATCCCACCCACGTCGCGACGTGGGTGCACATCGCAACGTCGGGAAAACGTCGGGAAACGTCGGCTGCGCGACTGAAATTTTGAAATTTGCGATTTTGGCCCAATTTGAATTTCCTTTTCCGACAAGACTTTCGTGAAGGACTTATTAGAAAATATCTTCATAGAATTACTATAAATAAGGCTAGGGTTTACATATTTTAGGGTGTGACACTTTTGAGAGATTTTAAGCAAGAGATTTCTCCTTTGTAATAGCTAGGGTTTTCTACTTCGGTTATTGCTTGGAGAATTGCAGCTGTACGGATTGGGAACACCTTCTACTATTGAACTCATTCTTTTACGAGTAAAGATTACATTCAAGGATTTATTATTCAATGTGTTTTCTTTCCTTTTAATTGATGTTTTCAATATTGTGCTTAATTATTAATATCATGATGTTCGATTTAGCCATGCTCGGCTAGATTAATTGTGCTCTCGGGATTATGGATAAGGGTTTGTGTGTTTAATTTACATGCTAAGTTCTATCTTATGGTCTTTGTTGAATATGTTTTACTGTGTTCTTCATAATTATGCATGATTTGGCCGGATTATGTATGATGAATATTTGTTTAAAGTGCAGTAAATTTTTTAGAGATAACTTGCTTTAATCTTACCTCTCACCACAAAGGAGGATTTGAATGGGTTGTTTGGAATCTTTTGTGGGTTGGTTGTGAATTTGTTAGATTGATTTTACCTTAGCTCTTGCCTCTCGTCACAAATGAGGAGTTAAGGGGATTAGTTTAGCACTAGCGAGACTGGTTCGGAAGTTGCCTCCGCCACAAAGGAGCGGTTGAACTTGAGGGTTTGGTTGAGTTGGTAGTTGCATTAGATTCCGGATTAATTAAGGAAGTAAACCTTGCCTCTCGCCACAAAGGAGGGTTTAATGAATTAGTTAATATCTAAATAGGTAAATTGCCTAAATCATTCCTTGCCTCTCGCCACAAAGGAGGGCATGAGTTATGTTATTTACCCTTGATTTGCATGACCATAGATAGGATGTATGCATGTGCTTTTTAAAATAACCCTAAAATATAATCTCGGGAGTACACTTGCTTAATTTGAGTTTTTAAATCAAATCACCTCCTTATTTCAGTTATTTGTTCTTTGCTTACTTATTATTTACTTTGATAAACAGAAAAACCAAAAATACTTTATTAAAATTTCAACACAGTCATTTCCTCGTGGGACCGAACTTGCTATACTATCACCGAGATGAAATTCATGTTATTTATTTCATGTTGTTTTGTATGTCTTTTTGCTTAATTTCTTAGGAGTTGAAGTGTGGATGTTATGCTTGGATTAATGGCTAATTAGTCTTTCTTAGTATTTTAAATTTTATGAATTAGGATTTATTTTAAATTTTTAATTATGTCCCATTCGTATTAGTTATTCCCTTGAGTTAACCTTACCTCGTAAATAAGTATGTTGGTAATGATAATTCTTTTCATAGTTAAACCATGGTTTTAGGATTTTTTTTCGTGTAATATCCAATTTTTTTTTGAAATTTTGATCTTGTCGTGATAAATGTTATGTTGCCAATGATTTGAATTTATCGACAGATTCGATGTGGGATAGGAAAGTAATATGCTATCTAGAGGGAGTCGGGTCTTTGATGGAAAGTTTAGCATTTTGAGTCAACTATTTTTATGCACTTAGGGGAACTACTGAGGGGATTGACGAGTTTGTAATCATTAAGTATATTGGTGTGTTTTTAACGCTTTGTTTAGTTAAAACTTATATAACTCGCTTAAAATGTGTTCTTTAATAAATGTGCTTGCGTAAATGTTTGCACTTAATGCTTTTGCATTTTTAAGCTTGTTATGCTCATACTATCATCCCTATATGAGATTGCTTTTAATAATAACCCTAAGAGAACTCATATGGATGGTAACGGAGATTATAAGCCATAAGACTCTGGCTTCATATTGTCACTCCTCTGCGAGACTGCTCTTAAACGAAAAGTTAATTGAGGACTTGCATGAGTGGGAATGGGTCTAAAACCCGAAGGTGAGACAGTACTACAGGTGGATGTCACGGGATTTCCAATGAAATACCCTAATTATGTGTGACAGTCTGGGGGAACGAGTGTTTTATTTATGAACCTAGAGGTTTGCTGAGCGAATCCTCATTTATATGAGTTTGATAATGAATTGTTAATATGTTAGTGAGGAAAAGTTGAGACGAAGACTTAGTTGTTGGAACCCTGATTTATGGCGTGATTGTAGATGAGTTATGAACTAAGGTGGAACCTATCGCACACACACACATGGTTGGCTCAACGTGTCTAAATGAGTACGTTAATGGACTTTGATAACTTTTGGGTCGTATATTATGTGTACTTGACATTTGAATACTTGAGTGTATGAGGCATTTATGTGGTATTTGTTCTTAGATCGAATTGATGAAGTTGGATGCGTTTTTTTTGTTATGTGTTAAATTTTGTTAGGGTCTTTGTGTTAGAATTTTGTTTAGGTTTGTTATTTTGTGATTTAGTTTGTTCGGGGACGAAGAAAGGTTAAGTGTGGGGGAAATTGATGAGGTGAATTTATTCACCGATTATGTAGGGTTTTTACTTTATTCTTTGGTCGTTCTTTTTCGTTTTTATTCGTTTTAGTGTTTTAATTGAAGGTTTGTTGACCATGGTGTATACTTCGAAGGGAAAAATCATACGGAAGTCGAATCAGGTCCAAAATGAGAGGAAAAGATTGAGAAAGATCATGAAGCTGGTCCCGTGTTTCACAGGATATTTAAGGTGTTAATTCCAATTTTTTATGATCTATCCTACATATTTACACCTTGGATAGAGTGGCAAATAAGTTCCAAGTTGATCCCATGGAGGCTCGAGACTCCAAGAAGGGTTAATATAGCAAAACACGTGGAAAGGCGATGAAGAACAAATGCTGAAGAAATCTGCCAGGCTTTGGTATTTTAATCATATCTCTCTCTAGTTATATCCAAATCGAGTGATTCAAGTGCCATTGGAAAGCTAAGAAATAGAGCTACAACTTGCATGTTTTGGTTGTTTGCAAATGAGGCGTGGATCATAAAGAAATATGGCCTAGAAGATACACGTCGTGATGTGAGACCCTCCACGTCGCGACGTCGGTAAAAAGAATTAAATTTGATTTTTTGGAAGAATTTTGGAAATTGGCAGAGAGTTACGTCGCGACGTGGGTGCACATTGCGACGTCGGGAAAACGTCGGGAAATGTCGGCTGCGCGACTGAAATTTGGAAATTTGCGATTTTGGCCCTATTTGAGTTTCCTTTTCCGACAAGACTTTCGTGAAAGACTTATTAGCAAATATCTTCATAGAATTACTATAAATAAGGCTAGGGTTTACATATTTTAGGGTGTGACACTTTTGAGAGATTTTAAGCAAGAGATTTCTCCTCTGTAACAGCTAGGGTTTTCTACTTCGGTTATTGCTTGGAGAATTGCAGCTGTACGGATTGGGAACATCTTGTTCTATTAAACTCATTCTTTTACGAGTAAAGATTACATTCAAGGATTTATTATTCAAGGTGTTTTCTTTCCTTTTCATTGATGTTTTCAATATTGTGCTTAATTATTAATATCATGATGTTCGATTTAGCCATGCTCGGCTAGATTAATTGTGCTCCCGGGATTATGAATAAGGGTTTGTGTGTTTAATTTACATGCTAAGTTCTATCTTATGGTCTTTTTTGAATATGTTTTGCTGTGTTCTTCATAATTATACATGATTTGGCCGAATTATGTATGATGAATATTTGTTTAAAGTGCAGTAAATTATTTAGAGATAACTTGCTGTAATCTTACCTCTCACCACAAAGGAGGATTTGAGTGGGTTGTTTGGAATCTTTTATGGGTTGGTTGTGAATTTGTTAGATTGATTTTACCTTAGCTCTTGCCTCTCGTCACAAAGGAGGAGTTAGGGGGATTAGTTTAGCACTTGCGTGACTGGTTCGGGCGTTGCCTCCGCCACAAAGGAGCGGTTGAACTTGAGGGTTTGGTTGAGTTGGTAGTTGCATTAGATTCCGGATTAATTAAGGAAGTAAACCTTGCCTCTCGCCACAAATGAGGGTTTAATGAATTAGTTAATATCTAAATAGGTAAATTGCCTAAATCATTCCTTGCCTCTCGCCACAAAAGAGGGCGTGAGTTATGTTATTTACCCTTATTTTGCATGACCATAGATAGGATGTATGTATGTGCTTTTTATGTAACCCTAAAATATAATATCGGGAGTACACTTGCTTAAATTGAAGTTTTAATTAAATCACCATTTTAGTTTTAGTTCTTGATATTTATTTACTTAGCTTTATTTTGATAATTACAAAAACACCAAAAATATTTTATTAAAATTTCAACACAGTCCTTTCCTCGTGGGAACGAACTTGCTATACTATCACCTTTTAGGGGTTGTTTAGCTTGATTTTTTATTAGGGGCAAATAGCAACCACGATCGCAATTTTTATACATATATTTGCCTCACATGAAATTGTACTTTTCATTCCACATAAAATTGTAGTTTTTATTCCACAAGATTTAAAAAACATAAGAGTTTTTTATAATCTGATGTTTTTGTATTTTTTTTTGTAGTTTTCTTGACTATTTAATTAATTGTTGGTATATGTATGTAAAATCCAATCATAATTAGAATATAATTAATATGTTAGTGTTTTAATTTTTGGTCTTTAAATCCTATGAAAAGTTTTCTTAATTAAATAATTCTTCGAATATTAAATATACAAATATAATAAAAAGTATAATATAATATTATAAACAATTAATTGAAATTATGGTGATGGTTTAAGTGTTGTCCACACCGGTTAATAATAACCGGTGTATAAAAAAAATTTGCATGGTATCCCCTATAACTAGAGCAAATCTCCCTGTCAACAACAAGTTTAAATGTATACAACTTTATACCACAATAAATATCGATCAGTAATATTATGATAAGTAGGTTTTATACCTACTTGTATAGACTAATCCACTTAGCTTTTGGCTTGAATTGCATACATTTATGTGATGAAATGTGCTATTTTGTGCATTTATGTGTTTCTCAACTTGATGTGCTAAAATGGTGAAAAAGACCACAAAAGTTGTTAAAATGAGGTAGATGTGTGTTTGATGCTAAATGATAAGAGGAGGGTTAGAAAGAGCTAGAATGGTGAGTGAGAGTTTTGAAGAAAACCCTAAAATGTGCTTAAATTCTTGGACTTTGACTTGTGTTAGTGCAAATGTGTGGTTTTTAGGTGTCTATGCATATATGTGTTGTGTTAATTGGTAATGTTGAAATGGTGAAAATATGGAAAAAATGGTGGAAAATGGAGTTAAAAGTGTTAAGGAAAAATGGATGAAACCGAAAATGCACAATTGGTTATTTTAGGGTTTTGGCAGCTTTGAGTGTGAAATTCATTTGAGTGTATCTCTTTCAATACTAATCCAATTGGTGAGTTCTTTGGTGTTCTGAAAAGCTCTTTGAATGCACTACATTTTTTATGTTGTAACTAGTTTCTAATTATGTGTGCAAGACTATGAAATGTGAGTTTCTTTTCGGAATACCATTCATTAGGGTTTTAAGGTTTTCTAGGGTTTTATCTGCCTGCCACAGTTTGATGTTTTGATGATATTGTGAGTTTCAAGGACCCAATGATGCTGATTCTTGAACTGGTGGAAAGCTAAGAGGATTAGCTAGAAATTTTATGTTCACCACTGGGTCTAAATCAGAGGGTAAGACACACTTATTTGGCATGAAAGTAAGGTATTTGGCTGGAATGAATACTTTGCCAATTCGGTCAACTGACCTTGCCAAATTCTGCCAAGCCAACTTTGCCTTCGGTTAACCAACCTTGCCAAGCACTTACCACGCATCCTTGGCGTACCATTGACACACCATTAGCACACTTTGGCACAACACTTGCACATCCTTGGCACACCACTTGTGCACAACATTACATGCCACTTTTGCCTAAACATTTGCACCTTGGCACACCACACATGCACACCACTTTGCCACACTTGGCACCACACCTTGCCGAACCATGCCAAGACTTGCCGAAACACTTTGCCAAGCACCAATATGCATTTACCTTAGCACACCATTTCAACACCCAATCTTAGCACACTACTCAAACATTCTTGGCATAACATTTGCACACTCTAAACAAGTTTTCACTCACATTGGCATAGGAAGGAACTGGCTGGTCAAGTGCATTTTTGCCCACGACATGTCGTGGGCAAAGGTTGAGAACAGAAAAAATTGGCCTACGACATGTCGTAGGCCAATGTTGAGAGAACAGAAAATGGCCTACGACATGTCGTAGGCCATTTCTGGAATGAAGCTTTTTTGCCCACAACATGTCGTGGGCAAATTGTTGGAGGAAAAAGTTGGCCTCTAACATGTCGTAGGCCAATTTTGAAGAAAAAATATTTAGCCTACGACATGTCGTAGGCTAAGTGTAAATGAGAGCTGAAAATGGTAAAGTATTGAAGGCTTGCTCTATGAAGTCCTTTCAGTTTTGTCACACTTTAGTAGTTTGATCATAACTTTCTCGTTCTAGCTCCAAAGTGGGTGATTTTGATGGCTATGGATAGCTAAGACATGGTGTTACAACTTTAATGTTTTAAGTTTTCCTTAATTCAGAGTGCATCAGGATCAAATATTGGTGGGAAGTTGCTGCCATGAAATACTTTGTGTTTGAGTTTCTAAAAAATTGGCGAAGTGTTGAACAACTGATTTTCTGAAATTCCAGGTTGATGAAGGCGCAGTTTGCTTTGGCTGGAAGACGTGAATTTCAAAGCGCTGGATTCTTGAAGGCTCGCTGAGTTGCTGAAGGCGTGATCAGTTAAGGCTTGAAGGCGTGATCAGTTAAGGCTTGAAGGCGTGATATAATTCTGATTTCTTCACCTGGGTCTTGAGCAACAAAGGCGTTCGAAGCTGATCCTGAAGGCGCGATGTAGGATGCTGAAGTTTATGAAGGCGCTGAAAATTAACACCAAAGGCGCTGAAGTGTTGAATAATTTTTCAAACTTGGAATTTTTGACATTTTTGGCTGATTTTTAGTTTCCTCTCTTAAGGGCACTTTTGTAATATTTGATACAATCTACGTTGCGTATTAGTTACGTTTCCCCAACTCTATATATAGGGAAGATAGCTAACATGTATATGGGAATTTTTGATTACTCACATTTTTTTTACATAGGGTAACCGACTTTTGATTTTGAAGGGAGAGAATTCTCATTTTCTCTCTCGAGATATACTTTCTCTCACTAAACATTTCTTCTCGAATCTCAATTTTGATTGTGAATTTGGACTGGATTCTTATTTCTTATTCTCAATTGACAAAGGAATCGACAATTCTCTTGATTTTATCGGTAAATTCTTCCAATTAAGTGAGAATGAGTTTATCAATGTTGGAATTTGTTGATTTTGAAATGAGAAAGATGTTTTTTGGCTAAATTTACGATATCTCAGGATTCTTAATGGATGAATATGCGTTTTAGTAGATTGTATGCTATGCAATTGATCTAATTGTTGAGGATTGAAATCACATTTAAATTGAGCATAAACATATGTTGAATTTCATAATTCCTAGCTAGTTTTGAATGGATCAAGTTTCAATTGTGGTCTACATGCTAAATTGAGGAGTGATTCATCAAAGTTAGTGAAGTTGCATGAATTGAGAACTAAATTGTGATTATTTTAGTCTTTGCACTCGTTTTCTGTAATCAAATCGATTCTAAGACTCAGGCCCGATCATAGGAAGTGTTGATGAATTGATACGTTAGATAAAGTGTTAAAGAAGCTTTCTGTGTTAACAACAATGATATGTAAACCCCAGGATGGACCTCGCCATGGGAGTTCTTAGGACTTTGCATGTTAGAGTAGTTAGCTGAGAGAGAGTTGAGACTTTGCGGAGATTATTCCACCATTCTCGGGCCTCGCCATGGGAGAGGGTGGTGATTTGGGGGTATAAGCAGTGGTGTGGTCGCCATGCTAACCACAGCTTGGATTTCTAGGCAATTTAGGTCTCCGAAGTATTTAATTGTTTATCGATTGCATAGCATTAAGTCACTAAGCCTATGTTCATCCAATACAAGAATCCTTGGATATCTGTTTCGTCCTTGCTGGTTGCTATATTTTGCGTCTCTATTTTCGTTCTTTTGTGATGAATTTTCTGTTTTTCTAGTACTTAAATCTCGAGACTAATATTTTAAGAACAATTTTGTTAAATTTTCTTGACCTAAGCCTTCCCTGTGGATTACGATCCCTACTTACGCTTCTACATTAGTGTTTAGGGTAAAATTGAGCTGATTCGACTTTAAGCTGTCAATTTTTGGCGCCGTTGCCGGGGAAGACAATCGGTTCTGGAATTTGTTGACTGTGTTATCCTGTTCTTAGAGTGTGTGTTATTGTTTTGATTAAACTATCTTGTTTCTTTACTGTGTGTGATTTTGTTTCTATTACCATCTGGTATTGGTTTGATTTACATATTGATCCATTTGTTATCTTGATATTATCTGCAGTACCTGTTTGTGTATGCCCAGGTCTGTAAGATCTAGAGGAGAACCTGAATTTGAATTGGACCTTGAATTGGCAAGGACTATAAGAAATCAAGCAAAGCAGAGAGCTATGGCTGCACAAGGAGTACAAGCGCCCAAGTTTGGAGACCATTATGCAGTAAATTTTGACAATCGATTTGGTCATCAGGACATTGATGTGGAAAGTTACCACATTCCTCCACAAATAGTCTCGATGATTACCTAGGGCCAATTCTTCCAAGGTCTTGATAATGAGGACCCTAATGATCATCTTGACTGGTTTCTTGGGTTATGTAGCACTTTTAAATTGCCAAGAGTTGACAGGGGTGAGGTTCACAGAATTTTGTTCCCATTATCTCTGCGTGGAAAGGCTAAACATTGGTTCAAGAGTATAGGGGGAGCAAATGCTGGAATGTCATTTGATGATTTACAGAAAAGGTTCTTGTCTAAGTACTTCCCTCCAGTTAAGCTTGAAAAGAGAAGGTTGGAAATTATGAACTTCCAACAACAAGACAGTGAGTCATTTCGAGAAACTTGGGAGAGATTTAATGATTGGATTAGGCAATGCCCCAATCATGACTTGGGTGAAATTAGGGAGCTAAATACTTTCTTCAAAAGCCTAACTCCTGAATCATCTTTAATGGGTAAAGCTTGTGCTAATTGGGCACTTAAAGACAAATCGGTGACGGAAGTGCGTGAACTTTTTAACCAGATAGCTGAGGATGAATACATTTTTCCAGAGACTAGAAAGCCACATGTTAGGAGACAGAGAGGAGTTCTTGATGTGGACGAGGAGACTTCACTTAATGCTAAGTTTGAAGCATTGGCCAAGCAAGTGCAGACTTTAAAGGCTACTCAAACAAAAGCCCCAGTACTTTCATGTGGACTATGCAATATGCAATCACTACTGAATCCATTCAGTATGTGAACAATTACAGTAACAAACCCCAATATGGTGGGAACTATTCTGGGAGCAATTACAGTGGAGGCAACCGACAATATGGTGGAAACCAAGGCAATTGGAATCAACAGCAGAACCAAGGAGGAAATTACTATCAAGGTAGTGACTCAAGGAGAGCCATGAATCAACCACCTCCTGGTTTTGATAATCAGGCTAGCACATCAGAACAAAAGAAGCCAAATGTGGAGGATATGTTTCAAAAGTTGATGGAAAAGATGGATAAGAACGAATAGAGATTTGGAGGTTTGGAGTCCACTGTGAAGCATCACGAAGCCACTTTGAAAGAATATCGAGATGCAACTTGGTCAGCTTGCTAATGCTGTACACCTGAGGCAAAAAGGAGCTCTTCCTAGTGACACAGTACCAAATCCCAAGGGGAGAGAAGCATGCAATGCTATTACTTTGAGGAGTGGTAAATTGTTGCCTGGAAGCAAACATGTAGAAGAGAAGAGTGAAGATGTGGAAGAGGACCAAAAAGATGAAAATGAGATAGATGTGGAACTTGAGAAGAATGGTGAGCAAGAAGAAAATAAGGCTGAGAAGAAGGAAATATCAGCAAGGGTGGGAAATGAAGTCACCAAAAATTCCAATCCTTACAATTTCCCAGATTATGCTCCACGAGCTCCATTTCCAGAGAGGAAGAAACCTCCACCTAAAAAGGGACCTCAATTCAATCGTTTCTTGGATATGATTAAACAAGTGAATGTCAATGTTCATTTGTTGGATTTGGTTACAGCCATGCCTAAATATGCTAAGTATTTAAAGGATCTCATTTCAAACAAGGAGCAAATCTTGAGATGTGAAGTTCCAATGATGCTATCAGAGTGCAGTCAAGCATGGATGGTTCACAAATTACCTCCAAAGCTTAAGGATCTAGGTAGCTGTACCATACCTTGTAAGATTGGAACCAGATATTTTGCAAAGGCTCTCTGTGACCTTGGAGCTGGAATCAACTTGATGCCATTATCCATTGCAATAAATGTGGGTTTGAGTGGAAGGATTCGACCAGTTGCAGTGACATTACAGGCTTGGTGGAGGATGTGTTGGTAAGAATTGATAAATTTACCTTGCCTGTTGATTTCATTATACTTGATATGGAAGAGGACCCTGAGGTGCCTCTCATTTTTGGTAGACCTTTTCTAGCCACTGGTGATGCTTTGATTGGTGTGAAAAACAAGACAGTCACGTTTAGGATTAACAATGAGGAAATGGTTTTTGATGTAAACTATGCTATGAAGCAACCTCTAAATATGGAGTCTTGTTTTGCTATCAAAGTTTTAACTTGTTTTTCTTTGAGTAATGTGAACAACATGCATGATTTTTCTATTGTTGATGAGTTAAGTGTTGATGAGGATGTTTTTGATGAACTTGATTTATATGATGAGGATAAGAGAATTCTTGCTGAAATTGAAGATTTCATTGAATGTTGTTATTTGGAAGAGTCAATTTGTGAATTGCAAAATGATGTGGTGGAAGTTAAAATGCATGAAACTGTAGTGGAACATGATCATGAACCTACTGTTTTGACTAACGAAAATTTTACTCCCACTGAGGTGAGGACTAGTGAGAATTTGTGCAGGAATGAAAAGCTTTTACCTTCCATTGTGGTGGCACCAAAGTTGGAATTGAAACCACTTCCACCTTATCTCAAATATGCTTTCTTGGGAGAAAATGAGACATTGCCAGTTGTTATATCTTCAAAGCTTGAAGGGTGGCAAGAGGAGAAGCTTTTGGAAGTTTTGAGGAAACATAAGTTGGCTATTGGATGGACAATTGCTGATATAAAAGGCATAAGCCCAGGTTTATGTATGCACAAGATTTTGCTTGAGGAAAATGCCGTACCAGTATGGGATAGACAGAGAAGATTAAATCCCCAGATGATGGAAGTTGTGAAGAAAGAGGTTATCAAATTGCTTGACTTTGGGATGATTTTTCCAATTTCAGACAGCGAATGGGTTAGCCCAGTCCAGTGCGTCCCTAAGAAAGGAGGGGTGACGGTTATAAAAAATAAGGCTAATGAACTCCTGGTAACAAGAGTGGTAAATGCGTGGCTAGTTTGCATGGATTACAGGAAGCTAAATAAAGCTACTAGAAAGGACCATTTCCCTCTCCCATTTTTGGAACAATTGTTGGATAGAATTGCTGGCTACCTTTTCTATTGTTTTCTGGATGGATATTCTGGGTATAATCAGATTGCAATTGATCCCAAAGACCAGGATAAGACAACTTTCACTTGCCCTTTTGGCACATTTGCTTATAAAAGAATGCCATTTGGTCTTTGCAACGCCCCAGCTACCTTTCAGAGGTGCATGATGGCAATATTCCACGACATGGTGGAATCAATAATTGAAATATTCATGGATAATTTTTCTGTCTTTGGTATGACATTTGATGGTTGTTTGGAGAACTTGGCAAAGGTTTTGAAGAGGTGTGAAGAAACGAACCTTGTATTAAACTGGGAAAAATGTCAATTCATGGTTCAAGAAGGAGTTGTGTTAGGCCATAAAATTTCTCATGCTGGGATGGAGGTGGATCGAGCTAAGGTGGATGTCATTGCAAAACTTCCTCCACCGACCAATGTTAAGGGTATCAGAAGTTTTCTTGGACATGCTGGGTTCTATAGAAGGTTTTTTAAGGATTTTTCAAAGGTAGCCAGACCCTTGTGCAGTCTCTTAGAAAAAGATGTTAAGTTTGAGTTTGGAACGGAATGTGTTGAGGCATTTGAAACTTTGAAAACGAAATTGGTGGAAGCCCCCGTGATAGTCACTCCCCAGTGGGGTGAACCCTTTGAAATTATGTGCGATGCCAGTGATTATGCCTTAGGAGCTGTCTTAGGCCAGAGAAGGGACAAAGTGTTTCACACTATCTATTATGCTAGCAGGCTAATGAATGAAGCTCAAATGAATTATACAACTACTGAAAAGGAGATGCTAGCAGTGGTCTTCGCATTTGATAAATTTCGTGCTTACCTTTTGGGGTCAAAGGTTATTGTTCATACTGACCATGCCGCATTGAAGTATCTATTTGCAAAGAAGGAAGCAAAACCACGTTTGATTAGATGGGTTTTGTTGCTCCAAGAATTCGATGTGGAGATTAAAGATAGGAAAGGCTCGGAAAATGTTGTGGCAGATCATTTGTCAAGATTGGAATCTCAAGAGCAAGATTCACCTGACATTTCGGTTAAGGAACACTTCCCTGACGAGCAGGTGTTCAAAGTGGGTGAACAAACATTGCCTTGGTACGCTGAGATTGCCAATTTTGTGGTTGCTGGCCAGATTCCATCCTATTATTCCAGTGACCAGAATAAAAGATTGAGAAGTGATGCTAAATACTACTTTTGGGAGGACAATTCTTTATATAAAATCTGCAGTGATCAAGTGATAAGAAAGTGTGTCAAGGAAGAAGAAAAGGAGGACATCTTAAAAGCATGCCATGAGGGGCCATGTGGTGGTCATTTTGGATCAACTAGGACAGGCTTCAAAATCTTGCAATGTGGGTTCTATTGGCCACATATCTTCATGGATGCCAGAATTTGGGTTGGAAAATGTTATCGATGTCAACGAACTGGCAACATCTCTTCAAGAAATGAGATGCCTTTGAACAACATCTTGGAAGTAGAAATTTTTGATGTCTCGGGGATTGATTTCATGGGGCCTTTCCCTAGATCAAGGGGTATGAAGTACATTCTGGTGGCAGTGGATTATGTTTCTAAATGGGTGGAAGCTGTGGCTTTAGCTCATAACGATGCCAAGAGTGTAACTGCTTTCTTGAAGAAAAACATCTTTAACAGGTTTGGAGCACCCCGGGCTATAATAAGTGATGGAGGGACTCATTTCTGTAACAAGCTCTTTGAATCTTTGTTGGCTAGATATGGTGTTACTCATAATGTTTCAACAGCTTACCATTCACAAACATCTGGTCAAGCTGAAATTTCCAATCGGGAGATTAAGAGGGTTCTTGAAAAAGTGGTAAATCCAGGAAGGAAGGATTGGTCTTTGAAGCTATATGACGCATTGTGGGCATACAGAACAGCTTACAAAACCCCAATTGGAGCTTCTCCTTTTCGATTGGTTTTTGGTAAAGAATGTCACTTGCCAGTAGAACTTGAACATAAGGCGTATTGGGCAATTCAAACCTTGAACATGAATCTGTCTGAGGCTCAATCAAAAAGGATGTTGGAGTTGAATGAACTGGATGAATTCAGATTCAATGCTTACATGAGTGCCAAGTTGTACAAGGAAAGGACTAAAAGAATCCATGATGCAAAGCTTCAATCCAAGATCTTTGTTCCAGGACAATTGGTATTGCTTTATAACTCTAAACTTCGATTGTTTCGTGGCAAATTGAAATCAAGGTGGAGCGGTCCTTTTAAAGTGGTTGATGTAAAACCTTATGGGACAATTGAAATCAAGAATGACAAGAATGGAAATGTGTGGAAAGTGAATGGCCATCGTCTCAAGCCATACTTAACTTCTCAGGACAAGGATAGCACTAATGTGGCACGAGATCCACATGAGCTATACTTAGATGATCCCATCATCTCAAATTGAGCTATGATGCACGGTCGGGCTGTGACCTTAAACCAAGCGCTCCTGGGAGGCAACCCTGATTTTTTAACTTTGTTTTAATTGTCGTGATTTCGTTTCTTTGTTAATCCTAGTTGAGTAGTATTGAGTAGCAAATTATGGCACAATCACTTAACATTCACTTGGCTATATTTTTGTAGAGTTCCAAACGGATGTTGGGCATTATTGATAGAAGCAGGGAGAAAAATTTCACTTTTTCATCCATGAGGGTACACTGAGTCTACAGTGTTTACAACTAAGGTATCTCTGATGGTAAGAATTGTTGTTCATTCATGTATGCTTGGTTTAGAGGTCTTCCATTATTGAGAAAAAGAAAAGACAGCCAGCTATGACCTGTCGTTCACATGTGGTTGTTGGATAGTGAGTATGTTATCAGTATATATTGCACACTCAGTACTCTTTTCTTCGTATTGCTTTCCTGGCTAAAAATTTTTATTTTATTTTCAAAGCATGGATTTCTATTCTCCCCACCAGAACCCTTTTGAATATGCTATCTTTAGTGAAGATCCTGGAACTACATCTTCTCATTCTTCGTCTTCTTCAGCTGATGAAGAGATGGTAATTGATCTTCAACCAGCTAGTTGTCCACATTTTGTTAATGCTTCTGCTGAAAACTTTTAACATGGCTTTACTAATAGATCAGTTATGATTGAGCGACCATTTCAGGATCCTTCGAGCAGATTGAGGATGTGATTTTCAGACAGTCGTGGTCTCATTTTGCTAGAGCCTCAGTTGTGGTGAATATGAACATAGTTAGGGAATTTTATGCTAATTCCCGAGCTAGTGGTGTTCATTCAGTGTTCGTGAGAGGGAAGTATGTGATGGTCACCCGCCATAGTATTAATAGGCTTTATCTTCTTGAAGATTTTTCTCGAAATACATATGGTAGGTTGTTGAGAGCTGAGAACACCGATCATTTGTTGGCTTCAATAACCTTACCTGGTGCTACATGGGTGAGGAATGCTCAACGAGAGGCTTTATACGTGCCTACTAGTGAACTCACTGCCGAGGCCAAAATATGGTTAATGTTTATCAACTCCAGGATTCTCCCCACTAACCGTACCAATATAGCATCTAGAGAACGAGTTTTGTTGATTTATGCCATTTTACATGATTTCTCTATTGATGTTGGGCAGTTGATCTTAGAGTTTATCAGGCGGGCACAGAGAAGTGAGTTCGCACCGATGTATTTTCCAGCTCTGATAACGGCCATGGTTCGAGAGACAGGAGTTCATATTACTTCAGCTGACAATCCTCAAAATCCTTTTGGACTGTTGGGACCTCCTCAGTGGCTTGCTCTTCAAGAAGGGGAAAGAATTGCGAGACTTTCTCGTGGATTGTAGAAAGAGGAAAACCAGGTTCCTTTGTCTTGGTTGTTATGTTTTTATCACGGGGACCGTGTCTAATTCAAGTGTGGGGGAAGGCTTCACCAAGATGTCTTGATTTTTATGTCTTGATTTATTTTTTTTTTAATTTTTTTTATGCATGCGGGTGTTTTATATTGTGAGAAGGGGGGTTTGAAGTTGGGAGTGATTGTGAAGATTTCTGGTCTTTCCTGTTAATTGAGATATGTTGAGTTGAAGATTATGTGAAGTATCTTGAATTGAGGAATTTTGTGAAGTTGAAGAATGGATCAGTTCTACTGTGATGAATCTTGTGAAGTGGTGCTTTGTAAAATTTGAAATTTTTTTTTGAAAATTGTTGCTATGTTGATTTGCTAATGCCATGGAGGAGGAATGTTAAGAGCTTAGTGCAGTTTTTTCTTATTGTTGAGTAATTTGAAAGCAGAATGTAGTTGCTACTGGTAAGGGTTTAATGTATTATGTCTCTCGGGTTTGTTTGTGGCCTACATTTTGAATCAATGAAATTAAAGTGTGTAGTGTTGTGTGCAAAGGGTTTGAGTTTGAATTATGAGGTGAGTTGGTGAGAAGAAAACGATTTGGTAATGTTTTGAACCTTGAGTCTTGATAAGAGGGGGAAGAATGCAAAAAAGATAGTGAATAAGAAAGATCAAATCGAGAAAATGAATTATCACCTTGTATGTGAAACTTTATTCTTAGTTCACTTTGGCTTATTCCAAATTCATCAGTAAACTTGTTTTTTAATCTTGCATGTGAAATTTTTTGTTTGTGGTACTAAGTTTGAAGAAATTGGTATATTTTGCTGACTAAGGCCCGATGTTAAAGTAAGATAGATATGCCATGCAAAACTCAATTGACATAGGAGGCAATGTGTATGAATTCGTTTCCGGTTGTTATGCATTTATTTGGTGTCTCCAGAATTCGTGCATGGTTAGTCAATTTGGGATTCTGATGAACATGTGCTTGCACAAGAAATAATATGGGGGAAAAAAAGCCATATTGGCAAACTGGGAAGGAAAAAGCCATAAGAACCTGGCAATCAAATATGGAGAAAAAAGCCATAAAACCCAGGCATTATTTCGATCATTAATATGTGCACCAATGTGCAGCACTAATGTGCAGAATAAGGGCAATGTCCCATAGAGTACCAATGTACGCATTGGTACCATTGATCTTGTGATTGCATGTTCATAAGAGTGGACAAAGAGATTGGCATGTATTGAATGGTATGAGAGACTAGCTAGAGGGTGTATAACGAGGGAATAGATGAAGTGCATGTTCCTCAGCACACACTTGCACGCATGACATTTTGGTCTTTATTCATTGTGCCTTAGTTGATAATTGTATTGAAATCTGAGAGCTGGGTACCATGAACCATCAAAGTATAAGGTTGTGTGTGAAAAAAACGTTTTGATAAATTTGGATGTAGTCAGTATGGCTGAATGAGCAAGGTGTTTGCATACGGGTGCTGAAAAGGGTTAAATTGTGTGTATCTTTGCTTGAGGGCAAGCAAAAGTTCAAGTGTAGGGGAATTTGATAAGTAGGTTTTATACCTACTTGTATAGACTAATTCACTTAGCTTTTGGCTTGAATTGCATACATTTATGTGATGAAATGTGCTATTTTGTGCATTTATGTGTTTCTCAACTTGATGTGCTAAAATGGTGAAAAAAACCACAAAAGTTGTTAAAATGAGGTAAATGTGTGTTTGATGCTAAATGATAAGAGGAGGGTTAGAAAGAGCTAGAATGGTGAGTGAGAGTTTTGAAGAAAACCCTAAAATGTGCTTAAATTCTTGGACTTTGACTTGTGTTAGTGCAAATGTGTGGTTTTTAGGTGTCTATGCATATATGTGTTGTGTTAATTGGTAATGTTGAAATGGTGAAAAGATGGAAAAAAATGGTGGAAAATGGAGTTAAAAGTGTTAAGGAAAAATGGATGAAACCGAAAATGCACAATTGGTTATTTTAGGGTTTTGGCAGCTTTGAGTGTGAAATTCATTTGAGTGTATCTCTTTCAATACTAATCCAATTGGTGAGTTCTTTGGTGTTCTGAAAAGCTCTTGGAATGCACTACATTTCTTATGTTGTAACTATTTTCTAATTCTGTGTGCAAGACTATGAAATGTGAGTTTCTTTTCGGAATACCATTCATTAGGGTTTTAAGGTTTTCTAGGGTTTTATCTGCCTGCCACAGTTTGGTGTTTTGATGATATTTTGAGTTTCAAGGACCCAATGATACTGATTCGTGAACTGGTGGAAAGCTAAGAGGATTAGCTAGAAATTTTATGTTCACCACTGGGTCTAAATCAGAGGGTAAGACACACTTATTTGGCATGAAAGTAAGGTATTTGGCTGGAATGAATACTTTGCCAATTCGGTCAACTGACCTTGCCAAATTCTGCCATGCCAACTTTGCCTTCGGTTAACCAACCTTGCCAAGCACTTACCACGCATCCTTGGCGTACCATTGACACACCATTGGCACACTTTGGCACAACACTTGCACATCCTTGGCACACCACTTGTGCACAACATTACATGCCACTTTTGCCTAAACATTTGCACCTTGGCACACCACACATGCACACCACTTTGCCACACTTGGCACCACACCTTGCCGAACCATGCCAAGACTTGCCGAAACACATTGCCCAGCACCAATATGAATTTACCTTAGCACACCATTTCAACACCATTTCAACACCCAATCTTAGCACACTACTCAAACATTCTTGGCATAACATTTGCACACTCTAAACAAGTTTTCACTCACATTGGCATAGGAAGGAACTGGCTGGTCAAGTGCATTTTTCCCACGCCTTGAGAACAGAAAAAATTGGCCTACGACATGTTGTAGGCCAATGTTGAGAGAATAGAAAATGGCCTACGACATGTCGTAGGCCATTTCTGGAATGAAGCTTTTTTGCCCACGACATGTCGTGGGCAAATTGTTGGAGGAAAAAGTTGGCCTCTGACATGTCGTAGGCCAATTTTGAAGAAAAAATATCATGTCGTAGGCTAAGTGTAAATGGGAGCTGAAAATGGTAAAGTATTGAAGGCTTGCTCTATGAAGTCCTTTCAGTTTTGTCTCACCTTAGTAGTTTGATCATAACTTTCTCGTTCTAGCTCCAAAGTTGGTGATTTTGATGGCTATGGATAGCTAAGACATGGTGTTACAACTTTGATGTGTTACGTTTTCCTTAATTCACAGAGCATCAGGATCAAATATTGGTGGGAAGTTGCTGCCATGAAATACTTTGTGTTTGAGTTTCTGAAAAATTGGCTAAGTGTTGAACTACTGATTTTCTGAAATTCCAGGTTGATGAAGGTGCGGTTTGCTTTGGCTGGAAGACGTGAATTTCAAAGCGCTGGATTCTTGAAGGCTCGCTGAGTTGCTGAAGGCGTGATCAGTTAAGGCTTGAAGGCGTGATATAATTCTGATTTCTTCACCTGGGTCTTGAGCAGCAAAGGCGCGCGAAGCTGAGCCTGAAGGAGCGATGTAGGATGTTGAGGTTTATGAAGGCGCTGAAAATTAACACCAAAGGCGCTGAAGTGTTGAATAATTTTTCAAACTTGGAATTTTTGACATTTTTGGCTGATTTTTAGTTTCCTCTCTTAAGGGCACTTTTGTAATATTTGATACAATCTACGTTGCGTATTAGTTACGTTTCCCCAACTCTATATATAGGGAAGATAGCTAACATGTATATGGGAATTTTTGATTACTCACATTTTCTTTACATAGGGTAACCGACTTTTGATTTTGAAGGGAGAGAATTCTCATTTTCTCTCTCGAGATCTACTTTCTCTCACTAAACATTTCTTCTCGAATCTCAATTTTGATTGTGAATTTGGACTGGATTCTTATTTCTTATTCTCAATTGACAAAGGAATCGACAATTCTCTTGATTTTATCGGTAAATTCTTCCAATTAAGTGAGAATGAGTTTATCAATGTTGGAATTTGTTGATTTTGAAATGAGAAAGATGTTTTATGGCTAAATTTACGATATCTCAGGATTCTTAATGGATGAATATGCGTTTTAGTAGATTGTATGCTATGCAATTGATCTAATTGTTGAGGATTGAAATCACATTTAAACTGAGCATAAACATATGTTGAATTTCATAATTCCTAGCTAGTTTTGAATGGATCAAGTTTCAATTGTGGTCTACATGCTAAATTGAGGAGTGATTCATCAAAGTTAGTGAAGTTGCATGAATTGAGAACTAAATTGTGATTATTTTAGTCTTTGCACTCGTTTTCTATAATCAAATCGATTCTAAGACTCAGGCCCGATCATAGGAAGTGTTGATGAATTGATACGTTAGATAAAGTGTTAAAGAAGCTTTCTGTGTTAACAACAATGATATGTAAACCCCAGGATGGACCTCGCCATGGGAGTTGTTAGGACTTTGCATGTTAGAGTAGTTAGCTGAGAGAGAGTTGAGACTTTGCGGAGATTATTCCACCATTCTCGGGCCTCATCATGGGAGAGGATGGTGATTTGGGGGTATAAGCAGTGGTATGGTCGCCATGCTAACCACAGCTTGGATTTCTAGGCAATTTAGGTCTCCGAAGCATATAATTGTTTATCGATTGTATAGCATTAAGTCACTAAGCCTATGTTCATCCAATACAAGAATCCTGGGATATCTGTTTCGTCCTTGCTGGTTGCTATATTTTGCGTCTCTGTTTTCGTTCTTTTGTGTTGAATTTTCTGTTTTTCTAGTACTTAAATCTCGAGACTAAGATTTTAAGAACAATTTTGTTAAATTTTCTTGACCTAAGCCTTCCCTGTGGGTTACGATCCCTACTTACACTTCTACATTAGTGTTTAGGGTAAAATTGAGCTGATACGACTTTAAGCTGTCATATTAACAAGCCTACGTTTCAGTAACAGATATGATTAAGTTGAGACACCATCGTACATTGAATAAACTTAGTAAAACAAAATAAATGCCCAATCATAATAAGTAAAGCTTATGTTGCATGAAGCTCATCAGATCATCGATCCAAGACATTCACCTGTACCAAAATAAAAAAAAATTAAACCAATTATGTCACAACAGTTAGTGAAGCATATATAAACTATCCAAATCTGGTAATAAACAAAATAATAAGTACAATGAAAAATCTAAATACACAAACGTGAATAATAACTTACACACTATATCTCACGACAAGGTCTTTCTTTTATTTGACAACGGATCAACAACCCAAATGCCTTCCACGTGATCAGTGCGGAGAATGAATGCATCCATATTGCGGTCCTCTTCAACTCTGCTCAGTGGGGGAAAACCTGATGAGAACGGCGGCACATCGTGATTATTATCAATATCAATTTCATCACCGACATACAATTTTTTCCCTTGTAGGATAATGGACCATTTTTTCTCAACGGGATCAGAGATATAAAATACTTGTTTTACCTGGGAAGCAAGTATGAATAGTTCTCCTTTGAAACCCTCCCTATTCAAATCCACTATCGTAAATCCCAATTCGTCAGTTCGAACGCCATTGTTGTTGTCAACCCATTTGAATTTGAAAATTGGGACTTTGAATTTAACATAGTCAAGCTCCCATATCTTCTCAATCACCCCGTAATAAGACATATTGGCATATACTGGATTTCTATCTCTAGAACTAGACACATGTAAAGCCTCAGACACTAATGTGACCACACTATCTTGCGTTGTGCTCCTGTCATCTTGAGTCTTAGTAGCAAATAAAAATCCAATTATGTCATAGCCCGAATCTGATAGCACAACGTGACTCGGCTTATAAGCTAACCACTTTAATGTCTCTGTAACAGTTTGGTCCCCAACTGCATCACTGAACCAATTCACAAATGTCCGGTTGTGTTCATTGAGTACATATTTGTCAGTCCAACTACGATTACTTTCCTTTATTTCACAAATATGATCATTCACATAAGGCTGTACTTCTTCAGAATTGCGCAAGATATATAGATGCACATTTTGTAATTCACCAATAGAAGGCGTAAACAACTTACCTGCCGATGTCCCTTTTCCTTTGATCCGTTCATCATGGCAAGGTTTTGGTAGTCCAATAGCATTGGTATCAGACAAGTACGCAGTGCAAAACTCAATAACCTCTTCCGCTATGTACCTTTCAACAATGCTTGCATCAGGACGATAGCGATTTTTCACATAACCCTTGAAGACTTTCATATATCGCTCGAATGGATACATCCAATGCAAATATACAGGCCCACTAATCTTTATCTCCCTAACCAAATGAACCACCAAGTGCACCATAATGTCAAAAAGGCAGGTGGAAAATACATCTCAAGTTGGCACAAAACTACGACAATTTCATCTTGTAGCTCATCAAGTTTATCACGAAAAACTACCTTGCTACATATCGCATTAAAAAGAAACAAAGTCTAGTTATGCTGTATCTGACATGTTTTGGCAAGATAGATCGAATAGCAATAGGTAAGAACTGCTGCATCAACACATGACAGTCATGGGATTTCAATCCAACCAATTTCAAATCTCCCATCGAAACAAGTCGACTTACATTTGAAGAATATCCTGATGGGACCTTGATGCTCTGGAGACTCTCACACAAACTCTGTTTCTCTTTCCGTGACAATGTATAACAAGCGGGGGGCAAGTACGTGCGCTGTCCTCGAATCTGAGGTGATAAATTCGCCCTAATACCCATATCAACCAAATCAAGTCTCGCTTTATAACCATCTTTTGTTTTTCCAGGTATATTCAAAATAGTACCCAACAAACTGTCACATATATTTTTTTCAATATGCATCACATCGAGACAGTGTCTAACATCTAGTGTCTCCCAATATGGAAGAGTAAAAAATATTGATTTTTTCTTCCAACAGCTTTTATCATACTTGCAAGACTTTTTATGTTTTCCAAATTCCACATTGATATCCTTCACACGATCATGAACTGCCTTCCCACTTAAGGCAATTGGAGCACTTCTGAACTCCTGTTTCCCATTGAAAGCTCTTTTCATTCGACGATATGAATGGGAATCAGGATGAAATCTACGATGTCCAAGATAGACCGTCTTGCTCCCATGTACAAGCTGACAAGAATTTATATTCTCCTCACATATAGGACATGCTTGGTGTCCTTTAACAGAAAATCCAGATAAATTACCATATGCAAGAAAGTCATTTATAGTACAGAATATCATGGCACGCAATGTGAATGACTCCTAACGATGTGCATCAAACATCAACTCCCCTTCATCCCACAACTTCTTCAAGTCTTCAATTAGGGGGGCTAAATAAACATCTATGTCATTTCCAGATTGGCGTGGACCTGAAATCATTAATGACATCAAAATATACTTGCGCTTCATACACAAGTAAGGAGGTAGATTGTAAATAACCAAGATTACTGGCCAAGAGCTATGTGTACTACTTAGACAACCATAAGGATTCATCCCATCCGTACACAATCCTAATCTCATATTTCTTGCATCTCTACCAAATAAGGGGTAAACCGAATCAATCTTTTTCCATTGATCAGAATCTACAGGATGCCTTATCATCTTGTCCTCTGGGGAAATATTTCGATTTGTATACCATGTCAAATTTTTAGCATATCCAGAATTGGCAAACAATCGCTTGAATCTCAGTATTATAGGGAGATACCATAACACTTTCACAGGTGATGATTTCTTCTTCGCATCTATATAATCTTCAACGCCATCACCAATTTGCTTCTTTTTGAAACGAGAAACCTGACATTTAGGACAATACAATGAATCTTCATATTCATTCCTATATAGTATGCAATCATTTGGGCAAGCATCTATTTTCTTATACTCCATACCCATAGGACACAAGATTTTTTTTAGCCTCATAAATACGGTTCGGAAGTTCATTACCTTCTGGCAGTACATCCTTCAGTAAATTCAACAGTGCTGTAAAACTACTATCAGTCCACCCATGTGTAGCTTTCAAATTGTACAGTTTTAAAGTAACCGATAATCGTGTGTACTTAATACACTCAGGATATAGAGGCTTTTCGCTATCATTCAACAACGAAGCAAGAACAACAGGCTTATCGGCAAAACTACCGACCATATTTTGTTCCAAGGCAATTGGTATTGCTTTATAACTCTAAACTCAGATTGTTTCCTGGAAAATTGAAATCAAGGTGGAGTGGTCCTTTTAGAGTTGTTGATGTAAAACCTTATGGGGTAGTGGAAATCAAGAATGACAAGAATGGCAATGTGTGGAAAGTGAATGGTCATCGTCTCAAGCCTTACTTAATTTCTCAGGACAAGGATAGCACTAATGTGGAACGAGATCCACATGAGCTATACCTTGATGATCCTATCATCTCTAATTGAGCTTTGAGGTATGGTCGGGCTGTGTACTGTAAACCTAGCGCTCCTGGGAGGCAACCCAATGTTTCTTTCCATTGTTTCTTTTCTTTTGTTTGGTTGGAACTATTTTTCTTTGTTAATTTTTAGTTTGTGTCGATTTTGGTTTCAAATTGTGGCAAAATCTTCGAACATAACTCAGGGTTATCCTCTGGCAGATTTGCATGAGGATGATGATGGGCTTTATTGCTAAAAGCAGGAAATGAATCTTTGGTTTTTTCTATTCATTTGGGTAAATGAGTGTATTTTTCTACAACTCAGGTAAAAGTTCTGATGTTAAGAATTGAATCTAGTCCCGGGAACTTGAGAGCATTATTGATGCATTGCTGTTTTGGATGGTTTAAATAATAGAATAATGCGGACAATAAGCTCAGACATGTAGGCTTTCATTTTTCAGAATCATTCACATGTGTTTGTTGGGTAGCTAGATGGCAATTCTATATATTGAATATCGTTCTTTTGCATGCTCATTACCCTTCTTTACATTGTTGCTCTTATTAGACATTTCCATTTCTTGATCATGGCTGATTATTCTCTTCATCAGAATCCTTATGAATATGCTATCTTTAGTGAAGATCCAGGAACTACTTCATCCTCTTCTTCCTCTTCTAATGATGATGCGGTGGTGCTTGATGTTGAACCAGCTAACTTTCCTCATTTTATTAATGCTAATGCTGAGAATTTGTACTATGGTTTTAGCAATAGAGCTGTTATGATTGAGAGGCCATTCGAGGTCCCTTCCAGGAGATTTGAGGATGTGATCTTCAGGCAATCATGGTCTCGTTTTGCACGAGCTTCAGTAGTAGTGAATATGGACATAGTTAGAGAATTTTATGCCAATTCACGAGCTAATGGAGTTCACTCAGTGTTTGTAAGAGGGCAGTATTTGAGGGTCCCCCGACACAGTATCAATATGCTTTATCTTCTTGATGATTTTCCTCGTAGTACTTATTGTAGGTTCCTTCGGGCTGACGACGCTGATCACTTGTTGGCTTCAGTGACTGTACCTGGTGCTAGATGGGTGAGGAATGCTCGACGCGAGGCTTTATATGTACCTACCAGTGCACTTACAGCCGAGGCAAAATTATGGTTAATAATTATCAATTCCAGGTTTTTACCTACTAACCGTGCAGATATCGCATCTAGAGAACGCGTTCTTTTGATTTATGCTATTTTACATGATTTCTCTATTGATGTTGGGAAGTTGGTGTTAGAGTTCATCAGGCGAGCACAAAGAAGTGAGTTTGGACCAATGTACTTTACAACTTTGATAACAGCCATGGCTCGTGAGAAGGGTGTTGATATCACTTCAGCTGATAATCCTCAACATCCTCTTGGTCTTTTGGGACCTCCTCAGTGGCCTGTTTTACAAGAGGAGGAAAGACTTGCCAGACTTTCTCGTGGGTTGTAGAAAGTGGAAGGCCAGGTTCCTTTGTCTTGATTTTTTCTTTTATCTCACGGGGACCGTGTCTTATGCAAGTGTGGGGGGAGATTTTGCCAAGATATCTTGATTATGGTTGTGGTTGGAATATGTATGGTTACCATGATTATGGTTAAGGAGGTTAATTGCCATGATTGAATTGAGTATAGTATTAGTAGTATTAGCCTTTTGGTGATTTTGTTACTAGATAGGTTGTGATGTCTAAATTTTTTGTTCTTTTTTGTATTTCGTGTTAATAAAATTTCTTTGTTGTGATGTTCGGTTTTATTCACACATGCATTGATGAAGAGAATCTCTGCACTTCTGAACCCTTCTGAACATGAATTCAATTTTCTGAAAAGCTGATAAAAATTGACGTAGAGATTGGATTGATATTGAGTCATGAATAGGAAATGGATATGAAATGAAAGGAAAAAGGCTGACATTTTGTTGGACGTTTCTATGTGTTGCAGGATAAGTTCAAATGCAAAATGTAGAAGTTGTTGGTTTTGTTTTGTTGTTCAGGATGTTTGAGACATTGAACGGCAGAATTGAAGAAAAAGTAAGGAGAGCGTTGTGGTTGTTGCTTTGAATGATATGAATGCTTAGTCTTGTCTTGTATTCATGTTGTGCAAGGTGAGTTGACCGAATTGAGTGTATGCAATAATGTTGATGTTGTAGTCTTGTGAGGAGTGAATGCATAAGAATTGGTAAAAGCTGAGTAGCTCACATGACTTGAATTATCAATCGGGTCCCACATTTTGAATGACTTGCTTGTTGGTAGTGTTTGGTGGGAGCATTTGCATAGCTTATTTGTATTTGACCGATTTTCTTTTTCCTCATTTGTCTATAAAGGGCAACGTCTAGTGCTTGTCTTGGTAAGGTGTCTATTGTTGAAAACATAAGGGCAGTGATAATTAAGCTTAGTGCTCCCATTAAACCTCTCAATTTCGTTCCTTCAAAGAGTTGACTCTAGCTTCCTATAAAGGTATGTTTCAAATCCTCCTTTAAGCTTTGTGAATCTTTGGTGTTCAAGTGAAATGTCAAAGTAATGAAAGTGAATGCATGATTTTGAAAATATGGGAAACATGATGTTGATAGCTGAATGACAAATGCATGTTAAGTGTGGGGAAGCATGATTACAAATTTCGATTTTTGATTACTCCAGCTTTGCCATGTTTCTGTTTTTCAAGCATAACTTGAGTTAGGAATGATGAAATGAGGTGATTCCAGTTGCATCCTTTAGCTAACATGATGGTCTTCGATGTTGATGTTGTACATTTTTGTTAATTGTGGCTGGAAAATAGACTAAAAAGGCTTAGAATATGAAATACATGTGGAAATCAGGATTTGAATTTGATGAATCTGCCCAGTTTGACATGTCTCGGTATTTTGGGTATAACTTGCAAATGGAATGTCCAAATCTGTTGATTCCAGTGGGAGATTTTAGCTAAGACTATGAGCTTCATTGTTTATGTTATACACTTTTGCTGTATTTAGCTGGATCATTGTCCATTTTGGAAGACAATAAATGTTCATGCTGCTGAAATTGCTGAAATGACAATTTTATGACACTTCTCGGTTTTCTGGTTATAATTTCCTTAATTCAAATCTAGATGGAATGAGACCAATTGCAGATTTTAGCCTACAAGATAACCTACAATGTTTGTGTTTACCACTTTAGCAAATTGAAATGGGAAGATAGGCTAATGAATAGAGGAAGGTAGAGCTGAAGCTAGGGAATATTGCTATGAATACTGAAATAGCCCAGTTTCGTAGCCTTTGGTATTTTGGCCGTAATTTGCTCATATTAAGTACAAATGGGTTGATTTTTGTCCACATTATTAGCTCAAATCATGCTTTCTAACTTTTATGTTTGAAGTATTGTCTAATTCTTCATGCTTAACATGGTATTCATTCGTGTTTCAATGAGTGTAAGCTGGAAATTTCATTTGAGAAAACCTATCCAATACTGTCACTTGTTGTTGATGGTTTATACATTCTGAGCTAACTCTTAAAAAATGTGAGGTTATGATTTTGTTTAAAAATATTGCTATGATATTCATGGTGTTTGTTATTCTTACAGAGATGGCCCCAAAGAAGGACTCAATTTCTCAAAAGAGTATGGCCTCCAAGAAGGCAGCATCAACTCAAAAGGGTGAAAGTTCTAAGAAGGGAAAAGCTAAAAAGCCTTTAGTTGAGGATTCAGATTCTGATTACTGCCCTGATGTTGATTTACCACTCTTCGAGGATCCACCTGAATACACAGTACAATCTACCACTCCAAAGAAAAGGAAAGGAGCTTCAGGCCAGGAGCCATCTATATTTGTTAATGAGCAAGCTCAACAAAGATGGGAAGAAGGGATAGGCATGAAGAGATTGCATTTGGAAAGGGCGTTTGCAGTTGAAGGAGGGCCATTTCCAGAATTGATGGAATTCCATTGTTTTGACAAGAAGCTCACCAGTGCATCGGGGTTATGCAATGCAAGTTTAGCAGGGGAGTTTTATGCTAATGCCAAATTTCCAAATAAAGATGGTGCATATTATGTTCGAGGGTAATGGGTGCATATTTCGAGTGAGATAATCAACAGTCATCTGGGGACACCCAATTTTTCTCATGATCCCTTGCCAATTACAGAGGACGATGAATATGATTTTGCATTATCAACAGAACTTGCCCTGCTAGTAGCAAAATGGGAGATGAATAAAAAGGGGGGGCGCAAGCATATACGAGGGGAGTGGCTGAGGAGTGATGTTAAGATATGGCTGATGTTTGTACTATCTCGGCTTATGCCCAGCTCCCAATCCACCGAGGTTATTCGAAGTAGATTACATTTGATTTCAGTAATTCGAGGAAGGAAGCCAATTGATGTGGGGAGAAAGATTTATTCTCTTATTCAATCTGGAATTGCAATGGACAGTGCTGCTCTATATTTTCCGGTATTGCTTGAGGAACTTTGTATGGCTCAGGAAGTGGACACTGTAGCTAGGGATTGGCGAAGGAATCCGGGACCGATTGGAACATCCTTGTATATCAAGTATCAAGGTGAAGAGATGGAGCTGCGAAAAGCGAAGCAAGCGGGCACCAAGAAATCAAAGAGCAAATCTGGATCTATACCTACTGAGGTGGATGAGGGATCTCAGATGTATGACTTTGGGACATGGCAAGGAGCAATTCGGGATTTTCAGCAGTCAATGGAAAATCGTTTCGAGAACATGGATGGGAGGCTACAAACTATTGAACATCGCTTTATGAACATAGATGAAAGGATGGAAAGGATGCACGAGGGCATAGAGACTATGCATCAGGAATGGACAACTCATGCCTCGAGCATGGATCACAGATTGGATGACATGACCACAGTAGCCCAGCAGCAATTTGAAGTGCTTTATCATAGGCAATGGTGCATGCAACAGGAGATCGATAGGAGCAACAAGATGACGGTCTATTATTATTCGGATGCAGGACCTCCTAAACCAACTCCAACTTCGGTACAGTTAGCTGCGATGCCGTCCCTTCCGTCATTGCCTACATTTGGTAGAATTCCTTCTATGCCTTATACTCCCACATTCCTACCAAATCCGGGGTTTACACCTTCTACAAGATTTCCATTGTTAGCAACTGATCAAGTTATTGAAGGACCAACTCACGGCCCTTTTCAGTATGTGCATCAGCCCTTTGTTGCTCCCACATTTGTTACAGTATCATTGTCATCTACAGCGGCATTTGAATTCCCTTCTTCCTTTGCTCCATCATCGTTTGGTACTTCCTCAATTGTTACAGCACCACTGGATGGACAGACTTCGCTATGTACAACTGTGTTTGGATCTCCTTCTTCCGCAGCTCTATCATTGTTTTCTCAGGGAGTTTCTCCTCCATCTTAGCCTATTACATTGAGGACAATGTTTAAATCAAGTGTGGGGGAGGGAATTTGTGTAATGTGTGCTGTGTTTGTTATGTTGGTTGATATTCTGTGTGATGATTGAAAATTTTTTTTAATGCATGTGGGTGCTTAATATTGTTGAAAGGAGGGACACGGAGTTGGGAGTAATCTTGAAGATATTTGGACTTCATATTGATTGAGATGTTCTGAGTTGTAGTGAAGAATTTTGTGAAGTTGAAGTTTCGAATTTTTTCTGCTTTGATGAATTATGAAGTGGTGCCTTGCTGAAATTTGAAGTGTTCTTTGGAAGATTGTTGCTGTGATGATTAGCTAGTACCATGAAGATTGAATCGTTAAGAGCTTTTGCGAAGTTTTCTTTGTGGAGTTCGAGTGTGAAAGTATGTGAAGCGAAGTCAAGAATTTATGTGTGATGTTATCTTTTAGTGGAAAAGTTGAGTTTGAATAAATGGTGTAGTTTTCTTTTATTTGGGTCGTGATTGTACTAAATGAATGTTGAAAGTGTAGTGGGAGTGTAAGTCGTTGTAAGTTTTTTTTTCTAAGGATGAAATGCTTTGGACTAGACATTAACTCTTTTGAAGTCTTGTTTGAATTTGTGGTTCATCAAGTGCTATTTTCATATGTTGCAAGCGAAAGATGTTTTGATGTCCCTAACTCCAATCTTGATGAAATTGGTACATTTTGTTAGCTAAAGCCTGATGTTAATGTAAGATAGATATGCCATGCAAAAACTCAATTGACATAGGAGGTAATGTGTATGGATTCGTTTCTTTTTGTTATGCATTTATCTGGTGTCTCTAGAATTCGTGCATGTTTAGTCAATTTGGAATTCTTATGATCATGTGCTTGCACAAGAAATGATATGGGAGAAAAAGCCATAATGGCAACTGGGAAGGAAAAAGCCATAAGAACCTGGCAATCAAATTTGGAGAAAAAAGCCATAAAACCCAGGCATTATTTCAGTCATCAATATGTGCACCAATGTGCAGCACTAATGTGAAGAATAAGGGCAATCTCCCATAGAGTACTAATGTACGCATAGGTACCATTGATCTTGTGATTGCATGTTCATAAGGGTGTACAAGGAGATTGGCATGTATTGAATGGTATGTGAGACCAGCTAGATGGTGTATAGCAAGGGAATAGATGAAGTTCATGTTTCTCAACACACACTTGCACGCATGACATTTTGGTCTTTATTCATCGTGCCTTGGTTGATAATTTGTGCTGAAATTTGATAGGTTGGAATTAAGGATATGTTAAGAGATTTTGATATTGCATGAAAAATTTGTTTTCGATGAACTCAAATGGGAACGAGTCGTTAAAAGAGCAGGGTTTAGTGCTAAGTGGATGTGAGTGTGAGTTTGCTTGAGGACAACCAAAAGTTCAAGTGTGGGGGAATTTGATAAGTTGGTTTTATACCAACTAATATGTGATGAAATGCTTGGCTTTTGTTGTGTGCTTTATGTATATATGTGATATTTTGAGAGGTTTTATGCAATTATATGTTTGCAATGTGAAAATGATCAAATGGTGCAAAAAGAGCAAAAATGTTGGTAAATGAAGTGAAAAATTTCAAAGAGCAAATGAAGGAATTCAAGGATACATTTTCGGCCAAATTAGGGTTTTTGGCAGTTTTGACTGTGTATCTTGTGCTATGAATAACTCTTTCAATTCTGATCCAAATGAGGAGATATTGGATGATTTGGAAAGCTCTTTGTTTGGACTTTAAATGTTGTGTTTTAACTTTCTCCAAATTCTGTGTGCAATTATGAGAAACGAAGGCATCTTTGTTGTGTTTGGATTAGGGTTTGGTAGAGTTTTCTCTTTCGGCCACAGTTTGGTTAAATTTGTATATCTTGAGCTATAGGTATCCAATGAGGTTGAGTCTTGAACCTATAGAAAGCCAACAGGAACTTCTATAACCTTCATGTTCATTGAAAAGTCCAATTCACAGTCTAAGTTACACGAATCTTGCATGGAAGTTGGATGATTTTTTCTGGCTAAGTACTTATGCACTCACCACACTTTGTTCTTGCATTCACTACACATCACTGATATGCACTCACTACCCAACACTTCACTACACTCATGCGCACATATGCACACTACCTCGCCGCACAACTCTCGCACACACTCAAGCGGCGAGGTCACCTCGCCGCATTTGCACTTCGCACACAAAACCTCGCCGCACAACTCTCGCACACACTCATGCATTTCCTATCGCACATCCGCACACACTCACCATGCGTCGAGATCACCTCGCCGCATGCTCTCATGCACACATGCACTAGAGCATTGAAACACTTACTAAACATAATATGCACATTCACAAGCATAAATTTTCTCATTTCCTTTGCACACTAAGATTATACCCCCATTCATATCTTATAAGCTCTACACAGCAAGGAACAACCATAGCATTTGCTCAATTCATCACATATAATGTAATACACAACATTTCACTTTCGAATACACAAAACATCCTTTGTTCATATGAACTTTGCATCACTCACAATATATTATGTTCATTTGCACAACATTTCCACATTCATTCAAAATTCTCAAACACTCACAAACACTTCACACACTCACGTTCACTCTCATTTCATAACACACACAACACCAATTTCACTCAAGTCTCACAATTCATTTTCACTACTCAACATTATATCTCACATTTGATCACTTAAACCTCACAGCACGCTACATTTTTTATCACTCAAACACTCACAACACACACACACTTGCCCCTACACGGTGAGGTCTCGCCACTCACACATTGCACAGCGAGACCTCGCCGCGAGGTCTCGGAAGCAATCACACAACACGGCGAGACCTCGTGGCGATGTCTCGCCACACAAACGCACAAAGTGGCGAGGTCTCGCCACGAGACCTCGCCCCTTTACATTATGGATTGAGAAAAAATGGCAAAGTGTGATGGTTTCTTCTTGTGTTTGTAGGATGGTGGAAGGCGTGATCAAGGAAGGCCCAGAAGCGTGCAGTTGACGCTAAAGACGTGGAAGATTAAAGCTTGAAAGCGCATGAGAGATGTTGAAGACGCGACAAATCACAGTAATAAAGGCGGGATTGAGGCAGGGCATCTGAGGGCTGTATAATAAATTGGAGGCGAGATTTTCAGAGGCTGGAAGGCACTGGACTGTGATGAAGGCGCGCCAGAGATCAAAGCTAAAGGCGTGAAATTGTTGACTTGGGAATTCAAACACATTTAGAGAAATTCTTTGCAATGGCACTATTGTAATATCTTAATCATTTTTACGTTTGCGTAATGTTTACGATCCTTGTAACCTCTATATATAGAGAAATAGTCAACATTTTAAAGGATCCGATTCATTATTCACTACCCACATTTTCCATATTGTAACCGACTTTTGATTTTGAATTGCGAGAAGTGTTCTTGAGATCTACTTTCTCTCTCTACTTTATCTCTCTACTTCCTGTTGAATTTTGTATTTAGTGTTCTTTTAATCTTGTTATATTTTGGTGACATAACTGAGCATATCAAACTTCTTGAATCGACTATTTCCCTGAGGAACGAAACCTAGCTCACTGCTACTATATTCAATGAAATTAGGATAAATTGACGAGCCACGACACTCGACATCAGATCACTATTATCAAGTAAGTACATTGTTTGCCTAACTAGTAATGCTTCCCTAAACTAGCTAGAAGAAGCAAAATAACAAGATTTAGAAGGAACACTATTTCGGCTATTACAAGATTTAGAATCAATGCTTCGGCCTACACTAGTTACATTCTTTTTATCTTCTTGTTCTTTCGTCTCCTTTGCTTCCATCTCACGGCAAGATTGCACAATCCTCGATTGATCTTCAAAAGCTTGGCTTGGAGTCAATGCCCTAAGGTTGTACTTTCGGCCATGATAATCAAAGGAATAATAATTCTTCTTTGCATGATATGTAACATCTCTATCAAATTGCCATGGACGACCAAGTAATATGCAACTAGCTTCCATTGGTACAACATCACACACAATTTCATCAACATACTTTCCAATGGTGAAAGAAAATTTAACTTGTTTAGTCACTTTACTCTCGGCAGTGTTATTAAGCCATAAAAGCTTATATGGATTTGGATGTTTCATGCAAGTCAAGTTTAGCTTCTTAAAAAATAATGTACTTGCCACATTTGTACAACTACCACTATCAACTATCACACTACAAATCTTACCTTGAACCATGCATCGAGCGTGAAATATGTTTTCCCTTTGAGACAAATCATCTTTAATTAGTGGTTGTGCACTCAAGACTCGGCGAGTAACTAAAGAGAATTCACCAACATCATATGTAGTAAGATCTTCACTATCTATATCACTTTAGTACTTCTCTTCAAGTGGTGGCATGTCGGCACATTCTTCATCACTTTCAATCTCTCCGTTATCACTGATTATCATCAATTTTCTGGTTGGGCAGTCGGTTTGATAATGGCCATAACCTTGACACTTATAACATCTAATGACACTTATAACATCTAATGTCCCTCAATCTCTCATTCGGTTTGGGCGTTGCTTTGGCTGAAGATTCAGCAAGTTGGCGGACTATTTTGGGAGCATTATGTGAAGTGTTTGAAGGTTGGTTTGGGGTGAAAACTTTCGGCTTTGATGGAGGGGTATAATTCAACTTTTGCTCTCTCCTCCAAGGCGGCAATGGTTGTTGGAAATTTCGCCATTTACCCTTCATATGCTTCTCAATTTTGATAGCTTTGTGAACAAGTTCATTAAGATCAATGTAACTTTGAAGATCAACTTGATAAGCCAATTCGGAATTCATACCTCTAAGGAACCTCTCAATGGTTGTGTCGGGGTCTTCATGAATATTGGCCTTTATCATCAATGCCTCCATCTCGTGGTAGTAGTCTTCAACTGTTCGGCTACCTAGCACAAGGGTATGTAACTTTCGGTTGAGTTCTCTATTATAATGTGAAGGAACATACTTCTTCCTCATGATTGCCTTCATTTGATTCCAAGTCTTAACAGGCCTTTCACCATCTTGTCTTCTAGCTCAAACAACTTGATCCCACCAAAGACTAGCATAATCTTTAAGGTGCATAAAAGCAATTCGGTATTACTTTTTCTCGGGGACATCATTACCTTCAAAGAAGTGTTCTAAATCTCGAACCCAATCAAAGAAAGCTTCGGGATCTGATTTGGAATGAAAGGTAGAGATGGTGAGTTTAACAGACTCGATGGAAACTTTAGACTTTTCACCTTTTGAAGAGCTCGTGTACTCCTCCTCTTTTTCCTCATCATTATCATCATCGGATTCATCATGATCTTCAAACTTAAGCTTTCTTGAGGCGGAGCTTTTTGTAGATGACTCCAAATTATCAAGACGAAGATTGATCTTTTGAAGCATGTTGAATAGGACCTCATTGGCGAACTTTGTTCGGCCTCGGTGATTGGTTTACCACCTTTTTGTTCCTCCATTGGTACCTGCAAATTAGTAAAGAAAACACAAGAATATATGTATATATACCTCTCGAGTTCCTCACTATTGGGTAGTAGGTACTCTCCACTCTATTTAGGTAGTGTTCTCTCTTGTTTATCCTAGCTAAAACTCTCAAGTAATAAATGTGTTGGGATGATTAAGACTCACCAAGTTCAATTACTTAAATAGCAAAATCTCAATCAACAAGTTCCACACAAATCACAAGAAAAATCAAGAGAGTTAACAAAGAAATCACGTCTAAGAAGTTTAGAACACGTGTGGGTTATAAACTGATTTACCACCAGAAACTATGAAATTCAGAAACTAGATTCACAGACGAAGAGAACGCAATTTGAATCACTTAATTCCGATTAGTATTGAGAAAGTTATGGCACTTTTGATCCAATGTGGTTTTCAAGTAACAAACTCAAGAACAAATGTGTTCTTCAACTAAAATTAAATAATTAAAAGAAAATAAATAACATAAATAAATAATGCAAAGTCCGAATTAATATATATATATATATATATTTTGAATTGACCGTTTTTTTATACGGTTTCTTTTTTTTATTCTTTTTTTTTTGTTCGGACAACTACAAGACAAACTCTAACTTTAAGGTTTTGAACACAAACCTTGGACAAACAAAACTACTAGGTTCGGACAAGAACCATAAACAATGCAAACTTTAAGGTTTTAAGACAAGAACCTAGTACAAAGTACTTAAGTTTAATGTTTGAAGACAACAACCTAGGATTTAAGGTTTATAATGCTTTGTCTTCTTGTCTTAACCTTAACAACCTTAAAATTTTCAAACTTTAATATATCTCCAAGGAAAACAAATTTGCATGTGCCACATTCACAAAACATTCAAGATTTTCAACAAGGAACACGAATATGGCTCAAGATTCAAATTTGGACACTTTTGAATTTTCAAGAAAATCAAGAAGTTCAAGAAAGTGTTCAAGAACTTATCTTTTTGAGAGGGTGAAAAAGTTTGATCAAAACTCAAGATACGGTAGACAAGATAAAGAATCTAACACAAAAAAAAGATCAAGAAACGGATAAGAATCAAGAAACTTACGAATACTTAACCGAGAAACCCTAGTTTTGAAAACCCTAGTTTGACACAAAAACCCTAGCAATGCTTTGACGTGAAAACAGCAAGGAAAACTTCAAGAATTCCACACTATGATTATGAACAAACAATGCAGAACTTGGACACGAAAAAATAGCAAGAAACGCAACACAAAAATAGCAAGAAACAGCACACAAATCGCAAAGACGCTAAACAAGGATTTGGGCAGATTTTGATGAACAACTTGAGATGCGATTTTAACAAAATTTCTAGATGATTATGACTCGACCTAGGACAGCAAGAAGGACACAAAATAGCAGCAAGAAAGATGAACAAAAATCTGCAGAAATTGACGCAATAAATGACAGCAAAGACGCACACAAAAAATCAGAAAAATTTCGCCGAAGAGAAAACGGATTAACCTGAAATTTTTGGGCAACAACTTGTTCTCTGATACCAATTGATGCGAATGGTTGGCCGAGGCTCCAACTCCTGGACCAAATTCGATCTCCAATGCTTAGGACCGTGCTGCACAATCAAGTTATTCCACGAAACAAAACAGCAAACCGGGCGGATGAAATTCAAGGAAAAAACGCAAGTATTGAGGATAAATCAAACCCCACGTTTTTAATACAAAAGAACTTAATTTAACTTATGAAAATTCAATTAGTTAAACAAGTTAATTTGGCCTGCTCTTTAAATAAAGAACAATGGTGAAGTCACCTATAGGTTACGCTAAAGGTAAGCTTCTACAATGGACAATTAAATAATTCTCCAAGGCTTTGGACAACTCAAAGAGTTAATCTCAATTTTTAGCAAGCTAAAAACTTTCTTTCATTCATCAACTTCATGTTAAAAATGTTACAATTGCTTCTCTTTATATAGACAGCAGTTCGGCCATGCTTAATGAATAAAGGAGATAAAACCCTAGTAGTTGTAAAATACAACTTGACTTCTAAACTAACTAACTTTCCAAATTGGAATGGGAAACTAACAACTAACAAACTAATCCTTTTCCAAAAAGGATTAAGGAACACGGTTTCAAAGGTGGACAAATTCAATTTGACTTCCTTTGTTTCCTAAACTATTACTTGCCATTACCATATAAGATAATTGGATCAAGTAGTTACTTAGCCCATAATTAAAACACAAAGACTTAAGCCCATAATTAAGAGTTGGATGGACTTAATTATTACAACTTAAATAAATCCTAAAGATTAACAATGGCGTGATCCATTAATGGCAAAGCCCAAGCACGCCATCTTGGTCTTCAATGTAGTCAATGAAATTCGAGATGAAAATTCGGCCAGAATCTCGTCATCAACTTTGCAAGGCACTTTCAACGGTGATAACGTCAGAATCTTGGAAAACGTAAAGCACGAAAGTTGTAGCTCTATTTCTTATCGTTTCAGGGCTTCTTGAATCATGCAATTCCGAGTTATATCGAAAGAGGTATGGCAAGAATACCAAAACGTGACAGAAACATTCAGGATGACAATTTGACTTTAAAACCACGGACATGGACACGGGCTTCTATTCTAATCAGGACGCCTAATATTAAGGTACATTAGGCGTGCACAGCATTCTGAGTTCACTCCAATGTTTTTCCTCCTTCTATTATCAAAAATGGCCAGCAGACGGGGAGTAGCAATCGGGTCTACAAAATCTTCCCAACCGTCTTTAGGTCTCATAAGACCACCTCAGTGAAACATTTATCTCGAGACTAAGAGGGAGACACGATTCCACAGAGATATCTAAAAGGGCAGTTTCTCCTTCCTTTCCAGCCAATGGGGACCATTGTTTGATATATGTTTTGGGGGGGCATGGATATGTGTGCATAAGCAAGAGCTGGGGAAACTTCTGGAGGAACATCAATGATCGAAGAGTAAGGTTGATGGTGAGGTACTTTCACACACAAGAATTTATGATATTGAAATCTACCCCTCTGAGCATGATTGAATTTTTTCTGAAAAGCTAAAAAATGAACTAAAAGCTGAAAATGAAAGAGTGAATTGGATAGAATTTGGTGTGGACATTGAAAGACATAAAGCTGAAGGTTATTTTTTGGTTCTTTATACCATGTGAATGAATAATGTCGATTGGCAGGAGGTAAGTGAGGATAATGCATATAATTGAATGAACATGGTCCCACACATGTCTTTATGTTAATGTCTTCTTGTGCTTTGGTTGAGTAAGACATGATGTGCTGTGATCGAATGGTTGTTGAACTAAAATTTTGGTTTTATAAATGCCCAATACCATTCTTTCCATTACAAGTCATTTACAAGTTGAGTTGCTCAAGATCGAAAATTGCTCAAGGAGTCATTCTTCAGCTTCAATTTTCTCTTCTCTTCACCGTATTTCCTTTGTTTCCCAAGTAAAGGTATATTTGTTTCTCTCATCTTATTTCCTTGGGGATTCATTACATGTTTCAAAGAGGAGTTGGTGAGTTGGTGATGCATGACAAGAATTTGTTTAAGATTTTGAGGAGATGATGAGTTAATGGGATAATGCTTTGATTAATTTGTCAAAAGTTAAACACATGCTAAGTGTGGTGGAAGGGATAGAATGACTCAAAAAGTTTGTTTCAGCTTTGACAAGTTTTTGTAAATCTCACATAACTTGAGCTATGATATTCAAATTGGCTGATTGTAGTTGGGGAATTTAGCTAAGGTGATGGGTTATAATGTTTATGTTTTACACTTTAGCTAGTTATGGACGGAACATTGTCATTTTAATTAAGGAATGGTGTTTTTATGCTCAAATTAGTACTGTGATGATTGCTGAATTTGCCCAGTTTGACACATTGCGGTGTTTTGGCCATAAATGTTTCATTTGAGCTTCAAATTGGATGATTCTGGTCCCTAAATTTAGCCGAGCCCTAGTGTTACAACTTTGATTTTATATGTTTTGGCTGGATTTACCTGCTTAGCATGATATTCGATATGTTTATTTCATGGTCAACTATGGAAATTTTGTGGAACATTCTGCCCATTACTGTTACATGTTGGTAAACTGAGCATAAATTGATCAATTTTTGTCCAAATGAGGTGTTTCAACTTGCTAATTGCAGCTTACACATAGGGCTACCACTTTTGTATTGATAGGATTGCCTAATTCTATTTGTTCTGAGCTCCTAATTAGGTGCAAATTTCATGATTGTGCTGAAATGTCCATATGGGTGTAGTGTTCTTTTTACTCATTGCGGCCTTTGGATAGTAATTGGGTAATATCTCATCATTGGTGTGTGTGTGTGTGTGTGTTAAGCTGGGTATTGCATGTGAAGTATAGTCAATTGCTATGTTGGGAATTTTGGTCTCATGTGTGTATTAGTTGTCGTCAAGGCATGTCTTGCAAGTGGTAGTTGTTGTGCTCATTTTCGAATTGTACTTCTAACTGTGGTCATGCCCATTTGCCGTAGCACGTACTTATAGGCTTACTTCTTATTCAGGTTTCTTACAGTCATGGTCACTAAGAAAGGTGAAAGTTCACAAAAGGGCAAAGGGAAAGGCAAGGCACAGATGCCTAAAGACTCTGATTCTAAATATTTTCCAGAGGATTTGCCAATCTTTGAAGGACCACCGGAGTACACTTTACAAGCAACAGCAACAAAGAAAAGAAAGGGCTCCTTAGAACCATCCTTATTTGTTAATACTAGAGCACAGAAGTGATGGGAAGAAGGAATAAACGTGAAGAAGTTATACCTTGAGCGGGCATTTGTTATGAAAAAAGGGCCTTTCAAGAAATTGATAAAATTCCATGATGAGAATGAGCCCGTGTCCATGTCCATGGTGTTTAAGTCAATTATTCATCTTGAAAGTTTCTGTCACATTTTGGTATTCTGGATGTATCTCACTCGATATAACTCCGAATTACGTGATTCAAGAAGCCCTAGAACGATAACAGACAGGGCTACAAATGTTATGTTTTACATTTTACGAGATTCGGAAGTTAGCATAGTCAAAAGTGCCTACCAAGATGAGTGACGTGATTCTAGCAGATTACCGTCGCGAATCCATGGACTACATTGAAGACCAAGTAATGGCGTATTGGGCTTCATTAATTGTTCACGCCATTTTTAATGTTTTAATTGGGTTTATTTAAGTTGTAATAATTAAAGTCCATTAACATTAATTAATTGGGCTTTAGTTTCGGTTTTTAGGAAACTTACTTGTCCAATTGCCTTGCATAGTAATTTGGAAAGTAGTCTTTTAGGGAACTTTCTTGTTAGTCAAGAAGTCAAATCGTAATTTGCTTCTTGTCTCCTTTTCCTGTTTGGGTATGGCCGAATTCTTCCCTATTTAAGGGTGGCCATTGTAACGTTTTTCACAGACATGAAATTTGATAAAGTTTAGCTTTGCTAAAACCTTCTTCCAGCTGTGATAAGTTGAGAGAAAAACGTGAGAGTTCTTCTAAGTTTAGTTGAACAATCATAAGACCCGCGAAAACCTTAAGTGAGGAGCTTTAGGTTGAGCTTACCTGTTCTAGATTTATAGAACACGCCGAACTGAGGAAGTTTAACTTTTGATTTACATTAGTTGGACTGAATCTTTTTGTGTTAACGTTGGGGTTTGGTTGATTTCTTCCAATCCTTCTCGTTCAATATCCCTTTATTGTTTTGTTGTCTTGTTTTCGCATTGTTCTTCTGTGATTCGTGCTTGTTCGGATTAATTGGGAAACAACGATCCAAAGGTTGTGGAAAAACGTGTGGAATAGAACTCAAAAGCTACTCCATTCGTGTCAAGTGGTATTAGAGCAAAGGTTGTTTCCAAATTCAAGGTAATCCGTTTTTGGTCTTGCTTTTTTGTGCTTTTTGTTGCTGCAGTTTTGCGTCAAATTATGCTGCTGCTCTTGCGTTTTCTTGTTGCTCTTTTGTGTCCTTATTGCTATCTTAAGTCGTCTTAGTTCAGCCTTTAAATTTCGTCAAATTCGCATGCAACATTTTTGTTGAATTCTGCCTGAAAACTTCTTGTTCTTGTTGTTGCGTTTTTTTTGTGTTTTTTTTGAGAAATCTTCTTGGGTTGTTTTCTTGCTGTTCTTTTGTGTTCTTTCGGTGTCTACATTCTACACTTTTGAATTGTCTTCATAGTGTTGAATTGTTTGTGTTTTCGTTGATTGAGTCGCACGTCAAAAACATCACTAGGGTTTCATCAAAAGTTTCCAAAAAAATTCGTCAGAAAAATCAGATTTTTCACCCAGTCGCGACAGTTTCGGCCGTTCGAAACTAAGCCAGGCGTCCGAAACTAGCGTCTGAAACTCAACAGAAAAGTCGTCGCCCCAGGAATTTAAGTTTCGGCCGTCCGAAACTAAGGTAGTCGTCCGAAACTAGCGTCTGAAACTCGGAAGAAAAAAAAAATAAAAAAAAATAAAAAATATATATATATCTTCGGACTTGTCTTTATTTGCTGTTTTAATTTCCATTTTGAAAGAACTAAGTGTTCTTAAGTTGAGTTTGAAAATCATCAATATTGATCGTGACAAATCTTGCTTGGGTGAAATCAAAATATCATTCATCTTGCTTTCTTGCCTAGTTGGTAATTCGTAGTTTTCTGAAATAAACCAAGTTATACCCAATACGTGATCTTTAAAATACTCTTGAGACGTGTTTCTTTTCAAACTTCTTTGGTTTAAATTGTGTGAATTGACTTGTTGAACTAAATTGGTTGAGATTTGTTATATAAATTGTTGAACGGTAAGTTTCAATTAGTCTGAGAGAAACATTATTGAGAGATTAGATAGGGTACACACGAGAAAAGCCGTTACACTAGAGAGGAGAGCATTTACTCACCATATAGTGATAACCTGTGAGGATTACACTTGTTTTCTTTTTGTTTTTACTAACGTGCAGGTACAATGGAGGGAAGTGATAAACAAGTATCACAAGCTAAAACCACTTCTACGTCATGTGAAAAGGTGTTTCAAACAAGGTGCAAAATCCAAGATAAAGTGTGTGCTGTGGAGATTGATTGTGAAAGAAGGTCTAACTTTGCTAGTGAGCTAGTGGTAGAAAAGTTGAATATGCAAACCACTCCACATCCAAATCCTTACTTGCTGCAATGGAGTGATAATTGTGGTGAAGTATGGGTGTCAATGCAAGTCAAGGTTGCATTCTTCGTGGGCAATTACAAAGATGAGGTACTATGTGACATATTTCCCATGCAAACAGCCCATCTTTTATTGGGAAAACCATGGCAACTTGCTTGCAAGGGTGTTTATAAAGAGCTCAAAAATTGCTATTCATTCATGAAGAATAGTAAAAAGTTTAATCTTTGTGCTTTAACGCCCAGTGAAGTTTCTGAAGATTAAGCTAGAATTGCTAAAGCTTGTAATGATTTGAGAGAAGAAAAAGAGAAAGAAAAGTATGAATTGGAAAAGTAAATGAGGGAAAAAGAATTGAGAGAAAGAGTTGAAAAAGAAAATCAAATGAGTGATTTAGTTAGCATAGGCTGTAAGCAAAATAAGTGTAATAGAAAGAGTGAGCATGAGAGTTCATTGAGAGCTAAACAACAACATCTTGTACTTATGAATTCTAGTGATCACGATTTGTATTGTTTGTTGCCTAGTTCTTTTGTTTTGCAGTTTTATGGAGTTCCTAGACACCTAATGGAGTTGCAAACAACTCATTATCAATTGGAAGGAGTCCAATCTGCCTTAGCTTGTTTTCCACAAGGTAAGCAAGGTAAGTTAGGTAAGTATGAAAGCTTTTTGATTGATTTCAATGGTTTATATGACAAGAACTTTGATAACGTCGTTCATATTGATTTTCAAAGTTTAAATCCTGTTTTGAATCAATTTCAATGTCTTTCACCTACCTTTGAAACATTAGTTCGAAAGTTTTTACCATGTGAATTAATGTCTGATGGTTTGTGTTTTAGTAAGCAAATTCTTTCACATAATTCTTCAATTATGAAATCTAACTATTTTGTATTGAATGAGTTTATGTTTAGTTTCTTAACATGCTATGTTGCTTATCTAATACATGAATTATATTTTGATCTTAATGTTTATCATTTCGAGCTTAATCAATTCCTTGTGTATAAAGGTGTTAAATATATTGAATACACTTATTGGAATGATTTTTCCTTTGAATTTTTGGTTCGTGAGTTTGTACTAGTCATTGTCAATATGTTCCTTAGCCAAAATAATCAATTTCCAAGAGGTAATCAAGTAGTTCAACACTTGTCTGGTAAGTTATCTACATTCTTAATTTCTTTTCAATTCCAAAAGGTAAAGTATGGTGTTAACATCTATTTATTAGTTTGTTTACATTCTGTTTTTAATCTAAGGAATTGTATTTTTATAATTGATAACTTTCACATGTTTGAAAATTATGTCCAACGATTTTGTGATTTACATTCTATCCGAGATGCATATATGTTTAGTTGCTATGAATATTCTTATGTATCTTTGGATCATCCTTTTAGTTACATTCATATATGTTTAAGTTCTTTTGTTACATTACATGTTAATAATACAATTGTTTTCTATGCTAGTACTGGTGTATCTATGCATGATATTACTAAGTTTATCTTAAATACTTCTATATTGACAAAATTACTAAATTCGTTTTTACATGAAGTATTAATATTGTTTCATGATGCAAATCAGAATAACTTGTTGCATTTAATACATGATGTTTATTTGCATAATTGTTATGAATTTTCTTTAACAATATCGTGTTTATATGCTTCATGCATACATCAATATTCTGCCAAAGAAAGTTTATCTTATGCATTTGTTTTGATCTTGCAGAATATAATACATTGTTAGCCGAGATGTGAATCATTCCAATGTTACTTGGGTCTTGATGAGTTCTTCATATTGGTGTTTGACCCTGGAGCTCAATTTCAAAATTCGAGGACAAATCCTTTCGAGGAGGGAGGGAATGATGAGAATGAGCCAGTGTCCATGTCCATGGTGTTTAAGTCAATTATTCATCCTGAAAGTTTCTATCACGTTTTGGTATTCTGGACGTATCTCACTCCATATAACTCTGAATTACACGATTCAAGAAGCCCTAGAACGATAACGGATAGGGCTACAACGTTTATGTTTTACATTTTACGAGATTCGAAAGCTAGCAACGTCAAACGTGCCTAATAAGATTAGTGACGTGATTCTGGCAGATTACCGTCGCGAATCCATGGACTACATTGAAGACCAAGTAATGGCGTATTGGGCTTCATTAATTGTTCACGCCACTTTTAATGTTTTAATTGGGTTTATTTAAGTTGTAATAATTAAAGTCCATTAACATTAATTAATTGGGCTTTAGTTTCGGTTTTTAGGAAACTTACTTGTCCAATTGCCTTGCATAGTAATTTGGAAAGTAGTCTTTTAGGGAACTTTCTTGTTAGTCAAGAAGTCAAATCGTAATTTGCTTCTTGCTTCCTTTTCCTGTTTGGGTATGGCCGAATTCTTCCCTATTTAAGGGTGGCCATTGTAATGTTATTCACAGAGAGTTCTTCTAAGTTTAGTTGAACAATCATAAGACCCGCGAAAACCTTAAGTGATGAGCTTTAGGTTGAGCTTACCCGTTCTAGATTTATAGAACACGCCGAACTGAGGAAGTTTAACTTTTGATTTACATTAGTTGGACTGAATCTTTTTGTGTTAACGTTGGGGTTTGGTTGATTTCTTCCAATCCTTCTCGTTCAATATCCCTTTATTGTTTTGTTGTCTTGTTTTCGCATTGTTCTTCTGTGATTCGTGCTTGTTCAGATTAATTGGGAAACAACGATCCAAAGGTTGTGGAAAAACGTGTGGAATAGAACTCAAAAGCTACTCCATTCGTATCATTCCATAGGTTTGATGAAAAGCTTATATTTGCCCTAGTTTTGTAACGTAAGTCTTGCAAGAGAGTTCTATGCTAATGCAAAGTTTCCCAACAAGGCTGGAGCTATTTATGTTAGGGGACATTGGATTGAAATGACCAGTGAGAACATTAATTTGCTTCTCGGCATGCATAGTTTTCCCACTGATCCTTTTCAGTTTCCAGATGATGATGAATCTGACCAAGCTTTATTGGAGGAGCTTGCACATCCAGGAGCACAATGGGTACTCAATCAACGTGGACAACATAAGCATATTCGTCATCAGTTTCTACGATGTGATGTCAAGTTGTGGCTCATGTTTATTTTGTCCCGCCTTATGCCAAGTTTGCAAGTTTATGAAGTGCTGCGCAGTCGCCTATATTTGATATCGGCAATTCAGGGGCGTAGATCAATAGATATTGGTCGAATCATTCTTATCAACATGCAGGCTGGTATTGATGCCGATAATGCAGCCCTATATTTCCCTGTCTTGATTGAAGAAATATGTAAGGTCCAGGGCGTAGATAATGAGATAGCAAGACTAAGGTACCATTTGCTATACCATTGTATTTGAAATACTTGTGACTTGATAAAGAGATGGTGCGGGACAGGACAGTGGGGATTGCCGTATCTCACGACGAGTTTGAACCCCATTATATGTTGCAAATCAAGAACAACAGCCTTATGACTTTAGTTCTTTTCATGGTGTACTTCAACAGTTTCAACAATCTGTTGATCATCGCTTACAACGTATGGATAAAAGGCTTCAAGGGATGCATGAACAAATGAATGATATGCATCAAGACTAGACTTCGCATACTTCTAACATGACAACCAAGTTGGATGACATTTCTTCAATCGCCCAGCAACAATTTGAGGTGATGTACCATCCGCAGTTTATGATGTAAATGGAGTTAGATAAGTGCAATAAAATGGCTGTGTATTATCATTCCTCTATAGGGCCACCCAAACCGCTTCCATCTCAGGCGCACTTGGTGGGATACAGAATTCCCAATTTATCTATGGATGCAACTAGTGGGGTGCAAGAACTTCCTCCAGGGGTCTCTGCTAAGTCTTCTCTTCAGCCGTTGCCAACATTTGGTCGTATTCCACAAGCACCTCTTACTCCTATTTTCCGTGTCGATCCTGATTTTATGCCAGCAACAAGGATACCAATGTTTGGTTCAGGGCAACCACTCTAAGGGCCGATTCATGGACCATTCCATTAGGTGTCACCTCCATTCAGTGGACCTTCCTTTTCTACTAGAGCATCATTTTCATCACCGTCTTCATCTGCTCCTTCATCTTCTCAGGGAACTCCTAATTCTTAACTTTTCATTGAGGACAATGTGTGTTTCAAGCGTGAGGGGGGAGGGGGGAGGGGTTTGTCGATGATTACATATGATACCGTATTTGTGAGTATTATGCTAAAGTTACTTTAGAGTGATTAGAAAATAGGGGGTGTTTGATTCTGTTGGCTATAGTGTTGTGAAGTTGGTATGCCATGTTGTTCCTTTGCTATGCGTGATGTCATGATTTTGGTGCTAGGCTTGGGGGGTGCCTTTGTATGAATGTTGGGGAATTCTTGTTTTTTGCAGTTTTGTTGTTGTTGTTTTGGAGTTTTTCTGGAAACATGAAGCTATGTTGTGCTGAGGTGTTCGTTTTATGTGTGGAGGTCTTGTTAAGCTATAACGTGGTTGCTAGGAAAAAGACATGAGCTATGAAGTTGTTCTTGCTTGGAAAATATGCTATAATGTGCTTGAGCTTACAAGATTGAAGTGTTTGAGTGTTGCTATGATGATTAGTTCCTTAAGCTCCTAAGAGTGTGAGTGTGATGAAATGAAATGAATGTAGTGTGTGAAATGAAATGAAAGGAAGTGTAGTGATAGTGTGAGTGATGTGTTGTAATGAAATATGTAGGATGGAGAATCACTTGCATTCGAGACTTTGTTTCCTTCTTAGCCATGTTTAAGCTCTAGTCCATCAATTTTATCTTTTATGATAATGCATGTGAAATTTTTCTTTATTGGTTCCGAATTTGAAAGAAATTAACATATTTTGTTGGCCAAGCCATGATGTTAAAGTAAGATAGATATGCCATGCAAAACCAGTCATTGACATAGGAGGTAATCTGGTTTAAGTGGTTCTTTTTGTTATGCTTTTCCTTGGTATCTTGGTGGTCTTGCATGTATAATCCCTTAAAGACACATATGAACTAGTGGTCACACAAGAAAGGATTTGGTGGAAAAAGCCTTTGGCAACTGGGAATGAAAAGCTATAAGACCCTGACAGGCATATTTGGGAAAAAACAGCCATAAAACCCAAGCAAAAGTGGGAAAAAAAGAGCCACAAGACCCAGGTACTCATACACCAATTGGTGAGACAAAAGAATACACCAAAGTGCAAATTTGAAAGGAAAAGGTATTTTCTAATAGAAGCACCAATGTGCCCCTAGGTTACCAGTGATCTTGTGTGCTACTTGTTCTTGTGTGTGGATAAGGAGATTGATATGTAATGAGCTGTGAGATGGAGTATATAGGGTTATGCATATACGAAGAGCACTGAGCCAGCATTCCTCAACACACACTTGCACGCATGATATTTTTGTCTTTATTCATTGTAGATTGGTTGATAATTTGTACTGAAATCTAAGAGTTTGGACTCAAGGAACTTCTGAAAGTTTTTGTGTGAAAAACGTTTTGATGGACTTAGAGAAGGATGTAGTAGACAAGGTGGCAAAGTTTTGAATGTAAGTGTTTAAAAAGAGAAATGTGGGTTTTGCTTGAGGGCAAGCAAAAGTTCAAGTGTGGGTGAAATTGATAAGTCAGTTTTATACTGACTTAATAATGTTGTTTTCACTTGCCTTTTGTTTGTTCTAGTGCACTTTATGCCTTGATAGTGTGGAAATCGCCGTGTAGTTCCTCGCCATGGCGATGCGTCGCAGTTGAAACTCCTCTATGACGACGCATCGCAGCGATATTGGTGGGGAACGCAATGTAATATTTTTCTAAGTGTTGGGTTCTTGCTCTTGTTCACAGGATCGGGAAGGCGTGATTGCTGGTGGTGTGAAGATGTGCTGAGACGATGAAGGCGTAGAGATCTGTGGCTCAAAGGCGTGGACTAAAGCATTCACCGAGCTGATTCTTTTGGACAATTGTTACATGTAGTGGCAGTTCTGTAATATTGTATTCATTTTACGTAGCGTATAGAAGAAGCTTTAGACCTCTATAAATAGAGGATTTTGTCATTATTTTAGAAAGATTGATCATTCTAGATTTTTACCAGACTTTTGATTTGGTGAGCGGAAATTTTTTCTCGTTAAATTTCTCTCTCAAGGATTTCCTCTCTCTAGAAATTGTTCTCCGTTTTGGAATCCGATCGCACCTTTGCACCGATTACTTCATTTCGATTCTCAATTGACGAAGCATTTAACAATTCTACGCACTTTGATCGGTAAATTTGTCCAATTTAATAGGAATGAATTGCTCAATGTTGTTCTATGATGAATATGAGATGAGAGGAGTCTTGTAGCTAAATCTATGATGTGCTAGGGTTTAGATCGTATGAATGTGTAATTAGACTACACAATGTTCTGCATTTGACACAATCCATAAGGAATGAAATTGTATTGAAAATTAATGCATGTATATGGTTAAGTTTCATTTATTCATGCTTTTATTGACTGAGTTATGCCTCGATTGTGGTCGCCATGCTGAGTTGAGGTAAGGTTCACCGATAGGAGTAGGAATGCATGAAATGAGAACCTAAAGTGTGATAATCGAGTCTTCTCACTTGTTTTTTTTATCATGATTTGAGATGCAGTCCCCATGCTGATCGAAGGTCATTTGAGCTGTTGGAAAGAAGTAAAGAGAGACTTTCTGGAGTTAGCAAAGATTCTATGACCTAGGTCAGGCCTCGCCATGGGAAGACCTTAGGAATTGCATGTTAGATTTGTTAACCTCGGGGAGTTGAGACAATGCGATTTTCATCCGTCACTCTTAGGCCTCGCCTTGGGAAAGAGTGATGTCAGGGATACTAGGGTATTGATATGATCTTTTTCCTAGGCATTTAGGTTTCCTCGTTGCTCAAACTTGAGTGTCAATTGCATTGCACTATTTTGTCAAATGTGCATTCATCCGGTATAAGAACCCTAGTACATCTAACTCATACATGTTATCTCATTCCTTTGCATTTATTGGATTTGCAGTCGTTACATTTTTGTTCCTTTGTTCTTGTTGTGTCCTTGTTTGTTCTCGAGTCGTTTGCATTTTTATTTTGCCGCGTTTGTTTCTTGATCTTCGTGACAAAGTTTAGAGTCATTTCTTGAATTCTTGAAACCAATCTCTTCCCTATGGATCGATACCATACACCGCTAGCTAGAATTAATTAGGGATAAATTGAAGAGGTGCACGACTAGCCTGTCAATACATCCATCAAAATTGTACAGCTCCAGCAAGCAGTACTTATTCGGCCAAGTGTATTAGTAAGTGCTCCATTATGTCAAATAATGATTGAGGAAATATCTTCTCAAGATGACATAGGATAACAACAATTCTATCTCGAATGTATTCCAAATCAATCATGCGATTAAATTTTGAGCAAAGTTGCCTAAAAAAATTAGTTAATTCTATAAAAACTTTTACTATATCTTTAGGCAATACTTTGCGAAAAGCCAATAGGAGCAATAGTTGCATAAGAATATGATGATCATGAGATTTCAAGCCCCATATACTTCGCTCCTCCAAGTGCACACATTTTGAGATATTTGATGCAATCCCATTAGGAAGTTTAATATTTTTCCAAACTTTGCAACAAATCAATTTTTCATCCCTAGACATTGTAAATTTTGCAGGAAGTATGCGTTCTTTACCCAAGGCCAGTAGAGTAGGGTGCAATGCCTTCCTAACCCCCATTTCTTTCATATCATGACGGTTATTGATATGATCTTTTGATTTTCCTACTATGCCAAAAATTGTAGAAATTACATTCTCCGAAAAATTTCTCTCTGTATGCATGACTTCAATATTATGTGGCGCTAAATTATCCATCCAATAAGGCAGCTCAAAAAATATACTTTTTTTCTTCCAATTTCTTTCTCTAGGTAAATGAAATTCCCCATTATGTCTTTTTTCCATGTCTTCTTTTTTGTACACTGTTAAAACTTCTTGCTCATCTTCATACATTTCAAAACCCGAAAGCTTTCTAGGCTTGCTTCCATATTCTTGTGTTCCATCAAATGATGCTTTAACCTTTCGAAATCTGTGATTAGTATAACAAACTTTTCTACAATGTTTCAACAACACTAATCGAGTTTTTCTACGCAACAGGGACAAGCATACTTCCCTTTTGTACTCCACCCAGACAAACTAGCATAAGCTGGAAAGTTACTAATTATCCATAATAAAGTTGCATGAAGATTGAACATCTACTTACTTGAAGCATCATAAGTAGATATACCTCCATTCAATAGTTCTACCAATTCTTCAATGAGTGGTTGTAAGTACATATCTATTCTGTTTCCCGAAGCTTTAGGCCCATCAACAAGCACTGATAATATGAGATTTGATTGTTTCATGCACAATCATGGGGGTACATTGTATGGAATCAGCACAACAGGCCACGTACTATGAGACACATTCATTGATCTAAAAGGATTGAATCCATCAGCAGCTAATACAAGTCTAACATTATGGCTATCACTAGTAAATGATTTATATTGATTATGAAAAATCTTCCAAGCTTGAGAATCAGCTGGGTGTTTCAACAAACCATCATTGGTCCTTCCTTCTATGTTCCATTTCATTAATGAAGCAATTTCAGAGGACAAATTTTTTTTTTTTTTGCAATCTTGGCTTTAATGGGAAGTACCTCATTTGCTTTTCAGCATTTTGCTTACCACTAGGCTTGTATCGAGATTTTTGACATACTTCACACTCACTAAGTTTACTATCTTCACCACGAAATATCATACAATCATTTGGGTAAGCATCCCAAGTTTGATAAGTAAAGCCAAGATCTTTAGTTAATTTTTTAGCATCATAGAAAGATGTATGCAACTTTGCATGAGGGAAGGATTTAATCAATAATTGAAGCAAAAGAGTTAATGAATTATCAGGCCAACTACCCAAAACTTTTAGTTGTAGGAGATGAACAATGAATGACAATTTTGTGAAATCTTTACAACCGTCGTACAATTCACGCTCAGTTTCTTGTAACAGTTTCAAATATCGTTTGGAATTTTCATCCATCCTAACTGACAACTCATCTTCTGATCTGGAATCATGGCTAATAGTAGTATCAAAAACATTTTGGACCATCCTAACGATATTATCTTCTGTATCAATATCACTTATTCCTCTATTAGACGAACTTGCTTGTTGAGAATTGTAAGTTTCCCCATGGTAAAACCAAACTATGTATTTATTATAAAAGCCTCTAACAATAATATTCGGCTAAGCCTCAAGCTTAGAGACAAAATATATATTCTTGCAATCATAACATGGGCAATAAATTCTGGTATCTTCAGTCTTATCTTTGTAAGCAAACTCTAAAAATTCATAAACTCTTCTCCTATATGCGGCTGAATTCCTGTTCTCTTAATGAATCCAACTTTTGTCCATGTCACTATTCTTTCTCTTGTAATAGTTTACTGATAAGGGTTAATGCAAGTAAGAGCTGCTTCTTGATACATAACAAAGCCTCTAATGAAAGGAAACATTTGATTGGAAGAATTACTAAGTTCACTAGAGGAAGCTTCCCTACACAATACCTATGAGTTCCACTACATTTTAAAAGGATTCCAGATGTTCACTTTGATAATATTATGCAAAAATTTGGAAATTTGATTGGAGGGTGGAGCTCTAAATTTTTGACAATGGGAAGAAAAATAACACTCATTAAGAGTGTTTTCGCTTCTATCCCATTTTATACTACTATGAGTATATGCCCTCCAAAAAAGATGATAAACCAGTTGGAATCAATGATGGCTAACTTCCTTTGGTCCTCATCAGAAAAAAGTGACAAATATCATTGGATCAAGTGGTCTGACCTATGCTTGCCTAAAGAAGAAGGGGACTTTGGATTTAGAGATTTTAAACTAGTAATCAATGCCAAATCATACAAACTATGGTGGAAATTCAGACCGAAGAACACTCTATGGGCCAAGTTTTATGGCAGAAATATTGTAGGAATAAACATCCTTTAGAACTGCAGGCCCATAGGGGAGATTCTAACAACTGGAAACGAATGCTTAAGGTTGCTTCCCAAGTAGAGGAACACATTGAATATAAGATTAGGGAGGGAGAGTGAAACCTCTTCTGGGATAAATGGAATGTAAGGGGGAGATTAGCTATAGAGCTGCAAATGAATGGACAACAAAAGGTGGCAGAATTCATGATAGATTAGAATTAGGATATGCAGAAAATCAGGGAATTACTACCTCAAATTCCCCCATCTTTCTTTACTGATTGATATGAGTGGTCGAGGCTTGAAGGTCCTAGACCAAACAATCTCCACAATCTTTGGACCGTTGCTGCACAAAACGTTAATCGCAAAAACACAAAAACAGAAAACTTGGCGGAAGAACTTCAAGGGGAACGAAAAGGTTGGATTGAACTTAATCAAACCCCCACGTTTAAACGAATGAATTCGGCTAACTCTATTGATTTGGCTTGTTCTTGAAATCAAGAACTCGGTTAAGCTCACCTAAAGGTCACGCTAAAGGTTTGTTATACAATGAAGAACAAACTTGAACTCCAAGGCTTTGACAACACAATGTTTTAATTGGTTTTAGCAAGGATAAAATTCTGAAATTCTCTATCTTATTTCCACAAAAAAACTCACCTTAAATAAGGCTTACAAATATGTGAAACCCTAATAGAAATCAAGAACAACTCGACTTCTTAACTAAATAACAAACTAGTTTCCTGAAACAATAACTAAGATAAACACAGTTTTATCCTTAAGAAGCAAAACATGTTTTTGCTTTCTAAAACAAAGACTTTCCTAAAGTTTTCCTAAAATATTGGAGATTACTTTCCTAATTATCATGCAAGATAATTGGGCCAAGTAATTACTTATTAAAAGAAATATTAAGCCCAAAAATAATGTTCAATGGACTTAATTTATTACAAATTAAATAAAGCCTGTAAACTAAGAATGGCATGATCCAATGCAAAGCCCAAGTACACGCCTTCTTCTTTGTCTTCATTCGGCCATGTGAATTTCTTCAAGGTGGAATTTCCTTAAGTTCCAATGTAGAACTCTTAGAAACATCTTCATAAATTTTTATTGAAGAAACATGCCAAAGAACTCCATGTTGAGATGGTTCGGCCTCCAAGTGATAAAAATTGCCAAAAGCTTCACAATGTGTTGATAATAAGTTGTGCAACGCTTATTTCTTCCTTTTACTCCTTAATCTTGTCATTGGTCCATCAAGATTCTCCAATGAATCATGCAAGCTCGGCCTTGGCACCATGGACATGGGTGGATTGCTATCATTCCCTCCCTCCTCGAAATTTTTCGTCCTCGAATCACCTACATCATACAAAGATAAATCAGAAACATTAAATGTAGATGATACGTTGCCATACTCACTTGTAAGTTCGACTTTGCATGCATTGTCGCCAATCCTTTCCAAAACTCAAAAAGGACAACCTCCTCTTGGATGAGTTTTAGATTTCCGTCTTTCGGGAAACGTCTCTTTCGTTAAGTGAATCCAAACCCAATCACTAGGTTCGAAAATCACTTGCTTTCTTCCCTTATTGGCTGGCTTAGCATAATGTTCATTACGCCTCTCAATTGTATTTCTAACCCTTTCATGTAACTTTTTAACAAAATCAGCTTTCGTTTTACCTTCGACATTAACAAACTCATTAATAGAAAGAGGCAAAATGTCAAGTGGAGTTAAAGGATTAAAACCATACACAATTTCAAAATGAGAGCAATTAGTAGAACTATGAAAAGTCCTATTATTTGCAAACTCAATATGAGGAAGACAATTTTCCCAATTCTTTAAGTTTCTTTGGATAATGGCACGAAGCAAGGTAGATAAAGTGCGGTTAACTACTTCAGTTTGTCCATCAGTTTGTGGATGTGCAACAGTAGAAAACAACAATTTAGTGCCTAACTTATTCCATAAAGTTCGCAAAAAATGAGACAAGAATTTAACACCCCTATCACTAATAATACTTTGTGGAATGCCATGCAATCTAATAACTTCCTTAAAAGACATATCAGCAATATGTGTAGCATCATTAGTTTTCGAACATACAATAAAATGTGCCATTTTACTAAATCAATCAACAACTACAAATATGCTATCTTTACCATTGTGTGACCTAGGTAATCCAAGTACAAAATCCATTGAAATATCAACCCAAGGATGCCTAGAAACAGGCAAAGGTGTATACAAACCATGGGGCATGATTTTCGATTTTGCTTGCTTACATACAATGCATTTATCACAAACACTTTTTACATCTTTAATCATGTTAGGCCAATAAAAGTGTTCATTCAAAACAGCAAGTGTTTTAGCAATACCAAAATGCCCCATTAACCCTCCCCCATGGGTTTCCTTAACAAGTAAATCACGAATAGAACATGAGGGTATGTATAATTTATCCTTTTTAAACAAGAATCCATCATACACATAATAATCTCCATTCGGCTTTTTCAAACTTTTATCATAGGTGGCAGAAAAATCATGATCATTTGTATACAAATCTTTAATAAAATCAAAACCAAGTAACTTTGCATGCAAATAGGTAAATAACGTGTATTTCCTAGATAATGTATCGGCTACAAAATTATCTTTACCAGATTTGTATTTGATCACATATGGAAAAGATTCAATACACTCTAACCATTTAGCATGCCTTTTATTCAATTTACCATGAGTTTTCAAAAATTTAAGGCTTTTATGATCATAATGAACAATAAATTCTTTAGGCCATAAATAATGTTGCCAAACCTATAATGATCTTACCAAAGCATACAACTCCTTGTTATAAGTTGCATACTTCAAAGCTGCCCCGTTAAGCTTTTCACTAAAATAAGCCATGGGTCTTAATTCCTGCATTAAAACAGCACCAATACCAATCCTGGAGGCATCACAATGAATTTCAAAAGCTTTACAAAAATTCGGCAGTGCAAGTTGTGGAGCATGAGTCAATTTATCTTTCAATGTGTTAAAAGCTTTTTCCTGTTCATCTTTCCATTCAAAAGTGATATTCTTTTTAACAAGTTCATTTAAAGGTGCAGCTATAGAACTAAAGTCTTTAACAAACCTTCTATAAAAAATTGCTAAACCATGAAAACTTCTAACATCACTAGCATTCTTAGGTCTCGTCTAATCCATGATTGCCTTGACTTTTGACTCATCAAAAGAAATTCCTTGAGAACTAACAACATACCCTAAAAAAACTATCGACTCCATGCAAAAAGAACACTTTTTAATGTTAGCGTATAATTTGTTCTCACGTAAAACAACAAATACTTGTTTTAGATGTTCAGCATGTTCATCAAGTGATTTGCTATAAATAAGGATGTCATAAAAATAGACGACAACAAATTTTCCAATGAAAGATCGAAAAACATGATTCATTAGCCTCATAAAAGTACTAGGTGCATTAGTTAGACCAAAAGGCATGACTAACCATTCAACAAACCATACTTTGTTTTAATTGCTGTTTTCCATTCATCACCTTCTTTCATTCTAATTTGAAAGTAGCCACTTTTTAAATCGATCTTGATGAAAATACACGAACCATATAACTCATCAAGCATATCATCTAATCTAGGAATTGGATGTCTATACTTAATTGTGATTTTGTTTATTGCACGACAATCAACACATATTCTCCAAGATTCATCCTTTTTAGGTACTAAAATAACAGGAACGGAACATGTACTAAGAGACTCACGAACTATACCTTTGTCAAGGAGTTTATCAACTTGACGTTGAATCTCTTTTGTTTTCTCAGGGTTTGCTCTATAAGCTGGGCGATTTGGGATTTGAGCTCCGGTATGAAATCAATTTGATGTTCAATACCTCGAATAGGTGGTAAACCTATTGGCAAGTCCTCAGGAAACTCATCTTCATATTCCTGTAAAAGAGATAAAACAACACTAGGCAAAGAAGCAAGGTGATCACTATCAGCAATAAGTACAAGATCCTTGCGAATCATCAAATACAAAGGTTGCCTATCTAGTATTGCTCTCTTAATCTCACTATTAGAATCAAAATAACAAAATTTAGAATGATCACTATTTCGACTATTACAAGGTTTAGAAACAATGTCTCGGCCTACACTAGTTATTACATTTTTTTATGCTCTTGTTCATCCCTTTCCTTTGCTTCTTGTTCAATCATCTCACTTTGTGCTTGTACTATCTTTGATTGGTCTTCAAATATTTGAAGCGGACTCAATGCTCGAAGATTGTATTTTCGGCCCTCAAAGTCAAAAGAGTAGTAATTCTTCTTGGCATGATATGTTACATCTCGATCATATTGCCATGGTCTTCCAAGAAGAATATGACTAGCTTCCATGGCTACCACATCACACAAAATCTCATCAACATATTTTCCAATGGTGAATGAAAATTTCACTTATTTAGTCACTTTACTTTCGGCAGAATTATTCAAACAATGAAGTTTATACGGTTTTGGATGTTTCATGCATGACAACTTCAATTTCTTAACAAGAAAATTACTTGCCACATTTGTACAACTACCACTATCAATGACCACACTGCAATATGTGTGTGAAATATTTTATATGTTATCTCTTTGAGACAAGAAAATGACCACAAACAAGAAAATGACCACATTTTTCCTTGAACCATGCATCGTGTGTGAAATATGTTATCTCTTTGAGACAAATCATCATCAATTTGTGGTTGTGCATTAAGAACTCGTCGAGTGACTAAAGAGTAGTTACCAACCTCATATGTTACAAGATCTTCACTATCTTCACTTTGGTACTTCTCTTCAAGGGGTGGCATTTTGGCACATTCATCATCACTTTCCACATCTACATTGTCAAGAAAAATGATTAATTTTCGAGTTGGAAAGTCGGATTGATAATGACCATAACCTTGACATTTAAAACATCTAATGTCCCTCAATCTTTCATTCGATTTTGGTGCTGATTTTGAGGTAGAATCAGCAACATTGCGGACTGATTTCGGAGCATTAGTCGGTGCATTTGTGAACTGATTTGGGCTGAATGGCTTCGGCCTTTGTGATGGAGTGAAAGGAGCAACATTCGGTTTTTGCTCTCTTTTCCAAGGTGGTGTTGGTTGTTGGAAACTTCGACCCTTTCCCTTCATATGTTTCTCAATTTTGATAGCTTTGTGAAAAAGTTCATTAATATCAACATAACTTTGATGATCGATATGGTAAGCCAATTCGGAATTCATACCTCTAAGGAACCTCTCAATGGTTGAGTCAGGGTCCTCTTGAACACTGGTTTTAATCATAAGAGCTTCCATCTCATGGTAGTCATTTTCAACTGTTTGGCTACCTTGCACAAGAGAGTGCAATTTTCGGTTGAGCTCTCGGTTATAATGGGAATGAACATACTTCTTTCTCATAAGCACTTTCATTTGGTTCCAAGTCTTGATTGGCCTTTCACCAACTTGACGCCTAGTTTTAACAACTTCATCCCACCATAAACTAGCATAATCCTTGAGGTGCATAAAGGCAAGGCGGTACCTCTTACTTTCGTATATATCATTGCCTTCAAAGAAGTGATCTAGGTCTCTAACACAATCAAAATAAGCCTCGGGATCTGCCTTTCCATGAAAAGTAGGAATTGTTAGTTTAACAGAACCAATTGAAATTTTAAATTGTCACCTTTTTAGAAGATTCCATGATCTCGTCCTCCTCCTCATCATTATCACCGTCGGATGCAAACTCATCAAAATTGATCTTTCTCAAGGTGGAACCTTTGGAAACCGACTCCAAGTTATCAAGTCGGAGATTGATCTTTTGAAGCATATTGAAAAGTACTTCATTGGCGTACTTTTGTTCGGCTTGGGTGACTTGTTTATCACCCCCCTCCATTAGTACCTGTAAGGTTAGAAAAACGCAAGAAAATAATGTATAGATTCCTCACGAGTTTCTCACTTTGGGTAGTAGGTACTTTCCACTCTATTTAAGTAGTGTTTTCTCTTGTTTATCATAGCTAATACTCTCAAGTAATGAATTTGTTAGAACTATTGAGTCTTACCAAGTTTAATGACTTATAGAACACGTCTCAATCAAGAAGTTCCACAACAAAAACTTACACAAGTAAAAACCAAAGAATTCAAAGAAAAACACGTGACAAAAAGATTTAAATTACTTGTTGGTGTAAATTGATTTCACTTCAGAAATTAAAAAAAACATAAAACAGACTTAAGACGAAAATATGGCAAATTGAATCACTTGATTCCGAGTTGTATTGAGCAAGATATGGCTATTTCAAGTTGGTGATATTTCAAAGAAACAAGTTAAAACACTTAGTCCTTTTTCAATTGAATGGTCTGAAATATATTTTTGTATTGGGCCTTTTTTTTATATAAGTCGGCCTCTTTTTTTTTATTTGGGCCTTTTTTTATATGGCGGCCTCTTTTTTTTTTAATTCGGACAATAACCTAGGACAAATCAAAAGTGTTTAAGGTTTTTAAGACACAATCCTAAGATTTAAGGTTGTTTGTCTTATATTGTCCAAACAAACCTAGGATTTAAGGTTTTTGTCTTGTCTTAACCTTAAATTTCAGCAATAAAAAACCTTTAAGAAAACATCAAAAATTCGGATTTTGAATATACTTTAAGAACAAGATATCCAAGATTTGTAATAAAGATCAAGAATATAGCTCAAGAATCAAATTTTGACAACTTTGGAATTTCAAGATTTTCAAGAAGCTCAAGAAAGTCTCCAAGAACTAATCTTTTTGACTTGAAACAAAAATCAACTAAAACACAAGATGATATAGAGAGAATAAAGAAAACAACACAAAAGAAAGAATGAGAATCGGGGATTAAAGTCAAGCAAGTTATGAATTCAAAATCGAAACCCTAGTTCAACAAAACCCTAATTTTGACGTGTGACACAACAATGAAAACACAAGAATTCAGCACTATGATGAAGGACAAAACAATGCATAATTTGACACGAAAAAGAGCAATAAGAATGCTAAAGAAAGACACAACAAAAACGGGAACATGACAACAAGAATTGATGCAAAACACAAGCAAGACTAGGACGATTTTTGGGCAGAATTCAGGAAAGAATTTTCATGCGATTTGGATCACAATATTAACGAAATTAATTGTTGAATCTAACACGAACTAAGACAGCAAGAAGGACTCAAAAATAGTAGCAAGAAAGACGGAAACACAACAGCAGATTTTAGAGCAAAAATGGCAGAAAAAAATGACACAAAAATAGCAAGAAACGAATCGGATTAACATGAATTTTTGAGACAACAACCTATTCTTTGATACCAATTAATGTGAGTGGTCGAGACTTGAAGATCTTGGACCAAACAATCTCCACAATCTTTTGACCGTTGCTGCACAAAACGTTAATCACAAAAACACAAAAAAATAAAAAAATTGGCAGAAGAACTTGAAGGGGAATGAAAAGGTTGGATTGAAGTAAATCAAATCCACGTTTAAACAAATGAATTCGGCCAACTCGTGAAAATTCAAGAGTTAAACTAAATTGATTTGGCTTGTTCTTGAAATCAAGAACTCGATTAAGCTCACCTAAAGGTCACGCTAAAGGTTTGCTATACAATGAAGAAGAAACTTGAACTCTAAGGCTTTGACAACACAAAGTGTTAATCGGCTTTAGCAAGGCTAAAATTCTGAAATTCTCTATCTTATTTCCACGAAAAACTCACCTTAAATAAGGCTTACAAAAATGTGAAACCCTAATGAAAATCAAGAACAACTTGACTTCCTAACTAACTAACAAAGTAGTTTCCTAAAACAATAACGAAGATAAACACTATTTTATCCTTAAGAAGCAAAAAGTGTGTTTGCTTTCTAAAAGAAAGACTTTCCTAAAGTTTTCCTAAAATATTGCAGATTACTTTCCTAACTATCATGCAAGATAATTGGGCCAAGTAATTATTTATTAACCTAAATATTATGCCCAAAAATAATGTTCAATGGACTTAATTTATTACAAATTAAAAAAAGCCTATAAACTAACAATGGCGTGATCCAATGCAAAGCCCAAGTACACGCCTTCTTCTTGGCCATCGTCATTCGGCCATGTGAATTTGTTCAAGGTGGAATTTCCTTAAGTTCTAATGTAGAACTCTTAGAAACATCTTCATGAATTGTTATTAAAGAAACATGCCAAAGAACTCCATGTTGAGATGATTCGGCCTCCTAATGATGAAAACCGCCAAAAGCTTCACAATGTGTTGATAATAAGTTGTGCAGCGCTTCTTTCATCTTTTTACTCCTTAATCTTGTCACTGGTCCATCAAGATTCTCCAAATGGATCATGCAAGCTCGGCCTTGGCACCATGGACATGGGTGGATTGCTACCACTGATGTTCAGATTGGAGACAAGTGCAGACCAGATAAAATGATTTGGACCCCAATAGGTGATGGACAATTTCAACTGCAGTCTGCATACCAGGTAATAAGAGGTAATAGCTCTACGAATTTTTCGTTTTCATCCCAAATTTGGTACAGTTCTTTACTTGTTAAAATATCTTTCTTCATGGTAAGGCTAACAAAAAATAGGCTCCCAATTGGAAAGAACTTACACAAAATAGGTGTTATAGGCCCTTTTGTATGCCTCTTTTCTCTAGCACATGAGGATTCTTTGAACCATCTATTCGCAACATGCAAATTTACTCACAACATATGGAAACTGGTGGGGGCAGAGGTTGGGTTTTGGATTTCTGAGTTTCCTTTATTAGGGATCCTCAATGAGTGGTGGAGCAGGTAGGTAACAGGTGAAGTAAAGAAAACTTTATTGAGCATAATGCCATCACTGATTTGTGGGGGTGTGTGGAAAGGGAGAAACAAAGTTGTTTTTAGCAATGTAAAACCTGAAACTGATGATATTGTTAAATATATTTTTTCATATGCTTAAGAAAATAGTTCAAATTAAATTTGAAAAAGGAAAATTGATTATCCTGAATTGGAATCAGTTCTGGTACAATATCTGGCTGATCAAAAGGAAAGTCAACTTAACATTCATTAAATGGAAACCACCTGAAACCTCTCTGATTAAGGTAAATATTGTTGTGTGTAAGTTTGGACAGGAATAGAAAGCAGGAGGTGTAGCCCAAAATTCTAATGGCAAAATTGCATGTAATATCCGTATACTCTCATTTCCTGTGATAACCCCTAAGGTGCAGGTGGAGATACTAGCATGTAGCTAGGGTTTATCCTGTTGCAAACAAGCTGGTATTATGTAGGTTAGCTTGGATCAGACTCAAATGAGCTACAGAAGGTCTGGACTGACCAACGCTGGAATGGATGGAACAGGGACTACATAATCAAGGAAATTCAGGCCCAGACAAAGTTCACTAAAGTCCCAAAACAGGCTAATCAAATAGCAAGATGGGCTGTGGCTAATCAAGGAAAAAATCGTGAGAATTTGACCAAACTATTGCAGTCAAACATGAGGAACTTACCCTTTATTTTAAGGAAATGAAGCACACAATATGTGATATAGGGAAAGGAATGCATTATTAATGATAGAAGAATGGAACAGAATGGAAGTCAGGAAATAGAAATAAGGATGCCAGCGCAAAGAGGGTTCAGAAACATGGAGACCACTACAGCCTCAGAAGTAGGTTTGTGTTCCGAATATGTTCTATGCCAAAGGTAAAAATGGCCCCAGCCTACTGATGTTAGGGCTGGTTTGCCAACTAGGTAAAGCTCAGGTAATTGATGATGATAATATGAACTGCATGAGATGTGAAAAAGTCTCCAGCCTGTTGATGATATAGCTGGCTTGCCTATGAGAGGTGAATCTGACAGGGTCTGAAGGATTGAGGTGGCTAAAGGAGCGGCATACAAGCTGCTGTGATGGGGAGACAAAGATAAGAAGGCAACATAATGATGATAAAGAAGGCCGTGCTAGACCAGCTGAATGAAAGTCAACCTGGAGTGTAAGGAACTAGAAGGGAACCAAAGAAGCTAAAAGAACCTTCACTGTAAATTATCCGATTACTATGGGACCTTTTGTCACTCCTTGTGATCATAGGAGATTTTGTAACTCATTTTGTAAATGGAGGAAGTACTACAAGTTTAAAATTTATAACTCCTTTGAGAACATGTTTCCATTAGGCCATAGGCATGTAAATGGAATCATGTTCCTAGGGATCTTTTATGTAAGGGTGATATTAGGGTATGTCCATCACCCACAAAGGCATGAAATGGATTGGGAGTGGTGACCCACTTTAAGAGGAGGTTATACCAAATAAAAAAAAAACAACAATCATTTACAAAAGAAAGAATAATTTGTCAAATTTCATACATTTATAAAATTTATAAAATGTACAACATGGATAACACTTTCAAGTAGAATTCAATTGTAACTAATAAAATAATAGTACCTTTACCTGAAGTTCTTTCTAGTGCAATAAAGCTCTAACTTCAGACTACTATTGCCCATTTACTACTAAAAAAATAGTAAAAAATAAATTAGTTAAAATATATATAAATTACAACCGATTGGGTATATCACATTCAAGTGTTGAAAAATTAAAAAGAATTTTAGAATCTATTATATATATATATATATATATATATTTACATGAAGCTAAGCACCAGTATTGAAGAATACTAATAAATTAAGAAACTCATATAAACCAATAAGGATTTGATGCATAATCCTTCTATAATTTTGTTTTCTATACCAAAATCATAATTACTTAAGAAACTAATCCTAATTGAAAATTATTATTTAATAAAGCTTAGTTTAATTTTTCAAGAAAATTACATCTTTACAAAATAGAAAACAAACAAGCTGTGATTTTTAATGATCAGAGAAAATAAAAATGTTAAATCCAAAATATTAACATTAAAAATAATGGTCTCCAAATCTGAATGTTGAATTTGAATGTTGAAAATATTGAATCCAAATATTAAAATTGTTAAATGTGAATGTTTAAGAATGGTATTTTTGTTTTTTTTTCTCGGCTGAGACTTGAGATTGTTATTTTATGATTTTTGTTTTTTATCTACCTAAAGTTACCTTTTCTTTTGTTGTAGTTGTAATAGTCATGCAATATTGATTTACTACCAAATGACACATCGGGTAAAGCTCTTCAAGGCTTCAGAAACTTTCCAAATTAAAAGTTATATTGCACATTTGTTATGCTCTTCAATAAAAATCAACTTTCAAAAATTTGAAGATTCTTTATAGATTGTCAATATATCACCAAATCCATTAAAATGTTAAAAGGGATGGTCTCAAAGACTTTTGTCAAGAAGAGGAATAAACAGGCATTATGCACAAAAATCCAAAATTGAAAGTTAAAATGGTGAAGAGATTTGTTATGTTCTATTTTTGGTTTTTAGCTTAATACTATTTTTTAGGTTCTAAAATCTAAAAATTTTATGTATCAGACTTTTCCTAAATTTTCTTCTTTAACTCTTGTTTTGTTAGTTATGATACTTAAGCATGAGGACTAAATTTATGCTTCTAACACAGTATCCCCGTGAATAAAAAAGAAGATAACGAAGCACTTGAATAAAACTAAACATGCATGAAGAGAAATGACACAGAATGAATGAAGCAGTTTGCGAATTTGATTAACACTAAAACCCTTGGGGTTTTAAACTTTTAGTGTTTACAAGAGGATTCTACTAAACATCACAAGCATTTATACAACCTTTCTTCCTAAACATCATTTTATTGATGAAATCAAGATTTTGGATTTAACATGCTCTGAATTTATCCGTCTAACAGAATTACTAAATAGTAGCGCAGCAGTACGTATTATTGGCTTCGATTTTCTGTGCATCGAGTTGAGAACTTTTTTTTAAACAAAATTCAAGTTGATCAATCAAAATGTAACATTTTTTACATCAAGGAGGAAAGTGATGTTTACTTCCAAATTAAAGAATCACAGGGTCATTTACCCTATAAATCATAAGTAAAAATAAATTGTGACTATACTACTTTTTGTTAGTCATTCATGATCTGTTTGTAAATTAATTAACATTCGATAATAGATGTCCTTAATTCTATGTAAAATATTGTACAATATTCCTCATCTTAGAATAATTAATTAATTTAACTTCATGTACATACGTGATGAAATAAAAAATAATAAATTTGGAAGTAATTACTAATTAAAAAAAAAGATACGTTATAATCACCACTAATATTCAAATTATTAAAGTTATTATCACCATGTCTAATGCCAAGTTCGGAATCTACTGAAGTGCTACGCAATTGTTTACACTTGATATCAGCTATCCGTACGAAGAAGCCAATTGATGTCGGGCGGAAAATTCTTTTGACTATACAATCTGGGGTTGACATGGACAGTGCGGCTCTCTATTTCCCTGTCATGCTTGAGGAGCTTTGTATGGATCAAGGGGTAGATACAGAGTCTGGAAAATGGCGAAGGAATCCTGGACCAATTGGCACTCCACTTTATGTCAAGTACCGGGCACTAGAAAAGGAAATGATGAAGGTAAAGAAAGTTGGGGCTAAGACGTCTCGGAACAAGCCTGATCCTCTACCTTTCCATTATGTGGCTCGACCTTTCGGTGTTCCTTCTTTTGCAACAGCAGCTGCTTTTGGTGGACAGTCGGTTTCAACGGCAGCCTTACTTTCCTCTACTTCTTCCTTGGCTCCATCATCTTCCTAGGGAGCCCATCTTTCTTAGAATTTTACATTGTGGGCAATGTATATTTCAAGTGTGGGGGTGGAAGATGTGTTGATTGCTGATATGTTCATGATTGGTTGGTGTGAGGAAGTTGTTGAAGTTGTTGTGATTGTTTTGTGCTTTTTTGTTAGGAAGGTGGGCTGATTTTTTTTTCAGGCATGCTGATGATATTTTGATGAATTGTGAAGTGGTTCTGAGTTGAAGCTGTGGCAAGTTTCTTGAAGTTTGTTATGCTTTGTGAAGACTTGAAGTCCTGTGGAATTAAGTCGAGTTATTATGTTTTATGCTTATTGTAGAAGTTGAGTTTGTATGGTTAGTGTGTTTACTATGTTTCTCGAGTGGTCTTTGAATGTTGAATAAAACGTTTCAGTGGTAGTGTAAGTTGTTATGAGGAGTGAGTAGGAGTCTAGAACACTTTGTATTGGGCTTTGAATCCTCTGGTAAACTATGTTTGAAATTTGTAGTTCATTAAGTTCAATTTTTATTCCATATGCAAAAATTTGTTTTGTTGTCCTTGATTCCAATCTTGATGAAATCAGTATATTTTGTTGGTCAAGGCAACATGTTAAAGTAAGATAGATATGCCATGCAAACATGTTCTTGGACATAGGAGGAAAATGATTCAATTTGTTCTTATTGTTATGCATTAATCTGTTGTTTTGGATGCTCTAGAATACATAGTCCTTTAAAGTCATCCAATAATTTTGAGTCACACAATAAAGGATATGGAGAAAAAGCCTTTGGCAATTGGGAATGAAAAGCCGAAATACCCTTGGCAAGCATACGTGGGAAAAAATAGCCACAAAACCCAGGCATCTAAAGGGAAAAAAAAGCCAAAAGACCCAGGCAAGCACACCAATGTGTGTAATATAAGTAAAAGCACTAAAGTGCGAAGCAAATGAAATCTGAAATCAACTAAGAAAAGCACCAATGTGCGACCATTGATCTTGTGTGATTGTGAGTTCTTGTGTGTGGAAATTGTGATTGTTTATGTGAAGGGATGTTTTGGAACAAAAGAAGTAATGCATGCATAAAGAATATATGGGTCAGTGTTCCTCAGCACACACTTGCACGTATGACATTTTGGTCTTTATTCATCGTGCCTTGATTGATAACTTGTGCTGAAATTTGATGAGTTGGAGTTTAGGACTTAGTAAGAATTTTATGCATGAACAAAAGTTGGTTTTTGATGAACTCAAATGAGAACGAGTTGGACAGAGGAGTGAAGTCCAATGCTAAGTAGATATAAGGAATAAGTTTGCTTGAGGACAAGCAAAAGCTCAAGTGTGGGGGAATTTGATAAGTTGGTTTTATACCAACTATTTTGTGCTATATCTCTTAAGCTTTTGTCTTGAGTTTTATGCAAATGTGTGGTGATTTATGCTATTTTGTGCATATATGTGGTTTGGTACTTGGTAATGTTTAGATGGCGGGCAAAAAAAGGGTAAAAATGATGGTGAATGAGGTGATGTGTGTCTAGGTTGAAAATGAAGAAACTTAAAGTGATTTGCTCAGTTAAATTAGGGTTTTGGCAGCTTGGTGGTGCAACTATTTTTGAGTGTAACTCTTTCAATTCTAATCTAAATAAGGAAATCTTGGTGGCTATGGAAAGCTCTTTGTGTGTACTTCAATTGTCATGTTTTAACTTTCTCCAAATTCTGTATGCAATCATGAGAAACTGAGGCTTCTTTGTTGGGCTTGTATTAGGGTTTTGTTTTTAGGGTTTCATCTTTCTGCCACAGTTGCGTAAAATAGGTATATCTTTGGCTACAGGTATCCAATGATGTTGATTCTTAAACCATTGGAAAGCTGAGAGGGAGTTCTAGAACTTCTATGTTTACCACCAAGTCTAACTCTGGGGTTAAGGCATATTTATTTGGCATGGAACTAGAGCATTATGTTGAAAATGGATACTTGGCCATGTAGTTGTTCTCATAATTGCACTCACCTCACACTTTATGTTTGTATGGTACCTTTACTCACAGACACTCACTCACTCCACACACACGCATTGATGCACATGAGCATACACTCAACTCACACACACACGCTCACACTAGGCGGCGAGATCATCTCGCTGCAACACACACACGCACTCACGTTGGGCGGCGAGGTGACTCGCATGCACACGTGCGCACATCATGCGACGAGGTGAGCTCGTCGCATGTATTATGCACATCTCGTCGCACAAGTGTGTGCAGCGAGGTCACCTCGCCACTCTCATTCATTTCACCATTCTCATGCATTATATATATACACTTGAACATTCATCATTTTGGCTATTTCCATGTTGTTTCATGTTGTTCTTGCATGCTCACTCTCATTCTACCATATTGTCATTCATGCTTTGTACATAAGTTGCTCAAGATTGATGTCCTTTTGCTTTTCTTATTATGAATTCATGAATTGTTGTGTTTTCATTCCATTATTTGCAAGATCATGCAATGTTTGATAAGTTCTTGGACATCTTGTTTTCCATTCGGATGAAGTATGCATCTTTTAGTTGTTATGGCATTCACCAATTTCCAATTTCACTTTACTTCATCATTTTTCATTTCCATTCGGTTTATGCACAACACTTTTAGCCACACTTAGCTCACAACATTTTGACACACACTTCACTCTTCATTTCATTTCATTAGTCATTCTTTACTCACACTCACCTTCACTCCACAACACTCACAACACATCACTCATTTTCACACTACAAACCTCACATCTCTCGCACACACGGTGAGACCTCTCGGCGAGGTCTCGACATTCATGCGCAATACACGGCGCGAGGTCTCACCGAGAGACCTCGCCATGCACACACTCACACGGCGAGACCTCTCGACGAGGTCTCGCCACACAAACACACTTGCACAGTGAGTCCTCGCCGAGAGGTCTCGCTACACAAACAAGCTTGATCGGCGAGACCTCGCCGTGAAAACTTTTTTTTTGGCAGTTAGAACATTTTCTAAGTGTTGGTTGTTAGTTCTTGTGTGCAGAGTTTGTTGGAGGCGTAGGGGACAATGGCTCAAAGGCTTGCAGGAGTTGCCATTGGCGTGAGAGCTGATAACTTGAAGGCGTGTGGCAGTTGATGGAGACGTGAAGTTCCTAGGCTCAAGGGCATGGATTGTTCTTGTGCACATGCGGTTGTTGAGCATTGTCGATATGTGTTGTGGCATTTTTTTAATTCTGTGTTGATTTTACGTTAGCTTATTATTTACGTTTTTTTGCAACCTCTATAAATAGATGATGTAGTTAGAATCGGAAAAAAAATGAGAATTTTCTAGAGTACAAACCGACTCTTGATTTTTAGAGCGAAAAATTTTCTCTCCAGATTTAATTTCTCTCTCTACTTTTTCTCTCTAGCATTTTAGTTCCGTTCTCAATTCTGATCGGGAATTTGTTCCGAACATTGTAATTCTCTACTCAATTGAAGAGGAATTCACAGTTTCGTTGTGAATTGGAAGCAATTGAAGCTTGTCATTTGGTAAACTCTTCCCAATTAATGAATATGATTTGCTCAGTGTTATCTATTGACGATCGTGAACTGGAAATGAAATTTTGTGGCTAAATTTGCTATGTTCTAGGGTTTTGATCTGGATGAAGTGTATTTAGACTATGTAATACCTTGCAATTGACATAAATCATTGAGAATGAATTCATACTGGGAAATATTGTTTAAAACTTGTTAAGTTTCAATCATTTGAGCTATTGTTGATTGAATTATGCTTCGATTGTGGTCAACATGCTAGGTTGGGGTTTAATTCATCAATAGAAGTAGAAATGTTTGAAACGAGAACACACAGTATGGTACATGAGTCTTTTCACTCGTATTGCTTGATCATTAACCGAGATGCGGTCGTCATGCAGGTGGAAGTTCATTGAAACCTCAGAATTGAGTGAAAAAAGATTTCTTGAGCTTTACGAAGACAGACAAACCTAGGTTAGGCCTCGCCAAGGGAAAACCTTAGAGTTTACATGCTATAGTAGTAAATTCTGAGAAGTTGAGACTCTGCGGGTTACAACCTTCACTCTAGGCCTCGCCTTGAGTTAGAGTGAAGCCAGGGAACGTAGAATATGATGTGGTTGCCATGCTGATTATAGTCTAGGTTGATGAGAATGAGCCCGTGTCTATGTCCATGGTGATAAAGTCAATTAATCATCCTGAAGGATTCTGCCACAGTTTGGTATTCTTGACATATCTCTTTCGATATAACTCCCAATTACGTGATTCAAGAAGCCCTGTAACGATAAGAGATAAGGCTACAACTTTTATGTTTTACATTCTTCGCGATTTGGACGTTATCATTGTCAAAAGTGCCTCCCGAGATGTGTGACGTGATTCTGGCTGATTACCATCGCGAATCCATGGACTACATTGAAGACCAAGTAATGGCGTATTGGGCTTCATTAATTGTTCACGCCACTTTTAATGTTTTAATTGGGTTTATTTAAGTTTTAATAATTAAAGTCCATTAGCATTAATTAATTGGGCTTTAGTTTCGGTTTTTAGGAAACTTACTTGTCCAATTGCCTTGCATGGTAATTTGGAAAGTAGTCTTTTAGGGAACTTTCTTGTTAGTCAAGAAGTCAAATCGTAATTTGCTTCTTGTTTCCTTTTCCTGTTTGGGTATGGCCGAATTCTTCCCTATTTAAGGGTGACCATTGTAATGTTTTTCATATAATATGAAATTTGATAAAAGTTTAGCTTTGCTAAAACCTTCTTCCTGCTGTGAAAAGTTGAGAGAAAACGTGAGAGTTCTTCTAAGTTTAGTTGAACAATCATAAAACCTGCGAAAACCTTAAGTGAGGAGCTTTAGGTTGAGCTTACCCGTTCTAGATTTATAGAACACGCCGAACTGAGGAAGTTTAACTTTTGATTTACATTAGTTGGGCTGAATCTATTCGTGTTAACGTTGGGGTTTGGTTGATTTCTTCCAATCCTTCTCGTTCAATATCCTTTATTGTTTTGTTGTCTTGTTTTCGCATTGTTTTTCTGTGATTCGTGCTTGTTCGAATTAATTGTGAAACAACGATCCAAAGGTTGTGGAAAAAATTTGTGGAATAGAACTCAAAAGCTACTTCATTCGTATCAAGTGGTATCAGAGCAGAGGTTGTTTCCAAATTCATGGTAATCCATTTACGTTCTTGCTGTTTTGTGCTTCTTGTGTTGTTTTTCTAGCTGTTTTTTTTGTGTTCTTTGGGTGTCTACATTCTACAATTTTGAATTGTCTTCATAGTGTTGAATTCTTTGTGTTTTCGTTGATTGAGTCGCACGTCAAAAAAAATTTGCTAGGGTTTCATCATAAGTTTCCAAAAAAAAATTCGTCAGAAAAATCAGAATTTTTCACCCAGTCGCGACAATTTCGGCCGTTCGAAACTAGCGTCTGAAACTCAACAGAAAAGTCGTCGTCCCAGGAATTTTAAGTTTCGGCCGTCCGAAACTCGGCAGAGAAAAAAAAAATCAAAAAAATCAAAAAAATATATATATCTTCGGACTTGTCTTTATTTGCTGTTTTAATTTCCATTGGAAAGAACTAAGTGTTCTTAAGTTGAGTTTGAAAATCATCAATATTGATCGTGACAAATCTTGCTTGGGTGAAATCAAAATCATTCATCTTGTTTTCTTGCCTAGTTGCTAATTTCGTAGTTTTCTGAAATAAACCAAGTTATACCCCATACGTGATCCTTAAAATACTCTTGTGATGTGTTTCTTTTCAAACTTCTTTGGTTTAACTTGTGTGAATTGACTTGTTGAACTAATTGGTTGAGATTTGTTATATAAATTGTTGAATGGTAAGTTTCAACTAGTCTGAGAGAAACATTGTTGAGAGATTAGATAGGGTATACACCAGAAAAGCCTTTACACTAAAGAGGAGAGTACTGACTACCCAAAGTGAGAAACCCGTGAGATTATACATCTATTTTCTTGTGTTTCTTTACTAACGTGCAGGTACAATGGGGGAAAGTGATAAACAAGTATCACAAGCTAAAACCACTTCTACGTCATGTGAAAAGGTGTTTCAAACAAGGTGCAAAATCCAAGATAAAGTGTGTGCTGTGGAGATTGATTGTGAAAGAATCTCTAACTTTGCTAGTGAGCTAATGGTAGAAAAGTTGAATATGCAAACCAATCCACATCTAAATCCTTACTTGCTGCAATGGAGTGATAATTGTGGTGAAGTATGGGTGTCAATGCAAGTCAAGGTTGCATTCTTCGTGGGCAACTACAAAGATGAGGTACTATGTGACATATTTCCCATGCAAACAGCCCATCTTTTATTGGGGAAACCATGGCAACTTGCTTGCAAAGGTATTTATAATGATCTCAAGAATTGCTATTCGTTTAGGCATAATGGTAAAAAGTTTAATCTTCGTGCTTTAACGTCCTGTGAAGTTTCTGAAGATGAAGCTAGAATTGCTAAAGCTTGTAATGATTTGAGAGAAGAAAAAGAGAAAGAAAACTGTGAATTGGAAAGGTAAATGAGGGAAAAAGAATTGAGAGAAAGAGATGAAAAAGAAAGTCAAAAGAGTGACTTAGTTAGTATAGGCCATGAGCAAAATAAGTGTAATAGAGAGAGTGAGCATGAAAGTTCATTGAGAGCTAAACAACAACATCTTGTACTTATGAATTCTAGTGATCACGATTTGTATTGTTTGTTGCCTAGTTCTTTTGTGTTGCAGTTTTATGGAGTTCCTAGACATATAATGGAGTTGCAAACAACTCATTATCAATTGGAAGGAGTCCAATCTGCCTTAGCTTATTTTCCACAAGGTAAGCAAGGTAAGTTAGGTATGTTTTCACTTGATTTTGATCTTAAAACTATTAAGAACTTTGTTATTATCAATTCGGTTGAGTTCCAAAGTTTTAAATCTGTTTTTAATCAATTTCAAAGGCTTTCCTACACTTTTCAACAATTGTTTCGAAATTTTTTAAATTGTGTTTTCGAGTCTAACATCTTGTGTTTTAATAAGCAAATTAATTTACATAATTCTTCAATGGTTACTTCAAGGTACTTTGAATTGAATGAATCTATGTATAGTTTGTTAGTGTGTTATGTTGCTTATTTATTACATGAGTTAAATTCTAAATTTTATGTTAACAATTTCGACCATAATCAAATCCTTGTGTGCACTAAACAAATTGTTACTTATACTTGTTGGAATTACAGTTGTCTTGATTATTTTGTTCAAGAATTACACATCCAAATCCATCATGTTCAAGGAGGTATTTTGATAGTTCAGCACTTGTCTGGTAAGTTATCTACATTCTTAAGTTCTTTTCAATTCCAAAAGGTAAAGTATGGTGTTAACATCTATTTATTAGATTGTTTACATTCTGTTTTTAATCTCAGTAATTGTATTTTTATAATTGATAACTTTCACATGTTTGAAAACTATTTTCAACGATTTTGTGATTTACAATCTATCCGAGATGCATATATGTTTTACGAATATTCTTATGTATCTTTGGATAATCCTTGTAATTCCATTCATATATATATAAGTTCTTTTCTTACTTTACATGATAATAGTGCAATTGTTTTCTTTGTCATGTTAATGTGTCCATTCATATTATTACTAAGTTTATCTTAAATACTTCCATATTGACAAAATTACTAAATTCGTTTTTACATGAAGTATTAATATTGTTTCATGATGCAAATCATAATAACTTGTTGCATTTAATACATGATGTTTATTTGCATAATTGTTATGAATTTTTTTTTAACAATATCGTGTTTATATGCTTCATGCATACATAAATATTCTGCCAAAGAAAGTTTATCTTATACACTTGTTTTGATCTTGCAGAATATAATGCATTGTTGGCCGAGATGTGAGTCATTCCAACTCGACTTGATTCTTGTGGAGTTCGTAATATTGGTGTTTGATCCAGGAGCTCAATTTCAAGATTCGAGGACAAATCCTTTCGAGGAGGGAGGGAATGATGAGAATGAGTCCGTGTCCATGTCCATGGTGATAAAGTCAATTATTCATCCTGAAGGATTCTGCCACAGTTTGGTATTCTTGACATATCTCTTACGATATAACTCCCAATTACGTGATTCAAGAAGCCGTGGAACGATAAGAGATAGGGCTACAACCGTTATGTTTTAATTCTTCGAGTTTCGAACGTTATCATTGTCAAAAGTGCCTCCCAAGATGAGTGACGTGATTCTGGCAGATTACCGTCGCGAATCCATAGACTACATTGAAGACCAAGTAATGGCGTATTGGGCTTCATTAATTGTTCACGCCGCTTTTAATGTTTTAATTGGGTTTATTTAAGTTGTAATAATTAAAGTCCATTAACATTAATTAATTGGGCTTTAGTTTCGGTTTTTAGGAAACTTAGTTATCCAATTGCCTTGCATGGTAATTTGGAAAGTAGTCTTTTAGGGAACTTTCTTGTTAGTCAAGAAGTCAAATCGTAATTTGTTTCTTGTTTCCTTTTCCTGTTTGGGTATGGCCGAATTCTTCCCTATTTAAGGGTGGCCATTGTAACGTTTTTCATATAATATGAAATTTGATAAAAGTTTAGCTTTGCTAAGACCTTCTTCCAGCTGTGAAAAGTTGAGAGAAAACGTGAGAGTTCTTCTAAGTTTAGTTGAACAATCATAAGACCCGCGAAAACCTTAAGTGAGGAGCTTTAGGTTGAGCTTACCCGCTCTAGATTTATAGAACACGCCGAACTGAGGAAGTTTAACTTTTTATTTACATTAGTTGGGCTGAATCTATTCGTGTTAACGTTGGGGTTTGGTTAATTTCTTCCAATCCTTCTCGTTCAATATCCTTTATTGTTTTGTTGTCTTGTTTTCGCATTGTTTTTCTGTGATTCGTGCTTGTTCGGATTAATTGTGAAACAACGATCCAAAGGTTGTGGAAAAAACGTGTGGAATAGAACTCAAAAGCTACTTCATTCGTATCATAGGTTCTCAGGCAGTTGGTTCTCCTCTTTGCTTCCCAGAGTATGTCAAGTGTCTTGGATTTAAGTAGTCTATTTGAATATTCATCCGGTGTAAAACCTATGACATCTTTACTAAGACTTGATACGACATTTCTGTGTGTTTTTCTTAATTGTTCTTTGTTTAAGTGTGTGTTTGTGCTTGTTTGTTATTTCTTGTTACTGTTCTTGTTGGTTACGTCATTTCTCATTCTCTGTTTGTTTAATCAGCAGTCATTTTTGATATTAGAAAAATTATCTGAATTTTTGAAACCAAATTCCTTCCCTGTGGATACGATCCCTACCGCCACTACTACAGTAGTTTATAGCGTTAAATTGAAGAGTATGCGACAAACCTTTCAGGTCCCACACTTTGAGTGTTGTGCTTGTTTTCTTGTGTTTGGTTGGTGCTAATATTGATTATGCTTTGACCAAGTGGTTGTGATAGTTCAGCTTTGTGAATTATAGAGGCAAACTTTTCACGAGTAGAGCTTACAAAATCGGCAATTGCTCAAGCTTTCTTTACTATCAATTGTCTCTTTCCATTTTCTATTACTTCCTTCAAGTTCTTGCTTTGTACTCTTAACCAAGGTACATTTTCGATTCCCTTAGATTTCATATTCATGGATATCATACTTTGTTTGAAGAGTTGTAGGTGTGTGTATGAGCATGAAAATAATGTTGTTAAGTTGAAAGAAATGATGAGTCAATGGAATATAGTGACGCTTGTTCAAATGTGAAGTACATGCTAAGTGTGGGGGAAAGATTTAGAAGATTTCATCAAAGGATTCAATTTTGACATATCTCTGTAAATTGGTCATAACTTGCAAATGGGATGTCCAAATGAGTTGATTCCAGTGGGAGAAGTTAGCTAAGTAGATGGCCTACAATATTTCTGTTGTGCACTTTTGCTAGTTGTGACTGGAACATGTTCCATTTTAGGAAATAAAGTGACATGCATGCTGAAAATTGTTGTAAGCAAAATTGCTGAATCTGCCCAGTTGGTAGCTTTCGGTATTTTGTGCATAATTATGTCATATATGGTCCAAATTGGATAATTCCGGTTCTTGAATTCAGCTAGGATCTTGCTCTATAACTTTGATTCTTTAAATTTTAGCTAATTCTTCATGCTTTGCATGTTATTTCATCGGATTTGTAGATGGTGTGAAGCTCAATTTCAGTATTGCGTTTTGGGGTAATTGTTCTAGTTTGTCACAAGTTGGTAGAATGAGCATAATTTGTTCAACGCATAATTTGAGTTGTTTTAAGTGCTTATGTACAGTTTGGATGAAGGGCTATGTTTATGTGATTAAATGGTTATTGGGTGTTTTGGATTAAACCATTAGTCTTGCATATGATATAGTATTTTGAATTTGGTTATGAATTCTAAATTCTTTGTCTAAGGTGTTCATTGAGAAGCTACGTTTTTGTGGTTGACAATTGCAGACATGGCTCCTAAAAAGGGTGAAAGTTCACACAAAGGCAAAGGAAAGGAGAAAGGGGAGAGTAAGGTACAAAGGGTTGAGGAATCGGGATTCTGAATACTTCCCGGAAGACTTTCCATTCTTTGAGGAGCCTCTAGAGTATACAGTGCAAACCCCAACCACCAAGAAGAGGAAGGGATCCTCTGAACCATCCTTGTTCATTAATGACGGGGCAAAGAAGCGATGGGAGGAAGGCATTAATGTGAAATATTTACATCTAGAGCGGGCCTTTATTGTGGATAAGGGACCCTTTAAAAAATTGATTAAGTTCCACAAATTTGATGAGAAGCTTACATCTGCACCAGAATTTTGTAATGTCAATATTGCCAGGGAATTTTATGCGAATGCAAAATATCTGGAGAATGAAGCTTTATATGTGAGAGGGCAATGGATTCAAATGACAAGCGAAATCATAAATTCACATTTGCGCGCGCCTAATTACTCCTCTAATCCTCTCCAATTTCCAGGTGATGATGCCGAGTTGGACCCAGCTTTTTCAAAAGAGTTAGCACATCCCGGAGCTACGTGGGAACTTAACAAGCGAGGAGCACATAAGCATATGCGGCTTCAATCTTTGAAATGTGATGTCAAGTTATGGTTGATGTTTGTCTTGTCACACCTTATGCCAAGTTCCCAATCGTCTGAGATGTTACGTGATCGGTTATTTTTTAATTCAGCAATTCGCGAGAAGAGTCAAATTGATGTTGGTCAAATCATTCTATCTAGCATTCATGCTGGGATTGACGAAGACAGTGCAGCACTTTATTTTCCAGTTATGATTGAGGAAATCTGTAAATAACAAGGTGTGGATAATGAGTTGGGTGATTGGAGGAAGACTAAGTTTCCAATTGCTAATGCTTTATATCTAAAGTATTTGAAGATGGACAAAGAGAGGGTGTGGGAGCAGATTTTGGGCACGGGAGGAATTCGTGATGAATTTGAACCACCGATTATTGTTGAACATCAAGGGCGGCAACCGTTCGATTTTAGCTCACTTCAAGGTGTAATCCAGGAGTTCCAACAGTCGGTTGAGCATCGTTTCATACAGATGGATGAGAGGCTTGAGGGTATACATGAGAACATCGATACTATGCAGCAAGAGTGGACAGTACATGCATCTAATATGGATAAAAAATTGGACGATATCTCTTCCGAGCCCAGCAACAGTTTGAGGTCTTGTATCATAGGCAGCTGAAGATGCAGATGGAGTTAGATAACTGCAATAAGATGACAGTGTATTATCATTCTGATTCTGGACCTCCCAAACCAACACCATCGTCTGCACAATTGGCCGGCTACCGTATTCCTAATCTGACAAGGGATGTTGTCAATGGCAGCGATTCATGAGCTTCCACCAGGGGTACCTTCAGTTCCTTCTCTTACTCAATTGCCAACATTTGGTCATATCCCATCGATGCCTCCCACCCCTACTTTCATGGTGGATCCTGAGTTCATGCCACATACAAGGATTCATATGTTTGGAATAGGTCAACCCCTACAAGGACCAATTCATGGGCCTTTCCATTGGGTGACACAGCCTTTTAGCGGCCTTTTCCTACAACGGCTTCATTCTCGTCCCCTTCTTCCTCAGCACCGTCATCTTCCCAGGGAGCCCCTCCTTCTTAATCTTTTACATTGGGGACAAAGATAAACAAATTTGTTGAAGTAGGTCTTGTAATGATTGTTGTTGTGTAAAGATTTAGTGTGCGGTTGCTAATTGTTGTGAAGATGGTGTGAGAAGTGAGCTCTGTTAGATAATGAGTTGGCACGTTAAGAACAATAGCACATTTCCTTGCACGCTTGCACTCACGTTGTCGCATGGTTGCACTAGCATCGTCACTTGGGCACCGCACAAACCTCGCATACTGTTCACAGGTCGCCGCATGATCCTTGCCGCGACCTCTTGTACTGTTCAAATCTCGCCGCACTGTACGTGCGGCGACCTTGCATACACTCGCACAAGCTGCGTGCATTCGCGCGCAGCGTTAGCACACAGCCGCGCGCTCTATCTCGCGCGAGCCATGCACACACATGCACGAGGTCGCTGCCCATCTTGCACACATAACCACTCACCTTGCCGCACACACACGCACACCTTGTCGCATGGCCATGCGACGAGCTCACACACCTTCAGTCTTTTAGCCATAACTCTCTTGTCTTTTCTTCGATTTGGGTGATCAAAAGGCTTTGGAAAGCTAGGACAAAGAACTACAACTTTGATGTTTTAAGTTTTTCTAGATTCACAACGAATCAAGGTGAGAGTTTGGTTTGCAGTGGCTGCACATTTGCACATTTGCACACAATGTTACTTTGTTCGCCACTCACCTTTCATATTTGGGCACCTTTAAGTGATACATTGTGCTGGAAATGCAATTGCATGGCCGACGTAAGTCGCCATGAAAATCACTACATGCACTCACAATTACCACACTACTTGTGCACTACATATTTTATCATTCACAATACTTTGGACATACACATTTGCATGATAGTTTTTACCATTTCATGTTTCATCATTTTCTTTTATTCAGCTTCAATATATCTCACGTACATTCAGTTGGACTTCACTTCATTAACAACATTCATGTTTTTTTCGCACACACATTACACTAACATGGCGACGCATCTCAAAGATGCGTCGCCATGAAATTGCATGCCGGCGACGCATCTTAGAGATGCGTCGCCGAGGTAACGAATGCAAAGATGCGTCGCCATTAAATTGCATGCCGGCGACACATCTCTAAGATGCGTTGCCGAGGTAAGGAATGGCTGGCAACGCATCTCTAACATGTGTAGCCGAGAAAAGGTTTGGCTAGCGACGCATCTGTAGGATGCGTTGCGCCATGCATTTGGGTTTTGTTGGGGAAACAATCCGCTAAGTGTTGAATGCTGAGGCTGATGGAGGCGTGGAAGAGCAAGGCTCGAAGGCGTGGGAAGGACGTCTTGAATGAATTACTTTGTGGAGCTTAGTACTGATTAGTGGCATTTTTGTAATATTTTTGTCGTTTTACATTTGCGTAATGTTTACGTTTTGTAACCTCTATATATATAGAGGATTAGCTAACCAATAAAGGGGATAGATCATTCTAGAATAGAAAAATAGACTTTTGATTTTAGAGCGGGAACTTCTTCTCTCTCTAACTCTTTCTCTCTCTAGATTTTCTTTCACTAGAAATTGTACTCCGATTGTGATTTCGATTGCGAATTTGGATTGGAATTTGCTTTCTCACTCTCAATTGACAAAGGAATTGACAAATCACTGAACTCTAATCGGTAAAATCCTCCAATTGAGTTAGAATGAGTTTGTTAATGTTACAATTTGATGAATTTGAGATGAGAAAGGAGTTTTCTGGCTAATCGGTTGATGATCTAGGGTTCCGATGGATGAGAATACATTTTAGATGCTTTGTACGGTGCATTGAACATAATTTATGAAGAAATGATTCATATATTGTTTCGATTGTGCATTTCGGTTGAATTTTCACACGATCACTGTGGATTAGTTGAATTGAACTTAACTGCGGGCGACATACTGAGTATAAGATCAATACGATGATTCTTGTTGTGAATTCTGTGAAATGAGAACTTCTTCTGTGAATGAAGTCTTTTCACTTGCTTAGTAAGTTTGTCTCCTAGGATGCGGTCGCCATGCCGATCTTTGGTTATGAATTCATGAGATTAAAGTGCAAAAAAAATCCTTTGTTGCTAACGAGTACATTTGACCCTAGGTTCAGGCCTCGACATGGGAAGAATCTATGAATTGAGTGTTAAATTTGCTAGGAATAGCGGATTGGGACGTCACGGTTTGAAATCGCCATTCTCAGGCCTCGCCATGGGAGAGGACGGTGTAAGGAGCCTTAAGTTGAGGTGTGGTCACCAAGCTAACTTCGGGTTAAGACTCTAGGTGACTTAGTTCCCCTCTCGTTCAGCTTGCATGTTCGCTGTACCGTATAGGTGTGTAGATGCATTTTCATCCACCTCCGGAACTCTAGAGCATCACTTTCATTTGTTTGATTTACACTTTATTCCGTTTGTTTGAAGTTCTGTTCTTTTAATTCATGTGAGTGCGAACTTAATTTTGTGACAACCTGAGAACAAATTTCTGGATTCTTGAAACCACTTCACCTTCCCTGTGGATACGATACCCTACTCATTGCAAATACCTTAATTTAGGGTTAAAATTGCAAGGTTAACGACATGCTTGTCAAGGACCAAGAAATATACAATAAAATAATCCAATTCAAATTGAAAGAGAAGAAGATGGTAGTATTATTATCCATTTTAGTAATATAGGGTCAAGTATGGTTCAAATAGAATAGAATCAACAAGATTTTATCCTAAAACTCAAAATTCAACATATTCAACTTCAGATATTCCAAATATTACATGAAGTTTTCGTCAAAACACTAATTTTAATAATAATCTAGAATTATACTCAGAAATTCCAATCAAGAGTAGTCAACGAATTCATTTTAAATCACTAGTACCAAAAATAATTAATAATGACTCACCAATAAACTTACTAACTTATTCACAAATGAAAGCAGATACTATTAATGTTATTAATATACCATTTGAACCTAATTATGAATATTTAGAAGAAGATTTTAATAATGAAGAAAATACTGAAAAAATATATTGGTACAATAAATCAGATAAAATGTTTAAAGAAAAACAAAATAATGAATGTAAGAAGGAATTACAATTTAAAAAATTTAATTTCCCTTTCTTTTCATGGTTAGAATTCCCTAGTCAATAAGAAGAAATAACTAATGTTTATTCTACTTCATATATTAATGTTCAAACAAGATTATACAAAAAATGGCAAGTAGTAGGAGGAGAAGTCATCACTTCGATTCATCCGCCGTTATTCAATCTTCAAATCAGTACTAATTCTGGAGATATAGAAGCTACTGCATTTAGAGAAGCTAAGTTAGATAAAAGTCCAATAGATATAGATGACATAAGAAAAGTTAATCAATAATTAAATTGCTCAAATCAAATATTATCTACTATAGCTCAACAAGTAGACTTAGTAGCGCCACAAAAGTTGATTCAATACTAAAACCTTCTAATAGATTTACCTTTCTAGAAGAAATAGCAAGACCACATTTTTCGACCAAAAAGGTAATAAAAGAATTAGAAAAGTTTAGTTTAACTCCAAAATCAAGCCAAGAACAAAGAACATTGAATAAAATCTTAATAAAATTATATCAACTTGAAATTAAGGATAAACCTAGTAGCTCAAAGCAGAATAACTTAGGAGAAATTTATAAAATCAATAATATAGATCAAGTAAATCCATTATTAGAAGAACAAGATCTAAGTTCAGAAAACTCAGAAAATGATGAAATAAAGATCAATTGGGATTAATTGAGGAAGAATTTAATAATAATGAAATTAATATAATAAGAAGAAAACGAAGAATAAATAATTATGGTACAAAGAAAACATGGTTAATATCACAACCTATATAAAATTATTATCCTAAACCAACTTCCCCATATATTCAATATGAAGAAAGATCTCAATTTACAGCAGTCCAATATAATGGTACAGCAATTTATGAATGAAATATAGATGAGAATATGAAATATTAAAAATATTACAAGAAATGGGAATGGCAAGTGTAGCATACGGTACTCATTGTCATAATGAAAAGACAATAGAAGCAGGATTTGTAACAGGATTCACAGGCCAACTGAAAGGTTGGTGGGATAATATGTTATCATATGAAGATAAAAAAATGATATTAAATCATGAATATGAAAAAGCAGAAAGAGATGAAGAAGGTAATATTAAAAGAGATGAAGAAGGTAATAAAATAGTAACCAAGAAAGTGATGCAGCAGAATTTCTAATTATAATAATAGCAATACATTTTGTACGGAATCCAAAAGAAGAATTAAACACTTCAAACATATTCTTAACAAATCTAAGATGTGCAACACTAACAGACTTTATATGGTATAAAGACATGTTTTTAACTTATGTACTAAAAAGACCATATTACAATGCCTCATTTTGGAAAGAAAGTTACCAAGTTTATTTTCTCAAAAGATAATAACAAATTTACAAAAATAAATAGGAACAAAATCAGTAGATTTTTCAAGAATATCATTTGGTCAATTATTTGCATTTGTTAAATTAGAAGGATTAAAACTATGTCAAGAATTAAAAATTCAAGCAAAATATGGGTCAGAAAGAAAAGAATTAGGATCATTCTGTCAAACTTTTTGAATAACAGGAATACAAGTACCCTAATCTAGGTATAAATCAATAAATAAATATAGGAGTTTAAGAAAAGAAGGAGTAATAATTATAAAATTTTTGTAGAATATGACTAGCTGAACCAATATAGAAATTATAGCAAAAAGCATAATAAATCATATAATAAGTCGTATAAAAAGAGGAATATTACATGTAATAAATGTGGCAAACCAGGCCATATAGCTAGTAATTGTAGAACTCAAAGAAAAATCAATGAAATCTTTAATGAAGATAAAGATTTAAGAGAAAAATTAATAGCAATAATGATTAATGATTCATATGAAGAAAGTGATAATCAATTAAATGAATTAGAAGATGACTCAGAAGAAGAGATATATTCGGTTCATTCATCACCATGCCGGTGTAAGTCTATAAATATGATTTCTAGTAGTAAAAATAAAGATAAAGAATTTTATTTGATATTATTAGCAAAATAGAAAACCAAAATGATCAAAGAGAATATTTAAATAGGTTAAAAGATTTAATATTAAGTGATACAAAACAACCAGAAATAATAAAACCCTTTAGTTTATCAAAACTTTTAGACAAATATTCTAATACTATAGAAATTCTAGGAATAATTAATACAAAATTAAGTAGTTCACTAAATTTACATGAAGAGATCAAACAATTAAAATCTGAAATCAAAAGACTAAAAAATGAAATAAAGGAATTACAAACAAAAGATTTGAAAATAGAAGCAAAATTAGCACTAATTCATCAAACTAAAAAAATAGTGTTACATATTCCAGAAAGTTCAAGAAATTTAGGAAAAGGAATTCAAATAAATGAAGAAATTCTAATAGAAGATAGATATTTGAACATAATAGATAAACTCAATAATAGAAAAATGGTATACAATAGTAACCATAGGAGTTCACGATTTTACAAGTTGTATAGCAATGATAGATTGTGGAGCAGATCAAAGTTATATTAGAATAGGAATAATTCCAACTAAATATTGTTCAAGAACTAATGAAAGATTATTAACCGCAAACGGAAATCCTTTACAAGTTCAATATAAGTTATCCAATGGATTTATATGTAATCAAAATTATTGTTTTAAAAATACATTTAATATTATAGAAGATCTTACTCAAGATGTTATATTAGGAAATCTATTTTTATATCAAACAACTCCCTTTAAGATGAAAAAGGATGGAATAAGTCTCAAACTTATGGGTAATGAAATAGTATTTAAATTCATAACTCCAATAAAACAAAAGGAGTTAGATTTACTTCAATCAAATTCAATTTATAATCGTGAAAAAAAATAATTAATTGTATTACAAAGAAAGACAATCAAATTAATTTTATCATAGAAGAGGTAACATATGTTAAGATAGAATTACAATTAGAAAAACCTGAAGTATTTAAGAAAATTCAAGAGTTAGAAAAACAATTCAAAGAACAAATTTGTGATGATTATCCAACTGCATTTTGGGATAGGAAAAGTCATATAGTAGAACTACCATATGATAAAGACTTTAAAGAGAAAAATATTTCAAATAAAACTAGACCAGTTCAAATGAATTCCGAATTATTAGAATATTGTAAAAATAAAATTCAAAATTTATTAAATAAACAATTAATTAGAAATCTAAATCACCATGGAGTTGTTCAGCATTTTATGTTAATAAACAAGCAGAACAAGAGAGAGGAATTCCAAGATTAGTTATTAATTATAAATCATTAAATAAAGTTTTACAATGAATTAGGTATCCAATATCAAATAAAAAAGATTTGCTAAATAGATTATATGAAGCAAAAATATATTCAAAAATTTGATCTTAAATCAAGATATTGGCAAATTCAAATAGCGGAGAAAGATAAGTATAAAACTGCATTTACTGTACTATTTGGACATTATGAATGGAATGTGATGCTATTTGGTTTTAAAAATGCCCCATCAGAATTTCAAAAACATTATGAATGAAATATTTTCATCATATTCATTCATGATTGTATATATAGATGATGTATTAATATTTTCTAAATCAATAGAATAACATTTTAGGCATTTAAGTATATTTTTAAAAGCAGGCAAAAGAAATGGATTAGTAATTTCAGCCTCAAAAATGAAACTATTTCAAATTAAAATTAGATTTTTAGGACATGATATTCATAAAGGAACTATTAAACCTATTAATAGAGCATTAGAATTTGGAGAAAAATTTCCAGATGAAATCAAATATAACACTCAATTACAAAGATTTTTAGGATGTCTTAATTATATAGTAGATTTTTTCCCTAATTTAAGAACACTTTGTGCACCATTATATCAAAGATTACAAAAGAATCCATCCCTATGGACGAATCAATATACTAAAATAGTTAGAGACGCAAAGAGAAAATCAAGTCTTTACCTTGTTTAGGTATCCACAACCTAATGCTTTCATGATAGGAGAAACAGATGCATCAGAAATAGGCTATAAAGTAATACTAAAACATAAATTAGCAGGAAAAGAACAATTAATTAGGTTTACTTTAAAAGTCTGGATAGGATCACAAAATAATTACTCAACAGTTAAAAAAGAAATTCTTTCAATAGTTTTATGCATTTCAAAATTTCAAGATGATTTATATAATAAAAATTTTTTACTAATAATTGATTGTAAATTAGCAAAGGATATTTTGCAAAAAGATGTTTCAAATTTAGTTTCAAAACAAATCTTTGCTATTTGGCAACGAATACATTCAGTATTTGATTTTGATATGGAGTATATAAAAGGAGAAAACAATTCTTTACCAGATTTTTTAACTAGAGAATTTCTTCCAGGAAAAATCAGAAATGTCAAAGAAACCAACACAATCATTATTAACTCAAAAGATGCAAACTTCCAGTGATAATGCTGCAAAGGTATTGATTCCAAAACCTTTATCTCAAACAATTCAAACTAGCAATAGATTCATTACATTGGATGACTTTCCAGCATTACCATATGTTCAAGTAGCAAGTACTCCATCAGCAAAAATACAACACCAAGCCAATAAATCTAGTCAAAACAATACTCCAAGATCCATAACTCCTTTAGCTTTAATTCAAAATAGTCCAACTTCATCTTCACCCTTAATATCTCTATACATTATTAAGGAACAATTTGAATATATAATACTCATATCCACTACAAGAAAAAAGGTCATTAGCGAGAAAAGAAAATGGTTGCTAGAACATGGAAAATACTCGCTAAAAGTATAAAGTGACGAAATTTCCTCGCTAACTAGTTTTCTAGCTAGTTTAGCATCGCAAAAGGTTATGGCGAGAAACCAAAAGGCAATCCTAACTAAAAATGTCAACATTTAGCGAGAAAATAGGTTTCTCACAAAATTTTTAGGGTTTTAGCGAGTAATTTTTCCTTACTATTACTTTTGCAATTTCATCGCTAAAAGTTGAGAAACCTCGCAGATGGTCCATAGTGTTAGCGAGGAAAGAAGGTTTCCTTACAAAAAATATGAAAAGACAATTATGCCCTTCCTAGCAAAATGTGAACAAATGCTCGCTAAATGTTGAATTTAGTAGGTAAAGCTTTTGTCGCTAAAAATTGAAGTGAACATAAAGTATCCTCGCTAAATATATATTATTCCTTGCTAAAAAGGACATTTAATGAGAAAAAAATCGTTGCTATTGATTTGATTTTATCTTGTTGATTGTAATAGTAGTGATAATCAATTTTCCTCTAAAACATACAATAGTAGGAGAATTGCCCTTGCTAAATGCCGTGTTTTAGTGACGATATTTCTTGGTAATTGTTGGAAGTCGTGAGGTCGCCATAACAATGTTAGCGAGAAAATTAATAGCCAAAATGAAGTAATAAACAAAAAATAGCTAATGCACTTGATTCAATAATTAACACAGTTACAAAATTTAAATTCTTCAATCATATAAAACAACTTAAATTAAGAAAACACTAATATTATTTACATGTAAAGTGTAAAGTGTGAAGAAAAAAAATCCAACTACTAGTTCATGGAATCTAAATGCTTCCTTGGTCTTGAAGGATGCCTCACGAAATTCATGTACTTAACCTTTTTTTTGGCATTTGACAGCACTGCAAAAGAAATAGAGAATAATAATTCAAGAAGTCATATTTAAAAAAATGAATAATTTTCAATATTAAATATAATGGAAGTAGAGAGAAACTTAAAACTAGCAGGTTAAAATAAACACCAATTTTTAGGATATGAAACAACGACCATAAGAAAGCAACAAAGGCACAAAATTATATCTCTATAACTCTGGAGCTAGAGTATGTCATGCCTTTCTAGGATTCTCCACTAGGATCACCAACAATTGAGCTCTATTTAGTTAGCATGGGTGAAAAATTCAAACTCTTATACAAGCTAATAAGAATTCAAACTCTTCCTTGGTCTTTCACAAGTGTATAAACAATTAAACGATCTTTTTTTCATAGGTATCAACAACCAAAAGACAACCAAATATTAATAAAACAAGAACTATTATAGAGGGATGCTGTCGACAACACAATCAAACAAACAACACATTCCCTTATTAACAAAACCATAATGTCTATTTAGTTTAGCAACACATAAATAAGCTAAGTAACTACAACCTTGTTTAGAATTACTTTCTAGTGTAACATAAAGTTTCAAAATGCTTGTCTTTTCTTTCTCCATAACTGTCCACATTCAAATAAAAATCACAATATGACATCCCAAATGATAGTAACTTGTATTAGCTTCAAAAAAAAGCTAAAACCAACTCAACAAATACTCCATCCAATAATTAAGAAAATCATCTCAACTGATCATTCTTCAAAGAGTTCTTTTACTAGTTAACTATGCTCAAACTTAGAAAAGGTTACATTACCTAAAAGTTCACAGACATCCAAATAGCAAGGGAGAACTCAGAAGAAGGAAAAGGAAAATGAAAGAAGATACCAAGATTTTCAATCTAACTCTCTTATCTATAACACAAAATAAACTCTAACAAATAATTTATGACAAACATTGTTTTGCACACATATTTAAAGCTAAACTTTTCCATTCTACTTGCCAATCCATATAAATTCATAAGGTAAAACAACAATCTAGATGAGGCTAAATTACACTTAGATTAAAAAATAGAACACTTTAAAATAGGTAGCACAACACAAGTTCCGAAGTACTCAGATGTATAGAACCATCATGATCAAAAGCTCCAACATTGGGAAAAGGAAAAAACATAACTTGATGAATTCTATGAAAAAACAAAAAAAAGTTTAAAAATAGTGGCAATATGGCAGCAATCATTCTCTTTGAAGTAAGCAATTAAAACTAATATGAAGCACATATAAAATATTCTTTTGACATTAGTTATTGAAACATGCAAAAGAAAAATTGTAGTATCAATTCCTAGATGCATTCTTCCAACCATGATACAAGTAATGATCACCACTTCACAAAATTTTGAAAATAGAAAAGATAAGAGCAAAGTTTAAAGTCAAATCCAGTATACTCACAACAATACCCATAATAATACTTACCCAACTATATCTAAAATTATTGTAACATCAAATGCCGTACTCTTTGACACTACACCCACCTTTGATTTTCTAATGGTTAGATTCACTAACATCTGTAAGAAATTATTAAAAAATTAGTGCCCTTATTGGGTAGTCTAACATAAGACAATATGGCCATAGTGTTATTATCAAACTTCATAGATTCAGTCAAATAGTTAGGTTCATAGTTTACAATTATTTGCGGATTTACCAAGCATCCATTCTTACATGAAATTGAACTTCTAAATAAGGCAAAGCAATTGCAACACCATTTTGTTCCTTTGTTTCACTTTACAAATGGGGATACCACATTGTTCGTAAGTACTCATCTACTGTATAGGTGATATTTTGACAAAGAATAGCTTATCTATTTTAACTGTATAAAGCTCACTTATGATCATTAAATACTATAGGAGATTTGTACTAGTAATATATTTGACAAATTCTTTTAACACTAATATAATGGACAATTTCAAATCAAAGAATAACTGGGCATAATTTAATTTATATAGAAGAGAAGAGAATCCTAAACACAAGCTTTTAGCATTACTAATTGCCCACTGTTTTGATTGGTGTCATTATTTCAACTTGTATGCTTTTGCTATCGAAAAACTTATTTGAATTGGTCTAGATTCTCAACTCTAAAATGATCCAAAATGTTAGTTACTGTACCCTTTTATACATAAGAACATATGAATCAAATTAGACATATGCAACAACTATTCCCTAAAATAAATAAAAAAGAAAAAAAATTACTTGATAATGAGAACTTCATTAGTAAGGCCACATGTGAAAATGCTTCCAAGAAGTACATAATGTTACTTGAGTTGAAGCATTATACCCAAGGTGTTCCAATAGTTCTTGTTGGAGCAAAACGATATTTAAGATGATAATCAATTCCTTCATTGACAATTCTATCACATTTCGAATTACAACAACACAAGGAGAGGATCTAAGAAAAATGATTAGAACACCTACTTACATCAAATATAGTTCTAAAACAATGCATAATTTGAAATCAGTTTTCAATTTCTATTGAAATATCTCCAAATTGCAGCATATACCATATGGTATTTTTTTGTTGGAAAAATAGTGACAGTTTGATAATAAATTAATGTGCAGGCATGCAACATGTTCATATCAGATGCAGATTCTCAGACCATGTACACCTTCAGGCACCAAAGCCAAGCAGATACAGGTATACAACATGTGCACCAACAATTCATAGTAACCCAATCATTAAGGTATACTCCTACCATCTCCGGCAAGGGAAGAAATACAATCAAATCAAACAACCACACAGCGATTTGTTCATAGCAGTTGAAAACAACAATTATAATTAAAGAACTCTGCCCTAACATCAGCAGGCAGAGTGGAAAGCAAATTGATATCAGAGAAAGGCAAATTGTCCTAACATCAGCAGACAATGGCCTTGTACTACCTTCTTAACACTCTTTTAAAATGTGGGAGCCCCCTTTTATCATATTTCGGCACTGGTTTGTAGATCTTCAGTAAGATTCTTGAATTTGTGGGAGCAAATTCTGCTAGACTTCTTTCAACTCTATTTTCTTCCTTCTTAATCTTTCTCACAACTTTGAAGTGCTTGAGAGCTTGAGTTTGTTCCTTCATTTATCTTCATATATGATATGGTATTACTAGCATAAAAAATAGACTTCAATGGATCAATTAAATCATACTTGATTTTCTTCTAATGATTAAGTTCCAAACAAGGATGTTCAGTTTAGTTACATAAAATCACCAACTAATAAAAAACAAGAGTGATTAGAATGAATAAAGCAATCTATAGAAACAATGAATTTATCAAAAGAACTAATAAAGCACACAAGTTTAGCCATTGGCAAGGGGCGTCGTCTACCCTTGCAATTTTACCCAATATCACCAAAACAAGTAGTAGTGGCAAGCGGGATCGTATCCAACAGGGAGAGGATTGAATTAAGAATTGTAGAGGTGATAGAATAAAAAGTGTTCAATACAGCAAGGAGCAAGTATGAGCAAATACGTAGGTCAATCAAGAAGTGAAATGGTGTCGCCTTGAGGGAGGTCAGTGTGACGACTCGATTTGATTATCCTTGACTAGTGTAAGAACATGAATGAGGGGATCGTTTTTCTAGTGAACTTAGGATTGATCTCCTTATAAGACTCACAATCCTAATTCACCCTGCTCCTCTCATCTTCCCTTGGTAAGGCAAGACTTAGGCTCAGCTTCTTAATTCCCGATCCCTACCTGACACCAGAACCCCAACTCCCTTGGACAAGACAGTCAACCAAAGTCCGGGTTCTAATGTTCAAATAATCCTAAGTCTTTCCATTACATTAACTTCAATTGTCATTGGTAATGCACAACTGACGTTGCATCCTTAGACAGATCATAGGACTCATTCAAGTTGTTCCTTATTCAAGTGATGTTATTTCAATTTCCATTAATGACACTAAATTGACCTCAGGGGTACTGCAAGTCATATAAAGGGCCTAGGCGTGAGTGAGTAAGCATTGCAATAAAGCATCAACAAGATATAAGAAACAATATCAAACAAGTAATATGCAAAACAAATGTCTCAAATCAATTTAGAGTAATCACACTTAATCCCTCAAAGCAACAACCTAATGTTTAGCCAATCATGTTGATCGGCTTTGAAAACAAGTTTGACAAAGCCAGATCAAACATAGCTATTACAGAAAGATAAGATAGAATGATCTCCACTCTGATCTCCTTTTTCTCTTGAAACCCTAACTCTCTTGATTGATCTCCGTTCTTGGCTCCCAAAACGTCTCTCCGAAAAGCTCCCCTTTTCTTCTTGTCCTCCTCTGGCTTTTATAGTTTTCTCTTCATGTCCTTGCCAAGTGAGCTTCCTGGAAGTTTCCTTGCTATGCCCGGATGTTGACACGTGCTCCTGTAAACATAAGCCAAGAATGTAGTGAAAAAACGTGTATTTGACAAGTAAGAGTGACGAGGCAAAATACCAAATAGATTGGATGCGGTGTTTGCTACGTGCACTTGGACCAAATGTGAAGTGGAGTGCAATCGAAATGTATGCCAAAATTCCTAAGTAAAAATCTAACAAAGGAAAGATACAAAAAATATACAAGGAATGAAATGTGCAGAGTGATTGTGTGTGAGGTGAGGCGGGTGAAAATGTGTAAAACAAAATGTGCAAGTGTGCGAGTAGTGGTGCGGGCGCATAGGCGCCCGCGTGTGTGCGTGCGTGTGTGCTGGCGCCCGCAAAGTGTGCGTGTGTGCATGGCTGTGCGGGCGCCAACGTGTGTGCGTGTGTTGCCGCACAACTTGTGTGCGTGTGTGGGTGTGTGGGCGCATAGGCGCCCGCACAGTGCATGGTGTGTGTGTGTTGTGTGCTGTGTTTGTGCTGTGCGGGTGTGCTTTGGTGTGGTGCGTGACCAATTGTGTTTCATAGCTAAAAAATGATTACTTTCATAACAAAAATGCTACACTTAGCCAATTCTCAACACTTCATCAGATTGTACCATTTCAACACATACTTGTTCATCTGTCATGATTTTTATAAAGAATTTACACAAAAGATCAAATAAGTGAGACGAATAAGTCGGTACAAACCCGAATTATCATCCCCCCACACTTAAATCTTTGCTAGTCCCGAGCAAAGTAGCACATGACACCTAGTGATTACCCTCTCTACATCCAACACTCGCAACATCATCAGCTATTCCTTATAAATTTTTTCGCATGCAAAGGGAAATATATATACAGGCAAGCTAACAGTTTACTTCATTTACGCAATTTGTCGAGCAAAGGGAAACGAATAAAGACCAAACCGTCAGGGTGCAAATGTGTGCCGAGGGTTACTCATGATACCTACGCTGTCTATGCAAAGTACTCAACTAAACACTTAATCATAAATTCTTACACTATAGTCCTTTTGTCCACACACACGAACACTTAACATAAACATTGTAAAGAAACTATTTCGCACATTGGTGTTTATTTGTAATTCATGCCGCGCATTGGTGCTAGGTTGCCCAGGGTTTTGTGGCTATTTTTTCCCTTTATTCGGCCATTGGCGTTTTCTTCACAATTGCCCAATTTCAAGAAAAATTCGTGTTCGTGTGTGTCTTTAATAGACTATATAATCAAAATACAAGAATAAGTGTTTACGAGTAAAGGGCACATACATGCAAGGAATCATAAAGGCCCTCCTATGTCAAAATTTTGCTGGCGCTTCTATCTTACTTTAACATCGCACTTTACTCAGCAAATTTCACGCAATACTTGAAAACTACTAACTCGCGAAAAAGATTTTTGCATACATCACAAAGGTAACATTTATGAATTTGCTGATGAGGTCTTGATTGTGAATGTAAATTGGGCGTGCGAGTGTGATGAACACAATCAACACTTTCACATTAAAACTTAAAGCACACCACACACACTACATCACAACTGAGAAATGAAAAGCAAGCACACTACAAGGTCAGTGCTAGTCACTGCGTTGTTTTTCATTTCCACAAACCACACTAAAAAAATGAAAACAATTAGAAAATAAAAAAAATACACCACCTATTACTAATATACTAAACACCACTGATCCCTGCGGCACATAAGCAAACACACAAAACAGTTTAAAGCATTTCAACGTAAAGGCGGCAAGCCTTACAAACACACAAGCATCAACCAACACCCAACAACCACACATGGACCTCCAGAGCATGCAAGACTCCCCCCCACACTTAGAATCAACAACGGTCCCCATTGTGTGAAAAGGAAAGAGTCTACCCGGTGCTAAGCGTCACGCCGGGCCCGTTCTTGCTGCTCCTCTTCCAGATAGATTTCCCATTGTTGGTTTCCTATGGTTCCCAGAGATTGTTGGGATGTCTCTCTGGGAGACACTTCGATTCTTTGATTTTTCGCCATCTGTGCTAGTAAATACGGGAAGAATATTGGTGTGCCAGTGCACCTTTGTGCTCACATAATGGATTCCATGATCAGCCTTCCTACATCGATCGTCATCCGGTGCTGGATTGCATAAATCAGAAGTACTTTGTTTCGGGTAGCCTTGTTGTGGCGGTTTGTAGGTATGAGCTTGGAGTTTATGAACATCAACCACATGTGGGCTTCCGCCGTCAAGTCTTCGGTTTGCACATAAACAGCTTTAGACTGATTGTTACGTACCCACACGGCTCCTGGTAGTCCCACGGATTCGATCAAGAAATCTACGTTGGCTGTCTCCACCAATTGTTCAAATTCGTTTTCTGGGCAATCTGGCAATTGATAATGAGCGTTGATGGTTTGGTTTGTTATTTTGAGGTAAGTTCCCCGGAGGTAAACCCCATTGTGGTTGCTCTCATTTGTGTAACTTACGTGGGAGTTGGCGTAGAATTCCCTGGCCAACTCCACGTTGGTCTCAGCTGGGGCGAAGGCGAGGGCTTCCCAGTTGTAAAAATGAATAGTCTCGTCAAACATGGGTGCCGGAGCGACAAAATTCCGTTCCACTAGGATGTGTCTATGGATAAATCTCTCGAACCGCCTCATTGCTCTTTCGTTGACAAACCGTGGAGGTGATTTAGGAGTATATTCTTCCTCGCCTTAAGAGTCCCATTCTGGTGGTTCTGGATGCCCAAGACTCCCCGAAGGAACACCCTATAGTCGCTATCATCCTGTGCCATGTGCCTGCAATGAAGGTAACTTAGAGTGCAACTGGCCATGAGACAAATGGCGGTATTTATAGAACTCTCCCATGCATGGCCTGGTGACTTAGAGCTAGAGGACACACCCCGTGATTTAGTTAGAGGACAATTCACAAAGCTGTAATGTGCATGCAAACAAATTATGTGTAGTCCATTCTGACATGTCATGCACTTGGCTTGTCACCCTTTATCAGCTTATGCATATGTGTGGCTTACTTGTGCACAGAGTCGCTCATCCGACATTTCTCTCAGAAGCATAGAGATACTCAAGGAATCAAATATTCATTACCTGTGCTGGTGTTAGCATTTGGATTTTATTCTTTGTCTATTTTGGAATATAGATGATTCTTGGCGTGTTTACCTTCGTTTCCCTGTGATCACAGGCTTGCTTACCAAAATCTCACGCATCTCATGCTCCAGAAATGTACCTTCCAGTGCCCACTGTCGTGCTTCCCAGGCTCGCCGCATTGACTTCCTGCGTGGAAGAGAGTTGGGATTATTTAGAGTCACTGATCATTGCAAACTTTAATTACTAAAAAAAAACAAAATAACTGAATGAATGAATGAAAAACCGTCGGGTTGCCTTCCGACAAGCCCTTGGTTTATTGTCCTCAGCCAGACATGAAATTGTTTTACTGAGGTGGTGGGTGGTCGAGGCGCTGAGTTTGCCCGTTGTCGTCGCCTACTGGGGGGTGAAGACCTTTACCTTGTGACCATTTACCTTCCACCTCTCTCCTGAGACCTCATTGTAAACCTCGAGAGTTCCATATGGTGAGACTTTCGTGACGACCATAGGTCCAACCCACCTAGTCCTTAATTTGCCAGGAAAAAGCTTAAGCTTAGCGTCGTATACCAGCACTTGCTGCCCCACCACAAATTCTTTCACCTTAATCTTAGCATTATGCCATTTCTTTGTCCTTTCCTTGTAAAGGCTTGCACTGATGTATGAATTCCATCTGAATTCATCCAGCTCATTCAACATCATCATCCTGGCTTCTTGAGCCAAGTCGAGGTTCATGTTCAATTTTTGTATCGCCCAGTATGCCCTATGCTCTAATTCGACTGGGAGATGGCATTCTTTCCCAAACACTAGTCTAAAGGGTGAGGCCCCGATTGGGGTCTTATATGCCGTCCTGTATGCCCAGAGTGCATCGTCCAATTTGAGGGCCCAATCCTTTCTCCCCGGATTCACGACCTTCTCCAGGATGCCCTTGATCTTTATGTTCGACACTTCTGCCTGACCATTTGCTTGCGGGTGGTAGGGCGTGGAGACCCTATGCTGGACTCCATATCTTGCTAAGAGTGCATTGAAGACCCTGTTGCAAAAATGGCTCCCCCCATCGCTGATAATAGCTCGTGGAGTTCCAAACCTGTTAAAAATGTTCCTCTTAACAAATCCCATCACACTTCTGCTGTCATTATGGGGGAGTGCCACCGTCTCTACCCACTTGGATACATAGTCGACTCCTACTAGTATGTACTCGTTTCCACACGATCTCGGGAAGGGCCCCATGAAATCCAGCCCCCATACATCAAACAAGTCAACCTCTAGTATGTTGTTGCTAGGCATCTCATCTCTACTGGATATATTTCCCACACGTTGGCACTTGTCACACTGGCTCACCCACAGTTTGGAGTCTTTGAACACATGTGGACAGTAGAACCCTGTTTGTAAGACCTTGTGCCCAGTCTGTGCTACCCCAAAGTGACCTCCGAATGGTGATTCATGACAGGCCCTGAGAATGTCCTCTATCTCCTCATCCGGTATGCATCCCCTAATGAGTTGGTCGCTACACCTCTTGTATAGGCATCCGCTCTCCCAGAAATAGTGTTGGGCATCATGCTTGAGCCTCTTCCTTTTGTCACTTGATAGATGTTGTGGCATTTGCATAGTGACCACATAGTTGGCTATGTCGGAGTACCAAGGCAACTCCCGCGGGTAGACCTTGAAGATCTGCTCATCTGGGAAGCTCTCTTTGTTCCATAATTGCAGCTGTTCCTCACTGAGCCCACCCAGCTCGAGTCTTGACAGGTGGTCTGCCACCACATTCTCACATCCTTTTCTATCTTTTATCTCGACGTCAAATTCTTGCAACAGAAGTACCCATCTGATGAGCCTCGACTTTGCTTTCTTCTTTGCCATGAGGTACTTGAGGGCTGTGTGGTCGGTATGAACTACCACCTTGGACCCCAAAATATATGCTCTGAATTTGTCGAAGGCAAAGACCACAGCCAACATCTCCTTCTCCGTTGTGGTGTAATTCAATTGCGCTCCACTCAGCAGTTTACTCGCGTAATAGATTGCACGGAAAATGTTGTCCTTCTTTTGCCCCAGCACAGCTCCCACTGCAAAGTCGCTTGCGTCGCACATGATCTCAAATGGTTGCCCCCACTCTAGGGGGATAATGATGGGTGCCTCCACAAGCCTTTTCCTCAAAATTTCAAACGCCTCCTTGCACTTCTCATCAAAGACAAACGGGGTGTCTTTCTCTAGTAAGGAGCACAGTGGCTTGGCTATCCTTGAAAAATCCTTAATGAACCTTCTGTAGAAACCCGCGTGGCCCATGAAGCTTCTTACCCCTCTTACATTGGTGGGCACCGGCAGCTTGGCTATCACTTCGACCTTGGCCTTATCCACCTCCAGGCCCTCCTTTGAAATTTTGTGACCGAGCACAATGCCTTCATTAAACATGAACTGGCATTTTTCCCAATTTAGGACCAAGTTGGTTTTCACACATCTTTGCAGCACGAGAGCTAGATTTTCCGTGCAACTATCGAAAGGTCATCCCAAACACCGAAAAGTCGTCCATGAAAATTTCTATAATGTGTTCCACCATGTCTTGGAAGATGGCAATCATGCAGCGCTGGAATGTTGCCGGTGCATTGCATAGCCCAAAAGGCATTCTTTTATAAGCGTACGTACCGAAAGGGTAGGTGAACGTGGTCTTCTCTTGGTCTTTGGGGTCAATGGCTATTTGGTTGTAGCCCGAATAACCGTCTAAGAAACAATAAAAAAGAAAACCCGCAATTCTATCCAGAAGCTGTTCCAAGAAGGGCAGAGGGAAGTGGTCCTTCCGAGTGGCTTTGTTCAGTTTTCGGTAGTCCATGCACACCCTCCAGTCATTGATAATTCTTGTTGCCAACAGTTCATTGGCTTCATTGGTCACCACTGTTACACCTCCTTTCTTGGGCACACACTGTACCGGGCTGACCCATTCGCTGTCGGATATGGGGAATATCATCCCAAAATCCAGCAACTTGATCACCTCCCTTTTTACCACCTCCATCATTGTTGGGTTTAGCCTCCTCTGTCTCTCCCGCGTAGGAACAGCCCCATCTTCTAGCAGTATTTTGTGCATGCACACACTGGGGCTGATCCCCTTAATGTCTACGATGGTCCACCCCATGTCCTCCTTATATCTTCTCAAAACCTCCAAGAGTTTTTTCTCTTGCCACCCTTCCAATTTAGAGGATATCACAACGGGTAAGGTCTCGCATTCCCCCAAGTACGCATACTTCATATGGGGTGGCAAGGGCTTCATTTCTAATTTGGGTGGCCTCAGAGTGGAGGGCATGAGCTTTTCGTTCCTGCATTCAATGATCTCCAGCCTCACCTCAGTGGGCACAGCTTTTACCTTCTCGTCAGTAGCAACAACATCATTTGTCAAATTTTCACAACACGCAGATTTTTCATCATGGTCATGCACTTCATGATTTTCAGGCACATTTTTCATTTCACTTAAACTCTCACTATTTTCACAATTTTCATCGATTTCACATGCAAAGGCCATATCTTTCACATAATCATCAATTTCATGCTTTTCATCACAAAGGTCCAGTTCATGCAGTGTATCAGTTTCCTCAACAATTAACACAGTATCAAAATTTTCACATATGTCCTCATCAAAGGAATCATATAGATCAGGGGAAGACTTACGTTTATGTTCAAAGCTCAAAGGTTGGAGGTTACCCTCTACCAAGCTTGTCAGGCAGCACTGCTCTATAGACTGAGGGTGCTTCATTGCGTAATCCACATTGAATACTACCTCCTCTCCATTAACTCTGAATGTTATGGTTTTTCCTTTAACCCCAATGAGGGCATCTCCTGTAGCTAGGAACGGCCTACCGAAAATGAGTTGCACTTCTGGATCCTCTTCTATATCCAACACTATAAAATCCACCGGAAGCACAAATTTATCCACAGAGACCAGAACATCCTTTATCATCCCTGTTGGTTGAACCAATGATCTATCTGCCAACTGGAGCATAACTGCCACCGGTTTGATCCTTTTTCCCATTCCTATACTCTGGGCAATGGATAAAGGCATAAGGTTTATGCCTGCTCCAAGATCACATAAGGCCTTGCTAAAAAATCTTCCACCGATTGAGCACGGTACCGTACAGCTACCAGGGTTCTTGAGCTTGGGGGGCAGCTCGTTGTTGATCCAGGCTTGGCTCTCCTTGGTGAGTGGGATGGGTACCTCACATTGCAGGATCTGTTCTTTGTTGGCAATCAAGTCCTTCAAAAATTTTGCATATCTCGGAACTGCTGTAACCAAATCCAGTAGAGGAACGTTGACGTTTACATTTTTCACCATGTCCAGGAACCTTGTGAACTGAACCCCCTTCTTAGGTGGAGGTCGAAGTCTTTGGGAAAATGGAGGGGGTGGTGCATATGGAGAGTCATCGCATGGACTTGGAGCTGGAGCTCCCTTCTTCCTTTTGGTCTCCTGAGACTTCACACTCCCATCCTTGTCTTGGGTTTCATCTTCCACCATTGTGGTTTCCTCACTGACCTCTTCCTCTGGGGCTTCCTCTCCTTCTTTTCTCTTATGACCGTTTAGCTCCTTTCCAGATCTCAATGTGATGGCATTGCAGACCTCTGGTCCTTTACCTTTGGGATTCGGCTCTGTATCACTTGGGAGGGCGCCTTGAGGTCTTTGGTGGCTGGACTTAGCCAACTGTCCAATCTGCATATCAATGTTCTTGATGGAAGCCTCCACGTTTTTCACTTGAGTTTCCAGTGTGGAGGTCCTCTTCTCATACATGTCCATTTTTCCCAGAATTTCATGGAGCAAATCCTCAGTTGTCTTCCTCTGTTCACGGTTGCTTGACTCCCCACTCTGGTAGTACTGCCTTTGCTGATTATTCTGCCCCCAGTTGCCTTGCCCTGACTGATTTCAATAACCACCTCCGTACTGCTGCTGGCGGTTGTTGTAATTGGCAACATACTGGACTGATTCTTTTGTGAGCTCGCACTCGTCCGTGTGCTGATCTCCCTTACACAGCCCGCACATCAACACAGGAGCGACCTTGGCACCCTTTAGGTTCTGGATTTGTCTTGTGAGGGCCTCAACTTTTGCTTCCAAGGATGTCTCCTCATCCAGCTCTAGCACTCCCCATTGCTTTCGCGCAGGTATCTTTCTAGTTTCATGAAATAGGAATTCATCGTCTGCAATCGAATCAAAAAGTTCTCTGACCTCAGGAATGCTTTTATCTTTCAAAGCTCCATTGGCGCTGGCTTTCACCATTAGTGAGGACTCCAGTGATAGACCTTTAAAGAATATGTTGAGCTCCCTGACCTCCCCAAGGTCATTATTCGGGCATTGGCGGAGCAAATCGTTGATTCGATCCCAGGCCTCCTTGAAGGTCTCGCCATCCTGCTGCTGAAAGTTGCGGATCTCCAACCTCATTCGCTCCAATTTTGCGGGAGGAAAATACTTAGCTAAAAACTTCGGCTCAAGTTCCTCAAAGGTAGATATAGCAGGACCCCCAATAGAGTTAAACCAATGCTTGGCCTTTCCTTTCAAGGACAATGGGAAAAGCACCCTTCTAACATCATCCGGAGTCACTCTTTGCAGCTTGAAGGTGTTGCATAGCCCCAGAAACCAATCCAAATGCTCATTAGGGTCTTCGCTGCTCAGGCCTTGAAAGATCTGCCCTTGGGTGATCATGGACACAATTTATGTCGGGATTTGATAGCTCTCGACGTCTATTCCCTGGTGATTGTTTCTCCTCTGAAAATTAACTGCGAAATGGTCCCCTAACCTTGGAGGTTGGGGCTGAGGTCTCTCCTCATTGTGCTCAGCCATTTCAATAACCCTTCTCCTTTGCCTCAAGGTTCTCTGCAATTATAATTCAAGTGCAAATTCCGGAGCTTCCCCTCGGAGCCTTGCTCTATGTAGCATAAACTGTGAATTCTCACAAGAAAAGGAAACAGCACTAGGACAAAAGATCAGTAGAACAAAACTAACAGAGACAAGTAATGAATTAAGAGTTCAACAAAACAACAAATCGACAATTTTAAATAAGAATTCGTAAAGTAAAAAACAAAATAAAACTATCACAAACAACTCTCAACGCTGTGCCTCTCCCCGGCAACGGCGCCAAAAATTGGCAAGGGGCGTCGTCTACCCTTGCAATTTTACCCAATATCACCAAAACAAGTAGTAGTGGCAAGCGGGATCGTATCCAACAGGGAGAGGATTGAATTAAGAATTGTAGAGGTCATAGAATAAAAAGTGTTCAATACAGCAAGCAGCAAGTATGAGCAAATACGTAAGTCAATCAAGAAGTGAAATGGTGTCGCCTTGAGGGAGGTCAGTGTGACGACTCTATTTGATTATGCTTGACTAGTGTAAGAACATTAATGAGGGGATCGTTTTTCTAGTGAACTTAGGGTTGATCTCCTTATAAGACTCACAATTCTAATTCACTCTGCTCCTCTCATCTTCCCTTGGTAAGGCAAGACCTAGGCTCAGCTTCCTAATTCCCAATCCCTACCTGAAACCAGAACCCCAACTCCCTTGGACAAGACAGTCAACCAAAGTCCGGGTTTTAATGTTCAAATAATCCTAAGTCTTTCCATTACATTAACTTCAATTGTCATTGGTAATGCACAACTGACGTTGCATCCTTAGACAGATCATAGGACTCATTCAAGTTGTTCCTTATTCTAGTGATGTTATTTCAATTTCCATTAATGACACTAAATTGACCTCAGGGGTACTGCAAGTCATATAAAGGGCCTAGGCGTGAGTGAGTAAGCATTGAAATAAAGCATCAACAAGATATAAGAAACAATATCAAACACGTAATATGCAAAACAAATGTCTCAAATCAATTTAGAGTCATCACACTTAATCCCTCAAAGCAACAACCTAATGTTTAGCCAATCATGTTGATCGGCTTTGAAAACAAGTTTGACAAAGCCAGATCAAACATAGCTATTACAGAAAGATAAGATAGAATGATCTCCACTCTGATCTCATTTTTCTCTTGAAACCCTAACTCTCTTAATTGATCTCCGTTTTTGGCTCCCCAAAGCTCTCTCCGAAAAGTTCCCCTTTTCTTCTTGTCCTCCTCTGGCTTTTATAGTTTTCTCTTCATGTCCTTGCCAAGTGAGCTTCCTGGAAGTTTCCTTGCTATGCTCGAATGTTGACACGTGCTCCTGTAAACATAAGCCAAGAATGTAGTGAAGACACGTGTATTTGACAAGTAAGAGTGACGAGGCAAAATATCAAATAGATTGGATGCGTTGTTTGCTACGTGCACTTGGACCAAATGTGAAGTGGAGTGCAAACGAAATGTATGCCAAAATTCCTAAGTAAAAATCTAACAAAGGAAAGATACAAAAAATACACAAGGAATGAAATGTGCAGATTGCATGTGTGTGAGGTGAGGCGGGTGAAAATGTGTAAAACAAAGTGTGCAAGTGTGCGAGTGGTGGTGCGGGCGCACAGGTGCCCGCGTGTGTGCGTGCGTGAGTGGGCAGGCGCCCGCACGGCCGTGCGTGCGTGTGTGCTAGGCACTCGCACAGTGTGCGTGTGTGCATGGCTGTGCGGGCACATGGCGCCCGCACAACTTGTGTGCGTGTGTGGCTGTGCGGGCGCCAGTTTGTGTGCGTGTGTGGGTGTGCGGGCACCTATAGTGCATGGTGTGTGTGTGTTTGTGCTGTGCGGGTGTGCTTTGGTGTGGTGCGTGACCAAGTGTGTTTCATAGCTCAAAAATGATTACTTTCATAACAAAAATGCTACACTTAGCCAATTCTCAACACTTCATCAGATTGTACCATTTCAACACATACTTGTTCATCTGTCATGATTTTTACAAAGAATTTACACAAAAGATCAAACAAGTGAGACGAATAAGTCGGTACAAACCCGACTTATCAGCCATATTTTTCATTTTCTGTTAAACTGAATAAGATACAGTTAGGAAAAGAAATTTGCTTCATAAAAGTAAAAAAAAACTGAATAAAGTTGCTTGAATTCATTACAACATTTAAAAGAATCATTTACTGGTTCATTTTATCTAAATCCTCTAAAACCATTCACTAGTTTACGATCTTCCTTAAGATTATTGGTCTATTATTTTGCTATTTTTTTTTATAATGAGTGTCAAAAACTATATATAAAACCAAATAATACCACATTGTCCAAGGATTTGAAAAAGATGAAAAAGTTAGAACATTTAAGTATACTCGAAGATCATTCCTCCATCCATTGATCAAGCGGTAGCCTGTGATCTCTAGATTTTGCAATTGTTCCTATAAATATTCCTTTGCCTTTTCTATCTACCAAATAAAAGTCTCTTTGCCTCATCCTGAAAAATCTTTCGAATTCTGTCTCTGTCTCTTTACTTTAATGCCTTTTTTCCTAAAATTAATCTATTTTTGTGTCAACATTTCATGCTTCTAACTCTTTTAAACACAAATAGCAAAATAATCTGTTTGTTACCACGACGATGACTAATATTGATCCAGCAGAGAGCAGTTCAAACTCAATATTTTCATTCTCATCATCACCAACCTCCCCATTATCATCAGGGTCAACACAATCTCAATCTCAACCCAAACCCAATCCCAATCCAAACCCGAAGATGGTCAAGATTCAGACAATAAAAAGAATAAGAGAATCAGAGACAGTAGTAAGCATCCAGTGTACCGTGTTGTCTGAATGCGAAACTGGGGAAAATGGGTGTCTAAAATCAGGGAACCACGGAAAAAGTCTCGCATTTGGCTTGGTACTTTCCCATCACCAAAAATGGCAGCTCGAGCTCATGATGTTGCAGTCTTAAGCATAAAGGGAACGTCAGCGATACTCAACTTTCCATAACTTGCAGGATTACTCCCACGCCCAACTTAACTCAGTCCACGAGACGTACAAGCGGCCGCAAGAAAAGCTGCAGCTATGGAAAAGTTTGATTCTTTTTCATCATCATCATCATCCAAATCACCACCAGCATCATCATCAACAGGGGATTGTTTGATTGAAGAAATTCTTGAGGGAAAAGGAAATCGAGAGGAGATCTAAGAAATTCTTGGTGGCAGATCTAGAAATGGTGTGAGATGTAGAGATTAGTAAAGGGGAGTGAGTGTTTGTGGTAGAATTTGGGGGGTTAGAGAGAATGAAGAAGAGGAGGCTATGATTTGGAATTTGAATGAAATTTGGTGAAGTGTGGGAGACCGAGTGTGGTGAAAAAAATGAGGGAAGGCTTCCCACCATATTTTTCCCCTACCTTTTTTCAGCCAAATGTTTTAATATTCAACACCCCGCTTGAATAAGAAGACTAAACGATGTCGTTAGCCATTTTACATCAAAATTTTGTATTTTCATAATTTTTTCCAATTTGATGTATTAGATATTTATGTGTAAATTAATTAATTTATACCTTTAAATAAAGTTTTAGAAATAATTAAATGTTCATGATCTTTTTTTTAAACAAGAGTTCCAAACTTATTCTAACATTATATTCAAAAACAAATGTGATTTAATAAAAAATTGTATTATAAAATATGTTATTAAAATAGAATGATTATTTTGAACTAGTAATGAAAATAAATATTGGTATTGAAATCACTTATTCATCTGGACCCAATTGACAAATTTTAAAATCTTACAAAGCCAATAGGATAATGAATGTTTCCACCTTTAAAATATTTCCATGTAAAATAGGTTCGTATTGAAATCACGCATTAAAAGAGAATTATACGTAAAATATGTTTGTATTAAAACAACACATTAAAAATGAGTTTATTGAAATAATTATATATTTTAGGAACCATAATAGAATAATTAACCAACCTATATATAGTGGGTTGGCCAATAAAGGATCTATCATGCACTCATTTATTAGAATTACGCTAGTTAGAGTGGAATTGCATCTTTAATTGTTGTTATAGGTGATGACGTGATTGGAACTCCGATTAATGCAAACTCTATTCATTCAGTGAATGTAAGAAGTATCAATATTTGAAATAAAAAGTTATACATAAAAAAATAAACATGTGTGCAAGTATGTCGCATTTATGAATCCGTTTTACAGAAGAATACCTCTTATTTCTATTATTATTTCTCTCTCCCTTCACTTTAATCCTCTTACTTTCTTCCCAAAATATTTATTTTAGCATGGAGTTTTACCAATACAAAATCAAGTTCTGACAGGATCTCTTAGGTCATTTCCAACCTTCAATTTCGGTGTTATTTTTTCAAAAGACAATATTACTTAATATATATAGTTATTTTTTTAAAAGACAAATATTTAATTTGTGAATATGTTCCATTATGTATTATTCAGTACTTTTTATAATCTACAAATTCATAAGGTTGGAGCTAGAATTTCATAGGGATTAAATTTTGATCTTAGGGTATCATAGAATACAACAACAACAATAACTATTAAGTCTTTATTCCACTATTTAAGGCTTAGGTTTTCATGGAATAAATAATAAAATTTAAGAGCATGTAAAGATTAAAATGAAAGTAAAGCTATTTTGAAATTTAATTGAAGAATCCAATTACAGATAATTTGAGAAGGGTCAAGTTAGAATAACTAATTATCCATAATCTCGAGTCTCATATTTTAATTTTTTTTTGTAATTTTTCCATTTGATTTAAGAAATTTTATAATTTAGGGTCAAATTGAAATAACAAAAAAAATAATCTAAGGGTTAAATTGAAACAACAAAACCCATGATTAAACTAATTTTATAATATTGAATGTCATAAATTTGCTATTTGCTTTAAGAAATTTTCCAATTTAAGGGCAAAATTTGAATAACAAAGTCCATAATTTGATTAGTTGTCCTTTGATTTAACTAAATTTAAAATTTAATTATCAAATTAGAATAATAAAACCCATTTGATTTTAAGTAGGAAAAAGGGAAGGTCCACCAAATCATTGATTTTTAAAATTTAAGGGTCAAATTGGAATAACAAAGCATATACTTTAAATAATTGCAATTTGATTTAACTAATTTTAAAATTTAAGAGAAAATTTGTATAAAAAGCCCATAATTTAATTAATTTAAAATTTTAAAGGTTAAATTGGAATAACAAAGCCTTCATTATAAATAATTTCCATTTGATTTAACTAATTTTAAAATTTAAGAGTCAAATAAGAATAATAAAGACCATAATTTAATGAATTTAAAATATTTTAATAAAACCCATAATTTAATTAATTTAATTTTTTTTTATGAGCAGGAGAATGAAACACAAAACCTCAAACATCAAAAACTTAAACTTTACTACTTTATCATCCAATAGTAAATAAAAATAAAAGAAAAAACATAACCTCAAGCATCAAAAAATTAAACTTTACCACTTTATCATCCAATAGTAAATAACAATAAAAGAAAAATTTTAACAGTCAAATAAAAAAATTAACAAACTCCACCAGGTTTTGAAGAGCAAGAGAATTGAACCCATAACCTAGGGGATATAAGGAGCTAAACTTCACCAATTCCATCAGTGTAAACTTGATAAGAAATATGATAAATTTTAATTTTAAAAAGCAAATAATTAGTTAAATCAATTTGATTGGCATATATGCAATAAAGATTTATAGTATTTAGGAAAACAATTTGAATAGTATGATAAAATAGATTTTAAAAGAAAAAATTACAAAATAAAAGAAACGAGGATAAAAAAGAAAAGAAAACAAGAAATAAAAAGGAATATTTTATTGCACTATTTCCTACTTTAGCGACAATATTTATTTTCATCGCCATTTATTTCATTGCTATTTTATGATTTTAAGGTTTTGCAAGAAACTTATGTTCTCGCTAAAAGAAAGTTTTATTTAAGCGAGGAATGTAGAGTTTTTTTTATTCTATTTAGTGAGGATTATATTTTTCCTCACGAATGAAAGGAAAAAATTGTCGCTAATATAAAGTTAAAATGGCGGGAGTTTTCCCGCCAAACTAATTGCGACGAAACTTGGTGAGGAAAAAACTTTTTCTCGCCAATTATGCAACACTTCTGGATAAACAGTATTTTATTTTGATTTCTCGCTAATTGATATTGTTTGCATGTTTGCAAATGCATCTTTAACTTGAAAATGAGGTTCAGATATTTCAGTTGGAAAACTTACATTTTCATTTTTAAAAGGATTTTTAATAACATTATTATTTTCTTTAGGTATTGTATCTATTTTTGTTGAAACTATATCTAACTGATGTGCTACTGTTGATAATATTTGATTTGAATAATTTAATTGTTAATTAATCTTTTTAATATCTTCTATTTCTGTTGGATCTATATCTGTTCTAGCTTCTCTAAATGGTGTTGCTAATACTTCTCCTGAACTTGTGTTAATTTTTATATTTAATAAAGGTGGGTGTACTGAAGTGAGTACTTCCCCTCCTACTATATTCCATTTTTTGCATAGTGATGTTTGTACATTTATTGATGGTATAGAATAAATATCTTTTATGTTTTCTTTTTGAATAATAAATTCTAACCAAGAGAAAAATGGATAATTAAATTATCTTCTATATAACTCTTTTCTCCATTGTTCTTGAAGATTATTTTGAAATGTCGTTTCTAAAGAATTATACCAATTTCTTTTTTCACTATTTTCTTCTTCATTAAGTAATTCATTTAAATAATCAAATTTTTGTTTAAATTCATCATTAATAACATTAATAGATTTGGGCTTCATTTCTGAATATGTTAGTGAATTTCTTAATGAATTATTATCAATTATTTCAGGAAATGGAGATTTATAATGAATTCTTTGACTTCTAGATATTGGGATTGAATATATTTCGGGATTATTATTAATATTTGTGTTTTGACTAAAAGTTCTTCTTAAACTTGGAGTTTTTGTTATTGAATGTCTTGATTCTACTAAATAATCATTTCTTATAGACTTATTAGCTCTATATTTATTAAATTTAATATTATTAAATTGTATTAAAATACTACCATCTTCTTGCTTAATCATTCTAGATACACTAGTTTGTTGTACATTTCTTGGTTTATGTTGTGGAATTATTGTAAATCTTTCAGGAATAGTTATTTCATCCCATTTTAAGAGTTTTGGAGTAAATACTGCCGACTTTGAAGAATCTTCTTCAAATATTACAGTTTCATCTTTATTTCTTTGTTCTAATCTTAATTTAGGATCAATTAAAGTTTTGAGTAATTTAAAACATATTTTAAATAATATAGCAAAACTTCTACTTCTTTTATCAATTTTATTTTGATCTATCTGTATATACATAAATAATGAATCTAATATTAATTCATCCATTAGACTTACTACAAAATTAGGAACACAATTAAAGGTAATAGCTCCATCACAAATATTAGTTTTTAATAATGATAAGATTGAATCTTGATATTCTGATAATCTTTTATCTCTTAACGCTATAAAGATATGATTATCTATTCCTAATCTATGCATAGGTTGAATTTTTACTTTAACTAGGCCGTAATGAATATATTTATAACCTAATTCTCGATATTTATTAATGGCTACGTTCGATAGCAATCTTGTTCATGAATCTTTACCGAATATGCATTGTTAAAACTTAGAATTCCAATGTGATAAACTGAATTTAAAGTTTTTAAGTTAATATCAAATTGAATTTCATGACTTTGATTAATATTTTCAGATTCTGCTAAATTAGTATTATTACGAAATTTAAATAACTTCTTAAAATTATTTAAATTCATAACTTAAAATGTACCTGAATTGCTTAATGCAATTAATAGAATGCAGAGTGTAGGGGGAACATAGGAGTGCCTAACCGGGAACATCTTCAGCTGACCTCGCAATGGCTTACCAACGGATTTCAAGGCTACTCGACCGCTTACCAAACCTTACAATTCTTTATCATTTTGTGAAGCTTTTGGAATAACAGGGATAAAAGCACCATCTAGTCATACTAAAAGAATTACATATCCATATAAACCGTATAGAAGAAGAAGTAAAAAATACCAACAAAATTACAATCAAAATGATCAAAAACAAGTACGAGATTTTAAGAAAAAGAAGTATAGAAAGAAGAAATTAGTTTGTTATAAATGTGGCAAACCAGGCCATATTGCAACAAACTGTAGAACTCAAAGAAGAATTAATGAAATCTTTGATAAAGAAGAAGATAAAGATTTAAGAGATAAAATAATGAAAATAATGATTAATGAAGAATCAGAAGAAAGCGATTCAAATATTAATGAAATATATTCAGATAGTGAAGATGATTATTCAGATAAGTCTACATCATGTCATTGTATCAATATGATATCCACAGAAAAAAGTAATAAAGATGTATTATTTGAGATCATAAGTAAAATAGAAAACCCAAAAGAACCAAGACAATATTTATTAAGACTAAAAGATTTAATACTTCAAGAAGAAAAGAAACCTGAATTTTTAGAACCATTTAGTATAAACAAATTATATACCAAATATTCAGCAAATAAGAACATTGAAGGTGTAATTCCTCAATCAATGACAAATTCAAGTTCAAATTTAATTCAAGAAGGAATAATACCAGTTAAATATTGTTCAAAAACAAACCATAGATTACAAACAGCAAACGAAAATCCACTAAAAGTTAAATATAAATTAAAAAATGGTTTCATATGTAATAATAATTACTGTTTTAAACATTCATTTATCATGGTAGAAGATTTAACACAAGATGTTATATTAGAGAATCCTTTTTTATATCAAATTACTCCATTTAAAAAGACAACAAAAGGATTAAGTTTAAATATAATGGGAAATAAAATATTATTTCAATTTATTACCCCAGTAAGAAAAAAGGAATTAAATCTATTACAGGCTAATAGTATCTTTTATCAAGTCCAACAAAAAGAACATCAAATAAATTATATAAAAGAAGAAATTACATATCAGCAAATAGAATTACAATTAAAACGAGAAAAAACTATAACAAGAATTACTGAATTAGAAAATAAATTTAAAGAATCAATATGTGCAGATCACTCATATGTATTTTGGTCAAGGAAAACTCATATAGTTGAATTACCTTATGAAGAAGATTTTAATGAGAAAGATATACCAACAAAGGCTAGACCAATTCAAATGAATTCTGAATTATTACAACATTGTCGCATAGAAATTCAATCATTATTAGATAAAAAATTAATTAGAAAATCAAAATATTCATGGAGTTGCCCAGCGTTTTATGCCAATAATCAAGCTGAAAAAGAAAGAGGAGTTCCAAAATTAGTAATAAATTACAAACCTCTAAATAAAGTATTAAAATGGATTAGATACCCAATACCAAATAAAAAAAGATTTATTAAATAGGTTATTTAACGCTAAGGTATATTCAAAATTTGATTTAAAATCAGGATATTGGCAAATTCAAATAGCAGAAAAAGATAAGTATAAAACAGCATTTAGAGTTCCCTTTGGTCACTACGAGTGGAATGTAATGCCATTCGGATTAAAAAATGCCCCTTCTAAATTTCAAAATATTATGAATGACATATTTTCGACATACATATTTATAATAGTATACATAGATGATATATTAATTTATTCTAAAAATATAGATGAACATTTTAGACATTTGTGTATATTTTGAAAAATAGTAATTAAAAATGGATTAGTAATATCAGCCCCTAAAATGAAATTATTTCAAACTCAAATTAGATTTTTAGGACATGATATTTATAAAGGAACAATTAAGCCTATTAATAGAGCATTAGAATTTGGAGAAAAATTTCCAAATGAAATTTTGTCTCTTCCCTATTTGCTTTTTTAGAAAAGCATAAAGTAAAAAAATTTTAGAAAATATATAATTGTAATTCTATTTGCTGATATGTAATTTCTTTTTTTATATAATTTATTTGATTTTCTTTTTGTTGTACTTGATAAAAGATACTATTAGCCTGTAATAGATTTAATTCCTTTTTTCTTACTGGGGTAATAAATTGAAATAATATTTTATTTCCCATTATATTTAAACTTAATCCTTCTGTTGTCTTTTTAAATGGAGTAATTTGATATAAAAAAGGATTTCCTAATATAACATCTTGTGTTAAATCTTCTACTATGATAAATGAATGTTTAAAACAGTAATTATTATTACATATTAAACCATTTTTTAATTTATATTTAACTTTTAGTGGATTTCCGTTTGCTGTTCTATGATTTGTTTTTGAACAATATTTAACCGGTATTATTCCTTCTTTTATACAACTTTGATCCGCTCCACTATCTATCATAGCAATGCAATTTGTACTATAATTTTGAATTCCTATAGTTGACAGGAGTTGTCGCGACCCTGCAATTTTACCCAAAATCACTTTAAGAATGTAGGAGTGGTAAGTGGGATCGTATCCAATAGGGAGAGGGTTGTTATCAAGGTATGAATGAGAGATAGTAACAGAAACAGGTGTCGACTCTTAACAGATGCAAGTAGTTAAAACAATCAGAGAGGGGACTAGTGTTGCCTTGAGGGGGACTAGTGTCAATGACTTTTCCCGATTATCCTTGACTAGTGCAAATGCATGTATGAGGGGATTCACCTCCTAGTGGCTTAGAACTGATCAACTTGGTAGTTCTCACTGTTCTAATTCACAATCCTCCTCTATCCTCCCTTAGTATGGCAGGACCTAGGCTCGGCTTCCCAATTCTCGAATTCCTACTTGGTACTTACTCCCTAACTCCCCTCTATTTCCCTTCCTTGGTAGGACAGTGAATCGAATTGGAGGTTTCGTACTCAAGCAATCCTATGTCTCTTCCTGTTCTAGTTGACCTCGATTGTCAGTGGGCACCGCACAATCTATGTCTCAATTATGCATAGATCCTAGGACTCACACATGTTTGTTCAATGTTCCAATGATGATATTCCAATTTCCATTAACAGCCCGAAACTGATTTCAGTGGGTACCGCAAATCAAATTAAGTGCATAAGCGTGTGTGTGTGTAAACATTGAAATGAGCCATCAAAAGACATTGGACAAAAATCAAACACATAATAAGCAATTCAAATGTCTCCAATTGGTTTCTCAAAGTCATTACACTTAATCCCTCAAGGTAACATCCAGAATGTTTAGCCGATCATGTTGATCGGCTTTCAAAATGAGTTTAACAAAGCCTGATCAAACATGGCTAGTACAAAAAGATTAGTGTGAACAATTGTCACTTTGATCTCCTCTTGAAACCCTAAATCTCCTCTCTCTCTGAATTTCTTTTTGCTTCCGGCTTCCGCCTCCAAAAAGTCCTCTCTTTTCTGATATTCCTCTGCCTTTTATACTTTTCTCCCCGTTGAGGTGCCGATGATGCTTCCTATAAATTTCCTTTCTTCATGGGGAGAATGCCACGTGTCTGCTTAAGCGTCCTGGAAGTTTCCTCCTTAGGCGAGGTGAGTGCCACGTATTCTGCCGAATGACGGTCAACCAAAGCAGTGAGGTCAACTGATAAATGTTTTAGTGCACAATTAATCAAACATTTGGTGCACTCAAACAGTTTGTGAATGCTTGGTTTAAATATGCCTGTGCGAGTGCGGTGGGAGCATGAGCGTGGTACTAGGTGCGTAGATGCAAGGATAAGAAATATGTACAAGTGCGCGGGTGAGAAAGTGAAAATGAAATGTGCATGTGTGCAAGTGAGGGTGCGGGCGCACAGGCGCCCGCGTGTGTGCGTGCGTGAGTGTGCTGTGCGGGCGCAAGGCACCCGCACATGTGTGTGTGTGCGTCGCCTGTGCTGGCGCATAGGCGCCCGCACAGGCCGGTGTGTGTGTGAGTGTGCGGGCGCATAGGCGCCCTCGCAGTGTAATGTGTGTGTGCGTCGTGTGCTTAAAGTGTAAAGTGTATAGTGAACGTGTGACTTGTGCATAATTGATCAAAATAATACAACTTTCACTACACTTAGCCATTTCTCACCATTTCACCGTATTGTAGCAATTCAACACACACTTGTTCATCTATCATCATTTTCATGCAAAGTTTACACAAAAGATCAAACAAGCGAAGCAAATAAGTCGGTACTAAACCCGACTTATCACCCCCCACACTTAAATATTTTCTAGTCCCGAGCAAAGTAAAATAAGATTCCATTCCACATCCAACACCCGCAACATCACCAGTTATCCATTATAAACTTTTCGCATGCAAAAGAGAATATATTTACAGGCAAGTTCATAGTTCATTTAATTTATACAACTTGTCAAATAAGGTGAAGCGAATAAAGACCAAACCGTCAGCGTGCAAGTGTGTGTGAGAGTTTCTCATGTTTCCTCACAGTGTTTATACAGAGTACTCAAGCAAACACTTAATCAAAATTCTTGCACTACAATCCTTTTGTCCACACACACGAACACTTAAACATTATAAAGCTTAACAGAAATTAACTTGCACATTGGTGCTTATTGCAGTTCTCTTGAACCTCATGCCGCACATTTATGCTTGGCTGCCCAGGGTTTTGTTGCTATTTTATCCCTTTATTCGCCTATTCGGCTTTTTCTTCACGTTTGTTCAATTTCAACAAAATTCGTGTTCATGTGTGTCTTCAATAGATTATATATTCAAAATGAAAGAACAAGTGTTTACAAGTAGAAGGCACATACACGTAAAGAAATCATGAGCTCTCTCCTATGTCAAAATTGTGCTGGCGTTTCTATCTTACTTTAACACCGCACCTTACCCAGCAAATTACACGCATTACACGAATACTGTAAACCCGCGAGAAAAAAAAGATTTTAGCATTTACGGATTCGCTGATGAGGTTTCGAGTGTCAGTGCAGTTTGGGCGTGCAGGTGTGCTGAATGGTCTAATGACAATTTGGCACAACACAACAACAACTTTCACATTGGAACATAAGATTAACGCACACTACATCACACTTGGAATAGAAAGCATGCTACAAGGTCAGTGCTAGTCACTGCCTCATTTTTCATTCCTACACATCAACACTAGACAAAGAAAAATACACCACCTACTACAAATATAATGAACACCACCTCAAAATCCCGCAACACATCACACAAGGTATAAGAAAATTAACACACATAATTTAGGGCAACAACCAAGGCACATTCACACAAGCATCAACTTCATCATGGCCGGGCCTCCCCCACCCACTTAAAATGAGCAATGGTCCCCATTGTGTAAAAAGGAAAGAGTCTACCCAGTTTAGGCGTCACGTTGGAGGTGGCTGAGGGGCAAATCGAGAGAAACTAGGAAAACTTGGATTAGCTCCTCTGAATGTCGTTGCACTCGAACCAGGGTGAATATTCATCCCTTGCTTCAGTACCACTCTTCGGCTGGAGGTGTCTACGATTATTTGTTGTGTCTGAGTGGCCATCTCCTCTAGTGGGGAAACAATGTGTTTGGTCCCCTAGACTGGTGGTGGTGGACCATCATTAAGTTCATGTTGTGGACCCCTGATTGACATTGATTCAGTCGATCATCCATCGTTGCCCAGCGGGTGTTCTGTTCCTGTACCAGAGTGTCTAGCCGGTCCCCTATTATCCCTATGCAATCGTGCAGCCCAGTCCATCTCCCTTCCATTTCGCTCATATGTTGTGTTAGGGAATTTTGTTGATCTTGAAATGATGCTTGAATGTTTTCCAACATCTGCTGCATGTTGAAGTTATTGGGTGTTTGTGGTTCTACTAGGGGATCGGCTCCCTGTGGTTGCTCCCTTTCCGGAAGGGGATCGTTCTGATTTAGTCCTTCTACAGCTTGTTGTATCCTTGCAGCATTCGCTTGTGCCTCTTGCTCTAGGCGTTGTCGGTCAGCGTGTTCTTGCCTCTTATTCTTCAGCAGCTGCTTGTCATGGATGTTTCCTACTGAAGTTCGACTCTCTTCTCCTATGGACACCTTGACCCCTTCTTGGATCGCAAACTCCAGTAAAAAGTTGGGGAAGTATATGGTCAAATGCTCCTCATTCACGGCTTGATTAATGTATGTGGTGATGACACTTCCCACATCCACTGTCAATCGGTTCTTTACGGCGTAAACTAAGAGCAGCCTTTCCTTCAGAATCTTGGTGGTGTGGATGGTGGGTATCAACCTAGAATTTAGGAATAAGAGCCATATCTTGGTTTCTGCAGTTAACTGCTTAAGGAACATATGAAGTGGATCCCCCCATGAATTCCTTGTCCAGTCTTCTCCTGGGAGTGCCAATGACTGAGACACTATATCAGGGTTACCTACTTTGAGAAATTCCGTGTACTCATCCACCTTAAAATCTGGGAGGCAGTAATGCTTGTTAACAGCTTGGCTGGTAATTTTTAAGTATTTCCCCCTCACATATGCCCCTTTTTCATTAAGTTCTTCTGCATCGGCTGCGGATGCGTTGGCGTAGAATTCCTTCGCGATGGCCACATTGCAAGTCTCTGGGCCTTCCGTGAGGACTCAACATTTGTAGAATTCTATCACGTCGCAATATGATTTTTCCGTGATGTAGAATTTCCACTCCACATGGATTGGCCGAATTACGAACTCGCAGAATTTCTCGATGGCCTTGTCACTTAGAAATTGCCGCTGCCCTGCAGCTTGTGGTGGTCCCTTCCTCTTCTTTTGGTTAGGCACTGATAAGTAGGTTTGATACCTACTTGTATAGAATATTTCACTTAGCTTTTGGCTTGAATTGCATGCATTTATGTGGTGAAATGTGCTATTTTGTGCATTTATGTGGTTCGCAACTTGATGTGCTAAAATGGTGAAAAAGACCACAAATATTGTTAAAATGAGGCAAATGTGTGTTTGATGCTAAATGATAAGAGGAGAGTTAAAAAAGGGCTACAATGGTGAGTGAGAGTTTTGAAGAAAACCCTAAAATGTGCTTAAATTCTTGGACTTTAACTTGTGCTAGTGCAAATGTGTGGTGTTTTAGGTGTTTTTATGCATATGTGTGTTGTGTTAATTGGTAATGTTGAAATGGTGAAAATATAGTAAAAATGGTGGAAAATGGAGTTAAAAATGTTAAGGAAAAGGGGAGGAACCGAAAATGCACAATTGGCTATTTTTAGGGTTTTGGCAGCTTTGAGTGTGAAATTCATTTGAGTATAACTCTCTCAATACTAGTCTAAATGAGGAGATCTTGGATGTTCTGGAAAGCTCTTTGAGTGTATTGCATTTCTTATGTTTTAACGTTTCTCTAATTCAGTGTGCAAGTATGAGGAACGGGGGCGTCTTTCTAATTGCTACTCCAGGTTTTTACACTTGAGTTCATATTGCCACAGTTTGGTAGATTGGTTATATCTTGAGCTACAAACTTCCAATAGTGTTAATTCTGGAACCAATAGAAATCCACGAGGAAGATCTAAAACTCTTATGTTTATAGCAAAGTCCAATTCAGATGTTAAGACACACGAATTTTGCTTGGACGTTGTTTGTTGATTCTGAAATGGTGGCATCGCACACAAGCACACACTCTCGTGCACACATGCATGCGACGAAGCACACTTCGCTGCACACATGCATGCGACGAAGTCCACCTCGCCGCACACACATGCACGGCCATTGCTGCACGACGCTGCACACATGCATGCGACGAAGTGCACCTCGCCGCACACATGCATGCGACGAAGTGCACTTCGTCGCGCGCTCACTCGCACACACTTGCACAGCTTGACCACACTTCACCATTTTGGGCATAACCTTTTCGTCTTAGCTCCGATTTGAGTGATTCAAAAAGCTGTAGAAAGTTAAGATTTGGGGCTATAACTTTCCTGTTTCAAGTTTTCTAAAATTCATACAGCAGCATATTCAAATTTTTGTTGGAAGATTGTTGAATACTTGAACAACTTGAGCATTCCAATGAGTTTGATGTTTGTGTTTGAAATCACTTTTGCATTCTTTGTACATAATCTCTTCCACAGCACTTCACACATGATCAAAATTGGCGAGACTTCGTCAAAAGTTGGCGAAGCTTCGCGGAGCTGAAACTTCTCTCTGCTACACTATAGTATTTCGGCCATAACGTTCTCGTCCGAAGTCCGAATTGGATGATTCAAAAGGCTGTGGAAAGCTATCACATAGGGCTATAACTTTGGTCTTTTACGCTTTTCCAAATTCACGATGCATGGTGGTCGAAATCTGGCTGGAAGTTGCTGCCAGTTTTGTGATGTTAATGGGTTTGCTGGAAAAATGGCTAAGTATGAAAGTCTGATTTTCTGAATTTTCGTGGCAGCTGAAGGCGTGAAGCTCCAGGGCCAGAAAGCGTGATTTCTTGAATGATGTTCTGCTTGGAAGCTCGCGGAGAAGCTGAAGGCGTGAGATGCCCAGGCAAGAAGGCGTGGTTCGACTCTGATTCGTGTGCCTGGAATTTCAGAAGTGAAGGCGTGATTATCACTGGCCCAAAGGAGCAGGAGCTATCTTGAAGGCGCGGTACATAATGACCTGAAGGCGCATGGAAGCAACTAAAGGCACACGACGGGAAGCTTGAAGGCGCGGAATTGCTGGAAAAATGTTTTCAACTTCGAATTTTCATTTCTTGGGCTGATTTTTGGTCATTTCTTTCAAGGGCACTTTTGTAACACTTTAGATATTTTTCGGTAGCGTATTAGTTACATTTTCCCAACTCTATATATAGGAGATGTAGCTAATGTAAAAGGGGGAGGGGAGAGAAGATTATTCTAGATTTTAGAACTATCTTTGAATTAGAGCGGGAATTCTCATTTTCACTCTTTAGATCTACTTTCTCTCACTAAACATTTCTCCTCCGATCTCAACTCTGATTGTGAATTTGGACTGGATTCTTCCTTCTTATTCTCAATTGACAAAGGAATCGACAATTCTCTCGATTTAATCGGTAAATTCTTCCAATTAAGTGAGAATGAGCTTATCAATGTTGGAATTTGTTGATTTTGAAATGAGAAAGATGTTTTCTGGCAAAATCTACGATATCTTAGGATTCTTAATGGATGAATATGTGTTTTAGTAGATGGTATGCTATGCAATTGATCTAATTGTTGAGTATTGAAATCACATTTGAATTGAGCATAAACATATGTTGAATTTCATAATTCCTAGCTATTTTTGAATGGATCAAGCTTCAATTGTGGTCGACATGCTAAATTGAGGAGTGATTCATCAAAGTTAGCGAAGTTGCATGAATCGAGAACTAAATTGTGATTGTTTAAGTCTTTACACTTGTTTTCTGTAATCAAATCAATTCTGAGACTAAGGCCACGCCATAGGAAGTGTTAATGAATTGAAACATTAGGAAATGTTTTAAAGGAGCTTTCTGTGTTAACAACGATGATATGTGAACCCTAGGATGGGCCTCGCCGTAGGAGTTCTTAGGACTTTGCATGTTAGAGTAGTTAGCTTGGAAAGTTGAGACTTTGCGGAGCTTATACCACCATTCTCAGGCCTCGCCATGGGAGAGGATGGTGATTAGGGGTACAGGAAGTGGTGTGGTCGCCATGCTAACCACAGCTCGAACTTCTAGGCAATTTAGGTCTCCAATGCGTTTAATTGCTATTTGATTGCATAGCATAGATTTACTAAGCCTGTGTTCATCCAATACAAGAATCATGAGATATCTGTTTCATCCTTGCTTGTTGCTATATTTTGCATATTTGTTTTCGTTCTTCTGTGTTGAATTTTCCTCTTTCCAGTACTTAGATTCTGTGACAAGACTTTAAGAACAATTTGCTCAATATTCTTGACCTACCCCTTCCCTGTGGATTACGATCCCTACTTACGCTATTACATTAGTGTTTAGGGTAAAATTGACGAGGTGCGACACTCGATATCAATTTTTGGCGCCGTTGCCGGGGAGGGCAATCGGTTCTGGGATTTGTTGAATTGTTCTTGATTTTACTTGTTCTTCTTTGTGTTTTGTTTGTGACATTTACTTTAGTTTTCATTTTGTGTTGTGTTTTGTTCTGTGTATTGTCTTTAGTACGTGTTAAGAGCTGTGATCTGTTTCTTTGTTGCATATTTGAAGTTCTTTTTCTTTTGTTATTACACTCCACAACTATGTGTTGTGTATGCCAAGGTCTAGCAGGGTTGCAGGAGAACCACAATTCTTATTGGATCTTCAGTTGGAGAAAACTTTGAGAGCACAGTTGAAGCAACAGAGAGAAATGGCAGCTCAAGGAGCCCAAGCACCAAGGTTTGGAGACCACTATGCAATAAACTTCGATAATAGGTTTGGTCATCAAGACATCGATGTGGAAAGTTATCACATTCCTCCACAAATCGTTTCAATGATCACTCAGGGACAGTTCTTCCAAGGGCTTGACAATGAGGACCCCAACGACCACCTTGATTGGTTTCTCGGCCTATGTAGCACTTTCAAGCTGCCGAGAATTGATAGGGGTGAGGTTCACAGGATTTTGTTTCCTTTATCTCTGCGTGGAAAGGCTAAACACTTGTTTAAAAGCATTGGATGTGCCAATGCAGATATGTCATTTGATGATCTACAGAAGAGGTTCTTGTCCAAATACTTCCCTCCAGCTAAGCTTGAAAAGAGAAGGTTGGAAATTATGAATTTCCAACAACAAGAAGGTGAGACATTTAGGGAAGCTTGGGAGAGATTCAATGACTTGATCAGACAATGTCCCAACCATGAATTAGGAGAGATCAGAGAACTAAACACTTTCTTCAAGGGCCTAACTCCTGAATCCTCAATGATGGTTAAGGCATGTGCTAATGGGGCACTCAAAGACAAGTCTGTGCCTGAAGTACGGGAGCTATTTAATCAAATTGCTGAGGATGAGTATATCTTCCCAGAGATCCGAAAGCCACTTGTTAGAAAACAAATGGGGGTACTTGATGTAGACGAGGAGACTTCTCTTAGTGCAAAGTTCGAAGCATTGGCCAAGCAGGTGCAGACTCTTAAGGCAAAACAAACAAAATCTCCACTTCTCTCTTGTGGATTATGCAAGGGTGAACACTATACTGATGAGTGCCCAGTCACCACTGAGTCCATTCAATATGTGAATAACTATGGCAACAGACCACAGTACTCTGGAAATTACTCAGGAGGCAACAACAGAGGATATAGAGGAAATCAAGGAACTTGGGGACAACAAAAGCAAAGCAAGGGAAGCCAATATACTCAAGGGAATGAGCAAATGAGAAATACCAATCCTCCACCAGGTTTTGATCACCAAGCTAGTTCATCAGCACAAGAACAAGGGAAGCCATCTGTGGAAGGTATGTTTCAAAAGCTGTTGGAGAGGTTTGACAAGAATGATCAGAGGTTTGAGCAAAGGTTTGGAAGTTTGGAATCAAGTGTTAAACATCATGAAGCCATTTGGAAGAATATTGAGATGCTGATTGGTCAATAGCTAATGATGTGCATCAGAGGCAAAAAGGAGCACTACAAAGTGACACTGTTCTGAATCCAAAAGGAAGGGAAGAATGCAATGCCATAACCCTGAGGAATGGAAAACTTTTGCCTGGGACTAAACCGTCAGAAGTTAAGAGTGATTGCTTGGCTGTGGACCAAAAAGATGAAGCTGAGGTAGTTCTTGAACTTGAAAAGAATGGTGAGCAAGAAAGTGATAGAGTTGTGAAGAAGGACATACCAGCTAAGGAAGGAAATGAGATAACTAAGAATTCCAATCCTTACAACTACCCTGAGTATGCTCCTAAACCACCTTTCCAGAGAGGAAAAAACCACCTCCTCAAAAAGGCCCTCAGTTCAAGAGGTTCCTGGATGTACTCAAGCAAGTGAATGTGAATCTTCCATTGATGGATTTAGTGACATCAATGCCAAAATATGCTAAGTATCTCAAGGATCTCATCTCCAACAAAGAACAAATCTTAAGATGTGATGTTCCTATGATGGTTTCTGAGTGCACTCAAGCATGGATGGTTCATGATCTTCCCCCAAAGCTTTAGGACCTAGGAAGCTGCACTATCCCATGCAAGATAGGCACAAGACATTTTGCAAAGGCTTTATGTGATTTGGGTACTGGGATCAATTTAATGCCATTATCCATTGCCACCAGTGTTGGATTGGAAAGCAGGATTCGCCCAGTTGCAGTCACACTCCAATTAGCAGACAGATCATTAGTGACTCCCACAGGTTTGGTAGAAGACGTTTTGGTAAGTATTGATAAATTCACTTTGCCTGTTGATTTCATTATACTTGATATGGAAGAGGACCCTGAGGTACCTCTCATTTTTGGTCGTCCTTTCCTGGCCACTGGTGATGCATTAATCGGAGTTCGAAATAAAACTGTCACCTTTAGAATTCACAATGAGGAAGTAGTTTTTGATGTGAATTATGCAATGAAGCAACCCATGTACACAGAGTCTTGCTGTGCCATTCAGGTTGTTGAATGTTGTCCAACTTTCGTTGATGAGGGTGTTAAGCATGACTACATTTCTGTTGATAGCATTGTTGATGATGAAAAAATTGATTGTAATGAGCTTGATGTGGAAGATTGCATGATTTTATCTAACAATGCATCGGTGGTAGATTGTTGTTCAATTTGTCCAATAAAAGAATCAAACTTTGAAATGCCAAGTCAATCTTTGGTAGATCATACCACACAGGAAGCATGTGCAAAGAATTGTTCAAATGATAATGATGAACCTGTTTTACTTGACGATGATGATGGTTGTTCTTTTCTTGATACTTTGATAAATTGCATAGAGTCACATTTGGAAGAGCATTGTGGTACCATGAATAATGATAATGTGGAAATTGCTGAGACTCTTTGAAAAACATCAACTTTTGAAACTGAGAATGCATCTGAGTGTGCAATTGGTACTTCACCTCCAGTGCATAATGAGAAATTTTTGTTACACAATGACAATATTTGTCGTGATGATAATGTTGAGAAAATTGGTGGACTCAATGATATTAGTTTTGATGATCAAGATGTTAACATTCTGAATGAGCATGATAACATGGTGAAGAATTGTGAATTTGAGACTTTTACTTTTGAACTTCCTGATGAACTTGTTGAGACCATGGATTTGCATTCCTTGGTTGAGCCTTGCATGACTACTATGGATAGTGTGGTAAAAGAGGGTTATGATGTGCTGCAAATGAATGTGATATTTGGAGAAAGATTTTCTCATGATTCTGTGCTTACACATCTCCTCAACACTCCAATGTCTTCTGGGAAGGAGGAGCATGCTTATGAGAGTTCATCTTTTGTGTGGAGCAGAGATGGATTTACTGAGTTCTTTTCATGACCAAGACATATGTTCTGGAAGAGTAAAGTCTAGCTGGAGACTATTTAAATCCAGAACTACTTCTTTTCCCTTGGTTCTAATAAAGTAGTTTGCTTCAATTAGTTTTTATGTTTTCTTTTATCTTGATGTTATTCACCAAGGCCACTCATGATAAATGTATATGTTCAGGAAGGGATTTGCAAAGAAAATATGCCATGCATACCTGAGGCTAAGTGTGGGGGAGAAAGTTCTCATTCAGAGAAGGAACAATGGAAAAAGACAATCCACAGAGCAAACATTGGACTTCATGACTTACCAATATCAGAGAGCTCCTGAACCTATTCTTTTTACTTTACATTGAGGACAATGTAAGTTTTAAGTGTGGGGGAGGGAATGTTGCTTGCTGTGGTTTGTGTTTTCTTTTTGTGCTTAGTTTGACGTTTGGAAATTTGAAGTGTTGGAAATTTTTAAAAAAATTTTGATTTTTTTGTGTTTACTTTCTTCTCATGAATTTTTAGTGAAAATATGTGTTGCTTTGAGACTTTTGCCTGTAATTTTAGTTTTGTTGTGTTAGTTTGAGTTTATTACCCGTATGTGTGGTGTTTTCCATGTTTTGTGCAAGTTTTTCATGTATTGAGGAAAATTTAGAATTTTGGTGAAATTTGAAAATTTGGTGAATAAGTGAAAGTTTTGGTGTGAGTGGTTTGTTTTTAGTGGGATGAAGTTTTAAAGTGTTAAGGAGTGTGAGTGAGCAATAAGGTGTCAAATGTGTAATGAAAGAAACAAGAGTGTGGTGAAAGTGAGTGCAAGGGCAGTAACACTTTGTGCTATGCTTTGTTCTTTTGTTAGGCTATGTTCAAAATTTGAGTTCATCCAATTTCTATTAATGCTTTGTATGCGAAAATGGTTTGTTCTCTTTGATTCCAATCTTGATGAAATTGGTGCATTTTGCTGACTAAGGCCCGATGTTAATGTAAGATAGATATGCCATGCAAAATTCAATTGACATAAGAGGTAATGTGTATGGATTCGTTTCTCTTTGTTATGCATTTATCTGGTGTCTCCAGAATTCGTGCATGTTTAGTCAAATTGGGATTCTTATGAACATTTGCTTGCACAAGAAATGATATGGGAGAAAAAGCCATATAGGCAACTGGGAAGGAAAAAGCCATAAGAACCTGGCATTCAAATTTGGAGAAAAAAACCATAAAACCCAGGCATTATTTCAGTCATCAATATGTGCACCAATGTGCAGCACTAATGTGCAGAATAAGGGCAATGTCCCATAGAGTACCAATGTACGTATAGGTACCATTGATCTTGTGATTGCATGTTCGCAAGGGTGTACAAGGAGATTGGCATGTATTGAATGGTATGTGAGACCAGCTAGATGGTGTATAGCAAGGGAATAGATGAAGTGCATGTTCCTCAGCACACATTTGCACGCATGACATTTTGGTCTTTATTCATTGTGCCTTGGTTGATAATTTGTGCTAAAAGTTGATAGCTTGGAATTGAGGTTATGATAAGAGTTTTGATATTGCATGAAAGATCTGTTTTGATGAACTCAATTGAGAACAAGTTTGACAGAAGAGTGAAGTCTAGTGCAAAGTTGTTTTGAAATGTGAGTTGTGTGTTATGTCTTTTATTGAGGACAAGCAAAAGTTCAAGTGTGGGGGAATTTGATAAGTAGGTTTTATACCTACTTGTATAGACTATTTCACTTAACTTTTGGCTTGAATTGCATGCATTTATGTGGTGAAATGTGCTATTTTGTGCATTTATGTGGTTCGCAACTTGATGTGCTAAAATGGTGAAAAAGACCACAAATGTTGTTAAAATGAGGCAAATGTGTGTTTGATGCTAAATGATAAGAGGAGAGTTAAAAAAGGGCTAGAATGGTGAGTGAGAGTTTTGAAGAAAACCCTAAAATGTGCTTAAATTCTTGGACTTTGACTTGTGCTAGTGCAAATGTGTGGTGTTTTAGGTGTTTTTATGCATATGTGTGTTGTGTTAATTGGTAATGTTGAAATGGTGAAAAGATAGTAAAAATGGTGGAAAATGGAGTTAAAAGTGTTAAGGAAAAGGGGAGGAACCGAAAATGCACAATTGGCTATTTTTAGGGTTTTGGCAGCTTTGAGTGTGAAATTCATTTGCGCATAACTCTCTCAATACTAGTCCCAATGAGAAGATCTTGGATGTTCTGGAAAGCTCTTTGAGTGTATTACATTTCTTATGTTTTAACGTTTCTCTAATTCTGTGTGCAAGTATGAGCAACGGGGGCATCTTTCTAATTGCTACTCCAGGTTTTTACACTTGAGTTCATATTGCCACAGTTTGGTAGATTGGTTATATCTTGAGCTAGAGACTTCCAATAGTGTCGATTCTGGAACCAATAGAAAGCCAAGAGGAAGGTCTAAAACTCTTATGTTTATAGCAAAGTCCAATTCAGATGTTAAGACACACGACATTTGCTTGGAAGTTGTTTGTTGATTCTGAAATGGTGGCATCGCACACAAGCACACACTCTCGTGCACACATGCATGCGACGAAGCACACTTCGCTGCACACATGCATGCGACGAAGTCCACCTCGCCGCACACACATGCACGGCCATTGCTGCACGACGCTGCACACATGCATGCGACGAAGTGCACCTCGCCGCACACATGCATGCACTTCGTCGCGCGCTCACTCGCACACACTTGCACAGTTTGACCACACTTCACCATTTTGGGCATAACGTTTTCGTCTTAGCTCCGATTTGAGTTATTCAAAAATCTGTAGAAAGCTAAGATTTGGGGATATAACTTTCATGTTTCAAATTTTCTCAAATTCCTACAGCAGCATATTCGAATTTTGTTTGGGAGATTGCTGAATACTTGAACAACTTGAGCATTCCAATGAGTTTGATGTTTGTGTTTGAAATCACTTTTGCATTCTCACTTTGTACATAATCTCTTCCACATCACTTCACACATGATCAAAATTGGCAAGACTTCGTCAAAATTGGCGAGACTTCGTCAAAAGTTGGCGAAGCTTCGTGGAGCTGAAACTTCTCTCTGCCACACTTTAGTATTTCGGCCATAACGTTCTCATCCGAAGTCCGAATTGGATGATTCAAAAGTCTGTGGAAATCTAACACATAGGGCTATAACTTTGGTCTTTTAAGCGTTTCCAAATTCACGATGCATCGTGGTCGAAATCTGGCTGGACGTTGCTGCCAGTTTTGTGATGTTAATGGGTTTGCTGGAAAAATGGCTAAGTATGAAAGTCTGATTTTCTGAATTTTCGTGGCAGCTGAAGGCGTGAAGCTCCAGGGCCAGAAAGGGTGATTTCTTGAATGATGTTTTGCTTGGAAGCTCGCGAAGAAGCTGAAGGCGTGAGATGCCCAGTCAAGTAGGCGTGGTTCGACTCTGATTCGTGTGCCTGGAATTTCAGAAGTGAAGGCGTGATTATCACTGGCCCAAAGGCGCAGGAGCTGTCTTGAAGGCGCGGTCCATAATGACCTGAAGGCGCGTGGAAGCGACTAAAGGCGCACAACGGGAAGCTTGAAGGCGCGGAATTGCTGTAAAAATGTTTTCAACTTCGAATTTTCATTTCTTGGGCTGATTTTTGGTCATTTCTTTCAAGGGCACTTTTGTAACACTTTAGATATTTTTCGGTAGCGTATTAGTTACATTTTCCCAACTCTATATATAGGAGATGTAGCTAATGTAAAAGGGGGAGTGGAGAGAAGATTATTCTAGATTTTAGAACTATCTTTGAATTAGAGCGGGAATTCTCATTTTCTCTCTCTAGATCTACTTTCTCTCACTAAACATTTCTCCTCCGATCTCAACTCTGATTGTAAATTTGGACTGGATTCTTCCTTCTTATTCTCAATTGACAAAGGAATCGACAATTCTCTCGATTTAATCGGTAAATTCTTCCAATTAAGTGAGAATGAGCTTATCAATGTTGGAATTTGTTGATTTTGAAATGAGAAAGATGTTTTCTGGCTAAATCTACGATGTCTTAGGATTCTTAATGGATGAATACGTGTTTTAGTAGATTGTATGCTATGCAATTGATCTAATTGTTGAGTATTGAAATCACATTTGAATTGAGCATAAACATATGTTGAATTTCATAATTCCTAGCTATTTTTTAATGGATCAAGCTTCAATTGTGGTAGACATGCTAAATTGAGGAGTGATTCATCAAAGTTAGCGAAGTTGAATGAATCGAGAACTAAATTGTGATTGTTTAAGTCTTTACACTTGTTTTCTGTAATCAAATCAATTCTGAGACTCAGGCCTCGCCATAGGAAGTGTTAATGAATTGAAACATTAGGAAATGTTTTAAAGGAGCATTCTGTGTTAACAACGATGATATGTGAACCCTAGGATGGGCCTCGCCATAGGAGTTCTTAGGACTTTGCATGTTAGAGTAGTTAGCTTGGAAAGTTGAGACTTTGCGGAGCTTATACCACCATTCTCAGGCCTCGCCATGGGAGAGGATGGTGATTAGGGATACAGGAGGTGGTGTGGTCGCCATGCTAACCACAGCCTGAACTTCTAGGCAATTTAGGTCTCCAATTCGTTTAATTGCTATTTGATTGCATAGCATAGATTTACTAAGTCTGTGTTCATCCAATACAAGAATCCTGAGATATCTGTTTCATCCTTGCTTGTTGCTATATTTTGCATATTTGTTTTCGTTCTTCTGTGTTAAATTTTCCTCTTTCTAGTACTTAGATTCTGTGACAAGACTTTAAGAACAATTTGCTCAATATTCTTGACCTACGCCTTCCCTGTGGATTACGATCCCTACTTACGCTACTACATTAGTGTTTAGGGTAAAATTGACGAGGTGCGACACTCGATATCAGGCACCCCCGCTTCTTGCATTTCGTAGTCTTCTGGCATGTATTCTTCGTCTGAATCGGAGTCATCTGATGGTGAGGGAGGCATAACGGCTTTGCCTTTTCCTTTGAAGCTCTGTCCTTTCTTGTTAGAGGCCGGAGTACTGCTGGGCTTTTTCGGTGCCATGGTACCTTGATAGATTCAGACAAAGCTAAATATGTGAACTATCAGTGAAATTTGTGCAGCTCCAACTCAACAGAAATGTTTATTCCCTCTTGTTTCTCCTCACCTTGGCCGAACTCCACCTTAGTGTCCGAATTGTGAATGTTAAAGGGCAATGCATGATTCATGGTATTTATGGGCAACAATTCACGCATGGTTTGGCTAATTGGAGGCAAGAAAACAAATGCATGTGATTTCACTAGATGACGAAATGCTAGGTGACAAGAAAGATGGCAACCAAAGCTTGTGAAATCAAATCAACTTTTCACTGCATGGATCGGCCACCTGAATCACTATTTTACTACCAAACAACACCCTTGGCCCCACATCATCATATGTCATTATCTTTTGACAATTCTTATCATGTCTCGACCAATTCTCCTTGCCCATTTCGATCTTAGCTTCCCAAAGATTCAAGTGAAACTGTTGCGTGCAGCGATGTTTGTGTGTGTGAGTGACATTGTTTTGCTTTTGTGCGCATGATGTGATTCGCTCATTAGATGTTCAGCATAATCAATATTTATGAACTGGGTTTTGTGGCAGGCCGGGATTTTATTCTCACCTTGTGTCAGTGCAGGAATATTCTACACTGTTCCTTCTTGACCCATCGATTCTCTCTTTTTGCACCTGAGAGATTCGAGAAACGAGTTTCAATTATTTGTCGGGATTAAACGTAACTGCTAAAAAATTAGACAAAGCAAGACAAAAATCTAAACAATGTTGGGTTGCCTTCCAACACAGCGCTTGTTTTAACATCTTCAGCCCGACATAGCAGTGTTGCTGTCAAAGGATTGGGGGGTCTAGGTACTGGGTGTGCCCCGTGTCCTCCAAAGTTGAATTGGTCATCTGCGCATTACGTCCTTTGGCTTTTCGCTTGGCACATGGGGTCCCCACTCCCACCTTTTTGGGTGGTGGGCCTTCTGGCATTTTTCTTTTTTCTTTCCAGAGCACTCGCTGGAGATATCTGACTAAGGGTGGTTGCTTCCTCTTGGGCAGCTTCCCATTCGAAAGTTTTGAAGTACCGTCTCTGACAGGGATTTTTTTAGGCCTCACCTCGGTGGGCACGACTTTCACCACTTCATCAGTATCAACAATAGAATTTGACAATTTTTCACACAATGCAAAATTTCCATCAATTTCGTTGGTTGTCAAGTTCAATTCCAAATTTTCGTTGTGATCATGCATTTTGTGATTTCCTGGCTCATTTTTCATTTTGCTCAAATTCTCATTACTCTCACAACTTTCATCAATTTCACATGCAAAATTCATTTTGTTCACAGGTGAATCAATTTCAGTATCCCAAGGATTCAACTCATGCAAAATATCATCCTCTTCAATGGTCAACACAGTCTCAAAATTTTCAAACATGTCATCATCACAGTAATCATAAAGTGCACGAGAAGGCTTACGTTCATGTTCAAAGTTCAAAGGTTGGAGATTACCTTCCACCAAGCTTGCCAAGCAGCACCGCTCTATGGAATGAGGGTGCTTCATCGCGTAGTCCACACTGAATACTACCTCCTCTCCATTAACTCTGAATGTTATGGTTTTTCCTTTAACCCCAATGAGAGCATCTCCTGTAGCTAGGAACGGCCTACCGAAAATGAGTGGCACTTCTGGATCCTCTTCCATATCCAACACTATAAAATCCACCGGAAGCACAAATTTATCCACAGAGACCAGAACATCCTCTATCATCCACGTTGGTTGAACCAATGATCTATCTGCTAACTGGAGCATAACTGCCACCGGTTTGATCCTTTTTCCCAATCCTATACTCTCGGCAATGGATAAAGGCATGAGGTTTATGCCTGCTCCAAGATCACATAAGGCCTTGCTAAAAAATCTTCCACCGATTGAGCATGGTACCGTACAGCTACCAGGGTCCTTGAGCTTGGGGGGCAGTTCGTTGTTGATCCAGGCTTGGCTCTCCTTGGTGAGTGGGATGGGTACCTCACATTGGAGAATCTGCTCCTTGTTCGTAATCAAGTCTTTCAAAAATTTTGCATACCTCGGTACCGCTGTAACTAAATCCAGCAGAGGGACATTCACGTTGAAATTTTTCACCATATCCAGGAATCTTGTGAATTGAGCCCCCTTCTTTGGTGGAGGTCGAAGCCTTTGGGGGAAAAGTGGGGGTGGTGCTTATGGCGAGTCCTCACAGGGGCTTGGAGCTCCCTTCTTTCTTTTACTCTCCTGAGCCTCCACGTTCCCTTCCTTGTCTTGAGATTCCTCCCCCTCTAATGGGGTTTCCTCTAGGACCTCTTCCTCAAGGTCTTCTTCTCCCTCTTTTCTCTTGTGGCCACTGAGCTCCTTTGCACATCTCAGCGTTATAGCATTGCAGGTTTCTATTCCTTTTCCTTTTGGGTTCAGCTCTGTATCACTTGGGAGGGTACCTTGGGGTCTCTGATGGTTTGCCTTAGCCAACTGTCCCATCTGCATATCAATATTCTTGATAGAAGCTTCCACGTTTTTCACTCGGGTTTCCAATGTGGAGGTCCTCTTCTCATACATGTCCATTTTTCCTAGAATTTCGTGGAGCAAATCATCAGTTGTCTTTCTCTGTTCCCGGTTGCTTGACTCCCAACTCTGGTAGTACTGCCTTTGCTGAGCTCCTTGATTACTCTGTCCCCAATTGCTTGGGCCTGATTGATTTCGATAACCCCCTCCGTACTGCTGGCTGTTGTTGTAGTTGGTGACATACTACACTGACTCTTGTGTGAGTTCGCATTCGTCCGTGTGGTGCTCTCCCTTACACAGCCCGCATATCAATACTGGAGCGACCTTAGCAGCCTTTAGGTTTTGAATTTGTCTTGTGAGGGCCTCAATTTTCGCTTCCAAGGATGTCTCCTCATCCAGCTCTAGAACTCCTCGCTGCTTCCGCATAGGCATCTTTCTAGTTTCCGGAAACAGGTACTCGTCGTGCACAATGGAGTCGAAAAGTTCTCTGACCTCAGGAACACTTTTATCCTTCAGTGCCCCATTGGCGCTGGCCTTGACCATTAGCGAGGACTCTGGTGATAGACCTTTAAAGAAAATGTTGAGCTCCCTTACCTCCCCAAGGTCATTGTTCGGGCATTGGCGGAGCAAGTCGTTGAATCGATCCCAGGCTTCCTTTAAGGTTTCGCCATCCTGCTGCTGGAAACTGCGGATCTCCAACCTCATTCGCTCCAACTTGGCTGGAGGAAAATATTTAGCTAAAACTTCCGCTCAAGTTCCTCAAACGTAGATATAGCTGGGCCCCCGATTGTGTTAAACCAATGCTTTGCTTTCCCTTTTAAAGACAGTGGGAATAACACCCTTCTCACATCATCTGGAGTCACTCTCTGCAGCTTAAAGGTGTTGCAAAATCCCAAGAACCAATCCAAATGCTCGTTAGGGTCCTCGTTGCTCAAGCCTTCAAAGATCTGCCCTTGCGTGATCATAGACACGATTTGTGTCGGGATTTGATAACTTTCGACTTCAATTCCCTGATGATTGTTCCTTCGCTCGAAATTAACCGTGAAATGGTCCCCAAACAGAGGTGGTTGTGGCTGAGGGCTTTCCTCATTATGTTCAGCAATTTCTGTAACCCTTCTCCTCTGCCTTAAAGTCCTTTGCAATTCTAAGTCAAGAGCAAATTCCGGAGCTTCCCCTCGTAGCCTTGCTCTAGGTAGCATAAACTGGGAATTCTCACAAGAAAAAAAAACAGCACTAGACAAAATATCAGTAGAATAAAATCAACAGAGACAGTAATGAACTAAGATTTCAATAAAACAAACAGATCAACAATTTCAAATAAGAATTCGTAAAGTAACAACAAAGTGAAACTATCACAAAAATCAAACTTGACACTCTGCCTCTCCCCCGGCAACGGCGCCAAAAATTGATATGTAATTCTTTTAGCATGACTAGATGGTGCTTTTATCCCTGTTATTCCAAAAGCTTCACAAAATGATCCTAATTCTTTTCTTTCTGATCCATATTTTGCTTGTAATTTTAATTCTTGACATAACTTTAAACCTTCTAACTTTATAAATGAAATTAATTGACCATATGTCCAATCATAAAAATTTATATCTTCTTTTCCAGTTACTATTTTTATAGCATTAAATATCCTACGTGAAAATAAAGTAAGTAATCCTGTAATGAATTTTTCTTTCCAAAATGATTGATTGCGATTTTCCCTTTTTAATACATATGTTATAAACATATCTTTATACCATCTAAAATCTGTTGGAGTTGGACATCTTAAATTAGGAAGGATACTTGGGAACTTTTACTATCTGTTGATGGATTTCCAAAAAAATGAACTGTTAAAGCATAAAGTAAAAAATCTGCACTATCTGATACTTTAATTCTTTTAACATTTCTTTGAGCATCTTTTACTATATCACCATTTATAATTTTTTCATCTTCTTCAGTGGTATGATTTAATATTTCATTTTTCTTATCTTGAGTCATTAAATTATCCCACCAATCTTTTAATTTACCAAAAACTCCTGCAGTAAATGCTACCGCAGTTGTTATTTGATTATATCTTTCGTGTCTATATGATACTTTTGCCATTCCCATTTCTTGAAATAATCTTAGTATTTCATATTCTGATTTTCCATCAATATTCCATTCGTAAACTGCTCTTCCATCATATTGACTAGCTTGAAATTTTGATCTTTCTTCTATTTGTAGGTCTGGAGGTGTTAATTTTGAGTAATAGTTTTTTCTTTGATAAGGTGCATATGTATTTGTGGGTCTATTGTAATAATTTTTTCTTTTATAAGGTTTTCTAATTCTATTAATATTATAATCTTGCAGTTCATCTTCAATATCTTTTATTAATTTATTAATTTCGTTTTCTTCACTACTTTCAGTATCTTCAGAGTCTTCTATTGAGTTATCTTGTTGAATATTTTGTATTTTTTCTGTAGATTCAGAGGTTTGGCTTGTGCTAGGTTTTGTTTCTTCTAATTTATTTAATATTCTTTTTAATATATCATTATCTTTTTGTCGAAGTTGAATGTTTGCAAATGCATCTTTAACTTGAAAATGAGGTTTAGATATTTTAGTTGGAAAACTTTAATTTTCATTTTTAAAAGGATTTTTAATAACATTATTATTTTCTTTAGGTATTGTATCTATTTTTGTTGAAACTATATCTAACTGATGTGCTACTGTTGATAATATTTGATTTGAATAATTTAATTGTTGATTAATCTTTTTAATATCTTCTATTTCTGCTGGACCTTTATCTGTTCTAGCTTCCCTAAATGGTGTTGCTAATACTTCTCCTGAACTTGTGTTAATTTTTATATTTAACAAAGGTGGGTGTACTGAAGTGAGTACTTCCCCTCCTATTATATTCCATTTTTTGTATAGTGATGTTTGTACATTTATTGATGGTATAGAATAAATATCTTTTTTGTTTTCTTTTTGAATAATAAATTCTAACCAAGAGAAAAATGGATAATTAAATTGTCTTCTATATAATTCTTTACTCCATTGTTCTTGAAGATTATTTTGAAATGTCGTTTCTAAAGAATTATACCAATTTATTTTTTCACTATTTTCTTGTTCATTAAATAATTCTTTTAAATAATCAAATTTTGGTTTAAATTCATCATTAATAACATTAATAGATTCGGGCTACATTTCTGAATATGTTGGTGAATTTCTTAATGAATTATTATCAATTATTTCAAGTAATGGAGATTTATAATGAATTCTTTGACTTCTAGATATTGGGATTGAATATATTTCGGGATTATTATTAATATTTGTGTTTTGACTAAAATTTCTTCTTAAACTTGGAGTTTCTGATATTGAATGTCTTGATTCTACTAAATAATCATTTCTTATAGACTTATTAGCTCCATATTTATTCAATTTAATATTATTAAATTGTATTAAAATACTACCACCTTCCTGCTTAATCATTCTAGATGCACTAGTTTGTTGCACATTTCCTGCTTAATATTGGTATCAGAGCCATTTCTAAGAAATTCTTAAAAAAATTTTAAATCTAAACTTTTAATTTACTTAAATTACTTAATCAGTTATTAGAATAAAGAATTGTAAGGTTTGCTAAGCGGTCGAGTAGCCTTGAAATCCGTTGGTAAGCCATTGCGAGGTCAACTTAAGGTGTTCTCGGTTAGGCACTCCTGTGTTGCCCCTACACTATGCATTCTATTAATTGCATTAAGCAATTCAGGTATGTTTTAAGTTATGAATTTAAATAATTTTAAGAAGTTATTTAAATTTGGCAATAATACTAATTTAGCATAATCTGAAAATATTAATCAAAGTCATGAAATTCAATTTGATATTAACTTAAAAACTTTAAATTCAGTTTATCACATTGGAAATCTAAGTTTCAACAATGCATATTCAGTAAAGATTCATGAACAAGATGTAAACTTTGCAGAAACATCTAATATAATTAGATTACTATCGAACGTAGCCATTAATAAATATCGAGAATTAGGTTATAAATATATTCATTACGGCCTAGTTAAAGTAAAAAATCAACCTATGCATAGATTAGGAATAGATAATGGATGAATTAATATTAGATTCATTAGTTATGAGATAAAAATTCAACCTATCTTTATAGCGTTAAGAGATAAAAGATTAACAGAATATCAAGATTCAATCTTATCATTATTACAAACTAATATTTGTGATGGAGCTATTACCTTTAATTGTGTTCCTAATTTTGTAGTAAGTCTAATGGATGAATTAATATTAGATTCATTAGTTATGGATATACAGATAGATCAAAATAAAATTGATAAAAGAAGTAGAAGTTTTGCTATATTATTTAAAATATGTTTTAAATTACTCAAAACTTTAATTGATCCTAAATTAAGATTAGAACAAACAAATAAAGATGAAACTGTAATATTTGAAGAAGATTCTTCAAAATCGGCAGTATTTACTCCAAAACTCTTAAAATGGGATGAAATAACTATTCCTGAAACATTTACAATAATTCCACAACATCAACGAAGAAATGTACAACAAACTAGTGCATCTAGAATGATTAAGCAAGAAGATGGTAGTATTTTAATACAATTTAATAATATTAAATTTAATAAATATGGAGCTAATAAGTCTATGAGAAATGATTATTTAGTAGAATCAAGACATTCAATATCATAAACTCCAAGTTTAAGAAGAACTTTTAGTCAAAACACAAATATTAATAATAATCCCAAAATATATTCAATCGCAATATCTGGAAGTCAAAGAATTCATTATAAATCTCCATTACCTGAAATAATTGATAATAATTCATTAAGAAATTCACCAACATATTCAGAAATGAAGCCCGAATCTATTAGTGTTATTAATGATGAATTTAAACCAAAATTTGATTATTTAAATGAATTATTTAATGAAGAAGAAAATATTGAAAAAATAAATTGGTATAATTCTTTAGAAACGACATTTCAAAATAATCTTCAAGAACAATGGAGAAAAGAATTATATAGAAGACAATTTAATTATCCATTTTTCTCTTTCTTAGAATTTATTACTAAAAAAGAAAACATAAAAGATATTTATTCTATACCATCAATAAATGTACAAACATCACTATACAAAAAATGGAATATAATAGGAGGAGAAGTACTCACTTCAGTACACCCACCTTTGTTAAATATAAAAATTAACACAAGTTCAGGAGAAGTATTAGCAACACCATTTAGAGAAGCTAGAACAGATAAAGGTCCAGCAGAAATAGAAGATATTAAAAAGATTAATCAACAATTAAATTATTCAAATCAAATATTATCAACAGTAGCACATCAGTTAGATATAGTTTCAACAAAAATAGATACAATAACTAAAGATAATATTAATGTTATTAAAAATCCTTTTAAAAATGAAAATTTAAGTTTTCCTACTGAAATATCTAAACCTCATTTTCAAGTTAAAGATGCATTTGTAAACATTCAACTTCCACAAAAAGATAATGATATATTAAAAAGAATATTAAATAAATTAAAAGAAACAAAACCTAGCGCAAGCCAAACCTCTGAATCTACAGAAAAAATACAAAATATTCAACAAGATAACTCAATAGAAGACTCTGAAGATACTGAAAGTAGTGAAGAAAACGAAATTAATAAATTAATAGAAGATATTGAAGATGAACTGCAAGATGATAATATTAATAGAATTAGAAAACCTTATAAAAGAAAAAATTATTACAATAGACCCACAAATACATATGCACCTTATCAAAGAAAAAACTATTACCCAAAATTAACACCTCCAGACCTACAAATAGAAGAAAGATCAAAATTTCAAGCTAGTCAATATGACGGAAGAGCGGTTTACGAATGGAATATTGATGGAAAATCAGAATATGAAATACTAAGATTATTTCAAGAAATGGGAATGGCAAAAGTAGCATATAGATAGAAAAGATATGATAAAAAAACAACTGCGGTAGCCTTTACTGCAGGATTTTCAGGTCAATTAAAAAATTGGTGGGATAATTTAATGACTCAAGATAACAAAAATGAAATATTAAAGCATACCACTGAAGAAGATGAAAAAGATGCAAATGGCGATATAGTAAAAGATGCTCAAGGAAATGTTAAAAGAATTAATGTATCAGATACTGCAGATTTTTTACTTTATGCTTTAACAGTTCATTTTTTAGGAAATCCATCAACAGATAGTAAAAGTTCTCAAGTATTCCTTACTAATTTAAGATGTCCAACTCTAACAGATTTTAGATGGTATAAAGATATGTTTATAACATATGTATTAAAAAGAGAAGATTGCAATCAACCATTTTGGAAAGAAAAATTCATTATAGGATTACCTACTTTATTTTCACATAGGATATTTAATGCTATAAAAATAGTAACTGGAAAAGAAGATATAAATTTTTATGATTGGACATATGGTCAATTAATTTCATTTATAAAGTTAGAAGGTTTAAAGTTATGTCAAGAATTAAAATTACTAGCAAAATATGGATCAGAAAGAAAAGAATTATGATCATTTTGTGAACCTTTTTGAATAACAGGGATAAAAGCACCATCTAGTCATACTAAAAGAATTACATATCCATATAAACCTTATAGAAGAAGAAGTAAAAAATACCAACAAAATTACAATCAAAATGATCAAAAACAAGTACGAGATTTTAAGAAAAAGAAGTATAGAAAGAAGAAATTAGTTTGTTATAAATGTGGCAAACCAGGCCATATTGCAACAAACTGTAGAACTCAAAGAAGAATTAATGAAATCCCTGATAAAGAAGAAGATAAAGATTTAAGAGATAAAATAATGAAAATAATGATTAATGAGAATCAGAAGAAAGCGATGCAAATATTAATGAAATATATTCAGATAGTGAAGATGATTATTCAGATAAGTCTTCACCATGTCATTGTATCAATATGATATCCACAGAAAAAAGTAATAAAGATATATTATTTGAGATCATAAGTAAAATAGAAAACCCAGAAGAACAAAGACAATATTTATTAAGACTAAAAGATTTAATACTTCAAAAAGAAAAGAAACCTGAATTTTTAGAACCATTTAGTATAAACAAATTATATACTAAATATTCAGCAAATAAGAACATTCAAGGTGTAATTCCTCAATCAATAACAAATTCAAGTTCAAATTTAATTCAAGAACAAATTAAAGAATTAAACTTAGAAATAAGAGAAATCAGAAATGATATTAAAACATTGCAATTAAATGAATTAGAAATACAAGCTAAAATCACATTAAATGAACAAAATGAAATAGGTCAAGAAGATATTCCAGAAAGTAGTAATACAAGAAAAGGTATTCAAATATATGATAAAGCAGAAGAAGAAGAATATTTAAATATAATTGAAAAAATTAATATAGAAAAATGGCATGTTTTTATTACTATAGGAATTCAAAATTATAGTACAAATTGCATTGTTATGATAGATAGTGGAGCAGATCAAAGTTGTATAAAAGAAGAAATAATACCAGTTAAATATTGCTAAAAAACAAATCATAGATTACAAACAGCAAACGGAAATCCACTAAAAGTTAAATATAAATTAAAAAATAGTTTCATATGTAATAATAATTGTTGTTTTAAAAATTTATTTATCATAGTAAAAGATTTAACGCAAGATGTTATATTAGGAAATCCTTTTTTATATCAAATTACTCCATTTAAAAAGACAACAGAAGGATTAAGTTTAAATATAATGGGAAATAAAATATTATTTCAATTTACTACCCAGTAAGATAAAAGGAATTAAATCTATTACAGGCTAATAGTATCTTTTATCAAGTCCAACAAAAAGAAAATCAAATAAATTATATAAAAGAAGAAATTACATATCAGCAAATAGAATTACAATTAAAACGAGAAGAAACTATAACACGAATTACTGAATTAGAAAAGAAATTTAAAGAATCAATATGTGCTGATCACCCATCTGCATTTTGGTCAAGAAAAACTCATATAGTTGAATTATCTTATGAAGAAGATTTTAATGAGAAAGATATACCAACAAAGGCTAGACCAATTCAAATGAATTCTGAATTATTACAACATTGTCGCATAGAAATTCAATCATTATTAGATAAAAAATTAATTAGAAAATCAAAATCTTCATAGAGTTGCCCAGCGTTTTATGTCAATAATCAAGCTGAAAAAGAAAAAGGAGTTCCAAGATTAGTAATAAATTACAAACCTCTAAATAAAGTATTAAAATGGATTAGATACCCAATAACAAATAAAAAAGATTTATTAAATAGGTTATTTAACGCTAAGGTATATTCAAAATTTGATTTAAAATCGGGATATTGGCAAATTCAAATAGCAGAAAAATATAAGTATAAAACAGCATTTACAGTTCCCTTTGGTCACTATGAGTGGAATGTAATGCCATTCGGATTAAAAAATGCCCCTTCTGAATTTCAAAATATTATGAATGACTTATTTTATGCATACACATTTATGATAGTATACATAGATGATATATTAATTTATTCTAAAAATATAGATGAACATTTTAGACATTTGTGTATATTTTCAAAAATAGTAATTAAAAATGGATTAGTAATATCTGCCCCTAAAATGAAATTATTTCTAACTCAAATTAGATTTTTAGGACATGATATTTATAAAGGAGCAATTAAGCCTATTAATAATAGAGCATTAGAATTTGGAGAAAAATTTCGAGATGAAATTAAGGATAAAAATCAATTACAAAGATTTTTAGGATGTTTAAACTATGTCGCTGATTTTTTCCCAATTTTAAGAACATTATGTGCACCATTATATCAAAGATTACAGAAAAATCCACCTGCATGGACAATTAAGCTCACTAAAATAGTTAAAGAAGCTAAAGAGAAAATCAAGTCTTTACCTTGTTTAGGCATTCCGCATCCTAATGCATTTATGATTGTAGAAACTGATGCCTCAGAAATAGCGTATGGTGGAATTTTAAAACAAAAATTGAATAATAAAATAGAATTAGTAAGATACACTTCAAAAGTATGGATAGGATCGCAAAAGAATTCTTCAACGGTTAAAAAAGAAATTTTAGCAATAGTAATGTGTATTTCAAAATTTCAAGATGATTTATATAATAAAAAATTCTTATTAAGAATAGATTGTAAATCTGCTAAAGATATACTTCAAAAAGATATTAAAAAATTGTTATCTAAACAAATATTTTCTAGATGGCAGGGTATATTATCTGTTTTTGAATTCGATATAGAGTTTATTAAAGGAGAAAATAATTCCTTACCTGATTTTCTAACTAGGGAATTTTTGACAGGTAAAATTCCTAAAAATGGCGAATAAAGGAGAATCATCATCATCATTCAAAAATCAGCAAAAAAGGACTCCACAAGATTATATATCAAAGGTGAATAATCCTAGACCATTGTCACCAATCATTCAAACATCAAACATATTTGCAAATGTAGAAGAGTTCCCGGCACTTCCACTCACTTACACTCAAATCATTCAAACACACTTTGCACAATTAAGAAATCAAGCCAATAGTCCAATTAATACTCCAAAAGAAATTAGTCCTATACCTCTTATTCAAAATACTGAATCTGATAAATCATCATACCAAACTAAAAAAACTTTTGAACATTTAAGTCTAACTAAGTATACTACTAATATTGCTATTTCTGATATGATATATTATACAAAACAAATATTTAAAGAAGATATATTATGGTATTCTGATGATTTACTAAAAAATCAAATGTTTAATGAATTCATTTTAGTCGATTCTCAGTCCGCTGAAATTATTCATCAATTTGACGAAACAAATAAAATTTCTTACTCAAAATGTATTATTAAGCATGTTTTAGATTCAGATGACTGGTCAAATATGTTTTCCAAAAAATCTTTTTCAATACCCTTCCAACCTGCGGGATATTGATAAGGTGAAAATTTCCACCTTATTAGATTCGTTTTACTTATCTTTTGAGCGTCCTTGTAGCATGTTTTTATGTCATTTTGATGTGTTTTAATGTATTTGTAGGACATTGTGGAAAAATATGAACAATGGAATGGAGAAAGAGTGAAAAGAGCTATGTTCAAGCCAAGGAGCTGAACGTCGCGACGTTCCTCACTGAACGTCGCGCGACGTTAAGGATAATTGAAGGAACGTTGCGGAACGTCGCGACGTTAAGGTGCGCGAGGCAAAATTTACAAGTCAATTTTGCACTTATGTTTGGGGACTTCAAGGGCATTTTGGGGAGGAACGAAAGCACACAAGAGCAGCCATATATCTCCTCCCATTTTTTGTATAGCAAGGGAGGTAGTAAGTAAGTAGTTAGTCATTAGTTAGGTTAGTTTTAGTTTTTTTAGAATAGAGAGTTCTTCTCTTGTTTGTTCTTAGAGTAGTGCTAGTTAGGGTTTCATTTTGGAAGCTCAATCTTTTGTACAAGGAAGGGAAATTCATCAACTATGTGGACAAAGCTTGTAATGAATGCTCACATTTATTGAAGAAGACTTCTCTCCATCCAAGATTGGTAGTTTTCCTTCTTTAATGTCATTTATTGCTTTGTATGTGCTATTTATTGTTTCCATGATGAATGCTCTAGCTATGTTAGGCTAGAGACTCTTGTGCTTCTTGGGTTGTTGTTGGCTAGGTTAATACATTAAATGTTGCTTGATAGGGTTGAGCCTAGAGGATATCTAGGTGGTAGGTTCTACGGACATTGATTGGAAGAGTAACTAGTTGGCTTAATTGTTGACTAATAAGTGTTTGATAAAAGGCTTGAGTGAACCTCTAAGCCTTGGAAGTAGAATAGAGGAAATGCTTATGTTGACTTTGCATCCACCATACATGAAGGAAAATGAAGAGCATTCGTGCATTACGTTGGTTTGTGCACCCGGAGTCAAGAACTAAGCTAATTCTTGCCTCCGTCTTAAAGGGAGAGTGAGCTTATGACGAGACTTTAGAGGGGAGTGACTAGGACCTGTTCTTGCCTCCGACATAAAGGGGGAACGGGTCTAGAGAGTGGTAAGAATTGGGGGAACATAGGTGCCGCGGTTAGCTAGGATCAAGTAGTTTTGCCTCCGTCATAAAGGAAGACACCTTGACCTAACTAAATCCTCTAGATGAACGCCCTTTTAGCTCCAGCTTCCGCCATAAAAGTTGAGCTCAAAGGGAGCGGTTGTCCCTAGCCCTAGTGACACTTTAGGACGAACCCTAGATAGAGAATCCTTAGTAACCCTAGCCGACAACACCCGGGAGCACATCGTACCCTTCTTGACTTAAGATTGACGCTTTAGCATATTTTACTTGTTAATTAACATTCCTTTTTAGCTACTTGTTTTCACTTCCACTACAACACACACATTTTCACTAATTCCATAAACTTATCCCCTCCCTGTGGGTTCGACCCCTACTTCCTCTTGCTACACAAACGTCGGTGTCTTGATGCACCTTAAATGTTGTGAGGATTAGGGTTATAAATTTATTTGATTTGGTTAATCCTTAGCTTTTAACCCTAGCTCCAAAACCGGGAATTAAAGTTTAATCTTCACGCTTATCAAATTGGCGCCGTTGCCGGGGAGGCAATTGGGTTTAGGATTTGTCTTTTTGTGTGCTGAGTAGTTGTAAATATTTAGCTTGTGATGTTGTGCATATTTGTTTCTTGTGTTTTCTTTCATTTTTAGTTTTTTTTTGTTTTTGTTGTGTTGAGGTTTGTCCAAATATGCCTAGGTTGTTTGGGGACTTTCTTGAACTAGATCATGATGACCTACCATTTGGGGTGGATGACATTAGACCAACACCTAGCATATTTTGGAATCCTTCGTCCATAGGTTTTTGGAACTCTAATGAATGCATAGAAATAGAGCCTTTAACTTGTTTCACCACTTCATGCTTGAATGATAATGAGCTTAATGATAGATATTCTATGCTTGAGGCTCAAGTGGCCAATGTGACCAACTTGGTAAATGATATGCAAGCTTTTACGAGCTATGATGTGCCAAGGCGATCACCATACTCAACAATGCATGTTTAATGTGGAGTCCAACCAATATGGAAGCATTCAAGTTCATCAAGAAGCTTTCAACCATAATTGGTGTGGGCAAAATGATAGATATTGGGGGAGTGGTGAACAAAATGGTACACACTACGAGTCAAACCTTCCAATGGAGTTTGAATGTCAACCAAGCTACAAAGAGAGATGGTCAAATGAAGAACAAAGCAATGAGTTGCATCCCATACAAGATAGAGTACAATCATTTGAGGATATGCTCAATGAATTAATGGAGAAGGCCGACAAAGAAATTCAAGGGAATGAGAGATGGTGTGCTAAATTGGAAACAAACCTTGGGAAGCAAGAGGCAACTTTGGAGGCTCAAGAAGATACGTTGAGAGAGCATGAAGCTTCAAAGAACAAATTGGAGATGAAATTGGGACAATTAACTCAAGCTATTCACCATAGATCCCAAGGGTATTCATTTAATGCATTTATAGGCCAAAGTGAGGTACAACTTGACCAATCCCCTCAAACTCTCTCTTATTTTCCACAATGTGATTCATTTAATGATAATTTCACAACTCTTATGGATAATCATTTTGAAATCAATGATGATCGCTGTGCTAGTACAAAGTATCCTAAGAGTGTTGAAATTCCTTGTATTGTGGATAAGTTTGAGTCATGCATTAATAGTGAACCCTTGTCAAATGAGTTCAAAGTTAATTGTCTTACAAATAAAGAAACATTGCACATAGATTCATATGTTGGCTTATGCGAAAATGATGTGTTTATATGTCAAGAAATGGCTAACATAGTGCAATCTTGTTTTATTTTGACATCATACATGGATGTTCATGATTTAAATAATATGGTTGATGTCATTAGATTGAAGTGCAATGAGGCACCCTCACTAGATTATTATGATGCTCAATTTGTTGATAATGAGGAGATGCCTAAAAATGATCCCTATGTTAGCTTAGATAAAGAAGATGTGCATATTTTTCATGAACTAACTAATATAGTGGAGAATTACTTTGTTGATGCATCCATACATGAACTTTCTAATGAGTGTTTTGAGACCATGGATGCAAAGCTATTGGTTGAGTCTTGTAGGTCAAGCATGATGGAAGTGGAGACTATCTTGAAGGATATTGAGAATCCATTGGAGTTCTCAACCATCTTGGTGGAAGAAGGAGAGGAGGAGCCTACAATATGGGAGCAAGAGTGGTACAAAATTGAATTTGTTGAAGTTGCTCCCCATGAACATGAGCTTAAGCACCTCCTCAAAGGGTGCCAAAAGAAGCCCTACAAACGGCAAAGGAGTGCCGTTGAGAGAGCATTCTTTTGGTACCGTGATGGCTATTCCGAATCTTGAGGAAGTAGCCACAAGAATAAAGTCTAGTTAGGGACTAAATAAACCTAGAACTACACTTTCTTTCCATTTTTTTATTTTAATGTTAATTGTTATGTTTTGTTTTATGTGTTTAGTGTAATTAGGTTTGTTTTCCTTGTAGGAGTTCAAAGAGAACAAGAAATATGAAAGAATGAATATGAGAGAATGAAAAATGTGCATAAATGATAAAAAGAGCTAAGTGTGGAGGGGGATGCATACCCCCCACACCACTTGCTTAACTTCTTCATCTTTTTCACTCTCATGTCAATGGCACATAAACACATGTTTCACTCTAAATCACTTCATGATTTTCAATGTTAAATAGCATGAGTTAGCATATGTTGTGAGTTTCAAATGACTGATGTGTGCAATTTTCATAAATGTGGTTAATGGCAAATTCATGGTTTACCTAGCATGAATTCATTAGGACTCAAGTGCACATGAGCTTAATGAATGAGATTAGGATTTGAACACAATTGTGATGCACACCTGGCACAAGAGCACGCGCATGAGCACATTGTGAAAATTTCTTATGCATGCCATAGAGTGATTGTGAATATTTTTGTTTCGAGTGATTATGTTTAGTGTCATTTGTAGGTTTTTTATATGTTAAAATGTTTTCTTCTTGTACTCGTACTTGAAATTAGTTTATTTGTTCATGTTTACTTTGTATTTTGTAGTGATTGAAGTGTTTGGAAATGTGTAGGTGAAGGCCATGGATGAGGCTAAGGAGTGAAGGCCGAGAGGAAAAAGGGAAGTAATGCAATATTTAAGGAAAAGTGTGAAAACTAGCTGAACGTCGCGCGACGTTGGGGAAAAGAACAGCCCAGCAGCGCGTCGGAAATACTTCTCCGGCGCCGAAAAATCACAAAAAAATTGCAAATTAAATGTGCCAAAAAAATGCTTTCGACAGTGTGCTCCAGCGCGCCGGAGCAGAAACCTCTCCGGTGCGCCGCACCGCCTCCAGCGCGCCGGAAAACTTGTCCGTCGCGCCGCTGGAAATTTTGAAAACAAAGCTTCAGCTGAATGAAAGTCGCGACGTTCATGTTCGAACGTCGCGACATTGGGTCAATTTTTAGGGTTTTTCAGAAATTTTCGAGGAACGTCGCGACGTTCGAATCGAAACTTCGCGACGTTCATAAGTCTGACAAAAAAAAGAGGGAAGAACCCTTCATTTTTCACAAACCTCTCTTCCCTCTTCCTTCCATTCTCTCTCGGTCAATCACTTGCACACACCTCATTTCAATTTTAGTCCCAAAACAACCGGTAGAATCATTCCTAGGGCATTTAGCATCACAAAATTGGATTAAAAACACTACAACCAACCGATTAAATTCCAAGAAAAGCAAGAATTGACAGTTTTGAGAAAATTTCAAAATTTTCAGTCGGGCAAAATTCGTGAAAATCTAGTGCAAGTGGGGGCTTGGAAAAGGTTCAGGGACACCCATTGAAGGATTTTGAGGTCTTAAACATCACTTACTACACCCAAATCCGAATTTGGGTACATTTTTCAATCCTAAACTTTTGAGGTAAGTCACTTGATTTTTAATTCTTTTTTGTTAAGTCTTGGAATGTGATGATGTTGTTGGCTGTTGGTTGGTGCTCTATATTGAATTGTGTTGTTGAAATTGGTTCAATGTCATATAAACTAATATGGAGAAATTTTTGATTATTTGGAGCATGCATGGTGTTTGTCAAAATGCTTGAATGAGTTGTAATGCTCCATTGACGAATTTGTTATGAATTCTTCCTCTAAATCAGCTTGTATATGTTTGGTAATGCAAAGAATGCTCAAAATCACAACAAATGTAGAATATTGGCTTGTTGAAATGCTTGGACTAACAATGTTGAAAAACAAAACCTCTATTTGAGGCATGACAACATGATAATGTATAACGGGGATGATGTAATGAGAATGTTGTGATTGGAGTGCCAAAATGTTGCATTAACATGTGAATGGAAAATGTAACGCATGAATTGCTCTTTTTACATGTATATGTTATTTGCTCCATGCTTGAGTTACATTTACCCGAAAATGTCTTGTGATGTTGATGCAATCACCTTGAACATTCTTTGACATTGAACTTAAAATTGTGGATTGATAGAGCTTACTGGTGTATTTGTAGGATGTCGGACGGACGCAAGAGGACGCGCAGCAGTAAGGGTAAGCAAGTGGTGGAAGAAACAAGCTTCGACAACAGTATTTATGCCTCTTCAGCGGCTGAAACTCGCGCAAAAGGCAAAATGGGCAGAAAGACATTTGTGAGCGAGCGAGGTTTGGAGGTCGCCAATGAAGCAATGGTGCAACAAATCACTGCCCGCAAGTGGACCACACTTGTACAGCAACCCGAAGAGGGCAACGCTAGCGTGGTCCGGCAATTCTACATCAACTGGCCCGACGCAAAAAATGGAGAGGTGTTCGTTCGGGGGAAATATGTGAAGGTTGGACGGACAGTTTTCAATCATCATTATGGACTAGAGGATGTGGACGACAACAAGTTCGCTTAGTTCATGAAGGCAAAATACAATGCCTTGATCTTGCAGACCATCACAGCCAAATACGATGCGAAGGGGAGCAACCCTTACTTTGACATAGTCTCACTTGCTCGCGGCCGACTGGATTGGTATAACAGGGCTTGGCACCGCTTCATTGCGGCGAAGATTAACCCCAGCTATCACTTGAGCACAGTGGGTAGTGACAAGGGATGCATAAATTATGCGATCCAAGCTGGCATGGCGATAGATATTGGCAGAGTGATGGAGTTCAATATGGGGTTAGTGGCGACAAAGGACAAATACAACCTTTAATACTCCTCTTTCATCACCGCACTCTGCAAGGCGGCGGGAGTCCCAATGGAGGACGGCGAACAGACGGTGCCCACGTTGCAAGTCATAACACAGGCGACTGTGGATGACTACGAAGAGAACTCTTCAGCCCCACCAATTCCACCAGCACCGAGGGCACAACCTCGAGGGACTCCTAGCATTCATGCCCGCTTGGACTCGTTGGAAGAGTGTATAAACGCTATGGCCACATCTGTGGGCCATATTGGAGATTGACTGGATTCCTTTGTCACATCTTATGAGAGCCGAGATCACCGCATGGAAAGCATGTATGAGATGATGACCTCCATGATGAGGCACTTGCATGTCCCCACTATAGAGGAGTCCGAGCCATACCCACCACACTCAGACGAGCACCACGCGAACTAGGGTGAATTCCTTCCTTGATGTCCACATTGAGCATATTGTGTAGTTTAAGTGTGGAGGGGAGGAATTTGATGATGATGATGATGCTTGTGTTATTTGTTTTTCTTGGATTAACTCTACCGTTGGTTTTAGGATGAATTGTTATGTTTTTATTTTCGTGTGAAAGTTTCTAGACTTCTAGCATCTAGGTGTAGGATAATTTTTAGTTAAATGACAAATGCTCTTGTGTTTTTGGAAGTTTCACTTTGAGTCGTTGAAGTAGTAAAAAGACAAGTTGTCTTGATACATGAAGCTCTTATTGTGAAAATCCATTGTACCTTGTTAAAATGTCATAATGTCCAAAAGTAGTGTTAAATTTCTAGTTATCTTTTATTGTGATTTTTTGTGCAAAATGATTATATTTTGTGTTTGTGGATTTTAGTGAGTATGCATTATATGTTTTTGTTTAGTTTTTGAGTGTTGGTGTTGGCAACCAAAATGAGAAAATGTGTCTAATCTAATTTAAATGATATGAGTGTTGTGTAGCCAATGATGCGAATTGTTTTATCTTAGAAACTCGATGTGTGATAAAGAAAATAACATGTTACATAAGGGGAGTCGGGTCCTTGATGGAAAGTTCGACATTTTGACTTTATTGTTAATACGCACAAGTGGGGAACTCATAGAGATTGACAAATTTGGTTGATAAAATAGGTCGAAGTACCTTGGCACTTTGTAAGTTTAACTCTTGGACTAACTTTTCCTAAGAGACATGTGTAGATACTTTCAAGTTTGAAGAAATGAATTGGGCATTGCATGTTTTTTTTAATATTTCATCATTTGTGTTGAATAAAATTCCTCTCCAATGTGAGACTGCACCTTCATTAACCGAGAAGGTTGAAGGAGAATTCATATGAGATGGAATGGGAAAAAATAGCCACAAAACCCTTGGCATTTGTTTAAGTTATGTGTTTTATATATTATGTGATGAATAAAGTTCCCCTCCAATGTGAGACCGCTCTTTCACTAGCCAAAAAGGTTGAAAGAGAACTCATATGAGGTGGAATATGGGTATAAAAAGCTGAAAAACCCTTGGCATATGTTGCAAGAATAAAAGTCCCAATGATCTTGTAAACTTTTTAGTATCTATATAATGGTCAAAGAGGTGATTGTAAGGAAAAGAGTGGAACAAAGCTTGGTTGTCGGATCTCTTACCTATGGCATAGACATGAATAAGTCAAGATCTAAGTGGTACCCATTGCATACACACACACAATATACTCAACGTGTTGAATGCGTACAAAAAGGCACTTTGATGACTTTTGTGGACACATGAAGTGATTACTTGTCAATTAGTCGAGTGAGCTATGAGGCATGTACACAAACACTTATCAAGTGCTTAAAATGATTAGATACACTGTTGAGTAAAGTAAAATTGCCAATCCTTCATTCTTTGTTGTATATATGTGTTTTAGCATTCTTTTGTTGTGTTGCTCGAGGACGAGCAAGGTTTAAGTGTGGAGGGTTTGATAAGGTGATAATTTCCACCGTATTAGATTCGTTTTACTTATCTTTTGAGCGTCCTTGTAGCATGTTATTTTGTCATTTTGATGTGTTTTAATGTATTTGTAGGACATTGTGGCAAAATATGAACAATAGAATGGAGAAAGTGTGAAAAGAGCTATGTTCAAGCCAAGGAGCTGAACGTCGCGACGTTCCTCACTGAACGTCGCGACGTTAAGGACAATTGAAGGAACGTTGCAACGTTAAGGTGCGCGAGGCAGAATTTACAAGTCAACTTTGCACTATGTTTGGGGACTTTAAGGGCATTTTGGGGAGGAACGAAAACACACAAGAGCAGCCATATATTTCCTCCCATTTTTGTATAGCAAGGGAGGTAGTAAGTAAGTAGTTAGTCATTAGTTAGGTTAGTTTTAGTTTTTTTAGAATAGAGAGTTCTTCTCTTGTTTGTTCTTAGAGTAGTGCTAGTTAGGGTTTCATTTTGGAAGCTCAATCTTTTGTACAAGGAAGGGAAATTCATCAACTAAGTGGACAAAGCTTGTAATAAATGCTCACATTTATTGAAGAAGACTTCTCTCCATCCAAGATTGGTAGTTTTCCTTCTTTAATGTCATTTATTACTTTGTATGTGCTATTTATTGTTTCCATGATGAATGCTCTAGCTATGTTAGGCTAGAGACTCTTGTGCTCCTTGGGTTGTTGTTGGCTAGGTTGATGCATTAAATGTTGCTTGATAGGGTTGAACCTAGAGGATATCTAGGTGGTAGGTTCTACGGACATTGATTAGAAGAGTAACTAGTTAGCTTAATTGTTGACTAGTAAGTGTTTGATAAAAGGTTTGAGTGAACCTCTAAGTCTTGGGTAGGAAGTAGAATAGAGGAAATGCTTAAGTTGACCTTGCATCCACCATACATGAAGGAAAATGAAGAGCATTCGTGTATTACGTTGGTTTGTGCACCCGGAGTCAAAAACTAAGCTAATTCTTGCCTCCGTCTTAAAGGGAGAGTGAGCTTATGACGAGACATTAGAGGGGTGTGACTAGGACCGGTTCTTGCCTCCGACATAAAGGGGGAACTGGTCTAGAGAGTGGTAAGAATTGGGGGAACGTAGGTGCCGCAGTTAGCTAGGATCAAGTAGTTTTCCCTCCGTCATAAAGGAAGACACCTTGACCTAACTAAATCCTCTAGATGAACGCCCTTTTAGCTCCAGCTTCCGCCATAAAAGTTGAGCTCAAAGGGAGCGGTTGTCCCTAGCCCTAGTGACACTTTAGGACGAACCCTAGATAGAGAATCCTTAGTAACCATAGCCGACAACACCCGGGAGCACATCGTACCCTTCTTGACTTAAGATTGACGCTTTAGCATATTTTACTTGCTAATTAACATTCCTTTTTAGCTACTTGTTTTCACTTCCACTACAACACACACATTTTCACTAATTCCATAAACTTATCCCCTCCCTTTGGGTTCGACCCCTACTTCCTCTTGCTACACAAACGTCGGTGTCTTGATGCACCTTAAATGTCATGAGGATCAGGGTTATAAATTTATTTGATTTGGTTAATCCTTAGCTTTTAACCCTAGTTCCAAAACCGCTATCAAATTGGTGTCGAGAATTAATGTTTAATCTTCACGCTTATCAGATATTCATATGAAGATTATAAGCAAGCATGGAAAAGAGCATTCTATTTTAGATCTTTCAATCACTCTTGGTTTTTTCAATTTCATAAAGAATGTAAAATCAGTTTCCCATTATGGTTCTTTGATTGGTGGGACACTCATGGATGTCAAGTGGATATTATGCCTACTCCAGCACTACGAGTACCATGGATTTGGTGCTGGAATTTTCATAAAGAGATTCAATATTGGAAAACTAATATTGGAGATTCAATGACTGGTCAGCACTACTCCAGCACAAGAAGGACTTCAATATTGGAAAAATAATAGTAAAATAAAGGAATATCATAAAGAGATTCAATGGCATGTGTCGCTACGAGTACCATGGATTTGGTGCTAGAATTTTCAGATTCAACAAGTCAGACCTTTGCCAAAACCAATGTCACTCATCCGTCAATTCAAATGCAAGTGGTGGGAAACATTTGATGTAACATTATGATGTCAAAAGGCAGTGGCCACTTTAATGACCACTGGCAAAAGGACTTGGACAAATTCCACTACTCTAAATACCCCACAACAAAAGACTCCACAATCAACAAATCAAACTACATCCAAACTAACAGAAATCACTCAAAAAAACAAATTCACAGATGAAGAAATGGAGGAATTTCTCTAGTTTATGGAATTCAAAAGGAACAAAAAGCAACAACAGCCTCAAATGTCGATTGACTCTACTACAAGCCCCTCTCCTCAAGATATGTTCGGAGGACAGTTTGCACAAGATCCTTTCGAAGAATAAATAAATAAAAAAAGGTATAAAAACATATGTTAAAATTTTATGTACTAATATTTGTAAGTATTCTTTGACAAAAAAATTCATGATGGACGACAAGATTCGCAAAGATAAAAGTTTAAGTAATATTACTGAATTACTACAACAACGAGAAATAGGAAGATAAAATCCAAGAGTTATTCATCAGAATGTTTATCAAGATCTGTTAGAAGATGGAACTACAGGGAAGAGACAAAATATTCAATCATGGTGGACATTCTACACGGGCAAGACTAAGAAGGATTACTTTTTCTACAGAACTCAAGCATTTCAAAAAAATAGTCAAAATGATGTGACAAAAAGGTGGTAGATTCCAAAGGACAACAATAATGCAATCTGATGGACCATTCAAGAAAAATAATTCAAGCACTGAAGCACTAAAGCATGTCAGCTCAAACAAAAGTAGCCATTCAATATGAAGATTCCTTTTATGTCAATTTTATATTAGATCATGAATGATGTCAAATGAAGTACTTGTACTATTATAAATAGGCTACTCATGTACTCATGAAAACATAGAATGTTTTTGAGAAAAAATCCTTTTGAATATTGAAATCGTTTTGATTCACTCTCAGCCTTCTTTCAGCTTTTTCTTTCAGCTTTCTTTTACTTTCGTTAGGTAAAAATCTTATTTTATACATATCTTTGTTTATTTAATATTGATTTTGATATCGTTTTATCATTTCATCGATCCTGCTTAAGTTGTGTCAGAAATATGGGCAAAGGTGTTTGATCATCTTAATCCACCGCGCTGAACAGGTGAGCTGACTGTAAGAGACAGGATAACCACCCCTCTTAATAGGACCCGGTCAGAAATCCTAGCAATTGTGGACAAGAGAGGAATCTTGAAGTCTCCCGCAAAGATGAACGCTCACAATCACAAACGGAATCAGAATCTCTTTTGTAGTTTCCATTAGCAATATGGGCACGATACTGAGGCTTGTACCGATTTAAAAAAACAAATTTAGGATTGTGTCCGCAATGCATATCTACAAGAGTTTTTCAAAACGACCTACAAGGTATCGTGGAGGGGTTAATCAATAGATCGACGTTCTCCTTATCGGCCTATGGGAGGAATATTTGGAACGAAAAAAAGTGGCAGTGACCTAGTAACTATCCACAAGCTCAGGACATAACCGGTGAGGTCCATACTATTATCAGAGGTCTAGAAGGAGGAGAAAGTAATTCTGTTTGTTAAATACATGTCGAAAAATACCCGAGCAGGAGCCCGCATGGAAAAGGTTTAAACCTTCAAAAACTATTATATTCTCAGAAAAGGATGCTGTGTCTACAAAGTTCCCACATTCGGACACTTTGATAATTAAAGACAATATTGCCAACAAGTTGGTATATCGGGTTTATGTAGATAACAGAAGCTCGGTTGATATTTTGTATGTTTGTGCTTTCGAACAGCTGGAGGTAGACCCCAAGTATCTCTCACGGAGCCCAACTCCATTGGTTGGGTTTTCTGAGGAAGTTATCCAACCTATGGGGATTGTAACCTTAACGGTCATGATAAGAGAATATTCGAAGAGCAAGACAGTGTATTCAGACTTCACGGTATTGTAATCGCCTTCGCCCTATAATGTGATAATAGGGCGTCCCACAATGGTAAAGTTAAAGGTGATTTGCTCCCCGTATCATTTGGTGATGAAATTTCCTAGTGAATAAGGAGGGGCTATCTTAAAGAGAGATCAAGAGGGTGCTAGAAGATGTTACATGATAGCCATAAGAGGGAAATAGAAAATTGTTCGCGACGTTCATGTGAAATGTGGGCAAGGAGAAGCAGGGACGAGAGGCCACTGAAAGTACGAGAACAACATCCCATAAAAAAGTATGGATTTTGATTTTAAGGACGAGGAAGTGCAAAGAGTTCCAATTGATAAGATGATGCCAAAAAGGACAATTTAGATCGGTAAAACCCTTTCAGCTCAGGTTCAAAAAGATCTGGTAGAGCTCTTAGCAAAATCCAGTGATATCATTGCATGGGATCCAAAGGTATGGGTGGTGTTTCTCCAGAATTGATAACCCACTTGTTAAATATTCATGTGGAAATCAAGTTGGTTTAACAGAAAAGAGGAGCTTTGCACTCGAGCTGAAACAAGTCATACAGCAGGAAGTGAAAATATTGTTAGATATTGGCATTCTGGGAGTAGTGAAGTACCCGACCTTGTTAGCAATTCGGTGATAGTAACGAAGGTTGATGGCGGGTGGCGCATGGGTATTGACTTCATAGATTAAAACTGAGCTTGCCCGAAAGATTGTTATCCTCTACCATCTATTGATCAAATTGTTAGTGCCATAGTCGAGTTTGAGATGTTAAGGTTCCTACGCTTACAAAGGATATCATCAAATCCTAACAAACCCAGTAGATGCGGAGAAAACTGCGTTCATCACCAACCAAGGAATTTTTAACTATAAAAAGATGCCGTTGGGATTAAGAAATGCCGGAGCCATGTATCAGCGCCTGGTAAACCAGATTTTTCAGTATCAGATAGGAAGGAACTTAGAAGTTTATATAGATGACATGGTGATAAAAAGCAAATTAGAAGGAAGTATGTTGGGTGATTTGAGGGAAACAATCATAACACTTCATCGGGTTTGTTTAAAGCTAAATCCTAAAAAATGTGTACTTGGAGTGAGCTTTGAGAAAATTCTTGGGGTTTATAGTCTCAAAAAAAAGGAATCAAAGCTAATCGAAAGAAATTAGAGGCTGTAGTTGCAATGGAAGCTCCCAAGAACATAAAAGAGCTGTAAAAGTTAACCAGGTGTATGGCGGCCCTTAACAGATTTCTATCTCGAGCAGTGGAAAAAGGTTTGCCTTTCTTTAACCTCTTAAAGTCTGCAAATAAATTCATATGGGTTGATGAGTGTCAGTGATATTTTGAAGCACTAAAGAAACATTTAAACCAGTTACCCACATTATCTGTTCCAACACCAAGGGAGGTGTTGTTTTTATATTTAGCTGTGTCAAAACTGACTATTAGTGCGGTTCTCATTCGAGAAGATGATGGGGTACAAAAACCTGTATACTTTGTGAGCAAAGCTTTATAGGGAGCGGAACAAAGGTACCCAGAAATTGAAAAACTGATAATGTCTTTAGTGTTTGTAGCTCCTAGACTGAGGCCATACTTTCAAGCGCATCCAATTTGTGTTTTGACCGATCAACAGCTAAGGAAGATATTATACTGATCGGAAGCTTCTGGACATTTATCCAAGTAGGCTATCGACCTCGGGGAATATGATATCACTTTCAAATCCCGAACGGCAATAAAGGGCTAGGCATTAGTTGATTTCGTTGCTGAAATGCTTAGGAAAGAGAAGGAAGTAAAAGTTTTGGTGGTGAAAGCAAGCCAACAAAGTGTAGAGTAAGAATGACAGTTATTCGTTGATGGAGCTATAGCAAGTGAAAGGGCAGGACCGGGACTGATGTTAATCAGCCCTGAAGGTAATGAATTAGCATATGCATTCAAATTTGAGTTTATTACTTCTAACAATGAATCAGAGAATGAGGCATTGATTACTGGGATAAAGTTAGCATTATCAGTTGGAGCCCAGCAGATAAGGGCTCACAGTGATTCTCAGTTGGTGGTTGAGCAAATTTTTGAGAAATATACTACTAGCGATACTACGATGAGAAGTGTTTAGAGCTTGTACAAAATTTGGTGAAAAAGTTTGAGAGCTTTACTATCCAGAAAATACCCCGGTCGCAAAATAGGAGAGCAGATGCTTTGGGCAAGCTGGCTTTCTCTTCATCTTCACATCTAAATAAACAAGTGTTAGTTGAAACACTTCCAACACGAAGTATATTGGCTACGGAGGTAATGTATGTAGAAAGTGTAGAAAACTGGATGACCTCGATTTATAATTTCTTGAGGTCGGGAATCTGTCAGAAGATAAATCAACAACTCAGCGGGTGCGTATACATGCCTCTCAACAGGTTTTAGAAAATGGAGTCTTGTGTAAAAGAGGATACCTGAGGCTGCTGGTAAGGTGCGTAGACTCCGAAAAAGCCCAATATGTGCTTTGCGAGATCCAGGAATGGATATATGGCTCACACACCGGATCTAGAATGTTGGAAAAGAAGGTATTGTTGAGCAGGTATTTCTGACCGACTATGTTCGAGGATGCAACTCAGTTATTAAGGACGTGCAAAAGGTGCCAGAGGTACGCCATAGTAATGCAAACCCCACAGGTTCCACTTAATTCTTCAACAACTATTTGGCCATTTTATCAATGTGGAATAGATCTTCTCGCTCCTTTTCCTGAAGCCATAAACTGATACAAACATCTTATAGTGGCGTGGTAGATTATTTTACCAATGGGTGGAAGCAGAACCATTGGTCCTAATTTTAGGAAAGAATGTGGTGAAGTTTTTTCGGAAAAATATCATTTACAGATATGGAATTCCAGGTGTGGTAATTTCGAACAATGATAGACAATTTGCTGATGAGCCATTCAAGTCATGGTGTCATTCGCTCAGGATTAAACAAAAGTTTACGTCGATGGCACATCCTCCGACAAATGGTCAAGCAAAGGTGACTAATCGAATAATATTGCAAGGTCTAAAACTGCGTTTGGGATGATCCAGTAGAGATTGGGTCAAAAATTTACCGATGGTATTATAGTCATACAGAACCACATCTCGAGCTGCCACATGTGAAACCCTTTATAGTCTTACGTATGGCACTGAAGCAGTTCTTTCCCCTGAGATTGGTTTTCCCAGTCCTCGGATTTTTCTTTTTAGTTAGGAGGTCAATCATAAGGGACTTCAGGGGAATCTTGCTTTTCTTGAAGAGAAAATGATTTGAGCCCAGCTAAAAGACGTAAAGTATAAAGAAGGGGCATCTCGGTTTTACAACAAAAGTATGAAGAACAAGCACTATAAAATTGGTGACATGGTATTAAGAAAGGCAGAGGCTAGCCGAGTTGGAAGGACTGGGAAGCTTGACCCCACATGGGAATGACCTTATACGGTGGAAGATGTATCATCAACTGGTTATTGCACACTTTCCCATTTGGATGGAAAGGTTATTCCAAGAACATGGAATTTTCAGAATTTGATGAAGTATTATTAGTAGCTCGGAGTTTCGAAATGTTGAGTTTGTTTCTAGAAATATAACAAGATTGATTTTTTTCCATTAATAAAAGTTTTCATCGGTGATAATTCTTGAGAAAAAGATCTCTATGAAATACTATATTATGTAGATCGGAGGAAATATACCCCGAGAAAGAGAAATTTTGGAGAGTAAAATCTCTAAAAACAAATAAAATAAAATCCTGAGAAAAATCTTTAGGGAAAAAGTAATCAACTCTAGGGATGGAATCTCTAAGGAGTAATTATAATAATCTCGGAATGAATATTTCTGAAAACGAACGTGCGTAAAATACCATTAGAATCAAATCTGAGATAAGACATAAACACATGATACCGCCATGTGAAATTAGAAAAAAGGAAAATAAATTGTTAAGGCTACGGGAAAATCTCTAAGCTCGGCTTCCATTTCCGTCCTTCTCCGGTTCGGAAATGTCAATTTCGGGCGCTTCATATAGAGGAGTAGAGGGAATGAACTGGTTCAAAGAAAAGTTGAGCTCTCCCCCGATACACTCCTTAAAAGTGGAACATATCTTAGTTTTCGCATCCGCATCAAAGCCCAGCTTCTCCAGACTCTTATCATTAAGATGATCCTTTTGAAGTGTCTTAACCGCCTCGCTATACCCAAAGTGTGCAAAAAGTATATTGAGTTTGGTAAGGAGCTAGGCAAAATCATCCGATAACAAGAAGTTTACCACCATCTAGCTAGATGACAAGCGTGTTGTTAACCTTGCAATTTTACCCCTAAACTAACGTAGTAGTGATGAGTGGGGATCGTATCCACAGAGAAGGGTGATTTGGTTCAAGAATTCGAAGTGTTTCTCAAAATGTGTTGCAGATTGCACAGTATCAAGACTCAGTAAAATAAGAGAAGTACTCAAAACTCAAAATAGTAGAACACTTGCGAGAACAATAGATAGAAATAACAAGAATTCAAACAGATGTCCTAGAGTTTATGAATCAGACTACTATGAACCCAATACGATTGCTGTGCACTTGACCTCATGTAAATCTAATTAGGAGGAGACGATTGTTGCCTACAAGGCTAGCAAACACTTAGCAAGACGACCACAGTGTCCCCTATACTCCTTAACATTTTACTTTTCCCATGTTGAGGCCTAAGCAAAATGGATACAAACCGCAACATCTCAACTTCATGTTACTAGCTATTAATCGTGCGATTTCCCGAGTCTCCCATGGCGAGGCCTAACTTGAGTGTCTAATATTAAGCTAGCTTCACAAGGTCATTCTTCACCTAATTCTTAAGACACAACGACCTCCAATTAGCATGACGACCACATCTCAGATCGTGTACAAAGTAAAACAGGCGAAGGAACTCCATTTTCATACAACACGTCCATTGTTCATGCAAATTCCACTATTAATGGTGAATCAAACCTTGAACTGGCATGGCGACCTCAATCGAAGTGCAATTCAACCAAACACAAGTGAAATTATCATAAAACTTCTCAGATTTCAACAATTAAAAACATGTATGAACTCTTCCGTAGAGATTAGGGCCATTGCATAGCTTTTCACGGTTCAAATTCACAGTTATTGACAAGCGTGTCGCGTACTTGCACAATTTTACCCTACCCACTAATGTAGTCGTGGTGAGAGGGATCGAATCCTCAGGGAAGGGAGTGGATTCTTGAGTTCGAGTATTGTTCTAACAAATGTCACAAACAGAGAACAAATAGAGATAAAACGCTACAATAGTAACAAATGAAAATCACAAAAACAGAGAGTAAGGTATATAATCAAGTATGAATTGGATGTCCAAGGGTCCAGGAGTCGGTTAATTTGCAAATTAAATAACTTTATGCTCCACTTTTGACACTCATGGAAATCATATCATGAGGAGACAAAGGTTGCCTAGGAGTCTAGTTAACACTCGGAATGTCAACCGCAATGCCTTTTGCACTCCTTAACATCTTACTTTCACATGTCGAGGCCTAAGCAAGACGAGTGAACACCGTAACGTCTCAACTTCAAGATACTAGCTAATGAACATGCAAAACCTCAAGTCTCCCATTGCGAGGCCCGACCTGAGTTCCTAAACCTTAGTTACCATCAACGAGTCATTCTACGCTCTATTCTAGTGACTCAATGACCTTCGATTGGCATGGCGACCACATCTCAGATCATGAACAATACTTAACAAATGTAGAAACTCCACTATCATACGTTCAGTCCTCATCTCATGCAATTCTCACTTTAATTTATGAACCGAGCCTCAACCTAGCATGGCGACCACAATCAAGGTGCAATTCAAACAAAGAAAGTGCAAACATTATGAAACCTGAAATCTCCAAGCATTAAGAACAAGTATGATTTCATTATCATAATTTATGTCAATTGAATAGCATTTCATCGTTTAATCATGCATTCATCCGATCCTTACCCTAAGACATCACACGAGTTAGCCGAGGACTTCCATTTTCATCTCATAATCATCACAAAACAACATTGAACAATTCATTCTCATCAAATTGGACAAATTTACCGATTAAAGAATGTAGAATTGTCAAATGCTTCTTCAATTGAGAATCAAAATGCAATCCTCAGCGCAAAGGTGCGATCGGAATTCAAAATGGAGGATGATTTCTAGAGAGAGAAAATCTTAGTGAGAGAAAGCTAGAGAGAGGAAGTATTTCTCGCTCCCCCAATTTTAAAATTTAGTCTAAGTTCTAAATCTATTATCGAATGATCCCTTCAAAAGTCCTACTAAATCCTCTATAAAAAGAGGTTACAGAAAAAACGTAAATGATACGTAAACGTAAAATGACTAAAATATTACAAAAATGCCACTATGAATGTCATCAAGTTGAACACTAGCTGTTGCACATGTCCAATCACGCCTTTGAGCCTTGGTTGCAGCAGCGCCTTCATCTCCAGCAGCACCCCTTTGAGCCCAGACCAATCACGCCTTCACGAACATCATCAAATTCTGAAAACTTACAAACCGTCACCTTGCAACCCAATTCTGGACCTGAGGCATTGAGAATTTGGAAAACCCTAAAACACGAAAGTTGTAACCACAGGTCTTAGCGTTTCACAGCCTTTTAAATCACCAAAATCGGAGCTAGGACGAGAAAGTGATGGCCAAAATACTGAAGTGCGGCGAGAAGAAGATTTCCATGGAGAGATCTCGCAAGCAAAACTTCTTTTGTCATGCATTCACATGCCTGCGAGGTCTAGCGGACAAATTTTTGTCATGCTTTCACATGACTGCGAGGTCTCGCAGACCAATTTCATGTTTCAGCAAAACTTTCTACTTCAATGCAAAATTCGTGTGTCTTCAGCTCTAAATCAGACTTCGTGGTAAACATAAAGGTTTTAGATCTTTTTCTTGCCTTTCCATCGGTTCAAGAATCAGCATCATTGGAGTCTGTAGCGCAAGATATACTCATTCTACCAAACTGTGGCAGTAAGAAGTTGATGAAGCTCAAGTTTGCACGTCGGGTTTTTAAGTTGACCGAGCAAGAAATACCGAGTTCCAGCAATAATCACCAACTAAACCTGTAAGTCAAGAAAGCGTTAGAGCAAAATTCCGAGGTAGTCCCCGGGGATTCTCCTCCAATGCCTAAGTCAGTGATCTCCTTATCAATGTAATCAACATATATTATAAAAAGAATGCTTACTGTTACCGTTAACCTGTTTTCTCATATCTCGGTTTATCCATTGCCAAGTGGTTGTAACTGCCGTTGACTTGTTCTCCTTTATTTTAGGGAATATATTAATTATGTTATATCAATACCTCCTCAGATCGGTATTAATTTTTTAATTCCGACCTGACCATAACATACAAATATTTCCGAGCTGAAATCCCTTAACTCTCAACACATTGAACATTGATGCTTCGATATTGAAGAAAATTAAACCTTTGATTCTCTGGCATAAATGATGCTTCGAAATTGGTAAATAATGATTGTAGCTCATAACCCCTTGCACGCATCTCCACTCACAACAACCCTTGAGCTATAACGGATGCGTTACCCCGTATAACTCTAGAATTATTTAAAATTTCTTTTCCCCAATTTGAATTTACCCTAATTCATATCTCTGCCTTATCTTCTCTGATTTGACATTCAATCTTCAAAACAAACGATAAAGATAGCTAAAGATAACTTCTTTATCTTCCCCACCGCTCATTGAATAGATTACTGGGTTTCTTCTTCATCAATTGCAGAAAAACTCTCAAGATCACTTCCAATAACAGGTATATCTTCTGAAGAGCATTCTAATTCATCCGAGCATGTCCCATCTGCAAGTTATATAGAACCTTCTACTTCTCATACTCCATCGATAAATGTGAGTTTAGAATCCGTAGGTAACAAGAACCCATCACCATCTATTCACAGTGTGTCACCTCCAGTCAACAGCGAATCTCCAATTTCCTCTAAGATAACAACCCCTCTTAGAAGATCCCTTAGGCGCTCTCTTAGGATTAACCCTGTAATAGAGACAGCCTCCATGGAGATTTCCACACAAATAGTTGAAGCAACAATCTCTGAGCAGAACAGTGAAAATATAGAAACTCACGAGCTGAGTAGTGAAGGCATGGAAGATATTACTGAGCGGATCCTAGCTAACTCAATTTCTTCCACTTTAAGTAGAGAAAACATCGACCAAATATTGACAAAATATTTTATCCCTGGAAATCTGCTTGTCAAAGCTCCATCAAAAGATGACCGAGCTACACACCCTCCTCGAGGTTTCATAGCCCTTTATGAGCACCAGTTCCACGCTGGCCTTAGGATTCCCATTTCTAATTTACTTTCAAATATCTTAGATTATTACAAAGTAAACTTAAGTCAACTTACTCCAAATTCCATTAGGACGATTGTGTGCTTTGATTTACTCTGTGTGCACTACAAGGTAGTTCTCAATCTTTCTTTGTTTAGACGTTTCTTCTCTTAAAAAACTGTTCCTAATGAATTAGGATGGTTTTATTTTCACCGTCGTCCCAATGCAACTCCCTTTCTACAAAATTTCCCCAGTTCTATTCAAAACTGGAAGAAGCAGTTCTTCTTCATTCACTCAGGGTTTATCACACAAAATCACCCATGGAAAATCACCAAAAGCATAACTGATAAGCAGCCTAGAAAATCCCACAATACAAGTGGGGAACAAACACTTGAAACTCTAGGGATTACCTTTGATGTGTCTCGGTTATCTGAAAAAATTCTGATTCAAGGCGGGTTAAGTTCCGCTGTACTTGATCCTAAATATAAGGGCTCCAAGAATAGATATGGAGTTGAATGTAAGTATTCTTTATTTCATACTATACTTTTTGAAGATTTATGCTGAGATTCTCCTTCTCTAATGTCTTTTTCTTGTTGCAGTAATGGATATTGCTCAGCTAATCATGTCGAAGAGGGCCAAGACTACTGCTGCTGCTTCCTCTTCTGGTAAATCCAGCCCAGGAGCTTCTGTTCCACCAGTAGCTCCTATTACAGATATGGCACCTCCATTAAACAATCCAACACTATCTACCGAGCTCAAGGTTGTCAGCTCGGGTTTACCACCACTACCCGAAGAGAAAGAAAAAAGGAAAAGGGGTAATAAGAGGAAACCAGAAACCTCAGTTATGCAAGATGCTCCACTAATCAAGACACCGACCTTACCTACCGAGGATGTCCACCAAGACACACCCCTTGAAACAGCAATTCCAACTCCCCCTTTCTCTGCTATTCCCTCTAACTTTTCTCAGTATTCTAATTTTGGATTCCTGTCTCGTTTTAATCCTCCTAGGGTCCCTATCTCTTATGGCCCTGTTACTCACCCAGGAGACCAATTCTGCCCGAGCTGGGACTTTAATCGGAATTCCAGAGTGCTCACCCCAGCATTAGCTCATCAATGGTTGGGTGAAGGAGTTTTGCCTCGAGACTTAGAATCACTGAGGCAGCTGGATAATGACAGCCTGATTAATATCATGGCTTTGTATACTACACAGGTATGTGGCTAAATGTGTGACTAAATGATCATTGCTTTATATTATCGCTGGCTCTCTAATTTATACTCCTTCTGTCCTTATCTCACTTCATAGGGCACGGTTTTATCCGCTAGGGCCATTGAAGTTATTCGCTCTTCAGAGCATTTGAATAATCTTCAAGCCGAGCTGGATAGTGAGAAGAAAAAATTTGCTGACCTCCAGTCCAAACTGGAGTCTGACCTAGAATCAGAGAGAAAAACTGCTACCAACCTCCATGCTAACTGGGAAAACGAGCAGAAAAAATCGAAAGATCTCCAATCCCGTGTTCAGCAACTTACCTCAAATCTTTAAGACGAGCAGACAAAATCAGGGGAGCTTCGTTCCTTGGTTCAAAAGTTAACTTCTGCTGTGGAAACTGAGCAGAAAAAATCTGCAGATACCCGTACTGAGAATCAGAATCTCAGTTCATCTATCTTGGTTTGGGAGAGACACTGTGAGAGCTGGAAACGAAGATATAATTTCCACAAAGAGCACGGTTCAACCAAGGCAGTGGAGTATTTCCTGAAGTCTCCTGAATTTGCTGAAATGGCTGCAAAGATGAATGAACCCGTGGCTCAGCTCGGTTATAATGAAGCGATCAAAGTTCTTCAAGAACTACACCTCCCAAACAAGAGTTTAGAGGAACTGGGTTTTGAAGCTGATGCTGCAGATAAAGTTAACGCTGTTTTCAAGGAATTGACTGGAGGCGAGCTCGGGATTTCCATGAGACAATTCATCCCGTCTACCCCTATTCACGAAGCAGTTGAGGTAGACATTCCTCAACTGGATAAAGAGAACGAGAAGGGGCAGCTTTAAAGACTTTTGCGTAGGCTGAACAGTTTTTTGTTTTATAATTATTGCTCAAGATTGCGCTGGATTTTATAAGATTTCATATAATTTATTTCCAAAAATTTATTTTCCCTGGAATTAATTTTACCCAGGCTTCAGCTCGGGTTTTTACGATAGCGCCTCTGGAAATTTTACTCAGAATTGCCATCTTGTTAAGAATAAATTTCTTTTCTGAGATTAAGTTTCTCTAGAATTGTGCCTAATTGAAGATATTTCACAGAGTTCATTCTCCGAAATAATCAACCAACGAATTTTTATTGGAACCAAAAGGTTTTTATTGCATTTTTGAACAAGAACTCAAACATAAAAAATATAAGAACACTGAACTGTGAACAATTACAGGCTGAAAAGTAAACCCCGAGCTAATAATACTTCCTCAAGCACTGGAAGTTCCATGTTCTTGGGATAAATTTTCCATTTAACAGGGCTAATTTACAGTACCCAGTTGGAGATACTTCTTCCACTCGATAATGTCCTTCCCATGTGGGATCAAGCTTGCCAGTTTTTCCGACTCGGCTAGCTTCCACTTTCCTCAATACTAAATCCCCAATTTTATAAGATCTACCTTTCACCCTTTTGTTATAAAACCCAGCTACTATTTCTTTATACTCAGCGTCTTTTAACTGAGCGAACATTCTTCTTTCTTCCAGAAGATCTAAATTTATTTGAAGTTCTTCTTGATTTTCTTCCTCCCGGAAAAGCAAGATTCGAGGACTCGGCAAACCAATTTCTGGGGGTAGAACAGCTTCAGTACCGTATGTGAGATTTTAAGGGGTTTCTCTAGTTGCAGTTGGTGTTGTCCGGTATGACCATAATACCATCGGCAAGTGTTCAACCCAATCTCCAGTAGAACGTCCCAAACGCGTCTTTAGACCTTGTAAAATTATCCAGTTGGACACCTCTGCTTGACCATTAGTTTGGGGGTGTGCGACAGAGGTAAATTTCTGTTGAATTCCCAGAGAATGGCATCAAGACTTAAATGGGTCTTCTGCAAACTGTCTGCCATTATCAGATACCACCACCCCGGGAATTCCATATCTGCAAAGGATATTCTTCCAGAAAAACCCAATAACATTCTTTCCTGAAATATGCACTAATGGTTCTGCCTCCACCCATTTAGTGAAATAATCAAAAGCTACAATGCGATGTTTATATCGACCTCGGGCTTCCGGAAAAGGCCCGAGGAGATCCACTCCCCATTGATAGAATGGCCAGACGGCTACATTAGAATGTAATGTGATCTGAGGGTTATGTGTCCTTACAGCATACTTTTGGCACTTCTCGCACGTCCTCACTACTTGAGCTGCATCCTCAAACATCGTAGGCCAAAAATACCCGAGCAGAAGTGCTTTCTTTTCCAGCATCCTAGACCCAACATGGGACCCACATATTCCCTCATGAATCTCATAAAGCACGTACTGAGCCTGTTCAGAATCCAAACACTTTAGCAATGGTTTTAAGTATCATTTGTTGTACAAAATCCCATCCTCCAATACATACCGAGCAGCTAGCATGCGTACTCGCCGAGCTTCAAATTTATCCTCTGGTAGATTCTTCGACCTCAGAAAGTTAATAATCGGGGTCATCCAATTGTTTCTACTTCCTATGTTCATCACCTCTATTGCAAAAATACTTCGTTCAGGAAGTGTCTCCACCCATACCTGCTTATTTAGATGTGATGAAGTAGAAGGTGCAAGCTTACTCAAGGCATCTGCTCTTCTGTTCTGAGATCTGGATATTTTCTCAATATTGAAACTTTCAAATTTTCTTGTCAACTTCTGAACGACGTTCAAATATTTCCTCATCATCACATCTTTGGTAGCATATTTCCCCGTTAACTGCTCAACTACCAACTGAGAATCACTGTGAGCTCGGACGTGCTGAGCTCCTACTGATAGTGTCAATTTTAGCCCAGTGATTAACGCCTCATATTCTGACTCATTGTTAGAAGCAATGAATTCAAACTTTAAAGCATAAGCTAGTTCATTACCTTCAGGGCTTATCAACACCAAACCCGCACCTGAACCTTCTCCTGCTGACGCTCCATCGACAAACAGCTACCATTCCTCTTCCGCTCCCGGTCGGATTGCTTCCACTATAAGTGCTTCCACCTTATCTCATTTTCGTGGCATTTCAGCAATAAAATCTGCTAAAGCTTGGCCTTTTATTGCTGCTCGCGGCTTAAAGCTGATATCATACTCTCTGAGTTCAATAGCCCATTTGGTAAGTCGCCTAGAATTTTCTGGTCGGTATAATTTCTGCCTAATAGGCTGATCGGTTAGGACACAGATCGGATGTCCTTGAAAATACGGCCTCAATCTCCGAGCTGCGAACACTAAAGGCATCACTAATTTCTCAATCTCTGGGTATCTCTGCTCTACTCCATATAAAGCTTTACTCACGAAGTAAACAGGTTTCTGTATCCCATCATCTTCTCGTACGAGGACAGCGCTAACCGTTAATTATGACACAGATAAGTACAAGAAAAGTGGTTCTCCAGATGTTAGGACAGATAGAGTGGGCAACTGCTTCAAATGCTCCTTCAATTCCTCAAAATGTTGCTGGCACTCTTCATCCCATTTAAAGTTCTTGGCAGACTTTAAGAGTTTAAAGAAGGGTAGTCCCCTCTCAGCTGCTCGAGATAGAAATCTGTTCAAAGCGGCCATACACCCAGTCAACTTTTGAACTTCTTTTACATTCTTCGGAGCCTCCATGGCTATTATAGCTTCCAGCTTCTTAGGTTTGGCTTCAATTCCTCTCTTTGACACCATAAACCCCAAAAACTTTCCCGAACTGACTCCGAATACGCACTTCTCTGGATTTAATTTTAATCCGACCTGCCGAAGTGTTGCGAACGTCTCTTCTAAATCCTCTAGCATGTTCTCCTCTGCTTTACTTTTGATTACCATATCATCTATGTAAACCTCTACATTCCGACCTATCTGGTGTTGGAAAATCTGATTTACCAGACGCTGATATGTAGCTCTGGCATTTTTCAATCCAAACGGCATCTTCTTATAATAAAAGATCCCCTGGTCGGTCACAAACGCAATTTTTTCAGCGTCTTCTGGATTCATCAAGATCTGGTGATACCCCTTATAAGCATCCAGAAAACTTAACATCCCGAAACCCACTACAGCATTGATGATCTGATCAATAGATGGTAGAGGATAACAGTCCTTCGGACAAGCTCGATTTAAATAAGTGAAGTCAATGCACATCTGACATCCGCCATCAACTTTCTTGACCATCACTGGATTTGCTATCCAGGTCGGGTATTTGACTTCTCCAAGGATACCGACCTCCAGTAATTTGTTAACCTCCTGCTGAATGACCTGCTTGCGCTCGGGTGCAAAATTCCTCTTTTTCTGCTGTACGGGCTGTACGCCTTCAAGGATGTTCAACGAATGAGTTATCAGGTCAGGAGAAACTCCGCCCATTTCTTTTGGATCCCAAGCAAATATGTCCCTGTACTCCTTGAGAAGCTTCAATAAGTCACGTTGGACTCGTTCAGAGATGCTCTTACCGACCTGGATCGTTCTGTCAGGCTTGGCACAATCAATTGATACTCTCAATATCTCTTCATCATTGAAATCAAAGTCCACGCTTTTCAGGGGATGGTTTTCCCGTACTTTCGTCGGGCCTTTGATCCCGGTATCCCTGTGAACACAATTCACACGAACATCCGGAGAAGGCTAACTTTTTCCTCTCATTGCCACCATATAACACCTCCTGGCTGCCTCATGATCTTCTCGTATAGTTGCTATTCCTGCTCCGGTTGGGAATTTCATTACCAAGTGATATGGCCGACCATATTGCCTTCAACTTCACCATAGTAGGTCGGCCTATTATCACATTATAAGGAGATGGTGAATTCAGCACGGCAAAATCTGTATATACCGTTATACTCCTCGGGTATTCTCCTATAGTTACTGGCAATGTTACGATTCCCATAGGTTGTACAGCTTCTCAAGAATAGCCGACCAACGGAGTTGGGCTCCGTCGGAGGTACTTAAGATCTATCTCCAGCTGCTCAAACGCGTTGATGTACAGGATATCAACCGAGCTCCCATCATCTACATAAACCCGATGCACCAATTTATTAGCAATATTGGCTTTAATTATGAGAGCATCTGAATGAGGAAATTTAGTAGGAACAGCATCTTCTTCAGAAAAGGTGATGGCTTCTGAAGGTTTCAACCTTTTTCATATAGGCTCTTGCTCGGGTATTCGTCGACATCTGTTTTTTCGTACAGAATTGCTTTCTCCTCCTTCTAATCCACCGAGGATGGCATGGACCTCGCCAGTCACATCCCGAGCTGAGGGATAGTTATTGGGCCTCTGACGCTTATCCTCATTTCGGGCATTTCTCCCAAACTGAGGTCGGTATGGTGAATGCCTTTCCGCAGACCGGCCTCTCCGGGATACTTTATACGTTGTCTTAAAAAACTCCTGCAGATATCCTTCTCGGATATAATCCTCGATTTCTTTCTTTAGGTCGGTGCAATCCTCTGTATCATGCCTATGCTGCCGGTGAAAATTACAGAAAAGATCTCTATTCCTCTTATGGTTTGGGGTATTCATCTTTGCTGGGGACTTCAAAATACCCTGTTTGCCCACAATAGCCAGGATGTCCGAACGGGCTCTGTTAAGAGGAGTAGTGATTCTGTCCCTCACCGTCGGCTCCATAACGCGACGTGGGGGGTTGAGACGATCGAACACTCTTGGACGCCTATCTATCACCGTGTTCTTTTTCCCGTCATCTCGGGCCCTTACCCCCCGCTTTTCATTATCCTTCTTTGTCTAATCTGCCTCTTCCCCTTTAGCATACTTCTCGGCTCGGTCCATTAGCTCCTCCACATCGCCTGGGGGATCCGTGGCCATTTTGGTGTAGAAATGCCCGGGTCGTAAACCGTTAAGGAATGCTCCCACTAAAACATCCTCATAGCAATTTTTCACCTGTAAACTCTCGTCATTAAACCTTCCCATATAACTCCAAAGGGATTCACTATCCCCCTGACGGAGGTTCAGCAGCTCTGCGGTAGACTTATCAAATTTTTTTCGTTGTAGGAAACGATTGAAGAAAAGATCACATAATTGGGAAAAAGAAACCACACTCCTTGGTCTTAACCTTTCGTACCAAAGGCGAGCCTTCCCTTCTAGAGTAGAAGGGAATGCTTGGCATTTTGTTTCCTCTGGTGCCTTCAAGAAATTCATCGTAGACTCAAATCTGTGAATATGATCATTAGGATCTGAATCTCCAGTGTAAGCTTGCAATTGCGGTAACTTGAACTGAGGCGGTAACGGAAAATCCAAAATCTCCTGGGATAAAGGGCTGTCCCTCCGGGGTCTCCTTTTCCCAAGATTATTGCCCGCCTCCTGATTAACATTTTCTCCTCCTCCAGTTTGAGGAAAAGGATGAGTCTCAGACCTCCTATCTTTTTCCCCACCAGACTCGATTTGGATTACCAGGGGTGATTTTTCCCGGTCTTTCTGCTGATCCTGCTTTTTCTTCCGAGCTTCCTTGACCATAGCCTCCATTTCATCATAATGTTCCGCAAATATTTTCATCATCTCAGGGGTAATCCGGTTCTCCCCTTGCGGCGACTTCTCAGGAGCTTGCTGATTCGTGGGCGACTACTGTCTCCCTTCTTCACGCCTTCTGGTTTGGGCAGCTCCTCCCTTCGATCTCGTATTTGCCATCGCACTGTAATCCTGTGGTGAGAACCTTTTGTACGATTCCCACTGACGGCGCCAATTGATGAAGCTCAAGTTTGCACGTGGGGTTTTTAAGTTGACCGAGCAAGAAATGCCGAGCTCCAGCAATAATCACCAACTAAACCTGTAAGACAAGAAAGCGTTAGAGCAAAATCCCGAGGTAGTCCCCGGGGATTCTCCTCCGATTCCTCAGTCAGTGACCTCCTTATCAATGTAATCAACATCTATTATAAAAAGAATGCTTACTGTTACCGTTAACCTGTTTCCTCATATCTCGGTTTATCCATTGCCAAGTGGTTGTAACTGCCTTTGACTTGTTCTCCTTTATTTTAGGGAATATATTAATTATGTTATATCAGAAGTCAAAGAAGAAAATCTGAAGTAGCAATTACAAAGATGCTCCTGTTTCTCCACCTTGCACCCAGAATTAGAAGCAAGTTAAAACATATGAATTGAATTACTCTAAAAGGGCTTTCCAGAACATCCAAGATCTCCTCATTTGGATTAGTATTGAAAGAGTTACACTCAAAACAATTTGCACAATCAAATCTGCCCAAACCCTAAATGAAGCGAGGTAGGCATGTTTAAAGTTTCCCTCAAATTCTTCAAACATCATTTAAGCTTTTCTTCACTTTTCCTTGATTGGCAAAATGCAACAACAATTAATGAATCAAACAATGTTGCAAGAATGGTGCATGAAAAAGTGTAACAATTGTGTGCATGTATGCTGCCAAGACTAATGCATTTTGTGTGTCGTATGAGTGCAAGTGTGTGCGCAAGCCATGTGCAAGTGTCGCTAGTGTTGTGCACAAGTGGTGTGGGCAAGGTGTGGGCTGGCACTAGCCGAACTGTGTTGTGTGACGAGTGCATGTGCACTGTGCGCCGAGTGTGGGTGTGTGTGGCAAGCTTGGTGCATGAGTGTGGCGAGGTGAGTGCATGTGTGCTAGAATGCGAAGCTAGTGTGTGCGATGCAACCTCTCAACCTAACAACCCACTTTTATGCAAAACATATGTGTCTTATACTGAAAAAGTTACACCCAAATGGCTTAGCATTGCATATTATGCCCAAGCATAGAAGAAGCATATTCAAGCATATATAAACACCATTCCATCGAAGTTGGCTTTTTACATAGTTTCCAACCTAAACACATGCTTATTTCATTTAGTCATCAATTTGGGTCCTTTCCTCCATTTAAACACACCAACTTGTATATCACATAAAAACACAATCTTACACAAAATACCACACAATTGCAAGGAAAACAAGGCAAAAGCTAAGCAATTTAAGCAAATACAGGTTGGTATAAAACCAACCCATCAATTTCCCCCGCACTTGAACTTTTGCTTGCCCTCAAGCAAGATCAACACACTAACACAACTTCACACGATGACTCATTACCCGCACTCATTACACTGCCTCCCTATCCACCATGTCAATCACCAAGTTCATCAAAACTTTTCAATATACTCAAAACTTTCCAAATTGTCCCGGTCCCAAACTTTAAGAATCCAACACACATTATCAACCATGGCATAATGAATAAAGACAAAAATGTCATGCGTGCAAGTGTGTGATGAGGAAAATCGAATCCATTTGCTCTCTTCCTATGTACACTCCTTAATATCTTGCTTAATCATTCACTACACAACTATTCTCTTGTCCACACACATGAACTTACAGCACACAAGATCAATGGTAACCTAATGCACATTGGTGCTTCTATTAAATATCAACATTTTATTCTCTCATTTTGCACTTTGGTGCATTTATTTGTCACACACATTAGTGCATGGCTGCCTGGGTCTTGTGGCTCCTTTTTCCCACTTTTTGCCTGGGTTTTATGGCTATTTTTTTCCATATTTGCTTGCCCATGGTATTTTGGCTTTTCATTCCCAATTGCAAACGGCTTTTTCTCCATATCCCTTCTCATTTAACCGCAAGTTCATATGTGTCTTCAAGGGACTACAAATGCACGAACACCAAAATCTAAGGAGAACATAGAAAAAGGCAAACTCAATTCAGGCTTCCTCCTATGTCAATTGTTATTGTTTTGCATGGCATATCTATCTTACTTTAACATCATGCATTGGACAACAAAAAATATGCCAAATACATCAAGTTCGGTGCCATAGACAAAACATTTCGCATGCTAGCAAAAAAATGTAAAATGATGAAATTGGATCATGGCCTAATGACTTCGGAGACAAGTGCCCTAATATAAAATGATTCGACACTAAGTTTCAACACTCACGCAGCACATTCAACTTATTTGATTCATGTTTTTCGCATCACAAACACTACATGTCATTTAAGCCCAACACAATCATATTTTTGCACAACACACTTTCAAGAACATCACTTATTCACAAAAATTTCAAAATTTCTCAAAAAACTTAAAACTTGCACACAAAATGAAAAACACAACATATACGGGGTATAATATGCAAACACTCAAATTTGACACGAAAAAACTAGAAAATAGCATGCTTTGCATCATATAGCACAAAAACTTTCATTCATTCCCCCACACTTAAAACTTACATTGTCCTCAATGTAAAGTAAAGATATATAGGTGAAAGAGCTCTCTGGTGTGGATATGTCATGAATTCCAATGTTTGTTTGGTGGAGTGTCTTTGTCCATAGTTTCCTGTCACGCACGAAAAACTTCCTACACATGGTGAAACCAAGCTTATTAGAACTCACTCACTCAAATATACTACATGTTGGTGCAAGGTAAACATGACATGGAGGTACATGCAAGCAAAGTGTCGCACCATGACTAGGAGTCATGGTGGTGTAAAAATATGTAACTAACAACACTAAGTGGCACATGCATAATTCATGCTTGAAATGTAAAATAAATTGCTAGTGTGCATTGTGGGATTGGCCCATGGCATTCACTCCCCCACACTTAGCCTCATGTGTGCTTTGCCCATTCGGCTTGCTGCTTCCTTCATGTGCAAGCCCCTATAACATGAGTAGTGTGAGTAAGCATAAACAAAATGCAAAACAACATAACGACTAGTTAACCAATATAAACAAAGTTACTATGAAAAGAATTAGATCTCGGTTTTGTAGTCTCCAGCTAGACTTTATTCCTTCATATATCATTCTTCTTCAAGAATCGGAATATCCATCTCTGTACCAGAAAAAAGATATTTCATAAGAACTCTTTTTGCTCCTCTTGTACGGCATTAGAAGAGTAGCTTCAATGAGGTGCTTAAACTCCTGCACATGGGGAGCAACCTCTACAAATTCTACTTTGAACCACTGAGGCTCCCCCATTGTAGGCACCTCCTTTACTTCACCTACCATTTTAGGCTCTTCAACCATGCACAGCTCAACCAAAGATTGAGGGTCTCCCATAAGAGGCACCTGGTTCACTTATTCCACCATTAGAGGCACATCATTTACTTCTCCCACCATACTAGGCACTTTAATCCTGCAAGGCTCAACCAAGGATTATACATCCATAGTCTCAACAAAACCATCAGTAAATTCAAGAATGGATGTATCAACAAAGCAATTTTCTACCATGTTAGCAATCTTATTATAAATTTTCACATCTTCATCATCTACACTAACATCAGTAAGCTAAAAAATGGATTTATCAATGAAGCAATTTTCCACTATATTAGCAATGTCATTCAAAATTGGAACATCTTCATCATCTAGACTAACATATGGAAATTCTTGAGTCTTTTCTTTGTCAACAACACAAAAAGCATTGTCATCAATTAACAAGAGTATCTCATTTTGTACTTCTTGTGAGTCCACATTTAGACATTTAGTTTCAAACAACATTTCAAGAGTTGGTGCCTCAACAAGAGTTTCGAGCAATATGGTGACATTCTCATCAGCCAGTTCAACATGATCTCCATTCAAAATATCACAATGATCATCAAGATATGTCTCTGTACAATTTACAAAGCTATCAAAAGGAGAAGACTCTAATGAATGGTTATCAACATCATCCGACTCATGGAATTCCATAAAATTAATGCCAAACTCTACATTTGTCACATTTTCCATATTGTTGTTAAGAAACCATAAGGTTCTAATTTCATCAGTATCAGGCTCATCACAGAAGACATCATTCTCTATATCACAACTAAAAATTAACTCATAAAGCAAAGATTCATCAATAATGCATTTTTGTGAGACAACCTCAATATTAGTAGATTCCACCTCCCAAGGATTCTTTTCACCCCATTCAACATTAGCTTGCATTCCAAAATGATATTCCTCAGGAGTTGGTACTCTAGAAATTAGAGGTGTACCTTGTGTATTGCATGGGGCATATTGAATTGGTGTCTCACTTTGTTCTTCCACATTGCTCCACAAAGCATCTAGTTCAGTACTCCTTTGTTGGCTTCTTGAAAACTCTTCTTCTTGAGAAAATCTCATTTCTTCCTTTTATGAGCCTCTATCAAGTCTTTCCAAAAGTTGAAAAAATATGTCCTCCACAGTGAGTCTTTGGTTTCCAATGAGATGCGTTTTGTTGCTTTGTGCTTGATTGTGCCATTGCTCCTCATATGGTGGTGGAGAGAAGTCCCACCTAGACATGCTTGAGTACTTGTGGTGTGCAATACTCAATTTCAGTTAAGTTTAATATCCTGCACTTGCCACAAATACACCAATGTAGACAACAAAACACAAAAACAACAAACTTTGCCAAACTAAAACACAGCCAACTACTAATCTACACAAATAAAAACAAAACAGAACAAGTAAAAATTTAAGAAACCGTGCCTTCCCTGGCAACGGCGCCAAAAATTGACAAGAGTGTCGCGTACTTGCACAATTTTACCCTACCCACTAATGTAGTTGTGGTGAGAGGGATCGAATCCTCAGGGAAGGGAGTGGATTCTTGAGTTCGAGTATTGTTCTAACAAATGTCACAAACAGAGAACAAATAGAGATAAAACACTACTATAGTAACAAATGAAAATCACAATAACAGAGAGTAAGGTATAGAATCAAGTATGAATTGGATGTCCTAGGGTCCAGGAGTCGGTTAATTTGCAAATTAAACAACTTATGCTCCGCTTTTGACACTCATGCAAATCTTATAAGGAGGAGACAAAGGTTGCCTAGGTGTCTAGTTAACACCCGGCATGTCAACCGTCTGCCTTCTACACTCCTTAACATCTTACTTTCCCATGTCAAGGCCTAAGCAAGACGAGTGAACATCGCAACGTCTCAACTTCAAGATACTAGCTAATGAATATGCAAAACCTCAAGTCTCCCATAGCAAGGCCCGACCTGAGTTCCTAAACCTTAGTTAGCATCAAAGAGTCGTTCTACACTCTATTCTAGTGACTCAATGACCTTCAATTGGCATGGCGACTACATCTCGGATCATGAACAATACTTAACAAGTGTAGAAACTCCACTATCATACGTTCAGTCCTCATCTCATGCAATTCTCACTTTAATTTATGAACCGAGCCTCAATCTAGCATGGCGACCACAATCAAGGTACAATTCAAACAAAGAAAGTGCGAACATTATGAAACATGACATCTCCAAGCAATAAGAACAGGTATGATTTCATTACCATAATTTATGGCAATTGCGTAGCATTTCATCTTTTAATCATGCATTCATCCGATCCTTACCCTAAGACATCACACGAGTTAGCCGAGGACTTCCATTTTCATCTCATATTCATCACAAAATAACATTGAACAATTCATTCTCATTAAATTGGACAAATTTACCGATTAAAGAACGTAGAATTGTCAAATGCTTCTTCAATTGAGAATCAAAATGCAATCCTCAGCGCAAAGGTGCGATCGCAATTCAAAATGGAGGATGATTTCTAGAATGAGAAAATCTTAGTGAGAGAAAGCTAGAGAGAGGAAGTATTTCCCGCTCCCCCAATTCTAAAATCTTGTCTAAGTTCTAAATCTATTCTCGAATGATCCCTTCAAAAGTCCTACTAAATCCTCTATATAAAGAGGTTACAGAAAAAACTTAAATGTTACGTAAACGTGAAAGGACTAAAATATTACAAAAATACCACTATGAATGTCATCAAGTTCAACACTAGCTGTTGCACATGTCCAATCACGTCTTTGAGCGTTGGTCGCAGCGCTTTCATCTACAGCAGCACGCCTTTGAGCCCAGACCAATCACGCCTTCACGAACCTCATCAAATTCTGAAAACTTACAAACCATCACCTTGCAACCCAATTCTGAACCTGTTGCATTGAGAATTTGGAAAACCCTAAAACACGAAAGTTGTAGCCACAAGTCGTAGCTTTCTACAGCCTTTTGAATCAGCCAAATCGAAGTTAGGACGAGAACGTTATGCCCAAAATACTGAGGTGTGGCGAGAAGAAGATTTCCATGGCGAGACCTCGCAAGCCAAACTTCTTATGGCCTGCGAGATCTCGCAGGCCATTTTTTGTAATGCATTCACATGCCTGTGAGGTCTCGCAGGCCAATTTTTGTCATGCTTTCACATGCCTTCGAGGTCTCGCAGGCCAATTTTTGTCATGCTTTCACATGCCTGCAAGGTCTCGCAGGCCAATTTCTTGCTTCAGCAAAACTTTCTATTTCTATGCAAAATTCGTGAGTCTTTGGCTCTGAATCAGACTTCGTGGTAAACATAAAAGTTTTAGATCTTTCTTTTGGCTTTCCATGGGTTCAAGAATCAGCATCTTTAGAGGTCTGTAGCTCAAGATATACTTATTCTACCAAACTATGGCAATAAGAAGTCAAAAAAAAAAATCTGAAGTAGCAATTACAAAGATGCTCTTATTTCCCCACCTTGCACCCAAAATTAGAAGTAAGTTAAAACATATGCATTGAATTAAACTAAAAGGGCTTTCCAAAACATCCAAGATTTCCTCATTTTGATTAGTATTGAAAGAGTTACACTCAAAACAAGCTGCACAATCAAATCTGCCCAAACCCTAAATGAAGCGAGGTAGGCATGTTGAAAGTTTCCCTCAAATTCTTCAAACATCGTTTAAGCTTTTCTTCACTCTTCTTTGATTGGCAAAATGCAACAACAATTAATGAATCAAACAATGTTGCAATAATGGTGCATGAAATGTGTAACAATTGTGTGCATGTATGCTGCCAAGACTAATGCATGTTGTGTGCCGTATGAGTGCAAGTGTGTGCGCAAGCCATGTGCAAGTGTCGCTAGTGTTGTGCACAAGTGGTGTGGGCAAGGTGTGGGCTGGCACTAGCCGAAGTGTGTTTTGTGATGAGTGCATGTGCACTGTGCGCCGAGTGTGGGTGTGTGTGCCGAGCTTGGTGCATGAGTGTGGCGAGGTGAGTGCATGTGTGCAAGAATGCGAGGCTAGTATGTGCGATGCAACCTAACAACCCACTTTTATGCAAAACATATGTGTCTTATACTGAGAAAGTTACACCGAAATGGCTTAGCATTGCACATTCTGCCCAAGCATAGAATAAGCATATTCGAGCATATATAAACACCATTCCATCGAAGTTGGCTTTTTACATGGTTTCCAACCTAAACAAATGCTTACTTCATTTAATCATCAATTTCGGTCCTTTCCACCATTTAAACACACCAACTTGTATATCACATAAAAACACAATCTTACACAAAATACCATACAATTGCAAGGGAAACAAGGCAAAAACTAAGCAATTTAAGCAAATACAGGTTGGTATAAAACCAACCCATCAGTTATCCGATCAAAACCCTAGGACATCAAAGATCTAGCCGAGAATTTTCAATTCAAATTCACTATCAATATTTCTCAACATTAAGCAATTCATCATCAATAATAAAAAAGATTATAGCGAATAACTTTCTTCGTAGGATTCATTTCTCAATTGAATTACAATGTTTGGATCAAATTCTCAATCGGAATTGAAACTGAAGATCCATCGGAGAAGATAGAAATTCTAGAGAGAGAAAGTAGAGAGATATAATTTCCTGCACCAAACTCAAAAGATGGTAATGAATTCTAGAATATTCGTCTCGTAAAATTCTCTCTCCCCTCCATATAGAGGTCACAAAAAAACGTAAATGATACGCAAACGTAAACTGACTACATTATTACAGAAATTCCAATATGTGTATCAGCAAAAAAAGTTCAACGTTAACTTGTATCAACAACGCCTTTTAGCTTATTGACTCCACGCCTTCATCAGCCCTCAAACGCCTTCAAGTCTTCAGCTTTCACGCATTCAGCAACCTCTACACGCCTTTGAACCCATTCTGCCCACGCCTTTATCAGCCCTGCCACAAGAAAACGCACTACAACACTTAGCCGAATTTTTAACCAACAAATAAACTTGCAATTTGAACTCTTCCTTGGCGAGGTCTCGCGGCGACACCTCGCAGTGCAATGCTGGTGTGGGCGAGTTCTCTCGGCAAGACCTCGCCGTGTGTGTGCGTGAGTGGCGAGGTCTCTCGATGAGACCTCGCCGTGTTTGTGTCAGTGGCGAGGTCTTTCTGCAAGACCTCACCATGTGAGTGTAAAAGTGCCGAAGATTGGTGATGAAAATGCACTAAAGAGTGGAAACGTAGAGCAATACTAAGGAGTAAAAATGAAAGTTAGAAAATGCAAGATGAATGCGATACCTTAAGTGCATGTGTGCGTGAGAAGGCTAAGTGTGTAGTGAGTTGTGAATTGTGTGCAAAATGAGAGTAAGGCGAAAGTGTGCGTAAATTGAGAGCTCAACATACGGGTGTGCGGCGAGTTGAGTGAGCTCGCCGCATGATGCATGCGGCGAGGTGCGAGCATGGTATGCGGGAGTGAAATCTCGCCGCATAGCTTGTGCGGTGAGGGTTGGACTCGCTGCTTGCATCTACGCGTAGCTTATGTTAGTGTGCCGCACGCAAGTGCGCGCTGCTTGTGCAAGGTTGCCGCGCGCAGCAGGTGTGGGAGTGCTGCGCGCACATGCGCGAAGCTTGTGTGTGTGTGTGCGAAGTGTGGATTGCTGCGCGTGAGGTTGCTTTTGAGGTGAATTTATTCACCTTTTATCTGTGGTTTTACACTTGATTCTTTGGTCGTTCTTGATCTTTTTGATTCGTTTTAGTATTTTATTTGTATGTTTGTTGACCATGGTGTATGCTTGGAAGAGGAAAATCTCACGAGAGTTGAATCGGATCCAAAATGAGAGGAAAAGATTGAGAAAGATCAAGAAAGACGTGATTAGGCCAAAAAGGTGCATTTCGTCACAAAGAAGCTGGTTCAATGTTTCACAAGATGTTCAAGGTATTAATTACAATTGTTGATGATCAATCCTATATTAAAAGACCTTGCATAGAGTGGAAGATAAGTGCCAAGTTGATCCCATTGAGGTTCGAGACTCCAAGAAGGGTTAACATCTCGAAATACGAGGAAAGGTTATGAAAAACAAATGCTAAAGAAATCTGCCAGGTTTTGGTCTTTTGATCATATCTCTCTCAATTTACATCCAAATCGGATGATTCAAGTTCCATTGGAAAGCTAAGAGATAGAGCTACAGTTTTCATGTTTTGGGTTTTTCCCAATTCGACCGGGATCATGGGAAAACATGGCCATTTATGGACGTCGCGACGTGGGAGAAGATCCACGTCGCGACGTGGCTCACTGTTTCGTTTTGCTTAATTGTTAATATTAAGATGATTGATCTAGTCATGTTAGGCTAAATCTATTGTGCTCCCGAGATTATGAATAAGGGTTTTTGTGTTTAATCTACATTCTAAGTTCTATTCTATGGTCTTTGTAAATGAGTTTTACTGTGTTCTTCATAATTATGCATGATTTAACGCCTTAATTATGTATGATGAATATCTTCATAAAGTGAAGTAAATTGCTTAGAGATAACTTGTTTTAATCTGTCCTACCGCTATATAGGAGGGTTAGAGTAAGTTATTTGTAATCTATTGTGGGTTGGTTGTGAATTTGTTAGATTAATTTACCTTAATTCTCACCTACCGCTATATAGGAGGAATTTGGGGGGTTAGTTTGGCATAGCGTGACTGGTTCCGGCGTTGCCTCGGCCATAAAGGAGCGGTTGAACTTGAGGGTTTGGTTGAGTTGGTAGTTGCAATAGATTTCGGGTTAATTAACGAAGTGAACTGTACCTACCGCCATTTAGGAGTGTTCAATGAGTTATTTAATATCTAAGTAGTTAAGTGCATCAATCACTCCTTTCCTACCGCTATATAGGAGGGTGTGAGTATGTGTGTTTATCCTTATTTTGCATGACCATAGATAGAATGAATGTGTATTTCTTTATGTAACCCTATCATATAATCTCGGGAGTACACTTGCTTGAATTGCGTTTTAAGTCATATCACCATCTTTATTTTAGTTAATTGTTGTTCCTTTTGTTACTTTCAGTTTGTCAATTATAAGAACACAAAAATATTTATTTTAGAACTTCAACATAGTCCCTACCTTGAGAGAACGAACTCGTTTTACTATCGCCTTCATTGGGGTTGTTTCAGCTTATTTTTGAGTAGGTTGTTTAAGCAACCACGATCACATTTTACATACATATTTGTCCTCATCAAATTTTGGCGCCACTGCCGGGGAAAGCAGTCGTGTTGGAATTTTTGTTTTTATTTATTTTATTTTTTATTTATTTTATTTTGTATTCTTTTCACCCTTTCTTTTTACTCCTTGCATGCACAGGACAAGATCTTGTGGATTGCCAGAATACGAATTTGATCCGGAACTTGCTAGGACGTTACGTGATAAGAAGAAGTTGGATTCTGCAGTAAAGGCTGGTCAAGAAAATCAGCAAAATGTGGGTGATCCTCCAAGGGACCCTCTTATTATTCCACCGGCCCAACCAGAAGCACCTCGTCATCGATATGGTGATCATTATGAGCCTCGAATGGACAACTTGGATTCACCATTCATTAACACTGGAGAGCATTTTCAAATCCCGCCAGCTTTCATTAATTTGGTTCAAAATGGCCAGATTTTTCATGGGATGAGTTCTGAAGATCCACATGCACATTTAAGGACATTCCTTAAGGTGTGTAACACAAGTAATCTCCCACATATCCCCCATAATGTTTTGAAGAGAATGTTGTTCCCTCTCTCTTCAATGAGCAGCTGAGAGATGGTATGACTGTATTAATGGGGCGAGGATTGAAACTTTTGATGAGGTTGCAAAGAGATTCATGACCAAATACTTCCCTCATTCCCGAATGGATAAGATCGAATGGATTTCATGCAGTTTCGTCAAGGTGATGGTGAGTCATTCACAGAAGCTTGGGATAGATTTCGGGAACAGTTCAGTAAATGCCCAAACAGTGGGTTGGAACCTGGACGAGAGTTGAATTTCTTTTGCAATGGACTTAATGTGGATACTATGCATTTAGTAAATCTTTCAGCTGGCGGAAACTTGCGAGATAAAACCCCAGAAAAAGTTGAAGAGATTTTTGAGCGTATAGTAAGCAATGAGCTGATGTTACCCACTGGGAGGAGCAACCTTGGAAGATGTCAAATTGGGATGTTAGAGTTGGATAAAGCCACCAACTGGGAAGCACAGCTGACAGCCATGCAGAGCCAACTGGCTAGTATTCAAGCAGCATTGGCAAACAAAACCACGCCAACTTGTGGTTTATGTCAAGGAGAACATCACATGGATCAGTGTCCTCAAGTAACCAATGAGCAAGTGCAGTATGTCAACTATGATAGGAGTTCAAATCAGTGGAAGCCATCCGGTGGGAACCAAGGATATCAAGGAGGACAGAATCGCCCACAGTATAATACGTCAATACCAACTTATCCACCTGGTTATGGTACCAAACAAAGCACGCAAAATGGTATGCCACAAGCATCACTGGAGGATGTTATCACAGGATGTTATTACTGTGTTCTTCATAATTATGCATGATTTAAGGCCTTAATTATGTATGATGAATATCTTCATAAAGTGCAGTAAATTGCTTAGAGATAACTTGTTTTAATCTGTCCTACCGCTATATAGGAGGGTTAGAGTAAGTTGTTTTGAATCTATTGTGGGTTGGTTGTGAATTTGTTAGATTGATTTACCTTAATTCTTACCTACTGCTATATAGGAGGAATTGGGAAGGTTAGTTTGGCATTAGCGTGACTGGTTCCGGCGTTGCCTCGGCCATAAAGGAGCGGTTGAACTTGAGGGTTTGGTTGAGTTAGTAGTTGTAATAGATTCCGAGTTAATTAAGGAAGTGAACTGTACCTACCGCCATATAGGAGTGTTCAATGAGTTATTTAATATCTAAGTAGTTAAGTGCATCAATCACTCCTTTCCTACCACTATATAGGAGGGTGTGAGTATGTGTGTTTATCCTTATTTTGCACGACCATAGATAGAATGAATGTGTATGTCTTTATGTAACCCTATCATATAATCTCGGGAGTACACTTGCTTGAATTGCGTTTTAAATCATATCACCATCTTTATTTTAGTTAATTGTTGTTCCTTTTGTTACTTTCAGTTTGTCATTATATGAACACAAAAATATTTACTTTAGAACTTCAACATAGTCCTTTCCCTGAGAGAACGAACTCGCTTTACTATCACCTTCATTGGGGTTGTTTAAGCTTATTTTTGAGTAGGGGTGGATAGCAACCACGATCACATTTTACATACATATTTGTCCCCATCAGTTGCCGGCCGCGTGCATGCGGCGAGGTGTGAGTGTGTGCGATGAGTGCTGTGCGTATGTGCGCGTAGCTGTGCATGGGTGTGTGCGAGAGTGTGCGAGTGACCATTCCAGCAAAATAAGCTACTTCTAGGCACACTATGTGTAGCTTAGCCTCTGAATTGAACTTGGTTATGCACATAAGAGTTTTAGATCTTCCTCTTATCTTTCCAGTGGTTCAGGAATCAGCACATTTGGATATCTGTGGCTTAAGATATTCAAATTTTACCAATCTGTGGCAAAGATTCCAGCAACGAAAACCCTAGAAACAACAATCATAAAGAAGCCCTCGTTTCTCATAGTTCCGCATAGAATTAGAAACAAGTTAAAACATGAGAAATGAAGTACACTCAAATATCTTTCCAGAACATCCATGATCTCCTCATTTGGAGTAGAAGTGAAGGAGTTACACTCAAAACATGTTGCACAACAATTCTGCCTAAAACTCTAATTCAACCGAATAAGCATTTAAGCAATTTTTAGGGTTTCCTTAATTTTCCATCTAGACATATATTACTCCATTTCATCATCATTTTTGCCCTTTTTGCACACTTGAACATTCCCAAATTGCAAACCACATGCATGCTTAAAATGGCACAAATCACTACACAATTTGCATGAAATTCAAGGCAAAAACCAAGAGATATAACACATATTAGTTGGTCTAAAACCAACTCATCAAATTCCCCCACACTTGAGCTTTTGCTTGTCCCCAGGCAAACTTACACTTCACAACCACTTAGCACTGGACCTCGCTCCTCTGTCCAACTCGTTCTCCTTTGAGTTTATAAAAAACAGTCTTTTTTCATGCACTAAACTTACACCAAGTCCTTGACTCCAAACAATCCAATCTCAGCACAAATTATCAATCAAGGCACGATTAATAAAAACCAAAATGTCATGAGTGCAAGTGTGTGCTGAGGGATACTGGTCCATCTGTTCTCTATACATGCATTACTCCATTTGTTCCAAAACATCTCCTTGCATGAACAATCACAATATCCACACACAAGACCTCATAATCACACAAGATCAGAGGACGCACATTGGTGCTTCTCTTAATTGATTTCATTTGCTTTTGCACTTTGGTGCTTTTGCTTTACTACACACATTGGTGTGCTTGCCTGAGTTTTTTGGCTTCTTTTTCCCTTTAGCTGCAACATGCCCAGGCTATTTAAGCTTTTCATTCCCAATTGCCAAAGGCTTTTTCTCCATATCCTTTCTTGTGTGACTAAAAATTCCTGGATGTCTTAAAGGGACTATGTATGCTAGAGCATCCCAAAATAATGAAGTAATACATATCATCAAGAAAAAATTTAACCAGTTTCCTCCTATGTCCAAGAACATGTTTTGCATGGCATATCTATCTTACTTTAACATGATGCCTTGGTTAAAAAAATACACCGATTCTATCAAGTTTGGAATCAAGAAAATACAATTTTCGCATGCAAAACAAAAGTAGAACATTTTTTATGAAATACAAAATTTGAACATAGCTTAACAGAGGAGCAGAAGCATAGTACACAGTATGCATTCTTCTTCTTCTACTTGCTACTCACAACACATTCCTAAACACTCTAAACATTTGATTCAAGCCTCAAATACAATGACTCATACTAGCACACTAAAAATTAACTAAAACAAAATACACCCTAGGATTCTGATTCCATGCTTCTCCACCCTACTCACGAAACTTACTTCACAGAGCTTCAAGAACTTCAACAATTCACATCACAACTTCAAAGAACTTGCCAACAATTTCAACACCAAACCTATAACCACTGCACAACACAACAAAATATCTTCCAGAATCTGACCCCCCCCATCATCAATACAAAACACCCACATGCTTGCTAAAAAAAATTAACCAACCCATCTTGCAGCAAATCTCAACAACCATAGAAATAACAATCACAACAACCAATCATGAAGCACCAAACATACCAGCCAATAAGACATCGTTCACCCCCTCACACTTGAAATAGACATTGTCCACAATGTAAAAGTTTTATAAGGAGGGGCTCCCTGAGAAGATAACGGTGCTGAAGAAGAAGGAGATGAAAAAAAAGCTGTCATTGAAAATGAAGGAGCACCTAAAGGCCGTGCCACATAATGAAAAGGGCCATGAATTGGTCCTCCCAGAGGCTGTCTAGAACCGATCAATGGGATCCTTGTTGCAGGCATAAAATTAGGATTCGATATGAAAGTGGGAGTTCGAGGCATTGGAGGTATTTGGCCAAATGTTGGCAATGGATTAAGTGCAGGCATGGCCGGAACTCCTGGTGGATGTTCTTGTACGATTCCACTAACGTCTTCACATGACAAATTAGGGATCCGATACCCAGCTAACTATGCGAAAGTCGGAGTTGGTTTTGGAGGACCCGAATCAAAATGGTAGTAGACAACCTTCTTGTTGCACTTATCTAGCTCCAGCTGGATTTTCACTTGCTTGTGATATAATACCTCGAATTGTTGTTGAGCTACAGAAGACATGTCATCCAACTTTTCCATCATATTAGAAGAGTGTGAAGACCAATCTTGATGCATGTCATTGATTTTCTCATGCATCCCTTCTAGCCTCTCATCCAATTGTTGAAAGCGAGTGTCCACAGAATGTTGGAAATCTTGCAATGCTCCCTGAAAAGAAATGAAATCATATAGCTGAGGTTCTTCACTTGCTTTAGAAGTTAAAAGGTTAGACTTGCTCCGAGAATTCTTAGACCCTGCTTTCCTTGCTTTCTTCATTTCCTTTTCTATTTGCAGATACTTAATATAGAGTGGAGTACTAATCGGGCCTGGATTCCGTCGCCACTCTTCAGCTTCTGTGTCCACCCCTTGAGCCAGACAAATTTCCTCAATCAGAACTGGGAAGTATAGAGCTGCACTATCCATTTCAATCACAGATTGTAAACTTAAAAGAATTATGCGCCCAACATCAATAGCTCTTCGCCCACGGATAGAGGATATCAAGTACAACAGATTGCGTAACACTTCGGTTGATTGCGAACTCAGCATAAGACGTGATAAAACAAACAGAAGCCAGACCTCAACATCACTGCGCAACCACTCCCCACGAAGATGCTTGCGATCACCCCTTGTGTTTAGTTCCCAAGTCGCTTCAGGCAAAGCAAGCTCCTCAGTCAAAGATTGGTAGCACTCGTCATCTTCTTGGAATGACAAAGGATCATGAGAAAAGGTAGGAGTACCAAGATGATTATTAATGATTTCACTTGTGAGCTGCACCCATTTACCCCTCACATAAAATTCCCTAGCCATATTTGGATACTTAGCATTAGCATAGAACTCCCTTGCCAGACTAGCATTACAGTACCCCGGAGCACTCGTGAGCTTTTGATCAAAACAGTGAAACTGCATCAACTCCTGAAATGGGCCTCCCTCCACCGTGAATGCTCTCTCCAGGTGTAGCTTCTTCATACCGATCCCTTGTTTCCATCGTTTTTTAGCTCTTTTGTCTACAAACAATGATGGTTCACCAGCTTGATCGGAAGAAACCTTCCTCTTTTTCGGAGTTGTAGCTTGCATTGTGTATTGCGGAGGGTCCTCAAACAATGGCAAATCCTCGTTTGGACAATAATCAGAATAAAAGTCAACAAGTGGTTTTTGAGCTTTGCTTTTTCCTTTCTTCGAAGTAGAAGCCTTCTGTGAAGTTGAATCTTTCTTAGGTGCCATACCTGTCAACCACCAAAATCCATCCAGCCATATCCAACTTCATGCAAACAATATCCACAAAAATTTGAACATTGAAATGTAACATGATGCCCCAACATCCATTTCCACAAATAAGCACATACATGAAAACTCCCACCACAAGAACTATCGCGCAATAAAACATTGCAACTTTGATGACAAGGTAGAATTTTTAAGATAAAACATCGTAGCAACAAACCTCATGGAAAAATGAAATAATTACTCAAAGCAGAATTTCAGATTTTCATGTTCCATAAAACTAAGACAATAACATGCCAACAAAGATGATTTAGCACAATTTCCAAACATTAAAGTTGAAAAACTTAAACTTGGCTAACTCTCAGAACTGGATCCACTCCATTTGGGCAAGAAATGACCAAGTTATAGTCTTATTACTACCAAAATGTAAGCTGGGCAGATTGCTCGTTAATTTCAGCTTAGATCCTTATGCAAATGTGCACAATCCATATTCAACAAATTCGAATTTGCCAAAACTTAAAACTGGTAATTTGTAGAACAATATCGTATCTAAATGTGGGGACAAGAATCACCCCATTTGGACCAAAAATGAGCAAGTTAAGGCCAAAATACCGAAACATACCAAGCAGGGCGTAATTAGAAATCTTCAGACCACAACATCAATATGAATACTGCCTTGTCTTCGGAATTATACTACATTCCAGTCAAAATTGGAAAAAGTGCCCAACAAGAAAAATGTAGCCCAACCTCTTAACGAAATTTCCCAACTAGAATCAACTCATTTGAACATACCATGCTCAAGTTATAGCCAATTTACAGAAACGTGGTAAAGCTAGGCAGATTGAAAAACACAATAAAACCACCCCCCACTTAGCCTGCATGTAGGCTTTGGCCAAGCAACATGAATTCTTCTAAACTCATCATTTCCATTAACCTAGCAACAACATCATCTTTTCCATGCTTTTACCAGCTCCACTTTACAAAAGGTTTAGAAGCAACAAGTTGAAAATATAAACAAGAAGAACATACCTCAAATGAAGACACTTAAAACTTCTTGGAGGACTTGGGATTTGGAGAGTGATAATTGCTTGCAAAAAATTCTTGACCGACTCTTAGCTCATCAAAATAGTCTTGCTTTTGCCTTAAAATGTTAGCAATGGTAGTTGGCATTTATAGAACAAGAATGTGAAGCACATGCAATTGGTCAAAGCATCTAAGCATAAGAATGAATGCACTCCAACAACTCACAAGACTATATTTACAACAAACAAATGTGTGTCATGATTATCTAATTCATGTGAACCTATCCTGCCCATTCTCTGCCATATGCAAAATCTTGCCTTCACATGCCACTACAAACCAAAGTTGAATTCAGCTTTATGTCATTCCAATTCTCGTGAAAGGCAAGCCAATTTTCACTTCGGTTGCACCTTTCTCCAAAACATCATAATACCAAGCTCTAGCATGTTTTTTTCAAGATCATCAAATCACATTTTAGAACCATTACCAAACATAAACATCGACGATTAGAAAGCTATTAATTCCAACTTAAGCGCTCACATCCATGAAACAGCAAATTAAGACAATCACTCATTTTATACAATTTCGACAACATCCTCCTTTTAGCCAAATGTAGTCATGCACATTAAACTCAAACATACCTATTATATTATTAGCTAATAAACTCACACATAACCAAAACAACCTGAACACCTAACCAATAAACTAACACACTAATTTTATGAAAACTTTTTATGAAAACTATCATGACAACACACAACTCAAAGACTACTACTACTACTCTAAATACATTAAACAACGACAATAACAACATAACACAATCTTCTTCAAATCCGAAATCACAATCTTCAATCAATTCAACACCCCCCACACTTGCATAAGTCACGGTCCCAGGGGCGAAAAAAATAAAAAGTAAAGGAACCTGGCCTTTGACTATCCTCTGGAGAGTCTTGCTATCCGTTCTTACTCAAGCTGAAATTAACGAGCAATCTGTCCAGAAACTTCGAGAGAGAGAAAATCCTAGAGAGAGAAAGTTAGAGAGAGAAACTTTCTCTCTCTAGTTCAAAAGTCAGTTTTGTACTCTAGAATGTTCTCTAATCTATTCTCTCTCCCCTCTATATAGAGGTCACAAAAAAATGTAAATGATACGCAAACGTAAAATGACTACATTATTACAGAAATGCCACTATGTGTATTAACAAAAAAAGTTCCACGTTAACTTGTGCGAAAGTATGCACCACGCCTTTGAGATTATAGACTCCACGCCTTCATCAGCCCTCACAAGTCTTCAAGTCTTCAGCTCTCACGACTTCAGCAACCTCTACATGCCTTTGTGCCCAGTCTGCCCACGCCTTCATCAGCCTAGCCACAAGAAAACGTACTACAACACTTAGCTGAATTTTTAACCAACAAATAAACATGCAATTTGAACTCTTTCGTGGCAAGGTCTCGCCGCGTGGGCGAGACCTCGCCGTGTGTGTGTGAGTGGTGAGGTCTCACGACGACACCTCGCCATATGAGTGTGTAAGTGCCGAAGATTTGTGAAGAAAATGCACTAAAGAGTGGAAACGTAGAGCAATACTAAGGAGTAAAAATGAAAGTTAGAAAATGCAAGATGAATGCGATACCTTAAGTGCATGTGTGCGTGAGAAAGCTAAGTGTGTAGTGAGTTGTGAATTGTGTGCAAAATGAGAGTGAGGTGAAAGTGTGCGTAAATTGAGAGCTCGCCGCACGGGTCATGAAAATGCACTAAAGAGTGGAAACGTAGAGCAATACTAAGTAGTAAAAATGAAAGTTAGAAAATGCAAGATGAATGCGATACCTTAAGTGCATGTATGCGTGAAAAGGCTAAGTGTGTAGTGAGTTGTGAATTGAGAGCTCGTCGAAGATTTGTGATGAAAATGCACTAAAGAGTGGAAACGTAGAGCAATACTAAGGAGTAAAAATGAAAGTTAGAAAATGCAAGATGAATGTGATACCTTAAGTGCATGTGTCCTTGAGAAGGCTAAGTGTGTAGTGAGTTGTGAATTGTGTGCAAAATGAGAGTGAGGTGAAAGTGTGCGTAAATTGAGAGCTCGCCGCACGGGTGTGCGGCGAGGTGAGTGAGCTCGCCGCATGATGCATGTGGCGAGGTGCAAGATCTCACCGCATGATGCATGCGGCGAGGTACGAAAATCGTGTGCGGGAGAGAAATCTCGCCGCGCAGCTTGTGCGGCGAGGTGTGGACTCGTTGCGCGCCTCTGTGCGTAGCTCGTGTGAGTGTGCCGCGCGCCAACGCGCACGGCTGCTTTGCGTGTGCTGCGCGCAAGTGCGCGCAGCTTGTGCGAGGTTGCCGAGAGCCAGCGCGCGCGACAGGTGCTGGAGTGCTGCGTGCCCATGCGCGCAACTTGTGTGTGTGTGCGACACGTGGATTGCAGTGCTACGTTGGCGCGCGCATGCATGCGGCGAGGTGTGTGGCGCGGTGCGAGTGCTGTGCGGCGAGGTGTGAGTGTACGCGATGAGTGCTGTGCAAATGTGCGTGCAGCTGTGTATGGGTGTGTGCTTGAGTGTGATAGTGACCATTCTACCAAAACAAGCTATTTCTAGGCACACTATGTTTGTCTTAGCCTCTGAATTTAACTTGGTAATGCAAATAAGAGTTTTAGCTCTTTCTCTTATCTTTCCATTGGTTCAAGAATCCGCACCATTGGATATCTGTCGCTCAAGATATTCACATTTTACCAAACTGTGGCAAAGATTCCAACAAAGAAAACCCAAGAAACAACAATCATAAAGAAGCCCTCGTTTCTCGTAGTTACACATAGCTTTCCAGAACATCCAAGATCTCCTCATTTGGATTAGAAGTGGAGGAGTTAAATTCAAAATAAGTTGCATAACAATTCTGCCCAAAACCCTAATTCAACCGAATAAGCATTTAAGCAATTTTTAGGGTTTCCTTAATTTTCCATATAGACATATATTACTCCATTTCATCATCAATTTTGCCCTTTTTGAACACTTTAACATTCCCAAATTGCAAACCACATGCATCCATAAAATGGCACAAATCACTACACAATTTGCATGAAATTCAAAGCAAAAGCCGAGAGATATAACACATATTAGTTGGTTTAAAACCAACTCATCATTAGAACCATTCCCTTTGTGAAATTGTATCTGCGCTCCATGCCCTTATACCGAGAATGCCATTTTAGGCAAGAAGAACTGAGAACCTGAACCTTGGATCAGAGGTTCTCAGATTCCTTTTGTTATGTCGACAAATCGGCTTTAGTAGAAGTTAATTGTTGACAAACAAGAGACTCCATATCCTTTTGCTTGCGGGCCTCCTCTTCCAAGAGGGAGATTCTGCTCTCCAAGTCAGAAAGTTTCTTCTTCTTATTTTCTAAGTCCGAGCACAAATAGGATGAATATTCTGCAGCTCGAATGACTTCCATTGCTCTATTGGATAAAATTGAACTCTGCAGAAGAAGAAAACTATCTCACAGAGAATTGATCTCTAGGCATGATAATCTGACTTAGCCATTTATGCGTTGACACTGGAGTGAGCAGTCAAGAATTGCGATTGAAACCCCAGTTAGGAAAAAATCTGTCACCCGGGTGAGAGACGGGGCCATAAGAAAACAGTCACAGGATTTAGTTAAGATAAAAACTCAAACTCGACATGTTGAGAGAAGTCGTAGAGGAGTATGAACAAGGAAGCAGGTGTCATGCTAACGTTTTTGCTCGTCTTACTCTCTAGGCTAAATGACTGCGGTAAATTTCTTTTGGAAGCCCTGGACTTCTTTTCTAATGGTAATGGAGGCAAACCCGTTGAGGTAATCTTGGTCGTATTAGAAGGCATTGGATCCAAGATTTATGGAACTTCCAGAGCAGGAGCTGCAGTCTGCACAGAAGGCTCCTGAACTGATTTACCCGACGAAGATGGGGTGGTAGAAGCTTTATTAAATCCCCGCCCCGATGAGTTGACCGAGATCCATCAATGCGATAAAGAAAAACATCAGAAGAAGAAAATCAGAACAAGATAATCAGAGTTATAGTATAAGGTGAAATACTTACACTAAACTCCATGTCTATCTTTTGAACCATTATATTTAGGGCTGAGAATTGTGGAACTCAGCCCGCCCTGGATCAAAATTCTTTCAGATAATCTGGAAATATCAAAGGTAACTCCTAAAGACTCTAGTGTTTTTTCTCTGCAGACATTATAATATTTTTTGGACTCTTAATCGGTTATGGTATTAGTGATCTGCCAAGCTCGATTCTGACCAATAAATTATGTGCTCACGAAAAGAAATTTTTCTTTCCAGTGATGAATAGAACTCAGAAAGTTTTGTAGGAAAGACATCTTATTGGTACGGCTGTTAAAATAGAAAAATCCTATAACATTGAGCACTGTTTTAAATGAGAAAAAATGCCTGAACAAAGGAAGGCTAATAGAAACTTTGTAATATCAACAGACTACTTCAAAACATATGACGGTTCTGATAGAATTTGGAGTAGGTTGACTTAAACTAACTCTATAATGATCTAATACACCTAGGAGTAAATAGTAATGGGAAGCCAAAGACCTGCATGAAGTTTGTATTCATAAATTGCCACATAACCACGAGGAGAGTATGATCTAACCAACCAAGATGATTCACCTGTCCACCCTCCCACAGGAGGTTACGGAGGATGAAATTGTGGCCCATTTGGAGGAGCATGGACCCATTGTAAATTCTAAGGTCTTTGAAATGAACTGGAAGAAACAGGCTCTTGTGCTTTTCGAAAATGAGGAGCAAGCCTCTGAAGCCCTTGTGTGCAAGCATGCAACAGTGCTTGGCGGTTCTACTATTCGGATTTCATTTTCCCAGTTGCAGAGCATCTGAGGAGTTTCTGCTGGAGTTTCATCCAGAGGAAGTGGGGTTGTGGACAAAGAACATTTATGTTCTAGTAAACCTGATTTTAGAATTATCACCTCGAACTATAAATCAACTTGGTACTCGTATTTTCTATCACGTTCGTACATTGCTTGTAACATTTATTCTGATTTTCTTTACAGTTTACTGTGGTTAAAAAACTTGGAAATATGCCAAGTTTTGTAGGAATAGAAGGCGGAAACTTCTTTCAAATTTTTGAGAGAGAGGTTCTTTCCTTAGTTGTAAATATCCTGAATATGTTGATCGAACTTTTCTTGGTTTTGGCCCTCTTGACTTGTACAACATTTTTGTCTTTGCCAATCGTTTGCTTCTTCTCTCAATTTTCCCTTCTTTCTTGTATACAATTCCTTTTCTTCATTCTCCTTCTCCATCATCTCTCTCTCTCCACTCTCTCTCTCTCTCTCTCTCTCTCTCTGAGATACACAAGCTCTATTGGTCTGTGAATCCCCGCAACCAAAACTTGAGTGGATAATAATGGCAGACCAATCGGTAGCGATTTTTTGCTGAATTACCTTAGGTCATAGGGGCAGGCTGTCAATGAGAATAAGAATCAGGCTAGAAAAATTTTAGGGTAAATTACTTCAATCATCCATAAACTTGGAGTTCATTACGTTCTTGTCCTTAGTCTTTAAAATGTTCCATTTTTATCATTAATGTTATAATTTGATTTAAAATCGTCATTTATTTATTTTTTTCCACTTAAAATTTAAGTTAAATAAATATTTTACACATATATAAGAAGTACATACAAATTGATAAATTAGGTTTATGCATGTTAAATGGTCATCGAAATTGAATTTTTCTAACATGAAAAAGTAAACAAAGGACTATTGAAAACTACAAATGCAATATGAGGGACGAAAATGAAAATGTTTTAAAGATTAGGGACAAAAACGAAATGAGACCCCAAGTGGAGGGACGGTTGAAATAATTTACACAAAATTTTACCCTTTTCTGTTGATGATAGTCCACGGAGGAAATCGTTTGGCAGAATGTTGGCCTAATTGTTAATTATTAATACTAGAGTTCTATAAATCATACAAGAAAATTTTTGATTATTCCAAAGTAATCACTATCATTCAATTATTACCATAGATTTTGTTTGGTTAGGGGGCAATTGGTATAAATTTCTCGATGGCAATCAAATGACTTTGATTGAGGGGACAATCATTGTGGGAATCATAATTGTATTACAAATTGCGGAATAGGTATTATTATGATTGATAATACTTAGTTCAACCCCACTTTGGTAATGACAATCAATCAAAATTCTAATTTCACCACCAGCATCACTTACCATATCATATCTCAAAACTTCTCTCATATATGATTTATGAAAACATGTGTAGTATTTATAAAATGTGCGAAAATATGTGTACTATGTATAAAATACGAGATATGTGAAAATGTGTGTACTATGTGTAAAAATGTATAGTGATGATAAGTCGATGTCTAGTCGACTTATTTGCTCCGCTTTCTTTATTCTTTGTTGTGAATTATGAGTGAAAATGATGCTTGGTGTGTCAATGGTATGCAAAATGTGCAGTATTTGGAAACATTGATAAATGGCTAAGTATCGTGTGATAATGTGAATATTTTGTGATTTTGTGCAAAATATTTAGTCATGTATGTCACTGACCTCCAACTCTTCCTTGAAGTCCATAACTATTCACACAAGCACACATCACACAAAGCTTAAAGTCCACAACCATTCACACTACACAAACTCTCACAAGCACACAAACGCACAACTCATTCAGCAAACACAAAAACAATCACACACGGCGGTCGCACGATGCCACCGCCCACACACACACACACATGCACGGCGGCCGCCACTCACACACGCACACACGATGCGGCCGCCACTCACACACGGCGGTCGCATCGTTCGACCGCCACCCCACTAGCACACGAGCACTGTTTGTTGTTCCTGTTGCATCTTTTCTTTTCTGTTTTCATTCCATTTTATTCATGCATTTCTCTTGAACGTTTGGCATGCATCAACTTCACACACATGCACTTCAATGCATATTTCCTCCCTTTGTTATTATTAGTCTATTTTACTTGTGTCATGTCTTGAGTTAGGAAGTCTTTCATGCATTGTTGCTTCATCATTTTAGTTAGTCATTTCCTCATGCATTTCGTAGACACCAACTCCGCATTCTGTCCAACTTATTTGGCAAACTTAGTAGTTAAACTTTCCAATATTGTGGCCTGATTGTTGTCATCTCTTAAGTACACGTGTCTTCACCAAATGATCTGTTGTAAATGCAGGAGCACGTGTCAACATCTTGGCACACAAAGGAAATTTCCAGGAAGCTCACCAAGCTAAGTCGGCAATGCAAAACTATAAAAGCTGGAGAGAAAGGAAGATCAGGAGTTTTTTGGGGGACGAGGGGATCAACTGAGAAAAAGAGAGAGGAGTTCTTAGAGTCTAGGGTTTTAAGGATCAGAGTGGAGTTCATTCAACTCTATCCGTTTGTAATAGCGATGTTTGATCTGGCTTTGTTAAACTCATTTTCAAAGCCGATCAACATGATCGGCTAGATTTTTAGTGCTGCTTGAGGGATTAGGTGTAATGACTTAATATCGTTTTGAGACAATTGAATTGCGTATTTCGTGTTTGGTTTAAGTTCCATGTCAGTTAGTGTTTCATTTCAATATTTACTCACTCACGATTACGCCTTTATATGATTTGCGGTATCCACTGAAATCAATTCAGTGCAATTAAAGGAAATTGGAATGAAACCAACAAAACATAGAACAACCTATGTATGAGTCCTAAGATCTGGGTGAGGAAGCGATTTTCTACTGTGCGGTATCCACTGACAGTGGAGGTCAAGGAATGAAAAGACTTAGGATCATTTGCACACTAGTACTTGTCTTAGTGTAGTGTCAGATAGGGATCTGGAATTAGGAAGCGAGCCTAAATCTTGCCCTATCAAGGGAAGATTGAGGAGCATGGTGGGTTAGGATTGTGAGACCTATCAAGGAGATCAATCTTAAGTTCACTAGAAAATCGACCCCCTCATACATGTGTTAACACTAAGTCAATGATAACCGATTGAAGTCATTACCACTGGCCTCCCTCAAGGCAGCACACCTTTCTCCTTTTGGTTGATTTCTCGTTTGTTTTCTATTTAGTCTACACATCGCTTAATTGCTTATTCTATCACTGTACAATTCTTAATTCTACCCTTTCCCTGAGGATACGATCCCACTTACCGCTTGCTTCTAGTTAGTTGTTTTGGGTAAAATTGCGAGAGTAGACGACGCTCTCGCCAATTTTTGGCGCTGCTGCCGGGGATAGGCACATCGTTGAGAGTTGTTTGTGATAGTTTTACTTTGCTTGTTACTTTATGAATTCTTATTTGAAATTTTTGGTTTGTTTGTTTTGGTTGAAATTTCAATCCATTACTTGTCTCTGTTAATTTTGTCCTACTGATCTTTTGTTCTAGTGCTGTTTCTTTATTTTGAGAATTTCCAGTTTATGCATCCTAGAGCAAGACTACGTGGTGAAGCTCCAGAGTTGGCACTTGACTTAGAATTAGAAAGGACTTTAAGGCAGAGAAGAAGGGAAATTGAAATGGCAGAACAGAATGAAGAGAGACCTCAGCCCCAACCACCTCGGTTTGGGAACCATTTCGCGGTCAACTTTGAGAGGAGAAACAATCACCAGGGAATTGACGTTGAGAGTTACCAAATCCCGACACAAATTGTGTCCATGATCACCCAAGGGCAGATCTTTCAAGGCTTAAGCAACGAAGACCCTAATGAGCATTTGGATTGGTTTTTGGGACTATGCAATACCTTCAAGCTGCAAAGAGTGACCCCTGATGATGTGAGAAGGGTGCTCTTCCCACTGTCCTTGAAAGGAAAGGCAAAGCATTGGTTTAACTCAATTGGGGGTCCAGCTATATCAACATTTGAGGAACTTGATCGGAAGTTTTTAGCTAAGTATTTTCCTCCAGCAAAGTTGGAGCGAATGAGGTTGGAGATCCGCAATTTTCAGCAGCAGGATGGCGAGACCTTCAAGGAGACCTGGGACCGATTCAACGACTTACTCCGCCAATGCCCAAACAATGACCTTGGGGAGGTCAGGGAACTCAACATATTCTTCAAAGGTCTATCACCAGAAGTCTCACTAATGGTCAAGGCCAGCGCCAATGGAGCTTTGAAAGATAAAAGCATCCCCGAGGTCAGAGAAATTTTTGACTCAATTGCTGACGATGAATTCCTATTTCCTGAAACCAGAAAGATGCCTGCGCGAAAGCAACGGGGAGTGCTAGAGCTGGATGAGGAGACATCCTTGGAAGCAAAAGTTGAGGCCCTTAAAAGACAAATTCAAAACCTAAAGGCTGCCAAGGTCGCTCCAGTATTGATGTGCGGGCTGTGTAAGGGAGATCACCACACAGACGAGTGCGAGCTCACACAAGAATCAGTCCAGTATGTCGCCAATTACAACAACCGCCAGCAGCAGTACGGAGGTGGTTATCGAAATCAGTCAGGGCAAGGAAGTTGGGGACAGAATAATCAGCAAAGGCAGTACTACCAAAGTGGGGAGTCAAGCAACCGGGAACAGAAAAAGTCCACGGATGATTTGCTCTATGAAATTCTGGGTAGAATGGGCATGTTTGAGAAAAGGACCTCCACGGTGGAAACTCAAGCGAAAAGCACGGAGGCCGCCATCAAAAACCTCGAGATGCAAGTGGGCCAGTTGGCTAAAGCCAACAATCAAAGACCTCAAGGCGCCCTTCCAAGTGATACGGAGCCAAATTCCAAGGGAAAGGAAAGGGAGATGTGCAATGCCATAACGTTGAGGTGTGGAAAGGAGCTTAGTGGAACCAAGAGACAGGAGGAAGAGAAAGTTTCAAAGGAAGAAAAAAAGGATGATCCTGAAGAGGAAGTCATGGATGAAGAGATCGTTATGGAGGAGAAGATCCCAGAAGGGGACAAAGGGGAGTGTGTGAAGGTCCCAGAAGGTAAAAAGAAGAGGGGAACTCAAGAGCCATGCGATGAGTCGCCATATGCACCACCCCCTCCTTTCCCCCAGAGACTTCGACCTCCACCAAAGAAGGGGGTCCAATTTACAAAATTTTTGGACATGGTGAAGAATGTAAATGTGACTGTTCCATTGCTGGATTTGGTCACAGCCGTGCCGAGATATGCGAAATTCTTGAAGGACCTAATTGCCAACAAGGAGCAGATTTTGCGTTGTGAATTACCAATTCCACTCACTAAGGAGAGCCAAGCATGGATCAACAATGAGCTGCCTCCTAAACTCAAAGACCCTGGAAGCTGTACAGTTCCATGCTCCATTGGTGAGAGATTTTTCAGCAAGGCCTTGTGTGACCTTGGGGCAGGCATCAACCTCATGCCTTTATCCATAGCAGAGAGCATAGGATTGGGGTCACGAATTAAACCGGTAGCAGTCATGCTCCAATTGGCGGATAGATCATTGGTTCAACCAACTGGGATGGTGGAGGATGTTCTGGTATCTGTGGATAAATTTGTACTCCCCGTGGACTTCATAGTGTTGGACATGGAGGAAGACCCTGAAGTGCCACTCATCTTCGAAAGGCCATTCTTAGCTACAGGCGATGCTCTCATTGGAGTAAAGGGAATGACCATAACTTTTAGGGTCAATGGTGAGGAGGTCATCTTCAATGTCGACTATGCCATGAAACACCCTCACTCCATAGAACAATGTTGCCTAGCTAGCTTGGTGGAAGGTAATCCCCAACCTCTGAATTTTGAGCATGAACGGAAATTTTCTCTTGCTGAAAATGATTTTTGGGATGATGACATGTGTGAAAATTTTGAAACTGTATTGTTCATTGAACAGTCTGATACATTGCATGAATTGAGCCCTTGGGGTGAAAAAGTTGAAAGTGGGTCGTCTGTGAAAGAAATGGACTTTGCATGTGATTTTGATGAAAGTTATGAAAATGGTGAAAGTTTGAATAAAATGGCAAATGTGCATGAAATTCATGAAATGCAAAATTTTGGAGAAAAATTGAAGTTAAGTGTTGAAAAGGATAAACAAGAAGAAAAATTTGCATTATGTGACCAATTGTCTGATGCCATTGTTGAGACTGACGAAAAGATGGAAGTTGTGCCCACTAAGGTGAGGCTTAAAACTGTCAACAACAGGGACAATGTTTTGGAGCCACCAGACGAAAAGCGGACCAAGAAAAAACATCCCCCACTGCTTAAACATCTCAAACGTCTGATTTGCCGAGAGAAAAAGAAGACTTTAGACCCACCACCCAAAAGGGTGGGAGTCGGGACCTCAAGAGAGAAGAAAGGAAACAAAGGTCATGAAATGAAAGTCAACCAACCACTTTGGAGGGACACTGGGCACACCCAGTACCTCGACCCTCCACAACTTGGATAACAACACTGCTGTGTCTGGCTGAAGACAATAAACTAAGTGCTCTGTTGGGAGGCAACCCAACCTGTTTAATTCATGTCTTTATTTTGTTTCGTTTTGGCAGCACGATAACTCCAATAAATAATTAGAACTCATCTCTCGAATCTTTTCAGGAATGAGGAAGCTAATGGGCCCCGAAGGAAAACTGAGAAAAATCGAAAAAGGGGCACAAGAGGTCAATGGGAGAGAGTTGCCCGAAAGACGACATAGGCACAATTAGGATGTCAGGTAACAGTGTAGAATATTCTCTGCTCTGACAAAAGGTGAGAATAAAATCTGTGATGTAACAACCAAAGCAATGAGAAAATATTTGATTCTACCAAACACTTTCACGTGAATCTTGCTTGTACTTGTAAATTCCAAAGCAATCTCAGCATAGGGAAGAATCACGCCAATCGTGTCAAGAGACAGGGTAGTATAGTCGAATGCAGCATGAAATGATTTATGCATGGGTGAAAAGATTTTTGCATGACATGATAATTGGTGGGTGATCGGCCAAGCAAGGGAAATTGAAAAATGGTGATAACATGTGACGATGTGGACCCACACTTATTGTTTGGTAGCTGAAATCACTCTTGCATGACCGAACTCTTTGATGGCTTGAGCATTTGATGGCTTGTGAAATGCCGGGGCCACAAGCATTATTTGATGACCAAAATTTGTGTCAAATGGCCGAAACTAGCTAACAAAAGGTTGATGTGATTTTACAAATCTCTGTTGTCACCTTCTTGTCAAGTAGTGAATTGTCTTGTAATGAAGTCACATGCTAGTTGTTTTCTTGTTCCCTCTAACCGATTCAAGCATGAAATTTTGCCCATAAATACCATGAACATGCATCTGCATTGCATCACATGATTTGTGCACAATAATTCATCTTGAAAAGGGGCATAACACCTGCACGACCGAAATTGACATCATTGCATGCATTCGTGTGAAAACTCGGCCAAGAGGAAAAGCAGAGGAAAGAAAATTTTTTTCCAAAAAGCAAGGAGCTGCACGGTTCCCACCCTTTGCATTTTTCAATCGACACTTTTAGTGGGTTAATCTCTAGCCAAGTAAGTTCTCTACACCCATGTTACCTTACAATCTAAATTGAATTCTTGCAATTGTGGATGTCACGGGGTTGTAGTAAATAAGATGGGAGGAATGTTGATGTTTTCATTATTTCGAGACTCCCTGACTAATTGCCATGTTTTGTTTTTTTATGCTTTCGTAAGGAACTCATGTTCGTGAATGGGATAAAATTTGTCAAACGATATGCCTACATGCATGTGGAATTTTGGTGTGTAAATGACGATAGGCTATGAAATGTGGAAATTTTGATTTTGATGGCACAAACGAACCTGAGACATAAATTTTTGTGGAAATGAAATCATGTCATAATTTCATGAGCAAATTTTATGCCTTGTGAAATCTTGTGAAATTCAATGCTTTCATGATTAATTCATGGGTTATGTTCTCTGAAAGACATGGGATTGAAATGCAATGATGAGTATGAGAACTAAAATTGTGGCATGATGGTTGGGAACTAGTGATGATTTTTATCTTGGATATGTGGGTAATAGAATGCATGATTATTGGCTTGAATAAGATCATCAAAAGATTATGTAAACAATAGGAGCATTTTGCGAAAGCCCTTTGGTTGCAAATTGTCAATGTAATGCGCGACTTTATTCCAGAAGCCTTAATTGTTTGATGAAAAATGTTACCATGAAAATCAAATTAAGGTTACTACTCAGGCATACTCCTTTGAATAGTTGTGGACCTCATTATGGTATGTTGAGCTTGAATGGAACTCTGCTTATTGAGACTATAATTTTTTCAGGTATCACAACATGGCACCCAAGAAAGCATCACAGACCACTGCGACCACACAAAAAGGACAAGCGTCTAGAGGGAAAGCCAAAGTGAGGGAATACGAATCATCTGACGACTCTAGCTCAGACGAAGAGTATGCCCCAGAGGGAGAGGACGTGCAAGACACCACTCAGAAGAAAAGAAAGGTTGCTCAGCAGAACATCCTTCAGCGATTTTATAACGCCGAGGCCCAAACAAAATTATGCGAGTTCGCCATTAGACCCATCCACATATAAAGGGCACTGGTCATTACAGAAAAGTCCTACGTCGATATCATCAAGCACTACAATTGGCAAAAACTGACTGAGGCACCTGATAGTTGCAATGTGGCCATCGCCAAGGAATTCTACGCCAACGCTGCAGGGGCGGGTGAGAAGGAAGTACTCTCAAGGGGTGTATTCATACGGGGGAGGTATATTAAGCTCACGCCCCAGTTAGTGAACGAACATTACGGGCTCCAGGACTGTGCTCCAGACGATTTTGATGAACTGAAGAACGCGGGAGACATGGACATAATCTTGGGGGACACTGAGTCTACCGGGGGTCGATTGGGTCAGAAGTCGACATGGCCACCCAAGATACGTCAAGCTAAAAGATCTGACGGCGGAAGCCAAAACTTGGCTACTCTTCATCAACTCCCGCCTGATGCCTACAACCCACACCACCAGGATTTCCACCAATAGGCTTTGCCTGGTATATGCCATTAAAAACAGACTCACGGTGGATGTGGGCCAGCTTATAATCATATAAATCTGTCACGCACTAGCTGATGAACACCAAGCCCTGTACTTCCCTCTCTTTCTGTGTGAACAAGCTGTGAAAGCAGGTCAAATTGAATGCTGTAGAGGAGAGCCGCAACCCGGCACTGCCCATAAAAGATGGCCAACTCAAGCAATATCGAACTGTAGAGAGAGCAGACAGAGAAAGGTTGGAAGAAGAAGCAAGAGAAAGGGACAGAGAAGCGCAAGAACAAATGGATAATATTGATGAGGATCAAGCCGCACCAGCTCAACCTCAGCCTAACCGACAGCCACCTCAGCCGCTAGGGAATTTCAACCATATGCAGCATGCTTTAGAGGGAATGCAAACAGCAATTCAAAATCAACAGAACGCCCTGACGAAGCATATGGAAAACATAGAGGGGCGGTGGACGGGAGTGGAAACTTGTATGAGGCTCATTGGTACAAGGATAGATTCAATAAGTAAAGAGCATACCACTCAATGGACAACACTGGAAAACAAAATAACTCAGTGCCAAACAGAGGTCCACAACTTGAACTTAATGATGGTACATCACCACAAAACCCGAGGCCCAGATTCATATTTCCCTCCTCTGGAAGAAATGGAAGGTCACTCCCATATGATTGTGGATACCTCGAGTACTACACGAGTGGTGATGCAACAAGGCATGAGCTCCAATGCTGGTTCGGCCTCACCAAACTTCAGGCCAGCGCAAACCCAATTCCCAGGATTCTCCCGTTTCTCTGGCCAACCACCACTTCCCGACACTTGATACTGGGTAGACTCTTTCCTATCTCACAATGGGGACCATTGCTTCATTCTAAGTGTGGGGGGGGGAGAGTTTTGGCTTATGGTAATGGCTGTGAGTTATGTTTGTGTGAACTTGCTGGCTTGATGGTTTATGCTTGTGTGAATGATGCTTACTTCCTGTTATGCTGATGTTTTGTTTGTGAGGCCTAGGGCCCCTTGAAAAAATTTCAATTGCTGCGTTTGCTACGTGCAGAGGTGTGTAGTTGGTGTGTAGTATATTAGTATTAGGAGGTGTGTTTTTCTTGTATTTTTTTTTGTCTATTTTCTTTCACTTGCTGTTGTGTTGGAATTAAACCGAGGCAGTGATTAGCGCTGACCTTGAAGTGTGTTATTGTGATTTTTCCATTCCAAGTAAGATGTAGTGTGTGGCTTTAAATTTATGAATGTGAAAGTTGATGTTATGATTGTGCAAGAGGTCCACCATTATTATTCATTTAACAAACACACTTCCAATTTCATCAACAATCTACCAAGTGTTTGATGTTTGATGTATGCGAAAAATTTTCTTTCACAAGTTCACGGTATTCAGTCGATGCATACAGAGTGCTAAGTAAAGTATAACGTTAAGGTAAGATAGAAGTGCCAGCAACATCTTTGACATAGGAGAATGCTTATGCTTCATAACTTGTATGTGCACTCTACTTGTACACACTTGTTCTTGCATTTTTAATATATAGTCCATTGAAGACACGCACGAACACGAATGCTTGAGTTATGATGTTTATGCTGAGAAAAAGCCAAATGGGCGAATAAAGGGAAAAAATAGCCACAAAACCCTGGCAGCCAAGCACAAAAGTGCGGCACGAATAAGCACCAATGTGCATATTAAGTTTTATGTTTGTTAAATGCGCAAAGTGTTTGTGTGTGTGGACAAAGGGACTGTAGTGCAAGAATTTTGGGTTAAGTGTCTGTTTGAGTACTTTGCATAGACAACGTTGTGGGCATAAGGAATTCTCAGCACACACTTCACGCGGGCGCCTTGGTCTTTATTCGTAATACCTTACTTGGCGACTTTGTGTAAATCGAATAAACTGTGGACTTGCTTATTAAAACGATGTTATGCATGGGAAAGTTTTATAATGGATAGTTGATGAGGTTGAGAGAGTTGTTTGTGAAGTTGGTGGTTGGATTTACTTTGCTCGGAATTAGCAAAGACTTAAGTGTGGGGGGATGATAAGTCGATGTTTAGTCGACTTATTTGCTCCGCTTTCTTTATTCTTTGTTGTGAATTATGAGTGAAAATGATGCTTGGTGTGTCAATGGTATGCAAAATGTGCAGTATTTGGAAACATTGATAAATGGCTAAGTATCGTGTGATAATGTGAATATTTTGTGATTTTGTGCAAAATATTTAGTCATGTATGCCACTGACCTCCAACTCTTCCTTGAAGTCCATAACTATTCACACAAGCACACATCACACAAAGCTTAAAGTCCACAACCATTCACACTACACAAACTCTCACAAGCACACAAACACACAACTCATTCAGCACACACAAAAACAATCACACACGGCGGTCGCACGATGCGACCGCCCACACACACACACACATGCACGACGGCCGCATCGTGCGGCCGCCAACCCCTCACGGTGGCCGCATTGTGCGGCCGCCCTCTCACACACGCACACACGGCGGCCGCATCGTGCGACCGCCACTCACACACAGCGGTCGCATCGTGCGACCGCCACCCCACTAGCACACGAGCACTGTTTGTTGTTCCTGTTGCATCTTTTCTTTTCTGTTTTCATTCCATTTTATTCATGCATTTCTCTTGAACGTTTGGCATGCATCAACTTCACACACATGCACTTCAATGCATATTTCCTCCCTTTGTTATTATTAGTCTATTTTACTTGTGTCATGTCTTGAGTTAGGAAGTCTTTCATGCATTGTTGCTTCATCATTTTAGTTAGTCATTTCCTCATGCATTTCGTAGACACCAACTCCGCATTCTGTCCAACTTATTTGGCAAACTTAGTAGTTAAGCTTTCTAATATTGTGGCCTGATTGTTGTCATCTCTTAAGTACACGTGTCTTCACCAAATGATCTGTTGTAAATGCAGGAGCACGTGTCAACATCTTGGCACACAATGGAAATTTCCAGGAAGCTCACCAAGCTAAGTTGGCAATGCAAAACTATAAAAGCTGGAGAGAAAGGAAGATCAGGAGTTTTTTGGGGGACGAGGGGATCAACTGAGAAAAAGAGAGAGGAGTTATTAGAGTCTAAGGTTTTAAGGATCAGAGTGGAGTTCATTCAACTCTATCCGTTTGTAATAGCGATGTTTGATCTGGCTTTGTTAAACTCATTTTCAAAGCCGATCAACATGATCGGCTAGATTTTTAGTGCTGCTTGAGGGATTAGGTGTAATGACTTAATATCGTTTTGAGACATTTGAATTGCGTATTTCGTGTTTGGTTTAAGTTCCATGTCAGTTAGTGTTTCATTTCAATATTTACTCACTCACGATTACGCCTTTATATGATTTGCGGTATCCACTGAAATCAATTCAGTGCAACTAAAGGAAATTGGAATGAAACCAACAGAACATAGAACAACCTATGTATGAGTCCTAAGATCTGGGTGAGGAAGCGATTTTCTACTGTGCGGTATCCACTGACAGTGGAGGTCAAGGAATGAAAAGACTTAGGATCATTTGCACACTAGTACTTGTCTTAGTGTAGTGTCAAATAGGGATCTGGAATTAGGAAGCGAGCCTAAATCTTGCCCTATCAAGGGAAGATAGAGGAGCATGGTGGGTTACGATTGTGAGACCTATCAAGGAGATCAATCTTAAGTTCACTAGAAAACCGACCCCCCTCATACATGTGTTAACACTAAGTCAAGGATAACCGATTGAAGTCATTACCACTGGCCTCCCTCAAGGCAGCACACCTTTCTCCTTTTGGTTGATTTCTCGTTTGTTTTCTATTTAGTCTACACATCGCTTAATTGCTTATTCTATCACTGTACAATTCTTAATTCTACCCTTTCCCTGAGGATACGATCCCACTTACCGCTTGCTTCTAGTTAGTTGTTTTGGTTAAAATTGCGAGAGTAGACGACGCTCTCGCCAATAGTATATGAAAATGTGTGTACTATGTGTAAAACATGTACAGTGGGTGAAAATATGTGTACTATATATAAAATACATAGTGTGTGAAAATGTGTGTACTATGTGTAAAACATGTTTAGCGTGTGAAAATGTGTCCTACATATAAAAGGCGTGTAGCGTGTGAAAATATATGTACTATGTGTAAAACAAGTGTAGTGTGTCAAAATGTGTACCATGTGTAAAACACTTGTAGTGTATGAAAATGTGTGTACTATATGTTAAATACGTATAGTGTGTGAAATTGTGTATGGTATATGTTTTTTTACGAGTAAAACATTTATCAGGATCATCTTGATAAACTCGTTGTCAGGCACCAATTATATTGTGCCATGTCAGCATTTTTTAAAGTCTCACCCTAATAAAAATGTACCCTACCTACACCTTATAATTAATTATTAAACTCTTTAATTTTATTCTCAGATAGTAGGGTTCACTCACATTTGGGTTAGGGTTTAATAATTATAAATTTTAATTTTTGTGATATTTTATTTTTGTAATTCCTAATTTTTGTGAAACAATATCATAGGATTCACTCATATTTGGATTAGTGTTTAATAATTGTAGATTTAATTTTAGTGATATTTTATTTTTTTAATCCCTAATTTTAATAAAACAATGTCGTAGGGTTTACTTACATTTGGGGGTTAGGGCTTAATAATTGTAGATTTAATTTTAGTGATATTTAATTTTTTTTATTTTTTTAGTGAATTGTAGATTTAATTTTAATAACATTTTATTTTTTAATTTTTTTAGTGATTTGAATTAGATAGAATAAATACATGATAATTTTAAATAAATGATATGGATGGGTAATGGAAGAATTTATGTGCATTTAATATTTTTAAACAAATTATATGGATAAGTTATGGAAGGATTTATGTGCATTTAATATTTTTCCTAAATCTAAGGATTTTAGTTAATTATATGGTATAAATGAGGTGTATTATTAGTATAGTGAAACACTAAAAAAAGCTTACATGGCATTAAATGATTGGTGCCTGATAAAGGCTTTATCAGGATGATCCTGATAAATGGTACACCCTTTTTTTACCTTTTAGTTGTTACATAACTCAATTTGAAGAAGTGTAATATACATGCCACATGTGTGCTTTGATTAAAGGATGCATTAAAAAAATGTTTCATTGACTACATATCATTAGTCATTAAATTTGTCATATTGACTACGTATCATGAGTCATTAAATTTGTCATAAAGATACTGACTTTTAAATTTCTTTTTTTTTTGGGGTTAAAAGTATTTAATCCCTCCAACTCATACATTAGGTGCAACATACCCATTTAATGAAATAAATATGTACCTTACCCCTTTTAACAAATTTCATTAATGACTTTAATAATTAATTGTATATTTAAAGATATTTTAACAAGAATGCCCTTACATTAATTTCTCTACTCTCTAATTTCTTTGACAATATTTATTTTATTTTTATTTATAAAACAAGTGTTATAATTTATTCTCATATTTTTGAATATCTTTGTATTATGCCTATGAAATTTTTATTTATAAAATTAATAAAAAAATGTTGATTCTAAATAGAATTCCTTCTTACAACTTCTTTTCACTCATAAATCATTTGACAAATATATAAACTTCTTGTTTTTCTATTTGATAATTGATATTTGATAGTTGATAAATCCGTATTTCTCTCATTGGCACATACCAGTCACCTTGTGTTTCTTAATTTTTTGAATAATAATTCAATCCCTTTCTTAATGAAATACATTTTTATTGCTTTTTTGATTTATTTAATAATAATAACAATTATTAATAATAATTTAATATTTAATTTCATTATATTAAATGTAAAAAATAAGAAATATTTAACTCTTAATTTAATGTCAGATTTATCAATTATCAAATATAAATACAAGAATTTTTTCCCCAAATGATTGATGAGTAAAAATAAGTTGTAAGAAGTAATTTTATATCAAATCAATATTTTTTGATTAATTATTAGAAATTTTATAAATAAAAATTTCATAACTTTAATATAAAAATATTCAAAAATATAGAAGGAACGATAATACAAAAATATGAGAAGAAGTTATAACACTTGTTTTATAAATGAAAATAAAATAAATATTATCAAAAACATTAGAGAGAGTTATAGGGAAATTAACACAGGGGCAATCTTGTCTAAATATCTTTAAATATGACCTGAGAAAAGTATTCTCTAAGACCTTCAATTCAGTTCAGAGATTTGAAAACATGGATAGGAAATGCACCAAATACACGCAAATGTGGACAAGTGATTGACGAAAGGGATAGCAATAGATCCCACAAGCATTAATGATAATTTCCTATATCAGAAAAAAGAGGTATAGTCTTCATGTTCAATACCAGGATAATATCTAGAAAATGTAGTAAAAGAATAGAGTAGAAACAAAATAGAGAATGCATCTATTGTATATTAGTAGAGAGCGTGTAATTTAGTTTACTGCAAAGCATGTATGTCATAAATGACTAAAGTCGTTGGACCACCCCTTGATATAGGAATGTTGGACAAAATTCTAGCCATGGTGAATGCAGTGGCCACATCCCCCTCCTCTTTCATCCTTTCAAAGGATCCCGTTGGAAAGAAAGGCAACACCAACAAAAATCAGCAACAAACAGCCTTGGAAGTGCAAATATAACAGAAAGCTGTTCAAAAATTACTGCAGGGTGCTAAAGGATGCTAGGAATGCCACATGCTGGCCTCGAATATCTTGAGCATTGTTTATAAAAAGATTTGGAAATCCATCATCAAAACTCCTGATATACATGCACTATAATTTAGACAAATTCAAGAGCAAAATTATGATAAATCCAGTGGAAAACAAAAAGTGGCCACAATTTCCATCAAAATTTCCAAATAAGCCAAGGTAATGTTGCTTTCCCTCCTCTCCCCTCACCCCTCCACCCCAAAACTCCAAAGGCAAAAGAACAGCACAAGAAAACCAATGCAAAACCAACACTATCATTGGCCACTAATTCAGAAAAGTTTATTCTTTAACCCCAATATCATTCTTTTCAACATACTAAAGGACATTTTTAACCAGAAGTTTGGTAGGATGAGCAAAATTCTTAAGCTTGATATCTCTCTATTCATCTAATTTCCAGAAATTCTTGGAAGACTAAAAAACAACATCATAACCCAATCCTCCCCCAGCCCACCTCACCCCCTTCAAAATTAAAGGAAAAAAAGGGGAATTGATTAACTTAGATCAATTACGTTCTTTACACGTTCATCATGGGAAAAATGCAAAAACTGACATAAAACACATATAGGAGCAATAAAAATCTTAAAACCTTTTTACATGAAAGAGTTTATTCTTGCAAGCTCACTTATGAACATAGGAGAAACTAAGGTTTCAGACTTACAATCTACTGATAGTAGCAGGCAAACTTGTTGGTATAATGCCTCCAATGTGGTTGTCACTGAGGTCTCTGTTTTTATAAAAATCACACAATTCTATTAGCTTAAATAGGAAAGCAATTGTGCATTAGAGGCAGGTATTAATGTAAACACGTATAAACTAAAACTACTACCCCGTTGAAGTTCACGTAGGAGTGATATGAAAGTAAATAGTCCAACTCAAACAAACAATGACGATCATTTTCTGGACTTCACAATTAAAAAGAGCACTTACATTCATATCATCGAAGTAAAGGAGTCCAAGTCAGTACGTAAAGAAGGCCAACTCAGTACTAAGTACGCCTCCAAGATTCGCACCATTGAGCAGACTATCAATTAGTAAAATAAATCATTATAAACCAAAATATGAAATCAGTAAATAAACTTCTTTAAAAGTGAGAAAGGCAATCATACATTCCAGTTACATTGGCATTCACACATTCAACTCCTTGCCAAGCCAGCCCACAAGGGTGTCCACCAATTAGAAGCCACCCGGCAAGAGGTGGAGAGCCCAATGCCGCATATAAACTGTTAAGGGCATAAACTAACACGAAAAACAAAATTAGAAGATAAAAATTTTCACAAAAACAAACGCACACGCAAATAGAAACTCGCAATGAGAATACAAGAAATAAAAAATAGAAACAAAATGGAGTCTGTGCATACCGTCACTAATGTCCGTGAATCCCCAGCAAGTTCAAGAAAACGTACAAAATTTTTGCAAACGAAATAGCCCGTCAAGAATTATGGTCACCTCTTATTTGCTGCTTCAATTTTCTCCAAGTTCTGCTCCTCTTCAGCACACAGTCGACGAAACCCACAAACAAGAACCTAAAAAATCTGAACTTTAATACAAAAAACACAAATTTTAACCACGAATATGAAACCCCTCAACTCAAAAACCAGTCTTTCTTAATGGGTTTACATTCAAAGAATCAAAACAACAAAAAATGAAAAAAGTGAAATCTTTTACAGCAATCAACGGTACTACAGTAGAAAAACAAAAAGAAAAAGTAAAGTAAGACAGTGAAACACAAAACCCAATTATTGAGAAGTGTAAAAACCCAGTAAAAGAGAACAAAAAATTATTTCAATCACTGTGGAGCGTTATATTTGTTTTGGTCGAAAACACCATGAAAATTCTTGAATTTTTTTTGCTCCCAGAATTACCCATCAAGGCTCATAACTGTTCCCTCAATCTCATCGTAAGAGGAGAAAAAAAAAAGGAAAAAACTCCGAATTCCTCATCTCTTTCCCATTAAATAACTGTTGTTGTTGCCGGAGCGGCACTCTTGTCTGCTCATCCAATCAAAGAATTAATATTAGATGGTATTAATTAGATAAATTCCAGTAATACTTTCAAAAAGAACATTACAATAAAGAAGCCAAAAAAAATCAATAGAACATAAACCTCAACTTGAAGCAGAGCTTTGAAGTTCTCAACCTGCAAATAAAAATTGAAAATTTGAGCCAATAACAACAAGCAAATTTGCTCCTAGAATTAGCCATCAAAGCTCATAACAGTTCCCTCAATCTCATCTTAAGAGGAGAACAAAAAAAGGAAAAAATTATAGTGTTGAAAGCGGTGAAGAAATGAGAGAAGAACAGAAAGTGATATTTTCAGATGGTCTCGTTTTTTTTTTATAGCTGAGCAATTCAAGAACATGAAAAGAGTTTAGCTAGATTACAAGTTAGAGTAAAGATAGAATTTTATTGATGCTTAAGCAATCCATGAAGCAGAGAAGATTCTCTCTGTTTCATCACAACAATAAGTAAACATCCAATGTCTCCAGTTTCATACCAATGACACACTGATCATTGGTACAATTCAGCCTTCAGGACCCCAATATAAGGCAAGTTCATGTACTGCTCATCAAAGTCCAATCCATAACCCACCACGAAATAATCCGGGCACTATCATGACAAAATAGAACTGAAATTATAATGTCACATAGACAACCCGAAAGCTATAAATGGAAAAGATTGGAACTAACAAGTTTTGATAGAACTAATATGTATAAGAAACCATGAGTTGCAAACACAATTAATAGCCTTCAAATTAACGTTGTGACCTACGCCTACTTCATTCTTCAACTTCACAATCTATCAATAGATAGAAATAAAAAAAAAAGTACCAAGTGATTCATGGGGTAGGTTGGTTCTCCTGTTAGACAGGATAAAGAACTCAAATAGGCTTTTCGAAAGAGAAAATGGAAACCAATTGCATCTAGTTTGCATATGCAATAGTTTCAGCATCCAAAATGCATTTTGTAACACTACATAGTAGTGTGGACTGAAACTTACCCGACAATCACATAGCAGAGAAGATAAAAATATAAAAGGACAAAACATTCATGGGAGGAAGCTGGAACCATGCGCAATAACAGCTTAAAAATGAGAAAACAATGGCATAAGATCAACAACAACAGAGACAGCAAACTGGATGTGAAGATAACTATTAAATATTGCATGTAACTTATGGTTCCTTTTTGTTGTTATTTTTTCCTTCGTTGGAACAAAAGTGGACAAGTAAATGTATATGTTTTTAACATGGATCAGGAAAACCAAAAGAATAAAGAATTAAAAGCAAGATTATCAAAATGCACAAAATCCCACAATTGCTTGGATAGATGCTAGGGTTCAGACACACAAATACAGATAGAAAGAAAGAGAAAAGAACCTCAAAGCCACAGTAGAACTTTCCGCTGGAAAAAACCTCAAAATTAACCTTTCGTCTTACTGGTTTATTAAGAAGGGTGACCGAGATAATTTGGCAAACCAAGCACAAGGTGCTTGTTTAATACCATAGAGTGATTTATGTAATAGACAAAAATGATTAGGGAGTTGAGGATCTATAAACTCAGGTGGCTGTTCCATATAAACACGCTCTTTAAGTATACTATGTAAAAAAGCATTTTTTACATCTACTTGTTGGAGAGATCACTTAAAATAAACAGGCAATGAAAGTATGACACGGACGGTAATTGTTTTAACAATAGGGCTAAAGGTCTCGCCAAAATAAAAACCCAAAATTCGTATGTAGCCTTTGGCAACTAATTGTGCTTTAAATCTATCGACGCTACCATATTATTTATACTTAGTTTGGTAGAGCCATTTAAAACCTACAATATTGGCATTTGATAGACGAGGAACAAGGGACCATGTTTTGTTAAGTTTGAGGGTAGCAATTTCTTTATGCATGGCATCTTTCCAATTGGCAAATTTGAAATTTGTTCTAAAGGTTTTAGGTTCAGCGATGGAAACAACAAAAGCATGATCTGATTGTAAAGATATAGTAGGTCAATAATAGTCTTTAAGGTAAGAAGGGGAATTTCTTGATCGGGTTCGAGAGGGAGAAAAGGAGGTACTAGTGGTCTATGTAGGAGTAGTGGTATCATAATAATTTCAGCAGGATTAGTGGGAGTAGAATTTTCATTTTGTGGTAAAGTGCAAAGATCTTGGATTTATGGAATAGAGGAAGAGTCATAAATTGGCAAGTCAAGAGTTGAAAGTGGAGTAGGAGAGGAATCAGACTCTAGAAAATTAAAATTTGGCACTTAATCTACTTGAACTTTAGTTGCCTGTTGACTTAGTAATTTTCCTACAAACTATTCATCCAAGGTAGGAAAAGTAGTGAGAAACAAATTATTAGATGATGTAGGAGAAGAATAATCTTTTGAAAAGGAAAGTAATTTTCATTAAACACAACATGTCGGAAAATATAGACGTGATTAGCATTTTTATCAAGGCATCCGTTTCCTTTGTGTGTAAATGACTATAACTTATGAATACACAAGGAACTGTTTTCTACAAAAATTTGTGCATACCTAGAGTTTTTAAATAAGGAAAACATTGTGAGCCAAAAATACGTAATCCAGAATAATCAGAAGTTTGACAAAAAATTTTAAAATATGGAGTGTCTGTACCGATTTTAGAAGAGAGAGGTAATCTATTTATTAGGTAAACTGCTATGAGAAAAGCATCTGCCCAAAATTTTAAAGGAACATTTGCATAAAATAATGAGTAATGATTGGGGGAGTGAAAAATTAGAGTGAAAATCCAAAGTGACTGACGTGGCATGTATAAAAAGACAAACTAATCCATTACCCATTAGGGTTCACTCTTCATGTGGTTAGGGTATTAGTTTGTCTTTTTATAACTGCCAAGTCAGTCATTTTGGATTTTCACTCTAATTTTTCACTCCCCCTATCATTGCTCTAAAATAATATAGTCAATCCTGTTTCAATGATATGACGATGCTTCCGTTCGGCAAGTCCATTTTGTTCAGGCATATATGGACAGGAAATTTGTTGTATGATTCCACATGAAGCTAAGTGATTTTGGAATTGATTGGAAGTGAACTCTCTACCACCATCACATTGGAAGATTTTTATTTTCCTGTCAAAGAAATCCTCTACAAAAACTTGGAGCTTAAAGAAACACTGAAAAAAGTCAGACTTATTTTTTAAAGGATATAACCAACTGTAACAAGTAAAATCATCAACAAAAATTACATAATATTAAAAATTTTGAGAATAAATTATTGGGGTAGAACCTCGTAAATCACTATGAATTTTCTCTAAAGGAAATTTTGAAACATATTTTGATTTATTAAAGGAAAGTTTACAATGTTTTCAAAGTTGGCAATTATTACATATGATATTTTTTGTCAACCATTGTGAAACATTGATGACATTTTTATTTTCCAAAAGTTGTAAAAATTTAAATTATGGTGTCCTAAATGAGCGTGACATATCTCTAAACTGACATTTGGACTTTTGGTGGCAGTAAGCACTTCACTGAATTGTCCTTTCTCAAGTACGTACAGATCTCCTTTCCTATGTCATTTGGCTAGAATTTGATGAACTCTAGTTTTAATTGGAATTGCTAAAGTGGTATCTAACAAGCTTACAAATAATATATATCACCAAAAAAGAATGATGCTAAATTTTAAAAAAAAGGTTCATGTAATTGTTATCTTTTTTTTTTTATATAATTGTTATGATCCAAATATACTCTTATCATGAATCCATTCATTCATAATGTTATATGTTATTTGTATATGATTTAGTGCATGAAAGCTTATAATTTGTCATAAAGAATGTTAAAAATAATCAAAACTTGATTAGTAATAAATTTATCTATGCTAAATTTTCTTTAATAGCAAATGATAGTTTCAAATTAATAGTGAAGAATTGATTTTAAAAATTTCTCTTGTGACTATTAATGAATTAATTAGTATAAATAATATAAATTATCTTGACCCATGTCATCTAAGAAAATCCACAGAACAGTGTTCAAAATTTATGGGAAAAGAAGAGCTTAAATGGCTGGTAAGTGCATTTTAGCTACAAAATGAGTTGTTGACATGACTTGGAGTTAAATGTGATAAGAAGACTTACGACCGAGCAATAACATGAAGTTAGCCCTGGTTGTTCATACTTGAGGAGAAAATGTTATTTCTATAAAAGTTTTGGCTAATTATGAGCCGGATACTAATATTTTTGATAAAATGTGAAACTACTATTTTCTAAAAAAATCATGCTGAAATCAATCGAAAAATATAAAACAAATTAATTTTAGTGTATGCCAACCAAAAATAATTAATATATACAATTCGTTGATTTTAAAAATAATTAACATAAATACATTATGGTTGTTAATTAGTGTATGCCCTGTAATAAAATAATTAATATATACAATTCGTTAATTTTATTTTTTATTAAAATTATTAACATTATGGTTGTTTTATATTTTTTTAAAAACTCAAAATTGTATTTATGTTTCTTTAGACTTTTTCTTTCATATTTTTACTTAATTAATTTTTATACATTTAATATTTTCAATGCTTATTGTTTAATAAATTCTAGCTATTTTTATTTATATTAATTTGTTAGTTTATTTTCATTTATTTAATAAATATTCTTTTTTAGTAATATTAATAAAGAATTTTTTTAACACTTTTTTAAAAGTTTTAGTTAGTACCGTAATTATATAATTAAATTAAAAATGATAACTTTTACAACGATAAAAATATAAAACCTAATATTAAAACATTTATTATAAGGTAAAAATATATAATTAAGTGTCATGATATGATTTAAAATAAAACCATATAAATAGTTATGTATAAGTATAACATACAAGTGGAATTCAAATAAAATTATTTGGTTCAATAATTTAAATCAAATAATAAAATAAGAATTATACTAACTTTTCTGAGAATCTATCTAAACACAGGGTAAGTATTCAGATTCCTCACAATTAAATTGCTAAGAATCAAATGATTAGGAATAATATTAATTTTCCTCAAAATTAAAATCCTAAGAATCACATTCATATTAAACACTACTTTCATGTCAACCAAATGAGTATTGAGGGACAAGTGATTATACATATGTCAAAATATGATATAGTGATACAAAACATGATATACAAAAGTGATACATAAGATCCATTGTGTTATTAAATACTAACTTAGCAATTGAATTAATAGTTTCTAACCAATAACACGAAGTCTTTTTTTTCAAAGAGGATCAACAATGGCACTCCACCTACTCCTTTGATGACTCGAACCCATGATCTATTGGTTCACAGGTGAAAATGTAAACCATTTGATCTACACTTCGCTGTCCAATAACACGAAGTCATATATACCAATGACCCTTACCCCTATGAGGCCAATGAAAGTGAGACAAATTAGTCTTGCAATGTTAGTTACTGATTATTGACTGCCAGTTCCATTTTTAAGTGGATGATTGTTAAATAATTAATATTTATCAAGTCAAGTTTTGCACTATTCTTTTGCTACCTCACTTTAGGCAAGACAACTATTCAAAATCTACTAGTAATTACAATTCATGAACTGATTCAGTAGAACCGCAATCCGCCCTTTAATTTGCTAAGAGACTCAATTGCAGACAAGTATATAAGATTGTGAGTAGGGGATATAATGATTGAATATGAGTGTGGGTCCACAGAGAATTATGTGAGGGCCCAATTGATAATACGAAATCTAAAACTAATAAATTGTTGAATTCATTAATTTTATATGTTTGATATTTCAACTTAGTTTCACATCTGAAAATTATAGTATATAAAAATATATAGTGTACACAAATTTATACATGATGCATAAATATATGATGTGTGTAAATATGTATAGCGTGTAAAAATATGTATAGTATGTGTTAATATGTAGCATATGAAAGTGTGTGGAATATGTGTAAAAATATTTATAGTATGAGTAAATATATGTAATGTATGAAAATGCATAGTGTGTATAACGTGTGTAATATCTGAAAATTAATATATGGTGTAAAAATGTCTGTAGTATGTGTAAATATGTGTAGTGTGTAAAAGTGCATGTAGTAGGTGTAAATATGGTGTGTGAAAATGTCTGTAATATGTGCACATATATACTGTATAAAAATATGTGTAATAGGTGAACATATATGTAGTGTGTGAAAATATGTATAGTTTGTGTAATATGTGTAGTGTGTGAAAATGTATAGTATGTATAGTGTGTGAAATGTATAGTATATGTAGCGTGTGAAAAAAAGAATTAACTAATAGTAGTTGTTGTAATACTATCCAAACATCAACAACTAGAGGATTGATATCTAGCAATAACAGAAGTTTTTACTGAGGAGTTTAGTTAGAATAAGAAAAGCTGCAAACTTTTATTTTGAGAAATAGACTAACTCTAACAAACTCTTCTTTTGTCTTAAAGGATTAGAATCATGTAAAGTGCATTATATAATTCTAAATAATTCATCTTATTATGAAGAGTATTTGCTCAGCACATATTCTTATTTGTGTAATAGTTAGAAGTTCTTTCTTTATTATCTATAATTGTAATAGATAGAGTTAGCACCACCTTTTTATCTCATTATAACAAAATTTCTCCAACAATCTTTAGATTCTATTCAGTAGAACAATGGTAGGAATAGGAAATGTTGGATAGAGACCATCTTACAAGAATGCAAAAGAGGTGTCTACAAAAGTTTTACAACAAAGGGACTATGAGACAAGATAAGGTACATGCATGAGTATGCTTAAAGAACTTTCTTGTTTTAAACATGTTAAATTATAGAATGGTATATGCAAGTATATGATGGATTAATTTTATAAAATTGAAACGTTGTTAAATAAGTTTAATTAACATAACTTGCACATTGAGGAAATTATTATAGTAAGTTCTTTAATAGAAAATTTTTCCCCTTACACATGGTAGAAGAAGTGGAAAAAGGCTGACTAAAGAAGCCTAACTAATGCAAGGGACCAAGCCAAAGTGTAAATCAATCTAAAAAAAAGGAAAAGGGAAAAGTATTTCTATTGTACAAAGCATGACATTGCAAACGAATGTCATTTGTTGAACAAGAAAGTGTTCAATAAGAAAAAATTATCTAAAGATGATTATAAAAAATGTGTTACAATGATCTCTAAATTAAATATTATGAAGAAGGATTTCCTTAATAGATCGATAAAGGTTCCACTAAATGTGTTTTCAAGATCAATGAATTCTTCAAGAATTTGATGTCTATGAGAGAATAAGTGTTTTAATGCAACTAGTATTGCAATATAATGTTTATACTATATGTTTAAGTTACTCATTGATTTAATCTTTTTATTATGGTATAATAGATTATGTTATGTGAATCACAAGATCGTTATGTATGTTGATAAAATATGATTTTTGCCATATTATAAACAAGAAGATGAAATGAGGAATTTGCATGTTTAAAAGAATAACAATGCAACTATTTTCTTAAGTTGACAGAAAATTAAATAAGTTGATACATAATAATGTATGTGAATACATAACATATATCTATTTTTCAAAAGTAAAAGTATTATGTTACTTTTATTTGATGATGAAACCAACATTTGCTATGTTTATTAATTTATTACATTGTAAAGAAAAAGTAATTGAAAAGTTAGAAAGCTTAATGTCTTGAGAGCTTACTTTTTAAACTTTCAATGTAATGTGAAAAAAACTTGTTATTGAATATATATATATATATATATATGTGTGTGTGTGTTTGTGTGTGTGTGTGTGTGTGTGTTAACTAAAGCACATAGCTAAATGCAATTTTTTCTCAAAATGAAAGAAAATTAATCAAGCAAATTGGAATTTATGCAAACATAATTTAGTAAAGGGAATTACTATGCTACTTTTGTTTGATGTTTGTACAAGTTAGTTATGTTTTTTTTATTAGATTGTTAAAGAAAAAATGACTGGGGGTATAAAGTTTACAAAGTTGAAAAAATTATGAAATCAACTTCTTAAAATACTAATATAATATAATCAAACAATTGTGATATCAAAACCAATACTTTATGATATATTCATTACATTTTAAGGAAGAAGTAATTGGGAAGTTTTAAGCTTACGAAGGTGAAAAACTAAATCAATTTCTAAAGGTTAAAATGTAATGTGCTTAAACAATTGCGAACCTATGCTAGTTGTAACATAGAGTTAAGCGTTGTTAGATTGTATATTTTTGCTAGCTAAAGGAGGCTAAAGCATCCTTAGTTGCTGATACTTTGTAAATCATCCTGGTTAATTATGTCGTGGGAATTCGGAGGTTTGTGCTTTGGTATTTGGAATTCTGCCGGCTGTGATTTTTGTCTTGGAAATCCAGCTTTGATCACTTACTCATGCAACTGTGGACTTGTGGTAGAGATGGCAGTTGTTAGAACTGTCAAAGTTTTTGCAATTTGTTGACACTGTGGGTCCCACCTTTGCTTAGCTCTTTGAAGGCCTTAATGTATTGTTATATGCATAAGTAGGGGTGATATCGAGTCGAGCCGAGCCCGAGCTTTAGGGTGTTCAGGCCCGGCTCGTTTATTAATCGAGCCTAAAAATCTGTTCGTGTTCGTTTATTTATTAAATGAACGAGCTCGAACCGAGCTTTACGCGAACCGAGACGAGTCCGAGCTTTGTTCGTGAACACTTCCCGACTTGAATAAAAATGTATAATTTAGTTAAATTAATATATTTTGTCTCTTTACATAAATGTCCAAATTTAATTCAAACTCATATATAATGATTTGTGTGCTTATATGTATAAAAAATCGATTTTTTCTATTATTTAAGTGTTTTACTTAGGGTATATATTATTTATATTGTATAATTTATACTTTAACTAAATTCTTAACAAGTTGTTGACAAACCTAAACGAATCTTTCACTTGCTTTTTGATTTATTATTCATTTATTAACCTAACGTAACGTTTTGTTTGTGTACACTTGTTTATTAAGTAGACGAGATTCAGTGGAACTTTAACCGAGCCAATCTCGGTCTTGTTCATAAAGGTTTATGTTCGTTCTCACCACCGTATAGTGTGATTTGTGTGTGAATAAATATATATATAAAAACCCAATTATATATTTCTATCGTTTAATAGTTTTATTTCGTGTATAAGTTCAATATATATTATGTAATTAATATTTTAACCGAGCTTTTAACGAGCTTTAACCGAGTTATGAACGAGCTTTTTAACGAGCTATTCATGAATGTAAACGAGCTTTCAGACATGTGTTCATTTATTGTTCATTTATTAATCGAGTCTAAAATTTTGTTCGTGTTCGTTCATTTATTAAATGAACGAGCTCGAGCCTAGCTTTTATTGAGTCGAACCCGAGATTTGCTCGTGAACGTTCATGTTCGTTCCCAGCCCTATGCATAAGGCTGGGACGTTTGGAATTTATTATGCTGCTGCCCACCTCAACCTGAAGCTAACAAACTCAAGATTAGGCTTGTACTATATGTAGTTGAGTTTTTAATATTTCACAAGTTGTTTGGAAAAAGAAACCAATACTCTAGAAACTCTTGAGTAGAAAGTTTCTTTTTTTCCATCGTTCATATGCTTAAAAATTCATGTAATGGAGTAGTACTCTAAGTTTACGCTTTTTCTATTGTAATGGTGCTTTTGGGTATATCTAGTACCGTCTTTTGCTCACTACGTAAATAAGATCGCGGTTTCTTAAAAAAAGGAGGCTAAAGCATAAAGTAAAGTGCACAATGGTATTTCTAAATATATTGGTTAAAACTTAATATGATATGAAGAAAAATCACAAGCGAAAAAATTATCATGAACTTTGTAAAGTCTAAAAGTAATTTTACAAATCCTTAAACAAAAGGATTAAGTAAAGATATGACTTTGAACATATCTAAAGGGATGGAAATCCATTGAATAAAATAATGCTAGTTACAACGTCTAGTGTTAGATTTAATGAATGAAAGTACACTATTATAGTGGTTTGAACATTACAAAATATCATCCCAAGGGAAATAATGTTGAATTATCGAAAAAAACGTTAAACAAAGGTTCTTAACAATTTTTTAAAATACCAATAATTAGGGGAGGCATCAAAACCTTACCTATATGAGTTTAAGATTTTTGGCATCTACAAAGTTTAATAGACTTAACTTTGTAAACACTTATGAAATAATAAGTACAAAAGACCATACACAATTCATGACATTTAAAAGTATTGAATCTATATGTATAAGTAAAAGTGGCTAGGCATATATATAGTTGGTTCAAAATTTGTATACCAATTTATATCATTAGCTATTAATACTTGTGCTTATATAATGGTTCAATAGAACGACATTATTATTGAAATCATAGGTTATCTAGAGTTTATGTGACTTTTAAAAGACTTTTCTATATACTGAAGAGGTTATCAAGTGTAATCAGCAAAAAATTGGCGCTACTAGAATTGGTTGAGAACACCAAAGCGTGATGACACTACGTAAATTTGCTGAAATCTTGGTCGCGACACTACACTGGGAGTTTGAAATTTTCAAGAATTCTGAATTTCAAATATATCCAAAAGGTAGTTGTGTTTGTCTAAACAACAACAGTTGTTTTATGGTTGTTTGATGTGTCTGAGTAATAGTTATTCAAACACATGTCTCTATAAGAGAAGTAATTGATGGATGTTGTAATACTATCCAAATATTAACAACTCAAGGATTGGTCTCTGCCAATAAAAGAATCCTTCATAAATGTTTATAAAGGAGTTTACTTAGAATAAAAAAAGAGACCGGATTCTCTGTCTAAGATTATTCTGTTATATTGTGTTCAATGTTCGAAACGTAATTTAACTAAAACTAGGGAATAAAAGCATAAATATCACTAAAATTATTTTACAATTATTAGATGCTAACTAAGAAATTAGTGAACCCTATGACAGGCTTATCGTGTACCTTGCAATTTTAGCCTGTAACTAGTGTAGTAGTGGTGATAGAGATTGTATCCACAGGGAAGGGGATGGTTCAAGAATTTCAAGTGTTTGATCTGCTAATTGTCACAGAAATGAGATTGCAATAACAAGAACTAAGATAACCAGAACTCAGAACACAAGAAATACTCACACGAAATAAAGTCTAAATGCAATAATAGAAAAGGTGATGCCCTAGAGTTCCGTAGCTGGATGAATACACATTTAGATCGCTCATGCGGTGCAATTAAACATACATGCTTAACAAGAGGGGAACTTCGTTACCTAGAGTCTTATGCCACAACTTGCATGTCGACCACACTATGTCTTAATCCTCTTGACACCTTCCTATCCTATGGCGAGGTCTAAGGTCGGTGATTTCATCCCGCAACTTCCTAATCCACTATTCCTAACAAGTTTAACTCTCAACTCTCAGAAGCTTCCTATGGCGAGGCCTGAATCTGAGGTCTAATATGCTCATTAACAACAGAGGACTTCTTTTTCACTCCAACCTAATGATCTCATAATCTATGATTGGCATGGCGACCGCATCCTAGAAAACAAGCATGCAAAACGAGTGAAGAAGACTCGATTCATGTTCTCATTCCACATAATTCACAACAAGAAAATATGCATTAAACTCATACTCAGTATGACGGCAGCAGTTCAAGTTCAATTTATAAATTCCAGAGTGAACACATGAAACTTAACTAACATTCTCAAACAAAGCAAGATATGAATCATTCCTTCAAGGATTATGTTTATTGCACCGAATGTAAGCATCTAATCTGTACATTCATCCATTGGAACCCTAGGCCACCACACGATTAGCCAGAAAAATTCTTATTCATCTCAATTTCATCAAATTGTAACATTAACAAACTCATTTCCATTCAATTGGAGGATTTTACTGATTAAAGTACAAGTTGTTTATAGCTTTGCCAAGGTAAGATGAACCAAACTTTTCAAAAATTCTATTAAAAAGTCATTTTCTTATTAAATTGTTAAAAAAATTATTTCTGCATAGTAATTAACTCTACCATCAATTAATATATATTGATGAAACCCAAATCTGCACCCCGGGAAAATTGGATTCACCGAGCAGCAGCCACCGAGCTCCAAGGAATAATTACTAACTCTCATGTAAAAAAGAATATCATTAGAGTAAAGCCCCGAGGTGAATCCCCGGGAGTTCACTCCGATGCTTAACTCAGTAATTGAATGAATCTCCCTTTCTATATAATTCACGTATATAAAATATCATTATATTACCGTTAAACAACTTCCCACTTTTATTCCTTGAGGCATGCTAATTTTTTATTGTCGGGCTTAACTGATTCCTCCAAATTAGGAAATATTTGAATAGAGTTATATCAATACCTCCTCAAGTCGGTATAAATATTTTTATCCCGACTTGACAATAACTTCCAAATATTCCCGAGCTAATCTCCTTGATCCTCACCATAAAAATGATGCTTCAACACCAGAAAAGATGCTTCGATATCAGAAAAAAACAACTTGATACTTGAAAAGGATAACGTTTGATCATAAATCCTTGCACTTGTTTTCATTCAAATTGACCGTTATTCTCTAACGGATACGTTGTATGGTGCAGGCTTCAAACTATTTAAGATTGCTCTTCTTCAATTTAAATTCAAACTAATTTATATCTCTACGTTATCTTCTTCAAGCTAAAGCTTACTTTCAAACATCTGATAATGATAACTCCCTTATCTCTTTCCGTATAAATTGGATCGATTGCTTAGCTTTTCTTCATCATTTCAGAATTCTTTCAAGGTTTCATCTTTCATCAGGTATGTTTTTCGACGAACATTCTAACTCATCGGAAACTATCAATTCTGTCAGTTATGTAGAACCCGCTGCTTCCCGCACTCAGTCCGTAAAAATTAGCCTAGAATCAATAGGTGACAAGAATTTTTCACCATCCGCTCATAGCGTTTCACCTCCTGCTAACAGTGACTCTTTAGTTTCCCCCGCAGTAGAAATTCCACTTAGGAGGTCCCTTGGCAATCTCGCAATGCTAACCCTCAAATTAGTAATATCGCAGAATCTACCAAGGTGGAAATTCCCGAGCAAACTAGTGATGATGTAGAAAATATCATTGAGGATATTCTTGCTAATTCCATCTCCTCTACCTTGAACAGAAAAAGTGTTAATCTTATACTGAAAAAGTATTTCATCCCGGAGCATATTACTGTCCAAGTCCCATCCAAAGATGACCGAGCTAGATACCCCCTACAAGGTCATGTAGCACTTTATGATCATCAGTTTCAGGCCGGTCTTCGACTACCCATTACTGGCTTGCTCTTAGGTGTCTTAGATCATTATAAGGTTAGTTTAAGCCAACTTACCCCAAATTCGATTAGTAGTTAAGCCAAAAGGAGTGAATGAAAGGATTGTTTTTCTATTAAAGAAAATCGATGATCCTTTTGAATACATGAGTAGCCTATTTATAATTACATTTGAAATGAAAACGTAAGCAATGACCTAATCTTGATTTGACAAAAAGTTTGAAATGAAAGTTTGAATAGACTAAAGTAACATTATTGCTATGGACCTTCTTGAATTGACTTTTTGTGGTCTTCATATGGTCTTCACGTGAATTAGGAATCTTCACTTTTGCTTCCTTTGAATTTTCTCTTCATGGCCTCTACTTTAATAGCACTTAAGTCTTTCTTCTTGATGTGATATGTCCACCACTCTTGAATGTCTTTATCTTTTCCGGAATGATTGCCTTCAATTGCACTTAATGGATATGGAATATCTTGTTGAATAAAGTGTGGGTTTGAACCGCCCACTTCCCTTCTGGCAATTAATGTTGTAATATGAGTGTGATTGAAATCTACTGTTCTTGCCTTGGCGTCCATGTCATGGCGTTTTTTAATAAAAGCCATTAATTGATGTCTTGATGGCAGCTGAATTTCCTGCAGAAAATTGTTAATATTAAACTTTCTTTCTTTTTTTTTTTTTTTTTTTTTTTTTTTTTTTTTTTTTTTTTTTTAATATTCGAAGGGATCCTGAGCCATAGGTCCTCCGAAGTAATCTTCTTGAACTGAGCTTTGTGTGGATTCTGAAGGAACTTGTGTTTGATTCTGTTTTTTCATGTTCTTGAATGCTAAAAACTGTTGAAATTCTTCCCATGCTTCGTTATTTGATTCCTCTGTCTTTGGAATGTTTGGGTTCTTTGGAATGGACTGAGTTTTTGGGATCTGCTGGTTTGGGCTTAAATGTTGTGTATTATTCATCCATATTGTTGTTCCTGTCTCAAAATATCTTTTTACCGCCTGTTCACAGCAGCTTGATGGATCAAATTTTTCCCACCATTTAATCTTGAATTGCCTTACTAAGGACATTGGTTTGGGCTTTGGATGGGCTTGAATAATTTGGAATTGCCAACACCAAATCCAGGGGACTCTGAGCTCACAATGGAATTGAACTTCTCTCATATACAGTTGCATACTGGATTCAGAATTGAACTTTTTGAGACCTTCTTTTGCTTTGAGTGGCAGAATACTTTGATTGGATCCATGAGTATCCCACCAGTCGTAAAACCACATTGGAAAACTATTTTTGCAATTTTTCTCAAAATTAAAATACCATGAATGATCAAATGCTCGAAAATAGAATGCTTTTTTGAAAGCTTGTTTGTAATCTTGATAATTATATCCAGATGGATTATATGGTCTGGAAAATGATTGAATATTGTATATATTGCCAAAATCATTTGAATTTAAAACCTTTTTAATAATACATTTTGAATGAGTCACATATCCTGATTCAGTTTTATTGTGAACTATATCACATGAACCAGAATCTACCAAGATGTATTCATAAAAATTCTGTGTTTTACTTGAATCATCAGAAAACCATGATATTGAATTCGTAAAATATTTTGAATAGAATGAACGCAGGATAGAAATTTCTGGTGTTTCAGTAAATTTTGTTAGTACTAAATATTCGTATCCTGGTTTATCAACATAAAGAGGTTTTTGAATCTGAGTTGAGGAAGATGCTTGAATATTTCTGGATGAAGATGCTATCATAGTAATAGGTTTGGTAGAAGGAGATGGGATTAATTGAGTTTTTACTGGTGGTTGAAGTTTATTAAATGGGGTTGCTGCTACTTGAACATAGGGTAATGGAGGAAAATCCTCAATTTGAATGAATTTATTACTTGTTTGAATGCTTGGAGATTGAATTATTGATTTTGAATCTATTACCTTTGCGTAATCATCTGGACTTTGCATCTTTTGTTTGTTTGACATCTTGATCAGTACCTGTATACAAAAAAAAAAAATTAGATAAAGGCTATTTCTTTTCTAAAATTCTCTAATCTTTGATATATGGCCCTATTTACTTCTGGGATTCTTGTAGATTTATGTGTGTGATATGAGACTAACATACTGTAATAATGTATTTGATGCAAAAAGACTTGATGTTTTATTGACAAAGGATTAGTATTGTATATATGATAAATGTTTGGAAATTCAGAATCTTGAATAATGTGTTCTTTTAGTGAATAGATCTTGAGTATTTTCTTTTTAGTTGTAGGATGATTAATGTAATCTTTTATCCATAACCAATCTTCATATCTTGAATTCTGTGACATTCTCCTGCTTACCTGTAAGAAATTCCCGAGTCAAAAAATCAGGTAATGAATTTTCTTCTCCTTTTATATATTCTATATCAAAATCAAAAATAGATAAAATTCCTTGCCATCTAGCAAATATTTGTTTAGACACTAAATTTTGAATATCCTTTTGTAAAATATCTTTTGCTGATTTACAATCTACTTTTAATAAAAATTTCTTATTATATAAATCATCTTGAAATTTAGAAATACATAAAACTATAGCTAAAATTTCCTTTTTGACCGTTGAATAATTTTTTTTGAGCTCCTATCCATACTTTTGAAGTATACCGAACTAATTCTATTTTGTTGTTTAATTTTTGTTTCAGAATACCTCCATATCCTTTTTCTGAGGCATCTGTTTCTACTATCATGAATGCATCAGGATGAGGAATACCTAAACAAGGTAAAGACTTAATTTTCTTTTTTGCTTCTTGTACTATCTTAGTATGTTCATTTGTCCATGCAGGTGGATTCTTTTGTAATCTTTGATATAAAGGTGCACATATAGTTCTTAATTTTGGGAAAAAATCTGCTACATAATCTAAACATCCTAAAAATCTCTGTAATTGATTTTTATCCCTAATTTCATCTGGAAATTTTTCTCCAAATTCTAATGCTCTATTAATAGGTTTTATTGTTCCTTTATAAATATCATGACCTAAAAATCTTATTTGATTTTGAAATAATTTCATTTTTGAGGCTGATATAACCAATCCATTTTGAATCACCAATTTTGAAAATATATTCAAATGTTTAAAATGTTCATTAATATTTTGAGAATAAACTAAGACATCATCTATATATACTATCATAAATGTGTATGCAGAAAATATATTATTCATAATATTTTGAAATTCCGAAGGGGCATTTTTTAATCCAAATGGCATCACATTCCATTCATAATGACCAAATGGTACTGTAAATGCTGTTTTATACTTGTCTTTTTCTGCTATTTGTATTTGCCAATATCCTGATTTTAAATCAAATTTTGAATATATCTTTGCATTAAATAATCTATTCAACAAATCTTTTTTGTTTGGTATTGGATATCTAATCCATTTAAGTACTTTGTTTAATGGTTTGTAATTGATGACTAATCTAGGAACACCTCTTTCTTTTTCAGCTTGCTTATTGACATAAAATGCTGGACAACTCCATGGGGATTTTGAATTTCTTATTAATTTTTTATCTAGTAAGGATTGTATTTCGATTCTACAATGTTGTAATAATTCAGAATTCATTTGAATTGGTCTAGCTTTTGTTGGTATATTTCTTTCATTAAATTCTTCTTCATAAGGTAATTCTATTATGTGAGTTTTTCTTGACCAAAATGCTGATGGATGTTCAGCACATATCGTTTCTTTAAATTTCTTTTCTAATTCTTCAATTTTCTTTTTATTTCCTCTCTATTTAATTGAAATTCTATTTTTTGATATGTAATTTCTTCTTTTATATAATTTATTTGGTTTTCTTTTTGCCTAATTTGATAAGATATACTATTAGTTTGTAACAAATTTAATTCTCTTTGCCTTACCGGAGTAATAAATTGAAATACTATTTTACTTCCCATTATTTTTAAACTTAATCCTTCTGTAGTCTTTTTAAACGGAGTAATTTGATATAAAAAAGGATTTCCTAATATAACATCTTGAGTTAAATCTTCTACTATGATGAATGTATGCCTAAAACAATAATTATTATTACATATAAATCCATTTTTTAACTTATATTTAACTTTTAATGGATTACCATTTGCTGTTTGTAATTTATGATTTGTTTTAGAACAATATTTAAGTGGTATGATTCCTTCTTTAATACAACTTTGATCTGCGCCACTATCTACCATAGCAATACAATTTGTATGATAATCTTGAATTCCAATGGTAACATAAACATGCCATTTTTCTATATTAATTTTTTCAATTATATTTAAATATTCTTCTTCATTTGTTTGTTCTGGAATATGAATTCCTTTATCATTATTACTACTTTCTGGAACATCATTATACTGTTTATTTAAAGTAAGTTTTGTTTGGATTTCTAATTCATTGAATTGCAGAGTTTTAATATCATTTTTTATTTCTCTAATGTCTAACTTTAATTCTTGAATTTGTTGTTGTATTACATTTGTATTGTTGTGAGAAACTATTCCTTGAGAGTTTTGTTCTGAGTATTTGTTATATAATTTTGTAATATTAAATGGTTCTAAAAATTCAGGTTTTTTATCTTCTTTTAATATTAAGTCTTTTAATCTTATTAAATATTGTCTTTGCTCTTCCGGGTTTTCTATTTTACTAATAAGTTCAAATAATAAGTCTTTATTAGTTTTTTCATCTGATATCATATTAATACAACGACATGGTGAAGATTTATCTGAATATTCTTCTTCACTATCTGTATAAATTTCATTAATGTTTTCTTCACTTTCTTCTGTGTCACTATTAATCATAATTTTCATGATTTTTAATCGTAATTCTTTATCTTCATCTTTATCAAAAATTTCATTTATTCGTTTTTGAGTTTTACAATTTGTTGCTATATGACCTGGTTTTCCACATTTATAACAAATTAATTTTTTCTTTCTATACCTCTTTTTCTTAAAATCTCCTGTCTGATTGAAATTATTAGAATATTGTTGATATTTTCCCGAGCAAACTAGTGATGATGTAGAAAATATCATTGAGGATATTCTTGCTAATTCCATCTCCTCTACCTTGAACAGAAAAAGTGTTAATCTTATACTGAAAAAGTATTTCATCCCGGAGCATATTACTGTCCAAGTCCCATCCAAAGATGACCGAGCTAGATACCCCCTACAAGGTCATGTAGCACTTTATGATCATCAGTTTCAGGCCGGTCTTCGACTACCCATTACTGGCTTGCTCTTAGGTGTCTTAGATCATTATAAGGTTAGTTTAAGCCAACTTACCCCAAATTCGATTAGTAGTTAAGCCAAAAGGAGTGAATGAAAGGATTGTTTTTCTATTAAAGAAAATCGATGATCCTTTTGAATACATGAGTAGCCTATTTTATAATTACATTTGAAATGAAAACGTAAGCAATGACCTAATCTTGATTTGACAAAAAGTTTGAAATGAAAGTTTGAATAGACTAAAGTAACATTATTGCTATGGACCTTCTTGAATTGACTTTTTGTGGTCTTCATATGGTCTTCACGTGAATTAGGAATCTTCACTTTTGCTTCCTTTGAATTTTCTCTTCATGGCCTCTACTTTAATAGCACTTAAGTCTTTCTTCTTGATGTGATATGTCCACCAACTCTTGAATGTCTTTATCTTTTCCGGAATGATTGCCTTCAATTGCACTTAATGGATATGGAATATCTTGTTGAATAAAGTGTGGGTTTGAACCGCCCACTTCCCTTCTGGCAATTAATGTTGTAATATGAGTGTGATTGAAATCTACTGTTCTTGCCTTGGCGTCCATGTCATGGCGTTTTTAATAAAAGCCATTAATTGATGTCTTGATGGCAGCTGAATTTCCTGCAGAAAATTGTTAATATTAAACTTTCTTTCTTTTTTTTTTTTTTTTTTTTTTTTTTTTTTTTTTTTTTTTTTAATATTCGAAGGGATCCTGAGCCATAGGTCCTCCGAAGTAATCTTCTTGAACTGAGCTTTGTGTGGATTCTGAAGGAACTTGTGTTTGATTCTGTTTTTTCATGTTCTTGAATGCTAAAAACTGTTGAAATTCTTCCCATGCTTCGTTATTTGATTCCTCTGTCTTTGGAATGTTTGGGTTCTTTGGAATGGACTGAGTTTTTGGGATCTGCTGGTTTGGGCTTAAATGTTGTGGTATTATTTATCCATATTGTTGTTCCTGTCTCAAAATATCTTTTTACCGCCCTGTTCACAGCAGCTTGATGGATCAATTTTTCCCACCATTTAATCTTGAATTGCCTTACTAAGGACATTGGTTTGGGCTTTGGATGGGCTTGAATAATTTGGAATTGCCAACACCAAATCCAGGGGACTCTGAGCTCACAATGGAATTGAACTTCTCTCATATACAGTTGCAATACTGGATTCAGAATTGAACTTTTTGAGACCTTCTTTTGCTTTGAGTGGCAGAATACTTTGATTGGATCCATGAGTATCCCACCAGTCGTAAAACCACATTTGGAAAACTATTTTTGCAATTTTTCTCAAAATTAAAAATACCCATGAATGATCAAATGCTCGAAAATAGAATGCTTTTTTGAAAGCTTGTTTGTAATCTTGATAATATATCCAGATGGATTATATGTCTGGAAAATGAATGAATATTGTATATATTGCCAAAATCATTGAATTTAAAACCTTTTTAATAATACATTTGAATGAGTCACATATCCTGATCAGTTTTATTGTGAAGTATATCACATGAACCAGAATCTACCAAGAATGTATTCATAAAAATTCTGTGTTTTACTTGAATTCATCAGAAAACCATGATATTGAATTCGTAAAATATTTGAATAGAATGAACGCAGGATAGAAATTTCTGGTGTTTCAGTAAATTTTGTTAGTTACTAAATATTCGTATCCTGGTTTATCAAACATAAAGAGGTTTTTGAATCTGAGTTGAGGAAGATGCTTGAATATTTCTGGATGAAGATGCTATTCATAGTAATAGGTTTGGTAGAAGGAGATGGGATTAATTGAGTTTTACTGTGGTTGAAGTTTATTAATGGGGTTGCTGCTACTTGAACATAGGGTAATGGAGGAAAATCCTCAATTTGATGAATTTATTACTTGTTTGAATGCTTTGGAGATTGAATTATTGATTTTGAATCTATTACCTTTGCGTAATCATCTGGACTTTGCATCTTTTGTTTGTTTGACATCTTGATCAGTACCTGTATACAAAAAAATAATTAGATAAAGGCTATTTCTTTTCTAAAATTCTCTAATCTTTGATTTATGGCCCTATTACTTCTGGGATTCTTGTAGATTTATGTGTGTGATATGAGACTAACATACTGTAATATGTATTGATGCAAAAAGACTTGATGTTTTATTGACAAAGGATTAGTATTGTATATATGATAAATGTTTGGAAATTCAGAATCTTGAATAATGTGTTCTTTTAGTGAATAGATCCTTGAGTATTTTCTTTTTAGTTGTAGGATGATTAATGTAATCTTTTATCCATAACCAATCTTCATATCTTGAATTCTGTGACATTTCTCCTGCTTACCTGTAAGAAATTCCCCGAGTCAAAAAATAGGTAATGAATTTTCTTCTCCTTTTTATATTCTATATCAAAATCAAAAATAGATAAAATTCCTTGCCATCTAGCAAATATTTGTTTAGACACTAAATTTTGAATATCCGTTTTGTAAAAATATCTTTTGCTGATTTACCAATCTACTTTTAATAAAAATTTCTTATTATATAAAATCATCTTGAAATTTAAGAAATAATACATAAAACTATAGCTAAAATTCCTTTTGACCGTTGAATAATTTTTTGAGCTCCTATCCATACTTTTGAAGTATACCGAACTAATTCTATTTTGTTGTTTAATTTTTTGTTTCAGAATACCTCCATATCCTATTTCTGAGGCATCTGTTTCTACTTCATGAATGCATCAGGATGAGGAATACTAAACAAGGTAAAGACTTAATTTTCTTTTTTGCTTCTTGTACTATCTTAGTATGTTCATTTGTCCATGCAGGTGGATTCTTTTGTAATCTTTGATATAAAGGTGCACATATAGTTCTTAATTTTGGGAAAAAATCTGCTACATAATTTAAACATCCTAAAAATCTCTGTAATTGATTTTTATCCCTAATTTCATCTGGAAATTTTTCTCCAAATTCTAATGCTCTATTAATAGGTTTTATTGTTCCTTTATAAATATCATGACCTAAAAATCTTATTTGATTTTGAAATAATTTCATTTTTGAGGCTGATATAACCAATCCATTTTGAATCACCAATTTTGAAAATATATTCAAATGTTTAAAATGTTCATTAATATTTTGAGAATAAACTAAGACATCATCTATATATACTATCATAAATGTGTATGCAGAAAATATATTATTCATAATATTTTGAAATTCCGAAGGGGCATTTTTTAATCCAAATGGCATCACATTCCATTCATAATGACCAAATGGTACTGTAAATGCTGTTTTATACTTGTCTTTTTCTGCTATTTGTATTTGCCAATATCCTGATTTTAAATCAAATTTTGAATATATCTTTGCATTAAATAATCTATTCAACAAATCTTTTTTGTTTGGTATTGGATATCTAATCCATTTAAGTACTTTGTTTAATGGTTTGTAATTGATGACTAATCTAGGAACACCTCTTTCTTTTTCAGCTTGCTTATTGACATGAAATGCTGGACAACTCCATGGGGATTTTGAATTTCTTATTAATTTTTTATCTAGTAAGGATTGTATTTCGATTCTACAATGTTGTAATAATTCAGAATTCATTTGAATTGGTCTAGCTTTTGTTGGTATATTTCTTTCATTAAATTCTTCTTCATAAGGTAATTCTATTATGTGAGTTTTTCTTGACCAAAATGCTGATGGATGTTCAGCACATATCGTTTCTTTAAATTTCTTTTCTAATTCTTCAATTTTCTTTTTTATTTCCTCTCTATTTAATTGAAATTCTATTTTTTGATATGTAATTTCTTCTTTTATATAATTTATTTGGTTTTCTTTTTGCCTAATTTGATAAGATATACTATTAGTTTGTAACAAATTTAATTCTCTTTGCCTTACCGGAGTAATAAATTGAAATACTATTTTACTTCCCATTATTTTTAAACTTAATCCTTCTGTAGTCTTTTTAAACGGAGTAATTTGATATAAAAAAGGATTTCCTAATATAACATCTTGAGTTAAATCTTCTACTATGATGAATGTATGCCTAAAACAATAATTATTATTACATATAAATCTATTTTTTAACTTATATTTAACTTTTAATGGATTACCATTTGCTGTTTGTAATTTATGATTTGTTTTAGAACAATATTTAAGTGGTATGATTCCTTCTTTAATACAACTTTGATCTGCGCCACTATCTACCATAGCAATACAATTTGTATGATAATCTTGAATTCCAATGGTAACATAAACATGCCATTTTTCTATATTAATTTTTTCAATTATATTTAAATATTCTTCTTCATTTGTTTGTTCTGGAATATGAATTCCTTTATCATTATTACTACTTTCTGGAACATCATTATACTGTTTATTTAAAGTAAGTTTTGTTTGGATTTCTAATTCATTGAATTGCAGAGTTTTAATATCATTTTTTATTTCTCTAATGTCTAACTTTAATTCTTGAATTTGTTGTTGTATTACATTTGTATTGTTGTGAGAAACTATTCCTTGAGAGTTTTGTTCTGAGTATTTGTTATATAATTTTGTAATATTAAATGGTTCTAAAAATTCAGGTTTTTTATCTTCTTTTAATATCAAATCTTTTAATTTTATTAAATATTGTCTTTGTTCTTCAGGGTTTTCTATTTTAGTGATTAATTCAAATAATAAATCTTTATTGGTTTTTTCATTAGATATCATATTAATACAATGACATGGTGAGGATTTATCTGAATACTCTTCTTCACTATCCGAATGAATTTCATTAATGTTTTCCTCACTTTCTTCTGTGTCACTATTAATCATAATTTTCATGATTTTTAATCGTAGTTCTTTATCTTCATCTTTATCAAAAATTTCATTTATTCGTTTTTGAGTTTTACAATTTGTTGCTATATGACCTGGTTTTCCACATTTATAACAAATTAATTTTTTCTTTCTATACCTCTTTTTCTTAAAATCTCCTGTCTGATTGAAATTATTAGAATATTGTTGATATTTTTTACTTCTTCTTTTGTATGGTTTATTTAAATATGTAATTCTTTTAATATTTCTAGAAGGGGCTTTTATTCCTGTTATTCCAAATGCATCACAAAATGAACCTATTTCTTTCTTTTCTGAACCATATTTTGATTGTAATTTTAACTCTTGACATAATTTTAAACCTTCTGACTTGATGAATGAAATTAATTGACCATAACTCCAATCATAAAAATTAATATCTTCTTTTCCTGTTGATGTTTTAATAGCATTGAAAATTCTATATGAAAATAAAGTAGGTAAACCTGAAATGAATTTTTCTTTCCAAAATGGTTGATTACAATCATCTCTTTTAAATACATAAGTTAAAAACATATCTTTATACCATCTAAAATCTGTCAATGTTGGACATCTTAAATTAGTTAAAAATATTTGAGAACTTTTTGAATCATGAGATGGATTTCCTATAAAATGATGAGCTAAAGCATATATTAAATATTCTGGTGCATCCGATATTTTAATTTTCTTTGGATTTCCTTGAGCATCTCTTACTATATTTCCATTAACATCTAATTCATCTTCTTCAATTGTATGTTCTATTACTTCATTTCGTTGATCTTTTGTTATCATATTATCCCACCAATTTTTTAATTGTCCTGAAAATCCTGCAGTAAAAGCTACAGCTATATCTTTTGGTTTATACCCTTCTTGTCTATAAGCTACCCTAGCCATTCCCATTTCTTGTAGTAATCTTAATATTTCATATTCTGATCTACCATCTATATTCCATTCATAAACTGCTCTACCATCATATTGACTAGATGTAAACTTTGCTCTTTCTTCAATTTGTATATCTGGAGGTGTTAATTTTGGATAATAATTCTTTCGTTGATACGGTGCATAATTTGTTTTTCTATAATTATAATTTTTTCTTCTATATTGTTTTCTAATTCTATTTATATTATCATCTTGTAGTTCATTTTCAATTTCTTCTATTATATCTTTAATTTCGCTTGAATCACTATTGCTGCTATCATCTGTTTGCTCTAAATTGTTTTCTTCAATATTTTGTATATTACCTGTAGTTTCTGTACTAGTACTAGATGTTGTTTCTTGTAACTTTTTAAATATTTTATTTAATGTATCATTTTCTCTTTGAGGGAGTTGAATATTATTTAACTGAAAATGAGGTTTAGATATTTCATTTGGAAAATTATTTTTAAATGGATTATTTATAATATTTGTTGAAATATTTAATTTTTCTTTTTTAATAGGGTCAATAATATTATTATTTTCTTTAGGTATACTATCTATTTTTGTTGAGACTACTTCTAATTGTTGTGCTACTGTTGATAATATTTGATTTGAATAATTTAATTGTTGATTAACCTTTTTAATATCTTCTAGTTCTACTGGTCCTTTATCTATTCTAGCTTCTCTAAATGGCGTTGCTACTATATCTCCTTTAGGTGTATTAATTACTATGTTTAATAGAGGTGGGTGTACCGAAGTAACTACCTCTCCTCCTACTAAATTCCATTTTTTATATAATGATGTTTGGACATTTATTGATTGGGTGGAATAGACATCTATAATATTTTCTTTTTGAGTAATGAATTCTAGCCACGAAAAGAATGGGTAATTAAATTTTCTCTTATACAATTCCTGTTTCCACTGGTCTTGAAGATTTTCTTGAAATGATTTATCTAAAGAATTATACCATTCTCTTTTTTTATTATTTTCCTCATCGTTAAATAATTCATCTAAATAGCTAAACTTAGGTTTAAATTCATCATTAATAACATGAATAGATTCGGGTTTCATTTCGGAATATGTTGGTGAATTTCTTAATGAATTAGTATTTATTACCTCTGGTAATGGTGACTTATAATGTATTCTTTGACTTCCTGATAGAGGGACTGAATATATTTCTGAATTATTTTCTAGATTTGTATGTTGACTGAATGTTCTTCTTAAACTAGGAATATCCGATACTGAATGTCTTGATTCTAGTAAATAATCATTCCTAATAGATTTATTTGCTCCGTATTTATTGAATTTAACATTATTAAATTGAACTAAAATACTACCATCTTCCTGTTTGAGTATACTAGAAGCATTTGTTTGTTGTATATTTCTTGATTGATGCTGTGGAATAATTGTAAAGTTTTCTGGAATAGTGATTTCATTCCATTTTAATAATTTTGGGGTAATAACAGATGATTTGATTGAATCTTCTTCAAATATGACAGTTTCATCTTTATTTGTTTGTTCTAATTTTAATTTAGGATCAATTAGAGTTTTCATTAATTTAAAACATACTTTGTATAATATTGCAAAACTTCTACTTTGTTTATTGACTTTATTCTGATCTATTTGAATATCCATTACTAATGAATCTAATATCATTTCATCCATCAAACTAACTACAAAATTAGGTACACAATTGAATGTTATCGCACCATCACATATATTTGTTTGTAACAAAGATAATATTGAATCTTGATAATCTATTAATCTTCTATCTCTTAATGCTATGAATATAGGGTTATCTATACCTAATCGATGCATTGGTTGAATTTTTACTTTTACTATTCCATAATGAATATATTTGAATCCTAGTTCTCTATATTTTTTAATAGCTACGTTAGAGAGTAATTGAATAGTATTTGAAGTTTCTGTAAAATTTATATCTTGTTCATGAATTTTTACTGAATATGCATTACTGAAATTTAAACTACCTATATAATATATTGAACTTAAAGATCTAGAATTAATATCAAATAAAATTTCATGACATTGATTTATACTTTCTGATTCTGCTATATTAGTACTATTGCCAAAATTAAACAATTTCTTAAAATTATTCAAATTCATAACTTAAAACGTACCTGGATTGCTTAATGCAATTAATAGAATGCAGAGTGTATGGGGAACGCAGGAGTGCCTAACCGGGAACAACTTAAGCTGACCTCGCAATGGCTTACCAACGGATTTCCAGACTACTCAACCGCTTACCATGCCTTACAACTCCTTACTCTAATAATTGGTTAAGTAATTTAAGTAAATTAAAAGTTTAGAATTTAAAATTTTTTAAAACTTGTTTAAAAGTGGCTCTGATACCAATTACAAGCAGGATCGAATAATAAAGCTAATTAATTAGACAAATATTTAAACAATATAACTAAAGTATATAATTAAACTAATAATTAATTTGTAATAATATAAATAATTAATTTGTAAAATACCTTGTTATTAAATAATTTGATACCAATTACAAGCAGGATCGAATAATAAAGCTAATTAATTAGACAAATATTTAAACAATATAACTAAAGTATATAATTAAACTAATAATTAATTTGTAATAATATAAATAATTAATTTGTAAAATACCTTGTTATTAAATAATTTGAAAGATGTTTTATGTATAGAGAGTAGTTAAGCCAAAAGGAGTGAATGAAAGGATTGTTTTTCTATTAAAGAAAATCGATGATTCTTTTGAATACATGAGTAGCCTATTTATAATTACATTTGAAATGAAAACGTAAGCAATGACCTAATCTTGATTTGACAAAAAGTTTGAAATGAAAGCTTGAATAGACTAAAGTAACATTATTGCTATGGTCCTTCTTGAATTGACTTTTTGTGGTCTTCATATGGTCTTCACGTGAATTAGGAATCTTCACTTTTGCTTCCTTTGAATTTTCTCTTCATGGCCTCTACTTTAATAGCACTTAAGTCTTTCTTCTTGATGTGATATGTCCACCACTCTTGAATGTCTTTATCTTTTCCGGAATGATTGCCTTCAATTGAACTTAATGGATATGGAATATCTTGTTGAATAAGGTGTGGGTTTGAACCGCCCACTTCCCTTCTGGCAATTAATGTTGTAATATGAGTGTGATTGAAATCTACTGTTCTTGCCTTGGCGTCCATGTCATGGCGTTTTTTAATAAAAGCCATTAATTGATGTCTTGATGGCAGCTGAATTTCCTGCAGAAAATTGTTAATATTAAACTTTCTTTCTTTTTTTTTTTTTTTTTTTTTTTTTTTTTATTTTTTTTTAATATTCGAAGGGATCCTGAGACCATAGAGCCTCCGAGTTAATCTTCTTAGATAGAGCTTTATAGATAGATACTAAAAGAAACTTGTGTCTTGATTCTTTTTTTCATGCTTCTTGAATGCTAAAAACTGTTGAAATTCCTTCCCATTGCTTCGTTATTGATTCCTCTGTCTTTGGAATGTTTGGGGTTTTGGAATTGACTGAGTTTTTGGGATCTGTCTGGTTGGGCTATGAATGTTGTGTATTAATCCATATTGTTGTTCCTGTCTCAAAATATCTTTTACCGGCCTGCCTCACAGCAGCTTGATGAGATCAAATTTTTCCCACCATTTAATCTTGAATTGCCCTTACTAAGGACATTGGTTTGGGCTTTGGATGGGCTTGAATAATTTGGAATTGCCAACACCAAATCCAGGGGACTCTGAGCTCACAATGGAATTGAACTTCTCTCATATACAGTTGCATACTGGATTCAGAATTGAACTTTTTGAGACCTTCTTTTGCTTTGAGTGGGCAGAATACTTTGATTGGATCCATGAAGTATCCCACCAGTTCGTAAAACCACATTGGAAAACTATTTTTGCAATTTTTCTCAAAATTAAAATACCATGAATGATCAAGATGCTCGAAGAATAGAATGCTTTTTTGAAGCTTGTTTGTTAATCTTGATAATTATATCCAGATGGATTATATGGTCTGGAAAATGATTGAATATTGTATATATTGCCAAAATCATTTGAATTTAAAACCTTTTTTAATAATACATTTTGAATGAGTCACATATCCTGATTCAGTTTTAATTGTGAACCTATATCACTGAACCAGAATCTACCAAAGATGTATTCATAAAAATTCTGTGTTTTACTTGAATCATCAGAAAACCATGATATTGAATTCGTAAAATATTTTTGAATAGAATGAACGCAGGATAGAATTTCTGGTGTTTCAGTAATCTTTGTTAGTACTAATATTCGTATCCTGGTTTATCAACATAAAGAGGTTTTTGAATCTGAGTTGAGGAAGATGCTTGAATATTTCTGGATGAAGATGCTATCATAGTAATAGGTTTGGTAGAAGGAGATGGGATTAATTGAGTTTTTACTGGTGGTTGAAGTTTATTAAATGGGGTTGCTGCTACTTGAACATAGGGTAATGGAGCAAAATCCTCAATTTGAATGAATTTATTACTTGTTTGAATGCTTGGAGATTGAATTATTGATTTTGAATCTATTACCTTTGCGTAATCATCTGGACTTTGCATCTTTTGTTTGTTTGACATCTTGATCAGTACCTGTATACAAAAAAAAATAATTAGATAAAGGCTATTTCTTTTCTAAAATTCTCTAATCTTTGATATATGGCCCTATTTACTTCTGGGATTCTTGTAGATTTATGTGTGTGATATGAGACTAACATACTGTAATAATGTATTTGATGCAAAAAGACTTGATGTTTTATTGACAAAGGATTAGTATTGTATATATGATAAATGTTTGGAAATTCAGAATCTTGAATAATGTGTTCTTTTAGTGAATAGATCTTGAGTATTTTCTTTTTAGTTGTAGGATGATTAATGTAATCTTTTATCCATAACCAATCTTCATATCTTGAATTCTGTGACATTCTCCTGCTTACCTGTAAGAAATTCCCGAGTCAAAAAATCAGGTAATGAATTTTCTTCTCCTTTTATATATTCTATATCAAAATCAAAAATAGATAAAATTCCTTGCCATCTAGCAAATATTTGTTTAGACACTAAATTTTGAATATCCTTTTGTAAAATATCTTTTGCTGATTTACAATCTACTTTTAATAAAAATTTCTTATTATATAAATCATCTTGAAATTTAGAAATACATAAAACTATAGCTAAAATTTCCTTTTGACCGTTGAATAATTTTTTTGAGCTCCTATCCATACTTTTGAAGTATACCGAACTAATTCTATTTTGTTGTTTAATTTTTGTTTCAGAATACCTCCATATCCTTTTTCTGAGGCATCTGTTTCTACTATCATGAATGCATCAGGATGAGGAATACCTAAACAAGGTAAAGACTTAATTTTCTTTTTTGCTTCTTGTACTATCTTAGTATGTTCATTTGTCCATGCAGGTGGATTCTTTTGTAATCTTTGATATAAAGGTGCACATATAGTTCTTAATTTTGGGAAAAAATCTGCTACATAATTTAAACATCCTAAAAATCTCTGTAATTGATTTTTATCCCTAATTTCATCTGGAAATTTTTCTCCAAATTCTAATGCTCTATTAATAGGTTTTATTGTTCCTTTATAAATATCATGACCTAAAAATCTTATTTGATTTTGAAATAATTTCATTTTTGAGGCTGATATAACCAATCCATTTTGAATCACCAATTTTGAAAATATATTCAAATGTTTAAAATGTTCATTAATATTTTGAGAATAAACTAAGACATCATCTATATATACTATCATAAATGTGTATGCAGAAAATATATTATTCATAATATTTTGAAATTCCGAAGGGGCATTTTTTAATCCAAATGGCATCACATTCCATTCATAATGACCAAATGGTACTGTAAATGCTGTTTTATACTTGTCTTTTTCTGCTATTTGTATTTGCCAATATCCTGATTTTAAATCAAATTTTGAATATATCTTTGCATTAAATAATCTATTCAACAAATCTTTTTTGTTTGGTATTGGATATCTAATCCATTTAAGTACTTTGTTTAATGGTTTGTAATTGATGACTAATCTAGGAACACCTCTTTCTTTTTCAGCTTGCTTATTGACATAAAATGCTGGACAACTCCATGGGGATTTTGAATTTCTTATTAATTTTTTATCTAGTAAGGATTGTATTTCGATTCTACAATGTTGTAATAATTCAGAATTCATTTGAATTGGTCTAGCTTTTGTTGGTATATTTCTTTCATTAAATTCTTCTTCATAAGGTAATTCTATTATGTGAGTTTTTCTTGACCAAAATGCTGATGGATGTTCAGCACATATCGTTTCTTTAAATTTCTTTTCTAATTCTTCAATTTTCTTTTTTATTTCCTCTCTATTTAATTGAAATTCTATTTTTTGATATGTAATTTCTTCTTTTATATAATTTATTTGGTTTTCTTTTTGCCTAATTTGATAAGATATACTATTAGTTTGTAACAAATTTAATTCTCTTTGCCTTACCGGAGTAATAAATTGAAATACTATTTTACTTCCCATTATTTTTAAACTTAATCCTTCTGTAGTCTTTTTAAACGGAGTAATTTGATATAAAAAAGGATTTCCTAATATAACATCTTGAGTTAAATCTTCTACTATGATGAATGTATGCCTAAAACAATAATTATTATTACATATAAATCCATTTTTTAACTTATATTTAACTTTTAATGGATTACCATTTGCTGTTTGTAATTTATGATTTGTTTTAGAACAATATTTAAGTGGTATGATTCCTTCTTTAATACAACTTTGATCTGCGCCACTATCTACCATAGCAATACAATTTGTATGATAATCTTGAATTCCAATGGTAACATAAACATGCCATTTTTCTATATTAATTTTTTCAATTATATTTAAATATTCTTCTTCATTTGTTTGTTCTGGAATATGAATTCCTTTATCATTATTACTACTTTCTGGAACATCATTATACTGTTTATTTAAAGTAAGTTTTGTTTGGATTTCTAATTCATTGAATTGCAGAGTTTTAATATCATTTTTTATTTCTCTAATGTCTAACTTTAATTCTTGAATTTGTTGTTGTATTACATTTGTATTGTTGTGAGAAACTATTCCTTGAGAGTTTTGTTCTGAGTATTTGTTATATAATTTTGTAATATTAAATGGTTCTAAAAATTCAGGTTTTTTATCTTCTTTTAATATTTAAGTCTTTTAATCTTATTAAATATTGTCTTTGCTCTTCCGGGTTTTCTATTTTACTAATAAGTTCAAATAATAAGTCTTTATTAGTTTTTTCATCTGATATCATATTAATACAACGACATGGTGAAAGATTTATCTGAATATTCTTCTTCACTATCTGTATAAATTTCATTAATGTTTTCTTCACTTTCTTCTGTGTCACTATTAATCATAATTTTCATGATTTTTAATCGTAATTCTTTATCTTCATCTTTATCAAAAATTTCATTTATTCGTTTTTGAGTTTTACAATTTGTTGCTATATGACCTGGTTTTCCACATTTATAACAAATTAATTTTTTCTTTCTATACCTCTTTTTCTTAAAATCTCCTGTCTGATTGAAATTATTAGAATATTGTTGATATTTTTTACTTCTTCTTTTGTATGGTTTATTTAAATATGTAATTCTTTTAATATTTCTAGAAGGGGCTTTTATTCCTGTTATTCCAAATGCATCACAAAATGAACCTATTTCTTTCTTTTCTGAACCATATTTTGATTGTAATTTTAACTCTTGACATAATTTTAAACCTTCTGACTTGATGAATGAAATTAATTGACCATAACTCCAATCATAAAAATTAATATCTTCTTTTCCTGTTGATGTTTTAATAGCATTGAAAATTCTATATGAAAATAAAGTAGGTAAACCTGAAATGAATTTTTCTTTCCAAAATGGTTGATTACAATCATCTCTTTTAAATACATAAGTTAAAAACATATCTTTATACCATCTAAAATCTGTTAATGTTGGACATCTTAAATTAGTTAAAAATATTTGAGAACTTTTTGAATCATGAGATGGATTTCCTATAAAATGATGAGCTAAAGCATATATTAAATATTCTGGTGCATCCGATATTTTAATTTTCTTTGGATTTCCTTGAGCATCTCTTACTATATTTCCATTAACATCTAATTCATCTTCTTCAATTGTATGTTCTATTACTTCATTTCGTTGATCTTTTGTTATCATATTATCCCACCAATTTTTTAATTGTCCTGAAAATCCTGCAGTAAAAGCTACAGCTATATCTTTTGGTTTATACCCTTCTTGTCTATAAGCTACCCTAGCCATTCCCATTTCTTGTAGTAATCTTAATATTTCATATTCTGATCTACCATCTATATTCCATTCATAAACTGCTCTACCATCATATTGACTAGATGTAAACTTTGCTCTTTCTTCAATTTGTATATCTGGAGGTGTTAATTTTGGATAATAATTCTTTCGTTGATACGGTGCATAATTTGTTTTTCTATAATTATAATTTTTTCTTCTATATTGTTTTCTAATTCTATTTATATTATCATCTTGTAGTTCATCTTCAATTTCTTCTATTATATCTTTAATTTCGCTTGAATCACTATTGCTGCTATCATCTGTTTGCTCTAAATTGTTTTCTTCAATATTTTGTATATTACCTGTAGTTTCTGTACTAGTACTAGATGTTGTTTCTTGTAACTTTTTAAATATTTTATTTAATGTATCATTTTCTCTTTGAGGGAGTTGAATATTATTTAACTGAAAATGAGGTTTAGATATTTCATTTGGAAAATTATTTTTAAATGGATTATTTATAATATTTGTTGAAATATTTAATTTTTTTTTTTAATAGGGTCAATAATATTATTATTTTCTTTAGGTATACTATCTATTTTTGTTGAGACTACTTCTAATTGTTGTGCTACTGTTGATAATATTTGATTTGAATAATTTAATTGTTGATTAACCTTTTTAATATCTTCTAGTTCTACTGGTCCTTTATCTATTCTAGCTTCTCTAAATGGCGTTGCTACTATATCTCCTTTAGGTGTATTAATTACTATGTTTAATAGAGGTGGGTGTACCAAAGTAACTACCTCTCCTCCTACTAAATTCCATTTTTTATATAATGATGTTTGGACATTTATTGATTGGGTGGAATAGACATCTATAATATTTTCTTTTTGAGTAATGAATTCTAGCCACGAAAAGAATGGGTAATTAAATTTTCTCTTATACAATTCCTGTTTCCACTGGTCTTGAAGATTTTCTTGAAATGATTTATCTAAAGAATTATACCATTCTCTTTTTTTATTATTTTCCTCATCGTTAAATAATTCATCTAAATAGCTAAACTTAGGTTTAAATTCATCATTAATAACATGAATAGATTCGGGTTTCATTTCGGAATATGTTGGTGAATTTCTTAATGAATTAGTATTTATTACCTCTGGTAATGGTGACTTATAATGTATTCTTTGACTTCCTGATAGAGGGACTGAATATATTTCTGAATTATTTTCTAGATTTGTATGTTGACTGAATGTTCTTCTTAAACTAGGAATATCCGATACTGAATGCCTTGATTCTAGTAAATAATCATTCCTAATAAATTTATTTGCTCCGTATTTATTGAATTTAACATTATTAAATTGAACTAAAATACTACCATCTTCCTGTTTGAGTATACTAGAAGCATTTGTTTGTTGTATATTTCTTGATTGATGCTGTGGAATAATTGTAAAGTTTTCTGGAATAGTGATTTCATTCCATTTTAATAATTTTGGGGTAATAACAGATGATTTGATTGAATCTTCTTCAAATATGACAGTTTCATCTTTATTTGTTTGTTCTAATTTTAATTTAGGATCAATTAGAGTTTTCATTAATTTAAAACATACTTTGTATAATATTGCAAAACTTCTACTTTGTTTATTGACTTTATTCTGATCTATTTGAATATCCATTACTAATGAATCTAATATCATTTCATCCATCAAACTAACTACAAAATTAGGTACACAATTGAATGTTATCGCACCATCACATATATTTGTTTGTAACAAAGATAATATTGAATCTTGATAATCTATTAATCTTCTATCTCTTAATGCTATGAATATAGGGTTATCTATACCTAATCGATGCATTGGTTGAATTTTTACTTTTACTATTCCATAATGAATATATTTAAATCCTAGTTCTCTATATTTTTTAATAGCTACGTTAGAGAGTAATTGAATAGTATTTGAAGTTTCTGTAAAATTTATATCTTGTTCATGAATTTTTACTGAATATGCATTACTGAAATTTAAACTACCTATATGATATATTGAACTTAAAGATCTAGAATTAATATCAAATAAAATTTCATGACATTGATTTATACTTTCTGATTCTGCTATATTAGTACTATTGCCAAAATTAAACAATTTCTTAAAATTATTCAAATTCATAACTTAAAACGTACCTGGATTGCTTAATGCAATTAATAGAATGCAGAGTGTATGGGGAACGCAGGAGTGCCTAACCGGGAACACCTTAAGCTGACCTCGCAATGGCTTACCAACGGATTTCCAGACTACTCAACCGCTTACCATGCCTTACAACTCCTTACTCTAATAATTGGTTAAGTAATTTAAGTAAATTAAAAGTTTAGAATTTAAAATTTTTTAAAACTTGTTTAAAAGTGGCTCTGATACCAATTACAAGCAGGATCGAATAATAAAGCTAATTAATTAGACAAATATTTAAACAATATAACTAAAGTATATAATTAAACTAATAATTAATTTGTAATAATATAAATAATTCGGATAAGCAGCCCAGCAAGAAGCCTGCTACATCTTCTCCAACTATTTCCATACTCCCTTTCGATTTTTTCGAACATGCAGAGTTCGGATTCTTATCTCATCTCAATCCTGCTACTGTTTCTATCTCGTATGTGCCGGTTTTTCATCCCGGGGATAGGTTTTGCCCAAATTGGAGTTTCAATCGCAACTCTCGATTACTTACCCACCCCAACTTTGGCCCACCAATGGTTGAGTCAAAGCATCCTTCCTCGTGACCAGGATTCACTGAGGTAATTAAATAATGAGGAATTAATCAACGTCTTGGCTTTATCCGCTGCTCAGGTATAGCTGACGAATGCTTACTTTACTTCCTTTCCCCTTCTGCGTAATCTTTTGAACTCACTCTTTTTTTTACAGAATGCAGCCTTGTCCAACAGAGCCGTGGAAGTTATCCGTGCAGTGGAATATTCATCGAACCTTCAATCCGAGGTTGAGAGTGAGAAGAAAAAAGTCACCGACCTAGAAGGCAGAATCCCACTCTTGGAAGAAAATGCCCGCAAACAACAAGAGACGGAATCCCGCGCCCAACAGGAGTTATTCACGGTCTAGGCTAATCTGGAGACAGAGCAAAAAGAGTCAGAAAACCTCCGCTCCAGAGTTCAAAAACTTAGCTCGTCCATCCTGACCTGGGAGAAACAGTATACAAATATGGAACGAAGATACAATTTCCACAAGGGAAGTGGTTCTGGCCAAATGGTGGCAAATTTTCTGAAATCGAATGATTTTGATCAGCTTATGGCAAAGCTTAATATTCAAGCTGCTCATTTTGGATACAGCGAAGCAGTGAAGACTCTTCAGAAGGAGTACATTGCAGACAAGAGTTTGGAGGAATTGGGATTTAATGCTGAGGCGGAAGCCAAAATCTGTTTAACTTTTAAGGAGTTGATTGGAGGAGAGCTCGGATTTTTTGTGAACCAGTTTATTCCTTCCACTCCTATCTTTGAGGCTCCCGAATTGGATATCTCCGAGCTGGAGAAAGAAGACGATGGAAGCCGGTCTTAAAGACTTCTCCGTTGCTCTAAGAATTTTATTTTCCCTTACTTTTATTTTCCCTTACTTTTGTTTTATCGTACCTTAGATTTTAGATTTACGTTTTTCTAAGGTTTAATGTAGTTTCTTCCTAGAGATTTTATCTCCAGGATTCGTTATCTTTTCCCAGAGTTTCTTCTCGGGGTTTTATTGTATTAGCTTTTTTCTAGAGATTTCATTCTCTAAAATTATGCTTTCTCCCATTATTTAATGCAACGAAGTTTTTCACAGAGATCTTTTCTCCGGGATTATTATCAAACGAATAATTTTTATTCAAACTAATTCGTTTTTATTACATTGGTGATCAAAAACTCAAAACAGAAAGAAAACTCCTAGCTAATAATACTTCCTCAAATTTTGGAAGTTCTAAGTTCTTGGAATAACTGATCCGTCCAACTGGGAAAGTCTGCAATAACCAGTTGAAGATAATTCTTCTACTCGGTAAGGCCCTTCCCATAAGGGATCAAGCTTCCCGGATTTTCCAACTCGGCTAGCTTATACTTTTCTCAATACCAGGTCGCCAACTTTATGATACTTGGTCTTCACCCTGTTGTTATAAAACCGAGCTGCCCCTTCTTTAACTTTGCATCTTTTAGCTGAGCTCGTATCCTTCTTTCTTCCAGTTGATCAAGATTCACCTGGAGCTCGACCTGATTATTTTCTTCTCTAAAAAGTAAAGTCCGAGGGCGGGGGCAAACCTATTTCTGGAGGAAGAACCGCCTCGGTACCATACGTGAGATTATAAGGAGTCTCTCCAGTGGCAGTTCTTGGCGTGGTTCAATATGACCACAACAACATTGGCAAATTTTCAACCCAATCTCCACTAGAGCGCCCCAGACATGTATTGAAACCTTGCAAGATTATCCGGTTGGTCACCTCTGCTTGAACATTGGTCTGAGGATATGCCACCGAAGTGAACTTTTGTTTAATCCCGAGTGAATGACACCATGACATAAATGGTTCTTCAGCGAACTGCCTTCCATTATCTGAAACCACCACCCCTGGAATTCCATATCGGCAAATGATATTTTTCCAGAAAAATCTTATTACATTTTTTCCCGAAATGAGAACTAAAGGCTCCGCCTCCACCCATTTGGTAAAATAATCAAGTGCTACGATGAGGTGTTTGCATCGACCTCGGGCTTCTGGAAAAGGCCCGAGAATATCCACCCCCCATTGATAAAATAGCCGAGCGGACGTAGAAGATTGTAAGGGAACCTAGGGAGTGCGAGCTATCACAACATATTTCTGGCATTTCTCGCATGTCCTTACTACTTGAGCGGCGTCCTCAAACATAGTGGGCCAGAAATAGCCGAGTAGCAACACTTTCTTTGCCAGCATTCTTGATCTGACATGTGAACCGCATATCCCCTCATGGATCTCATAAAGCACATACTGAGCTTGTTCGGGATCTACACATCTCAACAGCGGCTTCAAGTATCCTTTCTTATACAAGACCCCATCTTCTAACACATACCGAGCAGCACGCATACGGACTCGCCGAGCTACTGACTTATCTTTCTGTGCATTCCCCGACCTTAAAAAGTTATATATCGGGGTCATCCAATTGTCAGTACATTCTATATTCATCACCTTTATTGTCAAAAAACTCTGTTCTGGAAGCGTCTCAACTAACACTTGCTTATTTAAATGTGAAGAAGTAGAGGAAGCGAGCTTACTCAAAGCATCGGCTGTTCTGTTTTGAGATCGGGGTATTTTCTGGATATTGAAACTTTCGAAATTTCTCAACAAGTTTTGTACCAAATCCAGGTATTTCCTCATCGTTACATCCTTAGTAGCATACCTCCCAGACAGCTGTTCAACTACCAACTGGGAATCACTGTGAGCTCTTACATGTTGAGCTCCTACTGACAATGCTAGCTTCAGCCCGGTGATTAATGCCTCATATTCTGACTCATTGTTAGAAGCAATAAATTCAAATTTCAAAACATATGCTAACTCATTACCTTCAGGCACTACAACAAAAATGTTCATTAGCCAAGAAATGTTAGTGAGAAAATTTTGCTTTTCTCGCAAAAAATATCAATTAGTGAGAAATAAAAAAAATGTACTGTTTATCCAGAAGTGTTGCATAATTGGCGAGGAAATTTTTTTTCCTCACCAGGTTTCATCGCAATTGGTTTGGCGGGAAAACTCCCACCATTATAACTCTATATTAGCGACAATTTTTTCCTTTCATTCGCGAGGAAAAAATATAATCCTCACTAAATAGAATAAAACAAAACTCTACATTCCTTGCTTAAATAAAACTTTCTTTTAGCGAGAGCATAAGTTTCTTGCAAAACCTTTAAATCATAAAATAGCAATGAAATAAATGGTGATGAAACTAAATATTGTCGCTAAAGTAGTAAATAGTGCAATAAAATATTCCTTTTGATTTGTCGTTTTCTTTTCTTTTTTATCCTCGTTTCTTTTATTTTGTAATTTATTCTTTTAAAATCTATTATATAATACTATTCAAATTGTTTTCCTAAATACTATAAATCTTTATTGCATACATGCCAATCAAATTGATTTAACTAATTATTTCACTTTTAAAATTAAAATTTATCATATTTCCTATCAAGTTTACAATGATAGAATTGGTGAAGTTTAGCTCCTTTTATCTCCAAGGTTATGTGTTCAATTTTCTTGCCCTTCAAAACCTAGTGGAGTTTGTTATTTTTTTATTTGACTGTTAAAATTTTTCTTTTATTGTTAATTACTATTGGATGATAAAGTGGCAAAGTTTAAGTTTTTTATGCTTGAGATTTTGTGTTTCATTCTCCTGCTCTACAAAAAAAATTAATTAAATTATGGGTTTTATTAAAATATTTTAAATTAATTAAATTATGAGCTTTATTATTCTTATTTGACTCTTAAATTTTAAAATTAGTTAAATCAAATGGAAATTATTTAAAATGAAGGTTTTGTTATTCCAATTTAACCTTTAAAATTTTAAATTAATTAAATTATGGGCTTTTATACAAATTTTCTCTTAAATTTTAAAATTAGTTAAATCAAATTGCAATTATTTAAAGTATATTCTTTGTTATTCCAATTTGACCCTTAAATTTTAAAAATCAATGATTTGGTGGACCTTCCCTTTTTCCTACTGAAAATCAAATGGGTTTTATTATTCTAATTTGACAATTAAATTTTAAATTTAGTTAAATCAAAGGACAATTAATCAAATTATGGACTTTGTTATTCAAAATTTGCCCTTAAATTTAAAAATTGCTTAAATCAAATAGCAAATTTATGACATTGAATTACAAGCAGGATCGAATAATAAAGCTAATTAATTAGACAAATATTTAAACAATATAACTAAAGTATATAATTAAACTAATAATTAATTTGTAATAATATAAATAATTAATTTGTAAAATACCTTGTTATTAAATAATTTGAAAGATGTTTTATGAAGAAAATACTCAAGATCTATTCACTAAAAGAACACATTATTCAAGATTCTGAATTTCCAAACATTTATCATATATACAATACTAATCCTTTGTCAATAAAACATCAAGTCTTTTTGCATCAAATACATTATTACAGTATGTTAGTCTCATATCACACACATAAATCTACAAGAATCCCAGTAGTAAATAGGGCCATAAATCAAAGATTAGAGAATTTTAGAAAAGAAATAGCCTTTATCTAATTATTTTTTTTTGTATACAGGTACTGATCAAGATGTCAAACAAACAAAAGATGCAAAGTCCAGATGATTACGCAAAGGTAATAGATTCAAAATCAATAATTCAATCTCCAAGCATTCAAACAAGTAATAAATTCATTCAAATTGAGGATTTTCCTCCATTACCCTATGTTCAAGTAGCAGCAACCCCATTTAATAAACTTCAACCACCAGTAAAAACTCAATTAATCCCATCTCCTTCTACCAAACCTATTACTATGATAGCATCTTCATCCAGAAATATTCAAGCATCTTCCTCAACTCAGATTCAAAAACCTCTTTATGTTGATAAACCAGGATACGAATATTTAGTACTAACAAAATTTACTGAAACACCAGAAATTTCTATCCTGCGTTCATTCTATTCAAAATATTTTACGAATTCAATATCATGGTTTTCTGATGATTCAAGTAAAACACAGAATTTTTATGAATACATCTTGGTAGATTCTGGTTCATGTGATATAGTTCACAATAAAACTGAATCAGGATATGTGACTCATTCAAAATGTATTATTAAAAAGGTTTTAAATTCAAATGATTTTGGCAATATATACAATATTCAATCATTTTCCAGACCATATAATCCATCTGGATATAATTATCAAGATTACAAACAAGCTTTCAAAAAAGCATTCTATTTTCGAGCATTTGATCATTCATGGTATTTTAATTTTGAGAAAAATTGCAAAAATAGTTTTCCAATGTGGTTTTACGACTGGTGGGATACTCATGGATCCAATCAAAGTATTCTGCCACTCAAAGCAAAAGAAGGTCTCAAAAAGTTCAATTCTGAATCCAGTATGCAACTGTATATGAGAGAAGTTCAATTCCATTGTGAGCTCAGAGTCCCCTGGATTTGGTGTTGGCAATTCCAAATCGATGATTCTTTTGGCAATTATTTTAACACTGAATGAATAGAGTTGGCTCTGATACCAATTACAAGCAGGATCGAATAATAAAGCTAATTAATTAGACAAATATTTAAACAATATAACTAAAGTATATAATTAAACTAATAATTAATTTGTAATAATATAAATAATTAATTTGTAAAATACCTTGTTATTAAATAATTTGAAAGATGTTTTATGTATAGAGAGTAGTTAAGCCAAAAGGAGTGAATGAAAGGATTGTTTTTCTATTAAAGAAAATCGATGATCCTTTTGAATACATGAGTAGCCTATTTATAATTACATTTGAAATGAAAACGTAAGCAATGACCTAATCTTGATTTGACAAAAAGTTTGAAATGAAAGTTTGAATAGACTAAAGTAACATTATTGCTATGGACCTTCTTGAATTGACTTTTTGTGGTCTTCATATGGTCTTCACGTGAATTAGGAATCTTCACTTTTGCTTCCTTTGAATTTTCTCTTCATGGCCTCTACTTTAATAGCACTTAAGTCTTTCTTCTTGATGTGATATGTCCACCACTCTTGAATGTCTTTATCTTTTCCGGAATGATTGCCTTCAATTGCACTTAATGGATATGGAATATCTTGTTGAATAAAGTGTGGGTTTGAACCGCCCACTTCCCTTCTGGCAATTAATGTTGTAATATGAGTGTGATTGAAATCTACTGTTCTTGCCTTGGCGTCCATGTCATGGCGTTTTTTAATAAAAGCCATTAATTGATGTCTTGATGGCAGCTGAATTTCCTGCAGAAAATTGTTAATATTAAACTTTCTTTCTTTTTTTTTTTTTTTTTTTTTTTTTTTTTTTTTTAATATTCGAAGTGATCCTGAGCCATAGGTCCTCCGAAGTAATCTTCTTGAACTGAGCTTTGTGTGGATTCTGAAGGAACTTGTGTTTGATTCTGTTTTTTCATGTTCTTGAATGCTAAAAACTGTTGAAATTCTTCCCATGCTTCGTTATTTGATTCCTCTGTCTTTGGAATGTTTGGGTTCTTTGGAATGGACTGAGTTTTTGGGATCTGCTGGTTTGGGCTTAAATGTTGTGTATTATTCATCCATATTGTTGTTCCTGTCTCAAAATATCTTTTTACCGCCTGTTCACAGCAGCTTGATGGATCAAATTTTTCCCACCATTTAATCTTGAATTGCCTTACTAAGGACATTGGTTTGGGCTTTGGATGGGCTTGAATAATTTGGAATTGCCAACACCAAATCCAGGGGACTCTGAGCTCACAATGGAATTGAACTTCTCTCATATACAGTTGCATACTGGATTCAGAATTGAACTTTTTGAGACCTTCTTTTGCTTTGAGTGGCAGAATACTTTGATTGGATCCATGAGTATCCCACCAGTCGTAAAACCACATTGGAAAACTATTTTTGCAATTTTTCTCAAAATTAAAATACCATGAATGATCAAATGCTCGAAAATAGAATGCTTTTTTGAAAGCTTGTTTGTAATCTTGATAATTATATCCAGATGGATTATATGGTCTGGAAAATGATTGAATATTGTATATATTGCCAAAATCATTTGAATTTAAAACCTTTTTAATAATACATTTTGAATGAGTCACATATCCTGATTCAGTTTTATTGTGAACTATATCACATGAACCAGAATCTACCAAGATGTATTCATAAAAATTCTGTGTTTTACTTGAATCATCAGAAAACCATGATATTGAATTCGTAAAATATTTTGAATAGAATGAACGCAGGATAGAAATTTCTGGTGTTTCAGTAAATTTTGTTAGTACTAAATATTCGTATCCTGGTTTATCAACATAAAGAGGTTTTTGAATCTGAGTTGAGGAAGATGCTTGAATATTTCTGGATGAAGATGCTATCATAGTAATAGGTTTGGTAGAAGGAGATGGGATTAATTGAGTTTTTACTGGTGGTTGAAGTTTATTAAATGGGGTTGCTGCTACTTGAACATAGGGTAATGGAGGAAAATCCTCAATTTGAATGAATTTATTACTTGTTTGAATGCTTGGAGATTGAATTATTGATTTTGAATCTATTACCTTTGCGTAATCATCTGGACTTTGCATCTTTTGTTTGTTTGACATCTTGATCAGTACCTGTATACAAAAAAAATAATTAGATAAAGGCTATTTCTTTTCTAAAATTCTCTAATCTTTGATTTATGGCCCTATTTACTTCTGGGATTCTTGTAGATTTATGTGTGTGATATGAGACTAACATACTGTAATAATGTATTTGATGCAAAAAGACTTGATGTTTTATTGACAAAGGATTAGTATTGTATATATGATAAATGTTTGGAAATTCAGAATCTTGAATAATGTGTTCTTTTAGTGAATAGATCTTGAGTATTTTCTTTTTAGTTGTAGGATGATTAATGTAATCTTTTATCCATAACCAATCTTCATATCTTGAATTCTGTGACATTCTCCTGCTTACCTGTAAGAAATTCCCGAGTCAAAAAATCAGGTAATGAATTTTCTTCTCCTTTTATATATTCTATATCAAAATCAAAAATAGATAAAATTCCTTGCCATCTAGCAAATATTTGTTTAGACACTAAATTTTGAATATCCTTTTGTAAAATATCTTTTGCTGATTTACAATCTACTTTTAATAAAAATTTCTTATTATATAAATCATCTTGAAATTTAGAAATACATAAAACTATAGCTAAAATTTCCTTTTTGACCGTTGAATAATTTTTTTGAGCTCCTATCCATACTTTTGAAGTATACCGAACTAATTCTATTTTGTTGTTTAATTTTTGTTTCAGAATACCTCCATATCCTTTTTCTGAGGCATCTGTTTCTACTATCATGAATGCATCAGGATGAGGAATACCTAAACAAGGTAAAGACTTAATTTTCTTTTTTGCTTCTTGTACTATCTTAGTATGTTCATTTGTCCATGCAGGTGGATTCTTTTGTAATCTTTGATATAAAGGTGCACATATAGTTCTTAATTTTGGGAAAAAATCTGCTACATAATTTAAACATCCTAAAAATCTCTGTAATTGATTTTTATCCCTAATTTCATCTGGAAATTTTTCTCCAAATTCTAATGCTCTATTAATAGGTTTTATTGTTCCTTTATAAATATCATGACCTAAAAATCTTATTTGATTTTGAAATAATTTCATTTTTGAGGCTGATATAACCAATCCATTTTGAATCACCAATTTTGAAAATATATTCAAATGTTTAAAATGTTCATTAATATTTTGAGAATAAACTAAGACATCATCTATATATACTATCATAAATGTGTATGCAGAAAATATATTATTCATAATATTTTGAAATTCCGAAGGGGCATTTTTTAATCCAAATGGCATCACATTCCATTCATAATGACCAAATGGTACTGTAAATGCTGTTTTATACTTGTCTTTTTCTGCTATTTGTATTTGCCAATATCCTGATTTTAAATCAAATTTTGAATATATCTTTGCATTAAATAATCTATTCAACAAATCTTTTTTGTTTGGTATTGGATATCTAATCCATTTAAGTACTTTGTTTAATGGTTTGTAATTGATGACTAATCTAGGAACACCTCTTTCTTTTTCAGCTTGCTTATTGACATAAAATGCTGGACAACTCCATGGGGATTTTGAATTTCTTATTAATTTTTTATCTAGTAAGGATTGTATTTCGATTCTACAATGTTGTAATAATTCAGAATTCATTTGAATTGGTCTAGCTTTTGTTGGTATATTTCTTTCATTAAATTCTTCTTCATAAGGTAATTCTATTATGTGAGTTTTTCTTGACCAAAATGCTGATGGATGTTCAGCACATATCGTTTCTTTAAATTTCTTTTCTAATTCTTCAATTTTCTTTTTTATTTCCTCTCTATTTAATTGAAATTCTATTTTTTGATATGTAATTTCTTCTTTTATATAATTTATTTGGTTTTCTTTTTGCCTAATTTGATAAGATATACTATTAGTTTGTAACAAATTTAATTCTCTTTGCCTTACCGGAGTAATAAATTGAAATACTATTTTACTTCCCATTATTTTTAAACTTAATCCTTCTGTAGTCTTTTTAAACGGAGTAATTTGATATAAAAAAGGATTTCCTAATATAACATCTTGAGTTAAATCTTCTACTATGATGAATGTATGCCTAAAACAATAATTATTATTACATATAAATCCATTTTTTAACTTATATTTAACTTTTAATGGATTACCATTTGCTGTTTGTAATTTATGATTTGTTTTAGAACAATATTTAAGTGGTATGATTCCTTCTTTAATACAACTTTGATCTGCGCCACTATCTACCATAGCAATACAATTTGTATGATAATCTTGAATTCCAATGGTAACATAAACATGCCATTTTTCTATATTAATTTTTTTCAATTATATTTAAATATTCTTCTTCATTTGTTTGTTCTGGAATATGAATTCCTTTATCATTATTACTACTTTCTGGAACATCATTATACTGTTTATTTAAAGTAAGTTTTGTTTGGATTTCTAATTCATTGAATTGCAGAGTTTTAATATCATTTTTTATTTCTCTAATGTCTAACTTTAATTCTTGAATTATTCTGATGTTGTTTCTTGCTACAGTAATCGACCTCAGTCAGTTAATCAGGACGGGATTTCAGAAAACTGCTCCCACAGCTTCTTCTTCGAGTCAATCTAGTCAAGATACTTTTGCGTATGTTGCGATTCCTTCTACAGAGGTACCACCTCCACCAGTAGATCCAGCTTCTTCTGATATCACAAAGGTTACCACCTCGGGTTTACCTCCACTGCTATTAGAGAGGAGAACACAAGGTTCCAAGAGAAATCTATCGCCCTCCATCGGCTCGGATAAGCAGCCCAGCAAGAAGCCTGCTACATCTTCTCCAACTATTTCCATACTCCCTTTCGATTTTTTCGAACATGCAGAGTTCGGATTCTTATCTCATCTCAATCCTGCTACTGTTTCTATCTCGTATGTGCCGGTTTTTCATCCTGGGGATAGGTTTTGCCCGAATTGGAGTTTCAATCGCAACTCTCGATTACTTACCCACCCCAACTTTGGCCCACCAATGGTTGAGTCAAAGCATCCTTCCTCGTGACCAGGATTCACTGAGGTAATTAAATAATGAGGAATTAATCAACGTCTTGGCTTTATCCGCTGCTCAGGTATAGCTGACGAATGCTTACTTTACTTCCTTTCCCCTTCTGCGTAATCTTCTGAACTCACTCTTTTTTTTACAGAATGCAGCCTTGTCCAACAGAGCCGTGGAAGTTATCCGTGCAGTGGAATATTCATCGAACCTTCAATCCGAGGTTGAGAGTGAGAAGAAAAAAAGTCACCGACCTAGAAGGCAGAATCCCACTCTTGGAAGAAAATGCCCGCAAACAACAAGAGACGGAATCCCGCGCCCAACAGGAGTTATTCACGGTCTAGGCTAATCTGGAGACAGAGCAAAAAGAGTCAGAAAACCTCCGCTCCAGAGTTCAAAAACTTAGCTCGTCCATCCTGACCTGGGAGAAACAGTATACAAATATGGAACGAAGATACAATTTCCACAAGGGAAGTGGTTCTGGCCAAATGGTGGCAAATTTTCTGAAATCGAATGATTTTGATCAGCTTATGGCAAAGCTTAATATTCAAGCTGCTCATTTTGGATACAGCGAAGCAGTGAAGACTCTTCAGAAGGAGTACATTGCAGACAAGAGTTTGGAGGAATTGGGATTTAATGCTGAGGCGGAAGCCAAAATCTGTTTAACTTTTAAGGAGTTGATTGGAGGAGAGCTCGGATTTTTTGTGAACCAGTTTATTCCTTCCACTCCTATCTTTGAGGCTCCCGAATTGGATATCTCCGAGCTGGAGAAAAAAGACGATGGAAGCCGGTCTTAAAGACTTCTCCGTTGCTCTAAGAATTTTATTTTCCCTTACTTTTATTTTCCCTTACTTTTGTTTTATCGTACCTTAGATTTTAGATTTACGTTTTTCTAAGGTTTAATGTAGTTTCTTCCTAGAGATTTTATCTCCAGGATTCGTTATCTTTTCCCCAGAGTTTCTTCTCGGGGTTTTATTGTATTAGCTTTTTTCTAGAGATTTCATTCTCTAAAATTATGCTTTCTCCCATTATTTAATGCAACGAAGTTTTTCACAGAGATCTTTTCTCCGGGATTATTATCAAACGAATAATTTTTATTCAAACTAATTCGTTTTTATTACATTGGTGATCAAAAACTCAAAACAGAAAGAAAACTCCTAGCTAATAATACTTCCTCAAATTTTGGAAGTTCTAAGTTCTTGGAATAACTGATCCGTCCAACTGGGAAAGTCTGCAATAACCAGTTGAAGATAATTCTTCTACTCGGTAAGGCCCTTCCCATAAGGGATCAAGCTTCCCGGATTTTCCAACTCGGCTAGCTTATACTTTTCTCAATACCAGGTCGCCAACTTTATGATACTTGAGGGTTAGCATATGAAGTAATGAAGATATTATCAAGATTCAATATTATCTGCTAATATTGATAATATTGAAAATATCTTGTCTATAAGCTACCCTAGCCATTCCCATTTCTTGTAGTAATCTTAATATTTCATATTCTGATCTACCATCTATATTCCATTCATAAACTGCTCTACCATCATATTGACTAGATGTAAACTTTGCTCTTTCTTCAATTTGTATATCTGGAGGTGTTAATTTTGGATAATAATTCTTTCGTTGATACGGTGCATAATTTGTTTTTCTATAATTATAATTTTTTCTTCTATATTGTTTTCTAATTCTATTTATATTATCATCTTGTAGTTCATCTTCAATTTCTTCTATTATATCTTTAATTTCGCTTGAATCACTATTGCTGCTATCATCTGTTTGCTCTAAATTGTTTTCTTCAATATTTTGTATATTACCTGTAGTTTCTGTACTAGTACTAGATGTTGTTTCTTGTAACTTTTTAAATATTTTATTTAATGTATCATTTTCTCTTTGAGGGAGTTGAATATTATTTAACTGAAAATGAGGTTTAGATATTTCATTTGGAAAATTATTTTTAAATGGATTATTTATAATATTTGTTGAAATATTTAATTTTTCACGTGAAGACCATATGAAGACCACAAAAAGTCAATTCAAGAAGGACCATAGCAATAATGTTACTTTAGTCTATTCAAGCTTTCATTTCAAACTTTTTGTCAAATCAAGATTAGGTCATTGCTTACGTTTTCATTTCAAATGTAATTATAAATAGGCTACTCTTGTATTCAAAAGAATCATCGATTTTCTTTAATAGAAAAACAATCCTTTCATTCACTCCTTTCGGCTTAACTACTCTCTATACATAAAACATCTTTCAAATTATTTAATAACAAGGTATTTTACAAATTAATTATTTATATTATTACAAATTAATTATTAGTTTAATTATATACTTTAGTTATATTGCTTGTAATTGTGTCTAATTAATTAGCTTTATTATTTGATCCTGCTTGTAATTGGTGGCATTTCTCGCATGTCCTTACTACTTGAGCGGCGTCCTCAAACATAGTGGGCCAGAAATAGCCGAGTAGCAACACTTTCTTTGCCAGCATTCTTGATCTGACATGTGAACCGCATATCCCCTCATGGATCTCATAAAGCACATACTGAGCTTGTTCGGGATCTACACATCTCAACAGCGGCTTCAAGTATCCTTTCTTATACAAGACCCCATCTTCTAACACATACCGAGCAGCACGCATACGGACTCGCCGAGCTACTGACTTATCTTTCTGTGCATTCCCCGACCTTAAAAAGTTATATATCGGGGTCATCCAATTGTCAGTACATTCTATATTCATCACCTTTATTGTCAAAAAACTCTGTTCTGGAAGCGTCTCAACTAACACTTGCTTATTTAAATGTGAAGAAGTAGAGGAAGCGAGCTTACTCAAAGCATCGGCTGTTCTGTTTTGAGATCGGGGTATTTTCTGGATATTGAAACTTTCGAAATTTCTCAACAAGTTTTGTACCAAATCCAGGTATTTCCTCATCGTTACATCCTTAGTAGCATACCTCCCAGACAGCTGTTCAACTACCAACTGGGAATCACTGTGAGCTCTTACATGTTGAGCTCCTACTGACAATGCTAGCTTCAGCCCGGTGATTAATGCCTCATATTCTGACTCATTGTTAGAAGCAATAAATTCAAATTTCAAAACATATGCTAACTCATTACCTTCAGGCACTACAACAAAAATGTTCATTAGCCAAGAAATGTTAGTGAGAAAATTTTGCTTTTCTCGCAAAAAATATCAATTAGTGAGAAATAAAAAAATGTACTGTTTATCCAGAAGTGTTGCATAATTGGCGAGGAAATTTTTTTTCCTCACCAGGTTTCATCGCAATTGGTTTGGCGGGAAAACTCCCACCATTATAACTCTATATTAGCGACAATTTTTCCTTTCATTCGCGAGGAAAAAATATAATCCTCACTAAATAGAATAAAACAAAACTCTACATTCCTTGCTTAAATAAAACTTTCTTTTAGCGAGAGCATAAGGTTCTTGCAAAACCTTTAAATCATAAAATAGCAATGAAATAAATGGTGATGAAACTAAATATTGTCGCTAAAGTAGTAAATAGTGCAATAAAATATTCCTTTTGATTTGTCGTTTTCTTTTCTTTTTTATCCTCGTTTCTTTTATTTTGTAATTTATTCTTTTAAAATCTATTATATAATACTATTCAAATTGTTTTCCTAAATACTATAAATCTTTATTGCATACATGCCAATCAAATTGATTTAACTAATTATTTCACTTTTAAAATTAAAATTTATCATATTTCCTATCAAGTTTACAATGATAGAATTGGTGAAGTTTAGCTCCTTTTATCTCCAAGGTTATGTGTTCAATTTCTTGCCCTTCAAAACCTAGTGGAGTTTGTTATTTTTTTATTTGACTGTTAAAATTTTTCTTTTATTGTTAATTACTATTGGATGATAAAGTGGCAAAGTTTAAGTTTTTTATGCTTGAGATTTTGTGTTTCATTCTCCTGCTCTACAAAAAAAATTAATTAAATTATGGGTTTTATTAAAATATTTTAAATTAATTAAATTATGAGCTTTATTATTCTTATTTGACTCTTAAATTTTAAAATTAGTTAAATCAAATGGAAATTATTTAAAATGAAGGTTTTGTTATTCCAATTTAACCTTTAAAATTTTAAATTAATTAAATTATGGGCTTTTATACAAATTTTCTCTTAAATTTTAAAATTAGTTAAATCAAATTGCAATTATTTAAAGTATATTCTTTGTTATTCCAATTTGACCCTTAAATTTTAAAAATCAATGATTTGGTGGACCTTCCCTTTTTCCTACTGAAAATCAAATGGGTTTTATTATTCTAATTTGACAATTAAATTTTAAATTTAGTTAAATCAAAGGACAATTAATCAAATTATGGACTTTGTTATTCAAAATTTGCCCTTAAATTTAAAAATTGCTTAAATCAAATAGCAAATTTATGACATTCAATATTATAAAATTACTTTAATCATGGGTTTTGTTATTTCAATTTAACCCTTAGATTATAGTCTTTGTTATTTCAATTTAACCCTAAATTATAAAATTTCTTAAATCAAATGGAAAAATTGCAAAAAAAAATATAAAATAAAATATGAGACTCGAGATTATGGATAATTAGTTATTCTAACTTGACCCTTTTGAAATTATGTGTAATTGGATTCTTCAATTAAATTTCAAAATAGCTTTACTTTCAATTTAATCTTTACATGCTCTTAAATTTTATTATTTATTCTATGGAAACCTAAGCCTCATATAGTGGAATAAATGTTTAGTTATTGTTGTTGTATTCTATGATACCCTAAGATCAAAATTTAATCCCTATGAAATTCTAGCTCCAACTTATGAATTTGTAGATTATAAAAAGTACTGAATAACACATTATGGAACATATTCACAAATTAAATATTTGTCTTTTAAAAAAATAACTATATATTAAGTAATATTGTCTTTTGAAAAAATAACACCGAACTTGGAGGTTGGAAATGACCTAAGAGATCCTGTTAGAACTTGATTTTGTATTGGTAAAACTCCATGCTGAAATAAATATTTTGGGAAGAAAGTAAGACGATTAGAGTGAAGGGAGAGAGAAATAATAATAGAAATAAGAGGTATTATTCTGTAAAACGGATTCATAAATGCGACATACTTGCACGCATGTTTATTTTTTTATGTATAACTTTTTATTTCAAATATTGATACTTCATACATTCACTGAATGAATAGAGTTTGCATTAATCGGAATTCCAATCACGTCATCACCTATAACAACAATTAAATATGCAATTCCACTCTAACTACGTACATGCGTAATTATAATAAATGAGTGCATGATAGATCCTTTATTGGCTAACCCACTATATATAGGTTGGTTAATTATTCTATTATGGTTCCTAAAATATATAATTATTTCAATAAATTCCTTTTTAATGTGTTGTTTTAATACAACCATATTTTACGTAGAATTATGTTCTAATGCTTGATTTCAATACGAACCTATTTTACATGGAAATATTTTAAAGGTGGAAACATTCATTACTATTGGCTTTGTAAGATTTAAAAATTGTCAATTGGGTCTAGATGAATAAGTGATTTGAATACCAATATTTATTTTCATTACTAGTTCAAATTAATCATTCTATTTTAAAACATATTCATAATACAATTTTTATTAAATCACATTTATTTTTTAATATAATTTTAGAATAAGTTTGGAACTCTTGTTTAAAAAAAAGATAATGAACATTTAATTATTTCTAAAAATTTATTTAAAGGTATAAATTAATTAATTTACACATAAATATCTAATACATCAAATTGGAAAAAATTATGAAAATAAAAAATTTTTGATGTAAAATGGCTAACGACATCGTTTAATCTTCTTATTCGAGCGGGATATCGAATATTAAAACATTTGGCTGAAAAAAGGGAGGGGAAAAATATGGTGGGAAGCCTTCCTCATTTTTTCACCACACTCGGTCTCCCACACTTCACCAAATTTCATCCGCAGCCTCCTCCTCTTCATTCTCTCTAAGCCCCCAAATTCTACCCAAACACTGACTCCCCTTTACTAATCTCTACATCTCATGCCATTTCTAGATTTGCACACCAGAATTTCTTAGATCTCCTCTCGATTTCTTTTCCCTCAAGAATTTCTTCAATCAAACAATCCCTATTTTTCACTCCAATAGCCACACATTCACCCATTTCTAACATCTTCGGCTATGACAATAAGCTCACCAAGAACTAGTAACCCCCACTGATAGTCCGATACTTCTTCTTCTTGTGTTTGCATATCGGGAGATCTTTTTGCCGGCGAAAAGATTCTCAGAGAACCTTCGGCTCCGACAAAAAGTTCAGTAAAGGATGAGGGCTTTTAATATTGAGAGAAACTTCAAGGCTGGGGGTTGAACAGTTGGTTGGAATGGGCCTTCAACGTTTGTAAAAAAATTTCAGCAGATTGGTGAACAGTTTCGTTGTAATCTTCAGAAGGAATGTAAATAAATTCCAATTGGCAATCTATCAATGAGAAGCTTAAGGATATGGTTGCAGATGCTGTTGGCCCCCGGAGAAAGCTGATGTACGCAATTGGTCCTCTGTCAACCATATTGTTTTGAGCGGTTATGATATATTTATGCTAACGACTACTGTCATTTGTCAATATACTTGAAGACCTTTTTTTTGTGTTAGTTCATATATGGTAAAAGCATGACTAAATTCAGTCGACAGTCTTCGCTTACTTGCTGATGCAACCAAAGAGTAAGTATTTCAATCTAAATTTCATATTTGCATTTCTTTTTGAAAATTAAGTAATCTATCTTTCTATTTATAAACTTGTGTGCTTGTTTAATGGATGATATTATGAACACCTCTTTGACAGTGGGTTTTAGCATTAGATTTCAATTTCGGTCCCCATTTTGGCTAAAATAGAATTTTGACAAAGAACTTAGTTGGATATGTGATTCCTGATTCCAAATGTTCTGACTTTTTCATCTTTTTCAACTCCTTGGACAATGTGGTATTATTTGGTTTTAGATATAGTTTTGACACTCATTATAAAAAAGAATAGCAAAATAATAGACCAATAATCTAAAGGGAGATTGTAAACTAGTGAATGGTTTTTAGAGGATTTAGATAAAATGAACCAGTAAATGATGCTTTTAAATGTTGTAATGATTTCAAGCAAACTTTATTCAGTTTTTTTTTACTTTTATGAAGCAAATTTCTTTTCCTAACTGTATCTTATTCAGCTTAACCGAAAATGAAAAATAAGGCTAAACTTGTGTGCTTTATTGGTTCTTTTGATAAATTCATTGTTTCTATAGATTGTTTTATTCATTCTAATCCCTCTTCTTTTTTATTAATTGGTGATTTTGTGTAACTAAACTAGACATCCTTGTTTGGAAACTTAATCATTAGAAAAAAATCAAGTATGATTTAATTGATCCATTGAAGTCTGTTTTTTATGCTAGTAACTTATATGAAGATTGGAGATGTGCCCAATTGAAGGAACAAACTCAAGCTCTCAGCACTTCAAAGATTTTAGAAAGATTAAGAAGTAAGAAAATAGAGCTGCCAGAAGTCTAGCAGAATTTGCTCCCACAAATTCAAGAATCTTACCGGAGATCTGCAAAACAGTGCTGAAATATGATAAAATGGGGCTCCCATATTTTAAAAGAGTGTTAAGAAGGTAGTGCAAGGCCATTGTCTGCTGATGTTAGGACAATTTGCCTTTCTCTGATATCAATTTGCTTTCCACTCTGCCTGCTGATGTTATGGCAGAGTCCTTTAATTATAATTGCTGTTTTCAACTGCTATGAACAAACCGCTGTGTGGTTGTTTGATTTGATTGTATTTCATCTCTTGCCGCTGATGGTAGGAGTATACCTTAATGATTGGGTTACTATGAATTGTTGGTGCACATGTTGTATACCTATATCTGCTTGGCTTTGGTGCCTGAAGGTGTACATGCTGTGAGAATCTGCATCTGATATGAACATGCTGCATGCCTACACATTAATTAATTATAAAACTGTCATTATTTCTCAAAAAAAATACCATATCTTATATGCTGCAGTTTGGAGAGATTTCAATAGAAATTGAAAATTGATTTCAAATTCTGCATTGTTTTAGAACTATATTTGATGTAAGTAGGTGGTCTAATCATTTTTCTTAGATCTCCTTCTTGTGTTGTTGTAATTCGAAATGTGATAGAATTATCAATGAAGGAATTACTTATCATCTCAAATATCGTTTTGCTCCAACAGAACTAATGGAACACCTAGGGTATAATGCTTCAACTCAACTAACATTATGTACTTCTTGGAAACATTTTCACATGTGGCCTTACTAATGAAGTTCTCATTATGAAGTAAAATTTTTTCTTTTTTATTTATTTTAGGAAATAGTTGTTGCATATGTCTAATTTGATTCATATGTTCTTATGTATAAAAGGGTATAGTAACTAACATTTTATATCATTGTAGAGTTCAGAATCTAGACCAATTCAAATAAGTTTTTCGATAGCAAAAGAATACAAGTTGAAATAATGACACCAATCAAAACAGTGGGCAATTAGTAATGCTAAAAGCTTGTGTTTAGGATTCTCTGTTCTTCTATATAAATTAAATTATGCCTAGTTATTCTTTGATTTGAAATTGTCCATTATATTAGTGTTAAAATAATTTGTCAAATATATTATTAGTACAACTCTCCTATCGTATTTAATGATCATAAGTGAGCTTTATATAGTTAAAATATATAAGCTATTCTTTGTCAAAATATCACCTATACAGTAGATATGTACTTACGAACAATGTGGTATCCCCATTTGTAAAGTGAAACAAAGGATCAAAATGGTGTTGCAATTGCTTTGCCTCATTTAGAAGTTCAATTTCCATGTAAAAATGGATGCTTGGTAAATCCGCAAATAATTGCAAACTATGAACCTAACTATTTGACTGAATCTATGAAGTCTGATAGTAACACTATGGCCATATTGTCTTATGTTAGACTACCCAACAAGGGCACTAATATTTTAATAATTTCTTACAGATGTTAGTGAATCTAACCATTGGAAAATCAAGGGTGGGTGCGTGTCAAAGAGTACGGCATTTGATGTGTTATATAATTTTAGACAAGTTGGGTAAGTATTATTATGGGCATTGTGTGAGTATATTGGATTTAACTTTAAACTTTGCTCTTTACTATCTTTTCTATTTTCAAAATTTTGTGACGTGGTGATCATTACTTGTATCATGGTTGGAAGAATGCATCTAGGAATTGATACTACAATTATCTTTTGCATGTTTCAATAACTATGTCAAAAGAATATTTTATATGTGCTTCATATTAGTTTAAATTGCTTACTTCAAAGAGTATGATTGGTGCTATATTGCGCGCACTATTTAAAAACCTTTTTTTTTGTTTTTTCACAGAATTATCAAGTTACCTTTTTCCTTTTCCCAATGTTGGAGCTTTGATCATGATGTTTCTTCTTTTACATCTAAGTACTTCTGAACTTGTGTTGTGTACCTATTTTAAAGTGTTATATTTTTAATCTAAGTGTAATTTTGCTCTCTAGATTGTTGTTTTACCTTATGAATTATATGGATTGGCAGTAGAATGGAAAAGTTTAGCTTTAAAATATGTGCCAAAAATGTTTGTCATAAATTATGTGTTAGTGTTTATTTTGTGTTAGAGATAAGAGAGTTAGATTGAAAATCTTGGTATCTTCTTTCATTTTCCTTTTCCTTCTTTTGAGTTCTCCCTTGCTATTTGGATTTGTCTGTGGACTTTTAGGTAATGTAACCTTTTCTAAGTTTGAGCATAATTTACTAGTAAAAGAACTCTTTGAATAATGATCAGTTGAGATGATTTTCTTAATTGTTGGATGGAGTATTTGTTGAGTTGTTTTTAGCTTTGTTTGAAGCTAGCTAATACAAGTTACTATCATTTGGGATGTCCAAATTGTGATTTTTATTTGAATGTTGATAGTTATGGAGAAAGAAAAGACAAGCATTTTGATACTTGATGTTACACTAGAAAGTAATTCTAAACAAGGTTGTAGTTACTTAGCTTATTTATGTGTTGCTAAACTAAATGGACATTATGGTTTTGTTAATAAGGGAATGTGTTGTTTGTTTGATTGTGTTGTAGACAACATCCCTCTATAATGGTTCTTGTTTTATTAATATTTGGTTATGTCTTTTGGTTTTTGATACCTATGCGAAAAAAAGATCTTTTAATTGTTGATACACTTGTGAAAGACCAAGAAGAGTTTGAATTCTTATTAACTTGTATAAGAGTTTATTTTTCACCATGCTACCTAAATAGAGCTCAACTGGTGGTGATCCTAGTGGAGAATCCTATAAAGGCATGACATGCTCTAGCTCCAGAGTTACAGAGATATAATTTTGTGCCTTTGTTGCTTTCTTATAGTCGTTATTTCATATCCTAAAAATGGGTGCTTATTTCAACCTGCTATTTTTAAGTTTCTCTCTACTTCCATTACATTTAATATTGAAAATTATTCATCTTTTTAAATATGACTTCTTGAATTATTATTCTCTATTTCTTTTGCAGTGCAGTCAAATGGCAAAAAAAAAAGGTGAAGTACATGAATTTCGTGAGGCATCTTTCAAGACCAAGGACATTTAGATTCCATGAACTAGTAGTTGGATTTTTTTTTCTTTTTTACACTTTACATGTAAATAAATAGTGTTTTTTAATTTAAGTGTTTTATATGATTGAAGAATCTAAATTTTGTAACTGTGTTAATTATTGAATCATAAAATTAGATTCTTAGGATATGAATTAGAAAATGGTCAAATTACTCCAATTGCTAGAAGTATTGAATTTGCAAATAAATTTCCGATGAATTAATAGGTAAAAAACAATTACAAAGATTTTTAGGAAGTTAAATTATATTGGTGAATATTATAAAAATTTAGCAATTGATAGTAAACCTTTATATGATAGATTAAAGAAAAATCCTCTTGCATGGTCTGAAATTCATACAAATGCAGTAAAATTAATTAAACAAAAAGTAAATTTTTACCATGTTTAAGTTTAGTAAATCCTGATTGGTTTAAAATTGTTGAAACTGATGCTTCTGATATTGGTTATGGAGGAATTTAAAACAAAAAATCCACAAACTAATAAAGAAGAATTAGTTAGATATTATTCTGGAACATGGAAAAATGCTCAAATAATATATCTACAATTAAAAAAGAAATTCTTAGTATAGTTCTTTGTATTTCTAATTCCAAGATGATTTATTAAACAAGAATTTTTACTTAGAGTTGACTGTAGTGCTGCAAAAAAGTTTTACAGAAAGTGTAAAAAATATTGCATCTAAACAAATATTTGCTAGATGGCAAGCTATTTTATCTGTATTTGACTTTAAAATTGTTTTATTAAAGGTGAATTAAATTCTTTACCTGATTTTCTTACTAGAGAATTCTTACAAGGATAACATTTTTTGCAGGTTATGAAACAACAAACTGAAGAAGAAATTGAAATTTTAAAAGAAAATTATTTAAAAGATTATCTTCAAAAATTTTCTAAAAAGAAATTAGAATAAGAAATTATAATACAAAATCCTTAAAGGATCAAATTTTATTCATCAAGTACAATATTACAGAATGGTAAGAAAAAGAAATTCATACAAAAATCAGGTTCACCAAATAACGAAGCTTATTATAGATTTATACAATCTTTTGGAAAGAAAATATATTTGTTTAAAAAAAAAAAAAAAAATCAAAGAATGGAAAAATTTTAAATTACAATGGTTTAAAGATTATATTGAAAATCCAGCTACAATTAAGAAAATTAGAAAAATTTATTCATAAAAGAAAGGGTTCGACAAGATTCTGAATTTCCTCATGTTTATCATGTAGAAAATGTAAATGTTTTATCAATAAAACAACAAGTATTTTTACATCAAATGCAATACTACCAAATGTTGATTTCATATCACATAAATAAAACTAGAAGACATCCAATAATAAATCAATTTTTATGGAATCGTCTTGAAAATTTTAGAAAAGAAATTGCTATTATTATTTAAAATCTTTTTAAAATTTTTTGCAGGAAATGCAAGGTAGAGGTGGAAGAGGTCATAGACCTCAAATGGATTTTGGTTATGTTAGCCATTACAATTCCCAATATCCTCCACTAACTGGTCATCTCAAATGAGAGGTCAGTCTTCTTTAAATCAATCAAATTCCAAAAATAATTCTCTTGTCCATTGGGTCATATACCCACAGCCAAAAATGTCCTTCTTGATGAATCCTCAAATCAGGACCATGATTATATTAAAAATGGATAATCGCACATTCAATTTTCATTTCTGAAACAGATCTCAAATTAGATTTGTATGAGATTATTCATAAATATTTCAATAATCCTTCTAATTCTCATTTCAGTTTAAGAGGACCACTTCCTCTGAAAACTCGGCATACTTATGCTGATTTTTAAATTTTACCAAAATTGCTGATATAAATGACAGACCCAGAACCAGTCGTCACCAAAATTGGTTTCCTACAACTGAAGACAATGAAATTGCTTTGTCTCAGATGTATATTCATAAATACCATCTTATTCTGACTGGAATTCTTCTCTAATTCAAACTCAAAATTTTATTTCAAGATATAACAATTTTGAATATGCATTTACGTACACAGATATGGTGGAAAGTTTTCACAATGTCCACTTATATCAAAATTCTTCTTACAAGCATACTTGTGGATTCGTATTGATGAAACCAATTTCAATAAAATTATTCCAGGTTGGTTTCTTAATTGGTTATATCATGGACAAAAGAAGAAACTTTCTTACCTGAAAATTGAAAAATTTGTTTATTCAGTTTAAAAATGTTTATTCTGAAAAATTTCAGCATTCAAAATTTCCAAAACAATCATTTTTACTCTTTTTAATAAAATTTCAAATTCCATGGTTATATGCTTGGAAATATGAAACTGGATACAATACTGATGGAATTTTACAGCTCACAAGAGTTGGGTACACTAAATGGTGGCCAAAATGTCAAGTAGATTACGTGAAATTGAGAAGTCACTTGTTAATGCAAAAAGTTCTCTTGAAAAAGAAAAAGTGACACAAGAAATTGATAATTTTTCTCAGAAAGAATTAAATGAGAAAAATGACTTGATTGCAAAATGCAAAATGAATTGAAAAAGTGAAAGCTGTTCTCTTCCTGAAAAAGAAAAAGAAGAAAAATGACAAAAGGAAAGAAAAGGAAAAAATTGAAAAAAAAAAAATAGAAAAGAAAAAAGAAAAGTGAGAAAAGAAAAAAGAAAAAAGAAAAAAAAAGACATCCATTTCAAGATTCTCTTTTGATAAAAATTTGATCAAATTCACTGATGATGAACCTTCAACAGAAGAGGATTTGCAAATTTCTTCAGATGAAAATTCAAGTACCAATTCTGAT